>OY720624.1:59984448-69984448 GCA_963170105.1 Cantharis lateralis | reverse complement strand
AATTTTTAATTAAGAAAATGAAAATTTTCATTCATTAGTTTGAAAACATCAAAGTTAAATTAAGTTTAAAAAGTAATTTATTCAGATTATTTTGCAAGACACAATTAACTTTACAGGAACTTAACATGTTTAAAATGTGAAAGTGTTAAAAGCGGAATTTAGTTAAAACCAATAGTCGCGAAGAGTCTAAAATTATATCAAAACTTTTTTTTGAAATGCAATGCACTCTCGTGAGTCACGACGATGGGTGCAAATATTTTGGCAACTAAATTTAATAATTTAAATTATGTCGATGTTATTTTTAAACGCTAAATAGCAGTCGTAAATCTTCTCGTTACAGGTAAAATGTTGGGTCACAATAACAATCTTTATGCAGCAATCCCAGGGTGAAAGAATTGTCGGTAGGAAACTTCCATTATAGTTGGGGTATATAAAAACCTACATTCAATAAAGTAAGATAATGTGGATCGATAAGTATGTTTCGCGAAATGTAAATAACAATTTGGTGTAGTACTGAATGTACGAATAAGTTTTTGTGGCGAAAAAAAGATAATTGAGTTGTAATTAATTGTGTTTAATTTATAGTAATAATATACCTACCCATTATTATGTTGTAGATACATAATAAAAACAAATTAACTTGTACATAGGTGGAATCGTAATTTATCAGAAACGTTAACGACTCCAAGTGATCAATTAGATAAAATTGAAAATCTAGCGCGCTATTTACCAGCACTTCCGAGTTTCTCGTTATAAAACAAAAGATTAACTAAACGTTTTTAAAAATTGGCGCTGGTAAATTTGGAGGTTTATTTTTTTAAACGTAAGGATAAAATTATAACGGTTACAATGTGGCTGGCGTACACCGATGGCGAGATGTTGATATAGTATATTATGGAGAAAAAATTACCATTGTATGGTATAAAAATACACCGCTATACATAGGATGCTACGTATGCACGCAGCTGTTACGAATCGAGTGTCGTTAGTAATTTTAAAAATTAATAATCGCGTTGGATTACAATATTTTTGAATGATATTTAGCACGCGTAAGCATTTGCCAAGTCGGAATTTGCAATGAAAAGGTTAATAACAACAAAAATCGAACGCACACACACGCGTTTAATAATGATATGTAGTAGGTATAGCGAATGCGAGCGTTACATGAAAACGCAGCGATGATGATCCAATCCCCCGATTGATTTTATTCAATAATAATAACAATAATACGAAAACGTTAGTTAATGTTTTGATAAGAGAGAGCATTATGACAATAATTGTTTATGTTGTGATTATGAGAAAACAACAAAAACAAGTTTAAATTTAAAGTTAAAATTATTTACTTACGTGCGCGTACACAGATAATTATCCAATGAGATCATCGAATAGTAGTAGGTAACAGAAATGAATTCGAAGACGTCTACACTCACAAAAATGTTACACAAAAAGCAATTAACAATAAACGTTATTTAAAGATTTGATACTACACGTACACGTGAGTTTCCGAGTCTTACGCACTCTCGGCACTGACAGCAATGATTTGCTTGCAATTATGAGTGATTCCGGATGCAATTTACGCGATTTTGGGGGTGTTTTACGGATCAAGAGCGCCTGCCGTCACAAGATGGCCGGACCTAGGCTTGGTGTCAGTCCGATTGCTTGCCAACCCCCCTCCCGCTGTGCACGGAACCCCCCGTAAACGTCCAAATGTTTTCATTCTCGCTTCTCTGCCCTCTTCGTCACACAATGTACGTGCAGTTACATCGCAGGCGGTTACACACTAGAAAAATTGCGCTCATTACTTATTTTTCAGCGCGTACTGATAAGAAAACGGATATCAAGTGATGTTCGAGTACGCGTTTTGAAAGTCAATGTCTTTTACGTTTTCCTAGTGTCTAAATGTTGTTACTATCGATGTGGGCGTAACTTACGCAATATAACGCATTATATTAATATTATATTAATTAATGTTTCTCATCGCAATTACGATAATCAATTTATAAAACCAAATCTCCAAGTGATAATTTAACACCAATGTAAGTGTTTTTCTTTCTCAATATCAAATTCTCATTATTATTATTATTTACAATTATATATTTATTTATCATTGATTTCTTTATTTTTATAGCTAACTTATTTTTTTTTTTGAGAAAATTTGATTATTATGCGATAATAATTTAACATAGCACCGAATTGATAACTGATAATTTACCTAAACGATTAACTTAAGTTTCTCATTTATTGGTTTACTTACCCCGCCTAATCTATAATAGGCTTATTTTTATAGTGCAATGTATACGGGGAATACTCATATCGATATAATATAATATTTCATTCCAAATAAAAATTGTATTGGACGATTTTTAATTTTTAAATAATTCTATAGGTAGATTCAGGATATATTGTTTACGGCGTAGACACAACAAGTATTACCGTTATACAGGGTGACCCACTTCTAGTAAATTCTTGCTATAATCGCCATTATTACTAAAATTAGAAAAATAATTTGATTAATTCGTAATAAAATATTTTCGTTTATCGATTTTATGGAATAAAACTTTCTTATTTCAAATTGAACACCTTACCTTCCTATAGTGTTTCATATTTGAATTCCCAATTAAATTTTCTACAATAATAGGATAAGAGATAAGGTTATTTATAGCTTTTATTAATCATCTTACGCTGCCGCGTTGACCTTGTAGTCCGCGATTGAGGTGGTTGCCCGGCCTTGGATTGATATTTTTCTTAGTTTTCAAATTTTTCTCCACGTTTCCAAAAAATACAATAATTTAAAAAAAATTATGATTTATTTAAAACATCTGGAAAGTAAGTGGATATTCCAAATTTCTTCTAAGTTCCAGTTTGTTGTCTACGATCTACCTGCTACAAATATGTGTATGCTGTTCCATGCGATAGAAGCCTTTTGTACTGAGAATGTTAGAACTTAGAGCAGTGGCGGATTAAGACACTCCGGAGTCTTAAAGTATTTTTGGGCCCCGTAAAGAGCTGGAGTCGGGCGAAGTGTTTACGAGTGCCGCAGGTGAAAAAATTTGAGTTTTCAAGGTCAACAGGGTTTAAACGAATTTCGAGCCCCTTTCCTTGCAGGGCCCGGAGCGGTGGGCCTCCCTTAGTCCGCCACTGACTTAGAGACAGCGTCCGATCTAGCTCTTTCTCCGCTATTATTAGACAAAACTATTTTGCCGTCCTGTCAGTGGTTTAGAGAACGCATAACTTGGGCCCGCACTTTTCCGTATCTTTCCGATTTTTTAGATTGGTAATTCAAATTTACTAATCGAAGGTGTGTTAACCCTCCGTTAGGCGCGCTATTTTCAGTTGTATATTAGTCCATAAGAAATACATTGAATAAAAGAACACTGGTCTACGAGTGTAGACCACGCGCCTAACGGAGGGTTAAGGAAGGTACAAAAGATTTTTCTTTTTATATACAGTACAGCCAGGTTGCTAAATAGTGAATACTGTTATATATAGTAAATTAGATACCGGAAATAGTGAAAGGAGCAAGGAATTATTCCGTAAATAAAGTTATTATTATTATTATTATTATTATTAAAAATTGAGTATATATGAGACCCCTGTATAACGAACTCCAGTAACCCCAATACAGCATACCAAACCGTGTTGTTTGCAGGAGTTTGAATGACGTAATTTGTAAAGACTACTCCCCCCCCCCAAGTATTTTACTCACTACGTTGGCGCAGAAAGCAATCTCTTTATGTTGGTATATTATTTAGTAACTATTTGGCAATCTTAAAGTGTATTAACCCCTGCAGGGTGGAATACCAAACTGACCCCGAAGACGACCCATTTCTCCGTTGGAAATTTAATATACGGTATTAACTACATTATAATACAATTTAAAAATTAACCGATTAGTTAACCCTTTTTGCTCACACTGGGTCAAATAGACCCTAACTAATCTTTCGACCTTGAGTACGGCCGCCCTTAAACAAAGAAAAATTCGACTTATGCTGCCATCTAAGAGTAGTTTGAACCTTTAACTTTCGATTCAAAGAAGTATTATTTCAGTTCGTCTCTCATTTGTATAAATAAAATTTTTAATCTCAAACCTATGAAGTCTTTTCAAGGAAGGCTTGAAATTTGACCGGCGATATAAATATTGCTATGATATTTTGAATTTTATTCTCTTCTTACCCAAATTTTTAAAATACCTGATATCAGTATCGCTTCAATTTCTGTATCTGATAAAATTTCGTTTATACGAAATTAAATTATTAAAATTTCCTTAATAATTAAGTTTAATTGGTATCCAATTCCATCCCCATTAGATAACGATTTAATAATACTCAATTTATGTATTTTTGCAAATTTATTCCATTTAAAAAATCAAAACCATTTTATATCTCAAAAATCACGGTCGTCCGGCATTAACTCTCGAACCAACTGCTTATCATCCTTTTCCACATTACTTTTACAAACTATTTTCAAATTATTCAATTATAAATCATTATAAATTTTCATACTTGGTCGGGGATCGAACCCATAACTGCGACATAACAATCAAACATTCTAACATCTAACCTACGACCGCCCTATATAAAAAAATTACAACAAAACCAACTTTCTCAAATCACAAACCCAAATTAAAATTTTTGCTGATTTAAAACATGACAATATATTCGTTTTCGGTCCTTCTACCGTCTTTTATCGTAGTACAAAAGTGTTGGGTCTATTTGACCCAGCGTGACTATTACGTCAGTTTGAAGAAGTGTGACAAATTAGGGTTAAACAATAAAATTTGAATTATTTTAATTGTTGTAACCAAAATAATTTCATTTCACTTGTACAATCAAAATTTTAAATCTTCTTTAAAGTATTTTACCTGCTTTATTTATTATTTTATATTATATTTACCGCTAAACTGAACTAAAATATTTATTCTTCACGTTTTGGAATTAACAAGAAATTTAATTGGCTACTTGAAATGCCGCGGTCGACCGAATACAAGTCATGACCGAACGTGGCAATTTGAATTGAAACCTGGATAATGTGCGTTTTTGGGCAAAACTTGTCCCACGTTACCTCATCCGGAGCATCTTTGTGTATCAGCGTCAGAGCTTGCATTTCTCCATGTTTGCATGTCTGGAATTCTGGGGTTTATCTTATTTTGGTAAGTGAAACATAAAGCAAAGATTGCAAATGTCTTGATTTAGTTCGGCTGCAGGATTGCCTTCAATCTATTGTATTATCTTAGATAATCGTTGAGCTGGTAATTGTCCAGCTCTCTGATTAACGGGATTACAGATTTCTGCAGCCGTTTGTTGGCTCATCTCATAGCGATATATTGCAATTCCACGGGCTGGTAGATCATACGTAAGAATCGGCTTAACGAAAGTTTTCATTAGGGTCAGGCCTTAGTTTACTTTTCCAATTTTGAAATGGCCTAATGTGATCATAGCTCCTCTTGTATATTGGAAACATAAGAGAACACCTTTACTCACAAATACGTGGAGGTGCTGTTCCAGGAGATCCCGATGCTTAACATCTTTAGTTTAGTCGTTGGACATCTGAGAGACTCCTTGATGATGTGTCTGTGTTGAGTCGATAGTCTGCCGTCTTAAAGAAGGAAGTTTACCTTTATGCGCCAAGTACGGCACCGTACTTCAAAACCATCTAAGGAGGAGGTGAGTAAGGTTCTTTATGTACGAAGGTACGTGTCAACTACGTGGTAGCTGTCTATGATATTTGAGGTGGCATTGATAAGTCGCATGCGTACAAGATGTAGAAGTTAGAGGCCATGTTTTGAACCTGGGAAACTCCTACTTCAATTGGCCTCTCGGTTTAGTGGGAGTCTTCCAGCTTTACCCTAAGGTGCTGGGTCGATGACGGCCTTATTTTTTAAACTAGGCTGTATGCCATATAACGATATTGTCCAAGCCAATGCTTTGATATGAACGAACCCAGCTCCGGTACTCTTTAGGAGTAGATTGGTTTTCCTCCAGGACCATGTCAAGTTGTGAAAGAATTATAAACGTTATAGAAAGTGCTGATTTTCGATTTTGCCATGTCAGCTATGGCTTATGTATAGTACCGGATTTGAGACCCAGTGGCGGACTGGCAGTATTTTTTCAGGGGTGGTAATATTTGTAGGAACCTGCTGCTATGACAAATTTGAAAACACTTACCCCTAGATAAACAACTTTTTTTCTAGTTGTTTTGAACTTCTACCGGATTGATCTATTATGACGTCTACTGACGGTATTAAATGGTATTGGAAGGGCCCGGTTCAGCTTATTCCGAGGTGCCTGGAGGAGCATTCCACAAGACGGGCGGAAAGCCCCAATGGTAGGATGGCTACTGATGATCGCTTTATCCCTAGTAGTCTCCTTGTTTTTGTTAGATGCTTACGGGAGATGCTCGTAATTCGGCCGAGTCACCATTCTTAATCCATGATCAATCGTCACCTTTCACTGACCAGCAGAAACATCCACGTCCCACAAGTAGTTGGTGCTGTCATTGTTAACGCGAACCTGAATACCTCTTTTCAATATATCCAAAGCTGACAGCTAACAAGACTAAGCTAACTACGACTACTGTTCGATTTTGCACGTAAGAGACACCCAGCTGTTCTAAGCGAGCTCCATTCTGATGACGGTACGTGTACTCGACATAAATAGCTTTTTAAATTGGATTTCGTTAATTCTGATTTTTCTACATAATATGTCTTTCGACTTCGGTCACCTTCGGGAATGTTTTACTGATTTCTTGGGCTTAAAAATCAGTAAATTTGGAGTTCGGGCGGCTTTCGAAAACATTTTTAAGAATAGCGTGGAGCGTGGGCGTATCAATTTTTGTTGTTTTCTGATATCTGTCGTTTAGTCAGGTTGAGTGTTTTTTCTGAAAATAATAAAACCAGTATTTAAACGAAAAACAACAATTTATTCCAGAAATTTGGGTGCCGAACTTATGAAATAAATCAATAGTGTATACGCATTCAATTTTTTCGGTTTTTGGCCCTTTATTTTTATCAACATTACTAAAAAATGTTTTTATTGTAGATATTTTTTAATTTGCTAAGTCATATGCTAGATAAATAGACGGTCATTAGCTTAGGAAGTTAGCTGGACAACTGCTAACTCGGAGGTACCCGGTTCGAATCTGGGAAGAGTAGAAAAATTTTCAGGATTGATGATTGCCACTATCAACCATTATTAAACAGGGTTACAGGTATTCCCCAACCCGGTTTAAACAGCCGTGGGGTCTGAATGCTGAACCCTCTTCTAAGGGAGAGGCTTAGGTCCAGGAGTGGATGGAAAATGGTCTGAAGAAGAGAATATGATAGATAACACCAAAATGAAGCGATTAAACTATGGACGAACTTCAATATCGATTAATTTAGGAAATGATTGACATTAAAGTTTAATTTTTTCATGCAAGAAACACCTCGTTGTGTTTGTAGGTGCAAGTGGGCAGGGCTTAGAGATCGTTCATAAATTACGTCATACAATTTTAAGCGTTTTTACTTTTTTGGCTTTCGACTTTGGGCATCCTGCAGGAATTCTTGTAATAAATTCAAACGCATACCTACGTTTATCACCGCTTTCATTTGTACTTCACAATACCTACTTCAACTGGACGACATTCAATTTATATTATACAGAATTATATATTCTTTTTAATATAATTACAAAGAACTTACTTCAATTCTTCGTTACATCCAATTCCACTTTTCTTCTACAAACTTTTAACTACTTTTGTCTACACCATTCATTATTACTTTATGTTACAACTTTGGTGAAATTTTTCTATAAATACCTATTATTAAACCAATTAATTATTTAAAATAGCTTAAAACACGATTCCCCTCATCCTACTAAAAAAATTTACTACAAATACATCACCAGGGTCTATCAAAATAAAACATCGCAATATATTAAGATAATAAGAAACTAAGATTTGTTGAAAAATAAGTGATAATTTTTAAAGAAATTTTGTATAAAGAAAAAATATATATATACAAAATAAATGAGCCATTAAATTAATAAATTAATCATTATTGATACGATTTATTATTATTGTGTTCGCCCGGATTATTATTTTTATATGCTATTTCTGTGCTTCCTAGTTCCTACCGTTAGAATAGGAAAGAAGATTTCATTGAACACTGACTGTATATATTGTCAACTTTATACTTAACTTACAGTGAAAACAAAAATTTAACTAATGAAAAGAGATAAACTATGTTTCGTAAGCGTATTGAAAAAGAAAACAGAAAGAGCCAATGGCTGTACTAAATGCGTTTGAATTTATTTATTTAAGCAATCCCGAGGGAATTTTCCCGAATGCTGTAATAAAATTAAAGATAATGTTTACTTTGTCAGTTTCTCTAACTACTGGAGAAAGAAGCCTTTCCGAATTAAAAATAATTAAAAATTACAGCGGTGGAGTATGGTTCAAGAGCGTTTAATAGCTTGTGGCATTGATATCCATAGAGCACGAAAGAGCAAGAAATTTAAACTAGATGTGATGAATTTATTTCTTCATTTACAGAAATTAAGCTCCAAAATAATTTAAATTAAATTTTTTACATTTTCAAATTTTGAAATTTTATACATTCTATTACAGTTTTACAGTTTGTTCGAGGCAGTCAAAACTGTAGAGACTGCCCTGATAGTCGTTATCAGAATGAGATAGGCCAGAGATTCTCAGCCCATGGTACGTTTAGTTTTTATCTATTCTGATAGTCGGTTTTTCCTCTACTGCTGTACCTAACTCCATCAAAAAGGTTCGCATACCGCTAACAATCTTGCTTGCATCCAGTGAACTAACGGAAACGGGTGTTTGTATTGTGCCGTTGCTGCTCTTTTTATAAAGTTTTATACTCTATAATTTGTTAATAATCCATAACAAACGCCAATCAATATGACTTGACTTAATGGCTGGCTTTCCATTTCAAAATAATCTTCCTTTTGCAGCGTGGACAAAGGGAAATCTTTAAAACCCATTACCAGTACAACCCAGCTTCCAATAATTTTGTCTTTCAAGCATGATTGGGTCTAGGTTACCTTTGAAATTGAATATAACGTACTTGTCACATTACTAATGCAGGCAGTTGGGTAAATCAAAAAAGGAAATTCATACTAGGTGCTTTCCTGGTTTTTTTCTTGTAAAATTCACACTTGAATCGCCGCTGCGTACAGTCCAACGGATTGAATCATGGTGTTTAAAACTCTTTCTTCTTGTCATTGTGGGTTTTCAGTCGATGAAAAAGATGGATAAACCGTACGCGTGTATGAAATTGTTTACAGAGAAACAATAAATTAAGAAAAATATTTTGTTTGTGGAAAATTAGAGTTGTACACCAATCGAGTTGCAAGGATTCCCTCTATCCTAAGTCGAATTAAATTTCTCAATCAGAAATAATTACTATGATTACAATAGTTATTACTTCTAATAGTATTGTTAATTTATTAAAATTACAATACAATCAAATTACAATACAAAAAGTCAGTTTAAAATTTCTTAGTAGCACAATTTTAGTCTACTTTTGATTGCATTTAAATTACCTTTAAAATACTCGTGTAAACTATAACTTTTCACTCTCATATTTCTACTAATAATGTAATAATGACTAAGTAATTGCCGTTAATTGAAGCACAGAGTTTCCAACCGTTTAAATTGTCCCTGTTCAGCCTGTTCCTGTTCATTTAATTGCATATTATGCATTTTCGTAATTATTAGGGGTTCTCCGCATGATTTTAAAAAGCCTGATAATGTCGTTAATCCAGTCGCAGGCGTCATTCATTTGGTGACTCACTTTAGAATGTATTGAACTAAATTTTTATTGCAGTATGTTATATTTTATTGGACACAAGTAGTGGAAAAACAGTTGTGAAATGGTTAAAAAGTAGTATATCTTACATCAGGAGTTTGATAAAGAGCAAATTACTGAATGAATTAAAAAGTTCCAAAAACAATGGTAATTGAAAAAAGCAAACCAATACTTCTCAAAAGATAATTAAGTAAATTTCTTGTCTCCTACGTAAATTAAAATAAACAGGTAGGATAAATTAGGTAATCTATAATTATAGTAGTTTCCTTTTTAACACTGTTTCTACGAACTGTATATTATATACAAAGAATTTGGGCCAATTTTAAATTCCGCTCGAGTTCAGGTAGGTACATTGCATTGGTCTTTAATTATTCATGCACATACGAGGCTAATTATTTACCATGTATGATTAATTATTTTTTTTATTTTGGTAAAATATTTAGCATAATTACAGGATCTTGTTCTCAATATTACTCATATTAAAAGGAAACATTTGATTCAGCAATTGAACTAATGGTGAAATCCTTGATTGATCATCTCATCAATATTGAGTTTAGGTAAACCTTCAAATAGCATTTTTGAAACTGTAATTTGTTCACTTCTCCCCAGTTTTCATTATGAACACAATCAATTCGAGTGACTAAAAGGAAACCGAACTCTTTGAAACAGAACATAAAATTGAAATGAAAACAAATTTTGATCTCACATGCGATCAGAATTGAACAAACAGAAGTAAACTATTAGGCAGATAATTCTTTGAAGTTTTTTCCGACTTGTATTTGCAAACTTTAAATTATAGATTAATTCCCAATTTTTTAAATTAAATTGCAAAGGGTATCTGCTGGCCTCAGGTAGCATTAGAAATGAAGGAAATACTTACTTTTCCACTGGGAGTTAGATGCTAGATTACCTGTTACACGTCATAATAAGAGATATGTAGGAATAAATTAAGACAAACAAATTAAAACGAATTGTTTTAATTATTCAGATAGCCTTTTTTTCTTATTTCGCTTTTATAAATGCTTTTGTATCACAATATACCAAGAATAATAATTATTGAAAAACACTTTTGCAAAAGTGTAAGTCTAAATTAAATTTTTTTTACAGTACTGTTGAATTTTATAACAAAGGCATTGAGTTTTATCTCAGTGAATATTTTATAAAATATATTTTTATTTCCCATTTGTTAGAATAGATTTTAAGCAGTTCTCCATAGCTACGATAAGTTCTTATACAAAATTCAAATAGAGTATTTTCGTATCTCAAAATTAATATTTTGAACTTACGTACATAGTTAGTCCAGAAAAAAAAGATCTTCAATAATTGGACATTTATAGCGCAATGCTATAAATAACACAGATATAAAAAATTGTTCAAGCAAACATACATATTATACTTAATATTGAACAATACATATCTACACAAAAAGTTCTATTTTTTAAATTGACAGCAGTAATTCTCCATGTAGGAGTCTAGTAGATAGAAGAAAAAAATTAGGTTATATGAATTTATTTTGAGCATCATTAGTGGCTATTTAATTTTATTCGCTATAAGTTTATCATTATATTTTCGTATTACATTCTAGTATTATTCTTCAACTTTAAAGATAGCAACAAGAACTTTTCAAAATTTTAACGGATATTATGTACAGATTTCAAACAAAGCACTGTTTATGGAAAAATTAAAAGAACTATTAAAAACCTATGTACATAATATATTGGCAGATAAGAATAGTTCATTTCTTTTAATATAATAAATTTAATATTTTCCTAAATTTTCTTATGTAAATCTGAGTAAGCTCACGACTCTCGCTCACCATCACATCACGGTTTAGAAGTTATATTATAGGTCAGGGTTTGAAGATATTTTTAAAATGAGTTGTGATATCTTTCTGCATTTAAACTATCTGGGCAAACTTTGGACTGGGGATAGCAGGAATATTTGTTTCAAAACAAAACATGGGGAGGAAAGGCTAGAAGTACTGTTGTGAGCATGAAAGGAATGTTAATCAGCAGATGTTACGTGTAGATATCCTGCATGTGAGTATGTAGTGGAATTCTAGATAGAATGAATAAAGGTGGTATTATTACCTAAGATGGGCTACTACAAAGAGATATTACTGAACATCGGAAAACGAAAACTAAAGTGTCTGGACTAAATCTTGGGGAACAGTGAGTAAATGATCATGCAACGTCTGAATATCTTACATACAATTTTTTGTTGCCTTGGTGTAATAAAATGTTTTTTTGAATTCGAGCTTTCGAGCCATCATCATGAAAGTAAAAGAGATACAAACAATTTGGACTATTTTGGACCCAAAGTTTGAAATGAATCGAGAATTTTGAAATATTCCCTCCTGAGAATTTTTGAAATATCTCAAAAACAAAATAAAAAGGTACAAATGAGGTAGACTATTTCATATTCCTACAGAGGAATACAATTAAATAAAGAAGAAAGTATATTGCTGTATGTTGATTAAAAAAGCAAATATGTTTTATTCAATAATGAAAATCTGGACGAGCAGCAAATTTGAAATTTTCCGGGTTTTCCACGCTGTCGTCACCAGTTCACCTGCATCCTGCAATAATTAATTATTAAGAAATATTAAATTTCTGACGGGCTAAAATTGTCATTGGGTTATCCTATTCGTTAGTGGTCTGGCAAGCGCTTGATGCAGCCATAAGTAAATTCGGCAGTCAAGTTTATTAATATCAACTTTTGCATAATATGTAAATGCATAGTCTTCATTAACGACTAACTCGCTAATTCATTGCGAAATCTAGAGCTTTTCGTGTAGTTGGAAAGCTGCAATTTAACGTAGTTATTGTTGATAAGTAAATAAGAAGTGTCGCAATACATTGCTCTCGTGCAAGTTTGTATTTTGGAAATTTATTCAAGAGATAATATTGTAGGTATCGACTTATATTTAGATCACTATCAGACACAAGCGTCCAACGTACCAAAACGTGTATAATAAATAAATTAGCGTATAAATTAATATAATTATGTAAGTCGACGATTAATTTAACGTTTGTCCAATACTTTTAGCCCAAGATCGTAATTTTAAACTTAAATTTTTATTCTAAATGTAATTTTATAAGATGAACTTGGTAGGACAATAAAAATTTATAATAGATAAATTCAGCAGCGTAAACCTGGCTCTATTGCTTTCCCAGTCCCCACCCGTTTGAAAAGCTCCGACCGGTCGCTCAAACAACTGTCGTGTACTAAACTAAACCGCTCGACTCCACTATCCGCGATATTACGCTACCATCATATAAAATGGAAGCATCCTGAGTCGATACTAGTTCCCCATTCCATTGCTTTCAACTCGGCATTATCTATAATTCTCGTAACGTCGAAAGAAAATCCTAAAACGTGCTAAATCAGCAATTATATTAATTCATTCTTGCATCGTAATTGATTCCCCTGCGGTACGGCCCGCTTCCAGATAGACAGGTTTTCTAAAATCTTTATTTATGTATCGAACATAGATGTATTACCCACGAATTCGTACGGAAATTTGACGTAGATTACAAATAAACAGACTGCAGATCAATATCTGTAACCAATCGTGAGTTACAGCCTAAAACATAAAGAGAACGATTCGAGGGACAAGTCTCACAGCGCAACAACTATACAACTCTCATAAAAATATGCCGTTCCACCCGAAGTATATATTATGTATTATACACCAATTTACACCAAAAATTGATCTTATAATTCATTGAGTACATTCCGGATATATAAATTAATTTTACTGTTGGTCGACTATTTTTAAGTCCTCTATTGACGTATTTGTCTTCCATATATTATGTACATATAGTAAATAGTATTAGTACTATATTACTATTACTCGTATATTATTATTTACCAAATCGAAATGAAATGCATTTACCTATTTATTAACCTGTGTAATATGTAAATTTGGCGTGAATTTCGTTGCACCAAGAATTAAATCAATATCTACTATGATATCGCTGTTAGAAACAAAAATTCTTGTAACATCCTTGCGCAGTTGAAAAATAAATGATTCGCACACCTTTTTACTTTTATGCGAGTTAAGAAAAGTGAGATGGATGTACCTACTTTTATTTTATTACGGAAAATGTAATAATATTTTATTTAATTAAACAGGTCATGATACCTGCAATAAAATTTACTATTAACCTCGTTTTGGTATTTATATTCACGTGCGTCTATTGGCGGTTTACAACATTCTGAATATTTCTCGAGATTTTTATTTGAGCATAACGGAAATTCTCTTCTGTATTGCATTCTTCACTTATTTAAAGAACGTAAAACGAAAACGAAGATTTATTTTGGTTTCAATAATAAAACAAATATTCAAAACAGCGCCAAAGAAAATCGATGCGTGGTTTCGCAAAAAAATGTATAGGTAGATATTTTAATTGATAGAAATTAATATTGTCGACTTTATAATTATTGTTATTTTAAATCAATGTTTGTACAAATATTGTAATTATAATATAATACAAAAAGTAATCTAATTAATATTATTCGAATAGTTGTAAAGAAATGCTTAAATACTCGAATAGACATCCAATTACTATACTATGTATAGTTTTAATTTTTATGACTTTAAAATTAACATATGTGTGTATAGTTCGAGTTGGTATGTTTTATTTATAACCAGAGGTGTGTGATTTATGTTAACATAAACATAATGATTTATCGTAACGCTTCTATTATAATTATCATGTGAAAATTATAAAAATGGATGAAATATAGTAATAGCAAATTTTAAACTATCATGAAATTTTTAAAATATTTACTATCACTTCCAAGTGTGCAAAATTAAATTAACTTTCTTCTGCGGTTATACACGTAACATTTTATCGTAGAACATCTATATTATGGTATAATATATAGAGATATGGGTATATGCCTATATGTCATGTTTCCTCTTTAATTATTGTTTAAAAAATAAAATAAATTCTTTTTAAAACATATTATTTACTTTGGAAAACAACCGCCTACAAATTATAAATCAAATTGTATAATTTTCATTATATCAAAATAATTTTTTTAAAAGTCAATTAATATTTTTTTAAATGCATTAATATATTGGATATCTTCAAATTGGAATCCATGTGTCTGGATGTCATTTTCCAATGCAATGGGAAACAGAAACCTTTAAAAAACACTAATTTGCCATATGATTTCCGTATGTTCCAGTGTGCGGCAGGCTTCCTGGTGTAAAAATATCTAAACACCAAGAAAAGTATATGTTACGGATTATGAAAAATATGGTAGTACATTTTAGTATAAATTAACATAATATATAAATATTAACTCTTAAAATAATTTATTGTATGTTAAATAATATCATACAATTTATTAATTAAATAATACACTTGAACTATTACTTCGTAATATATAAAAACATAATTGGTAACAGATCAATGATCGTTTGTGTTGTATTTTAATAAAACATGTTCTTGTATTATAAATATTAATAAAATTGCATTAATAAAATAACATAGAATAATGAAATAATTATAAAATTTAAATGGGTAAAAATAAACTTAAAACATATTACATTAGAAATCTGAAATAAAAAATTATTAAAAAAATTAGTAGGTATATCATTTTAATTTATGTACTACTTTCTGATTTTTAAAACATAACTTAACCAAATAATTTTGAAACTACAATATGTAACGCATATGCAGGATTCTAAAATTAAATGAGAATCGAAATATGAACAACTTTGAAGCAGAATATAACTTTCATGAACGTACAAGATAAAGCTCTCCTGTTCTTCAACTTGAGATCTCGTGATATTTTCTTTGGACTTTATTTAATTTTTAATTACGTACTTTTATCATCTGTACCTGTGGATGTTTTGTGTAATATAGTAATGATCATAATTTTTTTGGTACAATTCATCGGAAGATCTAATTGAATTACTCCGATAAAAAAATATTTGGGGGTAAAGAACATTCTATCCATTCTTGAAATTTCAAAGCCGATAACTTAGTGAGAATAAAATGACATTGATAAAACAACACCAACATTTCTTTCCGCCTTGAAACGTATTTTCATAAAAAAATATTGAACAAAATTTTCTTATTTTATTTAAAATAAAAATCTCTTGATTTAAATTTTATTTAAAACGTTTACAGTATACCCGCTGATAAGAATACATCGGAATACATATATTATTTTTAAATATAAGGTATATTAAACACAAATAAATCATTTTTTCGTAAATAAAATAAAGGGTTAGTATAGATTAATTCATTAGACAATAATCAAATGATTTACTTATAAAATAAAATATAATTTTTGGAAATTTTCTCGGTGATATAAAATTGTATCTGCATGAAAAATCAAGGCAACTTTATTGATATTTTCCACATGAATTTCCTTTCTTTTTAATTAAAAATGTATTAGCTTATCTTTTGAAAACCCGTAAAATTCAAGCCATGTCATAATAATTACACTAGATAAATATTAATAACGAAGGACAAAGTGAGGTTTTGAAAAAAGAAGCGACGCTCTAAAATGCAGGACAGATGGGATCATAAAGGACGCATGGTCATCATAATTATACCATGGGAGTACCCACATTTATTCAACAAAATTAAATAAACTTTTTTACAAGATTACAATGTAAGTAATTTCGTACCTTATAAAAATGTAAACAAAAACATAAATGTGACGAACATCAGAACGAAATTGAATTAATCTTCTGAAATAATTTCGAAAGGAATATTTAAATTTTTTTTAACGTTTTGGCTTTTTATTAATATATTTTCTCCGTTATTTCTTAATAAGTTTAATTCAATTTATCTGACTGTGCCTATTTGGACTACCATGTTTGCCGCTCCAATCCTTTGACATGCTATTTCAAATCGTAACTCCCATTCTCGTTTAATTAAATGCTTCGTCAAAAGGCGTCTTCAACTTCACTCATATGAATAACCACCAACACATACATGGAATACTGCTCATAGTGTAATTTGCTGTATAAAAGCGTCCTGTAGGATGTATTTTAGAATATTATTTTATTCAACGTATAAACACAAAACGTAAAAAACATATAGGTATTTTCCTACTCAAATATAGAAATAAAGTTTCAGTATTTATTGTATGACTTTTAAACTGCTCTGAAATTTTTTAATTTCATTGTATAAACTAGTTTTAATATTTTATTGCCAAAAGTTTTTCAACACAAAATTTAAGTGCATTTTTCCTTCGGTTTCAAAATTAACCACCTGTTCGTGAAAAATTTTTGATGGGTTTAATTTGAATAGGAATTTTCAAATGTTCTTAGTACATTCAATAGCTGGGTATTGTTTACGCTATAGCCAACTAAAATTTTAACTTTATAATGGAACTTCCCTCCAACTTCAATTTCTGTACTCGAATTATTTTTTAAATAGATTTTTAACATGAACACTAAACTTAAATACGATTAATTTGAAATGTAATATCAAAACATATTGAACACATTTATTTCATAGTAGTGGGGGTTTTAGCCATATAGTAAATAACTATTAGAATAATTTTTAAACCAAATTTTCATTCATAAAATTTTAATTTTTGTTCTGCCAAATGAATGGATTTCTGTGCCATATAAAAAGCGTATTGATCAAGTTAACCATTTGAAACTTTATTTTTAGAAGTATGGGAAACGCCGAAAAGGAAAATAATCAATTTTTATAAGTTATGTCTAAATTAAGCCTCCCAATAATTAAACTAATCGTTATACCTGCCATAATATAATTATGGATAAATTAGATCGCACTTATACACAGGCCGCTTCCAGAACTTTCTACGTCAGTTTGTTTTATTTTATAATGAGTAGGTAGGTACCTAAGTTGAAACTTTTTTAAATTTAACTTATCAGAATTTTTAAAATGTTAAAACAAGTTGTAATACAGCGCTAAAGTTGTAATACACCATTACTAATAAATTTATCATAACTCATACCATGAAAGTAATTTCATACTTTGTAATTATTTAATAGGTACCTAATTATACAAAATTTCAACATTTATCTTTTTAAATGATTACGTGGATGTTACAAATCATTTTTGATAAAAATATGTTATAACGAAAATAGATATTAAATTTAATTTACTTTTAATTGAAAGTAAAGTCGAAAATGTCAATAGAAAATTGTTACTACAATAATTTATTGTCAATATTGATTTATAAATTATTACCGATTGTATTGTTTAACATTATTAAAGTATAATTGGCCCTTTGGTTTCAAAAATGCACATTACTATTGTGTGCAATAATGATAATAATCAAAATAAGTTTAAATATAGACAAATAATAAACCCATTTGTTTTAAATTAGATTTTTATTAATGAACATAACTCTCGTTGGGGAGGGGGACACTGCTCAGTATCCCAAGTATAAAATTTTATCATATTTATTTTGATGTGCAATATATCAAACTATTTTTGATTTATTTATTAAATTGTATAGCTACAATAGAGGCGATGGATTTAACGAGATTCTCTTTGATTAAAACTTATATACTATCATGATTCAAGTTTTTTTATTCGGATATTATGAAACATTTTGAGTTATAGGCCTTCTAAGCCTATCGAATCGGACGGAGGATGTATCCAAATCGATTCGGATTCCAAAACAAATTAACCGTCAATTAAATATTATTGTTTACTTTTATTGGCTGATTTTTCTTATTTATTAATTTTGAAATGTTTTGCGTCGGAAAATATTTTTCTAGACATTTTTGTTATGCTTCGTGGATAAGTAATAAAATGCAAATCATTGAATAAAAATTGTTGTTTTAATAAATTATTATATCAGAAAATAGTATGGATTTGATAAATATAAATTTATCCAATTATTGATATTATTTTTATGGACCCACCTACCTATACATACATACATATAGGTAAGTACTTTTCAAACGACATTGTGTTTTTACGCATTGACTTTTTTGTATAATGTTCGTCTAATTTCCATTTTATAGCTTGTGTCTGTATAGAATTATATTTAAATAATTTATTTTTTATCGATTTTTCCTTTGAAATTGAAATATATTAAAGGACGCCAGAATAGTATAATACTGTAATGTTAAAATTTAAAACTTGGTTTCGAGTTTAGAGATAAAACTCAGTAACATATTTATTCTGTTCACTGAGGCCCAGTTTTTCAGTTGCAGGTTAAACCAAAAAATTTGGGTTAACCAATTTTTTCAACGTATTTCATTGGTTAACCCAAACTTTTTGGTTTAACCCGCAACTAAACAACTGGGCTTTGGTGGCTTATGCCTCTAAACCGATAAATAAAAAAGTAAAATGGCTTACGGTCTGGTGAGCTGGCTGTCTATGTAAAATGAATACTTCGTATATTATGTAGTGGATTTGATTTTTCAGTCAGCAATTATTTGAATAATAAGTTTTTCACTTGAATTTATAAATCTTATTTAATTTAAAAACATGATAATTATTATGATAATAGTAGTTATTCCTTTATTTTAGTTCATAACGCTTATCAGATTAGTCACAAGTTTAAAGATTGTAAAATTCTATTATATCTATGGATTATTTTGTATTAATGTACATGACGTAGTTCATTTAAATTTAAATTAAGTGCAAATGTTCAATTATTTTTATATTTGAACGTGAAAATATACCTGTGCCTCGTTTTCATGTAGACTGGACTCCACCAAGACATTTTTATCATAATTTATGATAGTTGTGCTACCTATAAATACGTAGGTATTTTATGTGGTACACTTTTGACCTTTATTAAATTATTATACATTGATAAATGTATAATGGATAGCTCGCTAAGAAAGTTTGTGTCAACATATTTTTGTATAATTTGGTTAAAAGCTTTTGTGAACTTGATTCTGTCCTGCTTTGTATTCGTTTTATATAATAAAGGTTTTCGTCTATCACTCATTTGGTTGATTCAATTTTAGGGTTTCTCTAAAACTGATTCCAATCTGACAAACTAATGTCACAATTTTTTTTAATACTTGAGAGTTAGCAGATTATTCAGTTTTAAGATTTTTGGGGTCCCAACAAATTGTAAGTATATCTTTCAACATAGCAAATACTTACCGTATAAAAATAGCATTTTATTTTTGGTATAATATACCGAAATATTATGATTCTACAATAAAGGGTATATCTCTGACAATATTAGACCGTTAATAAATTGCACATTCACTTTTATAATAAGTTAACTTTGCAAAAGTTGGCAATCTGAACAAAGTTTAGAATTTGTTTGTTTTCATGCACTTTGTACAACGTTCTTGTAAAACATTAGCTTGTACGGCTCCAAGTGTGCAATATTAATTGCCCTAAGTTTGATAAAATTAATTTATTTGTCAAGTCCAATACTTTTTACCCATACAAAGGCTTAAGCTGCTGTACTCGTATTTTATTATGAATATGGCGCTGTATACACAGCTTTTTAGAAACCTTTTTGTTAGATATAAGCCATATGTTAAAAATATGTGCTTACGGGGTTTAATGTTGCCGACGAAGGTACCAAATGGCGAAAACTTTTGGATTTCTCTTCAAGGACCGGATGGTTCAATGATCCTGAATTTCTTGGTCAATCGGAATAAAACGGCCCCGAGTGGAAGTACCAATAATCGAAATATATGAAGAAGAAGCAACACTTCTTTCATTGGCATGGTCGCAACCTCTTACTTGATTGAGTTCCCAGTATTTTCGAGCGAGGAACCAAATTGGGAGAGGTTAATAGGATTGGTAAAAAAGAGGTCCTTCAACAAATTCTCCCTTTTAGAAAGCCTTATGAATAAATAGAGGTAGGAAGCTTTCACCTTCAATAGTTTCATCCAATGGAATCAATCCGTTTGCTACATTATGCTGTTTCCAACAGTACGCTGATTGTTTTTGGAGACACTAGGTGAGAATACCTAACCTACTATACAAGAGGGAGACATCGTTGAATTGAGTTCCACTCAATTCTCTTAGATACTTTAAGCTCAAAAGGAAAATGTAATGGAGACCAGGCAGTGACGGATTTAGGCTTGCTGCCGCCTTAGGCCCCATTCGATGCGCCGCCCTTTTTGATAAAATGAATTTCATTAATTTTGATCCAATATTTTTATTTTAAAATAACTTTATTTATTGAAACATAATTTTTTAAATATAACCAATAAACATTACAGATAAATAAGTTATAAACTTCAGACATATAATAAATATTTTTTTTAATATTAATCAATTTGAAAATTTTTTTTCCTAGCTTTGGTTCGCGCAAAAACGTCGATTATATCGTCATAATTAATTTCTTGGACTAGTTGAGCTTCAATAGACAATAATGCAAGAGCATTAAGCCTATCTTGGCCCATGCTTGCGCGTAATTTTGAAATTGATTGTCTTTATTTTTTTTCGCCTCTTAAATTTTGGCATTTCAAAACTTTTGCCGCCCTTCAAATTATGCCGCCCTAGGCCCGGGCCTCACGGGCCTAGGCGTAAATCCATCACTGAGACCAGGCCTGGAAGAGATGGACAGACGAGATTCGTTATAATTGAAACTAGCACAGAACTAGAACACATGCAAACTGGCATGTTACGGATAGCCGCAACCAAATTGACCATTCTCGAGGTCAGATTGAAAAAGACTATCATGATTCAGGGCATTCCGGGGAGAAGTGTTGACAAACCTGCTCACGAGGACCAACCGACAACGCAGCAGCAAGCGTAGTGCGTTAAAAGAAAATACTTTTTTCGGGCTTCGAAGTTTTTGTGCAATTTAAAAGGTGATGAAATAATTAATTTATTTTCTAAAGTACTACTATGTACAGTTATTGTTGAGTTTACATTGTATTAATTTTTGTTCATTTAATTGTAAGAAATTTAATATCTTTTCGTAATAAAAAGTGGTATCAATCTGCAACACACATAACACGCACAAAATTACAATTCAAATGAGGTCTATGTACATAATAGTTTGTTATGTTGATAATCTAATTTACTTTTATTTCTAAATTCGAATTTAAAAATTAATAAGTAAAATAAACAAGCAAGACCGAAATATTCAAATGAACTTTTCACAATGCTTTGTTTGTATTGCCAGATTATTAATTTAATATTGTTCCACTGGTTAACAATTTATATACCTATTTTAAATCATTTACTTTTGTATTAATACTAATCAATTGATGCGTGGTTTCTGTAATATAAAAACTTACTAATATAGAAGTAACCTATTTTGGAATATATTACAATAATTAATTAAATTAATAATATTTTTAATTTTTTTTCTTCATTGCATTCACTCCTTGTTTCTAAATTTCTTATAAATTAATATTATTTCACCTGTCTTTTTAAATGAAAATTCTATACGTTGCAATTAACTAGGAAACAGTTAGAATTTAAATATTTTAGCATTTAGTTACATATACATTTGTCTGTAAATTATTTCTGTAATACATTATAATATTATATCGAGTAATAAACAATATACCGAACGTGGGCAAATTAATACATAATAAAATGATGAATCAGTTTTATTAAAATCCCCGACTCCCATTATAACGGATGAAAATAATATGAATCGATCGAAATTATTTATTTCAGTTTTGAAGATACAATAAATTCAAAACTTGCTAAAAGTGCAAACTTGAAATACATTCTTTTGAAATACATTCAAGAAAAAAAAGTTTAGAACATCTTACGAGCTTTAATTTGAGGACAAGGATAATATCGTATCCTTTTTCGCATTGTTCTAGAGGTTTTACTAAAAAAGTAGATAGTTATCACAAAAACGATTAAAAATTTTGAATTTTTAAAATACATGATGTATGTAGTAAGTGCTTGAAATCTCAGCTCTATCTTCTTTTGCTCTATCCAATATTTCTGTACTACAAAAAATGTAATCTACAATATTGCCAATCGCTCAGGAAGCCTGAACATCAGTCTATTCTGACTGCTTTTACAAATAAAACTTGATATCTATAGAACACGGGATACAGTTTACAGAATCGTTTAATAGATATAGGTACTAAAATATGCTTGAATTCATTTATTTAAAAAAAATTCCAATTATAAGTGGCAAATAAATTTCGGAGGTTGTTTTATTTGAAATTCAGTTTTTGAACGCTCATGTTTTAATCTCTATTTGTTGCATATGTATCAACTGGTGGTTTTAGGTTTTGGTTACAAATTGTTCACACCAAAAAATTCGGTCATGCAAGAGGTTTATCAATTTTCTATTAACAATTATCTACGGCGTATTTACTTTACTCATTTTTGTTCGTGATATGTTAGCCACTAACTTTATTTAATTATAATGTGGGAGTGTTGGCTATAGAAATAATTTAACTGTTACCTATAAATTATAATACGAATTATTTTGCATCATATTATTAAAAAAAGAAGGACGCAATAATATAATAATAATAACGATCGGTTATATTGCAGTATAACTAAATATTTAATGTTTTTCACCGATAGCTAGTTTCTATGTCCGATACCTAATTAATAATTCTTAGTTTATTTTGTACCACGTCATGTTAATCGAATCGATTTGAAAATTATTTTTGATAATTTAATGTTACCAACGAACAACCACGATTAGAAGGAATACTACAATAGTTGTTGTCAATTATGTTGTCATAGAGATATTAGCTTTTGCGGTGTATAGTTGGTTCAAATTATTGCGTACAGATTAGAACAGCTCACGTGCTGTATCGGTGCGAGCTTTTTGCAATATGTATGTAAATTAGATGTCCTATTTGACAGTTTTTAATATTTTTATTAATTATAAATATTTGTAGTTTTAAACAGGTATGTACAATCTATCAAATTTTTTTCTTTTTATTTTTCACATTTTTTAAAAAGCACATGTAGTAGGTACCTAGATAGAAACATATTTACATTAAATATATAATTATATAGTATAACAAGTTCCAGAAAGCATTTAAGTAAGAAATCAAAGTTCTATAAATAAAAATTAAATTGCACGCATACATTTAATTGTATTATACATTCATAACATACCATATATCATGGTAGTATGTTGGATATGTTATATTGTGTATGTTGAAAAGCTTATAGCCTAAATATACTTACCAACTTTTAAATAATAATTTTATAGTTACAAATTACAACAGGCAAAATATATTAATGTATTATTGTATTGTATTAATATATTAATGTCTTTAAATGTTTATATTACATTAATATATTTGTTATCGTAGCTTTACAGCTCGGCGTCAGGCCGTCTCTGATTTTTCAAGAAATAATATGTTTTCAGAACTTACTAAAATTTTAAATAAATACATTTAATTAGTTGTGAAGTATTCCGTATAATGCAATTTGAACTTGTGATATTACAGTAAATAATAAACGCGTTCCCGCGCTTTAGACAACATATTAATACCTTATAGCCTGTACAACTGGATGCTAGGTCAGTTCGGTACGGCGGAAAGGCTTATATAGTCAGGTATTAAATTGCTATTAAACAAATACTTCTTTTCTCGTCCCCCCATAATTTCTAGCTATATCACTAGTATAATTTTATTACGCGCGTTCGTTCGGTCCGAACTTAAAATTATGTATAAATATACTTGATTATACTTTTGTAACTTTTCTTTTGTTTAATCATATTTACACATTTTAAATTTACATAACTTTCTAGGGCACTTCATACATACAAACAAATGGATAATTAATATTTAAAAGCATTCCCGTAAAAATAATTGCCCGAGTGCGACTATTGGGGTAAAATGAATATTTAAAGGCTTAAGTACACAGTGATTAGCAATAATGACATTTCTATAATTATGACGAACATTCTTCTTAAAGTTTACTTTACATTATTGGTGGTGGCAAACGAGTTAAATGTTAGCGGATATTTTTAATACAAAAGGCAAACAATGTTTACAAAATTCTAATTTTATTACCGGAATGTAAATTATAATTAAAACTATTTATTAATTGGCCTGAAAAGTAATTTCATATATACGACAGTTTTAACAGGTAAATTACACATTAATAAAGAGCTTCTAAAATTTCAAGTGCCGTATTAATTAACTTTTAAATTATTAAATAATACGCTTTGAAATAATACGCACGCTGGTTTTAAAAGAAAACTGCGTTAAATTTTAGTTAAAAACTCAAAATTTTATTATCCTACATATAAAATAATAATAATTCAAAATTGTATTGCTTAGTTGTATCAAAGCATTAACCAATATTGTAATATATTGGACACATGAACATTCCCTTTCTTTCCAATGGTAATACAATATCATGTAGTACAGAAAATTCAACTTTAGTTCGTGACTGGCCTGAGCGGCTATACGAACTCAATGGAATAGTGATCTAATTTTTAAATTTGTTTCAGACCACTATGGCATTTACTATTAATCAAGATAATATAAAATTACTTCAATCTTTAACTGATCATAAAAGTGATGTAACAAGCTGTGATTTTGCACCAAACTTTACCTTAATCACCGGTTCCAGGTGAATAGAAAACATCACATTTTCAATTAGTTATAGATTTTCGTGTTTCAGTGATAAAACAACACGAGTTTGGCAATGGATTTCCGGTTCGGGTTACGTTCAGAAATCTTATTCGCCTCTCATTGGTCATAAATACGGAGTTACGTGTGTGAGAGTTTCACCGCAAGGCTCCATGCTAGCCACAACGTCTATAGATGGCACAGCGATTTTATGGAATTTATATTCGGGCATAAAAATTTATACGATGGTTCAAATAAATGGAGATGCAATTCGAGTTTGCAGGTATTTCTGAATCATTAAAATAATTTTATGTACACTTTCATTGACGAACTGTTAATTTAAGATTCGCTCCAGATAGTTCGATACTCGTAACAGCTGGCGATAATGGAGCAATTTGCATTTGGGATTTAATCCATAGAAATTTAATAAGGTAAGATTTATCAATATACCTTTTGCTTTCAGCTATATGATATAATTTAATTGTAGAGCAATATTTCAACATCAGGGAACAACACAATCGCTTGCTTTTACACCAGATAGTCAATACTTAATTAGCGCTTGTTCTTTAGAAATAATAAGAGTATGGTACGTGCCAGATTTAATCGATACAACTAATCAACATGACGTTACATCTTCAGTTGTTATTGATAATGCTCATGATTTAGGTGTTTTATGTGTAGACGCTTCTAGTCTTATTTTAACAGATGGTATAAGTTTAATCATCAATTTTATCCATGCTTCATTTTCAAATTTTGTTTTAGAAAACGACCCGTTCATCAAATATTACACAATGGCCACCAGTGGAAACAGTCAAAATATTAAAATTTGGAGAATAACTTCGCACGCCACGCCAAAGAAAGAATCAGCACAGAATGAAGTAACTTTGGAGCACGTCGGGACGTTTATTGGTCACAGATCTGCAGTGACGAGCGTGAAATATAGCTCTAACGGTGTTTATTTAATATCTTCAAGTTTGGATAAATATGTAAAGATATGGGATAATAATGGAGGATGTCTGGCAACTTTAAAAGGTCACGTTAGATATATTAATTGCGTATCATTTTCCAGAGACGGTTCGTTAGCAGCTTCATGTAAGCAGGCACATAGTTTTAATATTATACTCATAAATATATATTAAAAAGGTTCCGCAGGTTCTATTGACAAAACAACAATAGTTTGGGATTTAACTGGTAATATATCATTAGATAGCGAACTTATTAAACCAGTTGCGCAGATAGGTAACAGTTTGTATAATTTACAAGAAATGCAACTTGTACAAAGTGCGGAAACTAGCGATTCGGTACAATTACTGGAAAGAATTGACGATATATCCGAAGGTGCAATTAATTCTTGTAGTTTTTTCGAAAATAACCTCTTGGCTACTGGTTCAAGGTATTTATGTATAACCGTTTAGTTTTAATAATTGTTTAGCTAAATTTTATAGCGATAAGTTGGTGAAATTATTGACAATTGAAGAAAATAATAATATAGAAGAAACCAACTCTTCTCCATTGGATGGCCATACGTACTGTGTAAATCATGTAGAATTTTCTATGGATGGAAGTAAACTAGCAACTTGTTCGTTGGATGGATGCACCATAATTTGGAATCCTTTGGTATGCAGTACGACTGTTAGAAAATTTAACTAAAAGTACTCTTTTAGACGGGAGAAAAAACTATGGAATTTATCCAAAGCAGTTTGGCGATAAGGGATTGTAGATTTTCGGTCGATGGTTCTTTACTTGTAGCGTGCGGGGACGAAGAAAAAGCTAATGTTTGGAATGTTGAAACTGGAGAATCATTGCTGTGAGTGTACTAAAAGTTATAAGAAATCAGTAATACCTACCTAATATTTAGGATATTGGAAGGTCATACAGATGCAGTTACTTCGGCTTGTTTTTCACCTGATTCGCAAATAATCGCTACCACGTGTAATAATAGCGATTTTCGACTGTGGTCTATGGCAGGCGATAATATTCACACTCAAGACGATGCGCATGATTTGGGTATTCAAAATAGCGACTTTTCTCTAAACTTGGAACCTATTCCTTACAACATTGCATCAAATAAAACCCAATGTTATTTACTGGCAACTTGTGGAAACGATAGCTTGGCAAAATTGTGGAAGATATCCATTCCAAAGGTATTTCGTCGTAACTCTTTCTTTTTAATTGATAACACACTTTTTTCTTTTTAATAGGTCGACGATTCTTGCGACTTTGAAAGCATTGAAGTTATAATGTGGCGTAGTTTACAAGGACATGGAGGTAATGTTACTTGCGTAAGATTTTCTATGCCGTCAGGAGAAATAGTTTGTTCAACCGCAACCGATAGACAAGCAAGAATTTGGTCAACTTACAGTGGAGAATGCTTGCATGTGCTTGATCATGATTCCATAGTTACTTCTTGTGCCTTTAGTTTAGACTGCTCTTTGTTGGCAACAGGATGTTTGGATAAAACGTTATGGATCTGGAAGTTGCCAAGACAGCTAGTACATTTAATTTATTATGTGCGAAATTATATTCTCATGTATTTTCATTTTTAGGTCGTTCAATCCAGTTTAATTAATAGGATAACGGGATATCGCAAAAAGCTTTTGATTAATTGGGACACAGACGACGTTATTAGATGGTTACAGGATATTGATTTCGAAGACATTGTTCCTAATGTTTCCAATGTTAAGTTAGACGGTCAGAAAATTTTAACCCTAGAGGAGGAGCGCGTTTGTGCCGGTCTGGACTTAGGTGAGTCGAAAGTGATTGTAAATTATCGTCCATATTTTACTTAATTGATATTTAGGAGACGAATATACGGAAAGGTTTATGAGCGAACTAAAGTGGTTGAAGTTGGACGAACTTCAAACACCGCATTTATCAGAAAGTCAAGTTCCTTCCGAATTTTTATGTCCCATAACACATGAAGTTATGCGAGAACCTGTAACATGCGGCGACGGATTTACTTACGAAAAACAAGCAATAACCGAATGGTTTATGGCAGGAAAATTTACAAGTCCTATGACCAACGCAATTTTGAACGATACAGCATATAAAATGAATCAAGAATTGCGAAACGCAATACATCAGTTCTTATACAGCGATATATGATCTAGTTAATGGTTTTTGTAAACGTTTTACAGTAATACTCATAATTATTTTTACTTTAATTTGTGATCAGTTCTATTGCGTCAAATTTAGGATTCTCTAGAAAAGCCTAAGTCGCCTGTAGACAATAAAAAAATACTTAGGTATGAATGAAGCGCGCTGCACAGATTGGATTAGTAAAGTGAGCCTATGTACATCCACAAAAAAAAACGAAAACGAAATTTAAAAGGAAAGTAATAGGCGGATGTACAGTATAACATTTTTTTTTAACTTGATGGGGCTCCAATGCTTTTCTCTTCTGTTAGCTGCGAGTTTTGTGGGTCGTATATCCCACTCTGTTTGTGATAATATATGACGCAATGAATTATTCCAGATTGATAAATCAAATATTTGATTAATTCCAACCTGTTACTGTAAAACCCATTATTTTATCTAGAAAAAAATTTATATTAATTAAAAAATTGCCTTTACGAAGCATTTCAAACTATGTAATTTAAGTGTTCTAAATTAGTGCCTTTGCGTGTATTATATTTACACAATTTCGGTATTACCAAAGTGTAAATATTTTTACTCATTGGTGTATACTATGTATAATTTAAGTGTTAAATTTTTAACTCTTTATGTAAATTGCATTTTAAAAATCATTACATTCTGTTGAACTTTTATAAAGTTAGAATACTAAAAACAAAATATCACGACTGAAATTTATTACTACCTTGAAGTTTATTTTTTAATTAAATAAAATAAAATTAATTATATAATCTTAGTTGATAAATTCAAGATATTTATGAAGAAACTGTACCTACCCTTACAAATTTCACCTCTAATGGCTGATTTAATTAAAAAGTATATTATAGATTACAACAGTGTTATCGATTGTGCATAAAAAAAATGTTAATTTTGTATATTCTCAAAGATCATTTATTTAATTAAATTTTATCGTAATCTTATATTCGGGGTTCAGGTACCTAGTGAAACTTGATAATAACCATATCGCTATTTGAAAATAATTGTAGAAAAACACTTTTTGGTTATTATCTATGAAGTTTTGTACATTCTAATTCCAAAAAGTTTGTTTGATTTTCCAAGATCTATGAACTGAATTAAGTGAATTTTTTTTTAAATAAACGAATATTTAAAAACAAACATCTGAAGATAGCAAAATACCTTTGCTGAAAACTTAGGTTAAATTTAGTTTATTGTTCATTTAACCGACCTATTTTTTTAAAAACTAATTATGATATTATTGCACGGATTAATAATTTCTATATTTTTATAAACGTAATATGCTTATTGTTAGAGGATTTATGATCAATTTTGAAAATTGATGACGCTGTTAAAATTTTAACTAATATGTATATGTATATTAACAGGTTGTTTAACAGATTTCTTAAATAGTATAAAGAACTCCTATCATATTATAGTCAATAATAATAAAATAGGTTTTAGCAAACTATTAAAATGTTATGTTTTTCATATCTACTGTTAATAAAGAAACTTACACCACAAACCTAATTATATCAAATAATATTACTTGTATAAAGAACAGCACTGTGATAGTTTATTAGGTCGTTATACCTAATGGTTCTTTGTTATTCATATTTATTATTTAAATATAATTAGTATCTACTATCTAATATTCTAATACCTAGGACATACGAACTATTAGGTACATATATTATTATTTAATTTACAATAAGATATAATATTAGAAGTATTGTATTAAATATTGCCAAAATAGTTACTTGTCCATTTCTAATTTCAAATAATATAATTTATCGGAAAAATTTTGAAAATAAAAGTCTTTATCTACAATTTTATGAAAATAAAAAGAATTCAGAAATTTCAAAATTTATATTGCTAACTAAGATTTGATGAAAAATATTAAGTGTATGTTAAACTATGACATTATTCATATAGTATGAATATTATTAATTTAATATTTAAGTAAAATTTATAAAATTAACATTCTAAGCAAAAATACTAAAGAACTTTTTCAGTTTAACTGGCTGATTATCAAAAATGTATGTAAATAACACCAATATTCGATAATACTATTATTATAATGTTTGCTTAACTTGTTGGTTTTATAAATATTATTTTAATATTAATTTTTAAAAGCTAGTAATAATTTATATTTTTTTATATCAAATTAATTACCAATTTAAAACATACTGTCTGTATTTAAACTTTTAGCACTTGTACAAATGTTGATTAAAAATTTATTAAACCAAGAAATGCTTATTGCTTTTTGTTGATTCTTTATAAATTGACTGCAATTTGACAAAATAATTTATTCGTGCCAAGAAACTTCTTCATCTGAGTGTACATTTTAAATGTTGCCAGCACCGGCCCCGCCTCTAAAGTAGATTTATCTGACGAAGTTACGGACTTCTTCATCCATGGTCCATGGACAAAGTGTGACAATGAGGTGAGAGGGGTTAATATTTTGTATTTATAATACTACTGACGCACATGTATGGATTAACGAGATTCAATTTTTTTTTTGAATTAGGACCGCCTTAAGGGATGGTTTTATCAAGTGGGTGGATTAAGACCTTCCGCTTCAAGTATTGTGGATCTCTTAAGTTACATGTTACCAGTGATTTTTTTTATTAAAATATCTCTCGTTAACCCAATTATGCGCGCAAAAAGGCTATAATTTAAGCGAACCATACCTTAACGACAATTATTGGGTATTTTTGCAATTCGTCACATTTCGAAAATCTGAGGTAGTTTGGTTTATTATAGTAGAAAGTCCACACCTGTGGACGACATTTTACAATTTTTATTTTATTTTGCGAATTTAATGCGATCTCACTCCCCTCAAATTTTTTAAAATATTTTTGCAGAGAAACCTAACCCGAGTCCTAATAAGCTAGCGTGTAAAATTTCGGTTCAAATCGGTCCAATGGCCTAGAAGAAAATTAGACCAAATTAATAAACTGAAGTCTTTAATTTAATCTAATCGAATAATCCGGTACCAAGATAGGAAAAACAGTAGATTTCAGAGTATAATGAAAATTTAACGAAATTTTATTACAGGGACGGTTCCAAGAGAATTTTTTCGTGGGGAAGCAGTTCTCAATGAACCCTTGTTCGGTAATCCAATTACTTTTTTAAATAAAACTTCTTTAGCGACGTATTCTGGTTGAAATTTATTGCAATAAGGGGAACTCAACAAAGAAGAAATAAGAGTGAGGACCCAACGCGAAGGGCTTCGGTGACAACAAACAATGAAGTCGAGATATTTAATGCATTATAATATAATGCTTATATTATTAATACAAATTGTATTTCTAATATATTGAATTATTTTACGTTAAGCGAAGTTTGTTTATAAAAAATATATGACTTTTTTTGTAGTGAAGTTACCACAACATGTTTCATACAGCTATGTGTATATCTTCAGGTGGCTTAAGAATTAATAAATTTAGCAAAAAGGTTAAAACAATTAAAACTAATAAAAAACAAACTTTTTTAAAAATTGATAATACCGATAATACAAATATTCAGAATCGTATTTTTTAAAATATTTTTTGAAGTTATTTTTTCGGGATATATGTCCCCTTCGATTTTTTTGCAAAAATTCTCAAAAATATTTCGATAAATATAAAAAGTTTTTTATCTGCTAGTCTGATATTTATCGAAATTTTTTTGACGATTTTTAAAAGAAAATCGGAGAGGCAGACATCTCGAAAACAACTTCCTTTCTTTATTGAAAGAGCATTCAAAAACAAAAGATCGGATTGGTGCATCTTTCACAAAGTTATAAGCATTTGAAAAAAATTATATTTCAAAAACGGATGGTCATAAACCATTTTTGTAAAAGTCAAAAACGCGATTTTCATCGGTCTCAAAACATGAAATTTTGAGGAAAGTCGAAAGGGACCACCTAAAAATGTGTCCGACTTGGCATAAAATGCCCCATAAGTATTTTAAAATAATACTTTAATCTTTATATTAATTTTTTATATATAATAATATATTTTTTATATAATTATTTTATATAATAATTTATATAATATTAATATTTTGTTTTATATATTAATAATCGTACATTAATTTCAAAAGGAATATTATGTGGACGATTGACATTTTGAAAACTAATTATCTGTATATAAGTTGAAATCCGTTAAATAAATAAATAAAAAGAAAAACAGAAAATATTTTAAAATATCTACTTTCGAAAAGTTACAAAGTTGAAAAATAAACTAAATTCGAAAAATTAGCGATGCATGCACAAAGTTATAATTTAAAAAAAACCCTACTTTTATTGTCTCAAATTGTCTCCCCCAGTGGCGGCTTGTTATGAAAAGCACAGGGGCACGTGCCTTCCCATCCCAGAACCGAAAACAATAGAAGGATAGATTTTCATTATAAATAAATATTTTAAAAACTATTTTTTTATTTTGTGCCCTCCCACTAGAAAATGTCACGAGCCGCCACTATAAAAAACTATAATATGCAGGGCCGGCAAGACCTTTTGTGGGCCCCGAAGCTGATCGATTCCGGGCCCCTTTGGCTAAGATGTACCTTTATATTACTTAAGTACAATATTAAAATTTATGTTTGATGATATTTATGTTATATAAACTCAAAAATTAAACAAGTTAAACAAACGATTGAAATTCTTTAGATCTTAAATATTTCGATACAGAATGAATTTTCATCAGAAATAATAAATTGAATATATAATAATATAATAATACTATATTACATTTTCACAAGTTAATAATCCTATTTTATTATTGATATTTATGTTATGTGAATAAAAAAATAAAATTAAAGACCGGGATGACGACGAGACCGGGATGACGACGGGCCCCGGAGCTCTGCCCCCCCCCCCTTCTGACTATATTAAAAAAACAATTACAAATCCAACCAGCCAAAGTCAACCAATCCTAAACCTACATCCTTAATAGTAATTTCAGTAAAAATTAAGTAATATCTGCTTCACGTATTTTTAGTAAAATAAAACTTATATCAAAAACCAAAAAATTTGACAACGGCACGCGGTGTTCCCAAGCGGTCACCCATCCAAGTACTAACCGCGCCCAACATTGCTTGACTTCCGTGATCGGACGAGAACGGGTATATTCAATGTGGTATGGTCGTTGCCTTGGATATAAGAGTATCGCAAGAAAATATTAACAATTAATATGACTCAGAAAAGAAAATAAAGAAAATATAAAAAATGTATCTTCTTTTAAAGGGGAGATAACTACCCCTTCGTGCCCTAGTAAAATCCACAAACTTTTATTATATACCTAAATTTTTATGTATTTATGTAAATTTACACCCCACCCCTTGAGCTTAAAAGATCTTATTTGTCGCCGTGAAACTCGTAAAGAGCTAAAAAAAATCTTAAAAAATATTACAAGTCAATACAGCGAATAGATTAATAAAGAAAATGTTATGGTGTTTATCACAATAAATGTCAATGTTTTTTTTTATTAATTTTTACTTTTTAGTTAATTAGAGTGGAAACTATACTTTAATTGAAATTAACGAGTTTTTTTAAATTCAAGTTTTAAACTTACCGCCTTTTTAATATGCATAGTTTGCGCAGTGTTTTAGTAGAGGGCGCTACTACAAAGTGATATTGGTATTCCATAACCTCATATCTGTATTTATTCACGTTGGGCTATCTGAGCATTATTTGAAAACCACGTGCACAGTAACGTTTAAGAAGTTTAGAACCGTCGAATTTGTATCTTTTGACATTTATCGTAAGTATTTTTATTTTTTTTACCTTTATTTAATTGCGCAGTTTACTTATTGGTTTATTTTATTATAATTAAATGTAGTTTTTCATCAATTTTGTTTTACACCGCATTTGTTAATTTATTCGGGTGGCTTTGCAATACGCAGTAGGATTATTTTTTATATTATGAATTATTTTTCTTAAATATAATTGTGAAATGCCTATTTGTATTTAATACAATTGATCAATAATTGTGGTTTCATAAAATTGTAATATTTTAGTAGGTCACATGTTTGGGTTAAGGTTTTTGTAGCTGGGAACCTCATGTATTCCATTCTTGAGACTCTTTGAATATTTTTATTAAAATTTTAATGCATATTTTGCAAATTTTGTGATAAAACATGCTTTTTCATGCACATGGTATTTCTGTATTTTAATTTTTACCTAAACGGGTTGTGTAGATTCATCCGGTTTATTAACTATTAATATTACCGACTATGCTTTTTAAAAATACCACCAAACCATTTTTCACCACCTGTGAAAAATGCTTTTGCTTCAATCGTAGTTGTATTTTTGAACTTACTGCCACTCGATAGCTAGCTATATTTGTAGTAATTTAAGCGTTTTTCAGATCATGTTTGTGGCAAGCAATAAACGCAAATCAACTGATTTGGAAGGAGCGGCTACTCCTAAATTGGGTCCAAAGCAAAATGGAGCCAAAACCCCCAAGTCGGGATTAAAAGTTCAAACTCCTAAAGCAGGCTTGAAGATGCAAACACCTAAAACGAATTTAAAACCTGGAACTCCGAAATCAGAGAAAAAAAATACCCCTAAAAATGGTGCTCGTAAGGCTTTGGCGGTCAACGGATCTCCGAAAGTCGAAAAAGCATTGGACGCCGAAAAACCTGCGGTTGGTGCAGCTGCAAATAAAAATCGCAAACGATCTTTGTCCGAAGGTAGCGTGGAGTCTAAAACTCAAAAATTGGAACAGTTTGCTGGTACAGCTGCTTTGGCAACTGAGAAGAAAGGCCAACGTAATCGTTCTGCAAGAAGGCATCAACAGTTTAAAGATAAAAAGAAAACTCTTTCGAAAGATAATAAAAGACAAATTAGAGAAAAGATTTTGGGAGGTGACATCGAGGCGTTACGTGAAATCCAGTCTAAGTTAGATGCTTTGATAGCCAAACCTGCGGGAGATAGAAGTAAGAGTGCTCGCAGAAAGATCAGAAAGTTGCAAAGCTGGCTTAAAATTAAAACAAAGAAAGGTGACGATTCAAATACATCATTGACGACTGATGCCAAGGTTCAAAAGCCAGGACAAAAGAAAAACCAGCCGAAAAACAAAAAAGGTCAACAAGCAGTCAAAGTTGAATCCGAATTGGCTGATGATGCTTCAGATGACTCCGATGAAGAGGTTTCCAACGAAGGTGATTCTGAAATGCAATCTGCAGAAAGCGACGAAGATATTGAAGACGACTCTGACGACATCGATGAAGAAGATTCTGATGAAGAAATGACGTCCGAGTTTATAGTCGATGCTAAAGGCAAGAAGCCAAACCAGGTAAATATGATCAATGAGTAAATAACACTGGCAAAACCAGTGCTGATTTTTTTTTTTTACAAAATAGAAAATATACACTATTTTGTTGGAAATTCATAGCTAAATTTGATCGTGACTAATCTTGAATTTACCTTTCAGAAACCAGTGAACAACAAAGCACAAACACAAAACAAAGGCAAACCTGTCGGGAGACCTGGCAACAACAAATTTGCTGGACGTCAGAAAAAAGGACCTCAAAAGAAGTAATTGAGGATCAAATATTTTTTAATTTTTAAGTAATTGTGTTACTACATTTATTAGTATTCTAATGTAGTGTAAGCGTTCCTTAAAAAGGTTAAGATTTTTGTATGTTTGTGATGGAAATTTTGTCAACCTTAAAATTTTTATGTTATTTTATTACATTAACTAATATTGACTTAATGTATAAGATAAAGGATAATATACAATTTAATTCGATTTGTTTTTTTTTTCATTAATTTTTATGAAATCGACTTCCATCGAACTGTCGGTCCCCATTAATAATTTTAACAAATAAAATTTCGACTTGGAATTTTCAAATGATTAATTCGAAAATAAATTTATTTTTGTGATCAATGCTTTTATTAAAATAAATTTAAATAGACTATAATATCATATCTAAATAGATAATAACTTATTTACAATTAAAGTCATACAATAAGGATAACGTCTAATATAAACGTAATGTAAATACTCTGCAATAACAACAAACTTAGCGTAGAATTATAAACAATTTAATTATTTATTCTAATGCAATAATTTGGTTGCTGGCGTTGCTGTGCCGACTTTTAATGCGAATTTTAATATAAAATTTACTTTAAAACTTAAATGGTAACCAATTAAATAAAAAACTTTAAATTCAAATTTGTAAAGGAGACAAATCCTATATAAATTTGAATTAAAAAAAATTTTAAATTAATTTTTCTTGTTAATCTTTTGACGGAGACGCTGAAGCGACTGTAGTCGAAACCAATTCGTCATAAATATATTTTGATTCTCGAGGAAAGGGTTTCGTTTACCTTATTTATTGAAATTAAACTTCAGGGAGTTACACGAAAGCAGAAGATAAAGTAAAATAGAGGAATTGCTTCTGTATACGTTATTTTATTATTCGTTAAGTGTGATAGAAATAAATTTTTTATTTTAAAATTTGAGAAAAAATCTAAAAAATAGTATATTAATCTTAGGACCTAAATACTTTTAATTCGACATGGGATTGTGTTCTTGACTGCCTGGAATTAATCATCAAATATCAACTATTTTAGAGCTCATTAATATTTAAAAAATAAATTAAAAAGCCAATTTTTGAAAGCATTATTCTAAGTGCAACGATAAACTCTTCTCTAGGTTTTTTTTATTACTCTATTATATTATTTACTCTTATATCCGCATTTAAATAAACTTATTTATATTAAGTGTAAAAAAATCAATCTACATATTAAATTTTAATTGTAATTTACGTCATTGGTTCTTTAAAATTTGATTGGAAAATTACTTACGATAACCTGATAACTCAAATACGCGTACCTAGTTAGTGTGACGTCAGATTGTATCCAAACTCCAAATTTTATCCTGATTATTATAATATTATATTATCTATTAATTGATATACTGTCATCAAATTTTCGTTGTTTGAATACAGGTGTATTCAAATTTCACAGCTTATACCAAATACAGCAGAGACACCTATACTTTACAGATTTCCTTTAAGGAAATCTCACCGACAAAGATAAACATAATATTTCAATTCAATAGAGAGAAACTAAACTATGTTACAATTTCTCGATACTAAAAAAAGTATTTTATTCAATAACTTTACCGTTAAATTTTTCACATAAAATCTAGTTGATTTAACATTTGTTTAGTTTTACAAAAATTAATTTTATTTATCTTTATATTTCTTATATGTTGAATCTGCAAGATATTTCGGTCTCTCTCTATTACATTGAAATATTATACTTCTCTTTGTCAGTGAGATCCTGCCCTTAAACAAGGGAGTCCTATGCTCTGATTGTATTACATAATATAATAAATAATATATAATATTGAAAACTATTTAGTAATCCAAATAATTAACTTAATATTCATGGAGTAATATTATTTTATTGTCTATAATTTTATTTAATTCTGAAGTGCGATTAATGTAAATTAAATTTTTGTCTCGATACGCAAAATTTATATATTTAAAACTTAATTTTCAAGTTATGAGAAAATGTGACAAAATATCTTATAGAAGATATTAATTTGTGCTTATATATTAATATTTCAGTTTTTAATATAAATAAATCTATATTTACTAACAGTTTTTATTAAATATTTATCATTTTAATAACTTTCATAAATTTGACTATTTATCTGATCACAACAATTTTTTCCATCACTACAATATATTAATTTTCTTAATTTGTCTTGATATTTCATATTCACATCTGTTTGATTAATTATTTTTACAAACCCGAAAATTGTATTGCATTAATCTATTTTACCCAGTGGCGACTGGGCCCATTCAGTTTGAACCTGTCCGTTCTTCTGCCCAACTAATTTTCCAAAAATTTAAATATAAAATATATTGAAAAATTCAAAAATATTAGAGCTAAGCTTCAAAGCGATACCTTCCATCCATTTAGCGGGATTATATTTGAAGTTAGTTGAAAATGCATTTGCTATTTTTTAAATTTACCTTAATTTATTATAAAAGAAATAGGGGAGAGGGCAGATACCCTACCTTCAAAAATTAATGCAATTCATTTAGAAGTGACGGCCCGGGTATTCGGGACCTCTTCTAAATTGTAAATATGCAAGACATTACATACAATACATACAGTACATGTAGTATTGTATATATACAGACATCGATTCCATCTAATAGTAATTTCCATTACTTATCTACAAATTTAAATTTTTCTACAATCTCCAATTTCTTCACATTTTAATTTTTAATATATTTTGTTCCTCGTGCAGTCGAATCAAGTTGCTTATTTAGTCTAATTTAAATAAACCTTGACAAAACCAGAAAATATTCTACAAAAATAATTTAAAAACAAAATATACATTTAGGTAACATTTTTCAAATATTCGCATCTACATAATAATATTCACTATTTTAGAAGCACCATTTAGTTTCTTTAACTTATATTAGGTAATTCGTAAGGTAAAATAAATAGTAAATTAAAAAATCACACACAAAATTATACTTATGCTATTCATAAATAATATTTGTACAATAAATAATTTCTTATAAACAAAGTGGTGCAAAATGGAATTGTCCTAAAGTAACTAATATTTTACATATTATTTTAACATATTTACATCTGTACATTATATAAACAATAGCTTTTTGAGCGTTTTTAAACTTTTTCTAGTAACGGTAGATTGAGAACTTCTGGAATTTCGATGTCTTCTAAGCAAATATCCGATGGATTAAATGTAAAACGAATTGGGAAGGTATATTTAATGTCCATTAGCAGTGTCTGAAAACAATTAATGTAGTCAAATCTTAAATCGAAACTAACATTAACTTACCTGTTGCTTTTGGGTTTCTGTACGTTCTTGTAATTTTTCTTGCACCTTGGCTATAAAAGTAGCAGGCACTCTTTGTTCATATTCGTCAGCGGGAGTGTATAAATTCAATATTTTGCAAATCTGCAGAGACGTTAACGAACTGCACATTTCACATATACTAACAACATCTTCGTCTGTTTTGCGTGCTTGTAGAAGTTGAGCTGCTTGAATAATAGGTTGGAGGGCGGACTCAATTGAAGACTCCTGTATATAATAATATTAATCAAAATTTAATTACTTCATTAAAATTAACAACTCACGTCTAATTTTTTATCTCTCGTCCACATCTCAAAATGCGACAAATTGTGGCGAATTTGGAAACCTTTCGACCAATGACACAATTCTTTACGTAAAAGTAAGTTATTTAAACTAGATGAACACAAAAAGTAGAAGACTTGCTTGAATATTTTTGAAATAACGTCTATGTCGACGGCATAAAACATTAATATCTAAAAAGAAATTTTTAAATAAATTGGTATTATCCGAATATTTTGTTTAAATTTTACTTTGTAATGGCTTGTAAGCTCTTGTAGGAGTACGTCGGTTGGTTTTTGTTTAGTGCCAGGACTATCCATGTCCCGTAAGCTACTTGTTCTTCCTCTAAAACCACTTAATTTATTTCCCATTCCTTGTATTTCTTCGTGTTCCAATATTGCAGGAATTATTAACGGCTGGACTTTTTCTCCAAGATTTCTTATGACGCCTAATGACGAAATTAACGTTTACAAATATGCATGGAAGTAAAGAATACGCTTACCTTGATAAATCCACACTGCGATGTCTGTCAATAATTGTCTATATTCGGTAAGATCAAAATTTCTCAACGACTGCTTATTTTGTTTTGGAGTATTTTTATATTGAAAAGCTTTATCGCCGCTGTACTGCTTCAGTATATGAACCAACCTACAATTTATAATAAAAGTTAAAAACTAGAACTTCACGATTGAAAAATGACTTACGTAAGTGTGTTGGACAGCCATAATACCAAACTTTCGAAATCATCGATACGTTTCTTTATTACTTTTTTTACAGAATTGGTGAATGCAGACAAAAGCGATCTAAATTTGTCTTCATCGTTAACATAATCCGTATGCCTAATACACATAAAAACTATGTAGGCAGGTAATCCTGGTAGTAATGTAACGGCAGTTCTTGGTCTCAATTCGATCACCAATTGTTTCATAATAACATTTTCTTCGTTGGTCTTGAAAGAAAACATACCGAGATACTCCTTCTCTTTTTTTCTAACTGCTGGTACTCTATTATGAGCAGTTTTACTTTCGTCGATAGGACTAATCGTAACATTACTGTCATAGTCTAAACCGCTTTCTTTAAGCTTCCGAGACAAAAGTTTAATTTGGTATTTAAGTTTTTTAACGGTTTCTCGTAATGCATCATTATTATTATGTAAATCAAAGTTTTCTTTAGTTAATCGAGTTATTTCATTCCTAAGGAATACTTCATTTTGAGAGTCCGATGTGGTAGTCAAATTGGATGTCTGTAATAATTGAAGTTTCTGGTTATCTTCGCGTAATTTCTCAATTTCCAACTTGAACTCTTTCTCGTACGTTTTATATTTTGACTTTTCGTCCTGCAGTTCTAATTCTAACTGTTTATTAATTGTTTTTTGAGTTTCATATGCTAACGCTAACTCTCCATCCTCGTTAATATATTCTCCAGTTTTTGCTCTACAATTAACTACAGACTTCATATTGTCCGTTTGAGTAACCAATACACTCTTAAGCTGAACGATTTCTTCGTCTCTTCTGTCTAATTCGGTCTGAAGATTTTCTAATTGGTGTTTCATTTGATTTTTAGCGTTTCCATTTTCAATACTGTTAGTTAATTCGTACAGTTGGGATTTTAAGTTGGAATTTGCCACTTCCAATTGGGAAACTCGAATAGCATCCTGTGCTGCAATTTGCGCTTTTTCTATTTTTGGAGATCCCTCTAATTCGTCTAAACGCTTTTGCATGCGAGTTTTTTCCCTTTCAGATTGTGCTAGTTTATTTTGCAATTGTAAAATTAAACCAATATCGAGTTCTTGCATTTGGTCGTGAGCTACATCATCGCCTGCACCTGAAACGCAACAAATTATTGTAATTTTAATTAAAATTATTTTCTCGTTTGAATTTAAAAAAAATTATATTATCTCAACTTCTTCAATATTTTTGGCAACAATTAAATTTGTAAAATGTGATGTTTTAAAATATATCTAATATTGATGATACCGAAGGAGTAAAAAAGACCACTCCACAAAAATGATCAGCGTACAGTCAAGCTAAGTTTCATTAACGCTAATTTTGAATTTTATTTCTTTCAATTTCAGATAGTCGATTAGTCGGATTCAAAAAAAACTATCCCAAAATAGAATTTTTCAAGTTTTATTTTAGATAATCATGTTAAATCAAGGACAATAAATTATGCTTTGTGTTGCAAAGGAATGAATTTTGCATGGTATGCTAACAATAAAGGAGAGAGTATTAAATTATCAAAAGAAAAAAAAGTTTCTTCTCCAGGAATTACCTTCGTTCCAAATGTTTTGCAGTTTTCCTCGAACCATTGTCGAAGAAAAGGATCGCACTGAATCGTATCCGTGGTCTTCAGATATGTCGCTAATAGGAATTACCGTATCTTCTGTTATACTACTAATATCACTGTTGTTCCTAACATGAGAATTGCTTCGATTCTGTTTTCCAATTTCACGTTGTAAAGCTTCGTAATGCGTTTCCAAAGAATGGTACTCTTCCAGCAATTTCTGATAAGCTTCGCGATCCTGATCGTATTCGTTTATTAAAAGATTCTTTTCTTCTTCAATACGAACTTTGAGATTTTCTTCGGCACCTTTCTGATTGCTAACAACAATTTGATTCATGTTATCTAATTCGATGCGTAATTTTGCAGCTTCCAAATCGAACAGTTTCCTTTGCTCATCTGATTCTTTTCTATACTTATCGTGGTCATTAATCAAGTCAATTTTCTCCTCCCGCTCTGACTTTAATTCGATCTCCAATTTTTTAATATCTTTGTTCTTTTCTATCACTAATTTGTTAAGATTTCTTACTTCTAAATCAAGTGCTTTGAACGTAATTAGTTTATTCCTAAAAAATCAAGTACAATAATTTAAAATTCAATTAACTGCATTCAAACTTACTTTAACTCGGTAACTTCGTGCTGCGCAACTTTCAATTCATTAGTTTGTTTATTAAAACCTTCAATTCTTTGCTGTAGGCTGATAATTTTATTTTCGAGACCTTTATTAAGTTTCTTAACGTGCTCGATTGATCTTGCTTCGATCCTAAGTTTTTTGTACTTTCTTCTGGCCAAAAATCTACGAATGGCGGCTTGGCAAATAACAATGGAATGCATCTTCTTTCTTTGTTGTTTTCTAGCCAACCAACCTCGAACGTATTTTTGGATTATCACAGCTTTTGCATTATACTTCACTTCCATAAACCTCTTACGTGCCAAATATCCTCGTGCATAAGTTTGTAGGGAAATAGCCAACTTCAATAGACTCTTGTATTGCCTCCTCTTAAGCCATCCTCTTACGTAACGCTGAATTGTGGTAGCAGCTTTGTTTCTGCGCAATTCATGTGCACGCCTGAAATATAAATTGATAAAAATATATAGCATTTAATTATTGTTAAAAATCTTACTTTCTCGCCAAGTATCCTCTTCCATATCGTTGAATACATGCAACCGATTTTTTTAACTTTGCATATCTTCTTTTGTAAATAAACGTCCGAACCGTACTTTGCATCGTAATGCAACATTTCTTAAGTAGATCAGCTCTAATCTTCTCCAGATACGCCACTTGACCGGCTCGGAAAAATATTTTAGTTTTGCCGAACTGGCATAAACCATCTTCCGATTTGAGATATTTAATAATAATATTTTTACACGTAAGTTTCATGTCACTCCAATTTATGTCTTGAAATTTACAGAGAACACGGTAACGATAAAAGAAGTCAATATAAGACCAACGGCTTGGAAATCCTGCAGCCGAAATTCTGACAGTTTCCAAAACACCACACGCCCTCAATTGCTGCACAGCTCTTTGAGGATTAAATTCAAAAGGTGTTTTAAAATCGTTCGGTTTAATGCATCTTACGTAATGAGGTGTTGTCGAATTTAAAGTGCTCATCAACGAATTTAAGGAATCTCTAAATTGAGATCCCACTGTCTTTTTGTTCATCTGGCTATTAACAACGGGCGCAGGTTTAGCCGAAACCACTTTTAGTTTAGTTCCAGGTGCAGCCATCTTACTTCCATAGGAGCAAAATAATTGTCGAATAAAGTCGTTTTTACTGTGCTTAATAACGGATATTTGATCCTCCAATACGGTATCGCGATTTTTTTCCAAAAATCCATTACTCTCGTATTCAACTTGATCGGCAAAATGTTTAATTTTAAAAGCAGTTGTTCCAAAACGAGCTTTTTCGAAGTGTTTATGGTTCACACATTTGGAATACAATTTTTCTATCCACGACGAATCAGAACCTCTCGGCATCTAAAAAGATAAATTAGTTTTCGAAAACTTGCACGGAAGAAAAAAATACTTTGCATTCTTCGTCCAAGAGACTCAAAATACCCATTTTATTTTCGATTAAATCTATGCAAGGTTGGTTATCGTAAAAATCTATCATCGTCCATAAAATTTCTTCTCTTATGTATTCGTCTTGTTCTAATTTAAAAACGTGTAGGTTAAACTGTTGTTGCAATTTTTCGTTGGCGTAGTTAATGCAAAATTGTTCAAACGAATTTATGGTGAAGGTTTCAAAACCGTAGATATCTAAAACTCCTATAAATTTATGCATCGGAGTGCTCGTTTCTAACGCTTTGTTTATAACAATAACAATCCAGTTAAAAAGTTTTTCGTAAATAACTTTGGCCAAAGCATCCCGAGCTCGGGAGGCAGCTTCCACAGACATCGGTTTTAAAATTGTATCTCTCATAGACACAATTTTTTTTGTAGTCAGCCATAGTTCCATTTGTTCGTCATCTACACTTAACAATTCGGACATGTTTGTCAAATTTTTGTCTGCGTCCTGCAAGGAAAAAAATTATGAAATTGGAATTTTAAATAAAAGGTACCTATAGCTTACATAAATGTCGCAGCCCTCAACTTCTTGATTATTATCAGATTCAACAAATTTAATATTTCCCAGTTTCAATATACTGGTTAATATTTTAAATATTTCTCCTTGTTCTGTTTCTGTGAAACCCAGTAATGTTAAAGCGTTGCAGGTCTCTTCGAAAGCTGTTAAATCGTCTACGCCGTCAATGTAAGGACTCTCGCCTTGATTTAGATAATGATAATAACCCACATCGGCTAAAAATGAAATAATATAATATTTTACTCTACGGCCGGCACCAGAAGGGGATTATACTTACATAGGTGTAATTGAGGTAGCCGTTTCCTAGCTGCACATATTTGATAGAAGATGTGATAATTTCTTTCATTGCTTGTTTGGAACACCACTCTTGACTTCTCCAACAGATACGTCCGCATGGAAGCCCCGCTTATGTGATACTGTTTATTGAATTGTAATTCTATAAATTTTCCAAACCGAGAGCTATTGTCATTTCTGGTAGTTTTTGCGTTTCCAATTGCCTAAAAATTATAATTTTTAACCTAAGGGTATGTGGGATAAAAGTTGAGAGCCTAAAGAATTACCTCCATAATAGGACTGCTTGCTAAAACTTTTTTTTCTATTTGTGTATCTGTCGAACTACCTCCTACTGTGGCAAAATATCTCATTGCATATTTGGCGGATACTGTTTTTCCAGCACCACTCTCTCCAGATACTATGATACTTTGGTCTCTTTGTTCACGTTCCAATTTAGTATAAGCATCTTCTGCGACGGCGAAGATATGAGGATCCAAATCACCCATAGCCTGACCTTTGTAGGTTTGTATCGTGTCAACATCTAATAAAGTAATTTAAATTCATAAATTGAAAAGAGCGTTCGTTTAATTAGTAGGTAGAATTTCAAAATCAATACATTTATTTTGAACAAAGTCAGTAGGATTTTAATCAAATGACGATATAGTTTAATCATGGTAAATCAAATAAATAATAAAATAACGATAAAACAGTTTGCTTTGAGTAATATTTTTTATCTTTATCTGGTTATCTAAAATCTATGTAACAATAATTTGTCATTAATTATGACTTTTACACGAAACATAAGATTTAAATAAAAGCATGTTTTGTAACCAAGCGTGGGAAAACCACTATGTATATGCCCGAAGCGTAAATTTGACAATTAAAATTTTATCGAGATGCAATACTTCCGTATTGTGGTTTTCAGAAGGAAAGTACAAAACGTTGTGATGCATTGTTCGAGTGGATTGCTGAATGCTGACTTATTGTGTGAATAGTAATTCTTAAATAATCTTGTGCGAACAAACAATAGATTAATTTATCATAATAAAATTTATGTAACACTTGACTATTAAATAATTTTAAAATTATATAACAACTTTTAGTAGAAATATATTCTCACCATATATAGGAAGCTTGCGATATGGATTAAAGGCAACCAGAACAATACCACAATACGTGTATATGTTATTTTGTTGGCAGAAGCGGACTTGCAAGTTGTATAATACAGCTGGTTCATGTAAATATGATAATGATGTAAGATCATTTTCTCCTATTAAAATAGGGGGGTTTCTCAATAATGGTAGATCATCGCTCGACTTTATAAATAAAGTTATGACGTCTTTGTTTTCGTCTCTTTGTAATTTCAGCGTTTGACTAGTTGGAGAGTAATCTTCCGATAATTCCGCGCCTTCCCAAACTTTTTCTTTATGTGGAATCCACACTCGACTTCCCTGAAATATAAAGACTACAGTTAGTACAAAACAAAACTTAGTAAATTGTAAATTCACATTTAAAATTCACGTCACCGATCTTCTTCTGATTTTTGAGAGAATAAGTTACTTTCATCCCTTGTTGTATAATATACTATTTATCGAATATATTTGATATTATAATTTTCTTTTTAATAATGTAGCAAAATCGGCAACAAAAAAGTTATTGCTATATAACGAATTAATTACATTAGTCTAATAATAGTCATTGTTAAAAAGTAAACACAACATGTAAAATATCAAGATAAGATAGTCTAATTTATATTATTATTCTAAAACGTTCAGTTTGAAATTATGGTATTGGCGCCCCAGTATAAAAAACCCAATTATTAGAAGGAAAAAAAACAATAGGTCATGTTTGCAGTTATAAATAGAATGTCTTTTTTAGAAAACATTGGCATTTAATCCTTGGAGAGTGATCTCGAAACAAACACTCCTTACTCTATTTGAAATACAGTGTAGTTATGAAAAGGATCTTTCGCGTATTATAACTTGCAAAATAGAAAAGGTTAAAATATATTTTATATCTTTTCTAGATCAGAGTATGACTCAGACAATAATAGTTGTTTATATTTGCATTACAATGCACTTGTGCATTCAAATAATCGCAATTGATTAAATTCTACGGAAATTCTAAATTTTATTGGTCGATTGGCAGCTTAGTATACAAAATTTATGGGACAAATTTCAAATAAATTTTTTTTTTCAAATATATAGATTTTCATCCCTTTGCACAACAATTTTTGCTTTTCGTTCATGCATTCCATAAGGATACCGAGGTGAACACCAAGAAATATAAACTGACGCCCAATCGCTCAGCGCCCACTCCGGCCCTGCTACCGGAAATTTATTCCGACACCAAATTAATAATATAAATTATTTCTAGTACATACTATTACTCAAAATTAATGTAATAATCGTTATAATTTTAACCTTGCTGATTTGCTTTAGTTGCGAAAGAATTAAATAGGCAACAGTAGTATATCGTACATTTAAACCGGTTTAACATTGCACGCCTCCACCCCCTCAGGTATTATTTGATTTTTTAAAATAGTATTTTACATTTATTTATGCAGAATAGTTTAACAATGCTATATTATATTTTACATAGCACCATTGATACTTAACAATAATTATCACTTAAATCGGCGGTGGTGGTTAGTTTGGTATTTTATAAAAACTCCACAAACAGGTTTATGCTTCATGAGTAATATTATTCAGTGAAGTTACATCTTCAGCTTATACCAAAAATAATTTTAAAATTTTTAATTTTCAATGCTTTCGTAAAATATATCGCAATATCTACTGATAATAAAAATTGCAAAATTTTATCTTAAAATAGTAGCAATAATTTTTCGTTATACTTCCATTAATTCTCCAACCGTAAAAAATTTAGTTTGTCATATAATTAAATAAAATAGCTATTTAACGCTATGTAATTTCGTGCTTGTGTAAATACAGATTTAAAAAAATTTACATACATTTCAATTTTAAGCTTTGAATTTTTACATATTTGAATATCCACAATCTGTAATTAAGCAGATAATTTTAGTTTCTCGGATTTTGGAAAGTGAAAGTAAAGCATGAACCCTTTACTGCAAAGTTCAAATAGTAATTAAGTTATATATAGGGTCAACTTTCATTGCAATCACTTAAACTAGCCGTCCTTTCACATTAAATTGTTAGTAACTTTACCGTAAAATAAAATAGATGAGTTTGCTAAAATAAATTTTAAAAAATATTTGAAGAAAGTAAGTGCTATTATATGTACAGTAAAATTTTGATATAATGAATCCCGATTAACCTCGAATATATTTTTAGAAATTTTTATAAGATAATTATTACCGAAGTTCTATTGAATAGAGCCTGAAAAACGTACTCAAAGTTGACCAAAAATGACCAAAATAACCCTTCACCAAAAATGAGTTTCTGGACATGGTAAGATGCTGTAAAGTACCAACTGATAGTATACTACGCCGAAGAATGCATTAAGATCCGCTACTATAATAATGGTTAATGGACTTTTGAAATAATTATTCGCTATCCTTACGATCCTGTGGGCTGCCAATTTTTGACCCCAAATATTTCATGAAATACCCTACATTCTACCAATAATCGGTATATAAAAATATGCCGGATAATATAAACCCAAATGTCCAACTACATAGATGAAAGATTGGGCTGACCAACATTTTGCTAGATCTACCCTTGTGTCACATCCAGCAAAGGCAAGAATTAACGAACAAGAAGTCATTAATATAAAAAATCACTTTTCGACAAATTTTATAGAACTATACCTTCAATCGGACGATCATTCAAAAATTTTAAATAAGCTGAACGACACTGAAGCAAAATAATTCTTCTACTTCATCTATAAATACTGCAGCAGTAAAGACAGACAAACCTTTTATAAATGTGTTTTAACAATTGCAAATAATTTGATTTTTTTAGCTATTTGACGTTTGTTTAGCTGTTTACTTCGTTTCATCTTCTGCAGGAACTATAGGAAGCTGTTTACTAAAGAAATAATTTATTTTTTTACTGAAATATTATTGAAATAAAACTTTTACAAATAAAAAACTTCGAAAGTCAGTTTGACTTGATCAAATTTTTATTTTTATAATGTGACATCAAACGCCAAAACAAGACTACGCAAATAAAAAAATGACCGGTTTTTCGACTGATGGATATATTTCGTTCATCGATAAAATGGAATTTTATGTTCTTGTATAAAAAAAAGTATATTTTAGCAACACAAAAGTAATAGAAAAAATATTTCGGTATATATCAATCTAATTCAACTTTTTTTTAAACTACCAATCGACTGAATTAGTCCGCTATATCGACGTTCTACTGTATTTACTAGCTTTTAAAAAATATAATTTAATTCTTTCAGGAAATATACTACGCTGAAAAACAAATAAATTACCGCTCTAAGCATATCAAAGGTTTCAGACGGAAGTAAAAAAGACTTAAGTGGAAAGTTACATTCCGATATAATGTTATCCCAGTAAACTTACAACTTCAACAGATAAAAATAATTGATTTTTGTAGTTGATGAAACGGAAACATGAAACCCCCTTTCTTTTTTAATTAAATAATAATTATCAGATATTTTTCTAAGTAACGTGAAACCTGGTACATTTCGAACAACAATATTGTTCTCTATCTACCGAAAATATTGAAAAACGTAGGTAGTTTACCAGTTTTGTTTATTGAAAATGGCGAGATTATATTATATGTATAATAATTAATTTTCCTTGTTGTACTATTTTAATAATTAAAATTATATGATACAGAAGAGTAATGAGCCAAGAATATATTATAATTTATTTTTAATCTAGCACAATCAGCATAAAAAAAAATCAATGAATTATCTAATCACTTTCGTCTGATACGAAACTATGTAGGTATATTGATAAATAACTTATAAAATACCTACAGGAAAATTTTAATAATAATTTATTCTTAATGTCTGAATTACTCTACCACGCAAACTAATTTAATTAAATTTTTTTTTAAAATGAGTAAACAAAAATTTATTACAATGTTTTTATTTTATTAATTTTCTACAAGACCGCGGAAAAGAAGAAAATGGCTTATCAAACAAGATACGAATAGCGTAGTCTTGCTTCAAAAAAAAAAATATATATCTGTGTTATTACAACAATAAAACACACAAACATAACTGATATTACTTACCGAACTAGTTCGGTAACCGGTAGCATTTACCGATGTACAAATCACACAGTAAAGCCTGTTTACCGTTTTTTTTTTAAAGCAAAAAATGTAATAATTGTAAAAAAACATTACTAAAAAGTAGAATTCGAATATTCCAAAGTTTTATTTTTTTTAGTATTTGTTCAAAACTACAAATATAAATAAGTGCATAATATTATAGTTCTACAAATACCAAAATAAAATATATTTTTTAATTGCACGACTAAATTATGTAAGCCAACAAATTGCAATTTATTGTTTTGAATAATTTATCAATAGTAATTAATATTAATTCTGAAGCAAAAAAATATTGCTATTAATTAATTATTGCACAAAAGCTAGGAGGAATCTATTAATTTCGTATGGGAATTTATAGTAATCTGGATAGAATTAAAGTGGCGAATAAATTGTCTTTCCTCGTTATAGTAAATTGCACCATAATAATATATCTACATAATATTATAGGTTAAATTTGTAGGTGCGTCCAGTGTAATACCATTTATGCTAACTGTACTTTTGATCAAGACCTTTATGTTTGGGGCAATGCCACAGCTAAAAAATTTAAATTCCAAGTTCAATAAATAGCCAATGAAATAAAATATAATTTATAGTTTATTTTGACATAATAAATTTCATTAAATTATTTACAATTCAGTAATGTATTTGTTACACTTAAAAAAGTTTCAACGTCATATTTGATTAAATGCATACGTAAATAAATTCGAATTAAGATTTCTCATGCAAAATTTGAAACTGGGTTAACCGCCTAGGGTCAATTGTAGGAGTACAGTTGAAGCAAATTTTAAAATTTTGAACGGCAAATTAGTGGTAGCTGATATTATTGAGGTACCGTACCACAATACATTTAAATCATTATTTAATATCGCGAAGTGAATTGCGGTTGGAAATTGAATTATAAATTGAATAAAAAAAAAGAATTACTTCGGAATATCATGAAATTATTTGGAACAATATATAAAATTGCAATTTGATACAATTTTTGGGTCAGGATATTATATACGATTGGTTAATAAAAATTCTAGAATTAATTTTAGCAATCCGTCATTGGTACAGCCGGCTCCTGTCTTTTATCTTATCAGGCTTTGGTATACTACAAAATTGTAAATTTTAACGATTTGTGTAAAATAAATTTTCGCTTAAAAATTAAATAACTCTGGCTTCTTCTGACGAAATTTATATAGAAATAAACTTCAAAAAAATAAATTGGTAGAATTTAATTTTTTTTTTTTTAATTTAATTCTTAGAAATCACCGAAATCACACAGACTAATGAGGGCCTAATAGCAGAAATTATCTTTCCAATCAGAATGAAGCTAAGCAAGCACCAGTGGGAACAAAGCATTTCAAGTTTTATCTTTTTGATTGTTTCCATGAAAACAAAAAACGTAAAATGCTTAGTTGGTGACTATATTACCTATATTGCAGGCCCGTAGCCAGGGGGGGCACCTGGGGTCACGTGTCCCCCCCCCCCCGAAATGTTCAGGAAACAAAATTTTTGGAAGTGAAAATTTTGAATTTGGAAAATAAAATATGTATTCTATGTATTTTAAAGTTGGAAAAAGTTATTTATTCTAAATATGTTTGCCATACTTTATTCTTGTTTACCTTGTCGGCTTATAAGACAACCCTATTTATCCATTTTTACGTGAAAGGCATGGAATTACTTTAATACAAAAACCATTAACCGTAAATAGCTGTTCTGCTGTTAAAAATAATATTACCAGTGACTACAGTAACTACCGAGAAAAGTTTGTCTAAATTAAATCGAATAAAAACTTATTAAAAAAACTTATTAAGTAAAGAAAGGCTAAACGATCTAGCGCTCATGAATATTCATAGCCTCATAGGGATCAGTGGTGAACTAAAGGGAGGGGCACCGTCCAGGGCCCTGCAAGGAAAGGGGCCCGATTTACGTGAAATTATTATTAAAATTATGAGTTAAGGCTTACTTAATTCCTTTGTCGTAGCTATTGAAAACATTTATTTGGCAAAAATTTCATTGGAATTTTGTAGCTACATTTGTATTACAATAATACCTTCAAAAATTTCAAACTTTAAACCCTGTTGATTTTGAAAACTAAAATTTTCCCGCCTGCGGCGCATGTGGGGCCTTCGCCAACTCCAAATCTTTGTTTACAACATTAAAAATCCTCAGAAGGGAAGCCACCAAAAATTTTACTTTTTACAAGTGCCCCCAAATGAAATCCTGGCTACGGGCCTGCTATATTGTATAATATAGTTCGTCTGAATTGGCAATAAATTGTTTTGCCACATCCCCTTGATAATTGTTTAAACTAATAAATAATATTTTTACTATCATTACGAATCCCCATCAAGAATGAATAAAACTTATAAATTATAATTCAAAAAGACAAAAAAAAAGTTCAATTTCAGAGCAATTTATTCAGTCATTAGCAATGACTTTTATCGTCGCAATTTGAATGTATAATAATTACTTTTGTTAAAATCGAGAAATTGCACCATATTTTGGTCTCTCTCTATCGGATTACGGCGGCAGTCCCACTGCAGCCATCGTCGACCACCAACCAAAAATATGCCTCTTTGTCGATGTCAACCTGCGCTTAAATAGGCAAAGATTGGTTTCTGGTTTATAACAATAATTTGAGAACGTAATTCTCTAGCGAGCTTTGCTCTCATAGGGGGGGGAGGGTGGAAGGATTATTCATCAAATTATTCAATTTTATTAAAATTCCTCAGAATTTGTTCAATTTCTATAGACCAGACAATATTTCAAATATTACCAAATTGCAAGTGTTTTAACTAGGAATATTTGGAAATAAAAATTCCCTCGAGATAATTAGATTATAAAACTTCTTCTTTCATGTGCCGTGTCAGGTCCTCCCAACCAACGTTGGCGATCCCTTCTCAATGATTGAGAAGCGTAATAAAACTATTGAAATTTATTGTGCAGTCCACTGATACAGGTTGAACTGCACTTCAGCGATATTAAAATAAATCTGCCTAACTCAAACTAATTTCTTGCATTTGTCAGCAGTTTTGTTTACATTATATTTGGCTTCCACGTTCTAGAGCAATATTAACTTGAAGTGTTGCTATTTAAAAGATATTGAATGTTGAGTTTAGGCCAAGTAGCCAGGGAAATGTTCAGAAAAAAACACTGCTCCAGGCCCTGCAAAGAAAGGGGCCCGATTTACGTGAAATTATTATTTAAATTATTAGTTAAGGCTCAATTAATTCCTTTGTCGAAACCATTGAAAGCATTTTTTGGTAAATAAATTATTTTTTCTTTCATTTTTGAAACTACTTTCTTGTATTACAGTAATTCATTCAATAATTTCTAACGTTTAAACCCTGTTGACCTTGAAAACTCAAATTTTCCCGCCTGCGGCGCCTCGTGGGAGCTTCGCACGGAAGGGGAACCACCGAAAATTTTACTTTTTACAAGTGCCCCCCCCCCTCAAAATTAAATCCTGACTGCGGGCCTGATCTACAGATATTATAATACTAATCTGTGTAGGCCATACCTACTAAAAGCTTTGTTACGGTAATAAATCCTTATTCACAGTGTAGTTTCAAATGTTTAAAATAGTATATTATTTAATAACATTGAAAGACAACCTTCTGACAAAGATGAAATTGCTCGATTACACGCTCTCGCTTTATAACTCGTATTTAAAGCTGCATATAAGATCAGTAATTTGCCTTTTCCAACTCGTGGTGTAAACTGCTATTATTATCAATCCAATAAATTAAAGTTTTATTTTACCTTATTGTTAGATTATTATGATTGATTATACACCGATCTAAAGAAAAATGCAGGAAAAACTCCCCCTTTTATTTCTAAATCCATTTGGTAAGTCTTCAGTGCAATCTGTTGATAATCTTTTGAACTACGCTAGGTAATTTCCCTAAGCAAAAATTTAAATTAAAACATCAAATTTTTTTCTGATTTTCTGACATTCCAAGTTTTCTAGACTACTACTTAGGGAACCCTGCTATCTGATACTGCATTATCAATGTAGCAATGTGTGCTGTATGTAATATACTATGTCTAATAAAACATAATAAGCCGTATTATGTGAAACTTTTACATTAGGAGGGATAACATATTATGTAATTTAATAACTTCCAAATCTCCGATAATTTATAAGTTATATTTAACTATACGTAGATTTTAATAAATAAATATATGATAAATACAAACCATAATATAATATTGCTTTGCTAGTTGGGATTACGAAAATTTGCTGTTTAGAAAAATTTAGTAGGTAAGTATTGATTTACTACTAATGATAAAAGAAATTTATATCTATTATTGGTTGTTTACAAATAAGTTCGGTGCAATTATTTTTGATTTGTTTAAAAACATCATTAACAGATACCTCTGCCTGAATAAGCTGATCGAAATTGTAATTCCTTTATATGTAAAAGAAAACATATTACACAATGCACAAATCTGATCAATAAACGAGGGGTTGACCTAGCAATTTTAGTGTAAGTACTACTACTGCCAGGCATTGTCTAGATTTAGCAATTTCTTAATAATTTTTTAGTTATTGTAAAAATTGCCAATTTTAATATAGGTGCAAAATTCTTTCAGGTAGTCAACCCCTTACCAATAAATCTACTTGAAAAGTAACAATTTATGTACCATAAACTTTTTCATTATAATATTAGTAACTAGTAAATAAAATAAAAGCAATATTTTTCCAAAACTTAAAAGAAGCTATATTCTTTTGTTTTTTTTATTGTTGTCTTTATGTTTTTCTAAATTTTTTTTTGCTTTTAGCACAGATTATTATCTGTTAGCTGAGCTCATAGAATTGCCTATCTGACCTTTTTCAAATTTTTCTATTGATTTGAAATTTTAAAATAGCAGAAAAATTAAATTTACAACAATTTTTAATGTTTTTATGAATGTTACGTAAGATATTAGTTGGGTAAGTACTTATCAAATTTGAATTTCGTAGCTTTTTAGTAATCTGATTAGATATTATATATTATTATACTCTAGCTGAACTGCAACTAAATTAGAAATAACTGTAACAGCTTGATAATATATTTACTATTTTTTCTATATACCTATTATAAAAAAAAAACAATCGAATATCAAATAGTACCTGCAATTTGAAATGTGCAATATGGATCAAGGTCTCCCGATAAACCAATACTTTTTGGTATCAGCATATCAGCAATATTGTATACCACAGCTTGCTCAATGTAGATTCAATATTTTAAAAATTGGTATTTCAAAGATTTTTAAGTCAACATAAACAGAGTTAAGGTAACTGCAGAACTTCGATAATATTAAATCCCTTTAAAAATAAAATTATAAGCAGGGTCATTCTCGATTGTAGATAGTAAGTAAACAAGGGCTTGACAATAAATATAATGAATTATAAAAAGTATAACTTACCTTTGTGTACATTTCTGCAGTTGTCATTTTGATAAATTGTAAAAATGGTCACTAATTTAAAATAAATAACAATAATAAGATCCTTTAAGGAATCACTTAAAACTTCGATAAACGAACGAATTCAACAAAATGTTAATATCACACAATTTATATCACAAAAACAGAATTAAACTAAAACCGTTTTCATTGATTATCAAAAAATACACAACTTGATTCACTTTACCCATTCAAAAATAGTTACAACAGTCCTACGACACTGGCGGTTTAAATGACATGTGTAAAATTATAGATTGGTATAGAAGTGGTGGAAAGAAAAACAAATACTTCCCCCACCACTTTTTAATCGTAGTTATCTGCAATTCTGACTCCTTATAGGGGCCGTCTTTATTTAAATATTACCTGTACGACTTTCGCAAACCGGTAATCGTTTATATTGGGTCAATATCTGAAGTTTGGCTATTCGCAATTAGATGGCAATAATATACCTTCTCCATAAAAGTCTATAAAACTATTTTTTGCAGTTTGTTATTTCGACATGAAACTTTCACTTTTTAAATTAAATTATGTTTATTAATTATTCTTAACTTTGTCTTATTATATAACCGAATTTCTACTGAAAAATTTCCAGTATAAAAAATTGCTAACTTTTTGACTCTAATTTGCGCAACTATTATTGGCTATCATTTGGCCGAGGCCCCCCTTTTCCATTCAGTCAGGGCCGTAGTTAGTCATTGGCCGTGGGGGGTTTTATAGAATTGAAAAAGAGGTTCATAAGCCCGTATTTTAATTTAATTTTCGTAATCAAGAAATACTAAGAAGAAATTATAGCTTCTTGATTATTCAGTTATTACTCAACCCATGGGGGGAGGGGTTGAACCCCCAAAACCACCCCCTTATATACGGCCCTGCATTCAGTCAAGAAATATATGTTGAACTTGACATCACAGCTTATGTATACGGGACCACCAGAAAATAAAACTGTGGTTTTCCTCTCCTGAAAAGATTCAAAAACCGTTTTTAATTCTAGCACGACCGCGCTTTCATCTTATATATAAAAATGAATGTTTGTTTGTATGTTATGGAGTCTTAGACCTTTTAACCGATTTGAACCAAACTTGGCGCACTTACTCAGTAGAACTTGGGAAAAGAAAATAAATGACGCGCATGAATAGATTAACGAGATTCCCACAAACCTAATAAACCTAGCTAAAAACGATAATAATCATGAATTCCTATAAATAGGTGAAAAAAGTGTAGTCATGCTAAACCATTTTGTTTCATAAACAAACGAGTAACGGGAATCAAGACTGGACAAAACGTTTGAGTACGCAGACTACTGTAAAGTATTTTATTTTACAAGAAACCCCGGGCGAAGTCGGGTATCCAGCTGGTTTAAGATAAAAATAACTATTATTTAACAAATTCAAATTTTTATATCAAAATTATATCAAATTTAATCCAAATTAAGATTCAGAGAAACACAAAACCAACAGTTAGGGAGTATTTTTAAACTACGTGGCTCCATTAAAAAGGGGGGGGGTAGGTAGAATGCTATTCAGAACTACATGTAGGCGGGAGGAGCTAAAGTCGAGCTACGTAATTTCCTTCATTTATTTTATTTAGCCAATGAAAGCAAATAATGAATTTCTAAAAATTACAGTTTTTAAATAGTTTTGATAGCAGAAAAACAGTTCGTTATTTCCAAAGAAGGATATGGGGGGGGGGGGTTAAGGTAAATAAGTTATGTTATATCACATGAATGGAAGTAGAGATTCAAAAGAGGCAAAAATTATGATTACATTCTGCAACCAAGTATGCAGAAACTATAGAAAATCAGATCTCCTCATAACTTTCACATGTTATGTGTGCCGGGTCAGCTAGTAATTTATAAAAATTATGAAGCACCTGTAGCTTCAATGTAAATCCGTCACTGGAACCACGGTTTTCCGTTTATTATTCGGCCCCAATTTTGATTTTAGTAACCAGGCTGGTCCTCTCAACATTTTTGAAAAGGTTGAAATCTGCAGTTTTCCATCACTAAAATCCTTTTTCCCACGTTAAGTATATGCAATGTATTGGAAAACCTTAAAATTTATTAACTATTAATTACATTTTGTTTTTTCGTTGTTTTTTGAAAATTATTTTTCAAAATACCATTTCCCTTTAGCTAAATAAAAGTTGAACCAGTGCATAAAACATGCAGACGCGGATACAAAGGGGGGGGGGGGTAGGTGCAATTGCCCCTACCTGACCTCAACCGAAGCACTTTATTTTGACCAATTTCAAAATTTAGATATAACAAACTAAAATTTTGTAAAACTTTTTGGTTAGAACGAATTATCTGGAAGATAGGTTAAATCACACTAAAATTGCCCTCCTCCCCCCCCCTGAACGAAATCCTTAAACAAGTTTTGGAAACATCTGATATAGTTCAAACGTTTATCAACAGACCGCGCTACCAAATTGAAAATTTTAACGAGGGCCTAATAGCAGGAATGATCCCTCCAATTAGAATGAATCTAATCAAGAACCAATGAGAGCAGCGTGTTGGAATTTGTTTTTATATGTCAGTGTTTGTGTTTTGTTTATATACTTTGATTGGGTTTGCCAATTGAATTGTTTGCCCCGTTTGGTTTATTTTATTTCGTATTTATTATCTAAAAGCGAATTTGTCAGGTTTGTGGGTTCTGCCCTTAATAATTTTCGGCAACATTTAAAAACAAGTAACGATTATGTTACTGCCTGAAGAACTCAAAGCCTTCCTCTGATTGATTGATACGAAGTTGCAGAGTTTTTTCAAAGACCCCGAGTTGAGATGAAAACCAACAGTAGCTGATCTCCACGTTTTTATGCCCAAATTTTTATTTTTGTGACTGGAAATAACGATTTTTGTTACACAGAAAAAAAATTAATTACACAGAAAGTTAGACAAAGATTAGTTTTTGGTTTACAACAACAATTTGAAAACATAATTCACTATAGCGCGCTTTGCTCTCATTGGTTCTTGCTTTGCTTCATTATGATTGGAGGGATTATTCATGCTATTAGGCCCTCGTAAAATATTAATGCTTAATGTAATGCTTTTAAAGAACAGGGGGTAGTGGAAACTTTACTACTTCTTAGACCGTTCATGTATTACGTAAGACATTTAGGGGCAGGGGGGGCCAGCTGATATCTTATTTTTTCTTATTCGGGGGAAGGGGGCGGTCATGACAATTTCTTACGTAAGATTTTATTCCTTATTATTAAGTGACGCGTAAAATTCACTAATTTAACTTTTAACGTTAATAAATATCGAAAATTCTTTTGATTCGATTCGATCTGCTTTCTCATTGGGTAATAATTAATCTTACGTAAGATTAGGGGGGGGGGTATAAACTTTCTTATTATTTCTTATTAGGGGGTGGGGTGTCTAAAAGTAGGAAAAAACGTCTTACGAAATCCATGAACGGCTTCTTACGGAGGAGGAAGAAGAAGTAGGGTCTAAATGTTCCTTACATTAGATTGAACTTTTTGTCCAATTTAACTAACTCCGTAGCGCTATAACCAATTGTGTGTCTTGGCTGCCTCTATAATTTTCCTCCAATTCGGATTCCTTCCATATGTCAATGTCTACTTCCAGCATCCTAAGATATCTGTTGATACCGTCCCTCCATCTCAGTATTGGTCTTCCAAGTGGTCTCTTTCCTTATTGTGCTCCGTCCCATACTATTCTAATCAGTCGTTCGTTATCATTTCTAACTAGATGACCTTTTGCTTCCATTTTCACCTCTTTTTCAGTATTTTTATAAAAACAATATCCTGACCTGATCCTAAAGTACGCGATCTTTCGCTATCCGAATACAGCGGAATTTAAAAGTACAAAAATAACGACGCGCATTAATGCATAAAACCACTTATTTTGTTATCCAAGATGTCTTGCTAGATATTATTTATATGTTACTAAAATTAATTTAATGAAGTAATAATTTATTTAAGTTTTCACTGCAATAACTGGAATAGGCAACGACACAAAGTAACAATGGTAGGTAGTATAAACGCAGTTATAACCGCAGGACATTATATAACATTTTATAGTTATCTCAAATATTATGTAATTAAATTACAGTAGAGCGTCGATAATCCGGACGTCAGAAATCCGGACCGTCGATAATCCGGATTCAATTCCGGTTAAAAAAATTTTTTTTTTAGTCGTCTTACCGCTACAAAATAATGTGTGGGTGTTCTTATATTTTTATTTTTACTAAACTTTTATTAAAATACCACATTACAACTTCATATTAATTAATAGTTTCCTTTATCTGTTGCAATTTCTTAACTACTAAAGTGATTTATTAATGGTTTTAGCAAGCTTTCTTTTTGTTATTAACTCAAACTACCTTTTTTTGATTCTTTTTGAAAATCCGGACATTTTGATAATCCGGATAGGGTCCGGTCACAATTGATCCGGATTATTGACGCTCTACTGTATATATTTTACTAAAAGATGGAAGGATGGAACGATCACCTGTAGCGAACGACAAGTGAGAAGCTGCCACTAGCAGCTCAAAAATACAAACCACCAGAAAGAAGAAATATAAGAAAGAGATGGGTGCAAGAACAGGCAGCATAGCCTAAACCATGAAGCAAAGAAGAAAAATATATTATTATATTGAAATTATTATAATACATAGAACATAACTTTAGCGGGGGGGGGGGGGGGCATTTATATCAATACTTGAGAGGGTAAAGAGTAATCTTGGGGAGAGATGTCAATTGCAATAATGCCCCCCCCCCCTATGCTACGCCTTTGATATATACACATTAGATACCGACTTTTTCCATCTTTTCAGGTGGTCTTACAGATTACAGATTATCATTATGATCTCTGGTAGATCATGCGGCTGAAGCCATTTTTTTTTTACTTATGTTAATTATTATTTATAAAATAATAAATAAATAAGTATTATAATAAGAAAGGAAGTTTTCTAAAAAAATAAAAACCTCCTGTTTGAAAAGGAAAAATCATAATATCGTAAATATTATCAGGACGGTTAATTCATAAGCTTTTGACTGTCGCTCTTACGGTACTGTATCATTTAGGTTATATTTTAATTCAAAATTAAACAGTTTATGTTTAACGGTCAAAAAATTAATGGAAAGTAAACATAACCTTAAAAGTAAACAGAATATCTGCTTACTTTTACTGTAGACAAAAACTTGGGCTCAATCGGCAGCATAATGAAATAACTACCACACAGATTGTTTAGTGAGTCAACGGAAACAATGACAAGAAAATTAAAAGAGAAATATGGGGTGACGTCAGACGAAGCGATGTGAATAGATTTGCGAAATGTGACTAGATGCTAAAGCAAGAGATGTACATTGGAAGAATGTGGAGGAGGTTTACAAACGTAAAAAGATTTTCAGTGCTTGTGAAGAAGGCAAATGCTTTGCATCTCATAAAAGCACTCGTGCATCTCGTGATCTTTATTAATTAAGCTAGCTTATAGTTTATTAGTTATATATTATAGATTATACCTAATCGTTTTAAGAGCTTGATTTCGAAATTTGTAATTATGTAGGTAATATATAAATTCATCATATTATAAAATTTACCTAACAACTCAATCGTAAAATCAAGTAACGGGAATCTAAAACCAATAATTAATTACAGCATTGTTGAAAAAATTTTCCAAAAAGATAAGCAGCTTTGTAGTGATTATTTTGTAATATACTTTAGAACCTCATACCTAGATACGAAAATTTTGTTTTATTAATTGCATTCTTTTTTTTTAATTGAAAATTGATATTCCAATATTTTACTCTTATATAATTTTATATTTATTATTTTTCAATTTATTTTTAAATTAATTTACTTAACATGTAAACATTAAAACTCTTTATTGCAAATAATATAATTTAAAAGAAATTTTTGAGTAATATAAAAATAGATAGTAGATATCTACCATAGATTATCTACATATTATATTATGTACTAATACAAAAATACTAAAAAACAAAACTTTCATGATTTAACAAGAAAAAATAAATTCCAAAAAAGGTTTGGTAAATTAAACAATTATTGTATATGTCCCAACATTTTTGATTAACTAAATAAATTTTGTAAAATTTTATTTGATATGTCCCAGAGTAAACAAATATATGATTTTCATGAGTTATTAAATTGCTCAGTTTCTTGCATATGCTTTGATAATATGTAGAATGAACGGAATATAAATTTAATAATACTAAATAGTATTAATGTATTTTAATTTAATAACTAATTTAAGTTCAATATCTAATTTTATACATATATAATATTTACTACGCCATCTCTAGGATGCACCATATTTTTTATTAACGATTAACCAAACCACAAATTAAAATTTAATAAAAATATAATGGCATTTATAAGATCAAACCTGTTATTAAACTTTAATAATTTATTTATCCGTGGAAGCACCGATACAAAAATTATGATTAAATATGTTACAGTAAATTTTAAATTCTCGCACATTTTTTTTAACTAATTCAAAAATTTAAATTATTTTGCGATATGCGATGACTGTCATCTTTGTGTTCGTCGACTGTAATATACAGTACGATATAGGCTGTAAGTAGTATTTTCTGCGGTAGGCTTGGGGCTGTTCCTTCTTTAAAACAAGTAATATTTTGTACATACATAGTAATAGAACAGACTACTTCTACCTACGTAGGAATTTAAAAAAAAATAAAACAAAATAAGGAATATAGTGTGTGATGTACAGTTGTTTATATTAACGGGTTAGCCGTTAAGATTTTAAATTATCGATCTTGACATATTTTACATGTAAATTGTATATATTGGACCCCCGTATACACCGTTATAATTGAATAATTATCAACTCTATTGGAATTAATGGTTTTATGAAAAGTTGGCTATTATTAACTTGAGTTGCTCTTTTACATAATAAAATAAATAATTCTCTATTTGTATAAAGTGCCCTTTCAACTTACCTCCATCAAACTTAAAATTTTTTGGATATATATATATAATATAAAAAAAATTTAGTATAAAACATTACACTTTCAAAAGGATATTTTATAAATTACTAAAAAAATGTCAGAATAAGTGGCATCGACTAGATTTTTTAACCCAGAAGAAGATTGTCCCTTGTCAAAGTTTATTAGTACTCCCACACATTTTCAACCTGTATTTTAAAAAATGTTAAATAAAAAGCTTTTAAACAAAATTAAGTGTTTTATTTTTAATAAGAATTTGAAATCTTAGGCTAAAATAATTATATGTTGCAATTTATTTTAAGTAGCTGACTTATTAATTATTACTAATTTTTTAGCATTCAAGTTCCAGTAAACTCTTTACTTGATATTAAAATGTTGAAGTCCAAAGCGGATTTTTAGAGAGCCCTTCAGAGGAATTAAATTATTTGCATGCAAGGTCAATTAGAGAGATAACTGTAATTGAATTTATCTTTAAATAAACTGAACTGAAAATCTTAAATGGAAGCTAAAGGCGAAGTTTTACTAAGCAGTCACTAACTTATCTTGTAAAATATTATAATAATAAATTAGTATATATTAATAAATTACAAAAAAATAGAGGGAGCCATTAACTTGTTAATGTATAAATATAATCATTTTAATATTAATTTGTAAAAATTAAATAAATATTAAGAAAACCATAATCGAACATTGGTTTAGTTATGTGATTGCTAAGAGTAAAGCTTATAAAAAGCTAAAAAATACTCTATGTTATAATTACATTATATTTATGATATTATATAAATCACAAACCACAACACACATTAGCATAAACTGAATACAAAAACGCATAATATATTCGTAAATTAAGCCCAATTAATATAAGCATTTGTTTATAAATGAATGCACTGACTGAAACCCAACAATATACGAAAGAAAGCTAAAGAGAATCATTTTCCGATTCGCCAAAATTTTGGGCATACCAAAATAGAGCAAGAACACTTTGTGTTCCAACGGCAATAATAATATCTTGAAAGAAATTCCATTTAATTTATTTTGACAATAACTTAATTAAAAAAACACTACAATAAATTATTATTTTATTTTTCAATATCCAAGTTCTTGATAGACAATTTAAAACTTCTGTTAATCCTAATAATAGGTATAAATTGAGATGAGTATTAGCAATAAAATGATTTAAAATTAAATAAAGGTACCTATAATAATAACCTGTTACTAATTAGATAATTAAATATTAATTTTAATTCTAAAATTCCTTTTAGCGTGATAGATTACATTTTTTGCCAATTAAAACAACTTCTATACACATTTTATCATTTTTAATCATGCCGTACTTAATGCCCGCATATAATACTCATTTATATTATTTAATTCAAATCTACTCATTGTACCTACCTGTAATATATCATTTTCTTTAACTCTATATTATTAGCGTAAGTAATTGTTTTTAGATTTGAGTGTTATTGAGTTTAAAGCTGCTTTTAAGGAAAAACACTGCAGAATCGTCAACGATCTGGGTAAAACTTATCTGAAAGACGATAAGTTACAGCGATTAGGAAGGTTAATTAATTTAACTTAGTTAGAGCTACTCCATGACAAATCGCCATTTTAGATATTTGAATTTAAAATAATTTTATCTACCCTTAAATTAAGATATCTCGTTAATCATTAAGGAGTTAATTCGCTTAATTATAGTTTCTAAATTTTCAAATTTCGCGATATCGTTTAAACTAAATAAAAACAAATACAATAGTAATAATATAAAATATAAGTACATATTAGAAATTAGTACCTAACTAATCGGGGTAAATTAATTTAAAGATTATTTATTACTTTTTGTACTGTTTCATATTAATTACAACTTAACTTGATTAACATAATCACGAATACACAATTTAAAACGGTAATAATAAGAAAGAACTCAAGTTATTATCGAATAAAAAGTCGTTGAACCGCATTGTGCATTAGAAATTACAAAAATAATTACAGCTTTACAATTCGCACCGCTATTATGTTATATGTCGGTAAAAATCATAAAAACAATTGTTTAAATAAAATATTTTTATAAAATTTATCTCTTATTTATTTATAAGTAACTGCACATTATTGCTTATCCAACATATTTGTAGTAACAAAAAACCAATAAATACATTGAATAAAAATTTTACACCAACTCAACAATGGTTTATTAATTTTTAAATATTTGTTTAATGAGCATAAAATATTTATTTTCCTCGGGGGAGATTACCGGTAAATTGTTTGGATTTTGTTTTAGCGCCATAAAGAATGGAATCTTGAACAATTTAATGCAATGGTTCCTGAGAAGTGGATGGAGTGTACAGGTTGCATCTGTATTCATCAGGATGTTTAAATCTTGAAAGGTCAACATGATACTTCGGTCGAGGTACTCTTGTGCGTTTACGGTAACCAAACGTGTTTGAGAATGCATTGTTTTTGTTATGGTACCACTACATATAAGGATCAATTTTCAACTCGAATAAAATAATGAATTTTTCCAATTTCAAAAAATATATTTTGAAAAAAATAGGAATTTTTAAAATTTTCTCTTCTTTTATTGCAAATTTATAAAAAAGTTAATCACGTTTGCGTTACGGTAAATAGTCTGGTATCTCAACTGCTATAGTGGGATTTTATATGTGAATGGCAACTACCTTATGTCTTTTGCAGGCACGTGCATGCGTTTGAACTGCGTGAAGGTTGATGAGGTAGTTGAGACAAACAGGACTGTGATTATATCTATGTTACAGTTGAACGGTAGTTGAAAAAATAAATTAAGACTACAATTTATTACAAAGGAAATTTTCCTATAAGCTACGAATAAAAATATGCCTCGGTCGGAGGCACAACAATAAAATTTAAATAGTGGTAATTTACACTGATTAGTTAATGGCAAACTTGTTTGTTTGCACAATTTAAATGTTTTAAAACGGGGGTTTATTTCGCCGTCGCCATCTTGCCATCACCGTTTTACCGTCGACCGATTTCCATCGTTTAATTTTTTCAGTAGCTACAATATATTAATTTTTAAAATTTTACAGTTTAATTTATTGAACAATAAAATTTCAATTATTTTCATTATTACACCCAGAGTAAATTTACCTACGTTCTTCTAGAACCATCATTATTTATTCCTTACATTAGATATTTTTTCAATCAAAAATAATTAGTAATTTTAATTTAGCAATTAAATTTTAATTCTGTTGTTAATTTAACAGATTAAACTGTACTTATTTTGCGGAAATTTAATAAAGGTTTAAACATTTTGCCGAAATTTTAGGATTTGCCTTAAACCTTGAACAGATAGAATAGAATACCAATTTAGCTAATGAATTAAAATTAAAAAATAAACGAATAAATTAAACATTAAAATTAGAATATTTTTATTATTACCCAGGACCTTGTCCAAAATAAGTGCATTTATGTTGTACAATTGAGGATTCAAAATCAACCGCTTTTAAAGCCTAATTTATTTATTACCGATCTTTATAAACATTTTGAGAGTATCATTTGTACTTACTTATAATGATTTGAATTTTATTGATTTATGAGCAGATTACAATTTGAAGATTTATTATGTTAATATACTTGCGAAATTCTTATTGCTATTGTTAAATTGTAAATATTGCGGAATACAAGATGACAATTTGAATATTATTGAAAGGTTTGTAGAATGTTGAAAATTTTATGTTATGACTTATGATTATTTGGGAATGTCTGAAACCTAGCCAACAATGACGTATTGTATTCAATACAATTCAAGAAGGATTTACTGTTTTCTTTGCCAGTCTTAACTTGGCCCGATAAAAATGTTAAAAATTGTATTGTTGCAAAAGTGGTTTTTTGTTTTCTTATTTAGTCTAGTTTGCATTTTATACGAGATTTTTGTAGTGGAAAACTTGAAATGATCAAAAAATGATTACCGATTTGAATTTAAACGATTGAAAAATATAATCATAAAAATTTTTATATTTTATGAAAGAATTAAATGTCAACCCCAAAATATATTTCAAAAGACTTTAATATTTTTAATTTTTAAGACAAATAAATTCAGGCGATTTTGCCGGTCGATTGTGCATGCAAACTTCAAGATTTAATAAAAAAAAACAATTGGCATAATTATGTATGGGAATTTGCATATTTAACATAAATTTTATGTTAAAATTGATTATTTTAACACATATGTTATCTTATGTTTTACAGAATGCACAATTATGTTAAAAACGAATGTATTTTAACATCCGCTACAATATCTTGCCTGCGTACATCATCAATACATATAATGATTGAAAATAATAATTATTCACACTTATAATAAGTAATAATTATTTTCTTAAAAATAAACGCCCTAAATTAAATTTTTTTTTTATAATAATAAACTTATATTAGTTTATTATGTTTATTATGAGATGTTTTGCGAATTTTGTGTTAATACAATAATTTTGAAATTTTTAGGAATAGATTTCAGAGAATAGATTTATCAAAGTTAAAAAACTGACAGTAAAATAAACATTTTTTAAAACTTAATTAATTGCTGTTTTTGAATATCAAAATGTAATTGCACAACAAGAGACACAAAAACTTACATCCGAAGTTGCATCCGATGAGGATTATTTTGTAAGAAACTTCGAGAAACTAATAATAGAATAATTTTGGACAATAGCATTGACTTTTATTTTCGTTGGTAACCTGTTAGTATATTTCGTTGTAATAGCATGAAAGCATGAGACACCTAAACATTTCCTCGCAAGCAAATGCTAAGCTTTGTAGCATTGTAGGTCAAAAACAGTCACGTGACTATATTGGTTTTGATTTTTAATTGTACTTACTTTTAGTAACAGCAAAGATCACCATATTTACAGTTGATTAAATTGGACAAAAAATGTATTAAATTAAAATTCAAATTTATTCTTTCGATTCTTAATTTGTAACTTTAAATTGTTACAAGCAATTCCAAAAATGCAAATTAAATTTTGAATTCTTGTGAATTACTGTTGGTTGCACTACCTACACATTATCTTTTGTTTATGAATTACAAATACACTGTTTGATTAGATTTTGAGTCACGTTTACTTCAATTGCCTATTTAATGTCTAAGTATGAGTACCAATCACAAGTGTTATTTTTTAACAAGCTTAAATGCATATAAATTTTATAGAAAAACAAAGAAATCGATGGCTTGCACAATTGTTTTGATTTATTATAATGTCCTCAGGTAACCATAATCAAAAGACTTGATAAAACGCAGTTCAGTTTGAATCGTGAAAAGCTGAAAAGAAATCTTTGAAAAATTCATAAAAATAACGGTAAAAATGAAGTGAAAATCTTATAAGGTAATATGATTAATTAAAACAACTGTAAATAATTAAATACCTAGTTAATGAAGTAAATAGAAAAATAGATAAATTTACAAATTTACATAAAAATAATAATATAGATACTTATTTTATAGCTAACAATGCTAGAAACTTTTCTATATATTAATAAAATAATATAATAATATATTATTTTTGTGAGGTAGAGATGGCGATGTATCGGTATTTATAGAGGGTGACATATATATGCGTAGTTTATAAAAAATTGCAAAAGTTGCACTCTAAATTAGAAATCGTACTCTTAATTTACTTTACTAATCGTGCACATATTGCACTTATAGTTTTAAACTTAACCATCCATAAAGTAATATTTAGCATCATCAATGCGGATTGATGATGAAAGATTTTCTCAATCAGAAAAAAATCAGTAATTCCACATTAAAATAATTATTCTGACCAACAAAAAGTAGTTTTATGCTTCGACTGAAAATTAAATAATAAATCATCTTTCTGATGTCAATATTAAATAATGTTTTAATATTCTATATGCACCAACATCAGAACACCTTGCCCATCACGTATTCGCCCATGATGCTTTTTATCAGAGCCGATTCAATTATACTCCAGACATTAAGAAATTTGTTTTGGTTGTTTTAAAATATTTACCAATGACTGAGTTTATATCAATTAAATTATTTGCTAACCCGTATATAGAATAAAAATTATAATAACGTCGTGTATAACAAATAAAGCAAATAATGTTGAAAATCGATCAATTCTTAATGCCAATTTGGACAGCTTTTTTCATTGGAAACTTGATATTTTAGTAAAACTTGGTTTATTTTGTTATGAAATGCTTGAATTAATTAGTCGAATCTAAATTGTATTTAATTAAATTAATTTTAATTAATGCCTAGAAGTAAATTCCCAAATATCCAATAACTCTGATGTAGTTTGTTACAATAATAATAAAATTGAAGGAAGGACCAGACATTAAATAATTTGATTAAATCTCGGGATTATTTTGGAAACTGTTGCGGTTTCGTTTATTATGTTGATTATGTTATTGGGAAATCGGAATGCACTGGGCGATGTTCGGTGTGCATGCATCGTGAAGAAAGGTAAACGAGAATTTGGTGAACGACCACCAACCAACACATGCGTTGGTAATGACCAAGAAAAACTGTTTATCTTGAGTGATCGTGACATCAAGAGTTTCGACTTCTTCTATGGTGTTGTAATGTAAAAGTTGAAGAGACTCCGATTAGACGTAGTGACGTTAACGCATACACACGGTCCTGTAAGGTAACTGCTCTTGTACCGCTAGCTCGCGTTCCGTTAGCCGGTGGTGTGTCAGTGACCTCTCCGTTACCTTCTCACCTGGCCCGCTCAGTCTCTGGCGCACCGCGGTACAACAGGTGCGTTTTGGACCAGTGTGTACCTAATAATATTTCGGGTTGTTTCAAAATAAAAAAGGGTATCAGTGAAAAAAGTGGTGTCAATTGAACTAGTAATTGGTGATCGTATCTGTGGTGTCTTATTTGCGGATATTTCCTTTATTCCTCACACTATAAGTAAGATCGACTATCGAATCGCTAATATTTAAGTTTTTATCATACAAAATACCAATGTCAAGTGCATTTACATAAGATAATAGTAATTTTTCATACGCTAACTCAAACAGGAAAGCGGCTATTCTATAATTTTTGCATTATAAATTAAGTGTGAAAGTTACACAGGATTATATGGATAACGTTTAATAATTAAAAAGAGTTAGGCCAAGTGAAACAGTGAACTGCAATTCAAGTACAAGTTCAATGCCTCGAATTTTCTTTTACTCTTGTTATTCAGAATGGTTGTGATAATAAAAAAGCAGTGCTTTCTTTAACAATACCTTCGTTATCGAACCGATAGTTTATCGCATTTACTTAGCCATTGTTATATAATACACTGAAAGTTTATTCTTGTTAATTATTTGTTGTGCCGCTTGTTATCGATGTTCAAAATTTTCAGTTGCCAATTACTTTTGTCATAGAATTATTTTTTATCGCTTTGTTATTGTTTTTATCCACGTCGCATTTCAGTTGTTATCAAATCATATCTTATTGCAGTTCTATTACGGTTTTGCAGTCTTCGAAATTATCAAGTTGAAAAAAGTTGCGCTACGACCGCAGATTACGAAGATACTTGGGCCTTTATCTAATCAAGAAATTAAAAAAATCTTAAAGACGTCCGTATTTGTTTTTCAACTTTCCAATGTTTGTTTGAAGAACTCGCAGCGTTCTCTATGTATCGGAACTTTCTTTGAGAAGAGACTCGAGCTAGATAGGATTGGCTGCTTTGCGATTTGATAAACAAACAATAACAATTGGAATTTTTAATAAAAAAACATCATATTTTCAGTAACAAAGTGAAACGTGAAAGTATCAATTCTCCGTTAGCCCATTATATACCATCGAGTTTCTCTGCATTAGGACTTTTTAATCGTTTTTTATTTTCACCGACTTTTTGATGGGCATTATTAAAATAGAATTGTAACTCGATAGGCGTCTAAAGTTAGAATAATGACGTCTTAATGCAAACTTTGTATTTTGATTCAAAAATACTTGCTGCTCTGTAATATTTACTAAAAATTCAGCTACTCTAAGGCAAAATGCACGTAATAATACGAAAATTAAAAGAGAATATTGTAGTTTTTATAAATCTTATTGCTCGAGTGTATAACTGCAGATGTCATCTACTCCGTAATGTCAATGCACTTATCATAAGTATTTATGGTATTATTGAATCATAAATTAATAATTGCTATTTTTTATTTGGTGTAGGAACGTGTTTTTATGAGGGACTCGTTGCTGAAAGTGATTTAGTTTTTCAAACATGTTTTGTGGAAAGTACGGAACATTTAAGAAGAAAAAAAGTAGCCATCGTATGCGAAAATAACGGTTTTCAGTGTTTTCCACATTTGGGCCCGCTCATAGACCAGTAATTTTCATTTGGTTTATTAAACAAAAACTTGTTATTTTTTGCTTTGCCTGAACATTAAAAGTGTCATCACCATCTGTTTCGCGTGCCAAACTGCAAGAATTCGATAATTTTGCATTATTGTAAAAGTGCAAGCAAACCGTCGTGTTGAAATCAGTTTTGATATTATAAGTTCTAGGAAATATTACAATGCCCAGTACTATAAGAGGTGAGTTGCATTGATATTTTTTTCCTTTGTATTAATTAGTTTTATTTGCAAATCTGACAACTAATGTGCATGTCGGTAGTTTTGGGGGAGGATGGATAAGCAATTTTGTTGAACCTGCTTTGATTATGCTGCAACTTGCTCGTTTTTTTTTAGAAATCCCCTCCAAAGCAAATAAAACGCAGCTCATTTTTGAGCAACTCTTGGTATGGTAACTGTAAATATTAATAATAATTGTAAGTCAAAAGATGCCATGGTATTTCGTAATGGTCGTATAAATTCGATCGCATTCGCTGGTACCTAACGGGTTATACGTATTTTGGAACTTTTTTAAAGGTAGGAGATACCGTTTCGGAATTTATAGCTGTAAGCGAACACTCCTTTGTGTCCGGTATGAGATTAATCCTTAATGGCTTTAATGAAAAATGCCCAGTTAAAATTACTATATCCTCTTTGAAAGTTTCTTCTTAATGGTCGTATTATTATTTTGCTACAGCAAATGTTTTATGATGTGTGAAAATGCTAACTATATCATGATTAACAACTCTTTGAAAAAAAAACCGGTAGGCAGGTTCTGGCTAATTTGCATCGAGCGGAAGAAATCATCTCCCGTTTTCAATTTGTTAATTCAAAAACAAAAGCGTGACAATTAAACATTTTATAAAGATGGTTATCGATAAAAACTTACATTTTTTAACATAAAAAGAATTCACAGTAATTTAGATAAGAAGCTCGTGCACGAACTGAATTACGTACTAGATATATAGGTATGTTCCCCAACACGTAACGACTCCTTTTAATTAATGGCAACTTTGACAAACGCAGGAATTATTTTGATTACCCAACTCTAAATTTAGTTATTATAAAATTTCGATCTTGGACACCGCAGTTTTCCATGTGTGAAACCACCCATAAATGTTTCGAGGTATTGACCTTTTATCTATTTCCAAACATGTTCACTTCCGCACCGAAAAATATATTCTCGGTGAGCGATATAATATTTAAATATAAATTAAAAGGATGTCTATGATAAAATATTACAATTTCATGTTTTAATATAAATAGCTTAGCTGAGAAAATTCGTCAGGTGGAAAACGTCGAACGAAAATTTTTTGTCGATTACATTCTTTGATAGAGCCGAGTCATCTCTTTGTCTCTTTTAATTGGCCGTTGCTTTCGATAAGATAGGAAATAAGTTAAATCAAAAAGAAATGCTTTAAGAAGGCATACAAAAAGTCGTGGAGCCACATCATTACCGATGCAAAGAAAGGTGTGAGTGGCCGAAACGTGTGTGCGTGTTGAGTTGGTATTTCGGTAGTACAGTCGGTCGCTGAACCTAAATTATTGTCTGCTATAGGGTTTGTTGATATCGCAGGATCTCTTAAAGTAAAATTCGGATTTGATTTTATTTTACTTAAATCAGTGTGATTTAGTGTTACCAGAGCATTAATACAACATTGAACTTCTTCGCAGAGACATTTTTCTTGAATTTTTTTCTTTGCTCCCCTATATTTATTATTGCGATCTAAATGTCATAATGTCACAAAAATATTTCATATTTTAACAATGCAATGTAATATGTATGTAAATTCAGTTTTGTAATAATAATTAATGAATGGCATATTGTATAACTAGCATGCAAATCCAACTCAAGATTTTGGATTATGTTGGTTATGTTAATTTTAAAACTAAACTGTTTTTTTTAAGTTTATTGTAAAAGTTTCACCTTAATTAAAAATTGTCTACACGAAACCTTAAGATCGATCCGTCTGGTCACTGGCCCAAAGCTGACCTTTGTGGAAGTGTACGATTACATATTTAGGTTAACATTCGAAAGCAAAAGTTTGAGCTAGAGATTTGTACAAAAATAAATGTGCAAGTCGGGTATTCGTAAATTTTACTTTCTCCCTTATTTAACAGGTACTTTTAAAATTAAAGGACCGAATAAGAAATTTACAACTTTGTATTGATTCGATCACGTGGAAAGCCTATTTTTTAAAATTTCACTTTTAAAATACAAACTCTTCTCGTTTTTACAAATTCAATTTTTTTTTTCTAAAAAGCCCTTGCGTGTCAAATCATATTAGATTCATGGTTTGTTAAAATTCTGTTTAAATATAATATATGATAATAAAATAGCATATACCTATCTACATTTGAATCTATTAAAATTTAACGCTATTTAATTCAAATTCGCGTTGGAAATTAACGAAACGGGTTGACTAGGTTTTCTCGCCTTGTAAATTTTAAATTTCATTTCCATTTTTCAATTATATCTGTTTGTTTGGACTACATGAAGACGATCTTGTTGTGCTTCGTAATTTTTATTAGTAACAGTCCAGCTTTAAAATTTATTAAAAAGTTTATAATTCCCACTAGAAATTCCAAATTTCAGGCAGCATTTAGGTTATTGCTCTTTAAATTATATTACCAATTTGTGATGGAATTTTCGGTACTATAATTCAGAATAAATTACGCCAAAGAATTTGCTACTAAATATGGTAATAATCAAATTTAATGTTTCGCAACGTTGCACATACAACACCTATCGTATCATAGATACAATTTTTGCAAAATTTACTAGGTACATTCAACTTAAATTTAATTATAAAATCTTACGACTCAAATTTTACAAATTATAATAAAATGTTAACAATACAACGAACCAAATCCGTCATCTAGTTGTTTGCCAATGGTACTTCCTCCATTATCAAATTGCATAATGTTCAATAGAAAAATTGTAACAGGACCCACTTTTGATTTTGCTATATTTTGTTAAACGTTTTGTTGTCTCCCACGCTTACAGTAAATGGTTTCGAGCACATTATAATAGTTTTCTGTGGATGCTTTTATGAAGAAAGGATCATATGTCATGTTATTAAATTTACAGTTAGATCGTGATACGATCGATTTTAAACTGTAGATTTATTTTTTACCAATTTTCAATATGTTTTTTCTTAGGAATTTCGACATAATCGGCGTACACATAAAATTATTAGTAAATTAAGTAACATAAGGAAAAATTTTTCTGATTCAAATCAACTGTAAATTAAAATTTATAATTTTTATTGCTATCTACAACATGGGTAATTATCAACCGATGAGCTTCTGCTTATTAACTGTTGTCATCGATTACAGTTACGGAATTGCATTTTTACAAAGGATGGGATTGCAGCAAATAAAAAAATATGGATTGCTGTGGGAAAATTATGTGTTTATAGTTTTTCTAATAAGATATATTGTAAAAATTTAACTGTAGAAAATTAAGTTATTGCCTAGTGCAATTTTGCACGTCTTTACCCAGTTATTAGTTGTGAAAGCACCGCACGTATAATGGGTTATGCTGAAGAGTCTGGGGTCACATTGTGTTTACGGTTGTTATGCAGAAGTCGTTTAACACCATACGGCCCCACCGCACCTTTTGCTATTTATATTGTCACGCTAATAGAATAACTAAATTGGTAAATGTTCTAGCAATCTTCACACTTTTGTAGGTCAGTCGTTACTGAACCACTATGAAACTCTTCTAGTTCTAAGAACTATATAGTATTCTGAATTATTTTATTGCTCGATTTTGAGCAATCATACGTTTATGTTTTCCTATGGCTTAACCAAGCGATTTTTATCTAGCTCTTGATTTTATTAGATAATAATGGGTTAGGATAAAAATTTAAAAAAGATCGGTGGGAAATTAGTTCGGATATGTCTGTTTCCACGTCAAATTTTCCATTTTCGCGCTATAAACTATATAAATTAAAAAACAACAAATCATTTATAAAAAAACATACACATTTTTGCATTTCATCAATAAGTTGGGTCAGGCTTGATAAAAATAAACATAGCAATATATATATTGTAACAGAACGCAGGAAAGTTACCTAATACCATGGGAAGGTACCTATCACTTGATACCTTTTAGAAATTGTTATCTATTTTGGAAAATAACTCTCTAGAACTTAATTAAATTTTTTTGTTAATTTCAAACAAAGTAATTTCTATTTATGTAAAAATAAATACAGCTAAACATACGAAAATAACAAACATGGAGAATCAGTTATTTACAAATTGATTCCTGTTTCCATCGTAACGATTTCGAATGAAAATAGTATCCATCGAAAGAGATTTTATTTTTAAGTTTGAAAAAACATACTTTTTTAATTTAAATTGTTGTTAAAAAAAATATAAGAATAAAATGAACGGTTTTTTAAAAATACAACTTGCTTGGAAAAGCTCACATTCAAATTGAATTTGGTTAATTCGATTTGTCAGAGTAATTTAAATATATCCAACAGGGTATTACTGATTACGGTACTTGGCACCAAAAAAATTGTGTGAAATGTCCGTTTGTGTCGAAAAATCTGGACATCTCATTTTTGGTAAATTTCTCATACAATTTTTTGTGCAAGTATACTACTTCTTATTTTATTCTTGCATAAAGTTGTGTTTTATTCTCACTGAAAGTTTGTTACAATATCGTATTAATTACTATGGTAAACATTATTCTGAATCTTTAGGGATTTAAAATAACCATGACAATACACTTTACATTTGCATTAATTAATACCAATTAATATCAACTTAAAATAAGCAACTATTGTATTTTCATTCAAATTTTGTTTGATTTAAGTAATTTTTCAGAAGCGGATAAAATAGTATATAGCTTATTAATTGCTATTGTGAACCATTTTAGGCTCTTGTCATATAATGGACTATTAGAAAGCACAATTATAGTGTATAAGTGGCATATTATGGCAATAATTAGGCAATAATTATTTTAATATACCAACACACTATAATTGTGCTTTTATTATTGTTCTTGAAAATACTGGTTTACCATGTCATTTTCTAAATTCCACTGAGCCTCATGTCTCCCTGTTTATATACACAATAATATAATAAAGCTATAAATACAGCAGTTCATTGTAAAATACACACGGTAAAGCTATCTTATGACGATTAGAAGGGTATTAGTCCCGTTTATGATAGTGTACTGCAAATTTTTTTCGACTTACAATTACTTTTTGTTAGCTGAATAAAGTTATTGTTTAAAATTAATCGTTGCCATGGCAACGTGAAAAAACTAAACCCACAGCGTGCAACTATATTATTTTTAATAAGACTATTTAAAGTTTAATTTTGGTTTTTAATTTAGTTATTTACTGAATTTTTATCTAGTAGGTCAGTTAAATGCTGTAAAAAGTTATTTTGTAACTTATTTCAAGTTAAAACCTACAGGCATCATTTTGGGATCATCATCAGGGCAAGATAATAAATAATTACCTCTTGAATTTTTATGTTCCCATTTCTTTGGAGGGTTTGAAATTATGTTTGAAAAAGTCTTACTTTGTAATATTCAAAAATGTGTGGAAAAGTACTGCTTTGCCGCACTAGTGCGAAAAGTACTGCTTTGCCGCACTAGTGCGAAAAGAAGGATTTTTACGCACTAATATAGTACACTATAGCACAATAATGGCTACGAATTTCTTTCTATGGAATTTCTTTAAAAATTTCCCGTTCTGACATAATATAGGTATTTATAGTCACATACCAACTTGACCATTGATCTGACGCAACTGACAAGTTACATATCGATCAGCCTTCTCAACACTATTCCACCGACTGCAACGGGATCAAAACAACCTGAAAATTACTAACAAATACCAATGAGAATTGCCAACGATATTTTAACAAAGAAACAGTAATTAATTAATTCATTACAAATTGTCGGCTCACCCAATAAAATTTAACACAATTTTTTTACCAATTTTTCTCAAGGTTACTCAAGGCCTTGTGGTTTTTTAAACTTATTTATCAATGACATACCGACATTTCAAAGGACGAACATGACCTAGTACACAGACGACACCGCAATTTATACACACTCTTTCTGCGCACAACCAAAACAACCATTTGCAGATGCATACATCTTGACAATACTGGAACATAATATTAAATTTACAAAAGACAGAAACTTGCTACTCTCCAAGTCTCCAATGAACAATATTTGTCATAATCATGAAAAAAATTATTGTATTTATGAATTTGTCCATCAATATGATTAATTTTGTTCATCGGCGCAAAATTGATGAAGTTTTCATCAAAATAATGAATCATATTTTTCAGTGTAGACAGATATAAATTCAATCCATGAAAATATATACAATATCCTTCGATACTTTATTGTAGAATAACAAGGAACTCCGGTTTCTTCTAATCACGTAAGTTCTCCCAACAGAATATAATTATTCGCCCAGGATATTATTGATATCAGCGTGAATTTCCTTAGGAGTCATTGGCTTTGTTTAGAGATATTTAATAATTGCTTCGAGTTCAGCTTAAATTACTGAAATTGCTGTAAAACAATATCAACAAAATATAATACTAGTGAAATTGTCAGCATAAGGTAGAAGCAAAAATGTTTGTATTTAAGATTTGTACGAAATATTTTCTTAATATTCAATTTCTGTTGTTCTTGATGAAGAGAATAATATGTAGTCTTATATCTGAAAGTAGTTTTTGATTTTAATAATATCTACCCACCAAATAACATGCTCCTTGATATTTATTTAAATTTGAAAAGTATAAGCATTTTTTGCGTCTACGTTATGTTCATATATTACCCATTTTTTAAATAGTTTTACAGCATTTACTTAAATATCAATAGTTAAAATTTTGAACTAACGAAAGACATCAAAGAGACGTGGGGTGGACTGTGGACTTAGTATCATTATTAAGCTTCGTCCAAATGTAAACTTTTAGTTTACATTAAATTTATATACAGAAAATTTTATATTACAAAAAGATATAATAAACGTTTTTTTAAATGTAAAATAAAAATATTCGGTTCATTTCATGGCTCAATAGAAATATTACCTATTGCTTAATCCATAATACGTACATTGATTGAATATTATTATTAGTGAAACATGTTAAGTTCCCAGTCAAGATTCTCATCATCTTTTGATGAGGAGTTGGAAAAGTTCAATTAAGATGCTTAGGATTTTGCGTCTTACATTACATACGTCTCGTTTTTTTTGCTATAATTAAATCAATATACTACATAAAACACGAGCAGTTGTTAATAAGCAGTAATAAAAATGAAGAATGTATTCCAATTATTGAATACTTAATTTTCTTTTAAATATATTTAATATTCCAGATGTAATTGTTGTTCGCAATTGTTATTGTTACCTACTGCGCACTATTTGGTGGATCGTTGCAATTATACACCCTGTAGGCTGACTAACCAAAGCTAATTTTACAGGAACATCGTAAGCGAATAAATTAATTAAATTGTGCTAGCGAAATCCTCTGATTTAAAAAAATTATAATATTAAAATTTTACTGAAAAGTTAAAAATGTTTTTTGAATAAAAACTTTTGGAGAATATACGGACGCGCTGGATCCAAATTTTACGTCCCCAGCGCTATGAAATGTCTCAATTGTTTTGCTTCGCAAATTTTTTAGTTTTAAGTTTTTTTGGTGTTCAGTACAGGTAAATGCCACCAACCATCTCCGATCGAATTTTGCAATTCACCCTTATAAAAGCGCTTGCGTTGGTGGAGTCAAGTTTACACTAAATAATTATGAAGTTTGGTTTCGATAATGATACTTTTTAAATTTCTATTACAAATTTTAAGATGTTACTATTGGCTGTCGGGAAATTGCAAAATTTAAAGTAAAACAATAATTTTCTTTTTTTCGGCGACAATGGGTGGGTTTTAGGAAATTTGCGTTCGATTCCTCAATAAGTACGTTTTTATTGTATTATACAGTTGTTAAATATTATTTAAGCATTTAAATAATTGTTTTAAATTGATATGAACATTTTGCGCTTTTAAGCTTTGTGAAAAGATCTCGACTCGAGCGCTTTTACGGTGTAGTATCGAAGTATACTACGGTGTTATACAAAATAGACTCTGATTAAAAAATCTTTTTAAATTATAAAACATAAAACAATAAATAAGAAACTTTTAAAACGGTTATGTTTAATTTGTGAAAGGCATTATTTAGTTAAAACGAATAACAAATTACAAGACATGTAATGCTGCATTGAAATCGATCCAAAAATATTGATTACGAGAGCGTTAATTCTTGGTGTGTTGACAAAATTTTGCGTTTCGAACATGAAATTTTAAACCCTGGTGTGTTCTACATTGTGATTTTTAAAATTTAGTGTTTCCATTAAAAAATTTAATGCGATTGTATAATTTATAAAATCGTTTTGTGATTTTCATTTCGCCACAGTACGTTGATTTTTCAATAATATAAGAAATTGTATTGTTATTTATTGCTTAACTATATACTCGATTATAAAAGATAATTTTTTGAATTGTTTATGCGACTTCGATTTCTTTTCTTTCAACAAAGAGGCCTTGCATCGATTCATTTTGCTTTGACTGGACGAAGTTGTACGGTTGTAGCTACTTTCATAACAAGCATACCATTTATTAATATTTGTCATTAATAAGTAAAAAGCAATATTCGATTATTGATATAACAAATAATTACGGAACTACTACCTTAAGACTGGGACAGACTGAATTCCAACTAGCCATCTTAATTTACAAATCGACTGAATTGACTAAACACCAATCTTGGTATTGAATGGTTAAGGTTTTGGTGTTTTGTTTTTGAAATAAGCGGAATCCAAGAATTTTTCAATTAAAAAGTGCGTAACAAAGACGAGCCTATTGTTTATATCCTAGGAAGCGTTTCATGTTTTTCTATATTCGTTGTTAGTATTAAATGTGGTAACTCTCTTTTATACAAAATTTTGTAAGTGTACTTTTCGATGATTTTTTAAAAACTTTAGTTTTGTCGTGCTTTGATAAAAGGTCATTCGTAACACGCGTAATAAATTTAACTTAACATTTTAATAACTTCATAAAACTGGAAAATCAAGAGGTGATTACCGTTGAACTGCAGGAGGTGGATGATGGATCTCCGCCTCCTGAAACCTGCATTGAAAATCGCATGGAAACCACCCCTAGCACTAAGTCGCAGCCGCCTCCATCATCTCCTTCACCATCACATACGGTTATGACAGGTAAAGGTAAACACATTACACTAAAATATCGTAAAACTAGAATAGGTTATAAAGTAAATTGCTTTGAAAATGTTTACTCGCTCGTACTATTAATTCCAGTCAATACAAAATATTAACACATTTTTAAATCAATTTCTTTTATTTAATTTAAAATTTAGAATATTGGAAAGAAAATTAAACGAAACATCTAATCCTCCAATTTATGTGAAGGGAAATTACCATTCAAGCAATAACAGTATCTCCGAAGGTGGCCATAAAATCATGCAAAGATGGTACGGTTATCAATACATTTGCTCCGTTTTGCCTATTACGAAACACTTATAAAAAATCATAAAACATTTTCTGATAAGTCGTCGCTCCTGTCTTGCGAGTTGCAATATCAACAAAATACATTTTCGAGGATTTTGTGAAAGTGAAACTTTTTGCAGCGTTTTTATTTGTTCCATTATTATCTTGAAAAACATCTGAAAATAATTCGGTAAACAAGAGTCGAAATTTCTTCTTCAAGGATAAAAAATAAATAGAGCAATATTGTTTTTCGTGATTTATTAAAAAAGTTTAAATTAAATTTTTTATGTTTGAATTTTATTTTCTTTTGTTTACTTGAGAAAATCGCCATAGAAAACATACGATACGGATCTTTCGACTGCACGATTACGGGATTGCTAGGCACTAGGTTAGCAGCGCCACGGTACAGTTATCCTTCTGAATCCGTTACTTCTTCGACCGAGCCGTGCCGTGTCGACGAAGTTATGTTAACTTGCCTGCGTGTGTGAGTACATTGAATCATCAGGTTTACCTTGTAAATTAACCGTTAGATCAACAACAAAATAAATACAGCTTAAAATTTTCATCACAAACTATACGCCCACTTATTTTGCTTCCGTTAATAGAATCAATTTTTAGCTGCATTTCAATGCAGTTTTGAAAAACGACGTCTTAAAAATTTATGTTACCGATAAGAAACTGGTCGACTTTATTTTTTAACGGTCTTCATTTTGGAGATCCTTCCGTATTTATGTAGCCTAAGCACTATATAATTCTCTCCCAGTGGTATGGAGAGTGGAAAAAGAAAAAGATAGTACGGATGACGGATTAGTTACATAAACCTTGCTTAAATTTTGGCAAAGATTGCAGATTTCAGGGAAAATTAGAAATTGCCCACGTTATTATCTTCAAGTACCTTTATTTCTTAACTTTGAAGTCATCAAGCCCTAATAAGCGGAAACAAGCTTTCGAATGGAAACTTTTGCTGAAATTGAATTTTTACAAAGCATTTCCGACTACAGTAGTTAATTATATGGGTCATACATCATCACGAAGTTTCCATGTTGATAAAACGTTGTAAAACGAGCAATCAAAACCCGTTTCGATATTAAAAATACTGGTTTTAAATTTAAAGTTATCCCGCATGCATTCTCGCGAGAATAAAGAAGATAATTGGTGATCTTGCTGCTTTATTAATTTTTTTAAAGTTCATGTTGATTACACCACCTTTTGAAATTGCATCAGACACCAGATAAAGTAAGATATCCATTGGAATTGGACAATTTTTGTATCTTCTAAATCTAATGGTTGAATCTGCTTTATGAGATGCGAAGCGGAAGTTCCGCGTGTGAATCTCAAAACCGTACGGTTTTGCAGCTCAGCCTTCCGATATACCTCACTGATAGTCTGAATGGCCTATAGTATACAAACAGGAACTTCTAGTAGTTAATAATTTAAAAAGTCATTCTCTTGTTATTTTGTATGAAATTATATTAATAAATTAAATGAATGACTGATTAACAGACTTATAACTGCTGTTTTAGCGAGTCACCTCGCCATGGGACTTCATAATTTATTGTCTCTAAAGGAGATTAACAAAGAGGCAGGACTGTTTACTTTACACAGACGTGGCAAAAACTGAAAATGGCTTGAAACGAGACAAACTTGAGTGGGTATACTTACCCTGGATATTGTCTTCATTTTAGGGAAACTAGACAGTTTTATTAAAATAATTTAGGGTTCAATATCGAAAACATTTTTTGATTTGCTTTTCTTTTTAATGTTGGGATGAGCAGTTTTTACTTCTCATTTCTCAAGTTGCACAACAACATTTAACAAACCACCGAATAATTTGATTGCTCGAAATATAACATTAGAAATGAGACTGTGCAAGTTGCAGACCTTGAATTTAGCCGTTGTACTGCTGCGAAGTTGCAGTTATAATTAAAACTCAATGAAGTAGGTACTGAAGTACAATAATTTTGTTACTGAAGGTTTTTTGTGTTTTTGGATAGTTCGGATTGTTAATTTGGCTTCAGACACTGAAAAGTGTAGACGGTGTGGACTGTTCGCGAACCAAGTTGAATTAATGTATGCTTTTCAAAATAAAGAAGTTAATATTCTTAGATCTAATGGAAAATATATTTTTGTAAGAGACAATTCTTTTATTATATTGGGTCTGGAAATATCTATCTTTTAGTCTGAGGAATGGGAATGTCTAAAAAGTATTTTTCTTTGCTAGTTTGTTTAAAAGCAAAATTGAAAACTTTGAGCAAATAATCGAGCTTTTATATTATACTCTTGTAGATTAAAAAGGTGACCGACCTATAGCCAAACGATACGTTATCACCTATCAGTGTGTATTGTTTATTGCACAACCATAAAATACATTATCTCAAAAACAATGTGTTATATTCATTTACGTATACTGTATTTTTCCTGGCGCAATTAACGTGTTTTGCGTTACTTCCGCAAACAATTGTTAAAAAATTGAAAAAGGACAAGATCGATCATGTGCGTTTATTAATTTAATATTATTACAAAACAAGGTGTTAGAATTAATTATTAAATTAATCAATTTAGACAGAGAGAGTTTACAGTTTACATCAATATTTTAACGGAATCGTGAAGCGACGCGTGAGTCAGTTACATCTGTATTGCGGGTTGCTATCAGTGAGTAGTCGATGATTCTGTTTGTGACGTCGTCGTTACTTCCGCATACGTCACGCGGGTCAATAAACTGCCTTGAAAGGTCGTGAGTTCGTATGTAGTTACGCTATTCACTATTGTGTGGCGCTTATATGGATACACGAGTTATATGCCAACACTTATATTTTTTAATTATTTTACTGAAATATTTTGTATTTTCAATTTAAATTTTTTCAAAAATGCTACAATTTTACAGTTTCTTTGTACGTTGATATATTCGTTGCCTTTATTGTGCCGCACTTTTTCATCAATAAAAGGAAACCAATAACAATGCATTATTGTTCACAATATCCTCTGTTTAAACTCAGATAAATTTATTTGTTAGGTGATTTTCAAAAACCATATCAGGCACTTGAGTTTGTGTACCTTTTATTGATTTGCTTTTTACATTCTTTACCAATTTATCATTGTAACAACCGGGGGGTTAAACACTCACCAACCCCACTTTAACAATTTTGGATGATTTTGCGTGGGAGCAGATTATAAAAAACAAACGTCGTTGCACTTATATTGTTTTAATCCACATAAATTTTTTATTGCTTTAAAATTTATTCAAGATCACAATTTGTATCGATGGTCTTTATAAACTCTATAATGGGAAATTTATTGCGGGCGTGAATAGTTAAGCGGTTATTGAACTTCTTTTAAATGTTTGCTGAAAAACTTACATAAAATCTTGATTTTTTGTCATTGATTTTTGTTAACTGATTTTTTAAATTAATTCGCATAATCAATTTGCCCAGAAGAAGTACTGTAAATGTAAGTGGTACTTGTCAATACTGTCCAATTGGAGTCAATAATTTATTTTACTTTTAAAAATCTGCATACATACATACAGGCAATGTACAAGCAATGTATCGTTTATGGACTTGCATGACTTATAATGTTTAACATGAACTATAAATACAGCTATTGATTGATTTGATAGTTTTGCGACTTGAGCATATACATAGTTGTACACGAGACTGTAAATACATGATTTAATATTTAAGTGTAATTAAAAAGAAAAGAAATTCATATTTATGGTTATTACTAGTTATACCTACTGGTTATCTAATAATAAATAAATAGCTAATGTATCGACACCATATTATCGTTTCTATATATTGCGATGCTATTTTTCCAATCTCAACATCTTCCAAACGAATAGGACAAATTGAAAGTAAATTAATTTAAAAAACTTCTTACCATTTCCAATTACTTTTTAAACTTAAGTTTTGATCAAACGAGTTTTTAACCAAAATCCAATTTAATTTCATCGATAAATTCATGCTTGTGGCCACTCCGCCATGTTGGCGCCAAAAAATACCCTAAAAATCCACAAATAAAATAAACAAAATCCAAATTCATCGTCTAGTAAGTCACATAGCAGGTTTTCGATTGTACATTTGAGTAATATGCGGTAAACTATATAAAATTTAATTTCGATAGGTAAAGGAAGTCTTAAGTAACAATTTTTGAATGCATGAAATTTTAAAACAATAATGATTGTGCTATAATAATACTTCTTCGGTTTATTGGCGTACTGCATTTGCCAAAATTTAACAATGTAACAAGCATCATCCGTTTTCATTACACTAATAATACATTTTTCAAGTGTATGGAAGCACAGAGAACCATTTAAGCATAAAATTATGAAATTAAGATTACAAAGGTAAAAGTAGTTTCATTATTTTATGTCCGGTTCTAATACTTTGCATATTATGTTATATCTTAGAACATTGGTTTTGTAATGGTCGGTGATCATAATAATTTATCGCACTTGTTAACTTATTTGTTTATTGCATTATGAACTTGAAATAGTTGAGTTGCAATTAACCAAATGCAAATTTTAAAAATAGTATGTCATTTTCAAAGCTGAAAGGAATAGTTTGATTATTTTAATTATCACACCCTTTTCATGGTGTCTGCTGAGAAACGTAAAACTAACATTCTCTAGAGACCCATAATTATTATTAATTTGTAACTTCTTTAGCAGAGAAAACCTTTCACGTTGGTGTTGTTTCCTAACAAAAAAATTAGGTTTCATATTTTTATACCTTTCCATAATATTACAAAAATGTCATTGCAGTTTATATAGATTTTACAGAATCTATACATTGTTCTTGTAATAAAAAGAGAAAAATTTGCTAATACAATAAAGCTCACAATTACCAAATGTGGGTTGGGCGTGGCTGATGATGTGCAATAATTTTACAACTTGGAACGAATTTTGCAAGATTTCCTGTAAATCATAATCTAGTCCTATTATGGTTTATAAGTATATTTAACGGTTTTTAATTTTTAAGTTTAGCTTTGAATGGAGTTCATTTCGTAAAGAAAAACTGAAAAGTCATTTATGTGACTCCCCTGCGATCAGAAACCAATTTTATTAGTTAATTGCTTATTCACCTGTTTAAAAAATTTCATGCACCAGTATGGGCTTTACCTATAAAATTACACTATCGATATGTTAAAGGCATCGATTACATAACCTTTTCATAATTTATATTATATTGATTAGTTTTTATTAAGAATTTAAAAATATATTCTCTCTATAACATAATATAACTGGTTTTTAATTATTCATTCATGTTTCACAGTTTATTGACATAGAATTTTAATAGCGAATAAATTATTTTAAACTATAATTATATCATTATTATTGGAAAAAATGAGTAATGTTTAAAAATATCAAACTCGACAATTAAATCTTCACCTTAACAATTATTGCCAATAATACTGTAAAAAAGTAGAAGATTTTGTAATATCGACTTTGTTGTTAAAATAATTACAATCTTAAAATTTATCTAAACAATTCATTTACAATAGAAGAAAAAGCCTCGAAATACATTGTGTTTCATAAAATCGTGTCATAAAAACGTGCAAACGATGTCTGTGCACAATATTTATATTAAATAATAAAAAGTAAAATACAAAAATCTCCACGAAGTTGCACTAAGATCCAAAAATAAAGTGTGGGCTGTTGATGCATCAAAATAGCATCCTAAAAATTTAAATATGTTAACGTGATAAATTGATGCTAATGTTTGTATAATATATCGTATGGACGAAAAATACATTAACTCCTGCCTAATTTATACTACAACTCTTTACGAACAGATTTATTAAGATGCAAAAACTACTTTTATTTTGATCATACCAAAAATACATAGTATCAACCAATTCAGAAATTATGATGCCTACAGTCAAATCTCGAAATAATGGACTTTGGATGTATAGGAAATTCCTGATACATTTTTCGAAATTTTTTTATTTTGGAATATTCCGTTTAAATGTTTAATCTGTTTATAACATAAAATACATACACCAGGCACAATAATAAGCCAATGTACGTATAAGTAGATACTAATCTTAACCCAAACAACTATTTTATACGAAATAAAATTTTTCTGTGGAAGTCAACGTTTTAGCAGAAATTTTAATTATACACATAATTTTGTCCACATATAAATACGCCTTTGAAAAATTAGCTTGAAAGAAAAAAAAGAAGCTCAAATATATAGTTAAGAAACCATTGAAGGCTAATAAGAAAAAATTAATATAAAATGGAAAAAACTGTTTAAAAAAATATTTTTGAAATATCGACATATAAGGTTTTCAATTATTCTGATTGTGCGTCATTGGTTACAGTATGGGTGTTCTATAAACTATAAAGCAAATACAATATCGTTTTCAAACGAGTTTTTGGTCACGTTCTGCAATTTGCTTGTGTAATTGCAAAGCTTTTCTCTATATGGTAAAGTTTATCAAATAGGTAATCATTTTCAGTAATCCTGAAAAATAATTTTTATCGCTTAATAATCTACATTGATACACTAGTTTTGATTTCACCTAATTTTGAAAATCAGGTACAATTTTATATAGTATATTATAATAAATTAAATTATCTGGATTTAGCGAAAAACGAAAATCAACTAAACGAATGGATTAAAAACTTCCTGCGCGGTTCGCACTTGGGCTTTGGATGTCATCATCATTTCGAAACGGGTAGTGGTCGAGGTCCACTTTGCACTGAAGCTCTAGGCTTATTGTACCCCGTTTTCCCATTGAGTTGTTAAGGGAAGTTATAAGTATTTCGATCCACAGCTTGATGTTCACCAGAGGGCTGAGCTAAGAAATTCTGCCGAGTCCGGGGTTTGAACCCAGAATCTCCGCTCATAACTTCAACTAGCGATCACATCAAGCCACCGCTGTGGTCGCTGTGGTTGGATGTCACAACGCAAATAAAATGTCAGAAATGTACCTCGTTCTTGGTATATTACACATTTATTTACAAATTAATATAATTTCGGTTTTTGACTTATATTGCTTAAAAGTTTTATATCGAATATAAATTTTGAATTTATCTTACATAAATAAGGTTCTTAATTTTAGAAACCGTTACACTTTTCAGTTCTCTTTGATACAGTTTGGTTTGCTTTCAAATACTTATGTTATTTTTATAAAAATTTTCAGAAGGAAAATATTTGTATTTTAATAAAATACATGTGTGCAAATATTTCGTTCATAACACATGCAATAGAAGCGTCGCATAGCACAGACGTCTTAGTGAATATAGGTCACTGGTTAAAATTAAATCACTTTTACCTGGGTTAACTACCTCTAACTAATTATAAATAATACAATGCTACATGCGGGTTCTGCAGACTTTTACACTCATAATACGCAATAAATTTAGTCTATTTGTAATAAATGTTAAAAATATTTTCAATATATTAATGTCATTTTAACCTTTATAAAATGTATATCATACCAGAGCAGAATGTAGATCTATCTACCTTTGTCCGGTTTGCATTTCTTATAGTTGGTGGATAATATACTACATTTTATTTTGCATATGTGTAAATATCCGTTTATATTTGACTAGTAACATACACCATTTCAAAATGCCGAAACAATAAACAATAGGAATCCGCTGGAAATGTCGTTTTTCTCAGATTGCGAATCTCACAATTACACATATGCATTCAAATTTGCGAATTGTTATGTAAACATTAGATTTTTAAATGCAAGATGTAGGTATATAAATTTAGTAATTTCAAATTAATATGTACATAGCTAATCATTAAAATTGTAGAAGACGTAGTTGGTCACACGCTTAGCCCATTTCTTTTGGCTAATTCTATGCAGGATTTTCTGCTGTGGCTACACTAAGAGCAGTCAAAATATTGGTAGTCGACGAAAAATATGGTTGCTTACGATGGCCATCATAGCATACGTAATTAACGAGCTTGATAATATTTTAATACATCTTTGCACACTTTCTAACCAGATATACCCTGCACGATTTCAGTACAACTTTGCGAAGCCCAAGGGTAAGGTAAAACAGAAAGTGAAATTTAAAGCATAAATCAGAAAATAAAATTAACAATATTCAGAAATGTATCATGTTGCTGGAAGTCGACAAACGAAACTTTTATCAACTTATAACATTTGCCCAACACTTAATTCAAATATAATATAAAAAATCTGACATCACTAGCTTTTAAAAGAGATAGTATTATTTTACTTCGGGTAATTTTAAATAAGACAAATTATGTCGTATTAATTATGTAACAAACTTGAATTTGTCTGCTCATTATTTTCATCTGCTGCTTTCACCTTTTAACCAACTTCCTAGATCAAGAAAACTGTTTAAATTTACGGTTACATGTTAACAAATTTCAGTTAGTTACTTTGAAATGTTTTTTCGAGATTTTTTAGAATTTCACGCAAAAGCGTTGACAGGTTTAATTCACTCTGCTTTTGTCATGCCCAACAATTAAAATAGGATTCCCTTGCACAAAACAATATTGTTGTGCAGAATTTGAAAATTCGATTCTTGCCAAGTGACATAGTCAATTGCTTTTTGCGCAACTCATTGAGAAGTTATTAATTAAATATATATATTTGTCTTCATTTAAAATTGGTATAGTAAATTTTGGCAATGTTTCGTCATGCCACCAATACGTCTAGCATTTTATAAATACGCTTTTGGAAATAGATTTTATCAATATAATTGAGTGGAATCAAGTTCGCTAAAATTGTATACAACCTACGTCTTCGTATAATATAAAATTTAAAAAGTGAGGGATACGTTGCATGGTTTAACAACCGTAATTTTTTAACCGAGACATGTTAATCAAATGGAGAAATACATTTAAATATTAAAAGGCTCAGGGCACTTTGAGACCTCTGACCTACAGTTTAGTCTTATATAGGTACATGGGATGTCTGCTATTGTAATAAAATCTAAAATAATATTTTTTTAATGATATGCTTAGCATAAGTTATATAGCTTTACTTTGCGATATTAAATTTTGCAATCGCAAAAAAATCTCGCCGGTAAATAACGCAAATCGTTGCTGAATGCGTATATCCCCGGGGTACGAAAAGTAATTACGGGGGGTACTTTTGTAAAACAACTACTTACCGTATAAGTGTATATAATAATACTTTCAAGCAATCAACCGTTGGAACTATCGGAACATATTGATTATTGAGAAATACAATGAAATATTATTATTGTTTAAAAATATTTTATTTTTCCTTTTATTTTCTCTGTAACTGTTCGGATTCCAAAAATGATGAAAAAGACATTGCAGAGCCAAAGAAAAATTCTGTAAACAGAATTATAAACTTGCACTTACAATTTAAACCAATACAAAAATTGGAAAAATTCGAGTTTACTTGTACAGATAAATAACACAAAAGAAAAAGAAACAAAGTGAATGACAAAATGTAATCAGGATAAAGGGCACAAAACACTAACGAGGAAACTTTAAATAACCATAACTCAAATAAAAAGATAAAGTTGAAAGTTCACAAAAGCTTAATATTTTATGATTATACGATACGCGTCTGAAGTATTAAAATAATATCTTGTTATTTTATGTATTTTATTTAAACTTTCAAAACTAACAAATTGAAAAAAAAAGTTGCATGTGTTTCCAGAAAAGCAGAAGTCTGTTTATTATAAGTAAGGTATTATCATAAGACACAAACCGTCGATGAAGGTGAAAAAATTGTTCAGTCAAAATTTTGAAAAAAGAGGGAACAAATAAGTGTTCACTTTTGTGTAGGTAAGACTGGGGGTGGGTAAATACATAAAATTTTATATTATAATATACGAAATACATTGAAAATATGCTCTACATAATATTTAAAATACAAATAATACAGTATTTAATTTAAAATACAAGAATTGCCAATGAAAATCAAATCATTTTTGAATAAGATATTTTTTTTTAAAATTATTATTAGTTAATTTTAATTTTAATATGAATTTTATAATTTAAAATATAAAATAAATGTAGCTTGTAATATATTATTGTGTCCTATTTTAAATATATTATGAATTGTCTAAAATACATAGGATATTAAAATACAACAATACAATAAGTAACAAAATGTTTTTTAAATACTTATTTCAAATACATAATATTTTGTATTATATATTGAAATACATAATATAATATATATTTCAAATACTGCCCACCCTTGGGTAACACGAAGTACGAGGTGATTACCGAAGATATCACAAAATATAGTGAAACAATTGAAATTTAATGGGTTACTTATAATGTTCGTTTTTGTTAACCCTTTTTTTATTTTCGAAATAATAAGGCAGATAATTCATATATAAAGGAAAAACAACTGTAAAAACTTACACATTACACTGAAAAGACTTTAGAGTAGCTATAAAAGTTTAGTTGGAAAAACACTTGAAAGCCATTATTTTACTATTTTGTGATAGGATAATAGTGCGGACAGGATCGCAGGTCAAGAATTTTTTCATTATAAATTACTGCACTTAATAATGAACAAATTTTAATTTTTTGATAATTTGGTGACTGCTGAATATAATGAAGAAATTTTATTGGATTGCATTGATTCTATTTAAAATTTTACATAAATAGATTATTTTAATTGTATAAAATATTAAAAATTATACTAGTTAAATTAACAACTTTAAAAAATAAATATTTTCTGACGAAGCAGACGAAAAGTCTGCGAAATATTAAAATTATTTTATTGTTTTATTAATGTTAATTTAACTACTATAATTATTAATATTTTATAGATTTCTCACTAGTTAAAAATTTTAAAGTTTATTTTAATTATAAATTATTTATTAACAAGGATTTTAAATAATAATTTAAATAATAACGTGTGCCGTTGGGTGCCGTAAATCATAAAATGTTATTTTGATAAATAAAATGATTTTTAATCAAAAATTATTTTAAATCGTATCGGGGTCTAATAAATTCTTCAGATCCAATTCTTCAGCTCCACTAGAAACAATTTAATAATTTTCGGAAGCACTTCATACAACCATACAGGGTGATGCAAAAAATATAAATTATAAATATATATTTTCTGTCCGCATATTAACGGATGATCGGATTAACCTATAAATTCATAATAAATCTATTTATGTTTTTATTAATTAATAGAAGAGCCAATTAACACTAATTTAGTGTTAATTTTGGTGTAATGGTAATTTGGTGTAACACCAAACAGTCGGGAAAACACAAATACTTTCCAAAAGAAGCATTAGAATTACTGAAATATCCAATCGAAATAATAATGATGATTATTATCATGAATGATTTTGACAATGAAGACGATAATATTTTCTGAGATTCTGTAGTTTTAATAAACATATTTTACTAAGGGGAATTTAAAAAAAAACAAAAAAAATCAAAATTTGTTTTTTTAAATAAAAAAAAATTATTAAGAATAAATTAGCAGTAGCAGAATAAACTAAATAAAGTTAATACTAATTTTAACTAAAAAGAAGTTTTGACTTTAAAAGCTGCTAAAAAAACTTTCAACAACTTGTATGTGCGAGAAATGTAATACCGAAGATGTACAGTAGCGCTCAAAAGTAAGTTGGCAAACAGTTTTTTTTTAATTTGAACATTTTTCTTTCATTATATAGAAAGTTAGAGTTATACCTTTTAATTTAAAAGCCTTTAAAAAATAATATTACAAAAATGATAGAAAAATGCTGAAATAATATAAAAAAGCCAACTTACTTTTGAGCGCTACTGGAATAATTATTTGTCCATTAATTAATGTCAATCGTAACATCTTACAACAACAGTGGTTTTCATGCAAATCAACCGTGCTGCAATCAGATAAAAAATGTTATCAGGCATTATGGACCTATAGTAATGGTTGATACTGCCACTCGAATTAGAATTATTATGGAAGGTTCTTCGCTGAAATAGATATTTTCGATAGTAGGTAGGAAAACTAAGATTTTTCCATTCAAGGCAAAGTTTTACGATCGAGACCTTCGCCTTCGGTTCAAATACAGCACAAATATTTTTTTCTAATAATGTTTGAAAAAGTTTTACTTTGTGATATTCAAAAGTGTATGGAAAAGTACTACTTTTTCGCCCTAGCGCGGTAATATCTATTTGCTGCCAAGTGGAATTGCATATACTGGTACCTTAAAAAAAGGTCGATCGGTTACTACACTGCATACATGCAAATATACGAAAAATGCCTTAAATTTTATGGAAATTACGAGGCAGGAAAATCAACTAACGTTACAAATTCTGCAAATATTCACGCGCATACATATGTGTATTTATGCAATAAATTAATCGTCTGAAACAATTTATTATGACATTTTAAATATTTATAATAATTATACATATAACAATAATATTTTTACTTTTTTGTACACCAACTTCGAATAGCGATTTACTCCTTTCAGGGCCGTATATAAAGGAGTGGTTTTGGGGGTCCCCCCCCTGGGTTGAGTAATAACTGAAAACTGAAAGCCATGAAGTTATAATTTCTTCTTAGTATTTCCTGATTACAAGAATTATATTAAAATACGGGCATATCAACCTCTTTTTTAATTCCATAAACCCCCCCATGGCGAATATCTAACTACGGCCCTGACTCCTTCTATTTTCCTTAAATCGAGAAACATGCCCTTTCCACTTACCCGATAGAAGTCTATTTTCATACTTTTACCTGAAATAAAAGGTTGAAAAATGACCATTGCATAATAGGGCTAACTTCTATCGTTAAAATAGTTTTTGGCCAAATATTTTTTTATTTATCAAAATAAAATTTTATGATTTACGGCCCACAACGGCACACGTCGAGTAGAATCCAGTAGTACAATTTTAATTAATATAAATTAATTATTATACTATAAAAGATTAATAGTAAAAAAAATATTTTTGAGTATTAAATCACAAGGGAGGTAAAAAAATATTAGAGAACATTTTTATTAATAAAAATTAATTAAGAGGGAAATAAAGATAAAAATATTTTTTAAAAATAGCGAAAAGTTGAAAAATTATCATAAAAATAAATATAAAGTCGAATGTAGAAGTAGTTCTTTTGTTGCGATTTTGCGTGAAAGACGTAAACTTGTCAAAGAGCTATGAAACCTGAAAAGCCTCGAATTTATCACAGTAAATTTTTGTTCTGAAAAGGACTACACAAAATAGTTAGTGATATTGTTTATTTTTTATGTCGAGGGTTTCTTTAATACGTTTAATTTAATTTTATTAATTCCAATATATTACCAATATTTGAAATAATTAATACCAAATTTTTTTAATTTCAAAATTGTTTATTGTTTGACAAACTTAGGCGTCAAACTTTCAATTCCCCTTTTTTACGTTTGAGGATTAATTATAAAATTATATTTAGTTTATTATTTCATAATTTACATACCTAATATAATAATCAATTACATTAAAGGTTTTTCTTGAATAATTTAAATAACTAGGTCTTTTCAATAATTTATTTATTTAATTTCTTGCAGCAGCTTCACTTAATTTAATTATTTTCAAAACTGCCTTTCTGGCTCTTTGACATGCGACTTTTTCATTTGAGAAAACCAATTATAAAGTTTAGTGTAATTCCATCCACATTCAAAAGTGCTGTTATTATATTTGAATTTCCAGGCCCCAATTTTAGACACCAACAACGACTCCAACCTCAATTCATGTGGAAAAAGAGAGACAATTAAATATTTAATTTTATAAAAAAAAAGTATGGGGCATAGTTACCCCCATTTTCACATCTTGTGTCTAAACTTTTCTTTATAAGTTCATGTTTTGAAATCACTTGTTAAAAAAAACTCCCGGAAACGACAGATCTAAAAACTCACACAACTTGAAGCGATTATGTCATTGCGCTCTACGGGAGGTATAAAATAAAGTTCAAGGGAAAATTAAATATTTTATCGTGAAAATCGAAATATTTTATTGCATTTGATTGATTTTTTTGTAGTTTTTAAACTCATAGGAGGAAGTATACTTCCTCACTACTTCCTTGTATAGGTTCTTAGAGAGTTCAGCACGACAAATCTACAAAAGCCACGGGTCCTCTAATTGAGTTTTCACTCGGTCATCACTCTAAAAAAAAGATTACCTACTATCCATCGGTGCAGTCCACATACGTGCAATATGAAAATTTAATTTTATATGTTTATGTATTGATAAAATATTATGAATATTCCAGGAAAAACTTAAGCGTATCCTGAAAACGTATTACGTTAACAGGAAATGTTATATGTTAACATAAATACGAAATTACATAATATACAGGAATAACGAACGAACAATGCAGCTGTAAATTTATTTTACAATTGAAGAAAAGAGTTAAATTTGAATTATAAAGTCAACGTAACATTATCTTAAAAATTTATCAACAAGCTTCCTTTTTTAAGGAAATCTTGTATTTTACAATTTAAGCTCCAGATTAGAGAAATTAGTTTATCTTTCATTTTCATTAGAGCTTTTAAGTATAATATGTACCTACTCAGCGTTTGAGAGTTATTATGGTTATATTAATTTAAATATTTTACTTAAATATAATTAAAATAAATTATAATATAATTGAGTCTAATTGCAATTACATAAATTAAAATAGTAACCTTCTAAGATATCAAGCCTGCCAGTTTGCCAGAGGATGATGTCTTCAGTATAATAATAATTGTTAATTTAATTTTCCTTGTTTTGCACACCTGACGCTATAATGTAGCAACTTTTTACATCGTTCGATTTCCTTCCTGTTTTCGGTATACCATAGTATACTATGCGATAACCAAAAAGGAATTCCACTTGGGAAAAAGCATTTTCAACAACAAAGTTGTAAAATTGGAATTTTCTAAGAGATTTGAAACACTCGCAATGCAGACTCGAGGTTGAGATTTATATATGAACTTGAATAAAAAACATGTTAGCGAAGGATAATGTACATTTTTAGGTCATCGCAGTATAAATTTTATTTTACACAACGTTATTTTTTAATTGAATAAAGAATATTATATTTTCTAAGAGTAATATATCACACGTTATTGTAAAATAACGAGTCGAAGAAGGAAATATCATATGTCATTAAATTATCCTTTGGAGAGATTTATTTTGAAAATTGCCTTTGGAATACACATAAAGTATATAAAATGGACAACGCGGATTTCTTTAGCTTGTTTGATCACTATCGGATCAAATTTAAATCAAATAATCTATATTTGGCATAAGTAGTAACTGTCAATGTTTGATAAAAGAGATTGCTTATAAAAGTTGTTTAGTTGCCGATGAAAGTAGTTATGAACGAATATCGAATGCTAAATTGAACAGGTGATGTAACATGTGTACGTTTGAATTATAAACCAGATTGTGTAAATGTATGTGTGTGTGATAATTTTTAATGCAATGACTATATGTGCATTTATTTTATAATATACTGTACTTGTAACTTTTCATTACTTATTCAGGCTTTGCATAACTACATATAAACGTTTATTTTATGATTTAAGTTATTGACATTTTGAATTTTCCATAACATTTTGAATACAAATTCGCATTAGCACAGTTTGTGTCTTATCGTGCCAGTAATCGGCTGCGAAATAATTATTATTAAACTTAATTTTATATGCTCAAACGAATTAAGTGTAAAATTTAGCGATAAAAATCTGTTTAACACTAAATTATGGCGCAATTCAGATTAATACTTTTCAGCGAAGCATTTTTATTTTCAACATTGCTACATCAATTAATACATCTCAATAAAGAACTCTTTTAATTAATTCTAAAGAATCGCATTATGGAGTGGCGCCCGAGTTTTATACCAGCTCCTATTGTCAGATCGGGCCATTTTACTGTGGTAGCCATCGTTTTTAATACAACTAATACCTTCTATCATTTATAACGAATCGATTAAATTTCCTTTCAATTCTTTGTAAGTCGACGTGCTGTGCTATTTTGTATTTCATACATCCATTCGATATTCAACTTTATTAAAATAAATTCAATTCATTTCAAGATTAGCGACAAATTATATTCAGGTTTACTCAAACAAAATAAAAATATACTTGATGTAAAATGTATGGAATAATCAACGCGCTTCATTTGCTGTTTCCTATAGGTAAATCAAAATAAAGTCGACTAAATCACCAAAATTATAAAAATAGTACATAGAACCAAATGCTTCATTTTCAGTTATTTGCAAAAAACAATTGTTTAAAATGGCGAACAATTGCAGAATGGAAAATTTTTTCTCGTAGGGCTACAATGTATAGTTAAAAAATCGTGTGAAGTTTTGTCGGTTTTAATGGGATTTCCTTGTTGGGAAAATATAAAAATCAAAATTCTTCGGCTGTGCGGAATACTATTTCTACGTCTATTCAGAATTATTAGCAATAATGTGAACTTTTGATAGCTAAAAGTTGTAATTTTTTTAAATGGCACTCTAATTAAGACTCGGTCTTCCTTGTTATGTGCATTTTATTACCGCGGTTTGTTGAAGCGAGAAAGATAACGCAATGGGTTTACCATTTTAATCAAGCACAATGCAATTTCACACATTCCTCGGCTAGGGGAGTTTTAACGCAAAGCACCACTTCAACACGAGCTTATATATTGCTGTTTCTACCACGGTCTGCGTCATCCTGTTTTCCACTTGCCCTAGTTTTAAAATTCTACAGCTGACTTATCGATTATTTCAATAATCGCTTACAATTTTTAATTTCTCGAAACTTATTGTCAACAGAGTGCAATGCACTTTCGGTTACGAGAGTTGGTAACAAAAATGAATTTGCTCGGGTTTTTTCTGTTTTCCTAGGACAACTTTTCTACATTCGATATATTTTTAGTTTCGATGCGTCTCGTACGGCGCCATTGGCGTTGCGACGTTGTCATAACGACACCATATTTGAAAGTGACGTAGCTATTACGTCAATAGCCTCCACACTTCCTAGTGCAATTTTCGTTTTGGAGAATTAGATGAATGCAGTTTATGAATTCCCATTCATAACTTTAATGCTAGTCGATTTTTCATTATAGAAGATGTATTGCTTCTCTAATTAAGAAATTTCTATAGTTGTTAAAATTAACGACTTGTTTTTATAATTTTCAGTATCTACCTACTTATGCATATTATATATTTATATTTTTTTCTTTATTTTTCAGGTAAGGATCCCACAAGCATTTAATTTCTGTTTCTAACTATGTATAACTCTTGGTAAGTAATTTAACTAAATTCTACTGATTTATTACTGACTGCGAAGTTTGTTTCGCTTCGCTACAAAGCAGCTTGAGCTTATGGAGCTTCCACTACCATTAGCAGAGATTGATGCTACCGATACTTGATATCTTAAACATTAAAGGAAAGGGTTAAAATGTTGACCGATTACTTGTACACATATTGACAAACGTTTTATTTTTTATGGTACGAATGTACTGCGTACGTTGGCAATAAGCACAACAGAATTTCGATTACAGTGGCAGCGCTAGGGTTGGATTGGGGTAGGCTTAAAATATAGTCCAACCTATTCTGTAGGGATTTCTTCGATGATATTGGTCTATTTCGTTCGTTCGTCTAACCGCTCCAAAATCCAAAAAATTATGAACTATTTTTTTCGGTTATCAGTTGTTTTTTTTTCATTAATATTTTTATTTTATTTCCCATACGTTAATAAAAATGAAAAAATGTATCCCTTTTATCGATTTGGATAAAGAAATTAGCTTATTTCGTAATATGCAAATAATTTTGAAATAAATCAAGTTAATTTTGTAATAATCTGGTCGAAAATTTTAAGCTACATTAAATACAACTCCTGCACTGTTTTGTAATTTGTTTTTGGGATTACCCAACACTTGCGTTTCACTTCCGGCGAGTGAAACGAAAATGGAGTTGTTCAAGACAGTAAAACTTACGACCGCACTGCAACATTTGCTTTAGGATTTTTCTGAAACACAAATTCCCACGACAACCTTTCATTATCAAGAAGAAAGTTTATAAAAAAATGAATATAATCAATGGGCTTCCTCAAGTTCCCGAATTTTTTATTCATTCAATCCTCGCCATATGTCTGCTACCTAACTGTTCTTTTTCGATCAAAAATCTTTGAAAGCGAAGGAGGCGACTACCTGTTATTAACATCCCTAGGAACAATGTTTACAATCTTTTGCGGTGTCTTCGTGCATCAAAGTACCGTAAACCTTATTTGAGTTCCTTAAACATAAATGGAGTGTTTAACTTACCGGGGGGTTATAAATATTTATTGAGCCGAATTTTTGCGTAGTATAAAATTTTATTACCAACCATTGTTAATGTGGTCATAACCAGTAGCTTCTAGGCTGTTAACCAATCGACGTTTAAGTTGACGAAATTTTACATCTATTTAAAATTATATAAATCTTATTTTAGGTTTACTTCAGAAAGTTTATTTTTATTTATTTTTAGAATAAAATGTTGATTAATATCGAATGCCCTGGAGAAATAACTCCATCAGCTTGAAATATTAGAACACCACCGGGATTTTTATCTTATAGTATGTCAATTTGTTATGAACAAATATATTATATATTTGAGGAAATTAAGTTTGGTACTACCTCAATTTAAATTTTATTTTGTTTTTGTGAATGTAACTACAAGTTATTAATTTACAGCTTCCTTAATTTGAGCGTTAATTAGCAACTTTTTTTTATAATTTCTTTAAATACGATAAATCATTTAGGTTTAATTGCTACAGTGCTTTTGAATAAAACTAAATAATTTTGGCAATTTCTTTATGCAGTGGAAGTTGTTTATCGCGAACTGGACGAAATGCAATTGGGCCATATTCTCAATATTTTGATATTGCAAACGACTTCTTAATTATTTTAAATCATCCACTCGTCAATTTTAATCTTGCCAATTTAAAAGTTAAACTTTTTTGTTGGTCGTTTGAATCAAACAATTAAAAAAAATTTTTTGTGATCGTGAGACTTTTAAGATTAAATACGAAGGTTTTTCATTACACGAGCTTTTATTTAAATTGCAATTGCAATATAAATAGAATACAATAGGTAGGAAAATGGATTTTTAAATTGCAAAGATTGTACCTGTAAATATTTTGTTTCCTGTTTGAATCTTTCAGTTTTTCGAATTTATTTTGTTAATATTATTAATTCCATAAAGAGTCACTTGTGAGCCTCTGAAGAGAGCAGTATTTTTGAATTTTGGACGAATGCCATTTCGCGCTTTTATTTCTAATTCTAATGGATGGCACCCACTGTAGTTTAAGACACTTTAGATATTGTGCATTTTTTAATTTCATTGGTGGTTATCAGTCGTCGTGTATTTAAAGTGTAATTAGATAAAAAATGAACCGTACCATCATCGTATGGTGTGTGTTGCATAAAAAAGTACAGTTAACATTACCGACTTAATGTAGCATGCGCCGCTCAAAACTTTATGCCTACTTTCTACTTGTTCACTTGGATGGTGGTATAGTTTAGTGCCAGCTTAGAGATCGTGACGGGAACATATCGAATTTTTAAAGTAGTGTGGACTAACTGGGATTTATTTACGTCGAGTGTCACATTTTGACAACCTCTTAACAAGTCAAACCCTTATCTTATACATATATACTGCGTTTCATTAATTATATCAATTGTTGACACATTTTAATCTGTGAAAGACCACAATATAATAAATAAAATTAATTTCCTGACCGTTAATTAATTTTTTCGTAGGTGTTAATTCAAAGAACGCGGTTTACAAAAAATAAAAAAATCGTTATATTTACGAACTGACAGTGCGCACGTGTTTATACTCTTGGGAAATGGATTTTCACGTTGAATATTTTTGTTAGTACTTTACAAGTGCGAATTGTGATTTTCTAAAAATTTTGCGCGTCAGTGAGAACCCTTTGCTCGTTAGTGAAATTTAGGTTTGTTTTCATTTTCATTTTGAAATGTACTACAGGGTTTGTGACTATTTACATTATCGTTGATTGTTTAGAACTTTTTATTCATTCGGTTAAGATAAACTAACCAACACAAAATTAAAAGCTAATTTTAACATTGTACGTTTCCTGCTTTTTTGTAATTGTAAAATGCTTGATTAAATTGTAGCATCATAGTTTTAATAAAGTTTAAATAATTTAGCACGTTTTTTGTTGGAAATTTCTTTCAAAGCTTTTATGTGAAAAGAAGTTTGGATGTTGAAGTGATGGGATTTTTTGCAATCCGGACTTCTTGAATTCACGTGCAGAGGATGCACAGGAACTCGAGAGAATCAATATCCATGCACTTTAAAGATGATAGAACGAAATGTCGCGTCTTCCTTGCTCTTACATAACAACTAAATGTTACTTTGACTTTATTTCCGGCACTAATTCAAAAAGTTTTTAATATCGAAAATGAAACGTATAATCCTTTTCGTCTGGTCTTTGTCGATCGTTGATTTGATCTGACGTGTAATCCTGATTGGCAAATAAGCTTAAAATTAAAAAAGTACAGGTTATTAAAAGATTGTGGCAAAATTCCATTGCATTCATTTGGAATGCATAAATTCGTACTTGTGTACGAAATTGTCGCTAACTTTTGTATCGAACCGTAGACAAACATTCGACTTGAGTATATACAGGGAACTCTCGCTCACGTGAACTCGTAAATTTTCCTTACATTGTAGTTTTAACTAGTATTTCAAAAGTAGATGAGAAAGCAGTCTCCATTCTTCCATTAAGAAGTGAAAAAATAATGAAGAGAATGGCTCAAATTATAGTAGTTTCTTTCAATTTATTTTAATTCGAAATTAATATTATTTAAACAAATTTAAAACCGTTAAACTTAAAAGCTTGTAACTGTACAATTATTTAAGTTTCTGTTGTAACTGTAAGAAATTTCTGAATAAAATAAACCGTTGAAAACATTATTTGTAGTAAACGCGTTTGTAATAATTTAAATGACGGATTTCAGAATTATCAAGATATAAAAATTACGAAACGTTTGTCGGTAAAAAGAGAGTAAAATAAAGATAATGTAGACAGTCACAAACTGTGGATTTTCCTTGTTGGAATTGAGTGTAATTTGTTTTGAATTTATGCAGCATTAGAAGAAAAGACGAAAAAGTAATTAAAAATGCTTTTACGAAAACCACCCAAGCCTACTATTTAGCATGAAAAAGATATGGAGAGTATATTGTTTCAGACGTACAAAGAACAGGGCTGATGAGGACATCTTCTTTTTCGTTGTGCGCAAAAATAAATTTATTATATTGCCAAATGCACTTACAACTTAATGTGAAACCGTCTGTGTACCATCATCGCGTTGCATTTTGAAAGGAATTGTTACTTGTAAGTGTTTGTGTTAAAAAAATGATGTGTATCAGGATAGTGCAAGTTTAAAATTTTACTTGGATAAACATTGTGACAATCAAAATGTTTGATATGTGGAATAACATTAGTACGAAACTTGAACAACAAGTGCAGGAATATCATAATCATATTCAACAACCTCACACTTCGAGTGGATCAATTAAAGGTAGTTTAATTTTTTACAACAAAATACAATTTATGTGCAACTAACAATACCTTATAATTATTTATAGTCCACTTGATCTGATTTTAAGTTATTACAATTCAAGTAATTTGACACAGATATTATTATTGTCGAGCGACTTATTAATTTAAATCAACGCACTTCGTTGATGAACTTTTTTTTATTTAGATCCCAAGATTTGAACTTCCAAGTCAACTTTGCGAAACTCGAATATCGTGTCGACCTTCCTTTTATTTTCGTGAAATTTTTAATACCTGATACACACACCTACTAATTGCAATTAGCTCAGCAGCGTGCGAACTTTGCTGCCTGAAATCCAAATCTTTGCTTATAATAGAACGATTTAATTATCGAAATCTGTGGTTGGTCGTTCCGCGTTAAATTTACTGTATCCTTAGGTAGATGATCGGCTTCCCGTTATTTTGGGATCCGCTAGTCATTGATATTTTATTTTGACTTGTACGCGGGTTGTTGGACTATATTGCTCAATACTATGTCAAACGCAGTACACAATTTTTTAAACCGAGTTCTTGTAATTCATTCGGTAAACACTGATTTGCGGTATGGCATAGGCTTAGATAAAAGGAAATGTAGGTTAAATGATAAAAAAAAAACAATTAGGAAATGCACCGATTGTGCAATTATAATTTTTCACATGTTTTGAACATTAAATATTGTATGACGGTTCAAAGTACTCAACTTTCAAGTATAAACAATTTTTAAGGCTAAATTTAAATTAGATTTATCTTTTTTTTTGTTAAACTGTTTGTTGAATCATGTACTTGAACAGGACAATGACTTCTTTTACAAAAAAAAAAAGATTTATTAATGAATGGTGCTTAGATTACATAAAAGCTATATTAAAAATTTTCCGACTGTTAATCGATTTAAAAAATTTTCGTACATGGAATCAAGTGCAGTCGAATTGTATTTACAATGAAGTAACAGGTGGTTGGAAAATGCAACTCGAAATTAAACAGATGATTAAAACATTCGATATACAGTATATGCTATAAACGTTCGAAAATTTTTGAATTAATTTAAATTATTTTCCAAAACTGTTTGAGCTTTAATTAATAATTCTAATTATATGCTGCTAATTTACTGCAAAAACTTTATTTGAAAGTTTGCTCTCAAGATTATGGTTTTTGAATTACCACGCAAACACGGCATTCGTGTGGTTTTATAGTACATCGAACTTGAAATTATCAGTTTGATATAATTTCTGAACCGTAGAATTTTTTTACCTCGTGTTGGTGGATACTAATCAGGAAAATCATTCAACTGCTCTTTTTCAATTGGACAATAATTTTTCAGAAGAATTAAAGCTTATGTTTTATATTAATCAGAATTTTCACAGTTTCGCCTCCGTAATATATCATCTGTAATAGCATTTTTCCTGCTGGCCTCAGGTAACACTAGAAATTCTTCTCTTCTTGAGTTCCTCTTTGGAGAAACCCATAGATTAGTCTTGAAAATTAAAAAAATAAATGCATTAAGGATTAAGGAGGAGGAAAGGAGATTTGCCGGGGAAATCTGGTGTACAAGTGAAGAAAAATCTAAAGCAACGATTACCCATTTTTTGCTCATTTATATTTAGTGTACAAAAATTTAAGTTGGAATTTCTCGCCATCTCACACCATTGGTCCCTTAGTAACTATATAATAATAATTACTATATAATAATGTAATTTTTTTACTGTTATTGTTTGAACAATTGGTAATAACAGCGATAGTGTTCCGACGTAACCTTTCCGCCACACTATTGGTCTCTAGACAACAAATTGCCTTCGTCTGCCAGAAATAGAATTATTATTGTTATTATTGGAGTGATTAAATGAAAAATGGTGAAATAGCATTTGGAGATATTTACAGATATTTATGAACCATATACTCCTTTTTTTATTTAGTCAAAATAGCGAGCGCTATATCAAATCTTCCGCTTGATTATTTTCGGGCAAAAATGCACAAGGCTATCAGGCATAACATAGACATGGAAATGATTTAGGTATATTTATTACAAATAATCATTATTTGATTATTTAAAAAAATTAAATTAGTAAAATAAATTTTCACTTTGAATAACTATGGTTTTCCTTGAAAGTTATACATTTTATTTTGTTTTATAGCATTAAATCTGAATAGGTGCATTTTACAAGACTTTTCAAAGTTTAATTTTATATATTGACGTGTTTTGTTTGTAAGCTCACCCCAGGCTGCACATTTATTGCGAAAAAACATGTGAATTTTTGGAATAATGTATTGTTTATTTAAATTTTATATTTGACGTAGCAAATGTTTTTTATTGACGGTCTTGTAAATTTGAGATTGGTCGAAAATTTTAATCACTTTCCAGTGGAGACTCATAGTTTGCTATAAGAGAAGGGCGCGACGACTGGAAATATGATGATTAGACGTAATTGTTCTGAAAAAGTGACCGTTTGCAATCACAGAAGACGAAATTACGAACTGAAAAACTAGAGTGCCAATTTATGCCGTCAGAGACGTATAAAAAATCATATTCAGAGTTCACAATAATAATTTTTTTGAGAATATCCCCCCCCCTCCCGTATCAGCCCCTGCTGCACTTTTCATGTGGGATTTAAGGGAAAGAATTCGCATTTTACGTTGTTCCAATGATTTGGTTTAACCCGGACAGCCGATCATTTCATAATACTTCTGTAGAATTTCGAGTTTTTTTTAAATTTTGCACGTTTAAATAAATTGTTATGATAAATAAAGTGGTATAAATAAGAAAATTCATTTTATTAAAATTAAAAAGAAAATGAAGTTTATGAAAGATCCATACAGAAATGGAGTTTGAGAAACGAATACAAATAAAATTTATTGAAATTGTAAATTAAAACCAATAAGTTACATTGTAAGGGAAAATAAAATACATAAGCCTGAGCAACCAGTCGTGTTTAAATTTTTGATAGCTCCAAGTTAAAATTTCAGGGCGGCCACTTGTCATAAATTCATAAAAAATCATAAATTTTGAAAAATGTCATAAAATATCATAAATTTTTATTTAAATTTCAACAAAATAGGTTAAATTGCAATATGATGAAAAAATATCAAGACCAAAACTAATTAAAAAATCTTTAAAATTGATGCTTGTGATTTGCATATGAACTTTGGCACAAATGGTGCAGAATTTATGACAACGTGTCATAGTGACAAAAAATCTTTTATGAGAAAATGTTATGAGTTTTAGATTAAGGGCAGCATCTCACCGACAACGGTAGATATAATATCTCAATGCAATAAAGAAAGATAGAATATTTCTAAATTTCTCGATATTAACAAAAAAGTATTATTATGCATTCAAGAATAAAATAAAATTTGGTTTTTATGGTATACAAAAACATTAGTTTTATCGAAATACTTATTTTTATATTTTATGTTTCTACTTTAGTTATTCCTAAATATACAATATTTTTTGTTAGAATCGTAAAATTGTAACATTTCGGTCTCTCTCTATTGCATTGAAATATTATATCTATCTTTGTCGGTAAGATCCCACCCTTAAGTTGTCATAAGTTTTATATTAAATTGTCATAAATTCATAAATAAATTTTAGCTCTTTATTTAGAGGTAGATCATTGCAATATAGTATACATTATGCAAAAGGTAAATTTTATATATAGAATAACAGGGCAATTTAGCATGTAACAAAAAATGTTCGTTTTTGGCCAACAATGCTATCTATTTATTGTTTTCTAAAAACACAATTTGTAAAATGTAAATCATGATTTATTTCCAAAACTCCAATGCTATGGCAATCCGTATTTTTCGAACATTAAAATTTATTTTTCATTTTATAAAGAAGTGATGGTTTGTAAAAAATAAAATTTCTTATTATGCAGAAAGCAGGAAATTGCATGTATGACTTGACGTGTTATATTCTTATACAGTGTGTTCATATAGTATGGAATTATGCATCTTTAACGTCAATAGCAAATCAGTGACGTCATACATGTGAGATCAACGACATCATCAAAAGTTGTTTTAAATAGCAACCCTTTAATTTATTTCGTTTAAAAAGTTTTTGCACAAAAAAAATTGTATGCGGTTGTCAAGTTGATTTTAAACTCGATAAAACCCACCTTGGGATGCTATTTAAAAAAAATCTTGATGAGTTTTTTTTTGTAAAGTTCGAATGACGTCACTGATTCGCTATTGACGTTAACAGATGCATCAGCATTGTGATTGGTACATGGGCTTAAGGTGGAAATCAGAACGTATTACCCGTGGCCAGTACGTAGACATTTGAGACATACCAAGGAGTTCTGCAACACGATGAACATTTTTTGTAAGTTTAGAAGAATTCGAAGAATTTTTGCTTAGGAAAATTGTAACTTTAAAAATAGACTTGTTTAGTGCCTCATAATAAATTTTGGTTGTATTTTTAGCTGATGATTATTATGGTATAAAAGTAGATAGCTGCGATTTTTTAATTAATTTCGGTTGACTTGACACAATCAGAAGTCTGATCTTTTTCGTGGGTCATTTATTAAAGAATACACAATAATTTTAATAGCACTACTGTGTCAACGCCCTTTTAAGAATTTCTCTTGCATTTGAATTGAATAATCAAAGAAGATTGATGTAAAATGTGTAAACAAATGTCGGGTTGTGATCCAATTCTATTGATCACGTCATTAGTAAATTGACGTACTACTTACATTTTCGAGATAATAATATTGTTTGATTTGCCACTTTTTTCCTGTGTCGTTGCTGCATAATTCAGGATTAACTGAGAACCTTACTCAAAAAAAAGGTTAACAAATTTGATAGTAAATATTTTGCTAGGAGAGTTCATCAAATCACTGATAACCGGCACGCTAACGTATATTAATTAATTACATAGTTTGATAATTGGGTGTCTGGGTGTTTAAAGTTTTATCGATAAATTAAATGTGTAATTATAAATATTTCGCCAGATTGCATAATCGTATTGGTACCGTCATTTTTACATTATTAATTTGGAATTTTTTTCGAGTAATGTTGTAGTGCGTTTGCTATTGTATCATAACTTTCTATTTACATATTCATAAACAACATCGTTGCTTCAAAGCTCAACCATAAAAAATAGTCTATCAACCTTGTTTCTCATATCATTATAATTTACTACTAAAGTACCTATAGTATTTATGTTTAGCCAAGAAAATTACAATACTTCACTATTATTAAAGGATATACGTGTCTGCATAATTTAACCTTATACCATTTGATTACGTAAGAAAGGAAATCTGCGAGTCTAGGAATCGTCGTTCAAATTTTCCGCTATTACACTTAAAAATGAGGTTTTATGTGTTTTTTTAAAAAATCTTGAGTAATTCTTATCACTGTAGTTTAATGAACTGGTCATATTATAATATAGGTCAAAGAGATAATAGTTTACAAGCAAAATTCAGACTTGGTAATAAACAATATTTACTTATTCGTTTTACCTAGTTTTTTTATTTTAACTAGAAGGAAAACAGTTTTTTACGACTCAGGTTGCGAAATTTGCAAAAAAAATATTTCAACTCGAACACTTGACTCGAGCATTTATAAAATGGAAGAGAAAGCGTCGTTAATTAAAAATACTAATTCGTTCACTTCCTAACTTACTGTGCTGTAATTCTTTGCGTATAACTTAAATATTGTAAACAGGCAGGTTTGATTTTCTCATAGTTTTAATTTGAATGTATTACGATGAATTTGTACAATATAGGAAACTTATAAATTGCAAAATAATTGATCCACCTCGGAGGACGGAATAAAAGCTTAGCGTTTGGTCAGAAATCAAGTTTTAGGCCCGGCGCAAATTGAACCCAGCACATGTACAGCCCATCTACATCCCACGCGTAGACTATTTTGTAGAACGTGGTTTGAGACGGAGCTGGACTGGCCGTGGGATAGGTTTAATATGCGGCACTCCGTCTCAAACCACGTTCTACAAAATAGTCCACGCGTGGGATGTACATGGGCTGTACATGTGCTGGGTTCAATTTGCGCCGGGCCTCAATTTCGTCGGTAATCCAATAACTTCAAACTTTTAAAATTAAATTGGGCGATGCCAGATTAGTACACATACATTGTTCCGACCACAATAATTCAAAAAAACTTTTCAAATTTATTTCTAACTTATCACTTCTTCAAGCAGCTTAGTTTAAAGTTTTTTTTTTTGCTTTTCGTGAGCGCCGGTTGACAGGTCCCGAGTCGTCGGTTCTACTTGTTATCGTCACAACTGAAAAAGTTTATTGTGAATGGAAGAATTAAAAATTAAATTAAGTGCCATCGATGGGAAAAGCGGAATTTGTGTTTTTTTTGAATTTCCACATCAGCAGTGGTCAAATGAATATGGTTACGTGCCATTGAATAATCAAAAAGAAGTTGGTAGGTACTAACTTTCGTAAACAGATTTCTTTAAGAGATTACAATCGAATTTCACTCAAGTTTGAGTGTAAAATCCTTCGCACGTACGTAATTCTAGAAATAGTGGCATCATTTTGGCATGTTTACTTGGAAATGAAATTTTCTGCGAAACTGACGAAATTGTAAAACAGGTCCTTAATTGAAGGTAAAATTTATCTAATTGTAAGTAATCCGCGATCGTTAGGTGATATACACGTCATTGGTGCGTGTTTTGTTGCCAATTATCTGAAAATGTTTACCTTATGTGCACATTGCATGACTTGAATAGCATGTGTGCCTCTTATGTCACAGTAGTTGCGATTATTTTATTTGTGTTTATATAAAGCGAATTAAAAATAAGACAAACTTTGCTATGTCTACTTGGACATGCCGCTTTATTCTTAGCATGAGCCTAGTTTAGCAGTGTGTAAGTAGGCCACAAGTTGAAAGACTTAAACCAAGGACATCGGGGTTCGCAAATGTACGATTCACCGTAGTCTCGCAGATACAGTTTGGCATAATTATATAGAAATTAATTGTAGGTATTCCATGTATATTATTGCAGTTACGGTCGATTAGCTTTTGCAAACTGGTTTGGGTTGAATCTTCTCTATTTAATTAATGACTATACTTTTTTCGCCTAGTGTTTGTTTCTTGCATCATTCATTAACTTTTTTCAATTAGGTAAAAGAATGTACCACATTAATTTGAAGTCTGTTTCGACAAACTTGATTTAATTCCCCCAGCATCATCCTCGTCACTTTGACAGGACGAACCGATGTAAAATAACTTGGAAAAAATCATAATTTGCAATTATAAATTACAAATGTTTAATCATAGGTTATCAACATGAAATTGCATAATGATATGGATAATCGGGAGTGTTCATAATAAATCCGCCACATTTACTAGTATTTATTCATATAAACCGAGAGTCGGTATATTTACACTATAATTTTAGGTGATCAGCGCACGTAAACATTGATGTAATTAATAGAAACGATTTTTGCACATTTTTACTCTTCATCGTTTTTTATATTCAAAACACATTTAAATGCTAATAGACTTGTTATAATAAAAGGTTATAAAACTATACATAGAGAAAAACGTTAATTGAAAATTGCATGAGTAACATTTTGTTCTACTTTTTAATTGTTATAATTATTACGACACCATGATTTTTCATTTATCTCCACTTGAAAAATTATTAATATCTTGCAACTTCTCGATCGTTTATTTAAATAAACAATTTGAGTTATTTCGTTTCGATGAAAGCATAAATTGTAAGGAAGCAAGACATATCTAATCTTTATTAATATACAAACAATCTGTTTGCTATTAAAAGGATCCAACTAATTTTAATAATACGATTTAGTGTTCTCTGTATACGCGACCGACTTCTAATCCGAATTTTTAGTAGTAGGTACTATGTACTAACGATTAATCTTTAATACTATGAAATTATTACAATTAGAGCACTTATAAGTTATCATTAAGTAGGCAGTCAACGTAGCTTGCAAAGCAATTAACAAAGTTACACTGCTGCAATTAGGCTCTTTGAATGGTATGTAATTCTTGTTATTTATACATATAGTACATTTTTTATATACATATAAACTTGTTATAATGTATAACATTAAAGAGGATAACTTTAAAAATAATGCATAATTTATGTAAATACTGGAAGAATGTTAATTTATCTATTCAAAAATATATTTTACATAGATAATAATACCTTTAGCAGGTGTAAATAATTTTTAGGTCATATTCGTTTACATAAAAATCCTACATTTTTATTTACATGACTTTTAATGTTTTAATTTGTTCAAAAATCATAGTTTATCCTATATAATAATGCATAGTTATACTTTTGAAATATCTTCATATAGAAAGATTTCTCAACAAAATCTATATAGCCGAAATATAATTTTCAAATGAGTTAATCAATTTCCTTTGATTTAAATTTTATACTATTAAAATAAGAAACATCAAAAGAAGGAAAAAACATCATCAGATCGAACGTCCTCTCTTTTCACAAAGCCTCCAATCATTAACTTTTTTTCAATGTAAATTTCAGCATATTAAATTTTAACCAATCATTTCGTAAGGTCACAATTTGAAATCCCTTTCTGCGTATCATTTTTCATAGCAGACCATGGTAAAAGTGTCTGTGGTATCAGCATAGTTCGAGCGTTCAATATTAAATTTTCGATAGGCAAATGACAATGTATATGAAAAGATTGAATAGCATAAGTCTGAATTTGCGAAAAAAAAAATAGATTTCAGTATCATCTAAAAGATAGATCGGTTTATTTAGATTTAAACAGAACGGGATGTTATTTAAACCAATAATCATATACTATTTTTTCTCCTCCAGTTTTCCGACTTGGCATTTTCATATAAAGCCGACGATATCCGAATTTTGGTCGAATTCCTTTATAATATGAAGTAATTTCATTAAAATAAATGGTCTCTAAATGGTTTTCATTATTTTCTCGTATGCATAATTTTTGCATATATTGCCAGTAGAACTCTCACAGCTTTAAGTTTACAATTTTCTTATTAATAACGTTTTCTAAGCTTTCTCCGACCGTTGCCACTGGAAAAAGAGTTTTCTCCATCTTCAATTTTGGAGAAAATCTTTAAATTCGCTAAAAGGTTCTAAATAACTTTTCTTTTCTATAAATTGTTCAAGCGAAGATCTTGTGCGTTTGTTTTAGTGCTGTTTTTGGTTAGCATGAATGCATTATTGCTGTAAGCATTCGACAGTTATACTTTTCCGTTTATTTCATGGTGTACTGCTAAGTGGACGTCAAGAGTTTATCATATTCAAATACAGATTTGTTTTATCGTCATAAATATCATGTTGTATCAAAATTCAAAAATATCAAAGTTTCAGCATCTGAAATTTTGTTATTTTACTGCCAAAGTTACTAAAAGTTTTATCTAATTCTAAAGTTCAAAACTTACAAACTACATATTTTGTGGTTACAGTATCATGCTAATTACCTACTTAGAATTTTCTAATACTAAGCCAAAGTTTAATTAATTTAAATACATTTGGATGTGCAAGCTACTGTGTCAATGACAATTTAAGAAATTTAAACAGCTGTTTAATATTATATTTGACAAAAATAGCGCAATAACGAAGTCAATTAGAATCATAACTTTTAGTGTGTCTGTCCTGATTACATTGCACAAATTTTTTCCTGTAATTATTATTAATTGAATCTGAAAGTTTGAAGTTGTAGTTACGGAAATGCAATAAATACAACGAGACAAATTAATAAAATGTTAGGTTAGTTATGCTACTTGTCTTTAATTATTATTAGAGATTACCATTATTTGATTACCTATTTGAATGTTATGATGCAGTCGTATAATAAAAATTGCAATTTTATTTGCTTTCCCAGGTGACCGTGTAGGGTTTGATTAAAATACTTTAAAGTAGGTAAAAGTCTAATTATAGAAATAAATATTTAAAATTGGGATATCGATATATTATTGTACCATCTGATGAGCTTAATTAAAAGCAGATCACGTGTAATATTTTTTAAACAAGCAATTTATTATTTTTGTAAGTTTATTTTTAATTTTTTTGATTTAAAACTTTTAATAATATACATACTATAATATTTTCAGGTTTGCTTCAAATTGCTGTTTGAAAATTGATAACGATATTATGTCTGTAACAAAATAGTTTTTAACGGTACCTAACGTGTTATCTAACAGGAACTTGAATCACCGAATGATGTTATCAAATACACGCACGTACGCACTGTACACGCATTTTTATTGTAAAAATAATTTTTATTAAAGATTTTGTACAATAAAATAAGAAAATATACGATTGATCAGATAAAACCATCTGGTAAGGAAGGATAAGGGGAAGCTTCGTCACGATAGATTGTTTTTTCGTATCATAGTATACAACCACACCTTGCCATTGTATATCATAATCAGATTAGCATAAAAATTCTTTTTATAATACCACTTATCAAAAAACAGCAAATACAAAAGTGTACGTTAACATGTCGTATTTACTTTCGGAAGATTAAAATTTATTTTCACTCCTAATATGTATTAAAGTATGTAACTCAGTGTTTGCATAGTTTAACATATTTTATCTCGTGTTAAAGCCGCAGAAAAATTGAAAGTACCTTAAGTTCTCGATTGTAATTTCCAATTTTTTTAATTTTAACTTTTCATACATTTTTCTATTTTTTTTCTTCCAACTAATATAACTTGCAAATGTTTTTGCTTTTATTGTTAATTTTAAATTAAATATGTTCGAGAGGTCATGGGTTATGTTTGTGGTAAATGACGAAACCACAAACCATGGCAATTTAGACGACTACATAATATTATTATACTACATGTTATGATTTGTTACCAAAACGCAATACGTATATTCAAAATTTGGTTTATGCAAATGGCAAATCCCAAACCGATTTAATTTAAATATGGAATGGTTTTATACAAATAGAATTATTTTTCCTAGTGGAATTTTTGCGTTCTTTTAATATAAGTCGAGTCGAAAGAAAATTACAAAAGTCAAATTTTCAACTATTTTTGATTTTGAACAATCAAATTCAAAGTATATAAGAACCTCAACTTTTTCAACTGCAATGAATAAACCATGAGATACTTTTAACATTATGATAGTTTAAAATGGATGGCATGAAACGTTTCATTCAAATCGATAGTTTAAAATATAACAAAAGAACCAAACTCCGTATTTTTAAGTTTTAACATTTAATGTATGGAAAGATAGATTCATAAATAGGTGCCTCCACCTAAATTAATCGTAATACAATTGGGTTTAAACAAATGTTTTGTGTAACTTCAAATATTTGAAGATTTTGTTACGTAGAAGCGTAGTCTGGTACTTGTTTATCTACATTATGAAGGATTTACAATTATTACGTTTTATTTTTTTGTACCATTTTTATGAAAAAGTATTTCAAAAATTCTTTGTAAATTATTATTTTTGACAACTCAGTAGTTTGGTGTAATGGTGCGATTAGGGCAATCTATAATAATGCTCGATCAGGTCTGGTCTACTTAATGTAAATTTAAAATTTTGTTGGAAACTTGTTGAATCTAGCGGCTCCAATTAATTTCTTTAGGTACTTGCAAATCTGGCTAAATCTATTTAATTCGGTGTGGTAATTAGTTAGCTGGCGATTGATTTATCAATAATGTATTGGAGAAAATGTAACTTGGACGAGAAAAGTGAAAGTTGAAATTTAACAACAAACTAAGGGTTTTTTTGAAATTTATGGTAAAACTGCATTTTTCAGCGTTGTGGTCAAGTGTTCAACTTTATGAAAATATTTATTATGTAATTACTTTAAGAGCATTTAAGTGTGGATGTAGTGGTTTATTTTGGTACAAGAATGCTCAATTTTTTCATAAAAATAACCACACAGTTGTGGTTCGTTTAAAAAATATATCTTCAAATGACGCACGAACAACCAACATGATTTATTATGATTACTTAGCCGACCGATTGATTATATTCCAACGTTTAAGGTGGTTGATGAAGTTGTTCCAAAGTTAGGATAACTCAGGAGAACGTGTAACGCACCGATAGTCAAATAAAGCCAGAATATAATTAGTACCTAACTCATGGTATTTATTTTTATATTATGGCCAATAACCTCAAAAACCACCTTCAGCATATTATTATGTACATAAATAATATATTATTTATGAAAAAAAGATTAAATAGTGAAAAATTAAATTAAAAAGGAAATGGAACAAAAGAAGGTAAAAAGTTTAAGCTTCTAAACAAAAAGAACATTCTTGACCGTGTGCGTTGAGTTTTATGATGAACGTTGTGTTGAATGTAGTACCTATATAACTTTATGTAGATCGTGTGACAGATTGAAAAATCAGAATAAAGTATATTTAAAATATCGTGTTACTGATTGTTTTCGCTGTATATTCATGTTTTGACTTTTGGTGTTAAAACTGACATAATATTATAATTTCACATGAAATATTGTTCGCATCGTCATTTCCTACAACGTCTAAATAATTTTTTTTAAATTATCGTTACATTTTAATTTCAATACCAGCTTTGAAGCCGATCGACATTTAATGGTCATAAAATAAATAAAGTCATGGTCTGGCCGTATTGGATTTTTCATTATTGTAATCAAAAATGTTCACATTTAAACTTCCTCCTTTTCATATTTTTTTTATCAATTATACCCAATAATAATTAAAAATCATTTAGAAGTCTTACGAATAAAACTAACTTCAAGTCACTGCTCTAATATCCGCCTACGACTTTCTAATTTCTATGCTAAAGTGATGTTGATTTGTCTCATTAAAATTTCCCGTTTAGACGAATTTTGGTTTCTCTCAAAGCCAAAGAATAATAATTTATCATTGCCATATTGAGGCTGGGGCACCTTCTATTTTTGTCAGCTTAATTTGAATTACGTAAAAATATCGTCAATTAAAAATTTTGTGATTATACTTTTATATGTTTAATTTATCGATTCGAATACTTAAATGTTTAACCGGTGTTCCGCATATACGTAAAAAATGGTTTTCGCAAGCCAACAGGTTGCTGAAGTAAAAGAAAGTTGTTGGGTGCCTTGAATTACGAAATTTTCGACTTGATACAGCGTAGTATATTAACGTTACTAGTCTTTTAACGATAACGAATTAAAAATATATTATATAATATCCAAAACTAATTATTATTAAAATATATTTATGTATTTCCTGTAGAAAATGATCGTAATGCATTCTTAAAAGTTTCCATTTAAGGCTTTTCAATATGGCTATTCGCATTGTTTTTCATTTTCATTACTTACCAATTAACTTGTTTTGTTTACCAACACGTAACGCTTTTATTGTAAGGCAGATAAGAGACACACTTTTTGAGTGCACTGGAATATACCCACGTTTTCTCTTTATTTTCTATATTGGGTAAGGTTGCAACCACTGTTTACGACTTATTCGTACTTTTTATAATTTATGTTTATTATAAAAGTTTTGTACAAAAATAATGAGTTGTCTTCGAGAATGTGAAACGGCGTTCATAAATATTACCACTTCTCTTGATTACGTAATGTTGATGTAATCAATATGTGGAATTGACCTTTCAGATGCTATACGAATTTTTATTGGGTGTATTCTTCACAACAATATTTTCAGCTGATCTCCTTTCAGTTTCATTAGTCCATGTCTGGATCTATTCTAGACGAACCAAACATGGTTGACCTCCCGAAATAGATTTTCGATGAACTATTTATTTACCTATTAGTACCCGTCCGTTGTTCATACTACAAAGGTATACAAATTTTAATTCGAATTGGAATTGGAATGTTGAGAACAACAGTATTTTATGCTAAAAATAAATTATGATATGATGTGCTAAACAAAGTTGCATTTAATTGAGTTCTTCAACTTGGTTTGTACCTAATTTATTCGTCCACATTTTCATTACAAAGTTGAAATTGTATTCGAAAATATGTTATGAAAATTTATGGCAGAAAAAGTAATTTAAATTGTACTAAGAATTTCGCAATGTTCAAAAAATTACCGTGGAAGAATAATCAGTACCTACTAAATAATCCATGTAGAAGTATTATTATTTAATTATGTAAGGTGTGTGACAGCAGCAGTTGACCTTTTTTTCACTCCAAGTAAAACCAAAAATAAACATGGGTTAATTTATTGCGACAGTGGCACACTGGCAAAAAATAATTAATAAGGAAATAATTTGCATCCACTATTATGATGGCAATCAAATGAGGTATTTTGATTTAATTTCCAAGTGGTTTTATCAAATTGTTACGGTAGTTTTAATTTATTAGCAGTGCTTTGCGATACAATGAAAATGTTTTTCTCTTTTACATTGCGGTTTTCTCTCGACACGAAGTGTTTTCACGAAGACTAACTCCTTCATAGAAAGACACAAGTGCAAACACAATTCTCTTTCTCCCTATTACAAAGTTTCTTTGTGTTACCACGTCCATTTGAAATATCAATATTTTTGATATTTTCAAAGTTTTGCCGAAAATTGTTTGAATCCGAATCTCTTGCTAGCTTTCAACATAATATTTTATATTTTTACATTCTTATGTTTACTTTGTGATTGTGGAAATTTTCAGAACTAGGCAGTCTGTATTACATCTCTAAATTTTTTTCTACCGGCCTAAAAGGCGCGTTTCTTCCAAATTTCGCAAGAAAATCATAACAATTGAAATTAATAATAAAGAGATTTTTATATAAAAAATGTCTTAGTCTCGGCTCTCAGTTCTTACTTCGCCCCCCAATTTAATTTTAAAGTTTTGCTCTTCTTCAAGACACATGAAATACTGAAACTACTGCCTCAAAATTTTGATACTCACATAGATGTTATAGACCATATTATATTTTTTGGATCAGAGGGTAGACTTTTAGTGAATAGCAAATATTTGTGAATAACAAAATACAAAATTAAACGTTCACATTTTGATATCTGCATTGAAAAGAAAACTAAAATCTGATGATAACTTGATTAATTTGTACCGCGTTATATGGAAATCGCAGTTTTTTTTACAGTTGCGCTATTTAAGGATTTTGGCAATCTCAAAGCACCAAATATTGTAGAAGAAAAACGTAAGCTTTTCAGCATTTGCAAAAAATTAAAATTTACGATTCAAAATCGTTTAAAATAATAACAGATTATAAGTAGCATAGTGTGAACATAAGAAAAAACAGAAAAAAAAGTTTGCTTGTATGTCGATTGGGTTCTCGAGATAGCAAACTTCGTCTTTTCATATGCCAGCATTTTATGTATATTTCGACACACCTGAGGGTCTATTGCAAAATCGTGATTTACGATATAGACACATTGTACGAAGACTACAGGTCCAATCTCGGACAGCTGGAAATGCTGGACAGACGACTTATATCTGCTAATGTCCCGCATAATCTGGGACGTCTGGTCACCTTATGGTGGCATAAAAACTAATTAAGATTAATTGCCGGTGTTGATCGAGTTCTTATAAAACCATCAAGGAGGGACGAGAAATCTTCGGTCGCAAAAGCATTATTCTTCCAAGTTGTGCAATTTTTCCGAAGCGAGCAACAGGTAATCGCAGTGATTTTAAAATTATTTAGGAAAACCGAACTACGTATGCACATAATTATTATCGTTCGCATACCTAAACACTTCAATTTGAATTCAAAATCATCGAGAAGATGAAAATTTGAATTTTAGATATTTGGTTTGAATGTACGAAAAAATAAATAAGAAAGGTAGCAGTAAAAAATATAATTTAAAATGTGGCAGATCGATTGGATGAATCGTTATGAACGCTAGCCAAGAGGCATTTCAAAGTCCAGCAGCAAGGCAAACAGCAGTAATACAGTGCAATGACCGTAAGCAAGTCAGAGTCTCAGTGACCCACTTACAAACATATGTGTGAGTTCGGTAAACCTTCGATAAATGCCGTTTACACGAACCTGTACACGCAGGCTTTGTTTGTTATTATCACGAGCTTTTTTGCACATGCAACTCCTTTTGATTGTTTTATCGATTTCTCACACTTTTTATACAGGAAACCTGTAATTTTTCTAATGCTTTCTGACGAAATATCGAGACTTGGTAAAGCAAACCGGAAAACGTCACAATTGTAATTTCTACGATTCAGTTTTACTCATTCATGTATTATGAATAATAATAGTTTGAGAAACACTTTTGAAGAAAGTATGAAACTAATTTTATTATCAACAGAACAAAATTATATAACCGCGAGTGATGGGTGTAAAATGGGGTTTCAACTTGTGACAACTTTTCACGTGATAAACCTGAAAACCATTCTACCTATGTCAATCAGATTATATCAAATCAATGTTAATATAATATAATTTGTATAAATTCCAATAATGAATCGGAAAACATAGTGGTGTATTATGGTATCAATTTTTTTTATACAGTTATGAAAATGAAATAATTATGAAATAATTTTTGAAATGTTCTGAATAATTGCCCAAGTTAGAGAGTCTTGTAAATTTTATTTTTATTTATATCTTCAACATATCCAGTGTAGAGATATAGCGTGAATGAATAATATCAACATTTTTGGCAAGGAAAAGAGATTTTAAAAAATTTTAATTTATACTGTAACTCTCAATTGTGTTTTGCATAAAAAAATAGTTTTATTAAACTGGTCGTGTATTTAAATAAATAAAAAGAATAGTTCAATCTTGGGCAAAGTTTTAACTATACACCAGGAAACACTTGGGTACCTAACTGACATCCTTTCGGTGCGAAACGATCGTCGTAAACAGTATGTTGATGTGGAGAGCCAGGATAGTAACCTTTAAATCGAAAGCTTCGAGTTTAATCTAATTTTAGTTTAGTTTAAATTTCCAGGTTAAACGATATATTTCCTTCTGGTACAGCACTTGGATTCCTCTGCGACTGTTGTGATAACCTGTCCGAAAATTATTATACAACTGACAAAAAAGATCCAAAAATGAATTATTTAAACAATTTTTTATGTACCGGTTAAACTTGATTTTTGTAAAAATTATACACTTGCGAGAAATGCATTGACCCTCGCATTTGTTCAATGTACTATTCAACTATTTAAGTGGGTGTCTAATGATGGATAATGTGTATTTCTTAATTGCTCGACAAGTTTTTAAGCTATACTTTTACTTTCCAAAAATATATGATTTTTTTGCAATATTTATTATAATATGGTGATGCTAAAACAAGAGTTTTTATAATAAAGGATCTGACAAGAAAAACAAAAAGTTGTAGTCGTGCTAATAATAACAATAAGATGACTATTAGCTGACGACATAGTTGTATGTTATTTTATATTACATACATTATATAAAATATTTTTGGTATATTGATAATATGTTTTGGAAATTGTACAAGATTTGTTGAGAGTTATAGGATTATAAATACCCTTGTCGCAATAGTTGTAGTGTTAACCTAATATTAGCAAAAGTTATTGTGACAGGACAGTAACAAGTGAAGAAATTTATTTTGGAAAAATGGATAAAGCAGCGCAGCGACATCCACTGCATTTGTTGGTGAGCGTTGAGGATCGCACCAAAGTGTAATTAGAAGTAATAAGCAGCTCTTCGAATTAAGCTACGCCACTGAGTGTATCCCATAGAAGAACTTCTTTCCTTTTCGTATGGTTTTATTTTTTTTATGTCTCTAACTTATATGTGGCTATTATCAAGTCTGAGAAAACATTATCGTTACCTAAATGCAATAAAGGCGACCTACTAAAATCGGTTATCTGTGGTTAAATGGGAGACTTTTGGTTAGATTCTTAAAATAGTATAGCTTCTTGCAATTTTAAATCTAGATTGAAATTATATGAAATATTTTGTCATTATTCGAATAAAATCATGTTAAATAAATAATAAATATACCAAATCATTTAATATCACCTGTGTTTTGTTCATAGTTGAAAAAATTAATATAATTAACACCGTTCATCGCAAGTAGACAATAGAGCCTTAATTGAAGAGTTTAAAAAGAATTAATAATTTGGAAACTATAATATTTTTTGTGTAAATTTTATTAATTTTTGAGAACATTTGCATTCGCAGTATGCTGACGTTCTTATTTTGTTTCATATTAATATTTACAGACAATATTAAATTAAAATTTAAAAATCAACAAGTTAATTAAATAATGAAATACAATTAGTTCTCTTTAATATTTTAACTTTTATTGTGTAACTTATTAATTTTAGAGGATAGTAATTAATAAATAGATGCATTACATTTTACTCAGTGGCGTATCGTCGCGACTGTAAGGGGAACATACCCGTCTTATAGATTATGATCGATTTTAAAGCTTCAACCTTTAAAAATTCGTTCATACTTTATTTTAGAAATTATTAGCGCTTTTCAGGCTAACTGCTTTGTCAAAAATGAGACAAAAAGGTTGCTTATAAGCATCCGGTGTCCCTTTCCAACTGAGACGTAGCACTTTTAATCGGAATCTAATTTAGGAAAATATCCACATAAATGAGAGTAACCTTTGAATCACTAACCGGACGGTTGTGCAATTACCTTTAGAAATTCGTTCATTTTAAGTTACCAACCAAAAACAATTGTTAGATCAGGAGAGAGCGATGGTTTAGTGCGGCCAATTGATTTAACTATCTGAAACAACAGAGCATATTGCCTGACGACCACTTTGATGTACTAGTGTGTGGAGACCATCATAGTGGGTAAGCTTTCGGCTTCACCAGGCATTGACAACCTACCTCGAGTTTGTTGTGACATTTCTTTTTGCATGAAATAAAACATCAGCATAGTCTAATGTATTTATGTATGTAAAAACAATTCCGACAGAAACCGCTGCGCCTTTTAAATTTTGATTTTTTTTTATCAAAAAGGTAAAATTATAAAGAAAAACGACGGGGTCATACATCAAGCGAAGTAATACGGATCAGATGGGGTGAAACGGATCGCAGGCATACTTTTTCAAATATTCTCGCTTAGGGCCAAATCGCGCCCTCGGAAAATCGAAAATATTATTTAAGCTTCAAAACCTTTTTTAACTCTCAGAGTAATTTACCGATATATTATAAAGTCTCAAAACAAACTACTGCACACGAAAAACGAAAATAGTTACAGTGAATTGACGGCATTCTGCGCAATTTTTTTTAAAATTTGGTACCGTTAGCCGGGTGGAATTTTTTTAAGAAAAAAATACATTTTTGTGTTTGAAACAAATCACTAATATTGTACTATCTATTTATTAGTCCTAGCCTAAATCCTTTCACGGATTGATTCTTGAGAAAATGTACGTAACGAAATTAAGAGTTATTAAAAAAATAGTGATGGCGGTACAATGTGGGCGAATTACAACGAGAAATGTAATTGTATTAATTGCAGAGTGTGTATTATATTAAATAGATTTTAAAAAAATGTAAATATCAATTCCAGAGGGCAAGAAAATGATTATAAGGAGAAGCAACCATTTTTGCAACCACACTGCAAAGTTGGTTGATGGTTAAAATTTTTAAGTATTATTAAAACATTTTGATTGAAAGTACATTATAATATTATTACTGATTATTTAATTATTAACACTTTTTTTGTTTTATTTCTGATTTTTGTTTGAAAAAATGTAATTTATTTAAATGGTTTCACACACGGATGTATGTTTCCCCTAGCAGTCGTCTAGAATGAATTTCGTTAAAAAATCGAATAATTTTAACATTTTTATATTGTTTTGCATTATGAAATAAGAAAACGATAATTTTTTGGCCCTTTATGCATAATTTTGATCTATTTCAAAAGCTATTTGTTTAAAATTATAAATTTTATTTCATTTACTAGTCAGATAAAGCGGATTTCCAGTGAAAAAAATCGACACAAAATACACTGATATTTATGAAAAATTCAAAATTCTGATCCGTATCACCTCATTTTACGGTATTTCACTATAATATTAGTAGACGGCTTTGAATTTTTGAAATTGAAAATTAGAATATTGTAATTATTTGTGTAAGGAGTTTGTATTTTCCGCGCAAATATTCTGAAAGGTCTATTTCCCGAAATTATGGCAGAAGGGAATCCTGAAGGAGACAATGGCGAAATCAAGAATATTTTGTAGACCGATCACGTTGTTACCCGTTTTTGTGAAAATCTTGGAAAAGCTATTAAGAAATAGGCTATTGGCCACCAAGGAACATTTCCACTCCTTCAAGCAGTTCGGCTTCGCAAGTGGTAAATCAACGATGGATAGCGCAAAGGAATATGTTGGGAAAATTGATAGACCGAATAAGATCAGAAAGAAATGGAAAGGTAACACTGAGAATATTATTTTGATATTTCTGGCCAGTGGCGGATTGACAGTATTCTTTCAGAGGAGATTATATATGTAGGGGCCCTCAAATATAAATTTGAGGTATAATCAGTAGTTTTTCCAAAATTAACAAAAAGATTGGTGGATTTAGAATGCCTGGATCCGAGATTTGCCCTGGTTGCGCTTGTTAAAGCGGCCCGAAACGCCCGAGCGTAGCTAGTAAACTCGCTAAAAAAATCCCTGAAGTGTTAACCGAACTCGAAAGCTGGGATCTGAGATTTGACAATGCCAGGGGTAGTGAAAACCGCCCGGAGCCGCTTCGGCGGTTTTCCCAATCCCTGTGCTAAATTATACAATCATCGGAGCGCAAATGGAAGGGCTTGATCGATGTGGCCGCGGCAACCGCATGCAGTGTTCTGCAGACTTCTAAGACCAATGTAGAGTACACGACCGTCAATTTAATGATTATATCCTTAAAGCTAACATGAAGTAAAACTTGTAAATTTACTGCAAAAATTTTATTTTCAAAATTAAATTGTGAATAGGAAGATGGATTAACTCGTGGGTGTTTTGGGTCCTTGTATATAAATAACTACTAATATAATGTTTGCTTACATGCTTACAAAGCAAACATATAGTATCATTTATGTATTGACAAGGACCCAAAACACCAACGAGTTAATCCATCTTTCTATTCACAATTTAACTATAGGGTCGATATAATTTTCATATTAAATTGTGAAGTAACCGTTGCGTTGGGCCGATTTTATTTATCTTCACCTCATAAGAAACCTTAAACTTTGCTTTTTCAGAATATTTAAAGATTTTCCATTAAACTTTTGAAGAAAAACGTCGTAGAAGTTAGACGGTAACCGGTATTTGTATTTTTTTGTTGAAAAACATGTGAGCCTCTCATCGGGTAACACAACAGTTATAAAGTATTGCACAAAGGGCTGCCCCCAATGGGCCGTCCTAGGCACCACCTTCTGGAACACGCTCCTTGATAATTACTTAGAAAATTACCCTCCCCCCACGAACAATTTTGGACAAGAGCATATGCAGACGATCTAACAATAATCGTCAGCGAAAAAAGACGAAAAGAATTCCAAAATAAAGTCAAAGATATCGTTGACGGTCTGGAAACATTGTGCAGAAAAATTAAACTGGAGCTGTCCGTAAAGAAGACCAAGATAATGTCTCATTACTCCAAAAGAAGGTGACAACAAGATACAGGTGGTCGCTAAGCAAAAGTACTTGGGTGTCATATAGATGAGAAACTCACAATGCAATATAAAATATGTCTGCGATCCTGATTAGCGAGATCAAGAGCAAGCTGGAACGTCGACCTTCGAGACTCCATGACCAGGATCTACAATAGAGCGATTGTCCCTATCGTGGCTTATGGAAGCCAGACCTGGTTAGAGAGGATCAAAGAAAGACATACAAAGGCAACTCTCCTGTCCTGCTACGGGATCTGCTGCAGGGTCATAGCAAAGTGTTACATAACGGTATTATAAATGGCAGTCCATGCTTGGAAGAAATTTAACAACGGGCAAGAAGTATACTTTATGGGTCAAGACATAATTGCCCAACATTTCAAAAACAAGAAATGAACCTAATAATTGAGGTTCATTGGCAGGAACAATGGGACAAAGCAACAGGTAGAGGAATAACGCACACGTTACAAGAAAGAAACCAGTGCACAGGATATGAAGAGTTTGAGCGTCATCTTAAAAGACTGGGAAAATCCCCAGATGGACTGTACCCTGGATGTAACCAATTCACCTCCTTATATGAAGACGAATAAAGTTAAAAAGTCTTTTAATATACGTACAAAATTGGAGGCCTAGGGCTGCTAACCCTATCTCCTCTACTTCCAGGTATGGAAGTCCGAGGTGACGCATTCTTTTTCCCGACAGGGTCCCGCATTTACATAAAATGTGGTGAGGAGTGTCCTCTTCTCCACCACACATACTACATTTAGGATCTTCAGTTATCCCCATAATGCTGAGGTGTCTGTTTAGACAGAATTGTCCTGTAAAAAGTCCTGCTGTCCTTTTTAGCTATTTTCTACACAGCTGGATTATCTTTTTGCTTCTGGTCTGGCGTGAAGGAACATCTGTAACTGCCTTAGTCCAGGAAGGCCCTCCCAGTAAGCAAGGTGTTGTCTCCTTAATATATCCCTGATACCTTCTCTCGCGATCCTGTAAGCAATCCCACAGGTAGGCTCAGGGTCTATCAGAGTTGTGTTAGCAGCCATTATTTTTATGTCCTATGGTGTCCCGGTATCCACATGAGCGTAATGCTATTGCAGATTGCCAGTTCTACCAGTTTTTGGTTTTACGACTTTAGATTGTATTTCTACTCCTTCCAAGACCTTTAGAGCCGTTTGGCTATCTGTCATGATATAAATTCGCCTATTTTTATAGTCCCTGCGGATCATTTCACGCGCACAAGCCGAAATTGAAGTTAGTTCTGCCTGGAATACAGTGGCTTAAATTTGTGGTATAGAAGTGATTATTTTGTCATCTATCTTTCACATCCAAGTTTTTATATCAAAATACTTCCATAGAGTTAGGATTCCGTGTAGTGGGACGTTCTCTAAGTATTTCATATGGATGGTGTCCTATTTGTGAGTTTTTAGAAGGACAGTGTTACGCATGCAGAGAGATAAACTTTGTATTTTATATGGTAGGTTAACCAAATAAAGACCACTTAAGGAAAATTCATTTTTTTCTACTTATTGATAACGAGGTTCGAGAAAAATACTGTGGCTTAAACAGAATTACAGTAAATGTACCTAATCAATGAATTAAAAGGAATAATTATTAAGGATAGTTTTTGGGATAATAAAAAATTGCGATTTGTGGTTTTGTTAAAACATGTGTTCATAATAAGGCCTACGCTATATTATACTACCGTATTATACTATAATCTGAAAATACTCATCATGAACACACTCCATAGAGCCTTATTAGGGACACCTACGATATTATAAACCTTGACGAAAATTTAGCTGCCTAATTTCGTAAAAACCAAAATGGTATTCTCATTTACACAAATTTGGCCGGCTTCCATGACTTCTACATGTGGGTATAGGAAAACTCGATTGGTGAAATTCGATTGGTTGCCACATTTTTAGATTGATAAAAAAAATTAACCAATCAAAGCGTAGTTACGGAAAGAGAACCACAGTTTAATATTATTAATAATACAGCAAGATACATGTAGCAGCATGATGGGTACATTATCAATTAATATTATTAATCAATGCACCGACAAGAAACTGAATGAACTAACTAGTTAATTCTACACTAGATAAATGAATCACTAAATTTTTTGGTTGTCACTCACTCAGATGACACTGTATTCTTATAATAAATGTACCTTGCTCGGTACTTAGGGAAAATTTATAAAATTTGCATTTATTATTATTGCTCTAGTATTACAAAGTAACTAATATGGGTTTTCCAATAAGGTTAACCAATGATTTATAACGAAAATTTCGTAATTTGTTCGCCTTCATTTACCTACTTGTTTTTTTAGATCCTAATTGAAACATTAAAGCTACTGACTGAGCTAAGGTTGGTTTTGAACGTTTACGTTGTCCATTACCACATTTTAAATAATCAACAGTGAGCCAAACATTTTAAAGGATAGTTGTGTAACCAGAGTATTTAACGTACATTCGTCCATACTAAATATTTTTCATAAAAATTTATATTTTTGCAATTTCACCTTGTAAAATGATTACGTAACTTTTTTAAATGATAGAGAAATTTTTCGAGTTGTCGAAATTGGTAAGTAACAAGCAGACCATTATTGAGAAATTAGTAAAAAGTTTCTGTTGCTGCAAATTTTTTACTCGTATCGGTAAAATTCCTTTGTCTATTGTTCGTTGTGTTATAAAAATTATTTTCTTATCAAAGTCTAGATATTCGTTTAACTATTATGGGAAATATGGAGAAGTACGAGTTTTTATTTGTTTTCTATGAATGGAGTACATTTTATGTCAATTTTAGTTATTTGCCTTGTTACTTTATCAAAATAGTAATAAACAATTTCAGATAATTATTTTAGTAAATTTTGTTGGTTTGTAGCTGGCACGTGTATAAAAATAATGTTTTGACGAGGTCATTAAACTCTTTTTGTTTTCGAATTTATTTAGCCGTTTATTCGGTTGTGCATACTCGAGCTGATAATATGCCATACTTCTTTCTTTTCACGATTCATTTGTCATTATTACTAAAAATTGTGTAACTTTCCCTTGCAAGTCGATTCGTTCAATTCGTAACCGTTTTGTAGGTATTTGCATGCGAACGAAATTAACAACATGGTTTGCGCGAGATTCGATAGGCTTTGGAGTTTGAATTGCATATTGTAATTAAGTAATTAATTAAAAAAAAGGATAATTTAGTAAAACTAAGGAATCTCACGAGAAAAATTGGGATTCGTATCGATAATTTCCGATCGAGTCCGAAGGGTTCTTATAATCATGTCGTAGTATAAGGGGGTTCGTTGAACTTCGTCATAGTGGGGATGCCCCCACGTCACGATTCCCGGGCTACGACTTACGTTTATATTTTGCGTTCAGTAGATTCTATAGAAGAAGAGCTGCAGCGATAGAGACATAAAATGAATAGCATATTCGGTTCTTGAATACATTCTCCCGTATTACTACAGAGATACGTGAACAATTTGCTGCGACAAGAGTTTCTCAAAAAAATGCCCAAAATATGTGTTGAATTTTCCGGGATAACGTGCGCATCGCGTCTTAAATGACAATATTTGGTATTTTCGCGTTATTAAACCGATAAGTGAAAGAGAGCAAGATTTTGGTGATTACGAAATGTTCATGTTTGTAATGAAGAAGTACCTAGTAGTAATTTAATTATATTTAATATTTGTGCCCGAGGGTGGTGACGATTACCATACGTTGTAAATATTCTTATTATAAAGCAGAAATTGGTAGTTTTAAATAATAAAAAAACCAAGTTGTGTAATCAAACTTTTTGTGTTGCGGGTGTACCTACCTAATATTAAAAGTTAGTTCATTCATAATTTTTTGTCAATATCGTTGGAAAAAGTGAAAGTTTCTAATATTTTTGTATCAAAAGTATTTTAGAGATTGATTATTCTGTGTTTACTTAACAAGTTGCAATTTCTTTATCGTAATTCCAATATTTAGTGTTGTAATGAGCGATAACGCAAAAAAAATTAACCAGAAAATTTATAAAAGTAATTACAAGTTTTTTATTTATTTAAATTTTTAGTTTACCGTCTAAAATTTGAAAGATAATTTTGTATTGTTGTTTTATTATCGCTCGGCGGTCAATGACACTTATCTAAAAATAAATGTTTATAACAATCGCTTTTTTATATTAAGTTAAACAATTATTTCATTTTTTTATTTTAATCAGACGACATTTAGGTGTGATCAATTAAAAAACGCCAACTTTATTTTATCGGAATCTCCATTAGACTTTTACGTTTGTTGACTCATTCTTTGGATTGGTTTCACATTTTTAACTACTCGCAAAAAATTGTAGTAAATTTTCTGAATAATTTTTCTAATTATAAATCCATAAATATATTCGCTCGTTCAACACTGGTATAATGATTGCATCTTTCGTTGAGCCATATTTGGCGGTGAACAACCTCGAGTTCAATGGCTCTGCCGCGCCTCCAAACAGAGACCGCTTAGGTGCTTCCATGGTTTGCACTAGTTAAACACTTAATACGTCCTTGTGTGCCGCTTTCTTACGCTGATGTTGACTAGAGCAAATGACACATGATATTTTTAAAATGCTTGGATTAAGATTCCAGGGTTTTTTAATTTTATTTTTGAATGAAACTTATTGGTTCCCGCCTTCGACGCCGTCGCTTCGCCCTCCCTAGAAAACCTTCAATTTGCATGTTATTACAAAATTACCCTCTTACGATATCAATTTTTATTAAGCTTCAGAATTAGTGGTGTTCGATGTGGCTCAAAAAAATGCAGCTTCCTCGAAACTTTTGTTTCGATCGATTCACATCCCATCGCCTTATTTTTCCAAAAGATTGAGCAGAAAAAGTTGCACTTGGCAGTTGCACAATCTTACGATACAGCCGAAACAGACTGAAATTATGTTAAGCGATATTGTCTAGGCATATCGGGGTAACTTGATCAATAGTTCAATTTACCACAGCTTCAAAGTAAAATTTTTCCATTTGAATATTTTTGTATTTTATGAAGTCGTTTAGACGTCAGCATCTAGAAGTCCCGAACATTCTACTATCAAATTTTTTGGCTCATAGAATATAAATATTGTGATATCGTAATAGACGATATTTTTATATTGCAAAATTAGCATTAACATTTTGTCCTCCTAAAAATAATTTTAAAATTTATATGGTGCGTTTTAATAAAATTTAAATTTTTGGTTGCTGAAATTTTAACCACCCATTTATTCTTCAAAACTTAACTGCTGCCATAACAAAATTCATAAATTTGTAACAAACAAATACATTTTCTTTCAAACTTTTGTTAACTTTTACAAATGCGTATTAAGAGGTAAACGAACGATCGGAAAACTTCCAAAATTTTTATGACATTTATTTTACTACATGTATTATATATTCGCATAGTATATTATTAACTTAAGGTCGTTGACTTTGTGCAAAATATGCACAACTCCAAAACTACCAATTGAAAATTGTTTTCCACCTTTTCACTTCGCTTTAATTTTACGGTTAGTCATCGCATGAACTTAAATTTTCAATAAAGCACTCCCAACTTAATTTTTGTTTGCGCTATAATTTTATTAATACAGTTTTTGTGTCTCGGGCAATGTTAACATTAATTCTTCTAAAAAGAAAACGCTGTTTGCACAACTTTGAGATCGCGAAAGCAATAATTGTTATAAATCAAAATTTAATTGCATTAGTGGTAAATTAATGGAGAAGTGCCGTTCCTATTCTGTGTAGGAAAGTTACACATTTTAGCAATTTTCTTCAAACTTTCCTTATTTAACGATGTAGATGAAAATGGTTTCTGAAATTGGCCAATTTATGTTTGATTAATAAAAGTTATTGTTCATTTCAGAATTACGTTTGTAATTGAGTTAAAAGTTGTTAAGCTACTTCTATTCATTTTCAGTTTTTTTTTCCAATAATTAAAAATTCAAAATCTCCAATGGTAAGAGAAAATTAATTATACGATCGATTCTTTCGAACATTTTCTGCTATACAGCTAACTTTCTCTTCACTTTATGTAATATACCATTTATTCTGATGTAGGTGCATATTAGGCTCGCATATTTTGCCACTCAATTCCAAAACAAATTTATTCCAAGATTGAAATTTTAAACATTTATCCTCAACAGTAAATTTTATAATTTTATGAAAATATGAAGGTAATTGGCGTTTTATTGCTTTTAAGGTAATTAAAAGAAAAATAACTGCCTTCCTCGATATGATAACCACTATTACACGAGTTAAGCTCGAGTGCCTCTAAAATGTTGTAATTATTAATTTTAATATAATTTAGCAATATTCAGTTGTCAAATTCAATGTGATTGTTGCATAATTAATTTTTTTTTTATTTTTACTTATCATAAAGTTCAATGACCCTCACAATACACATTTTGCAATTACATTTAAAGACTACTTTTAGCCATATCTCAGAGTACAGAGTCATGTACAAAAGTATCCTAAATTGATTAACACCAACATACATTTCGCAAACATGATTTGTATGACTGTTCAACATAATAAGAGAGCGGCATACGCACCCCACCGAATTCCTTCTGAAAGATTTCTACATTAAAAAAAATATTTTCAGATTAGAATGGAGATTGACGTATACGATATTAAGCACGTTTTAATCGAGGGAAATAATCAAAACTCTTGTGTGAAATAAATGTAATCCAAGTTAACACATAAGTGAAATAAAAAAGATAGTGCAACTTTTCCGTCCTCTCTTTAAAATTAACTGTGCAAAAAGTGTTGTCGTTAAATTTGGTGCATATAATCGCCCACTTGGGCCAATTGGCCATGAAACGATCTGCTACTTTAAGTAGCACTTACAAACGAACTACGGTGTTGTACAATGGACTCATTTCAAGGACTATTCAGGGGTGAGGATAACTGGTCAGCTGGTTCAGAAAGAGATTTCGGCAAAGTTTCAGGTGACGGTAACATTTCTTCTTCTGAATCAAGCACTCCACCGCCGCCACAATCACAAGTTCCACAGCCACAAGGACCTCAACAGGACAACCAACAAGATGATAGAACAAAAAATGCGAACTCGATTCGAGGTTTGTTACGGTCTTACATCTTTTCAAAAGTTTTCCACGACAAATTGTTAAACAAAATGTGTTCTGACTTTTCAGTGGAAACTTTTCGTGTTTGTACATTTGAAGATTATAATCAGTAACGAATCTAGCTTTTGCATTAGACTTGAAAAAATCAAACTAGAAAATAAACTGGTTATAACTTCACAGTTTGATTATTCTTAAGTTGATGGAATTATTTTTAATATATGAATGTTTTATTACTAAGAATGAGGAAATTTTGGAAAACTTTATTTTTTCGTTTCAAAAATATTTAAACGAGCTCCCTCTTCCTTGATTGAAAATATGAAATTATTGTTCTTTTAAAATATTTTAAAACAGTAATCCTGAAAATAAACGTACGATCAAAGTTTACAGTTATTTTACAAAACGTTTTGTAGGAAATAAAAGTTTCCTTTAAACGACATTGTCAACAGCATTCATTCTTTGTAAGTACCTACTACTTTTTCCAGAGGAAACTGTCGTGTTTTTATTTTAATTTATCACAAAGTTTTCCATATATGCATAAAGCTCGGCTGGTGCTACCTACGATACGAATATACAAAATGAAAAATTTTAATTTATTGCTTAATCTGCTTGCTGGTTTGTTACAATCATGGTTATACACATTGTTAGAATAACAGTTATTTTAGTAACGTGTATGCAGAGATTCAAAAATGTCGTCAATTTTTATTTGAGACAATCATGACTTCCTCAAGGCAACACTAACATTATTTTGAAACTACTGTAGCATATAAATTGCAGATGTCATTTTTAAACTTGAAAAGAAATTTGAAATCTTTCTCGAAGGATGCTTATTTTATTCTCAAGGCTTATCTTATAGTTTTTCTTCTTATTTTATTAAAAATGTAGAACATCCAAACTAATCGATGTTTTTCTTTTTTTTCAGCACAAATAGAAATAATACCGTGCAAGGTATGTGGCGACAAGAGCAGTGGGGTGCATTATGGAGTAATAACCTGTGAAGGCTGTAAAGGTTTTTTTCGGAGGTCACAGAGCTCTGTGGTTAATTATCAGTGTCCCCGCAATAAGAACTGCGTTGTTGATAGAGTTAATCGAAATCGTTGCCAATACTGTCGACTTCAAAAGTGTCTTCGGCTGGGAATGAGTCGAGATGGTAAGTACGTACTAGTTTTTCGATTAAATTGTTAAGTGGTACAAACCCAACTACCAACTTCTTGATACGACATTATGTTCAATTTGATTCATTTTTAACGACGAATTGTAGTTTTTATCTTTTGTAACAATCTTCTTTAGCCAGCGGTGCAAGTCTATATTAGTGAACAACCGAGGTTTCCATTATAAAGGGGTTTAGTCTAACAGTCACCACTTTAATCTAGCGCGTGTTAGTTAATGCTGTCCGGAATAGCACGCGAAGCTTTGTAAAGGGCTACTCATGCAAACACGAGCGCGTTCAATAGATTCAACACATTGATTTGTGTCAGCAGGAGGCGATTGCAATCAGTAATCATACAATTTTTAAAGACTTATTACTAATAATTTTTTAAACTTTTTTTTTAAATTACTCTAATATTGCAATATCGGCGTAAATTACTACCTTGTATCGCGGGGGTGCCAGATACTCGGGGATTTTTCATACGCCAGTAAATATTTTTAACAAGATTAGTCAGTTCTTTGAAGAATTTTCAATGTTATCAGTTTACCAAGGGAATATCGTTAATCCATTCACAAAGTGGAGTTTAGCGAGATGGGAACGAAAAGATTTTCACTACGCCACTGAAGTGAGGATAAAAACTTCTTGATCAGGAAATTCAGAACTCCGAGGAACGCTCGACATTTTTACGGTTTTACTGTTACCTGTACAACCAATTTGTTATCTGCACTGCAAGAGATTTACAGGCAACGTGGTCTATTTTATAACTACGTATGTATATATTTCTTTTATTGGTATACATTTGAAGTTACGTAAATCGGGAAGCAAATGTATAACTTTTGTTGACGATTGTTCGCGTATCAAACATTTACATAATTTGAATCGAGAATTTTGTTGGAATTATGAGTTTGATTTATGATTTTGTACGGCTAATCTTCTAGGCTTAAAACGGGAGTCCTTTGATGATTGTTTTTATAAATTATGAGAGGTTATAAATCCCAATCAGGTTACTGCTAGTTTTTTACGGCTATTTCCCTTCAAAGTAGGGACGAAAACCAATAAATATTCTGAGAGAGTACATTTTAAGCTTTCAGATGAATTAATTAGGCCCACCGGCACCGGTTACTTCACAATTCAATTTTGAAAATCGATTTTTTACATCTACAAGTCAATCGCATTAAATGTTACCAATCCAGCTTGAGTTCTGTAATTTTCGAGTTCGGTCACGCTTCAGGCATGTTTTTAGCGAGTTCTGCTCCTCGCTTCGCTTGGGCGCTCCAAGCCGTTTTGACAAGCGCTACCAAGGCAAATCTCGGATCGGGGCGCTCTAAAATCCACCATTTTTGAGTAATTCGAAAGAACTGAAAGTGAAACTCATATGCTTCTCCTCCAACCTGCCCTGTATAGCCAATCACAAGATGAAAATATTAATTGAATATAAAGAAATAAATTTATGAAAATTTTGGAAAAACTTCCGGGTTTTCCTCTGATTTTATATTTTTTATGTATACTATAGCCTATTTACTACCACTTTTTCAAAAATTTTGTGGCAATCTGAAGCTGGAGATTACTAACGGGGTGACCGGACGTTTCGCTACTGGACATTTCGCACCCGGACATTTCGCTACCAGAACATTTCGCTACCGGGACATTTCGCTACTAGGACATTTCGCTCCCAGACATTTCGCTACCTACCAGTTTTAGCATATTATTCCTTATTCATATTTTTAAACTTTTTGAGCGAAATCTCGAATCAATGAGATTATTAAATGCCATATAAGAAAACAAGATAACATCGTTCTAGTTCCTGCATTTTCGAGTGCATTTTCCATCCGGCTTTTGTAACAATTTACACAGGGGCATCTCGGATCCCAGCCTTCGAATTTTATCATTTTTCATTTTCATCATTTTTAATGAGTTTAGCGGCTCCGCCTCGCTTCGAGCGCTCCGAGCCGTTTTGACAAGCGCAACCACGGCAAATCTCAGATCCATTACCTTTGAAATTGCAATTTTCGAATTTTGTTATTTTCCAAAAACTACTGGATATTCCGCAAATTTTATTATTTATATTTACTCTAATATGAACCATTACCTAACCACCCAGTGCAAAAGTTTTGGCGAAATTCAGAAGCGTAGAACTTGGACCGGCCCCTTAATTTTTTATTAATTATGTTATTATATATTATTAATAATTAGTAACCAAATGGTACTGAATACGGACCTGACACCTGTTGATTTTGATATCACTTTTAGCACACTTTTTTAGAATTGTTTTTAATGAATGTTAACCCAGAATTCGAAAAGATGCCACTAGCAAAAAGGTATGTGGCATCTCTTAGGGTGAATCTGAGAAAATTAAAAAATATCTCTGATAATGAATAATATTCTTAAAGTAGTAGCGAAATGTCCGGGAGCGAAATGTCCGGGTGCGAAATGTCCGGGTGCGAGATGCCCAGTAGCGAAGTGTCCTAGAATCTACTAACGGCCCCCGATATTCGGATTAAATCGAAAATACGCCCACGCACCTTTAAAAAGTAAAAAAAAAAAACTGTAAATATGAATTTTCCTGAGATATAATGGTACATGATTCAACAAAATATAACATAATCCTATATGAATCAACTAAATTAATATTTATTTCTAATTGATATCAGGTTTTCTCAAATTTTGAATTTCAGAATGTGAGTGATTTATTCTCAGTGGGGTAAATTGCATCCTTGCACCAGGGTTCGGCAATCCTTTTTTGGAAAAACTCTAAAAGAAGCAGGACTCTTTCTTAACATTTATTTCTATGATGAAATGGCAAAAAAATTATTTATTTTTAGTTTTTACATGTAAACAACAATACCGGATTAAAAACAGGGGACGGGCCGTAGTTTGGTGACCGCTGGAATAGACTATAAAACAATAGAACAATTATTTTAGAAATAGAGCCCTAACGGAAACAGGGCTCTAATTGGCTTTTTAAATTGATAATTTTTGCATCTTTTAGCCTCGTTTACATTGTTAATAGAAATAACTCAATTTCGGTCCATCAGAGGTGAAAAGTGGACATTAGCTTGAAATCTAAAGCTCCGTAGTTACAAAATTTTGCATAGAACCTAAACACCGAATATTTTTTTTAGATACGGTTTACTAAATATGGCAAAAATTGTAAAATTTAGTTTCTTGTCAAGTTTTTTACGTGAGAAACCTTTAAAATTGAACAAAAGTGAAAAATTGTGGAGGATCTTAATTTTTCATCAATATTCTTTCTAAATTTTAACATTTTCGTCGGGAGTAAAGTTTGGAAAACTGAACAAAAAATTCTTTAAAGAAATATTAACTTTGAAAGTTCACAGGTAGAGCTCAACTTGACTTCAATGATTGCTCTATGGAGAGAATTACATTTAATTGAATCTAATTGAATCAAACAAACTAATAAAGTGAGGCTAAAAGTTAGAACGACATTTTTCAAAATTTCCTTTCGGACATAAGATGCATATGAAACGGCCAATTCATAAAAACACCAATCTCCAGATGATGTTAGTTGTGGATAAACCGATATGCGGATTTAAGATTCTAACATAAAAACAATTAACTATGTTTTAACCTTAAGATCTGCTAGCTTAATGCTGTTCCATTGAGAATGGTAAAACAGAGAAAAAGTAGACTTTGTAAATGACAAAGTGGTATACAAAATAGGCTTCACAATTCAATTCAATTAAAATTCGCCTCAGCGCAAGCACTGAAACAAAAAATCTAGGTCATAATTATCAAAGAAGTGAATTTAAAGCTCCTAGACCTCGAAAACTCTCCGTCAGGATCATGGACTTGACGATGTTGTATTCCTAATAGCAATGCTACAACACAAAATACAATTATTATATGAAAACTTACACAAATCTTGTGACCTTGAACTAAATTAACAAACTAATCCAAAAACTAATCGCTAAAAAAATTCATTGAATTTAAAATAATAATATTTTAAATATTTTAACGTGTAAGAATTCGATTACATCCTTTAAATCAAATCAGTTTTGTACAAAAAATAAGGAACAATTTGAAAATAAAACCATGTAATTTTTGTAACTTACCAGAATTATGCGGTAGTAAAATGTCTGGAAACAATATCGAAATATCCATTCATCGTTCAACTTTTTGGAAATAATGTAAACTAAAATTTAATGACAACTTCAGTACACATTAAAGTTCGACAGGATCTCAAAATATCTCAAAAAAAAATTAAATAATCTGCCAAGAATTCTATGTAATACCTACATCGGAAATGAAATAGTTGAAATTAATCGAGTTTCACTTAGTTGTTCAATAATCTCAAGAATTTTTATATTTTCCTAAATAGGATCGATTTTAGCCAACGATAATAATTGTCAATGGCATAATTTTTAATTTTATGAATCAGATTCAATTTGGAAAATTAATTAAAATTTTTAAACGTTTTATTAATCCTTCAGAATAATTGCGGTCGGTGTTGGAAAGACAACGAAAGTTCAAAAAAGGACAGAATGTTCTTTAGTAATAGCAAATTCAACCGTTAAAGCGGTCGCGACAGGTAGACTATTACAGTTGGGATAGAGATTTGCGATAATGTGAATAGAATGAAACTGAGCCTGTTTACACTATCACATATGCTTACACGATAAAAAATTTAAAAAAGGTGTATTAAATGAGAATATATTATAAGAAACTAAAAACTATCCCAAAATAAAACCGAAAACAAACTACAAATGAAAAAAAGTTTTTTTTACATTTTTTTTGGAACCTTTTGATGAGAATATTTTGCTGGAAAAGTCTTTTTCTGAAATTTTTTTTAAACTTAAATAATTTGCAACATTAACACTATTATGAGCCGCCCACTAAACTGTTATATTTGGCCACATGAATTTTATAAATTTTCAGTAAACTTGTAGAATAACTAAACGAATATAAAACAATATCAGTAGATACATGCTGTTCCAGAAGAATATTGACAAAAATGTACAAAAATTCATACAGTTTCGTCTATATCCTTCTGGAACAACGATTATACCCACTAGATTATGAAGAATTGCAGTATTTTTTTCAATGTTGAATTTGGGGCACTAACTCGCGGATTTTGCTTTGTCTTGCTTGCGGCCATCGTGTGCAGTCCCGAATTTTCATATTTCTTGATTGTCGTGGATCAATTATTTCGGGTAAAAGGCAGCTGATATAAAAATTGCATAGCTTTTCTTCCATTTTTTCAGACCAGTAAGAATTATCTTTATAAGTTATTTCTGTTTTTAAATCACAATCACTGGAAGCCCACACTCCAAAAACACACTTTTCCCTTTTGGAGATATGTAATTGACCTTGAATCTGGTAATACCATTTGTCTTTTTTGTTAATTTCATATACACCATTCACCTTCTTCCAGAAAGTAATTTTTTTATTATCTATTGATAATTCTACCGGCTTATTAAAGGAAGAATAGAGGCATTTTATTTCGACGATAGTGTCATCTCCAATAAGTCCTTCGGGTGTGGCTCCAAGATATTGAAATTTCTCGTCGATGAACATTCCACATTTCTTAATTTTTACATTGAGTTGTGCCTCCAATTGCTTTATAGCAACTTCCTCGTAACACTTTCCGTGGTTTACAGCGGGAGTGTTTAAAGGAATGGCATATAAAATATTTTTTGTCAAATTTCCACGATGCGTAGATTCTTTCTTTGAACAAACATTGTAGAAATGTGATGCGGTCAGTAACTTTCGTCTTGATTCTACCCATAGGGCGCATTCGGATTGCAAAATTGTATTCCTTTCAAAAATGGCTCTTTCTTCTTCTGTTTTTTTTAAACTATTTAAAACGATCAATTCTTCATTTTTGTAATCATCCTCTGACATATCGGGTTGTTGACAAAATAGTCCATAGTCGGGATCGTCATTTTTCGAAGGTTTATGAAGCGTCTTATTTGGTGCTTTATAAGCTTTTCTAAAGTTGTAAAGATCTTTTACATTTTTGTAACCTTTTCAATTCAAATTTAGCTCTTATGTTTGATGGGCTCTTGCCAAGTATTGTTTCATGCAATGCCGAATGAGCTCTACCTTTCGAATTGAAACTGACCACAGCAGCTAAACAACGGGATTGGTACGATCTACCTTTAGAGCAATTGATCCTTTTACCGCCTACAAATTTTGCCACAATTGAATGAAATTGCTCCACTATGTTACTGGTTAGATGCAGCAATAAACTTTTTGCATGCAGTGAAATGGTTCTAATTATGTAGTTCATTATAGTCTTGGAGATGGGTGCTTTGAGCTTCCGAAACGTCGACTGAGCAAAACTTTCTTGTTTGATTTCAAATTCTAATATCCCGTTATCCGTTGACTTTTAATTATATTTTTGGAGGAGAATAGTATTTTCATAATAATAAGATGGTTAATAATTAGGTAATTGAAAATAAAACAAATTATAAATACATAGGGACGGTTGAACCCACGGACGTAGCTATAACTTTTATATGGGGGGGGTTCAACATCGTACTTTACATAGAGCCGGATTAAGGGTAATGCGTGGCCTGGGGCTTCTTTGGAGGCCCCTTGACTTGCATGGCTTGGCAAAATGCGCCGCAGGCGAAAATTTTTGATAATTCAAGGTCAACCGCGCTTAGATCAAAAGTAAAATTTTTAAAATATAATAATTATTATACATACATAGTACTTTATTATACTTTTTTTTTATAAAACACAGATGTACATCAACATTTTAAAGCATTTTTTTCGTACTTAAAGAGTCCAGCAATTTTTTGAGGCTCCAAAAAATTGGAGGCCCGGGGCTGCAGCTCTCCTAGCCCCCCCTTAATTCGGATCTGACTTTACAACGATAAACCAGCTTTTGCCAGTGACTTCGTTAACGCCATAAAAAGTCAGAGCTGTAAACCCCAATAAAATCAAACAAATGGATATTAAAAATTGCATGAACATGTTGGAATCCGTGTCATAGAAAATGGGTATTTGGCTAAAATTTGCGTAGTTGCTTAGGCTAAGGGGGGGGGGGGGTTGAACCCCCCAAACCCCCCCTTTATATACGCCCGTGGTTGAACCAATTAAGTTCAATGGGCGTTCAGGTGAACCAAGTTCAGCAAATTTTTAAAACGAATTTTAGAACTTTAAGCGACGAATAAGACATATTAGAAGGAATTAGTACACTTTTGTAAAATATTTACTACCATTTGATAGAATCAATTCCTTATTAAAACTTATAAAATTCGTTTTAAAAATTTGCTGAACTTGGTTCAACTGAACGCCCGTTGAACTAAATTGGTACAACCGGTCCTTAATATGTTTTTTTTTTCGTGATTTTGCATAGTCGAAAACATTCACAATGTTATTAAAAATTCCATTTTATACATCCTCTCGATTAAAGCTTTTATCGTAAAAGAAACTGCAAGCGAGCAAATAACATACCGTGCTGCAGATAAAGAATATACGAAAGAGACTACGGGAGAATGTATAAAAAGAGATAGATAAGTGACGGTGTTAAATGTAATTTTGGTTGCATAATTATTCAAAATTAATTCATAATTTTAAAGAAATACACATGTTCGTAATTCTCAAAAAACAACGAAACGGCATCAGCAAAATGCATGAAATTTTGAAATTAAACATAAAAGGCTTCAAATAACTAATTGCTAAAATTAAAATTTTTAATTTCCTTTTCGTTTTTCTATAATTAATTAGTAAAGTAAGGGTAACTTTGATCGAAGATTACATAGCAGTTATTTTGAATTTTGAAAAACTAATATTAGGAATGACTGCGTTCAAGTGTCCTCTTTCAAAAAATATATAATTTTATACAGTTTTTTTGAATAATAAGCGTGTTAATTAGGAATTACGAAAGTCTGTTTTGTAGTTCTAAAAATCCTTGGAAAGATTCCTCTTAAAAGCAAAGGCTTGGATTTTGTTCATAAACGTTCCTGAATGTTAAATGCATGTGGTACAATGTGTTATTAAAATTGTGAATTTTTAACAAATTATCTTTTTTATATCATATAAAATAAAGAAACAGAATTTTTGAAAATTAAATTGATTGGTTAATGCAGGACATTAACTCGTAATATTCAATTTCATCTCGCAGCTTTCGGCATTCTACGAGTGTTAATAACCTAAGGTTTCGCTTAATTACCTACAGTTAAATAATGTTACATAACAATATTGTAAAAATAAAAATAGATATTACATACTAATGTAATTGAGATATTTTTGGCCGTTCGTGGTTGGGTGTCTTTGAACCTTCTTCGTTTTATAGACATGATTTTTCAGTAATTCGCAAATTTGTTTGGTTTTTCGGATAGTATGGTGTCGATTATTTGATTGCTATAACATCGTGTTATGACTAAACCTTGGACTAAACCGTCTTTTCATTCATTAAAGTACCGTTCTATAAAAATTAACTAGAAAGGAGTAATATACTACTGCAATTTGCAATACAATTTTCAGTAGGTTTGCTATGTTACTTTAGTGTGCACCAGATAAATTTTCATTCATAGTAATACATTAAATATTGTAACAACATAATATAGTGGTCAGCCAACATAACGGATGTTGTGTTGTACATGCGTTAAGTTTGTTACATCACATTTACTAGCATTAAATGCAGCAAAGCAGCTAGGAAACTAAACCAAATCAAATATTATTATTGTATGATAGGTATAACTTTCCTACTTAAATTGGCGCCATATTATGGGAAATTTTTATTTTATATCACAATTTCACAAACTAGTAAACACTGATAAAGAAATCGACATAATAGTAATGTTCAACGAGGATAATTAAGAAAAAAGTTAGCTATTTGCAAAAAAAATAATTAAAGAAGAAGCTAACGACATAAACAAATTTAATTAACATAACAAAAATAATGTAATAATTTTTTAGCTACTCTATGTTGAAATAGGTTGAATAAGTACTTGTTTGTATTCACGATTAGACGAAGTTATTTTTATCTAACGTTTAAAGTGTATAACTAGGAATTAATATCCGCTAAATACTAGTTAACAAATAATTAAGAGTTGAATGAATGAATCAGCAGTTGAAATAATTTGGGTAAACCACTATAAGTTGTGTCTGCGAATGAACGAGTACCTTCATCCAGTAACTCAAAAAAGAATGTTTATCTGCATTTTGTTAAAATATAATATACATTATTTATAAATAATTATTTATCTAGTAAGGAAGGAATCTCTTATTTAATAATTTTTGGATATGTGGTCGAATATTTGTACAATTTTGAATATTATCGATATGTACGTATCAATTAAGTTAAATTTAAATAATTAACTAATAAGGGCAGACGGTCATTAGCTTAGTAAATTAGCCGAACAACTGCTTACTCTAAGGTACCCGGTTCGAATCCGGGAAGAGTCGAAAAACTTTCAGATGGTCGTCTCTGTGCTTCGGAGGGCACGTTAAACCGGCGGCGGTTCCCCAACCTTGTTTAAGTAGCCGTGGGGTATGGGAGAGGCTTATGTCCAGGAGTGGACGGAAAATGGGCTGAAGAAGAAGAATTAACTAATAATTATAATAAAAAAAAAGATTATTAGAAAATTAGTTTTTTATCCTCATTTTGTAGGGCGATTACACTTTTAAAAACCATTTAAAAAAATAATTCGTATATTACATAATATATTATGAACTGGACCGTTGGATTTCACTGCATCCAACTTGATGTATTATCTTTTTAGTAGTATCTTCTGAATAACACATCGATCGGCAGAAACCTACATCAGCACTTGCTTGAATTTTTCGTAATTTTTAAAATATGCACTTCGAAATTTTCAAAAATTGAAAATGACAGGCTTTTCTTTACAAGCTATAGTTCAGCATTTTGTTAACAAAAAAAAACGATTGTGTCTGTGTTTGACTAATCGCTCTTTTATCAATTTGGAGCTTTTGTCAATTTATCATTTAATATATACTCCACTCGTGTTGATGCCTGCGGAAGTGAAAATTAATACTGCCACCAATCAACAGGTGTTGGACAATTATTGTATGAGAACCACGGGTAGACGATCTTTTCGAAATCGAGCGTTGTTTTCCAATAAAATTAAAACTCTTACTATAATAGCACACGAAACATGAACGACTGCCTGCTTGACACTATATTGATTGGAACGCTTTATCCATCCTATTCTTCAGATTTGAATGCGACGTATTCCTGAATTCGGAGTGTTTTAGAGGGCAAGGTTAGCTCTGAATAAAACACCCATTTTATAGGACCTGTTCAAGAACTTCACAGAAAATTACATTGATTTTCAGAAATCAGGTGTGATACTATTTAGGAAATTGCGACAGCTACAAGAACTTCTAAACAATTAAGGTTTCATTGGTGAATAAGCTAAATATGTACAAATCAAGATCAAAACAAAAGGAGATTTTCTGTTGAAATATTATTCAAGTTCTGCTAGTGAGCATAACACAATACCCATTTAAGGACAAATAAAATAAAAATTATAATATAATTTATAGCGATTGAACATTTTTGGTGTTTTAAAATAAAATTAATTGACTCCGATTTAGTAGATTTAGTTTGCTGTAAATGTTTGTGTAAATTTAATTTAATTTACATTAAAAAACTTGATCTTTTAACAAAACAAAGTGGAACTCATTTTGCAAATTCTAGATTTTTAAATCGAAAAATCCGGTATACTAACTGAAAATGTACAGCTTCATACTGTACTGCTTATAAAAGTCAAATTACTGTAGATAATTAAAATCTACCTAGAGTATTTTATTCTCAACTCAAAGTAGGTTGTTAAACTAAGGTTTATTCGTGATAGTTTTATTACTGGTACTTTCTTATAACTTTTTGATTACCGAAATGACATTTTTGGATGAGAGAACTTCTGTGATGAAGTTTTATAGTTTAGACATAAAATACTTTATTTCACTTGTCAAAGAAATAATAATTTCGTGATTCTTCTTCAGCCGTTCAGTCCACTCCTGAAAAATCACCCTCTGTCGTTTTCGTTGACTTATCTAATCTCTCAGGCATGTTTTTAATTCTTAGCTTCTCCATAAGAAGAAGACATCAAGTCGCCCATCTTTCTGGGTTCATAATTGCCACCATCATCTATTGTATAAAACAGAGTCACGAACCCATACCTCAGACTGGTTTAATCAGCTGTAGGGTTTAAAATTTAAATGCTAAAACCTATCTAAGGACAGAGTCTGAACGTCCAGCAGTGAAAAGAAGATGTTGAAGAAGAGAAGAAGAAAGGTTTCTTCAACCAATGTTTGGATTTTTACAAGAATTTCTTTGATAAAAACATCTTTAAAGGTGCTCCACATGATATTCCAGATTGCCTACTTGCTCTCTAAACTTTGATACTGATACTGGCGGTTTTTTCTATTTTTCTCTTAGATATGCTATATAAAAAAATAATAACGCAATTTCGTAGTAACCGGTAATTTCGTGATATGTTGAATCAATATTAGGTTAAATTTTAAGCCTATTTACTATATTTTACTAATTTAAATACATAACCGCTGAATCTAGCAGGAAAATAGAGATAAAAATAATGAAATCAGCGTCTGAGTCAGGCATAAAAATATTTGTTATTTCTGTAAATAATATAAAAAGCTCTCTTTATGTCAATCAATTGTCAAACTTAAAGTGTTATGGTCAATCGGTTTCTTACGAAACGTTTAGAATTTTACAAACAAATAACAAAATCAGAAATATATTTTAGTTTGCATTAAACTGTACATTTTCTGCACAGAGACGAAAAAAACAGTTTGCGCATGCGCATTTTGTTCTGCGCAAAAATAGTATCATACAAATAATAAAAAATGAAGGGTTAAATCCGAATTGATTTTGGGATATTTTAATAAATTTAACTATATTCGTTCATTTACAATATTTTTAGAAATACCGCAAATTAAAATTTGTATTAATAAATTTATTTTAAATAATTTTTATTTTGTAACGCGTTTCGACTCTACATAGTCATCTTCGGACTTACCATGCAGAAATAAAATAAATTATAATATATTTTATAATTTATAACTTCGTAATTGTCTCTTTCAAATTAACACGAATCACTTTTCAAAACTTTTATTATTTATTAATAAAACAGAATAAAGAAATTTTATTTTATTAGCAGAAAAAGTGACTAGTTTCTAGATTAGACGGATGAGCAGAAGTGAAAAATTGCTCTAAATCTCGAAATTTTGTCAAAATTAGAAATTTCATTGATTTGATTTTGAACTGTACTCTAAACTGAACAGGGAAGGTAGTCTGCGAAGTGGTCAGATTTTCTGGTTCCGGTGGGGCAGCCAGTGGTCTATATTTATCTGCGGTGAGCTAAGATTAAATATCGCCAAGTCTAGCTTACATTCCTCGTACATCACCCGCATTAACCCTTTCAGTCCTGCCTTTTTCCTACTTATCTGAAATTTTTTTCCATTTATCTTCAAACTTATATGCCTGAAAGATATTTGCCAGATTTTTTTCAGAATTTTTATTCTACTCCTTCAGGTAGTTTCGTGATGTCCAGTACACTGGACATACATTTATTTTAATAGACGACCTTAAAATGTTTACTATATTTTATTTAAAAGATACTTTTTTCTTATTGGCGTCAAAATAATGTAAATGCAACAAAGCAAAATTAATTTGATTAATCCAGGGTGGGTCAGGGTCTACCCGGTCCACCCTCTGACAATGCTTATTCAGGCATCTCTCTTTATAGATTTTGTTCAGCTGCAAACGATACAGGTGGTTGTATTTAAAATTTTCGGGTTTATTATTTCTTATGGACTTGTGAAGTTTATGTAAATATCAGTAGTAATTAAGTAAAGTTATCTTCATTGAGGTATCGCCTGTAAAAACAAATTAAAACGTTTTCCATAACAATGAATCAAATCCTGAAAACTATCGTTTTGCTAATAATAAATTAATGTTTTCAGTTCACCTTCATTCGATATCGGTTAATATTGAACTTGAAGTTAATTTCAATTTTTAAATGCAATATTTAAATTTAAACGAAAGCAAATCTTCGAGCTAAATGTAAAATTCATAAAAAAATATTGATTTAAAAGGTAAACTTTGCAGACACTAAATTAAATGAATAAAGAAAAACTGAGTTCAGAATTATTGAACTTGAAATTATCAAACTCAAATCAGGTAAACGCTTTAATCTCTTTCGCAATAAAAAGGTGATGAATTTTTATTGAAGTTATAAACGGAATAACAAATAATAAGAATCTAATCGTACATTATTGTTTTATATGTAAATATTTTTGTTAAAACGGCAATGAAAGGTAATTTTATGCGTTAAAGTGTCGCTTTTGTGCCGTCAGAGTATTTACCAAGTTAATAACATTTTGAGTTCTGACAAAATTTCGAAGTTTTATGAAAGAGACACAAAAAATACAATCCTTAGGAGAGTTTGTGTAATGTGCAAAGTTCTGTTTTTCAGTTTAGGTAGTGACGTCATAGATTTCCATGTAAAAACAAAAAAAGCGCAATTGATGACAGAGCTATGTTATTACTTTGTCAGGAAAAGTAAGAAAAACTTGCTTTTCAATGGTAAATCCATCTGGATTGGAGCGTTTGCTAACGTTACGTCAACATATCCAAACTTGGACATACTTTATTAATTTCTTGTGATATAAAACCGTAATAAAAATATTAAACAAATAAATCAAAGACAGGCCCTGACAGCAGCAGATTGCAAATTTTATTTGTTGTGGATGAATTCTGATTGGTAAATAAGGCTTTATTTTGAACTTTTGACCAATTAGAACCTACAGGACAGTATTTTCAAAAATTTCGCGCTAAATGCAAAATATTGTTGTTATGACGTCACAAATAGAGGCAATCGAAATTTTCTACCTCCTATTTTAAGTAATTTTTCTATATTATTTTCCATAATCGAGTTTTCAGTCGTGTCACATAATAATGTAAAATGACCGGTAAAATAAAACGAGAATGTTGTTTATTGATATTCGCTAGATTAGAAATTAGGCAGATTAGTTATAGGGATCATCAAAACGCGTAGTTCCGTTAAAATCTCGCAATCTATTTTTATCCCGATTAGCATAAATTACTTTCTCTATACTAGGTAGGTATGATAATATACTACAGCGGTCTTTGAACTTAAGTGGTTTGGGGACCCCTTACCATCAACAAATATTTTGGGGATTCCCATTCCGTTAACTAACTTTTAATGGTAATTTCTGCAAAAGCGAGAAAACGTTTCTTGAATTAGTTTTTCCCGGTCTCCCTGTATCAGTAGCTATTCAGACCCCAGTGCTGCTGGGGTAGTTAGCTGAAATAAAACGAGTAGATGTAGCGTATCCGGAAGTAGCATGTATAAAATGTATTTGTCATCTCGGATCTTTACAAATTGTTTACCATTGCTGAAAGCTTGTTTTTCAATTTTAGAAACTTACAATTGAAAATAATATGTACTTACTATGTAGCTGACTATAGTTTTTTGATTTAAATTATTTAAGTGATAGGCTGTAAACACTAGTCGGGTGGCCTACCTGGTGATAAGTATGTGTGTATAAAAAATGATGTAAACTGCATAATATGTAATGCCAGGTAAATCAATGGGAAGACCATTAACGCAAATACAAAAAACTAAAAACTAAGCAGAAGGTAAAAAAATAGTATTTTAACCGTACGGTGAAGGCGTCATTTAGATTTTATACATAGAGAAACGTGTGAGAGCTAGAAACAGCGGTCATTCTGGGAGATACTAGCATACTTATAATCGTCTCCGTGCTTCGGAGGGCATGTAAAGCTCTTGGACCTACTGCACTGGTTGATCATGTAACAGAACGCTCCTCAAACTGGCTTAAGCAGCTGTGTACAAGTGAAGGGGAATCTTAGGATATTCGAGGAAAACTATCGATGAACTTTTTTGCTCCTCAACATTTTCCTGCTCAACTTTTAATAATCCAAAATTAGACTAAAGGGAAATCCGAGGAAATTTTATATTATGGAAGTGTGGTGTACAAAACAGTGTTATGTTCAACTTTAGAGTGATTTCAGGCAATTCTTTTAAAAACATTTTTTGTTGAAACTTGTTTCTCTTCTCTCATGGCAGACATTCACGAATTAGAGGGGCTTATACAATGCGGAAAAGAGTTTTGCAAAGTTTATACAATGAGTCAACAAATTCAGTCGCTAGATCCTGGACTGATAAATACGTCGATATTTAAAAAACGTAATTTTTGGAGGAATTTGTGTACTATATCCAAATCTTTATATTATTATATACAGAATGTTCGTAAATGATCGTAAACAATACAATTTTTGGAAGTAGGGTCTATTGCAATTTTACCTTAATACCAAGGTATATTAATTTGAATAACAATACATGATTTGTCAATAATAAATTATACGAAGAATCCGTATACAATTTCTATGCATAGAGGTTGTTAGTCATTACAACATTACAAAGATGCATAACATGGCTGAAGTGAATGTGAATGCAAAAATTATATAACTCTTATAAAATAGACGTAAATAAATAAATATCTCTGATACTTACAATTTGTGTGATATTTATCAAAAAATGTGGAAAAGGAAGTGTGATTGATTATCATTAAAAAACTTGTTTAAATGTGGCAATTTTAAATAAAAATCATGGGGGAACAAAACCTTCTGTGCAATATGCGTGGTAGATTGTATACATAAAATATATGAAAAGCACCTTGCATCATTAGCTTCCTATAATTCGTTTCTTTTGTTAAAACTTTGTTCTAATGGAAAATATTTTCCTACTTTATTGTGTAATCATTAGACGCTTGAAAATTATAACTTTCTGTTCATATCGTCTTTGATTTTTGAGTTGTGTACCACTTCAAATTAAACGAGTCTTGTAGATTATTCTTGAAACCCATGGTCAACGATATTTAACTGACAATTTAATTTTTAGCCGTAAAATTTGGAAGAATGTCAAAAAAGCAACGGGAAAAAGTGGAAGATGAAGTGAGATTTCACAGAGCACAACTGAGGGCACAGAACGATGCTGCACCAGACAGTTCTGTGTTTGAACAACAAACCCCGTCCAGCAGTGATCAATTACCTCATAACTACAACGGAGGGTAAGTATATTGTGCAAAATTTTGCAATACTTTCAAATTGTCTTAGTGCTTGCTTACTAATGGATAACGGTTATAAAATTAATTGAGGATTATACATGCGGCAGTTTACAATTTACGTAACGTTTTATCTTGTTTCCAACAAAGGTTTCCCCACGAGAGCCATTGTATATTGCATAGCCTTCAGCTACTCATGTATTTTAAAGCATATATTATTAAATTTGTTTATTTTACGTAAATAATTCTCAAGTAGGTAACTAAATTTTCAGCCTTAGCGGTTAGGCAACTCATTATACACTTTGCAAGCTACGCCATCAATTAATTAATAGTTTACTAAAAGAGTTTGTTAAATTTTACAGATATGCCTACAATAGTGATGTGGGTACATATACTCCGGCTTATTATACAAATCCAAATCAAGTACCAGCGAATTCGATGGGTTACGAATTATCCACAGACTTTGTTGATAGTACAACGGCGTACGATCCCCGACCAAGTTTAGATGCTTTGACTGAAACTGCAAGTTTAATAACCAACATTGTTCCACAAGGTAAGCACTACAAATATTACTTTTGATTATTTCAATTCATCCAAAAAGGTATTATAAACGCTTTTCGCAATATACATATTATGGGAAAAGATGTGTATTTAACAGAAAGCCCATCGTGTATCGCAATAATTGGAACGACATTATTTGAATAGGTACACTATGGGAAAAATTCTGTTAAATATGCCTTAGATATTCTTAGATTTAATATGGGTTCTTGGTGTAGGGAATGCTAACACAAGTAATGGTAGTGGTGGTGGTGGTGGAGGAAAGCAAACGCTTTCTTTATCAGATACGCGTACATTCAAAAGAGTGACACAAACTTCATCTAATGCAACATTATCAGGTGGAACGATGGTGTCTGTAAAACAAGAAAGTACACCGCAGGAAACGTTGGTTCCCAGTTATGTAGATAGTACAACATTTCTTAATTCCCCTACTGTTCAACAGCAAACAAATGCTAGTCCACAAAGTAATACTCAAAGTGCACAACACAGAAATGGTGATGACAGCGAACCTGTACCATTGCCTAGTAAGTTATTGTGTGCAAAATATTTTGTTTTTGTTTTGCAAAGCTTTCTTCAAGTGTGTTTAGCAATTTGTGTATTTTCTATTCTCTTATTTTCCTTTAAGATCCCAATTACTCAATTTCATTTATCATTTGAATTTTTATTTTCTATTCGAAAACACTTTTTTGTTATCGTTTTTCTTTTGTACATTCACTGCCTAACTATAACTTTTATAACCCGAAGGGTGCATGTAGAAAACTTTTATTTAATATTCAAAAATAAAATAATTATAATTATTAACTGCTTTTTATTCACTTTATGAGGTAGTTAAGGGTGAATAAAATTAGTTTTGAATTGGAATGGTTGTGGTTTCATAACTACTGCAATAATTATATTACATCAAGAGGCATTAACTGATCTAATATTGGTTGCTTAAAATTTGATTTTGATATTATCATCACAGATAACTCCCTACAGTTAGCTCACACTAGTAAATTACTGCACTTGGAAGTGACGATTGGAGATTAGTTTGGAAGCTGTTGGTTAAAAGTAACAGAGGTGGTTTGTATTGGCTCTGCACGAACCAAAATGATGGGCTATCTGTAGCGAATTATCTGTACGCATCTAAAGTTATCAGGCACATTTATTTGGATTTTCTTGATAGATCACAATTTATTCGGCTAATGCCTCTTGAAGTCAAGAAATTAATTGCGTTAATGCTTACATCATGGGGAGCTTACAATGTTTTAAACAAAGTTATTTGAAGTTTGCAGTGTGTTTTTGTAATCCTTGACTAACTCGTTTTTTGAATTATTATTAAAATTAGATCCCATCCAAATAGCAGAGTTATTGGCAAAATCAATATTTGACGCACACGACCGCACATGTATGGTATCCATTCCAGATATTCAAGCTCTATTTCGTAAACCCAACGACTTATCTCGATTGTTGTACTATAAAAATTTGACTCACGAAGAATTATGGATAGAGTGTGCTCAAAAATTGACCTCCGTCATACAGCAAATTATTGAATTTGCTAAAATGGTGCCTGGATTTATGAAGCTTTCGCAGGACGATCAAATCGTACTTCTGAAAGCAGGTAAACTTTTCAAACCTACTATAATCTGCAATGTATAACTTTTTTCGTTCAACAGGCAGCTTTGAATTAGCGATAATACGAATGTCGCGATTTTTCGATTTAATGCAAAATTCAGTGCTGTATGGAGACATCATGTTACCGCTAGACGCCTTTTATACATCAGACACAGCAGAAATGAAATTAGTATCGTGTGTATTTGAAATGGCAAAGAGTATAGCAGAACTTAAATTAACGGAGTTGGAAATTGCGTTATATTCTGCATGTGTTCTCTTTTCGCCCGGTTAGTAAAACTTCGACTCGTCGCAAGCAATGTAATGTAAAATTTAATTTTTCGATTATAGATCGACCGGGGTTGAAAGGAGTAGGTGAAATCGGCCGTTTTAATCAAGCAGTAATACGAGTTTTGAGAGTGGAGGTCGAGAAAAATCATTCGATTCCGATTAAGGGAGATGTTACTGTTTGTGATGCCTTGTTGACTAAAATACCCTCATTAAAGTATGTATCTCGTACGGTCATGTAACAGTGTCGAATTTTGTTTGTATTCTTTTAGGGAAATCAGTATGTTACATATGGATGCTTTAGGAAAGTTGAAGAGATCGTCGCCACATATAGAATTTCCAGCACTTCATAAAGAACTTTTTAGTGTAGATAGTTGAGAAACTCCATAATCATCTTGGACATTAGCAAGCAGCCTTGTGCATACACAGTAAGTTCACTTTATATTATTGCAGTTTGTTTTGAATATTTATAAATATGAAATAACAAAATATACACTACAATAGAAATTTGTAATACATTTATTATAAATTTATTTGAGATAGAGATTTCTTTCTGCACTGAAGTGCAAGCAACGTGGTTGAATGTATTATATTATTTCATTTCAACATTTATAAAAAAAATTCATGAAACCAACATATAAATTACCTACAACAAAATCTGGGAGATACAAGCTAAAACTTTATTCGGAAGCGCAAATTTTAGTTAGCAAGCTGACGTTAATTATACATTTTTGTAGAAAATTTAACTAATACAGTATTAAGTATATAACTTTTAGGGTTAGGTTAGATTAGATTAGGTTCAAGTTAGGTTAGGTTCAATTTAAACATTCACATTATGAAAGTACTTTAGGTACTTCAGAAACTTTAGATTATCCGGAGTCAAATTGCTGGGAGTGAAATTGCCAGAGGGTCAAATCTCTAACAAGTTAAACTACGACTTTTGATGATCATTTATGTCCCTTTTGTTCTTTACAAAAAAAGCCCATAGTTTCAACCTCCCATCTAATATTTATTCATTGTAGCAAATTCACAACTTGCGATTTCTGTTATTTTTTTCCTATTGATTGATACTTTATAATTTATTCTTTATTGGAACTAAAGTGATCAAGCTTGCTTTCATCTTGTCTCGGAGGTTATTTACCGATATAACTTGAGTTTTATTTGAAATGGAAAATTTGAAATTTATGGTTGAAATAACAGGTAATATTATAACGGATAACTTTAAAATAGTCCTCAAAAGTCCAGTTGTACAATCGTGAGTTAAAACAAGTTCAAGGGTTAATCTACGTTTAGACCATTCTGATTGGTCATGAACCTAGGTTAACTCTTTAACTCGGGTTAACTCACGATTGTACATCTGGGTTAAAGGGGGAAATACAATTTCACTGCACGTTATTATTTATTTCTATAATAATAACATTAATATAAGCTACAACCTTTTTTTTATGATTACGGACAAAGATTACCAATTCTATTTGGAGTAGGGGGGTAGGACGATTGAATTTTCATTCTGCAAATTCTAATTATAATTCCTGATGTTTAAATTAACATTAAGTTAAAAAATTGGTCATGTAGTGAATTAAGGGATTTAAATGGCTATTCAAAAATGACCTGACAGATTATAGAGTTGACGTGGATTACATTGTTCGTTATAAAATTTGACATGTAAAAAATCTACGCAAATTAATAAAAAAAAAAAAAATTAACACCAGTTTAGAAAATTTAAAATTTTTCATGAATTTTTTAATAACTAAACATCTTTGTTTTTTGTTCTTATTTTTTACCGTATTTTTGCGTCTAAGGAACCAATTTGCAATAAAACAATAATTTAATTACATATTATTTCGGCACCAGTTATTATTTAAACAAACTTTTCAATTGTTGAGTATTCCACTTAAGCAACTTATTCATTCAATTAAAGAATTGTTTACATTCGCACGACCAGTTGTGCTTAAAATGATCAAAATTGATTGTAATCTGAGATTTACATATTTTGAATAAGCTTCAGTGGATTCCACATCTGAAATATCACATTTTTTCAAAGTCATCCTGCCCACATTTGATAGTTATAAAGTCTACTGCTTTTGCAGAGTCATGCAAAGTAATTTTATCAAGTGTTTCCAAATTAAAAACATTGGCGGATTCCATGTGTGGTAGGTGTGATAATTGCACACCTGTTGAAATGTAAAGCATAAAAAAGCAGTAAACTTTATAAATTAAATTATTTTAAGTTGAGTTATACAGGAAGTGTTTAAAATTTTCTTCTGCAACCCAACCATCTTACAATTCAATAAACATTTTCTCACTTACATTATCAACATGTATGTATGTTCTTTTTATTTCACTGTTTCTGCATTGGATATGTACTGTGTAAGAAGTATTAATTTTTGATGGATCACACGACCGAAAATTTAACTCGATTATTTTTTTATGTATTTCTTCAGTTTATTTAGATCCTTCAGAGTCATCGTCATTTTAGGCAATAAACTTTAATTATATGGTAGGGTACTTTTCTTTTATAATTGACGAATGTATTGGCCGCGTGTTGGACAACTTTTGCTATCATAAAAGTCAAAATTTTATGTTGTAAACAAGATGTAGAAAAAAAATTTGCCAAACAACCACTGACAGGGTAAATAAAGAGATTCATTATTATTATGTCACAGGACATCAAAAACCAAACAAAGCTGTTTTTTTAATAAGTTTTTTATCTTATTATCCTTGCTCTAAATATTACAATCGCAATTGAGTCAACGCTTAATTGCGGTTTTTTGGAAACTCAAGATGAACTTAAATTTACATCTTAAATTTGGCAGCTCAAAAAAAATTTCTACATGGATGAAATTTGAATTAATAATTACTATAATTACAAGTTATAATTAATTTTTTACAGCGATAGTAATTGAAGTGGTAGCTTACTTTTTGTAATATAACTAATCTTAATAATAAATTATTTTATATTAATTATTAAAATATTATGTATAATAGAATAGTCGTTCATTAATTTGATTATATAATTATATTGGAATTTTCGTAATATATAAGTAGCAAAATAGATTGATATGGTTCTGATATAGAATTTTTGTTTCAGATTCCTTCAAACTGATTGTATCGGCCTTAATATTTAAATAATATTAATATGAATAAAAAATTTTATTGTTGTGACATAGAAGTTTAACTTAAGAATTGCAGATCTCTATTAGTATTGTTTAATAAACTGCAGAGGATCTAGGAACCAGGCCCTGATTTTAAAGTACAACTATTTGTTTGTTGTTTGTTATGCCTGTTCGATGTATTGTTGTTAAGGTTCTTTGAGTTTTGAATACTTGGTGCTGATTTGCGTTGTTGAATTTTAAAATTCTGCAGTTTTATAAATGATGGAAAGAAAAGTTTTTAGGTATTCTAATATCTGCCACTTAATATTAATTGCTAAATACCTAGGTACACGTAAGAGTAACAAAAAAATCTATACACTATAAATATTATACATAATTATTATTATTATTAAACACTGTAATAAAAATAGGCGTAATTAAGCAAATTTAGGTATATAAATAATAAAATAAATAGCTTTAGACTGTGTTTATATACGTAAGTATACCGAACTATATTATTATATTATAAATAACGTCATTTTAGTTTTAGACTTTTCATTAGCTAACATAATATACAATATTATAGAAAGACTGTATGCTTAACTAAGATAATTACGCTATTTTTATAACAGTGCCTTTAGTTAAGTTTTAATTGGTGACACATGGTTTTATAAATAATTATATATATAAAGAGATGTATATGTATAAAATATATGAGAAATAGAACATAGAATATTTATGAAATAGAAATATATTATATGATGATATATTATTACCTTTTTATTATGTTCAGTTTTATTTTAAATTCGGATCTACCAACTCGTTTGTCTATTCTGCTAAAATATAAGTTTGGTTTAAAATAAAACAAATTTTGTGATAAATCAACTTTTTCGTATTAGTAAAAAATGCAATTTATATTAACAATTCTGTCACACAATTTTTAATGAGTACCTGAAATGCATCTCTTTTTATTTTGTATTATTGTAATTGATGATAACTTTACACTTACGCACCTAACTTACTAGTCGGTGTACATAATATAAAATAAAACTTTTCTCCATAGAGGGATTTTCAATGTGAGATACGATGTTAAGAAAGAACTTTATATACTTTCGTTGTTATTGTTTGTTTTTTATATACCTACGTAATAAAATAAAATTTATAATATTTAAAAAAAAATAATAAAGGTAGTACCTAGCCGGGCAATTAAAATCTTACTACCTATCCAAAATACCAAGCGTGTTCAACTAATCGATCAGGTAACTAACTGCGAGTTTATGACAGAATTGTTGTATAATAAATATGTTAAGATATGCACTTGGAAAATGCCAGGATAAAAACATAGGTTCTAGTTATTTTTAGTGGCTTGTTTTGTGTTGACCATTGTTAAATTTGAAAAAGAGAATTTTATTATTTAGCTTTAAGTCTAACCCAGTGTTATAAAATTATTATATCTATTTATAGTGTTGTTTTTTAAGCCCCTCGAGAAATTTTATCACATCACATCAACTATGTACAAAAGTTGTAAAATATTAACAATGGTTAACGTGTTTTTTTTAATAAAAAGGCTAGGAGTTGTTTTGTGTTTAGTCTTTTACGTGATATAAAAAAAAAGAGAACATACCCCTTAATGTAAGCGCACTAAATACAAAATAACTGTTTACGATTTGTAGCCTACCTTAAGATGTTAACTTTTTGTTATTAAATATTTTTAAGGCGTATGTGCTTTTCTGTGGTTAAATACCAAGGTTTACTCTATTTTATATAGGGAGCTTTTTTATACAAGAAAAAATTGTTAGTTCGGAACGAGAAGAGATGTACATTAAAATTTAATGAAAAGTTGACACCAACTCTTGGTGAGTTATGATTTGTAAAGTAGCCATATTTTGTAAATTGAGGGTATGGTAGGAAGGGTAATGGTATTGCTATTGTTAATCATTAATTGATTAAAATAAACATATTTCAAGTGTACCTTGGTCCACAAAACTGTATATTATATTAATTTATTAGACTTGGATATTTTTTTCATTACTATTGCAAATTTTTTTAATAGATGTTGCTAACATTTGTTTATATATTTTATTTCAATTTAATATTCGATAATTTGTTATATTTGTGGCGATGTCATTAATTTATAATTCTCATTTAATTTATAATAATAATAGCATCTAATAATATAAGGATTTTATTCATTAATAATAATAATTATCATTAGCATAAAAAAATATCGATTTATTATTTAAAATTATCGCTAGAAAAATTCTAATTATTTTCATATCCACAAATATAATGAATTTATCTGTAGAACCAGAAATTATATATTTTTTGTAATTATCTTTTTATTTTATTATATGTCTAAGAAACTAACAACATTCCCATTCTTCCTGTCTCTATTCTATACAACTTGATCTCGACATAATAAAATTACTTGTTTTATTTTCTCGTTTCAAAGAATAAAATTACAAAATTAGCTATCTTTAAATCAAAGAAAAACAACATTAAAAAGTATATCCTGTTTGTATTTGTAATTATCATGCAGCAAAAAGTTACTGATGCAAGAAGTTCTTTTTTTCTTCTAATTTTAATGTGAGAATAATTTTGACTGAGAAATCACGTCGACTTAAATCGAAATTCTATCATGAAAACTGTATTTGTCAATAGGTATCTATAAAATGAATTACTTGGCTATTTTACATTTTAATAAATGGAGTTTATGTTTACTTAATATGTTTATACTTCCTAAAATTCTTTTTACTCCAATTCAAATTTGTTCAATATATTGTTTCAGGTACCTACTTGCAATTTTTAATGGAAAATAGGTTCACAATTTTAAGTTCTAGAACGGCCATAGTTTTAAAAAACAACGATGGAAAATGGACATCTAGAAGAAATTTCTTTCGAAACTCGAAGAATGGAGAAGTTTTGCTCCGATTATTTCAGGTTAACTCTTCGTTAGGCTTCGGTTAGACTAGGGTTAGTTTTCAAGTGCATGGTTGCTGTATTTTTTACAAAGTAAATGCGAAAAACTTATAGTGATATAAGCTCATAGTGACATTCTCATTACACATTTTCTATTCATTTCAGCATCTGCCATGATTTCCCTTTTAGCCTTTTACAAAATGTTCATAATATGATCATGTCTTATTGTTCTAAATAAAAGTTTTTACAAAAAATTTAGTTCTTTTTCAACACAATGTTTAATCCGAAGCGTAGATCATCATGATGGAAATCTGCTGTACAATTTTATGGAAATCTTTGAAAATCATAGCAATGATTCATTAACCGATGTACTGCTATATATTGTTCTATTGTTATCAAGAATACGAGACATCGATGTAACATTGAAATGCTAACAAATATTACAATGCATGCAGATTAAGATCACTTGATGAACTATTTTGAAATATAATTTCAAGTGTTATATTTCAGGGCGGCATTTTCTTGTAAGTTATGATTCATACTGAAAGAAAAACAATTAGTACTGCGGGGAAGCTAAACTGGACCTTCCAATTCACTTGCAGATGTGTTACCATCTCAGCTAAAAGGCCTTTGGATTTTTATTGCATAAACTAACTGAACTTCATTTAAACTTTCAAACTCTTAAATTTACAAATTTAAGTGTATAGTCCATTTCATTTAAGCATGCAGAGAATAATTTGTACTAAAATGATGACCTTGAATATTAGCCAATGAAATTGTCACGAAGTTAGCCGCTTTTACACTGCTAAAATTTACGTGTTGCTGACAGATAATATTTAATTTTTAATATTATGTCAGAATGTATAATGTTAAAATTAAATAGTTCCTATGCAGCCTTTCTTTATTTATTTTATCAAAATCGCATTAAAATTGAAATAAATTTGTGAAATTACGTTTTCTAAAAGTATTTTGTAAACTTCTACATTAGGCAACACACATTTCTTTAAAATTTTCAATCGTTTCCCATTCTGTCTTTGTAAATGTGACTTTGCAGACGACCTGCCACCTACTTACTGCTAATATGAGATCGACTATAGCTGCTGTTGACCTTGGGGTAATAACTTTTCTGATATGTTTTACTGATTTCATGGATTTGACGAATTCAGAGGCATAGCGAGTCCTACAATAAAGGGGGTCAGTCGAAGTTTTAAGAGCTCGAATTTCACCAAAATTTTTGCACTGGGTGGTAGGTAATGGTCTTATAGTAGATGTAAATAATAAAATTTGCGGATAGTCCAGTATAGTTTATCCAAAATTAACAAAAATCCTGGATCCGAGATTTGCCGTGGTTGCGCTTGTCATAACGGCTCGCAACACTCGAGCGAGGCGGAGCCGAGCCGTTTTGACAAGTGCTAGATTCAATATTAAAAAATCCCCGGGGCGCAACAGAACTCGAAATTCTAATGCTGGGATCCGAGATTTGCCAATGTCAGGGGTTGTGAAAACCACCCGAATGGCGTGCGGAAATGAAATTTTATTATTACAATTATTATAAGTTGGTGAATCTTCTGCATCTGGTGTTTGTATTTTGTGGCAATGGGCCAAGAGGGCATGTAAAAAATTGCTTACGTATCAGTGTAAACACCAATCTGGATGGTAATTTCCCCACTTAAAACTTGTAAATTTTCATCAAAATGTCGATTTTCAAAATTAAATTGTGAAGTAACCGTTGGGTCGATTTTATTTATCGTCACCTCATAAGAAAGCTTAAATTTTGCTCTTTCAGAATATTTAAAGAAATCCTTTCCTATTTTTGAAGAAAAATCTCTTAAAAGATAGACAGTAACCGAAAAAAATGCATTAAGAAACAAGCAAAACTTTCTAGCGTTTTGAGTTATTATCTGTTAGAGGCTCCTGCGGGGCCCTTAAACCGTCTGGGCCCCTGTGCGCCGCACCGAACTGCCCTATGATAGCTACACCACTGTATCCAGTGCCGGATTACTCATAAGGCAGAAAAGGCGTCCGCCTAGGGGCCCCACTTATTTTATGGGCCCCGTAAAAACAGAAATTTTAGTTATCTTTTTATACTGATTCATCGTCTTTGAACATCAATGGATATTATCTTACGTAATTTTATTATTACCGTAAATTTAAAATTTGCTTTTTATTGTTTATCAAGAATCTGTATTTTAAAGTAGAAAATATAAATTAATTTTTTGTGTAAATTAATAAAACTTTTAGTGAATTTATTTAATAAACATTGTTTAATTTTTAAAATTAGTTGGTTAATATTGAAACTGCTTATTTCATTTATTGAGTAGTAAAATTCAAGACATATTGTAAGTAATAATTTTCTAGAGGGCCCCGAAAATTTAACTACCTAGGGGCCCACAAATGTTTAATCCGGCACTGACTGTAACTATTATTATACCTTGGAAATGATACAGTAAGTATACATTTAGGTTATATTTTGTTCTTTGACTGTCCCATAAAAAGATATCCTTCTGGAAATCAATGCCCTTTGAAAACATAATCAATTTCAGGCATCCTTGTGGGAATAAAACTTTTTAATCCAAATCCAAAAGGAAGATTGTTGGAATTTTGTTTATTGTTTTAAATGACGTAATTAAATAAAGGATGTAAATCAAGTTTTCCTTCTTCCCCGAACTTGAGGATGACCTCCACGATGCAGGAAAGGTACGAACAATCAATTTTTGGGTCATACCTGTTTTATTTTTGCTTCTGTTATTTTTAAACATTTTTCAATCCTTATTTTCGCCAGTATAGTAATATGACGTAAAGCTACACCGGCCAATTGCAAAGCGAGAAATCGGGTCAAATACATTGCTGTGATCTAAAGTCTGATATCAATCTATGTACAATGGGGAGAGCAACGGGATACCATCCATTAAGCTCCCAGTAAACACTGATGAATCGATTACCATTTTAGCTGAAATACTAGATGCTCAACCATCTTCGTCAACACTTTCAAAAAACATGATAATTTTGTTTTTTTTTCAAAAAGCAGCTCCACGTATCAAAAAACCTGAAAAGTGCAGAATAGTAACTGAGATTCCCGAGAGAATAAACGTTGAAGAGCAGCAATCATATATTATACAATAAAAAATATCAGAAAAACGGAAACTTCGAAAAAGATGACAACAAACTAAATCTCCAGCAGATAAAACTAAACTTAACAAAGCTGCAAAAGACCTGAAACAAAATTTATTAGATATCAGAAATCAAGGTATCCGTGATTACCTCGAAAATACCGACTACTCTCTTTGGAAAGCCACCAAGAAATTAAAAAGACCGCAGCAAACAAATCCTCCAATGAAGAACCATAATAATGAGTGGACTAGAAACGAAGAACAGAAGGCTGATACTTTTGCGAAACATTTGTCTGATGTCTTTCAACAAAATTCATCAACATGCCCAGTAGAGGAAGAAAACAAAATCCACGAATATTTAGAGACTCCCTTCCAAATGAACATGCCAATTCCTAAATTTAAAATAAAAGAAATCAAAAACATCGTTAAAAATACAATTAACCCAAAGAAAGCACCTGGTTTTGATCTAATCACTGGGGGGGGGGGGGGGTCCTGCAAGAGCTATCTGAAAAAGGGTTCAAAGCAATTACCCAGATATTTAATGCAATAATTAACATTAAACATTTCCCAAGACAATGGAAAGTGTTACAGATTGTCATAATCCCAAAACCTGGAAAAAATAACGAAGATGTCAAGTCATATAGACCAATTAGCTTGTTACCTATGCTGTCTAAGGTATTTGAGAAAGCATTTATTGAGAAACTGAAACCAATAATGTAAGATAAACAAATTTTACCGAACCACCAATTTGGTTTCCGTCAGCAGCATGGCACGGTAGTTAATAAAATTAATCAAGACCTTAATAACAAAAGCTAATACTGTTCGGCTGCATTCCTCGACATCAGCCAGGCCTTTGATAAAGTCTGGCACGAGGGACTGCTGTTTAAAATTAAAGATAAACTACCCTACCACTACTACCAGGTTTTCAAGTCTTACCTTAATAACAGATACTTCCTAGTTAAACAACTGAATGCATACTGTGCATAATGCAAAGTATCTGCCGAGATGCTGAAGACGCTGGAAGATGATGGAGTTTAAATTCTTCTGAACATCTGCAATAAGATCTGGAAAACAGGACAATGGCGAAATGACTGGACGAATTCAATTTATATACCGCTGCACAAAAAGGGATGTACAAGAAAATGCCAAAACTATAGGACAATTGCACTAATATCTCACGCAAGCAAAATACTCCTACGAATAATCGACCAAAGGCTACATAAACTTGAACATCAAATACCACCTGAACAAGCGGGCTTTATAAAGGGGAGAGGAACTAGGGACCAAATATTCAACGTACGGCAGCTCATAGAAAAAGCGCGTGAGTTCAATACTCCCACACTCTTGTGCTTCATCGACTATAAAAAAGCCTTTGACTGTGTACGCTGGAACAAGCTATGGCGTGCAATGCGAGAAATGGTTGTTCCGGATCATCTAATAGCAATAATAAAAAGCTTATATAAGAACAACGAGGCGATGATAAAATTGAATGACAAGAAATCAAAACCTTCTAAGGCGCAGAAAGGAGTTCGACAAGGATGTATTCTCTCCCCCAGGATGTTCAACACATATGGGGAATTCATAATGAGAAGGGCACTGGATGAACACAAGGGCGGCGTGTCGATTGGCGGAAGGAAAATAACAAACCTAAGATACGCGGATGACACCACGTTGCTGGCCAATGACGAAGACGAACTCGCAGAGATGCTACAACTGGTCATTAAAGAAAGTGAAGCCTTGGGCTTGAAAATGAACCTGGAAAAAACCAAACTAATGGTAATAGATAGAGATGGCATCTTAACAGAGGGTGATCAACTAACACAAATAAAAGTTACGGAATTTCTGTACCTTGGTTCATTGGTGACAAGTGAAGGTGGAACAGAGAAAGAAATAAAGAGACGCGCTGGAATGGCACGTGGAGCCATGACCAAATTAAATAAGGTATGGACCGACAAACAAATCACCACGAATACTAAGATTCAACTCGTTAAGACCCTAATCTTCTCAATTTTTCTATACGGCGTCGAATCGTGAACAATCAAGATGGCGGATGGACGCCGCATTGATGCTTTCGAGATGTGGTGTTGGAGACGCATGCTGCGAATCCCATGGACAGCGAAAAGAACTAACGTGTCGATACTAAAGGAGGTCAAAATAAAAGACAGACTATCGACCATATGCCGACGACGGATCCTGCAATATTTTGGACACGTGATGCGCAGAGATGAGTCAAACTTGGAGAAGCTGGTGGCTCAGGGAAAAGTGAAGGGCAAGAGACGCAGGGGTAGTTCACCAATAGATGGATCGATCAAGTAAAACGAATAACAAACCGACCCCTGCAGACAACAATAAGAGATGTAGAAGACCGGCAGGAGTGGAAGATTATAGTGAGCAACTGCGGATGAGCTTTTTGGATCACGATTCCTCAGTCATGAGGATACGACTGGAGAGAGAACATCTCAAAAATATGGAGACACAGCAATCGCATAGCTCATTTAGCCGCATAAGTGTATATAACAGCAACCATCATGAAAACGGCAGACGAAAATCTCAGCATTTTGGCAGACCTTCTAAATACTTGGTTTTCTCTTCACGAAATAAAAGAAAATTTGGATGCTTTGACAGCAACAATGAGAGGTATCGGCTTCGGTTTACGATATTGGCCGAAGGCCTCAGTCGTAAAACCTCGCCTTGAATGGAAAAATGTTAGTTTTCTTTACTTGTATCGAAAATATCTGTTTCTTTATATTTAGGAATCAGAGATATGATTGATGTCATTTTTGATACGTATGATATAGATAACAAGTTCGGTTTAATAAACGAAGTGAAATACTGTCATATCGCAAAATATTGATAATTATATGTATAATCTAAAATAAAAGATTTGAAGCACTTCAACCACTGATAATGTGATTATATAAACCACTGATCATTCTATTTCTTACATATTATTATACGGAGTTCTGGGAAAATTTAGATTTACTGGTACCATTCGTTAATTTTTCTGTGAAAACTCAGTTAGAAAAATTATGAAACATCCAATTTGAACACTTTCGAGACGGAAATACCACCACGCTTGAGCGGTTGGAGCGTCAAACAACGGAATACATGGCTCTTGCAGTTTATATATTTTTTTTATGGTACTGACACTATCTTTGGTTTAATTATTATTAGCCAATCTTAATCAGATTTTAAGGTCATTTACTTAAAGAAAACCGTCATAGCTTGCTTGGCAGACAGTTTGCCAGTCAAAAAATGTATGACTTCTAACAGATTCTCACGAAAATGAGATCTACCCATTTCAAATACTTCTCTTAGTTAAATGATGTAACAGGCATTTGGGCATTTGAAATTTTAGAGACTGGGTTTATCAAAAATTCATGAATGGCTAGAGAAAAAAATTCTAAATTAATGACCGAAGGTTTTCCCGTTAGGGGAAAATCGTCACAATTGAAAGGTATCATGCAAACTGGCTGGATTTTTGACACGTGTTTTCTCATATTATTATGAATAATACAAACATAAATTAGTAATTATCTAAAATATAAATCTAGCAGTTTTCCCCGATTTTATAATGTTTTCTGTTGCCTTCCAATACTCCAGAAGAGTTTTCATGAAATTACTGCAAAATATTTTGGCAATATGCTCAATACTTTCTATTTCGCAGAATTAAACATAGGATTTAAAACGTTGAAAAGTTAAAATGTAATTTTGCATATACATACCTACACCGTATTAAGATAACATTATTTTGATTTGTAATTTTAATTGCAAATTTTTAAAAGGTAATTGAAGCTACACCATTGGTTGTACATATGTATTTACTAATATTTAAATAATTTAGTCGGATTTATATTGTAAAATCGCTGGAGCATAAGATGTAATTCGTTTACCTTGAAAATTCACATAACAATGAACCAAAACGGAAACGAATTGTATGATTTCTAAGAGTTTAATTTAAAGTCAAACACCTTTATGTGAAAAAAAGAAGTTACTCGCTGTCTGCTAAAATTCCAAGATCAAGATTACCCAAGTACTTGTGTGTAAGTTACCTTACCATTTCAACTTACGGTTAGGAAAGTACCTAGAAGTTTTTGAATTTTTGTAAACATTATCACCAAACAGTAATTTCTAAATATTTTCATTAATAAAAACAGCTATCACTGGTTTTGATTATGTACACTGTACTGCTCTACATTACTTACTGCCGATATTCACTTACTGCTACTGTCTAATAATGCCATTTACTGCAGTTACTACCTGATACGTAGAATATTTAATATTATTGTTCCACTATCAGGTATAGCAGTATTCGGCAATATCAGAAATAAGTAGCAGTATCAGCAGTAAGTGACAATATTAGTCAGTACCAGGTAGGAAAGGGAAATGTTAGACATTCTCAGCAGTAAATGGTAGTACAGTAATTAAACACTACATATTATTGCATATAAGGATATAACTACCACTTACTGCCCAATACTGTCGATAAATAGTACTGTCGATATTGCCTAATATTTCAGATTTTTATATTGTTTTTTACTGCTCAATATAGTGTACCTTGTGCGGTGTGTGGTCTCATTGGTTCGTTTATTTTGTCATCGATCCGCTCATTTATATTCAATCAATCAGAGTTAACTATTCTACATTAATACTTTAAAGTTGTCCGATTTATGTGTGCATGAGGCAAATAGTGTAGAAGTCTGCTAGTTTTTGTTATTTAGGAAATCCCTGAGTATATCCGGCAAATTAAAAAAAATTGCATGGGAAATAAAGGCTTGTCATACTATGTGTGATAGAATTTAAAAAAAGTACAAAACCGGTTAAACATAAGTTTTCAAAAATATTTCAATTAGAAAACTGAAAACAATAATTTTCAGCATAATGGATAATATGTAAATGTTACAAAATATAATAAGTGTAAATATTACACAACTTAATATACAACTTTCTTGTTTTGTTATAATTAACATGATCTAATTAATTAGTTACACACATTAATTTTTGTCATTTAATGATAATTTTGTGTAAGTAAACTTTTATTGTAAGTATCATTAATCACTGCATAAAAGCGTCATTAGAAATTACATTACATCAACATTCACATAAATTTTGTTTATAATTGTTAATTTTTTTAATATCAATTTTTAAGACAATTATGCAGTGCCGTAATGGGTTTTCCCATTTTTACCCCGATTATTTTTTAAAAATTAGGGTCCTTAATTAAATCGGTGCATATTTTTCAACATTTTGATTTAATAATTTAAAATTTAATATTTTTTTCAAATTCTTTTATGCAAATGCCGGCTAACATTTTTCATTATGTCGAGAGCGCAGGTTCGGACGAAAATGCTATTTTTGCCAAGCACCGAATTAATCAAAGGAATCTGCTTTAATGGATTAGTACATTTCAAATTCCAAAAAATCCCACAAAATAAAAATTTCAGTTAGATTATTCTGAAGAGATAAATTTTATAAAACAAAGGACCAAGCATTTGGATGCCTCACCGATCTCACAGACGCAACTAGGTCCAATATTTTAGGGAATCTAAAAAATTGCCCTGCAGGAAACAGTGGTTTGTATGGTAAAATACGTAAAATATATTGAATTTCTGCATTAGTGAAAACTGGACATCTCTTGAATGCTAATTTGAATGTTAGCAGTACCAAACGATAATATTTTTTCTAGCGGGTAACTCCGTACTAGAAGTAGTAGTTAAAGCAAAAAATTACACATGTAATAAATAAGAAAACAAGATAGTAACAATTTTTTTTGTTTATTTAATAAGACAGGCAGCAATACCTGCAATTAAATCAAAATTCTTTCTTGACGAGGGCCACTTTTTATTGCCAAATTATCATTACCTGACTTCTTCGAATAAAACACGATGGAAGAACAACTTGGTCTTGTTAGTTTTAGTTTATTCATACATTGATGGTTGTCTGAGATTCCACTTTAGTAGGTATATAAAGGCACCAGTCTTGCGGTAAGCTCTTAGTCCATGGCAGTGAATCTTAAGAAAAATCGGTCACTTCTAGTTAGTGATACCTTCGAATAAGTGGAATTAGTTTATGTAACTTAATAATTAACATATTCTTTAAAATCAACCAAGTGAAAATTGTTGTAATTAAAGTAATCGATGAAGAATAAAAAAGGCATGAAGCAATAAAAATAATTATTGACGCAGCTTTTGAAAATTTTAATCATTACGCGAGGCCGAAATAAGTTTACTTTAAAATGTGATAGTAAATAATAAAAATATTTTAATAGAACTTTTGAGTTAAAAATAAATATTTTCAAAATGTGTTTAAGATTTTTGAAAAACAGTGCCATACAGCATTTAGTATTTATACTAATAACTTTAGAATTTGTGAAGTGCCTTAGTATTGACAATAAGCTCAATGTAATTAGAAGTGGTAAGTGATTTTAATAATTATAAACCTTATATTTCTGATATGTTGCCCATTTTACTACTATAATCGGTAGTATCTAGAAAAAATAATTTATTCGGTCCAATCATAAATTTTATCACAACATAGTAATTATTACTGTGAGGTCTTAGAGTGTTTTTTGCAATGTTAACCGGTATATTCAAAATTATGCCATAACTGTTTATTGATTTTAAAGCACATGTGTGATCTGATCAAAGATGATCAGTGGTGGTCTGGCCGTAAGAGCAATCACCCGAAAAAGCCTTGAAAACAAAGGTCTAGAGCTTTGTTAATTTGTTACAAGTAAATATTTTTATTATTTAAGGACGTCTTTACAATTACTATTGATCTCAAATCTAAATTTTTCAAATTGTCACGAAATTATAGTGTATGGAATGGTAAGTGGCAGGTTCTTCTATACAAAAAAGTAAATCACATGCCACTTTATTATTATTAAAAAACGTGTCCATCGTTATTTCCTTGTTATTAATCTCTCGCGGGCATAGGAACATAGGATACGTCTTGTTAGAGCGTTCAGTTTTTTATGATTAAATTATGTTATTTCATCTCTCGAAAAATAACGTACCTTGCAGTAGTAAAAATGTACCACAATAATATAGGAAGTTTTATTAATTATTATGAATAATAAGGGAAATCCAACTATATAAATTTAATTTTTATTAAATTATACGAAAATTTACATTTAGTTATTTACATTAATTAAAATCACATCACTTAAATTGGCAAACAAAGCGCTTTTAAAAATATTCGTTTAATTACTAGTGGTAAAATATATTATTTGAAGGTAGATTTATATGCAGCTAATGCCATCATAATGAGCATTTCTACACGATTGGGAAAATATTTTAAGATATCTCTTTTCTCTCCAGTTCTTATGGCAGATAACAGTTTATTGTTGGTTTTAACTGGACGATAATGCTTAAAGATTTTTTATACCTGGTGTCCCTGGTGTGTCCTTAAGCTTAAATGTTGTCCTTCAATAGTCCTTATTGTTTTATAAATCACGAAGTCATATTTTTACGTTAATAATGTGAAAAATATAGTTTGATGATTTTCTTGATATTTGTAATAGCTCAGATTTTTGTAAAATTCTGCAGTCTCTTATTGTTAATCCCATGTCACAGAGAAACACCGGGGACTGACCAAACCACCAGGTAAATAACCCAATAAAAAACGTATTTTCAGGTGAATTGATTCAAAAACTCTTCATATACAAAAAAATAACAAACAAATAAGAAGAAATATTAGAATGAAAATGAGAGGGAAACGTGTATAAAATATTATCTACAAAATTGGAAGAAATTAAAGATTCGCGATATGAAAAAGAACTTGAAGGACTACTGCATCAAAAACCGGACCAACAGAAATATAAAGAAAAAATAAATTACTAGCCACGATTACAGTTAGACATGATTGATGAATTTTAACGTCCTAAATAAAGACCTACAATTAATAGCTCGCCTGAAGGAAAACGTAAGGGTTTAAAGAAGTTACGACTCTAACTTATGAAGGAGAAAGACAAGGAAATATAGCGAATATAGGTAAGAAATTTGGAAAATATAAAAAAATAATCACAAGAAGGCGAGAAACAAAATAAAAAAAAGAAAAGAATTAAGTTGAAAGTTCTAATACGAAATTACAAAAAATATTAGAATCTCGATAAGATCTTGTGGAAAAGATATTGTTTGGTAACATTAAAAGAACAGCTGAAGAACAATTTTTCGACATAAAAAAAATGTTTACGATTCAGTTTATAATTCAATTATTTTAACCAAAAAATATCAAAAAAGGAAAATTTTCATGGAACTATTCTGAAAGTTGACAAGCAATTATGTGTATCTGACGAGTAGACGCAACTTACAAAATAATAGCAGATTCTGTAGCTGTTCATGAAGATGACATCAATAGTTTGGAAATATTTGTGGAAGCTGTTCAGGAAAAGTGTCCTGGAATTATCCCAAAAACTATTGACAACCGAGATATCCAGACCATGACCGTTGTAATTCTACAGGAAATCCCACAGCTGAAGTCTTTTAATGTCACCCTTAGAATAAATACATCAAGTAACTAAAAATGTTTCAATCCATTTCTGGGTTTAAACGTATTTCCAGTCACATTGATACCGAAAAGTTTAAGTTACTTCGGAAATGCCAATATGTGCAAACATTTGAAATTCGGAAATTTCAAATATTAACTTAAGGGTGCGATAAACACAAGTGCGATGCAAAATAATTTTGAGACGTGTAAGAGAGAGACAATTAAGTTTTCAGTGTTTTACTGCAGTCCCTGGTGTGGCTAGAATAATTAGTAATTAAGAAATACGTGTGTACCAAACCATGTTAAGTTAGATACAAATTACATACTGACTATGTTTGGTTTTTCATATTTCAAAAGAAAACTTTGTCATTCCTAAGTAAAAAGAGCGATAAAAGGCAAATTTTGGTCAATTTTACTCAGTTATTATTCAAATATTATAATATTTTAATTATAATTAATTTAAAGTAATTATGTACCCTAGAAGTTCTTTAACAAATAATATTGAAGAAGAAGAATTGATCAGATTTTTTAAATTGTGTGATAACAAACGTCAAATATTCAGGATAGATCCCAACGACGCCCGCCACACGACGACGATCACATTCTGGAAAAATCTTTTGTAAATGTGTAAAAATAATTTTTCATAATTATTTATTCAATATATTCATTTCATGAATTCAGCAGTTGTGGGTTCGATCCCCGATCAAGTACACCAGGATATTTCGACCGTGCTCCCTCACAAGATGCTGGCAACATCTTTGAGGTATTAAATGCCTCAATAACTTTCTAATCTTGATTAAGAGATTTGGAGAAGGGGAGTGGGTAGGCAGCGACTTGCTGTATAGCGGGGTATAATTTAATTGTAATGTTGAGTTGTAATTTCTGCTAGCCCAAATGTACATACATAAAAATACGCCTTGGGTACTAAAAGTATCTACCACGAGTAAAAGTACTAAAAATCACAAAATCTAAATTAAAATAGATAAAATTCTGTACATAAATATGTATTTAAAAAAATTGTTCCATGCTATCTATTAACTTTAATTTATTTTACAGATTGTTACGAAAGATTAGCAATTGGTCAAAAGTTGCATAGCAGAGATATCGATAAAACATTAAATTTAAGTACGGTTCAAGACTGCCGTTTAGCTTGTACTAATGAAGATGTCCGTTGTCGTACATTTAGTTTTGGGTGAGTACAAATAAGTTAGTGTTAATATTTTATATTTGTTATATACAGTGGAATAACTATCTAGGTAACAGAAATTATGCCAAATAATGGTTATTCATTTAAATCTTAAAGATTGAGTGAACTTTATTTAATTTGTAAAAAATATTCAAGTAAACTAATATTACAGACATTGAAAAACAATTAAATAAATTTTATTGCCCCCCTCCCCTGACAATAAGAATATAATAAAGCTATCCTAGGATTTTCGAGAAAATTCTAAAAAAATCTCAGGAAAATCGAAAAAATCACGAAGAATACTATCGATTATTTTTTTTTGTTCCTTTGCTTTTAACCATTAAAAATTTCCTGGGAAATCTCATAAATTCGCTTAGCAAGTATTTCTTGTCATCCAAGTGTCGAATACTTTCATGTAATGTTGGTTGCCTAAGCAATAATTTTTCTTCAAGTTTTTCATAAAGTACACTATTCTTTGTTCAATCAATTTGCATTAGCTTATATGCAATTATTATTGTGATTTCAATAATTTATTATAAATACACTTTTATACAGACATAAAGTATTTAAAAGTTGCAAATTGTATGTTTCAGAATTGGATTGAAAGGCAATTCAACGTGTGAACTCAGCCAGCATGTTGTGAAAGAATCACAAAATCTTACACCAATTGGAACAGTAGCCAACCTTGATTTTGACTTGTACATAAAAAAATTGGGTTGCAAATTAGTACTAACTCAAGAAACTCATCATGATCAGCCCAAACCGCAAGAATCAAATACAAATATTAACGATAAAAATAATAGCACACAAAATTTTAGTACCAAAATTAAAAATAATGCATTACCAACTTCGAAACCACCTAATCAAAATAACTACCAGCAAAACGAAGAAGAACATCCACAGACATTAGATTCCGACCAACCAATTAGAGTACAATCATCGCTTATTAGTGTTGCATCAGGACCTGGTCCACTAGTGCATATAGTTTCGCCAGTTTTTGAAAATCCTGATAGAAAGCGTCCATTCAATTATGGAACAGGAAAACCATATTATCCAAATCGTTATACTCCTAACTACGATAATATAAATAATTCGCCATACGATCGTCCAGTTTATGATAGAGATTCTTATGATTATCGTCCTAACCCTTCTCCAAACCAAAATAAATATGAACCACAAAAACCTGCTTATCTTAATGATCGTTTTGGTTATGATGAAGATAATTTCCATGCTAACAAAAAAAGACCAGGTTATGAATCATCACATGTTTCTGTAAATCACAACGAATATGAAGAATCTCATTACTATAATTATGATAAACCACACCGTCCTCAAATTGTACCGAATCGCCCATATTCAGACGATCCGTATTATAAACCAAATCGTATACCAGAAAGACCAGAAGGAAATTATTATGATTATCAACAGTATTCGCCAAATAACTCTCCACAAAGGCCTATGGAAAATGCTTATATATACGGAAATAAACCTAAACCTCCTCAGCAGATTTCTGATAATAAAAAACCGGAGTCCAATTTAGAAGTAGCAAAGGGAAATAACTCAAATGCGTATCAGCAAAATTCAAATAAACCAACTGAGATTCCCAAACCACCTAAAAATTCCTATGGCGATCAAACAAATTCTAATAGACCTAATAGTATACCAAATGCTCCTGCAAATAATTATAATCAAAATGTAAAACCAACGCAACCTCCTAAAATACCTGAACGCCCTATTTATGAGGATGACGGTTATGCAAAACCACAACGTCCTAGTTATAATAGACCATACGAAACATATGATAATGTATATTACGACTCGGTGTTAGTACAAAATAGACGAAATGAAAGCTATATATACAGGCCTATTTATCAACAAGAAAATCCAGTAGAAGATAACCCATATCGTCCTTCTAAATTGCCAGATATTTTTTCAAGTTATGATCAAACAATTTCTCCACTGAAACCACAAAGAATACCCGCCCGTCCTGTGCAACACAATAGTTATGGTCCGGAGTTAAACCAACGTCCAACTAAAATTCCTAGTTTACCCGCAAGTGATTATGAACCAACCATTAGTGATCAACGACCGTATGACTACCCTCAAAGACCCTATGATTATCCTTCAAGACCATATGACTATCCTCAAAGACCGTACGACTATCCTCAAAGACCGTACGACTATCCTCAAAGACCTTATGATTTTCCTCAAAGACCGTATGATGTCCCAACCAGACCGGACCAATCTAGTCGTCCAATAGAAACTAATTATGGTCCAACGTTACACCGACCTGTTGCTGTTCCAGATATCCCATTCAATAATTTTGATAACTATGACCAAACAGTAAATTCTCAAAGACCTTACGATGTACCGAACAGACCCCAAAAACGTCCTACAGAAGTTAACAGTTACGGTTCCGAAATACATTCAAACCGACCCAACAAAATACCAGATTCCCCATCAATTGCTTCCGATAGTTATGGATCCAACGAACAACCTCAAAGGCCGTATGATATACCAAATAAACCACAAAAACAACCAAATCGTCCTTTAGAAACTAATTCTTACGGTTCGGAATTACATCGGCCTAGTCAGATTCCAGATTCTCCATCAACAGCTTCTGATAATTATGGATCCAACGAACCACCTCAGAGGCCATATGATAGACCAAATAAACCACAGAAACGACCAAATCGTCCTTTAGGAACTAATAATTACGGTTCGGAATTACATCGGCCTAGTAAAATACCAGAATCTCCTCTAAACACTTTCGATAGTTATGGTCAACCGCAGAAGCCTTACGATATTTCAAGTAGACCTCAAAAGCAGCCAAGTCGACCCGCAGAACCCAATAATTACGGTTCAGATCCACATCGTCCAACCAAAATTCCAGATTCGCCTCAAAGTACTTCTGATGATTATGGGGAACCCCAAAGACCATATAATAAACCAAGTAGACCACAACAATTGCCAAATCGTCCTGTAGAAGAGCATAATAATTACGGTTCCAAACCAAATCGCCCAATTAAAATACCGAATTCGCCGTCGAACGACCTAGGAAGTTATGGAAACTCAGGACAAACGCCTTATGATGTTCCAAATAGCAACTTGAATGGCATTTATTTTACAGTGCATACTCGAAGACCCCCATCTTATTATTATGAAGATAAATATAAATATCCCACAGATAATGGTAATAATTTTGAATATAATCCAACATACCAGGATCGGCACGATGATGAGATTTCTAAATATCCTACTCGTAATCACAATAGCGATTATCCAAAAATTACGTCTGAACAGCCTAATAGAAACGATTATTTATATCCTTCCGATTTTGATTACTATAATAGAAGACCAATATCTCAAGAAAATTCCGATTACGATTATTACAGATATAAACATAGGCTACATGAATTTGATTACAATCAAAGATATAATAATTTTTTACCGTGGGATTATAGATTTGATCAAGATAAATCTTATTATGGATTTAGGCATCAGTACAGGGATGATTATGACGATCAATATTATAGGCGAGCTGTATACAGCACGGAATTTAAAAGACCAGTGTATGTTCCAATACCTTCCGATAATCAAATGAAGCCTGATGTTGCACTTAATGATACTATGGATAATTTGAATAATACTCCAAGTTCTACCAATTTGACAGTTCTTACAAACTCTTCAAATTTAAACACAAATAATTCAATTACTTCCAATCCCATCCCCGAAGATAATGAACCGAAGAGTCATATTCGTAGGCCAATAGTGAGCGAAAGGATCGGTTCCCATGGCGAAACAATAACTTCGATAATAACAGAAATAACTGATAAATCTGATTGTAAGTACTATTTTTCTTATTTATTGTAGCATAGTTGACACTAAACTATACCTTTTTTGTAATACAAGCGTAAAATAATATGCTTACATCATCAAGATAACATCTTTCCCCAGTTGTTGTTAACAATGAAGTAGTTGAAGGTTATTATAGTCTACTAAAATGATCAGTGCTTTTACATGCATAACTAATTAGTATATCTTGAAATTTTTGAATAACCACGAAATTGTAACTTCTGCGCGAAATTATTAGTAAAAAAATGAACCTATATCTACTTACCGAAAGAAATAAATTATGCAATAAGGAAATGCATTTCATACAATCGCATGTGTAATTTTTTTAGCCTTTTTCACGTCTTTAACAAGCATAAAATAATCTGCTTGATGAATTATTAAAATTATTTTTTTGTATGTTGAATTAGTTCATTTCAAACAACCTTCCATCTTACTGGAAAATAAGTCTGAAATAGTCCCAAGGTAATACCTCTGTTGAGCTCATCTAGAAATTTTCGGAAGTGATTATATTTATTCATGTACTGAATATTGGATTACAAAAAACTGAATTGTTAATTTTTTTAACACCAACAGGAAATACATTTACAATTTATTATTAGTAGAAATTTTAATTATATATCTTCTCATTACTTTAGGCTTCTTTTTCACGCTTTACTGCTGCATCTTCAAGAACAATTTAGGTCTCATTCTTCCCTTGACTTGTGTAATTTTGTGCCTAGTGTTTTTGTAACACTCTTCTTTCGAATGGTAATAGCCGAAGGGTGAATTAAGACTGGAAATAGGTGCACAAAAACGTATAAATATCATGGAATTATTTGGACTCTGATTGATAAATATAGAATTTGATTTAATTTATAAATATGGGCACAGATTATGCTCATGGGTGGGATTTCATTGCATTAGGTTCGCTTCAGTTTTTAAAGATATCTATAATCTCGATTTCCCATGTTGTGCGGCCTAAAGGCCGCACTGACCCTCACTCTTCTGATTATTTCGGTTAGTAATTTAAAGAAATCAGTCAATAAGATAAGACAGACAGAAATAGATTTTCAGCTCGTAAAAAATTATAAACATATTTCAATAAGTATCTATTTATATATTTTAAATCAGTTCTTTTATAATTGTATTACAGAATAGATACATAAAAAATTTTATAATTAGGTCTAGACAAATCAAGGAAAATCGTACTCGCCAGAAAAAAAGTGTTCCTGCCAGCATCAAAAAGACGTGGTTTATTTTTGAAAATTCAATGAAATGTTCAGCCAAATAGAGTGCGAAATTAAACATGTAATATAAGAAACCTTCAAAAAAGATTTTATCTACAATTCAACTACAATTCGGAAAAGTGTATTTTCAATATTTATTCGCCATACAAAATGAGCTATTTATAAACATTCGGTTGAAAGGGATGTATTGGTGTTGATACCAGAGTCGGATTAACTTAAAATCACCCCTACGCAAATTTCTCTTTCAAAAGAAGAAGAAAATATTTTCATTAATAAATTTGAATAATATTTATTTAATTCTTTATTTTATTATGAATTATGAAAATAATAATTTAAAAAATATTAAATAATAATTCATTGTATAACATTTTCAACAAAATATTTTAATAACTTTCATATCAAAATAAAACGAAAAAATTTTGTCGTTTGAGGTTTTGACCCCTAAGCAGTCACCCAGTTTTGTCTAATGGCTAATACGGCCCTGATTGCAAGTAGGTAATTTACTGCTGATACTGAATGTGGTTTACTCGTCAGTAAATCATGCAATTCTTTCTCATTGGTCCGTTAGTTTATTCGTAAAATCTTTGTTTATTATTTAACGGGTAAAAAATGCATTAAAACGTAAAAAAAGCAAATTAAGTCGTTATAGTTTGCTTTTGACTTTCGACTCAGAATAAAATATTTTTTCAAACCGGGTATCTCAGTTGCAGTCGACGCACTTAGACCTCGGGTCATAGACGCCTTCATTATATTCTAGAAAACAATATAATATGTTAAATTAAAATCTGACTATTCAAGTATAATTCTAAAATTCTTAAAATTCAAATTTTAATAAATAAAAATTCTAAAATTAAAAAAATCTAAAATTTAAATATAATTTGTCACGATCGAAAAAGTTTCAAGAAGGCAAAGCTACAGCAATGCTGTAGAGTTTATTACATAATAATTAAACATCAGGTAAAATAATTTAGTCGCCAACTAAGTGGAGGAGAAGGTGGATCTTTAAAGAATTTTTTAAATTTTCACTTTCTAATGGTTTTAGCCCCAAAATCATTAAGATTTTTAGTTGTACAAACTGCATTTAAAATTAAGGACGTTTGAGTTATTATACGTATTAAATTTAGTACAAGAATTGCCAAAAAACCGCAGTTTCGTATTTATAAATTATATGTTTTACCAAAAAACTTTAAACCCCTTTTTCCGGATGGAAGATTTAAAAGACTACGATTTTAGTTTAATAAATTTTTTTTAAATTAATCCAATTCGCAGAAGAACTAAATCGGTGAAAATCTAAGGTTCTGGCAAAGTTTATCTTAAAATTTCCGGCAGGCTTGCGTAGTTCAAGCTGCATTTCATAAGAATTTTTTAAATAATACCAACTAAATTACCTACTAATTAATTTATAATAGTTACTCTCGAGCCGGTCTTTGTGTGACTAATGCATATAATTTTCTTATCACGCGTTTTCGTTACACTATAATACTTAATTACAAGGATATTATGATTTAATAATTTATTATTGAGTAATTTTAATTACATGTAGTTAAATTGTTATCTTGGATGCTATAGGAATTGGGGTATTTGCTATAATTTAAAAATATCCTGGGGGTTCGGTTAGTGGGGTTTCAAATAAAATAATATCGTGACCATAATGGTTGTGTACGAACTACGAAGTTCATTTATATCGCCTAAAACCCACCATAATTATAATACCATCCATGTATTAAAATAAATAACTCTAAATGGACCTATTATTATAATGAGCACAGAGAAAAAAGCTTTAAAATCAATTTTAATATAAAAAATTAGGAAGGCAACTAATTATTGAAATAGCACGAAAAGTGTAGTATTTACATTCGTGGATACCACACAACATTATAATTATAGGAAATAAATAATAAGCAAATTAATAATAATAAAAGAATCCAGAAGATTTATTCAGTGAGAAAAGAAAACATTTTAAGTAAGGGGTTGTGTACCAGGGGATTCCCTGATAATATATTTTCACTAGTTAATATTTCATTTTTATTAATGAATTTTTTCAATTCTCAATACCGTAGCGGGATACCCTGCATACCGGCATATCTATAGATAGATCCTTCAAATGAGGAATAATTAAATCAGTATCAAAAACTAACTTTTAAATAAAATCATACGCAGTTCCATGAATAAACAATGCAATAAAATTTGCGTTAGACATAATATAAAACAAATCAGTAAAATTTAATGAACCATAAAATGATGTTACAACATAATTTAATTGTTGTTTCCGGACCTTATAGTAACAGGATTAATAGTTCCGATTCCCACAATTGTCATCTGATAGGTATTCAACTAAATTTTTAATCCATAAAAAAATCGTAATAGTAATTAAATTTAAAACGTACCTATACAATGCTTTAACGCACAACCCCACCAAAAAAGGGGGGAGCACACTTTAAAATTCGTCATTCATAAACAGCAAAACGTACATGTATCCTTGGTAAAAATGCATATATTGTTCGCAAAGTAGCAACAAACTTTCAGTGGTGTAAGATCATTTATTTCGCATCAATGAAAGTGCTTCAAATTTTTATTTTTTTTTCGATCGATAAAACTTTACCCAAGAACCAAGACACAAATTAAAATTAAAATATAGTAAATTAAAAAAATACTGGTGCTTTTAACGTTACATCGAATAATTCACTGCCTAATAAACAATAAAACTTATTTCGAAAATACCTCACAGGAAAAGTGTTGCAGTTGTATGTTAATTAAATCTTGAGAAAATTTAGAATGAGATTTCGTTGAGGCATGGTCAAATTTAATTACGCATATTGTGTTTTTACTAACGTAAATTTGTAATCGAATTTAACGTTTTGTGAAGCCATGGATGTTTTAATAAATTGAGTAATCAATTTATGCGTTAAGATGAAGTGCAAAATTGTTTCTGTGTTTCTAGTACTTTCTTTTCATATTTCGTTGTGCTATAGTACAAGTTCGGTTATAATAGTGGAAGATGCAAAAGGTAAATTATTATATTTTTAATTGTTCATGCGGTTACGTAACGACAATGAGAGTAGTAAAAGTGAAAATAGTATATCCTAATTTAATAATTTCGGTGACAGTTTCACATAATAAAAGATCATGAAGCATAAAAAAATTAGCTTTTATTAAATGTTCACGGTACAATTTATTTACGAATAATGAAGTCGTCAATCACTAGAACCATAAAATATAGCATTTAAAATTCTCACTGTTCTTTTAGAGTGGCTGTCTCACAATGCATAACATGCTGACCGACATGGATTGATTGAAAATGGGAAATTAATAAATCAATCAAGTTATGCAAAAAAAATTTCGCAATAAATTTTTTTTTGTTAAACAAATTATTTACCTACACTAATGTGGTTTTCATTGTTGGCACAAATTTTACAGGAGAAAGTGATAACACAAAGCAATATTATGCCCATAAAAAGATCATATGTAATGATTATTTGGTGTGACAACAAAAATATTTTTGACAAACATTAATTGTATATTTTTACTATAAAATCAATTACGAATGTCGAAAAGAATGCGGTCATATATTATATTTTGCAAATAGTACTCATAACTACGATTATAAAATTTAGATATAATTATACAAATTGTAAAGCAGCATTTAATTATCCCTTTTATTAACTTTTACAATGGTATTTATTTCCATTTAAGAGGTTTCTTATTATGCTTTTATTACGTTTAAATTAAGAAAAATTATACATACATTAAATAATATTAAAGGTTAATTATAATAAGTACAAAATATTTAACCAATTGTGAAATGTTAAAATAAATTAATTTTAATAAATTAAATTTGATTATTAATTAAATTAAATTTATGAAACCTGGGAAACGATAGCTTATAGCAATTGTTTTAGAACATCATAATTTAGGAGCTTGATAAATAGAACATAAACTCTCTTGTGTTTCGTCGGCCTATTCACCAAGTAAATCAACACTTCCAGGGCATGGACAGTAGTTTAATCTGCCCTTTGTAAAACCAAACTGGTACGGTGCCCGTCTGCTGTATCTCTCAATCTCCGCCTGGAGTCTGCCAAGTATCAGGTCCTCGAGTTTATTAATGTGATTCAGATACTATGAAGGCATATCGATGGTTTTTTTGACCTTTCTTGTGAGAAATAATCTTCTCTCGGCCAGCAGTAAGTTGAACACCGGGGGGGACCTATTCCGGAATCTGTTCTCCTAGCCTCTTCAAGGAAGCAATCGTTTTATGTATCTTGTTATAGGTGCAATGCCGGAGGCGCCCCCTCGACCAAATCGTTTTGTAATAATTTTGTAACCCTTACCTAAACCGTTGTTGTCCAAGTCCAATAGCAGGATCTCCTATTTAGCCCTTTTGTCTCATTCTTGCCTCACGGGAAGTGAGGCTTGGATGCACTCTCTTCTGAAGGTCGAAACGTCTTCTGTCCACCAATAAACACCTCATTGTCCTTAATTTTTTAAAATAAATTATTAAATGCATTATTACTATGTTATACATCAACCCAAGAGAACTGCCGGCTTTACATGTCCTTCATGAAACGAAGACAGTGATAAAAACGTTAGACCCTGTCAGGATTCGAACAGGATACCTTAAATGCCAGCGGTGGTTTGGCTAACTGAATAGATTAATGATATTTTCTAACCAATTAAACATTTAAAACAACACTAACAACAACAATAACGGCCGGTTTCAATAAAGTTCTCCTTAACCTGTGTTAGTTAACATGTTGTGTTAACTATAATCATTCGTTAAATTTTGAATGGGTTGCAGAAACTACCAGTAATCTATAATTAGGTAATCTCTGATTATAAGTTCAAATGTTAGGTTGGTCCTTCTACTTCACTTATAACGACAACTTCATAGTACAAAATTGACGTATATTATGACTAGAGTACGGTTTTCTAGCTTTACTATACATGAATATTGATAGCAGAAGTGCAATTGTTATAAATGTCCATGAATTTGAAACAAATAAGTCACTTGGCGCTATTTTTTTATGCTTATATGCTTACTTTGATACTTAAGCATTTTTGTGCTTATTTTAGTATATTTTCGATAAATAAAATCAAAATTGCAGTAGATACAACTTCATCAATCTTACAAAGGACCCGGAAAATATGCCAACTAATTTGAAATAAATTTTAATGAACCAATGAACACCGAGTTATTTCTCAAGTAGATTCAGTTGTAAAAGTTATAAATTATTGCGTGTGTTTACATTTTTGTCGTGGTTCATTTTAGAACAAATCTTTATAAATTGACTGCAATTTGCAAAATAAACTATGGATTTCAAATATTCGCCCCGAGAAACTTCTTCATATGAGTGTAGTACATTTTAAATTTTGTCAGCGCCGGCCACGCCTCTAAAACGAACACTTTGGTGTTTTTGTTTTCGACAATTTTGACTTTCGGTGTCAAAACACCGGCGTTTTAGTTTTCGGTGTTTTTGACTTTAGATGTTTTTGTTTTCGGCGATTTTGACTTTGAATGTTTTTGTTTTCGGTATTTTGATTTCGGCGTTTTTGTTTTCGGTGTTTTGTTTTCAGTGTTTTGACGTGGAATCACATATTTTTAATGGAAAATTTAGAAAAACATTTAATAATTCAATTTTTTACAAATGATGTACCTACAGTAATTACATATTTAATTTTGTCAGCGCCGGCCACGCCTCTAAAACGAACACTTTGGTGTTTTTGTTTTCGACAATTTTGACTTTCGGTGTCAAAACTTCGGCGTTTTAGTTTTCGGTGTTTTTGACTTTAGATGTTTTTGTTTTCGGCGATTTTGACTTTGAATGTTTTTGTTTTCGGTATTTTGATTTCGGCGTTTTTGTTTTCGGTGTTTTGTTTTCAGTGTTTTGACGTGGAATCACATATTTTTAATGGAAAATTTAGAAAAACATTTAATAATTCAATTTTTTACAAATGATGTACCTACAGTAATTACATATTTTATTGTGTTACTTTTCAAATAAATTTGATATCAAAATATTATTTTAATGCTCATTAGATATTATTTTTAAGTTTAATGCACATTTGTATGCATATAATGGCAATTTTTTGTGCTATTTTCACGATTTTTTATGCTTAACCTTTCTACTGTTCACTCAAAATCACATTTGTTGCTTATGGGTACTCGTGTACCTAGTGCATATTAAATGTACGTTTCTTGTTAATATTGTAAAAAATATTTATTGGGGCTTTGTATATGTATGTACGCAAAAACACCCAATCTGATTATAATAACTATATATTTCATGTTATATTGCAATTTAAAAATATAAAGACATAATTTACTGCGAATATTCTTCAATGTACTATATAGTAGTTACAAAAAAAATTCCTATGATCGGGACATCTTGTACTTCATTTTCGATATTTTTTCCATCTAGGGACGGACCAACCCTTAGTACCGAGGGGCGCACGGAGAAAGGGGTGCAATTGTAATGCAAATTTAAATTTTTAATTATATATACATGGCAGAGGTGATTAAAAAGTCGATGTGGCGAGAAGCATTTTTTAAAAAACCAGCAAAAAAACTAAAAAAAAAAATCTCATTGATATACCAAAATGTTTTTGACTTTTTCTATCAAGAGGGCCGCACTATGAATGTGTACCCAGAGGCATAGAGGTACATTAATCCATCTCTGTTTCCATTCATAAACATTATATCGGCCACGTTTTGGTGTTCCTTGAAGAATTATTTAAATACTGGGTATAATGTACCCATAACAATGAATGTGTTGATTACATTGGTTTTGCTTTATGTTTAATATTGATACTGCAAGAACAAAAGTATTTATGTGTTTCAGGATAACATGGAAGCACGATACAGTTAACTAAATATTTAATAAGATACGCAATTTTAAAGTAAAAGAATGGGTACGTAAAATCACATATTTCTAACATTTCTTTTTAAATCATTCAAAAGTCGATTGTATCTATCATGCCCGGGAGTTGCCTAAAATTATAAAATTCTGTTTTTATATTAGCGACTTCATTCTGTCGAGGCATGTAGATTTAATTGGGCTTGAAAGCTGCAAATATTTTCGAAATAATTTCAATTTTTTTTGGAAATATACATTACGTTTTCTTAGCAAAATCTTATTTATTTGTAAAACAAAAAATAATTTTTAAATTATTATTAAATAAAAAGAATTCTCTAACCTATAACGGAATTTAAATTCTTTGTCGCCATAGAATAATGGTTCCTTCTATTACGAATAATCTTTGAATTTTTTTTCGTCACTGCTTATTGAAATATCAGGATCACATAAGTCGGACATTTCTTTAAAAAACTCGTTTAATAAAAACAGTAGATACTTATAGAAAAATTTTTTTATACCACGACAGCGACGTATAAGTACTAAATTGGTGGTTAAATCGCCCTCATCACTGGTTTTCCAGTTGTTAAATATTTTGGGTGCTTAACTTAGGTTAAGGTCTAATTATCGTTTGTGCAACCCAAATGGTCACTTAACCAAAATCAGACTTAATCAATGATTAACTTTTTAATCAATGATTAAATTCCTTAATTTTTTTTAAAATAATCTTTACGTACCCTTACATGGGTCAATGGGAGGGGGGGTTCAAAAATGACAAAAATCGTCCTTACGTGATTAATAGACGAATAATAAATTATCGTTTTAGGGGTTGACATGAGAAATTTTTGTAGAAGTTTCAAAAAGAGAAAAACTCCTGAAAAAAAATATAACACAGACGACATGAGAATATAGTTACTCAGGAAGAATCTACTGAAAGAAACTCAAATTAAGTTTGTTGTTTGTTCTACATATTAACTGCTGTGTTGCGGTATAGAATAGATTTCCAAATGCCAGATTAAATGCCGATGTATTGTGGTTAGTCCACTAAAATATGCATTGTATAATCCAAAGCTAAACATAGCCATTATAATGTCAATGGTATTGAAATTTTATTTAGATTTAATTGTTTAATTTTCTATCATGTAGTAAATTTTAGGCGTGTGCGAATTTCTTCATTTCATTTTTTAATTGTTTTCGTAAACTTATAAAATTAAAAAAACGGATATTTTAGATATTTAACTCAAAAACTCTAAATTTTGAATTATATTCTTAATCTCTCCCACAATGTTCAACATCGCGTAACTAATATAACAGTAATCTAATGTAAATCAATAATTAGATACACAAAATTTAAATATTGCCATTAAGGATAACAGCACTGTAACGAACAATGTCTAGTTTTGACCTATTTATGTTTATAATGCATCTAAAAAGAATTTAGCCTTCATACGGTTACAAGCGAGAGACTTCGCATTTTCAAATTCAAGGATCGAATAATATAAACACACCACATAAGCACGTCCTTAATTTTGGACCAACCGCTTAAATAATATTTACTCAAGAATTACTCTTCAATTAATTTTAATGAAAGTTTACATTATCTAAAATTTTTATATAATCTAATAGTTGTAATAAACATTTTATTAGCGACGTTTCTAAAACACAATGCATTCATAGAATCGGAAAAGAATTTCTTAGCGATTTGCTCAATGCTGTTCTAAATGGACTTTTAAAACATTTAACGATATAGATATAATCTTATTCCATTTTTGGGTGCATTGACCAAAAGCAACTATAATTTTACGCATTTAGTCCAGTCATTACTTTTGAATGAAAATAACTCGGAAATGACATTTTTTTACTTAAAGTCTTGACTTTAGCAGCAGACAAAAGATCTTAAGGTTTTTCTTCTAAGTTTTTTTATTTAGTTTGTGAACCATAGCCCTATATTTTTTTCTGTACATCTGTCGTAAAATTGGTCTACAGAGAAGCGAACTAGGCTCAATTATCTGGAAATCTATTTATAATAGAAACCAAAATTTTTAATTAAAACGACAAAAAAAAGAAGAAACTCATACGTAGAAAAATTGATATTTAAAAAACAATAAAGACATTAATTTCCCACATTTGACAGGCTAGGACTAAGAATATTTGAAAAATAAGGAAAAACTAATATTACGTTAATACGACCTCCAAACCGGTCAAATATGGCAAATAAATTAATGTCTTTTCATTGGTTTTTAAAAACTTTATCAATTTTTATTTTCAACTGAACTTGAGTTATTTGCGAAAATTTAAAAAATTGCCAAAAAGGTCAAAAAATATTAAGTTAGAAAGTTTGCAGCTAGAGCCTTAATATAAGTAACAAATTATTCTTCTTTGCGTCCGCCACTTTTTGGTGCACAAAAGTCCGACCACTTTTGCATCACATAAATAGAAAAAAACTCGACATAGAAAACTGAAAATAACATTGTTTTGGACAAAAATCGATAAATACCGGTGTTCTATGAAGGGCTGTAACGCAGAAACTAGATAGACTAAATAAATTTTTTGAAAAAATCATTTGAACAGCCATTTTAAATGCCCTAAAAATTGAAAAATATTTGTAAAAGTTGCATTGCAGACTCAAAAATACAATTTTTTATTTGTTAATACAGAAATTAAAAAGAAACATGCAATAGTGAAACTCAATTAAAATTCTACATTTTTTTTTACCTCTATTATTAAATAATACACATTATTAGTTCAGATGAGAAAAAAATTGCTAATTTTTACAATTTTTAAGGTAATCGAAATTCGGATCCTGCTCATAAGTATGTTAACAACAATATTTTCAAAACGGTTTTTATTTACTTTTGGGCGGAGAGCTAAATGCTATAAATTCTTGTTTTGGAATGTAAATTTTACTTTTAATCATCAAGATAATTTTCTATTTTTAATATAAGAGTGTTTATAATTCTTATTTCCAAGAGCGATGACCACTTAGTTTCCTAAGTAGGAAAAAGTGCATTCTCACCAAAATTCAGCTTTTTACTTTGAATTTTGAAGTTCAATTTTAAATCGAATTTGAAATGTGTTTGGCACATTTTAATGAATTTTCGTAAAAGTGCATATATTTAGTAATATTTCATAAGAAAGATACCAGTCGAAAACAGTAATCACATAATGTAAGCCTATATTTAATTTTCCAAAAATGCCTACTAAACTGATTTTAATCTGTGACCAAACCAGTAAATTCCGATGTTTTAAAATTCTTTTATCTAAATTTCATCAAAATTAGAAAGTCGATTTCAAGATTAGAAAACAGGAATGTTAATGCCCCACAAAAAATTCTTAAATAGATGTGCTGGAGGACGTAGAATTTTTTTCCATAATGCATAAGATATAAATCACAATAAAGGAGATTAGTAAAATGGAAAATGCTAACTTCAAATTATTATAAATAATATAACATTAATTTGCAGTATTATCCTGTTAGATGTACTTAAAAAAAAATTATTCTATAAGAGCTTAATTTTTTGAAATGATTTAAATAAACAATATAACTAAAAATTCTACAGCTTGTTTTAGGAGGGTCCTGGCAGGAAAACGTGTAATACCAGCACTTGTAAGAAGAGCAGCACTTTGCGAAAGAGTTGAAGACTGTCAGAGAGAGTGTTCGGAAGAGAAGAGATTCGTTTGCGAAGGTTTCAACTATAGGTAGGTCAATTTTAATTGGTTACTTTTATTAGATAAACAATTTAATTGGAAATATATTGTACGTATAAATCGTTTACTTTTAAATGATTCGTTTTATTATGTAAAAGCCGTATTAGACGTGAGAATTAGCAACAAACCTATTTATGTAAAAAATATTATTTTTACATTTCCTCATTTGGTGAAGAGAAAACGCACCTTTTCTCACTTAAATCTGTATCGAATTGAAAAACGCTTTAACTTGAAAATCATTATATGCAGTGTTTTGCAAAACTGTTTATCTTCTTCTTTCTCTTAATTTAGAATTTTATTACTATTATATATTGTTCTCTAGTAGGCATACGAATAACCATATTCCAATACTCTAATACTGAAAAAAAAACATATCTTAAATTTAATACTAACTTATGGTATATCATCAATTCTTACACTGAATGGAATGAATAATAATTATTCAAGTTGTATTAATTTTACAATATTTATTAACCAACATCAGAGTTACACCGGAAAATTACTCCAATTAACATATCACTTGCTTCTAGTTTTAAGATGATTCAAGGATATAGAAAAGCAAATATCAATTATCTTAACAAGTGTGCTCAAGGCTTTATAATTTTATAAACCTATTCGTATTTAAATATCTTTTGACTTTGTAATAATAAATATTTTAATTTATAGGGAAGAAAAACACATTATAATTATTGTTTCTTTGGTTTGTTCAAAATGATATTATTTTATCAAAAATAAAAGATAAATAATATTTATTTGTGCCAATAACAATAAATTATATTATGCAGTTTTACGCTCGTGAGGAGAGTTTATATTTTTTTCCATAATCAATCAGGCAGGAAAAACATATCGATCTGATTTAATATTAATTAATTTCAGTTATCCTCAGAAAATTTGGAATTTTTTCTATACATAATAAAATAATTTTGAAAATCGACAAACATTTAACAGAAAATCCATTTGTTATATTATAAATTATTAACCCAAAAAGTTTTGCTATAGTATCTTCTTCTTCTTCCCATAAATCTATGTCCTGAATACCGGATTACGATGTACTATTTACATACCTCCACTGATATGTAGTATTTAGATGCATCTAATTAATTGAATCACAATAAATTCATAGTACAAATGAGATTATATTAAAACCGGATGCAATACTACTCATTAGCATAATGCGGTGTATTTCACCTTGATAATATTGTTTTTGGGATACTATAAATTAGTTGGAATCTATAATAAACTGTTACGATTTAATTAAAATAATAGACAACTGGGTTTACGTAACTAGTAGATAGATATCTACTATTGGTAACTTTTACTAAAAATAGTATTTTATTAATTTTAGATTGGATCCTTCGGGCAGAGCTCAAGGCGAATGTGAATTATTGGATTTGCCATTATCGCGCATTGATGTGCGACGAGACGTGTATACGGATTCCGAGTACGATTATTACGAAAGGGATCGCAATAGTGATGCGCCAGATTGCAAAGGGTTTCGAAATTATGCAACTCACCGCGAAGGAGATCACGGTTTAGATAATCGGTACGATTACTACGAAGATCATAAACGTCGAGATTATTACGACGATTTCGATCGCGATCGTAATGTCTATGATTACGAATATAGACAACAGCTACAGCCTGTTGGATACGACGATAGATACGATTCCTATAACGGCGGAAATCGTCGTGGAGGTAAGAGTGAGTGCTTTTGAAAATTAAGATATATGTTTTAGATTTTAACAAATTTGACGATTTCAGACTTCAATTATCAAAGCGGTCGCGAATATGAAAATAATTATAATAGATTCGAGTTTGACAAAACTCAATATAAGCATGATTCCCATTATGGACATCACTATGCCAAACCCGGATCTTTAGATAACGATTATTATTACAAATCTATTTATCCCGACCGTCCGTATGATTATAAATCATATGAACCATATTTACCAAGAGGTTATTGGAAACACGAACGTCCTTATTATGATTCGGGCAAACAATGGGATCAATATTTTCACGATCGAGTTAGCGATAAGAATCATTGGGGGTTTAGTAAAGAGCATGGAAGTTGGGGAAACTATGGCGGGTCCTATGGTAATTTTGGTGCTCCCGATTCTTATTATCACTATGATTATTACAACCATAAGAATAATAACAGGCACGATTATAATGTTAACGAAAAGAAGTATTTTTTTGTTCCTGATAATTATGGAGGGTCGAAAGATTGGGGACATTATGGAGGAACTTACGGATATGACGAGCAAAATAAGAATAAAGGAAGTTATGATTACTGGGGGCTTAATAACATAGGTTCTCAAAATGGAATTCATGGCAATAACCTACTACCACCACAACCCGAAAAACCTTACATTCCTTCGTATGATAACAATGTTAATTCTTATGGTACTTACGAACATAATTACCAAGAAGTTTTAAAAGACGGTACCTTACCTACAAACAGTACACTATCGCCAAATACTGATTATCATCTTTTCAGATTGTTCTTTAAGAATGGTGACTGGATTTAAATTACATAAAGGTATCATAAAGAAGTTGACGTCAGTTTCCAGTATTTATGAATGTGAATTATTGTGCTACAAAGAACGAGAATTTATATGTAATTCATACGCGTTTAGGTGCGTCCAGAAAACATTCTATATTTTAAATTATTATTATTAATTTATCGTTGTAGGTATACTGCAATACCATCTTCATCCCCGGAAAACTGTTACTTAAGCGATAGAGATTATAAAGAACTTGACTATTACACAGATTTAGAACCAGATCGTGACTGCGATGTTTACAGAATGCACAACCAACAAAGATGTGATCAACCGGATAATCCAAATCGAGTCAGCAGCGGTACCTTCTGATTTCTGAATAAATAATTTAGCATTATTAAAATTGAACTTTCAGAGTGTTTTTGGCGAGTACGTGCCAGTCAAAGACTTGATCACGCTGTAGTAAGAGATTCTCTTAATGTCAAATCAATCGTCGACTGTCAACTACAATGTTTACGATCGCCCAGTTTTACCTGTCGAGCATTTAGTTTTAGGTACCTAATTAAATTTAAAAAATTCAAATTATAAGGTGTACATGTTGTTACTTCAGGTATGGTCCGCCACTTCCGGGGGGAGCAATAGATAATTGTCAATTATCGGATCGCTCATTTTTGGATATAAATCCTCTTCTGCATGTAGTACCGGAAAACGGTTTTGAGTTGTACGAACGTGGTAGTTACGGACATGGATGCGAGCCGAACCATTTTCAAATTGGCCACAAACCAGAAGAACCACCGGGGGGAGATAAAATCAACCAACGTAAGTTGAATATGTTTCAAAATATTACTTCAATGTATCTTGTATTTTTTAGTATGTTACATTGGCTACAGTACACCGGCAAGATTACTTTCACAAGCTACAAAGAAGTCGTTAAAAGTAAATACCGAAGAGGAATGTCAAGAGGAGTGCACGAGAACGAGAAAGGACTCTCTATTTCAATGCATGTCTTTAAGTTATCGGTAATTTGTTTATTGTTTGATTACAGTTCACACCACGTCAAGTTATAATTTCAATATTTTAGAACTACGGTACTAAATGATGCACCAAACTGTGATTTAAGTGATATTGTCCAACGAGATTTATTATCCAATGTTGATTATGTAGAAGAACCAAATTCGTGGTTGTTTGCTTGGGATATTCATAACCCACGCTGTGCGGTTTACAGTGTTATCGGTATTGGAAGTATTGGAGGTCATAATCATGGTATAGGAAGTATTGGAGGTCATAATCATGGTATAGGCGACCATAATCATGGTATAGGAGATTATAATCCCGGTATAGGAGATCACAATGGAATTGGTAACGGTGATCATGATAATCATGGAAAGGAAATTATTCCTTGGATTGGTAAATATATTATTTCAACAAACATACATAATGTCTAACTTGCTTTCAGATCCTTCCGATTCCTTTAACACTTGGAGAATATACAGTGTTGGTGGATTACCCTGTAAAAAAGGAAGTTTATGTACAGAAAATAAAGTTGCTGGATTTTGGTATTGCGAATTAGAAGGAAGGGAAGAGCATGCGTGGGATTATTGCTGTAGGCCAGACCATCAATGTGGATATTCAGAAGGATTTGATTATCAATGGTAAAAAAATTTATATGCGAATATTTAAAAAAATTAAACAACTGTCTATTCCTGATGCAATATAATCATTTTTTAATCAACCAGAAGCATTAAAGTGTTTTATTTTAGGTGTTATGTCGGTCCTCAGAGAACACAATGGAGAAAATGTAACGATCATTACTATCCATACATTAATACTTACCAGCATTCAGATTTCGAATCTTCACGCCCAATTTATTCAAACCATCAAGCGGCTTGGGCATCTACAAATTCCATAAACACAATTCATGCTCCACATTTGCATCATTCAAATAGACCTCCACTTCATCCGCAACAACCAACATTGATTGACTATGAAACTCAATTAAATGACCAGTATCTAGATCCACCCACACCTGGTGGTTTTGGGCCATCCCGGCACTGGCCAATATCGTATTTGCATAAAGAAGCTCCACCAAATGATACTCTCCACGATTCCAAGGTTAATTACAGATCGACTTCCAATAGTAATACCAATTTTGGCTTGAATAATAATGCAAATTTGGCACAACCCACAAAGTCTAACGATATAAAACCATTTGTAACAAATTCAAGGAATAAATCAGACGAAACGTTATATTTGAGAATTCCATTGCCGTTAGATAATAATGACAAAATGCAGAAAACTAGAAGTACTGAAAATAATAAAAATTTGAATTCAGAACAAAAGCAAAGCATTCCCAATAAAATTACTGCCATTCGATCAGAAACCGGTATTAACAATGCAGATATTAACAAAGATGATCAAAAATCACAAACCCTTACGCATAGTTATGTAACCAGAATGGATAAAACATTACCTGTAAATAACCAACAGCAAAGACGAGCAAGAATTACTAAAGGTCTTGTGGAAGCAGTTCCTCCGCCTTAAATACGGATTAACTTAAAAGTTAGATTTAAGAATGTGTAGTGTGTAGCATTGATTTTTTAGTTAAAAATATTATGTACACAAAATAAAATTCAGTAAGGTGGTATAACAGTTACATGATTTGCTGAAGTACTCTCATATTTTGAACAATTTAAGTTGTATAAAAATTAAAAATAAGTTTTATCAATAAAAGTACAATATTAAAATACGGTTTTAATTTAGTCATAAACATATGAAAAGATATTTTTCGCTACGTCAGTCTTCGCCTCGGAAATATAAAAATTGTTGTCAAAAAATTGATCACTTTTAATTCATAAAAAATAATATACTATTATTTATTGCGGGAACTTATCGACTAATTTTATATTTTATATGATTGAGGCATTGACCGTACAATGAGTAACTACTGTTTTAATTTAAAATAAATTAAAATTTATTAAATTAGATTACTAGAAACTTTATTTTCCATTATCCAGTATAATAATTTGTTAAATTAAATATATTACAGATATTCTTCTACATTTAAAATATTTAAATCTACTAGAAATCTTAATCTTAAAATGAAATAAACCAACCGCCGAACCAATCGCATCCATTCCACTTTGTATACCTTGAACCTGCACACCTATAAAATAGAATCAATTAATTTTATAATAATTATGATCATCCTCTTTACATACTTTCACTGTGAGTTTTGCTCGACTCACAATTATGTACTCAAGAGCCACTCGGAAGTTTAAAAAATAATCAGCATTATATTGATTTAAATTTTTTACATACCACTGCACTGCACTGGTTCAAAATTTGCAATAGTTTAGGAATCTTCATTTAACACGTTGGTTAATTTATCCCACTTTGGTTTATACGACTTTTTACCTTGAACAGAATTACATCTAAGAAATACACATAATTTTTGTTAAGATTTATTCACCATCCGGTGAGTTGGAGAGCATTGTCGCCGAGCATGCAACCATGCAGGACCTGTAGCAGCCGTCCAATTCATCTAGACTAGACTGATGTGATGGAGAAACCACGACAACGCAACGCAGTTTTATTTTAAACAAAAAAAAGAAGCTTGGTTGAAAATTGAGAAAGTTACAATTCTCAAATGGAAATTGACGTGAAAAGAACTCACCAAAAATCGTACAGCGGAGAGAAATAGTTTAAAAATATCGAGCTCGATGGGTTAGTTAGTAGTGTAGCTCCATTTTCGGATTTTTAAGTTTACTACCCATTTGACAGTACCTTGGTGTACGAACACAATATGGTGCAACACAATAAAGGTAATATTTTATTAATTAATTGGAATTATTAACTCGTGAAAAATATACAATAATTAAACTCAAACATTAAAGCTGGGAGCACATTAGGCGAAACGATGCGACGCGAATTTTATCGCTTCGACAAGTTTACGTAGAATCAAATAGGAACCCGCACATCAGGAATGAAAAAATGGAATGGAATCAGGAATTAAGGCGAACATTCCTAATGTGCGGGTTCAGAATGTAGATCTTCAACTATATTTACATAATCATAATCAAAAGTTTCATTTTGTTTTATAGTATCTACAATGAAAGGAATTCTACAATTTTCGATATCTTTCTTTTTGAGTAGAAAAGAGTCTAAATCCATTTTACAGTTTCCATCGTCTGAAGCTGAAAGCATTTGATTCACCATTATGGAACGTAGAGCTAACCTGAATTTCGTTGCATCCGGTGTTACATTATTTCCACCTTTATACCTTACAATAAATTGAAAACAAGTTTTCTATACAGTCCTGTGTCAACCTCCTTGTGAGCAAAAATTTAAAATTATAATTAACAGATAAGTCTTCAAATAGCAGTTTCAAAGCAGCTATATTTTCCAACCATCCTTTAACACAAGGTGTTACTATGTTGCTTCGTTTCATAATTTGAATGTTTTCAAACAACTTCTCCATTTTTGACAAGTGCTTCCAGTGACATGAATTTTTCTTTAAAGCCCTCTTACACACTTTGGAATTATTCAAAGTGCTTGAATTGAAACAATCGAATAAATTATCCATCATCATCATCATCATCTACACGTATAAGACCGCGGTCCGTTACGTCACTCAAAATTGATCTCGCCATCTCTTTCTAGGGCGACCTACGGATCTTCTTCCTCTGGGTTTATATTGGTACAGTTTCTTTGGTATTCTGGAGTTATCCATTCTATCCAGATGCTCCCTCCATGCTATTCTGTACTCCTTCATTCTCTCATTTAAACTGTATATGCTTAGCTCGTTTCTTATATCAGTATTTCTTTTTCTATCGGTTCTTTGATAACCGGCCACTGCTCGTAGGAATCTCATTTCGGCGCTATGTAATCGTTGCTCATTTTCTTTTGTAACTGTCCAAGTTTCGCTGCCGTATGTAATGCTTGGTATAGAAATAGTTTTATAAAATTTTATTGCCGTGCTCTGGTTTGCTCTATTTTTGAAAGTTCTTTTTATTGTTCCGTTGATGTAATTAAATTTTTCGATTTTGTTGTTTATATCAGCTTCTTCAAATATAGATATTAGGCATCCTAGAAAATTGAAGGATTTTATTTGCTCTATTGGCTGATCATATAGAACTATCTTTGATCTTACTTGTTCTTGTCCTATGAACGCCATTACTTTTGTTTTATTTGTAGATATGATCATGTTATAATTTTCCGCGACCTGGCTTAACTTGAATAGTGCGAACTGCAGGGAGTCTTCACTGTCGGCTATTATGGCTTGGTCGTCCGCAAAAAGGATTGTTAATACAAAAGCTTTGCTGTTTAAGTTTGCTGTATAGTGGGGTATTTGGTCCTTCCATTTTCGTATAGCGTCGTCAATATATATGGTGAACAGTGTTGGTGATATATTACACCCTTGTCTTACCCCTGTATTTATTGATTTTTTTGTCTCTTCTTTTCTTGCTATACATATTTGAGTATCTTGGTACATTTCTTTTATTACTTCTATTATATGTTGTGGTATTCCTCTTTTTTCTAAAATTTCCCACATTTTACAGCGTACGATTCTATCGAAAGCCTTTATGAAATCTATGTAGGCGATGTGAGTCTCGCGATTGAACTCCCGATGTTTTTCTATTATTTGTTTTAAGCAGAAGATGTTATCCGTACACGATCTGCCTTTCCTAAAGCCAGTCTGTTCTTCCAAAATCATTCCTTCGGTGATGGTTCTAAGTCTTTTATTTATGATCCTTGAGTATATCTTATAGGATGTATTTAGTAGGCTGATTCCTCGATAGCTTTCGCATGCCGCCCTATTTCCTTTTTTGAATATTGGCACAATCTTCGCTATTTTCCACTCGTCAGGTGTCTTCGTTTGTTTCCAACATAAGTTTATAAATGTCAGGAACCTTGTTTTAAAGTTGTTTGAGCTATATTTAAGCAGTTCGCTATTAATTCCGTCAATTCCCGTTGCCTTACGGTTTTTGACTTCGTTTAAAGCTTCATTGAGTTCTGTAAGATCTATGTTGTCTACCGTTGTATCTCCCCTATTGATTTTTATTGACTCCTCTTCTTCGTTATACCATAATTTCTCATAGTAATTAAGCCATTCTTCATTTTCGATAACTGTAAAGGAGGCCGTGTCTTTCTCTTTGCATATCGTGCAAAAATTCCGCTGTGTGGACGGCTTCGCTTTGCATAACATTCAATGCCACCAAAGTTAGAATACCGTTCCCAACAGTTTGACTCATAACTTGCGCTGCCAAACAAACTCGCATAGGACTGAAAGGTGGTAGAGTGATATGAGTATCTTTTAGTTTGCTTGCTAATCTTGGACTTTTGATTTTATCTTTTGCATAAAAACTTTGGATATGCTTCCATTTACAAATCTTGTCAATCTTAAAATTATATTATTTTAGATTATTCCTAATAGATTTCAGTAGGTATGGCACATCGTACATAAAGAAGATACTGTCGTTATCAATTTCACAGTAGGGTTTCGTTGCAGATATATTTAGAAGTTTTCGCATTTTAGTGAAATTTGACCCTTGGTCACAAACAACAACCTTGGGAATAAAACCTGCAGCCTTTAATTTATTAATAGCAGATAATAAAATATGTTTGATCTGGCTTCCAGGCACAGCATCTCGAGACAAAAAATACCCAATCACTTGTTTAAAGTTTAATTTGAGGTCTTTAATCATGATGACTAGGGCCTCGTTAGCAAAAATAACTTTTTTGTATTGCTTCTTTTAATGACATGCCATCTAAAACTATTGAGACTACTCTATCGGCCAGTGACATTGTGCTACTTTTTAAAGTCAGCATCGCAAAAGTATTTTCATTCAGACCTGGTTTTATATTTACGTTCTGTAGCCATCTACGAATAGATGGAACTGAAGGTAAACATAAAGTTTTTTCCATAAATAAGCAGATGATGAACAGTAATGTAGAGCTAAAGCAAAATTTTTATCGTATTCGGTATATCTTCGATCTTTTCTTTGATACCTCCTTAAACGAAGCTGGCTCGAAAGAAACTCAGTGTCATTCCCTGAAAGTTCCTTTTTGTAAACGCGATTTGCTCTCTTCAATTGCAAATTACTTTTTCGTAACTCTAAAACTTCAGATCTTAATTTAGAAATTCTTTTCTGTGCTGCATGTAATTTACGTTTTTTCAGCTTCAAAATTGATGGTTTAACATGATTATTATCTGAAACATTCTGTGATAAACCTAAAACTAAAATAGGTACTTTATTTAAATACAAATACAACAGGCAACCCCAATAATAGGAAATACAAAAACAAACAAACAACCAGAAAGAATACATAATTCAAAAATAACACAGCAAAGAAAATCAAAGATCATGTCCGAGATTTCAAGTATTCGTATACGCTGTTTTTTGTTTTGATGGGTCCACTGCATCTAATATCACATATTTCCGTAATTCTATTAGTGTTTTCACACATTGTGTTAATAGGACTTTTCTTCATTACATTTGTTCTGTAGTGTCCAATATAAAATATTTCATTATTTCTCCTACCCTCCCTGGGTGGAACATATTTGATGGTTTTAACCAATTCGTTGCAGTCCACTTTGTGATTTAATAATTTTTGTAAGAATAAAACAGATGTTACGAACCTACGATATTCAAGGGATTGACAATTGTTCATACTCAGTAACTGTTCATGGTTAAAGCCTCGTTCTGGATATACCCCACTAGTATTCAAGTGAAGGTAGTACTTAAGGTATCGTCGTTGTACCGATTCGAGTAAGTCCTTATGGACCTGGTGTATGGGAGACCATACATCAGAGCCATACTCCAACGTGCTCCTGACATAGGCATAATATAGAATTTTGATACTGTCAAGATTGGAGAAATCTCGACAGCTACGAATAACAAATCCCAAAGTTCTGAGGGCTTTTGTGACCATTTGCTCAATATGCTTACCAAAATCGAGCTGCGCATCAAATAAGATGCCCAATTCCTTGAATTCGCTGGAACGATTAATGTTCATATCGTTGATTTTGTATACAACGTATTCAATCGAGTTTGATTTATTTGCGTATGTCATGATGTTGCACTTCTCAATATTTAGATTCAGCCTGTTGTCACGACACCAAATTCCAACAGCTTCAATGTCTTTTTGAAGTTCCTGGCAATCCTCAATAGCCAATATTGACCGAAACACTTTCATGTCATCCGCATAGACCAGGACACGACTTTTAATCACATTGACGATGTCGTTAATAAATATTATAAATAAGAGTGGGCCAAGGTTGGACCCTTGTGGAACTCCTGAAGATGGTGTGAATATGCTAGACTTGTGACCCATGTATTCAACAAACTGTTGCCTATTATGTAGGTAGGATTCCAATAGTATTATTAATTCTTGAGAAATATTAAATAGCCTCAATTAATTGATGAGAATGTGCAGGTCGATTTGATCGAAGGCTTTTTGAAAGTCGGTATATTGTCATGTTCATTTTTCACTTGTGGATGGAATTGTAGTTATGTTGGGAAGATAAACAAAGTTTGTTTTTATTATTTTATTATTTATTCAGAATATAAATATTTTCCTATTGGTAGAGTCTTTTGGTGGTAAGTGATTCGGTTGTTCCCTAAAACAGAATCATATTATTTTGTAAGTAAAGAAAGCGATTGCACAGCTATAAGAATTTTCTGTTAAGTTTTCATTGGTTGTACATAGTAGAAGATGTTTTTGGTTCAAATATCTTTGAATGAAAAGATAAGAGCCAATATTAATCGATGAAGTCGATGCAGACTCAGTTAGGATAATATTGTTGTAGTGAGAGCGAAATTTAAAAAAAAAAGTGTAAAAAAACTCACCTGCTAAACGGAGTGTACATAGTTTAAATTCCCGCCAAAATAAGTTGGCGACATGAAAAATTTTGAAAAAGAAGGATGGGAACGCGGAACGAGGAGATAATGGCATTCTAGGTTGGTCAGTTGTGCAGTGCGGCTCGAAATATTTGAATAGCCTAGAATCGATAATTTAATGGTGAATGGAATTCAAATACATTTTAATTAAATGTTGAATTAAATGGATAAAAGTAACGAAAAATAACTTACCTGAAGAAAGGATTTAGAAGTCCAAAGATTAGATGGTTGATGAACAACGCCACGTGAAATCCAGTAGTTCACAATGGAGATGAATCGGTAGCCGAACAAAAAACAACATAGAAAATTTATTGAATTGTCACCTGAGGAAAAAAGAAAAACTTGGAACGACGACTATAAAAAAAAAAACGGACAAAAGAAAAACTCATCGCAGGCCACATGAAGACTCCAAATACAGGGTGAGAACTATTTGAGTGCACGAACAATTAATTTTTCGTAAAACCTTAACGATAAAATTGATTTGTAAATTTTATTTCTTTATTGCCATCATTATTGTAAATTTATCTAGAAGGGTTGAAAAAGGTATCTACCTTAATTAAATGAGATAAATTTGCGGTAAGACGGATTTGATTGTATTGGTAATCCGAATTGTACGGTTTAACTAAAAACATCATATTTGAATTTAAAAATGACAGGATTTTGATAGCTGTGTAATTTTGTTTTAATTTGATCATAAATTCGCATTAAATAAATGATAAAACTTTGATAAATAAGATTTAATTATATTCATTTAACATCAGAAGACCATAACCAAGAGTTCTCATGCTCAAAACAGGAATGGATGTTCACGGGGTAAGATAGTTTTCAAAAAAATTTAAATTTTACACCCTAGGATATCGCAATATATCACATCAACCTTTTTTTTTTTTTTTGTTTTAGCATAAGCAGGGAAGAGGAAATCTCGTACGAGACACCACCATAATCTATGGCGGTAGTGTCAGACTTGCACTGACTAAAACCTCTCCCCTACCCCCCCGACCAAGAAACCGCCGTTAGGCATTACTTTCGATCGGAGGGTCTCTTCAGTGTCATGTTTCTTCTTACACCGTTTGTGTGATGTTTTCGTCCTATAATTCGTCGTTCGTCATGTTGGCGCGGTTCGCTGCTTCGACTTCTCCTTCCGCTGCTTCCTTTTGAGTCAAAACTGTGTGTATCATAGTTTCGATGGCGGTCCAGTCCTCTTGGCTTCTCAGCATTGTGTGCACTACGTTGTCGGGTGTCAGTTGTGTATCTGTACCCAACTCTGCGGTGACTCTTGCCTGCTCCCATCTCGGACAATCAAAGAGGGTATGCTCGGCAGTGTCTTCCGCGTCGCAGTAGTCACACTTGGGGGCCGTTCTTCTGGCGAAGCGGTGGAGGTATGCATTGAAGCAACCATGACCGGTGAGGGCTTGCGTCAAGTGGAAGTTTGTTTTATGGTGTTTTTGTGCGCATTTTTAGGTGTTGGTGTTTAATTTAAAAGGTGCACTTACCCATTGGATTTTTTGGTGTTTTTACTTGTAAGTAAATTAAGTTTATCATTCACACACACTAGCACTAATTTTTACTATGTTTTTTCTGTCTGTTTTTTGGCACTGGGCACTCACGGATCACCGACGTCCTGTTCGGATTTTTCCACGACACCCGCGCACTGGTTGGGGCTCCTGTGGGACACTAGGAGCTGCAGACCAGTTGTCCCGCCGCGCCCTGGAGGTGGAGGGTAGGAGTTTAGGTGGTACAACCCGGCTCACTACGTGTCCACTAGGCCCCTTTTTCGACGCCGGAAACCCCATAATTTTTTAATAAAAACTATGAATTTTGTTGTAATTATTTCCCGCGAATCGCATAGCACGTCTGTCTTCCTCGAAGACCGGATTGCGACTCTCGATATCACATCAACCTGAAGTCTGTCATCAATCCTGGCTGCTACATATTGCGTGAAACATGCTAGGTTCGTAACGGTAGATCTGCCCTTCATAAATCCGTGCTGTACTGGAACAATTTTGTTCTCGACATGATCGTATAGCCGCCTGCATAATATTGTTTCAAATAGTTTCGAGAAGTTGCAAAGAATAGAAACAGGTCGATAGTTGATAATCTGTGTTATATCTCCTTTCTTTAAAACTGGGCATATACGGGATACTTTCCATATAGTTGGGAATGTTGATGTGCGAAGCATACAGTTGAAAATGTGCTTAAGTGGTGTAATTAAATGATGGGAATATGCTTTGATGAGGGAGCTTGGAATTTTGTCGGTCCCTGCTGTTTCCTTGTTACTTAGATTACTTAAGGCATCAAGTATATCTCCGTCGGTGATTTCGAATATATTTAACTCTGGATTATCCCCGATAGGAACTGATTTGGTTGTGGCCTTAATCAGTTCCAGCGAGAACCATGGTGGGTATTGCTTATGGGAGCGACATACTGTAGTCCGTGGAACAGAACGATCAAACATGTTGTGAAGAGTTTTGTAGAAGATGGTACATGCAGTATTTGCGTTGGGTTCATTAGTGATGTTGTCCCAACATGCATTATTCGTTAGTTCAGAAAGTAAGAAGTGATTAGTTTTTTTTTGAAGTTATAATTATTATAAGTTTTCACTTATTATAAGTGAACTGTTGAGGAGACTCTTTCCGCATATTTATGTCGAATCAAAACGGTGGGTGGTGCAAGTCAACCTTAAGGTTAGATTCGGCAAAGATGAAGTTTGAGCAATGAGTATTTGAGATAACAAGAGCGCAATCAAGGCAAGCATTGACGTATTTTTTTATAAACCTTGTCATCCCTAACCAGAATTGGCTTTTTATTATGTTATCACATTTCTTTTGCCCAACAGTTCAAGACAATACAAGTTTCATGGACTGAATTTTATGATACAGGGACTTGATAGTAGCCTTGAGTCATATTGTTTAGAATTGTAATGTTTTATTTTGTTCTTTTGTATTATTCAAAATTGCCGCCAATTGTTCAATGCATTTCTAATATTTTTGTACATCCCTGTTAATTATGTTTTGTTCATCCCTCGGATTTTATATCGTACGCATGTCATTCTCACCGCCACTCACCGCTATCGAATGAGTTCCCTACAAGCACCCGTAGAGTAAACGTCGAAAACCTCGACAATTTCCCGTTCTGTGTAAAACTCCCTTTTGTAACTGAGATAAAACCTCCTTACAAATTGTAACAGTTATTATCGGTTATTAAATACAGTGCAAACATCAAATGTTTTATTTAGTGACCACCCGTGACCACTCGCCTACTAAAGAGGTTTTTCAAAGTTAATTGCAAGACTGCAATTCAACAGACTGCCTAGTTATCGTCTCGCAAGCAGCTCTACGAACTTGCAGACTAACGAAGCTAACACATATCTAACACACAAAAATATTTAAACCCTTTTAGTTAGGTTATTCTGTAACTCTTCCCTTGCATAAGGGATCCCTTAGGTAAAGACAACCTTTTCCAAGATAGCTGAAAGGAAACCTTTGAAAAGCTATTCTGTAACTCGTCCGTAAGACGTCCCTTAAGCGTAAAGGTTGATCCTTACGTAAAGGAAACAACTAATGTTTTAAAAAGTGTAATATTGACCTGATGCGTTTTCATTGGTTAGATTTCGTGTTTGATTTTGAGTTGTGACACAACCAAAACAAAACATAACGGTGTTCCAGAAGTGTCTGTGAAAATTATTTTTGACAGTCAGTTGATTATTGGTTGATTATTAAACGGATTCGCAGCTCTAAAACCTCCGAAGAGCAATTTAGATTGTATGTCGATCTTTTAGAAAGTGATCCGTACTTTAGAGAAAACGCGTTCAAACCTGAAGAAGACCCGAATAAATTAAAATTAGTATGGAAAAATTTAGCAAATGCCCTTAATAGTGCACGCGGTCCTAAAAAAGATGTGAAAGCGTGGAAAAATTTGTAGTTTTCTAATTTATATTATAGCAATTATTGTAATGGAATTATTAATGTATTTGTAGACTTTTAGTAATTGGAAATCTGGTGTTCGCTCAAAAGCAAGAGCAATAAAAGTAAGTTTTCGTCAAACTGGAAATCCGGGACCTCCTGAAGTTCCACTAAATTCATTAGAGGAAAAACTAATGAATTTAACTAGAAAAGTAGTTGTGGAGGGTATGAATTTGCCCGAATTGGGAATTGGTAAGGAGCATTAGTTATAAACTTACGCTTCCATTAATATATTTTTTTCAGATGACCCGACATTTGCAATTAATCCCACTGCAGTTGGATACGATGAAGTTTCACCAATGCGGTGTCCACAAATTCTACCAGAGCAGTACCCACAAACTAGTAGTCAAGGTTAGTAATTAAATGTTTCAAACTTATCATTTTACTTTGTAATTTTAGGTATAGGTGCTAACTCCTTTGAAGGAAGAAAATCGATCGCACCAAGGAAGAAGAACATGACACTTCATGCTGCACTCAGCGGATTGAATGAAAATGCAAATTCCAATAATAATGCCCTACAAAGCATAAATAAACATTTGGAAGAGTTGGTTAAAATTGAAAGGCAAAGTCTTCAATTAGAACAAATGGAATTGAATGGTCCAATGCATAAACCAGTCAAGTCCATTTTTTAAGCAAAATGAGTTAAGTGCATATTCATGCACTGCTTTTAATTCTGAATCTTCCAGTGTATAAATCAACTCATTCCGTTTATACATTAGAAAAATTAAGGGTAAAATTGATTACCTAAGGTGTAGTACTTAGCATAAACCAGTCAAGTCCAGAACTTTTTTGTTTAGATTTTCTTTATTTTTAAGTTTTGTACAGGACTACAGTACAGTTTATTGATTTTACTATCCTTAAATTTTTTATTATTTCATCTTTCACACAAAGAAAATCAAAATACTTCGCATAAATATTCAAATCCCCATATGTTTCCCCAGTTTTTTTCCCATATCTCTTTTATTTTTATGCTTTGCATGGTGCTATTTTCAAAAACACCGTAATATAATCTTTGGCAAATAACAAAATATATAAATTTCATAAAGAACTAATATTTTTCTCCCTAAATGTTTTTTAACTCTCCCCAACATTTTGCCAAATGTGACTTGACTGGTTTATGCATTGGACCACTCAATTCAAAATTGAACATCCTCGGTATAATGTTATCAATGTTGTCCCAGAGGAAAATTTTGATTAAGCAATGAAGTCTTCGTATTCGAACGTAAAATACAACCCTGGAAAAAAGTAATTTGGTATATTGCATTGATTGCAGTTGCAACGCGAAATATGTGGGCCAAACCAAACAACGTCTTATCAATAGAGTAAAACAACATTAGTATGACGTCAGAACCGCCACTAAGAAGACTGGTTTGGCCCAACATCTGATTGACAACTCACATGTTTTTTCTTCTGATGATGTTAGGGTATTGAACTATGAAACTAATTATTGAAGAAGAACCTTCCTAGAGGCTGCATACATCTCTGTCACAGAGAATAATATTAATAAACAGACGGATTATGAATATATAAACATAGGATATAAGAATTTGCTAAGAAATTATATAAGGAAGATTGAGGATTTGACGTACCCCAAGCTGGAATGACCACTTCGGAAAAAAATTCGGACTATATCAGAGATTTAGTGCTCTTTTGTTGCTAATTTGTTGCCGCATTCCCGATTTTGTTGCTCCACCCGTTTCGCCCGAATCGGTGGCGCTGCCAGCTTGAGATCAAGCTAGCAAAACCACGTTGGTAATTAATGAACGGATTATTGGAAAAATATTTCATAAATACCATACTTTGTTGCTAATTTGTTGCCGCATTCCCGATTTTGTTACTCCACCCGTTTAGCCGGAATCGATTACGCTGCCAGCTTGGGATCAAGCTAGCAAAACCACGTAGGTAATTAATAAACGGATTGTTGGAAAAATACTTCACAAATACCATAATTTGTTGCTATTTGGTTGCTCTTGAATCGTGAAAATCCCGTCGCCTAATCTTAACCTTTACTCTAAAACCACCCCCCATACCATCCCAGCATCAAAGACAACAGGTATAACTCATATGGTCTTTTCGAGTTGCAACGGACGATTTCTGCTCACCGACGCACTTTCTCGAAATATGTCTCAGGCAAGACGTTATCATCGCACCCCTGCCCTAAAAAACCCATCCCCATACCTACTCGGTGCAAAAGAGAACTGTTAGACTGGTGAGGGTTTTTTAAACTATAGCTAACGAATTACCCGAATTGAAGGTTTCGCGATTTTTACGTACAACTCCTTCTCGTATTTATTGCTCAATAAATAATAGTCACAGAATTTGTTGCTACGCGATTTAGACCTGAACACCCCTCTCCGAATTTGTTGCTACGTGATTTCAAGTTGAACACTCCTCCCTGAATTTGTTGCTACGCGATTTCGATCTGAACACCCCTCCCCGAATTAGTTGCTACGCGATTTCGACCTGAACAGTGAACACCCCTCTCCGAATTTGTTGCTACGCGATTTCGACCTGAACACCCCTCTCCGAATTTGTTGCTCCACGAAATGAAAATATAGATAATTCTGATGTTAAACAACAAGACAACGATATCATAAGTTTCACGTGACTATCTACAAACCAATTAGAATAGCTTTTGCAAAGCAAAAACCGAGTATACACGAATTCGAAACAGTTAACTAATCATTGATTTCTTAATCAACAATTTAATTAAAGTTGGTGGACCGACCCTTAATGTGTAACTTCTTTTGACTTATTGTTAAATTATTTAATTCATGTTAAACTTCTGCTTTTTTTTAATAGTAAATTCTACAATAAATTAATCTTAAATCAAAAATAAATCATTAGATTTATTAATATCTTGTAGAAAATATAATTATCAACGAAATTTTTTTGGATCCAGAAGAAGCTAGCTTTTCATTGCCCAAGCCTGTGTTGTAATAATCTCAAATGCTCTGTATATATATTTGTAACACCATCTATGTTTAGATAGTTTAACACAGTAGTCGTTGTAGTTGTGACCAAACTGATGTATCGTGTATTTTATCGTTCTGTTCATTAAACATACTTATTAGAAACCGAGAAGTTATTTTCTACAGCCTATTCAATAAAAAATCCACGAACATTAATAAATCAATACGATGAAGGTATTAATAATTAATTGTTCATACTATCAATGTTACTCTCCAAAACATTATTGATATTAAAAATTAATTCTTTAAACAAACTATAAACATCTGAACTCATATTGATATCATCAATATCATTGGTCGCATAATAAGCCAAGCTTATCACAACGACTATGAAATGCACTGATAAAAATCTGTTACACAAATGGTAAGGGAATCTTTCATAAGTAGGTAGCATTTTAAATACCCTATGTTCAAAAAGTATCGAGACTTCTCATTTTAAAAGACACCGTATACTCCTACTTTAAAAATTTTGTTTCCTATAGTTTCCTTATACTGTCGTTGGCTTGTCCGAAATTTTTTGGCTAAAAACTCAACCAACACCATTCTTTAAGCTCCATATTGACCTGACCAAGCCCCGTGCGACTTTTTTCTCTTCTCTAGATTGAAATTACCAGTTCGTGGACATCCATTTTGGATCGATTGAAGATATAAAAAAAAATTGTTGAAAGAGCTTAAAGACAATCGCGTATGAAGAGTGCTTTGAGAGTTGGGTTAAGCGTTGACGTATGTGCATTACTTGCAATGAAGACTACTTTGAAGGAGACAAAATTAATATTGAACATTAAAGTTGTGGTTTAAGTTTTATTCCGTCAATCCCGGAATTTATTGAACAGGGGGTATAAGTATAAGTCATTGTCTTCAAGGTGGTTCGGACACGTTCAAAGAATGAACAATGATAGGTGGCCAAAAAGGATACCAAACTTTAGAAGGAAACTGTTATGTACTGTGTTTGATTTACCAGAAGAAATACATTACGATAATGGTCCACCGTTTGGATCCCAAGAGCTTTTCAAATTTTGTACTTCGCATAGTATTAATTTAATCAAATCAACGTCCACACATTTATAATCAAACAGGATAACAGAGAGATTCATTCAAACGTTTAAGAATAATTTATTAAAGCAAGTATTCGATGAGAAGTTAAAGATATATCTGACACAAAAACCAAGTTTTTGTAATTTATTATCGAAACCTGAACTTGCTTTTCAAAAGCAAGAAAATCCTTGCGATTTAAGTATTTCGTTAAAATTTAAAATTATATTTTAGAACAAAGAGCATATCCCACCTGGAGATATCTTATCACATACAGTAAGAATAATATATTATTTGTGTAATATTCCTTTCTTTTCCTGTCTTGTTTCAGTCTGAAGAAATTCTGAATTGCAAGGTTAGGCAATCTTTATTGGTTTTAGGAGTATCAGATCATGTTACAAATCCTCATTAAATATTTTAACATAATATATTTGCAGGGAGTATTTGGTGATTTTTTGGAAAAAGAAAATCTAATGTTGAATGACGAAGAAAAAACATCACAAGATGAACAAAAACACATTACAAAATCTAAAAAAGTAGTTTCTTAATTTTATATACGATACATATCTTGATTCTAGATTACTAACTTATTTTTTATAGAAATGGAACATGTACACTCCAAAACAGTTAGACAGCGATGTCTAAGAAATAAAGGAGATGTTCTGTTGCAAATACAACAAAAGAGGAATATTATTAAAAGAAAGATTATGTATTTGGAGGAGGAAACAAAAAGAAGTAGTCTCCAACAGCAAGAAATTGCAATAAAAATGCAAACTGAAGAAAGAAAAATTGTTCTATTACATCTAGAAATACAATTAAAAGAAAAAGAATTATTAAAATAAAAATTGAAAGCTAACAATAAACCTTAAGTAAACAATGTGACAATTTCTAGGCAACTAGTCCATCGCCCGATTGATGCTAAACCTTGGGGGGGCCCAACTCCACAAAGAGGAGAACGTTGGGCTTGGTAACACAGTCCATTATGCTATACGCGGCTCCGGTGAAGCACGAAGCCTTAAGCATCTAAAGGAATAGAAACAGAATACTGTCGATCCAAAGACGCACGGCCCTAAGAGTCATTTGCTCATACCGCACGGTATCCGGCCACGCAGCGTCAGTGCTGGCATCTATACCGCCAGCAGATGTACTGGCGCGCGAAAGAGCCAAAGTGCACAAAGGACAAACATATCCCCAACCGGAATGAATCCATTCCGGGTATTTTAGCTCTCTTTTATTGTTGGTCCCAACTGCAAAAGGGAAAACTAACCAAAGTTGAGCGTAAGGTTGACTTCGGAAAATTACTACAGTTTGTGCAGGTATATAAGTTATTAAAATAGTTTAACCATAATTATGTATATCATTTAAATATTTATTTTAGAGAAAAACTCCAATTGAGCCAGAAAAAAAACAGAAAACCCCTTCAACCATATATAATTGCTCAAGGGTGCAATTATTGATGCTTATTATATCGTTGTGGATGGTGAGATAGTACCACCGGTAAAAGATTTTATGAAAGCATTAGAGATTTTATTTCAAGTCCATTTTGTCTTCAATAATAAATACGAAGAATCACTTCAGAATTTGTTTCTATTTGTTTTTTTTCAAAATTGATGTAATGAGAAAAAAGTTACTCTCAAAATGAAGGAATTAATACCGTTAATGGTTGCATAAAAAAGCTAGTTTGAATATAGAATTATTTAATATTTTATATTGGTATTATTTTTTTATTTCATATTTTTTATTAATTATTATTAGTATTACCTACATTACATTCTAATTAATTATATTATTATTGTGTTACAATTAGTTTGTTTTAATTGTCAAGGAAAGTTTCAGTCGGTATCCGCCTTGACCACACAATTAAATTTGCAATCACTGCGAGGAAGACGACTCCGCCGAATACACCCTCTTCCACTGTTGGAAAATTTCTCGGCCATCATCCTCAAGGGAAACTATAATTGGGAAAAAATCACGAAATTGGTGACATGAAAACCGAAGAAGAAGAGCGGCTGGAACAGGCCGCAACAAAGAAATAACAACAACAAGCACAGTCTCGAAAAGGTAAAAGCGGCAGGAGCGTGTCCGGATGTAATGCCTTGGCGATTTTCCCGGCACCTCCAAGGAGTGGGGTTTTAGTCAATAGGAATCTGACATACCCCTCATATAGGAGGGAACCTATGCAAGGTTTCCCCACTCCCAACGCACACGAAAAAAAAGTTACGTACACTTAGGGGTAAAGTGTTACTGGAGAATTTGCGTCCAGCTGAATCCGAATTAAGACACAAAAATAATGAATTAATGTTGAATCAATTCAAATTATGATTGAAACGGGAATTATTTAGGTTGGTCGGAGCAACTTTAATAGGTACAGAAAATTTTTCCCTCGAAAGATGCGAGCACTTAGCAGAACAGCACGAAATGGTGCAAGACATGGTCCAAAGAAAACGAAATTATAGCGTAGCCGATGTGAAGGAAGTCATCTGCTCTCGATGTAAAAAATTGGGACATTTTGCTCGTGATTGTTTTCAGAAAACTGAACAAACACCGTGTTACATTTGTAAGGAGTTAGGTCATTGCGCAAATCGATGTCTACAAAGGACAGCTGGGGTTGTTTCAAAACTGGGAAATAATTAAGGTTCAGGGTCAAATAATACAGCTCGATTTGTTAGGTCGGAAAATGTAAGACAATTCGAATTAACGAGTCGAGGTCAGGATTTTTATATGTTAATAGGAGGAGGAGGAATAATGAGAAGAGAACAAAAAAATTGATGTTGTACCGGAAATTAAAGTGGTTAATTTAAATTGATTCCACATATTGCGGTGTTACAGGTTAATAGGATTTTTAGGTGTTTAGTAGACACTGGGGAAGCTGCTACGCAGCGTAGCAATTAAACTGTAAATTTTTTCAACTTTATTCAAGAATTATACGTAAGTATTTCTTCAAGTTGTCTTGACACTATATAATCATAGTGGGATCCTTTCGGTAATCAATCACCGCTTGCTGAGCTGAAAAGAATCTCTCCCTATCTTAGAATATAATGTAGGAAGGAAGGAGCGAATGTACTAAAACATATGCACCAAAAGCGAGTCAAAAGTCGTGGATAGAAGCTCCGCCCAGGGTACCACTTTTGTTATCAGTGACTCAAATTTACAAATTTTAAATTGAAATTATGGTTAGCTGTAGTGTTTGTGGAACTTCTAGGACCAAAGAAACTGTTAAACGTGCTGGCACAAGTAAGTACTTAGAGTTATTTAAATAATTTTATAACAAAAACATAAATTTGTGAGGTTAAGACCATACTCTGCTTAAATCATAGGCGTACATATTATAAAGTAATTCTATGAATTTACTTTAAAACCCGTTTTCATAATTTAGATTTCCACAAAATGAGAAGCGAAAGCTGATTTGGTCGAAATATATGAATATGCCGCAATATTGGTGGCCAACTCGATCTTCACGTGTATGCTCAAAACATTTTACTGAAGATTGTTTTGATCGAACTTCATCTGTGTTGGTCAGATTATTTCCTACTGCGGTGCCAACAGTTTAAATTAATAGATTAAAACACGTGAGTAATAATTTACTACAGTTGTTTCATTTTTAAGATATGTTTTATAAGTATGTGTAAATCGATGTTAATACTAGGGTATAATAAATTTCCAGGCAAGGGACTTGAAAAATGAAGTTGTTTACCAATCAGCTCCATCGTATAAACGAAAAGCTAGAAGCAATCTTCAGCAGTCTGCTTTGAAGTATTTGAAAGATTCGCAAGAGAAGAAAATTACCTTAAGGAAGCAAGAACTTGAAATGGAAGAAAATAAAATTACTCTCGAACACCGGAGACTAGATTTGGAACAACGCAAATTTGACGAAACAATGTCTGCCTTAAGACATCAAAATGAAATGTTGTTAAACTTAGTAAATAATAATAATAAATAAATAAAAAGTACCTATATTATTTTAGAATTTTTACAAAAATCAAAATTAGTTATGGGTGCACATAAGTATTCTTCTAATTATGGGAGATTTATGTTAAAATACTGAGTAGGTAATCTGCTATATAAACAGGTGTGACAATTCGTTAGTCTAGTTGCTGTAGTATACATGGTACTTTTATCTTGCAAAACCAGCTTTTAATTTTTTTTGAAATCTAAAAATACAAATTCGGCAATAATTTTTCCAAAACCCCATTCCACCGATTGACGCACAACTTTTATTGCATTATTGAAATGTAACTGCCCTTCGGTTAAATTTATATTATTAGTGAATGGGCATAATAGTAACTCTTTGATTCCGTAGGCCTGACAAATTTACTATAATACCATCGGGACATAAGATTGATTGATATTTGACATAATGTTGTCTTTTATGTCCGGAGTTGGCCTGCAAATGACTCTTGCTGTTCCGTCGATGAAACCCCAACAGTTTGGAAAAGGTGCTCCCTTGTTTGAAACAGCTTCTGCATAATATTTAAATTTTTCTATGTTCAACCAATTTTGATTAATTAGGTATTTTAATAAGTGATCATGATATAGACGACAATAGTTTTTGCATTTAACAGAGTCATGTTTAAGTCGCTCTCAGTCAGAAACGGCACGACAAAATAGAAAAATGTATAGAAACAAAATTGAAGGCAATGAAATTTTCAACAAAAAATGTCTAAATTGTTTTGCTGTAAAATCGATTTTAATATGACAAAAAACGGATTCAAAATGGTCAATTTGCATTGTTAACACAGGACTGCCCGAGTTCTTATGCGAGTAACTGTACATTATGTAGTTGCAAATACGGCTTTGAATTCAAGAACGTGTTAGTGATCTTTTGGTTCTCAGTGCAGTTATGTGTACAATTTTTGATAACTAATTTTTTTACTGTAGTTTTGAGTTCATTTGTTTATCTGTAACCCATTTGTCTAAATCGACTTTGAGGAAAGACGAAGGTAAATACTTGTGTACCTAATTATAAGCAACATAAATATGTACGATAATATTTCTCTTGTATACATTAGATGCCACGATTTTTGGATGATAATATAAAAATTAACCCACCAAGAGCTGTTAGATTTAGCGACGACAAAGTAGACGCGGTTTACATTCTTCCAGAAGTAGATGAGCTAACTGACGATGAAAATTCGCTTCCACAACAGAGAATGTATTGGAGTAAAGATCTCGATAAAGGCTTAGAACTGGTCAGAAATTGTATGTCAAGAAATAAATTCGAAGCTATCAAACAAAATATTCATTTGTCGGATAATGCAAAGTTAGATAAATCTGATATGTTCACTAAATTACGCCCGATTTTTGATAAGATGAATGAGAGATTACTAGAATTTGGAGTGTTTTCGCACCATTTATGAATAGATGAAGAAATGGTGCCTTATTTCGGACGTCATTCAGCAAAAATGTTTATAAAAAACAAGCCTGTAAGATTTGGCATTAAATTGGCCGACGGATATTTATTCCTTATGGTGGTGCAAGCAGTGGCACCATATCAGAAGATATTGGCTGTGGTTTGGGAGAGCAAGTTGTGTGGGATCTTTTATCAGTGGTGTCTAGTCCAAATAACTACAGGATATATTTTGACAATTTTATCTCTTCATATAATCTGTTCCAACATTTATCAACCAAATGATTTTTTGCAACGGCAAGAAAATTGCCGTTGTCCGGTGGAATGCTAATTCTGTTGTAACAATGATTACAAAAAATCATAGCACCATTTTACCTTTAGTAAACGCAAAAAGATACGACAGGAAACAAAGGAAAGAAATATGGATTCCATAACCAAAACTGGTATCCGAATACAATAAATATATGGGTGGAGTCGATTTGCACGATAATGGTATAGCTAATTACCGCAACCGAGTTCGAGGAAAAAAATGGTGGTGGCCATTATTCATAAATTTGATCGACAGTGCTCTAGTAAACTCATGGAAAATATATCGACTAGCCAATAATTCGAAAATGTCATTATTGGAATTTCGATCTTACATAGCAGTTTCCTTGATTAGTTAATTGCACAAACTAACAACGATGTTTTACCATCTAAGTTATCTTTCGGTAGACCATGTAATGCGTTACCTAGAGAAGTACAATTTGACAACGGGAGCCTTATAATAAAAGTGCATCCTGAAAAAAACGATGTAAACAATGCAAGAATCAGTCCATATTTTTATGTAAGAAATGCAACATTCATTTACACCCGAATGCTTCGAACAGTTCCATACAGCATGATTTTGAAGTTCATTCAAGTTTATGCATATTTTGCTTGTTGTGTTACACTCCTATTCACTAACTCTTTTTTTCGATCCATCGAATCGTTAAGTTGTCGATCGATCGAGAAGTGCCAAAATCGGTATTCAGTATGCTTCGATCTCGATACGAAAGCTTTCGATGGATCGTTTACCAATCGATTAAATGGAGTAGAGAAGGTTTCTCGGTCGATGGAAAAGCCATTGCATCTGCGCATTATGGTAATTTTTAAGATGGTAGTATGACAAGTATGATAAAAACCTCATAATAATAATAACCTTCATTATAGTGAAGTTCGAATACAGTGAATGAGTGAAGTTTATAAATAAGTTATTTATTTATAATCGATTAATTATATTAGCCATTATAAATTATAAGTATAATAATGGATTTAGTATTAATTTTGTTGCTTAATGAAGATGATGAAAATGTAAACAGGTAAATATTTTTGTAACAATCGTAATTAATATTTTCCTGTAACAATATCTTTACAGAGAAAATTTACGCATACGGAATCATCAATTACGTGATGCAAGTCATCCTTTTAATTTACTTGAAGAAAATTTCAGACAGTTTTTTCGACTGGCAAAAGTGTTGACTAGAAATTTATGCGAATCGTTAACTCCATTTTTACCCACCGATAGGATTACGGCAATTTCTCCGACAATAAAAATCTTATCTTGGCTTTTTTTTATGCTCACGGTTTCTTACCAAAGGCAAGTGTTAGCAGATGCCTAAATACAGTTTCCAATTTCATATGTACTCATCTGTTGGGTGCTTGGGTAAAATTTCCCATCAGCATTGAGGAAAAACGATACACAAAAGTTAAATTTTATGAAAAGTATAATTTAGAATCTCGGGATTGGACAAGGTTAAAGAAAACTACCCTTTTAACTTTCCGTCTAGACGGAATTATACATAAAGAATTATGGACGTGATGGAAGAAATGATTTTATGAAAAGTTTCAGTTTGCCGGTATAATCGGGGTGATCGATTGCACACATATGGTATTGCATCTCCCCCTGCCAATGACGAACAATTTCCTGGACGGGTATATTTAAATAGAAAAAACTACCACAGCATCAATGTTCAGGTCATTTGTGATGCCGAACTTAAGTTACTTGCAGTGAATGCAAGATATCCAGGATCTGCTCATGATGCTGCTATATGGTCAACCTCTGATATCCGGCATCATTTGATACAAAAATATACACAATGTATGTGCTAATTGATGCCGACAAAGAATATTTAAATTTTAGGTCATCGAAGGCACGTAGAACAGTAGAGTGTGCTTTTGGTAATCTTTATGCAAAATACAGAATTTTGGGAATGACAATCGATAAAGAGAGTTTTGAATATTGTATGCAAGGTCGAACAATGTTTCCAAAAGAACATCTATTAATGATGCAGCAAACCAATTTGTGTTGCAATCCCTTATATTCGCAAACATAAAATTTAATTAAAACCAAATTTTAACTCAAGTAATATTTATTTTCATTTGCATGTAATTCATTTTATTTATCTACTTCGTGCAGTAGATATGTTTTAAGATAATCCACGCTTTAAACGCGGAATATCAGACTGATGTTAGTCCAACGTGGAGTTTTCTGCAAAAATATTTATACCCACTGCGAAAAAACATATAAGTACATACATATCGATGCTCTAATGTAATATTGAGATAATCTAAAAAAAATACAGAGATATTTTACACTTGCGTTCGAAATTTGGTGTAGAGTAATGCAATACTGAAATATGTATCTTTAAAATGGTTTTTATAAAGCCAGCAAATATAATATCCTATTTTGCATTTTAGCATTTATCAGCTTATTGGAATACGGATCGGAACATGGTGATAAGAGCTGTAACATAACCTCGAAGACATCGAAAATCCAGGCGGACAATATGAACATCGGAGAGATTGATAAGTATAATAAAGGTGTAGCTGTTGAAAAAGTGCTTATACAACCTATTCCCACAATGATGTTAAGGGAAAAATTGAGAAACTCGAGAAAATCAATGAAAAACTCAATATATAAATCACAAAATTCGAGAGATTGCTAGAAATCGAACAAATACTGTGAAATCAAATGGAAAAAGTGTTTTACCAGTATCGTCAGCTAATGGAAATGCATGTGCAACAGACTTGGCAAATATAGTTAAACAGGACTTTGCTATTGTACCAGAAAGTTTATTCCTTAACTCAAATGACAGAAGTTATGAAAAATATGAGAGTTAAGGGCAAAAAATCTCTTCTTCCTTTCCAACTAGGTATGCTCTCAAAAACACTGTGACAAAAATTTAATTTATTTAATTATGTTAAATTATTTTAAAGTATTGTCATCACCAACTCATCTCTAAAATAAAAACTGTAGTGAAGTTGACCATCAATTTTCGAATATTATCAAATACTCATTCTGAGCTGGCGTATCGTGTCTCATTCCGATGCCTTAATGTTGATCGTTTAAAGTTACGAAAAGGGCATTCGTATCAACTTGATTCAAATTAACGATTCTCCAACTGATCCCACCGTGGTAAAAAGAGACCATGCGGCGTAGCTTAACAATTTCCTCGGAATGTTGCAAGAAGTAATTCCTTTCAGAATACAAGCTACAGAAGAGTATGAGCCTCTTTTCATTCAAATCGATTCTTTTCACATAATGTTATCCTTTTTTAAAGCTAAACACTTCAACCACTGTCAGAAGATACACCCACTTCTTTCTCTAGCACTTAAAATTTTACACCTTGACATGTTCTTACAGTCACGGGATCACGAGCTAAATGATGTGAATTTATATTTAGAACAGTTCAATAAGAGAACGAATGCTCAACCACAGATGTCCACTCACGTCCGAAACGATTGCCTAGGCAACAAAAATCCCTCTTTTGTTTCAGATATTTCACTCAAGATATTAAGTGATATGAGAACTGGGGAGAACACTAATGCAAATAAATCTCGGCATAAAAGGCTTCATGTGGAACCTGGAAAAAGTGTGTCCGTGAAAGATATATGTAAACACACCATCTACATCGGGTAATCAGTTTCCAAGCAAACGTCCACAAAACTATTCACAATGACCACCCTGAAGTTCTAATGACGAAGAAATGGAAAATTTTACCTGAGAAGAAGTGTAAGTTTTGGCGGCGAAGAAGAGATTCCTTCTGGCACTGACAATGAGCCATTAATTCACCTCACAACACCGGACAAGGAATCTCATTTTTCAAATAATCCAACAGTTGGTGACTGGGTACTTGTCGAGTATGAAACAAAAAAGACAAGAAACACTTTATACATCGGATAAAAAATGTTTCTGGAACAATTTTAAACGGCAATGAAAAAGTGCTTCACAATTTTGTTCAAATTTCCAGTACTCCGTGGTTAGCAAAATTCAATGCTGTGAACAGGTTGATTAAAAATTATGAAGAATTGAAAATCCATTTTAGTACTGTGGTAAACAGAGAAAAGTGTTACAGTGCAAGGTTATTGAATGAAATGCTACAGGACAATTCGAATTTTTTGTCACTGCTATAATAATTTGTCCAATTATGTTTGAAACAAGTAAATTGAATTTGATTTTTTAAAAAGACGAAATGGACTTTGGAAACTCCTGCGAGATGTGTCTCGTTTAATTTGTTTGTTGAGCTCAAAAATTCAGGGAGATCCCAAGATGATCATCCAAAACTATGAAAACCCTTTGGCGTACATGCAACCTCGTTAAAGTGATTTTGAGATTGAATATCAAAGGGCACTTCCTACCCATCCCATGGATGGAAATAAAAAACAAATTTTGGAAATTAAAAGTGCTATTCATAATTTTTTTTTCGACATTTTACAAGGCCTTATATGTAAGGCATGTGTCATTAGCCTTAAAAGTCTGTTGTAAGCCCTGAGTAACTTGGCGATATTTATAGTGGGTGTGTAGCTTGTAGCGTTGACGAATCGAGAGAGATACTTTCGTGACCAAAGGCCAAAAGTTGTTGTTCGTGAGCGGTAATAATGTCTTGAAACGATCCACCTTGAACAATGCAATGGGTGGAATTTGGTACAAGTCGCTCGCAAAAACAATCAGCTTGCCGCCAAACAGTTCGTCAGTGTTGTGCATATTTTAAAATCCCGCTGCAATACTTCCACAACGGTTTTGTGCATCATGGCAGCCTCGTATAAAATTATTATGTCAGCATGTCGTATGAGCTCGGCCTATGACTGCTATTCGATCAGTCGATAATACGATTATTTAGTTTACTCTATTAATATGATATACTAGTTTCATTTCGTTTGCTCTAACCTGTGTCTCTCGCCACCACGTTTTCATATCAATGTGGATCGGGTAATATGGGCCATGATACATTCGGGTGGTATGGGCCACGTAACTAATTTGTCTTTTTTTTATAATTTTAAGATACTATGCCAACATTTAAGAAAACCGGAAGGTGAGAGTCGGGGAAAGTGGTCAGAGAATAATATGAAAAATGCCATAGCAAATGTTCTGAAAAATAAACTGTCTGAAAGGGCTGCATCGGACCGCTATCATGTACCTAGAAGCACCTTGAAAAGGAAGATATAAAGCTATTTCAAATAACAATCTGACTGAAATGACCACAGATGGGATCTTTTAAGGCAAACTTTGAAGAAAAATGTCAAACTCAGTTAGTAGCTCATATGATGGATTTTGATTCGAGACAAATGCTCCTGTCCAAAACAGAGTTTTTAAAGCTGGCCTATGACCAGGCAGAAAAATTAAATTTGAATCACAGATTCAATAGAGAGATACAAATGGCTGGGAAAGATTTTTACGTCAGTTTTATGAAGAAGCTTACAGAACTGACCTACAGAAAACCACAATCTACTAGTTTGAAGCGGTGTATAGAGTTTAATAAGTCACAGGGCGAAAGGTTCTTCAGCCAGTTTGGCATTCTCTTAGAAAAGCATTCCTTTCGACCATCCAGAATTTCTAATGAAGACGAGATAGGTGTATCGTGTCTGCATGTAAATGAGAATGTTAATACAGTGAAAGGAAAACGTTAAGTTGGAAAAATGACTTCCGGGGAGAGGGGGGCGCAATATTACACTTCTGTTCTGCATGGGTGCAACTGGCCAATTTATTCCTCCAATTTTTATTTTTCCGAGAAAACGAAGGAATGACCGCCTCATGATTGGTGCTCCAACCGAAATCATTAGTTTTCCAACTTCAAATGGTTAGAAAGCCCAATTATCCGTGAAAATCTCGGTTCAAGTCGGCACGGGTGTGTACTTTTTATTGTAATATTTGGAAAACTACAGATTTAGCATTTGTAGATAATCATACAGTATGTAGTATTACACCTTCCAAACATATTCTTGCATTTTTGTGGTTTGCTGGACATCAAACTACACCATTTAGGGACTTGGCAGATCGATTTGATTTATGTATCAGCTCAGTGTTTGATGTTATTACAAGAGTTTCCATGTTTCTTAGCTCCAGAAGTCATTAAAATACCCAACCAAGTTCAAAGAGAAACCACTGTGGCCTATTACAATGAAAGGAACTATTTTCCTAATATTATTGATGAGTAATTTTATACAATTACACAAATCTACTCAATTTAATTAATTACTTTAAATTGCAGGGAGTATAGATGGCACCCATATTAAAATCGATAAGCCATCTGAAAGACACACCGATTATTGCAATCGTAAAAATCATTATTCAATACAAGTTCAGGGTTTATGCAACGAAAAACTTGAATTTATTGATATATACATAGTTTTTCCTGGCTCTGTTCACGATGCAAGAGTGTTTCGCAATTCAGCATTGTGTGATGATTGGAAAGTATTTGTGATGGTAAACTTTATAATGCATTAACTTTGTTTCAATGCTTTTCAAATACATTATTTTTAGGATGCTATATATTGGGTGACAGTACTCACCAGCAGGTTTTGACACCATACAAAGACGATGGCGATTTATCAAGGCAACAGAAACATTTCAATAAAATGTTAAGCTCTTGTCGTGTGGCAATTGAGCATATTATAATAATTATGGAGATTACAGTGACGGAAACTTCCCAAGGGATAGATTTCCAGCCCCAAGAGGGCGAAGCTCCCGTGGCCAAAGGCGCGGCAGCAGGTCGGGAGGTCAAGGTAACTGGCGTGATGACCCAGTTCCACCCCCACCTCGTCAGGCACAGCCGGCACAACCATCACGTACACCACGTAAAAGTGGTGTTCCGTCAGATGGTCCTCCTACAGGACAGTTCTTATCTAAGACTGCCAGTGAGGAGAAGAACGACCCGCTTTACAGAGAAAGCGTGGTGCCGGAAGGCACAGTTGATTTCAAGCCTGTGCCCACTGATCTTAACCACTACTGTGGAATGGAAGGATTAACCGAGTTGATATCCCAATGCCACATTCAACTCAAGGCAAAGAACCCGGGATATGCGAAAAAGGTACCGTACGATGCCTTCGCAATGTATGTTGCTACGATAGCGTATGCTAGGATATTGCACATACAAGAGACCAATTCTTATGAAATTGGTACATTAGAGAGCGAATTCTCTAAAGCAGTACGCCAAGCGGGCTATTGCTTACCGGAACCCATTCAGATTTACCTTCAGGGATTCGGAAACACAGAAGAGTCAAGCGGCAGACAATTACGTTTCAAGATGATGCGCCGCAGGTATGTCAATCACGATGGCATACGTGGATGGTTCGGAAGAGTGGGACCTGGTACTCACTATTTATATCGGATGTACCCGAACTTAGCAGTGTTTGCTGCAAAGATACGCGCTAGTTTAGAGCGTACTTACAACGAAGGTCCAATTGCATGGAACCTTCCTGATGGTGTACGACCAATACACGGACAAGCGGGGTTACCAACACGCAATATGCTTGGTTATACTCCAGCTGATATATACGGTCCAGAACAGCGTTCTTTTATGGAAAGCTGTGGTATACATCACAACTTGCCAGAATCGGATTCACCTAGTATGATGCGGCTCACTGGATTATTGATGGCCGTAAACTTAGAGATACACACACTTACTATTCTGAAGATGTCAACAGTTGACGATATAGTAGTTGGATCCAGAGGACAGAATATAATCACAGTCCCAGAGAATATAATCGCCAGACCAGCGATTGAATGCAATACAAAACCGTTCACCCATAGCAAGATTAATGCTACCGTCAGTTACGTAGCATCACCATTTAGATATCGGATGGAATATGGTGAACCAGATATGGAAGAAGATGATCCTGTTCCGGCAGCAGAAATACCGGAAGTCATCGAAGGTGGTGCCCTTGAAGAAGACGATGATGAAGTAGAACCCGTCCCACAAGTACCTCTATATGAGAGAGGGATAATGAACTCGAGTGTGTACGAGTTTAACAGATTTAGATGGGTACCTCAGACCTGGATAGCCACCAATAACGCAGCGCGAAATGCGGAAGCACGGGGTTATTCAATAATGATGTTTGAGGCAGTTGAATTCCTACCTAGAACTAGAATACTGGAGTTCACAAGATCTTTAGTTAATGTTATTAAATAGAACTCACCTGACGAGTTAAAATTTGGATTATTGAAACAAAGTTTTCGGCAAATGTATCATCGCAAGCTTCGAGACCAGAAGCGTTATGTCATTTTATTCGAGCTTGCTGTGTTTTGCATAATATAGCCGGTACCGATGATATGGAACTATTTCAAGCAGAAATAAATGTTAGCGATGTTCAACCTCATGTTGAAGAATATCAACAAGCTAGAAATGAGGGTGCACAATTAAGAAACGAAGTCTGTCGTCAGAAATCAATGATTCAACGCTGAGTTAAATAGAATTCTTGAAACTGAATTATAATATGAACTTTCAGCTATGGTTATCAGTCGAGTGTAAAATGACGTTACTAGGCCACTGTGAGGTCTTTAGCTAAAGACGATTTTAGGATTGATAATTATAGTTAGTAGTGTCGAAAACTAGTAACTTTCAGTTATTTTTGAAATGTTTGGTTATACCATTGTTATACATAACCAAACATTCAATTACCGCCAAGTTCAGCGCTTGTAAATTTCATTTTAAATTATAAAATGACTAGTGTGAATATTAAAAAGAGAATTCGCACACGGAATTTCAGCAAAGAGGAAGAATTGCTATTACTGGAAGAAATAGCGAAGTACTCCAAAGTAATCGAGTGCAAAACGACAAATAAAGTGTCCTGTGCTAATAAGGTAAATAAAAATTGTCTAATATAATCTATTTCTTTAATGATTATACCGTCAATCATGATACTATAGTTAATGAAATATTAATTTTGTAGGATAACGCTTGGAAGGAGGTGTTGTCTTCGTTCAATTCAAAAAATATGCATAAGAGAACGGAGCAACAAATAAAAACAAAATTCGACAATTTAAAAACAAAGGGACGAAAGACGGTTGCCGACCAAAAAATATATATTATAAAAGGAACTGGTGGTGATCCTTGCAATCTTGATAGCAGTGTAGATGCTGTAACGGCAGCTGTCTTAAATATTATTAATTTTAAAACGGTGGTAGGACTTTTTAATCAATTTGATGATGATAATAGTGTATATGTACAGTAATAATACTCCTATGTTTGTACATTTTGAAGCCGATTGTATGTATATAAACAAAATTGAAGACAATGCAATTATTATTATATTATTATTTTAATATTGCAAATGACGACATGACGTAGGAAAGGAACAGCTAATGAAATTAGTCAAACATATTATAGGGAGGGGAACTAATCCACCCCTTCAAAATGATTCGTAAATCCCTGATCACGGATAGCTATATTCTTATAAAATGTAAACCTTAATAATAATAATATATACATATTTTTAAAGTCCACCGAATTTGTATCTGTCCATTTTTTGTATCTAGGTATTAGAATGGTCCGGGAAATAAAATGAATTGCCCACATTTAACAACCATTCTGCCCACATAAGATTATCACATAGTCCAAATATATCCAACTTATTTACTTAAATCTGCGAAATACTATATTGCAATATTTATTACAAAAATATTAGTGAATTTAATTTTAGATATTTTCTATAAGAATATTAATATAAGTGAAACACACTACACACTTCAATAAATTTTACTTATAATCTGAAAACAAAAATATCTATCTTTCTCACTATTAATGGATAGACACAAAAAAAATATGCTGGTCCTACGTAAGATAAACTGAAATAAATTGCATACTCAAAAATAATAAACCAAAAATAATTTTTCAACAAAATGCGAACAGCGATAAAAATTCCGCTGATATACGGCTCTATAAATGCAGCCGATAATTTCAATAAATTTTACGTAGTATGAAAACCTTCAGATAAATTCATAAAATTACTGTAATTTATTGCTACCTATTATAAAAAAAAAAAAAACAATAAATCAAATTCCACTTAGCTGAATTATTTGGGAATAATCCCTGAAGTAGGGGTGTTTCAGAATTTTCAAATAAAACAGATTCCAAAATTCTGCAATTGAAGTGTATCGGTGGCAAAGACTTCCCCAAAATGAATTTTGTTTTCGAGGAACCACAACACAATCCCTAAATTTCGAATTTTTACCCTTTTTCCAATCTTTTAACACCTTTCACTTTAGTGGAACTTTATCAACTGCCCTATTCGCAGTCGCGCAAACGCCTTTCAAAAATGTTTATCAAATTTGAATACGAGGCCTGGACAGTAAAATAAAAAGACGAATTTAAAAATCCAACGAGAAAAACAATAAAAATGAAACGCAATTGATGGTCAATAAATTACAGTACCGTGCAATCGAATTAGGGCCACTAATAATTTTTTACTTTTTATAATGCAATTTAGTATATTTAGTAAATTTTGAATTTCTACCAAGTAATAAGTATTCAAAAAACATATAAGGGCACACTTTTTAACAACAGGTATCAAATTTCACCCTAACGGTCATAAAATGTTTAGAATTTCTAACACAGGTATATGGGTACTTAACGTGGGATAGTTTTGTCTGTTGCTGCTTTTTGGGTTTTCATTGTTTAAGGGTCTGGCGAATATAACTGTGCTATATTATGATTCAATCTACCCGACAAGTGTTGTGAACAAGTTGGTTTTTGTGTAATTGGTTTGTGAGTAATATTTTCATTTACCATAGTGTTAATTTAAAATTTCAAGGTATACAAATTAATTTATTTCACGTAATGGGTAAAAATAAGGACCTTAAATGGGATAAAAAAGTTAGAATTGAGGGTCTTTTAAGATCTGGAAATTATAGTAATCGTGAAATTGCCAAAATGGAACGAATTTCGCGTCAATCGGTCGATCGAGTTGCAAAATTAATTAAGGAAAATATTCCTACGACGTCAACCGGGCGATCACATTGTAGGGGTAGAAGAAAAACTACCACTAGGGAAGATCGTTTAATAGTTAGAAGAACTTTAGAAAACCGAAAATCGACTGCGAGGGAAATCAATCGAGTCCTACACGAAGACGGTATTACCATTTCTGAACGCACGCTCAAGTCGCGTATGTACGAAGCTGGAATAAAGAGTCGACGACCAGCAAAGAAACCAAAATTGACTTCAAAAATGAAAAGTGCTCGACTTAAATGGGCCAGAGAGCACAAAAATTTTACTGAAGCAGATTGGTCAGAGGTATATAGCCATATAAAATTTAAATTGAAATTTCCTAATTTTTACTATTTTTATAGGTCATCTTTAGCGACGAGACACGGCTTGAATGTGTAACGGAAATGGTACAATATGTGAAAAGGAGATCATCCGAACGTTTGAAAGAGTGCTGTATTGTAAAAACAATAAAACACCCCCCGGCAGTGATGATTTGGTCTTCCATTACTGCTGAAGGACTTGGACCACTTTATTTTGTTAACAAAACAATGAATCAAGTTCAATATAAAGAAGTGGTTGAAACGGTTTTGGTTCTTTATATGGCTACTTTAGGCAGTAGCCGTAGAAGCTACACTTTTATGCAGGATGGCGCACCCTGTCATAGGGCGAAAACAATAATTAACACATTGAAAACGTTGCATATCAAAGTGTTGCCTTGGCCAGGGAATTCGCCCGATCAAAATCCAATAGAAAACGTTTGGAAAACATTAAAGTTGTTAGTGTACAAACGAAAGAATCCTACAATAGCGGCTTTAAAGGAAAATATTCGTTTGGTATGGGAGACAGATGAACATTTAAAGGAGGTTGCTCTAGCTTGTATTAGGAGTATGCCAAAAAGGGTAGCTGCAGTAATTAAAGCTAGGGGTGGGATTACTAAATATTAATCAAAACATGTGTGTAGATAATTAAATAAAAGATATACTATAAATATAGTTATATATTTGCATTCATTTCCAGCTAAATATAAAAATATTAATTTCTAATGGGTGGCCCTAATTCGATTGCACGCTACTGTACATCCTGTCTCAGAAATAATGCAGAGATGAATCTTATTTGACAAACCAGATTTTGTTGTTTGAAACATGACAATTATGTTAATTGGAACATCTTTAAAAAACTGATCGCAGTATCAGTACACTCAGAGAAATTTAGTAGGTTATTTTAATCGAAAATAATAGTTGTATAACAATTTGATAATTTTGGTCAAAATAAATATTATATTCGTTTAAAATAAATAATGTTATATTGTTCTTTTAAACAATCAGAAAATGTTAAGCAACAACATCGATATCAACCAAAAAAATTGTTCCATACTATTAAGAAAAAGTATATTAACAATATTGTTAAATTGTCATTTGGAAATTTCGTTAAATCAAAGAATGCTTATTATACGACTAAGCGTTAACTATATTTAATTTAAACATTTTAAAATTGTTGATGAATAAAACTCTGGAACGACCAATAAAAATCGTTAATTCTAACAAGAAAATAGTGCAGCTACAATACTGTTTAAATTATCATTTTGCCATGGTGTTACTTTATTCAATGAAGTTGATAGAATTTTCTGCTAACCTGGCCTTAATGGCGATAACGTCCGTTTCCAGGCAGTTCTTATGTATCAGTTATTTTATTTATAACAGAAACGTCCTGTGTGTGCATAGTGACTACATAGTACTTCGTGAAGTGAAATTTAAAAATTTTAAAGTTATTTTTTATAAATAATGAATTCAGCAGATTCGTACGGTGCTGGACCCACTTACACTAATTTAGATATTAGTGATAATTCGTGGGCGCTACAACCTGAAGACGAAGAATTAAAAAATTTATTAGCTAACTGGGGCTTTCCAGATTTGTTTTCATTACTTCAAGGTAAGTGTAAGTCGAATGTAAATTTCCTATGTCACGTCCACCATTATAATACCGCCACAATTATGCAGCAAATTAACCGGCATTCTATGATTTTTCTAGTAATAACATTGAAGTTCAATTTTTTTAAATAACCAATTGATACATAATTAAGCATCAGTAGGTACTTTTTTATTTGTTAATTACTTAGTCACTATTTAATTATTACTCCGTTACCTTAAATTTGCAAATATATAATGATGGCGTTGTTACATTTCCCGCCCTTTCTTCAGAACCCTGATTTTTATTTTAAATAATAGGTATAGTCTGTTTCTACTTTCTACAATGAATTTTATGTATTGCGCTATAATATATTTTTAGCAACTTTCGGCTTAAATTATTCAACAGCAATAATTATGTTTTAGTACAGCAAATAACATTAGAACGATTAAAATTATTAACTGGAGAAGACGTAAAGGAATTGCTATGCGATTATAGTTTGGGCCTAAGGGTTGAATTCCGTAAAAAATTATTTGATTGGAAAATTGAGGTGGTAAGTAAGCCAAAAAATATTATCGCCAGCATGTCTGACTCTTTTGCTTATAGGGAGGAATTTCTACAGTTACCACACCTGGTACTCCCACTGTATCAATACGGTCTGAAATTTTTCAAAAACCTTGGGTGAGTCAGGGTGTCAAATAAGTAACAGAACAACTGAATATCTTCTTTATTGTTAGAAATAGAAAGAGGACGCTTGAAGATGATTTACCTCGCCATTTATAGTTCTTATTTTTAATGTGTGGAAAATTAGTTTCCGTTTCTGGTTTAACCTACAATGACACCAACTCTAATGCCTGCTGTACACTCTCGCCGAGACAGGGCGAGAGTGTAGATGGGAGTACTCGCCGGTCTCGGTGTTTCTCGTTACTATCCTTAACAATAAAGAAGAAGTTATTCAGGTGTTCCGTCACTCTTTTGACAAACTGTATATGCAACAAATTTACAACAATTGTCTTGCAGAATGTATTAGAAATTATTAAAACTTTTCCAAACGGACAATACGTTTTGAACTATTTTAATTTACATAAAAAGTTGGACGATGCCTCGAGAAAAATTATAGTTGACGCTATAATTTCTTATCATCACGAAAATTTTAAGAAAATAAGTCGGGACCAATTTTTCTCCATAAGCAAAGAAATTCACGATCTTTTCAACGACGATCAAGTATGTTTCTTATAAATATAAAATTCTAATTACTCATTTTTTTAAACATTCCATTTCAGGAAATTTATTTCAAAATTAATAGCAATCAAGTCCCATCGGGCCGTTTATATGATAAATATTACAATTCCAACAAGCGATTAAAAAAATTAGGATTGATACAAGCAGCTGCCACTACGAAAAAAAATCCAGAATCTTCACCACTTACAGAAAAAGAGGTTGTGATCAACACCGAAGGTGAGCCTGAATTTTTTATTGTACTTAGGTTATTTTTACAATATTACTTATGTTTTAGAGCAAGAAAATTTTCGATTGTGGCTTATCATTAATCTTGAACCATGGAACGAAGTTAAGCAAAAGTGGAAGGAAACGTTTCAATTAAGAAGAAACCATATTATAGAAGGTAGTGACAATAAATGTAAGGAGTTAATTGAACTTTGGCCTTTAATTAAACATCCACACGGATTTACTTTAGTAAGTTAAGAATAAAATTAATAATTCATGTTTATTGAATAAGTAAAAAAATTTTAGATTGATTTAGATTTTACCAAATTATTCCCCGATAACGTATTTAATTTAATAAAATACTGGCAATCTTTTAAAGACCGCATTATACCAATTCTAAATGAGAAAATTAAAGATAAACAAAATATTAATCTCCTAAAAATTGTTAATACAGCTAATGATAAAAATGGTGAGTTTTAAATAATAAGTGATTACAAAAAAAATTAAGTTTTTCATTTACAGATTCGTCTTACGATTTGATGATTGGACTTTTATTACACGCGTTATTGCCTCCCACAATAAGACACAAAAAAGTCAACAACACAAAAAAAATTATTACTAAAGCCACTATCAAGGATTCACAGGATACTTTTTTTATACATGTTCTAACGGCAAACGATTTTGAACGAAAAATATTTGAACACCGGCAAGTAATTATTAAGCGTAACGGCACTATTCAGCCTTTAATAATTGGTATAGGAAAAGAGTTAAGAAGCATTGCAAATTTTTATGTTTATTTCGATAATATTAAATACAAGTTTGATAACTTTTTAAGCGCTTTAGATATTTGCTTCAAAATTCATCATGTTATGCATCTAAAGTATTCTTCTGAATCTGAATTAGTTTGGACTTTTATTCAAAAACAAATTTATAAAATTCAAACATCATTTGACATAAGCAATACTAATTTGCTTTGCTTATTAAACGATTTAAATACCTAATTTTGTATAAAATGCCTCAATGTTTCTTGTGCATAAAAAAACAAATTTATACCAACTTTACTGTTATACAGTTAATAGGGCATTTTAAATTGTTCCATGGATTTCAACAAACCGGTAATTTTCATTGTCTGCAATGTAGTCATACATTTCAATCGTTAAAAGCATTCAAACGCCATTACAAACACGGTGAATTTTGTAAAAAAAATCAAGTCGAATTTACAGAAAGATTGCATATTTCTGAAGAACCTTCATTGTTGTCAAACACCACTAGCAATGTTTCTGATAGTAATAATTGTAATTCTGATAAAGTTAATTTCGATTCAATTTTTGAAAATATTGAAGCAGCGGCATTAGGTTTTGTTTCTAATTTGCATAGTAAATCTAGTTTTACTAGAGTGGATGTCGAATTAATTATAACTTCTATAACTGAAAACTTATTGTCAATTATAATGTCAGAATTAAAAAAATGCATTTCTTCAAACCTAGAACCTTCAAAACAAATTAGCATAATTACTGAAATAGTTAATTTTTGTGAGAATCCGTTTAAGAATTTTACATCTTTTTACAAGTTTATAAAAAAAATTGAAGAAAGAAATCATTACAGCCATCCTAAACTCTTTGATATTCATAATGAAATTTGTCCGGTTATTATAAATAATACATTGGAATTAAGTGAAAAAGTTAGCAGAGGGATTATAATGCCATTGCAATTTCAATTTAAAAAATTTTTTGAACTACCTAACGTGTTAAAGGATACTCTACAAAATATGGAAGACTTATGCGAAGAGCATCAAAAAACGGGTGTGCTAAAAAATATTATAAATGGAAAATTGTGGAAACATAAAACTATTTCCATGACAGGTAAAATCGTAATACCATATGTCCTTTATTATGATGATGTCCAAATAAATAATGCATTGGGTTCCCATCAACAATCTTTAGCGGCGTTTTACTATAATTTTCCAACTCTACCACAACATTATTTGTCATCTTTAGAAAATATTTTTGTAGCGTTATTGTTTAAATCTGTAGATTACAAACACGGAAACGATGCCTGCGTAAATTTACTAGTACGTCAAATTCAAGATTTAGAAAATAACGGAGTACTGTTAAGTACTTCAGAAGGAAAACATCAAGTTTATTTTGTATTAAGCCTTATTGTTGGTGACAATTTAGGATTGAATTCTTTATTGGGTTTTACCAAAAGTTTCAAAGCAAATTATCCATGCAGATTTTGCAAATGTGACCAAATGCTTATTTCATCTCTTTGCATAGAAAATAGAGATAAACTTAGAACTCCAGAAAATTATCAGGAAGATGTATTAGAAGGAGACGACGTTTCTAAAAAAATAAAATTAAGCGGGATCAGAGAATCTTCAATTTTTAATTCGGTAAATTCATTTCACGTTACAACCAATTTTGCTTGTGATCTGATGCACGATATTTTCGAGGGCATATGTCATTATGATATTTGTCAAGTTCTTTTACACTTAATTAATAACGATAAACTGTTTTCCCTAGAAATTTTGAACAGTAGAAAGCAACTTTTTAAATATGATGAAACAGAAATTGGTAATTATTGGCAATCTATAAAAATACAACATCTAACAAACTTAAAATTGCATTTTTCCGGTAGGGAAATGTGGACTTTTTGTCATTATTTGCCGCTTATTATAGGAGATTTGATTACAAAACATAATGAATATTGGAAACTTATTTGTCTTTTGATTGAAATTATAGATATTGTACTTAGAGATGAAATGAATGAGCAAATTATTTTAACATTGAATAACAAAATTAATCAGCATCACATGTTATATATTAAATTGTTTGGCAATACATTAAAACCGAAATACCATTTTCTTATACATTATGGAAGTATAATAAAACAGGTGGGTCCATTAAAACATCTATGGTGTTTTCGTTTTGAAGGAAAACATAAAGATCTCAAAACATATACCAATAATACGAATTCTCGAAAAAATATCCCCTTAACAGTAGGAATTAAATGCATGTTGAAGTTCTCTAATCGATTGTTAACTGAAAAGGGCTTAAATACTGACGATATCCTCCAAATTAAAAATCGTAATATATTGCAGGTTAATAATAATGAAATCGAACAGTATTTAGGCGATTGTTTATCTCGTTTAAACTTAAATATAACCGAATTTAATTTTTTTAAAGAGGTAAAATATAAAAATACCTTATATAAAATAAATTCTTGTGTCTTGTCAACACAATTAAAAACACTTTACAAGATTGTTAATATTGCAGTTGATAACACTAATAAATGCTATTTTATTTGTTTAAACATCAAATTAGGTAAATTTGATACCCATTATCAATCATATTATGTTTTGCCTAAGCAAACGACGAATTACAGCACAATTGCTGTAGGTACCAATAACGTTTTTTATGCTCCTGTGTCTATGCATAAACTATGTGATGGGACTTGCTATATTCGACCAAAATATTATAAATGTACATAATTAACTAACATGTTCTTATTATTAAGTTAACTTATTTTAATTTTTTCTTTAGATTAGGTGTGTTTGTAATTTTTATAATTAAAATATAACAATAATAAATTTTAAAACTTTTCTTAATTCCCTTCTTCTTGAAAACTTATTACCATAAGCAATAATAGTACACTTACTAAGTTTTTTTGTAGAAGCACTATTTAAAATAGTACCGAAACAACCGTTGTTGTTACAGTACAATTAAACTGTTTGTTACAAAATAATATTTTTGTTTATTTACTACAAAATAGTGCTGGTACAATTTTAATGGTTAAAGTACTATTAATATAGTTCTTTTACTTCATATTTGTTTCTCTACTTATAAAGACTGTTTGTAACCTATGCAGTAGTTAGATAACTATTTTTTTAACTACTATATAGTAAAATTAAATAACGAATTGTAACAATACTATTCAACTATTATTAACAGGTTAAAATAACTATTTTGGATGATAGACGCCAAATCAAACTCTCTTTTTGTTTAATTTTACCTATAAATTTTTTTGAGTGTATATTTAAATATTGCTGTGTGCTTTTTTAAAAGCTTTTTCAAAAGCAAATTATGACCTTTTTCAAGAATAAAAGGTTTCGATAATTTAAAATTTCTCCATTTCTCAAAATTTGTAAATCTTCGGGGCCTCTCAAATTCCAATAAAGCTTTCTAACGTCTACATTGACGTTATTGAATATAATGTCATGCATTGCATCGTTTACGTCGTTAGAAACGACGATCTTTCCAGTATATTGCAAAACTGAATCATACGTTTCGATAATTTTTCATGTCTTTGTTCGACTTGCTAGCTTATCTTTTGGAAATCACATCTCATATATTTACAGTTCTGCCTTCCGCACATTGGGCTTCATCCGTCGCCCGTCTGCTCATTTCTCTACCACTACCGTAAAAGTGCTCTACTTTTCGTTGGTACGTTCCAAACTAGAATATGCTTCTAATGTTTGGTCACCCCATTATAAAGTTGGACGAGTTAAAGAAGATTTTTCGGATGAAACTTATCTGAACTACTGCAACACCAAGTCACTGGTCTTCAGAAGTAGAATCAATGATCTTTGTTTTGTTTAGTGGAAGAATCGACTGTGTCTCTTTGCGGGAAAAGTTTGTTTTAAGGAATTCAAGATTAACCAGATCCAGGTGGATTTTTGAAGTTGAATACCACTCTACTAATTATGGAAGTAACAGTCCTGTGACTAGGATGATTCGTTTGGTGAATTATGCAAATAACTTTCCCGGTTTTGGTCTATTTAACTCATCGCTTGCTACATTCAAGACAAACCTCCTGAAAGGCGATTTCCTGTCCATTTGTTTGTAGTTTTGTTAATGTTAATTGTAATATATTGTAATTTATGTTATTATGTAAAAAAGTATATCCGTTAAATTAAATTAAATTTAGTCCAAGACTTAATTGATTTAAAACCAATAAGAAATAAAACGTCATATAATTTCGGAATGCGTTGTCAAAACGTACGGTCTTTAATTACGTCTTTAAATACCACGTTAATATCACCCGAGGAAAAACTTTTTCAATTAAAAAATTCTAATAATCTAGCGTTAAAAAGATTTATTAGAGGTCTAATGGGACAAATTCAAGCAAACGTTAAACTTAGAAATCCCAATAGTTTAGAAAAAGCTGAGTTTACATATAGAAAAAGAAAATTTTCTTTATCCAATAAATCAAAATAATACACTAAATTCTAATGTTATGTTTAGACCGGAACAAAGATTGACACCTGGAAAATCAAATAATAATTTTAAACCAAATTTTAATTTTAATAAAACTCCAACGCTTCAAAACGTTCAAAATTTTAATAAACCTGTATCTTTTCAAAACACCTCGTGTTTGTAATCACATAACAAATTCTTATTTTCATGCGCATGCTTAAGTAAGCTGCAAGATCTTTGTTAAGGGTGAAACACCCCCAGTAGTACCAAGTCAGCATCAGCATCAAGTAGCAAGCAAGCTACTCACATTATAGCAAGTAATAAAAACACACAAAACCAAAATGCAGTTTAATTTGAACCAGCCAGCGTACACATAACATTTTTCTGTTGATTGATTAAGGAGTCATGACGACAAATTGCAATCATTAAACACCTCGAATTATAACAAACCTGTACATTTTCAAAATAACCCAAATTTTTATAGAACTTTACCATACGAAAATAATTCAAATTTCAGCAAACCCCCATATTTCAAAACACCCCAAACTTCAATCGATTTCCATCATTTCAAAATAATTCGACAATGAATCAAAGACCTTTATTTCAAAATACCAATTTTAAACAAAATTCTCAAAATCAACCTAGACCTTTTCAAAATACGAATCAAAATTTTAATTGATCTGGTAGAACACAATTTAACAATCGATTCTATATATTTCTTCAAGACATGAGAGACAGACAGTTTTCTGAATATGAAGAAAAAGCCAAAGCGCTATCTGGAGTTCACGATTATTATCGTTATGATACTCGTCGCAAAAAAACCAGAACAATTCAGCCAGATGAGTCACGGGCAAATGAAAGAACACCTTTTTCTGGACAAGAAAATTTTCGCACAAATGTTTATTATCCTATTCTAGACACTCTGAGTGTACAATTGGTCGGGCGTAAAAGTGCATATGATAAGCTTTACGGAAATTTCAATTTTTTTGATGATTTATCTGAAATAGATATAAACGAATTGAAAAATCTTGCCAATAAACTAGTCAGTAAATATCCTGACGATTTGGAAGATACGTTAGGCAATGAATGTATTCATTTACATTTTCAACTCAAAGATTCCTTAGCAAATACAGAAGATGTACGCTCTGCACAAAAAATTTGCAATGTATTGCATTCACGGAGTCTTCGAGACGTTTATCCTAATGTGGACATTGCCCTCCGTATTTTTTTGAGTATTCCGGCTACAAATTGTTCAGGAGAAAGATCTTTTTCCACTCTAAAAAGGGTAAAAACCTATTTACGCGCAAGCATGGGCCAAGATAGGCTTAATGCTCTTGCATTATTGTCTATTGAAGCTCAACTTCTCCAAGAAATTAATTATGACGATATAATCGACGTTTTTGCGCGAACCAAAGCCAGGAAAAAAAAATTTTCAAATTGATTAATATTAAAAAAAATATTTATTATCTGTCTGAAGTTTATAACTTATTTATCTGTAATGTTTATTGGTTATATTTAAAAAATTATGTTTCAATAAATAAAGTTATTTTAAAATAAAAATATTGGATCAAAATTAATGAAATTAATTTTATCAAAAAGGGCGGCGCATCGAACGGGGCCTAAGGCGGCAGCAAGCCTAAATCCGTCACTGTACACGAACCGATGGATACAAGTAGTGCTCATACTAGATTTGATGAAAGGAAATAATCTATGAACCATCTTTTTAATCAAAATATCACCCAAGATCAACAAATTGAAAGTCCATGCAATTACGAAAATAACGTAGAACAATATGAGTTCTACCTGACGGAAGACAGTAACACTATACGCTCAGAATGCATTTTTGCGACAAGACAATACACTACTAGCAGTGGCGGCTGCTGACATTTTCCAGTGGGGGAGCACAAAATAAAAAAAATAGTTTTTAATATTTATTTATAATGAAAATTGTTTTTCATTTTGAAAATTCTATTGTTTTTAGTTTTGGGATGGGAGGACACGTGCCCCTGTGACTTTTTAAATTTTTTATGACAAGCCACCACTGAATAATTGGAAGAATCTGTAGTTTCATCCGCTTCTATAGCGAAAAAATTTGCTCAACAGAAATAGTGCTTTATAGTGAATTATAACATTTTAACAAAAGTCGGAAAGTAAGTTGACAATTACATTTTTACTATTAAAATTCAAATTTTCAACAAGTAGAGTTTAATTTACATAATTTTTTTTTCTTATGTAATGTTTTTAATAATTACTGATATTATTACTGAATTTACATCAATTATTAATTTATTATAGAATGCCTAAACAACGAGAATTAACGCCACATGAACGACAAAGAATATTTGAACGAAGAATGGGTGGAGAAACTTTATAAAAAATTGCTGTCGATTACGCAATATCACGGAAAGGCGTAAATAAAATTGTTAAAAAAATTCGAGTCATTGGATCAGCCGAAAACCACCGAAGAACAGGTAGAAATTCTTGCAGAAGTGCGGCAAAATTCGTTTATAACTGCAAAACAAATTCAAGAAAAGTTAGCGTTGCTAATATAAACAACACAAATTAAAGCCAGAATACACGAAGCTAATTTGCACGGACGAGTAGCTAGGAAAATGTCATATATTTCTATAGTTAATGCTAAGAAAAGACTACAGTTTGCAACCGAAACGGTTTTATGGAGCGACGAAAGTAAATATGAACTAACGTCAAACAAAAGACGTCAAATGCATGCGTCAAATGGTATGGAGAAAACCAGGTGAGGCGTTCAATAAACGTCTAATTAAAACTACTGTGAAGCACGGAGGAGGTTCGATTATGATTTGGTTATTGACGGAATTATGACGCCAAATAAATATATTGATATTTTGAAAACTAATCTGTTTGATTCGATAGACTAATTGGGCTTAATGGGGTCGTATGTGTTTCAACAGAATAACGACCCCAAATTGTTAACTGAAAATAGTATTCAGATATTAACGTGGCCTAAATTTGCAGTTAGAATGAGAGAAGATATCACCAGCGATCTGCAACTCATTAGTTATGAGTTATGACTTATGAGTATGCCGAACAGAGTTACAGCGGTCATACGGGCCTACAAAATATTAAAAAGTACATTAAAATAAATATTGTTAAATAGTTTTGTTATTATACTAAACATATTAAAAGCTTGGCAAGTTTTATTTACCACTTTAAATTATTTCACAAGTCAGTAAATTTCGCATATAATTGTGGGAAAAAATTGTTTCAGAAATATTTCATCATAATAATTATATACCTAATGCTTCTAAAAGACATATTAAAAATCATATACCTACTAATCATTGTAGGTACTAAAAACGTTGAAGAAATGTTGAATGGTAGTAATGATACTACTATCAATAATGATTTAACTTTTAATGATCAACAGTCCACCACAGAAAATAAAATAGAAGTTATCAAATTTAAACAAGTTTTATCTTTACTTTGAGAAGGAAATAAGCAAAACAGATTGAACTTTGCTCAAGAACATAAATTATAGACATTAGAAAAGCAGGTATTATGGACGGATGAATCAAAATTTGAAATTTTCGATTCCAGTCGGCGGCAATAAATATAAGAAAACGGCCCCGAAGAGGAATACAAAGATGAATATTCAATGCCTATTATCAAGTACGGAAGGGGTTCTGTAATGGTTTGAGAATGTTTTTCTGCGGAACGAGCGGGAGATATTGTATGAATACCTGTATCAAATGAAGACAGAGAGACATCCCTCAAATGCAGAAGACTGATGGAAGGAACTGGTAGAAGAATGGAAGAAAACACCGGCTGAAGTCATACAAAAATTAATGAAGAGTATGCCAGAAAGAACTAATTCAACTATCCAAGCTTGTGGATGTCATACCAAATATTAATTATTTTTGATATATTATCAAAAATTATACCTATATGTATTTTATATATTATATTAATGTCTTCTTAAATACACCATGTTCCTACAAAATATTTTGTTTAATTATTGTCCATTTTAAAACTTTTAAAATAGGAAAATACTTGATGTTCGAAGACTTTTTAACAGAACGTATACCTGCTAATAATGTTTTTAGAACATAAACATAAGCATAAACAGCTAGAATATGGTTCTTTATTAGTTACTTAATTTAGTTAATACAGTAATTTCCGATTTATCCAATATATTAAATATCAAATCCACAAAAATAACTTATATTTATTGTATTTTGTTATAAATAATCCATTTTAAAATTCAACAGTAATTTTAAATAAATCATGTGATCATGAACGCAAACTGGTTGATTTGACGTCAGTCGGTACTACAAGGCCCGCATTCTTGATTACATTATGATGATTATGATTATTACATATAGGTAATATCAACGTTTTTAAATAATACTTTATTGTTTTTGATTGTTTCATTAGTTTCGTTCAACGAGTTGTATAGACAACTTCGAAGATAGAGTGAAAATAATTTGATTTTCTCGATAAAATATCAAGAAGTTGCCCATCTATACTAAATACTAATCTCTTATCTATGAAGCAGTCCGTGTGACGTCACGAATTTGATTTTTAAATATTTTCTAATTTGTTAGCGAAACGAAAATAAATAAATTAAATAGTACTATTAATCAGTATAATTTAGGCATTTTTGATCCAACTACGCTAGAAAAATTTCTGCATCTTCCTTATTTTGATTTCTTCAAAAATATAACTTCATAATCACGTTGAAAAATCAGCATAGTAAGGATTTGTCTCGAATTCCAAACAACAAGAACACACATTTCTATATCCAAAATAATTAAAGACATAATTGTCTGATATACGTATGGATGGTTTTTCTTTATACATATTTTATTATTTTTCTTTTCTAAAAAAAATCACTTCATTATTTTTTATATTATTTAGCGCATATTTATAAGTTATTTCTAGAGTTATATAAAATAGATACACTATTGGGCACGGCCATTAACTGATGAGAAATTGTTAACCCTATGTTGCATTTTGTTCCCATTTGGGAACGCTGCAGCGCAGCTTCTCAAAATATAAGATATAAAATGGATAAAAAAAGCTGAACCCATCAATACCAAATCATTTTATGGGAAGAAAAAAGAGGTCTACCAAATTAGAGATATTCCAAGTGATAGTGAGGATTCTGTTTTAGCAGACGATGATGATATTTCAGAATGGAAGTTCCGACGATTTTGATCCCAAGAAACCATATAAGTGGAGCTAGAAGTTATGGGTACTTTCCGGAGTCGGTAGGTTTTCCAATGACTTTGAATTATTTAGTCGAAAAGTAGATGACGTAGAAGGGGAGGAAGATTTTGGTTCCTCAACTAATGTTGTTTAGAGGATGAATGGCAACATACCCAAAAATTTGCATCACAAGTTATACTGTGATAATTATTTTATCGCAATCCCTTTATTCTGTTATTTTGCACAGAATGGAATTGATTGTGTAGGAACTGTGAGAACCAACAGGTTAATGGGGTGTAGCTTCCCCATATATAAAATTTGGAAACAAAAAGGTAGAGGTTCATATTTGGAAAAGGTAACCAAACACAACAACCAACAGATGAAGACTGTACAGTGGTTCGATAAAAAAGCGATTACGCTGCTCTCCACTTTCGCTGGCAGTCAGCCATTGCACAAAATTCCAAAGTACTTCAAATCTGATAAGGAAAACAAAGATATCAAATCAACTGCCCAGACGTAGTAAAAGTGTACAACGAATACATGGGGGGAGTGGATCTCCTTGATTCCTTACTTGGTCTTTATAGGATCCGCACCAGATCTAAGAAGTGGTACCACAGATTATTTTTTCGCATGGTTGATGTCGTCGTATGTAATTCATGGTTACTCTATAGAAAAATTGGAGAACACCACACCAATGATCAGCCCGAGAGAAACGCGGAAATAACTCTCTTGCAATTCAAGACTGAATTAGCCAAAGTTGTAACTACAGTAGCGCTCAAAAGTAAGTTGGCAAACAGTTTTTCTACAAGAACTTTTTTATATTTCAACATTTTTCTTTCATTTATGTAATTATATTTTTTAAAGGCTTTTAAATTAAAATGTATAACTCTTACTTTCTATATAATGAAAGAAAAATGCTCAAATTTGAAAAAAAAAAATTTAAAAAAACTGTTTGCCAACTTCACCGAGCAGAAAACGAAAGAGGCCAACCAGTGCTTCACAGAAGCTACATTACGTTTATAAATGCAATGTATATTTATGCTTATATGACAAAAAAGATTGTTTTGTAAATTATCATGAGTCAGTAAAACAATTTTTGAATTGTTTTTTATTATGGAAATCCGTAATTTTTTTTATATCATATAATAATATGTATACCCTTTCCAGTAGCGTAGCTAGTGGGGCGGTCTGCCCTGAGCGCACTTTTTAGGAGCGGAATTTTGCTAATTCCGCTAATTAGAAATTTACATATACGTCTTCTGTGAAACGTCGAAAATATAACATTAAGGTGCCAGCACACTTGGACGACGTTTCTGTATTTATCTGTTTATACATAGAAATTACATAAGACTGAGTTGCACAATTAATGATTGTGGCAATTTTTGCCTTTCCTGAAAAATTATAATTCTCGAATTTAAAAAGCTTTAGAAATAAACCGGATATTAATAAATCATTGCAATTTTTATCTACAAAGCTAGTATGGTAAATTCTTCAAATTTTCGGTCAAGTGCAGTTGAACATATAGACCGAGAGCTGGCAGTAAAAACAACTGCCTCATAAGATACCAAAGGTTTAAAACTTTAGGTGTGTAAAATTGCCCGCAATAAACAGAAAACCGCTCGTCTGCCGGCCGGAAGTGGTCGCCTTGTAATCGCAATAATTTTCAAAATTGTGAAAAAATTTGCCTACAACTGCCTCATGAGATACCAGGTTGATTTAAAGGCCAAAGTGAGTGGAAATACATATTGCATCGAAAATTATTCCTCTGCCGCTTTCATGTGGTCGCATTCTAGAAGCAGACGGCGTTAAAAACCTGAAAAAAACGCCTTTAACTTCCTCATAAGATACCATCTTAATTTTTGGGCAGAAAATTAATTTAAGATTCAAATAATCGAACTATAAAAAGTAAACGTCGGCAGACGGTCGCCTTAAAAAGGCAGACGAGCTCAAAGTTAAAAAAATAATACGTTGAAATTTTGGTATTAATCGACTGTCCTATAAATATCAAACTATTTTTCGCACAAAATAAATGAAAATACGATTTAGTTTTAACATAACTATTTTAGTAATTGATTGCAATGTTTACATCTTCCAATTACATAGCGATAAATGGAAAACAAACAATACGTCTTATGAACAAAGTGTAAAATATTATTATATATTACACCAATACAATAAAATTGATAAAAAAAAAGAAAGAAACTTCTTCTAAAACAACAAAGCATAAACACAAAATGAAACAAATAAAGGGATAAAAAACAATTTAATCTTCCTCATCACTTGATTGGTTGTACAAGACACATTCATCATCACTTTTAGGCGTGAATATAATACACTATCGTCTCAAAATTTCGTTTACCGCAATCATTTCCTTCCTTTTCAAAAAAATTGCTGAAAAAACGCTTTTTTTTTCAGCTTCTAAAGCAGACTACCGCCTTAAGGCGTGGTACGCTGGTAAAGCTCGAGATAAATTCTTTCCTAAATTTATAAAACGGCTTTAATATGTTCAATTTACATTGCCAACATAGGAGTGTACGAATACTTTTTACACTCACGGGTACTTCTCAAATTTTTTTTTTATTGAGATTAGAGCCTCAGAGTTATCATAATTTAGAATATTAATCAAATTTAGAAACATTGCCAATGTTGTTTTCTACAAAAAAATTCTACAAAATATTCAAAATAAAAACACTCAGAAGCTGTAATATGTTTAAAGTAAATATTTAATTGGAATAATTTTCAATAATAATTTTATTAATAATAGTTTTTGAGTTTAATTTTTATATTTAAAGTATACAATATTGTAATATAGTCAAACACATTTTAACTCAAATATTATGTTTTAATGAGTGTGACAGAGATATTAAATGCTATAGCACTTCTTAAACTTTTAAACAGCAAGACGCTTATTGCAATTAGCTCTGATCCAAAGGAACTGAGAAAGTAGATTTAATTTTGCTAAGCAGTAAAATAAAAATAATATGCAATTGCAATTAAAGTTTTAGGTAGTCACTTTAAAGTAGTAAAATTTGTTTAATCGCGTCTGTCGGGCCTTCTGTTTTGATAATGCAACCACCTATGAATAACAGACGTTGTGATTTTAAAAATTATTCGTGTTTTCATTTATTTTGTGCGAAAAATAGTTTGATATTTATAGGACAGTCGGTTAATACCAAATCTCAACGTATTATTTTTTTAACTTTGAGCTCGTCTGCCTTTTTAAGGCGACCGTCTGCCGACGTTTACTTTTTATAGTTCGATTATTTGAATCTTAAATTAATTTTCTGCCCAAAAATTAAGATGGTATCTTATGAGGAAGTTAAAGGCGTTTTTTTCAGGTTTTTAACGCCGTCTGCTTCTAGAATGCGACCACATGAAAGCGGCAGAGGAATAATTTTCGATGCAATATGTATTTCCACTCACTTTGGCCTTTAAATCAACCTGGTATCTCATGAGGCAGTTGTAGGCAAATTTTTTCACAATTTTGAAAATTATTGCGATTACAAGGCGACCACTTCCGGCCGGCAGACGAGCGGTTTTCTGTTTAGTGAGGGCAATTTTACACACCTAAAATTTTAAACCTTTGGTATCTTATGAGGCAGTTGTTTTTACTGCCAGCTCTCGGTCTAATAGTTCTACCTTGATATCGTTTTTTATCCAAATCTTATCTGGCGTTTCTATGCTACAATGTAAAGCCTGAGAGTAATCAGAAAGCCGATTATGTTTTCAAATTAATCAAAATTTTTGAAAAATATTAAATATTTTAGAAAAATATGTAATTTCTGTACATAAAACTGAATCCGCAGTAAAAATTTAGTTCGCTTTCGGGTTAAAAAGTACAGTTACAGAACTACCTTAAATTCATTCCAAACATATTTCATGTTTTCCTGAGGGGTGGGTCACGGAAGAGATGTTATGTACACAAAGCAGAAAATGATCTGAGTTCTGAGCGAGATATGGTTGTAGAAATTGGGAAAAATGGGTGAGATGATGGAATGTGTAAGATATATCCCAAAATTTGTATAGCTTTTCCCAGAAGATCCAGTTACAAGATGTTAAATGCTTTTCATCAGTTTAGCCCTACTTTACAATACGCAAAAATTAATTTTATAAACTTTATTTTGTTAACATAAAGTTGCACTATGTATTTATATTTTGAAATATAAATAGGTGTTGAAATGAATCTATTGCCTTATTAATATTATTTAAAATAATTCGTTAAATTCTGACTGGCTACATCAGCGATTCTCAACCGAGGTTCTGCGAAACACTAATATTCTACCAACAAAATGGAAGCGTTCCGTAAAAATGTTTTATATTTATAGAGCAAAGGATATTTAATGATAAAACTAAATTTTTTTAATATGTAAAAGTCATTGACTAGAAAAAATTACAAATGATTCGTGACTCCAAAAGGTTGAGAACCATTGATATACAAAAATAAATAATTTTCTTTTAAATTAAACAAACTTCTTATGAATTGCATGTACCTGATTGCATAATTTGTAAAAATATGTAATATAAACTTGGCTAATATTAGCAGATTTGAGTTTGTGTATAGCATACACAACAATTTGTTTATAATAAATAAATAAATGTTAGTATGGATTGTACATAATCTTACTCTAAGTTAATGAAATAAATTAAACTAACTTACATTACATTCCAATAAAAATTAAGCGTATTAAATTGTATAATACTTTGCTGGTGTTATTCTCGTATAACCTCTGACAAATCGATGTACAAGGGTTGTTCGGAAAAGCTTCTGTCTGCCCATATACTCTTCTTTTTGATTCAACGTTGTCCAATACTTGTTCTGGTTCAAAATTCACCTGACGAGTATTTGATCATTTTTCTTCATGTTGATTAATCTCAAAATTACTGATTTTTTAACAAAAATGCAGTATCGTACGTTTTATTACTCAGATTAAAAAACAATATCCGTCTTAACTTTTGTGCATCTTCAAATGTCTCACTAAATGGGCCTTTTGTGAAAATCTTTTATTGCAATATTCACATAAAAATGCTTTTTCACCTGTGTGCACTAATAAATGTTGATATAATTGTCCTTTGGTAGAGAATGCTTTCGTACACTGATCACAATGATAATTCTTTTCACCTGTGTGTATCCTAACGTGAGTGTTTAAGTTGCTCGAACTTGCAAATCGCTTAGTGCAATATGTACAACCGTAGGGTCGTTCCGATGTGTGTATTGCAATGGTATGTTTGGTGAGTTGTTGAGCGGTAGCAAATGCTTTGCTACAAGCAGCACAAACGTGATTCTTTTCTCCCGTATGTGTACGCATGTGAGTGTGTAGATGGCCTCCATTGATAAATCGTTTCTCACATAAATGACAAACATAAGGACGTTCGCCAGTATGAATACGAATATGATGAACCAATCCAGGTTTGGTTCTAAAAAATTTTCCACATGTATCACATTGATGTTGCTTAATTGTTTTCTTTTGTTTAATACTTCCATTTGTTTGTGACAAACCGACCAAGGAAATATCGTCCACTTTTAAATCTATTTCAGAATTTTTCATATCATAAACTTCAAGTTTTAAGTCACTCAGTGATTTCGTATGGAAATCACTTAACGATTCAGAAGAATCTAACTGAACATTCTCCAAAGTCTGTAACTGAGGTTCCCCCATCTCACTATTAGCACTACTAACACTTTGAACTGTGTTGGATTCATCAATTTGAGAACTGTTCAACTGCAATTGGCCAGGGTCTTGTAAAGTAACATCGGTGGCAATTCGTACTTCCTCTTGTAGAAACTCATTCGTTGAGTGATCCTTCTTAACATCAATGAAGCTTGACAAATCGGGAGTTGCAGGCAAATTACGCAAATTTTCGAAACACTGTCGCAACTTAGCATCCGAGTTTTCACATTGCGATTTGAATTGGAACGCAACGTTTAACTTTGATATGCATTTTTGACAAATAAACGGCGGCAATCCATCGCCCTCCATAACCTAAAAACAAATATTAAAAAATTACAATTGTTGCAAATACTGATGAAAAATGTACATTGGAATTCAATTATTTTACCTGTACTGAAGCACAAGCCATAATTAATATAGAGAAGTGTGGAGGTTTTATTGGATCAAATATGGGCATCAATTTTGGACCCTTTTCTAAGCATATCCTGCATATGTTGTTTATATTCATAGTTAAATAATAATTAAATAATTCACTGTGGGAAGACTGAGAATTTCTGACATTATTGCACTGCGCCATATTTACATTTATTTTGAAATTCACCACAGTAACGACGCACACCAACAACTGCAGATTGTTGCAGCGTTGCAGCCAACTTCACCGTAGCTAACTTTCTTTGCTTAAGTACGTAATGTACGCGGTGGTGCAAAAGTTCTTCATAGCTCTAAAAATATGGAAAAACAGTAATTTGATTTTTTAGTAAATCGGTGTAATTTTGTTAAATATTCCGCTACAACAAAAAGTTACTTTATCCGTAACAATTATCTAGAATTATCTAAAATTCTTATCACGAGGAAGGGGAGATCTGCCAACTGTCATAATAAGTAAATGAACACTAGGTACTTAATATGTTTTGCAGTTTAAGGGCAGAATCTCACCGACAAAGATAGATATAATATTTCAATACAATAGAGAGAGACCTAAATATGTTACAATTTCTTGATAACATCAAAAAGTATTATGCATTCAAACTAAAGCAAAAATATGTAAATATGATATTAAATCTTTCACATAAAATAAAATTGATTTAAAAATTCAGTTTTTAGACATCCAAAAACCTACGTTTTAAAAATAATTAATGTTTAAAATTTTACCTATTTATATTGATTTAATTTTACAAATATTAGTTTTATTCGAAAAACTATCTTTATATTTTTCCTACCTACCTTTCCTGTAACACTTTTCGGTATCTCTCTCTATTCTATTAAAATATTATATCGATCTTTGTCGGTAAGATCCTGCCCTTAATTTATCATTTCTGGAAATCTAAAGAAATTTAGTTAACGGAAAATCTGCTATACAAAAATTTATGCTGCGATTTCCCCCTCGTCACCAATTTGGAGATGATGAAAATTTATTGGTAAGGTACAGAAAAATTAAAAGGGATAAATTTAATACTTATATCACTACATTTATTTCAAACGAATGCTGTCATTTATCGCAAGATTCAAGAGGTTTTTAAAACATCATTTATTTTGTGTGGTAAATCACTGTCGAATACCTACCTACTACATAATCAAATTCTTGACGATTTTCTTGGGAACCCTCTTGTTGACTACGGGAGCGGTAAGATAGGAAAAGTTGGACAACGAAGTTGATCTTGATATAGCAAAGAGTGACATTCTAAAACATGTGTGTAAATTTTCATTTAAATAATTTACTTTTGTATTTTTAGATGTAATATAATATATTTTCCATTATCTTATCGACGAAATTGATTTACGTCATACTGTAAACTGATATTTTAAATTTGTGACCGAATGAATGTATAGGATACCAAGATATCCAAGAAAATTGTGAAATCAGCTTGTTCTACCTGGAAAGAAATTATTAATTACCTCATTAGGATGGTATTTTATTATTGAAATAAGTAATACTTAAATGTAACATTTATGTATTAATATACTACATATTCTTACACAATTATATACAATGTTTGAACTGTAAATATGTTCTTGGCAATTAAGTACAATAACAACCATCTTCCTAATGAAAATATTTGATATTTTATTTTTAACATTAATACCAGTGCGCTGATCTTTACATTATAAATTTGTGCAAAAATAGTTTTCTAAAAGTCTTTAGATAGTTACGGTCAAGGCAGAATAAGAATCACACACCATTTCCATGTGTGTAAAGGTATAGGTAATGTATATATTTATCAGTCGACTGCATAAAATTGTATTGCTTTTTTATCTTCGAAATATTTTTAATGTAACAAAACAATAAAAAACATTTTAATTATTAATGATGATCATAGTATCCAATTAAGATGATTTTAAAATCAAAAGATGTGAAGTGTAAAAAATGAAATGATAGTTTTGGCACTGAATTTGACTTAAAAGAAGACACAACCAAAATTAAATAACTAAATTATACACTGCCTAATGGAAGTATAACATCACAATACATATTATAATAAATTGTAAAAACAATTAAATGCCACCTTTCGAAAAACTGAAATTAATATTTGGCTTTACAGAAAAGTTAAAATAATTTATTACAAACTAAAACTACCATCATTATAAATAAACTTAATATTAATTCCTCTCTTTTCCAAGGAAACAACGCATTAAATATTTGTCTTAACAATAAAAAAAAAACAATTTCATCAAACGATACATTGATCAACTCTTTCACTAAGGACATAAATTTCAATTAACCAATAATTCTTATTTTCTTAATTAAACGAGTTGCATTTCCATTACATTCGAAATAAATTTACATAAAATAAATAGTAAAATATAAGAGACTCAATATTATCGGCACCATTCTGTTTGCTAAAAAAATTTAAAAACATGAGACAAAGAGATCAGGTAATTATGAAATAATAACCTACTTTGTATGAATTTTCGTATCCACCTTTACTTTTCATTTGCATTTGGAGTGCTGCTAGTTGATCGTTTGGCATTTCCACGTCCCTGCTACCTATATGAGCGGTATGTTGAAAATTCATTGGTAGACCAATCATAGACCTGAAAATTATTTATATGAATTAAGAATCTCAATATTAATTAGAATAAAATCTCATTAAGAATATTTACAGAAATAAAGCTGGAATTAGCAAAATGGTAAATTTTCACATTTTTAACTGACTTGCAGTTTCACTGTTAGGTGCAATAGTACGTGATTGTATTGCTTAATGTTATTATTTTATTGTAGCATATTTCATAATTATTTTTAAATCATTATAAATTTTATTCACGTTTTGTTTTAATGACTCAATCTTTTCCCAATGACGATGGAAATTTATGACAATAAAAAATAATAAGCTCTTTCTTAAGTATCTTAATTTTATACTAAAGCTTTTACATTTTTCCAGGTAAAACTATTACATTATTGACACTTCATCGGCCAATAAGCGTAACCATTATTTTATATTTTTTCAGGATCAGGAGACAATGAAATACTAAAAATAAATTATTCCGACACTGCATAGGGTGAAGGCGTAACATATTTCTGGGTTCCAAATATCATAATTCTCATATCCAATCATTGGCGTAACCAGAAATGTGAATTGAATGCATGAAATATGCAAAATTGAATAATTTATTTAATTTTTACTGCCTTCAGAAAAAAATTTAAAATGGTGATTAAACCTATTAATTGCCTATAAAGTGTCGATTCAATTTTGCTTATTTTATGCATTCAATTCATAATTCTGGTTACACCAATGACAGAAAATGAGGGTTACCTGTGGTTAAAAACCACATACAGGAAGTCTCCAGAAGTGTACCCGACTTTAAAGTTGGCTAAAATGATTATGAAATTATACATTTGGAATTTTGTATTGGGTAGTCTGGGTAATTTATTTGACAATGTAATAAGTGTTTTGATTTTTAAATTTTATTTCAAATTGTGTAACAAACAAGAATTTCCATTCTGTACACAAGACTTTCAGGTATTCTTGTGAAAAAACCTTTTGCTGTATCATTTTACATTTGAGTAAAGTAACGTTGTTCGTTTAGAGTTTTTTTCTAAAATAACTATATTGCAGTACCAATTAACAGTATGAGGGTTAGCGGATCTAAATTTATTATTAATCTACAAAAGTGCTTTTGGTATGCTCTTACAAAAAGATAAGAAATAAAGATTATTTAAGCATCATGACCAAGTTTGGTCAGGCACTTTCCAAGCTTTGAAAAGCTTGGTCCTAAAAGTGAGTAAACTTTAAGTTCGGTTGGAAAAAAAAGGGTGTGTACGCGCTTTCCAAACCGAATGATGCGGTTTTATATCAAATTATATAGATAATATTATGTAAACCAATTTAAAGTGGCGATATTTGTTGACGCATGCAGAATAACACTGGGGTCAATGTAATTCAAAGAAAAAACTTTTAGGAAAACACTGATGATGGAACAATAGTCTATGATGCATGAAAGAAATTTTCTAAAGTATTTTTTAAATATTTTAATAATCAAAACTTGTTTGGATACTAACTCGACAGCCAGAGAAAAAGTGACAATCTGCTTCCTGCAATGGGGGGCCAAAAGGGCAACAAAAATTATAAATCATTAGTTGTATCTAGCGTACAATCAAGAAACCCTAGTAAGTTAAATTACTAAAAATTAAGTTAGTAAATTATTCTAGTAGTATATGTACATTCAAAATATATCGGTAATTAAAGTAAGATCTAAAAGTTCAATAAAATTATATAGCCACATTTTATTATAAAAATCAGCTAACAATAAATCAATACATCGAATACACTGATGTGATCTAAAGTCGGCTATGGGGAAGGCAACGAGAAACCACTCCATTAATTAAATTCCCTAGTAAGTCATCTTGGCTTCCACTAAGTGATTGGCTACGCACTGCATAGCGCATCGCACTCTAAGAAGAATGCTAATTATACGGCTATTAAAATATATGATTGCCAAAGGTTTTTCCATCTGTCACGGTTCAGAAAATAAATAAAGAGTTCAGCAGTTTCTTGATAATTAAATTTTATATAATATTATGTAATAATAAAATTAGCAGAATAAATATAGGAATAGTCTAAACGTGCAAGTATTTCCGTCAAAATCTCAAAAATTGTTTTTATCGTGATAACTATTTACACTTCCTCTATGTCTACTACAAAATGTAGTAAGTAGAGGAAGTTGAAGTGACTGAAACCAATTTGAATGGTCTGAAGAAAACTTGGATAAACCACAATAATAAAACGCACATTTTAACTATTCTTTTGTTATATTATATGAAAATCTAAATGCCTTTACAAACAACTTGGTGCTGAGCCTTGTATTCAGTTCAAAAATGAATGTTCGAATCAGATATTATAAATAAATAAAACAAATTGGCTCTCTTCTCGCATCTTGATAATTATTATAAATTTCTGCAAATGAATCAATTTCTCAATCCTTTAAATTGCAGCGATGAAAGAATTTTATAAGAATCTATGTTTATACAAACCAAATGTACTCAAAATATATTAAGGAGACCTGGAGTCCTCCTTCAGATTAAAATTTACTTTCTTTAACGATCAGTTTCTTCTTCGACAAAGAATTAAGAAAATATGTAGGAAAAATTATCATTAACATTTTTAACATCGACTTGGAACAATAACGTACCTTCAACATAGCAGGAAGGTTAACCTACTTTTAGTTGTCTAGTTTATTTTATTATCAAAAATACATCGCAATCAATGAGAAATTTGTTAGAAGTAAAAGAATGTAGCTGTCAAATTTTACAAACTGAAAGAAAATAGAATAAATGGGACTCACCTATCAATCCGATGCCTATGTCGTTTTTGTGGTTGAGGAACACAACAACTAAACCAAGAAAGCCATAACTCTCCAACAGCAGCCATCTAAAACAAAGCAGCATGTTGTAAAAAAAAGAGTCAACAAAAAGATAGGTGGTTATCGAAAACTGGGTATACCTACCAAAAATATCTCTGAATAACTTAAATGTGCAAAAATAACATATCGAAACAAGTAACAAGAACAAGAATTTTACCAGCACATAACGCCAACTAAATTTAGACTGTGGTTTTAATTTATCATTATCATTTACTTGCATGCGAACGACGAACTCCCGAATGTGTCATCAATCCAAAAATGTTTATCAAACATCAATATTAAATTCACCTCTATGACACTTTCACATAATGATCAGTAATAACGAAAATTTATCGGAACAATCAAAATTAACACTCACCTTTATTACTGATACAACAACCAAATAGGAACCAATAAATTTAATAATATAAACAAAGAAATAAATAGGTAATTGAGAATAATTCAAACTTAACTATAATCTACTAGAACTTTTCAAGGTCATTTATGTCAAATTCATGAAAAATATTTTAAAACTGTATAAATACAAAATTACTAGCAAAATCGTATCAAAATATTTTCACTCGTTCTCATTAATAAATTACCGTTTTTAAATTAATAGATACTTTCCCACATTAACGGTAACCTTTTATCTAGCTACATTTTTCTTATTTGATATATAAACGAGAATGAAAGATAAAACAAAAGTTATTTCAGATGTTCTTTTAATAAATTATACTTGCGTTGTAGAGAGAACAACCTCGCTCTCGATTTTCAAAGATATTTTTATTTTGTCTAAAATTGCTTATTTAAAGTAGAAAGATGTGCGACTTCTTAAGGAACTCTAATGAAAAGCGTTTGACTTTGTTTTAATAGGTAAGGTAGGGTAAGTGCGTACCTGTTTTTGATTAATTCAATTTGTTCGATTACCACATTATACCAGTACAGCGTCTTCCTACGACCGAAGTACACCTTTTAGGTGGTAATAGAACACACGTTTTTGAAAGAAAAATGCATTTTTAAACAGCGTATAAACCAGATTAAAATCATTTATTGTCTAAAATAAACGATTTTCAAGTTAAGAATTTAATATTTCACTTTGTTAGAACCAAAGCATAAGACAACCACTCTGGTCTAATACACCAATTTCTTTCTACTCTCAGTAAGTATGAAAAACTACCAAATGTAATATTATTAACCTTTAAAATTGTTAAAAAAATTAAAAAGAAAACAAATTTGAAAACTGGCCAAGTCTTAAAATAGAGAAAAAATGCAAAAAAAGTTAGTTGAAACTTTATTAACAGCTCAATTTTCCACTTTACTTGCATGTTCTTGAACATAATAAAATAAAAGCCCCTCGTGATAAAAATTATTACACCAATAAACAGGTGAGTTACACTTATTTCTATTACAACTTTCTACTGTCATAAAAAATGAACAATTAATGGCTGTCATCATTAAAAGTTCATTTAGTAACTTGGACATTTAAATTTTGTTTTAACTAGATGTTTATTACTTCTTCCAATCATCCTTTTCGTAATCCCACTCGGATGATAAACCAGTTATAGGTTGAACGTGAATGTCCAACATACGTCTCATTTGTGCCTTTTGGCTCTCTTCGCTGAAACTACTAGGAAGAGTAGGATAAACTAGAAAATAAAAAAGTTCGATCAAGTGATAACGACCATTTCTTATAAAGCATACCATATAACTTCATGAAAATAAATAACCAAAGCCCCAGAGCCATTATGGTAAATGTGCCTCCAAGTATGCTTTTCCATTCTCCTGTTGGTGCATTTAATTCGGCCATAGTTTGACAAAATGAAGCACGGTATAAAGCTTTCTTTTCTTCAACGGTGAGTTTATGCCAATCTCCTTTTTCTTTTTCACGTAGAGCCTGTAAGTTGACACCTGTTAATCAACTATCGTTAGATTTACAAACGGCTATTACCGTAATGCTTGGTGTTGTTTCGGCCCACCTTACTGCAGGGAAGGGAAAGTCGATTCTATCCATATATACGGGTTCCCCATTCATTCCATATCCTACGACTTCCCGATTACCAATAATCGACGGTTGATGGCTAGTAGTGCCATGATTTGCAACACTCAATGTACGTGGTACCAGTTGTACAGATCTCAACCTGCAGCCGAGAGCGAAGAGTCTCCCAGCCATTTTCCTTTAACAAAAACCAAAATGACCTCTGTTATGTAATCATGTAAAAAGTTTAAATTGCATTCAAATATCTATACGGTTATTTTACTTATCAATTTAAACTTTCGAAACAACAGCACGGAAATGTTCAGGAATTACGTAGGCTTATAAAACTAGAATCCAATTATGGGGAGGTGTGAAAAATCAAATAATTTAATATTTCAAATTATTTGAAAATACAAAAGAATTTAATCATAGACAATCATAAATTGCAAGTTGGTGCTTGAAAATTGATTCATTATTAAATTATTATGTAAAATATTACGATACTTACCAGCGAAATATTTTACAATTTAAGATGGCACCGATTCATTCTACCAACCAAACAAAAGAAGATCGAATAATTTTGTTTCAATGCAGTGGCGTAACTTATGGTATGGACGCGACGTTCAGATTAGGTTGCAGTGAACTTACTTTACTCAATTTTGTAGTTAAAATACAGAATACCGCTCCCCCGATGGTCATTCATTACCATCAGTTGAAAAGTTAAACTTATTTACAGTGAAATTAAAATCTCTTAATCATAAAACAAAAGAACGTCTAAAACATCTAACCAACTTTAATGTCAGTTATGTTGTTTAAATCCAAACGACGACAGTTCTAGTATCTTTCAGTATATTTTTCTAATTTAAAAATTCAAAGTTTTTTTTTTTTTAATTTCTATAAAAAGCTCTGATTCAGATTATGTAAATTTCAAAGTATTATATATATATAATTTTTATATATTTTCAAAATTTCAAAGTTAAATATTTTAAATTAGAACATTTTTAGCTTTTTATCCCTATAAAATTTTTTTTGAGATTGTCTATATTACTAAATTACATTAAAAACATTTGTAAAAAATAATACAAAAGAAAATTTTAGTATTAAAAAAATATGAAATTCTTATTTTGATATCTTTTGGATTTCAAAATCGTTTTTCTTTTGTTGGATTTTTAGCTCTATAAAATATTTTTGGAGATTGTAAGATTTTAGGTAGTCAACCAAATAATATCTATTCTACCTCTTAAAAAATCGAAACCAACTTTTTTAAATTTAAGAATAAGAAATCTGCTAGTGGAACTAATTATTTATTATAATTATTTTATGTACAATATTATGTCTGACATACACACTATGCATATGAAAGTTTTTATTTATTTATATAAAACACATTTTAGAAAATATATATATAATATGTATAATGTTATTTTGACAATAAAATGAGGTGAATCATAAAAAGTCCATGTCTAATGCATTGTAAAGAGCAGCAATTTCACTGTGACTCGTTATCCTCCAAAACGGAAAATTTAAAGTTTTGGCTGCCGCTTCTTCATCTTGACCATCTCCAATAACTACATATGTACATTTACGTCCAAATCTTGCTACTATTCTCTCGAAACAACTTTCTTTACCTGCAATCAAGAAAAATTAATAAGTTGATGTTAAAAAAAATCATTGTGTAATAATAACAAAAATAAAAGAAAAATATGATCTTGTAAAAACACCACCTAAAAGAAATTTCAGAGTTTTGATGAATCTGAATGAATATGAGTTTTTTCTGTAATATTTTATAACTACGCCACATAAAACAAATTTGTTAGTGAAATAAATTTGAAAATCTTTCCAGAAGGTTACCGATAATTTTTCTTTGTAAAACTAAAATCGTATAGTATATTTACCTATTTTTGTGGCGGAATATATGTTGTCGATTGAAAAAACTCCGCCTAATCCAAATAACAAAACTTTGGCAAGAGCAGGAATTAACTGAGTTGTCGTAACTAACACGTTCACACAATTAGTTCGAGAATTAATTAACGTTAAACACTTATTTGCTAATGTGAGCCAATTATCTGTAATAGTTTCAATCTCTGCTCGTAATTGTAACCATTGTTCTCTTTTTGTAGGACCCAAGAGACCACCAACACTAAAATAAAAATCAATTAGTAATTTGACGATGTTAAACTTGTACGAAGAAATTACCTATTTCTATAATTATTGAAGGTTTCTTTGATTTTTCTATAGCGAAAAGCAAGCTTTCGCATCCAATCTACTCCACCTCTTACACCTGAACCTAAACATAAATTGCCACTACCCGCTGCAGCTGCATGAAAACCATCAGTGCTAAAATTGTAGTTTGTGAGATCTTGTCCATTATCGTCCGACGAAACATCGTCAATATGAACTTGATCGCAATCCTGAAATGAATTAAAAAAATTATTATGAGTTCAAAAATTATATACAAATAGAATTACCTCAATATCGTTAAAGAAGAAATTGGAATCTGCCATATTAAAAACCATCTCTTCCATTCGGAAACCTAACTGTACAACATTTTGAGCGTCCTGTGAACAAAATAAAAACAATTAAAATTAAAAACTGAAATAAAGCAAGAACTATTACCTTTTGATACTTTGATGCGTAACTACCCGTGAGTAAACTGTGAAAAATTATAATTGTTTCGTCTAAATCCCAAATAAAAACCCTATCTGTACTCGTTTCGGGTGCCGATGGTGAAACAGTATTTGTTCTTCTGCCTCGACCACGAGCTCCTCTCGATTCCGCACTTGTACTACTTGAAGAATCTCGAGATCTACGTGAACTTTCTAATTTTAAGGAAGGCGATTGTCCATCTACCAAGTTGACACCGTTCGATGGACTTTCTGCAATATATAATAAAACAAAATGTCACAATAAAGTTTTAAATTACCATCATCTTCATCATTTTCAGAATCGCTGGTATCACTATAAGGGCATAATACAATATTCATAACGAAAACAAAAATTAATGTTTAGATTTTATAAGATTGAGGTTAAGACACTTGCGTTGACATTTTGTTGTAACGAGAACCAGTGGCGTAGACACAAGAAGGGATTGTTAAGTTGACAACTCGGCTATAACCAGTGGCGGATTTAGCTTTTTTGGGGGGCTGAAGCTAAATATGTTAGGGGTCTTTTATGTTAATGTAGTTATATTCTGTAACAATACGGTACAAATAGGCAATATAGATCTTAACAAAATTATGAAATAAATGCAATGCTCATTGAATCACTGTTGGATCCACCCATCTTAATTAGAGCATAGGTTAACGTCGGGGTGTTTCGATGGAACGTTATGGTCAATCGGCTGATTTTTAGAATCTACACTGGGAATTAGCGTACACTACAGCTTGAAACTGTTTTATAGAGTTACAGTTTATAGTTTTATAGTGAGAAAAAAAAGTCGACAGCCGAAAAATTAAAAAAGTAATAATATTGAGTTAATTACCTGGTAAAGTGGTTGCAGATAACTGATACGTTGATATTCCTATACTTCCATTTGAACTTGGTGAACTAACGTATGGTGAATAACTTTGGGAGGTGTAGTATCCAGGTGTTGTATAAGGTTGCGAATCTGCATACGGTGATCCATAAGTACTGTAATCTACACCCTGTCGAATTAAATCGTATGTTTAGCACAAATTGAGCTACCAAAAATTAACAATAAGCTAACCTGTGTCGCAAAACTTTGTGCAAACGAAGTGCCCGGAGTGCTATAACTAGAATATGGAGAATATTGTGACGACTGTGAATGACCAGCTGATTGAAATGGAGATGCAGGTGAAGAATATGGCGAAGATAAATATCCAGCACTAGTTTTACATGCTTGATTTAAACTTCGTGCAGAACCTAATGTCGAATATGGGTAAGATGAAGAATTATAAAAATTTGAGGACGAATTCATATATGATGTCGCGGAAGGATTGCTTGATCCATAAGCTTGTTGCATACTAAGGAAAAAATATAATAAAAAAAAAAAAAGTGAAATTTTATGCAACGCAGAATGCACTTAAATAACTCACCTATTATAATACTGATGAGCAGACGTAATTGTAGTATAAGCCTGAGAGTAGTCCTTATCGTAAGAATTTCCAAGATCGACGGTGGATCCGTATAATGAACTGGGATCTTGGGAAAGAACGTTAACATCCGAGTCCGCTAACCCGGGGCTTCGTACTTCACTTTTGACACCTTTAAAAGTACAAGTTTTATAATATCTTTTTTTTGTTATTAAAATTAACAGTTCTTTTTTGTTGATATTACAAGTAACAACTCTGAAATTTTGAAAAAGAAAACTGAATTTCAAGTACCTGTCCTAAACGATTTATACATTTTTAAAAAAAAGTTTCAAAATAATATAAATTTATTAATCCATAAGTATATTATAGAAACATCTAAATTTGTAAACACAAATATATTGCAAATGTAACATACGGCTTAATTACCTAACAATTAAAATCCAATTGTGTTATGTCTGAAGCACATACTATGTATCAAATTATCACTGAATTAAACTTCAACTTGGTAAGTACATATTATCGATTGTATATTAATTTTCTATATAATCATATGTACTAGGTATTGTTGTAATGCAATTTATGTTCTCAAAAGGTCAAGTAAATTTCGGGCGCTTTTATTTCTTTAAGCGTTTGGTTTTATTATTATGATGGAAGTCAAGTGATTATTTTATTCATTAAGGTTCAAAATAAAAATAAAACATTAAATTGAAGTACAATGTTTCATTCGGATTAAAAGCGGAAGATTTTTTGATAAACAAAAATTAAAAAACAATTGATTTTTAACGCCTGAAAATAGGCAACCTACATTACATTTGAAACTTTTGTTTTGTTTTGATTTCTACACCAATGGATCCATAAGATTAAAAACTGATGTGGTAGTTTTATTTAATTTTTTTAGACAATCGGCGGGTTCAATAAAAAAAAAATGAAAGCTTTTTTTTTAGTGAAGTGTGGTATTTAGTATACATCGTAAAATTATATTGTAACAAAAAATAAACAAAACAATAGCAGAATAATAAATAAAATGCTAAAGACATTGATACTTCGAATATTTTTATTTAAAAACCACTAAAAAACCATTAATTTATCACATTTGACAGGGTAGGACTTAAAATATTAAAAAAAAAAAAAAAAAAAGATGAAAACAAATGAAAGTAGCAGAAGTTATAAAAATAGTGAATTATATTATGAAAAATAATAAAAATACAATAAAATTTCAGCAGGAACTAGTAGCAATATGGGTGTCAATTCACGATCACGATTTTACGATCCAATAAATGGGGGAAATTATAGATTTTTAGCAAAAACATGACAAATTTCTTTCCGTATAAGTTTTAAAGATGTTAAAAACATATTAAACTTTAGAAGTTAATGCATCGCGAGGCTGCTTTTAATAGTTTATATTATACAGGCAATTACGGCGTTATGTATTTTAAAAACCAGAAGTTCATATAACTTCTAAAATTACTATTTCATTTAAATATAATAATTTAAAATAAAAAAGTTTAATAAAACATTTTATTACGATCAAAATTTTTTATTTTAAATAGAACCTGAAATGTTGAACTAAACTGAATTACCATATATTTCGGTTTTGTCCTTTAATTATCCTGGTAATTTTTAAATTTTGTAAATAAGAAGAATCTATGGTTGCATTTAGTTTTATTGTAATTTGTAACGGAAATCAAGTATTATTTACGTTTTTATAACTATGTAATTTTAGATTTGAACGATTTATTATACACTAATTTATTTTGATATCTAAAATTACACGAAAATGCAATAATTAAACTGCTAATTGAAACCACTACCAAATCTTTATCTAATTTTAATTGTTGAAATTAAGACGAGTGAAAGACAAAAATAAATATATGGATTTTAAACATTGTACTTATTTTAATTTGAAATGGAGCGTAAAAGTCAGATAATAAATAACGGTGTGAGAAATTGAGCTTGTAATTCAAGGAAATCCTTATATTGATTTACAATGTTGTTGAGATAGTTTTTAATTTTAATTGTAGTTGTAAAAGTATGTTGTCACTTTATAAAATACAAATGTGGAGAAACTGTCACATAAAATACTCGTCGAGAAAGAATTACTGTCGAAACAGCTACTGGATTTCTAAAATTGAGAACTATTTATGACGTTTTTTCATTTCTTCAAGAAATAGGAGAATTTGTATGTTCATAAATAAATGTAGATACGTTTTCTTACCTGTTGTATCGGCCAGGATTGACCAGGACGCGGGTATGTGTGAAGATGTGATGCACGATGAAGCCAATGATGCCGATGGATCCGATTCTTGAGTAATAGTTGAAGAAGTGGTTGGAGGAGAATCACACGTTGATGATGAGTGACCACTTTGAGGGCTACACGCAGCGTCACCAAGCAGCCTAAAAATTTAGAAATCCAATAAAAGAAAATTTATTTCAAGTTACAATTCATCCTTGCATTGATGTCTCAAAATAACACAGAATTATTTATTTAAATAGTGAATACTTTTTATTGTAACAAACTGCTGAAAAGTATCAATGAAATAGTAAATAATGTTCAAAACATTTCATCACACAAATTACTAATTATAAAAATAGTATAACTTAATTGAGATATCAAAGAAACCACAAGTTTCATTCATGAAAAATTTATGTAAGATGTCAAGATTTAACAAAATTAGATTTTAAGTAGCATCGAGTATTTTCATTCATCCGAGTCTTCCAAACTAATTTTATAAGTTAGGATGTAGTAGTCATGATGTTTTTTTTTTCGACATTAAAAAAATTGCTATAAAAATAAAATTGTAGTTAGATATTATGTTTTTAAACATCATAAATGTGTCCGAAGCTTTTGTTACTATGTAAAAATTTTATTTTTAACCAAGTTTTCAACACTCAATTTATATCCGATTCAATTTACATGAAATTCAACACCGGCAGTTAAAAAATTAGTAGGCTAATTTAAATCGCTTCATATATTATTATTATAATATCCGGAATGATTAAATCAAGAAGTGTAAGAACATAATTATTATAAAACGCACAACGCAAATTGATTTGGTTTTGACTTTTGACCGTCACCATTTTTAAATTTTATCTGCAAGGAAGTGAAAGTGCATGCCAGACTTTGCAAAAAACAGCATATTTTTAATCTTAGAATTTCTTTTACATTAATTTATTACCATCAAAATAAATATTACTTTTCTTGTTTCGTCTTCTAATATGAACTTCACCATAATATGCAAAATTAAGCGAAATTTTGAAACTCGTTGCGTTAAATTTTTAATATTTAACTAAATATTTTCGTCTCGGTATTGTAAAACCTTCAGTACAAGATTTGGTTTAAAAAAATACGTTTTTAGGGAACTTTTTAATAAAAAAACAACGCGAGCTTTGTAGCCGGTCATAAGGGGGGCACGACCCGTCCAAACCAACGTATTATAGTGTTTTTTTAAATGTTATTAATATATCGGTCTAAAACATTTCGCCGTCGGAAATTTGAAAACTATATTTTACGTACAGTTACTCCTATGTTAGCAATGTAGATTGTACTTTTTGAAGGCCTTTTTGTCATTTAAAAATCGTTCTTACAGCAATATTTGTTCGACATTTTTTGTTGAAAATTTAATTCTCTTTATTTTTGTTTATATACATTTTTCTACTTGGTCGCCCCGTTTCTGAGCTACAGTGACTTTAAAAAGACTCTGTAAAAATTTTAATAGAAATCCCATAAGAGCAATGTTAATTTTATTAACCTTTAATCGCTATCGTGCGGTCACTGAGACGGCAACAAGTTTTAATTTGTGTTTATTTTACGCTACGTTCAAAATTAATCATTATGGGTTCTAGTACCTTTAAGTTACATCACTCCTAGTATGTTGACAAACGGGGCTGGTCAAAAGTTACCTTGTTTTATTTATAGAAGAGAAACAAATAAGCTAGCGGTCTCTGTGACCGCACGATAGTGTTATTGTAGTTTTTATGTTTCTAGTAAACGTCCCATTTAAAGATTATAAACCATCATTATTAAAAAATTGTTCATACAACTGTGTAAAAGTCTGACCCCCCCAAAATCAATTTTTAATTAATATATACTGTTAATTCCTTTTTGTTTTTAAAAAATGTTTCGGTAAAAAGTCAAAGTGGTTGTGAATTGCATACAAAAACTGTGATTTTCAAGTGTTGTGATTTTTGAAATTTAGTTTTTTTTTTAATTTTCATATTTTAATTATAATTATTCAAGTATGTACTTCAAAAAATTATCAGAAGGTTGCTTAAATATGTTTTAGATTAAGAAAAAAACATAAATTTAGGTTATGTAGTATAAAGAGTGCAAATATGCCAATAATTTCTTTTTGTGTTATTAAAAGTTACTAAAATTTTAAAATTAATTACTTTTTAATTTTTTGTGGATTAGTAGAATATACCAACTAAACCATCTGTTGCAAAAAAAAAGCAAAAAGTTAAGTTGTACGTGAGTTAACGATAGTAATAAAGCGCGGTCTCTGTGACCGCACAGTAGTTACAGTGTGACAATTATTTGACGTTAGCGATTAAGGGTTAAGAATTTCACCGAGTCTTTTTTAAGTCACTGTAGCTCAGAAACGGTGCGATCAAATAGAAAAATGTAAATAAACAAAAATAAAGATAATGAAATTTGCGACAAAAAATGTCAAACTAACATTGCTGTAAAAGCAATTTTTATGTGAGAAAAAAGGTCTTCAAAAAGTACAATTTACATTGCTAACATAGGAGCGTTCCGAAAATTCTAACTTTCTACGATTACGTATTAGTTTTTGAATTGAAATGGATACAAGCCTCAAATTTCTATAAATGAAAATTTTTTTCAATAAGCAAAAATAATGTTTTTACCGGTAATAAAAATAATATAAATATTAACGGTAAAAATTGTTGTTATTCATTAGATTTATTTTTAAAATCTTTAATTAATTGTTAATTTAAATCTATGTATTAATCTGAATGTAGATGGCATGTTGATATTGTTTATTTTGGTTCATTAAAATTTGTAAATTTTAAGAAAATATTTTCATTTAGAAAATACCAAAATTAAGGAATTCAGAATGAGGGAAAAAACCTTGTATTCTACCAGTTAAAAATTTAAGCTACATTGTAGATGTATAGCTGCAACTTTTAGCATAGAAAGCAGCATATTTTTAATTTGCGAAATTATATTACTACATCAACATTAGAAATTTTTTATTGAAATAAATATGCAATGTTGGAAATATAATTTTAGTTCGGCGGTAAATATAATAAATAAAGCAGGTAATTGTAGTAAAGTAAGATGATTGTAGAACAAAAATGAACTTACTCCGGGTGGAACAATAAAAAAAAGTTTAACATTAAAAAATTCAATACTTAACCCGGCATCACCTAAGTAACAATTTTGTGCGTCATTGCACAGGTGGGGTCTGGTAGACCCCGACTGTGAAATGGTGCAAATAATATTGTTTTTGTTATTTTTATGCACAATTGTCATATTCATACTATAAGAAAACACAAACTGCATAAGAAAACTACCTTTATAGTTTGATTGTCACAAAAAAGAAAAAAATGAAAATCTATCCTTCTATTGTTTTTGATTTTGGGATGGGAGGGCACGTGCCCCTGTGCCCTTTATGACAAGCCGCCACAGATGTAAACTGAAAGTTCAACGTAATTTAGTATAAGGGTGGTATAATGGACCCAACCTGAGTGATGCCGGGTTAAATTCTGCAGAATAGATCGCTATCGATCAGTACCATGAGGTTTTTTCATAACTGGACACCAGTGTGTATTAACAAAAAAAAGCTGAAGCTCGCTATCAAGAGCAAAAGTGGGACTTTACGTGAGGGTCGGGGTCGACGGACTTTTGTTCTTCTGCTTGCAGGAGGTTCAATAAAATTAACCTCTTTTACGTTTCCTTAACCCGTAATATAAATTTGAAAATATAGAAAGTCTAATATCATTCAATTCGTTAAAAACAATCACTTAAAAATTATCTGAACTAGAGGATTCCCTGTAAATTACTAAAATTGTTAGTTAATATAAAATCAAGTCGACGAGTGATATTTATAGCGAAAAATTATATTACCTCGAGCGAAATTTGCTCAAAATATTCCTCATCTTCATCTGATCAGATAAACCAAAAAATTTAAAGAGCACAATAATCTAACTGATAATAACTATAGAGCTGTTAATAGCATGAAAGCCCAAGCAAAACTGAAGATCTTCGGATTATATCAATCGGTAACATTAAAAAAATTCCCGACAATGTCCGTTACTGTTGTGCAATTGATAACCTGTTAGCGTCGCTGCGTAAACAAAAATATCTGGAAGAACTGTTTTGGCTACTTTTTATGTTTTGCTAATCGGGCAAAGGCGACAAGTCTTTCTGTTTAAATTCCGTGACAAATATTATACGTTTATCAAGGTTGCTTATTCTTCCGACACAGCAAATAATTGAAAGGAGTGTGTTGGTGTTTAGAATAAGTTCAACTTATTCTGTAAGTGATATTTTTAATTTAACGCAAAGGATGGTGCAAAATTCGTAGCTTTGTACATTGTTATTTTCTCTATTTGATAACTTTTTTTAGATAAATTGGGAGACACAACTTCTTGCAAATTTGTAATTTGCAACAAAGAAATTGACAAAATCCATTAAAGTTGCAAAGAGAATATGTTCCATAACAAAGACGATCATGACACTGCCGTCAGTCAATGACAACCGTCACAATGGGCAATGATCCAAAAAAAAGTTTGATGTCAATCACCGGAAGAGGACCAGCATGTATATTTGGTTTCAACAGGATGGAAGTACAACTCAAGATCATTCATAATGTAACTTTTAAGAAAACATTTTGCCGATCATATTATTTCTTTCGAGAAAATGGTTTTGCAATCTCAAGTTGTTATAGAAATCCAAGTTGGATAGTTGGATTATCCAACTATAGAACCCACGCCAGGAAGGCGGACTAGAAATTTTTATTTTCGACGGACTCGGACAAATGGCCCCATATCAGCAAGTCTTGCTAGCATTTCCTTGCCGAATAAAATTTTTAAAAAATTTCCGTCGGAAATCAGTGTGAGAATCTCGTTAAGCCGTTATCCTATTATTAAGTAGAATCTCACCGCCCCCAATCGCAAAAATAATTTTAATTTAATATAATTTTATTTTTTAATGTGCGCGATGAAAGTACGGTTCTCCGTTGGTAAAATTGAAACAATTAAAAAGACTACGATTTATGTATGTGCATTCGGAAAACGCATTGTGCGACTGTGCAAGCGTATCGCCTCAAAGACAGTGGCGTAACTATCAATGTGCAAATTCCATGTAAAAATGCGGAAAGCAGACACCAGAAACAAAAACATTAGAAGTCAAAAACACCGAAAACACAAATGCCCTAATACCACACAAATCTGTATTTTAAGCTGATACACATTTCACACATACATAGTACACATTTCACATCTAACGTGAAAAATATTCTCAGTGGCGTAATTATTCCACAGGCCCATGAAGCCCGGGCTTGTGGCGCAAAATTTCAGGGGCGCAAAATTTCGGGAGACGCAAAATAAAATTTCATGAGTTGTAAAAATTATTATATACTTTTTATTTTCATAATTAAAATTCTAAGTAGGTATCTTGTTTTAGAAACAAAAGAATTTTATTCTACATACTATGTGGACGGCTATATATCTGCAGCGCTTTATTTTCCCGCTTGCAGTTTCTTTTACGAGAAAAGCTTTGTAGCTAGTAGCCTGCATATTCCGTCTATATTGTAATAGATTTATTACTTTTAATGAAAATCTGTTTAACCCTTAATCGCTAACGTCAAATAATTGTCACACTATAACTACTGTGCGGTCTCAGTGACGGCGCTTTGTTTATTTCGTAAACCCACGTACAACTTAACTTTTGGTTGTTTGTTTTTGCAATACAGTTTTAATTGGTATTCTAGTAAGCCATAAAAAATTAAAAAGTAATTAATTTTAAGATTTTATTAACATTTAATTACACAAAAAGAATTATCGGCATATAAAAACATCTTTAATTCAAACTTGATGCGGTCTGGGAGACCTCACGATAGCGATTAAGGGTTAACCTTGATTAAAAAGTACAACGATGATCTCGATGAGCAATTAGGAGGCGAGATAATTCAAGTCAAAGATCTACATAGGTCTTTCATCGAATGGATTGTTAGATTTTCTAAGACAATTAAAAGATGGGAAAATTTATAATATATTTGCTGATGTTTGTTGCAAAGCAGTGACAAACTGTACGGGGGTGAAATCATTTTCAGCATTGAAAAGAGTGAAGAACTACCACAGGTCTACATTTTTCGCCAATGCGACATCACGAAAAAAACCGTTTCAAGCATATATTTGTCTTACGTATGCTCAATTACCTAATCATTAACCGTCTTAATTATTATTAAAAATTAGTTACATTTTCTTTATAAATTTTTCTAATTTAAAAAAGGGTCAACTGGAAAACCGAAAATAGGGGCGCAAAATATTAAAGGCTTGTGGCGTCAAACTTGCTTAATACGCCTCTGAATATTCTCTAGCTTTTTTCCAAAAACAACCAATTTATTAAGAATATTATGAATACAAAAAAAAGTTATTGCCCGATTTGTTGTGAAGATAAACATGTCAATGAGCATATAATTGCATTGTATAAGTTAACGAACACTCCCAGACAAAAATAGAAAACACTGGACTGCTGATGACAGTTATTTTACGTTCACATTACAATTTATTTTTGTATCAGATTGTCGTGGAGAAACTACCGCAATTTATGAATTACGTACAGATCTCTCATTGCAGTACTTCGAAAGAAAAACTGTAACTCCCAAAAATATTCATTCAATTTTTGAAAATTTTATACTTTTACACCAACGACGCCGGAAAAGTTAAATATAGAGGGGGGCAAAGTATTCAGTTTTGTTAGGCTTTATGATTTTAAAGAAAAATTCTTATTATTTTACGAGCGCTAGCTAGGTAGAAACAAAAAATTTAATTTTCCAAGGGGGGGCAAGTGCCCTGCTTTGTCCCCCTCTATCCGGCGCCTATGTTTTATACCGAAATGTAATTATTATAATAATTGAAACGCCGTCACTAACGAACTAGTATGTATTCTTCACCTCCTGCCAGATTATCAATAGGTCTCAAATATGCCATTATTCCAGATGATACTAAAATAATTATATTTTTTATCGTAAAAGTGTGAATTGCACATCTCGCAGAACAATTTACTTGTCCAACTCGATTCCTAAGTTAAGCAAACTTAAAACTTGTGAGGAACCGCGAGTTTGATCTAAAATTAATGGTCTCGTCTCAACACTCCGGACTATAAAATAATATTTTTACCTAAAACATTCGGAATCGGAGAAACCAATTAGCAATTCCGATTATCCGATTTAAAATAATATTATGTGTTTTATAATATCACTCCAAATTTAAAATTTTGAATCAAAATAGAGCAAATGAACTTCAGCATTCTGGAGCATATAAGACTAAATTTCTTGGTCCAACTTAAAATTAAATATTCCTTCAATTTTCGCCGACCTCTAAACTAAAAAAAATGCAGTGCAACTGCTTTAAAATAAACTTTTCTGAAGACAAAACATAATTTCTTTTATTGTTTCGCAGACTTATGAATTAACGATATTTTCAATCAAATGGCACAGATAATTTTCGTTTCACACCTTCAGATTTGTTTTTCTTCAAGTCAGTAAAGAAGTGGCCATAAAAATTAAATAATTTGGTATGAAGCAGAATGTTTAAAATATTATTATTAGCCAATTAGCAAGTTTTGTAAAAATGAAAATCGATCAAACTGTACAACACAATAATTAATAATTTCCGTCAGTACATAAATAAAACTGTCATGACAAATGTAATCACTGAAAGCCTAAAACAATTTTAGTGCCAACAACCTGTCCATCACGGGAAAATTTAAACACGACGACCGTATGAAGTCCACATTCGATCGTGGACAAAAATTCCACAATTTGCGACGCGATGCCAACCATTGGATGTCCGAAAAAGTACCAGCAAAAATTATGATAATACGGAGGACCTTTGTCTTTAAGTTGACACAGGTTTAACACAGATAACAAGTGTCAACTTGGTAGTAGTTAATGGTGCTGCAAGGATGAAAAGAACAAGGACAAACTAATCGATGTAGTCGAGTTGGACGAGGAAAGCATTTTGGAACATTTGGTTCACACATGTTGAAAATGTGAAGAATACTCATTATATTTTTATTTTATTTTTACTAGTTTTTAGATTAGGAACTTCATTTAGTTATACAAACAAAAGTAATTATGCGCCGTTCTAGTTGATAGATATGCAAAAGATTAAACCTTCCGCAATTGGCATTACAATTGTAATTTTTAAGCCAAAATAAAATTGTTCCGTCGACGTGAAAAAATAATAACTAAAAATGTAAACTGGACTTATAAATAAAATTTAAAGTGATGGGTTCCACTTTGTTTACTTACACATTAGTAATAATAATTTTACATTTCGTTTGTAGTATATCAGTTATGAATGCCAAGATAAAACAGATGCAAGATGAGGAAACAGTCAAATATTAAAATTTTACAATTCAAGCTGTTTGCAAGCCGGTTGTAAAACAGCACTAAATTCTTGACGACTAATAGAATAAAGGAAAAATTGGTATACTACGTACCCCCTTTATATGCATCTAGCTATGTATGTAATATAAAAAAGAAGTATGGTAATAAAAATTTCCCTTTGGCAAATAATCGTAAAAATGTATCGAAGGCACTAAATTTGAGGTCGTAATGGGCGCTGTTAAAAGGATAATTGTTAGCGTAGGTACAAAAACCTCGTAGGAAATGAAAAGAAAATTTACACCTCATTACTGCAAGTTGCTAATTATAAACATGTAAGTGTTCACAAAAAGTAGGTACTTAACTAAATTTCTACGGAAACATCTCTAACCGTAAATTAAACAAACAATTATAATAAATCTTCACCTATATATCACGCAAAATTTAGTTAATAAAGTAGGTGTTTAATTAATGTTTTATCTCAATCTACAAATTTAACGCACGCGTACTTTCTCCTATCCCACGTAAAGATCTATAAAGTCGAAGAAATAAATAAAGACAAAACAACTGGAAGATGTGTTATATAAAACAAATAAAGTAAATGTACGTACAGTGTGAATATAACATATCTTAAATACCTACATCGAAGTTTTCTTTTTATTTGACACATATCCATTAGTTAAGTTAATGGATGTTTAACCAGAGTAATAAATTGCTATCCTAAAAGATTAAAATTTGATAAAATTACGAAAACTGTTGTAGATACAAGATAGTAGCCATCAATGATCATGATGCATAAATATTCTCGAATGTTTTGAACATGTCGACTGCCGAGAGAACAAGAAGCGAGATTTCGATTCAATTTTGATTTATTCTTTTTCGAAATCTTGACCAAGCAATTTTTTGATGCAACGATAAAATCCGTTAAGTGCCAAGGTGCGATAATGTAATAATTAATAGTCCAAAATTGATAAATTAAACTATCCGTCACGTACAAATGCACGGGCATTTAAAAATTATTTATTACAGGATCGTGGCACTATCTTTGGAAAATGGCCCCGGTCATAAAATGTACATTATACAAAACGAATAGTGAGACCTAGTAGTTCACAATTTAATAAATTAATCGTGCCTAGTTAGTGTGAAATAAAAAGATAATAAACGAATATATAATAAAACAAACCATATAGCATATAGTAGGTGGGCTTGGTGAGGAACATACCGACCAGGAGGTCCGGCGCGTTATGTGACAAAACAACCATAACAAATTGATCAAGATTGGGCCTTGATTTTAATTGTTCACTCGACCAAAATATTATTATATATTTACATATTTTACAAGGAATTTTGAATATAAAAAATATATCTAATGACTCAAAATTTTTAAAACGAAAGATATTGCCCATTTGTTTTGACTAAATAATTATATCCCACATGCAGTGCCGTAACTAACTTTTCATGTGCCCTGCGCAATTTTCTTTTCAGTTTTATCACTCAAACAATAACAGTTTTTCGATTTTTGGTGAATTGCACGCGGTTATTGGTATGTTCAAAATATACCAATATAAGTTGAATAAATATTTATTTCATATATTTTCTTTTGAGAATAAAGAATTGTCTACCAAACTAAAAGCTTTCTATAGTTCAACATGTATCAACTTATCCTATTTGTTTTCTCTTATCTTGTCAAATATAATATGTACTTTGTTGATATAATAACAATCAAAATTTAAATTAATAATAAAAAAAAACCTTTTAAAAAGTTCTTAAATTTTGAATGCAAAAAATTTTACATGCATATTTAAATGGTAATTTAAAAACGAAGTTTGTGTATTTTAAAGCTACCGTTTCCTACGGGTGCGGCTAGATGTTTTCTTGTTAGAAACAAGGACTACCTAGGAAGATGCACAATGGGACATCAAAGAGAACTGAAAATGCCAGAGTGACTAAAAACATATGCTGTTTACACAATTAAAATCTTTAATATGTTACAAGTTAAAAATTAGACAATTACACACCTTTTATTTCTGGTAATATTCAGAAATAATAATCGAATAATTTAATATTATCGATAAAATTAAGAACAATTGTTCTTAATTAATAAAAATTAATAACATGATACGTTGACGTGCACTCATGTTTTACGAAAAAAATATCAAAAACAACGAACACCCACCATGCTGATTTCATATTATTAATAATATAAAAATTGAAAAAGTATGAACGCTCAGTATGTTATCCAAGGAGAGATTCTATTGGCACATATTTGAACACTGTCATGAAACCATCAATTATAATAGACATACATACATGCTCTTAAGTGCATACTAACGTAAATATACGTAATTTGGACTAATGAAAGACCTGGTGAGATCGCTGGTCGAGTTAGGGAGCGGAAATTCTGCATACCATCTTTTGATGTAAAATCTTGCTTAGCCCTCCAGTTATGCCAAGTAAAATAGTTAAAGAAGAATTTATTGATTCGTCGCTGAAAATTGATGCATTCAAATTTGATGAAAGATGAAAGACCTCCTTGAAAATATTCGTGGAGGTCTAGCGTTGATGACTGTATGCGGGTCGCTAAATTATTCCTTTGCAACCAATAGGTACCAATATAAATAGGCGAATTTCGTGCTTACATTGGAACATCTGTGGAATTACTGTCTATGTAAAATAGGAAAAAATCGATTATAGCTGAGCCTGATTTTTTGGGGTCTAAAGCTAATTTTATGGTTTAATCCTTTGGTACCAGTATTCTAAAAGGCAAACTGCTTCATCAAAAGTGTTTATCTTCACCTGTATTTATTCAAGCAAGGATGTTGAAAACCACGACTACCAATGCAATTGATAAAAATTTAAAAAAAATTCATTCTAACAGGTTTTAATGCTTTTCTTTGCGAAAATGTTTGAAACAATAATGATCATTGTTTGTAAACGTTTAATGTAAAATAAAATAAAAGTGATTATCTCTCTCGCGCTATTTTATATCAGTAATATTAAATTTTCTAGATTTGTCGTTCGTTTTGTAATTTGAACAGCTATGTATCGCATAGAAGTTATTTATATTAAAAAGTTTAGCCGATCTCTTGAAATACATAATAATTATATTATGAGAAGCCGCATGTTTATATAGAGCTTTTCATAAATTTTGAATTATTTTTTAACTTTGCATTTAAAAGACTTTCTAATATTGTATAAATAAATGCTTGAAATAATATTTTTAAATAAATCTTTGTAAAAATTTATTAATTATTACAATAACTATCTAATTTGAATTTTTTTCATTCGGTTTTATATTACCTTTAGTTGTTATATCTGCTTTTATTAGGGTACAATTATGTTGGAGCTGTGATAACCGCTAAAAGCCGTGATACTAGCAAAGTAGAAAAAAGCAAAACGTTGAAATAAATGTGACTGTTTATATTGAAGCAGCGCGAAAACCAATGTTAATTTATAGAACAGCGATTAGAGCTATGAAATTTCTTCGCTCTTATCAATTATCACAGCTCCAACATAAACGTACCCTAAGATGTGATTTTTCCACCTGCTCTGTTTTAATTGAATTGAGCATACCCGGCCTGATGGAAATTAAAAAGTAGTATATAATTATGTATTATTTAGAGAAATGATTAGTTGTTTTTATATTCGTGTGAAAACGCCAAAATAACTTGTTCTGATATTCACATAGTATTTCCATAGCTAATTAAATTGATTCAATTGAAAAGGACCTGCAAAGCAGTGATTTTGCCGATTTGAACTGTCTTACTTGCTTCATGTCATTTTACTCACAAGAATTCATTTTGTATTACCATCAACCGTGGATAGTCCACACATGGGAGGTAACATTACAGTTTTCAAAAAGATATTAGATGACCCGAACACCTTGATATCGTGAAACTTAATCCATGTGATAGTGGGATGATTTTAAAACAATATGTAGTGTGAATCATCGTGTGGGGGTCATCAAAATATTTATTCAAAAACTGTGTCAAATTACCTCTCCGGTGCGTTAAGTGTGCAATGATTGTTTTAACCTCTGGTATTCAAGTACCAAATAAGTAGGATTATTTAATAATTACGGAATTGAAATGCATCCCAACCAATGGTATCACAATTTTTTTTAACTTTTATTATAGGATCTATTTTCCCCTTTCCGAAAGCCTATCAAAAAGAGTTTAAAAAATCTACAAATGTTTCTCGAAACCTAAGCTATTGAAGAACTATGGGTTAGATAACGTCAACTTTTTGTACGAAACTGTCAATCCACCTAAACTGAAGTCTACAAATGGATGCAACTCATGCTTACCGACGGCAAAAATGAGAAAAATTAGTAAAAGCAACTGAATATTATATTTTCAAATTTTTAATTCCTTGATAGCTTTTTTTATTATATAAAGTACTTTGGAAGAGAAAGAGTCGACTCATCAGCTGTATATTGGTAACTTTTCGTCTTCAAGCTTTGTCAAAAGTTTGCCCTTTGATCCGAATGAAACAATATACTATTAAATGAACAAAAATGAATGAAGACGATTGCCACGATAAAAAAGCGAAAAAAAAACATAAAAATTGCAACTCCCCAAACTTTAAAGATGTTTTGATAGAACATAATTATGTCATTAGGATGTTTCAATAATCGGCTTATAAACCCCATACAAGATTCCAATGCCGAGCTACTACTTTACCATCTTTTGTATTTCCTAGCAACATTGACTACCTAAAGCCGAGAGACACATATTTTCAAACATAAAAGTAAATCTTTTGTTAGAAATTCTATGCTTTTCAAAATATCTACTTTCCAGATACGCAAGTAATTGCTTCGTCCATTGCACACCATCATAAATAAAGCAAACTTTGAATGTAAACTTATACATTATGAAAGTCATCCGCGGTTTATGAAAAACGCTCAAATGCTATTTTAAAATAACGAAACAATTGAAATTAAAACCAAATTTTTGAAAAGCATCAACATAAATTTTGAGCTATATTGCACGAATTATCATGTAAAACAATACATTGTTATATTTACATCGATATAAAACTTTCAGAATAGTAAATTGTAAAATATCATCAAAGAGAAAACTTGGTCATTTCGTCGAGTACATTTTAATAATTGTACTTGCCAAAAAAATATGACAGTTTTTGTACCACTAATTTATTTTTCCTTGGTTCTCAGTTTCAAAGCAACAAACAATAGCTCAAATAAATTATATTGTTCAAATATTTAGATTGCGATTTAGTTAGATCACAGGTAAAATAAGAAAATCTTTATAACAACATAAAGTAATATGGGATTGTGATGGTGCTGTCAAATTTGAAAACGAATAAATTACTTAAAAAAACAAATAGGTACTTTTTAATATTTTGCATTTCCATTGACGATGCAAAAAGTCTAAACATAAATAAAAGACACTAAATCTGAGATGAGATGTTATCGCCTAAGAATTTAAGAACCTGTCTTTTCTAAGATTGGTTGGTATCTCTTAAAACACATAAACATAATTGTCAACAAACACATGCAGAGAAGACTTCTAACGAGAGTAATAATTTTATATTTCTACCAGATTTAATTAACATATTTGTTACTCAAGAAAATACATAGATAGGCAGGTTGTAGACGTAGAGGAACGTAGATTTTTTTTGTACGAAAGAGCCTATACCAACTTAATCTTCTCCGACTACAACTTTTCAATATTAATTGACGATATTTAAAAAAAAAATGAAATAAACTGGTGAAATTTATAAAATAAAGAAAGAAACTATGTGTGGTACGTTTTGACCAAGAGTACCTAATATCTCATTTATGTAGGGCCATATTGTGTTCCCTGTGTTGTAGTCATCATTTAAAAATAAATGCAATAAAAATATTCCGTAATTCTTTTTCTGCGAAATTTATATTTTCATTCAAGTTACTAGCTTAACCTTCCATCGATATCACTTTGAATTAGCCGAAGCAAGTTTTATAGTTTCTAAATTGTCAACAAATGCAATCGGGACAAGAAACGACCCAATGAAAAATTACATTTTCGTTCTAGTTCATTAAAGCCATATATTCTAAATTGGTTTGGAAATTAGGACACATTTCTAGGAATAACTAATCATTTTTAACATATAGCGTTAACAGAGGTCGACACGAGCCCACAATTTATTATTCTGATGCTTTTGTATTTATTCTTAAATTTTTGTGTACATATGGAAAAGGCGTACCCCAGTCACATTTAACTTAATAATTTCGCCGTCGGTGTCGGAATCTTCAGAGCGACTACCACAGGAAAAAATATATGACGCCAGTGACGAACCTATTTATTGGAGGGTTATTTTAAATATTTAAACTATTGCCTTCCAAGGAAATCGGAAAAACAGCAAACATTAAATTTCATACCACGAAATTAATTTGCTATATAATGAATTGGACCATAAAAACATAATGTACCGTTTATTTGATTTTCAAAAATTACACTATAAAAAAAAAGTGGAAAGCAAAACAATAAAGCACCAAAGCACTTTGTTATATTGGTAGTTAACATGAGTTTTATTCTTATCTGATGTCCCCAAGCATAAAATAATAAATTTACCAAACTAAAAGAATAACTAGATAGAGATGGTTAAATCTGACCGTCGAGTTTAAAACTGGGATAACGAACCAATTTTTAGATAAGATAAATTCTGTGTTATTGTAAGACTACCTACAAATAATCAATAATCTTATGATAAAGCTCACCTGTCTCTATCTGATGAATCGTTAGTTGCATCAGTTCGAGCCCTCTTCACCTGAAATGAACATAAATTGTTAGACACTTATCGTAAATAAACGGATAAAACTACAATAAAATTTGAATATATTAAAATATAAGTGCCAAAGTTTTTCGAAATATTAATGATTTAGTTAATTTATTTCAAAGGCCAAGACTATACGACATTTTTATACCATTTTATGATTATTTATTTGATAAGTAATATTTAATTGAAATATAAATACTGTCAAGTTGTTAAAATATTTATTTATCTCGACATTCCATATGGTTGAATTTCTTACAATATGAAAAATATTAAAAATTCAAAGACAACTTGTCAGTAGTTAATTCTGTATTTGGGCATTTGATGGTATGCTTGGTGAAAAATTTCAATATTTAAAGAAAATTAATTGGCATCAATTGGTTAGAACGCGCAGCAATGTATACCGTACCTTAGGTTCGCACATTTTGCCGAGCATTGTACATCTCGTGGATTGAGCACTCAAATAATTGCAAGGCATTAAGGTAACCATGATGGGAACCGTCGGTACCACGACGTCCCGTCGGTACCACCAAGGGCACTAACACATTAACTTTATTAATCACGATATTTTTAATATCTCATTTTAAATTTCAACACTACAGACAGACCAACAGTTTATATTTGCACAGTAATTAAATCAATCGACGATAAGTTCGACTTGAATGAAAGTTATGGATATATTACAGATTTTTTTAAATAAAAACTATTATTCAAAACTACAAGAATTATTATAGAAACTTATTTTTAACCCACTTCCAGAAATAATTAATTTTCAAGTCAACTTACGCAAACATGTTTCTGTCAAACTTTAATTATCTTGAAGCTTTTCGCCCTATCTTTTGCACACTAATTATAAATATGTAGGTAAAAACAAACAAATTAGTTAAACACTGAACGGCCCATGAAAAATATAAACAATTTCCTAGTTCGTCACAATTATAAAAATATTAAATTAAATTTAATTAACGCACTGAATTATTTAATAACAAATTTTGTAATTAGTAAGTTTTAATTTATTATTTAAAAAATAATATGCTATTATTTACAATGTAAAAAGTTGATATTTAAATTTGTACTATACGCACTACTTTACGAGTTACGAGCTTTACACGGACTAAAAGCGCGACGGCCACCTTTTAGAATTGTAGAGAGAAGCTGAACGAAACACGCTCTGGTGATGTAAACTATAACTAACATTAAAGTCCAAGCAAAGAATAATATTTATGCTTTTGCCAAAGAGTACTTCTCGAAAATGTTATTTTTATAATTCAAATGTCGAATATTATATATTTTCGTTTGATAATCGAATATTTATAATATACCTAATATATATTATTATTTTCTGTTATTGCGAATTTTATAATAAATTAACCAACTGTTTAAATAAATAATATTAATTTTTGCTATATTTACATTCATTGTGTTTATGTATTAATATAAACAAAAAATTATTAATTATGAAGTTGTATAAGTAGGTAACATAAATATCAAATATCAAAATAAAATAGTAAAATTATTATCAACTATAGCTAAAACTAGCCATGCCGCATTGGTTATGTTAAAATTGTTGATGTTTTTATTCAAATACCATTCTATACAAAAATATTACAATGATACATAATATATATTAAAATATTTCAATTGGTAGAACGCTACCGGCTGTTATTTCTAATTTGTTGTTAATTTCTAATATTTTTTTCTTTACCGTAATTAGGCCAAAAAAAATTTTTAAATTTAAAAATAAAATATAATACCTATTGTGTTTAGAGAATTATTGAAATTTAAAATTATCTTTCTTGAAAAACAGTATCGAAAACTATTTAAAAATAATTGAAAAAATTATGCTAAAGTATTAAAACAAAATTTTGAGTTCTCTAATTTGAGATACGCAACCCTATAAATTTAATTTGTAATTTGAGATAAGGCCTAAATTTTTTGTACAAAAAAAAACAGCAGATGAAAAAGTTGCACATTTTGTCAAAAATTGGACCACTAGGTTTTTTGAGCTTTCATAACTTTGAATTCTAGGGGATTGCTAGTCTGCAGTAGCAATTTTCACTGGGTGCATAATATATAAAAATTAGCGTTGAAGAGCCGGAAGAACTATTTAGCAATTTAAAGGGCCGACGGAAGGCTTAATCAATGCAAAAAGCTGGAATTCTACGCTGATTGTGAATTTTATTCTTTTTATGTTAAACACTGTTTAATTTTGCTTTACTGATAGGATAAAGAGGAGATTACTGGAGAGGTGCGCATACCTTATTTTATTTATTTAACTGTTTTTATATTTATCACCATCACGAAGTGTGATTTTCCCGCCCTAATAATTGGAAAGATAAGCTTCACAAAATATATTAATTACAATAATTATCTTCCGGTTAGCTCAGTCGGTGAAATAAATTTGCATGAGACTCCTACTAAGATGGAATAAAGATCAAATTTTGTATTTTACGAAAAATTATTTATTGATCGATTGTAACTACATGATAAATTTCAAATTATTTATGAAACAAATTTTGGTTAACAATTTAAGAATAACAGTTTTCATTTCATGAGTTTTTCTCTAGTGGCTTTGCAAAAAATGATATAAAAATAAATTTTATTTGTCATATCTTTCAGATCTCTGAACAACTGTAAAATAAAAAAAATTATCCTGTTAAATCAAGTTTTACTTTTACTCGATTTAATGTCTCGCAACAGGAAATTTCCAAATTGAAATGATTTACTAATTGGTACAATATTCGTTTTGATTTTGAAATTTTATTATCTAATCATACGATTTTCAACAAATTTTGAAATCTGCGTTCAAAAATTTGTTTTATTAAGGGTTGGACAGTATTTCAAATACCTACATGTTTTTGAAAATAATTTCAATATATTTTGTATTTTAAATACAAAGTTTCAATGTATTTTGGAAAATATTGTTATATTTTATTATTTTATCAATTTTTTATTTAAGTTAATATGTTGCCAAGTATTAAAGCGACATTGGTAAACCAAGTCCATATTTAGGCAAAAATTGCGCTTTTGATTGATAATAATAGTTTAAAAATAAAAGTAAAAAATATAATAGTTTCATTAATTGAAGAGTAAAAATTTGGTTGTTTAAGAAGAAATGAAATTTTGATTGGATTGGATTGCAAAATTAAATTAAATTGGAAGCTAAGGAAATTGTGTATGAGAACATTATAATTGGAATAAATAAGATTGGTGAGTAAATTGGTTTAAAGGTAGTACTCTAACGGCTATTCTGCTTCAAAGTAGGAAAGAAAACCAATTAATATTCTGAAAAAGCTCAATTTTCGCTTTCTTATGAGGTGAGAATGAATAAAATCGGCCCAAAGGTTGCTTCACAATTTAATTTAAAAAATCTAAATTTTGATGTAAATTTTATAAGTTTACGTTCATGTTTGCTTCAGGCGCGATCCAAGGGGGGCCAAAAGGGCAGTGCGCCCCCTCCGAATCCTCAAGAAAAAGTTTTTTACATAAACTTCAAAAACAATTATTTAGTTGATTTCGATTAATAGGCATCAAATCATTTTAAAATCTGACTTTGTGCCACCCCCCGGTAAAAAATTTCTAGATCCGCCCCTGGTTTGATTAACTATAAAGTACTCTGTTGTCGGTACTTGTACGCTGCGGTACTCTTAAAATGGAATTTTAAGTGGGGAGAGGGTGTGGTTCATTCACTGGCAAGCGATACGCGTGGAAACATCGTTCGAGTTTCTACATTATCGATCCAACCATTGTAGTAATTCATATTCGAATTTCGTCATTTTCTAGGATCCAGATCAAATAGGTATTACATTAAGAAAATATTTTTTTTAATTTTGAAAAATTTATCAACCAATGCAAAAATTTCGTCGAAATCTTCAACCGTAGATTACTGCCGGCCCCCGTTTCTCGTTCTATTTTATATCCACATTTAAAAATTTACAATTTTGAATTAAATATAACCGGGAAAATCATTTGACAAAAACTTTATAATTTAAGATTTGAGAATGAAAGATAGAAATTGGAACAAAAAACAAAAGGAGTCTCCTGCAATAAAATGAATGTTGTCGGTTGGAGATTTGATTATTAAAAAGTTGCAATTTTTAAGTTCCCGAACATTACAATATAATATTATAAACTACATATTTATTTTAAATTGTAAAATAGAAATATAATTATAAAGGCATTTTTTTAAACCAATTAAAATGGTTAAAGTTAAATTTGATGTATTTTGTATTTTACATAGTAATGTAAATATTTTAAATTATTTAATTTTTTGTATTTTAAGTAGTACTACTTTATTTTGTATTTTGAATGTTAAATTCATATTTCAAATGTATTTTCTATTTTTCCCACCCCTGTTATTAATTAAGTATCGCCAGTGCCGGCGCTAGGCACTAGGCAAACTAGGTAACTGCCCTAGGGCGCAAACGATAAAGGGACGCAAATTAGATCGAGGTACAAAAATTAATTGCAGTGTCCAATATAAAATGAGGTTATGAGGAAAACCTTTAAATATTCTGAAAGAGCAAATTTAAGCTTTTTTAAGAAAATTCTTATGAATTTTGAAAATCAACATTTTAATGTAAATTTTATAAGTTTAAGTTTATTTTAGCTTTAAAAATCATTCACTTGACGGTACGTGTACGCTACGTGGGTCTTAGAAATCAGAATTTAGGTGGGGAGAGAGCGTGTTCATTCTACTGCATGTCATTGCAGAGGAAACATCATTCGAGTTACTAGATTATCGAGTTCATTTGCACTACGAGTACTGTAATAATTCACGCAGGAGTTGAGAAAATCGCCCGGAATTGCCCGAGCGGTTAGCAAGGTCGTTTGGAGCATAGGTTTTCACTGCCCCTGACATTCTCAAATCTCGGATCTCAGCATTCGAATTTCGTCATTTTCGAGTTAAGAATTTTTTTTTGTTAATTTTAGAAAAACTACATACTTGACGATCCGCAAATTTTATTTTTTATAATATGTATAATAATATAATCCATTATCTAATCCCCAGTGCAATAATTTCGGCGAAATTCAAAACCGCAAAACATCGACCGGCCCCATTCGTCTCTCGTGAAAATATAACTCCCGGCATTATAAGTGATTTCAATATTTTAGTATAGTACATGGAGGGAGAAGATCTAAATGGGGTGGGGGTGCACTGATAGATTTTTGCCTAGGGCGTCAAATATCCTAGCACCGACCCTGAGTATCACTCTTGGTTCTCCTATAATAGAATATTTATCGATATTTATCAAAGTTGGAGTTTCCTGTTTATCATTTTAAATTTTTACCAAATCTTGTAGTTACGTTATTTAAAATTCGTTTTGATTTTTAAAAATTTATGTAATATAATTTCTGACAATTAATTTAAATATTTTATAATAGTACTCTATTAATTGTTCTTCAAAGGTTCGCCATTGGTTTTGATCTAGAATTTATCTAATAATCTACTCAAAATTCAAATTTGAATACAAAATGCTTACAAGTTGTTCAAAAACATTAAAATTAATTTTCTTTATTATCTTCCTTTACAATACAATACCAACAATTTCTTTAAATCAATGAATTTAATGTAATTAATATGAAAATTAGTAAAACAAAATTTGACGGACTGTAAGCACAATCTATTACTAACACTAAGCCATCAGTATCTTCCTGATGGAAGACAAATCCGATTCCAGATTGACCTCGAGTATGGCTAAAACATTTCTCTAGAAAAGGAACTCTTTGTTCAGCAACGTTTGGCTTTAATTATCTTCTTATCCTCTCGTTTGAAGAGAGCTGGATCTCTCGTCGTTTTGTTGTAAAAAACCCAAAGTCAAAAAATAAGCAATGTTCAAAGAAATCCAGATGTAAATTTCGTTTTTCAGATTCGTGTGAAATAATTTTGAACGATTCCTTCAGCAAAAGTGAACAATAATTTATATACTCTAGATACTATATTATATAAATATCGTACCTGAAATACAGAAATGTTGAAAAAGAACTGAATATGATTTTATTTTGTTAATTTGTAAATCATTTTACATAATATGTAAATTGGATTTTATGTACCATCTTAAAGTATGGAGGGAATTTATGCTAAACTAAATGAACTTATGAACTCATAAATTTGGTTTCCACGATAATAACTTTTTTATTCCAATTTAGAAGAATTTAGAATTTGACGTAAAATTAATCACGAATAAAAACTTTACTATTAAGAAATAAATCTAATTTCGTAAGAGAGCGTTAATATAATAAAAAGTTGTTTTTAAAATTTATGACCATTATCAATAAATTTTAATGCATAAATTAATTTAAATTTACGCTGATGTAGGTACATTAGCTTATTAGCACATTGTTATTATATTCAATCAAAAATTAGGTGTAGTGGTAATTTATATATTTATTAATGAATGCAAATGCATTGATTATGCAATATTACCATTAAAGTGACACAAATTCTAAAGCTTTGACAAATACTCCATAAGACATTATTTAAATTGCAGGTAACTTAAAACGTGTTAATTACTGGGGCACGGAAAAACTTTCAATGAAAATGCCATTATGCTGTATCTATAGGTATTTATTTTTATTTCATATTTGGTTACCTGTTTGTTTACTTTGCTTTGAAATAAAATTTTAATTTTTTTAAAATGTGATAGAATTTGTGAAATAAATTTTGATATTAAACATTTTCTGAAATTTGTATAGATCTCGAAGAACTGATAATTCTTATAATTTGATTATAAAAATGTAAATTTTGGTAATAATTCTAGAGCTAAATTGTAAATTACTTTGTACAGATATAGCTGTATAAAATACTCGTATATGCGGATAAAATACCCATACAATCGAGGAAACCAAATGGTTATTTATAGATACAGAATTTTAAAATATTAATGATTTTTGAATTGATTATTTTTTATTTAAGTTTTATATGCATGTGGTTCTACAACGTTTCTAATTAAAGTAAACATTTATGAGCACTTGGAAGGTAATTTACACTTGCGAGACATTTTATGCAGTAATAAAACGCAATAGTTATTTCACTTTTATAGTTCCATATTCTGTTTGATTAATTATTTCACTAACTAATATTATTGTTTTTTAATATTTAAGCGTAGGCAAAATGATGAAAGATATTTTGGTGAGCCCAATGAAGTATTGTGTATTGTAGGCCACTTCCGGTGAATCCGTACTCAAATGAAAGGTATCAAATCTAAAACTTGTCACAGTATGCCATTTTAGATGTTATCAAAAAAGCTTTGGACACAACTACAGGAAAAACCCGATTTTCATATTTTGATTAGTCTACGAGTATATTGGTTATATAGAGGTTGTTCTATAGAAACATCTGCGCTATACCAGGCAGTTTACTTGTCCTTTTTAGGTTTCCTGTTTTGTATTTTAGTTCCTGATGCAAAGATCTATTAATACCAGTAGTAATATTAACAGCGGTTCAAAATGAAAATATAATAGTAACATCAAATTTTTTTTAAAGAAAAATTTCTCATATTATTTCTCGATACCAGATTTTAAGAATGTTAAAGAGAAATTGATTAGCTAATGATGTTTTCATTTATTTTTATACTTAATTTAGTAATTTAATTTTAATAAATTGTTGTGTAAAAATAAAATTGTTTCTGATTTATAATTATCTGCATATTATAAAACTCCAAAAATATTGTAATACTTTTTTATTTATGAAAATGTTTTTAAATGTTTTTAATTACTTACACTTATCTTCTAGTTCAAGTAGTCGAAAAACAAGAACTTTAATTACAACTAATTCTAACTCATTAGAACTGAGACATGACTTTTCTATAACTTTTGACCTGTGCTAACAACTATTCATCTACCTAAAAACTGTCACTTACCATTTAAATCATTAAAATTCTTAATACCGAAAATATTTGTGTTTCTGTCACTCTGAAGTGCTTACCTACGAATGTGAATTAATTTTAAGTGATATGGCAGTAAAATAGATGGCTTTATGAACTAAATTTGATCTATGCTATCCTGTACCTTCTGCTAATTTTTTACTACATTTTTTTAAGACAAAAAAGTGTCATAACTCATATAAGTGACATAAGTTTTGCTTGAGTAAGTTTTAGTAGCTCTACTAATCAAATTATGTCAATTTATTGTAGCTTAGTTATAATAACACTATATAATATTTGAAATACGAAATAAAATTAACTTTATTATTAGATCACGAAATAAAAAATTGAAAAAGAATAAAAAAAAATTAACATTAATTACACGTTGATCAGTTCAGTTTTGACTTCGATTGATTTATAAAACAATTTTTATTACCAGTGTCTTAAGCATAGTCTGAATAGCATGGAGGGGGCAGCATGTTTTTTTTAATGTAAATTTTATAACAATTGCATAGGAAAGGGAAAAGCCAAGCAAGAATTTTTAAACTATTTTTTATTAACAAATTTTTCAAAAAAACTGACACTCCTTTGTCTTTACTTGTCTTTAATGGAAGGAATAAATATTTTTGGAAAAATGCAATAAAATAATAAAATTATATGTGAAAACATAACAATAAATTTATCAAGATAATTCTAAAAGATATATGAAGGTCAAGTGATGAAAGTAATTTGTAACATGTGGTCTCATACAAAGGAAGGAACGAGTAATTATTGTCATTTATGCAGAATGTTTTAATTAGTGCTGATTAACAGTTTTAAGGCGTGAGAAATAATACGTTGTTGACCTGTATGTATGTTTTTATGTCCTATTGTGCTCTTTTCAACTCTTTTTCTGTTATTTTCTTAGTTAACTCACTGGTCTGAGGTAGACATAAAATGAGATCAGATATCATTCTATTACGGTTTTTTTTTCTCGATAATTTGCAGATCTACAATTTGGACCGAAATTAAATTTATTTTGCTGTGGAAAACAGCATCAGGACCAACCGAACAGAAAAGTGGAAGGCAGAAGAATAAAATATACTACCTTACTGATTATATCTTGTTACGTAATGACTATTGTATTTAAGTATTCAAAATATAATTTAACATTCTGTATTTTCACTTACAATGTTAAAGTCTTGCTAACCTTGTTTGACAGTTGATATTGTAAATCAATAGTAATAGAAAAAGTGTAAAATGAAACTGTGCATAAAGTGTTTACAATAATATTACCAAATTAAACGGATCAGGTGAGTTACGTAAAGTTAGCTAGTCAGTGGTTTCGTCGTTAAAATTTATTCATGTAAAAATATCCTTTAATAGAATGGGTAAGTATGGCATCACGTTCGTTTAACTTACACTCAAAATATCACATGCAGGATAGTATCTCATATCCCTCATTCATAACTGTGCTGTGATTTGAAACTTGACTATGTTAGTTACTACGAGCTTAGACGAATTTGTCAACTTCATTCATAAATTATTTGGTTCTAGAATAATTTTGAATTTAGTTTGCTAAAGTAATAGCGTGTAATTGATGTAAATTATAATTAAGTACATTTTAATGAACGAAAACCAAGTGATATTGTTGGCTGCAAAATATTTTGTCCGGCACTGTATATCATGTTCTTCAGATTTTCTATCCAAATGTAATGTACTATAAACATAATCTGAATGACTACATTTTTTGTGTGCTGCATTAGGAACGATTATTAAATAGAAGCAACAGTTCACTGATTGTCACATAATATTTTGAAAAAAAAATATATAACGATAAAAAATTAATGTGTGGTTTACAATTTTACAGTTCCAAACTACTGTTTGCTAAGTTATCTGATACATTTTTATATAAGCACGTGTCATATACAAGATAGAAAAAAATTTAAAAGTGAAGTATTTGAATGATAATTGTTAATATCTACACTTTGCTCTTTAATTTAATTGCCATTATTTTAATAGCTTTCATGATAGCTGAAGAATTCGATAAGAATATAAATGTTTTCGTGATGACTATAATAATTTAATCTATGCTCCATGTACAGTACCACAAATAAATTAACGAAAGAATCGAAATTTTCCAGAAAAATTTTTCCTATGTATTTATTTTTCAATTAGATACAGCTTGGTTAAGTACCTGGCTGCAATTTATGATTATTTTTATGCTGATTGTATTTTGTGAACAGAGGCTATTAAAAACGAGTTGGTGTTAGTTCACGTGGTTCAAAAATTCGCCACAGTCACGGTCATCGGCGAATTCGTTACAGCAAGACTTAAAAAATTAATCATAAGTTCACTAACAAATACCAAAAGTAACAACTAATAAGCAATCCTAAAGAATTCTTCGAATACTATCCAAATACCAAAGTTTGAACGACTTAACATGTGTGCGAAAAATGTTTCAATATATTTGTTCTTCGAAGGTAATAAAAAATTTAAAACTTCAATTTAGTTATGATTTATATTTCGACCTGACTTTTTCATAATGTAGGTTAATCATATACTGACAGAAGTACACCCTTAAAATATTTCCCAAATGTGGAGATTCCAGGCTAAAATCTCACCCTTAAAACATTCAATTGCAGGTCGTCAACTTTATGATTGGATGAAAAACTGAAAATGTTGTGACATCACGAACGATTCCGGCTAAATATCTAGTTTTACGTCAAACACAATTAATAAAAATTAGTGGAAAAAATCCTCTGACATCTGTAAAATAAATGATGTTTGACTTTGTAACTCACCGACACGACCAAACTAAAATCTCGAAAAGTTTTCGTTGCGTAAGAGTTTGGTGCGCCAAATTTTTTTGCAAATTAAAGAAGGCAGTTTATGTTTTTCATAGCATTAAGGTGACAAATATAATCAAGAATTGTTGGTTTAATGCACTAATAAACACTGACTTTCAAACAGCACGCGAATCCTGTAAGTGATGTGAGTTGATATACGAAACTTCTGTAACCAAAAACCTCAACCACTATGTGTCAATCGAGTTGCTAACGTTATATGCAATGCAAACACAAAACCGCTCGAATAATAACTTCCATGGATTTCTCTTCTGAAGTATCTGCTAAAATCTTGCAAATTGTAACTTTTATTAAGTTTCAATAAGCTCGAGTTGGTAAAAATATGAACATTTTTCATTAGTTTTGCTGCAAAATTACTACTCGTTGAGTTAAAATCAACACTTGTCTGCGACTAATTTACTTCGGCAGTGTGTATTGCCGAAGCACAAGCATAACGACAAAACCTTAATTACATTTATTTAGAAAACCCCAGAGACCACAGAAAGTGGCAATCACACCCTTAAAAGAGCAGTTTAAACATATGCCCCGAAGCTGCGGATAATAACGAACTCAAACTTACCCACTGGTGGTCCCACTAGGGGTTCAACCTTCAGCTCAACTCCCTTCCTGGATGAAACTTACAACATACGTTAAATAAAATGAACAGTTTATTACATAATACAAAAGGGTTGCGATACAACTATTAATTTAAATTTGCACCCCGATAATATCGTAACCTGATTTAAAAACTTCCTGAAATTGTAAATCAAAATAATATAAAACATAAAAATTTATTTTCGACTGAAAATAATAATACAATTTTTAAATTAATTGAGACATTACGAAGAGCTATGCTGGACATTTTTATCATATGGGAGTTTAAAATTAACGTTATGATAACGAACTCATTAGCAAACTGAGCGGGCATTTGAGATAATTGGTTTGTATGAGAGTGTGATGAATGATGATGAGGTTTATAATGATTCAGATTCAACCACCCCCTCTCGAGGGAATTTCGCTCTCTTTACTTCACCAATCGTTAGATTTTCACATACGGGTATTATACCCAGAATCGCTTATCGATGTTTTAAGTGTTTATTACGTCAATAAATTAATTTTTATAATGGAAAATCCAGACGTTTCATTGTACAAATTCTTGTAACGAATAAAATTATATCCTGATGCGATAATATTAATTAATTACTTTGATGGAATACCAATGAAAACACATTTTATAATTATACATGTAAAATATAACTTGATTTCAAACATTTGATCAGAGAGCAGCTCTTAAAAAGGAGCGGAGGGTGTGGGGGTGCTAATGGATTGCTCGTGTGAGCAAACATTTGCACCCTTCCAGCAGCTTTTAACAATGAAATCCACTTCAAACTTCACTTTAGATATCAACCAACTATAAAACAAACCGATGAATAAAGGAAGAAATATATTGTTGAAGCTTTTGAAAAAATTGTATTAAAATTAACATCAATAAAAATAATAAATTCAATAAAATATTGAAGGTAGATACTAAGAAAATTCATTGATTTTTGTTGCAAAAGTGAGATATCTGATTTCTGTAACCCATACCTCAGATTGCCAAATTTGTTTTGCAACCAAAAAACAAGAGGATCCAAATCCTGACCTGCTAGTTGTTTACAATCGATAAATGAAGTATAAAATATATCATTCATAATTTATTTAATTTTTTTTTTGTTATATTGCAATGTTGATGCAGTCGATGCAACATTCTTGTGACCATACAGCATTATTAGTTCCCACGATTCTGCAGAGTTTCATTTACCACAAAACCGCATAGCCTAGACAGAAATGTCCTAGTTTTGATTTTTACAGCTTAACTAGCTTCAAGGAGATAAAACTGCGGAAAATGATTTTATTATTAATGTAATACTGTATAAGATAAGAGAGAAATATTAGAAGTTATTATAATATCTGAAAATTGAAAATTATTATTACAGGAAAACTTTACGTGGAAAAACCATAGTAATTTTACTGCTAACAAGTTTTAAAATTCTTTCATTTGTATTGTATTACTTGAAATGAAGAATTTACTTAGTGGAGAACAATTTTAGAACTTTCTCAACTCAGAACTTACCATTCTTTTATAAAAAGTAGAGAAAGAATACAGTTCCTGTATTACGAGAAGTGTTTTGGGCATTAAAGGACGAAGAGCGACTTGAGAATGTATTTAATTCAAATAAATTTAATTTTAATTTGCTTTATTTTGCTTCGTATAAAATAATTTAAACATATATTTATTAATAAAATAATAAAAATACAGCGGACATTTCGCTACGGGGCATTTTGCTTACGGATAATTCGCTTTCGGGCATTTTGCCACCGCTTCTAAATTTTTACTAAAAAAAATAAATCAATAATTCGTTGAAAAATATTCGTGCAGTGAAATGTCCGGGAGCGAATTGTCCGAAAGCGAAATGTCCGGAAGCGAAATGCCCGGAAGCGAAATGTCTAGTAACGAAATGTCCTAGAACCGGCCATCTCAGCTTATTTTATTTAAATTGAATTGAATGCAGTGTGATTAAACATTATTAAATAATTTTTTTTTTGTTTATGGGTTTTGTACCATCGAAAATAATGTTTATAATTATGTTGTAGTATAGATGTTTTGCAACGGTGGCCATGCACGTTGCGAAAGATCAATGACCACTGTTCTTTGTGTCTTCAAACTTGAATTTAATGTTTTATTTTGAAATAGGTCCAATATCAGTGTATTTTTGGTTAATTTGCAACCATCTAATAAGACATACATATGCAGATATAGTGTTACACGCTACCGAATCCTACTTTTAAGGATAAACAACACAAATTGAAAGCTTGTAAAAAAAAAAAGTAAAATTTTTAAATTTTTATTTCTTGAAATAAACTTCTCTACTTTCTTCTCTTGTATTATCGTAATGTTTTAAACCAGGAAGTAACGTCGGTTGGCCGTGATTTTGTGGGCTATTATGAAAAATTATAATTTAAATGATAATAAAGTAAAAAGTATTTAATATGTTGTGTTTATTTTATTTAATTATTGAAAAAGTGTGATTGATTTACGATTAGAAAGAATCATTTTAAAATAATTAATAATTTTTGCAAGGACTTCAAGTTTGTTAATGATAAGGACGTTCGACGATAAAGGTATAAATTAAATTAATTAAATTTATTGCATGGAATTTAACAGTGAATTTTTTGATAAAATTAGATTGAAAAATATTAAAATTTCGGATTTGAATTTGTCTTCAAGCCCTATTGGTGATCATTATATTATATTATTATATTATAATCAAACAATAATATTATATATTGAAGTGTTTTTAAATATTGCAAAAATAAAAATTAACAAAAATAACGAACTTTAAAGAAAATCTAGTATGAATAAAACTGTTCCTCTGATGGCGTCTTTTAGTTAACACCTAATACATTTTTATCACTAAATATGAATTTTTACTTGAAGTATAATATTACTTGAGTATATTACTTAGAAACTAACATAGCAAAAAACTTGAGAACTCTGCTAAAAGTATAATAATATATAATACAATAAACGTAACTATTTAAATTTTTTATTGCCGCTTATTCAGCGGTATTAGGGTGATGATTTATTATGACTGCAGGATAATTTATTGTAAAAAAAAATATGCGTTATAGAAATGAAAAATAAACAAAACTGTCGCATGTGCTTCGAGTAATAAACAAACTATGCAAAAGCATTTAACCGAATAAGAAATGCCAATGCTTGCAAAGAAAAAAATGTGCGATGTAACAATAATGCAAAATCTTTTAAATAAGTATACTATTAAATTGATCAAATTAAATTCTGTATGATTCCATGTAGCAAAAATTGTAAATATATAGTCGCTCCCGCTTAAGTACATTAGGATCAGCTAATGGCCCACCAAAGAAGTTTTAAGGCGTATATTGAACCTCCCCCCGTTGGGAAAAATATTATAAATCCAAAAATCGCTAATTGACTATTCAGCGAAACATTTTCTGGTAATTAACTACATCAGTGGTTTGCTTTTTACCAGAGACAAACCCATGGAGATGATAGGAGGAGCTGCCCTCTCTGCAATATTTTACACAGGATCGGACTGCGATTGAAAAGAAATGAGGAGCAAAAAAAAGTCAACGTTTGGCAAAGCGAGGACTGCATTTTTGGTTCCATGAAATCTTTTTTTTACAGGCAAAATTATTTTAACTGCCTATCCGCCCCTCTCCAAAATGCAACTCTAAAGTGAATGCAATTTAATTAATAATATATAAATAACATTAAGCGTTTTATTTTTCATAATTATTGTTAGTGCGTTAATGGCCTTGCCGTAATAAAATTATTATTATTATTATTATGCTACACCTACATACTTTTATATAATGGAGTTTTAAATTGTAGAGAAACAAACATTCATTTAATAATATATTACAATATACAAAGCTCTTTGACTTTCTAGCACGATAAAAAAAAGAATTGAGAAAATCGCGATTGCATTAGATATACCTACATTTTATTCTTCAACAGTCTTGCGGATTACAAGTATAACCATTATTATTTCATTACAATTAAAGTTTCTTTGTATGTAATTCTAGCCGCATTTAATTACATCAATTTTGTTTATTGGCTCTATGAAATTTTAACACAGTAACACCTTACACACTTAACAGTTACAATGTAAACCCTGAATTAAATAGCTGTGGGTTTATATTTCATAACAGCAGGGCCTTACTCCCAAAGCGCCAGGGTGTCACATTACCCCTCGGAGATGCTTTCTATTAGACACAGAGTGGCTATTTACATAAGAAAGTTATAATAGGTATGTTTGTTTTATGTATGTTCCACTCTTAAACTGAAATTGGTAATGACCAATTTTTTATACGAATTACCAGCTTCAAATGTCTAATTATTTTGAAAAAGAGAATTTTGACGTTGCTTCCTCTGGTGATGATCCGGAAACTTAAACGGAAGGGATAAGCATTGCTTTTCATTTGTCGCAACATGCGATGAATGGGCATCCGCTAAGGGCCAAGGACTTAAAAATTTATTGTGTAAAAAAGTTGTTAAAAATAAAAATCTGCTTTTCAATATTCTAATACTTAATTGTATTCACATATGAAATAAATTGCTACATAGAAGAGTTAGATTCTGTCTATATTAAAGGAAATTAAATTGTGCATTTATGAGTGTATTTACAAAAACAAGGCAATAATAAACATCATGTAAAATGTAATAACATAATAAGCATTTACAATAAATCCACTTCTACCGGACTAAATCGAATTTTTGAAAATGCGCGTGATGATACATTGATGTGATGAAAATTTTTTTCATTTGAAAGATCTGGTGAATTCAATAGCATTTTCAAATAATGTAAAATGAATACCTATTTCGACTACTATAAATATGCACCAAAAATTCTTTTATATAATAACTCGATCTTATTTTCCAATTCTAATTTTATACATGTAGTATATTTTTCTATCTTTGGTATCATGAATTAGAATGATGATTGGTATGCGATGATATTATGTTTGAACCAGTGCTTATCTGATCTAATGTTCACTTTCATGATTTATGCGTTCAAAATTAGTATATAAAACCAGTAAACTTTTCAACTGAAAAGCATCCTCTTGAAATAAGGTAGAAGTTGGGTAATATATTTGTTTTTACGATATATCTTTGCTGATAAGTTGAAAAAATATCGAAAATAAACCAATGATATATCGAGTTGGTGAATCTATTTCCCATCATTTAACAATTATAATTTATGAATCATATGAATTTTATTACCAAAAAATAATATATCCACGATTTGATGTGCGAAAATAATTAAATTTCGTCCATAAAAATTCTTGTTTCGTACGACTAGTGTAGTTATGGCAACGAATTCATCCAATGTTAGGAAGAATATCAACAACTAAGAATGGTCTTTTACCCCCTCTTGTAATAATCACAAAGGGTAGGTGGGAGTAACAGGCGTGGTTTGGCTTCCATAGTAGCAGATGCTTCAAGCTGTCACTAGGGATGAAATTCCACTACATTTTATATCAATTCCAGTTGAAGCTTTTCATCTCATCTTTGTCTTTCAACATTTATGCAATTCAACGTGGCGAAAGATGGAAAATTTTGTGTGTTGTTTATTTTGCAGATGGATCGGCATGAATGAAATGCTTTTATTGTTCGCCCTCTGAACAAATATTAGCTTTGTTTGTCAGCTTTTCAAAACTGTTAGACTTTAGAAGGTCGATAAAGAGCTTCATGTAATGATGTTAATTTTTTTTGTAAAAAAGCAAAAATTGAATAGATTTTATGAATTATGATTTTGTTTTTGCGCTACTTAGAAGTTTTTTTTATAGCAATTGTTTATTTTAAGTAAAATTGAAAACAGACAAATAATTGGAATTGTAAGATGAATTAAAAAAACTTTAGGAACTCTGGCAGAAACAAAAATAAAAAATAAAGATGATAATAAAATATTATAAATTGCATAACTTAATACCTTCAAGTTAATAATTTTTAATTATTACACCTAATATATTATTATACTAGCTCTCTGACTTTAAAGTGATTGGGGTTGTCATGACACCAACCCTTATCTTTGGACGTAATTACATTGCTAAAAGCATTTCTAAATTAAATGGTATTTCAATTAATTCTTAAAACAAAGCAATAGATTTTTATTAAGGCCACCAGTTAAGTATTTTAGCAAAATTTATAAAATAATGTAGTTTTTGAGGTTTGAAAGAAAACTTTGCATTTAATATATACTTTTCGGGAGGTTAAATAAATACTTATGTTTATGTAAATAAAACCCTTTTTATAAAATATTTTCTTTGTAGATAGATGTAGGTAAGTATACCCGAGTATTCGTTGTAAAATTGGATGAATTGTTGTTTACTGTAATTTTTATTAAATTATACTTGAGGTGTTATATAATAATAAATTAAAAACCAAAATAACAATAATAAAATATGTAGTTATTCTACAACGAACGGAAGACAGCTTGTTATAAGCATTCTTTCGAATTTTTAAATAATTTATTTTGATCATTGCAATTATTGCATTCCGAATGATCGTTTATTTAAAAACCCACATAATCCAAAACGTATAATATATAATACGTACATATACACTGTAAAAAATTTTCGGGAAAAATTACTCATAATTTACATAGAGATATTGTACATACGTACAATATTACTATCTGATTCTGTAAAATTAAACGTAGTTGGTAAATGGTAATTTTTACTAACGTAAAATAATTTTGCAATTAAAATTTCTTGATATTAATCTTCACGTCAGCAAATAATCAATCTCATTAAAAAATTACCTAATCCAATCTAATCAAGCATTCATGTGTTCATTGTGGCCAATCAGCAGAAATTATAAAATTTACTCTTAAGGGTTCGGTAATTGTCATCAAGTGAAATAAATTTCAGTTAATTTTACATTTTCAGGTTAATTTACATCAACGAAAAAGTTCTTTTATCAAATAATTTTTATTTTATAGAACCTAAATTTCTAGTTTTTAATAATACATATACATACATTTTCGCGCTACAAATATATGTTTAAATGCCATAGGATGATAAGTATGGTGAATCGGCCCCAGAAAGATATTTTAATCATATTTTGAGGATATATTATTTATTATGTAGGATCGATGAAAAACTATTTTGTTTCCGAGAAAATAAAAAGTTTTATGTGGATATTAAATAAATTATAGAAAATTAATTTTTCTCATGATTGATTGGCTTGATCGATTGATCTCAAAATTTAGTATGCTTTTAATGCTCATAATAGCTTTCAAAATAAAAATTAACTGCTACTATGTAGCTTCATTAGAACATAGAGAAAAAAATTATTTTTTCTGAAAATATTTGATTCAACTATAGTATGATACAATTTTAGAACAATTATAAAACTTTTATTTTTTGTAGGCTTTATTTATAAAACCTGGATTGTGTCAGATTGCTGAGTTTTCTTTCATTAAGCTTATTATGCAAATTGTTTTTGGGAAAAATATTTTGTCCCACTTGTGCTACAACTACAAGGTTTGCTTCAGCGATTCTATATTTTTGAAAAAAATCCCGGCTTCAAAAATTGACCGCATGAGTACGGAATCATTCAGCGGAACTGACAATATCGAGAAAATTGATTTAATACCACTCGTGTAGTTTTTGCTTTATGGACAGGCGCAGAGTCTTGTTGAATATTCAAAACTAACACTACAGATTTCTTTAAAAAAAATATTAACCCCATTTTTGACGACGTTGAATGGCAAAAGTTGGGTGCTTTTTCTGAGCAGTATTTATCATTTTGACGATGGTGATATTGTTCGATCTTGAAATTTTTTTTATGGCTGAAAATAAAACCTTTTTCACAGGTTGTATGTATGGGTTCTTTTTATGACTATTTTGTTTAGCAAATCTATTTTCACTAGACACATTTCCTATTGACAGTTTTAGATTTCGTTCAACGAATAGATTATTATCAAAATAATGTTGCGATTCCGTGAAATGTTATATTTTTACTCTTTGAGGTAAAATTTGGAGTTTTACTTTTTTTTTAAACTGACATATTAAAATTATTATCCATTGTTTCAAAGATTAAATATGTGGGTATATTATTTGACAACTGGCAAATTTATAAATCTGAAATATCGCCAACAGTGATAACAGTGAAAAAAATTCATGTTTATTTTTATTATAATTTACACAAAATAATACAGCATCAGAGCATAAACAAACCCAAGTTTGACAAAAGTGCACTAAACACAATAAAATTTTTGCATCTCAGCATTCAATGTCTGTCAAAAAAGTGGTTTCGTTGAAATACATACTTGTAATGAAGAAAGTAAAATTGGAGGAAAAATTGGAAGGCATAAATTGGAACCCTATCTACAACGAGACAAATCCAGAAACAAAATTCGAACTATTTTATTTATTCGAAAATGTTGTATTTTTCGTTAATATTACTTGTTTTTGTTTTTAAAATAGTAATTTGAGCGTTTTTGTTTACAATTATCCTAAGGCAGAAATTTCCGCCTGCATAGTAAAAAAATATCTTAAACTTGGTATAAGAAAAGTCTGACACGGCGACACGAGCGCTTTGTGGTGTCCAATTCCAATATATTACATAATATGTTCAGAGTACATTATATACAAATTTTTCATGTAATCCCAATTTCCCTATTATTTTTTTATTTATAAAGGGACATTTTAAACTTTGTTTACAAACATGCAATGAACAAGTACGAATGAAAGAATTCTTTGTGAGGTTGTCTCCTTTATAGAATATAATTATCCCTATTAGTAACTATTGGTTCTTTTTCTTTTTATATTTCTGATAACAAATCTGCATCAAACATAAAGTATCGTTTTGATTGAATTACCTTAACATAAATTAGCGCCAGAACGTAATTAAGAAAAGTTGGAATACATTGGAATTTATGCATGCGTTCAGAATGAAAATTTGGTATAGTAGGTATGTACATAATGTAGACGTTCCCGACATATTTGACCCAGTTTTTCTTCGATATAGAAGTAATAAAGAAAACGACTATGATAATAATCAAACATAAATAAAACTACTTATACCGCAGTTATTGCTGAGGTATACACAGGTAAAAAATCGTAAAATGCGTTGGGGTGTTCATTATAGGTAGGCATATAAAAATATTTTCAATTGAAAATATAAAGTTTCCAGAAATGTTAAAAGTTAAGTTTTACTTCTTTCACATATTTTTATTGTAATACTTAATTTGACTTATTTGTAATACGTGTGACAAAATACGCAACAATAAGTTTACATTAAATTCGTATAAGGGTTTAACTCTTTCGTTTCTTCTAGGTCCCCCATATTAAAATAAATGTGAGAAAAGTAAGCATTTTAGGTATAACTTCCTTATTCGAACCTGCTTTTACAATAGGTACTACCTACCTAATATTAAAATTATAAATTTTCGAAGGGTTAGAAAGGGTTATTTCTGAGATTTAAAATTTTTCACTTGTGGACATATCAAAGGTACACTATGTATGAAACTACTTTTTGATTATTCCCGCAAAATTTAACGTTTTCAATTGTATTTTTATATTATACTTATTTGTACAATTGAACTTGATTGTAACTACAGTTGTTTAAAAAATTTACTTTTAATAAATTTGAGAAAAATGTACTTTTTACACAAAACTGGAAGGGTTAAGTTTCCAGTATCGGTTTACCAAACTCGGATTTAAAATCCACTCAACCAATTGAACAAGTACGAGATTTTTTACATCCCTTATACATTCTCAACAGTAATTACAATGGTCTAATGCTATCGTTATGCAGTTGCTCGTATATCGAATTACATACTTGGTGATTTTATTACATTTGCGGTCTGTGGTTTACAAGGCTACTAATTTTTTTATTGTAAAATTGTTAAAATACCCATTTCCTTCTATGAAGCAATATAAAGCATTGTGGGTATACTATACTACAAGGAAATTGTGTGAGAATTAAGTTTTTTAAAATTTCAATAGCGAACTTTTCCAGAATTTGAAAAATACACCTCTTCTAAAATGGATTTAATTTTTGTAAACATCTGTCTATTAAATTATCATTTAGCATTTTTAGAAATGAAAAAATGATTTATTTTTATTTTTAATTGGATATATTAAACCTTTTTGAATATTTGAATTACATATTTTTAAAATTTTGTAAATAAGTAAATATAAGTTATATTAAAAATACCAATCCAACGAAAGTAATGTAAGACAAGAAAATCTATAATACTTCTATTATACCTATTTAAATATTTTAAAATTAGCAATTTGTGTGTACAAATATTTAATCAAGTTTCGTAATTATTCGGATCATACTCAAAAACATTTTACCAATATTGTTGATATCAAAAATATTATCAACATAATTTTAGTAAAACTTATCAACCTCCGGTCTAGGGTTCGGGCGTTCAATTGTAGAACCGTAGAAGACTTGCAAAAGAAATGGATGAGCAAACCAAATACATATATATATATTCTTAATATAATAATGCTGCAAGTCATTGGAATTCTTTCAAAATATTTTGGAATTTCTTCGAAGTATTTTGGAATTCCTTGGAAATCACTTGGTGTTTTTGGGAATCTTATACAGGTATACAGGGATACAGGTATTTAGTAACGATATGGCATTGGTCTAAAAAATACGTTACAAAACAGTTACAGAATTAAAAAAAAAAAATTCAAATCAGGACATTTCGTTATTAGAAGATTTCGCTATTTGATTTAGCTACCACTCCTAATTTGTTACTAAAGTTATGTTAATATTACCAATTGCGGTGCGGAATGCAAAATTTTACAGTCGTCGTAGAACATTTCGCCGTCACTGTTTTGCCGTCGGAAATTCCAATTCCAAGTCAACATCCATATGATTTTTATTTTTTAAGTAGTGCAAACACAACATCCGACCGCGGGCAGGTGGTGGCTCGCGCGCCGCGCGGGATAAATTCAAACGCAGCAGGTTATAGTAATCTGACTGTAATTGGGCCTTTGACACTGAAGTATGGGTCGGATCGAGTTATGGATGGCTTTATTCGACTCCCCATGGCCGAAATATCCGGAAAACATACTTCGGACGACGTTCTACGATCATTTTCAATTGGCCGAAATTTGGCGCCTATTTTGAAAAAAATAGGGCTCTTGGCCGAAATATAAGTCGGATCAAGTTGGGGTGGGCTTTAACCGACTCGCCACGGCCGAAATATACGGGTAACACACTTCGGGCGAGGTTTTACGACTAATTTGCAATTTGTTGAAAATTGGTAGTTTTTTTGAAAAAAATAAGGCTTCTAGACAAAATATAGGTCGGATCGATTTGGAGTAGGTTTTAATCGACTCCCCACGGCCAAAATATTCGGAAAACATACCTCGGGCGAAATTTTACCAAAGTTTCAGACCGCTAACCAAAAGTGCAGCTTAGCATTCTACCTTGAATCAAAAACTGTTGTAATTGCATAGTTATATTTAAAAAATGAAACAATTTTTTTATGAATTGTTCATTGGATTTATGAATTTGTTAATTGTATAATATTTACGAAGGTTTCATAAATATGTTCATTGATTGAAATTTATTGCAGATAATCTATCTTAAAATATATAATTATTCTGATAGTGATTTAAATTTTTTCTAAGAATTTTTTTATTAATAAGTGAAACCTTTTGTTTTATAAAAGACTTAATAAGGAACCTTAACCAATTATGGGCACTCCCCAAATATGGGCACTGATCAAAATTTACATGTTATCGCAATTAATTATTATCATAATTATACTAATTTAAGCTCATTAACTGTACTTTTAATTGGTATTATAAAACGTTTAGGTTTAGTTCTTAGTAGTTAACAAACAAGTTTATTAATTACTAACAATGATTTTTGTTATTTACAATAAATTATAAATTAATAACAATAACAGAATTAATAAGTTATAAACGATCATCATATTATCCAGATAATAAATTATCAAATTTATCCAATGTGTAAATTGGATTTTTTTTAATCCAAGTAATATGGGTTTATTAATGTTTTTCTTTTTACTTTTCAAGGGTGCCCGTATTTAGACCATTGTGTTCCTAATATTATGAGCATTTGATTAAATTTTTAAGTGTGAAGCTATAAATATTTAAAATAAGTTTTTGCAAATTTTATCTATGTTTTAATTTTTATTTATTACAGCTGTTATAAACTGAAATGCCTAGAGATGCCCATATTTGGGTAACTTACCTTATTTTTAGAAAAAAATCGATAATGAAACAAAATAATAGTAGGTATATTGTTTACTTAGCACTTAGTAGGTAATGTTTGAATTTTTGTAGTGGGTTTGTAGGATTGACGGACGAGCAAGCGTGGCGGATAGATAACATTTTATGTCATAGAAATATCTCATCGTAAAAGCAGTGTATAGTTAAATAATCCAAATATACAAACATATTAAAAAAAACACAAATTTTAATGAAGAAGAAATACATAGTACGAGTTATGGTATTCATGCATGAAAAGAATATTTATTTTTATTTTTCATGTTATTCCAGAAGTAGGAACCAGGGTACTTGCGGTACAGCGGTACATGAGCCGCTGAATTGCCGAGCAGACAAGAAAGGAGATAAAAAGTAGGTGTAATAATATGGAAACTTGAACGCAAAAATATGATTTCTAGTTAAACATACGGAAATTAGGTCAGATTTAAATAGCAATAGGTAATAGATAAATATAATTACCCACTGGTTGCTTCTCAAAGTGTAAGTAAATGACTGACAGTGACATTTCAATTACAGTCTTTTCTATGGATGCTGTTTTTCAAATACTTATTGACTATATAAAATTAAGCAGTAAATTATGCATTTTATTCCGATTTATCAAGAGGAGTTAGGAAGTAGGTATAGTTTGTGTGCACTATTATATGTGTGATACACACCACGTTTCTGTAGTTTAGGGATGCTTTTCCAGCCGAAGGGGTGTTGATATTTCTATATGGTCGGTAATTGTATATTATTGTGGTATACCATGTAAAATTTTTTTAAATTAATTAAATACCTAATTTAGGTTCCACCTAATTATCAATTATTAACATATTGAGGTAATATAATAATAATTTATGTTTTATTTGTATGTAGGTAACTTATATTTAATTATTTTTATTATTTTTTTTTTTCTGAATTATAACGAAAACGCTTTAAATAAATTTTATTATGTTATTTACCACTATATTAATTAAAAATTTAAAAATTAACAGTAATGGCAATGGTTTGATAATCACCAAAAGGAGTTAATAATACGTATTTTCGACATTAGGTAGGAAAACTAAGATTTTTCCTTCCAAGGCAAAATCGGCCGAAGGCCTCGATCGTAAACCGAATTTAAATTTGTAATAATAAAAAAACTTTTGATTACTTAAGGTAACAGTTAAAAAGGGAACAGGTTAGTGATTTTTGTTTTTACATTTAGTGTTTTTAGAATAGCTGAAAAATGTCAGATATTATGTCGGAATGTTTAAATGTTGAGGAATCTGCGGCATTAGCGGTTCAAGCTCTAATTCCACAGAAATCCAGAGGCATATGAAAAGGCATATCTGCAATTTAACATGTAGTGAAAGAAAGGCGAGTGAAAAACGTAAATGAATGTTTACCTATGCTGATGTTTTTAAATTCTTGAAAGAGGCGGACGACGACACATTTTTTTAATGAATGTAATAAAATTTTACTATTTCGCTGATTTTACAGTGTTACGGGTGGTCATGACAATTGGTATCAGCAGTGCGTGTCATAGCGAAGAACTTGCTTGGAATAATTGTACGAATTTAATCTTAAATGTATATTACAGATAAATAGATTTATGTTCCTGAACTTTTCCTTCTTTCCGCATAATACTTTTATAAGTGTGCGGAAAAGTATTACTTTTCGCACTAGGGCGGAAAAGTAGTACTTTCCACACACTTTTGTATATCAGAAAGTTAGACTTTTCAAACATAATTAGAAAAATACTGTTACTATATTATTGTTTATGCAACTTGTTAATGATCTATAAAGTATTTTGCCGTAAGATTTGATACCGGTAGCAGGTAAATATACTTTCCTATAATATTATAAACTATTAAAAATGAATATTATTATCCTCTTTGCGTAGAAGATCGTTTCGTCCATATCATAGATATTTATAATTTATCTAATTGCCAAGATGACACGCTAATAAAAATAAGTAAAATATAGAAATAAAACGGATCTCGACAACAATAATTTTAATGAAATAATTCCCTTCTGGGGATGAACACACAAGAAGAAAATATGTATATTTCATGTTCATAAAGTTAATCAGTATTAAGCAAGTCAAAGGTTTTCACCGTCATTTAAACCGGAATGGACTTGCAAGGCTGCTCAGTTCAAAATTCTCTCGACTTGTTGATGAGTAGTAAAATTATAAGCACATCGTATAAGACATGTTCAACGGTCTGTGCTCCGACGACTATCATCGTCGTCAGTAGGTATAATTAAAAAAAAATTAAATTATCGTTTAGGTTAGTTTGCGTATTATAATAATGTAATAAATAGCACTAATACATTTTTACAATCAAAAACTGTACAATATATCTTACATACTACGTGTCCAATAGTAGGTATAATTAATTGGCATCTAAAATATTTTATTTTCTGAATACACACATCAAAAATTTATATCGGTAGCTAATATTAATTTAGTAGATACAAATTAATATTCTAAATGGGTGGGCTGAATTATAACGAAATGTGTCAACTTGAATTTTAACAAGTATTGAAAATCATTGAGATGATTAATTGAAATTCCACTACTTGTTTTCACTTGATTTGAGATTTTTTGTTATATGCTCGTTCGTTGTACGAAAAAGGCTCTGCGTGTTAAAATGCAGTGGCGTGTAATCAATATATTCAGTACACGAATCGTGGATGCTATAGTAGGACCGAAATGAACATCGGTTGTATGATAAAGGTGAGGTGGACAGGTAAGGGTGGCTGGAACAGAATAATGGCGTAATTTGATATCGACGAGCGGCTCCCTATTTATATATAGACATCCGACAAGAGAATGTACATTAAGAACAGAAATTCGCTTAACAAATTCAAAATAGTACTACTACATCAGTCGTGTACCTTTTATATCTATAGGAAACTATTTGGCCCAATTCAGTTTTAAAACACATTTTGTACTACCTTTGTATCTTGTATGTGCCTCCGACAGTGAGCACATAAAAAATAATACTTTTGTAATCGATGTGTTTCCCTTGATTAGAAAAGTGTTAAATATTTAATTTGGCATGAACGGTAAATTTTAGACAAATTAATGTGACACCTGTACTGATTACAAATAAATGAAAGAAGCCTTAATTTAAACTTTTTGACTTTAATAAAATCATTGAAGCGTATTTTGAAGAAGCCTAGCAGATGTGACCTACGCATCGGAACTAGAAACCTCTTAAGTTTTAAACTTCCTTTTGTGTATAAAAGTAAAACTGAAGTATTAAAAAATTATGTTTATTATTATTCAAACGGTTAACTCAAATACGGTAATAATTATCTCACGAGAATGATATAACATGGAGTTATTTTCAAATTTAACCTCTGAATATAAAAGAAAAAATATTGGTATTTTTGTACCGCATTCTTCAAAATTAATTGTGTTTTAGAAAAGCAAAAGTAATTTGGGGCGCCATCAGTTACAGAATTTTGAAAGAATGTAGCACGAGTTTATTGTATTGATGTAATCATGCGAAAGGAAGAGTCTACATTATGAACACAAATAGCATTATTTCTGTTTACGAGCAATGTGCGTTGACTGGTAAGTCCCATTTTAAACCCCTATTACAATACATAATCCCAGAGAATAAAGTTTCCTGCGATATATTATAAAGCAGTGCGGTAATATATAAAATGTTTATTATTTTTGCTATAGGTGATGTGCGAGTATGTAAACCGCTCCTACAAGCATTAAAGAAATATTCTCGATATTTACATCTCGAAGATATTCATACATTGGCCTTTTTGCGGCGGGAGTCAACAACGTCCTAGGGGTCTTTGTAAATAATGACAATAAGTACTTCTCTCCTCATTGTTGAATGTCTGCACACCGGCCACTTGAAGCTCACTACCTGGGTATTATTAAACACTGGAAAGTGGCTACTGATGCTATAAATCTACAATACTAGAAAATATATTTTGACTGCCAGAAAATGTTTTTGTGAAAACTTGACCACCGGAATAATTTGTCTAGGTTAAAACGATTTTACGGTGTTTTAGCTTTCCTGAGATAAAATCGACTTTCAACTACCCTACCTAATTACCAACATTTTATTTTAACATAAAATAGTCCCCTCGTTAAAACTTAAATTCTTAATGAACTTATTTATTTTGAGTTTAATGCACGAAGCACAAGTTTACCGATGCAGAATATTTTGATGAAAATCAGTTTAGCAACAAAATAAGAATGGTGTAACATATTTTAAGATGGGATTTTGAGATTGCAAATTTTAGTAGTATACCTATGGGTAGGTAAAAAAAACTTCCCAACTAGCTTTAATGTTACCGTTAGATCTATCTATTGAGAAGCGAAAAATAATAATACACTGATGAGTTATAATATAAATAGTAATATGTGTAAATTGACTTAATAAATTAGAATTTTGAATAATTCAATTCTCTACTTGTTACATTTTTAATAATAGAATTATTTTGATAAACGGTTTTACAAAATTAAATTATTTATAAAAATAATACTTTCGAGATATTATGTAGTATATAACTTTTAAATAGCTTTTAACATAAAGGAAATATCAAATTAAATAGTCAAAGTAAATGAAATATTATGAACTGTATTACCAGCAATAAAATTATAAATAGTTCTCCCAATTTACGAAATATTCCTCAACACATAATTATTATAATACATATTGAATAGTCAGGTGCCAATTCTATCGAATGGTTAAACCATTGATTATAGGTTAATAATTCTGTACACTTGTCTATAAATAAACAGTATAAATTTAATGTACTTAATAGTATTATCGAGATAAATCAGTGTGAAAGAGGAATACACAACATATTACACGAAAGACTGCCGCGTAATCGTTCATGACTATTTAAACCGAATCATCTACAACAATACATCAAAAGAATTTAATATAAATTTTGTACAATTTTGTATTTTACAAAAGCGACTACATTCTTTGAAATTGATACCCTTTTTATAAAGATAAAAATGTTTTTTACTTCGCTATCGAAACTCACCTGACAATTCAATAAATTTTTTTTCAATTTGATGTTGTATACGCAAAACTTTTGAGTATACAATAAACAAATTGCAGTTTTAATATAAAAGTATGTAAAGTCACCAGTTAATATTAATTCCAAATTATGAACGTGGGTTCTTAATTAAAACAATTTGTTCAACAAATTAATTTAAATTTCTTATTCCTACGATACTAACTTCTTGGAGCGACGTTAGGCAAGGGCGTCGGGGCGCCCTCGCCTAGTTACCCGTTGCCAAGGCACATGACGCTGATGCGAATAGACACTAATGCCAGTTATTTAACAGAATCGCACGTGTAAGCCACCGTTATTCAATTACCGTACCCACCCTCTGCTTTTTTCCCTGTATAATTGAAATGCTTTCGACGTACGTTGGTACAAACCAGATAATTAAGCTAGGCTACGTACACTTTTTGTCAAAACAAGTTTTAATAATAAAGATGAATCTCTAATAGCAATGTTGTTTTTCCAAAACAAATTTTTCAAAAATCCATATAATATAGTAAAAATGTTATAACATTAAATGACGACGAAAATGTTGAACAAAGAGCAGAAAAGCAATACACTTAATTTTTGAAAAATAATAAAATAATATTTTTTGACTTAAATCCTCAGCCTAAGATTTATAATAACAGATATGACTTTTTTTTCATTTGGAATGTTACATTCTGCATAGAGTACTCGAATTGAAAACACCTGAGTAATATGTTCAACATGTTCAGTGCTTTAAATGTTATATCAGATTACATACGTTTGCTAGCGTCCTTGTTTACTCTCTTATCGTGGCAAAAGTATGCATCGTCAGCAGCGTGGCGTCTGCATATTATGTGCATCTGCATACTCAGAACGAAGTACTTACCATGTCTGTTCGTTCCCGTTATCCAAATTTCGAAATACTATTGCCTAATTTCATAAATACCTAAATCTAATAGATTTGCAAGCGCTAAGCTGCACATTGTCTGATGTACTCGTAATATGATCTATTTTTAAGTATCTTGCAGTGATCACGGGTAACCATTGTGTTTATAAAACTGTACAATGGGGGCTGTCGATAGCTGTCCTGGTTCCTTTATCAAGCTCCACTAATAGTTTAACTACCGTGTTTTATACGATCATACAGGTTAGTTTTTTTGTAAAGATGAGGTAAATTTGTCAAGACGTTGTTGAATGCTAAAACTACATTGATTATCTTTTAAAGATGGAACTTGAGATGTTTTTAACTTTTAAAAAGAACAAAAATTGTATACCTAACAACGCGTACATCGTGCACATGCTATACCTACTATTTCGAATCAAGATGATGGTAATTTGTGCTGTCAGTCATTCGTGTGGGCATGTGATTAGTAAATGTCATTTACCACTTATTGCACCAAGTTAATTGCCTTTCTGCTAAAAGTCACTGTAGGATTATCTGATTATTCAATCGATACATCGTTTTTTGGCATCATACAATACAATAATATCATTGGGAAATGTATAAGAAAACATACGAAGGAAAGTTATGGAGAAAATTGAATTGATGTGTCCAGGGCCGTACCTACTATTTCGAGTAGTTGATATCTAACCTAAACGTATTTTTTGTTACTGAATTGAAGGCTGGATTGTATTGCAGTATTGAATTGCACAGAATGGAGTAAATTTTTTTAGTAAATGAGATTGGCAATTTTTGTTTGCAGTTAAAAACAAATTTTTTTCTTTTTTATCCTTTTGGCACAAACAATAAATTTTGCAGCACAAATATTGCATTTGGTTTGGTTTCAAAATTTTGAAGAAGGGTACTGGGGACATGGACCTTGAAATAATCCCATTTTACTGATCTGATTTATATTCGATTGTTTTTGTTTTCCTGATTTGACGTGGAACTGTATTTTCTTTTTACTTATTTAAAATTTACCAAGTCTTCCCGTCAGAAGCGAGTACGGTCTTCATAATACTATATTTTAAACTAATTTTGATTTTAAAAGTTTTAAAGGTTTTGATTGTTTCGCAATTATTCATTCGCAATTGTCTACAATCCAGGTTTGTTTTAAATGCCACAAGATTCAAATACGAACCCAAGATGACTAACTTAGCCGAAATTATGTACCTAATTAATAATCATATTTCGCATATTCTAGCTAAGTCGGAACCTCTCACATTACGTAACTCTAATAATTTTCAACAATTACAGATTCACGAATTTGATCTTGTTTGTTGGTTTTGTCTTTTTTCCATTTTCCCTTAAATGAGATGGGTAGATGAATTTCTTTTCTGTTTTTATAAATACCTGAGAAAATTTTAATTTGTTTGTTTATCAACTTTCAGGTTATTTAATAAACACGTTTCACGTTTCTTATCCTTCTTGAACCATTTTCGGTAAAAATAAAAACAACAATTTATATTAAAAAAATAACTTCTGATAAATAATTCTTCCGTATTCAAGTATAATCCAAACCTTATATATTATTAAAGATAATATAATTTATTACTGTAATGAAATATTATAATGATTAAAATGTTGTATATTATAATATAATAGTAAACATAGTAATATTTCCATAATAGATTTATAATGGAGTAAATGCTACATGTTGTTTCTACAAGATTACCATAGAACTATTCGCCAGCAGTATTCTATTATAACAGTAGGTATCAATCGTATAATAGCCCAAAATGATATAACTTAATATGTTATTTATGTATGAATTGTAAAAATGTAGTAAATAATGCCACTTACTAAAATCTTATAATATTTGTGTCAACTAAACGAACACCTTACAATAAACACTTAAAATCTTGTATACACAAATTTGTCATATGATACCGGTGTGTACGACTACGAGTACAAGTTTGTTGATGTCCAGGTTCGTGTGTGGTCATTCAATCCTTCGGAATATCATAAATTTGTCCAACAATTACATTATCATCTCTATAATGCAATAATAGTACCTACCTATTTCATAATTTATTTCCTACGAATAAATTCGCTTGGAAAATTATGTAAATTACAATACACATAAATGTAGCATAATGGTCAAAAATAAACAATCCAAACAAAAAGTAAATTAAATTATTATTTAGAAATTATAATACAATAGGTTATATACCATATTTGAAAAATTGCTTTACTTCTTTTCAAAGTGTATCCATTTTAGGAGTCATTTAAATTTCCTGCTTTTTAAAAACTGGTGGTACATGTTAAAAATTGTGACAGTAAAGTAGTAAATTCTATCAATGGGTTTTGGATACACGATATTCTTTAATTTTAGAAACGAGTTTGGTTAATTTTTGTAAATACTGAATATTTTTGTTACTTATTTATTACTTAAATAGTATCAGCTAATGCCAAATGAAACAAGTAAAAATAAAATAATTGGACTAATTTAGTTAAATTTGGAAATTTGTATCTATTTTATAATATAATATGGTAAGTTCTGGTGCTTCCCTACTAATAGAACGGCAATATTTATGTGACATTAACATCTGATTTGTAGAAATTCTTTACATTTCTTCATCTTTTTTACCATATATTCCTGTATATCCATCCCTATGGGTGACTATGCGTGACTACTAACTTATAACTGATGTCTAAATATTCAAATATCAAGTGACATAGTGACAGTTATTGTTACGTATTACACACAGTACTTATCGAAGAAGTTTTTATGATACGTTTAAAAATAATGGTTTTTATTTTGGTTAACCACACTAAACATTACATTTTATGGTATTACAATATACTAGTTATTTTTCCCCATAGACAAGCAGTTAACCAAATTAATTTAATTCCTTATCTATATTTTTATCTACATCTTGCCAACTGCGACAGTTAATTAATTAACGGATAATTAAGTTAAAAGGTTTAAATTAAACTTCCAATTCGAATTTAAAAATTGGTTTTAAAAAATCAACCCATTCACTTGGTGTTATTAATAATGGTTTTTAGTACTTCCGCGTGAACGTCATTTAATATTTATAGCGTTGACAATTTCTAAATCAGATAAAAAGCACCCTCCCAGCTCGGGTGTATATAACGAGCCCCCTTGCGACCGATCTAGGGAGTTATAAATTAAAGCTCCAGAAATGCCGACAGCTGCTCTAAATGAATCAATTTACTTTTGAATCTGGAATAGATTAAGATCTTAAATGTTTAATTTGCACTTAATAACAATTTTATTAATAACCCCGTTTAAGATAATTAACTCTAAATTTGTTGTGTGCAAACGAAGAAATTTTAATTAATTTGGTTTCCGATTACCTGCAGTAGCATCTTGGAATAAGTTTAATTTCAGCCGAGTGGATAGTATTATTACAAATTTTTTCCCACTTCTATTATCATTAAAATGTTGAACTGGAAGCTGGAACTTCTTGGCGTAACGGAAGGTAGAAATGGAACGGACTATATCAGCATAGATAAAACGTCATAGTTATACTAATTACTTAAATATAAACTGGGATTGGACCTACTTATTAGCAATAATGTTATAGGAAAAGTCTGATGTACCTATTTTTATTTTAGCTGAGATTGATGCAGCTTTGAAGTAAATTCTCACATGTTAAATAAGTTCAAACACATTCAGTTTTATGTAAGGAGACATAGTGCAGGCAGACAGTTTACAAATCTTTAGTATTTTCTCTGACACGAATGATTGACATGTCGAAGCGACCGCCGGTCTTTCTATGACAACTGTTTCCGTTCATCTTACCACAATCACGTGTTTGTCCCGTATGTAAAATGTGCCTTTCTATTCTCCAAAATACACAAAATTGCTATTCAACCTTGACCAGAGGGTTTCCACTACTTGATTTTAATAGGTACTATAAAGGAACAGCACGTTACAAGTTTATTCACATTTTATAGAAAAACTAAGCTGTCAAATAATCAAAAAATTAGTAGCTTGTTGTAATGCTTGATGTTTATTTAAATCGTACCCGAAAGCCATCCAAACTAACGGGCTGACTGTACTGACAATTCGATTGTCTTTTGCCTATACAGTTTTTTCATCCAAAATTCAGAATTTCTTTCAATATTGGTCTCCACGTTCAATTAAATCGTGTCACGGATAAACTAGACGAATTCAGCAATTACTACATTATGATGAATGTATGGTTTTACATCCAAAGCTTATCCGCTAAAATGCATAGCTAGCTTTTTGATAAGCGCGAAAATGTGCAATAAATCTAAGAGTTTTATTTCAAGATAAAACTAGTGTGATAATGGTAAGTTTATTACGTCATATTATATATATCACTTACAAAATTGGTATTGTAAAACGAATTCTATAATGTTATCGCTGCTAAGTAGTAATTTAATATTTTTGAACCAAATAATACACTACACCATTTTTTAGAACCAACTAAAAGTTTACCAAGTTTTTACAAATAAAATACAGTAAATTTGATGAAATTAAATTCATTACACTATACTATATATTATTAAGACTTTGTGCAATTTTAGTTCTAAAATATTGTGTAGTTCATTAAAATATTGATATGGTTAATATCAAATTTCACTACCTAAATCACGAATCTATATCTTGTATCAATAAAATATCTTATTGTATAATATTCTACTACTAGTATATTATATCACTATATATTATATTTTTTGTAAAATTTTTAATATTTAAATTTTTTTTAATCTGTTTGTTCGAAGTAGGTACCTAATATACCACTTATATTAGTTCAATGCATTTATTTTGTCTTCCTAAATTTAAATAATATGTTATAATAACATATAAGACTGTGGGCTGTATTTCAAATAACTAATATGAATTATTTACTTGATGAGAATTATATGTTATCTAAACATAACTTATTGTCTTACAAAGTTGTACCTGTTGTCTCAGAACTGTAGTGTTAAATATGAGAAGGTTGTTTTTAGTATATCAGTTGACAAGAGTGTAAAATAGGTTATTAATATTTATAACATATACGAATTTACTGATATAGTATTATAGTATACTATTTTATACGCTTCCAAAAATCGACCAAATTATATAAATTAAAAAAAGTAAAACAGGAAAAGATTTCCGTAAAATATACGGATATCAATGTAACATAGCACAATAATAATTTATTATAAACTATTAGATGAATATGTAGGCGTAGAAATGCTGTAATTTGAATTATCTGGTCAAGAGATAATAATGTACCAACATAACTTAAAACAAGTGAAAATGAACGAGAATTTATGTAACAGATTATTTTTTATTGAAATACTCTCGGAAATTTTGCTAAGTGCGTTGGATTTTGAACTACCTACCTGGTAATATTGATTGCCGTGTATCTTTGAAGTTTTGAAATTACGATATTACATTCTAATATAGTATCTAAAAATTGTACATTTTACTTTTGTTTGATATATTTTATGAAAATGTTAGTAAATTTAGTATACTACGTAAAACATTACATATCCTATTACAGCACTTTGGAAATTTTTTAAAATTCTCTTGTAGAATGTATTGAACGCATTATAGAACGCAATCCTCATGTTGACCACACTTATTTTGGCTACGTATTAACCTCTAAACATTTTTTTGAAATATTATACTTATGAGTTTGTTTCGCCTGGTTCATTTTTGAAAATTTAAACCTCAATTGAAATTTTCAAATGAAATCAACCTTAAAATTTTTACATTTTTAAAGGCAAAACTGATATCCTTTCTAAATAAATTCACTAAAATAATATCAATAATATGTTCTGTGTAGAACATATACAATTTAATTTAAGTATATAATTATAGTATTAAGATGTAAGATCTAGTTCTTTACCATATACTAGATATTTCTCGGTTTCAGTTATTATTGACTGAGCATTTTCACCATAGTATGGTACCTGTCATTAGGTCAGTGGCGATGAATCAAAAATAATTTTTTATTGAAAATTGTATGATAGGTATTAACAATATTTTGATTTGTACCTATAAACTTGGTGCGTGTTATTTTTACAATTTGTTTAGTGTATTTTTGATTTTTATTTTTGTTTTTTATTTTTAATTTGTAATTTTTATTTTTATTTTCTCTGTTTTCTGTGTTTAAGTACACACAAATTTAAGATTATTGAACAACAGAGTGGATTCATCTAATTTTAATTAAACTTTGAATGGGTTTAAATATGTTTTAGTATATTATATTACAGGTAAATATAGGTATAATTTAATAATGGATAGTTCAAATGACCAAAATGCTATATTATACACTATTATTAGTATAAAATTGTATCTTTAGCTTGGTTTATGATATTGTAAAAAGAATAATAATAACAAAAATCACTTACTTGATTATAAGAAGGAAGTGGAGCGTAATCAAAGTAAGTAGGCACGTTATACAACATTAGAAAGAAAAAATAAACAAATCGTTCAGAACATAATGTTATTTGAAAATGTATGTATCTAATTAAATGGTTTTTGATTTATAAAACAAAACAGTAAATCATCAACACATTTATTAGTTGTGCTCACTTTGAGTAAATACGTAAACGATATACAATTTAGGCTTGTAAATTTGCGTATTCGCACTGTTAATAAGAACGACGTTTTTAAGTACACAATTAAATTATAAAGATCCGCAATGTAACTCCAATAATTTAAAGTATTAGACAGTTGTTGTGCACAGCGCTAACCGATAGACGCTTTGTGTGGAAGAAATTGGAACCATTGCTTTGTGGTAGGGAGAGCTTTAAATTTCAGATTGATAGGCGGGGTTACATCGTGTTAAACTTGCATAACACTCCTCTTGAAATTGGTACGCCTTTTTAGGAGTGGTTACTTTTTCACATCATTTAGGAATTTCAACTAATATTCCGAATGGATACCTGGTAGGTAAGAAGTTCATAAATATGTATTAACACCCACCCAAATTTCCATCAATATTGCTTTTCCCGTCCCGTTCTTATTTAAGGAAATAGAAGTTGGTCTAATAGATGTTCGAAGGATGTTGGTGGTAAGGTGGTATAAACGGTAATTAAAAGTAACATATCAAATCGATTAGATTCTGGATTTTTAAGATGCTTCCTCCTCAAAATGTCATACATTTTCAAATAACTCTATTTCAAAAACACAATTAAAAAATTACTTCTATATATTGGAAGGATCAATATGCGGCAATATTTTGCTTGAAAATTCGAAATTTAATTTATGAAGTTATGAAAACAATAACTTTATAACAAATATAAATAAATTTGATAGCATTTTTTTAAATGCGTTACTTTTCTGCTATTAACATTTTTTTATCATAATTTTTTTAAATGGCAACCTTTACTTGACTATATGAAACTTGAAACGAGAAGGTTTTGAGATAATCAATCTCAAAGTTTCAAAAATACATTAATATCACTGTTAAATGAAAACAATTATTAAGGTTCTTACTAAATTCTTTTTTTTTATTGTTGGTTTTTCATTTAACTGGTTGTGTAACGAAAGGCAAATTACAAGGTATTAATTCCTTTTAGGAGATTTTGGAGATATTTCCAAGACCTTCCAGGATTGCCTTAAGATTTCCTTTCGAAAGATTAAAAAAAGCAAAAAAATTCATCTATATACGAATAGTATTCCTAAGATTTCTTCGGATTTAATAATAATAATAATTTATTTATTGGGAAGACTTTTATATCCATTTTTAAAGAAACGGTTTCTCACAAAAGTTAGATTGGGACTGCACAGGTTTCTATTATAGTTACCTGTAACCAAAAATTTTGTACAACTTAATAAGATAACATTAAAATGAAGCGATTAAACTGAGGATTAACTTCAAATATCGATTAATTTAGGAAATGATAGATATCGAAGTTTTGATTTTTCACGCAAGTAACGCCCAATTGTTTGAAGTGGGCGGGGCTTAGCTCCATTCTGTTAACGGTATGTGTGTAACCGACATAAATAGTTGCAGCAAGTTCGTCAAGGTCTGAAAATCAAAACTGTTAGCCGAATTTAACTTAAAAAGGTATTCCTGCCATTGTTAGTCGCTTGAAGTACGGGGAAGTTTAATATAACAGTTTAAATCACATACCCACAATACAGCAAACAAAAAAAAACAAAACCAATACTCAAATCAATACCGACTTTCAAAAAACAGCCTGCTGTACAGGTTTTCGTATTTCTATGAGGACCCCGAAAGGCAATCCGCGCAAGCAACTGAGAGGTGAGGGCAACCAACAAAGCAACCTAGACAAAAATTTTGCATCCGTGAAAGAAAGTCATATCCGAATTCGCGATAAGAAACATGGATAATGTAAGTTGAAAGCTACATATCTGAGAAATCTCCTCTGTACCTTCTCGAGCCTAATCTATACTTACACTCAGAACCGTGTTAAGGCATGTGAGTACCCTGGTATATATTTTTGCCGCTCTCTTATAATTAAAAGTTGAAATTACTATAACAGCATATATTTATTGGTATACCGTCAATTCGTCGCCTAAAATAATTTATATAGTGCATAATAATTCGAGATGAATAAAGTAAAAAATAAAAAAATAAATGCACAAATACTACAGAAAATAAATAACAATCAAAATATCAAAATGAATACTACATATTTTAATAAAAAAAAACTTTTTATTTTTACAATAATTGTAATTGAAAATTATGTGCTATACTTCGAAGAAAATCTAGAAGTGGCCTGCTTTCATAATCAGGGGGGGGGGGACAATTCTTGTTTCGTTATTAACCTAACTATTACTATTTTTATTTTACTTTATTCGTCTCGAATTATCACGCATTATAAATTATTTTTGGCGCTGAATTGTCGCAGGCGCTGAATTGTCGTAGGCGACGAATTGACGTAGATTCATATTTATTAGATAACAAATATAAACTCTGGGAACCAAATTTATACCAACTATTTGTTTTTAAATAATATTTTAATGTATTTCATTTTGTTTAATTTTTATTTATGTTCCAATTTTGATTTGAATTTATTAGTATTTTTGCCCCCCCCCCCCCTAAAAGACAGTGTTCCGTCTTGGACGCATACAACAATTGGGCGAGCGTCTTTTGGACGCAGAAATTTGGGCGCGCGTCAATTGGACGATGATGTTTGGCCGCGCGACAATTGGACACTCCGAGGATGTACGTTTAGTTTAGTCTTTTCAAAGAGTGACAGGAGGGGACGTGGAAAACCACCATTGTTTTCAACTAATTTGTGGAATTGTTATCAACTCGTGGAAGACGACATTCCAGGAACAAATAATTTCAATGAAGGATGGTATAATGGATTTAAGTATTTACTTGGTGCTGCTATCATCCCAATATATCTGGAAATTTATTAAAGCTCTAGGCAAGAGCGGATCCAGCCAATAACCTTGGGAGGGGTATAAAATGTCTTATGGACAAAATTAGGGGAATTAAAAAAAAACTAAAATGGAAAATGTTGTGAAAAAGCAAAAAAAAGGTCATTCTCTTTTCAATTTCATCTTATCTCATCTTAACCGATTTTTTTCGGAGATTCACGGGGAGGGGGGTAGTTACTCCCAATACCACCCCCTTGTATCCGCCCTTGGCTCTAGCCCCTGAATTACAATATTGACTAATGAACGTTTGTGATTGGTGTTTTATGACACATGTATTTTAAAGGGTTTGTAGACCTACTTTAACTTTCTAAAATTTTTATGAATACAAGGGTTAGGAAAGAATATATTGCTAATCAATTGATAATATATAACAATATATCGCCGAGGAGTTAAAAGCATTATGATTTTATTTTCTTATGTAATAATATGTTGTAAATTTGATACAAAATTTGTTGATTGCATTATAAAAAAATGATATAATAAAATTATAATTACATAACACAAATTACGTTACGCATCCATGCAACCCTCCCACTCCTTTATTACAGTCCTATCGGAAACCCCAAAAATAAACACATTATAAGCAATACTAACCAATCAAAGTGATTTTTTGCGATTGGTCAAAGGTTACCAAAAAAAATCAAAAAAATGACACGCTGGAGCGTCCTGGCATTTTATATATTAAAATAAATAGATTTTATATCTATCATATTTATTACTTATAGCAAATTATAGCATGTATCCAATTTTCGCATTACTCCGATTGGCGAGCGTCCAATTGTAGTATCCCCAAATAGTCGCATGAGTCAAATTGACGCGCGCACAAATTTCCGCATCCAATTGTTGTATGCGTCTAATTGACGCGCGTCCAATTGTTATACTCGTATGCGTCCAAACGACCGCGTTCAAATAGCGCGCGGCCAAATATCTGCGACGTTTTGACGTGGATACCTAAAAGATAGCCGCCCTGTTACTTTACTGTTTTAATTTATTGGATTCATCATGTAAGTGACTGTTACTTAATGTCGTTTGATGTAAATAAATAAAAATGAATTATTAGGTCTTGAAAATAATCTAATCAAAATGAATCGAACGCTTTAATTTGAATTTGTTTAACCCGATCCAATAACATAAGTGCAAAGCCTATACCAAAAAGTCTGCGACTTACATACATGCGACATACATTTCGTTTGTATCATTGTATCACTATAAGTTTAAAGTCTACATGTTGATCGTCTAAATTCCATCTTCGCGGAATCGAATGTCAGCTTATTTGAATTTCCAAATTATGGTTCAACAGATTTATTGCAGACATGACACATGGATTCAATAATCTTCCACATAGAGTTTTAGAGTTGCATTCCCAGATACTCAGATTAGCTGGGCATGCGAATGGGAATAATGATACACAAAACTTATTGAATGGGCGCCACCCGATTTTTATTAAGGTAAAAAAATGGGAAAAAAAAGTAACGTGCTCAACTAATTACACGTAGATACACCAAAAGATTACCAAAAAACAATTCTTTTTCTTTAGCCCATTTTTCGTCCACTGCTGGACATAAGTTTCTCCCATATCGGAGGATTAAGCATTCAGACTCCACGGCTGCTTAAACTGGGTTGGGGAATACCTAACCCTGTTTAATAATGGTTGATGGTGGCAATCATCAACCCAGGGGGACCGCCGACTTAATGTGCCCTCCGAAGCACGGAGACGGCCATCTGAAAGTTTTTAGACTCTTCCCGGATTCGAACCGGGACCCTTCGAGTCAGCAGTTGTTTGGTTAACTTACTAACCTAATGGGCGTAATGAAAAACAATATCAAAACAAAACTTCCCGAAAATCCCGCTTATAACAATAGTTAAACTTACGCTTGTGCTTCTTTTTTATCTTGGGTCAGCACATTTCAACAAAATCTTCCAGGTATTCTGGACTGTGGACCGGCAATTTTGAGGAATTCCACTTAATGTGATGTGCTATCAACAGGATAACGCATCATTCTAGTTCCCATTTTGATGCAATCATTGTAATGAAACGAAATCAGTAACTGATAAAAAAAAAGTACCTTCCTGTTTCAAATAAATTTCTTCTTTTGCTTAAAATCAATTTAGGAAGCAAATATTCTAAATTATTTATATTCAAATTTCTTAGGTAGTAAATTAATTCACTGCTATCACTCTTTTTTATCTCCTTTGCCCGCGCAAGTCCTAATTCTCACCTCACATAAGATAATTCTAAATTAATGTTACAGGCCGAGACGTATTACCCTCCAAATCAACCACCTGGAGCCTTTCCCCCAAAGAACCCGCGAACCACCTATATTATTATAGTGACTCATTGTAGCCATAATAAAATAGTTTGGTTAAAAGACAATCGTGTACAACTGAGTCGAGAGCTTTGCAATAATCAAGAAGCACCAATACGATGATTTCAGACTCATCCATTGATGACACGACGTCCGAGGTAAGCCGCAACAAAAAAATCTTAAGGCTGTGGTAAGGTCTGAGACCAGATTCCATAATTTTTACGAAAGGTGACAGAACACGAATTGGACGCAGATCAAACAAATTCGAGGTGATGGAAACTTTGAAAATTGATCTCACACCTAAAGATCTTCTCCGGTTCTAAAGAAATATTTTATCAGATTACAAATCACCTCACTGCAAAATGGGAGGACATTCAAAGACTAATCCCATGCAGATCAAAAGCGTTGGAGTGTAAAGTCCCAACAATTGCATTCATTCTTCAGGCTTCAGGTGTGACCTCTCGAATCGAGTCGCTCCACTACCAGAAACAGCAAACCTTCCAATTCCAAATCTATCTCGATATAATCGAGAAAATAGAAATTTGCAAAAATTGGATCATCACGCAGCCAGCAGATATCGGGCTAGAAGGACGAGTCCAAGAAGACGAACAATAACAACAAAATTTGGGATTTGAGCGATGTACATCGCTAAAGCTGACAATTTATATAAGTACTTCATTCGTTTAGAAAATTCAGAAATACTTTAAATGAGTGCGTGGACTCAAAAATCGCGTCTTTCTATCTCCGTAATTTTTTATTTCTGACGACTTCAGGGATGTTTTTTATGAATGCGTGAGAAGCGCTGAATTGTCTCATTTGGGACAATTTGGACTTGTGATATTTTAGCTCGCGGGATTTTGTTTTTTGGGTATTTTGTCATTGCGCTATTCTTTTTAGCTCGTCAGTATTTTGGCCTTCCATCACATTGTTTAATATAATACAATAAAAGTCTTAAACGCTTTTATCAACCAATGGGACATTGGAGAACTACTTAGGGGAGGGGCTGGGACAGTGGCCCACTTTTAAGAATTTGGCTTGGTTTGATACGTAGGGGTGAAACCATACCTTAAATTTACCTATTGAGTATATTCATGATTACATGAATTTTATTATGATAACAAGATAACAAGAAATTAGCGCGCATGTATTTGTATCAAATCAAACCAAATATTTAAAAGTGGTCACTGTACCTGACTGGCTACTGTCTCAGCCTCTCCTACTTTACACGATAACCTTATATATACACGATTTTCAGTTGCAGTAACTGTTTAAAATAGTAGATATTAATAGTAAAATAATTTTGCTTTTCTTCGACATCCAGTAAAAAATCCAGTGGTAATTTATACTAATAATGAGATAACTTCTGCTAATATTACGTATATTTGTTATTATCATCATCATCACCATCCAATAATTTATCAAGAATATCAATAACTGTTTTTTTGAAACTTCTTTTTTTCTTATCTGACAATTGTCGAACGTCGGGAAGCAAACTCTGAAAAAAATGTAGATCGGGATCATCAGCTTGAGAATTATTTTCTTCAGTATTGGTCCACTCAGCAAATCCTGAATTTGTAACATTCTCGTGTGCCAGGTATTGGTAGTCATGTTTTGATGAAGTTGGTTTAATAGTTTTATGTGTTACGTTATTATCAATGTTGCTGTTTTCTTCGATGTCAAGCTCCGATATCAGAGGTTTAGCGGATTCTTCTAAAGGGTCACTTTCTTCTATTTCAAACACATATTCGTCACGATAAGTTAAAGTTCCTGGGTGTGATTTAGTGTATGGTATTAAGAATTGTAAGTGTTTATTCAAATAGTATGTTTTTTTATGTCTTACACCACTATCCGTTATAGTTGGACGACGAGATCTAACAAACGCTGCTCTAATATTTTTCCATCTCTCACGACAGTTAATTTCTGAAACAAAATGCACACAATATATTATTTAAAACCTGAATCTAAATTTTGACATAGAAAGATTAGTGATGATATCTTGATAACATTTTTATCATAGTTATAATCTATGTAAAAAAATAGTTAAAAAAAGAAAAAAAATTGATTAAAAATTACAGAAATGATAAATAAAATTAAAACTTTTTTTTATTATAATATATTAAATATATTTAAACTATAATCACTTTTGGATACGTTTTGAATGTACTAATCTACAGAAATATCGATAATTATACATATAATTTGTGCTTGGCGCCCTCTAGTGCACGGAAGCTAATTTAAAGATGAATTTTAGTAAGATGATATCTTTCCCATCTCTGACAGGTTATTATTATTGACTTAAAAAATTATGATTTGAAGAGATCAGTGGTGGAACTACGGGGCGATAAATCCCGTGTTGCAAGGACGCTCAAAAATTATAGTATTTTTGATAACAAAAGATTTTATACACTGCGGCGAAGAATGATACAAATTTTAAATTTAAATGGTTTATTTCTCGCCCTCCTAGTGGGTTATTGGCAGATAGGAATATACAAGTAGGTACAATAAATTATTAAAAGGAAATTTGAAGAATTCGTTTAAGTAGGATAATCATAAAGAGTAGTAAACAAAGTGCCCCACAAATTTAATAATATTTTAATGAAATTATGGTAGTTTATGGCGTCAATAACAATTACGAACATAAAACAACATGCGATTATTCGAATGGCTGTAAATTACACTGGAAAATAATGGATCTAGTTAAAAAACATTCCTGAAGCCAAACTCAAAAACTACGGCACTAGAAAGACGAAATTAATTTTTTATTTTCAGTTAAATTCGGCTATAATTAACGAAATCCAATTAAAAATAAAATATTGACTATTACGTTTCTAGAAGGCAACTGCGGCCGGTCCCGCCCATTAAAACAAGTGCTGCAACTATTTACGTCCAGTACACATACCAACAAGAGAATGTGCAAAATCGTTAAATTAGATTATTTTGAAATTAAAAAAAAAAATTTAATTTAATATACAACTGCAAAATAATTTATACTGCTTGCATGCTCACTACCTACCTACATAGCTATAAGTACTAATTAGATTATAATATTATTTTGTATAAAATAATTAAGTTGTTATATTATTATTTATCTATACTAATGGATTTTGTAATGCAGATATTACTTTAGTAGTAAAAATTCCATCAGTTTCACTCAACAATAATAAATTGTACTTTAAATTTGTTTACGTGAGTATTTTTAAATTTTTAACGTCCTGATAATATTTTATAATTGTTTTATTTTAACATCTACTAGCCATTTATATATAAACTATAAATAATTATAATAAAGGTAGTTTATAGCATTAAAGGTAACTAATTAAAATAATGTTACTGAACGAGTTAATTTAATATAGCTAAACTTATCATACACATATATTTAAAATTACGGTTACAGTTACAGGTCAAAATTGCAGCAATGTAAAAAAAAGAGAGTTAGAAATCGATCCTTTAATTTAAATATGACTTTTGTGATAATATACAGCCTTTAGAAAGTTCAACTACAAAATTTCTATAATAAATATGCATGGACAATATTCAGGGTTGAACATACACCCTACGTTCTTTTGGTGGCGCCTAACTGTTAAATTCAAAAATTAAAATTTAAATAAATGTTTAATACTAATAAATTATTGTTTTATTATAATTTAAAATCTATAAAAATTGTGCAAGACAATATGTCAACTTTTTGACTATTTCAAACGAGGGATAACTCACAGGGGGGATTTGGTGGCACAAACAAAATTGCCAATTAGCATAATCATTCATTAACGTTGATAACATTTATCAATTTATTTACTTATATAAATGGATTTTTTAAGATTTAAGAAAATATTGTGCATCGGAAGGAGAATTAATGTTGGCATTTTTTGTTACAAGTGACCCCTCGAATTTTGAAGAGATACTAGATAAAAAAAATTATACTATGTTGTACTGGTATATTATGGTCATAACCTTGGCGACCTTTTATCGTATGCGGTACGCTCGTAATATTTAATTTGTTTTACTTATAATTTATATAAATATCCCGTGTAAGATCGTGAGTTGGTTTTAAAACGTATATGGGATACATACCGGATTCTTTAATTTCTTTGGCTACTTCACTCCACGCGGAGTCAGTAATGTTTCTTCTGGAATATTCTTTCATAGTGTGATTCCACAGGCATGGATATCTTTCTATGCACTTCACAAAAATAATATTAAACATTGGATCGTTCCTCATATTCTAAAATGCTGCGTGACACTAATCGTATAAAACTGGCTTTGTTTATCGCTACGTGCACATATCACGTGTTGTTGCCTGTTTGCTGTACGATAGAGGAAAGTCGAAAGTGGGGAATAATATTTTATGTACTTATATACATGTTCCATCTTTGTTGTAGTATATTTATGCGTCGCAGGAAGTTGACAGATAATATACCAAAAATACATCACAAGAAATAAGGTAAACAAGCGGAAATAAATATCATACATTCTGACGTCATAATAATCTTTCGTGTGGCCGTTCTTGCACAAAAATGATATCCCATCTTCTTAGGACACATTGACTTGTCCAAAGAGACACGTTTTCTGCTCCGAGAAAATAAAATATAAAAATTAATTGAATAAAAGAATAAAATTAATCTTATAATTAATTAAATTAATATGGTAAATATTTCCACATGGCATTTTTTTAATATTGTAAAAAATAATGTACATAATATTACATAATATATTACAATAACAATTGGTAACTTTGAATAAGTTTGTGACAGTGTAAACAAAATAGACCAGCAGACTACTTCTTGAAGTAATAGAAAGCTGTTTTTGCAATATTATAGAAAGTTAGGCCTTCTGTAAGTTAAATACGCAGAATTTTGATTGGTAGTAAAACCAAACATGGGTAGATGTAGATGGGTGGATGATATATTCGGTGGAACTCTTCCGAGTTTTTCATAAGGTATATCTATTCAACTTCAGGTGGCGCTAGACATGCCGATATTATGAATATTGTAGTCGGGTAGATTTTTTATTTTACAATATCTTAATTTTAAAAATCGGCACATAATAAAACATTAATTTGAATTCCTTATTTTATTATTTTTTTATACGCTTCATGAACTGGCGGATTTATGTAATGTTGAAAATAAGCAAATACTACATAAAATTGCAGCAAAACTTAACATAATTAATTTTTTTGAAAAAGGCCGGTTTAAGAAACTTGGCATATTGGGTGACAATTTTAATTTAATATATTTCATTGTAAAATACCAGCCATTCTACATAGGATTTGCTGTGCAAGTTTCTTTTCTGCATCTTAAAATCAAATTTGTGTTTCTGCACACCTGGCTTTGAAAATGAAAGACACCAGGGGCCCCATAATGCCCACTTTGTTTCACTTACTTATAATTAAGCCTAAACTAAGAAAAGTGTCGATTTTTTATAATATTATACTCTAATATTATTATTACAATAATATCCGATAGACGATCAAATTATGTATTATTCTAAAATTATTGTTGTGTAATTTTAATCTCGGATTAAACGAATTATCATTATCTAAGACTATTCAGATAATATAATATATTTAAAATAATTAAATTAATATATAAGTTAAAGACAATATAGAAATAAACATAATATTGTTTTAAATTACTTTATTGAAAAATGCAATATATATGTGCAGTGTAATATAAGTATTACTAACAATACATAAAATAATATTTTATAGCTATATAGCAAAGAATATTTCAACAGTTAAATTTCATTATGTAAGAAAATAAAAGTTGTATAAAACTATAAGTAGTTTTACACATTATAGTAACACTATAAAAGTATGTATATGTAAAAATCTGTTTGTGTATGTACAGTATTAATGTATGTAAATAAGTATTATTATTATTATATTGAGGTAGTTAAGCAAATGGCTAAGTTATTTTACTTTGAGATCGGTTGCGTTAAAACAATAAATACAATTAACTAAATAGTACTTCTAGTAGTATAATAAAAAATAGATCAGTCTTAAACAAAAATGGCCTATGGCTATGCTGAATCAAAAATATTGCGAAAATATTAATATAAAAAATAAACACCTACATTTTATCAAGTTTGGCAATGAACAAAATCAAGTAATAAAGCTTATCACAATAATTATTAACAACTATTTGCAAACACCGTGTACAAACGTGACATTACAAAATTAAATTTATGTGACAATACTTTAGTGACCTGAACTATACTGTGTTAATGGAATGCGATCTGTTCCGTCACAAAGGCACAACATGTGATGAGAAAAATTTAATAAAATTGGTCCTCAAGTTGATATTGTGAAAAATATATAACATACATAACAAACTTAACAGTAAATAATAATAGTCAGTCTTTACTTGTGATAATTAAATGGTAATTAAATGGTTTATTATTTTATAATATAGTAGTTTTCAATGACTAGACTTCGTCAGTCTATTTACCAAAATTAAAACAGGTTCGTGTGTATACGGATTAAGTGTTATCAGTCTACAAAATCACAGTTATTGAACAAAAATGACGGATTGAGTAAACCAATCTATGGCAAATGTGCATTATCATTCAAACACACCATAATAGTGAATAAATGCAAAAAGTGCTACATAAAACGTGTTACAGAGCATAATAATTATAGTTAACTTAACAAACCAAAAAGCTTTGAAATGCCAGCGTCTCCCAAAAAAAATACAGTTGAACTGTCGCTATACGTATATTAGTATTTTGAGCAATCTATTTGAATTATATTCATTATTTTTTCAATGTTCAAAAAACTTTACAAAACAAAAAATAATATAACAAAAAATAAAAAGTTAATAGTAAAACCCAATAAATCCGAATTGTTTGATATAAAACTTTTTAGTTTGCGTAAATTTATGTTCTAAAATATTAATACATTACTAATAATAAAGCCTAATACAATGGCATTTAGAATAAAATGAAAGAAAATACTAGCAATACCTAAATAAAATTAATATTTTATATTAAATTTGTTTAAGTATAATATAACAACTTGAAAAAACCCTAAACCAAATTATTAAAAAGTAAAATAATAAAAAACAGTCATAACCTCATAATTCTCCATATTGATTTCTACTTACACAAAGTCAAACAAAATCTTTAAAATAAATTTAAATTTGTTTGTAAAAATACCATCAACAAAACCAGTTGTATTAAAACAATTCGCAGAGCTTAAATCCCTTTGTCAAAATTTAAAAAAATTATTTATATGATATATTTACAATAAAACGTCGCTTCCAAATTCATAAACAAAATTAAACACACTTCCAAAATTTTGTTTATTATTTCAGAAACAATAAACTGGCAAATTTTACCCAATAAACTATACATAAAGCTTATAGCTCGTTAGTAAAATAAAAAATATTTACAATAATTCGAAAATTGATTATTCTTTCAAATACCACTTCATTAAACGAGTAATCCCTAAAATTAAGTTTTTTGCTCCGCAACGTGCATTATATCAGTCTCATGATAATAGTGAATTGTTAACCTATCAGTCTTTAAGTTACATTCCGTTGCGAGGAACTTATAAAAGTGAGCTGTTCCCTGTGCTACGTATTAACAGAATAGGCACTAGGAAAAAACTAATAGTTTGATTATATTCTAGGTGAGTACGCGTAAAATTACAAATAACAAATATACAATACAAATATACAAATAACACATATTGCACTGAACCAAGTCAGAAATCCGGCGAATACACGAAATATAAAATATACTATAAAAAAACTTAACGCTGATTTAAAACTATATCGACAGTCTTAAATGTATTATCTATTTAACGTCTTCAACGCTTACCTCTCGTCTGCTTTCTTCCAGAATAGCTTCCTTCAACATTTCTTCTTTTATCAATATACTATTCGACATTTGCGATTTGGGCGACATTATTACTCTCGTTTTTTTCATCGACAAATCTTCGACTTGATCGTTGTCAGCGTTTCCATAATTATCGTTGGGTTCTATTCTGGTGTGACGATCGCCACCGGAAAGGGGAGAATGATTGTTTCTAGATATCGGAGAGTGATTTTCATTTCTGAACAACGGCGAGTGATGATCATTTCTAGAAACGGCCGGATTTTCTATTTTATTGTAATGTAGGTAATAATTAGCAGGAGTGTTTGGCGGAAGTTCATCCTTATGAGTTATAGTTAAATTTTCATTGTCGTCGCAATCCTGCTCATACTTGTTTTGTTGTAGGTAATTTAAGGGATTAATATAAGAAACATGATTATTAACGCTAATGTCTTCTGCTTCAGACAATTGTTCGTCGGATGGTGAATTAGTTCCACTTCGACGGCGAGGCAATGCCGTAGTGGTGCCCACGGTACTATTACCATTAGGCGAACGTTTCGGTCTTCCTCGAATTATGCCTAATTTCTTAATTTTGTCGTACAGAGTACGAGATGGTATATTAAAAAAAGTGGCAGCTTTTAAGGCACTCATCTTTCCACAACGAACTGCTTCGATTGCCTGCTGTAGATTGCTCGAGGTGTATTGCTTATAACGATGAGTTTTTTGTGGAGCAATATAACTAATCGAATTGGTATTAAAATTGTGCAGATCGTTCAGGTATTGAGGTGATAGCGGAGTAGTCGATTTTGATTTTGGTTCTTCTCGGGCAGTACTCAAATTCGAATTGTAAGATCGGTCGGATTCGTTAGGTTCGTTTTTAATTCCCTGAAAAATAAATTGCCATTTAGAGAGTTATTTATTTTATTAACCGTTTATAATAAATTTTACCTTTTCTAAATATTCTCGTTCCGTTGCATTTGGATACACATTGTTGTAGTTATTGGAATGGCAAATTAAATTCGACGATTGCGATGCTTCTTTTTCCTGATTTTGTCCAAGTACCGTTCTCAAAATTGGAGTGTCTCTATTATTGGTCGAAAAACTTGAGCGTCGTTTACGTTTAATTGGAGGCAAATCCGAGTTGTTTTCGTAACGATTTCGTAATGGAACGTCGGTGCTGGGAGAACTTTGAGGAAATGTCGGTATAGAATGGTACGGAGAGGGATTACTTGAAACTGGCCAGGAAGAGTCGATCTGCGATTCGCGTTTTACATGTGCTTGTCTTTCGTAAATATTATGAATGTTTTTGTAGGCTAATCCGCTGGTAGAGTGAGGAGGAGAACCGCTGCTGCTGCTGCTATGAACCGATGGCAAACTTGACGTTGGAACATTGCGTGGCGAAGTTTGATTAACTTCGGGCTCTTCCCTTTTAGTTTCGCTGGTTAAATCCATCGGGTCTTCTTGTGATAAACCTTTAATTTTTAAAAGGGTTGCGATTCTAATTAATCCGGGTAATTGGTCTTGGTTAATGTTAACTTCTCCTGTGTACATGAATTCAATTATCGCTCTTAAATCGGCAACCGATGTATCTGGCAGAAAGATTACTGGAGATTCGTTTGTCGTATTTAAAAAAATTTCTTTGAAGTGAGTCGAACAAGCAGCTAAAATGATTTTGTGACATCGGATTTCGCCACCATCCACACTTATAAAACGGCAATCGGTGAAAGCTTCTTTATGAAAAAGTTCTTCCACCACCTTGAAAACTACCGTGTTGTGGTTATTCCAACGCAAGCAAAAACATTGATTTTCCATGATTGCGAAGTTAATCGATGTTTTTGGTAAAAATTTATACTGGAAAAAAATTCAATGATAGAATACAAGAATTACATAAAAAATAATCTACAGCAATTTTGTTTGAAAAATTAGCACTAATCATAACGAGCAATAATATTACCTATGTATATAATTTTTATCGAAGAAAGCCCAAAAATATATTTTTGATTAGAATCGCGAAATTGCGCAATAATTGCAAAGAAAAAACAATGTAGTTTCTTAAAATAAATTAAATACGTACACAATGAAAATTAACGCACGCTAATTTTATTCTAACCAGGAGTAAGTTGCGTGAGTCACCCCTAAAACACCGGAAATAACAGTCATCGACACAAAAATACTGCTAAACATGTTTTGCAAAAAAATTCATGTGAAAAATTTGGAATGAAATGGAAATTTTTACACCACTTGAAGTTTGTTTTGCACTGACTTGAATTCGTTGTCTGTTAAAAATTTAAGAATGCATTTACCCCGTCCCGTTTGCGGACAAGGAATATCATTGGTCTACCAAATTTCCTTACCCCGCCTAAAACCCCTATTTATATTACGCACTGTACGCACCCATCCGGACACACGAAATTATAAATAATTAAAAATGCAGACTGTATTCAACCGACCTTACATACACAATACAACAAGACAGGAACACCATTTGATTGTCGTTATTCAATTTGGCAGAGAAACAATTTTGAATGGGAAAAATTTAAGCAAAGAATCTATTGATTGCAGCATGCATGAAATATTAAATTGATAATTTAGATAGCAATTAAAAAAAAATAGATTAACCGGAGTTAATTAAGCTCGAGCCTTAATGAGTCGGCCGACTTGCATTTTTTATAATGTGAAAAACCACCTGGAGAAGTGGTCAACTATTATATTATTATAGTCTTTCATGTGCTCATTTTTTTTACATCATTACCGAAGAGTAATTAGAGAATTTAATACCTACTTTTATAATGTAATAATTTAATGTATCCGCTGTGGTATAGTCATGAAGTGATTATATATTGGCCACATGCATTATCAAATTTGGCTTTAAAAAAGTATAGCACTAATTCCGAATCGAGACCGCACTTTATCAAAATAAATATTATGCGTATCAAGTCTTACATATAAACAAAAAGAATTGATAAAAGCAGCAAACATTATAGCTTGTAAGTTATTTCCGGTTACATACGATAAATTATATATTATATACAATTTTTTTAAACTATCGCAAATGTATACATAATCACTAGACACCTGTCGAGTCAAATTGTGAAATTACCATAATTCGAAGCTTTCAATCGTTTTACGCTAAATTAATAATAATGTAATTTAAAGTGTAAAAAAAGTATATAAAAAAGTATACCTTATATTTAGAAGAATTGATGTAATCGCCGTTCACTAAATTTTGAGTTTGAGATGAAAAAACGCGAAATTTGAAAATATAATTTTAAATTAAAAAGCCAAAAATAATTTCATAACAGACACTAAGGAAATTTTCTTAGAGCTGCCAAATTTACGTTGCAGACGAACAACTATCTACAACTGAATGCGACAGAATGCTATCGATGACTAAAATGCACGCACTCCGGCGCACTTTTTTACGCAGAACTTTTCGTCAAAACGCCTGCACGAATTCTGAAAAATGTTGAACGAAACCCTAAGTTAGTGGGGGTGATTGGCGAGCACACGCAACAAGCGGGGGTGCAAACTGCAAAGCTCGAGACAGAGAATGTAGGGGGGTTAAAATGGATATGTTGGTTGGATAAGGTGTTCGGAATATGCAGAATAAAGAAAGGGTGCATAAAGGGTCGCGTCTCGTTTGCATACTTAGCCAACTTTTGGGGTGTTCTATTTTTATGAATGCATCTCTTCTGTTCATTGTTTTATTATTTAATTAGGTTATTGCTCTTAAAATGCTACTTCGCCACATAATAATATAGAAAATTGTTCTACCGAAATTAGAACAAGTCGAAAAAACAATTTATTGACGTAGCAAATAATTCATAACATTAATGATTATATTAAATCGATTCGGAAATTATATCTGTATCATTGCCGTAAATTTTTTATTTCCTAATTGAATATCTAGCAGATTTACCAATGAAAATTAGAATTTCCACTACCATTAAAATTGTAAAATATAATACCTAATTATATTTTCAAATATTCAGTTCTAAAACTGGAACGATGCTGTTTTAATGACCACTATAATTAAAGTTAACAAACGCGCAATTCCTTTTTAAATATTCCGTCTGAGAAAATAAGACAAATGCAGACTTATCTGTTATTGGTTCTTCTTATTTTGTACCTGAATTTGCATGTACCAATCGTAATGTATTTTGCAGATTAGCCAAGTTTAGTTTAATTTTAAAATTGGCAAAAAAATAGATGATCTGCAATGTTCAAATTGAATTGACAGAGAGGTACTATAAACCAAATAATGATATTAAAAATTTAATGCCGAACATCCCATATATTGCTTGCGCACATAATAAATAATTCAAAACACAATTGCAATTGTATAGAAAGGCTTAATAAATATGCCGCCCTTAGTTTATAGGGCGGTAAATTTTTTTGTAGTGGCGGGGGAACGGAAGACTTCGTGAAAAGAACCCTAAAAAATGTCGTGTGGTTTGGTGGCCAAGGTCAACCACTCGCTGCATTCAAAATGCATTTTATAAAGTTTATACCTCTGTTTATTAATTCAATTACTTACTTTGTGTTTTGTATTTACATTGGCAAATTATGCATGTACACGTAACCTTATTTTTTCAAATTATCACCACCATCGACAAGACAGGATATCTAATTTCGTAACTGTTAGAAGTTTTTAGATATTTCATTAGTGATACTTAATCTAAAATTTAAAAATAGGAACATTTATTCGGCTGTAATATAAAATCAATTTTGTAATCGACGTTAATTGCAAATTCTAAGGGGGGGACAGTAGTTCTAAGTTGTTTTCTATGGCAAAATAATCTCAATTTACAAAACAACAGGAAATAGGAAAATAGAAAAATAGCCATATCATAAACTTGTTTGACTTTGTTAGTATTCTGCGAGAGCTCTTATCAAATATCCTGTAACTCACGCAAATCGTTCCTGCGTGAGATGCGTGTATTTCAAAACCCTAAACCACCATGCAAACTAGCCCCTATCTATTATTTAAATAGCGTCATAAAAGTAGTCTGCAGTCACAAGCCATTTTCTATAACGTAGCTTTGAATTTGGAAAAATATCGTGATTGCAAATTATGCGGCACATTCCTTATTTCAATCGTGTAATGATAGCGTTTTCAGCTCTACGCATTAATATAACAATTTATTAATGCATTTACGTCGACCTTAAATTTGGGTAATTATTGTTCTTTTGTTTTGGTAAATTAAATATCCCGAGTTGTGCACAAACAATACTTAACGGTCAAAATAGGATTTATAAAAAAATGTAAAAAACATCCCCTGTCAATTTTTAAGCAATTTATGATACAATTTGTGCAACGATTTGAGGGTTATTTTCGATCTCTTCCAATTTTTATTCGACTCGACGTACAATTTGGAAAGACAAATGTCCAGTCTTCAATTTCTGTTCAATCATTCGAACAGTTTTAGCGAGCATTGGTTTTTAGAAATCGTATAGAAAGATGATGTAAAGGCTGATCATTTGAAATGTCTAAGCTTCACCCTGCATGGCAGTGAGAGATAAGAACCATATAATTGGAAATACGTTGAAAACACTAAGCGTGCGTTATCTATAACATAATCGTGCGGAAACCAAATAGTTTCTCTTATCTGCTAAGCAAATATCAAAATCAGAAACCGTTTTCAAAGTTTCCTGTGTGCAGTCACATTTACACATAGCAATTTTACACCGCATTTATATCTTATAAAAAAAGATATTCAAATATTTTTCTATTTCCGATAAAAAGTCTATTATGTCGATTTTTATTTTTCAGTCTCATCCTTAGGGCGGTTATTCTTCAATTAACTTGAAAACTGCAAATTTACTACAACGCAAATCGCATATTAATCAAAAATGTAATAGATACCAAGGCAACATTGTGGATACTGTTCACTTGTTTTCTGATGGTGTCGTCAAGAATAATAATTAATAAACAAAAAATACAATTAAAAAATTTATTAATTAAATGAACAAATTCATAAGTGCAATGAATTAGTTCATCGAATCAAAAAATGGCATCGTATATAGAGATAAAATGTTTTTATATTTTATATTTCTTAATTAAATTTTGTTTTCATTTCTGTACTATAATGATGATTTTCCGACCGACTAAATAGTGAAATTTGATTGATTATTGTATATTTCAAAAGCACAGTAAAATGCATGGGTTAAAAATATTGTTTTGAATTTATTTAATTCAGAGACTGAATTTCAGGGGGAGGGGTTATAGAAACTTGTTTCCCGGGCTTCCCCGACATTGGACGTAGATTAAAAAGTTTAATATCTCAAAAAGTAACAATAAATAAAACTTAAAATTTAGAGAACATATATGTACATAAGTTGAGTAACCCCCTAAAATTTTAGGATATAGAACAATTATTGGAGTTTTAAAAAAACTTGTATAAAATGCTTAATACTTTGGTAATTTGTAAATTATTTTTAAATATTAAATAAATAAACGTATTTTAAAAAATTACTACCTTCACTATATTATAATTATGGAAATAAAATTAATACCCGAACACCATTCCATCAACATTAGTGATTATATCAGGTAAAAAATGTATTTTTAAAACTTTCAAAATAGTTGCAAAAAATATTACAACCTTTCAAGAAATTAAATTAACTACTACCTATTATAAGTTATAAAAAAAAGGATTCTTTGTATATCCGCACATTTGTCCATTCTCGCCAGAAAATATGTTGTGCTAAAAATATATTACAATTTGTTAGAAGTGTTTGCAAGTATAATTTATGATTAAATAGGGGTTGTTTTACAATCCACGCTAGCGAAATCAGGTTTTAAAGCTATTAAATTCGAGGGTCGTGAAAAAGGCTTACAAATTTTATATTTCATTTTGTGGTCTTGAAATTTAATCAAATATGGATAATCCCGATTAAAACAATCAATTATTTTGGATTTTTAAGAGTTATTGAAAATGTATTGATATTGATGTAGTAATCATCAAATTCTTATGCATATAATGGTATCAAAAAATAATTTTTTCGTATTGAAAAATATATATAACATATATAAAATATATAACATAGGTCAAAAATTAATATATATTTTTTTTAAGGTGGCCGAGTACCGCGGTTCCACAAAAAAGTTGTAGGGGCTAAATCGGGGATCATCTGGCTTGCCATTTAATGATACAGTAATTCTGTCAATCCAATAATTTGATATGTATCATTCAAAGTTTATAATTTATTATAAGCTGGAGACCGGATAATAAGCGCGGTTTTTTGAAAAATAAGTGCTTAAAAAAGCACGCTATTTTACAAAAATAAGTTCGAATTATATCAAAATACGTTATGAAAAAGTTAATAATTAAAATAAGAAAAAGCAAAAAATTGCAGCTTAGACAGTATTATTCGAAAGAAATAAACAAAGCACTTTTGCAAATATTATTTAATTAAGTTAAAATATATTATAGGGGCATTCCACGCTAAATCAGGCACTTTATTGGTAACCCCTTCCGATTTTTCTCAAAAAATTCAAAAAGATAATAATATGATTTTGATCCAAATCATTGCGTTCAACGTTTATTTTTAGTTTAATGCAAAAAAAAGTTGTATCTGGCAATGCCAGATAAACAAAACGGAAAATCGGAAAAAAAATCACTAAATCAGCATAATATTTAATTCAATTAAAACAGAGCAGGTGGAAAAATCACATCTTAGGGTACGTTTATGTCGGAGCTGTGATAAGTGATCAGAGCGAAGAAATATCAGTTCTAATCGCTGTTCTATCAATTAACACTAGCTTGCCTTCTGCTTCAATTTAATAGTCACATAATATACTTCACGTTTTGCTATGCTTCGCTAGTATCACGGCTTTTAGCGCTTATCACAGCTAGAACATAAATGTACCCTAAGTAGTTAACAAGAATTTAAATAAAATAAGACCTAAATAAGCACTAAAATATTATAAAAGCATGAGCAAAAGCAAGAAAACAAAACATTGCCGCTTAAAGTAAAAAAAAATTAATCTTAAGTCAAAGTTAAATTTTAAAGTCAGAAATAAGTTCAAAGTAGCACAAAAGTAAAAATAAGCAAAAAATCTCAAAAAAAGCATGGAAAAACTATACGTTAAAATATATCTTTTTATGTAATTCGTGCAGATCTCAAATTTCAAAGAGCTGCTTTTAAAATTGACAATAAGCAAAAATGCTTAAAATCCTGTTTCTATTTTCATATTGGCTTTTAGTTTAGCTAAAAAAATCTTTGCTAAATTAAAATTAAAAGCAAAATCGGGAAAGTAGATCCTGCCGCACACCTACAACTAAAAAGTTTTAAATAATCTCTAAGACTCTGACGTTCTCCAAATTCTTGCATCAGAATGCTCTGAAAAGCTCAGGCGCGTAGCCTAAGCAGAGAATAAAAATTAAAAACAGATCAATAACGATAAGCATTCTGTAGCGTAACTACACTCAGAAAAATGATTTGTCAGTATAGCAATGAATTAACGAGAGATTAAAAAAAATATATCTGGTAATCTAAGAGCTCTACAAGACTTGGAACAGAAAGTCTGTGAAGTGAATAGGTTTCTGAGTCCAATCACTTGATAAAAACATCCGTGAGGCAGGACCAAACTTGAAAATCATTGATCATAGTCATCATAAAAACAATTAAGTGCTAGAAACAAAAATATTAGTTGAAACAACTAATTTTGTGTTAGGTCAGCAAAATATTTTTTGCATAGGATTAAAAGGCTAAACATTCTCTCAGACATTTGAAAATATCTAAATTATGTTAAATAATTGTTTAGTGGTTCTATTCCTGGTGGAATTTTTCGGTGGAAGCAGTCCGCAATTAGCCAAATGTTACCATTTTTACCTGATAGTTTGATGATTTTCAATGATATATAGGTACGTGATTTGTGAAAAAAATATTATTGACGGTTTTTGCCAATAGTTATTCATAGGTTTTCCCAATTTCCTAAAATATTGGGGAGGGGAAGGAGTAGCTTCCCCTAATCCTTTCGCGGGTCCGTGCCTGACTATCTGATACCGATTACTTTATTAATATTTTATCCTTAAATATTTTACAATCTTATGGAAGTTGTGTCTACTAAATCATTAATAATAAAAATAAAACTAATAATTGGAATTTTCACCTGTACTTTTACAATCTGGCTATCGCAGCAGTCCGTAATGGTTATAAAACTTTTTTTATGTTGTTATTGTTTAGTTCGGTTTATAATAAATCTGGATATTTTACGAAAATATTTTTATATATTTATAATATTATTAATAATTATATATAATTAATTATTAATAATTATTATACTAGAGAATACTAAAACTTTGTTTTCTACTTGTTTAACGTAAAGATAAAATTTAAGCAAAATGTTTAAACTTTTATCCAGTTTTTCGCAGAGATTTATGTAAAAGTTGTCAATTTTTACTCTGTGAATTAAAAATTAAATGCATTTTTAATTGATAAAATATACTCTACAATTTAAGAAATAAATGTCAGATATAGTTCGAAGGCGCCTATAGTAATATAATACAAAACAACAATAAATTAAGGAGGTTCTAAATAAAATATTTAATTTAATTTAATTTTTTTTAAATTTAATTAAATTTAATTTAAATTCTCGATTTTTTGACATAAATTAATTTATTCTGAGTGCAACAATAAAAATATTCCACATTTCGGTAATTTAATTAAATAATAATTAATTTAATTCAATAAAAATTAATTTAATTTAATAAATTCCTGTAATTTTATTGTAGGTATCCACTTTATAAATCTTAAAAAATTGTTGAACTTGCTTCCCACCTCGATAGCTGTTTTTCACTTTAAAGTCGGAGTTATTCGATAAAATTAACAGAAATGTAACCGTCAAATTAAAACATTTAATTTTAAAAAAGTGCTGTTTTTTATCAAAAAATATTAAGTCATAATTAATATTATGACCCCCCCCCCACATTCAACCAGCTGATTAGTGATAATATTCAACATTTTAACGATTATTTTCTAAATGGCACTTTTTGTCATCTGTGGGTATTAAAATTTAATATATTAATCCCCCCCCCCAAGCAATATGACCATTCCCGGCCAACGAAACATAGTTTTCACGTCGAAAATGATTTATTCTCATAAAAATAATTAATTCCGCTACTGTTAGAAATATTTTTGATAAGTAAAGCAAAGGTTCCTTTTATTTAATTTGTGTTTGGCATTTTTTTTAAATATACCGAGTGAGATTATCTACTAAGCATCAATCAAATTTATATGTTATTAATGTTCGCCGTTATATCAAAAATACAAAGTTCAAAAGCTAAAAGTTCAGTTTCGAAAACGGATGATAAAACATAGAATTGACAGCTTAGACAACATTAAAATGCAAAGTTATATTTTATTTTAGTTCCTTTCACTTTATATCTTATCAGTCATTGATATAATGAAGCAGCCAGACGATTGCACAAAATATTTAAAAAATTTCAGCCAACAGAGGTTAAACAATAATGCGGACCAATTTAGCTAATTTTTTCTTAATTGACTTTTCCTTCGACGATAATTATATCACTTACCTTGTAGTTTATTTCTTAAACAATAGCACAAATGTGTAAATAAATTTAAAAGCGAACAATGCAGGCCTCATTTCTTATGTAAATCGGGTTTGTGTACGTTAAATTTGCAATTTTGGCAAAAATATTCAACAGGTTTGGATGCACTAACCAATTAAATTTTTTTATTCTCAACAAATAAATAGCAATAATTACTGTTTATTAACGCACAATATTTGATGGAATCGTTGGTTTTTCACAGTAGCCACAGAAACACCACTCCTGTTTTATTATCTTTTTTTATAGCTTTAGTTGTGCAATTGACGGCTGGTTTTGCGTTCGATTTTGCAAATACTCAAAATACCGCTATGTAATAAATGTTATCTTTGCGTAGACGGATCATGACCATCGCAATATTGCAAAACTTGAGATAGGCAAATATCCGAACCCGCGGTGTGCAAATACCGAACAGACGCGAACTTCTCTTGAGTCTTGGACAGCAAGTGTTTGGGGATTCGCGGCATTCGCGGATCGCAATTTGTGCGTGTGTATTGAGAAGCTGCGTGCCCATGGTATGTGTACCATCAAAAATGTGGATTGTTAACGAGTGTCGAGAATGAAATCAATGTGAAAACTTCCAAATTTTCAGTTGACTTAGTTAATCTGCAGTGTTTATTTGGTATAATTTTTATCGGGACGTTTGCGCTTCTGGTTTTCATATTGATATCAATATTTGTGTCTGTTTAATATTGTCCAGATTAAATATTTCTAATCTAAAACAATGCGTGATTTGATAAACCCAAATAGTGCATTTAAACATTTTTTTTTGTAAAACTTGGGTATCTAATAAAAAATTTGCTAGCAACCCTTTTCTTATTGCTGAAATAAAAAGTTATTGCCAAAGGGAGATGCATTTCATTTTATGGCAGTCTCGCAATTTACCGAGTCTTTGAAGTTTATCCTTTTATCACAGAGGGTGGTATTAAATGTTCGATTTTTTGTGATTGCAAAGTTATAAAATTTTTACAGCGGTTCCAATGGAGTTTCACTAAATTTTTGCGTGCAACCACAACAACCCAGTGTTTACAATTGGAAAGGTTTTCGTACAAAAACAAGAGTACAGAAAGGTCTTTATAATGAAAATATATTTAGTTGCACTTGAGACAGCTTATTGCATTATTTCAGGGCCATTGAATGAACATGGCTGTTTAAGTAACCAAACCGACCAAGTATATTCAACGCTTCTGAGATTAGGATGGGTCGTTAACCTACGAAATTTAGTTAATTTTCTTGTTGCGTTTCTCTCTATCTTCTTTTTTCTTGTTGGAAGGAACTGTGCGTCTTTTTTTGCTTAACAAACCACCGTGAATACAAAAGTTGGGTGTGTTCATTTAACTGCATTATTAAAAGTCATTATCAAGAACTGGTTAGAATCAACATTCAACTACCATTGTAAAAAAACAGAAATTCGACCAAGTTGTCAATTTATATTCTGTGAGATAATTAAAGACACAGCTGAAAATAGAAAAAACTGCAGTAACTAATTGAAGAGGTCTTGAATATTTTGGGAAATTAGTTAACTATATGATTACTACGATTTTATTGGCTAACACAACGGACTATTTTTTCGAATGAAAAAATTAAGTTTTTGTGAAGACCAATGGTAACCGCATTTATGAGAAAGGAACGAATCTCTACTTGCCTTATGTTGTCATCCAAAAAAATTGTTAATGACATTTGTTGAAGAGTGAATCTATAAATAATTGTTTTAGGAACAACATTTGGGATAGAGCGCTTTTCACTTCTAACGAGTTAAGTTGGAAGAAACCATGCAATTGACAAAACCGAATTTTACGTAATGTACATACATTCAATATATTCAAGTATTTCAGTGATAATAAATTTCTTAACAAAAATGGGTTTGCTGACCTGTTGAAATAGCTGTTTGTAAACTTACGCATTATTTGTATTAATCGCTAGTATTATTTAGCAATTAAATAAATTATGATAAATGGCTATTTAAATATTTACCATTTAAAAACAGTAACTTAATTATTCTGCTAGTTATCGTAGTATTATTCACTATTATTGGGTTAAATAACAGTGCAGGCTTCATTAAAACGATAAACATAATTTCACAATCATTACGTCAGTTTTTTTTCAATCCTTTCAAATAAGTTTACAATTTTGCACCCCTAAAGTATACCCCTAACGTCTTAATCTTCCAAAATATCAAATATCCCACGCAAAATATGTCATAACACCCATGTGTTAAATACTAACGCTGACAACTTAACATTAACCACGTAGAACGGGGTGTCAAAAAAGCGTATAAATTACAGCCGATATTTTTTGGAATTTTTTGTGCGATTTTGGTTTTTATATAGACCCACTCATAGACGAAACAGTGCAGTATTTTCAGACAGATTTTGAACGTGGGAGACTTTTGAAGCAATACTTTTTCGTCAGCACCGCCCGAAAGGGTTGCTTATTTAAAATTAAGTTTAATTTTTTTCATTTTTAAAATTCATGAAGTTTTTCTCTTATTTTATGGCAGGTGCGGATGTAAATAAGTTTTTTGTTAAATGATTTGTGTTTAATTTTTTTACTACAGATAAAACTGGATATTTTATCTTCCTATCGTCGTTTTTGGTAATTATTTAGGGCCGAAAAGATTAGATAATTTTTACGATTATGTAAAAAAGCTGAATTCTACCATTTTATATTATTTACAGAAAATAATATTATGCTTCAGTTAACTGGTCGAAAATAGCCCAAATATTATGTAAATTGGGGAATTTTTTATTGTATGTTTAGCAACTTCAATTTCGTTTTTGAAAACGACTTTTAGTTGGCTATAAAATAATGGTGCACTATGTAGGTTTAGAAAGGTTAGCCATGGCACAGAAAGAAGCAATTCACGGCCGCAGACGAAGATATCTACATCACAAAATTACTCTTACCGTTATCCAGCCAGTCAGTAACCTTCGGTTACCGCATTTTATAATAACCTTGTAACATTTTGTAAGCCATACATTACTTTCTTATTCCGCCATGCATCCGCCAGATTTTAATTTTTACAAAATTTTTCTCGGTGTAAAATTTTTGATTCGACTTCTAGTAAAACAATAAGAATAAAATCTATATAATTTATTTTCAGGCAGCAAAGCAGGAAAACCATAAGGCACCGTAACTGAACCAGTAGGACTAACGTGGATTTTGAACCACGTCATAAGTAATTTTATAATTACAATTAATTTTTTAAAATAAAGTTTTACGCATGTTGACTGCGTTTTCTGTTCAGACTGTACTTAGGTTAGTAAAAAACATACGCACTCATGCAAGCGAACCTGTTTAGCTAGTCTTTCCATAAAAAATGGTCAGGTGGGCTTATTTTGAGATGCCATTGGATTACATTTCGTTGCATTGCTGCATCTATTATTTCGCCTTCTGCATAACTCGCTGCGTTTTTACCCTTTTCTCTTAAAAACTGTCTAAAAATCAAAATAAAAGGTTATAATCACGCTCAACTGCATTATAATTAAAGCTCAGGTAAACATACTACTTTTATATCAAATTAAATAGTATTATTTAAATTTAAACGTATGATATTAATTCAGCTTGGGTTGAACATGGCATTTAAAACACAGAGTAGATACTTTTTGATTTACAGAGTAAAATACATTTTAATAATAATATAATTTGCTAGACCAGCGATTCTGAACCTTTCATATTTAACGAGAACTAAAATCTTAAATTATTAAAAATCCAAACCGAACCTTCGGTTAAGAATCTCTGCGCCAGAGAAGGTGTAGGTTTTCTTTCTAATACTTCGATTAACTTTTTATTACAGAATATTTATCTAACAGATTAACCCAGTTTTACCCATCACGAGATTTGATAGCAAGCAAAAGCTTGACGTTACAGCCAATAATCATCTTATTCAACACCTGCCTAATAGTTCTGGATAACCCCTTTCGTCTTAGGTGTTTAAATTGTCAGGAGGAGGTATAAAATTGATTCTTTCCTCATCATATGGCAAAATAAAAGGGTTGATTCCATCGAGTTTTCAAAGTAGGTCAAATGTTAATCCACTAACTTATGGTGTCATTATATCTATAACTGTGAAGGAAGCCTACCCCTTTGTATTCTTACCATAAGAGGAAGATACTTAATTAATGTTTGGATTAGAAAGAAGAAATGAAATCCAGATGTTGTATTACCGTAATAGTTTTTTAAGACAAGATCAATAGAAATACAGGCAAATAGCCTTTGGCGCCGTAATTTTTCAATACAATTTCATTTAAATTTTATTAAACCATAAAAGCATAACCATAAACCATAAAAAAGTAAACAATGTAATTTTCTCAGAAGAAAATTACGATCAAGTAATTTTTGATTTTAAAATACTCATGAATTGCATTTGCAGTAAGAACGATATAAATAAAATCTAGTATTTTTATTCAACTTTCATAATTTTGAAAACTTTTGAATATAAAATTTCTGTATTATTTACTACAATTTTGTGGTATATTTAAGTACCCACTATATGTATCATATATTATTCATTTATAGTATTATGGATGACAGTTGTAGGTTTTTCACGGCAGGGGATAGAAGTCGTGTTTTCGATCACAGAAATCGTGGTAGAAGGAGCTAATTATCCCCCGAGGACTATTTAATATAGAATATTAAATTAAAGGACGTCTCATTGGTCTTCTTACAATAAATTAAAATTCTTAAAAATTACAAACAGGTAACTAATTACGTCATAAAATTCATAACGCATCAATTACTAAATTAATAAAGAATAAAAACAAACAAAAATTTTAATTTGAAAATACCTCAATTTGTCCATAATGCGTGTTATGGATTTTTGATTTTAGGTAAGAGGGCAAGTGAAAAGTTCTGTCATTCTTTAAGTCATCCCAACTGCAGGATAAACTGGCGGGGTGGCACTGATTCTGGCCAAATCCCAGAGTGTTAAAATGTTAGTTAAATTTGCAGTATCCAGTTAAGATATACCTGCAAGTGACCATATATTGACTCTGGACAACTTCAAATAATATTTTTAATGTTTACCAGAGGGTATATGTGAATCTGAATCTAGATTCAATTTTTGCTAGCGAAAATCCACCTGCAACAAGAAAAAACATTTAAGTTTGATATCTCGTGCAGTGATGTATATGTCGCTGCCCCCCCCCCCCAAAATCGAATTTTTTATTGAAATTGGTGTCAAACGTTTGAGCCTTAATGAGCTTTCATTCCTTTCGTTTTAGCCTAAACTGTCGCGGAATTATTCGCGAAATGACATGTTTTTCAGTTTTTTATCCTATTCAAAACTTTTGTGTAAATTTGGTGTCAATCGATAAAGCTTCGTTTGAGGTTCAATGAGGTTTTATGTTCATCGCTGTAATTTAATTATTTTCTAAGTTATAGGTGTTTAAATTTTGCTAACCTCCGAGCAAGTTACGCGTGAAATCGGTAATTTTAATTTCGTAAACAATTTGTTATTGAGTTTGTAAACAAGTGACTTACACTGCAAAAATAAGTTTTTAGGAAAATCTTATTTATTAATTTAATGATTTTAGAGCTTACTTAACTTATTAGTAAAATATTTATCCAATTTTTTACGCAATTATCCATTGCGACTTTAATCTAACTACTACAATATCCTTTCGTTCTATTATTTTCATCTATAGTAAACTGGCACGAAATGGCATAGATATCGCTGGAATAGCAGAGACCCACTGGAAAGGAAAGGGCCACTACACGACAACGAAAAAAAGCACCATCTACTTCTTTAGCCAAGAAAACAATAGCAGGAATGGCGTTGCAATAATTGTAACATCGAAGAGGTTGAGTAACAACATCATGGGTTACAACCCAATAAGCGACAGAATCATAACCAAAAAATAAACTCTAAACCCATTACTACAAATATAATCCCGGTATACGCACCCACAGCGGAAGCTGAAGAAGAGGTAATCGAAGCGTTCTATAGAGAGCTGGAAGCGGCTGTACAGAGTGTCTCGAGTAGAGAGATGTTGGTTATAGTTGGGGATTTTAATGCGAAAGTGGGAACAACAGAACACGATGACAAGGATAACTACATACATTCAAGAAATTGGCAACGAAGTTCAATCACACGCCAATACAAATAAAACTAGAGATATGTTCATGGCAATCAAAAGAATTACGAGACGTTTCGCTTCCTGTTCCTTTGCCATTAGCGATGATAAGGGAGAAAAAATCACAGATATCCAAGAAGTGTTGGAAGCATGGAGGAAATACTGTGAAAAACTCTTTGAAAATGAGGAAAGTAATACTGGCTCATCCATCATATCTAGAGATATGGAGCGAGAGCCCGACATACTCAAGGACGAGATAAGAGACGCTATCAACAGATTAAAACCTAACAAAGCTGCGGGAGTGGACGGGATTGTTGCCGAAATCATACAAGCCATGGGAGAGACAGGCGTAACAATAATGCACACTGTTTGCCAAAGAATATGGGAAACCGGAGAATGGCCAGATGACTGGCCAACTGACAACTACAGACTAATTTCCTTAATATCACATGCCAGCAAAATATTACTCCATATAATACATAATAGATTGAAGCCATATCTATCCTGGCAGATAGAAAGCCGGTTTCGTAAACTCCTGGACTCCTACCTGACACTCCTAAGTTCCACAAGTGTTCCTCTGCTGTCTGTAGATATCAAAATATTTTTGTCACGGATGCATTTTTTCTGGACTATCTTTGCGCAATGCAGCATGCCCATAAAATGCATTATAAAAGTTAGGTATGATTTAAATTGGTGTGTTTAATTGGGTTCAATTCCCAAACAAGTTCACCTGGTTTTCATGATTGTGTCTTCCTTACAAGATGTTGAAAACATTTTTGAGTTATTAAATGCTTAAGTATCTATCAGTTCACAGCCTGTATTTTTGTTTTGTTTGTTTGTTGCTCACTGAAATATGTTTAGAAGTCAATTAAAAAAAAGAAATAATGCTAATCACAAAAAACACTTTAAAAGACTTATTAATTTAACATTTTGAGATAAAAATGCAACTAGAAATATTTGGAAAACACAACATAAAGGCCGATCCAGACAAAGTATTAAGGGGCGGGGGAGAATTAAATATTTTATTAAGATAAACGAAGGTATAACTTGTGGAAATTTAGTTAATTTCCCCCTTGTTTCCGATCTCGATTTACTTAAAATTTGTAGTTTTGTCAAAAAGTTTTGTTACCGTTTGTTTAATTTAATGCATACATGGGAGAGCAATTCCCACCGATGTCAGTCCTATTGGTTTCAATCGTTCAAAAATAGGGAAAAATGTTGACATAAATTAGATAGGACGGCAACAGGCTGAAGAGGAAGTCCCCACTAGCTAATCTCCGAATTTTGGGAAGATTAACAGTTTTTTTGAGAATGCCGATTTTTTTCAAAGTTTAATAAATGGTAAATAAAGGTAAATTTTAGTAATAAATATATTTATATAACCTAAAAAATGGGAATTATAACTACTTAATATAAAATTTTTCCTGTTTTGAAGTTGAAACTTGAAAATTCAAATTGTGATTGCAAATGAAAATAAAAATTTTAAGAAATTTAAAATTGAACAGAGCAGAATCGTTTATTAACAATTATATAGGTTTTGAAATTTTAGATTTATGGAAAGTAAATTAATCAAATTATAGTTAGCATAATAGCAATATATAGGCAATGTATGTTTTAATCTATTCGAATCTTGTAAAAGTAATAATCGGCAGTATTGTTTTCAAAACAACGATATTATATAAATAAAATTGTTGAGAAGATGGAAATTATAATATAATCAAAATTTTTAAATTTATTTATGGTATCCAGGTTTTTCTATATTTTTATAACAATGCAAAACATTTAAAAATAAAAATTCAAAAGAAATTAATTTAAAATAATAAGAATTTAAGTAAATTATGTGGTATTTAGTAAGTATTGTAAAATATTTAATAATATCTACAACAAACTAAAACAATATAAATCGTACCTATTGCAACAATGTAAAGTAAATTACATATTATGATCAACACCTATAGTTATATATTTTTAAATTAAAGGTTTTGCCGTAAATGTAATTTCAAACAAATATGGTAGGTACAATAAATAGAAAAAGTAAATTTCAACTTTCTGTAATTTTGCTCGAAGTTCGATTTTCCATTAGTGGAAATAATAACTAACTCACTAAAATTACATTCGCAAGTGCTTTTAATGTATTCATACATTAGAAGTTTGCTTTCAAATAAATTGTATCGATTGAAAGCTTTATAGATTTACATTTATCTACTATAGCAGTTTTACAATTTTCAGTAACGTCAATACATACAAAACAATTTTCCAAATATCATTCGTTACCTTCACGCAGAATCGAAATTAATAATGCCTTTAAATAGTTAATCATTTGTTTTTCGTGATAATTTTGGCTGTAAAATTAGTGTTCCTTTATCGTTAAATTAGTAATAGACTTCCGTATACAACTAACAACTTTTGCTTACATTTAGATCGACTCGATAAATAATTGAATACTATTCCGCTATAGTCGGAAAAGTTTTTTTTTTTTGAAAGCAAAGTTATTTTCCAATAAATCAGACAATCGGCGCACGCGATTTACCACTAATTATTTGCTTATTAAAATTGAACATTAATGTAATACATAAGACTGTTATTAAATAACGAAAACATAGTAAGGTAGAGGTAGAATATTAGGGATGACCAGTAAAAAGTTTGCATTGTATTCGAAATCCGTTAGCATAGCAACGGCTTAATAAAATTTGAATATAGTATTCTGGTATTGCGAATAGCGCTTCTTTAAATGATGTATTCTGGAACGGGACGTTGAGTTCTTTTGTGCCAATTGTCTGTCCAAACTTGTCCTACCGGTATATCCTTTGACTTTTTATGCTTCTTACACTTTTTTACCCGCCAAATTTTCGATTGTGCAATTTAGCTCAACAAATGGGCACTAATCTAAGCAACTATGAAAGCTTTCTAACACCTGCCCCATATAGTAACAATGCTATAATTACAATTAAATTTTAATTTAGTAATCGTTTGCTTGTTGTCCAGTCCAACAACTTAAGAACATCACGGCAGCTGTTGTTAATTTCTTTTGTTCCTATTATCATTTTCTTATAATTACTATAGTGAGAATGCCCAAAGAATATCTGTTTCAATATCTGTCCAACAAAAATACATAAATAGGTTTCCAGTAATACTATATTTTGGGAAGTCAATTCCAGTAAAAATTTCCAAAACTGAAAAATTCCTTATGCGAGTGAGAAATTTCGTAGTCGCAACTGCATAATTTTGTAATTTATGGCCTTTAAATATGTTATTTCATGTACCTATTTGATTATGATATGACTTTCTAAGCAAATTAACGTATAAAAGGGCGGAAGTGCCAACTATAATGGTATAAACGGTTGCACTTCCTTTATAGTTGTGAATTTAATTTTAAACAATGCATGAGATAGCTATCCCTTTCCATTTCGTGAAATTATTATCGACTTCTTTTCTATTATGTCCTTACGTTGGTTAATTTTAAATTTGGCAAAGTGACGGTTGCAAGTAGTCTGTTGGACGGAAAAATAAATAAATGATGTGTGTATTATTTTAGCTGTAAATTAAATATTCAGCACCCAGTCAAATGAAATCATACGTAACAGTTCCGGTGGTACCAATTTTTAAGGCAGTTTTTCTTTGTTACGATTCCAATTGCTATTAGAGCAATAAATTGGATCAATTTAATGTTTAAATTTTTATAACAGAAGTAGGTATTGTTTTTTGTTAGCGCTATCGGAAGTAGCATCTGAAAAGAAAATTACAATCAGCGCGAGCAACCCTTACCTGTCACTTGTGCATATCAACAGATGTGAAAATAAAAGGGTTAAACTGATCCCTAGAAAATGATTGTGGGAACAGAAGTGGTATAAAACAAAACATAAGAAAAAAGTTCTGTAGGTACTTAAAAGATGCTATGTAAAAATTATGTTTAAACCAATCGAAAGCTGCTTATACGGAAAGCGAATTATTTATCGCTATAATTAAATTATTTTAAAATGAAATACTCCTTATAATCTAATTAAGGGGCAAGTAGGGGATATATGTACCCAACTAAAAATAGTTAATGTGACACAACACGCAATTTATATTTTACAACAAATCGGTAGGTACCTACTACAAAACACTTGAAATTAAAATTTATATATTCTAGACCACGAGTATAAAAAACTTTATATGATTATGGATGAGAATTCTAATGGCGATTAAAGGAATGGAGCAGATTGGACTCGATTCTGTCCAACGAATGACCACCAAAGCAAACGTAAATTACTTCTGCAGGTGCATCCCCGCACTCATGTCCACCCTTTACGTTAAACTCTTTTATAAGAAAACCTGTCCGAAGATATTGCCTATGAAGACACCTTCACCTGCACATAATATCAATAAAAACATTTTATATGGGTTTTGACAAACTTTGTATGAGATTAATCGTGTGAAAAAAATTATATATATTATTATATTTAGCTAATTTAATCTGCTTTAATTATTTACAGTCCCGCATATAAGGCAATAAAATCCATGACACAAGGAAGCTCAAAATTGCAATCCAAAGATGGATAAATAGCGTGTCAAGTATTGATTGAAAGTTGTAGGTAAATTTACTAAAACTTACCGCGCATTTACAATTAAATATTTATATAACCACAAATGCAAACATCGTGAATAAAAAGTAAAAAAGTTCTTACTTTGTTAAGGTATAATTTTGTTACGAGTTCCTTAGAATGAATGTGGTAATTCAAAAAAAAAATAATAAATTATTTATTATTTATAATATTTATTGAAATATATACCTACAATACATAGGCAGATACTTGAAGTGAAAAAAAAATCTAATTTAATTAATACGATAAAGATAAGTTGATCAAAACAAAATTATTACATTATAAAGATATTAGATATATTTTAAAATAGCAATTTTGAAAATATAGGATGCTTTAGAAACCTAGTAATTATGCAAAAGGTAAATTCAGAAACGGCAACTATATTTTATTTTTGACAGGTGCTATTAATTAAATGCTCTCTAATAATACATTTCGCTATATAAAATTTAAAAAAGTAATTTTTATTATTGCACATTAAATGCCCTCCATCTGCTTTTGTAAGAATATTTTGAGACACGTAAATTTTTCACAAAAAACTTGATCACGATTGTAAATTATAAGAAAGGTTCTATAAAAAATTCGTCAATGGCATATGGGGTAAAATTAAAATTTGGGGCGGTTTGCAGGTGCTTCTTTTTCCCATAACCCTTTCTCGTGGCCTAGTTCTTTAATGAGCCAGGAAGAAAAGGGTTTGCACAGATTGCCCAATCTCATGTTTTCTGAAGCCAGGTAAACGCCGTACAACGGGATTTTGGTTAATTGGTTCTTCAACTTATTTCTTTACTATTCTAGAAAACGATTTTCACGACCGATTGAACATCGGTCGATTCGATCTCTATCTAATTTTAATTCAGGTACGTCTTTGTGGGTTTAATTAAAAGTTTTTTATGTTTATATCTTTTTCTAATAGTGCTCAAATTTGCTCAATATTTAAAAACAAATCTTTTTCGTTAATTTATGAAACGTCCTAATTATTTATGTTTTGCTTTGTTTTAATTTTCTTTATGCCGTATTTTATATTATGGCAGGGTTAAAAATACTACGATAAATAAAAAACAACTTTATTTCCGGTTATCTTGACTGAAGTTTACATCCGTATTTTAGAATCATTAAAAAATACGTAAAACACTTTTCAGAAAGATTTAGAATTAACAAAATTGACATATTATTATGAAATACGGTAGCGGTCTTATAGTATAGATTGTTTCCGCCAGGAAAACAATTGAAAAACGCCGAGAAAAGTATATTATACATTTCAAGATCCCATGAAGTTATATTATATTAAATTCTATTTTTCTATAAATTATATAAATAATTTTTTTTTACTTTTTCCATAAACAAACACTACAATAAATTATTAATAATAAATTTATATATTGAAGTCATCAACTTTGTTGATTTGTATGTATGTGTCTATGTGAATGCTATGCTAATATACAACATACATTCATTTTATATATTAAGTACCCGGACCAATGTCCCAAACTGAATTTTTATTTAATACATTGTTGGTTTACGAATATTTGCTGATATATTACGTATTTAATAAGTATAGAACACAACAAATTCACATTCGATAAATACAAATATTTCCCATATATAAAGTACATACAATACTAATTTCTTTGTAATTTTCCATATTCCACAAAAGATATGACCAATACTAACAATTTGTTTTAGTTTTGTAAATAAATCTTTTATATTTATTTAGCAATGCAAAATGAATTTGTATTCCTTTTCTCCGTTCAGTTTTCGTGCATATTATGTAGTTTCAACTATATGTATATAGTACTACTTTTATTATTGGAAACTAAATTTTCTCGAGGAGAGAAATTTCGATAATCGTCCCAGACGTTCAAGTGTTAAAAAATAGTTGACATATGTTTTTTGAAAGCATAGTAATCTGAAGTTCGAAAGTTTAGTGACCTCGACACAAGTAGGAACACATTGAGCTTTGCTGCACCGCGACTCTGCAAGTTAAGGAACATAAACGCGAGCTAAAGACGCGGTAGGCGGAGGAGCAAGGGATGCAATGAAAGACGGCAAACTGGCTTTACTATCGTAAAAATTCCATTTGGTTTGGCTTAGAACGCTAACGTTAGTCAAAGTAAATAAAGGATGGAAATGCAGCAGGATGTAATGATGTTAATGCATATGTTAGCTGTACCCGGATAGTTTGTATAGACACTGTTGACATACGTAGAACTTGTGTGCCTAAAAATACAGATACTAGTTGCTATTTTTTATTCAGCCAATGTTGGAGCCGAATTTTGTATAATTAGAAACTTGCCTATCTAATTTACTCGAAAAAGAATGCCGCTGTTTCAGAAATTAGAAATCGTGCAACTTCAACCACGAAAATATTTCAAGCTGCTTCTCTTTCGTACAGCAGCATTTTCAATTTTAATTTGAAATTTTACTGGAGAAGAAAGTGCTAAACATTTTTATTTATTCAACATTCTTTTCTATAACGGAATCTTACCTGTCTCTGTGAGAAACTGCAGTGTTGCATCACCAATTTCAAATGCTTGCGGTGAAAACAAACAAAACTATTGCGTTTAATAATTTATCACTTAAAAGTACATTTGAACCTTGTTATTGATTGCTTTTCAGCATTTACTCAAAACCAACTTGGCAACATTAAATATTTATTTGTGTTCCAAATATCGTTTCATACAAAATTTGAACTTTCATATTATTGAATTTTTCTTTCCTTCCTTTTTGTTTAAAATAACTTTCATTATTTACTTATTATTAAATTGTTAATATAATATTAGACAAAGTACCTAAACCGTAAATCTTTTATAGATTTGTAACTATGTAATATGTAGATATATAAAATACATTCAATTTATAAAATGATAAAATCGATTAATCAATGTTGGGGGCGTATTTTTATTGTTTTGGAAAAGTTATTTGATTGTATTCTAATGATCCAATCGCAATGCAAATGGTTTCTTTAAAAGCACTATTTGCAACAATTCTTCAATATTTCAAACTCACTTATAATTTATAGGTTGTTTTTAAAATGAAACTGTTGATTTTCATTGGTTAGTTTGAACGAATTAACCAACGTGCCAAAGTGCAGTACGTGGGTAATCAACTTAACTGAAGACAAGACTATTGGGTAATAGAATTAATGGGGTAGTTTTCATAGCCCACAGATTGTGGTCAATTGCTAGTGTGCAAAATTAAACTAGTAGAGTATATAGATACCAATATAGCTACTAGATATAACTAAACTATGGAGTATATTATCTGCTAAAAATTCTAGTGCTACCGATGCAATAAACTAAACTGGAAAATACAGCGTAAAAAGCTACCCCTTTGTCGTCAGTAGGTGTTAAAAGTTTAATCTGTCTACCAATGTGATTTTCAGTGCATTAAGACGATTTATGCCTTTCATTGAAGAAAAGGTTCCCACAGTCACACTATCTAAGAATATTCACCTCAGTGTTAATAATTTGAGATAAAGAATATGAGATGAACCATATGAGCTTTTAAAACCTCGACTCTTTTTAATAAAAATGCATTTAAATAATGCTAGTGTGGTTTACTAAAATAGTAAAGTATAAATGGGACAGTATTTGGATACAATAGATGGCATACATTAGTATATTGTTTTTGCAAATTAAGGGAGTAAAAATGTATATTCAAAGAAAAATTTGTTCAGACAATAGCTTAAATCGGCCGACTATGGTGAATTTGAAGGTGTTATGAAATAAAAAATGCGATTAAATTAAAAATTGAACTTGAATATTGACCTTATTTTAAATAATCAATGTCAATGTATTTCACAGACAATACAGACATGAAAAGCATGCCTATATGTATATTATAGTCTGCATTCATGCATGCATACTTTTTACCTTGAACTATCTCGGCCCTTTTATTTATTTACATTTTATGCCATTTTAAAGTTCCAACTGCGGAAATCGTTAATGTGTTCGCTTCTTTTGTTGGGTACAAAAATACGTACGTGTAAAAAATTGATAATAAAATATAAAAAATAAAGAAAGTAAAAGTGTCAGGTGTAACCAAAGAAAATGTACCTGCTAACCAAATTAGGAAGCGAGAGGGACTATTGTGACAAAGGTTATTCAACATTTTAGGGTAAATTTTAGTGGTGTAAGCAGAGGGGAGTGGCAATTTCGTCTAGCTGTTTTTGTGAAGTTGGAATTCGGCGTTCTAATACTGATTTACCCCATTCTTTATGCGGCTAGATTCCCCAGACGGGTCAGGGGTTTAAGGGTAGAGGGGTTTTGCTTTTTGGACCTTGATATCCGCGTTGGGTTGCAAGATTAAGTCGACTTTTGTTGATGTTTATTTTTTGTGAAGATTACGAAATTCCCATTTATATGGAAAATAACTTAATTTCTGTCGAAAAGATTGTATACGCAGCTCGAACGGAAATTTTTAAATAAAATACTTCCGCAAAAAAGTAATGCGACCGGAAATTTTAGGAAGCTTTGTAAGTAAACAAAGAATAGTGCAACAGGTGTGTTAAAATAACTGCTTTTCTTGTCTTACTGACACACATAAAATTGGTCTACAAAATATTTTAAATATTATATTTTGTTTATTGTGCTGAACCGAATACATATTATACTAAATCATTTTTTGATTAATTTAGAGGCAGTCAAAAAAAATTTAATAATATCATATTATTTAATATAACTTATTATTATAAAAATATAGAATACATCATTAGAATCAATTTTCCAATTTTCTTCTCGTTCGGAATATGCCAATTTTAAATTTCTCGCTTCTGTTGAGAAATCATAATATATATCTTACCCTTCTTCATGTTTTAATCCTAAATACTAGATAATCTTTCCGGATCTTGTCAATTGTAAGTTAAAAATAACATATTATGCTATTTAGCAAATTGTGTATGTTTCTTCTGTAGATAACGACAACTACCTGTTGTCTGTTGTCTGAAACCAAAATTTATTAATTTTATTAACACCAAAAATTTTAAATTTTTAAAAAATCCAGAGAAATACAGCTTTCCCCTCTTGCATTTTAAAATTGAGTCATTGATTTGCGTTGAATTTCATATCAATATTGTTTAAATTATACAATGATTAATTAATATATCACAGACTCCCTAGTGGAATAAATTTAAAATTTATTTGTCACATACGCGTTTAGTCATTTAGAACACTTGAACCTTTTCGTTTTTATAAGATTATAATAATATTTATATTTTTTCCAATATTATGTTTTTTTGTTGTGCAGAAATAATAATTATTATTATTATTATTATAATATTATACTATACAGTATATGATATTACCATAGGTAATATATTGAAATTGGAATTTTTATTAAGTTTAGTAAAAAATATTTCTCCAAACGACAGATATAAGAAAACAACTAAAACTTGACACCAATGGGTGTATCTGGGCCCATGCACTTGGTAAAGACATCCCCGAAGATCGTCCAAACTTGAAAATTAAAAATCTATAAAAACAGGAGTTTCTGAACCCACTTTTGTTTTAAAAAATATAATTGGCGGGGAAGGGGGGTGACTTAAAGAATTTTTACCAGAGTCTCACTATCCGTAGCTACGCCACTGAGATGATTCTGCAATTCTATCTGTTCCACCTCTGGCTGCATTCCGCTTTAATCCAAAAGATAACATTTTCCAATGCAATTAGTTGATTCAGCAAACTTTTGTTTTCTGAACAGAAAAAACTTTGTTATAGCAGCATAAAAATTATTGTAACAGCAATAAAAATCTGTTAAGGAGGCTATAGCTTTTTTAGAGCGACAAATCGTTTTTTACAGTGTAAGTACTTTAATTTGTGGTATCTCAAAATAAATATATCGATTTTTAATCAATAGGCACAGTATGCATCTTCCTTCCTAAATCGGTTAAATTTATTTTTTCTGATATATTAGAATCTCAGTTGGTTGAGGAAATATTTAGGGTCGATATATACTGTAGACCACTGTTTCTAACAAAACTAGGGTAGATTTACCAAAATTGTAGTTTTCCCTAAAATTACAAAAACTAATGTAAATTTGATAGGAATGTGAGATAATGTTATGTGAAATATAATAAGAACGAGCAAACAAAGACAAGTACGTAACGTAAATGTTATTTATTTGGCAAATAAGATAAAAATGTTGTATCGCTGGTCTCAACATCTGAATAATAGTGAAGTACTAAAAATATTCATATCGAACTTATCGATACTTTCAAATACAAATAAAAATTGAGAAATGATCGCTGTTAGATACGGAGTGTTTTATAATTCAGATAAAAAAAACTTGAGATCTTCTTCGCTACGGTGTATCTGGGCTAACGAGGAAGAACTTTGTGGTTCTTAAATGACACTTGACTGTCGATCGTCTTCTCTATTCGTGTTTTATGGATTTTATTTTGTTGGTATTAATTAATTTATTTGTCTCTTACTAATCTTATTATCTTTACCTTGTGTATACTTTCCTTCTTCTTCATTAACTTTTCTCGTTAACGTTCATTTTCGTTCTTTCTCGAGCCCTTTTTTTCACAATTTTATTGCAATTAGATTTTAAATATTAAAATTCCTGGATAAACTTTAAATTACTACGCGAGTAAGCTGTATCGATTATTACTGTTTTCTTATTTCCTCAATGTAAAATTGTTAGCATTTAATAAAAATTCGTGATAGCCCAATAACATGTATGTATTGGTTTGCTATAAATCAATAAAGTTACGATTAATTCTGCACTGACAAATGAATAAAAATCGTTCATTATTCATTAATTTAATGTGACAGTAGCACTTAAAATTTGTGCTTTCTAATTTTTGAAAAAAGTTGAAGTGCCTATATTTGTCGCAATAAAGGTATATTTTTAGAATTAAGAGCAATTGTGATATCGAGTGTCTACATAATTAAATAAACTAACTGCAAGTTGTGTATATCAGACCGAATATCGTGATTGCACCAACTTGCTATCTATTTGTAATGATTGCTCAATGCAATACACGTGCATGCATCGTTTCGTGTAACTGTAAAGTTGCACAAGATCAAAAATGCTAAACGGGATGAACCAGCGAATAATGGATTTCTCTTCGTGCAACGAAACCAGTTGGTAGTTTTGCAACGGAATAGGTCAAACACGTGGTCGTTGCATAGCTACGAATTTTCTTTAATACACACAATTTACCCTATTCGTATAAATATTCTGCAATGAAGCCTATAAATAATAAATTACCAGTACTCAGAATTGGAACTACACAAATTACAAAAGCAGATAATTTGCTGATATTTAATGCAAACAAAAAATCCATTTAGCTTTAAGAAAATTTGAATAATTAAATTAGTCAATTTTAGAAACTCGATTTGTCTGGGGCTTTATTTAAAAATGCAAAGGGAACACCATGGGTGTGTCTGTCAAACTTAGACCTGACCCTGACTGCGAGACAAGTGCTTAAAAAGGGTAAAAATATGTGTCGGCGTTGATAAAAAAAAAACTAAGGGTTGGGGGAGGCAGGAGATTCGCCGGGGCAGAATCTTTCCCAGGCTCATTTAACGAGTTACTTCAAGGTTAAGCAACAACCCTTTCTTTGCCTGCATCTTCAATCTGATAAAAAATACCATGTTTATCGCGAGTCATTTATGAACCCTTAAAATTCATAATATCATCCCTTTAGGCACTATAAATATAGGCTTCAGTGCGCACAGGTGTCTGCCTTGTATACCTCTATAACTTTTATATAAAAGACGCGAATAAGGTAAAATATTAGTTGCGACTAACTAAGATACGCAGCGATACAATGCGAAACGGAAAAAATTCTTTCCCACAGATTTAGGTATATATAAGGTGGTATAAGGAAGAAGAGGGTGGTCGTCATTAAGTGCAAAAGTCAACTTTACACCCAAATCTAACGGTACCTTAAAGATTGCGGTCCATTCGCATAATCATTTCTTTGTTAAAAATGTTAGATAGCAGATTTTAAACCCCCGTAGGAATTATAAACGTTGCCTTTAGAGAACGCATTAATCACACCCTACAACAAGATATTTACGTCGAAACGTCAAAAATGTTTAAATAGTTTAGATAAAAAACAGAGAAATACCTGCTGGCATTAAAATTGACTTGTTTTAAAATATGTTTATTATGCAATTAAATTATTATTTTTGCAATTCTTCCCTTAACTTATGCAGAAGGTTTTAAGGTTATTTCTCAATGGTCGAACGCAAGAGATGCTATTACTCTTTAATAGTTCCTAATTAGATTGTTAAAAATTTCTACGACAATAATTTGAACTAAATGACGTTCGTGGAAATGACCATAGTTTTTCTCCTTCGCTTCGCTCGGGTTAATTTGAAGATAATATAATAATTTGAATAAGAAAATTACTCTACCTACGCTATTTAAATTGCGCAAGATTCAACCATTGTCTGTTATTATTAGAAAACCAAATTGGAAATTCTTCAAGACAAATAGACAATATTGTCTATTTCTAAAATGTCTTAATTATTTCTTAAGTATTTACATAAATGCTACTGTGATATTTCCTAACAAAACAAGTTTTCTTCGTATTCTTTCAATGTTCTTTTAGAGGTAGCTAAATTTTTTTACTAAAGCAATATAAACATTTCAAGTGCAATAACGAAAGAGTTGACAAAACATTTGCAATTGCCAAGGTTCTTTGAATCCTTGGAAGGTTGTATAAATTGTTTTTATAACAGCGTTCATAAATGAGAAGGATTGAAAAAATCGAAAAAGTTGTGGTTATGACTGCCAAAAGGGTGAAATTGCCTTTAGACAATCTAAAATTGCAGCAACTTCTAACGGTAAGCCAAAACTTTCGAATAAATTGCGGTTTCAAGCTTCTAGCAGGTTGTTTGGGATCGTAAAAAAAGGGTTCACATTTTTAACTATTTGATATATTTAGGTCTGGAGATTTAAAAAATGTTTGAAATAGCGCTACGTTTTTACGATTTCAATTTTATGGTTTTTTATTTTAAAACTTAGGTAGGTATAAACGGCGGAACTTTCTTAAAGAAGTTAACTTTATTCGGCATTTTTCTGCGTAAACGAATTTATTACATTAGGGGTTTTAAGTTACAATGCTTTCATTTTGAAGCAGATAGGTACATGTTTTATTGTTATTTACACTAAAATAGTTATACAATTTAAACAATAGGTAAATGCTTCCGGACATGGTAATCAAAAAACACTTTAAACGATAAAATTATTTTCATATGTTCGATCAAATTTAAATTATCATTAGGAATCTTTATCATTCATATCACATTAGCCATTAATATGCATTAGGTAAGTGTAAGTGCTTTTTGTATTCGCATATTATAATGGCATGTATTTTGACCCTAATACATTATCTGTCTATAAAATATTAAAATGTGCCTGCAAAGAAATATTATAATAATAATATTGTTTTACTTTTTTTTTATCTATCTTTTACCATACAGGGATGGTCGCCCAAAAGGGAAAAGAAAAGTGGAACGCACCAGAAAGAAGCAGAAAGATTGCATTTAGATTTGAAAAAACAATAAAAAGTTTTTTTTTTCCTACATTAATGATAGAATTTGTTTCTGTTTTTTACTGTAAAAAATTTATTAATCATATAACAATCAGAAAATATGTAAGTACAGCCAAAAAATTTAGATCATACCATAAAACCGATAGCTGATTTATTAGCTGCCCCTATTGAAATATGCAAATATTAATTTTCAGTGTGATTGGTGTTGATTGGTATAATATTGGTAGAATAATGATAATATGCTAATATAAAATAGTTCCAAATTGTTCATACGATCAATTTTTGTCGTATGCTCCAATATTTTTACTTTTACGCTCGCAATTTAACTATAAAAAATATTTAGAAACAAAGAATTTTGAATTTATCTTATTTTACTTGCTTACCTATTTAAATAAATTAAAAATTTTGAAAAAATAATAAAAATTAATTTTTCAACTGAATACTAGACCTTCTAAATATGTAGACATCTTCTTTGTCTGGGCCCATAACCTGTGTGAATTTTTATGTTTATCGATGGAATCGGAAACAAATTTTTCACATCCGAATATATCAGGAATACATTTTTTTGAATATTTTCTTTTTAATATTAATTTATACTGAAAAAAGTAGCAAAACCGTGAGCTAGCAGTTAGACACCAAGTACAGCTGGCTTTTATGGCTGAGTCTTCCTCACAAGATGTCGGCAATATCTTCAGCTCTATCTATCTATGTCTATCTTCAGCTTTTTAAAGCAAATAAAAAGAATAATTACTTAAACTAAAATACTTCAATACCGTCTGCATATCAAGGTATGTCCGGAAAAAAGACAAAATTTGGAGAATTGTTGGGGCAGATTAATATCCACCCATCAGCAGTAAAACACAAATTGTTCAAATATTAAATGTATCAAAGACAAAATAAGTGCAAATATTATCCACACAAATTTCGATGGTATTAAATATTACCCAATACCCTCAAAAATATAATATTAAAATTATCGGCCAATTTAAAATTATAGGAAAATTTAATTCAAAAAGTCTTGCCAGAAAAGAACATTGAAGGAAGAGAAAATTGTAAGAGGAAAGCAGGGATTTGGTTTGAACAACATATTATTTTTCTTTCAAAATTTTAGTCCGCATGGTTTCTGTATTTCATCTTATTAGAAATTATATTATTTTTTGTGACCCGTGAAATATTAACAAAGGTAACATTTGGACCACGGTTTATAAAAGTTGGACAGCGTTATTCTACATAATTAAAAAGTAGTATTTTATATAAGTATAATAGCGCAAGTTTCCACGTTTTCCTCTTCGAATAATTATATATCTATGTTTCAAGTTATATAACTCTAACATATTAATTTTTAAGCGCAAGTATTGTAATAGATAACTTTGGTACTTATGTTTACTTCCACGTAGTTCATTGATCTACCAAATTTCTATTTTTACGAAGGTCCACGTGCAAATCTGTGTGATACGCCTGTAAACTTAAACTTGATAAGTAGCTGGAGTATTTTAGTTCAATGCTTTAAAAATAACTTTCTTTTGGTGAAGGCAGTAAATAGTGCTGCAGTTTTGTAATTGCATAATAATTTCGGTTTCACATTTGAATTTACATTTACAGAGAAATCTCCAACATTAGGAACTTCCTCGTGGAACATAGGTAGATATTATTAGGATGCCAAAAAAATGACTAAACCATTCCATCTAATTAACGATGCCTTTACTATCACGCCTTTAAAATTAGCTGCAAAAAATACATTCGAGCAAACCCCAACATCACATAAACAAGTCGAGTACGATTCTTAAAATAAGTACGTCTATTTTGAACATGAAAAATTCTGCGTGTAACACAAAAGTAAACCAAAAACTTAAATAAATATCCAAGCAAAGTTTTATGGATGCACGAGATGAGCTAAAAATAAATTGGATTAAAACACGATAAAATTAATAATTATGGAAGTGCTTGAACTTAAATGCTTTATAAAAAGGTATTCGATGCATCCCCAAATTTGGACCCCTATTAACCATCAACGTTCACCCGCACTGTTTTTTAACTATTAAACAGTAAAGAAACGTGCATGCTTCGTTTAATAATGGTATACTATTATTGGGGATTTTAAGAAATCTCAATGAACCATTGTTGCTTGTTTTGCAACAAGGGGATAAAGTAATGGTTTAAATTAAGGTCAAGTACACCCTTACTCTAAAATGCTAATGGAATATGTGTCTGCCGATTGCAGGGTTATAATAGCAACTATAGATCAAAGCTCAGCCAAAAAACAAAGTCTGAGGTTTGACGAAAACCATTATAATGATAATGGTTTAATTTGTTTACTTGTTGGTAGACGTTCACTATTTTTAGAATAGTTGTTGTTTCTTTAACGTTACCAGTTCGTGATATGGCTAGAATGCATAATCAGTATTTTATTATTTAATTATATTATCAAAATATATCATTGTATGTTTCGACAATGCCATTTGGCAAATTGGCATGCCCTCAATTTTTGCAAACTCGTTCCCAACATATTCACGTTTTCCTATCGCAATTGGTAAGAAAGCAACGATCAAAATGTCTTAATTGGTTTACGTGTTGAAAGATGTTAATTATTTGGTTCAAGTTTTGTTGAGAATGGTTATGGCTTAACGAAAGTACTTTTACGGTAATTCAAGTCGTCGAATTAATTACAAGCTGTATAATCAGTATTGATAATAGACAATAACTGAAATTATGTAGGTGAGATTTCTAAAATTTATATGCCAGGCCAACGGTGGAAGCACCGAAAATGTTGTTAACTAAATTTTATAATTAAGGAACAGGTTCACTGGTATTATAGTAAATAATTATATTTTTCGTTAATGTAAAAACAAAGTGCAATGTAAATTAAAAACATTCCAACATTTTTCCTTAATTGGCTTCACTATAAAAAGTCAATGTGATTAAAATAAGTCTCGAAATTGTTTATCGATATGAATAAGCTTTCTTTGCGGCCACGTCTACGATGCAATAATGCAAGTAAAATTATGTTTAAATGTCTAACGGTACTGCTATTACAAAATTTAATTTTTGATTCGAATTATGTAATTCGAAATTTAACACTGCGCTGTGTCTTTCGCTTTACAATCAAAATTTTACTTTTGCAAAAAAATGTGTGAGAAAGCCATTAATTAAGGATTATTATTTTTTCTATGCCCTTTTAGTTAATGTAAATTCCTACCCGCATGTTTTTAATGATTTATAAGTTGGCGGGCTTCATTGCCCAATTTATGCGTCATGTAATTGATAAACAGACTCGAGTTGAATTAACTATTATAGGATACCAGACAGACGCACAAAACCATGCAGTAGCAAATTATCTCAACTCGAAATGAATTTCCAAATTTTATAAAAATATTTGTTCAGCATAGAAAAAATCGGTGCGATGCATTTTGAGCCAACTAGCGGAGAACAAAGAGATAGAAGTTAGGGCCATTGCTCGATAGAATGCAACAACGCGGTCGCGAGTTTTAAAGGCAAAACTCAAAAGTCCAAATTCAATGACCTAACTTTTAGAGGTCTTTTAGAGGGCACGCACTGCTTATGCAAGCCGCCGGTTAAGGTTAGTGGGGAAGGGAAAGTTTGTCGCACTTAACATGCGTGTTTGGATACCGTTTACTGCACATCTCTCTCCTATTATTTTTTGTTTTGTTAGACATTTTTATATGTGCGTTTAAAAATGAAAACCTTCACGTATTTAAATTTCTTAAGTATCTACGTACAAATTCTACGCATTATGATAAAAAAACGTTTTATCTTCAAATTATTAAATTCTTCATCGGTCAGGTAGTTTTTTCTTAGCATAACTTGGAAATAAAACACGAAGTGATAAAAAATCTGCTTCAAAATAATAAATTATAGTATATTGAAGCGTCTGCTGCCCTACATCAGGGGGGGTACGCGAAAAGAAACTGTTTACAGAAATTTCAATGTTATCCCAGATTACTTCGTATTTACAACAACAACCTAGTCAGTCTCAGCAGGAGGTTATTATTCTTAATTGCATGCAGAGCCGAATTTTTAGTATTTGCGCTCATAAAAATAACAGGGAGGACTGGTCACGTGGAAAATATTGGAAATCTTACAGGTAGGTACTGTTTTTTAATGTATTTTCATAATTTTTAACTTATAATTCAGTTTTCTAACCTGAAAACCGGAAGCTTTAATTTAAATATTTACTAAGGAATCATAAATTATTTGATTCAAATAATGTATTTGCAATTTAAAATTCCTATTGCTGTTTGGTTGAAAAAATTAGAGAATGAAAATTTACTACTTTTCAGGTTTTCAGCGGTTTTTGCTATATGGCGTACAACTGCAGAGCAGAATCTTGAGTTACTGTCTCACACAGGTCCGGATTTATAAATTAAGATTACTTCAACTAAATACTGGAAGCAAATTCGGAGGAAAGCGTTATTATAAAAAAAGTTAAAAAATAATAGTTAAGTCTATTCATTTGTTTTTTTCGAGCAGATTAATTTATTTTAACTCCGAAACCAATTGAATATTGCATTTTTTGCAAAAAATACCCAAAAGTAAAAACATTATCGGTTTTTATTCTCAAGTATATCTAATCAATATAAATTTAATTAATCTTAATGTTTTTTAAAAATATTGAAAAACAAAAGTTGTACAAACAATAATAGCGTTAGGTAAACAGTTGAGAGTATTTCGGTTCCTAAATACAAATTTGGCAACCTGCCCACTCTTTGGTGACCGTAGTGCTGTAATGTCTAAAGCCAACAGTGGCGTCGCCGGATTTTTTTATTCGAGTGGGCACAGGATGGGCAATATTAGATTGCTAGCTGACATCATATATGGTGCTTGGTGAATATTAGATCAGATTTAAAAAATAAATAAATAAAAATTAAAAAAAAGCATTATAATAATGGACAAATAATTTTTGAGTTTAATTTTATGTTTAGTGATCTAACTCGGTTTGGTTTGAAATTAATTTTTTCCAGAACTGTCAACATTTTTCCCTCTGCTTTTCGGTAAAAAAATGTCTAAAAAGTTTTGCTCTAAAATCGATTTTTATATGACAAAAAACGGCTTAAAAATGTTCAGTTTGCATTGCCAACATAAGAGTGTACGAATACTTTTTACACTTACTGTAAGTGATTTCTGAAAACTGATGGTTTTGCGTCAGTACACTAATTGATAGTGTCCGAAACAATGCCAGTGGAATCTAAGTTGGCTGCTATTTTCAAGAAATCATTTCATGTCATTTCCTGAAGAATCTATTGATAATTTATGGAATATGTGAATATTTTGATAATAAAAGTAATATTTATTGAAATAGAAGACGATACGTTTGAATTATTTAGCATTAAGTGGTCCAATTTGGTAGTTTGACCATTTAAAAAAATTTGATTTTTTGTGATTTACTAGCCTAACATATTGGTAGTTTAAAAAAATTGTTTACATTTGGCGGCAATATTTGCTTGACAAGATGCTGAAGTTTTTACAATTTTAAAGATTTGCGTAAAAGGAAATATATTAACCCCTAAGAATCTTATCAACATGGAACTAAAAGCATTATTTTTTAAGAAACAGACCACAAAATTGCTCTTAGTCTTTAGACATTCATTCCAAAAGAGTTAATCCTTTTGAAGAAACACCTCGGTAAATTAATACACAAAATATCAATAATGAAATGTTTCAAATTAACAGAAGCACTTCAATATGCTGCTAAAAATACGATTTAAATTTTTCCCCATTATTGCGAAAATAAAATTTTACGAAAACAAGTGGCGCTACCTATCGCGAACTATAGAACTTTCAGTCGGCGCGACAGATTGCTTTCTCAAGTTCAAAAAATACCCGCACTTTTTAAAAATATTATGGTCTCAAAATTTATTTTGAAAAATAAAATATTATATTTTTGTATAAAACTTAATAATTATGAAAATAAAAACAGACAAAAAATATTTTGAATTTTTTATTTATTAATTGAACACATCAAATAAATTATAATTTTCACATTCAGTCTCTTCAGAAATTTTACAAGAAAAGAATTTTCCATCCGAATCTTCGTAATTATAATTACAAGATTTATTTTTTGTAAAATCATTGCTACTTGCATTATCAGATTTCAAGCTCTTATACAATTCATCCTTATCGTCATAATTTAAATTTAAAACTTTGTAATCACTCTGCAATTCTTTATTAAATAATTGTGGAATTACATCAAAATGTTCTTCTAGATATGCCAAAACATCAGTAAAATTTCGAAGATTATTAAATATTCTCTTCTGAGCTTTTGTCAACATTTTTTCTAACATAAAAACTAAATGGTGATGAAAACATTGGAATGTTAAATTTTTGGGTCTATCCGGAATACCTCTAATCCTTTCCCGATCATCTTCTCGCAAAGATGGTGTTTCATCCAAAGTTGAGTTGTAACAAATATTTAACCATTTTTGGACACATTCCAATGTCGTTACATCGGAACCCGAAAATAAAGTTGGATTTGTTAAAATACTGTTTGCCACCATTACACCTAATAATTAATTTTTAATGCAAAATCTTAACAACTATAATATTTAGAATACCTTTGCAATTGGTGCTTCTATGTAAATCAATGCAGTCGTCCAAATTTCTAACTCCTCCATTACTCACAACCGGACATTGAACATTTTCTACTGCTAATTTTAAAATATCTCGATTAATTTCTCCAGTATGTTGCGATGGGGTTCTTGCATGAATTGCTATAAAACTTACTCCTGCCTTTTCCAATCTTTTGCATATTTCAATTGTCTTTCTTAAATTATTTACGTGATAATTAAATATTTACAAATAATCAAGTATGTTGGTACCTTTCATCTTTTGATATTCTAAGTTTTACACTAACACTAAACGGTTTACAAATTCTATTTCGACATTGCGTAACCATATCTGCAATCAATTCGGGTTTGTCTAATAGAGAACAACCCAAGCCCATTTGCTTGGCCCACTTTTGTGGACATCCACAATTTAAATCTACTCCACTACAATACCTTTAAAAAACACAATAAAAATTTCCTAGGTGAAAATATATTTTAAACATACGGTGATACCATGTATGCTGCTCCAACAAAATCGTAAACTGTATTAGAAGCAAACTGTGCTATCACTGGAGTATCTCCTAAAAATTTTAAAGTGATGTTAAGCTTGGTGTAAAATTAAATAAATAAATCTGCATTTAAGCAGTGTGAATATTATAAAGTTATATAAATAAAGTTATAAAAAATCCTACTCAAATTTGTTGAAAACTCGTTGATTCTTGCTTTGGAACTTTGACAAAAGGAGTCGGCTAATATCATTGGAGTGTAACATAAATCACAATCATATTCTCTAACCAAATTTCGAAATTGGAGCCTGAAATGGTTGTAAATTTTAAAGTCGCAGTCAGAGAGAAAATAAAAATACTCACTTGCTGTAGCGAACCATTGGTGCACAAATTTTAACTAAAGAATTTTCCTCAAATAATTTTTCAACATTCTGAGTTTCATAATAATTTTTCGTAACCATTTTAATAATTTTCCCAGCGTGAAAATTATAGTTCTTTGAGGTTATACAGTAGATCAAATGAACTACATGCAGGAACATTAGAACTAAATATTGCAACTAAAGTTGTGTACGGGGTCTTATTAATAAGTTTCTGTACATATTAAATTTTTTTAACTAGGTTAAAAGGTTCTTTGCTGAAACACCTGCGGATTCATAATTAACGAAAATTTCTTGATAATATTCGGAGTAATCAACGAATTATAGCCATTGAAATAATTTTTAACACAATTATTTTTCTAGAAATTATCCGTATGTAATTTAGAGATAACTTCGGATTGATAAATTTGGTTTAATTACCTACATAGATTTTTTTTTAATAAAACAAGTCTTCTGTTGAGGGTTGTATGACAAAAAAAACAAAATAGGTAGTGTGGTAGTATGTATCTAGTACTATCGTTCTATAACGAGCAAAAGTATAACTTTCTATAAGGAGCTAAATCATAACTTTTTATAAGGTGTAAAACTACATTTTTTATTTTTATATATTTATATAATAAGCTGAGACTAAAAATTAAAAAAAAGTTTCCCATACCGGGAATCGAACCCGATCCTAGCCACTAGACCATATGGGACATGTATTCCGTAGTTATTTTGTAATTTTTTCCAGCAAGTATTAGTTGAAATAAACCAGTACATTTCAGTGATATTCCACATTGTTGTCTCTCATGAAATGTCTTTTATGTATTTGGAGCACGGATTTAGAGTAAGTTTCTAAATTTTTTTTATTACATATTTTAATTTAGCTTTTAGTCCCTTTTATTTGATTCATTAATTATGTAAAATTACTGTTATTAGAATTAAATAAATTAAAATTAAGGTGGCAAATACCAATGTTATTTGGCCATAAGAATGAACGTCGATTAGAAACAGAGTACAGATAACGTATGGTGCTGAAATTTGGACATAATATTATTTGAACATTTTTCAATTTTTCAAAAAATTTTGTTTTTGTTTTTTATGATTGCAGTCGGACTTCCTGAACTTTAGAAATTGATAAATAATTTGGGGGGGGGGGAGGTGTCTAATTCCCTTTAAATACGATCTAGCATACATCACTTTAAACATAAAAAACTTTTTATCATGACTTGTGAGTTCTGAAATCCGATTTTGCAGTCATTTAAATTTCTTTCCTTAGAGGGGCCGTGCTCTTACCGAAAACAAAGAAATAAAATAATATGAGCCTGCTATTGTGAAAATATAATAAACATTATTAAACAGATGAATTAACAAGCAAACAAACAGTTAAGATACTAGTTTCCAAGATACTATCCAAGATATTTTCTGTTTTCCTTTCGTACGTAGTACTATTTTGTTATTTTTTGTTTTTTTGTTTTTTTACTCAGAATCTGCTTTATCAAAAATCTGTAAAGTGATTTTTAATAAAACAATACAAATTTTTATTAGGCATAAATTCATAAAAATAAATTTAAAAAATCTTCCATTAAAGGGTCATTTAAAAAAATTTAATGTTAATTTTTTACCCATTTGGGGCTATGTTTGACTACATGTCTACTACATTGCTATGCCACTGGCTGATGGTGTTAGCTCGTAACGTAAAATTTTGAAAAACAGTAGAACGTAGTATTTATAATTTTAGAAGTAACTGTAACTTTATGGGCTAACACATTAGTTACAAATACAAATAACACGTTGGATATAAAATAGACCAGAATATCACGTAAAAAAACCTGTGGAAAGTGGTAAATTAATTTCTTTTTACTGTTCTTTAAACAATTTTAAGTTTACTTTTGTCAAATATTATATTTTATTTACAATTTACATACTAAATACCGCACAATTTACTTGAAATTCTTATTTTTTTAAATTCATTTCTATCATTCCTTAAAATTTAAATAGAACTTGTGTTCTTGTTGTAATAATTTATTTATATGTTTTTTCTACGTATGTATTCTTCACTTTACGGTTAAAATTCTTTGTTTAGTTTAGTATTTGATCAATATATAAAATATTAGAAATAAAATTATTTTCGTTTAAAAAATTTATAGTTTGAGGAAACTCCCTACCCCATTGTCACAAAACGTTACACAGATTTGACTTCCCCTTCTCTTCGTGCGTGATATTGGTAATTTATGAATAACGACCCCTAGAAAAATAGAACTTTTAATTACAAGAATTAACATAAAAATAGTATGTTTAAATTAGCCAAAATGTTTGAAATAAAACTCATTTTTTTAAATAAAAAATAAATAGGAGGCTCGGGTTCGATTTCCGGTATGGTAAATTTTTGGGATAATATTTTCGTTCTCTTGTCTGTGAACTTTACAGACTCGCTATAAACCGCTTTACATTTTCTCATTATAAAACTATATAAAGACAGATAGTGCAATGTGCAGATAAATAATCTGTATGATTCTTATTTTAATAACCGACAATCAATTATTATTTACTAATACTAATAACAAAATAATATTGTTGATCATTAACTGCTAAATTGATCTATAAATAGAAGATATGTTTCTACAGCACACAATTCAAGAAACTTTCTGATGTGCAGGGACGCAATAAGAATCATCATCGAATGAAAAACTTGCAAAGAAAGCTATAAATTTTAAATTGACTTCCTGGTTGACCAGTAGTATCGAGCTCGTGCTCGTCTACGACTTTATTCGTGGAATTGATCTCATCAGACCATTTCGCAAACGAATTCAAAGTCGTCAAATGCATCGTCGTTGTGTGTGTGTAAAAGTTTGCAAGTGTTTTACTAATTCAGAATGTCTGAACTTGCGTTCTTGCCAATCTCCTGGATTAATAAAATAATTTAAAAGATCATCTTTGGAATCCAGCTAATTGTTAGGGGGTAGCAACGTAAAATATCTACAAAGTACATATCCCATATGGTCTAGTGGCTAGGATACCTGGCTCTCACCCAGGAGGCTCGGGTTCGATTCCCGGTATGGGAATTTTTTTTCTTTTTTTCCGGAATATTTCCATTTACTTGACAGACTCCGCCATATGAAGTTTTACTTGTTCTCGTTATTATTAAAGTATAAAACTATACCGCGTGACGGACCTTACATCCGATCATAAGGAAATAACATTGAAAATTGATTTTTCTTTAAATTTAATTTTTAAATTTTTAAATCTTTTCGCATTTAAAGATACCCAATACTTAATATTTAGTTCTTTAATTATTGTTAAAAACTCAATAAAAAAAGTACTTTTAATAAAATATTAGTTACTTTGTTTGAACTTTATTGCTATTCATTATGTTCAAGCTGTGTTTAAAAATATTTATAAATTGATTAAGACCTAAATACTCCAACAATATTATTTTATTATTAGGGGAAACTTTTCTAGGGAAAGTTTTCTAATTCTTTTTCCAAGAAGTTAGGCGATTATATTTTTTTTACTAAACTTTAGGGTAGAAAGTTTAAGATTATTAACCTTGATATAGGGTACTAAGATACAATAGTTTTTCAGAATTCAGTCACAAAGTAAACCTTAATTTTGTCCAAGTATCCCGAGGTAGTGGGATATGATGGGATACTATGGATATTACTCGAGTATACACTGGACATGCAGGGAATGTAGTAATGGACAACAGCAAGAGATAATGAGAAATAAATTTACTAATTGTAAATTGTAATTGAATAATATTATATTTCAAAATCAGACTCACTGGATGATTTTACTTCTACCTTATATTAATTTTTCTTTGCTTTCCCTTTTTTCACTTTCATTTGTTTACAATTAGTACTAGTATCTTTAAATTCGAAAAACATTAGTAGCCATCTATTGGCAGACGAGTAAACGGTATATGGGATACATTGTACACTGTCAATTGCATCGTCTGACAAGAAAAAAATTTTAAAGTTACCATAATTTATATACAACAAGCATTCATTTTTATGAATTAACTATCGATATACCTGAAAAACTTCACTTTTCACCTACAATTAAAAAAAAATTACAAAAATTCATCTTAAATAATTGAAAATCCTTACGTAGTAGGCGTAGGTAGTCACTATGTAAACTTACAACTGAGAGGTACTTTTACAGTGGTACTAACGTACTAAGTCATGAACAGCAACAAAATCATTAACAAGGCCTAAAATACAACCATGTCCATTGTATCCGAGTGTTCACACCATCCCCAGTCTCCCCTATATTATTTATTATTATATTTAAAATATTTTGAATTTTTAAGTTCAAATTTTTTATCTCTTTTTATTAATTTATTTTTCAGTAAATAAATTTTTAGACTAAATTTGACGGATTTTCCAAATCAACCTGATTTTAGGGTATAGCTTTTATAGTAAGTTACTTTGAGTTGTCCCCTCCATTAGGAATTTGCTGGGTTCTTTAATTTTTTATTAGAAAATATCGAATTTTAGCCGAAGAAGGGCTAACTTGACGTCTCCTCTTCACTTTAGAAATTAAAATTTTTTAAAAATTTATTTGAAAGTGTTTATTTTGAAAATGCTGGGTTCTTTAAAAATTTTATTAACCAATTTAAATTGGAACATTTGGAGGGGCCAACTTGCCACCTACCCACCACTTCAATTTTTTTTATATTTTAAAAATTTATTCTAAAGCGCTGGTGAAGTGCTGGCGCTGTAATTTGTTTTGAAAGTGCTGGGTCCGTTAAAATTTTATTAAGAATTGAAATATCTACTTTTTACAAAAACGTCAAGTTGGCCCTTCTGTTTTATTAGATAGTAAAATTTTCTGTACGTTATTTAAAAGTACTCATGAAATGCTGGCAAATGTTATAAACTATTTAAAGATACTAATTTTATTACATAATTTAAGAAATGCTCCGAGCAAGATACATTAAATTTTGTACTAGTTTTGCATAATTTTATTAGGGGCATACATCAAGGGCATACTCAGTCATGAGGGCGAAAAACGAAGCTTTTTCTCGATTTTTTTTCGAAAACACGATTGAATATGTTTATTTAAAAATTATTGCATAATGTTTATTATCATTTAAAAAATAATTGGATATTTTTTTATTATAAACAAATATTAATAATTGTAGAAGTTATTAACTATTATTTCTCTAGTCCTAAAAATAAGTGATTTCCCGTTGACATGATAAGTCGAAACAGGATTATCTGAAATCAAAAAACGTAAAAGATTTCGTTAGTAGATTACTTTAGCTCGGAAGTGGACGAAGAATTTTGAAAAAATTGAATTTTGGATTTTTTAGAAAACTTCAAAGTCAAAAACACGATTTTCGCTAAAAAAATCTACCTTTCTTTTGCTGTAATAGTACATTATGCACCAAGGGAATAAAGTGATCCTTTTTTGGCCTGAGGGTAAAGGTTTGTTTGCACGAGGCGTAGCTGAGGGCAAAAATTACCCTCCAAAATTTAAGTTTCTGGTCAAACAAAGAAAGACAGTTTCTTTTGTATATTTTTTCGTATAATTGAATGCTGCAATCGGTTTTTCAATTTTCTTAAAAATTCAAACCAATTTTGAAGAATTACCGAAAAATTCATTATTGCAAAAGTCATTTTAAAGTTTTTTCAATTTTTGAGCGCGTTGTTAAATATGAACTACTATTTTTTATTATTGCATCAAAAAGTAAATGTAATAACAAAAAAAATAAGCACCGAAAGATCTCTGTACGATGATTTTTCACCACAGAAATTATTTTTGAAATAAAACAGTTTTTCACTGAGAAACTGAATATCTCAAATCCTTTTAGATTTTTATATGTAAAAAAATTTGTACTTATTTAAAACATAAGGAAGCATGCTTTCACAAAATTTCATTAAAATTGAATTAATTTTGCAAAAATGAAAAAGAAAAAGAAAAAAAAAATTTTTTCGCACTATTTACGTTTTTCACGGAAATCTTGAGGTCATAGTAAAAAATGAATCTTACAAAAGTTGTAGATTTTTATATGATCTACAACTTTGCTGTTGATATAAAGTCAATTTTCGCCGAAAAACGCAATAATATACTTTGCACATACTTTCAACCCCCCCAAATAAACCCTCTACCACCCCCGGACTTGCATTTTAATTTTTTACGTTCATTATAAGCCCCTTTACCATTTCAAATGATAAAAATGCTGTCTACAATTATTAATAAATACTCTAAATTTAATTTGCCTGCACTACGCACAATATCAATGAATATGATTTTTTTATTGTTCAAATGGCTCCAAAAAGGAAAAAAGATACTCGATTAGTTATCCGATTTTGGAAAATCACAAATTTTTCTAATAAAAATACAAAAAATTCACGTAGCATACATTCAAAATCGCAATTTTCTATCATTTCCAATCGATAAATATTTATCCCAATGCAAAACACGAAAATAAATGGATGGCTCAAACCACCCAAATGACTCGACTTTTTTTGTATTTTGGAAAAAAGAATTAAGGACTATGCAATACTACGAAAATTTTATACACGTGAAAATTCACCGAATTTATAACACATTAACGATAGTTACATAGAAAAATCGTTGGAGAATTGTAACGTGTCAAAATTAGTTTTGACCGTTTCATTTCTTTTCCAAGCTACGCCGCTGGATCGCTTTAGTTTTTGGAAATATGTGTGGTTTTGATAAGGGCCATTACACGGAAATTTCGAAAGGAATGGACGTGTAATCTTGGTGTTTGTCCATTTTTAGTTTCTATTTGTTTTAATATCATTTAATTTTGCCGGATTAGCGGGTAAATATAATATTTTCGTACAATTTAATTTGTTTAACAAATTATTTTTAGCACCCAGGTTACTGGTAGTTCGTTACAATTATTATTCGTTATTTGGTTTATCAACTTTATGTTTTCGTCGTCGTGAAATGGAGATTTATCTGTGTTGGAAATCTTTTATCCACCCATATGGTTTCTTACCTTTATTTTTGGTTTTACGATGACGTTGTTTTAATACGTCACCTGTTGGAAGAATTGGGGGGATGACGAAATATTTTGAGTGCGAGAATGGTTTACTTTACCCTTTTTGAATTTTGATTCCTGATGGTTGGTTTTTGTTCACAAGAGGATGTTTCCTTGTGAAGTGTTTATACCGGATGGGTCAAAATATCATTTCAAGTTGGAGAGCCAAACTTTGCAGATTTTCCTTTTTACCATCTTTATATTTTGGGACGTCACTCCTCAACTTTCAAGCAGATGATTAGATTTGAAGATGCTTCCGTGAAGATTAATTGATTTGTAGTCACACTTACTCGTTTGATGAGTCTTGGAACTGGCAGGCATGTTGATTTTTTAATGAGTATTTTGTGTTCTCTATTTTGTAGACTTTCATTCCTGGATGGTAGACCAATTGAATGATGAAGTAATGTTGTTGATTTCGAAGGGTCCTGACGGAGGAAATATACTTGCAGAGTCGCGAAATTGGTGGTACTGCATTCAGGGTAAGTCGGATAGAGATGCATATACTTATTTATTGATGATGCTGTGTGCCAGGTTCTATTTTGAGTCAATAATCCCGAGTATTTAAAATTCGGTGTGCGATTAATCTTTACTGGAGCATAACTTCGTTTTTGTTGGGTTATCCTCTTCAAGGATACTCAACTGTGTTTTTTTGACTGAGTTTACCCTTCAGGTAGATGTCAGTTCTTCAAATTTGCCATTTTTTATTTTTTTGTTTCCTAGTACATAGTCCTCAATTACGTGCTAGTTTTACTTGCCGATTATGTGTGTGTTTTATGTTTTACTCTTAATTTAGTGAATTAATTAAACATGTCAACCTCAACTATTTTTTCTATCTTTGTTTATACAATAAATCGACTCTTCACTACTTCTTAGTTTTATTTGTATCAACTGGCGTCCACTTTAACATCAATATTTCCATTTGGCTGAGATGAGTTCTGAGTATGAAAAGGACCTAATGGAACCGAATCCACGATGTTTTCCGAAACACCCACGCTCTCGAGAACTGCGTTTTAGGTAACAAGGCTAGCTAACGCGTACAGAACATCTACGGTTAAGCAAGTGGCTGTTGTAGCGTAAATTGAGCAGTTTGCGGTACAGAATGTTCACTGAACGATTTATTTTTTAAATCAAGCAAAAACTTTTTTATTAATATTTGGAGCACGTGTCCCATTAAATTGGTCTAACAACAATTTAACACTATTCACCAAAAGATCTCACTGTCAACAGATCAAAAAATTGAGGTGACTCAAACCACCCGATGGCTCAAACCACCCGACACTTCCCTACTCTTTTATTTTTTTCGGAAACTTGAAAGAGAATTTTGTTAATATCATAATTTTGTTACCAGTGTTTTAGTTTTTACTTATAATAAAAACTTTAATATTAATTTTAATAATAATATGTTGCTGATAAGGGAGGGTGGAAATTACCCCGATTACTCTCGTGCCCTTTGTATATCCTCCTTTGCTCACGATGCCATTGTTTCAATCTGCCTAAAGAGAGAAAATTTTGCACTAAGTGACAATATTTGATCACTTTTTTTTCTTCTACTGTTTGAAAAAGTCTAACTTTTCAATATCCATCGGAATAAAATAAAGTAACGTTTGTTTCACACCCGGTAGTTTACTTTTCAGCACATCTGTATTGCAGTGTCAAAAGTTTCTTTTTAGATCTTTTGCTGTATTTACTTGACATAAATAATAGTAATTATATTAACCGAATACTTTATAAATAAATTAATTTAGTATTAGTTCACTATAAGCGGAAGTTATTATTTCGAGTCCGCTATAGCCGGACACCACTGTTTTCATAATTTAAAATAAATTTTATCTACAATTTAAATTTAATACATATTACTGCTGGATATACTTGATGGTAAATTTAATTATCTAAATGTTCTGCGATATTGAACAGTTTGTAGTATTAACGGTTATAACTCTTAAATTAAGAGTTGGTAAAATCATATTTTTAACATAAAAGAATAAAAAATGCACTATCATAATATTATATATTATGAGTTATATTATTATGTACCAATAGTGAAAACGGAACCGGTCAACTCGGCGATTGAAAAATTTCCATGCACCGCAGCTGGAACATCTCTAATGACCAGGCCCATATTAACATATAGGGCTCAATGGAGCTCGAGTCTCTGGGAGTTTTTCATACAGAGACGCAAAATTTTTAAGCAAACATTAAATCAAAATGCATTTCAAAATATTGAATTAAAATTAATTTTTGTTTTTCTGTATCACTAAAATCTGAAGGTAGTTCTGTGTAATCGGTAGCTGTAGAAGTACAATTTTAAAACTAAAATAGTGGATGAACGTAATGAATCGCAGTTTACGTAAAATTGAAATTAAATTTCATCAATTTGGAAATAATTAAATAAAATCATAAATAATAAATTGTGATTACTTATCTATTTTTTCAATATTTATAATTAAGTAAAATTGAAAATTGTTGGGGGGCGCTTTATACTATTGAGCCCCAGGAGCTGAGAAACCTGAACGCGGTCCTGCTAATGACTTGTGTTCTAATTTGTGCGGGAGATGTATTTTGAAAAAATTCAACACCTTTCGAGTTATAATCCTTTTAACTTCGAAATTTTGGGAAAACCCTAGGCCTAAGGGTGGTCATAAAAAAAGCTCATAGTTGATAGATATATCAACTGTTCACAAAAATGTATCGCATATATCACGGTTGTATAATGGCCGGGATTATAAAAATTATACCATAAAACAATAAAATTGTAGTACAGCTTTAATTATGCGAACATTTACAGAAATTTTATAAATTGTAATTTTTTGAACAAATGCGAATACGCATACAATAATTCGTAAGTAAAAAAATGCTGTTAGTAATGACATAATTGGAAATTTACTAACATAAGATTACAGTTATCAAATTAAATATTGATACAAAATTTTACTATTTGTCTTAGCTGATATTATTTAAATATGCATCTAAATATATACACAAATATAATTAAAAATGCCAAAAAATATTTAATTGAAATATTTAATGACCATTTAAAGACTTTTTCTCTATGTACACAAAACTTCCTTAATTATCTTAAAGTGTTATAAATTGCTTCATCAGAATCAGATTGTATAACACTATCTCCGTTTGATCCTAATCTAACATAATAATAATTGAGTTTATTGATTTTAGTTCTGGAGCATTTACACTTTTGCATACTATCACAATTACATGAATTTTCTTCACATATTTCGGCGTAAATATTTTCGTCGGGAGACTTCCTTTCGGAAGAACTTTGGTTAACTTCGTCTACTACATTACTATAAGGAATATCGTCGGTAATAGTGGTACTTTTTTTATTTTTCGGCAGAGATTCTTCATGAACTTGTACCACAACTGATTTTATGTTCATGTCTCGTTTTGGATAATTGCTCAAATTATCCGTGTAAGGTAACCGATTATCAAAAATCGAATAACCACTTTTATTTTCCTTCATGTAATCCGTAATTCGGATGCTGGTACGATCATGTAAGAAATTTTGTTTACTGTTGGTCTTTTTTTGTATTTTCGTTTTAACGTGAAATTCTGAGCACAATCTCTCGGTAATATAAGATTTGTTACAAGATTCAGTTTTAGGTAGCGTGGGTATTAAATCTGGTTTTGTTTTCTTCAGTTTTAAAAACTCGTCTGCCGGCTTTATTTCGTCAAAATCAATTTTAGTAACGTAAAGATTCGACGACCTTAATTCTTTTAACGATTCACCTTGAGCGGATATTAAATGCATCTTCGATTTAGTATCCACCAAACCACCGTCGTTTTCTAGAATGCACATTTGAAATTCGTTGTTGCTAAAATTATCGGAAGCATTTGAAATCCGCCTATGTAAATTTCGCTTGAAGAGCTCCATATGTCGATTTTCGTCTTCGTTTGTGTATATTTGAGCGTCTAAACTTTGGCACTTTAAAAGTGCCGGATTATTGTTGTCGTTTGAAGTTTCTTCCAGATCGATTCTTTTACTCGAATACATAAAACTGGCAGATTTTTTTACGGGATTGTAACTCTTCTTGCCAAATTTATCTTCTATTAATTTTGACATATCCTTATATCTCTCTATGCTCTTGACTTTTTCGATTCCCTCCATTGGATCTCTTATATCGCTGTATTGTTCGTTGGCGTTATTTTCATTTCCCACTTTTAATATTTTGAAATGTCGGTACCATTTTTTGGACTTTGGAAATTTGTCCAAAGATTGTTTGTTTATTATTTGCTTGTCGGAATCCTTATATTCTAAACTATCGGTTTTGGACATGTTGCGACAGTTTTCCGAACATTTAAGATTGTTCTTATTGCACTCTTTACAACCGGTAAATTTATTTTGAAAACTATTTTGTATTTGCATGTTGGGCACCAATCGCACTTCTCGGTACCAGTTTTCGACATTTTTATGACAAAACGCCAAAGCTGCTTGAACTCGTTGCGATTTAAATAAACGATTCTCAGAATCAAAACCCAAACTGCATTTGTTGATTTTAACTTTTGAATTTAAATTTATACAGTTTATTTCGTGTTTTGTGTGGTCCGAAGGAGGTGGCAAGGTGCATGTCACCATAAGAGGTTCTTGAAATTTCTTTTCCAAAACGAATGTATCTGCAAATAAAAAAAGTTGAAACTAATGGCGTCAATTATTTAAACACTTGCCAAATGTGTCGTTGATTACATTATTGAGTATGACAATTAACAAGAGTGAAAAGAAAGGTTCAAGTATAACACTTATATAATTACAAATTACAAAGGTAAAGGCATTGTTCCTTTTATTACACATAATTATAATCTTCTTATAACATGCAAGCAACTTTCATTCAAGCGTGTTACAAGAAATATGGGTGTGTGACACCTATTCATGGATTAACTACGTCTGTCGTATTGATACATTGTAAAAATTGTATTGGGTAATTGCGAGGGTATTGTTTTTTAAAGGAAGTGGAAAAATGATCGATTGATATATCAATCTTGAACATACATATAAAGTGAATTTTTGTTGTAGGTATGTACCTATACCGCTTGTAATAATTTACAATATTAATATTTCGAAAGGTCATGTTAAGTAATAAATGCAAGTACACAAATGGTATATATTTATTATGAAAAGATGCAATAATATACTACCAGTAAATATGGGCGGAGTATTGACATATAAAATAAAAAACAAAAAGAAACACGTTCGTATTTGGTATGTTGAAAATAAACACAATTTCATTACATTGCGATTGCAAACATTGGTTAAAAATACGACATACCAAATATACAATAAAATTTAAAAAAAAACATTTTTTGGCTTGAAAATCTCGGCAAAGAGAAATAAAATAAAGGTACTTCTAACATGCAGTCGAGATTCTGTAATCCGAAATGAGAAAAAATCAAGGTTTTGCCTGTTCAATTGTTGTGAAAAATGATGTATTTTCTCACAAAATGTTCATTTATTAAATTCGTCAAACTATATAATAGCGTAAGTGTTTAATTAATTATTTACAGATAACTTAAATGCTTATCTCAAATGGTAAAGTATAATTAACGTTAACGAATAGTGACAGAACTTTAATTAATGATTACTGTAATTGGACAAAGCACATTAGAAGCGTAAAAATCAAAATTGGGATTTTTATTGGCCTTTAAATAAATTGGTTTTTAAAAGGTTATATAGGTAGTACTTCAACCATTCTTTCATAATGAATTCGAATCACGTTTGCAAAATTCACAACTGCAATAATAAGCAGTAGGTATAATTAGAAAAATTACCTGTAAAGTCCTTAGGAACCTCGGTCGGAAGGGGACCATTGATTAGTTTGACTTTTATTGGTAGAGCTATTCTTCTTAGTAAATGAGTTAATTTATACAAACAGTCTCGATCTAAAGCTAGAGGTCCAGTTTTGTCGATCAATCCCGGAAAGCATAGACGAGCTTTTATCGAACTGTAAGTTTCATAAAATTCACCTTTGGTTGTTAGTGGAACGTAGAGTTCCTAAAAAGAAAAAGAAACATTAGAAGTTTTCAATTTCGCAATTTCAATGTTGAAGGTGATTTCATTTCCGGAACATTTTTATTAATAGCAATAGTACTCAACTTTAACATTAGTGTAATTACAATACAAAAATATATTAGTTAACTTTCCAGTAATTAAAATTCGTGTTTACAGAAATTGCTACTTAAAATAGTTTCATCTTAAGACTGTAAACATGTAGTACATGGAATCAAACTGAGTAGATGTAAGTTGCAAGATACGCTCTAATAATCTTGCGTGATCGAAATTTAAACAACGCAACGTTAAAACTTATAAATCAGATTGTGAGAGTACCATTACTTTAATATTTTAATTATTATATTTATAAATTAAACTTACCTGATTATTTTGACTAATTAGTTGAGCGTAACGATTAGCTAGATCTCGATCTTTTGTTGAACGGGACACTCGAGATGCTCTCGTATCGGAGTGCTTGCTACCTTCACGATGCTGAAAGACAGCTCGTAATTGAAAAACTTGCCCGCCTCTAATTTGAGTTTTCAGGTATTGAGTTTTTCCGGGAATATTATCTGTAAGAACACAAAAATTATAACTTGCCCAGCGGTTCAAGAGCGAATAAATTGAAAGTAACCAAATATTTTATATCTCAATTGAGCGTAAGTATATTTTTTAACACCTGCCTAGACCATACATATATGCAGAAGAATATTACGATTAAGTAAGAATTTATAAACTTTCTATTTCTATAGTATGGCTGTTTTAAAAAGAGTTCATAATTTAATTTTTTTAGTTAATTGTAAAATAATGTTTGTCAATTACATTTTTTTAATATTTACTTTACTTCAGGGACATAGCAATCATTAACTTGAAAGCAACATTTGAAGAACAAAATAAGTTAATTCGGAAAATAAGATTTCTTCTACCATAATGCATTTGTAGCAGTTATAGCGATTATTATTTTTGTATAGCTGCAGAACAACAAAATAGTATATTACATATCAAGGAACAAGAGAACAAAACAGATCAGAACATCAGAACAGAGGATTAAAAACAGTTTCCACTAATGAAGAAGAAAGAAAGAAATACATAAAAGATATATAAATAATTCGATTGACTTAATTCTTACATCTGGCTTTCGAAGGCTCGATATATTATTTCTAGTAGTAAATAAAGGCAACGGCCATACTGGCTTGTCATAAGCTCCTGAAGATTTAAGTTGGTAACTTAAAATGAATCAAAAAGTAAACAGAAAGAGTATTCAGGAGAATCAGACTATGGTGAGCAATTTTTCTTCTTTTTAGAGTTCATTTACCTCATTTAGCTTGATTGGAGGTTGGCTACCATGACGTCGTATTTATATCTGTTTTTTTGAAATCTTACTATTGCTTCGACAAACGTTTCAATGCCTCAAGTTCTTAAGCCACGATTGCTTCTTTCTTCCGAGATCTTACTTTTCTCTCTATTTATCCCTCCATAATTGAAAAAGCACATATAATTTTCCCCCCGGGAGAAGCTGAACTCCTAGAGGGCGCGTCCCCAGGTGGCGGATAGGGGAATGCTCGGCCTCAGGGCAGGGTAGGAGGAAAATCAAATACCTCAAGTATTGAAAACGGCCTCGGAACTGGATGGACTAAAAGGATGACAACAGCGTAAGGAACAAGGCATAAACGATTTAAGATTGGCGGCACGGTCAGATTAGCGACCTAGAACATTATATCATGGAACACCAAAGATCAGGAGGTGATTACGGAAATGATAGAAAAGAAAATTGACATTTGATTTGTGCACTGTCTGAAACGAAGAAAAAGGGCAAAGGAACTCGCGGATATGGCGACTACATCCATGATCTACAGTGGAGTTACCAAAGAGAGCCGAGCAAAAGAAGGGGTCGCCCTCCTGATTCACCAAAAGGTTCACCCAAGCATAATTAGTGTTGACTACAAAAGCGAGAGAATACTGCGAGTCACTTTGGAATTAAACAGCAATAAAGTTAACATCATAAGCGGGTATGCCCCCGACATTATTAAGCCACGCGATAAAAGAGACATTCGATACCACCTACAGAAGACGTCATAATAATGGGAGTCCTATCCTAATTCCTACCCTAATTTAATGAAGCGACTGAAAAATAAAATAGGGAACTCCTGGTGGATTTTTGCAGTCAAAACAGTATGAGAATCAACAACACCTTCTTCAAACACGACCCAAAATATAAAATAACATGGCAAAATTCGCGTGGCCAATCGTCTACACTGGACTACATTATAACTAGCCGCAGCATTCTACCAACCGAAATACTGGATGCGAGAACACTAAACTCAGCAAATGTTGGAAGCGATCATAAACTGGTGCATTGTAAGCTGAGACTGAACCATCCGAATAAACAAAAACGTAAACCAGCGGAAGCAGAAAATACTTAACAGCGTAAAAGAAAAACTTAATATAAAAAGTCTATTAATCCGACTGACAACGTTGAAGAAGCATGGGGAAAAGTTAAGTCAAACATACTGGAAGCTGCAAAAGAAGCGTGTGGCACAAGACTAACAAAATCAAAACCAGCATACCCGAAGACACCATGGTCCACCGACGAAATAAAACAGCTCAACCAGGAAAAGAAACGGTCTTACCTTAAACATAAATCATCAGGAACACCCGAAGACCTTAGGGAATATAAACGAGTCAGAAATAGGGTCATCCAGAGAATAAGAGCAATAAAAGAAAAATACTGGGAAGAGTTTACGGCGGACATGGAACATGATCTGACAGGGTTACAACTTCCACAAAATTAGCGCTGAAGAGTGGATTAAGCATTTTACATCGATGTACCAGCAGAACTCGACCGAAACAGTGGATGATGTGATGGATTACGAAGCCGATATAATACAGATGGAAAAAGAAGACATATCAAAGATAATTCGAAACCTAAAAGGAAGAAAGGCGGCTGGAATGGATGGAATTAATAACGAGCTGCTCAAGTATGCTGGTGAAGCGCTAGAAAATGAATTAACTCAACTAATAAAAATTGTGTATTCAAATCAAGAAATCCCTAAAGAACACAAATCATCCATTACAATCCCAATATTCAAGAAGGGTGACAAGAGAAACCAGGAGAACTATAGAGGGATAACCTTACTCAGCTCGGTACTGAAACTAATCACAAAGGTGACGTTAATTAACAGCGTCAAAACTAAGAAAGGATACCAAATGGGCCAAAGAGAAATCAACTTCATCTGCTATGCTGATAAAGATCCGCCGTAAGGAATGGAAGGCGCACATAGACAGAATGGGAGACAAATGTCTCCCAAAAATAGTAAGAGGTGGTAAATCCACCGGAAGAAGACTCCCCGGTAGACCGCCAAAACGATGGACGGAAAGTTGGGTGTCATCGTCAATCGAATCGCCACCAAGATGAGGTCACAATTAGAAAGACAGGCAGTGCCTAATTTTAAGAAGAAGAAGACATATAATTTTAAAAAAGTAAGCTGCATTTCTTCTTTTGATGGAAGTTGTTTACGGAATATTTAAATATCAGAGAAGTGGAATGATTAATCAGTGTATCCTCCCGATGGTAAATATGGTAAATCCAAAGAAACCCGAATAAAATAACAAAAGTTCAAAGAGCACGGATAGAAGCATTAGACGGAAGAGCCAGACGCTACCAAGCACCATCCTCTTACTCAAATGGAAATTAGGGTACCTTTCCAGACAGAACAACAAATGGAAATTCAATGGAGTGACTTGACTTTGAAGGGATCTTCTTAAGTTTCGTTCATTCGGCGACTTTCAAGCCTAATCTACAGCTCGTCGTAGAACGGTACACTTTTCAGCTGGTTGCGTAAATATCTATTATTATAAATGGAAATTGTAGTACATACATATCTCTCCGTTATTCCAAAATCTTTTTCATTGTCGTAAGTCTGCAAGATCCAGTACCGAAACAAATTCCACTTTGGTTCTGGTTGATCATTATCCCCGATAAGCTTATATTTATTATGTGGTAAGAGCCTTTAGGCTTCAGTTAGAAGAGATTGTACGATGTCATCAGTGATAATACTAAATTAAACATAATTTATTCACATAATAATCCTAAGAGTGCAAAACAAGTACCACAGAAAAATATTCTTCTATGCTACTGGTATTCCAAACCAAGATGAAACCCCCCTTCCAATTCTTTCGACTGCGATTCCCGACTTTTTATTATTTTTTCTGAATATTGAAAAACAATCAAAAAATATAAAAAAATATTTATGTACAATTTGTGGGATTTTCTGTGGCTGTTGGGAAGTGGGTGCGTGGTCGTAGGATGAATAGTAAGAAAACAGAATAAACGTACATATATATCTTCACGTTCTATCGTATCTTTGTGTCTCCATTCCTCATCGGTTAGCATTCAGAGCTAAACGGATATAATCGGGAAGTGAATGAGTTATGAAGAAAAAATTCAAGTTAATAGTTATTGTAAATTAAATCATAATTCAGCAGAGCATTTTAATTATATTTTTTGTAATAGGTAAATTTAAATCCTTCATCTACTATTAATTTTATTATAAAATATCGCGTTGTTCTGACTTTGACTTTTATGTGTACTGCGTTTACATCGAAACATAAACTTACCAGAAGAGTCTTGATTACTAGCAGCGTAGGCAGTAAAAGATTGAATGCTAATAAAACTACAAACTTGTTCTCTAACAAGTTGTAACAGCGTAGAATGAACCACTGCAGACTTTTCGCCCTTTTCGTTTGTCAAAGAAAACCAACCTGAAAACAAAAATAATAATTAGACGTCGACAAAAAATATCAGCAATACAATTTTATTACATAAAGTAGTGACAATGCCGATGCCGTGTTAAACTGAAATTTGTTGCTTTTAGTGTTTATTATTTCTTGAAAATACATACTATTAACAATGTAATTTTTGCTCAAAAAAGTAATTCAAGGTTTAACGTCGACCTCGACGAGTATTTTCATACAATCGTTCTTCATCTTCTTCTTCTTTTTATATGCGCACATAGTTATTGTTGTTAATTAATTTTTCGCATATCTCTAATTGAAGTTTCAGTGCTTTTCTTCGGTTACGTACTCACGAACCTATCCTTGAAAATCTTGTTAAAGAATTTTGAATGCAAACGCATGTAGGTGTACTTTTTTAAAAACCTACTGCAGGATTATAAATTACATATTAATTCTAATAAAAGTTTAACTGATGATTTAATGATAGATTAATACGAACGTAATGGGTCATTACAAAATAAAAAATTTAATTGTGTTTAGGCGTAGAAGATTTAGCACTTTTTAATTTGTCATGAATTTTTACGAACTTATTAAATAATACTAGTGGGCGTCATCTTCGGCTAAAGTAAATAAATATCTTTGTTGTGTAATTAACGCCATTAGATTGGGTAAAAATTTTAATTTGCACTTTTATAATGAACCAACTTTTATGGTAACAATTTTAAAAAATTAATTTGTTTTGTAAATAGATTTTAAACAAAGACGTGGGAAGATGTGCCTATACATAACACAACATAACGTAACTATAATACGTAATATTTCTCCAAGATACATTTAATCGAGATTCTTCAATTTGATTAAATAGATTTCTATTTTAATTTCCAATGTCTATTACATATTTGGAAAAATGGAAATTTTATTTCAGCTAATATTGTAATTATTATTTTAAGTAGTGCCTCGATGAATTTTTGATTAATTAAATAAATGATTGATTTACTCAATATTCGTATCATTAAGCCAATAAATACTTATTGCACAATTTAATTATTTAATTTATTTTGCTATGCTCTACAATTATTGATGTAATTTTCTTATAGTTTTCAACTTCATTATAATCATTTTTGTGCTTCTTTCAAATTTAATGACTAATGAGCTTATGGAAAACGGTATGTTGCAACAACAGCTAGATTAGTTATACTAAAGTAGGTTTATAGATATAGTTGCAATTATTCCGAGCGGGATTTCATGAATATATTTCGATTAGTTACAGGCTCGCGAAGCGTGCAATATATGGAACAAATTACGGAATGGATCTTAAAAATCGATTGTTCAAGTTCTATTAACTAAGACAATTTTATGGAACAGTTTAAGAAAATTCTTCATAAATTACAACCGTACCACCTACTGTAAGCTCGTAAGCCCATTGTCAATGTAATCGTAATTATTTTGTCATGTAAAGGTGTTTCATTTTGATATACATAAATTACTGTTGTGTCACCGCGAACAAAAATTTAATATTTTTTAATTTACTTAATCTTGATTCTCCAACGTTTGTAGGTCGCGGAAAAAACTCCATTAGATGTACTTACTACTAAATAATTTATAATAAGTTGCGCTACCAATTTTGCTTGCAAACTGGGAGCCGGCTTGTCTTTTGGTTGATTTATGATTTTATGCAAAGTAGTATAATTCCTATAACGATTTATTTAGTAAACTTGGTAAATTCAATTAATGGTTAGGCTAAATGTAATTAGTTATGTAGTAGAGCAATAATAATAACGGTAAAACATTGTAAGGCTGCAGCTAGATTAGCATATACATAGCAAGTATTATTAATACGGCCAGTATAAATAAATCAAAATAACATATATTTTCATTTTATCTTTATAATTTAATTAATATTCCGATATCTTATTATATGCATCACAAACTATAGGAAGACCTTAAGAACGGATGCCATGGAGAAATTGCCACTTTCTGCAATTACTGCACCCACAAAGTGTTCCTGGCTACCAAAGCTAAACATCAGCTTGTTTAGTGAAAATTCGTTAAGCTTTAATGCAGATAAACTTAAATTAACCTGATATTATGACACTGGCCCTTAAGGACACAAAACGTAGTTGTAAGCAGAAAGGATGGGTGCTATTGACCCATTTTCTAGAAATAGAGTCCCCCCCCCCAAAGGTCCCCAAATTTTTGAGATTCACTTTTCTTTAAAGCACTTAATATTATTTTTCATTACAAAATAAATTAATTTAAAAAACATCCATTCTTTCATTCAAATGAATGGCAGCTATATGGATCTGCGGCTAATCGCATCAAATTGTCCTAGACCCGCCCGTTCATTATTTGTACTCTATATCATTATAACAATAAGGTACAATTCAACCGAACAACGCAATTCGCCCAATTATATAACAATACAAACCAGTGACACCGACCTAAAAAACAAGAAAGGTTAAAAAAAGTAAAATAAAATTGATCTCCGGACGCCTATTAACTGGCCTGTACGAAGGTTAAGCTTCATTAGCTTCTACTAGACTATTGCTGACTCTGCATCTTGCATAGTAGTATGTAGTAGAGTAGTATAAATTTTTTTTATTTTTTTTTAGTTTTTAATTTTAAAAAGCTTTTGTTATTGTTGACAAGTCCGATGTTTATTCTGGCAACCTTTACATTTTTTTATACCTTCAATGATATATTAATATATAATTATATTTTTTTGTGCTTACTATTATAGTATTTGTAAGTTCCAGCATACATGAAATAATACAATAAAAAAATTAAAATAGTTTTGGATTTTATTGTAAAATCGGCCTTAAATGTATGAAGTAGAAAAATGAACCAATGAAGCAATTTCCCAACAAATATTCATTATATTATTTAATAATATAAAAAATTATGTTAATATGTACATTGTGAATTTTATAATAATATTAATAATAACACTTACATATTATAAATGTTATACAATAATAATAAATTATTACAATATGATCTTGTGTCCTTGCATTACGCATCCGTTTTTTCCCACTGTTCTTTACATTCATTGCATTTAAGTTTTATGTTATATTTACATATTATATTATAATATAATACAATAAATAATACAAGGTAATATACGGGATAGCTTAAAACAATCGTGAAATCTATCATCAACGATGAACAATATGAAAAATATGATTTTAAAAAAATCACAATTTCTTTGTATTGGTTTACAAAGTTTTATTTTTTTCTTATTCCACCTATTTAAAATATACCGAAAAATAATATTCAGGTTTATGTAGTAAAATATATGGATGATTTAGTTAGGCACCATTTAGAAATCTTTAATAAATTTTGTAAAAAAGAAAGGAAGTACAAAAACAAATTCATATGCGTATAAAAAAAAATGTAAAAAGTAGAAATTAATTTCTTTTTGCAAATTTATTTAAAAAGAAATATAAAAGCTAAATACCAGAACTTCCTCATTTTAAATAGATTTATTATGGTAAGCACGCATTATTGTAAAAAACTGCCTTTTTCTTTGATGATATATGTTTTTCTTAAACGGGCTATTTCATTACACAAAAATTTAAGTCTAATCACAGCTACTAGCCTGAGAGTATTTGCATTGTAGTTTTTTATAACTAAAGGAAGTTACATAATTATGCAAATAATTTGGGCTTAAAATTAAAATATTATGAGGAAATAATTAATTACTATCATTACAACAAACGAATTCTGCATGTGATAAATGCAATCACATTTAAGGACTAATGGGAAAATGAGCTACTACAATACTCACATATTTCACACTTTGAAAACAATAAACTTTCCACAACCTGTGTCATAATATTCCAAAACCTAATTCTCACACACTGTACAAGGCATTTAAAAAATCGTATTATGTCATTTTTTTACTGATGCTTTAATTTTGTAATTTATGAGAAAAATTATAACATAAACAATAGTGCCATTATTACTAAATAGGAAAATATGATGATTAATATGCAACATCTTTACTAATTGAAAACATACGTGATTCGATCTTCCTGTCTTTTGCAGATATTGAACATTTTTATAGTAAAATATCATTGCCAATATATTTTATCTATAATTCTGAGTTAGATTGACTAATTAAACTATTAATTTTGAGAGTAATTTTATTCTACTATTATCTTCGGAGAACATGTTTAGCAATATAGGTCCCCTACGTGTATGATGAGACTTGGCAGGCTTACCATAGCTCAAGAAAAGACAGTTGTGGACGTCAAGGAACCCAGTGCAGCACTTTTTACTTTTTGTACTATCTTAAGTGTGTTAGCATAAAGCTCTATTTACGTATCAACTAAAATTAATAGCCAAGTAATAAAATATTTATGCTTATTTGAAGGATGAGTTGTGGGAACTATCTTGCAGAGCTTCAACATAAGTAAATACATTAGCGTCTGAAACAGCATAAAAAGCTGCTAATAAACCATTTGCTTAAACAAATCAAGAACAACTTTTAAGAAAAATGGTAGAAGAAGAATGATATTATAATGTTTTCATCTGATCATCAAATCTTAGTAAAAATTAGCAAGCAAATGTATTCACTCATAAGCTAACCGGAGTTAGCCCAATTAAAATGCTTTTAGTTAGAATGGCGATGCCTTATAATTAAAATAATTTTTCATAACTCACCGGAATATCCTTCGGGAAAGTAGAGCGAATTTGAATCCACCTTTTCTTTTCCTTTTCTGCCCGTAACTCCTTTAGCTTCCACCTTTGTAAAACTATCAAAACACCGGTAAAGAAGTAAAGGTTCCCCCTTTTCGACTCGCACAACTCTAGGTAAAGAATATCTTTCTAAAAAGTCTCTAGCTTCAAAATCTTGATGCCTATTTCTCTCTTCCGTAGAATCTGGACTAGTTTGAGAAGTTTTACTATTAGAATTATTTTTTAACGATTCGGAAACACTGTAGTCCGTTTCTACAAGCACTTCACTAAAACTGGCTCGCGAATCGTGAGAGTTAAAGCGTCGCAACGATGGAGGTTTTGTTTTTGTGCTTTTTTTGTTGTCTTGGAAAATAAAATTCGACGCATCGAAGCTTGTAAATGCGTCCGATTGTCGAAACAACGGATTGAACGATGTTTTCGGAAATAAAGGATTGGGCATACGTAGGGAAGGAAGAGAGGAATTTCGTGTATAGCTATTTCCACTCCGACTAGAACTGCTTCTTGATGAAACAGTAGCGTTGGGAAACATTTTGAGAGACACTAGTGTTTCTAGTTGAATTGCGAACTACATTCTCGTTGCCGATGATGGACTCCACCTGAAATTAAAAGTCTTTCGTTAGTATTGTGTGCAGACAATAACTTACAATTATTGTGATATATCTCAGTTTAATAATTTTGCCATAATATTGGAACTAGTATAAACTGGATTTATAGGATTTAAAACCTGTTAGGCTTGGTAAACCGAAGACTTACCCACGCAAATACATGTAGGACAGTGTCTAAATACAAAAATTGATTTAGAAATCTGTTATTATAATGTAAAATGAAAAAATATCGAGTAGAAGTGAATTACGTATTTCATTAATTACACTGACGATTATAACAAGAAATGCAATCAAACTATTTAATTATCCTTAAAAAGAATTAATTAATAGTAGCCACTTGAAATATGGATAACGGCAAACAACATAATGATAATGGTGTAAATTTATAAATAAAGCTCCAGCGTTACTTGTGCATTAATAATTGTTTTTAAATATAATTCTGTTATGGTAGTAAAGTATGAATATAACAACTATACTATTTATAAATAATTCATTATTATTTATTATTACACTTCAGGAATACCTTGAAAAAACAGCAAGGCTAAAGAACGCGACGTTTCTTATATTCGAATAGTACCCACCTGAAGCTATAGTCTTTATCGGCTATTGGCTAACAATTTAGTTTTTATATTCTACATACATCGAATGGATTTGTATTAGGAACAATTTTTATTATTTGTTCACCTATTCAGTTAGTATACGAGACCGTGTGAATTTGAAGATTTAAGTTGATCTTCATGGTTCAATTAACTATTTGCTATTGCGACATTAAATATGTACGATTAGTAATAAACGAACAATTTGGAATTGCTTTGTATTTGCCAAATCAAGGTTGGCATAATTTACGTTTTAGTAAAAAGAAACAAATAAGCAAGAATTAAATTAATTCAATGGGTGTACAAGTTTTCATTCATGGTATTAATGACGTGGTTTTCTCTGGTCGGCACGTAGCACTTTATATAACCGGTTGGATGCGCTGGGCGAAAAGTTTGGGTTTGAATCTCTATTCATTGCAAAATGAATTAGGGACGTTGCTGCAGAAGCAGGCCATAGTACCAAATTATGACTTTTATTGGTTAATCGTCGATAAAGTTTTAGCAAAACTTATTTCACACAGGTAGACAATGGTAAAAGCAATTAAGTATAAGTTATAGTGATTGCATGTGCACTCATAGCCAAGTCCGATAGGAATTCGTACGCATAAAATATCCGCTATCAATCTAAAAGTGAATAGGTATAAATAAGAGTTGCACTAAAATTGTAATTATATTATTCAAGTTTTATGGTCGTTTATTAAATAGATAGTAAATGGAAACATTTATTATCACTGTGGTGGAAAATGTACTTGATACATTACCTTACTGATAAATATAATATTGTAAACGCTCACACGGGAGTAGTTGAAAGCCATAAATTGTTTTTTATATTTTACAATGATTAACGTTTATGTAGTTCACATTTGCATAGTAAAATTTAATTTTTTTAATAACTTTTCTTTTTTAAATTATAATTTGTTTGCACTTACTGTATAAGCAGGTGTTCAATGAAAATAACACAGCGTTCGAGAAAACTTGAATATTTTTAAATTTTACCTATTCAACTTGTTTATTTAAAATTATTTATACTGTAATTAAGATCAAACGTTGATGCAGTTAATCCTGTTAATATGCTCACTCGGAATTAAACTTTATTGTATTAATTGCATCTTCTTATTAAGAAGATAAATAAAATAGCAGCAGCACATGTGCATAAATATATTTTAATTAAATGTCAATTTCAATTTAAAATTACAAATATAGAACTACAACGCAAAAATTGTTAATGAACTATTAAACTCATAAGTTATATGGAATAATGTAGTTTACTGCTGAATTCATTAAAATGGAACAACCATTCAGCATTCAAATTATGGACATCGACTTGAAAGAAAATAGATTTTGTAACAATAATTTTTGTACATAGTTGAGATATGAGGCAGACAGCACGTCAATCCATTAATCTCAAAAAAATGTCTCAAAAAATAATATTATTCTGTTGTCTGACAATAGCAAATCCGGTTATAACGAACTTTCGTGTATAGTGAACTTTTTCACTCTATTACAAAATAAATTTAATTTTCTTTGCACTATTTTAAATTTATTAATAATTTTCACAAGCTAATAATTTATAGATTTATTTTATAAAAAATAAAGTAACCTACGTACCTACATACTTAAGTACGGTATTATTTATTACGGTGTGACAATTAATAGTACTCTTTGCTATGTGGAAAGCTACCTACCAGTAAAAATAAAAAGTGTTATTTACAGAAAATTAGCATAGAAATCAAAAGTAAACAAATATAAAATGTTAATTCCTTGAAAATAAGCAAAATAGTTTTAATATTATGAAGTAGTGCTAAAAGATTAATAAACTTTATAATCTAAACAATTAATCGCAAGAGCATAACATACGTATACCTTTCTAGACATTAAATAATATAAAATATTATACAATAAAGCATTTAAACTGTTAGCATAATATATGAGTGCAGTGAAAACGAGTTTTCTACAAATTATTACCAAAAACTGGAACCAATAAATTTAGCAATGCAACACTTCTACTAATAGTAGAGTGCTATCATGAAATTATTTTTACTTCTGTGGGGGTGTCGGGGTTAAAAGCTGAAACTTGCAGGAATGAAAGGTGAGATGGCATATATTCGTAATCCGAAGGTAATCAAAAATAATCACGCGCAAAAGGGCACTATTTAAAAAATATGAGATAATACTATTAGCAGGAAGCCCATAAAATGACGATCATTTTGATATATAATTTGAAATCATTTTTGTACGAAATGTATTTTTTTTTAATGTTTGAAAACTGAAATTTGTTAAGTCGCTTATGGGAAATCAAATTTTAAATTGCAATTATCTCGGTTCGAACTTTGCAAAAATTTTATAATATTTGACAATATTTATTTATATACGCTTCTATTTGCGAAACGAAAGCCTAAATCAAAATTTTTTGTACTTGATAATAGTTGCGCATATGTGTGGAGAATCGCTTAGTTGAAAAATGATAATTTTTCGTTTAATATTAAACACGATATGAAATTATTAGTAACATTTAAAATTTTAAATTTTTAATGCGCTCACTACAAAATCACAATTTCCCACTCCAAATTTGTATTGTACAGCACCGGTCATGAAAAGTGCATCGGGAATTAGTTTTTCTGAATCATTGAAAATTTGCAATTTCAATGTTTAGAATTAAATTTTGGCTTGGTTTCTTGTTTATTAGAACGTTTAACCTAAATGGTCACTTGCATTTGAAAACTACTCGTCAAAAACATTTTCTTTGTCGAGCAGTAATGGCGTAACCGATTTTACAGTATATCTTTGTTTTTACGGTTTTTACAAACATTCTGACCCATACAATTACAAGATCCAATGCAATCCATATTATTTTTCTTGCAAGTACAGACCTTACTTCCGCAATCAAGAGCATAATAAGAATAACTTTTTGTTTTGATTGCAGAAGTTTAAAGGAAATTATACCTTTTTGACATCCACATGAAGCTAGAACTTTTAATTCCACAGGAAAAGGTGGTAAAGTTGTTAGAATAAATTGATATAATCATTATCAAATTTCCATCCATGATCTGCAACACTCGGTAATTGAAGACGAGGTTGTAAATAATTAAGCCGTATTTTAGCTTGATAATGCGCTCTCAAGCTATGAAACCTTTAAGAATCTTCTGTTGGGAGTAATTTTGTAATAGAAGCAGAAGATGCCAGCAGTCTTCTTATAATATTAATTGACGAAATGTCAGTATTTTTTGAATATGGTTTATTAATAACAATTTTCTGGATATTTTTGAATATGTCTTCCAAAATTTGATGCATTCCGGCACCGCCTAAACACTCAGAATGATCTAAAATTGTTTTCCATGCTGATTTTTTCCCAATTCCTGAAAATTGACTGGTGGTAGCACAACCAGTTAATGTCGTATACTGCTACATCAAGGATTGAAGTATTTCTTGAAATAAACTACAGTATTAGCACATTGGTATCGTTGCACTAAATTATGCATCTAGAATAACTATACCTTTTTGCAGACAGTATATGCACCAAATCTTAAATAAATCATCAGCATTTACTTCGAAATTTCCTCTCTATTCTAAAATATTTGTGAAACCTCTACTAGTTGCAAACTGTAAATTTAATTTTCTGTGGAGTGTTTAATCAACTGCTCAGATAGAAAATGTGTTAATTATTTCTTTTTAAATTCTGAATGAATAAATAAATTCCATTGTTGTGGAAGTGGAACATCAGTTCTCTCGATTACTCCGTCAATTCATATTTGGGGACCCCTTTTGTGACGAGTAATATTTTTTATGAAATCTTTGATGTGATCAAATACAACATCGATTCGCATGGCATTGTATTTATTTTTGACTTGGTTACTTTTACCAGTAAGCCCACGATTAGTCAAATGCAAGTGACCATTTAGGTTAAACGTTCTAATAAAGAAGAAACCAAGCCAAAATTTAATTCTAAACCTTGAAATAGCAAATTTTCAACGATTCAGAAAAACTAATTCCCGATGCACTTTTCATGACCGGTGCTGTACAATACAAATTTGGAGTGGGAAATTGTGATTTTGTATGAGCGCATTAAAAATTTTAAATTTTAAATACTACTAATAATTTCATATCGTGTTTAATATTAAACGAAAAATTATCATTTTCCAACTAAGCGATTCTCCACACATATGCGCAACTATTATCAAGTACAAAAAATTTTGATTTAGGATTTCGTTTCGCAAATAGAAACGTATATATTTAAATATTGTCAAATATTACAAAAATTTTGCCAAGTTCGAACCGAGATAATTGCAATTTAAAATTTGATTTCCCATAAGCGACTTAACAAATTTCAGTTTTCAAACATTAAAAAAAAATACATTTCGTACAAAACTGATTTCAAATTATATATCAAAATGATCGTCATTTTATGGGCTTCCTGCTAATAGTAATATCTCATTTTTTTTAAATAGCGCCCTTTTGCGCGTGATTATTTTTGATTACCTTCGGATTTCGAATATATGCCATCTAACCTTTCATTCCTGCAAGTTTCAGCTTTTAACCCCGACACCCCCACAGAAATCGTTTTTAAGCGTTTTATTTTGAATCGGGCACTCTACTATAATACATAATAATATAATTTATAACAATTAATTTAAGAGATCAAGTAAGTGTTGATCCGTGATATTTCAACTTAATTGTAATGTTATGTAAATATAATTCAACATCAACAAAAAATAATCGACTAATCCATGTTAGATTTAATCTCTTAACTTTAGTTATTTAACATTGTAATATTAGGTCTATGGCTTAACTGCACAATAAAATAACGATTTATAAAAAAAAAGTGAAAAAAATTTAATTTTTACGCTGTTATGATAATTAGACAAATAGCATAAAACAGTAACTTTACACATGGTAGAGCGTGCGATTTTGATAAATTTTTTTTGGAGAAAATAGGAAAATTGAATATAATTTGAATAAAAATAAATAAACAAGGTAGACAGAATTATTCAAAATTAAAAAAGTTATGTAAATAAAAAAATTAATTATTACTGGGACATCTGCCATTTCGATATGTTGCGTATTAGCAAGGTGTCCAGGATAATATTAATAATTTATAAGCCTATAATTATTATAATATAATCTATATTAAAATGCATTTTATCAATTAATCTCTCAGTTTTAAGTATTTTTTTTATTTTCATGAAGTTTTCTCCAAAGTATGTTGTTAAAACGAAATAGATTTGGTATTATTTCTTAAATGTATGCAGTTCTAAAAATAAGACAAAACCGCGAGCCTATTGTCCTATTGATAAAATATTCACAGCACACCACTGCCTAGTATATGTCGTACATATATCATATTAATATTATTTAAAGCGTTCGAGGTGTTTTAACATACATACCGGACCTACTGTATACGGTGGGCTCCGAATCACTGCAAATACAATACATTCCAGTGGCGGCTCGCGACACCACTGACTGACTAAAATCAGCGTACGCCATCCAAAAATAAGAAACATGCTTTGCGGCCAGAATATTTTAATAATCTGATATATGAAATTTGATTATGGCAAGGAAAACTCGAAGAAATCGCATTAATGATATCTCATGGATAATGAATTTAATTCAATTGCAAGCTATCTGTTCTCCATTTGAATGTACAGGGCATTTGAGCTAAGATTTCTTCTTTCAAGTAATTTTTTTGCATTTTTAATTTAAGTTTTTATTTATCCAGAAAGCCACGACTCTCGCTCACCGTCGGAGCATGACTTTTGACTCATTTTAAAATAAAATACAAATTATTATTGCACAACAAATTGAAGATGAGTAACACATAAAAATCCTATGTATTGACTCATCCGAATAAGTAAGTAGAGACTAAACCAATATAATTTGCATTCAACAATTGTTTAACTCAAGTAATTGTTATCTTAATAGTGCACCATGCAGTGCCAAATTCTCTATAGGAAGTTGAACTTTTTATAATGGCCATTTAATATTCAACGAATACTCAGAAGGTCAAATGAAGATAAAATGACAAGTAGCGAATTAATAGAAAGTTAATAAATTTTGAGACAAGATTTATGAATACTAATGAAGTACAAATATGGTAAGATATCTGGGTGCATATTGCATTGTTGCATAATGATTTTATAAAATTTTGACTATATAATTGCAATACAATTATAAATGAGACTGAAATTGCAATAGTGACAAGCTTTATACAATTAATTGAATATGTAACGCCTACGTGTCCATTAAAATTATCATTTTAAGCGTTTCACTTATTGAAATCGATTCATAACTTTTAATGTTCCATTGCTATTAAAAATTTTCTGTCAGGTAGATGTGAATGCGGTAGTAAACTAGCCAGTACATAATTTTTAATAAAATATCCTTATTCTTAGAATACCTAAAATTCTTCTTCTCCAAAGAGAAGGTTACCTCAAGGCAGCAGGTATGGAGCATGGAAGAACTCTTTTTCATCAAATCAGTAGTTAATTAAAGGATGCCAACTTAACGTAGTGTGAAACCTTACTCAAAGAACTGAGATGGTTCTCTCGTAAAACTTTTATTATCCTATTAAGAGGAAAAGCTATAAAATGTACCTATTTTAATAATGTAATGGCATTTTTAATTAAATTTCATTATATTTAACTTCACTTCGATAAACTCTCGTATCAAGTTCTCGAGATTGCAGTCACGTCAAGAAGTATTAAATTTTGCAGAACAAATCTTTTTGATCGAACATGGAAATGTCATCACAAACCGAAACAAATGGGATTTTTGCGATGTCAAACTTACTAAAATCGTTTAAAACTTTGAACTTTAGAATATCTTATTTAAGAAAAATAAGTCTTTGAACTCGATCTGGTCTTCGTATTCTTATTTCAGATAATAGGGTATTACTGAAGACTAGTGCAACGAACGGGTTTAATAGGATGACGAATGAAATCAAATTGTATACAGAATGAATCTCATTTTTGATTATAGCAACAAGACAGATTTTCAAAAGTACAATGACACTGATTAAGGTGCAGAAAATGTAAATTATTTTACTTAAATTTAATGACAAGTGCAATACAAATTTACCATTGCACTGTTAGTTCCAACTAGAAAAAATTGTTTTCGTGTTTAGCACAAAAAACAACATTACGTAATGAGCACAATTGGATTTAATGACCAAAATAGAGATAAACAAACTTAATGTCTCATATCCTACCTGTTGTCGATGGAAACTTTCCGTTTTCAACAGATAGAAAGGTGGAAACTTGAAAGGATGTGGATGGTACGTAAGTGCATTCAAAAAGCGTTTATTCAAGAAAATTGTTAAAATAATGTCTTTGAACCTTGATAAAACATTGACTTGGACTGCAAATTCCCTGACGTATCAAGTATCCAACGATTATAAGATTTATAACGGATGTTTCATTTTTGGTATTGCTGGTGGCCATTAAGTGTCAAACAAAGCATCGTTAATTCATACAATATATTTAATTCGGAGCTGTCGGATTACTTCAATAAGTACATTAATTTCTAGCACGTGTTTCTAACACCAACTTATTTTGATTGATGCATGGTCGGACGTTTTTAAACGTGAAGAGGTATTGCGCAAAACTGGAAACAAAAAGTGATGGATCCAAGAGGGAATCATTTGCTATAGGTCAAAGAAAATAAATTAGAAGAAATACCTCCATCCTTACAATCAATGGTCAATGGGAAGTTTATTTACAATAGCAGAAGTTCACAATCATTCTTTTGGGACGAATGCGGATCAAATCGTTTTAAAAATACTTAAATTTATACTATTAACATTTTTCATTTAATTTTACAAGTTTTTTTGTTTGTTGTGTATAGCATAATTATACTAAATTAAATTGCCGTTAATAAGAGCGTATACTGTACTATTTGTACAAATAATGGTTGACCTACATGCTATTCCTAGGTAAATACGTGACAAATGTGTCAAAATATGTATGAACATGTATGTATAGGTACAATTAATCTGTAACTGTTATTGCTCAATTATAAATATGTTCTGTTTTAACGGGTTTCATTAAACAAACAATAGAATAAGATATGAATAATATTAAAATACAAATTGAAGTTAAATTAATTCACTTTTTTTACTATAAAAAGGTCAGAAAACTGTTAATTAAAACAATTGGGAAGACATTTAGAAATGTAGAATCGCACACACAAAAAACAACAGTTGCAGTTACTACAGGCTGGATGTTGGTTAAAGGCCAAATTTCAAGTTATATGAAAATAGCCGATACCCGGATAAGCCATTTGGTAACCTCTAAGCTGGCCACTTAAGTGGATGGTGTGATTCCAATTTCAATACCAGCAGGAAATGTATGAAAAACTGTACGTGGAGCAAGGTGTGTTGACATTGGTGGAAGATCAATTGATATCGGTTCCAAAATGAAATCTTGTCAGTTACTATATCAGAGCAGAAATCTCGTAGTACATGTTTGTCCAATGTGGAGATGTGCAGATGCGCCGCCGATAAAAGAGATCAGACGGTATGCGCCCACGCTCACGGAGTCTGTACAAGCCTGAATCACGAACGCGAGTCATTGCCATCGTGACCTTGGCTTAACCCGCGTCTATCAATAGAGAAGAGACGATGGGTTTTGTCCATCTTAAGTGCTAACTTACGAGAAAAGATTATGTATTTAATGTTAATCAAAGTTACCATAGCATTCGTTGATTTGATTGCAGTTTTCTGTTTACTTAGATCTTAATAGCATGGTTAAGTTCGTAAATGCTTGGGCGTCATTGACTGAATAATACTTACACCTACAATATTTTTTTCTATTATGCAAACAGATTATGCTACTGTAGAAAACGAAAGGTTCTTTTGTAAGGTGAACGATCTTGAACAGCTACAGATTGACAATTTTAATAATCGCAAATTAAAACGACTACCAAAGCTAAATTAGTTTTTATAGCTATAATAGTTTTTATATACGCCATGTCTCAGAACAAAATTGAAATGTAATTTTTAATTAATAATTTATCATTTAAACTATTTGGATGCAACCTGTGCAAGGAATCTTACGATTGACTCGAAACTTGCCAAGGTTGATTGAAAAGAGTGATACCACACAACAGAACTGTAGCAAAAAATATTGGAGAAGATTACAGCAAAAACTTTCAAAAGAAATTTTTCGTGATAGTGGTGGTGATTGTTGTGCCCAACAATAAAGCGTCGATAATCTGAGGACGGTCTTTATAAATTAAGAAACCGAAACCATTTTGTGTGCAGTTTGTTGAACCAAGTTCATCTTCCAAAGGATTAATGTCCTTTTTTTATCATACAACTGCATACCAAACTATTGATTATCTTTGTAATTTCATTGTTGGATTTGATGGGCATTTTTAGGAACGATATATTAGATAAGTTAAGTCCATAAATGGAATTTAGCATATTTAAAGAATAATTCACTACAGGATTTCGCTATATTGCTATTCTAAGATTATAAGCATGCCTATACCTATTATTTGTCTATCGTGTGTTAACCTTTGTGGATACACCGATAATAAATTAGCATTAATTTTCTAGTAAATGTACGATAAAAATATAAGCGCTTATCGCAGCTATTGATACTTTTGATGTCATTGTGAAAATATGTAGTTAATAAATTTACAATGCCTGCTCCCACATCTTTCGCATTTTCTAAAAAAAATTATTTCAAGGTTCTTTCATTACTTGCAACACTTACAGTAAATAACCCCTATATCTACAATCAATATTCTCTTTATTTTGCTCATTCAGCTCGTACGAACCTAGACTGGGCGATGTGAATGCATGAACTGAATGCAAATAAAAAGGCAACCTGAAAAAAGCTTCACAGTTAATAATAAATTATTAATACGCCTATCAAAAGAATGAAATTTCGATTACTTAAAATGTTAATCAACAGTTTTTCTTTTTTATAGAATAAAAAGTGAAAAAACTCATCGTTCATCGACTTCTTTGCTACATAATTCATCTCATACCTGTGATGCAGAAGCTTAACATTGATTGCGATCCAAAACTAAAGGTTTATGAACAAGAAAACACGTTTTGCATGTACCACAACCTCAAAATATATGACAGTTTTACGATTAATGCATGAAGTATTGAGCAATTTTCTCGGACGTCCTACAGGCAAAAACGAAAGTGCCTTGCATGAAAAGATGCAATTTTAGTATGTGATCACTATAATCAATGCTTATACATCTCAAAGTGGCAATTATTAAAAACTTCAATTGTTATCTCATAAGCTATTAAATTTTATGGGTAAATTAATCAGATATACTGCAGAAGTGCAGACTGTATGAAAAAAGGAATGCACCGAGATGTTTATCGCTCAAACAATTATTTTTTGTATTCGTCTTATTGGATGCAATAAGAAAAAATCACAAATCTTAATAAAATTAAGTGCAAATCATTTGCATTCCAAATTTTTTCGATTATCTGCAGTCCATGCCCTGGTGGGGAGTTGAACTATACATCTTACGACTTCGGGTGCGATTCCCAGTCTTTCTCAAATCGTTTACGCCATGGTTTGGAACTCACGTCAAATTGTAAGGATTTTATTGCAGTGTTCTCGTGATTTATAGGATCATAAGTATATAGTCAGGAGTGCATAATATTTATTTACAATCTTACCTGTAATCAGGACATCATATTGACTTTATTTATTCATGGTAAAACCTGAAATAAAAAGTAATTTTAAAATAAATTTCATATCAGGTAGGTCGTTCTTCTTCGGTTTTAGTATCATTAAAATTGCTTACTGACTTACTTTACGATAATAAATTTTGAGGATGCGCAGTGTTTCACTTTTACGGAAAAGTTATTAATAATTGTCAACATTAGAAAAAAGCGAATTTGAAACAGAAGTTTATGGTCCTTGGCAAATTAAAATTTTCTCCTCGTTTATCAACTGATTTATATTTTTAATTTCTAAATTGATAACGTTGACTACGTTTTGTAAAGGCTTGTCAAGTGACAAAAGTATTAGAACAATAGAATTTTATTTAATAAAAGAATATATTTGGATTATAGAAGTCTAGCCTTTTGAACTTAAATCCAACTAACTAACGGCACAATACTTCAAACATTTCTTTAGCACAAGTTTAAGTACCGCAAAAGAGATATATCTTTGTAATGGTAAGTGAGGTGATTATCATAAATTACGATGAACGAGTAGAGTTCAGTGAGAAGTTAGATGTTTCCGTATTGCCATATGCTTTCCACCTACGCCCTAATAGATAATGAAATGCATAATGCAATACAAAATCAAATAATAGAAATTGCAAATTAAGAAATAAATCGAAGAAACGTTAATTGAATTGTTTCTTTTCTGCATAGATTTATCAGCTTTCGTTCGTACAATGAGTAGGAATTATTAATTCGTTATTTAAAATAATACAATTGCGTAAAAGAAACCATTATTTGGATTGTTGAAGTTAAACAACAGAAGCAGTCTAGTGTCAAATTATTTGCTCTACATTTTCGAAATATTGTACAAAATCTTGTCACAGCAATGAGTAAGATTAGTAATTGAGAGAAAGTATTTTTAATTACGTGTCGCAATCACAAGAACAAATTTATTGCAAATTAATGCTAGTTAAATATTATAACTGAGGGAAATACTAGTAAATAATTTTGAAATATGGGGTAATTTCATGTTTGTGTTTTCGACAATTCATATAGAATTTACTCACATTATCTGTCAGAATAATTTGTAGGCAATTGTCTAAAATTACTAATTTTTAATAGAATTAGGTTGGCAAGAATGCTGTTTATAGACCTGCATGATACATTTTTGTATTCATTTTCCTAGCGAACAAATCAAGACCGAATGAATTTTATTCCACATACCTCCAGCAACAGAAATAATAATATCATTCCATGTTTGCTAAACTGCGACAAGCAGTATTAAGTGCAAACCTCATAATAAAACAAGTATTATTCTATTCATTTTGTAAATTGCATATATTTATTTAAACAGAGAAATTTAAAATTTACAAATAGATAGAAATTTGCAGGCTTTAATATTCGAATGATCACCTGCTCCCCCACTTTCCTTAAAAACGGGCTTTCAATAAGTAATAGTTTACCATTGGATTAATGGTATTCTACTGATAGGGCCCGGTTTTAGAATGAATTATTATGCGACCAAAGATGCAACAAGCAAATAAAATATATACACTTTTTGAAGTTGAAGTTAAGCAATATATTAATATATTTTCTTGGGCCCGTTTTGAGCAGGTCCTGAGGTGTAATTGTCCACATAAAAAATACACATAGTATTATAACCGTTATTTAATGTCATCAAACATGTTGAGTAAGTACTAAATTTGTATTATTTTTCTATTTATAATATTAATGTATCTACAACGAAAAATAAAAGTAAAGTTCATGCGGGTAACATAAATTTACTTTGACATATTTAATTTAAAGCAATTTAAAGAACTTCTTGAGAGAAAAGAAAGTTTGATGCTACTGACCCTAGATGGATAGTGTATTGACCAGTGGTAGCTTATGACTTTTAATGGGAGGGTACATACATTATACATGTATAATATAGTACCCATTTCAATAGCTTTATTACAAAAATTCTGAAATGTGCTGAAGGATTTCTTTTTAATATACAGAGCCGGCTACTTCATTTATTATATATATTGCTATGACCCCCCCGATTAGTTGTATTTATATCATCTCGTAGGTTTTAATAAAATATACGTCCAGATATATAGGTGTACGTCTGTTTTTAAAGAGTGTTAAAATATATTTTTCAATAAATGTCAACTTTTTCTTTCTAATGTAATTAATTATCTTAAATATAATAAGAATAAAATCTTTAGATTTTCAGTTGAATTTAAATAATTCTAAGATTAATTAATCCATGACTAGAAGGTGGAAGAGAGTTACGAGAAGATACAGGCTAGGAAGGCAAACGAACTAGGTGAAAGAGTGAGAGTGGTTGGGACCTTTAATGAAGCCAACACATGGTTTGAGGATTATGAATTATTGTCGAACAAGAATAAAAGAATACAGTTATTTTCAGTACGAACAGATGTAGAAAACCAAAACCAGCAAGTGGTGGGTGCTCAACATTTTTGGGAGATTTTATTAGGACATTTTTTCGAAATGGTAATACTACATCATTGCAATGATACGTGGATGCCAGAAGGCTATCAGCAGTGATTTCGACTTTCTTAACTTCGAAAGTTTTTCAGTCGCATCCAATTGATCATTGAATATCTCAGGATCTTTTAAATTCTTATATTTTAGCTGTAAAATGGGGAGTATAAATAACTCTATGAAATAAATTTGCACAATAAAGAGAAACCAGTTTATTAATAAATATTTGTTATCATTTATTTCTTTTGTGTTGATATCAATCTAACATCGACCCACTGCCCTTGCTTTCGCATTTTATCGACCAAGCATTCAAATGCAGTTTAAACCATAATAATTGTTACTTTTCCCTATTTATTTCTAATTTATAAACAATAATAAATAGAATAGCAAAGATAAAATCAGATTAAATTAAAATAAGAGGTAAATTAAAAGATAATTAATGTATTGATAAGGAAATTGCAGTACTGTGGAAAACAAAAAAGCTATTGCTATTTAGCATATAGCATAATTATTATCCTAATGGTAGTATATAATTATTATTTTTCTATGTATGTAAACTTGTATCTATTTTTGATTTTAATTTTTTATCGTCTATTAGGTTACTATTAAACTAAGCAACCTACACAAGTCTAGTTCCATAAATAAAATTAAATTACAGCTATTTACATATAAAATTAAATATGCTACTAATAAACTATGCGAACTAGAAAACTTGAAAATTTAAACTTGAACAGCAACAGTTAATTACAAATAAAAGTCCGAAAGCTGCGGCCTTTGTTCTATAAAATTCAGCGTACTACTTATGCAATTTCAGTTTTGCATTCCTTTATGGTCAACACTTTTCAGTAGCTAACTCGAATAATAGCAACAATTAGCCATACACTCAGCTTTGTAACTAAAAAAAATAGTTGTAGAATTCAGTTTGTTTACTTAATTGTTATCGTTTGTGCTATCAAGGATGTTTCCCACACACATAGGAAATATTCACATGCAAATACAAGCTACATAGGTATAATTTCAAGATCGTAAATTTTAGACAAATACGTTGTTCATTGAAAATGTTACGTTCTCTAAAAAATGCCGAGAAGGCTAACGGTTGAATGTGTGCATTTTAAGCTTATAATTTACATTTTTACAATATTTAAAAAAACTTGAGTAATAATAAAAAATTGCCAAAACTTCTCAATTGCGAAAGAGTTTTCTACTGGTTGGTGGGATCCTTCCTGCATAATATTTTAGTTAAAAGTACATAACGGGACGATATACTCAAGCCACGGTTTTGGTGTGCAATTTCCGTTGTTGGCCCAAATACTCATGCCAAATGTTGCTCTAGTTTAACCCTGTTCTTACAGTTCCTTTTTTTACATTAGTCGTAACAATGTGGGTAGGCAAAATTTAGAGTATCGCTGTCCATCACAATTATGGCGAAATTCAGTTCTACAATAATAAATTTTGATTTAGCCAGCAATCCTGTCAAGTCCAAGTTGTAGTGAAATATTACCAGGACATCCTGTACAACAAATAATGAAAAGTTTGTTTTATGAACTCAAATTTTTTCATATTACACACAAAGAAAATTCTATAAAAAAACCTAATGAAAATAAACGATTTCCTGATTTGTTTTGTTTGCAATAGCTAATAACTGCATTTGTGCATAGCCAAAAAATATATATTAACACCTTGACGTCCGGCGAGTTTATAGCAAAACTTACCTGTGCAGCCGGCAATAATTCACATAAATGCTTAATTACACCGCTTACATCTATGTTTCTGTAAATGTTCGTAAAATCGAAGGGAGATAACATTTTTTGGTGATTTGACAAATTCTGTATATCATATAATGTTTCTACTAAATAAACAATATCATACCAATTTAAATTTGCAATCGTTAATATTTAATTAACGGCATTTTATGTAAGAAATGTCAAATCGCAATTAATAGACGGCCGGCAGTTTACGTCCAGTTCGCTAATCGTCTACTTTTAGACGACCGGACGTCAAGGTGTTAATAGATTCTTATATATTATTATAATATGAACTCATTATACATACATCGAAACACTTTCATGTGTGAAATTTTACAGTTATTAATGCCGTAAAGTCATACTCAGTACCCAGTCGATATGAAACTGCCGTTAATGATCACTTAATTATTTGTACACCTGATTATGATAGATAGTTAATATTAAGTAATTGAATAGACATTATAGTCAATATTACTTTTTTTTAAATTTAAAATCATCCATTAGAAAACGATTGAATTGACTCGCTTTCGTTAACATCTTCCAACTGAATAACCTATAAGCGTAACAAACAGCTTAGTTCAACCTTGATTTGTGGTTGCAAAGAATTTTTCGATATCCTATAACGAAATTGTAATCATTAATACCATCATAAAGCTTGTTATTTTCAGTTAGTTATGCTATCGCTTTCGTTGGTTAAGCGATTCCAAAAAAAAAATCATTTGTTTGCGCAGCCACTTGTGGTTTTAGACGGTAAGTGATTTTCCAAGTACGAAAAGAAAATGTTCAAACGTTCAAAAATGGCCATCTTTTGTTGATACAACTACAAACCATAAATTGTTTTGTTAAAATTAAAAGAAGAAAAGAAAACAAGAAAGGAGAAGTTTATATTGACGTAGGTAGTTATTTATTCATAAGGATAGGAAGACATATATGTATGTACAACAATTGTGTTCAATAAAAACTACTGCATTCCCTTCTTTGTCTGAACAGAGAATATTAGAATTTAAAAAGTTATTCAGGAAATATTTGCATAAATCCAATAAAAAAAAAACTGGTTAAATACAAAATGTTAATCCTTTTAAAAAATTATCCAATAGATTTGTTAAACTTTCCAAACGCACTCACAAAAGTATTTTTTTAAATTTAATTACCCGATAAATCATTGATGATTTTATTATGCAAATATTAAAAAATTGCAATTAGTGCCAGTTGAGCTCTAAAATATCGATTTAAATAAATTGTTGGTGCTACCAGCGATCTATTAATTTGGATAGCCCAATTTAAACACATAATAAATCTATATCATTATATTGCAATATATAACTATAAAGAGACTGAAGATAATAAAAAAAATTGCCCAGTGAATAAAACGAACAATTTTCAGATAATTGCATACCCGCTAAATTTTATTTTTATTTTCATACGAATTATAATCTATGACTAGATGGAACGAAGTTATTTTACTAATGGTAATTGTATAATAATAGTAAATCAGATTAATAGAACTACTTTTAAGTAAAGTTAAAAACTAAAAGCATCAACTAGAAATTTATACCTGTAGTAAAAATTATTGTACCGACATGTTCATAATAAAGGGTGTTTCAAGAAGAGGTGTCATTTTCATTTGTTAAAAAACAAATTATTTTTTTTAAATTCATGTTGTCATTCTTTTGGGCAATGTTTGCCATTGCAATCACTCGTGCACATATAATGTTATCTTCCTTTGCTGTAAGCCATGTTGCCTCGTCTTGCTTAAACTCCATCTCCTCGAGATCCTCAATTTTGTTAACATGTCACGATAACAAAATCTGCCGAGCAAATGAAAAGATACCTCTTGTTGAATCACCCTTTATATAACTCGATTTACGATTTCACAAATTACACCGCCGCTGATAAACATAAATTTTTATAAACTCGAAGATGATAAAAGTTGTCTTGAGCTAACTTTGAAATAACAGCAGAAACGTGTTTACACTTTCTCGTATACTTCGTTATATAATAAATAGAAATTTAGTTAAATCCTTTTTTTATAATAAATACTTTTTATTTTAAATAATTCCCCAAAAGTTGTCAAAATTTTAATATACAATATTAAACAAGCCCCCCCCAAAAAAATGAAATATTGAATTACAATGATGGTATTGCAACATTTGCAATTTCACGAGGAGAAGGTATTGCTCGGTTATTATTACTTTAAAAAGTGATGCAATTAAAAAATTATTAAATGTGGATGGCATTTTTACAGTAAATCATTTTAAGAACCCAATATAAATAATTTTACTGCAGTGAAAAGCGAAAGTTTAAAAAACTTTGATTTATATCACTACTGTTTTTGTATGTTTCGGCTCGTTGATTGTTTTTTGTTGAACATTAGGTTTGTTCGTTGGACTTTTTGCAAGTTGCTCGGAACAGTTTCTGATGATGTCACTAGAGCAGCTTGAACAGTTTAGTGCAGCTGCTCAGAGCAGCGCCCAACGAACACTTTTGGAACACTTATTGCTACTTTTAAATATCTTAACCTCAAAAAAAATTGAAAATTATTTTCTGTTATGTTATTATGGGCTGATTTCTTTCAATAGAATAACTACAGCGTCAAATAAACCAAAAAAATCTTTCTTTAGAGATTTTAATTTATTCTCCGCTTAAATAATGTTAATGCCAGACTGGAGAAAATAAAAGTTTCCATGTTCAACTATTTTTCATTTCTTTAATTAAAGCTTCTTCTTTGCTTTTTTGTGTAATTATATAAAATCTTGTATAATGTGATATAAAAAAATATCTAAAATATGACTGCTGAGAGCGGTAAATAAAAAATTCTAATTTTCAAAATTATTTTAATTCACTTTTATTACCCTAAAAAAGTATTAAAAGAACTTGCTTTATCAAATATTAAATACTTTAACTATCCGAAAATATTAAATAATTTAAAAAATATTAATAATAATCAACTTGAATTAATAATATTTCAAAATTTAAAAATATTTGGCGCCGGAAAAGGTTAGAACAAATTTCTAGCAACTTACTCCTCCTATCGACCTAGTGCAGGTTTTTCTGCTCTAAGCAGTTCCGAACAAGTTGCACTATTCCAACGAACGCTTTCCGAACAACTGCTCGATTACGAACGAACGCTTAATTTTTGCTCGAACCTGTTCCGAACTGTTCGGAGCAAATAAATCATGTCGAACGAACAGACCTATTGTATTTTTTTAAATTAAGTAAAATAATAAATAAACATACTTTTGTAAAAATTTCTTGTTAGTAGTGCCACCAGAACCGGTCAGAATCAGATAAAAGATACATCTCGCTACTGGCATTGCTGATTTGCTAAAATTAATTACTGAAGTAGTTTTTGCTGTTTCTTGTTTTAGTAATTATAACAAAAAAGATATCATACTAGGAATCGTTACAAAATATTTTACTTACGGCGTAGAATATACAATAGCAGGTTATTAATAAAAAGCAAAATTAATTTTCACGATGATGATTAAATAAATAATTAAAAATTATACAATACAAATTGTTATTTAGTAAACCTTGCTAACACCTTACGCGATAAAATCAGATCTAAATGATTAATTTCATTGTCTTAAATAATTATTTTAAAATAAAGGTTATTGTTTGTTACAGTTCTGTTAAATTTCAAGGTTTGAAATGCAAAAATAATACTTACGCAATAATTCGTGCCAATAAATAAGTTTTTTAGTAAAAATTGCTTTATTTGGAATATTAACATATGAAATTGAGAAGTGATTATAAAATTAATTAGCAAATCGTTAGGAAATTTTGTGTTCGTGCAAAGTAGGAAACAGTTTAATTTAAGAAAGCAGGAAACGCAAGAATTTAACTATAACAATTTTGCGTCCTTGTTTGTTGCATTTCTAACTTAATGATTTTGCATTTTAATTCTTCTAGGTTTTGCTAGAAATTTATGAGAACGAAGAAACTATTTATATCTACGAGAAAATGTGATATTCTTGTTAAACGTTTATCTAAATATGGAAAAGACAAAATCTTGGTAATGCAGTTACTGACAGTGCCGTCGAGTATCTCGATTATTTGCAAGGGTACAGCTCAAGATACAGTTACGTGATATCCCTTTCAGCAGGTCAATGCTATCTTTTGCCACGATATAAATTGCGAATGCACCTACAACGAACTTCTGCAAAACACATATTACTTAATTTCAGTAATTTATAAGTAAATAATAGCACAGACTTATTTAATTGCATTGGAAGATGCAACAGAAAACGTAAACAGGATTCGAATAATAAATATTTTTATGCGCACATAAAACTAACATTTTGGAACCAAACGTTTTTGTACGAGTACTTTATTCTATTTTCCCATAACGCAGGTATACCTAATATAGTACCTGTACAATTTTACAGTAATATGGTCTAGCAAAAAAGTTCCTGCACAAAAAATCTGAAACTTATTTTAGCATTTTATGTTACTAAAAATATTTAATTTAAAAACAGAAAGATTCTCACGATAACGGTGAAATGACTATAAAGCTCTAATGTGAGAATTTAACTGTAACTTACGTATCTTAAATATTTTCAAAATCATTTTCTTGTTCATTAAGATAATATACAAATATTCGTACGCACTGGATTTGATATCTGACTTTGAAAATTATTATCCCTTTTGTAGAACAAAAAGTTAGGCAAAGTTGAAGGACCTCCAAAAATCAAAACTCGATCAAGTTTAATCGAATTACTTGTTTTCGGCGACTGTACGTTTTCCAGTTTTTTTCTTATAAATTTCGATAGAAGTAAATCGAACAATTCTGTCTCTAGGTGGTACTTCTAAAAGCTCGTTTTACTGCTAGATTAAATAATTCAAGTCTGTTACACACGACTAGGTAAAATGATTGCATTCATAAATCTTCATCGTTATGATTATTAAACTAATAAATCACGCGTAATCAATTCAAAATTGAATTGTTCCGTTAGAATTTTAACGTACAATGCTACCAAAACGAAATATAATACAATGCAGGTCACGTTATTATTATTACAAGCTGTGTACAGATGAGGCCTTCAACTTCCTTTGTCACTTCCGTACCAACTTACAGCGATGAATTGTAACGCTCCGTAGTCTGTGTGCAATTTGCAGTTTATGGTCATACACCGCTAAACAGGCGTGAAACAATTGTGTAATTAACGTACACAATTTTTGTGTTTTTCAATTGATTATTTAATTGAAATCGTCGTAAACGACTATCGAGCTAAATTTACGATGCGATAATTCCCAGTTCCTAGTTCAGTTCAATAAAAATGTTGACAATATTTTTTTAAACGGTCTAAGGAATTCCTATTTAGGATTTTCATTATTCAAGGCTGAGAACTGGAAAACGGGTCAGTTTTTACTTTTTTACTAACTACCAAGTGAATTAACTATGAATTATTATTATTAATTTAAAAAAAATTATGTTATTCGAGTTTTGACTTACTAATGATCGGAATTTAAGTAGCTAGATGCTGCTGTTTTTGATCAGCAAAGTAGGCAAATTGCTAGAAAGCATTATTTTTAGTCTGATGTGTATAATTAAGTAGTAGCACAGTAATTCCTCTTTTGTGTTGCTATTTGCATTGAACGCGAAATTAGACCAACGACGAATATTACAGAAATTTTGTTCAAAATTACTAACTACTGAACTAATAAAAAAATTATTCAAATTTAATATTGTGTTTTTAAAAGTTTAATTTAAAACGTAACGAAGTGATAAGAAACGGTAACTTATTAGTATTTACATATTTAAACAGTTAAAATTTTTTAAAAATGTTGCATAATTTAGCATACAAAATATCAACCTCATCTCGAATTAGTTTGTAAAAGTAAAACCTAAGAAAAAATTTTTACGTGCTAAAATTCGATATAAATTGTTTCGTTATCAAAAAAATGGTTCCACAATAATGAATTAAATAATGAACACTTAAATAATATAGTAGAGCAAGGTAGTTTTGTAATAATTTTTTTAAAATAACAAATCGTTTTTGTAATTTACGTTTTATATAACATAATCAATATATTATAGTATTATGGTTTGAAATTCTGAGTTTTTATATAAAAAAAATTAAAAAATATTTAGAATAAAATTAAAATATATCTACTCTTGATTTTTTTCAAATTAATAATAATATATAGATATTTGAAATAATATAATTAATATAATAAATTAAAAATAGAAGAGTAAAAGCAAATTATGGAAAAAACTAATATTTGTTGATGAACCCAAATTATATAACTTAGACAATGCCAATTTAACGAAAGCAGTTATCCAATAAATATATTGCCATGACTAACATTATAATTTGGGGTAGTCTTAAAATTTAAATTATGTAATGTAAACTAATACAAAACATATTTGTGTATTTTTATATGGTATAAAACAAATAAATTTCAAGGCATTCATTGTTTTTGTATTTAAAATAATAGAATTTATATGGCCTTCGCCTATTTTTCAGTCGTGTCTAAACGACCATATCTAAATATCCCCAAAATTATTAATATATTATTATTGTAATTTTGAACATTTTCCAAATTAGCTATGATGTAGCTAAAACAGATACAAGGAAGCGAACTTGAATACTACAAGTAATATTTTAATATCTAATAAAAAAAACTTGAAGATAGCAACGATTGATATAAAATTGCTTAACCGACCAAAAAAATCCGTTAGTTTGCAAGTAATTAAAACTGATTTATAAAACAGATCAATGATCTTTACATTTTTAGACTACAGAATATTATTAATTTATTATTGTATTATACGGATTAATAAAACCAATTACGAATGCAACAAATACTCCTACTGAAAATCTAAATAAATGCTATTATGGATTTCAATAATTTATTAGATATATTCCAACTAATAATAATTTATGTAAATTAGCAAAAAGTAATTTACTCACAATACTTGTAATTATTATTATCGTGGGTGTGCTTTTTTTTAAATATATCTGCCAATAAATTTTATTATATTTATTAGTTTTAATATAAACTAGACGCATCAGGAAATAATTAGCAATAAGTGATGAATAAAAACCAAAATTTCACTTTTTAAACAGCAAAATTATAGAACGGATTATTTCTATTTTATTAACCAAATTAAGTCGAAACTTTTAATGTGTAGAAATTTCTTTATTCAATTATCAACATTATTTTATCAGGAAATTTTAAATTATTGGTTTATTTAAATGGTTACTTCAAATTGGTACCTTACTGCATAAACACGAAACCGTTGAGTTTTTAAAATATTCTAAACAATCGGGTTTTAAAATTATAGCAATTAAAGTACCTAAGGTGTTGTTAAAAACCTTATGGAAAATTATATGCGATTTACAGTTACTTAATGCGGTTCGTTTTATGAATTGTTAACAGTACACTTACTAAGTATAATTCTTGACCCATTAATAAAAATTTGTCTGTGGGTATCACAAAATAAATCATTTGAATCGCAAAAGTTTTACAAAATCGAAAATTAATTTAAAAAATTGAATTATTCCATTCAAATCGTAACGGGTTCTAATTAAAACAGATGTCTTTCCACTTTAACTGAGTACCTACGTAATAAAAAAAAACAATTTGCATTCTTTGTGTGTAACACAATAAAATTATTAAGGCAACAAACAAGGTCGAGTTCTTAATTGCTTTATTCGCTGTTAAATTCTCTATTACAGTAATGCATTATTAATTTATTAAAAGGTAAATGTCAATAGCAGCGCTACAGCTTATTATTATTATTGAAAATGCAGTTTAGTAATGGTAACCTACCGATTGCTGTTTCTTCAATATTGTAATAGCGAAAGAATTTTTGACGATACGTAAAAACCGTATTACTCAGGCAGGAATTTTGGTTGGGAAAAATTCAGTGGAAATGTCGATATTTATTCACATCCTTTCCGTGGCGCTATGGTAACATTGATAAGACGCAAGTGAAATTTTAATCCAAGGTTTGAATAAAAAGATATAAGGCACATACGCAAGAGTTATTGTTAAAATTATTAATTTATACATACATATTGCAAAATCCAGTTTGTAACACTACTTTTTATCATATATTTATATTTACTATCGTCGAACAGCGTTGTTTTCGTGTCAAGGCAGCAGTGCATTTCAATACCTACAATAATGTCGCCACATTTCTTCGTATAAATTCTATCAGGTCTACCTTTGCATATTGAAAAGGTGAGTATTAGATAAACTCATTTATGAGTCGGCTGGAAAGCTCAGCTATTAGTTATTTTCAATTTGCTAAATATATAACTCGGATTTCCAAGTGGTTGTTAATTATTCGAGTAAACATAAATTCTAGCAATTTAAAAACGCTCGAGGAATTATAAAAGAACTACGAGACATAGCAAAGAAACACTTCAGCTCAATTTGCATAATTGAAATTTTTTGAAACGACTTTGAATATTAAAATCGACATGATTACTTGGTTTCGTTTTTGTATTGTGTTTTCGACGGAAGCAACGTAATTGGGTTTTTATATTAAGAAATTAATACAAAATTATAGATTTACAACACTCTGAGCAAAATCCTTGGATAATCATCTAATTTAATAAAAAATTACGCAGCACCATTTAGGAAGACATTAATAATTTATGTAGTGTATCAACCGAAACATGTAATACCAGATGCGTAAAATCTACAAGTAAATAAAAACCTTCCTAACCGTGGGAGTTGGTTATTTAGCAATATAATTAAGACAAGATCAGTCCATATTAGATAACCTCGCCGTAGGGCAAGAGAAAATCGGGCCCAATGCTTCCGCAAAATTGCAACCATGATCGCATACCAGCATCTATAATAGCGTTATGAATTTATGTCACTGAAAATCACGTATCACATCAAATTTAGTTTGCATCATTAAGCTTAAATTTGCAAATTTATTAATTTATTAAAATAAACCGATAAGAATGCAAAATTTAAATGCATTAAAAAAAATTTATTTCATTAATTTCCCTTTCGTCCGAAATCAATTTCGGTACCATGAAAGCGAAATTAACGATCATCTCCTTCCTGTAAAGAGCAATTTCCAATTTCGACCACTTTTTTGCTACGGAACATGCTATCCCGGTGGTTTTTAAATTCTCGTTAGTTTGAATAATAAAATATAAGTGCATTGTCCGCAAATGTTATCTCATAATTAACTTGAAAATTATAAAATTTTTGCAATTTTTCAAAAAATTACCGTTATATTAATTTTTGAATTAACATTTTTACGAGAAACAACAATGGGGCATAAATTTAATGCAATAAATAAAATGAACTTTGAAGCCATAAGCCCCTTGACCTTGTCAAACCTAGCGGTGCCGTGTTGATAAAATGAATATTTTATAAATAATATGTAAAAACGAAACTCATCGTGGGTTATTATATTTTTAACACCTATTTGAAAGTCCCATTTTTAAGATTTGAACCCGCATATCCAGTTTGTAAGCCGGTACGTTACCCACATGACTAATATTTTTCAACTTGGATGTAATTTGCATTTTATAAATATTAACTTATTGGTTTGTACAGTTCGAACATTACTTTCGTTAATTCGCTTTTTATACTTTCAGTTAATTTTTCAACGTTTGGTCAGCATTGATAAATAGGGATGTAATTTTACTTAATCAATATATGTTGCGATTCATTAATTGTACGTGTAATATCTTGTAAATTACACACTTTAAATTAAATAAATTGCGAGTAAATACTAGAAAGTTGTTTTACATGATGGTTTTTAAAATTCTTAAATTTTTCGAGTGCAAATTTGTTATTTGCAATAGTAGGCATTGCAATTAATATAAGATTTAACTATATATTTAATTTTTAATTGAATATTTTTAATTATCGTTTGCTATATTATTATATCGTAGTATAATATAGGTGAGTGCCTAGCCAATAATATAATTATTCTCTGAACTTCAAACAGGTAGATATGTCAAACTTGTTTTTTGTGCCGACGACAGGCGGCACTAAAGTGCTTTTATTTTATATTTAGGTGTATTATTATTAATTTATTATTTAGCGAATAAGTATTAATTATTTAATTTTAAATCATATAATTTAAGTAGATGAAATAATAAATGGTCATCGGCAATTATTATCGATAAATTACTAAAGTAATGGAATTTAATGTTATAAAAATATAACCTATTAGTATTCTTTATAATTGTTTCATTATAGCTTTATAGCGAAGACAGAAAAGCTTTTAATGCAGTTCAACTAAAATAATATACAATTTGCAAAAAAAATTAAAGTTATGAGAATTTTTTGCACTTGAAATAATTAGTATATGTGTTACTAATTGGTTCATATACAAAACTTAACAAGTCATCGTAATTATACTACTTTGTTTTTTAACTATCTTTTAATTATTCTTCTCCGTGTTTTTTTCCTGTAGTAGATACTGGTGATTATTTTGTCGTTTTTTATACTTACATTCTATTTCTCGTTTTGTTCAAATCAATCTATTAATAATCTGCTTTCCTCTGCACTTTCCTTTACTGTACAGCAAACCCACAAAGTATCATCGGAGAGCCGAGCTGGGAAATTCGAACCCAAAATTTCCGCTCTGTAACTCAACCATAAAGCAGACTAACTGCTGTGGTTGAAAACAATCAATAAAATATTATAATTTTAATATTTAATTTTGAATTTATTATTATATTTTTTCGCCCAGTCACTATAAATAAACACACACTTATAATAAAATGTTGATGTTTACAACTGAAAACGTAAATAAAAGTAGCGGTACAAATATAATGATAGTAGGAAAAGTGATAACTTGAACTGTTATGTGGTGCTTTACAATAACAACTTTTGTTGCATCTTTACGGAATATTAATTCAAATTTCTAGTTGATTATGTAAGAGGTTCTCATAGTTATTAATTTACATTAATCATTCATTATATGTTAAGCGCGTTCTTAATTTTTAGTATATTAATTATTACATTTCAGAAAGTGATGGTTTTATTATTATTAATAACCATTCGTTCATAAGTTGAATTAAAATTGTAAAAAATAATCCTGTTACTAATTTAAATATTACAGCAAAGTTGATGCATATAGTAATTACATCATTAAGTTGTAGATATAACATCATAGGAGAGTTTTTGATTAACTTAACTATATTCTAGGAAGAAATGTTATTTATCTATACTATTGTGCTACCACTGAGAAGACTCAAGGTAAACCATATAGTAGATGTATTTTCATTAAGAAATTAATATAATATAATTCACTATAGAATGTACTATTATGTAATACATTATATTCAGAATTTTGATAAATTGTAGAAAAACAAAAAGAATATATTTTAAGTATATGCAGTATTGTGTTATATTATATTTTACAATATCTAAACAGTTTTTAAAATATATTTTTATTTCAATATTATTTATAAAAAAATATTTCACGCATTCATAAATTTAAGAACCCCGGCATATAACAAATTCAATATTATATGTAGTATCTCAAATCGACATTACTCTTAAAACTCAAACTTTTTACTGCCCACTCTAACTGCGCTGGGCTGGTCATTGCCATAATTTGCTATATTTCAATTTTGATTGTAAATTTGTATAAATTCCAAGCGCAGCTTTCAGCCTTCTCGCCTTCCAATAGTACAAAAAGGTAATTAAAGGTAAGTAGATATTCAATTAGAAAGAAATTAATTACAATTTATGTCAAAAATTATTAATTAGTTTGAGTATAAGAACAGTAAGTATAATTTAATTTTGATAAATCGATGTTTCACAATTTAGTTAATTTATAATTTTGTTTCCAGTGTTTGTGCACAATGGTATACATTAAATGGGCAATAGGCAACCAAAAGATTTAGAACTGGCTACTGGCTATCCATAGACATAATATATTATAGTCGCGGAAATAACAAAAAAAGTTTATATAAATGACCTCCATAAAATGCAGAAATGCATTGCGAGACCTCTTCCTATTAAGAATTGCCTCGTGCGTTCAAAACCTTCTAGCGTACTTCATATTCATCGGCATCATCTATCTTCCACTCCCTTTCACAGATCGGCTATATCGTAAGCACGAGTAAGTTAAATAATTAATTTTAAGTGGCCCAAACTAAAAATGACAATAATTGGCTAAAATCACATGTTGAACCTCCAATACAAGGAATCCCACACCGATGACATAATAAGTGGTTCTTATATGAAAATCCGAAAGTCAGCAAATTTTAGAATTATATTTGAGAAGCAGGTCAATCAATAGCTAATCACACAATATGCATTCTAAAAAACAATAGCAGCCATGGTGGTTTTGAGAAATAAAAATTTGCGAGAAAAATCAACCAATTCAAAAGATTGAACCAAGTGAATAAGTTCCCATATCTATGAATTCTTTTACTGATTTTTTTGTATTTATTGTTATTTTTGTTTCGTAATTTTTTCAGCATGCCCTACTGTATTTACTTTTAAACTAGGAATGGAACCTATAGTCACAAGCTCAACTCTGTTAACTACCAGTTAACTCTAGGGAATAAATAAATCAAAATATTAGAAGTAATTTTGAAATTAAGAAAGAAATTGGAATATTTTAGTTACAGGAAAGTTTTTAAACCGGATGGGTTTTAAATAATACTTACTTTTATTTAAAACAACTGCATTCTACCCAATAGTGATTGATTATATTGTATTTATGTAAAGTTCATGCGCATAAATAGTAGAAAATTATAATTGTAATGGTTGCGATTTCAGTTATTGTAAAAACAATATTTTTAATTTATTGATTATTATTTTTCGATTTTTTTTTATTCGGCTTTATATTATAGAATATACCACGTTTTCTTAGTTAAGTCAGAGTTTAAGAAACTAGTTAAGACATTAGATTTATATAATTCCAGTAATATAACTGCATCAAGTTAATGCAAATTTATAACTTTACGTAGTAAAAGTGTTACGTTTAAAGATCAGTATAATAACGATGAAAGTGGTACTATAACTAACTTATGAAATGATTCTTTAATTTCGGATTGCACATAAAGTTTCTGGAAACTCTTTGCGTTTTAAAAGCAGGTGACTAAGCATAATTTCTCTTCATCGATTACATTTTTCCAAAATCATTTATATTCTGATGAGAAGTATCGATTCGAAACATATGCAGCTTATATGTATGGTATATTACCGATATATTATGTATTATATGAAAATTTCTTAAAGTAAAAATGTATACTAAGAGCAGGGCTAGCATTAACCCAGGGTTAACTCGCTCTTTTATCCTAACCCCGGGTTAAATCTGGTGCGAGGTTAATTTAACTAGCAGTAATACCTAATATAAAAAATAATATGTACCGGCTTCGAATACCTTATTTCTAGTAAAAAATTTAACAAAACTTATACACCTAATTTGAATTCTTATTTTTGGTCGGCTCATTAAAATTTAAGACCGGTTTTAAATAAAAAAATAAATTTTATAGAAATTGCTTACAACCTACAGTGTCACAAATGTATAATATACTCGTATTCTAGTATTTGCCCGCTGTAATTTTTAATATTTTCGATATTTTTTACTAATTAACAACGTGATTGATCAATTTTAAATTGATGAAATATTAAACCGTAATCGAAATATAACGTAACATCAATAATAACAGTAAAATCAAGTAAAACATGAACTGGAAAATTGAAGCAATTTGATTTTTGATGTTACAAAAGTAATGCAGAAAAAAGTATATTATGCATTATTCTAAAATAAGTTTGATAATAAGATTACTTACGATTTTTTTTGTATAAATTAATTTCCAAATAAGTAAGTTCACTTTCACTAAGAAAAGTTCAATTAATTCCAACGATGGGTTAAGAGAGTAACCCGCTATATTTAACACTGAATCGAGAATATGGTATTTGTTTTAATAAGCAACGAACAAAAATATAAATTTTTAGTGAGTTTAAATTACTTGTAAAGAAGTCATTGGCACATTGCGTCGAACATTCAAGTTTGCACTCGTACGATTCACGATACGAATGATGACTGTTGTTGCTGGTTGCGATGGTAAAACTCAGCACATGCCGAGACCACGACAAAGCAGGGGAAAACCATGAAGCGCTTCGGTTCGCAACGTTACTAAATAACCATTGTTACAAATGCGGTAGGTTTTGATAATTATTATTCAAATGCATGCACCACCTTAAATATTTTATCTTCGTTTCAAAACACAGATCATGGTTTTATGACCTTCCAAATCACCCTTAGTGAAGTCTGTGCATGTACACCCACAAAAAGTTGTCGTTTGTTAAATTATTATTTAATGGCTTTAGACATTAATGATACTGCACCCTTGAATCGTTTATTAAGATTAGATTATAAAAGAACTATTGAAGAAGTTCACGTTTTGCAAGAATATTTCTTTAAATTCGGTTTTTGGGGAGCCCTCCGGTAGATGATGTTTATAATAAATTGATCTTGCGTTCAGCTCTATACGTGAGCAATAATTTGCAACGAAAATTAAAAAAAAACTGTTTTTATTTTGGTATGCCATCCACCAAAATTATCTTGAGCAGAATAAATCGACCAATTAGCAAACCAGTTCGTAAAATGTTACTGCTTTCGAAAAGATTTCCTTGGAGATAGCAAAATAATAGATAACAATTTTGTGTAATAAAATGTAATCTGTATTATACTTATTTTTATTATAAAAGCGGAAATAATTTTGATTTCGGTGACACAAATATGACAACGCTGCGCTGGTTTAATAGTATACCTAGATAAAAATTTGATAAAATATAGAAAAAATTATAAAAGGAAATTTGATTGTTGTAACTTTACGCACTAAATAATTTACTAGGCAATTTACTACTATTGTTTGCTACTTTACAATAAATAGCAATTTTATGTAATAAACTTGTTAACCACTTAGAACCGTATGCATACATTAATTTCAAGTAAATAATTTAAACAAGCATACATATTCTGCGTTGCTAATGTTTTAAAGATATTTTTAAATTTTTCCAATTGTAATTTTACAAAAATTCAATTTAATGAATAACAATTGCATTAGCAAGTAGTTGTATTTAATACATAATTATACTTACATTACGAAAGATTTCATAAGTTTTATGATAAATCGGTATCACGTTTAAGAATTTTCTAGCATACATACTATATATAGCACTATGTATACATACTATTATTGTAATACATGATAGAAGTTCAACATGACAAATCTGAGATTCTAAAAAGATAGATTTGAATACAATTGAATCAGTTTCTATCAGGATTTCACTACGAAGAACAGAAACATGATCAAATAAGATAATATTTTTGAGTAATAAAAATAACACTCAATTAGTATTTGACGTTTCGAATCTTTTTGGTTGGCTCATCATCAATGCTAATGTTGAGATAAAAAAATAATCCAGTGGGACAATTCAAAAACACCATTTTATATTAGAGAAAAAATTGATTTCTAACTTCTTCTAACTTCTAAACACGCTTTTGCTCTTTCACCATATCCAGGATGCGTATATCCTTCCTTAAAGTTTTCAACATCTTTTTTTATAATATTTATAGCAATCTAAAGATTATTTATTTAATTTTAAAATTATATATGCTCAAGAACCTTCCGAAAGTTATTCAAGAATAACAATGAAACAATAAAATGATCAATCTCATATCGACAAACCCTGATGAATTATTTTGAAATAATTGTAATGCCAAATACATTGGTGAATTTTTCTAGAATTTAAATTCGATTTAAAAATTTACACCATCGATGATTATTAAATCTTCTAGGAGTCATAGAAATAACAAAAAATAAAAAATAGCAAACTTTACTTTATAAAATAAATAAATCCACCTCGATAAGTCATTTGCTGATTAAAAAAAGGAAACATTTAACCTATATTTGTATTGCTCTGGTATTTTGTGGATTGGCTTTTTGTTAAACGGACTGTCTCGCACTGTATTGGAAATTGATCAAGGTTTATCTTCGACTTGCAGTTATAAAATAATAAATTTTGAATGCCTTTTTATTAATCAAGAAAGTAAAATACAAATAAGCAATTTTTTAGAAATTATCCAGTAAAGGAAGTAATCAATTTGAGATATGTAACCAGCGGTCGATTGTGGCCGCATGGGGTTTCAAGTTTCCCATTTTTGTAGACCCCACATACAAATAACATGAATTCTTGTTGTTTATTTATAAGTTTTTTAAGTAGTCCTGCGGTTGAATTGCAGCATCATCCTTAAATACCGTCCACAATCCGCTGATTAATCGTCGAATAGTAGGAACCCAGATTTTCTGCCTCTACCTGGACTTTGGTCTTCCTATTCTTTGTGTATCTATGTGTTTGCTTCTTCAGTACTATTTTGGGCATTCTTTCAATGTGTTCCACCCATATTATTTTATTTTCTCTCATTAGGTACCGTCGTTTTTTGTTTTTTTAAAAACTCGTTTTTGTCCTTCTCAGTTCTCCTTCCGTGTTTATTTCTCCGAAAATATTTCTAAGGATCTTTCTCTCTCAAATCTCTATCCTTTTCTGGTCGGAATTTTAGGGTCCATGTTTTCCGTACGTACGCAACTTGATACTTCTGGATACGGTTTTTGCACTTAGTGTGTGCCTCATGGCTGCTATACTTCTCTGTGCCGTCATTACAATCACGACAACTTCTTCGGAAGGTGGATAGGAAATTCTTCGATTTTCACAAGCAGAAAGTCTTCTGTTTCGCTTCCTTCCATGTCATTTTCAATTTCTGATTATTCCTATTTTAAGTGAATGGTTAAGTAACAGTAAAAGTTAAGGAAAAGTAAAATAAAAAATTTAACAGTAATTAACTCTGTGACCTTAAAGGTAATGGAAAAAGAATATCCCTTTCTTTAAAATCCTTTTTGTAGTTTCACACAAACCCGAGTTTACGATTCAAATCACAAGTTTATCCAACTCGTTTTTACATCGCATTGGATCCTATTTAGAATATTTTTGTTTTAAAATAATCTCCTTTAGCTCGATTTATCAGTTTATATTCTAAGACATAATTAGGTGTTTCAATAAAGTTTAAACATGTCTCTTGCGGGGATTAAGTTTCGTCGCTTTTTTTTTAATAATTCATTGTGTTAGAAAAGTAACTTTTAATTTACTAATAATTAATCTTCTCTTTTGTGTTCAATGTCGGGCGAGAAATTTCTTCATTAAGAACAGTTTGAAACTTTTTCTAATCAACTAGTTGAATAAAGAAGGGCGTATAAAGTGGTGTACTGGTAAATCTACCAAGATTGGAAAATAATAATCGGAGTCAAGTTCTGCTATAACAAAAACATTTTTCAGTTTTATTTATTCACGGTCATTTTTTAAATGTTAAAATTTCAAATATTTCTTTTTTTTTTCTTTCGTTTCGCTATTGGTTGAAAATGCAAAATAACGTTTACATAACTATTTAATTGTAAAATGAAGGAAGTAAATGAGATGATAACCTTAATACAATCAAAGAAATTTATGTACGTCACTAATAAAACGTGTCTATAAAAAAGGAAAAGTGTTATACGGCATTAGTAATAAAACTGAAAATTAAAGAAGTAACGCAATTTTTAATGGAGTTCTTTGTATAGATATTATTTGATTTATGATTTTACCATGCAAATTAATTGCAGCAGCCGATTAGTGTAGCATTTATATTGCTAATAATAATAATAGTAATTTATAGCTTATTTTATAACGAATAATTCATAAAAAAAGATTGGTAAACGTTCCAGTTGTTATTTACTTATTTAAATGCCCGAAAAAAATTTAAAAGGAAACAAATTGACGAACTTTCTCCTTCACGATCACCACACTTGGTTAATTTACCATCTTCATGGTTAATATATACTTCAACACCATTATTCGCCATATCCAATAATGATCGACTTTATGGACCACCCTGGTGTAACAGAAATGATATTTTCATAAAATATTAAATTTTCAAAAAATCAATGTGGTAAAAAATTTAAAAATCCAAAATTTTAGCATGGGTATTATAAGAAATATAACATTTAACCCCCCAGGCAAAATATTTTATAAGTATGCAAGTATTGCATGCCTACGTAGCAACAAGTTCGTGAGGAATATGTGAATAATAAATGTCGCTATAATAACTGATGAATAATTTTAACAGAAATTCCTCTATATTACCATACTTCTCAATACTATTTTATGTCGCCCATATCATACAATCGATCAAAATTAAAAACTTTTTATTGCACTATTATTGTGAAGACTATCCAAGTAAACACTCAACTTTAATTTACAAAAGCTTTACAACTAGCATAAATGTAAAGTAAATGCAATGCACCACATTTTCTTTTGTTTGTTTTTTCCTTTAGGCACATTTACATCTTTATAGAAAATTGCCATATCATCGTCTAAAACCAGTATTTTTATGGAAGTACAATTCCAGCTATCAATATTGAATTGAAAAAGACTATATTTATGAAGGTACCTTGGGGTAGGAACGTGCAAAATGTATATTACCTACTTTAGTTCTTATAGTTTGGTTAACTCGGTTAACTGCCCCGACTACAGATAACATTTTAAATAAAATCTATTTGTATTTGAAATCTGGTTTAGTTATTATTCATTATAAAAATCAATTTAATATCTAGCTATACAAGGCTGTTAGAATTAAAAAAAGTAAAATGTTAAAATATCTATTGGTATCAATAATACTTTAGCTACCGCCGCCGAACAGATTATAATAGCTTAGTAATAAAATGTAATTATAATTTTTGTTTATGACCAAATTCGTGAGACGATATTAGCTATTACGTCGATTTCTAAGCAGTAATTGTTAAAAATTGAATAATAATTTCAGTAACTAAGGTAAAGATTAGCACATTTAGTTTAGCAGTACCTATACAGATGCACGATAAGATAAACAAGTAATAATCAAAAATTAACAATAATTGTAAATAATTGAAAATCAATTTAACAAATTTGCATAATCACTGGTTGAACGCAATGTTCATGAACTCTTAAATGGTATTATTGCATTTGTATAACAAACCAGAAATAACTACAAATCAACCGTTAAATTAGTTTGATTTTATTATTTACACTGTTGTAGACTTTTCAATAGTTTAATAATTAAGTTACACCATTAATTACAATTCTAAATATATAACTTTTAATGTAATCACTTGCCCATGCAGCATCACATTTTCTTTCGTAGAATAGATGTTGAAATTTGGTAAGTTATTGCTAATCATAAAAATCAAACGGACACAAAGCGAATCTTATTTTATTCGTGATTAATGAACTAGTCCTGAAACAATGACGTTTTGGTAATTTATTATTTTCGTAATGGTACTCTGTGCTGTGTACATAACGACCAAAGAGGAAAGCACAGTGATCACACCCTCAACATTAAAAAAAACTTGTTTTGATATTATTTTTACTTTACAGCGACACTGTATCCTGGTGATGATCAATAAAGTGGTCGAAACCATTTGTTTATGTTTGGTAAGAATATATCTTTCACAGACATTTAGAGTTTCGTTGGAATTAATATTATCTCTAGCGATAATTATACTTACAGTGTATTTTATTTGTGAAAACTAAAAGATGTGTATGAGCATTTCTCGGGTTTCAAAAATATTGAAAATATGAGAATAAAAATGTCAAATAATAATTTTCAAAAATTGTTTGCATAGATGCTGAATCCATCAAATACTTTTTCTTTTCATAAAATCAAATTTCTGTACTCAAAGGTTATGCAACTTGTCCTGCTGATCTGCTGAATATAGCGTATTTTATGAGCTTAGAGCCCCAGGCAAATTAATAATTTTTTAGCCATATTAGGTACCTGAAAATTATGTATTTCGCCCACTGCTGGGCATAGGCCCCTCCCATATTTTTCCCTTTTTCCCTATTTTGTGCCATTTGTTGCCACTTTTTACCTGCAGTTTGTTTTATATCGTCTGATCACCTTTTTTGCGGTCTACCGACACTTATCTTTGTAGTCCTCGGAAGCCATTCGATCAATCTACTTGTCCAGTTTCTAGACCCTTCTCTTGCCACATGTCCAGCCCATCTCCACTTCAACTCCTCAGCTCTTTTCATGACGTCTGTTATCTTTGTTTGTATTCGAATTTCAACGTTTCTTATTTTGTCGCGCAGACTCACTTCCAGCATACGTCTCTCCATTGCCCGTTGGGTTATTTGCAGTGTATTTGCGCTCTTTACGGTCAATGCCATTGTTTCTACTCCGTAGGTCAGTACTGATAGGATGCATGAGTCAAATACCTTTCTTTTTAAGCACATAGGTATGCTGTTGTCTTTTAGGATCCATCCCAGCTTTCCGAATGCTACCCATTCCAGTCAGACTCTTCTTGAGATTTCCACCGTGTGGTTTTGTTTTCCTAGCCCTATATTCGTCTACCGTTTCTATCTTTTTTTGGCCTAGTTTAAATTTTCTATCGCTGTTTGACATGACTTTAGTTTTGTTTATGTTTATCTGCAAACCTTTCTTTATGGATGCCCTATCCAGTTCTTCGTCTTTTGTGCTAATAACAACTATGTCGTCTGCAAATCGGATATGGTTTAGTAGTGCGCCGTGGATGTTCACTCCTTTTCCATCCCATTCTAATTTCTTGACTTTGTTTTCTAGGGCCAATGTGAACAGTTTCGGGGATATTGTATCTCCCTGTCGAACACCTCTCTGTATTGGAATCTTGTTTGTTATTGTGTCTTCATCAATTTTAACGTGCATTGTGGGATTTTTGTATATATCCTTCAGCAAGAGCGTGTATCGCGAGTCCATCCGAGCGTCATTTAAGGCTTGGAATACAGCCCACAGCTCCACCATGTCAAATGCTTTTTTAAAGTCAACGAATCCTACGTGGAGAGGCACGTTGTACTCCTAGCACTTTTCAATAAAAGTTCTGACAGCCTGCAAGTGCGGTCACTGGTACCGAATCCTTTTCTGAAACCTACCTGCTCAATTGGGTGATAGAAGTCTAGCTTATTTGTGAGGCGTCCGGTTATTATATTTGTTAACAGCTTGTATAGGTGTGACCGAAGACTTATTGGTCGATAGTTCTCAATATCTGCAGGGTCCCCTTTTTTTGTATAAGAATTACTTCCGCATTTCTCCAATTTCTTGGTATTTTTCCCTCTTCCATGCAGCGGTTCAGAAGGAGTTTAATGGCGTTTATTATCGTGTTTCCACTAATATCAGCATTTCAGCAGTTACTATATGGTCTTCTCCCGGGGAACGTTCGTTTTTCATTTTCCTCCGAATTCACGTTCAGGACAACTTGAAGAGTACAAATTCATATGGAAATCTTTAATTGTCGCTAGTAGTTTTGCTTTCCCCGTAGCTATATGTCCATCCGCACCTCTGATACAGTGCATGCGCTGTCTGCTGGTATCTATTTACTTTCTTAACACTTTCATATTTTTGATGTTTTCTATCGTTTCTTCGATCAATTTGGTATTATAGTCTGTCATGTCTCTTCTAATGCATGTTTTTATAGTTTTATTTACTTTATTATATTCCACGAAGTTTCTTTTCAACTTCCTTCTCTTTTCTATGAGGTTCTTTGTTTCTTTACTGATCTTTGTGCTGTTTCTGTTACTCTGTTTTTCTCTCGCGCTTATTTTTCTTACCGCTATTTGTTTACTTTTTGTGATATTTTCTGAGATATCGTTCAGATCGAGGTTTCCCAGTTTAACCCCTGCAATCTTGCTGTCTAGAACTTTTTCAAATTGTTCTTGGTTTTGTTCGAGTATTTCTCTTGTTGAATGTGGTCCTTTTTGTATCATTTTTGTTCTTTCAAGTTTTGTATTCATACAATATAACTTTTCGGCTTGTAGATAATTTAATAATGTTTCCCCTCGGTTGTTTCTTTCTCCAATGCCAAATGCACCAATACTATTTGCGTCCTTAAAATTAACAGGTTAAACAGATTCAATTCAAAATATAGCCAAAAATGCAAAAGATATCTTGCCAGTCGATAAAGCGGAATTTATTTTTTTAAATTGCAAAAAGAACAGACACAAATTAGAATATTAAAATACTATACCTAATGATATTATTATGCCGACATGAAGTGTTAATTTAACAAATTAGTATAATACGTATATAATAACCGTAATAGCAACAATTTAAAATTAGTAAAACATAATAATGTAATATTATTATAATATATACATAGTAGACACCTAATATTATGCATTATAATATATTATCAATTATAAATTTTTTAACAAAAAGAAAATAATGTAATATTTACATTTTATAAATTATACATTTAAAATATAATTTTTAAAATTATAATATTTTTTGTTAATTAATAAACATCTGAAGAAAGCAAACTACCATTGCTGAAAGCTTATATTATAAAAAAATTCATTTTCTTGTTCAATTAACCTGCATATTTTAAAAAGAGCACATAATTATTAATAATATTGCACGGTTAATAATAATTTGTATATTTTCATATAATATGTACCTACATTATTATAATACATACATAATATATTATTAACTATTCATATTTTTAGTTCCATTCATCTAGATGTGTTACATATTGAACTGTATTTTCCCTTGTCCCAAAAATGTGCAAAACGGATTTTTCAAAAAATACGAATTCTTGAGAATATTTCTACTTTAAATTCAATATAATTTCATAAATGAAAACGTTAAACTAAAAAGATTAGCACATCCATCTGCATTCGTATCGCCTGATTTTATCGTTCCTTTAAAAATTTTCAATTTAAATATTGAAAAATTCTCACCGTATTTCATTAAACCATTTATTACAACTCAAATAAAAATCACAATTTAAGTATATTATAATATTATAAGCACATAAGATATCACAGCCACGTTGACATCCAAAAGTCCTGTTTTCCCCGCTCGTTGGTGCCAATTCCACCAACTAGTGGAAATTACAAACTTTACAAAACTCTCTAAAATGATAAAATTAATCAAAACTTTCCCTTGTAAGTAAGTCAAAAACATCACGACAATATAGGAGTATTTTAACGTAAATTTTTTTATTTTGTATGTTACCCCGATCCTTGGTAGGGTCAAAAATATTATGTAATTACATGGATCTCAACTTTACCACTCAACTTGTTAAAAAATCCTATAAAAACGATAATTATTTAATGAATAAATTTGTTGACATCGTGGAAACAGGGATAGCCCCATAGCGGGGAATGGGGGGGGACCTTACCCTCCCCAATGTTGGTGAAAATTAGGCAAAGCTGGTAAAATCTACCTATTGACAAATTCACGTACGAGTTGGCAAAAAGCCAAAAACGTAAAAGCCAAGAAAAAATTGTGATTGAGTTACCGAACAAGGGTGAACATCGAAAAATATATATCGACAGAGTTGGTAAATTGAGGACTGCTCCCCCCGTGCAGGGGGGACTTTGGCTGTTTGAAATGATGGTAAGTTTAAATTAATTGTTTTAAATGCTAGTATGGATAAAATCGTGAAAAAGATTGACATACCGTCTAACGGGGTGTAAGGGGAAAAAGGAAGTGAATGGGGACAGTTTACAATTTTTTCGGTTTTTGTGTAACAACTCGTTGAGTTTTGCACCTACGGATGTTTTTTTTTCGAAAATGCACGGTTTGGTAACCTCTATAAGACATCAGTGTGATTGGATTCTTTTGTGTAAACCGCCGAGATAAACGAAACCTCAAAACCTGTAATCATTATTAAACGCCAAAACAGGTGCTGATAACGACGTACAGAAGTAGCTTTCATATCAAAGGGGAAATGTCCCAAAAAAATTGTGTACACGTGGTTGGAATTCCCTTGGAAATCTTCGAATATATTTGGAATCCATGGAAATCCTTGGAATTCGTTGGAAATCACTGGAATTTATTGGAAATCACTGGAATTCCTTGGAAATCACTGGAATTCTTGGAAATCACTGGAATTCTTTGGAAATCATTGTAATACTTTGAAAATCGCTGGAATTGTTAGGAAATCTTTGAAATTTCTTTAGAAACAGTTTGGACAACAATAATGGTCATATGTAAACAAATATATTTATTGAAATTTGGTCACAGAAAACACAAAAAAGTTTGACAAACTAATTTTGACAAACAAACTATAATTTTCTGGATATTTATTCACATACTTCAGGTAAGTTAATTTTAAATTTACCATCTTTTTTGTCACTAAGATACATTATTTTTCCATGAAACGGACAATATTAGAACCATATTTAAAGGTTTCATTAATATTTCCTGGAAAAAAAGTGAATGGGGGACACTATACTGATCTACTTCATTTAAAATATGATATATATTTTTTCAAAATGTCCCTGAGTATTTTAATGGCTTTCCAGTTGATTTCATGGAGATACTGCCGTAAAAGCATTAAAAACCGCTTAATTTCAAGCAGTGTAGTCTCCTACACCGGAACAAAAAAATTTAAGATTAAGAAATTCAAGAATTTTGGATCGTCTAAATTTTTGGTGAAAGTATGGGACTCATTGACGGTAATATATAACTCGTTACAGTTTTACTGAATGTAATAAATCTTTTCTTGTTATTTCTTCTAGACGGCCCTGATTACAGGTCATATTACAATGTTGATTATTTAGTAACGTCGCGTCGATATCCTTTGAAATGGAATATGAAAATGGATGCAAATAAAACACACTAACCACATTTTCACAAAACGGGACATACTTGCTTTACAAGATTATTATAAAGTTACGGCCAAAAGGCAAGGTTTTCAGCTCACTTTATTCAATTCTTTACCATAGACACAAAATCAAAATTCGAGTACATATTATTCAAATTTATGGTCTAGTCTATCCTACTTTACATTTCTCCCGTCTAAGAACAGACAGAAAACAAATTATACAAACTTCTTGCACAGAGCTCAGAACAAATCCCTACAGCTCATCACCGGATAATTTTTCGGTTTCTTATGTAGCTAACGCTAAATTGTGATAGGTTTACGTTAAATCATGTTTTTGACTACTGAGTACTTTTACGAGATAGTCGTGGGTTATATCATTATTGCTCATGGAAAACTATAAAGCCAGCTGTTGAGCTCTTGAGGGTTTTAGTAATATAGTGCGTTTAATTTATTTGATTTAAATACATCCAATTGGCTTGCCATCTATTGCCAGTTGGCAATTACGGATGCGTTAAGAACGCTCGCTGATAATTTTTCTGATGTCTATCAATAGAGGGCCTGCGATATTCTGGAAGTATATGCTTGGAGCACATTTTATATGCATACCAACAGGAGACAATGAGGATTTCTGAAAGTTGCATGAATCACTGCGGGCTAAAGTCGATGATAAGAAATATCCTCTGAGAATCCCGGAGACGCATCGTAGTTCATATGTTTGGTTATGTAATATGTTTCCGAACTACAAAAACTGCTTCTACAGCAGCCTCCCGTTCCGCTTTGGACATGAATTACAGAAAGAGTATAGTAGTTCATAGACCAAAAATTAACTTTTTTTTAACTTTTTTCACTTAGTACTTACTGAATTTATTAATTTATTATTACAGTGGGTACCTACCTCTTGAAATTGAAGGTTAGAACGGATTAAAGCATCATGCTAGTTTCTGTTCGTGTTGATAAGGATTTGGGACTGCGCCCAACATAAAATGAGATAGAAACAGCAGAAAAAAATTACGAAACTAAGCGAACAAGCGTCTACGGCCAGACCTACCCACAGATTATGTTTTTATCAGTGAGCTGTATACAAAAAAAAATAGGAGTATGATTAGTTCGGTGTTTTCCCAATGCATTCCCCATAGTCCACTGAAATTTGGCATTAGCATATTGTAGTATCTAATATTTATGTAGTAGATGGAGATCAAACTGAAGTAGTAACGGAATTTAGACAAAATGAAATACTTGGAACAAGGTGGAACATGGAATAAATAGGAGAATAACAGAAATATTGTTAAGTATTCCACTAATTGAGGGAATCCACGATATCTAGTAAAATATGACAAAAAATCGACAAGAAAAATTACACCAGACTTACCAAAAATTGAGTACTTTACCACAATTTAACGGCTACTGCGGAATTTTAGGAAACTGGTAGAACCCAAATGCTTTGAAATTTAATAGTCAAATTGTTCATTTCCATAAATATCTCAATGGTTCTGCAAAGGTGATATCAATTGCTTATAGCTCAAAATATATTTTACAAATAGAAAAATATGTTATTTAAATTGTGATTTAAAATTTATTTTTAATACCATCCATCCAGAAATAATTGATTTTATGGAAGTAATCTTTTGGTTGAAGATAACTGGAGATTGATAAATTGGGTCTAAGGCACAAGATTAACTTCTAAACCGTTTAAATTTCAAGTATAAAAGTTTACTCAAACCTTCTCAAACAGACCTGGCGTTAAACTAACTATGAAAAGAACATGGTGGTGTTACAGTAGTAAACAACAAAGTAGGGCGACATCTCTTCAAACTTCAGAATATTAGACAAACATAAAACATTAAAGTGCGGATCGGTACTGAATTATCCAAAAGTAAATATAACGAAAACTGAATTCAATCGTTTGGTTTCCTTGACAACCAAAGCAGCAATTACAAATAACATTCTAAAACTAATCTCTGCAAGCAAACCTCTAAATTTCACTTACCCTGCAGCTTACACAATGTCGAGTAATTCAATCCTGTATTCCATTCAAGCCAAGAAAAATAAAATTCAAAATAATAGTTAGAAAGCTTAAATAATATCAATGGTCTGTCAACCAATATACTTTTAACTCCTTCAGTGCTACAGGATTACTTTACTGCCGCCGAATTGACCATTCGTATGCTTAAATGGTTATAAATATTATGATTGAAACGATTGCCAATTTTTTTAATTAGGCCAATTATTTTATAATTATAAACTTTTTTATTGTGTAGATTATTGGTTTATATCTCTTATCGTTATACTTACAGAAAAATTATTGAAATCTTTTTTTTCCAATTCTCTCACCGATTTTACACATTACCGTTTAGAACATAAAAAATGTACGTGTTGTTAAAACATGAATGCAATGTATAATAATTTATTTGAGATGTCTGTCATAATTTTTTATATTCACTCTTTTGGTACTACAGACTATGCTTTTTGTAATTATTTATTGATACACAAGAAATGTGGCAGTGATTTCAGATCAAAATACAGTTTTAATGTTTATATACACTGAAAAATACACTGGAATGTTGAAATATACATTTAACATTACGATGATTACAAAAATCGGTAAATTTATCTATGAATATACACACATAACAATCACAGAAATATTTGTTCAGATCTATGCAAATTCACAATTTTAGAAACCATTACAACTTTAATAATAAATTATTCTACAAAATTATAAATCTTTTTTGTTACGAAAATATGTAGCATTATTATGGAACATACAAACATTAAAGTGTTTAGGATTTGAACAAATCTGAATATATTCTAGCCTTAAAAATTCCAACCTGTGCAATAATTTAATAATTTTCTTCAATATCTTCTTCATATAGGTAGGTATTTCCTTCTCAATTTTAAGTCACATTTACAGATAGTAAAGCTACAATATAACTAACAGATAGAATGGTTGCACTTAATACATATATCGGCGATATAAAGTGAATTATAATTTACATTCTCTTTGGTACACTCAAGATTCTTTTTAATTTATATTTAACCATACTTTCATAACATTATATTTTTTCCCTGTATTAAATATTTACTTTGCTACTTTTAGGATCCTTAATAAATAAATAAATATTATATATGTATTTAAAAAAACTTTGTACATTTTCGATTTTACATATCATCATCATCATTATCATCATCATCTCGTTGAAACAAAAGAAAACTAAATTTCAAAAGAGCACAGTATTATCAATACAATAAATTTGAATTTTATATACACTTGTGTATTTATAATTTAAATAAATATAATGGAGATAGTTCATCTTTTTTCATCGTCCTTCTATTTCTCGATAAAATATAATTGCACCAAAATTTCAAGTTGTGTTAGTTTCACGCAGAAGCTATAACAATCGCTTCCTTATATACATCAAATATGTCATAACAATTTAGATGTTGCTTTATGAATTGAGATATTAATTTTAGACAGTAATACAGTACAGATCATAAAACATCCAAATCAATAACATTTACCAATACATTATGGCATTTAAATTATTTACAATAGTCTTTAAGTGAACATTTAACAAACTTATTACTGCTGTTGCAATAGCAACTGCTCCAATTCATCTGCTGACCTTAACAAAAATGCAGCTGATTCGCGATAACCAGTTATTAGCTGCCTAACTGCTGCCATTTCACCGGTACTCAATTTATGATTAAGCAGAGGTTTTTGCTTCATACTTAAATCTGTAGGACCTAAAAATTCAAAAGTAATTCGAAAAATAAGTCGGAAGTTCTATATTATTCATTAATAATGCAACTCAAAATGTTATTATTAATAAATATATAAACCATGTTCGCTCGATTAGCTTACCATTTGTGAGTAGACCACCGCTCGCTGCAAAAGGTTGTCCAGGAAATAAAGGATAGGGGCCCGCCCTTTGAAATGCTTGAGAAAAATTAGGCCTATACATTGCCGTTGGAGCTGAAGAAGGAGTGCTGGAGATGCCCATTCCATTTAAAGATGTACTCGACAATCCAGAATTTGATACAACGCTATTAAATTTAATTTTATTACGACATATTGGATAACATTTGCAAGTTTATTATACCTTAACACGCTTGGTTTAACGTCTGGAGTTAACGATAAGCCTTTATTGATAGAATTTGGAGTCGTCGAAGGTGTCGATGCTGGTGGGAAAACACTCGAAGAAGTATCTACTTCAAGTTTCAGTTGTGTATTTCCTGGTAAGTCTAAATTTCTGTTAATAGCTGTAGTCGTATCTGTTGGCTAAAAGGCAATTTATTAATTTGTGAGATGGAAAATTTATTAAATAAGAATGCTTACTGTAGCACCTGGAAGTAAAGGCATTGGCTGACTTACTGGTTCAAGACCTAGACGCATTCGTTTTGCGTTATGGCTTTCGTTTTCACAAGCGGTTGCTAAAATTTGTTCCGCTTGAACCGACGTTAAATGCGCTGGTGTTGGACGTGTCTAAATTACAAATAAGTTTGTAAAATAAAAATATATAATGGAATGACGGTAATAAAAAACGTACCGAATCCCATGACGAATTTGGATCTCTTGCTCGTTTATTTCGCCTACACGATTTCAAATACGTCCTTATCCTTTTTCGCGCTCGTTCGGCAAATTCGGGAAATTGCCTTGTACAAGAATCGATAATAGCTTGGATTTTTTCTTTAGGTTGTTTACTTATGGGTACCATTCTATCTAAATTTTCATCTACGAATAATCTAACGAACATCTATAAAGAAAGACAGGAATTAAGGAAAGACTTGAGTTGATGGATTAAATTAATACTAACATTAAAGGCCTTCAGCCGTTCAGGGTCGTGTGTGTGAGTATCAATTTTATCATCACTTTCGTCATCGTCGTCGTCTTCATCTTCTTTATTTCCACTAGAACTTGTTTCGTCATGCGCCGATCCCGTTTCGGCATTGATAGGACTCTAAAAATGTAATCGTTTACGATTTCTTTTCTTCGGCTTTAAATGGAATTACAGCATTTCCTTATAACAACAAAAAGTGCAATTGCAATGATGAAAGTGAACTTGACACTATGATAAATTTACATCAACAGCTGTACAAGGAAGTAATCTAAATTCCAAATAATGTAAAATAATAAATTCTATAGGGACAAAGTCTATACAGAAATAATAGTTTAAAACGTCATCTTCGAGGACATTAGAGAATACTTTTACAATACCGGAATTGTACTGAACATCTTTATTGCTTGTATGACCTAGGTGTAAATACTCTTTCGAGTACTTTTCAAGTCTTTAATGCAAGGTTTCGTTAATCGGCAAAATATGCAACGCCGAGAATAAATAAATTAATTTGGTATTTCAGCTCAAATTTTGTTATAAAATTGAAATAGACAGTAATTATTCTCGAGCTATATCAAATACAATTCGAAATGAAATGGTTGCAGCGATCTTAAAAGTTAAACGTCGAGACTTTATATAACGAAACTCATTTTGTAGTTTGCCAAAGATGAGCAAACTGCGAGTCATAATTAAAATAACAATAAAACAAGAAAAAAGTTGGTTTCGCTCGACGTTAAAACGTAAACTTACAGATTGATCTCTGGGAACCGGTGGAGTTGCTTTTCCTTTCGCTAAGCCCAATGCGGAATGATATTGAGCCCACAAGCCAGCCATTTCTTCTCCACCTGGAATCGTCGTTAAATCTGGTACGTCTCCGCTTCCATTTCGATTTCCTGATTTAGACACAATTATTTGTCAGTAAAAAGTGCGTATAGGTAGATATAAAGAAGTTTACTTATTCGATCGAAAGTTTAAATATAACCGTGAAATTACTATTATGTATGATTATGGAATTGAGAAAAAATTTGAAATAAAAATAAAAGTAAGCAAAAATATTCGAGTAAAAGAACAAATAAGAAAGAAATAAGAGAAACGGTTATAAAAGCCAATTAAAAGTGTTACCTTGAGTCTGGTTGTGGTAGTTCCAAGCCAAGAGCATCAACTTGAGTTTGTCGGTGTCTTTCATTGCCCCAGTCCCTGCACAGCCAATCATGCCACGAATTAGCAGGGTTGGTTTACAATAATTAAGTTATTTATAAATTAATTTGTTACGTGAGACACAGCGGAAATAATACAATAGCAATTTTTAGATAATGTCAATAATCCATAAGAGCAGCAAAAAAGAAAACCATTATAAAGCGATCGAATAAACACAAAGCAATTAATCACTAAATAAATCGACTTTAATAAACAGATTATAATTGAGTATTTAAAGCAAATATAGGTTGAAAAAGCAACAGAATAATGTTGTGCAGATATATAGTACAGCAATTTAAAATTGATTTAGTAACCGGTGCTAATTCTACATAAAATGAAAACATTCAAAATAAATTACTACTAGAAGTGCTACAGTACAAAAATCATTAACTACACCCGTAAAACTTGTACCTACGTTTTAAAAATTGTGGAAAATAAATTTGCCGTGGGAATACAATCAACAACTACAACTTCATGCGGTTCCTAAATTAAATCGCTGTGTATTAGATAATTGAATTTCTAACAAAATATTCTTAACACCGAGATGTTAAGTTAATCGCAAATTTTGTTTGCTTCAGTTTTTCACTTTAACCGTTCTGAAATTTATAATACTTTTTATCTACCTAACCAAAATTTAAGAATAACAATAAATTGTACATAAATTACTTTAACAATGTGTACCAATGGTAACCGAAAATGACCTACCTTAAAAGTTAATCGCAATTTGTAAAAACGATTCGCGTTATAAAATGAGAAAAACATAAAATTAACTTTGAGCGAAAAATTCGTGGTATGCTCGCATTTATTGCCAATTAGTAAACGGGTCATTATTATTTAATAGAACTACATACTATTTTAGGTAATATTTTGCAGTGAAGTACTAAATACTTCAAAAAACAGATGTGATTTATAATAGCATAGTCAGTGCATCGGATCCTGCGACAGAAGTCTTTATATTAAAATTAATTAATTAATTAAAACTATGCCAATTGATAAACGATTTAACAAATTGATTACGACGAAAGAAATAATAATTTTAAATAGAATTTTTAATACTAGCACCTGATGATATATTATATCAATATCTACTTGTATACTGTATGTAGATCTATGTTGTATGTATACTACTAGTACTATATATATCCTAAAATCTATACTACTATTATAATATAGTATAGATGATATCATAGTCATATTATATTGATAAAAACATGTTGTGCTTTTAAATAAAGAGAAATTTTCTTTTAATTCTATAATTTTTTATATAATATTTAAAAATAATTTTTGTTATATAAAATTAAGATTTGTTATATGTATGTATTATCTAAATAATTTTTACTCTATACAAATAATAAGTCTGCTATATTCATAATATTTTCTATTATGACATACAAAACATTGTTGATTAAATAGAAATTTTTTATCTTTTGTATGAAAATCCTATACACGACAACTGGGAATAATGAAAAAATTACAAAAAAATACAATAACTTTAAAATAAGTTATTTAAGAGATGTAAGCGACTAACGTTTACAAAACATAGCATCTACCAAAACGACATACATGATACCATAACTATCATAATAAAACGCATTAATTGCAGAGTATTATTTATTGGGTATCCGCATATAACCCTTTGTAAATTTTTTAAAATACTTTATAGATTTGATAAATCTGTAATTGGATAGGTAAAATAAAAGCATACACCGGCCGATTGGAAAGCGGGAGAGCGTGGTTTAAATCCTGCTATGCTATGGGGATTTACCCTAATCAGTCGTCTTGGCTTATGGACAATAGTCATAGCACACCACTGGATATAATCCACACGAGCGATTAACAAAAGTTCGAGTTATTCCAATTTTAAAAACAAAACGACACGTGACATTAGTCACGTTTGCTTGCTAAAATATACGAATATCAATGTAACATAATAAAATAATTATAAAGCGATGATCACAAAGACACGAGACATAAATACGAACAACTTTGCAAACGTTGTTCAATTTAGAAATTATGCAAATTCATTAATTCTTTCGTAATAAAATCTAATAAAAAAATAATTCTCAAATTTTTTCTTCATTACAGATATTACCTAATATACGTATATGCAGTTCTATAATAATATTGTAGGAAATTACCATAACAGCGCTACCGAATATTAAAACTATCTACCTATACCCATTAGGTTGTTTTAAATACCTACAACTTGTTTTAATAAAATTTAGTTCATAAATTAGAAAGAAACTCCCATTTAAAATTATCGGTTTAAACGTATAAACCCATGTTCCACTTTAATGAAGCTCGTCAGATGTGTCAACAACTAAATAAAAAGCATTTCTCATTTAAAGCACCTTCTCATTCAAGTTCATAATTCTTAAATTCACATTATGATTTTCATATTATACAATTTTATTAAATTGGAGAAGCCTGATGTATCACTTTTATGCAAGAGTAGTAAAAGCTTGAATTATTTAAGGTTAAATCTAAGTTATTCTGCATGCCATGTGTCATGTTATGTTTAAGGTAGGCATTTTCAATTCCAAACAAATGAATGTGACGGCAAGGAATTTTAAAATCTCAAGAAGGAAATGTTTTAAACATTTCTCAATAATCACTTTTGATTTTCGATGGAATTGCTGATAACCTGAAAAATATTTTCAGGGGTAGGTTAGAATAAAAGTGGGGATACCCCTTCCTTAAAACTTGAACAAAGGAACTACAATATCGGTTAAAAAATAATTAAAAAACTTCGTGACATTAACACTTAAAAAAAACTATCCTAGCAATTCTACTTAAAGTTTGGTAATGAAAAATTAATTAAGAATACTTAAAATTCCATCAACACACTACCAACCCTGCTACAAAATTCAACACACAAAGCGCAAATTTAGTAAAATTTTGCTAATTAAGACACAAGGTAAATTGATTAAAAATAAAAATGAAAACGAATTAACGAAGTTACTGAAGGTGATTAAAACAGGTGTTAAAATAATGTAACGGTCATGAAAATCGTTATTATTCATAATTGTTTAATTAACTTACCACCACCAAAGTGATCTTCTTCGTTCGTTGTTTCTGAGGGTTCGGACGTAGACAGGTTTTCCTAAAACAAAATACTAATTACAAAAACGTTAAGTGCATTTCCAATAATAACTAAATTACTGTTTAAACAAGAGTATTCCTCTATTCCCTCTACCCGAAATGTCTAATAAAATAATTATTCCGATGTACCTACTTACGTTTACGCAAGTGTCTTAAAAATTGCCATTCTTATTCTGCTTCGCGAAGCGCGGATTTTAAAGTGAAGAGGAGAATTTTTTTTGAACTCGTGATAACGACGGTTAATGACTTATTTATTTATTTTAAACAAATAATAATTAACGCACGCAATGAATAATTATCGACCAGAAAAAAAATTGTATTTGCTTTATACTCACAATTTTATGTTAAAATCTAAGTTTTATTGACCCTTATGAAATATTATACAAGCATTTCTTGCGCTTGGTGTAATAACGAAATGTGAAAATGGCCAGTTATAACCTACAATACAAAAGCTCTCATAAAAATTTAGATGCAATTTCAAATTTAGTAAGCGAACGACTTAGGAATATTACAGTAGAAATTGCAAGGGTATACGTGCGCGCCGTTATCCTGCATTTAAGGACACTACAATATGTCATTACAGACGTATGAAGTCGAAATATTTTATAAACTTCAATTACGACCACACTAGGAGATATAAAGAGAAGATTACCAACAGCTGCTTTAGTTATCTAATATTAAACACACAATTGTGAAATGAATCCAGTCCACGACCACTCATAAAATGGAATTAAAATCGCTAAAAAAATCCTTTTGGTTTAACACGAGTTGTTTCGGTTTGAAACCAATATGGCGAAAAAAGCTATTGAAAGCTATATATTTAAGATGGTAAGACAACGTAATACATGCTTTGGTTGACAAGACGCACCGCACCTTAAAGCACTTCCAACCCATAACGAATTCCATTCATTCGTATAAGGTACATCAAGTTTAGTACGAGTGGCATACTATCTTTTGCAAAAGTCACAATTTTCTTTTTTAAAACTGAAAACTTTATAATGTAAAACTCGAGAAGTCAACTGGCTTTTGCCTTTGAAATATCACAAGTTCCTGAAACCGTGGCAGTGCATATGTAATGTAAAATAACTTCAAGCGTATGCTTTTCACTACTAAAGCAGCCATTACACTGATTTTTTAAATTTGTAAAACCTGAAATGTGCAAGAATTCTCAGCCGAAAAAATTTCTACTAACCATAATATAAAATGAGAGAAAAATCTTGTTGATATTCCAGTTTCACGATCGGTAATATTGGATTAAATAATTATTTCTTGGGTATTTTCAGGTAATTTTCTTCGGAAAGTTAAAGTTACGCTATCCGATAAAATTGATATTTTTTAAATTTTAAATATGTGATCAGACAGCAAGAGCAATTTCAGTAGTAATAAAAGTTTCCTTTTACTGCAGCAGCTTTACTATGTGCTTCGAGCAATGCGGAGCATTCTGGGAGCTTGGAAAGAATCACAAAAGACGGCATTGCATAATGCAGCACATCAATGCGTGTTACTATGAAACCTACCTTGCCAATTATTTTGCAAATTCTCTACAATCATATTGAAAATTTAAAAGCATTCCAAAAATTATTGTAGTACCGAAAAAAAAAATTCTAAATAAGTTAAAATTTATTTTTCAGGTAGTTTTAGTCAATATAATAATGTTTTATTCGGGGAAAAGTACCTTTTTCTCGTAACAATATAATACTAATTGGTGGGGAACAAGGTGTCCGGAAAACTCTTTGAGAAATAATTTTTCTCGAAATTTTCGTGACACTACTTATAGTTAATAAAATTATAAAAGTAATTATAGGTTATATTTACCAATACAATCCAATAATTACAATAATGAAGACTTATTATGCCTTGTAATTGTGACACCTGTTAAAATTTCTTTAAAATCCAGGTGTTTTCTAAACTCCCATAAGGTTTGCTTGTTTGATCCGTAAATGTAATTCGGATAGTAATTATTATATTGGCATTAATCATCCAATAGGAATAATTATGCATTATCTCTTAGCTTGTGGCAATGACGGAAGATTCTTTCAGGAGCGATCTTATTGACAGCAAAATGTCCGACGAAAAATCAATCAGCTGTGAGATTCGTTTTGACAATTTATCTAACATAAAAATTGCAATTTGTGATTTGCTTTACTGTTAGTTACAAAAGTTTCTATCATATTATGTGGTTTTGTAATAAATTAAGATAAAAATGTTAATTTTGAATATTACCGTCAAACGGGGTGAAGTCGATCAGAAAAATGCGTTTTTTTGAGATAACTGAAAAACTAATGATTGTATTTTGATGCAATTAAAAATATAACATCCTTGATGCTTAGGTTGTCGATTGGTTTCTAGAAAAAGGTCGTAGATGGAGTAATTTTTTTTTTATTTTAAATCAAAGGGTGATCGACTTCATCCCATGGTTCGGGGTGAAGTCGATCACCGCTTTTAAAATGCATATTTCCCACTTCAGAGCCGTTTGGGGGTGTAGGCGATCATTGAAAAATAAAAATATGTTAAACGACATTTTCAGAAAAATTTCTGACGCTTTTCGCATGCTTAATCTTTCCTGCATCCAGCGCTCTCTCTAAGAACGTTCGGTCGTAGTTCCTTTTGCCATAGGCACCCAGTCTTTTTACATATTTTCGTGGCATCTATAAGAATAAATAAAATACGATACGCCACTGCCCTAGTAAACGAAATTTATATGAGAAAATCGAACAAAAACAAATTGCTCTGAACATAACCTCATAAACTGACAAAATACAGCGAAAATCAAGTGATCGACTTCACCCCGTTGTTTTGATTCGGCACACCAAAATTCCAATTAAAACCACACAAAAAATAAATTAGCATATCAGATTGGGCACACCTTTTTTTGATGATATTCCTTATCACCTAGAGGGCCTAGGACGGGCCTAGTTTTTACAGGTTCGGCTGTGCAGATGTTTGATTTCGCACATTTTACTGATTGATAAATTTTGCTTCCTACTATTTAATTATTTTTGGAAAACTCATCTTTCAAGATCAACCTGCTTCACCAGTGTAATGTTTGGTTGTCTGTTGGCCACACGACCGTGAATAAATATCAGCTGATTTGTGATGTGTTGTTGCCATATGCTCAAAAACAAGTGGAAATCCCGGTTTGATCGACTTCACCCCTGCCGATCGACTTCACCCCGTTTGACGGTACTTAGTAGAATGAAATCATCATTTCAAAGTATTAATTTTTATAGTAGTCATAACAAAAATACATAGTAACAAAAGTAAATAAAAGACCATCAAACTAAATTTAATTACCCGGATAGTGTACTAAAACAATTTTGTATTATAAAAATATTTAGAACATTGTTGTGCATGTAGTACTTACCTATCTACCTAGTTTCACTAATGGATTTCCTAAACAATTCTAATTTTATGTAAAAGATCTGTTTATCCCAGTTTTTTTTCAAATGCAGAGCTCTCAGTGTTTAACAAGACCGTCATTAATGCAACCTGGATTACCCGTGTATTAAATGGCTAAATAAAATTCACACAAATTAATAGAAGAACGAAAACAAAACCACGATTATTGAGGATACACCTGTCCTGGTAGCAATTTTCAGGGACTAATTTTCTTTTCCTTTGCAAAGAAAATATATGTGTATCACGAAAAGCTTTAGACCGATTTTTATTTGCACTGCACCACTAATAGCCTTTAGACCAGTTAAACCGAGCTGACCTTAAATTCGACAACCAGCACACATAGTTGCAATGCCATGTTGGTTTTATTTTTTATATTTAGTAAATATCAGGAGTGGAGTGGCTATAATGAACCGGTACACAATTCAGGTCGGATGATAAATATTTTGAAATAAACCAGCAGTATAATGGAGTCGTTCTCTCAAAGCTAAGCAAAAAGTTTGCTATTTGGTAATTGGGCTTTCGGCCATCTGAAGTCTGCATCCTTAGAGCTGCACGCAATAGCATATAGAATATATAGAATGGAAAACCAGATTGGTACAGGTGCATAAGTGCCGAATAAGGAAAATCATTAAATATATTTTTCAAAGATTAGATAGGTGTATTATTAAAAATTTTACAAGTGAGACTTTCTCTCCGAGAGGTGTTAAGATTATTTTTCGATAAATGTGTGCAATTTATGTTACCTACGTATGATGCTGTAATAGTTACAGACGAAGGATATAATCTTGTATTGTGTGAATTTGAGAAATAGACATGGGCATGAATAATTAATTATGAAGTATTTTAAAAGTTTTAAACTTATAAACTACAGATATGGTAATTTTTATAGTATGTAAATATGCAGTTATTTTAAGAATACTGATATTGATAACACTGATCTTCTATATTTGCATATTACTTAAAATCAGTACTAATTAACAACTGTAGCTATCGTTATTTATAGTAAGCAGATCTGGTTGTTAGCACGGCTCACACGACCGTGGTTTAGATCCCACGTTTAATTTCTGTAGTGATCTAATGATTTTCAATTTAAAGGAAGTATTAGAATACAAAGTTGACTATTATATTATATTATACCAACTAATAAGTGTAATTGTAATAATTATTATTGCAACAATATCTGAAAAATTGTGAAAAACTCGACATTTACAGATTATTGTTATTATTACGTGTCTGAATGTTTTACATTTAACTTGTATCCGGTGAAAACAACACTACTTCCGGTCTTATGATGTCTGCTGACCTTTGATTGTAGCCTTCAAGTCACGAACTTGTAGAAATTATATTAATTTTAATGCACCTGTTTGATTTTCTATTCCTCAGTCTAAATATTAGACATTCTTAAATCACAACATACGGATAATTTAATTTTAGTTGGTAATAATGATTCAAAGTTCTGGAAAGACGATATAAAATAAAAGAAGAATGAAATGCGATCATTTGAAAAGGTTTCAGTTGTTGATATAGCAATGCAATTGCGGTTGCTGGTTTCGTGTATCTGTACTACAAAATTGTTAATGCAAGCAGACAACTAGACATACGTTAAGTTGAGATTGCAAATTACTTTTCAACAATAGGGTCAACGGACAAGTAAACGTGAAATGCGGAAAAAATATCTACGATAATATGGACACAAGATATCAATCGACAATGTCCAGCTGCTGTCGGAGCAGTAAGACTTTGCAAAAGGTTATTCGTCTGAGAGACATTTTGATTGACACGTGGAATTGTGTGTAGGTTTAAGCTTTAAGAGAAAAAAGAGGGACAACACCTTCTTCAACAGTTTTGGCATAGCCTTTGTAAGATAGTTATGTATAAAAGTTGGGAAAATCCTTGTTTAAGAAGTGTTCGGAGTTTGCATAATGCATATCAACAAGCTGTGTTAATTACAACTTTGCAAATTGCAATTTGATTTATTAGTTGTATTACAATGCAATAATTAAAAACAGAACTGATCTATTCAATTATAAATTTCTTGAAAAATTAGAACCAATTAGTATGTTAGCAAATGTAACCAAAGTATAATTAACATTTCAATTAGCTTCAAGTCGAAAAGTATTTTTTGGCTTGAAGTCGGTTGTAGTTTCAAAATAAAATCACAAGACGCTTTAAGACTGAAATTTATTATATGAAATTACATATGAATTCCGTTTGAAAGCCAAGTCGTAGACGAGCACACGCACACAATTGCCTTTTACATTATGCACGACCTACAGCAAACCAAGAAAGAAGACGATGAAGCTCCGTAGACGTCGGTTTGTATAAAATTAGCAGTTGTATGGAAATCTAAAAATTATTCCAGTAAAAATCTTTTTTCATTCTTTTTTTTCAGACTTGTATTTTAATTCGTTATTCAAAATTATTCTGTCAGAATTACAATACTTGATCATTTTTCATGAAAATAAATGATACCTACATATATGAAAAAAACCATACAAGAGACGCGATTAAGTAAATGTTTGAATTTACCTCAAAGCACAAATACCTAAACAATTTTTCAATTAAATGAACAATCAATATATTGGAAAAACAACACATTACTGAAGGTAGAACTTTTTAAAATTATTATCGTTTTAATAAAAAATATAGATCGCTGCTTTCCTACGAACATACTACCTATTAATTTTTCAAATTTTGAGAGTGTAGCGGTTACCTCCCTCGAAGTATAATATAAAAAAAAAATACATACAGTAACACTGTTTTATTAGCGTTGACTGAGGTTACGGTTTTGTATACGAAGGCGTCCTGAAGCCACAACGTAAAACAATTTTTAAGTGTCAATCGCGACTTGCAATTGTCAGTTTACACTTTGAGGTTGCAATTTACACTTCGAAGTCGCAATTTACACAGTGAATTCGCAATTGACACTACGATTGCGCAGGTGTAAATTGCGACTTCGAAGTGGCAATTCCGACTTCGAAGTGTCAATTGCGACTTCAAAGTGTAAATTGGCAATTGCAAGTAGCAACTGACACTTAAAATTAATTTTTTTACGTTGTGGCCTCAGGACGCCTTCGTAGTTTTGTACATATTAAAAATTCAAATTTAAATTTAAATTGTGCGTATTTATACATTATGGACCTACCCAATTAATTAAACAACAGGACTGATCGCAGTCGCACTATGCGAGGTATACCTGTATAATACAACTTTTAAAAGAAGAGGTTTTAAATCAAAAGTTTCAGAAGTTTTTCGAAGTTATAATTAAAAAAGCTTACAATTTTTACAAAAAAAACACATTAATGATAAATACACCTAACTTGAATTTTCTATAATTTATTCTACGTATCAAAACTTACACTGTAAATAATATATTATAGTGTTTTTAAATTTTTCGTAAATCCTTGAGGTAGGTATAATTATTTATTCTACACGAAGGCAAATAAAATAGTCGATTCTATTATTATATCCTCTGTACCTGTATGATGAAACTGAATTTTTTGAATAATTATATTTTACATCATCCTCTTGACTTAATGATCTTGATTTGAACTTCAGTACTAATGAGGGACAGCCTCATTACCAGTATATTCAAAAAATATACCTAGATAACTATTTTTGTAACGATATAGTGGTTTAAAACCTTATAGTACGCTGGTTTGGAGAAGCCCCCCCCCCCTTAATAAAATCCCATAAAAAATAATTTTAAGGTTTTTTTTAGATCTTTGATCAAATCTTGACAGAATTTTAATTGATTTTAATTAGGTGCATTTGCGTGCAATGTTAATTGCTACTCGTTGGTGTAATAATTAAATACAACTTTTCTTTCTGAAAATTTTCTGATGTAATATTACAAAAACGTTAGTAATAAATAAATTCTTGTTATTATGCAATCTACCATAGCGAAAACTACGAAAAAATCAAAGCTAATGCTTGATTCTATTAGATAATAAATTCTAATGTACCTATTACTATGCGATATTCCTCACCTTGCATTACCAACTGTCAGGTGTAGCAGTAGCTGATTTCTTGATTGCAAATTTTTCCTGTAGTAAAATTTTATATACATTCGAAGATATGAAATATCATAGCAAATCAGTTTTTCGAGATTTCTGATTCCCTCCAAATAAGTGTACAACACCAATGTCCTAATATATTGTATACAATACATGTTTAACACGACTCTCGCTCACCACAGAAGCATAGCATTGAAGAACCGAAGAATATGAAGGAGAATAACAATATCCAATAAACGTTTTACCTATTACTTGTTCTCAATTGAATCACTTTGAGTGACTTAACTCAGATTCATCAGATTACTTAAATAATTAATCATATTGAGAGAAGGGTTGAAATTCTTTGTGAATTATTTCGAGTCAAATTAAAGGGGCGGGCCAGTCAAAATTAGTCCAGACCCTAAATCAGGACAACCGTAATATACAGCGAATCAGTAGACTAGTATGTTTGGTTATTGATTCCTTTTCTATTCCATACTTTGATTGAAGTAGATAAATTTGTGGCTTGTACAAAATAAACTAAAAAGTTTAATCGCGGTAAATTTCTTGTTCGCGACACTTTGATGTACAAGCAATTAGCGACTTAAAAATAATACCATTCTAATATTAGGCTGTTTTAATTTAAACCTATTACTGAAAATGCTTGCAAGGTTAAAATACCACTTGAAGAAAATTTTGTAGGCTTGGAATTTTTATCAAATTTAGTATAGTAAAAACCATTACGGTAATTGCTCACGGTTCACTTCTTTCGCAAATGATGGTTATCGATTAACAGGGGTAGGAATACAAAACATTTAGCGCATAACTATCATTGGCAATAAAGATTGTAAGGGGAGGCAGTAGAGAAAAGCAAAGTGTAACTGAAATCAGTTGTTCAGACAGGTCAATTTAAAAATATTATTTAAAACTATGACTTATATAATTCGTCTAGTTTCTATATAATTATTGCAATAACGCGATAAATTTAGTGATAACCAGAAAAATATTCTCCTTGAATATACAGTGATAGTTGCTTACATTGTTTTCAAGAAACGCAGTGGCAAAGTCTAATTGAATTCCAGCAGTATCGTACAAGAAAGAAGCTACGTCTGCAATACTAATATAATAATAAGTAATAATAAACGAAAGCGGGATTCTCCCCAATCTACGTAGGTACGTCAATATTGACTTTCCTAGACCAAAATTCTCTTGTAATAATATGCAATCAGTGAACTTCTAAACCAAGGAAGATACAGATAGTATTAAGGAATCGTAAATAATGCGACAAATCCAACTTTGAATCTACATAATTTATTCTGTTTATTGCTAATCGGCAGGTACACATTACTGATTCAATTTTTAACATTATTTTATTGATTTGATGCAATAGGTGTGGTGTTACATTGTGTTGTTAATAACAAATAATAATACAATATCGATAAACATTTAAAAATTCTTTAATTATTGCAGTTCATATTGAAGAGAAACTATATAAATATTTAAAATGCATTATAATTTCTTTGAATAAAAATGTTACTTGGTTAGTCGCATTCTAATATAATATGCATATAAGGTTGGCTGAATATTTCCTTTGGCAAATTGTGTGTTTATTTCCATAAAAATATAATTTGTTAAACTTCTTCCAATTATGAATAAATTGATAAAGCTGATTAATAATTAGCCACCCGAGCGTCAATTGAATTTAGCTCAAATAACCTTTGCCAACTGCATTGAATATGTCATTGGCTTTTATCAAACATTAAACATTAAGAAATGATAAAATAAGATTACGAACTCGCGAAATGATAAAAAGTATTTATATTTTACGTTCAAGGCTACTATAAATAAAATATTATTCTGAATAATTACTAGCTAATGTTGGAGACTTACAAAGTTAATGGATAACCTTTTGGAAAATATTCTATACGGAATAAAAAGGATTGTAAGTCGTATATTCATAAAAATTCTAATTAATAATAAAATGCAGCACAAGAATTTAGGTTAAAGTAAAAAGGTCGAAATGTTATTATTCCAATGCTTCTTTATTAATGCAACTGAATTGTTTTGTTTCACAATGCCGAATTGAATCGATTAATTTACTTACTAAGTGTATTTCATTCACATTTTAAAATCGATCATAATGTAATAGTTGTGAAAATTGAAAGAAAGCTTTCAAAATTTCATGTAAAATGTATACAAGCGAATAAAATATCCAAATCTAAAGGGATGATACACTACAGATTCAAAAATGGTTTTATCTAAATCTCTCCCGAGAGTATGGGAAAAATACGTAGATATGATAAGAAATATCGATATTATTTCTCGGATTAGCAAAGTCCTTCGGGACTTGCAAAGAAAAATTTTGAATTAAAAATAAGGTTGTTTTTGCTTTAATACATGAGTAGACTAAATTTTTAATGATTTATTGCAATAGATAAATAATTGGTTTCTCATATCGGTTTTTTTAGTTTTCGAATGCCACTTGATAATAACGAAAACTACTTTGAAGATTACTAAATAATCTATTGAAATTAGCTGCAAACGTTATGTAACAACATGGAAGTAGTGTTTAGTAAAGGCATGTGAAATGTACAATGTGTGTAATGCAGTGGGTGAATGTATCGGGGGTGGGTAACCCTAAAGCTGATAGGGACAGCTTTGAATGTGCGTGCACCTGCCTCGTGCTTCCTCGATCGATATCCCGACTGGCCGCCCTCTCGGTAACACAGTTTTAATCCAAACCCCTAAATATGCCACCCACTCGAATAAATACGCACGCTACTATCACAAAGATGTCAAGCCACATTGCTCAGTTCAGCAATTATTTACAAACAAATCTCGAAGACATTGCACATTTATTAAATAGCAAAAACAGGTAATTCGTACAACATTTCAAATGCCTGTTAGATGCAAGTTTTTGCAGTCCCATCTGCGCCTGCAGTAAACTTACGATCCAAATGGTTGGCGAAACAAGTTTGTCAATTTAAAGAATTCCCATTTTCATATCCCTGGAATTCTAAGAGATAAACAATTAAACAAACGATTTATGTTCAATTATATTTGAAAATTGGATTGGCTTAATTACCATTAGCGACATTCCACCGCTAATAAAGAAAATTTAAAAAGTTACTACAATTCAATGATAATGTAACTGCGACTTCTTGTTCACCTATTGTTAATTAATTAGTTGATTAATTTCAAGTTCTTCAATTTATTGTTCAGTCGGCAAATAAAAAGTCATCGAAATGTTATTCAACATTCGCCGAAGCCAAACCACCCCATTAGTGTTGATATTTGCAGTTGCAACCCTTAATTTCGTTCCATTTCATATGAATTATTACTACAATCCAATTATATTTCAATTATCGACGTTACAAAATATGTTGAAAATTTTCTCAAATCAAAGTGTTCCACAAGTTGTTTTATATAAATAATAAAATTATATCATACTAAAAACACGTTCAATCGTAACGAAACCTTTAATTTGATGACCGAAGGAAATGGAAAAAAATTGTCGACTTGAAATTGACATAAAACCGAAGATGTCGGACTAAAGGTTCGACAGATTTAAAAATCCTACCAATATTCCGGTTTATATTGTCTAAACTACAAGACGATAAGCTGTTTATTTAAAATTAATTGTATCTTAACTTTAAGTCCAATTTACTACAAGATAATTAATTAATTCAATCCGTATTAATGTCCAGCTTCAAAACTACCACCTAACTAATTTATCGATTGAAATCTTAATTACTTTGATATTTAACAGTTGATAATATAATAGAGGCAAATTAAACACGAGTAAATCTACACAAAATTATTTGTATAGCAACAAATTTTTAAGTGAGCTGTTTTTTCGTTAAATGCATTTAATAGGTGATTAATAATAATTGCAATCTGATTATTTGAGTTTACACTAATGATAATAGTTATCGAATTTCCTCAAAGAGAGCAATTCAATAAAATGTTGGAATTTATTCGCACTATTGAATTAAACAGTTGTATATTTATGATAGAGGCCCCATCATTATACCCACCTATGCGCAGTGCAATAATAAAATTATTATCGTACGAACATTAACTTGGTAGTTTATATTTGACGTCAAAACAATCAAAAATTGCATTTTAAAGACGTGAATAGCACAGACGATGTATTTATATGACAGGTAAAAATAGTAAAATTAAAGATGCTAATGCACGAGATAAGATGTAAGGTTGGTAAAATTTATATCTTATTCCATTGTCTTCAAATAGGAATCATTTGTTCAGACGTATAATACTACTGTACATCTTTTATTTATAATTTAAACTAGGCATTGTTTAAGAAGCATTTAAAGTGGGTAGTTTAAATTGATGGGCGCCATAATCGTAGGTGTGTGACATTAGAAGACGAGATATTCTAATGCATTAGACCGCAGTGCCTGAACTCCTTTACAAACGCATTAACAAACCACTAAGTAATCGAACTTGTTTAATGTGACAAATTAATAGCCTTCACTAAAAGCTGGCTAAATGTAACTCTTTTCTAGTCAGCTGACCAATAAAAAAGCACTGCGCCACAAAAAAAAATTAAAATTAAATTTAGATATGATTTACACAAAATTCCCTTCGTGCACTGAATCAATCGAATATTTGAAGACATTTCATATTTCTACAAAGTAAATTTTCAAGACAAAATTGTCATAGAACATTTTTCTCTTTCAAGAATAAATAAACCTTTAAAACGATATAATTTCTAATTGTATGCAGATACGAATTTTGAAATAAAATATATATATTATGTGAAGCGGATCGAAGATAAATAAAACAATTTTAACATTTTGCGAATCAAGATAAAACTGAAACATTAAATAAAGTTGCTAAAAAGTCTGCACCTATTTATAATGTCGAAATGTGGTTATACAATAAATTACAAAAATATATATTGGTAAATAATAATAGAAGTTACTTATTGTCCTATTTTTAATGTGTGAAAACTTCAAACCCTAATGTTTTAAATCAGAATACTATAAATTAGTATTAATTAAGCAGACTAGGTTAATTTTTAATATGCGCATGCAAATATTTCAATAGAAATTTTTTTACCAGTGTAGTTAAGTAATTTTCACTTTCGGAAGGCTAATTATCACAAAACAACTTGATGCTAAATGAACCCTTGAAATGAAAACACCAAATATAAGTCGGGATTTATTATATTATATTTTGATAAGCATATGATTCAAGAAATTGTTTTTAAATAGAAATATGATTATAAAAATTATTATATTATTTTAATAATTATTTATTTATAAACAATGATTTTTCTTAAGCAAAACTTGGTAGTGATACCAAAACAATATACTATATAATATTATAAAACATTTTGCAGTCTTTTTAATGTTTGTATTGTAATTTTCTGAAAAATGAAATAATTTTTAATCTATAGAAATAATAAATGTACTATATATTAATATCCTATTTATCAAAAAGTTAATACTTTAATATAAAAATAATACAGTTTTTTCATTTGCACATACTATGTACATACTACGTTCACCATTGTTCAAATTTAACTTAAATTAAATAATCAACTTATTAGCAGGTATGAAATTATATCATCCATCAATGCAGTAATACAATTTTACTATAATAGGTTTTTCTTCAATAGAATAACTTTTAAGTTAATTTTTAAACACATTTATTTTGATTCGTTAAAATAATTTATTAACAATTGTTATTTTTTGGATTTTTAACAGAAATTAAAGAAAAAATATCCAATATTTCTAAAATATTTGTATAATATGTAGGTGGAAATTCAATTTTATACATATAAAAGCGAGAGAAAAATCTCTTTCGATCGAGACCATTTTCATACTTATCATAATGTTCATCATTATTGTTCATAATTTTCTTATTAATTTTATATATAGCAATATACGTAGTTTAAATATAATGTCTTTTCCTTCTATTTTCAACTGTGTACCAATATTGTTCTTAGCCCTAATGATTTAATAAGGAGCTAACCTGACTATTAGAAATCCAAAAAAAAATGTAAATATACGTCAGAAATGAAAGGTCGAATTTCGTGGTAATAAAACATAACAGTAGGACGAAAAATAGAAATACATTCACAGAATTATTCAAATTTCAGTTATTAAATAATTTAGTTATGTTTCTGATTTATAATTATAAGGTATCAGTGTTAAAGCAGTGTTAAAATAATTAATTTCTTTAAATTAAAAAAAAAGATCTGTAATGCTGATGCTTTAATCCCAATTTTCTTCAAAATATTGTAAGTAAGATTAGTATAAAACTTATTGAAAACTTTAATAAGCCGCAATATCTCAAAACCTAGATGTGGTAACCGAAGATTATAATTTTGTGGATAAATTTATCATCAAAGTCAAATGCTCACTGTTGTAATTTGAATACGAATAATTGGAAGATATTTAATTTTCACACCAACAGCTCACAAAAACAGATAAATTCATAAAACAATTTGTTTTCCTTTACAATAAATTAATTTGTGTTAAATTAACAACGAATAAAATTTAACGGATTACGAAAAAGTATAAATTTTGTTTCCAATAAAAATCAACAGGTGTATTATAACCCAATTATCTACTTACGGCAATAAAAATTGGTTGTATGGAAACAAAATGGTTTATTTTGAAAAATCCAACGCATTTGATTTCATAATCATTGTAACCAACAACAGGCCCAACAACCTGATTCGAAAACACAAGAACACAATGTGCGTAGGTATGTATATATAATGTTCAATTAATTTAAGTGCAATCATCTAATTTACGTAGAATTTTCACCCACAAATACAAGGATTGCAATTTCGGTTCATAATATAATTTGAATTGCAGACATGCCACCAAAAATAGTTACTTAAAGTACTTAATTAAGTTCGTAATAGTCCCTAATTAAGTAATTACCTAAATAGGTTAATAGTTGCACCGGTAAACCTTAGTTGATAGCATATGAATTTGCAATTATATTGGAATATTCAAAAAATACAAAAAACACGCATGCGTTATACATTTTGTCTCCAAAGAGAAAAATCAAAAATGAAGTTTAGACTAAAATATAGTTTTTCTATTTCTACTTGAAATGTGCAGAGGAGGAACGAAAGATAACTTACGATGGGCAGACGTATAAAAGACTCGGGGTCTTTTTAACGCTCGATGACCGCGCACCCATACTTGCTTGGTATGGATGAACCCCCCTTTAGTTTGATCGTATAGACATACTAAATTAGCGTAGGTACTTAAAAAAAATGTTGTCCCAAGTTTCTCAAGTACATGATAAAATGCATTTCGTTAAATAAATGTTTGATAGGTGTAACAAAAAGCTTAAATTGGTGTACTAAATTATTATCGGTTATTGCCACAACCAGTTGTTAAACGAGTAATCAATTGATATTGACGTACAGAACTCGAATAATATAAGCAAAAAATTTTAAATATAAAAGATAGTTAAAATAGATAATTAAACATGTAATGCATCCTGCCACCGTAAATAAAATATAATAACACGATAAATATGTGTACTTGCAAAAGTGGAATAACTAGTCTAGTCGACCTTCGCCATGGCCAGACCCAAGAATGTTTGTTGCAATGTTTCAACCACGACTTCTTCCAACCAAAATTACCAAATTTTGAAAAACCCATGTTTTAAATGGTTGGAAAAAAATAGTGGAAAATGAAATATTAGAGCTGTCCTTTAATTATTCAGTTCATATTGTTGACATAACTTTTAAATCAGATAAACTACTGCTTGTACTATATTATCAAGTAGTAAACTCTAGTTAAAATAACTTCAATGGCTGATAATGTAAATGCAAATTAACCCCAATAAAACTTAGCCAAACTATAAAGTGGGACGTATATGCACTAGGTTGTTGACTGCATAAAAGACGAAACGTTGTTCATTTTACGAACATGAAATTAATTTGAATAAATGAAAACTTCCAGACGCATACTATTACAAACACCTTTTTTTTTTGATACACACTCCAGTATTTAATTAAAAAATTGCTCGAGTTTCTCACCTTATGGTGTTGGATAACAGTAGAAGATTTTCGCTTTGCAGACATCGTTGATGGGGTAATTTTCGAACAATTTCCAACACTTGCGAATTAATGCAAAAATCGAAGCGAGTAATACTTTGAATTGGTAAAACAATAAAAAATGTCAATGTGATAATATAAATACATGCACAAATTGATATATATTTTGTGTAGCCCGACGGTGGGTAACTGTTTCTATTGTTGGCATAGGTCGTGAATATGACGTCAGGTCGAGGTCCTCCCAAACTTTAGATTTTAAAATCGGTACATAAACATTTAAAACTTTTAATCGATTTTCTTCCACGTTGTCGGCATTAAACAGTGTTCACTTAATATTCAAATTTTGACTGAAAGCCGTTATTACATTCAGCAATAACAAATTTACAATGTTTGTTTACATTTATTAATCAAAATGTTTTATTGAAAACCGAGTATCGACATGATTGCTATTTACGATAAAACTTTTATTTAAAAACACACTTTTAAATGGTGATTGCAGTTAAGCCATCATCGGATGTTTGACAATGCTTAGCCTTTTTCAAATTAGAGAAGCTATTAAGCGTCAGTTTTTCTTGAGTTTTGTGCAAGCGCAACTACACTCAAACACACATAATAGGCAACTGAACGAGAGATATATCCCCGCCAGAGATACCTAATACTCTCTTTACCCCTGCGACGCTGACGTCTATCCCTACTCACGTCGCGACGATCCCCTGAACCCCTCAAACGCCAATGTCAAAGAAAGAAATCCTCAGGCGACCTCAACCTAAAAGATAACCCCACGTCCGTTCAAGCCGTTTCGCCGATAGAGATTTGGACATACTCGAAGGAACCGACAATAATAATTGCATCTCGCGAATACGTTCCAAAAATACCCACCAATTTTTTTAGATTAAATTATTGTGTACCAGCAATAGGTAAGTCGGTTTAATTTTTCAAACATAAGATCGATTATCGATTACGTAAAAAGCCCTAAAGCTGAGAAGAGCGCTCGCTACGATGCATTATTTTACTGGAAATTGTAAAAAATCGATTCGAGACAAAGATTGATTGAAATCCATCGACATCGTTAGTTACAGACCGTTCGACAACGTCAAAATCCAGTTTTAACTATCTATGCCTATTTGACCAGCACAAGTAACATACTTTTTGTAACTACATACTATTTATTCTTTCAGGTTGTTTACCCTATTAACTAAATTATTTATAACCACACGTAACGATGTACATTACTTACAATAACAAATCGATTAAACGAGAAGAAGTTTCCACCATTAGAAAAGTTTTTTAAAAATACATTTTCGAAAGCTAATTATTAACTCTGCAAGCATTCCATGCTACCGTTTACTATAAAGGTTTACGTACATCTTCATTTTACATTTCAACAGCAAGCGGGGGAGATTGCCACACCTGAGGCAATTGTTAAACTCGGTAAGGGGTACCTTTATTATTCAAGTTTAAAAAACTTCCCCCGTTGTGAATGGTACCATGAGTCAGCTTAGTTCTTTAATATAATCCGCGACAACTAAAAATGAGAAAAAACGCATCATTAAAGGATACGTTTCGTAATTGTGATTAAAAAGTTTGCTATATAGAATTTGGCTTCTGGAGGTAATTTAATTACCAAGTTATTTTAAAGGTGTTTGTTTTATTTGCTTTATTCGGTATTGTATATGGCTGTAATGGATACAGTGGTTGGCAGCTGTCATACGGATACTGGAAGAAAACAGGAGGACGCAAACAGAACTGTAGCTGACAACCTTATTTAATATTACGTTTTACGTATTAGAGCGCCAACAAAAATGTAATTAATTAAAACAGTTGTTTATTTATTATTATAATTATACAATTCAGCAGCTTAATGGAGGAATTTTTCTGAAGTCGACGATATATCTAAATATGAGCCATAACAAGGCGACATACAATGGGTGATTATGATGTGATACTTGATGGAATTCTGAGATTTTCCCAGAATGGTGCCAACCACAAATGCATTAATGATGCTCTTCGATCTAACCTATAATTTTAGATACCTGTTTGGAGTTCAATTATTTAAACTTCACCGTATTTAAAGGTTGCCAAGAACTGTTTTGCATCATGAATGACAAGAAAGACAAGTTTGGTCATACAAATCTGCAGCTGCAACATAAAATTTTCACCGGGCAGGATAGAAAGTAAATCCAAATAATCGCAGGTTATGAGTCCAAGTCATGGACTTGCTAGACCACCAGGGGTAGTACAAAGCCATCTATCACATTAATCAGTACGCAGATCAGTGCGGCAGATAGGGCAGCTTCGTTATTTTACGAGTATATCAGATGATAGATCTTGAACAAAAAACTATTAATCACAAACAGGAACTTATGGAAAACATTAACATAGGTGTAAACTGGCGGAGTTCAGCGCATCATATCCTCCTGAGAAGAAGTTATACAGTTATATGCCCCCCCCCGGTCGTTCGCGAGGTAACATTAAGAATTTGAAAGAAAGATTAGAGACATAGAGAAGAGTTTGGAAGGCAATTTTTCAAGTTATGCTGAAAACTGGACAACCACCTCAATCACAAAGAGTGATAGCGGGCCGAGGTAGCCTAATCATCTTGTAGTAAATTTAGGTAGTTAGCCTGTTACATATTTCTAATGGACATTTTAGTTTTCAGGCAATTCAATTGTTTTTTTGTACCTGCGACAGCACAAACAAGCTAAGTATTGATCAGTTTCAGTTTGTTACACATTTATTAGGGCACAACTTCAAATTTTAACAGATAGAAAAAATGTATCTCTTCGTAAATAAAAATTCTATAACAAAACAACAAAATACAGTTTTATAATTTCATGCGGTGTCTTAAAGATGACCTAATGAACTAAAACTGATCGACACCTAGCTAAAAATTAACATAGGTATAAGTAGTATTCAGTGTAAAATAATGCATTCCGCTTGTCCTTAATGTTTGAATCTTAATGTTTCACTTTTTGTGACAGCAATTGTTTTGCAAAAGTACTTTAGTTCCGTCGGTCGCCGACAGTAAAAGGAAAATTTAAATTTTCAGCCAGTGCCTGTCATCTTCTAAATTTGCCAGATTACAGTACTTTTTAGATTATAATGTACTTTTAATTGGTTGAATAACAAACGAACACAAAGTTTTATCCCAACTTTTCTATTATCGATCGTCACAATACTAACATAACTTTTATTTACTTTCAGTGTTACTAACCATGAACGAAAATATCGTCTTCGGTCTGCATTCACACAAAAGTTTTCATTTGGTTAAATTAATCGACTAGTCAATGTCAACACCAGTAAACCATTTTCAACTCGAATAAAAAAGCTCAGTGTTGGAAGTATACTTTTCCGGACGGTAGTAGATAAAATATTTTCTGATCCCATTTATATCTATGTACTTTTATACAGGTGAGCTCAGACAGACACACTCTTGGGAGCGTCCGAGTCTTACAACTTATTAAAAAAAATCTATTTCCCTTCTCAATTATCCTTTTAATTTTAATTTTTAACTTTAATTTTAAGCTGTTTAGGAGAATTGAAAAAAGTGATTAAACTTCCCATTTCAGTATGGTTTTATTTTCTTCCGAGTTTCGCTATAATGAAGAACAACCGACTTGATGCAGACCCATAACTGGATGCGAACTGAATTTTGATAGAAATAACAATTCAGTTCCGCTCAGTTCTCTTAAGATCGATATTGCACTTTTATCGCGAGACGCTTTTCATGGCGATTCCAAGATTTTAAATGAAATTACATTAATTATTACTTCCGTATATGTACATACATTTTTCTTTAAAGAAAGTATTGTTATTGAACGGGAAGATCAGTCACTTAGTTATGTACGAACTAATAATTTACTGTTCATTAATTATTATACTTAAGGTAGGTAGGTGGGTATAATTAAGATTAGGATATTTTAATTAGTTGCAATTAATTTTCATTACTTTCCATGTTTGGTAACTTTGTAATTAGTTATAATTAATTATTGCAAACCTCCGTGACTCTATTTTAATATCTTCTCGTTTCTTTTCAAAAGTCGGTTATCGAAATAATGTTATGTTGATGTATAAATAACCCAAGATTTCGTGTTTAAAATTATCCTGTTTTACGAGGGGTTGAGGAACGCAGGGAACGATGGTCACCGCACCGTCAATCGTCTTGCATAAATTACACTCTCGACTCAAAATATTACTACATTTTCGTCACAAGATAATAATTTCACAATGGAAGTTTGCAAAAAGTTTCAACGAAAAAATTCTGACCATTAAAAATAAATCATTACAATCATGAAGATTAACAGTTGGAATAGACAGTAAATTATCCAGCAAGGAAATGAAATATCGTACGGAAGATCAGGGGAAGATCAAGAGAAAACATAAATTATAATATACACGAAATGCGTATACGATTAACGCATTGACCCAAAAATAATATGTTGATAGTTGTAATAAAACTATTTTTTGATGAAAATTTTAATTTCATTAAAAATGACAACAATTTTCAATTAAAGGTTTTTTATTGGAAAGTGTAATAATGAAAAAGCTAATCAGATGTGGAGAAAATTCTCTTTCAATTGATACCAGTTTCATTCTTATCCCTGTTACAATGGGAAACAGGACTGTCTAAAAAAAACTGTTTTCTGAAAACTGCTGAAAAATTTTGCTGCAGAAAACACAAATTGGAAAGAACCGTTTAGTTTTTCTATTTTTATATTAAAGCTTTCACTTAATTATTAATTTCTTAACGATAGTAGGTATTGATCAGTGTCAAAGTTAAAAGGTTTCATGCCTGAATAGAGGTTTACAATCTTTCAATATCCTAGTCCTAGTGCGCCCAATTTTTGATACAGGATATAGCTGTGGCCTAAATCCTATAGGTCGACACGGTTATTTAAATGAAAAGTTACTTTCGAGCCCACAAATTCCTTAATAAAGTGTAACTTATGATATGACAGCGAGACAAGTACACGACAAGACAAATTATCTTGCAACAATGTAATTTTCCAGTGCGTAATAAGTAGTTTATATCACCTGTTGGTTTTGTGCAAATCAATTGGCCATGATAGAAAATTTGAAAATCATTTTGTGAATTAATTTACAGAACTTGACGGTTAAAGGAGTAGAACAAAAGTTGGATGCATATTTTAAAAGACTTAAAGTACTAACTTTAATACCTAGTGAATTTCTGCATGTGCAATGTGTACCATTAGTATTAGAGTCTACACCCCACGCAGTTGTCAAAGGGGCCTCACCCGCGCCCAGCCTTGCCGCACCCGATAGCGGTCCTAAATACGTTCCCCTTGTTAGCCCCCAACCTTCCATTAGGTTGCAATCACCCACCAATGTCCCTCGACGGTCACACGCGAGCCATCACATAATGCCCGACAACACAATGTTACATGAACACGCTTTAAAACCTAATACATAACTTGCAATTTCCACAATCAAAATTTCACGCGAATTTTAAAAATTTCATTTGCCCATATCCAGACGAAACAAATCATAATTTTACGAAACATTTATTCCGATATTTAGTAATGGAATTTAAGTAATATTACTACATCCACTTAAAGTAATTAGCGCTCTTGTGTATGTTAATTCATGCAATAAACACCCTAATACATATTTTATTACGTTAATTACCTAAAGAATCAGTGCACATTAAACAGTGGTGCGCTGTGGGCAGTTATTTAATTTTTAATTATTCAAAATAATTTGTGTAGTTCGGCAAAGATTGATTGACCGATCGAAAGCCAAATCGAAAGATAATATTTTGGGTGGACACAAATCTTACATACATAAATGATTGACCAACAAGTCTTAAAATCTATTGTCGAGGCTCAATATGTTCTCACTAATTGCTCGAGCCAGACACAGCGGGATCCCTGGAGGTTGAAGGGGACGGACGAAGCCGTATTTGTCCTGCAGGGGTGGTCCCCAACTAACCCTTTGTCCTCAAGAAACCCTTGTTTCCGTTAAACCCCTTCGTTGGAAACTAACTGGCGGTTGACGACAGTATTCGTTTATTCCAAAAGAGAAAACAAAACATTAATGTAGATAACAAAAACCATCCCACGAAAACTTAAATAATTTCTGTTCATCGTCGCTCTTTAGGTTACTTATTTATTCTCTTAGCAGATACTATCTTGAAATTAATCTTTTAGTCGGGAGTTTCATTACTATAGTAACAACGTGAAACTACACTATCGATTCTTTCCATGCCACTTTCATTATAGTAAATAGGTGAATACAACCGTGCGGTAAGTATGTGTGTATGTATCAATGAAACGAAAATAATTGAAAAACTTACCAAATTGAATCTCTAAACGGTACCTACTATACACGTCTATAGTAAACTTTTGAGAAACACTTTCTGCACTCGATTTTTAGAACATAGTGACGCGACCTATACAGATTGGGGTGTGGGGTATCCGGAACAAAGATATGTGAAGGCGCACGGGAGGGTCGCACGCAAACAGAACACCCCCACGAATGACATGTGTGACACGAGGGATCCAACTGTAAGGTTGCTAGGACAAACTAAACTATCAAGAAAAAATATTATGCGGCTTCCTAATTTGACACGAACGAGAATAGATAAGATGAATAAGTACAATAAAGACATTCGTGGGGTGAAATTTTGCTTACAAAAATTAGATAACTTTCGTCCATGTCGAATACTTTAATTAGCAGATTATACACAATACTGCCCATCATTAAACCAAATTTAATATTGATCTGCGGATCCTCTTTATATTATTGATTACGCATTTAAAAAGGGTGCCGTCATATTGAAACGTGACGAAGTAACACTAATGCACTTCACATTTCATCGTTAATCTTTGGTTCCACCCCCGTAATTGTCAGAAACTTAAAAATAAAAATGCAACAAAAATTGAATATTACACCATCGAAAGCAGTAAAAAAGCAGGAGTAAATTTGGTCCGAAATTTGTATTCTACTTTACTAAAGGGTGGAAATTTATTTTCTTTGTTGCGTAAATGAACGCTTATTTTTAAGTTGTTGGGGGTGATTTGTATTTTAATTCCGAATCGTTAGAGACGCTAAATTCGCAACCGTATAGACTAATGATATCCGCCCGAGCCTTTTTTTTCCTAAATTGATATCTCACGTCATAAAAAATACTGTTCCCCATTTCGTAATTTTTACACAGCTCCTTGAAAAAGTCGTAATACATTTTTAATCAGGTAATTTACGAAGTTAGTATACCTACTTCTCAAAAATTAATTTCAATGCTTGAATTTTAATATCTGCATATTATTATTTAGTCATTAAATTAATTACATTTCAACTCGTGATAGATCATAATTATGTACAGAGTGCATACAAAGTGTCCTGGTGAGCAATATAAAGGTTTAAGGTGGGGTAGAAGATCTTTCCCACAAAAAATTAAAGTAAAATTAAGACTGAGTTAGCCCTCTTTAAATAATTATTTCAATGACCCTAGTACCAATTTTATATTGGTTTAAATTATTAACAAACTGAATTATACGCCTTTATTGACGAAATACTGCAGAAAAAAAAGGGAACTTGAAATACCATGGTCTTCAGCTTTCCTGTGAAAACTGAATGTTCCAATAATTGAATTACCTGCTTTCGACGCAGCACTTGCTATATCGGGAGAGAAGGAATGGAAAAATTCCAAATTTTGTTAATTTATGTAAGATTTTGATTTTCAAACTATTAATTGTAAAAAATAAAAATAATTTATTTATATTAAAATTTTGTTTCTGCTTGTTTTAGGTTTCTATATATTTGTTTCTCGCTTCTAACTTTTTCTGAAGTTGTCATGCCGTTGAAATCATAATAAGTAATAACCTAACCATGTTATTCTGACCGGAATACTGTGGCCCGAAGGGAAATCCAGAAAAATCCAGGTAATTTTACCAATTTTATCACAATTCTATACAAATTAGTCGGATAGCCTCCCGGTGCGCACTAACGTGACAAACCACAAGTTTATAAAAACCCCCCTGATCTCAGTCAAATATTGTGTTTACAAGAAAACTTTATCGTGGCGGAAAACCATCCACCTACACCAGAAGTGTATAAAAAATACAATAATATTATTCAGTTATTATTATTAACTTTTAAATGTCTCATAAGAAAAGCATTGGAAATGAAATTATCAATTTTAATATTGGCTTAATCTTCGTTTTGGACGGGTGGCGCCCCATCGCCTTCCCCATGCCAACCGTTATTACGTTAAGTGAGCTTCTCCGGATTTTATAAATAGCAGATAAAACCTGGATCAATCTAAATTTTTCTTTTAATTTCCAATATAATGGAATATAAAGCTTCGATAATTCAGATAAAAGTTGGCGAATAACTCATTCTGTTGACGGTACGTATGTTCCACGTAATCAGGTGCAGCACTTGTTTTAGTGGGCGGGGCCCCACGGTATCACGTCGTTACGTCCAAAACAACTACGCCTAAAACACTTACGACTAAGTCTTTACGCCTAAGGTTTTTTACACCTAACATCATGTACGCCTAAAACTTTTACACCTAACTGACTTACGCCTAATAAGTCTTTACAACTAACAGATTTTACGACTAAAACATCTATGCCTAATACATTTACGCCTAAAATAAGTAAAATTATATATATTTTTATTTATTTAAAAAGATTACAACACAGTATTTACTGCCTGAAGCTCCAAGTTGTGAGCGATGCCTCGAAAGCAAACTTCAATATCAAAGTTTACATCCCGCATATACAACTCTACGATTCATTCTTTTGATGTTTGCAGCGGTTCTTCTGTAGCGTATGCGACTTGGTGGAGGTGCAGAACCCGCCACGTACTGCTCAATCTCTAATTCCTTTGCACATTGTTCTTTTTTTAATATTTCCATCCACTCAACAGTGAATGAAAACTCCGGTGCCATCCTTTAACAGAGTTGTTTGTCTTAGGTAGATCATTTAAAGTTGCTTCGTAACAGTTCCACAGGTTGATGGAACCAACTATGGGATCTTTACGGGTGTTCCATTGTTACGAGGTCGGCCAATCCAATTGTTCTCGAAATATTCAATGAGAGGCTCAAGGGAATCTTCATTATCGACATAAAATGGAGACACCATTAGTTCTTCGAACGATATAACAACATCGTGGGTTGGAACAAAAGCAAGTGCCGCCAATTTTCTCACATGTAGAGCAAAGTTAGGGTTCTCCACATCGGCGTACTTTTGTCTGAGATCCGAAATTAGTGCAATTTTTCGCCATAAGCATTGAATGAAGTGAAAAAAGCAGCCCCTGTTCTTTGAATCGGGAAATATATGTCCAAAAGCATTAATCTGAGCCTTCACGAAATCTGTCATGATGGAGGTTGGGTTATGATTTGGTTTTATATTTTTGAGAGCTTGAAGAACTTGAATATATGTCTGCTGATGTTTGTTCGGAAGGAGACAATTCACGAAAGGAATCACACTGTGATACTTAACGCCATGAATTGTGAATAGTTGTTCAAAGAGAGGCGACACAGTCTTGCCATCAATTCCAAACCGGCTTGAGTTCCAAAAATCTGATTTCGGTTATGTAATCCGGAATTTGAAGATCGGTAAGGTTCAACGGTGTCGGAAGTGCGGCACCAGCTACTTGACGTGTCCGGTGAATGTTGCGCTTTTTAATAATACTTTTGCAGGAAGCGCGGCTTGAACGGCAGCTGGAAGTCCAATACTGCAGTTGGCAATTATCTGCTGAGGAGTGTCTTGAGTACTTCGGGATTTATCCTTGATCTCTGCCATAACCTGCCGAGTTTTAACCTCTGCTGCTCGTGGCACGTGGTTGTGTTCACGGTCGCTTGTGTAAACAACGGATTCACCTTCTGTATGAACAACTGCTGGACACTTACTCTTGAAATACTCTATGCATTTCCAATATCCTTTCCCATCGACATCCCTGTTTTTGGTAAAGATAAAGTTTTAATGGAGCGAAAAACCCGAGCGAATACATAAAAATATATAAATATAACAAAAATTTTCTTTCGGGCTGGCACGTGGAGTCTTTTGGGAACTCCGTGTGCTATTTTTGCGCATACCTTCGATTTTTAAAAATTTAGGCGTAAATGTATTAGGCATAGATGTTTTAGTCGTAAAATCTGTTAGTTGTTAAAACTTAGGCGTAAGTCAGTTAGGTGTAAAAGTTTTTGGCGTAGAAAACCTTAGTCGTAAAATTCTTTAGGCGTAAAGACTTAGTCATAAGTGATTTTAGGCGTAAAGACGTGGAACCGGGCCCCACAGTTACTTGCAGTTGCTAGAAATTTAATAAATATTTATTTAACTTGACTCATATTCCCCCCCCCCCAACTTTAAACAATGATAGACTCTATACTTTAAAGTTAACAAACTTGTTCGTGAATTGAATAGCAATATAATCAATTTTATGCACCTACAAACTACATAATATTGTACCGCAAGCAACAGAGAACTAATATCTTCTTATAATATTTCTAATTTCATTTACGTACCTATGCATTCTCTTAAATTTGCTTTCAACATTATAATATTCATGCAAAACAGCTCACCATTATTATTAAGGCGTAAGATATGCAGAAATATATAGAACCACAACCTGCAGCTATTATTAACAAATTGGTGTTCATTTAAACAATGAACAATTTATCTCTTTAAGGCAAGAAGAATAAACCATAAAGAATTCATCTGTTATTCTTATTGGTTTGAAATTGAAATAAAAATAATTTACCTTACTTATGGTAATGAAAGGGGAGCAACAAAAATTTAGAGTACTCTATCTGCGCACTCTGCTCAAATTACAGAATAGAAAAACCGAGACTAACCGCGAAAACGGTATTATATGGTTGACAATATTTGTTGACAATAAACATTCAAGAATGGAAATCGAATGTTTTCAAACTTGACTATCAAAACATCACATCTACTTTGAAATTTTGCATTCTTTTATATTTTAACTAAAAGATTTTACCGCAAAGAAACTTTTTAGTATTATATCAGATTTTACTCTTTTTAAAAGTATAATTTATAGCGATGTTACCAATTTTGTTTGACCGGAAATTACACTGATGCATCAGCAGGTAAGGTGGTGAAATAATGATGCCTAATTTTGAACTATTAATTATTGTTTAAATAATAAATGCAAATAATTGTTTACAGGGTGATAATTACAGCTTTTTAAGAATCAAAATCAGGCATTCTCATAAAATAGTCATTTATTTCTACTGACAACGTAATTTAGACTTTATAACAGCTAAGCGATTACAATTTTTTAAACATGATATTAAGTAAAATAATGATAGCAAAAAATTGTTCATATACATCAGGTTTACTGTATTTAACGAAATCTAATTCGTTAGTACAAAACATATTAAGAAGAGAATACGATTCATACGCTTATCCTTACATCGATCCAGAATATTATATTCGAACTCGAATTGGAAATAGAGAAACTGTTGGTTATGGAATTTGCGGACGGCCTGGTTACTCCGACAGAGTAGATTACCCATTTCCGTCCATAAGATACTTGCCACCGAGTCAAAAAATTTTAGTAAAAAATATCCTTTTTACATTACTTATTCCATTATAATAAATTTGCATGCCTTAGGCGTTAAGAGAGAAAGAGAAAGGGGATTGGAATATATTGAGTATTAAAGAAAAAAAACAACTTTACAGATCGTCTTATTGTCAAACTTTTACGGAATTTAATTACCCCACTGGACACTGGATGTATGTAGCTGGAGTCACTTTTATGCTAATATCTTTAGGATTGTCGTTATCGATATTTATGCAACTTTTTGGTAAGTGGGCAGACAATTTCAATTAGTTAGCGAATACTTTTTAAAATAATTTTTAGTATACGCAAGAACGCGGTTACCAAAATCATTCGAATTGGAATCTCTACGACAACAATTAGTAAGAAGATTGAATATGTACGACGAACCCATAAGTGGTGTATCGTCCATGTGGGATTATGAAAACAAGAAATGGAAGGGCGGAAAAAAGCCTCAGGGAATTTTGTGGAACAATCCGTATGATGAAAAAGAATGCATACCTCGGTACTAACATTAAAAATTTCAAAATTTAAAATAAAGAGCTCGGGAAATTTTTTACTATATAAAAGATATAACTAGATGTTATTTGAGGTAAACTTTCCGAGTTTGACCCCAAAAATTTAACCAAGCCTTATATAGCGCGCAGCAAAAGCACCCGACCGCAATAAGGGTTAGCAATTCACCCCCAACGGATCGTCATTGTAGACCCTTATCTTGGATGTCCACCCACCACCCTGACATAGTAGAACGAGGAGATGACCCTTTACTATCCTTGAGGGTTGAATCGGATCTGTTATACGTTAAGGGGATGGGTATGAAACTCATGGACGCCAGGCACTAGCTAATATAAGGTTTCCAGGGGGTGCAGGCTTACATCGACGAGGGTACTTTAACCATCAATTACTATTAACAAATTTCGTATTCTGTCAATTAAAATCAACTTTTAATTATAATTTGAAATTACTAGTGTAAATTTTTATGTGTGCTGGGACTGCATAAACATTCCCGTGCTCGAATTTAATTGAGTAAATAAAATCAAAAGTTTCGTTTAGTCTTTACCGATACAAAAAATCAGCTGTTAATTGATTATCAAAGTAGTGTGGTTTATCCATCAGACTATTAAGTCTATAAAATCTCGATTGCGGTGGTCATTTGATTAAGAACGCTTAATTAATTGATCCGGCGAAATTATTAGCATATTTGACCAAATTCGGAAATACAGTAATTGCTATAACAAGAAGCTTAACAAAAACATATTTACTGTAATTAATTTTGGAGATACAATATTTAATTACTTACATCAAGAGCAAGTTATTTTTCACATTAGATTTCTTCAAACAAAACCAAAAATAAAGCCAGCAATTTTTCGTGCAGATTTGTTTTTGTGTAAGAACTAATATCCTCCGTTGGAAGTTGAATCACAAAAACGCTTCAAGCCAAAAAAAATTAGAAAAGTAACATTTCTTAAAAGTTAGTATCTCGATAAAAAAAGAACATATTAAATTGCTAACTGGTGGTAGCTTTTCATTAATTTGTACCTATCGAACTTAATTGTTGGATCATCGCCAGAAATTAAATATGCTGTTTCTGCGGGCCAAAAAGTTATTCTTATAAATAATTACAACAATAATAAACCAGATTATTAACGAAGTAATTCGCTCTGTTGTGGAAAAGCAGATGTTTCATCTTCTTTTCCAACATGAGACAGATGTTCAGGCACATATTAAAAATATGTATACACGAAGGTGCAAAAGTTTAACGATAACTGAGCTTTCCATAATTAAATCCAAATTAATTTTAATAAAAAAGAAAATGATTATAAATTTAAAACTTAAAGTCATTCATTTTAATTCTGATTTTGTAATCGATATGTCAAAATTGAAGCCTTTAACTGATAACCTATCTTCGTTATTAGATATATCAAAACAATATATTTTTATAAAAAATTGTCACCAGCACTACATTTTTTATAATTTAGTCTCATTCGGAATTGAAACAGTTCGCATTAATGTGGTAAATTTAATATCCATCCGTTGTCAAAATGTTAGAATTGTACTTGTAGTACAACCATCATGCGGTTCAGTGTAAAATTACTTACAACTACTTCGTGTGGAACAATTAACATTCGTTCATGATATTATCGTGTTAACATTTTAATTTTGTCTAATAATTCTTAGTGTAAAAAACAACAATGACTGGTATTAGACACACTTTCGTGCTCCATAAAAGTATATATATTTAGCAAAATGATTGTGGGAAAATCTTATTTTTTCTTTTTTTTCCTATTTTTTAGTGTCTAAAATAAGTTAAGCTTTATGTATTTTCTTTTACGACTTACTTAGATCTTTTAATAGTATACGGCTAACAGTGCTTTTGATTCACAAGCACCGTGCAATCCGCGTAGAAACAGAAAACCTAATTTTTCTTGGTACTTGAATAAACCACCGAAGACGATAAAATAATTACTGTTTTTTCTTCGTATCGCTAATGCAACTAGTAAACCGGAGTACACATTTTACTACACATGGTTTTGAATTTAAGGTTTCCTCTTGCAATGTAGTTACATCTATTCAATTCCAAATTCTCTTGAAAAACAGCTTCACAGCTTGTTGAATTTCTCTTGGCAGTTGAAACGTGAATGCTCGGTTGTCACAAAGGCAGAAGAGCCTCTTATGTCTCCACATCCTATTTCGTACGTTTCTTATTAGAACAGTGGCATAGGCTATTAACTTTAATTACTGGGTTCCTCATTTGAACACTTACGAAAAATACTGTCCAGTAGGTATTTCATTAAAAAAAGAAGGTATTTTATAGTTAATGCATTTTGTAGATCCGTTATTTCCGCTGCAATAAACTTAAATTTCAGTACGTGTTAGAATGCATTGAACTTCAAATTATTTTTTATTCGTATCAGGAATGGCTACGGAAAATTTAACAAATTAAAATAATCCAAAAATGTATAAACAATCGGCTGCTCTTTATAAGTATCTTGTTAGGATTTTTAACATGGTACAATCCACTCGTAAAATGTTCAAATACGTTTGAATACATGAATGTAGATCTTCCGATGTACTAACGGAGCTTCCCCAATCCGCCCTTCATCAACTAAATTGCAGCGGCAGTTCTCGTTTCGAATATCTGGCAGGTCGGACCCCAAGGGGCGTCAGACTTCTCTAACACCCACTCGTTCCAACTTTAGTCGTGATAACTTCCAAGTTAGAACAGTAAGAGAAATTTTTTGTTTTATCTTCGAGTGGAAGTAATCAATATGTAGTACGAAATGACGATTTAACCTGTACATGGAATTACAACTACGTAGTACGTACGTACAATTTTGCATGAACTAAATAAGGAAATAAGGAAAATTTACTTAAAATTAAATTTGAATAAGCATCGACTTGAGTAAACTTTAATAACGAACAAAGTTTCTACCGTAACAGTCAAAAACATGCTTGTTTAAAGCATCTTCATTATTAAAATTTTGGTTCAAATCTGTCCATAATTCAGAACGTTGACGGGCAGATCACAACATAACTAGATCTTTCTGTAAAAGAATAGGCTGTTTTCTAATTTTAATTATCGGAGAACTTTAAAATAATGAAAGTTTTTTTATAATATACTTGAATGCGAAAAGATAATAAAAAAGTCGAATAAATTTACTCTAATTAATAGGGTAGGAAAGTAATCGGTTCCCTCAAGAATAATAATTGCATTATTGTATGCTGGTTAACATTACAATATTTTACTTTTATTTAGGTTTAACTTTAGACACATTAAATTTTGTTATTATCACATTCTATTACGAATCAAAATTCTACCCTTCTTACAAAATTACTTATATGTGACAAGGCTCCAGTAGTAAACTTGGTCTGATATTTTTTGCGACGTGGAGAAATAAAGCAGCAGCTGAATCAGCCTCCACGAAACCGTGGTCTCCAGGGAAACCACGTAAACCTTCAGTACAGACCAGACGTACAATTGACAGGCGATCCAACGGGAAGAACTTATAAGTTTAATTTGGCAATGTAGTTGCTAGTTTTAGTTTGGCAAAATTAAAACTATTTTATAATAATTGAAAAGCAAAACCAATTATACTTTTATCTTGGCGTGAATATTTTTATTGATAATAGCACCTTTGTGGAGTTAACATTTTTTGTTAAATTTATGAACAAAAATTTGAAATTAATTATTTATAAAAATAAAAAAACCGTTTATGTCGACATATAATAAGTACGTATGGGTGTACATTAGGTAAAATTTAAGTAAAGGTGATCAAGTTTTATATTTTTACTTGCGTCCCACGCATATTTGGTCCGAACAACCCGGCCAGTGTGTGATCGATAGTGTCCACCCTGGATACCGCAGCCCCGCTCTACTCCAACCCCTGTGGTCCCTTGTCCTTACCCTTTGGACGAACCCAACTGTCAAACCCAACCCTATATACAACTACAGTTATAATTCACGGTTATGCTGGGGGCTGAAAGCTATTCTATTACATATCAATATCGATAATGCACATTCCAAAAGTTAGTGGTACATATTTGCCGAATAGTCAAATTTGTTAACCCAAAAAGTATATCTCTTTGTCGGGAAACAACTTTCAGGAATTTTACGATAGTTTATAAAAAAATAATTGCCATCCTATGGGAGCTTAATCAAGTTCAACTATAATCCTGTGTGAAACTCCCACTGCAATACAAAACTATCAAAGAGGAATTGAATTTTTGTTCTTACTAACAAATTTTTGAAGATAAAAATTGATAAATTTTCATCAAATTGGTATTTACCCGCTATGTTGATGTTTACATTTCCAATTTAATTTTTACCAAACAGGACATTTGTGTCAATCAACAGGTAAATCAATGTGAGCACAAAATAGTATCAATACCAACAATAAATTTTAATTTTGCAATGTTTTGTGTGTTCCAACAAAACAAATAATTTATAATACTCGGGCTATACGAAAAAATTTATTGATATTTTTCTTACTAAATTGATCGATAAATATTTCTGGTTTAACGACATTCAGTGGATAAATAATTAATTTGACAAAACAATTAGTATAACTTCTTTTCTTATCTACATTTACTAATATTTAATAGGAGTATAATTTATACGTTTTCATTTGATTTAATGCTGTAATATGTCTTAATAAATTAATATTGAAAATAACTTACTAAAGAATTTTGTTCATGAAAACCTGATTATAAAGTTATTAATACAAAATGAAATATAAATAGTTAAATTAGTTGTGAACATTAATAATGTATAAATTAACATTCTAAAAGAAATGTTTAAAGCACATTATTATAGTTCGTTTTCAAAAATAATCAAATTGTTTACAAAACTCCTTTATGTAAATGCAGCCACGATAATTTAAGTGATATTGACTGTACAGGAATTACACAATATTTAACTCCCAATAAGAAATATTATGTATGTAAGGACATATCTGTTATGTAAAATGTAGTATAACATAATTTCTTTAGTTTATTAATAGGTATATAAGTTAAGTAGGGGATGAAAGACCCCAGTTATAATTGTATCGTCTAGGCAGAAGCAATAAAAATTAACAACGCCACTTCTCTTGTTTTTATTTTATGAAGTTTCTGAAAAGTCGACCACATATAAATTATAATTCAATATTTTAACTGCAAAAATCATCATCAAAAAACATAAATGGCGCAGTCGTAAAGGATTGTTTTCACGAAATTCACAAATCGACACTTTCGGCGAATTAATTTTAAAATTTTAAAATTAATTCCTTAGAAAACAAAGAACTTACAAACCAAACAAATATTAATTTGGTAGCTGTAACCACAAATCGGCACTACAGTTTCAAAAATTAATAAGGAAGAACGAAGAAGGCTAGAAGTAGATAATTCGCAGATTGTCCATCGTGGTCCAGAGAATTCCTGCTTCAACATCTTCGCAACTTCAAGGAAACCAACAAAAAAGTGTTTCACCAGGAACCAGTGTAGTGAATCAACGAACTAATTCAAAAATCGAAAAGGTTAGTTAATTCATTGATTGTTCCCTTTGAGTAATTTTAAGATTAATTTTAAGAATATTTAATAGTGTTTTATTACGAATTCAAAAAAGGAAATTTTCTTAAATAAAAACCGCATTAACAATTTTATTTTCAAAATTAAATTGTGTATGCAAAAATATCAAATTTTATGCTAATTATAGCTAACGTCCACGGAAAATAAAATTTAAGTATAGTATAACAATTAATTATAAAATAAAAAATTTATATATAATAATAATAATGGCACAACCTACAGAAGAAAGGCTTAATATTCAATTATTTAAAATAGATTTAGATACAATTCCCATTTTCGATGGACATGAAACTCAAATCAATAATTTTATTAACGCAGTAGACGGCATTGTTTTAAAATATTCAAATTTTGAGGAAATCAGTGGAACAGTTCGTTCTACCATTTTCGCGAGATTTAGAAACCGAGCAGCCGAAATTTTATGTCCCAGAAACGATTTAATCACTTGGGAACAGATAAAAAATGCAATTTTGCAACATTTCTCAGACACGCGTTCATTTGAGCAGCTCTTGTTAGATTTTAACAATATAAAGCTAGAAAAAAATGAAAACTTAGTATTTTTTGGTTACCGAATCAGGAGTCAACTTTCAAAATTGATTTCAAAGATTAATTTGTCGAATTTAGACAATAAAGAGATTAGGCGCGAACTTTATACCGATAACGCATTAGACAGATATCTTGTATCAATACCGTACCATATTTCTTGCCAAATACGTTTACGCCAGCCCCAAAATTTAGATCAGGCGATTAATTTTGCTAACGATGAAATCAACTTCATGAATAGAAGTAACGCGAGTAAACAAACAAATCATAACAGTAATTTTTCCACAAGTAATTTTAACTCAAGTTTAAATAACAAACATTTTCAACAAAGACAAAACAGTAATCAATCTAATTTCATAAATCAAACTTCACAATTCGCTAATACAAATCAGTTTATGAATAAAACTCCATATCAACAATTTGTAAGACCAAATCAATTCCAGTTTAGAAATCAGAGTCAACAATCTAGAAAACCGAATCAATTTCCATACAAAAATCCATCACAGCAATTTTACCGATTCAACAATTTTCAAAGAAGTTCTAATAATCAAATGCAAAATAATTACGTACAACCCAACAAACCAAATTTTCAACCAGAACCCATGTCTGTACAAACAACTCTTAATTGCGAAGAAAATTCAAATTTTAATAGAAATTACCCAAATTTTGAAACTACCGAAAATTATCAGAACCTTGAATTTAACGAAAATCAGCAATTCAACAATGAGGGAAATTTTCAAAATTATAATCCTAGTGAACAATTATTTCAAGAACAAATGCAAGATTACCAAACTAATTTTGACTGTACAGAACAAGTACAGGAAACAACAGAAGATAATATATGTAAATTTTCACGTAACCCACAATTTGAATCCTATAACTTAGAATTTGAAATTCGTTCAAACTTACCGTATATTTATATTCCATCTTTAAAAGCAAAATTTTTATTAGATACTGGTAGCACAATTAATGTTATTAAACCGTCTTTAGCTAGAAAATATTTTCCAGACAAAATAACTAATTATAACACCAGTGTCGTATCATTTAACAATTCTACAAAACTAAAAGAGCAAGTAATTATTCCTTTATTATGCGACTTTAATCTAAATGAAAATATGTCTTGCTTACTACACGATTTTCATCCATTTTTTGACGGAATTATCGGAGTACCGTTAATAGAAAAATTTCAATTTAAAATAGACTTAACTAATAAAATATTATCTAATGATTATTACCAGATACCAATTTTAAATTATACACCATTCCAAAATAATCCAACCATATTTCAAACAACAATTTCACCTAAGTCAACAAAAATGTTTAACATACCTACCCAACTTTCAGACGGACATTATGTAATAGAAAAAGGACAATTATCTGAGACATGTAACAAAGACGAAATTTTAACTACAGTAGAAAATAAATCAATAAAAATTCAATTAACTAATCCCACTTCAGAAATATTTCAAGTTAAAATAAATATTCAAGAACTTGAAGGAAAAAGTAATTTAGTCGCGGACGCTCCTAGTAGGATCCCAAAAAATGAATGTAACATAAATGAAACTGTTAACGATGTAATTTCGAATGCAGATACTATCGGTTCATTAGATTCTTCCCCAATAGAACCCATAGAAGAAGTTAGACTACCCAACAAATCTACTGTACACTCAAATTCAGAAACCACCCTAGAAGTACCAATCTCAGAAAAACCTGTTAATCAATTTTCACACCAAATTCACATAGATATGCACGCTTCAAAAATGGAATTTAGAACACAAAAAGTCTTTAATAAACAAATATTAACTTGGAAAATTAACGAACAAGATAATCTAAATGATCAATTTTTACAATTAACTAGAGAATTTATAAAACCAAAAGTAAAATACGCTATTTTCTTTATTGATAACATTTTGACGAAATCATTCATTAAATTTATACAAACTAATTTATCAAAACCTTTGGAATTTGTCATTTGCAATACTAAATTAATTAATGTTACTAACCCTCTTCAACAAAAAGAAATACTAAGGAAGTTTCACGAAAATTCCAATCATAAAGGCATCCAGGAAAATGTTAAAGAAATTGAAAAGAAATATTATTGGCCAAATCTTCAAAATCACGTGAACAAATTTATTAACGAATGTCAAACATGTTTAGAAGCAAAAAATGAAAGAAGACCCATCAGCAGATTACCTATACTTCATAATCCTTTAGGGCAACACCCATTTGATCACTTATATATTGATACTATCACATTAGATAGCGTTATATATTTAACAGTCATCGACTCTTTCTCACGTTATGGGCAAGCAATATTATTAGAAAGCAAAAATCCAGTAGACATAAAATTCTGCCTATTAGAATATTTTACGCAACACAACATACCCAATTCTATCACTAGCGATAACGGCAAGGAATTTGACAATGAGTTAATAAAAGAATTTTGTAGTAGCTTAAATGTAGAATGGCACTTCAATATTCCCAATAGACCGCAAGGTAGAGCACTGATTGAAAGATTTCACTCAACTCTATTAGAAAACATACGAGTATTAAAAACTAAAAATCCCAATCTAAAAATAAAAGAAATAGTTCTAAAAAGTATAATTTATTACAATAACTCGATCCACTCTAAAGTAAAACAAAAACCATTCGTAATCACTCACGGATACGAAAGCGACATCATAGCTAGAATACCTGAATTAAAAGAAATTAACGAAGAGAATAAAATAGACGAACATTTAAATCAAATAAGGGTAATACAAAACGTAGTTCTTAACCAACGTAGTGCTGAAGAAACTTGCACACCAATTGCGCTTAATTCAAAAACTACTTACATAAAAAGACCTAATAAGAAAACCCAACCGCAGTTTAAACCTTTAGACATTACTAAACAAAAAGATAAACTAGTATACTCGGATCATAATAAATTTCACGAAGAACAATTGAAAGTTAGAAAAAAGTTTGTTACAGAAAATGAAACTGATTTATATCCTGGCGTTCCTTTTGATCCTAACCCAGACGAAGACGGTATAGATGTAAATCCAGACCAAACAAATTGATAACTAAGAAAGAAAAATATATAAAATAATAAATTACGTTAATTCAAGTCAATCAAAAAAAAAATACTGAAAAACTCTGAAAACGAATCTACCTATATATTGTTAAGATTAATTAATTTACATAATTATACATTTAAATAATTTACGGATTTACGAAAGTCGAAAATGTTATTCTACTGATACTTATTTTGATTAATTTTGCAAAGTTGCAATTCGAATTCCCGCTATTTTAAATTTTGAAACTCAACAAAATCTTTAGAAAATACAGAAAAATCAATAGATCACCCGCAATGTAAATACATAATTAAAAACAATATAATAATTCTCTTTCTTCAATCAAAATTTTTTTTTCCGAATTATATTCATGATTTAATTTGCTTATTATTGCAATAAATAATAAAACACTATTGGATGTTCCAAAATTTTATTTTGCATATCAAAACAATCAATGGAGTACTAATTAGCAGTGTATAGAATTAGAAAATTTATATTTTATAAAAAACAAAAGGGAGATGAAACAAAATGTGTAATATTATGAACCAACAGAGTTTTGAAGAATGAAGTTTTGCACATTCTAAAGTGATAATTTATAACATAATACCTACCTGTCCTGAAGTAGTTTTGATAATAGAAAATAATTGTTTTTTTTTACAAAATTGTAACCGTAAAACCAACTATTACATTTATAACCCAATTGTTTTATTATTAGGTGAAGTTCAAATCTTCAGTGTACAATAATTAATTAATTTTAAGAGTATAATATTATTTTTGTTAATTAGCATTTGAAAGGAACATTCTCACATAAATTTTTCTTTTTATTACAACTAACTTAAAAACGATCTTTTATTTTAGACTGAAACTTACAGCTTATTTCATAAAAGTATTTTATTACCTATGGGGTAGTAGAAAGTCATAAACAGATTTTGTGTTAAATACCATGAAATTTTACATTTTGAAGCCGGTGCGGCGTTAAGACAAAAAGATCAATTGTATATTTTATTTCAACACCGACTATATTGTATACAAAGAACCTTTTGTAGAAATAAAAGTTTCCCCTTTATTTCAATTTATCGGCGCATTGATTATAAAAATAATTTAAATAATTTTAGACATAAGTCAAGTTCATAATTCAAAACCTATTAAACAGTTTGTTATTTATTAGGATATATTATAAATAAGTATTATATATGATTTTATGTTGAGTGTGGAACCTCAAATTTTCGTTGGGAAGTGTTATGTAAAATGTAGTATAACATAATTTCTTTAGTTTATTAATAGGTATATAAGTTAAGTAGGGGATGAAAGACCCCAGTTATAATTGTATCGTCTAGGCAGAAGCAATAAAAATTAACAACGCCACTTCTCTTGTTTTTATTTTATGAAGTTTCTGAAAAGTCGACCACATATAAATTATAATTCAATATTTTAACTGCAAAAATCATCATCAAAAAACATAAATTATCTTTATAAGTATGCTCATTATAATGGCAAACTGGAATTTCTTGCGTAATTTACGCAAGGTTTACTATTATTATTTTATAAAGCTGTTAAAATAAGTTGAGAGAATATTATTTTTGATATCATAATTGAATATTAACATATTACTTAACGAGACTGTAATAGAGTTGACGGTCAAGTGCAAATATTGAAAAGTAAAAAAAAGTCTTCTCAACTCTAAATTGAATCTATGTTGGAAAAAGACGTAAAAATACGAATTATGATTCTACTTGCTTTGCCTTCTTTGAGTAAAATACACCTATTATTATAATTAGGTCAAAGACGGCAGCCCACCTTGAAAATGGTTAACTATGCTCTCAAGACTGGGGTAAAAGCTAGCTGGGAAAAGATCTGAATGGCGTTAGAAAAATTTTTCATAAACAAACATAACAAAGAAACCAGAAAATTCAGCAGTTCTTGGGAGTTAAATTACTACTTTTTATTATTAAATAAAGTAAATTTCATTAAATTTCCGTTTTCCTTCAACTTGAGATTTCGAATAAAATATTTTTAATATTTTATTATACAAAAAAATCGTTCATGAGCCAATTATTACTTTTGCATATTATTACGAGAATCAAGTGTCCTTTAAATATTCGTCCAATAGAAATTTGGATAGATAATGAAAATGCTGAAATCAATAATAAACGAACACTTGGCTAACTATTTCCTTAGGTTTTCTTCTAAATATCCCTCTTATCGGAGATTCCTTATCTGGAAACCTTATTCCTTCGTATGAAAACGTCCCTTTTATCATCATGTTACTTATTTCATAAGGAAACTTCTTCAAATAACTTTCAAATTGAAGTTGCCACAAAAATTAAAAGTAGCAACAATAATTAAGGACGGTAAAAAAATTTGATACGCTCCTAAAGTAAATGTCTAGTCAAATAAAGACTTAAACGTATTTTTTACGTTTATTTATTTTATTTACGTTTATTTTACGTTAATTTTTGAACTTACCTAGAGCTGCATTAACGACGCGCATGAATGGTCTTTGCACTCTTAACTAAACTGTTCATACCTACCCAACATATAAAACTTCTTTTGTGACAGAAAATAGTTAATAGGATTTAGAATATACTAGGTAATACCTATTATTATTATCATCCGGATTTATCATTCGTGAATATTCAGTATCACTTGAGAAAACTTCTTTTCAGTTCGAAAGTTGAGTTGAAATACAAATAACATAACAAAAAAATGAATTAATTATTTTCCATAATTTAAAAAATAATATTTTGCATGTGAAAAACTTAACAATTTCATGTAATTAAAATTACTAAGCTGTGTTTTGCATTAAATCTCTCTCGTTAACTAAGTTTGTTAGCTGCCATAAGTAAATTCGGTGAACTAATTAGTAACGAAACTGTAATCATATTGTTAATTACGAGTTAACACATTGTTTGTGTTAGCAATTAAAAAAATTAATATTAAAATAATAAATGTACTTGCATGTTCCGGTGAAGTTACTACAAGTTAGTACATTTATGTGAGCCTATTGACACTTGCGATTTCTTAATTCGCATAGTCATCTTTAGTTACGAACCACTCTGTATAAAAGTGCTTTCTGGTGTAATCGATCCATTTTTTGTTAAGTGCTAGAATATTACATGTCGTGCTATCAACAGACAGGCGATTTTGAAGAAACTGTATCCGAAACGATCGATAGCAATAAATGCACTTTTTGTTACAATACAATCCATAACCTACACTATTATGTGCAAGTTTAGTAGGTATTTGAACAAGAGAAATATGGCAAAATAAGAGAAAATGAAAAAGTTTGCTATCCTAAATTTTAATATGCACCTATATTTTCCTTGCAATAAGGGATAACTTTAAAATGCCGTATCCTGCTGCGAAATGACTTCCTGGAGAAGCTCAGTTATAAAACGAGTAAAAAGTGTAGTAGAAAATTCTGCTGCATTTTAAATACGTTATTTTATGGCGCGGAAGATAAAATTTTTCTATACACACATAGCTACAGTTTTAGAGGTGCATCGGTGCAACTAACAGATTCCGCTCCTTGCAAGGAGATTTTGATAGTTCCCACTTTTTTCTCGTAGGGGATTGTTAAGTTTTGAGAAACATGGTTGTTTCAGAGGGCTAAATCCTATGGGTGTGGTGTGGCGACTAACAATTCATTTACAACCTAGGTCGTAAATATCTCGAAAGTTTTCACCGAGTTACCAAGAGAACCTTTATTTAACCTGAAAATATAAAACAGCTTTACTTCTCTGCTTTTTCCATTATTTCAAGTTCGATTCCCTATAACCCACATTCGTCTTCCCACGATGTTAAAATGAGGTAAACTAAACGCTCCAAAAATTATACTCAGACTAAATGCATTTTTGTAATGTTCAAAAAAAATGTGATGGTAATTGAACAAATTAAGCTCCTCGAACCCTAGTGGGATAATCAAAAATATAGAGCGTGTATTTGATTTTAGTTATGAAGTGAGTAAAAGAGACTTCGTTATATTAAAAGAAGACTAGTAGTGAATCTTTCATGATGTTTTTGTGGGGAAAATTACGATTCCAAACGGGTGCGGTGGAAACCAGACCGGCGCGACTGCCTTCGGCGACGGCAAAGAAACAACGTCCGCAGCTATTTCAACCCAACTAATGTAGCGGCCATGTGACCCCTGCCAGATACTTTTTGTACCATTTCCTACTCAGATACACTGAGGTTGCAGAGCGGATCCTTTGTCCGAAACCTTTGAAATTACTAAAAGTAATTACTGTACTTTTGAACAAAATAGAATTTAACGACTAATTTAGAAGAGAAACAAAAAAAGTTAATACATTAAAAGTCTATAGATTATAATTATATAAGTAGGGAAAAAATAAAAAAATCTCGAGTTCCCATTTCGGTATCACAGATTATTTTCTAAGTAATTAACTGCAAGTCACTTCAAAAGCCAAAAGCATAACTTGATGATAAAAACTAAAATGTCTCTTTTGAAATTGACTTTGAAAATATTTAAAAACAGTAATTTACATAAAAATCCATTAACTTATGTCCGCACTTTTTAAATTTTCATTTTGTCGCCGACTAATTGCAGTAGACTGCACTTTTATGTGGACAAACAAAAACTGAGGAAGTCATTGTCGCTTTATCGCACCCGAAAAAAGTAGGAATCAAAATTAAATTCCACATAAACAATATAAGCATACTTTGATTATGAGATCCTTTTATAATTAGAAATGGGGCGTGCAATAACATAGAATGCTCATACTTCCGTTAGCAGTTCCCTGTAGGGTCTTCGAACATCATCACCAGGGTGATGATGGGCTATGATGTTTTCATATTCCGATATACGAGCAATATTAACCCAATAATATTATCGACGCAAGGTTTTTCCTAAGATTTTTCATTTCGAGTTTATAAATCGTTTCAAAGTTACGATCAAATACATAAATTTTAGAGTGAAAAATGTTATGATGCCATATAAAGAAGCGTTTCTATTGTCAATATAATTTTAATTTTATTTGTTTCGTACGAAACAATAAAATCTCACTGAAAACTAACATTTTTACAGCTTAACTTTTTAATTAATAAAACATTACGAGCCCTTGCAGGATGGAATTAATCAATAATTTGCGAGTGAGTAACAAAGATAGCAAACGCAGGTGCACAATAATTTTGGAAATAGTGTTAACACGTAGTATATAAATGATGGCGGTAAAGGTTAAGGGCTAGGAGTATCTGTCAGAAACGGACGAAGGATATAAAGGAGGAAACTTTAACATCAAGTAGAAGAGCAGCTGAGCCCGGTCGGGCGTAGGATGGGAAAGGTTAGACCCAGAAAGGATGAATCATGAGTGTTCGGGGCGGCAAGGATAAGGTCCTTTACAATCCTACAGCAGAGGATGGATGTCCTTCCTTTGTTCGAGGAACACAGTTTTGGTCGTTTATCAACAAAGCTTCAGGAAAATTGCATTTTACTTATTATGTGCTTCTAGAAACAGTTTCTGCTAAATAATAAGCAGGTAAATAGGAATAAAATGCACCATTTTTTCAAGTTTTTAACTTTTTTTTATGGATAATATGAAATCGATAAAAAAAACACGTTCGACGATATGTTTGACCTATTATATGGCAAATGTATTGTGTACTACCGTCGATATATGTACTGTAATGATGTTGTAGTGCAGTATATAATAGTTTGTCCTAATTTTGGCGAATTAAAAGCCGATAAAAGAGTAATTATCACTTTATTTAGGCGAAATTCCGACATAAAAACAATTCATATTTTAGACAAAAGCCTATAAATTTAGGACTCTGTTTTGCACCCTTGTCCAGTCGAAGTGGGGAAACCTACGCCAGAAGGACCCGCGGCAGGGTAGATTGATTAGTGGGGTGCTGGGTGCGTGTGATATTGCCACACACCCCCGCCAGATAAGGGTGCAGCAAGGCCGCTTGTCCGCTTGAAATGTCAGGCGGTGATATTGGAATTGAAGATGGGGTGCGTGTATGTGTGTGTGTTTGTATGTATGTTTAGGACGAGAAAGCTTAAAATGAAAACGATGGACATAGAGTACAAAATTTGTTGGCTAACGTACACGTATTTAATTGGATTACGCATTATATGATAATTTATATAAAACACTCTATATTAATTGCATCGCTAGGGCACTAGGTGTGGTGCGATAACCTTTAAAACATTTTCCATACTTGACATTCATTGTGTCGTGTCTTTAAATCACATATCGTATTAATAAGTTGTGGGCGCCACCCTTACGTATTGCTTATAGGTATCAATTATTTATGAAAGTAACATCATCTACCAATAAATACTAATAATCGCTAAATAACTTTACCTAATCAAGATGAAAAGCTTTTCACCTACTATAGAACTAAGGAGAAGACAAAAACTAAATTACCCCAATTTCATCTAAAGCATTCCGCGCTTTTTTTTTTTAATAAAATTAAAGCTAACTAAAAAAGACTTTTAATAAACACTTTACTTACCAAGTGAATATAATTTTAATACACCAAATTGTTGCACAAAACACACCTACATTATTAAAATCTTAATTTGTTAGTTAATAATGGCAAAAAAGATCCGATTAAATATTTACTTTCGTTCCTATTAGCTTCTCACTTTCGCGTTAACCAATAATAAGGCATAAATTTTAATGAAGGACTAAATTTATTTAAAAAAATAATAATAAGTTATTACAAAAAAGCATTAGGTATATTAAAATAATTAAAATTAATAATAATAATGGTTAATGATATCTTTGAGAAATTTGTCAATAATGTGACTTACATTTTTGCTGTCGAACCGCATTGCATCTTCGTCGGTACATCCAAGACTTCTCATGTATTTTAAATAGGTAGTGGTAATGGGTAAGGAATAATCAATTTCTGCGGGCATTAGCGCTCGCCGTTTTAACGATTGTTCTTTCACGATGCCTTCTACGGGTGACCAGAGTTTGGGCGTGGTGGGATAGTGATGTGAATTATCTGATAAATGATTTAGGTGTCTCTTTTTGGGAGGCGATTTTGGAGGATCTTTAGATGTAAGATTGCATACATCTAAGGGATTGCTAGATCGTTTAGGTTCGGGGGTACTGGTTCTTAATGGACCGTCGATTTTCGCTTGACTTTGAGAAATATCGAAGCACTTTTGCGACAAATCTAACGTCTGGCTTTGGAAAGAAATATTGGTAGTTACATAAGCGGGAGTGGGTTGAGGGCTCTTATGTTCGGTGGATGTTTTTGTAGGTTTTCCAAAGTCCAGGTAAGTTATTTCAGTTGTCGGATCGACTAAAGTAGTTTGAGAAGTTGGGGGTGTAAGTTGGGGTTGTGTGCTTTGAGATATGGCTGGTTGTAAGGCTTGCGGCAACGTTGCTAAGGGAAGAACTGGCGCCGTAGACGGCATCAACGGCAAAGTAGGGCTAGGACTAGGTGTTGGTAATACTGACACGGGTGAGGGCGAACGAGGGTGTCTTTGACAGTCGGTGCACCCCAAGAGGAAACGAGTGACGGCTTCCCGAGGCAGGAACGCATACGTCTCTGTTATCTGAAATGAAAATAACAATTACTAACATGCAACTGGCGTTTCAACATTCCACCACCGCCCACACATTACACGTACAACACTGCATTTCCTAATCCTAATTAATGCAATTACAATTTTGTTCCAAAATATTATTTTGTTTCGCCTTTAACTTTTAACTTGCAAACAAATCGGATAAGTTAAGCGGATGTATCGTCTAACAAAAATTTTATGATAATCAAGCGATGTAAATATAACCCGAGAAAATAAATAAGAACGAGGTAGTCGAGCATAAAACATATCTAAACCACTCCATAAAGAACAAGAGGGAAAAGTAGAATTTCCAACTGACTAACCGTATTTCCATATCGCACAATACTGAAAACCTTGAAATATTGACAATCAACAGGTGCTACGTCCTTAGAATATCAAATAAGTCCGATATTTTGATACACCGCTTGATTGCGATACAAAGCAAAAATAAATTTCGTTACGGAAATTCGACAAGATTTAGGGTTTTCGAAAAGTTGTTACAATGTTTTAATATTAAAAAAATAATTGAGAGTAAGCAAAATAATTTCGCAAATTGCCGCGTCAATGGATTTAGAACCCCTCGAAAAAATAAACCCCGTTTATAAATGCGCTCTCGTTCTAAAGCTTTTACAAGTGTAACAACATGCAAAGGCGAACAACATACTAGAATTATTATTGTGTTCATCAATTTTTACAACCAATTACATTTACAAATAGGTTTAAATTTTTTTAATAATCGAAGCAATTAATTGCATCCAAGTGTTTAATAAGTCCGCACTTATAGGTCGTGTGGGATAAGTTTAAAAATATCGAGAAAAATTAGAGAGAAAAAAACAGATAAAATTTAAAGCTCTCACCGTTCGATATGTCCTTTTCTGACCGGCGTGTTTTCCAGGGCGTCCTTCAAGTTCCACATGAACATTGTAGATAATATCAAAGAAATTTTCCACAACAGCAACTTTTCGATAAATGGGTTCGCCATTTGAATTCTGTAATAAAAAGAAAGAATATAGTCTCTGCAGTCAATACTAGTCTAGCATAAAAGTTGGCGAAAACAAGGAACTTTGTTATATTTTTCAAAGCTTACACCTACAGCGCATCTACCCCACATTATCCGGATTCTTTTACCTACGCTAACTCTGGCAAAACCATAGTAACCCTACTTTGAAGGGATGCTATTTTTTTCTTTGTAAGTGCGGCGTACCTCGGAGAGGTCGGATCCTCTCCCCAAACTCTCGCTACACCGCCGGGCTTTCCGCCTTATCCACCCTTTCAGCCCACTCGGGCTTTACCCCAACTCTCCGGGTTTTATATCCCCGGTTACTCTGAGCTGAATATACCCCGACTGCTGTACTTCTGCCAAATCATCCTCAGCCCCTACAGACCTCCGGAATATCCTGCCTTAAACCCACCCTCGCTGAGGCTGCCACAGCTCTCATGTCCCTAGTTAGGTACAGTATTCGAAAAGAGTGGATTTTTGTATTATACCACGGTGCAGTTTATAAAACTATTATTGTCTTTGTACGTGTTTTATGTTTAATTAATGATGTAGCCTCTTTGTTAAGGTATCAAATTGATTTAAAAATTTGAACTCTCAATCTTATTAGCTACCTACTTAGTTTCCTACCCACCACTAACTTTAATGCGCAACGAAGAAACACGCAAAGCCTTAAATTAAATATTCCATTTCAAAGAAACGTCTCGCGAATACAGGTGGAAGAGTAAATTGAAATCAAAGTTCCTTCTGAAAGTCGAGTACACATTTACAAGTTAAGATTTAACGAAACCCCTTAAATCGGGAAGCTCTAATAAGTAATAAGTCTCGAGCTGTTAAATGAAATAAAAGACAATGTAGGTGTGACATAACGTCTCTGGGGTCACCGTAGAGGATGTAATAAAACTAAGTTGCTTCGGCGATAATATAAAGCTCATTCTTATATCTTTAGTCGACTAATTAAAGACTTCCCCATAGCTAAAGCTATAGCATCCTTTTTTATCTATCTTAAATAATCAAATGAACTTCGATCCTTTCTATAGGGTAGCAATAGATTTTAAAATTTTTTCTAAACTGGAAAAACCCTTATGCACAATGCTCGTGTTTTAAAATAGATATCACAGCCATGTCATGATCCGCACCATAGCAACAAACACCGAGCTGTCTTCGTATCCGTTTTCTGGAAGCTTTGGGCAAGTTTTTGTCGAGATCCTTGTTGGCACAGCAGCAGCAGCTACCCGGGCAAACTTCATTTTTCCGTATTTCATAGTTTCCCATCTTTTTTGTTGTAGTCTTTGTGTGTCGTCCGCTATCTCACTTGTTCTTATCTCTGGCTTTGAAACGGGTTTGAGCAGCTCAAGTCTTTATAATATAAAATACTACTGCTCATCGAGACTGCTTAAGTTTTTTTCTTTAATAGTACTGTCCGCACATTGAGGAATGCAATTTAATTAACTGTAGTATTTAGTAGGTACAACAAAGTTTAATATTTTTTTGGGACCGACAATAAATTTATCACAACATGCAATCGTATACGATACAGTTTTTTTAAAACTCGTTCCAGCTTGCCGTTTACTTTTTGTAAAAAGAAAATTTAATCATCTGCGTTATGCACTCGAAAAAAGTGAACTCCAATTCAACTTCTCGTAAACGTTTCTAGAATCTACAATCAACAAAAAAAATCTCCCGGTGTATTTGATAAAATTTATAATAAGTAAACTAACTTTATTTATGTTACGTCTGGAAAAATAAAACCTAGTTTTTCATTTCTTTTGATAATTTATATCTTCTAAGAACAGTATCATTTCGTACGCAGCTTGAATCAGCTTATACTGCAAGTTGCGTCCACGGGTTCGGTGGCCGGTCGACACCCCAGGTCTGTAAAGACCCCTGCCGGCCCCCCGTGTTGCGGATGTAACGCCAACTAGGTCTTCGAGAACATCACACGTCTTCTAAATTGTAAAAAAAAAATAAAAATTTTGCTGTATTTCTCCGAAGCAAACTCTAAATGATAAATAATGAGATAAAATTATCGCGGAGTAATTTATCTTTTTTGAAAAATAAAACTTTTCCTCCAGACCCGACGGCGAAAAAAATTCGCTTCTTAATGGGCACAATTATTGCCGAAGAAGGATTTTGATTAATTTTCCCACCTTTCGGCTTAATCTAAAACAAGCAGAACGAAATAAATCGTTATGTTAATGAGAATTTAAATTAACCCCAATCTTGCTGTGATTAAATCAACATGTGGTTATTTGTTTTTTAAATTCCCAAATCAACAGGTTTCTCCATTCAGTTTTGCTTTCTACATCTCTTTGTCGCTTTAAATTTAATCTCAAATAAAATACATTCCAGAAAATGTATTCGAGCGCGATGAAAATCTCATGGCAAATCGACTATGGCCCTCTGCTGCAAGGATCGAGAACAACGCGTAAGTTTTCCACGAGTGGAGTTCGCAGAGCTCCTCGTTCGCCATGCAGATGGCGCAAGCGGTCGAGGCTTAGTTTGGCTCTATCGATTTTCAAATTTCGCCACCTTTTTTAAATCACTGTAGTGTTTAACACTTGATAAAACACGATTTTATGCGACGCAAACACTTGAATAGCATTAACATAAATAAAGTCGGTGTAAAAATGGATCGTTGACCATTAAAGTACCCGAGATACACCAGAGCTTAACCGTAACAATTTGGTTTTCTTCAAAAGCAAATAAGTTGTTCTGTTACATCTCTGGATAGATAAAAATATCTTCTTTGAATTGACAAATAATTTGTAAACATCCCGGGAGCAGTAATCATGGTACAATTAATTAGAAAATGTAAAGCGCATGCAGGCAACTACAGACGCGGAAAGGCGGCTGATGTGTTTTAACGATAACGAGTGTGCACGTATCCGTTATTTAATCGAAAGCTCGCTACTAGCAGCTTTTAGTTCGCGAGTTCATAAGCAAGCAACAGGTGTGCGCTTTTAGCCAGAAGCTGTCATACGGTTATTCTGTGCGCTTCGCATCTTTTAATTTATCAAAAGCTCTTGTTTAATTAAGTAGCACACCATTTTTTCTTCATTTATCTGAGTGCTTGTTCGCTTCTACAATACAAAATGCAATTAGAAATTTTATGAATACTGCTACTACCTATTTTTTATTTGGTCGTCCAAAAAAATTTGTATCAAACTTCCGATCGTTTCGGTTACGCGCGCCACAGCTTGATATCCCGCGATGTTACGTAAGCGTGTTTCGCTCAACTTCTCTTTATAAGCACCAAAATACATCACAATAAAAATGCATTATTTCCAGATTTCGAAATTAACGTCAAGATGTATTATAAAACGATCAAAACGGCTCGAGGGTTTGTCTGAGCTACGTTTTCACGGAGCATAAGCTGTTAATTTAATGAGCAACAACATGCACTACTGCTATCTGGTAAAACAAAGATAATTAATAGTATCTTGGCTAGTGTTTTGCCAAACCTACAATAAATCTGAGCGTAAACCGGAAAAGCGTCTTCGTAAAATTTTACAGTTTAGATTAAAGTTGGCCGTATGTTTTATAGTTTTGTATAAGACCGTAAGAGTACCACGTCCGGGTCATACAACAAAATTTGAGTGCAAGCTCCAAGTGTCGAGTGCAACTTCCTATTCACCACAGAAATTCTGAACGATTTTAATTCCGAAGTACCACAAACAATTAGGTACTGACGTACTAAAAATAGATACACCCGCGGTAGTTCCCTGACCTAAACCGTTTGTTTTGTTTTGCAAATGTTATTATTATGTACAAATTTTGGGTAGGAAATAAATTTGTATCTAATAGTAAGAAATTGTATGCTTTAAGCAAACTTCTATAATGCTACCGCAAGTGTTTGTGAAATTAAATTAATATTTTCCAAGCTTTCCTTCGAACTTCGTCTTAACAATTTCGACAGGTTTGCGTAGTCCTAACGGATTTCAATTTTCAAAAAAATAATTTATTGTAATTAACATTCGAACATTTTCAATTTTGCTTATTGTAGCGACTAGAAATTATCCTCACAACTGGGACATATCAAAAATCTCAAATGAGAAACGTCTAGACACTTTAAAATTTAAATAATATTTCTTCGAGGTAAAAAGTAGGTATTACTACCGAATTTCTAATACAAAAAAGAAATCTTGAATTGTTTAGTATGTTGGTGTAAAACGCAGTAAAAATTTTATATTTTCTTCAAATTAGATAAAATTTTTCACGGGGTTTTCATAAATTGAATTTTGTTATAAAGCAAACATCGAAGATTATTTAATAACTGCAGTTGCCCAACCTGAATATAAGCATATTTTCTGTAAAATGTTTGTTTTTCAGATATTTTAAAAACAATGTGATATAATTTGAAAATATAATAAATAATAACACATTAAGTTATGCATAAAGTGACCATACGACCCGCTTTGAGTGGGACAGTCCCGTTTTGAAGCTATGTGTCCCGCTGTCCCCAAAAATTTGAAAAAACTTAAAAGCCAACAGTTTCATTCATATTTGAAAACGAAACCTGACATTATATTAAAGCAAACCAAACTACACATGATTAGTTCTTATTTTTGTATTTATATTTTTAATCAATAAACATTTCATATTTGTATTATAAACATGGATTTTATTTTTAAAACAAAAATAATTTTTAAGGGCATCCCGCTCTGAGGGAAAAAATTGGTCTTAGTTATGCATAATAGTTGTTGCCATTGGCAGATCTAGCTTCTTCGCAGCCTCGAGCTGAATATATTCGGTTATAAAAAATGATTTAAATTAAATAATAAAGTCGTCAATAATAATATACAGTAGAAATTTTACCAGTTTCTTGTACAGAACATGATCTACATTGAAACTAATAAAGCAAAAGTTACAGGAGCCTGATGTAACAGGGACCTCATTATTATAAATAACTAATCCAAGTGCCTGGTTTCACTAAAGTGTGATTTAAAGTTTCCCCATGAATAAAATGTGCAGGGTTTTCATCTTTGCAGACCAACCCGTTAAAGCATGAGCCTATACTCTGCACCGTGTAAAAGTAATTTGCTTTGTGAAGTTTCAAGCCGCTGTGACTTACAAACGCGAAGTTGTAGAACAAACAAAAAAAACATAGGCTGTCGGTAGTTCACTGCCAGTCTGACATGCTAGCCAGTGATTGAGGTGGTTGTCCAGCATTCGGCAGCACTTGGACAGTTCAAGATATCCAAATTACTATGGGAATCATCTTAATTCATTAAACACTACTCGTAACCTCGTTAGTCCATTCACGACGGGTACAGTTCGAAGACTGTGATTGTGGAACGCACAGACAAAAAAGGGATTTTAAAACACAAGATTAACTTTTCAACTTGGTTTAACGGACGATTGTAAAGCCAGAGTTGTTGTAAGAACTTTTTAGCGCTCTAGGCTAACGAAAAACTTCTTATGTCGTTCAATAATTGTCAAAATTTAAATTTACTTTTTCCAAAGTACTAACTTTAATGCCGCTCTGCGCCGACAGTAAAAGTTATGTTTTAAGAAAAATAGTGTTTTATTCGGAAAAATGTACATATTATATCTACATATTTTTTACAATTTTGAGTACACCGAAAAAAATAATATTGTTATTATTCATAATCGGGTAAACAAATGCAATATTTTACACAATATTTTTGTTAAATGTAATATTAAACGCTCTTCCTGAAGATTTAATCGATATTAAAAAACGGTATTGTTTACACCATAACAATCAACAAAAAAGAATATAATATTATATTCTCTTTTTGAGGATTTTCTTTCTTTTGTCTTATGAGATAATCCTTCTGGTTCAACAAATAGGAGTTAATTAGCTGATTTAATTAACTGATTTTGACTTAGATGCAGAATAAAGAGTTTTACTCTTTGTATGTATCTAACACGCCATTCGTTCAAAAATGTACTTATCTTATTTTTCCTAACGTTTCAGAATTATTGAACTCCCTTCTCTCGCTCGGTTTTTTTTATTAATCCCACAAACACACCGCAAAAATTTTTAAATGTTTTAGTAATAAAACAATGCAGATTCTATTGTTTTTAGTTTTACTTTTACTGCCTGTGACAGGCGGCACTACAAACTAGTACTTTAGCGTTGCTCGTCGTCTTCAAATTGATCTTTATACTTAAAAAGTAGAGCAAATTTCGCGACGAAATCTGGTAAATTTTAATAAATATTTCATAAAAATAGATCAAAAATAGATCACTTTTTAAAGAGGCGGGCCCCGTGGTTGACAGCTTATAATTATACAATTTTCTTTCAGGGGAAAAAACTTCGAATCACAGCCGAGCAAAACCTTGCAATTTGGCTTAATTATATGCCCCTTTTACATGGGGGGCCTGCAGCTTCGTTAGGTTCAATGTAGATCCGCCGCCGATAGTTGCACTATACAGGGTGTTTGACCCCACCGTTACCCTACGTTTATAAATTTATTTCTACTCTGCTAGATATCCTGAAGGAAAAATAAATTTGTAAATAAGTCGAACATGCAAATGCAATACTTACAACAATAATATAATGTAACTTCGTCGTCGTGTTGTAAAAAAATTTCAAACTGTAGTTAATTTAAAACCTTTTTAGAAAATTGTAAAAAATATTGTTAATTAAGTGAATCAATCACATCAAATTCAATTGAAGCTGATATACAATCATTGTGCTTCTCAATCGATGCTAATTGCAGCCTTTTAGCTTAAGCGCAGATAAATCGTAAGATCTTTGAGTTTTTTGAATGAGTAATTAAAAATTTTATTTCCTGCTGTTTAATTACCAAACCGTCCCCTATTGAAAGTCATAAGCATGAAAGAATACTTGAAAACTGCACCCTCAAAATTTTATTGAAATGGTGGATCTAGAAACGGCAGGTGGTAGATAATGTGTCAGCCGTTTGGAAACAAAACGAGCCCTATTTCCCGCAGACAACGATTGCGTGCAACTCGCTTCGTTTCACAATCGGGAGCGTCCCCTACAATGGTATAATGCCTGCGGGACTGATCTGGCTGGCTATTCTCTCTGCGCTTTACTTAAATGCTTAACATGGGCGGAAATTTTTGCGGCAAGATTTTATGTCGATTCGTTGCGGGTTAGATGAAAGTAGTGGGTTGAATAATAAAACAAGTTGTACAAAATAATTTATATCTCTTCGGGTTCTTCTGACAAAAAACTTTTAAAACATAAAAATCAATTCTTAACCTAATCTCAAACTAATCAAAGGATTAAGATCAGCCCCTGCAAACAGTGCTAATTATGGCAAAAACTTAGGGGAGAACCCAACTGTTACAAAGTGTACATTATCACTTCATATTCCTTAATGATTAATGTTATCACCCTACATTTCAATTCTAACTTAATTTTTTATCAATTTATTATGCTTAAACCTGTTTACGACTTGTGCTTGTGTGTTTAACGCTCAATTTAACAATATGAAGCTTCAAATGAAAATTGTACATATTTGATGAGAAAAAAACCAAGAGTTATCCAAGTCAAACATTCTCGTAGTAGTGAGAACTAGATTATGTAATCAAACCTAAACAATCCTACTGGACGAATTCGCATCCGTAGGGAAACCAGAATATAATATGGTTTGGTCAGTCTTTTGCTCAATATTTACTCAACGATTAACTTGAATCTCTATTACGATTTTTAAAAATCATTACGTTTGTCTTGTATCTATCCAATATTCTCGACTATAATGGAGTATGTTATAACCAGCTACCCAACTACTAGAGTTCGTGCCAAATAGAAATAGAACCGTCAATCATAATAGTTGGTAACATTATTTTTAAAAGGTAGGAGAAGAATAGTATTGCATTTCTATGAGTGCATGCGGTGATAAGAGAGAGAGTTACATTACCGCTTAATAAACAAGGGTTAGAGGTATGCAAAGAACAGCCCATATAGTCAACCAGTACACTATAGTCGCGAATATGAGGTGCAATGATGTTTAAAATTCATAAGGTCAATCGTTTTTAAAAACATATCACATTATGATTTGTATACATCATCATTGGCGTAGAAAAATAAAATAATTTTGTTTTAAGTTAAACAAACGAACTAACTAGTAATAAACCAACAAACGATAAGAAATAATAAATATGAATAATTAAATTTTTAATTATATAACAATTATGACGGCTTGCAACTTTGCAAGAAAATGTAAAACTAAAACAATTCGTAACATAGTGCCGGAATAAGTCACAGTGCGCTACTGAATGACTTAGAGTTCTTTAACTGGTTGGAGATATCTTAGAGGTATGGCTTACTTTGATTGACGGTTCTATTTCTATTTGGCACGAACTCTAGGAGTGTTTTTTTAAACAATGAAAAATAATATGCTATACGGAAATAAATCGAACCATAACCTCGACACATGAAAAGAAAAAGCTCCGAGATTGACAATGAATAAAAATTGCATTACGGCGTGATAACATTCATGATATTGTATTTTTCTATAAAGCAGTGCTTTAATGAACATCTCTGTAAAACGGGAAAATTCCAGAGCCCACGATACATCACCGTGTCCCTCACATGAAACTAATTCGTTTTCTAGAGCATTGCGGCTGTGTAGCAGGAAAATTATTAAAAGTCCTCAAAGTAGAACTAAATAATTACTTTTTAAATATGCAATTAAATCACACGAAATACGTGTAAGCCGCCCAAAAACGAAATACTTTTAATTGTGAAGTTTTAGTTTAAATGAAAAAAGTCAGCATAACCATAATTATTAATCGTCTTAACTTAATTCTCAGTAAAACATTCAAGTTAACAACCACTGAAGTAAAATCAACACTTTCAATGGAAACAAAATACTACAAGATCTAAATTATATAGATAAAATATTCATCGTTTTAATTTCAAATTGAAGATCCATATCTGTACAATTATGAATGGCAAAACAAGGTAAAAGTTAGGAAAACAAGATACATTTTGCATAATTAACGTGTTAATTTGGAATTCGTACTTGAAAGAGCTTAGATAGTTTATTCTGCAAGCTGCACTTGTGCAATTAAATCAAATCACGGGCAATTTGGCCATGACATGTTAACGCATTTAACATTCAAGTCGTCGTGATATGAATCGATGCAGATGGTACAGCACTGACCCATAATCGTGTCGTTCACATATAAATGAAACTTAAAAATTATAATCGCCAAATTAATAATTGGGCACAATTCTTTATTTAAAATTATATACTAATCAGCTTATTAGGCAAGAATTCAATTCTAAATTAGGAAATGTACAACAGTATTTACAGCAGACGTAAGACCAAAGTAAAAATTACTTTAAAATAACTTTTGTAGTCTAAAACGATTACTGCTTGTGCGGAAACATTCAATTTTATCATTTGTTTCTTTGTAAATTCGTTAACTTTATGTTTCTGTATATTGTTTTCATAAAACTCCTCTTCCCAGAGTACCCTTCCGTTCAGAGAACGTTGGCTATTATCTTGCCTGAAGCCAAGATGACTTACGAAAGAAATATGATTAATGGGGTGGTTTCCAGTTGCCTTCCACAGCACACAGATCAATGTTCGCTCGGTCACACCAGTAGTTACCACGAATGGAACCGAGGTTTTCTGCTCCGTAGTCTGCACTTGAGAACATAAACTTCAACACTTGAAATTTAAGTTGAGCATATTTTTGCAGCCAGCAAGTGGGGGGGGGGGGGCGAATTAAATGCTGAAATCTGAATCTGCATCATCATCACCAGCCTCACGTTTTAAACTTTCTTTTCGTTACGTTATAATTAACATAATTAAAAATATTTATTAGTATCTACTATCTACGTAGTATCAATGAAAAAAATAATTAGATTTGTACATTTTTTCATAATATAAACGCACAACTAATTTTTTACCTATACGAGACCCTCTGTTTTCCTGTGTTAAAATGATAAAAAAATTTAGTTTACAAGGTTTTAAACAAAGTATCGGCCAAATCACGCCCCTCATACTCCAAACACTGAGTAAGTCTTTCTTTAAGATTTCGTGCACCCTTTGAAGCTCATATGGGCTCAAATATTGTTTTTGAGGGCTTTCAGGGTCCTGGGATGATTGTTATAATCCAAAGATTTTAGATATTCCCACAGGAAAATATTATAAGCGGCCAAATCAAAAGAGCACGCTGGCCAGATCAAATCAAAGGCGCCCGGGGCCTGCAAAAGTCCATGCAAACCCTTGTTGTGTGGCCCCATCTTGCTGAAACCAGACGTCTTCCAGCTTCATCCCTTCCCTTTCCCAACGATCAAATCGTTCAAAAAATTGGTTTGTACACAAAAACATATTTTTCAACGGACCACTCTATTATATGGCGACTGACACTGCGTGGAACATAAACTTTCTTTCCGCTTCTTTCGAACCTCCCCATTTTCAACCGCCTGGGAGTAGGAAAGGATTTCTTTAAATACTCTGAAAGAGTAAAATGTAAGCTTTCTTATGAGGTAGAGTTCATGCTTGCTTAACTAAAGTATTCTGTTGCCGATACTTGTACGCTGCACCGGTTTTAAGTGGGGAGAGAGCGTGCTTCATTCGACTGACGACTTGGAAATATGGTTCGTGACTTGGCGCATTGGGGTAAACTCGAGCAAGAGCACCGCAACCATGTTTCGGTTGCTCCGAAAACCCCACGACTCGAACGTCTTCATGTTTGGAGAGAAGGACCGTGGAAAAACACTCTTCCGCAAACTATATCCGATGATCAATTCAAACAGTAAGATGTCGCCAGCTAACAAAATTCGTATTTACAGGTCCATCATCCGACCCACCAAGACATACGTCGCCCCAGTATTGGGCAACGTACACGCCCGCCTTCTCCATAAGATCCAGGTTGTTCAGAGCAGATGCCTCCGCCACGCCTTCAGCAGCTCATATTACGTCACCAATAGGCGATTGCATGCAGACGCCAAGATAGACACCATCAACGAACATATTCTTAAGCAGTCAGAAAAGCTTTATCACTCCATTTCTGTTGCAGAAAACCAGCTCATCCTAGGACTTGGACAATACTCACCAGGCGAAAACTAGGGGCACTCCCTACCAAAGGACATCCATCCTCCGCTCTACCGACACAGACGAACAACTAATAAATTCTTTCTACAAGTTCTTTCTCTGCAAGTTTCTTCCCAGGCACACACGGCCACACGAATACGGCAACTGCGGTCTTGGAACAGGTTACTAATATTCACCTTCGCAAAATCGTACTCCCCCCTTTTCTGTTTCAAGGTCAGCCGATCGTGCCAGTCACAGCCCAGCGCTGCCCAAAGAGGACAACACCTCCAAAATCCAATGCCAGCCGCCCACATCAGATGAAGGAAATATGGGGCCCAGGCTCGGCACTCCGTCAAGCCAACAAGTTCATCGTACATTCGACTGCATGCGCTGGCTGTGAGAGCTTTTATTTTTTATTATTGTTTCAGATTTTCAGACATTGGAAAATCTCGGATCCCAGCATTCTAATTTCGTCATTTTCGAATTCTATTGCGTTCCGGGAGACTTTGTAAGTGAGTTTCGGCTCACAGTGCTCAAGTGAGGCGGAGCCGAGCGGAAGTTGGTGGAGAGTCGATTTTGGCAAGCAAAACCACGGAAAATCTCGGATCCAAGATTTTTCTTAATTTTGGAAAAACTACTGAACCATCCGCAAATCTTATTATTTATATCTACTATATAGACCATTACCTACCACCCAGTGCAAACACTTCAGCGAAATTCAGGATCTTAAAACATAGACCGACCTCTCCTCTTCAAATCCGCATGAGTCTGCCGTGGGCCACCCTATAGTAGGTTACGCATATGGTTTTTGCCCTTGCCCTCTCCCCAAAGAACTTCTTTTATCCCTAGTAACAAATTCAAAAAATGCAGACCCTAGTTAAGGATATACACACAGCCGAAATAGGTTTAAAATCTTCCCTTGACAAATTTTCAAACAAAAACGAAGATAGCTTCACGTTAATCCCACAATGCGCGTCCCTAAATTAATTAATTTCTTCGTTAAACTGTAATTCGAAACTTGTACTCCTGTATAGTATATACAGGTGCTTCCCCCAGCCCCTCAAGTTTTCGCCCTTAAATAGTTTCAAATTTTTGCCTGATGGGTAATACGGTCCCGGATGTACAGGAAATCTCTAAATATCGTGGACACAAAGCTATCACAGATCAAGGCAAATAAAAACTGGCGTAATTTTAAATCTTACTTAAATCGATTAATGTGACAGTTTCGTTGGTTGATTGATATCTATTTATGAAGTAAAATGATGCTAGTGGAGCAATTTTTGACTACACTTAAGGCTGCTCAATTTTAAAAAGATTAAAAAAATATATTTTAAAAATTTTCACACAACCCCGAGTTCTCCGCCTTCCGGAATGTTTAATTATCTGAAACGACAGCATTTAATAGCTTCTAATACCCTACAGTGTGTGCCAAAATTCTAAAGATCAACTCCTATGATTTGGCAGGAGTTACGAATTACGGAAAGAAATACTTTCTTTGAGGGCAATATATCTCAAATGAGATGCATTTTTGTGCATTCAGTTAAGTTGGATCAATTCCCAATATTATTCCATGGCCTGAGTAATCCGTGGTACCTTATTGTATTGAGGTTGTTGATTTCTTGTGAAAATATTTCAGAAATAATTAAAAAACACATGTTGTGCATAGAAAAGTACACAATTTTCCACAACCTGCATACAATTGAGACAGTTCATCTAATATTTAGTACCTATCATATATTATGTAATATCCGATAATCGGTCGAAAGCTCAAATCATGCATAAGAGATAGCAAAGACTTCAAGACTACCTTCCCTCATATTTTTCGTGATTTTATCATTTTAGTTTCCACATTTTAATAACGAAAATTAAATGTCAACTTATTTTACTGCCAATAAAAATGGTGAAAGCTTAATGTCCTAGCAGTCTGTCATGAATTTAAGATTTCTTGGTTCTATGAATACAGTATATTTTGATTTGACTAACCAAGATGTTATTGTCGATTCTCGTTATGAAAAGCGAGTTCCCGATGATAATATGTAAGCAAAAATAGTTACATTTTGAATGTTCTTAAGATTCAAATCTGAAAACTCCGAGAAATGAATTTTAGATTTACCAATTAGAAATTTTGAAGTCCTCTACTTTGTAAAAACTTAAGTCCGCACAAAACTATTAACTTTGTCAAACAGTTTTTATCATTTTATAGCGGACTTTTCAACTTTTCATTTCGCGTGCCAACCCGCAACTAGTAAGTTGAATTTATAATTATTATTGTCTTGAGTGGCAATCGGTTATTCATTTAATGTGTTTACTTTCCAAAAAATCGCTTGCTACACTGTAGAAAATAGTTGGTGAAAAATTCATTATTTTTGCTCCGATGAACAATATTCATAGTATTCATGAAAAAAATCATTGTATTTATGAATTTGTTCATCAAAATGATAAACAATTTTTTTCAGTTTATGTTGTAGTTCGTGGTGGTGGTAATTGTACAACATTGGTTTTTTGGAGTAAAAAAGTTGTCAACCATCAGTAAAGGGTAGATAAATTGATGGTTGCAATTGTTTAGTTTATCTAATCAAAATTATTTATTAGATAAGTTTGATCAAGTTGAACTACATAATATATCGTAATTATTATTAGATGATCGATCGATGCACTACGTGTGGTATATCAGGTAAAAAAAAACAATAACGAATTATAGTAAATTACTATGTCTAGCATTACTTGTTTTGTCATGTCCAATAATTACTTATAGTTTATGTGCAAATCAACTAAGTAGGTGGGACACGGTACAGGATATCCGATGACTTTTGTCTGTATGCTGCTGTTAAAAATAGAAATCGAATTCATAAATCTTATTCGTATATTCATGTGTAAAATTAAAAAAGTTATATATTATTTCGGCTGAAAGCTTCCGTTTTGACTTTTTGGTTCGCGCCATTGAAAGGCCACATCTTTATTAATTTTTTTAAAACGCAAAACGAATAATTTTAAGAAAGCATTGAAATATGGGCAGAAACTAAATAATGTGCTAAGTTTCCAAAGCAGTCAATTATGAGCCTTTCCAGTTAGTTTACTAATTACCATAAAGCAGACGATGAAGTCAATTATGGATGAATCCAGAGGATGTGTTGAAATAAGACGTTTAATTATGCCAAGCAAGGTAAGCTCGATTATAACCTTTGAGTTTCTGTTGAAGAACGCGACAATTGATTGAAGCAAGCGAACGATTCTCTACTCCCAAAGCTAATGATCAAGCTTGCTTGCTTATCCTTTCTTTGTCGACGTTCGCAAAACCAGATTAAATACAGACTTTTGTTCTCATCCGATATTACGTGTCATAAGCACGTTTTCAAAATTCTAGTACTACGGATACTTTTACGGGCTGATAAAATTATGCCATTTCAGTGACGCGTATTTACAACATTTGTAAAAGACGTAAAATTAAAATTTATGTGAGCAATGCCAAAGTTTTAAAATTATTAGAATTGTAAAACACTTGGCTGGAAGGTGATGGTGCTAAGAGAATTTAATATCGCGAAAATTTATTGTGCATCCTAATTTTGCGTTTAAAATTGTACTCCAAAGTAACATCATGCCTTTGTTTGTATTTAATTGAGTAGAAAGCGGAATGATGACCCCATGAATAGTGTAGAACGAGACGTTCTAAACGAAGCTCTATCTAAATTCGCACAGAACTCCTCGTTCGAAAATAAATGAACGATTTTATAAATCTCACGATTAAATAAAAAAACTTTTGTGGTATCGCGTAAACTTTGATAATGTTTCAATATTTACTAAAGTGTGTGTTCTTAATGCAAAATCGAGGTGTAGAAAGCAATCGAGAATCGAGCACTTTGCTATGTAAATAACGGGAGCAAAGCGTCGTAAAACTGCTTACGTTTCGAGCTCATGTAATCTCGGAGCACCAAATAAAGCTGCCGGTGGCCCGGGCCTCATGTCATTTAGATCGGCCCAATGCTGGTCCCAGAATGTCTCACGACAGTTACGATAGGATATCGTTCCAAAAACCACCATATCCCTCGCAATAAAATAAATTGATCAACTGGGAAGTAATAATGTAAATTCGGTAATCGCTACCTCAATTTTATTACTATCAAATTATTACTTCTTTTATTATTTTAACATATTATAATGTAAAAATAAAGTTGACAACTTTCAATCCGCACCAAATAAAATTGTGTCAGTCCAGTTAACGAAATTTTATTAATATGAGCGTTGGTGGATTTCATGAAAACTCAATATCGATTGTTACCGTGTGCAAACATTCACATTATCATATGGTGAGTCGATTGTGTAAAATTGGATCACAAACCCGTGCGTAATGGAGCATGTCAAACCATGGAACAAAACCCCAGTAGCCAAATATGTACGTGTAAGAGGCTCTCGAACCTGCTTTTCGATGCAGAAAAATAAACATTAGTAAAAAGGATTTCCATCATATTTTTCAAAATTTCTATTCATTATTGCATTAAACTTAATTTTACGTTAAACGCAAAAATTTATAAGGAACGAACGGTGCAGAATATCCTTGGAACCAGCACTTCTACAAATCCCTCTCACATTCTTCTTGAAACGTGTAAATGACTGCACTGGAAGGTCGATAGATATTACCGAAAATGCATTAGTACTTTCTAAAAGTATTTGATATTCCTCGACGTGTGGTTTCAAAAATATTATTATTGTCAAGCTTTCGTTTACAAATCATTTTTATTATGCAAAAGATGCTACCTTCTTGGTCACTTTCTAACATTCGATATGCAGAATTCTAAAACCACATGCACTACCGCACCATTCTGAATAGAAATATTCACTCAAAGCCAAAGTGGGATGTTACATTAAAATTTTTATCGCCTAATCGGGAATCGAGTTCGATATCTTCGATCACTAAACCGCACTTAACATACTTTCAACAAGCAGTCACGAATAATAATTGTGTATTGGTATTTTTTCGATGTACGAATAAAATGTTTCGTTTTTAATATTCGAGAAAAGCAGTTTTTCGAGTGACTATTACAATTTCTCACTTCACAGCATCTAACTTCCTTTAAAACTTAAAGCTCTTCAATATAACATAGTGTAGTATACAGTGGCGGCCGGTACGGATGGGCGCCGCCACCCTTGAAACTAATTTTTAAATTTTAAGATCGAGACGAGTGTTCTTGGAGATTTCCAGTTACCGAATTTTTCTTCCCTACTAAAGCATTAAAAACAAATTCAACTTCATGCATAATAAATACGTAAGTGTGCGAGTTTTCAAAACTTCCTTTATTTATTCCCTAGCTCCCGAATTAAAAACGTTTTTCATTATATCGAATAAGAATTTGCTCAACCGGTGAACGAATGAACGATTGGGTAAATACCGCTATAATTTGCAGTTTTATCCCGTGATCTACATTCTACATAACACAACCTTGCTGATGCAAGTGTTGGTAATTACTAATTACTATATTAGTAAATTAAATTTATCGATCAATTTAATCAAATTACTCTTATGCTAGATGAAAATGGTGTACGTATAACGTCATAATGTGTTGTATGTTCCGGTAGTACAAGAGATGGAATAACTAAATAAATTAGCGAGCGACGGAATACTCAACATCGTCGAGCGTGTCATTAAGAGGAACTGCAGCCGGCGGCCCAATTAGATTACAAAGACTGCACTACTTAGTAATATTTTACTTTTAGTGGATTTCTATAATATACTCCATATTTACCACCCGTGTATCTGTTGCTGACGTTATCGCTTCCTTATTTCGACTATTCGCAACATCTCTTTGAAAGCTCGATTGTGTTGTACATCCTGCTGCTGTCCCGTAACTTCGGCTGCTAATTAAATGCTACAAGAGCCCTCACGAATCTATTGTACTAGCAACCAAGAGGTAATATGCATTTCATATAATATTAGAGAAGTTAAATTTTGACTTAATTCAAGAGTCAATAATATAATTAACAAAGGCGATAAGTCGAGAATTCAAATATTGAAATGTATATGTGCTACAAACAGAATCTGACTCGAGCGAATATCTCAAATTTACGCTACTTGTGCACGCGTACCGCATTGTACGAAAACATTTTCTTCTTTTTTGACCCAAAAACGCCACGGGGTAATAATATCTATCGAGTAACAAACGTGTATAGCGCAGCGAGAGTGTTTGTAATAGAAAGCGTTTGCGTGTTGCGTAGTTCGCCCTTGTTGTAAAAGAGGGTAATTCCTAGTTTACCGTGTCAGATGAAGGCATCAGAAAAATCCACCCTGTCTGTCACGATATACCTACATATTCGTATCGGTTTACCGATTACTTATCACAAAAACACAAACGTTTAAATTCAACATTTCGGTGTATATACCCATCAACCGTTGATTCTCAATATAAAATAAAATAAAATATTCATGGCAAAATTTGACATTGCTTGTGGAGAAGCCGTTTAAATTCATTTGATTGACAAGTAATTTTCAATCATGAAAATTTATCGTTGAATGAAAATACAAACACACCACCGCATCGCACAAATAAAACTCGATTTCGACAAAAATTTTAGCCCTGTAATAAAGAAATTTTGAAGAATCGATTTGCTAGGTAGGTACGCATTATACTATTAGTAACTTCCGCTCTAATTAGTTGGAGTCGCATGTGTAGAGTTATTTTGGTCGGAAAATTATTTTGACCAACAAGAAACTTTCAAGATGTATTGCTTAAACGTAGAAACGTTCCGTATTACAGAACCCTTTGGGTCTGACTCATCAATCAGGGAAACGAAGACAACCAATCCAAAAGTTCTAAATGCATCCTTATGAATATTGGTAAACAATTCCTAAAGAACTACCTGCTCTAATAAAACTGCATATATATTTGCGTCAGGTAGAAACAGGTGCGAGAAATGGGGTAGAAACCAGAAACGTACCTGATGGTTCCTGTTTAAAATTCCGTGCTTTTTTATTTAGACTCGAAATTGAATCCGCAGTGCATTTCTTACAAAAAAGATTGTGATTTCGCAAATCGCATTATGAACAAAACCATCACTTGCATTATTTATTTATAAAAAAACTACATATTTCACGGCACAAATAAATTCGAATAAAGTTAGATATTGAAAGCGAGGAACTCGTTGAAATATAGAACTCAAACGACGCCACTCGTATAAATAGCAAGGCGCAAATCTTTCCTTGCTCGAGGGAAGTAGGTATTATTCTCCGCTGCGAAGCGACGCCGTCGTTTCATGAACGAAAGAGCATAGAAGATTTTTATTTAATACTGTAAACGAAATGCGCTTGCCAGGGCGGTTGTTATAATTTCAGAAAGCTTCTAGGTAACTTATAACGCGACGGCAGAATGTTAGTGCTGATAGACTCGAAAGTTCAAAAGGAAAAACTATTCGGTTTTCTTTTTTGAACAAATTGTTCCAGATACAAAAATTTTCATCATCTGTGAGATGTACAAATCAAATTTTAGTCAAGTCATATTTCTAGGACAAATCTGAAACGTCGCATAACAAAGAACAAGGAAGGTTAAAAGGATAAAGCGAACGGGGTTGAGCTGCAACATCGACTGCGGGTGAACGGTTCTAGTGTTCCAGATAGGAATTCAATTCCAGTCGCCTGCAGATAACTGTAGTGTAGAAGTTGTCACCCATTCCACCCTCTCGTCTGTCGTCTTTCTGATCGCACTCTCGACCCTATTCCGCTTCTTTAAGCAGGGTTTCTCGCCGCCAGCATTCGACAAATTCGAGGCGCCTGCTGGCTTGTTAACTTTCGTTTCACGGTTACTTGAAGCGAAATTAATTTAGCTCGGAATCGGATTTATTGAACGTATCGATTTACGGCAAAATTTTACAAAAGTTAAACAACAATAATTGCATGCAACTACACACATGGTAAAAATCCAAAAATTTGGTGTACCTTCGCCCGCGCAATCGATCCTCGAATATGTAAATTGTTTCAACCATGTCACTTAAATTGCAACAATTAATTATACAGAATTTTCTTCATTGTCAAACTTAATTACCATATTTAAATTTAATGCATCGTCATGACTTTTAGCTGCATTTTACTCAACGATGTGGTATTCATAGCTTCTTTGTGTCTTTGTTTGTGAAAGCTGATGTAAGAAATTAGAATACCTTTTCCATCGTTAAATGTTCGTAGAATCAAACACAAAGACGGTAATGGTGGAACCTTATCAACTTGGTAGCAATTCGTCTTCCATTTATTCAAGGTTTCACATAAAACCCATTCGTGAATCGTATATCACCTTTCTCAAATCAAACTGTTTTTGGAACGGATTAGACGAAAACCGAACCAGAATCTATAACGGCATAATTGATAGTTGAAAATTATTGTAGACTTAAATTCAGTTATCCCATTGTAAATCATAATAACAAAATGGATATTGATTACGAACCACCAACGTGACTAAAGGAGGACAAAACCCATTGTACTATACCCGCATACAGACCACACATTTTGTTGCTTCCACTTCTGTTTCGTTTAGCACAATTTCCATTCAACCAATGTAAAATTTCTACATTTATGGTAGTATTGATTAAGCCTATGGCCTAATACATTATGTAACCTGCTCAATCATACTGTTTATACCATACATGACGTTCTATTAATATTATCACGTAAAATAACGAACCTTCCAGCGATTTCGTCAAAACTATCTTTTGAAAAATTATCATATAGGAAGCACAAATTATAAGAGATTCTGACTTTATTAGTAGTCGTTGTTTGAATAACGGAAGTCTCGGCCATTCCAAATGCAATAAGAATGTCTGACTCGCAGCTGAAAACTAGATCAGATTTGATCCGCGTTACTTCGAGAAGCAATGGAAAAAATAAAAATAGCTGACAATTTGTTGAAACGACAGATGTTAAAATTAAAACCCAACCCACCGTGTTCCATCACGCGCATCAGGGTGAAAATTATTTTTAGTGTGAATCTCAAAAAGTCATATTGTGCTATGTACCTTAAGTAAAACTAACGTGAGCAGAGTATTATTCTCGTAAATACCTAAGGGGTTATCATCCATAGAAGGAATTCCCTTATCAACAACACAGACGTTGCGGCACCCCAAGATAGTATCATCCTCTTTGGCATTGTAGCCCAAAGGCTTTACAACGTGAACCTTTGGCTTAAACCCAAGACTAGAATTTGCTATTATCCGCATTCGCTACTTCCTGTGCTAGTAACGTCCGCAGAATTCAAGCGTATTTCTCGATAGTAATAGTCTTCATTTTGACTAAATCTCCGTATGTTTCGATGACCCGAGATTGGTAAAATGCCAAAGCGATTTCTTTTACGATATTCGCGAAAGCCCTTGCATTTTATTGTTGCACTTTTTAACTAAACGGATTTCATTAAAACACCGGTTACGTCCACGATTTTCACAATTTTTTAATAAATTAATGTTAAACCCACGCAAAGTAGGTTGGTAAGTGCTAGAGAAAAAAAACAGACTAATTACGCCAAGTTGTGCAAAGTTTAATTTGCTGTATCTTATATTTTAATGTATATTATTGCATAAGCCACCTGTTGATATTAAATATTTTCGTCGATTTAATACTCTCGGTGGGTGCAAGCAATTTTTGTAGATGAATAGTTTTAATAGTAAAAGTTTTAGTTGTGTTATGTGTTAAGTCTCTACAAGTGTGGGAGACTTTCTTTAGAGAACATCGTTGCTTGTAATTTATTTACACCCATTCGTGATGCTAATAAATAGGAAAATGTAAATGAAGTTTATACAGTTTGCTTCAACAAATTAGCAAAATTTTAACAATAATAATAATTGTTAAGTTTCTCGTCTTTTAACGGCATCGTTTAACTACGCCTAACATTAGTTTTGGGATAGAGCTCCATCCAAATTGATATTGATGACCTGTGGATATTCTCCATTAAGAAGTTGAAGTTACAAAAAAAATTGAAACATTTATGTCAGATATAAAACTCGCTCAGAACCGGTCAGCGAAAGATCGTTAATCCAGTAGGATGCTGCATAGCTTCCCCAGCTTAACCAGTTCCGGTGAATTAATTCAGCAGTTGAATATAATCAACGCTCTTAGATTGTATTTTGTTCTAGCCGAACGATAGCTAACGGTTACTGATAACAGCATTAAGCATCCGTTGAATGAATCTCAAAATATATTCATGTTGATTCATTGTTTGCTATTATACGAGTATTATCGTAAACGTTCATGCTCACCTCTCTCTCGCAATTTGTACCGTTGCCAACCATTAGATTTTTCAAATTCATACTCATATTTTTAAAAAGTCGTTGATAATTGAACGAAAACAAAGCGATATAATCTGATTTCTTTCTGCAAAGTTACACAATCGTTTTATGTTGGAAGAATGGTTTGGTTTATGCAACCAAATTTATTTCGTGCATGATGGAGCACCAGCAAATTTTAGCACCATTCATTGCCAAGGAGTAACACATCCCGATCAGTGATTTGTTTGAAAGGAAATGTTGCAATGCATATTATTGGGGGATATCCACAGCAATGTAAGTGGAACACTGCGAGCGGGGGCACACCTGCCCAGGGCGCAAATGATTTGAATTTAAAATTAGGAACTCTGCAATTCAAAATACGTGTCAGGAATTTTTTTCGAAAAAATACTATGATTAGATTTATATATTTTGATGGAATAATAATAATACAACCTCTTAAACTCAATTGTTTTAATTTAAAATTCAACTCTACGTCTGCATTTGTTTTCCCAGTTAGTTGTAAAATAAACAACAAAAATTGGCAGCTCAATGAACTGTTTAAAGGCTAGTCTTCCTTTAACCCTATAGTGTGAAGTTTGGGGGGGGGGACAAGTTTCTTCTAATGCAAGTTTTGTAACAATAAATTGGTAATAGATGGTGGTAAATATTTCAGTTTTATTTGGTTAAACTAATCATCAATATTTAATTCATGTTCTCTGACAAATTCTTTGGCTAAATAAACAATTTTAATCGAAGGGGGAACTCCGTTGTATAAAGGAAGGAAACTCTGAGGACTCCGGTTAAATCCAAGAAAATTCCTGATTAGATTGATTAATTTGATAAGTCCGTGAGTTTTTTTTGCTTATTTACATTCTCATGACAGAAATCCGCTCCATAACAAGTTAAGAGAAATCTGAAGATATCTTAGAAAAATCTGAAAAAACCTCTTATGTTAAACAAAAATTTACATTGTTTTTCGCCTTCTTCTCTCACGGTGCATCTTCTTAAATTATTAAATTTTCCAACCACAAAGTGATTTAAAGAAAACTTCAATAAAAGTTATAAATAAAATTGATACCTCGTATCACCCCGCCTGTTATCTTCGAGTCGACCTCGTAAAATTTTTAATTCAAATTATCCTTGGTTATACCGTAAATTTCACTCTCCACTCATAAAATTTGATTTCCACTAATTCAATAATTAAATAAAACTAATTTTTTTAAACCATTTTCCAAATTTATTTTTTATTTCTATCCACAATTCTTCTAGCAAAACCAAAATCGGGGCCGTCCGGCATACACTCTCTCGAACGACCTCTTCTCCAAAATTATCCCCCCCCCCCAAAAACAACAATGCTGCGCATTCTTAAACAAATTAATTAAAAACAAAACTAAACTATTAATTAGAGTTTCAAAAAAGTCCAACTTTAAAATTATTGTAATAAACTTTATTTTCTTATAACTTTTATTCGAATTTTGAGCAATGAAAATGGAATACCATCCTAATCACCTCACGTGGGCATAACATTCGATGTAAAAATTTATAATTATGCTGTTGAACTTGAAATTACTACTTAATAATTGACAAGTTAAACTTTTGAATGTTTTTTTTCAATTATTGGATTTCTGTTAAATTTTTTTGCAATTAATTTTACTTATCCTAGTATTTAGTTCCATTTTAGCTCCTGCTTAGACCTTCATCACACTAACTTGCCATCTTCATAATATCTTATTTGATTAACCGTGATTTTCGATTTCTGGCGGTTTCAGGTATGTTTTTAATAATTGCGTGGACTTCAAGATTCCGCGTCTTTTTAGATCCGTAAGTTTAGAGTTCACACTTCTTAAGGGATGTTTTAAGGACTCGGATATCCTACGTCTTTCTAGATCCGTAATTTTAGAGTTCGAGCGGTGAAATGTGAAATGATTATCTTATAGTTGTACATTATTAGAAGTAGTACAAATACTTTCTTCTTCTATTTCCAAACAGAACACCATGACACCATCAATTTTATAGCATTAAACCTTACATGTAATTTTATTGAGGAAGTCTTAGTCAATATTGCAAAAAAGCTATCAGTGCGAGGATTTCTAAAATTGATCATTAAATTTTTTAAATGGATTGGGCTTCTATGGACAAAGAGAGAAAAAGCGATAGTTCCGTGACTATGACAAATTGACTCTTTTGTTGGAAATCACTAAACACTACCAAAGTTATAGTTTAAATTAAAAACGAAGGGTTTGATTATTGTTTTAGAGGCTGTTTCTATTTTGGAAGGATTTAAAACTATGGCAAAATATAATTTTAAATCTTAGGGGTTAGGTAGTTTTATTTATATTATGGTGGTATCTCGTTTAAATTTAAATCTGAAAGAGCCGAGATAACTTTACAGCTCTGACAAGGTATCTGAAGTTACTGCGGCAACTTTAAATTTTTTTCTTAAGATATTAAAAAGAGTTCGGTAATTAAACAAAAATAGATAAGGAATAAACTTGGTTGACACGACAAATAAAAGAAAAAATATCTTCCCTTAGAAAGGAACTGCAGATCTCAACGACAGGGAATCTGATGGCTTAATGTTTTATGAGATTCTAAAGAGATAATAATGTTGGATTCAACATTTAAAAAGTAGGCTTTTCGTTTCAGCAAAACAAAAAAATAACTAATGTAATTTTATCTGGTAGTAAATTTATGACAATAGTGGAAATGTGTTCTAAATTTGCCGATTCGTGTCTTCTCTGCATATAGTCGTATATCTCATAAAATATCGAATAAAGTTTTCTCAAAGTTTCGCTTTAAATAGACTTGTATATGAATTTAAATATATCCGAATTGGTATTGTGAGTTACCTCAACGCACACCCAAATAACCGCACCTCTACAACGTTCAGTTACGAAAATAAACGTATAACCTTTACAACGAGATTTCTATAAATTTGCTCGTGCTTTCCAGTTTACGACGGGGAATGTAAGTTGTAATCTCGGCTCCCCGCCGCCTATGGCCCATTCGGGGATAATGCATTATCCTGGCAAGAAACCGACGATGTCGTGCGTTGTATACAGTATACACAGTTCGTAGATAATAATAAATAGCATTTCATATGAGGTCACGTGACGCTCAAGTGGCACGGAATGTTGACAAAGATTTACCTATTCTATTTGGTATGCATATCATGTGATGTCTGACAACTGATAAATTATCTAGTCAGTTATCTATGCGACGTGCCATGGAAGCGTGGAAAATCTTCATTTTTAATTTATAAAACAACCTTATTCCATTTCCACGCATACATAGCAATAAATAAAATAAGTACCAATGGTAGTACAGTTTTTCTCATTGCTCCGCGAAATAATGACACTGCACTGTATCGGTGATACCAATTTAACAACTACAGCCAAAAGTCGTAAGCAGTACATAATAGCTCCCGCGAACATGAAAGAGTAAAATATAAACATGAAAATTGACAAAGGATTTATAAAGTATCTTTGGAGAGTTAAAGTTCATAGTAACTCAATTTTTGAGTATAAAATTTAAAAGCAAGTGAAATAAAAGTAACATTAAAAACGACTTATTTACTTGTGTAGGTATAGGTACTTGAAATGGAAAAAAAAATTACGAACAAAGCTCAACTTTTGATTGGGTAGCTCTGAAAATCCATTTACATTTAATGCAAAATTAACAATTTCGATTTTTAAATTATTTGGAAGGTAAATGGAAAACAGTAGTAGGCTTCGGTTTCGTAGCAACAAGCCCATGTCGTCAGCCACGGTAATCCTACAATTAAGTTCTTCAATTCGCTCGGGATGGAAGCCGTGACATAAATGGAAAGTGGTCTCTACGCTTGGGGCACACAAACATGAGAGCAATACGTGAGCGTAATAGGGCGGCACGATGACTCGACATGGCATGACACAAGCTGCGTTCGTCCCGGCCCTCCCAAACCCGTCACTTTATAGCGCCGACGGGTCGAGCGGTTCCATAGACACATGCCGCGCGATATTATAGCGTGTGCTTTGTTGTACTGTTCCGTGCTGACCCGTTTACGTATAATTCGACCGTTTCGATTTAATTCTAATCTTCTTGTTTGCATGCTTTCACAAAAGCGGTTCGATCACATTCTAACTGCAGCGACTAATTAAATAATAAAAATCCAATAAGTATCATCTAGTCCTCGTCGTCGTACTTTTTGTCTTACTTTGCAAATTAACAATACAATATTATAATTCGTAGCAATAGAAAATGCAAGTAATGAATTCTAGATAACATAATGCTTTTCGGTGGCTCGTGCTGATCCCTTCAATTCCCCTATTCATCGTGCTAGTATGAAAGGGGCAGAAAATCAGCTGCGGATGCATTTCAACTTGTTAGTAATCTGGAACAGTAATGAACCGACTTCGTATACAAGTCAGCTCATGACGATTTAAAAAAGATATGAGCGTTAAAACGTCCGGCATTGATGTTTACGGTATAAAAGTTTTACATGAAAATGGTAAATGCATAAATGGAAACGTAATTATTCCGAGAGTAAAGTCCTGGGACATTAAATACATGTGATGATATTTTCCATTTCGGACAATAAAGCACGTAAACAGTGCGATCTGCATTAACATTGGGGTTCCTGACATAGGTCTGAGTGGTAGCGTAATGGAATCTTCCGGTTGAATACTATACTAGGAGTAAGAGCATTTAAGCGTGCAATGCTGCTATTTCGTCACGGAGTGTACGACCAGCTTTTCTAATTGCAACCGCAACGGCATATCTGTCGGGAAATCTCCTGCGTTATGTGTATACCGCATATTGTAAGCGATGCCACTGTCAGGCTCTGCAGTAAAACTCGAACGCCAATAATAATTTTAAGAAAATTAAGCATAAAAATTTAATAAAACAGTCTAGTTGCAGTTAACAAGTAGACGAGTGCTATAATGAAGAGTCGATCGGTCCTGTTATGCACGGATGATCGTAACTCGTTATTGTCGTATCATCTGCGCTACCGAATTGCGTGGCACTCGATAGCAAATCAACGGACATCAACCTGAACTGAGCGACTCAGACAAAACTATCAGGTAGGTTGTTGCAGAACCTACGGCAATAATTGAAGCCCACATTCTGCACGGATACTCGAGTGCCCAACTAATTAGATGTTTGACTAATGATGTCGTTTCGAAACTTACCCGACGTCTCCGGCAATCGCGACAGAAAGTTATTCTATGTGCATATATTTTAAATTCTCACAAAAGTTGTAAGGTAAAGTTCGGGACATTTTAATAACAACTCGCAATGGTAAATTATATAAAAGAAAAACCGGGTACTGGTATATTTATAATTCTTGAAATTTAATGACTACAGTTTCAAAAAAACTTGCAATGATATGCCACATATTAGTATGTACGTATATAATACAAGGTCTTTGGTCTTCAAAATAAAACTAAAGAGGATGATTTGCAAAAATTGGTTCCAAGGTAGGTACAGAATTTAATTAGTTATTTTGTTTTTATAAAACCGCAAAACATTATCGAACCAAATGGTAAAATGTGTAATTGCCAATATACTATAAAATAATCACAAATTCTACAGTAATTGAACCGAATCGTGTAGACTTCATGAATATAATCGAATAGATGGGCATGTTAGCAGGCATTTGCATTGAAGTCATCACAGGAACTTTCAAACATTAATTATTAGACCTTAAAACCTTAACTGACAAAGTGAACAACCACCTATTTTTCACTTTAACTAAATCAATAGGTTAGTCCTGGTATTTCGTATTCAACTTTGCAAATGTTTAAATTGGTCATTCAAAATGTAACCCGAGTCGGTATATTTAACTTACTCTTTGTTAACGGTCGATACTGCTATATCAATATTTCAGATTTTCTTACCTGAAACAAAAAATGTATTATTATTCACTTCTAATCGTATAATACGCTTATTATTTCATTCTTTGTATATATTATGCATTATTGGTATAATACGTAAGAATTTAATATGAATTAATAAAACTTTATCTCCGAGCAACACTCGTACACTGAATCAAAACAAGGACTTACTCAAGAACTATTTTTCTATTTATTTTGATAAAATATAAAGTTTAAAACTTTCAAAAATAATACACAAAAATTATAAACATCCCAGACAACAATAACATAGATAGCTGAAAAATATAATAAAAATTAAAAGAAAAAACTAATAAAAATTTAAATTAGTTTAACATAGGTACCGGTTAACTTTTTTTGAAAAATTGTTTTTGTATTTACACAAGTGTAAACTAAATATCACTGTATTCAAGAAAATCTGTTTTGAATACATTTTCAAATTATAAAGTTTAATCCTTTTCGGTACAGAATATCCTCCATTTATTTAAAATATCGATTAAAATAATTTCACTCAATCTGCCTACAGGTACCAAATACTATATATCAGTTTCCCAAAATGTATATTACCTTTTTATTTTAAATGACTTTACTTTCAGTTTTTTTTTAATTTTTAAAGTCCAAAATTAAGACTGTCCTAGAAAAAATCAAAACGAATTATTTTTTTTGTAGTAATATTTTTATTGGTTATTTACAATATACTTTTAAGTGTAAAAAATTAAAAACTAAATTTTTTGTAATGTAGCATACAATTTTCGAACTTTTTTATGTATGCCCGGATCAGTGTTTGTACATCGACAACATTAAACAAACCTGAAGCTTTTTTAATTGTTTTAAAACATATCGATATCTGTCGTTACAGTGTTAGTTTTTTTAAATTTTCGTTTAATTTGCGTCCAAAACTGTGCAAGAAATAAAAATTGTGTAATATATCTACTTTAAAAACTTTTAAGTAATTCCATAGAATTTCCCCTTTCTTGTACACTTATTTCCAATCGCGATTCACCCCTCGTTTAGATATTATGGTATATACCTGTCGGACAGGGCGGGAAAAAAATTGAGCAAGACCAAATATGATATGGATGGATAGTTGAAAATTAAGGTCAGTAAATTAGTATAAGCATGCCAAAAAATTTAAGCGCCCTTGCTGTTAGATAAGGATTACATCAATGATTTTACCAGGATAATCAAATAGCTGTCAGACTGCTAATTTTGCTGCCAGCAATATTTAAATTTAAATATTTATTTTAGTTTGTTTTAAGTTTAAGGTTAAATGTTAATTAATGTTGCAAAACAAATAAATTTTGTGTGCTCTCGTAATTTGGATGTTCAGTGAAAAATACATGACACCGCTATAGGGTAATATTTAAATATAAACCCTTGTAACTAGCTTTTCTATGACCGCATCCGTGCTTCGGAGGGCATGTAATGGCATAACCAACCGTGGCACTTATTTCTTCAAGCCTGTATTAGTATAATAAATTGTGAAAAAGACACCAAAACTAAGACTTCTTCACAAATTAAAAAGTAATAATTAATATTGGAAAATATTGTACACACACATGGAGGTATGATAAATACGTCCCCCTATTATTGTCTTCTAGACATAATGCAACTGGAAGGAATTATCCCTGACCCAGAATATTCTTCTTTTTCGTCTTGTCCAATTAGCACGTTCTAATCGGTAAATAATTTCCATTATCAATATCCATACAATTTGAACCACATTTAACAAAGGAAGATCACAAAAATAATCTTTACATGCTTTTTCCTCAATTTTACTTATTGGTTCGAATTGTCTGGTCTATAGATTCCTCCAATCCATCCAGACAAGGATTCCATACTTAATATGGCCATATTCCAACGAAGAATGATACCTTGATTAAGTTTCCAAGTCCAAATAACTCGAAAACAGTACAGTTTAGACAATAAAGGTTAGAATATAGTTTGTAGATAATTTCACGCTCTTCAAAAAAGTACTTGAACGTTTACATTCAAAAATTAATAGTTTCCGTGTTATGACCATTTGAAGGTAGAAATTTAGAAAAACAGTCTGACTATTGCCAGTTGTTATAAGATTACACCAGCTGCGTGAATACCCTGTATATAAAGCTACATTCCCATTAAGACGGTACGGCAAGCGGCACTATTGACATTATTTCGTTGCGGTACTATTGATCTTTATTGTAAGATCAAAGTGCCGCTTGCCGTGTCTGCATTTTTATTGCGATTTCGTACCGTGAAGTTTTAATCTGGACCTGAAATCTGAACTACAGTGCAATCTCCGTCGAAATATAAAATTCTAATGCAAATAAACGGTGTAAAAACGATCTTTTCCTCAATGTGGCGCAAAGATGAGCCCCCCCCCCACAGGCAAAACATAACTTAAAGTATTGAACTTGTGGTTGAGGAACACGGTTGAGTGAAAATAATTATTGATTTCATATTTCAATTTTTCTTATATTTTCTATATTTCAGATCATACCGAGCCTGACTTATTGAGTCAGCCCTACTCCCGAAACTTGGCACAAAGTAAATATCAACTTCTGACAGCGTACGTTTCAACGTACAGAAGCCATGGAAACCATCAATCAGAATCAGAGACTGGATAATAAAATAAACCAGATGAATTTCCTTTTATACTATAGAGTTTATCTAGTTTCTAATCGTTCACGTAGCCAGACACAACAAAAGTATCCGTAACAATACGGCAGACTCTTTCAGCGAAAACGGCACGGTTTTTCACTTAATTTCATATTGCTCAAATATACATGGAAATTTGGTGTCATCGGTGGTGGGGTGCTCGTGTAAGTACCAGTAACGGGCCGGGCTGTAAGAGGGGAACGATGGGACGCCGCGCTCCCAGAACAGAATACTAAATCATAATAAAATTAGTATTATATACCCCCCCTCCTATTATGGTGCACTACGGCCGTCCACTGCTAAATATGCATACTACACAAAAAAGTATACTTAATTTAGTTAAATTTTGATTAAAATACTTATTAATTTGTGATACAAATTTGAATTTGTTGATACCTTTCCAAGTTTGATTTGACATTTAATCTGCATTTTTTAATGCCTTACAAAGAGTTTTCAAGAAAATCAATACTTGGTAGTTATGTATAATTTGTAAATTTTTAGTCTTGTCGCGTTAAATGTAAGCAATTTAGCTGTCCAATTTGCTAATATTAAAAATTCACACTATAGAGCTCCACTGCGAATAAAACGAGATCGGGGATTCGTGCAATAATCACAGATGAGCAAGCTTCGTCCAAAGCTCCGGAATGAACATTTAAGAAATGACACGTTAGAGCTGTTTGTATAAAAGACAGAGACCGTTAAATTAGCAAGGCATAAGCAATAAAGGTAAAGAAAGTAATGAACATCTCCTTTTCAAAACGATGCACGAACTTAATGATAATGAATATTAAGTTTTCTTAATTATTGCTACAATAAATTAATGTTTGTTGTTTCTATTTTATATTCTACAAACTTCTATAATAGAATTATACATAGTAACATTACCTAATTACATTCATGATAAAAATTAAAAAAACATCGGAACATCAAAATTAAAAATTTAATTTACAGCAGTGAGTGCAGAAGTTACCAAAAATTGTAATAATTATGACACGACAAAAGAAATTTAATTTTCACTGCATTAGAAGTCGTATACAAAAAGTATTCGTACAGCAATATACCAGTGTTTTTACATTTTCATATTTAGAAAATTGTTCTGTACGCAAATCCGTCAAGAAAAATATGGATTGCCATTCGAAAAAATAAGATGGGAGTGTCCGGAACTTTTTGAAAATATTCTTCTCAAAATTTGTTCCAAACTTTATTTTATGTTTAATCGAAATTTTGAAGTGTGCTAATACGTACTTTCTGCACTCACCGTATTTTCAAAATAAGATTCATTGCGATAAGCAAAATATACTGCAATGCTGATTTTTGATTTTCAAGAAAATGTACGAAATATAAAATTCGTTCTATTGGGGTCGGTCTTTGTGGATAAAAGATACGTCGAGTACAGTGCCAGCAGGCGGCGACCTAATCTCCTTTTAGCCGTCACGTTTCGCCACCACTTCACTTTCCATTCCAGCAGCACTCTGCAAAATGCAAAATGTATGGTTTAGCATATCCCTCGGGGCGCATAATCTGGGGTGACAAGTCGCAGGTGCTTAGTCTGGTCGGTCTTCTACTCTCGACGGTATTGCAGTTCCTACGACCTTCATCGATAAACGACGAACACTAATCGCATTACCGCGATCTCTTCTATATATCTTTTACGGCTCAAATAATTAGTGAAAACCCAAATGAAATAAGCAGGTGAAAGTGGCGGATATCCTGCCAAGTTTTCGTTACGTATTCACTTGTTCTTGCTCCTCGGTGCATTTTATAAAACTACTTCTTTGTTACGGACCAAGTCGGTTTAAAATTCAATTTACCCATTCTTTCAGCGGTACTATAATATAACTTACCTATCCTTATAAAATGATCCTCGGGAAAAGTAAACATAATAAAACTTTTACCTGCGCAAGCTATCCTAGACATACAACGATAACGCATTTTCCAATTTTAATCGAATTTAATCAACATTGATTTATCTCACTTTTATTTAAAACGTCAAGGTATGAGCGCTTTGACATACAAAATCAGTGCATCAACTGCATTGATTCATGAAGTAATTGTATTTCCGACTAGCAATATTCACCCCAATCCAGCCCCATTTAGAAGTGTGGTTATTGTGTTTATTGCGCGATGGAGGATGCGATTAGTTGGGGCTGTGAATGCAGTACGGATAATTTCAATATTGAATGAACTTGGAGAATATAAGGAAGGTGGAAGAAGCGATGCCCGATAACGGTTCGATAATATACAAGTTAAGAAACTAACGCAGACAAAAAGTACATTGGTGTCCTTATGCAGGACGTTTTCCAATTTAAAAAAATCCAAACTATTGCGAAGAAAAATTATAGCAAAAATTGATTCATTCTTCCACAGAGAAACATATCGTTAACAACAGCAGCACGTTTCGGATTAACATGCTCGTGATGTTAAAATTAGGAATTTTGAAAACTCGAGCTTTATTACGAAAGTTGCAATGCTTAACAAAAGCTTTTTTTCATACTAGTGGAGCAACCGCGTTATTATAATTTAATTTCAACAAGTTGGTTAGTAAATGTTATTTAACGAAATCTCCAAAATCGATAATAAATTTTGTTTGTTGAAATCCATAAAAAAAAGTAACTTCTAGTAACCTTTTTGTTATGTCCCTGCTCATGACAGCGACGATCATTTCCGTTATCGTATAGCTGTAATAGAGAAAATATTGTGAATAGTTGTTCAGATCCAGGAAAAAGTTTGGAGGATCAGTATATGGTGGTATTGATGTGGGACACAATAGAACTTTTCCAAGCGAGATTAACAACGTTCAGTGTTGATGATGTCATAAAGATCCGCCTCACGCACCAACGGTTGTATGCGTCACGACGAGCGGCGGCTTTGAGAGATAAACCAAACCCTGCAATATGGACGAGCATTGTGGCGGCTACCCCGAACCCGACGTACCCTTGCAAATCTCAAAGGGATGAAACTGCTGAATTGTCAGCGTTCTAACAGTGCGCATCCCCGGTAAAATTTCACGGTCGACCGATTTCGTGCACTATGAATAAATAATTCGAGATAAATGTCAGAATGCGGTGCAATTCAAAGTATGGAAGGTATTCACGTCAAAACGTCGTCGTATATTCTAAACGTTAAAGTAAAGTGAAGGCGGAATGCTAAATAGTTTAATTGAAATATATCCGATAGTCGAAAAAACATAAATGTTTGAAATATTATAGACATCTTTAATTGCTGTTCACGACTCAATTCCAAAATTAAGTAACTACTATTTAAGGTTACATTTTAGAAAGTTCGGAAATTACACAGTTATTCAAAACTTTTGACGAGAAAGAATATTGTAAACAAGTCCGTCTTATCGAAAGAAGTTGCGGAAAGCGGGTGTCGTTCGCTTCCGTTGTTACAGTTAGTGGCTTGGCATTGTTATGGTAGATACGCGGTTTTACAGCAAATTCACTTCAATGAACTTGGTCGAATCTACCACGTCCCGTCCCTATCCTTAAATGTAAATTCGTTCCGGCCTATGTCATACAATAGCTATTGTTTTCGGTGGAAAATATAACATCCACCGAAACAATAAATTGAGTGTAAAAACTAGCGTTAACGACACCTTCCAATTTTTTGATCAACTGTAATTGCAATCTGATTATATTTTGGTATTTTAAATTAGTTTTTTGATAATATCGCTGGCGCACCACCGAATAAAATAACTATTAGACCTAATTATAAGATCTGAAGAACATGTTTTGTTCTACTATTCTATTTCTTATATGTATGGTTTCCACTGCGGGCCATTTACACTAGATAAATAAATCTTACAAAGTAACAAGTACAATTCCGACCGTTAGATAATAATAATTCTTATACTTAGTATCTATCGATACATTGCTTTCACAACGTCTCCGACAGCTTCCGACACCCTATATAGGGGTTTTTGTATTTTGACTGACAATAAACCAGCCTGACATCTCAAATCTCTAATTTAATCTCTAAATCTCTAATAAAAGGTCAGGTGACCAAGGTCTTCTCTAATGAGTGAATACAATGGAAATCAACAAAAGGTGAGCACTTTGATTGGTTTGAAACTTGACAATATGTCCTTTTAAGTTTACGGACAGAGGGATAGTTCTTCGGATGCTTGACCATAGATACGCTGTAGACGCATCAGGAGATATTGCGCATCCGATCCAGTAATTACTATGATGGTGCAGTTAGAGCTTCCGCACAGCATGCACAAGAGGACGTAAACAAAATTTATTAAATTTAAATAACTCTATTATTGCAAAATCACTTATTTTACTTCGTATTATTTTTAATCGAACAGTGTCCAAGTGTATCCAGCTATCCATTTATATACATTTCACTTCCGAAGGCCGAACAGCTTTTTTAGAGCTTTTTAGCCTCTCTGTAACTCCTCGCTATTTCTCCCGATTCATCGGTGCCTCTTCCCAGTCTTCTTGTCTTTCTATTTACATTATGATCGCTGTGTTTGTCTAATAGTTGCTGTCGAGGTCTTCCAGGCGGTCTGAAGAAAAATCGAAAGAATTCAAATTCTTAAGTATAATACTTGATCATACAAAATTGATGTAAATAAAACTAGCAACAGTAAATGTGCTAAAGCGGAAACCAGAAAGTGTACTTGTTTGATCGATTGCATTATCTAACCAAAATTCTTTTGTATTCCAAAAATGAGATTGGCTAGATTAAAAAGTGAATAAATTGTTCAGCCGGATGGTTGTTTAATAACCTAGTTACAAAAAACAACTTTGATAAAGCTAGGTCTTTACAGCAGCGGATTTCGAATTATGTGGGCGAATTCTGAGTGATGAAAACGTATAATAGAATCTACCTCAGAGGCTGTAGGACTTGAATCTATGGTTTCAAAATGTTATATTAATTCGTAATTGTTCGGCTGTGATATTAATTAATTATTGTATTTCTGTAAAATTTTAAATTTTGGAGTTACGCGAGGATCAATAGAATTCAATAGAAATTCCCAAACATGTGAAATCGAACGTCAGCTGCTATCATCAACATGATAACAACATCAGATATAGTAATCTACGTGAAACGACAATAAAAACTATCTGGAACACTTTTCAACATACTAAATTCTCGATGGTAACTTTTGACAACTAATATGGGCAACAATTTGAAATTAAGATCGATTTATTTGAATTGTCGCTATAATATGTACATTACAAAATTGTTATTATATTTGTTCGGTTGTTCTTAAATTTCTTGAGCATACAGTTAAAATTACTGGACCAGCTTAAACTTGATTATTATCCTTGGATAAATACCTGCACCAACAAATAAAATGTAATTTGGAAATGTTAGCTCACTTATTTTTGGTTTGATATTTACTCGAGCAATCTTGGGTATTTATAAAAATTAAGAAATGTCAAGTTTCCATCAGGATGAGTTCAGAAGACGATAGAGAAATCGACACCGAAAGCTATGTGCTTTAAACATATCACATATAGACATAGAGAAAATGTTATGTTATGATATCAGATTACTGCTAGCACGTAATGGAGCATGTCAACTACCGAGACAAGCGGTCACAGTCATCTATCTAAATGGCCCTCGAGTCACGTATCGCGTTTTTGGTGTTTGTTTGTTGGAGGACGTATGGTGCGGTCGGGAGCAATTTAAAGTAATGGCTGCAACTCTACCGCGTTCGCGGTGAGGTCGGTAGGAATGTTCCAAAAATTGAACGAGGAAAAAGGTTTCCCAGTTGAATTATGGATATAGACAAGAATAAAAAATAGCGCTGGAAATTCATGAAGTACTAAACTACTAACTATCGGAAATACTTGGCTCTTTCTCTTATTTGCCTACGATAAACGTTGAAACTAAATTAAAAATCTTTGCAGTCATAATGCAATTGGTTGATTAAATAATGCGAAAAGTAAGCGCCGCACGGAAAAGATACGTTACATGATTTTGTTCCATATTTGTTAGCGAATCTAATTACTGAACGCGATTCTACCCTTAAATTTTCGAATCGGAAAATTCGCAGTAGAAACTCGATCAACGGGAACGGTAAGCGGCAAAAGAGGATAGATGGATGTAGGGAGTCGACACGTGAACACGCACAAGCCCTTCATCAACGTGCCACCCGCAGCGTTGCATGCTTCGGGGTTAAAATTATATACTCCCTATGTTTAAGGGCTTCTTTTATACAAAAATATATATAGGTTGATATCTACATAAAACGTTTTCTTATGTTAGAACAAAACTTTGCCTGCATAATGGATTTCCCACTGCTACACAAAGAAACAAATGACATAAAATGTTTGAAAGAAATTAACGAACGGCACGAGAGAAAAGCGGCCTGAAACTTTTTCAAATTTCGATATTTATAATCACTTAATAATATTTTGTTATACATCAGGTTTGACGTGTCGTTTTAAGTTTCAGCGTAGACGGCGGAAGCGAATATTTGATTTTTCATTTTCGTATATCCGCCCTGTAAACAAAAACTTATAAAAGCCATAGATCCTCTCGGACGATTCGTGTTATTTTGGTGAGAACGGTCGACGAGCGACGCAAATATCCTGCTGTGCACGCCGGGGCCGTCATTAGCGTGAACGGCAGCCGCTGTCCGATTAGATTATCACGGGCAGAGAACACTTGGTACACGGTCACGTCTGCTATTATCTATCTTTCTCATGCATCATATTTCTCTTTTGCGCATACAGCCGTGATACATACCCGGGTCGATCTCTTCCATTATCACTTTCCTGCCTTCCGGCGACTGAATTTGTTGACGCGCCAGACGGGGATATTGGGATTTTGAAGTAACGTCACGTGTGATTGCGATATGATGGAATATATACAACACATTCAACCGAAATATTTATGAACGTGTTTTGAAGAATGACACAAGATTTTACACTCAATTTGCGCGAAGGGTAAAAGAATAAAATACGCGAGCGATTATTATTTATTTTACAAATCTCGTTTGCGATTTTTAAACACGCAACGTTTGATACTACAAGAATTTGGTTAAAATAAAAAAATACCCACTTTGAAACATTTGAAGAATAATGCCGGTATAAGTACTCTATTGGGAAATGAGTTAAAGGGAGAAGGCATCAGTAGGAAAAGTTTGGAAGCTTTTACAATTAGTCCTGATGATAAATTTTTTTAATGCTATCCACTCTCTTTTCTCTTCTACTCCGTGTAGGCAGGTTTTCAACAGTTGAAAAAAATTTAAGGAAACTATGGCTCGGAACAGTTCAAACCTCATATTTGTGGGGAAAATTGATTCTTTAAGATGGTTCAAAAATAATTGTGCTCGGATAAAAACCCCGACAATAGAAAACATTACGTATAAAAATAGTGAACATAAAAAGGAACAAAATGATAGTGTAAAAATAATTTGATCATTAATCTTCAATTCTTGCAACTGAAAATGAATAAAGAACATAGGTAATTGTAAAATTATTGCACTACACAACACACACTGGTAAAGAAAATAATTATTTACACTAAAAGTAACATGAATGTATAATTTATCATCATTATTGTACACACTAGAGTTCTTTCATATGATAACAATGTTAAATCTTACGAGAAAGAACAAAAATTATAAAAGTGTCTCAAAATTTGTTCACTGCGGAAAAAAGACCAAAAGAATCTTTCTTTGCATTACATCCAACCATGACTACACATAAATCACCAGTTAATCGCGTTTAACTCCGCCGTCTTCATCAGATGTGGTGTCTCTCTGAATAAGAGCATACCGCAACAAACTCCATCATTTTTTAACAATCTGAACTTCTCTGTATTCAACTTTTTAAAAATCACAAATAACTTTTTATAGCTTTCGCCAAATTTAATAGAAATGAATTAGGAAAATAATGTATTGCAGAATTGTTGTACGATTTTTCCGTAGCTCGATTGTTCGTTAGTTCAAAAGTCAAAAATTTAGTAAAGTTTATAATCATATATCAATATGCTATAAGTATTGCGGTCTACATTTTTATAATCTACTTCAGGACTTCCAGAAAGTTGGTCAGAGGCGTAACTGCCAATGTCGAGTACCTGCTTCGACTCCAGATGAAGTAAGAACTTTATTTCTGACCGTCTATCCTCGGAAGATAATCACCAACCACTGAGGTGCAATCTTCTGGGCAAACCTCCTCAAAATGGGTTTGGAGCCCACGTTAAGCACTAGGTCCCTTATGTAAATGATAAAATTTTGCACGCATACCACATACATAGGACAGGTCACCACGAAAGAACTTCCGTTCAATTGGTTGTTTCCAGGTGGTTCAGAAGTGCCCGAACAGTTTTATGAGTTATTGATTTTGAGGACACGTTCACGTGTAAGTTAACGCCCAGTATATTACATTTTATTAAAGATTATAAATGTAAACTTCCAGATGAAATCTCCAGACGACATATGTACGAGCGAACGGTAAATCATTTTTCAGACGAACCAGAACTTTTGAACGGGTTTTAAATCTTTTTTTTACTGTTCTAAAAATGAAAATAGTCTGTTCCGCGTAAAGGAAGGAATTGGACAAAATTTCCATCTATGCAATGATGCCATGGGCAAATTAAAATTTTCCTTCACATTTCCATAAACAAAAATTTAAATTAAATTGCTACTCATAGCAATCATTTTAATTTTTGTAATATTCTAAAAATAAATGGCACACAATACAAATTACTCAATATAGCGCTAAACACTGCTCTTAAGCTCTAATTTAAATACTTGTCCCGATTCCCTTTATGGTGGAATACAATTAAAATAACAATCAAAAGGTGGAAAGAGTAATGAGAACCAATCATTAGGATGGGTGAAACTGTGAAAAAGTCAGGCGGCAACTTTTTTGACCTCAACCTATGTATGAATAATGCAGGTAAATGTAAGCATAATAATAATTATACACACTATTAGCTGCTCGAAACGACTACCTGAAAATTGCACCTGTAATTTACGAACAGGTTTCTTTAAATGAAATCGGTTTAATTTATACAAAAAAAATATTACGAGCTTAATTTTCCGGTACGAAACTCTAAAGATGCAACAGCGTTACTCCTCCACAGCTTCCAGTTTTTATGATTTATTTGAATTATTTAATTAATCGAGTTTAATGAATATTTAAGTAGAAATTATATACCTATAAGCTATAAAACTATTAGCTGATTATGTGCGCCGCTCTATCATTAATTTTATTGTAAATTGTAAATAAGACGTTGAAAAAATTTAATTAAAGGTAAATACTGGTTCTTCGAAATTTAAAGAAGTGGAATTTGGAAAAATAACTTGAAATATCTTGCGAAAGCGTGTAGTACTGATCAGGGTGTTTTTACTGCAGTCCCAGCGGTTGGATGATCCATAATGGACCTATAACCTACAGGTATCTCTTGACAGTTGCTTTTAGAGAAGTGAGACTTTACAATACGCTATTGAATATGAAGGATACATAACATGGTAATATTCGGTCAACAAATAAATAAATTGTGAAAAGAAACCTAAGTTATGCATATCATCCACAAGTTGCAATAATAAGAGCACAACTTGAAACGGAAGTTAGCAGACGTCAGACGCCATGAATCTGGCGGATACGTTGGGGTGACGAGCAACTTCGCTTAGGAGAAACGATATAGGGGTCGGTATGGAATGTAAAGAGCTGACGAAAGGCAGAGTGTGGTGGAGTGGGTGACAAGGTATAAGGCATCTTCTTGACACTGCCGTTCGTGAATGTCTGATTCGCGCCCAATAAATTCGATATAAATAATAATTCCACATTTTCGATACATTTACTCAGGAATAACAACTGAAGGAATTACACTTTTAATTGGGTACTTTGCCCAAGAAATTATTCAGAAATCAAAAGATCATGCTACTTACAACTATGCATTGAAACAGCAGTTCTCAACATTGTACCAGATGAAGTATAGAATATATAAATCTATAATATTATATTATAAAAGCATAAAAATATGAATAATATATAAATTTTATTTAGAGCTGAACAGTTATCTTTGTTTACACGCCCCCCCCTTCCCCCCGCCAATATATATCATACTATAATATATTGCAATGTGGAATTCAAGTATAATATTAGAGACATTAGAAGACAAAAATATATTTTTTTCCCAAAAGCTATTCACGCTTGCGTTACGAGATGCCTTAAAAAATCTTGTAATAGTCAAGTAGGCAGAAACTTGAACAGATAATAAACAAACCCCTAGAATTACTTCCGTTTTGTAAGTTATTTATATAATATAATTTAAAATACGAATTCGATACTTATGTCTGTGAAACCAAAAATACAATAAATTCGTATTTTGTTGGTCAATGTGATGTGGGCAAAAGAGTAATATCCATAGTTGTGTGAGGAAGAGAAGCCATAAATTTGAGTTTTCTCTACACTGTATGTTAGGTAAGAAAATTAGTCCTGCAATAGCAATATCAAAAAATAAATTTAATTATGAGCTTAAAATTAGAATTCCCCCTGAAACATTTCACAATTGAATTCTTTTAGAACTTTTCAGCAACTATAAACTGAAATAAGTAGATTATTATTGATCTGAAAAAAAAAACTAGCAAAAGAAAACTTCAACAAAGAAACTATCGTTAGGAAATCTTTTTATAAAAATTTTACCTTTAAGGGTGTATTAGGGACATAAAGTGAAGGATCTTTGGCGGAGCCTGTAAGCTGATCACTAGTAGGAGGAATCCCTTCATCAGCATCACAAACACTGTAACGTCCAACGATCGCATCAGCCGGCTTAGCATCGTAGCCGGGTGGCTTTCCAACGTGAAAACCCTTGGCTTTTACCCAAAATCTGAATTTGCTATTATCTGCACTAGCCACTTCCTCGCCACGCATCGTTCGCAAAATTCGCGCGTACTTTTTAGTCGTTATTGTCTTTGTCTTTGCTAAATCCCCGTATGTCTGTATAACCCACGGTTGGTAAGACACGAACATGTCTTCTTTGGCATCACCGGAAAGCCTTTGTCTTTTCTCATTGTTATTTTGTTCAGCACGAACGCTTTTCGCACTGCTTTTACGTTTTGTTTCCTTCTTTGGTGGCTTTGGAGTGTCGTTGTGGTTCATTTTTCGTCGAAGACCGCGCTCTGGAAGCATAGCGGTTGCCATGACGAACAAATTTTAAATCACTCTTTGAAACTTTAGTTTTTAATTAGCATTTATTAATATCAAGTTTATTCGATTTGGTTAAAAACTATTTTGCAGACACCTGTTGAAACGCACAACTAATAAACTAAATATTTGATCGACACTCGAAATATGCACGAATAAGAATATTTCTAATTATCCAGGCATTAACAATTAGCCCGTTTCGTTCGTGCAATTAACATTTGAAACAATCGCACTTGTATTATACCGTGGTAGATAGATAGTATGTTCACTAAACGTAGTACTAATCACTTTTTTATTTTTTAAATGCTAAGACAAAAATCAATGCCATCAGGTGATCAATTATTTTTTTTTAAATGTCTAAAATATTATAATTGGTGGTACGACGATAAAAGTTATTGGTGATGAATATATTAAAAGTTAGCCGTGGCTGAGTGACCGTCCGCTCGTAGCACGTGCCTATGCGCAAATAAAAATATGCATGTAAATTTGAACCGAATATAACGTGATACCGTACAATGTGATTCTGTTCTGGTACACAAAGGAACGGTGTGTAGCAAGAACGTTGTCAAATCAGACACCGGGTTACCCCGTACTGGCGCAGCGGCGCTTTCTGACGACCGCGTTCACGGGACATAGCACTCCCCACCACTTAGAACGGCCCGTGCGGGGATCCCGTTCTTCTCTACCGGCGCTTCTCGACGTTGCGGTCTCGTGCTCTCCGCCGCTAACGAGTAGCTTCCCCATAACTTTGGTTCCACTATCCTAACACCTTTCATTTTTTTCTTGTTTATTACAATACTTAAATTCTCTAACATGCAGTAGGTATCAATATTTTTTCATTAAAAATATAATTATCTCCAAAATTGATTGCTTCTGTTTTGCTGACTGAATTTTTGTAACTCACTAAAATAAAAATTATTAGATTATACTAACGCAGTGAGAGTAGTCGCCTACGGGCTTCTTCACCAGGCCTGTCGGCGGCAAGCCTCTTTGCGGCTTAAACCACGGCCGGGCCCGCCTCGCGGCTATCCTACATTCTTTATTGTAGATTTGTGAAAATATTTTAATTTGTTTTTGCCCAAAATATGCTGTTTCAAATGCAATTAAAACTGAATTTTTGTATTCTGAATCTTTTACAGCGGTTTAAATTTTTATCGTTCAAATTTTAAAAATCGATTGACAAAAAATAAAAGACTGCTAACCGCTTAAAAGTAATTTTAGAGCGTTACTTACGTGCAGTTTAAATTAAAAAAAATATGCAACAATTTACTGACCCAATACAAATAATAATTTATTTTTAATATAACACAATGAACAAAATAATTGAGACGATTGCGTGCATCGAGTGATTTACGGATGGTAAAATATAAGAGCAAAAGTGTTTTATAATTTTAATTATTGTAATATTATATTGAGCATATTTAACAGCTCTATGGTCTTTACGCTCACCCAACAAGCTGATGCAGTATTCCAACCGCGACTACTTATTCGTAGTCGCAAATTAAAAAAAACTTGCTTATTATTTCTGCAGTTTTTTACTATACGTACAACTTTTTCTATTTGTTGTATTTTCGGGATTTAAAAATACGGCACTTATGACAAATAAGGCCCGGCGGTTAAGACGAAAGAATATTTATTTTTACAAGACAAACAATAACAAGTTGTTTCTGATAACTACGATTATAAAAAACTTCACTATCACTCAATTATTTTAAAACTTACAGTTTCACTTTTTGTGAAAGCAATTGTTTAACTTGAATGCCGGCTCTATACTGGAATCTTTAAATCAGAATTTCCTCCACGATTTTAGCAGCTATATGTGTTAAGCAGGTACTTGAGCGCCGCTAAAGTACTCGAGGCAGTAAAACAAATGTTAATTAGTAAATTAAATATTATATTAAAAAACAATAGGTTCTATTCGGAGGAAATGTATTTTTTGAAGCCGGCATTTTTTAAAAGACGTGAAATTATCTACAAACTAGACTCTAATGCTTTATAGCCTAAAATCAACGGTTTTCAAGTTATGAATTAAATTCAACGTAAAATTGTTGTAAAATATTAAACAATCGACCCATTTCGCTTGAAAACTTAAAATAGTGAAAAAAATAAATAAACTTTCAATTTAAACTTTACTAAAATGCATTCAAGTGTTTCGTTTGGAAGTCGCTAAGTTCTCAAAAAGAGTAAAAACCTAAAAATTTCTATTTTTGATTTACTTCAATCCAATAACTCGAAAGCCATTTATTTCGGTCAATAAAAAGTTAGAAACTAGATTTTTGATAATTTCGCGCTTTGTTAACTATCACTTAACCATATTTTCTAAAAAATTAATTTGAAGATAAAAATCAAAATTTATTATATATTTTCAATTAATTCTTCTTTATGGTGAAAATTTGTAGCCTTTAATAATTAGTTGAAATCAAATCGCTTCGTTTCCAGAACTAGAAGCAATATTTTTAAAAAGTATTTTATAGTATTTTACACTACAGGGTGTAAAAATCACAACAATAGTTAAAAAAATTTTAATTCTTTAAACTTCTCGAAATTTATTTTCAAATTGAGAAAGTTATCTGTGTGTAATATTTTGGGTGGCTCATATGTAAAAAAGCTTGTAATTTTCAATTCAAATATTATTATTTTTATTTGTTTTTAAATATTAAATAAATTTAAAAGTAAATATACAGAATAATGATAAAAATATAATAACCACCACAATTTGAAGACCACATAAAATTTCATAAAATTATTTTTTAACTTTAAAAAAGGGTTTGTATTTTTTTCAAAATAATTTTTTTAAAGTAATTTCTGAAATATATAAAACGTACTAAGTAGTTAAAGTGCTTTTTTAATTTTTCCAATACAATAGGTTTTGATTTATTTGAGATACTATAAAAAACAAATGAATGCTATTCATTACATCAATAAATAAAACAAAAGCAAGTAAATAGTTAATTAATAGTAATTGCAGAAGTATATAATGCTGGGCTTTTAATTTAAAGTCCGTTAAGTTCGTTTTAAAAAAGAAAAAATAGCCGAACCTAATTATATATCAACTACCTATTTACTTCTTTATAATAATTAAATCATTTACAAAACCCTGAAATACGATAGCAGATAATTTTATTGAAAATTCATTAAAGAGGTTCATTACGTGACAATGCATTATGTAGTACACAATTCGCTCCCCCAAGTAGTTTTACAAATAATAATAATAATAATCGTCGTCGTCAGCATGCTTTATAGTAATGGTCAAACTATAAGATCGTTGGTCCAGCGAGATGTTGAACCTGTTCCGCTGAATTAATCTGGTCTTTGTAACGGTCTCTCTTGATATTGCAAGAAGAAGTTTTCAACGGACATAAATATCCGGAATGTAAACTTATCTTTTCTAAACTGTCTTTCGTAATAAATAAACGAATTCTTCACACTTAAAGCTACAAATTTTTAATATTTTTAATAGTACCTTAAGCGGTGTGATTCTGCCGCTTAAATATTATGCTAATTTTAATAATTTTTAAATTAAAAACTGAGAATAATATTTTGAAGATAGCTTTTCTATTTTATTTTTAAGAATTTTTTTTTATTATTATATTCTGCTTTTTTCACTATATGTTTATGTTTGGGTAGGGCAGAATATTACGAAAACTTAATTAGATAATAATCCAAAAGTACTTGTAGCTATAACAAAAAAATTTAGTGCTAGAATCAAAAATATTGGTTGACATAATTAGTTTTATGGTAAACCAGCAAAATATTTTTTGTTAAAAAAAGTTTTGCTAAAAGAGCAGCGATAAGTTTAAAAATTATACCCATTAGGTTTGTTCGTTTGTCATGCACTAAGCTACACCGAAAAAGTTAGTGTTGCGTAGTTCGAACTACAAAGTGGAGGTGGTGTTACCTGGTGTAGAAACACCTACGGATAACAAACGAACGATTTTTTGAAATTACATAGTGCAATTTTAGATTGACAGGTTAGTAACGTGTGTGATCAGTAAGATTTTCGTTATCTATAATAAACATAAGTAACTGAGAAGATGAATCCAGTATCTTTCGTTAAAAGCACTTATTTACAAAAAGATTGCTGTCGATATCATCGTCCATAAAATTTGCAATACCTTTTTCTTTCCAGCAATTGATTGACAATAGTAATTTTTGGTTATGTATTCTTACACCACTTTTTAGTACACTAGCTACACCGGCAAAAAGACGGTGTAGGTTGGTGTGACACTTTCGGTGCCGGTGTACCCGCCACTGGACAAACAAACACGATTGGTATTCTTACACCTTGACAAACGAACGCCATTTTTGACACTAATTTCTCGGTGTAGCTTAGTGCATGACAAACGAACAAACCTATTATTAATGTAGATTCAACAAATAAAGTGTAATAGAACTGCGTGACATATTTTCACCCCCAAACAGTAGGTAATCCAATTATGGAATATCGAACGAATGGGTTACTTAAAATATATGCAACATTTATAATATTAGCCACCCTACTTCATCATCATAACTCAAATAAATTATTAAACGTGTTGAAATTTTCAACATTTAACCACTTTATACTGTCATCATTATTTGATCTTTAACTGTGTTCTTTTCAATTTCTGTTGTTTTTGTTATATATTTTCAAAGTATTGCATGTTTTAAAATTTTTTAAGAAAATATTTTACAATATGTAATTAAAAATTTACATAAATCCAGTTTCATTTTCTGGTATTTTTTCACTGCTTTCTAGCGTTTTAACCGACAGAAAATGTATTGTTATATAAAATTTATTTTCAAGCAAGGAAATTCGTGTGAAAAAAATTGTAGATTTTATTCGGAGAAAAGTAACTTCTTGTGGATAAACTGATTACAGAAAGCAGTATGCATGGTATATACTACTATTTTTTTTAACTTCTTAATATAATATAAGTGTGTAAGTTTATTATATAAAATGTATAGGTATGTATTATTAAAATTATAATGTAATTTTTAATTTAAATTGAAAATAACCAAATATTATCTAGATTATTTTAAATAATTCTATCTTGTAATATTTTATACCATTTATAAAATGACAACAGCAAATATGTATATAACTCTGTTTTATTAATTATTTAAAAATGTTGCGAGAATAGAATATTTAGCCAAGAGAGGTTTTCGAGAAGCATACATTTTTGTATTTGAATTTAATTTTATGTTTGTATAAATATAATCTTCTTTTAAAAATCACTATTAAAATAGTGAAATTAATTGCAATTTGCAACGTGACGTTTGCATAAGGTCATACTATTTAATACGGTAAATTGTCAAAAAATTAATTTTTAAGTTTTTATTTTGCAACTCTCGTAGTATTTAAACTGTACTAACAACCATAAGTCTTCTATTTTGATTTTGTTGGATTACTTTACGTACTTTTCTTAAAGAAAACGAATGCGATTAATTCTGTATTCCTTGTTAATTTTATTTTGGCCTGTAATTGCAGGTATCTAATTGATTATTTAATATCAGTGTTAATTATTATTTTAAAATTGAAATTTTAACGTTCAATACTGTATTTTTGATTTCTAGGTTTAATAATTTTACATAGCTAATTAAAACGTCACACTCTTATCAAACTTACTACAAGCTTGCAGAACACATGAAATCAGTGGCGTATTAATCCAGATCTGGGCCTGTGTTCCAAAACCTCTATGGGCCCCCTTACCTACTGGAAAATTATTTATTAAAATTTACCTAATCTATTATTATTAATAAAAAAACTAAGTATCTACATAAAAAAATAAAATACTAAATTAACAAAAAATAATAACATTGAAAATTAATTAAAATCTAATCATAATATAACAAAGAGAAAAAAACATCTAAATAAGTAGATAAACAGATAAAACCAATTACAAAAAAATCTAAATTCGCTGCGCTGGGCGATTTATCCAACCTCTGACCATGGCAAATCTCGGATCCCAGCATTCGAATTTCGTCATTTTCCAGTTCTGTCGCGCCCCGAGGGATTTTTTAACGAGTTAGAGTGAGCGATATTGTAAAGGGAGTAGTGTTGACAAGTGCAACAACGGTAAATCTCGGATACATCCCCTTTGAAATGGTAATTTTGTTGTTTGGATGTTTCGTAAATTTTTTTTATATGTATTTACTATATAGACCATTACCTATCACAGTACTGACCTACCGCCCAGTGCAAAAATTTAGGCAAAATTTGAAACCAGAAAACATCAACCGTCCGTCCCCTTTGTAACTTTTGGAAGCTTCTTCTTTTTACCGTTGCCTCTTCTTGTGCCTTATGTTTATGCGCATCAGATTTATATTTATATGTATTCGTTCTGCAAAACCCTAATTAATAATTAAAACTAAATTTTCAGCAATTATCCAGTTAAAAGCTTAAAAAGTAATAAAAATAAAAAGTGATAAATATTCAATTTGATTTCATGTGTTAATAACTGATACCATTACTATTACAACTTTACTTGGGGGGTCTTTAACCCTTCGAAGGGCGCGCTTTTTAGAATTTTTAATCATTTTATTAAGAAAAAAAATTTAAACACATAATAATACCTAGATGCACAATATTACAGAGCTAACCAAATCTTAGTTATAACATAGTAATATGTATTTTGCGCCTTTTTAAAGTTAAAAAAATTATTTTCTTTCCATTTTTAAAATATGACCTGTTCTCTTATCGAACGAACGAGTCGTTAAAATAACGAGTACATATAAATAAAAATCAAGTGCGCAAAAACGTTAGGTACAAGCAGAGGCAGGTAAAAAGAAGAAGCTCCTAAAACGTCCACTTTTTTTTCAGATTTAGTTTTTTTATTTTTCGTCTGTGCATAATTTGATGGGTCGGCTCTTACTAACTTTTTTCAAAATATTTGTGGGTAATCTTTCGAACTTCGTCCGGGCCCCAGCAGTGCCCTGGCCCGTGTTCCCGGATCACACGGAACACTGCTGAATACGCCACTGCAGGAAATTGCAAGTTTACTACACAATTCGATTATTTTAATGTTGCGGCTAAGTTTTGGAGATTGTTTATCATTGTATTTTTTAAAAACTGAACTGAAACACAAAATTGTATCACACCAATTTGTGTAAATAAATTTTCCAAAGGTATCTTAAAAATTTACTAGGTTCTTGGGGGTAAATGCACCTCCTGTCAACATCTGCAATATTTTCTAAGATTCATTTCACTATATATATATTGCGATGTATTGGGGAAGGAATTTAAAATATAATTTTATTAAACTCCACGAACCCGAATACTGCACCTGTTCAGTATGAGACTCTTTTCCAAAATCAAAGTTTTAGGTTTTAAAATTCAAAACAAATCGTATTATTCAATTTTATTTTTCTCTTCTAATACAAAATTTCGATAGAATGATAATTTTAAAATCAAATGGAAAGATAAAATTGGTATGCTCTGCTCGCAGCTGTAGGAGCCATGTTGTAATTTTCGTGAATTCTAAGCAATTCAAACAAATAAAATTTTATAATCTTACCGCTTTGTGTATAAATTCTAAATTGCTTCTTTTTCTATCAAAATAATAAAAATCACTTATTATAAAATACTTTCAATCTCGTAAAAATTCACAAATTTTAAAACTTATGTCAAAATTTACGGACTCATACGTATGTCCGTCACCTTAGTTACGATTGGACAGCCTGGTTTTGTGAGCTGTTTGTTCCTATGTCGAACAGATACGGGAAACATAGTACTATTATTCAAAAATTTTGAAATGTTTACAAAATAAAATTAATAAATTATAATATTTTAAACTAAAACCAAGTTAAATAAACGCTTAAGTATTTTTAAAATTGTATTTTTAGACACGATATTTCGAAAGCGGTTACTTTCATTTTCGAGTTTAAATAAAATTAAAGTGAGTATTTAGAGATTTCCGTATCTCACTTTTCACGTCAAGTCTTGCAGTTTTCCCAATCACCTTTGTTTTTTGCATTTTGGATATCGCTCTGCCAAATTAATTTTAGTTGTCCTCTATTTCGTCTTGCTATTGAACAAAGATGTCTTTTTACGTAAATAATTATTTTAAAACAATTACGTGTAGAATATTAAATAAATAATATATCAAGTGTAAATTAATTATTAAAATATTGTAAGAAAAAATTCATGTCATTATAATCATGGTACCTTATCACCCCCACCACCCTTTGCCATATATGTAGTTCAGCATGCAAATATCGAATTTGATTATGATCGATTACTCAAGCTATACACAATGAAAATTAACAAATGTATTGAATTTACATAACCATAAGTTTTGAGTGAACCTACATAATTTAAATTAATCTTATTGAAAAATTTAATTTTTGGTTTGTGGTGCATATGTTTATCACAATATTATATATTCTGTAATTGTTACGCAGTGAATTTTTATGTAATTAGTATAAGTATCTCGTGGCTCAAACACTCTACACGGGCTAAAGCTTGAAAGTGATTTTTGAGATGGAATAGTGTCCAATGTAGAGTTTAGACTGCACTAGAATAGTAGATTACTGGATTAACAATTTGAAACGATATTCATCATCATTCTGGTATATAACAATACAATTCTGCATATATAAACGTGTTTTCAACGATAGATATAGCACGTTGTTATAACGTTGAAAACACGTTAATTCAACCGGCATGTGCTTCTGGCTTATTACTTTCTTATTTAAATCATATTTAGATGTGGCTTTTTATAATTGACAACTTTAATTAGCGGGGAAGAAACTTAAAATAAACACAAGTACCTAACGGAATAATGGAATCTACCAACCTCAAATTATGACACCTTTCAAATTGAAAATTGTATTCAAAATAAAATTGTCTGCAACAGTGAGCAAAACAATAGAGCTTAATTTAAAAATATTCTTGACCCACTTACACATTTCTTTACATGTCAAACCGTGATTTACACTACCGTGGAACACGATACATATTATAATCCTATAAAGCAATTATCCTCACTTGGTGTGTACTTTACCTAGCTAATGCTTGATTAAGATATTTCAATGACTAACAGAAGGTATTAAAGTTAATGCTATTGTAGTTGGAACCGAATTATCGATTGTGTTAAGAAGAAAGCTCAACGGCAGAATGCGAAGGGAAGATTCGGCTGCAAAAGGATTATTTTAACGATAACGAGTCCTCACGTATCCGCAGTTAAAATAGAAACGTGGTTCAACGCAACTTAAGCAACAGGTGCAATATCCTTATAAGGAATTTGTGTGCTGCCTGACTTTTAATGAATTCTGCGGATTCATTTGTTTCATGACCCGTATTTAATCCATATTTGCATATTGTTTCTAATTAAGATCTTCAAACAAACTTCTAATGTTCCAACAATTTGTAGCTAAATAAGTGATCTATTTATACTTTCGTGTATGAATTAACACTCCAAGTCTAAATTTGTTAATTGACAATCCCATTAGTACTTCCAGCAATATAAATTAATTGCAAGGTCCGTCTTCTCGTTTCAATGATACTAAAAAATAGTATTATTTTTTTATATATCGAGTGAAATGGTAGTACTTAGTTCCGTTGATATATTGGTATCATTGTACCACTTTTTACTCGATCAGTTTTTTGGATAACCTTCCAACTAAATCATCATAAGACAAATTCCTTGAAACTATATTGTAATTAGGATAAACTGGAACTGATGAAGCTAATTAGTTACATGTTACAAATTGGAGTTAAGCAGTGTATAACTATACAATTTACATTCGATTCTATTGTTTTAAACTATTAATTAAATATCAGCTATCATAAATCGGCTAAAGATCATTTACGTGTATTGGGTAGCTACGTCTTAAAAAATTAATGGGCAATGCTTTAAATTGTAGCTTATTTGATCTAATCCCTGTTATAAATTACACATACCGCCGTTAATTACGAAGATTAAATGTAATTACTACTTGTCGCACTATCTATCTGACTGCAAACACATAATATCTGAACTATGATGGGGTATTATCTTCTAGTACCTTCTTGCCATTGTATTAAACGTTGTATCAATATAACACATCTCATTCTCTAGGGGTAGGTGAGGTCATTTGTTTTGTCGACGCATACTACCTACCTGCTTTACCATCCCTATTAAAGTGAGCACTATAAAATGGTATATGGAAACTACTGTGGAGCCAGTTTGCACAAGCTTAATGAGAACAAGGAACCGCCATCATCACAGATTACCAGGTCGCGTCGGGTGTTATAAGAGCACCCGTAACAAGAGAAATGTTCAAGTACAAAGTAAAGAGAAACAAGGATGGAATCTGAAAACGACTCGTAAAGATAAGGCCAGCGCACGTAGAAGCGAGTTTATGGATCATAATGAGGAGCATCGAGTAGCGGCTGTTCTAAGCGGGCTCATTAGTGCTAGAAGCGAGGCTACATCAGTCATCGCGCCTTCTTACAAACCCATAACGCTGAGAGTTAATCCTACCTCTCCGCGTAATTAAATACCTTCTTCCCCTACAGCACCACAATAAAGAGGCCAGCTACCTAGCCTAAAGAAATATTTTATTCAAAATCACTAATATGTTTCTTTCAATACGAATTTTCAAAAATTATGATTTTGTTAAAAATTAAATCGGTGAAGTTTAATTAACAAAATGACTGTTTATTATATACTACAATGGTTGGAAGATGCTATTGATTTTTACTACGTAGTTACGCTTTAAGTATTTTAGTAGATATATAACAACTATTGGTATAATATCTTCTTGACACCTGAAAATAGTTTCTAACCTTTACTAATGCTATTCTTATTGATTACGGCTGCTTTTTATTAAGAATATTAGTTATGGTTTTTCATTATTTAAAAATAATATATTATATAGTTTAAAAGTAGAAGTTTCTAAAGAATAAATCTATTATTATTCATTTAATTAGCTGTTAATCGTCACGTCTTTAAACTATTTACTTTTTTATGCGGATATATTTTTTGAGTAAAATATCATGAAGGTGTAAGTTCGCACGATAATAATTTATATTACCCATATTTCATAACATTCGAACAAACATTGGTATATTGAAAGCGGGTTAGAATGACATTATTAAAGTGGTATTATTAATATTTCAGAGTTCCACAACTTTGCACGGTAGGCAATGGCCCGTAGTTTGTAGGTTCCAAATTTAAAAAATAATAGAGCGGTGTAAAGTGCATAAAGTTTGGTATACTGCACATACCACCCACAAATTAATTATGTAGAAAGAGTAAATCGTGTTATTTTATCTGTTGACTATACAAAAAAGTGAGGAGTTCCACAGGAGACATTTTTTTCTATTTGGACTGCGTTTCACAAAGAGGGAGGATTTTTCGTAGAATATTAATTACTATAATAATATTTCTTTTTCAGATCCTAATTGTGGATATGTTTGGTTTGGAACAATATTATGCATTCTTGCATACTGTTTCTTTGCAAAAGGCATTTTTTTCCAATACTATACAAATTTCCTTAAAACTCATTCTAAGATTGAGCTAACCGCAACTTTCTGTATTGTAAGGAGCTTATATATTTATTTACGACTTTTATTCTATACCAAATCGAATTTAAACCTCTAATACAGTTTCAATATGTTGAAACGTACAAAACGTCAACATTGCGGCGTATTTAAATTGTTAACACATTCTAAACACCTTTAACATATTATTTTGCATATAATATGGTATTTTCTTACTGTTCGATTCTGTATTCAACTTCTGCGTTCAATTGCTATCCGTGGCAATTTTAAAATTCCCTTCACTTGGATTGACACTTTGTTAAATCAAGTCAAGTTCGTGTTAAATTTTGGTGCTTCTGCATTGTTCAAGACAAAAAGCAGACGGTAGTTCACCCAAGTTCTAGTTCAAGATAGATTTAATGGAAAATTGCTTCTCTGTTAACCTCTATAACTATTTTCTTTGCCGATGTCAGTCCGCCTTCTAAATTCAAAAAGAATAATTCTAGAAAACTTTACTAGAAAAAGTAAGAGCCTTTTAACAAGCAATAGCTTAAACATAAAAAGTTAATTGTTACGGAGAGATCAATCAAGATTGGCTGGGAAAGTATGCAAAATGTCCGCATGAATATTCGAGAGATAACCCCGTGTTAGGAACTCGCATTTGTCGTTTGGCATAACAAGCAGCTCGCTAGCTCTTGATCCTGTCGCAGATGTTACCAAGTTGAGGTCTTTGTGTTACTAACGGATAATGATATTAGTTGAACCATCTGACCAACTTGAATATACAGGCTCGGTTACTTTCATTAAAGCACAACGCCATCGCTAGCGTTGTATTAATACAATGCATGACTGATCATCATATTTATAAATACATAAATTAGTTTAAAAAAATTTCATCAAATACATAGCTAACAGCAGCATTGGTGGTAAAAAGGAACAAACCATATTCATTTCTATAATCATATCAAAGTAATTCTACTTAAGTTCCTTTTTTACCATTTAATGGAACTTTTCTATTTCTCTATTAATTGTGAAAAAACCATGTAAGGAATAAATATCTGCATACACTTTATTCATACAAATTGATCATAAAAACAGAGGGCAGACAACTTTTTACAGCACTATATTTCAAAACAATTTTTTTTATCATTTGATTTCCAGCTTTGCCAAACTAAAAACTTACTAGACCGAATAGGTATACAAATATTTTGAAGTATAGGGTAATTATTTGTGTATGGCTTCTTTACATACGCTTTGAAAAGTCTTCCAAGTTAAATTAGTTTAAGATTCCATATAAACAGTTTGAGTATAGTATTGCATACTCTGATTGAATTTCAATAAAAATATACCAAATAGTTTGTCTTTTTTTTTCTAATCTGTTTTCAATCAATATACGTATTGAGAAAATTATTTAAAACATTCTAGAATAATCACGATTATCTTAAAAGGGGCATCTAGTATATTTTTGGAGTATGGATGTTATCGCGGCGAAAGAAGTATACGCAAGGATGGGGAAGTTTGAAGAGAATTGTTGATAATGTATTAAGTTAAACAGTTAAAGAGTTTTTTGAGCTATAGATACTCTAGGAAGGAAGTAACTTACATAATTATGCAGATACGCAATGTGCATTGTCATGCTTTCTAAGTGGATTGAATCGCTTTGTTTTAAATTTAAAAAAAATAATTTTTATTTGACAAATTTTGAAGTAAGAAGTTCGTTAAAGCTGCACACAATTTATTATTGTTGTGGTAAGCTAAGAAATTTAATGGGTCAATTGGAAAAATTGGAACAAATACCACATAAATAACACCTTGACAGTTTTTTTCCGAACAATTCCACCTTATGAATCAAGAAATAGAATGTTAAAGATATGATAATAGGTATTATGTTAGCATTAACTTTCAGAGACATACAAAGCATAAATGACTTACCTTTTAAGCTAATTTCATAATAACGATAGGGAAGTGTGCCTTGGGACACATTTGCAACAAAATCTGGAGGAAATTTTGAAATTGTGGTAAAAAACCTATATCGTTATAATTTTCAAGTTTTACTAAAGTCACCCTTAAATAGCCAAGTCATAAGATGGTAAAAAATTATTGCATCAACAAACCTTTACCACACGAAAGATAATAAAATTATCTTAAACTTTTATAAAAAAAAAGGAACATCCGAGCAGTGGATTATCGACCGCTCGAGCAGTCTACCACTTTAAGTGTATACTCTATTTTTTTTTTTTTTTTTTTAATTATGAAAACTTCTAGGAAGTTTAATCATTCATAAAAAACAACATATTATTTATGTAAGTATTCTACAGGATATTTAAAGCAAGGCTTAATAATCTACAGGCGTCGGTCGCGTCATATGGGTAAATCTCTATACTTATAGAAATACGTAAAAAATCTTAAAACTTCTACCTACGTGCCTGCATTTCTACTATATGCCACTTTTCAAATTATTTAAACTCGTTATTTCTCCGATTTGCATGCTTCATTTCCTTTTAATTTTAATGTACCTAGTTATACTTAACTGCTAGTTTCTAATTTCAGTAAACACTGCGTTTGCCGGGAAATTCCGTAATAATTACAAAAATATTTTTGGTACTGAATAAAATACTAAAAAATAAATTAATACAATCACCAAGGAATAAAGTGTATTTCCAATTTTGTAATAAATAGAATCTATTTTTGTTGCTCAAGATTCCACTATCAGCAGAGTGCAAATTTTCTCGCTATGCAAGAAGAGGTAGTTCTCAGTGGAAATTATAGAATCAGACGTTAATGGATTTTTCTAGAATGTGTTGAAAATTTAGATTTGAAACCTTATTTAAGTTAAAATAATCATTTATAGAATTAAGTTAGTGTGTTGATAGAAGCGATACTTCGGATTAAGAACAAGGAAGCTCTATATCTACTTATCACGAACATGTATGCGGTTTATAGTTAAAGAATTGTCTTTGAGAACAGAAGGTTCTTCGATAGCTATAATACACTTGACTTAGTTCACTTCCTACCAAAGCGACACTCCCAGTGCTTCTAACCACTCGTGCGTAAGACGTTTCTTTGTGCCGCCATCGGCACCGCTACCGCCGCCGTTGTTAATCTCGTGGGGCTTTATTGTATGTCCCAGTTGCAATAAACTAAGTTATCCTGCTTGTATTTCACTACCCCATACCGTCGTCCTTATAAACACGATTTTAGTAAGCTTTGTTCTCAACGATTCAGCTTTGAACTACAAAAAGATGAAATTTATGGCACATAATATGCTCAACTTTAATCATGGAAAAAAATCAATATCTAATTATTTTATTTTTGAAATCATCTCCAAATGCATATGCTAATTTTCTCAACACATTACATCATAAAAACTACGTTTATGTACAGAAAATTACAAAAAACTTTTTCAGGTCAAGTTGTTTACTTAGGTAATAAAGAAAGGCATTAAAATCCTTTAAAAGTAGACATTTAAAAACATTCAATAACATAAAAACCTGAAAACGACGACAATTTCCTACCGCCATTTCCGTATTTTCACATGATGGTAATTAAAAAAGTTTATAGTTTGAAACCTTCACTTTAGTAAAAAAAAGGTTTGTAGAAAATATGAAATTTTCAAAAATTTTATTCCTGATGGTGTAAGGTGTCTGAAAATCATTTTCCAACCCATTTGATGTTGACAATGTAATTTTAACTCTAAATAGATAAGAATAGACTATTAAATCGGAACATTAATCTTAAAAAAAAAACATAATTAGAGAAAATATAAAGTAAAAGAAAATTGTGAATTTTCTAATATTATATTAAAATGTTACCTTATAATATTTATAAATCAAAATAATTTAAATTAAAATAACTGTGAAAAGCTTGGAAGGTTTGGAAGAAGGTAGAAGGTAGAATTTCACTTTGACCCCATATTTCTATTAGCATCCTGAATTTTACTATTTTACGGTTTTAATTGTTCTATATTTTATTATAAGTTTTGCAGGACGACTGATGAGCTTATTGTATAGATGGTTGAAACATTTTATGTAATTTTCATTCAAAATTCAAAAACAATATTTTATAATCATTTATGGTTTTCTTTGTTTTTAAGTGCAATATTAATTTTCAGGGATGTTTCTAATTTGTTTCAATTAAAATTTAAAAAAATTTATAAATCAATTAATCAATTTGATTTACTTCCCAATATTTAAAAAAAATTATTGCTAAAATATCGTATTAAAGCATAATATCATTTTTATTTCAACAATAAATCAATAAAATTCTGGTTACAAGTAAAAATTAAAATCAATTAAAAGAAATGCTTTGCTCCTAATATGCAGTTCAAAATTTTCATATGCCGTTTCTATGCAAAGATCAAAATATACGAATTCAAATTCTAACCCTAAGGTGGTAAGGAAATCGGAGAAAAGTATCTGCTATGCAAATATCATTCAAACGTTGGCAGAGACGCTTCAAGCTCCAGAACAATCTCAACCTCTCTAATACCCGGGACTCATTTCATTACTACGAAATACTTGGCTGAGCAAGAGTTGTTGTGGATGGCAACAAAGGTCTATTAGAAAGAGGATCTAAAAATAGGAATACAATAAAAACCACGGTATTACAAAGTATTTTTCACAATTTGGACAAAAAAATCGAAAATCTTGTTTTATTTAACTGCAATATACATAATTAATTACAATGTTGATTATAAAATAAAAAAATTTCCAAAGCATAGGTAGATGGTAACACTACACCATCCAAATCTTCTTGTTTACATTATTGAAATAAAAAATATTTAATCCTTGTTTTTCATTTAATTAAATTATATACATGAAACAAAATTGTAAGTGGTTAAAATTCGCACGAAAATTTACCATTTCGCTTATACTTATAGGCAGATACATACACGAATATTCCGAAATAACATTTCTTTTATTTTGCTGTCGAAACTGCAATTTACAACAAAACTGGCGTTCGAACCTTGCACGTTAATTTATTTACCCGATACATTGTTGCAACACTGTGCTTTAGGCTTTAAATTTTTTTAACAAATTCGTGTAAGAAAATTGCGCACATTTTGAGCAAAAAAATTAAATGCAAGATTGTGCGATTATTCGGCGGATGTCGTTAGGTAATTGTCCGTACTTTTAAGTATACTAAAAGCCATCTCGTCTAGACCCTGAGTTTCCTACCGATTTCCTATTAGAAATTAAACTTTTTTTAAATTAAAATTAAATTGAACTATGTATCTATTTACTATATGAAAATCAGAATTTTAGCATCTATAGTTTCCGAGATACAGTCGTCCGCAGAAACCCGTTTGTTCGTTGATATTTTCTTCACGTTTATTCCATGCAAGTGATCTAAGGATGATTGAAACTATACTCAGTTACATGGGAATCCCAGCATATAACAACTTTCTAGCCCTAGTATAGTGCCTTTTATTTTTTAAGTTTAGATAATAATTTACCTTTTGGGCGGAGTAAAAGTGTGTTCTTATATTGTATTTATAATAATTTCATTATGAAATAGTTTAGCTGTAGATTTAGTTGTGTATCATTAACAATATAATTATATTTGATGAAGGTACATAGTTAGCTAAATGTTGTTACCGAAAATGTTTCGCGTTCGTGCTTTTAACAGTGTGCCATCATCCACCCTGATAATATATGCCGCATTTTAATGACAGCTCCGGTGGCTCATCGTTCATGGGTTGCTTTGCGCCAGCCGGTCCGTGTTGTCATCAAATAACTTGATAAATGAGACTAGACTTTGCAGAACGATATTAAGCTCGTGGGACAGGGTGCGTCATATATAATACGCAATGTGAGATATTTAATAGCTTGAATTTCTTAGTGGAAAATCTCTCACAAGTCGCAAATACTATTGCATTGTTGACTGAGAACATGTTAAATTTGACGGAATATTTCGTTCATGTTGGGGGAAGGAAACTATTTTGTTTTAACATATTGAAATAAAACTAAAAACACGGAACGATGAAAGTAATTTACATTTCAGAATAAAAGTTGATATTTTAGATGGAGATATTTTTTGTCATATTTCTGATTTTCTGGTAGGATTTCAACGCGTATCAAATATCACGACACTAACGCTACTCATTCATAAAATGATGGCATCATATCGATAAGGCGGTGGTGATGCTTTCCCTAAGCAGGGATTTGCGTCACGACTCCGTTCCTACATTTCGATTCAAGCTACGTGCATCGCATCTCAATTTCTCACTTGCCGAGGAAAATATCTTGTGGTTGAGTTGAAACGAATTATAAAACTTATTTGATGTTTCAGTAAACTAACGTAAAATAGTTGGAAACATTAACACTTTGCATGTTTGCTTATCATTAATTACAAATCTCAATCTAAATCTTTTTGATTCAGTTCAGATAAGTTTGGGATTTTGAATACTTCAGAAATTTCAATACTTTTTCATTAGATGGCGGAATAAGTAACTGGGTTTTTAATTAAAACTATTCGTAGAAGATTTTTTGGCATTGATTCAGTTTGTTCGATAATTAGAATCACCGCTTTGACATGTTTGCTTCGCACAGGCTACACGACAATTTTCTCTACCGCTCTTAGTCTCAAAATTACCCAAAAAGGGTAGTACTGCACTTTTGGGAATTTATTTTGAGGAAATCGATCGAGAAAATAAATAAAATGTGGAAGAAAATTTAGGAAGTCCCCGTTAGGAGATTCGAACCACGAATTCCTTGGATATGCAATGGAACTGAGTACTGTAACCAAACAGTCACCGAGGGTAGAACTGATATTATAATGTTCATAACTATGCGAATGAATGTTCCAACTACAGCTGATGTGGTTTGAACAAGCGGGCTGAAATGTGATTTACAAATTTTAATTTGCGGGCGAGGACATGTGAAACGTTGCCTTTTTGCCAGCCCTGCTCATGTAGGGTGGACCTATATGTTAATGGTCTGCGAAGTTTATGAAAACTATTCTTTATCGAGTTTAAATATTAAAAACTGATTTTATAAAAGTTATTAATGTTTTATTAAATTGATATTGGATTGCTGGTTTAAAAAAATAAATTTAAAGCTCTGCTCTGGATGGTTATATAATTAAAAAATTCCTTTATTGAATTAATAAATAAATAAAATTGGTGGATGCTGGAAGTTATAAAAATAAATAAACCTAAGAACCTATAACTGTTTTGTCATGTTTAGAATCTATATAGAGGAGTAACAAGATTGTTTAGTATCAAACAGGTGTCCGTTTTTATGTGCGTATAGCAAACAAGTGAAAATATACTGGGCTGGGATGGTAAGTAAGTATGCCAAACCTCTCAAACAAAGGTCTGCAGCTTGTCATCTGGCTTATACCAACCAGTCCCCTAACAGCTCTCTTTTGTTGAAGGAATACTCGCAACATTTCAGGTGAACCTCCCCCATAGCATTATACCATAGCTCGTGACACTGTGAAAGTGGGCATAGTACGTTATTACGGAACTTTGTGTTCCGGTAACTTGACGAATTCTTCTGATGGCAAATAATATAGCTGAGGACAGATTTTTACAGACTTGATCTACATGTCCTCCCCATGTGGGTGAACATCAAGATGAAATCCCAATAGTTTCACTTCGCTTGGTACTTCAGATCTTTTTGTTGTGAGGTACAGTTGTTGGGTCTTTTCGACGTTCAACCTCAGTCCATTGGCTCTTCTCCAGATCACTTCGTCTCAAGTCCACATTAATTAGTGTGGTGTCATGTCATCCGCAAACATAATAACTTTTGTGACGGGCACATTTACAGGTAAATTTCTAGTGCAGCGGATCTTACACCATAGTATTCCAACTTCTTCAATAAAATCTGTCAATTTACAGAATCAAAAGCCTTACTGAGATAACCTTAAAAGATAACTGAATATTTCTCTTCGATTCAAAAAAATCAATTACCAAGTCCAGAACCTTCACCATGGCAGTAACGGTTGATCTGTTCTCTCTAAATCCACGTTGAGAAGAACAAAGGAAATATTTATCTTTCAAAAAACTGGTCAATATGTTCTTCAAAGAAACTTCAAAGACCTTTGATATAGTAGTCAAAATAGAGATGGGTCTATAGTTTTCATCGTGTTGATTAAATTTACTTTTTATATTAGTATTTATCAGTTGCCATACCATCTTGGTTTTACTTATTGCATGCATCAGCTTATATGTGTTTTCCTCTCTCCACAAGTCTTCCAGCTGGGTTTTATAGATATCTTGAAGTCTTTTGTATATGCACCATCAGAGAGTCATGGTCTTTTCTTACCCTGGATATTGCTTTCTTTCTATTTTCTATTTCTTACATTGGAAAGCATGATTGGTAGACATTCTGCACCTCCCCATGCAAGCGATCATGTATCAGCATCGTCACTTTCAGTGAAGCCCAGTCTACGTTTTGCAAACTCTCAATAAATAGAATGGTACCTGCGTTGCTTATGATTCTCCTGTAGTTATATTCTTTTTTCATAGGTTCACGAAACTATCATATTTTAAATTTTTGTGCCAGATGATCCGACATGTGGCTATTTATATTTATTCCGCTGTAACCATCAGCGAAGGAGGACATAAAGATGTTGTCAATACAAGAACTAGATGTCTACGTGATACGGGAAGGCTAAGAAACAACTGATCTCAATTTAAAGGTTTTCATGAGTTCCACTAATTGCCGCCTCAGTGTTTCCTTACGGAAGTCAATATTAAAATCGCCTGTTTAACAGCATGTTGTCAACAATATTCAGAGCCAAGTCAATCGGCTACATCGATCATCATCAGGAAACTTCCCTGAAGAGGTCTATAGATGCAAATCACTGCTGTATTGTTAGCGATCAAAATGAGCATGGAAAGTTTGGAATAAAAAATAGAAAATTTCTGGGAAAATGCAGATAATGACGAAAATTTGGTCAACAAGATCAGGAATAAACAGTTGATTAAAAAAACAAGAAAAGTTCGTAAAAGTAAGAAAAAGATTCTTGAAAATAACTGCTTGAAAAAACGTGAAAATTGGACATAATAAAATAAATTTTGATATGGTTCAACGGAAAATTGGAAAAATTGGACACAAGAAAATAAAAATTATCCACACAACTACATTTGGTGGACAAAGGAATAAAAATTGGATATAAAAAGAAGAAAAACACTGGGCATCGATAAAATATAAAAAGTAAAATTTTAGATGTCATCGAAAAATTTGGAAGGACAATATGCATAAGGAGCAGGGGAATGGACCAATTACCTCCAAAACTGCGGACGACGAGTACAAATATATGGTCCAGTGGAAATATTTTCGAAGGAAATGAGAAAATTGGATGCCGGATGAAAATAAGTAACTATTTTACAATTATTTTGAAAACTGGTTTATGTTTTTTTTTATTTAAAAATAATTTGAATTAAAATGTTTGAAATTCAGTTCATGAATGACTCTGTTTTGATACATTTTGAAAGTTTGGGTATATTATTTGATTTGAAATTGAAATGATGATGTAAATAATTAGAGATTTTGATTTGTTATAATTTGAATATTGTAAATAATTTATGTAAAATTAATTAATTTTGAAATTTTGTAAATATTGATTTGTTAAAGTTTAAATTTGAACTTTTGTGATTTGTTAGGGTTATTTAAAAACAAAACTTGGTAGTTTTGACTCCAAAAATACCATGGAAATACCAAGAAAATATAAATTTATTATTGAATGTTTCCGGAAGAATTTGATTTTTTAAATTGTATATTTTATACCCTGGGACATTGCAATATATAATTAATCAATTCTTATTCACTATAAATAATATGTTCAAAGAATTTTGTATTTTTGTATATTAATAAATTATTTTCAATTATTAATTATTTACCTATTATATTTATATTAATATATCATTATCTATTAATATTACATATTCAAATTTTGTTTGGTAGCTTTAATTTTACATTTTTCCGCACCCGATTTATCAATATTATCTAATATTACGGCTTATATTTGGACACTTAACACTGAAATCTGAATTCTCTCTCGGTTCATTTGCAACTATAGAGCTTATTGAAATTTCCCATTTTTTATTTTCTATGTTCCACTATCATAATCTAGCCTTTGTTGCATTTATAACTTTTCTGAAAAATATGAGAGAAATTCAACAGAATATAATGAATAAGTGCAGTTTTGCCTGAGAAAAACAAATCGAGTTTAACCTAAACTTGTTTAATTACCTAGGAAACACATTTTAAATTTGCCATATTAATCCAAGTTTAGCTTAAACTCGTTTTGTGTTTGCCTGTTGGGATCGAGCCTAAAGCAAAAGCAAAAAAATAAAAATCGAGATACTCATTATTTCTATATAGCGTATAAAACAAAAATTCAAGTTTGGGACTCCCCGAATCTTAATTTTCAGTTTAAGCAAATTTACTGTGGGTAAAGAAGATTTTTACTTCATACTAATGTTTTCAGATTTTTAAATTTTTGCGACATTTAGTAAATAAATGACATAAAATACGAATTTCTGTATAATGCACGTATTTGGACAGTGCTTTGAATATTTTAACGCTTAAACACATATATGTGTACTAAAATAATTCATTGTATATTGTGATTTACCGATTTTAATGCTAAAAATACTACAATGCGATTGTAAAAATACGGTTCGAGTACGACAACCCCAAATCAAGGATATCATAGATATTAAAAAAATATTAAAGTATATTAGACAATTCTAAAATGAAGCAATTGCGTTTGATTAAATTGCAATTAAAAGTTTTGATTTTTCATACAAGAAAAAAATACTTTTTTAAACGCTGCAGATGCATTAACGTGGTAGCATAAGTTTATTTTAAACTGGATTTTCTTAATAACTACAACCGAAGTTTACTTAAAAACAGAGATTCTTTTGCTCTTTTGAACCCTTGCCTTCAGACATCAGTCATTTATGCTAGGGATTTATCCCAATTTTTGATATTTTCTTATGTGAATGAATTTTTCAAATGAAATTGAAAAAGCTTACCGAAACTAGTCAACGAAATTAATTTTAGAAAGTGGTTAGATTATTTATACTTACTATCAAACTGATTAAGATGAAATACCACTATATCTGTGAAAAAATATTAAAGAAATTTCTTATATCTGATATTTTCTAGTGTGGTCCTTCTTTTTATACATTTTGTTCGTGGGCGGGGCTAACCATAATATGCAAACAGCCAATACAGTATTAGCATTATATTTTTACGATTTATGGTCCTTTTTTACCAAAACTTATCAACTATCCATAAAATTTTATGTTTATATTTGAAATTTCTACCTACAAGTATCTACTACTATAATTCCATTAGAAAATATTTTAAATTTGTTTCCGAGTTATAGTATGCTCTGCCCTAAAAATACTATATTTATTGTATAGTATAAAATATAAATACTCAACGTCGTAGATAGAGAGGCGTTTGTCTGTCAATGCAGTCAGTTATTTCCTGGATATATATTCGACATTAGACATTTGCATACCTTACTTGCGTGAAATGATCTTATCAAATTATTATCTTGCGTATATACGCGTATACTCAATTGATAATAAAATTTCACTAGCATCTGGGATCGTGCTCTAACAGTGAAAGCATTCGATCAACGCCGTCTTATCTTGTCAAGGCAAATAACAAGACCGATTGCAAAGCTACGATCGACGTACGGAGAACTTGGGAAAAGCTTTACAAAAGCCGAAGTCGGAGTGAAAAGGACGAAGCGTAAGGGAAGATGAAACTATGTGAACATACATAGGCTTTCCATCAACAACGTGCCAGCCGCGTTTATACGTGTTCTGGTAGCATTATATAGTCAAGTTAGAACTTCGCATCGATAAAGAGTCAAATATTGCAGGTAGTATAAGCTATTTATTGAGCTATTAGGTAAGTAGGAACATAAAAATTGGTTTTCATTATAAAAACATTTGAAGGACATCATTTTTAATAATAATAAATATGTTTAGTGTTTTGGTTGGGGAAAACAAAGGATATACTTTGCATCGGTGCGCTCTCAACAGATTTAATTTTGCTAAGACTAAAAGCGAAATATATTGCAACCGTGCGGAAATTGTCTGCTACCAAAAGGCACGTTTCTACGTGTTATCTAAGGGGCGTTTAAATTATAATTTGCTTTGGGGTGCCACATAACCACAGGCCGGTCCCAAATTTAGATTAATTATGATGTATCATAATTTTTTTATTTAACTTCTTAACGATCCAACAAAGCAAATCTCTCGCATCTCACATCGCACGTCATATACATAACCAGACGGAAGTGACATTACATGAACTGAATGAAATACTGGTTTACAATCAGACTGTCTTTAGTAGTCTCGCCAAAATGTTCATTGGTAATAAACATGCGAATTAGCTGAGCCGAGTTACCCCACGTTAAAAAAGCATATGTACATACATCCGTTGTGAAAAGTACAATAAGAAGTTTTTAATTCTTGATTCTTTCTTCCCAACCCTAACAATTGGCTTTTGTAATCCGCTAGCGCTTACACTAAGTAAACTATGAAACATTTAAATACATTTTTACTATATTTTAATGCGGCATGCAAATAATTAGGGCGCGTTAAGCGTTAACCTGTTATGGTGCTTTAATAATGCAGAAACTGTTTGATAACAAAATGCGTAATCCTTTATTGTCCTGAATTGTAAATTACACCGCTAATAATTATTAGCTTAAAATTAGGTACCTATGTAACAGTGTTCTTCTTTTTTTATATTGAACCTCTATTATTTTTATATTAAAAGGTTCGGTTTGTACTGATGTTTAGCATTATGTCAATTAAAGTCGATGATAACAACTTCCCATAGGAATTCTAGCATATAACATCTTGAGTGACCGTTAGTAGAAATCTTTAAACATATTGTGAAGAGAACAGGTTGCAGCTTCAACATGATATTCAGAAATCGTTGGTTGATATGATAGACCAGCAGACCCTATCTAACTTGTTACAATGCTGGATGCTGGGGTAGCACAGATAAAAAGGGTTTGTAGGTCAGTGGTCACTTTTGATCATGGGAATAAAGTGGACTATTACACTACACATTAAGTACGGTAACGGCAATTAATAAATTAATTATTAAATAATAATTATCATATAGATGTTTAAACGAAGAAGAAGTTTCTCTTTAATTCCAGTTATTAATTTAAAATCTCTATAGATTTTCTTTTATTGTCAAACATTAATATTATGACTTCCACTACCCAGATAATATCACAAGTTAGTTTAAAACAGCTTGAAAATATAATGTAAATATTACATGTAGTTCATTTTGAAACTAACTAAGGAATAACTCATTATCTAGACATACATCTACTCTACATGGATTTATAATGTTTCAAGTCATTTTCCGATATCTAATCAGAGTTTTTAGCTGTTGCGAATAATAGGAAACAAATGGGGAAAAAAGTTGAGAAATACAAAACAAAAACCCAATATTGGTGCTTAAAATCTGTTTGAGAGAAAAAATTGAATGTACGTAAACGAACGATGAAATTTGCTCGTTCGCTAAAAAAGGTGTTATTGTTTGGTTAACAAATTACCCTAGCACCTACGAATTTGGTGTTGTTTTTTACAAGCATAAACTTTGGAATTGCTTGGTATCAAACTATCGCCGGAAAACAGTCCTATCTGAACTATCGATCGCCATTAGGAAGAACATTAATAATAGAAGGGAACTGAGGCAGTAAGTGCGCTCTACGATAAACGTGTTGTTTCACCGATAACGAGTGCTTGCGTTTCGTAGCAGAATGAGACCGGGAAATGCGAAGCTAACCATCAAGCAACAGGTGCAGACATTAAGTTCCAAAGCTCAAAACTTTTCTAAATTTACATTTTATGTATTTAGAAAAACAGATACTCGACCAAATTTAAAAATAAAACTTTACCGACGTATATGTACATAATACAATTACGATTTTCCTGCGCTTAAAGATCAAAGCATTTTTTGGAATTTTCTTAAAAATTCTTCCAACTTCAGTAGGTAACATATTTTGTGTTTATGATTTTGGATAATCTAATAAGTCAGGTACCCTAACAATTTTAAAGGCGCACTATCATATATGTGCAAGGAAGTGTAGATTATTATTTATTGAATTTTGAAAATTAAGTTTTACAATTAAAACAAACGATACTAAAATATTGCGAAATAACTCAAAACTTTAAGATCATACGGAAGGGTGCAGAAAATAAGTTGACTGTATAATTAAATACCTTCTGTAACAAAGTGGAATTCGGTTCAGAATCTTTGCAATGCGCCCATTCAACTATATTTTTAATTTATCATATTGACAGCGAAGTAATGTAAAAATAATATTGAACGTTAAATTAAAAAATCGAAATAAATACTATTAAAATATAATAAGGCATTTAAATGAAGGGGTGGTTCCTCTAGATATTTATTGCATTATCAAATCAAAACAAATGGAATAAATGGATTCAAAAAAACAATTGCATGCAACGTAAACATTTAATTACGGTGGATATAATATAAATACAGCATTTCAATATTGCACAGGTATGAATAAATAAATTAAAAAATTTTGAAACATATGATCAAAGATTATTATTTATAATATAATGGATTGCATGCTGAGTTTCAAATAAACCAACTGTTTAGTAACACGCTGAGTACCATTGTCTCGGTGCGGTGCAAAAGCGGGAAGTATAAAAAGTACCTATAGTCAAAAAATATACTAGCAAATTACATTACCAAATATTTTGAAGTGCTTAATTATATTTAAAAAATTATTGAAAAATATAATACAAAAGTAGGCATTTAGATACTACCTATATGTTTTATTATAATATACATAACTATATGATACTATAATATATACTATAGTATAATATACTTTTTTATGTACATGTTATATTATATTATAGAAAGTTCAAAAGAAAATATAAGACAGTGGGTGGTGAGAATAACAATTGAAACAACCTCAAAAATACTAATACAAAAAATCATCAATTAAAATTTTGTTCTGTATTTTTTTCAATTTCTAGTATTATCCTTACCTTTTTGCTAATATTACAGTAATTGATTGAAAAAAACCGAAATTAACTAAAAAAATTCGTTAACATGCGTTTTATTAATACTTGATTGATAATTTAACCAATTTAATTTAATAATTAAAGCAGCATAATTGATACAATGCAAAAATTTTCAATTATTTAGTTGAACCTGTTTTCTTTGTTTCTTTCTTATAATTTTCATGTAATTTTAAGAAGCTCCAAGCGCACAGGTTCAAAGATTTCTGTGAAATTTCGTGACCTGAAAGAGGTAAAAGCGTGGGTTCCGTTTGCTTTGGTGTACTAAGCAGAGTACAGCATAAAAATTTTTCCTACATTTATATTATTTATTTTACCTTTCAACTCCTTGGAATATTTCGACATAGTTAACTGATAATTTTTGTAATTTTACGATAAAAATGATCGTTTGATGATTATTATTAATTATTTATTGCAAGTTAAACTGAAGTTTCCACTAAGAAAATGTTGAAAATAAAATGACTTAGCTATTCTAAAAAAATGTGTCTATAATATGCATTTTATATTCCTGTAGTGCTATTTGATGCGACTGTTAAGATACGAAACAATGAGACTGGCAAAGCCACCAATGTATTGTTGATGCTTGGCACATGTTTTGTAACACCTTTGTGCCATTGGTTCTATTCTGACGAGATACAGATATCTAAGCATATTCAAAATAATAATTAATTTAAAGGGTTTTCTTAATCTCGCTAGCTTGTCTAAAATAATTTTAAAACATTTTCGCTGAGACAAAAAATTGACTTTTATATTATATAATATGTGTATTAATATTTTAGTTTAGTTTGATATAATAGTATATTACATATTGAGTGATATGTAACTTGTATTAACTTAGTGCAGGTGCTGTCAGTTTTAAATCATAAACAATATAAAGAAAAACTTTAAAATCGTAGTAAAATCACTAGGGAGTTTTTGATATATTAAGTCATCACGGTTGATAATTGTCCACTTGACATGCGGATGGACACAAAGATTTTGTTATATCTTTTATGTATGTAACTATTTTGTTACGATATTCAAATTTTGAAATTTTTGAGATATTCGTTCTTACGTTTATAACCTGACGCAATTTCTCTAACTAAATTTGTGATAATAAAGAGAATATTTATTATTTTTTTAAACAAAGCTGTGTTTTTTGTTTTGTGTTATTGTTCAGTAATAATTAGCAAATTTATTTTAATTTTTGAAATTTGGAAAGCCAAACTTTTGGCTTTCATGTCGGTGCAAATACGCTCTGGACAAAATCGTAAAAATCTAAACAGATTTGAAATACAATGGCATCGAGTTCAGGTCGCTTTTCTAATAAAATTATTATAATTGTGGAAAATAAGAGAATTTGAAGTATTTATTTAATTGGGTTTGGAAGGAGAGATTAGATGGATAGAAAGATAAGAGTGAAAAGGGAAAAAAGTAAAACAGATGTGTGCTGAAGTAATACAGAAAATTTAAAAAGAAAATCAATGTAATAATTAAATTATAAGTGTGAAAATAAGAACAATTATAAATCATTAAATAAATAAATCATAAAATTGTAGAAGATTGCAAGCGTGGTTGGACTATTCGAGCGTTGAAAGCCACATGTTTCTTACAGACAAAAAATTCAACTATGAGTTCAATTTGTAAAATTAAAATAATAATTTACAAAATAAAAGTTATTATATTTTATACAATTTTATCATAATAGGTATACATTTCTCCATTTGGAATCTACATTGGTCATTATTGATGTCGAATGGATTAACGTGATTCCTATGTAAACTTAACATTTTATAATTGGAAAGCGTTAGAACATCAGAGTTAACCTCTCAGGCGCGGATGCAGGATTTTGTTTAGGGAGGGGCAATTTTTGTGTGATTTAAACAGACCATTCTTTGTGTTTAGCCTGCTTTTATGCAGTCTCTGTAATGTGGTAGAATTACTCGTTCGGAATGGACTTGTTTTCCTACAGGTCCACATTTAGTCTGGTAAGAACTTTTTCTGCCAGTTTACCCAATTCAAAGAGCAGGCTAAGGGCCTCTACGAAACAGGATGTCTTGGATTATGTCCAGGTTTATGCAGCATGATGACATCGGCCACTTTCTAATGACATGGAAAGTGTTCGAGTCGCATTACGGCATTAAAAATGTTCGTAACTGCTTCCACCCCTGCTCTGAGCAGTTCCGCGATCACCTTGTTCCAAATACCACTGGGTCCAGGTGCACTTCCTGAGGGGAGGTGCTTTCTATCTGTACATCGTCTGAGTTGGGGCCTTCCTTAAGTCAGTTTTAGACTTCTGTTCTTAATCTTTACGGTGTGGTCGAGGGAGCCTGTGGTTAATGTCAGCCTGAGCCTAATGTCAGTTTTGACTTGTTCCTTTAGGGGGTTATACTCACGTCGGTGATCGAAGTAGCTCGTACGCTGTCCGCGGCGCCTAGCCCGGTTTGTCTCTCTGATTAGTTCCTTTATATTTCTTTTTTGGGAGTTTGTGTGATTGCTTCTGTAACCTTCTCCTAGAACAGCTTTATGTAACTGTCGAGGTCCTCTTTCGACAGAAGGACCGGTGGAAAACCCAAGGTTTCTGGAGAAGCTGCTTTTAAATTAAACCAGTTTTAATCGGTATCCCCCAGTTGCAGCAGAACAGGGTTATCTTCGAAAAGAAGGATTGCATCGAGGTCGTACTTGGCGGCTAAAACCTTTTTTCGGTTTTGCTGTCTTCGTAACCCATTCGCATTCCAGTAAGCGAGCTGTAGGAAATTTGGGCGTAATTTGAGGTTTCTATCCATTAATCGGGCAGTAAGGATGATTCGGGGGAAGCGGCCCCTTTGCTTTTTTTTCTTTATCGTCTTCTGTTCTTATTGATTTTAGCCGGTGCTGCTGGCCCGTTGTGCCTTAGCAGATCTGCTGCCTGCTGCATCAACGAATTAGCTAATGCAACGCAAATGCATATATCTACGTTGAACATACGTATCGTCAATAGAATGCGAGTGCTTGTAGATGTGAAAATACATGTAAAAAATCGATTTTCAAAATTTAATTGTGAAGTAACCGGAGGTCCTAATTCATTCATTCTCACCTAATCTGAAAGCTCAAAATGTGCTCTTTCAGAATAATCATTTCTTTTCTTTCCTACTTTGAATATTGAGGACCCCATTATACTAAAGTGCCCAGGGCCTCAATAAGTTAAAGACGGCCCTGACTGCCGCCCTTCATTCTTGTACTTTAGAAACAATTGCGTGCAGGAAAAGTAACAAACTTTAACTTTGACAATAATAATTAATAAACCCAAAGTGAACTTTCAAATTATTTTCGTAAAAATTTATTGTGAAATATAAAATATTGCTTGGGATCCATAATGTACTAACTAACCAATATAATAGAAAATTTTATGCTCTACCAAAAATATGTCTTTAGTTTTTAATGCATTGACGAAAAGGCTTAAAATTCCTTCATTTGTATTTTGTGGATAATATGTGGAAATTAATTTCCTATAATATGCTGAGTGGTTTAAGAAAAGTTAATGTAACAAAAAAGAAATAAATATGTAATAGCAACCTAAGAACGTTATCGTTAAGAAAGTTCCAAACTCAAAAAATCGCAGAAAAACAAGGTTTAGAACATAATAAAGTGGAAAACAAAAAAGTCGATATTTAAAATTGAATGCAAGAAAAATAGAATATAAAATGATTTCAAAATTCACACGAAATAAATATCTGCACTTCTTTTGAACTATTTGATATAGCAAATTAATATCGCAGTTTCGCTTTAACGATTTATGCCATTCTTTGTATAACATTTTAGTTTATTTTGTTTCCCGAATTGCAAGAAATAAATGTCTTTTTTGATGTTCCGTAAAATCAGTTTAACGAATGGCATGACAAAGATGGATTAAAACTGAAATTATGAAAAAATTATTATAATAGTTGGTGAAACTTAAATCGAGCGAGAATTTATAAGTGGTGGTTCTAGAAGTAGCACGCGATTGCTCGGCGGCGACGTGCTCGACGTACCCTATCTGTCAACTAGAGTGAGGTATCCCGCCTTACCCTTCGCTTCAGGGCAGCGTGTCGACGCTCCAGAGTAGCTACCCTCGTTAGAGCATCCGACCGAAGCTTCGCATGCAATATTAATGCTAGCGGGCCGTTCCTAGCTACCGTTCGCTTCACTTTTTTCTAATAACGGCACGTGAAGGAGAATATCGGAAAACTATTACTATTATATTGCGCGTAATGATAGCATTTTAAATAAGTGCCTTACGAAACTGGCAGTACATCACATATTCTCTTTTCATAAAATCTATTTTTTCTTCTGTAATTTTTAATTCCTTTCAAAAATATATGCTAACAAAACAATTTTATTCTCTATAACATTTAGAAGTGTATTAAATTTGTTCTTCTATTTCAAAATTAACAATACCATCTACAAACAGGAACGAACAAAGGCTGTAAATTGTTGGATGCTTTTATTAAAGTAAAGCCTCTGCGAGTTTTAATATTTTTTGAGTCTAAAATTTTCTGAACCATTAACCTCTCCAACTGCACAGTACACGATTTTAATAATATTTGCTACTGGGCTTTCTTGCGATTTGTAATTACAGAAACTTAAAAACAAAGTAATCTATAAATTGAAACAATGGTCACTTTTCTGTACGCAGTCCAAAAAATCAATAAGGATTCCTTCGTATCCCACTTGAAAAATTCATAAAGTATCAGTTATTGTCAATTTATGAGTTCAAATATACTTCACTGTAAATTATATAATAACTATTAAGTTAAGAGGTACCTACATAATAGATAGTATGTATTGAAAATTTAATACCCTTGAAGTAAATCTGTTAGATTCATCGTTGCGTACCATTTTAATACGGTAGCACTTGAGTTAAAAAGAAAGCTCCACCCTTGTATAAGAGGTGACCATCCTGTTTAATGCACAACAATGCGTTCATTACAAGTTATGATATAGCCTTACGTTTTTCTCTTGGTAATTATAGTTTTTATCGAAAATGCATTTTTGCTCACAAGCAAGTGCACTCGAGCTAAAGCTCTCGTAATGCGTCGCTAAGCAAGAATACGTTATTGTTTACAATCTTAAATTTCTAATTAAAACTGTAACTCTTGTTACTGAAATTTTGATTCAGAACACACAGTATAATATTGGTTTAACCTATATTTAGAATCTATTTCTGTCCTGATGATATTGCGTAGCATATTATATTGCACATAGCATGTACATATAGCATTCCATTGTGCATATTATGATATTTGAACTTCTCGCATTAGGTACGTACCTATATGTAGCGGTTCTATTTCAATCGATTTTCAGTATTGCCGCAAGTTACAATATCCGTAAACAAAACTATCATTGTTTTGTTTCCAAGTTGGATAAATTAAAATTCGCTCTAACCCCCTTGCGTTAATCCACTTTGTCTTTTGGCAGCAGACGCCTATACAATATACAGCTCAACAGTTCTTTTTTTTATCAAACTGCACGTTTTTAGGAATGCATGAGGCAAAATTGATAATTTGCATTCATACATTATTGCAGGAGTTAAACTTAAAAGTAAAATAAATTGAAGCTTTTGTGTGTGAAACCACAACATAAAATATTTTTTATTCTTTTCTTTGACTTTAAAAACACATCAATAGAAAAATAAAACTCGTAACAGAAGTGCCAAGCTCAAGCCAAAAAGAACATGAACACACAACGGGATGACGGGTCAAGAACAGTACGAGGGGACGTGACGCGGTTCTCTGATACTTAGTTTTCGCCACAGCCTGTGGCCAGCACGGTATTGCTAGCTCAAATCAACATCTCGAAGAAGTGGCATATTATATTCTGCAAAGTCTGCTTAGTTGCTTTTCATCTCGATTTTTATTAATACTATCTGTGGATGCAAGTTTTCCGGAAAGTATTTGTAAAAAGCGGGAAAGATATTTATTCTTTATTCTTCATTGTATTGAAATTTGTAAGTATTCCTTATCATTGTGGCATCAACAATTTGTTTTATAAAATCCGCACCTACCGTTCTTAAAAATTTATTGCACGTTCTTTCTACCAATCATAAATTATTTAGTTAATCATATAACTTGCCCATACCTATCGCAAATTTAAATTAATTTACTTTGTCAGACATACAGTATATCATAACTTCGTAGCTATGTAGTTTCAAATAGCTTTTGTACTGTTTTTAACATGCATGCTCGTATTTAGCATTATTTTATTTTGTGGATGCGGATTAACCAATTAAGTTTAAGTTTAAACGCAGAAGTTTAAATGGGAAATTTTAGTATATCTGATCATTTCAGTCAAGCGATTTGTTCGTCTTTCGTATAATTTTAACTTTAAGGTAAATGGACAAATAAAACCAGAGCTAGATGTTGACGCTCACTCCGAGCTTATGTTTGTGTGTCGATCTAGGGGACAAATTAAAGTGAAACATAATTATATAGTGCGATCTCTCACGTAATAATTATAAAAAATACAAATATCACACGTAAAAGTTCAATTCTCGGAGTCAAGCATGCCGAAATAATTCAGTCGCAAATGCAACAGATTTCAGTTTCTCAAATTGTTGCCTAGTTGATCTCAAGGATGCTGTTTTGAATTCTACTCTCTGCTTGCATTCAGGTATTATATCCCTTTTTCCTAATTCGCACCGGACGCAACAAGGACTAATCAAGACACTGCCTAAAATATGGGATTTTACAATTTTCTCATCGGACAGTTCCAATAATGGACCAGAAATATATTAATAACTTGAAATTTGAAACTGAGTAAAAATGAGATGAAAATGTTTACAGCTGTGCTATTTATTAATTATTTTCGGTAGTCGACATATTAATATACATATTATGAAAGCTCAGTAAATCATGCAAATTGATGTTATAGTCGAATGGTTTTCACAGCAAACGTAAATGCAGCTTTTAAGGTACAGATTTAAATTTATATGGTAAAGTTAATAACATTTTTAAAAAACATTATTATTCAAAGTAATTTAAAATTGTTAATTTATAAAAAATATTAAGAACTTTTTTAAACCAAATTACATAAGTATTTGTGTTAGGTACATCTTATGATGATTTTTTATTTTTATTTTAATATAAAAGGGTTTTTGACACGAATTGCAATAAAATAGTAAAACTATTGATTTTGAATTACTATCAAGATTCAATTTACTGATATTTTGAAATTCAAGTGTTTCAATTCTCAAGGTTGGTTTATGGAGAACGACTGTAGATGGTAGATTAATGATTGTAGTTTTCTGGACGCGCGTAAACTTGACGGCGCCGGTATACGTTTACATTTATGGCCCTAAAAGCCACTAATGCATGGTTTTACAATTTATTGTTAAAAAATATTTTCCAAGTACACCTTGTATCTAGTGTATCTGTTAATCTTCTTGTTCTAAGTCTAAAATTCCATTTATAGTGTTATGAGGACCCTTCTGCATTTATGAATTAGTCAGCTTTATTCTCTATTGTTCTAGTTCTGCTATCGTAAAGATTTTGCTTCTCTTTCCATCAACCTTGCCATTTATGCAGAGCTTTTCGATTTCATCTGCCTGATTACATGTCCGAAAAATTTAAGTGTCTAGGTGTCCAAATCTAAGAATCTAAATATATGTTAGCATTCAAAGAATTATCATTATTGAAATCCTTCAACTTGTCTACAGCATGCAACGTTCAGGGCCTGTAAATGCAAGATTGGGAAGACATGGGGACTTAAACCGAGGATGGTACTTTGGCTATACACCAGAGTGGTGATACCCACGGTGACATATTCGGCCATAATTTCGTGGCACGCTGCCAAGAAAAGGGAAAGCATAAATAAACTAGGCAAGCTACAAAGACTAGCATGTCTAGGAATCACGGGTCACTATGATCAACGCTTACCGCAGCCATGGAAGCTCTTCTGGGGCTGCAGCCATTGCACTTAGTCGTGGAGGCAGAGGCCCTACTAGCGGCCTACAGACTGACAATTAATGGATTAGATATGGCCACCCCAACAAAGGGGCACCATACCATGATCTTTAACTCTATAAAGAGCAATAACATGCTTTGCTTGCAATCGGATAGAACTAGCACTGTAAGGGACTTCCGAAAACCATTCAGTGTAGCAATACCTGAGAGGGGCAAGGAAAAAACCATACAGGAGCTAGGTAACCGATCCAATACCATCTGGTACACAGATGGATCTAAGACAAAGATAAGTACTGGAGCAGGTATAAGCGGGAGAAGAACAGGAGATGCCTTTGGCATCAACCTGGGCTGCCACGCTACTCTATTTCAGGCAGAAGTATAACTGCAATCTCGGCTTGTGTGCATGAAATGATGCGGAGAGACTACATAGATAGGCGAATCTGAATCATGACGGACAGTCAGGCCGCTTTAAAGGTCTTGGAAGGAGTAGAGATATACTCCAAGGTCGTAAAACAATGCCTCGACGCACTGATAGAACTAGCAACCCGCAACAGCGTACGCTCATGTGGGTGCCGGGACACCAGGGCATAAAGGGGAACGAGGAGGCGGACCGCCGGGCCAGAATGGCTGCAAATACAACCCTGATAGGTCCCGAACCTACCTGCGGGATTTCATACAAGACCGTAAGGGAAGGAATCAGGAAAACATTAAGGAGGCAGCACCTTGCTCACTGGGAGGGCCTTCCTGGACTGAGGCAGTCGCGGATGTTCATAAGGGGACCCTCAAGCGAAGCCAGGAGTAAGGCAATAATCCAGCTGAGTAGAAAACAGCTGAGAAGGATAGTAGGACTTTTTACAGGACACTGCTGTCTGAAAAGACACCTCAATTTAATGGGGATAGTTGAAGATCCTACAAGTAGGATGTGTGGTGAAGCAGATGAAACTCTTCACCACATCTTATGTAAATGCCCGGTACTGTCGGGTGAAAGAACACGTCACCTCGGATTTCCAAACCTGGAAATCGAGGAGATAGTACAAGCACCCATCGGCCGCGTACTCGACTTTGTCGAGGAAACGCAGTTGATGGAGTAAAAAACACGGAACCAGGGGCACAATAAGCTTAAGCTTCAGTGCAGTGGGCGATAACACCACAACCCGTTTTATAATAATAATGCAGCGTTCAAATTTTAGGCTTTCGAGCCGTATGTTATAGAACCACATAGTTCCATTCCCACATATTTCAAAATTATGGAACTACACTCACAATTTTTTTTTTCTTTATCTTCAATTCAAATTAAATATGTTTATATCGCAAACACCTTTTAATTTCCTCAATAATTTAAATTTTACAATTGCTAAATCAAAGGACAAAAATTATACTTCGTTCCTCTTCTCCATCTTCGGCAAAAAGCCCCCTCTCCTCCGCTAGTTGGCGTCAGGTTCGCCAACTCGCGGGAATTTCAATTTCAAACAAAAATAAAAATATATATTGGCGAGTGTTTTACGGACTTCTCCGTATTTCGCATCTTACTCTCCAATCCTCACTATCAGTCCATCACCTCTTCCAAGTCAATTCCTGAGCCCAAATTCTTGCTGGTCTGCTCCGTTTTTTTTTTGAAACTTGGAGTGCATTTTCAAATTCTTTTTGGCCATCGGGATATGTCCATTCGCTACATTTGGCCGAACCACCTTAGCCTCTTGATCTCTATTGTGTCCATTATCAAGCCAGTTATCTCCATTCTCTGCCGAATATCGTTAATTCAGATGTGTTGCAATATATTTAAATATTCACAAAATTAAATATTTACAAATTACTAAATACACATATTTAAGGCGGGCATAAGTGAGACAGAAAATGTATAGTACTCTTTCTCTCATGCACATGGGAGCGCATAGGAAACAAAAATCAACATAACGTCGTAAGAATTTTCAAAACGAAACATAATTTCTTGATTGTTTTTCAATTTTTAGAATCTTAAAGCTTCAACAACTGTTCTAAAGAAAATTTCTAGCCGATCGGATAATTACTTTTAAAAATACGAAAGTTTTCAAAACAGCCGAAAAATAGTTGATACAATTTTACACAGATTTTATTTTTTTTAAAAGTCGTTTTAAATCAGATCGTCTTAAAAATTCCTTTAGAACAACCGCAAATATATTATCCTTCGATTAAAACTAAAACATTTAAAAAATTCGGTTTATTTTCGAAGCAACCTTCGACGTTTCGTCAAATAATTTTCTGATTAATTTCAATATTTTTATTGCAGCAAATTTGATTAAAATTTACAGATTGCTAAAATTTTAGTGGAGCTTTAGAAAAGCAGAGAGCGCTGTATTTTTAAATGACTTTTGTATAATGAACATTGTATAAGAAATAATTAATCTCCAAGATTTTTTATTATAAATAACTAAGCAATAATATTTTTGTATAATTAGGCTAATAAAAATGTTACAATTTACAATTATTATTCTAGTTTAGCAAAGACGAATAATTTTTTTCTTGAAAACAAATCAAGAGACCTGCAAAAAGGTTGTTGGGATTCACGTTCAATTTTTAAAACGCAACTATCGGTCAGTAAATAAAAGGGGAGGAGCTTATGTCTCCCACTAATAAAATCACAACCTTAAGTTAAATCATTTTCAAAATTGAGATCAAAATCAGATTACCAACTACATAAAATATCAAAATCTTCAAATTATTTATAAAATTTTTCTCGAATTCATAGGATCTCATTTTCAAAACTCGCATTATTTACAAAATTACAAATTACAACTGAATCAAAACTATAAGCATCTTCAATCAAAATATTTTCAATAAACAAAACTCAACTTTCAAATTTAACCGAAAAAATATCTATAAAAACAATTCTCAAAATTTTTCCAATTGAATTATTTTCGAATTAAGAATACTGCCATAATCTATTCTTCCACCTACGTACTTCCATCTCCATGAAACGTGCTTCCACAGAAATATCCACGTGATGCTCTTCCTAAGTTTTAGAGATGGCCAACTCATCCCCTTGCTCTTCATCCCGTTCACACACTTTTTGTTTTTATTTTGTCCGAATTTATTTTTGTCATCTTTAGCATCTTTTAATTTCTTTTGTGTAAACATCCGCCTCTTGTCTTTATCAATTTTTCTTTCTTTTATTGTAACAGCCATAATCTTACCAATTACAGGCATGTCAACGATATCCTCAATCTTGTTCTTTCCGGTTCCTCTACAGCTTCCAGTATGACAACTTCAACGTCTCCATAGTCTTTCGAGATTACCTCCGTTGCAATTAGATCATCTGCTAGAAGAAGGACTAACGGAGAAATACACAACGAATTAGTCACATTAAGGCAATGAGGATAGGCTGGTTCGGACACAGTGAGAGAGTGCAGAGAGCCCACGAAGTCAGAGCGATTTCAAGTATTATGGATTGGTGCCCAAGTAGTGATAGACCAAAAGGAAGACCTAGAACAAGATTGAAGAGCGAAGTGCTAAATGACTTGAAGAACATGGAGATATATGATTGGAAAGAAAAAGCTCAGAATAGATGCCTATGGAGGAAAGTGATGGAAAAAGCGAAGACACGCGAGGAACTGTAGGAGAGAAAAGAGAAGAAATTATGGGGACTAATCCACTCCTGAAAAAGTATTTCTAAGCATCAAACGATGCGGCTATATTCCGCAAGGAATGGGAAGCCTGAAGATGATGGCGAATTATAATATCCAATTATAATTATTTTTTCTTTCCAATTATTATCTACAATCTTCTTTTTGTTTTAATCTTCTTTTCAAACACAAGTTCAAAAACACCAGATATTTATTCACTTTAAAAAAACAGATTAACTATTCCCTTTATCATCAAAAATCTCGTTTTAATTCGCAATTATAATCAATTCAAAATTTCTTATCGAATTAGACTTGTGGCCACTTCGCCATGTTGACGCAAAAAGTCCCTTGTCCTCCGCTAGTTGGCGTCAGATTCGTCAACTCGCGAGAATTTCAATTTTAAACAAAAATAAATAAAATTTAAAATTAATGCACCCCCTCCCTTTTTTTCACACAGACTATTTAGTGCTGCAATCTATCGTTTTCTATGGAGAGCAACTCTGGCGCAAATATCTCTTCGGTTCTTTCTACTAACCTCAATTAGTATTTCTAGATTAGAAATCCTTCGAACGATTTCTGTAAGCTTTTCATAGAAATATCCTATATCTTCAGTCGTTGATAGACAAATTATATCGAGAAAGAAAAGCATAAAAATTGAAATTAAAATCGTTATTAGTACCAAGAGTGTAAAGTACTCGTTTTATTGCCCGTGAGACATGAAAGTTGAATCAGGAACCAAAGGTGATCAAGATCAAAAGCATACTATATTCTGGAACTACACTTTATTTCACAGTTGTTATTCACAAATCTTTTTATTATAATTACATGTAAGTAAAATTAAGTTTGAACGACGATCCTGCTTTTAAATAAATATTAATCTGTTTTCAGTTTATATAAATGTATAAAAAGTCAGTCTATTAGTATTTCCTTCCGTAACGCAACTTGGATAGCTTTAATTTTATTGCCACTTTAAAAAATTAGGATGTTATTAGAGAGTGATGTGTCAGTGCGGTCTTCAGGCCGCACCACCTGGGACATAAGTTTCACTGGATCGTATAACTATAATTTCATCGTATTAATTTTTAAGATACTTTAGTTTAACTTGAAGTGAAAATTTGGTAAATTATGGCCGGTTCCATAATAAAATTTTAAAGATACATTTGTAAAAGTGTGAGGTAAACTAGGGGAATATGGCACCGATTTATTCGCGATAGGATATCTTTCTAAATTAAAATATGTTTTTATTATTAATATATTAATAATTTAATATTATTAAAATAATATTCACGGCAGTTTAGCTTACTTTAAAAAAAAATTTAATATATTCCAAATACACATAAGCCCATCGGGAAATTGGAACCGCTTTTGTGGGCCTAGATCCTAATACTATATTTAATCCGGAAATATATTTTATTAGAGAAGGCCAGTTTCAAAAGTTGCTAAGGGCTACTCATATCAAAAAATATTCTGCGGTCTCCACAGAGGCAGCATCAGTGTCCCACCGGGAAAGTCCCGCGCTTCCTATGGGCCTCTCCACTCCTGTATATCTTCTTTAGATGACAGTGAAGCTGTAGCATACACCTGCACGTCGTTCAAATTGATTGGCACGGCTTTTAGATTTACGGGTACAATTCTATCATTGACAGCTTCATCAGTCTTCATATTTTATAATAAATAATTAATAATATTTCTATTTTGATTATTTTTTTGTAAATAAAACTTAAAATCATGAAGTTGGATAATTTATTTTTAAATATTTGTCATTCTTTTAGAATAGGGGGTATTGTCACGGATACGTTTCTGGACGCCGCGCCGGCGTCTATATCCATTTATTATTACCTAAAATATGTCAGATTTTATTTGATTATTGTGTCAAATTCAACATCATTGCATTTTTTTTCATTCCCATACCGTAGACCCCTAATATATTATTATTATGTGTATTTTGTACGCGGATATTTTACAATTTTGAATAACTATTTTTAAAACAAGTTAAAAGGGGTATAAACAAGAGGTAGTGAAAATTCTATAAAATATCAAAACAGTTGCCCAGTGACTTTATTACAATGTAAACAAGTTTTTATGCGAACAATAAAACCAGAATTATGCGTGTGCCCCAAGCAACGTTAAAGCAAATATTAATATTTTTACAATGTAATAAAGCTATGCGCGATTTGTAATAAAAAAACTAGATCTTACTTTAAATGTTCTCTAGAAATTTTAATTTGAATTTTTGGTATTTTGTGTTTATTTTTGAGAATTTTGATACTTCTCACTTGAAATAATAGCGACAGCGTCCAGGTGAGTAGGAAATCTTGTAAAAATTTTAAATTGTGAAGTTGAGCATCTTGGTAGAATACTGACGGATTAATGGTGAGCCTGTAAGGGTGCGTCATTGCTTATTTAGATGGACTTTTGGTTGATTCTAAGAGTATTAAGGATATGAAGCTTTTCCAGATAGCCAGCTTTCCTTGTATACTCGGGTTTATTATTGTTAGTTATTTTGACCACGATGAGAAAGCATTATTGTGGTAAAAATATATGAGGTGGTAATGCATATTAATAATTATAATAAGTACGTACATATAATTCATGGCTTTCATTAAAAATTTAATTGAGTGTTAATGTAAAATGTATATAATTGAATGTAAAATACTCTGCGTTTAGCACAACGATGACCACAAAATTAACAGCAAACCGAAGCTATAGATAAGCATACTGTGTTCAACGTAGAATATACCACAAATAGAACACAAAATTCAAATTAATATCCGACAGTAAACCATTCAATTTACAAAATGTTACTTATGAATATGGTTCCACATTTCCCGAAATGAAAACCTTTCCTCGAATTCTTCGTAACGGTAGATTTGGAATTTGTCATCTCATTAATAATACGACGACCAAACGTAGTCTCATTTTGAAAATCAATTGAAAACATAAATTATAGTTTCAGTTTTATCCGCTTACCTCCCTTATTGCTGTAAATTGCTTTTTATCTTATTTAATTTCAGAAGATTTTTAAGTTTCACTCACGAAAATTAACGACAACAATAAATTATTCTACAGGGAAATGTATATTGCAAGTCAATTTTTAACAGAGACATTTAAAATGCCCGATTATTCTGCCCATATAACATACATTTCAGATTTAACATAAGTTAACAAATAATACAGTAATAAAATTCTAACTGAGAACTAAATGAAATATTACCTACAAACCTAAGAAGAAACTGGGAAAAGATTTCCACATTTATATCCAGTAAAATATTTTATATAAAGGGATATTTTGCACAAAAAAATTACGTGTTTAGTTAAATTTTAATACGTGGAGCTTTTGTTTGGTTTACGGTCCGGTCCCATCACATTAAAAATTTCATTAAACTCGCAAAGTTTAACTGAATATCCATTGAACCATACGGTTTATGTCAGTTAGTTTTTCAGGACTTATAACTGTGTTAATCTTGGAAAGGAATCATCTTTAGATTAATATTACGAATTTTTGAATATTATTATGATTAAACGCAATTAAATTTAACTGAAGAGGTTTAAGAAGATTAAATACGCGTTTTCAAAAAAAAATTTTTTTATACAATTTATTATTTTCACAAATTTTTAAACAGGTTTGCAGACATTAAAAAACCGTATCAAATTTTCAATACATAGAAGTTTCAGAGTAACGGGAGAATTGTGAACGAAAATAGTTTTCAATTAATTTAAAGCAATTTTCAATTTAATGTTTTTAAAAATGAATTACAAAGATTTTCATAGTTGACTGAAATAAAAATAGTTAAATGAAGCCGGGACAAATGGTTTCTATGTAAAACTCTATGCTATATGCTATCTTAGAGCATAGAATATTAATTTAAAAAAAGTTTGCGAATTGAAAAATACTAAATATATAAGACATTTCTAAGTTTAGTTGCTTAAGTTATAGCTAAAGCTGAACAAATAAACCAAGATTTAAATAAAAAAACAATTAAAATAAAATTTAAATACAAAACAATTAAAGTAATTAATTTAAGAGCTTTTTAAAAGACCGAGAATTACGAAAGTCACTGGATGACAAACAAGAATGGGATATCAACTAATACTGCTCAGGAAGCAACGGTGCTTATCAACAGTAGCAACAAGTAGTTAATAAATCTAAAGATTATGATGTATCATCATCGTTCGCGTCTGTTCATTGCTAACACACGACAGAAGTTTCTTACTTTAAAAAATTTTTTTCAAGTGGTACAATATTTCAAACTTTCCATTGTAACACCCTCACAAACTGTAAATTTAACTAATTTACTAATAAATGTTATTTATGCTTTGTTAGTGGAGACGATAAAAATAAACTGTTTTAAAAGTTAGGTTAATGGAATTCTCCACTTCCACTTCTGTTTTCTGTGGAAAATTAATTTAGCATGTATAGTATCCATGCACATCGACCGACTATGACGAATGTCGGCTAAATTGGTACACGCTGGTGCATCAGTTATTAAGTACAATACATTACTACCACCGAATGAATATCTTTCGTAATTTATCCCGTCATGATCTATAACGCACCTCGTCCCAAGAGTTTAATATTACGCGTAAGTCTGGGAATCATTTATCATGTCTGTATTATTAGAATTGACATCACGATCTGGTAGGCGCAAGGAAAACGCACGAGCGATGAACCGCTGAACGTGACCATTAAAATGCCGCATGTGTAATCATGGGGGTGCGGCATCTCAACTGCGGGGTGGCTAATACATTATATTGGGTCAAATTCATATTTAGTTTTTACTATTGTTGTCAGTTTACAAATTTGAATTTTATTTTAATTTTAATGGTTCTTCAGAATTATATTATTAATGCAGTGTCCTTGTTGGCCAAATATTTTTTCTCTGGGCGCCAGATAAAATTAATTAAACAAAATTGAAAAAGTCGGACCGTACAAATTGTAATCATTTGTAGAACATTGCTGAACATCATCGACAGGTGGAATAGTGACCATGTTTTTAAAAAATGAACAGATGACATCGGTAACTTCGACAGTATATTATTTTATGTATGTACATAAAAATTTAATATAATTCTTCAATCAAAAACTCATCAAATATATAACTACACCGTCCAAAAAGATCCAACCTGCAAGCATACGGCTTCGATCGCTATCAGAGTGAATTAAGTACATTTTAAAACTTCTCCTTCAAATTTTATACCATACAAAATATAAATTCTCACGTTGAAACCAAATAAAATATTTTAAATTTTATACTCGCGGTGCTATAACATGATAGTATCAAAAAGCAAGCAATTTGTCAGTTAAATAATTACCTACCTGCATTAGCAACTTTTTAATTGCAAATAGAAGAGCTAGCAAAATTCCGTCGTTCACATTTAATATAAAAAAGTAAAAATGAGTGTCGGTAAAAATTATGAACGATGTATGCAAAGCAAATTTCAAATAATTATTCATAGAACAATTTGTGAGCAATATTTAAAATATTGGAGGATGTGTTCAGCTGGGTATGAAAAATAAAAATCACTGGAAGCCAAGAATCCCATCAAGTTAAGAATGGAATTCTTTGAATATTATATAGCTGTATAGGTAAATTTCTATCAACGGAACGGAATAAATATGGCTCATTAGGCTTAGTTACGTTCATTAATATAAACTGCGAGTTACGATATACCGATAAAATAATTCAAGAGATGTTTCAAAAAGCGTTAAAAGCTACACAAAAACATAAAAATAAGCGAAAAGCGAAGAGGTATAAAAATTAAGACATCGCTATAACATAAAATGGTTTACCTTTTCTAAGTTGAAAATAGATCTAAAGAAGTAAAATTGTCAGGTAAGAAAATTATTATTAAACTAGAGCGAAAAATTACACACAATATACTGTCGAAGTTCTTTAAAATATTTAATAAAACTAAACACAATGTTAAAACAATAGATTTTAACCGTAAAGTAAAGAATAAAATAAAAAATAGATAGAAAAAAGATTAAAGAAAAAAAATCTACGTACTATATTAGTACTATATTATAGTATATCGTAATATGATATATTATAGTATAGTACTACAGATTACTATATATAGTAATAATATTATAGTACATAATGTTAATACTATACAAATAGTGTATACTATAATATGTATTTTGTATTTTTTAGTAAAAAAAAAATATAGAAAAAAAAGAAAATTTTCTACTTATGAATGCTTGACTTTGCGGTCAAGAATCTATTATTTTAAAGTTTTTTTTTAATTTTTTTAATCGTTATACTTTACAATACATATAAAATACCACACAATTTACTTAAAATTAATAGTTTTTAAGTGTTTTTTTTTTTAGTTTTTCAAGTGCTTAGTTTACGATCGAGCGTTGTACTTATTAAAAGTGCTAATTGCTTGCCGCAGTTAAAACTTGATAGATAAACTTGAAAAGCGTAAAAGAAACGAATAGTAGCTATCGTGAAAATTATGTCATTGTGTGATATTAAAAGTATTCGTGTTCAATTAAATGTAGTCGGTTTGGGTTGAAGACGAATACCATTTCGCAATCGCCGAGTCTATAAAGTGAACCAGCAAACAGCAAACGAATAATTAACCAAGGCGGCGCTCGAGAAGGCGATAACGAGGCCGCTGTTCATCGATCCGTATAACTCGGCGTATTCATTAACGTTAACGCTACGGGACTCACAGTCATACCACCCCTCATACTCGCATTATATAACACATGCTGGGATGTCAACGTACATAATGCGTTATGCTATGTTACTAATAAACAATATGTAGATATGTGATTTTTTAAATTATTATATTATATATCTGTATAGTAATCCTAAAGTTCATAATTGGTGTCTTTTATTCGGCTTTTGTCAGATAATTACAATGATAATATTACGTTCTCACCATCTCTCTATCTATTGGTAGATCATAATAGAGTAAGTCTGTAGCCTACACTAAAAAAAAATCGTATAAACAACAAATGTTTTCTTGTAGTTGCTACAACCTACAACAAAGTTTTATAAACAAATTTGTTGAATCAACTATTTTAGTAGTTAGATCAAATAGTATTTCGTTGTTAAGGCCGAGTTTCAAAATTACAACTATACTTGTGCGGCTTAAAGCTTACGTCACCTCCAACGAGTTGAAGTTAAATGCCGAGTTTGCACCGCACTGCTGTGGTTCTCAAGTCCAAGGATCCAAGGATGCGTTTGTGGGATATTAGGAAAGCATAAAGAGATAAAGGAAAGTTTGAAGTTCCAATGATTTGGTACACTTATACGTAATTATTTCAAATTTTACATATAAATCTTGAAACAGCGAAGGTAAATGGTAAGTACATTATTTATAGGATTCGATCTACAGAACGACACAACTAGCTTTCTCGATAAACTTAAGAATAAAACCGACTTTCCTTGTGTGATTACTTAAAACTTTAGTTTGCCTCTGACGCTAGTTAACGACGGCGACGTACCAAACTATTTAGTAACTCACTGAAGTTTCTAGGTAGACAATTTCCAACATTTCTCGAAGCATTTAAACTGTAAGTATTTAAAAATTGAATTTTTCATTTTGAGAAAATCAACTAGGGTAATTGAATTATTATTATTCTAACTTGATGATACCAAATATATTCTATTCTATTCTATTAGCAGAAAGAATAGGCTTAACTATATTTTTTCCTATATTAATATTTTAACTACTTTATTATAAAAGCAACAATTGTTTCGTTTCGCAAATATCAATTGTTTTTTTTTGCATGTAAAATACATTGGGTATAATCAGCATATTATATCCTTGGTATAATATTATAGGAGTAATATATTATCATCTATGATACAGACTATCGGAATCTCGGAACTGAGAATTGTATCTGCAATAATTAGGTAATATATTAGTACGAATATCAACATAATTCACCACCTGTAACTTGGTAAAAACTAAATAAGCATTAATATTCACTGTACAAGCGGATGTCAAGCCGACTAATGCACGTATAATGTTAAGTTTAAACAGAAAATATGCGGTCAATTGAAAAAGGAAATGCAAAAAGTTCTCAATGCACTTAATACAAAAACACGTATCATGCAGATTATTTGTATTGGGAATACCTATTAAAAGAACAAAATAAAGAAAACATCATTTAACAAGTAACAAGTTTAAAAATATAACAATAATTATTTATATATTGCAATAGTTACAGTGGAATAATCTCTTTTTTTTTCCGTTTGCTTTAATTTTAAATATATTAATTTTGAACTAAACGTAGAAATTACTCGTTAATCCATTCAAAACTCGCAATGATTTTATCGATAATAATAATTATATAGGTAACTTTTTTCCAGCACCAAAATTGGTGCATTTGTTTTTAAGTTATGAAGGATCCCACAAACAAAATATACTGACACAGACGCCATTGTTTGTGATTATATCACAGTGGCCACCAATCTATAAATTTGAGAACATAGCATATTATAAAAAAAATACAGATAATTACGAAGTTGTATACAAACATGCAAACAACCTCGCACCTTGAACACATAATATAACCAGCTCCGTTCTGTCGGAGTTAAAAAAACAATCATTATTGAAAGACTAATTTAAAAAAAAAGTTATTTTCAAATTTGGAAAAACTTCAAGTTTGGAAGTATCTACATGTTTGACAAAAATTTGATTACAATCGGCTCAACCGCTTGCTCTACAATCGATTCACTATACTGCACCCACGCACGTACCCACTCTCCTCTATCTACAGTCTTGGAATTTAAACAAATTATTTGTACTTCAACGCTGCTAAGCAGACGGTTGTAAATAATGTAATTAAATAAATTAATAGTTCGTACGATATTGTTGAATAATAAATTATAAATTAATAAACAAATTAAACCAAGATCAAAAGTTAATTAGCAGGTACATTTAAAAAAAAATGCTTATTAAATTGTTATATTAATTTATTGTAGTCTAAGAATTATGCAAGTTTGTGTGTAGAATGGTCAATCTTTTTAGGTCACAAACATTTTTTGTGTTTGAAAATACCTAAAATTTCGAGAGAAACGCGATTGAAAAAAATACGCCTGCAGCATAGCAAACTAACACTCTAACTGCCAGCCTACGATCGTGCTCTTTAGCTACAGTACCTACTTGATTCATCATCGGAGCTATTTAAATTTATTTAAATTCCAGCTACAAGACGAGACAAACAGTAAATATATATCACAAAATCTTGAAACACCTGTAAAAAAATCGAAAATCTTATTGCACAAAATTAACATTCCAGAGGCGTGCGCTTTAAGGTTAAAATGAAGGGCAGATTGAAAAAAAAGTGTAATCATAGCCACATCTATCTTAAAACCAAATTAATAATAATAGTGGAAGGGTCGTTTTGGAGTAGTATTTAATATTTTAATTTTAAATTTGTGCCAGTCAGCCTACAATAATTTAAAATTTATTTTTAATGCGGTCACTTGAAATTAAAATATAAGTATGCTATTTAAAACTATGCTACCATAATAATAGTAAAGCTTTCAGAATTTATCATCGCTAAAGTTGTACAAACTATAACGACAGTTTTTATATTGAACATTTGAACAAAAATTGATTTCGAGCTTTCAGAGAACAAAAATAAAACATGGATAGACTCTTGTGGAACATCCGGACGACCTCAGAATCCGGTGTATAGCTCCCGGCTCACGTAGGTATAATGAATGTATGCAGCCTGTAATAACTGCTAGTGACTTATAAATTCATGTGGTTTTTATTACATTTTGTGTTTGATGTTTAAGTTTATTCACGTTTCCGAATATAACTTCTCCATTAGAAAAATTAATTAGGAAGTTAATTTCAAACTAAAATCTTAATCTTAATCACTGTTCCATAGTGCATGCAGTTTTCAATATTTTATTTTATTTTTGTTAACTTTAAATTAATTTACCTTCCCGAAGGTAAATACTACGTGAAGTATGAAAAAATTCAGCCAGCAGCATTTTAATGTTATCACAACACCCGACACTTTTTTCCAATACAAATTATAATAGCATTTAAAAAAGTAAACTTCTACCAAGTTTTTCTTTTGATTTACCTACCTGCAAAAATTAAATCAAAAGTTAATGGGCACTACAATACCAATAACAGCTTATAATTTAATTTTTATAATCGGATAGCAATCGCACAGTGAACAATAGATGTCAACGGCTGGCATTTACACTAAAATTTGATTTAAAATGTAAGTAGATATAGCCATATATATCATTATGTATATGCTTTGCAAAGCTTATTAAATTCGAGATTTCACGAAATCCTTCTATGCAGCGGAATTGACAAAGCAGTGCTATACGAAGTTAAGGGGAGTAGGTATGTTGTATGTCACCCCTGCCTATCGAACCCTATATTTCCAATATTTCTCTATCGCTTGAGCGTGATGCGATATGAAATACAAACAGCCCTCGAGTGCGGCCGGAGCTTCGAAGCGATGACAAGGCCGCAGCGCGTTTGTCTGGGTAATGGGGTGTGGGACGAAATCCGTCCCGTTTCCTCGTTCCCTTGTCCCGTTCCCTGTTACCACCGCAGCTGCTCGGTAACAGTGCGGCGGCTTGTGATAAATCAGCGTGAGCGATAGCGTGACTGTTCTGAGCACGAAACCCGTACAAATACTACGAATGGAATTATACATGTGACGCATTGTTATCCTTCATATTGATGATTCTATTCGCCCACTAACGATTATTTCACGTTGTAACATGCGGCTTTTAACAAAAGAAATCTAACTTTGATCTATTATCCAGATATCACTTGTTCGTATTTCAATTTGAGCCACACGCTTAAAAATTTATGCAAATTGACTGTTTAGCAGTAAACTTTCCCTTCAAAATCAGAATTAAAAACTTCTCTCTAATTGTTGTTTTTATTATTACTGTTATTGTTGTGGTCTTTTCAAATATTTTTTATTTTGTCATTTTGCTACATTACACAAAAACACAGTTCATATTTCACGAAAAAGCAGATCTAAGACAGTTAGTTTTCCTTTTGCTCCGTGAATGTCGCCCCATGCATTAGCACTTAAAGCTCCGTATGTGGTACACGTTAAGTTTTAGAACTGATAATGCCACACGTTTATTTTCAAGTTTTTTCCTCAAAACTACCTTATTAATGCTATTTGCACTTAGGTTATTCATTTTTTAACTTTCTATCTAAGCATCCAATCTAATTCGTTCGAGTTGGAAATTTGGCTCTAAATATTTCACGAACTTAAATAATGCAGAATAATACTTTTAAAATAATAATAATCACACGACCCAAATCAAAACGTAATCAACACGATTACATTATTGCAATAATATGTCAAAAAAACGGAATACACCTCTATACACCATCATCTTGTAATTACTTCCATCGAGATTATTTTTTAAATAAGATTTAAGTATAAGTTGAATGTACATATCCCGAATAAACAAAAGCATCCGGTAAAGTTGGGAACAGTGTTGGAAATTTCTGTGGCTGACACGCTCAGAGCTACTCGTTTGTCAGGGGCTCCTAAGGGACGCCAACTACGGTACTTCAATCTTCTAGGCACAGAGGCGATCGCGTGCAAGGACTCGTTACACAAAACGGGAACATCGAATATAACATGCAATATTAATTCACAATGTGGATTGCGCCGCTATGCATTCCCAATCCATTTAAGTAATTTTCTAAATTTTTGCTTTTCGAAATTGGCAAGATTTATTTACTCAACTCTTTTTTTCGAAATCAATAACCTGCGATGGGCAAGAAATCGTAAGTGCCGTCCAAACTTTTATTTGACGACATAAAAGTTGAATTACCTGGCATTTAAATCCCCATTATCTAGTTTATATTATATGAATTTACCTTAATATGTGGTTAAATTGTATAAATTAGGAAGGTATACCTAGAAATAACCTAGTCCGTATGTAGTAATATAGTAAATGATAAATAAGCCGACTGACTATATTAATTTATACGCATGTATCTATTTTGAATTACAATCAAAATGCTTTTAATGCAACATTATTTTGTAAATAACGAATGGAATGATTTATTGTTCTGTTATGTTTTCTTCGCCGCACAAACGACTGGAAATGTATACTACTTTGTTGGAAAAGTTCTCATCAAGAATAAATGTTACTTTGTTTTGATAGTCGAAATCGATACATAGACAATACACACTCAAAAATATATCCCTCAACGGTGCCAATCAACCAACTGCTTTTTGTATTAATAGCAGCGTGAGGCAAGGGGACTTTGGTATCCCTATTCACCACGCTGCCCTTATCCACATCGAGTCTATTGATGTCCTGTTCGACTCGACGCTAGTGTAGCGCGTTATGGCGTCACAGGCGAAGAGACGACGGACCATCCCGCAATTAGGGGGCAGATGGTGCAGCTGCGGTTCACTTCGCTCTTGAGCCCGTAAGCGAAATTAATTATGGAGTTAACCTCAGATTAACATTTTTACCAATGCTTTACTAATTAGCATACTCACTAAAAGTATATCAAGTGTTACATCAATTTATCGATTTTAACGTTTTGGATATTTGCATTCAATAAAATATAAAACGTTTTGTGCTTACATTTTTTGTTAAACTCCTCATTCCACAACTAAGCCAATTATTGTACAATAAAATAGTACAAAGCAAGGACTATCGTTTGGATATAGAACGGTAGAAAATCGAGATACTTTTTCCAGGTGATTGATTTAAAGGACCAGCACATTTAATCGAAACTATTTCATAGAATTAAAAATTTTATTGGTTGGCGAGGATAAGAGCGACCTGAACCCTACGATCGTCTTTCAAATTAAATTAGCTTACGCATTCTTTCAACGATCCGAGAAGCTGAACATTCTTCAATTGGTATATCTTCGAATTAGCGCCGTTACCGTGCACATCTATAAAAAGAACGCCATCTAACAACGTTTGACAACGTTTTTAATTTGTGGGCTACTTTTGAGAAAAACTTCCGAATATTATTTAAAGTAAGTTATTTGCAGTCATTAGTTACGCGATTGCGGATTATTAGTTATTGGAAGAAGTTTTATCGATCCATCAATAAATTAGAGCTCTAAACTTTTAACGATTACGAACCAATCCAACTGCAAGTTTTTTATTTTCAAACTGTTAGAAGAAAACGATCATCAACATTTTAGTGTATTATCGTTCTGGATTCAGGTGTGAATTATCAGTTGTTAGGGCAGTTGAAGTGAATTTCTTCTTATGTTCACATTGTGAACAGCGCAGTTATTTATCCAAGCAGCTTCAAAATCTCGTGATGGTCTGACATCGTTGGAGTCGGAGAGTTGATTTACCTTATATTGATGCCATCAGAGGATCTACACAAAATGGGTTCAATACATAATAACATCTGCTTTATTTCTTCATCACTTCAAACTCTATCAGGGCGCATTTTAGAGTGGAAGCGCTGTAGTCTCCAAATATTTGATTCGCTAGTAGAACACTGTATGCCATATATCCACACAGTTAGACGTTTAATGATGGGTTTATAAATTAGAAGCTTGTTTTCCATGCTGAGATTGAAGTTTCTACTCATCAACCAAAGTATATTGCGGTAGTTCAGACGCAGTTGCAACCGCTTCTTCCAAATGTGTTTTGTCCACGTCAGGCGTCTGTCGAGATGAACACCGAGGTATTTGACTTCCTCACTTTGCGGGAGAAATTTTGTTTAATAAAACCATCGGACATGTTCTCTTCTTCAAGGTAAACGTGATATGGGTCGATTTTATGCTGTTGGCTTTGATTCGCCACATCTTAAGCCATTTATCCACTTCGTCAAGGTGTTCTTGTAGGAATCCAATTTTTCTTCAAACGCTTTAGACAAAGCAGGCAAGAGATTAAGTATTTGGGCAACTTTTCCTTTGATAAGGTGCTTCCAAGAATTGGTGTATAAATTTTTGGGAATGGTGTGAAAACTTTGCCAAGATGATTCGCAAAAGCATTACCTTTTTCTTCGTCCTTTCTGGCCTAGTTGCCATCCCGTGTTCAAAGTGGTGGTTGTATATTTTGAGTTTGTTTGATCTTTTTGGTAACTTACCACAGGGAGTAGTCCGTCGATTCTGTAAGCAAAAGAGTTTTCAAGAATGTTTTAATAGCTTGATTGAGCGATTTAGATTTGATTTATCTATCGGAGCATGAGTAGTCTGCCAACGTTTTCTTAATCTTCTTTTTTCTCCAAGTTTTTCCTTAACATGGTCGAGACAATATCCTGGCTGGTCGATTTTCTGCTTTGATGGAGTAGCAGTCCACGCGGCTCATTGTATTGTATGGTTTATCTTTTCAACTGCTTCAACTACATCTTCTTCTGATTTTAAACGAATAATCGTATTTACCACCTGGAATGTAAGAACAATGCTACAACCCGCAAATATGATTGAAATAGCAGGAGAATTGAAAAGATACAACATTAGCATTGCAGGAATTCAAGAGACCAGATGGATGAAACATGGAGAACTAAACGTAAAGGATTATATATTTATGTACTCTGGCGAAGAAAAACCAGGCAGAAATGGAGTTGGTTTTTTGTCCGAAAAGAGATGGAAGACAGTATATTGCAGTTCAAGCCGGTAAGTGGAAGACTTGCGTACTTAAGAACAAAATCGAAGCTATCTAACCTATCGATTATAAACGTGTACGCACTGACTGAAGACAAAGAAGAAAATGAAAAGGAAGAGTTCTATGAATCTGTGGAGGAACTAATGGAAATGATACCTAAGCATGACACGTTGATGGTGATCGGGGATTTCAATGCTCAAGTAGGGAAGGAGGACTACTTAAGGTAGTAGTACTTAAGGTCCAACCCAAGTCCTTACATAAAGTAACATGGATGAGACCAAGTGTGACATGCGAGCTTGGAAACCAAATCGATCACGTCCTCATATCAAAACAGAACGAGACATTCATAACAGATGTAAGATCATGTAGAGGAGCGAATGCGGATACAGACCATCTTTTAGTGATAGCCGAAACAAAAATAACGCTAAGAGCAAATACAAAAAAGAAATATATGACGGAAAGATGGGCGATAGAAAAACTGGGGAATAAACAGATAAGAGAAAAATACGAGGAAAAATACATCGAAAGAACAGATGATAAAATAGGTAACACTGTGATAGCAGATGATATTGACGAAGAATGGAAATATATAAAAACCACTGTCGAATTATGCGCAAAGGAATTCATAGGATACAAGGAGATAAAAAGGAACATGATGAAGAATGTGCGAACTACACCGAATTGAAGAGAAAAACAAGAGAGATATGCCTAAATACAGGGAAAGATGAAGACCTAAAGATATATTACAATGAGAAGAAAAAGTTATTCAGAAATTTATTTAAAAAGAAGAAAACCACATGGCTGAATGAAAGATTGGACGAGATAGAGAACAATAACGGAATGAATAACACAAAGATCTTTTATATGAACATCAAAGAGCATAAAAACAAAAAACTAATCAATGTAGGGGCAGTAAAAGGTGGAGACGGCAGAGTCGTAGAAGCGGAAAGTATACTAGAGGTTTGGAGAAATCATTTTCAAAACTTATTGAATGGAGACACTGAAAGGCAACAAGAAAAGGTATTCGTGGAAAAAGATGAAAAGGAAGAAAATATACAAGAACCATCCCATGAGGAGAAAATAGAGTATGCGAGTTAATTATAAAAATATGGAGATTGGAAGAACTACCAGCGGAATGGAGAATAGGTAGAATAATCCCAATATTTAAGAAAGGAGACGTAGAAGATTGCAAGAACTATAGGGGAATAATATTGCTTCCAGTTGTCTATAAGATATTTTCCACAGTAATCCTAAAAATACTCAAGATCCATACCGAAAACATAATAGGTGACTATCAATATGGCTTTAGACAAGGAAGATCGACAGTGGATGCCATCCATATAGTAAAATAATTAAAGGAAAAATTTTAAACAGGCCTTTGATACAGTTAACAAGAAAGAACTATACGAAATAAAGGACGATCTAAAAATACCACGAAAACTAATGAGATTGGTACAGACAACACTGAGAGGAACCAGCGCCACAGTACTGAGTAGAGAAGGAGAGACCCAATGTTTCGATATAGCAGCAGGCGTTAGACAGGGCGATGCGCTATCGCGAAGTTAGGTTAGGTTTGGATTAAGTTAAGTTAGGTTTTTGTTAGGTTAGGAATTCCTTAAAATTTTTACATTACATTTTCAGTTTTGAAATTTGTATACTTGCAAAAAAACTGGATTTGGAAATGTGGCTGTGGTATTGAACCGTCAAATAAATATATCTCGATCAATTATTCACAAATTGAACAATAAATCCTCCAATAAAATGTGAGTTGAAAATTTAAGAAATTTTATTGTATAAAAACATTTTTCCGCGACTCATTTGTTTAATAAATAAATCTAGCGGTATTATTTTAAATTTAGATTGCTGTCAATTTCTAGAATTCTTGTAGATTCCTCTTAGAATTTCCAAAGAAGAAAAATGCAATTAAATATTAAAGTTGACTTGCCCTAGTTATGTTCTCTTTCAGGAATTTATTCTTAATGTTATGGATTTCGGGTTGTCACAGCTTTTGAGTATTACTTACTTAATTTAACATTTTAAAACCACTCACCACTAACCTGTTACAAAAATTATGTTTTGGCTTCGAACATTGTACTATATCTATACATATTACATTGCAGAGCCATTATATTGGCACATTTGCTGCCATCTGAAAATAAATTATTGAACTCCAAATCAAAGCATAGCACGTGTAATCTGTTAAAATATTAGTGAGAATAAATGTTAAATAAATTACAGCGTAAAACCTTAAGCTAGTGTTTCGGAAAAATACAGTTCTCATCAGTACCGTACATTTAAATGAGCTTTCTACCGTCATTAACGATTGTGTTTATTTACCTCCAAAAAATACGGAGCATAATTAGTTTACTTTATCATGTTGATGGTATGATTAAAAGTAATTCATAAAAGTTTGAAACAACACCAAAAAATAACGCACCTAGCTCATATATCTTCATTATTTCACATATTTTTTGTCAGTTGGTCAAGTCCGATTACATAGCAGGGATAGACGAGGGGTCGCTTATCGTTCTACGTATTACGAACCGCGTGTGTCCTTTTGTGGTGCCGTTGAAGCGGAACCGGAAACACGGCACCACACTCCAATTGTCACGACAGGACCTGATCGATAGTCAAGCAGCACCGGGATTAGGTCAAAAGCGTGCCTCTTAACTTATGTCAAGCCTATATTTGATAGAAGAAATATTAGGATGACAAATCTGAATTTATTTTAAATTGAGTAATAACGTTTTAGTTTTGTATAAAATTTACTTATAAACATTCGCTTAATAATACATATATGTACACTGAGAAAACTGTCTGTTAAATTTTAACAAATAGACGATACAATTTTTTTTTTCTAATTATGTTTCAAAAAGTCTTACTTTGTGATATTCAAAAGTGTGTGGAAAAGTACTACTTTTCCGCCCTAGTGCGGAAAACTATCTATTTTCATTCTCGGCTTCGGTTAAAAATGTTATAGTTTTCCTAACTTGTATCGAAAATATCTATTTTACCATCTATTACATTTTTTTGTTAATTTTACTTCTTAATTGGGGATTTAATTGTGTACAGCTTTTGTAACCGTCGGCGTCGTGTGAGTTTATGGATTACGTTACTGTTCGCGATTTGGCTATTTTGTTTCTCTTTGCTTCAGCATCTAGTCAAGGGCATTTCCATAAACCCTGAGATTGAGGATTATTCTATCCAAGTCCCTGTATCCATCATTAAGGGTGGCAACAGTGAAAGATTTTTTAATAGTTTTTTTTGTCTTCGACAACATCGTACAGCCAACATCGTCCTGTATTTATTGAAGTTGGTATCCAAATCACTGTGGTCAACTCTGTGCCGCTTCCAAGATGGAATTTTAGAAAAGCTAATTGGAATAACTATTCTAAGATAGTGGATATGAATGTCCGCTGGATTCCTGCAAATGTTAATAATTTTGATCGATTTGCTGGTAGAACCATAGCTGCAGCCAAAAAATGTGCCCCCAGGGGTTTTTCGAAAGTCCTATATTCCAACCTGGAACAACGAATGTAATCGCTTCTGGAATTTATATCAACAAAACCACTCATCTGAAGTCGCTGCTGAACCATTAAGATCTCTGAATCAAGCAAGAACTGCCCGTTGGATTGAATTGGTTGAAAATATGAATTTCTCTAGATCAAGCAGAAAGGCATAGAACTTATTAAGGAAATTAGGCGGATCTACTAGTTCTCCAGCTCCTGCGTCATCTATTCATCCAAATAAAGTTGCTTCAAATCTTCTTTCAAATTATAAAGTGTCTAAAGAAAACGACGTAAGATAATTGACTCTCCACATGGGTATCCAGTGACGACGGATGAAGTAGATGCAGTGATTTCTCATTTAAAATCTGGAATGGCATGTGGGATTGATGGAATGTTTTCAGAATTATTCATACATTTATCAAAAAATTCAAGATTATGGGTATCAATCTTTATGGAGAAAACCTGAGATTAAAGCTATACTGAAACCTGGAAAACCTAAAGACCGAGCTGATAGTTATAGGCCCATCTCTTTGCTGTGTATTAGTTATAAAATGTTGGAGCATATCATCTATAGTAGAGTTTTAAATATAATTGACGACGTCGTATCCACTGAACAATCTGGATTTCGTCCCCAACGAAATTGCTGTGATATTCTAGCTTTAACAACTTTTATAAAGGCAGGGTTTCAGGATAAACAGAAAACTGTCATGGTTTTTTTAGATTTAAGTTCGGCCTACGATACAGTTTAGAAAACTGGATTAATGCTTAAACTATCAAAAGTATAACTAACCATGGAAAAACTGGAAGTATGCTACATATCTGGGACCCTCTTATTGATCCATCTTGTAACTGTGGAGAGGCTATTCAGACAATGGATCATATCTTGAACCATTGCTCAACAAGAAGATTCGATAGTGGTATTGTGGATATCCATAACTTAACTTCGGAAGCCGTTGATTGGTTAAAAAACTTTGATCTATTAATATAGAAAATATCAAGTCTCATTATTATTGTTGAAATGTATTACTAATTTTGTGTTAACCTATACGAATAATAATAATAATGGGAAAAAATCTTATACTACCACTCCGTACGGGCTGTATTTCTGAAGGTATGCAGTGCAAAAGAAAACAAATTCCCAAAATAAACCAAAAATATCTGATGTGACCATCTCATAACTTTCTGAATTCTTAAAATTAACGCCAATTTACCTCGGCTAGTGCCCATGTAGCACAAAATATTGGCGGAATATTGCGCCAATATTGACTGTTGGCACAATATTGCAAGATTCAGCCAATATAGGTCCAATATTGTTTTCCTACATTGCGCCGATATATAAAATCAATATTGCAGCAATATTGGGAATATGTCGGTTAAATATTGCCCCAATATTGATTACCAATATTGCCCTCCGATGTTCAGCCAATACAGGTCCAATAATGTTTTCCAATATTGCGCCGATATATAAAATCAATATTGCAGCAATATTGGGAGTAGGTTGATTGCAATATTGCGCCATTATTGATGACCAATATTAACTGCCGATGTTCAGCCAATACAGGTCCAATAATGTTTTCCAATATTGCACCGATATATAAAATCAATATTGCAGCAATATTGGGAATAGGTTGGTGCAATATTGCCCCAATATCATGAAAACCAAAATACTAATTTCTGCCCTGATTTTTCTTATAAAGACATAAACAATGTATCAATTTTTCTGTACCTACCTCTTGTAGTTTAAATAAAATTTGACTACTTCAAATTTAAAAAAAAAAAAAATTATTTTCATTGCGTTTCTTTCTTGGGAGAAATTTTGAGTGATTTCATTGCTTCGTTTGGATGATATCGTGTACACAGACGCGTACATACACAGAAACACAGACATTTTACAAAAATATTAAAAATAGTTTAAGGTGACTCGAAACATAAAAATTTGAGAGAAAAATGGGTAGTCAATTTTCATTCCTAAGGAATTCAGAAAGTAATAAAATTTGGAATGTTTTAAGATTTAATTCGAATTAAATTTAAAGATTAATTTCCAATATTGGAAAGTGTTCAAATCTCGTTATTAGCGCAATATTGATTTAAAATATTGTAAATAAATTTTACGTCAATATTGTGCCAATATTGGGAAAAGTTTGCATCTCAGTACCTACTGCGCTAGTATTTTGAAAATGTTAAAATTTCGTTATCGGTGCAATATTGATTTTTAATATTGACGCAATATTTATTTGCAATATTGTGTTGAATGTGGAGGGGGAACCGGAGTTCGCATGCACTCGTGCCACATATCTGACTCATTCAGCATCCAAAAAAATTAAAAAGAAATGTTTTAAATTAAATAAAATAAAAAGAGTCTTCAATTCTTGCAGATCCAAACCTAGTAGGAAAAATTAAAAATTTTGATTTTTATATTGAGCTATATTTTTTATAAAACAAAGGGTTATAACTTAATCAATTGAATTGAATCCAATTTTAATCTTTTATGCGGTATACTAGTTCGAGGTACATAGTAATATAATATAATGTAGACCAATATTCCATTCATGCAAATCATTAACAGAAGACACAAGCGCACTTAATATGTTGATTGTGCACCCACTTGGCTTGTGTATCTCCATTCTTGAATTTTTACAATAAAGCAAGTAAATTAAAGTTTTGCTCATCTTTAATCGTATAATTTTTAATTGAATAAAGCAACCCGCAGTTATTACCTCTTTTTAATAATATTATAATTTACTAACTTCTCGTATATTATAATCGAGACGAAATGGGGGAAACAAACTCAAACAATCAATTATTGTACTAAAATTCTTCGCAACTATTTCAACTTGAAAATTTCGACGAAGCCGTCCTACATTTTAAGTTAATCATTAAAATGTTTACATACTGTTTTTTTATATGGAACTTCTCTTTGTTTAGTCTGACATGAAGTATAAAATGTCTTACCAACAGCATTGTCATCTATCATAGGAGGAGGCTCTCAAACTCAACATCATTTTGCTTACTTGGTATTTCCTACAGCTCGTTTCTCAAGTCAGAATTCAGTGTTTATTTTGGAAAAATAAGCATAGTCGATTTTATCTTTAATACTACGTTTCTAATGCCATCTTTAGCTTTTCTGAAGTTACTTGTTAATACTAAACAGAAATTGAAATAAGTTTTCTCGTCCTTTTCAGCTTTTGTATCGGCGAGGAAGTGCACTATACCTGCCTATACCAAATAAAATCAAAATTTGTTCTTTGTTTCATATAGTACATACTGATACTATGTACAACTTAAAGTAATTTTCATTGTTCTACTACAGTAGTTTTTTCACAACAGTTGAAGCAGAACAATAATTGCCGGCTGCACACAAAACAATTAAGCCGTAAATTGGCAAGTTTCTCTCCTCTTCTCGTTTTATTTGTTGTACTGCGTCATTCATTGAGCGATTCATCGAATTGCAACAACTTCTATGAACAAGGAAGTGTAGTGTACGGACACAATACAATGCTATAGTTTCTGAAATTCGTTACAATTCTTATAAACGTTACATTTGAACAGCTTTAATGATGACAGGTCAGTATTACGGCACCAAAAATATTGCTTCTGCAGAGAATGTGCATTGTCTTCCATCGGTTTAGCTTTATCAATGTATCGAATCAATTGTTCGAATTTAATGCGTTAATAAATTTCTAGGTGATACAGGTAATTGACACGAAACGTCTCTTTGACGGCTTTTGTAATAATTATGAAACACGCATGTCGTGTGTAATCGAGATAATGTATTACGCTTCGTGTACCATATGTGTGGTTCTTGCAAATATTTAGCTTGATTGATTATTTAGTTTCGACTCGCACAAATCGATGTGTTACATAATGTAGTAATTATTATTATCATCGCACCTATATCTCCCCGTCACAAATTAATCAATCATTGCGGAGTTAAAATTTTAATAGTCGAAAAATAAAGTCAGTTTCTTTTTGTTACTTTTGTTTCATTTGGGTGCTATTGTGCAAGTACCTATTATTAAAGACTAGGTATTGAAGAGACAGCAGGAGAAAATACATGTCTTTGGTAAGTTGTGAAACGTATCCTCGAGGGATGGTTACACAAGCGCGCGTTAAATTTTGCATATTGTAGAATGTTGTATCCTGAGTATAACTTATGCGGAAACGTGACGTATTATGGGATTATAGGGACTTAGGCTACAAAGCATGTAACGTAAGCACACATATAGAGAATGGATTTTAAGTATACATATACACATGCTTGTTAACTTGGCCTTCGCTTATAAAATACAAAGCGTTAATTCAATTCTTCAAATATAATTTCTATTTGTTAAACTACCTTTTACAATAGTCTATTATTTTCAATTCAATTATTACGTTTGCGATGCACATAATTTTTCCGTAAGAGTAATAATCGCATGTAGGCAAAATTAGTTTGCATGCATACCATATCAGCTATATTGAATATTTGTATGATAACTAACCACATTTGCATAGCCGTAGGTGAGACGCTAATAATAATATTATACTACTATATTGGAAACAGAAAATCGGAAAATAATCAATCAAATGCATTATCGTTATCATCGATACACCTAAAAAATAATTATTACAATCCTGGTGGACCAGGAATTTGCGATTGTTCAGCGCCAGATCCAGAGAGATCCAAACAGACCAACTGCTCAGAGCAACAAATTATGGGGCAGCAAAATTGATGAAAAGAAAAAATTGAAGTTATTGAAAAAGCAAAACTTCTTGAAAAAGCCACCAAAGAAACCTATCGTTCTTGGTGTTTCCATCCGGGATAAATCTTTTCAACGAGCTCCACTCTAGTGGAGTTTACTCTGAGTCCTGAGTTTTTATTTGTACTCTGAGTTTTTATCCAGTATTAATAGACCATTCGGAACTTGCACGTGATATCTACTGAAAAGACAAACAAACAAAACCTTTATATAATTTTTCCTCTGGGCTACTTTGATATTACTGACGGCTTTCCATGTATGGTAGATAAAAATTGCACTCCCATTGAAAAGTAAAGCAGCAAAATGTCGTACAGAAGCAAGGCGAAATATCTAAATACAATCATAAAAGGAAACCGAATAGAATTAGGATTAAATAATATTATTATGTTTTGTCTGAAAGATTGGAAAAATCATGTATTAAAATATTCCCAGCAAAACACCCTGTATAATCCCTTATTTAATCTTCTCGAGCTACTGTTTGTGTTGTAATAAATGCGGATACTTTTAATATTCACTTCTTTGCTCTGATGATTTTAACGCCAAAATACAAGCGACAGGATATATCTTGTCACTTGTAGGCTAGTTTTTTAGCAATCCCTTTAAATTAATTTTGTACTTTTGTACACCTGTTTTTTGTAGCAAAAGCCGTCGGCGTTTGAAATCATCCATGATAATTACTATCATACCTACAGTAAAAGCTGTATAATTGACACGCTCGGGGGTGAAAAACTAACGAATTTAACAATGATGTGCACAAATTCCTACAAACATTTTCACTCTTTCTCAATACTTATTTAAAATAGCAAAACATATCCATTTTGTATGTGTGTCCCAGCTTCACGGTCCTTGAAAACATCTGAACTTTGTGATTTTAGTGATTATAAAACATGGATACCTACATATTTAAAAAATTTGTGGGTGCCGGTCATGAATGGATTAACGTGATTCTCATAATAAATTCATTGTAACATTTTATAATTGGAAAATGTTCAAAGAACAGGCTTATTTCGTAATCTCAGAGAGAAACTGAAATAATTTCATTTTGTGTTCGTTTTGAAAATTTTGTGCTTCTGTAAAAAAATATTTTTATCAACTAGAAAAGATTATTTTACTTAACTAAAAGATTATATAATTCGCATTTTCCTAATGGTTAATGAGGAATTATACATTTTCTGGCGTGTTTCCTTTCACACGGAAGGGAAGCTTATCTGATATTTAGCGGCAATAATTTATTTATTGCAATAACAATCATTCAAAATCAATTTTCTTGAGAATTTTAGCTTTAATCTAGAGCAACGATAGATCATCCGGTCTTACCTTGCGGCCAACGGTTCTTGAAACTTTTTTGGGGGCCCCAGTAAACAGTTTGATTTTTTAATACATAGTATGCTGGCTGAGATTCGAAAATTGCTCGTTATTGAACGCACAGCTAAATTATATAATATTAAAGCTGTAAGACCAACAACAAAGAATTTTTCGAATAGAGGTGAGTATACAGTTTTATCGGGTTACTAAAAAAATTTTATTATGGCAAAATTCACAATTTCGAGTTTTCCAAGACCTGGTTCTCCTGAACCTACGAAACCCCGGTAGTTACACCACTGAAAAGGTGTAGCCTGAGGCCCAATTCTGTCCAAATATTATTTTGTCCTGACCTATGTATTTATTTACCGAAGTAGATTTTGGTTCGGCTCTTGGCCAAGTAAAAACTTTTTTCTGACCACCTCCCATCCGAAGACAATGGCAAACGACTTACAAGTCAAGTTAAGTTCATAATACGTCATAGTTTGTAGGGCATCCAGCTCAAGCCAGGAACAACTCAGTTTTTTTTAATTTTGCTTTAAATGACACTTTATTTGTCGTAATTTTAGGTACAAACGCTATACTACCTCACACAACATTTTCTCAGTTTCTTTTATCCAGCTTTCTTCATTTTCGCATTGTAAGAATTTTTAATGCACGTTAACAATCTAAAAATTTTGTACCAAATTTCAAAACGCCGATTTTGAAAACAGTCTAATTTTTTGTTAAAAACTAGCTTTCTTTAAAAGGCCGGCTCTTAAGTTGCAGCCGGTTGTGCCTGATGATTAGGCGTAATAAACGAAACGTGCAAAACGATCTGACTGAAGTAATTTGGAATAAAATGAACGTAGACAATAACGCAAAGCCTGAGAACAACTAAGCTAACTTTTTGGTTAGTGTAAAATTTAGAACGGTTTTAGTATCATTAATGTAACGGGCAAAGCGGCTGAAGTTGTAAAAGATAGTAAATAGGCCAAGTTGTAAAGCATCAATTCGTCACTAAACACGCTACGTCTGCCATTTCTTGTTGTAATTGTGAGCGTGGGATTTATTCCACACCGACTTGCATGCATGAAAATGTAGGCAGATAGATAATTACATTCGTCGCCTTTGAATAACAACGGAGGAGGAAGAAACAATTAAAATCACAAATCTTGGTTCAATGCTTAAAAATTACAATCTTAATTTAAATTTCAATAACGTTCAAATTATTATCGAAAACGGAAACGATTTGTTAGTAACAATTATACCAGGATTATCCGACGATTTTCAAAGCGTACATACACTAGTATAAAATATACATTGATTTGCCATAATTGTGCTTATTCTTTTTAATGTAATATGTGCAGGGCTGTGTTGATATATTGTCTATCAATCTCCATCCTGAAATTTTACAGTCTTATAGAAAATTATGTATGTGATGAATAAACGCCAGGCAGCTTATGAGTTTAAGTGGTGAGATGGATTTGAACTAGATCCCGGCAAAAATTGCAAAGTAGGTGAATTTTTGAATTTAAGTAAGAAAATAATTGTGCAATCAAATAAAAAAAAAATTGCATGAATTTCCCTTCTGTAAGTTCCAAAAAACAGGGGGTAAAAATGAAATAACTCTATTTCTCTACCCTAAAAACCAGTACTGTCCTCCTTTTTAAGGGGTTGGTCGATGTTTAAAATCATTAAATAAATAAATAAGATTTTCCTAAAAACTTATTTTTGTAGAGTAATTCATTTGTTTACGCACTCAATAATAAATTGTTTAAGAAATTAAAATTACCGGTTTCACGCGCCACTTGCTCGGAGGTTAGCAAAATTAAAACACTGATAGCTTCGAAAATAATTAAATTTCAGCGATGAATATAAAAGCTCATTGAAGCTCTATCATTGACACCAAATTTTCGTAAAATATTTGAATAGGACAAAAAATTGAAAAACATGTCCACAGCCCTCCCCCCCCCCCCAAACATTTTGCGAATAACTCCGCGACGGTTTAGTCTCAAACGACGGGAATGGAAGCTCATTACGGCTCAAACAAAGCTCAAACGTTTGACACAAATTTTACCCTAAAATTTGACTTGGGGGGGCATCGTGTCTACAGCCCCCCTCCCCCCCCCAAATATTTCGTGAATATCTCCACGACGGTTGAAGCTCAGACGACGGGAATGGAAGCTCAATGAGGCTCAAACGAAGCTCAAACGTTTGACACCAATTTCAGTAAAAAATTCGATTTGGGGGGGGTCAGCGACATGTACCTATTTAGTACGATGTTTCAGGTAAGAGAAAAATAACCCTTCCCAAAACCTTCAAATTACTGAACTTGGTAGTGATTTTTCTTATGTTATACACCGGATTTTTAAGAACAAAGTTATTTATTTCGAAATCATAAAAAACAACATATTTCAGCGCAAACGAATTCTGTAATCGAATGAAATTTCTAAAAATCTTGTTTTAGATGATTGTTGTTTCTGTTCCATTCCATAAATGCAATTTATATTGTTGTGTAATTTATTATAAAATTTTTTTATATTATATTTATTTTTGTTTGAAAATTAAAATTAAAAATGTGAAAGGAGAGTGGGGAGTGAGTTGGGAACGTAGCGACCGGACGAAAGTCCGGGATTTAGTTGAAAGATAGTTGAAAAATTTATTTGAGGTAAAGTGTAAATTTTTGAATTAAAGGTTTTTTTTATGAAAAGTAGTTTAGTTTCGATTTGGTTGGATAAAGTTTCATCGTTAAATAATAAGATTTGGATCTTTGAAAAATTTAGCCTGCGGAGTAGCAGAAGTGCATTCGAGATAAGGAAAGGTGGATTGGATCTGGATTGATTTGGATAAAAGAAGTAAAACTTTAAAAAACTTGTAAAAAATTAAAATTGTTTGTTAAAAATTGTAGAGGAAATGCATTTTGCTATGATAAGCGACCATCTGCGAGACGAGCCGCATAAAAATTGACAACTTTTCCATTTTTGAATTTGAATTTACAAAATTTATAATTGAAAATTTTAAATAACCGGGCATATTTTGAAGAATTGAATTTTCTCCCAAGTCGCATCCATTGGCAAAAAATTGAGAGCAGGGAAAATTAATTTCAATATATTTATAGATATTCTAGAATCTAAACTATTATATAAAATAAAAGTTGACAAAATTTCAAAATAATTATGTATTCTTAAAAATAATTTATCTTTATAAGATTTCGAGCTATGCCGCTAAAAGTTTACCCGTTTAGTTTTAAAAGCTTAGAACCAAAAATGTTTTGCAGCTGAATTAAACTAGACGTAATTTCCAATATAATATAATTATAAAAAAATTAATTAAAGATTCATCAATATCTTGCTTATTAACCTTACCCGAATACCTTAAAGATATAGTTATTCTAAGAAAAACAGAACATACAAAAAATATAAAAACCACAAAAAATAACACTTACCTAATATTAAAATAATTCTTAAATATTTATCAATTCGGTTGGTATACTCAAAAAAATTAATTGTTTAATAATTGTTTTAATAATTTTTAAATTCACGCAATTAAAGTTTGTCAATCAGTTTTTCAGTAAAATAATTAGATTTTTATGTCTTACCGATTATCTACGATTCCTTCTCTATGCAGTGGACTTTCCTTCGTTTCTAAAACTGCGTTACATTTTTTTTAAATTTTACTGTAGCCTAACCCCTTAAAAGATTTAAAAATCAAATAACAAAAATTATTAGTATCCCAGAGTTTCTTAAAAACAGCCATAATTCTATTGGACATTATTATATCAACTTTTCTCTTGAGCCCTATTTAATCGGTTATTTTAATTTCAGAGATTTGATTTTCACACTACAAAATAATATTTGCCAAACACACTGGACAGTTAGAGACTGGAAAAAAGTATATGGTATTTAGCGACGAATCAAATTATAATTTATTTAGAAGTGATGAAATAACCAGAGTTAGAGGACCTCTAGGAAAATGACTGGATCCTATTATTATGGTTGTCCAGTAGTAAAACATGGAGGAGGATCGATTATGGTATGGGGATGTTTTTCGGGTTTTTCGGGCAGTCTTCAAGGGTAAAGGATAATACCTATACTAAATACTAATTGTTTATGGTTTTCGATAAGAAGAAACTGTTGGAGCATAAAACTACTGGAAAACATATTTTTTTACACTTTTCTTCTAGCAATATTAACATGAATTTAAATAAAAATTTAATTTTTTTGACTTGATCCTTTGAATAATTTTTGAAAAACTAAATACCAGTAATTTGCCTTGTAAAAAGAGTCAACTTTGGGAGGTCATAACTCCGGACCAATTAGGGATAAAATAATTTTTTTTAATTGTTAACAACTACGTCTACGTAAATTCTTTTGTGAAAAATATTTTCGTCAAGTTAACAGGTTCCAAGCTGGGGATACAAACTTCAAGTGTAGGTATTTTATGTCGCTTTTTTTAAACAAATCGGAACTTCGGAAACTATTGAAGATAAAGAGTTCATTTTATTGTCAACTTTTATTTTACTTTAGGAAATTTTGCTATAAAAATCCGGGGAAAAAAATTTTTGAGAAATATATTTTAAATATTTCAAAAATGCAAGCAATATTCTAAAACGAATGCAAAAAATATTCTAAATTTTAAAAAAACGCAGTTAAGCAATGCAGAGTATAATAATTAAATGGTTTTAAGTAAGTTGTTATAACTGCTTAAAAATAATATAACAAGTCATCTAGTAAATAAAATTAAAAGTAGCACTACGTTGTGGGGACAATCACCGCTTCGCCGACCTTTAACGAATTTCACTACTCGCCGCAACGCAGTTCAACGCCGACATTCTCGTACTACATACCATAGCAAGAATCGTCCACGCCGATGCCGCGTAGTATTCCAATGAATAACTATGAGCTTATAAATCATATTAAAATTCGTCGAGCATTGTGGGATAATTCGTTATGGGATAGAATTGATAGTGCAGCTAGGGAAGTAATGTGGGAAGACATTGCAGAACAAATGAAATGTACAAGTAAGTCAAACTTTGGTTACAGATATAACGCTATCGCTTTGCGTCATCGCACGTTATTCGGTGCATGCGTCAGTCTGACCCGGGTGTACTTTTGCGCACATCGGCCATTGCAACGCACTTAAATTACAAATAAAACTTATTGTTTTTGTCAATTATTAAATTGTACTAGCTTCGCGATTTATTATTAAACCGTTTCTTTGTATTTCATTTTAATTACACGAGGGCTTGCTAACTTCTTTACTTGCGAGTTTGCCATATTGTATACAGCGGTTCTCAACCGGTTGCCGTAAACTTACTTGCGAATTTATTTTTTTAAATCTAAATTGTTGAATTTAATGTTTTGTTACGGTTTTAAGCAGGTGGAAATTGTTATTACAATAACAGATACGCAGTGGTGTACTGTTCATATTTTTACCAACGGGCTGTTTTGTAACGCTATAAGCTGGTAAATCTAACGGTTCAGAATATTATCTTTCCCTTAAAAGATAATCTATACTCTTCACCTTCGTCGAGTAGATTTTGTATAACACATACTTTCTGATTTACGTAATATATTATTAGCTACTAGAATGCCTTGGACCATACCATAACCCCAGACTTCCCGTATTTACTCTATGGACCTATTACTATATTATATTTCAAATTTTTTTACTATATTTTTTATTCCAGAGGAAATTATAAAAGCAAGATGGAAAAACCTCAAAGACTCGTACCGAAAATTGCTAGTAAAAACTATGAATCAGTCTACAGAAACCACGCCGAAGTGGAGGTATTATTCACATTTGGAATTCATAAAGAACATTATTTTAAATACGAAATCTAAAGTTAATGATATATCACTGAGAGATGATGGTTTATTTTCTAATCAGGATTACATAATACAAATAGAAGAAGGCGAATCGCAGGATCCTTTAGCACTTTCTAGCGATTTTGACGATGTAAAAGTTAACATTTTGAAAAAGCGCAGATACTCGGAAGAAGTTGAATTGGAATTCGAAAAACCAGACTCCCTCGAAAGAAATACTTCAAATTACCCTAACGATGATGATCTTCAATTTCTTCTGAGTTTATACCCACATTTCAAGCAAGTTCCTCACAACAAAAAATTACCATTAAGAATAAAAATAGAAAAAATGATATATGATGAACTTTATAAATAAGAAATCATTGATGCTTCCATTTAATATAATAATCGTATCAGTTATTATAAATGTTGGGAAATGAAAATGTTATGTTTTTTTTAATATTTTTAGTATTTTTGTACATATCGGGGATAACCAATTTATTTTTGATACATTATTTTTCATAATTTAAAAGAATACTTTTTGTTCTTTAATATTTAAATTACTATCATATTTTATGTTACGATTTAGGTTTAAGAAATTAACTGTTTAGTTAGATATGCTTATGTCTATTTTATTACATTCTCGTACTTTTAAGAAAAGATGCTTGCTAATTGATTGAATTTGATTAAGAAAATATTTTATAAGTATGTTAATTAAAAAATAATCTTTTAATTTTTGTTTTAATTAGTAGAATATGCTGATTTTTGTCTATTCCTTCAGAACACATGCAGGTTTTCTGTTAAATAAATAGTCGGGGATCTGCAGTGAAATCCATGTAAAGTTTTATTTATTTGACTAATTAGAACTTAACCTGTTATTAAACTGAGGATGTTTTACATATCACCGGGAAAAGATAATATTTTATTCTATGTATCAGAAGCCCCAGATAAAATTTTGTATAATTGCCGACCTACATTGGGATAGAAATATAATTTTATTTGATAAAAAAAACCTCTTGGTACATTATTTAAAATTTACAGTCACATTTTCATTTTCGAATATAAAAATTTTTCGTCATTACAAGAAATATTATTGATCGGAAAGTAAAAGATATAATATAATCCAATATTGATTTAGCAGAAATGTGTTACATGCATGAGATATCGCACCACAATGATACGTGTCTGTCTCGTGTCGCTTCCCAATTATGGATGCCAACAAATTCCTTTTGGATAGGTTGAGAGACGGAACGTAATAACCTGATACGTAGAGAGAAACGACGGAAGTGAACGTAATATTAGATGGCAAGGAAAACGTCGTAACAGACGGAGCCGTCGAGTCGAGCCGCTGGCGGTGATAATCTAATCGACGGCGCTGCACTGCTCCCTAATGACTTGCTCGACGCGGTAAAGATATTGCGTTGCTCCACATGGGAACACGTTTGCTTCGTCGAAAATATAAAACTTCCTTTATCGTGAAGTCCCGAATATTGATGTTTGAACTAATTATTTTGTTTTATTTCTTCTAGATGACTTACATCATTTTTGAAAAATAATTTGTTAAAGTGATTAAGGTAGATAATTATAGTAATTATTGTACGTATAAAAATTTTTTTTTGGTAGAAAAAATATAATATACATAGTACTTCTACTGGTGCTGTACAATACTACAAGTGATAAGATATTAAGTATTTTGGCGTAGGTAAAAGAGTAAAACAAACACTCAAAATAGTTTTTTTAATGCTCCAGACAAAAGCATTGTAAATAATTTATTCTATAGTCCTAATCCTAATCAATTTGGTTCTGAGATTGCATTCAGACATTTCAGCCGCAAAAATTTGCGTTTCTCATTTTTAATTTTATAATTTTTTCATATTTGCTTATCAACAGGTGTGCAATTGTCAGATCTACCACACAAAGAAAGCCTCCAGTGCAACATTACTGTCAGGCCATTGACATAGATGGAAGTGCCAAGGATTACTCTCGTGACAAAATAAAAATGATTACGGTTTAGGACAAAATCCTGCGGCCATAATCCCGCCGAACAGAATCCAGCCGGACCAAAATCATAATTCATAAATATAATAACTTTTTTCATGAATACTATGAATTGTTCATCAATCCCATGAATTTTGTTCATCGGCGCAAAAATGATTAATTTTCATCAATTATTTTTTTTAGTGTAACCTAACCTATCTTAACCTATACATATTTTAATAGTAATATATAATTATATTGTATTTATTTACTTGTTATTTAATTTTTAAATCCTTTTTTAATTTAAGTTTTGGATGAGATTTTTCTTTATTTTAATTTAATTTTTAATTTTACGTTCGTAAAATTAGTGGTGGGAATTGTGGTTCTGCTGAATTTTTGTTTGGCGGGATTGTGGCCATCGGATTCTAGTTCGGCTGAATTGTGATCGTGGAATTTTGGTCCGGCTGGATTTTCGTTTGGCGGGTTTGTGGTTCGACAGGATTATATTCTGGCGGGATTATGTCCGGCGGGATTTTGGTGGCGGGATTGCGGCCGCGAGATTTTATCCAATCCCGAAATAATTAAATTTATATTTAATTTATATTTAATTATTTTCTATCATTAATGCGTTAGCTTAACTATTTAGTTAAATGCAACTGAAGATCGACAATAATCTTGAAATGTGCCCATAATGCATTCATTTTACCATATGTTTTATTTTTTTCAAATATATTTATTTAGCCCTAATCTGTCAAATATAGTAATAATGAATGCTTTTTAAATAATAATTTTCTAATTTTAGTCAAAATTCTAATATTTTAGTTTTTGTTAAAAATTTATTTTACAGGATATACCTACTAAAAAATATTTTTGTATATTCTTTTATCCTTTTGTAAAATTTTCTCATATTATATCCTGCTGTTTTCTTCTTTTGTTTCATCTATAAGATTTTCTAGCCTTTCGTTCTTTTTTGTGTACATATTTATCTTATTAGCTTTTTTCTCGACATTTAATTTTCTGCTCTTTTTCTCTCGCATTTCTCGTCGAACCAGTTTTTATTTATCTTTTTCTCATTATACCTAATGCTGATACATTTTTATTTCTGGACGTCACCTGACTACATTCTTTATAATTTTCCCAGTCTTCATTAATATCTCTGCTATGCTAATCCATTTGATTTATTTCACTGTTTATTTCGTTTTCATACTAGTTTTCATTATTGAATTTTTATATTTTTGTACCAGGAAGTGATCAGATGATTTGCCCAGTATTTACTCGAGGTAATTTTTGTTAAAAAAAATAAGATTTTCGTGTTAAATAAAATCACTCTCTTTTCGTTTTATTTAAAGTTTATATCGAACCTTTTGATGTACACCTGAGAAATTAATTAAATTTCACCCCGACAAGCTATCCAAAAGAAGGGTTTGATAATTCCATTTAGGGAGGTCACATTGGTGACACAAGTAAGAGGTTGCATCGCTACACCTTAAACATATATGTTCAAATTTAAAAAAAAATCTTCCATCCTGGAAGATTGTGAAAACAATTTTAATATTTAATTTCTGACTTGAAAATGTATGCTATGCATACGAATCATGTCGTCGAATTAAACAAATAAAAAATACTAAAATAATATATAATTTATTTTTTGCAACCGACTCCTAACAGTCTTGTGTTCTCCGACGACGGTAGCTAGCCGAGTTAGCTTAGGTTTTTATTTTTCCAAAATTCAGGAAACCACGACAATATAGACTTGATAATGTAATGATAATAAAACTTTACCTACTACGGTTTTGAAAAGTATACTTCAACATTCATTTGCGTAATAAAATGGCCTAGTTTATGAACTTTATTTATATTAAAAATAAAAAGTGATGAAATTTAACAAAATATGAGTCTTGGGATGTCTTTTCTAGGTAACTAGAGAAGTATCTCCAGCAGGAGAACTGAGCGAAGCAACTATTTTTCAAAAAATTACAAGAACATTTAACCTCTTAAGGGCGGAACTGGTCGGAATATGACCACTCATAGGACGCAAAATATTTAATGTTTTTCTATATAATTTGATACACTGAACATCCTGAGTTGGCTCATCCCGAGGCAGGCCTCCTTAAGTTTTTATGTAAAAGCTAAATGAAAAGATCATCTCAATAAGAAATGCTAAAATAATCTACAAGATGAACCTAAGGCCGAAAATTTAAATTATCTTTTAGTTTCTACCAGCATGTTAGCAAATATTTAACTTTTCGTCACTAGTAACATAAATAGCTATTTTTCCATACTCAACGCATCCAAACACATATGTATACCAATTTTGAAGCCGATAAGGCAACGACAATAAATTTCTAAATATTTTTAAATAAAATTCTTGAAATGCGATTTTCATTTCGGGCATGAATCGCGAAACTCCATTTTTAACATTGTACATTCCGTTAAGGACGGGACTGGTCGATATATCGACCCAGGAGTAGTTTGGTGATCACTCCATGTGAGAACTTGATTGGTTTTATCTACAAACTTTATCTAAAAGAAGAGATCAATTTCAACGAAATATTCCCCGTCCTCAAAAGGTTAAGACATCAACCAAGGTCTACATTAACAAGAAAGCAAGGCAGAAAAAGGCAATATCGAAGACCTAGAAAGATGATGGGTGCAGTAACACGCTCTGTCAACGAAGGATTTACAGAAAATAAGAAAAAATCGGAAAACTAACATTAAAAATTGCCAGAGAGGAGAAGCAGTGGAAGGCGGAAAGACTAGAACTGAGGAAAGAAATTGAAGGGCTAGATGACAGAGTTTATAGACAGGATATGATTATAACTAGCTTTATATAACCATCCTAACAAAGGAATAAACGGAAATCTTGTGGAAAGAAAATCTTGCCTGGAAGAGAAGTTGTAGTGGCAAAACTGAGAAGCCTTAGCCAAAAATGCAAAGTTTAAGAAGAGATCAAAAACGGCAAAAAAAACTAAAAGGGGATATAAAAAGCTGTACGTAGAAGACAACTTGTTCTGTGTTTACATGATGTGACACAGAGAGTAAGCTCACACCAGTCGCGACAAAAAACTAATCAAGAGATATGGAGTGGACGGAACGTCTCAACCGGAAGCTTCAAGCATAACAAGTGAGAGGAATAACGAACAAGGCATTTTAACAGGATAAACGAGATAAAAGAGAAAGATTGATATCAAGAAAGAGAAAACACAAGCAAGAAACTATGAGAATAGGCACTTGGAATATTAGAACACTATTAAAACCAGAAAAACTTATGGAGGATGCAAACGATCAAAATTGATGAGATACAAAGTGGATATTGGAGCGATACAGGAACACAGGTGGAAAAGTCAAGGCGAAATATTAAAAAAAGCTCTTCACTATGTTTTTTTCAGGAGAAAAAAGAAGAGGAAAGTAGAAAGCGATCCGGAAAAAATCAAGAAAAGATATATGGTGTTTCTTTATTAAATTCTCTGCGTTTCTCAATCAACTGTTGTAATGTAAATATCCCATCTATTGTTGATCTTCCCCCTCTGAAGCCCATCTGTTCTTCACCTATTATGTTGTCTGCAATGTTCTTAATTCTATTCTTCAGTATTCTAGTATATATTTTGTAAGCAGAGTCCAACAAGCTAATACCTCTATAGTTATGACAATCATTTTTATTTCTTTTCTTAAACAATGAAATAACCTTAGCTTTTTTCCAGTCTTCTGGTTTTTTTTTCTTTCCAGCACATATTAAAGAGGTGTAAAAGTCTTAAATGCAGCAGAGTGCAACCATATTTCCATAATTCTGCATTCACCCCATCCATCCCAGTTGCTTTTCGATTTTTGGTGGATTGTAGAGACATCGTCAGTTCGTTCATGTCAATTTCATCCAGTCCTTTGATATCCTCTTTTTGTGCATGTGTCTTCTCTGCATCTTTTTTAAGCAAAGCTGTTTAAAGTGGTTTATCCAATCTTTTTCTTCTATATTATTTATTTGAACTTTTTCATTTTCTTGTTTATTTAAAGTCTTCATCACCTTATACGGTGATGTTCGATATTACTAATGAAGCGTTCCCAGGATTATGCATGTGCTCTTCTTGTTAGAGATTTGGTTATATTTCTTTTTTGCTTGTGTATTCCTCGATGTTTTCCATAGATGGATAGTTAATATATCTCTTGTAAGCGATCTGTTTTTCTCTTATTGCCTCTTCTAATTCATCCGACCATATCCTTAAGCCTTTCCTTTTCTTATAGCCGCTTCTTTAACTATTTCCCTAAGACTCTGCCACTCTTCATTAATATTTTCTTTCGTTTCAATGAATTCTAACTTTCTGTTTAGTCTCCTCTGGTACAGGAATCTCATGCTGTTTTCTTCCATCAAGTATACCTTATATACTTGTTCTTCCTGTTTTATTGTTTGTTTCTTTTGTTTCCATCTCGCATAAGTGTCAATTGCTGAAACCACTATAAAATGATCAGAGCCTATGCCTTGACCTCTATAAACTCTCGTATCTCTAATCTGTCCTGCCAACTTCCTATTAGTTATTATAATATAATCTATAATAGATCGTGTTCCTCTAGCAGTCCATGTGAATTTATGAATATCGTGTTTTCTGAAGAATCCATTTGTTATTTTGAGGTCGTTTTAGGTGACGAAGTCTCTTAAAATTCTTCCATTTTCATTACAGGTCTCTTCTCCATAGGGTCCTATTATGTTTGGAATTGGGACATTCCCAACCCTAGCGTTTAAATCGCCTAGTAGGATTACTTGATCGTTTTGATTGCAAATATTGAGGATTTGGATTCATCAATTTTTCCGTCTTCTGGTGCATAGGTGTCTATTATTGTTACACCTCCTCTTTCAATCTTGAGTTTTGCTGTGATTATGCGTTCGTTTATATACCTGTAATCTTTTATACTATCCTCTCATTTCTTGTGTATACTCGTATATAGCGCAATTCCTTTACTAGCTCTTTCTTTCTTTCGTATACCAATGTATATCATTATATAATCTCCACTATATTTTATTCCTCTGTCTTTCTTTTTTGTTTCTGTAATAGCTGCAAAGTCTCTTTGCATTTCTTTCAAATTTTTCTCTAGCTCGACTTCTTTTTTTGCCAGTCCTCTCACATTCCATGTAGCCACCTTTATCGTATCATTAATCCAAACTCGTTTGTTCTTCCTTCTTTCATGTGTCGTCAACCTTATATCCGTCCTAATTCCAAGGCTTCTTTGGGTTCTGTAAGTATATTAATGTTTTACATGAATGAGTTACTAGCCCATTACATAGCCCGAAGGAAATCTCCCTCTCGCCTTCGCCTTGTAGATTCTTCCCATCCATCGGGGCTGGTTACCCGATCTCTGAGAATCCTCTGCAGGTTACCAGGAACCACCAGCTTGGAGGTGCGAGTAGGAATTGAGTAGGGGAGGCTATAAAAGACGCTTCACTACTCCATTTAGCCCCCGAGTAAAGAAATAATGGAAATAATACAAAATATAAAACACGGAAAAGCACGAATATGGAGGAAACGAGCTTGGCGAGAAGATATGCAAACTGGTGTAAAAAGTCTGGAAAGAAGAGAGAATACAGTAAACTGGAAATAAAAAACGTTACAATTCCATTAAAAAGGAAAGGCGACCAAGAAAAATTTAAGAACTACTGGGGGATAGCCCTGCTTAACTCTACATACAAAATACTATCAGCAGTGATCCACAAAAGATTGAAATAGACGATTACTAATACGGATATCGTTCAGTCTATGTTGAAGCCCCTTAAGTAGATGATAGAATAAAAATCGTTCATCATTTTTGCGCCGATAATCAAAATTAATCATCTTGATGAACAAATTCACAAATACAAATTATTATAGTCATAAATAATAATAATGACTAATTTAAAAAAAAACTCATTTTGAGCTGTGTAGGGCAACTCTTCTAAGTGCATATTGTGAGCTCAAAGTTTAAGATGTATTCCCTTCTATGTAGATGTGCCGTCTTGTAAAATCGGAAGCAGGTATTCTGTCTTGCAACGCTAAACATATTAAATCAAGAGATGTCTACCTAACACTGTTAAAACAATAGTATGAGTGAGATCTGTCGTGCAATGCTAAAGCAATTCTCAAATTGGTGATGAGCATGCTTTGTGAATTGGAAAGCATCCGAGGTTCATAGCAAACTTGAAAGATATTTTTTATGTTAAAAACGCGTTTAGAATCGATTTTATTCACAAAATTTTAGTTTTTTACAGCATTTCGGTATATGATTTGCTTTCAGCAAGGAAGACACGAGAATTTTTATCACGAATTTGATAATGTAACGACATAAGCCTACATTTACACCCGCTTTAACGCTCAAATCTAAATACGAAAATTTACGTGTTGGTGAAATTTTCAGCAGAAAGTGTCCTAAAGTTATGAAAGAAAATTAATTCTTTTTGATGAAATTTTGTTTTAGGTATCAACAATTTTTTTTAATACGATAATAATAGAGCAAGAAAATCATGTTTGTCTGAAGAGTATGTAATGGGGTGTTTGATGCTGCGTTGCTTGCGTCTAGAATTTCTAACACTGACCAATTCGATAGAAGCTCTCAATAAATCACACTACCCAATACGGTTCTCTACACAAGGATTGTGTCCAGCACCTTGTTTGGTTCAGGTCAAGTACAATCAATTCAAAAGCCATTTGCTATTGTTGGTCGAGTACTATTGCAATAATTCTCTATTTCGGTGGGATATCGCGTATTCGAAGTAATTGCTGTATTTATTGCACTTAATTCGACTAGATGAAAATATCGGATATTGAAGCAATAATTGCAGTACCGTAAAATATTTCAGTGCCACTTGGTTTCGAAATTGATGTCGATCGTGCACACGGCATGCCGGTCCAATGACAAAATCAGTTCATAAGCATAGGATAAATTTCCAAGGCTCTAGATTTAGTCCCGGGTCACGCGCAATATGAGGTCTTGCATTGTGTTGGAGGAATACAACGCTTTTGTGATCAACTAAAGTATACCTTTCGCAGCCGATGCAAATGCAAACGAATCGTTTCATCGCTTTGAACCTGACTGAAATTACTTAGAATGTTTGACTAGAGTTTCCAGCTTTCCCTTCATCAGATGTACATTTTATGTGGGGAAACTCGAACGAAAAAATCCATTTTTGTTATAATATAATAATAATTAGTGTAGTAATATGTACTTCATACTGTTAGTCGATAATTGATAACGAAGACAATGTACGGTTATATTTTAAATGATTTAGAAATTGAACAGGCACCGAAATTGAATCGTGATCAACGTGAAAACAATAAGGAACGAAGAGCGACAGCACAATTACCGCAAATGAAAACGTCAGATTGACTATTTCAAGATTAATGGATTGGTAGTTAATTAATCTTGTATTGCTTTCAAAATAAAACTAAAACCATTCATATATACGTATACATATAGTAAACAAATTACAATTAACTCTTCTTCTCTCAACATACCATGGATATCTGCACTTATTCGTTTTCGAATGCTAATCTACTATGTTCATGTCTTCAATTGTTCCAGTCAAGGCGTACAAACTTGTTAAACTATAAGTTACTAACTAGATTAGTTTGTGTCATACTCGTATACATATACAACAAAGCCAAGTTCCTCAAATCATGACGAGAGAGATTTTCAGATCCGCACCGCCAAAATTTTTATATATTGTAATAATATGTAGTTGCACATAATATATTTACTTACCTGGTAAGTCACATCCATGATATGAAAATTAGGATTCTCTACATACCTTTTAAAGAAGTTTGAAACTTAAATGATAAATGAATAAAGTTTTAAGAATCAGTGCGGAAGTGTACACTCCTTTAGTCTTAGATGTGTTCTCATAGAATTAGCATTGTAGCATGTAAAATATAATGTATAGCTCCCGCTACGAAGAAGATATTGCTGTAAATTAAAAAGGGGAAATTTTGTTTTATCCAAATAATTAACTGTGCTAGTCCTGAGGCTGCCTTTTCTGCTAACTAGGCCGCATTATCCGGTTGGTCTCACAGAGTTTTTACGACCCTCGTAATTACCGATGGTATCTAGAACAGAAAAGCGATGTGGGGGTTGAGTTATCAATCACAAGCAAGAACTATGTAGGCTCCGAACGGTCTGGCTCATTATCAGATATTCCCAAATTGGAATTTCGCTTACAAAAACTTTTACTGCAGAATAGAAATAAAAGATGAATGAAATTTTAAATTCTATTATATTTTATCCTCAAATTATAACGATTAACATCGCTTGTCTTCAGCTTTAAATTGTTTATCGTATCCATCCCAAAAACCGATTACTTGGATTAAAAAATTAATTGTTGTTTTTCATGAAAATTTGTAGTAACTTACTTTGTTCTGAAACTCAACTTTCGATTAAGCATTGGATATTTAAAAGAGTAAGTGCAGTTGAAACCGTATTGTATTCTCGAGAGAGTATGAACGCTCAAGTCAAATCAAGCCGACGGAATTTAATGGTCGAGCGATCTCTGGAGTCTATAGGTTTGTGTACTCGGTTTTGTTTGTGTTCTTGCTTGAAAAAATTCAATAGAGATAACTACATATAGCTTTGCGAGACTTTTTAAAACCATGTATAATTACATAACAGTCTTGTCATGGTCAGGCATTTAGAAAATTTCATCGGGAAAAATATCGATGATTATTATTAGATATTACTATTTGCTTGCACCTTTAAACTTGTGGTCTTTGTGTTTAACGATTTAATTATTCACGAAATGAGTCCAAAGTCCCTTTGACTTTATACAAGTGTTTACTACCAAAACGAGATCCCGCTTGTGTTTAATATTCATGTTTAAATATCCTCTCGATGTCACGGCAAATATTCGCAATGCCCACAAGAGCCAAATACCTACCTACCAGATATTATGATATATTTTATTGACACAAACTAAAATAAGTTAGAAGTTTATAAGAATACCTAGCAGAAACAATTTTCTCTGGGAAAATAAATTGCTCACGATATTTTCAATATAGTTTTACATTTTATTTGGGAACTAAAGACTGCGGGCGGAAAATTTCAGTTTTGGCAGCACCTTTGTTTTATTTACATAGTAGATCCTTCCTAAACGGTTATATTCACGCCGAAATTGCAAATTCAACTTTCAGTTTACGTATTGCTATGTTAACGTGCAATTTAGTTATGCTCATATAAAAAAATCTAAACACTTGCCATGATAAATTATTCTGGACAAGATTGAAAATAAAAATTATAATATTGACTAAAGTAAATTTTATTGATATAACGCCGAAAACAAAAACGCCAAAAACAAAAACACAGTAAAACAAAAACACCGAAACAAAAACTTAACGAATACTGATAAACCAAAATGTCCGGTTTGACTTCGAGAAGAATAAAAATTTTATTCCAACCGTCTTCCTATGGAAGGCAATGGCAAACCATCGAGGTATTTATAAAATAAGAAAATGCACCACACTTTCTTGAATTGGAAGAAGTCCAAAAAAAATCTACAGTATTTCTGTTACCTATTTGTGCAATTGTTTTAAATTTTAAAAATCAACATATTATACGACATAATTATATCGCAGCTACATTTAGCAACTGTATTGTTTAAACACATAAATCTTAAATTTCCCGGCAAAATACGCACAAATATAAATGTTACAAATAAGGGAACAAAGAAGACATAAATCTATACCATACCGAGCAGATTACATTGCAGATTTGAATATCGGGGTTAAATTGCTCTCCGTATCCAAAGCGGGGTGCGAGCGTAAAGCAACGGGCGATAGAGAATCAAGCATATCTTAAAAATTGAAAGATCTAAAATAAAAGCTTGTTGACAGTAGGCAAATAATATTTTTAAATTTCTACAATTAATTGTACAACATATTGGCAATAAGCGTTTAAAATAAGCCCAACGATTATAGTATAGGCCACGATATGATGGGTCTATTGAAGACTTCGAATAGTATCTACTACCTATATAGTAAAATTCAAAAACTTGTCTGTATTAAAATTGTATTCTTCATAATAATGATTGACAAATTGATTTTGTATTTACTTGGTGCGAGTATCCAATTATTCGAATTTACTTGTTCAACTTTTTCAACATTACTATCATAAAAAATACAGACAGTCAAAATACAAAAACTTCCCGTAATATATTTACGATAACGAAATTTTTTGTCGCACTCACAATCGTATCAACATCGCTGTTACTTGTATGCAAAGTATACGCAGTTGAAGTCATCAAAAGCAAGTGAAGTGCATTAGATAGCGCTTCTTTTATGGTTTGGGACGTCGGGAGACAACGTTATATTCAATGACGAGCATTAAAATATACATTCGTTATAAGACATTTGCTTTCCTATTGTTATATCCAGTAAGAGTACTAGAAAAAATCCGAAGAAAGAAAATTCCGCCATCGAGTTTATAAACCAGTCTTATATTTTCATTATCTTGGCAGCAATTATTATTCTATGATAAAAATTAATATACCATGCATTTATCGTACATAAAAAAAATTTAAGTTGTATTTTATGTATGTTTTTTTTTAATACGCACCATTTAATTCAACGCCAATACTCTTATAATTATTTTTAAATATTTTATTTTTTCTTAAAATTTAATTTCATTGTTCATTTTCCCATTTTTCATATTATAAAATATGCTTTTTTTAAATATTTTTAGTCCGACTCTGTATAGTTAAAATAGGTTTTCACATTTTTCAGTGCATTTTTTAAAGCACATTTAATTTTCTAAACTTTATAGGTAAGTACTTATACTAATTTTATATTGTAGGATAAATTAATATTTCTACCCTATACTGCAATTTAACGGTAATTAAGTATCTCCCCTAATACAAATTAATCTGGGATTAAAAAGATTTGGCTTTAATAGCCACAAATTGAAAACATTTTTTGTTCAACTAAAAATCAAGAATAACAAGCAAATTAAATCAAACCATTAATTATTTTCGGTAAGTTTGCGCAAAAATTAATTAAACGGTGATAATGTTTCATAAATCGGAATTATATTATATTCCATTGCCAAGCAAATTAATAAATTTTGGACTACTGGAAAAAACTATAGATACGTACATTTCCTTTTGTTGCATTTTCACCCTATAGTATTAAGTAGAGAAGCACCAATCACATTAGAGACATTTCTTTTCAAAATTAAGTTATTTCCCGATATATCATAAATATAATGTTATCCAAACTTCAAACACAAGATATAAGGAGGGACAAGTTGACTCGAAAAAACAGTACAATTTGTAATTTGAATTCTCCTGCACAAACATACCTTTCAACGAAAAGTCGGTTTCCCCCGCATGTATAAAATCTTATCGCTGTTGTTTCTAAAAGAAAATTAAATTTTCTGCAGGCGCATTTTAGATTATGAGCATTGATTTTAACTGCTATTCCGTTAGAGAAGGTATTTCAAAATGCAAACCATATTTAAATATTTGTTTTGCAGAAAAAAGGTTAAACAAAAATAAGATAACATACTTATTTTTCATATAAAGTTTTGTGTACACTGAAAATTGGAAAATATATGTATTTAATAATTTAATATTATAATTTATTATAATATGCATCAAAATGCGTGATTCGGCCATTCACGTGCAATATTGCACCAATATTGGTTATGGCTTGGTACAATATTGGACCAATATTTTGTTATATATTGTTTTGTAAAAATCAAGGTGATTAAAAATATGACCGCCAATTTTTTATGAAGAAAGTGCATTTTATGTCTCGCTTTTCCTTCTTACGAAGATATAGAGTCACGAAAACATAAAATAAATGTCCGATAAACCTTGCGTTAAGTTTTTATATTTTACATCAAAATAATTCGGAATGTTGAATGCGTATCTTTTATTTTATATTTTGGTTTAATAAAAGAAATCATTTTAACATAGGTTGATAGGAATAGGAAACCTCTTTTATCTTTTTATAAAATTTTAAATAAATTTATTCCTAACTGTTCCTTTGCTGGAGCATTTATGCCATACTCCATAGATGAACTCATAGGTGGCAGGACATACACTAAATCTATATTTCTTTAGATTGTAGAATTTCAATAAACCATTGCAACAAATGCCTAGAATTTTGGTTTATAACTACCTCATTAAAGTTAACGGTTTTTATATTATAAAACAGTAAACAGTATAAAAATGTTCTTAGAATATAAAATTAGATTCATCCGTTGTATAACAGAATGAGAAAATATACGTATTATAAATGCAAAAACTTTATTGACAATGTAAGAGTTATCCTTAAACTAATATTCATTACTAAAAGTTTAAATCCATATGGAATAGTAACACTCGAAACGTTGGAGGAACTTTTACAACTATTGCACCAGTTTGAGTAACCGAATCGACCACATTAATTACAAATATCCACTTCATAAGGATCACTAGAAATCATTAACCGTTCGTTCCATCAACAAATTACTACAATAAAAAAAAACAGTTGACCAATAATTGCCATTTCCCCAAATCTTAAACCTCCGTCTCGGTTTCGACCTTCCATGGGTTGTCTAGTTAAAACTGTCTCAATCCCACGTGCTCTTCCATGCATTTTATTTTGCACCATCTGCTTCAACCTTTGATAACGGACCAGTATTAATGTAACATTTAAATGAATCCCTGGTTATACCGGAATAAAGAACATCAAGCTTCGACAGTTGCGCCTTCAAAAACTGTCGCATCCTGATATTTTCCTTCAACACAACCGGGCTTTCCAGCCAAACATTCAATAAGTTTTTCTACCGTCATACAAGAAAGAAGACCATGAGGATTCTTTATAATATCCCTTCACAGGAAGGCATATCTTCCTGTTCCACAATCAAACCAACAAAGCCTTTTTTTAAAGGAAAGGGAGCTTTGGAGGATGAAATAATATATTTCTCCCATGGATGAAATAAACGAAAACCACGACAAACAACCAACTTCTGCGCCTCTTGAAAACGCACCGTCAAATAGAACTGTGGAAGTGTCTGCAAAAGACAGACCATCTCAAGAGGCGGGGAATCCTTAAAGGATGCCCTGTTGGAAGGCAACACTGAGGAATTTCGCCCTAAAAAGCACACAGACCCTGCGGTGCGGAAAGGAAACGCCGCAAAAAAGCAAATTTGCAGAAAGCTGCTGAGGCAACCAATCTTAAAAACCAAAGATCGTCCACGAGCGGGCTGGGCTGTCTAAACCTCAGAGTAAGGATAGCACACCATCCTGATCGGGAGTGAATCAAAAGAAGGCAGCACTACCAAAAAGGTGATGCAAAGAAGAGGCTTAGGTCACAGGACTCCAATCCATCGCCTCTGAGTGATCAGAAGAAGAAACTATTACAAAAATTCCCTGCAAAAAGAATTATTTTCAGTTTGTTTAGTTGGATATTTGGGATTGTAATAAAATTTAGTCATGTTTTACAGAAATTCGGGAGTTTTAAAAGTTAAACGTCGGGACGCACCAAATAAAGTGCAATATTTACGGAACAGCTGTCCGGCTGAGCTGTGACTCCGGAGAAGGTCCAATAGATGTCGTTTTGGCGTCAATATATCTCTCAATTGAGTCCCAGGATCTGCCACCCTCTCAAAGAATGGTGGACCTGGTGAGATACTGTGAGCAACTTAAGAGACACTTCTTCATGGGTTGCGAATCCAATTCCCATCATAGTTTGTGGAGAAGTGGAGATTGCAACAATAGAGGAAAGTCATTGTTTGAATACCTAATTGGTATGGCCCCAAAGCCATTCAGTGATTGACGTCACCTTGGCAACAATAGATATTTCGACACAAATATTTGACTGGCATGTGTCCAAACAGCTGACTATATCGGATCATAGATGGATATGCTTTAAAATCAAAGCAATCAAAGTGTAATAAGGATCTGATCGGGAGTAATTCAAAACCCTCCAGTCGGAGCACAAAAAGATGATTCGCCAAAAACAACGTAAGTCTTGAAGGGATTTCTGCAGCGGCATTGCGTCCACTAAGGATGCTGCCAGACTGAGGAAAATCATCTCCAAAGACCCAAACCAGCAGCTAGGCATGATTCTCCGTGCGAGAACGGTTCCTACACGGAAAGCTTCGAGGAAACTGCCGACTTTCTTCTTGAAGACACTGGAAAGACTGTGCGACAGGAAGATTTGCGATGAAGTACTGGTGCACAACCCACTACATCAAAATCAACATGCATGTATTCCGGGAAGATCTATCGAGTCTGCACTTCAGCAAGTTGTGAAACGTATCGAGAAATCGTTACAGTTTCGGGAATCTACCCTAGGAACGTTTATGGATATCGAAGGGGCATTTCATAAGGCCACTTTTGAAAGCATTTATGTATCTCACAATGTGCCAATGTGACCATCGTGAAATGGATTAGCTCCATACTGAGCAGCAGGGCGGTTGTGATTGGGATGGGAGATGCAAACATTAGGGAAATGTTACCAAGGGCTGTCCAAAGGGAGGTATCCTCTCCCCACTCTTGTGGGACTTTGTGGTGGATAGCCTTCTACGACGCCTTAATGGGAAAGGTTACTATACCATAGGATACGAAGATGACATAAGCCTACTGCTTACTGGGAAGTTCGAGAATATCCTGTGTGATCTGATGCAGGATGCTCTCAGAATTGTGGAGAAATGGTGTGCAGAGCAGTCTCTGTCGGTTAACCCAACCGAAACAGAGCTTGTTCTGTTCACCAAAATGAAAAAGCTAGCTTAAAAGGAACCTCTCTTAAATTATCATCCAAGATCAAGTATCTGGGGATAATACTGGACAAAGGGTTCAATTGAAGAAAACATCTGAGTTTTAAAACCATGGAAGCTGCATGGTCTTTGGAAGATCTTGGGGTTTTTCCCCAGAATTGCCCTCTGGCTTTACGCTGCCGTAATAAGACTTATGCTATGGTCCACTGGTTTGGTGGCCCAGAACTAAATTAGTAACGGCAGCGTCCTCCCTTCGTCGGCTGCAGAGAGCTATCGCCAAACTGATGTGGGCACCTACTGCGGCTTTGGAGGCTCTTCTCTGCCATCCTCCGTTAGATCTCCATGTGGAGGAGCAGGTGGTGAGAGCTGCTCTTAGGATTCTGGCATTTACCTTTAGACCTATACGCAAGGAATCAGTGGACATATGGGAATTCTAAAGGGCTGCTTGATAAGGCTGCATCTTTTGGGTCTCGAAGCCGACAAGATACTTCCTAAATACGTATTTGACAGGGGGTTTAACATCCTACTGAATACAACAAGAACCAATGAGTCAGACATATTATGTCTGTACACAGATAGTTCCAAAAATAATACAGGCTCGGGTGCGGGAATTTTCTCTTCCGAACTGCAGCTTGATATAAAGTTATCGCTGAGTAGGTGTACTCTGTCCTCCAAACAGAGCTCATGGGTATAATTCACTGCACAGAAATAGTCCAGGAAATGAACATCCAGAGCAAAATAATTAAGATATGCAAGCGGAAAGATGAGCAAATGTGATTAGATGCCAACAATCAAGGGCGACAATACGCGAGCCCTCTGATAAGCATGCAAAATATTATCTGCAATTGTCTTGGGACAACCTGCGAATCATTATGGGTTTTCTCACGGTCTCAAAGTTTGTAGACGTCTATAATTAGGCTAATATGACAATCATCTACAAATTCAGCATTTTACTTGATGCGAGGAGGAGGTAGTGAAAAACACTATTTAGTGTTATCATTTTGAAAGTTTTGCTCAAAAAAAGCACAGGATTTCAATAGCCTATTTTAAAATTCCAACTTAACACTACACAACGGTCGCGTATGTGTAAAATTTACACAATTATATGTATTTCTGCATATGAGCAAAATAACGCAACCGGTCGACTGTAAAGCAAGCTAGGTCCTCACAGCAACAGATTGTAGGTGAATTCTGATTGAATTCAAATTTGTGATCAATTTGATTGGTAATCATCTGATTACTCTAATCCTTCCGTTAAGATTCAAACACATTGCAGGCATTCAAAAATGTAGATAAAATGGAATAGATTAAAAAGAGATTTCCATAGAATAAATCATAAAAAAATTAAATACCTCCCCTCGTAAACATAGCTATTACATTATCTACGTAATTTCAAAATATGGAATCAATCTGTTCAGCCGTTTTAGAAATGTGTATGAGAAACTTCAATGTTCCAGATATAGCGCAGTGCAGCGTTTGAATCGAATAAACCAACATCTGTGTAAATTAACTCTTTGTTGCTTTAGCAGTTATTACCTTTTTCGAAATAAGAGTTTTCTTTTTCGAATAAGATTACAGCGGCACTGTTTTTACATTGACAACTGAAAGTTTGCAGTATGTGATACTTTTCAACAATTTTTGTTTTACCCATTTTAAATACAACTGCGTAGATGGAATCAATTAACCCCTTCATTTCTTCGTTTTCAAACAGACAAGTCCATAAAAAATGTTACGCTTCACAAATTAAGCCGATAATTTCTTTGGAGCACTAAAAGTATTGCAATAATTTGATTACATAAATTGGATTTCTATAAGTAATATGTATTACCGTGCTTGAAAATAATAACATAAACAAATCAATAATTAGGGTTAGAAATTCAAGCGCAAGCATACACGAAACGGTTTATTCGCGTTCATCTCTCTCGAACACGGTATCTTTCCATACAAAAATTTCTAGAACACACCCATAGGTTAGGGATTTCTTATGTCATTTAATTGGCAACGTGGTGTTTTTATATGTGACATACGTCAAATCAACGTCAAATGTACGTCAATAGTAAAATAAAACTTTTTGCATGTTAAGTGTTGCTACTGTGTAATTTTATTTAAATTTTAATTAAACCCGCGATATATATAAAACATAGTTCGTTCGATTTTAAGCGTATTTAAAAATGTGTATGTTACTAGTAGTTTGACGAAGAATGTTGCTTTCACTTTGCTCATAACATTTTTCTTGTGGTAAATATCTTCATGACTTAACGGTAAATAAAAATCTTATGAATTTCTGTGTTGTAATAATTTATTTTAAAAACGTCTAAAACATGTCTATCTTGGGTTCAAAATTTTGAAAATTTTTAATATTTTGTGTTCTAGGTATTGTACGATTTTTTATTGACTTGTTAATATTTATACAAAATAAGCTACTTCTTATCACGTTTTTCGCTTATTTGCGTTGTTTTACACTTAAGTTCAATTTTCACTTAATCAAAATTACGTAATTGGGATATACGATATTTAATTATTTTATTATTATATAGCAATTTTGAACCTTTGAACAATTAAGTACTGAAATTTCCATGGTTTTTAATCCTAACGTTGATGTAAATTTTTTTGATGCAACCAACTCTGTGTAGAACTTGTATTAAATTAATAATCCTGGAAAGTGTCAAGATTCACACATGCAAGTTTTACTTTAAATCTTCATGGTTAAGTTCTATAAGAAGATACATTAAGAAAATATTAAAATTTGCTACTACGAGAAGATAATCTTTCAAATCCACTGTATCGCATAGTTTTTTTTAAAAACATTTTCTAAACTGTATTATTGTCTGTGCGTAACTAATTTGCTTCAACGTTTAGTTTGGCTTAAGAAAAATGTCTTAAGTTCTATATGTTGGGATTGAATTGGAATGAGAGCAAATTTCCTAAGAAAGATTCCAAAACTTACAAAACCGCCTAATCCAATACTTGATGATTTTTGGGATCCTTCTTGAAAAATTTGCCTCTATTCCAGATAAAATAATGTGCTGTAGAGAACTGAGGGTTTTTTCCCGTGCCAAATATCATACAATAATTGGCCTACCTATGATTTTTATTAAAACTAGGTTCTTGTTATGAGTAATTCATCTCATTAATTATTGATTCTTTATATTTTATCTAGATATTCTCCATAATACCAATTATGGATTCAAAAGGACCTGAAGTTACGTTTATCTTTCAATTTGGTTTATTTCGTGATGCAGTAACGATAGCTCAATGTAAGCTAAATCTTAAAACCATAAAAGATTTAGCATGTAGTTTTTTAAATGAAAAGGTAGCTATTGAAATTGTTCACGCTGATTGTGATTTTTAATTCATTTTTCAATTGTAGATTCCAGATCACGGTATTAATAAAATAGAAGAACGATTATTATTATTTCGGCACGATTATGAATCTCAAAATATACTTCAAGTTGTTAACTCTGCTTCAGATATTATAGATGAAACTATTGTTGAAATTATACTATCGGGAACATGTAAGTAAACCTGGGATTTATATTTTTGATGTATTTAATAATATTCTTTTAAAGTTACTTCAAACATTCCCAAGCAAAAAATTGTTAGACCTCATGCTTTATCAGTTCATTCTTATAAAACTCCAACATTTTGCGATTTTTGTGGCGAAATGTTATTTGGCTTAGTACGCCAAGGACTAAAATGTGATGGTAAGATTTCATTTTAAATAAGTTGGATACACTTTACATTGAACATTTCTTGCAGGTTGTGGTCAGAACTTTCATAAACGTTGTGTAGTTAAAGTACCAAATGATTGCTCATCTGCGTCGCCGTCGAGTAGTCAAGAAGATAAACAACGACGTCATTCTAGTACATTACAAGTGCCTCGAAGCCCTTCTGGTAGCTCCAATTCTTCTTTAACTTCTGGCAACTCAATGCATACCGAAGAAAGTAATTTGGTAAGACTTGCTAACTTTTTTACTGGCAATGCAAATAAAAATTGATCTGCTTTCAAATTAGAGACTGTCGATCTTTTAGAATAATGAAAAGCTTAATATTTGCTTTACATGAATTAATTTTAAATATTTCGACTGACCGAGAAGAACTAATTTTAGTTCTATGTTATATTTATCAAACAAGTTTACATAATATAAACAATGTGGTCCACTTATGGCAAATTTTTCCATTTCGTACTTAATAGTAAAATTAAAAAGGAATTATTTAAGTACCTATTCCAAAAATATTTTTGTATACACTAACATAAAGCATGGTAATATTTACGTATTAGATTTTTTATTTCAATTTTGTTAACTATTAGTTTTGTGGCCAGAGACGAACCCAATTAACATTTTTTGGAAGGGAACAATCCTCAATTTGCCAATTGCGTTATTAAAATTTGTCAACTTTTTTCTGTAAAACTATTTTACTATGATTTTGCTCACTTTATAACTACATAATGTTGAACAATTTTCATATCGTTAACGCTTGGAATCGTATAATTGGCAATTCTCGATCCAGTTTTGTGTATGCAACTATCATATCTGTATAGTTTTATAACATTGCTCCTTAAATTGTTTACCAACTGCCTAAAATATTGAGGGAGGTGGCTCATGCCTCTCAAGAATCCGTCCCTGTGTGTATAAAGCAAAGAATTTAGACTCGGTTTAATTTATTTCGGGTGCAATTTAAAAGTGGTAAATTTAAGCATGGTTCAATTATTACGCGCGTATTTATACACAGATTTTACTCCTGCAGGTTACTGTGCTTTATTTTGACAGGATAGGGGTCTGTGATATGTGTAAAATAATGATATTTTAACATTTTTGCTTTCTTAACTAACACATTATACCGTCCGACCAGATAATATGAAAACTTACCAGTGCAGCCGACAAAAATTCTCTCATAACTTCAGAACAAAAAATAATGTACTAATTTTGATCTGGTTTTTACCAAAAGATTTGGATTATTTTGCAGCAGATTGAAGTGCAAAATATTTGAACATACTTGCACCATCTTGGATCCACCACATTTGAACTTGAATTGTTCATCAAATTTTAAGTGGTCCAACAGATTAACTAAACAATATCATATCAATTTAAATTTGTAATACTTAACATTAAATTAACCACATTTTATATAAAACTTACAGAAACATGCAGGAAGCCTATTAATATGTTTCCGAGCGATAATGTGTTAATAATAGCAAATAATTAAGATAACTGCTAATATTGAGATACCCGGTTTGATCCCAGTGAAGTAAGAACCTTATTTTGGTTTTTCTCTTCTGAAAGTATTGGCGAAATACTGAGGTGTAATCTGCCTACAAAAACCTTCTCAAATGGAAATATATTACACTTCCCGAGGTTCAAAATCAATGTTAAACTGCAGATTCTCTACTTGTATGTTAACACTTGACACTCGCTCTACACATGCGAGAGAAGTTATGGGACAAAGTTCTAAATTAGAAGTTGAAGACCTTTTTAATTAATAAATCATAACTTGAAAATAGTTGTAATATCTAAGTTCGTTGGCTATTGATATAATATAGGAAAATACACCTACAAATCAGAATTTTTATACTTCTGTTTGGAAATGGTAGCTTCCAGGTTCCTTTTTGAATATTTAGTTCGTTTTCACAATGTTTCCCAGTCAGATACTAAAACTGATAGTATTTACTGGCTCTGCTAGGAATGTGATGCCGGAGCGATCTAAAAGTGTTTATGATATTTAAATTTTAAATAATATAACAATTTGCGTCCGAAATAAAGTAACTTTTTATCCGTCGTGCGGTTTTTCACCAAAAATTATAATATTATGAATTTGTTTTCTAATTTCAATATTAAGGACACTGTGAAATAATTTGTTGTAAGTGGGCCGCCCTGTTTATTATGCATATATGTACTTATTTTTTATAATTATTTACAAATGATATTTAGTGATCGACAGGCTCAAACGAAAATACTCAATAAGTATTAATATAGTGAAGTATTTGTATCATGTAGTGAAATGTAGGTGTACGTACTTATTTGTTGAAATAATGATAAAGTGTAATTTATATTTATATGGTTGTGGAAAATAGTATTAATTTATTTTACGTGATTTTGCAAGTATTTACAAATATAAAAATTAAGTCCAAATTTTTATATTATTATTAATATACATTGTTTTACATTTTTTGTATTAATTGGAATAATATAATTTTTTATACATATTTTGGTTTCTTATCAAACAAAGAATGTTACAAGCATTGTAATATCAGATAACTTCTTATTTTAACTTTCTTTAGCTCTTTTGGTTTTGTCTTATTCGTTTGCTCCATATGCATGCATGATTTTTACATTGCCTTGCTACTTTTTCATTCGTACTGTACAATTTTTTTTTTGTTAATTAGATAGGCTTATTTTTAGAGGCAAATCTTCTAAAAAAATTCTGTAAATAGTAATTTATGTGATCGGTGCTGAAAGTAAGTCATTATTGAATGTGCGTACTACGCAAGTACGATAATGACTCTGCTACACGTATCATACAAAATTTTGTCTTCTACCGCATTTTTTTGAAAATCGTTGATTTTTATTTGAATTGACGTTTCTCATGTTATATTTAATTAATAAAATAATCTGCTCAAGCTATTTAAACATTCAAATGGGATGTCATACTGAATAATGCCTGTTGTTTGTCTGTACAATTTAAAAAATGTTGACTTGAAAGTGTTCATTTGTTGTGAGTGCAGTGAAAAATAAGGAGTATTATTTTTAAATTTGAAATTAAATAATTGAACTATGTAAGCCTGAAACTACACTAGGTCCGCATCTGATCAGATCTGTCCAGATTTGTTCCGAAGAGATCCGCTTTGCTTGATTACATTTGGACTATAACCGATCAGATCAGATTTGTTTCGATGAACCCAACTAGAGTGGCTATATTATAAAACCGTTATTTACAACACAATAATACACACACATTGGCATGTCTTATTAACTTATCCTACCTTCTTAGCATGTCATGCAGTGTGTGACTCCTACTCTTGTACCTGTGATCAATCACATCAAATACTATACACATCATTTTGAAAAGATTTCACTAGTCAAATTATACCTTAGTGGTCCGGAATTGTCTTCCAAGAGGGGGTCAAAATGAAGTTCTTACTTTGTCCAAAATTCAACCACATACTTGACATATCTATTAAACTATATTATTATAATATCAAACATACAATCTGAACTATGGATCGTGATAACTGAAGCCATCGCTATAAACATATAGGTACACGTTTGTTTTTTTCTGACATGTCGGGTCAACTCTGATCGGATCTATTCTGGACTAAGTGTAGCCACAACCTGGACGAAACAAAATTATAACTTTGAAATTGTTAGCTACTTAAAATTTCTCTAGTTTAATTTAATATTAAAGAACTCTGTATATTCTGAATAGTACAGAATTAATGTAAAAATAAAGAGGTTAAAGTAAAATGAAAAGACGGGAAATTGCTAACTTATGCTTTTGGACTTGAACAAGAGTACTAAAACAATTTGTTTACGTTATTTCCACACTTACCAAACAGAAGAAGCATATTAGTAAGGATAGTGAAAAAAAGAAAACATTTTATCGATATATATTAAGATGGAACCAATCTACACAATTCAAAGGAAGTCGCAAGAGCTGCTGCAAAAGTAATGGACAGGTATGATTTATTTAATTCTTTTAAGTGTTGAACTTGTATTTATCCGGTGACCAATGTTTTGCTTTTTTGTCTGTGCTTTACATCGAAATTGATCAAATGGGCCAATATAGAAATATGTATGTACATTAGAGCTCTTATTTGCATGTGGCTGTTATTTTCGTTAATATTACAGTCTCTCTGATCATAAGATCTGTAGGAATGGCTTTACAATAATTGTTTATCTATAAAGTTAATATAAGACATGGAAAAGATCTTAAACTTTTTTATATTAAAACTTGAGAGTAAATAAACTTTTTTGTATTATCCTATGTACTAAAACTAGTAATAGTATGGACGAAAAGAAAATCTTATAGAGAAAGGTTTACGGATTCATTAAATTTAATAAGGCTGGGATACAATCATATGAATTAGCTAATTATATTTTGCTTTTAGTTGTCCACCACTTAAAATATACCTTGTTTGTTCTGATTGTAATTTTTGTATTTGTAATTTTCGTTTGAAGTATTTTCACATGAGTGGCCTAATGTTTGTTGTGGGCTCCGAACCCAGAATTACACTTCATTTTCAGAAGAATTCTCATAACGTATTACTTCGGTAAGTTTTTTACCGTTATCTGCGAAGAAGAGACTTACTTCACCCGAACTCGAGCTGCACACAAAACTTAAATTGGCCAAAGAAGCAAAAAAAAATTATAGAGGCTATTGAAGGGCTAATGAAAATATGAAGCTATTTCTGTAAACATACTCTGCCTGACATTTTTAAAAACTCGCTGCTACATTATGACTAACCGAAACTTAAAATTTAAGCTAAGTTTTTGCTATATCTTACAAAAATGAATTTTTTACATCAAAAACACAAAGCGAAATTAATAGTAAACTACTTTAGGAGAGGGGGGGGGGGTTAAATTCAAAGAGAACAACCGTTAGATTTCATCTTTCCTACACATCTGATGCTCAGAGATTACAGCAAGCATATCTGAATCTATTGGTTAAATAAATTTATGCGAGAAAAATAACCACAAAACTTAAAGAGAATAAAGTTTGCATGAAGGAGAGTGTGGAAGTTAACTGTAATAATTTGACATTGGTTTTTGTATAGCAATTCAAATAACTGTGTTGACTAATAAAATGTAGCTTAGGCATTGCGTTAGTAAATAATTAATAAATACTATTTTAGTGTACTTTAAAAATGTAGATTTAGAGTTAAGCATAGTGCAAAAATTTAAATAATTACAGAAAATTACTGTTGCATTGTGATTTAGAAATTGTTGAAAAATTTATAAATTCTTAGCTTTCATTATCATGGCAAATCATGTAAATTAGTTTGTAGGCTAATTCACAATTTTTATTTTTACTTTTTTCATTAAATCATTCGCATTTCTTTTCTTAATCTGGTAGCAAACTTTAAAATTTTATACAATGTTTTCGTTATAATTTCCTTCATTTTAATTTGAAATATTTCAAAAAAATACATTTATAAACACAAAATATATTTGAGAATTTATCGAATTTTTACAATATTTACTTGCTTGCAAAATCATTTTAGATATTTTTTAAACTAATTTGAACTAAATCAACAAATTCTAGTTTAAAAATAAGCTACTTAGCCTTCTTTTCCAGTCTCATAATCGATCTCCATCGTCTGGTGGTCGACCTGTTTGGATAGAAAAAGAATTGGCAGGACGTATACGAATTCCTCATACATTTGTACTTCATAGTTATACTCGACCAACTGTTTGTCAATATTGTAAAAAACTTTTACGTGGTCTTTTTAAACAAGGTTTACAATGCAAAGATTGTAATTATAATGCTCACAAAAAATGTATAGAATATATTCCAAAAGATTGTACGGGAGAGATGCCTAAAAATATTCAAGGTATTAAGGGAAATATTTTTTAGAATTAGAAATTTAAATTTTTAGACCAATAATAGTGCATTTTTTATGAAATTGAACATTTAATATTTGTAAAATTGTAAGTTTTATAACCTGTGGTATGATTTAGGTAGCTACAATTATTCAGAAAGCTCTGGAAGTAATGAAAGTCACATGTGTACTCGGTTAATTGAAACTGAAGACGATAGTAGCGATCAGGAAGGAGGTATTAGTGCAAACGGTTCTATAAATTATTATCTCGGCATTCCAATTGAAGGAGACACTCAAAGACTTGATTATTTTAAATCGGACACAACGGAAGGAGACTCTAGTTATTACGAATCTGTTCTCGAAGTTGAACGTGTACCTGTGCATGATAATGACAACGACTCAAATCCTTCCAGGTAACCGAAAACGTATACTTCGAATGATACTGCATAACCTTTTGGTCCGTTTTCGTTACTAATTATGATGTTCTTTCTCTAGCACTTCTTCAGCTCCTAGTGCCAATATTCCTTTACAACGAATTGTACAGTCTGTTAAGCACACCAAACGCGGTAATTCTAAATCTTTGAAGGAAGGCTGGTTGGTTCATTTTACAAACAAAGACAGTACGGTAAGGCTTCACATCGTAATTTATTTTCGCCTATTTAATATTAAACCCTGCAGGTTAGAAATCATTACTGGAAACTAGACACAAAATCCATCACATTATTTCAAAACGAACAGACTTCTAAATATTACAAAGAAATTCCGTTATCTCAAGTTTTAGCCATCGATACGGCGAGGACAAAACACGGAGGTGAGATTGTTGTAATAAAATGTCAAGTTAAATTATATACCTTTACTTTCAGATGTGATGCACTGTTTCGAAATACGAACACTTCATGTTGATTATTTTGTTGGTCAAGATATTTTTTATGGCGGCGGAAAAGGTGCCATACCCCCACCTTTGAACAGTGGAATCGGTTCACATGTGGCTTGCAGTTGGGAAACTAAGCTAAAACAAGCACTGATGCCCGTGACTTCCAGTAACCGTAAGTTTTACTTTCTCTTAAAAATCCTAAAATAATAGTGTTGGTCTTAACATAACTTTATTAACTTCTATTTAGGTTCGCCGGAAGTCAGTGAACCGGAAGAGAACATCACCGATATGAACCAAGTTTATCAGATATACCCAGATGAAGTTTTAGGATCTGGACAGTTTGGTATTGTATATGGCGGTATTCACAGAAGAACTTCTCGAGCGGTGGCCATCAAGGTGCTTAATTATGATTTTCCAAAAATATATTGCAAAACAATTTTGTTATTAGGTAATCGATAAATTGCGTTTTCCAACCAAACAAGAAGCTCAACTTAAAAACGAAGTCGCAATCCTTCAAAATTTTTCTCACCCTGGTGTTGTAAATTTAGAACGCATGTTTGAAACGCCGGAGCGCATTTTTGTAGTTATGGAGAAATTGAAAGGAGATATGCTGGAAATGATTTTATCCCATGATAAAGGGCGATTAAACGAAAGAGTGACAAAGTTCCTCATCACACAAGTATTTACTGTATTGCCGATAATCAATTCTGACCTAATTTTAAATTTATTTCAGATACTCATAGCTTTAAAACATTTGCATAGTAAAAATATTGTTCATTGTGATTTGAAACCTGAAAATGTACTCCTAAATTCGGATTCAGAATTTCCTCAAGTCAAACTGTGCGATTTTGGTTTTGCACGAATTATCGGGGAGAAGTCATTCCGTAGATCAGTTGTCGGTACACCCGCATATTTAGGTGTGTACTTGCGAGATTATAGGAATACATAATACATATTCACTTTTTAGCACCAGAAGTTTTACGTAACAAAGGCTACAATAGATCTTTAGACATGTGGAGTGTAGGCGTTATTATTTATGTCAGCTTAAGTGGCACATTCCCGTTTAATGAAGATGAAGATATTAACGAGCAAATTCAGAATGCCGCATTTATGTATCCCTCAAATCCTTGGAAGGAAGTTTCATCTGATGGTAAACATTAACTTGCGTTTTTTTACAAGATTTTTATTTACCTAATTTTTAGCTATCGATTTAATTAATAACTTACTGCAGGTCAAGCAAAGAAAACGATATACAGTAGACAAATCTTCACAACACATTTGGTTACAGGTACAAGTAAATTAAGAAGAAATTGTAAAAAGTATTAATTTTGTTTATTTTAGGATTACGAAACTTGGTGCGATCTTCGTAATTTGGAAACACAAATTGGTGTACGTTACATCACACACGAATCAGATGATTCTAGATGGGAGAGGTATCGATCTGAACACGTATGAAAGTGCCTACATTTATGTAAAATTTTCATAATTTTTTGCTTATATTTAAATGTATGCTAATTTATGGAAATCATCTGTGATATTTTTACATTTTTTATTTTTGTTTTAGTAAGCCGTACAAGTAGATATTGTTTATCTTTTAATTATTTACACGGTATATAACTGTTTGGAAATATGGTACTAAAAAATGTATATCAATAAAGGGCAAATATTGTAAATTTTATTGGATCTTTCATTTTATCTATTATGTATAAAAAATTATCACAACCGTGGTATTGAAATTTTGCAAATTTCTGAGGTAAAAATAAAAATTAAATTTTCTTAAAATGACATAAAATTTGTATGTACAATGGAAATTAAGTGAATTCTATTTACTATAAAATTTGCTACATGAAGCTCCTATTATTCCTTCTCGCTTCGGGACTTGTGGCATAAAAACTATTGGGATCGCCATACACCGGTTCTCTACTACAGCTTGCCCTATTTCTAAGATTACCATTAGTTGCACTTTGGTTTCTTCGCATATATTGTACATATGCACACTGACCACTATTGAATGACGATCTTGGTGAACCTAAAGTACAAGTTAACATAATCGAAAACTAATTATAAGTAAGGTAAAGCTTACCGGTAAATGAAGATCCATCAGGAGTGACATTCACATTTACAGAAGGTTGGAAACAATATGCATAACCTAATAAAAAGAATGTCAGTCAAATTAAATGTTTTCAAAACAGACTTAATTAAAGATGTACTTTTTTCTTTTTAAAATGAAAAAAATCTGATGTGACATCACGACTTTCCCATTTTCAAAATACTTTGGAGTTCAATAAAACTTTTGACGATTGAGACTAATTTCATTACTATCTATAATAATGGGGAGAAGAACCGAACCTTAACAATTTTCATTCTTTGAAAAAATGGAGGGATTTTAACCAAAATCTAACTAGCTCTTTAGATTATTATTGCTATAAACCAGTATTATATAAAATTTCAATGAAATCGGTTCAAGCGTTTCAAAAAAATCGTACACAACACACACACACACATCCAGACATCATTCCAAAATTAGTCTCACAATCAAATGATTTGTATGGACTAGTAGACCATGGAAAAAATGCTAACTCAAAAATTTTTTTTTACTCGATTACAATACTTTCCTTTTACTACGTAAATGGGAAAGTAAAAGCAAAGAAAATAAGCAAAATACCGACGATATTAATGTCTAAATTTTTTTTAAATTTGTGTAACTGTATAGATAGCAAGCAATTAATAACCTATTTACCCCCCTGTTATCCTAATATATTATTATTTCAATTTAATGATTCTAAAAAATTATTCAAGTTTGAAATTGGTTAGATTTCAGTGCTAAACAATCTCTAAATTGATTAGACTAGTAATTAAATTGTAAGTTTACTTACACAGGTAAATGATGATTAACACTGCAATCATTACGGCTAAAATGATGAGTATATATTGTGTATCACTCATAGAACTTGTACTACTTGTCGACGACTGAACACTGCAACGTGATGTACGCATTTTGGTTTGACTTGGACTGCCAGTTTTAACATGAACCTTAAAATTTTCAATTCGTGAATATTGAAATTACACTTTTTATTTGTAACTCACATTAACAACTTCTTTGGTAACCTTTGATGTAACCACTAGATTCATTGCCTCACCTAATTCATCTAATTTCCAATGATAATCCAGCAGTTGCACATCAAAATTAAGTACGTTGGCTTTTGATCTATCTGGACCGTCAATTTTGAATAAACTGCTATCGGCTGGCTCCACCTGCAAAGCATAATATGATTATCCTGTCATTGCAATTTTAGAAACACATACTGTAACTTCATTTAAAACATAATCCAAACCATGTACACTTAAAATTCCGTACTCTTCATTTAAATACAATTCAGGTTCTACAAATATGGCAGGAATAAATAGCAATTCGACAGGTGCGGCTTGCACGCTACCACCAACCAATTCAGCCCAGACAGAAACATTGCCTTTTATAACACTTATAGTCGCACTCATAGCCTTCCCCGGTAATATGTTACAAGAATATTGACCTAAAAAAGATTATTCAACATTAAGTCAATTTTTCTTATTTCTAAATCTCACCTTTTTTTGAATCAAATCCAGGTGCAATGCTAAATACATCATCATCTGCTTTTACACCACCACAAGCACTAGTCGCAAATTCCCAGTGGCATGTAAAAGGATAATCTTCATTTTCGTCCATTTCCACTTCGCAACTGCATTCACAAACCTTACAAAAAAGTAAAATTAAATTTTTTTAATTAAAAACTTTTCATACTTACAACATTGTTAGTTTTGGTGGGATTTTGTTCGTTGGACAACACCAGAGGTACTTTATAAACTGGTGCATCCCGTGAATTAATTAGAGGTTCATCGGAATCGGGCAACATAATTATTTGATTTGATGGAACCACTTGCACTTGTAGAGATGCACTGGGATGCAAAGAATGTCCTATTGATACCGAACCACTTCGAACACCCTCGACGTGTCCTACACCAGTTTCTGAATCTATTGAAAGTAAATTGCGATCGCTAGAACTCCAACTGCCTTTTAAATCGGTTGTAGACACCACAGCTGTGCAAGCACAAATTATATCTCCCGTATTTAATTGTCCCTAAAATTAAAATTAAATTCTAATTCGTAGATTTATGAAAACAAATTACCGAAGGAGAAAGAGATGGTCCGACACGAAGTTTCACATAATCTGCAGTTTTGTGATAACCATCGGCCCAAACTTTAATCATTGTACTTCCAGGTTTTTTCAGTGCAACAAATACAGTTGAATTATCCACTCCGGCACGAATTTTTGCCAAATCAAATCGGGAACTGCGTATACCTAATTCTGCAGTACCAGCAGTAAATTCGGCTCCAGTATTATCGTGATATGTTACGTGCAACTGAAATTCTGTTCCTAATGGTAAAGTTTCTAGTTGCGGAGGTACATCAACTTTCCAATTTGCAATTACGTTGAGTAGCATGTAATGAACTGGTTTTACCTAAAATACATTTTTAAAATTAACTTTCAATTAATTTAACACTAAAAATTACAAATTACCTCAACGATAACGCTCAATGTTTGTTTCAGTCCATACTCGTCTAACGCTGTTACTAAAATCATTGTCTTTCCAAATGCACCATATGAACGTAACAAACCAGAATTGGACAATGTTACAATTGAGTTCGGTAACGTTAACGATTTATGGCTGTCTGGATCACTGGGGGGTTCGGGGCCAGGTAAACTGTAAACACAATTTTACATAAAAAATACTCTCATCTTACCAAATAAATACACACCTGTATGTTAATTTATTGGTTTCATCTAAGTTTGTTTGAATTTGAATCGAACAATGTGGAGCCATTAGAAGGAAACTTCCCACTACGTTATTGGGACTTGTAACTGTAAGCTTTTCGAATACTTCCACATCAATACTAGTTGAATAAACCACTTCAGACGAGTCTTCATTACCAGCTGTACGGCCAGGTACAATGGCATTTAAGAGCACTTTTGTAAGGCCAGGTGCAGTGCCGGTTAAACGTACTGAGATATCATCTTCTGAAGAATATTCAATACCGTGCTCTTTAAATAGCCCATGCACATTAAGTACTTGTTCATCTTCAACTGTCCACTCGAACTTGATAGGTGGTTCCACTGTTCCTAATATTATAGGCGTTAAAAATTCGGGTATACCAGTAGCCCATGCCGGTACAGTTGTATCAACTTGAAATCTCATTAATGGTGCTCCAATTTTAATTCCAGCGAGAGGCACGACATCTAATTCTACAGTATCCTGTTTAAAAAAAGTTACATTAATTTGTTTATGCAAAACAAATAGGACATACCTGAGAGTAGACAATTTTTAATCCAGTAGTTGGGTTAATACCAACAGCTCGAGCAGTGACTTGAGAGTGACCCAAGGCTTTTGCTTGTACTAAACCAGCTATGTTAACATCTAAACAAATAAAACTATATTACTGATAAATAGAGTTTTACAAATCTATGCATCTCAGCTTATAACTTCTAATGAATGATTAAAATATCTGCTATGAAAAAGCATCGACTTTCGACCAGTCTGGTGCTCAAACTACAAGCCATGACTTGTACTTTTGCAATTAAATAATATAACTAATCGAGTTATATTCTAATAGTCATAGTAAAATGAGAGATTTTACACTCTACGGTTTGTAGCCTCGTTTCCAGTAAAATTTAATACAAATATTATTTATTAAAAAAAAGGAGTCCGCCCACAACAGTTAACAAGTTATTCAGCCTAAATCTAAAGTACATACCTGCAATTTCCATATTTTCAGATGCATATTCAACGTTACAGTCAGGTAGTGGTCCACCTTTATTATTAAATTGTAAAATAGAACCAACAACTAATGTTGTATTTCTTGGAGTAACTCTTAAAGGAGAAAATACTTGTAATTCGATCGGAGCACTAGAAGTTTCACCGATTGAAAATGTTAGTTTGCTTTCTCCTAATTCAGTTCCTGCAAATAAATAGTTATAAATGTCGAACAAAATAAGAAAAACCAACAAACCTGTTATAATGTAATGAATTTCTCCTGGACCCCAAGGATTATCGGGATCCTCTTTGACTTTCTTTACTTTTGCAATCTCACGTTCTAAATTATGTTCCACATTTACCATATTCAAATCAGGTACACACAATAAATTATCGTTTTCGTCATATAATTTTACTATGCAAGAAATACATCGACCTATTTCGACTTTGTCAGACATTTCAACTCTGATAATACTAACGGAAACAATGTTTGCATCGACGGTAGAAGGTAGCGACGATAAACATAAATCAACCAGAGTAATTCTTAAATGACCATCTTTTATAGGCACAATTTCAATTTGTCGTGTTGAGTCTATGTACTTTACATGTGCAACATCATCAGCACTCAAAGCTATCTCAAAATATCCAGAACCCTGATTTACTGCCACCAGTTTTCTATTACCAGGATGATTAAATACGGAAACTGAGTTAGGCGTTACAACTGAATCATCTACCAAAAATAAATGTATCGCAGTAGTAACGGGATCCTGCAGATTTTCGGATTCTACCGAAATACCTTGGGTAATCAAGTCTTCGACTTTGTAAGACACTATTGCAGCAGAAACTTCCATACTTCCCGTTTGAGATTTAGGTGACACAATCTGATAATTCTTATTAGCAAAAACCACTCCTCCTTCTGTGACAGTCTTTGCAAAAACACCATCAGAATTTTGTAATTCGCCCAATTCTTGAGGATTCACTTTCCAATCAAATTTAAGACTAGAAACGTTTAAGAATTGGCGACCCTGATCGTCCAGAACTATCACATCTAACTCCACATTTTTGTAACTGTGAATGACAATCCGACTAGAACTTAAATCCATTGGACATCGTTCAGTATTTGCTGCTTGAGTTTCAGGTTGTAAAGATAAAGACTTTGGTTCACCGCATATAACTTTTACACTGGCACAACTCTCTTGATTTTTACTATTTGGCAAAGATGGACTGTTGCTTACATTTAGAGTTACTACACTTTCGCCCAACTGCAGGCAAACAACATTCAATAAAATTTCTTCAGGATTTTCAACCGCTTCTTCGCTTGCACTAACCACCTCTTCATTTGCAATTGATATTGTGCGTTGGTGTAAAAATTGTTTACCAGGTATAATCTGTGGACCACCGGTAAATAATACCGATATTGACGTACCAACAGCTAATACAATTTCACACACGTTTGGTTTTATCACCTTGAGAGGTTTAAAGGTACTAATTGTTACAGTATCTTCTAAAAGTTGATCTTCGATAATATACGAAACAGTGACAGTTGTGATTGCCACTTTTGTTCCTATAACTGCTACATTAGCACAAGAAATTCCTACAGGCGGAATTATTGCAGTTTTATTGTAAGAAAAACTCTGATCTGAAAATTCAACTTTAAATGGTAATTCTTGACAACTTGTAAAAGGAATTTGGGATGGTTGTTCATTTTCTTTCGAGTGCTTGTCGGCATATAAAGCTACATGTATGTATATAATTGATCCAATTTCGGCTTCCATTATAAATTCTACAATTTCCAAGCGAGTAGGTATCAAAATAAGAAATCTAAAAATTATTTTAATTAAAGTAATTAAAAATAAAACAAAATCTTTGATGTAGAAATAATTAGAACATAAATGATTCTTGTGTCATGTTTTCAAAGCTCATAAAAATTTGTCTAAAAAGTACCCCCAATACCTGTGACTTTAAAATTGTTATTGTTGTACTTACACTGCAGTTTCTCGGTTGTGATGATTCCTTGTCATAGCTGCAGATACTTCAAAATAACCACTGGTATGTGTTCTAACCTTTCCCGATTGAGTCACCACACCGACAGTGTGATTACTACTACTCCACAGAAATCTACCATCACCACCAGTTGCTTTAACTTGTTTTTCATACCTAAATACACAATAAATTATTTATACAAAAAAAACAAAGCTTAAAAATATTACTTGGGCCTTCTTTGTGGATCCCAGGGTAAAACAACTTCACATGGTGTTAAAATAATGGGAGCGTAAATTTGTAATTGAGCTTGAGCAGTAATATCTTTCTCAATTTTAAAAGTACCCAAAGTAGGATGAACGACTGATTCTAACAACGCTTGAACTGGAACGGCGCCCATTTCTATTCCCCATCCTGTCAACCAAGTTCCATTTTGAGAACGTTCTTGTACATGAAAACTGTCTCCAACTTGTGTGTGAACTTGAGCACGCGAACCTAAATATATCTTGTTATCGTTGCTAAAATTACTCAATTAATTTCAAAAATTTTCAATTTTTATTGTTTTCGTATACCTCGAGTAAACTTCTACAATAATATCGTGGTGTATCGATTTCAAAATTGCCCAATTCCTGTGAGGCATACAACTTAGAACCATGTAAGCTGGAGCAACTACGTTTAAGGTAGCTGCAGGTAATTTAAAACTTGGGTCATCTTCGTTTACGTTCCTATCATGAAGAACAACCCGCGTTCTACCTTCTGCTAGGCCTGTTATTTCTCCTATAAATAAATTTTCAAGTAATATTTTTCTAAATTACAAATGCTGAATAGTTTACCTGTCTCTTTTTCGGCAGTACCAAATTCTTTATTTTCAACTTCCAAGTAAAATTGTGCGTCGGGTAATTCAATAACTTCCATTTGTCCATTATTCATCTAAATTTTAAATATTATTCAACAGAATCTAGAGGAGTGACTTGCAGCAGAAAAGAAAAAGAAAAATCTTACATGTATAATTTGAAACGTCACCGTATCTCCCACCAAAATGTAAGCATCGGCAGGAAGAATTAACAAATTAGCAATAACCGACAATTGAATGCTGCAGGGTTTTATGTGTTTATATTCTGGTTGAGGTAAATTAACCGACACTTTAGCGGCTCCTGTTTTAACGCCTTCCAGCAAAACAATGTGGCCTTGCTTATTTTCTTCTTCAATTGCTTGAATCGTTGGTGGAGTTTCATAAGGTGATTCGGCAAATCCCATAAATTTCAAAACAACGACATCTGGATTTGTTCCCATACACATTATGTCCCAATCAAATTCGATGCCTTCCAAAGAACTAAATTCGTTTCCTAAATGAAAATAAACAATAATTAGGATTTTACTTTATCTATTTCTATTAATAGTGTATACCTTGATCGTCATAAGCCCTAACTTCGAATACTTCCGGAGCCTCTTCCATAAAAAGTTCTCTGGTAGTGGTAACTATTTCTAAATTATCGATTACATCTACAATAACATCACATCGTAAAATGCGCTGAGTATGAACATCTTCGGCTAACACAACTGCTATGTTCCTAGCAAATTCTTTTGTGATAGATGACACAATAACTTTTGACGAACAACAAAAGTCAGGATCTGCATCGATCTGAGTTAAAGTAATCACATCCGATCGTGTGGTTGTCCTTAAAAACCGGCAAGATAAAATTATCGAAATGTAAGATAAATAGCACTTACCATTTGTAGCATCCACCTTCGGTAGCCTCCAACATAAATTTTGAAGAGAAGTCATTAAAAATTGGAAGTAATATTCGGGGTACATTTAATTTATAACTTAAAGTTAATTGTATAATACAAATGAACACAAATATTTTATAACAGTATTGCCCCGCCATAATTTAGAAAATAAACAATCGCGACATATCAAATTTATTTTATTTTAAATATCACATTCGTTTTGAGGTTATACCGCCTCACGCGTGAATTCATGAACCGTTGAATACAAAAACTTGGTAGGGTAGATGTGTTTACACCGTGCGTCAATAAATTTTGGTCATTTTAATTCTTTGGTTCGTTCAAAGTTTTATGATTAGATTGATTTGGTATGTAATTTTTATTTACTTATTTTTAAAATCGAATATTAATAACTTTATGCCATATGCTTTGACATCTGACATCTTGAGTCATGACGACCAAAGGTCTAGGTTTCTTTTTAGAATAATCAGAAAATTCTTATTAAATAATTGGTTCTTTGGTTACACTTGGACCCATTGGGCATTTGCTGCTTTGAAGAATTTAAGCAATTCAGTACCTAATCCTTTTTCACGCAAAAAAGTTAAGTCACTTCAAAATCGTTGAGTAATATCCATTACCCAACGATTTTCGTAACTGCTTTGACACTCACTTTTAAAACCATTTTTGATACCCGAGAAGATTTAAAACTTAGCAAGCCTAGTAAATAATAAATAATGGAACGTGGAATCCAAAGCACTGCACAAATAATTTGGTAGCAACAAAAATAATACACTACAATTTCCCTGTTTTATTGCTTACTTTACTTTTATTAATTATTCAAATATAAAAATGTAACAATATGAGTAATGAAAATTACTTTTAATTTATTCTTAATTTTCAAAAAACTGTTTGAAGTCCACTGTTCTTTCTTCATTAATTTCGTAACGAAGACGCAAAATGTCAGGATCTGTGACCTGCAACATGGAATTAATATATTATCTGCACCTAAAACATATGCATAAAAATAATTTACCGGAGATAGATGCATCGAAAAATCTTGTTCCACTATATCATCAATGTTATCGTTTTCGGCTTGCACATTTTCGTTGGCGCACAAACTACACTTTTTAATTTGTCTCAAGTTGTTGTGCAAAGCTAATCGTTCTTTTGACAAAGAAATTTTTTCTTCTGCTAATTTTTTCTCTCTATTCGTTAACGAAATTAATTGACCTTGTATATCTCTTAATCGCAAATTATATTTTGCTTCTAATTGTTTAGCCATGGACAATGCTCTTTCTCCATCTTTCGCTTTGTTGTCGGCATTAATAAATAACTCCTCCAATTCCCTCTGTTTTAAATTTAATTTTTGTTCTTGATCTAAAAGTTTCCTCCTCAGAATTTCAAATTCGCTTTGTTTTTTATTTAGATTTGCACGTTCCCGATCCGCTAGTTCGGAGGCTTCCTTCGCCACTTTAAGTGCCGCTTCAACTTCAACTCGATTTCTTTGAGCGTCATAATCTTGATTTAATTTGGCAGACGTTTCCAAGCGAGACTTTTCAGACGATATCAGCAACTTTTCTTCCATAATTTGTAACATCGTCTTCTCTTGTTCGGCCAATAACGTTTCTTTTAATGTCTAGAAAAGCATAATAAATTAGTTAATCATGGTCATACTCAGCTAACAACAACTTACTTTTATTTGCTCCTTTTCCCTGTCGAGTATGGATCGATTAAATTCGACCTCGCGATCAAACGCCGAAGATCTTGCAACTAAAATAGCAGTAGCCTGCTGTAAAGCCCAACGTTCTTCTCTCGAGTTTTGCGATTGTTCAACTAACTTCGTTTCTAAACTTCTTACCAAGCCCATCAACTGCGCTCGTTCGGCATCGGAAGCTTCCCGTGATTTCTCCAAAGTGATCTTCATTACTACAAAAAAAAACAATTGTTAGAAAACTTCAAAAAAATTCATTTTATGGCCTTCAATTATTGTCAGTCTTAAAATTTATATAATATACTAGTAAAGTACTACTTTAGTGCCGTCCGTCGCCGGCAGTAAAAGTGACGTTTAAAATAACATATTGTTTATATCTAAAACTTACATCTTATTTCTTCTTCTTTAGCTTTCAAAGATTCCTCCCTAGCTAGGCTTAAAATTCCATAGTCGTTGTGGACTTGATCTTGGATTTCGTTTAAAACTCTCGCGTTAGTTTCCAATATATTTAAACTCGTACTTAGCTTATGCGTATAGGCGTCTGCATTTGTCATAATTTCAGCGGACTTTTGTTTTGCGTCTTTGTAATTTTCCATTATCGTAGAATATTCATATTTAATCTCTTCGATTATCCGATTATGGTTATCTCTAATTCCTCTAATTTCGTTCGCATGGATTGCCGACATTTCTTTTAATTTTTGTTTATGTTCTTCATTATCCGATGCATGAGTTTCCTTTAATTTTTCCAACGTTCTTTGAAATTGGTCCAATAAATCTGACATTTCTGTTTTTAATCGAGTTTCCGTCGCTTCCATTGCATTTTCCAAAAGAGAAATTTGCTTTCTAAAATTGATATAAAATTTAACTGATTTGTAAGAAAGTCGGCCTTACTTACTTATATGATTCGTTCAATAAAAATATTTCTTCGTGTTGCCGTTGTTTCAACGTAGAAATCATGTCTTCGTATAATTTATAACTTTCTTCCACGTTATTTTTTTTTAATTCACTTATATGTTCTTCTTGAAAACTCTCTTGATTTTTTGCAACAGCTGGCTGAGAAATCAACATTTGAATGTGATTATTAATTCTTTCTTGTTGCAGTCTCATATTGTTTTCTATAATTTGTTGTTTTGCAAATTGTTGCTCGACAAGATTGTTAAATTGCTTCTCTTGTTTAATTATAATTTCTTGTTGTTTTGATTGTAGTTCGGATAAATTTTCTTCGTACTTTTTCAAATGCAAAGCCATCAGGAGCTGAGATTCTTGTTGTTGTAAAGCTATCGCAGTATTTTGATACTCGATATTAGACGTCGTTAATTTTTGTTGGACCATTAAAGATTGAAGCGCTTGATCGTCAATTAACATTGTAGGTTTGGCACCAGTTTCCAATTTTGGCACAATTTCTTCCACGTTTGGTGATTGTTTTTGAGTTACTTCGTTTTGATTTTCCGATTCAAATTTGTTTGCATCCGTTCCTTTTGTTTCGGGTCGATTATTTTTAAGTTGAGATCCGTCATCGAGCCACTCGGGGAGTTGTTTTATATTTGGAGTACTTTTTGTTTTTAAATCTCGAGATTTTGCGGGAAAATTGTCGTCGTCGGCTTTTTTAATTTTATCTTCGTTCGGGATAGTTTTTGGTTGTCCTCTTAATGCGGTGGTTGTTTCTTTTGTAAAAAGTCCTAACGGATCTTGCAAATTAACGTTGGATATGTTGTGTCGAGAGCGTCGACCGTCACCTACGGAGAATTCGGAAGTTTGCGCTATCATTTTAGGAGCAGGTTCTTCTTTTTTTTCAGGTAACCGTAGTTCGGTTGTTTTTTCTTTCCCGGTTTTAGTGTCTTTTAAAATATCGTCGAAAGAAACGTCGTCGTTTTGTAGTTTTCGAGGTCCAAAAATGCTTTCCATCAAAAGATTTTTATTAACGGGATTTGTATTTTTAACTCTAGGCTCCACATTGGCTTCTATTTTTACTTCTTTAGGTGTTTCTTTCGTTTCATTTTTTTTCTTGAATCCTAACGAACTTAAAATATCCTTATCGCCGTCCCCGCGTGCAGATTTTATCACAGGATCGAATTCTTTATTAACGCCAGCAGATTTTTGAAAATTACTTTTTTCGTTAACATCGTCCCCTAATCCTAACCAATCGGGTTCTTTGCTTGGTAGCTTATTTTCGGTTTCATTTAAACCGAAAAGCGACGATATAGCTTTTTTGTCTGGCACTTTTGTTAAACTCGCACGTTTATTTAATAACTTTGGTTCTTCAAAAAAACTATCATTACTATCACCTGAAAGTAAATCATCTATAACATCGTCGTTATCAAAATTCGCCATTTTTGTTTGTATACAAATTTTACGTTGCTAGGCAACGTAAGTAAAGAAGCACCCTCTTTCTTTTTATTATGTTGCAAAATACAAATTATTGTATCTTCTTTTAAATTTATAACATAATTTTTTTACTGAAAATGTTCACTTTTACTGATAAGACTGATTAATAATAATAATTGAAAAAATTCAAAAGTTTCTTAATTCGATAGCCACCGACTGTATTCTGTTACCATTAGTTATAAAATTTTCAATATTTAATTGAATCAAAATTTTAAATTAAATTTAATTGATATTTCTTTAGTCAACTGGTGGCGTAATTTTGTTCTTATATTATAGAAAAATAGGTGTAGTGGTGTAAATTTTACACAATAAAAAAAGCAATCAGCAATAAAAAAAATTAAATTTAAATAAAAGTAATAGTTTCTAAATTATAAATTTTAGTGAAATTGTAGGGCAAGGGAAACTCATTTTATTATGCCCCTTCATGCGACCCAAATCAACTTAAAATAAATAAAATGAAACCTAATATTATTTACAAAAAATTCGTAACTGGTAGAAATCAGTAAATATTATTCAGAGATGTTTGGTCGTAATGTTGGGGGGAGGGGGCAATCAGAATATTTATAATTTATTCAAATACAAAACCAATTATAAATTTTTGGAATAAATTTCAGTACAAATTATTTTAAGAATTTTGGAACATCTTGATTATTGCGTAGATTCTTATTTCCCCAAAATTTCTCGGGTCCCCCGCACCGCGTGGTTTTGACATATCCTTTTACGTTATCCGTCATGCTTTTAGAAACATAACCTCAAAAAATACTTTGTTTTGGAAATGTAATGTTTTGCAATGTTCCATCTTTTATTAAATGAAAAATTACTTTTGCGTTAGAATTTGAATTAAATAATTTGACCTATTATGTATTTTATTATTTAGTTACTGATTGTAAGGACACAGGTTAAGGATTCAAGCTAAAAGCAGGTTTGCAATTATTTCACTAATAAAAGTTGCAATTTTAATCGAAATTATTTCAATGGATAAGCAAATAGTTTCCATACAAAAGAACATTTTCAATTTATGTGATTATGCACGAACAGTACATGTGGAGGAATGGAAAACCGTAATACAAGAATCTAAAAAAACTTTTGATGTCATTCGTAATTTATCTGATCAATTAAAACATGCAAACCAGTAAGACATTAAATATTTATGTAATAATATTAAATTTTCTATATTGGCAATAAATTATTATCTTTTAGATCGGATTTATATGAATGGTCCAAGTATGAACGTTTAAAATTATCCATTCAATCAAATATATTAGATCAAATGCAAGATGAATTTCTGAAACTTCGAGAGTTCCTGTAAGTATATTGCATTAGTTAAATGATTCCGGGGGTATTAATTCTTTCAAATTTAAGAGATCGATTAAGCAAATCAAATCAAGAGTTTAAAAATAAATTAGAAGCTTTATTCAAATCGACACATGATTTAGATTGGAGCGAAAATAACGTTTTAATTAATGGAACTGCAAGACAGCCTGCACTATCGTTAATTTTATCTCAAGGAATCAAGTATTGGAAGTTTTACAACAATATTTGTAGCAATATTAAATCGGCAATGAAAAGTTTTCATCCAGGCGATGAAACAAGCATGAACAATTTCTTTAATTGTTATAAAATAAATGATCAACATGTTTCACAATATATTTGTTTAATAGAATATGTAGATGGAGAAGTTCCCAAATGTAAAAATAAAGTTACGTGAGTCAAATTCTTTTTTCTAAATTATGTACTTAGAAAAGCAACTTTTTTGTTAAAACCTTTAGTTTGACGTCAGACTTGGATCAACAATTGCCAAATGAAAACGCTCCAATTTACATGAATTTATTATTTTATTATATATTAAATTTATTAAAGTCAACAAACGGTTTTCTCATAAGGCAAGTGGTATGAATTTTATTTGTAGCTACACATTGTTAAAAAGTCTTATCTAATAGTCACCGAAATGTCTGTTACTCTTAAAAGAAGGATGGTAGGAAGGTTCATAGTTCTACCTGCCACGCAGGATTATTTTAATAGTTCAAAAAAACTAAACTAAAATGCAATACATTTTATTAAATAGCTTTTTTTACCTCGGAAAATAAATCGCATGTAATATGTTGTAACCATTATTTCCTCACTCACGATCTGTTACTGCTCATATTTGAATGGTTGGTGCAAAGGGCACTGCACAGATATGAATAAATAAAAGTAATTGAAGAACCATGAGAAAATAATTTAAAAAAATTCTACAGGACTTCATTTTTGGAACTTTAAAATTGCTCTCCTTGCTTGCTTCAAAAATTATTCATCGTTTTTCCCAATGGTTCTGATTCTTCAATTGTTTTGTTCTTTCAAGATTTAACAAATATAGGATGAACCAGCGCAAATCAAAATATGTTTAACAAATATTCATATTTTATTTACAAACAAGAAATGAAAAAATGATTTGTATGACTTACTCTATATTACAGACAAATTATTCCATACATTACACCGACTCCATCAATTTTTTATATTTTTCAATAAACTCAAACATCAGCACATTAGGTAATCTATTTTCGGCTTGCTTGTAAATTCGTTGAACACTATCGTTAATATTTTGAACTTTTTTGTTGTTGATTAAATAAAATTTAATGTAGTTTATCCATACGTCCACATCAACTTGTCCAAATTGTTCTGTGGCTAATTTATGAACTTTTTCCCAAGTGGTATAATTGCTAGAAATAGCAGTGGACTCTAATTTTGACATTTCTTCGTGTAGTTCTTTACAGTATGGTTTTTCGACGGAAAGCTTTAAATAAACTTGACGAGCAGCATCCATTCCTTTCGTTAACACCAACCACTGCATGTATTGTGGTTTTAGCACCGACGATATTTCTTCTGGCTGCTTTATAGCATCTTCGTATATGCTATTGACATAATCGTCACTGGATGTTAAATAATGGTACCTCACAATGGAGCACCATAGCGGTAACGCTTTTTCTTTTAATGCTTTTGTTCCTATATTAAATATCTCGTTAATCTTAGCTGTATCATTTTGTATAATTTGTAAATGCATTCGGGCTTTCCACAATTCGACAGAATCTGGAATTGCAAGAGTACCTACAACAAAAATTAGTCATTTGCAAAAGAACAAATTGATAATTTCCTATTTTCTTACCTTTCTCTGCTATTTCTAAAACATCTTCATGTGCAATTTCCATCCATGCCATGTAATGTCTTTCTGATAAACTATTGTCCAAAGAGGCATCATTTAATGCCGCCTTGAGAGTTTCCATTTTAAGAACCGTCGCAACACTTGCAGTTTCTTTTTGTAAATCCAATAAAAAGTCTATGTATAAAGACCATAATTTTGGTTTAGTTGTAGAATAAACGCGACACAACCCTTCTTGATATTTCAAAAAGCATGCTTCTAAGCGTGCTCTTGGAGTCCTCGTTTGAATATTTACAGTGCCAGTTTCTTCTGATTTGGGCTCTTCCATAACATAGGAAACTAGAATAAAAATGACTTATATAACAATAAATTTTATTAAAATGTCTTACTTCTACGTTCTCTTTGCGCCAAAGCATCCCATACAACTTCATTGTAAGAATGATTATTCATTAAATAATCGATAATATCCAGCTGTATTTTAAATGTAAATTGATGGCACTCAAATAATTCTAACAAAGTCAAGTAAAAAGTAAAAGATTTTATCCTTTCTAAGCATCTAGAAATAATTTTTTCTAACTTAAGTAAACAAATCTTTTTAACGGATAAATCATTATTTTCAGTTTTTGTGCATGAAAATAATTCAATTTCAATAAGTTGTTTGAAAAGCCGCTCACTGTCTTTGTGTATTTCTAAACCTTTTAAAAGAAGCTTTGAAGCAGTTTGTTTATCTTTACGTTCGTCGACATGCCATCTTGCCGCAATTTGCCAAATTTCTTCATTCTCAGGGTGTTTCTAAAAACTTTAAATATAAGTATGGATACGAAAGAAAAAAATATTTTTCACCTTTAGTATAACAGAAATAATGTCCAAGGCAGAATTTGCAAGATGAACCAGTTTGCAAAACTTTAAAAATTCTTGAAACAATAAAGTATCGCAATGAAATCTCTGGATTGCAATTTCGTACAGCACCCGAATTCTTTTAATAATTTTATAATCGATGCTTTCTTTTCCATCTTTAATTTTACGTTTACCACGTCTCAGTTTGACGGTTTTTAGTAACGCCTTTTCATAATTAATATATGCCAGATAGGATTTCAATTCTTTCGTTATGGAATGTATTTTATTTTCGAACTCCTTTCTTCTCTTTAGTATCTCTCTAAAAGTGATCAAGAGTCATTAATTTGAATTGTTTTACAATGTTTTTGTGAGTAATTTAGCTTACACAGTTTCTTCGGGAGTGAATAGCTGAGCTCTTCGCATTTCTTCCAATTCTTCCGTCATCGACTCCAAACGATTCTGCACAATTTCGGCCATAATTTATGTTATCAAATTATAATTACTATGAAATAATTCGGCACGTGCAAGAAAATGTTATACTAAAAATATAACCTTAAAAATTGAATGACAACAAACGTTGATCAAAAACTGAATACCAACTTGCAGAAACAATTTGGGGTTTTCTTACTTTATTTTTTTATGTAAACCAGTGGCGCTGCGCTGATACGGCGAGGGCGTCATAACTACAAGTAATATTTAATTAAAGACTTTTCTCATTTTCAGAAGTCCAGTGAAAGAAATCAATGAATCATTAACCCAGTAAAATATAAATAATGACGAATTAATTATAAAAATGGATTACAAAAAATATAAAAATATTTTGTATTTGATTGATGTTTCGTCTTTTTCAACTTTAATTCACGATTGCCTTGTGTTTGGAAAATCACAAGAGGACTTGGTTTGCAAAAAATAACTAACACAACGTGGAGCTTATTATTATAACGTCATAATACTGAAAAGTTTAATTACGAGCTTATCATTTTACACTACATCATACTTTTTCTATAATATAATTTTTATACAAAATTTATAAAACTTTTAATACTGTCAACATGTTATTTGAAAATACTTAAAACCTAATAAATTTATATTATACAGAACACAACTTGGTACATAATCAAGTCACATAAATATTGATTTATGCTATTTTTCTCGATTTTACAAAAATTCTTATAATAACCCAGTCATTTATGAGCATGGTGTGGTAAATTTTTTGCGGAGGCTATCTTTGAGCTTTTGGTGTTATACCTTAAATCAACTTTTGATCTAGCAGGTGAATTTAGAGGCTATGCTAGTTTTGCCTGTGCTGGAGAAAGAAATGGTCATTTTAGTTATGCAGTCAAGTTTAATCCAGGTCGGGATAATTTATTGCATCGAAGAATTGGAAGGGCAATAATTAATATAAATCTGATAAATGTTTCTGATGTAACATTGGTATCAAATAATTGTATACGATTGTTTATCGAGTTACTGGTACATCTGGAGGTGTTACTATTATACTTGCACCAGATTTCCGTAATGCAGAAATTACAAGTTTGAATAATTATGTTAGGAGTACGCTTAGTTTAGCAGGAATTGACAATTGTAGTGTCGAAGTTAAGGGTTGCGATCATTGCATTGACAGCATAAAAAGCTTCACGACAGTGAGTAAATTGACCACGGTGAATTTATGACTGTCTTTGTACGTGACTTTAATCTTTCTATATAATTTTTCAAATATAAGTTGTCTTTTCGATACTGTCCTACCTGGCACTTTTTCCATAAAAAAAGTTCAAGTCACAAAAAATTATTAAAACATTGTATAGTGAAATGTTTAATTAGAAGCTTTACATTTTACACTCAATATTTTTTCTATAATATAATTTTTATGAAAATTAATAACTTCAACATATTATTTGAAAATACTTAAAAGTGAGTCAATTTATATACAGAATACAATTTGGTACATAAATAAAGGGCTCCCACTCGTTTGGAAAATCAGGGAATTTTGTAAGTAAGGAAATTTGATCAGGAAAAATATATTGAAACTACGTAAAACAATACATTATTATAAAAATTACGTTTTTTATTTACATAAATTTATAAAACATACAATTTCTGAAATTTGCAGTTTTCATGGAAAAGCTAGAAGACAAGGAATTTAATTTGAAAAATGAGTGGGAACCCTGAAATATTAATATGCCATTTTTTTAAATTTTACAAAATTCTTCAAAATTACAGGAAAACTAAACGTTAGCATACCCATGAAGTAATTATTTTAATTTATAGCTCCCACATCAGTGAATTCTGGAGTGAAGTACGATACTCGAAACTTTATCGTAACTTGCGAATAATGCTAATGCCACGTTATTCATAAAATGATTGCAATCCTAAACTCAGACACTATAATTGTCAAAACCTGCTAAACGAAGCATACCCTTAACGTAATTATTTAAATTTATGATTTCTGCATCACCGAATTACAGTGCAAGTTTAATGGTAACACCTCCAGATGTACCAATGACTTTATAAGCAATCATATACAATTATTTGGTACCAATTTTAAATCAGAAACAGTTAATCCGATTGATGTTAATTATTGCCCTTTCAATTCTTCCATGCATTGAATTATCCCGATCTGAATTGAACTTTACCGAATACCCAAAATGACCCTTTTTTCCCAGCATAGGCAAAACTAGCGCAGCCTCTAAGTTCACCTGGTAGATCAAAAATTGGTTTAAGATATAACACATCAAAGTTCAAAGGTGGCCCCCGCAAAAAATTTACCACACTACGTTCAAAAATTCAAACTTTATAATTAGTCACTTGGACAAATTTTTGTAAAATTAAAAAAAATGGCATATGATAGGTAACTTAGTTATTATGTACCAAATTGGTTTTTAGGTATTTTTAAATAATATGTCGATATTAAGTTTTAAAAATTACATAATAGAAAAAATATGCTTTACGCTCATAATTAAACATTTCACCATTGTGACTTATTAATAATTTTAATAAGATCGATAATCTTACTACTCGTAAATTACATCAAAAAACTAAGTGAGTTCTATGTAAATTGCCAAAAATGGTCAGTACAGTCGACAACCGTTTTCCTCTATTGGAAATAAATCTTGAAGTTACTTCTTTTTGCTCAACATTTTAATATTGTCCAAAAATCTTGCTAAAAGTTCTCCATTGGAATCGGCAGGATTTTTCATTAAATTCAATTTAGTTATCTAAACAAAAAACAAAGTTGAAAAACACTGCGATAGGCTGGAATATAATATACTCACTTGCTTAATAAAATAAGTACTTTTGCCCGTTTTATGATACAACAATAAAAGTAATTTGGTCAAGCTATTCCAATTATTGGTCAATATACACGATCGTATATTTTTCATGATAAAAGAATTCGAATCCCACATAAATGCATACTTTTCGGGCCAGTTTGATTTTTCCGCCGTAGAAATACAACAAATCTTCTTAAGCTTTGGTTTCAAATTATTTTTCGGATTTAACATTTTTAATGTGAGTTTGGCTCTGCTTTTCGTTATTGGATGAAATTCGCGTAACATCAAATTTTTTTTTGCATTAATACCTTTCTTTTTCGGTTTAGATGCATCTTTACTTTTATTCTCTTCTTTACTTTTAGCCATTATATTAAATTGTTTGATAGAAAGTTACCTTCATTTAGCTCGATGAACATCGATGAAATTTTAAGTTCATAAGTTTGTTGAACCACGAGCAGAGTTAGGTTAAGTTTTGTGGTTTTGACATTTAACTTAAAGTCCGTTTCACACAATATTTAAATAAATGTGTGAATACTATGAAATACAAGGTGTTACCTAATAATTTTGATTACCAAAAATATATGTCCATTCTAGCTTAAGATTTATGATTCCACAAGAAACAACTCGGCACAAATTATTTATCGATGAAATTGTGGTCAAATTATAATTTTTAATTAAAAAAAATTAATTACATAAGTTCAAACTGATGGTACAGTTTTTCAGTGTAGTCTTACGAAAAAATCAATAAATTCATAATTAATTTTGCTTGGCAACAGTTGGGAAATTAACTTATTTATAATTTAATTGATTCAATTTGACAATAGGAAATTATTATTGAAATTCATTTTATTAATAGAAAAGTATGGATAAGCAGCCAAAAAAGAAATCAAAACACACTGTAACAGCAAGGACAAATGCATACGGGGTGGTACAAAAAAAACCTATTACGCATCTTTACTTGAACGATAAACATTTGACAACTATCGTAAGTTAAAAATTTAAAAATTAAATAAGTTAATTTCTTAATAAATTGCTGTTGTAGGAAAATAAAACTCTACCTGAAACTTTGTGCGTGCTGTATTTACATAATAATTCAATCAGTAAAATTGAAAATTTAAACTCGGCTTCAAATTTACAAAATTTGTATTTGCAAAAAAATAAAATATCCAAAATTCAAAACTTAGGCGAATTAAGAAAATTGAGGAAACTATATTTGGGACATAACAAAATTAGTGTCGTAGAAGGATTGGAAAATTTAGAACGACTAGAAGAGCTTCATATAGAAAAACAAAAGCTACGCAATAAGGAATCATTGTGTTTTGATCCGAGAACTGTTTGCACGCTATCGGTGGGTAACAAAAGTCATTTGCACTCAATGCTTTTTATTAAATCTAATTTTTATTGTTTAGAGAAGTTTGCTGTTTCTTAACATCTCCAGTAATAATATAACAAGTATAGAACAGCTTGCTCCATTAAAATTTATTAAATCTTTTAACGTCAGCCACAATAACCTTCAAGACAATAAAGCTGTTTCTGATGTATTGTGTAATTGGTTTCACCTTACCGAAGCAACATTTATTGGAAATCCGATAGTAAAACAGCACCGATATAGAGAAAATTTGATTGCTAGCACGATTTGTCTTTGTAAGTATTTTGAGAAGAAATTACTCGCATAATCCACCTCACGAATAATAAGCCTCATAAAGTCTTTATATAATCTACTATTTTGTACAACCAGATTTGTCCTAACGCATTTTTGCATCTTCGGCTAATAGCATCAAGTGCTGTTATAGAAATAATACATTTATAAATTTTCATTATAATTATGGGACTTAACTAATTAAATTTTAGCTTTATTGGATAACAAGACAATCAGCGAAACAACAAGAAATTTTATGAAACGATTTGAAAAAGAAAAAATACATCATAATAGCCGGCAAGCTATTAATTTGGTAGACAAAATATCCAGTAAGTTTTGATTAAATTTGTCTTCTTCTTCCTATGTTAGATCTTCTTATGTTATTTTTCGCATTTTGTCTTCAAGTACAAACGAAATTTATTGGTCGAATCTTGTCAGTTATCTGTCTACCACAGACGCGCATGAAAAATTACCACGACTTCCGCTACTATGATAATGATTTTTGAGTTGGAGCAACCTTCAGGGATGTTTTAACGAAGTGTGTAAGCACAGAGCACACCAAATATGGCAACCAATGGAGTTTCACTATAATCACAATTTTTTTTGTAATCACGCTCTGCTTGATCAACTTTTGTTTATGAACCTTAAAAAGATGACAATCAATTCTTTTGTTTGTAGGTGTTGCCAAAAATTATCCAACTTCCATACAAAAAGCAGTATCACAATCGATTTTAAGAAACAGTAAACCTTGCTTCGATAACAGCACAATGCACAGCGACGCAAATGATATTTATATACCATGGAACGCCAGTAAGTAATTTCCTCTTTCAAAAAAAAATTATTTTATTCGTTATTTTCAGTGCCAAAAAGTGCAAGCAATATTAAAGATAAATCTTCAAAAGGTTTAAAAATGCAGCAGAAGCGAGGTCCCTACATAGGAGTTCCGATAATGTTTCCACATTTTAGTTGAAACTTTACAAATTTAAATCAAAATAAATTACACAAATATATTGAAATTATTTTATTATATTATTATTAAAAAAATATAAATTTATAAAATAAATCAAAAGCATTCCCCTGTATTTCCTCAGATTTTTCTTCACTTGTACAACGGATTTTCCAAGCGAACGGCTATGGGGGGGGGGGGGGGCAGAGCCTCCCTAGTATTTATGTAAACATAATAATTATGAACTTCAAATATTTTAAATATTCTATTAGAATGTTATTCTATTAGTATTAATTTTTTTAATATTTCATTAAATATTTAGTGCAATTTTATTTTTCTAATGTAAGGGGGTCTTACAATTTAGGATAATAAACTACCAAGGGGTACGCAAGCCAAAAATGGTTGATTACCGCTGCCTTAGATAAATAAACATCGTTCTAAAATTTTTGAAACACCCTGTAGTATAAATTTGTTTAAAGCTTTAAATCTTAAAAATTTCACGAAAATTTGGTCCATTTTATTACACAAAACTTCTCTTATATTATTATTTTATTTATTAATTTCTACATTTTCAAGGTCAAAATAAAATTATCCAAACAAAAATTGCCGGTGAACCGGCTAATGTTGGTAACTGATGTATGGTTTAAAAATTAATTTAGGTTATAACGTACCTCTAGCGATTTCAACAATGCATTCATCGGACGTTTCAAAACGTTTTTTACTTTACACACAAACTTTTACTTAGTTTCTTCGACTAAATTATTTCTAGCTCGGAATAATTTAAATAAACTTACAAAGTGAGGTGCCGAAAGTTGGGTTAACTTTTTTCAAAAATGAATAATTTATCGAATGGGGCCACTACGATGTCCGTTAACGACGTAACTCATCTTGTGATGAACACAGGGTAAGTAGAAAATCTGATATTCTTGTGTTTCGGTTTTTTATGCAAGTTTTTTTGGCAGGCAAATTTTTCATAGTTTGTCGGTTGTTGAAATCGAACGTGACAAGTTGAAAGCACAATGTACAGCTTACAGAAATAAACTCAAAAATGCCAACCGACTGTTGATTAAAGTAAAGGAAGACCATAGTGGTGAGGTTTTGGAAAAAACTAAAAACGAGTTAAATCACTACATCAACCTGTATCACACTTCCACGCAAGAAAGAGCTATGGCACAGAGTGAGTGTAAAAAAGCACAAGAAGATCTACTAAAAGAACAGAAAAAGAACCAAAAACCCAGCACGAGGAGCAATAAAGACAAACTTTGTCATCAGTACCAGGATAAAATTTTGGAGCTCGAATTAGAAGTGGACGAATGGAAAAGTAAACATGACGAGGTATCGCAACGGTTAAATCAACAAAATATACAAAGCAAAACTTCTGTTCTGGTAAAACGCGAGGTAAGTTTTCTTTTTATTTTTATATTGAGACTGCAGCAAAAGCCATTTTAAACTTTAACTTCAGATATAACCAATACAGCATCATTTAAAATTTATCAGAGTTTATTTAAAGTGAACTTCTATTGGTTGATTAGTTAAAATCAGTTCTAAAAACTGAAGTGACTTTAAATGACTATTTGAAAAATTCTTGTAAGTTTCACAAGCAAGAAATGATAGGAGTAGCAGTTTTTTTGACATTTGCAGAAATCAAAACATGACAAAATTTTTATTGCCGGTGACGGATAGCACTCAAGTACTCCAGTACATGGTAAAAGTAAAGTTAATTAAATATAAATGTTTTTTTATGTTTTCTCAAATGAAAAAAAAATTGCTGAAGTATTCATCTTTAATTACGAGGATAAACCCACTATTAGCTTTATGCAAATATTTATTGCAAAAGTTTACTACAATTTTAAAGTTCTCAGATTTTTCTATTGCCGGATTTATTTGGAGGATTGTTTTCCTCTCCGTTTAAATGTTTTCAAACTGTTCACTTGTAAATTTTATTGTTTTTAGGAATATCAAAATATAACCGAAGAATTACAAAGTTTACGAACAAATTATTCTTTATTAATTGGTGATAATAAACGTTTAAAAGAGCGCGACAAAATGTTGGAGGAGCAAGTGGAAAATTTAAAAGTGAAAAATCTAGAATTAACGCAAAAAATTGAATTACAATCCAAAAATATTGAAAATTTATCTACATGCGCCATAACACAGTCACCAAAATCAACAACTTCATCTTCTTCGTATATAGAAGAAACGCAAAATTTGAAATCTTTGGGTCTGGATTTAATAGATACTCTGGGAGATGAGAAAGTGGGGTCACAACAAAATTTGGACATTTTTGGTTTGGGTTTAATAAACGAAAATATGACAGAGTTACAAGTTTCGGATGAGCTACCGTTGACTTCCAAAGGTTTGAAGACTTTAGATTTCTCTGTTGAAAGTGAGTGTGAAGAAGATGAGAGTGATGACTTTTGTGGTATCACTCTGGACCAGGTAAAACAAATTCTGGACGAAATGGTATACAATCGACCCACTTGCCTTTCTCCAATACCACCTTCTCCACCTAGAACACCGAAAAAAATTCAAAGCCATCAAAGTGGTTTTACCAAATTGGATGTAGAAGAAGAGTACAAGAAACTGACCTCGTTGATCGAAAATGAAAGGCAAAAATTGAATACAATGAGACTGGATGTGATTGCTACAGAAAAGGAATTTAAATCTGTCATAGAAGAAGAGAGGAAGAAATTGGCACTAGTGAAGGAAGAAAATAGTAGGTTTGACGACGTTTTGACACAACAACAGACAAAGTTGAATGGTATTAAAGTGGACATAACTAATGCTCAACATAAGTTTAATCAAATAATAGAAAATCAGACTCGTAATTGTGCAAAAATTGAAAAATTAGAAAATGAACAAAGGAAATTTAACCTTGCCAAATTGGACGTAATCGAAGCCCAAAAGAAAATTAATGAGATGGTAGAAGAATTAAAAGTACTGAAGGAAGAAAATGGAAAGCTGAAAGTTACCTTGGAAAAATCGATTTCTAAAAAAAATATTGATAAAACACATGGCTTAACCGTCCAAGAAACAAAACTTTTGGCACAAAGTAGGTTTTATGATTTTTATTTGGTGGTTTCTAAATTTTTTTCTATTTTTAGAAATTGCAAGGAAAGAAATCAGAACACACTTAATAAAGAAGAATGCAATAATGAAGGCCAAGCTGAAGTAAGTTTTTTGCAAAAACATTTTGTGCGTTAAAATTTCATATTTGGATTTTTCAGGAAAGAAAGAAATATGCTGATTAGGATTGGATTCAAACGTGGAAGGAGGTCTCACCCTAGACTTGGGTCAGGGATGAACGATCCTATTTTGGACGGGTATTGTGGACAACGAAGCGTTGATTCTGGCTACATTATCAGCGATGGTGAATATGATGGTAAGCAATTGAACTAGCTTTGTAGTTTTTCCACCTTTTTTTCTTGTTTATGTGAATTTTGAGAGAGAATTCCTCACTAGACGCCAAATCATTACGAGTTATCAGTTCATTTATTTTCTATTCAATTATAGGGTTAAAATTTTTGTAGAAGCAAAATTGTATATTATATCATTGTTCTAACGTATTTTCCTTAATGAATATCGGAAGAGGTTAGTTAGAAATTGAAACTTACTTTTCATTTGTAGGTTTTGAAGCAGAACAAGAAGAAATGGTTAATTCAAACATCGCTATAGATGCGCAACTTCCCATGTTATGTTCTTCTAACAAAATGATTGATGATAGTAGGACTTTGTTTGATGCAGTACCTGTCGAGTTATCACTAGATAGAACAATTTATCATGACAACATTGAAACGCTTGAAAGTGATTGTAGAAGTGAAGTGACGGAAAATAGAACTAAAAACTGTGAAACAAGTGTGATTTCTACGAAAATTTCGCAAAACAGTGTAAGTAACATTGGTAAAGAAGAAAAATCAAATGTGACGACTAATCAGATTAATATTATGAGTTACTATATTGCCCTTCCTCCAACTTCTGCAAAAAGGACACTTCCAGTGGAAAATGGAAACGTTAAAAATACTCAATATAATAACAGTCTCGATAACTACTTCCTTTTGAGCAACGACAATGACGATAGCAACTGTGGCAAGCCGATTTCGTCAAAGTCCCCAGAGAAGACGGTAAAAGACTTGCAAGACCTCCTGGAAGATGATCTTCATTTGAGTGAAAGCGATTGTGACGAAAAGGCGATTGAAAATACCAAAGATTTAAGAGAGAAAACTTTTCGGGAAATAGAAAATATTCAAGATGTGCGAAACGTGATGCCACATCAAACCCTCGATTGTGAAGAAAGTAGAACTGCGCCGGTTATGATAGAAGTACCATTAGGGACTACCATTCAAAGTATTAATGATGTTCAAAACAAATCGTCTCCCCATTGCTCAAGCAACATACAAACTAAACGTTCTCTCTTCGATCTGACTGATGAAAGTGATGACAATGTTTCATTGATCGTAGATGATAATTGTTTTCTTGAAAACGATTTTCATATAAACATTGATCATAACATACCAGAAGTGACGAATAAAAAATCTCAGGATGCATCAGAACAAATTATACCTATTACAACAATGTTACCCAAAAACGTATTTCAAGATTCCAAACATACTCGAGATAGTCTTAATGAAATACAAAAAGATGGTTTTTACAAAAATGATTATCGAGACACATATGCAACCGAAATTTCAGTTAAAACGCTTAATCGTCTGCCTGAAAATAATTTTCATCTAAAAGACAATGCCTCAATCTTAACAAAGTTCTCAAATACATGCCACTCCAAAAATGATAATATCAACTCGTCGACTACAATAACATGGCCAAAAAACAATTCGGAAATTTTCAAACCTACACAAGATCAAATACCTCACGTTCTCAACAAAAATTGTTCTAAAGTTATGCTAGAATTGCAAAATGAAGCACCTAAAAGAATTGATACCAACACATCAATCGCAACAAAATTACCAGAAAAATATGTACAGAATTCCAAACATGTACAAAGTCAAACGCTTGGTGGTCCTGACTTAGGCAGCAAAAGTAACAAGGAAGCTGCGACAAAATCGCAAAATCAAACTGTACAAAAGACCAAACCTGAACCTGAAAACAAAATAGAAGATGTGCAATCTCTATTTGGCGACATAAGCGACGATAGTGATGTGCCTCTTGTGATAGCTAACAAGCGCCCTCTCAAAGATGATTTTTATTTGAGCGATGATAGCGATTCGGAGAGTTCAGTAAAGAACAAAAATACGATTGTTCAAAATTGTACCGACTCCAGCGACGACAGTGATGTGCCGCTTTCGAATATTCGAAAGAATGCTACTAAAAGTACAAAAGAAAGTTTGTCAAAGAAGAAACTTAGCCCTTCTAAACGAAAACGTTTCCTCCGCCACCAAATTACTTCCGCTCGAAAAAAATTCGTACTTGCGGTAGAGAACGCGAGCGAGAACAAAATTGTTGATAGTAGCGAAAGTTTGTCTTGTAAAGAAGTGGTACTTCGTGGTTGCTCTTCGGATACGGAAGGACCCGTTTCCCTTCCAATTTCTCGCGTAGAACCCGCAGACCCTGGAAAGAGCCGAGTTGTGAAAAAGCGCAAAGTGATAAACGACAAAAAGGAAAACTTGGAATTATCTAATGTAGAACATTCGCCACGTCGTTCGCTCCGTAATCTTGGTATAAATAACGCCATTTTGGATACATTGAGAAGCCAACCACAACAGCAAGAAAAGAGAACTTATAAGAGGCCAAATTGTTGGGCAAATCAAAAAAAGGCTTTGCCACTAAAAGAGATCGAACAAAGATCAATTTCTGTCCCAATTAAAGCCGATTTGATTGGTTTTGATAAAAATGGTGAAATGGTTTTATCGTCATCCGAATTGGATGTCAAAGTGAAGAAAGATTTGTGGGAAAAAACTCAAAAGTTACCGCCACAAGTTGAAATCAAAACCAAGGTTCTGGAGAATAAGTGGATTGATCTTCCATTTTTACCTTCAATTTCTCCTAAAATTAAAAATGAAGATATCTTGTACAACGAATTGTCCATGTCTCCTAAACCAGATATCAAAAACGAGGATTTCGCATTCCCAAAAATTATTTCATTCCAAAACGAAAGTGAATTTCAAAACAAGTGGATGGTAGAAGACGAGAAAAAACCTGAATTGTATGATTTAATCCCTCAAACCTTCAAGAGCGAGAACTTTCCGTTCGAATTTAAAAAAGAAAATCACGAAATGGAACTTAACATGTCGAAACAAGAAGTAAATCAACCGTCCACATCGCGGAAGGTGCCCACAAATTACATGCTGCTTGAAAAGGCGCTACTAATGTTGTTTGAAGTACCGTCGAATTCGATGATCAACATTTTACTGTCCAATTATGAAATTAAACCTTTGTGCAGGTAAGCTGTATTTCCTTATTAGAAGCTTTTATTAAACATTCACCTTCCATGCCTAAAATGTTGAAATATATATTGTAACGGCTAAAACAAATTAAAATTTAAAAAATATTTCAAAATATGGAAACTGAATCTATTTTTGCTCTTTTGAAATGTTTTTTCTGAATATTTGGCTAAACATAAATAAGGCAACATAATAGATCTAAATTTATATTAATTTTTTTTAGAGTTATTGTTAAAATGTCAACAGAAGACTTCGAATGCAAACCTGTGAAACGCAACAATCCGATTGCTCCCATTTTATCAGAATACCAAATTGTACTGTTGAGGTTGTTAATAGCGATGACTCGTAAAGACGACAACACTAGGCGAATTTTTTTGAAAATTGCAGAACAGGCACTGTTGACCATCAATAGTCCTATACACTTAGAACCCATAGCACGTTTACATGTGGCCTATATGAAGTATTTTCATCAATTCGTTCACGCCAAGTCGTTTATATTTTGTTCTTTAGCTAATATGGGCAATTTGGCTGTCCCCTATTTGTACTTTCTTGCTAGCAGTTGGTCAGAAGTTTTTGTTAAGTACCAAGACGCAACCGAAAACGGTAAGTTAAATTGGTCGTTCTATGTGACCCATAATTTTTAATATTTCTTTTTGTTTAGACCGCCTTCTGATTAGAGCAATAATTTCATTACTGATGAATAAAAAACTCGGAGAACCAGAATATTACAAACAGCCCTTAATAAGTTTTCTGATTCAAATCCAACAATTTCCTTCAGACGTGATACCTATAGGTCACATGTTGAAAGATATTATAAATCAATATTTAGGTGAGTTATCTTTTGTTTTTACCCAAATATTTTATTTCATTTAAAATTTTAATTTCAGAAAAACGATGTGATAAATTGAAAATTATGATTTTGATTATTGGTCGCAATTTGAGTGGCCCCATATTTTACAAACAATTCGTATCTAACCTCAAACTAGCACAATTTAAAAATGAAGCAGATATTGGTGTAGCCCTCGATTTATTAAACTTTTTAATTTGTAACATTTTTGAAATTAACGAGCCTACTGTAATGATGATGAGTGAATGGCTGTCAGTATTGCTACAAAGTAAGTAAACTGTTTGTACCAATCCAATTGAAATAACTTTGAATTATTTATTTTAGGTTGTCATTCGGAAAACACCAAAAAGAACTTGATTATGATTAAGAGCAAAATTAATGCTTTATGTTAGAGTATTATTTTTATTGCCTAAGTTATTTTATTTTATTTATAATAATTGTATAAAGTTGTATATAATTAATCTTTGTTGAAAATTAATTTCATGAAATAAAAAATTGTTGTTTTAACTTGCTCGTTTTATTTCTCCTCGGTTAATCGAATTTTTAATATTATATATTATAAAATCCCTATTTTGTTTGTGTCCTAATATTACAGTCTTTGGAGACATCTGACCTTGGTGATTTCAACGTAAAAAGTTCATCCTGATTACTAAACATAGATATATCAAAAATTTTATTTACACTTCATCAATGCCGGTCGTGAATGAATTTAAACTTCGTTGTCTCTCAGTTGGAAGAACATTTGCTTAAAAGGATGAAGATGTTCGTCCTTTTAAAATCAAAATATTTTTCCAAAGAACGTGACCATCTCTACTTTAGACTGTAAGGCTTGACAACTACTTGATTTTAGCTTTAGACTAACGCCGCAGTTGCATGTTGCAAGCATAGCCAGCTTCATTTAAATACATGTAACACATCATTGCGACCCCTGGACGTAGCAATGGGGTTGCACGTGTGGCCCTGGCCGTATAGTTATAGTCAATATGATGCATAACTAGAGCCACTACAAGTCCAACCTGTGAAGATCAGACCAATTTTTTTGGAGCTTCCCGTCCCCCTTCGTACTTATTTTCTTGCACAGCTGGTAGTGTGCTAACGGTGCCAATTTAGTACCTTTTAATCGAAGGTGAGTTTACGAGAGGTATAGTAAGAAGTATGCAAGTGGAAAATAAACAGCGGTTACTTGAAGATCTAGATCAGTGCTTCCCAAATAGTGGTCCACGGCATGTTTGATTGTATATAGTTTCAGTAAACGAGTCCAATGATGGTGGAAGAAATAAAAAACGAAAACAGACCAAAAAAGTAGTGAAATTTTTTCAACATATTTATTAATTAAATAAATTTTTATAAAACAACATACAATATATATATAGATTCACATTTGATAGCTGCAGCAATTTTAAAAATTAAAACAATCTTTTATAGTGGTCCTTAGATAAAATTTACTTTTAAATAAATACAAATAAAATTTTAACAGAATACAAAAAATAAGAAAATGTACCACTTATTTGTATTTAAAATACATACAAAAACTAACTAAACTAACAATAATTGTATATTAGTAAGCTAAAACTATTTTCAAGTTAAAAAAGTGCAAGGCATATTTTCCCATTTGATTTTAAAATATTGTGGACTATAATAAATAACAGAAGCCGATTAGTATATTTCCTGACAAGAGTAGTTTTGCCATAGATCAATAAAGCAAACGCACTTTTAAATGATGCATAATATCTGAAACATCTGGAATGTTATTATGACTGAATTTTTTTTATTATTTTGTATTTTCAAACATTTACATTACGCCAGTCGCTGCGTAGCATAAATAAATGTTTTCGTTTTAATGTATCTTCTAAAATAAGCACCTCACTTAATAATAACTATTAATTTAATACTTTTCAATTTTAATATCGTCGCAGCTGCAAGATAAATATTTTATATCTTTCCGTAACACAAAAATAAGTATTATGTTTTATCATTTTATAATGCAACCATACACCCATCACAAATGCAGTGAGATTCAATATGTAATAAGAGAGAGCAAGTTATTGAACAAATATAAAGAAGTTGCTTAAATATACAAAAAGTTAAAAAATGTCAAGGTTCACAACAAGCTCGTTAAATTAACTTAAAACATACACAATGTTTATGTGGTAATCTAAAGTACTAAAGCAAAGCCAACTATATTAAATGCTATTAATTAAAGATTTCACTTCTTTAATTATTAACAGAGGTACGGTTGTGTTAATAAACTTTTTTGCAACATAAAACCTGGAAAGAAAAACAAATTTGTTAAATTTATCCATTACAAACAAATACAAAAAATATTACCTATTTACTGTTGAGGAGTGGGTTGTTGTTGGATTTCAATTTTTTCAACAGTCATGTCTGGATTCATAGCGGTAGCTTCTTGAATTGCTTCGGCAAGAGCACGATCGTGGTCAATTGGGTCACCGTCCGATTGAATCGTAATTTTTTGTTCCACCCGAGTTTCTACTACACCATCGCGTTCAGTTTTGTACTAGAAATTAATAACCGCTATATCATTTGAAATTAATTAAAAGATTGTGACTTACGGTAATCGTTTCAACGGTGCGTGTTTTCGAACTAATCGTTTGTGAACTAACAATTTCACCCGTAGCAGAATAATTACCATCTTCGGATTCTAAATGAACCTTGCGTGCTTCTGTAGCTACAACAGGCACTTGAGTAGTGGAAACGTGCTTGATGGTAGGATCTCCACTATAGACAACACTTTCAGTTTGGACTATTCCGCCAGGAACGCCATCCTATTTAGAAAATTAAATTACAAAATGGAAGTTTCCTTCAAGACATAGCAGAAGACGAAAGTGCCACCTATGTCCGTAAATTATCATTTATTTATATAAACAAATGCAGCAAGTGACAGTAATACATAACATAAAACAAACACATGCTACTACCAAGCAAAACTGTGCTACCTACCTTGAATACACTGTCATAGTATGGATCGTTGGGGTCATCGGGAGGATCAATGGGAGTGCCTGAATCACCTGAACTTGCCGAGCTAACACTGTCTCGTCGGGCCAGCTATAAGCCATGCATTTAGTAGAATAATTTGATTGAATATATTTTTGCCATTATTTTTGTTAGAATAAAAAAAAAGTACAATATTTTTAATATGATTGATTGGTGTCTTTTAGTAATACATTTTGTATGTAATGCTTTTGAAAAGTGTCAAGGTTAAATGAAGAAAATGCATGAATTTCTCCGAATTAATAAAATCATCAAATCATAAAATAAAAAAATAATAATAACCTGTTCTCCACCAACAACAGTGCTGGTAGTTTTTACTTCTTGAGTTACTGTTCTTTGTTCTTGCCTTGTGGCACTGGACGTCATAGAATGCGCTACCGTTTTTTCTTCCAATTGCTGGGTACGTGCATTTGTACCAAGATCTTCGTGTGTTGTAGCTGTACGAGTGGTAACAGCACGTGCTGTTACAAACGGTGACTTACCATCATCAGTGGGAACATCAGCCTTTGTTACCACAAAATAAACGTTGTAATTAAAAAATTCAAAATAAAAAAAATTAAAATTAAAATATTTATTATTGAACACCTCTGATGGGACTAGCAAGTTCTCCACGCAGCTGTATAATACCAGCAAAAAACTAATCAATTTGCTACATAGAATAAATTTGCAAAAAAGCGTCAACTAAAGTTTCTATGTATTTTTAAATTGACAGTGTGCCTATGACGTTTTTGTGGTAGCAAAAATTAAAATTATCCACGTTCATCATTTGAAACAGTTTTTAAAAGCTAAAATCGCAATTTCAAATTTTGGTGGAAAAAAATTAATATTAAACAAAATTATGTTGCTTTTTTTATGAAAAGAATAATTATGAAACAGACGGTCAAGCCGCCGCCGCTACTTCTGGAAGGCCTTGTGCGATGTCTAGACGCTAGACGGTAGCGTGTCAAATCGAATGCAAAGAGAAAATTATTGATTTATTTATCAGAAAAGGATAAGGTAAATTGAATTTAGTATCGCGAACTCGAAGGCATGTTCAGAGACCGCTAAACGCTAGTATAAAGTTATAAAGGTTAATATTAAATTTTATCTAATTTTAAATAAAACTTATTTTTTCTAAAACAAAATTTTGTAAATCAAAAAAAAATCTAAATTTTGAAAAAATATTCGAGACCCTCCTCAACCCATTTGCATCCTAAAGTCGCAAAATAATGAATCAAAAAATTTTAAAATTGAGTGTAAGTATATGGGTCCCCTATATAACGAACAGCGGTAATCCCAATAACCCAGGTCTTGGACCAACTTGTACTGAAACCGTAACTTATCGTACCCACACTTGACTGGGTACAAATGTCAACAATTAAAGCCTAATACTAATAATCTTATAATGTTTAATTGAAAATAAAGTTAATCGAGTTGAAAGTGTTAAAATACTTAATTAATAATTTACTGGAAAGTGATAATTGTATAAAATTTTAACAAAACGAGTTAAAACCTTCTAGGACAATGGCAATCTGATGTCGAAAGATTTAAAGAGTGAAGCTTTTCAAGTTATGCTTAATTCGAAACTGGCGCTTAAGACTTTTAACAATAAGTTCAAATTACTGAATGTTTGCCGATTGTACAGAAAACCCTACATATAATCTAAAATAAATCCTACGCTACTTCACCTACCTTATTAACTTGTGTGGAAACGGTAACTTCTCCAGTTCTACCATCTTCGATTCTCTCTTCAATATTTTGCGTAACACCACCTCGATCCTTTGTTACAATTTGTTTGGTCGTCGTTTTAACTATAACCGGCGTGCTAGGGCCTTGCTTCGATTTCGGAATTTTTAAACTTGCCATATCTTTCAAATTTTCAGTGGCATATTCGTTTAAGTCGTCGTCGCTGGTTTCGGCTTCTGATGAACTACCACCTTCCTTTTTAAATGATCGATCTGTTATTTTCACTTTAGTTTCTTTCAAATCGGTAAAATGACTTGGATCAATTTGGGCGTAATTTAAAATTAATTCGCCTGTAACTGGATCCCTGCGAGCAGTTATTGGATCAATATCGCCAGTTTGCGGATCAATATGTCCCCATTCTGTATGTATTCGTCCAGTAACTGGGTCTATTTCTCCCGACAACGTCATAACTTGAGTCACCTTTGTATTTGCATTCCTAACCATAGGATCGTTGGCATCAATTTGAACAATTTTTCCGGTTTTTGGATCAATCATGCTGTACATGTAGACGGTTTGAGTTGTAACTCGAAGAATTCTACCCGAATTATCGTCGATTTCGCAATCTTTTGGATCAATTTCTTCTACTTTGGCGCTCGGATCTTTCTGAGATACACGATAAATTCTTATAATTATAAGTTTTCCTGTTTTTGGATCAACTTTTCCATATTTTGTGAAAATTTCTCCACTCTTCGGATCGATTTCCGAAATGGAATACAACGGAGTTCCAGTTTCGTCCACCTCTGACGTTTTTGTATACACTTGATTTGTGACCGGATCGATTTTAGCGTTATTTGAATCAACTTTAACAACTTTCGAAATGGTTCCGGCTTTAGGATCTAAATATCCGTAAACGGTTATAATATATCCGGTAATTGGATCTATATGACCAGACGAATAAATTTCTTGCTTGGTGATAGGATCTTGATGATCAAACACCCAAACTTGATTCGTTTTTGGATCAATTTTAACATTCTTCGGCTGCTTCTTAACAAGAACACCTTTATTATCAACGTTGGGTTCCGTTATGAGTACAGATATTATCCTACCATAGTTAGAATCGATCTTTCCAGTTTTCGGATTAACTTCTCCTTTAAATAATATCTGACCGGTAGCGGGATCAATTGTACCTTGTTTCACTTCTAAATTCTGTGTTTTTGGATCCAAGTAGGATAGTGTACCATAAACCGGATCTATTTGACCAAGTTTTGTATGAATTTTATTGGTTTCTGGATTATATAAACCTTCCAATATGTCAACAGTAATGTTTTTGGTGTCGATAACATTCTTCTTCGGATCAACTTTACCAACAAACGTAGTAACTTGAACGACTGGTTCAATTTCTGAACCAATTTGAATTATTTGACCCAAATTTGGATCGACAGTGTCCGTTTTAGGATCGATTACTCCAACCGGCACAAATACGTTGCCTTCTTCATCAATTTGAATAGGTCTCGATTCAATTTTACCCGTTTTAGGATCCTTACTGGTGATTTTCAATAATTTCAGATTGATAATACCGTATTTAGTAAATATTTCTCCCGTGGCTGGATTCTTTTTACCTTTTGTCGTTTCCATTTGAGTATTTTTCATGTCGTACATGCCAGTTGTGGGATCTTTTTTCAAAATTTTAGTCGTAACCTCCACCACGGGATCGCTATGTCCTGCAACACTTATGACTTGACCAAGCGAATTGTCGACCTTGCCTGTTTTAGGATCGACTATTCCACCAGAAAGATGAATCTGTCCGGTATTTTCGTTAACAGACGCAGATTTTGCATCCACTTTGCCAGATTTTGGATCGTTTATAATCAATTTTCCGTTTTTAGGGTCGATTAATCCATATTTGGATTCGATTAAGCCAGTAGAAGGTTGAATAGTTGCAGTCGATTGTTCAATTTGGCTCTTATCTGGGTCAATTTTACCAGTCTTGGGATCAATTTTTGTTGTAATGACGGTTAATTTAATTATTCTCTTTTTAGGTATTGGAGCTGCACTAGGTTCTTGAGCTTGCTTAAGTCCAACTATAGAAAATATTTGACCGGTGTTTGTATCAGGTTTGCCTGTTTTTGGATCAATAACAGTGCTGGTTGGTAAGTAAATGCTGTTGGTTAGTGGATCTACTTTTCCCTTTACCACATCGGATTTACCAGATGCAGGATCTCGAGCAACAATTTCGCCACTTGTTGGATTAATGGAACCGTATTTGGTGTCAATAAAACCAGTAGTTGGATCGTATATTCCTGTGATTTGTTCTTCTGTACCGTGTTCGGTATCAAATTGACCAGTTTTGGGATCTTTTTTAGAAGTAATCACTAGGATTCTCACAATCCTATGTTTTGCTAATGGTTTTTCTTGCGTTTTAAGATGTTCTAACGGTGAAACGACTTGATTTGACTTATCAATTGGTGATCCTACGCTAACAGCTGGTGACCCTGCGCTAACGGCTGGTGATACTGCACGAGGTGGCGATTGAGTTGTAACTAAAGCAATTTTTTCGGGAGATTGTGATTTAACGCTAGGTACACTAGGTGCCTGCTTTTGAATCACCTGTTGTGCTGTAACTGGATCAATGGTAGGCTCGATAATTCGAACTGAAAGGTTACGCCCAAAGTGAGGATCGCTTTTACCATTTTTGGGATTGATGAAGCCACCTTTGTAAATAATATCGCCAGTATTAGGCTCAACAAAGCCTGATTTAGTGTCACTCTTGCCAGTTTTTGGATCGGTAACAGTTAAACTTCCCTCGACTGGATTATAGTAGCCGTATTTTGTGTACAGTTTATTTTGCTCGGGATCATATAAACCAAGAGTGGTTTCGGTATCACCACCTTTAGGATCAACAACATTTTTCTTCGAATCTACCTTTCCAACAAACGTGGTTACTTCAACATCGGGATCAACTTCACAACCAACTTCGATTATTTGAATTAGATTTGGATCGACTTTACCCGTTGCAGGATTAACGACTCCGCTGGGAACGATAATATTGTCGTCCTTATCAATTTGAATTTTTCGTGTAGTAACGTTACCCGTTTTTGGATCTTTGGTGGTTAATTGGAGCAAATATATATTGATAACGCCTTGTTTCGTGATTATTTCACCACTGTCTGGTTTAATTTGACCATTTGTAATTTCAGTTCGGCCACTATGTGGATCAATGGCGCCAGTTTTGGGATCTTTGTACACAGTAGTGGTACTTATAGTTACTACTGGTTTGGCAGGGTCAACAATATTGATAACTCGAGCCAAATTTGGATCAGATTTTCCTGTTTTTGGATCAGTGACGTTGCCTTCCACTATTATTTGGCCGGACTTCTCGTCGATTTTTATCGGTAGTAATGTTGGTTTATTAGTTTTAGGATCTTTGCCCACAATCTTCAAATTTTGTGGATCAATTTTACCATATTTGGTGTCGATTATACCGGATACAGGATCCAAAGTTGCTGTTAACTTTTCTACAGTACCTTTTTCGGTTTCGATTTGTCCAGTGCTAGAATTCCTCTTAGCTGTTATCACTAAAATCTTAATCATTCTCTTCTTTAGCAATGGATACGATGGTAATGCATTTGGGAATTGTTGCTTTGACGATGGCGATTCTTTATCACCTACTACCGTTATAACTTGACCAAACGCGGTATCTTTCTTGCCAGTTTTAGGATGAATAATGGGACCGGAAATGATTATTTGGCCAGAAAGTGGATCTATGCGACCCTTGATAGTTTCTTTTTGACCACTTGCGGGATCGGTTACGATGAGTGTTCCGTCTTTTGGATTTAGTAAACCATATTTACTATCGATTTCACCAGTAGGATGTAGAATACCAGCTGAATGATCGACGGATCCATTTTCTAGATCTAAGACGCCAGTTTTTGGATCGCGTTTTGCCGTAACAACCATTAATTTGATTACCCTATTTTTATCCTCGGCAATGGGTACTGGAGTCGGACTGGCACCACGAGGTGATGCGGATTGAACTCCTGTTACATTTTCTTGGGATTGAACTGCAGGATCAACTGGATTCTTTTTAACTTCAATTTTAATTGTTCTTCCAAAACTAGAATCAGTTTTGTTCGTTTTTGGATTTATCAATCCTTTGAACAAAATTTCGCCGGTAACTGGGTCTCGATAGCCCTGTTTAATTTCAGTTTTTCCCGACTTAGTATCAAAGGATGTGAGTGTCTCGTGTACTGGATCATAGATTCCATATTTTGTGTAAATTAAATTAGTGTCGGGATTGTATAAGCACTCGGAAGTTTCTGAAGTAGCCGATTTCAAATCTAAACCCTTCTTGCTGTCTACTTTACCAGCCAAAGAAGTAACTTGTATATTGTTGTCAAGTTCTGACCCGACTTGTAAAATTTGACTCAAATTGTTATCAACGTTGCCGGTTTTAGGATCAACAACTCCAGAGAGGACTATTATGTTATCTTGACTATCAAATTGAATCGGACGTTCGCTAATTTTATTCGTTTTTGGATCACGGGACACTATAACTCCTTTATTGATGTCAACAGAACCATATTTGGTAATTATATTATTCGTTTTAGAATCGATCTTTCCATTCGTGGTTTCTTTATGAGCATTAGTTGGGTCCAATTGGCCTGTAGTAGGATCACGTTTGGCAGTTACAGAAGTAATTGGAATGACGGCGTCTGGATTTTCCGTAAGGGAAACAAGTTGTCCCAAACTGTTATCCACTTTTCCAGTTTTTGGATCCGATACTCCATTTTTAACAAGAATTTGATTAAGAGTGGGATCAATTTCGACCGATTCGATATCGGTTTTTCCAGTTTTCGGATTCTTACGAACGAGTTTTTGATTTTTGGTGTCAATTACTCCATACTTGGTTTCAATATGACCCGTAAATGGATCTAAAACGGCGTCCAAGTTCTCACTGGTACCTTTTTCGGCTTCAACACGGCCCGTTTTTGGATCTTTTTTAGCGGTAATAACAACGATTTTAACCAATCGCTTTTTGGGCACAGCAGCTATGGTGCTTTTCTGAGGAAGCAGACTTTGTCCTGATATAGAGATTACTTGACCAAGATTTGCATCTCTTTTGCCTGTTGCAGGATCGATTATGGCACCATTATTGATGACAATTTGTTTTGTGGTTGGGTCAATGTAACCCTGAACCACTTCTTTCTGTCCGTTACTTGGATTGGTTATGATTAAGGTAGCATTTGAGGGATCTATCAAACCATACTTGGAGTCGATTAAACCGTTTTCTACATTTTGTTGACCTACCGATGTGTCAACACTACCATTTTCAATATCAACTTTACCAGTTTTTGGATCTTTTCTGCCAGTTACGACAAACAATCGGACCGGTTTCGTTCTTTTTTCACCTGCCACTGGAACTGGGACAGCTGCTGTAACGGGTTGAGCTTTTACCGGAACTGCGTATTGTTCTCCCGCTAAAAATGCTGCAGTGTCTGCTTTTAGATCTCGTTTTCCATCAGCTGATCCCAAGCTTGCTACCGGAACAATATGTTGCTTGTCGGATTGTTTCGGTAAGGTCGCCGTTTCACTGATTGGCGTTTTCAAACCTTCTTTTTTAATTTTACCATCTTCGCCAGGAGCGTAATTAAATGCTAAGCCTGTAGCTCGCTTTCCAGGTGGAGATTGCTGCAATTGACGATCGCTGTTGGGATCATTTTTGCCTTGATTTTCATAAGAAAAACCTTGAAGTTTGCGTGGGGTAGCTTGATCATCAGAAGCGTCGTAATCGTATTGCCTGGTGTATCCAGGAAGTTGTGGAGAACCCAATGGTGGTCCACCCTTTTGTTCGGTGGTTTGTAAGGGTTCTGCTTCAACTTTTTGTTTTTTCGGTTTCTCTTCTTTATCTTTCGGAGATTTTTCACGTTTAGAACCAAACATCAAGAATGCGGGACTCTGTTTTTGCATAGCAGAACATGCAAAATAAAAACATGCAAGTAAACACAAATAAAATACTTAAAAAACATTTTTCAAAACAATAATTTTAAAATTTCTTAACGATTTTTGTTGTGTGCTCAATTACAAAACTTTTAGACATATTTCTGTTTAGAAGCTGTGCCAAATTATAAAGTTTTATAATAATTATTTTCGAAAACTACACATTATAAGTGAATTGTGCACTAGCAGTATTAGGTTGATTACAAATTATTTCTCTATTGTATTTACCCAATTTAATTGATTTATTGAAAAAATGTTTGCTTTGAAAAAACTACAAACTACTTTTTAAAAGAATAATAATTTATAACAATTAACTTGCCAACACAAATTTCTACTTCGAGTGTACTATGCACAAAATTTTACTAAAAGCTTTAAAGCTTCACGTTCACTAATTAATTTGTATACAAAAATTTTATCATAAATCTACTAAGCATATTCAAATCTAAGTGAAATTTGAAATAAAAATTTGGAAGTCTTACCTTAGATTTTTCCTTATCTTTAGGTGTCTTTTCGTGTTCAGCACTTGAATTTAATTGGGATTCGTTATCAGTTCCGTTTTGATCCATGGCATTAATATCCCTATTTTCTTTATCCTTTTCATCTTTTTCCTTTTTCTTACCAAAGAATCCGCCCGATGGCAATACTGCTATTCCACCTACTGGTTTCTATAACGGCAACGGTTAGATTAATAAAATTTTAAGAAAATATTAATTTGAAAGAATAAATTGGTTTCCCAAATTAATGATAAAACTAAAAAAATTTAAAGCCGATTTCAAAATATAATCCTTTTCTTTTAACTATTTTTTTTAAGTAAGTAGATTATGTTTAATTAGAGAAGCAACAGATAAAATAATAAAAAAAGATGCAATGTAGAAGGCCATTTATTAGCATAATAAATATATAGAATGCGTTTGCGTCATATAAATCAAGTTTCATTTTTTTAACTTCAATTCAAAAATGCTATTTAGCTAATGTAGGCTAATAAGTAGCCAAACAGCTTAAAAAATTATGTACCGATATTCGGTTTACAACTTTACGATTGTCTCGTGACTGTTTAAGTTGCTCCTTGGTCAATATAATGTTATCATTTATTGCTGTTATAATATTGAAGATGCAATTTTAATGAATGCAAGAAAACAATTTTGAATGAAGTATAATGTAGCATAAAAAACATGAAAGCATGGAAGTCCTTACGAGAACGTAAGAAACTTCAACAAACACTTCTAAAAAATTAAAAATTAATTTTGCAATTAAATTCCTTCATAATTAAAAGTTAGATGTTCGTTAATAAAATATTAATTCCCACCTACCAACTTTTATTTATGATTATTTATGATCAATCGTTAAAATCAAAAAAAATGCGGAAAATATAACTTAAAATAAGAAGCGTCTATAAGTTTTGTTCACTAACACTCTGCAAAAAATTTCAACATTAAAGCACAATAAATATAGAATTTAATTGCAACACCTTTTCAGACTTTTCAGCCTCAAATTCGCCTTCCACAGAGCTATCTGAATTAGTCGACGCTGTTCCTGTGCTTCCCTTCCGCGTAAGCTTTTAGAAATTAGGTCATATTTAACATTTCTTCATTGATATTTCTCAAGTTGTTTGTGTTACTTACCATAACAAAAAATTTATTTCTAACAATCTTTTAGACTAAAAACCACAGAAAGAAGATTACAAGTTTTTAGTCGTTTTAAAATTAGTCAACTTTAATAAAATACAACCAAAACGTGAATTCGTTCTCTCTCCTGGGAGCACGTTATTGAGAAAATAATAATTTTTATGCAAAATTACCTTGTCTTTTTTGGGTTTAATTTCTTTAGGAGACTTTACATTTGTTGGAGTATGATTATCGATATCGGGAATATGCTCGGGCGGGTAGGACATGGTGTGACGTTTGTTTGCCTCATTGAAGTCCTCTTCAGGTTGGGTTCCTCCCAAAGCTGTAAATAAAATTTTGTAAAAACTCCCACCAAAAACATCGAAAGACGTTTAACAACTTACGATCCATACTGCGGGAAGTCAAGCGTCGACCGGAAAGAGAACGTTCAAATTGAGGAGCAGGTCTTTCGATGGGTGTACGTTTCGTTTCATAATGAGTTCGTCCCGAATACCTAAACTTTGATCCCAAACGTGGAAATAGAGAAGATTTCTGATTTGGTTCTGGTGTCATAAGTCTAAATTTAAAAGTAAACCAATTAAGTAGGTGTTTATTCAAATCTATCCTTCTCTATTACCTAAAGAATGTGTGATGTTCCACACAAGTTTTCCATAATTTTTTAGCAGCTCTATGATTTGCCAATTTAAATCCGATAGTTGATTCAAATTGTTCAAATTCACCAGGACGTATCTTAATGTAAAAATTATGTCGCTTGTAGCTAATCTTCAAAATTTTAGGCCAAGCAAACCTATTGATTCTTAAACGATCACGATAAACCAATAATCCCGATGCACATACACCTAACAACCACAATTAATTACAAATCGACGGACTTAGGAAGTTATTGTGCTTACCCAACATTATATCTACCCCTTCGGAATCTTTAGCTGGATGTAAATCCACACCATACATTGCTAGCTTTTTAGCATTTTCCAGGTAATGTAATTCAGCTTCGGCTGGTGTTTGACCCCTGAAAATACAAAATAAAAGTTATTCAACCGAATAATACATTTATCCCATAACTTACTTATGAGTTTTATGAAGTTCCATAACTTTTTCCTCGAGTTCTTGCGTTTGATTGGGTGCAAATTTAAACTCACGTAGATAAGTTCGTCCCATTGCATCGGCATCATAATCGCCCAATTCAGATTGGACCAAATATGATCCAAGCAGAGCATGAGTAACAAACGAACAAGGCAAACGGTTATTTAAAATATCATTACGAATTTGTAGACACAATTGGTAGCGTGTAATATCTTCTTGTAGTTGAGCAGGATCCGGAGGATAAAATTTGACTTCAAAGTTGAACTTCCATGGTTCAACTGAAAATTACAGGAATTTATCAAGTTGAACAGTCAATCAGTTTTTGAAGAGGAAGAAATAAACCTACTAAATAAAAGTACATTGCGGTTGCCTTTTGCTTTCTAGAAGAATATAAATTGAAATGATAACTTTATTATTTTTTATGAGGCATTGCAATTCTCGTCTATACAAAATAGATGTTATTTTCGCTTTCATGGAAAGCCTTTGCTACATTTATGTTTAACTTTCTCAAGTACGGTGACACAAAACGGCACACCCGTATTATGAGTAGATGTCTGTCAATATTTTATTAAAGGGTGAATAGCCCAGCCCTGCATAAATCATTAGAAGCTTGAAATTAGTAATGTGCCATTACATTTAATATTTACTTAGAATTGCAAACAGCTAGCAGTAGTTACATTTTTTAACTATTTTATAAATTTTATATAAACTAATTTTGTCGATAGCCTTCTCCTGCTGCGTTATTTAACGTATTCTCAGAAAACAATATGAAAGACCTGTCAAAGTAAGCCATTTTCTATTCATCGCACAACTTCCTTTATTGGTGGGGAATAACAATTAGCACCATACCAAAACTAGCTTCCACTTAACACTTCAAAAATTATCATTGCTTTAGCTGAATAGCATAGATTATGAAGGAACACCAAAATTTTTAAGTATCGAAATGTTCAATATATTTGTAAATAAATAAATTAATAAAAAGTTATGCTTCTAATTATATCTATTAATAAAGATAAGACTGTTTATTAGCCGGAAAATTGTGTAGTAATAATAATTATGATAATTAAATTTTGTCTAATATTATGCACTGTTTAATTATTTATTATTCAAAATATTTACAATAAAAGTATTTAATTGCGTTTAAATGCTTAGTTTTGCAAAAATAAATATTGATCCAATAAAAACAAACAAATAATAAGAGAAAAATAACAATAAAGTTTAAATGTCTGTTTATATTTGCTTGGTGAGAAGTCCAAGCAAACAGTAATACTTTTTCGCGATTCTAAAGGAATTTTTATTGCAGTTTTGTTTTACATTTTTTAATTAAAATGTAGTTCAAGTGTAAACTCAAGTTCTTCCATTTCAGAAAGCTATGTTAAAAGAATATGTGCTGTATATAATCTTTACGTAATTGACAACATATCTCAAAAATTATTCTTTTCTTTTCAGCATTAAATAATAATTGAAAAACCTGATATATGTACAAAATTTAAATATTTACCTTTCACAAATTTTGTTATACGTTTATCTAAATCTAACCAATTTCTGGCATCATGTCGATCTGCATACACTAGTCCGAAATAATCCTTTTCTACCAAATTTATGGCATCACAAACTTTGTGAAGTAATTCTTGTCCCTTCGCTTTTCTCTGAAAAATAAATTTTAATTTTTATAAAAAAGAAAGTTTTTTCCGGTTTTTGCTCTATATAGAGACAAAACCAGTGACAATAATTCAATAGTTCTTAGATCAGAAATTTTTATTTATGGGAAGTACCTATCGGTGGCTTTTTTTTGATTACTTTATAAGTATAAATATAAGTATTTATACAAATTATGACAAAAATAATAGAAAGTAATGCCTACTACAAAAGCACAGTTTTTATTAAGGGGGTCTTAATATTTAATTTTTATTTTTGATTAAATAATGACGACAAGCGCCTATTTTACCCACATCCAATTTTTACAATCAAGTCCGTGGTCATTTGCAAGTAAATTATTAGAACTTGGCGTAAAAGTCAAAAGTTAATAACCATCGGTCCACCGATCCATCTATTTAGCAAAAGGTGTGGTCGTTAGCACTATTATTAAGAAAAAATACCAAACGAGAATACACAACCATTGCTACATTTAATTAGGATAATTTTGACGCTATTATTAGCGTTTTTTATTGTTTGTTGTTATTATTTTATTACAAAGAGATAGACATTATTTCCGTTTACATGGAAATTATAATAATTACTACTTTCATATTGAAGTTTTCAGTGCACTTATGTAATTAATACATAATATAAAAAAATTTCAAGTTTTTACTATTTTAAAAAATACAATTTAAGAACAATTGAATTCCAGAATTGTTCAAAAAATATGTTCTAAATAATTTAAAGTAATAGTGGAATAAGGTCAAATCAAATTTTTTTAGATAAGTCTTCTTAACAAAGAACAACAGTTTATTATTAGCGGATGCTGTAGCAATTTACTACATTTTTATATAGATCCCGACATAAATATGCAGTGATAAAGATTACAACAAATTAAAAAAAAGTAATTGGTAATTAATTATGAAAATTGCGACAAATAATCTACTGAGTAACAAATTAGATATGATATCATATTGACTCCTTTTTACCACAAACACTCATTATTAAAACCAAAAAGTTAATCTTATTTACTCACAAATAATGACACAAAAAATTCCAAGAAACGAATATTTCATTCTATTAGTATCTTTTGTAGCAATCAATATTCATTATTTATATTATTATTATATTTCAATCAAAATTTTAAATATCTTAATTTTTTTTAGATTTAATAAGATCATAATATCTTTAAAAATACACACCTCGACATGAACATCCAGTAGGGTACCATCAAGCATAAAAATTTGAGCTGTAACAGTACGTCCTACTGTCGACGTTTTGCTCTTTGCTGGAGAAGCGTTAGTATTTTCAGAATCTACAGTCATTTTCGTTTCTTCTGGCAATCCAGCCTAACAATCTACAACAAAAACATAACATTAATAAAATTACAATCAAGTTATAAATCAAAATTAACCTGCATGTTTAACATACAATAACAATGTATCTATGGTTACAGTGACACTAACAAATGTTTCAAAATAGTCCATCTGCGCTGGTTCAGCGACTAGTTTGTCAAAATGCCACTAAAAGCCCTGGGTTCAATCCCCCCCCCCCCAAAAAGATCCATCTCTTCTTTCAAGAAAAGCTCAATGGTCAAAACCAGAATCAAAATTTCGAATTTTCGACTTTTCGATAAATGTCGATATCATAAACTTGTGTTTTTTTAAATGAAAACCATAGATGAAAATTATATTTTTAAATAGCGTTTTTTATCCTCTTTTCAACGATATATAACATGATATATAGCAACAACAAAAATATTATAAAATTATAGAAGACCGAAAAATAATAATAACATTTTTAGTAAAAAAACAATCAAAATTTTAAATTCTAACAAAAATTAAAATAAAGATCAAACCGTAGTCTAATTGTTTTTAATACATGATTTGGTTAAAACAAAACACTACACAATTAAACCATTAGGTATTGACATTTAAAACATTTACACCAATTGTTTTTCAGTAAGCGAATATTTGTTTAGTTGCTGTCATTAAATTTTTAAACCTTAGTAACTATAATATTATTTTATTTTAATTTTTTTGAAAACAATTGGTGAAAATGTTTTAAATTTCAATAATGGTTTGGTAGTGTTTTGTTTTAACCAAATTATGTATTAAAAACAATAGGCCACGGTTTGATCTATACTTTAATTTTTGTTAAAATTTTGATTGTTTTTTACTAAAAATGTTCTTTTTTCCACTAAAAAAAATATTGTCATCTATATCTCGGAAACGGTTTGTTAAAATAGAAAAATGTATAGGAACAAAAATGTAAAGAATGAAATTTACAAGAAAAACAAACCTATTCATTTTTTAATTTTTTTTCACCGTTTCTAAGATATAGAAGATAATATTTTTTGCATTTTACAGAGTCTTCTTTAAGTTGATGTCAGTCAGAAACGGAGCGACAAAATAGAAAAATGTATAGAAACAAAATTGAAGACAATGAAATTTGCAACAAAAATTGTCTAAATAGTTTTGCTCCAAAATCGATTTTTATATGACAAAAAACGGCTTCAATATGTTCAATTTACATTGGTAACATAAAATCTTTTAACATATTTCGCTTACCAATAAGCCTCCATCACTTACTGGATTTGTGCTGCTAGTCCACCTGATTCATTGTAAAGTGCATTTAAACGGAAATTTGCTATCATTATATCCGCGATACCACGAATTGGGAATGCAGTCATGGGTAATGATTTTTATTTAATTGCCCGTTTTCTGTTTTATTTCTTTTTTTTAGTTATAAAACCAACGTGCTATCACGAAGCTGATGAATGGACAGGACATTTAAATTTTTGAAGAATGCACTATGAAATTATTAAAATATGTGAGGGTAAGTTTATTAATTTAGCCGGATTGCCTGCATTGTTATCAGCGTTGGACTATCAGTACGGAACATTTCAGATGAGATTTCTGCCATTATATTTTGATTTTTGTAACTATTCAATGTTTATTTCGTCTCATATTCTGCAATTTAAATAAGCACGTCAACTTTTTTAATATGAGCATATTGGTATATTGTGTTATTTATCGTACTTGGCATCTTAAGAGAACTCACAACTCTCAAACATATTCCAGAATCTTTAAGAAAGCAGGAAGATTGATCTGTAATTAAACAAAAGTTTCAGAATCACCTTTTATGAAAACTGAACAGACAGCAGCTGCCGCAACCCCATGAAAACATCAGATGTAATATTCTATTATGTAGGTCAAAAAATTTCTAGCTTCTTATCTGAAAACTGCATGATTGACTAATCGAAGAGATTTCTTCAACTGTCTTCAACTGCACACGCAACCTATTTTTTTGTGAAAGCTGCTTTGGTTCAAATTAATAATATGTAAGAATTTGTATCTTTGTTTACTATGAAATTCCACCCACTGAAATGTTTTTCCTCTATTGTATCGGCTACAATACAAAAAATGTTGACTAAAAATTATGTAAGTTGAAATTTTACGAACGAGTTTCAAGTCGAAAACAACACGATTATGATAGTTTAATTAAAATAGGTGGCGTTAGAATTAATAATAAGCCATAATTGTTAATGAACCTTATTCATTCTAGTTAATTGTCGTTCATTTACTTCCAACGATTTTGAAATTATGTATTGTTATCGGGGTGCGATCAAAAACCACGTATCTGCATGTGTAATGGTTACGTTGAACATATAGAAGGAAGAAATTCAAAAAAGCCGTCGATTTAATTCGATAAGGTGGGTTTATGTTTGGATATAAAAGTAAGGGTTACTGACCTGGAAGAGTATCCATAACGCAGGTGCAAACGTACTCAATGAATATATCCAACTTTAATTTTTTTAATAAAAACACAAATGGGGTTATACATAATAATAAAAAATATGTTATTATAAATTATTGTTATGTTTGTACTTTTGAATAACAACACGTTTTTTATTGTCGAGGTTCCAAAAGAATATCGTTCACCCATAACGAGTCATTGAATGAGAAATTACTTTTTTCCTTTTAACCTCAGCGAATATACCTGAAATTTAGGTTTTTACACGTTTTTGTTGGGAGTTCTAACAAGAGTCTCGAAAATAACGAAGATAAATGTGAAGTTTATATAATCTGATTGCTATTCTTGCTTGCAACTCAAACTTCAAATTGATAAATTGAAGGAAGTAGGTGGCGAACAATATCAACTGTGATGGTCAAAAAAGTACATCTCTAAAATTATACCATGATTTCAGCAAATTTTCTTAAGTGAGGATATACAATAATTCTTTATGATACAAATTGATGAAAAGTGAAACCATAAATGAATTTATTATAGCTGAATAAAAATAATAACATTAGGTAGGTAGGTATATAAAACTTAGTACATTTCAGTGCATTTTCAATTACAGCGCAAATGCAACATGCATTTTAAAGGCATACGGTAGGAAATGGATGCACTCGAAGCTTCATAAAAATTAATTTTATTCCGCCGATTAAAATAAAACTAAAAAATATTTTAGTTCTTTCAAATATGGCTTTGATCTATACTAAAATTTGGTGCACCCTTCAGGATATATGGTCCAAATCATACAGGAACGGAAACCTTGTCCGATTTTTTTTAAATTTGAATTTGACCTCACTTTCAATAAATATAAATATGCATCTATTTATTACTGTAAATTCCATTATAACACTGTTAAGTCAAGGGTTACGTCATACGTAATAATTTCAAGTCTTCTATCAGTATATTTTAATGAACTACAATGAATGAATAATGCTTCTATTCCTAATATAGAAATTGCTTATATTTTACACTATCATGGATTTCATTTACTTTAATAGTAGATACTAATTTCTATTTTTAAAATTTTAAATATTTAAGATAACAAACTATTATACTAATGAAGAATGTTAATAGTGATACAATTTATTTTCAAATTTTTGAATTAGTATACTTTTGAGTTGGTGACGTCATTACGTCATGTTCTGGAGAAAATCTGCCAAAAAATTTGGGAAATCTTTGAGCATTTGGTCTGATTTGAGTTTTTGATATCTTCAAAATCTGCATTTTATGCAGATCTCAGTAATATTGATAAAAATGTAAAAATTTTCAATTTCGACACCAAAGTGACTTACTTACTTTTTCGCAAAATTTGTCATAATTATAATGTTCAGAAATCCCCATTATGAAATAATATATTCCCAAATAAAGTAAATGTTCCTGATATTATGTTTCTCTGCTATATTGACAATTGACAAGCAAAATCTAATCGTTCAAGTGTGTTTATACTCTTACTCATATTTATAACATAAATTAGACAAAATTTTAGGCATCGAAAAGATGTCCCCCTCTCATCCCCCATATCCGATATCCTATAATATAAAAACATTTTCAAGCTAGAAAAACTAACTAACAAGACGAAAAACGTCTGATGCCGTTTATAATCCGTGTGAAGATAATAAAAAAATATGTTTATTAATTCAACAATGAGGACGAGGGCGTAAGTTTATCATAATTTCTTGAATAAACCAATTTGAAAATGTATCAAAGGAAACTGAATAAATCGTCGTGAAAAATATGTTCTGGTCTACTAATAGTCTGAAACTGAATCGGGGTTAGCTACCACACTGCGCTAACCGTTGAAAGTGGTTTCATTTTCTAAATGCTTTTATTTAACTTCACTTTAATGTTCGTTTTGCTATCAAATTTTCAGTCACTTTCAGGTGATCAATAGCTTTGACATTAAAAAATAGTTGTAATTTATTTTTGATTTAAAAATAAATATTAACTAAGAAAAGGTATAGTACTGCGGAAACGTGGTCAAAAATTAATATCATACAAAATAAGTCCGTGACAACATGTATTTATTTTGAAATATTTATACGCGTAATGCATTCAAGGTACCAGATTAGACTTTTCAATTATTATCAACACATATCACATAATTATAGGCGTAACACTCAAAATTTTGAAAATTGAGTTCCAAATGTCGTCCCTGATTTTCAATCATTGGCGCAACCAGAAATGCATAAAATATGCAAAATTGAATAATTAATTTAGTTTTTATTGTCTCCTGAAATGTAATTGTGTAAAATGATCGTAAAGCCTATCTAAATCTAACGACAAATGAAGTGTCGGAATAATTTTTGTTTTCGGCGTTTTGATTGGATTGGATCACTTGGTACGGGATGACCCATAAACGATAATGCCAAAGTATTTTTATTTTTAATGTGATTAAAGCGAGACAAGAGTGCCGAAGTTAATATGAGAAATGGAGTTTGGAGGTACTAAAAGAAGGGGCAGACCAAGGAGTAGATGGTGGAGAGAAGTGCAGGAGGCCTACTAGCGCTATAATGTATATTAAAAATGGTACTCATAACATTACGACATTTTTGTTTTTCGGTATTTTGACGTCATGTCTTTTATTTTACTGTCTTTTGTTTGCAATGGCATTTTGTTTTTTCATGTGCAGCATTTATTGAATTTTAAAGGTTTGCAGAAACAAAATATCCTAGCACCTTATATTCTATCAACATGAAGCTAAAATCCAAAAATATTCAAAAAACTTATTTTTGTATAACAGCTAAGGAACTTCGCGTACCACGTCGCTGTTTGCGCGCATAGATGGTGTACATGATTTCGGGGGGTTTGATGAAAAACAAATTTTGAAATTTGTTACATTAAAATTTGCATTATTTTTTATTGTATTTCTTAAATAAAAAATCTAACAAAATAATATTTCAAAAAAACGTCGGTCATCAGAAAACTGTTAAGTTTTCTACACATGTGTTTCAAAATTCAAATCAATTCATCGATGGATTGCAACTTGAGAAAACATGTACCTACACCGTTTTAAAAGTGTAGTTTTGAGATAAACGCGTTTAAACATTGATCCCCTAACAACTTGTTCCGTTTGAAGCGCTATAACTTGAAAAATACTTCCAATATCAATATTGAACTTTGACCACATTAATTTAAAGATATTGAACTGATTTTTTCAACATAAAATCCAACAGCGATATTAAGTGCGTTAAAAAAAAATTTGCATTTAAAAAATTTGTACTCTTTCTCTTTTACACAAATTTCCTCATAACAGACTGTCAATTAATTTCGGAATTATTCAGGGGGGGGGGTAAACATCGGGAAATTTTAAGAATCCTTAACTCTTCACTTTCTTTCCAATTTAGGCCATTGAAATTACTTTTCTTATTCGTTTTACTTAAGAACACAAAAATCCATACATTTGCAATTCTTATAGCGGTAGAGGGGGAGGGTTCCAAATGATGGACAAGGTAGTCCACCGAAACCTTACATAGGGAGAGGCTAAATCATGGCTTAGATGAACCAAATCAAACTTTTAGCCCGTTTCTTTTCAAAGAAATTGATTTTAGAATCACGTTGATAAAATAAATAGAAGCTAAGATATATCCGTTTCCGCAAACCCTTTAAAATACAAAAAAAATGATAGACATTTCAACCTATCAACACATACAAAATCTATTTGTTTTTTTTAAATGGTCGAGCGACCAGATTGGATCACTTGATGACCCTCACACTATTCAAGGTTTATTTCAATATTTAACGGTTAATGTTGATATAAAAAATTATATGATGTACTAATCCCCTCGATCTAAAAACATAGCTTACGCGAAATTATAATATTAGAAACAAAACAAACGCATACTAGTTTTTCTACACCTGTTTCAAAACAAGTGAAAATTTACTCTCTCCACTCACTGTAGACAATATTGTTTCTATCAGATCGTTTCCAAGGCAATTTTTCCAGCAGTAATAATGTCAATTTTCAATTCACAGCTCACCGCTTGAAAAAAATAACAAATCATTTAACTGCTACCGTTTGACAATGTGTCAAATTGGCATCTGACAGGACAGTGTCAAAACAGCCACCCCGATAAATCAAATTAAATTATCCAGATTCAAATATAAAATACTGAATTGAATGCTTCTAGTTTCAAAGGTTTTAATTATTCTATGACAGCCTGTGAAAAACGTGTGCGAATGAGGTGATTCAGAAAATCTACCGACTTGCAGAAGATACGTGATGCAATGTAGCAATCATATAATAATGACATTTATTATTTATAGCATATCTCGGAGTTTTATAAATGTTGCAATAAGTATTCTTAATCTCTGTATGTACTACTCGTAATCAAATTCTGTAGTGTAAACGTAGATATTTGAATTAAATGGGTGTTGGCTAAATCAACAAAATATCGACAGATAAAATAAGCTTCCAGTGATTACAATATTCAATTTTGCAATTATAGAAATTACACCGGGAAACCATCCCATCCATTGCACAGTCGCCGAAATTAACCTAAATCGAGCCATTGTCAACTTGAACTAAATCTGACCGGTTCCCAATAAATTGGAACACGACCTAATTTAATTTTTCCGCCAAGTTGATTCAATTATAATTGGATCATTGAATTTCCAAACTTTGAGAAAAAGCTAAAAGAATGTCGTCAACACAGTAAATAAAAAATATTCACGCGCTGCATCTCTGTAAATTATCTGGGTAGGTGCTTCGTTGCACGTAGCTTTTTCGAGTTTTTTATGCCTAAAAATACCAAACACGAAGATTGTAAAAAAACAAATTCATAGTATCCGGTTTCCGGTTAAAAAGAGTTAACCGGTGAAATTGCATCCAGGTTATGGCTTACAGGTCGCGCAAAGAAAAGACCTCCACGATAACAAATTATAATAATTTATTAAGAGTAGCAATCACAATAAAAATAAGATATTTTTAGAAATTAGTCATTTAATTTAAAATGCTGCTAAAATTTAATTGAAGTTAGAATTTATAAAATCATTGTTAGTTACATTATGGTCGGGTGTTGAACCCAAATTTGAGACCGATTTTTACCATTTAATATCGTAAAAAGATTTTAAATATAAATTGCAAATTTATCCACACGCAGAATATTAATTTAATTTAATAAGTAAAAAAATCGATTTAATTTCCATTTTTGAAACGATCAACATGTAAACAAATGAACAAAACGAGTGCGGTAGCTTTACCTGAATTCGTTAAATTTTAACTACTTAAGCCCAACCTGTTGATAATGATATCATCCGAAAAGAATTTCCAGACGATTTTTTCAACTCGAAATTAACATAAACAATAGGACGAACTAACTTAAACTTGGCAGTTTTTTATAATTATAAAAAAACTAAATTCAAATTGTACTGGTTGCACTGGAATACTACACAGGTAACCTAATTTTTCGTAAAAAAAATTATTACCCGCGCCAATGATTCACAAATAGATTACTGAATTTTAAGCACGGATTACGCTTACCTTATCAGCAAATGTTGATATCCATTAAATTTTAATATAGAAATTGTTTAATCAACGGCACACACATACACAGCGAACTGGGATGGGCCACTATAAACAACAAACTAACGCGGAACGAACTACCCGAACTGTCACTTGGTTGGCACCTTAAATTTTTGTTCCACTTTTTTAAAATCGATTTTTAGCAATCGTTGCCCATTCAGATAGGTACATTACATGCGAAACTTTGACGTGGCAAGGTTTACAGAAGCATAACTAAATTGATTATGGCCGTTTGGGACCGGTTTAAATGGTACTGCTTTTTCTTCAAGAAATTCCGCGTAGGTATACAAAATGGTGGCTAGGCATTTAAAATATTACGTCATCGATATACATAGCTGTCACGCCCCGAACGCGACGATTTAAATCTTTCAAATTTTAATCACCGCTGTGCACCTCTCGTTATCAATAAAAATAACTTGCTTTTAATTACATAACTATAATATTAAATATAGTGATTGTTCTAACTCACGATCAAGTTTTTTTTTAATTTTTCTTACAAAATAAATTCTGAAAATTGCCCCCCTCCCCTTTCTAGATTCAACGTACGCTTACACAGAAATTTACATTTTGCGAATAAAAAACCAAAGAATAACGGGTTATGGGCCCAAGCACAGAAAATGTATAATTTTATAATTTGTAGATTTTTGCGTACTTTTCAATGCGATAGATAATATAAGCTTTTCTACGCCACTGATGATAAAGGCTAAACTTGTTCGGAGTGCAAATTCATAAAAACTGGGTCTTGGGTGATTTTACAAATAATACAATACAAAAAAATACTTGTGACAGATAGGTCTAGTCTAAACGCCACCACGCGGAATAATTTCAAACTAGTTTATTACGTAGAAAAAGACGTATTTCCCATTGTGTTGACGTGTAAACAACATTAAAAATACGTAATAAAGTCGCCATTGTTGACATTTAGCAGCGCCACCAACGGTAATGTAAATCGCGAATAAGGGCCAGATCTCGGGACGGATGGGCCGAGAATCTCCCTGGACTACGTGAAGCCACGACACTGTCTGTAACCACTCGGGGGTCTGTTCAAAAGGGAAGCTTTTATTAGTAAAATTACCCCACTCCGCTCTAGATTGGAGGTCTGGATGCCCTCTTGGATCCAGGTAAAATTTTATTTTAAAAATAAGAATAAATATAATATTTTTTCATAAAAAAAAATTATCTCAAATTATATTTAAATTTTGAAAATCCAAAAATTTTAAATTTCTAATCTTTCAAAATCTTATATTTTTGTATTTTTAAATTTAAAAAAAATTTCTTATTTTCAATAAGAGTTTTAATTTAAAAATTCAGCTAATCTTATAATCTCAAAAAATATTATAATTATAAAATTCAAAAAATTTAATCATCAACAATTCTAATCTTTAAAATATTTTGGGCTTGTTTAATTTTGAAGATATTATATTAAAAAAACCTTTTAAAGCTGACGAAGCACCAAGTTTAAAAGAGCATTTGAATTTAAAAATCATAAAAATTAAATTTTGAAATTAAAAAAATATAAATAACTAAAAATATTATACTTTCAAACCTTTTTTGTTTTAATTTAAAAATTCTTAACTCAAAAAATATTTTTAAAGCATTAAAAAATTAAAAATCTAAAAGAAATTGAATTTTAAAACTTAAAAAAAATAATTTTTTTCAAAAAGAAATTTTTATAGAGCTGAAAGACAAAAAGGTCGTTACGCTTTCTGGACTCCGGAAGTATGAGTTTAATGATCACTGCACTAGAAGGACCCATTAAAAAATTTTGATAGATTTCTAGTAAGTTTTCTATATAACCTCATAAGCTTCAAGTAAAATTTTCTGGATGTAACGTTGATTATAAAATGTACCGGGAAATTACCAAGAATGCTTGATCACATAACGTCAGCCTTGAGATATGCCAGTTGTCATATTAATATTAAATTGGTTTTATTTTCAAATATTACATTTAATTCAATAAAAACTTAGCTTGTGAGTTTGGTAGAACCACTTTTCAGGTACGTTAACTTAAATTTTCAAAATCATATTAAATGTAAAACTATATATTTATGTTTAGACAGTGGAGAAGGCATAAACGACTCGCAAAACTCAAATGTTATTTGGGTATCGGAAATCAAGCCTAAATAAAAAATATTTCAAGATGTACTTTATTTGGACGTAGTACCATAAAAATATTTTAAACATTCAAACAGTTTTTTCGTTCAACCTCAAGAATCGGAAGCTCGTTTCACCAAGTGTTCGAATTTCTTGTTTCTTGTCAACGCATCGAATCAAAAATTAGTAAAACCCAAATTGAATAAAATCACATTTATTTTTTGTTAACGAATTTACAAAAATATGTACTTGTAACTTAAGCGTCAGCAATGGTTACTTCAACTTCTACACCAGGTTCGATAGAAATTGATGTAATCTGCTTAACGATTTCAGATGGAGAATGAAGATCGATGACACGTTTGTGGATCCTCATCTGGAATCGATCCCAAGTTTTGGAACCTTCACCACAAGGTGTCTTTCGTGTGGTAATACGTAAGGTCTTAGTAGGCATACGCACTGGTCCTTTCACACGCAACTTTTGTTTCTTTGCTCCCGAAATAAGATCGGCGCAAACCTTTTCCAACGAACGCACATTGCGCGAGGTTAAGGTTATACGAATGCGATGGATTGGTGCTGCCTCTTGGCCGGGCTTATCTGAATTAACTTCTTTAATAGCCGACTACAAAATAAAATGAATTAGTAATATTATTTATAAAAAATCGTGGTTACACAGGTTTTACGAAGTACAAAGATAACCTAAAATCCACGTGTTGAAAGCATAGTGAAATGATGAAAAATATGTTTAAAAGCAAAACGAGTTCATTAAATCAAAATTAATTTAAACTTACCATGATGTTTTATATAAAATTTACTGGTCGAGTTAGTTATTTGAACGAATAATAAACCAGCGCTGAACCAGTACTAATCGGACGAAGTAACGAAATGGCACGTCAAAATAATGTTAGTGCGCTTGGCGTCGTTTGCACAATGCTACCAACAATTTTATTTTGCGGCAGTTTTAAATTTAAAAAAACATTTTGAAAATGTATAATTAATTATTAATAACTATAAATTAAGTTAATGAAGCCGTAGTACCTAGATAAAATGAAATATTTGTATGCAACATTTTACCTCCGCTTCAAACTAAAATTAATGCAAATGAGAATGAATTACACATTACAAATTATACTTGAATACAGGATACAAAATATAAGTAGGAAACTCAGGAGTAGTAAAGTAAATTTTTAATTCTGTGCTTAAAAATTATTTGTCTAATTTTTGATGAAATTGATGTAATAAGTCTAATGAATGGGGTAATCAATATTGTAGCATTTAAAAAAAATTATTACAGTACATTTTGGTTTAAAAAAATTTAAATTGTAATCTTTTTCACTTATTTATGCAAAAGGTACGCAATAAAAAATATGGTAAATTCAAAAAATAAGTTAAACGTTTGTAAACTTATTGCACTGCCATTTGGGTGCCCTCCATTCCGACAGTATACTTATCTTTTGAAAAAATCTTGAACTAATACAAAAAAAGAGAAAATATTAGCATCATAATATATCGTCTGTAAAACACCAAAGTTACGAATGTGCAAAATTTTCAATTTTGAATTTTATACACCAATCGGTTCCATTTTTTGTACTCTTCATATGCCAAAAATATGAATGTGCAGTCTATTTTTAAAAAACAATGAAATAACGAAAGTAATTTTATTATAATCTTTTTAAAACTTATAACGTCTGTAATTTGAATACATCAAAAGCACATTCGTGTCTCCGATGTTTTATAGACGATATATATATGTAGTCGGTTTTTATAACATTTGACGTCTTCCGATTACTTTCTTAATCTCTTGATCAAGATCGGAAAGGTATAAAGGTATTTAGGCATTTAATATTCTTGTGAGGGAGCACGGCCAAGATATTCTGGTGTACTTGGTTAGGGATCGAACCCGCAACTGAGGTATAGCAATCGAGCATTCAAACAAGTCGCCCACGACTGCACTCTAAATATTACCATCAGTCTAGCAGAAAAATCTCGAAAAATCACAATTGAAGAAATTTCTCTATCCCTTACTAAATTTTTATAGAGAAATTTTATCCCTTTCGATTTAAAACTGACGTTAATAGTTTATATTTTTATTTTCATTTACACTCCATTTGATTTTCTACATTAAAAAAAAACTTAGAAAATACCAAGCTGTAAAATCATTCACTCCATTCCCAGAAATAATTCTGCAAAATATTCTTTACTTTGTAGAAAAATATGGTTTCAATCGGTGGGATTGATTTTAACATAAATTCACTTGAAAACAGAAATGACAATAATGTATTTTGAAAAATTAGTTTGATTTTTATTTAACTCCTCTTAGCGACACTTGTCGAAATTGTGAATTTATAAAATTTATTACACAAATCTTAAGATTGACAAAAAGAATTTAATTTCGACGGTCATTAATCAACAAGATTATTGAGAATAAAATTAAACGTATTTTTAAAATTCTGTACAGCAAAATATATATTAAGAAATTTATTATAAAATATAAACAAATTCAATTAAAATATTATGATTGCTATAATTACAATAAAATCAATAAGATTGAAGTTTTTAATAAACCAACGAGAAATATTAATATATAATACTATATAACAATAAAAAATTATTAAAAGTCAATCATAAATTTTATGTATAGCTTAAAGTATAAATACAAAGATAAAATACAACTCAACTTGTAATGTAAAAAAAAGCTTAAAAAAATGTTCACAAATAATGGACTCTACAAATAGAGTTAAAAAAAATGTAAATATATTATTTTCAAACAGTACCATTTTATTCTATTATATGAAATATAATTTTTAACTTACGACTACTTTACATTAATTTAACAATCACGAATCATGATCCGCAAAATGCATATTTTTTGTTTTTTGTAATAAAAGATAAAATGCGCAATCGTGAAATATTCAAAAATATACAGAACCAATTAAAATTTTGTACTCAGCATACATATGTTGATTTGACAATTTCCCACAATTATAAAATAATTTCTTCACAAGCTCATGTAGATATTAACTGAAACAGGAAAAATTTAACTTTCACACATTTTCCAAATTCAAAATGTCAAAACTTACCGATTTTACTGTACTCTTGATAAAATCTTTTTTGTGTGCAAGATCAAAATCTGGATAATGGGCGTACACTTGTTTGCAAACAGTTTTCATTGTTATTTCTTCCAAATTTGCTCCATCTAATATTTCTTTTACATATTTTTTGATTTCATCGTCCTACAATAAATTAACAAAATGTAATATATTAATCTACGAGGTGTTACAATGAATTTAATCCGAGTTTATAGTGTGCAAATAAAATAATTTAATAGTTCTCCACGACAACAATTACTCAAATTTTGATTTTTCTAAAATCATCGTAGTATGCAATTACGATGCGTTTACGGCGCCCACAAATGTAACAATAAAAAATGCTTTTTTTAGTTGATTGTTTGTTTCTGTATAAAAATGAAAAAAGAATTTCTAGAGTTCTCGTGGCAAATATAATTATCAAAGTTTGCCATTGCCTATTATTATTACAAATTAATCGTTATCACAAATTGCAATTATTTAGCAAATCTTGTTTTTACAATAGTTGAAAATTATTAGCCGAATAGAAAAAGGCAAACTAACATGTAAAAAGATGTTTTAATGGCAGTGAAATGTAAACAATTTAAATCGACTTATACAAGTACAGGAAAAATGGGTCTTGGATTATATTCAATAATTAATTTTTGATGCTAATTATTGAAAACCAAAAGCATTTCATTTCTGTTTTGAATAATTTTGATTTCAAATAATTTCAACATAATCGTAAAGTCTCAAATTCCCATATTAATAGTCACGGAATAATTTGAGATTCAAGATTAATTCTCAGTTGTAATATTGTGACTATTAAAGTCAACCCGAGAATTAATCTTGAATCTCGAATTAATCCAAGACTATTAATACGGACACAAGATTAATTAATTCTGAAATAGATTAAGTTAAAAAAACTTACAGTAGGCGGTTGTGGACTTTTGGCCTTTTTAATAAGAGGTTCATCTTCTGATGAACTCGCATTTTCTTCCTCGTCCTGCTCACTATCCTCAGAAGTTTCCTCACGTTTGCGGCCCCTTTTCGCTGGTGTTTTCTTTTCCGATTCTGCCGCTGGTTTACGACCTCTCGTCTTGGGAGTTGTTTTAGATTTGGAGTTGTTTGTAATCTTTTTGTTGCCCTTCTTACGTTTTTTGGGTTCCTCCTAAATTAAAAATTATGTCGATTAGATACCATTTTATAATTATCTTAACAACTTACATCGCTATCTTCAGATGTTGCACTTTCATTCACATCGCTTACGTCATCTTCGTCATCGTCATCAGATGCTGCAGCTGCTTTTTTACGACCAACTCTTTTACGTTTCACAACCCGTGGTTTGTCTTCGCTTACATCAGATAAACGGAAATCACTTTCACTTGTAGTGTCGTCTTTCAAATTAGTGCGTCTGCCCTTACCACGAGTGGTTCGTGACGATCGTTGTTCATCACTAGAATACGAATCGTCATGTGACGAATAACCTGCAATTCAAAATTACTTTCACAAAACATCCTTCGACAATAAAAGGTTCCTACATTACCTATATTATTTGCACGAACTGCTGCTGTACGTTTGGGTCTACCACCACCTGCAGGTTTACCCGAATCTTTTGGTTCCAACAAAAAGTCAACTACCCTCTCCACAATTTCATCTTTTGTTCCCTTCTTATCCAAATCCAACATCTCACAAATAATTTTCAATTGCTTGAGTTCGAATTTTTTGGTAGATTCAATTTTTTTAGCGTAATCGTCCGAATCTTTATTAAAATCAAAACCATTAAACTTTTTGATGTTTTTCTTGATGATTGTAGTTTTTCCTGGCGTTTTAAATATCAAACGATGCAGCAACTTTAAATCATCGTTTTTGAAACGCGAAATTGATGCATCGATTCGCGGAATTTCGCCCAATTCCACACCGCAGCCTCCCCCGACGTCAGATTTTACCTGCAACTACAAAAATAAAAGATTATAAAAATTTAAAAATAAATTATTCGACTACCTCTTTCTCCTTCGGCTCTTTGGAATCTGACGATTTATTTCCCGTAAATCTTTGCACCTTCTTACGTTCGCGTGTTCCAGACTGCTCTAAAGGTTGATCCAGTAGGGGAACCTCCTTATCGTCCTTTTTATCTTCATCGTCGTCTTCTGCTTCTTCCTCCTTTTCACTTCCTTCCTCGTCCTCGGATTTTGTGGCTTTTTTAGAATCGACTGAATCTGGTTTTACTTCGCTTTTAGGTTTCTCTGGTTCTTCCTCGGGCTTTTCCTTCTTGGTATCGTTTTCCTTTTTCTCTGCATTCTCTTTTACGACCGGGACTTTAGCATCTTCTTTCTTATCGGCATCATTTTCAATTTTTGATTTTTTGTTTGGTTGCGAATCTTCTCCATTTTTGTCCTCTTCACTTACAGATTCTTTAGTCTATTAAATTAAGAAATGAATATAGTTTGTTTTTAATATAAATAGATAAAAATATTCGTTAAATTTTTTTTGAAAAAGCTAAGTTTGTTTCCCGCCATTCGAAACTACCATTATGCAGCCATATTGAAAAATCACATTGTACAAACAAATTTTAGGTAATAAAATTTCGACAACGTGCAACAGGGTACCGAACGAAATTTTAATTAAATTTCGATTCGGATTTTAATTTAATTAAATAAAAAAGGTTAAAAATATTACCTCTTTTGGAATTTCTTGCGTATTTTCACCTTCGCTAGACATCTTAGCTGCTATGTACCGCGTCTAGAAATATCCAATAGGAAGAAGTCACACGCATTGCACGTATGACCAAACGAATATTTACTAACCGCACAGCAGTAATATTTATACACAAATGAATAGTTCCACACTACTGCACCCAATTTGGATTATAGTTTTTAGAAGCAATAAATTTTTCGTTAAAATTTATTTTGTATTTAATTAATGTAGATTTTTCGGTATCCGTTACAAATCAAGTAAGTTGACTAAAAAACAAACGAAATTACGTACGCCGATAACAAAATGTCAACAACCAAAAACCAATAATCGAATCACAAGTGAAGTTGCGACGATTGCTACCGGTTAGAAAAATTATTAATTTGATTAAATTATTGGAAAATACTTCCAATTATAGTAATTTATGTACGATAAACGACCATTCATTACTTACCGTAATTTATGCGCACCGATTCAAGATATTGTGTTGTTTATTTCCAACAGTATGTTTATACCCGGTGCGGCAAAATCGTCCAAAAAAACAGGTCGTGAAAAGGTGAAAAATTAGGTGTGCAAAAAAAAATAAACGGGTAGATATTAATTTTAGTGCGAAATAGTTATTTATGATATAAGTGTTAAAACTCATTTTCCCAGTTTCGAAGTTTTTAAGTGAATAATATAAAAATTCCCGAAACGGCGTCTTATTTAAAATAATGAAGGACTTGGAGATAGGATTCTTTTTGATTTTTTATAATTATTATGATATAAGTATTAATTACTTACGTACCCAATAATGAGTTACGTATAAAAATTTACCTATAGTGAAAGACATTCCAAGGCTCGTATTTTGATAAATTTTGCAATTTTGTGGGTAGAAAAAAAAAGTATTAGGGTTAAAAGTACCTACATAATTTTCAACACCGGTAAATCACTTTTTATTTTCAACATAAATGAATGCTCTTAAACTAGGCTATTTTATTAGGCCATTTTTCAGGACGGTAGTACAGAAAGTTATATTGTCATTATTACTGCAAGGGTTACTATAGAAATATTTATCGTGTAATTTTTTTTATTGCGATTTATTTATATAGATAATGGAAAACCGAAAATATCTCACGAAACAACGGGATACTGCGAAAGCACGGGATAGGAGCGGGTGGTAAATTTAGACGTTTTGGGGTCCCAGAAGCTGAAAATCATCATTTCAAAAAAAATGTCTCCGTGTATGATTTTATATTTTGTGTGCGCTCTACCACAAGAACTAATAGGAATTTTAAAATGAAATTTTGTATTTAGTAATTTAATATGGAGACGAACAGGGCCGTAGTTAGACATTGGCCATGGGGGGCGGGGGTTATGGAATTATAAAAAAGGTTGTGGTTAATATCGCCGTATTTTAATTTAATTCTAGTAAATTATAGCTTCTTGGTTACAAATGACATGCAGCTTTTATTTTTTCCTTTGTGCATTTTTTCAGTTATTACTCAAACCATGGGGGGGGGGGGTTTGAACCCCCAAAACCACCCCCTTATATAAGGCCCTGGAGACGAAATGAGATATTGGTTGAAATCAGTTCGCGGAAAAAAAATTTTTTCATTATTTTATTTTAATCTAAATGAAAATTATATCATATTATTTTTTTAAATGTATTATAATGTCATGTGGATGGCTACATCAAATTTTTCATATTGTTGGTTATTTTCCCACAAAAGTTTTAGTTCAAGTACAAATAAATACCAAAGTAATTTCCGCTTCTGCAATATCGCGTTGGTCTGTGTGGGGTCTTGAGATTGTTTTTTTCATTTGATCTCAATTTAACTTATTTATGAAAAAGATTTGTAATCTAGTCGGAAATTTTTTCATTTCCTATATTTAATTCCAATTTGGCCTAGTTGACCCAGATTTCCTTTGGCCAAATGGTAAAGTTGTTTGCACAATTTTGAAGGATGAGCGGCAGACATGTGTTTTTGAATAATTAGTCATCAATACCGTATACACACACGATAGTCCTTCAATTGTGATTTGTTTCTATTTAGATCCAATTTCCTTCATTTAAATATTGTATAAAATTCTTAACCCTTCAAGTGGGACATTGAAATCAAAGATATTGTTTATAAGCTGGTACAAGCAGTGGCGGATTTCCGAACAAGCGCAAGAGTAGTGAAAATATTTAGAAGGACCTCAAAATTGAATTGCGCCTAGGGCCTCTCAAGTGCTAAATCCGCCACTGGGTACAAGTTTGAAAGAAAACAAAGAATGGGGAGGGGGCGTTAATAAATAATTAAGCATTTGGGGCAACCACTAGCAAAAAATATGAAAACATTTGCAAAAATTATGCTCACAGTATAAAATATTATTTGTGAAAACTTCAAACATTTCAGTTCTAAAAGGTGGGAATGCATTTTTTTCTAAAATTATTTATGATTTTTTTTAAATTTAATGTTCTTAAATTAATACCAGGGAATTACCGGAGTGCAATAAATATCTTCACCGAAATACAATCCAATGGGTTAGAAGCATAAGGGTGTAAGTTACAAAAAGTTAATAAGAAAACACCGGCGCGTCCAAATTAATGTATTATAAAATTATATTATGCCCTTGTACTTTTAACCACTTAAATAATAAACAATTGACTTAGCTCATCGAATATCAAAGTTGATTTCTTTATCTTCTTTACGTTCGACCTCTCCGAACAAGAGTTATTCTTCAAAAATCCTTGTTGGCACACGAGGTACCAAACCACAGACATAACTAGATTAACAAAATACTGTATTTTTTTAATTTGCCGATAAAAACAACACAGAACTTAGCGACATAATCAAATATCCCGGTTTCGATTAAAACACAAAAATTATAAACATCGACATTAACGAAGTCTTACTTCATTTCTTGGTTTTCACATTCTATCAGAACTACCATGTCCCTGATAGTTCTCATAAAACCGAAGTTTAGTTATCCGCATAAACGTAGTTAATCGTTTGAAAGTCAGAGAACAACTGCCGCGGTTTTTTTCAAGATGCAAATTTTGCACAAATCTGAATGACGCAACGTCAGACATTTTATTATCTCAAAGGAAGGGTTTACTTTGTATCAAAAAGAAACTTGCACTGTTGACGAACTAAATACATTAAATATTTAGTGCGAATGACAAAGTATAATATCTACTATTTACAATGGTGGGAATACAAACTTATCAAAAACAAAACAATCACGATTTCTTTGAATATTGTGGTTTTTTAAAATTTTATACGTTGCAATGTTGCAATTTAAAGGATAATGTCACTGGTGGCTTCACCTCCAAAAACAGATGTTCACAATTATGTTCTTATTTTCAATTCTGTAATAAATTTTGGAATTCTCACACCTACCACGCATGGAAAGCCGCCAGTGGAAAAAGTAGATATAGGCATTGGTGGAGAATATGTATCAGGGCCGGATTATTAATGTATGCGCCCCTAGGCAAAAGTTTTTAAGCGCCCCCCAAAATGATGTTCCTAGAAAATTTTGAGCTCAGTCTCAATGTTCCTAAAATTTTGAAAAATAAACTTTAAATTCTTGACCTGCAGATACATTTACATACATATCTTAAAATCAGATATCGAGGAATGGGAAGGCACCAAGTTTTTGTAAAATTGCTTACCTCTTTTGTGATAGTTTTATACTCTTTAATAGATTTAACTTGAGTTAAATTTTTAGACATTTGCTATTCATAACAATACTAATAAAAAATATAAAAACAACATTGTATAATAATAATAATAATTTTTACACTTGCATATTATTATAAAAATTTTTTTTTTTTTTGGGGATTTCGCGTTTGCAAACTCTGTTATAAGATTTTCCAAATCAATAGCGTTGGTTAGCTCACTATTTATAGACAAAACAGCCAAATTCGTAAGTCCTTCTTGAGAAATTGAATTTCTTAAATATACCTTTTTGTTGTCTTTAAAGTTGAAAATGATCTTTACCCACTTGCATTGGTTATTGCCAGCGTTAAAAATATTCTTGTAGCAATTTCTAAAGTGGGAAACATTGTAATCAATTTTTTCTCTCGAATAAACCTCAAAATTTCCTTAATATCACTAACGTTTTCAATATTTTGAATGAAGTATTTGAATTGAATGCACTATTCTAAAATAAATTGCCAAAAATGTGTTTATTTTCATTTCAGCTTTTCCATCAAACTTGACTTCATCATGCTCACTTTCGTCAAACTGTCTTTTACGTGTCTTCGTTCGCTTTAAATTTTTCTTTTTTGAAGGGAACAGTAGTTTTTAAAGTAAGGTGATTTTATTATTAATTTTTATTTTTAGAATTTTTTTTACAGTCAGGGGTTTTTTAAATTTTTATTTTATTTCACTCTTTTTGGAGTATATTTTGTCAAAATGTATAGAGAAAGTAATATAATGTTCCAATCATCCGATGTGGTAGCGCGAATAGTTAGCGAATGATATGAATTGGTGAATATGGTGGTGAATAGAGTCTTTTTAATACAGAGGATTATGCAGGGGCGAGTGCATAAATTTTGGGGTTGGGGGGGTGTAGAGATAGTTTTCTGAGATAGAATTTCTTCTCATGGGTGAAAATTGTATTTAACCAGCCAGGAACACTCCCCTGGTCTTTACAAACATGCTGTCAAAAATGTACGTCGCTACCTGTAACCGTTCTTTATCATTTGTTAAGTTATCAGTATTTTTAAAGTATTTAAAATTAATTTTTTTTAGAATAAGAGTCAGACTAATGAAAAAGAAGCTCAAGTTATATTTTTTTAAAATAATGTGAGCGCCCCTTTGCTACTCGGCGCCCCTAGGCAGTTGCCTAATTTGCCTATTGGATAATCCGGCCCTGATATGTATAGTAGGCGGACGATCAGAACGAAGTGGACAATACAGACGAGTCTAGAAAAGTCCTTTTGCCCTCGGTAAACATGTTATTATTTTATTTTTCAAGCAACAAAATAATTTACTGCCGACGACGGAAAGCAATAAAAGTTAAGAAAAAAATGACAAGCGATAGTAAAATAGTATTTTTATCCACCTTCGTGAATAAAGCGATTACTTTTCTTGTAACAATAATTAATTTACTTACTTAATTTATATATTTTTACATATAAGCTCTCCCTCTGCCTATGTTTACTTTGACGTTTGACTAACATACAACATCGACAAATGATTAAATGGATTTTATCCATTATCTGTCTACCACTGACGTACATGAATGAATTAACGAAATTCTCTACTGTGATCCATGGGCTCAGTTAATAATAATTCAAAAATATTTTCCTGATTCAAAAATGTTGATAATCTTATAATCTCACACATTACTTTTTATAAAGCTACAAAACTAAAATAAAATTTGAATTTAGGAAGGTTTTTATTCAATAATTTTATATAATTTAAAAAAGATGTAAGCTAATGATCCGCAGGCTTCGGAAATGTGAGTTTAGTGGTCCACAAAGTTCGAAAGGTTGGTCACCGCTGTCTTAGATTACAAGTTAACTATATAGTAATTTTTTGTATTAAAATATCTTTCGTTAAATCATTCATGCGCGTCAGTGTTTTTTTTTAACATGAATGATAATTTTATTCTTGGTGCAACAATAATTATAATTCGAATTTTATTGTTTAATAAATTAATCAGTTAATTTTTAAATTTTAATATATTATTATAATTATTGTACTGTATACTATCTAATATTAAAAAACTGTAATTTTTGAAAAATATATTCCGCATGCTCATTTCGACGTTAAAAAATTAAATACATGCTAACTTTCCAACGATAAATTGGCTAAACGGCGAAATGACCCAGTTTTCTTTTTTTATTTATTTTTTTTCGTCACCCTGCATTTTTTTTATATTTTGCATGTGGGGTACATTTGAATAAATTTGCCTAAATACCCTGCTCTAATGAAAGGAACATTCGCGTATAATGAAATAGATAAAACAAAAGAATATAGGTTGCCTGCCCTCCTATTTTTGTTTGAGAAGCACCGCCACAAATTATTCGAATTGAGTTGGTAGTGGTGATGTCTAAAATGTGTCAAATCATAAGATTAGATTTGTCAAATTGTGAGATCGCAAGTCACTAATTTTACATTGTTAGACGAAATTTGAACAATTTATAAAATTAATTGAAAAACCTATCAATTTTTAAAGCTACTAGTACCATTTGTTTAAAAATATAGTGAAGTAAGTAAAATTTTAAATATTTGCTGAAATAAATTCATTTTCAAAGTAGTTTAATCATATTGGTCACATAAATTAACTATTTGATAATTTTTACAGTAATATTTAAATTACATTATAGTATATGCGAATTGTGCACCTATTTTATAAATTATCATGTTTTAAAAAGACAAATTTTTTGACAATTGAACAATTACATGCACATTTTTTTACAAAACGTCATTCATTCATGAAATTTACTTTTAGAACTCAAATTCATAAAATGCCTGCTGGTGGTGCTCTTTTTGGTAATTCGTCATCCGGACCTGGTTCTACAGGCGGAATTAAGCATTTGATTGAAATGCGTGCTGGAAAAATGGCTCAAAAAGGTCGTATGGTGTATCCAGACAAGCGCAAGGGTTTGTTATATTTGTACCAAAGCGAAGACTCTTTAATGCATTTCTGTTGGCAAGATCGTACAACAGGAGTGGTTGAAGACGATTTAATCATTTTTCCAGATGACTGCGAATATGTGAAAGTTCCACAGTGCACAACCGGTCGTGCTTACTTATTAAAGTTTAAGTCCTCCAGTCGACGATTCTTTTTCTGGCTTCAAGAGCCCCGTGCTGACAAAGACGAGGACAATTGCAAGCGCATTAATGAAGTTTTGAACAATCCATCCAGCAGCGTTCAAAATAGTGGATCAAACGATCAAGATTTACAGTCTTTGTTGAATAATATGTCTCAGTCACAACTTATGCAGTTATTTGGAGGTGGTCAAATTGGTGGACTATCGTCGTTGTTGGGAACAATGAACCGTGCGTCAAATCGCAATTCAAATGCCACCCCAGCCATTTCACATCGTGTTACCACGCCTTCGACCACCGCATCATCTACAACGTCTGGAAGTACCACAACTGCTACACCAACCGGAACTACTACAACATCCAAGGATAGTCGTAGCAACTCAAAATCATCTGAACCAGCATCCGGTGTAGCAAATCCCATTCAGTTGTCTGATTTACAAAATTTTTTACAAGGAATTGCACCAACGACTCCCGACCAACAATCAGTTGATCTCTCAACTGCATTAACTACCGACGCTTTGTCAGGTTTATTGAACAACACCGAAGCCATTCAACACTTGGAAAATCATTTACCAGCCGTCGGAGGCTCAACCGAAGAACAATTGCGTTCCACCATCACCTCTCCCCAGTTTCAGCAAGCCGTTCAACAATTTTCTACTGCCTTAGAATCTGGTCAGTTAGGTCCAATTGTATCTCAATTATCAGTAAATTCTGATGCCGTAGCAGCAGCAAGTCAAGGTAATATGGCAAGTTTCGTAAAAGCATTGGAAAAAAATGGCTCCACCGAAGAAGATGCAAGTAGTAAAGGAAAAGAAAAGAAAACAGAGGGAAAGGAGGAAAAGAAAAATGAAGACGATGATGAAGGCATGCAGTTGGACTGAAGAAATACCACAAATTTTTTATCCAAACTTATATTATCACTAACAAAAACTTAACATTGTATTTGTTTAAAATGAAATAAAATGAATTTTAAATTATTTTTTTCGTCTTTTGGGTTGTCCATCAGTTTCTGAATCATCATTTTCATTAGTTTTAAATTTCTTTAAATCAGCACAAAATAAAATCTACAAAAAATTGTGATCAGTTAAGAGTTCAAAATAAAATGCAAAAGATTTAACATACGGTGTGCGCCCATCCGGCTAGTGGACCATACATGTCCCTGAAGTGATCTCCGATTTCATTATATATTTTTTCTGTTACGGTTTTTTTTTTGGCTAATTTAGGTATGTAAAATTTTGCGGCAATCTGATACATGTGAGTGTCGACGGGAATGGCTTCCAAATGTCCCAATGACATTAAACAAATACAATCGGCTACCTGAAACAAAATACTGTATTAAACCAAAACTAATTTAAAATACTTCTGAATCTTCAAAGACTCGAGAAAACTAAAACACTATGCGGCTTAGGCAAGGCATCATTAAGAAACAGCCGACATGTGGAAGTTTCATCATAACGCAGCTTGCAAAAATAAAATAAACAGGTTTGAAATAATTAAATTTGATGCCTGATTTGAATAAAAATAAGCTTTTTATTAGCCTTAAATTCCAGAAAATATATTAGGAACTTGAATAAGTTCTCGCTGTTTTTTTCGTGAAAATGAATGCTTGATATAAAAAACTAGTGGATATGATGTCATTGACAACTACTCATCTCTTGAAGTTATCCACGAATCGACCTATTTTTTGGAATCTTCAAAAGAATGGAAGTGCTACTTAGTCAGGCCATGAGTCATCTATCGGAACAAGAGGTAATCAGAAGGAACAATATCTGGTTCCAAGTAGATTTGTATCAATTTTGCAACATGTGGCCGAGCGTTATCATACTGCAAAATTACTTTATCACAGCTCTCCTAAGATTGCGGCCGCTTTTCCTTCAATTCTCAGGTCAAACTCATTAATTGTAGCCGAAATTGATCTCCGGTGACGGTTTCCTTGGGTTTCAGGAGCTCATGATATACTACACCAAGCTGATCCCATCAAATACAGAGCATGAGCTTGGAACCATGAATGTTCGGCTTTGCCGTCAATGTTGATGGATGACCGGGCTGACCACACGATTTTTTACGCTTTGGGTTATTGTAGTATATCCACTTTTCGTCGCCAGTCACTCAGCTGCATATTTCTTTTAAAAAATGTACTGCAGTAAAATTCCCTGCAAATATCCTTTTTTGGAAATTTGACATCTTTAATGCTATGCAAAAATATGTTGTTTATGCTTAGCCGGAAAAATATATATAGTCAGTTCAAGCCTAATGATAGAGCTTCATGAACAAATTGGCATTAGTACTGCCCGATGCAAATAAGGTCAGATAAAACCATCTGTAGGAAACAGCGAGAACTTATTCAAGTCCCTAATATAAACACTGATTAAAAGGTTTGATATTTATTTGCTTTAAGGAGCTACACTCCACCTTTGCCTTTTAATAATTATTTAGACATTTCAACCAATGTTTAAAAATCATTTCTTAAAATTTAAAGATGAAATAATTCAATACCATCAACAAAATTGAATAAGTATAAACCATTGCCTTTGCATAACTTGGCTTGGTAGTAAACAATGTTTTAAAATTAAAAAGTTTTATAATTGCTTCCGAGCTTTTATACAGTAAAATTTACTGAATTTCAATTATGTATTAAGGTAATTTTTGAATATTATAGAAAACTTGATATTCAAAATACTTTTGATTTCAACAAACCTTTGGTCCTATTCCAGTTAAAGTTATTAATTCCTTTTTAGCATCTTGATAATTCATTTCTTTCAATTTTTCCAGCCATGCACTTCCACCGTTTTCAACAATTTGTTGTGCCGATTTGTAAATGTACTTGGCTCTGTATCCGAATCCATTTTTACGAAGTTCTTGTTCTACTTTTTCTTGAGCTAAAGATTCAACTTTAGGAAAGGCATAATAGGACTCGCCATCAATGTCACATATTTTTTCACCATATCCGTTGGCCAATTTTTCAACCAAACCAGATATTCTAAAATATTTAATTATACCCTTTTGTAAAAAAGCTAGCAAAACAAGTTATTACCTAGAAATATGATTATTCTGCGAACAAATGAAAGAAAATATATTTTCAGTTGGATCTTGCTGCAAAATTCTAATTCCATAGAATTGTTCCGCTGCCTTTTTAAAATAGACATCTCGTGCTGACCACTTGGCATAATACTCTTCTAGGTTTATTAAATCCAATTGAAAGTAATTTCTGAGCTCCTTTTCGTATTTAATTTCCTTCGACTCATCGTTATTTTTTGTGTCTTTATCTAATGTAGATTTATTTTCGTGAACTTGGTAAAGGATGTGATCGTCTTGCTGTTCCAGAATCCAAACTTTGCCACCAAAGACTCCAATCCACTGTTCTGCAGCATCCTTAATAATATGTTTTTTCCATCTAAATTAAATTAATTACTCAATTTGCAACTTAAGAGGGATAGCTTACAAAATATAATACAGCTATACAGCAAAATCAAGCCGAATCAAGATATTAAAGTCCGTGATTAACATTCCCACAATAAAATCAAAACTGTTATGTAGTTTGACTATTCACAAGGCGACACAAACTGGACATGGTGGAATACTGACCGAAAGTGTACCTGTGGAAGTCTTCAATAAAAATTGAATTCTTCTGTAAGTCTCGCAGACATAAGAAACAAAACCAACTGCAAAAAATCCGCACAGTTAGCTACGTTATTGAGTATTCTAAATACAAACATTACAGAAAAAAATGTTTCAAGAAATCTCGGTGTTCAATAAGGTTCGACAAGAAAAGTGATGAGATTGTAAAACTTTACCTAAAACTTTGCCCACCATTTAGGGTACCCAACAACTGCAATTCTTTCCTTTTGCACAATAACTTGTATCGAGTCATGTCTGATTATTAAAATTATTAAAACATGCACAAACGTAAATCACTGAACTCTTCTGATTATAACCTCAACATATATAAAACAAAATTGAATAAAACCGCCAATAGTTCAAATGAAGCTAGTAATATAAGGCGTATTTTCGCGAGGTACCAAAAGTAACCGGTTGCAACCGCTCGTATTTTGGCGACAAAACGGTTGTAGGGGAGGTAGTTTACGGTCAAATATTTACCAACCGAAGCAACCGCTCGCAGACAGTGGTTACAATAGCGGTTATAGTAAAATGCCCGCCACATTTAAAATTTTATTTTAACATTTACATTTCAAATTATGAAATTTGAAATCTTTTAATAATTTTAGTGTGGTATTTATATTTTTTTGTTATATAATATATTTGATATACATATTTGATCGTAACCTACATATTAAAATTCATAGGAAAGCTAACTAGGCACTTGGGTTAAATTATTTTACAAAAAAATTTAATTTTCACACCTTATTAAAATCCACCTCCAATCCAATCCAATCTTAGTTGGAATGAATTTTTTAATGAATTCTGATACATAATTTATATTTTATGTTCGCAAAAACGTAAATTATTTTTAATGTTTTAGATTTAAAAAAGTACGGTTAGGTTCTATTTTTGCAGTCATTTAAAAATTGTAGTGGGAGAAGTACCAGTCGTAACCGTAAACAACCAACCGGTTACTTTTGGTACCTCGCGAAAATACGCCTATAGTAATATTTGATTTTATTAAGAAACGTCCATATCACGGTATGGGAACTGGTATAGGGCCAGTTGAATCAACGAAGGCGGAGCTTAAACATTGGCATCCATGCGTAGAGATGGCGCTGTTACCAGTTTTTGTCTCTTTTTTTTGTTTCTGTCTCTTTTTCTTTGTCAAGGTTTTCTAATCAGCAACGAACAACCGTCCATTTTGTTTTATTTTGGTGTAAACTGAAAACGTGTTTATGAAGATTTGCAATATTTTCAAAGCATCAGAGCTTTAAATTGCAAAAGGAAATAAAAAGGAAATTTTATTTTTAATAATTTTGTGGTGTGGTGGTTTTTTAGGTTCTCGTAATTGTGTATGTTATTATATTTGCAAGGTATTGTATCAGGCAAAAAGTGTATATGCGGTTTCTCTTGCCATTCATTTCATGATTACATCAGGTATGTGTATTAAATGAGTTTATTTTTGAGAAAAGTTTTACATGTTTTATTATTTTATTTAGGAACAACCCACGAGTGTGATGGTAGAATGTTAAAGTCGAAACCAGACCCGAAGCAAAACAAACAGCAAAAGTGATGGACTTCTTCGAAAAATTGTTTGACAGAGTAAATGGTCATGTTGAAGTTGCAGGGAAGAAGTTACTTACCTTCGTCACCGACAAATCTAGACATTAAAATCTAGTATTGCAAAATATGACGTAGACATTACCAGTGATACACCCAAAAAGGAGTCCACACCATCAACTATAAAAAATGGAATTACTACGCTAGAGGTAATTTATAGAATAATTCTAATATAAATAATTAACGATATATGGTATTACGTTAAACGAATTATTTTATTAATTTATATTTTTTATTTTGTACTTTCTTCTTATTAATTAGAATAAATTATGTTTAAAACTTGATCTACATGACATAATGTTTCATGTGTCATTTGCACAAATCTTCAAGTGTAAACTACAGAAAAAGTATTTAATAAATTTTAAATTATTTTTTATGTTATAAGATATAATTTAATTACGTAATTAATGGTAAATATCTTCCAATTTTCAGAGCTTCACCGACATTTATGCAAACATGAAAGTTTTTGGGGTTTAATAGAATGTGCCTAGGAAGTTCCACCAGGATCCTCTGGAAAAAATTTTTGGAATCTTTTGTAAGATTTACAAATCCAACGGTAGCTGCACTTTCTCCATTTTACAAGAGTTTTTTGGTAAATAATTACAGCAAGGGTCATTCAGAAGGAGATATTTTAGTATCATTGAAGAGATTTGTACAGCAGGTAATTACTTATATGTGATATAAGGGTTCTATATTAATTTACTATTTATTTTAAGATGTAAAAATTGAAGTTCAGCCAGTACTCAATAATGAAGACATCAAGATTTCTGAAATTCTCGAAAACCTAAAAGCAACTGTATTGTAGGATATTAGTGTTTTCTAAATTAGGATTATTAACTTGTGAAAATGTAATATAAATTAAAAACTCAAAAATTAAAGAAGTTAAACAAACGTTTGAAATTCTTTAGATCTTTAATATCTTTTTTGTAACTTTCAATTATTTCTGATGATACATTCTGTATCGAAATATTAAAGATCTAAAGAATTTCAATCGTTTGTTTAATTCTTGAGTTTTTAATATATTAGTGTTTTCTTTTCAAAAATAGTTTTATCAAAAGTAAAAAATTGTGAATCTTGCAAAAGAAACATTTTAGCAGGTGGCGAAAAATTAACTTTAAAATATTGTAGTAGCAAGTTCATTGATTATTTAACCAAGATTTACAATGTTTTTAACCACATATTTCCTAATATTTGTTATTTAGAGAATATAATGCAAAGAATTGCTATAATTAATTATCTGAGAAAATGTGAAATTCCCTTTTACTGATGACTGCTGACATAGTAAAATTATGAAAAATTTGGTAATTAAATCTTAAGAATTTTAATATTAGATAACATTAAGACTTTAAATAATATTATGCTAGGAAAAGATAGGAGAAATAAAATGGATTAGTTCTTAACATGTGAAATTATATAATAAAATGAAAATCTAAATGATTTACATGTTACAATAAAATATTAAATTCAATGTATTTCATATTATTACGTAAGTCGAAAATTCAATTTAATATTTTATTGTAACATGTAAATCATTTAGATTTTGATTTTTTTATGATAGGAGAAATATTGATAAAACTGGTTATATATTATATAAGAAAGCTATATAAAATAAAAGATATGTTTTTGACTGAATGACCGTATTTGTTACATCAAATGTAAAGGAAATGCTTGTAATTTATGATTTACTTATTTATAATGTTATGTTAGGTTTCTATAAGTAGTAATAAAATTTTTCAATAAATCTGAATGTCTTATTTTAGAATTACATCAAAATTATGTTCTAACTTTATAATCATAAAATTTCATTAATTCTTATAGTAATGTATATGTATACACTTTATTAGTGCTATGTAATACATTACTTTAAGAATTAATGAAATTTTATGATTATAAAGTTTGATAAATTCTAAATAAAATAATAATTTTTTTAAAATTGCCGCCACCCCCACCCACTGAAAAGCAAAGAAAGAGACAGAAACCAAGAAAAAAAGGACAGAAAATGTTCAGCGCCATCTCTACGCGTGGATGCCAGTTGTTAAGCTCCGCCTTACGTTGAATCAGCCGTTAACAAGGGAGATAGCATACCGTGGTCCATATTAAGAGCGTACATTGGTTCGCTACAAAATGATTTTCAAGAAATGTCCCCCCCCCCCGGGAAATAAAGGTAGAACAAACCGGTGCGGATGCAAATAAATTTTTGCATATCACTTGCTTTTACATAAGAAAATTTGAATTAAATCTCTATTTACCAATCAGAGATCACCCGCAGAAAGAATTCGAAATTCGCTGCTGTCAGAACTTATCATCTTTTGGTAGGCAAAAGAAGGTCAAAAGCTGAAAATACCGGTTACATGCAATAAATTTTTACAAATTTGAAAAATATACCTATTTTATCGAAAAAATATTTAATGATCACCTCTTGAACTTCAGTTTATTTAACAAAAAACGCGCGAATTCGCATTCAGACGTTGACGTAACAAATCAAAATACCCTTATTTATAGATGGACTGGTAAATGCACACATGCATGTCATGTGTGTTCCCTTTTTGAATTTTTATTTTTAGTTCAAGTTTTATTTTTAATTAATTAAATACATTTCGACTATTTTTTAAAAATTTCATAATTTTCTAATCTAATAAAATAAACAACCAGAAAACATTTAAATAAAAATGGATGAAGTATTATTTCGAAGTTCACAAAAATTAGAAAATTTACAGGTATCGTTATTTTGTTTCATTTTTAGGTCACCCACCTTCGTTTATTTCTGTTCCTGTACATTGTTTTTCCTATTTCATTTACCTTCAGTTGTTTTATTAGTTTAGTTATTTATTTATCGAGGTTAATTGGTTATGTAATTTTAGATACAATTAAGCCTTGCATCTGAACAAGGCAGAGCACTTTTACAACAATTTTCTGTTTATGCACATTCTGTTTTGGCTCAACTCCGAAGCAGTAACTTTTCGATTCATATCGAGGAAACTATTCACCAGTTGTGGCAGAGTGTAGTTGAATTCGCAGGAAAATTAGAGGAAGTTGCTCACACACAATCATTAAGACTAATCGATACCGTTCAAGGATTATTTACCTTCCGATGTGAGTAGTTGGTACAAGTTTTCACGCTACTAGATTATTCAATTGATTGTGACATCTATTCTGTATCTGCAGGGTCCAAAGAAAATATATGCATTGGTTGTATTGGATTTTTATTAGGAATTTTATGTGGATTAGGAATTGGCTTAGCTGTTAAGAAGAAAGATGCCGTAAAAAGGTACATGAGAGCGGTGCAATGCCTTAATTATACAGGAATCGAGGTAAAACATACTTTTAAATTAAAAGTTCAACTAATTTAAGATTGAAATGTTGCAGTCCGTCAGTGTAGTTGAGGACACTATTGTCCCTAAAGAATGCGGTTACAACGATGTACTTATTGATGTAAAAGCTGCATCTGTTAATATTATTGATGCAAAAATATGCAGTGGATATGGTTTACGATTACGATCAATTTTAAATAATCACGTAAGCAAACCTATTAAAAATGAAACAGATGTAGGTTGGAAATGTAGAATAGAAAGATATGAGATTATCTTGATTTTTTAACAGCTTTCCTAGGGTCCATGTGGACCTCTGGCTATGATTGTTTGAAATAACTTAATATTTGAACTTAATTACATCAATGAAATTAAAATAATAGAGGGGTTACCCTAGGTTGATTCTCAATTTGCAGTTTAACAGATAATTTTATAGTTTATGATATTGACTTTTTATTTTGTTCAAATAACTTAGCGTTTATAGATCGGTTTTATAAATACAGCACAGTAACAACTTGACAACTTCATGATCTCATATCTTTCTACTTCAACAAATTTTCTACCTTAAGGGGTTAGACCACAGTGATCCATTTTAAAATAATGTAAAGTTAAAAAATTAATTTCAAAAAGTATAAATGCAATTTTATTAGTAGCTACGTTACTTCGTGTACGACGTAGTTATTTACGTGCAGTCGGATGGTGTACACGATTTAGCGCATTTTGTTGAACCAACTTTTAAAAAATTTTTTTCATTAATTACAAGATACTAGTTATCGTCTCACACAGGATTTTATTTTTATTGTTGTGTTTATATAAATTATATAAATAAAAATTTAGCGAAATAAAATTTCAAGCAAATCCTGCATTACCCGAATATTGTCAGTTTCCTGAACATATATTTCAAATTTTAATTCAATTTGTTGATTGTAGTTTGCAAAATCACGTACACCGTTGTAAAATTGAAGTATTGAAATAAACACATAAAATTTGAAAACTGTTTTTTAAAGTAAAATGATTACATAATAATATATTACCAATAATCTGTGATTCTTGCTACTTTATTAGTCTAACCCCTTAAGAGTATTATTTAGTGAAATACTGAGTAGCTCACGTTTGATGTAATTTACTTGTAATATTGCTCGACAATTCATCTAAGAGATATCGGTTTATTCCAGTATGAAACAAATGGATTTATTGATAAATTAGCATATCACGTAAATTAAAAATTTGGGAATCCGAGTTTTTATTTTATGCAATATTGCTATTAGTAAATTAGAAGTTGTTTTTCATACTTGCATGCACAAAAGTATAAAGATCGGTGGAAACTACATAATATGATAGTAATTATTTAAATTTGTGTATTATTTTGGAAATAAATGACATAAAACATGAATTACTCAATATAATTATTTATTTGATAGGTGTTTAACCCTTATCTACCAGTTACACTTGGACGAGATTGTTCTGGAGTAGTAACAGATATTGGAAAAAATGTGAGCCGTTTTGAAGTAGGTGATGAAGTGTGGTTGAAAGCCCCCTATTGGGCAAGTGGAACACTTTCACAAACCTTAAAAGTTTCACAAAATCAGGTTTTTTCTAAACCTAAAACAATCGGGTACGAAGCTGCAAGCAGTTTACCATATTCGGGCACAATTGCTTTACGTGCCTTGCAGCACTGTAGTATTGCAAGTAACAATTGCAGTGATAAAAGGTGAGTAAAAATTAGGTACATTGTGCTGCAATGATCCTTAATCTATTTAATTTTAGAATATTAATAATAGGTGGTTGTACCCCAGTAGGATGTGTTTTAGTTCAGCTTTTAAATAAATGGAAAGCAAATGTCACCACTACTTGTTTGAAGAAGGCTGTGCCAGTATGCATAGCATTAGGTTCCCACGATGTAATTTGTTTACAAAACGACGAAGTTATCGGTGAAGATGTGAGCGAAATTAGGAAACTTATAATAAAAGAACTGGAAATTCGTGAAAACTACGACTTCATATTTGTAACAAACGATTACGACTTTAGTAACAACGAATTACAGCGATTTTGCAACGAGAATGGAAGAGTTTTTTCAACTTTGTCTGTTGATTTGTGTTCAGATTCATTTGGTTACATTTCAAGTTCCCTATTCTGGATTTGGTTAAATTGCAAGAACGTAGTGCAGGTTTGCATTGTTTCATATTATTGGAAGTAGTTTTTAAATTGATTTCGTTTTAGAAAATATCCAGTAAAAGTATAAATGAACCTCAAATAGATCAATTAAAAGAATTTGTAGAAAGTTGTCAGCTGCAAACAGTTGTCGACAAAGTTTATCATCCAACTGATATTATAACTGCCCTAAAGCATATCCAATCACCGGAATCGATTGGAAGCACAATTGTTACTTTCAGGTGATACATAAATTATTTTCCTTGTTTAAAAATAGAATTTGTTAAGAACCTTAATTATTTTATATTATGTTGTAGATTTATTATTATAATTATAAAAAAAAAACAATAAAAGTTATTTACAATTTTAATTTCTCTTTCTCTTTGCTTGTGCTTTCTTAATTTTTAATTCCTTTTCTTGCTGTTTCTCTTTAATAAATGCTTTTCGCTTGACTTCGCTTGACATACGCTTCTGTTTAGTTTTATGGGCATAGGCAGTCCTAAACATTTTCATCATTTTGGCTATTTTCTCTTCCTCGGGTTCACGTATTACAGCAACTCTATGTTCTTGTTTGTTTTTCTTCTCCATTAATTTGGGCTTATTTTTATAAGGTAAAGCTTCTTGTAATTTACTTGGAATCATGAAAGGTTTGAAAGGTTTTTCTGTTCGCTTAATGTCCTGTGAAATTAAATGTTTGTAATTAAGTCGATCATATATATCCACGCCACACAAGTAGAATTTCACAATTAATTGTTACTTACCCTGTATAAACTGTCTTTATCGGGCATATTTCGGACACCCGCATCGAATTTTATTTCTCCTTTCGTCCTTAAACCTTTCCAACTATCTTTTTGATCGTGCGGCAACAACAATGTGTTGACAGGATTATAAAATTGGGCAACATCCACTTTAACCCAAGTTTTGCAAAATACAATGTCTACAAAAGTAATTAATATTTATATTTGAACAGTTTAATAATTTATAAAAATACTCACCACTTAATTTAATAGTATCTTCAAACGTAGCCCTAAAAGATCCTTCTGGTTTATTTACTGCTTTTTTAATTTGTCCCCTTATTCCAGATACCGTTTGTACACGGGCACCTTCAAATTTTGCAACCTCCAAAGAGCTGGTAAACATATCCTTTATGAAAGCAGTCTTTTGGTATATTTTAAGAGGTTCTCCTATCAGTTTCAATTTTTTCATAATTTGTGTCGTTTTATCTAAATCTTGCACAGAGCCTGTAGCAACAATTCGAAAACCTGACTTTGCTCTCTCAGAATGTTCATCACAACTTTGTAAAGCTACAAAGCCAGTACCTTGTGGAGTAAGTGGTCCCCAAAAATGACACTTAATCATAACATGATCTGGCGTGTACTTCAGATACCTGTATTTTAAATCGTCCTCCAATTTAGAATAAATGGGGACGGTTTGAAAACGACGCCAACCCAATGAAATAATTAAAGGATCATTTGTTTTCAAAGTTCTGTTGAACCAACGATGTTTCTTAATTTGACCTGTAACGTATCCAATATTTTCTTCGCCCCTATTTAAAGCACCCACTAACAGCGGATAAGTTGGATCAAAGTTATGTACAAATTCGCATGGAATATCTTTAAATTCCAACCTGCAGTACATTCCTGGTCTGTAACCTTCAAGCTGAACTCTAATATCGTCTTCCATATTTTCAAAAACAGTCTTATTCAGTTGCGACTGTTTTTCCACTGCGCTTTTAAGGCCATCGTAATAATCATTATCTGTATTATCATATTCTTTATCGAATTTTTCTCTAAGTTTAAGTTTTTTTTCGACCAGTTTCTTTTTTGCAGATTCTTCATCTTCGGAGACGTCGTTTCTTTTGCGTTTTTTGGAATCAAGTTTTTTATCATCAGTTTCTTTGTCACCTACTGTGTGCTTTTCGCCAGTTTCTAAATCTTCAAAGTCACCAAAAACTTCAGAATCGTCACTGATTTCTGCGTCGTCTAATTTTAAAAGTTCCGATGCATCTTCCGAGTCTTTCCATTTTCCAGTTACGAAACAATTTGCTATCAAAGCTTTATTCTAAAATCACATGAATATTTTACTTTCACAAAATTTATTTTTATTTAGGTGTTATTTGACATAATGAATGTGATTACTCCTGAGAACGTTTCTTCAGTATAAATATTGTAAGTCATTCGAGGGAATACTCACATTGATTATCCACTTATTCCAATAATTTACTAGTAACATATAGTTGATGATGTTGTTAAGAAGCTAAGCAAATTTAAAACAACTCTAGGCAATTAGTTATCATGAAATAATTTGAATTAGATTGTACTTGGTTAGCTTGTAGTAGTTAGTAGTATTCATTGTAAAACTTACTTCAAAATCCAACCAATTTACTTCTTCGCTGTTCCACGGTTCCATCAATGAAAACACATCTGCGTTCATACCTGCCTTATCAGCTTTCTGCTTCTTTTGTTCATAAGAAATTACAGTGAACAAACCACCTACTTCTTCTTGCTGATCTGATTTATTTTCCTCTTCGTGAACTGAATTTTTTTGCTGAAAGACGCCTAAAAATATTGAACAATAAATAAATAAATCCAAACTTTTAACAATTTTGTTACCATATACAACTTTCATTAAATTCTTCTGTTCACTCTGGCGATTTAAAAAGGCAAGGTGAGCCTTTTTAGCTAAGTTGTCTTTCCATTTAATTTGAATATTTTCGTCGTTTTCATCTTCGTCCGAGTCCTCGTTGTCTTCTTCGTTGTTTTCCAAGTAATCTTCTTCATTATCATCATCTGCTTCACTCTCATCATCTTCACTATCGTCACTTTCCACGTCTTCTTTATCAGCATCTCCCTTTGATAACTTTTCGAAAAGTTTTCTTCTACTTTCATTAACACTCGACCCGCTAGCAAGTTCCTCTGGTTTATGTGGGACCACATTATCGATATCTTTAGATGTGAACGTTTTTCCATCAGAAAAAATTTTAAATTCCATTTTATCGACTTTTTCTGCTAAAGTTTCGTCCGTATTCATAATATTCTTTATTATTTGGTCTGTCTCTTCATCTCGCTGCTTATGACTATGAGAACCACCAAGTTCAACATAAATGGCATCTTTATCATAAACTATACCTCCAACACCAGAAAATGGAGCATATATCAGTTTTTCTTTCTCAATTAAAGCTCTCTTTTTAATTGTTTCAGGAAGAGGACAAGGGTCAGGCAAAAACGAAACATCTTGTATTTGAAGATCACCCAAACCTGCAATAATTAAAAAATTTCAGTTAAAAAAAAACTAATATTAAAATTAGGAAATTTACCAGCTAAGTGAACAAAAGAACTCTTGTTAAGTGGTATCCCTCTTACGTAACCATATAACACAATATTTCTATCACACTTTTCATTTTTTCTGATTAATTCTTGATTGGTCAAATCTTCATATCGGTCTGCTAACAAGTAGCTGTGAGTCGTTCTCCATGCAATAGGTCGCAGCTTCATCACAGTTATATATAATGCAAGGTTCTTAATTTCGTTATTTAAGTATTTATCGTGCAACATTCCAGTGAGATAAAAAAGTTTTGCACCTTTAAATATTTCTGTCCACAAACGATGTTTCAACTCTTTTTTGACTTTCTTTAAAGTGTTTGGATTTTTGATTAGATCCAAATGTGTCAGCACCCCCATGATACGTGGCATTCCATGAACTTGACAAATGTTGATGAATTCAAACATAGCCATTTCAAATTTATAGTAAGCATCGGACAATAACAAAACAATATCCGCAACTTTGGCAATATCGATCATCGAATTTATGTCGTTATTACATTCAATTAAAGTGATTCGCTTTTTCTTTCCAATTACAATTGTAACGGGACCTTTAATTGATGTTACCGGTGCTTTGGTATACATTTTAATCAAACTATTCATTAAGGTGGTTTTACCAACTCCCGCAGGACCAACTATTCCAACCAAAAGTGGCGGTGGTTCGAGAGGAGCACGATCGACCTCAGGAATGTGCTGTCGTTTTGTGGTGATATCTTGTGTACGCCGAAACCTACGTTCAGCTTTAACGGCCGAATTAAACCCAAAAGCTTTAGGATTCTTTTGTTTATCTGTAGGGAGTCCATCCTTCGACTTTGCTTTTTTCTTTTGCTCGGCTTTGTGACCTACGAAATATTGTACTCGTTATTTTATAAAAATTAAATCATATTAAAACGTACCCGATTTTCGTTCTCTGTGTACTTTCTTTTTATCCGAGGCATTTTCAGGAGGGTTTTGTGCCATTATGTTAATTAATTTTAAAAATATAAACTATTATTACCAAAATATACACACGTTTATTACATGTCAAAACAATTAGGTTAGAAAAGTTTCACTCATACGAACTACAAAACGAGCCAATACGAAGATTTGAAATTATCACATTCACCTTACCACCAACGTTATAAATAAAATAAAATATATAGGGTAAAGCACGATATTATAATAGAAAAGCTTTAATTTCCTAAAGCCTATTTAAAATTAACTTTCTTATCCTTTATCTCGTTGTATAAAACCTCCACTAAAGGCAATTTTCTTTGGATTTTTAATTTCAATATTTCTCCCCTTCTGAGAAAATCTCGTAGCGCCTATGATCGACATGTTCATGTATATCTAAATTTGACAGTTGTGCTTGTAAATTTTGCCGATCATCGTTAACAAACATTTTCACTTGTGTGTCTGCAAATATAATTTTTGTAAAATGAATTCTCCTAATGATTGGCTCGATGCACCTCACAGCACAGGGGTAAATGTTTAATAATAATTTTAATTGTACCTTTATTAATTTATTAAAACTTATTAGACTTCGATTATGGCTGCAGAATTTGATGGTGGTGTTATTATCGGAGCAGATTCTCGAACAACCACTGGGTAAACCGTTCTTGTTATGTATCGTTAAAATTCTTATCCTTTTTATATTTTAGGGCTTACATCGCAAATCGCGTTACGGATAAGTTAACTAAAGTTACTGATAATATTTACTGTTGTCGTTCGGGTTCTGCAGCTGACACCCAAGCAGTGGCCGATGTTGTTTCGTACCATCTTAATTTTCACTCGTGAGCTTGCGACCAACAAATTTTTTAACATGATTTTTTAACATGAAAACTTCGTTTTGTTTTAGCATGGAATTGGGAGAACAACCTCTTGTAGAAACAGGAGCAGCCGTGTTTAGAGAACTGTGTTATAATCACAGGGATTCTCTCATGGCTGGTATTTTGGTAGCTGGGTGGGATAGAAAGAAAGGTGGTCAAGTTTACTCAATTCCAATTGGTGGTATGTGTGTTCGTCAAGCGGTATCCATTGGTGGATCGGGATCCAGTTATGTTTATGGTTATGTAGATGCTAATTATAAACCTGGAATGACCCAAGAGGAGTGTGTTAAATTTGTTACAAATAGTAAACCGATTGTCTCTATATGAATTCAAAATTTTACTAACCATTTTTTGTTACAGCTTTGGCTTTAGCAATGGCACGAGATGGTTCATCTGGTGGTGTGGTTCGAATTGGTATTATAACATCCAAAGGCGTGGAACGTAGAGTTGTGTTGGGAACAGAGTTGCCCAAGTTTTACGAGGGATAGGTTAAATTTGAATTATTTTATTATTTTGCTTTTTTCATTTTATATTTACAATATAAAATAATGGTAATAAATATTGGTTTATCTATTCCATACAATTGAAGTATCCGACTATTTCATTTTCCAGAACATTGATGATTTTTCATATTATCATTATTAACACATTATCGGTTACACCGTCGGTACTAATGTTGATTTTAAACAGCTAATTTTAAAGACCTATGCCATATTAAGGGTTTTAGCAGCATAAAAACCTTCTTAAATTTTTTGGTGGCATTAGTACAATTATGGTCTTTTGAATTTGAACTAGACAAAATGTTTTAATTTTAAAGCCAACACAAAGACAAAAAGCAACTAGTTTGCACTATAACTTTAATATACGATTTTGAATACAATTTTTTAATTAGCAAATCGAACGCCATCTGCAATTATTTTGACTTTTTCTAAATGTTCGCTGTTTCTTTTCTGATTTTGAAATGCTTTTGATGGAGGAGATGAAAATATCAAATCACGATCTTTATTATTGTTTTCGGGGAAGGGTTTTGAATAGGGCCCAACTCCATTATTATCACAATAATTGTTGTACATGTTGGATGTTGTTAAATGCGTATTTATTCCATAAAAAGAATCCATTTTGATATTTGTATGCTCGAATAATTATTTTTAGTTAGAATTTTATTATTATAAATCTATTTTACACAAAAATTTATGACGCATAACGAAAATATTTTTTTGATGTTTTGTGGCATATGTTTTAACTGTTTTAGGTTGCTAGGTAATTTTGAATGTGTAGGACTTGCTAGATATTTTCAGCAGAAGCTGTTCTTTAGGGTTGCATAAATGTGTAAAAATAAAATTACCCATGATTTGCTGTCCGCTAGATTACTTTTAAAACTGATAAATTGCCAAATTATGTTTTGTGAAAATAAAATTTTAAATTTGCTTTATAAAGCAAATGTCATTACTTGTTCAATTTGGCCAAAACTAGACTAAACGATGACTTTTTCAAGTTCCGTGTTTTCTCGCCTTATAATAGACAAATTCCAACAGGCGGTTTGCTTAAAAGTAAGGGGTACATGCAAAGTCGAAAAACAATTTAATACCCTCTTATCCAGTTTTTTCCCAATAATTCCCGAACCAGTTTTTGTTCGTTTTTCAAAGTCTTTTTGAAAATGGACAGTTCGTATTTAATTCGTCAAGACAATGATCTTTGAACAAATAAATTTATATCAAACATCTAAACCTGTGGTTATCGCTCGTAAATTGTTTTTGATAACGGAATTTAATCGGTAAAACTAGAGTGAATCTCTCCAACAATCTGTTTAAATATTTATCAAGTCGGTTTTTGGGAAATGTGAAATAATCGGTATTTTATAATAACCATTATATTTGTGTAAAATGCAGAAATAAGGACAAAACAGCATATAATTAAGAAATGCATACTCAAATAAAAATTGTAGTATGCAGAATACTATATTAATTATCTAGCGATGCTTCTTCTTCAACATTATTTTCCTCTTCGCTGACATCTTCACCATCGTCCTCTTCTTCATCATCATCATCACCATCAACTTCTGCATTTTCAGCTTCAGCACGTTCCATTTGTCGTTGCAAGTCAGCTTCGTCTGTAGCTGTAACTACCTTAGGCGCCATTTTGATTTTAAAAACACCCTTGACCTGGAAGATAGTTTTTTCGATGGCTTCTATAGCCTCTTGCAAAATTTTCAAACCCTCTTGCTTCTCAGGAGTTGATGTTGTCATAACTAAAATAATAAATTAACCGGGGCCACATTTCTAAACCAATTAAAAAAATTACCATAAATAGGAGGCGCTATGAGATTAATTTTTATGGGAAATTCTTCCGTGGAAAGGGCAAGTCCAGCTCTTAGCGCAGTTTTAACTGCATCAATTCCTTCGTAACCATAACACGAACACTCAATATCGGCACGTATTTTCACTGCTTGAGATGTCAATTTACGTTTAATATTGCTCAATAAAACTTCCTTTGTTGTGTCATCTAAACCACATTCAGACAAAATTGAGGGATCGCTAAAATTGAAAGAAAACAAAGTAATGCTGCAATCGAATGTAAATATTGCTTCACTCACATCACGGCCTGTTTAAACATATCGTAAGCACTGACATTATTTTTTTTATATTTGTCTTCAAAGTACCAGGCTGTTTTTTGATACAATTCTTCCAATTGCTGGTCGGATTCGTATTTTAACAATTCAGCAACGTGTCGTAAAATGGAATTAACAGCTTTAGCTTTCGCAAAACGTTCAGTGCATTTTTCTACATCTTCAGCGCTTACTCGACGCTTAGACAAATCAATGTACCCCTTTTCTTTATCTACTCTTATGACCACAACGGGTTCCGTTTTACCAACTCTAATTAACTTATTTATAGAACGAATACGTCTTCTCGACAATTCCGAAAGCAATATCATGCCCTCGATGTTATTGTACTCCAGCAAATGTACATATGCCCCCATTTCAGCTATCGATCTAACGTTGACCATAACCACATCTTCCACCTCGGGGTATTTTTCTTTATAAAAGCGACACGAATGAGGCATATTGAAATTTTAGGTTATAACCGAAATCTGAATTGAAAATACCAATGTAATAGCAGAAATTTAAGATATTGGGAATTCTTACACAAATGTGCGTTACTTACATACAACAAGTTATAAAATATCACAATATTATCAGAATTTTAACACACGACCTGGTACAAAATCTTTGCACATAACCAAAAATTATACAGGGTGGGTAATAAAATCGATCAAAAGGAACTAAATGGTAGTCCACCATTGGCGTACTATAGTAATAATAATTTTTATTACATCACGTGAAATAGAAAATTTTTCATGTACAGATTTCAACCAAAATCTAATTAGCTCTAGCTGATTAGTCTCATAATTAAAGTACTACATAATATATTATGTAAAATGTCTAAATTCGCCAAAATTTATACTTTAGCTTCTCCATGAATGCAATACTTTTTTATAATACGTATGATAAAGTAAAAAGATAAATTAATGTTCTTTTAATAGCAACAAAAAGCTTATATTTATGATCTATAAAGCATTTCATATCTCGTTTCAGCCAAATTGTTTGCATTTGCTTCATCTGTGTACAGCAGGTTGATCGCGTTGCTGGACTTCATTATTGGAACCTAATCATTTCGGTTTTAATATACTTACGAGAGATTACTCTTGTAAGTATATTCATATACACACTCAAAAAATATACTAATACCTATGCTAATACTTTTCGATGCGTAGCTGCATTTCTTCTGTAAAGTAGTTCCTTTCGCTGTTAAGATTATTACAGAGTTGGTGATTATCACAATACAATCATTGCTGAGTTGTTTATATTGTAGTCAATCCGTAGTTTTTCTCCTGTAAGTCGCAATAGTAAAAATTGTTCTACAAATCACTTTCAATGATAATGTTGAAATAATTGTCTAAGAACACATTTAGCTCTACGGAGAAGTGTTCAATTGCTAGTAATGACAGTAAGGTATTGGGCGGTAATGGTAAAAACATAATGGTTTTCTTTTATTGTTACAAATTCAAACAGCAATAAATATAAATAACTTCGCTTGACGTAAAACCTTTCATTACTTATGTTTTTTATTTGTACAAATGTTGTAATTAGTTTATTTCAGTAGATAGGCTCCAAAACGAGTAGTACTATGCATAAAATGTCACTCGACTTCAAGTCTTGTGAGATTATTCACACTCAAGATTAATAACGCCTTTGATATGTAATATACTATTGTTATCTTCTTCGTGTTATGATTTATTTAATTTTTATTATAATCGTTCAGCTTTCACACAAGTAAAATTTTCTTTTATAAATCCCACATTTTGTAAGCCTTTTAACCGTTAACAAAAATATTGCATAGTTTTCTTGGAAAAGTAACATCACTTTTTTTTTATTAAAAAAAACTTTAAAACAGACCACATAAATTATTTTACTGTAAATTGAACTATATTTATTTAGATTTCAATTTTTTATTCTTCTTTTTCATTTTTACTTCCTTTTCTACCGACTCAACTACGGTGACGGAATCTAATAAGTAAACAAAATTAACTTCACAATAAATATATTACAACTCCACTTACTCGATAGATCCAATTCTTCATGGTTCTTTTTAATTTTTCTCTTTTTTGTTGGTTGATCTTCTACGACAGTTTCCATATTGTTGAATATACTTTCGTACTCTTCATCTTCTTCAGCTTTAGGTTCAATTTTAACAATGGGTTTAATGAGAACTTTAGTCAAACATTGTTTCATGTATTTCTATAATAAATATGCAATATTAATTTTAACTCAAAATAAAATTAAAAGTTTACCTTAAATATACATTCTTTTGTATTTAAATTATGAACACGGATGAATCTGTCTAGACTTGTCCCTACAACAATGGATGAAGCGGGATCACAAACCAGACTGGTAATACCACCCACAAATGATTTGTATGTTTTAACCACTTTGGTAGGGGCACGTAAATCAATCAATTGTATGTAACCCTTATTTGTGCCCACAACACATTGCCTAAAATAATAGAAAACTTTTTACATTTTTGCTACAATAACACTAAATTTTAGGTTTAACCTTTCTCTGTGTGCAGAAGCAATTGTGGTGAAACTTGCTTTTTCTTCAAAGAATTTTGTAACCGGTCTTTTTTGCGCTCGCTTGTCATACAACAAAACATGACCCTCTCTACCTGAACAACTTGCCAAATGTTCTTCATTTTCAAAAAAGCATATTCCGCTAAGGGTAGTATGTATCGGTAAATTTAATTCATCATGTCCGAGCTACAATTTCAAAAATTAGTAAAGCAAAATAAAGGTAAAACTGAAAACTTACAGATTTAGCTTTAAACACATTTTTTTTACTTTCTACATCCCATAATTTAAAATCGTTACTTTCTCCTCCCGTTCCCACCAATTTACTGTTTACTTTATTCTGTACACAACAATCCATACTACCGTCATTTGGTAAGTTTATCGAAAATGTATTTAAATCTACTTTTGACCAAATATTAATTATACCATTTTGTCGTCCAACGACAAGATTATCATCTACCTCGCATACACCCACAGACGCGCCTTTTCCTTCCAGATTATCAATTTTCTTCGTAAACTTGTTGTTTACAGTGTCATAATATTTGACAACACCATTCTTGTAACCGATAATTATTTCGGTTCCCGATTTATCCCATTCAAACGCAGTCACTTCCGACTTTTCAACGTCTTCCAATTCGTAACGTAGTACATCTTCGGTATTACAATGTGTGTCTGTTGATTCAACGAAAATTAAATTTAACGTCAGATATAAGAGCAAATTACTTACATGCAAGAGCTCCGGTTGCTGTTCCTACATACGCACAATATTGGGTGTCAAGAGACATGCTAGATTACAAAACTTTAATAAACTTGCGGTTTCAATAAATTACTTTCAAATTGACATGTGTAAAATTTTAGGTTATGTTGAAAGAAACCGAGGTTGACATAAGCAAAGAACTTCAATCACCAATGGCAGTGCTTGCCGAACTTTTCACTATTTTTAATTGGTTAGATAAATTTAATGTGGTAAATTTAAATTATTTTTGATAAGAAAAGTTGAAATTGAAAAATTTCTGATAAAGAAAATTCTTAAAATTTTTCAAAGATTTGTATAATGTATATTTAGGCTGCCTATATTTACTGTTTATACAAATTACTAAATGTGATAAACATTTTTCAAAATTCCAATTTGCGAGGGGGGGGGCAATTATTTTTGCTCTTTGTTACAAGAATTTAAAAGAAATTGAGATCTATCTCAAATATTTGTACCGATCGATCTGATAAGTAACAAAGTAACATTTCCCAATTTCCGCTATGAGAATATTACAAAAATCTTAAAAGCGCCTCATAAGAGGCCTCGAATAGTTACCCATATTGTCGACCGTCTTACGCAAAAAATGTTATTTTTTTTAAGCAAAATATTAATCGAATGTAAGAAATTGCATAAAATTTAAAAGCTATTCAAATTTGTTTTTTTACCTAATAATTATGTCACGTTGGTAGCGATGAAATTAAACACATGCGGCAAACCCGCAAACATGCGAAATATCTAAACGATATTACGTCATAATAGACATTTAATAAAAAATTGGGACCAGTCGATTATTCTCCATTGGAGGCCAGCTGATTTTAGTTGACAATAAAATGAATAGGTCTGCATATTTCATATTTTATTAAATGTGGTTAACATTAAAAAAGCAACAACAAAAATTCCTTAAGAAACGTCGAAAAAATAATGGAAAAAGAACAATGGACTTCAAAAAACAACCAGCAAGCTGTGGCAATGGATCTGGAAGAAACAGATGATTATTTAAATAACGGCATTACCAATATACTCGAAACCAACAACGCCAATTTAGGAATAGAAAAAACTAAAAATAAAACTCAAAGCGATGCAGATCGAAATAATAAAATACAACAGGTTGTTGAGGCTGCTGTTAGGTTAGTTTTTCATTTATTTCGTTGCCTTAACGCCTTTTATTTTTCATACCCTTTTAGTGAGGTGTCAAGAAAAACAATTGAAAATATTTTGGAACAAGTTAAAACTTTGACACCTACCGAACATTTGCTTTTATACCTCAAATTACCAACGGAATACAGCAATGCCGGTGATCCTCTACGTCAACCCCTAAATCCTTTAGGAAGTAGATCAGAAATTAGTCAAACAATTATGTGGATTAAAACGCATCTGGAAGAAGATCCCGAACTTTCTTTACCAAAACAGGATGTGTATAATGAATATTAGTAAGTTTTATTACTTGTTTACAATTTTGGTCAAGTCACTACATAGGCCATTACTTAATTGAATCAATTGAATTGTGCTTAAAGGTGGTTTTAACTTGCAGTTGTTTTTGTGGTCCAAACAAAATAAAGCCATTGTCGACGGCGGATTTCGGAAAAGTTATGAAACAAGTTTATCCACGAGTGAGACCTAGGCGTTTGGGAACGAGAGGAAAGTCGCGCTATTGTTATGCTGGTCTTCGTAGGCGTCTCAAATTAGATTCTCCAATTTTACCTGATCTTTCGGATAAACCTTTGGTAATTTCATTTTACAGTTTATTTATTTATCTTTTTAAATAACACCTATGGTTTTTTTTACAGTCATCGGAAGTTTCGTGCAGTTCGGCCGATCTTGTGGCTGCAGCTTGGACAATTGTTAAGGAATGGTCTGAACATCAATTAGGATTACAGTTTCCATCTTTGCAAGCATTAGCTTGTTATTTGGTATTGAATTTGTCGATTGGTAATGGTACAAGTGCAGCTAATCATGTTGTTTCTGCAGCTAAAACTTCTTTTAAAGGTACAAACATCATGTTTTATTTACTTATACAGAGTGTTCCAGTGCTCAATACGACGTTTTGGGAAAACACTTTTTTAAGAAGAAAGTTGGGATTATAAAAGTTTTGTCTAAATTTGAACCCTCGGACAATTCTCTTTAAAGCAATTTTTCTTATAAAGGTTATATTACCAGAACTATTGTTCTTTATGCATGTGTTTTTAATGAACCTGCAATTAATCTACAAACTAAATTACAATTTATTATCCGAAAATACTGGTTTTTGAGTTATAGATTAAATTGAGCAAAGAAATGCTAAAATAATTTAAATTTTATTTATTGTTTTTGTTTCAAACCCTATATCTTTTAAACACAGCTCAATTTAATGGGTTCCACTCATTGATGTTTTAAATTCATTATTGTTGCGTTAGCTATTGTACTATGTAACAGAACATCATTAATTTATTAAGTCTCATTGCGTTGGGGAGTTTGAAAAAATTTGCTCTACTAAATTTGTAGCACATTAAATTTGCTATTAGATATTCTCTATTTTATTGTAAAAGATACAGAAATATTAAAAAAACAAAACATAAAATTTCTTTTTTTTTATTTTGACGATAGAAGATTACACTCTAGACAGGTCTCGACTCTAGACCCTTTAAGAATTGACTTTCTGTTCTTTTTACATAAGATGGTTGCAAAAGTTCAGTTGATATCGATTGAAATTTTTATAGATTAATCAATATGTTAAATTATGCATCTTTAAGTACTATTTATAAACACTGTGCAAATGTGTGAAACTGTCTATTTATAAAAAATTGTTTGCAGGAGATTCAATATCTACTAATATTGCATGTGGAAACAAACATAAAGAAACACAATTGCAACTTCAGAGAAAAATTCAACAAAAATCAGAACTACACAAAGAACAAAAGAGGAAAATGCAAGTGAGTATTAATATAATTTAATTTCTTAGTTCAAGGGGGAAACCTCGGGAACTTGGAGTCATTCCATGTCCCAACGGTTTGACTGTAATGTCCGACTTATAAAGTTTTTTTGAGTAAGTAATTTGCTTGTAGTTTATTTATTGAAAGTTATTAAAATCGCTAAAAATTGTAATATTTGAACAGTTTTACATAATTAAGAAGGAATCGTAGACAAACTGTAGGAAACTTTCTGCACCTAGAAACCACGTGGTTTTTACTTTTGTATTTTTTTGTCGCTATGAGGCTTCTTCGTTCAAGGTTATAAAAATTATTAAGAATGCTCCAGTTAATTTTTATACAAGATGATGAAATTCCATTTTATCGACAAGCGAAAATATTGATTCACAAGCAACGACCGTTGGCTAAGAGCAGAGAATGAAAGTTTTTGATGCAGTTCATTAGCTATTCTGACGGTATAATGTTACAGTACCTACAGTAAATTGGAGCGAATAAAATCAGAGTGCTGGTAAATTGAATTTTTAGTTTGAGGTATTTTTCTCGAGATAAAATATTTCATCCTCGACCTGTCTGTTCTTTAGTTTCTCACTTTGTTATGTCTAATCGTTTTGAATATTTTGTACAAGTAAATTACTTATTAAAAAATTCTAATAATTTGGATTATTTATGCCAGGGTATCAACAATCATCTAAATGTCAGACATAAAAGAATATTATTCCTTGTTATATGGATTTAATTAAAACTTGAATTTTTTTACAGCAACTTCAATCTCCGAAAATAGAACACAAAACACGTTCCAAAAAGTTCAAACCTCAACCTAGGTCTGCCACTGTTAGTCCGTTAAATGCATCACCAACTGCAGTTTCAAGTGATATAAATATAAGTCCGTCTCAGGGCCTTCAACCTGTCTGTGATAAATCAATAGATTTTGCTAATCTACAAACGTTACCTGATTTTAGCAGTTTTCATAAGACAGTTAACCCTGATCAAATAAGCGAATATACGAATGAGATTCAGAAACATAATAGCGAGATAACGGGCGAATTTGTGACAAAGTCAAATGCAGTTGGTAAATTACCTATACCACGCCTCAACAATAATCCAAGTAAATTTTTTTCCACGGCATCTCCGAAAAAAGGTAAAAACGCAAAGTACAAAGCAATTCAACCTAAATTGGAACCATGTGACTTGTACAATCCACAAATAGCTCCTGCTGCCGACAATCGATCTAATCAAACAGTCATTGATAATCACACGAGCACCTCGAACAAGATTGCTATTAAGAAAGAAAAAGCCATTAAAAAATTAGTACAAGATACGTACAAGTCCGATATCGACAACAATTTGATATCTTTAGATGTCGATACTGACGTATCACTTCCACGAGAGCGATTAATAAGCATAGCAAATATGGATAAATCAGCATTAGATGATTATTTGGGCACCAACAATAGCCAAGAGAACGAAGAAGAATTGGTGAAATATTTTGAAAATAAAGATAAAAATTCCGATCAAGAGGTATCTTCAAAAATATCGCAGCTGCGTCAGCTTTTAATCACACAACAAAATAATATTGCGGATATTAATTCGTCCACGAATGGTTCGGACATTGATTGTTCTGATGATTTACAAGAAACTGCTTTGAATTTAACATCCTTGCTAACATCCAACAGTAGTGCATTTACGAAAACCAATTTATCAAATTCAAGTGTTAATTATCAAAAAAGTAGTGATTATTCCAATATGTGCGTCAGCGCACGTAGAAGGGTTAGTTTTGACATTCTTCAAGACGACTCCGTTCCGCCCAGTCCAAATACGCGCAGAAAAAACTTCAATTTTACGCCAATATCGCCAGGTCCTATGTCGCCTAATGGTATACAGTCAAAGTGTTCTAGTACAACCGTGAGTCCTTTTGTTAGTCCACGAAATACGCCCGTTCCTCGAGCAAAAGGTAACGTTCATCAAAATGTAAGTACATCTTTTATTGTTAATCAGCCAGGTTTATTAAGTATACCTTCGACTCGTAAACCAATAATATTGCCTAAAACAAACCTTAAGATTAAACAAGAAACAGATACACACAATGAAGTCGATATAACAAACGAATGCAGTGATTTACAAAACCAACTTGTCATATCTACCGAAATAAATAATTATTTACCAATGTCGGCTCCTGCGAGTCCTAAATATGCTACCAAAGCAAAAAATTCAAACTTCTTGCAAAAACTTCTCAATTCGAACAACAAAGTTACATATTCGCCGAATTATTCAAGATCGCAAAGTCTAACTGCCAACATGCAGGACTCGTTGTCTACAGAAATCACTCAACTATTTTCCAAAAATTTATCTGATGTGACTGCAGAAACAAATTATAGATCGCAATCGGTACCGTTACATCAGATGTGCCTCAAAACAAATCATAATCTTCAATCACCAATTGTACAAAATTCCTTTGCCCCAACTCAATTTCCATTTATCCCTTCCTCTTCGAGCATCATAGAAAATGATTTTAACGATTTCGATACGTTTCCAAATAACGAGAATATAAATATGAACAAAATTTTAAGTACCTTGGATTCGTGTCCAAACGAAATGTTGCAAACACCTGAAACGAACACCATGAAAGTCAGATGTAACGAAATTCCAATAGAACCTAGAAACGTTTATAATAATGTTTCGTTAGATAACAATTTGGAATTGCCCGATGGGGAATCTTCTATGGATTTCGATCAACAGGCCATAAAAATGAACGCCAACGCTTTACCAAATTTACGAATATTAGGACGTTCGTTAAGTATTGATATAGATTCCAGTTCCGAAATAAATTACTCCATGAAATACAATCCGTCGCGTTCCGTTCCAGGTACTCCTATACCCTGTTCGTCCAATCCTAAGATTAATATTTCAAAAAATTATCGGTCGTATCCTTCCACACCATTAGCTTTAAATGAAACCTTTTCTTACAATCATAGTCAAGATTGTTTATTAAATGGACAACCGATAAAAGAAAAGGTTGGTAGAGAAAACGAGATTAATCAAAATTTAACTTTTTTTCCTAGTTCCGAAAGTAACGACGAAATTTATAATAACGTTGATATGTTTAACGTTAACGATTCAAATCTCAATTGCGATATTTTAATAGGGGACAACAACAAAGCTACATACAACTTTGATGGTCAATTATCGGAAGGTAATTATGCTAACACCAAACAAAATATTAATAATGTTCTAGACGAAAGTTGCGTAATCAATGGAAGCGAATTTGATTTAAAAAATACATCCAACATTAACGGCTCATAGTTTTATATGAAATTAAACATTATTACGATAATCTTATTATTTTAATTAATAAGTTAACACATCAATTATTTCAAATTAATTGATCTAAAGAAAAATTTTGACTAATATTTAGTTGATTTTATTGTTATTAATTATTACTTATTATTTAGCGATGCTAAAGTTTTATGTTGTTTGTCAAAAAGTGTCATGTTTTAGTATTTGAAATTAAATCGCTATTTTGTTAAGAATCTTGGTAATAAATCAAAATTCTTGTTATAGAAGACACATCACATGCTTTGATTCTTATAATAACTTAAAATTGTTTAAAATGATCTTTTGCGATTTTAAAAATTTCTTTAAATAATCTGAAAGTGTATAAGGAACTGATTTTAGCGTCGTTGTTCAACCCTCATTGCAATGTAAAAACAAAATTTGGTTTATTCACAGGTAAATAGCGTAGAAAGAAAGTTGCGTTTTTGGGAATCTCCGAATGTAATATTTTCCCAAATTTCTTTTTACCTAATGTTCCTTTTATGAATAAATCAAAATTTATTTTGTTATTGCATGAACAATGGCGTGACATTTAAATTTTTGTATAAGTTATGAAAATGCACCTCATAAATTATATATTATAAACCTAACTAACCCTACTTGAAATTAATCGTTTTAATTGAAATCGTCAATGTAATTTTAGTACATAGTACTTTTCTGTTTTTGACAAATACTGTACAATTTTAGAATATCACAATAAACTTTTATTTGTGTCATTGGTGAACAATTGAAATATGGCAAAATATTAATGTAGTTATCGGGGTCTATTATACCAACTACATTTTACCTATCTCTAAGGTGACGAGACATCTCATTGTGAACTTCAATGTCTCGGTATCCCCAGCAGTTCGGTTCAATGAGAACGGGCAGGTGTCCTGTTTCTTTTTACGATAGTCCACTTGATAAAATTACCTAAAAATAATAGGGTGACGCCATCGTGATAAAAGACCAACTTACAGGTCAAGTGGATAATAGAACAGAGTGTTTTCTTAAAAGCTGTTTAAATTATTTAACTTATTATTGAAATTATATCTACATCATATATGAAAGGAACAACAAAAATGAACTAAAATTCAAAATATAAATGAGGCTGAAGAAAAGTATTACTAACGATTATTAAGAAACAATGCTAAACCAAAAGCTTGTTCTCTATTTCTTAAACATAAGATGTCCAAATTAATATTTCTATAACATTGCAACTACTTATAGCTCAAACGCTTGGGATGTCTATTGTTTAACTGCACTAACTAGTCTGTCCAGTGTTTTATTGTCTTTGTAATTTAGCCAAACTAACAAAAATTTTCCGATTTATTTTCTTATGAATTTATTAAAAATATTCAAACATTTTTTAATAGGGTTTTGTTCAAATGACATGTTAAGATTTAAACTTTCTAGTTGAAAATGCTTCTGAAATTTACGCATTAATTTCTTATTGTATCAAGTTTAGTTTGTTAATTTATTATTATAAAAAATTGAATAAATCAACAAAATGCAGGGTAAAAAAAAGTCACGTGATGGATAGGGCCGAAGGAAGTAATAATAGAGGAAACTATGATTATAATTTAAAAGCATTAAACATCAAGATTTAAAAATTCTTCAACAATAGCCGCTACTGAAATTAGGTTTAAAGATCAAGTGAGTTGTTCAACAACATCTCCTTGCAATGAGCTGAACACCACTGATGCCTACGTTTTTATTGTGTCCGTTAAAAAAGAAGTATTTTTAATATAACTTAAAATTTCCCAAGATAGTAATTAATTGTAAAAAAAGTAAACATTCTCATTAAAATATAAAAGCACTATGAAAAGTGATACATTGTAATTTTAATGGTCGTAACTTTTTTCAGCACATTCCACCAAAAATGTATTAAAACAAAGATATAAGATCCCTAAGAAGATAATCTACATTTCCTATCTTTCTGTACCAAACAATTTTGTCGACAACAAAAAGAATCTTGTTCGATCTTATTGAATCTTGTAAAGATTATCTTTCAGCAAAAATCGAAAAAGTTAAATAAAAGTCTTGCGCATTATATTAAAATCAAATTTCTTAAACTTTTAACATTTGTGGACTTCTATCGAGACATTGCTTTGCAGACTATGTTGATGTCGACCGACAGAAAAATTTAACACAAATACGAAATGAGTAAATTAATTTCTTTTGCATATTTACAAAGACCTTCTTGTAAGTAAAATTGTGGGAAATTATTGTTTCATTTTACACTGGACAACGCTTTTAAATAGGTAGTGAAAACTATTTCTTTTGTCTTGAATATTGATTGCATTTGAGGAAACACTGTTCTAGGAGGTGGATAACGTGGAAAGCAATTCATAATAAACGAAATAATTCTATCAAAATATTTTTCAGTTTTTATATTTTGCCAATTACATTTGTTCATTTACTATAAGTTGATAAAGTAAGACTTCTCTATGAAGATCTTTGTTGTAAAATTTCCAGTAACAAAAATAATGAATCAAACTAGAAACTACTCAGTGTTAAATTTGAATTTAAAAATCTTAGGGAAGTTTTTACTTGGTTAAGTTACCTAACAAAGATTTGCATAGTATTTTTATTTATAAATAATTATGTACATAATTTATTTGATGTATGGGGTAAAACGGAACGTGTAAACTTGAAAGGTTCTAGAAAAACTAGAGCATGTGATATTTTATAGATGACGGTATATTTTTGATACAAGATGAATTTACGTGAAGGAAAGTCTGCTTATTTGTGAGTTGTCTATCAAAATATTCCAACATGAATGTGGATCGTGAACTAATCTATCTACCCCATATAATTAGGTGTACATAATAGTTGTTAGCGCATTTTAGTTTTAAAATTAAACGTTTCGTCGTCTTCGTTCCTTTTTTTGTTATTATTACTATAAAAATCTATTTTTTTATTAATTTTTAAAGTTTCACATAATTAGAAATAAAGTAGCTCTAACGACTTAGTTTGAAAATCGATATTAGGTATTACATAGTTTTATTTTTCTTATTCTAAAAAAAATAATTTTGGTAATATGACACCACGAATTGAAATGTTTTTTCATCGTTTATCTTAGCGATAAAAAAATTATTGTGTAAATAAAAAACATTTTATTTATAAAAAAAATGTAACTATTAATAGTGTAACGATAGGTATGCTATGAATATTTTTATATTCTTTAAAAAATCACATGTGTATGGGTTAAATATTATAAAGATACTATTGGTCAGTGGTCAAAAATTTACCTAAATGTACAAACTCAATGTTTTCTACATGCTTAAAAGTCTGATAAATTTATAAAGAATGTTTTTCTTTTTTTGAAAATGAAAGGGGATTGTCGTTTTAATACCTGCATATTTTAGAATAAAAAGAATATAAAAATTGCTCAGGGAGTTTCTCATCGCATTTAAGAGTGTTTGAATTTGTTTAAATGTATTGATGAAAGAATGTTTGGATCGAGTGAGATGTGCTCTCACCTCACATTGAATGTAAGAAAGGTCTTGTTATTTTTAATTTTTCTTGATCAAACTATTGAAAGCCAAAGAAAATTATTGTTACATACAGTAGACTGCATTTTTAATATCGTAAGGAAATCTAAAACGCCACATTTGTTGAAACGAAATCTACAAAGTAATACCTAATTTCTTGTTAAATTTGAAAAAAAAAAAAATTCTCATCATTATTGTGTTAGGTTTAATGAGTGTTATTAATTATGTATACGAAACAACAGTTAACTATAATGTATGATATTAATATTATCGAAAGTAGTTTCATATGTAGTATGCAAAGTTTTATTTTGTTGTATAACACCGAGTGACTGTTTATTATTTCATTGTAAATTTCCTTTTTTTTTACTAAATAGGGAACTTACATTGTAAAACAAATATGAAACTTACCGTATATATGTACACAAGGTTTGATTTAACAAGTTTTTATTGACTTGTTAGCGTTAATAAAATTTATATAAATCATACTTCGTTGGTGGATGTATATCGAGTAGAAACGCCCTATAACAACCAACAAAAATTTGTACCCAAAAATGATGTTTGTTGTATTTTTTCTACTTGCACGATTACTATGCTATTCTCGTCTAGAGCATAAAAAATTTAAAAATATGTGTGTAATAGGTTACAATGTTTAGTTAACTTATTATTCATCTAATGGAAAATGGAATTGGTAGAGTCGCTAAATTTTTCATTAAAAAGAATTATTGCAACATTAACTTGATTTGCATTAATTATTTGTCGTAACTTGAAATTTAATAGAAAACTGTCCAGTACCTATTGTCTATTTTTGTATTACAAAATGGTAATTGAGATTTACATAGTTTTCAAATTTTTGTAACGAGTAAGGGTTTGTTTTAAAGTATCAGAATCGATGCGACTAATTTGGTTGCAAAGGTAACATCTTACAGAACACTTCAATTAAATATTTTTGCAGACGATTGGTTTTTGAACACGACTGAATTATGTGTATCTGTGATAAAATGAGATGAATAAGGGTTTCATAAAGTTTAGGTGTGTGATGATGATCATACTTTAAGTTTCTATATTTAATTATAGTTTGGAAACTAGGCTTTCCAATATTAAAAAAAAAATAAACAAACAGTTAAAATTGCGTCTTAAAAGTTATTTTTGTTATTTTTTTTGTATTTATTAGAATATTGAAAAATTTATGATTAAATTGCACATTTTATGTGCTGGGAATTTAATGCCCTTTGTTTTATGTGCACAAAACACGAAAGAGAAATCAATGATAGTGTTATGTGATGTGCGAATTTTACATGGAATTTAAAATTTATTGAACATGCAAAATTTCCAATTTTGGACCTAAATTACACTTGAACTTTTGAGAAACAAAGGAACATTGCTTCTTTTAAAAAATGTGATTTTTAATCATATTATTGTCACCTTGTTATGTAAGTTTATTGTATAAAATATTTTTTGGCTTCCTCTTGCCAATATTATTTTTGTTTGGACGATTCGACTCCTCAAAGGTGCTTTGTTTAAAAAAACAAAATGATGTAATGTGTAACATTATTAAAACTATTGAAATTTAAATATTTATATACTGGGTATAAGTAAAAATTATGCATGTGTTATTTATGTTCGTCACGTTACTATTTTACCAATAAAAAATTGATACGAATATTAAAGATTAATTTATTTTGGATATCTAGTGGAGGAATTTTTTTAGGAATTGAAACCCTTTTCTATAATTCAATCTATTCTAAATCAGTGGCTCTCACACTCTTATTAGATTATTTTTACATTTTATTTATTGCGAGGTCAAGAGCAGTAATTCAATTAAAAAAAAAAACAGATTGAATATTAATCAGAACGTAATCTGGGTTACCGGATGAGCAATATTGTTCATTTCGGGATAAACCTAATTACACGTAAGTAGTTTTTATTACTACTTACTGATTAACAAGGACTTACAGCTTAACGTGAGATCTAAACCTCGTTACAACTAATCTGTCAGTAACTAGGGAACTTATACATATGTCCCTATGACAGTCCGAAGCCCCACACCAACTAATAAATTACAATACATTATTTTGAAATATGTTTCTACATAGAAAATGATTGCAGCCTAGCAGTTAATTGTGTTGACTATTAGGCGAGATCTCTGGTTTGAGTCCGAACCGGAGTAACCCAAGTTTATTCTAACCATCTTTCCTTAGAAGGCACATCACATATATGCATGTAAGAGAATAACAACGTATCCTTATAGGATTCGACTAGAAAGATATCCTTTCCACATTTTTAACCCCTTAACGATCATGCCCGAACGTCACTCAGGCAAGTGCTACTTAGTTAATTATAAAATGCGCGTTAAGGGGTTAAATTTTTTATTCAAACTCCGATTTTACTGCCTATTTACTAAAAAACTTTTAGATTCATTCTAAAGAAAATTAATAAAAAAAAAATTGCAACCTAAACCCAGAAATCAAATGAATGCTGTGGCACATAGTTCTTGTAACAGTTTGAGAACCACCGATTTTTACAGAAGTTGTTAATCATTACTTATTTTTATCAAAAATTCAGTATAATCAAAAAAAAAAAAAATGTTTTTCCAATTCCAATTCGTTAAAATTGAGTTTAATAGGACTGAAGAAATTTCTAGTCACTTGAAAAAAAATTATTAACCTTTTTGTCTCAAAATTAGACGAAACTAGTCACGTGCGAATTTGGCTTTAATAAAAGTGGACCTCTTTGTGAAGTACCTGATTGTTTTGATTTTTAAATTGTGGAGGTTTATTTTTGGAAATTTACTTGTGTGAAATATTTTATTGGTAAACTATTGACTGGATGACGGTACCCAATTAGGGTTTTAAAACCCCATTGCCTAACTAACTTGTGCCTAGCTTTTTGTATTTAGATCCTAGATTTTAAAATAATAAAATCGAAATGTGAAAATATTTCACTAAAATATTTTTGTTTTATTGTATTTACATAATTATTATGTTTAATTTAAAATTAAAAATTTTATTGTTATGGAAATTATGTTAAAAATTTTAAAAAAAATTATATTTAGTGTTTTTATTTATAAAGAAAGAAAATTGTAAGAAATTTGAAAAGTAAATTTTTAATTTGTAAAAACGATGATGTGGAAACGATTGTAGGTATTTTGTTCGGTTTTATTGATTACACATTAATTGGTTGCTTTCATGTAAAATTTTTATTACAATAATTGTTAATTGGCAGCTTTTCATACTAATTAATCTTTTGTACGCATCATTTCCTTGAAAATTTCAGATTAAAACTGCCATGTACTTTTAAGAATACAAGTGCATAAATATTGAAATATTTATGTAAATTTCTGCCTTGACTGATAGGCTTAAGAACCTTGATAACAGTAACTTAGAGGCAGCGATTTTATTTTATTTTATTAATTTTATGAATTTTGATCTCGCTTCCATTGCAAAAAACTATTTTGTGTTAAATTGTAATGTATACATTGTTGTAAATGTTTTGCCAAAATGATTGTTGCATTTTTTCTACAAGTGATACTTGTTATATCCATGTATATTTAAAATATCAAATATTTTGTCATAAAAAAAATTTTGGCTGTATATTATCTTGATAATAAACATATTGATGTCAATTTTAAATTGATCACTTTAATTGTGGTAAAGGCAGAACAAATAAAGATAAAAAAGGTTAGTAACAAATATTAACAATTCCATCACCCATTTTATTGTTATTGCGCTGTTTTTTTTTTGTGAAAGAAGTAATAATCATAACAGTGTTATAAGTTTCTTTGCATAACAATTGTCTCGTTATGTAAGCTGTGTTTAAGTACAAATTGTTTTAAGTTTATTGGAACTACAGTAAAATTGAAAGTAGGTTAGTTCTGGATGTTTGGTGTATGCTGTTTCTGTACGATTATTATAAAACTTAAAACATATACAAAATATATTCATGTACACTTGTTTTTTTGCCGTTTTAATGTTTTTCAACCTTCTAGTGAGTCAAATTTATTCTAAAGAGCATTTTAAAATGCTGCATTGTAAGTAATGTTTTGATTCCATTGAATTGTAAGCTGCCAAAATTGGATTAATATTTCTTTTTTGGTCAACCTACTATGTTCTAGTTAAAAGTTTGTTTGAGAAAGCGTTGCTGTGGCCAATCCAATTCTAGTCCGGGTAGACCGGTTGTAACGAATCACCTAAGACAAAAGCTAAATAAGGAAAAGTAACAGAGTGGGAAATCTGATGAAAGATTGCTTTCATGTATGGGCTATTGTCCACGAAAATTGTTCTTTTTTGTATTCATGAATTAAATATAAATAATTAAAATTTAATTTTATTACTATCTACTAACAATAAAATTTACTTCAAATAATAATTCATTTTATTTTTATTCAAATTTAGTACCTATATAAAAATTGGAACAGTCTAATTTAAAGATATAAAATCTATTCAACAATTTAATGTTCAACAAAACTGATATTTTTAACTTAGGAATCTTTATTTTCATCACTATTTTTTGGAATATTATAGTTTGTTTCTTTCACTAAAGTTGTGGTAAAACGTGTTTTGTTTTGACCACTTTCATTACTCAAAGATGATTTTCTCGCATCCACTTTACTATTCGACAATGTCGAATTGCCTGGATGTGACAGTTGAGTTTTAAACTGATGCCGTTTGGATTTGTACTTTTTAGGAGAATTTTCCAAACTAACTTTCTTTGTAATATCACACTTTTCACTTGTGGTAATTTCTTCGCTGGCTCGTCTCGGAATTGCCGCAATATTTAACAAACTATCACAGGTGGGCGATTTACCATGAAAACTTTTGGAAACTCGCGATATTTTTTGTGGTTCCATGTAAAATTCTTTGCCAATAACAGAGCCCCGCGTTCCGCCTAAAAATAATTGTTTTATACCTGGAACAGGTAATCTGTCACAAAATTGATTACCTTTTTCTGAATAATTTTTTAAATACGGTGAGTTTGTTGTTGGCGTCACACTTCCTTCGTCGTCGATTTCGTTGGCATCCAAATTATTCTCGCCTATCTTATTTGAAGGAATTTGTATCGAAGCGCTGGGGTACATTTCCGAATGCTGCGTTATGGTTATGTCGTTGGAAACTTCCATACATTTAGCCCGCATGAATGACACTTCGTCGCCTAAAATACAAGTGTTAATGTCGGTTTTATAAATGATAATCAAGTACATACCATGCCTGATACTTTTTTGGGATCTTTGTAAGTTTGCAAAGTAATCAGAAAATTCTCTTGAGTCGGATACTTGTCCCGTTGGTTGCAATAATATTTCAACATTTTCTAAATCTTGATCCAAGTCCGGCAGGAAAATGTGAGATAAATTATCAACCAAGCCCCTACAGTACAAAATAAAAATTTTAGTTAGATAATTAAAATAATTTCCTAATTACTAATAGATCAGTGCTCACAGACAATTTCAGATCAGAAAGAATGAGTAAACGAACGAAAATTAAAATTTCTGGGTGTGCAAAAATATGCTACTTGGTTAATAAATTCAAAACCGTAAAATTGGGTCGTCAAGAGAATTTTTCTGTAAACCACAGAATTCTAGACAAAAAGTCTGAGAGTATATTGCTGTACTAGAATGATAGTAGGATAACTTAAAAAACATAGTTTAGAGAAAAAGCGGTTTATAGATTAAGATTAAACGGCAAGATATTTTTTCTATACTTACTTCTAGTACGATTTTGAGTAATCTGATTGATTTACTGCGTAGAATATCCCTCCGAGATACAGAATCAAGAATACATTTTTTTAAAGTTATCCTGCTATTATTCTAGTGTAGCGTTATTATTTAAGAATATACAGAAATAATCTACAGGGTGGCTAACAATCAAATTGGTTGTTCGACTTAAATACCAACAGTATGGCGGCGTGAAGCAGCAGACCTCGGATTAAATCTTAGTTGCGTCGTACCTAATACACTGCCGTGATCTGAAACCCAAGATCGTTTGTGGGCTTTAAAGGACTGACCCAGTTTATAAAAATTAAACAAAATTTGAAAGCAAATACCATGATGTGAAGTGGAAATAAGTATTCTAAGTATATGTCGCGGAATTTAGGTATTTATGAGAGGAACTTACTTTAAGAAGAAATCTCAATAGGTGACGTGACAACAGAAAAACATAAACACCTTCATAAGTTCATTTCCCACTTTTAGGATTATAAAAACATTTAGGTTCTTATAGGCCAAAATAGACTTTGTAGGAATTATTTCCACATTATTCAATAATATTGAATTTGGGAGTGCATGGCCCTCAGCCTCATATTTTTGCAGTCACTCAAACTGTAAGTTGAGGATTAAAAGTTGATATTTACCGCTTCGAAAGTATGGAAAAGCCAAGCCTAATAGGAGACAACTCAAAACATTTGAAATCTTGTAAAATTGTCTTACAATTATTAGAAACAGCCTATCACTGCTAATAAGACAGAAATAAATGCTTGGTCAGTTTTGAAACAGGTTTAGAAAAAACTGTACTTATGCATGCTTGGAGCGTTAAGTGACTTGTGCTTGGAGTCGAGCTGTCTGCGGTTCGCGCTTCATTTGCGTCATCAAGCATGAAAGGATCACTTTTTGCTCTTAATACATATACTACTTACATAAGAAGTTTGCAATGTCGCATGGACAGTGATAATCTTGACCGTTTGTTTATATTATATTTTATGATGTTCTGATAAGTTATGAATATTTTAACCATGAAATTTTAATTTTCACTTCTTTACACGTTAACTACCGAGTTTTGGTGCATTCCCGATCGGATTAAATCCCAGAAGCACTGACCTAGAAAGCAATTCCATTAGTCGTACTTAAATTTGTCTAGCATTTGTTACAATTTACTTAAAGCCCAATTACTACTTTTGTAATCCAAGTTATGTTAAATTTACCACCTTCATGCTACTGTTAAAACATGTAAGTTGTTAATTAATTTTCAATTTCTACAATAATTTCATTTAATGGATAAATGGTTAATGGCTAAATAAGGTCCCCTCGAATAATTAATAAAATACTTACCATCACATTAATTGCTTGTTTTTTAAAATTGTTTATTTTAGTCTATGAGTATCAAAAGAAAAAACATCACTAAATAAAAAATTTTGATCACTACTTAGCTAGACTATTTCTCTAACACTCAAATTTCCATCTAACATCTTTAAGTAAATTTTTGGCATTCTTACTTTAAGAAATGCTCGAAACATTACCTAATACAGTGTGCACAAAATAAAACATAAATTATATGACAAAATAATTTTTTTTTTTATAAAAAAAGGTATAATTTAAAACGTGTACATAACATGCCACCCTTGTTTACTCCACTTCTTGGTTTAATTGTCATCATAAAAAGTCAATATAACAAATTGTTTTGTAAAAATGTGATCTGAATATAAAATGTTTTCACGAAAAACTGTACGGAAAGTCAAACATGACTCGACAAAAAATAAACATTTATAATTTGACAATACGACTCGTGCTGTTTTTGTATAGGAAATAAATTACCCATCACTGCTGACAATACTCGATGACATTTCACTGCTTTCTTTAGAATTTGAATATGGATCCGAAATTCCTGGTGATGAAGGACCACTACTGGACGATACGAAACTTGGAGGACCGCTCCAGCCTAAACCTGATCACAGAAACAATATTTGTTTTACATGCCAAAGTAGAAATAGAACAAAACTCACTGTTACAAGGCGATTGCAATTTTAATGGTGGAGGATGAGTCGAATAGCCTTTACTGTTTACATCTGTATCTGATAAATTTATTGGAGTCGTCGAAGGAGTAGGATATTTTGGGGGCGTCGATGATGGAGTCTTAAATAACGGCATCGAAGTCATTTGGTCCAAAAATATGTCAAGTTGTCGTAACGATAATGCATTATGCAGTGTTTCCAACGGTCTGATTGGAGGTACACCACCAAAACCTTCAATTGCTATAACAAATGTTTAAAGATTGTTTTTCAAACATTATTTTATTTAAGTCACATAACGATTTTAAAGATTACTTCCAAAATTATTTGATGGAAGAAATACAACTTGTGAATTTGGAGGAAATATTCTAAGCTAGATAGATTTATTGTAAATTTTGGAAGGTGGAGAAAATGCAAAAAATTAATATATTGCAACATTGTCAACAAAAGAAGAATACTTATATTTTATGAATGGGTTTACACTGTTAAATATTTAGCCCAGGGCTGGGTTGTCAATACCTTGTCAGGGAGACATGGTCCAAAAAGTAGATGTACTCGATTGGGGATCAAACCCACGACTGCGACAAAGCAATTATTCAACCTTCGATAGTAATAGTTTGAAGTTGTTCTACTATTTTGCATCTTTCTATAATATGCTCTTGTTTGAAATCAAAGGTAGGCACTGGCGCTTCTATGCAAAGGTGGATTTCTTATTTAATTTGGTTGCAACAGGAAAATTTGTATGTCAAAATTTCAAAACAGCAAATTACAACAATGCAATGTACCAATTTCTGTAGCTTCAAAGTGTGGTAGCCTGGTTTTGTAGACCCACTTAGATGATTCAAGTTTGAAATTTAATTTCACGAATTTTCCGCCAATTGTAGTTAAATATGGTTAATTTCTTAATTAATTATGGTTCTTAAAAAGTAGATCTTCTTTACACAAAAGTTGGCCACCCCTGCTCTATAAGATCTGTATCGCGAGAAGTGTCAAGTTTAGCTAATTCGTACCAATCATCTACGATGAACAAAGGGTAGTGTCTACAAATAGAGTAATTGTTGCCAAGCTACAACAGCTTAAGCTGCTTTGGTAAGCAAAAAATTGCAGGTGACTCAAATTTGTAGTTGCCGAGAAGCAAAGCAAATATTAAGATTTAGTGGTAAAATTGCATCTATATTTTAAGGGTTGCAGATGAACATTGAAAATGTTTATTACAGCGCTCGATAACTCAAAGAGTTTTAGGCTGAAAATATATTTGCGATTTATAAATTGCTCGAGATGATACAATGAAATGGATAAATGCATCGTATTACAAAAAAACGTAAAATGTTAGGAAGTAATCTTTAACATAGCACACAAAACATTAGCAAATTTCTTATCGGTTGCATAAAAACAACATGAATTAAATTACCTGATGCACTAGCCGTACTTGGGATCATATCTCTGAGATTTGGTGCACTAGAACTACCAGATATTACTGCTGTAGAAAATAGGGAGTTGGTACTTCCTCCTCCTAATTTCTTTAGTGGCAAAGGACCTCCAGTGTTAAATCCTAACATCTTAAAGTAGGTCGTCTGCCCAGCAATGCTGTGCCGGTGGCGTTTGGTACCAGTACTGCTGTTGGTCTCTGAATAGGTTGGGTTGGTTATAATTGGGTTTGGATGTGACAATGATCGTAAAGGTGGATTTTTTATTGGACTATTTAAATAATCGCGGTACGATTGCAAAAAGTTATATTGACTTGTTACCGATTTCGTGCCAGGTAAGCTAACCGAATATGTTAATTTGTCTTCTTCGCTAGTTTCGTATACTGGACTTACGAAGATAACGGGATAAAAATCGCTACATTCGCTAGTTGTGTTTTCTAAATCATTTTCATTACAATATGTTTTTGAGTTTTTAGAAGTTATTTCTGCACGTTTCTTTAGTTTATGTGTACATGTAAAGTTGTCCAAGTGATCTACACTGTCATTGGACACAATACATTGACATTTATTAGATGTCGGTGGAGAGATTGTGTGTTCTGTCACGTTAACGTAAGTATTAGTAGGAATAACAGAAAAAAGCAGAAAATGAAAAGTTATTATAAGGGAGAAGGATCGAATGTGTACAAAAGAAGAAAAACAAAATATATTATTGTTCACTTTCACAATACTATCACAATACACATCATTATGAAACATAAATTTAATTTGGAACCAAAATAAAAATTTGCCCACAAACCTTTACTCAATTCGCCAAGGTTCCTTTAAAAAATCATGTATGGGCTTTAAAAATTTAGTTATTCTCAACAGAAATTTTAGAAAACTTAATACACTCCAGCGATTTTGTTAGTAAATGCACGAAGGTTGTTTTTGTTGACAAAACAACACAAAAATTAAGGAGTTAGTGAAATGGCATACAGAAAACAGCATTAAAATAAAATTATGCATGCAATAACACGCAAGCTCAAGTTAAAAACATCGATGCGAAGATGGTAAGTATTAGTCAAAATAATTCTTAAAAACACAACACAATGTAAGTAACGAAAATGTTTAGAGCAATACACTGATAGTTATTTTTTTATTACCAAATTATTCGCTAGTACTTTTCAGTCCAATATAAAATTTGCAACCGACAAAAATGTTAGAAACAAGCAAAATTTAATAGACATCGCGTTGCGTTGGTTGGATGTAAAACAGCAATAAAAGGAAGATAAATTTGACTCTAACATTGCATTAGAATCAAAAATACCTTCACGAAATATTTTAACACCAGACGTACAGATCAATTACGGGCAGACGAATTACTCTACATGATTATCAACTTGACTTTGCTCATGCTCAGCCACAAGTACCTAAGTTTCTATATGTTTTAATCCAAAAAAATTGCATTTTTTGTTTAATTACAATTTCTTCAAAATGAAAATTATTAAAAATTAAAGAAGTTTTTACATGTAGAAACTTAGACCACAACATTTAAGTGTTTACTACAAAAATAACGTAATTAAGATAGAACAAAAAAAAAATGTGCACAGTTTATGATAAAGTTTTTTTAAAATAAACCTTACGCTAAGAATAGTTGTAAAGAAAATGCACAATACATCAACAAAATCAAGTTGAATACTACAAAATCCTGAAATAGTAATTGCAAATTAACACAGAAAATTATTAAAGTTTACATTCAAATTCATTGTTAGAAGCAAGAAAAAGTAATAAATACAACTTTCGTACCTTGCAAGTTAAAGATGCCGACTTACAAGTTAACAAAAAGCAAAAATTTAAGAATAAGTTATTTGGTATAATTTAAACATAATTAAGAGGAATCCTTCAGCACTAACTATACGAATAATTGAAATATACTTCCGCATTAAAAATTTTAAAAATAAGAAAAGGTTTAACGTTCTATTGTAACTGCATGACCATGATCTTTTACCTCAATTTGAAGTCGAAGAAAAAGTCGAAAGTTTGTGGAGTTTAAACTGTCAGAGTTTTCTTCACAATTAACTTGCATCATAAGACATTTGTATCAAATTAACAACAGAAAGCAGTTTTGCAAAAATGGTGAGCTAGTGTACATTGGTGCAGCATGCCAAACACATCTAATATGATAGGAGTTTTAGATCATGCAATAACTTTCGAATTAAATTTATTCATAATTCAAGTATTAAATTGCAGTTAAACTAATTTAATCTCTTTAAAAATGAGAAGGATTCCTCTTAATATTTATTAAATTAATAAGACTAACTGAATTAGTGCCTCGGTGGTAATTAAGTTTTACCAAATGTGTAAAATTATAAAAGTTTTATGGCTGCATCAGCAAATATTAAAACAACCTTTAATATTGATCAGACAGTTGTTCAAGACAGCAATAGAAAAGATTGTCGTAACATAAACATACCTTGATTATTAACTGCATCCAAGCTTTGGTACTGCAACTGATCGGCTACCCAAATATAATCAGAACACAAGTTAGATATGAGTTCACCATGCCAATTAGTAATATAAATAAACATTTTAGTAATAACATATAGCATCAGTTACAATGAACTGAAGATTCCATTGTTCTGTATTTAAAAATTCTTCAATTTATTTTAATGTTATTATCGCACAGCAAGTCCGTCAGATAAATACTCATAAATAAAATTTCGTAATTAAAACAATTTTTGATAATCCTACACACAACAAAAAAAAATTGCTTACCTTTTCCTTGAGTTTCTGAAGTACGATTATCATAACTTTTTGATCTTAATTCAGGTTCTGGACTCAGTGTTCGCTCCGAACCTTCTTCTCTTGGTGTTTGCTGTGCTAATTCTTCATTTAAACGTTTTGCCAAATCCATTGCCTCGTGTCCACTCACGGTATGTGACGACCTAAAAATTAAAAGTTATAATATTGAAATAATAAAAACAGCAAAAAATGTTACCCTATAGGAATTGGATTCGACTTGTGATAATGCCTATAATGCTTTTCATGATTAGGCGAAACAGGTGGCGACAAGTCATGTAAACTAGATACACCAATCACACGTTCTTCAGTACTACCCTCGGATTCTTCGTCGATACAAGGCGAACAATGACTTCTCGATTCTGGTGTTGGCGTTGGAGAACTATTTGAACTCTGAAAGGTACAAATGAAAAAAAACCTAGGCAAATTATAATTTACTAAATTTACTCCAGTTTTACTGGCGACGGATTCGTTGCGCGAATGTGGACGAAAACCAGGACCGGGAGGAAGGTTCTTTTGTACACAACAATTAACACCTGGGCTAAAATGAAGTTCGATGTGAAATCGTTCATCGCTGCTTGGATCCTTGGTCGGATCTTCATACAACATAATAACTACTTGAGACATGTAATTTAATTCAGACACCATAGAAATATATTCCATAGCTCTCGACCATTGTTCATCCGTAACCACCTAAAAATAAAGTGTTAGTAAAATAGGATGTAGGGATAAGAAAAATTATACATTGAACAATCCACCGTAGCGAAGACACGTGATGAGGGAATGAACATGACTTTCACTAGTAAAATATAATCTGGTACGAACGTGACGCCCTGGACTTGAAACGCCGTGAGAATATCTAGGATTTAAACGATTAACTGTTTCATTATCACATTCCTCGATATTGCGTTGTAAATCGGCACGAATTTTTTTGAGAAGTGGTGTGCAAATGCCTTGGCCAATTGTTAATTTTTCTTGTGATGTTAAACCGTATTCCTGTAAAAGATGTGATTTTTTTAAAATACGTTTATATTTTTGTGTGTAAACATTATTTATATGGTTCCATCGGCATCAGTAGCTACTTTAGTTTTTTATATACCTATTATTTTGGTAAATTGTACTTCTTCGCATAAAATTAAAATAACATTTTAATTTACCTGTGGAATTACAATATCTGCTAGGTACTTAGCGTACATGTACAATTCTTCTGCTTGTTCATACTGCAATGTATGTTGGTTATGTTGTAAATCATATTTGATGCAGTCATAAATGTCCGGAATTTTACTAATATCGAATCTTTTATTTTTAGTACAAAAGTCCTTCTCGATTTTACCCCATCTACGTCCCATCAACTCCCAAGTTTCTCCGTGATATAAAACTGCGTCTAAATTAAAATATAAAAATTACATTAAACAAATTAATTATTACAAAAATAATACCTTTAGTCTTAGGATCATCTCGTTTTAGTCTTACAACATCTAATAAAGAATTGATTATTTCGTGAACATGTTGACAACATTTGTATGGATTTTTCACAAAATCTAAAGCATCGGAAATACTAGAGGAATTACAAGGATTAATTTTTTCTACATCTTCCATAGTAAAGTCTCTATTTAATTGCATTAATTCGTGAAGTCTTGATTTACACCTTAAATATTTTTTTAAGTATTTGATTGATAGAAACTTAAAGAAAAACTTACATATTTTGATATTTACTACTATCACAGTCGTTATCAAGAAGTCCATTAGTATTGGCACTTTTTACCATTTGTACAAGAATAGGCGTCAATTCGCCTTCGAGCGCCAGCAGTCCTTTAGCAAATGCAGCGGCAGTCATTTGTACTCTACCTTCATCGGATGCATATATTTTTAAGTCGTGGCGAAATGTTGAATGTAATCTTAATAATCCTAAACCTTGAGCCCCAGCATATTCACCTAATAAAACTTAATATTATTTTCGAATTGAGCTTTTCTTAAAATATGCACCAACTTGTACCACATTGATCACTTTAAAGTTCATCAAGTTGTCACAAAGTTGCCGTAAATTCAGTAGTAAGAATATTTTAAATTAGCTGTAAATACTGAACAGCTTTAATTGTTTCAGTTTGTGTAAAACTACTTTCTAAATTTTTTAGAACCTACAATATGAACTTTAGAAACAATATTAAAATAATAAAACTTTTCATCAAAATTACATTTTCTAATATTTTTAAGTGCAGGAATCCTCAAAGCCTCACTTAATAGTCAAAGTATACCGAGGACATGCACTTTCCGAATTTAAGCTATGTCAGATGTGTGATTGAAGCTCAATTTAAAAAATGAATTTTTGTATTTGTGCTTCATAAATTTTAATATATATGCTAATAGATCATATTACAGTAGTTTTTACACCAAAAATATTCAATTAAAGCTTTCGAAAAATTAGACAACTTACTAACTGAATAATATTGCAAAATTTAAATTTAAGAATCTCAACAAATTTACTACATTAATTTATAGAAACTACTCTACGAAAGAAAAGCTCACTTTTAGATTCTTAAATCAAATTCTGTTAAAAAGTCGATATACGAAAAGTTGTAGAAGAAGCATAACATTACAAAATTATATTACATGAATATTATTTGCTTTTAGCTTATTAAATGGTGTTCAATGTAAATAAACTTTAGTTAAAGATTTAAACATTAGTTTAAACATTATGATGAATAAAATACAGTACCTGTACTTTGAAAATGAAAGTGGAACGATGAACATTGAACATGCACCTTGAGGTAGTAACAAAGTGTTTCCAAAATAAATACATTCTTAAAGATTAAACAAATTATGCAAAAAAATAGATAACTAGAACAAAAGGCAATAAAAAGCAAGGTACGAACCGGCCAAATGTCTACCTTGGCCCCCGGGGTACATACAACGGAAAATTCTGCCCAATTCTTCTGCTTGAATTCGGCCCGCTGGAGTTAATTCGCCTCCCCATTTTAATATCAAAACCAACGATGGTTCGGCTGGAGGATCTGCAACATTAAATTTAACAGCATTAATAACCAAGTTGATAATTTGTTGGAACACATAATCAAAACAATTGAAACAAGACGTGCATTAACTTGGTTTATAAAAATGTAAAACTAAACCATAGTAAAATAATAATTAAATATTAAAACTACAATAAGTAATTAAAAAATTGTCGTACTAAGTTGTGTTTTACCATCGTCGGAGCTGGAGCCACGTGGTCTACCCTTCGGTTGATACTTCATCTGAACCTTACGATTAATACCAGAAAAATGGCCATACCTAAGAATAAACTCAAGGTAAAAATTTAAATTTCTTATAGCAAGTAAATTGAAATTTACATTTCCAAAACGCTTTTTAATTGTTCAAGCTTTCCTTGTTTCTCTTCAATTTCCGGATCGGCTTCATGCTGTTGAATTTCGGCCAACAATGACCTGGCAATATCTAAAATTTCTTGCAACTGCTTAGGTCTTTTTAATTTAACGTATCCTTGTTTATAGCCGTCGTATTTCTCAAAAATTTCAAAAAACCTAACAAAATTCTCATTTTAATTTTCGATTATAAAACCTAAAGAATTAACGTTACTTAGCATGTCGTACTTCAACTTTCATTTTTTGTTTAGGTGTGCGATCACCATGTCGAATAACAGCTACCACGCAACGCAATTCCATCATTTTACCAAAAGTTGTAGGAACAATTGGCGGATCATCTAACTGAAAAGGCACTGACCATGGAATATGCAACGTGGGTGCAAGCTCTCGTAAAATCATATTTCCTAATATTTTTGCGCAATCGTCGTAATATTTATTTGAATTTTTTACAAAACTAAATCCGTTTACATCACAAACAAACGATTTACCATTTGCCCTAAATTAGAAGAAAAATTAGTTAGGTAAAATTTTACGATTTCATATTATAAACTTGCCTAAGCAAGTCGAAACCACACACTGCTTGTTTAAATGCGAGACAAACTTTTCGCGAAATTAATTTTTCCGCGTTACTTAATATTACGGGATAACGTATTTCTTTTCCTTCTCTATCTCGTTCGACTTTACCATCCAAAGCAGGCGATTTTCTAGCTTCTGCATGAGCATAATCTGGTCCAACGGTATAAACCTAAGCGTAAAAACTTAATTAACTTGATAGTTATTATAGCCACAAAACATACTTTAACGTCTGTTCCATCGGTAGGCATAAAATCTTCATAAATAAAACTACCAGTTTTTCGCACTCTCGATTCGGGAGAGTAAACGCTACTTCTACTGCCAATCTAAAATTTTCAATGTCTCGTTTAAAATTTTGAGAACTTACAAAATGAAATAAAGATTTTTACATGATATAAAGACCTTTCAAAAACTGCTCATCTATTGAATTTTATATTAATTTCGTCAATCAATAATTTTGATTTCTTATTAGTCTAATTGTTTGTACATACGTGGAATCGATATAGTAATCTTGATTCAGTGAACGCAAAGGAAGATAACTGAAAAGAAAATATGGAACATACAGTGTAGATTTTTGTTTGGAAGCAAATACATAGAAGATTTCTAATGTTGGCATCTCATGATTGTAAAGCACATGAATTATGAAGACAGTACAGTACAAAATGTGTGACAAAACAGTGAAGTAAGTGGTCACAAACATTTTTTGCTAAATGATTTCTTTAACAAATATGTGGAAAGCTTTTGATAATATTAATCTTTCTTTAAAATAGAAACTCATGTTTGTAAATAAAATTATATTCCATAATTTGCAAGATGAACGATGCCCTGTACAAACTTTAAAAGTAAATAAATTTATTTATAGCCAATCAGAACAATGAAAACAAATTCCCACATATTTGAGAAAACTATATTAAATTTTTATTATTCTCCAATCACCACTAGAGATAAAATTGTGAATCCAATTTACGTGTAAAATTTAAATTATTTTTTTAAATTTGTTTGTAACAAATTTAAATTTGTTAATATTGAAGAAAAAATTTATTAGGAATGCAAATAATAAAACAAAACTATCCCAAACTGCTCAAAACTTGGTAAAGAATAATAATAAGTAAAATTATGTTTAAGTTTCTTACAATGATTTATTCCACGTATTTGTGTATTATCTATATAATATATTATGTAGACATAAATAATAAAATAACCAATCATTATCGCTATTATCTTCAATAAATAGTAACAGTTTAAAACATAGATAATAATATTTGTTGCCAAAACAGAGCAGTGCCCAATAGTTTTCATTCGATTGGCACACTTGCAGTAATATCTTAGGATTCCAGAAACACCAGTCGTATTTTTTGCATACATACAACTTTAAAACAAAATAATATGTTTTCTTCGAAATATTTTGTTACGTGATGCAATTTGAACTTTTAGTATAGCCGTCTTCCCTCATAGCTTCCGCCAAATATGATATTGTCTGACTGGTGATAATGATGAGTTATTTTATTACTACTCGGCCATGCCTACCCAGATGCAATGTTTTCATCTGTGCGCTATAATATAGCTACCAGCTAAATAATTGTTTATTTGGTTAGCAAATACTATGAATTTCAAGTCAGTAACTGGAAAAGCAATACTTTCCGTTGCTAATCTCATTAATGATAATTATATAAGAATAAAAATAAAATAAAAAGATTTTTCCAACAAGTCATTTATTTTTTCATGCAGAATTTGAATGTGCTAAAATAAATATAAGTTGTCATTTAAGCTAGGGCCACGCTTGCGACCCAAATGCAGCAACAAAAATGTCGCGTTCAGGTCTCAATGACATGTTACGTGTATTCAATGGGGCTGCCTTGCGGCATGTAACTGTCGACGATTTTCGTTGTTTTTTTTCTCGCTTTTATACAACTTTTGTTTGAAACATTTTTTCATTTGGCGTGCGATGGAGGTTTTCAAATTAACAAAATCAAAGTATACTTTATTTTAGGCAATACAAATACATATTTAATTTTGCTTTTCAAATTTCTGTTAAATTATAAGAATTTTTTTGCACGAAGCTAATACTAATTTTTTTATTAAATTCTTTACCAAATTTTTAACAGTTTATTCACCACCAGATAACCAAAATAAATGAATAATCAAAACTTTACAGAAGACGAAAAATGTACAAACAGAACATTAAAACAGTATAAGTTTTAGAAATGATAATAAAACCATAAGATGTGTCAATGGTATGAAGTTTGTTACTTTAGACTCAAAAAATGTCTTTGATAGTATGTTAATATAACTAGTTTTTGAAAATTTTTATATCAAAATATAAAAAATCTATAATATAATAATGAAGTTTAAACTTAAACTATAAACTAATGCGCGATTTAATAAAACTTTTAACAAACTGCTGATATTTATTGGCTTGTTTTTCTATTGGATAGTTAAATTGAATATTGCTTTGAAAGTTTTATGAAACCGAACATATGACTTTCCTTTATATAAATTTTAAGATAATAATGGAAAAAATTCCACAGCCAAATTAATAATTTATATACAGCAGAAATTAGTACCTATTTAATTAATTTTAAACGTAGAAGAAAAAATTAATAATTACCTTTCTAAATAATCGTTGACTTCCTCCACCTGCAGAAGTGGGATAATAAATGTAAATGTTGTGATCTTCCGCAGATACAGGTTTTTCAACAAATGGTTTATTAAAAACTACCCCGTTTACTTCAACATGATCTTCAGATTCCATCAATTCGTGATCTAAACAAATTTTTGTAAATAAACAGGAAAGTAAAATTTATAAAATACGAACGTTTTGGATCCAGGCTATCTCGATCCAGTACTGCATACCTAGGTATTTCGATTCCTTCCGATTCAAGAATCGAATAAACTTTTCTTCGGTCTTGAATGTCATATTGCATATGTAAATTGTTAATAACATACGGATTATGCATTTGTGCATACTGAATAGCTTTGTCTAACGGAAAACCTTTAGAATGAAACGATATCAAACAATCACATGGTGGCCATTGCTCAACCGGTGTCTTTAAAAAAAAGATGTAATTATATGTACATTAAGAAAAATTAAGATGGAGTACCTCAAGTATCACTTCTTCAGGAAAAACTACAACCTTAATATATTCAAACTCTTGCAACCTGGTAAGTATCTCTTTCATGGGCTTACTTTGAGATTTTTTCGACATAGCACATATGCCAACCACCACGTGCTTGACATTGTCGTCCATATCAAACTCCTGAAAAGTTGGACTTGAATCACTTCGTTCACATGATTCTAAATCACCCTATATTTATAACAAAAAGTTGAAGTTAGAAACTTGCAGTGTTATTTTTTAGATTTAGTTGTACCAAACTTAAGGAATAAAAAGTTCTTGCAATATTCAAGGTATCCATTGTGTAGCAAAATCATAAACGTTGCAAAAATTAAATTAAAAGACCATTTTATAATTGTTTCTCATACTACTTATATAAATTTGACATAATACTTAAGTTAAATTGACAAGAACTCTCTGGATTGTTCCTTCAAATTTCAACGATCCTAATTTTTCTTAATACATCTAAAATTGGGAATTAAGTACTTCTAACAGTTTAGATTAGATCGATAACCTTCGCATCTAAGGTAACCTACTAGAGCACCACGGAATAATCACGTTGAAGACAACGTATTTGTTATTCCTAAACAACCGTATTTGGAAGGAATACATCTTAAATTCATATGCAGGATTCTAAATGGAGCACAAACTTAGAAAAGAAATAACTGAGAAATACCAAAAATCATACCTGTGTTATTCAAATGGAAAACAGTCGGGGGGGGGGGGGGTATTTCTAGTTGAGATTTATTTGGAGACATCTGTGAGAGGATAAAAATAAGAACAAAACATTCAAAACATTCTCACGGAAAATGGTGTTTTAAAGTTAGACCCCCTTCTTTCTGGAGATGCTATCACCTGAGTTTTGAGTAGCATTTTAGATTGATAATAATATACAAGCACTGCAGGTCTGTAGGCCCCGAGCCGATTAGACTACCCACAATTGCAACAAGCAATTAAAGCAGCACTCTAACTGCAAGCTCACGAACATGCTTTTAGATTATCGATACTTCCAAAGAACAAAGCCGTAACTCATTTTATGTTATGTTAAATCTTCGGGAATTTTTAAATTTTCAAATCGCTCTCCCGAAAAAAGGTAAAAGTGAGTTACGGCTTTGTTCTTTAGGATTATGGATATTATTATGTATTATTTTACATCGTAATAACATTTCGTCATTCAATTTTCAAATTTCGAAGTGCAAGTGATAAAAAATAAGTTGAAACATTGTATAATATGAAAAAACAGAATCTACACGTCTGACAAGAATGAATTGCAGTAAAATGTTTACGTACAAAATTATACACCTACCATTTAAACTGCGTTAGAATAACTTTTGTTTATTTTTAATTTTGGCTGAATTATGAGGAACTATTTTTACATTAAAGCAGCATCGTTGCAAATTACACCTGTGATATTTAAAAATTACAAACTGCAAATACATTTTTATTATTCTAGCAAGTGGGTACTCATTTTATAACTATTACGATACCATAACCATATAACTATAAATAACGATGGCAAATATAAATAAACATACTTACACCGCCAACATAAAAGTGCGTTGATTTTACTGTATTACGCAATCCTTGATATCCATATTCTAATTCTGTATAAGACATGATTTACTGGACTCATGCCGCAGTTTGGCCACTTTAAAAGTAATTTTATGATTTTCTCGCTAAACATATAAGCAAGTCAAGTTGTAAAACCTTATCGACCTAATTAAAATATCTATTTATATATCACGTTATTATAATCAATAATTTAAGTGTTTGAACCTTTTGGACGTGCCCAACTGGGTTCAAAAACTGAAACAAATGTATAACGACCTTGATAACAGCTGATTAACGTTCATCGATTTGAAAAAGCTGTCAAAAATATTTCAACCGGTAAAACGGTAAAAACTGATTTTTATAACACCTCAGATAAAAGACAGTTATCGAGACAGCTAAAAGTGTACACCGCCGTTAAGTTGTTGTAGTGTAAAATTGAACAACTCAGAACTCACAATAATTGTAAATTGAGGTTATGTTTTGGCTGTTGGTTTTGTTTTGAGAAAAAACAAGAAATATTTTAAAATCAAAATGTTCTCAGACGCTCACAGGTTTTTTATTCAATTTATGCTTAAAAAAATGTATGTTTCCATCGATGCAGCTCTAGAATTTGCGAAAAGCATTCAAGGTAAATATATAAATTATATCTAACCCTTCGGCAGTCACGATGTATCTACATTTTTGTGCCAAATTTAAAGTTTATATTGTATAGAGGAGATGTAATCTGATATAAAAGGAATATGATAATATTTAGGTATTTTCTTCCGATGGTCTTTCCCGAACAGTAATCTAATATAAAATAAATAGGTTTTGCATAGGTTATTTATTTTTGTCAATAAAACAATACACTTTAATCGATTGACTTTGGTTTATTGTACCATCATCGGAACACTGTCAATTTATAAAATTCGATGAGATCATAAAACAGCAGTTGTAGCTGCAAACCAACAATAAAAACAAAAGAAAATCTAATTTCTAATAATATTACCCTGGCATTAGATAAAAACAAATGAAAGTTTTGAAATTGCTCAAATTTTGTCATGGAATTTTTGATTTTTAAACGAAAGTCAGGGAATCTAAGACAAAATTCGCAATTTCTCAAATATACCAAGATTTAAAACTTTTCAGTTTTAGGCAGGGCAAACCTGGAAAAGTCAGCGAATTTATTTTGGAAAAGTAGTGGAAATCCTGTTTCATTTGTCTGCTTAATTTTAATTTTGTTCAATGTTTTGCATCTACTACTTTTGGTTTATGCCTTGACCGAATTTTATAAGACTTATTTATCGATTGGGAGTAATTGAGTAATTCTTAATAACAAGGTTGGGTGGCCCAATAAGACAAGCTATTAGCTGCGATGACTTTCTCATATCTGTTTTGCTATGGCGTCTTGACTGTTACCCCCATGCCGGAAACAGCACTGTCACTAATCAAAATATTCTTTATGTATGTAGATATATTCCGTCACCTTCGAAGGGTTAAATCCTATTGATAATCCATAAACTAATAAGTTTTAATTTTAGATAATTTGGGTACTTTAAAAAATTTGAAGAATTTTATAACGGAAATTAATGGAGAAATATCAAAACAGGAATTAAAAATTGCGATGGTAAAGTGCGAAGTAACTGAAGATAATAAACTATTGTTATTAAATACTGCAAACGATGACATTACAAAATTACAGAATGTTTTTACATCTGCAGAACTGGAATACTTTCAGACATTATTCAAGGAATTAATAACGATTCCAGAACATAAAATATCGACCATGGCTTGCTTTAATCTGAGTAGCTCAGTAACTAATAGTATACGTAAAGATAATGTCGAAACAGTATTGGAAAAATTGAGGAAGGAGGGGTATCTTGTGGTTAAGGATTCCTTTACATACTTGGGAGCAAGGTGTATAGTAGAATTTGCACCTTACTTTAGTCAGCATTGTAAAGAATATTTAAGCAACTGTTATTTGTGTTCGGAGTTAGTTGTTCTGGTAAGTTTGTTTTTTCAATCGTTTGTAACTTCTTATTGGACTTGATAACATTTTTTTAGGCCCGAAATTGTTCCACGTGTAAAAAAGGAATGCACAGCTTTTGCATTGATAAATATTTGGAGAAGCAGACTAGATGTCCCAGTTGCAAAAAAGCTTGGACAGAAGTCCAAGTTGACAGTAATACAGCGGGGTCTTCCAGCGAAAGTGAAGTCGATTCATCACCAATCGCAGGTCCCAGCACAAGAAAAAGACCACGTATTTCTTAAAATTACGTGCATTATATTTTTTCATTCATTTTTTACATACATTTATGATACATAATAAATTGTTTATAAAACTGGTTATTTTTTAAAATTACGAGTTATGCAAAAGCTTATTAAAAGCACCATAAGAACTCTCCAAATCAAATAAGAGTTGACGTACTTGTGATTCTGAAAGTTCGTCTGATGCCTGCATAGAATTTAGCGTATTAAACCACTCTGTCACTTTTTGTTTTCCTTCAAAATCGGATGGCAAAATGCTTAATCGATTCATAGTGTCTACTAAATCTTTTAATTCCGGATGTATTTCATCGGTTGCACAAAACTTTAATCTCAATTTATCCATCAGTGTTATAAATAGCTGTAAAACATTTACTTTAATTACTTAATAAACAAATTTTAAAAGTTAACCTACCGACACAATATCTGCAATACATTTACTGGTATTTCCTTTGTCATCTTTAATAGTGATCGGTCTATCTTCTTTTATTCTTTCCAGTGCTGCTGGACAGTCCAACTACAATAAAGCGTAACAACAAACTCCTAATCTGTTTTGGTAAATTCAAATACTTACACGATACTTGCGGACAAAAGTATCAACTGAGGGAAACTCTTCTCCCTTAACTTGACGAAATGCAGCTTTATATTGCACCAATAACTTACTACAAGCACCCGTATATTCTTTAGGCGTCACACAATCTCTAATGTAAGCTTTTTCCAACTGCTGTAATGTGTTTACAACAGCATATAAATCAGCTAAATTGTCAAACCTACAAAACGAGTAATAAATAATTGTAATATTTCCCTATCAATATAAATACTTTTCTCTTTCGCGGGCATTGTGAAACAGTTTTACTTCCTCATACAATTCTGGACGATTTTCTGTAACATGTAATTTGCTGTAAATCGTTTAGATCAAACTGTATGCTAACGTTACCTTGAGTTCCCGACATTCTAGCTTCTTTGTATTACAATTTATATAGAAAATAATAAATATGCACTTAGTTATTACGTTATTACTAAAATTAGATAAATTAATTACTTTCCTTAACTTTTGACAGTCATTACTGGCTGTCACTGACGTCTATGACCTTGAACTATGTTTTTTGTTTTAACAACTTTTCAGTAGCGGATTGCTTAAAGGGCACAGGGACACTTGCCCTTTCATTCTAAAACCAAAACCTACTACTATTAAACATTATTATTTATTATTTTTAAGTAATAATATTATATCAAATTAAGTTGATATTTGATGTGATCTTATTGTTTATGATATTGCAATTTTCAAAATTTTTTAAAATTATTTTATAAATTATAAATCAAGAGCAAAAATTTTAACGAAAACGAACATTTTTGTCAACTAATAAATATTCAAAACTAAAGAAAACTAGCATTTTATATTTTATTCCATATAGTTTTGAAACGTTCTGTATACTGTACTTTATCTTAGTGGTATATAGGTTATGTTTACTAATTTTGAGGTTACATCTTACATACTTCATGTTAGCATGTGAAAATTCATCAAACAAAATTGTGAAACATTGAAAATTCTGTAAAATGGCCAAACTTTTCAAAAAAGCTAGCTGGAAGCCGGTACAATTAGAGGGTAATGTGATAAATGACCTTGATGGACTTGCAGGAATTGAAGAATGCACAGATTATGACATTGGTAGTGGTGCCTCAAAATCTAAGGTATTATTTCTTTTTAATTAGCGTTAACGTTAAAATATTACTGCAAGATTTGCTCAGCTATGAATTACTGATAATGTAATGTCTAAATTTCTAGAAGCGCAAGGCTAGAAGTAAAAAGCAAGGTTCACAAAAGAAGACAAAAACTGCTGCCGATGTTAAGAAGAAAATTGTCAAAGTTGATATTGTAGATGAATGTGACGAGAACTTTACAGCATGGACTGGTTATGATATACCATCAGTTTTGCTGAGAGCAATCAAGGAAAAAGGATTTATACAACCAACAGAAATTCAACGCCTCACGTTGCCAGCTGCCATTTTGGGTAATTAGAAAATTTCAGTTTTTTTAGGATTGTTGTAACTTTTGATTTAGGTCGTAGAGATATTTTGGGTGCAGCTGAGACTGGAAGTGGTAAAACTTTGGCATTTGGCATTCCTATCCTAGCGGGGATATTGAATTTGAAGGAGAACCAACAAAACTCTTTACAATCAGATGAAGGGTTTTCTTCTGACAATAACATCGATGCAGATGATAGTGATGCTCAAAGTGGTATGTTGTAAACAATGTGAAATTTTAGCTTTAATATTTTTTTTTACAGAAAGTAATCACGAAAATGATTTAGAATCTCAATCTGATGATGATTCAGATCACCCAGTTGGAAAATTTGTGAAACCGCCACCAGATGATGAAGCTGAAAGTGAACAGAATAGTGAAAAGTCTTCATCAGATGAAGAACACTTTTCTGGTAGTGACTCGGAGCAAGAAGTTGAAGTAGAAGATGAAGGTTGTTAATTTATTTCATTGCAATAAATGTACTTGTTTACAATTTACAATTTTTAGAAATGGGATGTGTAAATGTTATAGATAATATAGCTTTTGAGGATAACATCGTTAGAAAGCCACTGTATGCTTTAATACTTACACCTACACGAGAATTGGCTATTCAAGTTAAAGATCATCTTAGTGCTATTGCGAAATATTCTGGTAATAAGTTATATTGGCCATCCGTTGTAAAATTTAATTTAAAATAATTTTATTAGGCATTCAAATAGCAGTTGTGATGGGTGGTATGTCAGTCGCAAAACAGGAACGAATATTGCGTCAAGGTCCCGAAATTGTAGTTGCAACGCCCGGAAGACTCTGGGAACTAATTCAGTTAGGCAATGGTCATTTGTCACAAGTCGACAAAATTAGGTTTGCAGATATTTAAATAAATCTTATCTTAACGTTTGCTTGAAACATGACATCTTGATAATGAAATTGATAATTTACAGATATTTGGCAATTGATGAAACTGATCGAATGCTGGAAAAAGGACATTTTCAAGAGTTGCAAAATTTATTAGAAAGAATAAATTTCAATCAAGAACACTGCAAGAGAAGACAAAATTTTGTATTCTCTGCTACACTTACGCTTGTGCACGAGTTACCAAGATATTTGGCTGTAAGAAATAAGATATCTTTAAAAAAGAAGAAAAGGAAATCCTCAAATTTGACACCTGAACAAAAAATACAACAAATGATTGATCTTCTCGGAATAAATAATCCCAAAGTTGTTGACGTTACACAAAAAACAGGCACCGCTGAAACCTTGCTAGAATCCAGAATAACCTGTGACTTTGAGGAAAAAGATTATTATCTTTTTTATTTTCTACGGGAACATCCAGGCCGCACTTTGATATTTTGCAATTCCATCGGTTGTGTAAAACGATTAGTAACCTTGTTAAATTTGCTTGGGTGTAAATCGCTGCCATTGCATGCATCAATGCAACAAAGGCAACGTTTAAAGAATTTGGATAGGTAAGTTTTTGTGGTATCCCAAAGCAAAATTAATGTTTTTTAAATAGGTTTCGAGATAATGACAAAGCAGTGTTGGTCGCCACGGACGTTGCCGCAAGAGGACTTGACATACCTTCAATTGAACATGTACTACATTATCAAACTCCACGTACAAGTGAAAGTTACGTTCATCGGTCTGGTCGCACTGCCAGAGCATCTAACCAAGGTCTAACCGTTTTGCTGGTAGAGCCAACCGAACTTCAAAATTATGTAAAACTTTGCAAAACATTGGGAAGATGTAAGCACATTTTAAATTTCCAATTATACAATTTAGCCAACTACGTTTCATAATTTTTGCATGTAAATTAAATTTTTTCTTATTCAGCCGAAGATTTGCCAACCTTTCCAGTCCAAGATAATATTTTAAATTCGGTGAAGGAAATTGTCAAATTTGCAAGAGAATTAGATATATTGGAGCTACGTCTTCGTAAAAACAATACAGAAAGTGGTTGGCTTCAAAAAGCTGCCGATGATATGGACATTATAGTTGATGACGAAATGTACTCTTATGGTGATAAATCATCCAAGTACGTATACATATTAAAATAAAGGTAAACTCGAACTTGTTAAAATTCGTATTTTACAGCAACCAAAAATCAAACTCCCTCAGGAAAGTTGTCCAACTAAAAAAGAAACAATTAAGTCAATTATTAGCAAAACCTATAGTTCCAAAAGGTTTTAGTGGAAAGTATCCGGTAATTTCTACTGCAGGGCAATTCAACTACGAAGATGAACCTAAAAGTGAAAAAGCTGTCGATATTTTAAGTACAGCGATAGAAAAAAATAAAGGTATGCGAAGTAAACCCAAGTGGTTATTCAAACCAAAACATAACAAAAGTGCCAAAAAGGATACTTCTACTTTAAACAAAGCAATTACCAAGAAAAAATCAAAATTGTCAAAAAATAGAAGATAAATAAAATTATTTTTTAATATAAAAAATCAATCTTTTATTATTAGGTAGTTTAAAATAAGTTGAAAATGAAATTTTTTCGAGAAAAAGATTCTTAACTTTTCTACTTCTGACTTATAGTGGAAGATGATCAAATTTGTTGAAGGTCCCTAAATTAGCAAGTCATTTGTTTCCTTTGTCGAGTTGGCCCCACTTCACTTTATACCTTGGTGTTTAATATCCTATTCGAAAGCTTTGTTTATTATATAAAGGGGAAATCACTGAGGAAATCTGATGTATTTACAAGTGAAGGGAAATCTTGGAAATGCTGTAGCTGAGCTTTTCTTTCTAATTTTTTGGAAGGAAATCTGGGAAAATTTTTCAAGAATCTCTTAAAAGGAAATCTAGTGTACAAAGCTTTGCCTTATGATTCTCCCCGTAGATAAACTAGATAAGAGATTTCGCTAGACCCTAGAGAAATATTGAAAATTTGAAAAAAAAAAATAAAAAAAAAATGAGTACTACCACCCCCATAAAGAAATCACGACTACCAACATTAATCACTTGTGTATTTCACGTGTTTTTCTCGTATTTGAAATTTCATCACGTGGTGAAGCAATTTTGTCAAAATGCCTCAACGTGGACGGTTTAAAGGCAAAAATCGTGGAAATCCACATAATAAATCAAAGCGTGGTGGTTTTAACAATAAAAAACCATCAAATTTATCCAAAAAACGTTATTTGAATAAATCTCCCGATACTAACCTAGAAACTAATAAACGTCAAAAATTGGAACCCCCACAAAATGTGCAAAACGAATATTCATCCTCGGAGGAGGAAGATAATTACGTCGACTTATTATTGGGAACTATTAATCCCGAATATGTCAAAAAAAGGGCAGTAGCGATTGAAACTAGCGACGAAAGTGAATCTGACGAAGATCAATCAAAGACGGTCAACGAAGAACCCGAAGTGACAGAAACTGTAGCGGAGACCGAAAAAGAACTTGAAGATCAGGATGAAGAAAATGAAATCGATATTGAAACTGAAAAAGAGGAGGAAGATGCAAACAGTCAATCAAACGATCCTTTTGTGAAACATCTGTTTTATGACCTAAGTGAAAGCTTATTAAACTCTGTACAAAGCACTCCAATGTTAGTTGAACGTCACGAGGTGGATTGGCCTCTGTTGGGTGCTCTCCAGATTGAGATTCCAAAATGTGAAAACAACAGTGTTAGTAAGATTCAAATTTTAGATGATTCGAGACCACCTGCATCTCCCGGAACCGTACCAAAACAAATCACAAGTTTAAGTGATTCCTTATTTATTAAATCACAAATTACGGAAAATTTAGTTGAAGCTAACAAATGTGGAAAAAGTGTGAACGAAGTAACCTTTTTAACTCCCTTGCAGACTGAAATTTTTTCTGTAATTAATAATTATCAAGACTTTTACTTTCCTCAAAGAACATTTGATAATGGTGAAGAAATTAGGTTTGTTTATTCACTTCATATTGCTAACCACATTTTGAAAACCAGGACGAAAATTTTACATCACAATGCTAAATTACAAGCCAAAGATGATGTTCCCGAAGAGTTTCGTGATCAAGGCTTAGTTAGACCTAAGGTAGGAATTTTGTTTATTTAAGTTTCACTGTATGTTAACCTTTTTATATTTTAGGTTTTGGTCATTGTCCCTTTTCGAGATTCCGCATACCGAATAATAAAAATGTTAATAGATATTTTTGTTGCCGAAGATAAAGGAACCGTTTTTAATAAAGGGAGATTTATCGAACAGTTCACTGGTCACGAAATGTCTATGCCAAAAAGAAATCCTAAACCGGAAGATTATCAAATCTTATTTAGTGGAAACAGCGGGGACGATTTTAAAATTGGTTTAACTATCACAAAAAAAAGTGTCAAGGTAAAATGATTTAGAAAACATACCCAAGTAGTCTGGTTTAAATATTTTTTATTTTAGTTATTTACAGATTTCTACAAATCTGATATAATAATAGCTTCTCCATTGGGTTTGCGAACAATCATAGGCGTCGAAGGCGAACCAGAACGAGATTATGATTTCTTAGCTTCCATCGAATTACTAATATTTGACCAAATGGAGATATTTACCATGCAAAATTGGTCGCATGTTCTTCATTTAATGAATCACATGCACTTGCAACCTAAAGAGACTCACGGTGCAGATTATTTTCGGGTGAGAACTTGGAGCCTGAACGGATTGGCAAAATATTACAGACAAACATTAATGTTTTCGTCAATCGTTTTACCTGAATTCAATGCAATTTTTAATCGTAAATGTTTTAATTATGCTGGGAAAATTAAAACATCGAATTTAATAACACGTGGATCGATTTCTGACGTTATTGTTACTCTCCCAAATGTTTTTCAAAAGATTCCTTGTGATGATTTTGCTCAATTATCGGAAGATCGATTGAGGTTTTTTAGTAACGAAGTCTTACCCAGGCACAGAGAATCATCAATGAAGCAAACTTTGGTATTCATTTCAAGCTATTTTGAGTATGTGCGACTGAGGAATTATTTTAAGAGGAATGACGTTGATTTTGTGCAAGCCTGTGAATATTCAAAGGTAAACGAGGTTTCCTTTTTTTTTTGTATTTCTGTTACACGAGTGGTTTTTTGTTGCAGGATAATAAAGTAGCACGTGCAAGAGATATGTTCTTCCATGGAGATGCACAATTTATGTTATACACGGAGAGATTTCACTTTTTCAATAGAGTGAGAGTGAAAGGAATCAGGCATTTAATATTCTATCAACCACCGACTTTTCCACATTTCTATTCTGAAATGTGCAATTTAATGGAGGTTTGTACAAATATCACATCTTGAACATAATATATTAACTATTTGTTTTATTTTATAGGACAGTAACATGAATAAGAAAGTGGGGCACAAATTTAATATGACTGTAACGATTTTATATTCAAAATTTGACGTTATTCAATTGGCTGCGATATTAGGAACAGAACGAGCAGCCACTATTACTCAATCCTCAAAGAGTGTCCATATGATTCGAACTTAATCTAAATAATAAATGTAAATTTGTAAATAAGCAATGTGGTTATTTATTGAAAAATATATAATTTTTTCACTTTTGTTAATTTGTATCCTAAATTCTTTAAATCTGAGTTAAAGTTGTGTTTCCTTTACCTTCATAAAATATTAAGGTTCTTTCAAGAAAAGTTCTTTATATGTTATGTCATCATGTAACATTATTTATTTAAAATATTCTTTCATTAATAACAATATCCATATTAATAGAACTGGTGCATTTAAGAAATACAATACATTTTAGTAATTAATTTATTTGTTATTTAGATTTATTACTTCACAAGCTGCTATGTCAATAAATAACAAATAAATTTACAATGTAAAAAAGAACAAAAAATTTAATGTTACAATACTTTGGTTTTTTTAACTCCAAATTCATGTAAAAATCACAAATTTAATATTACTAAATAATGTGTAACATTAAAAGTGCAATTGTTAACATCATTAATTCATGTGGTACTCCCATTTTAAACACCGGTGGTAATAAACTAAATTCGTATAAACTGTGTACCATAAATGAAAATTTAACAAATTATACAATCGCAATTAAAAGAAAAATATAATATACACCATAGAGTAAATAGTTGGTAAAATTCTAAGATTGTAAGTATTACACACACAGACACACACATAAAAAAATTTTAATTTACAATAGAATTATTAATAAAACAATGCATAATTGGTCTATCATAATATAAACATCACGTACAATTTTTTAGCTAGTTTTTCCTCCCACACCTTTAAATTTACTTTACATACAAAGCTGAACAATAAATAATAAATTTAGGTTTTCTTTATGAACACATTGATTTTTCAATACTTAAAAATTAGGTACCCAAGTATGTCTCGTATTAACAAAAATGTCAATCATTTTGAAAATCCACCAATTTTCTGTATTTTACGCAAATAAATAATGCTATAACAATGTTCCCGGTAACTAAATAAAAGTAAATGCCCTAAAAATACAATCTTTATTGATGCAAGTTATTATAAAAACTTAAAGTACATGAAGAAAACTATACATTTTGGTCAACAAACATCTTTACGTTTTAAATTTTTGTTACTACTGTTATTTTGAAGTTTATTTTTATAACTAATTTTACATCGAAATCTTCGTCTCTTAGTTTTATAGTAAAGTTTCTCTTTTGCCGTTTTGCTTGCCAATTTATAATCTAAACAATTATTTACATCATAATGATTTGTCGTTTCATCGTCAGTCACAGATGCACTAGAAGCACTTGATGAATTAAAATTATTATTATTACAATTATTTGGTAAACTATTATTTTGGTGTAGCACGTCCATATAACTATTCGACAAAGTATCACAATTATTTGTTTGATGCTTTACTTCTCCATTGTTTTCGTTTGATTCGGGATGTGAATTATTCACGTGATTACATTGAGAATTATATTTATTGCTTTTATTTGAATTTATTTCAGTCGTTGAGGTATCCGGTTCAATGGAATTGGAACTTGCTTCTGTTTTTGCATCACCATTATCGTTGTGATGTATAGATTTTTCTGGTAGTAAAGGCATTTCAGGTCCACCACCGTATATATCATGAAAAAATGTCCACAATTCTCTGTTCACTTCTATATAATTATTTGGACCTTGACATGTAACGTTATCTATTGGACCAGGTGGATCAGGATAATACTTTCGTACAAAATTTTGCCATTGGTCAAACCAATTAGCAGACAATAGATGAGTCGATTCTAATCTAAGATTAATAAAATCGTAATTCAATTTTAGGAAACCTTCCGTTTCTAAGCTAATACGCTTTTGCATCAATTGACAATTCTTACAAACGTAAGTGTATTTAATTGGTGGACATCCTCCAAATTTGTCCTCTAAATATCCGTAAACTTGTTTCGGCAGAGGAAGTGCAAGTTGATGTAATATCAAAGCTTTTTCTGGATTTATTAAGCCATGACGACATAGAAAATCTGAATTATCGATAGGTCCAGGCTCTGCACACGTCTTAAAGCGATTAAGCCATTGTCTAGAAACATAAACCATATCTTCTAATAGTTCGTCGGACATTGCAGCCAATTCACTAGCCTTAATTTTTATGTTTTGTGTTTCAGAAGCGTTTTTTCGATAAAAAAGAACGTAAGCTTCACTGGCTTGTACAGTCTCTGCGCTCACACGAGTTACAAATTGATCGTCAAATTCATACCACTGATCGTCATTCAGAGCATAACAAGTGTAATGACCTCCACCGGCCGTTCCATGATGGCATATAACAGCGAATAGTTCGTAAGTTCTAACAACGGAAATGCAATGATCATGCAAGTATGGCGAAACATCTAAGCCTTTCAGTGGAAAGCTTACAAATGACGAAATTTTACTACTGTACATAATTTCATGGCGGAATCGTTTTAAATGAATGCATAAAACTTCAGGTAATTGTATCATCTGAAAAATATAAAAAATAGTAACATGAAAGAGAATAGGTGGCCGTACCAAATCAGATAAGATAGTAAAATCTGCTCCAATTACAATTTATTATTATTGAGCTTAAATTTATACTAAAATTAAGAATCCCTAAAATACCAAATTTCAGTTTCAAAATTCTGATGTAATCGATGAAAGATTTCAAAACAAGGATAATACAAGAAGGATTGAAATTATAGAAACCATCGATCATGTTTCACCCAGGAATTTTGAAGAATAACTATAAGTAATATCTTTCATCTAAGCTAACCACTAATTTCTGGAAAAATGACCATTAGATTAGTATTGTCCATGATCTATAAAAATTTAGCTAAAAACAACCTATTCGTGAACTCAGTTCTAGTATAACCTCCTACCTAACTACTAACTTGGTCTCTAACTTTTTATCAGCTGTTTAGCAATTAATTTGTTCCTTCTTTGCTACAAAGATTCGAAACGAAAATTTAGACCCCACAGTCGCCGCACTAGCTTGGGGAATGGTGTGTAATTGTTTGCAGAATGTAGTGTTTTACCACCGAGCTAATAGTATAATCTCTAACTATTTAACTGAAATCAACAATATAAATAAAATACCAGCAGTATTGCTCTGGTCGATTGGGAAGTGGGAGACCGCGGTTCAAATCCTGGCCGCATCGGATACACCGTTATGATCAAGAAGCAGCGAGAAACTACCTTATTAAAATTATAAAATTTTCTTCTAAAAAGAAAATTTAATCTTGATTTATTATACTTCTACTCATTATCTATTGAAAAACTAATATCAATTTGGTAGCAATTTTAAATTAATCAGAGCTGGAGACAATTTGACTATCTTCTTCGGCTATGACCTTAGTAAACATACCTTGCTAAATTTGATTCCATTACGTAATTTTCGACAACGTTCACAATAATACATATTTTCGCCTTTTAATTCATCTATACTAAAAAGAGCACCCAAGCAATCATGCAACGACACTACGGGACCATAAAACCACGACCTTAACCAATTTATTATCCAAGTAATCCAACCATTTTGTTCTGGTAACATTGCTTGTGAACATGTAGAGCTGCTAGAATTAATACTCGATGTAATGAAGGATGCGCTTGTGCCACCGTTACACTTCATTGAACTGTCATTTCTTAAACGAACAGGTGATTGGTGTAATACTGTTACGTGATCACGTGTAGGAATAGGTAAAGATAAATCTTGGAATGTTTCGACACGACTCGATACTCTGTAACATGTTAAACATTGCACAGAGGATAACAATTTACCATCAAATATGTCTGATATTATTGACCGATATTTAAGTTGTTTTTTTGGAACTTTCGATGACATACTTCCAGGTTGTGAATCTAAAAAATATATTTAATAAATCTGAAAGCGCAACAAAAACGGTTCAATTACCTATAATATCTTTTTTGCGCCTTTCATCTTTCAGATTAGAGCCCTTCCTAATTTTACATTTGGTGGTCAGTTGTTCGGTGTCATCGCTGAGGCTTGAATGATCGCTCACACCTGAATCACAAGTTTCATATTCTGCATCGCTAGACTCAAAACTGGAATTTATTGGCGATTCATCTACTGTAGACTCGATATCATCATAACATTCGTACGGACAAACTTGTTTCAACTCTTCATGCAAATGATCCATAAAATTTCTAAGAAATTCCTGCGTGTCGTGTTGTAAACAACCACGAAATGTCATTTGCACGTTACGTATACCAGATAAAACAGCTTTAAATAAAGAAAACGATAAATGTAGTAAACCAGTTGTTATTTTTTAAAATACCAAATGGAAGTAACTCGAATATATAAACTTGTTATTACTCTTTAGTTTAACAGAAACATGGGAAGCTTAAACTGTACTACCTAACATTATGAATAAAAACTAAAAACTTTATTCTGGCACCTGTAGTTTTCGAAACACAACTATTAAAAAGAAATTAATGGCAAACCCAACACAATCACTTTGTGATTTTTGGATCCTGCTTTAGCAAATTTCACCATCTTCCAGTTTGAGCCTAATGTATATTTATAGAAAACTTGTTGTCCATTAACAAACTAAAGAATTTAAGAAAAAATAGGATTTTCGAGTTATTTCCTTGTAAACGATTAGATAAATTCAAGTTTAAAATTACCTGTTGGGTTGACCGTTCCACGCCTGCCTAGCCACATGTCTTTCATCAACGCTTGATATGCATGACTTATGTTTGAATTACGACCCTCGGATAGAAGATTAATAGCAGCAGAACATTCCAAGAAGAAACTGGTGAGGGGTAAAGTATTACTAAGTGCTTGTAGTGCTGCATTCATGTAACAAGTATTTCCAACATTTTGAAGTCCCACCAAACCAGAAAGCTTGCACGTATCATAATTATCGTCTCCTTCATTTGAATCAGATGCATCTCCACTCATTCCGACGTTTAATCCGATCATAGTCTCGAAACCATAATCACTGTTATGTTCACCATAACTTTTGACAACTTTTGAGGAACGACCCAATTCTTGACAACTAGAAGAACACGTGCTAGGTTCAGAGTTTGTGTTTTCATACATTTCATCTAAAAATTTTAAAGCGAAACAATAAAAATAAAAGAATTTTACTAAAATATTGAAAAATTACGAAAATGGAAAATCTTGAAGTTTTATTGTCTTTGAATTTATCTGAGAAGGTTAACTTTATTATGAATTAATAGTATTGATAGATTAAAATTTAACAAAAAAAAAACATAAATACCAATACAAAGATAACTTTTAGTGATAGCAGCAGTAATGTAATATGTTTGTTATGACTATGAACTAATTAGATAGATAAAAAAAAGTGTAAAGGTAAACTTTATGTAAATTGACCTTTTGCAATGATCGGTTCCTTTTTTTCTAGTAGTATTTTTTAAATTTTAATTCAAGGCTTAGCTTCGGTGGTTGCTGCTAATGTACTATCAGTCTATGTTATATTTTCATCGAGTTTAATTAAGAATCGCAATGAATAAATAATATGCACATTAAATAAAATGATTATTACAAATATTGATAATTCAATTCATATATCTTTCTTTGGGTGTTCTTTTGTTTATTTGTGCTATTTACATTGCACTTATGAGTAATAATCAAAGCACAAAGAATTTCTTGTTTTCCAAATCAAGCAAGTGAATATTATTAACATCCTACTAATCGGACAATCCTAAGATGGGAAATACACAGAGTGCATTTTTCTGATAAGAAAAACATTGCTTGTACCAAAACAAAAGAAAATCGGGCAAGTTATCTTCAAACAAGGTTCGATAATTGATGTAGGTAAATCAACAAAGCCTACAAGAACCGTAACTTTAATCTAAATCCTCAAATAGGTGTTTAATTATTAAAAGCATTTATTTAACTTGACATGACCTTTCTACAAACGTTAGTAACATTGTTTGCCTGCGTAAACTGCATTATGTCTTTTTCTAGCCAATTTTCCTACATCCGAGCTAAAATTTAGCATACAGCATATAATAGGGGATTATTTTAACCTATTAATTTTCTATTTCTTTTCTTTTATGTATGGGTCGGATCTTGGTAGAAATTAAAGTACAACTCGGAAAACAAAGTTTTTGTATTACTAGTTCGGAATGAGCAGGTATTGGCAAAAAGTTTGCACCTATTTGAAATTGTGCTGATACAACACGTTCAATGTCAAAAATTATCGGTTTTAGAGTAACCAAAGTGAAGATGAACTTTGTAAGAAAATCAAAATTAGCAAATCAAATTTGAAATATGAAATTTTAAAATGAATTAGTAATTTCACTTACAAATTACGACTAATTATCATACGATACTCCGATAGTTGCAAATTAGTAGGTAACCAATAAGTAAATAATACATATAACTAAAAATATTTGCACATTGTTTCTTCATGAACTACTATTTTAACGATTCCATATACAATTATTAAGTGTAACAAAACTAAATTAACAAATGGCACAAAACCACGAACAAATTACAACCAAATTACTTTTTACATTTGACTTGCTCACTTCCAAAAAATTTTGACATACACACACCAATGTGAAGTTGGCAATAATTGTTATGATGATTCTGCCATAGCCAATGAAAATTTTTAGAGAAGGAGTGAAAATATACAAGTCATTTGCTACGTTTGACGTAATGCAAATGTCAATACAAGGATCAATGAAATAAATGATACAATTTTTAAGCATTGTACTATTCCGGAAATCCGAAGTCTGTACGTATTCAAATAATTATTATTTTTTCGATTGACATTAAAAGTCAAAATTTGCGAACAGTTGGTGAGCATCGAAGACAGTTTACTGCCTAGGCACTAAAATAAAGCACATTTAGAGGCTAATCGCCCTAGGCAGTAAAAAAATGTTCATTTACAATCAGTCACTAATCGATCCATTCTCCAATTTTAATTAGTTGCGAAATGAGTTAAATTTTGTTTTTCAAAAATTAAATAAAAATAACGTTCAATAAATTATTAATTATTTGTTAATTACAATTTACTAACTAATTGTGAGAAAAGAGTAAATATTTCTCAGTGTCTGGTTTTTCCATTCAAATAAAAAAAAACTCTGTTTTCACCTCGCTGCACAATTTACTTATATTCAGACGAAATTTAAAATTTAATTTTTGGGTGAAATTATCAATTTTTATATTTTATAAATAAGTATACTTCGTCAAAATATGTCGAATTTTTCTTCAATAATTTGAAAATGTCATTTTCAAATTTTTGAGATTTTTGAGAGCATTGCTCAACGTAGGTTTTGCTGGTGACAAAATGATGTCAGTGCTTTATGATTTTTTACGGCTAAACGGTTAACTCGACGATAAAAAGTGAAGAAATCGAATTTTTAGGGCACATAATTATGAGCCAGCACACGAAGGCTGAATATTTTGCGATTAGCGGTTTATGGGTTATATTAAAAATAAGAAAAAAAATTTGTTTTTACGACTGTCAAAAATCCAATTTTTTTAAAACAATACATCAAAGATCGGAGGAATTATAATTATATAAATAAAAATTCTATATAAAATCCAAAAACTTCCTTATCAAAGACAGAAAACTTATATCTATGAAAGATTTGTGCGGTTTAATTGGCATTATACTTTTATTGTCACATTTTCCAGACATTGATTTGTTTTATTTTATTTTGTTTCTGAATTATGACGTCATCGTAATTTTTTTTAAACTGCAACCCGTATTTTTCTTTACGGTTTTTAACGATTATTATCCATAAATTTTCCGATTAAAAAAATAATAAAGTTTAAAAAAAAATGTGGAACGCTTCACGATTTTGCGTGTCATCCTTGCGCAGGGGCCATGCTAATCTTCTCTGTATCGTTCCAATTTTAGTATATGTACCGCCGAAGCGAGTACATTTACTAGGTCCTAACTACAGCTAGATAAAGGAACTATTACTTTGAAAATATTAGGGAGATTTAAATTTTTAAATTGGTTTGCACTCCAGCAAATAAGTTGTTTTCCGCATTTTCATTCTACCAAATGACTTCAAATTTTCCCATTTAAAATGCAATAATAACAAAAATGCTGTCAAATATTTACAATTTGTGAAAAAATTAAAAAATATCCACATAAATTAATGTTTCACCACTGCTGGTTGCCTAATCTACATGAAATAAACTGTGTACTGCTCCAGTCTTCTCAAGAAGACACTGAAAAAACAACACGGTTGTAACAGTAATAAAAGTTTGTAATCTGTGGTTACAGCTCAAAAACCAAACATGATATTAAATTGCCAATATTTTGTTTCTAAAAAAAAATAGGTCCCAAGTTCTATTTTTTAATCGTCGTTTTGGGGTTGTTACAAAAAATATTTAATTTTTTTGTTATTATGTATAAAATGAATAATTATTCTTCTGTTTTAAAAACTTTTAAATTTTAATAATTACACCGTTTTCCATATAAATCGGCATTTTGAAATAATCAACAACAAGCAATAAAATAATCAATCACATGTAGCAAATATACATTTCCGATTTTGAATTTTTAGTGTTTGCCACATTCGTCGTAAACGAATTCACGTTGAACGTTTAATTAATATCTTAAAATATTTATAATTCATAAATGTTTTGTTTTTTAAAGTTTTATTTTAATTTTTAAAATGCGTGTTTATTTTAGCTACATTTTTTTAATTTGTATTTTTAATATTGCAATTGGCAGCACAGAAAATATTCAAAATTCTACGTGCGACCAACACACCCAGTTTACTTGTGATGATCAAAGCTGCATTTCAATACAAGAAAAATGTAATGGTAAACATGATTGCAAGGATGGAAGCGACGAACATAATTGCAGTAAGTATAATTTTTGTCTTTTAACTTTTTTAACAGTATTTTCCATGGTATGATATTACCGATTGATGCATGTGGTTGCTATACCATGCACCAAAAATGCAAGCAAGTGTGTGAAGATGATAATGAAAAATTATTTAAGATAATAATTCAAAGAACTTATTTAAAATATGTTTTTCCAATATTTATTTAAGAATTAGAACTGTTTTGGAAGTACTTTCAGATTCTATATTTTTGCAGGCAATAACAACTGTAAAGCACCTTTTTGGTTTAAGTGTCATAATGATCAATGTATAGCAGCAGATTTAATTTGCGATGGAGAATACGACTGTCTCGATTTATCGGATGAACGAAATTGCACTTCCCTGGTACGTTCCTAATTTATTGAAATTCCATTATCAAAAACATCACTGTGTTTTTCATTATATATTTCAGGCAAAAAAGGCTTGTACGGCAAATCAATTTATGTGTCAGGATGGTTTGTGCATTTCAAATTTATGGAAATGTAATGGAATTCAAGAGTGCTTACTGGGAGAAGACGAAAAGTCATGTGCTTCAATGTATTGCAAAGATAATACCAAATGTGGAAGCGGCGAATGTATTCAAGATAGTTGGAAATGTGACGGCGTGTTTGATTGTAGAGATGATAGCGATGAAAAAGATTGTGGTAGTAAAACCAAGCCCGAATATTGCACTGCAGATCGGGGCCTAGTATTATGTGGAGATAAAACACATTGCATACCGCACGAACAAGTATGCAATGGAGTATCCAACTGTCCAGATAACTCTGATGAATTTTTTTGTGCAGTATCACACAGTTGCGTACAGATTCCTTCAAAAACCAGTAACAAAACTTTCTGCGTTTGCCCACCTGGACATCACTTAAATACTGGAGGTGTATGTAAAGATATAGACGAATGCACGCAATACGGTTAGTAGAATTAAAAAAAAATATCTTAATGGTTACCAATGCATAGTGTTTTCTTTTCTACAGGAATATGTGATCAGCAATGCAGTAATGTCAAAGGGCATTATAATTGTTCTTGTGTCGACGGTTACACTTTACAGAAAGATGGAGAAACCTGCGAAGCCAGTGAAGGAGACGTAATGTTATTCTACAGTGACAACACTTCAATCAGAAGACTTTTGATTAAGTCAAAAACAACTTTTTCAATGGTAAAAAATTTGTTTCATGTGAAGGCATTAGCTTTTTACGATAATCGCATATATTACACCGAATTGATTGAAGATGATTATAGAATTTCTTCGGCCGATGAATCTGGAAGTGAAAAAAAAGTAAGGTTCACACTAGAGAGTTGGGAAAAAAATTTATTTTGTTACCAATGTTTTAGAATTTAATTACTATTGGGTTAGGAGAACCAGCAGTAATAGCTATAGATTATATAACTTCCAATCTTTATTTTACCGACTCAAAATTTCAACATATTGCTGTTTGTACAATCGACGGGATCCATTGTAAAATTCTGTTGACCTTTCATAACAGCAAGCCTCATGGTCTCGCTCTTCATCCCGTAAGAGGGCAAGTATTCATTTTGCAAAGTTTATTGTCAGGAAGGTTTTATTTGATCGATATTTTTATTATAGCGAAATGTTTTGGTCGGAATGGGGAACAACTCCAAGAATAGCACACGCTTCTATGGATGGAGGAAACGAAGAAAACTTCATAACAGATAATTTGGGTTCCCCGATGGGTGTAGCTGTAGATGTATATGCTTCGCGCTTATTTTGGGTCGATTCCCAAAAAAAGTTAATCGAAAGCGTAAAACTGGATAAAACCGATAGACGTGTGAGTAAACAATTTCAAAAACTTTGCAATCAAACTGTAAACCAACAAGAAATTAAATTAATATAGGTAATATTCAAAGCAAATTTGATTCATCCATTTTCGCTGGCCGTTTTTGAAAACCGTGTGTATTGGTCCGACTTAACGACTCATACTGTTGAGGCTTGCGACAAATTTAACGGCAGGAATCATGAAACACTGGTGAAGCATGCAGGCGAAACTCTAAGCAATATTGAAGTATATCATCCCTTAATGCACGAAAATCAGAAAAATCCTTGCAAAAATTCATCTTGCAGCGAATTGTGTTTACTTACTTATAGGGGTGATTACACCTGTCAGTGTTCGGAAGGAAGAAAAGCAGATTCTAATACCACAAGATGTATAAGTAAGCAACCATACGTCGAAATAAAAATTAACGGATTTCTTAAACATTTTTTATTTTTCAGATGTGACAAGTGCCCAGAAATTTCTACTAGGAACAATAAATTCGTTATGGACGATGGAATATAGAGATTTAGGAAGATTAAATGTAACAAAATTGCCTGTTGTTGTTGAAAATATCACCGCCGTTGCGTATAACACAAAGAATGATACCGTGTTCATCGCCGACGATAATACAAAATCTATAAAGATGTTAAATCTGCACGATTATAAAGTCGACATTATTATCACCAATGTAGATCATATTACGGCTCTTGATTATGGTAAACTAACCACCTTTCCACATTTGATTTTACAATTTTTTTGTTTAGATCACTTGGGTAACAATATATATTGGTGTGATTCAGAAGCAGGAAACGTCGAGGTTTATAGTTTAGAAACTAAAGCCAGAAGAATTATTACAACCTTACCGTCGGCGAAAAAACCTATTTCGATAGCCCTTGTTCCTGAATATGGGTGAATAAATATTACTTTTTAATATTTTAGGTTATTTAAATTAACATATGCTACTTTTCAGTTACATTTTCTTAAGCGTACAAAAATTACAAGGTATTGCTGAAGTTGATTTCCTACATATGGATGGTTCCAATTCTGATAAGATCGTAAGAGACTCTTTAGTTGGACCAGTATATCTAACATATGATCCATTTTTGAAGAACATATTTTGGGCCGACTCCAGTACAGGAAATATTGAAAGTTTTCACGTAATTGGTAAGTGGAAATTTATATACCTACCTACATATCGTAACATTCGCATATTAACTGACACTGTTATTTTTTAAAGATAAGCAAAGAAAAGTCTTCAGGTCATCACAAGCTTCCGTCAGGGGAATTTTAGCATCGCAAAATAATGTTTTTTGGATAAAACAGAAATCGAACAAATTATTTTGGACTGATAGAACTCATGATTTAGGACCCCATCGCAATAATCACTTCACAATAGGTACCTACACAATTCCAAATTTTATTAAACATTTTTTCTCTAAATCTTGGCATATTTTGCAGATGAAATTAACAGCAATGAAGATATCACACATTTTATTTCAATTTCACCTCGTTCATCTCAAACTCATTCGTGTGAACATCATAATGGTAACTGCAGTCACATATGCGTTCCTGGTGAAAACATGTCTGCAAAGTGTTTATGTCCATTTGGCATGAACTTAACAAGCGATGGTAAAACATGCGCTCACGATTTAATTTGCCAAAAGGACGAATTTAAATGTAACAAATCTGATATATGCATTCCCTTGTCGTCAAGATGTAATCGTAAACATGATTGCATTTATGGAGAAGACGAAAGCGATTGTCCGATAGTTGTTGCTTGCCCTAAAGGATACTTTCAATGCCATAATGAAGATTGTATCGACGAATCTTTACTTTGTGACATGAATTTTGATTGTCGCGACGAATCCGATGAATTGCATTGCGAAAATATGATAATCAAATCTAATTGTAAGCGCAACGAGTTTATGTGTTCCGATAGAAAATGTATCCCCGATACGAGTCTATGCAATAATGTAACCGATTGTTCAGGTGGAGAAGACGAATCAAATTGTAATCGTGCAAAATGTAAAAAAAATTATTATAGGTAATTATTTCCAAATATAAATTTTTTTGATTGTTAAACTGAAAGTATTTTTATCAGATGTCCAATTGGAGGCTGCATTCCTAACAGTTGGATGTGCGATCAAGAGCGAGACTGCATTGATGGAAGTGACGAACACGAAGATTGCGGTAACCCAGTGAGAAATAATACCGATTTAATTATTTAACATAATAAAATTTTAGATTATAAAAAATGCAAGTTCCCTAATTATATTTGCGACACAGGATTATGCATAGATGGCAACTTAGTTTGTAATGGCGTAAACGACTGTGGGGATAATTCTGATGAACTGCAATGTAAACAAAACTATACAAATAATTGCAAACCCAATGAATTTTCTTGTTTCCTGAGTAAATCCGTATGTCTTCCAAGTGCAGTACGTTGTAACGAAACAGTTGAGTGTCCAAATTATGAAGACGAGGAAGGTTGTTTCCGATGTCCCTTAGGTGAATTTATGTGCGCTAATGGAAAATGCATTCCATCCATATATGTTTGCGATCGTTACACGGATTGTGAAGATAAATCTGACGAAAGTTACATACTTTGTTCTCATATAATTCCCAGCGAAATGCCACCTAATGAATCAATTTCATGCGATAATAAATTCACTTGTAAGGACGATGGACATTGCATAGATAATCATCTGGTATGCAATGGCGCTCGCAACTGTAAAGATGGATCAGACGAAGGTGAACTTTGTTCAGTTTCATGTAACAACACATGTACATCGTGTATGAAAACGCCTCAAGGACCAAAATGCTTATGTCAAGAAGGCTTTATACGTAGTGGTGTCACTTGTGTTGACATTGAAGAATGTAAACAGGAACCACCAGTGTGCAGTCAAATATGTGAAGAACTACAGGGAAGCTTTAATTGCAAATGTTACGAAAACTTCGAATTAAGGTAAGCCATAGCAAAAATTTTAATTCAATAAATGTATTGTCCACTTTTCCAGGCATGATCGAGTATCGTGTAAAAGTGTGGACGAAAATTTGGCTTATACAATTATGTCGAAGAATACAATATTTGCAATAACGCCAAATAAGATGTTAGAAGAAGTTTTTGCTGCCCCTTCGGAACTTAAAATTACCGATTTCGACATATCTCTGCCCAATAATTTGATATACTTTATCTCAGAGGATGATGGGGAACTACATAGAATTGATTTCGACATTATGGAACATTCGTATATGTCTGGACTTAGACGTCCTCAGTTACTTGCAGTTGAATGGATATCGGATAACGTATATTATGTTAGCGAGAATATTACCAATAGATTAATTTACGTTTGCAATTTTGACACTCTGTTTTGTTCTGTTATTCACTCTGTAATAGGTAAAAATAATACCAAAATAACGGCGTTATCGGTAGACTCAATTAATGAATACGTATTTTATGCTGTGGTAGAAATGGGGTCTACGCCAAAATCAAAGATTTACAAATGCAATTTAGATGGATCATACGTTCAAGAAATACATGTGTCCAATGGCGATTATGTGAGTGGAATGACATTCGATTATCATAAAAAATTATTGTATTTCGCCGATCAAAAGGATGGTTTAGTATTTAAAATAACTTATCACGGAACAGAACAAATGAACATTTTGCACAATTTTCCAAATTCATCAAGACTAAACATATATGAAAATCATTTATACTTTTTTAATTCAAAACATGAATTGGAAATATGTCCATTATTTGGTGATTATTTTGCTTGCACGAAAAGCATCTTACACGACATAGATATCGGAAAATTTGTATTAAATCATTCATCTATACAACCGTTATTGAATAGAACTAAATGCCATAACAGCTACTGTGATAAATTGTGCGTTCCAATTGAAGATAGAGTTACATGTTTATGCGATTTCACCGAAAGCGACAGTAATTCACAGGGTTGCATTGAATACAAAGTAAATATTTGAATTGTTGTAATTTTTCGTGCCAAAATAAGTTTTTGTTTCAGTGGTCAATGTATTCTGAAAAAATCAAAGGAGGAAATCCCAAAAGCGGCGTTTCTGTTTGGATTTGGCTGTTTGCTTGTATTGTTGCAGGAGTTGCAGTGGCATATGCCGTTTACTTTTACTATCCAGAAAGAGCACGATTAGTGGTATATCAAAGGTTAGTAAACTAATTCTTCATGTAAAAATAAAATTTTACTCTTATATCATCTTATTTTGAAATGTATTTGTTTATTTTAGTGTACGTTATGTTTCTCAACGTGGGCGTAGAGATAATAATGATGCAGAATTACTAATTGGGGATTGAAGTACATTATAGCAATTATTATGCTAAACCGTGGGGTTTGAATTTTTATCGTAAAAATGTTGAAATATATTCTTATATATTTTTTAATGTAATTTGTGAATAATAATATTAAAATGAATATTTGTGTAACCGTAACTGTTTGTTAATTAATTAAACAATTTTCTGAAGCTTTCTTAATTTTTTTAAAACTATGCATGTAATTATTCAATGTTTCGTTCGTTCTCGTTCGGTGGCATCGCAAAATCTGAGTTCGATGTCCAAAACAAATATATATATATTGATTTGGGTAAAAGTTTTATATATCCCCGCGTTTAACGCGCCTAATATAAGCGTAAAGCTGGTCCGAGTTCTATAATATATACTACGTATACAATCTGATATACCAAGTACAACTCCATAATTTTATTATTTTTTTATTTTTAATTTATAAATGTCAATTGAATGCAAATATAAATTTGAAATAACAAAAGATGCACGGCATACACGAGTTTTTGACTTATTCGTTTGAAGAACTTAAAAGTTGCAAAAGAATTGGAGCACGGGTGATCGGGGAGCACTAACCACGCAGTAGCGGATCCAGGGGAGGGGCTATGGGGCTCAAACACTCCCCCCCCAAAGCATCAGGATCCTATTTTAGTATTTAATTTCTACCTTTATAAAGCCTACATTTAGCTAAGTCAAGCCCTCCCCAAACTAAGATCCTGGATCCGCCAAAAGTTACAATTTTACCATACAATATGATATAATTCAGGCATCAGTAAACTATGACTCGCGGGTCATTAAGTAACCCGCTTTAATTCGGCAAATAAAATATAATATTAATAATTAAATAAAAAAGTATATATAAAATCTCATACAACATAGTACATAATTTAAAATTTGTATGTAATAATTATGAGCAATGTTGTCAGGGATAAAATACAGTATAATATAATTATATACTACAGTATACATTATGTATTTATGATATAAATACGATACATAAATAATATGTAATAAAAATATATTATTAAAAAATATATAAATATATAATAATAAATAATATAAATACAATAATACAGAATGTATTACTATACAATGATATGGAAAACTATATGGGGCTTCATCGATCTCTTTTTTTGAGAGAAACTCAATTACGAAAACCAGAATTCTCCATCTTTTTTTTGAAAGTAGGCAAAAGTTCCATTTTCAGACGTTTTTTAAGTGCAATAAAATGGGTTAAAGTTACGTTAGTTTCAGAATTAATATAAAGTTATGTTTTTATCATCTTTTTAATCATATATTATAATGTGGGATTTATTATTTTAATTTCAACCTTTTTAATTAAAAAAGACCGAAAAATTATTAATAAATAAGTTTTTTAGTAAATAACTAATATTAGTAAAGCGAAGAACAAAACCGTAGTCTATTGTTTTCAATATATAACTTGGTAAAAACAAAACACTATAAATCATTATTGACATCTACATAATATAACATTTTTACTAATTGCTTTTTAGTAGGTAAGCAAATGTTTGTTTAGTTGCTGTCATTAAATTATCAAATGTTTTTTTAGTATTTAGTAATAATTATTAGAGACCGGATTTTATGCATTTTTGCTTATGGTCAATTTTAAAAGCAGTTTTTTTATTTGAAATTTGAGATCTGGACGAATTACATAAAATGATGTATTAACGTATAGTTTTTCATGCTTTTTTTTGCGATTTTTCGCTTATTTTCTACTTTTGTGCTTATTTTGAACTCATTTTCGAGTTTTCATGCTTATTATTTTATTTTAGTGCTTACTTAGAACTTATTTTATTAGCCATTTAAATTCTTGTTAACTACTTAGGGTACATTTATGTTCTAGCTGTGATAAGCGCTAAAAGCAGCGATACTAGCAAAGCAGAGAAAAGCAGAACGTTAAAGTATTATGTCTCTGTTTATGTTGAAGCAGCGCGCAAGCTAAAGCTAAAGGCAATAGAACAACGGTTAGAGCTAAGAAATTTCTTCGCTCTTATCACTAATCATAGCTCCAACATAAACGTACCCTTAAATGTGATTTTTCTATCTGCTCTATTTTAACTGAATTAAATAGATTTTATTACGCTGAATTAGTGATTTCAGTCAGCTTTTCCGTTATATTTATCTAGCATTGCCAGATACAATTTTTTTTTTGGATTAAACTAAAAATAAACTGTAAACGCAAGGATTTGGATCAAAATCATATTATTTTTTTTGAAAGAGCATTGAAAATCAAAAACTTTCAAAACAAACGATCAGATTGGTGCATTTCTCGCAATGTTATAAACATTTAAAAAAAATCATATTTCAAAAACGGATGGTCAAAAAAATTAGAAAAAATCAAGGACGAGTATTACAACGGTCTCAAAAACATATAATTTTCTTTCTAATAATACTGTCTAAGCTGCCATGTTTTGCATTTGTTTGTTGACTTCAAAAATTTAGCTACTAATTTTGAAATTTTTTAAAATCTAATAATAATTTAAAAAATAACTAACAAAGACTATAAAAACCAGAATTAATTTATACACTATTATTCGTTCAAATATTTTCTTTAAGTTAATTCAGACTTGAGAATGTATGCAAGTCATACGAAACATGTCGTCAATATAATCCAATAAAAAAATTTAAAACAATAATATAATTATTTTGCGAAGAAGTACATATTAATAAATAAAACAATTTTTTTGTTTCAATTGTTAACTTTTTCATAGCTTTTTTTGAAATAATTCGAACTTATTTTTGTAAAATAATGTGCGTTTTTTAAGCACTTATTTTTCAACAAATCGTGCTTATTTATCCGGTCTCTAGTAATTACTATATTATATTATTTACCTGTAATTTCACGTACCTAAGTGTAAGATGGCCTACGAAAACTATGAATATGTGTTAAATGCTAATAATAAACAGATAAATAATATATTATATTACTAATCAATATTTGATAATCTAATGACAGCAACTGTTTGCTGTAACAAAACAGCAAAAATAATGATTTCTGATAGTGTTTTGTTTTGACTAAGATAGATATTTTAATCATACACCTCTATCGTAATTGGTTTCCGAGGAAATAAATATTAACTTGCTATTACCTAAAATATAGAAAATTAGTTTTTCTCAGGATTGGCTTTCCCGATTGTTCTCAAAATTTAGTCGGTTTTTAAGGCATCAAAACAGTTTAAAAAAAATTAACAGATATGTGATTTGTCATTAGGACATAAGTAGAAGAAAAATTTATTTTTTTAGAAATTATTTTCTTATTTCTGTTTTCATTTCTAAGAACAAAATTATGAAACTTAACTACTATTTATTTTTCAAAATGCTCAACTTATTAAAATTTTAAATAAATCGATTCAGCCAAAATATTTCATAATTTTCAGTTTTAATTTTTTTAATCTACTTGAGATTCAGGTCTCAAATTAAAACAAAAGTGTTCATTAAAAATCAAGAAAATGATTTCTTCAGGATATATCAAGAATTCAATGTCTCATACACTTTTTTTATTTTTTAAGTATTACATTGCTAATTGATTTCCGGAATCATTAATATGTAGGTAACTTGGTAACCAGAGTATGGCCAATATAGCACACGCCATAGGCGCTGCGCCGTTTGACCGAAGGCGCCAAAATTCGATAATGTCAAATTAAAACTATTGTATTTTCTATAGGCGCTGGAGGGGCCGATACTCATAATATTGTGTTTAATATAGGCGCCATCCGTAAGAAATAGAAAAAAAATGAAAAATTAAATTTTTTTTTAAATTTTTAAATTCAATAAATTTTAACTGAAAGTAAGTCTCAAAATTTGCCATTTTGTACTAAATTAAAAAAGAAACCCTCCAACCTATTTCCGTTTTTAAGGGGGCATACGCAAAAGAAAATTGAAAGAGCTAGAGAAGAAAGAGATAGTGAATTTTTTTATCAAGATTTTATCCTTATTGAAAACTTTCAACGTGTTTATCTCAAAACAGCAATTTCAAAGTTGGTGGACATGATATCTCAAAAAATAATGAACCGATCTTTCTACAAGTTTACACACTTCTTATAGATAAGATTTACTAGGGGGTAGACCAAGGATTTTGTTTCTCAATGATTAGAACTTGTTTTACAACAAAAACGGTAGATTTTTTTCAACGAAAATCGTGTTTTTGACTTTGAAGTTCTCTAAAAGTTCCAAAATTCAATTTGTGTACTAACGGAATCTTTTTCATTTTTTGATTTCAAATGATCCTGTCTTGACTTATCATGTCCACCGCAAATCACTTTTAGTTTAAGACTCGAGGAATAATAGTTGATAACTTCTACGATTATTAATACTTGTTTATAAAAAAAATACCAATTATTCTTTAAATGACAGTAAATATTATGCAACAATATTTAAATAAATATATTGAACAGTTAAAAAAAAAATTGAGGAGAAGCTTCGTTTTTTGCTCTCATAGCTGCAAATGCCCCCTTAAGGCACATTTTTCGTACCTGGTGATAGGCGCCAAAAGTCCTAGTTACGGCACTGTTGGTAACTTACTAAATGTGCAAAATGTATAAGGAGAAATATGGCTAGATGATGAGAAGTGATAACGTCTAAAGGTTGCTGATCAGTGATCACAGTGTTCAGCCGGAGTCAATAAATGGTTGTAAGTGATTATTGTTAACCCTTATTTGACACACTGGGCTTTGTGTCGTGATTTCGTTCGTTTTTGTCCACCATACGAGTGATGCGTATGTGACAATGGGCATATTATTATTGCTGTATATGACCAGTAGATCATTTTTGGCATTAGTCCCCAAGTCCTTCCAAAAAGTTTACGGCAGGCCCATAGGTACTTTATTGTACCTTAGTGAATGGAACTATAATGGTTTTTGAAGAATTCACTGTAAGTTCTTCCTTTTCACACCATTCTTTTATTTCTTTAAAATTTTTTAATTAGGTTTGATAATATGCCTTTATGCTTGCCCTTGATTATTATGACGATGTCATCCGCATATCCTGATATGCAGAATCCTTCGTCAGTTAATTTCTTCAGTAGGTCATCCACCACGATAGACCACAGGAGAGGCGACACCCCCCCCCCCTTGTGGGCATCCCATCGCCGTGACCATCGAAATCTCTTTCCCTCCTAAAGAAGCTTAGCATTGAGTCTATCCAATTTATCGTGGGCTGCTCAATGTTATGTCTCGCGGCGGCTGTTTTTATAGATTTGTTTGAGCTGCTATCAAATGCACCCTCTATATCTATAAATATTCCAATCGCGTTTTCATTTGCTACGAGAGATTTTTCAATTTCTCGTACGAGGTGGTGAAGTGCATCCACCGTACTTTTGCCTGGTTGGTCTCTATGTCAAATGTAATAGAGGCGTGATCTGAGAAGGACGTTTCTTCTATCACCTTCCAATTTTTAAGAATTTGGTTTACAAATAGAGTAGCCAGTGTGAGGTCAAGTACCTCTTGACGTATCGCATTTATAAAGGTCTGTTTGTTACCTCTGTCTAGATTGTTAGAACAAATTTAATCAAGTAAGTCCATACCTCCGTTGTTAGTGTCCGTGCTGCCCCAGATCTCATGGTGTGCGTTAGCATCGCAGCCCAGAATTAGGTGTTTGTTTCCCATTCGACACCAGTTTATGAGGCGTTGTACTTCCTCTGGCGGTACCTCGGTCTCTTCACCCAGAAAGTAGGCTGAGGCTATTACTATTTTCCTCTTGCCTCCTTCCTTTGGCAATTCAATAATTACAGCTGCCAGGTCCCTGGTGTTGAATTCTGGAATAGGAACAAAATTAATATCTTTCCTGAGCAATAGTGCTGCTCTTGGATTTCCGTACCTTCGTACGTTCGGCAAGGACGTTAGCCGTCCTTTCAGGAAGACCTCTGATTTTATCTCCATTTATCCAGGGCTCTTGTATTAGCACTATGGAGATTTGCTTCTTTATAAACCTCCAGTGCAAGACACTCGATGGCGCCTTTGAGTGGTGGAGGTTTATTTGGATGCATTTTATTTGGAAATGTTCTTCTTAGCTCCTTTCTGCTCCGATTTGGGGAGGCCCTCACCAGCGCCTTTCGCCTTTGGCGGCGGCCTACTGGGGTTTGCGGCAATGCCCGATTTGCTTCCCTTTTTGCTTTTGTTGGGCACTTTGTGTCCGGCACCGGTGCACCCCTGCTGCCCTCCCTGAGCAGATTGGTGTTCTTCACCACCGGTGCTTTGTGCCTTGGACGTTGAAGCCTCCGCACTGCACCTGTGGTTGTTGTTTGGGCCTTTTCTTCTCGTTTGCCCATCTTCGGGCGTAGTTGGATTTGCCCGAATCTGTAGCCGATCCTGTAGTTCAGCTTTTTTAGATTTTCAGCTGACTGCGTATCAACTGATAGTGTTGTTTCCAGCGTTGGGTCGGTTACAACTTTGCGTATTATTCGCCACCTTGAGGCATTTAGGTCCTCATTTTGGGCTTCTATAATACTCAGGATTTTCTCGTCCGAATAGTCCAGGCTACCCGGTATAAATGCCACAAAAAGCTCTGTGTGAGGCATTTCTGCCTCTGACACGATCTTTAGTATGGCATTTTCCCAGGGTTTTAGTTCGGCCTCTAGGACTTTTTCCCATTCAGCTGTGGCTGCGTTGGTACATGTAATACCGAGCCAGCCTGGTCTCTTGTGGATTTGTTGAACTTGTGGTTTTATATTAACCACTTTTCCTTTTTCCACTATTTTGTCCAGAATTGCTTCCTGAATGGCTTCAAGTTGTTCCATAGTCAGGAGCTCTTTTGGATATAAGGAATGCATGAAGTTAGGACTTGGCTAAAGGTTGGCTTAGCATCCTTGCTAGGTGCAGCCATATCTTCAGTGGTCTTTACCCGCTTTTTATCGCGGGTTTCTGGAGTACTGCCATCGGATCTTTTTCTCTTGGCTATTTTTGTTGGTTGATAACCAACACGGGCAAGTTCCCTGGCTTTTCAGCCGGTTGTCGCTTTTGAATGAAGTATTTCATTCTTTTGCGAGCAGCTCCGCTAAGTCTCTCCCTTTTAGCACCTTGTTGGGGGCTTTTGAGGTTTCGACTTTGTCTTCGTCGCTCGCGAGAAGTAGTTCTTCTTCCGGTCTGGATTTGGATTTTCACCCAATGCTCTCATCCAATAGGTTCTGCAGCCTTTTCCACCGGTTGTATTTCCTTATAGCCTTTTGGTCAGGATTTACATCCTGAGCCATAGGCTCTTGGATTTGATCTACGAATAGATTGAGGCTTTTGAATTCCTCTATGTTCGACTCTGTTAAGGGCGAGTCCCCCTTTTTGTTTGTTTTCTTGTCTTCCATATTTGGTCCCACGAGAAGCTAGGGAAAAACGGTCACCTGCAGTAGAGCCCCGCGAACTGCAAGAAAGCTATCGAAACCGTGAGGTCGCCCGTTATCCGGAGTCCGCATATTATCGACTAGGATTACCTTCCTAGCCATACAGTCCTCGGCATATTATGCTGTTCTACCTTGACTTTAGGGTTTTTTATAGAGGTTTTCTCCTCGCAGGTCAGGGGATTAAGCCCAGCCCTCCGCGATGTTCCCTGTGCAGCATACCAGCACCAAACCTATTGCTGGTCGTTGTTGCACAGCTACCATCCTACGGTATTACCAACGAATAGCTTATAGGCTATTTCAGCCTAAGCTACTAAGGGATGTGTCTGCCAATTGGTCGGGTCTCTCATCCACAACCGTTTTAACCTTAAGAAGACGGCCAGGTCCGGCCCTAAGAGTTTTAAGTCCCGGCCGGCCCCAAACCGACTCCCGTCCGACCGAAGGGGGTATCCTCATCGTTCGTCCTGGAGTTTACGCTTGCAGCTTCATTGAAACTTGCAATCCCCCTTAGCACATCAAGGTTGCCGACATTTGGAGGGGGTACCACAAAGTATAGGTATATATCAAAACGAAAATAATGAGACCTGTCAGAACTTTGTACGATGATTTTCGTAAGTATAATTTTGTTTTGAAAAAGAAGAGTATTTAGGATCGGAAAAAGTGTATAATATCTCGGAAACTTCTTGAGTATTTTATCTAAAAAAATTTCTTGGTTATTTAAGACACAAAAAGGTATACTTTCGCCAAGTTTCGTTAAAATTAAATTATTTTTGCGAAAATAACAAAATAAAAACGAAAAAAAAAAAAAAATGAAAATGACGATTTTTCTCGGTAATTTTGAGGCAGTTTTCTACAAAAGTGCTAGATTTTTGCTTGATCTACAACTTTTATATTGGATACTTTTTGCTTTAATGTCAACTTGCGGCGGAAATTGCAATAATACCATTTTTCACCCCTTTTCAATCCCCCCAAATCGACCCTGAACCACCCCCGCTCAAGCATAATTTTCTTTTCGTTTATTAAAAGTCCCATTACTATTTACACTTATAAAAGTCTAGATAACAATTGTTATTTTCTTCTTTATTATAAATAATAAATGAATTATTTCCATCGGTCTACTATGCACTTGCCTACATAGAACTTTCTTATTTTAAATATGTTCCAACTATCGAACACCTATGTAATTGCTATGTACCAAGGCCGTAGTTAGACATTGGCCATGGGGGGGGGGTTTATGGAATTAAAAACGAAGTTGGCATAATATGTCCGTATTTTAATTTAATTCTTGTTATTTAGTTATTTATTTAGTATTACTCAACCCATAGGGGGGGGGACCCCCAAAACCAGCCCCCATATATACGACCCTGCTATGTACTATAGTTGAATACTTATTGATTATACATGATTTTTTGGTCAGTTTACCTCGAAAAATAGTCACGAAAAACCATCCCCAAATTTTTCATAATATTTTTGCTGCCTTATGGTTGATTGGAAAATTATGAAAAAAATATGGAATGTAATTCTGATCAGTAGCTTCCATGTAGAATTGGTTTCATTGGAATATCTATCATAGTTTGGTAGAAAAACAATTTTGAAGTTTAGAGTTCCAACCCCTATTTTCTAAATACGAGTAAAGCTATTTGGTCCAAACTTAGTTCCAACAATTAGCAATATAATAAAGGCACCAATGTCAACAAAGACCCCAGTGCAGATTTCATATGGAAACCCGGTGGGACCCTTTCGTGTGCTGATGATTGGAGGTATTGCGGCAGAAGTGATGATATTATTTTTCATATAAATGACTAATAATTTAACTGAGTTTGCTCACAATATAGTATTACAAGAAAAAATACTACATTATACGGATCTTTCCAAAAAAAGGTATTTATTTTGAAAAACGAAGGGAGGAGTTTTGTGAAAAAATGAACATGTTATTATTATCAAAATAAGCAGAAATTGTTATTATTTTCAAATAATATTTACAAGATTTCAATTAAAAATTGAAAAAAAAACTTGTTAAAAATAACAAAACGAATATAATCTAATTAATTTTACATCATTTTTAACATACACCTTAATCCATATTTTCTTTTCATATAGTTCCACTCTGTATTATTACAATTTTTCTTGGTCTTATTTAAGATGGTAAATTGATTCTGCTATTTATTTTTAAATTTACAAGTAAAGATCATTTCAAATTTTTACCATTTTTATCGTTTCTAATATTATTTCTATTTTATATTTCGAGTGCAGACCACATTTTTAATTTCACTTATTTTATGTTGAGATAATCAACGCAGTTCGAAGTTTAAAATTTTATTTTATTGAAGCATTTTGTATTGTGAAGGATTTGTTAAAATTGTTTTACCTAACGCTTATTGATGACCCTCTTCATTTTAACTATTTAACATGAGTGTTCATTTTAATTATTATACTTTGTTTATTGTTTTGTTTACAATTTCGATATGGGCCGAATTAGCCGTTTCTTATCCAAATTGTACCGTGGAAGAGTTTGCTTGTGGCGATGGAACCTGTATTCCGTTGGGCAAAAAATGCGATAATGTACGCACGTGTCCAGACGGAAGCGACGAAGTAGACTGCAGTAAGTAATTATTATTGCTGTTACTATTTTACAATTTTTTAATACACTATTGCCTACCAATATTTTTAAAGAATAACGTTAATAATGTTTTTTTTCTTTTGTAGAGGGCTTCCTATGTGAAGATTTTTTGTGGTATTTGTGTAAAGACAAACAATGCGTCGGGAACTCTTTGGTTTGCAATCGCGAATATGATTGCGTTGATTTAAGTGATGAACGTAACTGTTCAAATAAGGTAAGCGATAGTAATTTTCAATGTTGGATTCAATTGTTTAAGTCTTGTTCTGTTATAGATTGAAACATCTTGCCCACAAAATCAATTTTTATGTCGCGATGAAGGTTTATGTATTCCTAATTTATGGGTTTGTAACGGAATAAAAGAATGTTTAAATGGAGAAGATGAAACTATATGCGAAAAGAAGCCTTGCCCGGATGGTCACAAGTGCAATAGTGGAGAATGTATTTACAATAACTGGATTTGCGATGGCGTTACTGATTGTCAAGATGGCAGTGACGAAGAGAATTGTGGCAATAAAACTATTCCACAGTTGTGTACAGCAGATAGAGGTTTGGTGTTGTGTGCCGATGAAAAGCATTGTATACCACAGCAAGATGTGTGCAACGGCATTATTGATTGTCCAGACAAATCCGATGAAACTTTATGTTCGTTTGAATGCGATAAAAGAAAGTGTCCAGAATCGCGGAAGTGTATTACCACGACGTCCAAGGCAGAAAATAAGACTTGGTGTACGTGTCCAAGCGGATATCGTTTAGTTAATGGAATGGAATGTGCAGATGTAGACGAATGTTCTCAGTATGGTCAGTAATGACTTAAATCACTAAAATATAATTTACCAATTATTATCAATTGTAGGAAATTGCGATCAAATATGCATCAATACCCAGGGATCCTATAGTTGTTCGTGTGCCGAAGGGTACACATTGGCAAATGATAACAACTCATGTGAAATTAATCACGGTTCTCCGACTCTGCATTTTGCCGATGGCGTTTCATTAAAAGGACTTCTAACTAAACCAGAATTGACTTTTATATTCAAAGAACACCTGGTCCATGCAGTGGGTTTTACTTTTAATGGCGATGATATGTACTATACCGAAATGGTTGACGACAACATTAAAATTACCAAAGCTAATTATCTAGGATTTAATATGACAGTAAAAATTAGACGTCCATTTCAATTAAGTACATCAAAATAAACTTTATTTTAACGTTTCAGGCATTTATTACAATAGGAGTAAAAACGCCGGAAGTAATCACTGCGGATCCCTTAACTGGAAACGTTTATTTCACTGACGCAGGTTTAAAACACATCGTAGTTTGCACTTCTGACGGAAAGTTTTGCAAAATTTTGGTATCTTCCGGAAACGATCAACCCCGAGGTCTCGCTCTGCATTTTGAAAGGGGGTTAGTTTTTTTTACATTATCTTTTTATATTATTTACAAAAAATGTTTCAGAGAAATGTTTTGGTCAGAATGGGGAGAAAAACCCAGAATAGCACGCGCTTACATGGACGGTACCAACGTGGTTGATTTTATTACCACCGATATAGTTTGGCCAAGTGGAATAGCAGTAGATTCGCACGTCAGTGTTCATCGGATATTTTGGGCAGATTCTAAGAAAAGAGTAATCGAGAGTGTGAAAATAGATGGAACTGATCGACGGGTAAGTATACCTCAAAAAAATAGTTGTCATTTCAGGATTTATCCTCAAATCCAAATATTTTGTAGATAATATACAAAGCAACTTTAATGCATCCATATGCAGTTGCGGTTTTTGAAAGTCGCGTGTATTGGTCAGATATTACAACTCGTACAATTGAGGCGTGCAACAAACTGAATGGTAACAATCATAAAATATATGTCAAGTATTTACGCGATACTATATACACGGTGGAGGCATACCATTGGCATCTCCATGAAAATTTAACAAATCCCTGCCAAGACCATCCTTGCACGGAATTGTGTCTTCCTAAATACACCGATTACGCGTGCGCGTGCTCAGAAGGAAGAGAAGTAGATTTTAGAACGTTTGGATGTACTGGAGGTAAAAAAACGTGTAGGTATTTTAATAGGAAGTAAAAATTTAAACAACATCTTCCAGATGTCGGTTCTCAGCGACTCTTAATAGGGACTATTAATGCATTATGGATTATGGAGTACAAAGAGTTAGGAACACCAAATATTACAAGGGTGCCCATTATTGTTGAAAATATCACCGCTGTTGCGTTTAATATAAGAGACCAATGTGTGTACCTGGCAGATGACGTATCAAAATCCATCATAAAATTGAATCTCACAAAAAATTATACCATAGAAACTATTCTTAAAGATACCAACATAGAACATATTAAGTCTATTGATTTCGGTAAAATGCTCTACAAAACTTATCGGTTATGAATTTAAATATTTTTTACTTCTAGATTACTTAGGTAACAGCATTTATTGGTGCGATTCAATTAGAAGAAATGTAGAACTTTATAATTTTGAAACCAAAACTAGAAAAGTAATTACGTCATTTAATCCAGGAGAAAAACCCGTTTCTTTAGCTCTTGTTCCCGAAAATGGGTAAATATATGATTGAGTTAAAGTTTTCCATTGTTGCAATCTTTTCAATTATTTCAGTTTAATTTTTTGCGCAGTACAAAAATTATTTAGAAATTCATCCGAAATTGTTATTATGGATCTGGATGGTTTGAATAAAGTTAAAATTATCCGAGAAGGCTTGGTGGGACCTCTGCATTTAACTTACGATCCACTGTTAGAACGTGTATTTTGGGCCGATTACGGTAATGGAAAAATGGAAAGTTACAACGTAAACGGTAACAATGTCTTTTGAAAATAATCAGTGTAATTATTTCATCAAATTTTTCTTAGACAAAGGTAAAGCTGTGTATAAAGAATCGCAACTTACTGTTTCTGGAATTGCGATATTACAATCCGATGTGTTTTGGGTAAAAGAGCACTCAAACAAGTTATTTTGGTCCAATAAAACCCATTCATTAGATAACGCAAATGTTAAACAATACACAATAGAAGAAATTAATAAGAACACTCAAGACATCGAACATTTTATTTCAATTTCACCTCGTTCGCCTCCCTATCATATATGCGAATCCAAAAATGGAAATTGCAGTCACCTGTGCATACCGAGTGCAGGAATGTCTTTTAAGTGTTCGTGTCCATTAGGACTGAAACTAGAACAAGATGGTAGAACTTGTTTCAAACCGGAAGTTTGCACACCAGACGAATTTTTCTGTAACCGTTCCAATGCATGTATTCCGAAAAAATTAAGATGTAATCATCATAAAGATTGCACTTACGAGGAAGACGAGGAAGACTGTAATATAACCGTTTATTGCCCCGAAGAATATTTTCAATGTGCTAACGGCGATTGCATCAATAAAACATTACTTTGTGATTTAAATTTTGATTGTCGCGATAAGTCTGATGAAATCAACTGCGATATTTTATACAATCAAACTTGTACCATCAAAGAATTTATGTGCTGGGATAAGAAGTGTATACCTGCAACGAGCGTGTGCAATAACATAATGGATTGCCAAAATGGCGAGGACGAATCAGACTGCTATACCTGTCCACCTGGGAAATTTAGGTAAACTATTTAAACTAAGAAACAAACGAGCGTTAAATTCTAAGTAATATTTTTGTAGATGTAACATAGGCACGTGCATTCAAAAGAGTTGGGAGTGTGATGGAGAAATTGATTGCCGAGATGGAAGTGACGAACACGACAAATGCGGTAATACAACTTAGAATACTCTTAAATACTTACTCTGCTTTATTATATATTTTTAGGTTACAAAAACTGTATACTTCCAAATTATCTTTGCAATAATGGACTGTGTATAAGCAGTAGTTTACGATGCAATAAAATAGACGACTGCGGAGATTTTTCAGATGAATGGGAGTGTTCAAAAACAGACCTATCTCGTTTGTGCAATAAAGATGAATTTATTTGCCACAAAAGTAAATACCTTTGTCTTCCAAATAAAGTACGTTGCAATGGAACTTTTGAGTGTCCCAACTTCGAAGATGAAGAAGATTGCGACACCTGCCCGTTTGGAGATTTCAGATGCTCGAACGGAAAGTGCATTCCTGCCATGTTCATTTGTGATCATTACGAGGACTGTGCGGATAAATCAGATGAAAGCTACGCACTTTGTTCTCATTTGTATGAAAAAACATATCCCGAAATAATTTCGTGCGATAACAAATATAAATGCAAAAATGGTCACTGCATTGATTATAATTTAGTATGCGATGGTGATTTGAATTGTGGAGATGGATCGGACGAAAACGGTCAGTGTAACGTTTCTTGTGAAAACTCAAACTGCAGTCAGTTATGCGAAAGAAGACCTACTGGACCAGTATGCTTATGCAGAGAGGGCTCTCAACTTTCAAGTGATAATAAAACCTGCGTTGCAATCAACGAATGTTTACAAGAACCACAAGTGTGTGCTCAAAAGTGCTCGGAAACAATTGGCGGCTACAGATGTGCCTGCTTCGATGGATTTACACTCAAGTAAGCTTGAATACTTAAAATTTTATTACTAATTGCATATCTCTATAATATATTATGTTCTCAGTGCGGATCGAGTATCATGCAAAAGCGAAGGAACGGATGCCGAAAACATAATATTTGTGGCGTACGACACAATTTTTACAATGTCGCATAAAAATCAGTTACGAGCGTTATTTTTTACAAAATCGCTTTTTAAAATAGCAGACTTTGATGTATCCGGACCCAATCATTATGTATACTACAGTACAGACGATGAAAGGCTGATCCATAGAATTAACACGGATACGCAAGATCATTCATATATGAACGTAACTGGCCGTCCAGAACTTATTTCCGTCGATTGGATAACAGAAAATGTATATTACGTCAACGAAAGTATTTCGAGTAGATCGATCGGTATGTGTAATTTTGACTTACACTATTGTTATACCATTCGTTCAATACAAGATCACAGCAGAATTACCGCCTTGAAAGTTGATGCTATAAATAAATTACTATTTTTCGCCACGGTACTTATGGAATTTCCAACGAAATCAAAAGTTTATAAATGCTTCCTCGACGGATCGTTTCTGGAAGAAATCCACATGTCAGATATTGACTACATAACCGGGATAACCTTCGATTATAACAAAAAAGTATTATATTTAACGGAAAAAAATGACGGTAAAGTATTTAGAATCACGTACGATGGACAAAATCAAACCGTCATTTTGCATAATGTACCAAAAGCAACAGATATAACGCTCTTTGAAGATCGCTTATTCTTTTTAATTTCAAATCATGTAATGCAAATCTGCCCGTTGTACATCAGATATCACGCTTGCTCGAATCACACTTTACACGAAGGAGAAATTTCAAATTTTGCCATAAACCAATCGTCCATTCAACCGTTGATAAATAATACTTGTAAAGACAAAAATTGCAAACATTTATGTGTACCAACCAAAGGAACAGTTAAATGCTTATGCGAATCCAATAAACTAGATAGATGCGTAGATAACTTGGTAATTATTTTTTATAACCAATTATTTCATTATATTTTGTTCTCAAAACTGAATATTTTTAGGTGATAACGTTTTCTCAAGCAACAATTGAAGACGGAAACGCCAGTTTTAATTTAGCCTGGATTTGGTTGATTGCTATTATTGTGGTCATTGTTGCTGGAATAGTATATGGAATTTTTTACTTGGGTCCTGAAAGGGCAAGATCAATGTTTCAGAACACGTACGTATTAATTTATTAAAATTCTAATCTTAAGCATAACGACAGTAATTTGACAGATTTTTGAAAGGGTACAATATTGATTTAATTTTAAAATGTTTATTCCTTCTCGTTTTTGTTTTTGAATTGGTTTGGAGGGAGCTTTGGAAAAGCTTTGGAAAAGCTTTGGAAAAGCTCCCTCGTCCAACACTGAAAGAAAAAACATTCATAAATACAATGATGTTTTCATGAAATGATGAATTTTTCATCAACTATTTTTTCAGTGTAGTAAATTCACACTCCTTGAAGAAAATACCACATAATATTTTATTCTGAAATTTTAAGAATTTTGAAAATTCCCCTTCCCTTCCACCGTAATCTTTACGGTGCCTGAGAAGGGGGTACTAAGTGTTCTTTACGTAAGGTTTAACTTTTTTCCAATTTAGACAAGTGAAATTACTTTTTCACATACTATTCCATTAAAAAAATATTAAATTGGAAAACTTTTCTTTTATTACATAAACTTGATATCGGAATGGTTAAATCCCACGTGGACTACAGTGTAGTCAATCGACTATAGAAATCGTCAACTGAAAATCAGAAAGTGGTCGTTCATAAATTTAGCCAAGTACAAAAGGGGGGGGGACTTCAGATCTGCCTGAAAATTTGTTACAATGGGGAAAAGGAATTTCTTACCTGGTGACGTCACGTATCATTAAGTTATCAAATTTTATTTTTAGTATTATACTTTAAAATATGAATTTCAATAATTTAATATTATTGGATTTTATCCGAAATAATGTATAAGGCTCTAATATAATTTCGCACAAATGATAACACAATTTCCTACAGTTTAAAACTATCCATCTTGCTTTAGCATTAAGGACAATGATAGATATAATATTTAATTGCAGTAGAGTGAGACCGAAGTTTGTTACAATTTCCCGATTCTAAAAAAAAGTATTGTACATTCAAGAATAACCAAATTAGAAATGTAAAATAAAAAGATAAGTCTTTTGAATAAAGACTAGAAAAGAATAAAACTAATTTTTGTAAAATTAAATCAATATAAATAGTTAAAATTTTAGATATTAATTCTTTTTTTACTTGGGCTTTTGTATCTCATAAAAATCGAATTTTTAAATTAAATTGTTAGATCAACTTAATATTTTGTGTAATTTTATCTTTCTGTTTTAGTTATTCTTGAATATATAATATTTTTTGTTAATATCGAGAAATTGTCACATATTTCGGTCTCTCTCTATTACATTTAATTATTATATCTGTCTTTGTCGACGAGATCTTGTCCTTAAGTTACGGCAATAGCTAGAGCGCATGCGTGCTGTAAATTTGATATACACGCAATGTAGTTTACGGCACGTAGAAAAATAAAAATTATAACTGCGAATTGTTCATGAATTCTTATTAATTTAAAAAAATTAACAGATTAAATGAACAAAAGTTCAAAACTGTATTGATTTTGTTGCTTACAATTTATTATTAGGCATTAAATTAAATTTAAAAATTAAAATAATAATAGCTTTGTAGCTCAGTCAGAAGCATATAAACAGTAGCGTATTATCCCACAACCCCATGAAGCCCGGGCTTGTGGCGCAAAATTTCAGGGGCGCAAAATTTCGGGAAACGCAAAATTAATTTTCAGGAGTTGTAAAAATTATATACTACTTTTTATTTTCGTAATTAAAATTCTAAGTAGGTTCCTTGTTTTAGAAATAAAAGAATTTTATTACATACATATGTGGACGGCTATTTATCTGCAGCGCTTTATTTTATTTTCTCGCTTGCAATTTCCTTTACGAGAAAAACTTTGTAGCTGGTAGCCTGCATATTCTATCTATATTGTAATAGATTTATTACTTTTAATGAAAATCTGTTTAACCCTTAATCGCTAACGTCAAATAATTGTCACACTATAACTACTGTGCGGTCTCAGTGACCGCGCTTTGTTTATTTCGTAAACCCACGTCAAATTAACTTTTGGTTATTTTTTTTGCAACAGAGTCTTCTAGTAAGTTCTAGTAAGCCAAAGAAAAATAAAAAGTAATTAATTTTAAGATTTTATTAACATTTAATAACACAAGAAGAATTATCGGCATATAAAAACACATTTAATTCAAACTTGATGCGGTCTGGGAGACCTCACGATAGCGATTAAGGGTTAACCTTGATTAAAAAGTACAACGATGATCTCGATGACCAATTAGGAGCCGAGATAATTCAAGTCAAAGATCTACATAGGTCTTTCATCGAATGGATTGTTAGATTTTCTAAGACAATTAAAAGACAGGAAAATTTACAATATATTTGCTGATGTTTGTTGCAAAGCAGTGACAAACTGTACGGGGGTGAAATCGTTTTCAGCATTGAAAAGAGTGAAGGACTACCACAGGTCTACATTATCCAATAAAAAATTGAACGCATTGGCTCTTATGTGCATCGAGAGTGATGAATTAAATAGCATAAATTTTGACGACATCATGAATGTTTTCGCCAATGCGACATCACGAAAAAAACCGTTTCAAGCATAATTTGTTTTACGTATGCTCAATTACCTAATCATTAACCGTCTTAATTATTATTAAAAATTAGTTACATTTTCTTCATAAATTTTTCTAATTTAAAAAAAGGGACAACTGGAAAACCGAAGATAGGGAGATAGGGGCGCAAAATATTAAAGGCTTGTGGCGTCAAACTTGCTTAATACGCCTCTGTATATAATATCGAAAAAAAGTATAAAAACACTTTTTTTCTGGAAATTTATAGTAAGATATTAAAAAAAGTAATTTTCGCATTTTTTGATTCCCAAATTATGTGAAGCTTTATTATTCTAATTTAATGTTTATAGCATATTACCGAAAAAAAATTAAGTTTCGGGTCAAACAATGAAAGACACTTTCTTTTCTATATTTTAGCGTACAATTGAATGGCGTTACCAGTTTTTCAATTTTCTTAACAATTCAAACAAATTATGAACACTAACTGAAAAATTCATTGTTGCAAAAGTCGCATTTTAGAGTTTTTCCAATTTTTGAGCGTGTTGTTAAATAGGAACTAGTATTTTTTATTATTGCATCAAGTCGTAAATGTATTAACAAAAAAAAAAGCACCGAAATAACTCCGAACGAAGATTTTTCACCACAGCATTTATTTTTGAAATAAAACAGTTTTTGACTGAGAAACTGAATATCTCAAAAACGTTAAAATTCTTTTATCAAAAAAAATTTGTGCTTATTTAAGATATAAAGAAGAGTGCTTTTACAAAATTTCATCAAAATTGAATTAGTTTTGCAAAAATGAAAGAGAAAAAACAAAAAATCGTTTCTTTGCACTTTTCACATTTTTCACGGAAATTTTGAGGTCATAGTAAAAAGTGATTTTCACGAAAGGTGTAGATTTTTTTATGATCTACAACTTTTCTGTAGAACATATTCTGATAGAACGTCAAGTTTCGCCGGAAAGCGCAATAATATATTTTGCACCCCCTTTCAACCCCCCCAAAATAACCCTATACCCTACACCATCCCCGTACTTGCATTTTCTTTTTTTACGTTCGCCACAAACCCCTTTACTAATTCCAATGATTAAAATTCAGTATACAATAATTATTATGGCATGCAAAATGGATTTACGGTGCTGTAAGCGCAGACGCTCGCATACATAACCTCAAATTTTTGTTTTCAAATTGTAAACGCCAAGATTTTAGTGAAGTGTTTAAAATGAACGATAAAACACCACAAAAGATAAATATTAGTTGCGAATCTGGTAGTGAGTCTGTCAGGGCATCACCGGTCACACGTACGTATTTTATTTACTAATTGGCTTCACATTTTCTGAAATCCGGAATTGTAGTTATAAAAAGTCCACTTGTGGCATCACCGCAAGGAAACTTAACAGGAATTGTTAGAGTTGCTGCAGATATAGGCGCAAATCTATATAACATAATTCAAAAATGGAACGACCTTCATATAAAAGGCGTAGAAATTTGTAAACAAATAGTTAATTTAAAATTGGATAGTCAAGAAAAGTATCCCGATGGACTGGAAGACCTTTGCTTTAACTTGGACGACGTAGTTATAGAACTGGAAAAAATTATGAAAATATTGGAATCGTTGGATTCTCAAATGAGTGCTTTAAATAAACAATGCACTATCTCAACGAAGTTATTTAGAACTACAAATATGGAGCAGTTAGCCGAATTGGTTACTACAATTGTAGAAGCTTACAAAGAAGAATACTTCGTATGTACAATTTGCGTGTCAACTAGAGTTAATTTTATCATAAAAATTTTATAGGTGAAAGAAGACGTGAAGAGAAAAATAGCACATGTTAAACTTAACAATGTTCCATTCTTATCTCTTTGTTGGACATACCAGACGAATATTATTGATAAACATATTGATTTAAAATTGGATGCTTTGTTGATTGAAGTTGGACATAAAATATAGCAATTTTATAATAATTTTCTTTTGATGTTATTTTTTCCAACTGTGTGCCTTTATGTGTTTCTGTCGAATTATGTGAAAAGTGTGGCTTGAAATTACAAAAACTTTCTATCCAGGATTTTAATATCTTTTTTCAACTTTTAAGCTCAGTTTTTGAATTCCGTGAAAATGAAAACCTTTGGTTAGGCATAACCCGAGATTGAAAAACTGAGCCTCATAAAAATTCACTCTTATTTATATGAAATTATATCTGTTGAACTGTAATTTGATTAAAACATTTTGATTTTAGTTTACAAAGCGTTAGATATTTTGTTCCTCGAGAAGACACGGAAGGAGAAATACAAATGGGGCAGTTATGATTTTCTGCTATGCAAAGCCACGAGACAAATTCTTAGTTTAATTATTGTTTGTTGTAAGTTTCATATTTCAAATGTGTTTATATAAATACGATATTATATGTGTTTATTGTGATATAATTAATAGTTTTTAATGATTAAGTAGAACAGGCATATTTTTGTAATTAAATGTGAAAGTTAATAAAATAAATTTTTGCAAGACAGGTAACATATTAATTACAAACTTTTTATTGAACATATAGCTGGCATAAATACAAGGATTTTGTCATTTGACAAAAATGATGCGATTGATCAATTCGCAATATAAAATCAACCCGAAACGGAACAAATCAGATTTTAAATTTTTGATTAAAAATGATTACATTGACCTGCTTTGCCCTAAGAAAAGGCAAAACAATGACAATAAAGTTACTTTTTTATCTTGCAAGTAGTGTTTTATTGGTTGTATATAAATGTGATTGTGTTAAATGATAATTAAATTTTGATTTGCTCGTGTAAAATTAAATTGATAGATGGCGTATTGCGCATAACTCTTCTGCGCATACATCCGGAAATTCCAAATATTAAAAGAGGAGGTAATTTTATAGCAGTTACTACATGAATCGCGTTTTCAATGGCTCGTAAGGTAAGTATGTGTTGACGAAATTGATATTTTACAGTTTTACCTTGTTGAATATAATCTTGACAGTTGTTTTCAAACATTAAAAAAATTTCAAACTCGTAACAATTCGTATCTTCTCGTTGAATATGCGTTTCTTTATTTATAAAGTTCCAATAAATCTGTTGCACTCTGTACCGTGTTAGTGCAAAGCGGGATAACCAAGTTTCTCAATGGAAAACAAAATTGACGTCTATCGTGTTGTATACTGATTTTTAGAAAACTATTATCAATATTTAATGTGTCCAAAGCAATAATTCAAGTTTCCCTTAATTTTGTAGCCTAAAAACGAGATTTTAAATCGGCATTTTAGTGATATACAGTTTTAATACAACTGTGTTGGTAGTCCTTATTTTAAAGATCGCATTTAATCTAACTTCATGTAATATTGAATACGTACGCCATTGCAAGCTTGTATGGTGTTTGGTTTTTCAAAAAACCCGAAATATGAGTGATTATACGTCAGTTGCACCTCCTCAACAAACGTTTAATCAATCTTCTGCTTTTGCGGCTGCTGTACAACGTGCTAAACAGGTAAAATATGCAACATATCTTTTAGGGACGCTCATCTTGAGCCGTTATTAATGCATGCGTTTGTCGGGTAAAACTTGTAAGAAAATCAATTCAGAAACACACTAAAATGGTTATTTAATGCTTTAGAAGCACAATAATTTATTCTAAATACATCATTATCAATAAAAATATTTTATAGATTGCTGCCAAAATCAACCCAGGAGCTGCTCCTAATGATAGACAAGTGAAACGCCCATTAGAAGACGCTTTAGGTTAGTATTTTTTATATTATCAACGAATTCCTTCAAAGAAACGAAAAATTGAATTAGGATAGTATTTCAAACCGTAATCTATTGTGCACAGGTTCTTACATTTTAAATTTGCAAAAATGTAGAAATCGGTCAAAATCGAATATTAATTGCGGTGACTTCGAAGCAGAAATAAATTTATTACAAAGTTGAGGTTTTTCGCCTCGGTACATACAAATTTCATTCTTTGTTATGTACTTGTATGCAAAGAAGTAAGATGTTATTTAAATTCTTATTGCTATGGCCGTTACCTAAAATTTGTATTCATACCGAAATTTAAAATAATATGTTGAGAAAACAATTAAAGTCTAGCAGATCTCTTCGATACATTTTTTATATTTTATAACGGTACATTTCTTTGACATAATTTCGAGACCTACTTTTACACATTGATTGTTGAATATACAAAACCGTTTTTTTCTTGCCAAACTAGCCCTACAAGGCTACCCTACAATTATTATTCTACTCACATTTTACACATATTGTAATGCAAATTGGAAGAAATTTTATATCTCCCTTCTTTTCAAATATCAAGTCTACTTTTATTTTTGAAAATGCTAACATTGTTCTGGTTTATTTATTTGACTTGAATATGTCTGAAATTGGTTACATATTTAAAAACTAACCAACACCTCCATGTAACTGTAACATGTTCAAAAATAAATACACAGATGTGCACCCAATTTTACCTTGTATGCTAACAATAGAGCAGATAACAAAAGTTAGTGAGAAAGAGCTAGATAAGGTTTTAGCCCTAGCAAACAATACTAACGATTGACAACTGCGATCAGCATCAAGGTCGTTAATCGTTTCGATTGACCGTCGAAGAATATTGTGGATGGCAGGAAATCAAGCTAAACTTAGGGTGAACAATGAACGCGATGATAATAAATCAAATAAGAAACGTTGTGGGAACTCGATAGTGGGAAGTCCAACTTGATGGAAATTTATTTAGAAATGTCCAATCACGACTAACGTTTTGCTAAACTAAAATTTCAAAAAAGTTATTCAATAGTTACCACACTTTTTTTAATAATGGCTATGTTCCCGAACATAGTTTCAATTTCAATTTTTTTTAGGATTTTCAAGATTTGTCTTGTCGAATAAGTTTGACTAATAATTTCATAACTTGATATTAATTTTTCTAGAACCCGACGCAAAAAAAATGGCCGGCAGTGTTGTAAATAATACCGCAGCAGCAGTTGTACCACCTCAAGTAGCAGCACAAGTTCCAACTCGTCCTCCACCTCCAGCTCAAGCAAATATTGTGAGTGCTCCTCCAGGTTTAGGCGTTCCACCGACATTGGGAGGACCGAGTGGACCACAATTTAATGAGGATATCAAAGTTCCAGACAAAATGGTGGGATTAAGTGAGTATCGCCTTTGTTTAAATTATTTTTAAAATATAAGTATTTCAAAGAATTTAGTTGCTTAAGCAATTCACAGTATACATACACTGGATACTTTATTATTACTTATGTGCTGAATTCATAACTTAAGATACATTTTGCAGTACTAAAGTTTAAATCCAATTTTAGAATAAATGATAATGTCCATGCTAGTTTAAAAGGAAACATTAAGCCTAAACGTATACGAAGACGCAGACAACACAGTTCAGTACAGCACAGGTTTTTGTAACCAATGAATTACTGTATATGCTTGTTATATGATAATACATTGGTTACAAAAACCTGTGTTGCCTGCGTCTTCGTATATGCTTGGGCTAATCATAATTCAGTATTCACTAAAGTTTAAGACAAAAATTTTGAAATACAAGTAATTTAGCCTACAATTTTTGCCAAATTTTATTTGTTAGGTTTTGGTTAATAGTAATGCATTATTAAAATATTTGAGTGAAATATTTAACTCAGTTACATAAAGCAAAATACAGGACAATGAATCTGAAGTTTTAAAATTTTGAATACATGTTCATTTGGCATTACATCGAAGCAACTTAATGTCGCCACGGTACCTACTTGCAGAGTTAACTATCATTTTGACAAATGGTTGCTATTTTTCAGTTTTTTACTTTTATCTTGGTAACGGTAAAAATGATAACATTTTATATAAAACCAAGTTGCATATTTATGATTGTTTCATAGAATGTACAGTTTATTAAATATATTACCGGCAACATTCAGCTAATGTATTATGGCAGCGTTTGTATAAAACCTATAGTGCTAGCTGTCCTCGTAATTGCTTATACTAGACTGCTTGTGTTGTCGGAATCATCCTTCATCCAAGTTCAAAAATCATCTTTCTCAAACTCTGGTCAGTTCCCCTCCACATTTCCGACAGAATCCTTTATACAACCCTCTTTTGTGTGTATTTTCATAGCTAAAACTTAATCGAATGATAATTGCAAGGCTTTCTTGCAAGCATTCTGCAGTTTACCATTACTTCTACTTTTAGGTAGATATAGTGACTGATTTCTATTAGAGTTAAGAAGCTGAAGTTGCAGGTCCCAAAGAAATAGGAAGTCTATAGTTATAAATTATTAATTACTTACAGAAGGATTTTTAAGGGGAAGGGAGCCTGAAAATTCACACGTACTCTTACGTGTAGGAATTGAAGGGTTACAAAGAGTTTCTAAATAAGTTTGAATAGAAAATAATGTCCTCATAGTTTTATGGTTTACTTATATTTAGGTTAAAAAGAAATGTATTTTGAATGGACCTGTGGTGAACATTTTACGTACCCTAGCACGGGGAAGGGAGGGGTCCAATCAAAAAAATTATTCTTATGTAATTGCAATGGTTCTCCTTTAGTATGGACGTAGTATATCTAAACATTGCTTCTATCGAATATGATTAAATACGCTGTTCAACAGTGTATAAATAAAGAATTTTTTTCAAGTGTTTAGTTACATTTACGAACTCCATAATATATTTAGTTTTAGGCTCCAAAAAAGCTAACTCTTCCATTAGGTGAATAGATTCCAAGTTTTAGTGCCCAGCACGTTTAGTTAATTTACATAAAAACTGTTTTCAGTAGGACTAGAAATTCTTGACACCTTTTTATGTACAACTTTGTTATCATATTTTGTGCAATTCTCTCCATCACAATAAAATTCACCATTTCCAAACTACAGTAGAACCTCGATTACCCGTGTTAGCGATTAACCGTGCCCGCTCTTCTGAAAATTTTTACAATTTTTTTACAAACAGTTCCAAAAATAGAAGCATAGACGTTTAAATAGTAAGTTTTTTTTACGTAGGTTTCGAGAAATTTAGAATATATCAGTATCCGAGAAAAAGATGCAACTACTGCATTTATTAAAATGTTAGTGATAATTATTAGAGATGAGATTTTTAGGTTTTTACCTTTTTTTTATTTTAGCTCCTATTTTTATGATATTAGTACCAAAATTTGTTTCATGGAAAACTACGTTATATAAGCCTTATTTGTTTTGACCTTTTTTGCCTTTTTTTCTATTTTTTCATTTTTACGACCTATTTTAACATTATGGAAACTTTCTTTAATTTGAAGTTTAAATTGAAAAAAAGAATTAATTTAATTCAATTTAATTTTATATAATTAAAAATTCTTTTATTTTAAACATAAATTTGGTGCCCGGTGGTGGTGCAAACCCATCATGTACCAACCATAGAATAAACCTAAGCAAAGTACCAAGTGCTACCAAATATTTCACTCCCCCCCCCCGGGGTTAATTTTAACATGTTGGGGCACGTGGTGAAGTACAGCAATTTTTTATTGTGAAAATTTTATTAAAGCAGAAGAATGCTTTAAAAATGCAAATTTACAATCGGACCAAATTTACATTCAAACGAATTTTAAAAATATAATAGACGTTATAGAAAAATTGGAAACCGTGGGATTGCCACTAGCAACAAGTTTGGATGATTTTTTTAAATTGAAAACCAACTTGGTTGGTGCGTGGTCCAATGCAAAAAAAGTGGTTGAAAAATTAAACAAAGTATTGGATGGCAATCCCGGTTGTGCAACTTTTAAAAATTTCTTTGAAATTTTTACTGGCAATGGTCAAAATATAATTTTAGAAAATATTTCTACTTCAAAAGCGGTTACATAAAACCACCGAAACTTTACAATACCAACCTTAAATAGTATTTTTTAGTACCTTTTTTTGAATTTATACGACCTAAAATGACTTTTTTTAGAACCTTTTTAGGTGCCTTTTTTTGAATTTTTACGACCTAAAAATCTCATCTCTAATAATTATATTAAAAAAAATAGACTTATGACATGTAACGATATAGTAAACACATAATACTTTAAATAATAGTTAAATTAAATGTCTCGATTAACCGTGATTTTTATTTATCCGTGCGACTCCTCCCCATCATTACCCCAGATAAACGAGGTTCTACTGTATATATGAAAAACTGAAAATTGGCACCTATTCTGGGAATGTGGAGACTTTTAATAGCTTCCATGTAATAGCAAAATGAACATGTAAACCAAGTTTCGTTTGTCCAATGTTTGTCATTTGCCAAATATTATGTCAATGTGACTGCTAATCGTAAAAATGTGTACAATATTTTTTATTTTAATTCAAAATCAATTTTTAATGTCTCGTGGTAAAACAATTTGATTTTCTTATTCTAACGTTTCTACTACTTTGTAGCTAGGCGCCTTTGCTTGCAAGGTTAACACTTAAAATGCGTTTACATTTAAAATACTTGTATTTTATTTAGTGCAATTTTGTTGGTTGTAACTATTATTGGCGATTCTTATAACTTTTCTTGAAGATCATAACAATTTTTGATCAAGTGGTATTGTTAGTTGGACATTAAAAATAATAATAAATTCTTCTATATTATTAATATTTAAATTTTTTCGCTCTACAATTAAATTATATTATTGCAGTAATCGGAAGAGGTGGTGAACAAATTACCAGATTACAAGCAGAATCTGGTTGTAAGATCCAAATGGCTCCAGACTCGGGGGGTCTTCCTGAACGTATCTGTTCACTATCTGGCAATCGAGACGCTATTAATCGAGCGAAGGAACTCATAACAAATATAGTACAACAAAGGGGACGTACTGAAGGTTTAGGGGGCATCGATTTGAGCTCCTTGCCAATGTCACAAAACAGCTATTCAGGTACATTATCCATTTTTCTGTACCATTTTTTTTTGTTTTGCAATTTCTTTTTATCTAACAAAATAGTGTAATTTTGTAAGACTAACTTATTCATCTTAGCATTTGCATCTTAGTGCATGTTTACTACCTTGAACTAAATATAATAGTCACCAAATAGTTTTTTAAATTTTCCTAGTTTCTAATTTGATTCCAATCAAGTTGTCGAAAATTTAGTTGCTGGCTATGCCGGTAATGTATTATAAAACATTTGCTGGATTTTGTTTTCGTATAGATATATGGTTACATTTTTTGCTTAGATCTTACACAAATTTCCTTTATTTATTTCTCTTCTGTGATTTTGAATTAAAATAATCATGTTTTATTTTGTTTTATTATATTTGTGTATTAGTATGACTTCTTTTTTTCTTTAGTATTTTAAGAAAATTTTATTATTTAAAAATTTCCTACCATTTATTTTGCTTATTACTGGCAAAAAGGTATAAATCATTAAGCTAAAACTGGAATTTTGGTCAATCACTGAGGTCGATGCTTTTATTCATTATTATTGTAGAATATAATATGCAATTTTTAGTAGCATAAAACTATATGATATTTTTATTACTATCAGGAATGAATAATTCAAATCAAAATATGGGAGGAGGAGGAGGTGGTGGTGGACAAGGAGGAGGAGGCGGCGGCGGTGGTGGAGGAGGAGGCGGCGGCGGTGGAGGCGGAGGAGGAAGTCAAGGGCCTAATGGTCGAAATTTTGTTGAAATTATGGTTCCGGGACCGAAAGTTGGTCTTATAATAGGAAAAGGTGGAGAAACCATTAAACAATTACAAGAAAAAAGTGGAGCAAAGATGGTTGTTATACAAGACAGTCCCAATCCAGAACTTGAGAAACCTTTGAGAATTAGTGGTGATCCTAGTAAAGTAGAATATGCAAAACAGCTTGTTTATGAATTAATTGCCGAAAAAGAAATGCAAGCATATAACAGAAGAGGTAATGGTAATGGTGGTGGTGGAGGTGCAGCGCCTGGTGGTAATTATCCCGGAAATGGTCGAAATCCAGATGATAAACAACAATACAACGAGTATGGAGGTGGTGGAAATAGCGAAGTTGAAGTAAAAAAATTATTATTTACTTGTATTTTCTCAAATTTAAGCTGTTATTTAGGTATTAGTACCGAGGCCTGCCGTAGGAGTTGTGATAGGTAAAGGAGGTGATATGATTAAAAAGATTCAGGCCGAAACTGGAGCAAAAGTTCAGTTCCAACAAGCTAAAGAAGAAGGTCCGGGTGATAGAAGATGTTATCTTTCTGGCAGAACACAAAATGTTGAACAGGTAAAGTTACAAGGTCACGAAATAATATTGTACTATTTCATAATATAAATTTTAGGCTCGTCAACGGATAGAAGAATTAATTGATAGCGTGTGTAGGAGAGAGGACGGTGGAAATCGAGGACATAGAGGTGGTAGAGAACGATTTGATAATAGAGGAAATCGAAATGGTAATCAAGAATTTTCAGGATGGGATGATCGAAGAAATCAGCAACAACAACCACCACCTCAACAACAGCAGCAACAATCTCAAGAAGTTACTTTTACAGTACCTAGTGCAAAATGTGGTGTCATTATCGGCAGAGGTATTTCATTTTATTTTAAGCAAACTAACAATTTATTAATCTGATTGCTTTTTGTAGGAGGAGAAACGATCAAATCCATTATTCAACAATCGGGAGCTCATTGCGAATTAGATAGGGCATGGCAGAAAAATACAACAGACAAATCATTTATAATTCGAGGTGATCAAGAACAAATAGAAACTGCAAAACGTATAATTAGTGAAAAAGTACAAATGCCACTTAATTTTATTTCGACTGGAGTCAGCAGTAATTTACCGACGGCTTATCCCGGTATGGCACCGCAAGGGTACACTCCTCAAAATTGGGGTGCGCCTGCCTTCCCTCAACAATGGGCTGTTCCTGGACAGCCTGCCGATAATACATCACAACCAGCTAATCCTGTTCAAGTAAATCCTTCAACCGGACAACCCGATTATTCCTTGCAATGGGCAGAATATTATAGGTCTTTGGGTATGCATCGTGAAGCAGAAGTTATAGAACAACAGGTAATTATTTTTATTTAAATTTATGTCTGATGGGGTTGTGTACTAATGTAATTGTAGGCAAAAAATAAAGGAGTTAATGCTCCAGCTGCACAACCCACAGGCGCACCAACATCTGCTCCAGTTGCCGGTCCAGCTGTAAATAATTCAGTTCCTCCGGCTTCAAATGGTGCACAACCAGACTACAGTGCTCAATGGGCAGAGTATTACCGTAGTTTGGGAAAGCATAAAGAAGCCGAAGCGATTGAATCACAAATGAAAGCAAAGGTATGGTGTGTCTTAGGTGTTGATTAGCGGGCCTGTGTATATAATTTCTTTGTTTAAAGGTTGCTCAAGGAGGATCACAAGTTGTCACGACACCATCTGCAGGACAAGTAACGCCCACGCAACAACCAATTGGTGGAGTTTATCAACAACCTTACGGAGGTTATCCGGCTTCTTCAGGTGAGCATTTTAATTGGATTGATCAAATTTATTTCTTTTTATAAAAAAAATATTTAAGTGCTAGTAAAAACCAATTAAATAATCATCAGGATTGAAAATATGGCAAAATATTAGGGCAACTTTGGCTATGAAAAGTTATGCATTATTAAAATTTCTTTAACTCATTGGTATGTGTATTTTAATAACCTTTTGTATTGTAATTTTGCTATTATTTTGTTTAATCAAAATTCATTCCACTTTCTAATTAAAATTTGCTACTTAGATCGTTAGGTACTTTATTATATTACAGAAACAGCTTGCCCAAACTAGATTAAAGTTTATATCATTAAAAAAAAACGGATTTGAGGTATTTTTTAACATAAAAAAATATAAGATATTCCATTTCATAATGTCAAGTTTTATGCTAAATGCCACTCCTTAAGCTCGCTTCAGACTCGCGAGAATCTCGTCGTGAACTGCTCTTGATCCACACTCACAAGGTTCTCAGTACAGTTTGCACCCTTGACAAAGATGAACACAAAAGTTACTGCTGCAATATGTCTATTGGTGTGGTCTATGGTTATTAGAACTTTTTAGTTTCCCAAATACAAATTAGCAACACACGAAGTGCGATCTATCGGTTAAAAATTAAAGTCGACGATTAATCATATAAATTAAAAGCAAAAAATACAAGGTATTGATAATCTAATTTTTTGACTTTTGCTTATAATTTTCTGACTATATTTAAAGCTTTAGTTATAGCGAATTCATTATATTATGTGTTCATGTACTTTTCAATCGTTTTAATACACAGAAGCCCCAAACAAGCTTGAAATATCATCAGCAAATGTCAAAAAATGAGGTTATATATATCGCCACAGATTAAATATACTACAGATAGCTCGTGCAATGTATTTTTCTGATTTCTAGAAGGCTGCCTATCCTTGTAATATATTTCTGGTGATGGTCAAAAGATGGTCAAAATTTACGCTTTTATCTGAAAAACTGAAAACTTTCTTGTCTCTTTCTTACACATCAAAATGATCTTACATCTTGCTTGCATTTACTGCCACCTTAAGTTGTCATCTTAAAAATATATCACTAACAAAATTGTGGTGGTACGGCTATGGAATGGTTAGTTAAATAAGAAGGTGGAAGGGGAGATTTGTGGCAAACCCCCGGTGCAAAGAACATGAGAATCAGTTCCTTATTCTCATTTCTCGAGTTGTTCTAGCTTTCTTGCGAGAGTCTGGAGTGCTGTTTAAACTTAACATTTTGTAGAGATGATATTTATAAGTTTTTATACATTCTATTCTTAATTTTACTAATAACACTAGACAAGTATATGCCATAAATGGGTTTCTATTATAGTATTTACTGGCCACAAATAATATTCAATTTCATACCTAATAGAATAAAACATAATTAATAAAATTGTTTAGTGGTGTCCGATTATAACGAATCTCAAGGGACTTAATGATTTGGTCGATAATAATTCGAGTTAAGTTATATTTGATAAATTTACCACATTCATATAGATAGGACATTTTTTCGAATTTTTTAAATTATTTTGCTAAAAGCGAAAGTCTATTGCAATCGGGTTTGATATAATTGGACAGACAGTATTAGTAAAAAATATCATTTGGTTTGAGGGATCCAATTTTATCATGGGAAACTGATATATTTTTGAAAGATTGAAGGTTCAATGCAAAATGCTGAACTTATTGAATTCTGCAGTAAAACATGAACATTTTGCTAGCATTTATATATTTTTTTCTGATAATTTTTCACACACTTGATTTCTAGGAGTTTCAAGTCGTTTTATATAAAAATATGGTATCCTATATAAAAAAATGTAAGAAACTAAAAAAGTATGTATAAAATAATTATGTACAAACGACTGTAAATCCAATTTATGGTTATAACCAAGAGTTTGTTAAAAGTGGTACATTGTGAACAAACAATAGTGTAATTGGAGAGAACAATAGGTCGCAAGTATTTAAATACTTTATGTTAAATGATTTTGAAGTGTTTATTATTGAAATATACATAACCGTTTTCTCAACCATATTATAATATTTTGATGTTCAATAAAATTTAATCAATAAATAAAAAGTATATGTTTTTTGCAGGTTATTACCAGGGTCAAACACAGGGTGCAGCTCCACCAGCTATGCCGCAGGGTCAGTATGGATTTTCTGGTTATGGCTATGGAGGAGGTAACAATTCCCAAGAAAATTAATCTTGTACAAACCGTAAGTATACGAATATTAAAAAATTTCTTTGTTTTATTTTTGTTATATAATAATAATAATGCAATATTGTTGAAACGTGCTCATGATTTATGATATTTATTGATATATTGATTACTATGTCATTTTTGAAATCTATTTATATATTTACATGTGCCATTGAATTTATATTTTGTTTATCAATGTATATGCATTATGATTTTTTTATTTTTTGGTATAATTTGTGTACTGTGAACACTGTCTGGTAATATATATTTGAGTGCACACTTCTATTTTAGGATCATCAGCATATGGGACGTGGAAGGATGTCTGTATTTATATTATTTATTCATAATGTAGATCTAACACTTTTTACAGAAACTTATTAGGAATTTGTTTATGCCGATTCCAGTTTTCTGCAAGCCCTATTTTATTTCTTATATGCAGTTTAATTTTTAAATGTATATCAAAATCGTTTTATTTTAATTATTGAAATATTTAATGTGGTAATGAAATATACATGCATATTGATTTTATTTATTTATTTGTTTATGATGATGTTGTGTTTATTACTATGATAATAATTACTATATTGCTTAAAATAGAACTGTTACAAATTTATATTTTTGCACTCGTACAATTTTAATGTATATACAATGCGTAACCGTTTGACAGTGTTGGTGGTACATATTTTTTTCAGGCAATGTGGACCATCTAGATATCAGTTATAATTGTGATTTACAGATTTTAGCTGTTTCCTACCACGGATTTTTACCATGGTCAAAAATGTGGAAATATTTAATAGCTTTAAGAGTTTATTATGATAAATCATGTAATTTTAAATATTGTAAGGTATTAATTTAATATTTTGCCAACCGATTCATGAAAATCTAATAGGTTTAATAACATTTGATTAGCATAGGGCTTTATTTCGTTCAATTTTTGTTTTGTATAAATGCCAATTTTTTTATGAATTTTTATTTTAGAAAGTGCATCTGTTTTATCGTCATGCTTTATATTGTTCTGTACAATTGGTTACATATATTTTCACCTTATGCCTTTTTTATAGATCGTGTGGGGGAAATTCTCTTTGAATGTGTTATGTAATAATTTGTATGCTGTGGTTGTATGTTATTTAGGTTAGATTTCAAATCAAATCGCTGAAAGAGCTGCCTGCTCGAGCAACCACAGGAAAGCGTTTTGGTAAGAGTTTGATAAAAACATTAACTATTACTGAAAAATATGTTGTGATGTTATTGAACATAATATTTATTTGGACAAATACTTTTGCTATTGTTTCGTCCATTAAGTTTTATTTTAAACAGTTTATGAAAAACATTCAATTTTCCGAAACAATAACAAACACGTATTACAACGTCTGTTTATTAAAATGACTTACAGCTGAGGTCAGTTTAATCAGGTCAGTTTAAAATCTCTTACTAATCAATTTTATTGCTTAAGGGACAAATTTTTATTAATACATATTTAAAATTTATTTATTATCTATTTATTTTCAAAATTAACATATTGAAATCTATCTTGAAATAATTTAAAAGCTACGTCAACTAAATGCTGAAAGGATATTATTTTATCTTTTTTTTTTATTAAAATTTCTTTATTACAATAATGAAAATTATTCAATATTATTTTAAAACAGGTGGTGAAATTTTGTGGCTAGATGAAATTGTAAATATTAAAATACAAATAATATTTAAATTAATTATATGCTTTTTTATTTTAATTAATTATTACAATGTATTTTTTTTAAGTTTCAAATAATTAATAATTTTTACTGTTTTTAGTGCAGTAATAAAATTGAAAACTATGTTTTGTTGGATGTTTCGTATTAGTAAATCAGTAAATTATAAAAGAAATATTTTGTTTTTTATTTCGTCTTTATTTATTTTATCTCTTCGAATGATATGAGAGAATGTTTAATAATGACAGTGGAAGTCCAAACTATTTATAACAATTTTTTTATTCATTGTTTTGTAAAAACAACCATCACACATTATTACTATAAGTTTTTTCTTTCCACATTATCTATGGCAATAAACAAATAGCAAACCAAACCATAGATTTTCAGACATTTAGAGACAATCTGCTGCAAGTCCCTTAAGTATATTAAAAACAAAACGTTCATAATTATGCATTTATCAAACTTTAATTAGAAATAGGTAATTTAGTGTGATAAGATAATTTGACAAAGGAAGGTGAAATAAAAATTTTATATCAAGGTTGGAAAAGAGTATTGTAATCAGTGAGTCGGGGTTTGCTGTTAAATTTAGTTTTATGCAAAATAGTGAATTGTACCCAGAATTGGGCAGATGAAGTACATTAAGCTACTTTTTTTTAGTATAAAATTATAGCTATAAATTACAAACAATCGGTAGTTTTAAATAATGTACCGCATTTCAAAAAATGCATTATCGCCGATCATTGACCACGAATTAAATTTTACTTTAGCTATTTTTTGACTTAAAAAATGAGTTTTTAATGTAGCTTAAAAAGTAGCTTAGTTACTTTTTGCTCAAATCTGCTTTGTACCCAATATTAATATTACCAATTTTCCCAAAATAAATTAATTTACAAATTATTTTTACTTTTTATTGACCCCTTATTACATTTTTCTATTTGAAAATTGTTTATATTTGTTTCCGAAACAGTGACGTAACCATGCTAGAACTGTTTGGTGCTGTGCTTCATGAAATTTATTGTTGGTGCCAATAAATTGGAAAGTTGTGAAATCAAATGTTTACTTTTTGTATATTAGTTTAGTATATTCATACGAAATATTTATGATTATTATTAAGATTTATGTTTTTAATAATAATAATAATCTGTATTTCAAATAAATCTACATTGTACTTGGTACAAATAACATTTAAAAGAAATGACGTCAGTACATACTGTTATTTTTTAAGTTTTTGTGACTAAGTATTTATGGAGATTGTATGGTTCTATAGGTGGATTAGTAGATTTCGCACTTCTTGTTTGTAGTGTTCACAGCTTTTGATGCTTTTTAATTCTATTTGGGAGGTCGTTAAAGATTTTGATGTACATATATGCATCGAAGTTATAGTTTTTGCTGTATTTTTTGAAGTACCATAGCATAGGTTGCATTTCAGACCTATGCTATGGTATTATATTTTTTTGGAGTTTGAATGCACGGACTTGCAAACAAATTTCAAAATTTGTGAGTATTGATGTACCTATCTGCTGTATAATTTCCATTTTATAGCCTCGATAAACCATCTTTGAATTTTTGAAATGAGACGTCGAAAAAATATACAACTGAAGTATTACGGCTAGTGCAGATGACAGATTTGTTTGTATTTAGATGTTCTTCGTTCTTCTTGAAAATAGCAGTTTTCCAGCTTTTGAACCCTCTGGAAATGAATGTTATTTTCTTTAGATTCAAGGGGGAAAACTTTTGGTGGAGATAATAGAAGGTTGTATTTGCATGTTTCAAGTATTGCATCTATTTCAAGTTCTCAAACTAGACAGCTTGGTACAGGAGACGGGTGAGGTTGTAAAAAGTTGAGTTATGATTGACAGGATTTGGGCTTGTTAGCAGTGTGGAACTTGGCGGTAAAATAACGTGTCTAACATGTGATTATAAATGGCGCACCTATAAACCTCGAGTCCATTACACTACATAGTATTATCAATAAAATCTAGAAATACGATATAATATTATTTAATTTTACATTGAATTGTGATATTAAGGTTTTAAATTATCGATTATCCAAACCATATAATCAGATACTCTTGTGTAAATTCCCGGAAATTCGTGATGTCCGCAATCTTCTGGTCCAAATGATACTATCCCAACAACATACCAGTTAAAATCTTCAGCCACATAGAGCGACATTAGTGGACCTCCACTATCTCCTTTACACGAATCTTTACCTTGAACTCCTCCTGCGCATATTTGACTTCTTTTCAATGTCACACCTCGATTATTATACAGTGGGAAACATTCGGTACTCGATCTTACTGGTAACTATAAAATAAAATTGGGGTAGTTACTTCCAATTGTTCCTCATTTATTCGCACTTGGTACTTACTTCTAATTTAAGTTTGATGTCACTTGCTGACGAAGTTTCTGTTCCTCCCCATCCTGCTACCGTCATATTTTCACCAGCGTAATCTTGTTCCAGCAAATTCTGGATTATGGGTAAACATATAGGCGTCACATAAACTAAAGAATTAATATATTTTTAGTAACAAATCATATTGTAATATTTCAATAAATTGTTACATGAAAATGGAATTTCGGAATCAAGTCGTAATAAAGCAATATCGTTATAACGGTTTCTATCTCTGGCTACGTAGTTAGGATGCACTATTTTTTCTGATATTTCGACATCAATAGATGGAGGTGCACAATGCTGTTTATCATTAAAAGGTAAACAATCTGGATTTGTAGTTGTATCATGTTCGCCTAAACGTACACCCACTCTATGAAATATGAAGAAAAATTGATATTAAAACAAAATAACAGTATAAATTTTGGTGATTTAAGTAGTGAAATTCGATATTTTTGAAAAATCATAAAATGCATTCACTTTGAACAAAGTTTCACAAATAAAATACACTGTAAGTATAATAATTATCAAAAACGTTTTCACCATATTATTGTGTATTCAGGCATCAGACGATGCGATGTCTTGGTACTTTGGACGTTATAACTCGAAAAAGTATGAGTGCATTTTTTGGTTTTCCTGAAATGTTGATATGGTTATTGCTATTTTTTATAAGGAAATGTAAGTGGATAGTAACGGCTATAACTTATAATGGTTGCGATTGTGAGTTGCTCGCTTTGAGAAACTATTATGAAAAAAATAAAAAATAGGTAATAACTTACAGAGTCCAATTTGTAGGCAATGCTTCTTGATCAACGCAATGGGCTGCGGTTAAAATGTACCTATTGTTAATTAAAGCTCCACCACAATGGAAACTTCTAGTATAAGCTATAATTTCAAAAATGCGATTTAATAATTATAATATTCTAGTTTTTCATACTTACGTGTTTGATATTGTAATAACGCCATCCACGGATATTCCCCTAATTCCGTAGCTACACCGTTACTAATTTTTAAAGTTTGATGTGGACCACAATTTTCTAAACTCGGAAGCAAATTCGCATTGGGTAAATCTATAATATTAGGAATTTTTACATATAAAAAGTTGAAGAGTAATATAATTTTACTTCTTAATGTTTCTTCATCTGGTGGAACCCACGGTTCGGTTTGAATGGGGTTTTCGGACCTTGTTAATAACGAGCAACATACTTTGGGATCGATTTTTTCATATCCACAGTTTGCTTTTCTGAGGTACTGTACATTTTCTTTGGAATTTGGATCGGCGCTTAGTAAATTTAATAGTGAAGGGCATTCACGGATATTTATGCATTGGCCGTTGGTGTTGTTAGGCGTTATGCAGGCTTCAAATGTTTCATCTACGCATTCTGAAAAATAATATTTACTGATACCAACATGAAGTGCACGTAGGAGAGTCAGTGAATATGTTTGACACATTATTTCGCCAGAAAAAAAAATTCTTTTAAGCTGATACACATTGGTTTAATGATATTATTTAGATAATAATTTTTAGGTTAATGATCATTAAACCCCTTAGTATGTCGATGATATTATAGACTATAGTATAGTACAATTAAATTAAAAATTAATATTTACCTGTGTTCGTTATAAGATTGACAACAACAAATAATTTTAATATAATGAGATGAAAATGTATCGAAAGCATTATTAAATTAATTTAATAATATTAATTATAACAGTAAACTTATAACTATTTTTATTCTGTACTTGATTTAATTAACTGCTAAATGTTATCACTAGAGACCGGATAAATAAGCACGACTTTTTGAAAAATAAGTGCTTAAAAAAGCTCGCTATTTTGCAAAAATAAGTTCGAATTATGTCAAAAAAAGTTATGAAAAAGTTAATAATTAAAACAAAAAAAGCAAAGCATGGCAGCTTAGACGGAATTATTCGAAAGAAATAAACCAAGCACTTTTGTACCTATTATTTAATCGGACACTTTTTTAGGTGACCCCTTTCAATTTTTCTCAAAATATGATTCTGAGACCGTTGTAATACTCGTTCTTGATTTTTTAGTCTAGAAAATTTTTTTCTAAATTTTAATTAAAATGTTTATAACATTGCGAGAGATGTACATATGGGCTCGTTTATTTTTAAAGTTTTTGATTTTCAATGTTCTTTAAAAAAAAATATATGATTTTGATCCAAATCATTGCGTTCACCGCTTATTTTTAGTTTAATGCAAAAAAGGTGTATCTGGCAATGCTAGATAAACAAAACGGAAAAGCTGACTGAAATCAGTTTAATAAAATCTATTTAATGCAGTTAAAATAGAGCAGGTAGAAAAATCATATTTAAGGGTACGTTTATGTTGGAGCTATGATAAGTGATAAGAGCGGAGAAATTTCTTAGCTGTAATCGCTGTTCTATGAATTAATATTGGCTTGCGCCCTGCTTCAACATAAGCAGTCACATAATGTTTCAACGTTTTGCTTTTCTCTGCTTCGCTAGTATCGCGGCTTTTAGCGCTTCACAGCTAGCTCATAACATCGCAGCTAGAAGAATAAACATAAACATATCCTATAAGTAGTTATCAAGAATAAAATAAGTCCTAAATAAGCACTAATATAAAATAATAAGCATATGAGTAAAAGCAAAAAAGCCAAACATTGCTGCTGAAGGCCAAAAAAATTAATTTTAAGTCAAAGTTAAATTTAAACTCGAAAATAAGTTCAAAATAAGCACAAAAGTAGAAAATAAGCGAAAAATCGCAAAAAAAGCAAAAAAAGCATGAAAAACTTTACGTTAAAATACATGTTTTTATGTAATTCGTCCAGATCTCAAATTTCAAAGAGCTGCTTTTAAAATTGACAATAAGCAAAAATGCTTAAAATCCGGTCTTTAGTTATCACCATCAAAGTTTGTGACCCATGCTACAAAATACATAATAAAGTATGTCTACCATATACATAATATACGCAACAATTGATTAGGTTGCATTTAATCCATTTTTTATTTTAAATCTTGTAATAAAATTAGTAAAATCCTAAAATTCAGATTATATTGTTCAACAAATCACAACTTCAAAAAAGGAAAAACAGATTAATTACCACTATTTTTTTTTTAATAATGATAAGTTTATTAATTAGACACTAACAATGATTTTTCTTATTTACAATAAATTAATAACAATAACAGAAATAATAAGTTACAATATGAACATCAAAATTAGTAAGGTGGAAAAATTTGTCCATTCCACACTGAAGCGGAATTTCCTCATCAAGTGCACTAACTGAAACTTTTTTTTAATATTTAAAATTACCTTTAAATATGAGTTTATACATGCATGCATACAACATACAGATATTATGAAATTCAGGAATGCTAATAATTATTTTTTATATTTTTGTCACATGCTTGAAATAAATGACATAAAACATAAATTACTCAATAATTAGCATTTGGATATGTTTCTTGTGAGCTTATAAAATTGCGATGCGGAGCGTAATGTAAATTTTAGGACATGCTTAGGTTTTAAAAATATTCAAAAATATGTTACAGCAAACAGTGGCAAACTGAACTTTCAAATGTTGGGGCGGTCTTTAGAAAAATAGCCCATATTTCAAAAACTGAAAGTAATCAGTTTTTATTTTAAAATATGATTATTTCTAATTACGAGGTCAGTTTAATTTAAAATTGTATGATTGGATTTTGGATCACTGAAAAATTAATTTTTAATTAAATTGAAGATACTTCTTCAATTAGTAGTTACAACTGTGCTATAGTTAGAATTGAACATTTGACTGGTGGTTGAAATATTGCGACATGAATACCGCAGAGACAATATACAGGGCAATCTTTGAATACTATCACATTCTCGGGGGTGTTATTAAAGGAAATTAAAATTTTTCTCACCCTAATACAATATTATACAAATTTGTAAATGCTCTTAAATAAAAACACAAAATTTATTGGAAGGTCACCTGAACAAAATAACAATTTGAAAATAAATCATAAAAATTATTGCTGCACTGCTGTAATGTAAAATAATATGTAAAAGATATATCGCGGTTAGAATTTGTGAAAACAATCCCCTTCTACTGAATCCTTCAATGTTAGCAAGTTTTTTTTATATAATACCATTCTATGTATGTATACTATCTATCTCAAGTTAATTAAACAATTCGAGAAATCAATATTTATTTAAGCTTTCCAAAGCGCATGCTTTCATTTTCAAAAATATCGAAATATTTTAAAAATATATTAAAATTATTATAAAAAGATATTCTAAAAATATCTAAATATTTTGAAAATAAAAGCATACGCTTTCGAAAGCTTAAATAAATATTGATTTCTCGAATTGTTTAATTAACTTATTTTAGTTTTAATTCATATATTATATTATTTCACAAGTTACGAATTTATTAACTATATATACTATCTATCGTACCTATGTTAGAAATTTTTAATAATATACTGCCGAGATTTATTTAGGTTAATGTAAGTTTTTCTTCTGTTTTTGTAATTTTAAAAATTACGTAATTACATTTTAGCAACTAATTTTGAAGACAATTTAAATAAAATTAAAAAAAATAGTTCTATATCAGGGTTCGAATTAGCTTAATTTGACAATAGGACATGGGATGGTCTGGATCGATTCAATAATAATTTATTAGAATAAAAATTAAAACTTGCAGGAAGTGGCTTTTGTATCTAATAGGTAGATATTTATTTTAATAATTTAATAAAAATATTTTATAAATCAATCACATGTTTTATGGTCGAATGTTATCCACTATCCATTGCGAAAATTCGCTAACTTTTGTATAAACTCCCGGCCAACCCTTTGATCCACAACGGCGTGGCCCAAATGATACGATTCCCATTGCGTACCAATTATCGGTATCTACTGTATCTCTGACCATTAAAGGACCTCCACTATCACCTGTACAAGAATCTTTTCCTTGTTCTCCCCCCGCACAAAATTGAGTATCTTCTAGGTTAACACCGCCTCCACGATAAGTTGATTTACAATCAGCATCTGGTGTGACCGAAATCTAATAAAAAATGTAGTTGAAGTTATTTTATGTAGGTAATCCACCACTTTACCTTCAATTTAAGTTTAATTTGACTTTGGCTTTGATTTTCAGTTTTACCCCATCCAGCAACTACCATTTTTTGCCCAGTAAAATCTTGATTACGTAATGATGATGTTAATGGAATACAAATTGGGGTTACATATTCTGAAAAAAAGGAATAATTTATCAAAAAAATTTATAAAATTATCACAAATTATTTGAAAAATAAATCGACATACTCCAATGCTTTTTGAGTTTAATGTCAACAAAACTACAACTTAATCAAATCAAAAATATTATCTACCTGTAAAATTTACTTCGTTTTTAAGTCTTACGAGTGCAATATCATTTGCTTGAAGTTTGCTATTAGGTCGGTAATTATTGTGAACGATTACTTCTTCAATTCCTACATCAATGGGTGGATCGGAACATTTATCCAGGCCAGGATAAACTAGACAATCGGTTTCGTTTCTTAAATCATATTCACCCAATCGTATACTAATCCTAAAATATAATATTTTAGTGCAAAATTTTATTTTAATAAACCTTATGAAAACTCACAGTTGCCAAGTCTCGGGAATTCTTTTGATACAATGTGCAGCGGTTAAAACATATTTGTTGTTGATCAAAGATCCTCCACAACGAAAAGATTGATCAAAATCTACAAAAGAAGTTGAATGCGTTTTAAACTGCCACAAAAAACGACACGAATTATTTATATATTTTTACCAGTGATATATTCGAAGAGGGCCATCCATGGATACTCGTTGATTTCTGCTATTTCACCACCCACAAGTCTGTCACTGAATTGTTTTCCACAAATTTCCGTACTGGGTAGTAAGCCACTTGTTATATCTCCTAGAAATATTTGAAATTTAAAAAAGAAAATGTGTATTTGATTAAGTGACCAGCAGTGTGGTGTGAAACTTAAATCGACGAGCTATGAAGCGGGAAACCGCGTCTGGTCTAAAGTCCAAGTTCAATCTACGTGCAAGGTTAGCACCTTACTAGAATATTATTAAAGTACTTACAGAACCATGAGTACATTAATGGCAATAGGAGGAAGAAGAAGATTTATAGACCGATTATAGTTGCTTACCTTGAGTTGATCTTACTACAGGACAACAAACGAGGGGTTCCCCCATTTCGGTACCGCATTGTGTACTTCTTAGAAAATTAGCGGTTTCAGTTGGTATTGGAAGTTGTTGAATTAAACTTAACAAGCTCGAGCATTGCCTTATTCCTATACATTCACCACGTTCTTGATGTGGCGTTTGGCATCTTTCTCCTTTATTTACTAGAAAAATTGAATAAATAAAATGCTATGTTACAAACAAGAAATATAGGCAACTATTGTTAGAAAAGATAGCGATCTTTAAACAATAATAACATAATTTACATAAATTTATTCAGATGAATTATTAAAACTGGAATTTTTGCGATAACCTTTAGCCGTGAAAAGCATAATAAACATTGAGGTTGCTGCCTTCGTTATGATTCTTATTTTGGGCTTACCAATTTTTATTGCACTTTCAGGGTTAAATTTGAAATGTGTCAATTACGAATTTATTTAGGTACGTACACGAGAGAAAGTAATGGTTAAACCTATTACTCACGCTGTTGGTTGAATAACAACTTACTTTATATTATATCTTTATTAAATATTAACATTTCGCTCATCATAAAAAGCTAGAGGTAATTTACTCCCTAGTGAAATACGGAACGTCGTCTCTGCAATCTTGAGAAGAAATATTCCATTACAACACTGAAAAAAATTCATCATTTTTGCGCCGATAAATAATATATAATATTATGTCAAATTAAAATCTGACAAGATTTGACCAGTCAGTAAGTTCTAAAACTTACATGCAGTTTTGAAACTAGGAAGCTATAATTTCGAAAGAAATTTAGTTTTCACACACACTAAAACGTGTATGAATTTATTTTTTAATGGGTTTTACAGCGGATAGTTCAATACCAAAAGCATGTACAGATAGACCGTGAAACTGTTCCATAACTGGTCGAACCGGCTACATTGTTGTAGTCCTATTGTCTGAAGTATAAGAAAAAATATTTCAAAGAAGTATAATTATATTCCGTCAGGGGTGCCACATGTTATTTTTTAAAATTTATAATAAAAAATAGTTAAAAACTCGATAGCCTTAACCCCTTTAAATACCCTAAATATTTGTTTTAATCTATCTAGTAGTAGTTTATACTAACATCGAAAATATTTCTATTTATACTTACAAGTAAAAACGACATCCAATAAAGCAACACAAACAAGTAACACGAAAAAGATGTTAGTAGTACTTGCCATATTAACAACAATTAAGCAACTGAGGATTAACTGAACTTGATATGATACCTAGAGTAGATTACAAGTGCGTCAAGTCATATCCATAAACCGGATTATTAGAAATCTCAATAAGCTTAAATATTAGTTGCAAGTAGTATTTTAGAACCGATTCCATAGATATTATTCCAAAAATACAACGTTAATTTCAAAATATGTAGGTACCTACTTGGTAAATAATTTTATCGTAATATTTACTACTTTGTTGTATTAGAAATAAAAGGAAAACCTTGATCTTTCATGCATGTATAATTATTTTTAATTATTGTCCTTAGTAATTTCTTAAGTATTATGTACATGATATGTTTCATCAAAAAACAACTCTTTTATTATGACACGCTTTATTTTTTAAAAAGAGTAATTAATAATTAATCTTTAAAAAGTTATATTTTTATTTGTTATAAATATATCACAGATAAAATTTATGTGAATTTTATATATAGTATATTAGTCCACTTTCCCATTTACAATTTTTAACTTTCAATAATCTATTAAATCTGCTTGTGCTAGCGTAATTTTCTCGGCGAACTACGTTAGATTCAGTCGGAAAAGCGTTTTCGGTCGATTTTTATATTTTTTAATACATTTTTTTAATGATTTATTACTGATGTTCTTAACTTTTTTCTTCTTCTCTTTGGCATTGTGAATCTAATTGAATAATTCTTAAAAAAAGAAGCGCAATCAAAACAGTAGGTACTATTTAGTAACGTAAGTTACTCAATTTTTAATTGTAGGGTATATTATTTTTATAAAATAAATTTAATAAATTATTTAAATACCATATCTTTGGAGGAAGTAATATAAATTCTTGATAAGTAGTAGTTTCCTGTTAAATCGCATTAGAATCTTCTGTAATCAGTGGATCTTGGTTACTTTGCTAATTTTATTATACATATACGTAGTATATGAATATTATATGAACCCCTACAAGAAGAAGAACAAGCAATACACCAAATTAAATTTTTACCAATGACATAAAATAATTTTTAAATTAAAAAAATATATACAGTGCAGTCTCGGTAATCCGAACACACCATAATCCGACCATCCAGTAATCCGAACAAAAAAGAAAACCTCAGTAGTCCGCACAAATAGTTATAATCCGAACACAACTAATAAAATGTACGGATTATAGAAAAATGTTCGGATTACAGAATAAAGGATAGGATGAAAAGTATGTATCCTATGCAATGCATAAGTACTACAAACATTTATATTATGTGTGACCTCCGTGAAGTTAGCATCTTATAAAATTTTGTTAAAAAAAAATGGAATCGCCAGGTCTTGAAAGGTCACTAGGTTTTACCTTTGGGTCACTTTTACTTTTTTCAACAAAAATTGCTTAACTTTTTTACATCTTTTTTGGTAAGTTAGCATACCATTTACAGTGTGAGGTATGTTTATTTCTAAAATAAAAATTATTTCAATAATTTCGTTTTTTAACTTTATCCAGTAATCTGAACTGCTCTGTAATCCGAATGGGGCCAGGTTTCTATTAGTTCGGATTACCGATCACAAAGCTGTAAGGTCCGATCATAAAGCTGTAAGGTACGAGACTGTACTGTATTATGTATTTTAAATATTTTTACTTGATTAGTAAAATTGATATTTAAAATATTTTTTAAACATTTTATATATTTAAAATACAAAATTAATAATTATATATAATAAATTTTAAAATTTCAAAATAGGTATCTACTTGGAAAATTTGTATTTATTAAAATATAAAATACAAAATTTAATCTGATTAAAAATTAATTGAGATTGTAGGTCTTTTGACAATAATTTATTTGTCCGACGTTTCGAGCCGTTTTATTGACCCATTTTCACAGCAGTAGATAATTGATGGGTGAAGAATTACATACTTATTAAAATTTAGTACCTGAAAGTTCACATAAAATTATTTAAAATAATAAAAATAAGATTCCAGGATTCGCGATAAACTTTTATTTCTGAATTTTTGCCTTTATTTCAAAGCAATATAACACTATATTTAAAATTATAATAAATTATTAAATAAAGTTAAATAAACCAATAATTACCAAATTATAATATTGAGCTTACAATTATTGTCGTCAGAATGAAATTAATATCAAAAGTTACTAATCTTACATTTAATATATTTAAAAAAATACAAAATTTTACTATTCATTTTAATAAACTATTTAGTGTTATCAAAAGCAATGAAATATGATATACATAATATTTATAATACTCCTATAATTTATTAGGGGAGACTGGGGCTGGTGTAGACACTGGGATACCATGAACATGCTTGTATTTTGGGCCTTGTTAGTACCACTGTAAACAACTGATAGGAGAGATAAATCGACGCTACGATATCATCGGAAGTTTTTAGATAGAATAGTTTGTTTTCAACCTCTCAGTTGTAAGTTTACAGTGACTACGTAAGGATTTTCAATTATTTAAACTGAATTTTTTGTTTTTTTTATTTCTAGGTGAAAAGTGAAGTCTTACAGGTATTTCGATAGTTAATTCATAAAAATGAATGCTTGCTTTATATAAATTTTCTTAACTTTAAATTCGTCGAAGGAGGGCTACTAATGTTTTTCGAGGTTAAAGGTACTACTAATTGTAAATAAACGAAAGTGAAGAAAGGGAAAGCAAAAAAAAATTATTTACGGTAGAAGTAAAATCATCCAGTGAGTCTGATTTTGAAATATAATAATGTTCAATTAAAATTTTCGTAATAATTTTTAAAGTTTTTAATATTGTTCATAATATAGTTTTTTAATGTTTTAATAAATATTTAGTCGTATTATTTAAAAAATAAAATTAGTAAATTTATTTCTCATTATTCCTTGCTAAGGTCCATACCTCGGGTTACTTTGGACAAAATTAAGGTTGCATTCTGGAAAAACTAATGGATCTTATTAGCCTATATCAAGATTAATAATTTTAAGCTATCTACCCTAAAGTTTAGTAAAAAAAATAATCGCCTAACTTCTTTGGAAAAAAATAAAAATAATTAAACGTAAAAGTGTCCAAACCATCCCCAGTCAGTTTCCCCTATGTATTTTTATATTTAATGAATTTTTCTGTTAATTATTTAGTTGAGGAAATTATTGAAAACTTATTTATATTTTTTAATAAAATTATATCAACTGACACTCGAATAAATGTACTTTTAACTTCAGCTCTTGCTCTCATTAGTTTTAATCAAATTTTGCACAAAATCAATTAATAAATTATTCAAGTTGTTGTGAAAGCAATGTTGTTATTTGAATCAGACTGATATATGTATCCTATTATGTTTCGTTTATATGCTGCAATGATTGTGTGGTATTGTCATTAGCACAACAAACTTTTGGATCAATGCCATCAAAGCCGCAATTTGCTTTTTGAAGATATTTTCTGATCTGCGGGGATAACGGACGACTTTGCAGCAATGCGAATAATGCAGCACAACGTCGTAAATTTGTGCATATTCCTTTTTTACGCTCAGGTGTATTACAAGTTTCTAAAAAAATAAAATAAAATAGTTTAATATAGCAATAAATTCCATAAATATATTTAATGGAAAATCCGTATCCAATCAGATATACGGGCGGAAAATGAGGAGATTATTGTAAGAGATTTTATAAAATCATAAAAAAAATTTGTGTTCGGTAAACATTTTTTATAAATAAAACACATATTATTTATTATAAAATATAGTAAAAGAATTTTGTTCTTGGTTTTTCAAAATTGAAATTTATGTAAAATAATTAAAAAATTCTTCTTTTTTCAATTATAGGTTGCAGTATATTTAATATTTTCTTGGCCCGTGGCGTTAATTAATTTTATTACTGTTTATTATTTTTAAAAGAGTTATTTTTTTTTGTATTTTAGTTTTGTTGTTGTCTTTTATTGTAAAATTTATAAAATTTCAGGTCTTCTGTATGGTGAAGTTATTTATTTTTAAGTATGCGGATTTAACTGGTGATATTATTTATGTTAGTAATAATATTGTTAATTGTTTTTATAATAATTGCTATTAACAATTATTTTGTAATATTATAACAATAATAATACAATACAAATAAAATATATTAACACCAATAATAATTGTTATTGTTAATATTACATTAAAGCATAATATATATAAAAAATTTTACTTACGTGCAGAAATAGAACATATTATTGATCCTAATAAAAACAACATCAAATAACACTTTAGGTTCATTGTAAAATTTAAATATGTTAAATTTTATCTCAAAAAAGGGTAATTTCTTAAGTTATCTCGATAATGTTCATGTGAACATTGAACTGTAAAACTCCTTACGGCATTCTTGCCGATTTCAAGTTTAAGCTTCAGTTCGTGCACCTTGGAAAAAAATTTAAAAGTTGCTTTAGATGATGGCGGATATTTTACAGATATAATATATTGGCATTTTATGGGTATATTACCAAGCGTTGATCAAGACCACGGCTCGCAGGGGAGAGAGAGTAATTGATATACAAAAAAAATTTACTTTCTTTTTTTAAGAAATTAATGGTTCTTTTTCCAATTTCTAAAAATTAATATTAGTGTAACAAAATTGAGATTAACATTAGAAGAACAATTAAGTTTTAAACCAATTAAAAAGATAACTTAAAAAAACAGAAATTTAATGAAAAGAAAATTCAGAATAGAAGAAAAGATAAAAAATGCTAATTTGCAAACTATCAACAATTAGGGGAAAATCGCTGTATGATAGCATACTTCCATACTAAGTATTTTATTTTGTTTTACTTGTATCTTTTTCAAATATTTTTAGTCGTAACCTATGAAAAGGGGTTAATTAATGTCATTTTAGTTTTTAGAATACGTATAACGAACTTTTGCGTTGTCAAATAATAAACAAATGGACCAATGAAAATTGCGTAAAAGTAATTAATTTTCTAATACAAATCAGTGCAGAAAGTGTACTTTTCCGAACGGTAGTAGTTAAAAGAAAAAAAAGCAAATATTTTATAATTTTGGACCGAACAATTTAAGAAAACAATTTTTAGGAGGACTACCTACAAATAATTTTCATGAGTTTCTATAGCTGATTTTTTGAATAATATAAATTTTCACTTACTTATATTTCTTTTTTTTTCTTTTTAGTTTTTTTAGTTCACATGTTTGATTTTCTATTGTTTCTTTTTCTAAAAACTACTGTGTTTGTCGAGAGGTAAATTGTAAAGGAGTTTTAGTGTTTAAGATTTAGGTTTGCGGTTTACTCTTCTTTGGTTGACAAAAGGCACAACAGAAAATTGCAAAAAAAATGAATGAATCATAGTTTGAAAATACAAAAGCCAGTTATAGAAGTTACACTTTAATTGGTTTGGGATTAAAGCTAAATTTGATATTCTATAGGTAGCTTTTCTCCAGGTCAATAAAATATCTATCTTATTCATCTTACAAATATAAAATACAAATCAACTCCAAATTTTATCAGTCTTTAATTATTATAATCTCATATATACTAGGGCCTCAATTTACTAATTATCCATGGAATATACTGCGTTACTCTTGTATATACACCAGGCCATCCTTCAAGTCCACAAGGAGTAGGCCCAAATGATACTATTCCTGCAGCATACCAATTAGATTCCCCTTCATATGATTCAACTGTCATTAATGCTCCACCACTGTCTCCTCGACACGAATCTTTGCCTTTGAATCCACCTGCACACATTTGACCCGATCCAAAATTCACTAAGCCTTTGTATATTTCAGTACATTGCGTATTTGGCAGAACTGGTACCTAAAATCATTTTTTATATTAAACTTTTGGCTTGAAAATCCAATTAAAAATTACCTCCACTTTAAGCTTAATTTGGCTCTCTGTTCTATTTTCTGTAGTTCCCCAACCTGCTACTGTCATATTCGTATCTTCAAAAGCTTGGTTCAACAATGCCGCTGCAGTCGGTAAACAAATTGGTTTAGAGTATTCTAAAATCATAAAAGTGTGATTTATTATAAAGCCTTCATATTTAAAATTTATTTCAATACCTGAGTATTCAACATTACGTGACAATCTTAATAGTGCAATATCGTGCAGTTGACTAGCATCATATGGATCGTACGACTCGTGAGCAATTCTTTCAGTCACTGCAACGTTGAATGCTTCTGGTGCACACGTTTCAAAGTCAGCCCATTTAGTACAGTCTGGATCGGTTTCTTTATTATATTCGCCCAAACGTACACTTACTCTGGAAATTAAAGAAAAAATAAAATATTAAATGAACGTTAAGAGTTCTTACAAATTCCAATTTTTAGGTAAATCTTTTCCCTTCAAACAATGAGCAGCGGTAAGAATATATCTTTTGTTGATTAAGACTCCACCACAGTAAAAACCACGTCCATTCGCTAAAATTACAAATTGGGTTTACTAGTTTTTATAAGATAATTGCTGAGTACTACGTACGTCTTTGGTATTCGATTAAAGCCATCCATGGAAAATCGTCTAATTCGGCTACTTCTCCCCCAATAATTCTGTCAGAGTTAAATAAACCGCATTCTTCTGTATTTGGTAGTAAATTGGATTGATAAGATCCTGGAATGCAATAAGGTATTATTAGTTAAAATTATGTATGTGTAATCTAATAAGGGACATTTATGTTACCTTCACTTGGTGGTAAAATATTGTTGTTATTATTGTTGTTGTTATTGTTGTTATTGTTATTATTACTACCACCACCAGGTGAAGTTCCAAGCATTTCTGTAGCACAACACACTTTTGGATCTAGACCATCAAATCCGCAATTGGCTTTTCTAAGGTATTCGGTGGTATGAGTCGGTAAAGGACGAACTTCCAGTAACGCTAGTAACGCAGGACATTTTCGTAGACTTATACATGTTCCTATTGTACGATCAGGTGTATTACATGTTTCTACAATTAAAATTAAATTTTGCAATATATGAATAAAATAAGGTGGAAACATTAAAAAAAATCCGTTGTGCCCCCTTATCATAAGATAATATATACAGAGATATTCCTCTCAGAAAAAAACTACTTTTAATTCAGTTGTTTCATTTTAAAAATCAGGTTGTTACATCTTCTAGCGTTATATTATATTAACTTTCACTTTACAACACAGTCATTTGTTTATCTCTAAATGGCAAACTATAGAAAACGAAATTTTCTGACAATGTTGAATAATCACAACTCTCTAAACTAATATGTTATGTTGTAGTATCCAATATTAGAATATAAAAAATGTCATGCATCAATGGTAAAACTTGTCAGTAAAAAATCTGACCTTAGATCATTGCGAATCAGTTCTGAATCATATCCGTAGAATAAAAATAGAGAATACCACGTATACATATTATGAAAAAAAAATATAATAAATTAATAATAAACCATATCAATATTTTAGAAAAAATACACACTCTTTAGAACTATAATGTTTTTAAGTTTTCACAAATAAAATACACTGTAGGTATAATATTATTGTAACGTTTGCGATACTTTCACTTGCAGTGTATTTTATCTACGTCAAATGTGGTGTGCATTTCTTTGGTTTTCTAACAGCCCCGACATGATAACTCATAGCTTTTGGGTATTCTTTTGGATATAAAGGAAAACTAATTTTTTGTATTGAATGGGAAGTTATTAGTTCGATAGCCGAAGTGCTTGTTTACATTTATTCGGAAGAACTACTGTGGTAGAAAGAACTACTTATTCGTCCTTGTGGGTTTACCCCGATTGTAATAGGGTTATCCGTAATACTTTTAAATAGGCTGCATGGCTGATATTTTAAGTCCTTAGGATATTCATACTTTATTATCTTATAATAAGAGCTTATCAACTTATTCACACACCGTACACTAATATTCGCTTGATGTAATGAGCCTATAGTTAATGGCGTTGCCATTAATTATGTTAATTGTTATCTTTTAATATAAATATTATGAGTAATCTTCGATTATGTAATAATTAATTGAATGGCAAAATCTCCAATAAGTACCAAGAAATATCATATTCGACTACGCAAACATTCAAAATCCCGTTAGGAAAATGAAAAATACGCGTAGATAAATATTTAGAAATTCTAAAAACACTACGAAATTCTTAAAATATTTATAAATTTCTTTTAAATAAAATGAAGGAGATAGAGACACTAAATCAATGTCTAGTACAATTTTGCTTAAGTTTTTAATTTAAAACGTAAAAAAGCTGGAAGATTAGTAAAATTTTCGAAATTTTTGAAAAATGTTACTTACGTGCAGAAATAGCACATATTGATCCTAAGAAACACAGCAGCAAGTACTTGAGGTTCATTGTAAAGATAAATTTGTTAAACAAATTCACTTTAAAAAACGATAGCAATAATCACTTGTAATAACTAACTAAAATTATCTCGATAATGTCGAAGTGGGCACTGAACTGCAAGACTGTCGACGGTATTCTCGCCGATTTTAAGTTCGTTCTTAACTTTAGCTCGTCCACCTTGGAAAAATAAGCTAACATTAATTTTTTCTTATTCTAATGCCAGATATTTGATAGAAAAAAGCGGAATTCACGTAATATCATGCATTTCAAGAATTATTTGAAAAATTAATAAAAATATTAAAATAATTAATTTATTTTATATTTAATTGCGTATTCTCAAATGCGATAAGGAAAATTATATTGTGACGAAACTGAAATTACCATTGAGGTTCAAGGCATTTCTAAATTATGAATTACTTTGGAATTACCCTACTGACGTTTTACATATAGACGGAACCTCTACAGAGCAGAATAATGATTTTATGGTATTTGCGAACTACCAACAATATTATTAATAATATTATTATAAATAAATTTTGAATATTTATAATAATATAATTATTAGTTATTACGCAACACCAATTTATTGAAGAAGTACGAATTATTTGTTTTTATTTAACAAATTCCGTTGACATTATAATTATTAAACTTCTTGCTACTAAACATTAACCACAAATATTTATAAGTTAACCATATTATTAATTATGTAAATAATAATATTTTGAAGGTTATTTGTTGAAATATACTACACTAAAATATTTATATATAACAGTATTGTGTATTATAAGTATCTACAATGAAGTTAATCAAAAAATTAAAATTTATAAAAATTGTAATATTTTTGACATTGATATTTTGATTACAAATTATTCAATAATTTCTTTTTTCATAGGTGTATGCTACACATTTTACCTCCAATCAATCAAAAAAATTGGAGGTATGGTAACCGAAAAAAAATTTCAATTTTTTTTTTTAATTTTCGAGATCACCGTGTCCAGAAACGTAAAGATCTGCAAAAAATAAAAAATAAATTTCTGTGTCGGTCTGTCGGTCTGTCGCCAGATTTTATCCCTCGATTTATTCCTGAACCCACATCATAGTATAAATATTTATAAATTTTTGAATTTCAAAATTCAAATTTTTTTGAATTCCAGAATTAAAATTTCTTTTTAACCTTTTTAGCCCTATAAAAAATATTTTTTGAAATTATAAGATTATCTGAATTTCATATAGGTATTAAAAACTCAAAAATTAAACAAGTTAAATAAACGATTGAAATTCTTTATTTAGATCTTTAATATTTCGATATTTTGAAAGAATATCAATCGTTTATTTAACTTGTTTAATTTTTGAGTTTTTAATATATTGCATTTTCACAAGTTAATATCCTAATTTATTATCTGAATTTCTAAATTAAAAAAAAACAATTTGAAAATGAAAGTTTTTTGAATTTTCAAAATTAAAATTTTATATTTTACCTTTGCTAGGTCTATAAAAAATATTCCTTGTGATTATAAAATTATCGGAATTTCTAAATGAAAGGAAACATGAAAAATAAATGAAAAATGAACATTCAAAAAATTTAAATTTTTTTTCTTTAGTTTCCATGGCTCTATAAAACATTTTTTTGAGATTGAAGATCATATAAATTTTTGTTCGGTTACGATACGATACGATTACGATACAGGCAGACCTGTTTTCTTTATTTATTTGTTCATTAACTATAAATGCTTTTTACCTCTAATTACTCTGTATTATTGAAAAATGTTCAAATAATATTATGTCCAAATTTCTGCACCATACGTTATCTGTACTCTGTTTCTAATCGTCGTTCATTCTTATGGCCAAATAACATTGGTATTTGCCACCTTAAATTGTAAAATTTGTATTTACTGTTGTGCGTTTAAAATTTTAAAAATTGAAGTGCGCCGGACAAAATTTGAATTTTGAAAAGCGAAAATTTTAACGAAATGTAGAATAAAAATTGATTCTAGGTGGAATATTGGCCCAGCTAATACCAAAATTTACTGCGAGCCTAGAATCAAAAATCAAGTTGCGAAATCTTGATCCATTAAAAATTTATAAAAGTCATTAGATACTCATCTAGTAGTTTAAAAAGTGTTGGTGCTTTTCTTTTAGATAGAATTAGAAGAAAATTAGCACTAAAGTTGTACGATGAAAATTAAAAATAAAATTAAATCCACAATTGAAGGAGAAATCCAGGAGCAGAATAGATGAAATTTGAACCAAGCAACTACAGAAGAAAACTACAGAGGGTGAGACGAATTAACGTTAATAATATTATCTGTGAAAAATTTAAACTTGCGCCGAAAACTTACAATTTTTTGTGTTATTTGTAAAATTAAAAAATTTAACCATATAATAGTCAAATTTTCAATACCTATCTAGAAAAATTTGCTGATAAATGTGAATTGAAAATCTGACTAGGAATGACTAGTATTTGATCCAGTAGCCAACTGTAGGCTAAGAGTAAGAACATTAAAATTTGATTTGATTAAAGTTTGAACTGACGATTTTTGACAATAAATTTTGTAAAGTAAAATTTTTGATATAATTAAAATTTTTTTGTATTTGTTAAACTGAATTTATTGAAAATTGAAAGGAGCAAAGCTGGTACATTTGGTGAAGTTGGTTAACTTCTTCAGTTTAGCGACTGGCATTACAATATATTGGAATAATTGTTAAAAAGATTAAATCTTGAGTAGTGGTGTATTTCAGGGGACAAATTAAATATAAATTGCTCTAAAATTTAGGGATGCGCTTATTTTGATTTTTCCAATAGATGTTAACTAAAATTAAGAGTTTGGATTTGTTTAATTATTCCAATTATTATGATATTAACTCAAATTAAGCTCATTCCCAATTTTTTAAATTTGTAGTACGGTCTTAGAGCATTTCGCCGTTTGGCCCTTTCTAAATTTAGTTATTTCGAAATTTTTCCCTATGGAGAAAAATTGACAAATGTTTAAACATCAATCATAGAATCAAAGATTATAGTTGTTTTAAACTTTCTAATTTCAATATATTGAAATTTGGAGATTAGCTAAATTATAAAGTATTTGAAATTAACATTAAAATTGAATTACAAAATTAACTTTACGTTCATTGAAAAAATATTCAACGTATGAAGTACATCTAAATTTTATTTTTAAATACATTTAAAAAAAGATTGTTTTGTACCTGTTTAAAAATATATAAAATATACATAAACAATTTCTATACTAAATTTTGCCCTATCCCCGAATTATAGAACCATTTATATATTTTCTGTTTATCGAGCTAAACATTCTTTTTTGATATAATATTAAATATTTTTTGAAAATTTAAAGATTTTTTCAAAAGAATAATAACATAAAATTTTATATTTGGCGATAAAAAACGTAAAGCCTGTGCTTCATTTACGATATTATGCAACAATAATGAGTGAATCGTAGTTATATATATTTATATAATATTTAATAATATAATAATATGTTTTCATTTAATTGGGTTGGCTTTAGAACTACATTTAATATTCGAACTTTCTTCCATGTTAACAAAATGTCAATTTTTTTCATAACCAAAATATAAAATACAAATCAACTCCAAATTTTATCAATCTTTAATTACTATAATCTCATATATTTTATGGTTTCAATTTACTAATTATCCATGGAATATACTCTGTTACTCTAGTGTATATACCAGGCCATCCTTCAAGTCCACAAGTAGTAGTGCCAAATGATACTATTCCTGCCGCATACCAATTAGATTCCCCTTGTTGTGATTTAGCCGTCATTAATGCTCCACCACTATCTCCTGCACACGAATCTTTGCCTTCTAACCCACCTGCACACAGTTGACCTGGTCCAAAATTTACTAAATCATTGTATATATCATCACATTGAATATTTGGTAGAACTGGTAGCTAAAAACATTTTTATATTAATCTTTGGGCTTGAAAATCCAATTAAAAATTACCTCCACTTTAAGTTTAATTTGGCTCCCTGTTCCATTTTCTGTTAGTCCCCAACCTGCCACTGTCATATTCTCACCTACAAAGTCTTGGTTTAGCAGTGTCGCTGTTGTCGGTAAACAAATTGGTCTAGTGTAGTCTAAAATTATAAAATTGTATGACTTTTCATAAAGACTTAATATTTACATCGTAATTTGCTATAATACCTGAGTATTCAATATTACGTGACAATCTTAGAAGTGCAATATCGTGTGGTTGACTAGTATTAAGCGGATCGTAAGATTCGTGAGCAATTTCTTCAGTTACTCCAACGTTGACTACTTTTGGTGCACATTTTTCAAAGTCAGCCCATTTAGTACAGTCTGGATCGGTTTTTCTGTTATGTTCACCCAAACGTACACTTACTCTGTTAATTGAAGAAAAAATTAAATGTTACATGCACATTAAGAAGAAATAAGAGCTATTACATATTTACATTTTTGGATAACTCTCCTCCTATCAAACAATGAGCGGCAGTAAGAATATATCTTTTGTTGATTAAAACTCCACCGCAGAAAAAAACACGTTTATCCACTAAAACTATAATTTATGAATACTTTTCATATGAAAGTTACTGGTTGATATAGGTATAACATACTTTTTTCATATTCAATTAAAGCCATCCAAGGAAAATCATCTAATTCAGCAATTTCTCCTCCAATAATTCTGTCAGCGTTAAATAAACCACATTCTTTTGTATCTGGTAATAATACAGATTGATATGATTCTGGAATGCAATAAGTTATTAATTACTTATAGGTATTTATTTATTTTAATAATATTATTATAAATATATTTTAAAAAACCTGTTGAGACTACTTTATCGATATCGAAATCACAAACGGTTTAAATTTTCACCCTCAAGAGTGAGTGAGAGGGTGAGGGAGAAAAAATTCCTCTAATATGTATTTGCACATTATTCATTACCAATAGAATTTCGTCGGTTTTTGAACCTTTGATTTTGAATTTGAAAGAAAGCACAGCTACATAATGTACTTAAAATATTAAAAAAATTTTTTTAAATATATCCAGAAGGAGAAAAATAGAAATCGTATAATATAATTTTTACAATAGAATAGTTTTGCTTCAATTTAAATAGTCTGTACTGTGAAAACATTGTATTTTTGACTTTTTGGTGCATAATTTTTGAAAAATGTTACTTACCTGCAGAAATAGAACATATTGATCCTAAGAAACAAAGCAGCAAATACTTAAGGTTCATTATAAAGCTAAATTTGTTAAATAATTTCACTTTAAAAAACGACAATAATAACCGACTAAAATAATTTCAATAATTTTGAAGTGGACACTAAATTGCAAAGATGTCGATGATATACTCATCAATTTTAAATTAGGTTCTTAACTTTAGCTCGTCCACCTTGGAGAAATAAGTTAACATTAGTTTGTTCTTATTCTAACGTCAGACATTTGATAGAAAAACGCGGAATTTGCATATCATGCATTGCAATAAATTAGTTGGAAAACTAATAAAAACAATATTTTAATAATTAATTTATTTAGTAATTTTTTAATGTTATCATGAGTATCCTTAGAATTCACATTAATTGTATGGTTTAAACCAGAATAAGTTCACTTATGTTGTACAAATGTCTAGAATATAATCCGGTATATTTACTGTTAAAAAAATTAATGTGTTAGTTATAATATATAATATTATAATAGAGTATAAAGTTTTATTTTAAATAAACAAAAATATATTAAATTTTAAGATATATCACTTTCGTTCAGATTACAGTGTTAATTTACAGAATATATAAACAGGTAATTGAAATCAATTGAATTCATAGTTTGAGGTGTTAAATTGGATATAATTCCGAGATTTCAAAATTTCAAAAATTGCTTCAAATACATTATCCTTGTCACACTTACATTCCAAATCAAAAGTTTTCGACAGCCCCCCCCCCCTTTATACCATTCATAGTATATTTGCATTTTCGATGGAATACAAAATTAAGCCTAAAAAAGTTAATAAAATAATAGGAGTATTTTTTAAATAGAACATATGGACAGGCACCCATTTTTAATTGGCGGAATCACTGTCAATTATAAAATAATAATAAAAAGAAAGCTAAATTTATTGTATGTACAATCAGTTACGTCATCGACACAATCAATTTCAAAAGTTGCAAAACACAGTAAATCACGATAAATAAATCAACAACCAAATTTAATTTAATTTAATAATTAAAATTCAAATTAATGGCAAACGTAATAGAAACTAAATCAAGTCATAAAACACCACTAGAGATGATCATCTTCTTTCGTCCGAATAATACTAACTTGTCTTTTGATTTGTATTGCTTTTTACACTAGAATTTGAATATTTTATTCTTGGTTAATGCCCGTTACCCAGACGAGTCGCAAGAAAAGTGTAATTTTTTGAGGTTTGTCTCATTTACTTGCTTTATTTTCTAAATTTTAAAGTTTTTTTTTTTAATTAAAAAAGTGTAAGCAAAAGAAAACCAACATAAAATTTTATATTTGGCGGTAAAAAACGTATTGCCTGTGCTTCAATTACGGTATTATGCAACAACAATGGGTGAATCGTATAATTTATTATTGTATTGTTTTTGTAATAATAACTCGAGCTACGTGGTTTTAGTACTAAGTTATTGTTGACATCTACAAACGTGTCCCTCACTACATGTGTACTACATGAGAACTATCCTACGACGCGACGGCCTAATAGCAGGAATGATCTCTCCAATCAGAATGAAGCTAATCAAGAACCAATGAAAGCAGCACGTTGGTATTTGTTTTTACACGTTGCTGTCTGTGTTTTGTTTACATACTTGCCCTGTTTGGTTTATTTTATTACGTATATTATCGTAAGCTGGAAGCAGCACTGAAGAAAAGGGAAGAATACTGGAAAGGCGAAAGTGAACATCTTAAGAAAAGAATCGAAGTGATGGAAAAGAACAATGAAGCGCAGGAAAAAGCTAGAAAACGTAACAATATAGTAATAAAAGGACTACAGATTAAAAAAGGTGCCAATCTGAAGCAAGAAGCGAGTGACTTTATGAAAAACATGCTGGACGTTGAAGTCGAACCAATCGAAACCTTCAGAAAGTGAAAACAAGGCGATAGTAGTAAAGCTCCGTACCTGGGAAGATAAGATGAGGGTCATGAGAAATAAAAACAAGCTAAAAGGTGATCGAATCCACATAGACAGTGATCTGACCAGGAACGAACTTCAAATTCAAAATAACATAAAAGAAGTTGCAAGGAAAGAATTTGAAAAAGGGAACAAGGTCAGAGTGGGATATAAAAAACTAACAATAAACAACAAAACATATGAATGGAAAATAATCCATCAGTCCCTAAGTGCCCAGGGTGGAGACTGAAAGGCAGGAGGATCCAAAAAACTAACGGTAAGAAAGCCAGACTGCCCCAAGACGACCCAAGTAACGATAAAGGAAAATGAAACGGCAAACGGAATAGAAAACAGAGAGCAAAATGAAAAAGCGATAAAAAGTAAGAGATGTAGAAGGAAACGGAAAAAGGAAATAATAAAGATTGGAACTTGGAATGTTAGAACACTGTTGAAATCTGGAAAAATGAGAGAGGTGGCAAATGAGTCTATGAGATACGGAATTGATGTGGTGGCATTGCAAGAATTAAGATGGAAAAACAGTGGTGAAATAAAAAAGAAGGCCTATACAATGTTCTACGCTGGCGAAAGTAAACATGGAAGAAACGGAACAGGATTCATTGTAAAAAGAAAAATTAACAACAAGATATTATCTTCCAAGGCAATAAATGGAAGAATATCGTATCTGAGAATTGCAACAAAAACAAATATGTCAATCATAAATGCATATGCCCCAACAGAGGATGCAAACGAGAGCGAAAAAGATGAATTTTATAGTGATATCGAAACCCTATGCGAAACAACACCCAAAAAAGACACACTGATAATACTGGTAGACTTTAACGCGAAAATCGGAAGAGAAGATCATGTGAGCTCAGTAGCGGGAAAACAAACAATACACGAGATAACGAACAACAATGGAGACAGGCTGTGCAACCTGGCAGCAGCGACGAATACCATGATATGCAGTATAAAATTTAAACACAAAAGGTTACATAAAGTCTCATGGGTATGGACAGGCGGAAGAGGAGAAGAAAGGAACCAGTTGACCATATACTAATATCGAAAAATAGAGAAAATATGGTAAGAGATGTACGAACGTTCAGAGGAGCAAATGCGGATTCCGTCCACTACCTGGTGATGGCAAAAATGAGACAGAAAACACCGGAATATAGAAGCATTAAACAGAAGAATAGCGACTGAAGAACTTAAAAACATCGAAGAAAGAAAACGATACGAAGAAAGACAGAGAGAAACTATTTAATAACGGAAAGAGTAAAGATACAGAAGAGGAATTAGACAACATCATAATGAGTGTACACAGAGCCGCGAGTGAAACGCTGGGATACAGAACAGTAAAGAAAAACAAAGAATGGTTCGACAACGAGTGTATGGAATACTACAAAATGAAATCAGAGAGAAGGTGTAAATGGTTGAAAATGGGAATACAGGAAGACTTAGGCAGCTACAAAGAATAGGCTAAACAAGCAAGTAAAAAATATAAACAAAAGAAGAACACATGGTTTATGAAAAAAATGGAAGAAATCGAAGATAGCAACAGCTTCAATAATACCAAGGCCTTCTACCAATTGTTAAAAAGCGAAAAACCAGTAAACAAAGCAAAGCCATGAGGTATGAAAGACGAGGAAGGCAAAGTACACCATAATACTGAGAAAGTTAAGCAAATCTGGATTAGTCACTTTCAGAAATTGCTAAATACACAACAAGAGGAAGATATAGTACCAGACGTAACAATGACAGACGATAAATGGGAAGTTCCCACACCATCACACGAAGAAATAATGACCGTAACACGAAAAATGAAGAATGGAAGGTCACCTGGAAAGGACGAAATAGTTATAGAACTGGTCAAGTGTGGAGGTGAAGAACTGCACGATAGAATATGCGATCTGGTCCAACAAGTATGGAACGAAGAAAGAATGCCAACAAAATGGAGAGACGGTGTCATAAGACCTATAAAAAAGAAAGGAGACCCCGAAGAATGCGTAAATTACAGAGGCATAACACTTCTCAATTCGACATACAAAATATTGTCAACGCTGATACTAAGAAGACTGAAAGAATATGCGAAAGATATAATAAGGGAGTACCAATTTGGTTTCCTGGAGAGCAAGTCAACGGTAGGCGCGATACACATAGTTAAGCGTACAATATAAAAAGCAAAGGAACACGACTTCGACCTACATATGCTATTTATGGACTTCCAACAAGCGTTTGACAAGATGGACAGAAGGAAGCTGTTTGAAGCGATGGAAGAAATGGAGATCCCTAAGAAACTGATAAGATTGATCCAAATGCCAATGAAACAAACATACACAAGCATCAGAACTGCAGAGGGAGACATGGAGAAATTTGAGATAAACAACGGGGTGAGACAGGGAGACGCACTGTCGGCTCTGATTTTTAACATCGCACTGGAAAAAGTAACACAAAGAATGGACATAAAAGGATCGATCATCACTAGAGAGGGACAGAAGCTTGCATATGCAGATGACATTTTAATCATGGCAAGAACACGGAGCAGAATGATGGAAATGTTTAAAGAATTGGAGAAAGCCGCAAAGAGAATGGGTCTTAAGGTTAGTGAAAAGAAGACAAAGTACATGTGGTGCATAAAGAATCCACCAAATAGTATGAAGGATCTGGTGATAGGAGATTATACCTTCGAAGAAATGAGAAGTTTTAACTACCTGGAAACACTTATAGAAAGGAACGACAACAGAACGGAGGAAATCCGAAGAAGAGTCCAATCAGGTAATAGAGCCTACTACGCCAACAAAACACTACTCAAAGACAAAACATTGTTGAGAGAGACCAAACTCAAGATTTATAAAACACTGATTAGACCAGTGATTACCTACGCTGCAGAGGCAACGTGCATGTCACAAATGGAGGCGGAAAAACTACTAGTGCTCAAAAGGAAAATATTACGCACTATCCTAGGCCCAAAAAGAGACGAATCCGGCGAATACATACGAATAATGAATCACGAAATCAAAGAAGGGATGAAGGGCAAAGACATAACGAAATTCGTGAAGTCGCAGAGACTGAGATGGATGGGTCACATCATGAGAAGCGACGAAGACAACATGGAGAAGAAGATTACCCTATGGAAACCGAATGAGAACAGAACGCGACGAAGGCCGAGAACGCGATGGTGGGACCAGGTAACGAGCGATTTAAGAACGATGAAAGTTAATGAGTGGCGGGAGAAAGTGCAAGACAGGACATTATGAAGAGAAATAGTAAGAGAAGTATTGACTCACACGAAATTGTAGACATCATACCAAGGAAGAGAAACCAGAAAAGTCAAAATTGTTATATGTTATACGGGGACTAATCCTCCTCATTAAATTTGATTTGTAAATCCTAGAAATAGGAGAGTAATATTCTTACAGGAATGTAAAGCTTTAATAATAATATTATCTAAAAGCGAATTTGTTAGGTTTGTGGGTTCTATCTTTAGTAATTTTCAGCAACATTTAAAAACAAGTCTTGTTTATGTTGCTGCCTTGATTGATACGAAGTTGCAGATTGTTTTCAAAGATCCTGAGTTGAGATGAAAACCAACAGCAGCTCATCTCCGCTTTTTTTAATCCTAAATTTTTATTTTTGTGACTCGAAATAACGATTTTTGTTATTACAATTACACAGAAAGTAAGGCAAAGATTAGTTTTTGGTTTACAACAATAATTTTGGTTCTCTCATTGGTTCTTGCTTTGCTTCATTCTGATTGGAGGGATCATTCCTGCTATTAGGCCCTCGTAACTATCCTTTGCCTGGTGACCTACTAAGCAGTGGTACCACACATAAAATATAAAAACTTAATATTTAAATTCAAATATATAACACGTCCCCTTTTAAAGAAGATTAATTACAAGTAATCTTATATTGCTTCCGTAACGTAGTCTTCTAAATACTTTGGAGGTCTTCGAATTTTGGTGTTTACTCTTCCGTTCGTACTTGCATCCCTTCGAATATCATTTTCATTCACAATTTCTTCTTTACTTTCATTACTGCCAATGTCTTCTGTATTTTCGGTATCGTGTCCATTTTCGTCCTGTTTATTATCATTACTGCCTATGAAGTCATTCACAACAACTGGTTGATTAACAATTTTGTTTTTCCATTTCTATCTTGAACAATGTACGATCGATTATTGTAGATCTACTTTATAATTCCCTGTACCCATGCTTTTTCTTTTCGTATTAGAACTTGATCTCCGATTTCAAGCTTATCTAATTTCTTCGAGTACCGATCGTAATAGAACTTTTGTTTTGCTTGTTTTTGGTTTAACATGTTCTTCAATTTTGTTGGGTTAATGGTACGATTCTGTAAATATTTTAGAGAGATAGGCAACTTTGTTTTAATGTTTCAGCTAGTCCATTAGACTGATGATGATGAGGACTTGAGAATTCTATTTCAAAGTTCCAGCTTTTCGCAAACTCTTTTAATTTAATGCTGTTAAAGGGAACATTATCGGCATAGAATACATCTGGTACTCCAAACCGAGAAAAAATGTTTTTTAGAAATTTAATTACGTTGTCGACAGTTTTATGTTGGGTTTGTGTTATTCTATTCAGTTGGAGTAAGAATCTAGTACGGTTATATAGTTTTTCGAATCGTGTTCTAAGAAATCCGAATGTAGGTATTGCCATGGTCGAGCGGGTATTTGATAGTTAATCATTGGCTCTTTTTGGTTAATTCTCTAAAATTTTGGCACACCGAGCAATTTCGTACCAAATCCTCAATTGATTGTGACATTATGATGCCAATATAGTATTTGTCGGGCTCTTAATTTTGTTTTCACTATGCCAAAGTGCGATTCATGAATCAGATTTTACATTTCTTGTTACCTTGGTGACGATCCCCAAGAAACAATAGATTATTTGACAGATACATATTGTCATGTTTCATTTTGTATAAGCATCTTAAGTTGTAAATAATATTTTAAAACAGAAATTAATTTAAAAACATTCAAGTATGTAGATAATTTGTTTTAAGCATGTGAGATTTTTCTTTTAACTGAACATCCGTGGTGATGAATAATTCGGTTTCATTTATTTTAAATTAAATGATTGTTCAAAGTTGAAAAGCACAGCTTATGAAATTTTGAGTTGAGTTTTCAATAATTATGAGTGTAAAAGATATTTTTGGTCCAAGATCTTTGAATGAAAAGACAAATGCCAATAATCATCAATGAAGTCGATGAGAATTCAATCAATTATTAATTTGTGTATAAAAATAAAAGTGTAATAAAATCAACCAATGCGTAGTGCGACAAATTTGCATTCCCACAAAATTAAGTGGGAGAATAAAAGTTTTCAAAATTACAAAACTCAAGGAGGGAGAAAAATTGGTGAAATAATTCATTCTGAGTAAAACCGTCAACTCGTCAAGTTCGAAAATTTAAAAGCCCAGAGTCAAAAGTTTAAATAATTTGAATTTTAATTGTAATTGACAAATACAATAAATTAAAAGATTTAACTTACCTGAAGATTACAAATTCAGAGTAAGAGTGCTAGTGCCAATACTTTTCAACAAAAAGAAAAACCACAATTATTCACGACCAAAGATAATCGTCAGCAATAGCAGGAACGAGTAAGGCAACGTATGAACGCCAGATTCTCACAAAAGGTGAAGTGGCAAATGGAAACAACAACAAACAAATGAAAACTTCTAATTATGGGTGAGAACAATTTAAGTGCACGGACGATTAATTTTTCGTAAAATTTGAAACCACGATAAAATTGATTTATAAAATTTGTATTAATTGCCATCAAAATTGCAACTTTGTCTATAGGTGGTTGAAAGAAATACTAAAATTTAAATAAGACCAAAATTGCAATAAGGCGGAATTGATTTATTGGTAAACCGATGTAAACGGATGATGATCAAAAACATCAAAATTTGAAATTTAAATGCTACATAAAATTTATTTAGCTGTGTATTTGTAAGATAAAATTTTGCTTAACTTTTCGATAAAATTATAAAATTTTTAAATTGACAAATTATTGCTTTTAATTATTCAACATCACAAGTAATTAAGTTAAAGAGTCTCATGCTAAAAACAAAAGGGGATGGATGTTCCGAAAATAAGGTAAATAATTAGGTTTTCTTGAATTTAAACCATTTTACACATTTGGACATCGCAATATATGTCATCCTTCGAGGCATAGTAATGCCTCTCCTCGCCTTGTACATACCTGATTACGGTTTTTTGGCCATTCTGTTTGACAAAATGTTTTTACTTTAGTGATCACTTGGTCTTCGTCCACCTCTTGCGCAAATGTCAATTTTTCTTCAGTCGAGATTGGAATATTGTTTGATAGTGCATGCACAATCGTGTTGTAACCTTATCGAGAAACTTTTTAAAAATTGGAACTAATGGACTATGATCGGCTTGAACTATTACGATTTTGCCATATACAAATTGATAAAATTTCTCAAATGCAAATACCGTTGCTAACAACTCTGTCTCAATCTGTGCATACCTTTTTTATGCCACCGAGAGTGATCTGGAAGCAAACGCTACTGGACGTTCTTGTTGCAATAGGCCAGTATCCCATTTCTTTACTCGATGCGTCGCATTGAATAGTAACATCAAGATTTGAATCAAATATTTTTAGCAAAGGTGCACTGCCGAGGATTGATTTTAAGTTATTGAGTTCTTGTTCGTGAACACTTGTATAATTAAATGGTACGTTTTTCTTTGTGAGTTCACGCAAATTTGCTGTGCACTTGGATAAGTATGGAATAAATTTTGAAAAAATTTTAGCTTACCTAGCACTCGAAGTAATTCTAATTTTGTTGTTCGATTTTTAACAGCCGCAATAGCTTCTATATTTTTCTTATATGGCTTGACTCCATTTGGCAAGTTGGTACTTGCAGAAATTCTTTGCCCATGAATATGACTTTTTTAATTTATATTGAAATTTCTTTATGTTGAACTGGATATCACGGCTGGTCTACCTCAAGGTTCAGTATTGTCACCATTGCTTTATTCTATATTCATATCTGATTTTAAAAAACCCAGAAACTGTGATACAATGTTTTATGCAGACGATACAGGTCTTATTACGGATGGCAAACTAACAAAGGCTATAATCAAAAAACTTCAAATCGGTTATAATTGCTGTAGAAAATACTTACAAAAATGGAAAATCAAGTTAAATGAAGAAAAAACACAAGCCATAATATTTCCCTTTAATAGGTCACCAAAACGACAGCCGACTACAACTTTCAAAGTAAACAACGTAGAAGTTCAGTTTTCTAATGAAGCTACATATTTAGGAGTTACATTGGACAAAAATCTCACATTTGGACCTCATATTGAGAGGACAAGAAACAAGGCGCTTAAATGTGGCAGAAGCCTTTATCCACTCTTGGCTACAAATTCAAAATTATCGCATAAGAACAAGAACTTAATCTATAAATCTATCATTCGCCCAATTATAACCTATGGATGCCCTATTTGGTCAAGAGCAGCACACACCCACATCAAGAAGCTTTAAATTATTCAAAACAAGAACCTCAAACTAATCAATGGTCTGCCATGGTTATATTCCACTCAACAGCTTCATTTGACTACCAACTATCAGACAATAGCTGAATTTATCAAAAAACTAGTGGAAAGATTTCATCTTCGCTGTATGGATTCGGAATTCGTTCTTATCCGAGATCTGGCAAACAGCCGCGAAGTATTGTAAAATATTGTATAATGTAAATAAGTTGTAAATAATTTGTTAATATTCTTTTGTATATATCTTTTCTTTCTTTTCCTTTTCTCTCTCTTTTTTCGTTGCTTTAAGTATAAAGCTAAATTTAGATAAAGGTTTTTTGCTAATCCTTTTTCCTTTAATACTTATTCATTCACAATAATAACAATGTTAACTCAAATTAAATAAATTATCTGTTGAAAAGTTATGCTGTATCTCAGGAAACTATTATTTTTTCACTGTATTATTGTAGAGGATTGAATAATTATGTTGAACTTAATCCCATTATATTGCGCTCTTTTAAGTACTCCGTTTAAAGCAATATCGTGCTCTTTTTCATTTTTTCCAGATATAATTATTATATCATCAAAATTATATATTAACATTTTTAATATCAATGTAATATTAGTAACTCAATTACAATTGAAAGCTCAAATAAATATTTCATTAATTTATAGTTTATTTAACTTTGTTTATTTTGAATTTATTACTTTTTTTATTACTTATACTTATTAATTTATAACATTTTTAATATCGCCAAAAATTTCATAATTTTTCTTTTGAAATATCTCTGGAGTAGAGGAAATTCCAAATAGAAGACGATTAAACTTGTATCTTCCAAATGGAGTGTTGAATACGCACAAATTTGAACTTCCTTCATCGAGAACAATCTGAAGGAAGCCGTCTTTCTTGTCGATAACAGAAAAGACAGTTTTTCCTGATAAGTGATAACGTGTTAAGAAGGTTAAGAAATGTAACCTTCGTATACACATGTTTAGTGGTTTCGGATCTAAACACAACCTTAAACTTTTATCGGGCTTTTCAACAATCATGTAAATTCTATTTTTTTCATAATCAAAATATAAAATACAAATCAACTCCAAATTTTATCAATCTTTAATTACTATAATCTCATATATTTTATGGTTTCAATTTACTAATTATCCATGGTATATACTCTGTTACTCTAGTGTATATACTTGGCCATCCTTCAAGTCCACAAGTAGTAGGCCCAAGTGATACTACTCCTGCTGCATACCAATTGGATTCCCCTTGTAGTGATATAGCCGTCATTAATGCTCCGCCACTATCTCCTGTACACGAATCTTTGCCTTCGAACCCACCTGCACACAGTTGACCTGGTCCAAAATTTACTAAACCATTGTATATATCATCACATTGAATATTTGGTAGAACTGGTAGCTAAACAAATTTTTATATCAAATTTTGGGCTTAAAAACACAATGAAATAACTAAAAATTACCACCACTTTAAGTTTAATTTGGCTCCCTGTTCCATTTTCTGTTAGTCCCCAACCTGCTACTGTCATATTCTCACCTACAAAGTCTTGGTTTAACAGTGTCGCTGTTGTCGGTAAACAAATTGGTCTAGTGTAGTCTAAAATGATAAAATTGTATGACTTTTCATAAAGACTTAATATTTACATCGTAATTTGCTATAATACCTGAGTATTCAATATTACGTGATAATCTTAGAAGTGCAATATCGTGTGGTTGACTAGTATTAAGCGGATCGTAAGATTCGTGAGCAATTTCTTCAGTTACTTCAACGTTGACTACTTTTGGTGCACATATTTTAAAGTCAGCCCATTTAGTACAGTCTGGATCGGTTTTTCTGTTATGTTCGCCCAAACGTACACTTACACTATTAATTAAAGAAAAAATTAAATGTTGCATGAACATTAAGAAGAAATAAGAGCAATTACATATTCATATTTTCAGATAACTCTTCTCCTATTAAACAATGAGCGGCAGTAAGAATATATCTTTTGTTGATTAAAACTCCACCACAGAAAAAACCACGTTTATCCACTAAAATTATAATTTAGGAATACTACTTTTCATATAAAAGTTACTAATTGATATAATATGTAGGTTCAACATACATTTTTTATATTCGATTATAGCCATCCAAGGAAAATCATCCAATTCAGCGATTTCTCCTCCAATAATTCTATCAGCGTTAAATAAACCACATTCTTTTGTATCTGGTAATAAATCGGATTGATGTGATTCTAGAATGCAATAAATAATTAATTATAATTATGTAGGGAGAGGCTGGAACAGTGGCCAGTCAGGTACAGTGGGCACTTTTAAGTATTTGGCTTGACGGTTTAAAATTTTCACCCTTAAGAGTGAGTGAAAGGGTGGGGAAGAAAATATCTCTCTAAGGGAAATCGATCATAAAACTCAGGTCTATCCTAGAATAGTTTTGCTTACATTTTAAATTAGTTTCTACTGCGAAAACCTTGTATTTTAACTTTTTCGTGCATAATTTTTGAAAAATGTTACATACCTGCAGAAATAGAACATATTGATCCTAAGAAACATAGCACCAAATTCTTGAGGTTCATTGTAAAGCTAAATTTCTAATAATAATAACTTCACTTTAGAAAGCGACAATAATAACCGACTAAAGTAATTTCAATAATTATGAAGTGGACACTAAACTGCAAAGATGTCGATGATATACTCACCAATTTTAAATAAGGTTCTTAACTTTAGCTAGTCCACCTTGGAAAAATAAGTTGTAATTAGTTTGTTCTTATTTTAATGTCAGACATTTGATAGAAGAACGCGGAATTTACATATCATGGATTGCAATAAATTAATTGGTAAACTAATAAAAACAATATTTTAATAATTAATTTATTTAGTAATTTTTTAATGTTATCATGAGTATATCCTTAGAATTCACATTATTTGTATGGTTTAAACCAGAATAAATTCACTTATGTTGTACAAATGTCTATACTATAATATATCTTTTTTATTTTTCAAAATATATACAAAAAAGAGCCTAAAAGTTATAATATACAATAAATTAGAAGTAGCTTAATGGTAGTTGTTTAAACTATTACTTTAAAGTTAAATCTATATAAGTTATAAAATCAAATTTAGGACAATATTCCGGAATGAATAACATGATACCAATATTAGCTATAGAAAAAAATATTAATTTAATTCCAGAAAAGTTCTTAGATTTTACTCTACACGTGTTTCGTAAGTTATCGATAAGTTATCCTTACATGCTCAAGTGCTATTTTTTCCGGAATTGAATTTTTTTTATGGCTACCTTGGACAACTAAATAACAACTTTTATAATCAACATATTTTTTTATAATCAACATATTTTTAATTTTTCTTTTCAAGGATATTTATAAAGGAGTATTTTTTCATTAAAATAACATTTTTGGTTTCAATAATTTAAATTTATTAAGTTTAATAAACAATTCTATATTCATTCAATAACAAAATAAAATTATTTAATAATGCAATTTTAACAGTATCTACTTATAATAAAAAAAGGATATACTTCAGTACTACAATCTTATTATTTTACAGTTTTTTACATTTGAAGTTATCTAGGTAGATATTTACAGGTTTTTTTAAGATTTACTTTACATTTAAATTTAAGGTAACATATTATCAAGTAGCCAAACTACGTACGAACTCATTTTTGTGTAAATTGCAGGCATTGATGGACTACCACACCGTTTGGCTCCAAATGACACAATTCCTAAAACATAATAATGAGGAGAATCATGAACGGACTCTACTTGTACTAAAGGTCCTCCAGAATCTCCTCCACACGAATCTTCGCCATCGACACCACCTACGCACAATTGGGTGGATCCGATTTTAGCGTGTTTTTTAAATGCTTCCACACATCTATTTAACTGCACTACTGGTAGGCTGACATGCAATAAATTTGTGCTTGGTATTGGAAGATCCATGTCGTATACACCCCAACCGGCAACTTCGGCTGTACTTCCAACGTAATCATGTACAAGTTGTATTCCGTGTGGAATACACGCTGGCTGAACCCATCCTAACAGAAACGATTAAAACTAAATTAAAGGGTAAAAAATTTAATAAATAATAATAGCAATAAAATGAGTTTTTAATGAAGCCGGTAGGATAAATGGAATCGGAGTATTTACCATTGAAATATGCAGGTTTTGAGAGCCTTATTAAAGAAATATCGTTTTTGTACGCAGGTTTGCCATAATCCCGATGAACAATAATTGATTCCGGCTTTATATCTTGTACTGGTTCTGCACAAACATCTCCTTCACAATCCCATTGCGTTAAGACGTTATTTTCTCCTAGCCGTATTGTTGATCTGTTAAAAAAGTAAGAATTAGGATAAATCTAAAAATTATTTTACGCTTATTATAAGTATTTTCGAATTTAATTACTTCTTTTGTTTTATTATGCTATGAACCTATTGGTTCATATGAGTAAAATTAAAAATTATTCAATCTAATAAATTATTATAATTTCTTTTTTCAAATTAGTAATTTGTAATGCAATGATTTCATTATGAACTCAACGAAATCTCACTAAATTAGTATAATTATGAGTTATATTTTTTTCTCGATTGGGATTCGAACATCGGCGTACTATACGAACATATCGGGGTAAAGTTAATAGTTCAAATTGTATAGTTAAATAATTTGGGAATTTTTAAATTTGGAGAAATAGCAATATTATGTATACTTACACAATAATGTTTGGTAAAGATGTGACACAATGAGCTGCTGTTATTACGTACAATTTACTTATAAGACTACCTCCGCATTTAAAACTTGGTGAACCTTCTTTTTCTCTTCCAATTGGAGAATATCCAATACGAGCAAGCCAGGGATATTGTCCTAGACTTGCATTTTTCCCACCAATTATTCGGTCTGCATTTGTTATTCCACAATTTTCGTGTTCTAAAAGATACCAATTCGGATGCTTCGTAACATCTGGTATACTATTTACTGATAAAAAAATTAATGTGTTAGTTATAATATTTTATATAATCGAGTAGGTATAAAGTTTTATTTTAAATAAAAAAAAATATATTAAATTTTAAGATATTTCACTTTCGTTCAGATTACAGTGTTAATTTACAGAATATGTAAACAGGTAGTAATTGAAATTAATTGAATTCATACTTTGAGGGGTTAAATTGGATAAAATTCCGAGATTTCAAAATCGTTGTTTTGTTATCGACTACAACACTATCTCTATAATAAAGGAATTATTTTAAATAATATTATTAATTATTTTATAAATTTTTTCATTCCCACAAAAGATATTGTTTACATATCTAATATTAGTACAAAATTAGTCTTTGACAATTGAAACAATAATAGATGAAATAGAAAAGAACAGGTTAACAGGACCATCTCTATCTCTTGCTTATCGAGGTTTATAAATTATCACTACGTCAAAATTTCAAAAATTGCTTCGAATTCATTATCATTGTTTTAGGGACGGATTAAGTAGTACACCTAGCACTCCAAACCAAACGTTTTCGACAGCCCCCCCCCCTTTCATAGTATATTTGAATTTTCGATGGAATACAATATTATGCCTAAATAAAGTTAATAGAATAATAGGGGTATCTTTTAAATAGATTGTATGGACAGGCACCCATTTTTAATTGACGGTATCACTGTAATAATAAAAATAAAGCTAAATTTATTTTATGTACAATCAGTTACGTCATCGACACAATCAATTTAAAAAGTTGCAAAATACAGTAAATCACGGTAAATCAACATAGAATAAATTTGGTAAGAAATAAAATTTTGAACAATAAAGTCAAGTCAATAGAGAACAATAAAGTAACAATAAATTTATACTATAATAATGAATATATCGCGGATAGGGCGGTGGATGTGGAAGCTGGACGGAACAAGAAATTGGGGAAGACCCAAATTGCGATGGTGGGACTGCGTAATGGAGGATATAAAGAAGATGGGTATACAAGAATCGTAATTTTGGAAAAGCATTGAAATAATAAATTTGAATTTGTAAGAGGACTAATCACCCTCTAGAAAAGGATTCTGTAAGTCCCAAGATAAACAAAATCAAACTAAATTTGTTAAAAAAAATTAATCTTACTTTGTTTACATTACACAAATTTTGTTTTATTTTTAATATTGTTTATTATTTTAGATTAGATTTAGAAAGATTAATTTTAAATTGAATTTAATTAAAAAGGAATATAATTTTAAACCAAGAAAATTGTGTTTTAAATAACCAAACAATAATAAAACAAATTAATTACATTATCAAATATTTAATATTATTTGAACAATTATTTATTAAAAATAATAATAAACTGTACTCGTTCTTTTAATGTAAAATAATTGTTATATATTGAAATTCAACGAAAGTCACGCAAATTGTCCATTGATATGGTAATCAAAAAGATCTTTTAGTTTTATAAGAAACAAAACACAGTGTAAATTGTGTTTTATGGTTTCTCCCATGATAAATCATATAATGTAAACTGAATTATAGCCTTATATTATTTCCTGTAAATATGTAAATAGTAGTCAGTTTTCTGCACAATTTCATAATTTCAGAAATATATTATAATATAAGTAAAACCGTTGCCTATCAATAAAACTATGAAAAATAAATCACAAAATTATAAAAATACACTAATATATGTCAAGATTTGCAATTTTATTCAAATTATATTTGATTCTGGTGTTTGAGAGCTCATCCATTTTAATTTATTTTCCCTTTTTAATTCCATCATTACCTTGCAATCTTCATCAAACCATTCGTTTCTAGTGTTTATTTTTTATGGTCTATTGTTTTTTTAGATGCCCTCAGTATGCTACTCTTAATATTGGTCCATTCTTCCTCTATATTCTGGCTTTGTTGTTTTTTTCTCTTTTGCACAGCCTTTCTCCGTTGTCATTTGTTCTATCATATATGGTGTGGTTTCTAATGCGTATGCAATTATTACAGATAATAAGTTTGTGTGTTCTCCTTTAATTCTAATGTATGTCGATCTTCCGTTTATTGGTTCAAATCCTATTATGTTATTTGCATGTCTTTTCTCTAGTGTGAAAACTAACCCGTTTCTACCCTGTTTAATTTTGCTTGAGTAGACCATCGTAAAATTATTCTTCCTTACTTCTCAGCTTTCTTTCCATCTTACTTCCTGTATTGCCGGCATATTTACTTTGTATTTTTTAATGTCGTTAATTATCTCATTTATTTTTTCGGGTATCAGCATCGTTCTGACATTTTCGAGGTTGCTAATCTTTTTGTTTTGTTTCTTTTTTTTTTCGTTTTCTTTCTTAATTTTTGTTCTATTCGATTATGATTTCTGGATTATGGATTTTAAGTTCCGTTGTAATTGCAGGGGTCGGCATATTTTGATAGTTGACTTGTGTGTTAACTAGTTTTTTGAATCTAGTCGATTCTGGCCTTCCTATTGGGATTCCATGGTCTCTTGAATATATTTCCATTCATATACCTTGCTATTAATAGTTACTTTTTAGTATCTAATTCGGACCTCTTATTTTATTTTGGAGTTTTAGTTCATTCATTGTCATGTCGTTGTACACATAAAAAATTTTCCCCTCAAGTTATTCTTGTTTTTCATTATTTTCAGTTTTTCTTCCCAGGACTGCAATTTAACCACTATTGGCCTTTTTCTTCTGTTTTACCAATTTGAAAGGTTTCCAGGATGTTTATATCTACATCCAACTCTTTTTTTTAAGTTCTGAACATTTTCTTTTAGTTGCGTTACATTTGTAACCTCGAGTCCTTTGATTGTTACATTGTTTCTCATTTGCTTTCAAACGCGTTTTCCAGTTCTTTAATTTTGTTTGTAAATAATTGTTTTTCCTGACTCCAGATCTTATCCTTTTTCTCACTCTATTCTTTTATCTCTTTAATTTCGCTCCTGAGTTCCTTTATATCCTCCTTGTTCTCTTTAAACTCTTCACGCATCTCTTCTCTCGTCGCCTCAATAGCCTTCAGAACTGCTGGCATTTTGAGTCCTTGGTTTTCGCCCGTTTCCTCAGTTTGCTTTGTTTCCGTTGGCGATCGCTCGGTTGTCCGACTTTTTTGAAATAATCTCTTTCGTTTTATATGTTCAGATAGTTGGTTCTCGCTGTTCATTTATTATTTCTGCAGTCCCCTCTGGCATTTGTCTTTATTGTTGATTTATTTTGGATGGTTTTTCGCTCACGGAGATTTCACTGGGTTATGATCCGTTTCAGCCCCTAGGAAGTCGCTGATAGTATATTTAAATATTATAATAAAATTTAAAATATTGCTAGAAAGCCTTAATACCTATTTTCTAGCTTGAAAAAACATAAAAATTAACTTTGATAATAAATATCTATTGTACTAGTAAATTGAAGTTTGGAATTGTTCAAGTTCATCCCAATTTACTGTAACTATACCTGATAGGTTAAAAGGTTTTGGTCTTTAAGTTTTTCAAAATGTAAACATAAATTTTTACAATATATTCTATTGTCGTTCTCCTTAATAATTTTCTAATTTAAATATTAGAAATTCTACCATAGTGAAATTAATTTTCATTATACCTTCGATCTATTAAGTATCCGTTTATGGACGTTTATAAACCAATTTACCAAAATTTATTTTACTTACAATTTTATTTAAATAAAAAAAAAATTTTGTAAATAAAAAATTACAGGACTTTCCTGCCAATTTAAAATTGTCACAACTGCCCGCGCATTCAAAATTTACAAATGGTTTATAACAATTGAATTTTAAAATATTTTTTTGCACATTAAAGTCTTAATATTGAAGTCATCTTTTAGTTTTATTATTGCCATGATGCCATAATACGTCTAAATCTGGAAATTTTGATAATTTATAATTATTAAATTTAATATAATTGAGAAAATACAATCCTGGAAAATAAAGCACATTTTCCAATTATACTCTTTATGCTCAGTGATAAAGATAAAAATGTTGCTAAATAAATTATTTTTATAAAAATTTATATTACAAAATACTTCATTGAACCACTCCTTGCTTTTATGAGATCTTATAAATGGACAAGTAATCACTTACTGACTGTTTCATGTAATTAACCCTTAAATTGTTGTTCGACACAAATATATAAAAATTATATTAATATTACATTAAAAAATAATATATTTTTTTTACAGAAAAAATGTTATTATAACGAATATATCGTTATTTATGAAATAATTAAGTTCCTGTGCAAAATAAAACACCTATTCGTTTAATGTTCTTTAAGTATTCGTTACTAAAATGCATTAAGATTTACCTGATTAATAAATTTTGAAATTAAAAATTAATTACAAAAATATTGCTTACCTACTGTTTTTACAGTAAAACAAAGTGCGTTATTTAACTGAAAACCATTTATTACTTTCTATGTTTACAATCCATGCATATGATTGCAAAATTCTTTCTAATATTTCAATAAAAGTTTATGAGTGCACTGAACCCTGTGAGATCATTAATAAATTAAGGGATTACTCCAAGTAGGCTGCATTATGCGTACAAGCTTAGCTAAAACCGACAGCTTAGCCTTTTAGCCTAGCTAAAAACATTAGAATTATACAGCAAAAATTTTGATTAATTTCATAAAATCACTTTAGTTTACAAATTAAAAAAATAAATTTTTTTTAAATAAATATCGAGAAATGGTTTCGTGCAGTTCCTATAGGAAAATTTGGAAAAAAAAAACAATAACCTTTATTTTATCAATCCCAATTTTCTTACTTACACAGATAAAACCCTTTAAATTTTCCTTAATCATTCTTCGTTAAATCTTTCTACTCGAAATTTTCATCCCAATGATTAAAAAAGGTTAGTCTTTAAAACAGATTTTACAAAAAATTCTCACGTCTCAATTAACTTAAACATTATTGGTATTAGATTGCATATCCATATTTTTCCCAGTTTTGGAGTTATATTGAAGTAAATAAATAAATAAAACATCTTTTTCCAAAGAACTATATTTGGCAAATATTGGATTGCAAGTTCTCTATCCCTTTTTTTTATACTTTTATTAAAACTTCAATACAAAACATCATTTTACACAAATTAACTAAACTGCTAAAGTTTGATCTTCAATTATTCAAATTAATTTTTTATATAGCAAAGCAATGTGGCTCTGTCGTATCCGTATATAAAATGAATATTGTTTGTTTTCATGGTGAACTTATAAATTATTGTGAAAAAATACAAAGATAAATATTATTCACGTAGGTAGGTAATATTGTCATAAATTATCTTAAACAGATGAGGTTTTGGTTAATTTTATATTTTGTTAAAGTTTTGTAAAATTTATAATTCGTCCGAGTTGGTTGACTTGGTTTATAGAATTAAAAGATGATTATAGGAAAGAGATTTGAATAATTTAAGGATAGTTATAGAAGGAATTGGATGATGAGAAAAGAAATTGGAAATTAGTTAGTTATGGTGAGATTTTAACAACTTACAGGAACGATGGAATTAATGATAAGCAGGCAGCTACATTCCGGCTAAGAATTTAATTGATATTCCCATTTTTGATTAAATTATTTTGAACATCCAATATAATTGTATACAGATATATGAACACTGAACATACCTGTAGTATCACAAAAAAAATATTTTTTTAAGTAGGTAAAATACATATTACTAAACTGTACATATAAATAATATGTAAACACGTATATACAGTTGGATTTTAAATCAGATGGACCCGAAGCTTTTACACAACGAAACATTTTTTTTAAGTAAATTGAATAATATTGAAATCACAGATCATATATTTTTTAATACTCTGTGAATAGAAGTTCTGCACTTGCACACAAATTTCCGTGTCATATCATGAAAATTATATTACCGAGCAGTAAAATTCAAAATAAACTTTTTATTTTCTTTTTATGGCTTATGGATTTGAAATGCAGAAAATTATACGTGGTATTTCAGTTTTGCAATCCTTTAAAATTTTTAAACTTATAAATAAATTTAGAAATCATTTTTCTAAACATTATTGTACCTACATATATGTGGTTTAATAATATTATGTATATCTAAAGAAAACAATTAGTGGCTGTAAAATGTTTATTTTGATTATTTACGTTGTCATAAATTATTATTCATTTTATTTGATGCTAACCGTTTAAAATTTTTAATTAAATTTTGCGATTAATCCAGTTGTGATGAACGAAGTTAATACAATGATACATTATAATATATACTATATAATATATATGTATAGCCTACGTAATTGATTGCTGACTACGTCATTAAAGCAAAGCCAAATATACCTGTAGATGAAGATAGTAGTTAAATCCAAAAAGATACTCACTTTGAGCAAAACACAAAAAGTAATAAACGAAACAGTTTATAAGTATTGAATATACACGGACCATATTTAAAGCCAATAAAATTCAAATGGATACTGAAGAAGTCATGTATAATTTTATTAATATTTCAAGTTCACTTTTAATCGTAAGGCAATCGATTACTCGGAACAATATTACAATTAAAACTGAACATAAAATTTAACGGTTTTAATGTTTTGTAAATACATTGGTGTAGGTGTAAGTTCAATGGGTTTCCTCGATGTTCAAATATCATTAAACCATGGAATTTTTGGGCAGTGTGTGCCACTATATTCGTTAAAACATAAAAAATTTATCAATTAATTTCAAATTTCTATTGCAAACCTTATAATTAACAGTGTTTTGCAACAAATTAGAAAAATTTTGTGGTGCACCGTAATAAAGTACATAAATTTAACAACCATTTCAGGACATTTTTTCGTTTTAATTTATTTGCAACTATAAAAGTCAAATTATTTTGGTTGTGGTCTCAATGAAATATCTCTCGAAATATGTTGATCGAAAATCCTAGATAAAAACGTTGCAAAACGTGAAATTATTTTTTTAATTAAAAAAAATTGTTATGACAAATAAGATCATACAACTTTTGTGGGAATGCGATTAATGGGGTTTGCTCCCTTATAGCATAGCTGCACCGCTGCTTAGTTAATTTATTATTAAACCAAGTAATAATAAAACTAATAATTGATTATTTTAATGTTAATAAAATTCCGAAACCGCTAGTTTTTTTTGCGTCCGCTAATATCGCCAATAAATTAAAAGTATTTACTGTTACGTTATTAAACATCATTAAAAAGTATAAACCATGATCAAATGCCTGTTAATTTTAATTTTATAGTAGATTTAATATTTTTTCACCGTACGTAATTAAATATTTTCCAAAATAATTAGATTTTGTTGTTCGTGTTTTGAAAATTAGAAATTAACATTTCAAGTTTAATTACGAAAACGTAAAAATTTGGTTGCAGTCAATCATTTTTTATGTCAGTTAAAATAAAATCAGCAATTAAAACTTACCTGAATTTTCTGTATTTTTGTTTGTCTCATCTTGGTCGAACAATACGTTGGAACAGTCTAATTTGTTTAAGTAGCAATACATAATTAAGGTAAACGAAATTAAAGAATTCATCACTAACGAAGCGCACAGCTTAAGGTGAAAATTTTAAAAGAAACATTAGTGAGACTTACAGAAAAGTAATTGAATTCAATTTTACGCTGTATCAGTAGAATTTTCTACATAATTCATTTTTAATGCTTTTATCTTAAGTGTATTGATATCAAGCTGTAACCTATTTTAATTACTAGTAAACAAATTTTAATTATTTGTTGTAGTGAATCTTTAAGTAAAGTCAATTTTTTCTGTCCAAATTAATTGACCTTAAAGTTTTTGATGTTTCATTAGAAGCTTAAAGTGATACAAAGCATGTTAATCATTTTTAGTTCTTGATAATTAAATTTTATCAACGATGTTTGATCAAATGATATGCAAAGCTGTTTCGTGACGCGATCTACATAATATTGTGTACTTTTTCAAGTGTAGGTATGTTTTGTATTTTTTTAATTAATTTACTGTCTACATTGTACGACTTCGTAAATTAAACAAAAACATATATTTTAAGTGTTAAACTATTTTATGTATTCATAAATGTCGCTAACACCAACGTGAAAAATCTTAAAATTAAATTAATAAAAGGTATTGCTTATCTGCAAGAAAAAGTTAATGTAGTATACCAATTTCAAATAAATTTATTAAAGACTGGCACCTCATTACTATTGAAATCATAAACATAGTATATGGGGTATGTTCATATAGTAGGTATACTTACAATTACTAATTATATTTTGGTCGTTAAACAGTAAAATATTTCATTTTTTATAAATCTATTTTTGATTGTGACTTCTGCAGCCCAGATCATATTCAGTACAACAGTCCGAATAAAAGCATGTCTGTACGCATATTATGTAAAATTAAATTAGTTATAGGATGAACCTAAATCAGGTGCAAAAAGATGAAAGATAACCAAATGGTCAAATCATATGAGTTTTTAAAAATTAAATATATTAAAATAAAAAGGTAAAACAAGCGGAAGTTACATACAAAAATTAAAGAAATATATAAATTTGTCATACATTTGAATAAATTTTTTTTTTTAATTAATATAATTATCCAATTAAATTTTGAACTAATTATATCCAATTAACTAATATTATCTTCTTTATATTCCAATCAACATTATAACTTCTGTTGCAAATTTAATTTTGAAATCAACCAAATTGTGTTTCATCATCACCAAATTTATCCCCAAAATCAGAAATCAAACAATTTTTTTCATTTTAAACTATTGCAATCTTTTAATTAAAATTTTACCAATTCACAAAGTTCCATGTCTGACTCTTCCGCCACATTGGCTCAAAAAGCTTCTTTTTCTGCGCTAGTTGGCGTCAAGTCCACTAACTTGCAGAATTAGAAAATTAATAAAAATAAAATTTTTTTTTTTAAATTTTAAATTAAACAATTTAGAAGTTCACAAGTAAAATTTACACGAAACCTTTTCTACAAACGTAGAATTTACTGCTGCTACTCAAATTGTAAGTAATTATTTTAGTAATTCAATATATTATATTATGAATTTTGTATTGATTTATAACATTTATGCAAAGAAAAAAACAGCCAGCACGTTATATTCAAATTACAGTTAAATTCAAAATAAAATCCAGCAATTTCATAATAATTTCGGTAATTCACATTAATTGCAATAATTGTTGATATACAATATTGAAAATAAATATTGTGTCAATATCAAGATGTGAACATTTTTCAATATTGATTGAAAAAATATTTAAAAAAAAATTAATTATTTTCGGAAATTAATGCACCAATATTGAAAATGTTTGCATCTTGATATTAGCATAATATTGGTCCAATATTGCAAATAAATCTCGATAGTGGTGTTATATTGATTTTCAATATTGCACCAATATTTGTGCTACCTGAGTTAATTCCATGTTAATTTCAATATTTCGGAGAGTAAACCGCGAAAAAATTATCTTAACTTTCTCTTGAAATCTAAAAGGATGACTGCGTTATTCTGTGAAGTCTTAGAAATTTTTGAATAAAATTGAAAAAATTGCGGATAAAAAGCAATGAGTCATAGAAAAGGGAATTATTTATTTTTAAAATAAACAGTTTTCAAATCGCATAAATATTACTTTTGTTGATTTATTGTTTACATTTTTTGATAATTTAGAAGTAATACTTGTCGCTACCTACATTGTTTGTAATAAAGAATAAATTAATTTTTATTGTTACTTGTACTTCTTAGTAAAATTATATATTATATTTCTTTTTTCTTAATATATTTCATTTATTTATACAACATGTTTCATATATTGTCAGGTGTCTTAAGATAATTAATTATTTAAAAGTGATTAAAATTAAATTAAATAGAGTTGGTTATCAGTAGAGTGCGTAATTTTAAGCACAAAAAATTTAAAAAATAGCGCTTTAAAAAATTGGTAAATTAGCATTAGAAAACAAAATTTACAAATTAAAAACTTTATTATTCAGTATATAGAAGAAGCCAGGCAAAATGGGGTAGCTAAGTTTAAAATATTTGTGAATTTTACAATTGGGGAAATAGAAACTTGAATAATTGTGAACAAATTTATTAATTAAAGAGGATTCCTCTCATAGGAATAATTTAACAAAAAAATCAAATCATGTGCGGAATAAAAATTATTTTCACAATTGTGCAGTTTACCCCATTTTGTCCGTCGTGTAGAACGAAATGGGCTTTCAAAAAAATATATTGTAACGTTATGACGCAGCGCGTGGGACGTCCCGAAGGAATATGACTGTCCAGGTTGGACTTTACAAATCCGTTTGTTGAGGTAGTTGTTCTTGCATCCGTTGACAATGTCTTGTAAAAACTTCCTATCCTTCACCTTTTCTTTCCAATCTACGACCTCTATACTCCGCAGATCTCCTATCACCTGGTCATACCATCTCGGTTCCGGTCTTCCTCTCCTGCGGTCCTCCATCGGTCTCCACTCCGTAATCTTTGTTATCACATCATTCCCACTTTTCCTCATGACATGCCCAAACTTACTTTGACGATATCCTCATTTCCAACCTCTCTTAATATCTCACAGTTCATCAGATATCTGGATTCCTGTTAGCCAATTCTTACTGGTCTCAGTATTTTACGCATTATTTTCCTTTCATACGCTCTCATCTTTTCCTCCTCTCCTCTACTATGTCACATCGCTTCCATCGCGTACGTATAATTACAGGTCTAATCATGGTCTTATATATCCTTAATTTTGTTCTTTTTGATAGTTTCTTATCATTTAGCAATTGTTTGTTTGCGTAGTAGGCTTTATTCGATTGTTGCAGTCTTCTTCCGATTTCTTGTTCTCTTTTGTTTCCACTGTTTATCTGTGATCCCAGGTATACGAAGTTATTTACTTCTTCATATGTGTGGTCTTCGATTCTCAGATTGTCTCGGTCTTGCATTTGGCCTCGTTGACATCTCATAAACTTCGTTTTCTCTTCATTTATCTCCAAGCCCATTCGTTTTGCTATTTCTCTCATTTCTTGGATTCTTTTTATTAATTCACTTCTCGTCCTTGATATAATAACTACATCGTCCGCATACGCTATTATCTGTGTTTCCTTATTGATTATTGTGCCGATTACTTTCATCTTTCTCATGATCTTTTCTAGAAGTATGTTGAACAAGGTTGCCGACATGGCATCCCCCTGTCTCACTCCACAATTTATTAAGAAGTTCTCAGAATCTTCATTTGCTGTTCTAACACAGGCTCTTGTTTTTTTTAAGGTCATGTATGTCAGTCTTATCAATTTATCGGATATTTCCATTTCTTGCATTGCTGCCCTCAGCATACCTCTCTTAATCTTATCAAAAGCCTGTCTGAAATCAATGAAAATCATATACATATCCATATTATGTTCTCGGCTCTTCTCCATAATCTGCCTAAGCACATGTATCGCATCTACCGTCGATTTACCCTCCATGGATCCGCACTGGTACCTACTCTCCAATTTTGTTCACATTCAGCAGTGTGATTCCTCTGTAATTTTCGCATCTGTCTGAGTCGCCTTTTTTCTTTATTGTTATTATTATTTCTTCATTCCATTTTTGTGGCATCTCTTCTTCTGTCCATATTTGCTTTATAATCTCATAAACTCTTCGATTTAGTATTGCTCCTCCATATTTCAGTAATTCCGCTGCAATGCAGTCTTTGCAAGGGGACTTTCCGTTTTTCATTTTCTTAACTGTCTCCGCCACCTCTTCATATGTCGGTTCGTCTATTTGTTGTTCTTCGCGTATTATTGCTTCTTGGTCTTCCTCTGGTACGCCGTTCAACAGTTCTTGAAAGTATGTCATCCATATCTTTTTCACTTTTTCCGTGTCATCTTCTGTTTTATTTTGTTTATCTCTCATTCCTCTTGTCTTAATTTTGTGTCCTGCTTTCTGTTTCTTCAGTTTTTCATAGAATACTACCTTACTGTTATTTCGTTTGCTATTTTCCTATATATCCTCCATTATGTCTTCCACCCATTTGATTTTTTTTTCTTATATAACTTGTATGCTTCGGCTCTTTTTCTTTTGTAATTCTCTCCATTTTGTTCTTCACCTGTGTTAAGGTACTTCAATCTTGCTTCTCTCTTCTCTCCCTCCATTCTCTCACACTCTTCATCAAACCATCTCTTATCTTTCTTTACTTGTTTGTATCCTATCACTTTCGTTGGTGCCATTATTATGAATTTCGTGATGTTATCAAGTTCCTCATCCACATCGTTGCTTTTTTTTCTGTCTTCCATATATATTTGGATCTCATCTTCATATTTGTCTCTCATTTTGCTCTTCTGCTCTTCTTTATGTTGTTTATCATTTTCTTCATCTTCAGTTTTGCCACCACCATGTAATGATCAGTCTCAGCGTTCGCTCCTCTATATGATCTCACATCAGTAATCAATATTTTTCGCCTCCTTGTAATAAGAACATGGTCTATTTGGATCCCTTCATCTTGTTTACTTCCAGGCCAGACCCAGGTTACTTTATGAATTCTTTTGTGTTCATATCTGGTACTACAAATGTCCATATCTAAAGCCGCTGCCATGTTGCAAAGTCTGTTCCCATTATTACTTGTTTTTCTGTGTATCGTATGTTCTCCCGCCACTTCGCTTATATACTCTTCTCTCCCTATCTTTGCGTTAAAATCTCCCATCAACACCAATACATCTCTCTTTTCTCTTCTTTCACATAATTCTTCTAGTTCCTCGTAGAATTTTTCCTTTCCTATATCACTGGCATCCTCTGTCATCATGATCAATGTCATATTTGTAGATTTCTTTCTTACTCTCATGTATGCTATTCTTCCATTTACTGGTTGGAACTGCACTATGCTGTCTTTCTCCTTATTTCTCACCATAAAGCATACTCCATTTCTTCCCTGTTCTTTCTCTCCCGAGTACAGCATAGTGTATTCCTTGCCAGTTACTTCCCCCTGTCCCTTCCTCTTCCATCTGATTTCCTGTATTGCTGCTATTTCAATCTTATATCTTTTCAATTCATTCTTGACTTCGTTCATCTTTCCCGGTCTCAATAGTGTCCGTACATTCCATGTTAGATGCATAAAAACGATCAAAATGCCACAAAAAGCACAGTTTAAGCATAAAAACTCAAAACTAACACAAAAATTGAAAAAAAGTAAAAAAAGCACGAAAAACATTGTTTTAAACGATAGCTTTTGTCACGATACGAGCTTATTTCTAAAATTTTCTATGTTGCTATTATTAATAATAATATGTTAGAAGATTTTCAAAAATTTGGATTTATTTGAAAATTATTTTAATGTTGGATGTCAAAATATACGCAAATTACGCAATATGGTAATATGGTAATAAATGGTATAGGTAGGTACTACATATTGTATGTATGTAGTGAGTCAAGATATAGCATAATATTATATAAGATATATTCTTATAGATATCTATAAGAAGATATCTTATATTGCAACAGAATGATGTAAAGATGTACCAAATATATTACTATTATGAAAAAGTATATTCTTCAGCAGAACACTTCTATGCCGCGCGAAGGGCCGTATATAAAGAGGTGGTTTTGGAAGTTCAACCCCCCCCCCCCATGGGTCGAGTAATACTAAATAATTACTACATTTAAGAAATGTTTCCAATGTGCGCGTGAAAACAAAATAAATAAACAATAATGATAAATTCATTTCTAAACTGTAAACTGAAAAAATATACAAAGGAAGTAATTAAAAGCTGCAGGTAATTTGTAACCAAGAAACCAAGAGTGCTGAAGCTTAACACCCCGTGGTTTTATAGCTTTCAAAAGCATTTTTTTAAATTACTAAAATTAAATTAAAACACAGGCATATGCCACCTCTTTACATAACCCCCCCCCCCCATGGCCAATGTCTAACTACGGCCCTGGCCGCGCGAAAGTTTTCTTAACCAATAATAAAATCCAATTTTTGGTTCAAAAAGTGAGAATTTAGTAAAATCCAAAATATTATTAATTTTTTTAAAATTTATTTATATAAGAATTCAATCTTTTAACAACAAATAACCATAACTTGGACAAATTTTCAAAAACTCTTTGAAAATCTGAATTTTGCCTTGCATGTTGTAACAAAATGCGCCGCAGGCGGAATTTTTTGAGACAGGTCTCAAGTTTTCAAACTGGTTCCTCTGAAATGTTGCACAACATAAGATTTAAAAAAATAATTACTTTGATTATCTTTAAATTATTTAAAATAATATTAATTTACTTTTCTGCCCACGTACAGCGATTAACGTTAACAATTTATCTTTTTATTAGTCAAGTGTAGAAAATTATAAATATGCAAAATTTAATTTGATATTATTTGACAAACGTAATAATAATATTTTATTGGTTTTCAATCTGTCAATGAAACTTCTGTAATTAAAACAAAATATCAACTGACATTAATCCGTCAGTGATTTGGAAAAAACTCAAAATTTCAGTAAAATTAAATAAATATGGTTATAGAAATTATTATTTCAGAAGAGAACCAAGATGAAGAGTACAATGAAGACCCAGACGATGAAGAAGAAGATGACGAAGAAGCAACAACATCTGAAGGAAAAAAAGACGAGGCAACCGATTCATCACCTGCAAAAAGTAATAAACAGTCATCAACGGATAATGAACAGATGAGTGCGGCTTGTAAATTATTTTGTAAAGCTTGCAAAATAGTGACTAAAATTTGTAACCATATTTGCGAAAGTGAATACAGAAAAAGGGTAACATTGGGAGTGGTTATTTTTATATTAGCTCTAAAATTAGCAGACGAATGTTATGGATTAGTGTTACCGGTACGTGACTATGTACCTTTTGAAGATTATAACTAAATTTTTTAAAATCATATTTACTTTATAAATTAAAATTGTTCCTCCTAGAAAATTATAATAAAATCTACATTCCAAATAAAGGAAAAAACAAAATTTTTAATTTTATACCATAATAATTATATTAATCGCTACACCTCTGTCCAAGTCTTTATTAATTATTTCAGTCAATTAAACTGCTTTTTAAATTGTTAATAATAGTTAGAGTAATATTCACGGTATTGTTATATAGCTCCTGTTCAAATTGCGTTAAGATTAATTCCAAAACTGCAATTTATTTTAACTTAAGTAAAACTTGCTATCCATTGCTGGACAGAATCGTTTGACGATCATAAGAAAGTTAGTCTCTCCCGGATTTGAACCTGCTACCTTAGCAAGTTGATCGCATTAACTACTATGTTAATGACTTAGACCGTTTCTCGTCATTAAATAAATTCCACATTAAACTTGATTAACTTCAAATTAAATAGTGGATGGATGAAACTTCTGGTCTGAGATAGAACAGAATCAAGGATACTAGATTCATATATGAACGAATTAACAAGATCGGATCAGAAAAAATCAAAGCCCAGGTAAATTTTGACCCAGGTTTGGGTTTACGAAGGTTAAGGCAACGCGTTTCGTTCACAAGCAAATCATCGGTAAAATTAAAAAAATACGCAAAAGAAGTGCCGACTTTTGAATACAGAATGGAAATTATCCCATTCTAATAAGATAATATCGAAGATAATAATATAAATATCATCTTTTCAATATTATAAAATTTTAATTTATTATTATATTAACTGTTAATTTAAAACCACAAGATTTAAAAATCTTGTAACACAAAAAAAATTTAACTTTTTTTTTAAATTTAAAAATATATAAAATAAAATATAATATTTTACAAAACAATAAAAAATTTTAATTTATTATATTAATTGTTCAGTACCTATAGCAAATTACAATACTTTCAAACTTTGTATGTACACGAAAAAAAAATTAATTTGAATTGTTAAATTACTTTCAAATTGGCGATGATGAACTTGTGCTAGGTAGATTATCTTCAACACTTTCTTTATCAATCGCAGTCACTACATTTTTTAGGTCAACAGATTTCTCTTCCATTTCAGCAATACTAGAAGATGGTTTACAATCTGAGTCATCACTACTTGTACTGTCATCATCAAGATCGTCATCAATCCTATAATAAAATTGTATATGAATATTTCTGATTTAAAACATTTAATAATGTCTGATAGATGAAGATAATACACTTTTAAATATAATACTTACCATAAATGAGCTTTCTTTCGAGCACCGTCTTTAATAGGTCTCTTACGTTTTACACCGACTGCACTAGTGGTAGCTTTAGCTTTCAAACCTTGCATAAGTGCATCCTCAGCTTTTTCAGTAAGTTGTGAACGTTCTTCATCATAAGCTTCATCTTTAAATTCGTGTTTGGGTGGTTCACACATCCTTTCCAACTTTTTTTGTTTACGATTTGCAGCATCTTTCTCACGTTCTACTTGTTGACCAATCCAAGTTTTCAATCTCTTCTCTTCGTTTATATCTCGAAGACGACGTCCACTTAAATCTCTGCATGCTTCTCTGTTTGTCGTTTTCTCTATTTGAGCACCAATGGCTCTCAGCATAGACCCAAAACCACCTTTACCTCCAAGTACTTTTGGTACCATATGAATCGGTCCATTTTTGTTTACGATTGTGTTTTCATTAATAAGTTTACCTTCTTGCAAAAAGTAAACAGTTTCTGATTTTATACCCTACAAATAAACTTTATTAGCATTTGCTTGCTATATGCGCTAAATTTTAAAATTAACATTTCCCCATACCGTCATGAATAACGATCAATATTTTTTGTACAATAGATCAAAATAGAACTCAGCTTACCTCGAATTCCCAAAAGGCATTTTTAAATGCTGCTCCATTAGTGTCCTCCAGGATTCGATAAACATTTGTGGATTCACATTTTATTTGGATCATAATGTACAATAAATGTTAACTTTTCAATGTGTTGCAATAACGATTAACCTAATCAGACCTGCACTTCCTATAACTGGATTTGTATTGTAATATTAATCAATATTAAACAACACTTCTTAAAATCCCAGAAAATACATAAATTAAAGTTATAACCTCTTTTTAATTACGATTTTGACATGTTTTGCTTCGTTACCAATGGTATTAATTTTTAAAGCGATCATTTAGGTATAGGGTGTTACAAAATTAGATTGATCATCTAAGGTGCACACTTTTTTTATTATTTTTAATTCTTACTGATTTTACATCTTCGCTAGAATCTCTAGTAGTAAAAATTTAATGATCAAATTTGAAAGATATTCTTCGCATAGTGGAAGGGCTATGAGAGCTCTAGACCACTTTTCAAATTCTAAGTTCAAATTTGATTAATTGAATTATTAGAACTGCGAATTAGTGTAATCGAAATTCAAATCGCAGTTTATTTTTGCAATGTAACATTTTTCATTATATTATTTTGATTTTGACGAAGGTCCATATTATATTGTTGATTTTGAAAATTTCAAATAAACGTTCATAAATACAAGAAACAAATTCATTAATGCAAGAAACAAATTCATTAATACAATGAACAATTTTATAAATACAATGAACAATTCATAAATTTCATAATTTTTTAAAATAATATTATGAACTTTTCAAAAAAGTTTATTGGTAAAAATTTCATGTGGGTGAAGTTAGGCCCCCTTTTTTCGAAAACTAGATATTTATGTTGTATTCACTTGTATTAGATTGTATTATAAAATTTTTTTTCATTTCGCGAAGCATAAAAATATAAATCGCGAAAAACCATTTTTGCTCTAGCCCCCCTTTCTTAAAAATTTTGAAAATTATTATTTGTATTGTGTTGTATTCAATTTGTATTGTATGTATTATAAAAAATTCAAGTCCTAAGTTGAACATTAACCGCGTAAACCGCGAAACAAAATTTCGCGGTGGCCCCCCTTTTTCAAAAATTTTGAATTTAAGGAAAGGAGCCCGATTTACGTGAAATTATTATTAAAATTATGAGTTAAGGCTTACTTAATTCCTTTTTTGGTTCCTTATTTGGTAAAAATTTCATTGGAATTTTGTAATTACATTTGTATTACAATAATACCTTCAAAAATTTCTAACTTTTAAACCCTGTTGACCTCGAAAACTAAAATTTTTCCGCCTGCGGTGCTCGTGGAGGCTTCGCCCAACTCCGCCTCTCTGTTTACAACATTAAAAATTCCCGGAAAGGGAACTACCGAAAATTTTACTTTTTACAAGTGCCTCCCCCAAAATGAAATCCTAGCTACGGGCCTGGTACCTAGTTGTCGCATATTTATTTGTATGTTAATCGAAATTGCGAATTGGAAAATAAAATTAGCTGGACAAATAATTTTGAAGAATTAGATTTTACAATTTTGTTTTGGAAAACTGAACTTAATATTTAAAATTCACCAATCATTCTAAGTATTGGGAATAATAAAATTATTTAAGGTTTATATTAAAAAGCTAATTTTTCATTACGTACTCATTTTGATTTCTAATTTGTAAAATTGGATATTTTGTTTAAATTTTAAATATATAACTAGGTATTCCCTATAGTAATAAAAAACTATATCAGATTTAAAGAAACATATTTTACCAGTAAATTATAGTGAATATCATTCGAAGAAAATATGAAAAAACTATGTTTCACCAAATGGATCAAGTTGAAAATTTTACCGTATAAGGAAGAGCAAGAAGAGAGTTTTCTGTGAAAAATTTGTGAATGACAATCGAAAGAAACATTTTTAAATATAAAAACACAAACTTTTTTATTTAAAAAAAGCAAATTAGAAATCAAAATGAGTAGGTTATATAAAAATGTTTTTTTTATATATAAATTATATTATATTGTATATTATATGTATATATGTATATTATTATATTAAAAATGATTGAGGATCGATATATTAGTGGGTTTTTTGGGTCCTATGATATAAATAACATGAAAACTGCTTTTTATTATATATAATTAAATATTAATTAATATTAATATAATATTAACTTTAAATAATTATTACAATAGTATTAAATATTTCAAAAAGATCTTTAATGTATTTTTAAGTAAAAAAAATATTTTACAAGTATTAAAGAGTAAATAACATTCGTAAATATGAAAAAAATCGATTTTATTTTTTTTTACTGTGTTCCACCAAATGGATCAAGTTGAAAATTTTACCATATAATGAAGAGCAAGAAAGGAGTTTTCTGTGAAAAATTCGTGAGTGACATATGAAAGGAACATTTTTAAACATAGGGACAAAAATTTTTATTTTTTTCTTAAAACAGGGATGGCTAAAAACTTACCAAAAAAATATTTTATAACGTCTCTTACCGATAATTATTACAAAAAAAAGTTTTGTTAAAAATATTCAGTAGAATAGTTACAATAAAACAAATACTGAAACATGCGTTTTTTTTTTAAATTATTCCGTAACCCTTCAGGTTTAAAAGCTGAAATTTTGAGAAAAAATGCTATTCTTCAATTAGAAACCGATCAGCTATATGGATTTTTAAAAATCGCTGGGGGCACCTTTTACATGCTTATCCGGCTATACCCTTTGTAAACAGATTATACCAAACCATGGGGAATTCCCTTCTCGTGAAAATAATCTTAGGTCCGCTCATAATATATCTTATAAGAATTTTTCTCGATTTTCTTTCAATTTATTTTTAGTTTTTTGGAGGTCACGGGCGAGGAAGATAGTCACCTCTATCTTTCTCCTTCGGTCGTAACCGCCCTTGAGAAGTATTATAAAAAACTCATATCGAGATAATTTATTTTAATTATAATTATACGTGTAGAATTTAATTTACTGGAAGATACATAATTATTGTCTTGTATAATTTGTTTCTAATATTAATAGTTATATTAGTATAATCATCATCAAAGATATAATTTTTTTTGAAAAAATGTATAATAACTGTGGTAAAAAACAATTAAAACAAAAACCACGAAAGGAATATTTAATACATTAGCAAAAATTTATTGTAAATATAAAAATCCAAATTAGTAGTATATTTGTAAATGTCCATCTTGCGATAAATTACATAAAAAAAATATTTTATGGAATAAGCTATACGTCAGCTAGTTGAACGCCGTTGATGAGAGTGTTACTTTTTTTTCCGTCGTGACTCTTGTGATCCCCTGGAACGCCTTCCGGACTTTCGGGATGATGTGCATTTATTCGACCGGCTGCGTTTGCTGGTATTTGCGGATGTACCGGTTGCGGAGCAGAATGCACCAACCTTCCGATCAATGAAGTAGCGCGATCCTTCTTCGCTCTAACCCAATCGTGCCCCAAAACACGTTCGAGTGTTAATCTTAAAGTAATGTCAGGTTCTAAAATATGCCGTACGATAGATTTTGCGTTGGATGTTAAGTTATCTCTAACGCGAGATCTAAAGACCCAATTACGAGTCATTTGATCCTTAAGCAATTTTCGTAAATTAGAATCGTCAAATGGCATCGATGCGTTAAGCATTATGAATAAAATTATTCCTAAAGACCAGACATCCGAGAGTTTGGGATTGTACGGTGTTCCATTGACCACCTCGGGCGCTGCATAAGCTGCAGAACCACAATAAGTCTGACTAAGAACTCTTCGACCTTCGGAGTCCACACAAAATCTTGCGAAACCAAAATCGGCAAGTTTTACATTAAATCTTCGTGAGAGGAGAATATTTTCGCATTTTAAATCTCTGTGTGCAATATTTTTGTTATGTAAATATTGCAATCCGGTTGCCATCTGTCGAAACCATAATTTTGATTGCTGCTCTGGGACTACGCCATTGCGTTTTATAAAATCTAATAAGTCACCATTATCTGCATATCTGTAACAAAATATAATTATTTAAAAAATATTAATTTAGTAGTGGAGAGCGCAACAATCACCTCATAAATATAAAAACTCGTGGTCCTCTTTGTAAAATACTATGTACTTGTATAATATGTGGATTTTCGATTTTGGTAAGAATTTCTAATTCTCTGGGAAAAAATTTATCTAAGAAATCCCTTGGGGCCTTTTCCTTGTCAAAAATTTTGCAGGCAAGACGCATCTTTTTGGGACCTGAATTTTCGTCGACATAATCGGCCAAATGAACAGTGGCATACGAGCCCTGTCCGATCTTTTTGCCAATTAAATATCCACGTTGTTCTAAAGCGTTAATTTCTGAATTACGAGGGCTAAGCCTGGTGGCCATAGATGTGTTTATCAAATTGCTCCAGTTCAAGTAGCATGTGTCACTCTACAATTTGCAACGCAACGTCTTCTGATACTCATCCATCGACAATATCGCACTCGCTTACCACTTGCAATTTGCTTGTCACAAATTAATCTTCCAAAATATTATAATTTTGGGCCACAGAAAATTTTTTTAAATCCCCAAAAGTGCTTATTTGACAGATGTTACACAAATTTTGTCACCTTGGAGACTTGGATACTTTTATTACTGTTTTATTTCAAGATTGAGGGCTGCTTTTGTTCTATGGAATAATATTAAATTTTAAATTATTACATTATTACGCAAGGACTGCTAGAAGTTAATATAAGTAAGGAAATTGAAAATATTTTGTCTCATCTTATAAAAAAAGGTTTTACAAAGTTTTTTCGACATCTTTAATCCACTATAGACGCTCAATCTCTTTCTCTGAAAGAACTAAGGATCGTTGAGCGTTGGTGCTCAAGGAAGAATTATCGCTAAACCCGGACAAGACCGCTGCGATACCCTTCACGAAACGTAGAAACTAGAAACCTACATGATGTGAGGATGCCCAGTTTATAGGGGAAAAAGGATAAGCTTGTATGGGAGGTCAAATATCTAGGTTTTACTTTAGCGACTAGGGCAACGTTGTGATACCCACACCTGAGAGGGGAGGAGAAGGTACCAGGCAGGAGCTGGAGACTCGTTATGACACCATCTGGTACACAGAAAGGTCCAAAACGGAGATTAGCACTGGAGCAGGAATCAGTGGACGTCGGACGGAAGATACGTTGAGCATAAACCTGGGCTGCCACGCTTCTGTTTTCCAAGCAGAAATTACTGTAATAATGGTCTGTGTAAGAAATGATATGAAGGGCTATTATACAAATAAGCGGATATGTATCATGACCGATAGCCAGGCAGCACTAAGAGTCCTGGAAAGAACAGAAACACAATCCAAATTAAACGAAAAAGCAGATGCTCTCGCCGAGGATGCTGCAAAACAACATTAGTAGGTCCAGAACCAATCAGTGGGATAGCATACTTGACTGCAATAGAGAAAATCAAGGAAGAAATAATAATACTGTCCGTTAATGTACGAAAAATTAAAATTGATAGATTCTCACATTTGAGTAAAAATTACTGTATTTTCTACATTTATTAGGTCTGATGAGAAATGAAGTTGAATTTTGTTTACGAATGCCTAAACGTTACCCTACGTACCTACCTACAAAATAATTTGTTTGCTGTATAGATAAGCTGCAACCACGAAAAGGAATAATTGCATAGGATCAATTTTTTACCTTTGAAACAGCTAACAGCAAAAAGCTTTCCAGATATGACCGATAGCTTCAAAATAGTATGGAGTGCTGACGAAAGCAAAGCTACTATAAATTGTAGATAAACCAGAGGGGATAAAAATATAAAGAAAAAATGGTTGCAATTTATTATTTTATTATAAGAGAACCCTTATTTCTACATTACAAAGTAAAATACTTAAATCACTAATTTTGAAAGACAGTAATCTTAAATATATTTTAAAATTACCTATAAAAATACTCTGCACAAAAGTTCAAAATTCATAATAATTAAATCAATGTAAATGCGGTAAGCATTAATAAACATAGTATAGAAACCACTATATACAATAACATCAATTTACAAAACCAGCTTGAATTCTAATCATCATCATCGTCTTCATTATCGTTTTCGGCTGCATCATTTTCTTTTGTAACTTCTTCTTCAATTTCCATTTGTTCAGGTTGATTTTCAATTAGTTCGTCTTGAATTGGAATAGGTAGTTGCTTACTCTGCTTTTCTTCACTCTCATCTTCACTGTCAGTATCTCGATCTTCTCCAGGATGGGATGAAATTAATCCTTCGTGTTCTTTAACTTCACACGAACCAGGTTCGCTCCATTTTTCTTGTGTTTGCTAAAAATTATTTCCAAGAATAAATTTCATCAAACAAATAAAAGGTGCTTACATAAAATTCCTTCAATGCCTTCACTCGTTCCATATAATAGTTATATACGAAATTTGCTATATGACTCATATCTTGAATAACAAATGATACTGGTTTTTCATGTGTCGTACGTTTAGCAGGATAGCCTTCATTTAAAACCAGATGAAGTTGCGTTGGTCTGGCCATTAACTGTTAAGAAATAAAAAATATGTTTCTGTAAAACGGTTGAATTTGTAGAAATAAAATTAAATATTTTACCTGTTGGAAAGCCGGAGTAAGTTCAAAACAATTTTGAAAAAGAGACACTCGAGCAAATACGTACAGACCTAGTCTCGCACGAGACATAGCAACCACCAAACGCCTTACATCTCTCAAGTGTCCAACTGCTTTTGTTCGAACCAACGATAATAAGATATAATCATTCTGTTGACCTTGGTACTTGTCGACTGTGGTTACCTGAAGGATAATTAATAGTATCATTCTCAATGAATATAGTAAAAATTTCGTCAAGAAACTAGCACACTTAACATAAAAATCTTTACATTTGGTTATTTGCTTATGAAGGCTTACCTTGTGAGGTCTTCCAATAAGTGGATTGTTAGCACACCTACTATTGATAACATCCCGTATTAAATGTTTTTGGCCATTATAAGTAGTTAGTATCGATATTTTATGAGCCGGATAGCCCAGCAATCTCATGTACATAAATGTTGCCACACAATATTCAGCTTCAGCAAGATTCTGTAAACATTTAAATATAAATAAGGCTGAAAACAACCAGAATTTTTACGATATACCTGATAAAAATACGGATTCGGCTCTGATTCTCCAATCCCATTGAAGTCTTCCACATTAATAAGTTGGAAATCGTATTCGAAACCAGCATTAGCATGCCGATATTCGTTCCATTGCTCAACATGTTTCAGATTACCAAGATTATTGTACCTCCATTTATACAAATTGCAAATGCTAATAAAAAATATGTTATTGGTACCAACTGTATAAATTATAACAAAACTGATTACCTTGGTCGAGAACGTCCTTGTGCATCTAAATCTATGGTAGGTACTCCCAAACGAACCAATCGCGTAAACAAACTCTGCTCCATATTTGAATATTTTTGGAATGCCATATTTTTAATAACAGGAGGTAACTGATGATGATCACCAATCATAATCCACCTTTTTAGCCGATTGTACCCATCTTCGGAGTTTTGAAGCAAAAGAGGTATAAAAGTTTCAATTTCTAAAATTTGTGCCGCTTCTTCCATAAGAATATTATCGTACTTAAAGCCTATGAAAAATTACCATTAAAAAACATGGATTTCTTCAGAATTTCGTCAACACCCTTACCCATGTCCACTAATTCTTTTCGTTTCAATGCAGCATGTGTACAAGTCATCGCAATTATTTTTGCTTCCTTAACTAACAAATATTTTGATCTGTCCAGCCCTGAACGTAATAATTCAAAAGCTCTAAATTCTTCCAATTCATTGAATATGTGTTGAATGTATCGGAAACAACTTTCGGCTATTTCCAAGTCTTCTTCATATGAATTTCCTTTAAATAGCGAATCAATATCGCTGAAGAAACGAGTAAATGGAAATTCTTTTGAAATAACTTCAACGACTTTCTAAAATTACATTTTTAGTATTGTGCGCCTCATAATAATAAAAAAATTATGCTACCTTTCCATTTTTGGGTTTAGTAACGGCGAGAAACTGTTCCCAACGTGATAGAATTTGGTATAAAAAGAAGTATCCAGCTGTTTCGCATGTATAAGCAACATCTCCATCTACGTCAATAGATTCCTGCAGCTTTTGAACTTCCGTTAGTAAATCTAAACGTTTAGCTAAAACATAATTCACTCTTCCATATCTGCTGAAATCTTTTTCAGTTTCTAATGCTTCTTCGCCATGACCAAGACGTAATAAATGACGTTCGTCGATATCTAAAACTGCAATCTTCTCAAAAAGCTGATTCAAAGCTTGATTGGAATGAGTGACAATTAGCGTCCGTTGATTGGGAAAATTGTGATACAAATTTGAAATAATTTGAACTGCTACATCAGTTTTACCAGTTCCTGGAGGTCCTACAACTAAGGTCAGACCAGGCTGCATTCCTGATTTGATCGCCTCCACTTGAGTTGGAGTAAATGGTACCATATTTCTAGGAAAGAAGTTTAACGTAAAAAAATAATAAGAACACAAAATGCAAAATTATACTTCTTAGGTTGATTGAAAGAGTACGGACCACGACTGGGAATAACGTGTGGTTCCACTACTAAAACTTTCTTTTTTTCCTCTGAATTTTCTATTAGATCCTCAAATGTTATTCTGTAAACAAAACCATGCACTTAATAAATGAATTTGATATTAGAATTATTAAGACTTACTTGAATGGTTTGACCAATTTTGTGGGATCGTCAGTTTTAACTTTTATTTCATAGTCTGGAAAACAGGACCTAAGGTGATCTATATCAATGAAAGTGTCGTTAAAATCCATAACCGATATGGGGTGGTCAAGTTTGGCATAATGAGCAGCGCCGGGATCTCCATAACCTAATATTATGTCGTGTAACCAATCTGGCACTACACATTCGGTATTCATAAGTTCTCTTATTGTTTCGAGTACAGCTTTAAAATTATTTTCTTTGGGCTTCCTCCTCATTAAAATATTAAATCCTTCATAAACATCCTCTTGCCCTTCACTGACTTTGTTCATATCATTTCTGTATTGATTACAATCAAGCCATACGCGAAAAGTTCTATTATCACCAGGAATCATTGGTTTAGGTTCCGGACCATCTTCAACAACTCGTCCATTATTATCCAACATTCCTTCAATTTCGCAACCACGAACACATACCAAACCCACTTGAGGAATAAATGGTTTCTTGTAATCATATCTTGTACCTGAAAAATATAATTTATCATAAAAAAATACTTTTTTTAAAAGATGGTAGAATTACCGATTGAATTATTAGGTTTTACTGTTATCAAAAAACATACGTCATGCCTTCTCAAGTTTTCCCATTCTGCTTTCACTTCCGTTCTGACCGATAAATTAAGAGTAATATCTGCTCTCACCCTACTGGGACGTTTATCACCTATATTTGGCTTTGCGACTTCAACTACTGCAAAATTAATAATGGGTTGGGCCATTCTGGCCCACCCTCCCCAATTTATTCCACCATCTTCCGATTCCCTAAAATTATCTATTATAATAAAGCTCTATTTGACATGAAAACAAATGTAATATACCATGGACATAAACGACTGACCGAATCTTCTATATCTTGTCGAATTTCATCTAAACGCAAGTAAAATTAGTTACCAGATTTTTAATGTTTAATTTTCTTAACTTACATGTTGATTCCAAACGAAATAAATTAAAGTTTCTTAAAAGATAATCGTGTAAAGTCAAAAACTGCAGATTCAGTTTAGGCAGAGCTAAGCAACCTTCGCCTGAAAAATATGCAGTTGGTACTATATTTTCATTCCAAATTTCTTCTTCGGTAGGATATAACGGCATTTCATTTAGCGCTTCAAGCTGTGACGTACGTTTTTCATGTCGGGAAACCTATAAAATAATATTCTGGATGGAAGTTTACTGAATAGATTGGACGAAATATTTACCAAAAGTTCCCTAAGAAACTCTTCGTCAAGACGACACCATTCTACTTTGGCAGCATTTTCATTAGATGGTACAAGATGTAAATAAGTTGCTATAGCATGCAGTTCTTCACGTCTAAAATAATTTTATTTAAAGTGTTAGTTGTGTAAGTTTTAAGTTTAGGGGAATTACCTCAAGGGTCCAAAATGTTTCAACAAAGCTTTTCTTGTATCAACGCTAGCAACGTTTGCGAGGGAAAAATTACGTAATTTAGGAAACTTTGCAAATGCCGCTTTCTGTTTAAAAAAATTGATTAATTTGTAATAATGCATGAATATTTTGATTGTGCTTACCTGGAGTGATGTAATTTTTGAGTAATGGATTTGGGTCATATCGTGATCCGTTAAGGGATCGCCGGACTCGTCATTAATTTCAAAACGAGTGTAGAATTTTAACATATCTAAAAGCTAAGAAAATAATTAGGAATAGAGTACCTATATCTAAAAATGTGTTTTTTAAAGTTTTTAAATTTAATATTATTTCTATTTGTTTTTAAAATTATTATATAAAATTTTCACTTTCTGAGCACCAAAATCCGCGTCTTATTAATCATACTCTTGTTTGTATGCGTGTGTGGTGAAAACCCAACAGGAAATTTGATAGACATAACGATAGAACAGATTTTATCTGTAAACTTCAATTTGAAATTTTAAGTGATGAATAAAACATTCTAAAGTTATTAGTAACAATATTGTTATTGTCCAGTAATAATTTTGTAATAAAGATTAAACTCGGTCATGGTATTATAATACTGAATATGACTATTGGTTTATATCTTAACCCATTTCATATAAATTATAATATATGAAATAATTTGTTTAATCCAAGAAAAGTGATAAATAATCCATATTAAATGTTTTTCAATTTTAATTATTTAAATTTTGTGCAAACATAGATAGTAATTAAAATAATAGTAGGTACCTACATAATTAAAATTTTTTAATGTAGGTAAAAATGATTCTATTATATTCATTATTTTTTCCATGCTCGGAGGTAGAATGCATAAATACGTATTTATAATATACATGTTCAGATGTAACATATTTCCTTACAAGTTTTAGAACAATAATTATAATATAATAAAACAGTGTTTATCTTCTTTGTCTGTTAAAAATGTATCTTGACCACAATCAGCGTCATCTTGGAAAACCTCGCACGTACATACATTATGTAGGTAGGATATATAATAGGTATATTATAGTTACTCACAAAAGTACTGGGCTACTCTTGAACTTCGGCAAATTTTGTACACGCATATGTAAGTTTTAAGTAAATAACATTTTTTAGAAACAACTATTATAATTATTGTTATTATTATTTTTTTGTTAAAATGGACTCGGTATTTTAATGAAACTACTGTAAACTATATAATTATATTTATCTGTTTTTTTAAAATTACTTTTGTATAAGAACTTTGCTTAGTTCCTAGAGTTCTCTTTAATTTTTTCAAAAATGTTTCAAGAGAAAAAGTGAAAGTTTTGACACATTATGCAACATCCTTTGCATTCCTTAGGATCACCGTCTTGTTGCAATACAAAGTTTTCTTGTAAGCCCAACTATTACCCACTGAAATTGTTCTGCAAAAATTTGCCAATATCAGCCAAAGTCGACATGCACCCTTATACCATGATGAACTCCATATTTTACAGTTCACTGTAAGCTTTCTTTTCTTATTATATAGAAATACTTACATAGCATAGATAAGTATCTACTCATACAAATTACTATTATGTATTTGAATTCATCTCTAAGCCATTAAATATTTTCTCTTTTTTGTAGGGATTTTAAAAGTTTTCAAATAAAATTGTTCTTTTTTAATTTTTTAATTTCCAGAAATTAATTTTATATATAAAAAGGATTGTTTTGATTAATCTTAAAATTACAAAATAGGGGGTCAGGTTCAGAGAGGTGTTACCAGTAGCTTACAGCTAAACATTTGGTATAAATCTTTCTTTAGATGGAATGTTACGAGAGTCAAATATCAAATTCCTTTTGGATGCAAGGACTGTTTTAGTCCACTTGCTCAACAAATTTACTTTTTAATGTTATTAAATTAAATTTGTTTTACGATAACATGAGTCATGTAAATTTACAACAAATTAATGTATTTAAAAAAATTATATCAACTAATATGATTGTATAAGTTCAATATATTCCGAATTTTCAAGGTTTTCCATTTAGTTTACTCTAATTTAGAGGATTACCTCGACACATATTAATAAATATTACCTACATTTATGTGATGCATCAAGAGCTTAGTTTAGTTGGGACGTATTATGTATGCGTAAGTGCATGTATGACTCGGTGCATGGATGTTATCACGTACGTAGCAAGGTTAGTGAAGATGGATTAGTTAAAGAGATTTTTCAGCTATAAAGGTATGCACACTTTCTTGCATACCCGTAAGATGCGTGATTCGATATATAATGTACAGCTTAAAAACATAATTCTGAACTGGACTAATACAATTTTAAGAAAAAAACAAATCAAATTATATCTACATCTTAATTTTTGAAAAACTATACAGCCTTGTCGCTCTATAAATTAATAATACAAATCTTGAACTTGAATGTATTATGTTTTATTTGCGGCGTTTATTTATTATGATGTAAATGGAAATTATATTCAAAATAAGTTTCCGGTAAAATTATATTTCTTTTAAAATTCAGTCTTGTTTAAAAAGAAATTAGAAAGTAAAATTTATGAGCTGTTCATGAATCCGGATTAGAAGAAGAACAATTCAAACTTCCTATGACTGCATCCTGCATTAATAGCGTCAATATAGCATGCGATTCGTGGTATGATTAATAATAATGGGCTCGATCAATACGTCATAGAAAATTCACTATATATGGTTGGATATAAATTGATTATAAATCTTATACATTGAGTCACTAATGAGTATTTAGTAATATTTTTATAATGTGTTGAATGTCAATTTGAACTTCACGATTCTATTTAGGTTAAAGAATAGATAAAATCGATTAACTTTAAAATATAATAACAGAATTATATCAATGTACCTATCAAATTAAAACTAGATATAGCAATAAAAAATTGAAGAAATCGTTGTTCTTAGTAGGTATCTACATATTATTTGAAGAAAAATCGAAAATAATGTTATTTGATCTAATATTCAATATATCCCGCGAATCAACATAATAACAATTTATTGATTAATATATAATAAAAATTTTATTACCCATAACAAATAATTGCCAAATTATAAATAAAACAATAAATTGAAAACCCGATGAAGTGTAAAAAATAGTATATTAATGTTAAATTAATTTAAAATAACATGACTGTAGAAAATTAAAATTGTAACAATTTTTTTTATATAAATATAGACCACACACATTTCCGAAATATCAATATTATAATAATAATAAAAATATTAAATAATCGTTAACGCTTACAGTTTTTCTTTATATCTTTATATTTTAATATTGTCATTAATTATAAAAATTAAAAATATCTTTGATACATTTTTAACTAAAGATTAATTTTTTTAAATATTTTAATTAATTAGTAAGTAATTATAAATTTTCTGTAATGCAAAAGTTACTATTATTTATGCATGGGGTGTTATTAAAGAGTGGTGACATATTATTTTGAATTGCATATCGTTCACTATACGTCGTTTCTGTATTTTTTTAAAGAGAAGCCTGCAATCGAGTCAAATCAAAATATTTGATATTTTAAATATACTAGGTATACTTATCAAAGATATAATTACCCACCCCTGGATGAAACTCATTTCTAATAAAGCCGCAAACCACAATCATCCACTAAATTTCTATTAAATAAATTGGATCAAAATAATAATAACCAATTCCATTGGTTAAATTTTAGTTGGATGGTAGCTGCAGGCACAGGGAGACTACGACCTTATAAAACGTTATTTCAAGATATGTAGGTGAAGAAACCATGAACTCTAGAAGAACTTGAAAAATTATTGCCAAGATATATTTTAGGGCTATATCCTATGTATATAAAGTATGATTTATCTAGCGATTACAAGAGTATCTTAAAAGTATTGCAGGTCACTTACTCCCCTTTATAAGTTAATACGTAGACTACCTACTTTAATAAAATAGATATTTTACAAATTCTTATTTTAAATTTTAATTTTTCAAGAATTTCTCTCTTCCAGTTTCAGATTGATATTTCTAATTTTTAGCAATTTGAATTGTTTTCATTGAATAATGATAGATTATAATAATATAATATTGCATTAAATGCCAAACGCCTATCCTGTATAACGACTAATCTGCAATGTGCAAGCACAGATCCGTCGATTATCCGGATAATCGAGGTTCTACTGTACCTGTGTTATTGAAATAATTTATATGGTTTTTACAATTATATATCCAGTTCAAAAATATTCATTTTTAGTTAACTCAGTTAGATTAATCTTTATTGCAGCACGGATTGTTACTCAACTTCTTTCTTTTCTTAAAAAAAAAAAAAAAAAAAAAACAATTTTATGAGGTGGTCCTAATTTTGAATTGTCGCCACTGTATCTAACATTGACGTTGTCTCGGATATACTCAACAAAGAGGAAATATAATCCAACCAGAACTCGGAAAATATTTAGCATCATTTCTGATATAATATGTATCTATTTAAATCCCTAAATTTCCACTATCTGGAAATTTAAATTTTATTATAAATAATATTAGGCTAGCAAATAACAATTTGTTACTGTCGACTATACATGGAAAGAAAATAAATATTGAGGAATTTGAAGAGTGTGCAAGCCAAGTCAGATACTTTTATTTACTAACTAGGCCAATAAGTAGTAAAATTAAAATTTTTTTGCTGAGATTAAAAATATATAATAATAATAATTACAAAAATTTATCAGTTCATAAAGGGATAAAATGTGTAGTGTAGATCATCCGCAATTTATAAGTTCGACCGAAATGTTACAATATTTATCATTGAGATAAATAATATTAAAATAGTTTTATCTGACATTTTAAGATAAAATTAATGAAATACTATTATTTCGTATCAGTGAAATACATCAATGTACGTTAGTTCATATAATTTACCTAATAATAAGCCTGGTAGGTAAAACTTTTGCTATAATACATTAATTTGTTGTTGTTAATATTAATTTTATCTATGACGACGGGCTAATTTTTAACAAAAAAACAAACTTTTACATTTGAGAGATTTGTTAATTAAAAATGTTAAGAAGTTTTTAAATTTCTAACAATATAATCATATTTTGAACAATATCCCTATAGGTATTATTGATAATAATTTATGCATGAATTTATTGTAAAATGTAACCTTAACATATTATACAGATGGGAGTTAAATTTCTTCTGTATAATATAATAATAACAACAAATTATTATGTATAATATAAATAATTCAAGATTTGAGTGGACGAAAAAGATACGTGACAAAATCAGATGAGAAATGTTTTCAAGTACACATTTTATCTATTCACGTTGGTTGGTTCAGAGATCGTTACTTCCTTCATTTTTAATCTAATTTAAAGTATTTTTGAGTAATAAGTGACAAGTATTACCACGGGTGTCGACTTGTAAAAATTTCAGTGGGTGCAATTTATGTAGTAATATTTTACTTATTTAGTAATACACGTTACTTTCACAAAATAGGCTCCGCGAGAAACATAATAATTATTTCTGAAAACAATATAATAAAAACTTTATGTGAATTGATTGCGAAATTTTAAATGTCACTTCTCGTAAACACAATTGTTTTGCGGAATAATTGGATGGCATGGAAAACTAGCGACTCCCTTTGCCGACAGTAAAATAGTACTTTAGTGCCACCCGCCCATGTTTTTGCTTTAGAACCATTTAGAACTTAGGGTCAATTAAATTTTAATATTATAAAAACACCAATATTGTTTTTCACTATTGTTTATCGAGCAATTTAAATTAAACATGGGTAGTTATTTAAACCATACATAGGTACTTAAATAAGTCAATAAAAAAAAATTTGATAACATAAAAATTAATTAAAATTATTTTTTTGTAATTGGGATCCGTCAAATGAGCATATGACATCTGGTGGTAAAATATGTTATTAGGTTAAGGGAAAAAAAATAAACATGTATATAATAGTAACTTCATTGTGAATTGTTAAGTTTTATATTATTATTATATTATGTCAGCCTATAATTTATACTTTATATTTATCATTATTTATCAATTTAAAAATTACACGATTGCACGTAAAACTCTATCCCGTATTTGAAATTTTCCCTTAAGTCCGCCATATTTTCTAAGCTCCTCCCATTTGACGGATCCCAATAGCGTCATATTATATAAAATGTTATTTCCTATTGTGTATACAATAACAAAAATAAAATAAAATATCAACATTTTACATGAGGCAGTTTAATTAAATAAATCAATTTAATGTTTACTAAAGAGAACTACATTAAAAAAGAACTGATTATTAAAAAGCAAAACAGCTTGTTTGTCTAGGTTATTAGCATACGCAACATATTAATTATTTTGCAATTTTCTAGTATGTATTTCGATTTCTTTTAAAAATTCGATTGTATTAACATAAAATTATTTAAATATCCTATGATATCTGGATCTAAATATATACCGAGTGCAAACATTAGGTTAACGTACAATAAGGACTCCAATAATAAATTTTTATTATTTTAGAGATAAACTGTAAATAAATTGTATGTAAGAAAAAAGTAATAATCTATGCATGCAATTGCTTGCAGCTTTCCTTATTACAACAAGTACAAAATTAAGACATAACCTGCCATTTTTATTGAAATAAATTGTCTTATAATTTCTCTTATAAATAGGTGCAGGCACCCCGATGGACCCATGTAGTCGGCGCCAATGGCGTGTTACGTACCAACTTCATTTATGAATTCACATAGGTGGTTGATATTTTTTCAAAAATATGATCAACATAATATTACATCTTTCGCCTACTCGAATCTTCAATTACCATTTCATAAAAAAGGAAAATAGTACATAACAGACTCAACTTTTTTTTTTTAAATATTGAATTGTTTCGAAAATTTTCGAATTCAACATTTTTCAAAATAATATAAAATTTCGATATAAATAGGTACGCAACCACCAAACACTCCTTGCTAAAAAACTTAATTTTCATATTTTAGCCGTTATTCAGAAAAACAAAATTTGAATAGATCAGAGAAGAAACAGGTTGGTTTATTTCAAGGCAATGTACGAAAACGTATGAGCACGTTGATTAGTTAGTCAGAAAACTACGGCAATCTATGTCGTACCTACATTTTATAATTTTTTGTGAAAAACAAGTTAAAGTGTTCTCAAATATTTAAAATACACATTAATGCCCAATATGTCTATGGCCAATTGACGCGAAGTATGCAAGGTTATTAATAATAAAAAAAAAAAATTGTGATTGTTCAAAAATTATGCTTCGAACAACATAAACAGCATGAAATAGTGAGTGAATTATAATAAATAATTGCCATTGTGAGTTTTTACGTACCTACAAATTATATTAAAAGTTAACCACGTGATATTTTTAGTAATTTTATTTTTTAATAATGATGTTTAATAAAAAATAATAATAAACTATAAAACTTAATCTTAATAACATGCAAACAGATGAAATTAAATAATTTACTTTAAATTTCAAGATCAAAAACGAGTATTACATAAAGTTAATTAATATTCCAGTGCAAATCAAACAACAAGTTCAAGTTTAAAGTCGATGTTAGTTTATTATTAAAGTATTGCAATTGTGAAAAAAATTCAAATTTTGAAGGATTACCATGTGTTGAAGTTTCATAAGAGCAAAATGACCATTATCAACAAATGTCTAGGTGCGTGGGTCAGGGTAATTTGTGTACGCTATACTGTGGATATTGAGATTAACAGCCGAATAGTAGTTATGTTTGCCGCTCAAAATGCGATTTTTGTTCACATTTTATGGTGAAAAAGTTTTTGTAAATTATTACAAGTAATGCAAATTTTGTTAGTCATCAAATAATCGTCCTGTGCTAGGCAGTATTCCTACCGCCCATCACAGGGCACAATTTACCCTTTTAAAAATTACTCCAAAAACAATTTGGTGTCCCCGCGACCTATGCGAAGTGATAGAAGACACGTATGTAAGAAATATTTATTAGCTGAAAGTATTGACTAAATTCAAACTTTTGAAGCGCAGAGACGTAGCTCGTAACAATATTTTAATTTCTATTTTAAAGAGCGTGAAATTGTATGTAAATTATATTATGACTCTTTATTGCCAAAAATAATCAAAAGATTTTGAGTTATGGATTAAATTCAATAAAGAAATGTTAAAAGTCAAGAGATTTTGCTTTTTTATATTTTTTTTGCAAACTTTGGACATTTAAAACGAAAAATGTTGTTGCTGTTTTTCTTCTGATATAAATTTAACAGGCTACAACTTTGGTTAAATTTTTTAAAAAAGTAATAAATATCTGAAATTGCGGTTGTTGATTTATTTGTGTTTTACTTAAAACCATACTGTATTTACATTAATATTTTTTTGTTTTTTCCATTGGTTAGATTTTCCAAAAAGCATATTTAACTAAAATAATAAGTTACAAAGCATAATTAATGTTTCTACAATCACTGGTTTCTACAAACGAGTGTCATGTGATAGCCGAAATAAAATCACAACCGTACGTCTATACTACGTTTATACCTAGGACACAATTTATTTGTATACGCCAAGGTAAATTAGGAAATTACTTTAAAATAAGTTGGGTCAGAAAAAATCTGAGCATGGCGTATAACAAAAAACATTCCAGGAATGAAATTTTCGTCAAACTTTTTTATAAGTTCCTTATCCGCTAAACTACCTTATTGAAAAACGTATAAAATTTATATTTTTACAAAAAGAATCCTGTAGTGTTTTTTTTGGAATTGATACCTTTTTTAGTTTTTGTAGGTTATAATGATGCTGATGATATCTTATTCTTCAACTATAATTTTACTTAATGAAGGTCATATTTAGAAAAAATTGCATCTTAAATATGCGCGTTCATCTGAATAAATAGTTTATTTTGTAATATTATAATAAAAAAATTTAATATTCTAACTTGATGAAAGCACGAAAATTTCTATTATTAATATTAAATAAATATTATATTTCAAAAATAAATATCAATTATAAAGTAAATATTTCATATAAGGTAAAATGTCTGAAATTTAAAATAATAATTTTATTAAGTAAAATCTTTATATTATTTAACAAAAAGTTAAAAGAAATCATTTTTATTTCGAAATAATTTAAATTTTTCACTTATATAATCATTATACAGGAATGTTATCGATTAAGGGGTATCCGCAATATTTTCTTCACAAATCAAGTTTGCAAATAATATGTAAATATGTAAAACTATATCTGCAAAAAAGTATCCGGTATAGCTATAATACATAATAATAAGCTATATTTTCATATTATTTTTCATACTTGAACAGAAATTTTCCAGAAGTTTTCCATGGTGAATATGTTCGATGTTTACCAAAGTAAAAGTTTGATGTTTTCTTTACATAACTTACTTTTCAGAAGTGTTTCGAATTATTATCGCTTTGAAAAAATCTGAATAACTGTTAGATCGGAATAAGGTTTTTATATTTAAAAAAATCTTTATTATGTAAATATAATCCACTATTCCTTAAATAAGACGCCACGATTTTATTTAAGAAAATTTGTCTTAAAACCATACTTTGGTGCATAGAACTATGAGGTGCGCAGTCAATATCAAAACAATTGGCTTTTGAACAAGCAAAATAGTTCTGGGGTTTGGAAAATCAAATTCTTCTTTTCACTTGAACTGCGCATAATCAGAACGATCACTTTGAGCAGGAAACAATTTATCCGAGATGTATGGCTCAGTTTCGAGAGAATTTATCACCAAATTATGTTTTGGTATTTTATTAATTTATCGTACAATTTATGGAAAAAGAAATATAATCCGTTACACAAATAGCTTACCCGTTATGTATTACCGGTAACTTGTTATTATAAATAACGACTGATATTATTAAATACTCAATATAATATAAAAAAATAACAAATATGTAAAATCCAGATCCTAATAGATAATAATTTATAGACAAATTATTTTGAAATCAGGAATTTCCACAGTGCGGTAACACCCGACCACTCGCACTGATGCGATGCTGTTTTCTTAAAAATCAATATATTATAAAACTAAGTCTTCTGTCACTACAAGAAAAACAGTCAAAATTATCGGAAAGATATATTATCGTAATTATATCAATTCAAAAACAGATTTGCTGCCAAGTTGTTTGCCCAATATTGGAGTTTATTCGATCTTCTATTTAGACTTTTTAAATTTTTTTCCACAACAATGTGGATCTTCTTACAAAATATGTCTGTAACATTTTTGGACATACCGTAATACATTTTATCATAGTATCTATTAGCTTTCATTTTCTATTCTCGGATACATTTAACCCTGTTGTCACAAAGGCACTTCTTCTTTATGTTCTTCATCTATTTCACTTTCACCTTCGACCATCTTCGCCTAACCACATGGGTATATTTAAACAAAATTATGGAATTCATTGGGGCTCATGTAAAAGATAATGTGTAGCTCAATTATCGTTTGTCCCATAAAAATGTCAAAAGTAGAATAATAAAAATTACAGAATTAATTGTTACAATTACTTAACTTTGTTCTATTTTGAAATTTTTGATAACTTTCAATATAAGTTGGCTAATAAATTTTCATTTGTATAAAGTTATTCTTTTTTTATATTTAACATGATCGTTAATGTCATTTATTGTCAAAACAAAAATTAATTTATTTGAACATAAAGTGTAACACTGTTTAAAAGTTATTGAATAGGTACACAAACCTCAATAAAAATATCTCAAAATTATATTTAAAGAATATTTGCATGATCGCTCAACAGGATGGCATAATGGTGTCAAATGAAAAACTTTGTACCCCAAATGTCACCGTTTATTAAAATCAAAAATTTAAATTATGTATTAGTTATATCGATCTTCCTTCTTACAATTGAAGGGCCTGGGGCAACAACGCTACTTGCGTTGTTGTGGCAAGTAGCGTTATTGCCCCAAGCCCTTCAATTACAAGTGCCTAATAGTAAATGTAGAGAATAACTAGTGATTTTGCACATTTCCTAGGGAAGCTGAGAATTAATTATTTCCTTACACTGAATTTCATGCATTATTTGGATCTTTTGGTGTATTTGATAATTTCTTACAAACTATGGGGCATGGGACACAATATTTTAAATATAAATATTATTTATATTTAAGTGGTCTATAAACTAAGAAGGATCTACTGAAATTCTTTTATCAATTTTTAAAAACCACACAAAATTTCCGAGATTTTTGGTAACATTGTTCTGGTAGTTGTAATCAAAAGTTGTAACTTATCGACTCTGTTGGCCCTTATCAATTTGTTCAAATTTACACAACAAATTCCAAGATAAACAAAATTATTGAGATTATGTCGATGATGATGTCCGTAACTTTATATCCACATAATAATTAAATTTTTTTAATGCTGATTTGGATGTTGAACTACATAAATTAAAACTCGAGGCATAATCGAAATAGTCTCAAAATATTGTAACAGAGATGCAAATTTGAATATGATCAATAACGCCGACAGTTAATACTTTTAATAATTACTGCCAGACCATTTAAAAAAAAAGGTGAAAATTGGTGTTATTATTATGCATCACTCATAACAATAATTATACTCCAAGAAAAATATATGATAGAAGACGGCGAGGGTCGCAGCCGAATCGATTTGGCGTGTTATTGTATAAAACAGCGTAATTAGCATTTAAATTGTATTTTAAAATATTATCAATAAATTGCAATAATTAGTGATGAACTAATTTTAGTGAAACATTTATATTAAAATTACTCCACATATAATTTATATCATATCAACAATACACTTTTCAAATTGACAAGTTTTTTTGTTACTTCAATATTAAATACATCACTCTTTCGAAAGTGTAAGTAATATTAATTTTATTATAATATGTATTAAAAATTGAAATAAAAATATTGATATCTTTTATTTTAAATTAACTTTCATGTATGAGTTTTATATGTGGATATTATGTAAATGGCACTCGGTATGGTAATTTTTCCATTAGTATGTACCTATAACCGATTTTAATAATTATTAAAAAAAGAATTTAAAAAATAAGAAAGCAATAAATGCATGATGTATAAAAATTTATACGCAAATGATTCATCAATGTTTACGTGACTCGATTAGCATTGTATTAATGAAGATAACAGCAATTTAAAGAATTTTAGTGGATTTTTAAGAACAATTTTACAAACCACCACAAGTTCTCAAAAATACTATTTATTCTACTAGATACAAAAACACCTCATCCACACACGACATATTATGGTTTCTTATCATATCCGTTTTATTGGGAATAGGTGCTTCCTAAACCGTCAAAATAGGTTTATATAATAAATACTCTACCGATTAACATCATAGTAAATTTCATCTTGAATAAGAATCGCAGTATTTGCTTGAAAGCACGTTGAATATTTAATTAAATTTGTTTGCAAAGTATAAAGTTGGTGTATTAAATCAATTTATTATTTAAACGATGGTTCTTTGACTCATACAAAATTTCTATAGGCGTTTTGTTATTTATTTATCATTTAAACTGGTTCTTTATCGTAAGTAACACCTCCTGCAATTTTTAATTTATGTAAAAAATGCACTCGTATAAAATATTAACCATAATTATTTTTCTTTCAGGTTTCCTTATAACATAAAATTTTAGTGAAGTAGAAATGGTGACGATAATTAAATATACATTGTTAGTAGTTTTGTTGTGGATCGGCGGTGCTCTTGCACAAAAAAATTGTTGTAAAGACATTGAAAATTTTCTCACAGCGGGAAGATGTGAGAATGGCTCCGTTATTACAGGAATTTCTTGTGAACACAAGTACATGATTGACGATGGAAAATTTACAATAAGTGCCGAAGAGGAATTAATTGATGATGGAGTACCCATACCTCATAATGAGTAAGTTAACATTTGATATTTAAAACTATCCATAGGTTGTTTTTTCACAGCAGTTTTTATAAGCCATTTAAAATTTTATCTACTCAAATTATTTAAATATTTATTCAGTAAATATCTAATATTATTGTTAGATTTAAATAATTAATAATAATAATAATAATTCAGAATTCCATTTTATGGCAGTAATTCTGATATGGTTTTATTTGTTAAAATTTATGTCAATAATTTTCTAATAGTTTTATTTTTTTAGTTATTGTTTAGTAAAAGAAGAAAAAGATGGACAACTAATTGCCATCGTATGTGTTCCTCCCCAAACCGCGGAAATTCAATCATCTACAACATTTTATTTATTTAGAGCTATTTGCGAAATAATATCGGTGGTGTTTCTCGTTTTAACACTTATCGTTTATATTTTGGTGCCGCAAATGAGAGATTTACAGGTAAATTATTAATCAAACGTTTCTTTCATTGCCAATACAATGATTAGACGTGCTTTTTATTCAAGAATAATATTCATAAAACCTTATATTTTTAGGGAAAATGTTTGATGTGTTTAATATCAGCTTTAGCGATATCCATGCTATCGCTTGGAATTATGCAGCTTGGAGTATTCGTTCCAGATCCATTTTGCTATGTAGTAGGATTTATGACTTACACAACGTTTATGGCAACTTTTGCTTGGTTAAACGTCGTATCATTTCATATTTTCAGAATCACAGTGTAAGTAGAACAAAGTTATATATCATCCATATTCTGAACTGATATTACAGGGATATAATCTCATTGGGAACGAGGAGACAGTGGGAAATTATTTATAGTGCCTACGGATTTGGTCTTCCGATCGTATTTTTAATAATATCGCTAATAGCAAATCATATTCCAGGAGATCATGATAAGCCTGGAATTGGCGAAGGATCGTGTTGGCTGATAGGTAAGCTATTGGTGGAAATAACCCAAATACTTTAAAAATATTAACAATAAAAATGATTTAGATCGAAAAGCAACATGGATTTATTTTTATGGCCCGATAGCAGTTATGCTCGTCATCAATATGGTGTTCTTCACGTTTACGCTTATAAAACTATGGGGAGATGCGAAAACCCTTACTCGATGCAATAAATTAAAATCTTTACGTTACAAGTATGCACTCGGTTTATGAAATGATAAAATAATACAATAGATTCTGTTTAGGTGCTTACTATACATAAAACTCTTCTTCATCATGGGATTGTCATGGAGTTTTGAAATAATTTCTTTTGCCGTTGATACGCAACATAATTTCGTCGATTACATATGGTACAACAACTATTTTTTAAGTTACTTTACATAATTAAAATTTATTTAATTATAGGATGGTAACCGACGTTATAAACGCCATACAAGGGGTTCTAATATTTTTAATACTGGTGATTTTCCGAAAACGAGCGCTTAAAGGGTTGGCGAATAGAGGTATATTTTGCATTAAGTTACCATCAGAGTGGAAAAGCTTACACGACGAAGAATGTGATGAAGACAACGAAGAAGAATACATTCCCAAAGAATATATTTACGAAAAGAAATTTAACGAAATAAAAGAAAAACCTAATAATGTAGTGTAATAAGTTAAATGCGTGTAATTATATTTGCGATTGACTGAATCTCAGACTATAATTAATTTTGTACATAGATTTTGTAACACATTGTATATTATTTTTAACTACTAGATTGTATGATTATAATTTATAAATATAAAGGTATCTACATATTTTAATTTCTAATTTTAAACTGCCGTACAAATTACTTTTCCATAAATAAAATTCCGTCTAATGAGTCAAATTTACTTAGATTTTCTGTAATATACAATATATCACAATTCCTTCTTAAAAGCAGTTTTAACAAATTGAAATGTGTTATTTCCATTTCATTAAATACAAGCATAATGAAAGTCTCCGAAATTGCACAAGGTTTTAATAGAAACCTCGTAAGTTTCAATAGGAAGTATTTTGAAATACACATATTGATTGAATTTGCCAATAAAACGTAAAATTTTATTATGTGGTTTTAAGTTTCCAAATTTATTGGAAATATTCTGTGCAACAGGATATCGTACGTTTAAATGTCTAACTGGTCTAAAAAAACATATCATAGTGACATCGTGTATAGTGGTTTGAAGTAAGCAGTGCACTGCACTGCAGAGAAACAAAAGCAAAACAAGAAGAGAAAAAAAAAGCTTTTCTTGAAGTCTGTGGTTTTCCATTCTACATTATTTAGTCCCGAAATAGGTAATTTATTTTATAATGGGACCTTGTAACTATTACATGCACCCCTCAGAAATATAGTCTTAAGATTTAATTGAAGACAAAAATTTCAAAATTTTGCACAACTCCGTATCTGCATGTTTATGCATCATAATAAAAAATTCTAAAATTAAAAAATTGCACGATGAAATGTTTTGATAGCTGTCAACATTACAAAATTTCCGATATAAATAGACCATGACCCGATTATTACTGATATATTATACAAAATAAAATATAGGCACCTTCAACCACTGACGTCTTAACAAGTCAACTCTTGTATTACACAAAAATTTACAACAGAAAATTTTAACTGAATAAGATCAAATTTTGCAACTTATCTCATCGAAGCTCAAATTGTGATTTTTAATAGTGTTATTGCACTCAGCATACCAGCTTTTTATAATAGTAGATTATATAACAAGGGCGTAAAATAGCTTGTTAAGATAAGATTTAGTATTCGGTAATTGAATTACTTTCACCGAGTACTTTATTGAAGTAAAAAAAAAATAAGAAAAGAAAAACTTAATAAGGAGTAATGTTTTGAAAAAAAAAAAAGATAACATAATAATTTTCGCGAAAGTCGCATTTATAACACGATTAAAGTATGAATATTTTCATCAATATGTAATAATTTCCTATCACTTGAGAATAATAAAAAGACTATTGAGTCTAAAAGTAAACAATGAATAAATCTCGTAGTCTATTAATACATAAGTTCAATATTTTTATGACTTATGTTAATTTTATTTCGATTATTTTAATATTTTGTTCAATTATTGAGTTTTTTTACTTTGTTACATCCGAAACCATCAGATTGGTGTCATTTGTACCACTCTGACTTGGTTAAACAGATATATTTCAATGAAATCATCAAAACTGCCAAAAATTTATTTTGATACACTTCTTATTCCAGAATACCTACATATCATGTGTAAAAAAAACGGCCAATTTAGTCAATCAAAATAGGTACTTGACGGCGTATTATTTTATAATAATAATGAGACAAGGAATGCAATAAGGATGCAAATTTAAATGATTCACACTAGTACACACATGCGGAGATGTGAGCTAATATTCTACTCAAGATATATTCGTACATTTACAATGCTCTATGCACCTGAGGAATGCGTGAATGCAATCACAAAGCCAAAGCGGCTAGATAGCAACGACTGCTTTCATAAGAAATTAAGCATTAAGGGAAGTTAAGTGCAGTTTGCTTCTAAAAGCCAATTTCGTAGGTAGATAGGTATAAGTAAAGCTGCGATGAGTGATTTTGAGATTGTTAGCGAGGAAGATTTTAACATTGACTACGATACATCATTACGATAATTTCCAAAAATATTATGGTAGCCTTGTAATAGAAGTGGTTTTACAAATAATTTTTTAAAGCAATATTAGTTTCGGGGTTCCCTACATCTTCAGTTGCTAGAAGTACATAAGATTTTCTGTCAAATTCAAAATGTTCGGGCATACAGCCATAAGGACTAATTGTATAAACCTTGAGTTACAGTTAACCCTGGATTAACTTTGGGCCAAGCTTAACTCATATTTTATTTGCACATCTTGGGGGGTAAACTATCTTACGGAAACAGGAACATTTGAGATAATTTTGTACGCTCAGTTGATTTATAATAAATTATTATAATCTAATAAAAGAGGATAGCTCAATAAGTTGGTCGTAAGTAACTGAATGGTCTTTGAATAATTGCAAAACTTGTTGAGAGCTATTTTTAATTTTCAAATTATCAATAATATTACCATCAACAGATGGATACAGATTTTCCTCTTTAAAAATAACTTACCAAATTTACCTACCGCAGCGGTCGTACAAATTTAATAGAAAATCATTAATAAGTAAACTACATCTATTAGTTACGAAAATTATTATATATTAGAAACCACAACAGGAAAAATTAATGAAAACCATGAGTCCTTGCATAAAAGCATCATATTGAACAATTTTGAAAAAGCTTGGGATTTAGCAATACTTAGGTGACCATTGGCATCTCTCCAAGACACATAAGTGTGCCCGATACGTAACAAAGTTAGTATAAAATAATTTCACCACGTCTTCGTGGTCGTTCTAAAATTAAATAATATTCTTGAAGAAAAAGTCACAGAAATAAAGTGGCATTAAATAATTACGCGTGTAGGAAATAAACACAATAATAAATGAAATAACAGTAGTTTAATTCCAAGTTCAGTGAATTTTTTTGCAGTATTATTTCAGGTCAGTTTTATTCATAAAAAAAGCGTTATAAATGATTAGGTAAATTTAGTTCAGGTTATTAAAACAAAATTGACAATAATTAATGGTTATATGTATCGATTGTGCAGATCTTCTTAATTTCATGTTAGATTATTAAAATTTACAATTATTATAGAAGTAATTACATCATTTTTCTTGTCTCGAATAAAACTCTTAAAATTAATTAATCATTATAAAAAATGTATCTACTTTGAAAATAAAAAAGGAAGAACAGCACTACAAATTTTTTAAGCATATCACCTAAAGTAAATTATGCATGAGCATCTTGAAATGCCATCAGTTCCTACTCTTGGTTACTAAAAATGTTTTGATAGTATCTAATAGCATCATCAAAAAAATTTCTTTTATTGCAGTTGGACCAATGCAAATTTAAAATGATTTTTCGAATATGTGTGTTGCTATTGGTTTACAGCACCTTGAATAATTGTGCCAGTGCACAGAAGTCCTGCTGCAGATCCACAAACATTATATTTGAAAATTATACGTGTTCGGATGCATCCAATGTAACTGTGCTGAGTTGCGAGTTCAAAAAATTTATTGAACTTGAGCATATTAGTGCTCTTGAGTTTGATATAGACGAAGATGAATATTTACATTTAGAAGCAAATGAAGACTACGGAACCTTTTTAATTGAACCGACAAAGTAAGTATGTTGGTGTTCTTAATTTTAAATAGTACAAAATTATTTTTAGGTATTGTTTAACAAAAAAATTTGGTAATGTAAAAAAGTCGGCTCTTGTTTGTCACGATAAAGCAGAAACACCACAACCAGAAGAAAGAGTGAAACTGACGTATGCAAAAAATGCATGTGCACTTATAACGTTAGTACTACTCGTGATTGTATTCATTATTTATTATTTCGTGGAAGATCTTCGAGATTTAGAGGTTAGACATCAGTTATACAAAATGAATACATTGGAATTTTACATGCTTTTTTCAAGGGACAATGTATATTAAACTTTGTGGGACCTTTAATAGTGGTTCATACCATAGCCACATTTTTAAAAGTAATATCACTGATAAATCCCGAGTCTTGCGTTTTAACATCTTCCATATATTTTTTTGCCTTTTTTTGTTCGTATAATTGGTTGACTGTGCTATCGTATCATTTGTGGAGAATTACAATGTACGTTAAATTCTTTTCTATAGATAATAATCAAAAATTATTATAATAATGTTTCAGTCAGTCACTCTATCAAACTCAAGCCAGATGGACATTAATATACTATGGCTACGGATATGGAATCCCGGTATTACTAGCCATTACTGCTTTGGGATTTCATGGTGAAAGTAATCAAGCTTTACGACCTGGAAGTAATCAGTGCTGGTACGAAAGCGGTATGAAAAAATAAATCAACAGGGTTTCTTTTCTATACGTAATAAAAATGTATTTCAAATGTAGGAGCTTACACTGTCTTGGGATACTTCTATGGACCTGTTTTTATATCACTTCTGATAAGCACCGTTTTGCTGTTATGGGCAGCTAAAAAAGTGTGGATAGATGTCGATTCCAGAATTGAATACTATTTTCTGGCATCATTGCGTAAAAAGTAATTCTTAATTAATATAATTTTAATACATTCTTCTCTGCTTTTATACAAATGTCATGTTTTTAAAATATGCCAGTTATAGTTGATAACGGTCCATATAATAGTAATGACTTTAGACCTAGTATATAATTGGCTATTTGGGATCATTCAATGGCTCAGTTACAAATAATGAAAACAACTCAAATATCGATAAAATAAGTGTTTAAAAAATATTATATAAACCAACCAAATCAAACAATCAAACTCCCAGAATCAATTTATTTTTTGAAACTTGTCATAAAACTGTAGTTTCTGCGCAAAACAAAATGCGCATGCGTTACACCAACTTTAATAAAAAGAAAATTTATAAAAGTTTACTCTAAAAATCAAACAAAAAAAGAATTTGATTTTTGAATATATAGATCTGGTTTTAATGTTTTGGATTTAAATTCAAGTAGTAGATCTAAAGGCTATTCACATTTTTAAAAAAGTCCGGAATAATTAATTAATTAGTATAAGTATGTATTTTTGTTTTTGTATGTAGATACATAATAATCATTGTTTTCAGATCAGTGGTTTATTTGCACATTCTTCTGATTTTTATTTTGCTCATGGTTACCGATATTATAACATTCATATTTTTACACGAAAGCGATGCGTTAGATTATTTATGGTAAGTAAATATTCAACTCGATGCAAATAAATTAAATTCATTTTATTATTATAGGGATATTTTCGATTGCAGAAATTATCTAGTCGGAGGAGTTTTATTTCTAATTTTGGTGGTATTGAGAAACAAAGTTTTGAAAGCTTTGGGAAAACAAGAAAAGTTATTGTGTATTACATTTCCTCGAGAGTGGAAAGAATTAGTAGATGAAGAAAGTGAAACGTTTTATAATGAAATTACAAATATGCAAATAAGTAAAATATAATTTTTAAAATCTGATACGTGTGTTGCTGCTGTAACGATTAGGTTTTTTTGAATTAAATTTATTTTGTACTTAAAAATTGGAAATTTTAAAGCAAAATAAACAATTTTATTTCAAATCTTAGTAAGTATTACAAAAGTCGGTACATATTCTTTAATATCCAGCATTTCGGATTTCAATATAATAAATTAATAATAATATGTTTAAGCAACTTTCCATATTGAATAGAAGCAATTTCAATTACACGTAGGTACTAATTTGATGCATGCTATAAAGCCAACAGAAGTTTAAATTATTGAATCAGAGATGAGTAAAAAGTTGTTATGATCATCCTAATAAATCGTTAATTGACTATATATGCAAATCCAATATTGAACAATAAAATTAAAGTAATAAATTAACATATAAATTTTTATTTTCTAAATATCCATTTTTTTGCATTTTTTACTTTAGTGCTTAGGTTTCTTCGAGCAAAATTAGTTACTACAATTCCATACTATTCAAAAAACCGTCTTCAACTAGCATGAGTTATTTCAATTTCCAATTAATAATAAAATTATTGTTTTAGTAAAATCATTATTAAAGCTGAATTTACGCAAAAAGCGAAGGCTTGGTTATGACATCATACAGATGACTAACTTCTCTTAAATTGTTCATACAAAAATATTTGAATTCTAATAAAAAGCAAGTACCTTAGTCTGGATTCACAATGAACAAACATAAGAAATACATAAGACATAAGAAATAAAAATAAACGTTTAATCGAGAATAGAATAATGTTGAAATCATCTGATATTCACAAGAGACCATTCCACATCATTCAGCATAAGCTTTCAGCATTAATCGGTATATTATCAAGCTTTTATTTGCATTTATATTTCTTATGTTTTATGTATTTCTTATGCTTATGTTCATTATGAACAAGCACTTACTATTATTAAATGTTTACAGTTGTACTGTTTAACGTTCAGTTTTATCAATATGAAAAATTATATTAATATCGCATTAAAATGATATTTAGTTTCAACGAAATGTAGATTTAATCAAAATAAGTCTACTGATGAGAATCCGCGTCCAGAATCTGAAAATCTTCATTTCCAAAAAAATGTCTGTGTGTATTATGTGGTTAAATTTTGTGTACGCTCTACCGCAAAAAGTAATTTTTTTAAAATTTTTTTTAAAATTTAAAAAAATAATCTTTTAAATTTCTTTCTCATTTTTAAAATTATAAACGAAAATTAAATTAAGCTTTTTTGTAATTTTCAAGCCAAAATATTGATTTTAGGTATTAGGATATTTAATTTTGTAAATTTTTACAAAATTAAATTTTGAAGTTACAAATTAGGTAGTTGGAATGATTGAATAAATCTAAATATATCAAAAAATGATTTATAAAAAGCAATGTAAACACACTTGAACAGTAAATCTAAATTTGCTCGAGGTCAGGAAATAGATGTTCACAGAAACTTACGCATTTTAACACTAAAGTGCCATTCCCATTCAATTAACGCTATGTAAATTAGACGGAAATTAATATAAAAATTATATTTCTTCTGTAACACCTTGTTTTCCTTATTATCAATGTATTTGAGGTAAAATAAATAAAAATTTACTTAAAGTCAAATCACACATCGATGAAAACGAGGTTTTCCAGAAGAAATGTAATTTTTGTTAATTAATTTACATAGTGTTAATTGGACGAGAACGACGCTTTATAGAAACTTTTAAGGAATCACTTTGTATATTCAGGTACGTGTCACCACGCACGTTTGTTTAATATACTTCTATGTTGGTCAATATTTGATTTAAATAATTCATTAATTTTCTTAAAATTCAATTTAAAATAATCCGTTTCAATGGAATTCCATATTCTTTCCATTACATTTTTTTGTTTTAAATACGTACTTGGTATTTTCGGTCTTGGTAAGACATGACAAATATGCATTATATTACCACAAGCATTTTTATTTTTTTTCAGTAATATTTTGATTTTGGAACGAAATATTGGATTCCTAAATTTCTTATACCCGGCCACACTTACATGGAGTGCGATAGTGAACACAATTGAAAGACAGAAGTTGTGTACAAATTTCCTAATTCATCATCCCAGAGATAAGAAAAAAAAAATTGAAGTGATAGAAATGACAAAAGAGCATTTTTATGACGATCAATTCCCCGCCGGAAATTCAGTAATTAATTTTTTAATGTTAACATAAGCACCCTTTTTAAGAAGAGTAAAGCAAATACCACATTTTGTAATATATGGTACAATATTTATTATAATATAAATTATTTCTAAAAGATATAATTAAAAAGTGCAGAAATAACACTAACTTCAACAGTAAATTATCAGCTTAATATTTAAAATTGAAGATATCGAAAAATACTATCGGCCAGAACCTTACACATTTATTCAACTTTTCTATGGTTTTAAAATCAAAAGATTTTTTTACCAACGTTAAACCACATGTTGAGTCGTATTCGCAATTAAAATATTATAAAAACAAAAAAATAGCAAAGAAGACTACTAAAGAACAGAAAAATAAAATCGAGAATCCAGAAAGCAATTAAATCATTTTTTTATCGTGAAGCTAATTGAGAAAAATAGAATTAAAAAACCTGAATTATTTATAAAAACTTCCATTGACGCATTTCTTGTTTGCGACTCACCCTCTTCTCCTCCAGCACTTCAACCGGTGTCATGTAATATGCACGTAATATGTTATAATTTGTCCTGTATGATGAGAAACAGAAGCTAGTTCATATGCTATTATACAACGATTTCTATGAAAATCGTTTTATAATAGAAACTGCGTTATTTATGATGCACGAAGAGCATTTTTTTCGGTAATCTGTTTATTTTTCCACTCATACATGGTGCAAACTTGATGTTAATTTACGATGAAAGATTTTTATTCCGAATATATTTTTATAATATACTGTCTGTCGGCGCGATGGCAGGAAAAGTAATGCCGAATAATAACAAAAAATTATATAAATTAATATAATATAAATAATAATAATTTTTACTACATTCCGAAATGCAATTATTATTCGAAAGAAAATCTAAAAATTACTGGTAAAGCTCTAATCGTCTAATGTATTAAAATTCTTATTCTTCTATAACACTTTGTATATTAGTAACTCTCGTTGCAATATTTCAAAATCCGCACGATATGGCAACGTCGCAGAAGTTTAAATATAACATGACGAAAGTTGAAACCAGGAAGTTTAAATAAGTTTTCAATAATGAAATCGAATTAATTATCGATTCAAATATAGTTACACCGTTTAAATAGCCTTAAAACATTTTTTATACAATTTTGCAACTCAAGATAAGTGACCAGTATTGCATTTATTTTTAGATAACATTACTAATCGAACGCTATTGTAATAAGAGGAACAGTGAATCAAATGACAAAATCAATGTTTTATAATATAAGCTATAATTTATTTCGAACTATTTATTTGGTCAACATAACCTCACATAAATAATGCTATTTAAAACTTATCGTTTAACGTTATTATTTACTGTAACCTTAGCAGTTGGCGACTTTCAGTATCATACTCGTGATAGAAGCCAAGTAAAAGTTAATAAATGTTGTGAGTCTTATGAACTGTTAGTCGACAAACGTTGCGTTCACATAAATGCAACAAATGTAACAAGTATTTGGAAACCAATTTTTACGAGAGAAAATGGAGAGACAAATGTACAAGTTGATTATATGTAAACATTAACAGAATGTGCTAGTTATATCTGAACTAACTTTTGCTATTTTGAAGATTTATAACTGGTTCACCCGATTGTGGTTCGACACAGCAATGGCCTATTTATTATTACAAAAATTCCACAGATGTTCTTAAATTATTACCCAATGGTGTGTTGCGGCACTATTTGTATCACATTGTTCCTGGTGAAGAGCAAGATCCCAATTATGATACAATTCAAGGTGAAGAATTAATGTATCATGATTATCCTTCGGGCAAATATTGCATGGAAAAGGTATCGATAGATAATTTATCGCTGTAAAATTTGTAACATTTCAATTTGTGTTTTTTTTAGCACGTCGAAGGACAATTAGAAAGTGAGTATGCCATGGTTTGTGCACCAGAACAACAGACAAATTGGTTTAACACATTCTTTATTATGCACAACATAATTAATCCTATTACTCATGTAATTAGCATGAGCTGCTTTTTAACAGTGGCTGTTATTTACTTTATTATGCCCACATTGAGAGATTTGGTGGGTAGTATTATTACGACAATATCTTTGTGCCTTATTGTTCATCAAATAGCCGACATGATAAGACTGTTTAGCATTTTTACTAATCATGTCAGCATAATTGTTGCAGGTTAGTATTAACAACCCGTACATTTAAAATTAATTTACAAACAAATTTACGCCTTGCAGAAGCCATCTGTTACATATCTTTATTGGGTGCCTTTTTTTGGTTAAACAGTATTGGATACTACATCTGGAAAACTTTTAGGTGAGCAAAATGCAATGCATCAAAGTAGATAAAATTAAAGCAACATTATATTGTTTTAGATCACGCAATGTTTTCTTACGTATAACAGATGGAAAAAAGTACTGCTATTATTCTGTTTATGTATGGAGTTGTACTCTTGTTATGGGAGCTTTAGCTCTTTTTGCACATTACACAATGGATTATCCCCAACCAAAAAGCAAAGTAAAATTAGGTTACGAACAAGAAACCATTGGTTCATTAGGCATTGTTATATTTTTCGTACCAGTGTCGTTCACCATTTTAGCTAACATTTTCTTTTTTGCCACAACTTTAAAAATATTAAATCGAATGAATACATATGGAAGAATACACCATAAATTGAAGCACAGGTAAATTTTTCTTATATTTATTGTATGTACAGTGAAACCTGCATATGCCGGACACTGGAAAAGCCTGAATCTTGTCTGATTTATTAAGCATCATATTGGCATTTCCTGAAATCCATGTCAGAAATCGTTGATGATTTATGTACCTTATTACAAGATTGAGAAAGTTTATTTTTGTGTAGAAAAGTAGGTTTACGGAAATATTATTTTAAGTCGTTTTTTCTTCCAAGTAATTTTTTGTCTTATGCTGATTAATTTTTCACACTAGACAGGTAAACTAAACACGTGCTTAAAGAGAAAATATTTTTTGTTTCCAAGTGATTTCAGCTTATACAGGTTTCACTGTAAATCCATTCAAATCAGAAAATAATAATTTGCACAAACGCCATGTTTTATTAAATTTTGTTATTATTATGATGCCTGTGGTTTATGCCAGCAAAATTAACATTAGCATCTTAACATGGGGATCTTGTCACAAAAAGTCAAACTATAGTTTCTAGTAAAACAATATACAATTATCAAAAATATTGTGACCAGCAGTATGCTGTACAGTTTAAATGTGGGAATTTTGGTTCAAAGCCTGTTTGCGTCGACTACACTGCTATGATCAAAAGCTGAAGTTTGATCTATAAGCTATGCAAGTTAGAACTCGACTAGAATATGTTACTGAAGTGCTTGCACAATGTGATGAAAAAAAGTAAACTTGGTATATTAATGGTAATAAACAGAACTAAGTCCTAAATTAAGAGGAAGATGTATCAAATGTATGAAGCTTGTATTCGAACATACCCATTGTAACCCAATAGGTATCTACCAGTATTGCACTTAGGATAACTGGGAAAGTTACAGAATATAATTGCAATATTTGATATACTTTTATCGTAAATAATGTATTCGAGTAGTTTATTAATTGCATATTTGTTCATAAATTTATTTTTAAATACAGTAAGCGCCCTGTTACCCGACGTTAGGTTATCAGTTGATTCTGAGAATTTAACGTGCTATCTGACCATTGATTACATTGTAATATGTTTACAATACACGGGGAAAAACAACATTCTCAATACTTAAATGAATAATTTTAATTTGAAAGAAAAATTATCAGAAGACATTAATAATTTTAAAAATAACACTGATAAACTGCCGTATTGAATACAAGCAAGTGCATTAACACCTTGACGTCCGGTCGTCTAAAAGTAGACGTTTAGCGAACTGGACGTAAACTGCCGGCCGTCTATTAATTGCGATTTGACATTTCTTACATAAAATGCCGTTAATTAAATATTAACGATTGCAAATTTAAATTGGTATGATATTGTTTATTTAGTAGAAACATTATATGATATACAGAATTTGTCAAATCACCAAAAAATGTTATCTCCCTTCGATTTTACGAACATTTACAGAAACATAGGTGTAAGCGGTGTATTTAAGCATTTATGTGAATTATTGCCGGCTGCACGGGTAAGTTTTGCTGTAAACTCGCCGGACGTCAAGGTGTTAAGTATCCGACCTAAAATTGTATTTTTAAAACTTTTTAAGCCTAATCTACTGTATTCTATTGAAACATATCTGTATCAATTCCCAAATTGAGCCATTTAAAATAGAGCGATCGATATTTATGAGTCGATTGAATAAATTAAAACATTATTTTTCTAGTTTATAGCATAATTAACGCTTAATTTGCTTATTTTTCAGCTTTCGCATGTTCTTACTATTATTTTTAATAATGACAATAACATGGCTTTTCTTTTTGCTATCGTTTGCAAAGTTTGAAGGATTAGCCTACACTTACATAGTAATAAACACAATACAAGCTCCACTTTATTTATATGTATGCGTTTTTAATCAAGAGCACGTGTCATTTTTGGTACGTAAAACGTGCTGCTATGCAAATTGCGCATGCTCATGCTGTAGACCTGAACCTGAATGCGAATGGGGAGACGAAATGTCAGCTATGAATACTGGAAATTATTAAATTTTGTGATGAAGAATTTCGAATATAATTTAAAATTATGAAATTGAATTTTTCGACTGATTGCAATAATTTTATACTTAAAAGACGTATTTAACTTAAAAAAAATTCTCATTTTTATACATTCCAATATGATTGGTAGCTGAATAATATATATTTATTGTGTGTACTTGATTATTTTATATTAATTTTGTATTTTTTTTGAATAAATAATGAAAAGAAAACTTACTTGTTGAAATAAGTGTCCTTCTGGTCTCTGAATTAAAGCGGATAATTGACACCTCACAACCAAATGGCAGTCGTCTAAAACTGTATTAAAAAATCTACGTGTAGGTAGTAATGCTTCTATATCAGTCATGAGTTCGAGAAATCTCTCACAATAATGAATCTAAAAAATTCAATTACAATTTTAAAACCAAAACCTAAAAGTCATGTATTTAGATATTTTACCTTCTCTTCAGGTATAGAACCTTCGTTGGGTATGGTATCCAGAACAGTCATAAATTTCAACATTAATTTATGCAAAAATGTACGCTCCCACAATAGTTGTTCTATTTCGTTGGAATTATCTTTTTTGTGAATTTTTTTCCAATTTTTCTTCCACATTGGATATAATTTAAATTCGTGCTCTCTACGTGCGTCTTGTAAAGAAATCCACATAGACAACGACACCAATCGTTTAACTTGATCGCGACATATTACAACTTCCATACTATTGAAGCAGTGATTTAAAAATACCAGTAAAGCTGTTTGTTCTTTTAAAGTTATACTTAAATCATCTTTCAGACAAGAATGTAAAACTTGACGAAAAAAGTCTGAAAAATATTTTGAATTTCTTTTAAAAGGCTCCCAAGCTTGCACACGTTCTCTAAACTTTTCGTTCAACATCACTACAATTGACATCATATGCGAGTGCGAAGCATTGGAATTGTAATTAGGCCACAAGTAGTTTTCCAGGTATTGACTAAATTCTAATACCATTATCCGACGAATTGAAAAACTGAAAATAAATTATTAGCCTGAATTTGAGGTTAAGAAAAGATTCGTACTTGCTGCCACGAATATCTTGCTGATATATGTCCTCGACAACATCGGGATTGAACGGAAGATGATTTTTAATTGAATGAGGTGCCCAATATTTTACAGAAAGCTGAAATATACAGTGATAAGTTACATTTTTCATTTCAATGTAAGATATTAGGACATACTTCTGTAACTCTATCGGCATTTAACTGGTCCACCGTTGGTGCTATTAGTTTAGCAGTTCCATCTTCATTTAGAGTCATATTGGATGAATTAAACAATTTGAAACCGATTTTTCAAAGTTTAACACCGCGAAACCACAAACGAAATTTAAACGTAACCTCACGTTGTGTTTATTATTTCTTTGACAATTGACTTGGTGGAATTTCAAAAATCCCTATGAAATTCTAATAAAGTTGTACAGTATGCGGCAATAACAAAGAGTTATTGTGATAATATTAAATTAGGTAATTCGTATTAATTTTCGTGTCGGATATTTAGTGCATTTTTCGGTTATTTTTAGATATTTAGGATTTCTGCCAAAATTAGGAACTTTTCCAGGTTTATTCTATATTGTTCCAAAATCCAACGGGAAAAATAGTAAAAAACCATTTTTCAAATTATTAACCCCGCACTTTTAAATAAAAATTAATTATTTTCGCTGTTCTAGGTTTGTTCCATAATATACATAATATCTGTTAGAAGCATTGGTTGTTCAAAAATCTACCAACAGGTGGCGCTACTGTATTTGAAGTCTCAAAGGGGGGACTCTAGGAATTTCCAATAAATTGTTTTGGTAAAAACAGTTTTGATAACGAATCACATTCATCATGGCATATAAAGGGTATTAACACTAGTTTTAAATTGCAGTATATACAGTATGTTACAGTTTCTATTATAAATATGAAGGCCAAAATTTACATCTACCTGCATATTAATATGCAAGTAGAATTATTTGTTAAAATCTATCAGAAATAATTTCTCCTTAATTTTTTAGTGCAAAACAGCTCAAGAAAGCTTTTATATATTCTTTTCGGTTAACTGATAAAGGGGCCCCTAAAATATATTTAGCTTAAGCCTTCGAAATGCTAAATTTTGCGTTGATCTGTTTTTATACGTAATAATAAGTACCTAGCCCGAAACAACAAAAGTCAGGCTAGTTGTTTGCAACTCAAGCAATTCTCCTTTTGGAGCTCGTTTTGTAAATTGATTTACGTGTTTGGCTATTATTTATTTATATTTTTTATTAAATGGGGAAATAGGTGTAGAGCAGGGGTTGGCAAACTTTTTTCATTTGGGGGCCAAAAAAACCTAAAAAAATTTAAATCGGCTTTACCTTTTTTACTTGCCATTGTTACTGGTACACACGGACGTTGCAATAACTTTTACATGGGGGGGGGGGGGTTCGACACTGTACTTTACAAAGATAAACTAGCTTTTGCGAGTGACTCTGTTAATGTAATAAAAAGTCAGAGCTGTAAACCCCAATAAAATCAATCAAATGGATATTTAAAATTACATAAACAGGTTGGAATCTGTACCATAAAAAGTGTGTATTTGGCTAATATTTGCGTTGTTGCTTAAGCTAAGGGAGGGGATTGAATCCCCCAAACCCCCCCTTACATCCGCCCGTGCTTATACAAGTCTTTAAAGCTTAAACCTTCAAACAAAAATGCAAATCACAGTGCGCCCCACTACGAAATTTATACGAAGAGGAACAACCGCGACAAGTGAACTTTAGTAGAACTCCAATTATCCGAAGTCCTATTATCCGAATCACCGATTATCCGAATCGCTTTCAGAATATTCAATTATTTCTAAGTATAATGGATTTTAGCTGTTTCGCTTGTTATAAAACAATCACTGTCGGATCACAAAAGCTAAAAATGCAAAAATAGTCGACAAAACTTTTTAAAAATTACTATTTTTTAATTAAACTATCCATAACCTGCTACTTTAGAATGGACATTGGCGGGCCGGATTAAAACTCTTTGGGGGCCGGAGATGGCCCGCGGGCCGTACTTTGCCCATCCCTGGTGTACAGGCTTTAAAAAATTCAAATTTTTTAAGCATTTGAGCGAGCGTCCTTCGGAGCGCTCGAGATATATTGGAGAGAAAGAATACGAGAGCTGAAGTTCTCTTGTTTTTTTAAACAATTGAGACCTCGGAAAAAAAATTCTAATAGTATTAGTGATACTGTGATGACGTTCACATTTTATAAAAATTAAAATATATAAAAATAAAATAATTAATAAACAGTGTAACAAATTGTATAAACTAAGCACATAACTTAGAAAATCGACAAATTAAATTCATAATAATAAAATAATTAATACATTTAAAAATGTACATAACAATATTTACAGTAATAAAAATATTACAATTATTTCAATTTATTACGTTTATTGCTATTTTTTAAAATAATTATTCTCTACCTAGCATAAAAAGTTACAGATTATATTATCTCGCTTATTATTAAAATAATTAAAATTTAAATAAAATTTAAATAGTATTTTATCTTAAATTATATTCTTAATTGCTTTAAATAGTTATTACTGGCACTTAATATTAAGCATATTTTAGTAACGTAAAAGTTTGAAACTATAAAGCAAAGAGAGGTGTGAACACTGAGTGAGTTGTAATCATGAAGCTATTGTATTATTTAAGTTTGGTCATTCTATTTGTTACAATAATGGTAACTGCAAATTCTGAGTCTCAAGTAGAGGGTAAGTAGTCAAGATTTATATTTTTAAACAAAAATTTTTTGTTTAACTCTTTCTGACAAGAAACTTTATAAAATTATTATTTATTTTCTGCACATTGTTTTTAAATCTTAATTTTTAAACTATTCCAGTAGAGGTTTGTTTATATTTGATTGTTGTTATGAAATAAGGATCCATCCCTCAAAAGTAAAAAAATTAAGTTTACTCTGGTTTTGGATCTATAGGTAGTAGCTCTATCTGTTAAATAAAATTTTTTTTCACTTTTAAATAATATTATCATGATTATGAGGATTAAAAAATATACCATTTTTACAAAAAATACAAAAACCCACATTGTTTTAATTCCTAGCATGAATTTGTGCATCAAATATTTAGAAACTATAGATCTGCCAATTACTAAAGAAAGATTATTAGAATTTTTAAATGCCATTTTCTCAATTTGAATTTGGTGTGTGGGTTGGATCCTTATTGCGTAACACCATTCATTTTATATTGTTGTTTTGTAACGTAAGAAGAGGTACATTTTGTGAACTTCATGGTACATATTATTATTATTGTGCAGTATAATAAACTTAGGCATTAGGTGGCTCAAATTTGAACCATGTATCGGAAAGAGTTAAATGTTTTTTATGATTCCAATGTTTCAAGCTAATAATTTAATGGATAAATGTCAATTTAATTTTTTTTTTTAGGAGAGGTTCCTCTTCACTTATTGCAAGATTCTGTAAATATACATAAAATGCGTATGGAATGATTATGAGAAAAATAATGCTTCGTCTTAATAAATAAATTGATATGTTTGATTTTGAATGTTATTATTTTTTTCTGCCTTTTATTTATCACTAGCTGGATACCCGGCTTCGCTCGGGTTGTAAAACCAAATATTAAAATTAATGTGTTACTTTTTTATTCCAATTTAGAAGGTTATTTTTTATTTAATGAAATATAATATCAAATTGATGAAAAAATCATTAATATCCAGCCGATGAACAAATTCATACTAATGAAATGATGATTAAGTGATCATCAATTTATTGTTCTTCATTTTTTGCTTCATTAATAATATGAACATGTTCATCGATATGACGAACAAGTTCATCAAATTACTTAAATAACGTACTTATTCATCGTATTCACATCGCATTTCATTTTATTCACATCACATTTTAGTTATTAATGTAAGTGTAGTTAGCCGTACAAGGAAGTCATATGAATGGCCACATCAGGATTTTTACTTTTTTATTCAAATACTTAATTAATTGGATTATCAGCTAGGCGTGACTCATAGGCAGCATAATATTTGTTTTCTACGGCTCTTACATTCACCATTCTCGTTCAATTACTTGCATTCTAATTTTGTGATGATAATGATATTAGTGGATTAGAACGTAAACAACAGATTTTTAATTTTTGTGTAACAGTTATTCAGTTTGGATTTGAGGCTCTTTTAAGAGAACGCCTTATCAATTATCGAACATCATTCATGGCTGATAAGTTGTATAACATAAGGAATCATCTGGCATTCTTTTTATGACCGCATTTAAATTCGTCACCAGAAAAGTTTTAATAAGGGGCCGTCTATTAATTACGTAAGGAAGATTTTCTAAAGAATTTTCAAAATATTAAAAAACAGAAGTTTTATATAACAAAAATTTTTTGACAATTATTCGGTTTGTTGAAAATACGCAAGGTAGTATTACAGAAGAGCTAAAATCCACAAATTTGGAAGTTGGGTTGGTTCCAAAAAGTATACGAATATCCCAAAATAAAAACGCGAACCAGAATAAAATTGACAAGCCACGAAATGAAGAAGTTTGGAAAAAAGAAAAGAAAATGGTATTATGAAACAGAAAGGGACAAAAGTTTCTTAAACAATCTCTTAATGGAAGAAAGAGAAACTATTAATTTAGATGAAGATGAAGACAAACTTGCTTCCGCATCAAAAAATTTTGATAATTTAGTTTCAGATCAGTCAAAAAATGACAATTTGCTGTATTTTTTGGCTGATTTTGAGAATGATGAAGATGTACCTAAAATTGATAGTACAGATTTGGACTCATATTGTAATCTTGCACTATCATAAATTAATAAGACATTGCCAGTAATTCAAAATTGGAAGACACTCGTCGAAAAATATTCCAAATTATCCGAAATTGCAATGTTAAATAATTTATTATTTTTTTGATCAAATAAAGATTAATTTTAAATATTGTTGTGTAATGTAGTACACATGGTTTTTTATTTTATATTTATTGTGTTTAAAATTTTAAATTCAAAAATTGAAGGAGAAAGGACGAAAAAGATAAGAGGTCAGTTGGCAACGAAGCGAGTGGACGGATGTCCGAAATATTGGAGGAGATTAAAAAATTAATAAAAGTTGAAATTACGTTAAATAAATAGTTTTTTGTTTATCATGAGTTTGATTGTGATTTGAGAATAAATATCATCGTTTGATCATAAGGTTTGGTTTTTTGGAAAGTGTTATGAAGAAGTAGCTAACTGATTGAAGATAGGAAAGGACGAGATTGGAGTTACGATATAAAAAAATAAATGGTTTAAAAAATTGGAATTTGAAAATAAAATAGTGAGATTTTTTTAAAGTTAGGTCTTGAAAATTTGTTGGAGGAGCGCAAATTGCAATGTACAGGGTGGGCCAATTTCGATAGTTCTTATGGGAAACTCGGTAACTATAAGAGATATGAAAAAATGGATGGCGCATCCTCGATCTCTTTTTTCGAAAAAAGCTTAATGGCGAAAACCAGAATTCGCTATCTTTTTTTGTTTAGGAGTTATAGCCAAAAATTCGAATTTTCGACTTTTCGATAAATGTCGATATCTCGGCTGTTTTTCAAGTTATCAAAAAAATGTTAACACTTTCTTCGGGCACTTTTTTAAGATCAATAAAATGGGTTAAAGACATTTTAAATATCTATCTCAGTTTCAGAGTTATAACATAAAGTTGTGTTTTTTTAAATGGAAACCATAGTTGAAAATGATATTTTTAAATAGCGTTTTTTATCCTCTTTTCAACGATATATAACATGATAATATAACAACAAAAATATTATTAAATAATATAGAAGACCGAAAATTTAAATATAAAAATAACATTTTTAGTAAAAAACAATCAAAATTTTAAATTCTAACAAAAATTAAAGTAATAATCACACCGCAGTCTATTGTTTTTAATACTTAATTTGGTTAAAACAAAACACTACTAAAACCATTATTGAAATTTAAAACAATTACACCGATTGTTTTTAACCCTTGTGTTACCAACCAAATAAATTTACACTATTGGCCAACCAGGGTACCCGGGTACCCATGAACGAATTTCTATGTAATATTCAGTTGTAACTTGAAATTATTGTAATGTATTTTATGGATATTGATTTATTAATGGTTAACAAAGGTATTTACACTTAAATATCTTTTAAATTTTTGAAAATTTATTGTAAATACGAAAAACAAGTAAGCACCGCTATTATTTTGATTGTATTAAAACTGAAAAATAACAATAAAGTGGTAAAGTAATCCTAGAATTACTTTGCCGACGAAGGATTTGATAAGCTAAATATAATTTTCAATCTAAGGGCCAATTTCATAATGAAATTTAAAGGAAGCGTTAAATTTAAAACCGCTTTAAAAACCAAATTCATCATTTTAATTGGTTTAGTTTGTCTTAAAACGGTTTTAAATTTAACGCTTCCTTTAAAATTTATTATGAAATTGGTCCTTATATGTTCATAAATTTGCATTTCACATAAAATGTGAAAATTTTATATATTTTTTGTAATAATGAAATTCAGATATGTAAGTAATAATTTATTATTATTTGATTTAATTTAAATTGAATTTGATAAATAAACAATTAAAAATTATTATTATTCATTATAACTTATTTATTCATAGTTATTTATTCCTTTTTTGTATAAAAATATTTTTGTTTTATTATTATATTACTTAAATTGAAGAAAAATTGTATGCGGGTACCCGGGTACCCGGTTGGCATATACATGTACTTTTTTTCTATTTAGAAATTTTCTTAGTTAAAAAAACAAAACAAAACTTTTCAGTGCATATTTCGATAGAAAATCGGTCAAATGGTGGGGATCCGAGAGGATTTTACCAAATTTTTATTATGGAAAAAGTTATTGAGCAAAATGTACGGCGACGGGCACCCGGGTACCCGGTTGGTAACATAAGGGTTAAAAAAATTAAAATAATATAAATTATAGTTACTATAGTAAAATTTAATGACAGTGTGGCGACCCTTATTTAAATTAAAATAGTAGTTCAACCACGTTAAAAATCAGGTCGTTTTTGGATGAATTAATTTTATTATTATTAATGTCAATGTCACGTTGTTATCGTTTAATTTTTTAATAAAAGTTTGTTACAACCGTTAGTCGAGATAATTATAATTTGTGTGTACCAACGACATCCACAACAGCAACTAAGCAAATATTCGCTTACTGAAAAACAATTGGTGAAAATGGTTTAAAAGTCAATATACCTAATGGTTTAATTGTGTAGTGTTTTGTTTTAACCAAATTATGTATTAAAAACGATAGACTACGGTTTGATCTTTACTTTAATTTTTGTTAGAATTTAAAATTTTGATTGATTTTACTAAAAATGTTAATATTGTATTTAAATTTTCGGTCTTCTATAATATTTTATAATATTTTTGTTGTTGTTTTATATCGTTGAAAAGACGATAAAAAACGCTATTTAAAAATATTATTTTCAATTATGGTTTCTATTTAAAAAAACACAAGTTTATATTATAACTCTGAAACTGAGATAGATATTTAAAATGTCTTTAGCCCATTTTATTGATCTTAAAAAAGTGCCCGAAGAAAGTGTTAACATTTTTTTGATAACTTGAAAAACAACCGACATATCGACATTTATCGAAAAGTCGAGAATTCGAATTTTTGGCTATAACTCCAAAACAAAAAAATATAGCGAATTCTGGTTTTCGTCATTAAGCTTTTCTCGAAAAAAGAGATCGAGGATGCGCCATCCATTTTTTCATATCTCTTATAGTTACCGAGTTTCCCATAAGAACTATCGAAATTTGCCCACCCTGTATAGCAGCTAATATCTACGGGATTTTTAAAGCGAAGCTTTTTAACGCACGGCACCTAAAATCTAAAAATGCGAACGGGACGAAAAAGCAAACGGAAGTGACGTCAGCGACGACCTAATTGGCTGATTCATGACCACGTGCGAAAATGTTTAGGTCCTTTGGGGGTCGTGGAAATTTGGGCAGGCGACGTGGTCGAGGGCACATATAACCAGAAAAATCGAAAAAGTTGGAAAAGTCACCCCCCGCCCGCGATTATCGGGTTTAAGCGACTTTTTCGGATCCGCTCACATCTCTCTTATTTTTCAACTTTTTTAAATTTTTTTTTGGTATTTGGAATCCTCGCGAGAAGGACAATCTTTTTGTCGCTGGATTTTTTTTTAATTTTTCTGTTTTAACCTATATTTTTTACCCAAACTTTTTGAAACATTTTTTCCCTGCAGCTCCCTTAATAAGCGTCGGATCTCCATTGGGAAAAAAACAATACGAAGAAAAAGATGAATCCAATGGAAAAGGTATCTTTCATTTTTTCCCTAAAATCAATACTTTGCCCGCGATGATCGTATATAAATTCTGGAATTTGCAACTTAATTTACGGGTAGATAATTTACTTGTTAGTATGCATTTAAGGTTGTCAAGAAGAGGGGTGGGGATAAGCTGTGGTGGTGGGGACTCTGCCGTATGCTAAATAAATACATAAGATAATGTATTCACTGCCAACTTCAAATAAACAAAATTTTAATAATTAAAATAATGAAAATATGTTTATTTTAATTGAAAATACTTAGTTTTTAATAATTAACTTATAAATTTTATTAATTTAAAAAGTTTTGGTCAGTTAAACTATTTTTTTACTCATTTCAACAAACTTTTCTTGATAACTATCAAATCTAGATAGCTTTTGTGCTATTTTTTAGAATAAAATCTTAATTTTCTCGGAAACTAAAAACAGGACTTTTTTTAAATTTGGTACACTTATTTGTAACACTTGAATAAATATTTTGGCAAATTTTTGTAATGATGACATTTCTGAATGTCGAAGTAATGACAAACCCGTATCTTGCATTTACCTCAATGTAAAAACGTAACTTTGACTTTTTTTATCTCGATAACTAAGAACAGGATTAAGTTCAAACTTGGAGAGAATTTTCTTTATTATACTAATAATATACTGTAAAAATTTCACAAACTTCTCATATACTGAAATTTCCTTCTTAACAACCTTAATAATGAGTAGTTGAGTAGTTGACTTTTTTTATATTGATTATTATTATTATGAATTAATTGATATGACTTAGTAGTCGTACAGATTGTATAGTCTGGAGCACGTTTGGAATTCTTAAATTTTCAACGGACGAGCATATATAGATTAACGAGAACCCGAAAAATAAACTATAAAATATAAATAACTCCCCACCGATGGAATTTTTTAAATACGCCACTGCTATAGAGAACGTAATAAGTTGCTCAAAGCATCTAAATCATCTGCTGACATAGGGTAAACTTGCCTAAATCGTACCTGCTAAGGAGAAACTGTCATAAATGTCTAAAAAATTAATGAAAAAAATTCAATTTGCAGCAACTTTAATTAATGCGGCTAATATTTGAACATAATAAAATATAAAATAATTTATTTTGACATAACAAAAAGGAACAATTAAAAAACATTACAAAAATACGATTTAAGATGATAGCTCCTAAATCGTACTAGACTATGCCGAAATCGCACCATAGCCGCTTTCGCCTTTTGGTAACCCAAATTTTCTTTTTAAATTATTGCATCCTTTTTAACGCACGGCACCTAAAATTTAAAATATAGAACGGGACGAAAAAGCAAACGTAAGTGACGTCAGTGATGACCAGTGCGCATCGTCAGTTTGTTAACATTTCCCTCTTATAACCTTACAATATTGTGCTATGGATTCCCCCTCGTCAGTCATGTATCATTTTCCTAACTTTTAAGTAAATAACCATTCCCTTAATTTTCAAAAATTCTTAGTCCTACACTCTCAAAAATGTTTTGTTTAGATTTTGTATAATAGTATTACATTTTATGTATTACATGCTAAATTTACCACAATATTTACTTGAAATTTATTTTTTACGTTAATTTCTACTTGGATGTAAATTTTATTTTAATTGGAAATATAAATAGATATCTATACCACTACTATTTTTGTATTTTTAAAAATAATTTCCTAATAACAATTTATTACCATATCAAAATTATATTAATAATAATTGGATTTTATTTATACATAGCGTAAAAAGCTTCGCTTTTGTCGGGTGTCCCACGACACCTTTCGATTTTTTTTAGTAAAATGTTTGAAAATTTCAGTTAATGTTCTTCAATATAATTATGTATAAAATAACCTCAAAATCTCAATAAAACATATTTATTCCTTATATGTTAAAAAAAATCATGGAAATTACCCTAAATCGCAGTCCTACACATATTTCCCCCCTTAAATAATATAATTTATAAGACCATACTTAAATAGTTACCTTTAAAATCATTAGTATTAGTTAATATTATAATTTAATTTAATTATAATAAACTTAAAAAATAAAAGTATAAATATAAAGGGTCCCTTTGGGACTTCTTGGTTCTGAGGCACGTTTTTTTTTTGTTGGGTATAATCCACAATAAAAAATAAATTAAAGTAAAATTATCTAAAAAATACGAATCAATGAATAGAGGAAAAAAAATAAAATTTTGGTAAATTAATAAACAGTGTAATAAATTGTATAAACTAAGCACATAACTTAGAAAATCGACAAATTAAATTCATAATAATAAAATAATTAATACATTTAAAAATTTAAATAACAATATTTACAGTAATAAAAATATTACAATTATTTCAATTTATTACGTTTATCGCTATTTTTTAAAATAATTATTCTCTACCTAGCATAAAAAGTTACAGATTATATTATCTCGCTTATTATTAAAATAATTAAAATTTAAATAAAATTTAAATAGTATTTTATCTTAAATTATATTCTTAATTGCTTTAAATAGTAATTACTGGCACTTAATATTGAGCATATTTTAGTAACGTAAAAGTTTGAAACTATAAAGCAAAGAGAGGTGTGAACACTGAGTAAGTTGTAATCATGAAGCTATTGTATTATTTAAGTTTGGTCATTCTATTTGTTACAATAATGGTAACTGCAAATTCTGAGTCTCAAGTAGGGGGTAAGTAGTCAAGATTTATATTTTTAAACAAACAATTTTTGTTTAACCCTTTCTGACAAGAAACTTTATAAAATTATTATTTATTTTCTGCACATTGTTTTTAAATCTTATTAGGCTTCTATACACAGTATATGAAGAAGCCTTATGTTCTTCTCCCGTGTCCGTCCGTCCGTCCGCATAATTCAATTTTTAGATCTCCTTAATTCTAATCCTAAAATCGTTAATTTTCTAGTGTATTTTTTTCTTATATAGTAAAATTGTATTACCAATAGTAAATTATCGGTTTATTATTTTTTTAATCCGTTATTTTATTCAGAATAAATCGAATAGTGGTTTTCCGTGATTGGTGAATTTATTAAATATGTTAGATCGACTAGTATTTTATTTAAAAATATCGCCTAAAATTTATGGGCGTTTGTATTCTTCCAATATTGCTATCCAAAACTTGTGTTATTCATTCAAAACTTATCTTTAAATAGTAGTTTTCGTATTATTACCAACTTAAAATATTATTGGGTAACGTCTCTTTCTATTGGTCTGTTCATATTAAGGATGTCTTCCCTGATTACTATTGCTAATCTCATACCGGGTAGTTCAAATATTGTATTAGTCCATTCAACAAATCTGTACTTGGGTAACGTCTCTTTCTATTGGTCTGTTCATAGAGTCTGTTCTTGATTACTAATGCTAACAAATATGATAAAAAAATAAAGTACAAAAATATTTGGGGAGCGATTTAAGTAGTGTTGGCACTCTTGTCTTGCTTTTTCTTGTTCTTGTCTTGTCTTGTCTTGTTTAGCAAGACAAGACCAAGACAAGACTCCATGATTAAATTGCAAGACAAGACAAGATATTTTTAGCAAGAAGTCTTGCGAGACAAGACAAGAAATATGCAAGAACAAGAAATCTTGCCAAACTTTTTGAATTTTTGTTATATTTGGCTATAATGCAACCAAAAATTAATAATAATTATCATAAATTGGTGCAAATTAGGTACATCGTAAAGACTTTGTGTCAATTTAATTTTCTTTAATAATATATTAAATAAATTTTTATAAACAATTTTCAATTATTACTTTTATAATCTTTAAATGTTCAGGTAAATAGTAATTATGCGTAAAATTTTTAAACAGCTTAAATTGAATACTTTTTTTGAATCTTGAATCTGTGGTTGTGAATGGTAAAAATTTGTAAAGAGATTAAATTAAATAACAATTATCTAAATACTAAATCTAAAATTTGAAAATCTTTGTAAAATTAATATTTTTATTAATTCTTGTAACTGTAAAGGGCCGAATACTTTTTAAATTTGGAAATTCCAGAAATTTTACCAGCAGAAGCCCCTTTATTAACTAATGCAGGTAGTTGTAAACGGTAAAATTAGTGAAAAGATTTAATTAAATAACAATACGAAATTTACCATTTGAAAATATTTCTAAAATTAATATTTTTATTAAGTCTTATAACTGTAAAGGGCCAAATACTTTTACTAAATACCCTTTAACTAATGCAGGTAGTAGTGCATGGTAATATTTGTAAAGAGATTAAAATAAATAACAATTATCTAAATCATAAATTTAAAATGTTTTACCCCCCCCCCCCTGCCCCATATGGCACGGCGCGCCACTGCTACCACCAATGTTTAACCAGACTTGGAAAAAAGTTAATGATATTTAGAAATTGCTTTTATGTAGTACTCGTATTCAGAAAAATTTAATAATAATTATTATTATAAAAGAAAATAATTTCAGGAAAAAATAAATATTTAATGTAATTTTTAAGGGTAAATCATATTTACCCAAGGAAAAACGATATTTTTAATATTCAGTAAAAAAATTTAAATTGTCAATATCGGTGAGAAGTATTTTAGATGTTGATGTGCTATTTTGTTTTACATGTTTATACTAATTTTATACAAAATAGTCAATAAATATGTAAACTTTATTTATATTAAATTTAATAATTTAAATAAAATTCAATGAGGAAATCAGGACCAAAAAAATCACTATAGTGTCCATTTTCCAGTTTATTTATTAAACAAAAATGTAGTTTTAAGTAATTTATTCGCCATGCGATTTAAACTTTTCCAAAAACGATTAAACCAAAGTAATAAAAAATATGGAGCGGGTAATGTTATGCAAGACAAGAAATTGCAAGACTCTCGCAAGACAAGACAAGAAGTTACCTTGCAAGAATCGAGCAAGACAAGACTTGAAAAAAGTTCTTGTCTTGCATTGCAAGACAAGACAAGACTTCTCCAAGTCTTGCAAGACTTCTTGTCTCGGCCATCACTAGATTTAAGAATAATTTGCACTTAATTCATATTAATGAATCAAATCGAGGTTTCCTTTACAATTGATCCCGAAAGAAAGGAGATGTATAGAAGCCTTAGAACTGCGGTCATCCGAGTTCCACTTTGTTAAATAATTTTATCCTTTATCATGATTATGAGGATTAAAAAATATACCATTTTTACAAAAAATACCAAAACCCACATTGTTTTAATTCCTAGCATGAATTTGTGCATCAAATATTTAGAAACTATAGATCTGCCAATTACTAAAGAAAGATTATTAGAATTTTTAAATGCCATTTTCTCAATTTGAATTTGGTGTGTGGGTTGGATCCTTATTGCGTAACACCATTCATTTTATATTGTTGTTTTGTAACGTAAGAAGAGGTACATTTTGTGAACTTCATGGTACATATTATTATTATTGTGCAGTATAATAAACTTAGGCATTAGGTGGCTCAAATTTGAACCATGTATCGGAAAGAGTTAAATGTTTTTTATGATTCCAATGTTTCAAGCTAATAATTTAATGGATAAATGTCAATTTAATTTTTTTTTTTAGGAGAGGTTCCTCTTCACTTATTGCAAGATTCTGTAAATATACATAAAATGCGTATGGAATGATTATGAGAAAAATAATGCTTCGTCTTAATAAATAAATTGATATGTTTGATTTTGAATGTTATTATTTTTTTCTGCCTTTTATTTATCACTAGCTGGATACCCGGCTTCGCTCGGGTTGTAAAACCAAATATTAAAATTAATGTGTTACTTTTTTATTCCAATTTAGAAGGTTATTTTTTATTTAATGAAATATAATATCAAATTGATGAAAAAATCATTAATATCCAGCCGATGAACAAATTCTTACTAATGAAATGATGATTAAGTGTTCATCAATTTATTGTTCTTCATTTTTTGCTTCATTAATAATATGAACATGTTCATCGATATGACGAACAAGTTCATCAAATTACTTAAATAACGTACTTATTCATCGTATTCACATCGCATTTCATTTTATTCACATCACATTTTAGTTATTAAGTGTAGTTAGCCGTACAAGGAAGTCATATGAATGGCCACATCAGGATTTTTACTTTTTTATTCAAATACTTAATTAATTGGATTATCAGCTAGGCGTGACTCATAAGCAGCATAATATTTGTTTTCTACGGCTCTTACATCCACCATTCTCGTTCAATTACCTGTATTCTAATTTTGTGATGATAATGATGTTAGTGAATTAGAACGTAAACAACAGATTTTTAATTTTTGTGTATCAGTTATTCGCTGTTTAGTTTAGTTTAGTTATTCAGTTTGGATTTGAGGCTCTTTTAAGAGAACGCCTTATCAATTATCAAACATCATTCATGGCTGATAAGTTGTATAACATAAGGAATCATCTGGCATTCTTTTTTGACCGCACTTAAATTCGTCACCAGAAAAGTTTTAATAAGGGGCCGTCTATTAATTACGTAAAGAAGATTTTCTAAAGAATTTTCAAAATATTAAAAAACAGAAGTTTTATATAACAAAAATTTTTTGACAATTATTCGGTTTGTTGAAAATACGCAAGGTAGTATTACAGAAGAGCTAAAATCCACAAATTTGGAAGTTGGGTTGGTTCCAAAAAGTATACGAATATCCCAAAATAAAAACTCGAACCAGAATAAAATTGACAAGCCACGAAATGAAGAAGTTTGGAAAAAAGAAAAGAAAATGGTATTATGAAACAGAAAGGGACAAAAGTTTCTTAAACAATCTCTTAATGGAAGAAAGAGAAACTATTAATTTAGATGAAGATGAAGACAAACTTGACTCCGCATCAAAAATTTTTGATAATTTAGTTTCCGATCAGTCAAAAAATGACAATTTGCTGTATTTTGCGGCTGATTTTGAGAATGATGAAGATGTACCTAAAATTGATAGTACAGATTTGGACTCATATTGTAATCTTGCACTATCATAAATTAATAAGACATTGCCAGTAATTCAAAATTGGAAGACACGTGTCGAAAAATATTCCAAATTATCCGAAATTGCAATGTTAAATAATTTATTATTTTTTTGATCAAATAAAGATTAATTTTAAATATTGTTGTGTAATGTAGTACACATGGTTTTTTATTTTATATTTATTGTGTTTAAAATTTCAAATTCAAAAATTGAAGGAGAAAGGACGAAAAAGATAAGAGGTCAGTTGGCAACGAAGCGAGCAGACGGATCACCGAAATATTGGATAGGAAAGGACGAGATTGGAGTTACGATATAAAAAAATAAATTGTTTAAAAAATTGGAATTTGAAAATAAAATAGTGAGATTTTTTTAAAGTTAGGTCTTGAAAATTGTTGGAGGAGCGCAAATTGCAATGTACATGAACCATCTGCAAGGCACCGCATGAAACAGAACTTATCGGGCCGTTAAAATTTTAAAATTATATATCGATTTGCAATTTTTCCTACACAAAAATAAAACCATCGTTTTGGAAAGCTAAAATTGGGAAAATTAATTTCAATATATCATGTAATATAATGTAATTGGTGTTCTGTCCCGCGAGGGACTAAATTGCGATCCTGTCCCGCGCAGGACTGAATTAGCATCCGGTCCCGTCCCGTCCCACGCGCGGATGGGACGGAACTTTTCCCATCCCGCATTCTTCTTTAGTTAGAATATCCTTCCCTGAACACTTTTGCGGAAGTGTATGATTTTATGGTAAAAAATGATTAATTTCGTATAATATAACATATTTTTCGTATTTTTCATAGTAACAATTTTTTTGAACTATTGGACTTGACGTTTTTTAACTTTTTTAAGTTTTTTAACCAATCAACAGTTTCCAAAGTTTAATTATGGATATTTACAATACCACTATTGAATCCTCATGTTGGACAAAGGTTCAAGATATGCTCTATTGACTGAATAGCCTCTCCGAAGTCACAAGATGGATCAATAAAGGGGTCCTAGCATACTTCCAGTTTTTCCATGATTAGTTCTAATTCTGTTTAAAATACACTGCTGTCAACGAGGTACATGTCGCTGGCTCTCCCAAATCGAATTTTTTACTGAAATCGGTGTTAAACGTTTGAGCATCGTTTGAGCCTCAATGAGCTTCCATTCCGTCGTTTGAGCTTCCACCATCGCGGAGCTATTCGCGAGAACTTTTGGGGAGGGAGCTGTGGATATGATGGATTCCCCCAAAACGAATTTAGGAGAAAAATTTGAGTCAAACGTTTGAGGTTTGTTTGAGCTTTAATGAGCTTCCATTCTCGTCGTTTGAGCCAAAACCGTCGCGGAGATATTCGCAAAATGTTTTTCAATTTTTTTTCCTATTCAAAATTTTTACGTAAATTCGGTGTCAATCGATCGAGCTTCGATTGAGCTGCAATGAGCTGTTATATTCATCGCTGTAATTTAATTATTTTCGATGCTATCGATGTTTTAATTTTGCTAACCTCCAAGCAAGTGGCGCGTGAAACCGGTAATTTTAATTTAGTAAACAATTTATTGTTGAGTGTGTAAACAAATGAATTACACTGCAAAAATAAGTTCTTAAGAAAATCTTATTTATTAATTTAATGATTTTAAACATAAACTGACCCCTTTTTTATTTTACCTCACTCTACATAGTAAACTTATACAGGGTTAGTCGTAGATAGTTCGGTCAAAAAAATTCTGACAGTAAAATCATGAAGATTTCCTGAAAATTATACTATATCAGTATCATTAGAAGGATCTTTAAAAGCTAAGCAAGTTTTGTAAAACTATAGGTAGGTAATACTATATTTAGATTCGGGAGGGGGGACATAAATATAAATGCAGCTCAAACGATGGGAGTAGAAGCTCAAACGAAACGCAATCGATTAATTTAATAAAAATTTACATAATATATGTATATACTGAAATTTTAACTAAAAGTTAAAATTTTACCCTAAAATTTGACTTGGGGGGGCCATCGTGTCTACAGCCCCCCCAAATATTCTGCGAATAGCTTTGCGACGGTTGAAGCTGAAACGATGAGAATGGAAGCTCATTGAGGCTCAAACGAAGCTCAAACGTTTGACACAAATTTTTCCCCTAAATTCGTTTTGGGGGGGGGTGGCATTACGTCCACAGCCTCCCCCAAAAGATTTCGCGAATAATTCCGCGACGGTTGAACTTCAAACGACGGGTATGGAAGCTCATTGATGCTCAAACGAAGCTCAAACGTTTGACACTAATTTCAGTAAAAAATTCGATTTGGGGGGGGGGGAGCAGCGACATGTACCTCTGTCAACGAGGATGATCAAAACCTTCAACCTTCACATATGGTTCAGAAATGAGATATAAATTATGTATATCCGTCAACGAATCAAAATATGTCTGCAATTTTTCAAAAATTGCGAAAATAGTAAACCCCCCATATTTTCAATTTTTGTCCATAAATGACATCTGGATATAAGACGATTACTTATTGCTTATTACTGTATTATTCAGGTCTTGGATGTGAAGTTTCAAGTTTCTATAGAATTTTTAACTTCTTTTACGAGAGCAGCTTCTCTTCTGAAATTTGGAGTGGCACTGTTGGTGAAAATAGAAAGCCAAGGAATATGAGTCGATTTCAGTGTTCCTGAAATTAACCGCATGGCATAGTTCAGTTGAACATCAATACGTCGTACATGTTTGTTATGAGATCATAATGAAGCACAATAATCAGCTGCTGAATATACCAATGCCAGAGTAGAAATCCGAAGATATACTAATTTTGAAAATTAGTAGTATGAGTATAGTATGCATTACTTACGCAATACTTACCTACCCCTCTTGCTATGAATTATTATTATTAGTTATAATTTGGTTGGATTATAAATATTATTTTAAATATATTGTTTTATATTTGGATAAAAAAAAGCTATTTATATTGAAATGCTAAATAATTAACAGTACGAAATTTTAATTAGAATAATATGCAATGTAAAAAATAAATATTAATTTTGATTTTTTAAATTTAGTAGTTAGTACCTAGATATATCATAATTATTATTGTATTGCATATTAAAAAATACAGTTTGTTTTAAGCTCTTGAAAAAAAACTCTGAATTCAAAATTCAATGCTAAATTTCCGACGGCGAAACGGCGACGGGGAAGTGGCGACGGCAAAATAAAAATGTGCCATTTTTCCTCTAGAGACGTCTTCTGGTTGCTTAGTTAGAGTTTTGAATGTTATATTTTGTATAATGAAACCTATCAATTTTTTTTGGTGTATTCATGCGGCTGTCCGAAATAAATTAACAATTACTCAGAATAAGTGCAACTCAAATACTGAACAATGTTAACGATTTCACTATTTGCTGGCAATCCTTGTAGCTAAACATTCCCGACAACCACAGAATTCATCCTTGTTCGTTTTGTTTTCGTGCATTGCTATTCTTTTTGTTTCTTTGTCTTTGTCCTTTAAATTTACTGTTAATCCTTTTTATTTTAAATGCGTGTCTAATCAATTAAAAAAAGATATTACTAGTTTGTGTTCAATTTGTAGAAAATAAATTTGCAATAAACAATGCTTCAATTAAATTTTTTAACAAATAACTAATTAAGCATCAAAAACTTGTGCAAATGTCAATCAATGCTCTGTGCAACTGTGCAATAATGTGATCAATATTGTTTTTAGACATCCCGAGTTTATTTATTGTAGTTTCTTTCGGTATAGTTTTAACAATAGTGCAAAATACGAGTAAGACCATTGAAGTACCTAAAAAAATTATAAAAATTAAGAACAATTTAACTTATCTAATAATTAATCCATTACTTACAGACATGAAAGCAGCTAGAGATAATCGGGAAAATTTCCAAACAGTTATATACAATGGTCTTTTTGACCTTTCCATAATAATATTAATATATTTTGCTGCTTTATTTCCACATGTGTACCAATTGGACATATAGCAACCATCGATTATCTGTGTGCTCTGTAAATTGTTTATATAGTACACAATTTTCGTATTATTGTAATACAAGAATATTTACCTTTACTGTTACGTGATTTCCAAACCAACAATATTGAGCAAATTCTATCAATACCAACAGAAGATAATCAATCAGCATTAATGTTTGGGTGGATCCGATAGGCATCTGTAAGTGTAGAAACAAAAATTAATAGAAATAAGAAGAACTGGATAATATATTATAGTTCTTACCAGTACAAAATCAAATAAAGTATTGCAAATTATTATGATGCTTGTTAAAAATTGTGCCAAATTACCCGCTCTAAACACATAATCGATGCGTTCAACATACCTAAGAAAAATAATATAAAAATTAAGAATATTATGTACAGAAACGTTCATTATACTTAATTACTGCTTGATGGTATATGACACATTCCTTCAATTCCTTACATATCATTTCTTCACTATTATTTCCATTTAAGCTATTTGCTATTTTTTCTCTTAGTATATCCAGATGAGCACTCCCTATGCTCATTAGGCTAGCTATCAATGTATCCAAACAAGAATTATTCCATGCAGCGAAAAATATGGCAACTATTTCAAAAGCATACAAAGGATATCTGTATTTTCCAACATCGTACGAAAGAGGAAAAGGTAAGTATTTGTGATCCACAATGGGATAAACTCCCAACATTATTATCAATAACAAGCACATAAAACGATACACGTTTGCTAATATTCGACATCGTTTTATGGTAGTTGCCATGTAATGGTCATAGTCAATGGAATATGTCGTAAATACTGGTTCTTGCAGCATATCAACTAAGTCCATAAAAATTTTTCTATTGCTTAAGAAGCAGAGCAGTTTTACGCAGTATGTAAAACACGACATGAATATGTACAAAATTTCGGCCAATTTAATAATATCGGTAATTTGAGCTACTACTTCAAACCCTTGAACAACATTTAAACCTACTGCAAGAAGCATCTGTATCATAAATACTAAGTAGTCTAAAATCGATAAATTCCTTTTTGGCCATATTCCTGTATAACTCAACATGTCTCTTTGAATTTGGATAGCAAGAGAACTATCAGATATTTCTGCCTGAAACCAAATAATTAAACAATGTTTGTACAAGTTAGCCTTATCTCAAATCGTATACACTACCACGTCTTCACTTACCATTTTATATTGAACTTCTGAACAAACTATTTATATTATGGTATCAACTCTGATGCAAATCTAAGAACAATCGTTCTTAGAATGAAATAAAAATTATAAATTTCACTTTAAAAAGGCTACCTAAATAAATTCTAGTCGCAGTAACATATAATTAAAACTTAATTAGATATTCCAGTTCAAAATACCACTCCCATTTATTAAAAATTGAAAAGATGAAAAGACTGTCGTTCAAAATAATTTTTATTCGAAATTAATCTTACTTCTAACATACAATTAGTTAATATAATAATTATGACCGACGGAGTTTAAATCATATATCTAGGAGTTACCTATTACATAAAAATTATTCATTTTTCGAAATACACAATACAAAATATTGTAATAAGAATAAATTTTTGTTCTTGTTCAAGTGATTAATCAATATATTCCAATGTTTCTATGATAGCTTCATTCATGATATTATAAATCCACATTCTTACGTTAAAAACAATTTTTGAAGTAACACGAGAAATATTTCTTTTAATAAGATTAAATAAATTTTTAGATGATTTATTCAGCGATTGAAATTTATCATTTTGTCGAACGAATAATAATTCACAAAATAAAGATAATGCTAAAATCATAAAATTGATTAACCGAAATTATTCCAATTTATTTTGTAAAATATATTTACTTGCGAAAGCATGGCCAATAAAAAGTAGGTAAAAAGCACCTTGAAGCATTTTTATACTAATTGGTTGAGATTTTTGACTTTCCTCTGCCGCTTTGGCAACTTTGCGTGTCTGCTTTTTAATCGGCTTAACCACAGCAGGTTTCTCTTCTGCTGTACCAGTAGCTTTGCTCTTGCCCAATTTTTCATATTCATTTTCAGTCATTTTCGTTAAAATTCCAGCTTCAAAAATAGACATTATTCTGTAAATTAGCAAAAGCATATTTTAAAATGATATATTTAGGGTGTTCTAAAATGTCAAAGACAGACAGATCTACAACAAATTTCTGAAGTCAAAACATTAGATTACACATGTAGGTAACTAATATTTAAAATAAGATCTTGAAACCTGAAACCACTTGAAACCTGTGGTAACTCTGAGTCTCCAACGTTTTATAACACCCTGTACGTATAGTCGTATAGTTATTGCTAGATTACATTTCATTGAAATTGTCTACGAAGGGGCAACCAATTTGGAACGTAATTGCCGAATAAGCGGTATTTAGTTTTTCGCTTAAATGAAAATTATTAGCTCCTAGAAAAAAATAATAATTTATTGGGTAATAAATAATAAATAATTTTACCGAATCGTTGAATATCGAAAAATAAAGTTTCTCTTCCACCTAACACTGCTACATTTGTTGAATTACTGACCAGTTGAACTCCATCTTCAACAGAATTAACCAAATAGAATCGTTGTTTCCTTGACATAATTTTCCAAAGTCTCCCATATATTCCTGTGCCGTTCTAAAATATTTAGAAGTTACCTGTGAGTAGCAAAATAGCTAGACAATTTATGAATTACTTACGGCTAAAAGACTGTAACTGGCACTTTCAATATACAATTTATAATCTCTTGTAAGCATTGCTTGCTCGAGATGAACTAAATTGTTAATAGCTTTTTCTAAAAATAAATTTATGAAATCTTGTTTAATAGTTTAAATTCATATATTTTAGCTACCTCTTCCAGGCTTTGCTAATAATGACGTTAAATTAGCTGAATACATATCAGCTATAATGTAAGTTGCAGAGAGCGACAGCACAATTGAAAAAAACCGAAATTTATTAGTTGAACTGGGCTGACTTCCGGCTATAAGATTATATTGACTACATAAATACCACACTGCTTACATTATTTTGTAACTTACTTTGTTTAAGAAATAAACTAATGGTAAACCAATAGCAATCATAAAAAAGTCGAGAATGAGAACGTATCAATTGCCTGGGTTGCCATAAATTGGGCAAAACTATAATTAGATATAAAAATCCTCCAGAAACTAAAATAGTAGCAATAATGGCTGGCCAAACCTATTAAAAATTATTCGATAAAAATGTATTAAAAGAATAATTTATTGAAATGTACCATCCAATTAAATGGTCGGACTAATGCTAAAGCTTCGTTTAAACGACTTGGAGCATGAGTAACGAAAGCTATGCTATCAGCTAAAGTTAAGAAAGAAAATTCTACCAATTTTAAACGTTGTAAAGTTATCGTAACGTCTCCTAAGAAAAATTCAATTTCCTATTCAAAATAATTTTGGTTAGAAGCTAAAGATCTGACTATTGTTGGAAAAATCTAACCCGTTTTCCGATTTCGTTGAGCACACCGTCCACTCCTTCGCCATCTATATCCATGTTCATGGTTTTATCGAACGGATCAAAGTACATGTACCTAAAAATGTAGTTAAGTTTTTTTTATACACAAAAATATTTATTTACTGGAAGTTAAGTTCAGAAGCTAACAATGATAAAAGCACATCGTCTCGTCCGCCTTCAACTGTTATGGACATGTTATTATATTGTACAAAATGCCATGGTGGTTTCTGAAACTCAGTGTAAGATAGTCCATTACAAAGTGATCGAACAACCTTAATACTAACGTGCAATACAGGAACTAGAAACATTTTTCTATTGAAGTTTTGAAAAATTGGTTTTGCGGATGGTAGAGTAGGACGGTGAAATAATCCTCCAATGGTATTCCACCAATTAATCAAACTTAAATGATGCCGTTTGTGAGAAGTAGCTTGATTGTAATATATACGATATCTAAAAAACAAAATAATATTATAAAATATATAAATACTTAGTAATTATTGTCTTTGTATTTGTACTTGCACTTGCACTTGTACTTGTACTTGTACTTGTACTTGCACTTGTACTTGTACTTGTACTTGTACTTGTACTTGTACTTGTGCTTGTACTTGTACTTGTACTTGTACTTGTACTTGTACTTGTACTTGTAATTGTAATTGTACTTGTATTTGTATTTGTATTTGTACTTGTACTTGTATTTGTATTTATAATAATGTTCATATTATTTAGAACAAAACTCACGTATTCGGTCTAGGGTTGGTCATAACAACGGTTCTTAACATTTCGTGCAAACTTCTTATAAAGTAGCGATTGACTGAATGTTTACCCCAATAGAAAATTAGTAGAATGTTTCTTCGGATAAAATTTCTATAATAATACTGAAAGATATTTCAAATCAAGAAGATTTGTTTTAAATAATCGTAAAATATTACCTCTAAGAGAATATATTCAGAAAGTTTGTGATTGCACATGAATAGTGTTGTTAAATCTAAGTAATTTGTTATCGTATCGGATACATAGGAGAAATACTAAAAATTTTGATATTGGATAATATTATATAATTACCTACCTAGTACATTATTTTAATATGAGATGGTCTTACATTTTCTTGAAAATCAACCGTGGTAACATTGAAAAGTGTTATAGTCATTTGATGTGTTATAAATTCCGTCGTTAACATATGAACCATATCAATATCTACGTTAAAATAGCGTTAAAAATACGTACCGTGTATTACTTATTCAAAATATTAACAAAATTTACCGATACTGTTATCAAAAGCAAAAGCGAGATGATTTAATGGAAGTCCTCCAAGTATATCCACCAATGCTCCAGATATATTTTCTCCATATGTAGGTGTAGTACTTATCGCATTTACTGCAAAATTTATTTATTTCAGATGAAAAAGCATTACATTATTAGTACCTATTGTATACTTACATTCCATGAAATTAAAAGGATTTCCATTAACATTGAATATTATCGAAATAATAATCACTAACTTCATTTTCTATTTTACCTGGATGCCTGCTCAAATAAGAGTGTTATATGATATTCTTTTGGTAATAATATGAAAATCAGAGATTTTGAAAAGGTTATGCTATATCACGAAATACTTCACTAGATAGTGAAAAGAGCACATTAATTCTTAATGTACTTTAGAAAGCTTCTCATATTAATATCGATAGATGTTAATACATAAATTGCTTCTTTAAGATTTTTCACAATAAACTAAAATTATATTTAAAACTAAAATTTTCCATTATTCGTAAGTGGTTAAATTAAGAAAAATACTGAACAAAATTTGCTCTTTTGCAAAAATCTTTTCATTAACTATAACATTTCAATTGTATAAGTTCCAATTACTTTATTACTTTTATTATTACCTCTTGAAAAATTTAAATTGTTCAAATTTTACCTATAAAAATGCCATTATCATCCCTTGAAAAGTTGACTACAGTAATATATTTTTGAATTAGACTTACAACAGATTTCTAAACAGATAAATAGTGATTATGTAAAAACATAAAGAAAAACAGACAAAAATATACCAATCTCCTAAATATTTAATAAACATGTGAGATTAATTTTCAAAATGCTGAAAAAAGCATGAACCAAAGTATGCATAATTCATAAATATTTCGAAACAATTTACTTATTTTACATTGAATTTTATAAACGTTTTGTAAAATTTTCTTGAAAAAATTTTCAAACTAAAATTGATATACATATATTATGATATTATTATATTGATATGTTAGAAAAATTATTATTGGTTGTAATATTTTTCTAATTCTAGTTTTATAATGGTTTTCTACCTGTCATTAATATTTTATTTTAAACTTTGCATTTTTATTTCAACACAGTAGGTATATAGGGTGGGACATTGGCCATCAGGTGCAGGGGACACTTTTAAATATATGGTTTGATTTGATACGTATATTCGCGCTAATTCATGTTATCATGGTTATCATAATAAAATTAATGTTAAAATGAATTTCCTCAAAAGGTGGCCAATGTACCAGTCTCTCCCCTACATATCAAACCAAACCAAATATTTAAAAGTGGCTACTGTCTCAGCCCCTCCCTACACTAAATGAATGTGACAAGATCATTTGAAAAGATCTATAAAGATGATTGTGGAATTACGTTGTATTATGTGGCACATTGAGTCCCATCCGGCCGAGCTTGCCGGATAATTAAGGTTTTACTGTACTATATTATCAAAATTATAAGTTAGGCGTCAATTATTATTTATTACATAACTGTATTTATGTAGAATATTTTTTTTATTTGTCGACTTTCCACGGTCGCTATGCCGAAACCAAGAATCTAGTAATTCTGACATGTAATTCTGTACATCTGTAAAAATAGACCGGAGTGGTGCTCTATGTTTATGAATCTTGAATTGTCCATATATTCTTGTTATATTATAGGGATTTAACATTAACCAATGTTGGTTAGGTTAGGTTAGGTTATGTTTTTTTCAATTTAGGAATTTTCTTAATTAAAAAACCAAAAGAAAGCTTTTCAGTGCATATTTCGATAGAAAATCGGTTAAATGGTGGGGATCAGAGAGGTTTTTAGCAATTTTTTTTTATGGAAAAAGTTATTGAACAAAATGTACGTCGATGGGCACCAGGGTACCCGGTTGGTAATATAAGGGTTAAAAAAACATTCAATTGCAGATACTTGTGCTCTAATTGAGTCATTCATGTCATTTCTAATTTAGGTGGGAAGAAAGCGTGCTCATTCATTTACGTGTCGTTGCATTGAAAACAATGTTCTAATATTTATTGCATTATCGAGTGAATTTGCGATCCGACGTTTGTAATAAATCTCGGATCAGCATTCAAATTTCGTCATTTTCGAGTTCAGTTGCGTTCCGGGGGATTTTTTATGAGTTTAGCGCTTATCAAAATGGCTCGGAGCGCTCGAGCGATGCGGAACCGAACGAAAGTTCGCGGAGAGTCGGTTTCGATAAGCGCAACCATGGCAAATCGCCGATCCATGTTTTCTAAAACGCACAATTTTTTAGTCATTTTCAGTTGTTTGCATAGAAACCCTTCTCAACATTTGGAGCCCTAAAAATAGCTATTGTTTCTGTTCTGGCAATGAAAGCAACTTATGTGCAGGATCACGTTACATTGCAAAATTTTCCGTCACATGACCCATGACATCGGTTCTGCGGCAAAGGTCTTAAGGGTGGACCAGAAACTTTCCACGGCGTTAGTACATAAACAAACCCTGTTCTCGGAGTTCACAAAATTACGGCTGTAATTGACCGTTTGGTGAATGAACAGAAAAACCCCATCGAGAGTGTTGAGCCGGGAGTAGTCCCTCCAGCAGTCGCTTCAGATCTTGGTACCAGGAAGTACATGTTGGGCGATCAATACAGTGAGAGTTTCTGCAGACCGATCTAGCACGTAAATTTTTTTACACTTTTCGGTTGCACTGTACAAACCAAAGATTGATTTGTCACGAACCAAACGCCTGCGATGATACTTCCTCTTCGATACGACGCTCTCGTCGATCTGGACCAAATGACCTGGGCCGCCAGTGTATGTCATATGACATAGCAACGCTACTATAGCACGGGTTCCTAACCCCCATTCCCATAACAAATATGTCACAGTATCCAGCTCGATGTTGAGGTCGTGAAAGAACATACCGTCGTGATGACTGTAATAACTCGCACAACGAGGATATCGGAATCTATGCCCTAGAATCGAATTTCAATCCTTACATAGGCTACATGCACGCCTACAATTACGATCACGCATCGCTTCGAGCGAGGCAGTAAGCAAATCCTTTGCAGGCGGCGGGCGGACGAGTTGATAAGGTTTCCCCGTGCCAAAGTGCCGCACTATAGTTGATTGGTGACACAATCGTGGCATTCCGATGAACCAAGTGGATGCAGACTCTGAAAATTGCCGTGACAACAATGGTTCACCTGCTTTTATAACACATTTTATCTCTTTGTTGAAATAGGCTCCACCTCCTGCCTGTTGTCAGTGACCAATGCTATTGCACAATATATGTATTGCAATTTTTAATGAATATATTTTTGTTAATTTTGGAATAACTACTGGCCCATTCGCATTTATTTTTTATATGTACACTGAGAAAAAAGTTATATAAATTACACTACAATTATCAAAATAATCGCTACAATTGTATTACAATATGAACTAGGAACAACTTATGTTATTATTTTATAAAGTTTATGAACTTTCTCTCATATTTATCGTAAATAGTTACGCATTTATATAATTAACTTCTACAAATTTTTTACTACAAAATTGTGTTAGTTCATTTTTCTCAGTGTAAGTACTATATAGGCAATTACTATACCTACCACCCAGTGCAAAAATTTCGGCAAAGTTAGAGCTCTTAATACATCGACCGACCCCCACTAAATAACTATATTTCGGCAAAACTATTTCGGGGTTCTCTAATTAATCCTATCATCAGCTGCAAAAAAAGTTTTACAAGACTTGTCAGAATGTTATACAAGAAGACAAAATTGTATAACCATGTTAAGTGCAACAAAACAGCAGCAGTACAGAAATTGTGACAGGACTGTTAAAAAGTTAAACGTTTCTTGTAACAGATGATGGGGTTAATTAAAGAACCCCGAAACTAGTTTTGCCGAAATGTAATAGTTGTTGGGAGAATAGACATTTTTCCTTTCAAGGCGAGGTTTTACGATCGAGGCCTTTGGCTGAGATCGTAAAGCAAAGCCGTGTTTAAATTCTTGAAAGAGGCGGACGACTACAATTTTTTTTTAAATAAAGGTAATAAAATTTTACTATTTCGCTGATGTTACAAGTTTTTCATTGTTTCAGAGGTCATGATAATTGGTATTAGCGGTGATTGTCGCAGAGTAGAACTTACTTGGAATAATTGTACGAATTTAACCTTAAATGTATATTACAAATAAAGTAGATTTATGTTTCTGAACTTTTCCTTTTTCCCGTATACTTTCACAAGTGTGCGGAAAAGTATTACTTTCCGCACTAGGGCGAAAAAGTAGTACTTTTCCGCACACTTTTGAATATCACAAGGTAAGACTTTTTCAAACATAATTAGAAAAATTAATATTAATCCACATCACCACTTCTTATAATTAAATAAAACCAATTTTTATTACTATTTTTAAAAATTTATTTCCAATATAACTCTATAATTTGACCACTTCAACAAAATCACGGCCGTCCAGCATTAACTCTCAGAACGACCTTATTATCATTCCTTTCCCATTATTTCATTTTCTATTAAATTATTAAATAATAAATCATATTATAAATTTTTATACTTGGTCGATGCTTTGCGACTACGCTAAGGTATACAAATTTAGCATTAAATTAAATTCCCCACTGTGCTAAAGGCACAGACATTCCACGACAATATATTGCTATGTATTTTCATATAAAATTGTGTATTAAATTTTGTATTTAATTGATTTTAAAATGGAAAGGGGAAGATAAAGGTCATCGTCCCGAGGAGTTTTTCATTAAGTGAAAAAATTCCATTTTCAAATAATGTAACTTGACACCTTCATCCACTCGTGCCTTCAATTATAAAAATTTAAAATTGACAAATTATTGCTTTTAATTATTCAACATCACAAGTAATTAAGTTAAAGAGTCTCATGCTAAAAACAAAAGGAGATGGATGTTCCGAAAATAAGGTAAATAGTTAGGTTTTCTTGAAATTTAAATAATTTTACACATTTGGACATCGCAATATATTGGAAGTAACAGTTCGGCTGAGAAGTCCGTATCGTGTTGAAGAAAAAAACATTTTTTTGGCAAAATTCAATTTAATTATTCAACATAGTTGCCTTCGAGGGCGATAAACCGATTATAGCGATCTTCTAACTTTTCGATACCATTTTTGTAGTACGATTTGTCTAAATAGATAAATAGGTTTCTTTCCTTCTAAATTTATTTCCAGTGAGCATTCCCTTGAAGTCTCCAAACAGGAAATAGTCGCTGGGGGCCAAATCTGGAGAATATGCTGGGTGGAAAAGCAATTTATAGCCCAATTCATTGAGTTTTACTATCATTTTTATCGATTTGTGACACGGTGCATTGTCTTGGTAAAACAAACTTTTTATTTCTTCAAATAGGGTCGTTTTCTTAACAATTTCGTCCTTCAAACGTTGCAACAATACTATATAATAGGCGCTGTCAATTGTTTTCCTCTTTTCAAGGCAATCGATAAATAATATATAGATATAGATTTCTATAGAGATATAGACAATATAGATAAATAACCTTGCCAGTAGACTGTTGTGTTTTTCCTCGCTTTGGATTGGGTTCGTCGCGTGCAGTCCACTCAGGTAACTGCCGATTGGACTCTGGAGTGTGGTGATGGGAAGCCATGTTTCATCCATTGTCACATATCGACGCAAAAATTCGGCTTTATTGCGGTTAAACTGCTAGCTTTGCGTAGTTTTTCGCACAAATATCTTATTAACCGCTGAAAACACCTCATCACTTTTAATATCTGAAATTTTTACAAAAACTTTAATCTAATCGTTTAATTTTCAGGTTCAAATACATAGTTGTATGCAATTTCCTGAATTTGTATGTTTCACAAGTTAATTCCTTTGGAAAAGTTCAAGCACACAATGTTGTCTCCCTTCATGACTTTACTAATGACATTAATTTGGAACATCGTTAATTCGGTTGTTCTGGGATTATCGTAACCATTAAACATTCTCAAAATGTATTTTACCATTTTGGTATTATATTACAGAGAATGTAAGAAATGCAGTAGTTGTATGTAATTACTATATTGATTAATACCGAATTGTAGAAATAAGAAAAATTGATATTACTTACAATATAATTTTGTCTCGAGTTACAAAAAAATTAAAATATGAAATGCACAAAAAATTATTTTTTTGTATATTAATTATTGTTACTAATCTTACATTTATTGCCTTATTGTGATTCCATAAAGTTATAATTTTAGTTGTTTCTTTATTGTAATTCTCAACGGGTAGCCCAGCTATTTTATGCCGTGATCCTGTACGAAATTGACAATATTTTTCTCCATCTTCGAGAAGATCAAAATTCATTATTCTCTGTCTCAATTCTCGTTCTTACATTTTTGGGTGTAAAATATAGTTCAAAGTATTTTTCTTTCTTATTTATTTCTATTCATAATAGGTCTTTCGATTCGTACGTTATATTTTATCAGCGAATTTTATTCAAATATAAAATACTGTAATCTACTACGGTTACGTAATAGCTCAATTGTTTTACTGATTAGAGTTACATAATGAGCCACTTTTAGGCTCTAGTATAATGCTTTTATGTTTATTAAATTAAGGAAGTTGCCGTTTGTGGACATTATCTACTTGTCAAATAATGTAAACCCATAGAAAAGTAAATATTTGAATATTTCATTACTTCAAGATTTTATTAATTAAATGTAATATAGAAAACGCCAATTCAAATAAATAAAAAATTATTAACAAATATTAATTTGGTGAAATATTAAACAAAGTAGAATAATGCATTTGAATAAAAATCATTAAAAAAAAAAAAATGCTGAAGATAAAATTTTCTACGATATACAAGTGTAGAAATGTGTCATTGTCGCACTTGCGTGATTTCAAAACTCGACTAACGCCTCGTTTTGTAAGTGTCACTTTAGCAATGTTGTATACTTATTACAAAAAAATTTTAACATATTTCCTACAAATGTAAAAATATTTCTTTTTAAATTTAAACCCCGATTCCCTCTCACGTTAGGTTTGCTGACGACCTACTCATCGAAGGGAAGAATTCTTGTTTTCTACGGGAGTACTTTACAATAGTTACTTTAATCTCACTTTGAGGGGAGAAGTTGGTTTACATAATTTACATTTTTTTTTTTTTCTAACTTTACTTCTTTTTCATACTACACCCTTAACTACGTTTTTGTTACTTTCTAGATGTTCTCTCTAAACAGACTTTTTTCCCTTGGGGGCTTGGGAAAAGTGAACTAAAAAAAACTCGTAAAGGTTACAAAAAATAAAATGCGTTTTTAGGAATTTTCTCATAATTTTTCATATTTTTCTTTTTTAGTAATACATTTATACTTGAATTTTAATTATAGCTTTATTTTCCTAAATATTCCAGTTTTCTCACCATTTTACCGTCAGAAAAAGCAGTCCCCCTTGATTATAATGTTGCTTTGATTCTGCACTTTCAAAAAAAATTAATTTATGGTTAACCAAATTATAAAAGATTAATTAAATACAACGCCATTTTATTGTGCATACAATAATACAAGTATATACATATACACTTTTATTTTAAACATACGTTTGGAAATCTTTGGACAGAATTTAACAACAAATAGTTTTTAAGTAGTCAAACAAAACAATTATTTAAAACACAAATTATGAAACTAGAGAATACAATTATTAATACAAACGTATATACAAATTTCCTAAAATTTAACACGTTTTTAGTTTTTTGTAGCTAAAAAAATCAATGAGCATTGGATTGTCTCAATAGTGAATAATTAATATCACACTTCGTACAATCGACGTCAGTTATTTTTATTTTTTAACTGGATGTGTTTTAGCTACAAAAAAAATATTCAAAGTGTAAAACACTTGTACCATAAAAACACATGATTTATAAACTACAGATTGTTTTCTTTTATATTTAGACTCAAAAAAAATATAAAAGTTTGAGCTATAAGTATTGACATCGGATTTATCATAGATATAAAATGAGCACAACAATTTGAGACATATTAAATGTAAAATACTAAACTCCAATAAATAACCTTATATAAATAGGGAATATTTTACATGCAATTTTAATTCTCAAAAAATAAGGGAATATTTCTACAGTTAAAAAGATATCAGTATCAATAACAAGTAAAGCTAATCATAGTAAATATTATTATTAGTAACGAGGATGAGTTAACGCTCAGGTACAGGGTGTATATCTAAAGGGAACGGCGCATTTGCAAAACTAATCCGATTTTTATTTTCAAAGCAAAACAATTAATTTATTGAAAAATTTCCAGTCTATTCACTATAATTTATTTTAATCTTGATCTGCGGAAAGAAAATGTTTACTAGTTTGGGTATTTTGAAAAATTGATAATATCACACTGTCGATCACTTTCGATGACGATTGGAAAGCAAAAAAATTATAGTGAGTAGAATCTTTTGCTAATATGCGTAGCCAGTAGACAATAACAAATTTATACTTAAGAGAAAGACTGTGAATGTCACAAACAACACATCAGATAGTAGGTAAAGGTAGGTACTATGTATAGTTTATTGCATACTACACGTCCCCTTGACTAATAATGCATGGCGATGCGACGGGGTTAAAATATTTGGCAAAAAAGTTTTCTTCATTGAAATGAAGTGCATAAAAATGTTTTAATTGTTGTACAATAGATATCAACGAAACATTTTTAGACGCTTAATTTATAGAAAGAATAGGCTAATTAATACACACTTATGTACAAATGTACAAGCATCATTAATAATTACGCTAAATATATTTTACAATTTTACTGTGATATTGAAATCTTGGCACAAATGAAACGGTACAGGCACACATCCATACAAATAACAACTTTAAAGAGTTAGCAACAAATTAGGCTTCCGCTAACTCACCAAATACAGCTAAGAAGCTGAAAATTGCATTTCTTATCTACCGTCTTTGCGTTTTTGACGATCACGCTGATAATCAGGTATTTTTTAATTTTGAAAGACAACAGCAATAGAATGCAGATTATTGTGTATTGTAAATGATTGTTTTTAAATCACACTTAAAATACTTTGAGGGCAACGATACATAGGTAACACATAAACAACACAACAATAATTTTTCTTTCTTAACGTAACATGACGGACACTCGTTTCGGAACAGAAAACTTTCGTTCGTTTTTATATCACAAGAAAATGCAGTACATTTGTAGCTAAAATATATTTACGAATAATGTTTAAATTTATTATTTAATTATCAGAATTAGGCCGTTCAATTTTGCCCATTTACAGCAGTGGCAAAAGAAACATCGATGTTTTAATGAGCACGTTTATCAACAATCAAAATCAAAAACAACTAATTTTCAAAAGTATATAAGTATAAAAAAGTAACAATTAAAAAATTCATACGTTTCTAAAAAGTTATACAATAATCCACATTTAACAAATATAGAGAGCCTAATACTCGGGCATTTGGTTTTATTTCACTGGTCGACATTAATTGCTTTCCCAAAATAATTTCGAATTAAATTTTATATTATTTATGTAAAAGCTTTAAAATATCCGCAAGGCATGTGAAAAATCTGTCGGTTACGTTGATGGGTTTCTTTTGGATATTCATTAAATGTCAATCAAAAATCCAGGTATAATATAATGTTTGAAAATTTTTTAACAGGGAGCAAAAGGTTTTCTTTGCCGATCAGTGTGGTTTTAGTTGGTATAAAAATTGCGCTGGGTATATTATACGAAAAGAATAGTCGGCATAGTTTCTTAAAAATTAGTGAAACGTATTTAAGCAAGCCAAAGAATTTTGGATGTTGTTTTTTACCAATGCCTAAAATCATTGCTTTTTTATTGTCCGACATGTTATCGAAGATGTTATAAATAAGGATAACGTCAGGTTTTATCAGAGGGAGGTAAGTTTTACTGGAATGTGTGAAATCTGAACAACGTCTTTATTCCATCTTACAAAATCGGTATGAATATTTAAAAAAAATAATTTTTCAAAGACAAACAAAGAGATTGAACAGAATTGTTCCAGCCCATCCTGCACCTTTGGACGAACCTGATTATTTCTACGCTAACAAAACGATGGCAGTTCGGGTCTTGCGCAAGCCAGTGGATCTCGAGCGATTTTACTTAACCTAGAGTTTTCTCGTTTGTATGAGAAACTACAAAACATACAATATGGATTATAAAACATGTCAACATACAACAATCAGGTTTTATTTACCTACTTATTAACTGCTTAAACCTATGTTTTACGTCTTTAAGACACTAAAAATACATCAATATGTAACACATAAATGTACGAATAAAACGATAGTGGATTGTCATTTCTTAATGGAAAATTTTGAGGTTTCCTCTGGCTTCGCATAGACAATAGTAATTATTACTACCTACACATTCAGTAACATGTACAAATATTTATTATTTATATTAAGTATTTATATAGATTTATAGTAATAGACTTTTAAAAAGATCACAACACAGAGTAAACAGTACAGGCGCCTTATAGGGCACGTACTACATTGTTAAATGACATTTTAATCGCGCTAAAATATCAAACTTTATTCTGATTTATTTCAAAATAAAAATTCTCTATAATTAAATGTAACAACATCGGTAAATAAATGTGAACAACTTAAAATATTATAACGTCTTACACGATTTTAGTATATCCCTTATAGTTAATTTTTCTTATATAAAATATCAAAACCTCCGCGATTAATAGGTCAAAAATATAATACGTATAGTTTTTGTTTGTAGTTATGGCCGTTGATATAATTAATCTGAATTCAGATCTATTGCTCATAATTCACACGCGATCACCAAAGTTGAACTGAGCATTTTCAAGTTACAAACTATTGAGTACCGGATCGGTATCGGTACAGCTCAAAGCTTAAACTACATAAAGTAGAATAAGCAAAGGTCTCACTCGACAGTCGAAAGGCACTAACGTTACAAAATGTAACGCAACACAACCCCTATTTATTAAATATATAAATCTCTGTTATATGTGGATGTACACCTACCCTAAAGTTTTAACTACAATTATCTACGATCTTGGAATATTACACTTTTACTATACATTTCCTATTTTGCGGATTTATAATTTATTCATATCAAAACTTATTAATTTTGATTGCTTTATTTGATTTACAGTTTTTTTCCTTCAATTAAGTAATAATAAATGTCAATAATTGAGTAATTTTGATTGGATAACAAAAGTTTTGATTGCCTATTACCTGTTTTAATTTGTTTTCTAAAATACTGAAATTTTATACAACCTCTTGCTAAGTATTTAGAGAAGTCGATACGAATACATTAAAACTAGAAGAACACGAAACATCTTTTTCTTTTCGTCTTACAGGTTCGGTGTCTGGAGGACGATGAGATTTCATATGAGCACTACGACTTTTGATTTTAGTAAAAACTCTGCAAAATAAAAACAAAACATTACAATATATATAATGACATATTAATAGTAGTATAATTAAAAAATCCACTTATCATACGTTATTTCGCTTGCCATTATTTTAATTTGAATAATCGTACGAAGGCATTATAAAAGTGAAACATGTCAAAAACATTCTAATATCCTATTAAAAATTTAAAACATCCCACGTATGTACATAATAATTGGAAGAACAGATCAAATCTTTTTTGATCTCAAGTGAAAAAACGGAATAGCAATACATTTTTATGATTATACGAATAAATTGGAAAATGTAAAAAATAACTTCTTTAACTTATTCTTATTATACTAACTTGACGTCAGTGAATGTTTATCCAACAACTGCTTATTCTCAAGATTCCTAGTCGAGTGGTTATAAGTCTACAGCTTGCAAGACTAGAGTAAAAACTTTGCAATAAACTTGTTAGTTTAGCTTGTTTGCAGCAAAGTAGGATAACATTTTTTATGGACTTATTTTTCGCATGTCACACATATTTAAGTGTTTATTATAAAGAAAGGCTTTTGTCTACTTTTGCTTTTTCGCAGGAAGATAAAATAATACGTATGTATTTGCAAATAAATTCTTTCGATTTTTTGCTATTAAATTGTACTTGAAGAGATGAGGAGCAATAAGATTGCAACAATTCAACAACAATCGAAACAACGCTAGCAGACAATCTGATTTTAATGGCATTGGCCTGAGGGCCAGGAAAAACATAAAAATGTAATTGGTCCTAAGGTTGGCAACTATTCTTAATTTTATACATTGGGTAATAAAATATAGGTATAGTATGTTATTCCAAAATATATACATAATATATCTCTTTAAGCTGGTAAAACAGAGTTAATAAAAATATAATATATCATGTCGTAACCTTCCAATTATTTTAGGTTGGAAGCATAAATGGGACCAGTCAGAAGAGCATTACTTCACGAATAACATACAGAAAGACATAGTTCTTCTTATAATTTAATATATAACAAAAAAGAATTTGTGAACTGTATTGCTCAGAGAATATTGATTTGAGGGAAAATATACAGAATCACTTAAAGAAAATTCAATTATCTTTAGTTTTGCATATAACCCTCTTGGGGGTAGAAGGACAATAAAACAAAAACCAGATTTTGGTATATTACATAACTTCTACATTAAGGGTAGTTGCCGACATGCCGTCAGGGGTAATCACACTTTTGAATATATTTTTCCAGATATCAACCAAACATTAAAATTTAAAAATTCGAATAACGTTTTACTTACTGAAATTGGAATCACTGTATTAATATACAGTATTAATACTATTCACATATATTGTCGTATTTTTTTATGTACAAAAGGAGAAGGGTGCGCAAATTGTATTGATCAAGAAAATATTTTTGTTTAATTTTGAAATTAATTTTTGTGATTTTGGAAATTCCCATTAATTAGTGAAGTAATAATTTTATTAATCATTGGATTGGAAACTTGATTGTAGTAGTAAAATTCATAGAATATTTAATTACAACTTTGTTGAAGGAGTGTTCCCGGCCCTTCTCCAGTGGGGTCTGGAGCACATAATCTGCACCTGGCGCATGTTTTCAGGGCGTGCATTGCGCACGGATACATACCAAATGAATGGCGCAAGGTCAAAGTTATCTTCATACCCAAGCCAGGCAGCAGCGACTACTCCCTGGCTAAATCCTTCAGGCCTATAAGTTTGACTTCGTTTTTCCTTAAAACGTTAGAAAAACTGTGCGATAGATACATTCGCGACACGGCTCTTGCTCAAAGACCGCCCCACGCAAATCAACATGCATACAATCCGGAGAGATCGACTGAAACGGCGCTTCACAAAGTAGTGGAGCATGTGGAAAGAGCGCTGGACTATAAAGAGCCCACTATAAAGAGCCTTCAACAAGGCTACCTTCAATAGTATAAACCATTGCAAAATGGATCAGTTTCATACTGAAGTGGAGAGCCGTAGAGGTGAGTGTTGGAGATATAAAAGTTAAAGGCATTGCTGTTAAGAGCTGTCCTCAAGGTGGAGTACTCTCCCCACTGCTATGGAATATGGTAGTTGACGGCCTTATCCAATGCCTCAATGAGAAAGGATTCTATACCATAGGCTACGCAGATGATATTACCATACTGCTTACTGGGAAATTTGAGAACATTGTATGCATGCAAATGCAAAATGCTCTCAATATACTAGAGAACTGGTATAACGAGTACTCTCTGTCGGTCAATCCGACTAAGACGGAGCTGGTTCTATTCACCAATAAAAGAAAACTACAGAGCATAAGAATGCCTAGTTTAATGGGAACTCCCCTGAAACTAGCAGATGAGGTCAAGTATCTGGGTATAACACTTGATAAAAAAAGCTTAACTGGGGGAGACATCTACAAATCAAGCTCAGGCCTTTTGGCAGTGCCGCAGGGCAGTGGGACAGTCCTGGGGTCTTTCCCCTAGGATCACCCAGCAGACAACAGCAGCCTCCTTGCACCGGCTCCAGAGAGTAATCTGTCTGGCCGTAACTGGGGTGATGGGAACAGCTCCAACTGCGGCGCTGGAGACTCTCGTCTGCCTCAATCCACTTGATCTTCATGTGCAGGAGATGGCGGTCAGGGCTGCTCTCAGACTACGCAGCTGACAGCTATGGAAAGACAGGCGGAAAACTGTGGGGCACATGCGGATTCTAGAGGACTACTCTGCAAGAGTACCTCTTCTGCGCCTTGAGCCCGACAGAATTCACCCTAAATACATATTCAACAGGAAATATAACATTCTGCTACGATTACGACATATGTCTGTTCTCGGATGGATCCAAAAACAATGTTGGCTCAGGTGCAGGAATATCTTCCGCTAAGCTTGAGACAAACATGAGCATACCGCTGGGCAAGTATGCCTCGGTCTTTCAGGCTGAACTTATGGGCATACTGCACTGCGCAAGAATAGTTAAGGACAAATGCATCCGTAACAAAAATATACGAATATCTACGGACAGTAGAGCTGCTCTTGTGGCACTTAGGAGCCACAAGGTCACCTCCGGTCTGCTGCTCGAATGTATGCAGACACTGAATGAGATATCAACTCCAAACAGTGACCTTACCCTTCACTGTGTTAAAGGACACCAAGGAAACGAGGATAACGAAAGAGCAGATTCGCTGGCGAAAAACGGTTTAAACAACCTTCCCTGCGGCCCCGAACCGATGATCGCGCCATCTATAAAAATCTTTGATACTCTCCTAAACCAACATATCCTCAATCTACACTCCCGCCGATGGGAAAAAGGGACTGAATGCAGACGGGCAATTGCAGGGATATTAACTGGACACGGAAGATTAAGCTATCTACGATGCCCAATGTGTCGAGGATGCAACGAAGCAGATGAAACAGCTGAACATGTGCTCTGTCACTGCCCAGCCTTATCGTCAAAAAGAGATTCCATGTTGGGGGACTTTTGGTCTAGCATGGCCAAAATCAGTGAAACCCCGCCCGCCAGGATTCTTGAGTTCATCATCCGGTTGGGATGACTTGAGGAATGATGGGACGGGGTCGCTGTAACGGAGGCTGTACAATGGGTCCGATTAAGCGGCCTAAGTGCGTGCGAGGTGTAAACCTTGCCCTCCATGCCATAATCTAGAATCCAGAATCCAATGGAATTAATTGATAGCCGGACATATTATGTATGCCAGTATCATCAGGAGGTTTAACGTTTCCATTTTCTTGAATTAGTTTCAAGTTCAAATTTAATAATTTCTAAATACAGCCAATCGAGGTACACATTAATCGAATTCGACTGTATCCACTCATTGGTAATGGTAGTAATAATTTAATATAATGTGATCTATGTACTCGTATATGTAAAATATCCGTAACTCATTTCTGATTAAAATTTAAAAACTAAAATAGTGATAAAAATTCAATAACATAAAAATTTCAGTTCTACATTCAGCCTTAATTGAAAATAATTTCATTAAACCGAAGTGGGTAAACTGTAGTCACTGAAAATATTGCTAAAGATAATAGCAAATTTGTTAATTAGCTTTAGTGCTACATATGTGAATATACATAGCTTTCAACGGATTGTATGTTGTTGTTTAACGTTTACCCAGATGGAATGTAATTTTAAGCGTATAAAAGTTGGGCTAGTTGTTGATCGACGATAATGAAGGTGGTTTTATTTCATCCGAGGAGTTCGAGCGTTATCTTAACTTGCTCAATATGGTGTACAATGTACCGTTGTTGGTGTAGTATTGGAGAATCTTGATAACCAAACTTGACCCACAGAGGGATTTGGCTACCATCTGCGTTACGAATGGTTGAACAATTACAAGTAATAAAATATTGTTAATTTATGCATTTATGCAGTGTCTGGCTATAACTAACTCAATCAAAAACCAATGTCAAAATTATTCCTTTGCCAGGTTAAGGTATCTGTTGCAGTCATTTAAATATGAAAATCATTTTAGCTGAGCTTTGTTCTTAGAGAATCCCCGGTCCATGGTGAACAAAATATAATTTTTGGCTTTGGTAACTTAAGTAAATCGATATTATTGCTAATTAGTGGACTCGAGGACTATTCCTCACAATCAGGTTGATTTGGGTATTTTTTTATGGCTTTGAGGTTCCCTGAAGCCATTTTACTAATTTTGAAACGATATTTCTATCAAATCTGCAGATTAGGGCCAAAAAGTAAAACGAAATAAGTACGAAAAATAAATCAATCATTTCAGGGATTGTTTCGGTAAATATAATAATCCCATACAGACCATTTGAACCCACTTGTTAGTGACAATTATGTAAAGCTAGTAATTTTTTTGCCATCAAAAATTTATTTTTAGACATGAGAAAATCACCACTTATTTTACAAGTTTGTTTAACGTAGAAAATTTAATTGGGTAGATACTAAGTGTTTATTTGGCCAAACTTCAAAGCGATAATTCAACCCCAAGTTGAATGATTGGTCTGAGGTTTAAATGAAAATAATTTAATATTTGTGAAATTTGAGTCGATTATAAGAATGTTAAACCTGATGATACGATACAGAATACAATATTTAATTGACAAGAAGAAGTCTTACATTGTATCGGAAATTTTTACTTATATCATTTTAAAGGTGCTGTTTCGTAATTGTGTAAGTTTATGGCATTGTTATTGAGGATATTGTTTGCTGTTGAAGGTATTAACCTTTTGCGTTCTTTAACCCTGCATTTTGAGTGTATAGTACTGTCTGAGCTTGAAACTGAAGAGACCAAAATAAACACTGATATATATGCGAAGTTAAATGTTATTAAACGATTGATTTTCAGAATTCAATCTAGTTCACATAATGCCGAATAAAGTTGACCCTCAGTACCCTCGCTAAAATTAAACAAAGCAAATGTAATTATTGATTGGAAGTATCTAGCAATTCGAAAATAGAAGTAATATTGTATTATAACAGTTTTATTCAATATCAATAACAAAATTCTTAAGTCTATTCTGTCGGTCTAGCCGTTTCTAGTAGAAATTTCAATATAAATTCATGCTGCATATTATTTTAAGTCTGGAAAACTTGAATTATACATCAACACGTTCATCAGCTCTCGAAACAATCCATTTGTTTAACGTATTGTCTATTCACTTACGGAATAAAGTCAAAATTGTTACTGTTTTCATACGAAAAATAATTATTATTACATTTTAAACTGCAATTTTCACGACACGAAAATTTGCAGCTACTCACTCGCCAAGTGAGCAGCTTAGCTTGGCAAAACGAGCACGAAGATTGTCTTTTGTTTTAAATTAAAGTGGAGCGAAAATGAAGAGATGCAAATCTTGCCGGAAATTTGAAATGGTTCAACGATCAAGTAAAATTGATCTTGATTTTTTGTACATTTCAATTTGGGTTCGAATAAAGGTAGATTCAAAGTTATTTATTTTTATTTATTTTAGAATTTCCAGTTTTTGATGTAGAATTTTCTCTATTTATCTTATGCATAAATTTTCTATAATTACCCGCATAGAGCAATATTCTAGCTTTCACAGATCTCTAACTCTATGAGGTTTATATGTTTATCGATTTTTACATTTCAGCAAATAACTGAATTTCAGTTATTACATGTAATCATTTTTTATAATTAAATAGAGTCTATGAGATAGATCTATGCCGCATAGTTTAAAATTGTATTATCTCGTCGCCGCAATTAATATTTTCAAATATAATTTTGAAAATGCTGTAACTCCCACTAAATACAGCGGTAAATGAATTTGATCGCATGAGAGAATCGGTATAGTTGAGTGTGTCGAATTAGTGTAGGATGAACGTGATTTGTAATTTTTCCCGTTTAAAATCACTCTTCAATTTCTCGGTATGAGTTAAAATTAATGAATTATACTTTTATTCCTTTCTTAAAAATACATTTCAGAAAGGTTTCGTTCCTAATCAAACCGAAAAAACGTTAAAAGATTAACCAGGCCCTATTTCACGATGTTTATCGATCATCAGTTGCATGTAACCAAAATAGCGTAAATTAAAAACGACATCAGTGAAAAGAAATTTTTTAACTACATCCGAAATAACCCAATACATTGTTGGGTATCTGCAGACGCGGATAAAATATTTTTCGTGTGATTATATTTCCTGCAGTGATTATTATTATTATTGATAACGAATATTATGAAATATTTCTCATTTTATAAAACCCACGTGTTATTTCTACGAGCCTTTAATACAAAATAACCTAATAAGACTTGAAATACGAATCTTAAATCAAGTAAAACAAACAGCAAATTTTTTGTTATAATTTAGCCCATACCATAATAGAAATACCCACAAGATGTAGCTTGCGTGATAGATTTTCTAATTAATAAATAAAGTAGAACGTCATGCTTTCTTTAAGAAAGATAACTAATAGATATAAATACACAAAAAACATATAAAAACAACGAACCAACCAAAATAAAATAGAGAAAAGAAAACGCAAATAAATTAATTGTACCTCAGTCCGCTCAATGGATTGTCAGTGAAAGTTGATGCGATAGTATTAGCTGGCAAGCAACACGCACCTTAGCAATACATCGATCAATTTACCTTAGCTATGCTATGATGAATGTAGAACACTTACTTCCCGCAAATCTTACAAGGATAATCTTCAGAAGAATCTGAATGGCACATTGTTGAAGGTGTAGATTGCGGTCGCCTTTCTAATGTTGCAGTTGGAATAGGTGAACTTCGAATAGTTCCTGCATGAATTCTTATGTGACCATTTAGGGCGGCTTTCGAGTTAAAACTCTGCAGGGCAAAAAATAAAATCGCATTGTTAAATAATAATTGAACGAAACGAAAAATTACTTACTGCTGAGCAATCGGAAAACTCGCAGATGAAGTTTTTATGTTCCTGCACAAATAAAGGCGATTCGGCATCGGCTATCTTTAATAAATTAATAAAAACAATTATGAATCGATCAACTTTTTTCATGCAACTTACTCCTAATAATTTTACATCTGGGTGAGGTTTTTCATCAACTTCCAATTCAAATCCTGTTGCGTACCCACGCTTCAATTCCCTCGAGAGTTTAATCCGGCGGTATTCATCGACGCATACTTTTTTCCAAACATAATAAAATTGTACGCATTGCTTTGTGGATTTGCTACCAATCTAAAAATTACCCAAGAGATTTAAAAATTAAAAATTTAAGATGCAATTTAAATAAATTACCTCACGGGATATACTGTAAAAATCTTTGTCGTATCTTATTAAAGCTTCCTGAAACGATTGTATTTCTTCGGCCGACCACCTATCGCTATCATTGTATTGATAATGTAACAATGGATGATCGAAAGGTAGAGCAGGAGATGCTTGCATGAGCCTTAACATTGCGTCCTGCGGTAAATATATTAAATTAAATAACGTACGCAACGAAAATTTAAATATCTTACGTGAATATTTCCTCCGCACATTTGTAGTATATGCATGGCATATTCTTTGTTGCGTCCTCCACCTGGGACTGCTGCGCAGCACGCGAAATCCAAGTACATGTCAACTGCACATATTTAATACTAACACATGCCTGCTGCTTGAACCACATTGTGGCTCAAACAACAAGCTTTCTTAATACTAAATTCCAATTAAGCTATTTTGTTTGAACCAACAACAAATTTTGTTCTAATTATTATATTGCAAACTCACCTTCGTTATCATTGTAAGTGTCTGTGGGCAGACCCCATAAAAGTTGTTCTTTCAGAGGTTCGTGGTTCGAAAAAGGAATTGACTTTCTTAGAGCAGGAATTGTACTTTGAAATTGGGATCCTATGTTAATGTGAGGCGTCGAGTCCGATTCAGGAGCAGATTCGCTGTTCCAAATATTTAACACTTCTTCGCGCGATTCTAAAGTGTTGCATAATATAAATAATTACAGTTTGATCATAAACACTGCGACTGGACATACCGTTAGGTAATTTATGTTTTAATCTACAATATAATCCTTTCCCAGGTCTGGTTGGATTCAATAAAGGAGGAGGTGTGTACGTAGACGAACCATGCGGTCGACTTCGTGTTGCTCTCAGCCGCGATTGATGTAAAACTGGCAATTGTAAGAGTTCCGATCTCGGACGTTTTCGCGAAACTTTTGCAGGACTTAATGGTACCTTGCTAAAATATTTTAAATATTCTCATATTATGAAATTTATGTAAAATTTAAACTTACATAGTAGGACTAATAAAAATGTCGTCTTCTTCCTGTTTTATTCCTTTCGACATTTGTTTGGGTATCGTACATCGCACTACGGAATTTATCTTTTGTACTTTCTCTCCATTCTTTATTTCCATATTTTGAGCGTGCATTATCGAATTTCCAGTAACGACAATATTTTTTGTTTGCAGCGAACCCCCGCTAGTTTGGATTAACTTCAATTCCCCATTACTATCAACGAGAATTCCGGTAAAATTTGTGCTATTTAAATCTAACAGTCCATTGCTGCTTATAACTTTTAAAGGCATACCGTTAAATTCAAACTTCTTTTTAGTATCTTTAGGACTACTCGATAATAAAGGATCGTCCGAATTAGGCATCATTTGAGATTGAAACGCATAATGAGGTGACAATGGAAATTGTACATTGCTTGGTGATACGGTATAAGTTACCGAAGTATGTGGAGATGATACAGACGATGATGGAATATTAGAGAGAGGAGAAGCCACGGGCGTTAAACCTACCGACAGAGGCGATTGAGGTACCGGAGAATTTGAAAGAGGATATATGTCGTCGGTTGAAATCGTTTCGCCGGGTAGAACTTCTTCCAGTGCTTCTTCGACAGCCGCAGAACTCGACATTGTCGATGTAAAAAATGCCGCAGAAAGTGGAGAAGATGCCTGCGGCGGTTCTTCTAAATCTTGCCCATTTATTTGCGTATAGTCACTTTGTTTGGGAGACACTAAAGGCATCATTGAATTTTGACCAAAACACGGACTTTGACCTTCGTGACTTGCCGGAGGCGTGGGATATACGAAACCTGGTGAATCGTGCCTCATTAATGGCGATTGTAATGGAGATTGAGCAGTTAATGATGGATGAGGTGATTCTGTGTATTGAGCTGGTGATTGTGATTGATAACCAGGGGAGGGCATATCCAAATTGGATGCCGAATGAAATGTACTAAAGTCCGCTAAACTTTCTGGTAAAGGCGAGTCCAGCACTGCTTGTAAGTCTTGATTCACTGAATGGCTCGATTGATATGGTGGTGAATTTACTGTATCTTGTAAACTTGCCGTAACGTTCGCGTAGTCTTCTAACGAAGCTATGTCTTGTAGTTGATTTTCATTCTCGTTGTGTAAGAGCGAATCGCTTTGGAACTGAATTGAAGTTAAATGCTGAGCGTCTACGCCTTGAAGAAGCATAGAATCTTGTACCTGAGTGAAAACTTCATCTTGAAGAGTTTGCGAATAAAATCCACCATTATCTTCAGATTGATATGCTACTCCTGTAAGCGTTAAAGATTCTCCAGTTTGTAACTGAATTACTCTTTGAGTTGCCTGACCAGGATCGGAAGTCGTTCTTTTCACCGACACTTTTCCCTTTTTGAGAATCAAATCTGCTAAGGCTTCGGCTTCTCGTTGAGTACTTTGGTGTTTTTGCGATGTATAAGTTTCAGCTTCGGAATGTCTTCTTGTTTTTTCTGTGGTTTGATGTGGAGGTGCGGGGACCACAAAAGATGTAATTTTCGAGTCTAAATCGTTAGAACTGTTAGTGGAATGCACAGTAAGAGGAAATAACGGCGGAGCAGACGATCTTGGGGTTTCTTCATTATTTGAGGGCGTTTGAGGATTTGTTATACGTTTATTTATAATTTTTTCTTCTATTAATGCCCGCACACTTACACTAGCAGTTTGTAAAGGTGGTCCACTTGCGTCTTTTTTCTCACACTTTTTATTTTCTGCATCCTTAAAATATTAATAGTTAAATTAGGCATAAATTATAGAATAGAATTCAACGTAATTAAATTGAGAAAATAATTTTACCTTTTTAAAATAACCACCATGAAGCCGCATATGACCGTTCAATGCAGGAATGTTTTTAAATTTCCTATGGCAGAGATTACACTCCACAGGTTTCGATTCAGTTTTATTGACTTGGTGATTGGAATTAGTACTCGAAGATGTAGTAGTAACTTTTGATTGAGATGTCGATGTGCTTGATGTTATTTTGTTGGTAACATTTTGTTGCGCCTATGCAAAAAATCATAAAAATCAGTATGCAGTAAGAAAGTTCTTGCTCGTTCTTTTCAACTTAATGCTGCTCTTCATTAAAAGTGAAAATCCGTTTTGTCAACATTTTTGCTAATTGGTAGAATTTAAGCTGATTACACTTTGCTTGGTCGATAAATTTAATTTGTCGCAGTGGTTGCTTGCTGTTTTGTTTAAAAAAAAAATTCTCAAGAACATCAAAGGATATTGAGTTGCAAATAATTGTCTACGCTTTTTGCAATCCATAACTTTTTACTTTTTAAATAATAGCTAAATTATAATAAACTTTGAAAATTTGGTAAAATTAATCCGGCATATTTTTTAATAAATACAATCTTGTCATCTCCGATATTAGCAAATAGATCTTCCTACTCGTATTAAATTAAATTTTTTATAAAAAGTTTTTTCGTTCTTTAATGAATTTTGCTTTTGTACGAAATTATTAAGCAAATATTGAAATTTGAGCAAATAAAGTTTTTTAAAAAGAAAATGAAAGATTGCACACATAAATTCGGATAAAATTAAGTTAATATGATTGAATTTGTAAAACCTTCCATATCTGCAAGTAGGTAGTTTTAATAAAACTCAATTTGTGGATATTTGTTTAACATCTGCGCTAGATTATGATAAATTAATTTACTATTTTAAAATTTATACGAGTGTTATATTATTTTACTTATTAATTAGGTAGAAAGATATTTACCGTGGAAGACCAAACTTTTTGAATTTTATTCGATGTTTTGCTATGGGATTTTGATATTGGTTTCGTAGCAGGTTTGCTCACCGAATGCGATTGTCTTTGTGTTTGTTCCATTATTTGATGTATCAAATCTAATTGCTGCTTGGTTAATCCATCGTTGTTACTTCCGTTACCACTCTGTAAAAAATAAATGGGTAGCTTTAAGCATTTATAATTTTCGCGTTTTATTTTAACGAATGTATCTCGAAATTCGCGGTAAGAAAAATGTAGGCACTTCTAAATCAGAACTGAAAGCTGTAATTTGTAATGCTTAAGAAAATAATGTTAGGGTACAACCAAACCGAGACATAATCCCAATAATAATGTCCAGGTTGCCATAGTTATAAATTATATCGTTAGATGATGGTTAAAAAAGTTTTATGCAACTTTTTTAAATTAAGGTATTTTTATCTTACAGTAATTTACGTTAACAAACTTGAATTCATTTAATAAAGTAATGTGCCATAATTTAAAATGTGCATGAGCAATAATAATATAAAGGATGCTATTATAACTGGTATGAACTTTCTCAATTATAATTTATTAATAATTTAAAAGCAATTTAATAGTGATAATGTAATAAAACTTTAATATAAAACTTGCTTTAAAACTAAAATATAGCAATGTTTTTGGAGTTAATTAGCTTTTAAAAGTTAAAAGGGATTTATAACTAAAGTTTAACAATATAATTCCTTGCTATGCATGCACAAGCTAATTTGATTGAAAAGAAGTTTACAACTTGGTCTTTACTTTTATAGGCTCGGTTGCTAGTAATTGCTGTAGCTGACTTTTGCCCGTCGAGGAAGAAGTTGGAGGTGGAGCATATTGGATACAACTAGAACCATGTGGCGAAGCGGCATCTCCCGACGCTGCTCCTTGTGCTGGAGACATCGTGGTTGTATTTGTACTGACAGTGGAAGAACTATGATGATTTTCTGTGTGCCTCCTCAATGATCTAGCATCGCAATAAGATTTACCGCAACCTTCGGCTTTACATTCATATGGTTTTTTATTTCGATGTGTCAGCATGTGCCCATTTCTGCAATTAAAAGACTCTTAATGGGGAAAAAATGTTTATCAATCTTAGACTTAAACCTCGCAACGAAAATAATTTAGGTAGCAATGCCTAAACGAATATTAATGAAAAGCAACAAAATTTAATATTATGCATAAGGTAGACGGAGCTCAATTTCATATTTCGAAGAAGCTTCGAGGTAAATTATAAATTAAAATTTACAATCCCCATGTATTCCCTGTACTTAATGTAAACATATTTACTTTCTATAAAAATAAAATAAAGGTAAAACCATTTAACTGTTTAGTAAAAAGTGTATTTTGCTCAATTAAAGTTGTTATTTTAAGAAAGTTGTTTAAGCTGTAAAGTTCTTCAGAGCTTTTAGTAGGTAACAATATTTATCGTCAGCTTTTTAATAAATTTAGAAGCAATCCTATGTGCAACATATTTAAAGCAATAAAAAACCAACTTCATCTGAATCAAACATTGTTTGAAAATAAATTTTGTGGTGGAAACTACACACCTACTTACAGTAGTATATGCTTAAAAGTTTTAAATTGTGGAAGTAGTTCACATAATAAATGTTAGAAAATAAATCACCGCTTCTACAGTTCAGCAATTACAAATTCGTTGTTTTTTGATTTATAAAAAGTTTCTGGTGCTGTGCTAGAGATAAAATTTATCTTTTGAATTTTAAATGGAAAGATATAAATGCAGACAAAATGTCGTTATTTGAAAAAAATAAAATATCCTTTATATTTTTTCTAAAAAAGCTTATGGTACGAAGCACCATTGTATCAAATTGAAAGTTTCCGATACTCGTTTGCTTCGAATTTTTTTATAAATCACCAGATAATTTTATAGCTAGCAATTTTTACACTTAAGAATACTTCAAGGATTTGATTTGTGGCACAACCATGAAGTATAATTTATAAATATCGCGATGAAAGACGTCTTTGCGCTCATCAAAAATTATGTTTAAAGTACCTAATCGTTGAAACGGTTTCACAGGTTGTTGTGTAATGGAAATTATTCAACGATTGCTTGCAAAAATTTTAAAAATCCAATCGACAAGAGATGTCAGGAGTATGCTGAGAAGTCTAGACGATTCAAAAATAGAATACAGAGAAGCAAAGATAGCTTGGAAGATGATTAGCACCCTAACCGGCTAGGCAAGGTTAGCAACGTCAAATACCGAATCAACATTCATTATATAATATAGTTAGTATACATATAAATTATTGGGAACGGGAGGACCAATCAGAGTGCAGGATTTTAGGCTTGTATATAAGTGCTGATATTACTTCTCATCAAAGAATGAAACCTTATCATTTTCATCATTCCTACAAACATCTATTGGTTGCTAAGACAAATAAAATGTTCGAAATAATTTTTTTTAACAATATAAGATAATCAATGTATTTCCCGAATATGCAAGTCCATAAATTGGTTATAATGTAAATATTGAAATTAATGTTATAATTTTAGATTATACAACAACAATAGGTTTAACGTAACATACTCCGAAATTATAAATGCAGTGCTGTTAATTACACTACATACAACTAGTGTGTATCGAAGGGTAAGCACGATATTCGAGTCCACGAAATTAAAATTTTTCTAATGAAATTATAACGGTTGAGAGCGTCAATTACAAATATAAACTAAATTTTGGTAAAAAACCGTAAAAATTACCACTCCCATGGGGAAATTTTATAAATAAAGGTACTTTCAAGGAAATGTTTTCAGTTTGTACGTTATTACAGGACCTGTTACGTTTAAAAACTTATTTAAATTGCAGGCTTAATTACTTTTAGTAAAAACATTCATTCAAAGTGAGAGATATAAAAAATTATCAAAAGTTGAGGTAAAAAAAGGTAATAAATCATTGGTAAAAAATATTTTCTATTCTAATAAAAGTTCAAAAAGTAAAAGATACGCAATTAATTCGTCAACTTACAGATGATCCTGTCGCTTGAAAGCTTTCCCGCACATAGTGCATACGTATTTTCGTTCGTCACTATGAGTCAGCTTGTGTTTAGCAAGAGCAGATGCATTTCCAAAAACTTTGGCACAAACCTGTAACAGACAAAAAAATTGGCATTATTTTACATGCATTAAAATGTTTACGTAGTTAAGATTTTCTAGGTCTAATGATGCATTAAATTACAACGTAAGTTTTTCTACTTCTATTTTAAGCTTTGTTTTTCCAAGAAGAGAATACGCATTTTGACAGAAAGTTTTGCTATTTGTTATCTGAATTTAAAACTTCAAAAAATATTTTATTTTATTGTTATTCCCAAAAAACTCTACATTTTTATTTGACGAGAACTCCCGAAATAATATGGTTGTGATCTCTTTCATTCGCTTTTTGGTTCGTTTTATTGGTTATCCCTCTTTCTCACCTTGTTTCCAACTAAGGAATTACAATAAATTGTAATTGGGAACGATATTTATTGTTTAATAACAATAATATGTAGTGCGTGTGCTTAAAACTACGACAAAATATCACATGAACGAATAAATAAAACTCAAAATGAAAAATATTAAAGTTTTGGAAACCTTTTTTTTTTATTCTTCTTGATTCGGTCGCTTACAAACCCTGGCTCGAGTGAACAATTTTCAACTTAGCACGTGGACGCACACGACTGGTACCCTTTGGAAATCAACCCTCGGTAAAACTGAGTATATTTCCTGAGCACTGCCGACTCGTTTCCAATTCGAAAAATTTCCACCTCCCAATTTGTTTATTCTTAGCCTCTCGGTTACGAGTACCAGACCCGACCCATTGATTTTCGCAAGCTTCCTCGCTACTGGCTGTTAATGGGACCATTGATTTGGCGATCGTCCGGCTGAACATGCCAGAACCTCCTCCATAGCTGTTAACTGCGTTTTGATCGGGTTTGTAAGCGGTTTAAAAAGTAGAAAATTTTACATAGCTTAAAATTTCAAACAAAGAAGGGCAAAATATAATTGGGACCATGGAAGTCCCTTGTAGGCAATTTTACCCCCTTCGTCCCTAAATTATGTATGTACATATGTGGAACATAATTTATACGATCTTCTATAGGGCTTACCTGGCACTGTTGCGGACCTTGTCTGTTAGGAGATGCAGCTTTAGGTCGAGGTCTCTTAACAGCTAATTTTACTATTTCACTCGAAGAACCCACTTGTGGTTTTTTATCTTCTGTTGTTGTTGTAACTGAAAAAAATCCTACCTTTAGTAAAATTCAAAATTTATACACAAAATGCACAATTTTGTGACAAATGCTTCGTTACTGCAGTGCACTTAATGAATATGTTCTATATAAAAAAAGTTTGCATAATTACAAATTTACTCTTTGTCTCTCGAAGTTTCATAATGAGTTAGAGCTTTTTAATGAGTAACTATTTTATTTTAATTGAAACAATTTTCTTTGTAACGGAATTTATTTGAAAGAAATATATTTTTGCACAAAAAATTATTACAACAGAATTACGCTTGAGTCAAGTTGAATTTTTAACACAAAAATACACATTTAAATTTTCGTATGTACGTACTGGTAATCTCTCTCTTGTATTGTCAAAGCTTTTTGTGATGCACTTTAAAAAAGTGAAACATAAATATTATCCCGGATATTAGCATAAAAATTTTATATTTCGTTGCTTAAATTAAGTTTCAAAGAAATATGCATATTTTTGTTTATATTTAAATATAACTATGTAGGTGAGTTAAATATATTTTGAAATTTAAGTTTCGTTTCAGTAAATCATAATTTAATTTAATAATCACAGCCGATCAATCGATGTGGGTATTTCAAATTATGTGCTCCTACAATGTTTTCGAATTGTAATTTTGCAATACATTTTATTATGTAAATGCACATTAATATTAATTAATTATAATTTTTCGTTATTCCAGTGGGAAACGATAAATACTATCTGTAATTATTGTTTTGTATCAGTTCTATATTATTTAATTTAAAATTAATTTAACTATTAATAGTACAATAATTACATAGAACGGCATTGTTTTATAAACAATAATAATATAGCATTTTCAGCAATGTAATCATTTGTGCTATAAAAATTAATAAAAACTTTATTATTTCCACCAAATATGTCTAAGGTAATATTTTCCAATAATCTTCGACAAGAAGAAGTCATACGTCAATCAAGCTGAATATTATATTTTGGAAACGGACCGTCATTCGTGAAGGGTATTTTATTTACTAGTTAATATTAAGAAACACGCAAGCATTTCCTTGACAGCTTTTAAATTTTTTGAGTTCAAAGTAAAAGTGCAATTTTCCACGTTTAGCTGCACGGTAATAATTACAAACAAAAATAATTGGATAAAATCCAGAAATATAGAGTTTTTATATTTTGGTTATTCTATGCAAAAAATTAATTAACGTGTCGCAGTTTTTTTGATGTATTAACTGGCAGGAATATAGCAAAATAAATATGTTAAATCCATCAATCATTAAGTTTTAAAAATCAATAGACATAATTATATGTCTGGATATAAATATCACTTTATGGATTTGATTAAGTAAATAAATTCAATATCGATCGACGAATTATCTCTACTATTCAGTAACGAATAAATGTATATGGAAACATTTCTAATTTACCTACTAAGTAAAAGTATGAGGAATTGGAAAGCATTTATTGATATTGACACACGTCGGTCGCTTCTCTCGCAGTGGGTAATGGAGTGCCAGAGTTAGCGCAAACAACTTATTTCCACCGGGAATTGTCAACAGAAGCCTTCATCTCATAACTCAATTTTTGCACTCGCGTTTATCACAACAACCTGCTGAGTGTGATATCACTACCAGCTATAGGATTAAAAATAAATTGTAAAAATTACAAAAATGTAATTGTCAAAAGTGAAGCGAACTGTGGGCGTTTGCTAGGACGGAATTAGACGTCGCTCTCTGTGCAGGTACTAGGGGGCATTTAATCGTCAAAAGCATTAATATTTTACAATGTAATCTTTTGAGAACGAAACCCAATTAGCAAGTTGTAAAATAGAATCTAATTATAAAAGTATCTTTACATATCATACCCGGTTGTTTAATATAACGATTACATTAATGCAAAATTGAGTTTTCTTTCAGTATTGCAGCGTCCGCAATATCTGACAATCAAATATTCATTAGCTTCGTACTGCAATCCGACTGGTTTCAGTAGAACTCGACAACTTTGGAATCATATTAGAAGTTTTCAATGAAAGTGGAAATAGAATTTGAAGCGATGCGTATCTTCAGACCGATGTCGATAAAGAAAGAACCGCAAAATCTAGACATTTCTTCAATTAGCTGTTTCGCTCTAAGTAGAGCCTTTATAAATTTAAAATACATTAAATATTTTATATAAACTAATGAATTAGATAACGCTCAATTCACAATTTTAAACAGATTTTATGTTTTAATTTTAAGAATTGAAACAAAAATGCTGAATTCTGTATTAATCAATGCAGTTTCCTTTAAGTTATTCAACAATATTTTACAGCTCGGTAGAAAAAATTTAATAAAAAAAAGTCATTGTATAAATACTAAAGTATCAACCAATACTACATTTTTACTGCAGCCCGCTGGTATGTAAGGTATTTTTTAATATTCAAAAAAATCTGTAGAATGTTTATTTATTATTGGAAACAATGAAAAATGATCACGAAAGAATGTGTTGTAAATTTCATCGATTGAAGTAGCATCTTGTATTACATGATCATACAGCTACAACAGCATTTTCGAATTCCATGTTTTGTAATCAAATTCACGTGTCCGTATGAAGTAAGTAATCAGAAACGGTAAAAATAACTTTTGCAAAAAATTTACCTACTATATAACACATATAAATTTAATGGTAAGACATAAATTTGACAAACATACACAATAAATAAAATTTTTATCGATATATTATATGCTAGGTATGGCAATACCCGGTACATAAGCGTTTTGGAAGTTAGTATATGATATTGTTAGAACAATATCCTACCTTCGTTCAATTACGAAGACCATGGAGATATTTATACCTAATTTTGATCTAGCAATGATATTTTTTGAAGAACAGTTTTTAAAGCTAAAATCTCAACTTGTGATGATTGTGTATTGTGCAAGGTTCATGCTAGAAGTACATTTTCAATACATCATTGATTTGCTTGTTGAACTACGCTTACATCAAGTATTACTACAATTCCTGATAAAATTTTGAAATGAAGTTACATCTATTTGGAACAAAAGTGATATGGATATTATCGTCATTAACATTGTCGTTCAGTAACATTGCAACTTTTAGTAACATTGATTGTAGGAATAAAATTTAGTAAAATCTATTTACGTTGTTGAGATGAATGTACCATAATCCTAATATGGGTCTTAATTTTAAAAAAATATATATTTCCAATTCTAGAAACCGGGTCCCTTGGGTTAATCCACTATCAACTTTTAAAAACAGGGTTACTGGCATTTCCCAACTTGGTTAAGTAGCCGTGGGGTCTAAATGCAGAAACCTTTCTCAAAAAAAAAAGAAACTAATGATAATTACTTATATTAAATGGGGAATCATTAGTCCTTACCCCGTAGGGTAAAACGATACTTTTGAAAATTTCCGTCTAGTTTAAAAATATATAATTTTACTTTTTCAAATAAATTTCAATAGTTTATAAACTTTATTTATATTACAGCCTTTCGTCTTAGGAGGATCATTTTAGGCCACTCTTCCCTACTAAATTTAAATTTTTATTTTTGATTAATTTTGATGTTTTAATTTAAGTATAATATAATTATATTTAGTATTTCAGGAGAAATACCCACATTGCTCATATTGGTACCGTTTATGAATGGATTTTATTGGTTTTATAAACAATTTTATAAGCCAAAGTAAAAATAATGAAAAACCTGTAATAGGTATTTTCGATATTAGTTAGGATAACTAATATTATTCCATTCAAAGCCGAGAATGGAAATAGATAGTTTTCCACGATAAATGTTATCGAGTATGTTGCGAGTCGCAGAGAAGAACTTACTTGGAATAATTGTACGAATTTAACCATAAATGTATATTACAAATAAAGTAGATTTATATTTCTAAAATTTTCCTTTTTCCCGCATAATTTCACAAGTGTGTGGAAAAGTATTGCTTTTCCGCACTAGGGCGAAAAAGTAGTACTTTTCCACACACTTTTGAATATCACAAAGTAAGACATTTTCAAACATAATTAGAAAAAAAATCTTATTTTATAAGTTGTAACTCTCTTTAGGCTCCAGAGTTGCATTCCCGGAAACTCAGCATTGGCTAGGCGTGGGAACAGGAATAATAATACGCTAATCTTATTGTAAGGGCGCCACCCGATTTTTATTAAGTTTAATTACACGTCGATAATTATTTTTAAAATCACCAAAACATTAACAATACGTAATCTCCCGGAAACCGGGTTAGCAACAATTCAACTTACGCTAGCGCTTCTATTGATCTTGGATCAGCACGTTTCTACGTAAATCTTCCAGTTTTCCTGGATTGTACCGGCTATGCCAAAAGGTTCTAACTAATAAATTGAAACGCCATCAATATGGACACGCATCATTCAATTCCTCTTTTCACGCACTCATTGTAATGAAATGGATCAACAATTAACGAATCTTTATACTCAATCTAAAAAGCCTAAAAGAACCAAATAAGCAACGATTCTACAATGAGTTACGAAAGTTACCTTCCTATTGGAAGGCTAGGCCAAAATCTTCACAAATCGGACTGCAACCACTACCAATATTTAATTCATAATATTAATTTATTATTTTCACTCTAACTAGGCAGGCAGCAAACGTCCCAAAAATCTAATTCTTCCTATCCTTTCTAATCAATTTTATCACCTCTTTTCCTAACCTCTACACAATTTTCCTTTCGCGCAAGTCCTATTTTCCTATCTACGGGGTAATTCAAATTTAATATTACAAAGTCTATAAGTATATTAATACTGGACAGAAATCTAGCAACACATTTGTGAGTTAATTAACCTCTGGAACTAGCAGAAAAGTTTCGTCTCGCAAGGAAGCACCAAAAAGGATAGGTTATAAGCCTAATGAGTTAACAGATGTTGGGTAAAAAATTTTTCATATCATTCGCGCACTAGGAGTTCTCTATATAATTGTGTAAAAAACTGAACGCAAAATCTGAAATAGACAGAAGTTTTTAACTGTAAAATTACCTTTTTCTCTTTTTTATTAATAAATTTTTGATTTAATATTGTTATAAAATTGATAATACTTTTTTTACCAATTTTTCAAAAAGTTTCATCTTTTAATAATTTAAATTTTTCCTTTCTACAAATTTTCTTCTGTGTGTATTTGCCCAGTTTGCATTCCCTAGATCTGGCTCTGCTCCGGGACCAATAACCAATTTTAAAATTAAAAAAACAAAATATAAAAGAAACTTTAATATAATTTTACAGTAAGTATCTACTACTTAAAACAAAGTAAGTAAGTATAGTTCTAAAAGTTTTTCAGTGCTTTATGATTGACAAACAGATTCTGAGAATTCTCGATTGCGAGGTAAATAATTGAGTAACATTTTAATTTAAATCGGATTTTCCTCCAGAGTGGAAGGAATAACTTTGTTTTTTTTAACATTTTTGGGTCAGTACAGAGTAATATAGGAAGATAAAAGATTGAATCAAACAACAAGTATCAATTGCTTAAATAATACTTAAAGTACGATATTATAATTATTAATATAAAAATCCAAGATTTTTGAAAGAGACGTCCAAAATTCCCTTGGTTTTCAAATCATTTAAGCGAGAAGGCAAGGGAGGTAGAAAGTCAACTCCTATGTATTATTTCCACGTTATTTCGAATGTAACATATACATTGCATACTGACAAACCTGCAAAGACCATCAAAATTTGTGCAATCGAAAAATACATGTTTTGTTTCTTCTCCCAAAGATATATTTTTGGCTGAGGTTTATAAATCAAAAATCACTTCGGAATGGGTCAGGAAAAGCTTTTTTTATTTCATTAAAACTGAAGAATGGATTAGTCTGTATGCATGCTGTCCAAAAACTTTTGAAAGCTTAAATTTGGCAACTCAAAATAAGCACTATTTCAAACTTCCTTATAAAAACAATCTAACAAAAGTTTAAGGTAGTCTGGCCAAAAATGACCAAAAATTTGTATTTCAAAATCAATGAAAGTCACTTAAACATTTTTGAAATATATTGGTACTGAAGATCTTTGTTATTATTATAAGTTTTAATTATTAGAATGTAATTTGAACCACGAAACGAACTGTTTGTACTTGGGAATTAATTTGCAGCCCGTATAGTTCTTGATGTCAATTTGTAGATGCCAAAAAGTTACAAAACTCCATTAGTTTCCTTACCAACTTCTAATATGTACAAGAATTAGGTATCAGGTTGTTTTGATAACAATGCGCGATAATATTATCATAAAAAATAAAAATTCTAATTCAGTGTATGTTCCCAAAAGAACCACATCTCGGTAAAAAAGCGCAATATTGATTTATGTTGTTGGTCCGCTTCGAGCGATATTTATAGCCGTTTTCATTCGACATTATTCACAAAATAAAGCACATGTTACAAAGAACTCATCCATATGCAATGAGTAGACGATGTTGAACGAAGAAAAGTTTATAAGATTGACTTTTCCTATCTTTATCAGTTATTTATCCACACGATTTTTTATTTTTAAATATTATGCAATCCAAAGAAAACCTATCAAAAATATTGACTCCAAAGAATACGATTATAATGTATACTGATGAGAAATGTTTTCTAAATTAAATATATTATATCTTATATATGTTATGCAGGTATACTTCTACGCCGTTAGAAACTAACATTTTTCGCACATCAAATGAATTTCAAATAGGGTCGAGTAGCTCCCACTAAGATTTGGTTCGCCGCAGGTTTCACTACGTCATGAATGTTAGATTTTATTGTCTTTTTGCGCTTAATAATTGATATGCAAGTTTTTTTTATTGCGCAAATGGTATATCCACCTTCTTAAGAAATAAAACATAAGAAACGATATAAAAATATGTTAGAATAAAAGTTATATTGAAGCAGACATATTATTGACATGTTGGATTGTGGTATTACGAAGCTTTCTACATTGTAGTCAGCTACGTCAAATTCATTCGAAAATTATGGTTTTAGAAGGTCATTGGATAAAAAGGAATGGCAATATTAAAACTTTAGTATATCTCAAATAACCCACCTGCCTCATTTTCGGCGGGAACCCCTAAACTATTTGAGTTGTCGTTAATAAAGGCCTCTGCAGAATTCGTAAATGTTTGTGGGGACAATGTTAAATCTGGACCACTCGACGAATCAAATAGATCAAAAGTTGCTGTAACTCCTTCCGTTGCACCTGAAAGAAATAAAATAGTGTTATCAATGGGTCCATCGAGATGAAAATTTTACATCACAAATTTATTTCACTTATACAAAATAATGCGCGGAAGTGATTTCTTTACACGAAAATATTTTGAACCGTAGTAAGTAGGTACCTGCAAAATTTGATTAATCAAAAACTTAGAAACCGGAAACGTTTATCTAACGATGTTATCGAATTGTAATCCATCATATTACAAGTTCTATTTAAGAGATGACAACTTTGATGTGCAGCTGCTTTTAGTTTAGCGATAATCTACCAAGTTTTCATCCATGTTGTTGAATGTATAAACGTACAAGTAAACGAGATGAGAGTAAAGGAGAAAAGCTCTAAGGAAAGCTCTTCAAAGTAAAAAGTCTCATCTCGTCTCGATCTAATTTAATAAAATTTTATTGAAGACTTTAATATAATGAGTTTTGCAAGCTTTATTAAAATTTATTTCAATTTTATTATGACTTTAATATATGTTACGCTTCCCATAAACAATAACTTTGTATATGTCTATTGAAAAATATTATTCGAAATTAATATTTGCATATTGTATTGGTATGTACATTAATTATTTATTAATTAAAAATTTACACGCCTCATCAGTTTGCTGTTTACATTTAATATTAGTTTATAATGGTATTTATCCTTTTCGTAAAAAGTCGGTTGTTTGTTTATCAATATTAAAATTTTCGGAAAAAAAATAAAAACACAATAACAGGAAGTTTGCCTAAAAAGTGTGCAGCGAAAGCAGCCTCTGCAGAACATATCGCTTCAGATATTTTTAATACCACCTAAAGCTCTTATAACCGAAACCCTTATAAATAAACTGTCGACACAAAATTAATAAACACTGACGTAAAATAATTGCAGAGTAAGAGAAAATGAAATCTCGCAATTTATATTTTACAATGCCCTTCACAAACTTTACACCTCTCTTTGTTTGTTTCCAGTTAAATTTTGAATTCGAACAAAGATAATGTGTCATAACCTTCCATAATGGAACGATGCAAAATTGGTTTATACAATGGGTAGATTGTTTGCATCCTTTAACCGATTTTCGCTATTAATTTCATTTTTTTTACACAATCCCATGAATTAATCAAAATACAAAAGAAATAAGGAGAGTGAAGTAAAGCAAATAATAAATGCGGTTCCATTAATAAAAATTTAGTTTCATTATTACATACTAAATATTGGTACGCCATTTCTAAGCAGTATAAAATACATTTGTATAGAAAATGAGATACATTTTAAGTGCACAGGGAACCGAAATTTCAAATAAGTGAACCCCACGTGTCTTCATCCCTCTTGTTAGTAGAATAGCGAGTAAAGTTTTTGCATACCTAAGCAAAAGTTTGGTAGTAGGCAAAATTACTGAATGCAGCAACCCTCATTATATTCACAGATTCCTGGAGGGTGTTTGTTAAGTTTGTAGTACTGAAATCATCATTAACTTAGAGGGCATAGACTCTACATTAAAAGCGAGATAAAATGACCAATTTACACTACACGTAGTTAAATTGGTACATTAATGAGATACACCTACTCCTATTTCATTTTCAATTACTTCATATTAATAAATTTCGTCCTTATAAAATAATATCGTTATGGTAATCAATTGCTCTATTTTAAAAGCGGCAATTTTCTTAACGTTAACATAAGAAATTCCATAAACGTCTAAACGATTTAGAAAATATGTACTAGCAGCGGGTTCTCTGATATTATACAAATGAATTATTGATGCAAGTGACTTAGTCAATTTGTATGCGGCACCATCATTAGAAGTCAGCGTGAAACCACCTGCTTCCTAATTAAAGCCTTTATGTTCTAGGCAGTGTGTAGTTTGTTTTTACCCTCCCTTAACTAGGCCAACTTCTAGTTTGCACCGGAATCGTTTATTAAGATAAATAGTTGGAAAAAGTTCCAACACATTTCCTGGTTTTGAAGTTTTGAAAAGAAAAGTTGTCTAATACTTTACGTCAAAATAGAACGCTAATTGGCATTTATACTAAAATTGTTACGTCTGAGCAAGTAAATTGCTCGTAATTAATGCTTGTAAAAATAAAAAAAATCTATTAGTGAACTAAAACTATCGTCAAGTGAATGAGGGAGATTAACACGTAATAACAAGAGCTTATTGGGATTTCTGGTAGACTGCTCGAGTTTTAATTCCTTACTAAATAGAAATCGAACTAATCACAAACCGTTTGTCGTGATTATGCCTGGTTAGTTCGGTTAACTGACTAGTGCGGAGGTGATAGTAATTTACGAAAGAAAATGAGAAAAATAGATTAGAGCGCTACAATGTTTCAGACGAATTCGGACATAATATCATATTCGAGCCAAACCTAAAGTTGTCAAACAGATGTTTTGTATGCTTCAATATTTCCATTGCGTTATCAATAAAATAAAATTTATGGTGTTTTAAGAACCTATTACTTATTGAATATTCTGTTGGACATATACCTTTAAAAAATCAAACCATAAGAAATACTACCGATAATAAGTATTATTTAATTATATCCTTTCGAGTCGAACAAAGCAAACTTAATAAATAGGTAAGTCATACATCCTTTAGAGATTGAATAATAAATTAGTGCGAAATTTTCCCATAAGGATCACTAAACGTTTTAGCGCTGGGGTTTGACTAAACTTTATAAATTTATATAACATAGTAATTAGAACGTCGATAGATTGGTTGAAACAAATTTCTAATAAGATGATAAACAATTCTTACATACGTTTTCTTTTTAAAAGTTTCCTTCATTTATTTTCCGGAAATGAATGGAACGGAAATTCATTTAACGACGAAAAGGTATAAGTAATTTTAAAGAATTTGTTCATACTTTTAGAGACTGCACATTTTTAATAAATATAATGTAATAAAAATGTATTTAATTATTCCGAGACAAGCTATTTAATTAAATTTTTTTAAATATGAGCTTTACAAAAGCAGTTTTCAGAAAAATGATAATTTTGTGGTTTAATAATAATATCAAGAAGGTAGGAATTTTAATTCAATTTTCTAACTGGAATTCAACGTTTTTGCAATATTATACTTATTATATAAAAATATTTATAAACTTCTAATGTAGAGTAGCCGCTCGCTGTTAGTATAATACATACCTGCTTTCAATGCAATTTTACAAAATTATTTAATCGAGAAAACCATATATGCCAAAAGTCATTGGCATATACAAGGCAAATAGAATTTAGTTGTAACTCGAAATTAAACTTACTATCCTACAGTTGAACCAACTTTACTATAATATTATGTACTACAGTCTGCATTATACAAACTATCTGCTATTGTTATTGTACAAATTATAATAATTATAATAAGTAATTGTTATAATGTACATTATTTCAATTGTAATTAATACTATGAGTTTGATAATATGCATACAAGAAAGAATTGGGTGAAATTTACATATATCAAAATGTTTAAACATACCAAAAAAATTTAATCAATATCTGTAATATTTTTAATATACTACTATTATATTGTATATTATTATTTTGTAATATTAATAAAAATATTGTATCATTGCAATATTACTATATATTATAATAGTATTACTTCAGTATTAATATTTAAATAAAACTTTAAATTTTGGTATCTGCCATTTATTCCGAATATATAACTCTTCCATGATATACTTTTTCAGCAAAATAGTAACAAAACAATTTAAAATAATTTTAAACAAAATTTACACTGTTAATAAGATATTAAGATTTGTTAAAAGTTTTGTTAAGGTAGACAGTAATTAGGTACAAAATGTTATAAATATCATTCCTAAAGCTTATTACTTCTAAAGTAAATCAATTTAAAAATACATTTCAAATTAGGTTGTTTAAAAAGTTTTAGACCAACTCCAAACTTTTGTTTTATAAGAAAATTAGTTAAACGGCAAATAAGGTCATGAAAATTAACAAGTTTTGTTACAGAAAACATTAATACAACTTTTTATTACAGCGTAGGCCTATTTACTTTAAAATGTATAATATCATCGACTTAAATAATTTAAAACCTACTAACTTCGTTAAGGTTAAAATATTCAAAAATATTAGCTTGCAAAAATGAACTTACAAAATTATAGTAAATTTTTACGTAGCTATAATATAGCTTTGTGTTGAAAATTCTATTCTACTGAAAGTTAACGTTCATTTTAAATTATCCACATAAAATTTTTAATGTTTTCTTCAATATTTTATCGTTTATTTATTTAAACACTATTAATACATTGTTGCTGTATTATTGCTGTAGATGCATCAGTGTTGCTGACGATATCATAGAGCAGTGAAGAATTTATACTTATAGTGTATTTTATTTGTGAAAACTGGGTGCATTTTATTTCAAAAAAGTGTAATTGCACTTTTTGAGTTTAATTAACCATTTGGGATTATAATTACATCTCTTCTAAAACTCACTAATTATTTATATTTTATATTCTTTAATATTAAATTGTGTGTTAGAGATTTATAAAACAAGAAAATTTTTTGATTACGAAACTCGATAGAATTTTATATTGCAGACTATGTTGTAAATATTTTCCTTTTAGTATAGAATCAAAAATAAATAAGCTTATAGAAGCTAACGGACTTTATTGAAATAGTACTAAGAAATTGATAGATTCTCCAAGGATTTGAGATATAAAAGTTAAAAATAGAAAACTCGCAGAACACATATGCTTACATACATTCTATCATTTTGTTTCCCGACTCAATTTTACAAATGTTTTAAGCATTATTGTAATATTCTCTAACAGAGTAATCCCCTCAGCGACTCATAACATTGTGTAGTTTCATCGTTACTGTAATAATATTTAAGTTAGGTTAGATAGGGTTTGCATAGGAGAGGTTAGCTCATTTATCTGAATAATTTTTATAAGTACTTATAATAAGATTTTAGAAACTATTATTATTTTTTCCAAAATTATGGGGTAATAATGTATCACAGACTCCCTGTATCGTCTCTCTGCTTTATCCTACCAGAAGCAGTTAATCATGAAAAATGATTATTTTTATTTCTTTGAAATATTACTTAATTTTTTTAATTTCTTAATTTTCAGGATTTCAAAGTTCCAGCAGCTGCATCATTTCAGTTTGTACTAAAAATATTACAATTTTTGCCAAAAATTATGACGAATCACCATCATTTATGCGGATAAGCAATGTGACGTCATCACATGTGCGCAAACAAATAAGACCAACTGTGACAATAATCGGCCAATAATTTATTAATAACATTATCAGTTTAAGCCCCAAAATGAATTATCCTATCAATGGAAATAAATTTAAAACAGTGACGTATGTTGCCAAAGCATGATTACACTAAAAATATGAAGCACTTGCAATTTTGCTGAGTATTTTCTAATTTCGATCGAATTATTATTTTATAAACAAAAGTAATAAAAAATATTCTTTAATTGCTTTTTTTCTATATCATTAAATGTGCAGTTCCATTAAATATAAAAATAAAATTAAAGAAGTTCATTCGAATTTATATTTTTTTCAATAATTACAGCATCAATGATAAATTTTAAAACTTCGAGAATACAAATTAAAAAAGTTGAAATATTGAAACGCAATTTATCTAAATATAAAGTTTTAATTGGAAATTTCAATTGTATAAAATTCATCGTAAAAACATTTTTTTCATAATTAAAACGTAAAATGTGCTACCGAAAGGGATATTTACATTATAAAAAGAATTTTTATTTCAGCTTATTTTTTATTATTAAAGATTGTCAGTGTTTATTCAATCAATAATAATTGCCGAAGTGTGATGAAGCAAGAAAAAACGTTAAATTTAATTTAAGGCCTGATAAAAAGAAAACCATTATCAATTTTGGCATTGTCACTGAAGTGATAACTTTTCGAGTACTAATTTCTTGTCGTAATTAAAATATTGCGAAAATTTTATTTAAGCTCTCATTAATCGAGGGAATATTAATTATTTTTGTCTAGGCGTAATTTAATGACTATTGAGATGTTGAATAATTTGATTTAAAATATGAACGTATTTTGAGAGGCTATCACTACAACTGAAATCTGAAATTTAATGATCCAGAATTAAGTGATGGACCCAAATTTGCCCGCCTATTTAAAGTTCTTGAGGTAATGTGCAGTGTTTTCAAGGCGCTTGAATATTTCAATATTATATTTATGTTTATGCTGGTAATATGTTAAAAATTACGTTTTCATTATTTTACCTAAGCAAATTATTGGATATTCTGAAGCCGAAAGTTTTGATTCAATTAATGAACAAAGTTGGCAAATAGAATGTGCAAATTATGAAGCTGGATTTAAAACATATTTTCATAAATCAAGTTTTTATATTATATCCATAATATCGAATTCAACTTAGGTATTCACAGCAACAAACTCAACAGACGAACGTTTTGATGTATGGGGGTAATTTCGAACGGACATGGCTAGCTATGATGAAGTGTTCCCGTGGGTTGCTTTTCGCACGTCCGGCTACGGATCTACACCTTCATAGCGTCCGTTAACTAAACCAATGGCCAGATATTTGTTTTGTTTATTTAGTTTTATCGAAAGATATAATTATCATGTTTTACATAATCAATAATTTTTTGAAATAAAATAGTCGAAGCCATTTTGATATTACTTAGACATTAGTGCCTAAATATATTACTTGCTGTTAATACTAGGACTCCATCATCAATCCCCTACCAACCACGTCGATTACGAAGTCTGCACCACAGTTCAGTTGTATGATGCAGGAGGGAATTAAGGCAACTATTACGTAAATATCAAATAATGTTTGTAAACTTGCATTGGGAACTTTTATAAAATCGTCTGTGTATATTGCTAAATTATAGGACATCACGAACTTTCCTACAATTTATTGGAATACAATGCCAAATACGATTACTACATTTACTTTGGTAAACTATCTATGAATGTAAGCATTAAGCTTAATCGAAAGATTACATAATAAACATGGATTACTGACAACCGCAAACCTGGTATCATGTAACTAGTTCTATGTTGCGTAGAAAATTAATGAAAGTAATCTAAATATTTCCGTTTGTGGGGGAATATATATTCCCCAATAAATTTATTTGTACTTTCCTGGAAGCATCTCTATTATATTCGCACAATGCACATAATTTAGTTTTTTTTTTATATAAAAGTACTAAAAATATTTTTCGTAAATTTATTTTCTCTTCGTATGGATTCATTGAAACTGAAAATTTCACGTGTATTGAATTTTTCTAATTTAGAATCTATTTTTTACAATAATGCCTGGAATAGAAACTAAATTTAACTCTGTAGTAATTTTACATTGTTAACCAATTTTTGTACAAGTTGTTAACTAAAAATATAAAAAAACAATTGGACTCTGGGAAAGTAATGATTTGTTGTATGATTTTTAGTTGAGAAACAGCAGCAAACGTTCGTGGTCATAAATTACTTCCGAGATTATTTCTGCACCATCTGTAAGTTATGTAGTTACAAAAATTTGGAATTTTAAACTGAAAATTAAGAAATTCAGTATCATTTGAGAAATTTAACTTTACTATATTTTTATAACGTACATATTATGTTACTTTATTATTCGTCTACAGTACTACGGTGCTGACCGCACGTAGTTCTGATTTCTATATAAAGAACTTCTCCTGGTGTTTATATTGCTTTGTATTTAATTATTATGAAGTAATTAAGTTTTAGGTCGAGAGAACTTAGAAGATTTATATAAAATTTGTAGGGTTTTAAATCTTGTGTGATGAAGTTGCTAAAAGTGTACACCTAAGTTCGAGAATAGGGTCTACGAGACTGCCTACTTTATATTCATTTCCAATCTACATTTTACGGTTGCTTTACTTTTTTGGTATAAATAAAGAGTTGAAATAATCGTAAAAATTAAATAATAAAATTTGAAGTAAACTAATTAAAATGAAACGAATGCATTCGTGAATTGTTGTCCAAGTACTCAGCATACGATTAACAATAGTTAAAGTGATAACGAATTTACTAAAATTACCAAATATTATTTTTAGAATAAATTAGTCGTGTTGTAACCGTAAGCTGTGCCAATTAGTGTTAATGGTGAATCCCACAGACAAATATTTATAACTATTGTATACCAAATTGAATTGCTTAATAAAATTTGGCTTAAATTTACTGCATTAATATATTTTATATAAACTAAATAAAAGAGAAATTATCTCGACGTTTTACAGAGTGGAAGTAATTTACTCTGAAATGTTATTGATTATATCGTGGTCACCGCAAAGTTGGAAAATAATGATAATTATTGTTGTTTACAAATTAAAAACCAATTTGTTTGGTTCTTTTAACTTGGATTTCTCGTTAACCGGTTTGACTTATGTCAATATAAAACTAATAATCCTTTTTTACCCCAGAGTGTTGCCGTTTACAGGAGCGTCAAGATAACAATTTCTGCCAAGCCAAAGCTTCGATCCTATCAGAGTAGCCGCCTTGTAACAAAACCAACGGTCCACCAGTAAGCTACCATTGTGGTACAAAAATGTTATTATGATTTCTTTCAGTTAAGATTACCTAAAAAAATTGTACTTTTACCTCGAAAGAAATTGGTTAATTTCATTAGATGAACACTAACTTATTCTTGCATTGAATGTATTGATTACATTATTACATTACATTACACAACAACATAATTTTAATTTCGTGGTGATAGCCGAGCAATTTGCTTTTAAATTGTTTTCAAATTAATAATTTTGAAAATATCTAAAAAAAAAGAAAAGAAAATGTAACGTTGCAAATGCAAAATACTTTGCTTCATTACTGATTTCGAAAACTTGCCGAATCGATTAAAATTAAACAGCAATAACGGACTGAAGCCGTTAGTTTTGTTTTTAGGAACTCAAGAGGAACACTTTTAATTTTTAGTTATCAAATTGTCACATTTAAGCTTGGAATTAAATTCCTGTTCCTGTGTCAGTACACCCTAGCTTTCTTAGAGCTTGCATGCTTGCTTTTTGTTCTTTTTCTTTTTTCATCACATTTTTTAAATATCGCATTACATAACACAGTTAACGTTGCATTCTAATTTATTTACACCTACCCGAGCACGCATTATATTCAACACGCCATCATATGTTTTTATTTGTTTTGATTTTAAAAGTTCTACTTTTACTACCGAAAGTGCAGAAATAGTGTACATAACTCAACACCGGAGTGTTCTTTTAATCTATCGTGCAATAAACATTCACACGCGAGATTAAAACTAACATACTTTACTTCCTTGTTATTGTAGTAGTGAGTAATTTTGTTAAAGTGAGTTATGCTACGACTTAATCCTTACGGTTGACTTCCTCCGAAGTCTATCGTCCTGTGTTTCTTAATTTTTAGTTCAAAATAGTTATTTGGGTGCATTCCCACAAAATCAAACTTAAAATATCGTTGTACAACTTCATTATTTCTACACGGAATTTTCGAAGATCAATTCAATCATTTTATGTCGATAAAAGTTAAACGTTAATTTAACAAAAAAATGGTTATATTAAAAAATGTTTAAAAATTCATTAGTCAAACGTTTTGATGTATTTTATATTGAAAGAAATTTTTAAATTGTTAAACGAACCATAAGATTGAAAAGTATAGCGGCATGGCGTTCTAACACAGTTGCATTCGTTTGGGGTGGTAAAACTTTTGACGTAATTTAATTCGACATTTTAATAAAAGTTAGTAACTGTCTTATTTGCAAGAAATAAAGTATTTTCATTTTAAAATGTAGAAAAACGCAAAACCAGTGCGATTCATGCATTTATAAATAGATTGTTTTGCATTCCATTATAACTGTCAGGATACAAAAAAAACAGTTAGTACTTTACTACTATGTATTTGCAATGCAAGCGGCTAAGATAATTTTAAAGACGGGAAATTAGATTTCACTACAAAAATTTCCTAGAATAGTTTCATATTTTTCATGAATTATTTGCAATTTAAATAAAAGTTTGAAACAAATAACTTGAAATATTTAAATTTAAAAATTCCTTTAAAACTGCGCTAGGTATTTTACATTCCGAAACAATACATCTTTAAGAAATCTACAGAGAAAAAATATTTTCACAAGAAAAAGCCGACTGAAAGAGCTTAAAGCAAAAGTAGAAGTATTAAATCAACAACCACGTCTATACTTTTTACGTGCAAAGCTTCGAAATACGAAAGAAACAATAAAAAGGTTGCTGGTTTTCTATCTGCTGCAAATGAAGCAGATTAGAACCCATCTGCGTTTAAAAAATCATGAAATTATTATGAGGTTTATAGAATACCCAGATTAATTTTCAAATGTATACGCATGAAAATGTTACATATATATAAACACAACCCTATACCTAGCTTTCATGAAACTTAAATACCGAGTTCTTAATTTTAATTAATTTCTTGGTTGTAGTTTATTTCTGAAACTTTCATTACGTATTGCATTTGGAAGTTTGTATAAAACGTGTAAGTAACTCGAAATTATTTAAGTTTAACGCACGTAGTTTATTATGTAAATGAAAAGTCGTTCCCTTCGCCTAATTAATATAAACATATATAGGATGACTTGCCACATATTCGAACACATTAAACAGCATATTAAATTGCGTTTACCAAAATTTCCGTTGGCAATTCAAAGCTTAAAAAGTTATTCAAACATTGGCATTACTAAAACATTAAAAAATTTTCGTTCTTGGGTAAAAGCTTTTATCAGATTCCTTCTGTCTATAAATGTTTAAAATTAATTTAATATTCTATATAACAATAATTAAAATGTCGAACGAATGAAGCTGTCCACTCCACGGAGTACAGGAAAGTTGGCTAAAAAAGAAGTCCAAGAAATCCACGCAAACAAGAATACAATGTACACAACGGCCAGGACAAGTTAAATAAAAGTTTTTTAAAACGAATAGAGGGATATTGTTCTAATAAGTTTGTTCTACAAAAATCAGGCTTTGCGAACAGTGATATGGTTCATACACCCCAACATTAAAAAAAAAAAGTTACATATAATTTTTAATTTTTTTTCTTCAGAAATACTGCGAGAATGTAAAAACGAAAATATAACTTTTGCTCTTTGGATATTCCCAGTCTCCTACAATAATATAAAGTAATCAAATAAGAGTCTTTCTACACAATTTATTTAGTAATTCATGTATTAACTTTTGTTCCTTCAATCATGCTCCACTGGTTTTAACAAAAACAGGAAAATTTATTGAACGAGAGTTTTCTAACTGTTCTCACTAAAGGTGCAAATAAAAACAAGAAAATTTTAAATTGCCGTTGTTCTTAAGTTATATATCGTAGAAGAGCCATAAGTGTCAATATAATGTTCATGATTAGATGTTGAGAAATACTACAAATTGCTCCTTCTAACTATTTATATCGTTTAGGTATTCGATGTATGTAGGGAAAATGTACTGACTTAATATACAATAGTATTTTTTGGTAGATACTATATAACTTATATTGCATTATTTATTAACGTGGGATCAACTGTAAACAAAAGTAAAATTTATTAAAATTTCATTAATATTGTTCATAGTTAATATTCAATTAATTAAAGCAGAAGGATATGCTTTCAGGTTGGAACAACGGACAATTTGCATGAAATTCAAATATATCCCAAAATCGCATTTATTGATAATTCAATGTATAATAAGAATATTTCAGTATGTTCTTAGCCTGCAAATAATTATTTAAATATTGAATTTGATATAAAAAAATAGAAATAGTGAGTTATTTTGGCAAATCGTACATATATAAAATATATATTGGATTTCTCCTATTGCTACCAGATGTCTATGTGCCAATATTACTTATGTACACTTAAGTATGTCTGACATAATCTTTCATATAAAGAACCCTTTTCAAGTATGGATCACACGTAATCAACTAACGAGTTTGACTAGTACCGCCTAGTGCAGGGAAAGTCAATTAATAGGCGCTCGTTAGCGGTGAAAACTTCCTAGCCGTAAAAGTTAATTTCCAGCAATTTTTGAAATAGTTTAAATTTTGGATAATTGGTATATTACGTAAATTATTACACAAGCAAATGTTTTCCAATTTTCACGGAACATACTGTATATTGGTGGAATAAAATAATATAAAATTTTGAATGTAGAGATTTAAAAATAATGAAGCCCAGAAAACGTAAAACTTTTTATTGCAATTTATTGTTTGATATATAGCGCAATTATCTGTTTTTAAAAAATAATAAATAATGCGAGTTGATCCAAGGAGGCTATTAAAATCGTCGCTAATTCTAAAGTAATGGCATCATTTTGTCCATTTAAATTTACGCTCGTCCGCGTGGAATATTCAGTTTACGTTTGCGAATTGTCTTTTAGTTGGAACTGGTGAACGGTGAGACTAATCGATTAGGGGATTCGAACCGTGGTGCCTGGTGCGTGAAGCAAATCGCGAATCGTGATCGCCGCATGACATGAAGCGTAATAATCGGACACCGCGCCAAAAGTTACAAACGCTTTCAAAGGCTACATAAAGATATGGCTTTACAACTTTTGCATTACTTTGAATTAGTCAATGCTTTCAGATAAATTCTCCTAATGATAATGACGCAATTATTTGACAATCCAACGTTACGAATAAAATATATTTTATTCTGTAATTTGGAACAAAACATAAGTTTTTTTCATAATTTAGTTTATTTACGTAATTTTAATTAAATTTACCTCTACATAATATATTATTTCACAAATCTATTTATCAAAAATACAAAGCGCAACCACCCACCCATAGTAGACATACAAATTTAATAAATGTGGTTACGGATGTGCTCGAATTTTCAATGAATACGAGTGGTCTAAGTGCTTTCGTGATATTATAAATACATTTTTATAGTTTGCTAAAGGTGTTTTGGGATAGCTACGGGTTTTCTTCATATCACTTAATTCGTTCCATTGTTTTTTATCTTTCTTACCTATAATATTCAAAACGTATAGTAGCAATATTGGAAAATGTTCACATTGGATATTCTACCACCTGGTGACAGTAATTGTCGGAAAAAATTCACTGGATATATTGCCGGACCATGGAATCACTCCCACAATTAATTGTCACCCAATTGCAATAAAATCTTTCCGAGGCATGAGTAACTAACGAGTGTCGTAATACATTTGAGGGAGTAGTTATATTCATAAACAAGTTAAACACATACTTTCTCTGCCAAAAATGAACCAATTTAGACGATTAGATTAAAAGGAAATTTAAAATTGCAGTATGACAGCGCAAAATAATTTGTCATATTTATTGTAATTGATGAAGCAATTGACCAATTGTTGGCGCGTTCAAGTTCATTACTCAATACCATTAGTGACTATCATTAGTTAATAAAAAAATGCATGTGTGATAAAAACACATTTATAATTAACTACTTGGTAGTTAAAATATAAAAAGAAATATTTTCATTTTGTTTTAAGTAATCAGTTGTTTTAGCAGGTAAGTTATTTGCATCATTATTATTTTTTCGGCTTATTCGCAACAAAGGATTTTAAAATTTACGGAAGTTACCTACAAAAGAGGTAATGTAGCGAAATAATGTTTTGCCTCAACACTGGAGAAGTAAATTGTCTAAATATTGTAGAATTTTAAAATTTTACTGACAACATTTATAAACTTTATTTGAAACGTTTATAACATTAAACAAGTAATTGTATCTAAAATTAGATATTTGAACTTTTTAATTGAAAAATAAAATTGTATTTACATTTCATGCTGTATTCGAAAACCAAATCTTTACAGTTTGCATTCGTTTTATAAAGCGTTTGTTAATATTATTTAGTAAACCGAAATAGATTAAACATTCATTAGAGAAGCGTGTAACGTGTTAAATTCAAAATTTATCAAACCCTACTCGACTAAATTTCAGGTGTGTCTACGTTTAAGTTTGTGCTCTTCTGTAAATCTGCTTTACGTTACTAACTATTCAACACAATAACCTACTAAGTATTCAGATAACGACAAATCTGTATTAAATTTAATGATTTGGGAATGTTGTATGCCCACTTCTAATTTATCACGTGTTGGAACAAATATTCTTCATTATATCACATGCATTTTTATTGTTCTATTATTGGCAAACGCTGGGATGTGCTACAAGTTTTGTATCAAATATTTTATTTTATATGTAGCGCAAATACAAAATACAAATTTAAATTTACGAATTTGAAATTGAAATTTTTATCAATTCGAAGGGTTTACCTTGTCACTTAATTTGAATGTCATTATAACATTTTATGTCAAAAAATATACTTTAGCTTTTCTTCTGTAATAATAATAAAAGTATATGTAATCTTGTTATGTATTATAATATTATAGGATACATTTTTTAGCAGGTATCAAATAATTTACGTAAAAACGCTATAAGTAATAAGTAGGAGAGAGCGGGGCCCAAAATGACGATGGTTAAAAGTAATACACTTATTATCTCTATTATATACGTCATATAATACTTAATACGTAATGTATACTTTATAGCACTCCCCAATAATATACAATATACCACAACAAGGGGTAAATATCCCAAAAAAGTGGTGTACACGTGGTTGGAATTTCCTTGGAATACTTTCGAATTCATTGAATATATTTGGAATTCATCGAAATCTTAGAAAATCTCTGGAATTCGTTGAAAATCACTGGAATTCCTTGGAAATCATTGAAATTCTATGGACATTTGTGGAATTCCTCGGAAGTAACTGGAATTCTTGGAAATCACTGGAATTCTTTGGAAATCACTGGAATTCCTTGGGATTCTTTGGAAATCATTGGAATACTTGGAAAATCGCTGGAATTGTTTGACAATCTTTGAAATTTCTTTAGAAACAGATTGGACAATAATAATTGTCATAATCAACTATTATTATTTTCCAACCTGTTTCTAAAGAAATTACAAAGATTTCCTAACAATTACAGCGATTTTCAAAGTATTCCAATGATTTCCAAAGAATTCCAGTGATTTCCAAGAATTCCAGTGACTTTCAAGGAATTCCACAGATTTCCAAAGATTTCCAAAAAATATTAGGGATTTCCAAAAATTCTAGTGATTTCCAAAGAATTTCAGTGATTTCCAAAAATTCCAGTGACTTCCAAGGAATTCCAGAGATATCCAAAAAAATTCCAAAGACTTTCAAAAAATATTAGGGATTTCGAAGAATTCCAAAAGAATTGCAGTGATTTCTAGGAATTCCAGTGACTTCCAAGGAATTCAACAGATTTCCAAAGAACTTCAATGATTTCCATGAATTCCAAATATATTCAAAGATTTCCAAGGGAATTTCAACCACGTGTATACAACTATTTTTGGATATTTACTCCTTCAGATTGACGTCTAATCATCGAAGTTTAATTATTTTCTTAATATCATGTTCGACGACGGCTGAATGTAGGACTTATCAATATTAAAAAGTCACTAATATAAAATTGTAAATCTGTGGAATTCTTGGAAATTATTGGAATTCGTGGAAATCATTAATTTTTTTTGGAAATGCTTGGAATTCAATAGAAATCTTTGGAATTCTTGGAAATCCCTGGAATTTATTGGAAATTTTTGAAATTCTTTGTAAATCTTTGGAATTCCTTGGAATTCATTGGAAATCTTTCGAATTCTTTCAAAATTTCTCGAATTCTTTAGAAATCATTCGAATTCTTTGGAAATCTTTCGAATTCTTTGGAAATCTTTCGAATTCTTTGGAAATCATTGGAATTCTTTGAAATCTTTGGAATTTCGAGTCTTGGGTACACAAATCTTTCTGGATATTTAGGTACCAAAATTATTGGTACTCGCAGAAGATTCTATCAAAAATTATTATTGCAGTAGTATTTATTTTTTCAATATTGAGTGATAAACTGATTGTTAAAGTTTTGTTTAAAATAAAGAAGTTTTAGAGAGAAAGATACAATAATTTAATTAATTTAAGACTTTAAATTGTATTCCACATGTTTAAGACATATTCTAGAGGTATGACTTTTTTGCGACTTGCAATTAACTTTTTTACGTAGTTAAATTGTCCAATTGATTATGTTGTTACATCCAAGAATTTTTGCTTGCCACCTCTTGCTTCCCATAAGAGGTATTGCTATTAAATATACTTATTATAGATATTGAGATTTATTCAATTTTTTGTGTCTGGCGAAATTGTTTGATTCTCCATCTGTTCTTGTATATATGTTGAAAATGTGTGAACTTATAAGCAATTTTTAACAATATTAAGTGTTACCTGGATCTAGGAGACAGACACTGCAACAACGGTGTTGTGTAAAACATAAAATACACTGGCAGGTTAAGAACCAGAAAACCCCGATGCTATTCCTGATGGTTGCAAGCGCAAATAAATCCCAAGGGATCTAGACTTTTTTGAATCCAAAATGCAAATGAAACGTACAAAAAATATTCTATTTTCGAGCAACGCAAGTGCTCATTCCTATGAGCTCAAATCCTATCTCATGGATTTGTAGTGTAACTTTTAATATATTTATGAATTTATGGTACGCATTTTGATATTTATTCATTAAAGTAAAAATTTTAGTTTAACATTTTATTTTAATATTAAAGCCCCAATTTATGAATTGCTTAGCAATATTTTGATGTTTTATTGTTTCCCACTGGCGAAGCCGGGTACGTAAGCTAGTAAGTATGCAATAATATTGTAAAACGACATTTTCTACTTGACTCTCTGAAATTGAAACAACAACTTATGTTGTGCTACATTAATAAGTATTTAAAATTATACTTAACTCTGTAAATGAAATGATTTACCAAAATAAAATTACCTACACAAAAATTTCTAGTTTCAAAAATAGTCTGCCATTAGTATATTTTGACTTGTACTTCCGGCACTTTATGGAAGTTTACAAAGAAAAATAGGATTATACAAAACCTATCGAATTTAAAATTGAAGCAGTTTTAAAATTTTATTACAAACAAAAATTATGGAATTAAATAAAAACTTTTAAATGTTGCTATTTCAATTACATTGTCTTTCTGAAAACTTGAAAGCACAAACCAATAGGTCATCAAAACTTTGTTTTGTGATCTTTTCCGAAGCAATCTGTATTGATCTAAATTTCTACAGTCATCAGTATTTTCAACTTCGAACAACATTTCAATTGCACCATAGAAACCTTATAGAATAAATACAAAGATTTTGTAGACTAATTAATGTTAAATCTAAGTAATCTTTTTGTAGAGTGAATGTTTTCAATGCTTTTTTACTGTTCAAAGGGACTCGAACGTAAAAAAATTAACCGTCTGGTATTTTGTTATTTCAACATTTTGAAATTATCTACAAAGCTTGTTTCATTAAGCGAAAAAAAAATTTGTGTTTTACATATTATCTTTTAATTATCCAGTTATTACCGGTCCAAATGATGTAATCATAAACATCGACTTAGATTTAGTGAGGAAGTCGTTCCGTCCGAAATTTCTGAAGTGTTGTGTGCAATCCTGAACTTTCAGTGGCCAACCTGCAGGACTGCTTGTACAAGTTATATGGGCAAAAAAAAATTAAAAAAATAAAATACGATGAATAATTTATTACTTATATTAAATATTCCAGCAAAACTACTATAAAAGTTTTGCAAGTTAAATGTTGCTTAATTAATATTGTGCATATTTTAGTTAACCTAGAGCATGCAGTAAAAGCTCTTTACAAGTGCACACTTTAATTAAAATTTTAACTAAAAGAGTTACAAACTTTTTTAAGTAATGGAAGCTTGAATGCTGTTTAGAAGTTGTAGTGTGCAATAAAAGCAAATCGAACTAACTGAATTACATGTAGGTAAGTTCTTCAGTCGGACTGGCTTAAAAAAATATCCAACTAAAATTATAACTTTAAAATTTATTTTCATTCATATTTCTTAATAGTATTTCTAAATCTATTTGTGTGCTTAAAAAAATTGTTAATGTAATTACAGAAATAACACTTAAAGAGTCATCAAATATCAATTTTGAAAACAAACACTTAAAATTGCTCTAATGATAGATTTTAAGTAGGTACATATTTATACTTTGAGAAAGATAAGTGAGTGTAATTTTTGAAGAAAGCGCCATTTCAAAATTGATCTAAATAATTTATGTCATTCAATAAACACGAAACACCTGAACCCAGTATGCCTACACACTAATGCATAAATAACTTAATTTACGTTCATCTGGATGTAAAAATTAAATTTTATACAACATTGTTATTCGAGCTAAATGAAATTGTTACAATGGAAATTTTATTTTACCATAAAGTTTATTAATCATAAAGAAGGAAACTGTGCCAATAATTGATTTGTGTTTCGTTTGACTAAATACATTACTATTTCACGTTCCGAACGTGCCAAGAGTGCTTAGCTTTTCGAGCTTTAAAAACAATTTCGTTAAAGATTACTCTTGAGTTAGACTTAAAATACAGAATTGCATGTACAGCGTTGAGGTGTTGTATTTCCTTTTTGTCATTTAATTTTTTTTTACTGTCACTGAAGGTTTAAGCGTGTGACAAAATGTCACGAGAATGCGTTTAGACACGTACAATTCTCCAGATGAAATGTTTTTTTCATCTATTTTAAATATTTATAACGTAGTGGCAACGTTGAGGTATGTTTGTGTTTAAGGAAGAGAACATTTTTTGCATGAAAGGAGCTTAATAAACATGTTATTGCAGAGAATCAAATATATAGTAGGTTTTGTAATTCTGTTGGATTACAATCTGCTACCATTATCACTATTTGCACAGACGCTTTGAATTAGAATTGGGTAACAACTGTTTCCTACGTTAATGCAACAGAATATTCATTAGCTTGGATAAACAACCAGAATGATTAATAATTTTCACTTTTACAAGTAATTCCAACAGGCAAGTCATATGAGAATTATTGTAGTTATTCGAGTTATTACCAATTAATTAGCGAGCTACGTCGCATAATGAATACGGCCACGAATTAAGGGAGTCTTTATTAATGACATTAAATCTTTTAATATATCTTCGGCTACACATAATAATAAATGTACGTCATTATAAAAGTTAATTTACATAGTGTTATAAAGTTTGAAAAATACATTCCTTCACTTAATATAATGATTGCTTTAATAATTCTTAAAGAATGGCTATAATTTTTCATGACTTGGGGAGTTGCCATTACCGCATCCTCAACCACATTGCAGGAAAGAGCACCGACTGTTTAATTTCCTATTCATAAATATAAGGTACCACGGCAAACATCGTATTTTGCATGCATATTGAAGATTCTTACACCTTAATAATATTCTACATTATCATATAAGTAGACCACACTTCGGATAGTGATTGTTTAATGCACTCGAAGTTCCAAAAGTGTTTCCCAATTAATTTTTACATATCATTAATTTTAATAAATTGGACTCAAACTGATGTAATATCAAATTTATATTAGATATAGCAGTATACCACAACAGAAATAGCTTTATAATTAGTTTCGCTAATTTATTGTTTTGTTTTAGTGGACACAAATTCAGATGCCAGAAATTAGCTTTTCAAACCGGAGCTGAGTCCTGTCCTATTCAACGTGTACAATATAATACACAATTCACGTCTACAATATAATAATTGTTAAGAGGCTCTTAAGTCTGCATCGTCAACTGCAGAATGCAACTCACAGATAGCAGAGTTAATAATTTCAAAAACATGAAAATATTATGCACTTCAAAATTTTTCAGGAGGGCTTTATTGTTAGTGCGAATGCGATTCATTTCCATTTCCTCATTAAAATCTAACGAGGTTATAGGTTTGATCTGTTTTTGTATGTGTTTGATATAACTCGAATTATAATTGTACCTAATTTGCAACTTTGATTTTAATTCATCTTTTATTTATTCTTAAGCCTACCTCAAAGCTTATTCATCAAATGAGATATTTTCGTTCAATAAGTTGAAATATCTACTAGAATTTGCTTGGTTGTGTAATTTACGTTTACACGCAGCACCAGTGAGGTATTTGAACAGGTGTGCTTTTTTCAATTCAAAATGATTCATTAATTTATGAATTTCAGGAGGAATGAGAAAAATAACAATGAGTCGTTGAAAGAGGTCTTTTACCATTCTATGGTATAATAATCACGATTTTCGAGTAAAATCGTTTATTTAATTAAAACAAGTAAAAAGTCCTCTGAATAGGATAATAGAATTCCTGTGAGTTGTATATTTATTTTTATTTATTTGCAAACTTTGATTTACATACATAACTCTAATCAGACATAGACGGTTTTTCATCGAAACTTTCTACTGAATTTACTGAAAGAGTACATACTTCAATCATGAATATAATAATAGAAATGGACTAAAACGAATTTCAAGTAAATTGTATGGTATTTAATAACTATTATTTATCATCCTACTTTTCTCTTTACTCAACATTATTGTTGGCCATTTAAATTTAATATTTAATTTTATAAAGTAAATTTATGATATCAAGCACTCTTTAAGTAATAAAATTTTGAGTGTTCCGCAGTTCTGGCACAAAAGATTTGATATTAAACGTTAAAGAATTTAATTTTGACGTTTTTATATCTTTATATAAATTGTAAACATTTTGGCCCTTTGTTTTGCATTCCGCGAAGAAGAGCAAACTTGATTGGTTCTGTGCTTAAATTAAACCTGATTACTTGGTTGAGAAAATTCGTTAGATGAAATGATATTTTTTATTTCGACGCCTCCAGAGTCACAAAAACCTTTGTGCTACTTAGAAGTTTGTACGTTATTAGGGAAGCACGAATCTCGACAAACATATAATCTGGCCTAATAAAGTTAGGATTTCTTTCAGATTTTGTAACGTAGCATAAAATTAATTAATGTGACCCATATTACTTCAAATGTCAAGTACTATTAAAATCTTAAATGCATAAAATTTCATAGGTCTTAATTTGAGCTTCATATTAATTTTTCTCTTGTTGATTATTAAATGCGAGTATATCACAGAGACGGTATGAGACTTTAATGGATTATGACATCGTAAAGATGGTTCCACTTAAGAGGAATCCTTCAGAATAATTGCGGTCGGTGTTGGAAAGACAACGAAAGTTCAAAAAAGGACAGAATGTTCTTTAGTAATAGCAAATTCAACCGTTAAAGCGATCGCGACAGGTAGACTATTACAGTTGGGATAGAGATTTGCGATAATATGAATAGAATGAAACTGAGCCTGTTTACACTATCACATATGCTTACACGATAAAAAATTTGAAAAAGGTGTATTAAATGAGAATATATTATAAGAAACTAAAAACTATCCCAAAATAAAACAGAAAACAAACTACAAATGTAAAAAAGTTTTTTTTACATTTTTTTTGGAACCTTTTGTTGAGAATATTTTGCTGGAAAAGTCTTTTTCTGAAATTTTTTTTAAACTTAAATAATTTGCAACATCAACACTATTATGAGCCGCCCACTAAACTGTTACATTTGTCCACATGAATTTTATAAATTTTCAGTAAACTTGTAGAATAACTAAACGAATACCAGGTGTTGACTCGAATAGCCGAACATAGGGAATTAACACGTAAAAACTTATTTATGCAAATTCCTGCTTCCCAAATTATTTTAGAGAAAAAATGAAAGACACAAAAAGAATGCAAAAATATAAACTACGTATGATAAAAGCATTAGATTTCATGTAATCTTTACTTATAAGTAGGGTCAAAAAATGCTTTTAAAATTGTTAAAATTTTCATTTATCAGACTAGCCATGCAAGTTTCCAAGGTAATTATTTCGAAATTAAATTGAATTAATTTCATGACCAGTCTGAAAAATGAAAATTTTAACAATTCTGAAAGAATTTTGGACCCTTTTAGTAGAAACTAGATGAAATTCGAAGATAAAAGTCCAAAATTCGTTTAGAATTGTTAAAATTTTCATTTGTCAGACTGGTCATGAAATTAATTCAATTTAATTTCGAAATAACTACCTTGGAAACTTACATGGCCAGTCTGATAAATGAAAATTTTAACAATTTTAAAAGCATTTTTTGACCCTATAAGTAAATATTACATGAAATCTAAAGCTTTTATCATACGTAGTTTATATTTCTGCATTCTTTTTGTGTCTTTCATTTTTTCTCTAAAATAATTTGGGAAGCAGGAATTTGCATAAATAAGTTTTTACGTGTTAATTCCCTATGTTCGGCTATTCAAGTCAACACCCGGTATAAAACAATATCAGTAGATACATACTGTTCCAGATGAATATTGACAAAAATGTACAAAAATTAATACAGTTTCGTCTATATCCTTCTGGAACAACGATTATACCCACTAGATTATGAAGAATTGCAGTATTTTTTTCAATGTTGAATTTGGGGCACCAACTCGCGGATTTTGCTTTGTCTTGCTTACGGCCATCGTGTGCAGGATCCCGAATTTTCATATTTCTTGATTGTCGTGGATCAATTATTTCGGGTAAAAGGCAGCTCATATAAAAATTGCATAGCTTTTCTTCCATTTTTTCAGACCAGTAAGAATTATCTTTATAAATTATTTCTGTTTTTAAATCACAATCACTGGAAGTCCACACTCCAAAAACACACTTTTCCCTTTTGGAGATATGTAATTGACCTTGAATCTGGTAATACCATTTGTCTTTCTTGTTAATTTCATATACACCATTCACCTTCTTCCAGAAAGTAATTTTTTTATTATCTATTGATAATTCTACCGGCTTATTAAAGGAAGAATAGGGGCATTTTATTTCGACGATAGTGTCATCTCCAATAAGTCCATCGGGTGTGGCTCCAAGATATTGAAATTTCTCGTCGATGAACATTCCACATTTCTTAATTTTTACACTGAGTTGTGCCTCCAATTGCTTTATAGCAACTTCCTCGTAACACTTTCCGTGGTTTACAGCGGGAGTGTTTAAAGGAATGGCATATAAAATATTTTTTGTCAAATTTCCACGATGCGTAGATTCTTTCTTTGAACAACCATTGTAGAAATGTGATGCGGTCAGTAACTTTCGTCTTGATTCTACCCATAGGGCGCATTCGGATTGCAAAATTGCATTCCTTTCAAAAATGGCTCTTTCTTCTTCTGTTTTTTTTAACTATTTAAAACGATCAATTCTTCATTTTTGTTATCTTTCTCTGACATATCGGGTTGTTGACAAAATAGTCCATAGTCGGGATCGTCATTTTTCGAAGGTTTATGAAGCGTCTTATTTGGTGCTTTATAAGCTTTTCTAAAGTGTAAAGATCTTTTACATTTTTGTAACCTTTTCAATTCAAATTTAGCTCTTATATTTGATGGGCTCTTGCCAAGTATTGTTTCATGCAATGCCGAATGAGCTCTATCTTTCGAATTGAAACTGACCACAGCAGCTAGCTAAACAACGGGATTGGTACGATCTACCTTTAGAGTAATTTGTAAATGTAAATGATCCTTTTACCGCCTACAAATTTGGCCACAATTGAATGAAATTGCTCCACTATGTTACTGGTTAGATGCAGCAATAAACTTTTTGCATGCAGTGAAATGGTTCTAATTATGTAGTTCATTATAGTCTTGAAGATGGGTGCTTTGAGCTTCCGAAACGTCGACTGAGCAAAACTTTCTTGTTTGATTTCAAATTCTAATATCCCGTTATCCGTTGACTTTTAATTATATTTTTGGAGGAGAATAGTATTTTCATAATAATAAGATGGTTAATAATTAGGTAATTGAAAATAAAACAAATTAAAAATACATAGGGACGGTTGAACCAATTAAGTTCAATGGGCGTTCAGTTGAACCAAGTTCAGCAAATTTTTAAAAGGAATTTTAGAACTTTAAGCGACGAATAAGACATATTAGAAGGAATTAGTACACTTTTGTAAAATATTTACTACCATTTGATAGAATCAATTCCTTATTAAAACTTATAAAATTCGTTTTAAAAATTTGCTGAACTTGGTTCAACTGAACGCCCGTTGAACTAAATTGGTACAACCGGTCCTTAATGTTTTTTTCGTGATTTTGCATAGTCGAAAACATTCACAATGTTATTAAAAATTCCATTTTATACATCCTCTCGATTAAAGCTTTTATCGTAAAAGAAACTGCAAGCAAGCAAATAACATACCGTGCTGCAGATAAAGAATATACGAAAGAGACTACGGGAGAATGTATAAAAAGAGATAGATAAGTGACGGTGTTAAATGTAATTTTGGTTGCATAATTATTCAAAATTAATTCATAAATTTAAAGAAATACACATGTTCGTAATTCTCAAAAAACAACGAAACGGCATCAGCAAAATGCATGAAAATTTGAAATTAAACATAAAAGGCTTCAAATAACTAATTGCTAAAATTAAAATTTTTAATTTCCTTTTCGTTTTTCTATAATTAATTAGTAAAGTAAGGGTAACTTTGATCGAAGATTACAAAGCAGTTATTTTGAATTTTGAAAAACTAATATTAGGAATGACTGCGTTCAAGTGTCCTCTTTCAAAAAATATATAATTTTATACAGTTTTTTTGAATAATAAGCGTGTTAATTAGGAATTACGAAAGTCTGTTTTGTAGTTCTAAAAATCCTTGGAAAGATTCCTCTTAAATGCAATGCACAGATGAACATGGCTTGGTATTACAACAGTATGATGTAACTTAATAAAGCCACATGGTCATAAAATGTAAAATTTACTTCTGCTAGGAGCAGGAACAATCTTCGTCATATTGCGAGTTTACTTCATAGAGGTAATATGGTCCGATTTTAGTTATTGCTTAATTTTCCTATTATATTACTATTTCTCCTGTTTATTGGGAAATGAACATTAAAAAAAAATAGACATAAACAAAAAAACTATTATATTTGTTTCGGTGTGACATTTATTGTAAGTAATCTCTATAAATAAATCTAATTGAAAGTTTTCATTATTTAATCAGGAATTGATGGAGTAATTTATTTTAAGTTATTGGTCGTATTTCAATACTATCGGCGATATTGTGATTGTGCACTGGGTGTAATGATGTAATGTACTGCTTTATGTATTTTGCTGCCAATTACTAATTATTTATGAATGATATCTTCCGAATTTTGCTGCATAATTACCGACTATATATTATTTTTTACATTCGGTGAATTATGATTTTTTCCTCTGCGAAATTACCTAGTTGTTTCCTGCGTTACATATAAAATATATTGATGATTTCCATTATTTTTTGAAAACTTGTACGAAAATTACGTTGCGAAAATAATGTAATTCTCGAAATCTACCTAAAACAAAGAATAATAGGAGGTAACAAATTATATAAAAGTAAATTAAGCTGAGCAGCTTTCTGAGGTTAAATTAAATTACAGTCTTACATATAACTCTAATAAAGATGAACTAGAAAATTAGAGAAACCTGAAAAACCTGGCGTTTGACATTTATGACTTTGCATTTGAGGTCTTTCAGAATTTTAAAAGTGAAAAATTAGAACACTATGTCATTATTATAAGAAGAACGCAATGGTAACAATAAAGTATAATTTTATTCCGAAGAAGAACTATAAACTGGAGATAAAATCGGGAAAACGGGAAAAAATAAAATTAATGTTTAGGAAACTGCATAACAATGTGAAATTGACAAAATATATTGCCATTATTGTGGCTGAATTATTTATTTTAAAATTTTATAACACTTGCAAAAAGGACGTAAACGCAATTTATAACATTTGCAAAAATCGGTTCTTGTAATTAGACACACCAAAAGTTAGTGCTTTACTCGCTCAATCAATCAAGTTACGAGAGAAATTACATAGTAGAAGTTTCTGATGTGTAAAAACGGGTTTCTTAAAGGGATGAGCTTTACATGGGGTATTGGCAGTACTCAAGACTAAGATAAATTTTAATACTATTTTCGTATAGACGTCCGTTTATTTGCGAGAATAGTATATATACGTATTAGTAAATTCCTAGACAAGAAATAGAGAAAGATTCTAATAATAAATAATAGTCAGACTTGAAAAGTCAGGTAATTTTGCCAAAGAAGACAAACATATGGACAGGTTTATGTGATTGCCAGAAGGTCAAGCGATCCCCGAAAGTTTTTAGTTTTGATAACCTCCCCAATTTTATGAGTGTAAACATGGCAATATATTAAGATAAGCTTCGTCTAGGCTGGAGTCTCACATTTTCCACCACCGACAATGCAAGTATGTAGTGGTTATTGGGTGTCGGTGGTAGCCTAAGCTTTAAGATGCAAGTGTTTATTGCAGATAAACGAATACGGTAGCTTGAATTTCTTATCTTTATTTTAATAAAGTTCATGATCTATAATAATCTGTGCTACCCAAGAAAACTATGCTGAACTAGTAAAACTTTAAAATTAACAAAAGAACTAAAACCCCTGCAGGAACGTGTTGCTCCATTTAAGTTTAGTAAATCAACACTCTAAATAGCTTACAATTTCCACGTCTAAAAAATATTTACTTAAAATACATAAAAGTTAAAAATGGCAATTAAACTTTTTTGAATAAATTGGAAATTTTTAATGTTCATAAAAGAATTATTTCCTTAGAAATGATGAAAGACAATATAACGATTCATTTAAATTTGTAAGAGTTTTAATTACAATTCCATGCATTTCATTTTTCAGTAATAACTGCGTTAATTGTCATTTTTTACTGCCAATAAAAATATTTCATTTATGGAGAATAAAAAGATAATTTAAATTGATAAAATTACCTGATCCTTGAAGTGTACCAGTTCCTGTTCCCAATAGCACATCGATGCTTCCATCTGACAAAATATCGCTATCCTGATACGATATCGAAAAGGCAGCATCATCTTGCAGACGCGCTAACATCGCTGCTAAACCTGACCGATCCAGGTCATCTGATTCGCGTAATTGAAGGGTGACGTTTCCGTCAGCTGCTGTGCTATACATGAAAACAGCATGACCTCCCGAGTAAGGTTGAAGAGGTAATCTTACGCCCAATTCTTGTACACCCTAAAACAAATAAAAATCATAAATAATTCAGAGTTTCACGAAATAAAAGTTATTTGTGCTAAACATTTTTTTGTTCATCTCATCAAAACTTATTTTACTGCAACAAGTAAATATTACCAAATTATTTTCAAATTTCCACCTAATGGATATACAATGAACTACTATATCATGTGATACCTTACTTCGCTGGCTTCGCTGTCACGATAACATCGATAAAATTTCAAAAAGAATTTTTAAATTAATTTGCAATTTACTCTGTTTAATCTGAAAATATCGTTCTAAAAATGTTACATTCAAATAGGTTCATACAAGATCAATTTTACGACGGAAAACTTCGGAGATACCCGGATTTTTCGAATTTAAAACCTATCAACCTATATTATCAAGGAAGAGGTCGCCCCTATGGACGTATCCTGAGTAGGACGGTATTGCCCATCCTTGTAATTCAGTAACAGTTTAATTAAAATAAAGGAACTTTTTTTAACTTGGAATTTTAGTACCTCTCGTCGTGCATGAAGCTATTCAATTTATTTGCAAACTACAATAGTGTTCTTGGTTACGTGACTCTTGATTAATTCCGCTGCAATTAATTTAATTGCTAGAACTTTGCTGAATTACCTGTTGATATTTTTACCTTAGCATTGTTAGTTTAACGGTAAAGCCCAGCGGTAGATTATTAATCTTTTGTATTGTAGGCGAGCTTGCATGAACCAATCTAATTAAAGTGTTTATTATTAATTATTTTAAAATAATGGGAAGCATGTGTCTAAAATATTATGGATAGAAGAGATTTTTTATGTTTTGCAATTGAAGGATTAAGGAATACATGTAGTAAATTTTAGCCGAATTACTCGTGCACATTCAAATAACAACATTGGGTGAAAGTTTTCGAGTTGAAACCCTTAGTGTTATCTTAGAGCCACACAGTTCTCCATTTGACCCACTTTTGCAGGAAATTATCGCCAACAACCTGATGATTGAGAATGCCCATCAAAATATTTGTCTATCGATTCTGACCCAGAAGTACATGCTCGCAATATAAATTGAATACGTATAGTTAACGTTTTTTAGGCGGTCTTTCAAATTTATTCATTATTTTATCCAAATTTAAAACACGTATTTTATTAAGGTGAATGTATAGCTTAACATGCACAAAGTAGCAAACGAAAACAAACAAATAACGTCAGTGACCCGAAGCGAAGGGAGGAAACTTCAATAGGCTAGTTCAATTATACATACCAAGTCTAATCTAATTTTAAACTGAGTAAAATGCCATGCACACAACATAATGTATTGTATAACAACGAATTTTATGTAAACTTGTGCCTTTTAATGAATCTCAAATGTCATCGCCAATCTCAATAAAACGTGGGTGTTCGGATCATTCAATTTTTGGATTTCCACATTCTATTAAAAAATCTAAAAATGTATGTAACCCCATCCGTTAATGCAATATAGGTATTAGGTCTATTTTCGATAATTCATTATGAAACACAATAACATATTGATAATTTAATAAACAATATGGAATGCGTACTTCAACATTGGTTTGGATTACCGTGGAGTCGGATTATCAAAATTGTTTTCTATTATTAGACGAAAATGGATGGAATTTAAAAAGAAAACAGTCTAATGTGATTTTGTAAAATTTGTTGTCAATTTTTTTCAAGTTATTTTTAATATATTACATAATGGTTGCTCTGCGTAATTTATCAAAAGTTCCCTACAGTAATACGTCATTAAAAAAACGAGCTCTATTATTTAGCCCCGTCATTACCAGAATTTAAAAATTATGTTCGAACCTCGATTATATTTTACAAGTTTTAGCCATCCATTTGGCAAAATAAATTATTTCATTTCAACATTTTTAATTCACCAAGTAGGTAAAAATAATTGAAAATAAAATAATTTTTAAGTGTCAATGAAAAAAAAACAAAGCTGATGACGTAGTATTTTAGAAGTGAAATAAGGGTTTGTTCAGTCAAGCAGACCTTGTAGGGTGATAAATTTCCAATGACCATTAAGTCAATCTCGACAGCATTAAAACTCTCTTGAGAAGTTGGCGTGTATACTTGAAACAAGAGCACTGTTACAAAGATAACTGCGATACTTAATATCCTCTGAGGGCCTTTTTAGAATGCTTTACAGTTTTTAAACGATCAATATTTTCTGATACCCTTGTCAATTTTACAATGTGATTTAAAACAACTAGTTAAAGCCAGAATTGTATTATTAAAATTCATATAACATTTTATTTACGTACAGGGTGACTAAATTAATGTAAATTTTTGTATTCCCTTGTGGTATTCTTTCTTTCACTAGGATTAAAATGACGTAACTTGCTCGACGTCAAACTTTCGAAGATAAGTTGGAAAATGTTCCAAATTGATAGAAAAGCGATCACTCAACCAGATACGATCGTTTTGTTTGTTTGCGAATTGCTAAACCGTGAAAACTTTCCGATTCAAGTTCAAAATTAGTATGGTTTCAAATTTTGAAAATTCTTATTTTTAAATGAGTCAGCAGTGTAGGTGACTATGAACGTATATTTCTACGTTCGAATCTCAGTTCGTGATCGGATTAAGTAACAGAAAAAATATATATTTTTAGAACTTCCTGTCACCCTGTATGTTAACGGAATTTTTTTCAGATAGATGAAAACGTAAAGTATGGAATCAGTTGACGTTTTTGTTGTTTCTATACTTAAAAGCACGTCGAATGGAGAGGTTTGGGTCTTGATATAATTATTACTACAAGAGATCTTATCTACATTGTTCCTTTAATGGAAATCTAGATTAAGCATAATTGAAGTTCAAACCAACTACATTGTATCCAAATATTAACAAAGGTTTGTGTTTTGCCCATTAAAGGTAAATTGGACATATCTTAACATTAACTGTATCACTACAACACAAAAACTAATACAAACTACCCTTCATATTCTACTTTATTTTCGTATGTATCAACGTTACGAGCCAAACGATAGTAGAGAGTTTCTGTATTACACAAAAGAACGTGCTTCAATTTCTTATCAACGAACGTCGCGTCGTCGTGCCAAATTATACTTTTATCGATGAAAAAAAAGAAGCCGCGTGAATAATATGCAACAGGTAAAAATTATATTAACACTTAACATTTTAAACGGCTCTTGGTACTCTATAATAAATAATATTTTTCAAGAAATTAATTGCAGCAAATTAAAAAATTTGTAATTTTTTGTGAATTTTTGACAATAAAGTAATCGAAACGTACAGGTAGGCGTTAATTCCCCAACGCACCAAGCTTTTCCCCCAAGGTAATTACGCTTTGTTATTTCTGGAAAGTATGTAGTTTAAAACTGCGTGAGCGTAGGGACTAAACGTGATACAGGGGAACAAAGGGCTATTAAACCGACAGCCTAAAGCGGAAACAGGAATTTGCGCACGCAGCCTCGTGCTGAGTTCTGCCTTCAGCACGTGCTTCCGCTCAATACTCTGCCACAGCATGAACGCAATCTCATCATAGAAAAGGAACACAAGGAAGGACTAAATTAACACCAACTATTACAATATAGAACTGAAGACAATTTACTTTTCAAGATAAATCGAACTTGGTTTTCTATGATGAACTGAAATTCGCCATAACATATTATTAAATGTATCAATTGACTTAAAGCAATTTAAAGCTCATAAAAGATTGTGACCAGTATTAGCATAACTGAGCGTTTCTACATGTTGCTCTATCATCGTCTAATATAACGAGACTTCTTACTGGTGACGGAAAATCATGATATTCGTAAACTGATGGGAAAAAAATAAAAGTACGAGTAAATAATTATCGGAGTTACATTGTAAAGTTTAATGAAAGACGAGAGAATGTCACAAGTAAAGCAAATTCGACACATAAAGTTACGGTGGATCCGAATAAAATATGTAATCTTTTATTCAAACAAATAAAATAATGTATTATTACATTTAATTAGCGTTACCGTTACTTTTATATGAGTAAAGCACTAAAATACTTTAATGCCGGCCATTGCTGGCAGTAAAATAAAACAATCGTTTCTATTAAAGTTGAATATTTAAATTTGACAATTGAATGACACAAAGGCAAATTGTTTAAAAGCGATAAATAAATAACATTAAGGTCTGTTCTACCGCATTTTCATAAGTTTCTGAATTTAAATAGACAACTTATTATTTACATTGACCAAGTACATAATCATAAATGTCAGTAGAAGTTTAATATATTGTTTATGTTTAATTCTGAAACTTGTATCGTAATAGTCAAGTTCTGTGGCATGGATTTTTTCTGATATTTAAATTTAAAACTTTTCAAAACTGTAAATACAAACTACAGACCAAAAATTACGAAACAGTTTTAATAAGAATTATCGCTAATCTAAGATTAAATTTTCCTATAATGATTTACCATGGATACAATTATTTCGATAGAAATAAACCTACGATTATGGATAACCGGAGATTGAAGTATTAAGCTTAAATAAACCCAAGACTTTCTTATTGGTCGACTAAATTTAGAATCTCAGATGTTACCTTAACTTTATGTATAAAATTTCTCCTTGCTGATATAATCGACAAGTAGCAGCTAATATGTATCTACGTGAATTATCTTGAAGCCTATATTTGTGAAAAAAATTATCCCTGTAGGATAGGATCGACAGGATCCATGACATTGTAATCAACTATAGTAATTTACATAAATAAATTCTTAATATATAAAAATATGTATCTTAAGTCCAGCGACATCTTGAAAAGTCTCCACCACATATGGTCAAGCTGTGTACATTTTTTGGTTCCCTGAACCACCATTAGGTTGGGCAAAGGGGGTTCAAAATGGAACTCGGAAAATCTCTTAAATTCATCGTATGGTAGTCCTTTGTTAGCAATCGACATTAAAGTGTATGTAACCCTTTCAACCCACACGATTTGGAAGATACCATGGATATGGGAGAGGAAAGATGGAAGAAGAAAATTAAATTTTCTACGACATCGCAAGTTAAAATCGAAAGAAATTTTATACTTTTTATTTGGCTGTTATTTTGTACAACAAAGTAGCTTTGGTATTATACCTAACATTTATAAATTTAAAGTAGCTTGAAAATACATAGTTACAAGTAGATATATACTTTAGATTAGTTTTATATGGTAAAAAGCAGCTTTTCTACCAGTAAAGGTTTAAAAGAAAATGATCTAAAGTAGTTTGTAACTTAACATAGTGTATGTTAAGAAGTTCTTTGTCAAAATGCTCTTTTAATTTTACATATTTTGATATCATTTATTTTATAACATAAAATAAAATTGGCATATTGTAGAAGTTTTCGGCAACGTGAATTAACAATTTCATAATGGAAAGTTTATGGAAAAACTAAATTACTTGTTTCGTGAACTTTCAAAGACCAGCCTTGTTATTAAGTCAAGTTTTACCGTTAACATTGTTAGCCGACTATAAATAAAGTTTCGATATTATAGCTTTCCCTTAGAAATAAAATACCTATATACCAAACTTTCATGTATAAGTTTGTCTCTCGATGATAATAATTTGAGAAGGCTGATAAAAAATATTCAATATATTTTTATTTATCTTGTACACGTTCATAATGAAATTAATTTTAAAAGATGCCGAAACTCCTATTTATAAAGTTAATTCGAATAAAAAAGTTAAAAAGTTTTCAGAAAAAGTCAAAACGAGAAGCTTTGTTAAATAGATGTAATTCACGTGTATTTTAAATTGGTTTTGTAACATACCTTCCCAGTAAAAAATTGGTAAAATTTTGTACATAACAACAGTTGGAATTAAATATGACAGATTTTTACCGTCACAAAAATGAATCTAATGCAAGCGTGATTTAAATAAAATGCTCGCTAATGAATTCATCCGTGTATGTTGAAATGGTGCAATGCGACTGTCATATAACAAATATTCCACTACTACTGATGAATTTTAGCTTTTAAAATAAAAATTGCATAGCATTATAATTTATTTAAAAATTAATTCAACTTATCCCTAATAATACGTATTTATCTAAGCCATTTTACAAATTAGCATTTAATTCAAAAATAGAAAACAATACCTAATTGGAATCAGTTCCGTAGTTCAATATCGGAATATCGGAGTTGCTGGCTTGCTCATATTGTAACGAATCAGAATACATTTTTTGCTTGGTGTGAATTTATTATTTGGTATATAGTGATTGAAATGTAGATGTCTTTTAAACCGCTACACGTTTATACCGTTTATAAAGTTTTGAAATAGATATAAACAAGACATTATAAATGTTTAGAGTTGCGAAGCAGAAACTACGCTTTTTGCGTCATAATCTGTCCTTTTTGTACGACCCAAATTATTGTAATAATCTTTTTTGTTTAAATTATTATTCGTTAGCTATTTTAGACATAATTAAACCTATATTTTTTTGATAATAGTTTCTGAAAGCAACATTTGCAGTTATATACTGTTACTAACACAAAACTGATTTTATGATTATTTATACTTTTATTCATAATTCATAAATATTATCGCAGCTTTATGTTTCTAGAATATCAAATCACAGTTTCATTTATTATTAAAATCTGCATTAAATTGAAAACGTGATGTATTTCAATATTTGAAAAATTTTCCACAAGTTTTATTATCATCAGAAAATTGTTAAATCGAAAATTATAAATCAATCCACCCAGAAAATTAACTGTTTTATTTTTAAAATAGTGGAAGCTATCGAGATATGGTATGGTATTACTAAAGATGTATGCTGTATATAGTATAATTTCAGATTTGCATACCAAATGCACAAATCAAAGAAAAAAAAACCTTAGCAAGATTTATGTTAAATGTACGAGTAGATACTACATCCCGAACCTTCGTGTATCGTTTGGTATTTTGTAGTGTTTAAACATTTACAACAGTTCCCATAAACGCGATATCAACATGAAATATACGAGAGTTAAGAAGAAATATTTTAATATATTTTTATTCGTTATAATATTTCGTTACGATTCCATTATTATTTTTTTAAGAACTTAGTATTTTCCTTCTATTTAACTGTTTATTATGTATAATTTAAACTTACATTGTTTGCTCCTAAAAATGCGAATTGTTGGCCAAATTTTCATTATAATAAATTGTGAGTTATTTATTAATTGTTTGTTTTGTTTCCTCTCAAACAAAATTACAAAAAAAATTACCTTCTGGTAGTATATAATACAGCAAATGAAAAATTAAATAAAAATTTGAAAAAGCATATTTTTGTGTTGATTCAAGATACATTGTATTTGCCTCTGGCATCAGGCTAGTCATCTTCAGTTGTTTAATTTACAGGTTTTCAGTCAGTATATGAAACAATATATTTTATGAGGTTTAAAATTCGTTAATCTCACAATTTAATACATAAACGAAATTATTCAAATTGATGAAACTCAATATTATACTTACTAATATAATATTTATTATAATTTTTTTATAGAAAATATAATCAGACATTTAAAGAGCTTAATTTTGGAACTTTGTCGAATTTAGCTAATATTACATTTATTGCCGACGACGGCCGACACTAAAGTATCGTATTGGCGCCGCCCATACCACTACATGGTAATAACTTATAAATTGCAATATGTTTTGCAAGCGTCGTGACGTCGAGCACATGGGTGATGGATCTGATGAAGTAAACCAAAGTTGTTTAGAATACAAAACATTTAATGTTAATACATTCAGCATCATTTATTATTTTATTTATTTATTATTGACATTTGTGGTCTATAATGCATTCAATTAATGTTGTTAAATTCAAACATTTTCATATAATCTATAAAACCTTTTTTCCAATGATATTTTGAACCTGTTGTCTGTTTACTGTAAACTATTTTAAATGTGATTAAATTAATATATTCAATATTATATGTTTTCAATATAATCAAGAAAAATTAAATGGTGTATAATTTCATTTAGTTTTGCTGGATTTAGTATTGCATTTGTGTTTTTATTTTAGTTAATTCCACTGTGACTTATTTTCGCTTTGTTTTTTTTCTAATAATTTGATTGCAGAAATTATTTTTATATGTTTTACGCACTTATATAACAATATACTATTTTTCATTATAAAACAAACATTACTTTATAATGAAATAAACGATAAAAATATATCCTTGTATTTTTTGAATTACCTATTCAGCAATTTAATAACATTAAATCAAGCTTAATCTAACGATTCTATTTTGTAGCACAAAAGCTTAATTTTCCTTAAAAGCGCTCTTTTAAAATTGTAGTATTATAACTACGATTTTAAAAGTGTCTATTTAAAATGTATGCTCCGTATAAAAGTAATGCATTTTAGCATTATCCTTCTTTTATAGCAATTACGAAAGATCGATGTGCAACTATCTATTTAATGCAAATTGCAAACTGTTTAATTTAGTTACAGAATGTTATTAATTAAGGAACAAAATTGACGGTTATTGATTTTTCAATTAAATAATTGAAAATTCGTTCAGGCATTTATAAAAAGTAAACAATGTCATGGTTAAGATATAAAAATAAATCTTGTGTTTTCTTAATCTGTAGTATTAACATTTAACTGAAAATTAATTACATCTCTCGTTCACCGCACTTAGAGTTATTGATCGATTTTAAAAATAAACAAAGCTAATAATCCTCAGATTCTTCCTCTTGAGTTGCAAATTATAAGCTTTTAAATTTGTTGAAATGCGAATTTTTCTGGAGAATCCTTAATCTTTTCTCTAGTGATCAACTACTTCTTATTGTTATAATATATAAGAAATAAATAAGAACCAATAAATTGATATGCTCATTTATTATTTTTTAATTAAGCATTAAAATTAAAGTATGTATATTCATAACAAGATTGAAATTCATTCAAGTTTGAGCAAAATATTTGCTAATATAAATTCGCTCTAAATTTAGATAACAATTGGTTGCGAAATATATTCACGAAAATGTAGGTTATATTATATTATGTATAGGCAATATTTATAATATTATTGAAATTGTATTTGAAAGCATTTGCATAATACGTTTTAAGAGCTTTTTTGTAGCTCCAAATTACGTTCTGAAATTTCGTCACTAACCCGAGAAATAGGGACGTATTAAATATTCGTTACACTCTTCAGTATTTCATTTCCTTCACGTTATAATATATTTAGTATTTCGAGAGACGATTTTTACATTTAATTTAAATTTACCTATCGGTATAAAATTTGCAAGAGTAAATGGGAGGAATGGAAGGACAAAAATTATGATCTATCATTAAAGATAGATACTTCTCCGCAATACACGTCCGAAGCTCTGAACTAATAATTTAGTTGGAAGTAAAAATCAGGTTTCCAGTTGTGCATGCTATGCGGTAATAGTAAACCATGAAAAGTTTTGCGAATTACTGGTTATAAATTTTGTCTAAACCATCAACTACATATTCCTCTTTTAATTATTTCTCAACAGTAAAATCCAACTGTTTCTATGAATAATAATAAACCATTTAACTTTACTTTGCAAACTTCCAGTTTACAAAATTAACTTTATAAAATATGCGTAAACTACAAAGAACAGAAACAAACAACTTCAATGTATCTTGTAGCTGTAACGACAAATAGAAACTTCTTAGGAATCGTTTGTAGTGCACCACTTATCCTACGTTAATGTTTTATAAACTTCGTCATAATTAAATTAACACGCTACACAATTTCGATGGATGCGAAGAACTTGAGCCGACGAACCACAATTTCACTGGTGTTGAATTTATAATGTTTGTAACATTAAAGTCAAACATTTAGAGTGATGGTAAGAAATTTTCAATGTATCGCATTTAGTACACCTAGTTTTATTAAATTTCTCACGTTAAACTCACGTGAATTTGCAAAATGAGTCCACGTCATGCGAGTAGTAAATTTATAAAAGCATTAGCTCGATAAGCTTGTTTGCCATCATAGTGACGAGATTTTAAGCTGTTAATTTTAATTTTATATTAATTATTTTAAATTGGAATTGAAAAGCATCGCAAATTGTGTAAATTATTGTGAATATTTTATACACCGCAAATACAAATTTAAATTACCCATGTTAGGGTTAATGTGTGTATTATTACTGGAGATGTTTAATCACGTTGATTAGCATAGAGGGCTCTGTAATTAAGATTTAAACAAAATTGTTTACAGTTGAACTGCTTTTATTATATTATCATTTTGATTTTCCATTTTTCCTGCTCCATTTTGCTGCGGACTAATGAAAAACTGTATATCCCCGGAAAAAAAATGAAATGTTATAAACAAAAGTTAGAAAATTGAACATTTGTATTCGTTACATTTTTGAAGGATTTATGATAAGAACTAGTGGAAACACATGAACTGTGTCGCAAAGTAAAATGAATCCGTCGCAAGAGATCTGATTCCTATTTTTCGCATCGGCTGCCTGCATTTTACGCTTGGACAATTTGATTAGGCTTGCCCTCTGCTATATTGTCATTACTCTCACCGGACATTGCAGAAACTGTGATAAAGCTGAACGGCTATTGTTTATACCCTCGTATATCGTCCTTTTATACGTCCAGTGGGAACAGAATTCGATGTTTTAGTATAAATTGTTTGTTTTCTAGAAGAATGGTAATCAAAGCTGTATTGAAGTAAACTCGTTATTTATTATAATTTATACAATTACATTACTTTTGTGGAAGACAGATAATATAAGTTTTTTCAGAAGTCCACCAAGTTCTAATTGATTGATTATATTAGTCATCTCTCGTACTTTTGCTCTATGCTGTAAGTATATTGTTATATTATAGCAGAAATAATTGTATTTCTCCAATACAGCAATGCTTTAAATTTGAAATATTGTCTCGTTCCTTTATAATTTCCCTTTTAGATTTATTTCTTAAAGTTTTGTGAAATAAAAAAAATAATAATTCCGCAATTTTGAATAAGAAACATCTCACCAAATTAAGTTACAGTAAAATTAGGTTTACGATTTAGCATTTAGTAAAAAACCTAATTATAGAATCCTTTGACAAAGTTTACTTATAGTATTATTTAATTTTCCTACGTAATTTTGCCAAACCGAGAAAGGACTTCAAATTGCATTAGTAGGTATACCTCCACAATAATATTCAACTAGTATTTTAAATTTGAATTTAGACGTTTTAAGAATAAAACTTGTACGGCAAAGATTTTCATTATAAAATTTGTGATTAATGGTAAGAACATATTTCAAGTTAAGTGAGTGCACTGAATTCCGTCTGATCGTATTTCTCTCACAAAGTACTGGCAACATCTTTGAGGATCGGGTAAGCAAGTCTAGTTATTTCCAAGAGCTCAATATAGATGTAACTATATATATGTTATATATTTGCAGTTGTAATTATGAGAGATTATCACTAGCAACCCCGATTGAATTAGAAATTTATTTAAAGCAGTTATTGATCCAATAGGAAGCTGTCATGATAAAACTGTATTAAAGAGAAGTAAAAATTAATCCCTAATAACAAAAATATAATTACTAGAAACTTTTTTCGCAGGTGTTTGCAAAGCACTTTAGTAAACAACCATACTCCCTTTTAAATTTGTTACTGAAGACTAGATTTAGATAAACACGCTATCTTGTTTACTATAACCAGAAGCCTTAAACCAACAGTAATTAAATCAAACGCCAGCCATAGATCAATTTGCAAATTGAACGATTTTAATATGAATATTCACGATTTTACTCAAACGAACTTATTCGAAGTATCATTTCTACCTCTGGGGCAGCAATAATACTTTGTAATATCGTTTGAAATTTATAACATTAATTATTAATATAATTTATAAATATTAACAATTAACATTCTACCGTTCGGAAAAGCATACTTTCAATTTGGTCTCAGAAGAGACCAAAAGTTTATTATTCCTTTTTAGAAATCTGTAAAATAATATTCATCAAAGGATTTAATTGCAAAAGTACTACATAAACCAAATAACATAAATTATATACGTATATAAAATACTTTTCTAAACACAGTAAGGGAACCTGACAAGTTCAGAACAACATACCGCGCATTGTAACTTCTTTGCATTCTCGAAATAGGGCAATTAAAATCATAATTGGTTTTATGGAAATTTACACAAAATAGTTTATAACTCCTACTCTTACCGTACCGGAATTAAAATTTAGTAAACTTAGAAGCGAATGAAATCAACTGCACCATTTATCAACCTATGTAAAGGAATTAAATCAAAATCATACTTAACGATTCTCATACGACGGGAAATTCAGTTCAGCTAACAATGCAATGCAATTTCTCTTCCTAACTCTGCATTAATTGTAAACTTACAAACATCACCTTGTAGCCATAGTCAAAGCCAAAATAATTATACTGCAAGCACGAGAACGAAAGATCGGAACTTTCTTTCTCACAAATTCCAACTGCTCCAACGTGTTTGCCAGCAACATGAAAATTACAAGCTCCTCCAAAGATCAGCCAAATCCCCCCTACCGGTACTCCACTAGTTATCAACAATAGATTAATGAAATATCAGACTACAATTTGAACATCCGTAACATTTACTCCGGAGTGAGCAAACCGTAACAGAGTTACGTTATTGGTCAAAGATGGAAGTTGAACCGTAATTATAACGTTATCGGGTTACGTGACGTTTTCCATCTCCGATTTTAATATCGTCTTACACCATCTACACGAAGACGATAAGGTTATCCACTATCACTTGTTTTCTGCAAAACCCATTTCTATATTGATCACACCGAAAAAAATAGAGACGACTAAGTTAATATTATACTATGTGACACTTAGAAATTGGATCGACCGGATAGGTGACGACTTCTCATTCACTCATGTCGAGCCGAACGATTGAATTCCACCAAGCGTTAACTGTAACAATCTGAAAGAACGAAAATTGCTTCAAACGAGTAAACAACCGCAAGCACTGTAAATTTCTTAAGCTGTAGGAAAGTTTTTTGAATTATTTCCTATTAATAAACTATTTTCATCAGTACCAACATATTTTTGATCTTCTTTATGGCACATATGCTCAGATGGTAAACGATTTTCATTATGATACAGGTTTTTCATGCCTTCGGCATAATCATAAATTACTTTCTCCGCGAACGAGTATTTGAAAAATAAAGAGTCTGGTTTTTTATTCGCCACGGTTAGTTAAAATGAGCGCAAAAATGCAAATTTTAGAAAAAATCCTTATTTATTTAAAATCGGTATTTCAGGTTTATTGATCACCGAAAAGCTATACCCCTTCGTAAATTTATAACACGGACGTCTAGTATAATATACGGACTCTATAATATATCTGCTAAGTTAATTTTTAACTGCTCGCTCTGGTTCTTAAGGGGTAACACCACTCTAGCGGTAACTTTCATAATTTAAAACAGTAAATTGTTTATAAAAAAGTAAGTTTACATTATATCAAAAACGGCTATGTACTACGATAGAGAATATAACTGTGAACCTACTGTCAAAATTTCAAATCGATTCATGCAACGGTGTTCAAGTAATCCGTCCTAGTTTGAAAACTGTAGTTTCGAGAAAATCGCGTTTCAAGTTTCAAATTCTTAAAAATCTGCGATACCTACACCAAACATTTAGCCATCCAAATTAATGCTCGCTTGCTCCTCTTCCTTCGAATTTATTTAATTAAAGTATAAATCAAACATTCTTACATCTGCAGTATTATAATTAGTACCTATGTATTATACCGATATAATATTAGGACTATAAAGTATCAGTAAAATTAAACCTTGTAAAATATTTTTTCACTATACAATAAATTGTATATTGCTTTTATGACCCTAAAGTATTGTTTAAGCCAAAAAAAAATCGTAGTTTTCAAAATCTTAGAGTGGTGTTACCCCTTAACGAACAAAGAAAAAAAAACTGTAGAAAATGCATTATTTTTAAATATAAAAAATTTAAACATTTTGTGAAAAGAAACTCATTATATTATATTGCCAGAAGCTAACTACTACAGTTACATTTTACATTTTCAAATTTTATGGTAAATGAAAATAATAAAGTTTGCCAAGTTTTGTACGTGCACCCACCAACAATTTCTTTATAGTTCACTGTAGGCGTTAATTTTTTTACCGTTGTTCATGAATTCAATTCTTAAAATAAAAACTCCAACTTGCGATAAAAAATGTAATACTTTTAAAATAATTCAAGATATGCTCAATGAACCAAATTAAATTTCTTGTGGAAATTTTTATATTAATTGTGTTCTTTGTTATTTTAACAGTAACATTTATGTAATTTTTTGTGTATGCTTTCAAGATCAAAAAAACAACAAAAGATTTTTCTCTGGATGTCCTTTTAATTAAATAAATGTCGTATTTTATATTTTTTTAAAGAGCTAATCAAGATTAATAGTCCCTTCAATTTCCATATTTAATAAAAATGTTTGAGTAACAATATATTTGATTATTATTTCGTTACCTTAATATATTTTTTTTGTAAATTCATCAATTTTAGTCTAAGTAGTGATGGATGTGCTATTACGATTTGATAAATATAAATTTATCATGAAATATTGGTAAATAAAGCGTAATTCTGTGTCATGTTTAGTTTAATTATACAATTGACAAAAATTTCAAATTGTTATTCCGATTACTTCTGGCTTGACTCCTTCGGAGTTCTCATCAACAACTGAGTAAATAGTTTTTACTTGTCTGGTAATTTACTTTTGTCAAGTTTGGGAAATTCTAAATTATAATTAGCATGTCATCTAATCACTCGTTCTTCTCAGTTAATATACAATAAGTTAATAAATGAATATAGTGGTAACTAGAATAGTTTCTCAATTTAGCCAACTAGGCAAACTTGCTCATCAGACAGTTAATTGATATGCGATTTAAATTAGTATCCTCAAACATACACAATTTAATACAGTCTTATTGGTTATCCACTTGCATACTAAATTCAAATTTAACATTAAATAATTTCAATTACATTTGAAACAATTGCAATGAAAAGTACTTATACATAAAGTTTCACACAATTTATTTTGTTAAAGTATAATATAAATGTTTCGCTTAATTATTTTTGACATTATGTTAGATAATTGAAAGTGGAAAAAAACATTGCGTGCACGGCGGTGTGAATTATTAGTAATTTGGAGTGATAGATGTGAAGTAGACCATATAATACAATATTAATAATTCACCTGAGAGTTTTATTAATTACAAGCAAATTAAAGCAGACGTATACACTCATTTGGTAAGAAAACATGAAATAATCTTTGATTCAACGATTTTGTTTGCTTTCTTATTTTATAAGAATTTTTCGAAGAAAATTCTTATTTTCATTGTGGCAAGGTGAATTGTTTCGTCTATTATTTCATTAGCTAAGACGCCAGCTCACCTATAACGATTTGTATTGTAAGGGTAATTGCTTTCAACAATTTCCGGATTGGTTAATCACTTTCAGTTAGCATATGTTTGGTATTGAGTTGGCAAATGTTTTAACTGTTGACAAATATTGTATTTTTGTATTTGCAGGTTGTAGCCAGGTCGCTGATCTTATTATCACTTTTTACAGCATTTTTCTTCTATTGTAATGTTTCAAAGTATTATTAAACTATTTTTAGAAGTTTCCTTGTTTTCTGCTTTCATAAATTTATTAACTTCTTAGGCGCCCACTCGCGCTACCGCTACCAAGCTAGGACTCCTTGTGTTAGGATTTGTTTTCTAAATTTTTGCGAAACTTGAATGTAAAGCATAATTCGTTACGTCTGACTAAACGGATGTATAGAATGATCATTCTATTCAAATTTACAATATCGTGTAGGTAGCACTGTGTAATCACTATATAGTATGTGGAATTAAAATTGATTTATTGTTTGCTTTACCAACAAATCGTAATCTACTTACGCGATTGCACTATATGACTAAAATTAATAAAGGTATGCGGATGATTCGAAATTAATGTCAGTATTTCGAACACATAAATAAAAACAATAAAAATTCTAATGGAAAATAAAAGTTATTTTTGTGACATCAAACGAGTTTTTCTGATTCTAAATTTAAAAAAATTGTTACGACAAACTCTATCCCCTCGAAAAAGTAAAGAGAAAAACAGTGAAGGTGTAGTTTGCATTTACTACGGCTATCAAAAGTTCAAACTCATAAATTACCCACGTGAATATTAAAAACTATAAAAATGATTATAAAATATAATCTTTCAACGTGGAAAGCGTCTTTTTTATGCGAATTCATTTTTGAAAATTCAAATAAAATATAAATGAAAAAAGTCAGTTCTTTTAAACATATTTGCATTTTCAATATTAAATCTAAAAAGCGATTTATAGTTTTCATATCCAGTTGCATAATAAAAAAGAGAAATGAAACTGAACTGGAAGTAGCTGGTTAAGATTAACCGCTTGACCGGCGCTAGTAATGATAGAAGGGATTAGACCCTCTTGGGAAGAGCTAACGGTTTCCTTAAGGCGTTTAGTGTCCCTGCATCTTATATTGAGATTTACGAGCTTTTGGCGTTGGTCATTTCAAAGATTTAAATGCTTGTCTCTGCAAAGATTTGACTACGTTATTTATTGTAATTTTATTCCGGAGTTATCATCAAGTTCAATAATCTAAATGCAAACACCATTAAATAATGTAACTTGTGTTTAACTATTTTTTATTAACAATTATAATTTAAACTGTCTCACGAGATGGCGTAATAATGAAGATCTTTTCAAGTGTAAGTGCTTGGGGAAGGTGATTGCCTCCATACTAATAAATTTTGGAAATGTTGTTTCTTGAAAGACGGTAAGAAAGACGGTCGTGGAAATAATGATTGAAAAAACTTTTATCTACTAAATTCGGTACACTGCTTTCGCTGTAATAAGTGTGTGTGAAAAAGCATTATGTTTGCAAAATAAATTTTACTATATTTCGGATACGAGGGGAGCTCGTAAATTATGCTATTCATTAAGTTTACACCTACCTATTTATTAAAGCACATTTAGATTTCAATTCTTGTGGTCGAAAATAAGATACGTCTGATCTTAATAGAAGCTTCCAACATTTTATTTGTTTCTAAAAAAGGTCGGTTGCTTTTTTCGGATATTTTCAGTTTTTCCTTCCCATTACGCGTGTTTCTTACATTTGCACAGTTTTTGTTACTAACCATACAATCCACCGATTAAAAGATATTGCACCTGTATATAATGTATATAATAAACTGAGAAATAAAAAATGTGAAACCGACCAACCACAAGGGGTTTATTATATTTAAATTTCGCACCGGAACAAATCAATCCGAAAACTAATATCCTCCGGTGTTGGTTAACACAAACCAATGCAATAAAAGTAGTGATAGATTCTAGTTGTTAATAATAATTGTAAAATTGTCAAACGCAAGCGAAACCTCAAATTTTCACAATCGCCAATAAACTATGCGAATAGTGCAATTTAACTTGTTTAAATTCGGTAATATCTACGTATATTTAACTAATGATCATTAAAATATAATTTAGGGTAATTACAAAAAAATTTGCACTTTTAAATAAAATTAAACCTGGTCATTATACTAAATAAATGTTGGAATTTCTGGCGAACATGTTTTATAAGTAACAACTACGTTCCAATTGTGTATTGCTGCTTCCCATTTGACAATTGCGAGCTTTGTTTTAGCTTTGATGACAATGCCAAATTATTAGCTTCCACCATTTTACATAATTACATAATTTAATGGTAATCCAAGAGCACACCTCTTGTCGAGACATTAACTTTAAATAGCACATAGAGTTAGCAATGTACCGAAATTAAATGTTGAATACTTTTAATTAAAGAATTGAATTGCCTACAATAAATTTATTTATTATGCTAGTGAATACTGCACGAATTGGCATATTATATTCTTTTTCGCTTTGCTAATTTAATATCAAACAGAATTTGTTTATTATTCCATCGTAATTAGAAAGAAATTGCAAGGTTTTGCTTATTTTATTGGTAGGATAAAAGAACTTAGTAATTACTCGCATTTAAATTCTTTAATGTAAAAAGCTTTCAAATTACAAAATAGTACGACGCAGCAAAAAAATAAAAAGCAATTAGTGCCTTTCGTTTAAGGGACATGACAAACAACAAAAAGTATTAAAAAGTCATTAAATGCTTAGTTAATACTTTTTTTTTGAAATTACAATACGTACCTTCGCCCTTAATAATTCTTTACCAAAATGTTAAATTGTGGCTTTGTCAAATTTACTTCTGTCACGTCTTAGTGCCGTTTAAGACGTATAAGGTCGTTTAGTAGCCCCTAACTTAATTATTATAAAGTTTCCTGAGTAAAACCTTTACGTAACCATGATTAACATTCACGTTTGCGTCGTGTAAACATAGCACTAAAGACTAAACTTGATTACCTTTGTTACCACGTTATTACAAACTGTATGTAATAACCAATTTCTGACTTTTTCAAATTATAATATATTATAAGTACCTACGAGCTTATTTTTCGAAGAGTTTTTAATTTTGATTGTTTCAACAGAAAAAAATAAACAGCGAGGAATTTTGGTATGTGCCAGATTAAGAAAAAAAAATAAAAATCGTTTTAAAGTCGACAGTGCAGTGTCAAGTGTACGTACATGCTAGAGGTGACGAGATAGATAAATTATTTATAATATACTTAATTTCTTTTTTTTAAACAATGAAAACATGGATTCTAAAGTGTTATAAAATATACGAGAAAAGTTGAATGAGTCATAAATTTTATATTCACTACTATTTACAGTGAATACTAGATTACTATGAAAGAAAAATTGTTGACTTCTAATGATGAGGTGGAAAATCAATTTTACCCAAGCCATGGTAGCTAACACCTTGGTTTATCTTTGTGTGGTGGCCCTGTTGGTAGTTTAAAACTAGCTGCGGTTGTGTATTATGGAAATAGATCTAATAAATTAATTACAAATATACAAAAGAGTAATATCGTTCTTGGTTCAATATTGTTTTCTAATATTGCGGCAATACAAGTAATCAATATTGTACCAATATTGGTTGAAGCTTGGTGCAATATTGTGCCAATATATTAAAAAAATATAATTTTTTTTTGCATATTGCAAATTATTTTGCAATATTGTGACAACATAAGAAATCAATATTGCACTAATATCATCGGCAATATTACGCGAATATTGATGTAATACTGTTTTTCAATATTTCCTCAATATATAGGCCTTATTCTATATTGTACCAATATAAGTATTAGCAAAAAATATATTTTTTAACATTAAATAATAATATTATGTAACCCGAAAATTGCACTGAAAAATTAAGAAATTAAAAATTTCAGTTTTAAAATTCAATTAGCACAATTTCGCTTCATTTGTGTAGCAACTATACATTATATTATGTATGTGGTTTTCTATATTGTTCACAAAAAGATTTCTTCTTCGGTCACTTCATATTTTTAAATTATGAAGGCCCTACTTAAGTTTTGATTGACAATAGATATTGGTCAAAGGAATTAAGTTTTCTACGGAATTCAAATAGTACAGAATGTATTGCCTATATCTGCAATATACTAATATTTTACCAGTTTAGATGTATGCAATTTCAGTCCAGAGCAATAAAATAACCGCCCTTTTTGAGAAAAGGAAAGTTGAAAAATTGAAAAATTTTCAAAAATCCAATTATAGTGCACTACGGTCAAATGTGTAAAAATCATCACATATTTACAGAAATAGGCACAAAATAAGCATAAAAATTCAAAACCAGCTCAAAACTTGAAAAAAGCACCAAACACATTATTTTAAACGATAGCTTCTGTCATAATTCGCAGAGCAGGATTAAGGGAAGGGGGCGAAGGGGGCTCCAGCCCCGGGCCTTCAAATTTCTGGGAGCCTCAAAAAATTGAAGCAACAAAATTTAAATCAGAAAAAAAAATTGCTGAACTCTTTCTTACAGTAAGAAAAAAATGCTTTTAAAATATTAATATAAGTATATACAGGGTTGGCCAATTTCGATAGTTCTTATGGGAAACTCGGTAACTATAAGAGATATGAAAAAATGGATGGCGCATCCTCGATCTCTTTTTTTGAAAAAAGCTTAATGGCCAAAACTTATAGCCAAAAGTTCGAATTTTCGATTTTCTATTGTTTTTAATACATAATTTGGTTAAAACAAAACACTACCAAACCATTATTGACATTTAAAACATTTACACCAATTGTTTTTCAGTACAAAAATTTAAATAATATAATATTATAGTTACTAAAAAAATTTGAAAATTTAATGACAACTAAGCAAATATTTGCTTACGGAAAAACTATTGGTGTAAATGTTTTTAATAAAAAAATAAAAAAAACGCTACTTAAAAATATTATTTTCAACTATGGTTTCCATTTAAAAAAACCCAACTTTATTTTGAAACTCTGAAACTAAGATAGATATTTAAAAGCTCTTTAGCTCATTAGTTTCGGCCATTGAGCTTTTCTCGAAAAAAGAGATCGAAGATGCACCATCTATTTTTGCATATCTTTTGTAGTTTCCGAATTTCCCATAAGAACTATCGAAATTGGTTCACCCTGTACACCTGTGTTTTATAAAAAAACGTAAAATAAAGTATGTATAATAATTATTCTTTCTAAAATTTTACTTTTGATCTAAGCGTGGTTGACCTTGAACAATCAAAAATTTTCGGCTGCGGCGCATTTGGTGCAAGGTCAAGAGTCGTCCAAAAAAATTAGCACCGGGTCTCACATATCCTTAATCCGGCTCTGATAATTCGTATTTATTTCTAAACGTGCTCGTTCTTCTATTTACTATATTTACTAATTACTAATTTTGTTTGCTGATTTTTACCCAATCTCAGTGCTGGGTTTGGGCCGACATGACAATGGACACTGGGAAGAATATAATAATTATAATTTTAGTATTTTTTTTTTAATTGTTAGATTAGATGCTACAATGCTGGATGACGCTGGACTGGTTGCACTCAAAAAAATACAATAAAACCATTGATATATTAATGGTTCATCAGAATAATAATTAATATTTTCAAAAAATGTATTTTTTCTTCTAATACTAAAATTATTGTAAATTCGCAGCTTCATGCAGCTCTGTGCTGCTGCATTCTAAATAGTCTAAATTCACCTTCGGGTTTTCTATTAGGTGGTCACTTTATCGAATGAATCATTACTGCCGACAGAACCAATAATTGCCAAAAGTAGACGCCTTAGATAGCTGAAAATAACAGAAACTAATCTTAAAGTAAGAGGAAAAAGAAATAAATCTGTACTCGGTGCGTTTTTGTGCAGGAATATCTACAAGTCATACAACAAAACCACGTTGCTCGTGATTTTTACTGGGTATTAATTTTAATTATTCGTAGTAAAAATTTAAATTTTTAAGAACGGCTTAATTTTTACGGCGCTGCTTTGCCGGATATACCTACTTCACTTTCTAATAAAAGTATAAAATTTAAAAAACTTATAAGCAGTTGCACTCAAACTGCTGTTTAATAATATCAAAAGTTTGCTTCTCTGAAAAACTTTTACATAAAGAAGTTATTAGAAAAAGTTAAAAAAGTAAAATAAAGTAGACTCTAGTGCACATTGGATTTGAAACGAAATTAATGGCGTATAAAAAAGTTTTGCTAGAATATGTACAGAACGAAAGCTTGTTGAACCTACGAGTAAGCGAAGAACGAACTTTTCAAAGTGCATAAATTAATTCTCTACTTTTCAAACAGCTGCTTTTGATACAGCTTATAAAATTTCGTGTTTTAACTAACCACCCATCATATAAAATTGAAATTTCAATATTTGACACTTCACCGCTACTAGTTTTAAGTTCAACTTTCAAATTTGCTATTTTAACTAATAAACTCTGCTGCAGTTAACATAAAATTTAAAATTTAATTTTAAACGACGAAAGTGCATAACTGTGTTGTAGTCACGAGCAGAAATTTTGTTATATATTTATAAACGTTAATCAGAAACAACGTTAGTGACATTTTAGTTAATTTTAAAGGGCAGAAAATAAAACGAAAAGATTTTCGTTTCCTTCTTTCTTTCTTTCTTCAAAGGATATCTTATGATGTTAATAAAACTCCTGTTAAATAAATTTAAATTGTTTATTTTGAATGAATATACAAAAAGATTTTTCTTCCTTCAAAGATTAGTGACTGTGATTAAAGCAACTCTTTAAGTTCGAAATGGAAAGCAAAAGAATTATGGTCTATTATATCGACAAGAAAGGGCGCACTTTTATATCAACTTGAACGATCCGATTTATCAAAGTTGTTTTTAGTAAAAATTTATTACCGCATAAAAACTTTTACAAATTCTATTTGTTACCTTTTTATGTGGTACGCAATGTATCTCTTGATATAAAAAAAATCGCGTGGTACATGCGTATTTTATGCTGAACTTTATCTTACGCTCAAGTGGAAATTTAATTTAAAATATATTTCAACTTAGCTTTTTACAAGGCTAACCTCACCCCCGACTCTTTAAATTTCAATAAAATTGCATTAAAAAATTACTTTAGTTTGTTTTTGTACGAATTAATTGTTTTAAGGCGAATTTACAAAGTTCTGTAATATGTTAACTATCTTCAAGCAGATTGATTAGGTTAGCGTTACTTCAAAAGGGAGGTTAAGCATGAGTTCGGTTGGCTGAGTTGCGGCTAGTAGTGATTAGTATCGAACTCGAATCCTCTCTTTGAACCATCAACCAAGTATTTACAAGTTTAATGAAATACACATTTAATCGCTAACACGCGCAATCAAACTTGACACAAATGTACGATTGTTAAGGGAAGTTCTCTTAACCAAATAGGACACCGAGCTCGCCAACAAGTAGAAATAAATTATATATTTTAATTTCTTTTAAAACATTCAGATTCGATAGCATCATTCGCAGACCTCTGTATTTTATTTTCGCCAAAACTTTTTGAAATCTTAAAAATTAATTATTTAAGTTTTAATTAACTTCAACTCCTTTATAATCGTAAAAAGTAAAGGTAATTCAAACAATTCGAATTTCTTCAAGAGAATTTTTCATTGTATGCAAATTGCTCTTATCGACTGAAATAAATTTTTCTGTTGGTGCTGTATTTTCTCTTCAACATTAGTCATTAAGATTTTACTTTAATGCTTCAACGGCACACAACTTCGCTAAGTTCCTTAGCAGAAAATGGTTCGTTTTCTCAATTTAGAGTTCCTAATAGAAACCAATTAATTAGCCATATTAAAATTATTAGAATATTAGTCTGCTTCGGAATTATATCGTATAAGGGGATTTTATCTAAGTATATAATTAGCAAAACAGCATTAGACACTATCTAACCGATTATTATATAAATTTTGTAGAATTTCTGATTTCAAATATGTTTTTGTAATAGCAAAAAATAAAAATTGCAATATTCTAGAGTATGTCAAAATCACAATATGCTTCGTATCAAAAGAGTTGCTATTATGATTAACGTTTGCTGGAATAAAAATACGACTGCTAAATTTGTATATTTTTATTTATAATCTTTATAAAGAAAACAAATAGTTCCATTAGTTGTAAACCAATATCATCAGAAGAAGAACCATTTATTTATGTCATCAAAATATCTTTACGTTTTTATGCGTAAAAGAGAAGTAACATCTGCTCCAGTAAACAATTTTTATCATTCTACAAGAGGCTACAATTCCAGAAAACACATTAAGCTTGTAGTTGAAGTGTGGCGTGTAATCAATGTTCTAGCTTAGTTAAATACTCGTTTAATGTATTTTGTGATGCAGTAGTAATTGCCACTTCACTCATTTTACTCTTGCATGTAAATTATTTTACTTTTATAATAGTAAAAGCTAGTACGAGCAGCGCAATAATAACTATTGAAAGCGTTTTTAAAAGTACACCACTATAACAATTGGCACGCAGCTACGAGCATACAGCTCACCTATTTTGTGTTTAATTTGTATGCCGACTGAAATTAATGGCAAAAAAATCATGCAACTATCAATCAGTACAGCTTTAATGCGGAAGTCAATGGCGTAAAATTAATAAAGTACAAAAAAAAATCAAGTTCACGTTTCCTTGGGTTTTTGTTCAAAATATAAAAAAGTGTTAAAAGATAGACTAAACTTTTCTTGTTTTTGTTCTTTGTAAAATTTTGCTACTTGAATCGTGTAATATAAAGAACCTTCAAAGTAAAAGTTTTAAAAAAATAATATTTCAGAAGTAAACTACAACATTTTCATTCTTACAAAATTTAAGATCTCTTTACTGTATGTCAGTAATGAAATAAGTATTTAAAAATTCGGTAAATGATCTATACTTACATGTAATTAACATTATGATTATAACCAGAAAGACGACTCACCTGAAAAAGAAATTATATTTATTAGACAAATATTTTAACTAAATAATATATTATGTAAATTGGTTTGCATATATTATACAATTCACTATGTATCCATTAAGCCTTATCTGATAAGCCTCTCGGTAAAGTGTATAATATATTATGAGTAAAGACATATTTAATCACTTCGGTGCATTTTCAAGTTTGAAACAGGTGTACCGAAATTGGAAAAGGGAAAATTTTACTAAAATGGAAGATATTATGTAAATATAAAATCGAAAAAATTTGATTTGCGAATTATAATACCGAGCACAATTAGAAATTTAGAGCTGGAGAATCCCAGATTAAATACTTCCAAGTTTTCAGTTAGGCAATATTCCTATGGGATGCAATTCGGTGTTCAGTCAATCTTTCGCAAAATATAAACCTTGAGATTTAAAACAGAATCAGAAAATTATGCCATTATTCGGTTGTTTATGAAAAAGAATTTTATATTTGGTATACAATAAAATTTTCTCGCGATGAGGCATTGATAACATGAAATAAGTACGTCTGTACAGTAAAATGAATGTTCATTATTATGTGTTTAACTGCTCTCTATTGTTCTGGTTGCTCATGTTTTGTTATTATTATATTATCAGTTTTATAATAATTATTATAGTTACAGCACCAGACGCCAACAATAGGCAAATATAAGATTATCTGTTTTTATAGTCTCACATTTTAAAATAAAATAAAAATAACGACATATTCTTTGATTTATATATTATTTTACTTTATTTTTTAAAGATACCTGTTATACATAATTTAAAATCCTTTTAGTAAACGCCATCTTCTATTTTTACCAAGTGACTTGGGATTTGTGGAATTATCCTGTAAATTACAGATATTGAAAACGGTCATGGGTAATGAAATTGATTTAATTTTTTAGTGATAAACCGATGGGCTATCATAAAGCTGGTGAAAAGATAATACTTTTGAATTCACATGGTGAAGAGCTTTAGGGTTGGGATTTCTCCTTCAGAGATTACCGGCATTGTGTTTTTCAAGTGGTTTTCTTTCCCATCATCAATAAAGAGTAAGGAAGATTCTTCAACTCGAGTTTTCCATTTTGGATAAAAATTCTACCAACATTTTATTATATTATAGACATAAAACTATGTCACGTTGTACTTGTTGTTCTCTTTGATTCTATAACTATAAATATCTAGTTATGCTATTTGTAGTTCTAAATATATTTATTTTCTAACTCGATGTGTTTGCTTAAAAGGTTTTCAAATTACTTTCTATTTATTTTCAGCCACTTAGAGGGAATCGAACTATGTATTATACATATACTTAGTAAATCATTTGTACTTTTTCATTTGTAAATTTTTATTCCAAGCAGGTACAATGTAATATTTATGGATTCTCTGAAATATTAAATTTATTAATTTAAAATTGTTTAACCTATAATGCTGCAATTTTGTATGTAAAGAGTTAAGTAGAAAACAAAGACCAGTAACCTTTTATGAACTACCGACATGCTTTGTATAAGAAAGTTTCTGAAAATAATTTTGAAGTAGATTACGTTGGAAACCCTATAGCAGGTAATAAATTACATCATGTAACAATCTTAATTGTTTAATTACTTTTTCATGGTACATCTAAAAACACACATTTACCCTACGGTAGGTTCGTTTATAGTTTATTTGGACAGGAAGAGTGTATAGCATAAAATACGGCGGATATAATGCAGACATCAATGCAAATATGCTTCGATATAAAAAAAATTAATCAAATTAATATCATATGCAATGCGGTTTAAATATGCTTTGATTAATCAATCAGTAGAACTACAATTTATAACACAATACTGCATAATTAAATTCTGTTAGTCACACTTTTGATAAGTTTAATCAAAATTGAACTGTAGTATAGCATGTAAATTTAAAATTGACAAAAATGAATGATATGGAAAAATATCATAATTTAATTCAAAATCGATAATTTAACCATTAGATGATGAGAAAACAATACAGCGCCGGAAAATTGAAAATCTATGATTATTGTGAACATAAATAAAACGCAAATAGGTTAAAATAAAATAAAATCCATTTATAGAATTAAAAGCTTTTATATAAGGTGTGCAATACAAGTATCTAATAATAATCTGAAACTCAAAAGTATTATACCACCTACTTGTGAACTAACCGTTACGAATTGCTCAGTTCTGAAAGTAAATCTATCAAACGCGTAGGATGTTTGCACAACGAAGTGAATTTCATTCTTTATTAAATTTTTTTTTAATTTAAACAAAACAAGTAAGAAACAAAATTGAATTGAATTGTTTGATGGAACAATTAATGTAATTTAATGTATTTGGGTGACTATTAAGTTCATGTACGTAATTATTTACCTGATTGGTTGAATAGCACCGAACGTTTGAATGAAAGTTCACATTTCAGCGCGAAAGTGTACTTTTCCGAATGGTAGTAGAAAATTGTACTTAATGCAATTTCAAAATTTTTTTTTTTTATTAATTTGTCACTTATTGTAGCATTTAACTTGAGCATCGGATCTATTAATGAAATTGAAAATGCGAATATGCCTGAAATGTAATAATAATAATTAATTTTGTTATGGCAGTATAAAACTTGAAAGAATAAAGTTAGTGTAATTTCATTTAAAATTAATAAAATTTAGAAAAGCCTAGAGTAAATTCTTTATAACTTATGAAGTGAACTCGCTTTCTTACTTATATAGTAGTATAAGAAGTAGCAATAATAAAGCACGGCTACTAAATTCATCTAAAAAACAATTTATTTCCTCAAATAATCCTAACCCGAAGCGTTTAAGTAAAGCTGTTGACCAAAAGAAAAAGAAACGTCGGTTTTGGAGATGAAAGCCCTGACCTCTCCAAAACTTAACCAGTATAAAATTTCTTAATGGGGTCATCACTTAAAATGACAAATCGGAAAATTGAAAAACAAAAAACTTTTTTAATTTAAAAATCTAAACTTGCAGTAAAAAGCTGCCCATTGCTCGAAAATTTTCCATATGAAAATTTTGATTTTCTTTTACTTCATCGCTTTATGCAAATGTATTCTAACTTTAAGTAGATTTGGAAATACAAAAAAAATATTGCGTCTTCGACTTTATATTCATTTAGCAAGAAAATTTTTAAAAATTTAATAATAATTTTAAAATTCAATTTTAAAGATCAAGAGAAAGAAGTCCTGGAACAGGAAATATGGATCTATTGTTTGAGTTATAATTCACAAAAACTTTAAAATAATGCTTAATTTAATTTAAATCTCTTAAGTAATTTGTAAAGTAATTATTTTCAGTTACTGACGGCACCCGGAAAGCTAGGCGCATTATAAAATGGTTATCGGTTTTTGTTCTAAATAATCACACGTGAACAAGAAGCGCAGTTTTGAAGTTAATTTTCTTCGCTATTCGCAGCGATTTTATACAATTTCCTACAAGGACACAATAAACTCTAGTGATTGCTTCCTGATGACGTTCTGACTAAAACGATTCGTGCTTAATCGTTTACTTCTATGTGTCGCTTTTCAAATCGTCATATCCGGCGTTATTGCTAACTGTCGACAACAGTTAAGTACCCTACACCAACGATACAATTTTAAAGTGATATTGAAAAATAGAACTTTTGTGAAAAATATTCCGAATGAATTTCGCGAAAAAAGTAACATTTAAAAAAAAAATCATTTTTCTCGGGGGTTATTCAACTTTCAGAAGTCCATAAGAAATGCAATATAATTTTTTTATTAATTGAAACAATTTCACGGTTAAATTTAAATCTGATGTAAAGGCGCTGCGTTTTATTTTCTATTCTAATATTCCTGCAACATCTTGTGGAAATCACATTGCGCGGTTTCCTTCATGCTATTGACACAAATAAATTGTTGGCAACGACAGCACCTATATATTTTGACATTAAAAGAAAATATTTCCAAGTTCATACTCTGAACTAAATTTTGATTGAATCAGCACATGACTTACTGACACTTTGTGGCTTTATATTGGCAGGTATACTATAACTAAAATTTGAAAAAAAATTATTTATCGACGGTTTTGCTGGGTAAACTTCCAGCTTACTAGGTGTAGTAAACCAAATTTTAAAAGTGTCGGATACGTTTACCCCAGATAAGTAAATAAATCTTAAGCTAATCTAAATTTTTATTCCTTAACGAAATGCAATTCCCCTTGGTGGAGTTACGCGATAATGATTTTAAGCACGTTGGACATTTATGGAGATTGCAATAAAACTTTATGGCGTTTGAGCAAGTACATAAAAGTTTATTTTATCTTTACAGTGTGTATTCTTACTATTACGTTAACAGCAAAATATTTAAATATAATAAGGGTTCGTAAACAAGCCCCTTAAATTTTTTTATATTGCAAAATGTAAACCAGTACATATATCACTCACGCGAATGAAAGTTAATATTTTGACTTTTATTATGCGTTTAGGTTATTTAATGAAATTATATAGCAATACCTAACTGTTGATATTATTTTCAAATTTGATATACAAAAAATAACCTAATATTTTAGCGTATAGTATTTTTGGGTCATTCAAACCTACATAACAATTTTAGCACGAGGAATATTTAAGAAACAAACAATAAAAAATCGGATATACTTAGGTTACTAAAAAAAATTGAAATTTACTACATTGGCAAGTATATTAGCATTTAAAAATTTTAAAATAAATATTCACATATAGTTTAAAACTACATTATCTAAACAGCCATGCATAATCAATCTTGATGTGTTTTCTTTGTAGAACTTTGTTGGAACAAATCCAGTTCATGTGACATCATAATTCCATCACGTGGTACACTTCCTATATTAAACTTTATTATATAAAATATCTTTTATTATAACATTTTCAGATATACATTTTGAGTGAGAAATTATTCTCTTTCACAGTAATATATAAAATACCAACGTTCAGTTTATGTCAACTCGCAAATAGCAAACCATAACGTTCTTTATGAGCTGTATAAACTACACAAATGTTCCATAGGCAAATGAATATGAAAGTAGGCATTGTCTCTAAGACAGATATTATCTACGTTATAAAGATATCATTTGGAAAAAATTTTGTCGGATAATTTTAATACATTAGTCGTACCGGAAAAATTTGACACCCGCTATAAATAACACCGCGCAGTCATATGGAGAGCTTAAATCATTACGCCAAAAATTATACCAAATATCGCAACAAGTTCCCATAAGTTCGGTATATAGAAGGATATAATAATTTATGATAGATTTCTGTCACTTACACTGATAGTTGCGTTTGTTTTTCAGGAAAATAAACAAAATTTCCATTCAACAATACAAATGGCTAATGCTTAGGAATTTAGAAACTAAGTTTCTTATGATCTGCACCGTGCTTGGGGGTTCCCCTGTGTGTATGTTTACTAACAGGAACTATTAAATTTACAAGAGAAATATGAAAATATTGGTATTTTATGTTATCAAAAATACCTAAGTTTTTTCACATCAGACAGTTATTATACCACGCCATATGTTTACGTGATTTGACTTTTTAGTATGTCTACTTTAACTAAAATAAGTGTAAAAAATGCTATAAAACGTGTTTTGAGAGAACGACAGTAGCTATCAAATCATAAAATAAAGTTAGGTATGCAGAATACACTGAAAATAATCAGTGTAAAGCTAACTATAGATTAACATGTTGTAAAGCCTTCGTTATAAATCCTAAAATGCTGAAATCTGCCAATGTGTCGACATAAATTAGTTGATTTAAACCCGTATTTTAACAATGTAACAACAATAGTTAAGCAACAGTTCCGAATTTCCTTCGGTTTCAGAATTTAATATTAATTTAAATTTTTCTCTTTAAATTATACCAATTCCAATTTTGGTTACTTGATCACTGTTTGAAGTTTTCCAAACTGTAATCGAAATTGCCAGGCTATGGTCATTGTACATTCACCTTAGTATTGCTTTTCATCCTGTCCGATACATTATTATTACAGATTTTTAAATTTATAACATCTTCCTATCCAATTTTAAAATGTCTTTGTCATTCTTGGATAGAAATACTGGGTAGCAGCAACAGGTATCACCATTACAATAACGTAATCTTTACGGTCGCTTGTTTAATTTTTATATATACATGTACTGTGTACCCGTATGTGTGAGTTTCTCGTTCAAAATAGATTCTTTTTTTTTGTATTAGTGCTGCTCAAATTTAAAATTTTTGTAATTTACTCTTCCATCTGTATAGTCTATGCTAAGTGATATATTATATATATCACGTATTGCACACCAGATTAAATAGTAATTCAAACTTAGTAATTAAACCCCGAGTTATAATTAAGTCAAAAAATAAACATCGTTAATTAAAGCCGACTAGAAATTTAAATGAATTTTTCATGAAATGAAAAAAAGTTTAAATGCCTACATAAAAGATATGTGAATCAGAAAATCTGCAAGATATTATAAAGTAAAATTAATGAAGACATAAATTTATTAACGTTCTAAATATAAAGCGTTTTAAAAAAAATTATCATGTAGATACTAATTAGACGAAATTATGAGATTGAAAGAATTTAATCAAGTACAAACTGGTAAATCCATAATATCCTAAGTTAATATTATACGCTCGAGTAAAGCTCGTTCTATTCAATTTTAATTAATTGAATCCTTTCGGTCTAGAATGTAATGCTACGTATTAAAAAAAAAAACTAGAATAAAATTCACTGTGCCAGTATGCCACAAGTTGCTACAAATGTTGGTGAACATGCCTTGCAGTATGGATCCGCATGTTCAGTCCGTGCGTGTAGCTTTTGTGGAGATTTCTAAAATCAATATAATGCAAAGTTAAATAACTACGTAACAAAACAACGTTTTAATTTATTTGCTTGTAAAGTTTAGTAACATCCGAATAAGACATTTATGTTAAAGTAAGTTTCTGATGATGAGGATCGAACTTTTGCAAGATTTTTACTACTTAAAGTAGAACATATTGTGTTATAAACATTTTTTTTCGGAAAACAAAGAGAAGATTGTGAATTAACGAGGAGGTTCGTTAATAGAAGTCGACCTATTTTAGTTATTGTTTTTGATTATGGTTACTAGTAATAAAACATTGGAAAAAGGAACTTCAAAATTGTATTAAAGTAATAAAGTATAAAACCACATTTCTGCATTATTCAGAATAGTATAAAATATGGTAAAGAAACCATTGTTTATTCGAATACAAAAGTCTGGAACAAGGGTCGTAAACATAATAACTTTATCTCATTTTCCGATATCAAATTTATTTGGAGCAAGCACCAAAACAAAGTCGTAACAAAAAATGTAGGCTATACATAGCTTTAGCGACCATTGGAACATCTTTCGAACAAACGAAATCTGATTGTAATTTAACAAATTTTAAACTTGAACAAATAACACAACAACAATATTGAAAATAGTCGAACGACTTTTGATGTAGTATTGTTCGTCATTATTTTCAAGTTCATTAGTCTCTTTCTATCCTATTCAGTGGCTGAAGCTAAAACCACAGCACATGTCATGTCAGCGTTTCCCATTACCTTCACCCCTTATTTCCCTTCGCGCAGAACCACGCGCTGCACATTTGTCTTCATTTGGAAGCAGGAATGAGCTTGCCGTTTTTATTATACCTTCAATTAAACCTGTATTTCGTGCTGTAACTCTAAAATAATTTTGCAAGTTGTGGCTCTCGCTGTAGTCCGCTTAATTACTTCCAGCAATATAGTTATATTGTTTTTTATGTATTCGATGTTTTACATAACTAGACCCACTCAAATTATATCCTATAAATTTTACACGGGTTATCCTCAAATCACTTTTATACTTCACAGGACATTTCTCTTGTAACTTCAAAAGATTTAATCTAATTTCTCTGGTATATCCAAAATCCTTTCTTGAGACGACGTTAAGATACTTTATAGCCAGACGGCTTATTCGTTTAATTATAAACTAATTAATAAATATTTTAATTAAATCCAGATATTCTTTTGCAAGCTGTATAATTTGTATAAAAATAAAATCAATTTCTATTGAAAGAAGAACGAAGAATGTAACGGAGAAGTACCTAAATAATGAATATAAATTATTTAATAACTGATTGATGTTTTCTAATTATAAATGCAGTGGAAAGCTTTTAAATTCATTCGGGTTTAAATACAACGATATAGCGCTGATTATTATAGTAAATAATATTACATAATACCTTGAAATATATTTTTAGATGATTAATACTTTAGTTTTCATTCATAAATTAAACTATTTATTTAGGCAAGAGTTGGAATTCCATCTATACAGTTATGTAGTCTGTTATCGACATTTAGCGACCTAACGATCTACGTCTTTCTGGACATCCAAATTTTTTTTAAAGTCGTCATTAAGATATTTCGGTAGAAACCTTCATCCTATTTTTGCTCCTAAAATGTACCATCCTGTATGATTTAAATTAAAAATTTACATTTTTACAAAATAAACACCCGAGTGGTAAGTTAATCTAACTGTCAAATTTAATATTACAATAGCGAGGTGATGCTCACTGAGTGTATAAAGCTATCAAAAATTTTGTATCAATAAAAACTGGTATCTACTCACTGTGAGATTCTAATTAAATTGCTCGATTCAAAAGAGATGGAAGTAAATTTCGGCGTAAATTGATATTTTTCGCCAAAAATTAATTATTTACATTGATTTGCAAAGGAACACGTATTGAAGAAATGTATAAGTCTGATTGAAGTCTCCTTCAAAAGATATAATGTTGTAAAAAGTTTATGGTTATTATCTCAGTATACATTAAATCTACAGATGATAAAGTTATTATATCGACTCATTATTAACTTTTTCAAATTGAAAATAAAAGATCCGAAACTTGTAGTATTGATTTATCTCAAAAATAATTACAACGACAAAGTCCTTAGTATGGCTAAAGGAATCGTAATGTTACGAATAGAAAAATTTCTAACAAAGATTCTACCTTTGAACAGATGCCAAGGATTCGCAAATTCGCTTTCTTGCAAATACGACGAGTGCAGTGAGGTTATACCGGTTTACACTATCGAATTTATTTCAATATAATATTATTGCTTACAAGATAATATTATTTATGTTTCGATAAGTGCATCCATCGTACACTCGTTACTAACATAGTTTGTAGTTGAGGCTAATGATCTCCTTCTTTGGCCTTACTGCCATTCATTATTGATAATATACTGTCTGACGCCGCTATTGGCTGTCAGAGAAACCTCAAGTGTATTATTATATTATGTAACTCAAAGTGTAATATGCATTATTATCGGAAATGCATTAAAAAAAGTTCAATATAAAGTTTCATTTTAATTAAAAACAAAAAAAGCCGTTAATTTTGCTAAAACAATTTAACCTTTGCTCAACGTTAACTGGAGCACAATTTTATTAGAAACTATATAGATATAGGGTAACAAAACCTTAGCATTCATATATTTCTATAATAAATCAAAAGCAAAATTCTATCATACTTGCAAGATGAAAACAACACCTTTAGAAATCGGTCTATTCATATAATTTTATTAACTTTGTCATACCGAACAATTTTGGTAATTAAAGCTCATTCTAAGATCGTGATAATTATAATTTTCAGTTACCTATAGTGTAGAAGTTGCTTTAATATTAAAAATTGGTTATACTACTTCACAAAATTTGCCTCTAATAAATTGTGCCGTTATGAAATACTTCAACAAAGACATTTAATTTAATAGCTACTATTACAAGAATTTATTGAACCTTAATTTTAATTATACGTATAGGAAGACGGAGCAGATTACCACATGGGGCGTTTAATTTGTCGGGGTATCCCGAGGAGCCCCGTGTCTAAGTCTGCTCCATATTTACCTACTTGTATTATGTACTACATAATTAATTAAATTTCAGTTTTAAATATTTTCTATTCTTAATTTAATTTATGGGTAGGCAAACTTTACGAAAGTTCTGAAAGCATCTAGCATAGTTTTAGTCGTTGCATTTTTCTTTAGAATAATTCACATTGATTTATGTTTTCATTTTCACCCTTATTTTTTTCATCTAATAATTAATTGGCTTAAATAAAATATAAAAATTTCAGCAACAAAATGGAAGTAGCATGCTTTAATAAAAAATTAATATTATTCTACCTCATCCTATTCTTTCCACGCCATATGCTAAGCATAGTTTGCAGAATGAAACTTTGTACAAAAAAAAAGAAATATAATAACGTAAAACTTCAATTTTAAAAATTGCTACTTCGCCTATTTTGCATAAATTTAAAAACTTTTTAATTAATTTTAAAGTCATACTCGACAAATAAATTGTTATTATCCAGTTGTTGCGTACTACTTGAAATAAAAATTGAATAACTTGAAAAACTTCTTTAATTTTCCGTATTTGAAAGGAAAGTTAGTGTACTTGGTTTATGTTTTACAATACGAAGGGTAATATATTATTGAAATTTACTATAAGTTAGTAATTCTAATGTTTTTAACTTCGTGGAAACAGTAGTACTGTTTTCTTAGAAGCAAATATTTCACGAGTTTTTAGGATTGACGAAGAAAGCTCGACAATTACAGACGAGCCACAAAAAGTTTATTTGCTCTGAATAATGAAAGTTATTTTTTTAATTTAGCAATTGTCTGCACAAATAGTGAAACTTAATATTTGACAATTGAATGACAAATAATAAATTTATAAGCAATAATTTAAAATAAAAACCAAAATGTATTACAGAATGAGAAAAATCAGAAAAATATTATTCTAGAGCGGAAGTTCCAGATTTAAATCGACCTTAACTTGGGCTTTCTCAAGGAGAGGAACGGTCTATGGTTTTAATAGTAATTTTTGTCTATATTTACTTTGACGTAACTTCATGAGCAAGAACTCGTAGCCAAAAAGTTTTTTGTATCAATTATCGAACTAATGAAACTGACAGCCAATTATTCAGTTAAAGCTGTTCAATGTCAGTGTCTATAATTAACAATTAAATATAAATTATTCAGATTTGGTATAAGTATTTTCATGCTATAGATAAGATAAGTCTTTTGATAAGATATTTTCTCTTCTCCTTGTACAGGGGTTTCCAGTAGTTTCTGGAATCTCGTTTATTGCTCTACTGGAAACTAATTCTAGACCAAAGCAACTGGTTGCATTTTGACTTTATTTTTCAAGAATGTTTAAGAGTAGCACAGTTTAGAAAAGAGTGACACGTCAACATTGGTTTAAATATTATGTTTGTAGTCAAGTTATTGATCGAATTGAAATTTTTTCCTTAATTATCGTAAAACGACGTTTAATGACTGCTTTTACAAAATAAATCAATTTATTTACATACAAATATAAAAATGCAGGTATTATCTAAATTAAGTTTGATGTTTATTGTTCTGTGGTTGTCAGTTTTTACAAACTTACTATAAAAAATTATAAAGCTTTCGTTTGTACCTTTTATTTTAATTCTTTTCAAGTTTGGTCTTTGGATTCTTCTGGCCTAACTAATTCAAATAAAAAGTAGAAATGAAAACTTTATAATTTCCTTATTAATAATTGATAATTACCGAATACTCGAAAAGAAATACTTATTTGCTTAGTCTACATTATGTTGGTGTATTTATGTTGAAACAACAAATTAATCTAATTGTTGCCATTAAAAATCCAATTATATTGAGTATTAAACAAAATATTACCGATAATTTTTAAAGAGACGAAATTTAAATATTTCATAAACTTGATTCCTATGAAAAACAACAACAATGTTTCTACAATTAAATTGTTGAAGAACCAGTTTCTGTTGGCCGGAAAATGGAATATTTTCTATGCTACTCTCGTATGAATATTCCAAAGGATTCATTTTCAAAAAATATTCCTTTTTAGGTAAAATAATATTGTATTATTCAAAATTAATAATCTAATCAGTATATTAGGGAAACAGCCAAATGAGGGAATCTGATATTTCGCATCCAGTTAAGAATAAGAGATAGAAAACAGCTAGTAAAAGTAAGCGGATTAGTAATCATTTTATTTAAAATAAAATTTAATAGTGCTTCAAGACAAAATAGCTTTAACTGTATAGGTATACGAAATGCTATCAATATTATAAATTGCCGTCAACATCAACATGCAATAACAATAATAATTTATCTTTGCTTTAGAAGCAGTAATCAATAGTAATTAATATAACAATTGTGATTAACATTGAAATTACATTCTATTGAATTTATTGAATTCGAATTAATTTTATTATCTTTATTTATAGTTTTTGGTTTTTCTTTGAGAAACCGTACAACTGCACTAGCGTAATTACCAATCATCATGTAAGTTGCGCGAATAGCGCTGAACGGCCTAAGCTGATTGGTTCGTATTTAAAATAAAGGAACTGTGTTTGGATGACATCTTTTGTTTTACATAAAAATGCTATATATTTCTCTATTTGTACGATATATAACACGGGTACTATTGGTAACCTAACAATGGTGACCGTGACGGGAATACATAAATAGGGGATATACTGACAGTTCGGTAACTAGGATGAAGCCGTCGGTGACCCCGCAGCGAGTGGTATTCTCAAATAGACACCTAAAAGAACTTGATAAAAATTTTAAAAATGATTAATTATTTCGCTTGTACTATGTCGAGTACAGCAGCCACGCATTTCATCTGTTTAGCTCTGCGTTATTCGTTTGTCTTTTGTATGGATCCCCATTAGTAGTCTTGTGACATTAGATGTCATATGATGCATATGACCAGATTAGCTGAAATCTGCTCGAAGATTCGAATTTTAAATAAAAGGTGAAAGAATGTTGGCAATTCTAGTAAAAGGTTCGTGATTAGAGAGCGACGTGAATTATAAAATTCAATATGAGAGAAAATTTTTAATAAAACTGAAGTGAATTTATAAACTGGTAATGTCAAATGTGATTATAGGTTAAATAAAATCTGTACAATTTAAATTGATAATATTGAATATCGCTATCAGAAGCAATTTTTATTCTATTAATCATATTCCGGATTAAGCGATTACCAAATTCGTCGTCAATATTTTTTCGGGATTTATGTTTGACGTATCAGACTGACGGACTGTGATATATGCGTTTTAGCTTCGGTTTATATGTGCTACGAGGAATACATAACGATTAGCCCCGTTAGCGATTGAACGAAAGTTGCACGATAATGTCGAAGGTTTATTCGACGCAGAATACTCATAAATTCTACCTGATAGCTCTTTTTATTACCTGGTCTTTTTATTTATAATTCCACTTCTACAGAGTGGGCTCTTATGGTTTTTATTAATAATATCTAAGCGACTAAAGTGTATCCTTGCCAGTTGACGTTAAATTAGAAAAGCAAAAATGTTGACTGAAACGTATAATCTGCGAGAGCTCTGAAGGCTACGTCGTCATAAACGAGGCAATCAAAATTACAAATCTCCAATCAACATTCGGGAAAAAACAAACAGATCCGTTATTTTTAAGTAAATATAAAATGTAGCGTCGGCAGGCAGAACTAAACAGAGAAAATACACAAAATGAGAAACGAGATGTCACTGATATATGTTTTGTGTATCTGTAGGAATCAGCATGATTATCGATTTTGTTGGTAACTCTTCGCCACTACATTCGCGTTCGTTCTTTCGAATTGAAACTCCTCCGTTGTAGATTAGGCCACAGATGTGTGAGAAAATGAGAGTGCTAGTAAAGTTAGTTAACATTATCAACGACATTAAGATTTCATTATCAAGATAAGCACTCTTCTTTATTTCAAGTTGTACATTCTAGAGCCATCGCATGCGAACTTCATTAAGAGCTCTTTCAATATTGAATGAAAAGTTTAACAAATATTTATAGGATTTTCTTGAAAAATTCCAATCGAATAATATAATACCCGGATGTTAAAAATTAGTAATTCCAATAATTATACCAAATTCAATTTTATTTGAAATCGATAACCATTGCGATTTAGGTATAATTTAAAAATACAATACAAACAAACTGAGCAGTTTCATATCCATCCATACAATACAATATCCAGTTGCTAAAGTAGCAGATAAATTATAAAAACAATGGTAGAAACGTTTTCCTAATGGAATTTATCATATTTCAAAACATCTATGTTATTATTAAAGAGTATTTAAAATATTAAAATTTAAATTGAACATTGTTTCACTATAATTTATGCATATACAAAATATGTAACTGCTATTATAGTGCTATGTTTGAAATTTAATTATATATTTTTTGTATCTACCTTTGTATAAATTCCAAAATAATCGCTTATTAACACCGTTACAGATATTTTCAATTTTTAAAATAAAGTAAAGCCGTAAAGTTTCAAATTGGTTTTCTGAATGGATAAATAAAAAGATTCATTCAAATTGAAACATTCGAGGATATAATAAAACGCAGTTTTAATATCATACACCGATGCTAGGAAAAGCCTTTATTTCTCACACGATTTCATACGCGGACGCAGTGACATAATTTATAAAAAGGCCGTATTCTTTAGCTACGAATTGAGCACTTTTAAGTGGAATAACAAAACACTTTCTTGAAAATTTCTTTGTATGAAGGTTTTCTTGTTAAGCTTAATTATCTTTTTACGTAGATAAGCTACAAAATTTTTAAAATACGTTTGCTAAGATATCGTGAAAGTGTAATTTTATATTTTGGTTAAAAGAGCGTTACAGCTCAGCCATTTCTCAGAAGACAATGGCAAACCACCGAGGTAATCTGCTTCGAGAACAACTCTTCTTGAAATATTTAAATCTTAAACGCTAGAAAGGAGGAATTATTATTTATTCTAATAATTAACAAACAAAATAAATTTATATGATGTACTTTATATGTTTATTTTATCGAAGAAATTTCCATACATTAGAATTTCGTAGTACCATGAAAACGATTTTCAAATGTTTGTTTGGTAAAGTAAACGATAGAAAGACCATAACATTTTCATAAAAATACACTTGGAAAGTTGAAAAACTTGATTAATTTGTAATATATTTAAATATTATTTAAAATGTTTGGATAATATTTAAAATAACAGTTCGATAAAAATACAAATAATTATTTGAAACCTTAAAATTATAGCGGTGTATCTACTATATCATTTCATAATTACGAGTTCAACTTTATTACTTTTTAAAAAAGCCTAAAAGTATGTAAAAAAGTTTGAAAACCTTTTTGATGGTTTTCAAAAGTAAATTATTATTCTTTACTACTTCCAGCTAAAATACGCTCTAATTTAATTTGTTCCTTAACGTCTACTATTTAATTACATGATTTTTTATAAAATAAAAATAGTACTGCATTGAACAATTAATTTAAATTATCAATAGAACACAAAAAGAGCCAAAAGTTATTGCAAATTTAATATTATTAATGTGGGTACCAACTTATAGCTTGTGAACTGGAATTATTTATAGGAAACTTTGTTTTAGGATGTCCCTTATAATACTTTATAAGGTAAGGATTCAAAATTAAATTATGTCTTTACACAAATTGGTATTCATACCTGCTGTATCTAATTTTGAATTCACAAATATACAATATCAAAATTTACAATAAATATTCGTACAACTTTTTAGCCTTTGTTTTAGAAATGTTGTTCCATGTTGTTACATACAAGTGTTTGATTATTATTATTATATGTGGCCAAATTTATTCCATTGCTGTATATGCTATATTGCTATATATGCTATTATATATGCACCTAGCGAGATAAACAGCTGCATGATCTTTTTAATATATAAACTTTTTACTAGCAATTTGCACAGCACATCAATTTAACATTATTTTGACTTTACATTCCACCTATAATAAACTCTAATTCAGTTTCTAATAGATTATATTTACCTCAAGTTTGCGTGTAAATTTCTAGTACATTTACACTTTCACAGTTTACTTTTTATGCAAACTTGAAAAACGTTATGGATCATAGTGAAAATTAAATTGAAACACTATTAAAATTTTTCAGAACTTTCTGAAATTTTTAAATTAAGCTAGAATTGAGTTACGTATTTTTATAAATAGCGTCATAAAAGCTATCTCGCGATGAAGGTTTTATAGTACGTAGGCTAGACTAGCAGTTACTTCTCAAAATGAAAAAAAATTAAATAAACCAATTTGGCGCAAAATTATAGGCAATGATTTTGGTACATAATACAGTAAAAGATGATTATGGGAAATACATTAATAAAGTCTTGAGTGTTAATTTGAAATTTAAAATCCATGCAGCGTGCGAAGCAAAATGAGTTGAATATTTAAATTTCGTATTATAACGTGCGACTTTATTACATTTTGGGTAGTATATCTCGAGTAATATTACGTTAGATCATAAAAAGTTCAAATAATTTGTATTAACTAATAGGCTAAAATACAACAAAACAATTTTTAGTACACAACAGATTGAAAATCTTACATTCGCTATCTTAGTATAATTGTTTTTTGTAATTAGTATAATCTCTATTACCGATCTCCATTTGGAAAATATAAATAGCTTTCTATTAGCATTTTAATCGGTTCATTTGAATTTTTTGATATAATATTTAAGTTGTAGGTACTTATATATTACATTATTATCAAAAAGGGAACAAGCTTCTAATATAAATCAATCAATCACTGTCGTTGTTTTGTTTTGATATCATATGGGCCTTTTACTTGATTCTAAAAAGTAAATTGGCAGATTTATTGGCAATTGATTACACACTGGCATTTTAAACTATATAAAACTTATTCGTATGACAAGAAGTCGTAAATTCTTTGCGCCTTGTGTACATTCAACCGAGACAATCTATGAAGTACTTATTTGTACAGGAAAAGAGTTTGTTAGAGTAAATTACAAAAATCTTATTTGTTATAAAATTCTTCTTTTTCGAATTTCCAACTTCGAGAAATGTTTTGATAAAATTTTCCGAGTTCCGCTTACGAGTAACCAAGAAAGAAAATTATTTTTCCAACTGGCATATTATAATGTATTAGTCAAATATGCGGATATCAAAGTAACATAATTATTCTCAAGTTGGTCAGTATTGTGGTTTTCATAGCTTGTGCACTTTATTGTGCTAGGGAGTCTGGGATAAATATATTTATATTTAAAAGTACTTTTAAGCCTGATGTATTACACTATTGATCATATTACGCCGTTTAGTTCTTTTGCTGGTTTAACCCTAGTCGCATGACGGAATGTTGCCTCACTGTGATAGATTCCAAATAATGTGTATTGAAGAAGCCGTTGGGAATTTATTCTGATTACAATGCAAGTCGTTGTTACATTGTAGTTTAGAGCAGTTGTGATATTTAAATTTAGACGCTGCGCGTCGTTATTAACCGATTACGAATTGAATATTGTACCGTATAGAAAAATGTTGTAGAATAACTGTTGGCTTTGAAGTAAAAAGGTTTTATCTGTAAATAAATGTATTAAAATTATTACCTACTGTTTTTTAATACGAAATACACATAACAAGAAATATGAAAAACAAAAAGATTTTTTATGTTTTTCGGCGAGATAAACATATTTTTTATTACATTTGTGAATATAAAAAGAGAAAAATGTTATCTACGCTCTTATAAAAATTTATGTTTTTTGATTTACTACAATATCAAGAAAAATTAAAATTGAACTAAGAGTTTTTTTATTATTTTTTTTGAATAAATAATGAAAACGTAGTTGACATAAATTGTAAAGTCGTATTTAATTAGAAAATTGCACAGATGTTCAATTTTTATACAGAGCATAAAATGTAAGACGGCAGCTTCTGCATTAAAATATTGTTTTAAAAAATATACAATTATTTTTAATCTTTTTAGCTTTTAGAAAGAACGATTTTGTAAGAAAATTCATCATTAAAGATGAAGTTGGAGTTCAGTTAAAAATGATTCAGATCGTACCACAAGAAGAAACATTTTAGTAAAAGAAAGAATACCACGATATGTACCACGCCTCAGAACACTTCAGATGACAAAGTCATGAACGAAAATGTTGCTGAATCGCTGGTTTTCAATTTGTTTCTTTTGATCAAAAAGATCATCAAAAGTTTTTCGTGTAATGGAGCTACAATCTTAAAGCGATTACCTAAACGAAAATTTAATAAAATCATATACTATTTCGGAAAACTTGGTTACACTAAATTATATTCCTTTTTATTTTACTAAATAATAATTGATTTTATTATTTACTATTTTAATATTATCCGAAATATTGTTTTATTTAAGCTTTATTGGAGGTATATTAGATGCTTGTTAGGAAGGTTTAACAAAAGTACAATAAAACATTGACGTATCTAAAAATAATCAGAAATAATTGGTGCGCAGATTCTATTATTGATTTGTAGAAATTGGGGATGTGGGCTATGCGCTTTGAACATTTTAGCGTTGAGCTTTGTTTGATTTGCTTCAAGTTTCAATATTTACAATTCCGTTTCCGTTTATGTAAATGTTATTTTTTGGTTTCGTTTTTAATATATTTATGTTTTATTAATTACAAATAATTTAATTATTGCGTTTAAAATTACATTTATTCGCAAATAAAAATATTTTGAATGTTACGTAAGCTCCATTTACAGCAAACATTAAAAAAAACACCCACATACGCCTTTTCGAAACAATAATTAAAAGGTGGATTTTATAAAGCACTATTAAGATAATTATTATTTGCAAAATCAAATTTCGGAATTGTCATTAAAGATTTTTAAGATGGCTTGAAATTTTGTTGGATATACCGTAGCTTTTAAAACTTTTAAATTTAAAATTTTGCAATTACTTAAAAATGCTTTCACCAAAATTGATTTAAGAGATAAATATTTCTTGGTAACAAAAATTAGTTTTCAAGATGTCATCTAGCCAATAAAAGTCAATTAGTAAAATCTAAATTTGCTTTATCGTTAATTTTAAATTCAATTAAACAGGTTGATATTAATGAGAAATAACTGTCGTCTAAAATACCTTTTTCATTAAATTTTCCCTACTGACATAACTGAGAAATCGATGCTTCACGTGGAAAATGTGGATCTGTTGATTGAAAAAGGTTTTCATCGCTCAAGCATAGCGATGAATTATTAAATAAAGAGCAATATATGTTGTGGTAGAAAAAGTGGGTCATCATGTGTAATGATTTTTCACACTTTATAGGTTAGTATTATGGCGTAATTAAATTTACTTACAACATAAAATTACTTGCTGCATTTTCTTGACTAGAAAATCTGAGTTACTTCTTAAATGCAACTTACGTTCATCACAACATGCAATTTACAATGTACAAAATATGGGGGGGGGGGGAGTTAGTGTAGGTTTTAGCTGTTTAAAAATAAAATAAACATCATTAGTGTTCTACAATGTTAAAAAAATTTACACGCCATCGGATTGGAGATAAACATTCAAGTTCTTGAATAGAAATTTCAAAGTACGCTAGGTCACGTTTATCTACGTTTCAATTCCTAAGACGAAAGCTAATTAAAAACTATTTACTGTCTTTGGAAACACGTCCGTAGATTGCACACAGTAATAAAAGAAACATATAGATCAAAGCTTTTTAATTAAACTTTAAATCAAAAGGTATATTATGTATCAAGGGCAGTAATTACAATTTATAATTTGGCTGAAATGCAATCGAGGTTTCCAAATTTTAATTTGCATTCCAATGGTCGTAAAACTATCGTTTTCGCCCCTAAAACCGTGCTTTTAGTGAATTAATTTGAATTAAAGGTTATTTTTTGTATTTTGCTTAATCAAACTACTTTTAGTACCAAGGATTGAGATGCACTGAAATATTAGCAAACATTTTTGCACTACATTATTCTTTCATAAAATTCCAGGAGCTTCTATTGAATTGCAAGATAAGGGTAATATGACTAAAATGAATTTCAAAAAGCTGCAACAATAAGGAAAAAAATTATTAAAGCACTTTACGTCTATCCAAACTAAACTAAAAGAGTGCTTCGAGGAATTAGATGCTTGACTGATCCATAATTTTCTAGTAAATTTCATAAGCGGAATTGATGAAAATCTGACTACAAAATTCAAATGAAATTAATTAAAAGTTAGCTAGCCTCGATGCAGGTACCCAGCAATTGAGCGAATAACTAATTTTAAATCAAGTTAACAAAATCGAATACTGAACTGGATTGTTTTCGAAGAGAGGCTTTTAGGAGCTGTAATAACATGTGAGTAAAATAGCAAGGTACTATTAGGTAGGTAATTACCAGTATATGTACGTACATCCAACCTGTTTGCACTCATAAACTTTACAAAATTTGTATTTACTTAATGTTGAAAATTTTTAATACTCTATTTATCTGACTAAATTCTAAGCAAAATGTAACATGCCTTTGAATGTGTTTCAAACTTTAAAGGCTGGTATTTGAAAATTATTACAGACCGAAATCGAGATGGCAGGACAAGGCTGATGCCAAAGAAGAAGAAAAAATTAGTATATTGTAATTTTGTAATATTTATATTTATTACTTATTATATAAATATTTAATATATTAAATACTCCTATTATTCTTCATATTATAAAGGTTCAACTTGAAGTTGAACCAATATTGGTTTTAAACTTTTCGCTCGATAAATCAAATTTAGCTAAAATCGATAGTTATTGAGATTGGCGAGTTTTGAAAGGAAAGCACAATATACTTAACACAATTTTCCGACATATATTCTGTAACATCGACAAGCAATTATAAAATTACATTAATTAAATGTTAGGTGGTTTAAAACAAAGATTTAAAAATTTTATAAAAACGTAAAGTCACAAACAGTAGCTTGTTAAAAATAAACTGTCGTTGTTACGTAAATTATCTTGTAATGTAGTGTAAAACACCAGAGAAATAAGCTTTCATTAATATAATGGCATCTCTTGTTTAGATTGCTTATTTTCATATAAACACATGTGAAACTTCAAAGTAAAGCTCCATTTTATCAAAAAATACGGATATTTGTTTGTATACGTCTGAAATACAAAACATTATGTAAAATTATGTATATTAAATAATATCATACTTGTCGGTACACACATACATAAAATATATGAAAAATTTAATGATGCTTTTTGAATCCAATTTTTTATAATATGACTTGCATTTCATTTGTAAATGTAAACAAGATATTTATTCCGTTTGATTTGTAATATGTAAAAATCAACCAAAAAATAATATTTTGCTATATTAATTAATTTAGCCCTACGAATTAAAATATTTTAACTTTTAAGGTTCCTTTCAAGTTGGAATGTTTAGTAATTGAAAAATTTATTATTTACAACTTTATAATGCAGAAAATTGCTATTTTGGAGCTCAATTAACATCACTTTTTACAATATTTAAATATTTACTTACTTTTTTATCATTAAAAGTTTTATTTTCTTACATTATACATACCTACTCTTTGTAAGTATCTATAAATATTTGTCGATTCAACTTTAATCAAATAGAAATATATATATCGGGAATAAGTTTACCAATTTACTTTATTAAAAGTTTTTGTCGTACTCCAAAATATAATTTAATACCCGAGATATATTATACAAAATTTTTAATGTTGGCCCTTTTTTATTAAAGAATATTTCATTTAAAAAAATTAACACACTACCATATTATTATATATTATGAAATATCTATGATACTTTTAATTACATTAAAAATTTTGAACAAATTCAAGAAGTTTTTACTTAAAAATACCGAGAAATTTAAAACATTTGTGTTTTGAGCTTTGAAGAGAACTGTAGATTTGATTAATTATGCATTTAGGAAAGGGTAAATTTTTAAAAGTTTTAAATTTTTACCAAGCTACTTTTACATACCAAGTAGGAATCTTCATCGCGCGGTTGTTTCAAATTTCATTATTAATTTATAAAATCGGCAGCGTCATTTGACGATAAAAATGTTTGTTGCGTATTTTGTTTTTAACAAAGTGCTATATGTTATTAACATGTTACTTCGGTATCGACACGTCTTCAGGTTTACTTTTAACAAACTAACAAAGCAGTATCAGGTGCGCAATGCTAGCAATTTTACGTAATAGTACTTGCTTAGGATAATGATAGGAGTTTAGATATCTTTTGAATCCTTATTATGAGTCTCTGTCAGCGTCCATCTTCATTATTGCCCATTACATTATCCTACTTCATATAGGCACGATACAACAGATAACATTTTAAGGACAATCTAACATAAAACGGGCAGATAGCAAAGCTCTTCCTCTATAATTGTATTGCTTCTCTTCTGATAACTATTTTAGGTTTTCGTGTATTCAACAATCAGTTAAGAAAAGCTTATTGTTTTCAACAAAAGCTTCCAGTTTAAACTAAATATTCTGAATAGTACAACAAATTTCTTATGAAATTATACTAATACGGTTATTATTGTAATGTTAACCATGTTATTATGCCGAAATTAAAAAATAAAGGTTAAAATAAACGCCCATCTTTTTTTAAATCGTTGCTGGTGGGATTCATTACTGCTTCTTGCTTAGTAAGTAAGCACTCGAGCGTTGGCCGCTTTTATAATAAATTTGCACCACGAACTGTCACCTCATTAATGCATTAGTTTTCACTACAGTTATCAAGTTTTTATATTAATATAACAATAGAAAATAATACATTGTCTGAATTCTAAAATTAGAAAAATCGTTTTTCTATTTTACCTACGGTCCACAGTCCTAGCCTAGATTAATAGTTTTGTGCTACTTTTACGAAAGATTTCGTCGAAAAAAACCTTTTAAAGTTTTTCAACAAGAAAAACGGCCAATATTTTTATAGGTTTTGACTGCTCTAAAGAAATAGTAAATCGTAGGAAGTAACAAAGAACGACAACGATTTATACAAAAAAAATAATAAAACGTAATTTATTCTGTTAATAGAATAAAACTAATTTATTATTTTTTAAATTATCTCAAATTGCCAATCTTTTAAAAATCTAGATCAAGAAAGATTTTATGCCATAAATTTATATAAGCACGTACACGAAATAACCTTAGCGATTTTTCAATTCCCTGATCTGCAGCCTCTAGAATACGCGTATTCTATCGGGTATGAAAAAGAGTCAAATGGGAATGTCAACTCTTGTAAACGAATTTTTTAAGCAATGCTATTCGGCAACATTTGCAGTGCCGGATAATATGATAGAAGGTTTCTACATGTTTGATTAAAATTTAGTAATTTAAGTAAAAGCGCAGAAAGCTTTTATAAAATGTTTCAAATAAAAAGACGATGTTTTCTTTATTAGTTTTAATGTAGATAAATTAAAACATTAAACCATAGTTAGTCGGTTAGATAATTTAATTAAAATAATCAAAATAAAAAAATATTATCTATATGTTCATAAAATAAAATTCAATTTTTTCACAAAACAGTTTTAAAATGCTCGTGAGTTCACATTAAATTTGATTATACCTACTATTATTATTATTGGTTTTGATTAACTTAAAACATTTACATGCAAATTGATTTTAGCTTTTGTTAACAATTTTCTTTATTTACAATAAATTAAATCACTACATGAAAGTAGGTCTCAATGATGTTTCAGTTATTGCTGTTATATTTTAATTTTAATTGGACTATTTAATAACAATAGTATTTACAGCTATTATTGTGTGTCTTCTTATGACACTTGGGAATATTCAACAATAATATAAAAAAAGAATACAAAAAATAAAAGAAATGGTTTATGAAACTATTCGCTTGATTTAAATTTGGTATTAATTCTGGATACTCGTTTTTCAAAACTTGATAAGTCTAAATAATGCACGTAAAGATGTCATAAAGTTGTAATAATCTAATCGTGCGTTTAGCAAGCACGTACCAAGTGCGATAATAATTATTAAACTAGAAATACGCTTCCTAATCTTAATACCAAATACAAATTACCTCAGGTAATTCCTAACACAACATAAATGTTAATTTAATGACCTCTATTTGACATCCGAGTGCAATTGAGAAGAAGATAACATTGTTACAACTGTAAAGTGACAAATGTAATCTGGCAAAGCAAAATGATATGATACATTGCTTATAAATAATATAAACTTGAAAACCTAAGTTGTAAATATTATGTACACATAGGTACCTATCTAGGATAAGCACTTAGATATAGTTTCAGAGTTAACTAGTTTTGTAATTAGTTCAAAACTTACTTTCCCACTTTACACGTTTCGGGAAAATTTTGGAAGCTGAAGCACTCTTACCTGAAACCATAACCATTTGAGATTCAGAATTTCACTGCATTTAACAGAAAATACTAAATATGACATTTTTAAAGTAATTTTGTACAATTATAATATAAATCATGCAAAAGTTTTATATTCTGATTTGTTGAATATTTATGACAATGCTATTCTAAATAAATTAAATTAATACCAGCAGAAACGTTTTTAATACGGCAGTTTAATATCAGTTACTTGCATCAAAAAGGTTATTACGTGGATATTTGGAACTTTCATTAAAACTACAATAACTAAAACAAATAATACAAAATTTCATCGGTTACACTATTAATTGCATTTGAAGTACCTCCAGCTATACCTGTTCGAATTTTGTAATTTATTTCATACAGCTGCAACCTCTTTCATCACACTACGCTGCGCTGGTATATCTACGAGAAGACGTGATATATTCGGGTTCTGTTTTTAATGAATTAATTTTTGTTAAATTTATTTTAACCCATTATGCATTTAAATGACAACAAAAACATACGGTTTTATCAAAAACTAAAAAAGCCTGATTTAAAATAGGAAAAGGTATCATTAAGTAAAGGGTGAAACATATCAATTATTTCAGTTCTGCAAATGACACTTGAGTTGACCTGGTACATGGTTAGATAAATTTTGCCATTATTTTTTTAAACTATTGAACGTGAACTTTGCAACGACGCCGGAATACTAATTGCAAAATAATGTAAAATTACAAAGAAACATAAATATTTTGCATAAATAATGTAAGTTTATATTTGACGGTATTACAAGGTATAATACTGCAGAAAATATTCCGACAATATTAGTTGTAACACATAAGAGCGATGGAAAATCCAACAAAGGAGATTTTAAAGTAGTGTAAACAATATGCAAATAAGTATATAATTAAATAAGCTGTAATGTTATGTTTATAAGAGACGCAGCTGTTCGCTCCCAAAGCACTAATGCAAGCTCTCCGTTCAAGCAGCTTAAAGCTCGTATTAACCGCAAGCTCATGTATTATTCGGGAGCTCTTAAATGTGTAGGCGGCAACTCTTAAAAGCAGTTCCCGATTACGTTATGTGTAAGAATCGTAATTGAAGATATTGCATTTAAAGTTTACTAGACCAAAATCATTTAAGGTCATAAGTATGTACATGGGTCTACATCAAGTGCCTCATTAACGGTATTTCTAGTGAAGTCAACGGTTCCTCGCTGTTTCACTTGCTTTTCACTTCAATGAAAATAGCTCGAGTGCTTGCATAATGTGTAGCCGAGTAAATAAACTCACTCTTTTTCAAGCGATATACAAATATTATTTTTCACGTATTAATAAGGGATATACGTATAATTTTTCATTTTACAACAATAGAGTGGAAAATTAGAGAAGTGGAAACCGCGCTTCTATTCCTGATGGTCACGCAGGGGCAGGCTACTGCTGTGATCCAAAGTCCAAGATTCAAGTTTTATAAGATATCCGATAAATATAATTTTTGTTGAAATATTTAAAATGTTCAATTTGCATACTCGAATACTTCCAAAAACTATTTTGTGTTAATTAACAAACTTCTACATTACAGAATTTTATATCTTCCAATTTTGTTTGGTGTTTATTATGCCTTAACTTTTAAAAATCGATAAAATACCTTACCACGTATAATACAAAACATTGTATATATTTTATACTCGTTGTACATTGTTCATTACGCATTCAAACGCCATTTTCAAATTCCCGATCAAATGAAATATTTGGCCAGGTGCCCTTAAAATTAGTATTAGTGATACCACAAAAAAGTAAATATTATAATTCTCGCTAATGCTTCATCCAATTTGACAGTTGTGTTTTTCTCAATATCCACTGGACGCGTTTTAATCTCGCATGAAACTAATTCTGTCGAATGTAAATTAATTTCATAAAGCCCGGAAGTTCGTGCCAAACAAGTTAAATCAGATATATCAAAATTTCACATTATATTAGCAACGTAAATTAATACTGTGGTTTCAACATTCATTTCTGAACATTCTAAAGATTCAATCGGCAAAAAAATTCAATAAATACAGAAAGAAAGACAAGATATTAAGCTAAATTTAGTAAGAAACCTTTGATATAATGAAATTTGGCTGGTTTTTACTTATAACGTTGGTATTAGCAAACTTTACATGCCACCCGAAGCAAGCACGAAGACATTCCAAGCTAATAACCGCTTCGATTTCAATATTATTACATTTTTTAAATTAAATCTCAATGATAATTAAATAAAATACTACAAATTCAACAATAGCAACTTTGAACTTGAATTGAAAAAATTTGAAGTTTCCCAAGTTTTTTAAATACATTCAAAGGAAAGTCAAGTTTGGAACACCAGATCTTCAGTTCTGTACAGAGAACTTATTAAACTGGTTTCCTCTACAGAGTACGTATAGTAGTGACTTACAAGAAAATCGTAAACCATATCCAAACTAACTTTTCAGTGCATTCGTGACTTGACAACTAAGTAAACCAGTGGAAGGAAGACCAAAAACATAATTATAGTCTTTACGTATTATGAGGTCTTTGTGGGCATATTTTATCAACTCCAATAAAATTATTATAAATAATTATACATATATTACTATGACTCTCTACGATGAATACATAATATGCAATATATTGCTCTATGCATTTAATGAAATTCAGTGACCGTTAATTAGTTATAGTTGAGATTGATTTTACTTTGTAAAATTATTATTTTGTTAATAAACAACAATAAAAAAGAAAATTGGAAAACAATTTTAAAATTTTATTTCGTAAGTGAGTGGTGTTTGAAATTTGTTTTTAGATATTCTAAAGTGATATATACTGACATGACATAATATAATATAGATAAGTGAAAATGAGACACAATTTTTTATTATATTATAAAATTTCATAAAAATAATTTTTAGAAACCCTGTTTAGCTGGATTAAAGTTCTTGCAATATCAAACCATAAAATCCAGATTTCTTACATAATCATCCAAATTGATTTTAATTTTCGTTCTGGAATCGTTTCCGACTGCATATTATTTATTAGGTACACAGAATTAATTTTCTATCGTCAAAACTTTCATTTCATGATCACTTTGAGAATGACCAAACTTTTTGTACATTTATTTTCCGATGCAATTTTGAACCTGACCCAAGTTTATGTCTTTTCCATAAATCCTGTATCACATTTTATAATGTTAAATTAATTGTCCTGAAATAATTTTTTTGAAATTTAAGAAGGAATTCCATTCTAATTCAAAAAATTGTAGCAATTCTCGCGTAATTTTCTGCAGTATTTTTTATTTGAAAAAAAACAAACCCAAGCAACTTCCTGTTTGTTCACTGCACTGACTAATATGGAATCACCATCATATTATAATTTCAACTTAAAATAATTACTAAAGTTGTACAAAACAGGTGTGTACATGCAAAAATTATACTACATTATATTATAAGGTAGATTATGTAATGAAATTATAATTTTAAAGTAAAATGACTTTTTGACTTGTATCAATTTCATATCCAAAACGTTATTTGATTTAGCAATTCTGTTAATTTGTGTAGTAATTGTAAATTGGAACGAAAACCATTGTTGAATAATAAAGTCTTGATTTCCTTTCGGAATTTCAGTAATTATATCGTCAACAAAGCGCTTAAAGAATGATAATCAAATTTGAACCAAATACAATAAGATTTTTTTCCAAAATCTCTGATTCCTAGAATTCCCTTTATATTAACAAAAACTTATATTTATTATTCCTATAATGTAAAAATTAGGTATCTCGTTTAAATTAAAAATTTGATGAATTGTAACAAGTATTTTTTTTTAAGTAAACCGCAACATTGATGATGGAAACCCACATTTAAACATGCATGCTTCAAATCAAACAACAGCTGAAGGTTAAACTAATAGTCAGCGCGTAAGAGAATCTACATCTTGAATGTTAATAGTAGAAATGCAGAGCCTGTTAAAATAATCAGGACGATTATGAAACAACAAAAATAATGTTTAAATCATAATTAACGTTAAATAAAGGGAGTACATAATATATTCATCAGTTCGATTTATAAAACTGGGTTGCTCCTGATTGTGAGTTATTAGTACAATTCCGGTGTCTAATAAGTAAGATTTGTTATTTCTTCAGGATAAATTGCTAACAATTTAAGTCTAACTCAATTATACCGATTTTGTAACCACTTCCGATGAAAGCTTTAATTATTTCAGATAAAAAATCAGAACGTATAGAACTTATTTTAGGAATGATTTATTATTTCAAGACATTTCAAATAGTTATACACGAAGAATTTAATGTAATGGAAACTGTAAGTACTATTGCAAGTAACTGTTTTTTTATTGGTCATGTAAGTACCCATGCAATTATCTTTTATGGTTTTAATGTTTTAGTTTTTCGTAACGTAAAATTATTTAGGATTTGTGGCAAACCATGTTAAAAGTGTAGGTACCTTAAAATGTTGAAACGATCCATAAATTCCCATATAGTATATAATTCTTTGATGTTATCTGGAACATTATACGTTTTGAATTATGTGGAACTTATATAAATTTGGTATACTATATAGTGAACATCCTCTTTTTAACAACTTCCTAATTCCACAAACAAATCTATTAAGAGATAGCTTGAAGCTATATAATAATATTTTGATCTCAAGTTTATGCGCTACCTAATATACCAAATTGATATTTTACATAATTAACACAAAATAGAAGGTGCTATAATATACTGCTGCTCCATTTTGTAAAATTGTCTCATACTTTTATATTGAAAGAAATAAATTGGACAAAAAGTCGCAAAAGTTTTCGATTGATTTCCAAATCCGTTGCGATATGGCCTGAATGTGGTCCTTGAGAAAAGTAGCCATAAATTTTTATACAGTTTGTGTCGGCGTGCATCGACTTCAAAACATAACGATAAATTTTGAACATAATACTCCATTTTAACGATATATAAGGTTAGTTTTATACGATTACAACGTTTTGTGAATATTTTAAAGCTCGTTTTTGTTGAAAAAAAAAGAAATTAAATTTTTTATGTAAATGGAATGCAAAAATTATATAATATCATATACGTATCTGAAAGAATCTCAAAAAATATTTTGATAGTACCTCTTGATATAGAACAAGTCAGCCTTCACTCACCCTCAATTTCCTCTTTTCATATATTTTATATTAAACTAGCGCGTAGCTGCCGAACTTAAGGGGCACGAGTAAAAAGCTCGTTATTTTTAACAGCACCGCTTTATCCAGTATTACATTATGTATTCTAATAGAAAATTGCAAATTATGCACTACAGTAAAATTTTTATAAAACAGGGAAACGCATACACTAAAAGTTTTCCATAACATAATTTCTATTTACGAAACTACTATTGTGCGCTTAATTTTAAATATATATGGTAATTCGCCAGGTATTTTTAATTTTGCGAATTTAGAAAATGCACCACCTAATATATAACTTTTAATAATACAAAAAATCATTACAATCTCTTTACACGCATGAGTTAAAACTCCGATTTTTCATTTATTTAACTGTCAGGAAAGTAACAACCACCAGCATTCGATAACATTTTACAATATAAACCCATTAAAAAAGGCTAAACTAGTTATTTATGCGAATTGATAATGATGACAAAATCGCTGATAAAATCGTGTTGTATTTGTAGGTTATGATAGCGATTAATCAAACTTACCGCATTGACGGCCGTCATGTCCTTCGATGCTGGTTTTGACTCTGCTAAACTGTCAGTCTGAAAAAATAGTATACTTTAATAATGATTTGTAAAGTGCTCTACTACATAAAATGTGTTCTTAATCAGAAATACAAGTATAATTTATTTAATGACAACAAAAAATGTTTCCGACTGATATACCTACTTACTTAGTAATAATGTATAATACAATGTATAATACATTAATTTAATCGGAAAACAATTTTTTCTTATAATATTTAAACTTATAAAATTTATCCCTACCCCTTGCCATTCTGGTATTATGATCCCATGAAATTAAAATCTTTTTAAAGTTTCAACCATCTGTCTATATCTTTTGAAAAGTTACAGTAAGTTCGACACTTTTTGGCATACTTGGCATATGAAATATTATGTTATAAATTTTACATTTAATAATTCCGATTGTTTTTAGAAAAATATTAAAATATGTTTTAAAACTATTTTCTAAATAATTTAATTGATTATAATGTAATATATAACAATAATGAAATAGATTATACATTTTGGGGTACCCCCACCAACCCAACAGCTTCACGTGGAATTCAAACCATGGTACTACGTGTACTCCTGACAAATTAACTCTAACAAGATTAATATTGCAATAAAGTAATTTTTTTACGCTTAATAGTCGAAATAGAGAGATTTTATTGTAAAATTTTTCTATACATTACAGAACTTTTTAAAATCGCTTTTCTTAAAATTGAGCACGTCATTGGTGAGCGGTGACCCTAGTTGAAATATGATCAGTGATAAAATTGAAGCAGAAAAAGAGCCAACTGGAGTATGGGCATCGCGTTTACACGCGGCTCTGTTCAACGAATTTTACTAACATAAGTAGATTTTAACATATCAGTTTTCGCGTTAACGGTAGTGTAAATGTGGTTTGTTGTAGAACTTGTACTGACAAATTCGTGCTAAAAATATTTTTTCTTCTGTGAAATAAATCATATACAAAAAAGGATGGAAAAACAAAAAAGGGATATTTTCGTAAATAAAATCGGCTCCGAGGCTTACTTACTTTAAACTACTACTTTCTGTTTAGTGTGAGACGATGCGCGACGTCATAAAGAAATAGATTAATTTTTCAGTATTATAAAATGTGCTAGTATGCAAAATAATAATTAATACATACCAAATATACGAAAGTAAAATATAAATTTTAAGAAATTTTATTCACACAATACAATATCATAACAACAAAACATAAGCGTGTGTATCGTCAATTACTTTTGTTGATATTATCTCCCTCTAAAAAGTAAATTTATTACCGCAATATCGTCTAAAAACCACTAAACTGTTATCATTCACTTGCTATGTCATTCAACATTAGCTTGATTTTTTACATTTGTGATGGTTAAAGGTAAATTAAAAGTAGCGTCTATTATAAAAAATATTAAAAGGAAAGCAACAATAATTGGTTAGCAATATAATAAAATAGATTAACTATTGTGGGATTACATCACAAACGTAAGAGATTCTCATTATGTATATATCATGCCAGTTTATACATGCTGAAAGAAGTAGAAATTTTGGTGAATTTAGATATTTTGGGATTCCAGAAAAAAGTTAAAATTACACAAAAAATCATAGTCAATCAACTATTATTATTAACACTGTAAAATTGCATTCAAATGTAGGCATTGATTCAATCTAATTGTGTAAAATTACATTTTATGTATATCAATGTAAATTTTCACATTTTATTTGAAATTTCACACTTTCCAGAAGTGTCTTGTAATCTTACTATTATCAAACGGAAATTTTCAACTATGTGTAAAATATAACTAATCTTTAATAGTATATAAGCTGATTATGTGTTAAATTATTTTAAAAATGTAATTTTAGAAGCAAAATAAATTACTTTATTTAGTTCTCTGAAGCTATACATTATATTTTTTAATTTTATTTATTTACTTGTTTTTAATAGGGAGTAATTAACGTGTATTGAGTTTTATTTAATTAATTTAATTTGTTAAATAAATAATATTGATGTAATTACTATTTATTCGGTAAATTGCCGTATTTTTTGTCTAACATATAGGAAATAAATATTATATTATATAATTTTATACCACCAGGACCTACATTATATAATATTATATAAATTAGATTAAAATTTGCGTTATAATATAAATTATTACATTTTTTTAATTTGTAAAAATGAAACTATAAAAATAAATCATCTTAAAAAACATGGTATGTTTAAACTTTGTAAAATAAAAAATCCAACTTTTCAGTGTTGCTCCGTAACTGTTTAGAAATTGCTTTATTTTATTGAAACATAAAAAATGTTTGTTGGTATTAGACAGTACCTACTGAACTTTTATTTACACGTGTCACAGATAGCAAAACTAACATAAATTAGAGTTGACAATATTTTGTGAAAAAATTCATGCATAGAGACTTCTTTTTTCACAATTGAAAGAAAAATTTTTAAAGTAAAATTAAACTTAAAATTACTTCCATATTATTATGCCTGTTTAACACAATTCCAAATTAAATATCAAAATGTACTGGATATCAAAAACTTTCTAACCAAACTTCGCTTTTTTTTTATTTGAAATTATTACTAGATATCTTTTTGATTCTGTATTGTTACTGAAACTGCTGACTGAACACAAGAAAACGACTGACATCAGTGTTCAATACGACAAGTTCAAGTTTTGCATCGTTTTCGTTGATGTCAGGTAATACCATAAATTCGAGTAGTACCTACTAACATATGTATAAACTTCGTCCATGCAAATATACAGATATTTTAGATAAAACATTTATAATAAATATTCAATAAGAATATCAGTTCACTAAATCATAAGTTTAATTTACAATTGAAGTCTGTGACTCTAAATAATTAAAGTTTTCAGATAGTGCAGAAATTACAGAGTTGCAATTTATTATATTTTATGGCTTAAATATGATTTATTCCAATTTTTATACTATCTACCATTCCTTCATTGAGATGTAACTACATTATAAATTCAAAACTTTTGCTCGCAGAAGCAGTTTGTAATTGCAGCACAATTTGTATTTTAAAGTTATAGTTCCAATATTCAACTTTTATGCATTGCTCTTCAAATACAAAATTTTATCTTTAGAAAGAAACTTTGAAAACTAATAATAGTTTCCTCCTAGTTAAATTCGTATCAATGGTATCTCAAATAAGTTACAATTGCCCGTTTTACTAAAATGTCAGTTTATATAATAATTTATATTGCAGTAACAATTTTAATTTATAGATATACTATAATATTACAGCATACAAAAATACGAGATTCCAAGAATGCGTATTCAAATTATTTTTCAAATATTTTCAGAAATTAATTAATTTTTGAAGTATTACATTATTAAATTTTTTAAAAAATATTTTTCGATTAAATGACAACAAACGAGATTTAATAAAAATGTTTATAAAAGAATATAATAATTATTAAAACTGCACAAATAAGTCAAGTGTAAAGAAGAATAAAATATTACAAAATTTTAACAATACGCATTATTTAACACGCGACAGTGACGTTGACAGCTATTATAATAGCTAGCTACTAGCTGTTTATAAGTTTTTAAATGATTCTATTTTTTTTGTTGCACACCATGGAACTATAAACATGGAAACTAATAAACCCTGCCTGGAGAACCTCATTGCAGCCAACAGTTAAGTAGCTATAAGCAACAACCACAGATAGAGAGAACTTAAGAGTTTTATATATTTAAACTAATATTTGCGCTATTACAACTGTTTGAAATAGCAATTTGCATATTGCTAAATGTGCCTGGGGGTGAAGGCAGAACTTCGTACAGACATTTTAAATGTTTTCGAATTAATAAACGCTGAAATGTTAAAAAAAACTTGAAGTTCTTTTAGGAAGCAAGTAAATATTTATAATTAATTAAAACATCAAGAAATTTCATTACTTAAATGCAACTATCTAGGGGAAAGATTCGGTTTTCAAGGCTGCGATGCTTCGCTAGCTGAAGCTGTTGTTAATGAAGGCAGCGCGTTTAAATTAAATCTCTGTCGCAATTAACCTGTTTAAATGATGAATAAGCTAGTATGTCGAAGCTTACCTCGTCTTATTCTAATTAAAGTTTGAATAGCCAGGTGGTTTGCCAATGTTAAAGTATTTTACATTATAACTTATAGCTTATAGCGCTACTAAATTTTATCATACCACCTTATTTTAATAATATCTACCTAACGAATATAAAACAATTTATATTACGGCGAAAATAAATAAGTTTATAATGAAACAAGAAAATTTACTTTACAGAAAAAAAAAACACTTTAGATTAAGTATTTATAGAAACGACTTAGACTTGACTTAATTTTATTTAAGTTTTAAATTATAGTTGAGACGAAATCATCTAGCGCATAGTTGTGTTGTCTGCCGTAAATACGGCATTTAACATTCGCTGTATTTGATTATTTTAATTTTATGAAGACTAAACAAAGTCGAGTTTTAATCCATACTTTAATAATATTTTACTTACACACCAGCGCTATAAATTAAACATTTTAATTGATGTTTTTCTCATCACAGTTTTTAGAACTTTTCAAAAAAATTTAATTAATCCGAAGTGAAGTCTGTTACGTTAATGAAATCCTTCAGTCGTAGTAATGCATCAAAAAGGTGACAATAACAAACTGAAGATATTAATACTGACTGAAAATAATATAAATGGAAATATTTCAGCGCGAGTGTGAAAATCGCTACATTTTATAGTATTATTTGGAATAATCCAAAGTATAAAATAATTTAATTAACTTTTCATCCAAAATGGCATTTATCACAAAATTTTTAGCTGCACTCAAATCTCGTATCGTATGCTAGCTCATCCGCAGAGTTTTGAAAGCTGTCAACCTCAAAATAAATCGACCTTTCTCAACTGGAGCGATTCAACCATTCGACGAATGCATTCAAGTGAATACGCCGTCCTCTCCCTTGACGTGTCTGACAATTTTTCTTGTTAAGTCTACTTTAGAACGACGTTGTTTTTATTGTATTTTGCTTAATTATAATTTTTTAGTAACCAACTTTTTGCTTGATCCCTATGAAGGGAAGTCCTTTCGAGGATTAATAAAAAAACTTTTGTAAAAGATGGGACCTGAAAAATTTAGAATTAATGTATTTTTAGTTAAAAAAGAATTCTTTATATTCTATTACAGAATTGTCTGCCATCCTGATAGTAAATCTGGTTCGTGCTTATTAATTACAAACATCTGTATTGTTTTAATATATTAAGATTGTTACTCACAAACAAAAATAGTTTTTTTACCAATTAAAATAAACTATGTATCGCCGTAATTAAATCGGTTAGATTTCGCTTTAATTTCAAATGAAGGAGAAATTATTCAAAATTAAATTCCTTCTCTTATCTTAGAATATTTTGTATTAATTTTTGTAATAACGAACAAAATGTCAGTCAGGGTAAGGGCGAAATTCTTGAACTCTGTAAACAGAAAAAATTCGGCATTGAAAAATTTGGCAAACTTCAAATGGATAGTTAAATAGTTAAATGAATAAAAAAAGCCATTCAAGTTTGACGATTTCCTTCGTTTAAATTACAATAATTCTAAGCAAGGATGGTTTCAGGAGAACTTTTTCGGGGGGAGCAGTTCTGAATTTGCCTACTGTCGATGTCTATTTTTTGATGCTCCCCTTCTTCGATATCGCAACCAATTTTTTTTACTAAATTTACCTTAAATTTCACAGACAATGGGGAAAGCCTCCCCCCTCCCCCCATGGGACCTACATATATAAGTTTGATTTTTATTTCGAGTTTGCCATCAACTGTATGAACCATCCCATTTTGATTAAACTATAAACGTATTATTTTGTTTCTAGTTAATTGAATCTAACACTAGATTTTGAGAAAATTATAAAGAATTTTGCGTTTCAATTTAACAATTATTAATCTATGTGGTTATTCATAGTTTGGTATGAAAGATTTGCTTTTTCTGTAACTTATTTTTGTCAATTTCTGGTTGTATTACATTGCAACAGGGTGCAAACACCTGTCGGAACATGAAAGTATTTTTGAGTGTAAAACAGCATTGAATATGTGAAAAGCAAGTTGGATATGTGTTTTGTAAATGCTTATTCTGCTAGTTATTTTTTTGAGACTTTTCTTCAAATTGATTTTATGAAAATTGTTGAGGATAATTATGATATTCTTGAACTGAATTTTAAAAGTTTTCTAATTAAATTATGGTAGTTTATGGCGTAACTAGCAAATATTTAAAATTTGTTAAAGTACTTAAACCAAACTGTTTTATTCATCACGTCTGGCGCTCAATCAATATACCTTCTTTTGATTTATCCACTGTGCTGGTGCAGCTTAACATAAGTACAAAAATAGTAATGTTTTATTAAATAGTGATTGTTTGAACCCTGCAGAGCCATGAAAAGCTCTACTTTTGTACATATGAAACAATGCACTATTATTTTGCATTTTGTAATATTTATTTTAGTTTCTTTTTTTAATTTTTTTGTAGAAACAGCATTTTTCAATGGCTTTTTCGATGTTTATCGATATTACCATAAAGTATGGAGTATTTGAATTTGATTTATTGAACATTTATTGTGGGCATCTAAACTGTCTGATTCCACCGATGATAAGGATTTGTTTATTCCGGCCAGTTGGTTTCGATGATTAATTTTAAAGCACAAAATTTGTTGTAGTGTTGGACTCCTATACTCCGGAGTCCAAAAATGCTTTCAGTAAAATGTATTCGATTGGGTTATACCGGGTGGCCGACCTTACATCCGAACATAGGTGAAAAACATGGAAAATCAAAAGGTACAAATTTGTGGAGATTGTTTTTCAGCGTCTAAAAATATCCAAGAACAAAAAAATAGCATATTTAAAATGAAATGAAAATATTATGCAAACATTTTAGGTATTCGTACCTGTAAATAATTAGTCATTGCGTAAAAATGAAAACAACGTAGACAATCTGCAATTAAATATTTTAAATCGCGTTCTAAATTGCTACTAATTCATATTTGATATTAATATTATATAAATTACTGTAAACGATTTCGTATAGCTGTAAATACAGCATTTCAATTATTAATTTCACTGGAAATTGAATCAATGTTAAGAAGACATTCAATAAACTACAGTTATCGTATTATATTTGCAATGAATGACACAAAGCATGTTTTCAAATTATTTACATTAATTATCATACCGCATATTACACAATTTAAAACTTTTCCTTAAAGCTCAGCTACGCATTATTTAAAATTTTTATAGCGTACTCGAAAAGCTTTCCGCTACAAAATGATTTAATTAAAAGTTTATTTTTTAATTAAAAATTTACTTTTTCAGCGCAAATATATTTAATTGTCAATAATTTATAATGAAGTACCAAAAATTTGCATAATAACTGTAACAGTCTTTATGTACCTACGAAAAGTAATGGTTCTATATGAATGCCACATACTCGCTCATCACAAAAGTTTATAAAATTAGCTATAAAATATAACCCCCGTTAATTCAAACTACAAACACCGCTTAGCAGCTTTAGTTGAGTTTTATACATAAATTTTGTGACATTTCTAAAGCGTTATGTGTTTACTCGTGTTTAATATTAATGTGTGAACTTTGTTAATTCTTAAATTTATGATTTAAATTATTTTTAGTCCTTACAATTTTTTTGGAGAAATCAATTGCTTTATTTCTACCATTTTTTAAACTTTAAACTTATATTTTACATGAAACAAGATAAAGGTGTAAGTAAAAGGCTACAAACGAGTTCACAGCTCTATTTACATAGTTGGTCACAAGTGGTGAAGACCAGCATTGGAACATTGTCCAACAGGTATCTGTTATTGTAATATAAAAATTGTTATATTTATTTACGGAGTCGTTAAAAAAAGAATCAAATATATTGAGTTTCTGGGTATAAGTTGTATTTTTTAATTTATTTGGTTACCAAAAAAATTGCTTAATGGTTTTCCGTCACCTATATAGATTATGTATGAACGCAGTTCTGACGGATAAATACTTCAATACTTTCAGTACATTCAACTTGGAATACTAACATTTCTAATCGTAATTTGGTTATTCAAACAACATAAGATATATTTAGATTTACATTAAAATACACAAACCTTTGAAATATTTCAACCGGCATTAAACAATTTGTTTTTTGTGATTTAAATATGAACCGTAGTACACCCGTTTGCAATCAATACAATTCAAATTATGGATATTGTACAACAAATGGAAAGCATTGTATTAAACCGTATATGTATATCTGAAGTGTTTGATTGGATGGTATTATACAATATTGATTTATTTTATTTGTGTCATTAATTTTCTTAAAGCAAAATGCAACAGTAATTTACAAGAGTAATACGTAAATTACTCTGTAAGTTAGTGTCTCCCTAGCAGCAGCTGTCCTTTAATTACATCACCAAGGTACACCGACATTATTCAGTTATATGTATATACTATAAGTACTTTAATCGAATTTCTGGATCTCTAATTTACATGATTACGAATTTTATATCTTCAAAAATGGTAATTTTGTTCTAAAACATGGCTTTGGAATTTAGTAAATGGAGATTTACTATGCAGGAACATTGCCGTAATTTGCTTGCTTGTTAGTGAAAGTATAAAATCAGCGGTTATACTTACAATCCAACTCAACATGATATCCAACTCCTCCGAAAAGTCATCTAACTTGAATAGACAAGTAGATAAATTGTATAAACTTAACCATTTTACACTAATCACTCATATATAACCGAAGAGAAGATTGCCTGCAGCTTCACTGTTAAGATAAACGCATCGGTGCATGGAAGTCATAAACTTTCACCGGACTTGAATAGAATATTATTTGAAAAAGGAATCGATAATTATAATTGAGAATATTATACGTGTTGCACTATAAAGGTCAAGGTAAAATAAACTTGAACTAAATTACAAATTGAAAATAATTTGCATTCGAGTTAAGAACGCAAAGTACGTCATTAAATCAAAAAGTTGTGAATAAAACGTATTAAATAGAAATTGTTAATGACGCCGTAAATAATCAATTTACGTCAAAATTATGATGTGAACATCAAAATTTGCAATTCGCCACAAAGTGGTATTATTATAAGCAAATATGACGGCTTATTTATGTTGGCACTCAAAATTGTGTATATTGGTAATTCGCGATGACATACATGTATGCAATTTCTTTTTACAAAATAATTTATATTTCACTGTTTAATTAATAATATTTAAATTAAATTAACACAAAACATTGTCTCTTTCGGTTACATTATAGATATCAATTTTAACGCACTCGACTGCCTTTACCATTAAATACAGCACATCACATAAATTATGTTATAAAATGTATTATGTGATTGAGTGTTTCTGAATACATAACACACGCAATTACAAACACGCGATGAAATAAGGAAATTACTTCGTGTTAAAAGCGCGTCTTGCAATGAGGCACCGTGTACTCAAACTACTATCTGTTTAACATCAAAACGCCGCGACGCTGGCCAGAGTAGACGCCCACCTGCTTGTTACGTCTCACACACAAACAGGGATTCTCAAACTTTGCCATTTAAAAATTCAAACAATCTCATTAATCATGATTTATTCTGACAATTTTTGCCAGACATCTGAATGTTAAATCCATCTTTAATTAGCAATAAGTCAATTATATCTTCATGCCACTTTCTATTCGCACAAATCTTTACTATTTTAAATTGGAACTTTGAGTTATATTTATATTTGCTTGCAAAATATGAAAGAAATAAAAAATTTAAACAAAAGTCGAAGATGGCATAATTGAAAATAAACGAAAAAAACCTTTCGTTGTAGAGCTAGAGCATAAAATATTTCCTGCAAGATAAAAACCACATTATAGAGACACCGAATATTTGAGGTTAACCTTATTTTAAGAACAGAATACTAAAATGTCACAATGTCAAATTACGTTCTTTAAATAAAATTATCATCTATAGATGAACTCAATAAATTCTTTTATTATTAGACGAATTTTTTTATAGCAATAGACAATTTTTATAGTATAAATTTCAAAACCTAATTATTTATTGCTTGTATACTTTAAGAAAACATTTTTAACGATTTGACTTAATAAATTAATGTAAAAACATATCAACATAAAAAGAGTCTAAATATAAAGTAAACAAATTTTAGTCCATATGTCGGTCTTTTAAGATTCTGAAATCTCATTTTTGTCCCACATCTGAAGGGTAACCAAATTAACGACTTAATAGAAGAATTACACCAAATTTAATCCAGAATTTTTAATAAAGGAAAACACTATAGTAGGAATATATAAAAATCCAGGGAGCAGTAAGCTTTAAACTGAAACTAGTTAATACATTGATGTTTTCGATTTGAACTTATGCTTCAGCGACATAGACTATCAAAAAAGCTGACAGCAACAAGATAAATGCTACTAGCTGTGGTTCTGATGATGCTGAGAATTCCCTGAATGGCCCACAAAACAAATGGTTATATTGGAACTTAATATGGTAACAATATCTTGTTTAATTTGAGAAAAAAACTAAACGGGACGTTAAAATAATAGAATTTTAACCATAAAGTGAAGAATAAATACGTAGATTGGAGTTTCATACATAAATAACTTTTTCTAATTTTTTTGTTAAACTTAATTTTAATTTAGGAATTAGATATTTCGATACAAGTTAGGAAAACTAACATTTTTTCATTCAAGGAAAAGTATTACTTTTTGCCGCACTAGGGCGGAAAAGTAGTACTTTTCCACACCCTTTTGAATATCACAAAGTAAGCAAAAAACTCTATGTTCATATAGGTTAAAGTTAACCATATTATACTCAATAAAATTTAAAGTTTTAAAATTTATATTAAAAATAATTTGAATAATATACTTTAAAATTCAAAACTGTCTGGTAAAATAATTATAAATAGCAATAAATACAAACACGCAACATGAAATACTTAATTTGTTATTTTGTAAAATACTAGTAAATATTATTTCAGTGTAGTTTTATTGTTGTTGAAGTATATTTATATAACTTATATTCAAGCTATATATTATATAGTTTAAACTGTTATTATTATTTCAAGTAATGATGTTGTGGACCATAGATAAACATTTCTACTAATTTGTGAATTCAACCATTTTTGTAGTTTCAATAAAGTCAACATTAATATTATAAAAATAATAATACAAATTTTATTTTCTGTAGACTACATTATTCGTTTACTTATAGCATAATAATTATTGTTATCAAATTTATGAATTGGAAGATCTTAAAAAAATTTATTTTTATTTGGTGCTTTAAATCTCTTAGTTTTGTATTAAAATTTAAAACATTCATGTAAACGTTAGTTGCAAGCCGATCGTGGACGCTACTGCCTTTTTGTGTGTGTATAATGTAAACTGATTATCAAACATCACCCAAATTTCAATGTAAAAATTCGAATTTGTATTGTGACTAATCAAAGAACTAAATAGGAGTAAACTTAAAGATTTTTAGAATTTATACAATAATACTGTATACTATGCATATATTGCTGTGTTTCTTTTATCGGGCCTATGTTAATCTCATGGACATGTAAAAATTCAGATTTTATTTAAAATAATTAGTTCTCTTTTATAATTTTTTTAATTATATTTTTTGAATTTATAGATTGTTGTTCGCGTGCATATGCCAAAAATATGTTTAAAAAAGTATTTAAACTACAAATAAGACCATTAAGAGGAAATAAAATTTATGTAATAATATGTAATAGTTATTTTAAAACCTTTACAATATAAAAGTGAAATTGGTGAATATTAATATAAAACAATACGTTTTATTTTGTAAAACAAATTTTAAATAATGTAAAATTTATAATAAATTTTAAAAGTTTTTGTATTTTCTGAATATTGGAAATGGAGCTCGAATTACAATGAAAAAATATAATGGATGCCAATGTTTTCTGAGGATGAACATACTTATATTGGCAAACAATATTAATCACATATTTAACCAGGTAACAGCATAAACGTATGAAAGAATCAGCGGTAGGTACGATTATATACAACTTTTCGATATTACATAATATATTGATATTTATTTTACAGTATGAGCTACATTTTTACATTTTTATAAATAAATTCAATTACAATTCTAAAATAATATCACATCATCATCATTTTTATTTTATAATTTTAGGATGATTATCAAAATGTACACTGAAAAATAAGATAAATTATATTTATTATTTTTTACGCCGATGAACAAATTTATAAATCCAATGATTTTTTTATTAATAATATAAAAAAATTTCATTGACACAATGAATTTTGTTCATCAGTGTTAATTTATTTCAGTGATACTTAAATACATTTTTTTAAATATTTCCAAAACTAAAATTGTACTGAAATCAAATTTTAATATTAAAAAGAAATGTGACGTCATATAGTAGCAAGTACAAGAGATCACATCGGAAAAAGTTGACATCAAATTTATTTTAAGTTTACACATAAATTTGAATTTCATTGCGCGCTAACTATATTTTATTAATATAAAATAATTTATGTTGGAACAACATATAAATTACGTCGTCCGCTTAGGATTTTAAATTTATGACTAAAAAATTGTAATATTTAAAAAAACCTTCATACCCCTTTTTATTGAAAAGCCTTCAGGCCGGACAATTTGGGAAATCATCTTTTGAAAGTTTAGGGAAATTAAAAAAATCAAAAAACTACAAAACTATAAAATCTAAAATAAGTATCATTAAATGCTGGTATAGCAACTTCTAATCATTTTTTTAGTTCGATTAGTAAAATGAAGCTGTCCCTGAGAACAAAATCAAGTGATGGAAATTTACATTTTAAATTAATTAAATACAGAAAAATTCAATTTAAAGAAGATAATAAGCTTTGTTCTACTATTCATCTAAGCACGGTTAGATAAAAACTTGGATTACTTTACTGTTCGATGACACTTAATTTCAATTGAAGAATTTCATTTTAATGATTGTCGATAGCAGATAGCGGCAGATAGCTTATTGAAGCTAAGCACAATGCTTATTGAAGACATTAGAAACGCAATATGAAATGTGACCCATATAATAAAAATACAAGAGAATTATTTTGTAAATATGATATACAGAAAACTGAGGAAAAAGTATAATATAAACATTTTCTGTGCAAGAGATTGGTAAACAATTTCTCAATTCATCAGACTTGTTGCTTGATTTTGTATATTATGTACATCAGTGGCGGCTTGTCAGGGTAGACAGAGGAGGCAGTGCCTCACCAAACCGTCAAGCCAAGTTAAAAAAAATAATTTGTATTTTTTGCATAATGTATTGATTATAAATTTACAAATAACCACCAACTCATCAAAAGTAAAGTTTAAATCAAAATCATTTATAATATTTCTTTACTGCTTAGAAAATTAAGGTAAAAATTTTATCCCTGTTTAAAAATTATGTAATTATAAGTTACAACACAATATTATTACTATAAATTTTACTTATACATATTATGTTTTGATCAATTCTTTATTTCTCTTTGACATTTTTATATATTTTTGGTTAAAAATATGTAATTTTATTATAATATGTAGTAATATTATATTATTAAATATAATAAACCTGTAAGTAATACCCGTAATAAGTTTTAAAAATAATGTAATATGCGCATGCGTCTGTTGGACACAGATTCTAGTAGCCTCGGTATTTCATAAATTTCGTGTAAAATCCATGCGCGTTTGTACGACCCGTGATTTTACAATACGCAATTTGCTAGGCCATGGCCAGTGCCTCAAATGCTTCAAATACGACTGCGCCAATAAATTCCAAACGAACCTTGCTTTCGTGTTGTCTTGGTGCTAGGTAAATATAATTTAAATTACGGTTAGGGTTTGTTCACTATTATATTCTAAAAATTGTTAATATTATTAATAATATGGCTGCTAATATAGATGTAGAAACGATGACAATTAAAAATTGTGAGGATATTGTTAATTATTTAATACATAATAAAAATTTCGATCGTCTGTCATACGAAGATAAATAATTGTATGTTCAAGACATACAAAGACCGTGTCCAGATCTCAGTAAGACACTAATTAACGTCGGAAAACCAAATAGGGCGTTTAATCATATTTGGTATGAAAAATATAAATGGATGGTCGGTAGTACATCTCTTAATAAATTATTTTGTTGGACATGTATACTTTTTGCAAAAAATACATGTGGTGAAATGGTTTGGTGTTAGTAGTAGAGGTAGGCCGGTTCTACGATACGAAAATTTTTTCTAAGTCCAACAACACTATGAACTGCGCATGCGCCAATTCCGCGCAATCAAGTTTCATATATTTTAATTATGAGGGTTATTAATTATCCACTAATTATATAAAATACATAATATTATATTTTTAATTGAGATGATTATTAATTTATAATTATTTAATTACATTTCGTATTATCCGTCTTATATAAAATATACTGTTTTTAAAATTAAAATTTCATTGTAATTATTTTGATCGCCTACGGGTGCAGACATTAGTGACATTCCATTATTGTAAAATTGCAGTCAAAATCAATTAGTATCATTTCTACTTTCTATTATATTTATCATATACCTCATTATGTAAATACCGTTTCTAAAATTGTTTTTAATATTTAAATCCATTAAAAAATCATTTACAGAAACTATTTAGCACTAATTAGGTATCTAGTATTCATATAAATGCATTGAAATTTGGAAAATTTAATTCAATTCTTTTATACTCGTGGTGTTTTAAAATATGTCTTCAATTACTGAAGCATCGGGTTCAATTATTAAAGTGATTAAGAGTGCTTATATACAGTTATCGAAAAATCCTGAAGAAGTTGATAATTGGATAAAATTATGTTATAAAAATTTACGTTTATTAAATTTGGCATCCAAAAATTGTAAATTAAGTGCAGGCCGCAAGAAAAAAATAGAAAATCATGTGGGGTTAATTAAAGGTATGCCTTTTATTTATTTATTTATATATATATAATATTAATAGATTTACCCAATATCTCACAATAATGGGGTTATATAACTACGGTTTTTATTATTTTAAATAAGGACAGCAACACATAAATCTACTTTATACTATTTTTATAATTTAAATTTGTTATTTTAAAATGACGTTGTAAAAGTCAAATATCAAAACTTTCAATTGTATTTTATTAAATTATTATTATGAGATATTCGATAAAGCTTTGTATGCCACTCGTGAGTTATAACAAATAAGGAACTTATAAACTTTTCTCACATGACTTATTTATCATATAACACACTTGTACCATAAATAGCTGATTTTTATTCGGAAATTAGAAAAAATTAAATATATTTATTATTATTATTTTTTTTTTCTTTTTTATTTAAGGGTATATAATTCATATGAAAACCTTACGTATGCAAGGAGGAAATATAAAACGACAAGCAAATCGTCGAAGTGAACGTGTTAAGTGGCAAGAGATAAATTCTGCTTTTCAAAGTCGTGTAAGGACAGGTTTAGTGATTAATTTGAAACACATCGATCCCTTAACATTTCTAGAGGACGCTCAATTTCTTTATGCATCGAGAGTGAAAAACGTATTAAAGGTGTCACCTATGCTTAAAATCAACGTTGACTTGTGCTGTGAATTTTCACAAATCAAAGGTGAAGAAATTGATAAAGATTTTAAACATTTTAGCACGCCTAATGCTGTAGTCGACTCAACAACAAATTTAAAAGATTGGTGGGAGACTTACGTTCAAGATAATATTATAGTGCAATTAGGCGATTTTCAAGAACGGGGAAGCGGATGGAGTTTAACAGCTATAATAAACCTGGCTATCAATTTTAATCGTTACGAGCCATTTAGGGGTTCTTTCTACATACCTTTACCGAAAGATATAGAAAACAAAAAAGCTTGCATCAATATCAAAAACAATGATCGGGCTTGCTTCGCATGGAGCGTGGTATCGGCATTATATCCGGCAAAAAATAATCTTAACAAAATATCTTCATATCCACACTATTCGAGCGTACTCAATATTGAAGGAATCGTATTTCCGATGACACTAGGTCAAATTAAGAAATTTGAAATTAAAAATAAAATTTCAATTAATGTTTTTATGTTAGAACGCAAAAAAAAGAGAGTACATAATGTTGTACCTATATTCTTAACAAAGAATTTTGTAAGTGAGGAAAGACATATTAACATGCTTATGTTAGAAGATAATCCTAATAATAATGATGATGATGATGATGATGGTGGTGATAACGATCGACCTGCTAAATATCACTTTTGTTGGATAAAAAATCTCAGTAGACTGGTTAGCAGCCAACTGAATACTAGTAATCATAAAAAAAGGATATGCAACAGATGTCTGCATTATTTCAAAACTGATGAGAAATTAAAAAAGCATGAGGTTGATTGTAACAATATGAATAATTGTAAAATAATCATGCCGAATGCAGGTGAAGTCGTCAAATTTACGAATTTTGTTAATAAAGATATGTCACCATTTATTATATATATGGACATTGAAAGTATTCTAAAACCTATAAATATGAAACTTGGTATAAAAACCGTATGCTATCAAGAACATGAAGCATTTAGTATAGGATACTATTTTAAGTGCAATTATGATAATTCAATATCTTATTATAAAAGCTATCGTGGAAATGATTGTGCTAAGTGGTTTGCACATGAACTGGAACAAATTGTTGAAGATATCGAACCTGTATATTGGGTCATACAACCGATGGACTTATCATTGCAAGAAGAGCAAGATTTTCAAAAAGCTGGTACATGTCATATATGTGAAAAACAGTTTACGCAAAATGATATTAAGGTACGCGATCACGATCACATAACTTCGAAATTTCGAGGTGCTGCACATAGTGAGTGTAATATTAAGTATTATGACTCCAAGACTGTATCGGTCGTATGTCACAATATGTCAAATTATGACAGTCATTTTATAATTCGAGATATAGCTCAACAAATTGAAGGATGTATTCAGTTACTTCCAGTAAATAAAGAAAAATATATTTCTTTCACCAAACACATAAAAAATAGTAAAATAAAGTTCAAGTTTATTGACTCTTTTAGATTTCTACCTTACAGTTTAGACAAATTAGCTTCATACTTAAACGAACTAAAAATTGTTAAAAGTGAATTCCCTATTAATGAACAATATAATTTGTTAACTCGTAAAGGAATATTTCCATATGATCATATAAAGTCTGCCACCAATCTTGATGAGAGGAGGATACCCGAACAAGCATATTTTTATAATCAACTTACCGAAAGTGCAATATCTAATGAAGAATACTCTCATGCTCAAAATGTGTGGAAGACATTTAATATTCAAAATTTAGGAGAGTATTCGGATTTATATTTGAAAACTGATGTATTGTTATTGGCAGACATCTTTGAAAATTTTCGTGAAACCTGCTTTAACACATATGGTTTAGATCCTGCACACTATGTGTCAGCCCCAGGCCTTACGTGGGACAGTTTGTTAAAGTTAACTAAAGTTGAATTAGATTTGATTCATGATATTGATATGCTGATGTTCATCGAGCGTGGAATTCGAGGAGGCATCTCCCAATGCAGTAGTCGATATGCTAAGGCTAATAATAAATATATGTCCAACTACGATCAGACACAGCAGGACGTTTATCTTCAATACTACGACGTCAATAATTGTAAGTTGATTTTCAACCGAAATAACTTTTTAATGTTTATGTATCTTTCCTTTTTTTAGTATATGGTTGGGCCATGAGCGAATTTTTACCGAGTGGAAAATTTTCATGGCATAATAATACCAATATAGATGTTAGTCAAATTCCTGATGATAACAGTCTTGGCTTTATTTTGGAGGTAGATTTAGAGTATCCAAACACGTTACATGATGTTCACAACGATCTGCCCCTATGCCCCGAGCATCGAGCGCCACCTAACTCTAAACAGAAGAAGCTACTCACAACTCTTCATAATAAAGAACGCTACGTTATTCATTACCGTGCACTTAAGCAAGCTCTAAAACATGGTATGAAAATTACAAACATTTACCGAGTGTTAGAATTTAAACAATCCGCCTGGTTAAAACCATATATTGAATTAAATACTTTAAAGAGAACGAACGCGAAAAATGAATTTGAGAAAACTTTTTACAAATTAATGAATAACGCAGCATTCGGTAAAACTATGGAAGATGTGCGTAAAAGAAAAGTTGTAAAGTTGATATCAAAGTGGAATGGACGCTTTAGTGCCAAAGTGATGATTGCCAAACCCAATTTTCATAGTAGAACTATTTTGGATGAAAATTTAATTATAATCGAGTTAAATAAAACTGAGATTGTAATGAGCAAACCTATCTATGTAGGCATGAGTGTTTTAGATTTATCAAAAACTAAGCTATATGAGTTTCATTACGAGTACATGCAGAAAAACTTCCAATCCAAAGTGCTTTACTGCGATACCGACTCTCTAATATATGAAATTCGATGCCCTGATGTATACGACAGCATTAAAAAAGACATTTCACGGTTTGATACTAGTGATTATGATGCAAATAACCAATTCGGTATTCCACTTGTAAATAAAAAAGTACCGGGATTAATGAAAGACGAGAACAATGGTAGAATTATGACTGAGTTTGTAGGTCTTAGATCTAAAATGTACAGCATACGTGTGGAGGGTGAAGACTTAATTAAAAAGGCTAAGGGGGTTAAAAACTATATTGTTAAGAACCAAATTTGTTTTAATGATTATTTAGATTGTTTAATTAACAATAAGGTTATTTTAAGGAAACAAAATAGTATAAGGGAGTTATTCTGTAACTCATAAGGGATCCCTTACGTAAAGGAAACCTTTACGCAAAGGACGAACCTATTCTGTAACTATAAGGGATCCTTTACATAAAGACTGTCCTTACCTGACAGATCTCTATGAAAAGGATTCCTTTATGTAAAGGAATAGGTTATTCTGTAATATTTCCTTTTCATAATGAATCCTTTGACAGTGTGAAATCGGTCCTTTACGTAAGGGATGGTTCAGTAGGTGTCATAAAGGAAAAGTTAGAACGTTTGTCATGTGTTGTTAATATAAAAAAATATAATTATAACGTATTTGAATTGATAATTGTAAAAATGAATATTATTTTGAATGAAATTCGAAATTTGAGAGATTTCAGTGATCCATTTTCGATAAGGGAAGAAGAGTTTAGGCGATATTATCGTTTCACTAGAGAAGTTGTTTTTGAACAGTTAGAGCCTCATTTACGAACTCCAAATAGTAGATGGAAGATGGAAACTGAGCTAAAACCGATAAACAAAAGGCTGACCTATTTGCAAAATATCTATCAGGGGTCTTCCAACCATTCGAGTTTGACCCCCATGAAGGAGAAAAAGAAATTTTTTAATTTTTAGATATTCCAGGCCAGCTCGAACTACCAATAACAAAATGCACAATAGCTGAGATAACAACAACGGTAAGCAAAGAATTAATAAAAAGATCAGCGGTAAAATACTAGAAGAACTCCCACATATTGGTTTACAATTCATAGCTCAAATATTCAATGCAATACTAAGGACGGGCTATTTCCCAAGGTAATGGAAGGTTGCCGAAATTATAATGATACGAAAGCCTGGTAAACCTGCTGATGACGTAAAGACATATAGGCCAATAAGTTTGCTTTCGATCTTGCCCAAAAAGTCTTTCTGAAAAGACTTCAACCCATTCTAGCTGAACAACTTATTCCAGACCACCAGTTCGGGTTCAGAAGAGTGCACGCAACTGTGGAACAAGTTCATAGACTACTGCGGAAATTAACAAAAAAATTTAAAAGAAAAAATACTGCTCTGAGGTCTTCATCAACGTAAGCCAATTCGTTTATTTGAAACTTTATGTCCCATTGTGTATAATAATCAACTGACTGTCAATCAATTTTGTATATTATTATACTACAAAATTTTCACAGACACTTCTGAAACACGGATTTGTTTTGTTTTGGTTGTGTCAAAACTCAAAAGCATAAACACGAAATCTAACCAATGATAACGCATCAGGTCAATATTACACGTTTAAAAACATTAGTTATTTCCTTTACATAAAGATCAACCTTTATGCTAAGGGACGCCTTACTGACGAGTTACAGAATAGCTTTTCAAATGTTTCCTTTCAGCTATCTTTGAGCCGGTTGTCTTTACCTAAGGAATCCCTTACGCAAGGGAAGAGTTACAGAATAACTACCTAAGATCTGTAAATCATAATGTTCATAGTATCTCTCAAACAAAAATTGCCTTAAGTGCCGATGATGATAAACGATTCTTGATGCCTCACACATCCGACACATTAGCATGGGGGCATTATAAATTAATAAATAAATAAATATATAAATAATTAAAAGTTTTTTATTCAAAATTTTATATCTATATATATTAATACACTAAGTATAATAATTATTTTTGAATTGAGTATTTAGATATCCATGTAGGTTTTTCATACCCCATCCATTTAACATATAGTTGGTCACCCTGTTTACGTAACACTTTTTCAATTAAGAAAGTATCAGGGTAAGCTGTAGTTTGAAGCTCTTCCGTATAAAACATGCCTTTAATAGGATTTCCGTTAAGATCTTCAATGTTGTAAGTAGTAGGACTTCCTAGATTAACCCGAACAATTTTAAACAATTCTGCAGTCCAATTTGCGTTGTAACCTTTATCGAAGAGAGATTTATACTTTGAAATTCGTACATAATCACCATTATTAAATTTTATTTTTCCAATTTTTTTATTTATATTGTAGACCTCTAACTTCGTGGAGGATTTCACATCACAAGGACGCATCTTAATTGTTCTGTGCTTACGATGATTATAATCAGCAGTAACAGAAGCTAATATATCAAAGTTTAGTTATCAGCTCGATAACTAAACTCTTTGTATAACATATTTTTTAATGTTCGTATGACGCGCTCAACAATTGAAGCTTTTTTAATACTAAATGTGGAGTAATGATTTATCTTATTACTTTTCATAACCTCGGCAAAATTTTTATTATAAAACTCTTTTCCTTCATCGGTTTGTAAATTTTTGGGTTTTCTTCCATTCGTAAGAATTGAAGTCATTGCATTCGTGACTTCTATACCGGTTTTTGATTTTAGGGGGTATGTCCATAAAAATTTAGAATAACAATCGATAACTAATAGAATATATTTATAACCACTATTATATTTGGAATAAGGTATAAATTCGGCTAAATCTGCCTGCCAGAGATCGTCAAAACCTCTAATTATTACACTTCTACGGGAAAAGTTTTTTCTAGCACTTCTATGAATTTCGTCTACAATTGCACGTTTCGACATTATTTAGAGGAATGTTATGTATTTCATGCGTTATTGCCGATATAACTATCAACTATACTCCTAAAACCAATTGTTTGATCAATTGTTTTCTTAAAACCATTCAGTCTAGTATTACAAGCATTTTTAAATTCTTTTAAATCTTTCTCAATAGACTGTTGATATTTATCAAAAACATCTTCTCTTGCAGCCTCGGTAGTATTATGCTCCAACACCCATTGATCAATTTTTTTTACATCCTCAGAAGTATTTTCAGATTTTCTCTTAATAGTATCAACACGTTGTTTTAGAGACTCAATATACAGTACTATTGTATCCACGTATTGTTTATTAACAGCATCGAATTCTTCAACCCCGCTTGCTAAATTTGTTATTCTTTTACTTTGCATATCATAGTCACGATTTTTAGTAAGTTTAAATCCGATACCCTTTTCACCCTTGGGGCCCTCTTTTGGATGTAGTTTACTGCGACCGAATACATCAATATTCATTTTTAAACTGGGTACTAAAACTAGAAAACTTTATATTTATATTATAATTTTTGTCTCTACTAGCTCTTCCAAGATACTGATAATTTCATTGTCATGACGATTATTTCCAGTTTTATTTTTTCTATAATAATAATAATAATAATAATGCAAGTAATATATAATTATCAATAATGATAAAATAGACGGTGGTAAAACTTGAGCCATGCTTGTAGACGTCCACTTATCGTTGTGTAAAAACTCTTCAGAAAATAAATTTTCATTCGCCAGTATTAATTTATATATCGATTCTCCGGTTGAGTTGCTGTCAATAAATCGTAACATGCAAAATAAAAATATTCGCGTTTCAATTAAGCGGTATAAGAAGGTTGACTCATTTATATTTTTTATATATTCCATCGGGGGCCACTTTAAGCATAGTGTTCCATTAAGATTATCCAAACTATTCATCTCAATATTTTCCATGCTTGTAGAAGATGGTACGTATAAAGTATTATTTAAAATTAGAACTAATGAGGGAATGATTATAGTCGAATTCATTTTTGATATATATGCATCAGTTGCTCTTCAAAATAGTAATGATAAAGTAGGCATGAACCTACTAATATATGGGTATTAAAGAATAAATAAAAAGTATACATAGGTTTTTTAATCTTTCATTAAATCATACAAATTTTGCTTAATTATTTCAGGATACATATATAATAATTCTGTTACACATAACAAACTTATTCCTTGATGATATGATAGAGATTTTGCAACTGAATCGAAATTGAAGAAAGCATCTCCCCCTATTTGAATACATCCTGAAAGTATATCAGTATAAAAATCCTTTATCTGGAGTCCTTCAATTTCTCTTATATGCATATTTATTAATGGTATAATTTCTATCAATATCATCATCGTAATTTCAGCTAAACAAATATAAAAATTATCTTTTTTACATTGTATTATATTGCTCTTGTTGAATAGCTGTCCAGTGATTTTAAAACCACTGCTAACATTTTCCATCGGATTCAAAGTACCAGTTTTAAAAAAATTCTTAATTTGATTGATATTACCATCACTGGTTAAAATATTCCAATCTTCATAGCTTAGTGGAACACTAATACCGTTTGATCCGCTGATTAGCATCATCGGAACCCAGTTTTCAACATCAATACCTATAGATATAAATTTGGTTTTGGATTTATTTAATGGGAATTTCCTTTCGCTGATTAACTTTGGCGTATGCATTATTTTAGATGATTTATTCGGAGTATTTGCTGAAAAAAAAAAAAAATTAATATGGTAATATAAATAAAAATATAATATGAAAAAAATTAAACTGTAAGGGTTAGGTGTGTATCCCAAGACTAGTATCTTAGAACACTCACCTAACCCTTACAGTGATTTTAGTTACTATTAATTTTAAATATAACTTACTCGTTTGAATAGTTTCTGCAGATCTCTTCAAAGTTTTAACATCCGCTTTCGTATCCATTTTTGAGTACGCTGATGTCAAGTGAACTTAAACTATCTGATGAGAAATATCTAAATTTATAGGATATATATACCTTATAACCTGTATCATTAAGGGTAGAAAGTTGGTTATTATATTTTTTCTCACTTATTGTCATAATATGCTTAATTTTGATTTTAATAGTCTACGTATTATTATATTACTTAGGTAGTCATTAGAATAGAAACGCATCCCAGCTCTAATTACCATAGAAACGCATTCCAGCTCTAATTACCATACTTAGAAAAATTTATCACATTCCATGACTTTGAAAATTTTTAAAAATCTTGATCGCCGATTAAAAACAATTTTAGAAATGGTATTTACATAGTAAGGTTTACCTTATGATCAATATAATAGAAAGTAGAAACATTACTAATTGATTTTGACTGCAATTTAACAATAATGGAATGCGACTAATGTCTACACCCGTAGGCGATCAAAATAATTACAATGAAATTTTAATTTTAAAAACAGTATATTTTAATATAAGACGGATAATACGTAATGTAATTAAATAATTATAAATTAATAATCATCTCAATTAAAATATAATATTATGTATTTTATATAATTAGTGGATAATTAATAACCCTCATAATTAAAATATATGAAACTTGATTGCGCGGAATTGGCGCATGCGCAGTTCATAGTGTTGTTGGACTTAGAAAAAATTTTCGTATCGTAGAACCGGCCTACCTCTACTACTGGTGTTAAACTGGTTACAGCGATTTAAAAAATTTGTCGCGGTCTGGACTTAAACATGGTATGAGTAAAAATCATCTTACCGCCAATTGTAAATTTATTATTAATTACTTACATAATTAAATCAGTCGAGTCTAAAGAAATGAAGATGTGAAGATGTGAAAAGATGTGAATGTGATAAATTAAATCTCCCGGTTTTGCACACCTGCCTCACCAAGTAAATTCTTCACAAGCCGCCACTGAACTGATGTACATATTATATAGGTTTAATATTGTTTATTTTTGATGAAGCAAATATGGTACCTACATAATATATTTTATAAAGAAATTCAAAATTGAATCCTTTCTATAGGGCGTTTTCATATTTTTCATGTTTTTATATCAGAAATTAATGCATGAAGTGCCATTCCATACAAATTTTTATTCATTGAGTAATAATTTAATGAACAATATGAACAGAAATGAATAAATGAAAAATCTAAGAATATTATTTATTTTATGCATTTAAAATATTCCAGGTCTTCAAAGATATGGAAAACCACAGATTAAAAATATTTTTGTAAGAAAAGTTCAAACAGGAAAATTGAGCATAACATCGGATTTAAGGATTATATACAGCATATTCGTACAACTGAATTGAAAATATCATATTAAAATATTAAGAATAATTATACAAATACCGCATTTAATATTTTGCTAATAATGTAAGCCTTGTTTGATTAATTAATTTTATACCATTTTTCATTCGGTATGGTAATTAAAAATCAAAGTGTCACTATTTGATTAAAAATTATTTACAGTTAGTCACAAAGTATGAGTTTGAACTATGCAATATTAAAGTAATTATTTCAAAACTAGATAAATATATAAAAGTGTCACTGGAGGCATAAAGCGTTTGATGATTGATTGCTTTATTTCGTGCGTTTACGTTTTTTTATAGAGAATCAAAATAATGTGAACTCTTCATATCGATCATATTGTAACACCACTGTCAAATTTCCTCAACCTTTATTGTAAATAATACCTAACATAAACTGCTAATTAAATTTAAGTGTTTCTCTAATTTCTACCCTCATTTAAAAGTTGAAAGCTCCCCGGTCTACGATTATAAAATCCCAGAATACCTAAAACATAAAACTTAATGAAAAAAGGAACTGTTACCTTTCTTAAACATAAAAAGTTGTATGATAATTATACTTCATATTTTGCATATTAATTATATTTCGTCAATTTGTACCACCATAATACGGCAACAATAACAAAATTTGATATATAAATCTCGATCTAATTAAGACAAGCAAAATCCGTAAATATTTACATTAGTTACCCTCTATAATTTAGATAGGAAAACTAACATACTTTTTCACGAATTTCGTAACTACGTAAGAAGTTTATTGTATGCTTTTCTTCTAACAAAGCCGTATTTATTATGTTTTCCAGAAATTCTTTTCACAAATACTAACTTAATACCACATAATTAGCTGAATTGTGTATTGTTGCCCTACTTTACAATCGAAATTGGATTATTTAGGTAATTCAGGTTCTTTTTCAAAAATAAAATCTTATTATGAATGCAATGCATCAATAATAATAATTAGTAGATACTTATAAATTTATTTAAAGTAGGTAGTAGTACATACAAATCGTACGAAGTTATTTTTTTTGTCAATTTTATATTTTTCTCTACTCAAAAAAAACACTTTGCGGATCGATAGGTTGTATTACTTTTCTTTGCAAATTCAACAAGAGAAATTCAAAAGCAATTTAAAATGTAATTTGTTTTCATAAATACAGATAATTAATCTACCCTTACAACGTTGGTACTGCTGCAACTTGGAGATAAATTAATTATTTTTTTAATATTAAAAATGTAAATACATTTACCTATTGCACATAAATTAATATTCAAGAGTTTTTCATAACCTTTACGAGAATATTAGAAAAAAAAACCATTTTGGATGTGGATTTAGAATATACACAAATCTTGCATGATATATCTACCTTACAATACAAATTTTAAATTAAAGAAACGTTAGCAAAGTAAAAAAATCAATCGTAAAATATTACTTGGCAGTATCCACACAACGAAATAGAAAATGGAAAATTGGTTTCAAGGTGTTAAATTGGTTTTTCTTTGGTCTCGAGATGTCACCTAGGGATGGTAACAAATTACTTAGTTTAATCTACTCGCTGACCTCTGATAGATTTAGAACGATAACGTCTGTTTGAATTATTATTAATACGACTTATATACTTCTACAGTAGCTTTTGTTTTTTAATTCTAGACAATTTTCATCTTCGTACCGAAATTTAATTTCTTATCTCATACCAATCAATAGTAAAATTTGATCAGGACAGCAGGAGTAATTAAATCAGAAATCAAAAAAATATCAAATATTACATTTGACTTAAATAATTTTATTGTAGAAATTTTGCTGAACACGTTTGCTTATGAATTCAAATCACGTGCTTGACTAAATTGACGAAATGAAATTCTTCTCGAAGCAGCTAAGCTTGGAATTTATACCTAATTCTATGTGAATTCGTTTGCCTTTACACATTTTAATCACTCTATCACCACTGTTTTTATATACCTTGCAATTTAAACTTAAAATGATTTTCAAATTTCCAAAATTATACGAAAAAAATATATTATAAACTATAATATAAAATTAATGTTTTATTTATCTAAAGCCTAATATATTTACTGGTAGTTACTATGTAAGTTTAATGTGGCATAGCGCTGATATGGTTTAAATTAACCACATTTCCTTAAAGATGAAAAATCAAAAAAGTTCTCATAAAACCAACTCACCTAACATTTTCGAGTCAGTTCACAATTTGTAATATCATAAAAGTTAATAAAATAAGCCTGGGATTTATTTTACTGCTTTGCATTTTTCTTTCCCTAACAAACTTAAAATTTTAAGCTCGCGCCATTTGGATAAATCAAAGATCTTCAATATTCAACACTGATTGCGATGTTGTGTTGCATATCTATTATTCATTTTTGGATAGCATCTTAAATTTACAGCAAGTAGAGATTGAATTTTTTAATTATTCGTATAGCACAAGCAAGAAAAAATTTGTTGGAAGTTCTGCAAGACTATCAATTATAAAAAAGACAATTCCGAAACTATTTCTGCGCTGTAATAAAACCGTTAATTTTAGTTGCATCAGCTGTTTATGATTTCTCGGCGTTTATAGCTTATCCCATTAAGGCATGAACAACAGCAGACAATAAAAATTTATACTTTATTATAAAGTTTTCTTTTCAATGGCAATTATTGATATTTGCATTTCATTATGATTACTATTTGCAAATTTCCTAAATAAGAAGAAAAGTTCGATATCGATGGACTAAGTCGCGGATCTAAAATCGTCAAAACACAAAAAAAATTGAAGGCAAATAGATATAAATTTGAAGGGCCGAGTTAAATAAATTCTGCGAAGTCCGTGATTTGAATCCAGATTTTCCAGTTGTGGACTAGACTATATTATCAGCAGCATCAATAATATAGGCGGAACTGCTCGTTTGCGACGAAAATCTATATAGTTGAAAGTTAGACCAACTATTAATAAATTTATTGTAGTTTCTTTGATTTTCAATTAATTAATCATTTAAACAAAATATTGATTAGAAAGTTTACATAATATTATTTATTTAAAATTATTTGGGGCACCGAATTAATCAATCCAACACTCTTAGACGATTTTCTTTGGGAAAAATAAATTAGTATATTCTTTAGGATAGCAATGTTTGCCAATTTGTGGATAACTGAAAATTACACCAAATGCTCAAAAGTAGAGGAAACCCCAAAATAAGGTCCAAAATTCTGATACAAAATTGCATATAAGCTTAAAGAAATAAGCATTAAGGTCAAGTAGGATTACAGCATTCAGGATTTGCTTCCAGTCGTCTTTTTTTATATTCATTTATTTATTTGTTATAAAAATACTTTGCTTACAATCGAATTTTGTACAAGAATTCAAATCATAAAGTTTTGTCTATATTTATTTCTTTCTTTGTTATTTTTCGTTTGTGTGCTGTATATAAATAAATTCCTTTGTGTGTAACAAATAAACTATTATATTATCATTATATTCATATAGAAATGGCATCCGACTCCAACTTTTTCTATCCATTTAATTAAAACTTAAACTTTGTTGGGAAAGTTATTACCTGCTTCTCTAATACAGCAATAAACGACTTTCATTAAATTAAATTTATAAAGAAATTCCTATTGTAAGCGAAGTATTTTTACTAATATTAAAGAGATCAATATATAACAATTTAAAAAAAATAAAGCCACCTGGAATTTAAACTGGGCGAAAAGCGATTAGACCGCTGATATCACTGGGAAACGTTGAATCTAAACCACAGAAAAATTAGTATGGTATTAATTGGGAAAATAATCTATATGCAAAATTTAATGGGGTAAATCTAGCTTAGAGCTTTAATCTTAGATCATCTTATAATAAATGGAGACGGTTATTAGCTATACTTAAGTTAGCTGATCAACTGCTGACTCTAAGGTACTCGGTTCGAATCCGAGAAGAGTTGAAAACGTTCAGGTAACCGTCTGCATGCTTCGGAGACGGTTCTTCTGGGTTGATGATTTCATTTCCCAATCCGGTTTCAGCAGCCTTGGGGTCTGAACTCTTAATCCTTTCTCTATAAGAAATATGCCTAAGTTCAAAGTTAGCCGATCCCGTCTAAAAGAAAACTGTGTTTTAAATTTAAATTGATGAAAATAAATGAAACTTTAAATTATAATTGGAGCAAATGCTAATATATTGGAACTTACCGAATAATTTATGATCTTCCAAATTATTTACCAAAACAGTCTTTATTAAATTGATTTATGTTTTTGAATGCTGCATAATTATGTTATTTTATGAAATGTGGTATTAAAAGCACTATCAATTTGTGTTAAAGCAACCTGTGCCTAAAGTCAATATTTGAGAAGTTAACGATGGTTTTATGTTAGATGATGTACTTCTGTATTCTCATTTTCAAGTCAAGTAGGCTAATAGCCTGAAAAAAGGATGGAAAATGTCTAAGCGGAAAGAAAAGTGGATTTAATTTTTTTAATCATAAATGAACCAAATTCAGGTTTTAACTCAAATTTTCAATTAAAAAAAAAAATTTTGGTATGGCTTAATTGTTGAAAGAATGTTGAAAAAGGCATTCATGGACAGATAATATTGAAAATAGTTTGTTTAAAATCATTAATCACGTGATGATGATGTAACTAAATCAAAAAAATAAATAAATATTCTAACCCCATTATCTTATAATAAACTGTCTTTGTGAATCACCTTGTATATTAATTTTTTATTCTAAACACATTTTATGGTTGGACCAAAGCCAAATGACTTTATCTTTTTGCGAACTAACACAGTCAGCCACATAACGCAGGATAAAGGTGACAATTGAAAGCTGTTGGAATATTTGCTGTTATTTTCAGAACGTAAATGTTTTTTTAATTTTTACGAAAACAAGTGAAAACTTAACTTAGAGAATTATTGCGTTTATTACACAAATATTAAACAGATATAATTAAAAAATAAATTTCTGTAAAATTATTAATAAATAGTAAGTAGATATCTATCTATTGCTATTTTACTTCGATGAAATTAAATAAAAAAATTTGTGTCAAAAACCAAATTCAATTTTCTACCGTCATTTATTTTGAAATAATGGCGTCATTGGCTTTTTGAAGTGGAAACTGCCTATTTTGTTCTTGTGTCGATACATTCTTTAATTATCTATTTGACAGCATAAACATACAAACCACTTGACATAAAAAAACATTCGAGCAAAAACAATTGAAACTAGGCCATGACATGTTCAAGAAGAATTATTTGTAACTAGGCTCGCCGATTGTCAAGAAACTGGTGATTGGCAAATCAAACACTTTTCATTTGTTTCATTTGTTAAAATTTTCAATTGTTTTTGTGCATAAACATCAAATGTGGTCTATGACATTTGAAGAATCTATCAAAATAAAGAAAACAAAAGTTGATGACGTCATTACTCTAAAACAAAAATTAAGATAGAAAATTATATTTGATTTGTGGATAAAATTGTGTTATGCTATATAATTATGTATATTTCGGATGATTCATGACATGTAAAAGAGCTTTCTTGGGTCGTTTGTGGTAAACATTTTTGTACAAATGTTATTTAATTCTATTTGATGACGCTAATAAGAGATCAAAGATATATTCACAAATTTAACCGCAATCAAGTTGAATTACCGGGAAAATGCAATTAATGAGGTGCTTTCCAGTTGCTTAATGGTCTATCTGAACAGCACGTATGGCATCTGGGACCACTTATGCATTACTTCAGGTGACACGTCGCTACAGTATGTCGTTGTTAACCGTTGGAGTGCCGAGTTAGAAGTTTTGTGAAATACACGATTGCAGCGTGGAATTTCCGCTCCGTAATTTAAACTGCGGGCACACCAAGCCAGCGCTGTGACTTCTCCAGCTAACCTATGTATCTTTATGCCACATTTCTAATCATGCCTAATAAATATTTAATTTTTAGTTAGCAAATCAAAAATCTGTTAATAGCGAAATTGTAAAGAAACCGAGGTATAATCTCGGCGACCGGTCTCGTAAACCTCAAGCAAGGAACTTTAATTGGATTTTTAGATTTTTACCTTTTTATCCAATAGCCCCCATTCATCAGTAAATGGAAACATCATCACAGAGTATGTAACATCCTCAGTTTTTTTTTGCAACTGCGCAGTCTCTTGTTCAGCTAAATTAATTTTAAGGAAAAATTAAGTAGGTAAGTAACATTAATCACCAAGTTTAACCAGCGTCTGTGGCTCAAGATTTTAAGTATTTTAATAAAACGTGCAATATCTGCAAATCTAACTCTCCTCAAGTTGAATAATTCAAAAACTATGGTGATTTTACCGTCGTAGTTTGACAAGAATGCCTGAGGATACTTCTAATTATTGCAGACCTTCTATTTAATTTTACCACGATTTTACTGGTTTAGAAGATCACTATATCCTACTATGGTTGACATCTGTCAAAGACCCAATGGTCGTTTAGCGCTTTGGAGTGTTAAGCTTTTATCAATATTCGTTTACTATTGCACATCGAATAGGAGAACAAAACTCGGTTCCAGATGCTTTTTGTATGCTTCTTTGTTTCGAAATTTTATTCAACTTATCTTAAATGATTACGACAACTGGTGTAAGAAAAGAATTGAGTATTTTACTAACTGATTTTCACGATGGGTCTACTTTGGCGCATTATTACTGGTTCAAGATGCTTTGGATGCAAAATGCTTCAACGCTTTGAAATGCTGCCATTTTCTTGTTAAATTGAAATAAACATCATTTTGTAAGCATATAACGTAGGTATGTGCTTTAATTAGAAATTTAACAGTAATACCATCCACAAGTTAATTATGGTAAAAGAGTAAAGCGCATTATTGGTGCCGCTATCTTAAAGATCTTATGTAAATCCCAAACACACCATCTTCCTCGAATATAGACGAAACTGCTTCTGTTTACATCAGATTTGCGTTATAATATAAGCAAAAATGTTAAATGGAGTTATCCTAACGACCTTCCTGACTAACTTAAAGATTTAATATAATCAAAAATCGTGAGTTCCTTACGATAATTATAATTTTCTTATAAATATCTTGAAAACATTATGTACAAATAATATTAGCGTTAAATTAAAATTTAACAATATTTCATGCAGTAAACTCATTAATTTGAGAACTTTAATATTCAGACAACTATATTATATTCTGAACAAGCACTTATCTTGTCAGTCCATTCGCCTGACATTGTCATACTATGACGAAAGCGTTTGCAAATACCTATTATACTGAAAAGTTTTTGGAAATTTTTTGGGCATACAAAACTGATATAATATTATAGTTTTCTCGATGTTTCAGGTTTTTTAAAGACGTGGTAAACCACAGACTAAAATATTCCTCTTTTTCTTTCCAATTTCTGCAATTCCTAGATTTGGTACACTAAAATTCTTTGCAGTTTACCTCTTGCTTGTATCTATTAGAAAGAACGCTGTATAGTATTGATTAGTCCAATCAAATTAATTGATTCTCTAACTTTTTGCAACTATCGAAAACCGTAGGTAAAGGTATTAAGTCGAAAAGAATATTCAAACTTTCCAAAATTTTTAACCAATTAATTTAACGTAATCTTATAAAAGAAATTTGACGTAATCTACTTTGTAAAAACCCTTATCAAAATTTGAAATGATAAATTGTGTTATATCTCAATTTTACGATGACATTAAGATCATTTATTATTTAAAATACAATTGAACAAGACTTAGAGAATTGTGATTATAATAAACGAGCGTTGCAAACTACAAAATAAATAAACGTGACCGAGTATTCTTTTAGTTCCCTTCGCAATGTAATTTCCTTTCGAAACTACTTAAAATTCTTAACAATGAAACAAATCCTTGCTCCTTAAAATAATACTTTATTTTAATGAATTTATTTAATTGTTAGTTTTAATTAGTATACCAGGTAGGTACCTACCTGCAGACTCGTTGTACAATATAAAAAATCTACAGCTTTTAATTTGACATTGTAATTAATTTTTGGAAAATTTACAACTTGTTAATATTTTATTATTAAAATATCATTCAGAAAATTGTTAAGTGTAAAAACGTGTTCTACGGTTACAAAGAAAATTTTGAGTGTAATTTGAACAACAAAACAAACATTTTACTCTGCGTTCTTTAGAGCGCAAGGCCATTTCTCACCATATTTCCTCTTACGTCGTCAGCAGACGAACTTCCGCCAAATTTTCTATAGAGAAGCGACATAACTGTTCTTTTATTTCATTTGGGGAATAAAATTGTATTATAAATCATGCCCAGAAAGTCACCTTACTCAAAATAAAACACGAGGTGGTGCGCTAAGTTATCACCTAAAATAATATACACTATTTTTAGGTAGTCGTAACGTATAGTCCTGTTGTCCCGAATGTAGCATAAATCAAATAGGCCATGACAAACTTTAATTCCTGCGACGCACAGTTGCTCAATTCTCCGTTGGATCTTTGCCACAGGTTATCTTTTAGTCAGACGCATTCTTTACTGTTAGAAGACGTAATGAACGATTCACTTTTGGCAAAGAGCAATTTGACTTCACTGTGATAATATGTGTGGTCATCGTGAAATGTTTGTTACTTTCGACCTTGCCATGTGCAATTTAATGACGATGTTTACATCTATCATACAATTTTTTCATTAAATCTACTTCATAATCCGAAAACAAATCGCTCAGTAGACTAGACTAAACTATTGAATCATTAACCAATATTAACTCAATAGTTATTTTTTCAGTAGGTACCTCAAAATTAGTTATATGTATGGATTTCTCATACTTTTGTTTTTCCACTGGGAAAATCGAAAATTGCCAATTGTGTTTAAAAATTCTTTGAGTAACCCACATTGCGAGTCACGAAATAGTCAAAATATAGATGATTTATGTATAAAATCACTGCAGAATTTTACTTATGCCATACAGTGTACTTTGAGAATATTTAACACTAAAATTTTGCAGCTTACTTCAGGATTTAGTTTAACCAAGTGTATCTAGATGTCACATGTAGCAATTAAAATTATTATTATTAAATTTTTCATTTTGTTATAGATTTTTAAGTAACTATTTTTTTATTATCTACTTTTATATTAATATTATTACACTTCAGCTATTGCTAAATATGCTTAGAGCTTTAGAATAAATTGTAAAACGTTAAAAATGTGGAACTTTGAATAAATGTGTGCACTAGTAGTTAGGAATTTGCATTTTAACTAGTTCTATAAATCAAGACTACATTTGTTGGAAACTGAGTAGATATGTACAGTTTCAGTTACAAAGGTAAAGAATTTGCAATTTAAATTTTGCACAATTTCTGAAAATTTAGTTATATATTTTATGTTTTAACAAATGAAAAGTTTTATAAATATTCCTAATATTTTATTATAGAAACGTGTGTTTGAGAGAAATAGTTACTAAATGGATAACAGTATTACAGATGATATAAGGCAAAAACGTAAATATGGATAGAGGAGGAATATTTTTAGAATTTTCAGTGCTTTTATAAAGCAGTTGTTACGCAAACCGTTGTTTAAAGTAAATAATTGCTTTAGAATTGCTTAGAATACTATACTATTTTTCGTATTTATAAAATGACTCACAGTTAAGGAAATACACTGTTTTAGCAAAATCTAAAAGCATATGGGGTGTGCATATGTTTTTACTTTAATTTTCACTAATGGATATGTATTAAAAGGTACCTATAACTTTTGTTTATTAAATTGTACAAACTACATAACATAAACAATTTTACATTAAAACCTACATTAAACACGTTGATGTTAACAAAATATTTAAATTATTACCATTAACTTGAATAATATGCTAACTTGACCTAAATTAGAGATTCTATATTTCAATTGCAAAGTAATGGTATTTGGTGTATTTATGTTTGCTATTGACACACTACGAAATTTTAACGTACGCAAAATTCGATTTATCTTCTATGTAATAAACAAACTAGAAAATATAGTCTATATTTGAACCATATTGGTTAAGGCTAGGAATTTGCGATGCGCTCTTGTTCATGCGAGAACAATTTAAAAACGGCTGAATGGATTTTCTTCAAATTTGGAAATTATATTTACAATTAATTAAGGAAGGGCAAAGGCTATTTTTTTAAAGCAAATTTTGTAATTTGGGTTTCAATTTGTGTAAATACCATGTTTGTAAACTTTTTAGCAAAAAATTTAAGTAGGAGAAATAATTACTAACAAAGAATTACTAATAAAAAAAGAAAAAAAAATCGGCCATGTGAAAAAAAATCATACATTCGAGAACATCTCGAAAACGCACCAACACATCGATTTGAAATTTTAAGATAATATTTGTGACACTGTAAGGACGGGCAGCAGGTGTTTTTAAATTAAAAATTTTTCTTTATAACAGTAATATTAATTTTAAAACCTGAAATTAATTATCAATTAATAATATTCTACCTATTTAACTAATATACATGTATAAGAGAACTCATAAATAAATTATTTGAAAATTTATTTTATCTATAACACGTTAAAAATTTAATTAGAAATAATCGTTCAATTCAAATCAGGCGGGAATAATTTTAGATTAAATTAATGATTATAGTTCAGCCATTATCATAGAGATGGCTACAAGACTTTTACAGTCGCTCAAATAAATAATGGAAATAATGGTTTTCAACTTGGATATAAATAATATTTTGAGCTGCAATGCAAGAAATAATCTACGAAATGATGTTCTGGTGGGGATTTGCGTTTCGTTTCAAATGCACCACATGGTGAATGTAATCTGTTTACTTTTTGGATGGATACAAAAACATTTCATTAAATAATATATTATATATTTAGAATAATTTTAATTTGAAAAAGAAAAGCATCACTAACAATAAAAGTGTGGGTGAAAAACTAATATTATCTATAAATTTGTACAATCAAAACAAAATAAGTTATTCATATTTGTATTTTTATTATTGGTATATTGGTTATCGCTGGAACCAAAATCAACTTTTATTTCAAAAACTTGGTATTTTTTACATAGAAAAACTGGTAAAAACAAGCCTGATTTTAGAATTTAAACTTCAAAAGAGCGTAATTTTGCCAAACAAATGAAGAGTCAAAATCCGCAACGTCGCGTCGCCCAAGTACATTTTTTTGAAAGGTTGTTATTTAGCGCTATTTTTGTCGTAATTAAAAATAATTCTCAATTAAAAAAAAATTGTATATATTCACAATGATAATACATCTAAAGAGTTTTAATATTGTTGTTCATTACTTTAACCTTCAAAAAAAAATCTTGAAAATGCCTCAAATTTTACAGCGCTAGACTGCAGGGACCCCTTAATTGTAATAAAGGCACTGTGTATTTCAATAATAAATAAATTAAATGAACATAATTTGCAATAAAATTTCATTTTTATTTTATTTCCGTAATTCAAATTTTTGGAAATAGGTTGTAAATTTTGAAAATTATGAGTATTCTAAATAAGTCGTAGTTCGTGAACATTTTCCACTCATTAAATTAAGACAGTAACAGCTTGACGATTAAGTGTGTAAGCTGCTAAGACCGAGTAGAATGGTATATTCTGCAACAAGTTTGGAAACATGCATTCTATACGACTATTAAAATATTTGCAAACAAAACTGTGCAAGTTTAGAGCGAAATTACAAAAATTTCAAAAATTCACAAAATTGTTTTCAATGCTAATTTTGACTAAAAAGAACTTTTAACCTTTTTAGCTTAGAGGTAGTATTCTACGGCTGTCCTCCTTCAAAGTAGGAAAGAAAACTAATGAATATTCTGAAAAAGCACAATTTTATTAGCTTTATTTAATTTTTTTTATTAATTAGGTTACTTCACAATTTTATATTGGAAATTGACTTTTTGATGTAAATTTTACGAGTTTACCTTCACGTAAGCTTTAAAAAGTCATTCTATTGCCGGTACGTGTGCTCTACTTGGGTCATGGCAATTGTAATTATGGTGGGGAGAGTGATTGTGTGTAGACGTGTTTTTCGTGCTGTGCACAAGCCGCTGATTGATCCGACAAATTTTGAAATAATTTGAGTGTTGTTACTAGGAAGCTGTAGCCGCCAAGTACTAAGGTTCGTACATAATTTATTATTACGGATAAGGAACCGTGTCTCGCTTTTGAAAACAAAGTCAACTTGTTTTAAAATTCTTTAACATTTTTATCGATTAACACCAACTCACCCCGAAAATCGTTAACGGTAAAATTCCGACCACTTTATAGCGTAAACTTGTTAAAACTGGTAATTCACAATTGTACTCGCAGCCGTTGTTAAATTGAAATTTCAAAAATTAAATATTTTTGTAATTTATCAACAAACTTCGACTTGTATAATTTGAACTGCAAGTTTCAATAATTTTTCAAATTTGTCAAGTTCATAAAAGTGTGCTCAAGTAACCGACAAACTCCCCCTTTTCGAGTTACATCTTTCAAGGTTAAATTCTTTGAAAACAACGTCGCCAACGTAAACAAATTGAATTTTTTAATTCAAATTCAAACAAAATACAAGAAAAAAGAATTTTTCAATTCTTATCAACGAACATCGAAATGGACCCCCGGACTGCCCTAGTCAGGAAAGGAGAGAAGATCCAAGCCCAAGTCGACCAACAAAAGAAAGACATGGAAGCCCTCCAAACGAAAATCGACTCCATAAAGAAGAGCCTCGAAGGCCAGATGACGGTGATCAGCTTCCGGATGGAAGTCCTCCTGAACGAGAAGGAGGATATCTACAACGAGCTGGAAGACATGGACCGATTAGCCGCAACACCAGGTACCTCCCAAACCCCAAACTCCCATACCTCCCAGACCACCCATACACCAGACCCCCAAACCTCCCAAGCCGTGAAAAGCTCGAAGAAACGTCGACAAGAAGACCCCGACCTTAGCACCGACGACAACTTCCAAGTAGTCACCTCGAAGGCCGCCAAAAAGAAGAGGAAGCAGCTAAAGAAGCGAGAAAAAACCGTAACTATATCCGATAATGACATTCCCCCCCCTAGCTCATCGAAGAAGAGACCCATCACCTCCATTAGCCCAGCCACCTCAGAGGAGAATCTCGCTAACGCCGCCAAGAAGAAAGCATCGGACGAACCATCAGCCGATGAAGCAGACCCCACAGGAACACCCACAATGGACTCCACCATTGGAACGGCACTACCATCGCCGACCCCCCCTGCTCTAACCCAAACCCAATCATTTCAGAATCCGCCACACACCCAACGCGAAAGAAGCCGCCAACCACCTGTGATCCTCAAGGATGCCAGCAAATGGGAGAATCTTAGGAAGAAGATCCTAGACCTAGGTCTAAACTTTACGAAAGCGATCAACGTATCAGACGGGATCGCCATCACCCCAGCAACACCAAACGACCACAGGGGCATCTTCAAGCTCTTTGAAGCCGACCTCGACCCCAACAAAGAAGGCTTTTACTCCTACCAGCTACCGGAGGACCGCCCCCTGAAAGTAGTGATCAGGGGTATCAGCAGTGAAATCGGAACCGATTCAATAAAAGCCGACCTCACTAATCTAGGTTTTTCCGTCATACAGGTCGCAAGGATGTACAGCGGACGAAACAGGCAGCCCATTCCTCTAGTGATGGTAACACTAGAGAAAATCACCGCCAACCGAGCCATCTACGATGTCACCGAGGTCATCGGCCTCGGAGTCAAGATCGAATCCCCCCACAGGAAAGCAAGGGTCAGCCAATGCCACCGATGCCAGTGTTTTGGCCACAGCCAAAGGAACTGCAGATCCGGGCCCAAGTGTGTGAAGTGCGCAGCTTCGCACCTCACCCCAACCTGCCAGAAGACCCGGGATACCAAGGCCACCTGTGCCAACTGCGGGGGAGACCACCCAGCAAACTACCAGGGTTGTAAGAACTACCCCAAACTTAAACGCACTAATGATTTCAGATACTATCGAACGAATCCCCCACCAACAGGAAGATTCGCACCCCACAGAACCACGCCACGGACATCATACGCCGAGAGAGCCACCTTTCCACAACCACTGATGGGAACTCCAGTCGAGATGCCATCGGGTTTCGCACCCAGAACTCCACCAGGCTTCCCCCCCCTTACCCCCTCACAACCCTCAACCTCCCAAACCCGAAGCGAAGACATCACAAAGATATACGCCAACGCCTACGATTCTCTCATCGCCACGGTAGGAAACCCGGAAGACTTCTTCAAGTACCTTGCCTACTGCCACGCCAACAATAATAACAAGTAAGTCACCCACTAATCCCATTACCCACAGGCACGTCAAATATAAAACACAAATGTACACACAACAAAGAAGACCACCATCCCAACTCAAAATCGCATTTTGGAATGCAAACGGGCTCAACATCAGCAAGAAAGTAGAACTCCTTCACTTCGCCCACGAACACGATTTGGACGTCATAATGGTAAATGAAACCCACCTCAAACCCAGCACCTCCTCGAAGATGGCCAATTACGAGCTTCACAGAAACGACCGCCAAATTGGGAGGGGGGGCGGAACAGCCATCTACGTAAAGAGAAGCATCCAACACCACGATATCACCCGACAGGACCTGGACCAACTAGAAGCAACCACGGTATGTATCCCCACCACTAACCTTGGCAACTTACAGATTTCATCCGTGTACAACAAACCACAAGACCCCCTCCCGGAGGAAGACCTAAAAAAGCTTCTCCGCGGACCGGCCCCAAAGATCATCGCAGGCGACCTAAACGCCAAACATCACTCATGGAACTCGAGGAACTCCAACCAAGCAGGAAGAAACCTACGGAAACTAGCCGACCACCTAGATGTCACGGTAGATGCACCCCTGGAATTCACGCACAGGGCAACCCAGGGCCCCGCCAGCGACGATGTCCTGGACATTGTCGTCATGAAGAACATCACCCTGCTCTACCAGCTGGAAACAGTGACGGCGCTCACATCCGACCACTACCCGGTTCTCCTGCACCTGGGGGACACCCACGACAGAGACGAACCCAGGACAGCCCGAAAGACAGCCTGGCCGGTTTTCCAGGACCACCTCCATCAACATCTAGGTCAAATCCCGCTCATAACATCAGCACCAGAACTCGAGAGGTATGTAGAAGTCTTCGAAAACAAGGTTAGTGAATCCATTATTTTCGCATCAAATGACGTCCCCATCCCAGACTCCAGAGACCAACTCCCCCCCCGACTAAAAGCTATCATTAAAGAGAAAAGGAAAGCCGAGAAACTAGCGCGCAGAACGTGGAGCCCTGATGACCGGCTACGGGCAAACCAACTGAGGACAGAAGTCGCGAAGCAACTCAAGGAGCACAACAGCGACTCCTGGGTCAAGAAGTTGGAATCCCTGAACTGCGAGGACAACTCCGCGTGGCGAATGGTCAAAGCCCTCAGGAACATCAACACACCGATCCCCCCTCTCCAAAACCAGCACGGACAGGCGATCACCGACGAGGAGAAAGCAGAAACGTTCGCAGATGCCCTTGAGATTCAATGCAGTCCAATCACCAACAACGTCGACATGGAACACGTCGAGGAAGTCGACCAAACAGTAAGTGAAAAACTCGCTAACCTAGAAATTACAGACCAGCCTCCCATAACACCAGCCACCCCGGAAGAAATAGCTGCGGCAATCAAGCGAACCCACCGGAAGAAAGCACCAGGCCCGGACAGCATACAGAACGCAGCCCTGAAGGAACTCCCCAAAAAGGCCGTGGTGGCCATCACAGGTATCGCAAATGCAGTGCTTAGGCTGAGGCATTTTCCGGACAGATGGAAGGTGGCCGACGTGGTCGTCTTGCATAAGCCCGGGAAACCCAAGGACCTTGCACAAAGTTACAGGCCAATCAGTCTCCTCTCCACCATCGGCAAGGTCATCGAAAGGATCATCCTGGACAGAATCAACAAATCACTCCAGGACAACAAGACGATACAGGACGAACAGTTCGGCTTTCGGCCCGGACACTCCACCACTCAGCAGATCCTCAGACTCGTCGAGAAGATAACCCTGTCCCGCAACAAGAAAGAACACTGCAGCGCCGTTTTTCTGGACGTCTCGAAGGCGTTCGACAAGGTATGGCATAACGGCTTATTATTTAAAATGTTTCAGGCAGACATACCCCCAAGACTTGTCCAACTAACAGCCTCATACCTCAGGAACAGGAGTTTCAAGGTGAAACTCCATGGCATCCGTTCCACAGAGAGGGTAATCACGGCAGGGGTCCCGCAAGGGTCCCTACTGTCCCCCACTCTCTTCAACATTTACGTCAGCGACATCCCCAGACCATCAACCACAGGCACCTCACTTTTCCTATACGCAGACGACACCACCATCGTTTCAACTTCCATCAAACCCGAAATGGCCGTCCTCAGAACCCAGGAAGCACTCGACGACTTGGAACAATGGTACCGCACTTGGCGCATCGAAGTCAACTCGGACAAGAGTGCTGCTATCATGTTCACAAACCGTCGACTGGAGACAATGGGCCTGCAAGACCTGGACATCTTTGGAAAGGCAATCCCATGGAAGAAGACCACCACCTACCTAGGGGTCACCCTCGACTCCGGCCTCACCTGGGGGAAACACGTCACCGCACTTCGGAACCGCACCAAAGGGCTAATGGCAACTTTAGCCCCGCTGATAGGAAGAAGAAGTAAGCTGACGCCGGAACTCAAGCTGAGGCTCTACAAGACGATCATCCGCCCAACCCTGACCTATGCCGCACCGGCCTGGGCCTACACCCAAACCAACAGACTGAAGAGTATCCAGACACTCCAAAACATCTGCCTGCGCAGGGCAATGGACGCACCCTGGTACATCACCAACCGACAACTCCACACCGACACCAAACTGGAACTCCTGACGGACCTAAACCGCAAGGCAGCTGAGAAGCTGTACGACAGGTGCGCTGACACCGACAACCCCCTGGTCAATCAACTCGGCCAATACAACCCCGACGACTTCTGGCGCCACGAAAGACCGATGATCATCTTTAAACCAACAACATGAGTAAGACCAAACCAATTTTATTTTGTAACCCCTCTTTTACAGCCCAAGGCCAATAAGGAAAAGCAGCATCCCCCCCTTTCCTATCCGTCCTCACCAAATCCCACATCCTTTCCCCCCGTTCTCCTGGTAGTACCATTTTAAGGGCAAAGCCGAGTTGAGGCTGGTCACCGCGCCTTTATTTTATCGTCGATCACGTAACTTCTTTTTTGCTACCACAACTTCTACAAGATGTCAGAAGGATATTCACCGCTAAACTCCCATCACAGCCTTCACACCGAAATCTTCAAAACGGCAACACACCAACACGACTGCCGCATACACGTTCAACACCATCTTTCCACTGCTACAGCGTCTACAAACATCCAGACGGGGAAAATAGATTTCCAATTTTTGTTACCAAGCCTCACAGATCAACGTGGGAAACCGCGTCAGCGTATTTTACTTGTTTTCTTAACCTCATTGCCAAAACTGCAGACACCAGATGAAGAAGATTAAGGTGCCTACGGCACCAAATGCTTCGCATTGTCACTCCGCTACGCTACGCTATGGTGGGGAGATAAAAGCAATTATTAAACTGCAGTGCGTTAATTTCAACCAGCAACAGTTAAATTACACGTTTAAACAACTAATTCTTTCGTCGTACAATCAACTAACCCCCTCGGGGTTGGTAAGCATAATTTTATTCTGCAAATCGCTGCACTGTCAAATATCGACCATCATATGAAGGAGATAATGGTGCCTCGGCACCAACATGCTCTTTAGCCAATTAAACTATGCTATGCTATATTATTCAAGTGCATGCCGTTGAAGTGATAACATCATTCTAGTTCCAGCATTTTCGAGTGCATTTACCACCCGGCTTTTGAAACAATTTACAAAAACCGCCCAGAGCCGCCCGAAGAGCGTGCGGAGGGTAAGTTTTCCCTGCTCCTGACATTGGCAAATCTCGGATCCCAGCCTTCGAATTTCGTCATTTTTCGAGTTCCGTGCCCTATGGGGGATGTTTTTAAAGAGTTTAGCACCTGTCAAAACGGCTCGGAGCGCAACCACGGCAAATCTTGGATCTAGAATTTTTATTAATTTTGGAAGAACTACTGGACCATCCGCAAATTGTATAATATATATCCACTATATAGACCATTACCTCCCACCCAGTGCAAAAATTTCGGTGAAATCTGTAACCGTAGTTTGCTACCGGCCCCCTATTCTATAAGAGTTGTATAGAAACTTTATTCTGACCGTCTTCCCTTGGAAGGAAATGGCAAATCACCAACTTAATAACTATATGAAGAAAGTCTTTAAAAGTCAGGACGGTTCTATAAAGAAGAATACAAAGAAGAACAAAAGCCTGATGGAAATTTTATCATCACTTTTTTACAATAATTAAAAAACAAAATATTAAGTATTAAATATCTTTAGACGCGGAACAAAAATCTCTTTAATTTGATATACTTTTTATCAGGCCCGTTGCCAGGATTTTATTTTGGGGGGGACACTTGTAAAAAGTAAAATTTTGAAGGCTTCCCTTCTGAGAATTTTTAATGTTGTAAACAAAGAGGTGGAGTTGGGCGAAGCTACCACGAGCGCCGCAGGCGGGAAAATTTGAGTTTTCAAGGTCAACAGGGTTTAAAAGTTAGAAATTTTTGAATGTATTATTGTAATACAAATGTAGCTACAAAATTCCAATGAAATTTTTACCAAATAAATGCTTTCAATGGCTACGACAAAGGAATTAAGTAAGTAATTTTAATAATAATTTTACGTAAATCGGGCCCCTTTCCTTGCAGGTCCCGGGGCGGTGCCCCCCTCTTTAGTTTGCCACTGATCCCTATGAATATTCATGAGCGCTAGACCGTTTAGCCTTTCCTTACTTGCAGAATTTCTCTAATAAGTTTTTATTCGATTTAATTTAGAAGAACTTCTCTCGGCAGTTGCTGTTGTCACTGGTAATATTAATCATAACAGCAGAACAGCTTTTATGTTTACGGTTCATCGTTTTTGTATTAAATTAATTCCATGCCTTTCACGTAAAAAAGGATAAATAGGGTTGACCTATAAGCTGACAAGGTAAACAACAATAAAGTACGGCAAATATGTTAGGAAAAAAGAACTTTTTCCAACTTCAAAATAGAATACCTATTTTATTTTCGAATTTCAAATAATCACTTTCAAAATTTTTTTATCTTAAACATTACGGGGGGGGGGGGGAACGTGCCCCCCCTGGCTACGGGCCTGTTTTTTATTCTTATCAGTTATAATGGGAAGCAGGAATTTAGAAAAAATCAATTTCCCATGTAAATTCTCTATGTTCAAAATCGGACGGTCACCCGGAATAAGTAAACTATGTTAATTTTTTTAAAATTTTTAATAACATTTATATAAATAAAACTGCATAACAAAACAATGTAGATGACTAATTATTGTTTATCATTACAAACTCTAATTAAGCGACTCGATGAAGCCTTTAGTGAGTGCTTGGGTTATAAAAAATCCCAGTAAAATAAAATTTATATAATGCTTTTTACTTGTTACTTTTTCAAATATTCTAACATAACATACTAATTATGTATAACATTGTTGTAAATTAAATGTATTGTATACATAATTTTGAACATGGTAATCTGCAATAGAACATAAGAAAATTATCGCTGGATAACTGCAAAAGCAAATTGGAATTGAGTTTTATGCATTCCTTATCTCTTGCAAGGTTAAATCTCACATGTACTGGGCTAAATTTTATACGATTGTGAAATTTTTTTCATCAGGTACAAAATTATAATATTATATCGAATTTATACGCATTTACATATTATATTTTATTGTTAATAATTTTATAAGTAGTACATATAAATCCCATTCCTAATTATTATAACTTGCAAACTAACCTTTGGAGTTTCTTCAAATCTACTAGGAGCCATTTTATTATAAAATAATTTATACGATCTTATATATTCAAAGGGAACAATAAGAATTACATATTCCTGCGTTAATGATGGAAAGTGCAAATATCCCACCCTTACGATTAATAAAATGTTTAAATAACAGAGAGGGAAATTTTCGTATTTTAAAAGGCGGAGCTTCTCGTATATTCCAAAATTAGATTCCTATAATTTTACTATTTTAATATAGCTAGTAGAGCAACCAAAAAATTTGTTAAACGTGTTGCCTACCTACGAATTATAAAATACCGTAGCTTACAAGCCCTCACACGTTCGTGAATCAAAGCTAGCTTGATGATTCTTAGCCTTAACGCAACAAAACCTGCAGGAAGTACACAAAATTATGGATTAACATAATATCCTCATCGAATAAGATAGACTCTTTACATCTGTGTGTTATAAATATATAAGTTTTAAATTTACCCTGTTCAAAGTATACACAAAATTAAATATCGGAATATAACGGCAGCGACGGATTAAACATAATTACAAAAGGCAAAGTTTGTAAACAAAAAATATAAATCTTCTATTTTTAAAAAGATTATCCTTGTCTGTTAGATAAATGATTTATCTAAATGTTTGTCCACTTCTAGACCAAAAAGGCAGAAAGATGTAATTAGAATTAGAAATTATAGGTTTAAATATTTGAGTAGCAGCATTCAAAAGCACTTAAAAGACTTGATAATTTACAAGTAATTTATTACAGATTTAATGCATTTTATTTTATTATTTAATAATTATGTATAATTGGTTGTAGCTGTAAAACAAAATGGTAAATTATATAAACACTGGGTTTTATTAAATTGGGTCATGAAGGTATTATATCTGTTAATCCGTGGTAGTTAGTTAATAGAGTAACAGTCGACGAAGCTTTTGCTTTATGTGAATTACGTATAAGTATGGAAGAGCCGCACTAAAAATATATAAAAGATTAAAAGCTATTGAGTTTCTGTATGTTTATGTAAGTTTAGAGCTAACAAAATTACGATTGCTTTTTGTAAGAATATTTTAATAAATTTTCTCATAATTTTATTCAGAAGAATAAGAAAGTAGGTACTTTTCTTTTGATTGCGCTTTTAAATTTAAAAATTTTTTAAAATTTAGTGACCGTTTAAAAATTTTCGGTGAGCTATATATACTATATTAATATTATCACTATATACTCTACTAAACATTTAGCATATTATGAACTTTGCTTTTTTTTGAAACACTTGAAACTTTGAAAATTAATAACTTTCCTTCGGTAATATTTTCTTTTCATGAAATTCTGAACTAAAATATAAAATACGATAAAAAATAATAATTTATAATTTAAAAACGTACTTCGTTTCCCCCCCCCCCCTTCATACTTTCTATATTGCATCTGACACAGACCGATGTTTTGGCAATCAAAGTTTAAAAAATATTTATGATCGCATAAAAACCGAATAATTAATTTATTCTCCGATAACAATTTATTATATTATGGCAGAATTTTGTATATAGGTATGTAGGTACACCGATAAAAAAAAGTTTTTGTCGGAAACAAATTAATTAGATGTATTACTAAGTTTATTTGTATCTTTAAAAATATTTAAACTTTTATTTATTTAAATTGAAAATTTTCGCAGATTAGGATATATGAAAAATTTATTTTGGCAAAATACATTAGAGGTATTATACGAATAAAACAATTTATACATTACAAAACTATAATAACAAAAATGACTTTCAATATGAGAATTTGGCAAACGGTATAATGTATTTAGATTTATAAAATATATCTCTTTCAGTTGGGAGTAGATTTCTGGTATAATCATATACTTACGGCTTTCGGTTTTTCACAAACAGCATAGTCAATTCAACCAAGATAATTTATATTCATGATGAAAACAACCCCATCACAACATACATTGTGATAATTATAAAATTTAGATATACAAAATATTCTTTATTTTTATATTATACTAATAGACTTTCGTTGATAGTTTCGATAAAACATAATAGATGAACAAAACAGATTAAATCAAAATTTACAGCATTATATTACTATCTATATTAGAAAATCTAAAAAATTTATTTTTCATTAAACCATCAAAGACTCGAGTTCAATATTAACTAAATAAAAATTATTTATCACATAACTAGTAGTCTTGATGATCTAATTAATTTCTATTTTTGCAAATTTGTTAGTACAAAAGCAAAAATGTTGCCAACAAATTATATTTAAAAATTGTTTGATTTAAAATTAGCGAAGTTTCAAATTTAGTACATACAAATGTAATGTTCTGAATTTAAATACAAATAAACAATTTTTTCTTAATTTCGAAAATTATAATATTATTACCAAACCTGAACTAAGTTTTATTTTTCCCATTTTTATAAAGTCAATTTAATTTTAACTATGTAATTACTTTTTTAAGTGATTAAAGTATTCGTAATACATTTTTGTAATCACTTAAAATGAAAGTTGAAAAAATGTAGACAAGGTGCACAAATTTTCAGATGATGGAATTAAAAAATTTAATTAGTTAAGTATGTTTAAAGAAAGTGTGTGTATGTTTACAAGTTAGTATCTATCTATTCTACAGAAAACATCTTTTTGATTTTCCTATATTATTAAATAGAAAAATGTTTGATTTTAATACTTTCTAAAATATAATCTCTGTTTAATTAAATGTAAATGTTCTTGCAGCATTAAGATTTTAAAAATAAAAGACTGGCGTGGGTTTTTCAAAATGTTCATCATTAACATTTTGTTTCTTTCTCATTCTCTAATTCCTTGTGTTATATTAATTATTTCTTTTAGATGAAGAAATGGCAGTATTTCTTTACTAAAAATAATAATTATAAAGTTAGTAACGTAAGTCTTGGTTACTATTGGAAATTGCATTAGGTATTTCTTAAAATAGCTAATAAAAAATCCTACATCGTGGATTAACAATAAAAAGGCGATATTGTGGAACAGCAAAAACAACGAAAGCAGCTTTTGCAGTAAATGACCCAAAACAACAAGCCGTGGAAGCATGAATTTTACACATTAATTATGGCAATTGCTGAAAGGTAATATTAGTTTGCATTACATAAACTGGCATTTAAGCCATCAATCTCGTGACCGACAAACTTTATATTACAATCATTTGAAACCAGGCTGATATATTCTAAAGAGAAGATGACATATGGGAAGGTAACTAATTTTTCCTGTTTCTACTAGTTTTTATTTATTTTCGTGCTGCATTGACACTAGCATAAAATTTATTTCATTTTTAAATAGAAAAATTTTTAAAATACATCAGATGTGAAACACCTCTTGGAAGTAAGTTCTAAAATCAAGAATAAACTACGTGAATGGAATACTGTAAATATAAAAACGCTTTAGGAAGAAACGTGCTTCTGCAAGTTAACCCAAGTGAATTCGCTGCGGTTTTTCTGATAAAAGTATTTATACTTTATAAAACAGCACCAAAGTATTTTAGTCACTACGTATAACCAATTGAAATTTATTTTGAAATAATTGCATTTATATGTTGTGGTTCCAATCAAATAAATATTTGGCTAAAAAAGTTTCAGGAAATGTAATTAAGTAACCAAACGTCATGGCTGACGCTGAAGGACAGGTGATAGTCTCATTGATTTAAAAATAAGTTTTTACTAATTCCTGAAGTATGTGACACCAAGCTAGCCGACGCAAATTTTTCAGTGATATACTAATCTGCATCTGTTAAATTATTATTTTTCACGAATACAAAAATAAGCAATAATAAAATTTATCATAAAGTCTGCTACTTAGTCGCCTACAAATATTCTGTTTGTTGCTCGATTTTGTTAACAAATTTAATCTACACTTTAAAAAGTAAATCGGCGAAAAAGATGGCTTTTTACTCTCTCATTTACTCCATTGTATGGGAATTGGGAAATTAGTATACTGGAAAATATCTGCATACAAAATAGTATGTTTTATAATATTTTGAAAATGAAAACACGGAAGAAACAAAAATGTAAACGCAGATCTGTGCATAAATTAGATTTTCGAGCACTAAACGTGGTTACGTGCCCTTCACCCTAGGAAACTTTCTTTATTTTACAGATTATGCGTTTCATTCCAAGTTAAATTTATATTTTGCTGTGGAAAATATAAAATATTAATATTAAATCATCAATCATGTCAATGAATATTAAATAGCAATTTGGAACTAAGCATTTCGTAAAAAAATATAATACAATATCGATTATATTGTGAAGGTAGTATGGTAAGAGGGAGTAAATAAATTTATCTAATTTCGTGTGATCATTTCAGGCAATAAAAATCGTATGCAAACTGACTCATTTTCAAAGCGGTTTTGTGTGAAAATTATTGTGTAATAGAAACTGGTTCTATTTTGCACACGATTTCATAGAAATCTTACTATTTTTTGAAAATCTTATTTTGTTGTAAAAATTGCTGATTTAGCAATTCATTCATTTTTACAAAATACGTATTACTCTCTGATTGGTCTATAAGAGATCTAATCTCTAATCTCTAAATTAAGTGCGACCTAACCTAACAAAATTTTCATTCAAAAATAAATGGTGATTTCGATTGCAAAATTAGTTTATCCGTACGTAATAGTGACTGTCTATTGCAGTCTTTAAGCTTAGAAAATACCGGTCATTAATCAAATTACATATTTTTCAAGTTGATAACGCTTTTCCTAAAAAAATTGACTTTTAGTAAAAAGCCTTTTGATACTTTCTATATAATTAAATAGAATGCGAGAAGACAAATTAATCTTTGTTTTAGGGAATCGTTTCAAAATCCCCAAACATTTGAATGGAAGTTAATTAAAGAACCTTATTATTTTAAAATGATTTATAGAATCCTTATATTTGGAGCATAAATTAGAAAATTGTATATATAAATATTCTTAACGGGCCAACTAATAATAATTGATCGATAGTTCAACTTGGAAACAACTTCCCTTTTACATAAAAATTGCTTCTAACAATTTTCGAAATTACCATATACTTTTAAGTTTCGCTTATATGAACTGCAACAGCTGTGTTTTAATTATTATAACAAACGTTTTTCCAATAAAGCACTTCCAAAAAACTTTTCAGCATGACATTCTATTTTAATAAAATTATTGATTAGCATACTATATTATGTAGGTAACACATTTCACATTATTTTTGGATATTTTCTTTTATAATTTAAAGCATTGATCGAATTTCATTTAAATAAATGTTTATACGAATTTTATTGAGCAAGTATTCATTCATAGATAAATCGAACCATTATTGTTTGTTCATACAAACACAATAGCTGCTTTTTCAAACTTGAAAAGCCATTTTATGAAATACTCAATTTAAAAAAATACTTAAGCTGTTTTTAATTAATTGTACTTGAGTTTGAAATAGAATACAATTAATAACCGAATAAGCAAGCAGAATAGTATTTTCGCCTAACAATTACCGAACAAAGGTATAGCATAAAGCTCCTACTTACACTGTAGGTAATTCTGAAATGCTACGTTCAATATTACGTCTTAATTTTCACAGATATCTCTTCTCTGTTCATTCATGTGCTTTTACCTCTTTTATATCCTAGATCTATGGTATGCATGCTACTTAACGTGAGCTTCGAACCATGGGAGTGTACTACAATACTACTAGTAATTTTATAGTTATATTTACATATTATTTTATGTTTTCTAAAAAAACTAAAAACAGTTGTCGACCTAATTTGGTAATATTACATGAATAAATGTAAATAAATATTAATTGAAATTAGTGATTTACACATTATGAAAGCTTACAGCTGCTACAGAGTGTTTTGTATTTTGCGCAATTATCTATATTGTATCACTAAAATTAAACATTCCTTCTATTTGCTTCCCAAACTCCTGCTGTAGCAATGTCGAACTCAGTCAGTAATTAAATTATTTAGTGGAGCAAGAAAACGGAAGATCCTACATAATAAATCACAAGAAGCAGATAAAACATTTTTGTGGTTTCTTTGCCGAAAGTTAACAGAAACCCTGCAGTTGTGAACGATATTCTCTAAATTCAATTTAAAATTGTTAAACACATTAACATTTTCTTTACTCAGTAATAGTTAGTTATTAAATTCGATCAGCCATGTTGATATCAAAAGCATTTGCGATTAAAATTTTCTAAAAAAATTAATAACGTAATAAATATTTGGACGCTTCCATGAAGATTTAGAAAATTCAATTTTAAAATTCGGAGAACGCGATGTCTTTGTTTTATTAAGGATGCTAAAATTTTATGTCGAATGCAATTAAAGAGACAAATTTAAAAGCTTACAGAACTTCAAAAAGAAGTATATTTCAGTATTTGCATTAGCATAAATTCGCAAATGAATCCTAATTAAAAAAAGCAATTCTTCGGTCTCTTTTTCCTACCAAAAGAATTAGTTCCTTTATAACCAAATATTTTATGTTTATATTTTCTTATTTTAAGAAACGAATTTATTAACTTTAACGTGCCACGGATTTCCGCAGATACAACTAAGCAGAACCAAATAGAACCTAATGGATCAAAAATAAACAATTTATTTTTAGAACGGTATTTGTGTTGTATTTAACACTCAACTCATGCATTCAATAAATATCACACAATTACAAACCCACGCCTAAAGATTATAGAAATTCAATTCACTTCTTCATCAACGATCGAATGAAATATTTCAACTTTATTTCTTTTTCGACCAAGATTAAGAAATTTCGCACTAATTAATCTCATTTTCATCGGATTATTCTAGTTCTGCAAAATTTTTAGGGCCATAGATTTTATTTGGTCGTAAAATATAATATTATGTTTTTGCTGCTACTTTTGGAACTGCTATGGCAGGCTCATCATCAAAACCAAGTCATAAAAATTAAACGGCCCAGTGGAAAATCTTGCAGAAAATTATATTTGTCACACAAACTCTTCAACGAAACAATTTTATACCAACCAAACAACAAATCAATTTTTAGTAGGTAGGAAGTACGAATCAATAAATTTATTTTATATTGAAGAGGCCATAGATACATCGAGGTAAAAATAGCTAGCTTCATAAAAATAGAATCCCGTATAAGTATTTTATTTTACTAAAACTAAACAACATGCAGCTTCGTTAGTGTAAACATTCTGCGTTATCTATTTTTGATCAAAGTTAGTCATATGCACATTTGCTGGATAGTCGGTCGATTCATTTCTATGGATGTGAAAATTATTTTAAATTTTGTAAACAAAGCGTAATAGGTTCTAATAATAGAACGTTGAATTTTAGTAATTAATTATTACACGCGAAAATATTGGGTTTACAAATACTTTTAAGGTAGGCGAAAACTCGAAGAAGTAAACAATTCTTGACGATTAGCTCGTTTAACCGATCGTGCGCGTAGTTCTTTGAATACAGAATAATTAATTAATCGTTTGTAAATCATTCATGAACGCTGCAGGCTACAGAAACCAATACAAGAACGTAATGCATATTTAATGTGAAATAACTTGATAGCTAATTTTGTTTGGCTGTAATTTTTAATATTTCCTAGTTTGAAAGATAAGAAACATATCAAGTATCCAACTTTTTGTGAAAGTTTTAACGTATCAATCTTGTAATATCAGATTTATATCAAATTTTTTGTAAGTAAATTGATCATTCTTTATTCTCTTCAAATAGCATTCTATTATTTGTGAAGCGAATTCCGGTTGAAATGTAAAATTGAGTACAAAAAATGAGTGGAATATATCATAGTTGTGTGCACAATTATGGCTTTTCATTTCAAACAATTTCAGCTTGAAATTAATTTAAGGGTAAAACTTTTTATTCATTCTGTTTTAACGTTACCGTATTATAATAAAATACTAAAAATGAATTTTTAATATTTCTTTGAGTTGTGTTCTTCCAGGCGTTAAACGACTTCTCGTATTTTATAACTTGGGTTGGTGAATTTTTACATTTTTCGTGTGCGAATAGCTAGGTGTAACATAAAAATCGGGCTTTGTAATTTTACATTCCCGATGTTATTTTTTAATACATTTATTTTTAACTAGACTAAAAAGGCGGGTCAGTTGCGACGACGACGCCTGAGTAACTTTTAACAAAACCTTTGCGGATCCATTGGATAATTTGATGGTTATTTAAATAATATTGAATATTTAGCATTTTAATGAAATAAAAAGAATTTTTAAAATGTCTACAAAAATAGCGTTTTAAAGTGCTTTAAAGTATCGCATTTTACACCAAATGTTCTTCATATTTTCCAGAGCCTTAACAGTCTTACCTATGTTGGTTCCTTCTTGTGAATTATTCATGCTTGAAGCCCATGTAACCTGACCGCAAATTTAACAGGATACTTTCATACTAAAAAATACTCTAAGTAAGCAAGACTCGAACCGAATTTTATGGCGTTGACTACGTTGGTGTCCTGTTTATATAAATTTTATACCTTCATTATGAATTCATCAGAACTAAAATTTATTGTCGGCAGAATAACAAAGCCTGCAAGCAGCTTTACATGTTTACTTTTAAATTTCAAAACCAATGTTAATATAGTAAGAATACTATATCGAACGATATTAACGATTGTGTCTATTGACTTTGCCAAAGAAATCCATTGCTTTTATTTGATCAACTTAAACAACGGTAATTAAAATTTAGCAATACATTCAATTATTTTGTACTCACTTTTTTTTTGTTAGTATCCTTTTAGCAATCAAAATTTTACTCGTTATTCCTTGCACTATGTATACATTTTCAATAATTAATAAAACTTTTAATGACTAAAATGCACATGTTAAAAAAACTAATAAAATTTAATTAAAAATAAGTACTATTTTTAAAATGTTTACCTAGTAATCATAGAAAGCTTGCCATAAACTTTTTCATTTAACTTTTAACAGGTACCTACTATAAAATTCAAAACTTTTATAAGTATTTACAATTTTAATTTAAACTTTTTTTAGCTTTAGAACAAATTAAAAACATCTAAAAAGGATTACAGTCTGCAGCTCGGTATGAAAATATCTCATCAGATCTATCAACATAAATATCAGTAAAAACAACATTAACTTATTTTTACTCTTAGTTCCCACCTACCCATTTAATGATTCAAATTAATATTCAAGTTTATTTGACAATAAAATTTGTAATGTTATAATTAAAATTTTTATTAAAACTTCTATCACTGATTGGGCAGGCGAAAAACATTTAGTAAAAAGAAACTGTTCATTTATAAATAAAATAGAATAATAGAACAATTCCTTAAAAGTTCACGTCTGTGGTAAACATTGACGTTAATAGTATTACTTTTTTGTGGAAAATAATATAAGATCGATGCTAACAAACAAAGGTTAATTAACTATTATTATAAAAAAAGGATGTATAAGTTGTATAATATTCTTTCTTACAAAAATTTAACATCATTGAATCCAAACTTGTTTGTAAATAAATCAAAACATCCTAACAAAAGGTTGTTTACTGGAAACTAAAACAAACTCTATTTAAAAATTTTATTTTTTGTTTTTTAGCCTATGAACCATAAAAAACAGATAGCATCTTAGAAAATATATACAGAAGGATAAGAGTGATAATAATACAAAATATTGTGAGGTTTAATCGGCTGCTATATATAACACAAAGAAGCTTAAAACGAGTTATAAAAGTAATAGTTTTTATATTTACGATAATAAGGAAATGGTTTCAATAAAAATTGTTAAGTGTCAATTTCTGGTCACTTGTTCAAGATAAACAAATTTTTCAGACAAAATCTAATCTACTTGAACTTTTTGAAATAACTGTAATTCCAAGTGGATTTGCAAAAATATAAAATTATAATTTCAGTTTGTAAATGTCAAACTGTTACAATCGTACAAAATTTATTATCCGAAAGTTTTAATTCTACAAAATATGCCATTGTAGGAGAAAATTTCCAGTACCTAATACTTTTTATGATATTCAAAAATACTAAAAGTTTTCGATAAGAATTTTTAAGGAAAATTTAATTTTTTATAGATATTATTCTGCAATAACTTACATCTTATTTTTTGTTACTTTTTTAGGAAGTAGATAATAGTACGACCATTTATTTATCACTCCTAAAACGGTTTTATATTCTTGATAAAGATAATTTTCAAATAAAAGAAGTTAGGATTTTGGTAAAATTCGTTTTTAATATTCATTTATGAGACAAAGTCTTCCTTTAAGATTAGAAAAATTAAGTTTATTAAATAACATCATATTGCTGATACAAATATTGATTATTTGAGTAATATTTTGTAGAAATATAATAGTAGATAGTATAAATTTAACTGAACGAGAGAAATTTATTACACCGCAGAACTCGAAACATATTCTAAATATTTTAGCTATACCAAGTCATCGATGAACATTTACATTCAACATATTAATGAAATACCTCGACGGTTTAAAATAAATTGACGAAAAAATTAGCAGTTAATAAAATTAAACTCGTGATCAATTTTTGATCAGTGTTGGTAGGACAGAAATTCCGGGTTCGAATCACTTCATGGAATTTCTTGGCTGGGCCTTTCGATAAACATCGACATGCTGTGCATATTTACTCAGCAAAATTAACTCTTACCAATTACATTAAAACTACCCTCTCTAATAAACTTTACGTGCAAGCCAAAAACAACTATCGGAAACCGACGTTTTCGATTCATTTAATTGAGAAAAAGAAAATTATACATCATTCATGTTCTACGTATTTCTAAGACAATATTTTCTCATACAGTTAATATCAATATGATTAATTATTGAGCATGTAACGTTTCTCTTTTAGTAAGTTTTCATGAAGCATAAATATAATCTCAATTTCCTTTTCATGAAACCTGATTGGTACACATCTAAGCAGATGATCAAGTTCAAAAGCAAACTGGAGTCGCTATTGCAGTTATAATGATCAAAATGCATAGAGAGATTCAACTGACAAAGAAAATCAATAACGCTTTCATATAATAATATTATGAAAACTAAAACAGTAATAAAAGGAAAAGTCGTATCTTGGTGAGGCTTTTCTTAGTAAATATTAATGATTCCTCTAAAATAATTAAACTACCAACGCATAATGTAATTAACCAGTGAGTAGATCATAAAATCTTTTAATATTTCCTCTAGTTTATACAACATTAACGACAATATTTTATAAACAAAATTCGATTACTATAAAAAATAAAATGAAAATGATGCAAGCACTAGCGGCCAATCGTATTTGGTATAATTTCAAATATCAAAAATTGACAGCAATTTAACACCAAATAAACCAAAGCTAGGCTTTTGATAATATTTATCGGCTTTTATAAAATTAATTTGTGTTATTTAGTATGTCACAAATTGTCAGCTTTGAATCACGAAGTGTTCATTTGAGAAATAATCTTGACATATACCCCTTAAGCTATGAATTTTATCGCAGAAAGTATAAATGGCTTATACTTTTGCAAAAGTTTAAGTAGAATTTTGAATTTTAGTGTTATAAATGTATTTCAGCTGCCAATGTTATACTTCACAGTTTGGTTTTACATTAACGTCCTTAAAGTTGTGATTTTCACCATTTCCATCTGACTGCTGATTTGATGATGCTGGTCGTGGACAGATTTTAACGATGAAAACAAAAAGTATCAATCGAGAAGTTTAAGTAAGTACAATAAATTTGAATAATTGTGTAAAGTTTGGCTATAGGTATACCTAGATCGAATCTACTTTGTTAAGATTTACATACATGTAAATTTGTTTTCGAGAAAGCTGTCTTTAGAATTTTAATTTTAATTCGTATCTTTCAATTCATTTATTCGTAATTTTTTCTTTTTATATGTAGACACTAATTTAAAGCGATCCCAATGGTGTTTTGTATTTTACTTGAATTTGTTTATGTTTACTATCTTCTTTTTGGAGTTTGGATAGTTAAAGTTTGGACTTGTGAACGCCAACTGTTACTGTACTTTTAATAAATGAAAAACAGCTTTTCCTATTTCTTCTTTGTTTTAATCAATGTATTTGGCGTCCAATTTATAATTGTTTAAAATGTATGGCGGATGAAGTCTACAGTTACAATTTTGGATTAGAAAATATCTTGTTATTGTATTTCTCTTTTAGAATATGTATTTGTACCCTAAATACATTTTTCGAAAGATAACATAAAAAATGTTTGGTTAATAAAAACAAGTTATTGTTATATCAGGGGCCCAACTACGGTAGATACTTTAAATAAAAATAAAAATTATTTATTTGTAAAAAATTCCTGCAATTATAATTTGCTCGTAAGTAATATACCTATTATATATTTTCTTCATGTCACTTTTTTTATTTATTCATTTGTAAATATGTAGTTTTTCGCAGTCGAGTTTTTTGCTTTATTCAATGCAACATCGTTTGAAATTGTTTGTTTCAATATATGCTTGAGATGCTTGCAATATAAAACACCTTATCAAACCAGCAAATAACGTGGCGGTGCTCTATTCCAGAGATCAGTCAGCATTTGCAGTTGATAATGCACTTTTTGTAATTACCTTTTATCGCAGTTTTATTTTCTCATAAAAATGATTCTTTTCCCAAGAGGTTTGGTAAAGTAAAATGTAAATTAAATGGTTGTAGATAAATTAGTGTCGTACCAATCCATTCCAAATGAAAAAATAATTTTCAAAACTATCTATTACATCGGTTGATGTGAAAAGAGTTTTAACTTTCTGCAGTGGATAATAGAAAAACCAAAATTATGATTTTGCACTAAAATAATTATATAATGGGTTAATCAATTTGCATTGTACATATTAGATTACACAGATATTGTTTTATAAATTAATAATAATTATATTATATCGATCTAGTTATATTTATCTACATAATAATAGGATGTACGCAATTACGCATTTAATATTAAAAAAATAAATTAAAGTTTATAAAACCTTAATGTGAATTTGTATCATGTAAACTCAACTAAGATTTTTTTTATTGTAAAGTGAAATGTAAAAAATTTAACAGTGCAATAGAAAATGTATACTACATTTATGTATATTATTTGATCACTTGGATTTTGTTCATATTTCTGCAAAAATTTGAAGAAAATTCCCTTTCCAATATACTTACCCTGTAAGTACATATTTTGCAAACGTTTTTGCGCTACTATGGCATCATTAGGCATTAAATTGGCAAATTAATTGGTAAATTTTGTTCTGAAAAGTGTTTAGTATAATATTTTGGTAAATATATACACTATAAAATATTTGAAAATATAATATATTTTTTATATTTTCTTACAGTATTGGGATCGTGCAAAACATAAGGTGGCATATTGATCATTGATCAAAAATAATTAATTCTCATTGGATGAATGTAAGTGGCGCCCTCATACACCCATGTCGATATTTAAAGTGTTGGACTATCCCAATAGATATTTAATTAAGTATTCTTCTAGGTTTTCTGGATATCTCTCAGCTCAGGCTTTCGCTGAATTTTATGAAATTCAAGAGTGCACATACAATTATTTTTCAATTTTGTCATAAATTCTTAAGGGAGATGTTCGAATTTGGTTACTCTTGTATTGCATAATAAAATATTTAGTATATTAGTCAACAAAAACATTACTTGAGTAACATTTTCCGTCGATCCTGTCGTAATGTATTTAATATGTACTTGAGGTACTTGCAGCCACGTCAACTCCATTCTCAATTCTGAACTAATTGTAAATCAGACCAATTTATGAGACCGAAGAGGTAAAGCATTTGGTATACGTCTGGATCGAAGACTCAGCTAGACATATCGCTTATTAACATATTATTAGAAAGAATTCTAAAATAAAATCTTAATACACTAGACAATTCTATACCCGGTTTGGCCATAAGTTACAATCTCGGTGCGGTCATATCAAAATAATTGCCAATGTTTGTTCAAAGCACCTCGACAGTAATTTTTGATCAAATAAAGGTACCAATAGTTCAAATATAAAAGAACTCGCAGCGAGAGATTATCAATACCCAATGCAAAGCTCATCCAAATTCACAAGCCGTGAATCTGCTTAAACCACCACAAGTAATAAGACTATAACGACGCGATCGTTCGGACTTACGAAATATCTAAAATAATAGATTTCTGTAACCATGCAATAAAGTACCTGTTGTAGTATAACAATGCTATTTTTAGATTTGAAAGAGTGAGCCACTGGGCAAACTCTCCACATGTCATTTAGTATCACACTGTGCTCCTTATTGTTAAATATAATTAATAGATTACAACAGATTACAATATATACACATAGACATTAAGGATGAACCGCTCGATAAATATCCGTACAGACCTCTATATTGAAAATACATCAATATTGGAAATCGATTACTTCGGGTTCTGTTTTTGTTAAAAGAAAAATTGCGTGCGCTGTGTTTGAGTTTACAAAGTATTGTTGATGTTCTCAATCGAAAAACTTTTTCTCAAAACTAAAAATGCAACATCATGACAAAATCTCATCACCGATCGATCTAAAATATTTTCAGTCAGATTCTAAGAGAAAATAAAAATGTAAAAAAGTTAAATATGAAACTTTCATAAATTGTATCAACTTAATCTCGGTTCTAATTTATTATTGAACTTACAGTCCTGCAAGATGATTCTAAACCACTCGGATTTTGAAATATGCATAACAAAACATTTCATAAAAGCCGTAAAATTATATATACATATCATCTCTTATATGCATCACTAATTTTATTTGTTTATTTTTATTTTTACAAGCTGTATGCTTGCACAATTTAAAAATACGCCATAGTATGTATAATAAACCATATATTCATAATGGTAATTTTTTTACTTTTCGCTTATTTTAATTTTTTATAAATAAATATCTATATAAAACACGATGAATTTGTTTCTACTTTTCGAGTTATTTTTGTTAACAATTGTTGAAACCAATCATTAGTGGCATCTCTTGGTAGTCTAGATAGTAATTCAGAAAGAGAACGTTTTTTACTTTTAGGATAAAATAAAATATACAGTACCGATTTAGTCTTTTTACTTAACATACCTGCAAATTAATACTTGTGTTATATTGTATTTAATCAGATTAATTAATTACTCGCCATTAATTTATTTCAACAGCTTTGTTGCCGTAAAGCATTGGAAAAAATTACTTCTGGATTGCTTAATTTGGAAAATTGATATAATTAATTTATTGTACCTTACATTAAGTAAGATACCTACTGAGCCTAACATTTGTTTACGTGCTAGATGAGATATCTAGGTTTAATCGTTTTTCAAAGTGATGTTAGCTTACCGGAATGGTGGCTTCTTCCTCGGAGGTGGTTCCCCCATTTGGTGGCACATGACCGGCTTTGGCAACAAGCCCCGCCGGAACCCGCACGGTGATGCAATTTGACGCTGTGTTCCACTCACTAGTGGCCCCCTTCACGACCACAACATTCAGTGCATCTTCTGTACTCACCCCGAATGACACACTGCTCACTCCAAACGATCAATTTTTCACGTAATATTCAGGTGTGCACAACACTTCAACAGTATACAACTGAATTTATATTAAAATTACTAATTGAGCAGGAAATCTACTTTCGATAGATATGGTTCAAGGAAGCATATGAAAGTGCGACGTAGAAATTAAAAGTTAGGGCGTAATAATTGCAAGTTTTGACGCCCCTGAAAACTTTTTAACATTTCTCATATGAAATGTTGTGTATATGTAGGTTAAATTCGTAAGTTTTATTACTGTTATGTTGTTTTGAAGGGAAAGTTCGCGTGGTCGTATGTTTATTATCAACAGCTGAGTACGCGACACTAGGAAGGGTTATGCGGTACTGTTCTACTAAGATGCTATTGAACGACGCCGACGCTAGGGCGCAGGAGCGTCGCGTCGCCGCTACGCGTTTACTACCTGCTGCTTGTTTGCATCATTTGTGCTTTGCTTGCGTTTGCTTGTTAATAAATGATCACGTTTTCGAGTAGGTATTTTTTCTAACAAATCTTTTTGAATACCTAATATGACTAAAATTCCAATATTTTCATACAATTTTTACAGAGGTAAACATTTTTTCCAGTATTTATCTAGATTCAATTAATATAATTTAAAAAATTGAATAAGTAGTGTTATTTTTAGATTATCTGCTTCCCCACTTGAAACAACTTTTGTTGTTTTCGGGTTCTCTTAAGTAAGTTTTAATGGTAAATTGTCGTTGGAAGCATTAGCCAAAGATCGATATTTTTTATTGCTTTCTATATGTTTAGAAAGTAATTATTTATATTCTGTCGTTCTCTTGCCAAATACAAAACTGTGAGTTTTATTGAAAATTTGTACCTATAGCTTTATTATTGTTTTCACTTTAAAGCAAATTTGTGCTTCAACAAAACCCAATACTTTTTTGAAAGTTAAGGTACCTACAGACTAAGATGATGCATTCATTGACGTTCAAAAGTAGTATAAATACTGCCTTGTATGTATTTTGGCACCGTGTCGATCTTGCTCTGACTGTAACGTTGACTTGAAAAGCGAGTTTTGGTTTTACAGAGATAACGGATCTGCAAATACAAAAAGGATTTTTATTTTCCGAATGAGAGCACTTTTGAAAATAAATAAACTGAATTCAATGGGTTTAGTATAATCTCACAAAATCTGTACAACATAGTCGATCATTTTTAGAGATACTTAACCATAATCCTAATAAAAAAAGCTCCATATCCTAACTTCATATAATAAAAACTATATTTAAAAATAAAATAAAAATAGTAAATGCAAAGTTTTATAAAAATCCCACTTTTGACGTTGAATAAATCACGAATTATAATAACTATTTATTATGTTTAACAATAAAGGTACATCAAGTGTACGTTAAAGAGGAATAGATGGTGTTTTTTTAAATGAATGTGTACATACTACACAACTGTATATTCAATAAATGTTTATATAGTATAATACAAATTAATTAGTAATACACACTTACATACTCGTAATTATTGATTTAAATAAGTAGGTACATATTACATAATTACCTAATAGTTACTACTAATATTTATTTATAATATTTTTATAAAAGTTCAAATAATACCCATAAATTTAATAAAATGTTTTTGTTCACAATTATATCTACTATATTTACCTACTATACAATTTATTTTATATTGATCTAAAAGTATGTATAAAATATGTAGGTAATTAAAACTATTCCAGTTTAGTTTATTCGTATTTTAATTAAAAAAGCGTTAGAGACATCAAATGTACCTATGCTATTGCGAATTGAAAAGCTATTACAATAAAAATAAAAAAGCGAACTTTTATTTAACCCTAATCGGATCCTCTATAGTCTATTCTATACTGTATATGTATAGGAAAAATCTAACCAGAAATCCTCAATAAAATTCCTAAAATATAACCATATAATTCAAACCATTTGCAAAATTTATTATTTTTGATTATTTATTTTTTAAAGTGTGCAACATGCAAGATAATCTAATGTCCTAATAAAGCACTTGTTCAAATCTATTAGTAACAATGACAATTTCCAATATTGTTTACTTGGGATTTCTACTATAACTATCGTTTCTCCAATTTTGCAAGACGCTTCGTTGCTAGAGTTCGTGCCAAATAGAAATAGAACCGTCAATCATAATAGTTCGTAACATTATTTTTAAAAGGTAGGAAAATAATAGTATTGCATTTCTATGAGTGCATGCGGTGATAAGAGAGAGAGTTACATTACCGCTTAATAAACAAGGGCTAGAGGTATGCAAAGAACAGCCCATATAGTCAACCAGTACACTATAGTCGCGAATATGCGGTGCAATGATGTTTAAAATTCATAAGGTCAATCGTTTTTAAAAACATATCACATTATGATTTGTTTACATCATCATTGGCGTAGAAAAATAAAATAATTTTGTTTTAAGTTAAACAAACGAACTAACTAGTAATAAACCAACAAACGATAAGAAATAATAAATATGAATAATTAAATTTTTAATTATATAACAATTATGACGGCTTGCAGCTTTGCAAGAAAATGTAAAACTAAAACAATTCGTAACATAGTGCCGGAATAAGTCACAGTGCGCTACTGAATGACTTAGAGTTCTTTAACTGGTTGGAGATATCTTAGAGGTATGGCCTACTTTGATTGACGGTTCTATTTCTATTTGGCACGAACTTCTAGCTGTTGTATCTACGAGTATAGAGATGTTCAACAGCTAGAAGAGCAGGTCTTCTACTGATCTAATTGACATTATTATTTTAAAATAAACCTAGAACTAACTAAAACATATTATGAACTGGTTTCGGTTTATTAAACCAATGTTAATTGAAAAATTGTAATATTTTTAAAATATCAATTTGTTAAAATGAAAATATCAATAGTCATAAACGTAACATTGTTTGTTTATTTATAAAAATGAATAAGATTACCAGTTAAAAGTTTTAAAAATTTTAAAGTTATCATCCTACTATATCGAGGAGTATTTAACATCTTGTACATGAAGACTCTTTGGACGTTTACCATGTTTTTCCGTTTCTCTAGGTTTCGAAACAACAATAGTTCAGTGGAGATTTAGTACAAATGCCTTTAATTCCAATCCAGTGTTCTATAGTCATCTTGAAGATTGCTGATTTGGTGTTAATTTTTCACCGTATATTTCACAATATACTGCAAGTAATGTTGTCATCATAATGGAATAAATCTAACTAAAACTAGATATAAAAACTTTTACAATAAATCACCCTATCTATCAAATTTTTGTACGAATCAATGGGCCAAAGTAGAATTATATATATGTAATTGCCAAATATCTTCAAATTTTTAGAAAATATGTTTCATAAGAAAGGCTTTTATAAAATTCGGACCATGATAAAACATGCCTACATAGGATTAATTACCACACCGCTATGTTATGTAATGAATATTAAAGTTTTTAATATGAATCTGAAGAAGTGGAATAATAAATTAATTAATGTTAATTCTGAAATGTTTGTGTTAAATTGTTTTCAAACAGCATTGCGTAATTCAAAACAATATACTTTCTTTTTTCATTGTTTGGGCCAAATCTCACCCCAAATATATTGAGGTAAGATTATGAAAGCGAACTGTATTATGGGTTCGAGATTGTGTTAAAGCTGTTTAAGATACATACATATTGTGGTGTTCCGGAGAGCTTCAGCTGCGAGATTTGACCAGAGTCTTATTTTTGATTTATAGTCTGAAACACATTAATGTAGAGGCGTTTTGAAATAGTTTTCTTGTTACTTACAACACAATACTTCCAACACAATTATTTTTTTATAAATTGTTAACAAAGTGCCTAAAACAAAGTTTGTACAAAATTATGTTAATGGGTGAACATAGTGAACCAGGGAAAATTAATTTAATTATGTTGACAATAAAATACAACAAGGTGGAAGGAAGTACATAGCTCACGACAGAAGACTCTCGACGAAGTATCGAGAACATTGATGGTCGATTTTTGATCAGGTCAGCGTGATCATCCAGGTGAATATTTGGAAAGTTTCATATTTGGCGAATTTTTCTTCTCTGAAAGAAGGAGAATAATTAGTTGCGAATTAGTATTGCGATATTTGTGCAACAGATGTTTGATTGGCACCGCCATTTTTGGGAAGAAAATAATTTTTGTTCAAGTAAATGATTAAATTACTTACCTTGTTAAATAGTTTGGATTATTTGGATATTATTAACGAAACACTAATAATTGGACACTCACGATTGTAAATTTTACCAACAAGTAACATTTGGGTTGCGTCCACTATAGATATTCTAGCTGCTACCTAAACAGATGTCCATTTGCGTACCATCAGGTACAAATAAAGAGTTTAATTTGATTATTTTATTGACATTAAATTTTATTTCTATTGTTCTTTACAATTTTTATGATCTCTTCAACACAATAATACATAAAAACTCTTTAAAATTGAAATCTAGTAGCAAAGTTGATAATGTAAATGCGATTCCAAATTTAAAGAGCTTACATTTTACACAAAATAAGGCAAATAACAAGTGGGATTGTCACATAACTAAAGCGTATCTAAATAAATGTTTGCATCATTTTTTCCCACATAAGCTCTGGTTTTATTTACGTAGGTGGGTAACCTCATTGAGCCGACTCCTGCAGTCTCAAATTCTACGACTGACTAAAGCTAGCCGAAGTAAACTAAGGTTTCGTAACAGGATTCTGATTTTACTTATTAAAATACAAAAAAACACGACAATATGATGTATACAGTGACTTACTAGATTTATCATCTTGATCGTCCTCTCTCTTCGAATGAGGATCAATATAAGGTAAAGGGAAAAGAAAAAGCAATAGGACAGTCACTGATAAGCACTAAGATGGTTGCGAAATGTTTTAATAATTATTCAGCTGGTAATTGGTTGCTTTGCCAGAAAAAAACTTGAAAGGGACTGGAAAAATACTCTAAACCCTATATCACACAAATATTCGTTGGTTCACTTTTTTTGTATCGGTTCTCTTATCAACCATCGAACTTGCTTACAAAACCCATCAAAGTGGCGCAAACATTCATGTTGATTCATTTTGATCTTATTTAAATTTTAGTAATTCTTTCAACCACCTAGACAAAGTTGCAATTTTGATGGCAATTAATACAAATTTTATAAACAATTTTATCGTGGTTTCAAATTTTACGAAAAATTAATCGTTCGTGCACTTAAATTGTTCTCACCCATAATTAGAAGTTTTCATTTGTTTGTTGTTGTTTCCATTTACCATTTCACCTTTTGTGAGAATCTGGCGTTCATACGTTGCCTTACTCGTTCCTGCTATTGCTGACGATTATCTTTGGTCGTGAATAAATTGTGGTGTTTCTTTCTGTTGAAAAGTATAGGCACAAGCACTCTTACTCTGAATTTGTAATCTTCAGGTAAGTTAAATCTTTTAATTGTATTTGTCAATTACAATTAAAATTCAAATTATTTAAACTTTTGACTCCGGGCTTTTAAATTTTCGAACTTGACGAGTTGACGGTTTTACCCAGAATGAATTATTTCACCAATTTTTCTCCCTCCTTGATTTTTGTAATTTTGAAAACTTTTATTCTCCCACTTAATTTCGGTGGGAATGCAAATTCGTCGAAATACGCATTTTTATACACAAATTAATAATTGATTGAATTCTCATCGACTTTATTGATGATTATTGGCATTTGTCTTTTTATTCAAAGATCTTGGACCAAAAATATCTTTTATACTCATAATTATTTAAAACTCAACTCAAAATTTCCTTAGCTGTGCTTTTCAACTTTGAATAATCATTTAATCTAAAAAATATGAAACCGAATTATTCATCACCACGGATGTTTAGTTAAAAGAAAAATCTCACATGCTTAAAACAAATTATCTACTTGAATGTTTTTAAATTAATTTCTGTTTTTTTAAATATTATTTACAACTTAAGATGCTTATGCAAAATGAAACATGACAATATAGTACAATGTATTGGGGTTGGAATTTGAAAATAAAATTAATCAAATCTCCTTGAACCCAAATACAACATCTGTTTTAAGCAATGAGACTCTTTCAATATTCCAATAGTTTAGCATTTCTTTAATTAAATATAAAATGTTATTGTAAATTTCAAAATAAAAAAAAGGAGGTTAGATAATACAACGTGGAATGCTATCTACTAATAAAGATTCTGAATGTACTGTGAAACTTTACGAAAGACTGACCATCTAAATTTGTGCCAAATTATAATCCAAATTATACAAATAGAATTTTTCTTTCGCAAAACTGCACTATTAATATATTTCCAAATTTGAAAAAGTCGCGGTTTCTGCTATTATCTACTATTATGCATAATAATTGTTATAAAAAATCTTTAATTTTACTATGATTGAATGTTCGCACGAGAAAAGAAATAATAATTACAAACGTCAATTAATTACAAAATCTCCGCTAGATAACTCTTTGCACGGGTCAAGCGTTGGAAGCATAAGTTATCAATGAGGTCCGCTTAAATTAAATTACCATATTGTCTCATGAAAGCCAGAAGGGCTGACAATACCAAGAATACTAATTTTCAACCATATGCGAACTATTAAAACTCATTTTCCCAATTTTTAAGTTTTCAATTGATAAATATTATAAGAAATCAGAATACAATCCTATCTCCAAGATATTTTAAATGAATAACAAGAAACATCATAAATTAATCAATTAAATTAACGGTTTCAATAAAAATGATCCAACTCATGAAGGGCCAACATTTAAATTTTGAGAAACAATAAGCATAATTGTTATTATCAGGCCAATTAAAACTTTACAGCACTGCAAAACTTCGGAGAAACTATTTCATTTTCTCACAAAACTCGGTTGTAAAATTTGTACAATAAACTAATGCTTATTGACATAAATGAAATTAAAAGATTTAAATAGAACTTGGTTTGACTTCTTGATGTAGGTTGATTGTACCGGTAATGGACACTGCGCCAGTAATGGTCACTCTCTTCTGCTTTACAGACACATCTATCTACTAGTGCAAGTACAATATTTTTCTAATTTCACTATGTATTAAACAAATTTTTAAAATTGACGTCAAAGAAGAATATAATCTTGTTGAAACACTGTTGCCGCGTTTGAACCGCCGAACGTCTGGTGCGAAAGCTCCCTAAGAATTTTCACCCAATGCACCAAACGGAAATTAAAAATTTTTGAGTATTTTGAAGCAATTGTCTACTATATTTAATATATTATATGTTTATTAATAAATTATTTAAAAAAATTACTGAAACCGTCGATAATATTTTAATGTAGAAGTCGCTATTATATCCTTTTTTGTTTTGATTACTTAAGTTTTTTATTTTCCATCTCCACAATTAAATAAAATTCGTTTGATATTGTATATAATTAGAAGACTTCAAAGAAAAGCTTTTGCAAATATAAGCTGGTTTTCACTTTACTAAATATGCTAATTTGTGAGGATTTAAGAGTCGTTGCCGACTACCTCCTTTCCGTTACAAGTACAGCTTCAGGCGCAAACGGAAATAACTTTTCCGGTTGAAATGCGATATGCCGTTCCGTTTCAGGTGATTTTGGCTACTGCTAAGTGCTTATATATTCCTCACGCAACTTATAAGTTATATGATAATAAATAAATCCTAACGATTTTCTGATTTAATTAGTGTAATACTTAATCAATACAGTGTATCTTGCTACTTATTAGCAAATTTATCAGTTGGAATATGTACTTTGTATAAATGAGTTATGAAATTGAAAATAAGCAAAAAACTTATTTTATTTATTATTTATCACTATCAGGTTTTTTGTAACATTACAAATAATTCATTGATATCCGTCGATTTGAACAAATGTAATTGGTATAACTGCAACAAATGCATATTATAACTTTTTCCCACTCAAATATTATTAAGATCAAAAAGAATTCTAATTAAAGCTGAATATTTGAAAATGCGTGAATTGAGTGTTTTTGCCTAATGATTACTTTACATACATCAGTTATCAAAAGAAACCAAGATATACAATTTGCAATGTAGTTATGGTTTACAGAATCCTAACGAAGCTTCATTACTACATGAAACTTACACAAACGAAAGTCTCCTATTTTTTGAAATTGAATTATGAATTCAATTTTTTGTTGATATTCCGCATATTATAAATTAAAATAACTTTCTCACAATGTAGCTTTATAAATATATGCCTTTTTAAGTATTATTATAATAATTATTGTTAAAATTATTCAATAACAGTACATATTTGCTTCCTAATGACCATATCCAGATGATTGTATAGTTTGCAGACACAAGAAGCCTACAGTTCAACTGCAGTACACATATGTATTACGGTATCAGAATTTAGACCTCACGGCTACTTAAACCAGACTAGGTTTAAACCAGTCTTGGTGCATGCAGAATTTGTGCTTTCTAGCGCTGGGAGTTTGAGCTATGAATTATAGTAAACGTGTGAGAGAGTAAAAGTAGCTTTTATAGTCTAACATAGTTCACCAAGAGTCCCGCTTAACACTTTAAATTTTAAAGTGATATAAGAGGATTAGATTCTTTATCATTGGTATATTTTTTATGTATTCTTTTTCGTTCACTGTGAATGTCGACTTATATAAATTACTTATGCATGTATAGCACAGCGTACAGGTTAGTATTATATCATGGTATTGTACGGTTTAGGCCCGCTTTTACAATAGTCAGTTAAGCATGATTTAACTGTGGTTTAACGTTATGCTGGTGTTTATGGGTTTTACAATAGTCAGTTAGTCTAAACCAGCTGATTATACTGGTGTTAATTTATATCAACGTTGGACCATGGGTATAAGTGATTTAATAAGGGGATAAATTGCGTCCAAGTCTGATATGAAATAATTAAAAATTTTAATTTTGTGTAAAAAATTACTGTGATTTAGCCAATGAAAACAGAAGTTCGTCGATTTTCAAAATTAAATTGTGAAGTAACCGTTGGGCCGATTTTATTTATCCTCACCTCATAAGAAAGCAAAAATTTAGCTCTTTTAGAATATTTAATGGATTTCTATCGTACTTTTGAAGGGAAAGCTCCCAAAAGATCGACAGTAACCAGCATTTTTATAAATTCCTTAAATAAACCTGGATTTTGCTTCCGCAACTGCTGTAACAATCCAGCAACTAAGAGCATACTTCCGGTAGCATAAAATCTAAGAGCTAGAAGCAGTTTTAGAAATTGAAGCACTATTGCATTGTTACGATTGGTAAGCGATTTAATTTCATCCTCCAACTTATGAATAATAAAAATGATAATAAATAATAAAAATGATAATAAATAATAAAATGTGGTTTCGGTCATCCGGAAGTTTCTTATGAATTCTTTTTCCCTAAGTTCCTCCTAGTAATTTCTCTTTGTTTGAAATATTTTAGGGTTACGTAAATGTTCAAATCTAAATGATTTCGGATTCACTATCAAAATCAAAAACATTTACATTTCAATTCATATTAATATTCAAAATTTAAAATGATTTATTATAATTTTACTCTGTCACTGCCAAAATTTCAATATAACCTCTAAAAGTTGTCACTTATTTAGGTATATAACCAGATTCTATGTTACCACCCTACACTTATGCTGATTATAACTATCCATGGGTTAAATTTTGTTTGTAAAAGCGAACACAAACTTTAACACCAGCATAAAATTATACCATAGGTTAGTTATACTCATACTTTAACCAACGATTGTAAAAGCGGGCCTTAGTATTGTATCCTATTGATAATACAGTAGCAAAATTGAAACATGAAGAAATTTATTTAAATTCATTTATTCACCTGTACCTTAATTGTTTCCCTTTATTGCGTTCTATTGAATATTACTGCAATTCACGTTTTGATGTACATGCGAAATTAAACCTACATACAATATATAGTAAACTAAAACTATGATTAACTTAACTATTAGATAAAATTTGAATACACAAGATTCATTTACATATTTACACATTAATTCAACTTGACTGACTAATTTCGCGTTTCGTAGTGTGCAAATTTGAAAACAATTATAAATATAACATAACATAATTTGATGCTTAGTTGAGATATAACGAAAAAGTGTACAGAACAAAATTACTAAAAAGATATTGTTAAAGTACCCTGTTCAAACCTGCAGAGATATCAACTTTTTTATATCACCTTAAAATCGCATAAAAATTATTTTTTTGCAATTTGAAATATGAAGATTATACTAAAATAAAACTTACGTGATATAGTGTAATATTTAACATAGATTCCATTTAATGACGGATTGCCATGACTATGATGAAATTCCTATCCTCAATATAATTTATACAAAATTCCATGTCAAATTTATTTTAAATTCGTCCAATAAATATGAAACGCTAATATATATTTTCTATTTTATTTTGAAATGTAACTCAATATTTAAATTGTATGTATCTTAATTTATTGTTTAACTTTTGTTTTTATTTATAATTATACATATTTAAATATTTTAATTCTTTCTCACAATTTCATATCTTCTATATTTTGTTTTAATACCTTTATTTCTCAAAATTTTCTTTATCTCTTCAGAATTAATCATAATCAAAATATCATAAAATGTAATAAAATCAAAAATTCTCTGACATTAAAACCGCAAAGCCACCGACGAAACTTTAGAAAAACAAACCAAAATTTTGAAATTTATTAATTTTATAATTACTTATATTATCTATGTATATTTTATAACCAACTGTTCAAGTTTACACGTAATGATTTTCTGTTCTTCTTTTGCAATTACTTTCCAGCCGTTTGAGAATACCAGACAATATATATTCCTTATCTGATTGTATCTTTCTTGAACTATGTACTTTTTCAAAAAAACTACTCTGTTTATTTTCTGATCGTGCATCAGCTAGCGAATTTTGGAACACTTATTTCAAACCACTTTTTAGATTTATTACAACTCATATTGAATTTTTTATTTTTAAAATAAGCAACAAAACTACTTCTACTGAAAACTCAATGAAATGAATTTTATTATAATAATAATATATTTTATTTAAATTTAAACTCTAGAAAATATAAATTCGTTGTGGAAACTGTCAAACCGTAATTGAAAAATTATCTACTAATTAGCAGGTAGTACAGATATATACTGGTATTTATAAAAAGAATATTTTGAAAAAATTGTTATGTTTAATTTGAAACAAGTTTCCGTTAGTGGTTGACCCATATGTTGTGGCGTCTGAGACTAATGGTCGATATCTGGATGTTTTCCTACTCAAGATTTATACAATGTTATTCCGGTTACGGGATAACTAATGACAACCGTGTTACTTTGATGACCAAATACCATCTGTTTTATTAGCTTGTTATTTTATTCATTTTTATATAAATGACACTAATAATAATTATGATAACCATAAATAATGTTAATTTTTAAAACATATTTACGTACCTACCCACGCAGTGAAACAATTAATTATACTCATCCTTATTGATATTCCTAGGTATAGCATAATTTTCAGTTCTCCTCCCGCTTTGTACATTGAAAATAGTTTAGTCAAGTAAAGATTATCTATCTACTACTACGCGAAAGTTCAATTTTGGGTTCTGACTGTGTTATTGAATCATAAATTAGTTGTCACAATGCCGGCCATTACCGGTTCCATAGTCGTGTTTCCAGATAAAAGCGCAATGGTTTTCGATTTTAGATTTAGTGGAAATATAATGCCAGAGATAAATTGTTTAATTGCCATTACATACTAAGCAATTAATTTTTTATAACTACAGTGACATAACTTTTGTTACACCTTTATTCGTTTAATACTTTTTAATGTAAATCGGATCAATTCCAATTTAGTTGACAGTGAGCTAATTTTTATTTTTTACAGAATATGTGATATAATTTTCATTTCGATATTGTAGGTCACGGTTCAAATCCACAATTTTCCCTCTGTGAACTAAACCAGAGCTCACCCTATAAGCCACTGCTGCGGAGTTAGTTTAGTAAGACTTGAAGTTTTATAATAAAATAATAGAAGGTACTTATTTACTTATTTTAAGTATATTAATAGAGTGTAAACAGAAGATATTGACAATTTTTTAATGGTATTATTAAAAAGTAATGGTGTTATCAACTAAGTTATAGCAAATTGTAAATTAATTACAAAATACTTGATAAACTTCTGGATTTTGAATTAATTTAAAAAAATTAAACGATAATAAATTGATTGCTGAAATCTTGAAATTAAACTAACATAAAATATAGTAATGTAATAATTTTGATAGATTAAGAAATTACTTAAAATTAATTTAGTTTTAAATACACAATTTACGCAATCAACTTAGAGAATAGATTAAATAAAATGTTAGTTGAAAATTTTACTATGGTTATATTGTTTCTTAAGTTTTATATAAATGATATATATCAAGTTGACACTAAAAGTTTTGAAACCGAGAAACTACGCCGGGTTTTTATAAAATTGGAATAACTTTTAAGCTTTCGGCTATAACTCAAATATAATAAGTGAAAAATCTTTTAGCATGCACAAGATTTACATTTTTGAAAGTACTACCTTTAGTATTAGAATTAAACAGGGATAACCACTTACATTTATCGAACTTTATAATTACTATTTGCTTCTTACCCAATATACATAAATAGGTAATTTAAAGTTTAATTTACTGTGAATGAAAATGTTTTAATTACTTTCAAAATTTTCAAAGCAATATTGGCAATAGTGTAGTAGTAATGCAATTTCTTTGTTGTTGATTTAGTCAAGAATAAGATTTTAATTTTCTTAATTATTGGGCAAAGTATTTATTTTCTTCTTAACAAAAAGAAACTCGAAAAATTTACTCTTTTGTTTGACTAATTATTTCGGAAAGATTTGAGCAATTCGTTCATTTGGAAATTACCAATCACACAGCTGAAAGTGATATTACTGGTTCTTTAATATTTATGAAATAAAATACTTTGGCAAAAGTGGGTTATAAATCGCAACCAACAATTGAACTATTATTCTCAAGAAGCCAACTGTATAAGACACATGAGCACATCTCGATAACATATAAAAGGATACTGACAACATATACACTCGAATTCCACCAATCTACAAATCAAAGTGACGTATTTCTATAAATTCCTTTCTTATGACTTTTATTTTTGTATGTGCTTTAAAAATAGTTAGGTACCTAGTTGTTTTTATTTTTTTTAATTTAAAAACGTAATTTATTGATTCATAAATTCAACCTGACATAACAATTTTATTGCTAGCATCAGTAGAATAATTGCTATTATTTTGAATTTTGCTCGTCAGTTCAATTATGTATCAAAATTTTCAAATACATAAAACTGATTAATTACATTGCAATAAAAAAACATTTCGCTTTACGTTATCCACATTTAGATTGGTCCACTATAATTTTCTCATTTTCAAGAAATACAAAAGAAAAATAAGGTCGATTAATATCTATGTTACGGTATGTTCAATTTATTGTTTTGAAGGTAGTGTCACCAATAGCTGTCTTGTAATTCTTTAAAAAGAAAAAGTGAGTACAACTTCTCAAAATAAAGTAAACACAGTAAAATATAAAATAAAAGAATAATTTATACTATCCAGAGTAACAAACTTCTAAAATACATATATTTGTATTGTCACGATATATAACTACAAAAACAATTTAAAAGTTTTTGGTAGCTCCAATTGTATGAGTTTTAGAGATATTATTTCATAAACTTAAAAAGACAAAACAATTTAAAAATTTCGTAATTTTTGACAGCATTCTAGCATTGTGCAATTTCTTTTTCGTACATAAACGAGATTGGACATTAGTTGGTTCCTCTCAACTAATCTTGGCAAAATTCCAGATACTCGTGTTTGTAAAGGCAATGATCACAGATGTGGTGACCACATTCGCATGCACTTATGCATATCTTACGAAAAATGCATATTCGGATATTTTATGTGTCTAATATTTACTTGTCATAGTTATTGTTGAATTATACAACAAGAAACTTGTTGAATATTTCAGTTTTCCGCAGATTTAAATATTGAAAATAACACCTGCAAACCTATATACCTACAACGTGCATGCTAATGTAATATAGGTATTTGTTTCTATTCTAAGTTCTTTATTAACTCGCAAGCTAATTATAACTTGGCAATGTTATATGTAGATTTTGATTAACATTGTGTTAGCAAGATATTTAGTTCAATATTATATCCTTTTTCAAATTCCCTTGTGCTACTTCATAACAATAACCATCACACATTACCGCCTTTGGTTTAAACTCTCTTGAGAGTTAACTTTCTGGCAAACTTTAAACCACAGTTTGTTTCGTTGAGCATACTGAATAGATCTATGTTATATTTTTCATACAACTTTTTCGTTAAACACAAGTTTTGCTCACTCTGAGAAAGAAGTAGGTTATTCAAGTCTAACAAATGCAAAAAATAAATGTCCGTCTTCTAAAATGAGAAAAGTTGAAGCAACTTTGTCGAAGAAATACAGAACGTAAAATAAAAATATTAAAAACGTTTAAATACTAAAGCATATTATATAGCTGACTTTATATTATTTTTATTTGTAAATTTAGCAAAAACTTTCAGACGACGATCAGTAAAATAATTTTGAATGGAAATACTCATAACTTCGAAGTTGTAACATACTTAATTTACAATTTACATACCCACTATGTTACAATTATTAATAATACCTGTATTATATTTCGAGCTACTATATTATGTACTGCAGAATACATCTCAATCGATAATATCATTTACAGTGTAGATTGTAAACCAAACAATTTCTTCCGCTTTCCCTATTTAACTTAAATTACCATACGAAACTTAACAGGATATAAGCACAAGAGATTACATAAAGCACGAGTGATTATATTATATTATATTAAAAGTAGCACTTTATTGTTAAATTAAATATTATATACATTTACATTTACAAAGGTATTTGTCAATAGTTCTACCTCTCCATATCATTAATTATTTAGTATATCTAGAATATCATAATATTATAGAAATTGTAAATATGGGGTATGTAGTATAATACCTAATATATCAGGTAGGTATATCAAAAAATTATAATTCTATACCTACTTAATGGTAAAAAAATCTATTTATTTCATGCAGTACCCACTTATGAAATATTTATTTTTTATAACTTTTTCAATTATAATGTACAGAACTTAAGTTTTTATTTATAAAATGTAAAATGGTTATTAATAATTTACATTAACACAAATATTTGTACCTAATAGGAAATACGTGTTACATGCAAATGAAAATTAAACCAAGTGTCACAGTGATATAAGGAAGACAACTATTTACTTCAACTCTTCGACTAACTCCAATATAATATTACAGTTGTCGATTGTTAATAAATTATCAAAATTATTTTATTTTATAAAAATTGCTTTATCAAATCAGTTAAATGGTATTGCAACAAATGATGCCTAATTTCTTCTTGATATATTGCACAACTGTTAGAGGGATTGTAATCTCAAATCCAAATTTGGTAAATATGCAATATAAAAATTTTAAATTCAATTTTCCGTAATCCCGGTATTAGTATTTAACATAGCAAGGGATTAATGCGAATTTCTCATAATAGACTAAATATTTTAAAAATATTCAATTTTCAATGGCATTTTAAAAAAAATTCTGCTATTTTTTTAAAAAGAAAATTAGCCAAAATTTTATATTATTTATACTTTTGAAATATTTTTTATTTTTTATGACCTTTTTAATACATCTATTTTTAAATTTAAAGCATATCTACATGTGAATAATGCATTTATTATGTATTATGTATATTTTACAAAATACACTTAACATTTTTTATTTAAAATACAAAATGGAAAATTTGTATTTAAAATACAAAATACAACATACAAAGTTCATGAATTCGAAATACGTATATCAAATTATAATATTTATTACAAATGCTGCTCTCTCCTGTGCTTATAAGTTCATTGTGAATCCACACTTAAATATTATGATGATTTAAATAAAAAATTATTATTGATAGGTAATTTGAAGCTTTAGCTTTCAGACCTCTAATAATCATTAAATTATAAAAATGAAATGTAATCAATATTTTGATAATTATTTTGAGAATACATACTAAATTATAAACTGTTTCACAAAACTTTTGAAACAAATTGAAAAAAAACAGTTTCGACTGAATATCAAATAAAATAAGTATTAGAAACAAAATTTTATATAAACGAAAGTAAAGTTATATTTCTGTATTTTCAAAATATTTATTAAAAATTTGGGAAAAGTTTATTTTTACACATTATTGTATTTATTCAAAATGCCCTAAAAATATTGCCTACATATACCAGTGTTTGATATTTTACGCCTACCTATGGATAATTAATATGCATCATGCAATATTATTTCTTCAACAAGTAAACATGCGTCTGCGGTTCATCCTTATTGTTGAAAAAAGTTACCTTACCTGTATCGAAAATTGCCTTATCGTTATTAAGCACAATTTTTATATAAATTGCAAAGGGAATAATTTATTAATTACTACAACAAATCTCTTACGATCCTTAACTATTACATAATTTTGTGACATTGTAGTTAATGGTGGAATACGAAGAGAATACAATAGAAGTAAACTATTCGACATTTTACCTAAATTAAAGCCCATTTAATCAAGTTTAACAGCAAAACCAACAAGCAAAATTTAATAACATAATTTCTAGAATCAGCCACGGAATCTTCAATGCACTACAAAACAATAATGAAATAAGTTGATTATTTTGTGAGTAACCAGAAACTTTGAAATAAAAAACCATAGTGGTATAAAATTTTAATTTTGATTTTAAATATATTATATACATTATATAATAAGGATCTGTTTGTTTTATTATGAAACAACAATTTATATTTTTGAGTTCGTTAAAAGTTCTCTTTGTGCTTGTATCATTTTCCGGTTGCCATTAGTTAAAATAAAATTTAAAGAAAGCTTTTAGTTGTACCTATAAGCTGTGTCGCTTTCTTGAAGTCATACATTATGAAAAATAAAGCTTAGATTTTTACGTAAAGAACGCGAAAGTTATTTTATTATTGGTAAATTAGCTTTAAACTTCTGCTTGAGATACAGTATTTGCTTTGTGAACTTTACCTTCACCAAGTAAATCTAACTAATGAGATAGTTTTCTATTATTTAGTTTTCTCTGTCCCTTAGGCTGAACGCAAACTGGTAAAATAAAGATATTAGGAGTATTAGACAAAACGTTTTGATGCTGGGTAGAGCAAAACGTTGTCAAAAGAAACGTTTTGTTTTGTTTTACAACATTTTGTTTGATTTCAAAGATTTAGTGAAACCGTCAACAATGGTTTTGTAGACAAACATTAAATTTTTTTCTTCAATTCCATGTTATCTATATTGAATAACAACCTCTACATTGGTCCATTATCATCAAAAATTATTTTTTAAATCTCAATCTTGCTGATAAATACCTTAATAACCGAAATAGATTTTATAGAAAATATGCAGAAATTGAATGTTATCCGATATGACCTCCTGCATCTTAATGATAAGCATAAGTGCTTCTACTAATTTTATGATACGTATTTGACCGTAATTTTGACGTGTGTGCAATTATATTTTTTAATATTTCTTATCAATTTGTTGAATATTATGTATTCTTTGCCCAGATATCAGTGAAATTTGATTTTACTATAAAGTAATTTTTTGCAAAAAAAAGTGCAGTCTTTCAGTTTATTTATCTCATTCTAGAATAGATTATGGCATGAAAATGAAAAGATCCCTGTATATTTGATAGTGGATTCCACCACAAAGAAAAAAGAGAACAACCGATGAAGGAATGAAAAGTGAAAAAAGGGCCACTAAATTAGAAATAATAGAAAGTCATAATTAGAAAGTTAATTGCAAATGAGTTTTTTTTTTTTTAGAATGATCAGTTCATAATTTCTTTCTATATATTGTAACTTCTCCAATAAAGTTAACAGCATGTCGACGATTATAATAGTTAACTGTTGTCATAACCTTTATTGCTTTTATAATCAAGTTGTGAAAAAATCTTTGCTGTTCATTATAAATTGCATGATATGAATTTTACAGAACTTACTTGTTAATTTCTAATCTGAAATTGCAATATGAAAAGTGCAATTATATTGTTAATCTTCGTAGGGGTAAGTAAAAATTAAATAATCTCTATATTATGCTATTTTTCTTTCATAGATAACTAATAAATATTAGCAAATGCTGTTAGATTGGACTGTGTGAATTATTTACATATTTATTTATATTATCAAAATGTAAACAGATATTTTTTAATTAATCTTGAAAGTTTTTTCAAGTTATTTAAAATAAGTCAAGATTTCTTTTCCTATCTTATTTAAAAACTTGCAAGAAAATTAATGGAAAAATCTCATTCAAGTAATCTAAACATTATAAAAAATGTTTACATGTTGAACTTCTGCCCTTTTTAAGAGGAAGTTTAGATGTGCGCAAAATGTCTTCTTTTGTGATTTTTTTTTCTAAATAATATCAATACATTATTTTCTTCATTAAACTTATTGATTTTTAAACTGCAATTTTAAAGTAAAAAAGTAAACTGTGTAGCCTACATAGCATTTATTATAGAAGGCCGGATAAAATAAATTAACAATATGTATAAATTAAATTAAAATAATATAGGAATTTATTAGAAATGTGTGTTCTTCACTGTCAATAAATCAAAATTTTTTTGTTGATTTTTACTTGTAATAGGTATAAACTCATATATAATTTGGTAAGTAATCAAAAAAAATTATTAGTGAAATATCTAATAAAATTATTTCTTAGATATACTTAGTATAACTAAAGATTAAATTTCATAATTAATCAATCAAGGAGCATACTTTGCATATAAATAAATACTGCTTATCCGAAAACATCAACGTATTTTCAAAATCAGTACCAATCAACACTGAAGTTGAATTTTTTGTCAATAAATATTAATTTTAATTTTAAATTTAAACTATATTTAACCCTACAATGAAGTTTACTTTTTAATCAAAATTTTATTATAATAATAATTATCTTTTAAATGCATAATATTCTAGGTTGTCGTTTCCAATCTTACAGAAGATAAATTATTACTAGAAGATAGAGAATGCATAGAAGCACTTGGAATAAATATTGAAACAATCTTAAATAATATCAACGACGATATAATAATAACCGAAGGTGTTCCAGAAATGAATAACTTCATGTTGTGTTCTTTTAAAAATCTAAACGGATACGACGAAAACACTAAAATTATGAATTTTATAGCATTAAAGCCGGCGATAATTAAATATGCAAATTTCGTCAACGGAGGTGTAGTTAATCAAGAAGAAATTGCCGAAGATGCTTTTGAATATTGCAAGAAGATTGAAGGCTCAAATCCAGGGGACCAAATAGTCAAGTTCTCTAATTGTATAATGAAATACGTGCACTATAAACCAATTTATTCTTATTGTTAACTTGACAAATTTCGTGTGATAATAGATTTTAATAAAATATTTAATACCATTTGTTTGATGTATTTTTAAACTTTTACTAGTTGTAACTGGTGAATTTTTGTTTTCCAATTGTTTCATTGAATTAGAAAATGGAAATTTGTTAATAATAATCAGTAATAAACACTTAATTGATAGATTTAATTGTGAAGGAAATATATTTTTTCTTCTATTTTTCAATAAGTAGTATATTATTGTATTATATTATAATAATAAATATTACAAACAACACAACACAAAAAATTGCTTCAATTACTTTGCTAAATTAAATATAAATTAAATAAATATTAATTATTATGCGCTTTGCATTTAACATCAACATTTTTTTCACTTTTGTTTCATTTATATTATATTACGTTGATATTCATTTTAACGAGAAAGCATTGAACTACTTTATAATTTAAGTTATTATTTAATGATAAACTTTTTCTGCCAGTTAAAAATGATTATTTTCCAAACTTCGTCGGCCCTAAAGGTATTTTTGGTTTAAACATTTGTGAAGTTTCTTTAGTGAATTTCACGCAATAACATTTGTACGCTACTATCTTTATGTACACATCCTAGTGTAATTGATAATTTTAACACTGCAATTATTATAAAGACTATAGGATTATTAATTTAATCTGGCATTCCTAGTTCTTAACTTTAATACATTTTATCGTGTGTTCTAAAAAAATTAGTAGCGCGTACGCTTTTTTGGTGTTCGAGTTGATATCTTACTTATACGTTATAATATCCATTTAAAATAAGTAATATGCACTTTATCAATCAATGATTTTGGTTTCCAGGCCTGAAAATGAAGTTAATCTGACGTATTAGGTAATTTGAATATCATATAAAAAAGTTTACTCAATATTGCAGCGATTAAATGTCTTTTGTGAAATCGTAATTTATTAATTTAAATTTTATTTTTTAATTAATTGAAATGATGAATGATAAATAGAGTATAATATTATAACTGTCAAAGATTTACAATACATAAAAGTTATTCCTTATCGTCAAAGTAGTCTAATGGATTAATGGTATTATTAGTATCGAATGTATGATTTTGTTCATTAGGTATTCCGCGTCTTTGTTTTGCTGGCGAATTAAGGGGTTGTTCGAGATTGTGGTGCTGATGGGGATATTTGGCATTATATTGTACTGGGTCACAGTCGGCGAATTATTGCTGCGGTGCACCGGACCGTGAGTTATGGAACAAAATTTCCGCCTCCGCTTAGCAACGTTCTTCCTGCGGTTCTTCATATAGTAACTCAAATAGTTTTTACGTTAAAGAGCTGTTCTATAAAATTAGAAATCGAATAAGATAGTACCTACAGAATTAAATTAATTTGATTTTTAGTTTTGTTCATGTTTTCCAAAATGTTAATCACGACAAAAGATAACAAACTGTAAGCTATAGGTAATTGCAGTTGGTACAGTACTTATGTTTTTGCAATATTACGAGAACGACCTGACCTATTAAAACTCTTTTTAGGTCTGGTTGTAAAGTTGGAGAATACTAGTAACTAATATTTACGTTTTAGTAGATTTCAGAGTTTATAACTATAAAGGACACCGATGTTACTTACAGGAATCCAATTAAAACACATTAAAAATTATTACATCTACTACAGTCGGTTAATGTGTCAACCACATCCAAGTTGGAATTCCATGAAATTGTATTAAAAATTTTGAAAGAATGAAACTTTTTATTAAATTTTCTAAATATTACAGAACAGCAATCTTTTTTATATACGAGTAGAAAAATGAAATTAAAACTTAAATTTCAAGTAAATTATGTGGTATTTAGTATGTAACAAAGTAAAATGTAATATTAAACAAAATCTAAACAAAACATTAAAATAATTGAATTTTAACTGCAAAGTGAAGAATACCAAGCAGAAAAATTATTATTTAAAAAACTAAAATAAATAATAATATTTTACGTATGCATTCTTTACTTTATATTTAAAATTCTATTAATTTAATGTTTTGTGTAGATTTTGTATAATGTTCTCTTTTATTAACTACAAAGGCTAAATACCGAATATTAAAAAACAAAACGAAACAAACTATATTCTTTTATACAGTAAACATCTGACTGATCTAGAATATCTTCCGTATATTTAAAAACTGCAAACTGAAATAGTAATTTTAAAAAATTATAAACATGAAATTTTAAATTAACAATTTTTAATAAATGAAACAATTTACCTCTGAAATCTTCATGTAGATACAGTTGTTGGATAAATAAACAGATGAACTTGTACCGTTGCCTCTTAAAACATCATATTTAAGTACAACAGCTAAATTCAAGAAAAAGCAAATTATTGTTGCTAGAATATGCAAATTAATTTGTTACCTATTTTTTATTATTTTATGGAAAATTCTAAATAATACCTACAAAATCCTCGAATTGTCTAATTTATTGAACTAAATTGGATTGATTAATTTTATTTAATATAATACAACCTTTGAGTTTAATATATTATTATAACATAGTGATATATCTGCATTAATATTGCTTATACTGCAATGATAAAATTAATTTGTTTACAATATTTATCACGTTAAAATATATTTACAACACATTATTACTATAATTAAAAGTTTCACTATTTTTTAAATACATTAAAAATTATATATTCAAGAAAAACACAAAGTTAGCTCTAAAAATGAAAATATAGAATTTTAAAAGATGGAAACAATAGAAACAAATGAAGTAACATAAATTAGGACAATATTGTTTCGATCTAATTGAATTCTTACCAGGCAGGTATAATCGAAGACGTGTTAAAATATAATTTTAAAAATAATTAAAAATATAATTCAAACATATTAAAAATTTAAAAGAAATATTTTACTAAATTTTCTGAATAACTTAAAACAGCAAATTATATTTAATATAATAAATTATCAAAACAAACACAAAATTTCGAAAATTTAAATAAAACGAAACAAACTATGCAATATTTTTTAATATTAAAATCCAAAGGTGATATTTATAAAGCATTAAACAGCAAATTTCTTCATTACGCAGTTATCAAATTTAACTAAACGATCTCCAGGATCTGAGCCTTCAATAGATTTGCAAGATTCAAAGGCGTCCTCCACAATTTGTTCTTGATTGACCATACCTCCATTGATTAAATTTGCATATTTAACCATAATTCCTTTTAAGTTGTTAAAATCTATCATTTTAGTGCTTTCGTCATAGGCGTTCAGTGTTTTATAACTGCAAAGCATAAGATTGTTAAAATCAGGATTGCCTTCGGGTACTATCACACCATCTTTAAGATTATCCAATACCCAATCGGTTTCTAATCCAAGTTCTTTTATACAGTCAATATCCGACTGATCTAGAATATCTTCCGTATATCTGGAAACTGCAAACTGAAACAGAAAAAATACAAAAGATATTCATTAAAACAAAATTATTATTTAAATGAAAAAATATTAGCAGTTAAAACATGGTAATAAATAACAAATATGTATTAATATAGAATTCAATTTACCCCTAAAGAAGTTAAAAATATGTATGCCCAAATCTTCATTGTGATATCTTCGTTGAATAAATAATCGGTTGAACTTGTACTGTTTCCTTTTAACACATCATAATTAAATACAACGCCTTTATAATAATCGATTAATTCAAGAATCAGCAAATTACTTTTGCTATGATTTCAAAATTAATTTGTTGCCTATATTATTTATTATTACTTTACGAGTGGTTCTAAATAATATCCATAAAATCGTCTAATTTACTGAAATAGATTACTTGATTAATTTTATTTAAGAAAATACATCGTTTGAAGTGCACTGAAGAATTTTATCATTTTAAAAGTCCTGCAATAATTGCATTAATTTTAAAATTGTTACAGATATGTATTAATATTGCTTATACTGTTATGATAAAATTAATCTCCTTAAATATTTATCAAGTTAAAAAATATTTATAGCATAATATGTTATAATAAAATTAACATTTCGAATAGTCGACCGAGTCATGCAAAGTTCAAAAATTAACTTTACCAAAAATGTAAAGTAAACTAAAATAAAAGATAGCGAAACAAATTAAAAATATAGAATTTTAAAAGCCGGGAGTATTAGAAACAATTGAATAATGATTCATCAGGCATAATTGGGACTTGCAAAAGATAATTTAAAAAAAATTTAGCTAGCGCAAAAAGAGATTGGAAAACCACACATATAAAAATACAATAAATTCAAAAAAATTATTCAAATATTACAATCAAACAAATTAAATCTAAATAAATTAACTTACTAAAAGCCTTAAAAAATATTGAGAAATAAGTCAGGCGATAAGTTGTGATTTATTTTGTACAAATTAAACTTTTTATTCAAATATCTAAATATTACACATTCAATTTAATCGACAAAACTTATAATAGTTTTAATATAATAATTATAAAATGCAATGCAAAATACCCAATATTAAAACAAAACGAAAATAAATGTAATTATTTAAAAAAATTTAATGATTAAACAATAAATTTCTTCATTACACAGTTATTGAATTTAACTATGCGGTCCCCATGATCTGAGCCTTCTATAGTTTTGCAAGATTCAAAAGCATCGTCCACAATTTGTTCTTGATTGACCATACCTCCATTGATTAAATTGGCATATTTCATCATGGATTCCTTTATGTTCTTAAAATTTATCAATTTAGTATTTTCGTCATAGGCGTTTAGTTTTTTATAAGAACAGAGCAAGAGTTTATTAATATCAGGAATGCCTTCGGGTACTATTACACCATCTTTAACATTATCCAATACCCATTCAGTCTTTAATCCAAGTTCTTTTATACACTCAAGATCTTCCTGTATTAGAATATTTTCCGAATATTTGGAAACCGCGAACTAAAATAGTAACAATAATGATAATTTTTCAGATCAAACATATTCATTAAAATAAAATATTAATATAAAATACAACTTACCCCTAAAGAAGTTAAAAATATGTATGCCCAAATCTTCATGTTGATATTGTTATTGGATAAATACTTGGTTGAACTACTACAGTTTTTTTTTTTAAATCATATAATTTAAGTGCAACGGTTTAATGCAATAATTAATTTATTAAAAAATCAGCAAAATGTTTTTGCTAGGATTTCAAAAAAAATTATTAACTCGATGCTTTTTTTATTATTTTACGAAAGGTTCTAAATAATATCCACAATATCGTCAAATTTATTGAAGTACATTGCTTGATTAGCAATGTATTTTGTAATTCAATGTTTGAGGTGCACTGGAAAATTTTATCATTTTGAAAGGTCTGTAATAATTGATTTAATTATAAAATAGTGAGAAATTTGCTTTAATACTGCTAATTCTTCGATGTTAAAATTAATCTGCTTAAAATATTTATCAAGTTATTAAATAAAAAATTAAAAATTTGAATAGTCGATCCGCGAAATATTGATAAAATAATTTTAACTGAAACGTTGAAGTTGATATCCACTAAAATAAAGAAAAATTCAAGAAATTAGGTATTCAAAAAAAAACGAAAACTAAAAGTTCTAGTTAAAAATTAAAACCAAGATAGAAACAAATTAATATTGAAGTAAGATTGATTGCGGCAATTGTTTGAATCTTATTTGATTCTCATCGGGCAGACATAATTGAAGAAAGAAACAAAATTTCCTCAAATCTACCAAAAATATACAGGAAAACTTTTATGAATTATTTCTGTCCTAAATTTTCATGTTGGTATCGTAGTTGCATAAATAATTGGTTGAACTTGTACAGTAGAACGGTTTAATGCAATAATTGATTTATTTTGAATCAGCAGAATATATTTGATAGAATTTCATAATAATTTATTGACTATGCCTTTTTATTATTTAACGAAAGGTTTTAAAAAATATACTATCTACAAAATCTAATTTACTGAATTAATTTTATTTAAAAAAATGCAATGTTAAGGTACTGGAAAATTTTATTATTTTAAAAATTCTGCAATAATATATTGCTTTCTTTATAAAAAAGTGACAAAGTTGCAATAATATTGCTTATACGTCTTAAACGCGTTATTTATATTTCCCAGTAATTTTTGAATTTTTAATTTGACTTGTTTTGAAATATTTAGAATAGCCTTTTTTTATTAATTTTTGTCTTCGAAAACTAATTAATTGTGGGAATATAATTAGATCCCGGAAACACGTCTTATTTTTATTAATATATAGGACTTAGAGAAAAGATTGTCCCTAAATTTTCTTATATTAAATGAAAACTCAGTTTTGGAGCTATAACTAATTAAAAAATAAATAAAACATAATATTATATAAAAGTTATTCACAAAATCACAAGTTTGACAAAAACTTTGAAGTTGAAATTCACTTAAAAAGATAAATTATAAAATTTAGATACTATTCAAAAAAAAATTCTGCATATTGCTATAAAAGATAAAAATTTTAAGAGCCAAGAGCATTAGAAACAAATTAATAATGAAGTAACCTAGCTTACGACAATTTTTTTCGATCTCATTAAATTCTTATCAAGCAGGAAAAAACGAGGACAGAAAAAGAATTAAACAAGAACAAAATCATTGAGTTGAAAAGAAAAATGGAAGTTTTAATCGATTAATGATTATTATTAACAATTTTAATTTTTCTAATTTAAATTTTTTTTATTTTTTGTTGTTCTTGACTAAATCTTCTTTGTTATTTTCTTGCTTATAATCTCAAATGCATTATGTATTATACTATTTAAGTTTTATTTTATTTTTAACTAGTGGGTATTACAATTTTCCAATTGTTTTTAATTAAAATTTAATTGCTCTACCGTATTTTGTTTACATCAATTGTTTCTAGAAAACAATTGATCAATTTTTAGAAGAAAAGAGTTTCCGAATTCGATCCGTTCTTCAAATACTCCACATTTATTTTTTATTTATTGTTAAAAGCATAAAAATTAAACAAGAAAAAAAAATAAAAATTGCGATCATTTCAACTTGAAAACTTGCAATTTCTTACAAATTACAATAGAACCCTTTAAAAACGCCTCGTGACTGCAATAACTTTTCAACAATATTTTCAAAAATGCATGCAAATCCGCATTGAACGTAAAACAAAAGAGAAAATTATCTCAAGAGAACCATAATTATAATAAAATGCTTTATAAAAGAATATTATATTAAAAAAGATTTTAGTTTTAAAAATGTTAAACCGTATTTTTTAAATAATCCAATAATATGGTTTACTATTAGCAATTAACATCAGAGCTGTCAAATAAATACATTTGATAAGTCGATGTAAAAGACGTTAACTTGAAACTAGAATTAATCAAAGTAATTTCAAACTTCTGATAGACCGCAAGATTAGTTAAAGTTGAATAGCTTTCCTTAAAATTTAAATTCAATTGCTTTAGTACAACAATGCCCAAAAATTACAATTAAAATGATTAATTAAATATACTATTAAATTAGTTTAAAATTGCATTAATTTATTATTTTGTTTAATATCAAAATTTATTTAAAAATAAATTTTCCGATGTTCAAATTCCTAACTACCGGTAAGTTGATAATACAGTTAACAGCAAATATCAAATTTTATTCTCGATAAAAATTTTATTCTCTTATAAGTTACGGAAGTTTAACACAAAATCTTATTTAATTTATTTTGCCTTTATTCGAAAATACCAAAACTGACGAGATAAGCAATTAAGAGGTATTAAAATACAAACATACTTCAGGTGAGCTAAAGATATCGAGAAGACTAGTATAAATATTAGTAGAAAAGGAAGGAGAGTATATATTGCCAATTAAATTTTGGAAACTGTTAGCTTAAAGGAGAGGGTTGAAAACATTCAACATGAGGAATGAGGAATGGAGATATTTGAATTTTTAAGATAAAAAAGTCTTTGATTTTTAAATACTCGTGATTTACAAATAATATATTATATTATACTATGTTGGTATTTCCCTTCGGTTAACATTTTTTCTCTAATGTTAATTTCCTGATGCTTGATGTATATAAATATCGTTATTAATACCTACTCATTAATTTCATTTCACCGTTTGAAACTGATTTAGTTGGGATTTGATCACACAACCCCAGATATCAACTACAATTTCGGTTAAGTATGAACCTTTCGAAGGCCAATTAAATTTTTAAATTGAAATTTCACGATTATGCAATTTATCAAATACTTCAGCGCCTCTTCATAGTTTCAATATTGCACATTTAAAAAAATTTTCTTTTCATGAATATCTACTGTGATTTTTTCAACAATATAAATAATTTTATTTATCAGCGCAAAAATGATGAATTTTTCTTAAACAATTTTTTTCAGTTCATTTGTAAATACCAAAATTTGATTTTATTGTATAATTTCATTACTAATCACTAAATTTAAATGTTGTTCAATAGAAAAATAATGTAACTCTAGGGGAAAAGGTAGTACTTTTGGAAGCATAATTGCATATATTATCCTTTTTGATATTTGTATTAATATTTACTGCTCTTTTGATACTCATGTAAAATTTCTTTGCGTTGTTCATTCTGTTATTCCTCTCTATCTCTTCCAATCTTTCATTGAACAATGTGGTTTTCTTCTTCTTAAACAGGTTTCTAGATCATTTCTCTTCTCCTTGTATTTCTTTAGGTCTTCATCTTTCCCTGTTTTTAGCCATATATCTCTTGCTTTTCTTTTGTATTTGGTGTAGTTTGCACATTCGTCATCATATCACACTTTGTTTCTTTTTTTCTCCTTGTATCCTATGACTTTCTTTGCGCATGATTCTACAGTGGTCTTTATACTCTTCCATTCTTCATTAATATATTCTGCTCTCATGGTTTTATGTATTATATTGTCTGTTTCTTCTATGAATTTCTTTCTTACTTACTTATTTTCCAGCTTTTCCGTCGCCCATCCTATCTTCTTATATTTCTTTCTTGTATTTGCTATTTGCTCATCTTTGTTTTATCACCAAAAGGTGGTCAGTGTCTGCGATTGCTCCTCTATATGATCTTATAGCTGTTATGAATGTTTCATTCTGCTTTGCATGCCACACTTAGTTTCATCCATGTTACTTAATGTAATGCCTTGTGTTGAAAATTAGTGCTTCTCACAGCTAGGTTCATTACTGCCGCCAGACTGCACATCATACTTCCATTATCATTTGTTTCTTCATGAATAGTGTGTTTCCCACAGACATCTATTAAGTAGTCCTCCCTTCCTACTTGAGCATTGAAATCTCCAATCACCATCGTGTGACGTCGTACTTAGGTATCTTTTCTATCAGATCCTCCACAGATTCATAGAATGCTTCTTTTTCATTTTCTTCTTTTTTTTAGGGGGAATTGTCTGGGAAGATTCAAATGCTCCTTCTTCTCTCCTTTTAGTTTTTTGATACCATCTCTATATGGTACTTCAGTCTCAGTATATTCTACTGTTTGTCCCATATGTATATCTTCTCTTGCTTATACATCTTCTGGTATCCAACTATATCTTTGTTTCCGTTTCTAATTTCCTCTCTAGTGACATCCCATATTTTGTTTTGTATTTCTTTCTCCTGGTTGATCAGGTACTACTCTATGTACTACTTTGCAGTACCCTTAAGTTTGCTTTTATTTGCCATTACTGTTCTTTACACTGCCCTTAAGTTGGGGTTGATCGTCAAAGTTACACCTCGCTTTTTTCTTAAGCCGTACTTGTGCAAAAACGCACCCCGCTACATTGTTCGCCGTTCCTACAATATTATATGAGAAGCCAACTCATGAGAAAGGGCGAAGTTCAGAATAGTCTCCTTACAGACTGGCACAGGGGCACATCCAGGCCTCTTCTACGCCACGAATTTTCTCTTCTTGTCCATTTGTTTTTTCTTCCAACTTCTCGACTACCTTCTTCATCGCGACCATTTCTCCACTCCAACGCCTATCCATTTCATTCAATTTTTTCTCTATTTTGTTAATCTCTTGATTGTTTGTCTAAAAACGACCATTTCTAACACACTATTGTTATCACAGCGACAATATTTTTCAGCTCGTCCATATTTTGGTCTTGATTTGTTTCTTCAGTTCTCCTCGAAATAACAAACGAACTATCATAAATCACTTTTTATTCAAATATAATTCAATTTCTCATGACGGACGCAACTACCAAAAAATACGACCGTCCGCCTTAGTCTGTGGAATCAAATGGAAATTGTACATTATAACAAGTACCAACTTAAACAATTTAAATACCAAAAACATCTTCTAACAACACAAGAATGTTCATGTAAAGTTCAGGGAAGGTACATACGTCCATGGATTTTCTATGGTCATCCGGTGAACGATCAATTATGGACATTCTTTGTATGTCCATCCACGAATATCCGCTGAACGTGCAATGTTTGTCCACTCATTTTAAATAATTTTAAAAATATTTTGTCGACTTTTGTATGTTGATCCAGTGAACAGCCAATTTTGGACATTCTTTGTATGTCCACAATATACAATTGATTTTCAGAATCACTTATACCAGAAATATCACCTGCGTTTACAAAGGATCACGAGAAGAAGGAATTTGGCCATTTGGTTAGGGTAATATTACTGATATTGTATAATTATTAATTTGAAACAAAAAATATCTCAAAATGATATACAGACGAGCTCAGCTACAAACCAAAATTGATTTATCCGATGTTTTTGAATCAACAAGCAAAAAAGGGAAAGGAATATTTAATATTCTCACTATGAGCAAACTTATAATACGGAATAAGTATACCTTTATTTTTGGGGTATAAATAAAATACACAAGGAATTTTCACTTTAGAATCCTGACAAATTATCTTTTAAGAAGGAACAGAAAACGAGCAATAGAGCGGAAGCAGTAGAGCAAGAGCCTAGATTTTTTTATTTATTAGTTACTATTATTTAAATTTTAAATATAAGTTTTTACGAATTTCGTCTTGGATCAAATTGGAAAACAATCCTTTTCCTTCAGCAGTTTGAATCAAAGAGAGCTAGCGTTGCTTTGCAATTCACTGCATTGATCAATCCTGGAGGCTACTTCCATAGTGCCCCTTTCTTGTTCCAAAAAAACTTTCAAAATGTTCATTAATATCAAAATTATCCATCAAGCATCCGAAGCATCTACATAAAATCATTTTTAATTAATTAGGTTTGAGGACAATAAATTAACTGTTGCTATTTTAATTTGTTTAAAAAATAATCAGCAGCCTCTGCATTTTTAAAATGTAGCTTATTGGATATCGGGATTAATTTGGAAATTTGAAACTTTTAATTGTGAATTTATAAAGTGAAAACTTGAAAGACAAGGACAACTACAAGAATGGGAAATGAGGATAATTCTTCCAATAATAATAATCTTTCAAGTCGCACACTCCAATACAACTGGTGGTTTGCTAACGCTTGCATGAAGAAAATACAGATTCAATTAAACAAAATACCACAAATTGATCACATTTAAACGCATACTTCGGGTGACGGACCTGATACCCGATCATAGCGAAATAACACGGGCAATCGATGTTTTTTTGCTTCCCATTAATAAGAATGAAAAAAGTATCAATTTAAAGATATTATTTTTAAAATATCGCTTTTAAAAAATATTAGTCTCCTCTTGTTCGAATTTCATTTGCATTGTTTTGTTCTAATTGTGTTTACATTCATTGTTAATAAAATTTATTTAAATCTATCAAGGTAACTTATTAGTAATTGGTTTTCAAACCACAACAATGGAGATGAAATTCAAATGAGGCTACTAAAATTTTTAAAAAGTGCTTTTAAAAATAATCAGTTTCTATCTTAAAAAATATTTTGGTTGTTAATTACTCTGGTTGTCTAAAACAGAAAATGCACTTCATACCTATTTAATAAAATAAATTGAGTATTTGGTTAGATATTTACAATAAAATGTTTGGTTTTGCTCCTTTTGATTAAATATTCTGTTAATATTATTATTAAAAATATAAATTATAGTGAAAATGTTGTAATTTTTAGAACCTCCTTTTCTTCATTTACAATATCCGTTCGAATTTTTTAGGGCTTACGCTGTTAAAAAGTGTTAAAAAATGTCTCAAAAAAAATCCATATTTAAACAAAGAGTTTAAGTTCGATTCAGCCAACCTATAGTAACATACAAATTTATATCCAATCTATTGATATTTTAAAGTAAAGTTTGGGTTAACTCCTTGTGAAATTTCCCTAAAACACATTTCAATATTGCTTTTAAAACTTGATAAAAACAATTTAATATGTTTAATTTACACAAATATTTTTTTTGGCGGTCTCTATTATTATACTCAGTTATTTATCAAGTACAAAATCTGGTTGTTGGCTTAACATGTTTAAATTTTGGTTGTTATTAAAGTTTACATAAATTTAGACAATCTGGTTGTGTATTTTGATAAATGCTAACGCTACTTGTAAAATATTATAATATTCTACCTACTTCTCGGCGTACAAGTACTAGGTACTTTCATAAATTGCCATTTTATTATCAAAAGTAATTATTATTTTGGAGCACCGCTAGGAAACCTACAATGGAAGTTAAAATCTAAAGCATGCACGTTTTTTTTCTCTTATTTTTGGTAATACATTTGTTTATAATATCAATTTTAATAAAAGATAATAGAATATTATGAATATAAAGAAGTATTTTAGTTTCTAATTATTTTTAAATTGAACTACTTTTAGAATTTGATTAAAATTCAGAACTTGCTTTTAATAAAGAAAAAAGTAAAGCCTTTGTTAAAAAGTATTTCTTCGCTAGATAAAAAGCTTACAATTTCCACTATTTTTAAATACATTTTAAATTAATAATTATTAAGTTCACAACAATGCCTTGCAGGATTATTAGAAAAAAAAATACAAATTTTCTTAATTTTATTATGTTGGTTAATTAAGTTTCAATATTTATTTATTGATTGAGTTATTGACGTATTAAGCGAAAAGATATTAACGAGGTTTCACAAAAAAAAAAATTTTTTAGTAGTAGTACCTTCACCTTTTGGTATTTTTTTCGTAACGATTTTACATAATTTTTAGGTCAATGTAAGATAAAAGAGCGAGCATTTTCTGTCCTATATTTTAGTGTAGGGTCGTTCATCAATTCAAAGTTTTCTTTCTATTCGGTCGGTGAAATAAGAGAGCAACCCTGTGGCGTTAATTATGAGTCTGGGGAAGTGTTTTCCGGCGCGAGTCGCAGTCGCGTTATGCTAACAAAGAAAATCATCTTCAACAAGAGTAATACATATTCATCATTTCATGCAATTGTACAAAACAAACTGTGTCTTGCGTCGGCGTTGCGTAGACGTCGAGAATATCAGAGACGCAGAATTGTGTAACTAGGCAACCGGAAATCGTTACTATGGTGACGTCCGCCGAAAAACACTTGCTACAAAGGAACAGGATTAATAGTCTCTCAGATAATGTGCGCCGGTGTTTCAAATGGCGAAATAAGTGTGTACACTTTTAAAACCGCACATCTTAACACAGCCGGGTTCACATTAAATATCCTTCTCTTTCTGCCATTTATGGCTGCTTTCTATTTCCGCTACCATCACACACGCATCATGATGCTGGTATTAATCCTAATATCATTTTTTCTCGCTGTTTCGTGCCTGTAAGATTGAGATATGTTAAACTTCACTACGCATTCTGTTACACCTGACCTAATTTCAGATTTATACCGCTAAATTAAGTTATCAAATAAAGTAGGGTTCTGCATTGGATAATTCAATTACTACCTAGCTGTAATTATTACCAATACGTACTCGAATGCATAATAAATATGGGAATACAACGTTTTTAATATTCGACTACTTACCGTTTCGTTATAAATATTTTATCAATTAGTCAATAATTCATGCATTTTCCATTAAACACACCTAAGTGCATTATAAATAAATATTCCGAATATTATTGTGATAGAATTATTTAAAAATAAATTATGCAATACTACGCTGATTTAGAAATGGAAATCATATAAATTTGAATATTGCCGGCTGACCTATTTCAAATTTCTTTTTTAGAGAATTCAACAATGGGGATGTTATAGAACTATAAAATCACGTTCCTATTCCCTAATGCCTATTTAAATTTTAAGAGCTATACGCTATAATAATAATTTTGATAAAATAAATTCTGCTTTATTTTTTATTAAATAAATTTTATAGATAGTAAAACCTACAAGATAACATTTTTTTGAAATAACACTTGATCTTATTTTTAAAGCTGTTTTATGCTCTGCCGGTACTTCCCCGGTAATGAACTGTTTAAATTATCTAAAATGGTTTGATTCTTTTACATCGGATAAATCTTTGAACGCTGTGCCCTAGTTTAAGTAATTAATATGTATAATAGGCCATGCTAAAGCGAACGCCGCGCCGTAATATAAACAACTTCATTGCAGTGTGTAAAATTTGCTAGTACTACTCGTAAATAGCAAATATTTTATGTACACACGCCTTGATTAATTTACAGAATTAAAAAATAAAATGAAACTGTATGAGCAAACACCAATGATGGTAAATTTAAAGTTAACAACGTTGTTAAGATTGACTCGAGTTCCGTATTTTGTTACATATCGGACAATAGATTACATGATATGTGTAAAAGTATATAGTAAAATTACAATAAAGCTGGAACAGATTCCTGCCTGATACTATTAATTAATCTCTGACAAGCATTAAAAATTAAGAAGCTAAGCAAATAGACAAAAAAATAAAAAAAAATTTTATTCATAAAAAGAATTCGCTGTGAATATCATTGCTTAATGATCTTCTTGGTATTGTTATTGCCTGATAATACTATGGTGTCAATTACCAATCACCATAGTAAATATTAATCTTTTTCGGTAGTACCGATAATGTTGTAATAATTAACTTACACTGTACTTCATTAAATTTTTAATTAAAATTATGCAAAATTATTCTAAATAAACACAGTATCTAGGTAGATCTTGGCTGAGAATTAAAATTTTGTATAAATTTATTTGTGAGTATTAAAATTCAATAAAGTGAACTTCGAATGATTTAGGAAATGGCTTATAATAATACAATAATTATGTACGAGTATGTAGTCATACTATTATAAATTCATCTTGCATAAGGAGGATACAAAGTATACTTCTACGTAACTGCATAAGCATCTCAATCGTATGAAAGCTGAAAGTTCAAACGCGATCGTGAAATAATATCATCTGAAATGTGGAGTTCTAATTGGTCCTAACAGGAAACAGGCATGAAGTGACTAAACAGCAAATCTTTTTTGTATTAATTAATTTTTATTTTGTAACAAAAAATATAAAGCTGTTTGTTTTTCTTCAATCTACAATTCATTACATGCTCACAAGGTCTCTTTCCCCTATCCCCTATCTAGCATTACTTCCAAGTATTTGGAGGTTCTGTTCCAGAGGATCTCGGTGCCCGTAAATCTTTAGTTTCGTTTTACAACGGGTATGTTAACGTATTCTTGCCGGGGTTTACCTATATACGCCAACCACAGCACCATACTCCAAAACTGTCAAGAGAGACTTGGAGATGATGAATTATAAATTTTGGTCGATAAGAGCTCAAGAAGTAAGCCACGTCGTCCGCGTACAACATAAGCTGCGTGGCTGGTATTGATGGTATTTGCGGTGGCACTGGGATGCTGCGTGCACATAAGATGTATAGATTATTGAGCCCTGGGGGATATCCGTTTTGATCAGCTTCTCAGTCGAGCAGAAGCCCTCCAGTTTTAAGGCTCAGGGTATCAACCGGGAAAATGCTGAGTCTATGCCGCTCTTCATCACTTTATAAAGTAGGCCCTGGTGACATACATAGTCAAATGCTTTAGCGGCATTGAGGAACACGGCCTTTGTTGCTCGGTTTTTATTTCAATGCAATGTGATGTACTTTATTAGCATCAGCACTTGCTGCGTTACTTAAGAGCCTGGGCTAAAACAAAACGTATTGCTGTCGGATCCTGGTGCCTTTCTCTTTTTAACCTTTTTACTCCCAACCATGAAATTTAGAATGAATTTGCGGAACTTATAAGTATATATGGTAGACAAAACCTATAGGTTCGTGAGGGAGTCTGTAACCACATTGGACGCGTCCCCAGGTGGCGGATAGAGAAATGCCTCCCAGATATGGGTGGTAGGAGGGAAATGAAATACCTCCTGCTGACGAACAGACCGGTAAGATGAATACCGTTAACTGGAGAAGTAAATCATCTAGGGAACCGTCCCCAAATTTAAAGGTTGGAAAGCGGCAACTGACTTTTCAATTCCGACTACAGGACGCAATGGTAACCATGAAAACGGCGTTTGCGCAGCGGTGTAGAAGGCAAGGAAAACCACTACACTATTTTTCACAGGGAAAATATTTTTATATATATATATAAATATATTTACTTTAATGGAGCAGGGGTGCGAAGAATCTCCCGTTCTGCCAAGAGGATTGCAACATGGAATGTACGTAGTATATTCCAAGCAAGAAAATTGCAAAACACCATGAAATAAATGCAGAGACTACATATTGATATACTGGGCATAAGCGAGATACGATGGTCAGGTAATGGATACGGAAAATGTAATATCAATGAAGGAATAGTTTATTACTCTGGAAATAACAACCCCAACCACCGAAACGGAGTGGCAGTGATGGAATCCAGAGAAATGGAAATATCAGTGAAAAACTATGTTCCATACTCGGATAGAATAATATTGCTACAACTACAAGCTGCACCTGTAGACATGAACATTATTCAAGTATGTATTTGCCCCTACTACAGATAAATATGAACAAACCCTGGAAGAATTTTACGAACAGATGAAAGCAGTTTTAAAACTAATAAAATCACGAGAAGTATGCGCCATAATGGGTGACTTTAATGCAAAAATTGAAAGAGGAAAACTGAACAATTGTGTGGGAGAATATGGACTGGGAAGAAGGCACGACAGAGGGTATCGTCTAAATTTTGTGAAGAGGAAGATTTTATTTATCAAATACGTTTTTTAAATTGCCGCCACGTAGACTGTATACGTGGAAGGCCCCGGCAGACGACGCAAAAACTTGATAAGAAATCAATAGATTTTAGAATAATTAATATATGATTTAAAAATAGCATAAAATCATATTCTGGTGCTGATATAAATTTTGACCACAATCCCGTAATAGGGAAATTCAACAGTCAATTCAAATCAACGCATAGATAGAATACATAGATATTAAAAAACTAAACAAACCAGAAACTACAGAAGTTGTACGAGAAGAAATGGCGGAATTGATGGGAAGGCAATTGGAAAATGCCAACAATATCGATAATGCGTGGGGAGAAATAAAACTGATAATAAATGAAAGCTGCAAAAAGAATTCTTAAAAGAGAAGTTTGAAGAAAAAAGAAAAAATGGACGTACGACGAGATCCTAGAATTATTGAATCAAAGAAGACAATACAAGATAAAAGACATTCAGAAATATAAATATATATAGATCGTGAAGTAAAGAGAAAAATATATAGAGCAAACGATGAATGGATGTCGGAAAGGTGAAGTGAGATAGAAGAGCTTCAATCCAAATATGACACTTTTAATATGCACAAAAAGATTAGAGAAGCTACTGGGAATTTTAAAATATAGGTGGCGGTATGTTAGTGGATGAAAATGGAAATATTGCAATGAGCATGGAGGAGAATCTGGCCACATGGAAAAGGTATATAGACCAACTATTTGAAGACGACAGAATGAACGAAAATGACATAGAATATACGACAGAGACTGGGCCAGATATCAATAGAAACGAAGTGGAATATGCCATTAGAAACACAAAAAATAATAAAGCACCAGGGCCAGATAAAATACCGGTCGAATTGCTAAAATTGCTAGATGATAACAGTGTAGATATTTTGGTCAAATTATTTAACAGCATATATTGTACAGGGAACATACCTGAAGACTGGTTGAAGTCAACTTTCGTGGTGCTTCCTAAAGTGGCTAATGTCAAGACATGCAAGGACTACCGTACCATAAGTCTCATGGGTCGCACGTTGAAAGTGCTTTTGAAAATTTATTAACGGAAGAGTGTACCTTCGATGTGAGGAGATGATGGGCGGCACACAATTAGGCTTCAGAAGTGGCTTCGGAACCAGAAAGGCACTCTTTTCCATGAATGTGTTGGTTCAGCGATGTTGAGACGGGAACAGTAATGTGCACTTATGTTTTATCGATTACAACACAGCGTTCGATAGGGTACAGCATGGGAAACTCTTTAATATTCTGCAAGAAATAGGGTTGGACACTCGTGACATTAGAAATATTACGAACTTATACTGGAATCAACGAACAAAAGTGCTGATGGAGAATAACACCACGGAAGTAATCGAAGTTCTACGAGGGGTTTATCAAGGTTGTGTGTTGTCGCCTTTGCTTTTTAACTTCTACTCCGAAAGAATATTCAGCGAAGCTCATTATGATCGAGACGAAGGAATAAGTATAAATGAGAGAATTGTAAATAACCTGAGATAGGCAAAAAACCTACAAATCTTGGTGAACATGCTTAATAAAGGCAGTAAAGCTGCGAACACATTTATTCCACGCCACGGTACTCGATGCGACGCTAGGCGATCCCATGCCACGCAACGAAAACGCGGCTACATTTATCCCACGTCATGCCACACGATGCGACGTTCAAGCATTTATGAGCAAAATGTAGGTTTACAATGCATCGAACTCCACTTATACCATGCTATCCTATGCCAATCTACTCGATGCAATACAACGTGTTGTACATCAGAAAATTTAGATTAGCTCGACGCGCGTTGTAATCTTCTCTCTTCCCCGCTTCCCTGTTTGCAAGTAGCCACGGACGTAGCTATAAATTTTATATGGGGGGGGGGGGGGGGGTTCAACATCGTACTTAACATAGAGCCGGATTAAGGGTATGTGAGGCCTGGGGCTAACTTCTTTGGAGCCCCTTGACTTGCAACCGCGCTTAGATCAAAAGTAAAATTTTTGAATAAATAATTATTATTATACATACATCGTACTTTATTATAATTTTTTTTATAAAACACAGATGTACATTAACATTTTAAAAGCATTTTTTCTTACTTAAAGAAAGAGTCCAGCAATTTTTTGAGGAATCAAAAATTTGGAGGCCCGGAGCTGCAGCCCTCTTATCCCCCCTTAATTCGGCTCTGACTTTAAAACGATAAACCAGCTTTTGCCAGTGACTTCGTTAACGCCATAAAAAGTCAGAACTGTAAACCCTAATAAAATCAATCAAATGGATATTAAAAATTGCATGAACATGTTGGAATCCGTGTCATAAAAAATGGGTATTTGGCTAAAATTTGCGTAGTTGCTTAGGCTAAGGGGGGGGTTTGAACTCCCCAAACCCCCCCCTTATATACGCCCGTGCAAGTAGCCATTTCAAGTCTTCTAGTTATTCAGTGAATAGTCTTCTAGTTTCTATTTGTTTTTGTCTGGTGAAACTGATCCTATCACCAGCACTGTTAAAAATCTTTGTAAATTTACTACAACTTTACAAAACAATTGCATAGTGAAATTACAAACTATTGTTTCGTAAAGTAATATTAATACACATTTTTAGTAACATTACATCTCATTATAGTAAAAGGTTTGTATTTTACTACACTTTTGTATTTTTCAGAAACTAATTATAATTTTGCAATACTGTATCGTAGACTTCATAGAAAAATGATGTAGATTTACTGAACATATTTGCAATTTAGATTCCCACAACTATATTGGTAAAATTACAAAAAATCTTTGTAAATTGAATTACATGAAATGTTTAAAAATGTTTAAGTTTTTACGCACCACAATATTATTGTGGTGCGTAAAAACTTCCAAAAATTGTTTAGTAAAATTACCATAGAAATTTTTAACAGTGAGACATAAACAATTAAAATAGACACTTTTCTTAAATTAAAACTCAGATCTGATCTGTTTATAATTAATAATGAATTTAAAGTGCATGTACACATAGTAGAAAAAGTTTGCGTTCACCCACTAAATTTTTCTTAAATTCCGCATAACTTATTTAATTTTTACTGAAATTGATTTCTACTTTTTCATTTATTTCTAGTAAAAAAGCAATAATGAATTTTGGACTTAGAAAATTAACATTTATTCGTAAAAAAAACCTAAACTCAATTATATACAAAAGCAACGATTTTGTCAGCAGAAAAAGTCTGTATTATAAATTAAATTTGGAAATGGTTTCTTTTATGTTATTTTGTAGGTGGCCATACAGACTCACACGCAGGCGGCCAAATACCCAGGAACGGTCCTGAGTAAGTTATTAAGTTTTTGTGAAAAGTCAATACTGTACAAACTGTCTCTTTAAGTTTAGGTAAATTATGATAATATTTACGTCTAATCAATAAGTATTACATACTTAAATTTCTCAAAGGAACCTTAGTTTGTCAATCTTCATAATAAAAAATGTTGGAATTTTATCTTTGTTCTACTCGCCGTTTAGTTGCAATGCATATAAGCCAGACCGGCAGGGAGAAAGATGTTTCCCATGCGATTCTACGCGTCGAGCAGATCGGAATTTGTAGGTCACAACGACGTTGTAACGTATCGTGTAGCGTGGCACGGGATAGCATGGGATAAGTGTAGTCGCGATGCATTAAAACTTACCTAAATTTGTTGTATACGAATGCTTTACATTTTGTCTCGTCGCGTCGAGTGGCATGGCGTGGAATAAATGTGTTCGCAGCTTAAGGAACATGGACTGATGGTTAACCTCAAGAAAATCTAATACATGATCATCAGTAAGACGGAAAAAATCCAGGCGAGATTGGCGCTGGAAAATGAAACAATTCAAAGAGTAGCAATATATAAATATTTGAGTTGTAATCTATACAAACACTGGGAACAGCACCAGGAAATAAGATATCGTATAGACAGCTGGAAATAGCTAGAATGTTCCTCCAATTTAAAGGCTAACTGGCAATATCATTGACTAGCTCAGTAGAAAAAAAATACTATCTACCTCAACAAAAATATAAAAAAAATAAAGTAAAAAACAAGTTTTATAAAAAAAGCTTTATTGAATGAAGACAAATGAAAATTCTTTCTTCTATGTGTGCTCTTGCTTGGAACCGAATAGAGTATAAGTTTCTTGTAACATAATTTTCTTTTCAAACTTTAAAGCTTTGGTGGTGCTTCACATATTATACGATAACTTTCGCCGAAGTTGATATCTACTAGGTATACGTTTTTCTTCCTTATAGAAAAGTCTATGAAAGGCACCACCAAAGCTTTAAAGTTTGAAAAGAAAATTATGTTACAAGAAACTTATACTCTATTCGGTTCCAAGCAAGAGCACACATAGAAGAAAGAATTTTCATTTGTCTTCATTCAATAAAGCTTTTTTTATAAAACTTGTTTTTTACTTTATTTTTATTTTGTGGTTTTTAAGTTTTATTACAATCATTAATTAAAATTATTAACTCGTGAAACTCAGCGCCGAAATATTAAAGATATATCTGACATTAACTTGACACTTGAACTAAGTCAATTAATTTTGACACATGCTTACTTGATTTCGCGGCAGATAGATTTGTGTCAAAATTTTTATAGAAAATGTGATAATTATGCGGTGGATGATCAGATCGGTTTCAAAATTTGATAGATTAAAATGTCTCGAGATACAAGTCGGTGTTTCAAATTTCAGCTTGTTTGGATGACTAGAAGTGAATTAAAAAGCAGCCGAAAGATTTTTACCTCCTATATATATATATATATACCCGGGCAAGTTAATATAAAGCTTTTAAAAAGTACCAAAAGCAGATCGACGAGTTCTTTGTATTTTACCAAAAAAAATATATCGAGAGGGCTGAAAGTGCCCTAGGCACCACGTGATTAAATTAGTCTTCCAATAACCAGATTTATCAGGATAATCAGTAAAGCATCTTACCTCAACGTCGCTGAAATATGCAGAAAACTGGTTTACTATAATACTGAACACCAAAATGACGCAAAAGGTTACAATCTGCCCTAGGAGTGAAATAATTGAAAGCTTGATACTTTTGAAAGTTCACTGATAAAATGGCTGTCCACGGCGATTTTCACTATAAGGGGAATAAAAGCAGCTTCTTTAGTTGAAATTGCCTAGATGACGTATTATGCCAATTTGGCGTGGCTTAGAAGCAAAAAGATTCTTTTGAAGCAAATGGAGGTAATCAGAGCAAATTTGAGATCCATATTCTGGATTCAAAGATTCAATACTAGAAATGGAGACAATTTCAAAAGTTAAGTATCATCGCCTGAAGACAATGCAGTTCAGGTCCATTCTTAAGATGCTATTGTGTTTAATTTTATGTGTTTGATCTTATCTATATTTGTTGTTACTGTATTTAATGGCATTCCATGTAATTTTTGTTGATGCAATTAATTATTATTATTTAATAGTTTTTCCACACATAGCCTATAATAATTAATTGAGATCAAATCAGATCGTTTCCTGAACTATTGAGAAAACTTGCATTGTTTAATATTGAATGTTCCTACAACTTTATGGATGTTATTAAAAAACTGTCTGGCGCTTAACACTAGCTAACGGTAGAATGACTTTATTTACAAAAAAGATCGAAAATGACGAATAGTGCAAAATAAACCTAATTAAGCAATAAAATCATAACGAAAATATATTAATTATGCAAAACTCGGTTAATTCAAATGAGATTGTGTTTTAATTATACTAATTACATTATCACGAGATAGACAATAAGATAATGTAACAGCTTACCCGTAACTGTGACTGTTACTATTGTTCATTATAATAATAATTTTCCAGTAAAATAGAACACTGCATTTAATAAAATTTAATATGAAGCCACGGTATACTCGCTGATTTAAATTAAATTTGACTTTATTTATGATTAAAACGATTAACTAGCCAAAACCAACAAGTAAATTATTAGTTCGATTATTAAAATCGAATCGTTTTAAAAATGCAATTTTACTGCATAGATTTTAGTTACATCAGAACTCTGCAAAATCATATTTTATTAATATCTGTTCCCGTTACAAAATTGCAACAATCGCAATTTACAATGCACGAATATATGCTTATAATATAATATGCAAAAAAATCCGACAACCGTGACAACCCAGTTTGCTTCTCTTGCTTCTGTACAAGTTCAAAAATAAAAATTGTAAACAACTCTTTCGAGTTTTATTTGTTAATTTTTATAACTAAGAAAATTTATACTGCTTCTTCTATTTGCAAATGTGTAGGTATGTACAATGTAATATACTTTGGTACCGTTAAGGACACCCTGTATAGTATTATCACTGTTTTCACCAAATTTATTATTAAAGGTTTTGTTCGTTATTATATTATATCCTTTTGTAGAACCTACCTATCTAAAAATATAGTCTATTTATTGTTCCTTTTTGTATTACAAATTGAAAAATATTTGTTTGCCGCTTTGCTAAAATAATATCCCATGTTTTAATGTCCTAGCCGCATCTGCAATAGCACTAAAAAATTAAAACTTTTTATTTTATCTTTATTCGTTTCCATGAATTTTCAGGATTCTTTTTATAAATGAAAAGCTAACTAATTATTCTACGGCTCTGTCAGGTTTTTCTATATTATAAATTGAATTTAATTTTTCTCATAAATTATTTTACTCGGGAATACCGCAAATATGAACCCATTCAATTCATTCAAAACAATAACACAAACTTTTATTAATAAAAATCAATTTAAAAAAGAATTAGGTAGGGTTGTTAAATTTTGAACAGCTTACTTCGTTGCTGCAATACGATAACATACCTTGGAGGTTTTGTTACATTTACAGTAGCATCACGATTTCTAAAATTCCTATGAGAACATATGAGGTTGACCTAAGGACGTTTAAAATAACGTCTAAAATAACGCTGAAAATAGCTCATGTTTCAACAAAAATCCTCGAGAGTACCATGTGCTTATATGTGACTGACATATCTTCCCAAGTTTACTGTAATCTACCACTTTATTTTTAAATTGGAATGATAACTCCAACTATTTACCAATATTGAATATCAATAATACCTACATTTGTTTATCAGTGTTGAAATCACAAAAGAGCGTATAGCTCGATGGTAAGCTAGATCCTGGTAGATGAAACCCTTTACAGTTCTGCGTCATATGAATGACGATGTACGAATTAAAAAATATAAATCAATCTTCAAAGCGTTTCATCCAACTTATAATAGTATGCTTTAAGCTGTCTGTGAATATCGCAGATCCCACTGTTAAGCTGTATGGACATGAGATGCTAAGCTAAGATTTAGTTTTTAACGTATTGTGTTTTATACGAAAATAAGCGATTTTAGATTATTGGAATAAATCTCCAGCTGCCATATAAATACATTTTAAAAACTATATTTTAGCTTGGCTGAGCTTGAAGTTTTATTTAAAAAAGGTAATAAATTTAACATTTATTTGTTAACCTGAGTTAGATTGCAAATTTCAATAATATGTTTCATCTCGTACTGTCGGTGACCACGTTAACGTTTGTGATTAACGGCGTTGTAACCTTTGCATCTACCAATTACATTAAGGAGCAGTTGTATAATAGTCGGGTAAGAGTTAACCCAGTTAACCCTGGGTTAACCCTTACTGAACTTGATGGAATATTGGCCCTTGGAAACTTCTATGTTCCTGCTATTGGCCATTTCTGGTTAAATATCACCACTTCTATGTACTTTTTATAATTTATTTTATGAGGTGATTTGCTCCACCATTTAAACCTAACTTCTTTTAGACCACAGCAGTCAAGCAGTATGAAACCTTTATGCCATGCAGTGTAGATTGTGTAATGTGAAAATTAATAATTTATTATTTTTGATTGATACTGTAATATTTTCACGACTGACATTAGCAACAACAGTTTAAATATAGATTTTGAATGTATTCTTTAAATTTATTCATTTCCACTAATATTTCAGTTTAAAATGTATTCAGAGATTAAATTTAGAACAGCCAAGTAGACAAAAAGTATTCTCGTTGTGCTATTATTTATTACATCGTTTTGTGCGCTTTTACCCTAAGAAGATCTATAAAGAGCTTTTCTGTAAGATTTAGTTACAAGTACTTAAAGCACAGTAACAGATAATACAGATGACTTCCTTTTTCTTACATTTAATCATTTTAGTTAAATACCTTTTTATTACTGTTAAGTAATTGTTTTTTAACATTGAAAATTGAACGACGAAACCTTTCACCTGTTTGTTGTTTAAGTAATCTTACCTATGTTTCCTTTTTCGTTCGTTCATGGCAGTACTGCATAGAAAAATTTTGCCTACCACATTATACATAATATGAAAATAATAAAGGTAGTTATTAATTATCCAAAATATTGTAGAACATGTTTCACCGAGGATAAAAACATAATAAATGCAAATAACTTTGCGACGATTACCTTTTAAAAATTTTAAGTGGCAGCTAACTCATTTTTCTCAATAATAACTATTTCAACCTGGAAAGACTTATATTAAAACTGATCGACTTCTAAGAACTAGGTGGATAGTCGGCAGACGATTTTTAAAATATAGCACATCTCGGTAATTCGTCAGTTACAAACTGAAATTTTAAATATATTAATCGTAACAGCTAATCAAAATAATTTGAAAACGTGGCTGCTATAACTTCACGAATATGTTCTACCGTATAATTCTTCTAACATGACAGATCCCAAAACTTATCGGGATTTACGTTAAAATTTGGTCTCATCGTCCTCCAGAGAACTGTAGGTAATATCGGATCGCTACTTTAGTTGGAAATAATATAATCAAAAATTTAGCAGGAAATAGTAATAACAAATTGAAATTCGATACGCAGGCAAAATTAAAATTAATAAAAAAAATGTGAAAGGGTATTTTTAAATTCATAACTGTTTGGTATTTTCGTCAGTAGGTATGTAAATTTTTGTAATGTTTATGATAACTATAACCATATTTTATACCTTTTAAGCTACTTTTAGGAAATTGCAAGGCATGACCTATTCGACTTTTAAATTGTCAAGAAACTACGTTATGTAAACGAGAAACTTATGCAGTATAGTGGCAACTCAAACGAGCAAATACCTTGGATGAAACCCCGCGGAGTTGTAACTTCATCTATAACGTAGTTATAGAGGTCTGTGCCAACTCACGAATTCACTCACGGCGGAACGTCCAGTGCAATGATTACATTTACATAATCCCCTTAGCTGGCCACCCGCCATCATGAAGTGTGTTTATTTATTATCCAGAGAGGATGCTAGTACTTCAGTTCCATGTTCACGTTTGTCCAGGGAGAATCTGAAATGTAATTTGTTTCGGACGACAAATATGATTTTCATGCTTCTCTAACTCGCTGTACTGATTTGTTAACACAACGTTAGCATTGTTCAAAAAATTGCGAAATGTAATATTTTAAAATTAGCTTTACGTTTTTACTAAAAAAAAAAGGTCCAGTTTAATCTTATCACTTGTATTATTTAACATTTTATTTTTGTTTATTTCATTGTCATCCATATAAATTTTGAAACAAATATGTTTTCAGTACTAACTTTATTTATTTTAACAAATTGATACTACATACACTACAATCTTATTGTTGATTTTTGGCTTGTTTATTCTAAATTTTATTTAAAAAATAAAAACCCACACAATTTTACTACGCTATTTTTTGTTTTCTCTTGCAAAACAAATAATATTTTTGATGTTTCTACAACCGACATCCGAGTATTATTGCCTAAATAATTTAGCAATTGTTTTTAGCAAAGTTAGTTAAGAACTAACAAACTGTACGATTACTTTCATTAATTAATTGTACTACGAATACTGTAAACTGTAGTACTACGTATTTGTCACCAAATATTTTTGTTTTAATTGTCTACTATTAGGAACATATATTTACCTCAATTTTGAATCAGTGAAATAAGTTTTTGATTTTTCTAATTGTATTTAAGAAAGCATTAATTGTAATTTAACAATTATCGGTTGTAATTCAGATTATCACAATGTATTATATAAATTCATCAGCATTTTATCATTCTAGTACTATTAAAACTAATTGCAAAGGAACGTCAGTAATTGTATTACGACTGGAACCTTACTGTTCAATCCGATTGAAATCAGTTATACTTTAAAGCAAATATTCGAATTTCTTGTGGTGCAGGTTTCGGTATTATAAATAGAAGACTCTTTTACTTGAAAGTAAATATTGATAAGGCAAAAATTATCTTGCAACACAACACGCCACCATACACTTTACACTTGCCACTTTACAATAAATAATGTGCCTATTAATAGAGCGTTAAATATGTCGTTAATATATTATGTATAAGTATGGAAGTTAAATTTTTTTAAATAAAGGTTCCTACTTAAAAATACATTAGGGTTATTTTTTATAATTATTTTATAATATTGTATTGCATTCTATTATAATATGTAGTATATTAAATATATTATACTGTCAATATATTTATTTTAAAAATATGATGGTATATTACAAAATAATTTTACTCAATAATTAATAATATTAAGAGCATGCCAGAACGTAAAATATAATTTGTATTTATAAAATTTAGCTGATTATAGAATTGGACAAAACTGGAAGCCCAGCCCGTTGATAAAATATTCACAGCACACCACTGGTTATTTTTTAAATTATTTACTACCTAATAAAGAGTAATTGAAATAAATTACTTCTAGAACGTGCAATTTAATATTAGATGCCTATACAATTCTTTTTTGTACAGCTGATACAGCAGAAAAGCCTCTTACTAAAAACACTCAAACTTATCGAGTTATCTACGTATAGTGTATTATTTTCTGCCTCACATTCGTTATCTGGACAGTCCAGGCAATAGACGAACATTCTGAGGATCACAACATCCCAACGTTTACCGTTTACTTAATACTTAATTTGGACAAAAATTTGCTTTTAGAATTAATTTCAGGTTAACAATAATTTATATAATCAATTTCATTTGATAACTTTTATGATATTTGCACAAACTACTATTTCGAAGATCAAAGAACTGAAATAAAAGCAAAAACTAAAAAACTATCAAAGCCCGTTTGTGTTAAACGAAATACTCAAACGTTTTCAATTATTTACACAGCCATCGTATTCTATAATACATCTATCAATGTGAAATAGCTCAATCCGGAATAGATTCATTAATTTTACTCTTTTTTCATTTTCATCTATTTTTATAAACATTTTATAACGTCGCATTACAAATTGTAATTTACGGTAATTCAAAACATGCATGTACCAGCATACGTATTTAATATTAAGTACATAGTTTTAATTTTTAATTATTTTATAATATAGTTTTATAATGTAAACTTTGACATAGTATTAGTGCATCTTGATATTTTCCTTTGCAGTGTTTCTGCGGAAAGTTTGGTTCGGCTGATAGAATTTCTGATCCTACATATTCGTGAACAGTGATAGCTTTTGCTCAACGGAAAGCTATACAAATTCACTTCAAAATTCTTTTTCTTCATTGTCAAATGTATTTGTATTAGCTTGACTTGTGTAACTTCGCTTAAGAACGCTATCGAATACATCGTTCCATTAAAAGTTTTTTATTATCACCAAAAACATATTACTATTATATTATTATCGAATAATTATAATATAATGTTGTTTTGAAATGTCTGCGATTGATGAATATATAATATAATACGTATTGAAAAAAGCTAATTAAGTTGTAGTGGCATATTTATAATATTATATTGAAGAAAAAATGTATTTTCGATAATAATATATCATAAAGTAAAGCAATTGGAATATAGATGAACATATTTAAATGTGGATTTGGTTTCCATTTAAAAAGTAAATTTCAGAAACAATCTCGAAAATATCAGAAAAATCATAGTCAATTTGCTGTATCCGCGCCTAAGGCAAACCAATGCGAAATCATCCAACGAGTTTGTGATCAAAGACGATAAGACAATAGAAAAACTGATGTCTCAGCAGCCATTTTATAATTCTACATACGTCTACTAAATCATATCAAATTTAAATTATATTCCAGTTTTCTTATTATAAGTTACATTATAATACCACTTTGCTGCAGATGTCCTAATTCTTTTTATTCGTTTATTTTTCAAAAAACGCTGCAGTACATTCGAAAAAACTTTATTTTCGTAAAATTAATGTAAAATTATATGTAAGCAGTTGATGGTATATAATATGTCCGTAATATTATTATATAAAATTTTTCTGAAATTACAGTAAGTAATTTACTACACGTGACTCCAAGATTTGTGTATTCTCTGCTTGTAGTTTCTGAACTTGTCTAGTAAAGTGGTAAGTATGACAGAACCCTCTTCACTAGGAACGGCTTTGAAAAGCAAAATTAATGATGCTCATTTTAAGCAATTTGATTCATTTCCAATTAGATATCAAGTTTAAAATAATATAAACTATGTTATTTCCTATTGGACAGCATCTTAGTTCTACAGTATTGGTATTAATGTAATATTACAATTGGTAAAATGTTGTTATGCGAATGAAAAACTGGATGGAACAAAAAAGTTTGCCGTTTCAATATTTTGAAATAAGATATATTTGAAATCCTCGCTCCTATTGAATGTTTGAAATCTTTGATGCAATTAAAAGCAGAAATTAGTACGAAGGCTAACGAGTTACTAAAGGGGCAAGTATAATGTTTGTTCGGCCAAAGCAATTTCAAAGTTTTTATGTCTCAAGTTTTCGCTTATATCAACTCTAGATGCACGATATTAAACGGGATTATGTTCTAATTTTAATTTATAAATCAGTTTAACTACCTATATCTCTATTATTAACTGGACATTATAAGTTTTATACTTAAAAAGCAGTACTAACAATCAATTATAGTGGAATACTATAAAAACTGCATACACGTACAGATGTGTCGATATTATAAAATATACCACCATAGATAGTGGAGTTCAGCTATAAATTCATTATTATTAATTTGTTTCAGAAACAAAAGAAAACTGAACAGCATTTTAACTTTTTTATAAAATATGAATGCTTCGATAATTTAAAAGTTGGATTAATTGATTTATTTTCATAAGTTACAATTTTTAAAATCAGAAATTTAATTATAATGATTAGTTACTGAGATTATCCAATCTCGTCATACAAACTTAGAAAATTTGAAAAACTAAAAAATAAATCAACTAATTTAATTTGTGAATATTATAATCAAAGCTTTCATATTTTAAATATTTTCATCAGATTAATCATAACAATCAAACTCGTACAGGCTTTAATAAAATTGAAATTAACAGATTATTCAATTTTTTTTATTATAATTTATATTAATATGATTATTAAATCACTGTATTGAAATATTCGATAAGATTTAGACAAATCCTTTAGATTTTGAGTCAAATAATGACCGAAAAGCATGCATATTATCGTTTACCATATACAGCAGTATAGAACAAAGCATGCTACTCTAACCGCGCCACCAATTAATCGTCTTCATTAATAATAATCATAAGACCGTTTTAGAATTATATTTAAGCATTTTTACATCAGCTTACTATTTGAAAAAATCAAAAATATTTATTAATATTATTAATTTTAAATATAGTATTACTGATATAATAATATATTTGTATATGTTCTAATTCTCGTTGCATTTTTCTTTTTACATTCTATAAAATTGTTAAAACAATTAAAATTTTTATTTTACAACGCAAAGGATTGTTAGCTCTATTAATAATCAAATGTAACTTACACAATTCTTTTCGTGATTGAAAAGCCACGTATCTTCAATAAATTAGAAAACTAAATAACTTAATATTATTTAAAACCCACAAAATTTAAGTCTTGAAAAGTATTAATCATATTTTATTTGATTTATTGTTTAATTTCTTCCAGAACGCTAAAAAAATTAAATAATCACTAGCAATCCAGCATCGTACAAATTCTCTTCATTAAAAGAATTGATTTTACAGATCGTGCAGACAAGTTATCATTGCTGATTTTATGTTCAAGAAACAAGCATAATTTTTCCTAAATTATATATTTATGTTCATGGTCAAAGCAATGATTTTTGGTAATTGAAGGTACGAATTCTCGAATGACGATGGTTATGTGTAGGGCTCCTACCGGTGAGCTAAAATATTAGTACTATCACAATTGTACGTCATGACAAAACTATATGCAAATAACATATGTTATAAATTTGCTTCATTAACAAAGTAAATTAGATATTATATTGAATCATTCTATAAACTTTATCCACGTACTATGTGAGTTGAAACATGTAATAGGATAAACAGAACGACCGTATAAACGACGTCTGGAGAGTCGGAGGTGAACTGTGGAGTTCCTCAAGGTTCAATCCTTGATTCACTGCTGTTCTTGCTGTATATCAACGACCTACCGGTATGTGTCAATGAACTGGGAACTTGGTTGTTTGTTGATAACACTTCATTCTTGGAAGTCGGCAGAAGTGTGTCGAAGGTGAGTGCGAGAGTGGAAGATATTTTGGAGAAGGCAGAGCGATGGTTTCTTGCAAACAAACTAAAAATAAATCGCAACAAAACACATAGACTAACTTTTAATGTGCACCAGCAGCTTGATTCGGTCAAATTCTTTGGTGTACACGTTGATACCAAATTAAATTGGAACATTCATATAAGAAAGACAAGCAAAAAGCTGTCTACGGCAATATACAGTCTCCGACGACTTAAACAAATCGCATCGTCTGATCTAGTAAGAGCGGCGTACTTTTCCAATTTCCACAGTGTCGCAGTATATAGCACTATGTTCTGGGGAACAGCATCGGACGCTGAGGAGCTATTCTTAATGCAAAAAAAAAGTAATAAGAGTTCTGTGTGGCTTAAGACAGACCGATAGCTGCAAACTATTTCAAACGTAAACAGACACTTACCTTACCTTCGGTATACATATTATCCTGTGCTAAGCAAGTTCATGGGGCATCGGATTATGTCGCAAATGGGGAAATACATCACCATAACACCATAACGTTTCATAGGCTAAAGAGAACTCAGCAGCATGTTAACTATTGGGGAACCAAAATATACAACAGAATACCGGCTGCAATTAAGGCCCTGGATGCAGGGCGTTTTGACAGGTCCATGAGGATGCTTCTTATTAGACAATACAGTATTTTCGGTTTGCTAGCTTTCATGCTTTGCGCTTAGGAGTTGGATTTGGATTTCTAGTGAAGGAAACTGGGGGAGACTTGCATCGACGGTTTTATACTGTAATACTCAGTATAAAATTTGAATGCCAAAAGATTCAAATGACATAAAAGAGAATATTGTAGATGGTTTTAATTGAACATCAATTTCAAGAAAAACTAACTCAAGACCCCCAAAAGTTTGAATAGCATCAAAGATGGTGGTTAAACTAATATCAAACACAAACCCAGTGTGCATTAACCCAGCTTAATAAAAAGATCTTAATAAACATTACTATGTGCTATGGTCGCTACAGCAACAGCAGAAATTAACTTGTAAAACCGAATGATGCTGAAGCAACCAATTGTAAAATTTATGGCAATTTTAAAACTACATATAAAAATTTACGATGCAGACAATAGACAATATATTTGAAAGCTATACTAATTTACAGACGTTAATGCCCGGTAAGTAATTATTCTTAACTGTTATTCAAATAGAAATGTGTCTTTAAATTTACAGGTTTACTGCAGATATTATAAATTAGGTATAAAATATTTGATTTAGCAAATATTAGTTTTAGTACCAAGTGCTTCAAATATAGCACATCGTAGTACTAAAATAACCTAAGACTAAATAAATATTAGTTCGGATATTTGTTCTAAAATTCTCATTAATAATTTTGTTTCAATCTGTAAATTTAATTTTGAGAAGTGTCGAAATGGAAGTCTTGCAAATTGTGAATTATATTCAATAATATGCATTATTGAAATTATAATTTCTGCTATAGTGGAGATAATCTCTTGTACTTGCATTTCTATAACTTCCAAATGCATCCATGCAAATGGATTGCATTTTGAAATCATAAGATTTAAAACTTCTGCAGTTATAATACTACGCAAATATATAAAGATGTATTTAAATTACCACGAGTTATGTATGTTTGCAAAACTTTTGCTATTATGCTATTAGATTATGTGGTGTAGCACTTCTCCTTTTTGTATCTACAACCGTATTGATTTATAAGCAAGTATATAGTTATTATATTCTAGTACACAGCAGTTAATCTTATATTAATTGCCTTCTTCGCCACTTAGAAGACATGTGACGTCAGTAAGATTAATTAACAATGTGCAATATTGCTAACGTTTCTTTTATTAAATTTGAAAAAAAAACACGGAAACGAGATCAAAAATTAATCATTATTGCCTAACTCAAAAATGTTGTTCGCTTATTAATATTTTTCACCGCTCAGCTATAAGCTTTTATCAATTTCAAGAATATTACAAAGTGTTCTATTTATTACAAATAATTATTGTCACCTCCTGATGGAATAGATTCGAGATTTGAGTCGAAATTTTCTAGCTACAAACTGTAAAGTGCTTTTGTATAATAACCTAAACTAATGCATTACAGATACATCCATAGAGCAATAATCATCTGCAATATTAATTATATTTAAAAAATTAACATTTCATATAGTTTCCATAACCTCACATAGGTTAGTAAATTAAATTAAATAGGGTCTGCTTAGCAATCTACATTTACGGCTTATCGTCGCTTGAATATGCAGATTTTGGTCATTAAATAGTAATTTTTTATTTGATGCAGAATATTTAAGTTTAATCTTTGAATGTATAATCCACGTTTTTGCATATGCAAAACCTATAATTATTTTCAATAAACGCAGAGAATAACATAATAAATTATTACAATTATAATCCGCCCAGCAGAATGGTAAATTATTATATATAGGTTTATTACTAAATCGAGGACAATAATTGCATTACTTTAACAAACAGTATAATATTTACTAATAAATATACAACTAATACTTAGTATTTAGCTTAGCATTTACGCGAAATGTAAAATTATGGAATGTTATATATATGTATAAAAAAAGTTATATCTTCTTGTTGATATATCACTAATTAGCGTTTAATTATCTTTACAGCCGTTAACTTATTACTCCGTATAACTACACAACCACACTAAAGTACACATAAGCAAATACGAGATCAATCTTCATATAATTTGAATTAAAATTAAAAGCACATATAAATTAATTATCATATTCCGAGTAATTTTTTATAACTAAATTATGTTATCAAGAGGTTTATTTGATGCATACTATATCTAACCTGCAGCTTATCGTGTAATTTCAATCACGGCAAAATTAATTTGACAACAACTCAGAGTCAAACCTCTATGACCCAAGCCTAACTCGCCTGTTGTTAACCCCTTTAAAAAAAATTACTGTTAAAAAATCAGTTTGTTAAATTTAATAATAATTTGTTAATTAATCTTCTTCCTCTTTTATTACCACGATGTACCAAGTTTACACTTGGCATTCATGATTCTATGAACGCTTGAATAATATATTCTGCAGTGTAGTGGACCAAGGATTACACTGGGGTTTCCTATTCCATAGCCTGTCGATTTAAGCCCTTATATCACATTTCTGCTTGGTAAATTGATGATAATAAAAAATCAACTAAATGCAACTAAACTGTACGTCGTTCATAGATTTTATTAAAAAATAAAATTGTATTGAATTTAGATAGAATAATCCAATTTGTTAATATCCATTATTGGAGACAAAACTATTCATAGTCGTATTAAATACAAGCATGCAAATTTGCACTTTACCGTAATTACTCGATGGATTACCATGAATATTGCAGAGATGGGAATAAATCACACTTAAGCGTCGTATCTGCAACTCTCGTACTGTGTTAATTTATAAAATATCAACAAATCAACTCTCATCAACTTACCTGTGCTTCTAGATTCCAATAACGACGCTACACTTTGGCTCAAATTACGCATTTATCAGTGTATTATTGTCTTTAGGATCTAAATAAAGAAAATCTTATATATTTTCAATTATCAGATCTAAATATTATCGTGGTATCTAGTCAATTTATCAGGAAAGTTTTGGATGGGAGAGTATCCTACTACAAAGTTATTGCTATAAAAATTTGTTGCAAATGTTCTAGACATTGTTAGAATAAAATTAATGCAACAATTCGAGACCAATATTCTACATTATATACTACGATTTAACTTCTTTCGGCGAAAACGACAAAATTCCAAGTATATTGTACATTTTTATTACATTATTGTGTATGTCGAAATCTGAATCTAATAAATAGAATGAAAACCGTAGCGTTAAACCTCCAGAGATTTTATTAAAAAATTTAATAAAACCGAATATGAAGAAACAACAAATAAAAAAAATTTCCAACATTCTGCAAGTTAGTTAATTGAAGCTTTATGTGCTTACTTTGCACATTTTAAAATGTAGCATTCTCATATTTTTGTTTACGATAGCAACATTTAGAGCAACACTAGAAAAATCGAATAATTCAAACTATTTAGATATACCTATTTACGTATTATAGGTAGGTACAAAGAAATAAAAATAAAAAATTAAGATAATATATTCTCGAACGATACAGTTTATTACAGTCCCGCAAATAAGAGTTTCGTTGCTATGCAAGATTTAGAGGTTTATTTGGTTTCTTGTGAAGGACCCAAAATTTAATGCTACTTCATTAGTTTAAAAATATTTTATCTCTTAAATATTATAGTTTATTTGGTTGTAACTATCAGCAATTTAATTTAAAAATACATAAAGTTAAAAAACCGCATTTTATAGTATACAGATTTTAAATTTTTACTATTATTTATCAAAAATAATCCACAATGTTTACCAGTAGGTACCTTGCTTACAGTAATATTTTCAAAAGAAAAGTTAAAGCTCTTGCTCTGTTTACTGACAAAAAGTAGGCCTGATCCTGGAATAAACAACAAAGTTAACCAGCGTCTTGCGAATATGCCACCCAATTCGGTATACATTTTGCTTTTGTGGATTCTGAAAATCAAATTTGATAAATATTAAATTTTACTTCCCAAGTGAAGATTGAGCGGGTTAAATTAAAGGAGAACAATTTAATACGAAAACATTTTCTTAACACTTTTACAAACAATTAATATCAACTTTATAAAACTAACAATAAGTTTGTTTATCTTATTTTAACTTGATCTATAAAATTTAACATCTAATGCTTACATAATTTTGAGCTCGACTCGACAATGATTGATTTTGATTATAAAATTTTGCTTTATTTCTGGTATTTTACACAATTGCGATGAATGACTTATGAATACTGTTATAAAAATAATGCACATGGACAAAAAATTAAATTATAAACAACCATGTTTCGAAATAAACTAAAAATGACAAAGGTTTATTTTCTAATTATATTTATATACAACAAAGCAAGTATAATTTTTATTGCCATTTACAGAAAGCTTGCATTGAGCTATAAGTTGTTGAAGCAATTTCTACACAAACATAAAATGCGGGAGGTTTTCAAAACTCATGACAAAATAAATGCGATATATTATTTTCTGAAAAGTCTTAAGTGGAAAACACTCATCCGTTTCTCGCAATTTTGTTCCTGCCTCTTTGTTAAAATCGGAAAGCATATCGCATAAAGTTTCTGCACGTCGACATCTCGTGCATTTCCACATACATATATGGAAGCAAAACATTAGAAAATGATGGAAAGTAACCGGGTCAAATTTTTTAAGGTTTTTAGTAAAGTAGGTGAACAAAGCAAGCAAAGTCGCGAGACTGTGAATTGTTTCTGTAAGTACTTAGTTGCCAGATGCGGGCCGTTCAAGTTGGGTTCGATAAAAATCTTTATTTAGTTCCTTTTGTTTTATTCAGATTTATATTTTTTCTCGTAGACATCGACAGGAAATATATACATTTGACCCCAAACGCCAAATGCGACGCGATTGCTTTGCTAGTAAGCGGAAAATTGAACGGATAAAGCGTAACAAGTGAAGCAAAACCTTCTATTCTTTTGCCATAACTTCAAAGTATAAATTATATAGCGTCTCACTAGCCATAATTGCATCTTAGAATTTTAAATTTGTTTATTTAAAGAATCTTATATTCGGTGGACCCAGAAGAATATAGATAAATATTATAATCCTATAAATATTTTATATTTCAGATTATTGGATGATATTTACAATAAACTTTGCAATATTCAAATTATATTGCAAAAATATTAAATTTAGAAACGGTTAAAAAGAATTCGGTTGCGTTTGGCATGTATGATAAATATCGTACAACTTTTCAAAAGTAGATCGAAAAATACACACGTGTCAACAATACAATTTTTTAAAGTAAAATACGTATTTCAAATTGAAATTGTATTATAGAAATTGCAATATAAAAAAATTAAGATTTTCCATTTCCGAATTTATAGCAGGTTTTTTAAATAATATGATAACAATAATACTATGTATATTGTATATATTGGCATGTATTTTTGTAGTGATTATGTTTATAATTTTATTTTTTCCTATTCTGCTTTTAATCTAAAGGTATTGTAATTTCTATACTTGGTCGAGGATCGAACCTGCGACTTCTCCATGCTAATCTAGCATTCTACCATTGGCCAACAATAGCAACTTAAACAATTTAAAAACCAAAAACAACTTCTAACAAATTAAACATTTACAAATTTAAATACATAATTAAAATAAAATTAATAATTTTTATAAAAGGGAACATGACCATACTGAATGCATGTTTTTCTCCAATTATTATGTATTATACTATATACATCACTATTTTTTATATCGTATTAAAAATTTTCCTATTTTATAGCATTTTTTGCTTTTTATTAATTGCTCCATTCCAATAGCGTCTAATCCTATTGGATAATTGTATTTCAATTATTTTTCCTAAATTATTATAAACATATCACCAATATTTTGTAATAAATAGGTATATGTAGTATATTACAACAAGTAGGTAAGTATAATATAGTACATAAATTTAATTTGAATAGTTGAAGCAATGTGACAAGAGTTTTGATTATATTATGAATATATCTTGCAGTTAATAATGATATGAGCTACGATTACAATGATATTATACTCGTACTTGTCGATATTCATTTAAGAGTCGAGATCTGTTACACGTTCCAGATAAATGTTACTATCGGTATTTTTAAGATGATAAGGTAATATTATTCAATCTTGACATTGGTTTTGGCTCAAGTTATAACTCTGGATTTGTCTCATTTATGGTTTTGATAATTTGCAGAAACCAGATATAACAAATGCTCAATTACATAATACAAGTTAGTGCAAAATAATATTATCAAGCTTATTAACTTTAGAGAAATTAAATATTAATAAGTTTGTAAATAGAAATAAATTACTGGTATATTTAAATTATATCTTAAACAATTTGAAATAAATTACTGTCAAATTGTCATACTCATCTGAAAAGCTTAACATATAGTAAAAGCTCCATTATCCGGCACGCTCAAGGGTGAGCCGCTATCACATAATCCAATGTGCCTGATAGTAAAACATATACATTCCACTGCTTGTATTTCAAAAATATAATATTTTTTGGAAAAAAGTACGATAACTCGGAAGCGGATTTAAAATTTTTTTGTAAATTACAAATATAAATATTAAATTTTATGGATATCTACTGGATAATTTATGGCGAATACTCAAGCTCAGTAGGAATCAGCTGAGACGGATTGTAGGACTTTTCACAGGACACTGCTGCCTTAAAAGACACTTCAAAATCATGGGGATTGCTGAAGATCCTACTTGTAGAATTTGTGGTGAGGTGGACGAAACCCCCCATCACATCTTATGTGAATGCCCGGCATTGGCTGGGAGTACGCTACTTCACCTTGGTTTTCCCTACCCGGCAACTGAGGAGATAGCACAGACAACCTATAATCGCTTATTCCACTTTGTGGAGGAGACGCGATTGCTGGAGTGGAGCTTTGAACGAAGGATACTATAAGGTTGAGCTTCAGTACAGTGGGTGTCTCATGAACCACGACCCGTTAGTTAATAATAATATGGCGAATACTTTATTGGTCAGACGCATTGGGTAGCTTATAGTAAGTTAACCGAAGAACTGCTGTCTCCGTGCTTCGAAGGGCACGTTAAGCCGGCGGTCCCCCTGGCTTAATGATCATTTTGAGATAATATTGTTGGTAAATTTAACAATTTGATAATCCATTGTTAAAGATTGAAATTATAATACATTTGTTGGATGTATGGTTTTCTAGTTAATTTAATACATCGACAATTAAAACAGAATAAAATTAAAAATTTAACTTCGATGAACAGATCTGATGACTTTTGGATTCCAAATGTGTATAGGAGCGTTTTCCATTTGGTAATGTCCATTCTGTCATGTTAATAAACTGTAAACTTCTTCTTCAAATAGTTGCTGTATTGTGGGATTAGGATGATCTACCATGGAGCATCAATTGAATTAAAATATGTACGTCCAAACTGGTTTGATGATAACTTGATAAATGTTCTTACTGTGAATGGGAATTCGAAGATTCACCTTTATTTCATAGCAATATTGTTATGATGAACGACAGTCAGTGCAAATAAAACTCAAGAAAATAAGTTAAAAATCGCTTTATTGTATTAACCTAGATAATAAAAATAAAAAAGTGGACAAAAGGTTTAATTATTAATTTACTAGTCGAGGACGGAACATACAACATGCATATTGATTAATAAACTCTGGAGTTAATAAATAAACAAACGTAAAATAACAACAAAGAAATACTATCATTTATTCTGTGAAACCAAACAAATCCAATGTTAACAAAATTAAAAATCGTTAAGTTCAGCATGTCAAAGTGACGGGTTACGGGCCATATGTGACCCATTCGTATATTTTTGGGGAATGTTAAAATTCAGATAGACTACTCAGAAACGCCGTACATTTAACTACTTTTGCGATTATACAGTGTGCCCACCAGAATAAATACGTACTTAAGTACTTAGGTACATACTTCATTGGGTTTCATAAACGCTAAACGGATAGAAATTTGGTTAAATTTGCTTATTATTAGTAAAATTATCTAGATACTGCAGAACAATTTTGATATTCCTAAGACAATTTTCCATTCATATTTTAAAGGTGACATTTATATTGGCAAATTTTGATTCATACTGACACTAACTTTCTTATTTAATATTGCAACGAGTAGCTTCCGCATTATATTTTATTATTCAAACAGATTTTTTATTTTGTAAAAAGGACTCGATAGGTACCTAGTATGTACATATATTTTTACAAATATTTATTTATTATAGCAGATACTACTTATTACTCAACTCGAAGTTTAATTTAAATTTTTAACCAAAATTTCCGGCATATCATATTATTAATGTAAATAAGAACTTTTACATAAAATGGATGAAATTTTATATTAATATTATTGAATATAATTGAAAAATTACTAACTCTATTCAAAGATTATTTTTTGACTAAATGAATAAGTTAGTTTTTCATTTCAGTATAATTATTTTAATATTAAAATACTATATCCAAAAAATGTAATTATTCTTTTATAAAGCCAAGCTCAATTGAAGCAAATTGGCAAATACATGAAATATAATTCATTTAAACTCATTTTCTTCAGTTGGAAGGTACAAATAGAATCAATAAAATAGAGACTGCAATTCCTTTCTACGTTCTGTCAAGCTTAAAAAGTTCATCTTCTTAAAGCCGTAAAACTCTTTTCTTTTTCTTTAAAACTGTTATATGTACAAAAAACATAAAACGATTATTTTGTACTGAAGCTTCGCAATAAGTTATTGTAGAAATTTAAAGGGTATTATAAAGTAATTTATTATGGAAGTGAATTAACGTTTAGATTTAAAATTTTTTATTATCGTAAAGAAATAATAATTGTTACTTAATGAATTAATTATACCAACCGCTTGATAAGGAAGACATTTGTATTTTTTATCATTTAAGAGAAATATCTGTTAATCTAAAAATTGGGCTGTTCGATGAACATACATCACAGTTGGCAAAATATATCGACAGTACATGGAAGATACCCGAAACGGGCGTATCGCAATTCGACACCATTCATTATAAATGAGAATTGAAATTACTACTGAAACAGAATTTCTATTGTAACCCTGCTAGTATCGTTAATTAAATTTTTGTGTTGGTGAATTGTTTTACTTCCGTGTTTTTATTTTGTTAATGTAAACTTGTACAATTTTCAAAAGAATTTTCACCGCAAAAATACACAATTTTTTAGTTACTTCAAAAATATAAAAAAATTGTATGTTAACTTTAATAATTAATTTAAAAATTAACAAACGGCATAATTTTAAAACAAATTCTTGCTTAACATCAACTTTCCAAATTGGAAAACAAAATAGTTTATACTAAACTAATTCGCGTATTTGTTATACTTGCCTAACCACAACCCTCATATCATAAATTTAATAATCTTAGAAAACTTCTTAAATCGATTTACTAAACCCTGAACCATGACTTCAAAGCCGAATGCCAACCACCCAAATGCTCGAGACTACGTGCAGCTATAATTTTATAATACCGTTTCGTTCTTTAACAAAATTGGTTATTTTCCATATTTCTACCAATAATATAATCAATTACAAAGTTTCTCTTTGTAAAATCTTTTTATTCAATAATTGGTATTGTAAAGAAAACAAGTAGGAACTTTTATAATTATCTTATAATTTTTCAATCGACCTGGAAAACGCGATATCCTTTATAGTTTGTAGTAAAGCAAAACTGCACTCAATCAATTACTTAACACCACCAATATTTATTGTAATAATTAAATATTTAGTTGCATTTACATGTAGCATCACGCGATATTTTACAATGGACAAATGAATTTAAATTCGTGGTTAATTAAAAAAAAATTGATAAAATTATATTGATATGAATTGTTATAGCTGTAAAGGATGTGATTGAGAAAAACCAACATATTATCTTCAAAAATACCCTCTTACCTCGGCTAAGTTCAGCCTTAATAAACTTCTAAATTGCACGAGAATCTTGATTTATTAGCATTGACATACCAATAAAATTCAGATTTTGATATACGACAAATTTTATAATAAATTAATTCATTATTGAAAATTTTAGATTCAAAATTAAGTAAAGAAAAAAATTATTAAAAAATCCTAGGAATTAATAAAAAAATGTAAAAAGTGCCCCCAGTGATTTTAAAAAATCCATATACTTAGCTGATCGATTTCTAATTGAAAAAAAAGAATTTTCTCAAAATTTCAGCTTTTAAATCCGAATGGTTACGACATAATTCAAAAAAAAGTAAGTAATTTTTAAACAAAAAAATATATTTTACAAGTATTAAATAGTATTATTATTATAAAAAAAAACGGGTTGTGGTGTTATCGCCTACTGCACTGAAGCTTAAGCTTATTGTGCCCCTCGTTCCGTGTTTTTACTCCATCAGCTGCGTTTCCTCGACAAAGTCGAGTACGCGGCCGATGGGTGCTTGTACTATCTCCTCGATTTCCAGGTCTGGAAAGGTCAGGTCTGGACACGAGGTGACGTGTTCTTTTACCCGTCAGTGCCGGGCATTTACTTAAGATGTGGTGAGGAGTTTCATCTGCTTCACCACACATCCTACAAGTAGGATCATCAACTATCCTCATTAAATTGAGGTGTCTTTTCAGACAGCAGTGTCCTGTAAAAAGTCCTACTATCCTTCTTAGCTGTTTTCTACTCAGCTGGATTATTGCCTTACTCCTCGCTTCGCTTGAGGGGCCTCTTATGAACATCCGCGACTGCCTCAGTCCAGGGAGGCCCTCCCAGTGGCAAGGTGTTGTCTCCTTAATGTTTCCCTGATTTCTCCCCTTACGGTTTTGTATGAAATCCCGCAGTTAGGTTCGGGACCTATCAGGGTTGTATTTGCAGCCATTCTGGCCCGGCGGTCCGCCTCTTCGTTCCCCTTTATGCCCTGGTGTCCCGACACCCACATGAGCGTAACGCTGTTGCGGGTTGCCAGTTCTATCAGTGCATCGAGGCATTGCTTTACGACCTTGGTGTGTATTTCTACTCCTTTTACTTCTGCCTGAAATACAGAAGCGTGGCAGCCCAGGTTGATGCCAAAGGCATCTCCTGTTCTACTCCTGCTTATACCTGCTCCAGTACTTATCTTTGTCTTAGATCCATCTGTGTACCAGATGGTATTGTATCGGTTTAACCAGCTCCTGCATGGTTTTTTCCTTGCCCCTCTCAGGTATTGCTACACTGAATGGTTTTCGGAAGTCCCTTACAGTGCTAGTTCTGTCCGATTGCATGCAAAGCATGTTGTTGCTCTTTATAGAGTTAAAGATCATGGTATGGTGCCCCTTTGTTGGGGTGGCCATATCTAGTCCATTAATTGTCAGCCTGTAGGCCGCTAGTAGGGCCTCTGCCTCCACGACTAAGTGCAGTGGCTGCAGCCCCAGAAGAGCTTCCATGGCTGCGGTAGGCGTTGATCTTAGTGCCCCCGTGATTCCTAGACATGCTAGTCTTTGTAGCTTGCCTAGTTTATTTATGCTTTCCCTTTTCCTGGCAGCGTGCCACCAGATCAGGGCCGAATATGTCACAGTGGGTATCACCACTCTGATGTATAGCCAAAGTACCATCCTCGGTTTCAATCCCCATGTCTTCCCAATCACGCATTTACAGGCCCATAGGGCCCGAGTCGCCTTGGTTGTGACATGTTGTAATTGAGAGGTTCAGTTTAGCTTGTCATCCAGGATTATACCCAGATACTTAACTTCCCTTACTACATGTAGTTCCTTTCCCCACATTTTTAGTGTTTTCACATCTTGCAGTTTCCTGCGTCGCGTGAAGGCGACCACTGAGGTTTTTTCCGGATTGACCGATAATCCCTCTCGTGTACACCATCTTTCGACAGTCTTCAGTGCTCTTTGCATCATGGATGATACAGTTTCCCCGAATTTTCCGATCACTAGGATTGTGATGTCATCAGCAAATCCTTGTGCGTGAACTCCAGTCTGTTGCAGCTCCCCCAGTAGGCTGTCCAACACTAGGCACCACAGTAGGGGTGATAAAAACCCCCCCTGCGGATACCCACGCGCGGCAGAGACCTCCGCGGTTACATGTCCCAGACTAGCACTTATTTCTCTACCCCTTAGGGTGGCACTGATCCAACCTGTTATGGTTGGGTGTACTCCCCGTCTGTCGACGGCTTCTTCTATTGAATCGAAAATAGTAAATAACATTCGAAGAAAATATGAAAAAAACCAAAAGGATCAAGTTGAAAATTTTACCATATAATGAAGAGCAAGAGAGGAGTTTTCTGTGAAAAATTCGTGAGTAACATATGAAAGGAACATATTTAATTATAAAGACAAAAACTTTTCTATTTTTTTTAAGGAACGGTTAAAAATGAATTTTTCAATTAGAAATCGATCAGCTATATGGATTTTTTTAAATCGCTGGGGGCACTTTTTACATGCTTATCCGGCTATACCCTTTGCGTCATAATAATGACTACAATCACAAAAAAAATTAAATAAATAAATGAAAATTAACATTTACCTTTGTAAAATCATATTGATTTTCGTCGCCGAGTTGACCACCGACGCCAAGTGTAAATAGCCGAGTTGTCAGTCATTTATATTAAGTTCAACATATTATCACCAATATTTTCTAATAAAAGTAAAGCGAATTTAAATTTGTTTAGAGGAATTGCAATAATTTGATTTTTCTTTTCTTTATAATTTGGATTTCAACACATGTTTAAAAATCAAGTAAAATGTTCTAAGTAAGAGAAAAAAATCTAAAAGCTACAAAATTATCAAATTGGCAGCAATTTTTCTTTTAAATTTTAATTACACTTCAAAAAATATGGGTATCTTCATTTTGTAACAACATATTTCAGAGGAAAAATAATCTGGAACTGGTAATGGATTCAATCAGATAAATAATTATAAAATTTCAAATATTAATATCTCCGAAACTATTGAACAAATCGATATTAAAATTTGGAGAACATAATAATATAGAGTACGTCGTATCTCCTCAAGGCATATTACATTTTCAGAAAAAAGAAAGTGGGGTTTTTGAAAAAACGACTTTCAATTCTTCACAAAAATTGTAAAATTTTTACAAATTTTAGGAAATTTCGAAAATATTTTGAGAATAACATAATTTATTTTAAAACCCTAAAATGCCACTATCGGGCGACAGGACTCTCTTGAGGTGAAAAAAATAAGGGTCTCCTCATTTGAAATGGATTCAGTCTATATATGTTTTGTATTTCAATAATAATTTTCTATTTTTTTAAAATAATCAGTTTAAAATCAAATTGTATTTCGGATTATTGAAAATTTGAATAAATACTAAAGCTTTATAATGTATTTTAGTAACAAAACCGGCAATGTTTGTAGTTCAGAATCAAAACCTGCCATCTCCCCTTTTAGTTTATTGATTTTTGAGATATTTGAAAAAAAAAAATTGAAAATTTTTGGTAATAAATATGACATATAAATTTTTCGAATACCACACTGTGAAACCTTATGATCTCTGCACCAAATCAAGTTGCTCCTCATCGGAGTTAAGCATTCATTGAGTTACACATAAATCAATGGGTGCGTTTAGCGAAGGTCAGCGGCTGAGAAGTTGACTACAGCGGTTTCGCTAAACGGTACGCTGAGCAAGCGCTTACTTACAACTGTTGAGTAAACATCTCAGCGCAAAAATTTTACGCTGAGTTGTTCAACTAATGATGAATTTAACACGTGACCCTTCCCACCCATCCCTTAACCTAAAAATTATGTTCTGTTTATGTTTTTACGTTGTGTCGAGTGTTTCGGGGTTCAGTTTAGTTTTATTAATGATCTTCAGCAGCACGATGGCAGGATATATAATATCCAGATATAAAATATACACAACTTAACCTAACACTTTTACTTCACGTTTAATGTATTAAGTTGACTGTAAGCTTACCGTTTAGCGAAATGTAAATAGCTGAATGTCATCATACTCAACATAGTTGACCGATGACTCTAAGCAGCTGCGCTCGCTAAACGCACCCAATTTCTGAAATATTAGATATCAGATTGAATGCTTCCCCCCTTGAGATCAAGTTGCTTATTAGTCGATTTGTACACCAATCGATTTCAAAGACTAACAAAATTAACTTGCGCTTCTCTCCTCCCTAATCGAGTAGTTAATCCAGCTGTAATTCCATTGAGGAGCACATCAATTGAGATTCTCAGTATTCCTAGGAAGTCCTAGTTTTGACCTGCTATTAATAAATAAATGTTTTTTGAATTAGAATCTACATATCCCAAGTTATTGTCGGCCAAATGATGCGTCGTCCAAATGTACGTCGGCCAAATAACTGCGAATATACCATTTAATAAATATAATATGATAACATAAGCCTGATTTAATAGTTAATACATGTATTATGAATTATATTATGAATATAAATGTATTATGAATACCTACATTTATTTATTTAAAAAGTAATCTTTAAGCATTCGCTTCACTTCTTCATTAAGAATGCTAGTAAATGCTTTATCAGGAGTAAAGTACGTATATAATCAAATCTTATTTATAATACATACATAGTTTTAGTTAAGATTATTGTATTGTACCTACATTTTTTAACAGTTTTTTCAGTGTATAATATATAGACCAATTTTAAGGTTTGATCTTGGTATGAAGCTTTCAAAAAACCAAATTAGTGCACTTGTTATTATAATAATATATTAGGTTCCAACTTTACACAATTAAGTAGAATTTTACAGTTTATTTAAGATCTGAGTTTGTAATTTAAAATTTAGTTTATATTATTCATAAATACTTTAACGTACAGTTTACAAGATAAATTATGTACGTTTATGTACTGACTGCTTTAATATAATAAATTATGCATTTAAAGAAACAAGCAAGTCAAATTGCTAAAAGTTACAGTGAATAATTTATGCGTCGTTAATTAGATAATATAAAAATATTGTTAGCTAAGCTCTTTTACTTTTATTTTTATAGGTAGTTTATTAGCCGCACGTCAAGTTTAAAAAGTTAAACTAGGACACTAATAATCAATTATAAAATTTTTTGCGTAATTTAAACATTATTTTACACTCAAATCTATTGTTAATATTAATAGTATTGTAATAAGTATAGTACGGACTTTTAAGCATAAAAAATCGTAAAAATATCGTTTAAAACATAATATACATTAAACTTAAACAGAATAACTAATAAGTAAGAAATATTAAAATAATTTTTTGAAATAAAGCAATTCAAAGTAACATAATAAAATATTATGTATTTAATTACGGTACATCTTTTCTAAAAAATGAATTTATTGAATGTTTTTCTAAATTTTTCAAAACACCGAAAACAACAACACCGAAAGTAAAAAAAAGAAGGTATTTATGTATCTAATAATGTAATACAATAAAAAAAAATTCTAGTACCCTATTTTCTTCTTATTAATTTAAAATTTCGTCCTGGAAAATGCAAAGTGCATCAGGTGTATATTCTTTTCAAAAAACATCCATCTGCACCTATAATTGTTAACATTAACAATGTTGTGCAAATAATTATTTTAATTGGCTTTTTTACAAAATTTTCCGTTACTTTTACATACATTCATTGTCTCTTCCTGACCATAAATCGGTTGATTAAATACAGTAATACTAAAACTAGACTAATGATTTCATCCTATTCATGAAATAATCTGTAAACGGAAGTACTCAGCGTGAGGAAGTTTAATCAATTTTACAATAAATTATATGCAAATATCAAAAATTATTTGTTATTAAAAGCGTAGCAATGTAACCGCATAAAATTTTAAGTAAGTACTTAACAGATAAAACGAAAAAAGGTAAGTACCAACGTTAAACATTTGCACAAATTTCGAGCATTAAATTTAATACTTTTAACAAAATTTTGAATATTGGCGAAATTTGCAGGCGGCGTAAATACAATAATTACTTATATTAAGCTACCACCAACAATTTAGGTCATTTAGTTGCACCCTTCAACAGTTCACTGCTATTGTCAGCAAATACTAATGCCTCTATTCATGAAGCTGTTCGAATTGTGAAAACTACTTAGAAAATTAATTTCACTCCTAATTGCAGATTTTCAAATTTAACTTTTAATTACGATCTTTGCACACATTTAATTTTTATTACTTTAATTAAACAAACTGAGTATTTGCATATTCAATTAAACAAACGTATTGATTAAATTTAATTAATTTAAAATGGACTACAATTTATTATTTGCAATGTTGTTAAAACATGATAAAATATTCTGATTTTTCAAAGAATTTTGCTTTTCTTTCATTTATAAGTACTTAATAACATAAGAAATAATAATCTCTGTTAGACAACTTTGTTGCTTTTGAAGTCATGTATAAATAAAATATTGAATAAATTTTGATTGCGATTAAAATAACAAAACATAATCTCTTCTAAGGAAACTGCAAAGTAATTCTTTGCACGAAAGAGCTTTAGCTTGGGAGCTTTAGCTCTGCGTCATTCGAGTTCACCTTTAAGCTCACGTCCGGTGGCAAAACTTCTCTTTGTTACTACATCCCTGAATTTATCATTTTGCTCAGAGAGGATTGTGGTTCGAATCTCAAGTAAACGTCACGCATCAATTAATAGTATTACTAACCCTTTACGCGTATATGTTATTGTAAAGAATTGATTAGCGAGTGTATAACTAACTTAGCACGACCAATCGTGAACGTGCAAAATTTATATTTATCAAACAATTTCGTTAAATATATTATCCGGTACAATTTTAACTGTATATCATTAATTACAAAAATGTGTTGTCTAGTCGAAGAAAAATAAACCAAAATTATTTATGACGCGTTTCGATTTATTCAATCATAATCTGATATGAATTTGTTCATTTTTATATGACTAGACAACAACATATTTTTTTAATTGATTGGGAATGTCATAATAACCTAAAACAAACAATTAATCGTATTTATATAATTATTTATATATGCAAATATATTATAACTTCCAATTTTGTAATTTTTCTTATGTTTTTATGTTATTACCATATTCGGGTTATAAATTTTCACAAAAACGCTGAACGCTCATAGCTCAAAAAAAAATTTAAATATGTTTGATTAAAATGCTTTTTCTAATACCTTTTTGGTTTTTGCTTACGACATTATTTTACACACTTTTTTATGTAGGTACTAGCATCAAAAAAGTTTATTACTATTCTTGAAATAAATGTTTCACTGTTTCAAAATATTTTCACTAATTTGCAAAAGCGAAAAAAGTGCAATATTTCTAAAATTTGATTAACTGTCAGAACAAGATTTATTATTTTCTTAATTTCAAAATTATTTGAGATTTTCACTGTAATATCAGTAATTACCAAAAAAAAAATAGAAATAAGTTGAATGGTCTCTCGGCATTGTAAGGTTTTTTTCTATGAAATATTACAATACAAATTACATTTAAAAAATGTTTTATTTTCTTCATAATCAAATTGTCTGTTGTTTCCAAAATTGAACATAACTTAAATATAAATTATGATGTAACTTTCTGGACTAATATTAAAGTTATTAGATTATCCATTGCATAAACATTTGAAACAAAGGACATTGTAAACTTTACATTGTAGTAGAAAACTAGTTTACATTAAAAAAAAAAAGCATCATTTGTGTTGATAAAGCGCTTACTGGCAGCTTTAACAAATCTATCAAATAGATGTAGTTAGATTTCTAGCTCCGTCTACATCAACAACCCGAATTACGCGATAAGACGTTAACTTTTTCTCTCCCGTATTCAAATGTAACGAACATTAAGCTTATAGAGATAAAAACTGTAAGTAAATTTCTTCTGATGCTAAATATTTTAACGTTTCTGTAAAAAATGGCTGAAGCATAATTACCATGAATAAAACTCATTTAAAAAACTATTATCAAAATAACTCGGATTTGGTTTAAGCCAACTCTTCTGAATTAGAAAATTAATAACAGGACATTTTTCTTGCTAATGAAGCAAAAAGTTTTTGTTTTTATGTTCATTTTTAGGTCGACGTCCTACCACTAGAAAATTTCTAATTTATCCGTATCCGTATAAGCGTACAACTACAAGCAAATTTATTAATTTCATACAATTATACGGACACTAAACACTGCACCGAAACAAATACTCTTCGTGAGATAAGAATTACTTTTCTTGTTTTATTACATTACACTAGCGCGTTCATGGCAATAATGTACTACATATATCATTGTCATATATATGTATATGGGGCATTCCATGCCAAATATCCAAACCATTTACATAATGTTTTTTAATTCTAATGAATATTTCTTATTATGTTGTTATACCTATTGGAAGGAATCTCCAAAAAAAATGTAGTTTTTTTTTCCTTCCTTTAGTTTTCTGTTCGTCTTGAAACATTTTTTAATAAAAAATATATCGACTAATTTTCCAAATCCTTTTTCTGCAATTTTCTGCATTTGCTCTAATATGTTTTTCGTGTATCTACTATTTTTTTATTGGTAAAAGGAGTACATACTTCCCTACATACACGGGCGTATATAAGGGGGGGTTTGGGGGGTTCAAACCCCCCCCCCCCTTAGCCTAAGCAACTACGCAAATTTTAGCCAAATACCCATTTTCTATGACACGGATTTCAACATGTTCATGCAATTTTTAATATCCATTTGATTGATTTTATTGGGGTTTACAGCTCTGACTTTTTATGTCGTTAACGAAGTCACTGGCAAAAGCTGGTTTATCGTTGTAAAGTCATAGCCGAATTAAGGGGGGGCTAAGAGGGCTGCAGCCCCGGGCTTCCAAATTTTTGGAGCCTCAAAAAATTGCTGGACTCTTTCTTTAAGTAAGAAAAAAATGCTTTTAAAATGTTAATGTTACATCTGTGTTTTATAAAAAAAAGTATAATAAAGTACTATGTATGTATAATAATTATTATATTTTTAAAAATTTTACTTTTGATCTAAGCGCGGTTGACCTTGAAATATCAAAAATTTCCGCCTGCGGCGCATTTTGCCAGACCATGAAAATCAAGGGGCCTCCAAAAAAGATTGCCCCAGGCCTCACATACCCTTAATCCGGCTCTATGTAAAGTACGGTGTTGAACCCCCCCCATATAAAAGTTATAGCTACGTCCGTGCCTACATAGAAACACTGTTCCACACATTGCTACGAATTTATTTACAGTATATCCATATTAAGCAGTAGTATAACTATGCAGATTCTAGCTCACTTCCGTCAAGAAATAGATTTTCGAAATAATGAAAAATTTATGATGATTATATTTCAATTTACAATTTACTTAGGTATTTGAATTAATTTTTTAATTTTTTCAAGGAATTTAAAAAAAGTACTAAATGGTAAAACCCCTGTAAAATATATCACGAAATCACAATTTAGAGCGATAAATTCAAATCATCCAGATAAGTGATGACATTCGACGATAAAGTGTGCAGATGTTCCAAATCAAAGGAAAATCTTCTCAATGGGCAAACATCAATTATGTGGCTCACTGTTTGGCTAGAGTTTCAAATAGACTTGGATTCTACTCACAGTGATATCTGTGATATTTCGGCTGTCTGCTTTAGGATTTAAATACAAATGTGTTGAAACTGAGCGCATTTCGCAATATTTGCGCAGTTTTCCTGCCCAGGCTTAACGATGTGAACCTTGCAAATATCATTACGTCTGGATCTCGCTTTAGGCCAACCCCTCAATTACCACTGTTAAAATTTAACGAAATGAAAATCTTAATCCGCTTTTAAAATTTTAATCTTTTGACTTTGCTTTACGTGAAACTATTGTCGTTAATTTGGATTACAGATCTACATATTATTATTAAAATTTAAGGAAAATAAAACTTGGCTTGGTTGTATTATTGTTATAAATGAAAATTTTTATTCTAAACATAAATTCGGGTTTTTTTGTTTGAGGGCAGTTGGTAAAACTTGAATTGTAAACGAGATAACAACGGAAATAAAATAATGAAAGAGAAAAGGTAAATAGACCTTGAGGTTGTTAAGATGAACAAAATAAACGTTTGCAAGCAATTTGAATAAAAAACATCTCCTCGACTATGTACTCTCACATTTACATATTCAAATGTTGTGGCGTCCTCAATTACGTCATAATTGAAATGGTACAAAAGAGACAAGCCCTTGAAATTGCTGTGAGTTAACTAACAATCGTGAAATGCTATAGCATATTAACAACTCAAACTATTATGTTCAGGTACTCTGCTCCAAAAGTTCTTTTTGTATTTCCACATAGACAAGTATTAATAATTAAATTGCATGGTTTTAAATTATTTGTATTAATTTTATAATTAATATTTTAATCGCTACACAAGCGCTTCGGTAACACAAGATTGTAATTTATTCGATTTTTATTTTAAATTCAGGGTGAACAGTGCTAATTGTAAGTAAATAAGTTCAAATACACATCAATATGTCTATGCAGGTTCTCGAATTTAATTTTTTAAACAGTAAAACACCGAAATAATATTTTATTTATTGATTTTTCGATGCATTAATGAATGCATTTTAAACAAACAGGTGCAGCTACATAGGTAGACTCATAAATAATAAATTGTCATGATAACAACTACTCTGCTGCAGCTTTTAATTCGTCCATCAATATATTCGTATTTTGCAGAATGTTTACATACCAAAATTCGTTTTAATTACTGGTGTATTTATATTCGCATACAAATTATAAATTATGTTTACCCTACTGTACAAAATACAGCCACCCTCTTCTAATATACAGTAAACTGCTTTATTTAATGATGATAACAAAGTATCACTTTATTATGACGTTTTACGTTAGACAACGTTGCGTAATATATTTCATTACGCAACTAGTTACGTAATGAAATTATATTCCGCAATCGGTTATGTAAAAAATGAAATAAATGAAAGAAAAACATAGTATTATTAATTATTACTTAATTAATTAATTAACTTAATTAATTAAAACTCAATACTTATAGATTAGAATAGAAACGTTTATTCTGGCGTCTTGTCTCATTGAACACACACTGTTGCCAACCAACTTTGGGACCTAAATCCCCTAACAAATTTGTAAATATATAACAATTCTCCGTCGGATAATTTTACAGTCATTATAATGCATTTAAAAAAATTAATTCACAATTCACTGAAATAAAAATTAAATGAGTTTCTTATTACAAAATATGATTTACTTGAAGAGAATGAATATTCATATAAAGGAAAACAATATAATTTACTTGAAGAGAATGAATATTCATATATAAAGGAAAAAACAATTTGAAGCTCCTGAACTAAGATTTTCTTCTTGTTCACTCGTAGGTCAAACGCTGGACTGGTTTTCTGCTTCTCGACGATCTTCGAAGACTAGGGACATCTTGCTCTTCGCTGTTGGTTGGTTGCGTGCTCCTTGAGTCATTGGTATTTTGGTCCAATGTGTCTTCTGCTTCATAAGATGTTTGGTATCTCTGCTCCTCACTGGATTCCCCATATGCTTGCTGCGGAGGGGTTGCAAGTTTAGATTCTGGTTGATATTTTGACGTAGCTGGTGTCTCCTTAATTAGATTTGGATGTGTATTAGGAATGTTGCAGAAGAAATTTGGATAAATTTGTTTTTCTACTTGGCATAATCTTAATTGATCATAATGACGCTTGATTGAGTATCCATCGTCTAATTCAACCAAATAATGTAACCGACCCAAACGTTCAACCACTGTACCATATTTCCATCGAGTCGATGTTGTATAATTTCGCGATTGTACCCGATCACCAATTTTTAAAAAATATTTTAAATTTGGTTGTCTTGCATTGTTTTTGTGTTTATTTTGAGGTTTGATCAGATCTAATTTGGTGCGTAAATTTCGACCATATAATATTTCCGATGGCGATTGGCCACATGATAATGGAGTGACTCGATACCGTAATAAGAATGCATATAGTTTTTCATGTAAGTCTCCCGGTTCATTCATCATACATTTGAATTTGGATTTTAGTGTTTGGCAGTATCTTTCAGCTTGTCCATTTGTTGCTGGATGTCCTGGTGCTATAAATCGTTGACAAATTCCATTCCTATTACAAAATTGTGAAAATTCACTGGATTTAAAAATAGTTGCATTGTCGCTAACCAGAATTTCTGGTAATCCGTGATGACTAAAGATTTGTCGGAGGTATCTTATTGTATTAGCTGTTGTAGGTGCGGATTTCATCATATAAATTTCCGGCCACTTTGATTTTGCATCTACTACTATTAAGAAATGATGCTGTAGAAAAGGACCGGCATAATCCATGTGAACTCTTTGCCAATTTGTAGAAGGAGGTTCCCATTTATGCAGCGGTGCTTTGGTTGGGTCCTTTTTTACATTGCAGCATTCAATGCAACTTTTTACTAGATTTTCGATGTCGTTGTCAATATTTCTCCAATAACAATATCTTCGGGCTAGAGCTTTCATTTTTACGATTCCGATGTGAGTAGAATGCAGTTCTTGAAGTAGGACAGGTTGTAAATTTTGCGGAATTACTACTCGATTGCCACGGAATACAACTCCTTCGTGTATTGAAAATTCTGGATTTCGAATGGTTCCTTGCAATATGCTTTCTTTTAATTGTTGTAGTTCTGGATCATTTTTCGTTTCGGCAACTATTTTGTGAAAATTTATTGTATCAGTTGAAATTTCTTGTATTGTGTTAATGTTTAATATGTGTTCGTCATCAATTTCCTTCTCTTCGGTTTTGGTTAATTTTAGCGGGTTTCTGGAAAAATAATCAGCATTTGCATGCTCGCTGGATTTCCTATGTTGAATATTATAATCAAACCCAGATAAGTAATTTGCGTATCGTAACATTCGACTTGCTGATAAATTTGGAAGTTGTTTTGTAGGATTAAAATACTACTTAAAGGTTTGTTGTCGACAATAAGTGTAAATTTTCTTCCGTAGATATATTGGAAAAATTTAGTAAAAGACCAATAGATTGCTGTTGCTTCCTTATCCAATTGGCTGTAGTTACGTTCAGCTGTAGTTAATGAACGAGAAGCAAATGCAATTGGACGCTCACTGCCATCTGGGAAAATGTGTGATAGCACCCCGGAAAGTCCAAAAGGGCTCGCATCTGTTGCTAAGGTTACAGGTAATTCCGGTGTAAATGGCGTAAGAACTTGTTCGCTGGCGATTTCCGTTTTAATTTTTCCAAACGCAATTTCGCAATCTGGTGTCCATTGAAATTTGGAACCTTTTCCTAATAGGCGGTTTAAAGGATACAGGGTCGTCGATGCTTTTTGTAAAAATTTGGAATAGTACATCACCAACCCTAAAAATTGTTGTAATTCTTCTTCGTTCCGTGGTCTTGGTGCATTAACTATTGCTCTAATTTTTTCTTCATCTTTTTGCAATCCTTCTTCAGAAATGACATGACCGAGGTATTTAATTTTTTTTTCAAAAAATTTACATTTGTCTTTGTTGAGATGGAGATCATATTTCTGTAGTCGATTTAATAATTTTATTAAACGAGTTTTGCATTCTTCTATTGACGATCCTTGAACAATGATGTCGTCGAAGTAAGCTGTGGTACCTTCCAAATCATGTAGAACTTGATCTATAATTTTTTGAAATTCATTTGGTGCAGTTTTGATTCCAAAAAATAGACGTTTAGCCAAATATGTACCTCGATGTGTGGAAATCGTTTGAATTTTTGCACTAACTTCGTCAACTGGAACGTGTAAATACGCTTTAAAAACATCTAAAGTGCAAAAGAACTTACCGCTTCGCATTTCGTTAAATATATCTTCTATCCTGGATATTGGATATCGATTTTTCTGGAGTTGATTATTAACAGTGGTTCTATAATCTGCACATAAACGAACTTTCCCATTTGATTTTGGTATAATAACCAACGGCGTTCCCCATTCCGAATGATCAATTTTTTCAATTATACCATCCTGTTCTAATCGATCTAGTTCACGGTCAACTTCTGCTTTGAGTGCGTAGGGTACTGGTCTTGACTTCAAAAACACTGGTTGCGCGTTCTCATTCAGCTTCAGAGAACACTCATAGTCTGGAATTTTTCCCACCTTGGGCAGAAACACATTTTGGAATTGACCAAAGATTTCATCTGTTAACGGTTGAACTGAAACTGAATCAATTTCTTGAACATTTATTTTTAATCCTCGCACCCAACGTCTCCCGATGATTGCATTTCCTGGTTCGGCAATAACATATAAATCTCCAATGAATTTGTTCCCTTGGTACGATACAGGTACTCGAGCATATCCAATAGGTTTGATTAAGTGTTTAGTGTATGATCGAAATATGACATCAGTCTTCTGGAGAGGGATATTTAATTTAATCGTATCCAATTCGTGTTTAGATATAATTGTTACCGGACTTCCTGTATCACATTCAAATTTACATAATTTATCTTTTATTTTTACCTGAGCAAATATTTTTGGTTCGTATACTGAATTTGCGGATTCTGAGAATACGTCAATTATTCGATTGATTGAAAATTCTCCATTTGGAACTTCATAAATTTCGTTATCGATATCGTAGTTGTCGATATTTCCTACATTGGTTTTCTTGTTTCGGACTAACGTTGTAATACATACTTTTGCCAGATGTCCTTTCTTCCTACAACTGAAACAATATAAATTCTTCGCGACTAAACATTTGTTTGATGGATGATTATTGCGACCACAATGTAAACAACTTCTTTCAAGTCCCCACTCTTTCAGGTTCAGTTTATTTTTATTATTTATGTAGTTATTAGAACCGATTGCATTTTCTCTTCTATTTTGAATATGTGAATCAATTTTGTTTATTGAATTTGGCGTACTTGTATACACATCGCGGTTTTGAACTTTTGACATTTCTATTGCTAGTGCAATTTCTAGGGCTTTTTCGAAATCAATGTCAGCTTGTTGTAAGATACGTTCGCGAATTTCCGCGTCTTGGATACCACGAATAAATTGGGCTCTTAATAATGTATTTATCACTGATTTTGTGCATGCAGGTGTTTCACATTTTGATTTAAATTCGCACGTTTTGATTAGCGTTTTTAATGAAGCCACATAAGTAGAAATTGTTTCACCGGAAAATTGCAGTCTTGATAGAAATTTGTGTTGTTCTGTCAGCACATTTCTTTTTGGTGCTAAATGTTTTTTTAATAATGACATAAGCTCTTCATAACCTTTGGAAACTGGTAAATCTGGTGCTGTTAAACTAGATAATAGTTTGTAGTACTTGATACCAAGACAATTTATTAACACCATTACTTTTGCTTCTTCCGATTCTCTATCTGTATTGTCCAATCCTTTTATTTTAAAATAGTTATCTAATCTTTGACAATAACTTTCAAAATCTTCGTCGGTTTCCACGAATGGTTCAAATGTTACCACTTGCGAACGCAGCATTTCTTTAGGGCCCTCATGTCTCTGCCGTTGCATCCGTAGGGACGTCACTAGCTCTGTTAAAGCCTCGATTAAATTTTCGGTCGCCATTTGCAATGGACACTGGTTATCGCCGTAAGCAGACGATATAATGAGTCGATTTCAACGTTATAAATGTTTTGAACTTTTTCACTGGTCACTGTCACTTCTTTTTTTCCTCGTCGCCACTCTGTTATGTCCTTAATTAATTAAAACTCAATACTTATAGATTAGAATAGAAACGTTTATTCTGGCGTCTTGTCTCATTGAACACACACTGTTGCCAACCAACTTTGGGACCTAAATCCCCTAACAAATTTGTAAATATATAACACATAGTAAGGAAGTAGTAGTAATATCCTGCATTTCCCCTTTAGATGTTGAATGGCTCAGAGGATACCAACTTATATTTGCACTCGTGTCGGATGAATGAGGTGCAAATCTTTGATAAGTTGAGATACCTGGATGGTGGTAAGAGATCCGGTATGGATAGCTTCCCTTCCGTAATTTTGTTTGCGTATTTTTGTGTTGCGTTTCTTTTCAATAAGTCCTTATTATCCCTCGTCTGTGGTGTCGTATGTCCTCCCTTATTTATATAAGAAATTTGTTGATAAAATCTTTACTTAATACATATCTACTAAATTATCCAACTATAGTTAAAAAATAACACGTAACGTATTATGCAAAGAAAATATATGAAACCCTCAACAAACCGTTATAACTTCTAAAATATTTAGGAATTAACTCTCTACTAGTTCGCCTTGTAGTATTAATTTTGTAAATGTATTCAAAGTATACATACATAAAATATTATTTTTGTGTAACAATTTTATCAAAACAGTAACTTACAGTTGTACCTACTATATGTAACAATTTATTAGCAAGTTTTTCACGAAAGAAAAGCTATAGTCCAAAACAAACCTTTTCAAAATTACTTAAAGTTTATTTGATTATCAAAAATTTGTTGACGTTTTAGTGAACAGAATACCAGAATAAATTTTAATTACAGTCGGAAAATGAATACACTAAAAAGGAGAATTATTAAACTTCTAATTAAACCTCAATTTAGAAATTTGTTAAGATTACGTCATGTTGTATATTTTTATTTAAATACTATTGCACCAATTTGTAAGTTGGTATTTAACAAATTAATCGATTAATATTCCGTTAATCTTGATCACTACTAATTGATAAAAATAGTACGAGCACAAATGCAGAATAATTTATTTTAATAGTTTAAGCTTGTGGTGGTAAAAGTATTTGAATATTTTTAAAACTAAAATAAAATTTGATGTAAATTGATTTATTAGAACTGCATTACCGATTTCGTCATATATTCTTAATATTACTATTGTATAAAATTATTTATCGTTAAGAAATTACGACAATTTTACTAAAGAGTTTTTATTTGCCTTATTCAAATTTAGTTTAACAGCAGTAAGCATCGTAGCGTGTTATTCACAAATTATACTAGTGTACTCTCGAGATCTGCGATATCTTGAGCAGAAAGATCAAAGTAGATACTACTGCTTAAACATTAAAATAACATACACATGTCTGACGGTAAACAAATGTAAATAAACAAATGAAACACAACATCATGTTGATATGTTAAATTAAAATAATATGCAAGTTGTTATAAATACTCACATAAATATCCAGTGGTGTGCTCTAGCGAGCTCTCGGGGGCTCGACGAATCCTTTGTTAAACTTTTGAATTTGCAATACCCTGGTTGATATAATAACTTATAGTAAATCTATTAAGAGTATATTTTAACAATTTGAAATTTGCAAGAGAGAAAAATCATGGTAAATAATACAACTCTGCAATTGTGTTATCAGGAAAAATTATCTTGACAATCTCTTGAATACTATGTATGTATATCTTCTATTTTTCAAAATTCTTCCTCATATAGATCTGATGTATGTGTGTATTTTCTAAATTGGAAATTCGGAGTTTTTCTGTTTCCTTTGTTGTGTATAACCTACGATCTCAGTTAAGCCGTTAAAATATAAATATGCCAAACTTTCAACATCTAGTATAGATCTGTTATAGATATTATTATCTTTTAATAAGCTTATGATTGTGAGATCTTCTTATCATTTATATTTGAGTAAATTTTCAAAAAAAATTTGATAAAATATTACTTATAAAAAACTGCGTTGTTCTGAATACAAAACATTACGAAAAATAGAAGCAATGTTTCTGACAATACTCGAGGAGATTATATTATATCTTTATGTCAGTTTGCTAAAAACCTACGTTTTAGTTATTAGTTATTAAGTTTTTTTTTTAAACTAAGTTATAACACCGTTGGAAAACAAACTACGTGCACTCTAATATTAATATTGCTAATGGACGCCTAATCCTTTTAACAATATAGAACTCTAATATCAAGAAATGCCATGTGCAATCGTTAAAATTATTCGGATTATTAAAGTGCTAACTGCTAAAATCTCATTTTTGCTTGCAAATGGTTTTATAAAATTAAATTGTTGTCAACAGAATTGCTATAATTATTAGTTACGATGTCTGGAAAGCTCTTGATAACGTAGATTTTAGAAATTTTTAAAATCTTTAAACTGCTTTAATTCTTTAATTGGCGTAATAAATGGTTAACGATGGTCACACATTATGTTTTATGATTTCAATAGCGCCAAAGTGTTTCGTATAAGTATTATGAATACGAGCATTTCCATCGTACTTTTTAATCGTTCAGCTAGTTATCAAAATTTGCATGTAAAAGCATTTTGTTAGCTTTTGCATTGTTATTTTCGATTTTCAGAATTGAAAATATTTAACGGAAAATTTAATTTCTGATTGATGAAAATTTTGGAATTATTGGAAATAGTAAATCACTCCCTTTGGTAGAAAAATCCCACAATTACACCCACTCAATTTCTCAGATTGATCAGCTATTTCTCTATAATAATCTATCATAGAAGCAGCTATGTACTGTTTACAATTTAGTACAAAAACATTATCCTGTTTTTTTTAGTTGAAAATTTTGTTTTATTTAAATTTAGTAAATTTTATATTTGAGTTTTTGTAATTTCATATTGGTAATTTTGGAAGTGCACACTTGCGCGAAAGAAAATGTAAAACGTCACTTTTCACTGGCCCTGCTTGTGGAGAGTGGAGCTGTATAAATGATCTGCAAAGATTTTTTTGAAAAATATGTAAGATATTAAGATTTGATATTAAAAAGTGAGTTTATAAAAGTCTTTAAGTGTTTTATTAAATTGGACGTTGGTATAAATGAAAATTGGATGAAATGGAAATTAAAATTTGAATATTGGATATTGTATACGGAAACTGAAACTTTGAAAAGGATTTTGATATTGATTTGAATTTTGAATTGCATTACGTTTGGATAAAAAAAATATTAATTTGGATTGGAGATAAGCAAAAAATGCGTGTTATTAGGGGTAATTAATTTGAAAAATAATTAATACGCCCGACTAGCACGACAATATTTATGTATATTGAAGCGAAATAAAAAAGTCGGTAGAATAAAATGTTTGATAAATTATTTTTAATGGATTAACGACGCGACGATCGGATTGTGAGAGAAAAGCCCGTACAAGAGCTAATTGCATAGCAGAACAACTTCGAGCAAGACGAGCTGCTGACGTTCGGTTTCATGCAATACGTCGACAAAGTGAGACTGCAGAGCAATCTCAAGTGCGGCAAGCTGTTACCACTCAATCTCAGGCCAGCATCAAGCAATTCAATTTCAAGTTACAGCATTGAGATTTGATGAATCTTACCTTAATCTGCACGACTGTTGAGTGAGTATAATTAACTCCATATGTCGAGTTCTGCAATTCCAAGAATTTCATTAAGGAGCTGCTAATTGATAATCAGATTGATAATCTGCTGCTATTGCTATATTCCGCATTTTTTGCACGAAATTTTTGCACTGGGTGGTAGGTAATGGTCTATAATAGACCAGTAGTTTTTCTAAAATTAACAAAAATCCTGGATCCGAGATTTGCCGTGGTTGCGCTTGTGAAAACTCATTAAAAACATCCCCCGTAGGATACGAGCCTCGAATAAATGACGAAATTCGAAGGCTGGGATCCTAGATTAGCCAATGTCAGGGGTTGGGAAAACCGCCAGGAGCCGCCCGAATTGTTATAAACGCCGCGCCGTTTCGCAAATGCACTCGAAATTGCAGTAACTAGAATGATGTTATCACTCCAACGGCATATGAACTTGACTGAACACGCTCTATCCTCACCTAGCGTAGCGGAGTGACAATGCGAAGCATTTGGTGCCGTAGGCACCTTAATCTTCTCCATCTGGTGTCTGCAGTTTTGGCGATGTGGTTAAGAAAACAAGTTAAAATACGCTGACGCGGTTTCCCACGTTGGTCTGTGAGGCTTGGTAACAAAAACTGGAAATATATTTTTCCCTGTCAGGATGTTTGTAACGCTGTAGCTGTAGCAGTAGAAAGATGGTGTTGAACGTGTATGCGGCGGTCGTGTCGGTGTGTTGCCGTTTTGAAGATTTCGGTGTGAAGGCTGTGATGGGTGCTTGGTGGTGGATGTCCTTCTGATATCTTGTAGAAGTTGTGGTAGCAAAAAAGAAGTTACGTAATCGACGATAAAATAAAGGCGCGGAGACCAGCCTCAACTCGGCTTTGCCCTCAAAATGATACTACCAGGAGATCGGGGGGAAGGATGTGGGATTTGGTGCGGACGGATAGGAAATGGGGGGGGGCTGCTTTTCCTTATTGGCCTTGAGCTGTAAGAGAGGGGTTACGAAATAAAATTGGTTTGGTCTTACTCATGCTGTTGGTTTAAAGATGATCATCGGTATTTCGTGGCGCCAGAAGTCGTCGGGGTTGTACTGGCCGAGTTGGTTGACCAGGGGGTTGTCGATGTCGGCGCACCTGTCGTACAGCTTCTCAGCTGCCTTACGGTTTAGGTCCGTCAGGAGTTCCAGTTTGGTATCGGTGTGAAGTTGTCGGTTGGTAATGTACCAAGGTGCGTCCATTGCCCTGCGCAGGCAGATGTTTTCGATGTGTTGGTTTGGGTGTAGGCCCAGGCCGGTGCGGTATAGGTGAGGGTTGGGCGGATGATCGTCTTGTAGAGTCTCAGCTTTGGTTCCGGCGTCAGCTTACTTCTTCTTCCTATCAACGGGGCTAAAGTTGCCATTAGCCCTTTGGTGCGGTTCCGAAGTGCGGTGACGTGCTTCCCCCAGGTGAGGCCGGAGTCGAGGGTGACCCCTGGGTAGGTGGTGGTCTTCTTCCACGGGATTGCCTTTCCAAAGATGTCCAGGTCTTACAGGCCCATTGTCTCCAATCGACGGTTTGTGACCATGATAGCAGCACTCTTGTCCGAGTTGACTTTGATGCGCCAAGTGCGGTATCATTGTTCCAAGTCGTCGAGTGCTTCCGGGGTTCTGAAGACGGCCATTTGACGGCAGAACACACGTCCCGGCAATAGAATGGCTTTTTCAAGCTAACATGAAGGTAAACTTGTAAAATGTTCATCAAAAAGTCGATTTTTAAAATTAAATTGTAAAGTAACCGTTGGGCCGATTTTATTTATCATCACCTCATAAGAAAGCAAAAATTTTGCTCTTTTAGAATATTTAATGGATTTCTGTCGTTCTTTTGAAGGAAGTGCTCTTAAAAGATCGACAGTAACCCTGAGGGGGATTAAGGACAATCCGATCGCATTGAAAATGCAGGATACGAAGCTAAAGTGCAAGCTGAATATTGTCGATTATTCTTCCTTCGCCTTATGAAGGCTTTCCGAGAAACACGCGGCAAAGACTTTGAGCTGTAATGCCCAATTTTGGAAAGTATCGTACACCGAACCTTTTCATTACATTCAGTGCAAATCCAAAGTGATCAGAGAAAATGGCCAATTTAAGACAAGGTAAATCGACATCAGATCGACCCGATTTAGTCGTCAGAGGCTTTAAGCTAATGTTGAAAGTCTTCGTAGAAGATCTGACTTTTCTCCAGAGTACAATAAGATGGAATAGATTTAGAAAACAACTACAAACTGCCTCTATAATACATTGATAACGTTTTTAAAATTGCGTGGTCAAATGGTGGTCGCTCTTGCTTCAGTGAAATTGCTGCAACTCTTATGGATGGTGGACGTATTTAAATTGCCTGTTCCGTTGAACGATACACCGGTCTCTAAAATAAAGCTAACAACAGCGAAAGCTGATCAATTTAGACAAGAAGCTATTATCATTATTATGTAGATGAGATTACAATGTTGCCAAAGGATGATATTCGAGCAAGTGATTTATTATTACGGAAACTCATTACATTATTACGGAAACTCAATATCATGGTTACTCGATATTAGTAATGAAAGTTTATCATCCATCAAAGGACTCTTGCAGGACCCAATTCAGAATATTATCGCAATCTATCGAGTTTTATACCAAACAAGTTGAATATAAATCGAGTTCCACTATCTGCACCTATTAGAAGGTCGGGGCGGCCGACATGCCGCCTGACCTGGTAGTATATTATTTAATATGATGCATTCTATTCCACCAAGCTTATAGGAATAACATTATTTTAAGCTGTACGTAAGGTGAAAGCATAATAAAAAAAAAATAAAGACTTATGAACAGAATAGCCATTAAATCTTTTATTTTATCCAAATTTTTGATACCAATTTGTCCAATTTATAATATCCTAAGTAGACACAATTCTTAATAACTAATTTTTAAATTAAATTCTATATTTTGCAAAGTTTGTATCAACATACATTACATCGTAAGGTTTAAACATTAACTGAATAAAATAAACATTAAATGAGAGAAAAATAAAAAATGTAAGAAAATTTGTGTTCTGTTTCCGGGTCAACCGGACTTGAATACAACTTAAAGTGTAACTATCTGACCACGAGGCGCTCATCAGTACAGTCGTATCCGCAATACGTGACCCGAGACTGGATTTTCAACTACCATGTATCATCTATTCGCATCATAAACTTTAAAACATTTAATTCAAAATTCACTTCATGCATAAGCATATAAACTTTGTAAACGTTTAATCGCTCATTCCTCGAACTGAAGTTTTTTCAAATAAAAATGTTATTCCGTTGAAAAACAACTTTCTGTCTCTCTTAAAAAAAATTAAACGATTCGTCCCTGCTAATATATTATATGTAGATATAAAAAATAAATAAATATTAAAAAATAAACTTCAGGTGCACGCACCTGGAATATATAATTAAATAATGTTATCCTTTTGGAGAACACCTATCTGTTATCAATTTAATATTATTCTTCAGTAGGTAGTTGTATTATAACCTGTGTTGAATCTAAATCACTCTGTTATTTTATCTACATTTGAATCTTTCGACCATCTTCTTCGTATCCATAATTTATTTTACAACTGCATTTGAAAATATAGAAATTATTAGCTTGCTCAAATTATTTATTTTTATTGTTTATTTAGCCAATAAATTTTTAATTTATATAATAATAAAGAAAATATAATATTTATCTTAGTTATAATAGTAATAATATTTATAACATTAACAATTCTAAGTTTGTACGTACAAAATCTATTGTATCCTAAAAGCTTTTCCAAACCTTCTGAAAACACAAAACAGGTTTGCATAATTTTGTAGCGTCCTGTATAAACACGTTCAACTTACCGAAGTTATGCTAAAAATTTAAAAACAAACCTTGTTTTTCATATTTAAAAAAATATTATTTTAATTTAACCAATTACAATTCAACTCAAAACGGAGGTATGTATTATTTATGTTGAAAATAATTTAAATTTAGTTAAAATATCTTCAACGTAGCACTAAAATTTTCCCTCTTGCAGAAATATTTTACTTTAAAATAAAAATACCGTAGCATGTGAATAGAATAGCCCGCAGACAGAGCATAAATGTAAATTTGGATATAGAACGCCCCTCAAAATTTATGTAAATTCTAAATGTCTTTTCAATCTCTATTCGACACATCATTCTCTTTCAATGTTTGTTTTACCAAATTTAAATCCATTTCCACATTTCTATATATTTTTTTATTTAAAATAAAATTATATTTAACCCTTTCTAAATTTTATACGGACTATCTATTTAATAAGTATATTGCTTTTCTTCGAACTAGCGTCGTCGGAGAGGAATGGTACAACACAGGAACTTAAATTTTCTGTAACTGAATAAATAAATATAACATTTTCCATTATACCTTGAACATTTTATATTTAAATTTTTATATTAAATTGCAAATCTATTCAATTCTAATTCACATTATATCAATCAACCAGGTTCTATTCCGATTAGTTTAGAATTATCTCTTTCTCGTTATTTTAATAATGAATGGCAATAATATTTTATAAAAAAAATTAAATTTATGATTTACAAAAGCGGTTTTCGTTAACGTACAGCTACTACACCTTCATAAAAACGTAATTAATTAATTAAAATGTTTAGAAAACATTTAACAAAGAACCATAGGGTTAATTAAATTTCCACCTATATTTACTTTAATGAGTGTGGCAGATAAGAAACGAATTTTTAACTTGGTAAAGCTTAAAGGTCTTTTACATTTGATTTTCAGTTTGATTAATTAAATTATCGAGATAACAAAGCGAAAGCTTTTAATTTGAGTCAACGTCTTATAACTTTTCAGGTCGAGAAAACAACTTCGTTTTGTGATGCTGCAGCATAACCCAGCAGGACTACTGTCAATTAGCAGGCGTCATGTAAGGATGGTTGTCAAGCGCAGTAATCCTGCTGTCGTCGTCGTTCAACAATAGGCGCCTCTTGGACTCGAAAGAAGTAGAAAACGACCATCTAAAAACCCTAGGTCTCACTAAAAGTGTTAAAGCAATAATACATTTTTGTAAATTTATTTTTAAGTTCTGAATCTTGAAAATAACTGTTCCTCTCATTTATTAAATTTTAAATAAACATCACACAGATAATATTAAATTCAATATAAAAAATAATAATAGAATACGTCATAAGCTTCCTTAATTTTGCCTTTGATATTGTATTTTGTTATTTTGCTCTGGTGCGCACACAATTTTGTTCAGAATTCAATAACAAAGTAAAGGTTTATAGATAATCCTCTGTTTCTTGTTTCTATTATTCTATTCTTTATCACCACATTCGAATTGTCGGATTTAAATCGTTTTTCATCGTAGGTCGAAATTGATATCGACGTTTTTTATTATAATACCACAAAAATAAAAAATGAAAATATTTTTAAAATATTATCTTAATTATTGTAACGAATATCAAAAGTAATGATAAACAGTGAAATATTTATAAAATGTGATATCTACCTTCTTTTATTTTTATAATTTTATTAAATTTTTTTACAGAGTTTCTTTTAAATTTATCTCGGAAACGGTGCGTCGAAATAGAAAAATGTATGTAAACAAAAATAAAGGAAATAAAATTTTTAACAAAAAATGTCTGATAAATATTACTGTGAAGCGATTTTTATAAAGGCAAAAAGTTTTCCTTAGGTACAATAATTTATATTGCTAACATTGGAGCGTACAAGCTCTTTCTCGCAGCACTGCATATAATTATGTAGGTTTAGTGAAGACTTTGTGGGCAAGTCGAATGCTTACACGATCAAAACATTTTTCAAGATTACAATACATATTTCCATCTAAGCTTTAAAATAACAATTACGTCACAAAGGGAATGATTGTGGAAATATAGATATTAAATTTTGTTTTATTATAGAAATTTTATATGATTTTTTCTTTAATATCAATTCGGTAATATAAAATTATAAGAATTGTTCATTTCAATTAAATTGTATATAAAAATAAATATTTTACTGACTTGCAACGAGAAAATTTGGTCAATTTTCAAATTTACCACGGGAAACGACGATTTTCATAAAGAAAATTTTGCGAATGCGTAAATAGTAGGTAGAAAACTTTGAGATAGAAAAAATTATCACATAAGTATAAGAATTGATTTAATAAAACATTGAATTTAAACATTTTATTTGAGAATTTAAAATTATAGTTCATTGTTTTGTTTCCACGCGCACATTGGAAAAATTTCTTAAATGTAGTAATTATTTAGTACTAGCTGACCCGACAGACGTTGTCCTGTCCAAATTTCAAAAAATTTGTTTGTGATCGTTCTGTGTATTTGCGAAAATTAAACAACAGTGGCGGGTTTAGCACTTAAGAGGCTCCAGGCGCAATTCAATTTTGAGGCCCCCTTTAAATATTTTCACTACTCGAATCAGTGGTCATTTTATATTGGTTAATAGTTAACGCTGTGATAATTATTAATTATTTTCATTACAAAAATAGTTGGATAAAATTACTTTATTTTATTTTCAGAGCTGAATTTTGAAGCCCCCTGAATTTATGAGGCCCCAGGAGTGCGCATTTTGCTCTTGTTCGGAAATCCGCTACTGGAAAACAAAGTCAAAATGAGAAAAAACTTATTTCTGAGTGATCATTGTATTTATTAACGATCGTGGACATGGATATTCAATTTGAGCGCAGAGACGGTTCCAAGAAAAATTTGGAGGGGGGTCCTCAATTTCCCAACTGTCAACATTTAATTTTGCCAAGTGTCAATATTTAATTATGTTTAAGAAAGATATTGTTTGATTTTGCCAACCCATACGTGGATTTGTCAACTCATAATAAATTTTACCAATTTTATCAAATTTTCAGTCATTGGGGAACCTGAATTTCAGGAGTAATACATTCAAAAGTACGCCAATGGGAAATTTTACAGGCGAGATTAATTTTATCGGCAGCACACAGATGAAATGCTGCAAATGTGTGATGTGCCAGGAATGTGATCGACTTGGAACCATGCAGTTTTATTTCAAAATTTAAGTCACAATTGAATTAAGTCAGAATTTCATGTCAACCAAATGATTTATCTCCGTAAAATCACTTTCCTATAGATTTTCATAAAATTTTGGTATTAAATAAAGAATAACCTCTCGAATTAAATGGCTTAAATTAGAAATTTTTGCCCGTCGAATAAAGAAAATATTCGCTACCAAAGTTTAAACTTTTTGTATGGGTTAAATGTATCAGTTGACTAAAAATTACACATTTCACAATGTAACTAAAAAATTTTCTATGGATTCTTTCTAAAAACTACTAATTTATACATTAGCTTATTACAAATATTTTGAATAAAAATAAAAGGTTACTGCCCGTGGAGGGTCATATCAATAAGCGTCTGACAACGCTGTGAAAGTAATTTGGCGGGTGATTCGCGTAGATAAGACATAAGTATAGATAGTCAACTCCTAGATATTTTACAAACCTTATTAGCGCGCAGAAAAATTGATTTAAGAAGCAATATTACAATTTATTCGGTTAAACCAATAGAATTTTTAAACATTTTGCACATTTCTTTCGCGTTTCTATAAAGTTTTCACATTTAGATTTGACACATACGACATACATAACCTTAGATTAAATTGTGACACAAAACGCAACGTTGCCATACCTTCTGTATGTATGTAAGTTGCGTGTAATTACTAATGCATTGCGTGAGTTTAAAATACACTCTCAAAAAAAATAATGATTTCTTTCTCTCTCTTTTTTGAATTATTTTACGTTCACATTAGAATTTATTTTTGTATCCGATTGTCGCGGAGAAACTACCTTTTGGAAATCTATAATCTGTAATGAACTTAAATCAACTGAAAAAGTTCACAATTTGTCATTAACTTTAGACCAATTAAATGTGGACAAAATTGCGGATATATTACCTAAATCAAATGTCTGCGTTGCCAGATTGCAAAAGAACGACCGTGCAAATGGATGAGCTGTCAAATTCAAATGACATTTGCGCACGTAGCGCCATCTATCGGAATAAAAATGAAATATCGACATTTTCAATTTTTACCTATTTTTCCAATTTTACTTTCCATAAAAACCTTACTTGGACTTTCACAAACATTTTTAAAAAATAGCCAAATCGGTCCAGCCGTTCTCAAGTGATGCGCTTACCAAGGATTTTCACATTCATTTTTATTTATATACTTAGATTACTTAACCCATGGGGGGGGGGGATTGAACACCAAAACTACTCCCTTATATACGGTCCTAATTGGAGAAAATGCCCATTTTAAAAACTGTTTTATCATTGCAGGAAAAATTATTAGCCTTGACATGGCCATATTAGCTTCGGATACCTTCTTCTTTATATCTAGTTAAATTACAAAGTGCGATTATAGAACCGATTATTAGACCATTATGTGGTGCAGTCCACAATTATCCAAAATTATTTTTTTACATCATTTCTTGACTTTTAACGGAAATTCATTTAAATACCTATCTATATTACAGATAAAAAATAAATAAACAAATATTTAAGTTTTATAAATCAAAAAAGTTAGATTGTGGTTAAAAGTGTATGTACCTACGTGTATTATAATTTAAATAGATAATAACAGATGAAAGATTTGTTCATTTAATGGCGGCCATATTATTACTTTGGAGGTGGGGTAAAAGTATTTTTTAAGAACTAAATAATAATATATCATTTTGTGATATTCTAAAAGTATGGCTCCACCGAAAGCACTACATATTATATGATATTATTATATTAATATACAGTGGCTCACAGAAATAAGCGTACAGTCCTATGTTGGTAATGTAAATTGAACATTTTGAAGCCGTTTTTGTCATATAAAAATCGATTTTAGAGCAAAACTTTATAGACATTTTTTGTTATAAATTTCATTGTCTTCAATTTTGTTCATATACATTTTTCTATTTTGTCAAACTGTTTACGAGATATAGATGACAATACTTTTTGTATTTTACAGAGTCTTGTTGTCACTATAAAACAGAAACGGCGGGACGAAATAAGAAATGTATATAAACAAAATTGAAGGCAATGAAATTTGCAACAAAGAATGTCTATAAAGTTTTGCTCTAAAATCGATTTTTATATCACAAAAAACGGTTTCAAAATGTTCAATTTACATTGCCAAAATAGGATCGTACGCTTATTTATGTGATTTGAGGTGGTAGGTACTACGAATTTTTTCACATGAATTGTTTACCTGAATTTTTTCAAATAATATGATTTTATCTTCACTATTTCCTTGCATAATTTTTGCGAAAATCGTAACAACATGTTACGCCACTGGGAATAGGGTACTTTATAATGTATGTATTTATAAAATTTCAAGTGTATTAAATCAGTATGTCAACAACTCAAAATGCAGGTAAATACTTTAAATTAAATCTAAAATGATTATGTAATTAAAGATTAAGCGAAAGCGTACTTGTTTCAAGAGTTAAGTGTCGTAGTTATCAAAATTTATAAAATGTCGTATCAGTTTTTTTTTGTTTTAATTATAAAAGTGAATGTCATAAATTAATGATAAATCAGTCAGTCAGTTCAGTCATAAGTAAACGTTTTGTTTTAATATTAGTTTTGCTTATAAAAAAAAATTGTTAAATTGTTAATGCAGTAGGTGATTGAAATTATATCTTTCTCTAACAATAATAATAGTGATTTTTCTCATTAAAGCAGTAGAAGAATTATACGCTCTTACCTAATCAAAATAGATTAATTTAAATAATGTAATACGAATTAACGTAATTCTGAAACAATCATCGTCACAAATTATCTTGGACGAAAAATAAGTTTAAAAGTTGGAGGTATTTTCTCTTGACGGAAACGTGAGTCGTACACGAAGACCGACGAAGACAGAATAATTTTGACACTTGTTCAACATGTCCGACACAGAACGTAAACACAAAGAACCCATAAGAATGGAAGATTTAAATATGCTTTCTCAAGGTAAATAATTTATTTTTCGAATTACCAACTTTTTACTTTATTAGATCATATATTATTGAATATAATTATGAGGTAATAAAGTTGTTTTGTAATGGTGCTCTTGACATTGGAAGCCATTGGATCGTGTCATTTTTTACAAATTTATGCGAATATTACTTGATTTCGTTGTAATTTTTGTACCGTATCACAAATAGTCAGTCTCGGGGTAAACTAAAAGCCTGGAAAGGCAATTTTACCTCATTTATGAGAAAAGACCGTCGATCAAATTAAGAAGGTCACTAATGCAAATCTTACATATTTAAAAATGGACAGAGGTAGGTAGCAAATAATTGTCCAGGTCAATGAAGCATCCATTTTTAGTACCTCATATAATTACATCAAAGACCTTTGCACTTTGCAATATCATACAATAATTTCTTGTAGGTTATGTTGTTTAATTTTTTTTTCTAGGTGACCCAAAAGAAAACAATACAGGTGCATATCCAATACAGATTGTATTGGCCAATAAAGATCATACATTTTCATTGGATGAAAGTGCTTTAGCAAACGTATTAAATCAAGATGAAATTAAAGATCGATTTGTTGTCGTCGTATCAGTTGCCGGTGCGTTTCGTAAAGGAAAATCATTTCTGTTGGATTTCTTTTTGAGATACATGAACTCAAAGGTATACAGTTAAGTTTACAATAGTTGTTAGTCACTAAATAATTTTCTAGTATGTTCAAAAAACAAATACTATGGATTGGATGGGACCTTTAGAGGCACCATTAAAAGGTTTTTCGTGGCGAGGGGGATCTGAAAGAGACACCACCGGTATTCTGATGTGGTCCGAAGTATTTTTAACAGAACTCGAAAGCGGTGAAAAGGTAGATCTTACAGTTAAAATTTCTTTAAACTTTCATTTTGTTATTTTAGGTTGCGGTACTGCTTTTAGATACTCAAGGAGCATTTGATAGTGAAAGCACGGTTAAGGATTGTGCAACAGTTTTTGCCCTTAGTACAATGATCAGCTCGGTCCAACTTTATAACTTATCTCAAAATATTCAAGAAGATGACTTACAACATTTACAGGTGCTTACTGATCAAGTGTCTAGATAGGAGATAGATCTGATTTAATGTTTTTAATTTGATTTATTGATATTTAACATTTTATTTTTTTTAGTTATTCACCGAATATGGCAGGTTAGCTTTAGCCGATACAGGAAAATCTCCATTTCAAAGACTCCAATTTCTAGTAAGAGATTGGAGTTTTCCATACGAAGCTGCATATGGAGCCCTCGGTGGAAAGCAAATCTTAGATCGTAGACTACAACTTAACGAACAACAACATCCTGAACTACAATCTCTTAGAAAACACATAAAGAGCTGCTTTACAGAAATTGCATGCTTTCTTATGCCACATCCAGGTTTAAAAGTTGCCACCAATCCAGCATTTGATGGTCGACTTGCAGGTAAAATCAGCACCTAATTGTATTTCGTGATTTTTCAGTACCTTTTATTGCAGACATTGATCCGGAATTTAAAAAGAATCTTCAAATTTTGGTTCCCATGCTATTAGCACCAGAAAATTTAGTTTTGAAAAAAATTAATGGTCAAAAAGTAAAAGCACGAGATTTAGTTCAATATTTTAAATCTTATATACAAATTTATAGTGGAAATGAATTGCCAGAGCCAAAGTCGATGCTTGTTGTAAGTTTCTATTCATTTTCTTACAGTTCTGACTTTTTTGCACGTTTTATAAGATATGTAATCTCATTGATATATTTTAAAATTGATCTCTTTAGGCAACGGCAGAGGCTAATAACTTGGCAGCAGTGGCAGATGCCAAGGAAGTGTATATACAATGTATGGAGAGCGTTTGTGGTGGAAACAAACCGTATCTGAATACCAACATAATGGATATTGAACACAAAAGAGTTAAAGATAAAGCACTTCATCAGTTTCATAGTAAACGAAAAATGGGTGGAGAAGAATTCAGTGAAAAATATAAGGATCAACTAGAAAAGGTTTCTTTCGGTTTTTCTCGAGCAAACAGCTTACTTTAAAATTATATTTTTAGGATCTTGAAGAAACGTTTAATCAGTTTAAATCACATAATGAAAGCAAAAATATCTTCAAAGCTGCCAGAACGCCTGCCGTATTTTTCGCTTTAGCTGTATGTTGTTACATATTATCAGGATTTACAGGACTAGTTGGATTGTACACAGTTGCAAATATTTTTAACATGATTATGGGTGTATCTTTACTAACTTTAGCTTTATGGGCATATATTAGGTAAAAGATTATAATTTTAACAAGTATTGAATTTTTTTAATTGAAATTTTTTCAAATTTTAGATATAGTGGTGAATTCCGAGATATAGGGGAACAAATTGACGAACTAGCTACTTTTTTTTGGGAAAATGTAAGTAATTTATGTCTGATAGGTTTAAAGAACTTCTCTAAAAATTTTCAACCTGAATATGTAGTTAATTAGTTAAACTTTCATTATTAGAATAATAAATTGTGGTGAGGTATTGCAGGATTAATTAATTTTATTAAAAACTTTCGTGTAATAAAGTTTGAAATATTTCATATACGTTTTAACAAATAACAAATTTAGAATATTCATTGTTGAATCACAATTGCTTTGTTTATATGCATGGTCGATTGTAAAAATAAATATCCTTCAAAACTATACCAACAATAACTACCTATCTAATTAACCTTTGAAATGTTTAAGTAATAATACATTAAGTTAATTTTTGTGATTAGCTTGAAAATACTTTTGCTTATAATAAATTCATGATTAACCAACCTGTAATCTAATGGGTATTTATTTGCAAATGAGGGAAAATGCTTTAATTGCTTTCATTTTTGTATGAAACAAGCAATTCTTCCTTTCGTTGTTTATTTTAAAACAAAGAATCTCCCATACTTGGTGTTGGTTTTAGATTGCTTATTTATTGAATTTTTGTACATCAGGAGGAGGCTTTTATCACGATACTAACATTCAAAGCAATCGGGAACCTAAAACCCATGTAAAGTCTGCAAAAATAATTTTACCACTCCTATTATTGCTTTCTTGTACTTGTTTTTGATGCAATGAAAAGTCCTGCAATATAATTTTCCTAAATAAGAAAAAAACGAAACAATAAGGCACAAGACATTCCTGTGTGGGATATGCTTTACTGCTAAAATAGGCCAATCATTTGAATTCCATTTTAAAAATGATATTGTCGTCCAAGTTAAATTGGGGGCTCAGCTTAGATTATGAATATTAATACTCGCTACACATGCATAAACTTCGTTTATTAAAGTCAAATGTGAACATTTTCAAGTTATAATATTGTAAATTGAAACTTTTTCATTACTAAGACAGTATTAGCAAGATAATTACATTAATTCCGAACAATGTTGAAATCAAATTAATTTAGCCTCATTTACTATTACGTAGTCGTAACATAATGATAACTTTTAGATTGTTTATACAACTCTGCAACTCCGTCAAGCTTTTAAAGGCGCTTTGTTGTAAATATGAAGGTATGTGATATCTTCAAAATTAGGTCAAAAAAATTCAAAATTTGTGGGTTTGTGATATTTTTAAATTTGATAAAAAGTTCACGCCGACTTATCGAGACATGCTTCAAGTATTAGTAGTCGCAGTCTTAACAGCTTTCACACCCAGTACACAATTCTCGACATTTTTATTACGATTTTATTATAATAATAATTATGAAAACTAAACAGATGGATGTGGAAAAGTTCTTAAATTTATTTATTAAGAAAGTTTCAGAAACAATAGTTATCAAATAATTACCCAACGTATCTGAGCCAGTTATACAAAAAATATATCCAACTATTATTGTATTTCTTCGATTTCCCAAAATTAAAAACAACTTTGTTATTTTCTATTGATCACACAGAAATCAATCTTCCAGTTTTCTGTTTGTCTTTAGTTTCTTATCTAACCTACTTAACTTTAGCTTAAAGTTGCAACCTACTTTTTAAGGTAAAATATAAAGGACATCTGCTGATGTTATGCTGTCAATATGAAGTTTGTATGAAGTTTCCATGGCAATGGTATTAGTTTTCCACTAGAAAATAAAGAACAGATCTACAAATACTGTAGTAGAAAATCTTTAATAATGCAGAAATTCTCATTTTACGCAAAACATTATTGCATGATATAATAGATTGGTTTGCTACTGCTCCGAAAGTATTGGTTCTACCTTAAAAATGTATGCTGTGGCACCAAATTTATAGAGAATTTTATCAGTTTTAATTTAATATATCACTATTTTTACCATACAGCAAAGAAAGAATGAAATATGACTCACAACACAATCTTAAAAAATGTGAAATCTTATTAATATCCCAATAAAGCATTGAAAACCATAAAACCTTTCCCAATATTTTGTCCACTTTTTTATTATTTGATTGTGCTTCCGAGTGCCATCTGACATTGTACGTTGTTCTTAAAACAGAAAGTTTTTGTCTGAGTTCTTACTCATACAGCCAGATAAATATACTGCAGTGATTTTTCCTCCTGACTTTGGGGGATGATATTAATATTTCAAAAATAATTTGAACTTATAATTTGTAACTTTTGAAAGTCATCGTTTATACCTTTTGTTAAATTTTCATTTAATATTACACAATTTATTGATTGTTATTAGTATTATTAATTTAAATGTATCGTTTTTTTTTCATTTAGATCAACTTCGCCTAATCGTACTTTAATTTATTTTTCTACAGATAGACAACTAATTAATCTGCAATCATTTTCAACTTTAATTACTATAAATTTTCCGTTAATTTAGCCAATAATATGTAAGCTCATACTTTTGAAATTTACATTATAGACCGAGAGCTGGCAGTAAAAACAACTGCCTCATAAGATACCAAAGGTTTAAAATTTTAGGTGTGTAAAATTGCCCGCACTAAACAGAAAACCGCTCGTCTGCCGGCCGGAAGTGGTCGCCTTGTAATCGCAATAATTTTCAAAATTGTGAAAAAATTTGCCTACAACTGCCTCATGAGATACCAGGTTGATTTAAAGGCCAAAGTGAGTGGAAATACATATTGCATCAAAAATTATTCCTCTGCCGCTTTCATGTGGTCGCATTCTAGAAGCAGACGGCGTTAAAAACCTGAAAAAAACGCCTTTAACTTCCTCATAAGATACCATCTTAATTTTTGGGCCGAAAATTAATTTAAGATCAAATAATCGAACTATAAAAAGTAAACGTCGGCAGACGGTCGCCTTAAAAAGGCAGACGAGCTCAAAGTTAAAAAAATAATACGTTGAAATTTTGGTATTAACCGACTGTCCTATAAATATCAAACTATTTTTCGCACAAAATAAATGAAAACACAAATAATTTTTAAAATCACAACGTCTGTTATTCATAGGTGGTTGCATTATCAAAACAGAAGGCCCGACAGACGCGATTAAACAAATTTTACTACTTTAAAGTGACTACCTAAAACTTTAATTGCAATTGCATATTATTTTTATTTTACTGCTTAGCAAAATTAAATCTACTTTCTCAGTTCCTTTGGATCAGAGCTAATTGCAATAAGCGTCTTGCTGTTTAAAAGTTTAAGAAGTGCTATAGCATTTAATATCTCTGTCACACTCATTAAAACATAATAATTGAGTTAAAATGTGTTTGACTATATTACAATATTGTATACTTTAAATATAAAAATTAAACTCAAAAACTATTATTAATAAAATTATTATTGAAAATTATTCCAATTAATTATTTACTTTAAACATATTACAGCTTCTGAGTGTTTTTAATTTGAATATTTTGTAGAATTTTTTTGTAGAAAACAACATTGGCAATGTTTCTAAATTTGATAATATTCTAAATTATGATAACTCTGAGGCTCTAATCTCAATAAAAAAAAAATTTGAGAGGTACCCGTGAGTGTAAAAAGTATTCGTACACTCCTATGTTGGCAATGTAAATTGAACATATTAAAGCCGTTTTATAAATTTAGGGAAGAATTTATCTCGAGCTTTACCAGCGTACCACGCCTTAAGGCGGTAGTCTGCTTTAGAAGCCGAAAAAAAAGCGTTTTTTCGGCAATTTTTTTGAAAAGGAAGGAAATGATTGCGGTAAACGAAATTTTGAGACGATAGTGTATTATATTCACGCCTTAAAAACCAATTTTTATTATTAAAAAATATAGAAATTTTTTAAATTTGTAACGATTTTTCTGGGGCGCCTGGAGTCTGCACTTGTAAATCGGTGCCGGTGATGGAGGTCGTGCGATGCATCTGAAACAGTCGAACCAAATTTTTTTTTAGTTTTTATAAGTTCCTTTTCTATATGAACTAAAAAAATACCGAAGAAATGATAAAATTCCAAATTTTTTCCAAGTTTGAAAAAAAATTCGTTTTTTTGAAAAAAAAAATTCACTTTAAGTTGCAAAACAAGTAATTTAAATAGTACTTTTGTCCAACTTTTTTAGTTCAAATAGGAGATAATTTAATACTGAAGCTAGATCACTTTGATTTTTTTTGATCGGATATATTATGTATATTGTTTTTACTATCGCCGGCACCGATTTACAAATGCAGACTCCAGGCGCCCCAGAAAAATCGTTACAACTTTGAAAAATTTCAATATTTTTTAATAATAAAAATTGTTTTTTAAAGCTTGAATATAATACACTATCGTCTCAAAATTTCGTTTACCGCAATCATTTCCTTCCCTTTCAAAAAATTGCTGAAAAAACGCTTTTTTTTCGGCTTCTAAAGCAGACTACTGCCTTAACAGGTAGCGACTACACAGCTTCATTTGCTAGAAAAGGAAAAACAAAACATCTGAACATTCTTGAAAAGGATACGAAAACTACTGAAATTTTTTCGACTTTTGGCACTTGTGCATTAGTATCGGAAGAACAAATTGACTGTGTAGAAAGATTTGTTTGTAAGATGTATGGCAGGCAGAGCCTAACACAAGTTAATGAAGCACGTTTTGACATCTTCATAAAAAATTACGGCATCAGAACCTATCAAGAAAAAAATCCTCTTGGGAAAATAAAAAATTTTGATGGTAGCTTGATGCCACCCTGTCGTGATTCTTTATGGTGTAAAATAAAATGGGTAAATCAGATTTGTGCTATCTGGAATTTTGCAACACAGCCAAATCCAATGTTTTATAAACCTGAAGAAAATGGATGGATTTTGGTTGACCACTTTGGAAGAAATTTCAGTATCACCTAAAAGTGATGATGAATGTGTCTTGTACAACCAATCAAGTGATGAGGAAGATTAAATTGTTTTTTATCCCTTTATTTGTTTCATTTTGTGTTTATGCTTTGTTGTTTTAGAAGAAATTTCTTTCTTTTTTTTTATCAATTTTATTGTATTGGTGTAATATATAATAATATTTTACACTTTGTTCATAAGACGTATTGTTTGTTTTCCATTTATCGCTATGTAATTGGAAGATGTAAACATTGCAATCAATTACTAAAATAGTTATGTTAATAGTAAATCGTATTTTCATTTATTTTGTGCGAAAAATAGTTTGATATTTATAGGACAGTCGATTAATACCAAAATTTCAACGTATTATTTTTTTAACTTTGAGCTCGTCTGCCTTTTTAAGGCGACCGTCTGCCGACGTTTACTTTTTATAGTTCGATTATTTGAATCTTAAATTAATTTTCTGCCCAAAAATTAAGATGGTATCTTATGAGGAAGTTAAAGGCGTTTTTTTCAGGTTTTTAACGCCGTCTGCTTCGAGAATGCGACCACATGAAAGCGGCAGAGGAATAATTTTCGATGCAATATGTATTTCCACTCACTTTGGCCTTTAAATCAACCTGGTATCTCATGAGGCAGTTGTAGGCAAATTTTTTCACAATTTTGAAAATTATTGCGATTACAAGGCGACCACTTCCGGCCGGCAGACGAGCGGTTTTCTGTTTAGTGCGGACAATTTTACACACCTAAAGTTTTAAACCTTTGGTATCTTATGAGGCAGTTGTTTTTACTGCCAGCTCTCGGTCTATTACCACATAGACGAACATAAAGTGTAGTATTTTATCGCAATTATCCACTTCTTATTCAAAAACTGGCAACTTTGCCATACTTTGCGGAAAATTTAAAAAAATTCAATTTAAAGAAACAAAAGGTTTTTTTTCCAAAAGTACAAATTTTATAACAATTATAGTGCAGTCAATGTTAATATAGATACTAATAATTGCAACCACAGAAGATAGTCTGTTCTCTGGAGAGCCGATCTAAAATATGTTGTGAAGTCTGTTATTCAAATTCGGAATCCCTACTCTATACTGAACCATCAGTGATATTAGTCTAATGTAGTGATCTAAATAGAAATGAAAAATTACGTTATTAAAATACATGATGAACTCCAAAAATATTTAAGATTGTTTGAACAAAACATCTCATAACATTTTTTATGTTGGAACGATGATAAGACCGACGATTAAAGCAATTCAAGTTCATCATTCTTTGATGTGTTTATATTGATATGATTTCACATTAAAATTGAATGACCGTGAGGAACAAAATCTTATTTCAAATATAGTTTAGTGGCATTTTTCGCATTTTAGTATTTTATGGCATGGCAGTTTAGTATTACAAAATTATTCAGAATCTTCTGATTTTTTTTTTTTATTTGTGCCCAAATTGTTCACCTTGAAATATCTTCAAGTTGGTTATCTAATCAGATGACAACTCTCTGACTTTAACAATCCCAAATGTTATCGAGTTCCTTTCAACTTATTTTTTTTAATGTATAGTTTTTGTTGCTATCTTTTTAACGTTATTTTTTCTACTTCTGAAATGTTATTTTTTAAATGAACTGCCTAACAATCATTTCAAATAGATTTCACCCATCTCTCTTCGAATTAATATATGAATTTTTCAAAGGATCAATTTGGTAATAAACTTTTATACTATACATACTTTCGAGCGTAGCAGTAAGAAATGAGTTATTGCTTTGTGATTATAGAATACTAGAAAACACAAATTTTAATTTTTGTATTGCTAGTATATTTTCAGTTTGTATAAATGCAACTTAAAGTTATATATGCATTTAAATTAATTGGAACTGTAAAATTGGCATTTAATCAGTACACACAATGAATTTTTAGATTAAATGCCAATTTTCAAGTTCATTTATACAAATGACCTTGCGCAGTGGGTTAGAAACAATCTAAAATGAGACAAAAGATATAACAATGAAAGATCTAATTGATTACATATTAATTTCATAAGTTATAATTCAATTTTTATATTTTTTGCATTTTATTGTAACATGTAAACAATTAGATGTTAATAAGTAATAACTGATACAATCGAGAGAAAGGATATTTCCCTAACCCTATGATTTCATCTAATTAATGTGGTAAGAATATTTGGACGTAAAATCATGTTCTTGTCAAGCTATTAACTTTTTAATCTAGTGGATTTTTTAATGGTTCCTGTGCAGGTTGCACTAGCGATCTTCGATGTTTAATGATTTTTACTTCTAAACAGTTAACTCGATAAAAAGTTAAGAGATTGGATTTTTAGATAATAAACCAATATAAAAACACACAAAGGTTAAATATTGTACGACTAGTAGATTATGAGTTGATTTTAAAAATGGGAAAATTTACATCTCTCCATGTATATCACTACCGTAACCGGGGGCGCACGTGACTTCCCCCCCCCCCCCCCATTAAACCTGGTTACTGCTGTAAATGCAATGCAAATTTAAAAATTATTATACCTTATACTTTCTTGTATTCACACGTGAATTAATAATTCACTACCAAAAACAGTTTAATGCCAAGAGGGTACTTGAACAAAATGCATAAAAACACAGCAAACTAAATACGCATCTAAATTTCCTATATTTAAATGATTATGGAAAAAATACATTAAAATTTGGATTCCATAATGCATTCAATGTGAACTCAAAAAACTTGATCCGAATTGGAAACTACATACTAAATTACCGTTTTATCCAAATATTAGAAGCTACTTTTTTCGTCATATTTCTATTTTATAACATCAATGGGCAATGAATTTTACATATTTGATTTTTCTAAAATTTTCTTTGCGTATGTACCCTACAAACAAATTTATTTTAAATTTACGTTTATATTTTTAGTATAAATAATAAAAATAGTTATGAAATTAACCATTTGTTTGGATAAAGAATACGTCAACGAAAATTTTATTTGATTTATATAAACTAAATTAAATTGTTTCTATTTCTTATTATAGCATACATACTTTAAAAAGAGAAAACAGAGAAAACGTATGTACACATGCTTGCAATATATTTTTGTATAACTTGCTTTATGTAAACATAACATGTGCAAATGTGTAGCCAAGCTTATTCAAAGAGTAAATCAACTCTGACATCCATTGCACTTCCAAAAATTATTACACTTAGTTTATTATTATCTTTTTAGTTATTTCTACATTATAATAAATTATGACATTGTTCTCGATTATAACATTTACCTTCTCTTTCTTTTCATACTTCAAATGTGCCTTCATGATTTTATACAAATTTTCTTTATTTTATTTGACCAATTTGTAAAAACGTTATAAACTTAAGTAAATATGGTGCACCTTAATTAGGCATTACTTGTTATAACAATAATTATTAATATTATGTTGTTACAGTTAATGAAACCCGTGTATCAAAACTTCATCGAGAAAAGTGTGCAACAGATGGCTGTACAAGCAGCTGAGATGGCAGTGCATAATACAACGGCGTTAGCAAATGGAAAACCGAAGCAGTCGTGATATTTATACTCATTGCACTATGTGTACAGCTCTCAACATTTTTACGTTTTAGTTGATGTGCACGCTACCAAACTTTTTTTCACCTTTTTACCAATAATGTACATACTGACAAAATATCAAATTTTTCCTAGTATTTTATAATGCTTTTTTTCTATTTTATTTACTTTTTATTTTTACAACAGATGAACCTTACAATTTACATGGCGTTTGGTAGCTTATTTTGTGATATGTATAGTCGTAGTCACGGAGGTTGATCTAAGCTATGACATCATAAATATGGTTAGACTATGACTAAATAAATGACTATAAAAATAATTCATATTTATGGTCGTCAGTCGTAGTATAACCCTGGTTATGGCATCGTAGTTGGTTATGGTAATGACTCTGGGACCAAATTCCGTGATTACGACTGTATCAATTTATGTTGGTATTGGTTAAATTCTTTTTTATATGCATGCTCATAATAAATATCTTTATATTTGTTTTCTTTTCCAATTATTGCCTTTTTACTTTGGGTTTAAAGTTTAATCTTGGTCATAAAGTAAACACTGTTATGTACAGTTTGCAAGAATAGTTTTATTGCTATATTGTAATTAAATAGATCTAATTAAAAATATAAATAGTCGTGTACATACTGTTGCCAAATCGTATGAATGCCGTTAATGTTTAAGACTTAAAAATTTTAAAATTGCCGCTCGTTAATTTTATAGTACGTAAAATATTCAACTGATTGTTTTATTGCAATAAAATATTGTGGTGTATTGTAAACTAATGATAATTATTAATGTTCAATTTATGTTTTGTGATACTGACATTGTAAGTAATTGTATTAAACAGAGAAATCACCCAAGTGCCTTGTCTCTTTTTAATTAATCTTCCATTTATTTATATGTTAGGGTATTATATTTATTTGTTTTGTGTTGTTCTTTGTCATATTGAATGTACCTTTTTCAAAAATGTTGGATAATATCAACTCGGGAAGTGAGCACCAATTTCAATATAAATGTGTAAGTCGTCAAGTTTGGAATTGTGCAAAATTGTTAGAATAAGGCAAGATTATCAGCTCAAACTTTTAATATTAAAATACTAATCTTAATAATAATTGTGCTTTGTGTTGTTTTTAAATAAGAATTAATGTGCTTTTACTTTGTTATTTTTTTAATTTATCACACTAATGCAAGTCAGAATCTCGCCAACCGTTTTTATTATTTTTGTATTACATTTACTTAAAATAGTAATGTAGATATAATATTATGGAGCAATGTTTCTAAATAACTAATTTGGTTTGCTGTAATAATTCCTGTAAAATAAAATTTTGGGATTGGTTAAAATAAAGAATTCAATTTTTAACGATTTCTTTTGTTAGCAGATAAAACAAATGTTATTGCCGATATTGGAAGAATTTATATAAATCAAGAACTGTTTATTACAAAGTAAACTTGATCCTTTACCATCGCAAAGTCACCGATGAGCTTCGATAACATCAAAATGTATATTCGAAAATATGATTTTTGTAATATATATGAAATAATATAATGGGTGTATATTACGTCGATTGGTCAGTATCTTAATAAAAGCATCTAAAATGATTGCTACTACGTTATTCTGTCATGATGGATTTTTTTTTTTCTATAAATAAAAAACTTGAAATTCAAACATTCACCTATTTGAGTGGGTAGATTTATCTTGTACTGTCGATTAAATTTCAATTACCCTTTTTTTCTAAATAGACAAATAGAAACTACCAGCCCTCAGCAATGTTACCGATTTATATGTGCTCGACTTCGAATTTTATTAAGCTATAACTTCAATTACAATTCATCAAGTGCCGTGTCTGGTCAGCAAGCACTGGCTATTAACTTAGCATCAAACCTGGAAAATTAAAATAATATAATTTCCTATTCCCTAGCCTTCCGGTTTATGCTTCACACCTTAAATAAAACAACCACATAAAGAAATAATTTTTATAAAAAAAATATATAAACTAAAATGATAGGTACTTGTTTATAAATTTAACATTTGTATAAAATATCATTTAAACATTTTCTTAATAATATTATTACTTCGAGTATTGGCTTCTTTAATTTTAATGTTAATAAACTTTAATTTTTCAGCAGCAGCCTTATTTTCAGGTTCCAAAATTAACAAGTGTAACAAACTATCTTGTGCGCCTTCGTAATCATTTGTCTCACATTTTGCTATACCTTGTTTATATAAAGCCTTAATATTATCTTTGTCCCTTTCAAAAACATGATTGCACAAAAGTAACACCATTTTGTAATCACAATGTTTTAAATAACAGCTAGCCAAATTATTATAAAAAATTGTTTTTAAGTCCTGTATATCTTTAACACGTACACCGTCTACTTCAATTGGAACTGTATCTACTTCAATAGGAATCGAACATAAAATTTTCAGGCCTTTACCAAATCTACACGAAGCATCTATATAAGAAGAATTATTGTACAACTTATTACCTTTCGTTTTATGCATAAGAGCTAAATCGTATTTCATCTTAGCATCCCATTCATGAATTAAACCACACGGTTCAAAATTCAATAATTTTAAGGAAAAATTTATCTTTTCATCTTCTTTTATCTTAAAACAAACTTCTGCAACTTCTCCCCGGCACATGGTGATCAAGCAACGATCTAGCAGGCGTTCTAATTTTGTATTACAATCTCCTATTGTAAATATACATCGAGCATATTTTATTAGCATGGGTGAACGGTAGCTGGGTATTTCAATACTACATTTGCAATTTTCGGTTGGTTTTAGTCCACAAGTACCTTTAACGATAGTTTTAAGTATTTCGCCATCGGGCGAAGCCCAAACGCTACCTTCCATTATTGTAAGTATAATTTAGCATCAATCTTAGTTGCAACAGTTTGTAATGTTAAGTTATAATATTCTTCAGCAATTGTACTATTTGATGCTATTGCATTAAGCAATGTAGGTTTGCAATCGGTTAAATACTGTCCAGTTGCTTTATTGGTGGTTAATATTGCATGTAAAATAGTTTGACAACCTTCGTGTGGAGTTTTTATCACAACGATTCGAATAATCCACTGCAATGCAAACAAATATTTATTATTTAATAATGGAAAATGACGATAAATGTTGGTCTCAACATTTCCAGGATTTACTGCATTTATTATAATACTTTTATCTGCAAATAGAGCCATTAAGAGCATGAATACTACTCAAAAAAGTTAACTTACTGGCAAGTCGTTTCGATAATTCGTTTGTAAATAAAATTAAAGCTAACTTTGAAACTCCATAAGCTTTGAAGTGAGATCTGGGTTCTTCTTGATTACTGCTTATGGTTTGCAGATCATCGAGAGATGCAAAATTATTAGCTTCGGATGTTACGTTTATAATGCGGGAATGCTGTGAATTGTTGAGTACATTACACAGCAAATGAGTTAACACAAACGGTCCTAAATTTTACTACTTGAATTTTAATTTTTTTGATTTTTGACAGCTTACCTAAATAATTTGTTTGAAATGTAACATCAAATCCGTCTTCCGTCAATTGTTGTGGGTAATAAAATACTGCAGCATTATTAACCAAAGCATAAATTTCATTAAATTCTGTGTTAATTAGTTCTGCAAATTTAATGATGCTTGAGAACGAAGTTAGATCGAGTTGTTTTACAAATACCCTATTATTGGAGTTTTTTTTAATAAGAGAATCTCGAACAGAATTTCCTTTTAAAATATTTCGACAAGCTAAAATTAGCGTTGCCCCTAAAATAAATAAAAGATATTGAAAGCTAAATGATAAATAGACATGTTTGCTTTTGCAAATTTATTCAATACGTAGGTACACTTTTCATTTATTATTCAAAATGTAAATTTTAAAAAATTTGTTATTAGCTAAGCGGTTGGCAACAACAAAGTAAATTTATTTTGAAGAAAAAGGTTTCGAAAACGAAAATTACCTCTTTCGGCCAACTCAAAAGCTAGCGATTTACCAATACCAGAATTGGCTCCTGTTATGATAACAACTTTTCCATCCAATCGAGTCGTGCACCGACAGACTCCACCAGCAAAATATTTTCTAAAGACATTCTTATTTAGGTAAAAGTCTTTAAAATTAAAAATATACAAACTAGACCGAATTTACTCACTTGACAAAATAGGCTGCTAAACAACAAGAAAAAGCACCTGCAGCGTACTTCCACATATTTTTTTTAAACAAATTTAAAGGTTAAAGCCGGTTAAAGCAATCGCAACTCAAGATAAATAACAACAACGACAAATGCGGACAAAATACAAAAACTTACATCAAACCTCTCTTTGAAGAACAACTCGCAAAAAAATAAGAAATAAAACTCCGGTATATTCTTACAATTTGTGTCTTATAAGCGTAGTGCGTAATCTTGTTCTTTATCAAGTCATCCCTTCTATCGGTTCTCAGGGGGCGCTGTTTTTTAGTATAAATTTTTTAAATGTTAAAAAATTAAATTCATATGAATAATTATAATTACCTACTTACCATAAATTGAAATTTTAAAAATTAATACGTTTCAACGTTTTGATTGATGATTTTCCGCTCGCTATTTTAACCATAAAAAGGTAAATATTTATTGATTTAAAATTTTTAATATTCAACGTTTAATATTCACTTGAATCAACATTTCTTCTTCCAACGTAATATGCTTTCCAAACGTGTTAAGGCTGCTCCCAAACAATGCATTCATTATGGTGCATTTACACGTTGCGTAATTCAGCAAATGTTCGCCAAGTTAGCCAAACGTTCGGCGAATACTGCTTGAATAACAAACATTCGCATGTGTACACATTTGTATTGTTGAATGTAAGAAGTTGAATTCTTAGGGCCGGTTGATGTTTTCCGGTTTCGAAACAGTATCAAAATATTATTTTTAAATTTATTATACCGGGTGTTGATTCGAATAGCCGAACATAGGGAATTAACACGTAAACACTTATTTATGCAAATTCCTGCTTCCCAAATTATTTTAGAGAAAAAATGAAAGACACAAAAAGAATGCAGAAATATAAACTACGTATGATAAAAGCATTAGATTTCATGTAATCTTTACTTATAGGGTCAAAAAATGCTTCTAAAGTTTTTAAAATTTTCATTTATAAGCCTGGCCATGAAAGTTTCCAAGGTAATTATTTTGAAATTAAATTGAATTTATTTCATGACCAGTCTGACAAATGAAAATTTTAACAATTCTAAAATAATTTTGGACTTTCATCTTCGAATTTCATCTAGTCTCTACTTAAAGGGTCCAAAATTCTTTTAGAATTGTTAAAATTTTCATTTTTCAGACTATCATGAAATAAATTCAATTTAATTTGAAAATAATTACCTTGGAAACTTCCATGGCCAGTCTGATAAATGAAAATTTTAACAATTTTAAAAGCATTTTTTGACCCTATAAGTAAAGATTACATGAAATCTAATGCTTTTATCATACGTAGTTTATATTTCTGCATTCTTTTCGTGTCTTTCATTTTTTCTCTAAAATAATTTGGGAAGCAGGAATTTGCAAAAATAAGTTTTTACGTGTTAATTCCCTATGTTCGGCTATTCGAGTCAACACCCGGTATATTTTACTATTTATTATTTAATTTTTTTGAAACCTCTTGGCTGGGGGGCCCCTGGCGATCACTACGTAACCATCCCAGCCTAGGGCATACTTGCAATTTTAAATTTGAAAATTTTGCGCAAGCGCTTTGATTAAAGTAATCTAGATTAATAAGCATCGTGTGGAGCGGCCTAAAACTTTGTATAATATTGAAATGTCAATTTTAAATATAAAAACATAACCTATAAATTGAGTTAATTATCTGTTATATTATTTGTTAGTTTTAATTTCGATTTAATTAATATAAACCAATCCAGAATGACAAGGGAATCTAGTAAAGAACAATATTTATATTGGAACAATCTTACCTGTGTAGTAAAAGGATTGGAAGATCAATACACTACCATTGATTTAAGAAACGAAAGTTGTGTAACAGGAAAAATTAAATATGTTGACGGTTTTATGAATGTCGACATGGAAAATGCGGTATATTATGATCCAATGGGTAACCCACATGCATTTGATTGTTTTTTTATTCATGCTCGATTAATTCGTTTTGTACATATTCCGAAACATTTGCAATGCAATACCGTCATAGAAAATCAAATTAAAAGTTTTAGACGTCCTATACATACTAAACCCGCCAAGGACAGTGATAAAGTACGTAGAGCTAAACAATATCAACAAGAAATTGTGAAAAGCATAACATCGAGTAAGAACTAACTAAAGTATTTTTTGTAAGTTTTGAAATGTAATTGTTACAATAATAAATAACTTTAATGAAAACTTTGTTTTATCTTAATAAAATATATATAGTCGTAACAAATGAATATATCTTATCTACCTCGAAGCTGATATTCAAAGCGAATGTTGGATGTGGAACACTTCAAATAAGAAGTTCCTCGATCATCTGCAACTAAAATACTTTTGACAGGTCAACCCTATTTTTTAAACGTATATAAATTGATAATTATTTTTTAAATCAAGTTTTTGTTATGGAAATTCTTTTTTAAAGCTATTTTACTTCTGCAACTCAAAATTTCCCTACTGGAATGTCTCTTGAGATTTAACTTGGAGAACTTTCATTTCGGTCCCAGTTTAAATTCATGATTTCTAATTGATTTTTGGAGTAAATGCAATGTAACTTACTCAATGTGTGATAAAACAGTACATTTTATTGAAAGGACAAATATGGATGGGTATTTAATTGTAACGACTGAAGACCCCTGATCACATTGTTTAGTCGGGTCAGTAGAATTTGTAAGTAACAATTATTGTAAATTGCTTAGTGGTATTACTAACCACTCAAGGTGACTAATTGCTTTTTTGCCTTTCACTAAATAAAAAATACTGAAATTAATTTGGTAGCACCCACCCGAGTTTGTGTATAAAACAGAAAAGTTTGGAATAAGGTGAAAAAGAGTCTTTAAGTTCAGCCAACCCCTTTCTCGCAAATCATTAGGAACTTCTACCCAAACCTGCTCTCTTAAAAGCCATAGTGGAATTTTCTTTTTCTCAAAAAAAAAATAGTATTTCTTCTGCTCCAACTCACTGAGCGCTATTATTTTAGAATGACCTTTGTGATCCAAGAGCTTCATAAAAAAAACGAGAGGAAAGTAATCTCCTAAAAATTACCAACAAAATTTTACGCAGAAACAATAATTAATTATAGCGATATTTTTAAAAATCATGCAAAGATAAAACTCAAATATTATTTAACAAAATTTATATATTTCAAGTCAGGTATACAAATATATTTTTAGAATACTATTAACAACCACCGCGTAAACGTAATACTAAATGCAATGTAGATTCTTTTTGGATGTTATAATCTGAAAGAGTGCGACCATCTTCCAATTGCTTGCCGGCAAAAATAAGACGTTGTTGGTCTGGAGGAATACCTTCTTTGTCTTGAATTTTAGCTTTCACATTTTCGATTGTGTCGGAAGGCTCAACTTCTAAGGTGATGGTTTTACCAGTCAAAGTTTTTACGAAGATCTGCATACCACCTCTGAGACGCAACACCAAGTGGAGGGTGGATTCTTTTTGAATATTGTAATCTGATAATGTACGACCATCTTCCAATTGCTTGCCGGCAAAAATAAGACGTTGTTGATCTGGAGGAATACCTTCTTTGTCCTGAATTTTAGCTTTCACATTTTCGATTGTGTCGGAAGGTTCAACTTCTAGGGTAATGGTTTTACCAGTCAAAGTTTTTACGAAGATTTGCATACCACCTCTGAGACGCAACACCAAGTGGAGAGTGGATTCTTTTTGAATATTGTAATCTGATAATGTGCGACCATCTTCCAATTGCTTGCCAGCAAAAATAAGACGTTGTTGATCAGGAGGAATACCTTCTTTGTCTTGAATTTTAGCTTTCACATTTTCGATTGTGTCCGAAGGTTCAACTTCTAAGGTAATGGTTTTACCAGTCAAAGTTTTTACGAAGATTTGCATACCACCTCTGAGACGCAACACCAAGTGGAGGGTGGATTCTTTTTGAATATTGTAATCTGATAATGTACGACCATCTTCCAATTGCTTGCCGGCAAAAATAAGACGTTGTTGATCAGGAGGAATACCTTCTTTGTCTTGAATTTTAGCTTTCACATTTTCGATTGTGTCCGAAGGTTCAACTTCTAGGGTAATGGTTTTACCAGTCAAAGTTTTTACGAAGATTTGCATACCACCTCTGAGACGCAACACCAAGTGGAGGGTGGATTCTTTTTGAATATTGTAATCCGATAATGTGCGACCATCTTCCAATTGCTTGCCGGCAAAAATAAGACGTTGTTGATCTGGAGGAATACCTTCTTTGTCTTGAATTTTAGCTTTCACATTTTCGATTGTGTCGGAAGGTTCAACTTCTAAGGTAATGGTTTTACCAGTCAAGGTTTTTACGAAGATCTGCATACCACCTCTGAGACGCAAGACCAAGTGGAGGGTGGATTCTTTTTGAATATTGTAATCCGATAATGTGCGACCATCTTCCAATTGCTTGCCAGCAAAAATAAGACGTTGCTGATCTGGAGGAATACCTTCTTTGTCTTGAATTTTAGCTTTCACATTTTCGATTGTGTCCGAAGGTTCAACTTCTAAGGTAATGGTTTTACCAGTCAAAGTTTTTACGAAGATTTGCATACCACCTCTGAGACGCAATACCAAGTGGAGGGTGGATTCTTTCTGAATATTGTAATCCGATAATGTGCGACCATCTTCCAATTGCTTGCCGGCAAAAATAAGACGTTGCTGATCTGGAGGAATACCTTCTTTGTCTTGAATTTTAGCTTTCACATTTTCGATTGAGTCGGAAGGTTCAACTTCTAAGGTAATGGTTTTACCAGTCAAAGTTTTTACGAAGATCTGCATACCGCCTCGGAGACGCAATACCAAATGGAGGGTGGATTCCTTTTGAATATTGTAATCCGACAATGTGCGACCATCTTCCAATTGCTTGCCAGCAAAAATAAGACGTTGTTGATCCGGAGGGATGCCTTCTTTGTCCTGAATTTTAGCTTTCACATTTTCGATTGTGTCAGAAGGTTCAACTTCCAAGGTAATGGTTTTACCAGTCAAAGTCTTGACAAAAATCTGCATTTTGACTATAACAAGAAAAAGAAATTAATAATATGTTGATAAAATGACGAGCAAATTTGGCGTTAGCCATTTTGAATATAAAGCAGAGGAAATTACTTTTAGTTATTTCTCAATGACGAAAATGATGCAATATTAATTGATATTATATTACGTCGCACCTACACTGACGTTGATGAATTATAATGAAATTTTAAATTAAATATAGAAATCTACGAAATAAATGCCAATTAGTTAACAAGGAATGTAGAAATTCTTTAGAATATTAAGTTACTATAATATAAGAATAGGACAAAATGTTCTTACCTTTATAATAATTATTTGCGCACTATTTAAATTATATCTGAATATTTATTCACTTTAACACTTCTTTCAAGTTTGTAACGTTTGTAATAAACTGCAACGTTTGAACAAAATGTCGGAATAAATACTATTGCCCCTACTCCTCAAGTTTACTGACGTAAATAGTCTCGCTTCCAGAAAATTCTAGAACTTCTTAATTATATACGTGGTGATTACACGTTTATTAATTAATTTTTCTTATCTAGCGATTTACTTATTACTTAAAATCGCAAAATATTCAATGACAAGGGAAAACTTGTTAAAGAATTTTTATATTTTCTAATGGCGCGAAAAATCTTTGTTTAAAATTTATACCAATCTTGAGAATTTTTGGGTAAAGAACACAAATTAATTATTAATATTATATTTTTACATATAATTTACAAAGGAATGCATTGGAAAAATTATGTATTTGTAATTATACGCTTTCGTATGATTAATTAGCATTTTAATAAATTTCACAATATTATGATTTTTCAAATCACGCCATGTACCAGTGCATGACTCATCAAAATTAAGCATGAACTTTGATTAGGTTGTCGATTATGTACAGGGGACATAAAATAATATATGTACTTATGATTTTAAATGCAAGTAATAATATAGATTTCCAAAGAAAATTCCGAAGGTTAGATTTAAATTTGTTATTGTTCAATAGAAATAACGTAGACATAGAAACTTGAATTTATTCAATTCTTTGTTATCATTTTGCTACTACGTGTTTTCTGTTAAATTTAAAAATAAGTATTAATTCAGACGTTCTAAATTTTTATCATAAATTTAGCCGTGCAAACAACTTTAGTTCATTTCCTTGTAATCTTTAAATAGCAAGTGGGATATTGGACTTTCAAAAATAAACAAGTACAAAGGACGATAGGCAACTACAGAAAACAACGAACTACAATAACATTTTATTAAATTGTTATTTACATTATAATAAGGCACAATTAAATTTTCTTATCACAATTAATAAGGCAAAACATGAATTTTTTATTCAGGATTTATAACATTTTTCAATAATATCGATAAAGATTTTTAAAAATGAGCATTATACATCTTTGTTTTATTAAATTAAAAAGGTCACGATGTCTCAAGTTTGAACCATTGCTTGTCTTGTTTAATCTTATCACAGATTATCAAATTATTTGTGCTGTTTTGTATTTCTGTTATGCTATTCCACATTATTTAAATTCCTAAATATTTATTTTGTAGCCAGACATTGTTTTGATACAATATTTAAAATTTATTAAATTTAATCTTTGAGTTTTATTTTTAAATTTTACAAGCATAAACTAGAATTTTTAATAAAACTATGTTAGTGCTTTCAAATAAAACAGAATATCTAAATTAATTGCTTCAAACTCGAGACGTATCACCCTGTAAATTAAAATCATTCATAATAATTTAAATAATCGTAAATTTCTTTTTGATTAGTAACAAAAATTGCTTGTATATATTTATAGTATCAGTATAAACAATTTTGCTATCTTTTAAACAGCAGTATTCATAAAAAATAACAATTTTGTCCACATAGAAAAGCATGATACACAAAATTTCTATAGCCTTGAAATATATATGAGGCCACGTTTTATTCGTCAAATGCTTACAATCCCACGATTGTGCAGAGGGAGCTACTCTTGATTATTTACAAACAAATAATACTTCAAAAGTAGGTATCCACCTAATCATAAATACACAAAAAATTGAGTAATAAAATAATGCAAAAATAGCAAATCTCTTTTTTCACAAATAAATTATTATATAGCTACCACATAAAGTCTCAAAGGAGATCAGTATAACTTAAAATAAAAAAATACTTATGGCTATGGCGGGATTTTATCATCACACTAATTTTGAAGATTTGTTATGAAATAATTGATTTATTGCACATCTTCTTTATGACATTTGCTAGTTTTTACCAGCATTTCATTAGAAAAGTTTATCTGTATTAACTAAACTTATATTAAATAAATTTCATTTCATCCGCAATGGTGAGAATGAAATAAACCCAATTCTGTTGTTACGTGATTTTTTAGCAATTAAAAAATAAATAAATTCCTTTTTGATACCCTTTCTTTATTCCATTTACTATTTTTTATCATCCAGCAAAACTTTACCACTTGTCTTTCTAGAATAATAATTTTCAACCAGAAGGGTCGGTATTCCAGTAAATATACAAAAAAGATCTTTTTCGATGATAATACAATGATAATATTTATGATATTTTTCAATGGTGACATAAATATAAATGTTAAACTGATACATACTATTACGGTAAATAGGCTTAATGTTTGGTATGCCGTGAGAGATCTAGGCTGAAAATTACTACTCTAGACCACATACACTGTAAAAGCAGAATAAACATATCTTTACATCAAGACCATATTGTGAAATTGACTTATAGCAATAATTTTAGACAAATATTAAAATATATCTATTATTTATTTAATTTTCACATGAATACGAAGAAAGATAAATTCTAGGGATTACAATAGGTGGTATTCTATAGTAATATTTATAGGCACCGATGAATATTTTTAGTTTCTATCTGTCGTTAGCATTGGAATTTAAGCAGGCTTAAATCTCGTTATTCAATGATTTTTGCACACTCAGTATAGTATATGTAGAAGTCATCCAAAAATATGTTAACCTTTTTACATTTTTTATCCCTTATAATAGTGTTTCTCAAACTATTTCATATTGCGATGCTCTAAATCTAAAAAATAATTTTCAAGGCTGCCCCCAAAATATAAAAATTTGTAGTTTTAAGTGGCCAACACTATATAATTATAAACTTTTCTAAATACTTCAATATTTTGTAGTTCCCTACAGAGGCTTCGCGGTTCCTAGTTTGAGAAACACTGGTCTATAATATTGAGCAACTAATAATCTTTTATTATTTTAAAATAATAATAAAAGTTTTAAAACTAGAGGGTCATTTACATTTTTGAATGGTTCCACATCATACATGGTGTAATATAAATATTTATTTAAATTGAAAGCTATTAAAACCAATGTAAAATTTAGCATTAATTAACAGAAAATACAGAGAATTTCACACTAGTTAACGGAAATAAAATACACGAATGTACATATTTATTTAATATATAATGCATATCAAACTAAAATTTAAAAAATTATGAAATAAAAGTAATAAAATTTCAGTTCAGATTCAATAAAATTAATGTTATATAAAAATTTAAAAATCAACAAAAAAGTTAAATAAATAATAGCAAAATAAAATTTGCATAAGCTTTCAGTAATGCCGTATTGCTATCATCATAATGCTTCATTTGCATTGCCAAAAGCTTGCAAACATATTTTGGTTTTTATTACTTATTTAACCTGTTAATTTTTAAATTATAATTTAAAATTAATTTCACTGGTTAACAATTTATAAGTATTTATATAGTTTAAACAGAATGTTATTTTGCAAACACCAAAATTGTTTCGATTGACAATTCTGTCCATTTTGACTTTATTAAACTTTATTATTTGAATTTTATTGTGTTCAATTTCTAAAATTTTAATTCAACAACAATTTTCACATGCTAATAATTTATATACTTCTAAAATTATTTAAAAATAAAATTTTGTAACCATTACATGGCAATCAACAAGCAATAAACTCCCAATAGTGAATTTGCTAAATTTTTATCGGGCTATAAATAATTTCCAATTAATTAAGATAATAACCAACAAATTTAAAGCTAGATAAAATCTTTGATTACCTTCCGATTAGTACTATTAATTTAAAAATATTCACATTTAAATATTTTTATTAGAAATAGTGCTTCTTGGCACAATATTTGTAAATACAGGAGAGATTATAAAGTCTGCATGCATTCGAAAATTTATACAGACTTGCATAGTATAGCATAGACGAATCGAAATAAATTTAATAAAGAAAAATATTAGGAGCCATTCATGTATTGCGTAAGACGTTTTTTCCTACTACCCCCCTAATAAGAAAAAATAAGAAAATTTATACCCCCTCCCTAATCTTAAGTGAGATTAATTATTACCCAATGAGAAACCAGATCGAATCGAGTCTAAAGAATTTTCTATATCTATTACGGCCCCTTAGAACTTTGTAGGGCTGATTCGCAGCGGCTAAATAAATTTTGTTACAAAGTGCTAAGTCCTTATCAACTCTCATGTCATTTTCACTGCAATAGATAAGAATAAAATAATAGAAAGAATAGTTACTAGCTGGTTCAAATTCGAGAAGTAAACTACCTTATGGCTATCCCCAAAGTAAATATTTTATTTCAAAATAACAATGAAAAAATTTAATTTGAAGGAAAAAGTATAAAATAATTGAACCCCCATGAATAAAGCTGTTCAAAATTTTGGTCATTCCAAATTTTCAAAACTATGTAAAAGCTTACAATACGAAAATAATTTTCTTTCTTTAAATTCATTAGGATGCATCTATACTTTACATGCTAGGTGCTGAATTGGCCAATACTACATAGGAATTTAACACGTAAAATCACACGTATGTAATTTTCTGCTTGCCTATTATTTTAGAGCAAAAGTGGATACGAAGTATAAATGAATAGAAATGTACGTTATGATCTTTATTTTTTTGAATACTTTTTTTCATCTATAAAATAAAATTATCACTAATAATTTTAAATTTGGAACAACACGGTTTTATCGTTTTTTTATACATTCCACACATTTTTAAGATTATTTTATTCTGTAATACATATTATACATACTTCAAAAATAGATTTTTTTCATTAATAATAAAATGCATTTCAAATATTCCTATTTTTCATGTTGTGTTGTACTTAACCCTATGGGTGTTTAACTGGTTAATATTTAAACATGTGTTGTCCTTAAGAATGTAAAACATGGTTCACATGCTGGGTTAAATTTAGAGTTTATTTTTTTAAATTTAGAACGCAAAGGTCAAACTCAATGTAACTAAATAAAAAATACATTAGCAGTGATAGCACTCATGAAAAATTATATTTTTTAAATTAAAAATTTATTACTGCTACTGTTTTTTAATTTTGTAAATTAATAAACTATGAACCTACAAAAAAATTATGTAAAAAGTAAAGTAATTTTATTTTCAATCACTATTTCTCTAAAATAAAGAGGCGAGCAGAAAATTGCATAATAATATGTCTAATTTTATTTGTTAAATCCCTATCTAGTTATCGGAGAGCTGGTAGCAAAGTAAGTTAACTTTGTGCCCCATTCTGCCCAATGCAGCACCGGATGGAGGTAAGTCAAAAATGAAAATAGTTACCAAATTGGAACACTAAAAATAGCACATATATAATTATTGCGATAAATTAAATAATTTTAGTGCATTAAAAGCTGTCGACAATGCCACCTCTTCTGGTTTTTTATTCATAAAAGCTGCAATCATCTCTACTATGGCAGGCAAAGAACATGGTTCGTTACGTTGAAATGTACAATAACGATGTAAAAATGTCATAGACCTGTAACAAAATGTTTCGTTAAACATTTAATAAAAATAAAAATTTAACTTAACATAATTTTATGACCTCACGAGTACATGTTGAGCATTAGAAATTTATTTATTCTGAGGAAGATAAGTAAACTAGATAACTTTCTTGATTAGTGTATCTATAAACTAAACAAATATTATTGTGCCGATTTAAGAACTCTTCAAGCCCCCAATCCCAAATTCTAAAGTGGATAGGCAGATTAAATAGATCACCTTTTTAAAACATCATAGTTACAGGTTTGAAGTCCTCGGAGCTGGTGTGAAACATACATTGGCAGAGAATATATAAAGGTTTAGCAGATGCACATTACAGATCAACTACCAAAAATAAAATAAAAGTATAGTTAATAACTAACCTTTGCGTTAAAGCGTCTTTAACATGAATTGGCAATTTAGAGGCACGTGTGTTAGGATACATAAAAGGAGCATCAGTTTCCACTAATAACCGATCTAATGGTATCGTACCATCAACTAATAATTTACGAACACCTACATCCGACTTGTCTTTACAAAGGTACCCTGCAAAAAAATAAATATTGAAAATTTCTCAATATAAACTAATTATTGTTGTTAATAATAACCTGTTAATCCTATGTAAAATCCTTTATTTAAATACGTTATGGCTTGTTCGGAGGTGCCGGTAAAACAGTGAATAACAACTGGTGGCAATCGATCAGAAAATTGTCCTAAAATTTCTAATAGATCATCGTGAGCTTCTCGTTCGTGTACAAATAAAGGTTTACAAAGTTCACATGCTAAGCTTATCTGTTTGTGAAAAACTTTTCGCTGCTCCTCTGGTTCTGAAAAATTTCTATTATAATCTAAACCGCATTCTCCTATGGCAACGCATTCGGGATTTTGAGCAAGAGTTTTCAATTCTTCCCACGATTCGTCTGTGTATGATTTAGCATCGTGAGGATGTATTCCTGCAAACGTACGTTAAAATAAATTGTGTATCAAGCAATATACATTTAACTAACCCGCTGTTGAATACAGTGTGCCTGGATATATCCTAGTCAACCGCAATGCTTCCTTACTACTCTTAACAGATGTTCCTGTCACCATTATCTTTTGAACGCCTAAAATTGAATTAATTATAAATAATTCACAAAGTAAAGTTTATTCTTTAAGGAATAGATGCCTAACCAAAGAAGGAACAGGGGGTAGACCAAGAAAAACTTCGAAAGAAGGAATGGATGAAATAGTGCCACGAAAAGTAAAAACCTGATAGAAAACGAGTGGGAAGACATCTTGAAGTATTTGTTAAATGAAACAAACAATTAGTAGTCTTCTTTTTATAAAAATATGAAATCGCTTGAAATGGCAATTAGGTTACGATAAACGGCTACGATTGTAATCAAAATCGCGTGTGTATGTATATATGTAAGTTTATTCTTGTAAATACCTGCATCTTTCGCTCTTTGTATCACAGAATCCAAATCTCTACTATATTTTTTATTAGTTAAATTAGCACCAATATCTATAACAATTAAGTTTTCGTAACACTGCTCGATAGATGCTTCTGTATCCAAACTTGCATTATCGGTGGAATTTGTAGCCATTGCACAAAATAAAACTATTTAGTTGTGTTAATAATGGTTAGTAAGTAAAATAAATTAAATTATCGAGGGTTCAATTATAAATATAACCTTATTACTCATCCGTCATCACAGTTGTTGTTAAGCAGTGGCGTACCATTATTTAAATTTGTGATCTAGTTAAGCCATAGCCGTAGCAGAAAAAACCGTTTCAATAAAAAAAAATCATTACCGTCATCAAGGAGGAATCAGACGTCTAAAGGAAGTGGTAACATTTCATGAAAAGCCATCATATAAGTATTTGTTTAGATTATGTTGTTTTAGGTACAAATAGTATGCCGAATCTAGTTGCACACCAATCGAGTCCCAATATATTGGATCGTTAGATAACCCCCCTTCCCCGTATTTAGTTCCACACCAAAAGATTTACTTGCTAATTTATTGAAATAAGAAAAATTTTGTTTTATGTAATGTAGATACCCATTTTATTTTTGAAGCCAAGAGCAGATTATAACTTCTTCACTGAATAATTTCCAGTTTTTAACAATCAAATTTATTTCATCCGTACAAACGAATTTTGTAAAATTATACCTATGCATTTCAAATAGGATTTTGATGCAGCTCTTTTCGAGTTATAGATGCTGTTTTTCCTCATATCGTAGTTAAATACTTGCCTGTAAGCTGTAGATATCATTAAGTGCCTTTTTCATTGCTTATGGTAAGATGTTACTTTAGAAAAAATTAAAGTGATACAAAAATAGATTAAATATTTAATTTCCATTTTTTCTACAAAAACTTGATATTTATCGATCTGAAGTCAAGAGCTTCTAGTGAGTAATTAGTTAGAACTTAATTGGCCGTCACATTTTTTTGCAATTTTCGAAGCGCGCAACATTGAGATCCAAGATGATCACTAATTTGGAGAAATCATTTCCAAAGAATCTATCGACTTTTATAACAAAAATAGGTCTTATAAGGAATTGTGATTCCATGTCAAAACACTAAAAATAAATAGGCCATAATACTACACAAATTAATCTTTTTAAGCGGACCATTTAAAAGAAACGGTTCTTAACTTATAATCTACGTACAGATTGCACATTTTAAGCAGAACAGTTATTTTGAACAAAGTACTCATATTTTGTTAAATTCGCATATTTCAGAAACTGATCTTTTATTAGAAATTAAATAAGCATTTCATTAAAATTTATTTGTCAGGTCAATAGATTCTTCAGAAAATCACCACCTGTAATGATTTGATGTTGAAAAATGTTACCTTAGAGCATTACTAATAACAAATAATGCCCGTACTTATAGTCGATGCTTCGCTCGATCTCGGACTTGAGTCTGACTCAAGCACGAAATCAACCAATCAAAATAAACAATTTTGTACTTAAGTCGTGCTCAAGTTTTGCTTCAGCCAAGCATCGACTATAAGTACGGGCATTAGTGTACTAAGGCAACATTTGGTTATGTTTTGCAGTTCTACTGTTAGTATGATAATTTTAATGAATATTTGATATTCAAAAATATTAAAACTTATGAAGTATGGAAAAATCGAGTTAAAAAAAATCATTATAAGTTTTAAATATTTTTATTTTTGCTGTACGCAATAAACTAGAATATTTTTAATAACATAATGAAATGAACAATGTTATTGTTACATTACAGTTTGTACTGCTCTTTAATCACATACTACCTTCTACCACATAAATCGACATGTAATTTTAATTAAAAGAATCTCGTAAGTATACTTACAAAAAAGTACAAAAAATAGTACAGAGATTTGGCTTCATCTTAACTTTGCTTAAATTAATAACAAAGTTTTAATTTAAAATTTATCTTAAAAATAGTTAAATAAATTTTATTTTAAAGCGCAAGTTTTATTTAAATAAAAATAAACTTAACTTATTTTATGAACAACAACAAACATTTACACAAACCAAAAAATATTGGCTTTCGCCATATTAAATCAACTTTATGAGTGGTCGGTCTCTTACCCTATTTTTAAATTAACTAAATAATCTTTTTAAATAATACTATAATTACCATCGCCATTGATGAAGCAAAATCTTACAAATTATCATATTTTCAAATTTTACATAACTTATATCAGACTTGTTAGTATAAAATTAGAACAATGTTGAATGGTAAAAAATGAGTGAGTCGTAAACATAAATTATGTTGGGCTAGTAGATATGTTAAACATTAAAGTGAAATCATAAGAATGTAGTAACAAAAAATTTATGAGTTGGACATTTCCATTTGATTTCATTATAGCAACCTGGAAAAGTAAAAATTTTACATATTTAAAGTTTGCATTTTAAAAATGTAATTTCAATGATTAAAATAATTGCTCATTAAGTAAACGAATCTTGATGTTAAGATTACTTTGTGAGCTATTATAATAATTTAGACCCGTTAGATATGTAGCAAGTTTTCGCACTAAAATTGTTAATAACTTTGGTGAAAGTAGATTTTGCGCAAGTTTAGAAAATGTCAACATTATAGAACATGTTCTAAAGTATTACTAACAACTTTTAACTAAAACTTCGCATTAGCTGAGAACCGACTTTTATCGCTACCCGCTAACAAACGGGTCCAGCATTTATCTGCTTTCTTAACAACAATTTACATTATTATTAATAAATTTCAGTGCATGTCATACACAATTTCTACAACTATCAAAAATTGTTGACGGCATAGAATGAGAACTTGCTATGTATCACATAAACATAAAATTTGAACTTGACAAGTTTAGCAAATATTTGGTCACTGTAACAAAATGAGAGTTCCTTCAAAATACTTGTTAGAAAAATGTTATTAGTAGGAATCACAGGCAAAACATGCAAGTCCATAATTGCATTAGTTTAACACAGCGGTTCTCAACTGGTACGGAAATATACCTGTGAAAAACAAACTATTCTTTTTACCAATCATTGCTGTTCAAATAGAAGATAAATTTGAACATAATGCATGTTATAAAAACTACCATTAAACTTATAAATTAACTTTGAACATAATTTATTATGTGTGCTATCACTGCAAGCATTATCGTTAGTTTTAAATATATAATAAAAATATTATCACCAATTTCGTCAGTACTGCGGTAACAATGAAAATAGGGTCAAGTTTTAAAACGCAATTTTATAAAAAAAAGCAATATAAGGCAACTTAAGTAATCTGAACTAATATTAATGCAAGATTTTATTCTGATTACTGATATTTATTCAAGAAAAAACGCAGAAAATAAGTTTTTTTATAGTAACGTAATCTACTGTGAACAAAATCAAAATAATATGTGGGTCAAAGCATGTCAAGTTTTTACATATCTACATAATATTGAAATTTGATGACTATAAACACAAGTATTTTGTAATATTTAAGTATTTACAATTGGAAGTGCTGATTTCCTATCATTATAACGTAAATTAAAACTGCTTTTAAAAATGAAAAATGTCGTAATTCAGTGCGATGACCAAACCTTTAAAATTGAAATTCATGAATATCCAAGATCAAATAGAAAACATTTCATGATCGACTAAACCAAGAGACAATGATGCTAGCGGAATTTAAAAAAAATAGTAAAACCTGTTTTACCATCAGCTGTGTGTGATGTTTTTCGTTTTTAAAGAAAGAAAGGCTGAGTAAACTGCAACAGCCGATGCATTCTGTAAATGAAGATATATGTGATCAATGATCATAAACTGAGAAAAAGAGAAATTTCAGATTTGAATGAGAAAGTATATATGCACAACCAAAGACCAAAATCAAAGACTTTTTATATTTTTATCAAAAATGCATGACTTCCAAGCCACGATTTTAAATCTTTCACTTGCCAGACTTGGTGGGAACCTGAAAATTTAAGCAAGTTCAGATAACCTTAGGTTCAAATACATATTTGAGGTTCACAGTATGGACTCGATTATATTTAAGTGTTAATCAAGTTAAATTTACTTCCATATGTTAACAATTTTTATCTAAGTAAATTAATCTAAAGTATCAGGTACAAAATTCTGCATAAAAATAAAAAATTAAAATGTTCTTAAAAATTTCATTCTGAAATAATCGCTTTCAAAGTTTTTAGAAGGTTAATGTTCAATAACATCTGTGTTGCTATAAATACAAATAACTTCGTCAATATATTATATTTATAATAAATATTATATTAGATAAAAATGAATTTTGGTAAGTTCATAAAATACATAATCACCTATCATTTAAGCCATAACGTTTAAATTATTTTGTTTTTACTCCACTGCAGCAATTCTTTTTTCTTTAATTCAAATAAATACTAATTTATACATTTTTGTTATGTAATATACAAAGGGTAAGTTTGGTGAAAGTAAAATAAATATATACAGGGTATTCATTTGAAAACGATCCACCCTAAATTTCTCGTAAACTGTACCAAATTTCGAAAAATTCTAAGAGGCTTTTCTAGATAGGAAAGGAAAGATTAGACTAAATACTCGGCGTTGCATTAGCATTACTGCTCACCCAGTCACCCTTAGCTACCCAAACTTGGAAACTAAAAATTCTTTAAATTTTACTTCTTTTAATTTACGAAGAAGTATACCTCTAGTTTTTGATTCTTTCAAAAAAATATAAATATTTTTAAACAGTAATGTTCTTCTATCATCACTCTATTTAACAAATGGCTAATCTTTTTTAATGTTTCTCCTGGCTTTGCAAATAAAATAGATTTTGAACAATTTCTTGAAAGCGAATCTATTGACATGAATTGCTTTGAATTTGTATTTAATTTAAAAAATTTACATTTATTTTATTAATGCTAAAAATAAATTTGAGAAAAATATAAGTCAATAGATTTTTATTTTTTCTACATGAAAACTTGAGGTATCACAAAAAGCAAAAAGTATGGTGCCATCAGTGGCGGCCTGCCGGGGTAGGCACTGCCGCACCAAGCCAAATTTCACGAAAACGTAATTTATATTTTTGAAAACTCTAAACCTCTTGGTTTCACAACCAAGTTTCACCACCCAAAGGTTTCACAAGCCACCACTGAAGTTAAGTTGGGGTAACTGAGAATGAGGTAGCGAGCATTTAATTCAGCGACGGCGCCAGGGGGAGACGTGCCCACCCAAAATTAAAATGTAGTAAACCGAAAACCTTTTTTTTAGGTGCTTATTTCTATAATGTAATTTATTGAGTTTAGTGCCCACTCTAAATATATTGGGCCCAATTTGTGCCCACCTATTTCAAAAATGCTGGCTCAGCCGCTGTTTAATTTAACAGAGGTATTCCAAGCATTCTATTGGTGGGTTTATTTCTATTCTATAATTAAAAAGTGATATTTTGAAGAGTTTTCTTACAACGTTAATATAATTATAAAGCTAAAATATTAATTCTATCAATTATCCCTTACCACTGTACAAAATTTTGTGGTGGTATGCCAAATTTTCAACAATTTAACAGGTGGAACAGACAAAAATTAAAAATGTTGAGAACCGCTGGTCCAATGAATTAGAATTAAAATATAAATTTGTAGACTTACAACTGGTTAATGATACCCCGATTTTACTTTCTTTGACCTTCTTGGTTGGACAGAACTATCGGTATCTGACGTGTCAGATGTTAACCCATTATAATTAGATTCTTTCATTGCAGAAGAGTCCAAATTGTAGGAATCGGTAGACTTTTGTTTTTCTAACGTACGAACTAAAATCGTAAAGAGATTAGTTTAGCGTTTCAAACTAAATTTGATTATCTTAGTAATACTTTGTGTTTCGAGTAAACTATTTTGTCGTCTCAAATCTTCGATGTCTTGCTGATGTGCATTGTTTTTTCTTCGCATAAACTGTATGTACTCGGCAGCTTTTTTTAGAATTTGAGCACGACTTGCCTAAAATTGAAATCAATAAAAAATGGATAAAACTTGAACACTGTTTACTTTTACACTTCTCCCAACCTTTTCCCCGTTAAGAGTAGGAAGTGAATCTCTTAAACTACTAAAACTATCTTTTATGTGGTCACGACGTTTTCGTTCCAAAGCATTGTGATGTGCTCTCTTCTCTGCCTGAAATGAAAAAACAAAAGTTTTTGATTGTTGTTATCCACTTATAGGGAGAGATTAGATAATGAGGAAATATAAACTTTCACTTCTACTTTAAAAAAAAAGCCAACACAGGAAATTGTAGACAAACTAGTAAAACTTAAAACTAACTTGTGAATAATATTGGCTGTTAGGTGTTTGTCTCGCACTGTGTTGACGTGAATCCGAATCGTTCCCTTCCTGAAAATATAACAGGTACACATGTTGAAATTTAATATTGATCCACTTAGTGTTTACGTAAATAAATGACCAATACTAACATCACTTTCGACATCAATGTCCCGGTCATCATCGCTCATTGTAATTTTAGCACCCACCCTGCAGAAGGAACGGCCAAATCTTACACACTACGAGCACATTACCTGCCCTAAAATAACAATAACCACGTTATGCAGTTTACGATGATGTCACTGCGAAGTGCGTGACTCTCACGCTGTACGGCTACAGTAAAGCGCAAATGACCCGACCCGCACCTTCTTTGTTCTTCTTTACACTCAAATAGTCCAAATTATCCGCATATTCCGAGCACAACGGACGCTAACGTGCATTACGATAAATATTAAATCACAAAACAAACATTTTAGTTCCGAAAACACGTTCAAAACGTTCTTTTATAAATTTTGGTAATCGGAACCTACCATACGTGAAGTTATACCAACCTAGCGTCACAAATATCTACTACTTGTTGTTAACACGTGTTCAAACTACACGTGACCGAAACTTTCAAGGATATTTATTTATTTGAGCAATCCCCAAATTTATAAACACGACTTTATCGTCATCTATAAAATAGGTGCATACCTACCTATTTATTTTATTATTTTATACAAAAATGTTACTCGAGAGACAATAATTTATTGATCTCGAACAATTTTTATAGTAACCAAGCTTGCCTTGTTTCTTCAAATACTTTGAAAATAAACAAAAAATAATCAACACCTCTGTTTACTTTTTATTATTAAAAATTGTGGTACTTGGCTGGCTGACAACCAAGGAGACCCCAAGATATTTCCATTCCCCCACTTCTTACGGCCTCAAAATAATTTTTTTTCCTGGCACTTTTTCGCCCTAGGGCGATAATATATATTTTTACGCCCCAAAATGGAAAAATAGTCTTATACATTTTGTATTTCTTTTTCATACAATTTCAATCCTGAAACTCTTAGGTTACATGCTACCTTGTTATTTTTTAATTAAAATATCACTAGTTAATCCATTAGTGCGCGTCATTCATTGTGAGATGGATCATATTTCTCCAAGATATAAGTCAGATTGTGTTAAAAAAATTAAGTTTTATAACTCTCAAAACATTTTATTTCAATTTGTGATGACGAGTTTTACCCATCCATACCAATAAAAATAACTATACACTTAATATCAAATTGTAAAACTTATAATATACTTAGTTAAAATAATAAATAAATTACAAACATAACAATCACGCTAGTTTCAGTTTTTTTTCTGGCGGTGGTTTAATTTTTTCTTGTTTTATTTCAGTCTTGACAATACTTTTAGTCTCTTGATTTCCGTTTTCGGGTTCACTTTTAATGGGTACTGCAACAACCTTTGGTTGAGGTGGTTGTGGCAAAGGAAATTCTCGTATTAACTCTCCCAATAACATGTCAACTCTCTGTCTTTGAAACAACGTGCTGGCTTCTTCTTTAGGTTTTTCCTCTTTAGCTTTTGACTTGTCAGGAGCACTTTTCTGAGATTTGAAATCCCAAGAGTAACCTTTACTTGGATGATATCGTGAAAAGCTTGAAGTTTCTTCAAATGCTGATTGTAAATGATGAACAGTTGATAACTAAAATTATGATTGTGAATGAAGTACGTAAGGACGAAGATGTTTTAAATTTCTTACCAAACGAGAATTTAAAAAGCTTGCCAAATCTGGTGCTTGATATATTATACCAGCTATAATGTAATAATCTGCCAAGGGAACAACTTGAGTTGTACTATGACGATGCTGTTTTCTGATAACATAAAGTATGGGTTCCTGCACATGCAAGAGTGCATACTCCAATCCCGTCATATTTCTAAAATTATTATATTGTTATTAAACCGTTAAAAAAAAAATTGAAAAATACTTACTGCAATTGATCGGGAGCTAGTCTTTGCATTTTAACAATCTCGTTGTTACAGGTTCTATCAAAAAACGGATTCGATCGTTCGGAGAAGTAATCCATAACATTTGTTGCATTTAAAATCGGGATCCAATTTGAATCATGCCAGGAAAGTAACAACGGATTGTCAGCAATTCCAGGTGCTAATGCTACTCGTCCGGGCATCATTTTGTTAAATAAATTTCAATAACTACAATAATAAATCGATTATTTAAACTTATTAAACAACAAAACGTTTTTATAATGTTAGTATAATTTTAGGTTACATTTTGCCAAGTATGGGTTTGATGATATTCCTGCAGTTGTATGAATTAAAAAGAAAATTTAAAATATTAGGTAAGCTGAAAAACTTACTTGATGATTAATAATATAACGGCATAATTAAAGTAATGGTTAATTTTAACAAAACCCTTGTTGAAAACTTGCAAAACAAAATTATTTTTCAGGTATTATTGTAGAAGTCAAACATATCAGTTGCTGTGCGACCTGCGCCGGCGCACTCAAAATATCCGGCGCCAATTTTAAAAGTATTTTTAACTTCACACCCAAGTGCACTGTACAAATTTAAGGTTTTGCTATATTTAGCGATTCAATCTGCCAGTATTAAATCTAATGGCTTCTATAGCTTTATTAATACTTAATATTAATTTTTACTTGGGGTCTTTTCTGTAATATTATATTTTACCCACTTCTTTTACTTGATGTAATTTATTGGTACGAACACAATGCATAAGGGTTTGTTTTTGTAATTTTAACCTAGTAAATACAAATTTTTATTTTAGTAAATATGGAATTGACAGTAGTACCATTGCATAAGTATCCCGAATACAAAGAGCAGTGTTGTAGCTTAATAAATGACGAATGGAGACGAAGTGTAACAGCAAGAATGATGAGTTTGGATAGTTCCTGTGATACGTTACCAACTTGTTTAATCTTACTTCAACAGAGTAGAGTAATTGGCCACTGTAAATTATCCTTAATACCCAGCATTCCGGATGGCTGTTTCATCGAGTCGGTAGTTATACATAAAAGTTTAAGAGGAAAAGGATATGGGACATATTTGATGCAAAAAGCCGAAGATTATTGCAAAACTTTTTTAAATCTACAAACAATATATTTATCAACGAAAGACCAACAAGGATTTTACAATAAATTAGGCTATTCTATATGTAATCCAATATCTATTTATGGAAAGACGACTGTTCCAAGTAAAATTCAACTTACGAGTAGTACAAATAAAAGCACGAATAACTGCCCCATTCCACCGCCAATGCCCAGTACTGCTTTTAACGTAACCAACAAAGTTTATATGGAGAAGCAATTACAGTAGATATTCGATACGTGGATTTGTCGAGCGTTGCCAAGTAATAAACTTGTTGATGTTATAGGGTGGTATGGTTTTTGCAGTATACGAAGGACCATATTCACCATGTTCAAAGACCGTCTTTTCGGTTATTCCGTGTATACCGTATAATTTTGCCATACGTACAAAAAACTATTTGTATATAAAACGATATATTTATTTATTTTTATGTTTAAAATAAAATTTATTAAATTGTAATAATACTTAAGTACCTACCTACATATTAAAATTATTAATAATTTTTTCATCTTTATTTATTATTAGAACTATTGACTGATTTAATAACGATAGATAGTAATTAAATCTTGCACGACATGTTTCACGTGACACTGCATAAATCTTCAGGTGCAACTATATCTATATAATATTTGATATATTATATAAGTCTTTCAATATATAATTAAAAACCAATAATTTTATTTAGTGCGAAATAAGTATTCTAAACTAATTCACACAACGTAACTCATACAACATTGCAAAAGTAATTAAGATGGGCTTGTTAGGCCCCCCATGCAATATGTATATTATTAGTATTATTCAAACAAATTTGCTGTATTCCGTTACATATTTTTTATGCACAAGAATTCTGAATAAACCATTAAAAACAGTTGTTGTTTTAGCCCATATATTTTCCGAGATAGCTTTCTATTTATAATCACCGTTCTTTCAAATTTTGCCAAAACAAACAAGGTATTTAGTTTTTATTATGGATTTTCTTTTCGATTCATCTGATTCAAAAATGAAAACATGACGTAGTATACCTACCCTATTACAAGTAGTAAGATATCATATTGGAAGTATCAAGACCCAAAGGAAAGCTTCATATTCTAATGTAATGCCTTTATCAACTTTAGATATAAATCGTACTGCTTATTGCAATTGTGCAATAATTTTCAACATTAAAATGTTGAAAAATTCAAAGACGTCGTTTCGAGTTAAATAAAAAATTTTAAGTAAAAAAATATCTTCCTGTTTCTAAATAATTTGCTTAGTTTTTTTTATTTAAATTGGCGTATTAAAGAATAGTAAACAATATTTCTGTCTATTGAAACAATTAAATCGTCAGACGATTCGGGCCGTTTTATTGACCCATTTTTAAGGCAAATTATAATAAAATAAATATAAAATTAAAAATAATATAAAGATAATCACATTAATGGAGAATCACATAGTATGCGGAAAGCTAGTAACATCGATGAGAAAACCATGAATATATTTATCAATACTTTAGTTTTACAGTACATTCATTGTTTTGGTGTTCATATGTTTTTACTTTTTGATTTTATGCTTTTTATCTATCTTCTCCCGATCCATGATTGTGATATCTGAATGTTTTATGGAACAAGAGTTATAGGTCATCTGTTCACGTAAATCAGGATAAGTATTTTCATTCTCCTCCCACATGAAAATACGAGCTTTTTTAACATCTTTTTTATGTTAGCAATTGGTTTAAAAATTACAATTAAAATAACGAAAAAACCTATGATCCAATTTAGGCTATGGAAATTTAATACAGAGGGGGATTCTAACGTGGCTGAAGTGGGGTTTTGTAGTGGTTCCGTAAATGCGTATATGTCAAGAAAAGGAATAAGTTTATTTAATTTTCTATTGTAAATTGAAGATGTTTAAGGAAATTATTGAAATGATCCAGAATACGGGAGCGCAGTCTTTAATAATTATGAAGATAAGGTCGTCAACATTAAAATGATTGGTATTAAAAGAAGGAATTTTATCATCGAGAAGAATATTCATACAGATGTTAGCTAGATCAACGGATATGCTACTTGAGAAATCCTATCTCCTATATTTTTGATAACCAAATCTACGGGAAAGTTAGCCAATTTTTGGTTAATAGTAAAAAATTACAACTGCAGTCTTTCCATTAAAGGTAGATGGCGCGAAAATACAAAATCGTCTACTTGACCTTCTTGCGAGTGATATAACTAGACCGCATTGCTTGGCTTTCAGTTTTACTCCAAGGTAATGCAACCATAATTTTTTTTGAAGCTATAAATAGTTTGCTTGGCCCTTGGCTGCGTAAATAAAGGCAAAATTATCCTGCTAAACCTATAAAAGTTAGATCAAAAAACAATAACGCGACTGTATTCCTCACCGAAATATAATTCATCTCCGCAAAGTGAAATGTACTACACTTCTGAGGTATGGAGGGAGCTATCTTCGTTAAGCAGATCCAATATATTATCTAACATGAAAAAATTGTAGTTAAACACCCTTTGTATAATTTTACTTGAGAAATTTTAAAATACATTTCAAAACTTGTATTTAATTCTTAATTATTATATTATAATAAAATTGAACAAAATTCAAGAATATTGTAACAATAAAAAATCAATCACTCAATACAAAGCAGATATATTTTTAATAAATGATCAGATTAAGTTTGTACATAACAGATATTAATATCGAGTGGAAGTGATACATCATGACTTGGCAATAAATTTCCCATTTCACCTTGAATATAAATTATAACTTGTCAACTAACGTAAAATATAAAACTTGTAAATTGATACTATCAAATTGATAAGATAATAAAAAAAAGTATAAAGCACTAGACTTCCTCACACATTAGGAATATTTAGTGCAAATTCCACAAATTTTACCGTAATGCTCTGGCTGTGTCAAACAATCGATGAGAAACTTCCCCAGGTCGTATTTTGAAACAACTTTAGCCGGAGAAGCATCATATTTGATTTCATATTGACCGCTAGGTTGATCTACAATATACTAAATTGTTGAACACAATCAACAAGTATTTTGATAATACATACCTGCAATATGAGGTGGAAGAACTGCAATAAATTTGAGACCAGAACTTTTAACAATATCAAATTGTCGTTGATGATCAGCATTCAGTTCAACAAAAATTGGTGGCACCTTCTCGGGCTCGTAAAACAAAAATGCAGACAAACAAACCGAAACAATTTCAACATTTAATTCTTTCATCGCTTTGACAATATTTTTCATGCCTTCACTCAAAATAGTAGTAGGGCTTAAATCATTACGGGTCCCTAATGCTACCACTACTGCCGTTACATTTCTTATAGCGCTGTGAACATCACTGTAGTTTAAAACATCACCTTGTACCACTTCGACACTGTTACGTAAATCATCTGGAAGTTTGGCAGGATCGCGTACGAACGCCCTAACATTTAAACCTACAGAAAAATTTGGGGCTTATTAACTTTTGTAAAAATCTTGATTTAGTACTTGCCTTTTTGAACTGCAGCCTGTACCACACAAAGTCCAGTTTGACCGGTAGAACCAAAAATAACGACTTTATCCATTGCAATTCGTATAATAAATTGAAATATTACAAGCAATTCCAAGTAGCAACGATGATAATTAAAAATGAAGTGATAAAAAATATCAATGTTTTCACTTTGTATACGAACTGTCAAACCGATTACCACTGTTGTCGTTTAAAAAATCGTAGGTTAAGTCGCCTAGGCAATTTTCCACTAAACATCCGCCCGACCAACTTTTATTAATAATAATTGCCTGATTTTTAAAACAAAACTTAAAATGAGCAAATTTATTAGGTGCCTATGCAAACGGTGATTTTGTTTTGTTAGTAAATAAACTAAATTTATTCTTACAAGTCATCTCGCATTTGATGCAAAGCTGTTTTGATAGAAATTGTGATTTGAGTTTATCTAGTAGTTTCAAAACCTAAAATGAATAATAATCCTAATATTTTTCTCACAGTACACCGTATATCCGACGATGGCACCGTTAGTTCCTTTCAAATTGAGGAAGATTTTATCACCCAAGAAGTGGTGTCCAAAACTCAAATTTCTAGTGAAAATGTGAACTTCACGTCGGAATGCGGCTGGAATTACGCAGAAGACAGTAAAGTAAATTTGAGTTACCGCTATTTGGAGCCCGACGACCAATCCGTTACTATAGTCAAGATTGGAGGAGTCGAAGATTTAAATCCGTTAAATTATGCTACAGAGATCAGTACCGTATTAAGCGATCCCGGAGATTGCAAGCAATATGTTAACAATTCTATGGTGGAACCCAGGCGCGAAAGTAAAATTCCAAATATACCAACAATGGTCAGATGTCAAAATTGTGACACAAATTTTCCAACCAAATACCAATATCAACGTCATCAATGCGAATTTAATGCAGACAAAGTGGTAAGTGTTTTCATTTTGTTTCATTTTGCCAACGTAATTTTGTTGTTTGCTCATGAAAAAATTATAAATTGAACTGTTTATTACGTTCCGGGAAGTCGGTTTGTTAAAAACTTTGAAATTTAGAGCATATTTTGAAAAACGATTTGCTTCTGGTTAGGAAATATTTGCTCCCTGAAACATTTGCATTTCGGCCTTTTCAATAACATTTTTATTAAATACGCATTAATTTATTAATAATTTCGAATAAAAAGAGTTTACATTGGTAATTGGGCTCGGACCAGGACAAGGGGAAGATGTCCCAAAAAATCACAATGTTGTATTGAATTCCAAAAAACGAAAGAAAAAAACACCTCAGCTTATTTAACTTTTTGGAATAAAAACTTTAAAAAAATTTGTCTCAGAAATATATCCATTCAAACCGCTGTGAGTGGGCCCGAACTTTAATTGAACCAATTAAACCCCTACCTATGAATTTTCAAATTAGATACTTTTTTGAAGCGTTTTTTTTGTAGTATTGTAGTTTTATTTAATTTTTCAAAATTTACTCGCATAACGATGATTTATTTATAAGTGAAAATTTAAAACAAACAAAATTCAACTAAAGTTTATAATTTTTACCAATTAAACAAAAATTAGGATTTTTGGCATAGGTAGTAGTTTTAATATTATGCAGAATTTTGCTCTGCATCGTTGAAGTGATATTTCCTATTTACTGGACCCTTCGCGATATGGGGGTTGCGGTGGTGTAATTTACGCACGTCACTGGTAATATTATATTAAGATAATATTTCGCAAGAACAATTTCGAATTACAACTTTTGTGTATATTGAAACCCTTAGGAGCTGGCCATATTAAACAAATGTTTGTGAGTTTTACCTTCAAATAGCTATACTCCAAACTATAGATGATTATTTATTTTATTCCGTTCTTTATGTAACATGGGCGACCGTCAACTGGTCGACAATAATTGGGCGACGCGACAGTCAAATAAAAAATCCAAAATAGAAATTTAGAAAACAAATGAAGAATGCTTAGCCCCCTAATAGTTCAAATTTAGACAAAAAATTTTCTTGGAAATACTGTCGAAACAATATTTCTTGAAAATTTTTACATCCTTGTGCTGTTCTTACTGATAACATTCAAAAATTACTTTTCAGTAGTTTTCAACGCTTCGAGGGATTTTTCTTCACAAGGAAAGTTTGTTCCAAAATCCAGCTATTCGATTGGTCTTCCCACACACGAGGGATATAATCATTAATCATACAATTTGCATTAACAATTATTCATAAGTATTTAAGAGATTTTTCAATATTTATTAATTCCGCTTTAGACTTAAAAACCTAAGTCTAGATAAATTTGCTACGTGACAAAATTAAAATTCTCCGCAAATCTAAAACAGGAATATGAATTGACATTTTTCTGATTATTCAATTTATTTAAAACTTATAACACTTTTATTCAGTTAGGTTTTCAATAATTATGACAAAGATAGGTATCAATTTGTATTGAATAGTGGAGTGGAATTTGATTTGTTCTTGGGTATTGTATTGTAATTTGTTAATTTTGCTGCTGTTGTATAGTTAAATAAATAATTTTATAAGCGGAAACAACAATTACAGCTTGAATAATATCTTTAGAGAAAGAATTTTTTAAAATAAGGGTGTGCATATTACTAGGGGAGACTGGGGATAGTTTGGACACTTTTTACGTTTTATTATTTAAATTTTCTTCCAAAGAAGTTTGATGATTATTATTTTTACTGAACTTTAGGGTAGATAGTTTAAGATTACTAACCTTGATTTAGGCTACTATGATTCAATAGTTTTTCCAGAATTCAGTCACAAAGTAAACCTTAATTTTGTCCAAAGTATCCCGAGGTAATAGGATACAGTGGACATTACCCTGGGACACTAGACAATGGACATGCAGGGAATGTAATGGACAATACAAATTAATTAAAAAACTAATTTATGAACAATATATTTCAAAATCAGACTCACTGGATGATTTTTTTTCTACCTTAATTAAATTTTTCTTTGCTTTCCTTTTCTTCACTTTCATTTGTTTACAATTAGTAGTATCTTTAAACTCGAAAAACATTAGTAGCCCTCCTTCAACAGTCGAGTAAACGGTATGGGATATAAAATTTTTATTTTCTAAAATGATATTTCAATGATTTCGAAAAGTAGTCTTTATTAGCTTTACCTTAGCCTCCAGCAATATTTTTAAAACGTAACTTCCTCAACTCGAATTCCAAGACATACGGTTCAATAAATTTTGAATAACGATAACATTTATGTAGCAGATTTACATATTATAATATTATGTACCTATTATTTATTTTATATTATACTCCTATAATATAATATTACAACCATCATGTTTATAATAAGTCTGATACACACAAATTAAAATAATTACTTACATTATAATATAGAAGATTTTAATATAGAAATTTACTGTACAAAGAAAATTTAAATAATTAAGTATCTACCTAGATAAAATTATAAATTATTTCAATAATTTTCAAATTTGTGGAGTTTTATTGTTTGTTTTAGACATCTTTTTTAACATAATTTTTTTAAATTTAAATCAGGTGCTGAAAGCCGATGCAGATATAAAGGATTTTGAAAAGGGCATGAGAATAAAGTACGACTGTGTGACTTGTGGAAAGCAGTTTGTGAGTAAAAATAATTTAGACCGACACCAGTCTAGTCACGATAACACGCAGGAAAATATTTGTGAGCATTGCAATAAACAATTCGTGAGTGAAAATCGCCTTCGGATTCATAAAGAAAATCACTGTAAAAAAGCTGGCGACATCTCTAAATTTTATCGCAGTGATGTAACTGTTTGGAAGTGTGTTAAGTGCAATCAAGTATTTGCCACACCTGCTTCGGCTAATAAACATGCAGAATTGTGTGCCGAAGTTCCAAGCGAAAACATGGTTCTTAATATAAAAGCAGAATCTTTGAATGCAACAGAAGAGAGCAGTGATCTTCAACTGTTGAATGAAGAAATTAAAAGTTTATCTTATATTTCGCCTGAAATTATAAACGAAGAAACCATATTAATGGAAAATCCGAACAACTGCAACAAAATTGATAACGCTACCCCGAATGTGAATAAAGTGCTAACCGAATTGTTATTGCAATGTGAATATTGCAACAGAACATATTCGGAAAGAAATTTGCTTTTAGCTCATCAAAAAAAGCACACCACAAAGGTTAATTATGAATGCGTTACTTGTAGAGAAACTTTTGATTCGTATACGACCGCTGCAAAGCATTGGATAACCAAATGCTCAGATGAAGCTAATTTATTTTACCTACCAAAAATGACATATTGTGAATACTGTGATAGAACATTTAAGTCTCACGAAATTTTGTATACTCACAAAATTAAGAAGAAGCACTATACTCCCAAATTACATGTCATAGACAACGATAATGCAAATAACTTAATTGCAGTTGAAAACAAAGATGTGTTTTTAGTAAAACTTATTGAAGATGTTCTCACAACGATTAACAAAGATAAAGAACTTATTCAGGAAAAAAGTAACAACGATAAGGAAAATTTAACGGAAGAATACAATCAAAACTTAATGTCTATTAAAAACGAATTAGCTCCGAAAAGTTTGAACCAAGAGAATGCCGAACCGGAAAAGAAGAAAAGAGGACGCAAACGAAAATGGCCAAAACAAGCCACAAAAGCTAAACGTTTAGCTTTTGTTGTTGACGAAGGCTATAAATATCAATGTGAACGTTGCATATTGGTTTTCGACAATGTCACCGATTTGGAATTACATCGCGAGAAAGAGCATGCTTCTAATTTCTCGTGTGAGGAATGTGGACAGGTAATGATAATAATAATTATTGTTTCGAACTACTGCAAAGGCATTTAAGTGATAAATATTTCGAAAATGTTTTTGCAGTATTTAAAGTAAAAAAGATTAACAAAACACCATTTACTTATAGGTTGTTCACAGTGCGAAAGCATTGGTTATTCATAGTAGAGCCCACCAAAGTTTGAAACCATATGTTTGTGAACAATGTGGTAGAAGTTATTCTCAAACTTCGCACTTATGGCAGCACATGAGATTCCACCAAGGTAAAATTCAGTTAGATACATTATATAAAGTAACTTTTTAATTTTATGATACTTTTAGGTATTAAACCCTTTGCCTGTCCTCACGAGGGATGTGAAGCACGTTATACCATTAGACCTGATTTAAAAGATCATATTCGAAAGGTTCATACGCGAGAAAGACCATTTAAGTGTGCGGTTTGCAATAAATGCTTCCTTACTGGATCCGTTTACTACCAGCATCGTCTCATACATACAAATGATCGCAGATACGGATGTGATGTATATTAATGGTATTACTAAGTTATAGATGTGATCATTACAGAAAATTATTAATTTTAGATATGCGATAAAAGATTTTTCAGAGCCGATGCTCTAAACAATCACCGAAGAATTCATACTGACGAAAGACCATATCCTTGTGAAATCTGTGGAAGAGAATTTCGTCAAAAAGGTGACCGAAACAAGCACGTACGAACGCAGCATCCGGATTAATTATAATTTTATTCAATTTTGATATAGTTTAAAAATTTAAATATGTTATTAGTTGTTTATATTATTATTATAAATAATGTTATAGTAGGTTAGTTCACAATATTGGTTTTTGTAAATTGAAATTAAATTTACATTTATTTGCAGATTTAATACTTTTTTTAACGTCTTGTCACTTTAGAGAAATGTTGTATTATGCTTCCGAGCTTCGGGGACATTTTTATGCATAAATAAATAAATTTTTAGATTATCTTTATTTCTTTTCTCTCAAGGCTACCTTTTTTTTTTATCTTTTATGAAAGCGGATTATCTCTTTTTTTAACGTCCTGGGGCTAAACTTTCCAGAATCTCCTCCACGGATTTTTATTGAAACGAAAGGTTTGAAGAGGATTCTTGAATATTTGCTAAGTCTAACCTGTACCTATATTGCAGTAGATTTATTAATTTATATAATTTTACACCAATTGAAAAATCAAACATTACTATTGGCAAAATTGGAAATCAAACTTTAATTCTATGCTGTATCTTTAACCAGTCTCACATATGATTTCAACCTTCCATTCTCTATAATTTTATTATTCGAGAAAATTGCAGTTCCACACGAATGTCGTAAGTTTCCTCTAATCCTATCACACGAACATGCCCAACACTCTCTAACGTTCATATGAATTCAGTTTCTTAACCATTGCAAGCATTCAGGGCTTCTGAATAACCAAACAACGACATCCCAAAAACATTCTTCAACGCCTAAAAATGTTTACTTTGGAAGTCACTGCATAAAATGTCAACGTCACCTATTTTAAATACTTAAATCTTTATAAAGAAATTTCCAGAATAGGCCTTCCATTAAACACTTGATAAAAAAAATATAGTAAAAGGATATAAATTAGTAGAATTATAATTATTATAAATGAAACGAATTGGAAGCTTTATAAAATATATTTTTTTGCATTTATAACAATACAATAAGTATACATTTTTTGAGAATTTTGTAAAATATTTTTATTATAAAAGGACAAGATACAGACCTACCCCGGTATACGGACCTACTTTAACGTACACACGGACACAGAATTTCTCGTGAAAAGTTTTTATTATAATATAATATATAATTAACATTATAAACGTACGTTATTCACATCCAGAATGCACATAAAAATTTCTGTAAAAGTTGTGCGCTACTTTAAGGAAATTTTTGCAATATTATATATGTCCGTATTTTAATGCGGGGTACATCTGTACTTGTAACGAAGTACAAAAAATACGAAAAATAGTTTTATTTATTAAATTAATTAATATACTACATAATATATTATATTATCGAGATTCAATAAGAAGTGTGCTTTAAAATGCTTAATATTTTATTTACATTTAATTTTATAGCCATAAACATCAATAGGTACCTACTTCAAAAAGTTATCTGGTTTGTTACTAAAAAAAAACTTGAAAAAAAGTGGAAAAAATGATAAAAAAGAATGTAACATAATTTTTTGGTAAAAGTTCAGAAGTAGATAGATAGTAGCGAAATGTCCGGTCACCAAAAATAATATAATATATCGGCATGCAAAATGAATACTTTTTGTTTAAAAAGATGTGCATTTGGAAGAAGTATTTCATATAAATTATTAAAGATTATTATTATTTTTTTAAATCGATTTTGTACACAACTACATATTATTATATTATTTTGATTTTTGTGTTTGTACTAAATATTGACCAAAATTTAACTTTGACTAAACAATTCAATAGTTTTTATAAAAAATATTTATACTAATAAGAGAGCTATGTATATCTAATATACCATAATATTATCTATGTATGACGGTATTATGCTAATGTGGAAATATTTCTCAATACTACCGTGAGCCATAATGCAAGATATATTCTTATGAACAAATTTCTAATTTCATTTTGAGAATCTTCGGCTGGGTTAGTTTCATATATATGTTCTTCACGAAATTCACGTGGAGAGATTTCTTCAGTTCCTTCTATATTAAAATATAATATCAAACAAACAAGATTTAATTGACGAAGATGTTCTTATTGATTTTAGATGATATTTCGACAGTTGTATTTAAGTTATATTGATGCATTTTGAGTACCAAAATTAATAGAAATTTTGATTTCTATTCTATTTCTAAACTGCATGGAGGTTAATTTCGTACAATCAAAATATTATTTGTTGGTACCTATCACGAGTTACGGGAGTTATAGCAAAAATGCTTTGCATTTTAAATATGTTGAGGTTCAATTATCTGTCAAAATGCACAATATTATGTACACGACTGGCGATAGCAGCATATCTCAGGAAGGCCAACAAATTTTTGCATCAATTTAATGTTGTAGAGAATTATAATGCATAAATTCTAGCCCCATTCGGTCTAACCCAAGACGGTCTAAATCCGCTTGGTGTAAATATTTTTAAGAATCTAAGAGGAATCGTGTGGGTAAAAAAATAAATGGTATAAAGGATGTAAACTAGTTCAATAGAATTTAGGTCTTATGTTCAGAGGTGATGCAGAAATCTAATTGGACTACCTGAAATATATGATGTTTACAGTAGTTTATATTTTAATAGTATCGGAAATTTCAGGGCAAAAGCTTGAAAATATGCCCAAGTCCAGATTTTCTGATCGACACCAAAATCATAAGTATATTTTGCTGATGTCAATAGGGTGTTGCTGTACTTTTCGCAAATCATTAAGAAGCATCAAATATACTAACTGGCTAGATTTTATTCAAAACAGAATGTTTATAATATGATTATAACTTCTGCACGACTGAATAAAAATTCAGAAAACGCAATTTAGGTAACTGCACTCAAAAAAATCTAGATTGATTAGTGGTTGATAGTCTTACCTGCATTACCCTGAAGGGTATAAGGACCATTTTGGGAATAACCAGTTCGATGCTTATTTCTTGTAAGACCTAATATTGTATTAGAATCGCGAATATAATTATTTGAATCTATAGTTTCATTCGGTGGCGTAATCACAACTTGCTGATGTGCGTTTTCTGTATAATTTAATATCGGTAGAGATCTATGATCAGTTTCCGGGATTATAATTCCTTCATTCACGGGTATTAAATTTACATGACCATATTGACTCCTCGAATTAGAAGTATATTCATAATTTGGCATTGCTGCAGTCCGATTACGTGAAATTACAAAGTTTTCATTAGACATTCTGTCAGTAACAGATATTATAACTTCATCCATATTTTCTCTATGTGATGCATATTGTCTAAGATCGTAATCTATCAATTGTATAGGCAAATTTATATTTTTTCCGACTATAGATTTAAATTTAGTAGATTGCTATCATGTGTGAGTAATATCTATAACATTTAACTTACGTACAATCTCCACATCACCTTCAGTTCTTTGTTCAACTGAATTAATGTTCTGCATATCATTATGCAGAGGAAGAAGAGCTGGCTGTGCAAATCCAAACGACTGATATCTATTCGTAAAATCTATTGATGGATAATCTAAAATCAAGGTTGGAGATGAGCTACCTATGTTTTCATTATGATTATTTATATTATTTAGAGAATAATTTGGAACGAATGATTCATTTTCATTTGTGCTATTGGATAGTGTTTGCGGAATTAATGGATCTGGAAGACTTTGATTTAATCCAGAATTATCAATTTTAATTTGGTTTCCCACAGTACTAGAATTATTTTGAGTCGGATCTAAATTTTATGTTATTATTTTTAGAGAACAAAATTTTAATAAAAACTCTTACGTGAATACAGCACATTGGACAAAATAGATTCGGTGATGTGAGGCACAAAACTTACACTTTGTCCCATGACAGTATCTTCCATCTTTTTAGCATATTTTTCTTTTTTGCCAAAAAATAAACTACTGTAAACTAAAAGTATGTAAGAATCTTTTTGCGGAAGATATTAGCTCAGTACTTGTATCTCCTAAAAATGTATTCATAGCTTGTTTTTCAGTATCGATACGTTTAGCTGCAATATTTTTTTAATATAATTATTTGTATGTTAATAATATTTATTCCACCTTCTTTATCATGCGAAGCAATGGAAATTAAATCCGAAAAAGTTAAAGTCTTCGCTTCCGTAGTAGATTTTTTATCAATATCATCTTTTGAAGAAGTATTTGGTTCGTTTAATGAAATATCATCGTCTCTATCCATGTTATAGTCCTCATCATATGATGCCGATGATGATGATCGTTTATATCTATACATTTTATGAAAAAAAGACTTAGGAAGGAACTTTTGAAATCTACTTTTGTAATCTGATTTCTTAGATGTAATCGATGGCTTAGATGAATTGGAAATATTGTCATCGAAGGTACTAACATTATCGGGTTCAATTATTTGTAAACTTTCCTATAAAGTAATATGCCTTAAAAGTGATTATTTAATAACAAAAAAATTATACTTCAGAATCGTTTGGAAACGTTACACTTATTTTAAACATTTCAAAATCAGCAACACAAACAACTCTTAAAATCAATGAAATTAATTGTGCTATCCAACTAACTAGACAAATAATTGAAGCAATATGGGATGCTCGAAGTAATATAATCAAGGGTTTTTGTGTATCACTAAAGAGTAATGTGTACTCATCGATGTAATTGGTACATCTAAAATAATAGTTTTAAAATAATGTTAATAAATAATGTTAATCATATTTACTCTGCTGTATTGAAAACATCCTTAAATTGTGCACAGAATTTTTTAATACCAGAAGATAATTGCAAAGTGCTAAGTAATAAAAATCCAGTTGCAATTATAGAAAACACAATTGCAGGATATACGATTCTCCATGGTCGATAGAATCTATGAAAAATAAAACGTAGTATTTTTTAAAATTTTCAACTTCATAGCTACTTACGAATCCGAGATATATCCAGCACCGCCTTTAGAACAAACAAAGAAAAACGCACCCCATATTAAACCAGATATCATGGACATGACAGGAGTGAATTGGCAAAAGTAGCATTGAGTTGTTGTTCCCCAATCAGTCAGAGGCATATTAATACCATGAAAATAATCTGGCAACTCCTTATTCATGTTATCAGGTAATGTCGTATTTTCTAAGAACACTATGTGTGCAAAAAGTATACAACGATTGTCGAAAGCGTCTATCGCTTTGCCCAAAGTATATGCAGCTATAAATCCAGAAATGGTCGCAAATAGCATCGACGCAACATGCGTGACTAAAATATAAATGTAAATAATGTATTGGTTTATGAAATATTAGCAAATTAAAATTAAATAATTTGAAAATAAATATTTTGTATTATTAAGAAAATTATTAAGTTTCTGTTTTATTCCAATTAGTTGCTAGTTTTTTATGTATTTTTGTTTAATGTTCAAGACTGCGACAACAGTTGAATTATTTTTGGCCATCCAATGAAGAACCAACTGTTACAGCTTACAAACGAAAAGCATTCAAAATGTGGTTTGTGAATCTCTCAAAACAAACAGAAAACTGGATGCATGGTCACTGCACTTGTTCAGTTTTTTTTAAGAAATGTAATATAATGCAGGAATTTATAATAAACTTGGCTTACGCTTAAAATATGTTAAACCTCCTCCAGCAGCTAAACAAATACGTATAGGAGAAAAACGTTCAAGGGGAAGGCCAAAATTAATACTCGAGCTCTTATAGTAGATTAATTATGACATTTCCTTCAATATTATAATTATAAAATTTATATAGGTACCTACAACATTTTTCTGTATTTCAATTTTTATAAATTAATTAAATAAAATTTTTGTAATAATTATTTGAATTTTTTATTTCATACTCCTACTTTAAAAATGTTATTGCAACTTTATTATTTATACTGACCGAAATAACAAATAATACTGACCAAATTAGCAAATTATACTGACAATAATAACAAATTTTACTGACTAAAATATGATATAATATATTGACCATTTATTTTATAAAAAAAATTAGTTGTCTATAGTAACTATATTGTAATAATATAATTAAATCTGTAGGAAAATGTTTGTTGCGCTGTAATTATATACCACATTATGTATTTATAGGTAATGGTAGTAGTATATATTATGTATATAGTCCAATATGTAGTACATACTATAGTGTATAATATATTGTATAATATAGTATGATGTATTCAGAACGTATAATATTTAACAAAATTAAACAACATTAAAATATATTATTTTTGTAAATTGTACTTCTTCGCATAAATTAATTATATAAATATATAATTTTAAATTGCTTACCATATGGTTCGGCCATACAAAAAGAATGGGGGAGGATAGATGGCCACGAAAAGTATTGGAATGGATACCGCCAGAACGGAGGAAAAGAGGACGGCCTAAGAGAAGCTGGAGAGATGATATAGATGGGGCGATGATTTCCAGAAATATAAAAGAAGAGTTATGCCGGGATAGACAGAGATGGAAACTGGGAACGGAGAGGCGGCTCCAGCCGTAGAAATCCGTATATATATATATAAATACATAACGAATTTATTTATGAATTAATAGCTGAATTATATAAATAATACATTTATTATAATTAAAATATAATTCTAATGTATTAATTATAAAGCATTTTCTTCACTAATTTTTTGATTTTCAAATATATTTAATAAAAAATTGTTTGAATAATATAATATCTTGTTTCCTATTAATATTAATTTAATTTGTTTTTATTTATTTTGCTTAGTTATACTACATATGCGACTAAACTATGGTGTTTCGCATTACTACATTTTTTTAAATTTTGTCATTTCTCATAATGTAAATATTCAGTTTTTTTCACTTGTTGTATCTTCTTCAATTATTCTTAGCCCTAACCTGTCAAAAGGGGTAAATTAATGTTTTTTTTTGTGTTTTCTAAATAAACATTCTACATAATACGTATGGCTTACTTTACGGTTAAAATACTATTATTCAACGTTCCGTTTAGTTTTGTTAGATATTGTTCTTTTATTTTACGATACATAACTACATAAATACAATACAATATACTTAAAAAATTTATTTTTCTATTTTTCCTGTTCATTTTTAACCTGAATGTATTCTCAAACGATTCGGCAATATGCTTTTGATTATATAATAGAAAATAGAGTAGTTATAACCACCTATAGCTATATATTTGTAGTATATGCAGTAGTAAATGCAAATCACAATTTTGTTGTAAATACATGATATACCTATTCAGTAAACTCTCGATATAGTGTTACTCGAAATAGAAGCATCAGTACCACGTGACTACCACTATAGTAGCATGTAGAAATGGCTCGCTCCAGATTTACATCATTATGATTACAATCCAATCATAATTAGGGTAAGGTAAGGTATATTGGTGATATAGTTAATTTGGTGATACTTTTTTAAAAATTTGCCACGAACATATCTTATAAACATTACATGGAATTTTTTTACACGCGACAGAAAGCTCATAGTTTCATATAAAAAAAATTTTCATGTAATTTTTATAATAGATATGATTATGGCAATAATTTTTAAAAAAGTATCACCAAACTAACTATATCGCCAATATAATACCTTACCTTACCCTATTTATCTAGGCGCTTAAATTGCAGTCGACGCCGAATCTGCTAGTGGCACATACTCTTGCATTTAATTTAAAATTTAAGACGTTAAATTTAAAATTAAACTATAAGGGTCCAACAAAGTTGATTTTATATAAAAATTTTATTTGATTCATACATTATTCTAAATGTGGCGCTGCACGTTTCGTATTTTCGTGAATTTTTTGAATATTCTTATGTTACTATAAAACGAAACTTAAAGTGTGCCATCAGTTTCTTTATGTTTATTATATTAGTGAATAAAAATTTTGATGTACGATTACTATAAAGTTATTGGCGTATTTTATATCAGAGGCTGCTTAGTTTATAAAACAGGCATATCTGTTATCTCGCGAAATAGAAGAAAACCTCGAAATAGTGTAATGTTTACATTCCCGACTGTGCTTCTATAACGAGAGTTTACTGTATATAGAAAATATGTTGCAGTGGAAATTCAGTATTTGTATGTATAATTACCACCGATTTTATCCATTCATTAATTAAACCAATGAATGTCAGAAATGGAGCATACAAAAATAATAAATTCTCAGATTCCTCAGGGAATGTATTGAAAATCACTGTATAGTAGTTATTCTGAAGAATGACTATTATAATTGTCTAGTAATATATTGTAACTAGTATGTAATAATAGTTCAATAAATTTAAAATACATAGTAATTTGTTGTGAAATTAATAAGTCCACACAATACAAACTAACAGTATCTAACATAAAATTTATTAATAATTTAAAATATTAATTTATTTATTGCAATGAACTGGAGCAAAAGAGCATGTTTTACTTAGAGCAAATGTATGTTTTGTGGCTTGTCTCTAATTGTCAGATAAATTCAAATGGCTGAAAACAATGTTCGATTAAATAAATCCGATTTTGTATAATTATTATTCTATACAATTTTTTATTAAATATTTACATTACACTACATATTTTATTTATATAGGTGTAGGTATATTACACATATTTTGTTATATAGAAAAATTAAAAAGTTGTTAAAAATTAATGTTCTTCCTTACTTACTTTATAGTAAAAGCCTAATCTTATTGAATGTATTCTCCGGTTTACTAAATAATAAAGTAAATATAGCGAATTTATGGATTTTAAGTTTCTTTTCGTAAGAAGATAGCATTCCAAAAAGTCTTTAATTTTGAGTGTTACAAAAGTATGGTTTCATTTAAATTTCAAGTTGGGTAGCTGAGGGTTAGTTGTAACGTAAGCCAAAGTATGTAGAATTCATTTTTTTTAATAAATTTTTTTGATATTTTGTTCTGTACACGGGAAATTTAAGATAGATATTAATTTCTTCTATTAGACTTATATGTTATATGAAATCAAATCCTGCAATAATTGAAAATAAGAAATTGATTATGGAATCAAATGAAAGAAGTTTGTAGGCTTGTTGAGAAAACTGTTCAACATTAAAAATACTCGCACGTAAATAAAAGTCACCGATTCCTTTATTTGCGGCCTGCACATTAACAGGAAGAAGGGTTGCGCACCACTCTCCTCATGCATAAATACGTACCCATGTGTGCGAATGCAGCAATTCAATCAATCGATTACCGTTTTTTAGAGCTGCAATTAAACTAACGAGACAGACAGTACATAGCAAAATGGTTTAATTAGTTAATCTGCATAAATTGATGTAAATAATAAAGTTTGGATAATAATATTATTCATTCTATTTAACACTTTAAAAATTCTTCAGGGTGGAGCACAACACATTATAATGCTACATTGCGTGACGTTATCTTTTAAAAATATTAGTCATGTGTGTTAAAAAATAATAAATTGTAAGTGGAAGCAATTTGTTTGAACACAGACAACTGAAAGTTTCATTTGAATGAATCGACTTTCTACAAGACAATTTAATATATTTTATTGTGATTCAATAAAGACTTCAGATTTAAGTCACATGACCGACCATGGAGTCAAACGAATTATTTATATTATTTAACATTATCCGACGACGGACGGCATTAAAGTAAAACAGTTGATTTAACAAAATTTGAAGTTGACGTTCATTATTGAATACATAAAGTTGAGATTTTTACTTTGTCACAAAATAATATATTACATATTATAATATGTGCTTGATGCTTAATACAAGATGTTCGTAATTATATAGGTACATAAAATTAATTTTATTTACTCATATCAAATTCAACCTGAATTATTAGCTTGGTATGTTATTGTATATTATGATATTATACTATACACTACACGCATATTATTGATATTACTGAATGTAAGATCATATAAGCCCTCTTAGTAGGCTTCATTATATATTTTGGTTAAAAGTATATTCTCCTGTTTACAGGATTCTAAACAAAATTCCATGCTCATAATATGATATAATATTAGGGGTAGCAGTAATTGTAAAAGTTGCGTTTGTTTTGTTTTTAAATTAAATTTTAAATATTATTGTTTAATTGTATCTTCAGGGTACACGTGTGTTAAAATCATAGACTTTCTACAAAATAGAAGGGTTAATATGAAAAGCAGAAACAACCATAAACTGCGTATTTTTTATTCAAAACAAGTTGAAAATTTAAGTAAATTTATTATTCACAAACGAATAATACCTTTACGGAATCGTAAATATACTTACTAAGGGTAATTTATTTCACTTTGTAATTTTTTCGTACTTTGTAAATTTTGTAAACTTGTGTGTAAATACTCCCGGTCAAATTTTCCGTAAATTGTATGGTACCTAGATGTTCTTCCCACATGCTTTTTGATGTTTTTCATTTGGAATTATTTTTATTATATTATGAATAAATAAATTTATTTACTTGTATTGGGTAATCTATATTATCTCATTTATATCAAGATATTATGAATGTTCGAAAATTACAGAAAGTTTTACAAATATACTGTATTTACGAAAAAATAACGAAGTGAAATGAATATTCTTAATGTTTGATATATTGTATTCTTAATTGTGGCGTAAATTGTATTACTTTTAAAATCCCTGCATATCCCTCATCGTCAAATATAATTTTCTACTTTGTTATTATACTGTCTTATAAAACAAAAGAATTCCATTAAACTATGCTAATGCTATTTTTTGGTTATTTTGATATTGTTTTGGGCATTTTGAGTGTAATGTCGACCTATTACAAGACTTTTTTTTAAATGCAGAAAATTTAATTTAACCGTATAGAAATTATTATTTATATTAAACTTCGCCAAATAGTAAGAATTAAAAAACACCAATAATTACAAATTTATGTAAATGTTAAACTTAAATTACATCACCATCAGTTAAATCACCAAGCTCTTATATTACGTAAATAAAGTGAAATTTACCTTTCCACAAAGACGAAACATTTGCCGAATTGGCATCTAACAATTGATAATATTTATCCATTGCGTAACAACTAAAGCCAAATACACTTAAATTTATTGAGAAAGCGATTCCAAATCTTCAAATCAATGTTGCACTCATGGATTTGCGATCACAACAAATCCTATTTAAATACACGAAATATGTCACTCTTCTATTATTATTGTACGTCAAATTACATCATGGTTATAATCAAATTACCTTGGCTTTCAGTGTAACAAAATTTATTAGAATAGTGTGTGTTTGTGTGAGTATTAATAAGTACTGAATTTAATGTACATTAGTTCCTGAAAATGAATAATTTAGTTGCACATATACATATATTATCAGCAGCAGCAGTAGTAGTAGTTGGTGGTAGTGGTGCTTTAGTTTTCACAATAAATCGATAAAAAGAAGAATGAAACTAAACGCATTGGCGTAGGATTCAATTAAAGTTGTACATAATATTTTAAATAAATTAGTGTCGACTAATTATTTAATTAATGGCGTGGGTGTGTTAAGTAATTTATAACTCGCAAAATTAATAAACGGCACTTCAACAGGTGTTAATAAATTTTTTAATATATAAATGATTACAGAACATGTACGTAAATAATAATAATAATATTTAATAAATAAAATGTTCCAACAGTACCTACTATCGTAAGATAATATAAAAATTTGTTGATTAAATTTAGAATGAAAAGGTATACTTTAATGAAGATATAAAATTTTATAGTTTCTTGCAAAATTATTATTTTAGTGCTAGCTGTAATTTTCGCTCTGTTAAGTTTTTGAAAATTAAAAATTTTATTAATAGTTATTACATTTACTTACGTATTACCTGTATGGTATAGATATCTATAGGTATTATGTCATGCATTTTTTTTTTTCTAAAAACTCCAAATAAAATTTAAATATATTATATTACCTTTTTTATTATAAGAGTCAATTAGATGATGTTATGGAAACCTTTTCTCAACTGTGGTTGTTATAATATTTTATGGGAAAGCGGGACCAGAAGCAATATTATGGGTCGAAAGTAAAAACACCCATTATTGAAGTAACACGCACGTGTTAAAAGTGTTTTTTGTGTTTCACGCTCATCAAAGTAAGTAGTAGATATTGTTTTATTTTGTATAAAAAATCCTAAAAAAATAAATTAAGTTTATAATATTTTGTTTTAGTTTATTTGTTGTTTGTTTATTTGTATATTATTAAACTGCAATATTTAACAAAACATCAGTGGATATTTAAAACTTTTCATAGCAATTTTATTACTAGAAGAGCATAAAAATTACTGATTTTAATAGGTTGCATATTTAGGGATCATTAATTATAGTATATGAAATATGTATATATTTTTAAAAAACTGTCAGGAGAAGGAAAAATTGAAGTTTAAGGTGGCGATACTTTCGCTATTTTTTGACACGTACAGAGTAAAACTGGAGTGACTGCCATTCAAAGAAAAAACACTGCTGATGAAAAGGTAATCTACCAAGCCTAAAGTACATCCTGAACTATTTTTTTTTACAAAAATATTATAAATTATTTGAATAATAACTGAGTAAAGTAGGAGAAAATTTGCGCTTTTTACGGTGTTTTTACTCAAGAATTACAGAGTTATTTTTTGAAATATAGAAAAACGAACATACTCAGGATGTAATTCGTAGGTACTGTATAGCATCGTTTGATACTACACACGCATTTTTTAATCACTAACCCTAGTCATATTATTAGGATATGTTAAGAAAAAATCGAAACCTCTTTAACTCACAATCAGTTCACATTATGGTCAATAATACTATACAAATAATAGTATTTCTAAGCTTATTTCAATTACGTCATTAACATTGATGACGTCAAATGTTGATACAAACAAACTTATATAAATAAAAAAATTGAATGCGTATAACCTTTACGCGCGTTTTAAGTAAAACTTCTATGACGTTGTGGTTGATATTATCTATCTACTAACTATTAAATTAATAAAAATATATAAGTCATGTTAAAATTTATATAATAGTACCTAGTATTAGATGATGTACTATAGATGATGAATTTTCTTTCGATAGTTTCTTTCTTTATAATATATGAATTAAAACTAAAACAAGTTAATTAAACAATTCGAGAAATCAATATTTATTTAAGCTTTCGAAAGCGTGAGTATGCTTTCATTTTCAAAAATTTTTATCTTAAAAATAAAAATAAACAGTGACTAAACGTTCAATCAACGATTTATTAATGATAACAAAAAATAAAAATCTTAGATCGTGAATCAAGGAAAAACCTAAAAGGAAAAACTTGATCCCAATATTGAAAACAAAAAACCTAATTAAGTAAATGGCTGAAAATGTTACTATAAGTCCGTCTATGTCTGTCTTTCTGTTTATCGCGTTCTTTTCTCTTTTGAGAGAAGAATAAAAAAATTATTAATTAATTAATTAATATTATTAATAAATTTATTATTAATTAATTTATTTATTAATTTAAACAAATTTATTAATTATATGTTTCTTTCTTTAATATCGCAATTTTGAACTTTCGGTACTTGTGGGAGCCCGTTGACATATTACAATAATTTTAATGCTTAATGTTTATGCTTTCCCCAAAGCACTTTAAACAAGAATTGTTAAATAGTTATTTACTGGAGAGCAATCGAAACATATTCTTTACTTAATGAGTAATCGGAGTGGCTCGGCCTGAAAGCCTACGAATATTATTCAAAGAATTGTTTCGGTGCAAACTACCTTTACCTTCAAGGCAGGACCTTCCCAAAATAAAAAAATCATAAACTGATCAGTATTAAAAAAACAACAACAATATTTTAAATATAAACATTAATAAAATTGAGAATTAATTTTTATTAAAATCACCTGCAATAGTGCTTGGCGCCAAACAACAAAAATACTATATTTTGCTTTGTTTATTTAAGTTCAAGAAAACATTTTTTGCAGTGTTGTACAGTTCTGAATTATTTAGTATTGTTTCGATAAGTTCTCTTAGTTTCTATTTAAGAGACTTCCATGGGATTAATTTCTAAATAGTGTAACCTGAAAAACTAAACGTTGGTTTCGGTAATTTTTTTTTTTACATTTTCTAGTATTGTAATTATATATTTTTACCGTTGTTACTATAATATATTCATACTATTGTTGTTGTCAGTTTTATTTATTAACTTGTTAGTTTATGATTCGAAATATAAACATTTTTAAATACATATTTGCATAATATAATAACTTATTTTTACTGAATTTTAGTTATACTCTGCTTTGCTCTTCTATATCTACATATAAGGCCAAAATAGAAAATGTTTTCTATTCTGTTATGAATGTTTTGTAATATTTCATTGATAGGAAAGTTAGACAATCGAATTATTATGTTTGATAAGCTCTTTGGTAATTTTAGGGGTCTATATTAATAGGTTCCACATAATTCTGAAACCCTTTCATACAAATTAATTAAAATTATATTATTCTAATTTTATTATATTTATTATAATATTATTATTAATTGATTTATTATTAGAAAGCAGTAATTGTCTTCTTTTGCCCTTTTTAGAAATTTTGTTTGCTTGTGCAAAATACATATTGTTATTAAAAATATTGTATACTTATAATAAATAGATTAATTTATTATAAGGTAAAATTGGTATACAAATCAGAATGGAATAATAATAGAATGGAATTTAAAGTATTTGTACTCCTATATAGTAAGTCTTTTAGTTTCCATATTATATTGTAATGCCAGTCGCTAAACTGAAGAAGTTAACCAATTTTACCAAATCCGCTAGTGGACACTCACCCATTAGCAATCTTGACTCTTCAAATAAATTGATGTACCCAGCTTTTGCTCCTCTCAGTTTTTAATAAATTCAGTTTTAAGAAATACAAAAAAATTTATTTATATAAAAAATTTTACTTTGCATAAATTTTTATTATCGAAAATCATCAGTTCAAACTTTACCAATTTAGTTTAAATTGAAATTTTAATGTTCTTGATCTTAAGCCTGCAGTTGGCTACTGTTTCAAATACTAGTCATTCCTAGTCAGATTTTCAATTCACATTTATCAGCAAATTTTTATAGATATTGAAAATTTGACTATGGTTAAATTTTTAAATTTTACAAATAACACAAAAAAAATTACAAGTTTCGTAGTTTATTGGTTCAAATTTCATCTGTTTTGCTCCTGGATTTGATTTTAATTTTTAAATTTTCATAGTATAACTTTAGTGCTAAATTTCTTCTAATTCTATCTAAGAGAAAATCACCAACACTTTTTAAACTAGATAAGTATGTAATTTTTTTATAACTTTTTATATATATCAAGATTTCGCAACTTAATTTTTGATTCTAGGCTTCATAAAGGTCTTTACTATTCAGCACCTCCGCCTAGAGAGAATTTTTATTCTACATTTCGTCAAACCTTTCCGCTTTCCTGGAGGGGACATTTTATCAGCACAAATTCAAATTTTGTCCCGCGCACTTTAATTTTTAAATTTGTAAACGCACAACAATAAATACAAATTTTACAATTTAATACCATAGGTGACATCGTTTTTAAACAGTGTTTTCTCTCATTCGAGAATCGTGATTACGAACATCCTTTTTATCTCAAACAATCCTGACACAAAATATTGGTAAGTTATAAACTGATTTATTTATTTTAAAATTAATTTATTTCTTTCCACAGGTTTTATCAAAAACTGAGTGGGACTCTTCAAAATAATCAAAATCACTCATGGATTTCCACCAGCGTAGAAAATAAAATGAATTGTAAAATTACCTAACTTTAATAAAAATTAATTATTCAAAAATTTCATGACAATATATTTATGTAGTATACTGTTGTGTTCACTCCAACGACAAAAGGTGGGTTGCGTATTTTAAACATAAAGAACTGACTTGCAACCTGAGGAACCATAAAGGCAGGACTTTCCGGTACCTTGTGCGCGTTTATAATTTGTCGTTAATTTTAAGTTTATTGTTTAGTTTAATATTGTTCGTTTTGTTAGTTACTGTTTTAGTTATTGTTTTGCATGTTTTAAATTTTGTTATATTTTTATTGTTTGTATTTGTATGACTCACCAAATGCAGTCGCCAGCACTCTCGAATTGGAAATAATTATAAAAAATCAAGATTTGAAAAATAAAAGAAAAATGAGAACCAATGAGAAGAGGACACGATAAAAGGAAATAAGAAGTAAAAAGCTGAAAAGGCAAGCGGTGTTTTTTGGAGCAGCAGAAAAATTATATTTGGAATAAATTGGAAAAAGTAAAGTTATTTAAAGAAAATTATAATAAGGCATAAATTAGAAGAACCTATTTAACAAAGAAGATAACAATAGAAGAGGAGAAGATATTGGTCAATAAAATCACGTGCTGGCCGACGAGTTTGCGTGAGTCCTGCTTTTTGTATTTTAGTTGTGTTTGATCAGGTTGCAAATAAATTCGTTATTTTTATATCGTCAGTTTTTTATTGTTTTACATGTAACCATTTTATTTCGAGAACCTACGATTCCCTTCAAGAGAGTAGTGAGCTCAGGAGGAGTTCACTGCAATACATACTCTTGATACATTTAATCTATTTATTTGTACAATATAATTTTAATTTTAAAGTTCTTCAATATTCATATCTGAAATTTCAGAGAAATATTTGATAACCTGTTGTTAAATAACTTTGTCGTAAAGAGTTTTACTATTTACTATTTACTTTTTACTATTTACTATTTACTATTCACTATTTTGTAATTACTATTTACTATTCACTACTTATATGTACTATAACTAAAATAAAAACGTAAATAATCTTCCCACTTGTTTATACTATTTATTAACTATAGTTTCGGTGGAAAATCCACCATGTTCACAATTAAAATAATTGGTTTCTTACACTTTCAACCTTACAAATTAAAATTAGAAATTAAAATGAACTATCACTATACTATCACTATACTATCATTATACTATCGCTCTCTGTTACTATACTTTTACTATTTTAATTTCTAATTTTAATTTGTAATGTACTATTTACTATACTATTACTATACCATGACTATGCCATTACTATACGATTCCAAACCACTACTATCCCATTACTATACGATTACTATCCCATTACTATACGATTATTATGCCATTACTATGCCATTACTACAATATTACTATACTAATACTATACTATCTCTCACAAGATGCTGACAATATCTTTGAGAAATTAAATGTCTAAATAAAAATCCAATCTTGATCAAGATATTTTGAAAAAGGGGAGTGGCTAGACAGCGATTTGCTGTATAGCATATTTTTATATAATTTATAAGGGTATAATTTAATTGTAATGTTGAGTTGTACTTTCTGCTAACCCAAATATACACATACTATACTATCACTATACTATCACTATACTATCACTATAATATCACTATACTATCACTATACTATCACTATAATATCACTATACTATCATAATACTATACTATACTCTCACTATACTATCATTATACTATCACTATACTATCACTATACTATCACTATACTATGCCATTACTATGCAATAACTATACTGTTACTGTACTCTTACTGCAATATTACTGCACTATTACTACATTATTACTATACTATTATCACATTATTACTTTTCTATTACTATAATATACCATTTTATTATAAATTATAAAATTATTTATTTATATAATTAATTACAAAGTGTGCAATTATCTTATGAATTGTAAATATGAGAGACAACGTACCTTGGTTCAATATTCACTGAGTTCAAAAAAAATCCGGACATGATTCATTTTATTTCTCTATATGTTGACTTCTTCTTTTCTAGTTTGTTGCCTTGTAAGAGGTTGTAAGATGACAAATGACGTGTAATAATTGTCCTATTTATTACCAAAAAGTCGCTATCGCGTCAAAAAAATTACAAAGTTTAAAAAATTCAACAAAACCAAATAGCGGTATATATGTATGTAGATCGCGTATAAATATAGTGATAGCCAAAACGTTGTTGTGAATAACAGCATCCAATTTTTTGTAATTGTTTCATGATATTCAGACCCATTGAGAACAATTGGAAATTAAATAATAAAAGAAATTGAGGAAACTGTCTTTTTTATTTTTATATTATGTAATTTTTTCATAGTAATATTTCGATAACCTTTTGTGTTTTTGTGTTTAGAATTGCGTTTAGTAGTGCATTTTTGATAATTATTTACATACATTGGTTGCATGTATTAGATGGTCATGCTGAGATTTTTCGATTTGCAGCGTTTCAAGTTATTTTAGTAAATTATTAATATTACAGCACTTCCGTACGCGTTTTAATCAGGATGTTTGAATTATTTATATAATATTGCATTAAGTATTAGATTAATGCATAGTTCTGTTTTTTGCAATGCTATGCGCATGGCACTTCGCATTTTAAGAATTCATAAATTTACACGAACCCTATACCAAGTTCAAACAACATAGCATCTATGTAGTATGTGTTATTTTAAAGGTAACAACGAGTAAGAAATTTTGGGTTAATTAATTAATTGGATTTTGTGAATTTTATGAAATATTCAAGACGATAAGTCGATAACTTTTCTTGTGAAAACAATGCTTATAAAAGTGAAAAAGAAGTTCAGTGAACAGAGAGGTGAAATAATTGTGGCATATGTTATCTGGGGCACCCTGTATTGTTATTGCAGTGTTAAGGTTATTGCAACGTTAATGTGACGTTATTGTGACGTTTTGTAATTTTAAGAAAGTTATCACTATAGGTAGGTATTAGTTACTATTCAATATGCACTTAAGATATTATTGCGTTTATTTTGTGTTCTTCTTCAAAACCAAAAGCAATTTTTTAATTTGTTAATTTTAAATATAATATTTTACAAGCTACTGTTTCGAATCTTTCAATTTATGAGATTAGTAGGTATATCAAGTAAAAACAACTCCTAATTGGTAATATTTCTACCTGATTTGGTGCTTAGAGACATACACAATTTGTATTTATAATATAATGCTTTTAAACAAAGATGCTCTCCGCGATGTTAGTCTACTACATACATTCGGAACACGACTGTTGCTACGCAAGTCATCTCCGCTATCGTTCATTGTTACCGAAGCCCTTCGCGTTCGGTCCCCACTCTTATTATTTCCCTTTATTGCAATATATTTCAAACACAATATAGAAAAGTTGCCGAGTTCTCAAGACATTATGAATATTATTCCATATATTTTTATAGAGATTATATTTCTAAGAAAATATAAAATATAAAATCAGTTTTAGGTTGTAAAATTGAAATACTTTTTGTTTTTGCAACTACTTTTAAGACTTTTCATTTCTTGAGATTTTCCGCTCTTCGGAATGAAACTTCATCCATCCATGCTAAAGTCGGATTCTACCTAATACCGTGTATCATATTACAATGTTTTTTAAAGTACCTAATGGTAAAACATTTTAAATAATACTCCTATTACATTATTATTTAAAGTTATTTGTTACAGAAGACGGAGATCTAGTGAAATAATAGACTTTCTGGTTTACACCTACGAAACCTCTAAAACTATAGTTTTGATACCAGGCGAAACTACTTAAATTCATTATGATTATGGTAAGATATTAACTAGACATGTTTGGTATGTACCCAGGCATTTCTGAAGTTAATAATACATAATTTTATCTTAATTTCTATACTCCGGGTTATTCTGTTTTTAATTGTGAAACATTTATCTTAATTAGCCTAACTTGTATGTCTTATCAGTCAGATCTACGCGTTGACCTACTTAAAGGAAAACATTTAAAAATATTCTATCTTACGTGATTCCCCAAATTAAGGTGTAGTACATTATTTTTGATTTTCGTTATATAAACGTGAAATAGTTTTAGATATTGCTTTACGAATTTGGGCAAAAGTAAGATTTAATTTCTGACGTGGTATCCACTTGGCAGGCGTTAGAACACATCTAACGCATAATTTACCTAGAAACACCTTTTTAATTTCTCTAAATCTTCTCTGTGTGTAATAATAAACTTCGTATACATGCCGCATAGATTGGAGAGAAAATGTTTACAATACCAAGTTCTAAATTACAAGGCAGACGAAAAGTATACAATATCACGTTACCATAATCCCATCAAGCAATTAAAGCCTACTATCTAACTGACCGACTTGTTAGTGTCAGTTTTGATGGGAATACATCAAAAACATCCTGATGGAAAAAATTATATGTAGACAGTATTCTCTTGTACCTATTACACAATAATATCAATAAGAAAGTGACAATAACTTAATCGATACTTTATGTTCTTTGTTTTATAATATAAAGATCTTGGTTTGCAAAATGTGTACTTGGGATTGTAGGTACACAATTATATAAAATATTCAAGTAAAGCTTAGTTCGTAGAACTAACAAACTGCATATTTACATTATTTGGTTTATAATACTATCTTATATTAGCAAATATATTTGTACTTGTGCTTTAATATATCGTAGTATTATTATTAGTGCTATTTATTATTTGTAGGTGGAACTGTTAAATTATTATCCTGTTGTTATCCTATCTAAGGATAACACGCAAGCGTATTATTTCATATTTAGCTCATGCGCCTGCAATATTATTAAGCACTCAGTACATTTCAACAAACTGTAAATGTTAGACAAAAGTTACAAAAAAATTTTAATATAGTGTTTTCAATGATTTTTAATTCTTATTATCTTTTTACGTGTTTCTAATTGTTATAAATTTTATTCGGTATTGTGATTTAAGTTAAGTGCGGAAAAATTAAACCAAACAAAAACAAACTATGAAGTTGTGTATGTAAAACCAAAAATAATGATTACAATATCAGAATATAGTTTCATTAGTGGTAAGTTTGAAAATTTTAGCGTATTTAAAAAAATTTTTTTTTTCAAATTTTCCACAAGGAATATTTTACAACTCATTGAATGCTATTAAAATTTTTATGAATTAAAATTCATTACGTAAAATAGCGATTTTTGTTTTACTAGTGCGTAGCAACAATTGATTTCTTTCACGCGTATGTACTAACCGTATTTCCTATTTGACCTAAATTTAAAATTTGACAAGGGGTTATTGCAGATTCTGGCAAAGAATAAAAGCTCGCAACCTATTTATTGTATATTCACAAAGAATACTTTGAAATAGTAAGAGCTACTGCAATAAACAATATAACAAACTATATATTATTTTAAATGTTGAGGTTTAGTAAAATTGCAGATACATAATTAACTTGAATTGCGTGATGCACAATGCATTAACATGCAAATGCCAATGCAAGTAATTTAGATTTTGTTTAATTCAGGGGGTAATAAATTACTATATCACATTGCGCTATAATCCAGGATTAGATGTATGTAGTATATTATACATGGTACATATGTATGCAAGCGAAATCAAAGGCAAATTTTTATAAAAAATTCCAGATATAAATAAAATTTTATTATCGAGCAATGTTTTTATGAACAAGGCGGTTTAAATTATTGTATAAAAATGTATATTATGCAATGTACCTATATGCATATAAATAATTTTTGTATATTCTCGGTTGTTGATATAATGCGAAAATTTTAATAAAAGCGAAATATTTTTCATGTTATAGTTGGCTTAATAATCTCTCTGCAGATAAAATTTTTATATATTTATTATTTTCAGAAAGCATCTCTAAGTGCTTTAATATGAAAATACTTTGTTTTAAACAACATTTTAGTTAATTATTAAATAAACAGGTTAGTGTTGGGTTCATCCTTCTTGATTAGTTCTTCAAGTGTCTCAGATACTACTAATCCGTCTTCCAGGGCTTTTTAGATAAAAATTTTTAAGTTAAGTACATAGTACATAGTTGAAAAGAAAACCTGTCTGATATTATAAAAATTTATTAATTATCGAAAAACGAAAATATTAGTTTTTGATAAAATGATTTTTTTATGTGAATCGAATGTGAAAATTGGCATATATGGGATATTCCAGGTACATTATTATATGAAAAACAGCAAAATGTTCACCATAAATTACAACAATGAAAGAATTTGATATGTACGAAACAAATGATATAATATTTAAATAAATTCTAAATGTAAAATTAGACGATTATTAAATTTTAACACCAGGTGTCGGCGATGTTCATATTATCATCCAAATTGAGCCTAAAAGAATTGGTTTCATGTCACTTACAGCTGACTATTCACAGATATTAAAAAAAGTTAAATGACTCCATAGACCCAAATTGCTTCTACAAAGTGTAACAGTTTTGCTGGTTTTCAAATCTGTTTTGTCTAATAGTTATTAAAAAAATTATAAATACGACTATTTGTTTGTGTTACACCGCATATATTTTTAATCTTATCTTTTGATATCTCTTCTGAAATGATGATTTTCCTTGTGAGCATAGTGGGATTTTCTAATCTCAACTGAATTTGAAATTTCGAATTATGTTATGGCAAAACAGAAATGTACATTCCAAGAAAACCCTTCAGATGTTTAGAGGTGCAAATATAATTAAATAAATTTGTGTGAAAACCCTTCAATATTGAAGAAATATTTTTATTGAAAAGTGGATAATTTAAAAACATCCAATAATATAGTGATCAAAAATACGCTTTTGAAAATAAAAATTCACAAACGAGTATGAAAATTACATATTGCATGAAAATTATTAGGCACCAGACAACTAAATAATATGTTAAACTATTAAAATTACAATATTTAAATTGCAATACAGCTCGTACATAATTAAATGTTTGAAAAAACTGACAGTTTAAATAATAATACAATGTCGAACAAACCTAGACTACATAGTTTACAACTTAAATAAAGTGCAGTTTGCGTTATATGATTTCTCTTATGATTTATCATAGGAGGAACCATAAAACACAGTTTACACTATGTTTTCTTTTTTTAAATTATAAAAAACAACATGTAAACCATACTTGATACCTTCTCCTATGATAAATCCTAAGAGAAATCATATAATGTAAACTGCACTTAAGAATGGTCTGATGACCACACCTGTAGTAGTACCAGATATCCCGAAATAAAAAATAGTTTATTTGACTTGACTCCCGAATCCCTCTTCTTAAAAGTTAAATGTACCTAGACTACACAGTTTACAACTTAAATAAAGTGCAGTTTGCGTTATATGATTTCTCTTATGATTTTTCATAGGAGGAACCATAAAACACAGTTTACACTGTTTTCTTTTTTTAAATTATAAAAAACAACATGTAAAAAACAATATTGTTAACTGACAAAACCATTGTGAATTGAACATACATAAAATTATAAAACATAAATATTAAGCTCTTTGTTCTTTAAATTATATTTGTTAAATAGTATATAATATAATAATATATATAATTATAAATAATAAATGTAATATATAGTAATACAACTACTATAATACGTAAATAATAATAACAGGTTAACTACTTAGTATAAATTAATAAATTAATATATTTTTTTATTTATTATTAAAATTAAAAATTAATTTGGTGTTCACTCTTGTATATTTTTTAGAACTTTCCAAAATTAGTTCACTAAACCAATATAATTTCTAGAGGAAAGTGTTTTACTTGTTAACTTATTATTAGTTACCTCAAGGGAGAAATCTTAACATTAAAAAATTATAAGTTATAATTTTCTTTTTACAAACAAACAGTGAATGACTTTTCTGAATTCATCTGTTTCTCGTGAATGTATGGTATCGAATATTCCATTATTCCAACTAAATTTTTTTAGCTGTTTTTTTTAATTTCTCTTACTTCTTGATTGATGAAAATTGATGAAAATGAGCATTGTATGTTAATAGAAAGAAAAGGACGTGTAAAATCAAAATCTAATCTCGAAAAATTTATTTTAGATTTTACCACACAAAATACTGCACCCCCTGTCGTAATGGTCACGCAATGATTAATTGAAATTGGACCTATTCTCAGTAAAGCATGAAAAATTTATAAATAAATATAATACCTAGTAATATTGTTTTATTACAAACAAATTAATCGACGGATAAGCGGAGCAGTACAGAAAAAAAGTTATTTTTGTTAAATGTAAGCAATAATAAAATTATTAATTTTAAATAACATCCGTTTTACTGCCTGCAACGGGCGATGCTAAATTAGTACTTCAGCGCCGACGGAGTTCATAGTACTTGAGTGCCACCCATTGCAGACACCAAACTAAAAAGTAAAAAACAATTGTTTCACAATAGGACAGATGATTTACTCATTGTTTAGTACTAAGCAGATTGGAAATATTAATTAAAAAAAACAACAAAACAATTGATAATTGAATCAAGAATAATAGTAATGTTCGTCCTTCTAATTTGCCTTAGATTTATATTTAATTTAACTAAAAAAATTGAGATGAACATTGTCTGTGATGACCTTAAACACTAGAGCATTCTATTATATTCAAGACCTACAAGGAAATTCACAGTTCAAGTTGATCTAAAACTTACTATAAGTTATTATAAGATGAAAGTACGAAACACTTAACAGGAAGAAATGGTGAAGTAAAGCCTTGAGCCTACATGGTCTGTTAAGCTAATATTTATATATAACCATTTATTAACGTCAGAGATCATCTTCCAACCGTCCAAAATTTTCCGTTAGTTACAGTATTTACACTGAAAATAAAAATTTGTAATACAATAAATATGTTTTGGAAATCGCTTCCACCAATATTTTTGTTTTTGAATATGTAATATAATATTTCGTTACAGAAGCGTTTTTGGAAGAAATCTTTTTGATAACTCTTAATCCTTGATACATTTTTACAAATAGTTTATCGTTAAGCTTTTTTGCTTTTTAATATTTTGGACGTGGGTATCACCACGCTACCATTATAAAAGTATTAGGGGTGACTTCACAGCTAATAATAAGACCTAACGTTGTTTCTAGCAACCTTCAGCTTTTTATAAGAAAACATGCGAATTACATTTACCTGAACGTTAATTTGCATACATTTCCATAAATGTTACTAAATAAGCACACGAATAATATATCATAACGTTATTATAAACAGACTTGAAAAACAGTTGATTATAGTAATCTAGCTTTTGGAATATATATCTTGATAGCCTTGCCTAAATTCATTCAGTGGGTAAGTCATTAAAGAAAGTTAAATCAAATAATATTATTCTGCATAGGTATATTCATCATCTATCATGTTGTAGGTACCTCCCAGGGAAATATTACTAATGCCAAGTATTCCGGGAGAAATGAAAACTTTATTTCTGGCCGTCTTCCCTTGAAAGGCAAAGCAAACCATCGAGATATAATCTATCAATGTAATCCTTCTCAAATGAGGTACTTACAAAAAAAGTTTGTGCGAAAATACGATCCTTAGGATGACATTGCCATTTGATATCTTTTTTGTTTGCGCAAAAAATTAGAAAAGTACGAGTATGTTCAAGTTTGATGCGTACAAATGATTTCCGTTGTCTTAAAAAGCACAGTCGATGACAGAAACTATTTGTATGCACCAACTTCTTAATCTTTTAATGAAAAGGTGTAACGTCCTTTATTATATTTAAAAAGAGATGTCAAATGGCAAAGGAGAAAGGACACCTAAAATTTGCACAGAATTTCAATTTGTACCAGTTCCCCACTGAACTCTATTACAATTACATAACAGAGAAGGATGCTGATGCTTGGGAGCTCAAGCTTGGCGCTGAAAGAGAAAGAAAACGAAATAGGAATTTTTTTTGGATGATCAATAAATTATCTAAAAGTGGTTTGGTCCATTATTACTTCTACATGTTGTTTACTTTTAAAAAATAAAAAAAATGATAAACGGGTAGTACTATATACAATGCTCAGTTTGACCTAGTAAAGATGTTGATATTATGTAGATTAAATTTTTAGAAAGATCTGCTCTGAGAGTTATTACTTTACAATATTATGTTTGTTTTTATAAACGAAAAAATTCGAATTTTTTAAAATTTTACTCCTCTTAATAATAAAAAAAACTGTTAAGGTTTTCTGAATAGGATGCGAGATATTATTTTGTAAAAATGTGAAACCAACAGAAATCATTGATTAGATAGCGTGTAATATTGAACAATGACTGTAAACCACTTTTCAGAATGAAAACTCGTATTAATGTTATTGAGTTTGCAGATAACTGAAAGTAGGTATCTCGTTGCAGATGTTCTGTTCAATGAACTGTTGGGGGATACTTTCGCGTTGTGGGGAAAATCGATGCGAGGGTGTAGGATAGACTCACTTTGTGTAGGCGTTCGTCTGAGGGGTTGTCGGCAGCACATGCGATGCAGCAAGTGGTTGTTTTTCTCTACATCTATACATACGTTTATATCCTAAAATACTGCAAAATTAAATTTTGGTTTCTGTAGCATATGGCAGTATCCAATCGCGATGCTTTCCATCAAGCTGCATAGAGGAAGGAATATTATTTAAGCTTGGTATGCATTATTTGCACAACAAGTGGTCGCACCCACGTACGTCCTTGTGATTTTCTATTGTAGGTCACTTACCCTTTTTCGCAAGTTTTCAAAACATTTAACAGAAGTAGGTTAACCCAAATCAATAGCTAATAATATTTTTGAAATCAAAATTGTCGAAACAAATGATGGCTCTTGCTAAAAACCACAAAATATGGTTTGTAACTGAATTTTATTTTGTTGTTGAGACTACCAGTAGGTACAAAATTTATAATATAAAAAAAGAAGTAATATTCTTCAATATTAAAAAATAAACTCACTCTTTTGCAATATCTTGAAAATATGAAAGCTTCGTATTCAATTATTACTGTTTTCTTTTTACTTTTAACATTGTAATAATTTTACTTTACCTTTGAAAATAGGTATTCGTCTGCTGTTCTAAACAACAAAACCTGAAGTAGGTACGCAATATTATATTCTTTTTGCGTAGGAAGAGATTAAGATTTTCATTAATGGTAGCAAGCAGAGGAAAATTAAATTTGACGTTTTAATATCATAAATATGCATGGTATACTATAGAATCTCTTGAAAAATTCATTTTTGGAAAAAAAATAAAAGCTGCCTCGACGCCAATTAATTGTAAAAGTTAAAGTGGCACTTTCTGAAAGCTCAATTGTTGTTTACAAAAAGACGCCGGGCAGCCAAAGTACTTTAGTGCCGTCCGCCTTTTTTGCTTAATTTCGCTAATTAAATTTAATTACACTCTCACATTTAAAAAGTGGCATGTTTTATTCCTAACAAAGGTACGTTTTGTGGTTCGTCTGCAATTAGAGTTAATTCTAGTCGACATAGCTTATAATATATCTAGGACAAATTCACCACAAAAAGTATTATAATCATTCTACGTAAACTAAATGGCCGTATTCAAGGAAGGGCAACCAGGAGAACAAACCTCATTTTATTCGCGAGACATTTAATTTTTAGTAAAAAGTAATTCCATGCATATTAACGAAGTATGAGCAGATGTTTAATAACTACAACAGCAATTATCAAATCAGTTGAGCTCGTAACAAACAACAAGGGACAGTTAAATAAATAATATAAAAAAATTCTTCTACGACATAAACCACAAGTAGGTCCCTTGTGGCATTTTTTAACGGTTTTAATGGCGAAAATTCCGAGTCGGCTACAACCTGTAAGGGTAAAACAAAAACTAATTAGAAATGCAACTGCATTTGATTATAAGTTTGTGAACTGCTCTTTGCATGCTGAATCAGTTATTTTTGAAGCCGCATAATGTTCCATTTTTATTATAGTTATAATTTGCGCATGTTATATTATTATGTATACTGATGTTATTTTTGTAAACGTATGTACAAAAAATCTCATTTTATTAGAGGGTCTAATAGGAATAGAAATCATAAGAAACTGTATAAAAAAATCTGCATTTCTTCATCTTTATTTGAATTATCATTATATTTAAAAAACATATAGTAGATAATACCATTTACTTTTAGAATATAAAAAACAATAAGCTTATCTTCTAACTTTTTAAAAAAAAGTGCAAATATAATATGAACAAATGATGTATAAGATTTATAATATATTATAATATAGTATAGTTCTTGTAATAGTTTTTCTTTTAATTCAAACCATTGCTGATTGGTGTAAGAATTTTCCTTTTTAAAAAACCGAAAAGAGAGGAATAAGAAAAGAGAGAGATAGTTGATTGCTGAATTTAACTGCAGATTATAGAGTCTTCTATTAAAAAACACTTAGGCAGAATTACAATTTAAACAGAGAGTTAAGATAGAATTGACCAACGAGAATCGACAGTTTCAATTTACTTCAATTTTTTTTTAGTTATATAGGAGTATTATAATAGTACTATAATTATAGGACCAAGATACTGTAAAACCTTCGCATTCAAGATTACTGCTGTTTGTTCTGGGATGTTGAAGTATTACATAATACTCCTATATCATTAAAAAAAAAATTAATTAAATCAATTGGAATGGAAAAGAAACGGAATAACACAAAAAACAGTAGGGATGGATTCCCAGGTCGATGATTTAAAAGTATCTTAGTACTATTGATAATATTATGTAATCCTGAATTTAAAATTTTTAATATATCTGTAATAAAATATTATATTGTAATATAATATGGCCTAAAGCAGCGATAAGCTACCATTGTGTTTTTCAACTTATTTCGTTTATTGAAATTTTCATGTAATTTAATATTACGGTTTATCCCGATTGTAAAAAAATGATTTACTGACATCATTTTATACTTGGAAAGCAGCCAGTTAATCTAATTCTTCGAAGAACCGTCTTATATCGTCTAATAGTTAATTTGCGGATCGATGGCTGCGTAATAAGTTTTATAATTTTTAAATAATATAGGTATTATATACGGCTGCACTTTATTTTTGGGCTGAAAATGAAGCTTGAAAGCTTTAAAACAGTTTTCACTATAAAGTAAGCTTTAGAAAATATATAAAACTGTTCTGTCCTATTTTGTTCTACTCCGAAGGACATTTCCCAAAAAATCCTCGACCTGGTCCTTATTATGAACAGGAAACCATCTACGGCATTATTCCGTCTCGCGACCGCGTAACGGCGATTTTTTAAATATTCCTTTATCGTCCAATCGCTGATCAAACAAAAAAAAATTAAATCTTCAATTTTTTTTCTATTTGTAGCACTAAACATTGAATATAACAATAAAACCAGTAAATATGCGGCATTTCCTCAAAATCCACTGATTTGATGGTCACTGGTTCACCGTTCTCTTTTCCATCATCAAATCTCAATTTTTGTTTTTATTTTCCATTCGATACTTCGCAAAAGCGAAGCAAAGTAATGTATTCACCCGGGCGACAACTCTATCGGCGCGCACCAATAACTTTTAATAAAAGTTTTAATTAATAATTTGGTTTGAAAGGTGCTTGCTTGTTATAGGACAATGTAATTTGTAGTACAACGCTAAGAGTTAAAACTAAATTTAGATAGATATAACAAAATCAAAGAGGGGGGGGGCAAACATTGTTAAAAAACAGCTAGAAACACCAAAATATCTGACAATGATGGTAATTCATATTTATTTTTAATGAAGCGGCGTTGTAATTAAACGCACCAATTTGGGCATGTAATTTAAATAAATTTTGTTTTTGTGCCTGCCTACTTGTAAAATATCTAAAAAATCAATAAAAGTCAGCATACGAACAATAATTGAGATACTGACCTTATTACTTAGTTGAATTGCTTTACATTATTAATCATTGACGTAATGAAGACTAATATTGACATTTGCTTTCAGGTGCAAGTGGCGGCACTTTGATAGGTGCTGCTGCAGGCTTTGGAGCTTTATTGTTAGTATTTTTACTGTATGTTAACAAAAAATGGCTGTGGGGTGCAGTTGGAGGTATGAGTTGTTGTGAAGATGCTTGTCCTCCAGTTTCTGCAAGACCAGTTCCTTCTCCACCTTTACAGTCTACTTCGACGTCGCATAGACATAAATTAGGTAAGAATACTTTAAATTGTGCGGTAAATGTAATTTTATATTACATGATGAGTGTTAACTTAGCTGAACAGTGTAGCGTATGCGGACGGTTACATAATATATTCCGAGCAAACCAAGTAACTTTTATTATGCTATCTACTTTCCTTCCGAATTCATTAACTTTGTGGTTGAAGTAGTTTAAAACTTAATTAATTCCAAAACCACTACAAAGTGAAGTGCTTCCTTTATCGTAGGTAGATATTTACTATTACATTCATGTAATAATTATAACGTAATAAAGGTTACAACATTATAATTTAAATTAAACTTTTAGTATAATATAAATCTTCAGCAACTATTTTTACGCTCATTAATCTTGAAAGAATATCGTTTTACATAAATTTAGGCGAAAAGAATTTAAATTATTTGCCCGATAACATATCTAATTTATTATAATATATATTTATTTAAGGCTCTGGCTCTAAAAGAGAAATAACTTGATGCCAGTTTAAGATTCACCCACATTCTACTTAAAATTCTCTGTATTTTGAATCTCTAAAGAATAAAACATGAAAAATTTTCAGTGAAAGCGTATTCCTTTGATGTTGGAGGCGATTCGAGTTCTGAATCTGAAATGGGTGGAAATAGAAGCATTCCAACACCTTCGGGAACAGCCGGTCCATATTACCCTCCTAGAGCAACACACGACTTAATTTCATTGGTAGAAAAAGGCAGAATTGGAATTAGCAGCAATAGTTCGTGCTGTAGTTCCACCACGAGTTCTGTTGGAGAAAAGCAGGGCTTAAATTCAACCAAAGCAGAAATTAATAATAGCCATAAGTAAAATTACGAAATGTTTAATGATTTTATATAAATGTATGCGTTTTTAAGATCGCCAAACGAATTAAGAGAAACTAAAATTGACAATCACGTCAGTGAGTATCACAATAAAAGCATAGAATGTAAAATTGGACAACAAAATATTCACAGTATGCACAGTAACAGCTCAAAAGATGTAAGTATACCAATAGGTAATTTCTTCCATGTTAATTTTTTTAAATTTTTTTAGTGTATAGTATTAATGAACACGGAAGCCGATGGTACAGAAATTCTTTCGTGTATTGGTTCTGAGCCAGAACCTCAAATAGTCAGCAAATGTGGACACTTAGAAATTAGTTTATTGTATGATGCTCCTATGAGGAAAATGACGGTGCATGTTTTACAAGCTCGAGAAATTCCAAGCAGAGACCAAGGGCAACCCACACACACACAGGTTACTTAATTAAATAGTCAATAATATATATTTTTACGTTAAATGTTAAATTATTTCAGGTGCGGTTAGTTTTATTACCGAGCAAAAAGCAAAAGCACAAAACAAAAATAAGAACAGGGGATAATCCACAATACATGGAAAGTTTTCTGCTCCATAGAGTAAACCCTGAAGACGTAAACTCAATGGGTATTAGGTTGAGGTTGTATGGCTGTGAAAGAATGCGTAGAGAACGTCTAATTGGAGAAGTCGTTGTTGGTTTCGCCAATATAAATCTTGAACTAGAAAATAATTTTTGGTTAAAATTAGAACCAAGAACTAATACCAAAGTAATCAATGTTATTGATATAATAATTAATGTGACTTGTAAAATGATTATATTGCAGTTGAGTGGATATACTAGTGACATGATGAGTTTAGCAAGATCTGACAGTACAGGATCGACTCATTCTATGCAGCATGGTGGTGTACCTGAACTTCTACTTGGTTTATCTTACAATGCAACTACGGGTCGACTTAGCGTAGAAGTGGTCAAAGGATCTCATTTTAGGTCAGTCGCAAAAAGAAATTAAATAAAAAATATTAATTTTTTTTTATTTACAGAAATTTGGCATTAAATAGGGCTCCGGACACATACGTAAAACTACACTTGGTTAGCAGCACAGGGCAACAAATTGGTTATAGTAAAACAACAGTTAGAAGAGGACAACCAAATCCACTGTTTAAAGAAACTTTTATATTTCAAGTAATGTTTTATTTTTTAACTAGGATGAAGCTTTTACTACTTAAATTGTATTTTTCAGGTAGCTTTGTTTCAATTAGCCGATGTAACTCTCATGGTTTCCGTGTATAACAGACGGGGAGTTACAAAAAAGAAGGAAATGGTGGGTTGGTTTAGTTTAGGTTTAAATTCTAGCGGTGCTGAAGAATTAGCCCATTGGATGGACATGAAAGAATTTCAACAAGAACAAATTCTGCGCTGGCACATTTTAGTACAATCATAGCCATATTAGTTATCGTTAGGGGTATTTTATGCTCCCGAGTTTTTATATTCACATTTTCATATTAGGATAATTCGAAACGAAAATTTTGTAATTTGCGAAAAAATGAAAAGTTGAGCATAATGAAAACGACAAATGACAGCACATTAATAAAATCACAATCAAACAAAAAAAATTGTAATGTGATAACGAAAACGAATTTGATGAAAAGATTGTCAAGTTTCATGATGTACTAGGTACTTGTACTTTTCGTAATAATATAAAGTCATTGGTTGAAATTAATTGATGATTTTTTAATTTTAGTATTTGTAGGTTTTCAAATTGCGGCAAAAATTTAAATCGAGATTAGGGAATTAAATCTTCGTGATGCATTAAAATTTTCAAGCGACACATATTGACAGTGTTGCAATTAAATTGCATGTAGATAATTATAGTCGAAGTCAAACTTCATAAAGTAATTTTTATCAATTTAAGAGAAATATTGTCCTACTCTAATAATTGTACCATGCACAAATTAATTATAAGCTTTTATAGTAATATATCAAAAAGTTTATGTAGGGATGGGACGTGTTTTACATTTATTAACTAAACGCTTATATTTATACTTAATAATAATAATATGTTATATGGGAGTTTCATTAATTAAATTAAAAATAATCAAGAACATATGATGTTTAGGCGGTAATTGTCGAATCATACTTATAAACCATTCACTTTTAGATAACTAAATTTTACATAATTTTTATTATTTAATATCAGGCACACATAACAAGGAAGAAGTAACAAAGATAGCGTAGCACTAATATGTTTTTGTAATATAATATTAATCTTTTGATGGTAATTATTTTGTCTCACATTTAAAATACAACTACGAGTTGGGGGGCTTGTATCAATATATTATTTTCCTCCAATATAAGACTTGGATATATTCGCGCACAATGCTTAGATTATCATTTAATTGAGATAATTTCGAAACATAATTTTTAAAATTATTGCAAGCTAAAATAAGTCAAGATATAACTAAACATCAGTTAAAAGTTTATTTTAGCTTTTCATAATTTTTAAGGTTGTACATAATTAAACGATAAACTTTTCTATCGGCATCCCTAAAATTAAGCACTTGGGTGCGGTGTATCATTGCTCCCAGGCTAGCGTGACTTTCATTACACCAATAAAATAATTAATTCTAGATATAAAATATTTGTGGAATATTTTTAGTTAGACTAATCAATAACGGTTTTTTTACTATATTTTTAAATGTGAACAAACAATAAGTTTACCCTAGTGTCAAACGTAAGCGACTAGTAAGTAGTCGCGTGGGTTTGAAATCTCAGGACAATGACGTAATGACTATAGTTTTCAAGACATTAACTTAAATAAATAATACATTCAATACAGTAAATTGATTTTTACCTTTCAATTATGCAGGTACTTTCATTTTCTCAACAAACGTAATAATTTTAAAATCCATCCAGCAATAGGTAACATATAATTTGAATTATAACTTTTTAGGAATGGAACGTAAAACAATTAAAAAATATTTGTAAAATTTAACATGGGTGCTACATATCAATCAGCGCAACAAAAAATAAAGTAAAATAATATTATAACAGAATAAACCTATATTTATTCTTTACTTTTGGGATTTGATTTCAATCTATCTAGAAAAAACTGCCGCTGGCAATCGAATATTTTTTGCTTCAAAATTCTCAAACTATCCCTTATTTAAATTTAAAAAAAATGGTTATGTAATTTTTAGTTATTTTGTAAGTATGATGGCCTTTTCTATAAAAAAAAATTCAAAAATCGATCGTAATAAGACACTCTTTTTTAAGTCTTATTAAATTTGTGGAGCGATTTTTGAATTTATAATACCTACGTAAAAATTTGAAAATATTGGTAATAAAATGTACTATGAATGGATATATTTTATAAAACGATTATTACGTATAAAAATGAAAACCAATAAGTTTAACATTAAAATCCAAATTTTGCATTTATAGAAAATAGTCAATTTCATACGTGTTCATTATCATTCAAAAGAGAATTCTTATGACATTTATTATATTAATATTATGTGATATAAATGTGATTGAACAAAATATTCCGACACTTATTTAATATAACTTATTAAATTGTTTTTGGTAATAAGAATTATCCACCCTTAATTTTAATTTTACGTGATATATTAAGCTTGCTACACAGAGTAAAATTTAATTCCCGTTGTTCAATACTTTAAATAAAAATAGGAATAATTATTATCCCAGTTTTTATAAACTGCGTTTAACAATGGGTATTGGATTTTCTCTCTGTGTGCAGTTACAAACAATTTTCTTATAACCTTAATAATATGCATTTCTGTTAAACTTTCTTGGATTGTTGGACCATGTAACATGAGTGTTTTAATTGTCGGTATTTTAAGTACATTCCAAAAATTGACTCGATTTCAAATTTATGAGTCGATTACAGCCTTAAAATGTATTGTAGTAATTATTAATGGTAAGAATACTACCTAACTATATTTAATGTTGTTTGTCTTGGGATTCGCATATACAATAATATCAGGTTAACAAATTACAATTTCAACACAGTGGGATTTTTAAGAAAAGTATTTATCTACTATGTTAACTATATTATATTTATCCCTTGTGCATATACAATCAATTTCCTGTTATTATATTAAAACTGTATCTACATATAAATTTCTGAATTTCGCTCAAATTACTTACAAGAACAAAACCCAAAACAGAAACAATTATATACTATACTAAAATAATTACGTACCTATATCTAAGAAATTAAAAAAAAATTTAAATAATAAATATTATTAGTGTTCCCCATCCCTACTATTTTATATGCCTTCAAAAATTATTTAAGTAATTGAAATAATTATATATAGATATAATAAATTAATTAAAAAGAGGAATGTGTAAAATGATAAAAATTGACCATGTTTGGCGTTTTTCTAATGTTGTCAGTATTATTAAATTATTTCTCGAGAGAAATGTTGCACATTAAAAAACAAAAAGCACTTTATAATAATTAATTATATTCCAACATACATTTTGTACAAAAATAAATAAAATTATTAATGTCTGATATTTTATTTTCTTTTTCACTATAATAACAGGACAAGCAATTCGAACTAGAAGGCAGCTGAACGAAGATCACACAAAGGATTTATTTATTTCAATCATATTAAATCTCATTAGCAAAACGGAAAACTGTAGATATAAAAAGCAAAAAGATGGTTTCGAATTGCTGAAACAAAATTACATTGTTATCGAAAGATGAATAGATTATGTACATGGTTTTGCGAGTCGTAACATTTTGGGGTCTAATACGCTAACCAGGCGCAGACAGCCGGATTAAGGATATGTGAAGCCTGGGGCTAACTTTTTTGGAGCCCTCTAGGCTTTGGATGTTTTAACAAAATGCGCCGCATGAGCAAAAGTTTTGATTTTTCAAGATCAACCGCGCTTAGATCAAATGTAAATTTTTTGGAAGGTTTGTTGTGTTTTTTTGCGAAAGAAAACTTGTGAATGTTGTGTTTTATTTTAATGAAAACCATAGTTGAAAATTATATTTTTAAATAGCGTTTTTGATCCTCTTTTCAACAATATACAACAAGAACAAAAATTGTTTTTGTAGTGAAAAACAATACAAATTTTAAATTCTAACAAAAATTAAAGTAAAGATCAAACCGTAGTTTATTGTTTTAAATACATAATTTGTTTAAAACAAAACACTAGCAAACCATTATTGACATTTAAAACATTTACACCAATTGTTTTTCAGTAAGCTAATATTTGCTAAGTTGCTGTCATTAAATTTTCAAATCTTTTTTAGTATTTAACTATAATGTATTATTTTAATTTTTTTTAAAACAATTGGTGTAAATGCTTTAAACGTCAATGTTGACTTTTTCAATTCCGTTTATCTTGAAACAAGCTATACGTTACGATCGCATTCTGTTGGCAGTATGAGTGTTACACGTAAGTAGTGGAGACAGCATGTTTTAGAGTGGAAAGCAAGGAGTAAATATCCCAAAAAATTTGTTTACACATGGTTGAAATTCTGCTGGAATTCTCAGGAATTTCTTGGAAATCACTGAAATTCTTGGAAATCATTGGAGTTCTTAGAAATCAATGTAATTCTTAAGAATCAGTGGAATTCCTTGGAAATCACTAAAACTCTTAAGAAATCATTGAAATTTTTGAAAATCTCTCAAATTTAATTCCTTGGAAATATCCAGAATTCTTTAGAAATCTCTGAAATTCTTTGAAAATCATTGCAATTATTAAAAATCACTAGAAATTTTAGGAAATCATTAGAATTTTTGAAAATCCTCCAAATTAGAAATCTTTGGAAATCTCTAGAATTTTTTGAAAATCACTGGAATTTCTTGAAAATCACTAGAATTCTTAAAAAATTATTAGAATTTTTGGAAATCTCTCAAATTTGAATTCCTTGGAAATGTCTAGAATTCCTTGGGAATTTCTAGAATTCTTTGAAAATCACTGGAATTCCTTGAAAATTAGTAGAATTCTTAAGAAATCATTAGAATATTTGAAAATCTCTCAAATTCGAGTTCTTTGAAAACCTCTAAAATTTATTGGAAAAATCTAGAATTCCTTGGAAATTTCTGGAATTCCTTGTAAATCACTGGAATTTATTAAAAACCACTAGAATTTTTAAGAAATCATTAAAATTTTTAGAAGTTTCTCAAATTAGAATTCTTTGAAAATCACTGAAATTCTTTGGAAATCACTGGAATTTGTTGAAAATCACTAGAATTCTTAAGAAATCATTCAAAATTTTGGAAATCTCTCAAATTATATAATTCTTTATTGAATATATCTAAAAATCTTCTGGAATTTGTTCAAAATCTTTGGAATTCGAAATCTTGTGTACACAAATTTACTTAGATATTTACCCCTTGGTGGGGAGCCCACCTCAGTTGAGTTTGAAACGAGCGACTGCTAACATCGTTCAATAATTTGTAATTTTCGAGTTCTGTTGAGTTTCAGGAATTTTTTAATGTGCATAGTTTTTGTTAAAACGGCTTGGAGCGCCCAAGTGAAGCTAGGGTGCGCAAAGTCAGTTTAGGCAAACGCAACTATGGCAAATTTAGGATTCATCATGTTTGAGTATACTACAATAATAGAAAAACCGATCCATATAAGTAACCTTTCGGATGGGCGGAGCTAAGTTTATTTTGCAAACCAATTGAATTGTTGATTCCAATATTTGCCAAAGTTTTTGGTTTTATTTTTGAATGATCCATAACATTTAATATGTTTATATTATTTGTAATTTACGTTTTTTTCTACCATAATGTCATTTGAAATTTTTAAAGTCGTGAACCCGGATATCGTATTATTCTCACATTTTGCATATATACATACATACACATTTGACAGTTCAATTTATATATTTTTTTGTGAATATTTATATTACGTAATTCAAATTGGCTGCAAAACATATTATTTTAAATTTATGTTTTTGTATTAAATTTTATACTATTATAATTAATTAATGAATTTATTTATAAAAGTGTACAATTATTTTTCAAAAAATTGTGTTAATTCGTTTACAGTAGAACATTGATTATCCGTGTGCGCTTTATCCGTAGGCGCGTTATAAATACATCGATTACCGTGCTGGCGGCGGTTTATCCGGTGCGTATACCATGTAAAATCACTCGTATAGAATTTATGCTTACTTCAGAGCTGCACTTGCATTACATACAAAACGGTTTAGTGTATTTTTTGTATGAAAATATACTATATAATAAGTATATTTTGTAATATTAACAAAAAAAGTCAATTATTATTATGGTAACTTTTCAATTATCCGTGAAAAGCTTGGTCACAGTCGGCCCGGATAATCGAGGTTCTACTGTACTTATCAATATTTTTTATGTGAATAATTTTATATAATTTTTTATTTATTAAAATCTAAATTCTTAATGTATGGGAAGGCAGGCCAGGTAATAAATTTACGTAGTTTTTAAATTTAAATTAATTAAAATCAGAAACAGATTGAGCTTACTAAGCCAAAAACTTTCCACAGCTTTCTCCCTCCCGAAATTTCATTAATTCTTTTTTTTTTAAGTAGCAAAAAAAAAAGAAATAATAAAAAATATATATGTATTAAACGAAATCATAAAAAATATTTTTTTAAGTTCCCATGAACTGATTTTAATCAAAGTCTAATTAGCTCTAAGTCTCGATAGATTGAACCAATTTCCTATCAAACAGGCTGGCTGAAATGTTGTTTATACAAAATGAGGAGCCTCCATTTTTTTTTCACTCAAAAAAGTCCTGTCGCTCGATAGCGGCATTTTAAGATTTCGAAATAAATGTTATTCTAGAAATTCTATAATTTTTCTTGCGTGGAATGTTTTTAAAAATCCAAAAATATTAGGCGTACAATTTTTCTGAACAAAAAAATCAACTTCTTTTTTAATTTCATGTTTTAGGGGAATACTTGCCTTAGATGTCTTCCAAATTTCAATATTGATTTATTATTAGCGTCGGAGATATTAATTTTTGAAATTTTATAATTATTGTTATCAAAAAATCATGTAGGTTGGCGTAGCTCATGTTCCAGAATTCCTTTCAGCTGAAACATGATATAGTTTATACAATACGAGACCAGTTTTTTTACACCTTGAAAATAATCCTGACATCCAATAGCAGCATTTTAAGATTTCGAAATAAATGTGTTAGGCAATTTATCACCGTGAAAGTGCAGCTACATAATTTTAAAAACTAACATCTCCAAAAACGGTGATTAATCAATATTGAAACTTGGAGGACATAACAGAGTAAGTATTCTGCCATAAATTAAACTGGTTTATATTAAAAGAATAGTTTGGCCACACACACACTACAGTAGCGAGTTAAAAAAAACAATTATATTAAGTTTAATAATTAGTTTTATTAAATTCTACTATGAAAATGTACAATGTTTACTATTGAAATGATTCAGTACGCATGAGGTAATGGTCCAGGTGCGTAAGTATTTTCACCTTTTTTGATTTGACGATGTCTTTCATATCGCATGAGTTCAACACGTTCATATTGCTTCCTTTTTCCAACGCACTCTTGAAAATCCTTTAGTAACGTTTCACATTTTATAGCTCCTTTATCTAAGCCATATGCTTCATAGCAATCCAACACTTTTAGTTCTGAAGCACTACATTCGCTTCTCCACTGGTTATTTATAATGGAACCAGTTAAATCCGTCAAAGGTGTTCTAATCCATGGACAAAGAGACATTTTTACAAGATGAAGTGCCTCCTAAAGAATATACTGTAAGTATTAATTGTGTAAACATAAAAATAATACAATTATTTAAGGGGATTAAAACTTAAAATCTCAAGAGTTTTTTCTCTTCTTAAAATTGGCAGTGGTATTGCTATTCTTAAAATTGCAAGTATTGCGTCGTCATATAGCAGCGCATCTAGCAAATACAATATAATTCAGGGAGTTTTTAAAACAAAACCCTATCAACAGTAAAATTCATCTACATCTGTCTCCACTTTAATATTTTCACTCAAAATATTAGAACTTTGAACTAAATTTATATTTGAACAGCTTTCAGATTTTAAACCCGAGGCAAACATGACATTTCTGTAACTTTCAATTCCTAATTCGCACTGAGTGCCTTTATTGCTATTGGATGATTTCAAATTTTCATTGGCAATTTTTAAAATATCTTTCTCATTTTGTACTTCTATACTTCCATTTCTTCTAACTTTTCTTTTAGTTCCAGACTGGGCCTTACGTGATGATTTTCTTTTCCTATTTGTGTGTATTATAGGGGTAGGTTTTATTTTTGAATTAGCATTTTGCAAAATTTCTTCAACTATACTTTTTCTATGTTCATTCTGTGCTTCATTCGAATTGATTTGTGTAGGTATAGCACCGGGTTTTAAAGTTGGTCCTTTTAATTTAGCATGTGGCATCAATCTAATTTTCAATAGCTGCGATTCATCAAAATCAGAACTTTCAAAATGTTTTGAGCATATGCGTGACGATTCCTTTGGAGTGAATGATTTTCTATTACAAAATTTTAACCACTCTGCGTACCTTTTAGGAGATTGCCCCCGTTTTGGAAACTGATGGAAGTATATGCCTTTTTCTTTATTGCCCGTTCTGCCTGACGTATTCCTACAGCCATACACCGCACAATTCGGCATTTTAAAAATTTGTACAAATATCACAAAGAAAAGAGAAAACGGAATTCATCCAAAATAATTAGCGCACAATGTAAAGCTGTTTCAAAGTACATAAATTAAGGTAAGTAGGTATTTAATAATAATTATGAATGCGGTAATTTCATGTAAATACACGAGGATGCATGATACTTGTATATATTGACTAGTACGTCTCAGATAATTCGCCAGATGACATTACACATACCTATTAATTTTTATCGTTGTATATGCTAAAAGAAAAAAGGATTTTTTAGAAGTTAAATTCTCGGAAAATCTCAACAAACAATTTTAAAATTGACCACTAAATTTATTGTTTTAATCCCCCTTAATGACAGTTTAGTGTTACTCTATATAGATAAACATATAAAAGATATCTTATATTATGATTAGGATATAAATTATTACCTTTTAATAATTATTTATGAAAGAAAAATTTGACTGCTTTATGTAATAATTTGACAAACTAGAGAATTGTCAAAACTGTAGGTTCCTGTTATACCGATTACCGATAAATTTAGCAGTGGCAGGCCGCAAGCAGTAGTAATGCACAAAGTAATTAGATTAGGATTTATCGTAATTTAATTTCCGATTATTTTATTAAAAACAACTTGAAAAAAAACGCAATAAAAAATTGTGATGTGTAGTGTTTGAAACGTAGAAAATAGAAATCTTTTTGACATCTGTCACTACACTTGTCAATTTATGCAAATGCAATTCACGAGCGGCCACTGGCATACGTTGACAAACTGCAAGTTCAAGGTCAAACGTTAATTTGAAAAGCTGCTAGGTCATTACGGTTTTGAAAAATTAACTGTGCAAAATTGGTGATGGTGTTGCCAAATCCAGTTATAGTAGGAATTATAGTGGGAGGTAAGTGCACAATGGTTTGCGGTTTATATTTAGATTTCATGAAAGAAACTGCTTGTAACTAATAATTTAGCAAACAGTTGTTGCACTCTCATGTTTTATATTAGACCTTTCTCTTTATAGTGCGATAGAACAAAGGTTTACATACGTATTTTTCATTAATGCTGGCAATTTCAACACAAGTTCAAGACTATTTAGTTATTAAAAACCGTCAAAATGAGCAATATTAGTGTGGATGCTCAAATTCGATACCTGATTCAGTGGTTCAACGAGTGGAGTGAATTGCAGAAATCAGACTTTTTACCCATTTTGTCGGAAAAGTATGCCAATAGGCCTTACATTAATGGAATAGTCGATCATATTTCTGGACTGAATTGTCAAGATAAACCCATGTCACTTTTTGAGTGTAGGGTGAGTTAATACTTGGGCAATTTAAGCTTCAATTATTATAACCTCTAATAAATTTTTAGGTGAAACTATTTAAAGAGTGGTTTGTGCAATGGAATGAGGAACAACGTGAAGGTTTCCTTAAACAACTTTCAGAAGTTGATCCAGTTTATGCTGAAAAAATTAATGCCGAGCTTCAAAATGGAGTGAATGGCTTAGTAAACAACGAAAATCATGTTAATGGTGAAGAAGTGCTGGAGGATTAAAAAATCAATATTCGAATTTATGTATGGGTGGGTCTTTCCTGCCCTTATCAATGTACCTATTTACTTCGTATTTATAAGTGTTAGACCGTAATATTCTGTCGTATTATAATTAGGTAAAATTTGTATTAATTAAGCAATCATATTCCTTAATATATGATCACTTAATTATTACAACAATCTGTCGTAACAGATGTTCATTGTGCATTCTCATTTAAATTTTTTAAACAAAAATGTTTCATCAAAGTTTGAACTGTTATATGAGTAACGGTTAAAGTTTATCATCAAATTGGCATGTTTTAATATCATCAGTTTTTGACTCATTTTTTGTTACGTACAAAATATCATATTTGTTTAGAAAATAATCGGAATGCACCAAAGTAAGTGTCATTACATACGCCATTATTTTGTTAATTAATTATTTCGCACTAAAATATGATCATACTCGTTTATATCTCAAGTTGTTAAATTTTATAAGATGTTTAATAATCGTATAGAATAGTAAAGCTTTGTTTATATTTTTATGCATTAGTTAATATCGCAATTATTTATATTATTTTGTTAACATTTATTTATGAAGTACCGCAATGCATTTTCTTTTTCTAATAAGCACGTTTGCAATAATAGTTTAACGTTTTCGAATAGAATTTATGTCGAACATTAGTAGAAATAAAGTTAAGTTTTTTTATATAGGTAAGGTAGTGGTTGCCGTAATATGTCCTAAGTTAATAGGTAAAGGACTGCTATTTATAATATTAATTATAACAATTTTGTCAAGTCACTACTAATCGACACACTTGTTTTGTTTATTTTATCTTTGAACAAATTCAACAAATAAAGTATTTTTTAAATTGTTTAAATTTTGTGTATTACATTGAAATTTGAAAATTACTTTCGGGTAAAAATTATTGGAATTCCATTCTTAAATTAAAATAAAATATGAAAGATGAAACAATGTTTCTCTATCATAATTAATTATATGTTCCAGTAATTTTCACAGTTTTGCATTTTTGATAGCTCTCTATACAGAGACTCGTGTTGCACTCCACCTGTTAAGGCTCGCTGAAGCTTCAGGATTTAACAGCTATCATATTGCTCTCTCGTGATCTATAATAGGCTTTGTGGCTGCAATTCCAGGCTATTAAACTACCAGCTTTGAAGGTATTATCAGTTCTTTGAAATATATTCAACGAATTGGACAAGGTAAAAATAATGAACCAATTTAATGTTAGGTAACTTTTATAACATTTTATAAAACTTTAAATATAAATTTCTAATCAACACAGTCATTTTATTAGGATAACTTAAACGAATTTAAATAAAATATTTTTATACTATTCAGTCTTTGGAATGCGCTTGAGTTGATAAAAATTTTTGGCATAAAATTTTGATATTAATTTGATTAATAGTTTCAGCCTCTTTCAAAATTTTTCGAATATCGCCTACTCGTTTATATTTAGCTGCTAAAAGATATGCACTTTTCAATTGTTTTGTTTCAATGTATGCGGTGATCTAAAAGAAAAACGTTATTAAATTTCAATGTTTGCAGGAATTAAATTTTATTTACTTTTATGCTTCTGTCCGTTATTAATTTTATGAGAGAATCTAATTCTGCTCCAACTGAACTTGCTTTTCTTAAAGTTTGTACCGCGAGGATAAGCATTTCGTCACATATGTTGGTGATAGTTGTATCGTCGATGCCATTAGCACGAATGCAACTTACAAGTTGCGCAATACCAGAATAATTTTCAGTTCTCGCCAGCTGTTTACCAGCTTGACAGTATACTTTGCCAGGGTTTAATTTATAATCTTGTATTATTCTATAACCAATTCCGAAACCATCTTCCACGTTGTGACCACAAACTATAGCCAACACTGCTAACTGCATTCTTTCATTCAAAGTTCCAAACAGAGTTGGAATTTTGACTTCAGCCGATTTAAAATCTTCAATTCCATACGACAAAATTTCTATTATAGTCCATGTACCAGACTGCTCGTAATCGGCCAAAAATTTTGTTAATTCAATCTGTCTGGAAATTGTGGTGATATGTTTGTCTACATTTTTTGAATCCATTTTCATCACCAACGAAGGATTAGTTATGCCTTTTGCTTCAAAACTATGTTGCGAATCTAAACCCGTTTTTTGAACTGCTTAAACAAATTGCAAGTATTAGGACAATGGAGCAAATCGGAATTTTAACAATCAAATCTGAAGGATTCGATAGAAAATAAACACAAAAAGAAACTTTAAGGATGCCAGCAGAACAAAAAGAAAATTATAAAAAAATACAAACCTGTAGCTACCACCCACTGTTCCTGTTCGAGTTCTTGCTGTAAATGCTCTTGTGCTTTATGCAAATGGTGAATTCTTGAATTTAACTCGGAATAAGTTCTTACACCATCCTGGTAAAATTTAATACAAGTCATTGCGGCTCTCACAAAATCACCCATAAACTGTTGCAATTGATACAGTGAATGTAGTTTGGATTGCTTTTCCAAGTAACAACATATGGCTTTCAAATAATCCTAGAAAATTACACAATTTAAAAAAATATCTAAAACAAAAAAAATATTTACCTTCCACATATCTAAAGTACAATCAATCTTGGACATGTTTTCTTGTAAAGCATCCACCACGTTGTTCTGTAAACACAACATGTACATTGCAATAAACATTTCAGAACTCATAGCGCTTTCAAGAATATACTTCAAACACTCGTAAAGATGATCGTGCTTTATATAAAATTCCAATAAACTCAAGTGAGTTCCATACGTAGTCAAATAATACACGCATTCTTCATAAAATATAGGCTCCAAATTTCCTTTATTTTTGTGTGCTCTGATTGATTCGTTAAAATCCGACACGTAACTATAATTACCAGCAGTCACAGTACTCAAGTTTTTTAGTTTATTTAAGATGCATATAGCTGGATCATTCTGCAACGACTGGTTTACGCTGCTATTTAAACTGCACGTCGATGCAAACATTCTTTCTGCGCTTTTAATTTCTCGGAGTAAATGAGGATGGATAGCACAGGTTGTCGATTCCAACATGTTGATAATTTCATTTAAGACGGGGGGATTTTTGCTAGAACGATGTTCTGGTATTGGATTTTTAAACATCTTTTGTAACTGAACACTAGAGTAACTATCACTTAAATCAGATGAGGTTTCAAAAAACCCAGATTTTTCAAAGCAGCGTTGAAATTTTTCACGGGCTAATTGCAGACAACCAGCTTTCAAACAGCTCTTGCCCCATGCAGCGAATACTCCTGTGAAGTAATCCATGATATCTGTTTTAATTGCTACAGTTATTTTAAATACCTGAATTGTCTAAACCAGCTTTGGTGGAAACTTCCAACGCTAAATTCCATTGTTCCATTTCTAATAATTTATCCCTCAAACGACGTAGAGTAGCTGCATCAATGTAACGACCTGAACTTTGGGTACAGTCTGGAATTAAATACAAACAACCACGCTCTGCTAATAAACCTAACAAATCAGCTTGGGATAAAATTCTATCAGCTAAAGATGTTCCCCATTGCAGTAAACACTCGGCTGAAATCATTTTAGCTGCTAACGCCAACGACCTAAATAAGAAGTTATTACGTTGGTGGTAAAAAATGTATCTGTTAACTCACTTTAACATTTTTATAACCAAAAGATAATCAATTTCTTCGGCATGCTCAGAATTTGTAGGCTGTAAAAGTTTTAGCATTCCATCACACTGATTTAATAAAAACCTGAAATCCAAAAACAGACAATAAAAATTTCCAATTGTAATCCGTAGATATACCTAGGATAATTTTCATTTTTTGAATGATGTTTTAGAATAGCAAGGCACAAAGATACGCTAGGTGCATATTCATATGAAAATTCCTCTCTTACTAAATGATTGTGATTAATGTCATCTGTAAGCAACCAATATTCCCAATCGCTTGATTTCGAAGACGTTTCACTTTTGCTAGAAGACGTTCCGAAAAGTCGCGATTGTTCATAACAATCCAAACAAACTCGAACAGGAATATCGTCATATGTTGGAACCTGTAAATTCAAGAATGTTAAAATCGTTTTTGTCTTTATCAGGACCAAATATTTAAATTTTGTTGTTTATTATATAAAAATTAAGGATAAAATTAATATCACCGAAATTGAAAATGGTCAAGCTCTGAGGTTTGCCAATTTGGCATAGATATAAAAATTTAATAAGTATTAAATTTACCTGCATCCTTTTTAACGAACAAGTCCCACAAATAACTCTTCCACAACGTCGACAATGATGGCGTCGGTTAAACATAGAAAAAGTTGAATCTAAGCAGCACATGCATTCCAAAACCTGCAACCGTGAGACTCAGAAATGTTACCTTAGTTAAATCAAAAATGTTACCTCAGTATTTGATATCCAATCAGATTTTTTAGGAACTACAGATGGCATTACAAAATTTTTATGATTGGGATAAAAGAAGACGGAATCTATTGATTGCAGAAGTTTGCTGCTCTCCGACGATTTCGTTTTAAACCATGGTCGAAGAACAACTCGAAATTCTAAACTCTTTTCCGCATATTTCAACAAAATATCATCGATTTTTTCAACGGACAATCGATTTTCATCAAACTCGCAATTTTCTAAATCGGGTTTAATTTTATTCAGAACTTGTCCCAATTTATCAAATTTAGTGTTCATTATTAAAACTTCAATAATGCAAATAGGATCGGCTATTAAGCTCCACAGCTGTTCATGCTCACTTGTAGAAAAACAAGACAACATTTTAAGACTAGTTTGTATATTTTTGAATACATTGCTGTCATCGAGATTTGAGTCCACGATAAAGGCTGTGATGAAGTTTAAATGCTCCAATTTTTTTAATATTTTCAATAAATTAAAGCAAACATAAATTAAATGATTAATTGATAATTTCTTGAGTAGTTTTTCAATTTGAGGGATCGCAACGTTGGATTCTAAAAGCATCATGAAATAGTTTACGTCGATTATTTCCAATTTTTCGCTGCTAATTTCGTAAAGATTAATAAATTGCAAAAGCAAATTCACTTTATCGGTGTTTAGGAGACTTTCGAGAACTTCTTGCGGTTTACTTTTACAAAGTAGAAAAACTTGATACCATGAGTCTTTTTCCATAATTAATTTAAGCTATAACAATGACAAATTTTAAACATTTTATTTAATTATGTTAAAACCGGGACAGCGCGTACGCAGTCCCGACTACCAAAAATAACGCGCCCGAGTTATCCACATTAGGGATAATCGCAGGAGTCAGCCCAATCGTAGTGCAATGAAAAGGCCTCACCCTGGAGGAACCACCTTGTTGATCATGGTAACCTCTACGCCAGGTAAGTATGCTTTTTCATGATTGATTGATTGATTGATAAAACTCTTTATTATTCTTAAGATTAGTTACAGGTTTAGTAAGTTGCTAGTGGTAGTTATATGTCAGTGCCTATTGCTTCTAGGTTACTACAATTTATCAGACAATTATGGTTTGGTTACAAGCAATGATTTAATTAATTAGGTATGAGTATTAGAGGGTAAAAACGAGTACAAAAACCCAGTGGAATGATTAAGATTTTTACAATAAACTAGAAAGAGAAAACAAATAAAACTAGTTAACAATATTTACAATATATTTACAAGTCCTGGTTGGCCAATTACGGGCCTCCGCAACGTTTTCTCGTTGCTTTGGCTCGCGGTGGGCGTGTCCAGGTTACAATGGTTATTATGAATTTTAATATGGAAGTTAATGAATTTATAGATCAACCTCGCGTTTGATGTTGCGGGATGGGATTAGATGAGGATGTTGTGTATGAGTTTGTGTTTAATTTTGAACGGCGCGTTAAATTTTCGTAGCCTTGAGATTTCCGCGGTCGCAGGGTTGTTGGTTGTTGTTTCGGTATAGAATTTATAAGCCGCGTCGTTTATTTTCGCCCGTATTGGTTTTGTGTTCGCAAGTTCGTGTAAGTCGAATATGGGTGTGGTTTCGTTTGCACCGGTTATTAGTCGGAGGAATTTATTTTGGAGTCGTTGTAGGACGTCGGTATTGGATTTGGCGGTTTTGCTCCAAACTGGGGAAGCGTAAAGGAGTATGGGGCGGATTACGGATTTGTAAAGACGGATTTTCATATCGGTGCGGATGGGACTATTCTTGTGTAGGATTGGGTATAGGGAGCGAAGGAGTCCGTATGCTTTATATGTTGTGATTTTGCAGTGTTCGCGAAATGTTAAGCGTTCATCTAGTGTGACCCCGAGGTATTTGACGGTTGGTGTACGCGTTATTATTGTGTCGTTTATTTTAAGTTGTTTTGTAAGTTTGTCGAGCCGATGTGTGAAGGTTGTGAGTGTTGTTTTATTCGCGTTTATTTTGATTTTCCACCGGTGGTAATACGATTCGAGCACTTCGATATGACGTTGGAGGTAAACAATGGTTTGATTTTTGTGAAAGGAGTCTGCAATTACCGCGGTGTCATCCGCGAAAAGTGCAAGTTGGGTGTTTGGATGTTTTGGGATATCGTTAATGAAATAAGAAAATAGGGTTGGTGATAACACGGAACCTTGCGGGAGTCCGGCAGGGATAGGGTGGGACATGGAGAGGGAATGATTGATTTTGACTTGATAGGTGCGGTGTATTAGGAAGCTGTAGATGATTTTGATTAGGTAGGTTGGGATTTTTTCGGCTAGAAGTTTGTGGATAAGTCCTTCGTGCCAGACAGTGTCGAAGGCTTTTTCAATGTCGAGAGTGACAACGGATGTGGTTCTTTTTAAATTGAAATTAATTGTAATGATGTTAGCAAGTCTCGCGAGTTGAAGGGTGGTACTGTGATTGGCCCGAAAGCCGAATTGTTCGGGCAGGAGAGCTTGGGATTCAAATTCGTGTTGCTGAAGGCGGTTTAGGATGATTCTCTCGAGGATTTTTGACAGTGAGGGGAGGAGGCTGATGGGTCGATAGCTGGAGGGATTATTTGTGGGTTTACCAGGTTTTGGGATGGGGATTACGATTGCGTTTTTCCAGGATTTAGGGAAGTATTGGTTTTTGAGGCATTGGTTTAGGATATAGTAGATTTGAAGGATGGGTTTTTTCGGGAGTTTTTTAAGGATTTCGGCAGTGATGCTGTCTTGTCCTGGGGCTCTGTTTTTGGATTTGCGGATGTATGATTTTATTTCAAGTGGGGAGGTGAGGGCTTCAGGAGCGGTTGGGACGTCGGTTAGGCGGAATATAAGGTTGGATAGTTCGACCATAGATTTAGTTTGAGGATCGGATAGATTGTGGGTTAGGTTGTGATTTTCTAGGTAGGTATATGCTTTTTCAAGGTTTTACCTGAACTTTTGTGGTAGTTTTACAAATATTAGACAGGCGGAAAATATATGTTACGCCATCTATCATGTCTAAATATATATTTTTTGTATTGATTTCTTTTGAACTACAGAGATGTATTTTAGGATTTAGTACTCAGGGGCACACGCAGAAAGAATTGTTTTATTTTAATTTGCTAATCTTGATAGAAACAAGTTGATTAACAAAAAAAGAAATAATGATCAACAATTTAAAGAATAGGGAAGCAAGGAATCTAGGAAGAAAAGTTCCAGTGTATTTTGTTTTCTAAAAATGATTCCAAACACTAATATATTATATCAAATTTTTAGAACTTTTTACAAGAAATTCTTTAAGCAGGTTTAAACATAAAGGTAGGTTTATACAAAACGCAGATGTGACGTAATGCCAACGATTCACGATACTGATTGATCTAGCACCGTTTGCCTTTCGTAATTAGTATCGTAAACCATTGACATTGCGTCATTTTGGCGTTCTCCGCGGCCCTGGTATTAGCACTAATAAAACAGCAAGTACAAAATATAAAACTTTACTCACCGCTTCATATAGTTTGATATTATCCAACCATTTTCTCAACTCGACGGCATGTTCTTCATCAATTCCCTTAAAACTAGAGAGTTCAGATATTAATATATCTATGCAGAAATCTCCAGGCCAAGTGGTCATATTATCTAGGATGCACTTTCTTCGTACCTCATCGTCGTATATAAGATGAACATATTTAAAATAATCTGGTTCGAAACAATCGCTAATTAAATTACTCAATGCCATATCACGTAAATCTAAGATCTTCTTATTACAGAGTAATTGACGTTGTGGAATGCTATTAACAACGTCATATAAATGCTTCCAATTTGTAATTTTAAGATCACCTTCAAATAGTTCTTCCGCAGTCTCATAACTGCACGTACTAGTTTGTGAAGTTAAAATATTCGGTTGGGTATCATCAACCATCTCAGATTTAATCACGTGCTTTTCAAAATATAATTTTATAAATTTAATATCAATTTTACTTTGTAATCCAGCAATAATATTATTATTATCAAAAATACTTCTTAAATAATAAATTCGAGGAAGTTCTAAAAAGTTTATGAATGTTTTAGTACGAATGTGGTTCACTTCTGCAGGCATTACAGGCATGTCATACATTTTACATAAAATTAAAGCTAACAGCCAGTTTCGCTTTTGTATGTAAGCTATTATGTGATTATTCGGTAGATTCACAGATTTCGTGTCACAGTAAGTGTCTTCGGTGTAATAATCTAATTTTATTTTAGGAAAAAATATCGCAGAAACGGTGTAAACTAAATCGAGTTTAAGTTTTGAAAACAAAACTTCAAAATCCAACAAATCTAATCGTTTTTCGAATAATAATTTTTCTAAAACATCGGATCTACCGAATTCAAATATTTCAAAAAGGGACGTATCGCTTCCTTTTGAAATAATTTGAGAATTATTGCCCTCAATATAAAAAATTTTTGAAAAGCTTTTCAAATAATTTAGAATCCTACTTAAATATTTTACTTGCTCTTCTTGCTGATTGTAACATAAACATAAATCTTGTAGCTTAAGAAATGTTTTGTGAGCTATGTGTTTGGAATTAAGTTTTCCTCTTTGCGTCGAGATCAAGTGATTGTTAAATAAATCATAAGTTGCTGCTAGTTCAAAGTAAAATTCTTCATATTTTGCATACTCGTTTAAATCAAAATTAAACTCTGGAGTACACAGTATTTCTTTTATTGTAGCAGTCTTCTTGATTTTGGTTTCTGAAAAAAGTTTTAGTATTGTTTTACAAAATTTTGAATAGCTTGATTCGGTGTTGGAATCAACTGTGTTGTACGTTATAGCTATATTGAGAAGTTCTTGACATTCTTTAAAACTATCGCATTGAGTAATTGCTAAATCGAATATGTTAATGAAAATTGAATTCTCCGTGCTGAAGAAACTTAAAGTTTGGTCATAAGAAATTATTTCTTCGTACTTTTCATTCTCGATAATTGGATTAGATTCAAAAAACTTCTGAATTATTGTTGTTTTATCGACAACGGGTGCCGTTTTTGTTAAAAGTTGAATTTTAGAAGATTTTCGCAGTTGTTTCTTAAGTTTCATAAGTTTTGTGTTGTAATTTACTTCGCTCACAGTGGGAGATTTCTCCAAGTTAAATATCTAAAATAATATAGATAATATGTAGTACTTAATAATTAAGTTAAAAAAAATGTAAAAACATAATTTTGTAACATTATTTACAAATTTAAGATATGTCTCAAAAACAGCCAGCTTGTTTTCAAGAATGTATTTAGAAAAACAGTGAACATTTTTAGTTTTGGGAATAACAGATTTGAGTATTATATATTGCTGACAATCTAATAATATCCATAGATACCGTAGGATTACTCAAAATTATAATATGCACAATATGAATTCAGTTGTCATAATTCAATTTTTAGAAAAAATCATAATTTTTTCAGTTATATCTTTGAAGCAATGTGAAGGAATATGGCCCCCATCCTACAAAATAAATTTAACTCACGAAGAAGTATTTGTAATAGGTGAAAGTTCCAGCGATGATGATACTGTCGACATTTTTGATGTAAAAGACGAAATGATTCAAAAGAGCGAGTTAAAAAAGTTCAACTTAGAAAGAGATTTTAAAAAATTTTCTAGATTACATAAAATGATGTTAAAGCAAAACTATAAAAAACGAAATATAGAAGAACCAATCTATAACAAAAAATTACTTAAGAAACCAACAGAATTGCCATACGAAGATGAACCCATGCCATGGGAAGCTGGTTTTATTAAGAGTGGTAGCAATCAACTGGTAACATATTATTAAAAAATACCAAATATTAAAATGAGATAGTGTATTTTAAGGATAAAGAGAAAGCAGCAAAGAGAAATGAAAATAAAATGCAAGTCGAAGAGTATGATTATTTAGCAATGAAACAAGAATATGAAAAAAGCATTCAAGTTATAAAGACATCAAATAATACTTTGAATTTTACGGATGTTGAAGAGGAAGAGAGCTTGAAAGATGCAATGAAATCCATTATAGAATCAAAAAAAAAACTAAACTGTAGTGTGGAAGAGCAAAGAGGAATAGGTCGGTATGACAAACAAATATTTGTTAAAACTGTTACCATCAAATTAATTAAAGGTTTACTTGCTGCCGAATGCATTTTACAAGATCTGCAAAATCCAAAAACCTCCAGCAGTAAACGAATGGCACTGTTTCATAGAATTGGAACAATAATAGTGATTTGGATTTTTGTGTACTTAATGGTAGCAATTCCATGCTGGTGTCAAAAAGGTATTAAAGCTAAGGAGATAGTTAGACGTGGCCATGACTCCTCTTCAACAAGAGAAGAATTTTCTTTGGGTTAGAGCGTAACACTCACGCATTAGTGGAATGTTTTATTTTATATAATATTTTATGGGGATTGTTGCTAATGCTTGAGTGTTGCAGCTTAAAATAACGATAAAATTTGTTCCTCAGGAACGATTTCACATAAAAATTTATGTAACAATGAAATTTACACTTGAATAGGTTGGTGCTGTTGCTGTTTCCAATGCAAGTTCTGTAAACCGAAGGAAAGAATTGATTTTGCTAAGAAATTTCTAATGGATAATCCTCCTGGTGTTTACCACGATGAAAATAATAAAAAAATTACCTACAGTCCCACCAGTTACGAAAAATATTTACAAACAAAGCTAGAAAAAGCGTTGATGAAAATATAAAAATTACTTACTTTAACAACTTGTTGTACTTTATTTAAATCGTTTTGCTTTAGACATAGCTTAACGAGTGTATCCGGTGGAGCAAGCATATATTTAACAATATTACGATCAATTTTAACTCTCCTTCTTTCGTTGTATTCGTAATCTGCAATCAATTCCAGTCTCCATAGTGCATCCACAAGTAATTTATTAAAATCGTTAAATCTTTTAAATTCAGGCAGCGTTTTATCAAAGGGATTTCTCCTTTTAATATCATCCGTGGCCGACTTAAGAAACATTAAAAGCAATCGAACTTCCTTTTCGCAGCAGTAAAAATTAGCAACATCTCCGTCGTACATATACTTTAAATTTCCATCTTCTTCTTGCAGAAATAAAAAGGCAAATATATTTTCTAACAATTCGAATTGTAAATTTAGATTTGTCATAGAAGCCAATTTTAATTCGACATCTTTAATAATATTGGTAATTTCGGACACATCTTGACTTTTACACATTTTCAAGCAACGAATGACATTGAAAATTATAAAAAATGCTGTAAATTGTTCAAATTCGGTATCGGAATGAAATTGATTTAGTATTTGTAAAACGTCTTGACATGCATTGTAGGATTGTAAATCAACAAATTTTATAAATATGTTTAATAAGGATTTGTTAAAAACGGAAAAATAAATTTCGGATACTTCGGTACCATTTTCAAATTTAGGATATTTCTGGCACAGCCTTACAACGTCGATTGCGCTACTTAACTTATTTACGTAAAATTTCATAAATTCATCCTCGGCGTGAATAAATCTCAAACGTTTCTCAATTTCTTCTACATCGGCTTCTTTACAATTCGATACATTTATTAATCGAAGCATTTCAATTAAAGAATTGACCGGCTGAGAAAATTGAGATTTGTAGTTCATGTTTTCATTATGTATAACATCCAACAGCCAATGTCGATTGGTAATTAAGCAAAAATCGAACAGGAAGTTTAAATTGGTAACATCAAAAGTGGTAACTGATAGATCATAATCAAATAGTCTTTGTAGTAAATTTGTATCGGCATTTGGTAATAAACTTAAATATACATATTCTTTTTTAAGCTGTTGATTATTTATAAGCATAAAAATCTTTGGTACAATTTGTGTGATGAAAATATCCAAGTTATTATCAGTTATTGTCGCATGCGACAATAACTGATATATTTGTTGGGTTACTTTTTCATTTTTATTTGTCAATAATTCATCAATGCACTTTTCCAATTTCTTCATTTTTGCTTGATTTTATAGCAATCCTACGAAATTAAAAATACGATTTTTGCGTTTATAAAGTAAGGTTATATTTACCAAAACAATGAAGAAATTCGTCAACTGTTTTATGTCATCTTTAATCTTTTCACCTATTTTATTTGTCGTTGCACGCTTAAAGAGTTGAAACTAAACAAAAGCATTTCTTAATGCGTCATCAATATTAAAAATTTATTAATAACACGGAGATAAGTAGTGTTTATTTGTTTATGTATAATAATTATCTATGTTTTGTAAACATACTTTCATTTATACAGGATAAGTCAAAATTAGTGAGCAGACATTCCCTGACTATTCCAGGTTTTCCTTGATTAAAATAAATTGAAAATTTTCCCTGACTTTTCGAATCTTGATAAATTTCAGTAAAAAATTTACGTAAACAAAATCGTAATTTTTATAATTCATTTTCTTTTTCAAAGTTTCAAAAAACTTTCTGTAACCTATAAAGTCTTAATTTTGCCGATCTTCGCTGTAAATTATAAATTAGTAGAGGGGCTAAGCGGATTCTGAGATACATTTAGAATTCTGGGTGCAAATTTAATTAATCGAATTTTGATTCGCGAATTAATTGTATTGAAATGTTGATTCGCGATTTTTTGATTACTAGACCTAATTGTTTACATTATATCATTTAATCTAAAGGTCCTTAATATCCTTAATTGTTCCAATTTGATCGCTCGACCGTTTAAAAAGAATTAATATTTTTATATGTAATAAATTATAACATATTATTGATAGTCTTAACATATTGTTAAGACCTCTTATGCGGCCGTTACCGTGTTTTTTTTAAACGTTTTGTGCCTGCTATATCTTTGTTTTCAAATCACAAACTTCAAATTTTATTTTAGTTTTAGAAAATAAATCCTAAGCTTTTAGCCCAAGAGCTGGCGTCAAATAAGTGCAAGATTTTCTTAAAGCTCATATTTTCAAATTCGTTGCACTCTAGTTTGTAATAGAGAGCCACTGTAAAGTCAATAGATCAGCGGTCGCGACACCTGGCTTTGGGACACTCGGAAAAGTGTAAAATTTAATATGCATCTTTAAACTGTTTTGTGAAAGCTGAAAATTTGTATATAGTTAGTGAATGTAATATAGAACACAAATCCAACAGTCAGACAGTCAAATAAAGGGACGTTTCCGAGATATACAGTTACTCCAGAAATTATTAGAACTCTCCTATGTCAGCAATGTAAATTATACTTTTTGAAGACCTTTTCTGTCATATAAAAATCGCTTTTACAGCAATACTTGTTGGATATTTTTTGTTGAAAATTTCATTCCCTTTATTTTTGTTTATTTATACATTTTTCTATTTGGTCGCGCCGTTTCTGAGCTACAGTGACTTAAAAAGACTTGGTAAAATTTTTAATAAAATTAACTCTTATGAGAATTCTAGTAAAATATATATTACATTTCTATTAAAATTATATGACAAAAAAGGTTTTCAAAAAGTACAATTTACATTGCTAACATAGGAGTGTTCTAATAATTTCTGGAGTAACTGTAGATGAAAATATTTTTGGTATTTTACAGAGTCTTGTTTAAGTGGCTGTAAGTCAAAACCGGCGCATCAAAATAAAAAGTGTAGATATATAAACAAAATTGAAGGCAATGAAATTTCTTGTTTGTCTTATTGTAGGCATTTCAGTGTCGTTTGCTGTTTATTACTTTTTGAGGATTAGTAAAAAGATATTAAATAAAAATTTTGCATTTTATTTTATTGTACCACGTGATTCCCAATTTTATAATGTTGCGATTAGTATAAATGAGCTTATATGCCAATCTTACCAAGGAAGTACAAGTAAGAAATAATAACAACTTTTTTAGCGCTTTTATCTTAAAATATTTGTCTCTATTGGAAACCACGGACGTAGCTATAACTTTTATATGGGGGGGTTTAACACTGTACTTTACACAGAGCCAGATTAAGTGTATGCGAGGCTTGAGGGTAACTTCTTTGGAGGCCCCTTGACTAGCATGGTCTGCCAAAATGCGCCGAAGGCGAAAATTTTTGATATTTCAAAGTCAACCGCGTTTAGATCAAAAGTAAAATTTTTGAAAAAATAATAATTATTATACATAGTACTTTATTATACCTTTCTTTTATAAAACACAGATGTAAATTAACATTTTTTTCTTACTTAAAGAAAGAGTCAGCAATTTTTTGAGGCCCGAAAAATTTGGAAGTCCGGGGCTGCAGCCCTCTTAGCCCCCTCTTAATTCGGCTCTGACTTTACAACGATAAACTAGCTTTTGCCAGTGACTTCGTTAACGCCATAAAAAGTCAGAGCTGTAAAACCCCAATAAAATCAATTAATTGGATATTAAAAATTGCACGAACATGTTGGAATCCGTGTCATAGAAAGAGGGTACTTGGCTAAAATTTGCGTAGTTGCTTAGGCTAAGGGGGGGTTTGAACCCCCCAAACTCCCCCCTTATATACGCCGGTGTTGGAAACTAATATTTTGACTTAACTTCGTTTTACTAATCTTTCAAGTTTTATGATTTTTAATAATTATTTTTTAATTTTGAATATTTTTATATTATCATTATTATCATTATATTTTTATATATGTAGACCAAGCAACAAGCAAAATTTAAAAAAAGACTTTGTATTTAGAAAACTACTGCAGCCCTGATGTTCCAGTAAGTTATAGGAATTTCTTAAAAGAAAACCATTTTTTAAGATGACGATTAGACATTTTTTGCTTAGCCGGTAGAAAATACAAAGCAATAATTAGGAAATATCGATATGTTTATTGAACAATTTGTTTTTTCCACTTTTAGGTATAATTTGAAGAGAAATTTAGCGAAGCTGAGATCCGTTTACCACTAAGGTAAGTTAAAAATGCTATATAGATAATTCACTCTGAAACGGAACTACGGTTGGTTCCTCACTCTGGTAACATTAAGAATGGCTCTAATCTTCCTTGTAACTTTATTATTTCCCAAAAAGGAGAACAAATGCTTGGAAATGTTTTGCAGACTCAGACGTGAGAGACACATCATTTGCTTTTTAAATCCTCACATTCAAGGTGTTTAATCTATTTACACTGTTATCGGAATATGTCAAGATAAGTAGTAGTAATTTATGTTCGATTCACTCGAGGTATTTAAGAAATAATTTATGCTTGTGTGAATCGTAACAAATGTCATCCTGTAAGTACTGCGAAATCAATGGAAATGTTAATTTCCAATATATAGAGCCAATATATTATATAGAGACGTGAACATTTTGAAATATTGCATCCTTAATTATTATGCAAAAGTTTTCGATAAAATATTAAATTCAACATTTAAACAGATGTAAACGCAGATTTTACACTGCATGAACTTCATATCATCCCAAAAAGAAAATAAACTTGTGCATAACTTATCAGTTGCCTTCTTTTTGCGTCTTTCGTACTGAAAATTTCATACAATACAATGAAATGCAATGTTTCTTTTAACTTACGGAAGATGAGAACCAGTTTTGAGAAGCGTAGGAATGGTAAATCAATATCTTACCTACATCAAATAAATACTAATAAAAGGAATACCAAATAGAGATTTAATTTATTAAAAAAAAAAAGAAATAGATACTACTTTGATTTTAAATTCTTGATGTTCTTTCATGCAGTGTGGTCAATCTCCACTCGTTTTGCTCTTTCACGTGAGGTTTAAACATTTGTTCGATTACGAGTTATTGAATTAAAATTTAAAAAAATTTAGTTGTACAAAGATACAATAATTGAAATTAAACAACAATAAAAAAATTAAAAGTTCGGCGGACTTCTGGGCATAGGTTCGCCTCGAATAGACTTATTTAGTTCCTTCGTTTATAAAATTTTGCCTCTTTTGGTGAGCTGCTATTGGTTGGTACCTATGCAACCCTAAGATAAACTCACATGTCACATTATTATTTTATAGGACATTTCCTTGTGTTGCAGTAATGCCAAAATAATAATATGCAAACATGAAACTTTAAAATAGAATTTACTCAAAACTAAGATTTCCCTGATGTCGTAGTATTGCGCTCAGGCGACGATATTATGACATATTATATTTTTATTTTTCATAAAAATATAGTAGAAGTACTTCAGGAAAAAACTTTATACGCTTACAAAAGTATAATATATTTTCAAAAATAATAGGACATTATTTATTTCAAATTTCTATAACTTAGTTAAATATATATAAATTTTTTTATTAATTGTATAGGCATATTTTTACAAACTAACAATCTTAAAAATTAAACTGAACACAATATTAAATTTTTTTACATTTAAAAAAATAAGATTTAAGCTTATTTTTTTATTATCTACAATTTTATGAAATAGCAATTTAATACATATTGTAATATTGTAAAATTAATAATACTACTAATTTTACTATTACATATAACTTATTATGCAAATCCTTATTTTGAGCAATCACAATGAGTAAGGTAGAAAAGTTACCATACTGCCTAAAAATATCCCTTCAAATTATTTTTGAAGCCTACAATAATTATTTTTGTATCTTATATTAAGGAAAGAATTCTTAAAAATTAAATGAATTAAATCTGCTGTCTGCCATTTATTATTACAGTTAATGGAAATTGTTTTGTCGACTTTTAGAACTGAAAAACTTGTCGAAATAGTTTGGATTGATTTGAAAACTTAATGTTGTTCAAATAATTCCGAAATACCAGATTTAATGAAAAAAAAAGGTAGAAACGCTATATATCGATATTATTTATATTACAAGATATAAAAAAATAGGTTAGTAGTGAAATTTTTAACGTATCGAAATAATCGTGCAACGAAACCACTACAGGAGAAAAACCCATGAATGTGATTAAAGTAAGTTGGCACTTTTAAAACGAGGGTTTATGTACATAACTGATGTGTATCTTTTTACATATTCAAAAGGTTCTTGACATGCTAACTTGGTTTTATGTTACAAAATTTGTTATTGTAAAAAGCCTTTTTTGTACAAATTATAATTCTTATCCCAGAACGAAATACAAAACAAATATTGAATTTTATTATAAATTTTCAGTACTGGTATATCTTAAGCAGTCATCAAAACTATCACAATTGTTTATTTGTCATAAATTTAACTCTATTGAAGAATTACAACCATCTTGTCTTTGCGGCGAACGTTGACTGTTTCTAGAGTTTGTTCTTCCAATTGGAACGTCAACTGACACAAACGTAGTTAACACAGAATGTCGGTTACTATTATTTGTACTATTACACTTCATGTTATTTTCTGTATTAGTCCTTCTGTACTGAGGTCTGGAACCATACGGTAATGGTTTACCACCAATTGCACCTTTATGCCTTTCGGCTCTATCTTTGCATAAGCCATAGCGGCCCATTAAAATAAAAAAGTCTCTTCTGTATTGCTGTGTAAGTAGAGCGTATAAATATGGATTGGCGCACGAATTTAACGGATAAAAAAAAACCAGTAAAATTTTAGACTCAGTTACAGTTATTAATGGATAGCCTAATAGAGCAGTCAAACCGAAAAAGGCTATGGGTGCCCAACAAGCAAAATCTGTAAAAACTAATAAAGCCATTCTCTTTGCAACTGTTAAATCGGAACGTACAGATGTAGTAAAGCATTTATTTCCTCCTTGCTTAATAGATTTGTACATGCTTCCGTAACATATACAGATAAGTACAAAAGCGAACGCGTTAAAAATCAATAAGGTTGATAAATATATCACATCGGCTTTTTGTTTATTTTCTAAAGGTAAACAAATACTGGTTTTTGAATAATTGCTAACTCCAAATATCGGCAAGGTAGCCATAAATATAGCACAAATCCACCCGCATACCATTACGCGTACTGCAGTTCTAAGTTTTAATCTACGATTGAGATGAATTGCCCAAGTTATGGTGTACCATCTCTCAGTTGTTATTACGGTTAAAGTATATACTGACAGAATATTTCCAAATATTGTTAAAAATCCTGCAACTTTACAACCGTTTGCTGAAACAAAAAGAATTTAAAGTACAACGAAATATGTAGTAATTGAAAAAGAATACTTGGTATAATTCAAATTTAAGAATAACATAAACTCTCATATTAGCAATTATCATATTGAGAGGAAATGTAGTATAATTCTTACACGTACGACTTTGTACGTTTTTGAAATATTATTTAGTTTTAAATAAATATTCTATCTACGTGCTTTGAATTGAAATTGAGACATTTTAATTATTCAATTTGTCTCTCGTCCTAAAATTGTTTTTTTCGAAGATAACAATGTCTTCAAATATCTTAACAAATTTTAGCAATATATTATATAAATTTCAATACAAAAATTATCATTCACTTTAAATGATATATAATTGTTCACACAGTTTGATTGCTATTATGCGTTGTAATATTCTTGGATGGTAATAAAAAAAAAATTAGTTTAAATCGAATGCTATCGCGATTTTAAATATACAGGATAGGTGTACGCAATTGAAGTATAATATTTTATTGTAGGAAATAAACATGTAGTTTACAGATCAGTAAATTTAAAAAAATCCTAAATTTCAAATAATTCTACTATAATATGAGCATACAAACCATTTAAAAAGTAATGGTTTAAATACGTATAGCAGGAAACAAAAATGTAATAAAATATCGTGTGCTTTATTTTGAATACAAAGTTGTACGATATCTTGCGAACCGTCGAGCACTTACCATGGATTTGTTATAGCACATATTATTATACTCGACAATAAGTGTTGCACTATGGGCGTATATTTGGAAATAAAATAAAAAGTTTCAAGTATAGTAAATTTATTATATTTCTATAAACGAAAAAATTACCAGACAACAGCTGAGCTTATAAAAAGTGTAGAAACAAAAGCGCCTAATTTTAATTGCAGAATTATACTGAAATCTACAATCCGACAATAATTCAGATTATACATACATATAAAGCATTCGATAATTATTTCAAAGCAAATGTTTCACTGCAGCGTACAAACCAGAACAAAACTGAAAAGAAGTGAGGAAGAATCGTACCCTCGTCAGCATGACCAGTTGTTTGCAAATTTAGTCTGGTTTGCCTCCATCAGAGGGCCGAGACAGTACTAACAGCCAACTACATCAGAAACCATTGTCTGGTAGACAGTCAATAGACTGTAAGTAGCTTGAAAGAATTTGGTTGTATAGTTATTCCTATGCATAGAGAACCTGGAAGAGGAAAATCGATACTATAGGTTGTGACGGAATTTTCCTTAGGCACTCCACCAAATAACAATAAACATGGATCTTAAAGATATCAATTTTAAAATGCTTAACTTGTTAACTTGAAGTTCATAACTTCAAAGTAATAACTTTGGATCTTAAAGCTAACCAATTTGAAGATCAGTATTAACAGAGCACTCGAAGTTTACAAGTGAATGAAACAACAATGTCGCGAAATGATTATTATAAAATATACTAACCTTCTTGCCAACCAATGGCATAATTAAAATAAACTCCTATCGAAAACGTATCCACCAGAGCCAACACAAGTAAATGAGCACCAATACAAAAATCGGCTACTGCTAGGTTGCACATTAGAAATTTTGAAACAGTTAGACGAAAGTGCGATGTGGAAATTACTATTATTACAAATAAGTTTCCTATCACAGCAGCGAAGGATATAAACCAAACCGGAACTCGTAACAACCAATTTCCCATCAGATCCTCACATGGATTGAACGCGTCTGGTTCAGGATGACACGTTACCTAAAATTATTATTAAATTTTTTCAATTAATTACGACATGCTTTATATACCTCGTGATAATTTATATAAATTTCTCCACAAACTGCGGTAGTAATTGGAAATCCACTGTTTAAATGTAGAGTATTATTATGAAATATTTCATCTTCTTCCCACGATACTTCATCCATAAAATTCGAAACATGGCTGCTAGTATTTGGTAATTTAAAGAAGCTGTTAAATCCGAATTTGTTGTTTTCTAAAATACCACTATGCAAAGTTGAATTATTTGAAGCACAAGTTTCTTCGAGATGCTGGCGAAATATTCGATGACGTTCATATTCGAAAGGATTGTGAGTGTGAGGAAATTTAAATGCACAACAATGATATGGGTAAGTCAACCATGCTTCTTTGATAAACTGAAAAAGTTATTGTCGTGAAAGGTGTAATAAATATTTAATGAGTTACCTGAAAGTTGAAAACCGACGGAAAAACGTGCAGTGTTTTCGTATCTTGGACTTTAAGCACGTCTATTTCTCGTAGACCTTCTGTCGGAAGTAAAGTTATAGCTGTATTGGATAAATCTCTGAAAAATATTTATCATTATATTTTATTATAAAATATTTTGGATTATTATAATTTTTAACTTCAATATAAATAATTTAATAAGTATTAATTAAAATAAGCTTCAACACAGTTTACAATGTGAAATGCTGTTCATTTCAAGCCTTATTGAAACATTCAATAAACAGAAATCTAACAACAGTGGCCAAGAATTTAATTAAATTTCTTCCTCTATAATTAACCTGTGTCGCAATGTTCAATTATTTTTATTTAAAGAAAATTGGAAATCGTAAAAAGTAAATAAAATAATAATTTTACTTTATATAAACACAATTTAAGATATACAATCGAAGAAAACTTTTCTTATACGCTTGAATATTGTATTTCGCCTTTTTATTTTCAATTTGAATTTATTTACAAATAGTTTTATATTTGTTTACATAATATAAGCATATAATATGTATTTATAAAACTAATTCATAGGGAACCAACTGTTAATATGTCAATGTATATAAGTATATAATTTGTCTACCTTTTACTTTACTTGAAAATCAATGTTTACATTAATTTTGTTGTAAATGCAAATATTTTTCACATTTTATAGATCGTTGGCCGTAAGTTTAATATAAAGTTAGGAACAATCAATTTACAGTGTATTTGGATTGCTATCGTGATAAAATCGAACTTATCATAAGAACAATTATTGTAAAAGTCACGCAACATACATTTTCAAAGAAAAATTAATCAACGGTCCATTTAACAAGTAATCCATTTTAACTTAAAGGTTTTTTAAAATACATTTTACAGTTTTACAGGATTAAATACATATCAGTGTAAGCTTCCATCCACAACAGTTATTTTTTCTGAAAACATTGTCCCTTTTAAAATATGTACATATTATAATTGTTGTTTTCTCTAGCTTAACTAAAACAATCATTTTCTATTCAAAATTTTGCTCCAGAAATGAAAGCGTATGAAATTGCTAGTACTAGAAATTGTTCTGGAATGTATTCTGCGACAATTTAGTTCAAAGATTACATCTTAAGTTTATATGTAAAACCGTATTGGATGTAATAAATAACCGTAAACGTAGCAAATATATTACTTATAAATTTTATTTTCATATCGTGACATGATGATCATTTTAATGATTGGGAATGATCAGTTTTATTGCGTTATAAAAATTGTATTTTCTACAAAGAATATTTTTATTAAAAATATATAACATTTTTATGTCTGACGAAAAGCTATTCCGAAATTCTTAGTTTTGGTTTTAATGAAAACATGTTGTTACAATATAAAAAATTTATAATTATAAATCAAATATAATTAAATATTTAACAGATTTATAGATGTAGCCTTGCCGAATTAAGTGTTACTGAAATTTCTTAAACCTCTCGAATCTTCTTAAAGCCGCAACCCTAAAGTTTCATTCTCAGAAAATTTCCATAGAATTAAATGTAAAATGTGAATATGTAATGAAAGTGTTTCTCTCAGAACTTTAGTTGTTCTTGTTAAAATCCAATAAATTATATCTTTAACTACTATATAACTCTATAATAGCTCTATAACTGCAGCTATGTATTTTTCCAGTATCTGTGGTATAGCAATTACTGAATCCCTGCCAACAGTGGTAGATATGTTCAAGTTGGTTAATTTGATATGATAAACAGATTTCTTATCTGGCTGTATATTTAAATTTCACTGTATACATAATATTAAGCGTTGTCCTGGTTTGTACCACTATCTGTACTGAGTGAGACATTTCCATGATTTTTCTTAATTTTATCATATTAATCAATAAACTATGATATATTCTACTACTATATTCTTCTTTATATAATGATTTTTAAATACAAAAATTGGAGATAAGCAGATCAAAGTTGAGAACATTGGAGAGGCATAGCTGGGAAAGCCAAATCTCTACAAGAGGTATACAGACACCGGAAGTAAGTAGTAAGTAATACACTTCAATAGTGTGCGAAGTGAATTCTTAGAACAGAAATAGATTGCCTTTGATCGTTTAGATCAATTTTGTTTATACTGCAAGATATACCTTTTTGAAATTACAACTCTTAAAAGTTTCTTAAAGAATTTAAACGAAAATGTATTACTTTGAGAAGTATAATAAATTACATACATATAATGAAACTTGAGCAACTTGAAATACGTATTTATTAAATACCTACACAATTTCAATTAATAATTTTAAAATACAACTTCAAAGGAATACATCTTGTTGAGATAAGTGACAACCTGCACACATAGACAAAATAAGTAAATTATACAGTATAGCATCACAGAAAGGCTGTAATTTATTAAAATTAATATTACAAAAGGTTTTCGCTATTGACAAAATGCAATATTATTTAACTAAAACTAAATTTCTCAGTATTTTAACGACAGAAGCTGTATATCAGGGCTATATATAAATAAGCATAATATATTTATAGGATAATTGTGATAAAAATCTCAAATTTCAAATTTATTAGTTCTACGTCTCGGACTTAATTTGTTCCGGTTTTGTTAACTCGATCATCTGGTGAAGCAATACCGATGAAATATTTTTATTTTAAGAAATTTGTAAAATTTCGAATGCGCGAGCAGTTCCGATAAAGTTTTAAGTTGGTAGGGGAGTCCACCTCGTGATGTGTGAGAGGTTGGACGGTATTTTTGGTAGACTGGCTTTAAAAATTTACTTAATTTGAAAATAAATTTGTAAATGAATTATGGTAAATTGGTTATAATATTATGTGTTAATGAATAATTGATGAAGAATTCTGAAGATTTAAGTAGAAGATATTCTAAATTTAATAATTTTGAAATTTAATATGATTGATAAGAATACCCTGAAAAAAAGGATTCATCATATTGATGAAAAATTCATCATTTTTCCGCCGATGCACAAAATTCATCAAATTGATGAACAAAATTCATTACAATAAAGATTTTTCCTACAATATGATGAATTTTTTTCATAGGCTGAAAAATGATGAACGTTTTATCAATTATTTTTTTCAGTGTACGTTCGTCGATAATTAGTTATTGGAAATTTTTATAAATTATAGGTATAAATTTAATTTAGAAAATTTATAATTAAAATAGAGAAGATATCACAGCAGTATAATATTGTTTTTATTATCGAGTAAAATATAATTCGAATTAAAAATAGATAAAAATTAATAAAAGTTGATTGAATTTTATTCGATTTAAAATGCGATCGGTAATATCAACATTGCATACACACAAAGAATCACAAAAGCAATATAATCCGTATAGTCAAGACTGTATCTAGAAACTGAAAAATTAGCAATAATATGCATATTGCAGTGCTATTTCATTTAAATTACGTGTTGTTCTTTATTTTTCAATGTTTAAAAATAACTTCAATATATTGTAAATAAATCACTTCTTTGTTAAATAAAATTGAATCGACGATATTCATGTAGCCGGAGTAACATAAATATTCATAATTTTTATTTCTGCCCAATAAATATCTGATACATACAGTCTGATTTTTTTTTATTTTAGTAATATCTGTAGAAGTTGCCAGACATAAAAACTTGCATAATATTTTTGAAATGCGTTTTTGTTTTTGGGCAATATTTCCAACCATCTGAATGTTTTTAGTATTTAGTAGACCATTTTTTAAGATTCAATAATTGTAGTTTTGAAAAATGATTATGTTATATTATTCTGATAGAGGACAATGAAAAGAAAATATTAATTGTTTATTTATATATTTTATACAAAAATGCGTTAATTCTTTCCCGGTAGGTGTCGTTAGGGTTATTTTTTAAACTTTCGTTGGAATAATTCAATTACAAATATATAATACTATAATTCTGAGTTTAAGAATTATTAGAATGATGGGGTTTCTTTGGGTTTGTTTTTCAAATAATAATATATGCAATTTTTGGAAAAACTTAAGTTGAAAATACTTTCTATGTTAAATTAACTTAGCTTTTATAAAAGAAAAATCATATTTAAATATTATAATACTCTGTTGCTTCTTACAAAGACAACGGATTACTGTATATTTGCAATTAGAAGATTAATTGTAATAACTTGACTCTGTTTTAATAAACACGTCTTACTTTCATGTTTAACAAACAATACTTATAATATTAAAAAGTGATATAATAAGTATTGCCAGATTTTGCAAAATTTTGCAATAAATAAATAATTGACGTGTACTTTCAGGTCTATTATTTTCATTTACGTTCACAGGCATCCACGTACTTCATTTTGTACGTTTCAACAAATAATCTGCTTTTTTACTGACAAGGAAATAATTACAAGAAGAAATGTTGATTTATGTCGTGATTAACTGAATTCTAAATTGTATAACGCAAATAATATGCTTTAGAAAATTATTGTAAGCTGGCAATTAATAGCCAGCATCTAGTAAAAATCGAATATTAGTTAAAAAAGATTTAAAAAGCCTGGCGTATAAAAAAAATATATTGAACGTTCGAGCGATCGCATGTCATTTTGTTATTCTTAGAATACTTTCTTGCTCTTATAAATAGTTATATGTTACATATTATCAAATCAAATTTAGTTCTAAAAAGTTGAAATCGAGATTTATTATTTTTCATTTAGATCACCCTACAGCTTCGTACAAAGAGCAATCGATTCGGCTTAATCAAGTTGAAAAATGTAATAAAAGGGATTATAAAGAAATTAACAAATTTTCATCGCAAGTTTTAAAATAAAACTAAATTTAAGTTTAACTTACCTATGCAGGGAATATATTATTAATTAGTCAGTAAGTAACTTTTTTATATTAAAAATTCCTGAAGAATGACACAAATTTTCTACTCAAAAAAGGTATATATTAAAAAGAAGATTATGTTCTTTAAAGATTATGAAATATATCAGCTCTTCTAATTCGCGTTTCGCATACGCACATAAATACTTTCTTTTGTTAGATTTACGAACTTGCCTTTCATGCAACTAAGGTAAGATAATTAATTATTCTATAAAAATTCTGATTATTTTATTTAAAATATAATTGATCCGTAAATCTTGGGTAACCAAAATCATATCACGGATGGGTAGAACATTATTCATATTTGTTTTTTATTTTAGTAACGAAACACAAAATCTATAAACTCCGAAAAGCAAGTCAATTCTTTGTAAATTTTTCAACATAATAATAATATGAAGTGAGGCAGCAATATTTCATATTTGCAGTGAAAAATACACCGAGATTCATTTTTTATTTGTAATGTTCAGATGTCTTAAGCTTAAGAAATGAATCTACGACAGGAAAAGTTATTAGTAAAGAGGATTTGATTTATTAGGTCAAGGTTTACATTTTAGTTTGATTTTTAGATCAAATCCGGATCAGAAAATAATGAAATTTACCAATAATTTTTTGTAAAACTAAAAAAATATTGTTCTATAGCCCCCGTAGTGTTCGAGTTACAACTCTTCATAAAATCAAATTTTTTTAAAATTTATACCAAACGCAAAAGCCAGATGAGTAGATACTATATCTATTTTTTAGGAAAATTTTATCTTATTTAATGTTTTTAGTTTTATTTTCTTATATACAGATTTTCAACTAATTATTAATTTATACGAACAAATGAATTTGTTTTTCAACTTATTTTGTATCTAAAAAGATAAAAGCAATCGTTAAATTATTTATTTCAGGTATTTGAGAATGTCCAGAAACGACCATTGGATTAAATAAAATATCTGAAGAAAAACTTTCTCAAATTTAAGGAGTTTTAAATTATTTGAACAACCTAGTCTTTTTGAAGTTGAATTTTCAATTTAAAAAAAATGTTTGTTTCCAAACTACGTAAAATAGAAATTGTTATTCTATTTTGTAGAATACATGAAGCCTAAATAACATACAACATTAATATTCAATTTTTAAAGGTGAAACTTATTTTATAAAATAGATTTTACATAATATAATATTTTATATGCAATCAAAATATAAAATGGAAACATAATAAAAATAAAATTAGTACGAATTAAGAGTAGTATTTGGAATTTCTGTTTTGTAATTTAATTTAGTTCAATTTACTGTTTCTAGAGTATAATTGTATAAAAAGAAAAATATTTTGTTAAAAGTTAATTCGAATTTTTAGTTTTAAAAGGGTACAAACGAATAATCTCTCCGCCTTTGTGTCAATAAAAGTTAAAATTACAAACTCATATTTGACAAAATAAATTTTTAAAAGCTCGAAGCACTTTAATATAAGAAAGTGGAAATTGTTTTTGAAAAGCACCATAAAAGTTAATAAATAGCAATGCTACTTTATTCTCTAACGATGACAGTAAGAGCAATATATTGCTGATTAGATTAAGATGTTCTGTGTAAAAATACAGCCCTTTGTTCATAATATAACGGCGAAATAAATATTTGTTACGCACTGACCTAAAAGCTAAATCCGATTGGGATACGTATAACATGATGTTCGAAAATTACTTGTAATAATAATATAAAACTTAAAAGTTATTACGGCGATAAAGATACTTACATATATCTAAGACTCTGTAATCCTGCAAAAGCTTTGCGATGAAGATGCTGCAGGTTTTTATTTCCCTTTAAACTCCTGTAATAAATCCTACATAAGTATACATAGATTTAAGTAAACAATTTAATAAACTGTGAAAGAATTTAATATGGCAATGCAAAAAGCAGTTTTAGAATAATTTTGCATTACTTAATATAGGTGAAAGTAGGTAAACAAGAAAATTGAGAGAAAACTTACAGTTTTGCAATTTGCGATCCGTGAAATGCCTCTTCTTCAACAACTTCTAACTTATTATAATTTAGCAATCTGAAAATGTAAGTGTAAAATTTTCGAAGTTTCCAATCAACTACTTTTATAAAATTGTAAATTTACATAACAAACATCTGAAATCGTAATTTTCATTTTCCAATAAACGAACAGGTGAAAATTATGTAAAATAGTTTTTTTTATAAAAATATATATTTGATGGAAGTTTCAGTAAAAAATATCAGCAGAAATACAAGTTGGGTGTTCATTGCGAATTTTCTTTCACATTGTTTAGATATATAAAAAATGTATTATATTCATAGAAGAAATTCAATATTATTTGCTGAAATATTTTCTATAAAATTGCTTGGATTAATCAATTATTATGTTTAGTTAGACGATCGCGAAAATAATTCTCATCGGAATGAAATCACGTGATTGTCTATTGTCAGAGCAGTGAAATATCAATAATTTTCACTTGTTGAAAAAATTTAGAACACTAATTATTTCTTCTACTTTTTTATTACAAGTAACAATTGATTGACAAATATAAAAGTTAGTAATAGTTGGAAAAAGTAAAAATCTTTTTAATTTTAAACGAACAGCTGTCCAATTTTAAATCACAACTGCTGCTACGATTTTTACCAATTATATTGTCAACTTTTTTATACATTTTAATCACTCGCATCAGATACCGGGTATATCTCCATACAATTTTGGTGAATCTAAACTGCCTTCTAAATTCACTATAACTTATATTTTATTTTTTCTATTTGTAACATACGTAATGAATTTGGTGCTATTCATGTAGCTAACTAAATGAAATTAATTTTTTTTTTATTGTTGGAAATGTATATAAACAATATGAAGATTTCATTACGTATTTCTTTACGTGTTCATATAGCTGTCTCAATGATCGCAATATCAATTAATCATATCTCGTAAAATATTGTTTTCTACTATATTTATTCTGTTTAATCAACAACTCCGCTTCCAAAGATTTTTCTTCGCTGCTTTCAGAATTTTTCTATAATTTACACATTATTTACTAATGGTATGTATAGATTTAAATTTTCTGTTTTTGCAATTGTTGACCTCATAAAATTATCCGTAGATTTGATTATATTTTACTCAAAAAACTTATACATATTGTGTTACTTCTTCTTTGTGTTTGTTTTAAAATTGAAAAGATATTCAATTTTACAAACTATTACCGAGAAATTTTTATATACCGAAAGTAATGCTATATTTTCTCTTGAACAGCCTCGCAAATGAACCGTCACCAAATATATTGCTTTATTTAAAATATATCGGTGATATTAGGATTCTTATTTCAGATTGATGAAAATTACTTTAAAACGTAAAGAATTGAAACAAAAATAGATGGGTTATAAAAATACGATATTTTCAGCTAATTAATTGATATTTTTTCATACTTAATCTAGAGATAGTAAATTATAATTTTTTTATTGCAATTTTCAAAACATTAACCAATTATTGTGTAAATATTAAAAAAAAATTGTAATAAAAATAAAATTATTTACAAGAAAATAATAAAATAAATTTGAGAAATTAAAAATTTACAGCCCCGTTTTAAATGAGGAGAACACTGCAATATATAATACGTGCTGTACTATGCACAAGCAGTTCCCTATTTTATTTTTGATTTTGATTAAGGTTTGTAATTTAGTGAAAACTTTGATTGTTGGTGATAAAATAAAATAAAATTGCCCCGAATATTTTCAGAAAATCATCAAAACATAAAATAAATATTATCTACTAGCAATAGTTGTCTGACTTTCACTAGTTATATTATGTACATTGTACAATGTACATCTTTTGATTCTCCTAAAATTTATACTATGTGACTTATAACACTTTCCTTCGACTTCGCTTTAGAAAACAAACTTAGTACTAAGGATTAAAAGACCCACTTTGATGTTTAATCTGCAAATCTAAACTGTATAACCGCTTTAAATTTATATTGCAAAATGTATTTTTAAAACTAGCAATTATAATCTGATTTCTTATAAACATAGTCGATGACATAAATATTATCTTTAGTGATTTAAACTGTAATTATAATTAATTGATTCAAATTTAACATCGTTGACTATCTTTATAGAGATTTAACAGCAATGAAAGTGAAAGGGTGCGTGATAACTTACAATTGCTCTGCCTTAATCTTACTAACTTGCTTTGTTTGAATTTTCTTAATGTTATTGTGTTCCAAGTCACTGAAACAAAGAGATAAAATAATTTTAGAATTGAACATATTAAGAAATTAAGTATTTACATATTATTATTACACCAAGTCAATGCTTAAATCAATTTTGTTTGTTTCGTGTCATCAATAGTTTTCTGCTCGAACTCCCTTTGAAAGCAATCAGTAGGAATTTTGGAAATAAACCATTAAGAACGTTTCAATTAGATAATGTAGCTAAAAATACACCTAACACATAAAATTATTATAAATGTGATTTATAATAAGATTGGTATATACAATAATTAATGGAATCAATTAGTGATAAAATTAATCCAGGCATGACATCGAAACCAGATGAAGGTAACCACTAGGCGATTCCAATAATTGTTTTATTAGCAAGAATATACAATCATAATAATATTTAAAATAATTTTATGTTCATCTGGAATAATATGGCTGAGCAGGTACAGTACGCAACCCGATAATCCCAACTAATTAATGTAAGATTTATTTTGATAAATTGTCCTTACATGCCTCATGTAAGGGCTACTTCTTTGAATCAACTAATCCTTTGAATTAAGAAATTTTTGAGTCTTAGTTCTCCGACACATCGATTACAAGACGGCCGATCAAAGCCTTCTTTTTGTCGCCCTAGTCGCCACGGAACCAAGGTCACCCCATCTGGTCTTTTACCATCTTCACGCAAAATCCCCACAGGATTCAAGGATGCTAGGAATGTTTTCGCAGTTGCAAGAGAGCGTCTAATAATTTGGTTAACTAGATAACCTGCCTAGAAGGGTGTGTCTTGATCCAAGCACCGGATTATTTTTCAGAGACAGCTAGAATACATTAATATCTGCAGTATTAACTAATAAAGAAGAGTAAAACTTCTAACGGAGGTATTGACAATAATTGCTTCTTTTAAGTAATAAACCTCAAAATCCGCCAAGGATGGACTAAGTATAGAACCACTGAGTGTTTCAGTAGGTACTACATATTTTCGGAAGAAAGACAAGCTGAAAGAGCTGTACTTAATTTCTGAAAATCATTTATGATAATATTATCTTAACTTGTTTTCCAAACAAAATCTTATAGTTAAAATTGTAAATTCGCGAATTTTATTAAAAATAACTTCAAAAACCACAACGATTTTATAGCATAATAATTAGTTTTTAGTAAATTACCAATAACTGTAAAATTTTGAAATGAAAATTATCTCTCTAGAAAGAAAGCAATACAAACTAAATAGTTTCCTGAGCTTTTATAAAAATGTGCCAAGTGCTTACATACAATCACAAGTGAACATTTTAAAAATTATTGGTTTCGACCGTGACTCGGCCAACACTTAATTGAATGTCAACATTACTCTTGCACTTTTTGCGAACATTTTGCGCAAAAATAAAGAATTTATTTTTTGACACATTACCCTTAAAAATTATTATCTACCCTCAAATAAATCCCTAAACTTTTCTTTTAGTGAAGAAACAGCGTTAGCAAATTCTCCATCATAAACGTGACAGTTTGATTGTAAACCCCCAGAGTCATTTTTTAATTACCGAATTAAATGAATTACAGTCCTATGGCGCAGCTCTTTAGGGGGTTTATATTAATTTATGCAATTGTAGTAAAATTTGTAATTTAAAATTGTACATAGTAAATCGAATTAAAATGGTTCTAGGAGTCATAATAATTTTGTTATTGAAAGTGCAAAAGTAGTAATTAACTGGCTGAAGTTATTAATTTTAAACTATGAAACACGTCAAGTTTTTATGTAGACGTTTATCTAGGCGTTTATCAAGAATTTTTATATTATGAATTAACACGCAATATTTTATTTCTATTTGGGTTATTCCCCAATATAAACAACTTTATTGAATGTCTACAATTCTTGTTATAAATTTACACAATCAAGAAATAAAACAAGTATTTACTATAATAATATAATATGTAGTATACAACGTATATTATAGTTAGTATCTACTCATAGTTTCCTCATATCAGAAATTTTCCAAGTTTTCCTAAATATTCCGCACTCTGATTTCCATTATAGTTAAGCATTTTGAAATTTAATATTAATTGAGTTTGTTTAAAAGTTATACAATTTAAAGACCGTTTCTTCGGAAAATAATCACGCATAATTTAAACACTATTTTTAGAAAATCTAATTGGATAAATTTTCAAAATCTTTTAGAACTTATGCTTACCTTATAAAAGGGTATAACTTACTCTTAACTTTAGTGTAAAGCTTTTATGGCAATTAACTGCCTTATGTTTCCCAGCTGGAAAAGGTGCAGTATAAATTTTTAAAATATTATTTTTACAAGATTGGATCACCACCGGAAAACTTTTCAGATACCAGTTTCAATATTCTCGTAATTATAATATTTAATTTAAACGATGATATTTATCAGTTCTAATGGCTTAGGTACTTATTATAGCTCTAGACTTAAGATTACGAAGAGTATGGTAATAATCGAATGCAATTTATTACCCAATAGGAATAAATTGACCCTATTACACTCCATTATAAATTTGGAAATTTGTAAATTGGCTACAATGAAGACATGTATCGTGTAATTTTCAATCTATTGCAAATAGTGTTTAAGTAAATAATTTAATAAAATCAGTTTATGCATACATACATAAATAATAATGCGGCAAACTGATTACTATTTTATAATCGAAAACTTCAATCTTACAGAACCAGATTAGTAGGTATATAGGAAAAGTTTTAATGCAAAAACTATAATGTTGTGGCGATAACTAAACTTATAAATTATGAAACCTTTTAATATAATTTAATTAAAATTTAATAACAACACGTACATGAATTAATAATGTCTACAAAATATTAATTTGAAATTTATATGGTTTTTCACCGATACGAAACAAGTGTGTTTACCTCTTTTTATTTTATATATACAATCAAATTATATAACTATTAAAAAAAAGGTTTAAAAAATACTTACATCATATGCAGAACTGAATTGGTATCTAAATTATTTAAATTTGGCATTTCTTCTAATCCAGTGTTGACAATTCGTCTGAAATACAAATATTAAAGTTTTATTTATATAGAATATGAATATTATAATTATTGGTATTATATTAATAACTAAAACATAAAACCTTGATTTGGTTTCACACAAATATGATATCGTTGGCTGAATAACAATGTGTATTGAGAAATTGGTACACTGCTAGCAAACTAAAGTTAAACATAAGCAAATTTAACATGTTGCGATGGCATACTCGAAACAGTCAAACAAGATCACGTACCCGTGCAATAAAGGGGAAATTCGGTTTCAAAATTTAATGAATTCTATTTAATAGCCGTTTTATTATAAATTTATTATAAATGGCCGAAAAATGATCTACTCCTTAAAAGTTAAGTGTTAGAAAACAAAACAAGTCATAAGAACTTACTAATATGGATAAAAAAAATTAGGTGTTTAAATCAATTTGAACACAATAATGTAAAGAGAAAATAAATACGCGGAAAATTATTTTTTGATTAATTCTTATAATTTTCATTCCCATCCGTTACGATGGGAACCTTAATAAAAATACTAATTTACCACGTTATTTCTCTATGTCTCTCTCTGTAATATGATTAAATTATATTGAGGTTACTTAATGTTATTAAAAGTTTTTCAATAAATAGTTCTAATAAATTATCAAAATCGAATTCTGAACCTTAATTTTTCAAAATATTTTCTGGCTTGGTAACGAATTCAATTGTGAGAAATACAATTCAATAATGTTGCGGGCGTGGAATAGTTATTGTATTATACGCGGAACCGTGGCTTTCAGTAACCTTTAGCTAATTTTGTAGCTTGAATTAATTGGTTATCCATGTACAAAGCAATTATATATAATGAAAGCATCCTGATGCCTGAATGTGGAATATTTTTTCTAATTCTTTAATTACCCTTAAATTTTTGCAATTCTTATTTTATCCTGTAGAAGTCAATCAAACAAATAAGTTCCAATTCTAGCCAATATTTTTGATTTTACACATTTACCCATTAAATTTCTAAATATCAGAATTATACATAAATTAGTGAAATTCAACATAATATTCCCTTTTGCACCCTTTCTCATCAAACATAAGCTGACTTATCAAAATGTATATCCTCGTTTAGACAAGAACTAATTGTCGACGATGTCATTAGTTTTAAAAATTGTACCACTACAACTACGGAATATTCTCTTTTACATGGTAAATAATATTAATAATTGAATATAATATGAATTATGTATTCAGTAACTAGGTATAGGTACACACGTACTTAAAAAAAGTTAAAACTTTGTACTGCTAGGTTCAGTCAAGCAAGTTTTCTTACAACTTTTCAAAATTTCTTACATTATACGAAAGCGACGAATAAAAATTTTGCTTTATTATTAATTTATTAGCCAGTAAATAACGGCATAATTGCTACCTTTTTGGCTAGCTCTACGTAAGTATAAATTCAGAATTTAAAAAAAGTTTGCGTTATGGTCTCACAGTACACTACTGTTGGAAACGTTTGTTTGACCCAAATAATAAAGCGATACTTTTATGTTTAACAAATTTTGAATCTTTGAAAGATAACTCGTACAATAATGCAAAAAGTTAAAAACGCTTCTCCTGTAAAGTTTGTCATTTGGTTAATTCGCCCTTTTACAAAACAGCGACGATATATAAACAGTTCGAGAGTAGAAGATATTTCAATTTACCACCACATTTTTTCCTTTATTCCGCGTCTGGAAATACTTAACACTTGACATTTCTTTTCAATTATTTTAAAATATGCACAAATTAAGTAAGTGCCTTCTAATAAAATATGACTCGTTTTGAAAAACAATTATCTGGAAGATGAGACAAAGCAATACTAATTATTTTAATAACGCTTATTTAATTAAAAGGGTATTTTACTTTAATTACACACTTTAACACTTTAATTAACTCATTACCGCACTGTAACGTTTAAAAAATTAATTTTTTTGTGTAAAAGAAATTAATAAAAAAAAATTCCGGCGCTGAAGGGTTAAACAACAAAATGTAATGTTGGGCATCCTCAGATGCGTCAAATTCCTCAATCGATAAAATAAAATCTGCTTAATTTGCTTTCTCCATATTTTAATTGACGTAATTACATATTAGTGCATGATTTAAATTAATCTTCTAGTTTTCCGTTCGCAAACTGTTGCATGTAGACGAGGAGATTGAATTTTAATTTTCTATGTTTTCAAATAAAATGGTTGCGGTTTAACCCTCAAATTTTGTCTCGCAACTTTTTTTCAAACATTTCTTTATTTAATAATTAGATAATAGGTTTATTATTGTTAACATAATATTATCTTCTCCAAAACGCAGCAATGAAGTATAACTAGAATTTTTATCATATCTGTTATAGGTTACGAAGGAAACCTTTTTCATTCTATATTTTTCAAATGTAATCCTCCATTAGGTACTTGATCGTTGGCTGCTGGTAATGCTTATTTTAGCGTCGATCACCTCCTTTTATAAATATTCGATTAGAATTGCAAAACTTTACGCTGCTTAGTATACGAGTAAAAAATTAATAATTTTAGCATTAAAATTTATCTAAACAGTGCGAAATTTAATTCCAGGTTTAACTAAAATTGACAATCAGTATAAAACTCGCCTATTAGTAATTTATTCTAGTTATTGAAATAAATGTTTTCATTTTCCCTCGTATGGCCGATGCGTAGTAGGTACTTAATCCTTAATTTACTTAGGGAGCAATTTCACTTTGTGTTAAAGTATCCATTAGAGCGATTGTTTTGATTACTTCCTTTTCTATCATAATTGGGGAAACTAAAATCTGAATTTGCAATGTTAATAGAAAGTCTTCTCAAAATACATATATTTTAGATTACTCCAATTAATTACTATATTTTAAACCAGTAACTGTATTAATTTAAAAAAAAAACAAACTTTTAAATTTAATGAGCTTTTGAAAAAATAATACAAAAACATAAATAAAAGCTAATTTTTTTTGTATCTGCTAGAAGTAACTGCCTTTGAACATTAGCTCGTAAATTATATACCTACTAAATTCCCTTAAGCGTTTGACACAATTAATTGATTATGAAATTCTTGATAACTTTGTATAACCTAGAAGGGAGTATTAAATTTAGTGGCGGTTTAGTTAAATATGTTGGTAACAACTTGTCGATTATTATTATTATTGTTGTTACTGACCGGAAAGTTTATAAAATTATAAAATTCTTCATTATTTTCAAAAAAAAAAAAAACACTTGGTCACGTTTAACTAAACGTAGTGGAGTAAACAATCTACAAATTTTGTAAGAATGTCAATGCTTGATTAATATTTGTCAACTAGATGATAAAATGTGGAAGCAAGGACAGTGGGTTGATGGTAAATTGTTAGGCTTCAAAAATTTTAAATTGCTATGATATAATCTACAAAAAAGGTCAAAGAGAACATAGTTCTGCTTGATCAACTTCAATAAGACGATTCTACAATGTATTATATAAAATACTAAAGAAATTTTCTCCAAAAATTTTGTATTGTATACGGTAAATAGTTATTTTGAAACTTTTCTGTAAATACTAACTATACGATATTAATTTATTAACTTACAATATTGTTAGTCTTGGCAGATGAACATTGAAGACTCCAGCTTGAATTTTTAAAAGTTTTGGAGCTTTTTGGATGAATCTGTAAAGTAAAACGTAAGATATTATTTTATAAATTATAAAAATACAATATACTACAAAACAGTTACTACTAAATATAAAATTGAAACGTTATAAAAAAATAATTCTGGTTTAAAACAATAATTTGGAAATTTATTCACATACATACAAACAAAAAGCAACAAGGAATTCCTCGAAATCTCTACTTTAGTGCCGCCCGTCATATGTTTTGCTTTTAACCAATCCGAGATGCGTTACGGAAGGAATGACAAACTGTGGGTTTTTTATATTCAGTATAGTGGTAATATACCTGTACTCAGTTAAACAATTTAAACATTACAGATTTCCAGTATATTAATTTTAACATAATTTTTAAATTATTTATGTTAAATTATAAAAAAACAATATTCACAGGAAAAGAAAAGTAAAGAACTTTCTGTAGGAAAATTTTCACAATTGCTGGTCAAGACTATTCGCATTAAAAGTTTTTACTTTTAAAAGTGGTTTATCGAAGCATTTTTTAGATCATTTTTATGTTTATAAAATGTCACATTTATTGTGACAAATTTTATTATTTTATTTTTGAAAATATTTTTATTCTTTTAAACCACAAATAATCGCATTTATTTGACAACTGAGTTAGTGTTTATTGCGCTTGACAAATATTATTCAATTTTGCATTCTGCTAGTATCAGACCTGATTATTTTGTTTACCATATTTTAAATTTTGTATTAGCGATTTTCATATACTTTATTATCATATTATACCTACTATTTTTTGGGAAGATATTATTAAACGAGTGAACGTTTTTCCTTCTATACATAGTATACCATATTCCCTATATTATTTCTTATCCACGACATAGCGTCAGCTAATAACAGCAAGCACCCCGATTTCAATAGACTTCAAGGGATACTCCACATCATTTTAAGGCATGATATTGCAAATGTTGCTGCAACTGCTTTCTGTAATGTTTTAAAGTTTAGCTTCTTTCTACAATCTGACCAATTTTTTTCTTAGTATTATAAGTCTACAAAATTATTGTTCACAAATGTAGCAGTCCCAGTTTTTTGTTAGTTGTTAGCAAGTGCAGTTTGTAAATGGACCTATATCTTTGTAAGACGATATAGCATAATATCGCATTGCATATACTGCAGTTATGCTGCTGGTAAGGTGCTAATGTTTTGCTTTTTTATTAACCAAGAGGATTTTGATATTATCCTTATTCATGACGGTAACTTTGAAACTCGACTTATGTTAATGACTCCCAACTTTATTAGCGGTCTCCAATATATAATTAATAACGCCCCAACTAGGGCTCTTGCCCTATTTTCGTCCTCTAAAAAAACGAGTGCAGCGGTTACCAAACCTCTTTCAATTTTTTGTTGACGTCGTCGTCCGTTACATCATAGTGTAACCATTATTGAACGCTCTCTTCCGTTTTTTATTTTTAAGTTTTCAATCGACGCGACTGATGCTGTGAAAATTTGAATCTTTATTGATAATATCGCAAATAGTTTAACACTCATTGTATATAGTAACGACTGCCTGTTAGATCAACATACTAAATTAATTTTATTCATAAAATACACATGCATATTAATTTATCAAACCTACATTATTTGTACTAACCAAAGACATCCGTAATGCTTTATACACAAATGATCCTTGGCCATAAATCACTTTTAATGACGTTCTTCCAAAAACTTTTATTCGTGGTGATGAATGTTTAAAGAAGTAATGAAACATGTAATTTACAAGTAAAACACGACAAGTATTTGGTTCACATTTCATATAAGCACGTAGCTTACATATTTATTTACACGAGAACAAGTTTTCTATAGAGGCTACCACTGCTTTAATATATACTAATTTATTATGGAATACTCTTGCAAATTAATTACAGAATTTTCCAGTTCCTAATTTTGCTATTAACCTTTTTGATAAATCAAGATCAAGTTATAGGGCTTATAGAATAACTTCATTTGCATAAATTAAGCATCTGCAATGCAGAATAAATAATTGCTAATATTATAGGTATTACCTGCACTGTTAAAAATCGGTGCAAGTTAACAATGTAAATTTCGAGTTAAGTTACAGATATATTTCATGTAAATGTACATTATAAATCTTTCCAAACATGAATTGATTTTTAACAGTAAAATAAAAATTAATACTTACATAATTTCCAATTCTTTTAGTTCCGAGAATACTTCATCTTCAAAATAATAAAATTTTTCCACATTTGCAAGTGTTCTGTAAAATATTGAAATATTTAATTCTATACAAATTTTATAACGGTTCCTTTATTATTCTGTTTTCAAACTCTTTTTATTATAAGCGAGTATGTGTTTATTTTTTTAATTACTGGGCGTGCACATAAAAATTCATGTATCAAAAGCCAAAAATCTTATTTAACGTTTCATCAAACTCGGGTTACATGAATACTTTAAATGCTTTATATAATGTAATGTAACGTCTAAAATTTCCCCTGTGTATAACATTAAACGTTCTTTATCGGTTTAAATTTAAATATAAAATATGAAAGGTAAATTCTAAAGGAATTTCAAAAAAAAGTTCAAAAGGCGATAAAAAACCGTAATTTTGATTCGATAATTATTTTTAGTTACTTAAAAGTCACCCTAAACATTTCTTATTAGTTGCACCATGGAATGAAAATGTTTTGAACTAATTTTGAAGATTACATGTAATAAAATTTTAATTCAATAATTATTAAGCAAATTGAGCTTTACTTTTAATTTCTCATCAAAGGTACGTTAGAATTTAGTGCTAAATAAACGGCGATAAAATAGGTTTCATTTTAACATTAGCAATAATATCAGTTGCTTTCGAAAGCTAGAGGTATCTAACTTTATATTGCGGTTATTTAATGAATGCGACAGCAGCTGAATAAAATGATATTTATCATTTAGCTTTTTATTCCTTTATATTTTTACAATTTCAATAATAAACATGTCACCACAATATTATTCATCATCTTTCAACGTATATTATAATTTCTTATTTAAAAACCAATTAAAAGAATAGGAATGAGACATGCACGAGAAAATTTTGAAAATGCTTTTGATCTCACCGAAAGTATACGTATTCACCAAAAGAGATAATTTTAATTATCTTCAAAAGTGGGCTAGCTAACAAGTTTAAAGCTTCAACTTTAAAACTGCCTATATTGCTTTTATTTTTTATAATTTTTGTTTTTTAACTTTTTAATAGAACTTAACCAATAAGTATTTAGTCAATTTTCACAACCTAAACTTGATAAAATTTTAAAATACATACAATTCTCTCAAATCCAAGTATGGCATCAATGAGTCGCGCTTCAGTACTTCAATATTTGCATCCTCAACAATTCTGAAACAAAAGAAAGATTATTTACTAATGAATTATACATTAGACTAATATTTTGTTCGATGAAAAGTTAATAATTTCTGATATACTATGCAAATTAAATGCTAAAAATATATATAACAAAAAATTATGTTTGTTACGTCTAAATTTAACCAAATATAATAATATGCAGAATATTACGTGAGCGTCACTGGGGACTAAACTAATAACTTTATTTACATACACATTTAAATGGAACAAACTGCAATTTTATACGAGGTTCCTAATCTCGAAAAATTTGGTACTGCAATTGAAATTTAAAAAACAATCATGACTATAATCTGTATGTATCTACTAATTTCTTTATCAATTTAGAATGGTAATTTTAAGTCATTGTAAAACAGGAAATTTTGATAATATGTATGGAAAAAACCATTTAAAAATCATACATAAATTACATGATATACCTTTTGTAAAGAAATATTTCCATATATTTAAAATCTTTTGCATAAGAAGAAATTGAGGAAAAATGCTTAAGTAGGTACAAAAGTTATCAATAATAAATATTAATAAAGTCAAAAATGCCCCATTAATTTATATAAATAAGTTAAAAGAAATAAAGACATCAATTGAATACAACTTTTTAGCAATAAAACTGTAATTCTCCTGGCGCAGTTCATTAGCAGAAAAAGATAACGAAAATCATTTCTTTCATAAATTATCTCTTTAAATAAAATATCAAAGATCAATTGAAAACGTAAAGGCTAAAATAATTAAAAACAAGACTACACTTTGCTTTTCACGTTCCGTCTTAACTGTTTGAACTGTCTAGGATTTTATGTTCGTGATTAAATATGTTTGAGTTTTATTGCATTATTATGTAGCTGAAAAAGTGAAAAAAGCTTGTGTAAAAATTAATCGCATTCTTTTACGATTTATTTACAGTCTAGTGAAGTTAATTTTTATATTAATAAAGAATAAGTGTAATTTTATTTACACAATAAAATCGTGGCTGCCATAGACTAATCAAAATTGCTGAAAAATCATATGTTTACGACATAAGCCATGAAATAAGAAAAAATTAATTTAGGAAAAGGAAAAGCTTCTACTAACCCTAAATTAGAAAAAAATTTGTATTACGATGTAGCTGGTAGCTACACATCGCCTACATATCACGCAGCAGTTTTTTTATTCAAAATTATAACTACAAGAACAATCAAGAACTTTGTTTAACGAACAATTTATAAGAAGAAAAAAAAGTTTCAAACAATTATTATTTTAGTAAAATACATCAGTATGTAAGATCCATTGTGTTAATTTTGTTTTACACTAAATTTACTTTAATTATGGTAAGGAAAATACAGTTTCTCTAAAGTATGCAGTTAAAAATAACATAAAAATATAGAAATAAAACCCAAGTTCTTGCTAACTTCTTCATATAAGATTACAAACTTTCAAGACTAACTAATTAAATTACATAAGTACGTAGGTTAACTTTATGTAATAATTATTTATAATAATAGGTAAAATTAATAAAGTTGATTTAAAACTTCTTTTTATTTTATTTAATGGTTTTGATTTCACATTATCAGAAATTAAAATAAAACTGTCCCACCAGATGTTTACTTATGCTTAATTATTTACTTACATTAAGTGATTAATAAATTAGGATTTTTATCAGCTTATTAAGTGTTGTGGCGTAAAAAATAGATCGACAGGCTGCAGAGCGGAAAAGCGTGAAAATGTCTGATTGAGCCAGCTATACTGCTGTGATTTATTATAGCAGTGCTTCTTAACCTTAACGCCGATATCCTCTATACTTTAAATATTTTCCCATTAATTTTAGAAACTTAAAAAAACTAATGACGTTTTATAAATTTTTTATGAATCCACTAAGGATTGATTAAAATAAAAGAAAGATAGCATTTTTACACTCACATTGTTCTTGCAAAATATAAAAAATCTTGCTGAAATTATATTAACAAACAATATTTTGTTTAGTGTTATAATTTACGAAGACGTCCTGAGGCCATAATGTAAAATAATAAATTTTAAGTGTCAATTGCGACTTGCAATTGTCAATTTTCACTTTGAAGTTGCAATTTACACTTTGAAGTCGCAATTAACACTTCGAAGTCGTAATTGACACTTCGACGTCACAATTTACACTTTGAAGTCGTAATTTACACTTCGAAGTCGTAATTGACCAATTGACACTTCGAAGTCGCAATTGACACTTCGAAGCCGCAATTGACACTTCGAAGTCACAATTGACACTTCGAAGTCGCAATTTACACTTCGAAGTCGCAATTTACACATCGAAGTCGCAATTTACACTTCAAAGTCGCAATTTACACTTTGAATTCACAATTGACACTACGATTGCGCAGGTGTAAATTGCGACTTCCAAATGTCAATTGCGACTTCAAAGTGTAAATTGACAATTGCAAGTAGCAATTGACACTTAAAGTTAATTTTATTACGTTGTTGCCTCAGGATGCCTTCGTAATAATTATTAGAATTAACCAATTTCATTTAAATGTACTAAGTTGTTTTAGCAGTAGCTTCACACCAATTCAAATTTTTTATTCTTTTATAACTATGATACAAAACTACATATTTTCGTGAACATTAATTACCTTACTTAATTAAAAACAATATAATTTATTATACATCTTTACAATAAATTGCAAAGATTTCACTTATCAAAAATTTTAATCCTATTCTTAATGAGGAACGCATTTATTTCAAACTGGAGTAGCATATTATGCAAGGCATAAAAATGTATAAGTATTGGAAGCACAGTGTCTTAAGTCCATTTAAGTAATTTTATAGGCAAGCCAATTAAGTTTCCATTTGACATGATTTATTATAAATTCTTTTGTGCATTAAATAGGATATTAATTTAAAAATATGTGATGTTATAAAAATTGAATAACCTCCTCAATTTGATCTATAGCATTTACTGGCGCCCAATGTGGGGAAACACAGTGGAAATCAATTGAAAATGAATCAACTGTTTTAAAATATACATCTAAATTCAACTGCTGAGATAATTTTGAATTAAGCGCATTTAAACAATTTTGCTAAATTAGTAATCAAGATAGAAAGAGAATGCACGAAGGGTGTAAATAAGTGTAAGTAAGCTAATAGATGGAAAGTAGGAGGACGATCAAAGTGATTCCTCAGATGTAGATTCCAAAAACGAGGGTTTTCTTGCGGAAAGGTATTATATGGAAACGGACTAGTTAGTAGGGTGTCAAAGGGTTTTCATAATACGATTTGATTTAAAGTTTGATAAAGAATTTTAAAATAATAATTGATTTGATTTGTAATTGATGAACAATAATTTAAGTATTGATTATTGATTATTAATATAATTTTATTAAATAATGGTTTGAATAAAACGATTTAAAATACTAACGATTATTTTAAGAAGGATTAATTAAGAAAGATTTTGAATGGAAAAGTATTTAATCTGTTTCGACTTTTGAGGTAATTTATTTCAAGAAGTGAAATATTGTAAATAATAATTTTGAACGACTGAATTTGATTAATTTAAATTGCGATAAAGAGATTGAATAAAGAATGGAGATGACAAATTTAAAGTTCATTATGAATTATCACATTTAAGATCTGGTTAATAATTGCTTTACAATTTTGAATTCATAAGAAGACGTTGAAAATTTGTTCCTATATTATTTGATTGTATGTTTATTTAAATTAGTTTAAATTTTGAAAGTAATTTATTTAAACGATTTTAATATATTGTACATATTATATAGATTTATTAAGGTACATCCCGGAGCGGATTTGTAATTTTTCTATGGTTTGTCCGCACAGTTGTGGGAATTTTATGATCTTTCTGACCGTTTCATAAACCCGAAAGACGCAAAAAAATTTAATAAAAATTTAGGGGTAAATATGAATAGTTTGAATTAAAATTTTATTATCTGCTTTTGTACTTCTTTTAAATAATTTAAAATCTTGCCAATCATACAGCTTATTGAAAATTTACAATATTCATACACCCATTCACTTTTACATCTTATCGAATCTTTGTATGCATTTCAATTTATAATAAAACTTTTGTCTTTGTGTCGCTACCATTTATTTTCCCGCATCGTTTGCTGTTAAACTTAAATGTGCTTTACAAATATGTAAAAAAAATTCTTTTACTTCGAATGATTGTTGCAACAGAAATTGAATTTTACGAAACTGTTTATTTAATAATTTCATAACGTGGAAATAAAGCGCTGGAAGTAAAATAGTATAAAATTTTTACATTTGGTAGCTAATCAACAATAGTTAAATTCAAAAACATGCTTCACGGTGATCCGTAGATCAATGGATTCCTCGTTTTGTGCTAAGTGTATCTGAAATGGTTTGATGATAAGTAAGAGATTTAAGGAATACTATTGTTACTTCCTTTCTGTACGTTTTTATCAAACTGAAAAAGGTAGTTTGTAGTAATTTTGTATACCCGACGGAATACCTAAAGGTTATTTAATTAGGAGTTCTCCAATCTATTTTCTTAGCAGATTGCTGGAAAAATCTGGCTTTGTAAGCATTTTTTAATACTTTAATTAAAATGCATTCTTCTACATGTACCTATTACGTGATTTCTTTATTAAATAATAATTGTCGTCTTTTTTATTTTACTTTAACGAATGTTATTATTTCAAGTAGAGTTAATCAAACTTGCATTATTTGTCAGATAAACTTTCGGGAAAATAAAAATGCTACTACGTGACTTCAATTTTAAATTACTTTTCATTCGATTTTATTTCAATAATTACTGTCATATTTTTTTTGCCCTAGAAATCTAATAATAAAATTGGATTTTGTGAAAATTAAAATAATTTTAGCACCCAAATACCTATATTTCTTTCCTAAATATTTATAAACAAAAAATATTAAATAATTTTCAATAAAGCATTTTAATGTAAATGTATCACAATTTTGAAATAGAAAACTTTAAATTCGCATTAGGCAAGCATACTTATTTGACTGCAGATAACCCTATAATTTTGTAAGTTTGACCCAAGAATAGCTTAGAGCCAAGTTAGAATTGATATGTTTCGGTGCACGTTTCAACTAAGCGTAACACAGAAGATTAAAGCTGTTTCAAATATACCTTATAGTAGATTGCACAGTTTCTAGCTCTTTGTGTATATCAAACTGCGATTTATTTCTTTTTTTTTTTCTAGTTGCCTTTAATAATAATATTAATATTACAGAATTACATAAAAATAATGTAACAGACAACTAACAATTTATTAGGGCTAAAATAAGAAGATTATTTTTTATATTTTCAAAATATTATTTGTTATTTAGAGCTTCTGTAAAAATTTTATAGTATTATTGCACAGTGTGATCTAAATTATGTTATTTTGGCGATTACGTGCGCGTGCTACAGAATTTAATGGTTGTTCTAATATACCATTAAATAATTTATTATATCTATAGACATAGGAAAATTTTTTATTGTCTTGTTTAATACCCAGGTATTAAAGTTTATCTTTGATTTATTTACATTCAACTTTATGTCCTATAAGTAGTAATCTATACCCTATTTACAACACTAGCTATAACTGCTCTTTGAGGAAATAGTTTTTTTGTTAATGCTAAGCACTCCATTGTTACATACAGGCTGCAATAATTTATTGTAAACTTTGTTAATACCACAAACATTTATACCATACATAATATTTAGAATATTTTTATTTCATTTACATTAAAAATAAGATAAAGGTACACGCTAGGATATGCAGGGTATGTTAATGCAAAGTAAATTTTTAAAATTTCTTTTGTTCTGCTATGTATTTTATTCAAAATATTTTGTAAAATAGGTGCAGTTGTGGGTACAAAAACGTTGTAAATTAACTAATCAATGCCGACCCAGCACCGGATTCTTTTCGGAGACAGCTAGAATACGTGGCGACAAGGGGTTGCTCGGCAGCGACGAAAGCGGAAACTTGAAAACACAGCAAGTATAAATCTATAAAAGATCATTATGATTTCTCGTCTTTTAATCGATGTGTCGGGGGACAGACGCACCAAGAGTTTTTTAATTCAAATGATCAGTTTGTGCATTCAACTAGGAAATTCCGCTTCGGTGCTGGGGTTGATGCATAGACGAATTTTTGCACCTTACTGGATAATTTTGATCTTTCTATTATAACTTATTAATTCTGTTATTGTTATTGGTATTAATAAACATATTTCAGATAAAACCATTTTGGGAACAAGAGATCAGCTAAATAATTATAAAATTTCAAAAGTTAATATCTCCGAAATTAATAATTATTCGATATTGAAATTTGAATGGCATATAGGGAAGTATCTCTCCTCTCCCAAACATATTAAATCGATTTAAAATCGTTTTTGAGAAAAACCACTTCAAATTTTTTTTGAAATTTTTTTGGTCTTTTGGGAATCTTGAAATGCCTCTGCCGGGAGGCTGGACGTTCTTTGGAGTGAAAATAAAAAAGATACAAATAGGGACAAACGAGGTACAAATAATTAAAATTATTTTGAACTCAAAATTTGAAATGTGGGGGCTAGCGAAATGCCTACTTTAGATATTTTGAAATACCTGAAAACCTAAATAGGTACAAACGAAAATAAAAATGGTTTAAGCAAGGTACAAATCATTTCAACTATTTTTGATCTAAAATTCGGAATGGGGGGGGGGAGGGGGTTTCGAAATGCACCTTATAAAAATAAGATTTTAACAAGAAAAACTTGTTTAAAGTTAAATTCTGTAAATTGCTATCCACAATTAAAATTTTCTATTTAAAGAAAAGGTTTAGTTAAAAAAATAATATAAAATGTTTTAGTACCAATAATATTGTTTATTCAAATGCTATAAAATATAAACCCCATCAAAATTAATCTAAAATAAATACATTTATCTATAATTATATTTTAAATTAACTTATAATATGCAAACAAATCGCCTTTAGCGAAATATAACATTTAGACCCTTAATCGTATTTAGAAAGATCTTTATAAGCACAGTAGTTTACAGGTGGATAAAAGCAATCAAATTTGGGTAGTTTAGTTGCCGTTGACTCTATAGTTGCTATACATACTTCAATAAGTGGATTCCACCACCAACCTTTATAATCTAGTTTATTCTCGTATCCAAAAGGACAGTGGCATTTATTCGATAATGAAAATTCACAAACTACACGAGAAACTAAAAGTAACAAGAACGTATTTTTAAACATCGCTGGAATAATAATAGTTGTTGAAGTTAATATTGAACTGCGTGCCAGCAAAGCAGATTTATACACCTTTTTAAATCTACTTTTTCCTTATCAATATTGACATTTTGAGTGCACTCCATTATTTATCTAAGAGTTCTTTAAAAGGTTTCAACTAAATCTTAATAAAGTACAATACATTTGACTTGATAAGTGAAAATTCACTGCAACAAAACGTTTATCAGACTTAGATTCCGTTTACTCATCAGTCATGAATTCATAATGAGCATTATTTATGGAAGAAATTAATTAGTCAATATTGATATTAATTTTGGAATTCAATGCAACGGATGAATGTAATATTGTATGAATGGAATTCCAGAGTAAAAAACATTTCTGATAAAAAATAATGTCGGAAGGTGGAAAAGAATTTCCCTAGTGCTCAACCAAAAATTAAAGAAAAAGAACTAACCTATTTTTTTTCATTAGAACTATTGCTAAAAAATATTTTATCATAAATTGAAAAATACTTTAACAAATGACATGTATCGAAGTTAGTCACAATTATACAATCGGGAACCTCATTTTCATTATACATTTTGACGTCTCCTTTTCCATAATTTTAAATTTAATTAATTTAGGCATCATTTTAGCATAAACATAGTCAGCTAAAACTTAGCTAACTTGATTAGATTTACAACTGAAAATAATTGCTTAATACGTTAACATTTCACATTGTTTTAAGCATAATTTCTGTGCACGTTTTAGTATTCTTTCATAGGGATTACTGCAAGAGCCGCATGAAACGGGTAGAATTTCGCACAACGTCTTTGAATAAGCGCACTTCAATCCTACACTTAAGGTTTTCATAAATTATGATATTCATCGAGTGTGCTTGAATGAAATTTGATAAAAAAATTATTGGGTTTTCCCGTATTTAAATTATTACCCCAGCACGATCATTAAAAGAATACATTGCTTATGCTTTGTCTTCGAATAGCTTTCCTTACTTGGTTAGATTCCTAATTGGTGTATTAAGAAGACATATCGTAATTGTGGTTTCAAAGAAAACTCAATCTTGGATCATTAAATTTTGCATCTAAAAATAAAATGAAGTTTCTGCTAAAGATGAAACTTGAAAGTTTTATACAAAAATTGTAACATTTGGTTTAGATGATATCTAACGATAACTAATATTAGAAATTATTAAAATTAAATCCAAAACTACTGTTAAAAATAACCTCGATAAGGCAGTCGACAGGTATACCTATATCGAAATAAGTTGAGAAAATGAAATAGATATTACAAATTTTAAATTATAACTTTCTTAAGATATAAGTTTGATATAACTATATAATCACAAAATTGAATTTATGTTCAAAAACTTTAATGAACTAATTTAACATCGTGAAACCATAATTAGATTTCAGAAAAGCAAATTATCCTGACGCTGTTAGAAATTAGCATTTTTCGAATTACAAAAATTGTTTGCTATTCAACATACAATTATTTTACCATATACTGCTTATTTTTGCTAATTTTAAGTAATTGGTTCCATAATAAGATTGAAAGTGTCCAAACTCGTGAATTTAATGTTGTTATATAGGGTGATGTACCAATCCAATCCGTTAAATGTTAATGTGATTATAATTATATTTCGTATATTATTTCAAAGGATTTTTACAGTTTTTACAAATTGGAATATTGTTAATAGGTCCTATTAGATTACTATTTAAATTCACCAAAAAATGATTTCAAATTATCGTCATTAAAAGATGTTTAAAATATAATGAATTGCAAAGCATTCATATTTTTTAAAATACGTTTTTTTCCTGATTGGATGCTTAATTATAATCTCTTTTGAAATTTCGAAAATAATCTAAAATAATATGAACTTTGTCAAATAAACTAAAATACAAAAGAATATCAAGTATAGATTGTGTTGTATTTATTATAATGTTCTAAAATACAAAAAAGCGAATTTTCATATAAAGTCATATTTTATTCTTTATTTTTAAATATTTTCTTTTGTGATTTATACCTTTTTAAAAAATCATAGTCTTTTCATGTTCATTCATTTTTCATTACTTTGATTTTATTTACAAATCTTTTTCCCGTTGTCTTTCAAAGTTATTAATAAATTTCTATATATCTAATTAAATATTAAAATATTAGATTCTAATTTGAAAACCTACCCTGTTATTCTACAACTATAATTTTTTCTTGGCAAAAGTAATATACGAAGGACTTTATTAACTTTTTGCTTTTCCTCAAAAAATGTATTAAAGAGATTCTTTGTTTTCATCAAAAGCCAGCAATATGAATATACATATTATTTGATTTGAATAACTGAAGATGTTTGGATAATTTTCTATATAATAATAATATCACAGTAAGTTCAAAATGCATAAAAAAATTTAATTTAACATAATATTCTGTTTATTATTAATCTACAAATAGAATTTTTAGATAATTTTCAATTTAATTTAATTTTTTAGAAAGCATTTTAATATTAATATATAGATATACTTACAAACTTATCAGTGATGACGGTAAATTCTTGGGTATTTCTGTATATTGTGAGCCAGTACACCGACATTCTGTTTCTTGCTGCCTTTTATCTATGTCGCATGGACAATCAAATACTATGGATTCGCTTGTTGAAATTCCCTGTATCCACTTGACTTCATTAAATCCGAAGTATGTTACCAATAATAAATATCGGAATCTGAAAATAAATCACAATGACAAATCTCATCGACAAAGTGGTAGCATAAAAAATAATTTTTGATTTATAGAAGTGTTTTCAAAATCAATCACTCGGTACTTTAAGTTACAAGTAGTGCAATGTTCTTGTCATCTGTAAGCCCGATTTTAAAATCAATATTACTAAATTGTTATATTATTTAGATTAGTTATTGTTATATTGCATACATATTTACCAAGAAATTAATTAACTTAGACGTAATTTAATATTTTAGTATTACAATTAAATTTTCCATGCTAATTGTGTTAACTGTTAAAATTTTACATTCAATGTGTAATTATATCGACAAAGGTTGGTACATAAATTTCAGAATATAACTACAGATAATCAGACGGATTAAATCATTAGATGTGTTAAATAATAAAACCATTATTCCCATTAAATATCTCTTTGAATTATCCTGTTTATATTTAATTATAATATACATAAACATAATATTATCAAGCAAAATTTGTTTCCATTACCAGAAATTGATAATAAACTTAAGCACGCAGGTTCGTTACTAGTAATAACTTTCAATTCATTTAATTGTAATTATTTTTTTCAAGTTAACTTGTTAAACGTTCAAGTTGCTGTGATTATATTGGCTTAACATAAAAGTTGACAAATATCGAATATTACGTAAAAATAATTTATTACTGTATTAGTCCGGATAAAAACATAACGACTTCTAAAATTTGAAAAGTTTTCTTAAGTGTCAACACCTACATAAAATGTAAATAGTTACAGAAACGAAGTATAAATTGTAACAAACAGCAATGCTTACTCGTTGGATTGAAAATATCTCTAATAGGATTTTCCAATACTTCTTGTACGTAAGTGGTAAAATGTTGTCAGTACCCGAGTAAAATTTTTCAAAAGAATATTGTAGCGTGAATTTGTTCATTTATTTTGTACCATTTGCGTATGATTGTTCAAAAAATACTGCAACCTGTTAAATATTCTACTATTCTATAAGATTTTAAAGTTTTCAAATTTGAGATTCAAAAATTAAATAAATCAGTTTTAAGTTTATATTTAGTTTCAATTTAATATAAAAACTTTTCTTAATATAATATTAAATCCACTTTCTGAAAAAATATTTTGCATAATAATTATGTACCAATTAATTAAAACTTCTAACTTTAGTAACGCTCTGCTATTAATCCGCTATAAATTTTTTACAGCTTCCAATTTCGCCATTATTTTATGCAGTATAACCGCAATAAAAAATAATTAATGAAGAATAATTGTGTATTAACCCTCATAAAGTGAAAAATGATTAATTTGTAATGCATTGCATTTGTAATATTATTCTCCTATAAAATGATTATTTAAAACTTAAAATAAAATATTTAAAATAAGGAATAATAGCAATGGTCGGATAGGATTTGTTGTGTGTAAACAGAGGATTTAGACGAGATGTGCAGATGCGATAAAGTTAAAATAAAATTCATAATTCAAATATAACAAACATAGCCTGATATGGGTTGTTGATATTAAATAAGCTAGAATGCATTAGAATTCTGTAAACAAATAATAAAATCTACAATATAAAATACGTAGATATATAAAGTTGTATAAAAGTTCATTTAACATCAAGTAAAAGTTAGAACATCATAAAGGACGAAAGAGCAAAGTTTGTTTTTGCATATCTACCAATTCCGTTACGTTTATAGTGTTGGTTTTAGAAATATAAATAAACCGTAGTATCAACCACAAAAGAAGAAAATAAGCCAATTCGTAACTGAATTGAAAAATGCAATATTCAACAGCGTGTCTCACTCTTTCCATACATTATTATTAATTAAAACTATTTTAAATATAAAAGTAGTTTATGAATACTTAAATGGTTTATTAATTTTGCACCACCGTTCGTTACGTTTAAAATTTGGTCAATATATTTTCGTTATTCATGTTATTTTAATTAGAACTTAAAGTTAGGTTGTGTTCACCAGCAAAATTTTAAAAAATTAAACATTATAGCATTCGAATCCCGTTCGGTTTGGAAGCTTTCAAAACTTGGAACATATCAAACCAAACGTGGTCTAAATGTCCTTTAAAATTTAAAAAATTAAAAAATTTTATTTCTATTATTTATTAAAATATTTGATTCAAAAATTCAAGTCAAATCTTCAAATACTCAGGTAAGACAAGGTAAAGAATTTGTATAGACCCTCGGATTAAAAACCCATGTTCTCTACCGATCAATTCGATTAACGCATGTTTTTTTTTTTATATCTATTTAATTCGTTCATTTTTAGTTTTATTTTTAAATCGTTTCACATCTTTTCAGTTCTTTGAGACGAATCAGGAAAGAACAGGTGGACATATAGACTATTCCCAAAAGAAGATCATGGATTCGTAGACAGCCCCAACTGACCTTTTCAACAAATTCTTGTTCGGTTTTAAGAAAAGTTAATATTCAGAGCAAGATGAAATGAATGAATGAAACAACATGGCCTGGTGGTGTCCGATATTAGATTTTTCTCTTCCAATGTAAAAAACAGAAAGATTAATTTGCAAATGTACAAAGTTGTACAGGCTTTCAGTTTTCTATTAATAGAAGAATTTTCAGTGGGTAGGAAGTTCAACTTGCAATTATTAATGTAAAAAACCATAGTGAGAGCATGTAGATACCGGCTATTCAGAAGTGGAGAGTCAAACGCTGGAGGGAGAAAGAGAGCTAAAAGTTTATTCAACTAAAATTAAAAGAAGATTTAATTAAAATAATCGTGGTCACATTTTTAATAAGTTAAAAATGTGCATAGCTAAAGGTTAAGCAATTAAAGTGTTATAAAATTTTGAAATAAAATCTCTAAAGGGTTCTGAGAAAAAAATTTATTTTTTTATATTTTCTACAATGGTTGAACTTTTTACAAAAATTCGAATTAAGATAGGTAATAATATTTTCGAGATTTGAGAATTCTCAAAATTCAATTTTTATTTTAGATAAATTTCAAACGAGTAAATCAATTTATTTTTTGGTGATTGCATAAATAGACATTTTAAGATTGTAAGAAACTAACAATCAGGAAATAAATGATATAAAATACGAATACTTAATAATGCTGGCTTTTAAAAAGATTAATGTAACTTAAAGCTACAAATAAAATATTTGTCAAACAGAAGTAAATTATTTTGTACTAAGTGTAATGGATTGCGCCTATGTTGAAAAACTTGTCAATATATAAGAAATTGATGGATATGAGTTTCCACTCTGCTTTTAGAATTTTATTTTCAGTTTGACATTCATTTAATTTAAAAAATTGTAAAATACAGTATAAGTGGAAGATACATTTTTTAACATTTGGGTTTTCCGAAAACACTACAGATCGAAGAGCATCATTAAAGCTCAGAGGGAAAAAGCAAACTTTATTTTAAATTACAAACAAAATATTGTAACTACTGGAAAGATATCTTTAAATTCCTGATGGTTTATCAATATTTTGCATTGTCCTTATTTTTAATCGTTTATTTTTCAATTTCTTGTATTAAGAGAAAACTTACATCCACACTGTTATTGTGTTATTGATGGTACAGATACATCGGCATCCTCTGAGTTTAGACTGGGAGTGAACAAATTTTCGGAAAAATAAACAAAATTAATATGAACTTGTACCAACCAATCAATTTGGAGTAAACCAAGATGACTTAATAGAGAATGGAACAAATGGAATGACTTTTTATTGCTATCTTCAAAACTTACTAATCGATCTATGATTTGAGATTTTTTATTCAAATTGTCGAATGTTATACAATATAATAAATTACGATGACAACAAACTTGGGCCAATTTGTTAAAAATTGTGCAGGGAAATTTAACATAGTCTTCAATAGTTTTGTTAATTCCTGCTCTCCTATTGAACTTGTAATGGAAAATCAGTTGGTATCAATAAAATCACAAAATTATGTCGAATAGAGTTTTTTTTATGTATAAAAACTGCTGAAAAAATAAATTAAAAAATTGTCCTTGTTGAGATACTACATAATATTTTCATTATAAATAAATTAAATTTTTTTAATGGATCAATAAATTTTCTATAATAAAAATAAAATATAACATGTCATACTTTTCTAAACCATTAAAATCTGAATAATTTTAACATTTAAATTAAATCTCATATCATTTGTAATGAAAAAGCCACGTAATAATGAAATTAAAAATTCTGAAGTGTAATAAAAAGCAAATTGCTTCTCGTTTCGCACAATATTTTTAAAGCTCTTCTTGAAGTACTCAAGAATTTCTGCAACGAAAATATTAAAATTGGGAATGTTATCTTTGGTTACAACTTCAGCTTTTAAATCTCACTTTATTGAACAGCAGGTGCAGTAATATTAAAATAATACGCTTGCTATGTTAATGTTTAGATTTCCAAAAAAAGCGTAACAACATTAAAGAATATTTGGGATAGGTATAGTAGGTAAGAATAATAATGCACATTCGATCATAGGAAAGAAGTTTATCACTATAGCCCATCTACCATTAAAATTAAAAATTTTCGTATTTAACCAATCCAGTAGAAGTGAATTAAATCAGTCATTATTTGCATAGTAAATATCATTAATATTCCAATATTACCTCACGAAATAGTTTTAATAAATATCCGTTTGTGTATGAAGTTAGAATACAATATGCATAATATATATAGGATGTACATTATATTTCCATAATTGCAATATAGGAAAATTGTCGTTTATATCTGCATTAAAATGAATTTGTGCAAATGTGCAAATTTTAGTAAACTGCTATTCGATACGCTAATATTACGTAAATTTTTAATTTCATTGGCCGATTAACAGCTGGAGCAAAATCGTCTATTTAAAATGCTATTTTCGCCATGCACCAAAGTGAAGCTGAGTTTTTTTAATATGCTGCAAAATGGCCAATTCGGTATCAATTAAAATTTATAATAGATTGGTTTGCTTTGTTGGCGAGATGGTCTTTAGAAAACTAGGTGCTGTAAGTAACATTTTATGTTTTTCGTAAAATAGCAGACACTATTTTTCTATAGAAGTGTTGTTCTATAGCGATCACAATAGCGGAGTAGTATTGTTCTAAAAAAAAACCATATAATATCACTTGCAATAGTTTTCTAGAAATCATCGATTTGAAATTGAACACACCGCAGCAGCCGTTCGAAAGCTTCAGTTCTTGCATTTTATAAAAGCGGTTCATTTCATAACACATCTTTTAATGAAATAGATTCATACCTAAGTACATACGTACGATAAATTCGGGAACTTGCTGAATTATTGAATATTAAACTTGCAAGCTTGTTAAAAAAACCTCATTGGATGGGATTAGGGATTTGCTTTATTTGCACACATGCTCTCTTGATTAAATTCTCATTCGTTTAAATTGTGCAACATTGGGTATTACAAAATATCTAAATCGAAATAACAAATTATCACTTGCAAAATTTTTTATTAACGCGTATCTGAAATTTGATTGTAATTATGATTATCATTTTAATCGTAGAAATTCCAATTTCTTGCCGTTTGTTAAAAATTCATCTGCCGTAACGTCCCAATTTTATTAAGATTTGATCATAAATTTACCACTTCTAAGTTTAAATAAAAACAGATTTCATCAATTTATTTCGAAATTATATATTTAATTATAATTGTATATGTATGGCTGTCTATAAGAGACATCGATGTTCAGGAATGAATGAACTAGGAGGAAAAGCACCAAACTTCACAAATTATTTGGATTGCAATCTACCCATATCGCATAACAACTGAAAGTCGCGACTTATAATTTAAATATGAACCGAGGAAAACTACAAAAAAATTATAATTCAATGTGGCATTAAAAAATTTATATTTCTTTTTCTTAAATTACCAAAAACATAAATTTTACTCTAAAAGAATACTTTTTTAAGTAATAAAAGTTATAATTTGAAATTTTTTTATGTCATCGGTATAATAGGTTATATATGTAACAGAAATTGCAGCAATTTAATATAAGGTAAGTGACAACTAAGAAATAGGGCACACATAAATTTTACTGTAAATTTGTTATTTTGCAAGTGTATAGCTAATATTCTTTAGAAAAATTTTGATAAAATTCATAAAGCTTTATGAAGCGCTATGTTTACGTATCATAAAATGTAATTTAAAACATGAATCGTTAATAATAATATGCACTATATAATATAAGTATAATTTTGTAAAAATAATGATTTATTGCGAAAATGGTCAATGCTATTTTCTACGTTAATTTCAAATAAGAATAGAATATACTAAAAACTATCATAAAAACAAAATTAAAAAACAATGAGAATAAAAACTAAATAGTATTATTTTAGTCACGTTACTTTCAGTTTTAACCTCCCCTATAAGATTTATTAAGTTTATTATTGTACCTGTCGAATAATTTTCATTAGCTTGCACTGAACTTCCGTTTAAATTTTCAAATTAATTCAGGTTTTATAAATTATCGACATAATTAAGTGGGTACTTACTTAATTATATTGCTGTGCAAATAAGTACCAGTGCTTCAAATTTACATTTGAAAAACAACAACCAATGAAAAACTAAAATTTAAAAAATAAACTCTTTAATTTATTATATTAGGTAGATAGTAACTTTAAATTTTTAAAATTTTATTTTTAACTTATTTATCAATTATACATTATAAAGTGTTCAGATAGTATCCTGGTCACGATATTGAAGTTGTGAATTTTCCAACTGGAAGACAACCAGCACTCATCAATCTACTTCTGTGGTTTATTTATTGTTTAAATTTGAGTATGAACATTTCCCTTTCAACATTTTAAAATATGTTAGTATTTTATTTTATTTATTATTGTTCTTTATTCCGGTTAGATCTGCTTATTGATATTTTTTAATTTTTAGAGGATGAAATTAGCAAAAGATCCAAAGAATACAGTAATGTAATGTATAAATAGTTTCACTATTATTTAATATTCTTGTAAACAACTTGTTTTTATACGCCGCATATTTTAACTTTATTTTCGAAGTCTCTAAATAATTATGCTGTTCACCTATTTTTAAACATATCAATATTTTTGTTTACCTCTGTAATTTTGATCAAATAACAATTTTTAGTTCTGTTGTTCTGTATTTAAAATTACATTTATTTATTTGTGTTTACATCTGTTTAAATTCATGCATTCATTGAATGCAAGCGACGATATAAATTCGAATCTATAGGCCCAGCATGTCGAGCTAAAGAGGTGAGATCGACTGGGGGAGCAACGAGCAAACCCAACGGGAAATTTTTAATTGAAATGAAACTGCTATTTCTGGAAACAATATGAAAAATTTATATTATATTGATCAAATGTGGAAGTTCAAGTGTCACTTTTGGGAACTCAATTGTTTTGAACCAAAAAGATACTTTACTGTCACCCGTCGCCGACAGAAAAGTAATGTTAATTAAATCTTCAATATCTCAGGACTTTTGAGTAATAGAAAACATTTACTTCGGAATTATTTCCAGGATGTTTTTTACATGAAGTCATTACTTTTTTTATAGAGAAAATGTATGTAATTTAAATGTAATGCAAAGTACATTAAAAAATAATGTGAAATTCAAAAGTACAAAGAAAAATATAATACACGTACCTATATTATTGTAAGATACTTAATTTAATATAAAAAAGTTATTAGAGAACAAAGTTAGAAATGATGAAGTCTAAAACGTAATTTTAAAAAAGGCATAAAGAAAATTTCCTGAAAGATTACTTTACTTTTTATTATAATATTATTTTAAATTTAGTTGCAGGCTGAACTGTACGTACATATTACTTCAGATGCGTAGAATTTTATTTTCAATATTTCTTTCGACTTCTTCAATAGCTCCAAGTTTGTTACTGCACGCCCGACTTTTTAAATATCGTGATAAAAAAAGTCTGGTAATGTCAAGTAGGATAAACAAGTAAAATTTAACGGCTGAAAAACATTTCACTCAAAAGTATTCATAAAAACTCTATTTTCAAAATTCTTTAAATTTCAATTATGTAGCTTGAAAACAAATTCAATACGACTTCTCATTGAAATACTAATCTGTAAGGTAATTTTAATCAATGTGGAATCAACATGACTAATTTTGTTAATAAGACAATAATGTATGCCGGTTTCCTATGTGAAAGCTGAGTTTAAAAATATTTTTTTTTTCGAATCTGGGAACTCCATGCGGCTGCTGTATCTTTAATCTGTGGATTAATCAAGCACTTGGTGTACTCACATTATGTGACCACTCATTCAAAAATTTTATATCGAAATTTTCTGTAACAGACCAGCACGCATATATTATATATAATATAATTAATTAATTCATAATAAAACACTGCGGCACCAAACTATATAGCGATGTTGAATAAATTAAAAGGGTTATAGCGGTAATTTAAAATTTTTGAAATTCAAATACCTTTTCAATTAAAACAAAAGTTATATTTCTTTGAAGAATCTAAATAATATAATTTTATTTTCAATTGACTAACAAATGAGTTCGCTAATTGCGTAGATACATATACATAAATAGTAAAATATGAAAATTATTCAGAATGTGTACAAAGAGGTCGACTTTTTGTCAGATAAAATTGTTTTTGGGCGAAAATCTTGTTGCTATGGAAATTGTTTGAACAACAATTCGAGAATAATTTAATCTAAGTCGATCGAAGTAAAAAGTTAATTTCGAGTGTATAGTGGGAAGATTAATATGAATAGCTATACATAGCTACTACGTAAGATATCACAAAAAGAATATTTTTTATTTGAACAAAATATACAAACAAAATAATTTAATTTAAATACCAACGTTAATGTTTTTGCATTTATGCATGCACTAACATGTGTTGAGTCACGCACTTCCGTCAATATGAGCATATAAGGCTACCTACTTCATAAATTATAATAGCAACATCAATTGTAACCTTCTAGTAAAATACATTTTAATCACTTCGAAAACTTCAAGATAACATTTGATTAGTCGACATAAAGTGCTTTCTACATGTTGATTGGTTGTAGGGATAAGAATATGTATTAATCAAGAACGAACAGAATAATAATATTCGGAATTAAACTATTTATTGCCCATCTCTTACGTGGTATTAAAAATTTAATAAAATCTAAAAAACATTTTACGGACTTTTTTTCATTTGGATAAATAGGGTGTAGGTAACAAAACCCACAGCAAGACTTTTAATTATTATTTATTTGATACTAAACTTCTTAATCCAAACCAATAATATATTACTTCAATAAAATAAATTTTTACGTCAAATTCAAATTACGTTTCGCAAAAACGTTTTAAAAAGCTTTGGTTTTTCCAAATCCTCTTAATTACTTCATTAATTATTATTGTAATTTTATTTTCGTTTAAATTTCCTATTTTAGCATTAAATTTAATAATGAAACGGTATAGCCGTGATTGCTATCCAATCCCGAAAATTACCTTGCTCCTTATCTCATAAAGCGGCTATCCTAATTATTTCTTTAACATATTTAAAATTTAATTACCTCTTAAAATGCGAACTTAATCAAAATTATTATTAAATTATGTAGAGGTAATCGAAACCAACTTAACTTGTTACTTTACTGTAAAGCCTTTTCTGATTCAAATTTAACTCTGTTATAATAAAATCAAGAGTTAATTGCTTCAAATCTTGCAATAAATTTCCAAGATAAAAAATTACCAGCAATTTGAAATCCAAACCTTTTAATGGGCATAGTTGACATGTTTACATTATTAATTGCATATGAATTCAAAGTTATCTATTATTAATTACGTACACCATTATTTTCAGTAATTAATGTTTTTTTAAATTAAAAGCAAAATGATTAATATTCCTCAATAAACAAATAATTTTTCAGCTTTTAATTTAAAAATTTTATTTTAATAATATAAAAGTTCTGATATCAAAACTGTTGGAGCAATCAAATAATGAAAGGACTAACGAGATTCCTGATTAATGTTGATCGGATTAACGGAGTTCCCATGGTAAATGTACAACCATGGAAAAATGTATAACATAATTTAGTTTTGAAAGGTAGAAATATGGTTTTAAATGTATTCTACTTTACAAAAAAGGAAGGACAGGCCAAATTAAAAACTGTTTGAGTTGAAATGGAATTCCCAGTATATATTAAATGTGTTCAGATAATTGTTTATAATAATACTGTAAAAAATATTTCATTCTTACCAATTAATTTAGACAAATATTTGAATGATCAACCTTTAATTAACTAAACAAAACCACGTTCATAGGAAGAAAATGTGAACAATTTGTTTCAACTGGGAAGGATCATAAAGGGGAAGTGCTATTTGTGTGAGTTCAAGCAACTAAACAAGTTAGCGCTAAATAGCGTTGTCAATTTATATTAATGAATATGAGAGAAAATAATATTTTTTCTGTTTTAGTGATTAAAATAAAGCTAGCCGAAACTATTTGCAACTTAGCATATTTTGCTTAAAATGCAAAGTGGATTACCTAAAACAAGGGTGAAATTTTAAAAGAACACTTGTAAATATCAACATTTGCGCATTACGTTCTTGTTTTTAACACTTTAAAAGTTTTCTCATTTTTTGTGATAATCAACAACTTTCTTACTTAGACAAAGTTGTGCTTGGGGTATTAAAAAAACTTATATAAAAGCAGCATGAATGTAATAGACCGTTAAATTATATAACATTATTAAATTTATATAATAAATTGTCGTTTCTAATATACCCAACCTTAACTTAAATGCTAAATTCAATATCGATGATTATTTGCTGACACAAACAAGAAATTCAATTATGTAACGGAAATGCACTATTAATTAATGTTTCAAGTTGAAATACCGTTTCATATTATTACCCTTAAGTTAATTGCGTCGAAAATGATAAATTTATATCACAAGATGGGTAATTTAGCCAATTACTTCTTAAAATTTAAGTTTAACTAAACAACCAATTACGTAGGTACTTTAAAATATAGAAATTATCCCGTAAATAACTATAAAAAAATTTAAAATTATTCTATATCCAATTATTAAATTGTTCGACGATGCGATGGACCTCTGGGCCGTTAGCAGCCTCACTAACGAGTTTTTAGGCTTGGATCCCAGAAGTCCACCTTGTTGGACTCAGTCAAAACGAGTTTGAATACTAATTCCTTAACCAATTAAAGCCTATAAAATATTCTATCTAATTAAAATTATTATATATAATCAAGATATTTACACTGATACAATATAATTTGATATTGGAATTTATATATATAAATTTTTTAACTTGTGAAATATAATGTTTTGATAAAACAAAAATAATAGTATAAAAGTATTAATATTATGTTGAAAATGTATCTTCTCTTATATTCTTTTTGAATCATGTGATCTGCCCGATAATTGGCTTAACTTTTATAAATGTTGAATAAATATTGTGAGTATAGAGCGTCCCGAGAGTATCGAGAAAGCTGACTTGGAAAATTTTTGTTAAATCTGAAATTTAAAGCCGGAATTTCCGCTCCATAACTCAACCAGTGGTTGTTCCAAGTCATTGCTGTAATTATCGAAAAAGCTAATTCTCTCGAAATAAATAATTCAATTTAGAACGAAAGAAAAGAGGAAGCGCTTGCAAATTTAATTTTGTCTTATATCAGGTACTTTAAAATAGAAATGTGTTTACAATAGCTAAATATAATGTTTGAATTGTTTGGTATACAACATAGTTCAAATTATTTTTGTATATGGAATATTAAACACCGATTTCAAATTCAGAAAAAGATAATCCAATTTAATTAAAAAATAATTTCAAGTTTAATTTAAATAATACTTTTAACTTGAAGAATTAAATTACGTCTATTACAATTACGACTTAATTTAAACGTTAAACATCAACTGAAGCCAAATTTAAAAAAATTTAAAACAAAATCCTTAAATGCGACTTCCAAAATACTATTTAAACAATTGCTGCAAATTTGGCGCCGTCTTTTTGTGTTAAACAGATGTTGCAGTCTAACAATATATCAACAAGGTGTAGGCGTTATCGCATGTGACACCGAGACGACATTACGGCGTAGCTCTCATTGAATAATTTATAATTTGATAAAAACACAGATTTTGTTTAAATGTGTTATCATCAGGTCTACCTACGCATAGCTTTATGTTGTAATTTACGTTTAAATGTTATTATTGCCCTATGTATAAAAAAAAGCCGCAGGCGAATTTTGATAAAAAATTTAAGAACAAAACAAGATTATCTATCTTATTTGCACGTTAACAATAGATAGTTTGGTATACATAATTCGATTACGATATTTGCTTCAAAAATATATGTTAAATCAATAAAATATAGAGAAGTGTCATACTTCGCGTAGGACAGTGATTTTTTTTGTTCGCTATTACATACAATGGAAAATTAAATTTTTTATACTATTTAACTTTTTCAATCAATTATTTTTAAAGCCGAAATGAGGTACATACCATTTTTAACGAATTCGATCTTAAATAACTCTCTAATCGGCCAGCTTACACAAAATTGGTTTTGTGCTACTTAGGATTTTGTTGAATTTAATATTTCCTTACTTAACGAAGATTCAGATTTTATGGCAGCAAATTGAATTGAATTAAAATTTTATGCGGTTCATAATTTTTTTGTTTTATTGTAAACAATTCCCTTCCTCATTTCAATTTTATTTTAATTATCTATTAAATTTTCAGACTAATTGTGTTGAATTTTTAAATGATCCACATTTAAATGAATCTAAAATAAAATAATTTAAAGCGCTAAACCATATAAAGCCGTTCGTGTTATGTAAATATTGTTATACAAATTACAATGACTTACTTAATTAAGATTCGAACTTCAAACTACTTATCAGCCTACGTCTTCTACAAAAACGCAAGTTAAATCTGTTAAGTAAATAGTCTTAAAGCAGATATCTATTATTTAAAATTTATTTAAGTGTAATTAAATGTTAGCTCAAACTGTGAATGATATTATTGTTGTAATAATTGCTTTCCAAATTTAGAAAATTTAAAATTAATCAACCGTATGGACTTGTAGAATTAATTTTAATTAAAATTTATTTATATATTCTTTTTATTTTATAGTAGGTACATAGCAAAAATATATTTTCCGTTGCTACCATAAGAAGTAATTAAACTCGCACGCTCTATGAAGTGTAAAGTTATCGTTTAGTTGCTATATGTCGGTAGCAGAAATAAATGAATAAAATATAAAGAAATTGTTGTGTTCAAAATGTGGACCTAACTATGTGGATTGAAGTACTGAGAAAATTAAACGATAGTACTTTCTATATTAGAATTTCTCACGGTTCAAATGTCTTACATAGACCAAGTACCCACCAAATTTTAGTAACATTACAGGTGATCTAAATAATAGTTGTCTGGTCCGAAATGGGCAGTATTAAAACTGTCGACTTTCGGGTCGCACATTTTCAACACGCATTATATGCAAGAAAAACTGGAAGGAGGGAAAACGGTACAAAAACCGGAAATTATTATATTAACCTAAGTTAATTTATTGCTATATAAAAGCAAATAATAAATCAAAGTTTGAAATTGTCGAAATATAACTTAATCATGCTTTATATGGGCTTTGAATAATGCAAAATGAAAAAGCAAATTTTATCCTAAGTAATTTACTGTTGTGATATTCTAATCTGAAAATTTCACTCAGGGTATTTAAATTTTCTTAAGATCCCAATTTTTGCTTTTTACTAAATAAATGAATTTAAAAGTTAAATTTTAAAATTCGGTTCTAAGTAATGGGATAAAATTAAAAAACATTTAATAAGATCGTTAAAATAAATTAGTGCAATATTACATTATAGTAGGTAGTAGTTATCTGATAAAAAAAAAACATATTAGTTTTTTTCTATAATTGACTATTTAGACTTACAATCATGGTCCATTATCCATTGTTGTCATACGAATTTGTAAGAATAATAATCAATCACGCTATTGGTAGGCTATATATTAGCAAATTTGCTGCAATTGTAGTAGTACTTTTCTAATTGACACTTATTGTAAGTGTATACATTCGCAAGTAGTATATGTGTAAATAAGAATTGTAAGTGTAAATTGACAATTGTAGCTTCAGGACGCTTTCAAACTACAGTTTTTCTGTAACTTATAAAATTAACTGCTTTTACATAATACATAATAGCAATTTCCCTATCCACATTTTATGTAAGCTTTATTTACCAAATAATTTAATTTACAATTTTTAAGAGCTTTAGCTATAAAACCCCATTTTAGTGATTCTTTAATTACAACATTTATACATAAAACATGTTCAACAAACAAATGAGGTTTTCTGCTCTGGGTAATTAAAATTTGAGTAAAGTTACAATTACTTCCAGCAAACTGATGCTCACTTATCGCAAGTTAAATTGTCAAATTTAATATAAGGTTTTATATATTCGGGTTTACCATTGTTTTGAGAAATAGATAGCTACTTTATTTACGTTGATGTAATATATTTTTGATATTTATATGACAGATCTTCTTAAGTTACTTGCTCCTTCAACAAAATCACAATTTTTTATTTCAGGTAAACTTTTAAACATGTTGATGTTTTAATTTAAAATTGGGTAAAGTGGGGAAACACATCGGCTGTTTTGTGTTAATATAATAATTAACTGTGTAAATTCTCTGCGATTTTCATGAAATACAAGGCAAGTATTTGTGAAAATCCAAACAGGGCTCTAAGAACAAGTTGAATGTAAAATTCATTTGCAGTAGATTCAACCCATTTTAAATAGATAAATTAATCGTGCATACTCTTTTTCTGCATCGGTCACGTTTAGAATGATCGAGATTAATATTTTTTAGGGTAGTTTTAATATTTTATTTGGTTTTCGTACCACCAATAAATCAGTTATAATATAAAATTAGTTTATAACCCATCTTTACTGTCTCTATGGAGTACTGTTTCTAGAATTCAACTTTTATGCATCCAGGTGTAGTTTTAATAATATTTACTGTGATACTTTCTTTGATTTAATGTAATATTTTCCTCCAAACGAAAATATTTAATACTGAAGTAAATTAATTGCAACCCCATTGGGAACATGCAGTAATTCCTTTACGGTTATTGAATTGTTATATCAAACTTTACTCTTCTAGTCAAGTCCTCATTCTTAAATTTGCATTCTTAATGCTTTACTCCCTAGCCTTCAGCTATAGTTTTATTATGTCGGTGTGTGCTTTGTCCTGATTAAGGAATTAAAAAATTAAAGCACTGGCAATTTTTTTGCAAATTACTGAGTAAAACCCAAACAAATATTGAGATTGAGAAACATCATATGGTGATTCAAAAGTTTTCGGTATGAAGTAGAAGAACAACTTTGAAACTGGTGTCCTGAAAACCTTCCATTTTGTAAGTTTTTTAATGTTACGTTGTTGATTTTTTCGTGGAGTTCAAGAATACTTTTACCGGTACAATCGATTATCTAGACTTTTGTTGTTCATTTTTAAATTACCTAAAGAAAAACTTTTGGGCGTTTAAGAGGAGTTTTAGCTTTTTAAAACTAATCTTGCAAATTTGCGATATTTTCATACGACGAATGATTTATTAAAGTTATCCAATATTGCGTATGTCGGATATTGGATAACTTCGCGCGTCGATAAATAAATTAAAGTTCGTCGTACGTAATCGATTACAAAACTATAGTTACAAATGAATTCTAAGACATAAAATCAGCAGAGCATCTTATCAGTACTCCAGAATATTAAGGTTTTTACATGGTAGCTTGAAAATAAAAATATATGTTATATATTTGTATTCTTTGGAATTCTCGCATGTGTTTTTGTTTAATTCTGAATTACCGACCTCTAAATGCATTTATAAATTATTATTATTAAGTTTTACATTCTATGTGTAAGAATATAGCTATCTCTGGTCTGGGATATACAAATCCTTTTGAAGGGGTGGATTAGTCCCCGTATAACTTATTTTTTTTAAAACTTGGTTAGTTGTTCCTTTCCTACGTCCTGTCCTCGTTTGCCCTTACAGCTTCGGATGTATTGCTGCCTCTGATACAATCACTCTCCATCCTTTTCCTGCATAACCTGGTCCCACCATCTCTCTCTTGGCCTTCCCCTCGCTCTGTCCTCGTTTGGCGTCTATAAGGTTAGTTTTTTTGTTATTGCGTTATCGTCCTCTCGCATAATATGGCCCAGCCATCTAATCCGTTGTGACTTGATAAATTTCACCATATCTTCGTTTTCAAATTTTTCTTTTAGTTCACAGTTCTTCCATGTTTTACACTCGCCATCTTCAGTTTTTTTTGGGCCTAGAATGGTTCGGCAGATTTCTGTCTGTCATCTGCTTTGGACATGCACAGTGTTTCTCCTGCGTACGTTATGACCGGTCTTATTACTGTCTTGTATATTATTTTTAGTTTTGTTTCCTTTTTTAGATTTTTGTCCCTCAGCATGGATCTATTTCAGTAATAGGCTCTGTTGCCTGACTGTATCCTTTCTTTAATTTCATGTCCTCGATTATTATTTTTATTTATATTTATTCCCAAGTAGTTACAGCTTTCTATTTCTTCTATGATTTCGTTATCAATTATAAGATCACCTCTGGTACCTCTGTCGCACTTCATATTACATACTTGGTCGTATTACACTAGTAACCCCATTGTCTTTGCTCTCTTTTCCATGTTCTTGAACAGCTCAACTAGTTTTTTACGCGTTCTGGCCATTATGAGGGCGTCGTCTGCGTACGCTATCACCTGCCCTTCTCTTGTTGCTAGCGCTCCCTCTGTTTCCAATCCACTAATTACTTTCTCCAGTACCACGTTAGGTCGCCGACAGTGCATCACAGTGCACACCTCGAAGTTGTCCGTCTCACCTGATGTTGTTCTTACACATACTGTTGTGTGCTCGAGTGTCATCTTTGTTAATCTTATGATCTTTCTAGGGATTTCTATTCACTTTATCGAAGGTTTGCCTGAAGTCCACAAACAGCATGTCTAAATCCACATTATATTCGCTGGTTTTCTTTCTGTTTAAGGACATGTATCGCCCCCACTGTCGATCGACCCTCTGTAAATTCAAACTGATAGTTTCCTATTTTGTGTCTTGTATACTCTTTCAGTCTTAAGCGAAGTGATTCCTCTGTAGTTTGTGCACTGTTTCGGGTCTCCTTTCTTTTTCAGTGGGACTATGACGCTTTCTCTCCGTACTACTGGCATAGTCTCTTCCTTCCATGCTCTTTGTACCATCCTGCGTATTCTCCTACACAGTTCCTCTCCCCCGTTCTTAATCAGCTCCATCTCTATTCTGTCCTTACCCGGTGCTTTTCCATTTTTCGTTCTTCCTATTATTTCCATCACCTCTTCTTCGGTTGGTGTTGGTACCTGTTCTTCATCATCTATTTCGTTTATTTCGCATTCTTCTATTTCTTGCTGGTTGTGCAGTAACTTGTGGAAGTGTTTAGCCCATATTTGTTTAATTTTCTCTGGGTCGCTTTCAATGTTTCCTTTTTCGTTCTTCATGTTTCTTGCCTTTACTTTACTTTCCTTTTTTTCGTTTCTTATCAACTGGTAAAAAATTCTTTTATTGCTGTTTCTGTTACTTTCCTCTATTTTAGTCATTTTTTTGCATTATCCATTCATTCTTCTTCATTTTAATTTTAAACATCTTGTTAGCTCTTCCTATCGCTCTCTTGTATTCATCCCGGTCCTCTTGTTTTCCCGTTTGCAACCACTTCAACCTCCTCTCTCTCTTTTCTTTACTGGCCTCATCACATTCGTCGTCCATTTTTAATTAAATGGTGTTAAATCAGATCTTACAGGGTTGGAAAATTTTGATGTTTGTATGGGAATAAGCGGAAGCTATAACAAATGGGTGCGAAGAAACGGATCATACATTTTGTATTACATCTGTCTTTAGGAGATAATAATCAGAATTAATTATTATTAATTATTTAATGATAATTATTATTGATTAATCTACTGAAACCATGCTTATCAGTTTTAGTAAAATTATTTTAAATTACCTATACTTATACCATCAGTTTCAGTTATTGTGGATATTAAAGTTTTTGGAAAAAGAAAAACTTTAGCATAATATTTTTATATTTATACTTTTTAGTACTACCTATTGTTAAACAATTACATCTACCAAAGATACATTATTTTTTTGAATTTGTTTGCAATAGGTAGGCTATGTGTAATTTTTGTAAAGTTTCTTTTTACAAGAAAACGTCCTATTTATGAATGGTTATAATATATTTCTAAAAACTAACATTTAACAATTTCGATGTTAATAGATTGCTCTACCAAAAAATTACAAAAATGTCATTTCTTTTGATAAATTAAGGGATGAATAGATTATAAATCATGAGCTTTGATCAAACAATGAAAGTCACAATGTAACAACACTTTGTGTTTTTGTTACAAGCGTGAAATATTTATAATGGTAAAAGAAGCGTTAATTTTTTTTAATATATTCTATTTTTAAAACGATCGTCAATTTAGATTTTAAATTAATGAAATGGTTCGTATGTTGAATTAAACTTAGAACAATTTGCAACACAATCAACTTTAAACGACATAAACGTAATTACGAGGTACTGAAAGCTTGGGAATAACATTAACGCTTTATTGTTAAGTTGCTAGTAAATAAATGACCCAACTCAAGTGGACAGTAACTGCAATTTTCACTAAGCAACTTAGTAGGCATAGCAAATGCATTTTAATACCAAATTGTCTAGACTATTATGAATTTACAATTTTCAATATTGTTTTCATAGTTGCAAGAGAAGTGTTTTAACTAATCAGCATACACTACCGTAACAAACTGAATAACTTAATTAATTGTGAAGAACACTCTTATGACTAGTGTTTTACAAATATAATGAAATCAACATGCAAATGGAAAAACGTAAATACCCTCGTTACGTTGTAATAAATGTTAGTTGTTTTAATGAAATTGTTAAGTAACATTCATTACAGTCCCATCAATATATTATGTAGGTTTGTATTGCAAACAAGCTGAAATTTTTGATTTAAATAGGAAATTGTAGGAAATAAGTAGGGCTAATGGCCAAAAATGTTTTTTTGTAAACATCTCTAAATAAGCCAAATGCAGCAGATTAATTGAAAAACAAAATCATTGTTTTGCGATATTCTGTGCAAAAAACCTTCATAAATTTTGGTTAAGGCCAAACCAGGCCTCCACTATTAATTCAGGATTTAATCTGAAGCCTATCCGGTAAAGGAACAGCGCGATTGGGTGGTTTTTTGCTACAACGAAAAAATATTTTAGGTCTAGAATGATATTGGTATTGGTAATAACTACTAGATATCATTATTTATAATACAAGAGTATTGTCAGATGTGTAATCATAAAATAACATTAAATGCCACATAGATATATTTACGTTTACATTAGCAGTTACATTTCTGATAAATCTCCTTCGAATTAAATGGATTACACGTCATCATGTTATATTACTGCTTATTAGTATAATTGGAATAAATTATTTCTTGAATTATCTAACTAAATGATGTTGAAAATTGAAAATCAATCGGAAATATTGCATTTATTAAACAAGACTCAAGTACTTTAAACGTTATATCCTGTTTTCAAATAATAATAATAATCGTCCCATGTTCAGAGTGCTATTTAAAAGTTGCAATTTTAGTTAATATTACAATAATTGGAGAATTGGAATATCCAAAATACTTTTTCGTCATAATAGTGCAACTTGCCATATCTTGTGAATCGCTGAAAGTTTGGTCCAGTTATACTTTAGGGCTACATTAAAGAGAATGTTTATTTGAACACTCGAACAATAATTCAAAACTTCTACTTAGTTTTCGCAGATGTATACTTACTTTAGATAGTTGTGCTTTAAACAAAATTCAGTATAATCTTTATAAAAGCTGTAATAAGAAGCAAATCGGCAAACTTTTGTTGGAACACCTTTTAATTAGTAAGAATATTATACAAATAGAAAGCTATACTGCTTAAGTGCAGCAAGTAGAGTTCAACTTCTAACTTTTATTTAATTTTTGCGTGACTACAATAATTATGACCTTAATCAATATTAATGTTATACCCACATATTTTATCAATTTGGTAAGTTATATTGTGTAATAGAACCTACCCGCATCTTGATACATCAAAGAGATATAATCTATATTTCACAGTTTAACTGTTTCATTGTTTAAAAGAAATAGAAAATTTTCAATTTTCTGGTATTTGCAATTTTTATTACATCAATAATCTAATCTATTTCTGTAATATATTATTAGATTCTGAAAGCGCGAAGAAAGTTATTTCTTTTGCCGTCAATAGATGTGAACTGACATCTCAACGTAACACCTCATTACGTAATATGGTATATTAAACATATTCTGACAATATGCTATTGCACACAATATTCCAAATAAATTTTGATATTGTAACCGTAGAACCGTACAGAAATAAAAATAAATAATTTCTTCCAATCTCAAGTTACATAATATATTTTTGAAAAAATCGATTTTAAAATTTGAAATGCTCATATTTAGCAGGAATAATAAAATTTATTACAAAGAAAATTACAACAATTTTTTCATCTTCAATTGAACTTTATTGATATCTTATAAATATTTTTTAATAATTAAAACAAATTTTTACCAAGATTGAAAAGCATCTCAAAATAGTCTTCAGAGTTGAAAATTTGAGTTTAAAAATTTTAAATTGCAGTAAAAATTTAATTTTTTTAACAAACTGCGTTGATTGATTTTTAAGGCATCCTACAATACATATTTCCTGCTACAGGTGCTGAATACGTGCTAAAATTTTACTAAAAGTTCTTGTTTCAGTAATTTTTTTTTAATTACAATGATGCACTTTTATTATATTATCTATTTATAACAATTAATAGTATTTAAATACTCACTAATAAAATTAGGTTAATGTTCCAGCACTTTTATTACAAATGAATTTTATAAATCACGTAATGTGTGATTTGCCAAACTAAAATTGCAAATTAATTACACTGCACAGCACTAAATATATAGAGCACTGTAAACTTTGCCATGAAAATATATAATTAAATTTAGAAAAATATAAGTAACTCAAACTAATTACAAAGCAAACAACATTAAAACAATTTCATAAATTTATTTTTACTTCAAACCACAAGATTTCATATTGCATTTTTTTAACTGTTCTGTTTTTATACAAAGATGATGAAACTTTTCACCATAAAATGAATGGGGCTAGTAAGCCCATGGTTTGAATTTGAAGATTAATCATAATTTTCGTTCATTATTTATAAATATAACACATACCTACGTACATAAACTGAAGAGCTTACACTATATCTAAGCAAATATCGGCAGATATGTAAATAGCATTTTTGTTTATACTTGTCCAAGTACCGAAAAAACTATGCTTTATATTTTCTAAATTTAAAACTTTTAGAAATAGCCCGATTTCAATGTATCTGAGGTGCAAAGTAAATATAAACAGTTTTAGTTGAATGGCTTTTTAAAATTCCCTAATTTTAATTCAATTTTGGGTATTTCTTCCTAACTGGAACATTTTCAAAACTTTTCAGTAATTGGATCAAGACGGAGAAATAAGGAGATATTTTAGTTCAAAACGAAGAAAAATTTTTCTATTTTTTCGCGAACTGATCGCGGAAAGTCGGATATTTATAAAAATAATATTGTATTTTAATACCGATTAGATTTTGTAGGTTGGTTGTAACTTCAAGAAGGACTTTAGGAATAACAAAGAAAATCTACCAAATTTTAAGAATTACATTCTTTTGCCTTTATGAACATAAATTTTTTTTTTTACGGCTCCTTATTAAATACGAAATGAGATATAATTAAAATTCAGAACAAGAAATATTAAAATTCTGCAGTTTGGAATGAAAATTCGCTACATAAAATAAATGCAAGACTCAGAATAAAAAGTTTAATAATTTTAACTGAATACAGATAGACCTATGTGTTTTACATTACAATTAATTCTAATAAATTATATTTTAAAATAATTGAAAATACTATAACTTTAAATATTATAAACTGCTAATTGAAATTTTAAAACAAATTATTATTATTTAAAATTTAATAAGAAAATTGTTATTGCCTACGAAGTTTACTTAATTATATTTAATTTAATTCACAAAGTTTGTTCTTGTGCGATAATCAAATGTATAATAAACAATATTAGAATAATTTAATAGCTGTTCTTTTAAATTGTTACAAGTTAGTACAAGAAAAGTTTTTACAAATAATAAATACTGACTTTTCTACATTTACAAGTAATACTTTTTCTATAAGAAACTTTTTTGCTACGTAAATATTTATGCTTTGAGCACGTTTAAATAAAAGTTTCGAAGTTCCATATTAATGGGAATTTAAGTTGATCCTTATTATAAACATCAAACTTACATAAAATGCATTCTTAATTTTCACCGTCCTGCGATGCCAATTAAGAACAACAACGATTAAAAGTATTTCATTTTAACAAATTGACTTCAAGTTTTTTGAAATGTAAAAGTTGACACGCTATTGTTATGAAATTCCACTCCGTTAAGTTCTAACGGTTGGATGGTAAGCGGGAAACTGCTAAACATTTAAGAAAACCGCGACCCTTTCTATGGTTCATGCGCACAAAAAATAATTTTGTAATAACTAATTGTTACACAGGTAGTATTGTAAAAAGAATTTACTTTCCATTTCTGCAATTTTCCAAAAACCAATTTAATGTTATATTAATTTTTATTAAAATACATTTTTAAGGAATTTTTTACCTCGTAGGAAACTATGTCTATTACCTGCAAATTTTATTTTTATATGAAAGTTTGTCAAGATGTAAACATAATTTTCACTATTTTTATATATTGTAATGTAATTTAACATTGCTTTCCATGTACCTAGTTAACTTGCATTCCTGAGATAACAGCATAATATTACGGTAGAATAAATATAATGCATTTTAATTAAACGTACAAGTCCCATAATAATATTCTATGTTTTCATATTCTTTCACCTACTTAGTATCTAATTTAAGTTTAGTTAACTTCGTTACTACAATAATATAATGGTAGATATTATAAGTGTACAGACCGCGTTACAAAAAAGTTTCTGCTGATTTAAAAGAGTCCCTTCAATTCAACCAACAGTAGTTTGCCCAAGAAAAATTACTTCTACCAATTCTGAATTGACTGTCTGCCAGATTGGTATTAAAACGAGGCCTCACAAATCAGCCTCAAAGTAAGTAAAAAACAATGCGATTTGTTAAAGTTTCTAGGCTGATTGTTTTAGTGTTGCCAGCTTAATTTATTATATTTGTCCCATTTGCTTATTTTGGAATTGATTTTTTCGTTCTAACCCTGAGTTGCCGAATAATCAATTTCATTATAGAACTTAACTTAACCGTAACCTACTCATTTTTGTAACTTTTAACCAAGATCAGTAGACAAACTTGTTGCCCGACTTTGTTTATCAGGACCTTTTCTCTTTTTCAATGCTGTATTCCTGTTTGCAAGGTTTCTTTTCATTATTTCTAAATTTAAATTAGCATTTTAATATATTATCCTCCATATTTTGAAAAACACAAAAAATTTACACGAAATGTTAATATAGTGTATTTTGAGTTTTAATTTATTTTTGAATGCCATAATATATTAAAATTTTTTCAATATCGGTTTCAGCGATTTTTTAAATTTATTAATTTAATTTTTGATCCGTCCACATTTGTTTAATACATATATAATTTTTCAATCTGTTTACCTCCTTGTCTTTTTGTTAGAGTTTTTATAATTTAATAAATTGTTTAAAATTTGTATTATGATAAATTAGTAATTTAAAAAAAAAAGCAACTACGACTTGGAAACAAATGTACCAAACTTAAAAAGTATTATATTATGAAAGTTGAACTTGACAAGATTAAATTGTTTGGTTTTTCTTTTAAAAGTTTCGATAGATTTATTTTAAAAATGTATTGAAATAAATTTCAAGCACGGTTTGTTTAATGTCAAATGTTTAAAAAAACACGGTTACACAATCACATAACAAAAAATTTCCTATTTATATTTCTTTAAAATTTTCTTAATTAGGAAAATTGAAAACCATTAATTCCGGTATTGCAATAATCACACCACTAACACAAACTTTATCATAATTTTGTTTGTGATGAGGGAAACAATTGGATTGAATCCCAAACAAGGGATTGTTACTTTTCGCTAGTTGTACAATTTCATTGGTATCGATTGGTATTATTGTTTGTCACGTTTGTCAAGATTTTTGGTTTTGCAATACATGTTTCGGTGCCACCAACATAAGAAGGGCCATAATATTCAACAAATAAATAAATGTTATTTTAACAAAAACTTTGAGCTCATATTCGACCAATAGGAATTATTCATGTGTAGTCAAATGTGTACTGAGTGCGCACACAGCTGCAGCTGCAATATTTGAAAATTCATACATAATACAGTCTTGTTTAAAATTAAAATAACAAAAAATCAAATAACAATAACAGAAGAATTTTACTGTTAAGCAGATGTACAAAGCAGTAAAAATGGTTAATATAAATTATTCAAATTTCATTGATTTTACAATCGCGTGAAAACGATAATGATTATTTCAAAATTCTGCAAATGTCATTTCGACTGCAATAACAAGAAATTTTATTGTTATCAATCTTGAGTTGAGAAAAACATCCTAAAAGTAAGATGAGTTAGATATTGCAGACGTACTTAAACAGAAAGCTGCAAATGTTTAAACAATAATAATAATCTCATACCCATAACGGAGATGAAAAGACTTAAGAGAAGCTTACCTGAAAGTCATTAAAAATATGGACAAAATATTAGTCTTATAGCACAGGATCAAGTTGGAAATACCAACCAAAGAAAACGAAAATTAATCAAATTTTAATAGAAACAAGGCAACGAACGACACGAAGCAAAAAAAAGATTTGCGTGATTATTTTTTCTAGATTTCTAGCGTTTTTCCTTAGGCAATTTTTAAGGTTCAATTTATTTTCAATACGTTTGAAAATGTTATGAAAAAAATCGTCGTCTTGAAAAGGATATTGTGAGTGATAACTATGCGTTTCATTTTGAGGGATCTCAACTGATCTACTCGTTTCTAGCTTTTGCGTTAAAATTTATTTTTAACAAGCCAGAGTCTGTAGAATTTTCGAAACTCTTGACATAGTGCTTAACCTAACATCTAATGGGTTCGCCGTATTGACGAAAATATAACGTTTAGCATTTTGAACTTTTAATAGTTATCATGTAATTGAAATGGACAAACGGGTAGAAAATTTAAGATTGCTATTCGTGTGTGGATTGTTGATATTGCAGAGAACGTGATAAAAGGTGATTAAAAACTTTATTAATTATTTTGGTGATTGTTACCTTTTAGCCTCCCGTGAGTGGAGCAGCGTGCAATCGTAAAAATTATAATACGTAATTAGTAAGTACATAATAAGAAAAAACATAAAAAGAAAAAAGAAAAAGAATACGATTGCTCTTGATTAATGGGATTTTGTTTAAAAGAAATTTTCTGTAGTTCAATAGATGAAAAGGTGAGTGAATGCAGGTGTTACCGAACAGTAAATCATTATATTATTAAGGTACATTTTTGAAATAACACGTTTAGTTCTGTAATCGCTTTCTTAACTGCCATACACGGTGGGTATAATGGTCAATGAGTACTGAAATAACAAAATAAGTTGTCAAAGCATTGATTCAATAAAACACTTTTATGTAAAATTTTTACTGTGTAACATATTATTATTATTACGATAGTTTTCTATTTTTTTTATTACAACCTTTGTATAAGCACCTATTTTTCATTACAATAATTAAAAAATAAAAGTAGACATTTGTATCAAGCCGCAGTGTGGAACATTACTTCTATGGTTTTCCTTATGAGTTATGAGAACATTTTTATTTTGTTCTTTATACAGGTTGAACCCAGCTGACGATTGCATATAAACGCGAAGCACTTATCTTGAATCTATATATATAATGTAGTTAATTGAAATTATTTTTAATTTAATTTCAATTTGCAGTAATTAAATTTTCATTCAGTTATTTCATTTAAATTGCAACATATAAAAGAGAAATCCGAAAAACAAGCGAATAGTAATAAATTGTTCATTAGACAAATAAATGTCAAAATATACGAAATTCTTTATTCTATACGCAGTATAATTTTTTTTACAACATTTATTATTTATCCGGAATCACCCAATCAATTGCCATAATAATTATCTTTGCATAAATCCTGTAAATTCATTGAATTTTGAATACGTATACCATATTATGCAAAAATTAATTGTCTAATTATTAACAACAAATTGTTGTCTTTATCATAATATATAATCTATACGAAACATAGATAATACATATTATGTTAACTGAATTCATGTGCATGATTAATCAATTCTTCAGGTAGAAACGACGCCAAGTATGTAATAAATTCCATATATATATTAAATGCGTGCCGAAGTACCAATAAGGTGGCCCCACTGTCTCATATTTAATATACAAACAAATATAATTAATTATGGAGACATAACTATTAAAATAAAATATTTCATTTTTCTTGCTTTTTATTTTAAATTTTTATCATAAAATATTTTTACAGGTACCACATAATTATAAACTTAATTAAATAATAAAATATTTGAATTTTCCCTGAAAGTTGAGATAGGTACATTTAATTGCCACGAAGTTGCTTCCATTTTTTTAAAGTGCATTTCCATACAACACAATTTTGCTTTTACATTTCTTTTTAATAATTCTAGGTTTTACTTTCATTTAAGCAATTTATTATTGAATAATTTAATGAATTTAAAATAAAATATCGTAATAATCAGTAATAATAACGTATTTGCACTATTATATCTAAATGGTTTGTAGAAATATCGGTATAATTTCCAGAAAATACATTATTTCAGTAAACAACTTATTGGGCAATTTTTATTAAACTTTCCCATGAGATATAATAATTTTGATATAGTTAATTAGGGTCACATGTTCTAAGAAAATCATGGTATTGCATTACGACACGTTCCTGTTGCGGAGTTTCTACAGAACCGGGCCTCTGGAGTCGAATTTTAATGAATGCTCTCTGAGGTGTTATATCCTGAAAATGTACAAGGTAGCATGCAGCCATTACTCCTGTTCTACCACGTCCCATTCTGCAATGAAGTCCAATCGCCTAAAACATATTTAAAATTCAATAAAAATAATGGAGTGTAAACTAGTGGCGAATTATAAAATATTCAGAAAGCAACGATTATGTCGTCGGCTGTTTATGAAGATTAAAAACAGCTTTTCCGTGATTGTTGCAGAGAAAACCTAATAATTAACCAAAAGTTTTCTTATTTTAGTGACACTTTATGCAAATTGTAACACTCAACTATTTTCATACTTAAAATCCCTACAGTCAATGTTTTCCTTTAACTTTTGATAGTGACAGGAATTATAAAATTGAAATGAAGTGCTAATGAAATCACGTAAAAACCGCGATGCCTGTATATTAAAGCAGCGCTGCATTAAAGTAAGGAATGCAATTTAAAATTCTTTTCAAAATGTTATTCGGCAATTAAATCAATTAAATTGTAACTTAAACAATTAAATAGCAGAATTTAAACTCAACTTCTAAAAATAAACTGTGTTATTAAACAAATTAAAAAACAAATTTTTTAAATTTTAATTTAAAAATAAAGAATCGGGCGCATGATCCATCTAAAGACATTGTGAAAATTGTTAGTAGAAAGCTCCAATGATATGCAATAAGCAGGGAACATGCTTTTGTGGGAAGTGTTTCGATTATTTCAATTATATTGAATTAATCCCTTATCGTGATATTCACAGTTAAACTCGAAATTTAAATTTAATTACGTATTAGTTATTAGTTGATGAGGATTCGGTCATTTTAATCTGTTTTAAACAGATAATCTCTCCAACGTATATTTCATGGTAACTGCACACTATTTACCATCAAATCATAAATATGAAGTTTTTTTTCGTGAAAATCTAATTTTTCGCATCCGCATTTGCAAATGAAAAGATAAAATAATTTATTCGGTGATATCAAACTGGATGCCAATAAGATTATTGAAAGATTAGTAAGGCTTCGAAGCAGCTCAATTAATTTAATTGTTAAATTATCAGTCTATGCTTAATAATAATTTATTGTTTATTCAATTTTAAATTGTTACAAGCAGTAAATAGTATTTGCATTACACTGTTTACCTGCTGTTGTTGGATAGTAATAATGAATGAATTATGATTAGGTGAATACATAAATCTACCATTTATAATTTACCTCGAGATTACTCTTGTTCGCTTGTTAAATACAAATTACAGTTACTAAGAGGGTTGATCATAATCTAGATACAAGTTACAGGCAGTGATGTGTTCTGGTAACAGTTAATTTCGAGAATTGTATTAATAATTATCTTACTTTATCAAATATTTGTCCTCGACAGACATCTCTCAGTAATTGTATAAGTACTTAAAATTTCTTCAAATTCAATTAATGTTCTCATTTGGCATTACTTTCAAGAATAGAAAATTGTGTAATTGTGAAATGCACGTTTCTTGTAATAATTCAATCATTAAGTAATTTTCTTTCGAGATTTTCAGATCTTTTTGAAATTCGGTATTTTGTATATATTTGGAAGTGTTTATTTCGAATTTTCACATGCCAACCACTTCAAAGAAAATATTTTGAACTAATACACATTCCAATAATAAGTGCTACCTACCATACATTTATTTTTCTGTAATATTACGTTTGATCGAAATCGTAAACAAAATTTCATTAATATGATTAATTTTCACCGAAATAGTTGTTAATAAAGACCTCGATTTAGGAATTCAAGATGGAAAATTAACACTACACTCTGAGGTTGGTGTAAACCTCGTTTTAGTGTGATTGCCTTTTGGTAGTTGTCCAAGTGACTTGGGAATGGGAATGAATATCACCGGGAATGTCAAGAATAATATGTAATGAACCATTACTTTTTCTGCGGTGATGCATAGATACCGCAGGTGAGTAAACATACTTTTTTGCCACCCGTCGCCGACAGAAAAGGTGAAAACCTATTGAGTATTTTGAGAGACAGGCATTTCAGCTGTTTCAGTAGTTTTAATAAACAGATACAAAATGATATTTTAATGAATCTTTAAAAAAATCGATTCCAAAATCTGATAGGCAGATGCTTACAAATTTTTTCAATAAAAGAAATGATGACGATGAATGTGCACAAACAGAAGTTCAACCGCACGTGAGACCACACAAATCCAAAATGTGTTGATATTTAACTGAAGTTATTTTAACAATGTTATAAAATTAAATAATATTATTGTATGTACGTACATATAAAATTCCAACTGTGCCTTTCTGTAACTCCCCATAGGGAATCTGTTACACTTCATAAATTCTCATATTATTGCTCAATAAAAAATAAAACTAACTTCAAAACTTATATGACAAGTTTAGATTTTAACTGTTTATAAAATAGCATTATAAAGTGTAGCTTTGCTAACAACCTCATAACAATTTAATTTATAAATTACTGTTTTTTTAAATTATTACCTAAAATAAACAATTAATAAAGCGAGGAAACATATTACGTAAAATATTAGATGCATCGGTTTAGTGAAACCTAAAATAAGTTTTTGCACGATCGGACTATTTTGTTTATTTTTGCACGATCGGACTATTTTGTTTATTTACTAATAGTGTTTCTATGACAGTAAGTTGATTTTACTGGTTGCTAGGACTAAAACGACGGTAAGTAATTTACTTACCGTTTTTAAAACGGTAAGTAAAATAAATAAAATTTCAAATAAAAACACGATTTATTTGAAATTAAATGTACAGTTGTTACAGCTAGAAATAGAAATCGATATAGTATTGCTTTTTTCGGTATTTGTATTAACAGAAAATGCTCGTGATGTAGAAGCACCAGTTGACGATTGTGGTATAGTATCATCAGAAACGCTGCAAGGTGATTCATTATCATCATGCAGAATTTTTTCTGCAAATTGATTTTTGTTCTGAAGGGAATCTTCTACATAACTTTCAGCCACAGTCGAAGATTTCCAACCTCCATGTCTTTTTAGTCCTAAAACATCTACACCTTTATTGGCTAATAATGTGTCTGAAGTACGTCGAAACGAGTGACCAGTGTAATTAACTACATTTTTCAATTTTAAGTATTCAGCAATTTTTGATGGTAAAGTTCCAATTGTACCTTTACCGACTACCTGATTATTGCACTTCCCATTCCGATAATTTAGGAATAAATGTAACGACTTTGCATTGTTTGGCCGCAGTTTAATATATTTCCGAACAATTTCTAAATAATGAATTTTTTCATCTTTTTTATTTATGACAGTAAATGTCCGCTGAATATTTGTTTTCGTATTTGGAATGTTTATAATAATAAACGATTCACGATCGTCTAAATCTTTAACTGTCATGTTATATAACTCTTCCCTTCGACATGCTCCCGCTACTCCTAATATCATTGCTACCTAAAAAAATACATAGTCGCAAACATATTCTCGTATTTTACAAGTAATCTAAATTTACCTTATGGATTAAAAACAATTCATCTGGTGCTTCAATTAAAAATTTACACATTTCATTCTTAGTAAAAACACTGGCCTTTTTAGGTTTATATCCAATATTTTTTCTCTTTAGAAAGGCAATTAATGTGGAAAACTTAAAAATATCAATAGACTCGTGTAAAAAAATAGTAGCTTTCAACATTGAGTATTCGGCCCATAAACTACCTGCAGCTTTCAATTTTCCGTTTCTTTGGACCAAATACGCTAACAAGATTTTTTCACTCGTATTTTGATTCTTTTCCTCACACCATGTTTTGAAAATTTTGTACGTCGTTTCATAACGTTCCCTAGATTTTTCGGGAATTATTGCCGAACGTCCAATATTCCAAGCTTTTTCTATATCACCATTTTCACTTTCAGCATCACTCATTTCGATTTTATAATAATATATATTTAATATACGGTAGATAACTGTATTCACAATTTTACAAATGACAACATTTGTTTTTCTTTTGTAAATAAAACCACGGCAACAGAATTAATTCAAATTTTCTACCTACTTCATAAATAACTACAAATAATGCCAATGCAATTTAGATTTGACTTAAAAAAAATTAATTATTTTTTATATTCATTTCGATCGTGCAAAAAATGTTATAACCATCACGAACGGTATGCAATTTACCGGTTTCCGAAAATATTGGAGACTTCGCTCCGCTACGCGTCGCTCAGTCTCCAAACATTGTCGTCAACCGGTAAATTGTACATACCGTTCTAGATACTTAATATACTATTACTAATAGTGTTTCTATGACAGTAAGTTGATTTTACTGGTTGCTAGGACTAAAACGACGGTAAGTAATTTACTTACCGTTTTTAAAACGGTAAGTAAAATAAATAAAATTTCAAATAAAAACACGATTTATTTGAAATTAAATGTACAGTTGTTACAGCTAGAAATAGAAATCGATATAGTATTGCTTTTTTCGGTATTTGTATTAACAGAAAATGCTCGTGATGTAGAAGCACCAGTTGACGATTGTGGTATAGTATCATCAGAAACGCTGCAAGGTGATTCATTATCATCATGCAGAATTTTTTCTGCAAATTGATTTTTGTTCTGAAGGGAATCTTCTACATAACTTTCAGCCACAGTCGAAGATTTCCAACCTCCATGTCTTTTTAGTCCTAAAACATCTACACCTTTATTGGCTAATAATGTGGCTGAAGTACGTCGAAACGAGTGACCAGTGTAATTAACTACATTTTTCAATTTTAAGTATTCAGCAATTTTTGATGGTAAAGTTCCAATTGTACCTTTACCGACTACCTGATTATTGCACTTCCCATTCCGATAATTTAGGAATAAATGTAACGACTTTGCATTGTTTGGCCGCAGTTTAATATATTTCCGAACAATTTCTAAATAATGAATTTTTTCATCTTTTTTATTTATGACAGTAAATGTCCGCTGAATATTTGTTTTCGTATTTGGAATGTTTATAATAATAAACGATTCACGATCGTCTAAATCTTTAACAGTCATGTTATATAACTCTTCCCTTCGACATGCTCCCGCTACTCCTAATATCATTGCTACCTAAAAAAAATACATAGTCGCAAACATATTCTCGTATTTTACAAGTAATCTAAATTTACCTTATGGATTAAAAACAATTCATCTGGTGCTTCAATTAAAAATTTACACATTTCATTCTTAGTAAAAACACTGGCCTTTTTAGGTTTATATCCAATATTTTTTCTCTTTAGAAAGGCAATTAATGTGGAAAACTTGGAAATATCAATAGACTCGTGTAAAACAATAGTAGCTTTCAACATTGAGTATTCGGCCCATAAACTACCTGCAGCTTTCAATTTTCCGTTTCTTTGGACCAAATACGCTAACAAGATTTTTTCACTCGTATTTTGATTCTTTTCCTCACACCATGTTTTGAAAATTTTGTACGTCGTTTCATAACGTTCCCTAGATTTTTCGGGAATTATTGCCGAACGTCCAATATTCCAAGCTTTTTCTATATCACCATTTTCACTTTCAGCATCACTCATTTCGATTTTATAATAATATATATTTAATATACGGTAGATAACAACTGTATTCACAATTTTACAAATGACACCATTTGTTTTTTTTTTGTAAATAAAACCACGGCAACAGAATTAATTCAAATTTTCTACCTACTTCATAAATAACTACAAATAATGCCAATGCAATTTAGATTTGACTTAAAAAAAATTAATTATTTTTTATATTCATTTCGATCGTGCAAAAAATGTTATAACCATCACGAACGGTATGCAATTTACCGGTTTCCGAAAATATTGGAGACTTCGCTCCGCTACGCGTCGCTCAGTCTCCAAACATTGTCGTCAACCGGTAAATTGTACATACCGTTCTAGATACTTAATATACTATTTACTACTTACTTCCTGTTTATTACGACATGATTTACAAATATTTATAAATTCCTTAATCTGCTCCAATGTTGGAGCTTCAAATTCTTCTATATCGATTTTGTACCAATTTAGTTTTTTAAAATTTGTAATTGGTGGAATCATTTCAGGTGAAAGCGTTATCAAGTGCTTCACGTTTTCTTTTACCAAAAACTCTAAATTTGGAACAGTTTTTGGAAAACCCATTCCAGCCAGTTCGTTAGGTACAATCCAAGAAAAATTGAATGGAGGAACAGGCTCCACTGAAGATTCACAATCATTCATTATTATTTGATGTGTCATATTAAGAAGTGCTTTTTTTCTTTTAAAGATGCTGTATTTATAACATTACCTAATATTTTTTCAGTAAATATTTTATAACCTAAAAGTTTTGACACTGTTATATTATTGACCTATGAAAAGAAATTTTAAAAACACTTATTGAAAACACCCTTAATATTTACATCTGTACTGTAAAAATATTTACATTTGAGGTATAATACAATAGTTACGTGCATTTAAATACGAAATATATTTTTGTTCGAGAATATCGACTGTTGGAAATATTCCAATTCTATTGTTTGATCAAATGCGGCAAATTTAAAAGTGCCACTACGCTCTTTCCTTTGCATTGCCACAAAATGTTATTTTTAAAATCCAGTGAATGACAAATAACAATAAAATATAGACATCTGCATTGGCTTGTCTTTCTCTTGTTAGTTTTTCACATACATAAATACTCCAATTTATATACTCTGCGTCTTTTAGTGTAAAATTTTCATATATACTTGTGATTATTTAGGTAAATGTTGGAATTGCATAAGAACGAAAATCGAACTTATCTACCTAAGCTTTCCTTTTAATGCTGGTTATGTAACTTAATGATATAAAACAAAAATGTTTTCAAAAAATTATTTTTATTAAATTTGAAATCGCTTTAGACACAAATAAACATTACAAAAATATATTTTAGTAGCCTGGTACAATAAATTAAAAAATTTTACTAATTAAACAAAATGTTTATTATAATAATTTACAAAACAATTAATGGAAATTAACTAGGTAGGCATAATAAATAAAAAAAATATATTAATATTCTTCTATTCCATAATCCTCCTCCTCGTTATAATTATTAGTGTCTTCTTCATCGTCATCATAATAATCTTCATCTTCTTCATATTCATCAATTGCTATAAGAAATTGCAGAATATTATTTTGAGAAAATTTAACCCAAAATAAAATTTACCTGGATTAGTTGCTTCTTGTGGTTCCTCACTTACTTTCTTGGCAATGTTTTCTTGTTCAGACGTTACTGCAGATTTCATATAAGTTGACGAAGATTGATCAACGGATGGAGTGCATGTATTTACTGTTTTGGACGAGTTAATATTAATATTAGGACGCGTACGAATTCTCGACCTTGCCGTTAAGGTAACTGTAGGTTTGAGAGTTCTAAGAACAAAATAATGATAAGAAATTCAATAGATCCAAAGATTATTACAAATTTACCGAATTGGAACAATGGTGGGTAACTGCAACTCTTGTTTCGAAGACGGGGTAGTTACTTCACTAGTTGGTATCGAAAGAGTGTTTAATTTTTTCAGTACTTCGTAATTAATCTTTTTTGAAAATTTTTTTTCTTGTAGCATTTTCTCAATTCCTTCCGCTGCCGTGGTTGACGGACCCGTGTGCTGTTTTCTTTTGTTAGTTGCTCGTTTCTTTTTTTCAGGTTTTCCAGACTCCTTTTCTTTTTCTAACTTTTCTTGTTTAACTAATAAATATAATCATCTACTTATTAAGATTGTTTTTATTGTGATGTTCTAGTAAGTATTAGAGCGTTAAAAAAATAAATTAATTTACTCATTTGAAAATCGTGTAATTCCAAAACTGACCTTGGGAGATTTTCCAATTTTACTTTTGGTTTTCAAGTTCTACCGAATTCAATAATGGGCAAAAATTAAAAAATAATCCTTAAGAAAATTGTTACTTACTCTTTTGTTGTTCCAAATACTCGGCATTTATTTGCATCCACAGTGATTTTTTGTGCTCTACCTCGTCTTCATTCATAATATATGCATCCAATTCCTTGTCATCGATATCATCAAAAGCCAAATCAAAATCGGTCGTAACTGTGTTAGCAGGTACACTAACTTCGTCATTTAATGAACATGCTAAGCCCATACTATCTATATTTGGCCCTTGAATAAAATAAAATTTCTCATTTGCACATCTCAATAAATTGAAATTACCAATTACAATTTGAAACTACATAGCTATGTATACTTTACGCTTAATCGACTTTTTTATAACCATAATATGGAAATCTACAATACAAGCAACTATTCATTTGAAATTCAGGATTCCTCAAGACCCAATTACATATCAGTATAGCACATACTTCAATACTGGAGTATACCGGCAATACCGAAACAAAAATACAGCCTCGAAAGCTGTTGGATTTGATTTACTCTTAGTCAGTTCTAATTCTAATTCGGTCAGAGAGATTTATCCCGAATGTAAAGATGCGTTATTGGAGATTTAAGTAGTTATCAAATTGTTATATAATATTATTATCATACACCTAAATCACGAAGATAAAATTTACGAATTAAAACCAAGAGTTCGATTTGTGGTGTAAGAATTACCACCCAATAAAATCAAGCTTGGTGAGATATGTGCAAAAAATAATATTTGTTTTAAAATTTAGTGTAATTATTTAGAATATCACACTAGTAGGACTACAATAAATGCAAGTTAGTCACCATTGTTGGAATAAAAAAAAATTAATGGTAAGGGGATATACGCAGTTGATTTTTTTAAATTCCATTTTCGTAATGTACATAGTATATTTAAGTATATGCACAGAAAATTTCATGTTAATCTGAAAACTATTCTCGAAGGTACAAAACTTTTGCAATTTTGTAAATGCACTATGCGTAAAGCGTTTCGAAGTCTTTGCAACCGTTTTACTCAAAACTACATTTTAAAGTCGGTGAGCAAGATTTCTCGGAAACAGCTGAACCGATCAGTCTCAAATTTGTACACAAGCTCAATAAATATATTTTTTTGAGGTTAATTGAATATTTCTCGCAGATAAATAATTTCCATTTTATTAACAATTTGAGGCCAAAATTTTTATCAAAATCGGTTATTCCTTCGATTAAACTCTAGATAAAACCTTATATTAACGAAAACTCTTTTGATTTCTCATATTGGATGATCCAATCCAGAGATATCTTGCTCACCGAAAGATGCCTTTTTTAAGGAGAGCTCCCGGAGATCGGCTATAGTAGCTTTAATAATAGCTTTTATAATAAAATTATAATTATAATAAAATAAATTGATATGTCTTTCCAGGAAAAATTCTTGAAAAATCGTTTGTTTTTCGGCTTCCTGACTGCGTATAACCCCTTAATAAATATATTCGTCTCCGTTAGTTTTGAATTATTTTATTTTATTACAATACAGAGAATTTCAATGAACTTCATGATTATACAAAGAAATGGAACCCAAAAAAAAAGTAGGCTGCAAAATTTGCGTCTCATCATTAAAACATCTGCGCCCTTTTCGAATAAAGCTTCCATTTGAAAATGAAAAGCTTTTCTTTTGAAATAATTAAAACACAAATTGTAATAAAAAGTTAGATAAAATTCACTTACCAAGTTCAACATTGGAATCTTCTTCAAAACAATTTGGATCATCAAGTTTTTGCTCTTGTAAAATTTCGTGAATGGTGTCACGAGTTGATGCGTCAATAAAAAGCGATTGATCCCTTTCTTCATTGTGTTTAATACGATTTTCTAAATAACATTATGCGTATGATATAATATAACATATTTTTAATATAAAAATATTTTCGAAATTAAAAAGTATGTACTTTAGTAACTTTCAGTAAACAGCTGTTGAAAATATAGGTATATTATATTATATTATAAAAGAAACTTACTTTTAGTTGACTGATGTTTTCGTTTTCTATTATTTGAATCTAATTGCGACTCTATTTCCTGCTGAAGCGAAATTAACGTGTCTTCTTCGGTGGTCATAAGCTGCAATATAAATTAGTTTTGGTTTTACAAATATCTTTGCAATTGTAATTAAATTACCTTCTGCAATCGCTCTTTGTCCTTCTTACGAGCGGCTTTAAAAGACGGAGGATCCTGTGCTTCTTCCAGATCTATATCCTTAAATTCGTCTAAAGTTAACGCGCTAGAAGGTGTGTCGCTAAACTCGACTAATCTAAAAAAAATTGTTCTTAATTTTTTGCATTGCATTTTCGAATTATTTAGGACTATCTTGTAGTGCTCGACACAAAAATAAGTACACTTGTCTCGGTAGATTAGAAAAACTACTTCAAAAACGTATACAGCGACAATGGTTTTCATAATAATTGAACACGATTACTAAGCTGAAGACTACTCATCTAAATTGAATTCATGAAAGGAAATACTAAAAAATATAAGAACTCGACAAATGTTTGCTGCCACCAATATAAGATGGCAATTTCGCCAAGAAACATCCAATTTAATTATTTTTAAATGAACGTTTGCACAGAATAAAGTGAAGACATAAAAAGTTATTATTAAACAGCAAACTCTATAGTTTAGATTTAAGACAAATTCAACAAAATATATTTTTTAAATAGCACTTGAAAACTGTAAGACATAGTAACTTAATGGAAATATTTAAGAGCATTTTCATGCGATTTTTAATATTCTGATGTCACTTTCGGAATAATATAATATTCATATGAAACGTTACAGGTGAAATATAATTCGAAAGAACATTAAAAATATACTTTTTAATAGTTTAGTTAGCATCAGGGCGTAAATAATTTTCAACGAAAAGGCATAAGTATCGTAGATTAAAAATTTAAATCTACTATTGGAAATATTTTATAGGGAAATATTACTAGCGAAACCTTCAAAATAATATTTTTTAAATTTTTTTAGTTGCTATCTTCTATATTCCGATATTTTCTTTTTAGAAGTGACATTTTTGGACACAACATCACTAGTATCTAATTAATAAATTCGTAACTTGTGAAATAACTTAATATTTGAATTCAAACTAAAACAAGTTATAATTAAACATTGTCGAAAGTTTAAAAATAAATATTTAATTCTCTAATTGTTTAATTAACTTGTTTTAGTTTGAATTCAAATATTACATCATTAGTATCTATCGAGAATTCAATGTAATACTTTTCAATAGTTAAAATGAAGTATCTACAATGTCAATAAAAGTAATTTTACTTTGCTTTTACTAGCTAGCGATTATATTTGAATTTGAAAAGTCAAATGGACGCAGAAAATATACAACTGAAATTGTAAACCATACACAGCGCAGTCTTTTTATTTCGATTTTGACCAAAATTAAGTTATGTCTGCATGAATCTATGAGAAGATTATAGAGTATTCATTATTAATATACTATTGTGAAAGTAGTGGACATCATTTCTGTCGTTGATTGGGTTTTCATTCAAACAGATTTTAATCGCATCTTTTATTTTGTATTTTATCCGCCTTTTTCCAAATCCAAGATCCTCTCTTTCATGGAACGTGAGTTTCAAGGCAGCCATGTGCTTGCACAAAGGAGTTTATGTTTATCTCCCCTTGCTTCATAAAAGCACAGGACATTATTGTAACATTGAAAGACATGAAATGGTCACCGTGATCCAGCTGATGAAAATTCACGCCACGTGTATTGCAAAAATTATGTTTTGGAATTTGCATGGATAAATGTTGTAAGGTTGTAGAAAAAATAGCAATTGATTAAATGTTTGCAACATTTTAGAAATAAATTATACAAAACATAAATTACTCAATACTAATGGCACATGCACATTGTCTTGCCTACCCGATAAGGGAATGGTAAAGGCTTCAGCCGGAGTAATTAAAAATGATTGCATGGTTAAATGCAATAACAAATTTTATAGTTCTGAAAATATTTTAGGTGAATAGCATCCAAACAAAGGAACGTTCAAAGGTTTAACTATTCCCAGCATATCATTGATCAGATTAAGAATATAATGAAATTATATAACAAACTATTAAATTCAATATTAAATATATTCATATAAATAATAATAATATATTACGTTTACTTGTGCAATATTACTAGCTTTATAATATATTAAGATCAAAACCTAAAACATACACACACACACTTTTCAGAACTAAAATGTTTCACAAATGAAGTACACAGTAAGTATATTATCGCAAACGTTTTCACCATACTAATGCATAATCACCATACTAGTTCATCGGTTGATGATGTTATGGTATGGTGAAAACTTATTTTCTAAAATATTGATATGATTAATATCGAGTTACACTACTTAAACTATGTATCAATTGATTACTGAATGGAAGTTTATACTAACTGCATTATTTTTATTCAATTTCTGATAACCGACTTCGTTATCTGACGACGATCTTTTGAAAGAGAAACCGGTTGCCCAAAATTAAATAATAATTTTCAATTAATTTCAAGATACACACATAAATTTATTTTAACATAAAATTATAAAAACCTACCTTTTGCGCAATGTCGATTCGTGTATTTTTACAATTTTGACAATATCACTTGTGGTGCGATTGAAATCATGAAATCGGGCGGCTATCAAAAGCGCTATAAAACATAAATTGTGTAAAATTGTATTGTGTAAAACAGTAAAGACAAATGAATAAAATTAGTTACGCTCATTATAAAATGAAAGAAAATTTTTGTTATCAGATCGTAGCGTACATTTTTATTTACACAAAATAAAAACTAAATGCGATCCTATATCAAAAAAGACGAATTATTATTTTGAAAGAAAATTATTTGAGATTTTAAAAGAAACCCATTTTTGGTTATTTTAATATCGTTATTAGATTATATCATGGAGTATGAAATTGTAGAAACTTAATTTTGTGTTGTTCTTTGTTATAATATGTTCTTCACAATATTATTTATTACCTGCACCACATAGTCCTGATGGTCTTCTACCAGAGTCTATCGAATCCTTCGCCATTCTCTTAACTATTCGTTGTGCTGTATCGATAACATCTTTAGTTTTTTCACCAAATTCAAGGCTACCCGCAAAACGAATTACATACATGCAAGGATCTAAAACAAATAAAAACCAATATGAATGTAATTATTGTTGGTTACAAAAAGCTTAATTAAAGAAGAATGGTGAGAACAAGAGTGATCATATTTTTAATAAAATTGTGATAGTATAATAATTAATATTGTATATTCGCACGTATTAAGTAATACTCCTATTAAATAACATAATTATATTATTATGAAAGTAGTAATGAAGCTGATTAAAATGTCAGAAGATGATCTGGCTTCCAGCTGATCAACTAAAAGATGGCAGGATAGTTGGCAATCAATGTTTAAAGAAAATTAGTATCAACAAAGCAAGTCTTAGTAAATCTCTATATTGCTTATAAAATTATAGGAGTAGATAATAATAAATCGATTATTGGTAATAAAATAACAACATAACAAAAATAATTTTGAAAAAGTTAATTAGGAGAGAAGAGACAAAACATACTGGTCAAAAAATATATTAATTATAGAAAATTAAAGAAAATCAGCGATATAAATCTGGGTAACCTTAACTTCAATATAAAGGGCGTTTTTTAAGAGGCGTTAGACTTCCGATAGGGATAACTGGTAAAGGAGCTGTCATTTGTTGTAAGTTCAATGTCATTTTTATTCGGTGAGGTCTAACAAATCATTATGGAAAGATAACGTGCCATACAGCGCCAGCGACCAAAGCAATGAATTTATTGAAAGCACAATTTGGCGAAAAAGAAAAGCATTGAAAGTCAACGTAAAACGTATTAAGTAGTGCAAATATACAGTTCCAAATGCTCTAAAAAGTGGACTCCAAAAAAAATTGGACTGAGAGGATGTGCTATTTATATAGTAAATGGCAGCCGCGGAGCTCATTTGCCGGAAATTGAATTTAAATATTAATTGATAAAAAAAATTGTAACTTTAAAAACACCCTCTACATGTATTACAATAAATTATAAGTTAACCATCGTGATATAAATCTTTTTAGTACAAACTAATCTAAAAATTGGACTGACAAAATTCTAGAAACACCAGAAGTAGGATCTTACGTCAGATGTGTTATCCAAATTTCATTATGATTTTTAAGTTTAGATTAAAAAGTTATTTATTTGAAACTAGTCATTTTGCGATAAAAATTAAAACTGCGAAATTGTTTAATACATTTGGAAAGCCTTCTTTATGAACTCTTAGTCCACCCACATTCAATAACAGTTTGCGACCTATAGATTAAAATAATAAAATAGTTTATTAGAAATCTTTAAATTTCATAATATTATATCGGTTCATTTTTGGAGAGTATGATTTCATTTTGTTCTAACGCTATCCCAATAAAAATAGAGCAATTAATAGGCCAATTGTTAACGTATGACGCAAAATTAATTACAATATAATTATTATAGCATTGTAACAATCGATGCAATCAATAGCAATGACAACTTGTCGTTGTATAGGTTGCTCAAATTTATTTAAAAATGTATATATATATATATATATTTATATATATCAATGTATTATACTTCATTGAAAAGGTTACAAAATTATTTTTATATACAAGGAGGGCTAACTTAACGAATATAGTATATTAAAATAGTAGGATCGTGTATGTAAGTAGGTAGATACTAGTAACAGTGTTTAAATTAAACAATTTAATTTAAAAGTGCATTTTCAATTTTTAATATCTAGCATATTCGATTGAACAACCAGGATCTATCAAGGTAGAACATCTCTACAAAAATTAACCATTAAAGTGAAGGTTTTTGAAACCTAATCAGAAATTGGCAAATAATCATAAAATTAAATGTTTTATTCTTAAAAATATCAAAGAATAATATAGAAAACAATTAAAATATATTTTACGTAATCAAATTCTTACTGATACTGCACCATTTTAACCCCAATTGCCACTATATAAAAGTTTATAATAGCAATAGCAATAAAAAAAGTGTATAGTAGTATATAAATACAATTCCTTAATAAAATAAAATAATAAATAAAATTACATCAAACTATATTATAACAAACTTTATGTACAATTCAAATAAATATCCGTTTAAAAATCGGTTTATGATTGTGTCAACTTTTACGTAACATCAATTTATTATTAAGTACTTACTTGAAAACTTTTAATAAGGTATATATTTACAGATCACTTCAAAACTATGTAGTACACACAATAGATTTACATACAGCGAAGTCGTAAAGTTTGGAACAAATTCGATAAAATTCTTCATAGAAATTTTCACCAAAAATCGTCGGACACGTCAACTATACATTTTTAAATGTCACTTTTTCTGTCATCGACATTTTTTAAAATTGTGGTTTATTTTTGAGCTGTGACCTCATTGCAAAGTTTTTAATGGCAACCATTATTTCTTTACGGATTTAGTACATAATTTTCTAAATATGAAAATTTAATATCACTATGACTGCATCTTAAATTTCCTTAACAAGAAGGCTTACTCGGTAAATTGTGTACTATCCAAATCCGAAAAGATAAATAAAAGTTGTCATTTAAAAAATATACGATAAAGTCACAGCTCAAAAACAAAACACGACAAAATGTCAATGGCAGAAAAAGTGACATTTAAAATAATAAGGTTTACGTTGACGACAATCTTATCGAATTTGTTTCAAACTTTACGAGCTTACTGTATTTATTATATTATAAAGCTAATCAATACCTATGCTAAAAGTTTTCGATTGCGTTTTTCATATAAGTAATTAGCATTCTGCAAGTGACAATAATTGAATTATGCATACTTGACCAAATCACTTAAAGATGTAAATTTTTGAAAACAAACATGTACTAAGGCTAAAAGAGAAAGTGTTGGAAAATATCAATAACTAATAATACTCATATATCCGATGCAATGTATTTATACTTATTATGCTAGTACGCGATATATTTTTAAATTATTATTATTAAAGTCCAATAATTTTTCAACATATTGATAAAGCTAGGTACAATTTTTAGATATAAAATCAATATAATCAGACAAATCCAAGTTACAAAACATTTCCTCTGATTTAAATAAACTGCTAATCTATTAATTTTATTTTTAAAATTAATTAGTACCTACTTTACATAATTGGAAATCGATAATAATAAACTACACAATATGATACTTGGTAGAGTGCCTTTGTACGTTGACATTATACTATAAACCACAACAATAAAATTAAAGAAAGTCGTCGGTAATTATTACATCTTAATAGTTCCATACGTAATCGAAACTTACACTTTTCAAAATTAATATGTAAATTATATTATCCCGTAGTTATAATATATTAATCTTGGAGAAATGTATTTAATTAATAAAAAACATGTTATGCGATAATAATTTCTTTCACTTTCAACAAACTCTTGTTTCGAGATGTGCTAGATTCTCGATAGAGTAAAGTCGCACTCAAGTTCAGAAGAAAGTGTTTTCAATATTAGATTTGACAGCATAAATTAATGTTATAATGATAATTTCTAGAAGATTATCTTCTTTATATTTATTGAATAATTTTTATGCAATGAAAATACAACAAACTAAAATCTCGACGTATCAAAAATATTAAAATTCAAAAATATTTCTTAATGTCCCATTGTCTATTTTGATTTAAATAATTATTGCTATTTGCGAGAAAATATAAAAATGAAAAAATTAGACAAAAAGCATGTAGCCAGGACGCGACGTGTAGAAATAAATTCTATACTATCTTGGTTTAATTGAGTGATAGTAATGCCCATAATTAATTATGCAATATGCGTAAATTTCAACGTTAAGTTAATATTTTTAAATAACAACAATTACACAAAATTTTATAATTTCGCACGAAATCAGAAACGTACTATTGTTTTATTATAAATATAATATTGTATAGTATAGTAAACAATCTTGAAATAGTTGATTATAATCTATAATAAACCTCTTATTTATATACTGCATAATAATAATATATAATACAACAAAATCAGGTTTGACCTGCATTTATTTTTCGATAATTATCAGTACTACTACACGAAAAAGTTCAAATGTTTCATCAAAATTTTTTTTATGTGGAAAATACATAGCATATAATATTTTTTTTTTTAGTTTTGCTGATTTTTTTACGATTGCAGTCGGAATTTGTGAACTGAGCAATTGATAAATAATATCGGGGGGGGGGGGGGATCTAATCCCTAAAGCCCCATTTAAATACGTTCTTGTAATATTATGTAGTTCAAGTGATTCTCGTTTTTTAGGGTTACATGTCAAAAATAAATAACAATTTATCGATTGAGTAGACCAGTATAAACTATATATTAAGTACAATAAATCATTAAAATCATTTTCCCTAGAGAAAATAATTACATTGGATGATGATAATAATTATCACTGCTAATTGAGATAAAACAAAATGTAAGTATATAAAATATTAAAACGTTAGTCCATTATAGAAATAATAGAACAGTTGTATCTTGACATGAATTACGTTTTTCAAAGCAAGTCCCGTTTAGCACGGTAACCTACTGAATGTTAACTGTAAACCATCTAACAATTTTAAGGTTATTAGATGGTACTTGTTATACATACAACTATATACGAAACATTCTCTTCCGGATGAACGATTATTGCGGCACACTTAGTTTTCTTTGTATTTTAAGATTATTAACTCAATACCTGGCAAGTTCAAGTTTAATTTTATGTAGCGGTTACGAAGAAAATTAAATCTAACCAATTGAATAATTAAAACCAATCTAGGTATTATAGTTTTTATATGTATTATAATATTAATACGTATCAGTTTGTACCGTTATCACAAGAATCTTAAGGTTTGGTTTGCTAGCAGCGGTAGCAGCAGTGCAGTTACGGTCAGCGTCAGCGACAACCGCAATACCTGGTTTGCTAGACGCGTTTTAGTGTAGCTGCAATAAATTGTTTATATTTAGTCTTGTCGGTTTTAACTTTCAATGAGTTTATCATTTTGTTTATAATAAGATTATACTATTTATCTCGAAGCATTGATTACCATTTAACAAGCTGTTAATTTCTTTGCAGGTGTACAATGTTTTCAAAAGCGCCTTCTAATATTACACTATATTTTAATATTATTTAGTATTACCTAAAACATGTAGTTCTATAAGAACCATTATTTGGGTTTCATAAATAAAAAAAGTGGAAACACTGATATTAATTGAATTTAAATTTGCAAATTTATATTTTTTAAAACAGTATCTATCTATTATTTTTTTTAGAAAGGTTTTTTAAAATAATTATTATAGTATATAGATAAACCAATAAAATAGATTAACCATCAGAAGTGCTGTAATTCGTATTTGCCCAAAAAATGTATGGCCGTTTTGAAGTAATAAACAAATTTTTATTTTTATAACCAAGAATTTATTAAAAAGACAGCATTCGTTAAAAAATAATTGCATCTCTAGCGTTGCAGTCATGTATTCTGCTCCCATCGCAGTATTGCAGTCTACCGTCGCGTATGATTCACAATTAAATATGTGTAGGCGTTGAACGCCTGCAGCCGTCGTTCCTAGCAAACCACTATGCAGAAATTGCAAATAAGCAGTGAACGAATGAAGCTATATGCAACTGCACAAAGTCTCCGTGTAGCGACGTTACACTGCTTCGGAGTGCTTTGCCGCGCTTCAATTGCAGCGGCTAGCAAGCCACGTAACAGATATTGCATTAGAGCAGTTAGCCAAGGTTATGCGGTACTGCTAGTGCAGTTGCTTGCAAACCATACCTTTAGCGCGACTTATGCGTATGACAGTTTCAAAACTGCTGTAGAAACTATGGTATAATAACCCGACATGAAATTAACACCACACGCAATTGGTGCTTTACTCAAACAAGAATAACAATTTAATTCAAAATCCTTGAAAAAATAATGTATCGAAGCTAGATACAAATAAAAAACGACAGAAAGATGGAAAGAGAAGCGAAAGAACAAACCTTAGGGAACTAAAAAGCTTCTTGTCAATAAAAATAGGATAAGTATTTATAGCACATTGGATATTAAATTTTTAATTGTAGTTCCGTACAAAATTTTAAACGGAAAAGGTTTACGCATTTAATGTGTCACCGATTTTGTTTGTCTGTTCACTAAATTATTAAATTTTATAGATATGATATCAACTAAATTTTGCAAAGAAAGATACAGCAATAGTGTGAAAATGCTTACAGATTTATTAATAATATATAATTCAGCATCCAATTCCAAAAAGCTTAAATTGAAACAATAATAAATCTTTGTGCCACTTACAAATGGCGAACAAACACCTCTTTATGTGAAAAGAGTGCCTCTTGCTTCTTTGTTCACATAATTTTGAAGTTTATAAATTTTCTACTTGGTTGAGAAATTATAGTAGGTACTAAATAATATAACACGACTTATAAAAATACATAAGATATTGTTCAGATGTCGTTGCAATATTGCCCAGATGAAAGCAAACAAGCTCTTGCAAAAAACAACTAACAAACGTAAACTTGAAAAAAAATGAATCGATTAGTTGCTAAAAAAAAATGTCAAATTAGAATTCCCAATGTGTTAGTTGCGCGCGATGACCAAGGACATGTCCATTTAATATGATTGTATTGTCAAAAAATATCAAAACTTGTTATTTAAAAAATTTAATAAAAATTTCTTCTTCGGATTCTTCAGTAAGGTTAACTAACAAAAATTTTACTCTTCCAAAATAATCAAAAAGAGAAATTCAAGGTATCATCTCGAAAGAATTATGCAAATTAGTGAGGTCGCTGAACATGAAATTTCGAGTAACATAAACACATCGGACAAAATCACCAAATATTTTAGCTTGGAATTTTGATTAGGATCCCCCCTATCTACATACGCCGACTACCTTGAAGACTAACGTCAGAAAAACTATAACAAGCAGTTTATTACGCACATCTCAGTCACCGTTGTTCTAGACAAATAAAAGAAAAGTTGTAAATAACAGAACCTAGTCCTAAATAAGAGGAAGAAGATACATTATATCAGCACATATTCATTGTTATTGATTCTATGAGTTATTAGGTGCATAATACCCAATACTATAGATGAAAATAATATTATGTGTAGCAATCACATGTGCGGGATATTTAAAAAAGATTTCATAAATTTAATAAATTGATTGAAACCGGTTAGATTTCTTCATGTATAGCTGGAGGGATTTTTACATTATCATAATATGAACTTGGAGATTTTATTTTAAGTAAATACATTTTCGGCCTAATTTGCGATTTTAGAAAATCTTATATGTTCACGAGAATCGACAAATTTAGTATTTTTCAATAGTAAATATAGCAGTACTAACTATTAATCCAATCTCGAGTCATCTTCAAGCCTAGGTTCAGTTTCATGGGTTCACTTCTTGCAACAATAGGGTGGTCTCAGCATAATAGGTAAAAATATGCAGCAAACTACATAATTAACCCTTCGAAAGTCGGGAGGTCGCGTGTATCTCAGAGATACATTCATTACTTTTGTGTGCTGAAACTGGAAAAAACTTGGAAAGAAATTACTAAAAATGTAATAAATGATTGTTTATCTATTTCCAGTTTTATTTCCAAAAATACATTTTTTTTCCAAAAAAATCTTTGAATTTTGATTGCAATAATGTAACGTTGCATCGTTTGTTGTATATTGCATGCCGTTGCCCCGTCTTGCTGGAACCACATAACCTCGAAATCCATATAAACTAATTATGGCCACAACAAAATTGTTAACATGTCACTATAATGAGAATCAGTAACAAATGGAGATTCTCAGCTAATTGACCACCACGATCTCGGATAAGAGTGTTCTTACATTATTTACTGAACCAGTTTCATCAAATTTACAGTTCCGGTATGAGAAGGTGCGACTTTTCCTACCCAAAACATTTCGAATTGTAATTACAAAATTTGCATCATTTTGGTAATAATTGTGTTTTCAAAATAAAATATACGTTAATCGATCGTGTAACGCGTTCAATGGTCAAATCACAATGTTTGTAGATGAAGTACATCAAATATAAACGCTGTCAAATCTCTAGAGCGAAATGTCGAGTAATTTAAAGATACCTTTTATTGAATCATCTTGCATATAAAAAGATTTAGTTAAATATGAAATAAACAAAATTAAATAAATTCAAATAATTCAAGGATTTCTAAAAAGCAATACTATTGAAGTATACTTTGTGACGTCACGTCTCGAATCTTTCATTTAAATATTCACAGGTTGTATTACGTTAAGTTTTAAACTTGTATTGTCTATTATATTCAAATACATCAAGTAAAAAATTACTTTTGAAGGTTTTTAAAAACTATAATTTTTATGGTCACTGAATTTATAACAACTCGACGAACGACAAATGCATTCAAATTACCAGTTGTCAAATCAAACATCAAAAATAAAATTTGTTGTTGACTTCTTCCGAAGTACTGCTATGTCACGTAAAATTGAGAGGTCGCAAAAATTTCACATTTTAATATTTAAAATTTGATATTCATGCATTCCTAGTCGACAAAAAATATTTGAAGCATATTTTTCAATCATCGCAAATATAGAAGAAATACCAAATTAATTTTTAAAAATATGTTCGACGTCATTTTTCATTATTTCATCGGATAGTTCGAATCTTTGTCTTAGGTTATTTTAGAAAAATGTATTTGCTCAAAAAATGAATTTGTTTATAACTTAGCTATTGCATAAAAGTAGATATTATAATTCTTAATCATAATAATAAAATAAAATTGTTGGTGCATGGTACAATACAATTGCTTATTAACTAATACAATTTTTGAGTTCCTAAATTTATCGACATTTCAATTATTTTTAAACAAATTATAGTTACCCAAGTAAACATTATTTTAGTTCAATGTTATTTAAATTGTTATAACTAGTAACAAAACATTTGTAAGGTTGACTTAATATTAACAAACAGTGTAACTTAAATATTGAAATTAGTTAAAAATATAAATCTAATTCAAAAGTCATTGTAAGGTAGTCGTCAAGTAATTTTCAATCGGCTTGACATTTGTGACGCCACAGCTTTTTATGAGAAATTATAAAAAATGTTTGTCCAGTATTGATTCATAAAAATAGCTTCATCTATAACTGGAGGTTGGGCATGTACTTCGAATGGTTTCCAATTACAAAATGTTGTAAAAACTTAGTATGGCAATCACATTAATTCGTTCAATATTCATTGCAATCTCGTTAATCCATTCACTACCGATACTTATATACAAAATACCAATTTTCACTTAGACCAACTTTTTTTATTATTTTGTATGAAAAGTTGTGACGTCAGAAAATGGTGCTATTTTATGAAATAAATTCATTTTAAAATTAATAAGTTGCGCCAAAAAATGTCAAATGACGAAGGTTACGATAGAAAAAAATGATTTTGTGTTATTGTTTTATTAAGATACAATATAAAAAATATATCAACTTTGTTTATTTCAAAAAACGAAATATTGTAAAAAATTAAAAACATGTCGGTGTTGTTAAAAGCGATATCCAGTGATAATTGAGTAATTAATGGTTTATGTAATTTATTTCAAAAATTCTACAGAAATTTTAACAAAGTTTTTCGTAAAGAGTAAATCAATAATTTACTTTGCTGTGTTTACATAAAATGAATTTATGCTTTAAACTTAAAACTCTCCTTGATTAAGGATTATACCATTGCAGGATCCCGTCCCAGTTAAGTCATGATTAGATTTTAATGGATTTTTAAGGTTAATAAAGATCATATTTAAAATATCAACGTAATGTATGCCGTTTTATGAATTGTAAAGTGTTTTCATTACTTCCTTATAGAGTAAAACACCTAACAAATTTGGTCAAGGCCAATGCAGTTATCACTTATAACAAAATAGTCTATTAATTATAAAAGTTCCAAAACAAACCCTTTCAGAGGTATATATTATAGAAAACCACGGAAATAAGAATAATTCGAAATTTTTGATCTTTTTGGATTTATTTTTCACATTTATCAAATAGATTTTATTGTTTTTAATGATTGTACTTCCCTCAGGAAGCACTGTCCACTCTTAATAATTTTGATGAAATGTTGTTATAAAGTGGTTAGTCATTGTTATGTAAAATTAATAAGCTAAATAAACAATAAAATCGAAATTTTAAATTTATTGTTAATTTTAATTAAATGTTAGCTTCAAGAGTCAATAATTTATATATTATATTAAATACATTTGTAATTTTTGCTAGTTAACCCTTATGTTACCATACAAATTTGCAACATGTAACTTTAAAGCTGAAATAGTACCCGGGTACTCAGTATGGTAACATAAGGGTTAATGGAAATTGCCTTTTTTATAATACATAACCACTTCATTGTTATATATTATGAATCATAACACGTGCCCCGTTTTTATTTAAACTCTTCGGATATATTTATAGATAAACAAATTGTTATAAACAAGTAAGTTACCTATAACTTTTAAAATTTGTTTATTTTAAGATGTGCTATTATGTATTTATATTATTTAAGTTAATGATCTTAACATTTTTACTTCAAATATTATAAGAATACTATAAGGAATACAAAATTATATCACAAAATGTTCTAAACCGAATAATAGTAAATGAATGAACGAAATTTTATTTTAAAAGAAATTTTCCCACATTTAAAAGCCACTACACAGCTCCATGGTTTGCAAATTTCATTTTGGAATCGCATTCAACTTCTGCTAAATAAATGAAAAAAGTTTAAATTTTTTTTAAATAAACAAAACGAAATAAAATTTGTTTCAGACTTAAAAACTAAGTTCAGAATTGAATTTGGCAGCTGGAAAAACGTGAATAGTTATTTGTGTAACTAGTAAAGAAAACACTCAAATTATTCTTTTTGAAAGAAGAAACTCTTTATAATAATTTCTGTCGAATTGACCATCGACTGTCTAATCTATAAATTATGTTATTATAATTCTATACAATCAGATGAACTTAAGCTGGTCTCAATATTTGAACCATATTAAGTAGTTGAAATTTTCTTGCTATGGCAGTTTGCAATTTTAACTAATGCATATTAAATAATCATTAAAATTCTATTGGTTTTGACGCAAATAATTATGTATACAAACTTTGTTGAGAAAAAAGCAGTCTAGAAAAGGTCACAATTTAAAAACTGCAATTATGAATTTTTGAAATTAAAAATTCCATATTTTTATTAAATTCAATTAGTGCAACGAGTAATAATACAAAAATGCAATTTTAGCAATAAAATTGCACTTTATTTACAATAAAGCTTAAGTAAGAATTCAAGCTGACCTCGAATAAAGAGCAACCTCGGTCACTGGCTAAGAAAGCATTGCACACATTCCTTATGTAGTACCAGTACCAGTCAGTAGTCAATTAGTGAGAGTAGAATCAGATTGTCTTCAGACTTCTTAGTGGTGCGTCCAATATTCGTTTGTATCGGTAAAACTTAAGCAGTGGTTAAATTGTTTCAATTGTTGTAATGTGAAAGTTTTTGTGCTTAAAAGTCACGGTATAATAATATTCAATGTTTCTGTATGAGTGGAATGTTCAATGATGGTTCATTTTTAAAAGCATGGAAGCTTACCTGCACTTTATTTTGTGATTTTTATTTATAACAGTGAGAGATTACTACAAAAATTGCTGCTAATGCCCATATAAGTCCATTGACAATATTGAGACTGTTGGAGTAGGGACAGGTTCACAAAATATATTGAAGCCTCTCAGTTGACCAATTGTACACATAGATACATAATAATATTACACATTAAAATTCGGGCACAAACTAATTTACCAAATTATATTGAAAAATCATAATTAAATTTAATCATTTCAATTCAATATTATACATTAACGTAAGACTGCATTATGGTTATTCAACAGGTTGTTTCTAGAACTATAATACAATAGAAGTTAATTTAAATATCAATTTAAATTTCAAATGGTTACCATACTTAACAGTTTATAAAATTGCAAAATATTGTTTTAATTTTTAATAATTATATTTGGCATTTCCATAATAATTCAACTAGGTGCTAGAAATACGATAGAGTCACTGGTAAACACTAAATATATTCAAAACATAAAAATTAATCAAATGCAAATTTGACGAAAAAATAAACAAATTTTGGCAGATCGTTCAAGCAATAATTCAAAAAAATGTATGAGTATGTATTTACAAGAACTTGAATATAACAGTGATAAATGTCAGCTATCTATACATGAGAGTGGTCCTGAGTTCGAATTCTGGATCCATAAACAGAAATCAAGTTAGTGTGAATACTAAACTTTTCACTATTTGCTCAATAGTTCCACAGTGAAAAATTATAAAGTAATTATATTTTATTTAAAATGAAAATCAAAGATTTTCTACAAATAGTATCCATCAAATTAAATAGTATTCTAAAATAGTATTTTATACGTAAGCAAACATTCAAGTTCTATAAAACTTGAACTATACAGGTTCATAAATATTTAAATTTATGCATAGCGGATAACAAGTCAAGTACCAATAAATAAAAATATAACAAACATGCAAGTAGGTACTAAAGAAAACTATTAAATGGAAAAATTTCGAATTACGCGAAAAATTTCACTAATAATATCGAAACAATTATGATTATAATACAATGTTATATTTTAAAAGCTACTCATTCATCTCATTCAAATAAAGATCTATTCCCACAATGTCAGAGATGTCTATTGGATTTATTCGTACACCATCTGCTAACAGAATACCAAACCTATAAAATAAATCGTGATCAAGCTGGCATCCTCGGCTCAATTAATAGTATTCTGGACAATACTCGGAAGTCCAGTGAGTTTTACTTTTTTTCACATTCGATTACATCGCCAGATTCAGTGAAAAGTGATTTGACTGAAAATAATTCTAATGAAAACCTGTAAGATATACAAATAAAAGTATACAATGTAAAATTCATAAGAGTGATCATCATTCAAGCAGATAAAAATGCTGGCCGAATAAAAAAATATATAGCAAATTGCAAAATAAAAACTAAATAATAAAATTGTTGTTAAACAAATACGATCAATTTAACCTTTAGTATTTACTTGCACTACATTTAAATCGAAAATTTTATTTTACTTTACCGTACAGAAAATAATTCAAGTTTAAATTCGGGATAATTATAAATTCAAAAGTAAAACATTTTCAAAAGTAAGTTGAGTACCTTGAAATTAAATTTTATCACTGCGACAGTGAATTTTAAAATGTAAAAATACAAAATACATAATATAAAAATCAATTTAACGGTAAACTATGGTGATCGCACTTTATTTACAAGTAGGTAGCAGTTTTGTATTTTACTTACATATTTTTTATTTTTTTTCCTGAAATCAAATTTAAGAAATGAGTTACTGAATGAAAATCGCACGTCTATTTCCGAAACTCGATTATAGGTTGTATATGTAATTCATAATGAATTGGGCTTGTTTCCGGTCAAACCATTTTCGATATTGAAAACCTCGACTGTTATGAGTCAATCTTAAGTAATATATAAAACACTACAGGGTGTACACCACTTTCTTAAATAAAAGCAACAAATTAAAATAATTTTTAATAAAAATCGCGAAGGGTAGATTTATATTTTTAATCCTGGAAAAAGATGTATATTGGAACGTATGCAAAAAAAATTTAATGTTATATCCGTTGGATGTACGTAATTATATTTAAATCGGTATACAGTATATACCAACTTGGCCGAAACCGGAGATGTTATTCCGTTGTCTTCACAATCGGATGATCACATCAGCAGGGTAGTCGGTGCGATTAGGAATAGAACCGATTTTTCCTAGCTTGCTAATATGATTTACCCCTCACCAGTCGTTCTCGAAATAGTACTTTTCTGTAAAAGCGCTAGGACCCCTCGGAAAATTTTCAATATTCTGTTTCATGCATTGTATAAAATATCAAATATTTCAGCGACAATAAATTTAAAATTTTAAACTTACAATCAGAAAAGTTATGCTAGAATGCTTAAAAAAATTGGTTCGTGAGAAAATTACTTCGTCGAAATAAGTTAAAATCAATAGTTTATTTGCTTTATGAGCAGCCGGATGATATATGATTGTACGTCTATCCTAAACTGAATTCATTAATTCAATATTTAGATTCATTTCAAATGGCAATCTTCTGGTCAATTCGTATCAAAATCTGAGCGCTAATGCAATTGGTAGAAAGAATTTGAAATTTATTATATTATATTTTACAAACAACAAACAAACAATAATATTATTTAATACGGAAATGTAATAGCTATATACAAATTTTCAATAAAAATAAATTAAGGAAACAATGAAGATTGCTAAAATTGCGTAAAGCTAATGAATTAAAAAGCAAAATTTTGAGATGACAATAAAAAATAGAATGTAACGATAAGAAAGTTTAAGCGGTATCTTCGTCTAAACAGGTTTGCGTGAAAACTTTCAACTTATAGTATCTAATGAAGTAATGCAAGTGAAAGTTTAATTTAATAATAAAATAAATGATACAATTCAAGTTCAACTAACATTGAACTAAGCAAGAGTTCCTTTGCATATAAATTAATAGACTTAACATTGAAAATCAGCAAAAGTAGACACTACTATTTTTTGTAGTAAAAAAATACCCTTAAAATAAAACTGCGAGAAGAAAACGATCTTGTAACCTTTTATTACAATTAATTATAGAAAGCCAATCTTATGTTAATACTTAATTAATAATTCAAACTTTTAATTACCTAATTGAAATTTTAAAATATTGTACGGACAGATTTTATATTTATGTATAACCTCAAACTATAGAGCCAAAGTTATACACTATCTGTACTTGAATTAAAGAGTGCCAAGTTCAAGTTCTCTGTGATTTGTATTCAAATTTTAAGCTATGAAATGAATAAAACTTATTTCAAAATAGAGAAAACTTTCGCCAACACTTTTTAAATCTTTATTTCTATTTCCATAACATGAACTAAGTTTATGTCTCGTATATTTCAATCATATGAAAAAGACAGAACTGAAATTTCAATATAACATGTAAAATTAATTCGCGTCAATTTTAATTACAGAATATACAGCAGAAAATGTACAAGTAAATTATTTAGGGGCATAATTAAGTGGCAGTTGGTCAGATTTTAATAAAATCTAATTAAGGTTGTCCTGGATCAAAAATTTCTAATCGCATTAATGAATTGATTCATTCCAATGTGACATAGTTTCCGTGTTTCAGCCTATACCTTTTTTTGCACGTTAGTCGATCAGATAACGTACTAATTTTTTTGAATTGAAGGAAACTAATAAGTTCAAAAATCACCTGAACATTTCGAATTTTCCCGTTTATTTCGATTAAAATAAATGTAATCATAAATTGGCAGTAATATTTTGTATTGATGGTTATTTTTAAAACGTCCTTAATGTGTTGTGGTTGGTTTACAACAATTACACAACAAAAAAGTATCTCACATATTAATATGCTACATAATAAGTATATAATTAATAGCTTTTACGATGTTGTTCAGTTACGGAGAAACTTTGAACCCTATTTATTTTCTTCTCTTTTGTACAGAACACCGAAGAATACATATTATACAAGCGATGTAGATGTTAACATACTAAGAAGTAGTGGAAGCAATTACCAAAGATAAAAAAATATATATAATCAAATACCATATTTCGTCCTTTCTACGTCGTTACAAATGCTATGTTAGGATCAGAAGTATCAAGTTTAAGTGCTGGTCGTCACGCATTGGCCTGGATTTTAGGGCAAACTGATGTATGGTATATTTTATATCGGTGTGCTCATTACGTTACTAAAAATCACTCGTCAGACAACGTTTCTGTATTGGACGACCTCTTCACCGTGGAAGAAGAACGCTACAGTTACTCCGGTTGTTCGAACCATCGATCAGAAATAGGTAAGAATATTTAATAAATAAATATCTCAGATTTATAGATTTCTGATGAAGTGAAAATGAATGTGATTGATTTTCCGCATTTAAAGTTATGCCTCAATAGATTTCCTTATGCTTTGTTTCCGATTGTAAATTAAAATATTGAAAAATATAACAAGAATAAATTATTTTAATTTAAATCATCCTTGTGTTAATCAATCAAAAAAAGTGTACATACACTCTACAAATACTGAGAACAAACATCAAAAAACATAGGTATATTACAGTTTTTACTATAGCATATTAAACTCTTAATTGTATATGAATTTTTGGAAAGCATAAAATAAATAAAAGTGAATGAGATTTGTTTATAAGTAATCAACAACATGTGTAGTAATGCTACAAACCCTTCGGCTCGCTTTTAATCTTTTAATCGGTTTTCTCGTATCGAAATTAATTTCATTCATTCGAGCAAATAATAATTTCATAAATTTCATAAAAAGATTTGCAAAAATGTGCAAAGAATCAAATCTATATAAAACCTAGCAACGTAGGTATATTGAATTTTCAATTGTCAAGCACACTCGTAATTGGTATTTATTTGGTAAGACAAAGGAAGCGTAACGTAACAAGAATTTCAAATCAAAAGAATAAATTAGAATTTGATTTGGTTAGAAAGCATTTTGGTTCTCAAAATTTTTACAATCAGTACTGCATGTTATTGAATGAAATGCGTTAACCCTTCAATGGTAAAATGGGTCGGATACGACCCGTACCTTGAGGCCAAACGACTCTAGGTATCCCTTCCTCCAGCCTTACCATTAGCCCCGTTTCACAGTAACACGCGCTACGTGCTACGCGCTACGCGGCGCGTGTTGATAGGCATTGTACCTTATGGTAGCTTTCACACAAGCGCGCGTTGAAAACGCGCTACGCGCGCGTACTATTTTATGCCGAGGGCAAACGCGCGACCCGCGCGCCTCGCGTAGCTACGCGACGCGTGAGGGCATTGCATCTTATGGAGCCTTTCACACTCAACGCGGGTGACACGCGCGCGTAGATATATGAGGTTGCCAGTTCATTAAAGTACTTGTTGTGAGATCAAGCGAAATGGATGTAATTGACACGGAAATTTTTTAAATCCGAATATAATGTTACAAAAGCGCCCTTTAGTAACCTCTTCTCAATCAATGGATGAACCCATAATCGTTTTGCTTTGTTTCTTGCACTTTGATCATAATAATATGCAGCTATGGCAACAACGTTCGAAGTATACTTGTCCGCGTACATTTTAATACCGATGAGTGTGAAACGGGAAAACGCGCTACGGGCTACGCGCCGCGTAGGGCGTAGCGCGTAGCGCGTTTTACTGTGAAACGGGGCTTAGAGGGTTAAGAATATGAGGTTTGTTGGATAAATAAAAAGAACTGCCAACATATGAAATAAATAGCACTTTTAAATTGAATATAATATTAACTATAAAAGAAATACGATAAAACTAGAAACCGTTAACAGCAACAGCGTGTATTTATGTGTATTTTGAAATATTAAACAAAACTTATTTTTCCTTGGTCAATTTTAATTAAAATTATAATCTAAGTACTACGCATAAATTTCATTAAAGGCGCACTGTTATATACATAGGATTTGTAATATTCCAATAAAAATAATTATAAGGTATGAAAACAGACTATAATAATTATTATGTATAATTTAAGAGTAGATAGTAGGTAATATAATATACAATAATCAATTGGGTAATTTACGAAGTTTTTCCCCTTAATAAAAGTAGGTATGTACTCGTAATTGCATTTTCAAAGCATACACGAAATCGAGTGAAATTTCACTTTCAGTAGAAAAGTATTTGTTTAATTTAACCACAAATGAAGCGCGTTAAGTTGATCGCGAAAGCTAAAACAAATACTCGACTAATTGGATTACATAAATAAAACTAAAAAACAAAATTGAAGACGATAAAGTCAGTTTTTGAACTAAATTTATTATTATTTGTATAATATAAATTAGTTTAACATAAAAAACTATAAACTATGCTAACAGAGTAGGAAGAATCCCGAAATTCATACTAGAGTGTAATATTATAAAAAAAGAGCATCTCCCATTTCTCTAGAAATTTTTTAATGTTTTTATTAAATTTAATGCTAATCATTTATCTATTAGTTCGGTTTTTTGATGAAAAGGTTATAAACGAAGCAAAAATCCATCCATGATGCTACTTCAGAATATTCAAAATATATAGGTAGAACCAACAGAAAAATTTGATTCCCAAATTACAGAGTCAAATTATAAACGCTTTTAATGAAAAATGCCTCAGGTAATATTGTTAATGATTTGGATGAAAATGTTTTAATTTAGAAAAGTAACCAAGACAACGTACTAATACTTGATGAATTTAGTAGCCTCATTTATAGCGGGATTTAAAGAAAAATAAATTATAAACTAAACTAATAATGTAAATTTACTCCGAATAAAATCTCTTTCAAATTAAAATTATTTTACATCAAAACTACATACATATTATTTATCTTTAGGTATAAATGTAATATTACTTAATAAAATTTTTGCTACAATATCGGCCTCGATGGTAGGTTAACCACTATTTACGTTAACAGAACCTTCAATAAACATTGATTTATACATCTAGTCAAATATGGGTAGAGAATCTAACTTTTTTAGGGACCTACGGTAACTAATGTAAAGAGGGATGGGGGGGGGGGTAATGTAGTTGCATTTTGTAAACAATAAGGGATCGACAAAATGGGTGTTCATTAAGATAACTGAAATCAAAATGATAACATAACAATGATATCTGGGCCCGTGTCGACCTGCAGCCCTTCTATCCTGTCGGGAGGCCTGGGGTTACACTTCATTCGCTTTTATATTATAGAATAATTAACTTAATGATCAACAGAACTGGACGTCCTCTTTAAATCACCTATATGACACAAATGTAACGCATTCTGTGCAGACGCGTAATTCTTCAAGGTTTACATAATATTGGCAAGAGAAAAGTTCAAACTCGATATAAAAAATAGTACAAAATTCTCTTGACATAATTTAGAACCTCTATTTGTATAGAATTAACTTATAAAATGTGATACAAGGACGTTAACATACTAGGATCAACTTTAAAATAGACATATTAGGATAAGTCGTATATAAATTTATTATATACCCAATATTATTTATAGATTTGTGTTCTTAAAATTTACCTACTCGTATGGTATTGAAACCAGTTGAACTCTTGTAAGTTCACGGTCATGCTGTTGAGCATGCGGGGTTGATTGAGATTTCCGCCGAAGAATTTGTTTTTACGTGCAATGAAAATTGTACCTAATGAAGACCGTTTTTTTCATAGAAAATCGCTTCTACAGTAATACTTATCAGACGTTTTTCATTGCAAATTTCATTCTCAATATTTTTGTTTATATAAATTTTTCTATTTCGCAGCATCATTTCTGTTACTTTTTTAAAATAATGTATCTCAGAAACGGTGTGACGAAATAGAAACATCTATATATGAACAAAAATGAAGGAAACGAAATTTGCAACAAAAAATGACTGATTGCTGTAAAAGCGATTTTTATATGACAAAACAGGTTTTCATTAGATACAATTTACATTGCTAGACATAGAAGTGTACGATTAATTTTTTGAATCACTGTATATTTTATCATCAGTCTGAATCCCCGATTTTAATAAACTAGAAAAATAAATCTATACTATACATACTTTTAATAACTTTAAAATTTTCATAATTTTTCATGGTTTCATTAATTCTATTTATAATATATTGTATTATTTATTGTAACATTTATTTAGTTTGAAAATCTAAATATTGAAATTATACACCGTTCGCCATCTGTTGGATATTTGGTATACCTTCTAAACAAGAAAATCTTAAATTATAATCGTCTATACAATCAATAAATGACAAAAAAAAAGAAATAGCTTTCATATACTCCAAAATTCCTTTTTTGCCATTAATATAATTATGTTTGTCTTTTAAACATTCATAAATTAAAGAGACAATAATTATTTCTAAGCTTGTCATGAGAAAAACAGGCTTTTCCTAAAGCAATGGTGATAAACTTATTCTTTGTTTTCACTTTATCACAAGGAACATAAACATGATTAAACAAAAGGTACACGGCAGAAGCCGGAAAAAGATGCAATTTCCGCTTTTTTGGCACTTTGCTCTTCTTTACGAAGTCTCGGTGGGCGGAGTATACAATTACGAGCAGATGGTTTATTTAAAGAAAAGTTCTTGTTTTTTTAAAAACATTTTGTACCGGGTGTACGAAATAAAATTTAAGAAAAACAAACTTTTAAATACTACGTCAATTATTAAAAAAGTCTAATTTGTCAGAAATCAGGTTTAAAGTTTGACAGTTTTCTTAAGCCTTGTACACACTGCGAGCCTCGCGATACATGCCTCGCAAATTCTGGACCATGTTTGCTACGAGGCTACCGTTTCGGGTTGAACCATAGGTTTTTTACTAAAAAAAATATTTAATATTCGGCAACGAACGGCAAGGATTCAAGACAAATCGATTTATCCGTTATAACCAACTTTCCGTTATATCCTGTACTCGTTATAGAGGAATTTCACTGTTCAATATAATATAATAAAAATATATTTTTTTTTCATTTTCCCGATTCAATATAGTAGAACAAGTGGAACTTGAATCGCAATGGTAGATAAAATAGTTCTTTAACTGGAAGGATGGATAAAATGCTTTATTTTTATTAAAATTACTATCAAGATTGTTAAGTGTGCTTGATTTATTTATTATTAAAAATAAATATTAGGGAGTGTTACGTAATGATTTAATTTGTCATTAGGTTTTCTTATATCTTTTTCCTTTAACGTCTGTTATAGTAAAAAAACTTGAATTTTATACATTTAGATAAAATTTAATTATCGACTCGTGAAAAGTAGGTAATTAATACTTTTCGCTCGTCGATAAAATAAAATTTTATGGTCTATTAAAAAAACTATGTATTTAATAGTAAATATTATTTAAAATTATCTGGTTTTACCTATGTAATATATTTTACCAAACCTTATTTAAAACGTGTGCTAGACGGAAAACATTTTGAGGACTTGGTCAATTGCATGCTAATTTAACAGCCACCGAAAACCTGTATCTATAGATAATATTTTATACACATATTTATATCGCGATTATTTTTTCTGTTTACACTATCTAAATGGTACATTATTATCTAAGCTTATCCTCATTTATCTAATGAAAACAATTTATCAATATTATAATAAGTAATTGATTGAATTCCTACTTATTATCGTATTTAATGAAGTGCTAGTGGATATCAAAATGTTCAACAAAAACGAAAAATTATGTTATTGTAATCAACTCCTCTGAACTATTCTATTCTGATAACAATTCCTATCTTTGTGGAAATTGTTGAGATAAGCAGGCATAGCTCTCAAGCAAATACTAGAATAGAAAGGGCAGTTGATTAAAACCTTCTAGCTCTTAAATTACAAATATTTTCCACTTTAATTTTGTGTACACCAAACCCAAAAACTAAGGCAAGCTCGGCCACCCTACATCATTTATTTGCTTGTAATCTATCATCCAGTGAATGCCTGAAAGATGCACGAACTCGAGTGAAATACACTTCATCCAAATTTTATTAAAAGGTTACTGGTAACATAACAATCATTAATCAAAAATATTGAAAGACGAAACTTATTTCGAATTTGTTTTTGATTAATTTTTAATATTAGCTAAATTATAAAAGCACTATTGCAGAGTTAAATTATTTATAATGTTTTTGTTATGAAAATTACCATTTTTCAAAAATGACGCATATATATCGCGATGTTTTTTTATTGCTCTTCATTTATTTCATAATTTCTATGGACAATGGTACAAATTAGTAGGTAAAGCTATTCACGTTGATTAGCGAAAATAATTATATAAAAAGAGGTCCTTTTCTAGTATGGCAATCTTGGAACTTCATTATTAAAAGCAAAACAACGAAACAATTAGGTACTTGTGTTTCGGCATTAAAAGTTAATTAATTATAAAGTTATCGGTATCGACAAAACAATACTCAAGTGCTACCGAACGGCTTTGTTTCGAGACATTGAAAAGAACAGTTTTATCGCACAAGAAGAAAACAATGGAAGTTTATAAACAAGATAATAAATTAATAAGGGTGCTTTGTTAGAATTCAGAAAATGCTGTTTTAATGATGAATAAACAAGTGAATTTTGTAAAATACTAGAGTAATGAATTTGAATAATGAAGTAAACATTTGAAAAAAATCTTGATAACTTTAAATCGAAGTTTATAATTTATTGATCGACGACGCGACGGAACAAAGTAATGACAAATTTTGGTTATGCGCGTTGCACCGTTGATCGACCGCTTTTACAAGACGAGAATCCGCAAGAGCACGGGTGTTAGAGGGGGAAAAGAAATCGTAATGGCGTGTGCTTGAGGTTGCTCTTGTCCGTAGTTCCGCGTTTGAATTTGCAAAAATTACAAACACAATCATGGCAATGTCGAATTTATATTCAAAAATTGCCTCGAAACCAATAAAACGTGTTCAGGACACAATTTCGGTGTCCCAAACGAATGCATGGATGAACGGTATGTAAATATTTATGCATTTAATACCAGTCTCGGGGCGTTGCATTAATATCAAACGTTTGCGCAAAATCCAAACAAATGAAAATAACCAACTTTCCTATTAATAACCTCAATTAATTTATGCTGTGAAAATATTAAATGGTTTCAAAAAGATATAAAATAAAAAAATTAAGGAATTTATTTTTTATAGCAGAAACATTAAATAATGGAGCCCTCAGTCTGTCGCCACCACACATCGTTTCGCAAAGGGAAAATTTACAGGTAATGCAACCAGCAAGTGCACCCGGTTCACCCCCGACAAGTCCTTGTGCTTCTCCGTTGGGCTTAAGTGGCACGGAAGACCCAAATTGGCAAGCCACGAAAGCGACAGTTAGAGAACGTAACGCAGCAATGTTCAATAATGAACTTATGGCAGATGTAAAATTTGTAGTGGGTAATTCAGGTGTATGTCAAGTTATTCCTGCACACAAATATGTATTAGCAACTGGCAGCTCCGTCTTTTATGCAATGTTTTATGGTGGTTTGGCCGAATGTAAAGAAGAAATCGAAGTTCCTGACGTCGAACCATCGGCGTTTCTCACCCTGTTAAAGTAAGTCATTACGAAAAAGAACGATTCCAATAAGGACAATTTCAAATACTTGTTTTATTTGCAGATACCTATACTGTGATGAAATTCATTTAGAGGCAGATACTGTTTTAGCCACATTATATGTTGCTAAAAAGTATATAGTTCCGCACCTAGCAAGAGCCTGTGTAAATTATTTAGAGACAAGTCTTACAGCGAAGAATGCCTGTCTTTTACTAAGTCAATCGAGATTGTTCGAAGAACCCGATTTAATGCAACGATGCTGGGAAGTTATCGATGCCCAGGTAAGCCTGCCACACTCTCTGTCTTGCCTCGATGTTTCTAACGAGATGCAATGCAGCCAACCGCAGAAACGACATATGAGCTTTAGTACCGTTCAAATTCAGTCTGGTATTCCTTGATTTAAGTAAACACTGTACACAAAATTTTGCTATCAAACTGCCAGTTTTTTGATATTATATTACTTTTAAGTAGTGATTTATGTATTGAATGTAAAATAATTTATTATACACTCACTAAATCATTATCAATGTCTATCTAGTCTTATGTGTGATTGTTAAATGACCACTAGGAAAAAATGCTCAATATTTTATAACATACATATCTTGAGTAACTTCACAATAATTATTTTGTTATTTTTTAAATGTGAATTCGGTTATTTACGTAAATGGCACATTTAAAATTGAGCAAAATTTTAAATCACACAATTTTTAAGTGTGCCGCTTACCACTCACTTGCACATGCATTCGTGTTTTGTTATTAATCCAAATATTTACAGCATCGATGTTCAAAGTGTAATTATTAATGTATGTTTCATGTGTTGTCAATATATGGATTATAAAATAATAAATTGAAGAATTTTATTAAACCTTCAAATTTCCTTTTCCTTAAAAACGATATTTTCCATGAAATAAACAAAACATAGAATATTGGGCATTTAACACTATTGGGAGTTTCAAATTATTAAACAAATGTTGGAACGATTCAAGAATTTTGGTATACTTGCAGGCTGAAATGGCATTGAAATCAGAAGGCTTTGTAGATATAGACATGTCGACATTGGAATCTGTATTGGGCCGAGAGACCCTCAATTGTAAAGAGATGGTACTCTTAGAAGCAGCTTTAAATTGGGCGACAGCAGAATGTTCCAGACGAGAAATCGAACCGACACCCCAAAATAAAAGATCAGTGTTAGGAAATGCATTGTACTTGGTTCGCATACCGACAATGACGTTAGAAGAATTCGCAAATGGAGCTGCACAAATGGGAATCCTTACTCAACAAGAGACTATCGATATTTTTTTTCACTTTACTGCAAATAACAAACCAACATTAGTGTATCCTATTAAATCTAGAACAGGGTTAAAATCTCAGGTGAGTTTCAATTTATTTTTTCTACCCATGATATTTAAATTAATTGTGATTTTTTATAGGTTTGTCATCGCTTCCAATCATGTGCCTATCGGTCAAATCAATGGAGGTACCGGGGTCGTTGTGACAGTATTCAATTTTCTGTTGACAGACGAATATTTGTGGTGGGTTTTGGACTTTATGGGTCTTCAAATGGTGCTGCTGATTATAATGTAAAAATTGAGCTCAAAAGACTAGGCCGAATATTGGCAGAAAATAGTACAAAATTTTTCTCGGATGGATCGAGCAATACTTTCCATGTGTATTTTGATAATCCGATTCAAATTGAACCTGAATCCTTTTATACCGCATCGGCTATATTGGATGGAGGAGAGTTAAGTTACTTTGGTCAAGAAGGCATGAGTGAAGTTACCGTGGGGACTGTTACTTTTCAATTTCAATGTTCCTCTGAAAGCACAAACGGTACAGGTGTACAAGGAGGACAAATACCTGAACTGATATTTTATGGCCCATCCTCAGATGAACATTAAATAAAACCAGGAGGAAAACAAAGTATTTATTGGTTTTCAAGTGCTGTGAAGTATTTTGGTTATGGTTTGTGATCCTATCGTGGGTTAAAAATGTTGCTATTGTTTTTAAATATTTGTAATTTGTTGAAAATTGTATAAATTATTATGAATTGTGTTCAAAATGAATTTAGAGACTTAGACACAATATTATATATTATAAAGGTAGCCATTTTCCTTCTTAAAAGAAAAGTAGTAGCTTTAAGATATTTTTCGAAATGTCTTATTATACAAGATAATATTCCGATTTTTAGAGTTGTTGTTTTTTAAAGATTACATAATATAAACAAGTGATATATACGTACATTTCTGTATTTTAATTGTAAATAAGAGTAGTTTGTAAGTCGATTAGTTTTTGAAAATCCTCGACAGTTATTGAAATGTTTTAAATGTCCAAAACTAATACAGGGTTTAACAACAGTTAATTTGCAGTTTTAATTGTTTTAAATTATAACACGAACTTAAATTTATCTGTGCAAAACAAGTAAAGTATTCTAATGTGATAAGAAAATCCAACACTTTTTATGTAGTATAAAATTTATGGTGAGCTAAGCACTTGACTTAATTTCATCAAATCTACTGTAAGTTTTAGAATCTTTGTTAAAACTTGTAAATTTATTTTATTGTTGAAGATGCACCAATGGTTGTACTGCTATGTCAATTGATCTAATGGCTCAAATATAACAAAATAACCAATCAATTATAAACTTTCCTTGTTAAATGTAAATATTTTCAAGATTTAAAATTTATTAAAAATATTTATGAACTTAATGGACATACTATATTTCCAAGTACACTTTCAAAAATAATAAATCACGTCGAAAAAAATTGTTAATTGATATATTAGTAATGTAATACCCATCCTAATTTGGTTTTTCGCAAAAGTTGCAGTTATGCAACTTAACGAAAAGTTTATTTACCATTATTAAAAGTAATCAAAAAGAAACTTACCAACTGTTGGCAGTGAGATACACAATGCTTGAGATATTTGTAAATATGTTCTTCCTAATTCATAACAACAAATTTGGAGGATATCACTGATGTCAATTAATAAATCTAAAACAAAAAAAAACAATTTAAATAGGGGCCGATCATCTTTTCTTGTTGTAGCAATCAACAAATACAAAGATAATTGGTATTATTTTAAAGAGAAAGCTTGGAAGGTAATAAGTATTTCTAATTTACATTTATGTCAAAAATTATATTTCTATCAAGTAAGAATTTTCGGCAAGTCTTTATTTTCAAAAATTTTTGGTTTACATTTAAATTTCTTGAATTCTTTGTAGGTTACTAAACCACTTAAACAATTAGTCGTTTGAAAGTCATCTAATTTCAGGCTCGAAAATGACTTTCAAAAGACTTTGTGACAAGTCTCGTAAATCCTGCTTAAAACTCTTTGTACTTGGATTCTTGATTATGTCGAGTGACTTCTGCCATAAGCAAGGTTTATGAACAAAAAAGCAATAGATGAAATTTTACACTTCATATTAATTAAAACAATTTTATAACCTTCACGAGATAGAATACCATTAACATAACTTACGTGGTAGTTTAGATACTCGACACATGATGTAAACACACGCAGCTTGCATAAGTGTATTTCGTCTACCACGGGTTAAATTTTTATCTAGCGCCAATTTATAAAAATGTAAAGCAGCCTTGATATGGGTATCAGTTAATTTCAATTGATTACATATCATAGCAATTCCAACTTTGGCTTTATTTAGTGTAATTTCTCTAGATTCAATCCTCGATCCAAAGAAAGCTAAAAATAGAAATAAATTATTGCACATAACGAAAAACTACAGATAAAAATTATTCATACAAGATCCGAAACCGCCTCCACCGCCTTTAGAATCAGCCGAAACAAACTGTCCTATTACATTGGCACCTCCACGAGCATTTTCTTCAAATTGAACCTCAGAGGTAATAATATAATCTTCCAACACTGTACCACAATTTGTACAAACTGTATCTCCTCGAGCTGGATCAGCTTCGATATCATTACTGCCACAATTGTTACATTTTTGTGTTAAAGACATATCGAAATTTATTTAAATTAAACAGGTATGTCGATGCCTGTCAATAAATGTTAATTATATTAATTTTTTAGAAATTAATGATCGATAGTCTAATAAACGTCAAGCAAGAGAATTTTTAGGTTAAAAGAAATGTCACATTTACCAACCAGTTTAATCACACTAATCACTACATTTGTACCAACGTAAAACACTTTTACGAAAAGTCACTAATATAATATGATGGTGGACCCACACGATGCAGAATTCGGCGATTGTTTCAGTTCACCTAATAATGGAATAAAAAGTATTATGGTAGTTTTATTATTCGATCGTATGCACGGTTTTACCCGTCACACTGAACTAATCAAATTTATACTGGCAATCGAAAAAATAAAATTGAACTTACCGTTCTATCAGAAGTTCAAAGAAACCTTTCACGTGCGTTTAACCTAACTGCCCAATGTTCATAAATCATAATTATGAAGATGATGTAAATTAGAAGTTTTCGTAAGCGTCCTCTATGGAATATTTGACTTACATAAGTTTGTTTACCCCACCAAACTTAAAAATAGTGGTAAAAAGAATTTTTGAATTACAAGAATTTGCGTGCGTTTAACTTAACTGGGCAGTTAGGTTAAATGCACTTGGAAGGTTTCTTTGATCGTTTGAGAAAATATTAAGTTCAATTTTATTTTTTCGATTGCCAGTACAAATCTGATGAGATCGATGTAACCGTGAATAAGATCGAAACATGTAATTCGTTACGGCGTTTTTGAATTTAATAATTTTCTTTGAAAAAATCTTACTTTGTGATATTTAAAACAAGTAATACTTATAAAAGTATGCGGGAAGGAAAGGAAATGTTCAGAAACATAAATCTAGTTTATTAGTAATATTATACGGTTAAATTAGTACAATAAAATCAGCCCAATAGCAGTGGCGGCTTGTCATAAATGGCTCAGGGGCACGTGCTCTCCCATCCTAAAACCAAAAACAATAGAAGGATAAATTTGATAGATACTGTTTAATTGTTTTAAAAACTATTTCTTTTATTTTGTGCCCTCCTACTCGAAAATGTCACGAGCCGCCACTGCTTAATACTGTTGTAGTCACTAGTGTCACTAGTCAATAATACGGTTGGTAAATTGGCTACCAACCGTCAAATACAAATTTATATAGGTAATATTATGTATTAAAAAAATATATCTATTTTCATAAAGTATATTTTAGTAAATTCACTTTAATTTAGGTATAAAAATCTATTATTGGTTCTTTTTAAAACATAATTAGAAAATATGTATTTTTTGCTAGTTTGTCATTTGTCATTGATTCTTAATACGGTCCTGACTGCTGGTGTTCTATTAATCTGCAGTTTCATTAGAAACTATCTACTTGTAGATTAATGAAAGCTATTTACTTGTAGATTAATTTGACCCCCTATCTCAACTATTTAATTTTAATTTCTATTTTAGTTTAAAGGCCAACCAACAACCATTAAGTAGTAGTTAATTATTTTTAAATTCTTATAATTCAAAATTTCTTTTTACCACTATTTTTAAAAAGTATTAATTTGTTATTATCGAATTTTTCAATTCACCAACAGTTAAAATTTAAAATAATATTATAGTTTATTGATAATTTTACTTTCTTGAATAAATACCCCAAACGTAACCATTTTTAATAAATGAAACCAAAATGAAACTCAGTGCCGGATTATCCATAAAGCAGAAAAGGTGTCCGTCTAGGAGCCCCACTTATTTTAGAGGCCCCGTGAAAATTGAAGTTTTTTTTTAATTATAAATTTCATTTGTTTGTTTGTATCTTTTTATACGGATTCAGCGTCTTTGAACATTAATGGATATTTTATCCTAAGCAATTTTTTTAATTCTAATAATTAATACACAGCTTCCTCTTCGTGCGGAGGGCCCTAAGAGATCTTACACTGAACCAAAAAATGCAATGAAAGTTTGATTAAATCAGTGAAATTTCAACCAATGAACTAAAATTCACTATATTTATTAAAAATTTCATAGTATTTTTTCAGTGCACAACAAGTAAATTATCGCGGAAGCGAGAGCGCCATTCTGAGAATGTTAGCTCCTCAGGAATAAAACACAATGTAGAAAAGTAGGGTATTTATTTTCGCTCTAATACCAATACCAGAGATCCAAAAATTAAAACACGTAACTTTATAATACAGGTAAATGTTACCGATAGAAATGTTATAATGATATGTCAGACGAATGTTCGGGTACGTCGAAGATTGCGCAGAATTCACCTTAAAGTGTGATTAAATGAAAAACAAAGCTAACCCACGTAATCTACGGGCAGGCGCGGATACAGGATTTCTTTCAGGGGGGGGGGGTCAATTTTAGTGTGATTTAACCTATCTTCCAGATAATTCGTTCTAACCAAAAAAATTCACAATATTTTAGTTTGTTATATCCATATCTAAATATATTGTATTTAAATCTAGCAATAGGTTTAATGACAAAAATGATGGAAAAGATGGATAAAAATATGGAGAGAATGGACAGAATCATTGACCTCTTCAAAATGCCAGGCTATGTAATGTATCACACAACACTCTGATGGTACTGCTCATGGTGGAACCGCAGTTATTGTTCGGTCATCCTTGAAACATTTTGAGAACATAAAATTTCAAAACGAACAATTACAAGCTACAAGCATAACAGTTGAGGGTCGCAATGGATTATTGACACTTTCTGCAGTCTATTGCCCACCAAAGCACACCGTGAAAGAGAATTCATTCTGTGAGTTTTTCGAAACATTGGGACATAGGTTCATTGCTGGTGGCGACTACAACGCCAAACATCAAGAATGGGGCTCACGACTAGTAAATCCCAGAGGTAGAGAGCTCCTAAAAACCATCAATAAAAATAGACTCGATTACTTATTTACAGGTGAAGGTACGTACTGGCCTGCTAATAGAAATAAGATTCCAAACGTTATCGACTTCTGTGTCACGAAAGGAATAAATTCAAACTATGAAAATATCATCAGATCATTCCCCAATTATAGTTGCAATTACCTCCTAAATAACTCGCAGGCAAAAACCTCCAACTCTATAACAATACCACAAACTGGAATTATTTCAAAACATTGGTAAATAAAAATAATTTAAATACACAACTATCGCTAAAAACGGAAGAAGAAGTAATAACAGCAGTCGAACACTTGAATTACACAATCCAGAGCGTTGCATGGGATTCCGCCCCTACTGAAAGAATGACCTGTAAATGACTGTCCGGCTTATATAAAAAAAGCAGTGGCAGAAAGGAGAAGACTTAGAAGAATATGACAAAGTACGCGACACCCAGAAGATAAAACCAAATTAAATAAAAAAACTAGAACGCTGAAAAATTTACTCCAAAATCACAAAAACCAAGTTACGCAGCAGTACCTATCAAATCTTACACCTACTGAATTTTCACTATGGAAAGCAACAAAGAACTTGAAGCGAATATGTACACCCGTTCCTCCAATACGCAAGACAGATGGTAGTTGGACAAGAAGTAACCAAGAAAAATCAAACACGTTTGCATCCCACCTAGCGAATGTTTTCCAGCCGTTTCCTGCTGAATCAACAGATGAAAAAGAAGACGAAATCTATCGATTACTAGAATCACCACGTAATCCAGAATTCGTAATCAAGCCTTTTAAAGTAAAGGAAGTATATCCCGTTATAAAACAACTCAATCCAAAAAATACTCCAGGATACGACCTTATAAATGGAAGTTCTCCAACAGTTACCATTAAAAGGTATTAACTTATTACTTTTATGGTTAATGTTATACTCCATTTAGAGGTCATTCCAATACAATGGAAGACAGCCCAGATTGTCTTCATCCACAAAGTTGGCAAACCACCTGAAGAAGTGACTTCCTATCGACCTATCAGCCTTCTGTCAATCATGTCTAAGGATGTTGAAAGACTACTACTACATACTCTTAAAGCGATTGTATCCATACATAATGCAAGAAGAAGTAATTCCAAAACACCAGTTTGGCTTTATGAAGCATCACGCCACTATCAAGCAGGTGATCGACTTACTCAAATATAAACCAAGACCTGGAAGAAAAAGATACTGTTCAGTTGCACATCTGGACGTGACACAAGCGTTTGATAGGGTGTGGTATACTGGATTACTTTATAAAATTAAAACCAAAGTACCTCACACCTTTTGGAAAATTTTGAAATCTTATCTGTCGGATAAAAAAAATAAAAGCACCAACAGTCCTCGCTTTGCATCACAAAGTTCGGAGATAACCAACGGAACTCAGGAAAAATTCCATTCAATGGCAATTGTGGCTCTTTTATCCAAGAATTTCGGCAGCAGGAATACTCGAAACAAGTATTTGGAACTCTTCGCGGACTACTTTATATGTTCTTGTCTAACGTAGCCGGATTCCAATATAGGTAGCCCTATTGCTTGGACCATAATGGAAAACATTTTAAAAATGTTATTTCATGAATTTTAAGAACTCAACGGATTCAGTAAACCACAGACAGCAATATTCAAATTACTGTCAAAACTATGTTATTTTCTGCAGGTTCTTCTTGATACACAATTGGTATTATAGTACTCTTCATTTTTGAAACTTTGAATCTGATTATCTCGAAAACCACTCTGCAGGATCGGAAACTATTATGATAATCTAACTTAAGTTGACAGAAAGAATAGATAAAACTCGTTTTATTCCAATTTAATAATAATTTTGTGCTTTTCGCTTACTTCAATTATTAAGATAGCTGTTAACTAAACTTTGTTCTGAACTTCATTTCCTAAGTTTATATGTAATTTAGTATCATATTTTATAGAATCAGAATATTAATTTAAAATTTATGTAAAAATAAATTGTTTTAAATTTTCTTTCTGACGTTAGATTAACTTACTTTTTTATCTGACATAACTTTTCTTGTTCATTATTTCTAATGAAAAGTTGTAACGTGAAAACATTAGAAAATTTAAATAAAAATGTAAGCTAATCTAGCTATAAAATATTTAAAATTAATTCAGCAAAATTTCATATAGATATTATTATGAACCTTGTAACTAAAGTTAGAAAAGTTACTCTGAATAGAACGCACATATTGTCGATCACCTTGTGTGCAGGATTTAAAAAATAGCGCAATAATAATAAAACGAGTCAATAAATCTTTAATACATTTATATTTATAAATAATAATATTCACAGTTGAATTTGATTGCATAACGAATTAACCATCTTATGTCGCTTAATTAATTACAAAATTTTATTAGTGTGAACACTCTTTTTGATTATATTTACAAAGGCAAAATATTATTTACATTATTTACATGGAATGTACAAGAATTTGTTACTTTTAATATTTATATACTTAATAACGATCGTCAAAATATGTACCTTTAATAAGTTAACAAAAAGATGAAATTTTAGTTATTTAAATCTAATATTAATTACAATTATCAAATATTATGATACTTCGATATCACATTTATTTAGTCATTATTTTTAGACATTAAAATTTTTATTTACAGTGCATAATTTACAAAAGTTATTTATTTATAGCAATATGAGTTTTATCAATAAAATTTATTGTAATTAACTAAGTCCCTTCTCTTAATACCTTAGAAATTTACATATTTCTCATTTTCACATTCTTACAATAATAATTTATCCCTAATATTTCTATTATGTTTTTCAAAATAATTTCAAGTTTTTTAAAGTATCTTAAATTTTTCGGTTTTAAAGAAAGATCGACACCGGATTTGTATACCTACATTTTTCTCAATGCAATATAAATAAATAAGTAATGTACATATTTTAGTGTATATTCGTACGGATTAATCTAATAATTTTTTATATTAATTATAATTAGGTTCTATACAAATTTTATTATTATAAATACAAAAAGTTTAGTTTAAGTTTTAAAATACAAAGTGAAAAATAGAAAAATTTAATTTATGAAAAAAATTCAGTCTTAATAGAAGTCATCTTCAGACTATAATTCACATACAGATAAGTACAATTAATATAATCATATAGTTACAAGATAAATTTTGATGTGAAGATGACAGTTTTATGTAGTTTTTGGTATATAACTATTAAACAAAATATTAAATTATTATTATAAAAAACATTTTATGTGTGAATAATTACCACAAGTCATATTTACCAATAAAGGAAGATAACAATAGAAATTAAACTTTAAAATCGATATGTAACATTCTACAAAATCGTCATCTAATACTTTCTCGTAGCACGTTCAAAATAGTGTTGGCACAAGTTTTGTTCAAAATGGATAAATTCGAATCAATAATATCTACAAAAATAAATTATAATCCTGGGTGTTTGTATTTAAAAACCCCATAAAATGGATAGTGTGTGTATACTGCATACCGTTTTGACATTATTCTGAAGATGAAATATACAATCAAGGAAATTAAATAATCAAATATGAAATTAACAAACAGCGAAGCAAACGAGTAGGTAGATATAAAATTTTATAAGTGTACGTATGGCTTTTACCTTTAATGATATTTAACATTTCGTTGCTTTTACAGCTCAACAGATTATAGTAATTGGATCAATAAAATTAATGTGTGTCTAAATTTTTGTCATAATTTTTGAATATGTCAATAAATACTTAGAAAATAAGCCAATGCCTTTTAAAAATTAAAGAAAATGTTAACCAACGTAGGATATATTAAACATACTGCAAGAAAAGTCATTTAAGTAATTAAACAACAATGCAATTAGTTGAAAAACTTTTAACTTAAATATTTCCTTTACGATTTAAGTTGTAGATATTGTGACAAAGGGAAGCATCTGTTTGCAGAGAAAACGTGACTTAATGATTTTCAACTTCCCTCGGGATTAATTCTTGAAATTTTTGAAATAGTAATTATAATATTCGACATTTTAAATTTAATAATTTTCCAAGCCAGTTTCTATACCCACGAAAAAAAAAATTAAATTAAAAAAGGTACAATTCGAGTTAAATAGTATAATGTGTATTAAAAGCACACATAGAATTTTTACGTATATCTCTATAATATGTATTATGTAGCCGTACTAGATCGTTTCTAAGGCAATTTTGTGAGATCTCAATTTTTTTGAATTGTTCCCTATCACTTTTAATTTTAATTCGTAACTGGCAGCTTAAAAAGCCTATTTTCAATAACAGGTGTAGCAAAATAGGATTTGATATTGTGGATATCATGAAAAAATTATACTGTGTTGTTTGTAATTGTAGGATATTATATAAGTTATATAATACTTTTAAGTTTTTCATTTTTTGTTCGTTGCTATTAATTTAGGTAAAATCATATTTAAAAAATTAAGTTCTATCGACAATCAAGTAAGATATTCAGTATACGTACACACAATGAGAAAACAAATAAATTTAATAAAACCCGCCAATAATTTTTTTTATTAAATTATTATATTATTATTAGCATAATAATATTTAAAAAATTTCTTATATAGGTATAATATTTATATAGGTATAAATAAAACAAGTGAAACTCTAACCGCCAGACTATAATATAAAGTAAGGGTAGATAAAGTTCTTAATTTTTAGTTAAATTACTATTGCAAATTCAAAGTATATATATGTATGTTTGATCTATTAATCGTATAATAAAAACTGTCAAAAAATAATTAAATTTGTAATCGGGATTTTTTATATAATTTTTCTTTAACATCTGTTATAGAAAAAAATTGAAAAAGATTTTGTCGCTCCTGAATTTAATATCTTTAAAAAAATAATATTTTATTATTCAAATATTAATATTATGTAAAACTTTTTTTTGACATCATATTTAGGTTTTCCCTTTCGTTTTAATGAATTTTATTGTTCACGATAACGCAATGAAACAATCGAGGTTATATATTATTATTATAAAAAAATTTATTAGCAGTTTTATTAAATTATGTATTCTATTTTTGTAAAAATAAATATTATGCTACCTAAATTTAATTTATTGTAAATTAATAGTATATAGAAAGAGGTATCAAAAAGATACATGATATTAAGTGTCGTCCAGTGGAAAATTCGATTTTCTTTTATAATATTTAATACTTAAGCTTTTATAATTTATAGTGACGTTACTTGTCAAACAGTGCTTTCTCTCTTGTTAACCATTAAAGGAGTTTCAACCGAAGGCTCTTCCTCCGTCGTGGTTAATGGCTGCATAGGTATTGGAGGTTCTCTTGGCGTAGGTCTCAGTCTCTGCTGCGGATGTGGTCCACGATATTGAGGTACAGGATACACGTTTGGTGGCAAATGTGCTACTGGTCCATATTGCCATTGTGGAGGTGTTTGACGAGGCAAGGTACATTGAGTGTACGAACCCATTAAAGGAGTCTAAAACCAATAACAGAATGTAAATTTAATTTATTAAAATTAAGTATTATTTTATTGTGATACTGGGGTATTATAATATCTAATCGTATTGTTCAATTGTTATTCAATACCTATTTAATCTAAAGCAATTAATATTTCTTTAATTAAAAATCTAGAACTGATATAAAGGCGTAATTTTTGTTCACTAAACGTAAAAGTATTATTTTGTAAAACGAAAATAATTGATTAAAAAACTTTTGAAGTTTTAATAAGTAAATCAGGTCATTAATTTCCTGAAAGTACAAAAAGCTTAAATTATAATGCTATGTGAATAAAAACAATTGAAAAATTATTGATTACTTTTGCAAGCAATTAGATTGCGACGCTATTGTCTAAAAATATCAATTTATAGTTTTGCTATTCTGGTATAAAACAGTTTAAAAATTAAATTTAGATTTTATGTTTTAATTAAAATTTAAATGAAACCTTTTCTACACTGAAATTTTAAAACTTTTCATGCAAACATAACATTATTCCAATTGGGTTTCATAAAATATTTTGTAATTGGAAATTACGTATCATATTATGATGTAAATAATGTACACATACGTAATTAACGAAGTGCAATGGTCCACATATTATTTTAATATTCAAAATTTACTAAGTTGGGCATATTTTGAATATAGAATCCAAAACTGCTCTTCGGAGATTTTTGGATTGATTTTATTAGGTAATTGTCCATACTTTATCATACCAAATATTAACATGTCTATAGATTCTAGTTTCCTATCGATATTCAATGTTTATTCATCAGTATTAAACCAGTAAAAATTCAAAAAAGGAATAACAAAAAATTTTCGGAACTTTTTAGGGGGGGATAGAGTTTATTGAAATTCAGGATCTTTGCAGCTATACCGATTATGCACCTGTGAACCATCGATCATAACTGCAGTAGAAAAAAAAAGACAAGAAAGATAAAATAGTATAAAATCTAATTTACTAACTTTAAATTGGAGTTTTCCAAGAGTTCAAGTTATTTCTTAAGACTACATAATTATGTCTTGTGAATATTTGTAATGATCGACGAGTTTTGTTTGTACATTCGTCTTATCTGTATTTAAAACTATCAAAATTCTAAAGATGCATGTCAAGTTTGAAAATCCTTGTTTATTTTGCGAAAAAGTAATTCTAAACTAACAATTTAAATTAAAAGTTTCACTTTTACCTCCAGTTGTATAAATAGCTATTATAAAAAATTTCGAACCTATAAATACTATTGCACATGTGAATACATCAATAATAGTAGGTAAAATTTGTTTATGAGAATAAATCATTTCTTTTTCAAGTTCAAAAACTTCATAATAAAAAATTACAAGTAATTTTGTGGAAACAACATTGTCGTATATGAAAACTGCTTTCGAGTGAGTAATTTCTTGCCGATATAGAATTTTTAAGATAATCTGCGTATTTATCAAAAAATTTCAAATCCAAACCAATAACCCAGGTGCAATGAGCATCACCGGTTGGTGGTCTAAGGTTAAATAAAAAAAATTTCATCTTTTTTATATGTGGCCGAGTATGTGGCTCATGGGAATAGCATATTTGTGGCTTTTCCAACTTCGTAAAAATCAAATTTAAATCAAAACTGAGAATTATTGCTCTGAAAAAACAATAAAATCAGAGTTTGAGGTTTTGGAAATTTTAGTATGTTGCTCAGAAATACCTGAAAGGCATTTTATCCAATGTTTAGATTTGAAATTTTTTTCTTCTTCGCTTTAGCAAATTTTCACTAATATTCCTATGACTTACTCCCTTTATTGTTCACAGAAATCTATGTAACTGACGGTTGTGGGCTTACAAGTTTGAAAAATTTAAAATTTTATAAATTTATTGAATAGATTTTCCGATTTACAATTTTTTTTTAAGTTTTAACAAAAGTTCACTTTAAATATTAGGATTATTTATTTTATTATGCAAAATTAAGTAGGTATTTAGTTGAGTTCGTACTATGTTTTTGTAATTTCCTGCTAGATTAGTTTTTTTTTATTTCTGATAAATAAATATTTCTGATAAATAAAAAAACAGTAAATAATTTTTATTTTACAGTTTATATAATACTTTAATTCGAATACACATCATGGATTTAAATTTTACCACGTTTATTATTACCACAACATAAAAATTAAATTCCAGATAAATAAACCAAGCAACCAATGAGACAATTTTTAATATTATTTAACAGATACTAGATAAAATTTAAAAAAATTAATTTCGAAATAATAATTTGAAATAGTTTTTCCGAAATAAATTTATGGCAAAATTCGACTAATATAAGCATAAATTCAACTTCAACGTCAAAATTATTAGATGAATAATTATTGTTAGGACAATATGAGCTCACACTATTATAGTATACGACTTCCAGCATGATCTATTTACTAGTTTAGAATATTAAATATTGTTAAATGAAGACTCCGAATTAAAAAAAAGTTAAATTTATTGGAAGCGATCTGAACAAACATTTTCATACTATTTTCGACCCGCTCTACATTTTAACAATTTCGGTTAATTTCATTGTTTGCCTTTTGTTGTGATTTTGCTTTATGTTCCTCATTTTTTACTTCCATACAACTATAATAGCTTAGAGGAAATGTATAGTAATTTTATAGTTGATTTTAATTATATACGTATGCAATTTATTACAAAATAGGCACTCAATGTAATCCTGATATAAGTATTAATTATGTAAGCTATTGGTGTAAGTAAAATTAACAATTTTAAACTGTAGCTTTTGTCTCGAAATAAGAAAACAAACTAGTTAAATAAAATACAATTTTCAGTCTAAAATTGAAGACCAGAAAGTGGAAAGTGTGCGCTCAAGATTGAAAAATATATTTAAAAAGTTAGCTAGGAAAGTTTATAAAGTTTTAGCCAAAAAGTTGTAGTATTGCGCAAGCAACATAAAAACTGTGACAAGAAGCAGAAAGTAAAATATGCATGACTAAATTTAAAAAAACACACAGCAGAACTTTGTGAATAATTAAACATTATTTTAATAGTAATTTGTGTAGAAGACGTCAACAGTGTGTTATGTAATAATCTTTATAAAAGCTTTTAAGCCATTAAGGAAACAAATTCACTTTTTGTCGAGTTGCAGAACCTAAATTGAAGTAGGTACTACTCACCTAGAATACAATCTTATAAAAATAATTCTTTTCCGAAGTAAATTGACTTTAAGAACGATTTAAAATTAAAATTTTATATGGTAAGAAAATGGGTATTAAAACTAGTTTTATCATTGGTATAAGTATAAAAAGAAACACAATTTCATTAAAAATCCTCTCTGGTGGATTAGCTCAATAAGTTTTTATTAACTTTTTAGAAGTAACAATTACAAACAAAATTGGTTGTTTATTTGTAAAAGAACGAAATTGTGCTTTTCGAACACTCTGGTTATTTATTTGAAAAATAAATCTAATTTGTAAAAATTTATCTCCTGATAGATTTATCAAAATGGAGAAAGTAAAAATTAAGAAAAAGTAAATTAAACTTTAGTTTAATATTTACGCATTAGTCGAGAAAACTCATACCGTAAAAACTAGTTAAAAAACTTAACCAATTTCGTGTTCTGATGTAAAAGATTACAATTTTATTCCATCTCAAGATTACCTTATTAGAAAAGGGGTTATCGAATTAATTTAAAATAGTTTAGTTCAAAATAAAGTGTGTGCTCTTACCATTTTAGCCTGAGCTGGAATTTCATGTAACGGCATCCCATTACGCAAAGTGCAGTACCCTATATAACCAGAATTAGCAGTAGAATGTAATAAACTTCTGCTGGGTGATGTTTCTATAGTTGAAACATGCTGCCGTTTTCTACTATAGTCGTTAACATCATCGACGTCTACTGGTTGAGGAATAATATCTGGATTTTTTTCATCACTATCACATTCGCCACCACTCGAATCGTGTTTAGAAATTGGGCTACCACCTAAATTTATGTAAGTAATTGGATTAGAAGGGTCATGCAAATTTTTCCACCTCTAAAAAATTCACTTATTTTTATTATTAATTTGCTTAATGAAGTTTAGCTGAATTATTTTACAGTGATTTAAAGATAATCTAATCGAGGTGTTCGTATTCAACCGTGTGCAAAAAATAATTTAAAATTTAGAATTTAATTTCAAAACGTTAATTACTTGTATAATTAGGTTCAAGTGTTATCGTCGCACAGTGACGACAAATGAAAAAATAATTTCAGTTTTAGCAAATTAGGGTAAGACGCATTTTACCTGATTTATCTGTGATAGCAATTCCGCTGGTGGATCCGCGATGCTCCAAGTTAGCACTGGTAGAAGTTGAATTTTTTTGCCGTTTTCTTCTACCTTCGTTGTGACTGCATTGTAGCCGTAAAACAAAAAGTATAACGAAAGCAACGATAAGAAGAGCTGAAATTACTCCTATTAGAACACTTGTCATTGGTGTAAACCGAAAAGTGTTTCTATTGGTTTCTGAAAAAAAAAAAAAATTAAAATATATGTAGGTACCAATTACGTACATAATATATTAAATTAAAATGCTAAATAAGTAAATACAATTTCAATTTGCTCCTTGTACTAATTATACATTTGAAAATGTGTTAATGTGATCACACGATTCTTGGATGCGGTCACTACTTTGTTCAGTTGGTACTAATTATTAGCAATCAGAGCAGCTTTGCAAACTCAGTCCAAGCAAGTCCTTTGTACAACTCAGTTTGCAGTTGCTTCTGATGATGCTTAATGTACCTAATTTAAATTGTTACTTTCCACTGAAAGGTAACAATCGCCGTTCCATTGTAGTAGTGCAAGCTTTATGCGCTAATTTGTGAACTAACCTTTCCCTTGAATGATTAAAGTGACTGAGTCTACATATTAAAGCTTAATAGTGTTTATTCTTGGCCGGAAGACTTCAGCTTCAATAGGTAAGCACACACAAACGTGTTTTCTTGCGAGAAAAATTAATTCCGATGGAATGATATCTATCGAATGCATAAATAGTTTAATTCTCATTTATCAATGCTCGTGTATGCTTACCTAATGCAAAACCTTATTGGCTGTATTCCAAGTAGCAAATAAACCAACCTAAGTTGAAATTCAAGGTTGGAAATTTTTGTTTTGCTCAAACTATGACTCTCCGACACTCTCCGGTATTAGAAATTCTCTCACAAGATCCCAGGAAAAAGAGAATCTTATTTCAGAATCAATAATTGGCAGTTAACTCAAGAAATGTTGAGAAATAGTCCAAAAGAAGATGGATGAAATCATATTCACCATGTTTGAAGAAGGTATAAAACAACAAACTCGAGAGCAAACCCAACGGAAGTAACTTTCCCCTAATCTACCAACTTTTACCTTGTTAACTTAAACCAATGCATCAGCCAATCAGGCAGCATTACGGAATATCAAAATACAATAAAAATTGAAATACACAAAATCATATTATTATAAAATACAAAATTTATTAGTTACCTTTCTCGGCAGTGAGTTGTTTTTCAGGTAATCTAAGGGTTGCAGCTTGCACCACTACAGGTTCACTTCGTCCTTTTGCATTAAAAGAATACAAACCAGCTTGATAATATGCACCAGGACTAAGCCCCGTAACTGAAAATCTTGCTACTGGAGATGATAGGTTACTTTTGATTTCTTGACTTTGACTTTCACGGACCTAAATAAAAATACAAAATTAATGAAAACAAATGCAAATTTGGTAATTTAAATTATTATTCAGTTAAGAGTAAATTCTATATCAGAAATTTTACCTTAAAATACTTTTAAATTTAAAATTAAAATGTTTATGATTATCCCAATTTATAAGAGCAGGTCATAACGGTATGAAGTTAAATTCGTCATATTCGTTGAATGAAAATTTAGAATAGTATTATTTTAATTATAACTTTTAATAATTTTAGTTGACCTTCAGACTATTAATTAATTGTAACATTATATTTAGGGGTTAGGTCAGTAAATCTACATAGTAGAAATGTCCTATATACGCAAACTAAAAAGACATAGACTCCCCACTTTTAACTTGCCCGAGGGTGGCAAACTTGTAAGCAAGTATCAGAATCTTACATAAGCCAATACCAGGAGGCATTTGACAGTTAGGGTTGTTTCAAGTTTCGGAGTAGTTAAAAACTATAGTAAGTTAAATTTATAATTTTGGCTTGCGGGTGAAGGACATTTGTATTATAGATCCACTGACCAAACTTTCAAGCTTACAATTATTATTAGTCAAATATTTAATTTAGTATGTAAGAACGATGTTGATGAAAACATTTAAGAGAAACTTCATATTTATTTTTCTGTAAAGAGTAATATTTTGTATATTGAGTGATATCGAAAAACATATGAAACGTATTTAATGCCTACCTGAAAACATTAGTCCAACCATTTATAATGTCAAATTTTAATTATAGTAACTGATAAAAGCTGATAAAAATATTAACAACAGTAATAACCGAAGAAACTGTTTTGACTAAAATTAAATTAAAATGTGAAAAATAATAGTAGTATTTAATTGAAATAAAGAAATAATGACAAAAAGCAGACAAAGCCGAGTAGCCAGGAGGTGTAAATATTCATAAATTTAACATATTTTTTATTATTTTTTTAAATTAACTTGTTATTTATGTTTTTTATAAGTTTTTATTAAACAAAATTAAATTTTTAAATTAAAAATGTTTTACCATAAATATTACATAAATGTCATTATATAATAATTTGTAAAGAGGTGTTTTTTATGAAAAAAAAATTTCATCAAAATTTAAATATTTTATATTTATTCCAAGTGTTATCTCAGTTTCTTATAAAAATTATTTTTGTATATAAAACAAATTTCGTTTTTGTTGTTTTGGGTTATCCATGTGTGAATCTTACAAAAGAAATTCAATAAGTCTACGTCCAGATTATCCAATTATAACAGTTTTTGATTTTTTTGGAAGATTTTTGACTGTATTATAATATGTTAATTTATAAATTTATTTTGTCTTGAATGTCTAAAAGGATGGTAAAATGTTTTATCATTTTTTAAATTATAAGTTAAATTGTGTTTTATTTAATAAAACAAGCTGAAAATAAGTTAGACGAAATTGTATTAAAGGACCCCGATGTAACCTTTGAAAATTCATTTGTCAGATTTGTGGCTGCCACGATTTTGACTTTTTCATGTTTTTGAATATTTTGTACTCCTTTTTAATGTAAAGATCCTGTCACTCGAGATAATTGTTCCCTTTCATCCGTGCACACGATGTAACATAAAACTTTAGGATAAGTATGCAGTTGTTTTTAAAATTGTCAGAACTGCCGCACCGACTACTTCCAGAAGTAGGAAAATGTTTTTCTCCGTTGTCAGATCCTGATGGTAACCAATTATGATTAGTACGCACAATGCTTTACTTTTTAATTAAAATAATTTAAAAACATTTTGTTAAATCCAATATTTATTCATTTCTTATGTAATTTGATTAGAGCAATAGCTATGAAATGCAAATTTTATAAATTAAGCATAAATATAGTTAAAACAGCTTAATTACGTTTAGAAATTATTTCAAAGATATTTTAATTTATTTTAATTTGCAAACTCGTGAATTACAATTAAATTGTATATTTTTGAAATTATAATGAACAACAATTTTACCTTTTAATATTAAAGTGTATTATAGTGAAGCAACTTAATTAAATTATATTTACCAATTTTTAATAAAGTTTTCAAAAAGGTTTAATTTTCAGTACATAATATACATAATGAAGATTTATCTTTCAGGACCGAGTGAACGTTTAAAAAACACGCTTTCTTTAATATTTTCGTTCCAAAACTTTAATAAAGCACATTCCATCTAAGATTGGTGCAGGTAATTGGACGTCAAATATCCTTTTCTCTTGTTGCCAATTCCATGTAATTGGAAACTGCTGAAGCTTTATTACTTTTAATTGCATTTTACATTACAATATTACTTTTAAGACAACAATTGTGTAAAGTTTAATAATATAGCTAATAAATTGTAAAAATTACTTTCTGATACGTTTTCGTAAAATAAATTCTTCAACAAAATTAATTAGTTACCTCTAACAGAAATGATTGCGGAAGACCTCCATTAAAACCTTCTGAACACTTTATCGAGAATGAAGTCATCGAAATGTTTGAAATTGTGCAGTTGTGAACTTGATCCGGTCGTCCTAAAATAAAAAATATAATGAGTTTTCTTTTCCTCAAGACATATCAGAGATGCGGTGGTTTTAACATCCGCATTACGTAATTAATTACTTGGTTATCAATAGTTGATATCTGTATAGAAGTTCATATTGGCAAATTTATTGCGACATAATTAGCTACCTATCTTGTAAGTTTTAATTTAACTACAGCGTCTTTATAGCGAAAAGAAGTAAAAAGTGAGTCTCTTTAGTGTTCAAATTAAAACTGTGTGCAATTTAGCGTACATGTACCGGTTAATTAAATTTGTCTTCTTTTTACTGAACTACTGCATTTATATCAGAGTACTTTTGAAGTTTTGTAAACTTTGATATCGTAAATAGTTTTTAAAGTAAAGTATAAGTTAACTTTGACGTGGAAACCTTTACAATTTTTCTAACAATTAGAATATATTATATACATACATTATTTTGGTATATTGGTTGTGCATAATATTACTATTGTTGGACTTTTTTGTTGCTATCCACTTCTATTTCGTATTGTAACGTTTATGCGATATGACAATAGCATTAAATTTAAAATACACGGTATTCTTGTAAATTTATGTAAAGTTAGTTATTGCTATACGGTTGAATTTGTTTATTACATCAAAAATATAATCCAGAATAAAAGTTTGTGGTATTGCCTGGATTGGTAAAAAATTAACAAATCTCGTAGGTATGAGTTTCATCATTAAAATCTTGAAAACCATAATCTGATTTCTTTTATCTCTACAAGAGCAAAGCTATCATAACGTTTTTACCATTTTCCTAAATCACATATCGGCATTAAGAAATTCGTAAATACACATTTAAAAGGATCCTTATAGTATCTTAAAAAAGTCATTCTGAAAGAGAACTTCTAGGCACACTTCAGTGAACACAAAAACTATCTAAGAAGGTTTGTAATAAAATCTTTTTGTCGTGAACTTAGTGGACTAATGCAGTGTCGCTAGAAACGTTTATTCCAGTTACGCTCAGTTTGGTCTACAATGTCCAATAAATACATCAATATTGGGAAACTTCTTACTGCTGCAACGGACGTATTTTCTAGATAAAATATTTGCATGATTCAGCAGCCCCTACATACGTTTAAGTAAACAGTCTATTGCTATTGACAGACGTACCTCTTTTTTATATTATAAAAAGAGTAAATAGACATATCCATTTAGAAATATTATATTTTTGAAAAACTTTTTTTACGTGTTCTGAATTTAATTGTGTTATTAGATCAGTACAAATACCATCTCAAAATTTAAATTGCGTTTTCTTAATTAGCAAAAATGTTCTGGTACAAAATAAATTATGTACCTACACCTCGTAAATAATGTAAGTTACTAATTTGAAAACCTGAAACGCCGCTGCAGTACATAATTAAAGATGACCACAACAAAGGAAAATTATTTAAGAGCAAGAATAAACGTAATTAAACAACAAATTAATAATTTCTATATTAATTTATGAATTTGTCAATAATGAAGTAGGTTCCTCCCTACCTACCTACCTTGTAAATTTATATTTTAATCACTTCTAATTTAGTTTAAAAAGTAAACATTTTTATTACTCTTATCATGTATTATATTTTAAAATTGCCTTTTCTTTCAAATATTAAATTAAAAACAGTTAGAAACAGACATATGCATATACAAAAGGATCAACGTCACAAACTGACATTAATGAAATAAAAAGCCATACACCTGACTGCGAAAAGCACAATTACCGTTTATGTAAAAGACATCTTAATTGCAGGAGTTATTTAAATTTTAATATAAATATACCTTAAATAAAATTTTACAATGAAAATATTCTGCACGTAAATCTACAAATAATAAAGCAAAGAAAAATAGGTATAACAATTTTTGCAAAAATCAATTGTAACATCTTTTGAAAAATATTTTACCAGGCATATGTAATGCAGTTTTTGTTGTTTTCGATGATATGTGCTTCCATTTCATCTTATTCTAAATTTACATTTTCTGAAAGTTGTGAAAGCCGCCTATCAATCAAAGTGTAAAAAACGTCTCTATTCGTAACATCCATACAAAACATGGTACTCAGTCCAGCATCCCATTATATTTGTCGGATATTTTAATATTATTTTGATATTTTTTTAAAGTTATTTTTAAGTTGCTTGTGCCTAATAGCAAAATAGTAAATGATTAATTATTTTTATTGACCTAGTAACAAAGGACTTGCAACTTGTGATATTCTCAGTATTAACCTTTAAAATATTTTAAATTTTAAAATACAATACAAAAAATTTATTTGTGTGAACTTAAATCTTAAAAAAACATTTTCTCTAAGAGTGTTAATTAAATATACATCATCATTAGGTAGAAAATAAAGTCAAAATATAAAATAGATAATTAGAAAAGTAAAAATAATAATTTACTTTTTAATTAATTATATGTTTAGAGTTCTAAATAAAAAATTCTGTAATATAGCTTATCGTTCTCGCTTTCAAAAAGGCTAGACACATTTTCTAATGTAAAAGTTAACTATGTAAAAGTTAAGTTCCATCGAACACGAAAGTCTTATTTATTCGATGAAGGGACGTAGAGCGGTAGCTTAAATTAGTAAACTTGTTCATTGCTGTGAAAGTTTTATGAATCATAATAAGATTTTAGGGTGTAAGCATTACAGCAAATATTAGATATTTTACGCAACTTGGCTTTGAATATTCCCCACAATATATTATAATTTTAAGTAATTTGTGAGGTTTAATTTTATAAAGTTTTTCCGTTTCATCTAATATAATTTCTATTACAAATTTAGGATTTTAATCTAGTTATGTAACTTACTACTTAGGCAATATAAAATTTGTTTATACTAAAATATAATATTAAAGCTGCTTTCAAACATTTTCAAAATTAAACTTAAGAAATGAATAAACAATTTTAATTTCTTTACAAATTTTAACTACTTATAACAATCTTCAAAAATTAATTCAACGACCCGAATTAATTCATTTTATGGATTAACTATATGGTAGCTAACTTTTATCAAGTTTGTTTTACTCTTGAAGTAAATCTAACACGTTTATTCAAATAAAGGTGACGATAGCTGTTAAGTTAAACTAACTTTTGAAGAAACTAAATTACATTGTTTACTTATTAAAGTCCAATTTAAAGCTACGGATCGCAGCTGGTGGCAAATAGAAGAAATTAAATAATCAAAATAAATTAACACATGGAACTTTGACTAACCATTTTACCTTACTGGCAAGAATTTTCAGCTATTTTACCTGTGGATATTTTTTTCGTCGAGCCTAAACTAGAGGAATTTTTCAGCTAGCTCTTGTTGTAGTTTCATATCTTTTGCTATATCAGATCTCGCTCCAAGAGATTTTAGAATATATTGTAATATGTAAGTATATATTACAAGCTGTCAGTAATTTAGTAAGTCTGCCTTAAAGCAGGCTTAATCCGGCGCTGGCTGTAAAGGTTACAGTCTTTTGTACTAAGAGTTTCTGAAGCATATATTCTTACGCGATCAACTTACAATGAAATATATAAATTATTTTTAATTTAAATTCAGGATTAATCAACTGATCGTTTTGTAATAAATATATTGTATTTGAGACGATTCCATCTTAGCAAGTTGTTTTTTTACAACAAATAGATCTTTGTTAAGGTTAATTTAGGTTTATTTATTATTACAACAATTAAATTTATAATGGTTATTTAAATATTAAAATCTCTTTGCACTTGGTTGTTTATCAATATTTAGATCGGCTCCGGCGACCAATTGCTACCATCAAATATTAATTTAATCACTATCGGCTTAATTAGTATTTCAGAAATTAATTTGTGCATCCGTTAATAATTGCAGTCACGTGTAAAGTAACAATCTTGTTTTACTTCCTTGCTTCGGAATCAATTACATCGACTTTGTAACAATGCAGAAATTATATATAAGATAAGAAGTTCGGTTAAGTATAATTATTATTTAAGCTGCATCTGAACACTGTCTGCGGTTATTCGATTCTGTTTGCAAAATAGTGTATACAATATACTACATAATACGTATCTACATAGAATTCTTAGATTATTCATATTCCAAATTATTATACTGGGTGTTCATTTGAAATCTTCCAGCAAGAAACATCGTGAAGTCTTCATTATTGGTTGAAGGAGTTTTTGGGTATGCACCATTCTCAACTTATATTATCTCTTCAGTAATATTTAAAAAGTTAAAGCCAAGGGTCAAATCAATATAAATAATTATTTTTTATAAATATTTTCAAATGATAGCAATTACAACTATTTACATACCTCAAATATATTACGACACTCAATAGCCGCTCTTGTCAAAAAAAAAGTTTCAGGAGCTATCACATTAGCATGTCATTAATATTATTAATTAAGTATGTATATAAAAACGACAAATAAAAAATTGTGAAATACGGCAAAAAATGTTCTTTGTGAAATGTCATTTTGTTTTTATTCCATTACAATTTTCAAGTAATATTATGATTCCAAAGATTACAGTTTTAGATGTAGAAAACAAAGGAATCTATAATAATATAATGTATTAGAAATAAATTATTTACAGTAAAACTGAAACTTATACTTTTGATATGGTAATACAGGTAGGTAGCTATTATTCAATAAAATCCAAATATGTAAAAGAGCGAAGTAATTTCTATGCAGATTTCAAGTCACTTCTGTTAAGAAAATAAAAAATTAACGATAATACGCTTTTAAAATTTAACGAAATTAAAAGCTTTTTAATGGTGTTTATAATTTATATTAAAAATTGCAATCGATAATGCGGCTTTAGTACTTTAAGAACTTTTTTTGGTAAACAATTTTTATATTACTCACCCGCTGCAATGATATGAAAAACGCACGGAACTCGTTGATGTCCAATTCTGTTAGAAGCATAGCATAGTAATGTACCATAATCTAGTTCTGTCATGGGAGTATACGACACGACGCTCGACGTCCCGCTCCTTGCAATATACGAAGCGGCGACGTCTACTGAATCAGCTGAATTGTTAAATGTCCACCTGAATTGAACGTCAGGCGGATTTGCGTCTACTTGACATGTTATTCGTGCTTCTTCTTGTTTTGCTACACCGTGCACCCTAGTTTGGTTGGGTTTACATGTTGGTGTAACTGTCAAAACAGAATATTAATAGCTTTATCAAAAATTTTCCATAATAACATGCAAAACGTTACTAAATCGCTTTTTTCTAAAATTGAATTAGAAATAGACTTGCTTTATTACGTTGGATAAAGTTCAAACGAAGGGAAGTCGCATGCTAAATCAATTTTCTAGATATTCCTTCTTCCACTTTTAGCGGGTAAACATAATTTAAATAAAAGTTGTACAAAGTGATGAACGTAGCAAATTTCGTCTCAATTTTTTTTGAATTTAATGCATTGTATTAAAATAATTATAAAAAACTTTGGCTAAGCGTTCTTGGTTAAAAAGCCACGCGAAAGGAAAATAAAATACGGGTGTTTACAACGTTCTAGGAATTCGTGCGTAATTTTTTAATTTAGTTTACAGGGATTTTCACAGAAGTGCTCGTAGGGGCTTTAAAGTAAAATAGAATTGTTTTCAATTTGCCTTACTTAATTGAAATTTTGATAGTGTAAATTGTACAGAAAATACGATTACATTTAAACAGATTTTAAATTAAAAAAAATGTTTCTCAACAGTCACATCGTGGTAGAATTGATATTATGCCGCTATATGACGGTGCGCTTTTCCTTAAATCCATTTCATTCATTCATATTTTCTTAAGTTTTATAGAGATTTCTTGCTTTCCGTCAAATTCAGAAAATATGAACTAAAAATGTATCAATTATTTTCTGGTACCATTATGGTGTCACAATCGCCTTTTCTCGGTTCTTTTCTATAAAATAGAGGCCAATCATTATTTTAAAATGTCACATAAATCTTGTGAGCTTCCTGTACAATCTGCACTATCGAAATTGCAATTACGTAAGTTGGAAACAATTTTATTTAACTTGACAACCTACCACACAGCATTCCCGTAGAACTGCTTCTATTTCGTTGATATTACAAATCCGGTATTTTAACATAATCCCCATTAAGTGCTAAACATTTGTCCCAACGTAAAACAATCTTTTTTAGACCCTCTTTAAGAAACTTTTGGAGGTATCTTTTATTCAAACATTTGTAGCACTTTTCACTTCATTAAGAGATATAAAAAGATCTCTCCGCGGTGATCTCTGTATTTCTGCAAATTCATGGTCATTGATGGGCACTAAATCGTACAAATAAGGGGAATGTGGCACAAATTGATTTCTTACACAAGCTGTAATTATATTGTCTGCTTGCTTGCCTTCTCCTGTTTCTCCTCGATTAGAAATAGTTCAAGATTGGAGGAAATAAAATATTACTTAGACAGTACAAGCTCTGGTATACGATGCACTTACCAAATCTCTGACAGTTGACAGTCTTTGATTTTTTGATTCGTTATTGAACTTTTTTCAGTTATTGATTGAACTTAATAGCCACATGCTTCCAATAAGTCAAGTAAGTTTCAGTAAACTGTCATCCTGTGAATTTTTTGCTCTGAGCTCAACGTTCTCACGTTCAACGAGAAAGAACTATTCGGAATCTCAGCAAATAGAGCAACAGAAAAATCTTTAGCTTGGTCGTACGATATAGTACATACTTACGTCGACATGTTTAATGTTGCTCCTGTGATATTAATTAAAATGTTTTTAGTTTAATAGAGTTTTTATTCAAATCGGGATAACAACCTTAACTTAAAACTGTGCGACGTGGCGGTTAAGTGAATTAATTTTATTTAAATTTTGCTTTACTTTTTTGAGGACAGAAGTTAACAGGTGATTTACTTTTAACAATACTTGTGTGTTCTTTGAAATTTTAAACTCGCATTTGCTGTCGATATTGCGATTTCAAAAGAGGCCTGTGGGATGAATTTACATACAGATTTGTTTTGGAGAATACTATTTGGGAATTTCAATTACTATTTATAGCTTGGCAATTCAGAAGACGGTCAGAGGCTTGGTGACTGATAATGTGAAGGGCCCGGTTTGATTCCGGACGAAGTTTATTGAAAGATAGCGAAATCACAGAGGTTCACCAATGTGAAGTTATAGTTTTCTTTGGTTTTGATTGAATACAATTTATCTAGCTAGTTGCCAAAAGATCTAAATGACATAAGAGCTAAATGTTTCATGTTATCGTTTAAAAATCAATTTTTATCAAGCTGATAAATAGAATTTCTAGAACCCTGTAAACATCTCTTGCAAATATTATTATTATCGTATAGTTAAACAATATATTCGATATTTATATGAAGTTTTAGCATTCAAACAAAAAATAATAATACTTGAGATTTAAGTACATTAAATATATTATGGATTCAGACCACTACACTACATCAAAAATAATAGACGACTTCTCGTTGATATCTTCTGCTTCAATCAGTTTTTTAAACATTGGAAAAATGTTCTATTTTTATTCCGCTTGCGATTTTGCTACATTCTCAAGTTTCAAAGACATTTTGATTTAACTGAATTTTTAACTTTTCTTTAGTAATAGTGTACTCAGGTATTATGTTTAGCCGTAATTAGTAAATGATGAAAAGTGTTTGTTCATTTACTTACACATAACGTTAAGATAGAATGGTTCACTTTCGCCATCTCCTTCCGTGTTGTAACCTACGCACGTATAATTTCCTGCTGTCGATCTTGAAACACCTTGGAGTACCAGGCTTTGATTACTAATGATTATGCCGGAACCTACATTATGTTGTAAAACTTTTCCCTAAAATACACGATCAGGCTTTATTTTTATTATAACATAAAGGAAAGTTAGTATATCATTAAAACGACAGTTAAAATTTTATTAAAACCTAACATTTCCAAATTAATAAAAGTAGTATTTTCAAATAATATAATTACTACTTACATTATGTCTCCACTCCACTTTATATACATGGGGGTAGGCGTTTATGATACAGTCGAAATAAACGTCTGTCCCTTCTCGTATAGTGTCAGGGTTGAGCGAAGTGCCCAAGATTATCATCGCCTCAGGGGTATCTGTAACACCAGTTCTAATTACTCTCGGATGATACCCGGAAATTGTCGTTTAGCATACTGATACTACAGCTGTACATTGTAAAATGTTAGACATTAGCTTATAAATTAACGTAATTTGCAAATATGTAAATTACAAACACCTTAATTTAATTGTATTAGCATGGACTTACATTTAAAAGCTTATTCAATAAAATACACCCATAAAAATTGTAAATTAAATGTCAAACATAAAATTTTGAATTTTTTACTTTGTACATAAGCACCATACTAACTTATTATCAATGAATTTTGAATAGTATTTATTTATACATAAAAATGGAAAGTATTATACTTACAACAAATATTATTATTCAAAACAATATTAAAAATTTAACTTAATCTTCCGTATATTTTCATATTTGCGTTTCATAAAAATACTCTAAAAAATATTGAAATTTGTATATCGGACTTCAATTCAAAATATACTGCAGAAATTCTATTAAAATAAACATGGACCAACCCTGCGGGATGTTGTCTCTTTGCTACATCTGTTTTTTCTTCTATATGGCAGATTTAGGATATCGAATATGAATCAAGATACTGGACTCAAATAGTAAATTGCGCAAAACAAATTCTATAAAAAATTTTATTTCTGCAATACCCAACGCTAGTAATTTGTTGATGTAAAATCAACTTTCGGATACACGACGTAAAATACATTTACTAAAAACGTATAAAACAACATTTAATTTAGACTTTGTTATTAAATAATTTTACATCAGTTTAATTTAGAATCTCAGCAATCATGTAATTTTACAAGTTACACCACGCCTATTCCTATTGAAACTTTGTCTGTAATATTCATGCAATAAAGAGCAATTTTATAATTATTACGGTAAATATCTGGGTCATGTACGAGAATAATTTTGAGATTGCAATCATTTACCCAATAAATAGACTTCCCTGTTTTCACTATAGTTTGAATCAGGCAAATAAGAAATAAAAATAATATACTTAAACATCTTGTCTATCGAGATTAGAGGTTTAACTATTTTTAATATTCTATAAGTGTATATAATCAATATTTGTACTTAAAATATTAAGTGAACTACATAAATATTTAACCGGAAATATTTTAAATAGGGTTGATTCTCTTGGGGCAAAAATTGATCTCAATTTTAAAGTGATTCTAAAAATATAAATTAAATATTTACATTGTATTTCCAACTTCCAGCCATCTTCAAGTCCATCTACTGATAACATCTTATTTTCGGCTCTGCATGATAAATACTTTCCATCATCTTCCTTTTTTGCTATAAATGACAGTGTGCTTGTTGTTGTATTTCCATCGTTAGAAGTCTGAAAGCACATAGATGTTGGGTTAAAATTAGCACACGATTAATAATTTAAATTAGATAATCGATTTTCGATACAAATTTATTTTATCAAATTACTGTTTTGCAACAGAAATTGGTCCGTTTCAAGGAATATTAATATTTAAAGGTTTTACTGGTAAAGCAAAATAGAATCCAGTCGCAGAAATTGTCCTATGCATATAAACGAGGAAACTCCAACATCTATAAGCGAGTAATAGGAATCTATTCGTTATATCGCCAGAATTGAAAATGCATCTGTACCTGTGCATGATGTATATACTCGGAATGTTTTCATATAACGTGGGTTTATTTGCTTTAAAAATAATTCTAAATTTAAAGTATTGATTGTACTCGCATATAAATTATTGAACATAACTGCATACGATATATACCGTACCGGGTGAAACAGTAAGGAGTATTTGTGAGAATTTGTAAGATATTATCAAACACTAAATATTACAAGAAAGCTACTGAAAATTAACGTTGTACTTATTGTGTATTATAAGGTATTACTTGGATATCGTAGTGTTTTGAGCATGTCCTTGAACTGTAACTAGTAATATATGGAAACGAAAAAAATGTGTTTCAGACCGAAAAAAGTGAATATCTCGGAAACTTCTCGATTTTTTTATCTAAAAATATTTGCGGTTATTTAAGACACAGAAAGGTATACTTTTACCAAGTTTAATCAAAATTAAATTATTTTTGCGGAAATGAAAAATTAAAAACGAAAAAAAAAAACACTAATTATTTTGCTTTTTTATCGAAAAGTTCTACAGCTGTTGCATTGCATACTTTTTGTTTTGCTTCTTTAATCTCCCTTTTACCTTTTACCATTTCCGCGTATAAATGTTCAGATAACCAACATTTTTATATTCCTCTTTAAAGGAGTTTCTTCGATCGGTGTAATTAGTAGTTTATTTGTTTACAGTAATTCAAATATACTTTTCAACTCTACTTTTTAAATTTTTATTTAAATATTGAAAGTTTTACCATTAATAACTTTTTTTCCTGTTCTCCCGTGTTACTTATTTTCATTTCATATTTTAATTTAAATTTCGCGAAACTTAGTTTAAATTAAAATTTTTTTCTTTTACTGTTTATTTCACTCTATGTACTTCTTTTTAATAACTTATATTTTCTTTAGTTTTTGTTTGATTACTGTATTTGTATTCGTTATTATATTTGTTTTAAATTTATAAAACAATTTGGTATATTTTTATTTATAGTTAAGCAGGTGGTAGTTTACAAGAAAAATTGGTTTCAGGGTATTTCTTATAACCAATTTAAATAATTAGCTAAAAGCATTGCACTGTTCTATTGCGTACCTTTTAGTGTTTACTGTTCTTGTAGATCAGCCTACTAAAATTGATTTTCTAAGTGCTACACGTACGTTGCCTTCAATTACTAACTAACCTTCCAAGTTGTTAGTCCTATAAAACGTTTTAGGTTTCATTTAGTTTTAGGTAAAGGAGATTTTGATTTAGTGAAATTGTTGTAATTTAAAACTTACGGTTTAAATTTGTGACGCAGGGTTAGGCAAAGGCTTAAATTTTGAATAGGCTATTAAATATACTTTTCAACGCATCATTTATTTAAGTATTCTTTTAGAAATAAATAAATTAGTTATAGTACAGCTACCTAACAAGTATCATTATAGTTTATTTATTATTTTATTTTCTTTTTCTTTTAAAATTATTACAATAATTCAGAGTAAAATTGAAATCCAAATATTATTTTGCTGTTGTGAAGAATGATTATTGCACGAGTAATTGATTTTACGAAATTACCTACTACCTACACAATACTCAATTTTATTATTTTGGATGTGTTGGGGTGAATAATTGCATTGATTAATCCTGGCTGTGATTGATTAGCAAGAATATAGGTAAGTTTAACATGGAAAATATTTTTTATTTAAAACTTTTATGCATAGCATTAATATATGATTTAATTATGGTATTTTATGATTTTGTATATTAAATTAAACAGTTTTATATCATGCTGCCTTATTGCTTTGCTCAAGTAATCCTTAAGAAATAAGAAAGGAAATACGGAAAAAGTAAATTAATTGCTTTCCCAATATTTCAACATTTAGCTTTAGTATACATATTTTATGTATTTACGATTGCCACGCATTCGAAAAAAATCGGAACAAAAATATATCAAAATCGGAGTGTTTATTATTAGGCACACAGTAGTATGTATGTATCTTTTTAAACAATACTTTTTAATAAAAAAGTTACTTTTAATTACCTTCTACGTTTAAAAATCGTTTATTGGCAAAGGTTCATTTTTTCAGAGCTTACTAAATTTGCATGAAATGAATTTAACATTTTGAAGTAGGTAGATATCTCTGCAAAAAATATATTTTATGTCTTACCGTTTCTTTAGTTCTTTCTAATCGTTGTCCATTTTTCCACCACGTTATGCTAGCCGGTGGTCTAGAACCTGAGCTTTGACACAATAAATCGTATCTTCTACCAGCTGACAAAGGTTGATTAGCTCCTAGAATTTTTACGTCTACTGGTCCAACTGAAAATATCAATAAAGTAATATTAAAGCAACCTTCTTTCAGAAGCAATATTAAACAAAAATAAAAAACTGTTGTATGTTTTTCTTGTTATTGCATAACTTCATTTAATTAAAATATAGAATTTGTTAATATACTTTTTATATCATCTCTTTTATATAAAGCTATTAATTAAGCATGACATTAAAATAGCAGAAAACAAAATATTATTCGAGTCACTGCTGTAATATCAAGTTTTACAATTTTTTTTGTGCAACCAACTCTTTCGTTTTATTCAAATATTTTATTATTCTAAGTTTTAATTAAATACTGCTAGTGCTTCTGTTCACAATACAGTTTATTTAAATTTAAGAAATTTTAAGTTGTTAATTGTGGTAGCTTGCACGAAATAATAATTGTTAATATAAATATTTTTTTTATTTTGATTAATTTAGATTTTGTTAATGATTATTAACTAAAATTTACGAATTATCGCTGTTTCTGAGCAAAACAAAAAACTGTTTTTTTAAATTCATTAGGAAGTTAATACTTTTGCGACCTAGTGTTTTTTTACAGCATTATTATGAGTGTTGTGTTAAGATTATATAATATGTATAGGGTATAGGTATAGTTCACGAATGACTGTTTTTGTTAGGTTTCAGTTGTTTTTGGCGATTGACTAAAGCTTATTAGCCAAGGTAGCTCTTTGGTTGATTTTTATAACTGCTAAGGGTTTATTGGTTAGGTAAATATCTACAGCATGTCAATGTTTGCCGGAGGACCTAGCTAAGAAATTCCGCAAAGTCCGTAATTCAAACCCCAAATTTCAACTCTGCAGTTAAGCCCGATATTATTTCAAGACACTGCAGTGGATTAGTGAATTTAAAGTAACTTGCAATGCTTAAATTAAAAGAGCTTCGACGTTAATAATAAATTCTAGTTGTTAGATATACTTTTTACTTTTTAATTCATTAACTTTTGATTTAAAAATATATATTTTCTCGAATGGAATTTAAAGGTATTCAAACATTGGCAGTATTTTTTAAACGGATAATCCATCTAATGATGAAGGGGTTCTGTCAAAGCAATTATTTGTATATAAGGTAAATGTAGTACAAAATATTGATTTCCAATATAATGCCAATATAGAGATATCAACATTCTGGAATATTAGTACAGAGTAGTGCACAATATTGATGCAAACAATATGAACATCTACAATGTTCTACATTATTTTTTTATTTATTGACAAATATTCAAAATCAAATATGAATATTAAAAATTAAACTTTTATAAACATTAATCAATAAAATATTGGTTATCCAATAAAATCACTTTTAATAATGATCATTAAAGTATCTGCTGTATAAATTATTTACTTTCTGTTATTATTTGACTATGTAGGTAATTTCTGAGTTATAATATTGACCCTTCTAATTTGAAAATAAACTTTTAAAAGTTGGTACACAGTTCTAGCGGTAATCCTAAATTTGCTTTGTTTATTTTGGTTAATTTAATAAACATCAAAATATATTTATATAAGCTATAATTATGAGTATTTTGCTATTAGAGTTAAAACGGCCGTGTTAAATACAATGTTATAATTATTTATAATGTAAATTATAAATGCGAATCCACTTAATAATATCACGCACACAGAAATTAAGAATTTATCCCATAATGATATGTATAGGTAACAAAGTTCATATTTCCCCAACTAATTTATTGAATACAAGGGAGTTTTTAAAAATATTCAATTTATAAAACAAGTTTGCTAAATAGATTGCCAGACACGTAAAATATTAAACTGCCCTTATTAGCATTTTTAAGTACATTACCAGGAAGTTCAAGGTAATTTTTAAGTGCTGCAGTTTAATTTACTAAAGTAAATTAGTAGATTAAAGTAAATTCTAATTCCTTTAATTAAAGTAAATTAGAAAAGCTGTTGGGCTTGCGATAGGAACTTGTATTTATCCCACATTTTGTTTTCTTTATTTGAAGACATTTCAGCCCACCGGAGCATTAAAATTCCTAAATAGACATTTTCTAAATAGATTTTCTAAACAAAAAGTGTTACAGTCCTGATCTTAAATCTCAACTCTATACTGTAAAAAGTATAGTATATTAAGCATCAAAGGCCGGAAGTGTAGTTTAATGTTCTTTGATGACTGACAAAAGTTGATTTTACTCGTCTGCTTGAGATCTAAGCTGTTTAAATAAAATAATTTGTGTTAAAAACAATTGGAAGAGAATAAATGAACACAAAAGCTAATAATTATTATCATAAAAACTGCCAATTTTTCTTGGGTGTTTTTAAAGATTATATTCCATTTTATTATTTTTAATAGCAAAAGTATAAATTGCTTAGCAGCTAGATTTAATAAAAACAATGTAAAAGGGTTTTAAAATAACTGACACAAGATATATGTTCCAAAAGCACCTACTTTAAAATTGCTGTATTTTCTCCAAGTTATTCTTAGATTTCTTTTTAGTACTTCTAAAACGCTTTTATTTTATTTCTTTATAATATGTCTTGTTAATCCTTTGTCTTTCAGGCAACGTTACTTTTATATTCTTAACGCAGAAATATGACCACAGATCTACAAAGTTGGTTTATATTACCAACATAGGAGATAACTTTCTCTTAAACAAACAAACTAACAAGGTTATCAGCTACTTACAAAGCTCACGAAATGTTTTATTTGTTTACAAATATCAATTGATTTAACTTTGTTAGTTCTTTGTTTACTCCAGCACAAGACGAACTCAACAATTTTTAGTTATATCTTATACATGTTATTTCAAATTTATGTAATGGTTGTTTCATGTTGGTAGCTCAAGGTATCCTTCGGTTGAATAGAAAGCAAGCTCTCTTCAATATCAATTACTTAATACGATAGATACATTTTTGATAATTCAGGGAGCTGGAAGCAGGTTTTGCATAAGTCGAAATGTAAAATTTGTTTGCACTTTGGTCTTTGCTGCCCAACTGAAGTATACCGGGTGTAAGTGTAAACATTGCAATGAGGAAACGATGGAATTATTTTATGAATGAATTAATTTTAAACGGAAAGACAGTTACAGTTTTGTACAAAAAACTATTTGACTGGTTTATTTAATACATCAGGCCGTTCAGATTTTACTATAAATCGTAGGTATATAAGTTGAAATTTGCCCAACAAAAAAGGAATGTATAATGAACCTATTACTTAACAGGAGAAGAAAAAATGTGTTTATAGAAGTTCACATTAAGCATAATAATATATTTATCACAATAAAAGCTTTTGATCTAATTTGAAATGCTTATAAGGTTCAAGCAATCAACAATAATTAAATTAATTAATGATGATTACTCATTGTGTGGCAATATTGTTGAATTATTCTCATTAATATCATTGTGTTACAATCACATTGTATAGTAATATTTCTTAAACATTTGTCACACAACATCAAAATTACACGACTGTAAAAAAGGTTTGTTCTATCTTTAAGACTTCTTTTGCAGTATTTGACTTGACTACAGTAAAAAATGTTAATTGTGAAACCAATTTCAGTTTCAATTTGATAATATCGATTTAAAATGTTACACGCAACTTTTATGCGTTCTCTCTGTCATGAAATAGGAGATCGAAAAATGTGTGACTAATATTATTTAATAGCAGAGTTTTTAAAATTTAAACGACAATAATAAAGGAAGGCGACATAATCAATTTGAAATAAATTTGAAATTATTAATAAAAAAAGCTGTGTAAATTGGTTTCCCATTTATCAAAAAAAATAAAGTTTCTGTTGGCGTTTATTATTCCAAAAGGTATTTTAAAACATTAACCACGAGTCATAAATATGTTTGTATCTTTGAAGTTATTTATATCCCTTTAACAGTAAATAATGTTGCTAACAACTTGGGCACTCCTTAAAAATTAATATATTTACGGTATGCTAAAAGGTATTCATTTCTGCACTGGCTATCTAGCCGGTGTTTAGGACAACTTGTGTAAAACTTTTAGGCTAAGGGTTAATTCCAGTTTAAAGGGAAAGCTTAAATTTAATGTTTCACTGTGTAGTAAAATCAATAGTTATTATGTTTAAATTGTTAATATACTCGGCAAAAATTCTGGATATGATGCAGTACGTATTTACAGAAGAAATATTTTAAACTAAAATTTTAAAGCACTAAAATTTATTTATCTCTTGTTAATTTGATGGAAACGGAAAATATTTGCTTATTAATCAATCAATTTGCGGCGCACTAATGTAAACAACTCAAAACTTCAAAAAGATAAGTTTGAAAACGTCCCTTTTGAAGTGTGATTAAGTTAAGAATAGAAAATGTTAAGGTTAATTAATTTTTAGCCACGTACTCTTGCAAAGGTTACGTAAACAAGTTAATTAACATAAGAGAAAATGTTTATGTTACACTAAAATGAGGACCTGTATAATAAATAAAATAACTATACGAATGAAGAGATACGTACAATTCATATCTACATGTAAAGTTGCTGCAAGTGGTTGGGTTCGAAGGTTATTATATGCTTGGCATGTTAGTTCAGAATGGACGTCACGACGCCCTAATTCCGAAATTCTAAGCTCACTTCGCACATGGGTAGATCCCCCACTAGGCAATGCTACGCTGACGTTGCTAACCAAAACATCGTTTCTGTACCATGCCACTGTAGGAAGCGGTTTTCCTGAAATTACAATAAACTTCAATTAACACGCTAAATTAAATAATTAATTATTAAGATTAATTGTTTTTGGAAATTAAAATAGTGACATTCATTTTTCAAATTTAATTAAAAAACTATCGTGGCACCAATGGAGGTATCACAAATAAAGAACAAAAATGTATAAAATTATTCAAAACATCTTATATTTACAAAAGAGATTTTATATAAACAACAAAATTTATGACTTTCAGGATTTTTAATTAACCGAGTGTTGGAAAGTATTCATAACTCATTTTTCCACATTTTCTTATTACACAAATTCTATTGTTGAGATATAATAGTTCATATTTTTATTAAATATTTTTTATTTTCGAAAAAATACCCTTAATAACTTATCCAATATCCAAATACTTAATTAATTTCGAATAGCAACGCATTGCATAATCGAAAATTTATTTATCAAAATCAGTGTTTGTTTGCTTGCCAGGACAAAAACAACTTTCCTAAGATTTATTTATACATAGTTCGACGTAAGAATGTAGTCGACCAGCGTTCTAAAATTCATCTGGGGCGGTCATCCCTCCTGTGTCAGCCTATCTATAGTGAATCCATTTTTTAGTGCCGAAACTGCCTTGTTTCCATTTCAACTTGACTATCTTAATATTATACTGAACCTCGTATTAGGTGTAGTCGTTTTCTCGATTTCGTATAATTATTAGTTTAACGGCATAGTAATTAATTATTAAGTTCTTAATTGCTAACTTAATAATGATGTTCATTAAGCATTAAAGACAACACATGGTTAATTGACACATATTATGATAATGTAATTTATAATCAAAATTAATTTAAACGTCCAATATTTTAACTTCCTTCCAAATTTCGATCGACAAATATATATCACTAGTTTTATCCAATATTCAGGTGGTAGTATAAGCTTTACCTACACAAATCGTATATCATCCTGAAGGAAGAGAATAGTATTGATGTAGGAAGAGATAACAACATAAAGAAAAATTTGCGGATTTTGATATCAAACTTAAGGTTCTCGTTGAGTTATTGGTATTGGTATCTACTTAGGTTTCCTAACATTCTATTAACTTGTGTTCGCTTTGTTTCTTCTTGTTAGTAGCTACTTTTATTCTTAATATGTTGTTATTTTTCAACTTGACAAATTGCCTACTCCCTAGTTACTTTCACACATCTTGTAAGCAAACATCTAAAGACAATTTAATGCCGCTTTTTCTTTTTAAATCCATTATTCATAAGGATTTGATTCGCGTGTATTGTGTATTTTTTCTTTGTTCGTGTAACCTAACAAAAAGATTTTTTAAATTCGATAAATTGCTTTTAACTTAACTGCGTGTATAATAAGTTCCACACCCACACACGCCGTGTTATTAAATGTAATTAATATATTTTAAAGTTATGTTAGGAATTTTAATGAGCATTGCAAATTTGAAACTATTTACCAATTACCTCGTTATAATTTATTGATACTAACCTGTTCTATATACTAATATTACCTATAAAGTCTTGTACGTTCGAAGTAATATATCACAAGTTTTTGAAAACTATGCAGCTATACCACATCCAGTAAGTATTAAAGATTTCTAATTTTTCGAGTGTTTCAAATAGTTTCAGAATAATTATTTTGATTTTTTCCTTGCACATATAAAATATGTAGGTGATTGATTTGGAAAAAGGCCAATACGTAATATATTACGGTTAAAACCGGTATAAATACATTTTCAACGCGATTTGCAAATGAAACACATTCAGAATTCTATTTCATGGTTTATTTTTTCGATATATTGTTTCGGTGGAAAATTTTCAAAGTTATATTGCTCACAAGATGTTTCTAATCAAAAATTGTAAAAATTTACATATTTCAAAAACGTCCAACAGAAGAGACGTAATAAATAAGTGAATTTGTCATTTATTCTTTTTCGGTAGATGTATGCATATAAGACTGATTGATCCTTTCACCAGAAAACGGAGAAGAAATATGTGTCACTATAATCCTGTTGAAATTTTTTATAGTATATGTAATAACGAGAAATGCCTAAGATAAATGACACGACCATGTTTTATAAACCGACTGCTCTCTTCAAAGTGTGAAATTGTAAAAATTAGAAGATAAAATTGTAAAGTAACGCAAAAAGCGTAAGCATGAAAGAATCTGGCAAAACAAATTTTATTATAAAACACTGAAAGCTTCTTCTTTCAAGATATAAAATTTAAAATCAATAAAGCGTTTTTGCGTTACCTATCGGGAACGCTACTGGTGGAATTTCTACCTTTTACGGGTGTATTATATTCGCGGCAACAAACAAAAAAGCACTTTGTGAAATGATTCTACAGCTCAAAACTTATAAAAAGACTACTTTTCCTTCCTCTAAAATGAAAAGCTTTAAGAAATAAGTGCAAAACCCAGGAAATAACATTTTCTACAGCTTGCATTTCAGATACAACTTATAACACAATAGCTAGAACGCGATTCGATTTGTAACACTTATCGGTGTTTATATAATGCCCAAGTGCGTCGACTTTTTGATTTTTTTTACACATATTAAGTAAACGTTTATACTAAATCATTTACCAATTTATATTCCATATATCATATAACAAATGAAATTATTTACTTCGAGTAATTAAACATGAAGTACCTACCCATATCTGCTTAGATAAAAAAATTTCAAATTAAATATGTCACAACCAGGAATTCCCCTAAAAGTTGAATCATTTAATCATTTTAATAAATGAATTATCGTTTAAACGTAATTCTTAATATTTAGAGGAAATATTAGGTTTTTTTTTATTTGTGCTTATTAGGGATGTATCGCACATTTGGGTCGAAATGCTGACCAACTTCGAGTTAACAAAAGTTCACTTGACTAATTCCAAATTTTTTTGTTTCTTGAAATAGTTCAATCATGAAATTATAATGGCATCCAGTTGTACTTCTGATAGTTGCAATTCTTGAACCGTATCAAAAAGTCAAAAGTTGAACTTTTCTTAGTGTAAGATACGAGGCCACACGGGGGAGTGTGACACTACCGTTCTTGTCTACATCTTTTGTATTAAATATATTTAAGTTTTAAGTATTTTATTGTATTTATATGTTCTGAATACCTTTACCGAACAAAACTTTACTAAACCGAACTAAAGCTCAAGGAATTTTAAAAGTTTTAACAATGCAAATCAGGTAAACTACGACATAATTATTTTTAAAATATTCAATAGGATTTATGTCTTTGGAGCTTCTTGTAAGTAATTCGTATCAAAGTTAAAGCATATTTAACAGATTCCTGTTATCATATTGTATAACGTCATATTGATTAAACTTCAAATAACGTTTACACAAGTGACTCTGGTTCGATTTTAAAACTTCTAAAATTCTATTAAAAATGTGTTAATCTTTAGTTGTTCATCTAAGATTATTATCGAAAGCTGTTATCAAGGCTTCGCGATCATGGATAAAGCAAAAAAAATTTAAAGAAAACCTAAATAAATAAATTAAATAGAAGTTATAAGATAAAATTAATCAAATAATTTGCGAAGAGCAATAGAATCTCAATCCCGGGTCTTTATACAAATGACGTATTACTTACCCGATCTTATTTTTACGATTAGTTTTAAATTAGCTAAAAATTTGTTTTTGACTAATTATTGAATGGTAAAAACAAAAAATGAATAAGAAATTCTTTACTGTGTGCAAAGAATTTTTGAAACGTTTTCTGCCTTTCCGAAATCCGCGTAAGTTTATGATAGCACGACTAAAAACACAACTACACGGTTTTCCAACGATAATATTTTATGAATTCTTAAATGCAGCAAAAATAAATTATTTTTTACTTATAAACATTTTTTCTGAACCAAAAGAGTGTAGTTGGTAAAAATGGTACAAATCAAACTATTTCTAACTTAGGATGCAAATATATTTTACTGCCCTAGAGCGTAAAAATATATTTTTTCCACTAGCGTAAAAAATTCACATTTTACGATTACCAATACATGCAAAAAACACAAATTTTGTTCGCTTGGACAAAGGGATCTATATATACAAACTTAATGAGATTAAAATTTGTAGGCAAAAACATATGGATTTATTGAAACGAAACCTGAAAATTTCGATTTTTAGAATTTTACTCCAGTAAAATTCATAACTAAAACTGCTTCTGGCGACATTATAAAGTCATAATCTAACTACACGGCTACTTCGTCAATAAATTATTACTTAAAACCAGGTTTTGTGGCAATGTAATAACTATATGAAACGAAAATGGGAGTGAGAATGAGAAAACTTATTTAACTATGGAGAAAGAGCTGTGTTCAAATTCTAAAAGACTTTTGCTAAGATAATGAACTTCCACGGGTATGCCAAGACTTTATTTCGATCTTCTGATAGATTGGAAGAATCCACGAAAACTCACTTAAGAAACTACTTAAGACTGATTGGGTTACACGACTAAAATGTGTTTAGATATGTAAACATCAATGCTGCCAGGGAAATCTTCTGCCTTTTTATTGATCAGTTTGTTTGAAAATTTCGCATAATAAAATTTTTTTTTCTAACTTTATGTTGTAATTTCAAAACCCTCTCTTAAAATATAAATCGCACACCTGAGTCGTCAAATAATTTCTGTCGGATATTAAATCAGGAACTACCAATACCATTTTCACATTTGTACATTCTTTTGTTTATGACTTATCATTCATACTACTATAAAAACTCTTAATGTATATTACATTCTTTCATTTTATGGCTGTTTGTACGGGTGTTACGTTTTATAGAGAAAAATACGGATTATAAAAGTTAAAAATGTACACGTCCTCACTTTATTTAAAAAGTTTTAAATTGAATATAAACACTAAATTTTCATTAACTTAAAGCAAGTTTCAACACTAAAAATTATCACCATCCGAATGAAAAACACTAGTTGTTGGAAATATTAAATTAACTACAAGGAAATTACAAAATTATGTTAACATTTAAAACGTGAACTTTAAATTTAAAAATAATAATAAGTTCAACTATTCCGAAAGTTACTAAGATGATTAACATTGTGCACCAAATTATTATTGCTAAAGTTTTAGTTAAATTAGTTACCACATGGAAATATCAAATTATTAGATTTTTAATAGTTGACTGCATTTTGTAAAAAGTAAAAATACTTTGCATACTTTTGATGCACATGATTGGCGTTCACAGTAACATTAACCTTTTTTATAAGAGAACTTTTTATTTGAAAATTTTTCTGATATACCGGATAACATTTTATAATTTAAAAAATCTATAAATAAAAGAAAAGTAAACCAGCATTGAAATTTTTTTACTCTTTTGGTTAAAAAAACTTAAGTACAAAGATCGACCACCCTTGGGACGTAGTATATGAATTTAGTGTACAATTCCAAGTTTTTCTTTTGCAGATCTACGACGCTCAAGTGTAATTTTTAACTTTTAACGGTATTTTTTTTCTTCTTATAACATTCAAAGCAAATTATTTTATATGCCTTTTAAAAAGTCTGTTCTATAATATTATACCTCATTACGTAGCTATTAAATAAACATTCTGAGATAATATTATATTATAAAAATATATTGTTTATTTAATTTGATCCAAACGTAAAGAAACTTTTAATGAAAGAAAATTTAATTGGCATCTTTGCATAATTAAAATACCTAATTTGTGTATGTGTGGGTTGAAGATCTTATTTTAAGGTAAAAAGTTCTTCTTGCGTCTCGGTCGTTTCAAAATTTTTGACTTTCCCATAGTATGATGAACCACAAATTACCTCCGGTTGTAAACGGAAAAACAAGATTCTGATTTACAATATATATAATAATATATTGTGTAAAGTAATATATCCATAATTTCAAAAGACACATATCCCCGCACGATAATTAATAAAATGTGTTTCGATTTGCCTATAATAAAATCAGAAGCGTATTTAAGAATTAATAAATTAACTTCGCCCCATTTTGTACCGTCACAATCTCAAACATTAGTTTTATTTTGCAGATGCTCTTAATTAAGTTATCTAGCATTTGAAATATTAGAAAACGCCTCGAGAATTAAAAAAGTAGCAAATTCGTGAAATTGTCGTAGTTAGTCCTTCGTTTTATATTTTTTTAAATGTTGTCTTCTATAATAATAGTTCGTTTTTGTTTCGTGGACGAAAGTATCACGAAATTCTCTATGATAACTGCTGTTAATTTTGATGTTCGTGAGCTTAAACAATATTTTAACAAATAAAATAAAATAAAGTTACAAATATTTATAATTTGAAAGAAAGTAGGTTGCTGCTTCTTCGTAAAACATAAAATATACCAAAACAACTTGTTTCATAATTATTTTGGTTTCTCTTCAATTCTTCATTTTTTTTTACAATTTTAAAGGATTAGAATATCTGCAATACTTTGAAACGACTTTTGTATGTACTAAATTTTGAGATGAATGACTTCTGTTTCTAGATATGACGAAATTGTGATCACAACAATAAGAGCTGCAATAAAGGCAACAACTTTTTTACAATATCGAATAACTCTAATGAACACAAATTCAAAATCAATACACAACAAATCTGATCAGATAATAATTATAAACCTTTAAATGCCTTAATTAAATTTCATAAGTTACAATAATTTAGTTCGAAATTTATTTGTGTTAGTGCTGTTTCTCTCACACTTCATCCAAGTTCGTCACAAATAATAGTTATGACGTGTTCTTCAACAAGTAAGTAAATTCTAAATTTCTTGTTTATCAAATAAGCTTATCAGTAATAATCCAATTACATGCCTTTATAACTTCATATTCAATTATCTCTTTTCCAAAATTTAACGTAACCTCAGATTTTCTTTAATTATTCCTGTTAAACAATAATCGAACGATTCTTCTTTAAACTTGATATCTATTTTCTTCTTCTCTTGCTGCGATTTTTATACTAATTTGACCTACTAGGTTCTTCGATTGTACATTAGAGTGCTTCCACAATAACTCGTGTTTATTGGTGTAGACGTGAACATATAAAAAGTTTTAAATGATTGCTCTAATGAGGCTTTACAAACGAAACTAGTATACAAGTAGTGCAAAGGCCGGCGCCCTCACTTACATGCTGATGTATATAGAAAGCGCACCAACGGTGTCGGCGTCTGAAAAGGTCCTTAGTAGCAGCCAAGTATAATAGTACTCTATTTTAAATGGTTACTACAATATAGAATATAATAAAAAGCCAGAGGAATTTAAAATCGCCGGGTTGAGAGGTTAGTTCATTTGGAATGGAATGCCTGATTATTTACTTCTACGACAATTAATTAAAATTTATAGTGTAACTGCAACAATAATTATTTTACAAACCACTAAACGAAATTTGCTGACTACACAATATATTTTTAGATAACCACCTATATTGAGTTGTACTTTATTTGATGACAAGTTAGTTCAATTTAAGCACGAGCAGTCTTATTCGTCAAGTTGAAATGGTTTTCAGAGCAACAATTTAGAACACTTTCCTTGTAAAACGACAGTCGTTTTTATCGCTTTCTGTAAAGTACAGTCCTATTAAAAATTGATTTTATTTTAAATTAAAAATATTCCTTTTTCTTTAAACTTGAAAGATGTTGAAAATTTTATATAATTCTGAATACTTTCAAAAATCAATATTTTAAAATTAGGAACAAAAATGAGTGATTAAACTTTAAGATGAAACAAGAACAACTCTCCCTGGAATGTCGAATAACAAGATGGTTCTGAAAACTCTCAGGGATGAAGTCCCATTTCGCCTATAATTCCAAAACTTAGCATGGAGATTACTCTTGAGACTAATGAGTGAACAAAACAACGATGTTAATCAGTCAGCCATTGCAAAGATGTGTTCTTTGCGAATAAAATTTTATATAGGAAATTTCTTATACAAACTTTATGGAGTACTTTGAAATTTTATAATAATCAAAGTTTTAACAATGTTCGATTGTCGTTTCGTAGTGATAACTATTATAATATTCTTATACATTTTTATCAATTTCATATTCATAATTAGTTATCGCTAATTATTAAAAATACGATAAATTTTAGCATTGTGTATTAATATCTCTAGAACCATCTCAAAGGGTCTAAAAATAACTTTTCCGTACAAACAATAAAAAGTTATTATCAACAAAAACAATAAAGTAAAATATAGGGTCTGTGTATTTAAGCCCAATATAAATCGAACACAAATTTAAAAATATTACAAACAAAAAATATTTTTATTAAAAATATTCCCATTGAAATTAAAATATAAATAGAGTTAACAATTTTTATTTATTTTCACCTTGTCTAATGTTAATCACAAATAGAAACCGTACAGATATTACCATAATATATTAGAGAACAAAAACATAAAAAGTATAAGAAATCGCCGAGTTCAGATACACAATATTATTATGTACAAAAGTAAGTACACAACTGGAAGTTAACTTAATAAAATTCTTCATAGTTATTGTGTCGTTGGATATATTATCAAGAATGTAACATCTTGACAGTTTCGTGCTAGGTATGTAAACTGAGTTAGTTAAATATGTTTTATTACACATTTTATGCCTGCATAATATAATTTCGGCAAATTATTAATTTTACTATTAATTAAGGACCGTACAGTAAAAAATATCCATTTTACAAAATTACAGAGGTTTCATTGTGTAAAATTATATCTGGCATGTATGGCTATTTGATTAACTTCAATCGAATGAAATACTCGCAGGTAAGTTAAAAAAATTAACTTAATTAAAAATTCTTTTAACAAACTTAAGTAGGAAAAAAGTTTATGCACAAAATCTAAAGTAATTTTAGTTGGCAACACTGCAGATATTCCCCACGGCGATCCGTCACTACTGCCAACTCCAGGGAATAGTTTGAAAACTTTTCTATTTAAGCTTCCTAATAGCTGCAAGTGAGAAAATCATTCATGGTCATGTATAAAACTTTCGCATGTTTAATATATGCAAAATGGAATATTTATACACAGTTAGTCAAATACAACATTTAATTGGATAATGTGAAAACTTATTGCATACCTGCAGATTCTATAATAACTATTTATCAAATGGTAAAGTTTTTCTAAGCTAGTTTAATTACAAAGTTTTATGCAAACTAAGCTTACCTCCAAAAACATCACAACGTAAAGTAAACGAATCTCCCTCCGAAAATGGTCCAACTACAGACGTCAGGTGGGTACCAGATTCGTCCATAATTATAATTTTTTGAGGAGGAACTGCAAAAGAAATTTGATTATGTTATCAATCATGGCATACATCTAACACACGCTAATTTAAAAAGTGGTTTTATTAGTATGTAGAGAACGTTATCGATTTCAAATCATCGTCGAGCAATTTATGTTGATATTGCATGTTCTCTGACACACCATAACAGGAAGTAGCTTTGGTAAAACGCAACTACAAAGGGCGAAAATTGCTGTGATTATTGCTTTTTCTCGAGGAAAACAGTTTCATATAATATTTGTGTTGATTATGTTTTCCGTGTATAGATTTATTTCTGGAAACTAATAGTAAAAATTATAATTTTAACATATTTATTAAAGTGGCAATCATTTGATTGAAATTATTCAAGTTTAATCGTGAAAGTAGGATAATTTATGGGCGATTCTACCTTCAAAATATTTTAACTACAGTAATTCATCGTAATTTATTGTTCTGTGGTTTATTGACATACTATTCCTTGGATGTGTGTTGGTTGAATTCAATAAGTTAATTTTTTAATCTAATTCATGATTATTACATGAGGTTGTACCTATTGAATTACTTTGAGTAGATATCGAATTTGTACTGATTGGATTTTCGGCTTTCGTTTTTTTGAAGATTCACAAACTAACTTGTATTTTATGTAATTGTTAAAAAATGTTAATCATTAGCATTAAATGAAGAAGTTAAATATTTTTAACACCGCCCAATTATTATGTTAACATGCAGTAGTTTTATGTTTAGATGTTATTTCAAAAAATTATATGTACGGAAATTCCTCCATTAGGAATTCTTGAATAAGTTTTAGCCATCTTTCATTCGCTTCAAAATATGTAATTGCTGTTGAACTAATTTGTTTGACTTAATTTATAGAAGCAAATTTACGCTAATGACTGAACATTTCTCTTGAATAGTTTATTGTTTTTTCTATTTGTGCCCAATGAATGAAGCCTTTATTAGGCTTTTTTTTTGGTTTAACCGAAGTAACGTCTGGGATCTACAAAAGAACTAACGAAGGAAGTCAAAAATTATTATAAAAATAATGTAATTGTTTAGAAAAGGTTACATTGATAGATTGTTCGAACCAAATTAATGAATTATTCAAATATACAACTGGGTTTTCTTATAAAAACTTGATATCAGCACAATGTGAAAGTAAATAAACTTTGTTGAAACTTTCTATAATAACTAATTTTCGATATATTTATTTTCTGTAATCCTTGCGATTTTGATATCAATGTTTTGAATTTTAAATGTACACATAACTAGGTCCAACTCGCAGACTAAATTACTTTAGCAGATAAGAGATTCGTTTGACTGGAAAAAATCATTTCAATTTTTATTTATTTGGTTCTATCTCTTTTAGGTCCTCTTCCAGTGCATTTCTTATTCGTCACCTTTGCTTCGTAAGTATCATACTTTATAGCTCAGCATAGTTGTTAATTTTTGCTTTACATACTAGGTTTTTATTTTTTGTTCTTCCTCATTTTCCGCTTTTCTGCATGATAATCTTTTTTTACATGTTTTTGTTTTTTTCAGTTTATTGTTGTTTTTAAGTTTTTGTATTTTTCTTATAACTATTTTTATAATTCTTGCTTCTAGTTCTTTGATATGATAAAAATTTCTCTTCATTGTGTATTCTACCTTCTCATACCTTTTGTGTGTTTCACAAATTGTTATATACGTAAAAATTTTTTGTGTTTACACAATTTTCTGTTTTATTTAACATTATTACCTACTGTTTATTTTATTATTTTTCCTGGTATCCAGAATCATGTCATTATAACATAGTTATCTCTATTTGCCGAGTCATACGTTTGCTTGAAGTTTATGAAAACATGTACATATGTTCTATTTTATGTTTGAGCAATTTAGTTGTATTTGCTTTGTTAAGGTAATTATTCGGTCCATCACAGATCGACTGCTTCTAAAGAGCCGTAGCACGTTGATAATAATGATAATTATACATTGACACAATAAATTATTAGCGAATATGTTTATTTTTATTTTTGTTGTGAATGTTATATAAATGCCTTAACTTGAAAAGCAACTTCTTTATTTCTATCTCTAACTACTGTCTTCAAAGCAATTTGTTTAATACGCTCATTTGAAATTATTAAAATAAATGCTTTTGTTACTAAAACAAAAATACCAAGCTTCTAAGGAAAACTTTCAATATGCACCTTCAAAGTGCCTTTAATACCAAACTATGTTACAAAAAGACTTTATTTTAAATATACCGATCAGCTAAAAATCTAGCTACATTCTTTACTGCACAAATAATAAATAATTGTTCGGTTGAGAAAAAGTATAAGTTAATTAAATTAAAATGTTTTTGTTTTATGCACGAACTTTATCCGCCACGCTTTGTCTTGAAAATGCAAAAATAGCTTTTCAAACAAAGTTCTACTTTTAATCCGAGTGATACAATATACTATATTATAATTTGTTATATATTATATCGGTAGGTATATATACAATTATACATATATAAGGTACTTAAATTAAAGTTATATTATCGTGTACTAAAACCGAAGTAAATAAAATTTATAATACGCTTTATTAACAATGTGTACGATAGGTACCTACATTTTACTATATTAATAAATAATAAATATAATACTGTAATAAAATGTAAATACAGTAGAGTCTCGCTTATATGAACTATTGTTTGCAAGCCCTGTCCTTATAATCGAGATTTACATATAACTGGGATATCATCTTTTATATTAAAAATGCTCGTTTGTATCATATATAAATACACATGTTACATACTAGTTCTGCTTAAATTATGTTTACAATATATTATTAATAGAAAACATCAAATTACATTTGAACTATAGAAAAAAAAATGACTTTCAACTAATAAAAATGTTTCTCTGTGCACTGCTTAAGTTTAAATAAATATGATGATAATATTATAATAAATATAATAATATTCCTATGTACCTACTTTAGCAATGTAATTTGTACGTTTCAACGACTTTTTTCTCATACAATTATTTCTGTTAAGGAAATACATTTTTTGTTTAAAACTTTCATTCCCTTGCCCCTTAAATTTTTTTCGTTTTTTTCGAATTTCGTTTATATGCATTTTTCTATTTTGTCGCACTCTTTGCGAGATACAGTGACTTAAAAAATCTCTCTATTTTATTAAAATCACAATAAAGTTTTGTTAGTTTTATTAACATTTTTACAGTCTATTTAAAATCAGTGCATCTCGGAAACGGTGCAAAGAAATAGGAAATGTATAGTAAGAAGAACGACTGGAATCAATTATTGTAGACAATATTTCTGCCTTTTATTCTAAAGGTGCCATGTTTCATTAAAAATGTAGTGTAGGTTCAATGCCTCATAAATTCCACAACGCGAAACAATGTTCGAGAGAAGATTGATGGGTATTTTAAAAATTACATCAAATAATATGCAAGTATGAATAATAAGTAATAAGATATATTTTGCACAACTGCAAATGTAACAGTAAAACTGCGAAAACATTGAATTTTTACAGAACATATAATCGAGTTTTTCTATTTTTTTTAATGTACATATAATAGAGTTCCCATACAAAAATTTAATTGTACATATAACTGGGAGATCCATATAACTGGGAGTTAATATAAGCGAGACTCGACTGTACGTAGATAACCGATACAAACTGATATGTACATTGTACATACATAACAAAATTATATTAAATTTTGATTAATTTATTTAGATTATTGACACGCAATTATGTTTAATTTAAATTATGTCTTATTTTTAGCTATCACTAGTGTCCGCACCCGGCTTGGCCCTCATTCGAATGTCCTGATCTCAGAATAAAAATACGTAATTATAGTAATGTAAATACAGACAAAGTAAGTAATAATAATCTCAACGTTTGTCACTGAAAGAAACGTAAAAACAAAGTTTCATTCCGCATATAACTTAATATTTTCAGTTTTTTCATGGTACAAAATTATTATACATATATCGTCTATATTTGACAATTTTCTTAATATATTTTTGATTTTAAAATTAAATCACGTAAATTTAAATTAAATTACGTACTGTATGTGTAGTATACAGTTGTGTAGGCATTGCTTTAACTTCCAACATAACTTTTATGTGCTTACAAGTTTCTTTTACGTAAATAAGAATGTTATCATCGATAAATCTGAGTTTTGGTGCGGAGCATAATATAATTATTGTAAATTGAAAGGAAACAAACAAATGTGATATTCCCAAAAAAATTCTTGTGGATTGGTTAAAATTCTCACGATAAAGAATTGTAACGCTTTAATAAAATTACATACTGAATAGATAAATTAATTTACACTAAACAAAAGGAACAAAATTTTATATTTTCAAGGAAACTCTTAAAAACTCTTCTTTCCCACAATGAAAACCAACGCATAAAAACTAATAAGTGGAAAGAGATTCACGTTTACAAAAAGAAGAAATAAATAAATCACAAAATTTTGAATTCCCAACACCTACGTGACTGTACTGGTGTTAACTCAATTCAGCAATATTCTGACTTATGCTCATACATATCAGTTAGCCCTTGGTTGTTATGTGGTCTGTGTATAAAGAGTACCATTACACACCTTAGGAATTTCAGATTCAAATCTCCTAGGGGGCGAATTTTTCTATTACAATTTATATGATCTTTAATGTTATGCAAAGTCTCCGACGTCTTTCTCTATTCCAAAAAGTCGTATTATAAATTTATTTTTATATCAGTGATAGAGAACTAACTTTACATTGAGCTTCTAAATTTTTGAAGGGCAGTGGCAAGGTATTCTACAAGTACGAAACGAATGTATTGCTGGACGTCGTGTTCTGTCGAGAACGGCATTTTATTTATGGATAATAACAAAAATATTATACTAATATTTTATACTATAAAATGTGTAATGTTAAAAAATTCATTGTTACCAATTTAATTTATTACTTTTGTTTTATTAAGTAGCTACAATTCATTGAGTTTTGTTTAAATTAAAGCCTAATAGTTGATCTAATACATAATTCCTTGGTAACTACATGAAAGGCAGAAGTTGCTGGTTTCATTTAGCCATAAAATTCATTTAGTCTTTATGACACAACAATAATGGCGTGTGGTGCCTTTGTATTTATACCTATTTTCGATTTAAAGTCAATTAAAGCGGGTTAAAGCCAGCAACTTTGTAACTTGTGGAATGATGTTGTAGGTGTCAATAAATGATGTCATTTATACTGTAACAGATGGTTTGGTTTTAAGAGGTGTCGTCCTTCGTCCCTTAATAGCAAATTATTATTCAAAAAATAAAGTTCTAAATTACTTATATTCTATGTTCTTATTTTAAATAATAATAATGACATCTATGCATCAGACCTATAGAATGTACCTTAATTTGAAATTTGATTTGATTTGATTTATTTTGAAACTGTTAAAAATCTAAAATAATGGTAAACCTCATTATCGTCATTATGCCATTAAATCAAATATTTTGTAACAAGAGCGAATACGACCTTTGAAATTTAAGATTTTGTTGTAACGTTGTTATTTTTTAAAAAGTTATAAATATCTAAGATACATGTTACCTTTGCTTCTAAATTTTTATTAGTGTAAATATTTCTGTATTTTTATATAACATAATGCTTCCGTATGATGTGACAAAATGATCTAGATGGTCATTTCGCCAGAGTTGTTTCATATAATATTTATACAACATATCATTTTTCCTCTCGTAACAGCATTTGCGAAATATAAAAGTTTACTTTTACCCTAAAAGTGTTAAAATATTTATTCTTAGTGTTGGTAAGTGTTGATTATGTACATTGAAATAAAATTAGAAAATAATAAAATATTGATGACTTTATTAATAACTCCGTAACTCATGTGTTTCATAAATATTTAATGGCGGTTGTTTATAATACGATTGTATAAAAGATGCATAAGTATTTCAACAAAGCAACTTTGTTTGCAAAACTGCTGTATATTTGCATACGTTTTACATATAAAGGAAAGCCAAAAGGCTATAGAGAATCTTGTTGAGATGAACTCAAACACGTTTTCTGACCCGCAACACTTCAGTAAGTACCAAGCTATCGCAAAGAAACTCTAAAATCCATCTGTAATTGTGCATTTCTATATTATGTCACTTTTACAGATTTTTGCACGGCCAGAACTGCATTTTGAACAGCACAATTTTTTAGTTTGAACATTTTTATTGAAATTTTAAAGCAAATTGTAATAAATTAAAAACAGCGACAAATGTTTTCAATTATAAATCATGAGTTGATCTCAGTTGAAATTAGTTTAAACAAATATCTTCGATTAGTAACTTAATTTAATGCCAGTCTTAGTGAGGATAATTGCTTTTAGATTGAACGCCTTTCGGTGCCTGATTTGTCAGTAGCTAAATTACTGTTCAACTTCTATAGATAGTGACTTTTCGTGAAGATTTTTTGCAACTCTTTAGGGATATCACAAGAACGTCAAGATATACAAACGTTGTTGTAAAAAGACGAACGTCCAGTTCTTGTCAGCTTAAATTGAGATATTTCAAAGTCTAAGCCCGAAATGTCTACAATTTCGTATAATATAATATAAAAATATTTTTGTTGGTTCTTTTATGATATCGTTAATGATTGTTATATATCATAAACATTAAACACTTTCCCAAATCACAACGTTGTACTCTTCGTATCGAAAAATTTGAAATGAAAAACTTATTATACGCAGTGTTGTACCTAGTTTAGTTTTAGTTAAAACAAAAATTTAATACAAATTAGTATTTTGTTAAAAGCTTTACATCGAATGCATTAATTATTTAGAAGTTAAAACTTGGTGAAAGCTGTCTTTTAACTCCCATTTATAATCTAAATAAAGACTAATGGAAACGATATTCGACTCGTTCTGCATAAATGGCGCGTTTCTCCACTTGTAAATCACGAGAATTTTCAGATGCAAATAAAAGAAAATAATAGTAAAAACAAAAATAAAAGTTATGATATGATCTATCTTTTTTATTACATTTACCTCCAGGTTTGCAAACTTTGTATATCACAAATACACATCAGAGACGCAATTAGTTAAAATTTGCATATAATTGCGTAATTGTCTTAATTAATTTTAGTAGGTTCTACAATTATCACAGTTCAAAGCTTGCTACACAGAACTTGTGGTGTACAGCATTAAAAGCAAAACTAACCATGTAAAACAGGAACTATAATTGAATTAATTAAAAAGAATCTTGTGTACCACCGGCTATATCAATTAATATTTTTAAATTTGATTTGATGAATCTCGACTGTTGCAAAATTAATTTGATATTTAGTACGTTTTGATGCTCTGACCAGTTTTGCAAATGTAACTGAAATTCTCTCCAAAGGCTAACCAAACCAATCATTTAATCAGCTGTAATTGCTTCCACATTTTCTAATTTTAGAAATACCCTTTTTTATACAATAATATTCATCTTAGTCGTAGTAGAAATCTCTATTCTGTACACTTTATACAAAAACATGAAGGCTTCTCTTCTCGTTGGTCCTTCTCTCCATTTCCCATTTCAATTTAGGCAAACTCATATTTTGTTTTGGATTTCTTTTTGTTTGCTAGTTAAAGCATTTTCGTTATTCTTGTTTTCATTGTTACTATCTCTATCTTCTCATCTCCACAACTCCAAAAAGGCATCCACAACTTCAATTTTATGATAATGTTTCTCTTTCTTTTTTCCTTTTCATAATCCTTCAATTTATCATTATTAACTCGTAAATCTTTTTGTACCATTACTATAACCATCGATTAAATTCAACTTATGGTTTATGCGTTTTGTCACCTAATTACTGCATATTTAAATGAAAAAGCAATCAATAACTTGGCTAGTGCTTGTTTTTAAACTTAAATAGAAATTTATTTCATATTAACTAAAATATAATATGACCATAGAGACAAAACTGATTTATAATTTCTAACTTATAGTTTAGCTGCTCAGTAAGTTAACGACCAAACCACAATAACTAAACTACACCGAAGACTTATTACAACTGTTTAAGATATAATTTTATATTTTGCATTTGGTTTCGCGTTTTACATTTCAAATTATAACAGAAAGCATGTGTTGCGTTGCTCATAATAAATGCATTTATACATCTGGTACATGTAATAAGTAGAGATATTACAACTGCATTAAATTTTATTATTCTCTTATTCCAACTCAATGTTTTGCATATGTGCACAAATTGAGTTTGTGACTATAGTGTGTAGTACGAACTCTCGTAATCAAAACAAGAAAAGGCTTTTCGACGGTTCTACAGTCCACTCAATTATCATAAATTGACTTAATTTGGAAATGTAATAATAACCACCGCTGTCGTAGGTGCTTACTCGATGGATATTATTATAACATAAAATAAGCATTTACAAAAATTAAGCTCACTCAACTTATAATGGACTGCTGAAATAAGATTAGTTACGAATGCTGCATTTGGTTCTATATTAAATAAGGGTTTTATGTTATGTTGAATTTAAATTTCGCGCATACTTTCACAGCATTTCAAAACAAATAATTGAGCTAGTGCATACAAATTAATAACTACGTCAGTCTTCCATTCCTTATTCAAATTAAATATTTGAATTAAAAAATACTTATAACCAATTGGCAAGATTGCAGAAGTGTGAATAAAAATAGCCGTGATGTGCAAATATTATAACTTTTCACCCAATATGGTGCTTTGTTTTCATCCAGTTCCACAAGTTGGGCCAATGAAAATCTGTTTTCTATTCTAGATTTTCTAATCAATTTTCATTGTTTCTCGTGAGATTTGGAGCCTTGACCTACAGTGTGGAAAATGAAATAAATACTTCTTACTAGACATTATTTCATGTAACACACTGGGGAAACATAATTGAATTTTATAATAAATAATAAAGCTAGAAGCTTATTAACAATGAAAAACCATCACAACAATAAACGGAAATGAATACACCCACCAAAACGAGAATAAATTGAATGCCTTTAATATGGTTGTGGTTCCTGGTTAAGAGTAGTGTATTTGGTATTTTAGAAGCTTTTACAGTTAAATTATTGTGAATTATGTCTTGTAGGTGTTAAAATAATATCTTGAATTGTTTTGAAATAGCATTTGACTATATAATATAAAAAAACAGATAATATATTAATTATTTTTATTTAATTTAATTTAATTCTTTTATTTGGGTTAGCACTTCCAATATATTAGATACTGTTTATATTAGAACCAGGATTTCTAGTGTATGTTCGCAGTTTGTATGTTTGCTAATATGCATTGGAAATTCTTTACATCATATCTGTTTTTCTACTGGTTTAACACTATAATAAATATATTATAAGTTTGCATAACTTAAAAAAATAATATTGGTTCTGTTATTTTCAGATTATAGTCCCATATTAACTTATAGTATTGCGAAAAGAATTAATGCTCAATAAATTGAAGTGAAAGATTATTCGGCTACATCCTTTGAGTAGTATTGAGTAATAAGCACTATAAATACCTTCATTACAACAGAAGAATACAATTCAAAATAATAGTTTTTTTTAGCATACTGGCTTAAATATGACTCCAATTAGCATCCTTTAATTTAATACAAAATGAAATTTAAATAAACAAGAAATTTCGACTACGAAAACAACTTATTTACAATTGAATAAATAATAAATTAGGAATACAATTTAAAAAGAAAAAAAATTCAACTAACTAGCATTCTTTAATACTTAAAATGTCAAGTTCATTTTTGCTACGAAAGGCTATTGGTTTGAAAAATTATAATTTATACTTTGCAATATTGATCTTAATCTTTAAAAAACAGTATTAATAACTAATAAATAGCGACGTGCATGAATGGATAAACCAAATTAATGTCCAATTTATAATTTAGTCAAAATCAAATAAACAAACACCTACACACATACTCACAGAATGGTTTTGTTAAGAGTTTGGATTTACCCCTAATGCTTACAATATTTAATTTGCATAATTTAAATGATTCTTACATTAAATAAAATTATTTTGTGCGGTATTTACGATAATTTAAAAATTAAAATGGAAATTTTCTTGTATTGTGTTTTTGATATGAATAATAATGATAAGATAAATAAAAATGTGAGTAATTACATGAATTGATATATTCTATATTTTGTAGGTATACATAATATCCTCTCGACGTAATAACGATTGCAATCCTGCAATATATTAAGGTATGGTATACCAAAAAACTAGTATATATACACTGAATCTCTTATTATTTCATCTTTATGTCAACTTATTACTTAATTGTATATGGAACGGCATGCCATACTAAGCTTTAAAAGATTCAAAATTATATTAAAAGCCATATTTTCGTGGAAGAATAACGATCTCATTAAAATGTTTCATCTGCAATTGTTTTTTATTACCCAGCTAAGAGGTTTCCTGTAATGGAATTTTTAGATTATTTAGATTTGAAACTTTTTATTTCTGAATATAAATAATATACTCCGACGTTTTATAATACAAACACCAAAAATTATTCCCGTAAGAAATACAAAATGAGAATTTCTATTTAAGACAAATAAAAAACCGATTACACTAATCAGACTATTTGCTAAAACATTAATTCAATTAATTAGTGTATTCAAAAATGTAAGTAAAAATTTTAATAATGTTTCAACATCTGTTGTATGCTGTTTAATTGTTATGATAATGAGTACAAATTTTGTACCACAATGAACATAATTTAAAAGCCACAGCATACATTTTAAATAGCTCTATAATTTTGGGTTTTGCAATTTTTTTGCATACATATTAATTTAATTAACGTTCAACTTTTTCATAAATAAACAACCACTCGACAAACGTAATTAGGTATCCACTATACAAATTACTAACAAATTTTAACATAACCGTGTTGAGAATTGCAATAGCTAAGTCCCAATGAAGTGCTGACCTATTACTAATTAATAATTTTAAAAGAGCATTAATGAATTTATGTATTTTTGCGCAGAAAAGTTATTTTAATTTGCGTAATTAATTAACAAACGCAGGAACTAAATGAATTTTGCAAGTTCGGAATCCAATTATACTGGTTTTGAGTGCCATTTTGGTCAGTTAATACAATGTACTGTAGACACAACGATAATTAGTCTATCTCAGCTGATGTGGATCCATTTAGCTGACACCCAAAATGGCATCTAAACCCTTAAACATAGTAACCTTTTGTATCCTATTAACCCCCACTAACCATTCCTGCTTATAAAGCAATGCAGTGGCAATATTTATTTCATAATTTGAATATCCAATCAATTCCGCATTAGGTTATAATTTTTATGGCATTTCGTTTAAATTTTAATCTCGTGCATTTGATACGAATTCCATACAAATTAATTAATATGATAAATTAATTTAAATAATGGTCCGGCATTAATTACAAATAACGTTTTAGTATTGTCCGCATGGACTAAATTTGCAATTTACAGCAATGGATATTTATTAGAATTGAATAAATTGGCAAGCTTATGCCCAGTTACATTTACAAATCAACTCTTTGGTCTGGCAGTATAATCATTTTTTAAATCTGTATTTTTATTTTACGTTAATGACAAATATGTCACTAAATTGTGACGTCACTATTACAATTCTCAACACGGAACAGTAGACAGCGTTGCGGCACCAAACCGCACACAGCGGTTCGTTAGCCAATTAAATTGCCTTCAATCACACCACCGCTGTCAAAAGTCATTTTGTTCGTCATTACGCCGTTTATTTGATACGTGAATGAAATTTACAAAATACTATTGGAATAAATTAAGAATTATATTTATTTCCTCACATCACACAACACCCAATTACAGTCCGCCCCATTATTAAAATAAATCCTGTCAGCTTTTTGGAATTACACCCTTTATGATTACAAACAGTCGATAGGATGTTACGTAACTTCATTGATTATTTAAAATAAATTCGGTAAAAAATAATAACATATAAAAATATTTTCACGACCAAATTTCTTCATAATCTGCAGAAAGAATCCATAATGTGATTCTTCTAAGGGATAAATAGTAATATCGTTTAGTACATAAACCCAAACTATAAAAATTTATTTAAGCATCTTTTTTATTTCGCTAAACAATTTTTGTGCACGTTCCGTTGTCACTTAGATACACCCTCACATCCATTTTGTGACATTTAATTGTTACTTACATCCTTCTATATTTTTCCCAAAAGATGCTTTTACACAACCTTAAAATAAATTTCAAACGCTTATTGGTGCTTTTTCTAAATAATGAAGGTTAAGTATAGCTTAAGTCTTCCACACAAATATATTAGTATGCTTTTTTATGTGCAAAATTAAACATTTGTATCAAAACTATCAGAGCTGAGAGAAAATTGGTTGTACAATTTCTTCATCAGAAGTTACGAGTTGGTTCATTACTTTAGTTCATTTTGTTCGTATTTTATTGCTCTTTTACGTACTATAGCTTAGAAATACAAAAATTTAGGATTATAGTATGTGGAGCAAAAAATCTATTATTAAATATTGGTAAGCGGATTGTAGCTCAATGATATAAAAAAATAGGATAATATAGTGTAAATACAAAAATTTATAAGGTATCTTTATATTTTATTTGTATTACATTATTTGTCAACGATAATATACTGACCAAGCACTTTTATTGGCGACAAATTTTTGCTGAAGCAATGTAAATTAAAATTTTTTTATGAAAATTATATTTAAACCTCGGCTCTGCAGTAGATACTTCCAACAATTCCGAGTTTTTATAAATATTTAATGAAACCTGACAAATTCTTAAAACAAAGGGTGAAAAAAGAGGGTTAAAATGACTTTTAAAGCTTATATCGCTTTAGAATATTATTAAAACCTTTAAACAAGATAGAAATCTGAAACTTGAGTTGGTTACAAACGGAAACACCAATACGAATGTATAAATTTTCTTCCAAAGAAGTGAAATAAAAGGTTTAAGGTTGTGAGCATTCAATAATTCTTATTACTCAAATAGTTTTGTTGTTTTAAAAAGAATTTTTAATGTATTATGAAATAAAATAAAAAAGAAAGAATAAATTCATAATATTATAAAGAAATTTATTTTTGTTGAAATATATTGAAGTTAATCTTTAAATCTATTTAAAGAAATTAGAAAAACTACGGTTATTTGTGAAAATTTGTGAAAATTTGTAATAATTGTGCAATTGGTATGTTAAAGATGAAATATAAATTATTACGGAAATTTATAGAAGAATTTAAACAAAATATAAGTTGAAGAATTTTAAACGAACAAATTAAAATTAAAGGTTAAAAAATATTTTTAATTACATTTTGTTAAGTTTTTGATTTTCTAAGTAAAAATAACACTTCGAAGTGTTGAAGAAAATCTTTTTCAAATTTACTGTGACTTTAATATTACAGGGGAAAACACAGCAATATATGGTACATCCTCTTTGGCAATAGACGATATTACAGCGTTATACAAAATTCATATGTACCTACTCTCAAAATGATATTGCCTAGACAATAATAACAAAAATAATAACAAAAATAACAAAAATTATGGGCCAATTGAAGAATTCAAGAATTAATTATTATTTTATATTTGATTGCAGTTCAATAACATTGACATTTTAAAATTTATTACAGGCATTTTCGATGACGATGTCCGATATAATCTTGTTTAATGATTTGGATGCAGAATTTTGAACTTTTGAATTTGTGTTTAAAGGTTGACTACTTAAAATAATTAAGAAAACAACAAATTACTGCAGTATAATTTTTCATATCCAAGTCCTATGATTAGTCCTTCATTCATAGTCGAACGTTATTTTTTTTAAATAATTAGTTCTGACTGTTCAAATTGACAAATGGTTTCCTAATCGTTCGGCATCAAATATATTAAAAGTTTAAAATCGCATAATAAAATAACGTAATTATAAATAACGTAATAAATAATAAAATGTAATTAATTCGCTGTATGGGTTTTTTTCTAGCAACTTTTGGGCCAATATTTCGATACATAATATACTTAGGAATAAAAAATTATGCTTTTATAAATTAAGGTTGATCGGTTTCAATCAGAACAACTAAACGTACAAATTATATACACATTTTTTATATTCCACTGTTATCGAGCAGCTTTAGACTGTAAAAATATGTAATTACGTCAAATTGCTGTCACCGTAAATTTTCTCGGTCGATACTTCCAGAGAGCGTTATGTCGTGTAACTAAAGCGTGTTTGAAGATATTGTACTTTAATTTTCGAAAAGTAATTGAGAATTTTTATTTTGTTTTTACCCTTAGCCAACTGAAATGTTTAATTGTAATAGAAGGTATAATACTAATCTTTATTATAATTTTTGATTAGTTTCTGTACTAGGCTTACGTGTAACACGTATGGTGTCACTGGGTTTGAAATTGCTATTAATTACGAACGTAAATCGTGTAGAAAAAACTAAAAAAATTTCACGGACTATAGAAGTTGATATTTGACACATTAATATTAAATGGTCCCTATCGCAAACGAGATAACAGTTGTAAGATTCAGTCAAACTAACAGAAGAGGTATAAAACATTTAATGAAAAGTCTAGCATTAGCAGAGGTAAGGTACACAAGCTGATGACCTTCATAACTTTAATATCAGTATGCGAAACGTGCACCAAAATGAATATCAAACATTTCACCCAAGTTAAATTTAGGGTTTAGAAAAGCTGAGAGTTGGCTTCATTAAATGAAAATGGAGGAAAGAGAAACAGAAAGTACTGGCATAAGGAAAACTTCTGAGAAAGGCAAGGTTTATGCCTTAATATTGTTTAATTAAGTTTATTTATGAATTATGTCAACTTTAAATGAACTTGTAACTCTTGTTAATTTCGACAATTTTAAAGTAAAAACCAGGAGCTTATTGTTATCAAAATAATACCTTTTGCGCCCAAACAATTTTAATATCGGTTACTGTTTGACCTCAGTTATAATTGCCCTTACAAGTAATTGTCAACTTGCTTCAAGTACCCAACTCTCTTTTAATTAATGAATATTCGTGACTCTAGAAAAGATTTAGCTATATCAAAACCTATGTGTCAATTCGACTATGCTGAATTATATTATGCCGTTCTTCCATGCTTAAAATATAAAAAAAAATTACTCTCAACTTGAACATATTTTTCTGAAATTTAAACATCTGAAGAAAACAATAATTTGTTACTGGAAACTTATAATAATTTATATATTATACAAAGTTGATTTACAAATTCTTTAACGTAGTATATTCATTTATAGATTATCATCTACGTATGTAGAATATAATATGCGTAGGAGTATCAAACGAAATAATATTCGTCTGTGGCATACCGACGTCGTAAGCTCAAAACAAGATTTTAAAGTAGATGTAAAAAACATCTAAAATTTAACAGGATAAGGATTGTTTACTCTGTTTTCAAATTTTTAATGATAAAAATTTAGATACTATCTATTAATATTAATATTATTGTCGATATTTTTTGTATATAATTAATAGACGAAAGAAGGTAAAGAAGAAAATTTTAAGTTAGGTTCTAGTTGTATTATTGTAAATTTTATATTTTCATCAAGCTACGTGTACTTGTTAAAGTAAAACAAGAGAAGATTTAAGAAATATATGCCGAGGTGCAGGAAAATGATAAATTTACATTAAAGAAAATTACGTATTCTGTATGAACTTCATTCGACTGAAGAATAGGGTTAACGTATTAATTGATATTACGAAAACTTCACTATAGGAAAATTGTTATAACTTGTAATGGATCAAAATGTGTGTTACAAGATATCCTAGCAATGCAGTACTCAATAATAAAATTATTGTAGCATTAAAATTCAATTATGAAATTTTACCGAATTCGTATAGGTGTACAGTATAGAAAATCACTAATTTGAATTAGGTAGATAAACAACAAATACTTAAATTCTTTTAAATTTTCCATTAGCAGGCGTTTTATAGTCGAAAAGCTTTTCCGGTTACTGAATTATAAAACAGCAGCGACCGTCATAAAGTTTCAGACTCGCTCAGACACGGTGTCACATCTCTTCTCGACTATTATTCTGCCATTAACCCATTGTACACACTTTATAAAGCTTTTTACAAAAAGCGCCTATACGTATCAAAGTTTTTAATATCTACAAATGTTTAAAAAATGAGACTAATTAACTTGAAATTGTTATAATCCGTTTTTGAAATCCCGGCTTATGTAACAATGCAAAACTGATAATCACAAAAGCAAATTTGTCTTTATAAAAACAACAAAACATTTTTTATCCAAAAACAGTACTCCACAAAGATCTACTGCCAACTTACATCGGTGGTTTTGTGTAATCGCCGGTTGAGCGTTCGTAAAACTGTCATAATAAATGTATTAAAGTAATGTTGATAATATCGCTTAATATCTTCTACAAAAATTACTGAAATTCAGATTTTTTAAATAAATTTTTAATATCTGTAAAATCAGTAGATACCATGCTGAAAATTATTGTTCTAAATGTGGAGTTTTAAAGGTCGCTCCAAAATTTTGAATATTATTGAAATAATATGTAATTACTAATTTTTTGTATTTTTTTATAACTCAATTACTACTACCATTTCACCAAAATACAACTTTTTTATAACCCAAAATTTATTGCGCAGTCTTAAGCAATGAAATTGGGAGAAATTTATATAACCAAAAAACCTATAAATTAAGTTAAAAGAGAAAAAGTACCCTTAACAATATTTATGGGTCGCTCGAAAACGTCCAAAAGACAGTACGACCGGCGCGGCGTTTAAAAATTAAAATTTTGATCTTTATGGAATTTTCAAAATTCGTGAGCAACCAGACTCAAAAACAAAAAGTAGTCGTTTTTTCTTGACAAGGATTAAAATTTATTATTGGTTTCACATTAAAGCGAAGTCAAAATAAAAATATTGAAATGTATATTATTAGAGCATCACGTAATTAGTGCTTTAATATCATGATTACAATAATTAAGTTATTTTAGAAGATTAATTTTTGTATAATTTTTACCGTTAAATAACTTTACAATTTAACTTTTTAAATAACTTGGAATCTCAAACAAATTCTAGCCATTTCTTGAATATTTTTATGAATGCTGATCGATTCTCTTTAATAATCTCTAAAATAAAATTGTGCAACATTTATGCTAGTACTTTATGCCGTATATCTTTGATTTGTTATATTTTATAAAGTTTTTTTTATATTTTACGATATTATATTTCTTTTAACTTAAAATCTATAATTAATCTAATTTAATCTTAAACCTACAATTTCGTGCAAACCTAACTATATATTATAAATAAATAATTTGTATTTTACTGTATTTTACAATCAAATAAACTTTTTAGTGGTAGCGATATACTGGACACCTTTGTGGCAATTACTGTGGATAATTGCCTTCAATTGGATGTGTAATTGACAAAATTATGCAATTTTTTGTTCAATTAATTGCATGGTTTCATACGACCCTGCTAATATTATAGATAATTTAAAAACTATGATTTACATACATAGTTGTTTTTACCTTGGTAGATTATTGCGTTATAATATTATTATAAGTACTATTGTAATAATTACTAAAAATTATTGATTTAAGAAAAGAAAAATAGTTTTTAAATTCAGAAAACAGCTATGAAAATATTGAGTTGGAATTAGCTTCTTCTGCTCGAAGAAGAAGAATTTAATATTAATTTTTATTAATTATAATTATAAAAAAATTATTTCTGTAATAGCATGATAAACAAGAACATACATATAGATCTTATATTCTCTTGAGTCGAAACAAAGATATACAAATTCTGCACCAATCAAAAATGAATTGCTTTAAAATCCTATTGCAAATTATCAGCTAAAAATATTGGTCGATATTCATAAAAATGGTTTTGAAGGAAAATTATTTAAAACAAATATTAATATATTAATGAGTTGTTCTTTTAGATATCACTCGCAAAAGTTAGTGGGAATGACGATGATTCATAAATTATTCATTTTATAAGTTTGCAATGTGTAAATCTGGAATCGGAATTAATTCTATACTGATCAATATCTATAATATCTCCCATTCGATTTGCTTTTACATTTTTATATTTATATTTTAACTTTCTAGTTTAACTGATTATCAGCAATTACAGCAATCAGTTATTTCAAATCTAAGAATTACGTGTCAAAAATATGAAAAATATTTCATAAAAAGGACATAAATTTGTATCAATATTAAAGTTAGTCTGCACCAGGGAACTTAATAAAATATCCCTAGATAAAAATAAATAAGTAAATAAAATAAAATTCAATTGCGTTTTTACAGTTCCTTGCAAAATATGACATTATTAAAAGTTCAATGCTCAAAAATAAATAAATTATGTTTTACGCCCGTAATCAAATATATGATTTTTAAATCGCGGTATAAAAATTTCTACATATAAAAAAGCAACAGATCTAAATTTAAACGATTACATATTTAATACGGGATTTACATTTTAGTTCGATTTACAACGTATCTGTAGATTCTGTTATATAATCTGCTATTAATATTAAAGAAAAAAGCAATACAAGATGCAACTTCTCAAGCGAGGATTTGAATGTAGAAATAAATGGGTAAAGTTTTGAATTCAATATTTATAAAGACGTCTTGAGAGTTTCTCAAACAAAACTTTTTATAATGTTTTTACAAAAATATTATTTCTAAATTGTTTAAAGTTAACGAGTGATTCATTTTTTTAATTCTATATGTAGTACATATTAGGATAAACGCACAATATATCTACTATGTTCAATTTAAAAAATGGATTTATGATCCAAAATGATGCAATTCTATTTTACCTTGAAAATGTAGGTTAAAAATTATCCTCTTCATATTAGTTATTTATTTTGAATATTCTTTAATTTTTACCTATCAAAAATGTACACGTTTTTCTGGCTGGGTAATCGAATTTAATCTTGTCTTTGATTACCCAATGAAATAATTTCACTTCAATTAACAATTTTATACAGTGTGTTAATTTTCAAGTCGTTATTGTAATAATAAAAGCTTTCTGTTGGTATTATGACTAACCTAAATAAGTTGGAATCCATAAATAATATAAAATAAAAACTTTTCATACAAGGTATACTGTAAGCAACAAGGAAGGACGCATGAGAAATCGTTTTTGTATATAGTAGATATATTGGGAAATTCGAGTGATATAGATTTATTATTGTGTTTATTACTTATGTATTTTCAAATATATTTTCGCAATAATTTATGTTAATTTGTAGACGTTTGAAGTTGGTACTTCAGAATTCACCAATAAATTAAATTCGACGTTTAAAATTTGTATTTTTAGTCGGAATAAATGGAAATTTAAGTTTTTCTTAATTATATACTATTGTATTTGTACAAAATATGCAAATGCTTTAAAATTAATTAACCATAAAAAAATGTGGTCCAATAAATCAAACAAATATAACATGTAATAAATTGCCGATATTTTTTATCAACTTTATTCTAAAATTAGTGTGCAATGCGACAGAGGTCAAATCGATATCCAACACAGGTCTTCACACTAACTTGTTGATGTGTACCTATTTTTAAAAATCAGACAACCAAATCTACGAAGCAGTTTTAAGTTTTTTGATGTATTTATTAATTTAGTTTTTGGATTTATTCAGACGAGCGAAAAGTAGTGAAGTTTTTAAAGTAAGTACCGCTTAAGGTTTTCGATTTTTTAAGACTAATCCGTTTTAATGGAACTTTGCAGTAAATAAACTGATTTTCTGCAATTAAAGACACTGCTATAAAATAAAGAATAACTTGTAAACTTTATGTAGTAGTAAATAATAAAATTAACTGCATTTATTTTGTAAATAAGATTAAGAAAATAAGTTGGCCCTGAAGATGTGCACTAGAGTATATGAAACCGATTGGCTACAAATAATAAATAGAACTTCTGCAGAAGAGTGTTTTTCTTAATTTTATTTTATGTAGTGGGTTGAAATAGAGATAAAATCGGTTCATTAGTTTTAGAGAAGTTACAGTTTACAGTTATTAACTGTAAATCTGAAATACAGTGGCCTAAGAACCAAGAAAAGTCCTCCTCGTTCAATTCCAATTTCTCTCCAATTATTACGAAATTGACAATTGAATAAACATGTTGCTCTGTTTTCCACTTTTAGACTACACCACTCCAGTGGTGAGAAGCACTGTTTGCTGTTAATTCTAAATCACGATAAGAAAAATACACCAAAACACGAAATTGTATTTGATTTATTAACAACCCCACCTAAGTGGCAATTAAATTGAATTTGTTTTCAAGTGCCTAGTTTACCAAATCATAAATTAATTTATTATTCCTAGGGGCCGTATTATGGAATAAAATAGCTTGCTGAAACTAGAAGATAAAACGGTATATTTAATTAAGAATCAAAAATTGAATTTTTAAGAATTTTAAGCTTAAAAAGAGCAGAACAAATGAGACGCGTGCTTCGACTCCGAATTACTATTCAATGAATGGTGCACTGCTAGTTGCACTGTGTTCAATCTTTGAACCGGCAAATTGGAGTAATTTGCTGAAAATACGGTATGAACGAGATGGAACCTAAGATTATACTTTCATGTTTTATTCATAGGTTTTTGGTTATGTTAGCGTATTTACTTAAATGAACAAATAAAAAATAAATTAAAAAATTTCCCAACAGGGATTACAGTGTGAGAAAATTTATGGATGTATAAATTTTAAATAATATATTTATTTTATTCTTCTTAAAAATGTTGTGCGTAGCCTTTTAATATTTTGATGAAACTTTTTTGTGCAGTAGTAATATTAAGTCGAGCAAACTTTTATGTTGTTGATATAAAACGATTGGGTTCTATATTATACGAGATTGAAATTTAGTAAATATTATTTAGTATTTGTAAAACTTAATAAATTTAATACATTACATTTTCCCGAAATATAATCAACGAATAATAAAAAAGTGCTTTAATAAATCTATCTTTTAAAAACTCGCTTAAAAAAGTAACAATCAGTGTAATATATAAAAAAGAAACTAATAATCACACAGTGGCAATTTAATAAAAACATTTTTCTTTATGATTTATGATGTTTAATTTGATGTCGTCTAACTTTCTCGCTTAAAGATGTCAATTTCAAACTTCCAGTTTCATCCAAAATATGAGAATGCTTCAGAACGCGTTTTAACTTTTAACAAAACTAATTTAGACCTATAGATAACCTTTTACGCTTTTGTATTTCAAATAAATTATGCAGAAAATTTACAAAATGAAATTGGGTTTTAAAAATCTGTTTATACTTAGGATTTAATATTTTATAATCGGTTGTAATTATTTTCATAATATTGCACATCTTAACTAAATTAAATTATTTCCTTTCTGTATTAAATATCAATATTAGTAATAATTCTAGTTAAGTTGAAAAATATGCATAAATATAAAAATTATATGCTAAAGTTTTATAAAATCTGTAGTACTACACTGTCGTGAGTTTTATTCGATTAACTTACAACAATCATATTGAGGTTTTAATTAAAAATCCCTGCCTACCTTTTTATTCTGTTAACTACATTTTATTTGATGAAAAGTTCTAGTACAAAGTCCCAATTACAAAGTTGTAAATAACAATATAATTTCTATTCATTCCGTGCGATAATTTGTAAAATAACTTCAACTAATTTATATATAAAACAAGTTTACACTCTTATAAATAAAAATAATGATAAATTACTCGTTTATTGAGCATCAGAACCAAATAGAGAAAATTGGTCGAGAAACTTTTCGAGTACAGAAATGTTGTATTTGGTCATTTAAAAATAAATAATAATTAAAGTTTAGAACTATATAATAGAGGTATTAAAATAACGGGAAACAAAATTATGAAATAAAACTAAAATAAAATTTCAATAAACAAAAAATGCCCCGTGATCTGCCAATAGTTAGCCGATACAATCCTCGAAGGTTTCAAATAATTATCATCAAGAATTAAGTATAAAATATATGAAATGACATAGAAAGCTGAAACCCAATCTAAAAATATCAAAATCAAACAAAATAAACTTAAATAAGTTTTTATGTTTAGGGTTTTCTCAATATCTTCTTTTTCTTTTATTTTGACCAAATTATATTTCCAACTGAATTAAATAAACATACTAATTGCATAAAAATTTTGAAAACATTCTAGTAAACATATTAAATAAATAAATTTTTTATTAGGAAGCATTAAATTTTAGTTCAAATTACAAACAATAATTTTCCGAGTTGTACAAATTAACAAAATTTTACAAATAATAAAAGTTAGTTTGAAATAACTTGAAATAACCGATTAGTTTTTTTAATAGTCCGTTGAATACCACTCGAAGTCAAAGTTATGCAGATTATTTCATGAAATATTTTGAAACATTTTTTGAAATAGTTAAGTAAAAAATTATCATTGCTTGTAATTATATCAAATCATAATATTATAGTATACTATATCATATATTATTTAAAAATATATGTATTACAAATACCTATATGAATAAAATGTTTATATAATTAATTGAAACCACGATGTTGATTTGTCAATTTAAATGTAATTATTTTCACAAAAATTATCAAGAAATCGATTTCGTTAGAAATGAAATTTGTTAGAAAATTAATTTTAATTTTTTGTGGTAAGATAAGTAAATTAATACAGCTATCAAGCAATTTAAATTAAAGAACGACAGCGCCAGTTCGATAAAAATTTATTTTTCTTTTTACGATAGCGTCAAAATAAAAAAAATTGGTAAAATTTATTTTACATCTCAGGAAAATTCGTAATAAATAATTTAATTTTTTGGAAAAGCTAATCAACCATAAAACGGACTTTTTTGTAGAATTTTTTTTTGGTTTCTTTAATTTCCAAGCAACTTTTGTTTACTATTTTGAAAAACGTTGTTATCAAATAGCTTAAGTAGGAATTAGTTCTATTTCAAAGCTATAATCAAACTAATTTGACTGGTTTACGAGTACAAATTATGCAAAGGTAATTAGTTTATAATCATATTAATTTGTATAAAATTTTATACACAACATGCAACATAAATTTCTCTAGGTTAGTTTTTATACCATTTTGTAAAAGTATATTCGGTTAATATAATTGCAGTGATAGTATTTCAAAACACAATGAATTGTGGCCCTTATTGATCATTGTTTGCGTGAATTTTCAAACAAACCGAGTCACGCCATTGAAGTCACGTTAAAAGATGTGTGAAAAGATATGCACCGGTAAAGCTTTTAATTCCGATTGAGTTTTACTCAAAAACTTGTTTCTCTTTAAATCACATTATTTTATTTAATATTTAATAAATCCTAAATAATTCAGTAGGAGGTGGACATGAAAATTGTATACAGCTTTTACCAACAAAAATAATTTTTTTTGAAAAAACCTGGGTAATTATCTGAAAGCCAATTTAAAACTTTCATGATTTTAAATACTTGTCACTCTAATTTAAATAAAGTCGAGGAAATTCACTATTTTAATGATGCGAGTCTTTTTTCACTTATAGCCACATGGGAAGGCGAATCAAACTTTACACTTTGTACTTCTGAACAATAATCAAGCTTATACTTTAAAATTCTAGAAATTAGCAACAATTAATCATTTTAATGGTACATAAAATCAATCAAACGCAAAGAAATTTGAAATATTAGTTGTTTGTGATTAAAATTAAAAATTGATTGTACAACATCTAAAGTTGAGAATTTGTCATTTTCTTACGCTATAATACAAATTGTTTTGTAAAGCTTTCTAGGCCATTGTATTTGTTTTCGCAACTCAACGTAATATATCACATTGCAAGACTCCTGTTTTTCTTACTTCAGGAATTCGCTTTGGCTGAGTAACGCTGTCATTTTGCAGACAATATTGCGTCACTTCACGGGTGGTACAAGTATTAAATAAAACACAATTATATACAATTTTAGATTGTGGTTTTTCTGAATTCCCTGAATAATAAACAAAAAGGAAACGCAATGCTTTTTTTTCTAACTTCGTAAGTTTCCCATTCAAATCTTTAAATTTTAAATTATTTTGTTACCCACTTAAATGAAATTTATTAAATTGATTTTGTTGCCGTTAATGTTGAATATAAAAGCACACAAATATCCAGTATTGGAAGGTTCAGCTATGTCAAAATTGTGAATTTGTGTTTAGAAAATTTTAATTATCTTATCATAACTATTATCTTGCTCATAACCTAGTCTCACGAGTATTAATTATTACAGCATGATTTTAACGTAGATAAATCTCAGTGATTTACTTGAAGCAGTTAACGTAAAATTCAAATCATGACACCAGTGGCGTAACAGGGATCTAGATACGTTTAATGTCAAATTTTTTTCTGTTTGCCAAAAAAACATTATATTATTTTTTTATTATCACCATATGTGGGGCAAAGAGGACGCATTCTGGCTCCGAGCTCCTGAATTTACGCCACTGCATGACACTTCGTTAGTGACTGTAATGAAAGCTTTAATTTTAAAGCTAGATTTAGAACAAAACTGATAATTTATTTAATTAGGTTTTTGCAACAATTAGGTAAGACAAAACCTTTACTAAATATAATTTATTAAAAGTTCGTAGATAATTAACGCTATGACAAAGTAAAGTTTTAATATTGTGTGCTGTTAATGTATATAGCAAATTAAAATTAAATAGAGGTTAAAGGGGATATGCAATAAATAGGTAATTGAGTATTTTAACTTCTACGATCAAAAGTTAATTTTCTGTTCTAGTTTGGTTGTTGTTCGGGAAAAGTCTAAACTTTACGTTAAGAAAATCACAGTAAAATGGAAGTTACAGATCATTTTCAAACTCTCTGAAACTAACCTTTCAAATGCTGTCTTGAATTTTTAGACAAAAATACAATGGGGTTATTATATTTTAATTCATTTGAATTAAAAAAGTTTTTGACAATTTGTTATATTATTATATTAAAATAAAAAAAAATAGCATAGATATCTACTATAAAATTTGATTTCATATTATGAAATAAAGTTAAAAATGAATTTTATTTACAAAGCCAAATTTATGATTGTTGCTTTGCAGAATATTATCTCCATTATTAGATAAAGCATAAAACATAACATCAAATAATAATTTGTTTATTCAAATTAGAGACAAACGTTATTATCCTATGGAATTCGTAATAAAACTAAGCTTTACACAAAATTTTTCCTGGACATTTCATTGTTACGTATTTTATACGCATATAATTATTTTATTAATCCCAGAGTTGAAAGGTGCGATGTTATCGGAACTTATGGGTGGTATAAAATAAGGCTTGAACAATTTTATTCCTACATAAATCAAATTAAATTTGTTACAAATTGTTTAATCATTAACTTTGTATAGATACATACCGATGTTGGAAATTATTTTCCCTTCCGTAAATAAGAAAATTAAAATCATATAAAAGTATATGTCTGGGTATCTATAGCGTGATCGTGATGTTTCTATAGGGAAATTAGCTAAATTAATATAAATAAAAATAAATAAACTGAATAAAATAAATTAATCATTACGGTAACTAATAAAAAATAAAAATTGACAAGAGTAGATGAGAAAAAAAAATTATTAATCTCGTAGCCGTCGTTTTCTGATGATAGCTTTATTTCCGCCACTTCGGAGTTTTACGATATATTTGTAAAATTTCAGAATTTTGGAAATTTCAAGTTATCATAACTGCTTCTTTAGTAATTCTTAAGTTTTTCCTTCATATTCTAGTATTTTTAAGTTTATAAAAGGAATATTTAAAAAGTAAAACTTTCCATACTTAAATAAGGACGATAAAGAACTGTTTAAAAATACTTCAATTTCACCAAAATTTCATTGTAGAATACCTCCCAGTTACAACATGATTAGTCTCTTAATTTAAGCAGCTGGAATTGGTGTCAAAATTCAAGAAAGCAAGAAAAACTTTTTATTAAAAACCTTTTGACTTCACTTGGCTTCAGTTCATCAGATTTGTCATCCGCTGACTTATTTTCATGAAAATATCTAAAGAGTTTGTGTAAGTCAATAAACGTCAAACAATTCATGAATTCCAGCAAAACATACAAGGCTAAATAAGAAATTTTAAACAAGAAACTTTTCATGAAGTAACAAAAAAAACAAAAATATTTTTTAGTACGATATTGAGCGTATTTGTTGGATGTAACTTTTCATACAACTCCAGTATTGATCTAAATTGTTCCAATTGTTTGAAGAATCTCGAAAATTTGAATTTTAAAGTTCTTCATTTGAACGCATTTGTTGTTTTTGGGTTTAATAGTGATAGATATTGTGTTGTGCATTTTTATAATATTAAATTAGAAAAATTAATAATAAATTTACTATAAATAAAAATAATATTAATTTAAAGAATTGGAAAAATTGCAATAATATTGAAAAATTGATAATAAAAAAAAACAAAAGTTAAAATTACCCAAGGTAAACAAAAATGACATTAATTATAGTAATGATTGTGAAACAAATAATTCATATATACTACATATAAATTTTTAATACAAGTTAATGGTATTGTAAATAAAAAATAAAATATAAATTTGCAGTGCATAAAATAATAGGAGTAAAATTTAAAAATATGCAACCCTAATTTAATTGAGAGGAAAATTCAAAGCAGTATATTATCTTTTATCTTACAAAATTTCCCTAGAATTTAAGTTCTATAAAGCCATGAAGTGATCTTCAACATAGTTTTACAAACGATATTCATGTATCGCAAAAACGTGCAGCCCGGCTTTAATATTATGTTCCTTTTTATTTCTTAAAGTACTACTACTATAGAAAAATTTAAAAATTTATAAGTGTTTGCTAAAAAATTTACAAAAATTCAATTAACTTGTCAAATAAGTACTTACTTATTTCAAATGAAATAATACATAAATTTTAACTTGAAAACCTCTATCATTGAATAGGTAGAATAACTTTTCGAATAAAGGTTTAATCATAAAAAATTTCAAATGAAAGTTATGATAAATAAAAACCAAAAATTTGTTATTATATAGAAAATTTAGATTTTTTAAAATTCCATATTCCAGCGGTGTTTTAAAACTAAAAAAGTGCATTTGAGATTTACCAACACAAATGTATGAATATTAAACATGTAGGTCAACCCATATATTATATTGTATGAATTTAGAAAAAATTTTAAAATTTATGATAAAAACAAATATTATAAACTTGTGCTGTTGTGCGTGAGCGTACATGCGTGTGTACACTAGGTAGTAGAAAGTACGTCCTTATGTGAAGAGGTAGTGCTTATACAAGTACCGAGAGCGTTTGAATTGATTGCAAGCGGTTTAAGTTAAGTTGGGGTCGCTGATTTTGAATGATATGGAAAGCTCTCGTGCAAACTATTTACAAAGTTGAGAAATGTAATATTTGCCTGCCGATATACGTTATAATTAGATTTACTTTGCGTTTTGGTATTAGATTATCTGTAACATCATATTAAAATAAATTATATTTACGAATCTGTATTAATATCGCATTTAATAATAATTATAATAAAACAAAAAGCTACATAATATTACTCAATGTCTAGAAATTTAAATTGTTTTCTACTCACACCGATCAGGATTTTCATAATTTTTCAATTTTATGTGAACCGAATTAACGATATAATAATTTTTGCTCATAAAATTTGTCAAACTTTCTTGTAAGTATATTAAAAATGTATGGAAATTTATTGGGACGTTAAATTCCAGGGTATTTATTACCGCTACTGCATAATGAACTATAAAAGGTAATCTTGACAAGATCTATGGTGTGACTATCCTGTTAGTTACATCTAGAATATTTGATAAGATATTAAGTCTAAATTACATAATGTTTAATTAAAACCTCATTCTAAAGCTTAATACGTTATTTTATCATTATTAGTACATATTAATAGAAAGCCATTGTCAAACGATAACATTCCCTTTACGATAAATTATGAAAATATAGAATAGTTTTATTTGAATATTACTATTTTCAAAATTTACAAAGGAAAAAAAAAATATAGCATGGTAAATCAGTTTTTATAATGTTTTTCTTTCCATTCTAATGGATCAGAATGAAAATGGTATTAATCCAATGAAATTTTATTAGTATCTCAAAATACACCCAACGCTTAGTTATTTTTATCTGTTCAAGTAATTCCTATGAGAGTATTCTACCAATCGAAATAACAACAATTTTAACAAAAATTAATTTTTTATTAGTAGTACATATTATTATCTTGACACAGAGAAGAAATCAAAAAAAGTTAGGCCAAATTATTTCCTAAGTGGAAGGCGTGCCACCCGATACAATTATGTACTTCATTGATTTCAGTTAATAAATAAACTTACTTAAAATATAAGTATTCTAAATTGCTTTGATGACGAAAATAATACATAGCTTTTTTACTAGTGTATCTCTTGAAACTTATAAGTATATGTTGGCTTGAATGCTTTTAGAAATTAGTTCTTAGTATATATGTAATGAAAACATAAGTTGTTCTATTGAAACCACGTTTTGAAATCACTTAATCCACGTGCGTTTAGTAAACATAAACCCCGCTTTAATCAGTCGAAAATTCAATTTGCCTTGTTGCCTATACAATAATTTCAACATAATATTTAATATTTATAAAAGCAGTTCACAACATATTAGATTTTGTTCAGCATATAGGGTAATCTGACAAAATTATCGATTAAAAATGTGGAAACCAAAAAGCAAAACATTATGAATTTCTATACAAATTAAAAAATTCAATGAAAAATAATGAAGAGATTTCTGTCATCAGTAATATAGTCGAGCTGATACTCAATAGATGAACATTGTATGCTGGACGAAGCTCACACTATAGAAAAATTACAAGGGGATTTCCGGGACTACCGATATAGAATTTTTATTCAACAGAAATATTCTTCCGATGTAACAGAATTTATTTCAAATAAATTGTAATCATACATAACAGTACATTGTAATTATTAATATATCGCAATACCTATTTAGAAAGATGATACATAAATGATAGATTTGCAAAAATACAGGAATATAATGATATTATGTTATAAATAATATATGATGTATTATACTCCTAATATTTATTTAACAAACGTAATAAATTTTATTTGAGAAATGATAATAAATAAAAGCTCTGGTGTACCAAATCGGACAATTTTTTAATTGGAAAACTCCAATTTATCTAAAATTAAAAATATTAATTAAGTTTAATATAAATAATAAATCTAAAAACATAAATTATGAGAGATAAATGGGTATCATCAAAAACAAGTTAACCCAGTTATTGATGTAATAAAGAAGAAAAAAGTATAATATGGATTTTTAGTTTAGTAAATATTATCATTTATTTTGTTTTTGCTTTATGAATGTTTTAAATATCAGTAAAGTAAGTTTAAAATATAATATTTTTACAAGTAGATACCTACAGGTAATTAAAATATGCAGATAAAGCGCATTAATAAATTAAATATTTAAAAATTTCGTACAGCTTATTTTCATGAAAGTTTTTTCAAGAAATTTACGTCTTGTGTATTTAGAATTAAATCAAAATGTATAGCTTTACAGAAAATTGCTTATTGATTTTTTTTTAATTTATGTTGCTAAAACAATTTACATCCGGGAGTTATACAAAATGTTTTAAAATATCGCTTCGCAAAAAATATTTTACATGTTGTAATCTTACAATTTGAAAAGTTTTTCAAAGAAAGTTGCATTAAACATACTATACAATGGAATTTTTGCGTTTGGAAGTAAAATTAATATATTTTACTTTTCCGTTGTGCTTTTACTTTTACTGCATACTACTTCTTGATTCTGACATTGTAAATTAAAAATTAGGTGGTTAAACCACCCAAGTGCATAATTGAGATACAATTTTACTGTAAACGCTATTTTGAATGTTGAAATATTATTAATTATTAATAACAATTATGTTAGTAATCGATACATACTCGTATTAGCTAAATTGAATATAATTTTATTTATAACCATTTCTACATCTAATACACCATTTATCTGAAAACAACAAATTTTTTTGAAATATAGTAGTTATTTATCTTATGCTTTTATTTGATTTTTGCTTTGAAATATAGATTTTATGTCATTGTACTGGTTAACTCAGCAAAAACAGCGAAGCAACGTTAGAAGTAAAATGAAAAAAATTCATAAAGTGCTTGTGACTCGTAAACTTTTTTCAATATTGCAGTTTTATGAAATAAAAATAAATAGCTCTCAGAACGAGAATAAAAACTATTGTACGTTTTGCAAACTGTTTTTTCTAGATGTACTTTTAAGTTTATTTCATTACCAAGTATTTCTGCATAACTTTTTCCCTTTTCCTTTTGAGCAACAACAAACTTTTAAAATATATTTCTAAGTGCAACTTGTGTGTTAGGTATTGTGTAAAAAATACGTAAGTAAAAATAAATTATTATTGAAAATTATTTATCGTCTTCACCCAAAGCTATTTAAGTAGAGTTTTGACTTTATCAGCATTTGCAGTCATTAGAAAGTTTACAATAAATTGCATAGTTGCTAGCTTACAATTTCATTGCAGTTATTTATCGCAAACTTATTGATTTTTACATTAAATCTGTTCTAAACTATCGAAATATATAAAAGCATAATCTAAAATCCCAATTGAATGACTTGAACATCTAAACCAGAGTAACATTGGAGCTGATCTCTTCAACACCTTAAATAAATCCGAAGATATATCTACAATGAAAAATATCATACTATTTTATTGGCAAATAATCAACACAGAAAACGGTAGTAATTTTTTTTTTAATTATAAAAATTATATTGAGTTAAAGGGCAATCAAAATTCGTTTTCTAAGTGTAGAATATTTAGTTTATGCTATAAAGTTGTTCTCTATATCTACCACCCTTAAGCAGATAAAGACAAAATAATTATGTACCCGTATTGCGGGACTAACATTTTTTTTGTCCAAGTATATGAACATTTCGTATAATAATTTGAGTTATACTACCAATAAGCAAGCTGAACACATGAAAACACCACTATATACAAAAATCGTCTGTTTCATTAAAAATTGAAAAGTAATATGGTTGCAAGTCTTTTGAAATGATATTAATCAGAGCTGGATTTCTAGGTTTAATATTACAAAAATAGCTTGCATATGCATTCATTTCTGTAAAGCAGCTTTGTATTCAATATATATTCTTAAAATTGTTACCCATTCTTTCATGCAACCAGACAGATTCTCATAATACAGAAAAAACTCATTACGTTGAAACAATGTTTCTACATTTTGGAAATTCCGAAGTTAAATTGTTAAACATTATCTTTTACATTAAAACTTAAAGTTGTTGGGTATGCGTTTTGAATTATTATGCACACGTTACCTTAAATACTTGCCATCAATTTAATTGCTGGCAGTTCTTTACGCTGATAAGATACTTCGTGTTAATTTGTGTGGCAGCTCCTAATGAAGACTGCGATAGGCACGTAGTTCAGCAATAGTAGATTCACATTTGGTTTATTTGAAATATAATATTAGTATTTTATTTTTAATGCATATCGTGAAGCAGAATAAATTACTTTTTGTTCGAAATTCCATTATTAATATAATACTTGTATATTAATATTTTCAGTTTAGATTATATTTTTTGCAATGAAAGAGAACCACCACCGCTGCGTCCAAGTTGAATCAGTTTTAAATGAGTAATACGAACTATATTGGATTAACCTGTAATGGATTATGTGCAGAGGTGTCAAAACTCCAGCGAATAAGAACTGAGAAATTTGGTATTGCTGTTGTCGTGCGCAGAATCTGTGGTTCAAAGGTTTGAAAAGATAGAGTTGAATTGGTTTGTTCATTGCATCAAAAACAGCATATTTACATGAAAATCCATCTAAGAGTAAGGACGTGAATCCTGGCGCCACCAGAGGATGCAGTCGAGTTGACATTCTTCTGACTAGAAAATCTTCGATATTAGGTGTAGTTCACGAGAAATTTAAAATGAACATTTTTCCAATGTATCAAATAAATTTCAATACTCAATTGGCTTACATCAGGTACTTCCCCAGCCACATATAATTTTTATATTATTATATGGAGGTATTATACATTGTAATTTGGAAATATGAATTTCGAGCATTCTATGTTTGTTTTTTCTCTCGGATTTATGTGAATAAATAAATTGTTTAGCAACAATGGTAGGTTAGTCGTTAGTTGATTTAACTTAAAATCACTGTTTCCAACAACTCTCTAATTGTGGTCGGTTGTGAAGTATTTTATTTTTGACTTTAAAAAATTGTTATCAATGCAATATGTTTTAAACGTCGACTATTTTTTAAGAACATACAAGACATTTTAACGTAGCCGCTATTATTATTATTTGTTTCCTATGGTAACAAAATGTGTCTTTACAATGTTTTTCTAATATGAAAGTGATATCATTTGTTATTGTTGTGTTATTTGCGTTGTTAATTCTTGAATGTAATTTTTTAACTTGTGCGTATTGTCAAATGGCTTTCTCAACTATGTAGTTTCTTTGACAGTATCATATTTGGAAAATTTTAAATCTTCATATCTGAAAAGTGCAATTTTATATGAAAACGCAACTGAACAGAAATATAGATATTTACGTACAGCTGAATTATTTGCAAAAGTGATTGGATAGAAATTGCATTTTGAAGTGAAGAAGAAATTGAAGTTAACTAACCCGATTTGATGTACATAATATGCTTTTCTCTATTTTGTAAACTTCATCTTGTGAATGACTATTTATCGAAATGGTAAAAAAATGGTACTGATTCAAAAACTATTAAATTGCATAATAATTACTGATTAATGACGTTATAGGTAAGTCTAGATTCACAATGAACATGAGTATTAGAAATGCTTAGTCGAGAATTTAGTAATAAGGCAAATATTATATTATGCTTTAATAGAGGTAAAGTTACCAGGTTTGACTGCTGGTAAAACTAAGTAGGTAGCAAATTAAAAAAACCAATGCTGCAAACAACCGCCTACATTTTTCCAAGCCGGTGTGGGTTACCATCGGGTTTAAATGTCTAAATAATCTATAATATAATATAATAATTAATTACTATTTGCAAGAATATACAAACAGTGTACCATCTACATTAAAAATTAAAAAATCACCTGACTTGATGAAATGTTTGAGAATACAACTTAACTTGATGGTACCGCTGTATTACGTTACGGTATGTACCTATTTGTGCTATTTAGAAAATTACTTCTATAATTCACTCTATAGAATAATACCGCTTTCTAAGTGTTAAGAGCTGGAAAGCACTTGCCATATTCAATAGTTTGAGAAATTCAGGTTTTATTTGCAAAAGTGTGAGATTTCTGTTTGCCACTAAACATTCGCACTACAAAACTCTCAGGAATGTTATAGCTTTAAAGCATAGTTAATATAACTCCTTAATGTACTATAAAATGTTTTTAAGAAAAATGGTTATTTTAAAATTAAGGGTAAGTAGCTTTTAACCTAAATATATTGCAATTTTTTGCTATAACAGATAATACTTCCAGTTTATTATTTTTAATCTAAAATTCCTATCGATGTAGAATAATAAATTATTTCAACATTATAATATTATTAAAATATACTAATAGTAAATATCCTTAGCCGATTTTCGTCCTTGCAACTTATACAACGTTTGACCTTTACTTTTGAACAATGCAAGTATAAAATCGACCAATCAGAACAGTCAAGTTAAGTACGACTATACTAAAAAATTTTAAAACAAGTAATATTTGAAATAATTCTCCTCGGCATCTGTACTATAATTTGCCAAGTTTGTGAAATCTAACACTAAAAACTTCCGAATAAAACACTAACGGTATGAAATTTTTACGAAACTTTTTGCTGAGCATTTCTAGGTCAACGCAACTATTTTCAACTTACAATATCTTTCACTTGAAGTTTTCCATGAGTAAAGTCGGGTACGAAAGCTAGATGTGGATATAAGAGATTGATTATAATTTTATAGAACCAGACATTGGATTATTCGAGTGGAAATCAAGTGATAACTAGCAACATAACAAAATTATGGTAAAAATATCAGCATATTCTAACAGTGTGTAATGGCAGAGTTTTCTAGGCATTACCAACTTCTATAAAATTTCAAGATTTTATCTCTCACTTTTTAGCTGGAAATTACTGATTTTTAATTCTGATGGCAATGAAACTGTCCTGGAGGAGCAATAATTGTTAATAATTGATGTGTTTCAGTTACTTTATTTGAATACCCTGAGATTTTATCAAGTTTGACTTAAAAAATTCGGATAGAAATACAAAAAAATTTATAGGCTTGTAGTTTTCAAAAAAACAATATTAAATTTGCATATAGAATTCTAAATCTGCATAATGCTCGTTGAGTTAATATTTTAATATTCGATATTATCTCCTTCAACACCTATAGGTATATTAAGTACCGTCAAGTTGAGTAATTTCGGACGATTTTAACGTTTCTTCTTCAATATAAAATACCATGTATCAAATATCGTCATGAAATATTATTTTTAGGTGCCAGTGCTTATAGGTCAATCTAATATCGTTAAAAAATACGTAATTTTTATAGCGTAAGTAAAAAAAAAAATATTGTGAAATGTCCGAAGTTAGTACAAAAGCAGGGTAATTTCGGACGCCCGATTCTCGATTCATTTTCAGAACTATTAAAATGTAAAAACAACAAAAATATAGCAATTTAAGACATATTGTTAGTTCAACGAAATGGAAATTGAAAATTAGTTTTAAAAAAATTTTTATGAAGTGTTTGATGGTACATATAAACTTATTAAGACTCACAAATAAATTCGATAGGGAAATACGTACATTTTTTAAAATAATTTTAATATATAAAGAAATAGTACCCTCGCCGCGTCTGTGGTGGATCCAAAATAGAGAAGATTTGCTCTGATGACATTATTTATGTCGGGAATGTCGGGAAAAACAAAACATTTATTTTTCTACCTAAGGCAGTTGATTGTATAAACTACATTTTTTATGGCTTCCACTCGAGCACTGAATTTGCAAATGAATTTGAAAGAGCAATATTTTGAAAAATTGTTTATATATATATTACACTAATGTTTAAAAAGTATGACATGCTGATACAACATATAATAGCTTTCTTACCTGAGGAAGTATCAAAGTATATAAATTTTAACATAAAACGAGGCAAACTTCAAACATACGCTGCTAACACAAATATTGGATCACGCTGACAAAACTCAAAAATAAGTCGGTACATGAACAATAGAATATTTTGCCTATAATACAGAAGTTCAAAATTTGACTGCAAGCTGTCAGTAGCAAAACGCAAAGAGTGTGCGTCATTTGTCCGAAATTACCCAGCAGTCCGAAGTTATACCATTTGACGGTACTTTATTGATCTAAAAACACCAAATATAGTATATTATAGTTTGTGTATGAACAATATTATTGTAGCTTACGGTTCACTTATGGCTTGACTTATAATCTGCTGGTAGTGTAATGCATTTGAATATAATATTACTTTTTCATAATCCATGGTAAAAAACTTGATAATTATCGTAAAGGATTCAAAGAAAATAACTAAAACTTTTATATAATCAGAATTAAAAATAAGTAATTTCTAGCTAAAAAGTTTACTTGTATAATTATATTAATTATTCTCCAACAGCATTAATAATTTTATTATTATATCAAATACTTTGAAAACCAATAATTTACGTACAATAGGTATATCAAAATGTTTTCCATATTTGCTTTAAACTTTTAGCGTGAATTACTTACTATATAATATACAATATACATAGATCTCCAATGTACTGTACTTTTAGTTGTTTGAAATATGATTTGAAATGCAACAGATTGCACAAGATCGGTACAGAAGAACAGTTACATACTCAGTTTTAATGCAAGAAGCTACAACTTAATCTGACAGCGAAATATGGCATAATTTATGGCACTTATATTTTTGTTAGTAATAGAATTTGCTGTCTCAATTGTTCGTAGTATTACGTATACGGTTTTTAGACAATTATTTTAAAATTATAAAACAAAATTGAGATAGATTTAAATGGTTCAATTATAAAGATTAGTTTGAATAAAACCTTTGCAATATTTAAGATGTAGAGAGCAGCTACGAAGTTAATGAAATTTCACTATAAAGAGAAAGAAACTATGCCATTAAGTTCAAAATAAAATGCTATAGCAATGGCTAATTAATCTATTTAACCAATTACTGCAACAATGCACGTAATATAAGTATTTGGTTGTGCTTTTACTTAGTAATTTTTTTTTCAAAGAAGACAGCTGCTTCTAACACTAGCTGTTCATCACTCAACGTCTACATACACAATTTATCATGTAGGACAGTTTCGTGTTTTAGTGCTTAGAATTGTATTTATTGAAATTTCAGTTAAAAAATCTATTCGAGGGTTATTTCAATTAATTTGAAATTCAGTTTCTAATTTCCTGATGGCCAAAATTATTATTCACAGCGATTGTTCAATGCTATATATTTCGAACAATGTTCGCAGAAGACTCTTTATTTCTTAGTTGACCAAATGACACATAGATTTTTCTATAGTAAAAATTTATAAATTTATTAGTTCTGGGTTGAAAACTTATACTGCTATTTTGATTATTTTTATTGCAAAATTGAGCAATAAATTAAGTGAACAATAAATAATAAATTTTCTTTAAAAAAGGACATTATAAATTTAAGAATGTTGCATATTATACCCACCATAACACAGGGAAATAAACTGCTCTCTCATTATTTGAGAAAGAGAGAATGGCTACATCGCCATCGTGGACAGATATTGCCGTAATTTACCAAATGTCTTGTCAAATCAAGATAAGTTATAAGTTAATGTCTTGTTATATTTTGAAAAACCCGAAATGCAGAAAGGGAAAAAATATACATGTTTTCAAAATGAATATTTAAAATTGGACTTGGTTTATGATAGCTTCTTTTATAACATAGCATGAAACGCTACTAAATACATGTTAAATTACATTTATATTTAAAATGTAAATAGAATTTTGCAAAGTAGAAACAGTTTATACAAACAATTTAAAAGTCAAATATGTGTAGAGATATGCATTTCATCTCATCAGTATTCAAAATGTTCGTTTTTAATAAAACCTACGGATAACAATGTATTAAAATAAGCTTATAAAATGAAAAATGTGAAACATTAACCTTTAGTTCTAGTGTCATAGGTTGGAGTTGAACCAGAGCGGATAAATGTTCTCTCATTTCAAGGCATGCATTGTCAAATAAGAGCGTAGAGAAATGAAAGTCATATATCTAGCATTGAACTTTACCTCTGCAATCATTTGTCGGTTGTATGTTTCTGACTGTTTTCTATCATTTATAAATTTCTGCAGACCAATAAACAACGTACATATTGTAATAGCTATTCATTTTAGTGTTATATTCCAAAACATTACGTTTCAAATTTCATAATCAATACAATACCCTCATAATAATTTACAATTACAAAATGCTAATAGTAATTTACAACTCCACAAAATATATCGAAAATTCTAACCCTACTTACATTATTGTTTTATAAAATGAGATATACTTAACACAACTTTGCTTCGTCTGATATTTATATTGATATATTATAATAATACAATTAACAGCATATTATTTACAAAACATTTTTAAATTGCATTCCTGTACCAAAATTCTGTCCTATGTGTGTTTTTACTTTCAAGTTAATATTTTTTTATTTCTGTTACGATAACATTAAATAAGTTCTTGTGTAATAATATTATGATATTTATATATCAGTAGCCATTTTTGCTACTGTCATTTAAATGTGTAAGAGATTCGTCCAGTAATATTTATGGGATCTGGTTTTATACTATTTGAATAGTGTTCATGATACAATTCGGTGAGCGTGACGTTTCTCGCGTTAGGCATGACAGCCTCCTGTTTATGATATATTAAATTGTTATGCAATTTTCTACCAAGTTAATGATCTTCCTTGTTACATGTTTTATAACATTGCAGTTTAAATAATTCATTGCGTAAATAATAGACTGCATTTCAATAACACTTAAATGTGAGCGATCGATTTTAATTTTTGATTTTATTATCGCTAACTCAATTTGTATTCATTTGCAATCGTTCAAGTACTTTAAATGGTTTAAAAACATTGATTAAATTGCACTAAAACTAATTAAACATTTCAACTAAAACATTACACTCTAAAATCTAATTAAATTATTATATACCATCTATGCAACTCAAATATGTAACTACGAAATCAAGAGATTGTATTTCAAAATTATTTTATTAAATATTGTAATAATCAGAGTAATAATATTTCTACATATTAAAATTTAAGGAATACAACACAAATTACAAGGAAAACATAATATCTGTAAGATACCTACCTCTTATGAATAACATAAATTTTAAATTCGAAGCGTGCTGAAAATAATACGGAAAACATGCGATTATCAACTTAAGATGGGTATAATGAATTAAATTTTTCAAAAGCATTATAAAACGATAAATACAATGATGATTTTATTTATACTAGGCCAATATAAGTATCATTCTATTATTCACTTAACTATACATCAATAAACATATAAACTTGTTCAATAAAAATCATTTTTAAAATGTTTACAAAATTTCGATGAGAGCGATAAAAAAAATTTGAATTATATTATTTTATATTATTGTTATATCTAGCCGTTTTCCATGATTAACACAATAGAGAAAGGAAAACAGTAAATCACGATTCAAACACAATTCACCATAGCCAGAATTCAAACTCTGGTATTCGTCTCAATAACCGATAGCAAACGGCGACACCAACTTCTTGTACAGTTAAATTGTATTGTCAGCAATAACTATCTCAAATTTAATTTTAATTTTAACCGATTAAAAAGTATACAAAATATTTTTGAAGCCACTGAATATTTATGTTCAGGTTTTATTCAGTCTTTAGCTGCGGGCTTATAATTATTGGATTTTCAATTAACGTACGACTGACTTACTACATTGCATAGCTAAACACTTAAAAAAATAAAAGTGGTAGTTTAATTATTATAACCCCTATATTGTAGTAGTAGAGAGCTTAAGCTGCTTCTGACTCATTTATGAGCAAAACAAGAAATTGAATTAACGGCAAATTTCCTTTTAGTTTTTATTGCAGTTGCTGTTTTCTCGTAGCTTTATCAAATTAATACCATATAATAATTACACACACTTTATTATGGTCTTGTGATTTAATTATTATCAACTTGCTAATTGGTTTCAAGTGATATTATTGCAGATAATTCGTATATTTAATTGCAATGATGAACTACATTTTGATTCGCGTTCTGTATGTTGCTAATATGTGGAAACATATCTTAAGTTGTATTACGATATTATGAAACAAATTCGAGTAGCTAAGCTTAACGACAGATACCTACAACGAGTCAGCCTGATTGCTAACTTTAAGATCATTAGAATAAATCGTTATATTATGAAATAAATTATTATATATAACAGAATAATTTTTGCCAATGAAGTTATGACGATGAAGTTTCTGACCAATAAAAAATAATCTGATCCTTAACATTAATATCAGATACCTAAACACTACTGAAATTAAAACATGAAGTCGGCCTTTGTTTACTATGAATTGACGTTTACAAACCCTTGTTTTGAAGTCCTTTAGAACTTATCAATTTCGGAAAATAAAGTTTAAATCAACATTACGAAGATTTTACTGATTAAAATTTCTTGATATAAGCGTAAGCACACGCACTGCTGATAATAATATAGTCTGTATTCACGTATCCAATGTTACCACAGACTATTATAATAGTGAGGCGGATGATGAAAGATTTAATATTCAACCGTATCCTAACAACTTAGCAATATAGTTACTTTTAAAGTTCCATATAGTATAATATATATGATATACTATAAAATCAATATTATAATATTATAATGTATGACGTTAATTTTGCCTTCCGGAATGAGCGAAGGTGATATTGTCAAATAAAGCTATACAACACTTTTTACATATAATGATAAGATTTTTAAATTTCCTTTACTGTCATAAAAATGACATCTACTCAATTACATATTTTAAATTTGAACCAACACCAAAGGTGCATATTGAAATATAGATTTTTTTGTAAATATCACAGCAATACTGTATTAAATAGTTTTACAATATAGTGAAGTCTAAATGCTTTAATATAGGACTTCTTATTTAATATATTTTTACTACTCGAGGTTTTAATGACCGTAGACCTCTAGACGTGATATAATATGGCATGAAAGAAAATAATATAGTGTTATATGACATTTCTTTATAACTAACGTCAAATTTGAAGCTTCAAAATGCTTTACATTTTAAAATGTTATTTTTTGTGTAAAAGCATATGAGGGTCTTTTAAAATAAACGTACGTAAAATAATTTTAGTTTTATTTAACAATTTAATCTCATCTTTCACGTAAAGCTGAAAATTAATTAAATCTTTTTGTTTTTTGAATTACATTCAGAAAATGGATTGGTTTAACAATTACTTCTATTTTGTTCCTTTTATTGTTGCTGAAATGAATGCATTGCAGTGTGCAGTGCAGAATTATGCAATGTCGTAATTAGTGATACTTTAAACTTAAAATTAACTGAATATTACAGAATATGATTATTCTATATAATATGTAGCTACGTAATATAATGACGAATTACAATTTAAGTTAAAATTATCATGTAATAGATATACAAGGTACTTCGAACTACAGTAATATACATTTCCAAATTCACAATACCAAATATATGTAGGTGGTACATTGCATGGTATTAAAAATCACGACACCGAAAACTCGACAAGACGAAGTCCTGACAATATATTGCGAAGGATCTGGTAACAATTTTTTGCTAGAGGTTAAATTTACCTACGTTATAAATTTTTTAACACCTTTTTCATATACATAGTTAGCAATTGTTGAACGTAGACCTTTTATTTCTTATATAATAAACCTTCTATAATCAATATTAAAAATAATTAAATAATATAATCTTTTAATATGTACACATTTTGCTTATCAAATTATTATTCCGGCTGAAATCAAAAAAAGATAGATATTAAAATAATATTCAATCATGAATGTACTTTTTGTAATTTTTTAAAACCTAAATAAATAGTAAATAACAAAAGTTTTATTTCTTGATATTCCAAAAATAACTTTGTTAATAGATGGAAAAAAGATAAAATTGTTAGAATAAAGTTTGAAAGCTTTTATATGCTATATAAGAAATATTTTTTTGAAAAATTTATTTTGTTTTTGCGGTTTTTTACTACTTTTAAACTTAAAATTTTTTTAGATTTACCAAAACTTTATATTTTTGTACTTTACAATCTCTATCTAGATGTACTTATTGTGTTTTGTGAATTATATTAATTTTATAAAATTTATTAGAACCTATAGTTTAGGGCAGTATTCAAACTACGAATATTAAATATAAAAAAATAATACACAACACAATTTTTGACTTCCACAAACTGGGTAATAGTTACCCGCAGTAAATATAATTTTATTGAAGTTGAGGTTATCTTCCAGTTGTTTTAAAATCTACTATTGCATTATTTCAATATTTATGTTTCAAATAAGGAACGTGCAATGCAAATATTTGCACAGCGATTCTGCGTGACCTTTTTTTTTTTATAAAATAGTCTTAAAGTTTTATAGCGTTTATCTTAGCTTATTAATATTTTCTCAGAATACGATATAGAATTAACTATTCTACTTTGTCGAAAATTTATGTTAAACTACATTTGTTGGAAATTGAAAATTGTTTATTTTTTTAACACTACGAAACCAAGTTATTCGACTAGATAATTAACACATCCTTATTTATAAAATATGTATTATTCCACTTAATTAAATTTCGTAAAGAAGTTGTAGCATTTTTGCTATAGTATAATATCTCAACTTTATCCTGCGGAACATGCAGAAGCAGAATTGGAATAGCAAGAGCCGACAGCAGGACAGCGGGCGGAACTGCGAGAGTGTTGCTGCTGGATCAATACTCTCAGGATCATGACTAGGAACAGAGCCGGATTGTTTATCTTTACGCTTCGTTGTACTTAATTGTTAACGTTGTATTTCAAAATCAAACTTAAAACGCGTTTTAAATTAAAATTTATCGTCAACCCTTAATTAGAATCTGATGTTTGTTTGCCTTTAAAACAACTAAAATATTACGAAAACTCAATTAATTATTTACAGACATATTGAATCCAATCTCCAGTCTCTTACAAAAATTGTATCCGCCTAGTTATATTATGACATCAAAGTTTTAATTTCAAATTTTTTGCGGATATATTTTTTTATATGGTTTGCTATATTAAAAATCAAAATATGATATTAATACAAATAAAATTTTTACGACTCAATAAAATGTGCTACAGCGCCATTATTATTACCCCCTAAAAGTTAAACGTATATTAAAGTGCGTTAAATGGAAATTTAATCAAGCAATTATTATAAATTAAAGAGATAAAATTTAATATACGAGTATACGCATGACACTGTTTTTGCTTAAAAATTTATAAGTTAGATACTTACGTACATGAATTTAAAATAAATTAATTAGACTAATTGTTAAAAATATTATTTTATCCGAAACGAAAACCTTGTAATTTTCAGGCAAAACCTCTACTTTTAATGAAAAACAAGATCAATCAAGATAAGATAGTATACTTTAAAGCGTTGTTTTAGGAAAAATATCTTAAATTGTAATGAAAAGCAAATTTTCAGAAAAAATACAAGCAAGTGCATCATTTTCAATTAGAAAATGCAAATGTAAGATTACGAAGGAGACAAGAAATCTGTATTTTTGTTGAAATTTTAAATTTAATTATTTTGTTCAGCATTAAGTTTTATTAATTTATTTAATTTAATTAAAGGTTTAATATTTTCAGAATAATTATATCGTAGCACATGTTTCTTCTAATGAAATTTTTTTAAATTGTAATAAAATAATGTCCTAACGAGAATTTTTCAAGTTATTGATTTTTTTAACCCGTTGTGCTTGTACCCAATTAATAATATACAATATGTTTACTGTACAGTATAAACACTTGTAATTAGGTCACGTACACATGTCATTCTTATGACTTTAATATGTACAACCGTGCTATTAAATATTTAGAAATATTCGAATATTTTATTCCTGATGTACCTTTTAATTTTAAAATTAGTATCACATGACGCAAACCTACTATTAAAAAAAAATCAAATGTATCCTATAATAAGTAAACACGTCTAAGCACTATGTATATTAGGTATATAAAAATGTAATTATGTATTATTTCGAAAAAAACATATTATAAAGAAGGTTGTTTAAATTTATATTTAAATTTTTTACGATACATTTTAATATATTTTGGCCATTACGCCTCTGGTACGGGTCAAATGATGCAGAATACAAAACCGGACCACGCAAACCGGAGGGTGCTAAACACAGTCCACAAAAACCAACATCGTTCTCTAGCTCAACGATGCTAATCAGGTTAGAAACCATTGTTAATTACTTGAGAGGATTTGATATGCAAATTTTTTGTTGTATTACTTTATAATATAAAATAAAATTTGTTTGAAAAAGTTACTAACATAGTATTATAAAATAATTAAGTGAGTTGCTATGTGGTTTTGATAAAAAAATTAAATAATAAATATCTATAGGTGGGTGCGCAACAGTGCCAGCTGCAGCATAAATAATATTTCTGCGGTATCGATAAACATTATAATCATACCAATGTAAATGCTTGCAAAAAATTGATCATGGGAATGAACACATTCTTACTAACGAAATAGCCATCAAGCATGAAATGGTTGCTGTCAATAATGTGCAAACAGCAGATTGGTATTCAAACAATGTTCCAACAAATAAATTAAATCATTTTCGAATGTACCGTTTTTGACAAGAAATAATTTGTTTTAATACTGTAAAATCATTAAATACCAAGTAATTTAGTCGAATTAAATAAAGGCTACCTATAAAAACATAAAAAAATGTGTTGGACATGTTCGTTTAAAAATTAAATACAGGTTAGGTCAACTATGTAAAAGTTAATTGAATTGAATTGCTGTTTGGTTTATAGCAAAAATGAATCCATATCGAGAAATTTAATTATAAAACTGGTAACTAAATGATTTTGATTACAAATTATAATTATAATAATAAATGATTATTTTATATGTAAGCAAATGTAGTCTACAAAAACGATTATCGATAAAAAATATTCGCTTTTTTATTCGTTTGCATACGTCATAACTTTTAAACGGGTTGCCAGATTGACTTTGAATATGGGATATGCGTAGATCAGTGCAGATAGGACAAAATAATATTGAGATTGAAAAACGCCACAAATTTACACGCAAAATATAGTATCTATAGATGTATGCTTGCTGGTCGATGCCTATTACATTTAAATTTTAAAATAAACAGGTTAGTTACATTATATAGCATTTTAATTTAACTCGAAAACCTCAAATCAATTAAACTAACTACTAATATAGTTAGTTTTACAAATTGTATTTGTACCAAATGCTTTTGATTTTATTTACATAGTATACAGTATAATAGTAGTATATAATTAAGATTTTTAATGTTTATATATTAATATTATATTATATAAATTGCATAAAATATCATGTAAATATTAAAACTCCTAATTATAAATATTATTAAGTAAAATATATATACTACGGTATGTAGTATACTATAGTATGTAGTTTGATATTTTAATAGTTACACATAGTATATTGTATAATGCTAACTTCTAACTTGGTATGTATATTCGAAAGTATTTAGACAAAATCTTACTGCTATGATTATTCCAGTGGAAGGATCAAAAGGTTGTTGTGTAACAATTGTTTGTGGCAGAATTTATTACTAATAAATAGAGCAGGGAATTATATTCACTAAAAACAGAAGATATATGCGGCATATATGCAGCTTAAAAATAAGGATATATGCTTAGAAATCTACTAAATATGCACGTTCGTTTTATTAATTGGAACATTTTATTCAACAATATTGGAAGCATTACAATAAGCAAGTAAATATTTTTTATTTTCTGCTAAAGAAGAATGCCTTTTGTCAGACAATAGTTATAGGCAAAAAAAGATCGTTCGACATCACAAGATGTCATCGGCGCATATTTATACCGATTAATAATGTTTTTAAATTTATCCTCTACTAAATCAATGTTTTGTAAGTTTCCCCAGACAGATTTGACCCATGCACATATATATTATTATCTAGATTAAAAATTTTAATTGCTCTAACAGTGTTATTAAAAATATTTTAGCTCACATTTTGCAAATATGCCAAATATGTAGGTTAAATTGTATCTACATAGTATATGACATTATATCACCAATATCCAAAAATATGCAACAACGTGCGAAATATGCATTTATATGCACTATAAAATTCGGGCTTTGGACTTCTTGTACAATTCGGATAGATTACAAAGAATTATTCTTGGGCATAGCTTCTAAAAAAACATTTGGAATAAATGTGAATACTGCAGCTCCACCAATAGTAGGTACACATTTGTGCCCATAAATTATGGACAACCTAATTTAAATGCAATATAAGTATTATAATTATAGCCGTTAATTTAGTATGTATTATACACAATAAAAGGTAAATGTAAATAACTAATAATATTCTAATCTATTGAGATATTAATGACAAAATAATTGTAAAAGTATTTATTTTGATAGTATCAGAAAACTTAAATTTAATCAATTGCTTGATATACACTTGTATCCATTAATATAATTATGTACTAGGTGACTAGGTAAACTGTATTATACTAGGTATCTACTTGCTTTTGATAATCTACTAATACAAAGGCTTATCCTTATACAATACCATTGACAATTTAATAATTCCAATATCGAAGTGGAAATAAAAACAATTTACTACAGTTCCTTTCACCCTAGTAAACTAAAGCACGCAATATAATAATAATATATTTATTTACAGATAATCCTATTATGACATCAAATAATTTAATTAATAGATAATAGTAAACAGAAAGAATTAAAGAAGGTATATCTCTATTACGAAACTGTAAACAATCTAAACGTCACAATTGCAGTTTAATTATCGAACACGTGCGATATTTGCAAAACGAGGCGTCGACCGAGTGATGCAATCACATTTCAGAACGTCAAAACTCAGATAGTGAAATTTAATAATTTTTTTTTTAAACTATAATTAAGTAAAATTTTATGCTATTAGTATTTTGGACACTAAAATCTTTTTTATTTAGCACAATTCAATTAGAGTAATATGCTTTACATAAAACAAATTTTAATTTTCGAGAATATCGTGAACGAGAATATCGTGAAAGATCTTTATGAGTAAAGAGAAAAGCCAACGCACAATCAAGTTTTATTGCACGAAATATTTTTATTAAAAAGATTTGATTTACCTTCATAAATTGATGGTATATTCGCTGCCTACTACATGTCGGATTTTTATAAGTCCTGACGCTTTTTATACTGTTTTGACAATTGAAAATTCCGTAAAATTTTATTAAATAAATTTTTTTAAATGAATCGCCATAATATGATTGTATTAAGGCATAATACAAGTATTAATATAGATGAACATTATGAAAAATAAAATTTTAGAACCTCTAAAGAATTAGCTTTCAAATTTATTCAATATTAAATTCAATTTTAAAATATTAATTAAATATCCGGAAATCTATTTTATTAAGTAAATATGTAAAACATATTATGAACAAAAAATCAAAGTTTACTTTTTAATTAATAAGTTTATCAAAAATTTGACTACCAAATTTGAGATACTGGCACACAATATACTCGTATGTTAATCAATATGAAATCATGCATGATTTTCACAATTAATTGGAAATATTGCTAATATACTTTAAGTATTTAATCAATAACAGTTGGAGCACCAGTATTACAATGGCATTATAAAATAAGTTAAAAAATTCAAATATTTTAATGAAACTATAATAATATATAAACACGGAAAACAATCACTTTATTAATTTCCCACTTGTCAAACCTAAATCAACATTCGCTTTTCTATGAAAGCGCTTAATTCAGAATTTCAAATTAGTAAGGTTGAATTATCATAGCTCAAGTTTTAATTATTATATGTCGCGTGTAACTAATAAAATATCTTGTTATATTATTCTCTCACAGAAAAATGAGAAGACTTATAATACGCCAACATTTTTATAAATCGTTATTCGTGCTTAGTTCGATAAATGACCGTTGGGCACAGGTGTTAAATATGAATATGAAATAACTACATTGCAGTGCGATAACGCTAACAGTAACATTATCGTTTAAATGTTGCCATATTAATGAATTCACAAGAGTTACTAATTTTGTATTGCTATCTTCTGTATTAACCAAATAATAGCATTGTTTACCTAGGCATAAAATATAATTAATAATTTCACAAATAATGATAATTTTATTCCTACTTAATTTCCTCTTCAATTATCATTATACAATAATATATTTTTAACTACTAATAGGTTCAATCATTCTATCACACTGAATAGAAGTTATTAATTTAATCGTCAATATGCAATCATTAACATTGATAAATTTGCAACGTTTAAAGTAGAACGTTACTGTAAGTTGAATTAATAATTTCTCGAGTATGATGATTTTCTACTAACTTTCGACTAAAACACGAACAAAAAACTTTAAAAAATTTGAACGAATTTCTTGGGTGCGAAAAGTTTATGCGACTTTGATTAATATTCCTCTCCCGAAATGGAAGTTCAAGCTGAAGCCAATTCAAGCCCAAGTTATTCTTGTCCATTTTAGAAACGCGTCTTTGGGTAGTTAATCTGCACGTGTCACGAAATGAACACAGATTTGTTAGCTAACTTGTATGGATTCTGGCGATCTGTATAGATTTCCAGAAGTGGTTTTCGAAATGGAAAAACTTCGCTAATATTAATTAGACGAGAAATTATGTATTAAAAATTGTTTGTCGTAGGATCGACACGAAAAGTCTTTTATGTAACCCTGTGTGCATTCCGACATGTTATATCAAATTTCTTTAAAAAGCAAGCCGAACGTGCTCTCATAGTAAAAAGCCTGCAATATTTATGAAAAATGATGAATATTTATGATGCAAACAATAGCTTTGCTGACAGTCTTTTTATATTTACAGTATTGAGTACAAATTTCTGTTATAAAATTCAAAATAACTAAAAGTGCTATCGACATACTTCAAAGTTTATTATAATCAAGTCGAAATGTGAAATTTTTGTATGAGAATTTATGTGGTGATGTTGAGAATTTTTATTTTAAATTACACTCAAATATATATTTATTTTAAAACTACAGAAAGAAGTATAAGCACTTTCAATGTATTTGTAAGAGTGGTATATAATAAGGCTTTTCAAGCAAAGCATTTCATGACGTTAGTTTTATAGTACAAATTAGGGCAATCTCATATCATCTTTCAGCATTAAGGCAATCAATTCATCACAAATAAAAGCAATAAAATTGGACGAATAATTATTTAATATGTAGTAGCTTATGTCTTTATTATAATGAGATCATGGCAAGCTTATAACTGAAACGTGTAGAGCAATTGCCTAAGGATCACATGCCACTGCAGCTCAAGGGATTTTGCTCACACAAGGGCGAATATGTATTGTAAATTACGTTTCTCTTATACGCACTATTACACCATTAATAGGGTTACTCGTGTCGGATATTGTCAAATTAATTAAAGCGTAAAGTTAAAGCACTTCTTATTAGTTTGATCAATTTCTCAATAATATTTCATGTTTATTGTTATTTGATTAAAAGTAGAATCTATTACACGCCAAAGTCTATTTCCCTGATATTGTCTACCTTCAAATTGAGGAAAATAAAATTTAATGTTATTCGCAATTTATTTTTCAATTTGATTAAAATTCATATATTTATTATAAAATAATATCAATATTTTAGTGGTCGCAATTTATTCATATTTCAATATAGCGGAAGCAGCAATTTTAATGACAATAGCAGACTGCAATCAATTATTATAATAATTTCTAGAAATCGTAACATATTTAATGTGTTTGGACGATAAGATTTTGGTATTTTGTTTAACACCAAACACTAAAGTAGGTCACAAGTTAAATACATCCTTTGTGAGGATGTACAGGAAAATTTAAATAATGAAACAATCTCAAAGAGTTGCTTACCAATGACAGTAAGATTAACTTTGCTATTGCGAGTCTGTGCAACTTTGAAGTCGACCCTGCATCGGTAGACTCCCTGGTCGGACTCCCGGATGTGGTCAACCCCTAACTCGGCTGGCTGTTTTTCGGGCATGAAGTAGGCTCTGTTTGCAAATACATTTTCATCAGACCAGCGTTCTGCTAAACTAAAATGTCGATCTCTGCCATCCACACTGCAAACAGAGTAGTCTGTTTTAAAAAAAAGTTCAAAGGTATAATAAATTGTAAATATAATTAAAAACATGTCTCGAATGTAGCATTAAATACCAGCACACGACGATTATATATTTAAAATAATATTTATTTAAAAAACATCACGAATACTCAAAATATAGCTTTCCTCTATTTTCCTGAATTATCATTATATAATAATTATAAGGAAATATTTATGTAGTCTTTGTTATACGGCATACACAACATTGCTTTAAATTAAATAACTCAGCCGAAACTGATCTACGCAATAGTCAGTTTACAGTTAACACTATAAGGTATTTTATAATTTAGACTTTCGAGACTATGTAATTAACTTATAAGAACATGCAATGGAAATTTCTAGAATTACATGTGTACGTATGTTTATACAAGAACGCTTATTACAGACTTACGGGCCAGGCCAGTAACTAACTTCAATAAGTTTTCACTAGCTCAAGCCTTATTATTAGATAGTTAATTACTCCCAGCATCTAAGTAAATTTTATAAGCTTACATTAAAAGTTACGTGACATTTTATTTCAATATTGAGGTAACACTTACTCGAAGTTACTTACAAACTTATAATAGATTACAGTTTATTACACGAGATATAAATTAATTACAGGATATTCTGTTGGTGCAACAATTTTGCGTCTTTTTCAAAACGATTTAATTTTATCAAATCGCAATTTTTAAAAATATTTAAGTTAATACCATTTGCATTAATCTATTGTTACCCATTACATATTTTCTCTACGAGAAGCTACTGACTCAAAAGGTTCATCTGTCGAATTCGATAATTTTTTTAAAATTTAGTTGACATACAAATATAAAATAAAAATTGTAAAATTCTGTGCGTCAACGAAGTAGTAGTAGTAGTTATTACTACACTAACTTAATAATATGCTAATATCATTTAAATAGGTAACATATTTACAAGCTTTAATATTTTGTTTTTAAAAAATAATTTAAATATTATAAATAGGTATCTAATGTGAATATTTTTAAATTATAATCAACAAATAAGTAATGAAAAATAATATTTATAAATTTTGTTGAATAAACCATATTATGTCTGAAGTAATTTTGGTAATTTTTGTATGATATTTTTAAAATATGGAGTATTCTAATTTTGATCTAAATACTTGTTTTAGATATAGTAGGGATACTAAAAGGTTTTCTTATTGCGCAGCCCAGTTACGATGTAATAAAACTTTTAAAATGTTTAGTGTTAAATAGCATTTCGATCGCTTTATGTATAGAATCCTTTTAATCGAATTAAGGTTAATTTCTCATCAAATAATACTTATCCTACTTAAATACATTATTTCTTGAATATATTGTACGAGTAATTCGTGGTTGTTGATTTTTGAAACAGGAAGAGGTAGTAATAATTTTATATACTATGTATATTATTGAGATCTCATCAGCATAAAGTGCAAATTTTATTGGATATTTAATATATTTTAACTATGTGGTTGATGAATATTCGAAACTGCGTTACACTTTAAGCAGATCTCTGAGGTATTCCATTTTCTTGATGGTATTCATGTAATAATTTTGTTCTTAAATGTAATTTATCTGGTTACTATATTTTTAATGAAATTCGTGATGTTGCTTTTAATATTAAAATCAATCAGGATTTTGAAAATCAGATTTTTTGTATGTTCGATCATAAGTGTTTACAATATCAAAAATTGATTATAATATATAGTAGTAGTATTTTCCCAAAATATTTCTTATGTCACTTTGTATTATTAGCAATTTTGAAAATTTTCTAAGGCAGCAAGCAATTTAAAAGTTGTTTTCAATTGCTTTAATTGCTTTGATTGATTTTATTATATTCTTCATTTCATTTGGAGATGTCGATGAGTTGATGCTTTTGATGCTATTTATCCATAATAGATGTTTCGCTGCTTTAATAGATCTGTTGGTTAACAGATCTGCTTTCATAACGATCGGTATTTCTATATCCATATATTCAATGCAGAATAACTTGTACTGTATTATACCTTTATTTGATATGCTTTTGATTTGCATCAGGTATTATTTTATAAAAATGTTAATGTAACAACTTTATTTTAAATTTCATATTTATGTTTCCTTTGCCATGTCAATGTTCCAGTTAGGTGGGATAATCGTAAGGTTAGTTGGATAGTTTTCTGATGCAGGTAGGAAAATGGTCGCTATTATACAGTTCGGGAAGTACAGTCCCTTTTAAATAAGGTTCGAGTTGAGGTTGAGCGATGGTTAGATCAATTATTGACATGTTACTTGTAGAAAAATTAAAATGTGTACATTGGCCGTCATTTAAAGTATTTAAATTATAATAATTTTAAATATTCAGTATTTTCAACTTTTCCCCGTTACATATTTGATTCCTTCCTCAAATGTTATTATGAGCATTAAAGTCTCCAAGTAAAATGAAAGATGACGATAATTGGGAGATTAGTCTTGTAACGTCGTTCTTTTCGACAGCTTGCCTGTTTGGTAAATATGTATAATGTTACAAATTGTAATTTTTTGATGCGTGTGTAAAGTGATAGCTATAAAGTTTCTAAATTTCTGAAATTAATTATACTTTTTTTTTAAATAGGCAGTTGAAATGAACAATAAAACAAATTTTATAATAACGAAAACTTTCAGCAATATTATTATTTTCACTGTCTTCAAATGTTTATTAATTTAGAAAAATGTTCAAAGATGGACTTACAATAGCAAAATGCAGTTGCTGAAAGCTTATGCTATAAAAAATTTGTTTTATTGTTCATGTAACCTGTATATTTTGAAAAAACTATTACACAGCTGAATAATAATTTATGCTCATTTCTGTCATTTTTATTTAATATAAAAATTCGTAATTTGGGTTTCTATTAGATATTATACCTTGGTCGCCATTGCAGTATTTTTGGAGATAGATTTTAAGTCTAAAACTGTAATTGTGTTTAATGCAGTGATAATAATATTTTGAAATATTACGTATTGCCATGTATTTTCGCAGTCCAAAATATTCCAATCAAATTTTCCGAAAAAATCCAAATCTTCAAAATATATCCGGCTAACTTAAACTATTTATATTTTTACTCTTTTACTGCTACTTAAAAATTTCCAAATTTTAGTTCGTGCTAAATTCACTAACTAGCGGGAGTTTCTAAATAAACAAAATTTTCTCATATCGGATAGATTTCTTTTAATTGGAGTTATCCATAGAAACACTTGCATCGTCTGCATCTTAAGTTTTGTTTGACATTTCCAATTTCAATTTAATTTGGGTTTAAACAAGTTAATTTTATAGCACCTAACATAAATCTTGTAAAGAAAAATCTATGTGGTTTAAAAGAAGTTGTTATACATATTACTGCAATAAACAACTACAAGTAGTTTTCGATTTTCGTTTTTATCCCACTACTGGATCGAAAATTATTTGTTGTAAAATACTTCCTAAAAGTAAATTCTTGTTTTTCAATCACGTTAGGTGTAGAAGAATTATTGATATTTAGTTTACACTAATATATCAGGCAAAATCTGGTTAGTGATATCGGAATTAGTATATTGTGTTTTTCGCGACCTAGAATATGCTGAAGTAATATTATGAATTTTGGAAAACTTGAATAAGAAAATAGCACTTGCAGAGTCGTAAATGTAGTTGTGCTGGATTTAAAAAGGCATTTTGTTCACTGTTGCTTAAGTCTTCAACTTGGTACTTACATACAGCTTTCAAATCTTTAATGCTTTTTTATCAATTTTGTGATTTTCAAACATCAGCGGATATAAAATTTATTACAATTGATTGCTGGTGCCGGTTTGTAAGATAATTTAAAATGTTGATTATTATTCTTTTCATATAAAAGAGCTTTTGAAGCTATGGTTGGAACAAAATATATAGAAGATTTCGTTACAACATTAAGCAATTCTCCATCTATTGGCGTGTATTGAGTTCCACTCATTCGGTCAAAACATTTCTAGAATTGGCTGTAGTGTCTTTGTAAACTGAACAGGCTACTCTAAGACAGCAATTTGATTCCATTTGCAAATAATTAATTAATCAATATTTATTGATAAGTATTAATTATTTAGAGTGCTTACTTATACCAAATCAGTTTCTCTATGGTAATTTGATCTATATTTCACCTCCGATTACTGTCTTTTGCAACTCTATTTGGTGCTTTTAGCTTCAGATCTAGTGTAAAGCGCTAGTTTAATTTGTGAATAGTTAGTTATTAAGTTTCGTAAATTGCCTACGGTTTAATGTGCTTTGTTGAAGTAGATATGACTTCGTTTGTACTAAGTTTACAAAGTATCAAGTTAAATCGGATCTTACGACAATCGCGAATAGCTACTGTTTTTTGTTGGCGAAAAAACTACTATACATAATATAATGTTTATTCCAGTACGTTAAGCCTGTATATTAATTACGTACATCATTAAAAACATGATTTGGTGACATTATACCAAAAGGGTATTGTCTATATTTGGTTCATTTTCTCTTCAGAAAAACTATCGATGAAAGCTATGTCTGAGTACCAAACATAGTATTATTATTAGCATATATACTTGTGTTTGCATATTTATTAAAAATTATATTTAATAAGTTTTCGATATTTTGCATTCTTAGCCGAACGTAGACCATTGCTATAATAATGCTAGCCGCTTTTTAATATTAAATGGCTTTCAAGGCATAATGTTTGGTTGAGCTGACCAATTATTACTAAGAACTGAGAATTTAAACTACGACCTTATAATTCCCAGACCAACTCCCTCTGCACTATATCAACCACCTGTACATGAATAGACATGAACAAGTGCTTGACATTAAAAGTTTTTGTCAACAGCCTTCTGTTTCTATAATTTATTAAACTCCAACTCAATCTATTGCTGTAAAAATTAAAATCGCTTTAATTCACTATATTGTCAAATATAGCTTAGTATTAATAAATATTAAATAATCATACCATATATTTTTAACAGGCATATTAACACCATAAAGTTTATAAAATATCCTTTTTAAATATGTATGATGTTGATGATAGGTTACATTAAAAAACTCGACTACTTTATAAAATATCGTAAAAAATTGTAGGCGTATCAAATATTCAAATACTTGAAAATGTACCTTAAAAATTGTTTATTGAATCTTTAATATTTAATAAAATAGTCGATTTTTCCCATATACATTTATATTAAAAATAAAATTTTATTATCGTTATTAATTGATATTATTAAGTAGCTACTGAAAAAACTCAGGAAAAATAGATTTATGTTATTGCTTAATGCATGAAAATATACTAATTATAATCATAGCAAATGCTTGTAAATAATAAAAATAATATAAAGTTTTATTACTTAAAGCACCAATCTATTAATTAAATTTAGTTATATTGATAATCCTAAAGTAAACCAATTAACTAATATTAATATTTTCGAAAAACTTCAATATATAATTAATAGTTCAATGTTTAACTATTGTAACCACTATATTGAACATATTATCAGCATTTTGTCTAATTTATCTTGAGAATGGTAAAAAACATTCCCAAAATTAATTCATTCTCAGTATTTTATTCCTAAAGCAAAGATAAAAATAAATATGATAGAAATAAAATATTGGACATTAGGTTAATAAGGCGAAAAAGGCCCATATAGAAAGATCAATCGTTAAATAGGATTGTAAGTTTAGAGCATTTTGCGATGAATAAGTTCCAAATAAAATAAAGACAATAAATAAGTAAAATTAAAAGTTTTTGGATTATTTAATAAAAACTAATAAATTTGCTCAACAAATTATCTATTTGTTAAATTTTGACAAATAATTTCAAAATTTTACTTCTAAAACTAATAAAGGTTCTACAGATAAAAGTTTACAAGTGAATGTGATTCATTATTCAAAATAAATTAATGTTACAACCTGAAATGTCCTTTGTGAATAGCTGACAAAATTTTTATTACCACTTTTATGAATCTTTTCGATAACAAAAGTTTATTTATCTGTAATTCATTTTTAACAATATCTAATTCAAAAGTGATTGTCAATCCTGTAATTTATGACATACAAATGCTGACTTTTTTTTACTCGATTCACAGGATAATTTTATGTTAAATTAAAATCATCAATAAAAATTTGTAAATAAATTGGTATTGCGAATTGTAATTTGATGTGAATCAAGGAATTAGACATTAACATTTTATTTCAAATTGCCTTTACCTTAAAATTTCGTATTGCGGATTTTTGTTAAAACACAAAGCTGTGGTTAGTATTAATCAATATTTTACTTAAACGTTTAAAAACACGATCGGCATTCTTAATATGGGTTATTTTATCCAATTTAAACGCAAGTTAAATATTACATTAAAAAATTTAAAGTAACTTAATAAATTATGAACAGCAGACTGGAAGTGACAAAAATTGTAAAATCGGTTCGGTTATACGCAATATACACACTTCATTTATCAGCATTTAATCTTACCTATAAATCGGCGTTCCTAAATCTTCTCTATACCACAACACTAAAAGCACTTCGTCATTTGGCATTGACGTAGAAATATCGCAAGGCAGATATGCGGGATCCCCCGCAACCACTTGAAAATCTACCATGGGAACTGTAACAAGAAGGAAAATATTTTTACAAAATTGTATTTCATCAACTATAATAAATTATTAAATCATATAATATTTAATGGCTTATTTTACTTAAGTACATCCAAAAACAGGTGTTTACTATATTTACTACTTAACAAGTTATTACTTTAGGCTATTTGGAACAAGCTGAGTGCGTGTCAAAGAGCAATAATCCAAAACTAATTTAAACTGAAACGTTTCCAGATGTAAAATTCGAGAAATCCAACAATTATTTATTCTGAAATAAGAGTTTCACCGATTTTACATAACATTTCAGTTAATTTTAATTTAATTTTCGAGATAAAAGATTTTGATAGGTTTTTATTGTTTTTCATTTTGTATGTTGAATTTGAGCTGGAATTTGAGTGTCAGAACAAAGAAACAATTTGGTCAAATCTTTACAATCACAGCCCAAGTTTTATTTTTAAAATTTATTTTTCCTTTCACAGACACTGTGAATAAAGATTAAATTTGTCATGAAATTTTATTAAAACATTTATTAGTTGCATACATTTAAAATGTTCGGAAAAGTTTATCCATCGCCTCGGATACTGTCATCGAGCAGTTAGAAACCATCAGTTGGTTACTTTTAGAGCCAGTTTTACAATAGTAGATACCAAAATCAACAGTGTTAACTAGCAAAGTTATTTGAAGAAAGTTCGAAAAAAAAGTACATAAAAGTTTGTAATCCAAGGAGTGGATAAGTGACAGTTTCGCGAATATTTTATTGTAATAAACTCTTTTCAAATAACATTGTTATTTAACATCGAACTTCATTCGTATTATTTTAATGTTATAAAACGTAACAACATTATAATTATATGAAACAATCTATCATAACCAAATGCAATAGCAACAACGTAATTTTAATAAAAATATTTCAAATTGTACTTTTTGTGAACAGTGTAGAAAGTAAGTCATTATCAAACGCACCTGATACGTAAGTACGATAATGGCACATTTCTACGCGCACATACAGTGACTTTCAAAAGTTCTCGGACACTCCTATCTTACCAATGTAAATTGAACATTTTGAAGCTGTTTTTTGTCATATAAAAATCGATTTTACAGCAAAATTTCTAAGACATTTTTTGTTGCAAAATTTCATTGCCTTTAATTTTACTCCTATGCATTTTTCTATTTTGACAAGACTGTAAAATAAAAAAAATATTTTCGTCTATGTTTCGGAAGCGGTGTGACATAATTAAAAAATTTATATGAACAAAAATGTAGAGAATGGAATTTACAAAAAAGAATACCTATTCATTTTTTTATTTCGTTTCACCATTTTCGAGATAAAGATGAAAATATTTTTGGTATTTTACAGGGTCTTGTTTAAGTCGCTGTCAGTTCGAAACGGCGCGGCGCGACAAACTAAAAAATTGTATATAAACAAAATTGAAGACAATGAAATTTGAAACAAAAAATGTCTACAAAGTTTTATTGTAAATAGATTTTAATATGACAAAAAACAGCTTCAAAATGTTTAATTTACAATGGTAACATAGGAGTGTCCGATAACTTTTGCGAGTCACTGTAAGTCACACAAAATTTTATTAAAGATTTGTATTATCTTTATTTGAATTGACGTTTATTTATAATTTATAATCGACGTCAGTTATACTGAACTTATTCTTAAGAAATTAATGTTGTAAGTTAAAAATAATAACAGCAGGAACTCTGAAAAAAAATAAAAAATGAATTTAGCGATCATATTATGCGAAGTAGTGTAATAGAATTTCCGTTACTCCTACAATTAAACATTTTCTTATTTTGTTGTATTTTAAACAGATAAAACAGCAGGTATACGGCAATGCGATAGCCTAATTAAAATCTTAAAGCCCCTTCATCCTACAACAGTTTAAATGTGCTTTTCTAAATCAAATATAAGCTTAAGAGCATTGTTTAGTGCTATATCGTAATTATTATTTTCAGAATATTACAAAAATTAAAATGAATATTTTTAACTTTGGTTTTATAGCTGCAAGAAAATTTAGATTATTTTGATTTTTCTAAATTTAAATTGACTAGCTCGTGAAAAATTAAAATTGATCCAATTTAATTCATTTAAGTACCTCAAAGATTTTGACAGCACTTTGACTACAACATCGCAATCCAACGCTGTAATAGTCAGTTGATTGTTCAACGAACAAGGAATTGTATAGTTTTTGCATAGAACAAAGTGCGCAAACGCTTTAGATACGTATCTGTAGAGCTTATTGTATGCATAGTATCGTACAAGCATTAGATATATCTATTTTGCAACTTAATAAGTTTACAAAAGTTTTTGCCATGCAGGCAAGATCATAAACAGATGTTCAAATTATACGCTAATTTATAATTTCCTGTTCTGGTAATTTACATTTTACTACTTATGTTACTACACAACCGATGCGGTGTGGCGGTGAGATAAAAAGAATATAGATAAAAATTGATGAAATTCTACCATTACCATGTAAACGCTTGCTTTTAGCTCATTTTGTATTTTAAGTGTTCTATTTAATTCGAAAATACATTAGTTATATAACATAAAATGCGTTTGTTAATTTACTAACAATAATTTTTCGTATATCCCCCGACGCACTGATTAGAAGACGACCGATACAAGCGACTAAAGCCTAAAAACTAAAGGTACTCCAAAGGCCCAGTGTTTCTACAGCGAAAGCTTAGAAATCAAAATGATCTTTTATCCAATTGACTCGAAATTCCCAAGTTACTTGCAACCAAGTTATCTATGCATGTCGCATCCCACAGCAAAAGGCTCTCTTGTAACCTGGAACCAAGGTCATTCTATCAATCCCCACGAGTTCTAGGACGCTACGAATGCTTGCAGTTGCTAGAAAGCGTCCAATAATTTCGATTAGGGTTGCATATCTGGATAACCAGGCTGCACTCCACAAGCACGAAAGCCCATGATGACCGAACCGATCGACCAATGCTCTGCATATACAAACAAGTATGTTCGTGACACAAACCTTTGTCTAATAATGTGCCCAGGTGGGAGGAAAGAAGGATATGCCTCAAACCAAGCACCCAATTCTTTTTGAGAGTTAATATCTTCTGATATATAAATTATATAAAATTATTTCAAATATTTTAGCAATGTCTATAAATTAATTATCGATAATAGTAGGTATAATTAAATGATCATTACTGTGTAGCTCGTATTAAAAAAGTTCCGAGAGTTAGAAAGTGAAATATAAATTAGCAATTAGTAACGGAAATAATATTATTAGTGGTAGAAATCTGTTTTGAATAAATAAGCTTTTATCTCGTTTTCATAAACTTTGCTTAAGAAATCATTATCTCTTGTTTTTAGTAACAAGCTTTATCTACACAAGTTGGATAAGCCTTTTGATTAGTATAATTGGATTTATCTTATTTAAATAAATAAATGTAAATTTGTAAATGCTTCTATTGAATGAAATGGTTAAGCAACCAAAGTTAACGTGTTGGTTATAATAATTGGATATGTTTCCTTTTTACGGATTAATGAAAGTAAAAATAAATTATTAATAGAATTTGTCAACTAATTTTCTTGTTATAAAACGTCTTCGCCGAATTCCCATTTGTAAGTAAATCTCATTGGACTATGTGAATGCGTTCAGGAAATTCCAACTGCAATCAAATGGGTTGTATAATAATCATTGCGTCAGAACTCGAGCAACAAGTCGTATAAACCCGGCTTAAAGAAGAATCAAAAAATATTTTCTTATTTTATTACTTCAAATATTAATACATATTTTTCCAAAAAAGAAACTACATTTAACAAAATATTATGATTTAATTAACTTAAAAATAATGCAGAGTACAATTATTGTGATTTTCAAAGAAAAAACTCGGAACATAAACAGCTTTTGTTAGGGTTGACGGATGAGTATAGTTGAGTTTGCATTATCTAGTGAAAAATTGGTACCAACGCAGTTTTATGAATTTGACTAACTATGGATGCGTTCCATTAAAAACTTAAAACACTTTTGCTGTTGCACTAATTTTTTCTTTCTTGTTAGGTTTGCCTATAAGCACATTAAACTTCTTCCAATGTTAATTACGTAATTTTTTAGTAAATACTATTTAGAAAGCCTCTGTGAGGATAAATTTTATTACGTGGTAAAGTACCTATATTATGTTTTTGGCATAAAAAAATTAAAAACACTGCTACAAAATTTGATTTAAGTTAAATATTGAATTATTTGAATTTTGATTTACAGTTACAATGTAACGATCACATTGTTAACGAACATGAATATTAAAATAACCCTGGGGTCGTTAAATTAGCAACATTCCATTTCCAACTAAATACTCTATAGACTACGCACTTCAATTTTGTTCTATATCTTAATTTCTGTTTTCCATATTTAAATTTTGTTTAAATATTATTCTTTAACATACTGTTTAATTTAATTCTATTCCTGTTTGAACCATTTACGATTGTATAACTACGAGAAAATTAATCTATAAGTGGTATATTACACTACTATTGCTTATGATTTAATCTAAATCTATTTGATATTGATATAACACTTACGATTAAACCAAGCATTGACATTACTAAATACCATAATAACACGACAATAAATGTCAAAAGAAACAGTAAAATTGTTAAACCCTTAATCTAATTATATGTCAAAGGCGCATCTGAAAGGGATTTAAATGTACAATCCCTTTCTAACTTGTGGGACAGCTATGATTTTATTTGAAAGATAAAATTTGTATACAAAAATATTATTCATATAAGATGAGAAATATATAATTCTATAACCATAAAGTTTATTACAACTAACAACATTACTATTGTTTTATTTAAACTTGAACAAGTTAAGAACTTTTCTGTTCTGATGAGAACTAACAGTGCAAACACGTGCATACGTGACAGAAATTTTAAAAGTTAATACATTTTTTAATATTTTTTAATGCCAGGAAATGCACGTTTCTCTTGAAAGTTATAGAATGCAGAAGAATGTTTGTTTTTACAAGTTTCATATAATCTTGTCCAGCTATACATAACAGTTTTTTTCACGAGCACTTATACTATTACAACGTTGCTACGGAAGCAATTCTTAAAACACTCTTGTTTTATCCTTTACATCAAAAATGTAATTTTGAAGTAAGTTAATGTTTCGTATAGCATAACTGATATAAATTGTTTCGTATTCCGGTATTGATTAAAGTAGAAGGGATATTTTATTCGGTTACTAGACACTAAATTGATTAGACGATAACTTAAGAGAACAATAAAGTGGATAAATTACAAATATTGAAAATAAGATCAGATTTATCATAAAATAATGAAATATTGTAAATAATTAAATGAATGTTTTACCCTGTACAATATAGAAAGAACTTTCTGTTTTTAAAAGGAACAGTTTAGTTAAATACTCTGCTACCATCTAATACCATAAAAATTAGACCAGCAAACATTTCCGTCGCTGTATTAAACCCTTCAATAAATAAAACAAATATTAAAATGAGTATTGCTGTTCAAAACTTATGTCAATGTTATTTGAGTTACTCAATGTTTTAGTAAGAATCTGCAGATAGCAAAGGCCTAGTAATTTACATATCAAACAAGTTAATTAACATTAACGAGCTGCTTCGTACTTATGCTGCTCAAAGAATGACGATATGCTTGCTCTGTATCAACATGGAGACTGCGTTTGCAGAATATTTGATTCCGTGCTTGGACACAAAATTAGTAAACATACTTACATTAGTTAATCCAATATTTTACATCAACTTGAAGATTTTACATTTATTATAAAACTCATACATATTTATTCGAAATATTAGTTTGCTTTAATAAAATTTCTGTATAAAATCTCCCTTAACATAATTCGAAATATGTTAAGGAAATATTAATCTTGATCGATATTCATACTTGCACAACATGCAATTTATCCTAGAATATATTTTTATTTAACTTTTATTATTATCTCAATATTCCATGTACCTACACTAACAACGACGACGATAATCCATTACCCTTCTAATAGATGTCTACCCGTCAACTGCAGCAAGGTTAATAATAATTTTAAGTAAACATCATCCAGCCTAAAATGAAATCATCTATTAGCTCCAAACCCACAAATTCAATCTGAATTTATGTTGCATTTCTGACGTTCTCAAAATGTAATTTACACAACAAGAGTTAGGTAAACCCTATGAATATATGCATAATTAGAATTGGGGTTGAACTGGAATGTCCACTGTTGATTAATTCCAAAGTTTCTTGAAAAGAAAATCACATTTACATTTTATTTCTAATTAAAATTTTGAAAGCCTTTAAATGTAAAGATATTATAAATTGCTTTTGCCAAAATTGTAAAATAAATGAAAATGAGATTTTTTAAACTGCCTATGATATCGGAGTAATTTATTATTACTACGATGATGTCCTATTCGTGGCAATATAATTCATGCTACAATTTTGCATTTTGGGAAAACATTGCAATATTAACTGAAACACCCTGTGTACTAACAAAATAGATTCGATAAAAATAACCAAGTTTGAAGACTTAATTCTTCAGTTGGTACAGTAATTTCATTCGAGAATTTACCGCTACTGACTAAAAAGTCTAGTTTATTGAATATCCTTTATCGTCTGGCGTTTTTCTTTGTATTCGGTAGATTTCTAAAAACATTCCATTGGCAAGATGTACATGTGTTTTTATAATAGTTTATTTGTTAATAGTTACTGTTGCACCCAGATAGTTTGCGATTTAACAATTGATGTCATACAGCATCTCAACGCTGAGATTCTATTATATTTGATAGTTTATTTTGTAACAAAATAAATTCTAGAACTTTATTGTGGCGTCCATCGGGTCGATTTAAATAAGAATAATAGCTATACTTATCAATTTTGGGATTATATCTTTGTAAGCAAACATTTTTAAAATTGCATACAATTTGTTTTCTATTCTTTGATGGGAAATAGCCTCATCGAAGAGAAATTGCCAATTATATCACCGCAGTAACCACTATAGGTGATTACCGTTTATTTAAGTTTAATAAATTAGTTTGCTTATTAATGAACTCGTAAATCTAATATTGAAATTAATGAAATCGCGAATTAGTATTGACGATGTGCTAACTGGAAAATCTAACTAATAATAATGAAATTCTTAAAAGTAAATATGAAATTATTTAGCTGATCATATTAATTTAATCTATGTACATATTCCACATATTCCAACATCAGATTTCGTAATGCAAAATTTAAGCCAAAGTTACAAATTGAAAGAGTTCAACGGAACTAATTAGGATACGGAACGAAATATATCTAAGGAAAAGGAAATGTGGTACCCTTATAGCAGTATATCAGTCTGATTTAGCTGTTCTGATTTTCCGAGTATTTATATAATAATATCTTTTATCAGTCACTTTTGATTTTGCTAATTTCCAATATAACTTAAACGTCTATACAAATAACATTTTTTTCCAATCGATTTTATTCAAGAATATATTGAATTTATATTGTCATCTAACGCATTTATAAAAAAAATTGGTTTCTATACATTCAAACTTTTAATATCCTTAGTATTGACTGATTGACAAATTTGACAAGAACAGGAAAACTTTGATAAAATATTAACAACGAAAAAAATTATTATAACCTGTCGACACTATAAATAATAGCGATGGGTTAATAGCTGAGATTTACAACTTTTGTATAAAAAGATACTTCTACGTCCAACTAATTTCAAATACGAAGATCGTGATTGGCATGAAGATAACAGATAATATGCTAATAATAATCTAACTTTAAGTACATTGCATCATTGGTGATATTCGAGCGTCTATACTGGAGTTTTAGAGTTTGCTTCTTTTTTTAGTAATTAACCGTTCCGTGATCTATCGACGACGTCTGGCATTACATTTAAACGAGATTCGTAGTTTGTATGTAGTACTTTAAAACATTTCTAACAAAATGTCAAATCCCGACCGCAGTTTATCGCGGATCAACTATCTACTATTATTACCATCTGACTGACTGCCTACATGCTACTAAAATTATTTGACAACTATAAATAGTACGGCTTACAATACACTGCAAACGATGTTTATTTTCAATTGTATTTAATTTGGTTTACGTCGCTATTCATGAACAATATTAGAAAAAAAAAATAATTGAAACGACGGTTGTGTTGATATCTAAATGAAATGAACTTGACTGCCAGCGCCGATCGAAAAATGGATATAATACTAATATTGGATAGATGATATCTATCTTTTTCTCTGTATTCGCCACTCTTCCAATGTTGAACATCGACCTGACCAATAATTTTTTTTGTACACCTACAGTCAATGATCATTCTCATTCAAGCTAATCTGAAATCTTCTTAAAGTGGGAAGCCTCTTCCTCTTTTTTCGTCTATTGTGTCCAGACTTGTATCTTGCTATTGCTTCTTCCGTCGGTTGTTCGCATTATATGATCATCTCAATGTCACTGTCGCAGAGATTTAAGTTCAACACTTTATCAATAGTTGTGTGTGTCTCTGCTAACTTGTAAACTGATTTTCGATCGAAGTTTATAAGATATTATATGTGACATGTAACATACGTTGATTATTTTATAATAAAATTATGTTTGACACCTCAATAGATATTTATAATAACTAATATTTTACTTTTAAATAAATATATGGTTTCATCTATTCGACAAATTTCAAATTAATATAATATCCATTTTTTTTTAAATACATACAAAATATCAAACAATGTATTATTCCAAAAATTTTCATTATACAGATTATTACTACTCAAACTTCAAGTTTGAAAATAAGTTTTCATTATTGTAAATACACTAATACCAAATTTTAAATATTGATAAAATTATTAAGTGGAAAGTGATCGTTTTATTTGATGTACTATAAAAAATAAATTAAAGTAAGATTAAACGAAATAGGCATTTAAATAAATGCCAAAACACAAAAATCAGAGATTAGGTAAGATAATAAAAATTTAATTAAGAAATAAAGTAAATTTAAATGTATAATAATAAAAAAAATTAAATTGAACATTGAATTTATCAAGACAATCTGGCACTCAAACGATTGTTTATTGATCATGTAGCTGAAAAATTGACAATTTCAAGCATTAAACGTTTTTATCAACCACCCACCCCAATTTATAAGAATAAATCATTGTAATATGTTATGTATAATAGGAAAAAACTAAAGAGGTGACTTATGTCAACAAATATGAATATATTAATTATAATTATAATAAAAATAAATATAAGAAGCTTCTAAATAACATGACAATATCTACAGATGGTTTGGTCTAGTGGTAAAGATTTTGGACTTTGAATCTAACATAAGAGTAACTGCTTTGAAAGGTTTATGTAAGCTTCAGAAAAAAAATCATAAAATGTATATTATTTTTCTTCGTAACGTGTACAGTTTTCACTCAAATGGTTGGATACCTGCTTTCAATATATTAGTTAGTATTTCGTTAAGATTTGTTGTACAATAAAATGTGGGAAATTATATCATACACTCTGGGCATGGTTTCTTTTTCTGTTAGTTGTTGGAAGTTTGGACTTACAGTTTAACATCAGTTTCAAACAACAAATACCAGGAAAACGGTTTGGCATTTGCATGCACTTTACAGCTGCTTCCAACCTCTTAAGATATTGTGTAAGGTTAGTTGCCGAATTAATTAGCTATCGAGAGCTCTGCAACTGGTCTAAGCGCACTATCATAACATTATACTGGTAGAAATACAATTTACAGGCTATTGAATTAAAAGTAAACGTTGCCCTAAACGCAGTACATTTTTATTTAAATTTCAGTAAAGTTTTTATTATATATTGAATTACCAAAAAAACCAGCAATAAGATAATGTTTATTTTTTAATTTGAAATATATTAACATAGGAGACAATAGAACATAAATAGTTTAATTTAAATAAAAATTTAAATTTACGTGTGTGCAACGTCAAATTAAGTTTCATAGAAAAGATAAAATAAAATAAAATTTTCTGTAAGAATAAATTTATGCTTACGTGATATGCATTAATATTTTATCAGAAAGTCACAATTTATGAAATTGTTTGCAATTTCAACACTTTTAAAGTTTGTTGATTTGTAGTAATTTTTAAATCAGTTTTAAAATGCTTTCTTTAAACTACATAACATTAAGTTTTTGAGAAATGTAAATATCGCTTAAAAAAGTAGTTATCTAAATTAAAGTAGTAAGTAGTAGTATCTTATATTTTATTACGTCAGTTAGTCACAAATTTTTTCTTGTTTCGTTGTATCTGCGATTTGTTTATCATGAACAGTAAACCTGGATGCTGTACAGAGTCTTCAGATGTGCGTGTCACCCTGTTTTAATATAAACTTATTGGCAAGTAGGTACACAGTTTAGTAACAAATACATGTGAGAAATTAGATTATATGATCAAATGTGTCAAAATTCAGTAAACATACTGAATATAATACAATTTTATCATTTTAGATAAAAATATCACCGTCAAAAGACTCCGACCAACAATTTGGATTGTCAAAATGTAGATTATCTACTAAAGCCACCAAGCAAACTAAACTACATATTATATCTAGTTATGGTGTTCTATTTCAATGCAAATAATATAATAATATGTGATGTGGTTATAGTTATTAACTCCAATGAATAACAAACAAACAAGTAAAATATGTAGGCCATGTACAATTTATGAACAATAAATAATATTGATAGATACATAATTATATCCCTCTTTTATAAACTGAAATTAGTTTTCGATCAACTTAATTATTTAAATGTATGCATGTATCAAAAGATTTTAAACTGCTGCAGAGTCAACGTTTGCTGAGAATATGTCAATATTTTTAATTTAGTGTTCTTTCAAGAATGTTATATTTGATTAATTTAATAATTTACTAATAATCTAAATTATAAATTTTATTTTCTGAGATTGTAATTTCTATTTTATAAGAATAATTTTATGTCTTGAAAACTTGATAGAATACATTGACATTGAGTTTAAAATGGATTTTAGACACTGTTTACGTAGACTTTGTGAAGGCATTCGATAAGATCCAACCTAGGTTTTGTTGAATATACACAAGGTTTGGGTTAGACAAGATTAAGTGTTAATTGATTTAAGAGTTATTCAATTAGATATGCAGACAAATAAAATTATAAATCTGTGCCAATTTAAATTTGAAATTAATCACTTCTTCCTGCAATATGCCCTATCAGTCATTAAAGTTTAACTTATTCATATGCTCAAAAAATTATTACAACATTGACTAGCATCTTAATTGGTTCAAATTATCGAAGTTACACTGTACAATTTTGCATGTAATTTTATTCTACCCCTTTATTGTTCTTGATAAATTATAAAACTGTTATTTTAAGGAATGTACACAAAAATTATAGGGGTTTACAAATTTAACAATTTACATAAATGTAATGTAAATATTGATTCAGGTAAACACAATTACAAACACTGTTGTAGAATTTAAAATACTTTCTTTATTGCCTAAACTACACAATATATTTCATAATGTAGGTTATACACTTAGTTCAAGCATTTTTCCCATCCAGTCCTCGTTCACCTTCTATAAACGTTTATTCTCTTTATAGAGCACCCGTGCCTCAATAGATAGAGCACGAAGATACCTTGAGAATACTAAATAGTCGTGTCGAATCCATCATGCCACCTCAACTAGGAAATTAAATTAGATACTAACCCCGTACTGTCATATATCGCATGCCAATTTCCTTCACCCTTACCTATACTCCAGTATTCATGATATATTAAACTCTCTTAAAATGAATGACTTGATGCTTCTGATAACAACCGCTTAATCTAATATAAACAAAGATACAGGTCCTTCACTGTTGCTACTCTTGTATTAATCAAACCCTTACCGATTAGACTAATTAATTTTAGCATAATTTTAGTATTAAAAAATCATTTTTGATAAACTTTTAAAGCCGAAAAAAATCAAAAACTAAATAACAATATCATATATTTTGTTTATATCACTGTAATATTCCACAGTTATTTAAATTTTAATATACTTAATAAATAGTCCGCTAGAGAATGTAATTTTAGCTTAAGCCACTCGAGTTTAGTTTGCTACTGCAAAAAATACCGAAGAGCTGCTGGTTTAACCGTATAAAAATAAATCAAAACAAATCACATTTCACTGAAACAGTGAAGTTATCCCCAAAAAAATTAACTACAGAAGAAAATTATGGGGAGACTAATTCTAAAGGGCGAGTATTAGAACCAACATTAATCTACATAATAATAACTATTACAGTATCTAAACTTCTACATCATACATCGTTTCATTCAGTGTGGTCTACTTTTGCATCAAATGAAAGGGGAAGAAAATTAAAAACAAATTTTTAAATTTGCTTAGAAGGTATCTTAACCTCAACAAAGATGACCGTTCCGATCCAGCCCTGCACCTTAAAAAAGTATTTGTTACCATAACAAAGGTTTAGTATAGCTACAGCCTCAATAAAGTTTTTTTTTGCTGTTACAACAAATTTCTCTGTTCAAGAAAACAAATTTGTTGAATCAGTTAAAAATTAACAGCCTTTTAAAAAATAAAATTTGTTTAAATTAAATATATTATACAATAACAATAGTAACAACAAACGACACCATATGTGAATATAAGTTCTGTGAAAGCTTTTTAAAGTAAGTGAATCTTAAATTTGCTTTTGATTGTAAATCAGCTTTAGGTTTATAAAACTTTCAGCTTGAACTTTGGTTTAAAAGGATAGTCATTTTACCATGATATTCTAAAGTTTCCTTAAAACGCTTTTTGAAAAGATTATCTATCAAATAGCTCTTTTGCTTCAGAAGAAGTTTAATTTTCATATTTCTTATCAAATTATAATAATATACCTAATTTATTTAAAAAAAAATATTTTATGTACTAAGTAATTTATTTAAAATATCCTCTATTGGGAACTGAATGGAATAAATTAAAATTATACCTTAATCGAATTCAAGTTGCATTTGAAAATTGTGCAAATTCTTGCCTCATACGGCATTAAAAGGTTATACTGCAATTCTATCTACAACACTATATCCTTGGGCTATGCAAAGTGAAAAGTGAATATATTTATGAAAAGTTTCCGCACTTTCCGTCTATTCCTATTATATGAATGTAGATGATGGAAGCTGCTATTGGAGAATGGTCTATTGAAACTTTAATGTATGGTTTGAATGTAACGTATATGCGAAAGCATCATGTTGTGAATATTTATCAAAATTTTCTATAATATATATGAACTGCGTGCTGAATATAAAAATAGTTAGAAACTTATACCAACCAATGCCAATATCTGTCTTTATTAGAGACCTGTAAGCTCTGGGAGGTTTAAAGGAAATACCTATGTATACATATATTATTATTTTGAACAAATTAAGTTGGATATTTACTGAGCCTATCTAATATTTTAAGGATTTGTAACTGAACTAAATAATAAAGTAAACACTTTAGTACACTTTTAAAAATTTTTGCATTGTATTCTCAAAACTATATATTTTTACATTAGTCAAGTCCAATAAATGTAATTCTCCTTGCGTCGTCGCTTTGCAAATTATGCTATGTAGGTAGGTACATACTTAAAATAAAAAATACAAAGTAACTTGCCTTTTGTATGTATAATATGCACGGTGTATATTTTAATATTAAAAAAAAAGTAATAAAATCTAGAGACGAATAACCCAAACGGAGCAGCAAATATCGTTGCAGGAAAATTAGAAAAAGAAATTCAAGGAATGAATTGTGCACTCGTACGGGAGAAATTGTAAACGGAAGGAACTAGGGATAGTAATTTGTCTTTCGAGTGGCTGAGACAACACACGCAAGCAAGGATGAATGCAGTGGCGTACGGAGTCTAAGAGTGCAACTTTCCTTAAAATTTATGACTTTCTTAGAATTATCCTCGTAATTGTTTTAAGTTTGTGGTTTGTTAGGTATAATTTCATATGCATTCCATTTATCATTCAGCAGGAATTAATTTGTTAGGTAGAATGTAAATGAAATTGTTGTACCTACATGTAAAATTTATTTAGTATCTACATGGTCAGTAATAATTTTAATTTTTGAAGTAAACTTTAAAAATATGATGTTTGATAATATAATATTAAAGAAAAAGCAGTAGTTTATTTTAATAAAACCTTCGCAAAAGCAAGACTTTAAATTTGTTGTGATTTGGTCTTGGAAAAAGAAGGCACTGAAACTGTAACCAATATGCAATCATAAATTCTGTTTGCTTATATAATCAAAAGAATACCTGTTCTTTGTAGAAATTGCTGCTTTCAGGTAGCATTAAATAACTAACACCCTTTCAACTTGAAAATACTGAATAGGAAACAATAATTAAATATTTAAAAAATGTCCTTTTAGAAACAATAATAATTATCACTAATTCAGAAACCAGTGGCAATGGCCGGTCCAATAAAGATTTAAATTACTTAAAGCTGTTTAATTAGGATTATTTAATTAAATGTTACTGACCTAGCTGAAACTTCTGTTTTGTAATGAACAAAATTTTAATGAAATCTGAGCGAACACATTTTAAGTGTACTTAGTTTACGTGGTGTTGAGCTTAGTTTTTCATTCTGCAGTTTATCTCCAGTACTTAATGTGTATTTCTATGATAACCAGAGATACAAAAAAGAGAGAAATGCAATCAAACAGTATGCTTTTCGGAATCGTGGAAAATAAAATGTCTTTCAACACCAATTACAAATAAAAATACAATAAAAATTAAATGCTATAAATAGCGATTTTATTACAGCATAGCCGTTTCATTCAACCGATCCGCAATTATTTTCTACCTAATCTCAACTGTTTGATATCTAGTGCTTTTTCTACCCCTTGTGACCTTGGTCTTCGTGGACCTTTCTCCAGACATCTCAAATCTCATATAGTGCCTTCTCTTCAATATTTATTTTTTTGGAAATTAACAATATCACATAGCTAATGGTTCTGAATTTTAGTAATATAAGTTTGACTTGCAATGTTACAAAAAATATAAAATCATTATGCTTTTAGTGAATTACTGCTGGAAAATAGAAGATATTGAATAATTTTATATTTTTTTATACAAAAATTGCTTTCGATCGGTGTTTTATTTTTAGAAGGTTTAATTAAATACTATTTATTGTAAAGAAAATTCATAAAACATAAGTATTAAATTATTATTACTCAATTTTTAATTTTCGTGATTTGGCTTGTTATAAATTCTACGAGTGTTTGTTTTTCAGTGGTAAATTTTGTTAACTATTGATTTTCATAGAATGAATAAATTATGAATATTAAAAATAAATAGTAGTCTGGTACTAAAAGTTACCAATTACATTTTTGATTATTTTCCATAAAGCAAACATGCAAATTCACTACCTTTTAGTATTGCACTTATAAAAACTAATAAATTACTGTGGTAGTAATTTTAAAGGGTCAAGTGTGTTTTTCATCATTTTACGCTCAAAATGATCTTCACTTTAGTTTTCCGTATTTTCTGCATGTTATTTTTATACTTACCATAACATAACCGACCAGGCTTTTATGCATACGAACAAGCAATTTAAATTTGTCTACATTAACCTTCACTTTTTGCGCTTGTTCTCATAGAGGCTTTAAAAGTATCAAAATTTTAAAATAAATATTAATCTTACAACAGGATTATAAAAATTTAATATTATACCACATCAGTGCTTGCAGTAATAATATTATTATTTTATGAGAACAAAAATAATCGAGACATTAGGTTAGTAAAACAATTCCTGTAATATTATGAATAACTGAATAATATGGTATTACTTCCAAAATTGTCACGAGGAAGAAAAACGATATTGGTTCACTGTGAAAAAAGATTAGTTTTAGTAGCTATGGTCTCAACAGCTATTCAGGCTATAGCTACTAAAACCATTGAGTTACTTTTTTACAGTGTTGATTGCGATTTAACAATTAATAATTAAAGGTATTATTTGTAGATTATTATCTACGCCAAAATTTACAAATTATTTCGTGACAATACGGTTGCAGACATAATAGTACAGTATAAGAGGGGACATGACAAATAATGCTATTTAGATTGAAAAATCGCATCTCCCCTGAATAAAATATATTATTCATTAACTTTAGAAACTATTTTTACAAATTTAAACTATAATTACCTTTTTCGATACAAATTATAAAAATAATAACCGTGAGTAGCTAAGATGAACGCCTTATTATTATTTGTTTTGCATATTAATAGGTTCAATCTTCCGCTTAAGCATCATTGCTTTTTACGATTATTTTTATTCCTTGAAAACGATTATTACATGGTATAAAAATTGGTAGACTTGACCTATAACAGTATGTTCAATAAATTTAAGTAGCACTTAGAAATGAACAAAAGTAAACGTTACGTACCTCTGCAATTAATATTTTCAATTTTATTTTTATTTCATATTATAAAAAAATTTGTACCACTTTTATGGTATTTTTATTGTTAAGGAGAAATAATAATTGAAATGTGAATTTATGATTATTCTTTAATCAAGTGCCATATATTTTGTTGCATACAGACCAATCTATATTATGTATGCATGATTGATTATGCATTGAATTTCCGAAAAGAAAAATATTTTAATATTGTTACATAGCTGTGGTATTTTTGGTTAATATTTATTTATGTATCTACCTATATGTATGAATTTACTGTTTGATTATACAATAAATTATTAGTATTATTTCTATTATTAAAATTTAAATATATTTTAATTGTTTTTCTGCACATCTCCAAATTAAATTTCTATTATATTATACAACAGTAGTACATAATATTATATTGTATGAATAAATTCAATATAAACTGTTTGTTTTATATTGAAACTACTATTTACTATTGAATTTGAGTTTAAATAATAGATCAAAGCCTAATGAATTTTGGTTTGTTTTATTCGAACACTTTATTGAAGTATCAAGATTCATCTTTCGTAAGACAATGGCAAACCATCGAAGTAATCTGCGTGAAAATATTATTATGAATGCTGAAATAGAATTTCGGTATTGAAACAGGGAATCAATTGATTAACGTTTTAGATTTCAGAACATGCAAAGAAAACTTCTGCTACAGTAATCTAATTTTTGATAAATAAAACCACTTGTAAGTTTAAAGAAAAACAGCAGAAAAATCTTTTACATGCTTTGGTGACGTATATAGACGACTATAAGTGATTAGATAAAAGTTAGCGTGACAGTTTGAGATATTCGTTTAAACTTTTCCATCTCGCGGGGGCGACAAGTGAATGATTTATGGCTTTTTAAACTGTTAAGCTGCTTGAAGAATACGTTACTCGCATTTGCTTTAAGCTGGAGTTATAAATTATATAAATAGAAAACCGAAAGAATCCATTTTTAAAAAGTGTTGCTTCACCGATTTAAAAACATAAAAGTAAAGTAACAAAATAAATCATGAACGATCTAACATACTTTCGCTTTTGGTGCCCTTGCTCATGTTGTTACGATACTACAGACTGTAGGTACTATATTGATGTAACTCGGAAAATGATAAGAATAAAGCGATGAAAATAAGTCACAATAAGCGAATACTGTACACCACATTTAGTCACCCAAACCCTACCTATATCGTTGAATTTTAAATTTATTGTGTTGCGATCCGACTTTTGTAGTAAACACATGCATAAAAAACTAATATTTATGGTCAAATACAGTAACCCATCACAAACATTTTGTTAAACAATTTCGCTTTGATATTTAAAATAATATCAAAAAATATGAAATATAAAGTAAGATAATATTAACTTTTACATATTGTTTTTGTAAAGTACTGGGTGGTGTATTATGGAAAGATAAAACAAAGATAAATTTACTATGCCTACTAAATTAAAAATTATTTTAAGTTACCGACAATTGAAGGTGAAGCATGAATTATTTATATTCATGGAATAAGCATGAAAGGATCCAGACGAACTAGAAAATAAAACTAGAATTCTAAATGTTCCGCTTTATTTCTTCTCGTATTCACATACGGAATTCAAACAACAATGCATATATTAGGTTTGGTCAGCTTAAGTGTGGGTTTTCTAACACCCTTGGCCTTTGCCGCACAAATTGGCAATATTTAGGGCAGCGGTTGAATTGAATATCTTTCGAATTCCTCGTTTCCCTTATTACACGAGCATAATTCAAAAGTGTTAAAAACGCGCATGAGTTTGAAATTTACATACATAATGGCAATATTTCACCAACAATAAGTAAAATAAAAATTTAATGTATTTTTAGTGTGCACTGAATAAATTTTTCAAATACAAACATAGTTTGTTACTATCAGACAGTAAAATCAGAGATATGGTCACAGACGTATGCATGTATGCATTGCTTTTAAAATGGCAAATATTGTCGTCGAATTTACGATTGTAAATAGAAAATGCCTGGTCAGCAGTCAGAGTGATAAATATCACAGCAACACGAGTCAAGTCCATGAATGTTTTAGTACCTGCCGCAATAAATAAGTATGTGAGTGCGATTGCCGGGAACGCCCTACAATTCCCGCGACGCGAGCTGAGCTTTGAATCGTTCCTCTAGCTAGAACAACCGATACGCCATCAATATCCTCGGATTAGAAACAGCTGTGCTACTTTATCAAATTAATTTTATATGAGGTAGAAGTCCACTCTAGTCGTGCACCACCACAGCATCAAACTTCTAAAGTAGTATGTTAGGAAGTAATTGGTTTGATACGGCAGTAGTGTACCGGCCAAATATAAACTTTTAAATATTTTATCACCAAATAAATGGGCTCTTAGACCATATTAGCAAGTCGTTAGAAATTGATTAAAATCTATAAAGCGACTCATGTCGATGTCTTACAGATAATCACTATTTTGTTTTAAAAAACAGTATACAATTCCCTCTTGATTACACCTTTTAAATTTTTCAATCACAAATGAACAACGGTAATTACATTTTGATTGGATTGCGTATTGATTGTTTTTGTCGCCTTTTCGTAAGTAGTATACTTCAGCACTAACAGGATCAGTGGCGGATTCTCTATAAGTATGCTGTAGAGCTGCAGAACTACCAAGAAGACCAATTATTAACATATATCAGATTTTTGATGAATGGAAGCAACCATAATTTTAAAACCGGTGTCTTTCTTTCAAGAACTTTCGCATGGATCGCGAGAGGTATGTAGTTCTATATCTGATAACCTGGACCCATAACTTGTTATTATTTAGGCTTCCATTTGTGAACAACATTCCTACCTCATCGTGGTCCAAAAAAAAATAGATCTATCCTCTGATGCTCTATAAATGGTTATGCAGAGATGGATGTAAAAGATAACAGCGTTGATGTTAAAAATACCCAACAAAATTTTTAATTATTATAATTAATAATAGAAAACTATACATATTCAATTAAAAGAAAATTCAGAAAAATAAGGCAACTATTTGATATGCATGTAAAAAATAGATCAAAACAATAAAAATAAATGTAAAATAAACATAATTGAAATATCGGTCGGTTGAAATAACTAAAAGATCCAGTATATTGCTGGTTAAAATCGACAAATCTTGAACGTATTCGTAAATACAATATTTTTATTTGTATTCCACCGGCAGAAGCGTATAAAAATACTTAAATACATAATATTATTTTTTTACATATTATAATTATTTAGTAGATATATGCTTATACTGGAATAAAGCATATAATTATATTTAATTTTTTACCCCTAATATTTTTACCGTGTATTTAAATTTGCGTTTGGTATTTATTTATGCAATAGACGATGGTAAAGAACATTAAATAAAAAATTAATAACCATACATAAACAAGTTAAAAACGCAATTTAAAAAAATACATAAAATATCTCATATTATTCTAAAGTGTGTTTATTAATAAACTATTCACCCTACATATTTACCGAACCCCAAAAGATATTAATATAAAAACCACTTCGAGTGATTTGGCAAGAGGGAAGTAACTATTTAGATTACGTAATCTTCGCAGCCTGAGAAGTATATGTTATTCTTTCACCCCCGGCAACCATAACTTAAAATTTAAGACTTTTTATTACCGTTTGTAATACAATAAACTAAAGTTCTTTAAAAATTTCGATATTTTTTAATACATAAAATTAAATTTCTTCCAAGTTTTCAAATGGATGTAAAAATTTATACTGGATATGATTAACGCCGCAATTAATAACCTAATAGGTGGTTTTTAATTTAAACAGAAATAATATTATAACCATTGCAGTGGTTGTTAAACAAAATTAAGTTAACTAAAAAATATTGTTATATTTTTCCATTTCAATAATATGAACCTATTCATTTTAAACTACTTTTAGAGTTATAATTCATTTATTCAATTAAACATTTTAAAATTTAATGTACTAAATATTATAACACAAATTATAACTGTAAATCAAGCTCATTTTAATGGAATTGCGTTTTGAAATAAGCTATATCGGTCGTCATTGAAAATAACGAAATTAATAATATATAATATAGAATGCAACTACATACTACATATCTAGCAATTTTTGTAATGTAGGATCACTGTTGCATAAAAATTCAATTTATGAATATTGAAAGATATTAAAAAGTTGAAATTTAATAATAATTGCTGTACCAAAGCTGTGCTTTTGAAATTTTGTAAAAAGAAACAATAACGGAGAAAAAATTTATTTTGTGTTAATCTATACAGTGGAAACGTACGAAATGAACCAAATAGGTTTTTTGTACTTATTTTATAATCGATTCGGTGATTGTTGCAATCAATAATATCTTTTTGAATTAATCGGTTGCTTTTGTAAATAATTTATTATTATCGTATTACGGTAAATATTATACAACATATAAAATAGGTTCAGATGTTTGTAAGCATCAATTTTACCTCAAATATTGATTTTAATAATTTTAGTATAACACAGTTACTACGATAACGCACCAGTTATGGCACCCAACGTGGGACACTAGAGTTATAACGTGTTTCTATCCAATGAAACTTAATCCAATACATTTATTAAATAAATATTATATTTGAATCTATATTCTTAACAAACTAAAGAATATTTGACTTATTGATGTCAACTTTGTCTAAAAGAATTTTATGTAGTATTGAAAAATTTATTTTTTTGCTTTTTAGTGAAACATTCATGTTTAAAATCTATTGCTAAATTTATACTTCCTGTCGTTCTAAAGGTCTTATTGATTAAATTAACTGGCATTGTCAGAGTTTTACCCTTGTCCTCATATCAACGTGCTACGGAAAGACAGCAACCGCTTTTAATCTTTGTAGTAGACTTTCCAACAATCAACATCCGTTAAGGAGCTACTCAAAACTTGAAATCATTATGTTTCATATAAAATATATTCTAATAACGGAAGAGAAGTTTAATAAAACAAATAACCAGGGTTATATGACTATTTTATTTTTAAACTGAAATTTTACACTAATAACTGACTGTTTCGTAGTGAAAAACATAAAACACGTTTTAACGTATTTTATACTGAAACACAATATTACCATAACGAGACACTTTCATTTGGCAGAAGTATATTTTTGTACAGTTTAATGTCATCTTTTGTTATATCTATTTATTACTTTTTACGACCGATTAATTGATGCGGTTTCCAAACCTATATCCGTTTAATATAATTTTTTAACGAACTACAAAATAATCCGATTATCAAAATGATAACAAACGCAATATCGAAGGCCAAACTGTGTTACCTTTACCGAACTAGCCCACATACAACCGCAAGTTTATAGTCCTGCGTGGCTGAAAATAGAACCGTATATGTTCTAACATAAATTCAACTGATCCCCCCAGCTTTTTACTATTAATTGTTTGGTTTCATAAAATATATTATGTAGTATTGTAGTAATTAAATATTAATCCGCACAATTGCGTTTCTAGACTCAACTCGAGGGTAGAAATCTCAAAAAAAAACTATACTGGAAATTAGGATGTACAGTTAGTTCTATAATACAGAGGGAGAAAATTATCAAGAACGATGATGAAAACGTAATGTACAGGAAAATAATTGAACATATTATTAACCTCTGGTTATTGAACAACCTATACGTATAAATTGTAGTATATCCTTAAACCTATATAATATACCCTTGTCTTTTTGTAAATACATTAAATATTTTAACAGAATAATTATTATGTATTAATAAATTATTGTTCATTGGTTGTTAGTAATTGCTATATATTTCAATTACAAAGTTTACTATATAATACACAATGAAAAAAAGATTGAGGTCAATTGTAGCGCACTCAACAAGCTCTCAGAGTGGTTTGTATAGGCCCACTCTCTATTTTATTCTTGTATACTCTCAATTGAAATTAGATGAACTATAGATACTACGTTTTATTTACTGAACTATTTTATAACCTCTAAGATTTTCTAATTATTATAAAGCTTAAAGCCATTATTCAAGTTTATAGGTTTTATTGCTTCCCACAGTATTTCACTAGTAGATATGTATATTTTTTTTATCAACATTTGTTTTTTGTGAAATCTAAAGAATTTCATAGTGAATCGATCTACTTTGTTCGCAAGTAAATAATGTAGAAAATTTGACATACTACCTATTCATTCATTAAACATCAAACGATACCTTTTTGCTTTGATTTTTATATGAATGTCTTTGAAGATTTTCATTCAACTAAGCAATTTATTATTTTAAACTGTTATAATTTTTTAAACATATTTTTGAAATTATTTTACTCCAAAGAATATAACATCATACAACTTAAATAAAAAGTAAGTGGTAAAAGCTCTATAATAAGAAGTAGATTCCCCATAAGGTAGAGGTGGTTAAAGTTTCTAAAATTCTGCCTTGACAAGTAATATAAATGTTTCTTAAAAATTAACGGTAGGTATTTGCCAAAGTTGAACAGTTTATTAAAATAGTTTTTACTACAGAAGAAACACATGGGTGGATGAAGTTGACGATTTTCGAGACTATACTTATAATAGTGTGTTATATGTGATATTTTCTTAAGGGGTCCTAGGAAAACAATTACTCGATATTAAAGTGTTTTATATATTATGTGTGTGTTTTATAGTTACAACAAGAAGAAGCTTTGTTATCCTTATTGTTATAATATCAAGGATGAAGCTTAAACTTTTAATTTAATTTCAGATTGTTAGCTGGAAAAATGACTTGACGAATAATGATTTTAAGTGTAACTACTATTTCTTTTAACCAAAGAATATTAGATGTAATTAAATTACAAAGTAACAAGGAAAATGTGACATATCTTAATAACTCTTAATGAAATTAATGTCATAATTCAAGGGTCTACCCATGTTTATCAAAACTTACATCAACTTAAACTTGTAGTGATTAAAATTCTAAATTAAATTCTGGTTGTTACTTCTGCACGTTTGTTGACAATCTTCATAATTACTTTTCTATGTAAATAATTTATTACTTTAATGTAGTTCCTGCGCATCAATAAGATATTACACGTAAGCATTTAATAAACATGATGGTTTAAATAAATTTAATATAAAATATAATAAATTTAACATTACATTCTTTAATAACGAGAAATTAACTTTAAAAAAACTCATAAGTAGTTTGCCACTTAACTAATGATTTGTTTTTGCAACTTCAGTTGAAAAGATTTTCACTTAATTGCCAGGGATTTTCAGTTCCATTAAATTAACGAAGTCCATTAGTTTTTATATTTATTTTTACAATTTATTAACGGATATTACAACAATACATTTACTAATAGTTTTACTTAAAAATCTTATTTGGTTTAATAATGCAAAGATGGAAATAATTTATTTTTCACAATACGCCTTTTAAGTGCATCTTTAAATATTTAATATAACATCCAACAGCTGAGCGAATTACTATAGAAATAGTAAAGTAATTGAAAATTCATGTTTTTGCGAACACTCAAACTTGTAATCTAAAGGAATTAGAGGCGCCGCAATGCGTCACAGATGGGTGTCGCAGTTTGGCAACCGGCACACTGCGTACGAGTGTTTCTCACAGGATTCTACATTTCGATAAAACAGGAAAATATTTTCCTCCAAACGCTTTTGCAAAAAAATATTCGGATTACCTTTTTCGTGCATCGTTTACTTTAAAACACGTAGTTTTTCTTGAAGTGGAAAAACTACTGACGAAGAAAATTTGATTTTGGTCGCTCGTCACCCATCTGTGTCAGTATGAATGCAATTTGCTAGCATGCGAGAGAAAGGTAGGCGGAGCTTACGATAGAGGCAATATTGGATGAAAAGATATGAAAAATTGGTAGGGATATCAGAAACAGTCTTTGAAGGAAAGTCTAATAGAAGCGATCGTCTGGAGGACAATTGAACGACCGATTGAGAAATGTTATCCTATCTCGTATGGGTCAACGGAGACTTCTGAATACATCAAAAATCATAAGTGGGCTCAAGCTAACGTAGCGCACCCGCTTAAACGGTCATTCGGGTATAAAGTCTCACATAATTCAGAAAGTTTTTGCGAATATGTTTATGCTAACAGTGTCATCATGCAAAATTAGATTCACGTGCCACATCAGTTCAGCTTCAGCCTGAAATGCCATTCCATGTAAATTATCAGCTGTTCATTTTAGCATCTGCTGCAGCTTTTATAATATTAGATAATGAATAAATCGGGATAACATAATAAATATTATTAAGTTTTACTCAATTTATATTATAAATATTTGAAATAAAGAAACTATAATAATATGTTTTCAATTTTTCTAAAATAAACAACTGGGTAAAACTATAAATAGTGCGTATACTAAATAAATATTATTATATTCGTTCCACTTTATTAATTTTGAAATAGATATTATATACTTAATATTTTATTAGCATTTTCTGAGAGCTATAAAATAGTTTACAAAAAATAAACATTTTGCTAGAACAATGTATGATGTAGTTTAAATACTAAAATTTCCGCACTTTTAAATTAATTTTAGAAAATCAATTTTGAAATTGTTTGTAGAATGAAATTGGCAATTTGTAAAAAGCAAACAATTAAAAAGTATTGTTTGAAATATAATATTTCGGAAAGAATGTAAATGTTGACAGTAAAATTTAGAAGCTCTATATTTTCTGGAGTGTTCATTACCATTACCCGCTAAAAATATGCTGTACTTACAACTTGCATATTTAGTCTCACTTTGCCGTTCCTTGTTCTTGAAAGGTTATATTTCATATCGGTCCCAAGACGAGGGGCAAAAGTTTGTGCAAGACTTTAGACGAAACTGCATGTATATTTCCTACTTCGCTCTACTGAAAGCTTAATTAACCTAATTGCCTGTTTCGCACTTGGCTGAACATCGAAGGTTTTTAACGTTTATTAACGTTTATAAAATCGCTCTTGTCGTTTTAATGCTTTTATTAAAAACTTATTGATGGTTGTGCAAACCCAAACGAGCATTTTTTAGTAATTACTCGTATATTTAAATTATTTTAAAAACAAAGAAAATTAAAATTAGGTGCAAAGCGGTTTATTCTCCAGTTGGCATTAACGAATGAGATCTTTTCACTCATTTATTTCTTTTAGCAGGGTGTTTTCACAATTATTAATGGTGGTTTTTATTATGTGTTGCATTTATTACCACTTTTTTACGTAATATAATTTTCAATAGATAATAGTGAACATATTCGTATAATATGTTCATTAAGCATTTCTTACTTATAATAAAATAATTTGCTGTATTAAATGTATGTACTTCTATTTCCTTTTTCATTTTCGAACTGCTACAAGATTTATAACTGGATTAACATAATACAATTGCGATAGAATTCAGTTATTTGTTATTATGGTTATTACATATCAACATATTTACCTCTGATATTGAAGCCAAATATTTTTAAAACAGTACCTGGTAAATCAGAAAACATTCATGGGAAAAGCAAATTAATTAAATTTAATTGTAATAAGTTAATGAATCATAGAAACAAACATGAGAAGGAAAATGAAGTCAATTTTTGAATGTAATGTTCCCTCTGAAATAATATAAAGAATCGCAATTTTTGTTGAAATTATGAGAATTACACATTAAAATCAAAAAAAACAAATAAGAATATTATCATTGTTATAAAAAATATATTTCCAACCCACATAAACAGGCTCGTTAAACTTTTATTATTTATTTTCACCTTCTAACCGACATTTCAGCGATTATTTTTAAAAGCGGTTGAATGTTCTTTTTTGAGTTTTACTTTTCCAACTTAAATCTACCAATAAGGGAGAACAATATTTTGATTATAGAAAAACATAATAAAGTACTTTTTCTTTTATATTTATCTTCGTCTCTTTCGAAGGCTTCCAATAAGACTCTTTTTAGGTGTAAAATTTTCATATTATTTCGATCAATTGCGTTTTGAGACGTTAGATTAGTTTTCAGTTAGTTGTCGTCCAGTTTTACCAATATACAAAGTAGTCATAATCATGACATTTGATTTCATACACACCATTTGAATTCACAGTGTTTGGTTTTCGTATTAATATCGATGAATAAATAATATTGGTTTGAAATGTGGTGTTGTCTGCAGATATGTGCCATATTTTACGATCATGTTACCAGCGATAGTGGTTCTATTATTTTGGTTTTTTTCATTGTTTCTTTCTTAAAAGATGTCGATGATCTTCGTTCGATAACCATTAGCTATAGCAAATTGCTTTGCAATATTAAAAACTTTATTTTTGGGATTGCACGGTTTCGGTATATAGATTTTTAACTGCCTAAAAAAATCTTATTAGAAGCTTTCGACAACTGAATTTTCGAAAAAAATAAACAGGAATAACAGCTTTTCCTATAATATAAAACCGGGGGCCGGTGAAATGCCCATTGTATAGATATTTTAAAATATCTGACAAATTAAATGGGTGCAAACGAAAATAGAGACAGTACAAACAGGTAAAAACGATTAAAACTATTTTGGATCCAAAATTCGCAAAAAGTGAAAGGGAAGTACTGACATTTTTACCAAAATTGATTTTATACATGTTTTCGTATAGTTTTGAGGAAGCCCGATCGTTTGGTGTAAAAATCAACGATACAAGAAGATCAATCAGATTAGGATGGTATTTAAATATTATATTATAATTTAATTTTCAGAATCAAATTTATTTTGTATGTTTTTAAACCATAAATTATGATTTAGTGCAAAAAGGAAAGTACTTCACAATACAAAAAAAGGGTTTGTTAAAAAAGACAAATCGATTATCTCGAAATGTCGATTTTGTAGTACTTCCCTGTTTGCACTTAGATATTTAATTTGATTACAGGTAAGACTTTATTATTTTTTTGTAACAGACCCTCAGAATGTGTGTTAACCACACGAAACTTGTAAACGATCAAAGCAAAAAGTGTTATTAACTATATTTCAAGTGAAGAAGTACAAAATTAAGTATTTACTGTAGACATAATAATAGGGGGACCGGGGATAGTGTGGACACTGGGATACTATGGACATGCTTGTATTTTAAGCCTGTTGCTGTAAATTACTTAGTATGTTGGTACCACTATAAACAGTTGATAGGAGAGCTAAATCGACGCTATGATATTATCGAAAGTTTTTAGATAGCGTAGTTTGTTTTCAGAATCTCATTTGAAAGTTTACATAGTGACTATGTAAGGATTTTCAATTATTTAAGCTGATTTTTTTTTATTTGTAGGTGAAAAGTGAAGTGTTTCAGGTATTTCAATAGTTAATTCCTATAAATGAATGCTTGTTTTATATAAATTTTCTAAACTTGAAAATTTTTTTGCGTCCAGTGTATCCCATACTTTTTACTCGACTACCGAAGCAGGGCATAACTAATGTTTTTCAAGTTAAAAAATACTACTAATTGTAAACAAATGAAATTGAAGAAAGAGAAAGCAAAGAAAAATTTATTTAAGGTAGAAGTGAAATCATCCAGTGAGTCTGATTGAAATATAATAGTGTGCAATTAGTATATTCGTAATAATTTTTAAAGTTTAATTATAATATTGTTCATAATTTAGTTTTTTAATGCTTTAATAAATATTTAGTCCTAGCTCTGAATTCTTGAATTCTGGAAAAACTATTGCATCTTAGCAGCCTATATCAATTTTAACAATCTTAATGTATCTACCCTAAAGTTTAATAAAAAATAATCGCTTAACTCTTTGCAAAGAAATAAGAAAAATAAAACGTAAAAAGTCCCCCTATACATAATATGTACACACCTACTGCTTAATGAAAATAGCATATAACGCTGTTATTTATTTTTGCTGCTAACAAACGATTTTCTAATTAAATTGTGTACCTAAATAGTAAATTGCTTGTAAAGGTGGAATTTCTGCAGTTATGTAAGAATGCACTTTGATACGAACAACCATTATAACATCGAAATATTTTCCTATCGGGAAATTTTAAAGCTCTCACATCAAGTAATTGAAAGATGGGATGTCAAAGCTATAAGTTGAGTGTTGTATCAGTTTTCACCAATAGTCACTAATCTTCTCCCTGGTGACACTTTAAACGTAGGACCGGTCATTATCCTAATGAAACAGTATCCGCTTAGACTTAACTGATGTGCACTTCTACAGGTATTTAATGTGTTTTTAAACGACGCGACGCTACGTGATCAATTCTAAAATTTTTTAATATAAATTTTGAAAATTACAATAATTCTATACGCACCAACAATGTTCAGAATGTACATGGAATTTTCTTAATTTAAAAATTAAGAAAAATTTTGATATATCGTACCGTTAATTACATTACAAAAACCTGCATCTTGCATTATTCAAATATATATTTTAATAATATTGAAATAGATAATTCATTACTATAATTTATAATAAATTATTACCTCACCATATTCTTTTCAATTGTTATATTTATAATAATCTCCTGCAATCTTAAAAATAATTTCTTAGATTATGGGGGAATGTTATAGAAGCCTGTCAGTTGCAGATTTGATCGCTTGTATTGTATGTATTATATTTCAGGAATAGACTGTTTTTAATACTGACAGGCGATAGTTTATACCGTCACAGGAAAGTAAGTTGTTGTCAAATGGAAAGTAATCGCAAATTTTTATATTTCAGAAGTTACGTTTTTATTATTTTTAACGCATTGTTTATTTTTATCTTTCAGATATCTACTACCAGTCGATATTTGCTGTGATAAACGCTGATTCTACTTTATATTGTCAATATGTTTAATACTAACATATAATTTTCTAAATAAATAATTTTTTATTTTAGGCCACTTAACCAAAGTGAGTGACTGGCCCAGCAGTTCGAGGTACCAAGCTGTGTATCTCCTAGTTGTAGGTATACATTAAAAATTAATTAATTTTAATTTTGAGTTGCAAACGATTCTTGAGTATGTGTATATATTATTTATTTCATCCTTACACTCCCAAAAGTTTACAGATAGTAAAAAATGGCTTTAGTATATTATAGTGTAATATTTCCGAAATAAAAGATATAAGACACAAAAACCTCAATATAGAACTAGACAGCGGGCTAAGCACAAAACGCAGATAGTATTTTGAGTATTTTATGTTCATATGAAAATTTACCTAAAAAATGTCCAATATATTATTGCGAAACCATGTAATACATACTAGTATGCGGTTGATACTTTTCTCATCTTCCAAGTTAAATTTGAAAAAGTTTAATATTATAATATCCAAATGCACATTACGTTTTGCTCCTAAAGAATTGTAAGTTGGGTGACTGTAATCGCAATGACCTTAGAGGGTTTGTTCAACTTTTATTTCGTCCACCTCATTTTATTCCTCACTATGTTCGTGTTTGGCATTACTATGTAAGATTTCTGCTGTACCACTTTATGACTTACCAAAAAATTTCGATATACATCTTAATTTTGATACAAACGGGATTACACATTTTTATATTAGTTTAATTTTATATTCTAGCAGTAGTTATTTTAATATTTTTAGTTTCAGAATGAATCTAATCCGTGATTATGAATTCAAATTTAAACTTTACTTTAACTTTAAAGTTAAGCTTTTCCTCGAGGCCACGTTTCTCATTTTTGTACATGGTTCCACTTCAAGCAATTAACTGATTGACTACAACTTCTTAAATTATAATCTTGTAGTTGGATGTTGAATCTAAAACCCAATAAAAGATACAAAAAGTACGGAATTTTCTGATACAGATGGTGGAAGGTATATACTATAACCATTTTATAGCGTTCTACGCTGTTTTCTGACACTTAACTTCCAAACGGCAGGTAAGTATTTAGGCCCTTTATGATGATATCTTGTGTTAGCAGGTAGACACGGCAATGAAGGATGATAAAAGTATTACTATCACAAACACTTAAACCTCTACTCGTGTAGTACGGAACAATATTATTCTAAAAAATAATGCAGCGCGTGCGCATTTATAGTAATGGGCTTTAGCGGGAATTTGATTTTTTTGATATTATATTATAGATCGATTTTTAGCATAAACTGAGTGTTTTTTCTGTAAAACACATATCTAAATGTAATATTTAATTTTTCATTGCTTTTTTATGTGAGCTAACTAGGTTGTAAAATACGGTTGTATAAATTTTCAATAAGGTCATCAAGTAAAGGTCGGTAATAATAGTTAAATAATTTCAAAAAAACAATGTTAAAATATATTTTCTCTTAGAACTGGCAGCTACCAGTAGGTATATCTTTTCTGATAGAATGACTGACAACCGTCATAACCGTATAATGTAAATTTTCGTTTGCATTTAACAAAGAAATATTTTTAGAAAATATAAATATTCACAACTATAGAAATAATGGTGGTGATTTTAGGAAAATCTGATATATTTATTTAGGCTAATGAAAAGATCTCATTTTATTTTGAACAAAATTTAACAATCTGCTGGTACCATTTCATTTTAAAGGTTTGTATTATTCATGATCCGCCAAAAAGAATTACTAAAAACTTCAGATATTTAGAGATTTAAGAACTTAATTACCCCTATTATATTCTTTTGAAACTTTTCATTGTTTGGTTTTTTATAGCATTTACCTAGTTCTGTAAGAGATTATTCATTATTAGATTTAATAAATTAAATTATTAGAATAATTACTCTTAATGATAATAATAAAAACTACGTGATAATTGTCTTTTTGTGATTCTTTCACAATATTGTACAACACTTTTTACAATCAGCAAATAGTTTAATATAAATTTTGCAGAATGAAAGACAATTGCAATTTGCTACTATAATTACATACCTACATATAGTAATAGGTACATAATAACTAATTTTAAGGTCTATTATTATTGAATAAATAATGTTTTGTTTATCATAAACATTGGAAAAAAATATTCAATATATCTAATATTTATTTGAAAGCTGTATACTTTCATAAACATTTTTAAATATGATATTGAAAGCTCGATTTTATACTGTATATAGTATTTATATCTATGGATAATAATACATCTTTTAAATGGTAGAAGATAGTTAGACCGGAGCTAAATTTCGCTAGAAAAATAACCGTTTTCTTTTTGATTTTCATGATTTGACATGATTTTCAAATATATTTAAGAAATTCCTAAGAAATTCCCACGATGTGCATATAGCCTTTTTCGGATATTTGTTCCCTATAATACTGCATATCAAATAAAATGTTAGGTTAAGTAACATTATAGGTATATTATTATTGAAAGTTAACTAGACATATTTTGTTAAATGTTTTTAGTTGCAGTTGAAAATCATGAGTGATTTTCAGGATGTGGACTCAATTTAGATTTTAATTATATATTGAATATTTTTGTTTAAATATTTTATTACATACCTACATAATATAACGTATAATTTGAATTATTATGTTATACAAACATATTGCTGTGTATAATTTATTTGTATAATTTGACTAGCGTAAACGATCGAATTAATGGAAATAACAGAATAAAATGATTGGCATTTTAAATTTCACTAATTTTACTACAACAAAAATATTAATAAACATTATTAATACATATAGATGGCAAACATGTTTTCAATCGGATTGAATGTTTATTATAGAATAATTCGTTAATAGAATTGTATTTTTAACACCCGATTTGAAAAGATTTGAACGGTGTTTTGTATTTCAAATTGTATGTTTATTTGTACACAATAATAATTACTGTATAGTATGAAATTTGACCGCCATTTTAAATTTGTTACAAAATGTGTGGTAATTGGTAACTATACCTATTCAATTATAAACATTTGTTAATAATTTTATAGTTTGCATAAAATTTAAATTAATGGAATCGATAATATTTTTATTTTCTACATTTTAATTTCAACATTTTAAGTTTATAAAATACAGTAAATAAAATAAAGTTCGAAAATTGTATTGCAAAATAACTCTATTGCATAGTTACGACTATTCTATTTCATTTTTATTCCTATTTTCTATTTGGTTCTCAAAATATTGACCAGATATGTAGATACAGTTAACAAATATTTTTAAGGTAATTCTATTGATATAATAATATTATATTAATATGTATAGAGCTTCCCGACTAAAAATATGAAACTTGGGAGTTTACTTATGGATTCTGTTCAAATATTAACCTTGCATTTTGTATTTAGCAAATAACGCGAGATTGAGTAAAACATTCAATTATATAATTAATTTTGCATTTAAACCAGGATTTGAAAACTAAATTCAATAGTAACAGGTTTAATAAAAAAAAACTTAAATCTTTTCACAAGGTTAGTATTAAAGAAGATCTAAAATATCCTGGTTTAGCGTTAAGCGCTTTCCGACTTGAAATTGTTTGAGAAGAACTAACTTTTTGCAAAACACTTTTAGATATTTTTCAATCATCAAAAGAAATATTACCGAAATTTTTCTCTCTACTTATTACTTGAATTTCTTTTTATATTAAGAATTTTATATATTACATTGTAACACTTCAAAGTAACTTAAGTGTACATTTCTTAAGATAAAGTTATGTAATAATAATTTTAGTTTGTTTTAAAAATACATAAATAATGATCATTGTTGAATGCTATAACAAAATATAAATTTGCTTACCATATTTTACTAAAAACAACAGGATGTTTTCCGTGTTTCTGAATTTCAGGGTAATTTTATCTTTATAAATTACTTCGAAATAAATATTTTCATAATCCAGGTAGATTGCAACATTTAAAACAATTCACTCTGCTTAGAGTGTTCGTCAGTATTTCATTGGATAATCGGATGAAATATGTTATATCAGACTACGATTTTGACTAATCTATAAATTTAAGTACCCATATGGTTAATATTGTAACTGGACATTAGTTAAAGTGTACCAACACCAAGTACTGGCAATCAAAATGCTAAATTAGACAGGAGAATTGCAGCAATGCTATCCTTTCTGCAAACGAAATGATAAGAAAATGCAGCTTGTCAGTCCTCGGTGTTTATACTTGAAAGCTGTAATGAAGATTAAATCCCATATACAGTTTGAAAAGGTTGTCTAATTTACTAATCTCTACACAAATAAATTATTTATTATAATAAATTTTCAGATGGGAAGATATATTAGTATCTACTAGTGAAGCAGGTTGGCGTGTTCTAATTTTCTCAATTCACAAATGTTTCTACTGCTGTCCACCTCAGTGTTCATCTTGAAATTGACTTCTATTGCAGCTCTGAAAACCGTCAACAGAGAAGTTTGACAAATATATAGGGAAGCATGGTTTACTTCATGTAAAGCTCTTATAGTGCTTGAAGACAGATGCACGGTAATTCCCTTCTTTAAATTTATTTGGAAGCACAAACGGGTAGTGGTTTTGAAATTCTTGATAGAGACATTTTGTTAAAACAGTTACTGCATTGATCGGCTGGAAGAAATTTGTAGAAATTAATAAATCTTCCTTATATTTCCTCTCTCTACCTTCTAGAAAAGATATCAGGAGAGAATCCTTATTTTAATAAATGTAAAAATAATACAAATGGTAAGATTATAAAAATGAATAATAATATGTTTTTAATTATTACGAAAGACGTCAACTCTTCAAGAGACTTATTGATTGCTATTGAACGACCAGTGTATTTTAAATTTTGATCGAATTCTACCAGCAATTATCTAAGTACCTTATAAAAGTTGTCAAGGACATTTAAGTGATACTTAAATTTTATTTGTAACAAAAGGATACCTATTGTTTTATCTTCGTGGTATAGCCTTTGTTAAATTTAACATACACCATACCCTACATACATGTTACACGTACATGTTACCTTTGCTAATATTCAAACTGTCGCAACTAAAACATCATAAATAAAAATAAGTACAAAAAGTAACATGCAGTGCTGAAAAATCCCCAGTTAATTTGATATTAAAGCATTTTAAAGTGTGACATGAAAAGTTTTTTTTATATTACTTATAAAGACGTGTTCCACATTTGATAACATAAACAATTTCATATTTTTTATATAATTTACTTACCTGGTTTTAAGAGATATGCAGGATATGAATAATAGTAAAAATTTTTTTTATAACGTAAGCTTTCGGCAATGATAGTTTGCTATCTACAGATGTTTTATTGTTCATATAACTTGCAAATTTTTTAAAATTTACAAATAGTAAATTGTAAGGCCTTAACTCAATTTTGAACTGAAATTTATTGCAAAAGAATCCTTAATGCATTTTGTGAAACTCTAACTTGTTTGGATGAGAAAATGCAAAACAGTCGACACAGTTTTTTTTATTTTTTAACTTTATTTGTTCTATTTAAATATTTTTATCTAAAATTTTAACGTTTCATTAAAATAAATCCAAATCAAAATATATAAAACATTTCGACGGTTTAGGCGGATCTAGTTTTATATTTTAATTATTATCCATATCTGTAGTATTATTTTGCAATTTTTCAGGTCATAATAAAAATGTTTTCTCAATTTTGAGATTTACATTTAGTTAACTATTTATTTAAATGTAACACAAATGCGTCCCACTTGCTATAATCCCATAAGATTAAAATGCACACAATGTGCTGTCATTTTTCTTTGAATGCTAAACACTCCCTAGCTTTTTCATTTCAATATTTTCATATTTTTTATTATTACATGTATTCAACTTGCAGTTGGTTAACTTTTTTTGTACATTATTTAATTTTGAAATTTCACTTTTGATAGACACCATATTACAAAACGAGTGCCGATAGAAAATTTGAGTATTTTTGGATAATTTCAAGCAATATTCTCAATATGAAATATAAACTCAAAGATTCTCTAATCTGAAAAGTTTACATTTTGGTGATAATAAAAACTTGGGAAGTTAAATTTGTAAGATTAACCTAGTAGTTTGGAGAAATTGTGTGCAAGAAAATGCTTTCAGTTTTGCAATAACTTTTGAGTGTGATTAAATGAAACGATGAATGTGAGGTTTATTAGCTAGAAGTTTTAAATTAAATATTATCAACTTAAAATATTACTTAAAAGAAACTTTGTTTAGGTTTCCCTAAAAGTACGCATTATTTAATTTAAACCATAGTATTATAATATTAGAGTGCGTCATTTAAATTTGATTGAAATAAAAAACACTTTGATTTAAAATTAATATTGATTGAATTTTCAGTTTCATCTCTTCGCTGTTATTTCGAAATTTCAAATGACAGTCCATTTCAAAAATATTATTTTATAGATGAAAAAAAATCAGTTAAGAGGTTTTCTAACAGAGTAGGATTTCATTAAATTCGATTAATCAAGAATCTACTGTATGTGATATAATCTATTACGTATATATACCATAGAATATTGATTAAAAAATGTGTGTAAATAATACAAAATATAATGTTTGAACTTATTTCCATATATTCAATTGAGTTCATATTATCGTAATTACATAATTAATGGGATATTATCATGGGATGCAAATCAAAATTAATTATTGTCAAAGAGCCTTACAATGAACGGTAATGGATAATACCGAACAATTTACCAACAATTAGACGATACATCCTTGGGAATAATTTTTCTTTTCTAGAATATCAAGCCTAATCCATATAATATTCTATTTGCTGATTTTGGATTATTAGTTAGTTATTTGGATAGTTGTTATTCCAAAAATAGGAGTAACTTTTGTAAATAACTTGATAATATAATATTACCATGCATAACTAAGAAGTTGGGTAAAAATAAATTAAAATTGGCATTAACTGCTAATAACGATGATGTAAACAACGTAGTAAAGTGTTGGAAAGAGAATTGTGTTACAGAGTATAATGAAGTTTTGTAACTTTTATGTATTTCCCTGGATAGGTAAAACGAACAAGGAAAATTGTTTTAGCACATCAATTTATCAAAACACAAGATAACATCCGCAAATTGAATATCAATTTTAGTCAGACTCAGGAAAACGTTTTAGATAACCTCAACTTGTAATATTTTCCGGAAACTCCTATTTTATAACCTTATAACTAGTGAAAGGCAGGGGTGCAGTTTAAACAGAGGTAAATAACTGAAAACGTTGGCCTTTCTACGCATGAGACGCGATAAAAGAAATGGTCTTCCGTGAGTCGAATGAATATTATTCAACCTTTCGATCCTATATTTTGACGATATCTATATAAAACACATAAAGCAGCGGATGCTTGCCACCTTGGGATCAGATCAATATATAACATAAAATACTATAAACCTATACTGTATGTTTTACACATTTAGGGTTTTTAAATTCATTTAATCAAAAAGTGCTTTAGCCGAAAATTTTATTATTATGATTACCCAAGCATTAAAAATTTAAACACTTATTTCTACTCTGCACCGTCTATATTACATTTGTTCGATTACTTTTATAATGGCTTACGCTATTAAATAACTTTCACACGAGCAAAAATACAACCTCCCTGGCATTTTGATGTGATTGTTGTAAGAAGAGTATTTTTACATTATTCTTTTAAGAATGACTAGAACCTACCCGTCGTTCGAAATTTATCTCAAAAATAGAAGAAATCAAAAATTGATACCTTAATGGATATTGCTTCTTGACCCTGCGATGCTATAATTCATACTGCGAAATTTAATTGAGATAAGGTGAACATTATAAGATCAAATAAATGGATTTTTTGTTGTAAGAACATTGAAAAGTTTTCTTAGTTTTGACAACCGTGCTCAAACAAATATTGCAGAAGCTTGTAAGTGCATTAATATCTAATTTACTCGTTAATTGAACCGACTCCGATTTCAATTTTGGTATAAAAGCAATATTGTTATGACTAGTTAGTTGTTTTGGCGATAATGTATTTATAAAATTGTAAGCACTTGGATTTTGCCTACATTTGCCGACTAAAATTCTCAAAAATCAGGGCAGCGACAGTTTTCTTTGTAAGATTAATTAATAGAGTGCTAACCTTGCTATATATTTTGAAAGTTATCCCGACCAGTTAGCCATCCATGTACTAACTGCATTCGTGAAGGACAAGTGCGTTTAATGTAGTAGACAGCCATCATCAAAATTTAAAATTGAAGATATTACGAACAAACCCCGGAATGTCGTGCAAGCTTACAATAATAGATGAATTATTAACATCGGTTTCTGTGGTCTTATCAAAGTATCATTTTAGCTTTAAAGTGTTTCGTAATTATAATTTCGGGATACTATTAATTTATTATTCTGATACTATTGTTATTCGATCAAACTGCTATCCAAACCTACCATCCCATAACTTCTATATACTATCTCCACGAGACACTTTGAAAATATAGTAAGTATTTTATAATTATAAGCGAAAAAAATCAACAACTAGAAATATAGATTAGTTTTTTTTAACTCTAAAACTAAGAAATATAAATTGTATTTGTGTGTTTGAAATCAAATTATGTTTTTTTGATGATTTAGCACAGTATAAAATAATGGCGGTTGCCAGTTGACAACTGTAAAGTAGGAACTGTAACGAATCTATCTCTGCGTCAGATCTGCTAAGCCGCAAAGATTAATTAATATCAATGGTGTAGTGTTGGGTTTTGTAGAGATGTTTACAGTCGGTACAACGCTTTCATGCTTCACTCGAAAATGAAATACGATCAGTTACAGAATTACCATCTGTTAAGTTGAAACTACAGCTTTGTCTAATATTTCCAATTGAAGCACATTTACTGTCGGTTTAATATGATATCGCTGCGAATATGCAAAATATAACTTTACGCAATTGCTAATTAGTTTATAGATAATAAGTTGTAAGATAATCATATGAATGTCTGTGATGTTCATGTAGTTTGCCCCAAGAAAGGTTAAATCAGTCTTTTATCACAATATACATACATATTATGTAAGTACGTATATGGCTGTACATACGTATACTGTATAATAGCTTTCTAAACTCAAGTTTAAGAATTAAGAATTTGTGTTCATGCTAAATTTATCTTACTATTTTTACAAAAGTGAAACAATACTCTTCAAAATCGATGCCATATATTATTGAAAGTAGAAATAAGTTCTATTGTTGATGCAATCGACAGCCGACAACTGTGTACATGTCATTGACGTGTATAAAGGATTATCTTCTCTACAGCGGTCAGGAACTCAAACTGATGTGTTAATTAAATTTTTAATAAACGTCATATTATAAAACATCCGATTACTCTCAAATAGATAATAAAATATAGAAAATTTTGGATACTACTTAAATAAATAACAAAAACCTGCACATGACATAAAATACACGGCATTTATTTGCAAACATTTTGATACTATGCATTTATAATCGTCAAATGCTGAGATTTGTTGTAATTATTATTTTTATTACTATCGGAAGGGGAGAATACCAACAATTAAACTTACGAGATTTAGATTAGGGAAAGAAGGACGCAGGCAGATGGGATGGAAGATACTTTCCAAAGTAATTACCAAATTTTTAATTTATTGCTTTATTGTGCTTCTCAAAATTGGAACGAATTATATATTGATATTTTAAATGAAACATTATGCAGATGACAGAACAAAAGGGATTGCTCGTAACCTAGTCGAAGCCAAGAAGATTTATAGATCACAACCATAAATCGCTCTTGATTAACTTCAGATCATATCATGAGGTTGCAACCTCTTCGCGCCATGTTGTTGGTCGTATAAGTGCATGGTAAGAAATAAAAAAAAAAAATTCTTCACATAATTTGTTCTGTTAATTCACCATAATTTTAATCAGGTCTAATAAACATTAAGGAATGAATATTCTCTTCTAAAGGGAAAATTTCTCTACTGAATATTATTCACCTTAATTCATGTGCAATGTTTAAAGGACTAATGGTATCACCATCTGAGCCTTAGGGTAAACATCGTCCAATAAAGGTTAAAACTTAAAAGTGAAACTCATTATTTATAAATTTCTTCGCTTAGTTTATATACAGATCCAACCGTACGTGATGTATAATTAAATAACGAACACGTAAAATTGAAGTTAAAAGTGCACTTAGGTAAATTTAGACGTTAAAGAAAAATTAGATTCAACTGATACCTAAATAGATTTTTAAATGACATTTGATTGGTTAGAGTAAACGAGTTTACATACACATTTTAATTTTGCGCTATACAAAGTAAAAGTTTTGCATTTTACTTTATTTTTACCTCATGCCATGGTTTCAAATGTAATTGGTTACAATGTAAGTTTAAAATACCTGTACTGAAAAATGAAACAAAAAAAGTGAAAAGTTAATACCGGAGTTTTCAAAATAACGGATAACGTCAAATCAAACCATTTTCACTTATTTAACGCTTCCATTAAAAAGTGAAAAACATAATGATCAAACTTACGGATAAAATGGATCAGTAGCCATTCTTCCTGATGAGACACAGTGTTAAAAATTATTATTAAATATAATAATAGCCTAGCGCTTAATTAATTAACGCCTTAATTGGCAATTAAATTGCGATTTGCAAGAGAGAATCGCGTCCCCAAGAAATATACAATAGTTAGCCTTTTTAATAAAAACAAAACAGGGATTTGTTTGCCAAATAGCATAGTTTACTTTTTAAATGCGATTTTAAATTAAAAAATTATTTCCATTATTGCCTATATTATCAATTATTATTAACATGAGTATATTACTATGTTTAAGTTTTTTAATTTTCATGAAATTACTAAAAAATTAGAAGATTCAAATTATTGCACTATCTTTTTCTTAATTTTCACACCACATCATATTAAATTTAATTAGGCTTACTAATAACATATTTACAACATTTATTAAATTTACATATTACATTTTGTTAAAAATATTGAATACTAGAGTTTACCAGATACATTTCGTTAATTTAAGAACGCCATGATGTTCATACCTATGTAAATTCTCTCAAAATCTGAATAATTTTTTATATTATTTTTTTACTTTTCGACTTTTTCGAATTTTGCACCAATAAATAACGATTCTAAAATATAGTCATGATTTACCGATTTACCGGTAATTGACTGATGCGATAAATTTGCAATTCCTAACCGCATGGAAGCGATCTAAAGTTATTTGAAATGCACTTGGATAAACGTCCCACAGGCAAAAAGCATTTCTGGACGATATCGAAACAGAGTTTAATATTTGTTTCTAGTAAAGTAAATCTAGTTTCCACTTCTATAAATTATTAAATCATTATAAAATTGATATCGATATAAAAATTATTATAATGAACAATTGTTGCTAGTTTAAACCCTTTGGTTCTTTTTGCAATATTTTTATTCTAGGTATTAATAATTTATAATATTATTTAATAACAGTCGATTTATAAACGTATGTAGATAATATTTTTCTCTGATTGTGTTATACTCTTTTAATTATATATAGGTATATAATAAGCTTGTAAATTGATTCACATTCTATAAGGCATACTAAGGGGTAACTTAATATATCAAATGGCAGAAGATCAAAGCAAGCTTCAGGCTAACCCACTGCTTCTGACACGTATCTTCCAAAGCCAAAGAGAAAACCTTAACCTCTTGCTTTGCATTACTTCTGCCTACATCATTATCTACCCCTTAAACTGAATATTAAAAAATGGTTTCTTATACATGCCGACTTTTAATAATTTAATACTTAAACTTATTTAAACTTGTAAGCATTAAGTTAAAGTTTCGTGCATATATTTTGAATTTAAGACAAATTTGGTTTGCAAAGCAGAAATTCATTGCACTTAAATATTTGTTATTCAGAGGTAAATGTAATATTCCATTATAAAGTAATTTACTATTTTAGATGATCCAGACTTTGCATCTATTAAATAATAATTATACTACAAATTTTGTTACGATGCTGCAGCAAACGTACGAATTTAGAGCCGGTTTATGTTTCTTAAAAAAACAAAATTACAATACTAATTGGATTTTCATTTTAATTTTAAAAATTTCTAGAATATTTCGAATGCGTTCAGTCGAAACAGTGTAATCCGGAATTTTTCAACACATTTTTATCAGGATAGTAATTTGTACAATGCAACATTGACCGCAAATAAGGGTATATTATTATTCTAAATGCCTTTCGAAATTTCAATTAAATGTGTGCAGTGAAAACTCGAACTATCGTTTCGAGTGGGATGGATAATATTATTCTGATATTTATTACTCCAACTATTTAAAGAAAATGGGTTTAATATTTAAATGCGCCTAACTTTTAAGTTATGTTTGAGGAGGTGATTTTCTTTTATAAAAACATATATGCACTAATCAAATTAAAGAAGAATAAAAAAACTTCAAGACTTACATATGAAGAGATAAAACGATATCATAATAGCAAGAACGGAACTAATTTTAAAAACGTTGCCCAAATAAATATATTCTAAGTTTCAAAAGCTACTAAAAGTCGACAATAAACGAAAAATATGGCACGTGGAAACGTAAAATTTGTTCATTTATTTTTCTGTTTTCGGTTTTATAGGTGTAAATGGAAGCCAAAGGGAAATGAAATTGTATATTTACATCAATTGTGATACTGATAAAATTACAAGTTGGCAATATTTTATTTGACTTTTAATCAATTTTTATGTGTTATTTGTAAATTATTATAGATTACCATTAATTTGCATTAATTTAATAAAAATATAACAGTTCAAATTGGCAATAACTATCAGTCGTAGTGTTATTTAAATACCTTTATGAATGCCAATATGTTCTCGATGGATATATCGCTGTCAATAAAATGAAAATATTAAATTAATTATGTTTTTGCTAACGATTTATAAATAAAAATTACCAAAATTAATAAGAATTTACTGTTGGAGTTTAGATCACAAAAACAATTATTTCCTTTGTGGCTTTCAGAATCAGCGATTTTTTCCAACATCAAAGGTGTACTCTTATGGATGCCGAAAGTAGATTACTCTATCAAATTGTCAAGACATTGACTTGGTATAAATGGGTAAGGGTTTAAGTAAGCCACGCTTTCGTATCGGTAATGGACAACCAAAACCATTCTTTTTATTAAAATAAATTTTCTAATTAAGTATATTTTTTATCTAGAAAAAATATTGCAATGCTACAAGGATTTTTAAATATTTTTAATCAGTACAATCCAGAGCAAGTGTATTTTTAGAACAGAAATTGTTTGTTGTGGTGACCATTATGTGAAGAATGTTCTCGTTTCCGTGGCAAAGGGAAATGAAAAGAAGTACATTGAGTATGGTTAAAGTTTAATTTTAAGCTTATACTTAAAAATTTAATTAAACGTAAAAGAATTATATTATTGAAGGAGAAATGACAGAAAGTATTCGCGTCATTATGAAAGGTACAAATTAAATACAATACATTTTTAGCTCAAGTTTTATTTATAAGCCCATAAATTCAAACTCATATTCAATCAACCATGAGACTATGAAAAATTGAATCGAGAAAACTTTTCATTCTTTTTTTTCATCTTAACATTCTATCACTGGCTAGACTTTCATAATATTAAATAAAAGAATAAAAAGTTATAATAATATCAGTAAGTACTGGAAATTTTTTCATTTTATATAAAAATATCTTAATTGAAGTTGAAAATTTAAAAAAAATTTGTTGTTAAATATAATTTAAAAGTCCCACGGAGCTCTGTTCATCAAATTTTTTAATAAAAACAAAATTTAAAAAAATCTATCTCTGTTTTTAAACAAAATTTGACTAAAATTTGTTACTAATTCATCTTATTATTTCTAGAAAAAGTAATTGCCCCTGTGCAAAACTCATGAGAAAATACAAAAAATCTTCTCAGTGCCAACACAATAAAATAATAACAAATATATTAAAGATACAAGAAACACTAATGCAAATAACAATAAACATATTTACAAAGTTTTTCTCTCTAAACCAATCCTAGAATCTTACAAAAGAATAACAAAGATAATTTTGTAAAAAAATTTAATAATGGCGTCAACTCACACGTCCAAGTTTTGTATGCAAATTAATTAATTAATTTTCTTTGATTGTACTTTTGATTATTTTAAAATTTGTTGGAATAAATATTTTTGAAGTTAAAAAATTGAGTTAGGAATTTTGAAATTAAAGGAACAGAAGCAGGACTATTTCAAAGATTAATTTTGGAGGGAAGGAAATTTTGGATATTAGAATTTTCATAAGAAAAAAATAATCGATATTAGAAACAAAATTAAAAGCGTTAATAGTTTGCAATTCCATGTGGTTAGTGCAGGTGATAGACCGCATTGGACGGAAGTTTATAGTTCCATTTATTGCATTGCAAACACTAAGAATAAAAATTTACGATTTGAAATAAAATAGCCAGGTATTTCAAGACTGCATTTTCTGGAAAAATTAAATTAAAAAAATGTTAATCGAAAAATACACGTCAATATATATTTTATAAGGATAACATTGGAACTTTAATTTTGATTGTTTCAAAGTAATATTTACAAGGTTTAAATGCTCAGAGAAAAATAACTGAAAGTTTACTGAAAATTTGAAATAGTTTTGCGAAAAGTTTCAAAATTATCAACTTCTAGTGATTGAGCCAATCTTGTTTTACAGTAATTAAAATTACACACAACGTTTGCTGCTGAGCAACCGTGATATGCTAATAAAAATCAAAATATGGGTAATTTTATTTTATCCGCGGATTAAACCGCGGATTAAATCTCAATTAAAATTTTAAAAAAAGAGTGTTATAACTACCATAGCTCTTTTATTTGTTCAGTTTAAATTTGTTAAATGTACTGTAGCAATTTAACTTGATTAAGTTGGCTTAATAACTTCCTTAGCAGTTGGGTTTTGCAGCATTTGTATGTATTGCAAAAAAACGCATTGGCAACTGCATTTGCTCGTTATAATACTGATATTATGTAAATGTTCTCATACCGCAACGTTTCTAAAACGATTCATTTAATTTTCTTGTTGTAACATCTCTCTAATGCTAGAAAACCTTTTTAACAACTGCAAACATTTATCATAAGTGGTAATTAAATTTTTCTAATGAGAGGTTGCATCGATCGTTGTCATCATGCATATGCATAACCAGAACTAGAAGAGTGGTAATATTTATTAAATATTATAGATGGATGGAATGATAAAAGGAGTTTCACTTTCATTATCTGTCAACAAGAGATTTATAGTAATTTATTACATGCGCAAATTTTTAAATATTAAATTTTGTTATTACAATAATAATCTATTTTAAGTTTCATTTGTGACCTCTTGATAATAAGTAATAACTATAATCATAATTATTGTAAAATTAGACAGACGGTCGAGTTAAATAAATGTATAATGTATTACAGAAATGTTATAAGTTTGTTAATCTTTGCATTGCTATGTATTTTATTAATATTTGCAGAAGAAAATACAACTTTACCATCAAATACTAATATCGCTTCCTACAGATTAATTGTAGTACCCTGTGTACCGGGATATTCGTATATTAATGGAGGCTGTGTTAAGAACTACTAATTTATTCTAAAGTAAGTTAATTCATTCGTATTTAGTAGTTATAATTTGGAGTAGATAATTATTTATAATATTATGTTGCAAGATGAATTATTTTCAGATCGCAGGATTTTTATTTATATATCCGAAGAGAAATCCGAAGAGACTAAATAATAATTATTTGTATTTACTTGACTAAAATACAACAATAAAATGTGTTCAAAATTCTGAAAGGTAATATCCACTGTCACTACAAGTTCGGTTTAGCATTCTAACCTATTTCCTGAACTCCATCAAACTTTTTATGTTGCTGATTTTTGCTTTCATTTTATGTTACCGTTATTACATTAAGTGTCTCTTCATATAATAGAAATTTTATTGCTGAACCAATAAGAAAAAGCATCTTAATGGTATATACCAATAAAGTAGGATACAACTTTATATTTTGAAATTTATCAAAATATGTATGTCAATTTATCATACCTCTGATGAAAATTTATAAGCAGTAGTACCACAAAATGGAAATATATGAATGAAACAAAATACGTACAAAAGATTCCACATCTAAATTTTCACCATCGAATTATCGAGCCAATGCCCAGTAGCTTCAATATTTTATGCTTAAGATGCCATTTTCCGTCCTTTCTATTCATACCTACCAGTTACAAACTCCCTCAAAGTAGAATGTATTACCCTAAAGGTCAAAGCGCTTTTACGCAGCATTCGCGTGGGACTTGAAGTTAAAAATGCAATATAAAGATGTTAATTGTATCAATACGTATAATACAGGCATGTTTTTTTTCAATAATTCAATTTTGTTTTTTAATAAAAGCAAAATAAGCAATTAGCGTAAAAGTTACATAAATAGAAATAAATTTAAAACTGTTAGATCCAAGGTAAGTTATGTCTGGTTAGAATTGATTAAGTGAAAATCGTGTGCTTCCACACCCATTGTGTTTCGATGAATACTTACTGTTTTATACAATATCGTTTCGGTGAGTGTTATCGACTTGGGCAAATAAACCAATTGTTATATGAGATTTAGTAAACGCATTTTCTTATTTTTTCTTTCGAAAAAATATTTGCTTAAAACGGTTTACTTGCTGATATTTAAAGAATATTATGGCATAAACATATCTATAACCATATCAAAGTAAATAAAGTGGATGGATTTAATCAATCTCGATTGTTTTTAGTTCTGGAAATGCACACCGATATTATTAAATTACCTGTACAATGTACCGTATGTAATATGTATTTATGTGGTTACTTACACAAAGAGAGAATTTATTAGGTTATGTTAGCCCAAGGTTACCTTAACCACATAGAAAACATTCCAAAGGAAAATGAGAATTTTTAATAACGTAGATTAAACAGGATAGTTTGAGCTCAAACTCTTTTGTTTTGAAAAATGAAAAAGAAGTATAATATACTAATAAGGAAGTAAGTTGATTAAACAAACTGAGAAGTTTTAAAAGTATTATTTCCGTAGTCAGAAAATTCCCATTAACAACTATTTATAAAAAAAATATAAATTTGTAAGTTTTACACTTTTAACTAAACAAGTTTGCAATTACTGCTTAATGCTTTTAAAGAAATGACTACAAGAAGAAACGTTTATGGCTTTAAAATCCTTGTCTAAGTGACAAAGGTGCAGAATCTATATTGCTTAAGCTAATGGAATCACGTACGCGAAAAGTGAGATCCAGTAACGGTAGATGATAGCAAGATCCAACACCAAACCACTGCACAATGTGGCGCAAGTTTATTTTAAGATTAAACTTTATGGTTTGTGTGTAAAGATCGAATTGAATGGTATTCTAAACTACACAGGGTGTGTTGCTCGCACCATCAGTCTTATATCAATGTTTTTCCTGTATTTCTACAGCTAAGAAAAATGTGATAAACGTTCGATGCTTTCTAGCTATAATAATAAACGTGTTGATGAACATCTTTACCGCTGTAATAGCTTTGCTTCATTTGTTATATTTTAAAATTTAGTGCGCTTTTGTATTTATATTGAAAGCAAAATTATTACAATTAGTAAATGTAACGCTAAAAGAAAATGATGGCTTATTAAGTGTAACTTAATTTTATTACTTTAATTAATTACTTCCTCACAAAAGATTTGTATTCTAAAGATTAATTTACTGAGTAAGAATATTTATAAGGGACTCTTTATAAGCGTAATCAACTTTATTAATGAATTCGTTATTATTATGCATCATATACAGAGGTTAAAGGGAAACCGCGTATTTTAGTCAAAGATAATGGGATTACCATACTGGTAAAGGTATTTGCTTTGCATGATTAAATAATGCGCTTATTTAGAAAGTGAAAAGTTCAATGTGATAATCTCAATTTAATAAGAAAGAATACATTTTGAAAACTTTCCAAAGAGTAACCGAGTTTTCTTATTGAATTATATGTAATTATATATTATATAGTATATTTTCCAAGAAATTAATAAATATATAATAATGAAAGAGCTCAATTTAATATAAATTATATTAAGAAACTCGTAAATCGTTTCGAATTTCTTCGAATTAATTTTAGACAAATTTTTTGCAAGAAATCTTTGAAAAGTATCTTATTATATTTAATTTTCGGAGGTATAGAAACGCAAGAAATAAATATTAAAATTTGTTAACTTTCCTTCTGAATTAAAACTTGAATATCTACAAGACGTAAAAAAATATTACAGAAATGATTGAGAAATTTATATTGGTGAAGCTTAAGACCAAGATTTTATAATGTATGAATACTTGAAGATATTGATTATGGTTTCTAACGAAATATATTTACAAACTTTAGGACTAAATGGCAATTCAGATATACAGGTAATAATTCTTCCAGAATGTTGCTTTTGAATATCCAATGCAGGTTAAATGTCAGCATGTTAAGCTAAAACTTTTCAGCTTCGCTTAAGATTATGTAAATTTTGCGGTATAACTTCTTATTTGCATATTTCATCATAAGATTGACGTCATATTTTAACAATGAATAGATTTTAAAAACAAATCAATACAGCTTCTTTAACAGAATTTTCTTTTGAATAATATGAAGAAATAAAAATTATTTTCTTTTCTTTCGCCAACATCTACATCCATCAAACATTTTTCAGCTATTTGACACGTAGTTTATTTAGTATAAAGAAGTTATCACTTAAAAGAAAATTAATTATTACTCGAAAAATATGTTGATAAGTATTATAATTTTTTCTTTATGCGGTTTAATTAAAGGCAAACAATATATAATTGGTAAATGTTATAGAACAAAAAGGTTTTGTTAACAAGAACAACAAACTCCTTTAACCAACGTTCTCTTAAAATTCATTCATTCTTTACAAGAGCCTCTTCTTGTCTTGTCACAAAATTCATCCAACTGCATTACCTCATGTTTATTTTAACACAACTACTCTCATCAACTACCTCTTTCAATTCCCCATAAACTTTTGTACTTTTCTAATTGAATGGAAAGTTTACTCTATTTTTAAAAACCATTTTGCAGTTTAATTAGAAATTGTAATTAAAAACATAATTTCGAATTTCATGGATTAACTACTACTATTCACTGACATGACGACAATATTTATACAAAGTACTTTAGAAATATGAAAGACTGACGTATTCTTCATGTTAATTAAAATAGTTGAAGCTCTTATTTGTCACATAATCCAAATACTAAATTCAACAGACTAGAAGCTACCAAAACAAATAGCAGCAGGAATCTGGAAATTTAATGAAAATTGAACTTGCTAAATAAATTCAGTTTGTAATTGATACTAAACTACCTGATAAGTTTCAATTTGAAGCAATAGGTATCAGGATCGCAGATAATCAGGATGCATTGGAGTGATGGCACTCGGCACTAAAGATTTTAAACTTCGTGTATTTCTTCTTACTTGTGTTACTCCTGGAAACGCTCCTTTCGTTTCTCAGCTTTACCAAGATATTCTAAAGTGTGTTTCATATATTTTTGATGTGCATTGCGTGCGTCCGTCAAAAAACGCAAAAATTTCATTTCTAGTATCACTAGTATCATCATTGAACTACCGTAATCCTATTTGTTTTTGCCCAACAGGCTGAGACGTTTGACTATACTCTTTGTACACTTCAGAGAAAAACATCTTTAGTATAGATCAAATAGCAAAGGATCAAGGATAACCGAAACAAAATTTTTTGATCTGGTGGACCATCTGAATAATTTAGCATATTGGGTTGATGAAGAAAATATTAGACTGAAGTCCAAACACATATTATTGATTACACGATGTTAATTGTTGTTGACTATGTTTGATACAGCCGGTATTTTGAATTTATTTTCAAGACTTCTAATTTTTCTAATAATGTAATTCCGTAAATGGTCAACGCTGTTATAATCGTAGTAAAAATTCCAGTAGAGTAAACCAGTCAAATGCTGTCAATTTTGCTAATTCAATCAACGTATAATTAATTACTAAAGCAGGAGAGTTCTAAACAAGCCTTGTACGGCGGTTGAATTTAAATTTAACTCAGTTTTACGATTATAAAATGTTATGTTAACCGATTTCTAAACTTTTTATAATAAGTTTTAGCATGTTTAAAAAACACCAGTTTAATTATTATTATTATTATTATTGTATAAAAATTAGCAGCATTAGCAATGTGCAAATTAATTGGGTAATTTTGCATATTAGGCAATTTTTATAATAAATTATTTAATTTTTGCAATTTAATGTTACATGTACATCATTAATTAGATATTTTATTATATAATTTCACATGTTAAGAACATTTCTACCTTTTCTGCAGGTTAATCTAATTTATTAATTAAATTATTAAATAGAACAAAGGAAATATAATTATTTTATAATATTGCTATTGATGGTATCGATAATTACTAGAGACCGGAAGTTATGAAAAAGTTAACAATTGAAACTAAAAGGGGCAAAACATGGCAGCTTAGACAGTATTATTAGAAAGAAATAAACAAACAACTTTTGCACCTATTATTATTTAATTAAGTTAAAATATATAGGGGGTATTCCATGCTAAATCTGGCACTTTTTTAGATGACCCCTTTCGATTTTTCTCAAAAACAAAATGTTTTTGAGACCAATGTAATACTCGTTCTTGAATTTTTTTTAAATTTTTTTGTACAACCGTTTTTGAAATACGATTTTGATTTTCAATGCTCTTTCAAAAAAAATAATATGATTTTGATCTAAATCATTGCGTTCATAGTTTATTTTTAGTTTAATGCAGAAAAGTTGTATCTGGCAATGCTAGATAAATAAATCGGAAAAGCTGACTGAAATCACTAATTCAGCATAATAAAATCTATTTAATTCAGTTAAAATAGAGTAGATGAAAAAATCACATTTAAGGGTGCGTTTATGTTGGAGCTATGATTAGTGATAAGACCGAAGAAATTTCTTAGCTCTAACCGCTGTTCTATTGGCTTTGGCTTGCGCGCTGCTTCAACATAAACAGAAACATAATACTTCATCGCTTTGCTTTTTTCTGCTTTGCTAGTATCGCGGCTTTTAGCGCTTATTACAGCTAGAACATAAACGTACCCTAAGTAGTTAACAAGAATTTAAATATCAAATAAAATAAGTCCTAAATAAGCACTAAAATAAAAAGTATGTGTAAAAGCAAAACATTGCCGCTTAAGATCAAAAAATAAATTTTAAGACACAGTTAAAATTTAAACTCGAAAATAAGTTCAAAATAAGCAACAAAGTAGAAAAATCGCAAAAAAGCAAAAGAAGCATTGAAAACTATACGTTAAAATACATCATTTTATGTAATTCGTCCAGACCTCAAATTTCAAAGAGCTTCTTTTAAAATTGACAATAAGCAAAAATGATTCAAATAAATACGAATTAGATAAAATATATTACATATTTACTTATTGCAGTGAATACAATATATCTACTAATAATAATTTTCAATAATTATATTAATATAAATTTATTCTAGCCTTTCTTTCATTTTTTGATAAATTCCCTTCTTTAATTCGTATATTTTCAAAAATGATTTTTTATGCACTTCTTATTTCTACTAATGTACAATTAGAATATTCTCATCTCAGGAACGACTTGACGGATTAGCTTAAAATTTTTAAAGTAGAAAATAAAACACATTAGCAAATGCAATTCGAATTTGTATAAAACGTTTTACGTTCATATTCCATTCCTAAAAAAAATTTAACACAGTCTATTCATAAAGTAATCCGTTTTGATTTCAACTCGTGGTGTAAAATTATATTTCAACTCTATAGTACGATTTCATTGGAGTGCCCGATACAGGTTCCTGAAAAGTGATTCTTTAGATCGCCATAAACTTATGCAGCAATAGGTAAATTTTATTTCTTCTTAATAATTATTTTTTAAATCCATTTTTTTAATATTTACTGTAACTTTTAATACATTGAAATATTTTAATATCCTCGTCGATTAAATCTATATTTCTGATTTAATAAAAAATTTCATCAAATCCTTATTTTCTGTTTTATTTTTGGGTCTATAGTTAACCAGAGTGAACTACAAATTAGGACGGTAAGCGTCGAGAACTGCTATACTTAAAACCCTCCGTCGTGAAACGTATACATTTGTGATTGCATGGCCCGGAGAAAAATTTTTATCGATGACAGAAATACATTTGTTAATCATTTTATCTAAAATTAGTTCTTAATTCACAAAAAGATAATAAGTAAATTGAAAATGTAAACTTAAAGGTCAAGGCGACTTACTTATACAATATAGGGAGGTACATATTTATAAAAAAAAGGATAAAATATTTCCGAATTTTTTATTTATAGATTATAAATTCTGGTAAAATATCGAAAAATTTAATCAAAAATCCTACTATCAATTTTCGTACCTATATTCATGTTCTTTTAATAATATATATTTGATAAAAAGTTAATCAATTGAATTAGTTATTTTGTTTTTAAAAGAACGATAGTTGTAATATGAATAATGAAGAAAATACTTAGACAACAAAGCCAGCCGAAAGAATTAAACCGTAGCGATATAATTTGTGATACAAGCAAAATGCGGAAATTTTCTAATGAATTAATAAACGGGGTAGTCCTCTTGACATCATTATTTTAATAATTATTATATCTTCAATCAAATGCAGATGAAAATACTATTAATAATATCCACAGTCGGTGAACCATGTGTAACTTTTTTAGATTTTATTTTAACAAGTCACGAACAAATTACAAAAACGATTTTTGCGGCAAGTTTGATTTCCTTCGATTACACATTTTGAAGTAAATATTTGAGTGATTGCTTCGGAAGTACAGTTTAATAATTCTCGCAAGCCAGTACGATGTCGGCACCTAGTTGTTTATTATTTAAATGTTTAAATTATTTAAATCATTTTGTTTTTATTGTAAAATCAAATAATGTTCCTAAACAAAATTAACTGCTTAAAACTTTTAAGCTATACTTACTGAGGTATAATCTTAAAATTATTGTAGAAATGTATATAGTTTGTTACAAAAGTTTTAGAACAATAGAATACATTTTAATAGATGGCATGTATTGAATCATGGTATCACAATATCATAATAATACGCGAGTATATAAGAAAAACAATTAATATAACAATTTGTATTTAATAAAACAATTCTTCTGTTTTATTAAATTACAATTTTGTTGATATAAATAATTATAATATTATAATAGTAATAACAAGCCGGGTTCGGGCAGGAAGATGGTCAAAGTCGAAATAGGTTCCCAAATTCCCCGTTTCCCATGCATCATAATATTTATTCCGAAAATATGTGTGTGTTTATGTGTAAATTTAAGTATCTGTTATAATTAACTATAGCTTATAGTTAGGCTTATCAAAAAACGGTGTAAGTCTTTAGTAAATAAAAAATTTAAAAATAATTATAAGTAAAATACCTATAGTAAGTATGTTTTTTTGAAATGAAACAGTGACTTATGGCACGTACGCTATTGTAAGTGTTTTAAAATAGACACAAAAAGACATTTAAGATGAATTGCTTATTATAGGAAAATTATTTTAAGGCACTTCTTCTGAAATTATTAGTAAAGGATTAAGAATCAACGGCTAATTTATTGTAGTCAATAGGCTCAAGCGACCTGAGGTCAACTAGTTAATACCCGTAAATTGAACTGACAGATTTTGTAAGTCTTACCTAAATGGGACTTAAACTATGCTACGATATGAAGGAACCTTTGAAATTCGCTGAAAAATCCTAAATATTAATTATGCTACAGATCGATTGGTTGATACGTCAAATCCATTTGAAATTTATTATTATTTAGAAAATCAGATACTTTAAATATTTCAATACATTTTCACTATAATACCATAAGAGTAAAATCCTTGATTTATTACTATAAGATTAAGCGCAACAGTAGGTAGTGCATTAAAAAGTTGCAAATGCATTTTTGATGCATTAGTGCTTTTGTACTTTATAAAACATACACATAAATTACGTATTTAATATCGAAATAGTAGGTAATAGATTATGTTTAATACCAGCCATAAATTAAGTTCACTATTACCAGTTCGTTATAATATGCATATTGAACTATAAGTTTTACCATCGCAACAATGAAATAACGTTAATGCTACCTTTAAAAGCTTAGAATGCAAAGAGTAAAACTTGTTCTGTTTTCATAATATAACTGTTGAATCCACACAATCTTCCACTTATTACTTGAGTGCACATCGTATTTTATTTTAGGTTTGTTTTTACCTCCGCACTCATAAATTTATTATAACACTTAAAAAGTACCCACAAATCATTTTTTGCACTAAAACAATTTTGAACCAATGTGCACTTCCTTTATCTTTCTCTTTGATATATTATTAGGTAGGTTTTACACGACTTTTTAATTAAAAATTTCTTTCCCACACGCTGTTTGAAAAAATAAAAATATTCTTCTAATTTTATATTCTTTCTATGCTTTTTATCCGGTCTGTTTTTTTAATTATTTTTCTGTGAAATCAAAAGATTCTAAATTTTAAACCTTAAATAATTAAGTACTTCATAGGTGAGATTGATTGATGAAAAATAAAAAGTAATAAAAGTTAATAATTTTTAATAATTGATTACCTAATGTTGTAATTCGTAATTCATAACAATGAAAATTCGTTCCTCACGACTGACTCCCCAAAATTCTCCAGTTAGTTGTATGATGTGGTTGACCAAAATCCGAAAGGTTAAAAGCACCGACAATGCAATTCAACTGGTCAATGACTTTTAACCCAGGATTGTCCAACATTCTCAACAAAAAATTTCTATGTTCGATAAGCAAACTTGAGATGAATTTGAAACAAATTTCTGAGTTGAAATCCAAGCTATTTCAATGAGTAATGTTCAATTTCGTTTCCGCTTTGCAAGAATACGTTGGTAATGGATGAACCCATTTTCAGCAAACAATATTTAAATATGGCTCAAGTTTTCCGTAACCATAGATTTATTTGTACAAAAATAACTGTTGAAACAATAATTGTATCCATGAACGTAAGATCTTGGTTAGGAATAACCGGAGATTGAAAACCTGAGCATAGATAATCTATTATTATACCAAATACTATGACTTGTGTTATTGTTTCTTGACGAGGGTAATTGAAATTTTAATCTTTAAACAACATCTTGTGTTCAGTGTGAAAACTCAAAACATGGTGTAGTTTTTACAAATGTTTTTTTTATTAGCATTGAACACTTCCCATTTTATGTCAATGCTTTATTTCTTTTATTAAAAAAACGTATAATAAATCCAGTTCTGTTTTAATAATAATGAACTTAACAATTTAAAGCACCATCGATGATTGTAAGGTATTACTTTTAGATTTTAGTTGTTTGTCGAACAATTCACAGTACGTACTTTTATAAGCGTTGTTATAAAACTTTTTACACTCAAAGTTTCAACTAGCGGTAGTCTAAACATTTTCCTAGTACACCCAGAAAAAAATCATTGGTCAATTCAACTACAGAAAATAGTTATTTAACAATTTGCTGTATATCATAAAAATCAAACAAAACGTAGTTTATTTTAAATTGTGCGATATGGTTATTTCAACCAAAAACAAATAGTTAAGTTACAAAATATGCAGTAATCCAAGAAGTTGTTATTTCAAATAATTTAAATGTAAATGAACTATTAAGTATTTACTTCTATCAAGCTTTGTTGTCAATTTAATAAATTTTAAAGTCATTTAACTATAAGAATTGTTAAATAACATTGAATATTTAACATCTAACTATGAAAATAGTTCAATTACTATTAACTTTAGATGATTTGACATTTTTGCTTGTTGCAGTTTAGTTTTCTTCCTTAATTAACAATTTAAATAGTTGGTTCTTTTAAGAAATTGTACAGTAACAATAATCCTTGTTAACTTTTATCGAACAGTCTTGGTCAGATTATAATATAAAATAGTTACCGTACCGAAATATTGTATAATTGAACAATTTGAATCTGTTGACAAGGAAGAATTTTGTCAACTAAAGATTTTTATTCTTTGAAGTGCACCATACCTTGGTGCACCTTATGCAGAATTAGATATTAAAATATTAATCTTTACTGTTTTTTTTGCGGGTAGATAATTAAAGGTTTTTATTATTTTATAATAGCTATTATCCTAGTAGAGTTTTAACCTATGTTATTATGGATAATATCAATTCAAATTTAATGATATCCCGTACCTTTGAGTGAAATTCAACAATTTAGTGTAACTGTTGGAGTTCAGCGCGTTTTCGAATTTATCACACGAGTTGCTATGGTAAGTAACAATAAGAAATTTTTAAATAAATGTGTAATAATTATGTATCGTCATCTGGGGTAACATTGGCCTGTCGCTGGTAACTTTGGTCCTCCTTCCGGAAAAAGATTGTTTTATATAGGTAGATATTTTTATTTTTATGCACTTACTCTCAATTGCATTTCTTGAGAAAATTAAAATAAATGTTTAATTTTTTCCTATATCGCGTTTTTTCTATTAATTATCAAGGCATGATACGCCGTCTGAACACTGGCTTTAATCATGTGGATCAAAGTTACCCCAAGTTCAGGTAACTTTGGCTAAATTAAAAAAAAATTTTTTTTCGGAGTTTAAAAACGTCGAAAAATTGAAATTACGCTATGAAATTGTTCCTCTATGTATGTTGAAATAGAAAAAATTATTGTAAACAGTTTTTTTTTAATTTGGCTTAATATGTAAAAAAAAATGCGGAAAAGTTGGCCCATATTACCCCAGATGAAGGTATCTATTTAGAACCAATCATTTGGAAGTCTTTTTGTTTAAAATTGCGATTCTAGGGTGTTAATATAAAAATATTATTTTACAGATCAGGATATTACAGTGGATTGGTCTCAAATAACTGAACGAGGCTGACTTAAACGCATTATTTAAAAATAAAAAGTTAAGATTGAAATTTGAATTTCGACACCAATTGAACAAGTGGGAAACAAAAAATGTGAGTTAAAGATTTTATTTATTCGTGTTTTTGTTATAATAGTTTCAGGATATTCCTAATCGAAGCTAAGTGAAGCCGAGGAAGAAGAATCTACGTCACATTCTTCATTAAGTGGTGATTCAGTTTGAGACTTTTCAATTTGTATTTGTTTGTAGTATTATTGTTTGTAAAAAATAAAATTGTTTAGTATTTGTATTGTTCATTTTGCAGAACTTAGTGAATATGATTATATCGTTTTCGAAGGACAGCTAAAGACGACAAGAGTAATTTCATAATTATTATTTTAGTTAGGGTTGTAACTTTTTTAAATTTTAGTTTATTTGCTATAGAACAATAGGAACTAAATAGCTACCATGAGGACGCTAATACGACAAATACTACAATCATACAAGGAATAATAATATAAGGAATATAGGTTTAATTATAAAAATACAAAATTCTTAGGCATCTGCTACAAAAGGAATTTTGACGAAACCTGAAAATAGAATATACTTAAATTCTAGTGAAGGTTAGTTTATTTTACAATTTTAAAGATTAATTTCAAATGTTTACTCAATGTTATCAATTTTAGACGGACGTGAAAGAAAAACAGTTTTTCTGCCTCAAACCTAATATCTCATAAGAAATGTAGAAATTTTGATAGAGAAAAAATAGTTTTGCTAAATAATTTGTGTAAATATTTTTGCTTATATAATTTAATTCGAATTCACTAATTTTAATAATTATGTAGTATAAAAATTTTAAGTTAGGTACTTCTTTACTTTTAACATTTTTGTATATTATAACACTTTGTATTAGACTATAAGTTTACTATAATTATTTTATGATTCTATAATACTTATGTACACTGTAGCACTTTTTTTTAAATTTTACTTAATATTTATATTGTTTCTTCGTGACATTTTTTAAATTAATAAATATATTATAAAAAAATATTTTTATTTCTATAGTTTTACACCACTTTTAATGTATACTAGACCAAAGTTTTCTGCAAAACTGCTGACTTTCGCTAACAAAATCAGGTTAAACTTCATAATTATTTTTTATATTATAAAGTGAAATTTGGTATACCATTCTGTAGTTTTTTGAAAATCAACTTTTTTGACTAACCAAATCTAGATATAATTGCGATATAACGCTTTTATATTGCATTTGTATCTAGATTTGGTTAGTCAAAAAAGTGGATTTGCAGAAAACTACAGAATGATATACCAAATTTTACTTTATAATATAAATAATAATTATGAAATGTAAACTAACTACGGAAATAGTTACATTACCAGCCGATATAGCAGCTCAATAATAATTATAGTTAGCAAACTAAATAAATGGTTATTAAACATATTAAAATAGTTAATCAACAACAAAAGAGGTCAGCAAAATAGAAAAATGGTTACTGTACATTTAAAATAGTACGGCAACATATTTAAATTGTAGAATAACTATTTTGTTAGTTAAATCAAACTTGAATTAGTGTTGAAATTGATATGATAAGATACGGATACGGTTTAACTATTTTTTCGTCGTTAAATTAAACAGAAAGAGTTAATGGCTCATTTTCATATACTGTTTTCAGTTGATTTTACCAATGTTTTTCTTTGGGTGTACGAAATTTACAAACCAATGATATCAATTACTGTTTGGTTGTTTTATGTGTTAAAAACTGTGAAGTTGGAATTTAAAAAACTAACATATCAGTAGGTAATCTGGCGAAATCCAGGAAACTCTAGGAGTCCTTAGAAATTCAGAGGAATATAATACTTGATATATTTAGAAGTTGATGAGTTCATTTGTGAGAGTTTTTGGCGACAGAAGATATTACAATATATCGAACTAATAAAGGTAAGAAGGTTAGGTGATATTGTTTATTTGTTTGAGATTTTTCTTTATTTTCAATTATTTTATTGATGGAGGAGAGAAATATTTTGTAATCATAGTAATATCACATTTCAATTTTGTAAATTTCCACAATATAAAAAATTCAATAGTCAATTTAAATATTTCATTTTCAATATTGTCGAGTATTATATTATGAAATTAATATGAATTTTTATAATAAATTAAAATGATAATGGATTTTCAATTAAAGTTTTTGAAAATTTCAGGAATCAAATTATTATTTATCTCTATAATGTTATTTGAACTACTATCTCATTTGTATTAATAATAAATACTTGAAGGCATGATACTAAATATAATACTATATTACCATATTAAGTTAAATTGTTTTTATTATTGTGTCGACAATTCAATAGTCCAATAGTGTAAACGACTGTGCACTAGTTAGTTGCAAATAAACATATTCGGTTATCGATTCGACTCTGCGACGCTGAATTCATTAAATAAATATTAATTATTTATTATGAAAGTTAAACTCTAATCAACAGTTTGTCAAATTATTCTACTCAGTTAAGTTCTCAAACATTGCTTGGCGTGTATTAAATTTTATGCATATTGGTACTTTATATCTATTATATTGTTTCTATAGTAGTCTTAAACGATTTGTATGTACATTGAAATTTTAAAGTAAATTATTATTGAAAAAAAAGTAAATTAAAATCAAAACTTTACAGCTGCAAGTGACACGAAGAACTAACTATGAACAGATTTACATAGGTACATATTATGTACCTACCGAGCCAAATAATTTCAGGTTGGTCATATAATCCACTAGGATTATTTTGAACTATTAAACGTAGTTCTTAGACAATTTCGTGTTTAATATTTTTAAATTTATTTTATTTGAGGTTTATTGTAAAATTATAAAAAAAATTAAATTTTTAGGGAATAAAGTGGACTTTATGAGAAAATCTGCAATAATTTCGGTTCTCTTCTTTTCTGTAAATTTCGATGTTCCATTTAATATAGAAAAAAAACTATATACTCGTAATTACCTAATTGAGCACCCACCTAATAAATCTTAGCGGATATAGTAGTTTAACAAACTATGTATTAAATTTTATATGAGAAAATTTATATTTTGATGTAAATCTCATGCGAACAAAATAATCTATGCAGGTTAGTAAACGCTTCATCAACTAGTTTCTAAACTTGTAGTTGCGTGGAAAACTTGTAATAATTTACAATCATCTTTGATGATGGCTTCTTACTAACTCAATGCCTTAGAGCATTTCTGTCTAACATCACCGGTCTCTTATGACCTATATTTAGTTTCATTACCTAAGACATGCAAGAAAGATATCTATAGCCCATAAGGAATTCTTCTTAGCGCACGCATGATACACTACAACTATATTTTATTATGAACAGTTTTTAAAAATTTTTAAATTATTTTTAGAAGATATCTTTTTTTTTAGAAACATAATGAATATTTTATGCTTTACATCCACGTACAACATAAAAATTTGGAAATGTCTTTTAAATCTGTGTGCAGATAACCACGGATATGTTTTTTTTCTATTTTAATTTTTTTTTTCTAAATTTTCTAAAACCAGCTTTCAACTATTTTAACAAGAACGGTCAAATCGATGTTAAATAACCTGTTCATGGTAGAAAAGCAATCGCTTTTATTTAGAACTTCTACTTGTCAGGAGCACTCTTCACTACTTGAATTCAGTCATTGCATACCATTCGGCACTTTATCAACTCTCCCAGTCTTTTTCTTTCTAATTGTCAGGAGTATTTACATTTCGTACCGACTGACACTCTTGCGATAAAGAATAGGCTACGCTAATCTATTTAACCTAAATAGCGTTGTCAATAGCAGATCTCTAAACAATTTTTAAACCAGCGTTGAAAAGCGCGACAATAACATTTTTTATAGTCAACATCGTCAACTTTTTAATTAGAACTTACAAATAATACACAGCCCATCTCTAATCAAATATATTTTTTCACGTAGTTTTTACTAATGAAAGAAAATAACGAATAAATGAAGTATCCCTAAATCACTTTACACAAAAAATTAATTTTCGAGTTGGAACAGTTGTTCAAAACATCGTCGCAGAAGTCGTTAAATTGTATTCAACTAAACTTCAAAATATGAATTTCTATAGAATTCTTAAAATCGATTTCTACATCATCCAAATACTTATTTTTTAACTTTTTATTATCCCCTGCAAGCAAAAGATAACAATAACTGCAAAACGTTCTAGTTGAAGAGTATTAAAAAATTGATTTCTTAGCTTTAATTATTACACTTATTCCTTGCACCCACACATTTTTTCATAATCTACCATGAAATTATTTGTTATTCAAACCTATTTATTTGTTATTGCAAGTATAGATGTATTTATGTGATATACATAATTATAGTCTTGATTTAAATCAAACGTATATACTCGAGGAAGAAATTAGGGCAAAGTGAATAGGAAATTAATTTACAAATTTACCTATCCGATTACACCTAGCAAGTTAGTATATCAGTATATAGTAGTCATTAAAATTATGGATTAATATAACCGAAATCTAGGTAATACCTACGTATTAGAAAAATAATTTCAAAATTAAATAATGCGCAAACAATAGAATGGAATTAATTACCTACGTTGGGAGTAATAAGACATGAAAGTCAAGGGCTTTAAAAAAGATTTAGTATTTTTTAATTTTTCAGGTAATGTTAAAAAAATTCTATTGTATAATTTTAATTTATTTAAAAATTCTCTTTTTCTTGCTACAGTGGCCACAAGCTGGCTATTCTACCAATTTAACATTTAATTAAAACTTGCCTCGGTTCAAGAAAACATTCATATTTATAAAATTTAATTATTTAGGTAGATACACAAATTATTTTTTCATAGCTACAGTTATATTAAATATTGAAAAATGTTACTATTTTTTTTTAATGGTTATTAAGTTATACATGAATAATATAATAGCTATTACGGTATACAAAATATCAATAAACCTCGAAATGTTTTCACATTTAAATAGTAGATTAGATAAATTTATTCCACAACAAAAAATAGATTAACTCAGGATAACCGGAAAAATCTAATTATGTATTGATGGTAGGTTTTACTGTGGATGCACAACGGATTAATTAATTGAAGCTTTATCGTATGCAAAGTACATTCTAAATAAACTACAGCTTCTTAGCTGTAAAGTCTTTCAGATAAGCTGCTGTTTGTGGTTCAGGTTATATAAGTTTGTTTTCAAGAACGTTTAGGAGCTTTATTATCAAGACTCAGGTTTTAACCTACTCGTTGTAAATGTAGTAATTCAAATGTTTTTTCTACAAAATTTCGATTAATTCCAAATACCTTATAAGTGCACTTTATAAAACTAATATGTTTAAAATGTTACATAATAGCATTTAATTTCAAAGTAATAAACAAGCTAAACAAAGTGCAGGTAATACGTTAAAAGTTTCTTGTGAATACTTTAATTTTAAAGTTTCGACGTTTTAAAGGTAAATTATTAACAGTTTTAGACGTAGTCAGAAAGTTGTTTAGTGCAGTAAAAACTGTGTTATCCGGTATTGCATTATTTAGCTACCAAATAATAGCTCAGAGAGAATGGGCATGATTTTATGATACCACTATATTGTAAAGCAATATATTTTTAGAATAGCGTCTTGCTTGGGCTACATCGTTTGAGTGCCAAAACTTTCGGACACTACCGTTTGTACGATATGATTTTTGGGCATCGGCGAAGAAACCTATTATTTTATATGTTAGTTGTTACCTATTGAACTGAAACGTTAAAAAAATTAATTAATAAATAATCTTGGAATTATACAACTGCAGATTAGTTCATTAAAATCTACAAGTCGATATTCCTGCATATATGGCACACTTCCAAATAACATTAACAATCAGGACGGTATTAGTTTTTATTCTTTTAGTTGTATAGTAGTTATCCAAATTAATTTATCCACCCCCTCCCTATCTCAAACCAGGGTCTAGATATCCGCTTTAGAACAGGTAACATAAAGAGAGAACGAACGTCACAGGTTTAAGTGAAGTGGAAACTAAATATTGCTGTAAACCGTGCAGTGCAAAAATAACAGGTTAAGTTAAGAAACCAAATAGATACGTCGAGTAATATTGTAAAGGAATTAAGTAGAGATGTGTGTAGTATATTAAGTTACGTTTAGTTTGAGCTTGAGGTATTTTGTTATATAACTTTGAAATTAATTAAAGTTTGATTTAAATAATGTAAGTAGTAATATAGTAAGAGATATTGTAAAAATAATAAATATAATTAAAGAAGAACACAAAAAAAATTGAACCTCATAATTATTACGTACCAGAAAACAATTAAATATAACAATGGAATGATTTTCAACCTGCTTTCCTTTAAGGATTGCATATTTGTCGATAGCATATTCTTTTGAAAATTTACAATATTAAGAAACAAATTGAGCTGGTTATTTGTATAAATCATTATTTTATCAGATTTTATTTAAATTACATCAAATATTATCAAAAGAGAGGTTTATATACGATAGATGTAATAAGTTTGATAACCTTTAATGCATATTACTATATTCGTACCCATTTATTTACCGGAGGCATCTTTGATAAAGTCTTGTTTAATGCAAACATAGAAATTTATATTAACAGGTAGATATAATATACTACACGCTTACATTTTGTATTGCGAATCGAAAACGTTGAATTGTGCAATATTTTACATTGTTCATTACTAAAACGTAGTTATTAAATTAGCGTTTCTATTTTATCGGTTTGCCTTTTATGAGTTTTCAGACTAGATCTGGTATTCTAGGAGCTATAAAATTATACTTTCTTGTAAGATAAAGAATAAAGATAGATAATAATAAATTCAGGATTTAATTATAATCAAAGCATTGTGCATTTGTAAGATAATTACTGATTTTAAAATAAATATGGCAAGTTATTCGCATTAGGTTCGGTCTCTAAACAATCAAACTAAAATTACAAGGACCAGACGACTAAATACAAGGCTAACATGACAAACCTAAGCAAATAATTATGCTTTTACTCTCAGGAGAAAACCGGGCAAGGGTTCCGTTATTTAGAAAAGCAAACTAAGTTATTAAATGTACGAAACTAGATTAGAATATTCGATATAATTAAAATACACATTCATAACTTGACAAAATAATAATTATGTACTTGAAAATTATTTCATAATACAGACACATATGTCCGGAAAATCCCGGGAGAGCTAAAAGAACCGCACCCCAAGTGCAATTTGAGCTCTGAAAGCATACTGAAGTAGTCCCGACACCCGATTATTGAATAGTAGAAAGCTCCCTGTAGCCTATTGATTTGTAATCATCGTCATTTGCTACAAGTGGATTTGAAATATTTATTACAGTTATGCAGTTACATGTTCTTAAAACGATTAGTTGTGACATAACATTGACTAGCACGAAAGGATTAAATATTGTAACTGAGTAAACAATAGATGTTTGCTTTTATTCTACCTATTTATATTAATACAACAATTTACTTGCTAAAAATTTCTGTCGGTTTGACTTTTTTCTGCTTTACAAGCTTTTGTCAAAATAAACACAACTCGGAAAAATATAACTTGATCATAATTTGAGGAAAATGTATTTCGCATTTTACATTTTTATTTTTGTAATCTTTTCATCAAAGAATCCTTTATATCCACAAAATGATATTTTGAATTTGTATATTTCTGTAGACTTACGACGCATTTTCACGGTATTTTTAATTACAAATTTGAATTTAAAGCAGATATAGTTGAAAAATTAATTACCTAAACTTCTCTAATATTAACTTCATATAGAATATTATATATAACAGCCATGTACTACTTACGTCAAAAATTAGTATAGGTATATCAGAAAAACCAAAGTGAAAAAATTTTTATTAAATTTTTTCCAACTCACCTGAAACAAAATAACATTTATTAGTATTATTATCCCATAAATTCTTCTATCAAAAAAACAAGAAAACAATTTTGTATACCTACGCATTTAATATAATAGATTAATTTTTAAAATATCTCGTTTTAGTAGCTTCAATAATGGAAAAGTTTTTAAACATTGTATCTGCAATATATAGTTTTTAAATTACAATTTCTACAATTCAAAATGAATTTTTTATTTTTGTAAGTAGTGTAATAGCAATGGTAACATTTACGTTATTGTTTTGGTGAGAGTACAAAAGAAAATTCCTGGATGTTTGCATGTTTATGTTTGATTCGCAATGGGCGAATTAGTAAATTAGTATTGAAATAATTAAGAACAAAATATCTTGTGATTTTTCAGATTATTGACCCTGCAAACTGTCAAAAGTGAGGTTAATTCGCAACATACCATTAAGACCATGGAAATGATGGATTTTCGCACATTTGATTAGGAAGGTGCTTCCATTGTAAGTTTTATATTCCGATGTTTTAAGATAAAAAAAATATGCACAAATAAATTACTCCCAAATACCAGAAATTCTGTTTTATTATATTGTACACACATATTATGTTTGGTTACGCTGTTCAAATTAGTATCGGAGCGTTTAACCAACTATGTCACCGATGTAATGTTATCCACAAATATTTACAATATTTTAATGAATATTTACTAAAACAGATTATAAGGTTTTATAGTTGCCTAGGTATTACTGCAGGACATTCATTTCATGCTGCAACTGCTATTGCAAAATAACAACTACTCTACATCCGCACATACATAATAATATAAGTATATGCTAATTTTTTAAAGGGATCCATCGATGTAAGATTTAAAAATCGATTAACAAAATCAGATCAAAATTTAGTATGCTTGAAATAATCTCATCTACTAAACTAACCCAACTCAATCTGGACAACACAGCCGAATAATCACTTTGTAAATGGAGGTCGTCCGATTAGAACGATTTCGAAGCTGCACTATCAAGTTCACGATTAAGCTTGTGTTTGTGCAGCGAACAGAGATACTTATATACCTATACAGTATGTATTTAGTGCGTAATGTAATTGTTATTCTGATGGATATTAGGTCGGATTTAATTTCAATATCTCATCGCAATTCAGGCTCTTCATGGTAATCATTTCGTTATTCTGGTTCCCAATTTTAAAAGCAAAATATTTTGTATTATTATAGCAACCAAATATTTGGTTATACCAAGAATATGTTTGTAACTTTTATTTTTGGGAGCATATAATTTATCCATCTTGAATTTATCAGTGCAATGTAATATAATCTTATTTATAAATTCCAAAATCTAAATTCAACGTATGTATTTCATTTCCTGAGGAAGTTGGCAATAAAATTTCACTTCTCCTTTGTGGGCATGTAAGTTAAGTGCTTAATAATTGGTTTTACCTTGGGCAGTTTTTAAGTAGCATTATAGAATAAAAATATTGTTATATAATATTCTTCGAGGGGTACATTATGTTTCCGCAAGTTTTTTAAGTTTCCTATGCAAAAAATCTGTTTTGAATCGAAATACAAAAATTTAAAATTCTAAGCAAGTAACGCTTTATCCTATAGCTGAAGTAAAAGTCAAAATACACAATACACATCCAAAATGAACACACTCGTTTATTGCCAAATTGCCATTATAGCAGTGCTTTGAATGCATTGGTAAATGTGAAATTTTATCGATTTGGTTTACAACAAATAGTTTGGAAAATTAAGCCAGATTAAAACACAAATTTAATTATTTAGAAAGATACTTCTAAAACCAATTTTCTTTAAAGCTTTTAAGCCACACGATATTGAAAATGTATCAGCGAAGTTAATCGTTTTGTCTGTTTTACATTCACTTACAAACAACATTAATTAATAATCAATTTAAAATAAGCTAATCCTGTATCAAAATATTTATAGCGTTGAGAGGTACGTAAATTTGGCATAAGTTATCGATGCTGTGATGATTTATTTAAGTGTAAATCTCACGAAGATGTATTCCTACTTATGAATTCGTTGAGAAGCAGATATGACGATTCTTGCAGAATTCAGAACACACTCCAAGGCTGAGTTTCAAGTTAAATCGCACCAAAATTAGCATATCAAACGATCAGAAGCATATGACATAATGGTATGATAGATAGCATATAGACATTGAAGAACAGACGTCATACACTGCGAACGCTACTATTCATATTTTATATTGGGCTAATATTTTTCTTATAAAGATATACAAATTGAAAAGCACATAATATATTCGAGTAATTTAAATTATTTAGGATCGACTAAAAATTAATAAAATTAAAATTATTATAAACAGCATCAGCATTTTCAGGAACGTCTCTTAACAAACCCGGCAATTTTCTATTTGTCCATAAGGTATACGTTCAAATTGTTTTCACTGAGAATCAGAGAATCTAGTTAAAGTGGATTTTAAACTACCGGAACCGTAATACACTTCATTTTCGGAAGGGTATTTTGGATAACATAGATTTCATAATTATAATATGCCTGCCGAGGGAAGACGATTAGAATAATTTTTGGGCTCGAACCAAGAATCGCGGAAAATAAGTAACATTATAATATTTGTAGCATAACAAAGTTTTAGTAGCTTAGCTTCGACAGACAAACAGTGTTTTTAGAAAAAAAAATTATCGATTCTACAATTTTTTTTTAACAGAAAAACTTTTGTAATTAGCATAAAATTTGTTGTAACAGAAAAACCTATGTTGAGACTACATATAGCTACTATAACTACTAAAGCAACGATGGATTTTAATTTGCAATTCATATTATAAATTTAAAAATTAGTTTTTGTTGTGTTATTTTGTTATAACTATTGAACACCATTACTTGCAATATTAATTTTGCAATAAATATTGATTATGGAAAGTGGTTTCCTTTATTTGTCTTATTGCATAAACTTTGAACGTAATGGTAATATGGTAAATACATATATGATAATTAGTTTGATTAGTTACATCTGGTATACTTATTATATTAATCGCAATGAATATTACTAGATTTCGATGTTGTAATGTTAAATTCCGTTATGTTTGGTATAATATATAACTTATTTCAAGTAATTCATTGCCTTTGATGGTCAAATACGTACGATTTGAAAGTAAAAGCAGAATATTATCTAAGCATATAGATTGTATTATCATATACAAAATACACAACAATAGGCAACTTACAGAATCAATATGAATAAAAAAAAAAATTCTACACACAAAAATAATGTTTGTAGTGTTCTATAAACTGGGTTGTATATTTTTTGTTTAATAAATTGATGATGATAGTAGTATAGTTCCGATACTTGCTTCATGTACATACCTATTTTAGATAACTTTAAATAATTGCATGCATTGTGTGGTTAAATTTCCCTGCAAGCTTAACTACATAACAAAGGATACTAATAAATTAAAAATAAATTGGGCTGTACTATTACTAACAAGAAAAACCTTGTTAAAACAACACATTACGTATGTAAGAAGGGTCAAGAACTATCAAAAAGCTAATAGTCGCATTTATAGCCTTCTTTAAAAGAATCGTAAATTTTACTAAGCACCACTTTTAATTATTTTTATGTTTAGTTGCTTTGAGCTTTAGGTAATTCAAAGTAAGTAATTACATACATTTACATCTACTTAATAGTATTAATTAAATCTTAATAACTATAAAAGCACTTAAAAGGCACATTATATTCGTGAGTCATATATAATTATATATTTTATTATAAAGATTCCACTTTTAACACAACCTGCAATAAATTTCATTGAAAGAAATTAAGGGGTACAATTTCATTACCGTTTTCTATAAAAGGTTGGGTGTGCTATCAACTATCAGCCGTGCTTTATTTAAATTATTATAAAATTAATTAATTAACTTCTTAATTTGAGGGTTCCAAAAGTATAAAGCTCTATTTTCGTCATTCCAGAAAATACGAAAATAGCATTGTAAGAAAGTGTATAAAAATGTGTAGTGTAATTATTTTTAATTTTTTTTAGCGTCCAGTATTATTTTCAAACTCAATTATTTATTATGTCACTTTAACCCAAATGGATCTCGTGACAAGAGAAACAATTTAGGAAATATACCCTTCTCATTTCCAACACATTTACCTTTACTTTGAAGTTAAAATTATTATTAAGATTGATAATATATGTGAACATTATTATGTATTTTATTTTTGACTGGTTAATTTGAATTTGCTTATAAAACGAATTAACTAACTTTCTTTTGAAACTTTATATCAATATTTTTAATTATAAAACAGGAGGTGGGACTTGGTTGGAATTATAAATATATTATATGTTGAGATTATATTTTAACTTTATAAATAAGAAGTAGTGTTTACTATAATAAAATATAATAATATCCTCTACTATAGGTAATTTCGACAAATTGGTAAGTTAAATATTATCTAAAAACCAACGACTATCCGTTTTCCTTAAAGAAAGGCCGGAATATTAAATTTGAATATAATTGAATTTGAATTGATATGTTCAACGAAAAAATTGAAGAAGACTATGTACAATTTCTTGTCAAATAGGATATTGAGTTTCTGACGAAAACAGGATACCTAATTAAATAACGAAAAATCCTACATTCTGAAAATAATAATTTTGTATAACAGCAAGTAGATTCGTATTTTATCAAATTCATTACTGCACTTTATGTATTTTCTTTTTAAAAATAATGAGGTTTTAAATTGTAATCTACGTAAATGACAAACATTTGAGATTATTAAGTTGTTTAGATACTTAACCGTGAATAATGGTAATAGCTCTCTTCTTATATAGTCGTATTTTTTAAGTTCGTTCCAGGATTAAATTTATTTGACGAATTGGATCCTTTATTATTTAATACAGTTTCAACTGTAACTAACAAAAATATTGATTCCGCTTTATGCTAGGAGTCTTGTGTGTAGAGCAGTGAATAATTGAAAATAGTAAAAATTAAAACCTCGGGTACATTTCCAACATCCATCAGTTCACAGCTTCATAGAAGTTTGCCAGTGCATGTCGACAAATCGCACATGTTACCTAAGGGAGTGCATGCTAGAAATAAAAAAGTCATACGAAACTGTATCTTCAGTTTGTGCCACATTCAGGAGTTTCAGATAAAAGTAAAACCTGTATTGTTTGCAATCAAGTATGCACATCAGGTGCTTAGTGTATTCCGTACGTAACACAGTGCTTATGCATTTCTCAAAAGGCATTCTGAAAAACTCAGTTATAAAATTTACATGGTTTAAAATAAAGAGCACTGTAAGATTCTAAAAGTAAAAGACAACAATTCTAACGTAATTTAAAAAGAACGAGTTCACTAAATATATGCAAATGTAATGTGATAGAGTATATTTTTTATTTTGTTTATTTACATTTTATGTATTATAAACCGTAGCTACTGTAAAAAAATATTAGACTTTTTCTATATACAAAATCAGTCTCGCGAAGCTGTCTACGTAGATACACTGATTTGACATTCACAGACATTTGGAAATATATACAGGAATATTTTCACCAAAGATTTGCCTCCTGACAATGTATACCACGTAAATTTACAGTAATATTGGTTTAAGAACGTTTAATGAAATGTTGAAGTGCGAATTCAGTTACAAAAGCAATAATGTTTGGAAACTACAAGTGAATTTTGTAAATTTAAATTTACAAAATTATATTTGTATTAATACAAATAAATTTTGTATATTTATCAAAATATAAAGAAAATGATACGAAGTTATCGAATACCTTCTCTAAGAAAATGTATTTAAAAGGTGTATAAAACAATTTTAGTGTAAATCCCTGAAAGCTCTTTAATAGACAGCATTTACATTGGCGTGTAACGCAGCATGTCACGTTTTACCCGCATAACGTTGTCATTGGTAGAATTTTGAAGTACCCTAAAGTGTTTCAAAATGTAGTAATAGTTTAAAAATTTAAAGTCGTTACCAAATACAGAAGCCAATGAAACTTTTTTTTGTAATTCTTGTACATTTTAAGTAAAGTAAATTTGCATAAGAAATTAAGACATCCAATTTAAATTTATTTTGCCAAATATTGAATATTATTAATTTTCAGCACATTGTAGGAAATGTTTTGCTGATTTACATAATACTCCCATTACAAATTTTTGCTAAATAAATCTATCAGACTTAAATACTGAAAACTTGCTGTTAATAATTCAACAGCCTGGAGAAACCAAGTGAAGAAACTTTTACCTCTCTGTAGTTCTAAAGCTATAGACGGATCAAATCTGAATAATTATTAATGACAAGATATATGTATTATTATTAAAAACTAATGTAAAATTAATAATTCAATAAATGTGTTCTTAGAATGTGCGAATTAAGCTCAAAAACAAACACCAATGAAGTTTAAACTCAAATCAAATTTGTGCGGTTATAAATCAGTGTAAAATATTCGTATGTTACAAAAAGTTTGGACGTTAAACAATTTTAAAAATTAATATTGTTGGTGTATAACAAAAAATAATACTCCTAATATTTTTGATTAAATATGCAACTGAAAATTGAAAAACCACATTTTTTGTATTTGATCGTAGTTTAAGCAAATTCTGTATAATTTGTAATTTGCATTATCTTAGTAAAATATTTTTAAAACTGCTATGTCACAAAATGATAAACTAATAATATCTTTAGCGTTAAATTTTTAATTGCAATATTGACTTGTAAAACACGGGAATGAATGTTCATATCTTCCTTTACTGTACAGATCCAATTCAAATTAATATTCTAGAGTTTACAAGTTTTCCTTAACAAGTTTATTAATTACTGATAATACTTTTTGCATTTTAAAATAAATTATAAATTGATAACAATAACAGAATTACCAAGTTATAATACGAACATCAAATTATCCAGTAAGGGGGAAAATGTAATTTTCATTAAAGATCAGTTAATTTTTAATTTAAAGTTTATTATTATGTTGAAATTTAAACTTGATTATTAATATTCATATTGGAAGAGTTCTTGATCTTAGTTCTATTCTCTTTTAGCAAGTTTACAATTCACGACGAGATGTATTGCAGTAAGATAGGAAGATTACGGTAAATCGTCAGAAGTTTTTGGCCTATAGATATACAAAATAGTATAAAGAAACTTTCAAAATTTCGAATTATTTGCAGAATAGTATAATAATAGCTGTGTTCTATTTGGTAAGTCAACAGAGAAACATGCATGTTTGTTTATTAATGATGTTATCTTACAAGGTTGGAATATGTTGTTAAAAACTTTATTTTTGGTATTGTCTGGCTCGCCTGATTTCATTCTTCAGGTGAGTTTCAGTTCGTTAGATTCAAATTATTATTTTTGGTAAATAGTAGAAAGTTTTTAAATTTTAGTTATATGTGTGTTTTATGTTTATTTTTTTGATTGGTAAGTTTACGCATTTAAATGAAACTAACTAGGTATATCTGAATGTTATAAAAACGTAATTTTTTAAAAACCTCTCCACTGTTCAAGAACTACGCTCTCGAGAACTGCGAGTCAAATGTTAAAGCCAGCTGTCGCGTGTAATACTTTCTTGATAAACAAGTAGAAATTTCAATTAAACTTACCAGCTTTATTTTCTCAATTTTGGCTGAATTATACGGATATATTATTAAATCGACGCGACGTACTATTTTTAAATTTATAAAATAATGGAAAACTCGATTTTAATTTTAAAATTCGTACTTTCATGAACTCCATATAAAGTGTTTTAAAGTTTCAAATACATAAGTACATGTATGGTAGGTACTTTCCTTATATTTTGCTTTTAGTTACATTTCAATATAAGCGTTGGACTCTGAATTTGTCATATTTTGACAAATAAAAATGTACTTATCCTTATGCACCACGTAGAAATATTTAAGAATATAGAATAAATTTAATTAAACAAAAATGAAATTAATATTGTGTGTTCTATTTATTTAAGAGATGTTCATCAAGTTTATCAAATATTTGAAGTACTTTTTTTTTCTTCAAAAAAGCTAAGATATTAAAAGTAAGAATGTAATATCAAACGTAGAAAAAGTTGCAAAATAATTTTCAGCGAAGTTACTTTTATAATGCAAAATTTTGCGAATAGGAAATTTACTATTATCGCATTGTAACTACCAACACAAAGATGCATTCTTGCCTGGCAGACTCATAACAAGATTATATCGCACAATAAAATTTTTTAAACTTTTTTCTTTGCGTTCTTACCACATCCAAGTTTTGAAATTCTTTTGGATGTAGAGAACAACTATTTTATTTATTTTGTGCAGATCTTACTGAGACGCAACATAATTTCTTAATTCTGGATAAATTAAAAGCAACATTTTGAAACGTAGTAAGTCTTCTTTGGATCAGCTTATTGCCGAAAAAATAAAACGTTCGTTTAACTAAATTTACTGGTTTCTACAGTATTTGCAACCTAAAGTTGGATTCCATAATATAATATTAATATCATTTTCCTGATACAAATCCTGAGATAATTGGTAATTAATTTAATTACGTTACTTGACCTAGCATTTTCATATAAATATCAGTATGACATGTTTTAGAAATTATGGAGATTTATTAACAAATAGAAGGAAATGAGTTTGCAAGTATATATTTTCATCCTTTCGGACAATATAAATTTTGAGCTTAAAAGAAAATAGTGAAACCTAAAAAGTGTTGAAATGTGTACATTGTTTTTAAGTTCATTCTATCTGGATAGTAAATCAGTTGTAAAAAACCTCCTAGAGCAAACCTATAAATTTTTGCAAGAGTTGGTACCTAATAATCTCACAGTACTGGATATGTAATGTATTGTAAGTAAACCAATTTATCGAGGGAGCTTTCTGTGGCAATACGATTTTACAGTGGTTTCGTACTCTGCTAATAAGTTAGCTGTGTTATTCGGTGTAATGGTCAGATAACACCAAGAACAAACAAAGTTTACATTAAGTTTGTGTTAGATTATTATTTATAATATTTCATTGAATAATACTCCAAAAAGATCATATTTCAAATATAAATCAAAAAGTAATCATTAAAATCATTAAAATTGGAGCAGAAAGTCGAGATGTAATTTTATAAATCTTGCCATTCTTCTTTGTTTTAATATAGAAGCTTTAATATCGTCATTTCACTGTTTATTCTTTTAGTTTGACAATGCAGAAAATATAACGTGGTGAAAGAGCACAAATATTGGATTTCAGATTATTTGAAATAAAACTCTCAAAAGCAATAATTCTTCAGACAATATTAAAGAAAATAATTGGTTAAAATACATTTAACATCTATTAAAATATCTAGGACCATAAAAATATAACAAAGTCAAAATTTACACAGTTATACACAATAATTACGCTTCAAGATTTTAGAGAGTATTTTTATTTTCGTCCTTCACATGATACAAAATGTAAATAACTACTGATAGTATTTAGATGGTCTACTGCATTATGAAGTTGGGCTTTGGACCATAAAGTAACAGGTTTAATTCCCAGGTGATGTCAAATTATTTTTCCGTAGTTGGATTCTACAAGCAATTTGCAGGCCTTGTTTATATTTAATCAGTAGGTACACAACTACTGACCTATACTGCGGCATTGTACGTTGATCCTGCTTGTAAAATAGTTTTTCTGCATATTTAATTAAATTCAAGCAAGTGAAATACTTATGGAGCGAATCAAGTACGTTTTCTCAATAAAATTTGGATTAATATGTCTCGAGTGAAATTGGCCGAGAGTGTACAGAGATCAACTTTTCGAATTCTTGAATTATTGTAATCATAAAATGTGCCAAGTACTTTCTTTTTTCATTTACGATGTTTGTATAATACTATTTTACAAGATATTTAATATTTGAATGGAAAAATAAATAAATTCAAATAACTGCAAATAATAAATTATTTATAATTATTATTTTATAAAATTCATTGTTAATATTTATGTTATTACATAAGTTCTAATCAGTTCACTATACTATTATTACATATAACAAAAGTGAAGCAAGTATCTCAGTTATAATAATTATATATTGATGTCCTTTTCTTACTTCTAGATTGTGTATTTACTTTTATTTAGTACCATTACGTAAAAGCTCACCTTATTCACTAATTTAAGTAGCATTATAAGCTACTTTCGCGCACTAGTGTGGAAAGAAATTTAATTAGATGACCAGTGCTAAAAAAATATTCATTGTACTTTTATTTACTTTTTTAATAAAATATTAATGTTTGTTGACATTACTTGTCAAATAAAATGTTGACAGTTTTGACAGTTAGCTGATTGTCACAGTAATGAACAAATTATAGTAAAATAAAATATATTGAAGCTTTGATTGTGAATAGGTTTTTGTCAGTTCGAATAAAATACAGGATAAATAGATACAATTGTTATTATCGTATACTTGCGTGATTGTATCACGGGCGTTTGATAATGACTTATTTTCTACACTGGTCACATATACTACTATTTTATGATTATGTTACTCATTTGAATTTCGCATAAAATGAAAAATAACATTTGGAGATTTCTAAACTGTAGTTTAAAATCTATTTAGAATGAAACTCGATTATAAATAGGTGCTGCCACTTCTTATGATCGGCTAAGACCTAACTCTAAAGTGAAGTTTACATTATACGATTTCTGCTATGATTATATGGTTTACAAAATATACTTTATAATTTTAAGAAAGAAAACATAGTGTAAACAGTGTTTTACGGTTTATCCTATGATAAATCATAGGAGAAATTGTATAATGTATTCTGCACTTTATGCTTGTTGCACCTTATGGATTTCTCCAAATCATGCATAGTGCGAATCGAAGTTCCGGGTCACGGAACCCCTAGATAAAGTTAAAAATTTGTCGAAATGTCCTATATAAAAGGGGTTCATTGTGGGACGTCTTGGGAATACCCCGGGAGATGTTTTAGAAATAATTTAATTAATACCCACTTTTACCATAATTTTGAAAATCTTTTATTGACACTATATAAGTGTCAAAACCGATCGATACATTGCACTCCATGAACTCAAATGGCTATTTATCACATTAACAGCTGTATTAACATTTACATATGCATTAAAATTAACAGTAAAGCAAAGTGGTCGAGATTACCTGCATTTTGCGAATAACTATGGGTAATATCAATCACGTAATACTTTGTTGTTTTTTAGCTTTTCATAAATCAGAATTGTTATTTAATTGCTTTTATATGCTATTTAGTTTTTTAAATCATCAAAGAATGTTATTCAATAAATTTTTTTTTACATACTGCTGATCTAAAAATTTCATTATCTCACCCCTATATCTTTTATAGTATAACAGGTAAGCGTAAATAAAATGTTACTAAACTTAATATAATTAATTTTTCTATTAATATATCAATATGGAAAAATCATCAGTTTTCATTAAAACCTTATTATCGAGTTTACTTGATTCTATGCATAAGCAATGTCGCAGAGGTGGAATACTACATTAATAATTAACTAGATTAATCACTAGACTTAGGGTTAATACTCAATATATCGCGTACGCATTCGATAACTCCCTGGTGAACGTGAATCAATTTCTACCTGTATATTATTACTAGTTATGTAATTTAATTTATACTAAATAATCTATAGTTCAGGATTATAAGTTCTGCAAGGTTGACCAATGTCTAGTTTAAAGACTAATTTGGTTATTTTTGTTTTTCCTAATTATAGGCAAGCTTCAAACACACGATCCTTTTAGTATACACCTACATACATCCTAGTACAACCTCCGAACATCTTCGTTAATTTTAAGAATATCACTACCTACCAACTCCAAAATATTGTTTACGGTGTGGGGGGAGAAGAATTTATCTTTTTGTATAGGTTTTAATTCTTGGGACTATAAAACTATCCAACATTCTGCATTTTAAGGAAGAAGCTCTTGTGCCCAGTCCCCCCCCCCCCGTCTACTGAAGTGATAAATGTATGTATAAATACCTCTTTTAATATGTAATGTTAATTTAAACCATTTATTTTCGAATTTTGGTTAGTTAAATATTTACAAAAAGTTGTTTAAAGTTTGTCGTCGAATAGCCGTACCCACGTAGCTATAGATTTTCTTAGATTCTTCTTCACTTGTACACCGGATTACCTCGGCAATTCCTCCCTACAGACAAACTTTTTTTTTTCATAATGTATGTTTCACATTGAACGAACCTTGTCATGTTTAAGTCTTTAAATCTGATGCCTGTAATAGTATACACGTTAGAATATACTTCGCTAGCTGAATTGCAATTCCAGCTATGCTCGTCAGTAAAAATGTTTAAATTTTGCTTGCTTGATTTTGAATTAACCGTTTAATTACCTACTTATATTATTACATTCTCGTAAAGCAGGATAATCGCTTTCCATCTCAGTTTATGCTCTTATGGGTTTTCCAGAAGTAAAAAGTAATAGTATCATAATTTTGTAAATCCTAACTATAAAGAGTTGTATCACCAAAAGGGTACGCATTTATACGGTTTTATATTATATTCCATGACTCTAAAACTTTGCTATCCATTTTACAAGTGCATCCTTTCGAAGCAAATCGGAGTTTTGGATGGTTTATACTATGCAAAAGCCATAATTTATTTTTGAATTTTCTGTGCTTAAGTATGTCTGTAAATTTCAATTTTACGTAAATTGCGGTAAATTCTCGTACACACCCCTAGTAAGTTCTGATACATTTTCGTACACCATCCCCATACACTCTCCGCAGGTCCCCGTACATTCTTGTGAGTGTACACCATAAATCTCCTTTTACTCTCAATAATAGAGTACAAACCCCATTCTTTAATTCTCAACTAGGAGGAACCCAGGGATTTCAAAGTAATCATCTAACTAGGTGTAAACCACGACTTGAATTTCTGGACTGCATTACTGCAGATTGTGGCCTACCACTGCATTTTAACAGTGATAACACATATTTTCGATTGATATCATTTAAAGCAACCTTAAAATTTTATTTTATTTATATTACGTTAACCAGCCAAATTGATAACTAAATCTAAGTGTATATTTTAATAGAAGACCGGTAAGAGGAATTAACTTTACCGAACACGGTGGTTTGCTACATGAAAGAAGCGCAGCAAAGCAAAAGCCTAGAGTAAATTCGCTACCACTCGAGTTAAATTAAATAATTTTTTTATTATCTATAAAGTGTTTATTTTAGATATGTAACAAAACTATACCGTTTTTAACAGTAAACTTTAACCGTAATAATTGCTACTTTTTAACAGGTTAGGACTAACAATGTTTGAAAAAGATACAGAAAGTGAAAAACCGAATATAAATATAATATGGAAATTGAAAAAAATTAAAAATTAAGTTTTAAAAATGAATAGTTGAAAAATTAACGTTAAATATTAGAATAATAATTAAAATTGTTGAAATAGAAATTTTATTAAATAAATATTTTGTTTAGTTTTCAACATTTGAAATATTCTTATCGTATTTTGTTTTTGATCAGTGACTATAAAACATTTTTTAAATGGAAAACCTTATTTTTATTTACGGGAAGTACGGAAAATATGACCTTAAAAGATTTTTGAAATAATCAGATATAAACACCTCCTACAATATATTTTTCTGTAGAGGTTATATTGTTTAAAATGTTGCAGAAGCATAATTATCATATAATTATTCAATGATTCTGATTTGTTAATTAATATTAAAAACATCCATTCTAAGATAGGTGTAAACATGATATGTTGAAATAAAAATAATGCAATACTATTTCGTATTACATTATATTATATTATTAGGGTATCCCCCGCTCATCTCGATGATTCCTCTCTTTAAAAATGCTGTGTTTTTGTTAACTCAATTGTTTTGATGACGTTAAATAAGGAATTTCCATTTCCCTAGGGAAATAAAGTTACTTACTTCCCGGTTGTTTGGAAAAATAAAAAAATGTAAGATTAACTTACAGTGCCCTAAATGAATAATGTAAGTATAACTTACTTGATGGTAGTAAAAAAAGTTTTCTCTATGAGCTTTTAGCTTTTTTTCAATTGTTTCTTAATTTTTATGTATACAGAAACAAGTAGTGTACAAATAATACACATGCATATTCTAAATTTCTGTAATCCAGGTAAAAAATAAATTTATGAAAACTAAATTTCAATCTTGATCTTGAATCTTGAGTGATACCAAGTAGTAATTTATCGTTTAGAGGAAATTCTTAATTAATCAAAATATTGATACCGTTACTGAATTTCAGTTTCTTCATCTCACTTGAGGGCTTCATTAACTACTTGCGTATGCAATTAATTATATGTGTAACACAAGATGAATTACAAAACAAAAAGGTCGAACGTATATAATAAGGAAAACGGTTGTGCAAATATTATGATTGTGTACCGTGAGAGAAACAGGAATATTGGACATTAAACATAATTTATTTATACTTTTGTATCTAACGACTTACAGTATTATGTTCTTTCGGGAAAGATTTTTAAATATTAATAAAACATATATGGATATGTTCGGTTGTTGTGGTAGTTTTAACTGTCGTATTATAAAGCTCTGAAGATGTGAAAAAAGATTAGAAAATCAGAAAATCGGTTTGTCCTAAAGTACATCATTTATGTGAAACGTTCAGGTTTCTCTATTTTTATTAATTAAATCTTAATAGAGGAAACTACTTATTGTGTTTCAGTTTTTACTATAACCACAATATAAATAGTATACGGAGCAATACTAATAACTTTTATCATACATCACCACTACATATTGGATTCTATTAACATAATGGTTTTCCGTTATATTCCCGATAGCCATAGATTGATCTTAGTTAGCTCCCATAGATTGTCGATATAAGCTTAACATTTCTCCGCCACGCCGGCGCCGGTTTTCAAAAAATATTATAACAATTTTAACAATAACAATAAGATATTATGTAAAAGATATAAATAAATATTATGAAAATTTGTATCTCAAAAAAAAAAACATTCAAAACTATCGTTTGGTCATAAAATGTCTAGACAATCTTTCCAAAATTATTTGGTAGTAATGATACACTTTCATTTTACATCAAATAAAGGTCGACAGTGCGACGGTTACAGCAAGGATTTGTTATCAATGTAATTAAATATAAAATAATATTACTGAAAAACACTGACAACAAATTTTGTTACAGTTTTGAGTGCCTAAGTGCCTAATGTATTCGAAATTGGCAGTTTACTAATTTAGATTTTGTTACTCTATCTATTTTATCCTTACTAATGCTTACTAATTTAGCTTCAAAAGGATTAAATATATTGACCATAAGGGGAAATTTGTAGTCGTTCAACCGATATACTGTCATACTGTATCATACTAACAATTTAATCAATTATGGTAACATTTCCTTCAATCTGATTATATAACAAAAAAAATTAATTGAATAACTATATCATTAATATACATATTATATTTTGTTCTACTCTTATTGAGAAATACGTGTATTGCACATGCGATATTTCTATAGAAATAATATGCCGTAATAAATGGCGTAATAATTACTATAAACTGTCAAAATCTAAATATTGATTTAAATGTCTTTTCAATTTTTTTATTGATTGAGTTACATAATGAGACACTTTTGCGCACTAGTGCGGAAAGTGATTACTTTGAACACAGTTGTTGAAACACAGTAAATTCGATGAATGAGTATAATAAATGAAATTCAAATGAGTATAATAAATCTTGATATGAATTCATAAATTGAAATACCTTGATCATGTTATTATGTAAATAATTATAACTATAATATAATATGAAATATATAAAAAATCATTGATTTTCTAGATCGATAGATTTCAAGTTATTACTTTTAACAATTAAACAAAGATAACTTTATAAAATTAATTTTTAATCATATACATATTATGTATGTACACTGGGCAACAAAGCAACCTTTTAAGAATATTTCTAATTCCAAACATCTTTTAATTTCACTGAAACTTATTTTCAGTTGCTTTCAAGATGAACGGGAAGTAATTCAATTTTATTATAAATATTTAACTTTTAATTTTACTACGTGAAAAAAAGGATCATTTAAGGTTTTTTTTGAATTTATGTTTTATTGTTAATATTTTAATCGCATATGATCAAAACCTTGTTTCCTGAATTTAAATTTGTAGACTCTTTTGTTGTGCTTATTAAGAAATATTTAAATTTTGGTAATTTCTGTCATTCCTTCGATTAGGCCCTCAAATTGGTTCATTTTATATCTACTTTTAAATTTATAATTTACCATCTACTTTTGAAATAATTTAGTAACAATAATTATTTAATATTAAATAAAATAAAATTGCTTAAATATGCTTATAATTATTTTCATATCAAAATTATAAAAAGTTTAATTATACTTATGTTACATCAAAATTTTGTGTTTTTACATACAAAACAGCGTTTTATGTACTATTTTCTAAAACAGCTGTCACAACTCTTAAATCATACTCACGTTACAAAAAACTTCTTTGTTTTTCGCTTTCCACAAAGTTAAACTTTATTTTGCCGCAATGTAGCTTACGTCCAGTTTTAAAGGTGCCCAAACAAAATATTCATACATATATAACGGTTTCAAAAGCTTTTAAGGTCAAGTTATTAAGCACAGCATAATATTATTATTAAATGTGTTTTTATACTTATTTTTAACTTTTGTCAGCTTTCAAAAGAAATTGTTTACATGAAGCGTAGGTATATTACACGGTACTAAAGAGGTACGTATTTGTACTTACATTAGAGGATTTACTTATTAATGGTAGCGGAAACCCCTGACGCAGGATGCCTTGTAAAGACTTAAAACTCTTAAACTACATACATAATAATATGTAGGTACATACCGGGTGACAATAAAATACGGAGACTGTTTAAATTCTAATTATTTCTAATGAATTGGAACCAAATCATTTGAAAATTTTAAAGATTGTAAATATTACTTTTTTTTAGACTAAAAATTACACATCTGCAAAATTACTTTCATGGGGCATCAATATACAACTTAAAACATTTACTAAAATTATCAGCAATTTTAAACCACTCTCTTGGTATAACTAATAATTGTCATTCAATTTCATCAATAACAAAAGTTTTCAAAAAAATAAATTCAAGCACAATAAATATGTAGTATATTATACAATGTATATTATACAAAAGGTAAAATTAAAATCCGAACTAACCAAGCAAGCATAAACGAAAAACGATAGATAGTTAATGAAATCTTAAAACAAGATCGTTTATAACTTTTTGGCATAAGTAACATAATATTTTGTACAAAGAAAAATTCCAATTTCTTTGTGAAACAAGTATTTCAATATTCAAAAACGGGTATAAATATTTTTCTGCATTAAAATAATCTGGTGTATAGGCTAAAGCAGTAGAGGAAGCTCTAAATTTTATATCACAGACCAGATAGCAGTTTTCTGAATTAAGTTAATCAAAATAACCCGAAAACAAAAAAATGTTTGATATATAAGTTAACAAAAAAATATTGAAATGCCCATTTAGATCATCCTTTTTTAGGTCAGAAAAAATCGGGGAACATTCCTGCAAAATATTCTCTCATATTTTTTAATATTTACACTAAAGAAGTATTATGTTCTCTTTTAGTTAATTAGACGACTTACCCATTTTTGAAGGCGGATATTTGAAGTAGAATATAATATCGTTATTTTTTTAAACAAGCAAAAAGAACAAGAGAACGTAAGCTGTTAGGGATCTTAACTCAAAAGATATTTTATATTATTTTTCTTTTATATTAAGTTTAAGCTTTCAGCAATAAATAAACAAATACTTAAAAACATCTTTTAAGAAAGAATCTGAAGCCTTTTAGCCGTAGCAGTTATCGAGTCATCGGGTGATGCCATTTGAACAATATCTGCGATGCAATTTTGGGAACAAAATGCAGTTTACGGTGAATCATTTTCTTATTAGATATTTCGTGGTGGCAGTTAATATTTTAAAAGTTTCCACTTGAGTTGAACAACTAGCTTATAATTTCAAATTTCCATGTACAAAATTTAAAAAAGTATGTTAACATTTCGCGGCTACAAATAGTATCTATCATGCATTGCGCTTGTTAAATTATTACTTATTTCATTGAAAACACAAGTATTTTATTACATAAGCAAAATACATTTTAAATTATTTATAATAATATATTATTTTACAAAAAAAATTAAAATTAGATATAGTAGCTACAGCTGTACATTTTGAGGATATAAATGTTTAGAATTGTCGTAATTCGGGTAAATAACTTTATAAAATTAATCCATACATATTAAATGTCCACAAATTCAAAGGCTAATCATCAATTATTACATTTCACAATTCAACGCAGATTTAGATCAATCGCGCTTTGGTGTATAAAGAAAATAGCTACCATATCCAATCAGTATGTATAAATGGAAAGCTTTCTTCTTTTCCTTACTTGTTCACTCAAGCGGCGGAACAAAATTATTTGGAAAACACAATATAAAATAAACGAGAGTAAAAACGCAACCTGAATTTTAAAGTTTTTCGAGTATGTTATATAAACGGAACTCAATTTCCAATTAACTTACACATAGTTTTTAATTTTATAACGAAACATGTTTATAAAAATAGAAGTAAATTTTTAATAAATATGTTCATAATAAACCTTACGGCGTAAATATTAATAAAACTGAATACAAAATTAGAATTTTTGTTGCCTTATTATGTTTTTAAGATAAGAATGAAATATATAAATGTTTTATTTTCGTGTTAGTTGTAGGTAGCAATCGACATTAACAAGACTTAGCAATTTGTGATTATTTTTTCGGTTATTCAGTTAAATTTTTCTTAATAAAATTAGTCGTCTCGATTACATAAGATAATTATTTTTAAAAAATTTTGAGAATGAAACATCGTTGACTCTCACGCATAGTGCATTCTGGATACATTCATCATATCAAATATAATACGATATCAAAATTGGCTCATAAAGGTGTAACGTGCCAAATTTACATCTTTGTCATGCTGGCAAATTTTATATTTTAAATTTTACGTGGTAGGTACACACAATTATTATGTTAATATTTATTAACATAGCGTTGTTTATTTTAAGATCCAATTAACTTTGTTAAATATTTAAATTTTATTTAATTGACGTGATTTGTTTATATTTTCATAATAAATTTATCGAAAATCACCTTTGGTTAAAATCGAAATGTTATTTTATGAGTAATCGAAATAATCGGTAATGGACCAAAATAATGAACGTGCACACGACCAGTTATACCTTCAACGTCGAGGGAATGAATTTTATTTAGCAGAATGCCAGAATAAAAGAAAATTGCAGATATGTAGAATTACGATCGTCGATCTTAAATTGGTAGTCACAATAGATTAGCACATAATATAGTACAACTAGCATTATACATACTTAATTGAACTATGGTCATTAATTAAATGCATTTAAGTTGCTACCGTGGTCATTATTGCTTGTCATGGAAAGATACTCTTCATCAGTTCTAGTATCAGCATCACACATGCGAGTGTACATTAGTACAAATAGTTCAAGTAGTGACTCTTGACCCTTGTCCATCAGAGTTCATTACTGAACACGACAATCCACTTAAACCCCCAGGTGCGTGCACAACAACGTCGATTAATCAAACTTTAATTGATCTCGGTTTAGCTCAGATTCTCCATCAGTTCATTGCGAATAGTTTTATGTTTGGATTGACCGCAAATTTAATTAATATACACTTTAATGAATTCTAAAAACTGCCAACATTCGTTTAATTGCATGAACTTTTTAATTTGATGAAGGAAATTGTAAAAAATATTTAACGGGGGTTGATTTGCTATCGGAAAACAATTTTTGATAACACGATATTATCATTTATTAAATCTTCCTGCAAACATGATTAAAGGAAGTTTTATTGAATTACATATTAAATGTATTCTGTTTTCAGTTAAAATGCTGGTATGTATGTGTTATTAAATTTTTTTTATAAAAATTTACAAAAAAAAATATCAAAAAACCTTCCGCAAGAAGGAGGTTATATAAAGGGCTCTTAATCATGTTTTTTACTGCCAAGTCAGCTTATAAGTTAACTGTTCTATAGAGATCATTTCTCAACTTTTCCAATAAAAAACTATCCATTAAGAGATGTGGCCAGAAGGTCATGTGTTTATAAAACTTTTATATAGATTTTCTTGTTGTTTTTTTTATAAACTTTACAATAAAGTTTAAAAAAAAATTGATTTTAAGGAAATTGCCATAATTAAATTTTACCTAACTTTTGCCAAGTATTATTAACATCCAAGCCCTGTTTCAGTACTAAATTAAAGAGGTATTAAAGTGTAAAATAAGATAATTGGTAACAAATCGGGGTTTAATAATTTTAAGTAAACTTTTGCACACCCTATCCTGAAAATTGTTTATTGATATTAATTTACCTTCGAATTAGAAACAACGCAATTAAAATAACTAGGGATATATTAGGAAATTTATTAAAAGGTTATGCACATATTATATAACGAACATATTTTAGAGCTGTATATTTTTAATTAAACTTAATAAATGTAGATATTTAGGAAATTTACATGTTTAATTTTAAGATGAAATAGTTGAAATAATAAGCATTTATATTATACTTTTTTTCTTAAAAAAATATCATTTAATGCATTTATTTTCTTTACACAAAAAGCATGCTGAAAACTTGGAAAAGTAAACCATAGAATAAACTCTTTCTGTAATTTATTCAAAAGGCTCTTGCAAGACATATAGAACTACGTCTGCTACTTCTATCGAATTAAAATTTTATTACTAAATATTGCAGGAAAAAGTATATTTTACTGCATATTCCTATTAAATATTTTTTGTATCACGCTGAATTGCACAGTTGGATGTTACACTTAACTTGATGGTTAGTGTAAGCATGTGGAGTATAATAAATATATCCTGTTACAATTTTTGCAATATAAATAATGGAGTTAATATTTCAATAAGGTAATTAAATTTCGGATTAGTGCTTTTTAAAATATTTAATGTATGGTCTGCAAACATAAAAGCTGCTTTAAAATAAATCTGGTCAATGTAAGTAGATTAACACATCACAAAGAGGGAGTTACCAACACTAAAACGATAGTTCAAAACTTAAATTTTACTAAGTAGCTGATTAAATCTCTGTATACATACAATATCAGTTCTCCAAGATTGCACTACCGTTCGCAGTGCTGGATAGAGTTAAAAGTTGATAAAATCGATTTTAATAAATTTTCTTAAACTGGATACTGTACGAAGTCTCCTGCATTCGATGCAAAGTTCTTAAAAGATTTTAAATTTCCACCTTTACATGAGGTTGAGAAATAATGAATTATGGATGTACCAAATGAGAACAAAAAATCTCCCATAAACAACATAATTATAGTAATGACGACTAGTGAATGCATTCTAAATCTGATTGAATACATATGTACCTAATCCAAATATATGAAAATCATGAATCATTCTAAAATTCACTAATGTTTTATGACATACGGTTAAAAAAAATCTTGAAAAAACTTTAAGTGTTATTGCTTCGACCCTCAGCTTGCATTTACTTCAAAAAACGTGTGTTAATTTACCAAATTAAATTTACAAAAAAGAAATTAATAGCACATTATTTTTTATCCTCTTGCCAAATACTTATGATTTTCTTGATATAAATATTTCTTTCAGGAACGAGTTTTTCAACATTCAACTTAGAAAAACAACACCTGCATAAATAAGGTAGAGGTTCTAACTTGATAATCTTATTATTAGAAAAATACAAGACAATATATTTTTGATTTTGATTATAAAACATGATTCGTTTGCAGGGATGGCCTCGCTTGCGACCTGAACGCCGCGACATAGAAACGCTGCATCCAGGTCGCAATACTATGTATTACATGTATTTACATGGCGGTAACTAGTAGCTACTATTGTGATTCGCAACTTTGTACGATTTTCATTGTTATTTCTGTCACTACGTTCGAATTGCAAGCGTAGTCGTAATCCTTAAATTTGAGTATACCAACATAATTTCTTTAAAGATCTTGATCACGTCGTTATTTATGATCCTATAAGAATTTTGTTGTATAAACTGTAAATTTCATAATCAAATTTAATCTATATTATTAAAATGTAATGGCAAAAATCAAAAAAATAAGAATTTCCTAATTATTTAATATTTAATGTAGTATTGAGTAAATTCCTAGATTTTCGACATTTTAAAATTTTATTGCCGAATTTTTACTATTATAAAATAAAATATGAGACCTTCCAAAAATCTAGATTAAGGTTTAATTTATAATTGTGGTTCAAATACCAAATTTTCGGTTACAACACGATTAGCAATTATTTATTGTAGTTTTAAAAATCGTTATGAAATGTAATATATTAACTTGGCTTTTGTCTCTATTACACAAACTTACCAATTAATTAATACAAAATATATAATATTACGGAAAATCTAAACAAAACATTAAAATAATACAAATTTAAATATTGTAAAATGCAAAATACCTACTATGTGGAAAAAAAAAATTTAATAAACAACCAAAAGGACTTTTGACAGAGTAGAACTAAGAATATATAGAAAAAGCAATAGAACTTCATTTAGAAGTAGTATACAGCATTGTTTTTTAATATTTCAAGGAATAATATTAAGGATCGTCCATTACTTACGGAAAAATTTAGGTGGAGGGGAGTATCGGAAATCTTAGGTGGGGGGGGGGGGGAATCCGATGTATTCCTTACGTAAGTTCTTAAAATATTTTTTTAAATTCAATTTATAAATCAAATATATATTTTTTTCTTTTTACAATATAACGTTGGTAATCCCTTAATATCCAGCTAAAAAATATTCAAAATTGTACCAAAACATAAATTAATTCATTACGTAGAGATGTGGGGGGGTCCCACGAAAACGTGGAATCTGCGCGAAAAGTAAATCGGGTGCTAGGTTACAGTTAATATTTTATGTCTTTTTAGAAATTATAAGAAAAAGGTTTAATCTTACACCGTATATTAACCGTTTACATTAACCCCTCGCAGTACTGGCTTCTAGGTACACTATAAATATCTCATCTTCTATTATTTGCGTTCAAACGTCCCAGCGTTCAAACGTCCTTGTGTCCAAACGTCCCTGCGTTGAAATGTCCCTGCGTCCAAACGTCCTTGCGTTCAAACGGCGCGGCGGCGCAATATTACATTATGAAACCAGATGAAAATTAAAAAATGCATAAAACATTAGTACTGCGATATAAGGTTCATATTCACTATTATTTTCGATCTTCAGTGGCACATAACAAGGAAAAATTTAAAATAATAGTATGAAACTAGAAATTATAATATTGAAAACCACTGAAAAACTTAAAATTACCCAAGAAAACATTTAGAAAAAGTGTGGATTGATACCAATGTAACGTACTTCGAGTAAGTCGACTGCACTGCTACCTGTATCTTTTAAAAAGTTAATTTGAAACAACATTCTAAAATTAACCACATCAGTGGATTGATGTGATAGCTGGTTGAGTTACAGCGCGGAAATTCTGGGTTCGAATCTCGGACTTAGCGGAATTTCTTAGCTCGGCCTTCCGGTGTGCATCAACACGGTGTGGATTTAAGAATAGGTTCTATATTTACTAAAGTCTGGCTAATTGGCAGAACGTCAGGGTCAAAAATAATTTAAAAAAAAAGTTTTGAAATTGTACCAGTTTTATTCATTATTTAATTTTTATCTTGTTTCATAATATCGTAATAATAGTTTTTCTTCTTTTTCAAACATTCTTAGTCATATCCTGTTAATAGTCTTAAATTAATGTGTTTTCATTATGTTTTAAATAGTAATTTTCTAATAATTAATTATAATGTATTTTTCAAAATATCGAAATCGAATGATGCAAGAAATATTTAGAATAATCTTTAAATAAAATTTTTAATTTGTAGGTATGCTTTAAAGATAAATTAAATTTACGTTTTCAATTGTAATCTCTAATCTACGCAACAATAAACAAAATAAAACTTTTCTTTTTAATGTAATTATTAAGTTTAGAGTTGATTGAGTTGTTAGTTTAGGGATATCTTTGAGAAAAAGGTTCTAACCACAATTACTTTATTAAGTTTTAGAAAATCTTAATCTTGGCTACTCGTAATTACGTTATAAACTTAAGATCCACACGTATTAGAAAATTAAATTCCATAATAAGCACCAAGTAGTCGGTAAGTAATTCTTCTTTTTAATTTCCAATTTAGTTATGTATTTTGAATTACATAGTTTATAGTTTCACTCTGAAATTTGATTAAACTACAAACTCGGTACTAGTAGGTATCATAATAGAAATAATTTTCAATGGAATACAGAATTAATTTAAATTAATTGTCCAAACTATGCCCAAGTACAATAGCAGAAATATTGCATAATTTTATTTTTAATTAAGTATGAATCATACTTATAAGAGCCAACGTATTATTGTTAAAGTATCTGGATAAGGAAATCATTTTGTCAGCCATTTAACAACCCTATTATAGTGTGGACTACCTATTCGGAACTCGATGTCGAATAATTTTGTGATAGCAGTAAACTGACCATGTCACATTGATTGACAAGTCAATAAAAAGTATCTGGAGATAGTGGGATAACATGTAATCGAAGAAAGTTTGCCACTTCCTTTTGACCAATTTTAAAAGTAAGAGATATATCACTGCTCTAAGCAGCCATTATATAAAAAGTACCTATTTGTCTATATTTGAGTTATCGTATTTTGATTGGTACTGTTGTTTTGTTTAAATATTATTTTGAATAACGTTCGACGTTTTAAATTACATACATATAAACCCGATGGTAACGTATATTAAATATAAATTAAAAAACAGAATTCCTGCGGCGTTTGAAAAATCCAATATAAAAACGAATTTTATTTATTGTTGGAAATTGAGAAAGAAATCAAACAAAAAAATGTAAAACTTTAGGCGGTGAGCAATTATTGTGGTTGAATAGGTCCATGTTTGGCAGGAAATGTTTGGTCAAAGTTAGACATACAAAAGTTTATATCAATAGGAAAGTTAAATATTAAATCAAAATAAAAATAAGAAAGTAGCACGTATCCTATTGTTAAAATTTTTATCAAGAAAAATATAATTTCGTGCTATACATTATGAAGTTTTATATTAAATTATAGTTGAATATTAATGCGATGTAGGTAGTTGATGCAGTTTAATTTCGTCTTATAATTATTTATGATGAACAACTTTTGCAATTTCAATTAATTTTATAATAAGAAAACTAAAACTGTTTTAAGTGTCCTTGCCTTCAGAACTTGAGACCAAATAACAATGTTACGCTGAAAGTTATTGAACCGTTATTTCTTTTGAAAACCTATTATAGTTTTGTGATATTGCATTTTACACATTTACAGATTTTTATTGTTAACAATTTTTAGAACTGCTATTTTAGATTTCAAAATTTTCGGACTGGTGATATTGCATTCTTACACCTGCAAAAATTATTAAAATTTACTATTGCATTGTATAAACAAATTTTCAAAAACATTATATTCGATTACTTTCAGCACAGCAAATTTCAATACAAAATAGTAGAGTATTAAATTTTCTATGAGAAAACTTAGCCTTAGTAATCTATTTTCCGGCAACATAAAATTGAAATTATTATATTGGCGTAATTTAAGATACAACTGTGACCATTACTAGAGCAGTGATCATTACTGGTACAGTTACCCTGGTATAAAATTACATTTTAAGCTTCTGTCAGTTCACAATATTTGCTACGCCAATTTATTGATGCTCAAGTCGTACTTTCTAGCTATTTATTTCAAGTTTGGATACGGTTCAGTTATTTCAAAAATTTGGAATATTTAAAATGAAACTATGGAAAATTCTTCGATTGTTAAATGGAAAGTTAAAGTTAATCAATTTGTTTTTGAAGCAATTTTAGTAATTTTAATAGTATTTTATTGCTTTACACCTTCGAGTTGCTTTATTGTTTCGATAAAGCTATCAATACATAAAATTGCAATAAAGCTCGAGCAATTTCAACTTTGGTTATTACATTGAAAACGATCAAGAAATTTCCTTATAAGTGTAATGTGCTACAATTTTAATGTACTATGGAAATTCAATGTGCAAGGTGGTCGCTTAAAGTTTTTATGGCAAAACTTTTATATTTTAAAATTCCATTAATGCATGACATAACTAACATTGTCCTAACAACCGTGATATATTTATAAGTATTTAAAATCACTTAACGAGAATATTTTGTCGGCAGGTATTTTAATATTCGATGAATATTCAATTACATTGTCTTGGATTTCTTTTTACGGTATTTCTATAATAATTAGAATTTTTTTTTTTTAATTTAAATTGGATATGAAGCACTTTATAGGATTTTAGACATTTTATTAGTGATTGGTGGGCATTATTTATAATATTGTAGGAAATTGTACCCTCTAGTACTTACATCTTTATTAATGCTTAGTCTTTTGTTCCGAAAACCCTTGCAGCATTTTTATAAAGATCAAAGACCTTTATTCAATATTACTCCAATGAATTTATATTTAACGTTTCTATCTAAATCCAACAATTCATATTTGTGTTGTGGAATTTAATTTTTCTAAATAATTAAATCATATATTCTTTTGTTATAAGACTCTAACATTTATAAATTGTTGAGACAACTATAATTGTTTATTTTACTCAAATACATTTTTCTATTATTCGTAAAAATGTTCGTGATGCATGTGAAAAGGCTGCAGTAATGCAGATTTGCTGTCTTGAGATGTTTTAGTGTAGGACTGTAAATAAATTTCATGCAGCGTGACTTCCTTAATTGCTGCATTGTTATGGAATTTAATCCCGTACATTTTTATGTATACCTTCGGCATTTTGTATTAAATTTTCTTTTATTTTTTGTTAGTTTATGTGCTGCTACATTTATTCAAAGAAAATTCCGCATAACTAAATAACGGAAGAAACAAATGAGTTGCACTGAAAAAGCGTTCTGCACAAGTTTTAAACATTAATGCTGACTAAGCTTCTAGTAAATTTTAAAACTATTTAATGTATAAAAAAAAGTATTAGAAGATGGCTTCTTCGACGTTTTTCTATTTATCGTAATAGCATTATAAAAGCAATATAATGGCCGTATTTGATACGTTAAATAAATGTAAGATTAAGTTAAAATGTATGATCTATTCAAAAGACTGAAAGTTGAAAAGCCCTCAAAGAGCAGAAATTCTTGTAGTGGCGTTTCTAAAATATATTATTCTTATCGAGAACTTAAATCATAATTCCCACTTTCCTTTTACAGATACCACAGATTCCGGCATTCCTTTTCAAACTGATAGCATTCCTTTTAACAAACGAAATGAATTGCATTGAATAAAACTAAACTGATCGAATTTCTTTGGTATTTTTGCTGTTTACATTAAAAACAACTTTATTTTACCTTATTGCTTTTTCAAACTTTCTCGTTAGCAAAGTTGAAAAGTACTTAAATGTTGCAAGTATAGGAACAAATTAATTGCAAAATTATACTATATAATTTATATTTATGCACCATCGTTAGAGGCGTTTGACGGTTTAGGGTTCAAAGTTTTAGCATAGTTTGATAGTTCAATTTCAATTTAAATTTTTCCAGTATATGAATCAGTGTAACAGGTAAAATAGTTTAATAATTTTAAAATTTTCGTGCAACGTTTTTCGTATATTCTACTTTGCTGATTTAAAATGATCTATTGATTAGTTTTCCAAATATTATTATAATTTCTCATTTCGGGCTTATTAGAAACAACTGACCCACTCCCAAAGAGAGTAGAATAGGAATTTAACTCTTCAAAGATGTTTATCTTGTAAACATTTCGTATCAAAATACAAATTTGTTTATTAATCTAGTTTCCCATATTATAGAGTAATATTATTGCAATGTGAATCTAAACTAATTTCAGTGCATCTATGAGATTAAATTAATAATATTGATATTGCGAAAATGCACAAACGTAATTAATTTCAATTAAAATCTGACGCATGACTAAATTTTACATAGTGATTTTGTTTATAAGAATGATATACTAAAATCATAGTTTCACCTTAAGAAATTCAAACCTGGTAAGCTTAAGTTATACTTTCTTTAAAGAAAATCTTTTTACAATCGCTTTTCCATTAACGAAAAACACATTCTTTCTACTAAAAAGAAATTGCGGTTTGCGCCAAAAATGCGGCATCTTATTTTCATATTTATTTAAATTGCGTACTACATAGCAAATATAATAAAGCAGTAATAATGTAAATTTAACACGTAGAATGCAATAACTGGATTATTACAACAATTTAAAGATATCGAGTTTCTGACACATAATTAGTAATTGTCAAAGTTACACTAAAACTAGATTAACTACATTGTATTTTGTCTCTACAAATTTTATATCGCACCAGACCATAAAATTTATATTATAATATTTGTCTTAAGCGGAAGGCATTAACTTGTCTTAAAAATCATACAAAAAACAATGTTTATAAAATAAATTAAAAAAGTTATTTCAAGTTTTGTAATATTCTTGAAAAAACTTTAATTATTAAATTTTTTATTATCTCTTAATGGATTACTCGGAGACGTTTTGCTAACGGTTATCGTTTTGCATTTTTAAGCAAGCAAACTTAAATTGTATAAATTTACTTTTTAAAAACCCGACTAATTTAAGTCTTGATATCGTTACTTGTAAGTGGTTAACATTTTAAAAGCATAACATTTTTGCCAACTTTATGTATGTAATTTGGACTAGACCCAATTACCTCAGGTTTCCAATTTTCTGATTCGTCACTGGAATTTAAAAGTTATTTTTCTTTGCGTGTCGAACATTATGTGGTTCGCAATCGATCAAGTCAAGATGACTTACTTATAGGGATGTGTAATTAATGGGGTTAGTTAACTTCCTCATACCCACAAATCGATCTTGGACTTTACATAATAGCAGTATATCAGGCGCGACCAGGATTAGAACCGCGGTTTCCCGTTTCCTACACTGATGGTGTATGCATTAAGCTTTACGCTTCGTAGCTGGTAATTTGAAAGTTAGATTTTCTAGATAAAATTATAGTTGTAAGCGCTTAAGAGTTTAGAAGAAATTGAAAGTACGAAAAGTATAAGTTTTAGATATTTAGCTAACCAGTTAGTCTGATGTTGTGTTGCTTTCTATCCTATAAACTAGACCCACTATAACTGGATTTAAAAAACATCTTTATCTGTATTTGGATACTAACATACTTTCAGCACTTAGGAGCGTTCACTTTGAGAATTCAACCCGAGTTTATAGATCAATGCAGAGTATTGAATAATTCTCGCACATTTAATTTATACATTTTATACTTAAAACAGAATTATTATCTGTTTATATTATCATAAAATTAAATATTATATTTATAAGAAAATGTTAAAAAACGGAAAGCTACACTTCATTGGCGACTTATTAGCTATGTTGTTTGTTTCCGGAAAAATTATGAGTAATTTGAAAAGAATCACAAAGAGAGTAGTAAAGAGGTATCGAGAGTAGATAAAATCCATAAGCTAGTTACTTCCAGGGGAAGATAATCCTTTTGTACAACTGACGTTAAAAGGAGCATTTTTAATTCATCTTTAACCAGTTCAAAATTTCATATAACACTAGTGTTAAAATTAAATCCATTTTAACACTAGTGCTAAAAGTAAATTATACATATAACACCAGTATTATAAGTAATTTACTTGGAATAAAATCGTGTTTAAAATTATTCACTCTTGTGTACACGGTGGTTGAAGTTTAGATCCGGTTTTCAAACTTACAAATATTTATTATTTGTTTTACAGTGAATAATATTTACGAATAAATTTATTAAATTATCATCAATAATTATATTATAATTTTGTTTAATAATATAAAGAATATACACTCGTTCAATTTTTATAAATCATATTATACTTAACATAACTTCCACATTTTCATTTGTATTTATTAATCATCGTTAATTCTTAAGTATGTAATTTATACCTAAATTTTTTATAGTGATTTTTGTAAACTTCAATTTGTAATCAGGCTAAATTGGTGTATATTTTCAGAGTAATAATATATCAAACTATAGAGATTATAATCAGACTTGTAAATTTATTTTTTAGAATAAATAAAAATAAAAAATGCACTATGTGATTTTCATACAAAAAATTCCATTCAAGATAGTTCATTTGCAATATTCAAAACCACAGCATGTTTAAATCTACAAAAACCAAATTAAGAAGTTAAAATTATTTCATTTTATTTTAAGCCACAAAAATAAATTTTAATTTCTCAGTTTAACTTTTGTTTAACTTAGTAAGAAAACAAGGAAACGGAGTTAGAAATCATATACTTTTTCATCAGAATTCTATCCTGCCATTAATATAAAATAAGTACTACTACTTCGGTAATGACTGGAGTAATATTGATAATCTGAATATCACTAACCACATTTATCATAATATTTTCTTAACAATTATGTATACGAGTACCTACAAGTATTATAAATAAATTATGGAAAATGTTATCCGGGATTTTTTGAATACATTCCAAAATATTGTTAATTTGTAAATTTTTTAATGGAGTTTTTTTAATTAAAATTTGAATAAGAAGTATTTTTATAATAATTGGATTTTTATCTATAATTTTAAGTGTCTTTTCTAAATTATTAGAATTGACGTAGTTTATCAAAATATTTATATAATATAGGAGTAATATATTTTATATTAAACTCCCATTTACATAGTTGCAACATTTGAGATTTTGTTATGTTGGCGTGCCACATGGTTCTCACTGTGATGCTATTCTGTATTGCAATTCATTAATGATATGATACTATGCAAATTCCTTGTAACTTCTTCTTATTTATTTTTCGATGTGATACATTTTCAAATGTATTGATCCCTGTAACGATTGTGTGTTGTTACAAAATTTTGATAACTTGATATGCAACTGGTGTCAAATAAAGAATTTTCAACTGAATTTTGATTAATGCTTTGCTATTTCGTTTTCTAAACATAAACGTTCTTCTTTAAGTTATTATGCACTTGAACATATTAACAAAATTAATGACCTTAGTGTACTATTATACAGGTTTAACATTCAGTAACATCTGTTGAATGGCTTTTAATTCCCCAAGTTTCAACCGTAGTCAATCCGTCCACTTCTCGACTACAATGGTGAAATTGTTATATTTTATTGTGGTTCATTCGTAATTGGAATATGCATGCAGTGTTTGGTTGTCTCATTATTCAGTCCAAAACGATCAACAAACAAAACTTTCTGAATGTGACTAACTTAAGTGGATGCAGTTTTCAGTCTCTGGCCACCAGAAGACCAGATTTCAATTTTCACAAGCAGGTTTGTTGGCAAGATCAACTCGAATGCTTTACAGCATATAATTTTTACATTGCCAGAGTTATAATAATTCATTTCATTTTATTTATTATTATTATTATATAATATATTATTCGTATATAGCTTTTGTAAAAAATAATATAGAACATTATATGAACAACAAAAATGGTAGAAGTTTACAAATACTATAAGAGTGCAAAATAATACACTTGAAAATCGTAGTAATAAAGGTTTACAGTTTGCAAATTTAACGGTAAAAATTTTTATTTGTTATCACTCTAGCAAAGCAATAAATTTTCTCAACTACCCCAATTTTTCAAAAATTTAAAAAGAAGAGTAATTTGTCAAATTGTGCTCCAAAATGAAAATGCAAAAATTACAGTTACACATTTTATTTAAAAACTTCGTAAATTGTTTTCTTTCTTTCATTTTAAATGCAATTTTCTTACCTAGAAGGAAAATAAATAGGTAGCCAGTTTCCGTGTTAAATTATAGGTTCCAGGCGTAATAGCTTAGTGTTGCTTGTTCAATTTATATGCCAATTACTTAAAAGTATAAGATTTGTAGTTAAGGCGTAAATAATGTAAGATTTTTTATAATTTGAGAAATAATAGATAAAAAGAACGCTTAATAAATTATTTAGTTTTTTTGAAAAAAAATTTAAGTGGCTATCAATCTTTTAAATGGTGATTATTCTTACTTACCATCTTTTCCTGCTGTCGCCAAATTAGACAGTATTAACACACTAAACCAATACACAGTAAATCTATTATAAATTAAATGAATACAACACATTTCAAGTCCCGAAAACACTAGCATTTCAACAGCGACACTCACAAACACGCTATCAAGTCATAACCACTCCATAAAGGATTACTAAAATGAAACAGTTGGAGATTATTAATATATATTTCATTATAGCATTAAATATCACTAATAATAATTGTCATTTTGATTTTTATAAAATATTGTTGAAATTTGCACTCGATTCCAGTTTTTGTAAATCAACGACTAAAGCAACACCCTTCTTTTTAAACCTGCAAATCTGTTACATCTTTCAAACTTCCACTTTTGTTGTTTTACATATTTTCATAACTTTATGCTATTTAAACAATGTTAAAATAAACAAAGCCGAAAAAATTTAAATGCTAAACTGTATACACTCCAATGTAAAATTCACCGCACCACCTCGTAACACTTGAAAACATATCCAAGTGTTTTGCTTTTTAATTTTAATAGCTACGTCGAAAAGGCGTAAGCTTTTAAGGATGAATTTTTTTACATAACTTTCAACTTAAAGTATTATCCGTTTAGGGTATCCGTTTGATCAATCAATGTCAATAAACAAGACAAGAAGTCACTTATCGGTTAATTAAAACACGCAATGTTCACATAAATAATGTAAGTGTTCTTTAAACTTCTTTCCGGCAGCGGTAACTTCGCTAATGATTTATTATCGATTAGAAATAAGACCGCTGATGGCGCCTACATTAGAGTTGCCTTAATACTGGCGCTTGTCACGGGTCTTGCCCCACTTGCGTCCCGACGCCCTAGCGCATGCTTTATCTACCCTTATTGCTACCTGTGCAACAATCAGATTTTACTGAATGTCTGATTTTTTCTTGCTTTAATTAAATTGCTGTTCTGAGCTCTAGTTTTGTAAGTAGTGCGGGACAAGAGTTGTTTTAATTCTGTTTGTGGTACAAGTATTTGCACAACGCACAAGATAACAGCAAATTAAAAAAAAAGTTAGTTCTTTCTTACATTAAGTTTAGCCTTATCTTCTGTGGTATTAACATTCTTTAATTTATTGCTTTTCATGAACACTACCTTTTAGAATAAAAGCAAAAAATATAAAAGCTTAATTGCTTTTTAATTTTTTTCTAATTTGAATAGTCAGAACAGAGTTTAAAATTTTGTAGTTAAGATGGTTAATATGGAATAACTGGTGTGATGTATAAAATAGAATTTTAGTTATAACACTGAAAGTTTGCTAGCTTTCAGTAGAGATAAAAGCCCAAGCTTATGTTTGTTGTATGTATGTATGACCATCATAATAGGTATGTGCGTGCGGTTAGCCCAGTAGTAAAGCGGTCGTGCGAGATTCATTTCCTGATAAAATTATATAGCAATAGTAAAAACTAATGCTGCAACTGAATAACTGCACACAATCGCCCTAGCCGATGTAAGCAGCTTTGGGGTATAAATGCAGTAATATGTTGTGGAGAATCAACATTATATACTATTGATCCTCTAAAGTATATGACGAATGAAGATGGTATCTTCAAAAATAGATGTTATTGGTTGATAGTACAGCAAAATAGCTTAACATTTTTATGGCTTTTTTATGAGGACTTTAAATCTTCATTGAAATTTTTAATGTATGTTTTTCACTTCAAGTTAATATACGAACTTAGTTATTTTATATGGGTGTTTTCATTTCTCGTTTCTTGTAATCAGAGTTAAGAAAAGTTTTTTTTTAATTTTTCTTCTACGATTATCAAGTTTTATATATTAAACCAGATTAAATGTACAATAAAAAGAATTTTTTTTAAAACAACTCACGACAGCAAAATACCATTTCTGAAAGCTTATGTTATAAAAAAAAACACCCATTATAAATATTAAAAAGGTCGTGAAACATGGATCATTTATATTTAATAATATATTTCAACTAATACAATTTATTTTTAAAATTTACAATTAAAATTCTATTCTTTTAATGTTTTATTTCGATTTTAAACAAATAAAATACTGATATTTTATATTATATACTGACTATTTGTTATAAATACTAACATAACAAATACCAACAATATACATACATGTTTCCCTATAGTTTTTTCATATTTGAAAACCTCGATCATTAAATAGACAATGAAATATTCATTTCAGCTATGGCGAGGTTGCAAATTATCTTGAATTATGTATTAAAATACAAAATGCAGATTTTAAATCTATCGAAAAAATATGGAAATTTACCATTTACATATGAGATTTCTATGAAATATGAAGTTCATATACTATGTATCTATATGCGTAGGTACCTATACTGGGTACACTGAATGCTTTAACCTAATATTCTATTTCTGAAACAGCAATAATTTAACAAATATTCTCAATCGAAATGCCAATAATCTACCTCTGGATTTCCGATCATAGGTTTCCTCGAGTTTCTATAAATTCTTTTTAACTTGGTACTTGAATAATTATAATTTTAAAATAAAACGATATTTTTCAAGGTAAATAAGCACGAGAAAGAAATAAATCATTATTAGTCACGACAAAATTAGACTAGTAATGTAACTTTTATTTGATCTGACTTGTGACGTGTTCATTACATGGTCAGGTCAATAATCAAATGATTGAAATAGACAAATAAATAAATTACAACAAAATTGACATTTTAATGTTATGTTATTGTAGAAATAGTTAATATACTCTAGTTAGACCATAGAGTGAATGTGTTCCCTAATTCTATTCCAAAAACAAATTAGTAAAGCAAAATTAACTTTTTTTTTTCGATAAAATAGTACACTTAGCTCTACTCGAAAATTTCTTCGTTACTAGGATACTGTGCATAGTTTGAACAGTTCCCGAATATTATTATCATCATAATCAGAATGTTGACGAATTATAATTAAGTATGAGATACCTTTAATAAATACATTTATATAAAGTAAACTTTTTTTAATCTTCTCTAATATTAATTAATTTTTTTTGCTTTAAAATTTATTTAATGCAGTTTTATGTTATTTTTTATAGAATAGTGTAATTGCTTACAGTTATTGTTCTATATTTGGGCATCTATTGCATATTTGGTACTTTTTATCTCTTCATTTAATTTTTTTAATTTTCGATATATAAAAAATGAATACTAAATACTAAAAGCAAACAAATGACTAATATGTTCAAATATTTTATTGCTATTAATACTTCTGTATGATTTACATAAAAAAACAAAATGGAATGCCATGTTTGATTACTTTCCTCTAATAATATGTTCAAATAATAATAATGAGTTTTTTGTTTGTCAAATATTTTAAATCAAATATAATTTATTAATTAAATAAAGGGTGACAAATTAATTTAATGCAATACAAATTTAAAGTAACTTATATGTTTATAGTCCAAATAATATCACTTGTTTAGCAACAAAATAATTATACTTAATTTTGCTATTTAAGATTATAATTACAAACATTTTAAATAATAATTATGATTGTCAATAATTTTAAATAAATAAATAAATCTATTTAATGTTTACTAAAGCATATAGAAACTTAATCTGATAGCATACCACATTTCTTTTGAACTACGAGAGTTATATACTTAAATTGGGTTAATTGGCATAATGTTGATTCAACAAGGAGTCGTACAAAAATTTTAAATTTGTTTTATATCCAATATTGATTTCATCGATTTTAACAAGCAATTAGTACAATTTTATGTCACAAAACTTAAATACACACTATTATTAATTTATTTCATTAATTTTTAATATTGATATTACTTTTTGAAATTAAACCAATATAGTAATTTCATTGTAATCCAAAAAGATTCCATTCCGTAAATCAATTTTATTTATTATTATGACATAATATTATGAAAAGTAGAAGAAAATGAAACAAAGTTGCACACAATATTAATATAAACAAAACATAAATGGTAGTTTAATTATCAAAATATCAGTTTTGTAATCGATGTTCCTGTGTTAAAACTTTTTTCTATATGTTAACATAAAAGAATGGTTTATAAAAATGATTTAAAAAATATAACTTATCAGTTTTATCTGCTGAGGTTTAATATTCCGGCTGTCATTAGCACTATCTCGATTTAAAACAACTATTTTTTTGTTAAAAGAAACTGTGTTCAAAACACAAGATTTCTATATATCGCCACCAACAGTTTTTGTTTTCACTAAGTTTTTGATTCAAATTAACTGAAGATATAACTTGCTTTTACAAATATTGGACGATCACTGTTATAATACACTAACGTAATAAAAAAATAGTATCATTTATCTTCGAATTATATATCCTAGACAACTAATATGAAATTTTATAATTAATATTTCTTGATATTAACCTTCACATCAGCAAATAATCAAACCCAATCTAAAAAAGCAATCTAAGTAAGAAATAACTTAATCCAATTTAATCGACCATTCGGGTGCTTTTTGTTGCCAATTAGGATTATATAATTAAACTTATGACTCTTAAGAGTTCGGTAATTGTCATTAGGTGAAATTTATTTCAGGTGTACAATCGCCGGTTAATTTTACATCTTCAGGCTAGATTTACATAATATCATGGCTAAAACATGAAATTACACCATTTTTAGTGTAAACTTGCTCTTATTGAATGGATAATTTTCACTGTCACAAGTGGACCAATAAAAATGTTGGATGGGAGATTTCATGGCCAACCAAAATGAACTGTAGTGAATATTCCACTAGTGGTGAATTGCAGCGACTATTCCACTATTGGTACAAGCGAATATTTTTATAATAACAAAATTTAATGCAAATTATTATGTAATTATTATTTCAAATTATTTACAACAGCCTTAAGATAAAAAGTTATTTTAAAACATAATTGATGGTACAATTTGAAAAGCTTACGTTGCTACAATTGCTTAAAAATCCGTTTTCACTTGAAGAAGGAATTGCTAAAGTTTCGCCCACAACTGAATGGTTGGATCGCATCTTTTCAATTATTGTTTGGTGATGCTCACCGTCCAATTGTAAATAAGATTTTATTGATTCAGTATTTCTGTGACCTGTTATTTTCATCAGCTGCTGTTCTCCAACCCCAACTTTTGCCAACGTCGATACAGCGCTAGACCTAATGGAATGGTTGGATATTTTTCGTTTTTTAATGTCTAAACCTAATTCTTCAGCAGCAATTTTAACCCATTTTGCGATTTCGTTAACACCAACGGGCGAATTTTTGTACCATTTACTGGAGTCATTCAATTTCCAAAATCTATTAGACGTCAAGTACATTCGATCAGTCTTCACATTGTAACCTCTCTTAGAAATAAATTTATGGTAAAGCCTACAAAAAAATTAATGCGATTACAAATTAAAAGTACTGGATCAAGTACTAGATAGCTTACCTTACAGGACACAAATCAACGTTTTTATTTTCAATCAGCCACTTGCTTTCAGCTAGTTTCTTCCCACCTCCTTGTGCCGTCTTGGAAAAAATTGGGTTATATTCTATACGATTTGTAGGAATGCCTTTATTGTTAATTTCTATCTTGAAATAATAAATTTGGCATTGATACCCTTCGCCACCTCGCCAAGCAAGTTCATAGGAGGCAACAAAAAAAAACTTTTTTTGAAGACCATCGGGATTATTTTCGTCGAAAGCTTGTACAATGTTTAAATATTCCTCTTGTGTTAATGCCGCTGAGCTGATGGTTCGTTTTTCTGGGATCATTTGTAATTTTTTCCTTGTAGCGTCCCTTGCTTCCCTTGCAGTTTTAAATACAGCGTCACTAAAGGGGTTCATTTCAATATTCCAGGTATTGTAATACATATCTTGGAGCATTTTTGCCGTTGTGTTAAACATGTGTTTAACTACACCTTCTTTGTAATCCGTTCCATCTTGTTTTTTCATATTGGAAGCCCAACTTTTTAAAATTGTGTTTAATTCCATAAATGATGTGGATTCCTTTAATTCGAAATGTTTTTCTTTCAAAAACTCCGAAAATTGTCGCCATACTGATGAATGAGATTTTCTCGTATTTTCGGGCACATTATGAACAATATCAGCGTTAATTTCTGATTCTGATTTACTACCAAATCTATCCGAAGCATTTTGCATTATATAGCGCTTACAAAATTCACAACAAGAAAACGCGTTCAATATAATTTATTATAAATTTCATGAACAACAAAAGTTTGTTTACTGGTTGTCACAGAAATGAAATCATGTGTAACTCAATTTTTTGTCAATTTTATTTGAAAATTAAAATTTGTTCAATGAATAGTCTCTTAAATACGATTCGTAGTCGCAGATAATGTAGAATATTTTGTGGTGATATCACTCATATTCTTTGCGCTTACGAATAGCATTCGTGCTGGCGCACTCATGCTATTCATTTTGCAAGCGCAACGAATATTCGTGATACCACTACAAAATATTCGACATATCTACGACTACTAATGGTATTACAAGTGATTATATTTTTACATTCCTATATTGAGATGATTATATACTATAATATAAAGATAAATACTTTCAATAGTAGCTTATATTAACCTATTCCTCAACTATAATTCTATTACTAAATATATTAAATTTCCAAATCTAACTATTTCAAAAAATTTGTATATTTTATCATAAATCCAAGCTGGATTATTAAATTTAAACGAATATTCCAGATGTCACATTAGCGTGACTGTCATCAATAACTGAGTTTTATATGTCGTGTTTTTAACCTCAATCAAGAAAAGTAGGATCATGCGTTGGCTTTCTTTCTAAAACACTTTTAAATATTAACCTGATATATTCAGAATATTGAAATTATTGTTTATAACTTAACAAAAGTGCAGTTGTACAAGTGTACAATTTTGTATTTTTTCGGAAATTATTTACCCCAAAAATAGTGTAATTTTAGTTAACCCAAAAAGTATAATTTTAAACTAACTCAAAAATAGAAGTATTAAGAGCACTACTTTAGAGTAAATTTTCTTCAAGATGTAAATTAAACTAGGTTGTGCAATTACCACATAATTCTGTAAAAATTCAACATTGTTGAGAAATTTTCTGATTTTATTTACTTTATATCTACTAATTTTCATTAATAAAAGTCAATTTTGTTGAATTGACAAAAAATCTTTAAAGCATGAAAATATAATATAAATTAGGGTATTTCATAAATACACAAGAATCTACTGTTCTTCAAAAATTTTCAGAAATTTTCCATTCTATTCAAAGTGGAAAGTAGACTTTGAAGCAAAGAAACAGATCAAAATGTAGCGATTAAATAATGTGCAATTTGTTATGAAAGCGGCGGTAAAAATGTAAACTTTTAATTAAAAGTTAAATTAATAAATTAGTTTGTAGAGAATTAATAATAATTACCGTTGATTTTCTAAGTATCATAATAGTCAGGTTAACTTTAAAATAGATATTAAATAAAATACAAAATAAAATATTTCTTTTAAAATAACCTTATTTAGATTGCCAGAGAACCAGCTGGGGCATTTAAAAAAATTTTACCTCAAAACTGTAATTAATATTTTCTCCCAAATTTCAAAATTATTTCGTGTTTTCTCTACTATATAAGTAGTTCCGGCAAGTCAAATAGATGCATTTTTAGCGTGACCGTTAAAACTTGGACAATTATTTGAATTTTTCACGTCATTATAAATTTGAAGATTTTAAAATTATACTTAATATATTCAAAAATTTAATTTCTTTTAAAGTTTAAAGGTACCTGTTGGATACCTCCGACTTCATTTTCTATCTGCAAACTTAGAGTTTAAGAATAAATCCTGCTTTTATATTTTTCAATGTATAATAAATTATACTATTAATTAATGTTAATTTTAATCGTACCGTTTTATTTATCCCATTTTGGTCTAAAGAGTTCTTATTTTCTTCTCTCAGGTTGAACCAATAAAATACAAACGATGAGATTCCCTAGGGATTAATAGAATAAAATTAAATTATTTTCATATTTTGTCTAACTTCATTAAAATTAAACAAACTAAATAATAAAAGACATTATTATTTGTGATTTATTTACTACTTGGAGATAAAATATGAAATCGAAGCATCAATTTATTTGGCTCGTGGCAAGTTAGTATTAATAATAAAACATTCTGGAATCCAGAATAAAATATTTATTGTTGAGTCTAATACTTCCCAAAGTAAAGTTAAATAAACATCAGTTAATTAGTTAGTTACGTCGGAAAGAATGATTGTTTTTAAACAAAGATGAAATATACCTAATTAAATTTGCAAGGGTTATAATATTTTATAATTTATATTTTTTTATAAAATCTTGACATAAAATGCGTCAGGATAAAGAATATATTCAAAGGCGTTTTAAAAATTCATGTCATGCTTTATTTATGACCTCTATTGAAATCCTTTGATATGTGAAACACAAAGTTATTATAAGCTTTATACATTAAAATTCATTACAAGTCGACCAAAAATAATATAAGAAATGTTTAATATTGCGTTGAGTTACAATTTACTTGCCATTTTGTAATTCAATTTAGCATATTAAGTAAAATCTTTATCTCAAAGCGAGAGAGATATTTTTGAAATGTTGGGTAAACCTACTATATATAATAATATGTAATTCAACATACTAAAAGTTCTAAGCACAAATCGTAATAAACCAACATTTAATGATTTAATTTAATTCTTGAGGTTTCTTACACATTTTGTTCAACCTACTCTACAATTTAACTTGACATTTTACGTTATATTATTATATACCCACATGTCATAGAGGTAGAAACGTTTCGGGTATTATATTCTGCTTTTAATTATATGTCCTAAAAATTGATTTACATAGACAAATTCTATATCTATATATAATATAAACTTATGATAAACTGTTTTGATAAACCATAGTAATATAATAAATAGGAGCTGATCTTCCTAAAACTTCATCAATTATTTCCGCCGATTATAACTAATTTGATAACGCTAATGAACATAATAATTACTGATATTATAGTCCTCCATTTAATAAAATGTGCATAATTTAAACTGCATTTGGCATACAATTCGATTAAAAATGGAATATATATTTCAATAAAGACTACGTAATCATATCAATTTTACAAATTTTAATTTTTGTTCTTAATTAAAATTGTATAAAAGATAATACAATTATCCAAGCAAATTGAAACTAGTATACCACAATCCATCCACTGCAAAATTATTTTGCATAATTGGTATTCAATAAACTAAACAACAGCTATTTGATTTAATGCAAAATTGTAATTAACAATTTTGTTTGAAACACTATTCTGATTTATTATTTACATAACATCAGTATTAAGTTATTATATGTATACAATATTAAAATTTAAGTATTTAATCTCTGCTTACATTATGCGCTGTAAATAGTTATGCATTGTATTTTTTTTTTTTTATATAAAAACATAATTGGTTTATGTGGGAGCATAATATACTAATGCAGTAAATTAAATCCCTGAATAATTAATTTTCTGAGCTGATGCCTTTAGTACCTGGTTTAATATTTCTTACTAGAGTAGTGCGAAATTTAACTTTAATATCTTTTATACGTAGCTTACCCTAGTCATTCAAAGACTTTCAACATCTTGCTAAATTTATATTTTCCTTAAGATATTTCTGTAAATTTAATTTAGTAATTTCGCATTTTTCCTACTAACGTTATCGATACACTTCCGTAAATATACTTTTAACGGTTCTTTAACCTTATACCGGTGGTTGCTAACCCTTGGACCGTACGTACCTAACTAAAAAAATGTAATTCATTACCTATTTATTAATAAGGCGTCTAACGTGGGGCGTAATTTTATTTCCAATCAAATTATCAGACTAATAAATATATTGATATAATATCGTATAATACCTTTGTGTACGCCGAGTGCACAAAAATCAACCATTTCAAAACTCGTTATATAAATAGCTATTTATAACATTGCATGTTACTTGTTACGTACTAATTATTACGATCAGTTTAATACATTACTCAACTGCATAATATTATTGTACTCGTATAGATATTCTAATTTTGAACTATTTGAAATTAAATGTAAAAAAAAAAATATTTTAATGATAAAACATGTAAAAGTCAGCCGACAAAAGTTTACCTTTACTTTGTAAATGATGCTACAATGTTTTAATATTATAGGTATTCCATAATACCTATTTATTTTGAAATTAACTTAAAATAAATTTCAAGTTAATTCTGTGGTAATTTTGATGTATGAAAAATGTAATATTGTAGAAAATCTAAGAAGAACATTAAAATAATAGAAAAAAAACAATGAAAAGACACTTTTGACAGGCAAACAAACATTTTTCAATTGTTTTGTTTAAGAGGGGCGCTGTGAGAGTGGGGGTTGCTAGATAAAAATAATAGTCGAGTTATTTTGCATAAGATGGCGCTACAATAACAGTTCAATTTTAATATTGGAGATGCAAACCATCCACATGACTCTTTTTACACTTAATTTTGATTGGCTGTTCAAATTCAAATTTGAAATTTAAAAATTTCCAATTTTTGAAATTACATAGACAGACGACGGCAATGTGATTTGCATATTGAATATTATGTGGATAATTTTTGATTTCAACCTGATTAGCAATTTGGCGAGAGAAAACTTTGCCGACTATTTTCGTTCCTTTTAAGTACAATAATTTTTTATTCGTTAGCAAACATTCAAATTTGATATATGCAATTATCGTGAGTAAATTTTCGAATCAACTTTTTGCGCGGCGCCATCTATTCCATATACGCTACACTATTACACGTCAAAAACAGGTGTGAATTATTGGAACTAAAAATTTTAACACTTTTTTGTCTTAATAAACCGAAATATTGTATCTGCGATCCTGAAATTTTGTAATAAAATTATGTATTTAGTAACGCATATATATAGATAGTTTCGTTACATTCTGTTAATTTTTTTGTAATAAATGTTGTCTATTAAAATGCTCATAATTTCGAAAATATTCAACAATTAAAGCTGAAAACTATCTATAAATTCAAGTTCAATATTGCTTATTTTGATATTTCTATAAATTTATCAGAATTTTGTCTATATAAAAAGATTAAGATCTTTTAAATTTGTTCTATTTTTCTATTGTGGCGCCACCTAGTTTAAAAGTCCGCAGCGGTCCCCATCTTAATATAATTTCTTGTTTCATGATATTATTTTATTTTTTCTTCATTATATTTTTTAACTTTTAACTAGTTTCATAATGTAATACTAACAACTTTTCTTCTTTTTCAAACATTTTTAGTCCTATCCTGTCAAAAGTGTTAAATTAACGTCTTTTCATTGTTTTTTAAGTAATAATAATATTTTACGTATGTATTCTTCACTTTACAGTTGAAATTTATTATTTTAATGTTTTGTTTAGATCTTGTTTAATAATAATATAATATTTATTTACAAAAATATTATAATATCGTATAATACCTACTAATTTAAAAAAAAACATAATGAACAGCAAACAAAACAGCTCTCAGGTAGCATTCAGATAGGTTGTTAATTTATACCTTGTATTTAAACATTTTCGATGTCTGCTTTGACATAACATGATAATGCATACTAGCTTGCAAACTATTATATGCTTAAAAGCTCACAGGAGCCTATCTAGTAAAAGTTTTTATGTTCTCTAATATTTCTAACTCTTAATTTAAATTTATTGGTTCTTTGAAGCTCTTCGAATGCGAACAACCAAATTTTAAAATAATTGAACAAATATTTGAAAATTGCAATGATTGATACATTGCTTAATCGACAATTTGATAATAATCATTATTTAAAGACCACGGACGTAGCTATAACTTTTATATGGGGGGGGTTCAACATCGTACTTTACATAGAGCCGGATTAAGAGTAATGTGAGTCTTTAGAGACCCATTGACTTGCATGGTCTAGCAAATGCGCCGCAGGCGAAAATTTTTGATATTTCAAGGTCAACCGCGCTTAGATCAAAAGTAAAATTTTTAAAAAAATAATTATTATACATACATAGTACTTTATTATACTTTTTTTTTTATAAAACACAGATGTACATTAACATTTTAAAGCATTTTTTTCTTACTTAAAGAAAGAGTCCAGCAATTTTTTGAGGCTCCAAAAATTTGGAGGCCCGGGGCTGCAGCCCTCTTAGCCCCCCCTTAATTCGGTTCTGACTTTACAACGATAAACCAGCTCTTGCCGGTGACTTCGTTAACGCCATAAAAAGTCAGAGCTGTAAACCCCAATAAAATCAATCAAATGGATATTAAAAATTGCATGAACATGTTGGAATCCGTGTCATAGAAAATGGGTATTTGGCTAAAATTTGCTTAGTTGCTTAGGCTAAGGGGGGGGGGGTTGAACCCCCCAAACCCCCCCCCCCTTATATACGCCCGTGTTAAAGACTATAAGCAAGAATGTCATATCACTGTTTCAAATAATATATTTTATAATAATTGCACCTGTATATCAGAAGTTGAGAACAAACATCATAAGTTATGTTTTCGCAATTTTTCATAAAATTATATTCTTTTGTACAAAAACCCCATTGGTTCGATTTCATTAGATTTCCGTCAGACAAGCGATATCAAAATTCCTGATCTGACGACTAATCTGTATTCACATCATAAAGAAAACCTCTTCTATATGGTTCAAAATTTTAAACCGAAGCTGTGGGATTGCACTTGAAAATATGTATTTCAAAATCAGTAAACTATTAAGCTTCGAAGTATGGTAATTTAAAACTTATTTGTTTCAAAGTTTTAGAACAAATAGATTATTCTCTGTTGGGGCCACCTACTCCTAATGAGAGATTGATGTAAAACAATTGATTTACAATAATAATTTTGCTTCGATAGCAAAAGAGCGCGCGAACAGTTTTTTTTATTTTAGATCGATCTTGCTTTATTGTCAAGTTAAACTAACTAACCACGAGTTGGCACTTTAGAACGTTGAAAATAAAAAATAGGATAAAGGGCGTATTATAAATAAAACCGAAGGGAATGTATAATGTAAAAAAGTAGAACATATTATAATATAAGGTACACTGCTCAAGAATCTCTGTTGATAAAACTTAATTCTAATCTTTATCGATTGGAGATCCGACGATATCGTTTTAATTAATTATGATTACAGTTTATTTAAAATGTAATAATTATAACACCATGCGGGACTCGTCATTAATTATAAATATTTTACAAAGGAAATAATTGTATAAAAGACAGAAAGTAGTGGTGGATTTATAAAAAAAAACATACTATTCATCATTGGAATAGCAAAAAATAAATGAAAAACCAAGCAACCGGCAATGAAAACTTGACCTCTGTGCTTTGTGGTTTTTATAAACGTTTTAAAATTGAAATGTTTTTAGTTCTTTCAATAAGTATGATTAATTTAATATTAACTCGTTTCTCTATAATGAAGTACTACCTACATGTGTATTAGTTTTTGCAACCTTTTCAATCAAGTGTTATTATTTCAGTAGTCATAAGTTGTAGTATAACAAATTTAAATAGCTTTTATAATTTAGTTTGTTAATTATTATTCCAGTTTACAAGTGAAATTCTTCAAGTATTTATAAATATGTGTGCTATACAAGATTTATAAATCAAAAATTTTGTATCGTCAGTTTTCTCTGCATCTTAATGTTTTTACTGTCAACAACTCTATCTTCGCAGTTTGAGAAAATGATTTTCTTTTAAAATTCATAAGCTATACATAACAAATCATTTTAAGCCTTCTCTACAGTAAATATATTTTTCAGACATATCTATTTTATGTACACATATGTAGAGATACTTTGTATATTTTTATGAAGAGGTAAATGTAAAGCTATTGGAATATTTATTCCGAAATAAATCTTTATTGCAATATTTTTGTGCTAATAGATGTAAGAATAAGAAATACTATAAAGTAAATGTATAATATATTATGATAAGGTGTAATATCAATTTTGGTAAAAATTTAAAATATTGAAAAACAATTACCTTTTATAATCAAATTGTCTTAGATTATTAGCTGAGTATAGGTAATCTATAGTCTATACCATAATAAGCTAGTAAACAGATTAAAGTAATTTGTAATAATAGACATTAAAATATAATTTTCGGAATTGGATTTATTTACATTTTGATGTTTATAGTAATAAATAATTTTTATTAATAAATACATGGTATATTAATATTTATATTTCACATCATAATTGATAGAATTTTTTGCTTGACGTGTTTGGCACTTTCTCCTTTTCCTTGAAAGACACTGAATTTCTCAACAATTAACTTATAGTATAACCGATACAATTATGACATCTTAACAAAATTTGTCTAATAGTATTTCTTATGGCATTCAATATTTTGTTAAACGTTGATCCAAACAATCACTTAAATATGTTTCGATTGAATCGTATAGAAAACTAAACGGCTACGAATTTATATTACACCACCATTGTCAGAGATACGGCCAATCAAATACTTTTTTAATTATTGTTTGCTAAATAAAATTTCAGACTATACCATTTCAATAGTAACACAAAGCCACCATTATTTAATCATCAAATTTGAATGATTTATATAACTCAACATATCGTAAATAATTCAATGGACTTTAAAAAAAAAGCTTTATTTGTTTAAAATTTGTACTTGTACTTGAATAATACCTGCCAGAAGGTAATAACAAACAATTTTTTTTAATTAGCTTTAAACAAGCTATATTCTTCATTTTTATTGCTTTGATTTCGATAAAAGTTAGTTGAGTTAGTTTAATATAGAGTTTTATTACAAAATATTTGATTTTGGTATAAATAACTTTTAAGCGCTATTTCGGTATTAGTTGCTTGATAGCAATATTTAAATTCACAACAAAAAGTGTACATAATTGTGAGTTTATTTTTTTTCAAACTAGATTAAATTACTTATCGAATACAATGTAATTGAATTAAATGTTAATTCTATAATAAATTATCATCATTGTCCAATACTTTTTGGCCAATAACGTCATTGACCGGCCAAAGACGTAAATATTATAATCAGATGAAAATATTAACATCATTGCCCACCTTTAACGGCCATTGCCGTCAACGCCCGATTCACATCATTGACCGTATCATATACATTTACTGGTAAATGTTTCCAGACAGATTTGTCCTTACAATTACTATTTTATAATATCTATTTTTCCAAAATTTATTTTAAAAATATCTGTATTTGGTGGGTGATATTATTATGAAATATAATTTAAAACCTCTCACACCAACTTGTTATAAAGTATCAATATATGTATGTATACTTTAACTTTTATATTGGAAAATGTATATTGTATGTACGTTTACCTTAAGCCCTGGTGTAAGTGTACATTTACTGGAAAATGTGTACCCTCGCTATACGTACCTTTTTCATAACATTAATATACATGAAATTAATGCAATAAAGCCAACTTCTAAAATTTACGAACGGAATATTAAAATTTATAACACTAAAATATATAAAAAAAAGTGATATTTCACGGTTGTGTAAATTCAATCTAAGCTATTTATTAATGGCAAATATTATAATGCAGTAAAAAATCGACGTAACTGTGACTACCAGCGGAATTATAAGGGCAAGTTCTAGTAACCCCTTTTATTTTAAATAAATAATGAAGTTTCACACAAGTGCGTCGGCGTTCAAAGCTGTATAAAATGGTCTCGACAGTATGAGTTTTGAATTATTTTGTGTTAGACAGTTAGTAGATCAATTTATAGATAAATAATTTAACATTTAATTAAAATGTTGTTCCATGTTTTTTTTACAATTTCTATATACTAGATAATACTCCAATTGCATTTATTTTACAACCAGATGCACTTTCGTTAAACTCTCTGTAAATATAATAAACATCGACAATTTAAATTATTCCTAAGGTAATTTTCATAAGTAATTAAAAATGTGTAAAACTTTGTCAACTTGAAAATTATTATTTGAAGTAGAAAAATCTGTAACTGGAACAATGTTAAATCGTTATCAACTCAAGAACTTTGTCAAGAAAAGCAACGAATAAGAAAAACCATTTATGCTTGATGGCGGTAATAAAAATCATTAGAGAAAACTTGAATAGAAGCCCTAAATCGACGGCCGCAATTTTCCAGATCGGAAATGATGAAAACTTGTTAAAGCTCCACCTACATAATCTTAGTTAGAGCTTTTTCTAACAGCCAGAGATTATGGAAACATTCATGTTATAAGAGAGAAACAGCGCCAATTTTATGTAGTCAATCAACAGAATACTTTACGCAATAACCAATTCATAATGATAATAGTGTAATATGTAAATGAATTTATAAAATTGAATTATATTAAATATTAATTGATTAATTAATTTGTAATGGGCGGGAATAAATCCATTGCTGTTTAAGTTTAATTAATTAAAAAAATTATTAATAAAAAAGTTAGTGTAACATATTAGATTGGAAGTGGCTAAAGAAAACCAAGTCGAAGTTCTAAAAGCTCCTAAGGAAATTGGATTTCAATTTGTTTTCATTCATTTAATTAACCGGGGTTGACGATAGTGCGCTTATATAAAAAAAGTCAAGCATTGTCCAAAAAATTAACGTTTTGATGACATAATGATTTGTTTGATTCAAAGTTTGCGTTCTCTCGTGTAATATCTAAATAGCAGGTAATAATAACATTTAATTATAGGAACAAGTGTAAAACTTTTGAAATATAATTTTTAATGAGGATTGCTTTGGAATTTATTATGATGTTTTAGGATCTAATGGTTTTCTAAAGGAGTACGTTAGAATCTTTCCAGCGAATAATAAGTAAGCTTATAAAGTTCATTATATTTTAGTTTTAAGAAACCTTTTTCAGTGACATCTGGATACATAATTATTTGAAGCAGAACGTTAAGTGCGACGTTTAATTAAAACCGCGAAATGAAACAGAACTTAGTTGGCTGTGTGGTTTTCTAATTTACTCTATATAAAGGGTTGAATTAAATCTCGCAGCTTCATCGTTGTTCTAACATTCAGCAATTTTGAGGTAGCCAATTGAAAAACTAAATACAAACATTAGGTAGTGCCTTCTGAAGTACTCATTTAAGTTAAATTCGAAGTAAAACGCAAATACAAAATTTGGTATAGCAAGAAGTAAAAAAATTAAATGTTTCGAGGAGCAATACCTCTCTTGCCTTGAGCCCTAGAAATATAACCATTTCATTACTGTTGCAATGGCAATATAAAAGCTGTCTCATTGAATATATACAAACGTTTCAAAAATGCAGAACTTTTTAATTTACGTTTTTGTTTTCTAGAATTGCGATGCAAATATGAAGAAGATTCCGCATTGTATTTGCTACTTTGCCAAAGGACCCAGATGTGTTCAAATAGTTCGCTCAAGGAAAGCCGTTCAATTCTAGTCGTGACTTAGCGTTTAAATGATTCTTTTCTTTACAATGTACACTTTTAGAATCTATTTACTTAATTATTTGCATATTTTATACATAAAGAATACAAGAAAAACGTTTTATAGACCATTGTACGGATAATAATACTTTAAGCTATGTATGTAGCATTACAAGGTTCCCTTGTTTCTTTCTTAACAGTTTAATATCTTATAATAATATTATTATATATAATTTTTAAATATATAAATTTAAATCTTGAACTTTTATTTTCTCATATAAATTCACGTAAGAATAGTTTGCTGTAATGCATACATTTTTATTTCCACACATTAAATGCAATGCAAAACTGAGCAAAATTCATAATATAATATCCTATAATATTATTATTATAGTAGATACATGAAAATAATGTAGCACTTGCACAATTGTAAAAAATTTAAACTTTAGTTAGATATTCGAAACATCGACGAAAAGTTCAATCAGAACTACGATGCTCTTTAGTAGTATTGCCTATTGAGAACAACGATCTAAATTCTAAACAACAAATTGCATCACGCCTTTCCGAAGAATTGCTTATAAAAAAATCAAAAGTATCAAATTTAACTTATTTTGCAGACCTCACTCACGAGACACACTCATTGATGTGTAGATCCTACCTAAATATCGGATTGCAGAGAAGGCAAGTTGCTTAAATTGTGAAAGATAAAATTCAAATTAAATTTTAGTTGGCAGCGGTACCAAAGAAACATTTATACATGAAATCAATTTACTTGAATATTCTTGCCAGAGCCGATTTCTTATGCTCGAAAAGTTTTCATCGAGATAAAAGAACAATAAGAAAAGTATTATTGACTATTATGGCGGTGACCGTTGCCAACACAAATTCATAAAGAACGAACGTATATAACTAAAAATTAATAACTAAAGAATAATGTCGATAATCATCTATTGTGTAGGAAATTGATAAATGCATATCGTGCTCATATCGTTTTCAACTTATAATTTATAGAAATAATAATTTTTGGGGTTTAGATCCCGCACGTGATTTTTTGTGCTTCTCATGAAACATCATACTTTTTGTGTTATATAGGTTGGTTGGTACTTAATTAGTAGTAGGTACCTAATTTATTTAAGAATTCCATCAAAATTTCAGTTTTGTCAGACACCGCAAAAAGTTCACTAAGACGTTATAATTACTATATTTTTTGCTTTATAATTAATAGCGTGCAACTTATCTATCTAATTACCCGTTCGCTTGATACCTCTTCATTATTTTCTCACCTCAAACTTGCATTTATCACGAGTAGGTTATGCGGTAGTTGGAAGACAAAGTGCACCTTGTAAGTAATAGGATCGATGCGCTTTTGAATCTTACCACCTCAAGGATTTCCTTGTATTTTCGAGGTGCCACGGTATTTGTAGGTATTCTTGATCATGACAAGGGTTGCAGGTCGCGGTTCATGGTTCTTGGCACCCTTTCTATACAACTCTCATACTCAAACTTTCTTGTGTGAACTTTCAAGATACTATCGATTTTAAGCTAATGTAAATTTTGCCAAAAATTTTAAATTAATATATTTAATGAATATTCAAGTATAATATTTTCAATCGAAAAATAATAATAAACCACATGCAGGAAAATTCTTCGCTCTCTATTTATTTTCTACGTTTCAATATTAATTTAAGTAACATGCAGCAAGCAATATTGGTGAATTGTTGCTCGCTACGTATAATTATTGCGCATTGTATTAAATTTCGTTTCTTTAACCGACTATACTACTTCAAACATTTAATTAATATTTCTTAGAAAAGTTAATTATTATTATCATTCCCAAAATAATTTAATATAAATTTCTCCAGTTATCTCTTGTCCGGTTAACACATTTTTGAGAGCAAGAACATTTAGGTCGAGCAGTGCAGGCTATGGATATAAAAAAAACTTAATAATTATTAACGATAATTATCCGAAAGAGGCGAACTGCCTTATAAAGATAATTTAAATTGCCCATATCTTTTTAGAAAGCTACAATTTATAATAGGTATGTTTGTTTGAAAAACAGTGCGAAAAATAAAATTTTATATTAATGTTATACTAACATAGCTCAATAGAAACGTTTCGGCTTTGGAATTTGCAAATGGAAATAAAGAAGCAGATTAAGGCGCCACAATATTCCAAATAAATATTAATAAATATAAAATAATATCGAAATACTCGAGCAGGTATTCTTTCCGTCACGGTATGTGAACTTATTTTCCTTTGGCAACACAATGACCACGAAAAAAAGTAAATTTATAATAATAAAGAATAATCTAAATAAGTTTATCAAATAATAATTATTTAAAAAATTGAAAATTTGCACACCAATTTAAATCTTCAATGCCATGCGCAGATTTTGATCCTATATTTTATACAAAATTTAACAACTACCGTGTTATAATGCCGCTACACTAACATCAAATACGTTTTTAAGGATCAGCAGCAATATTATACTTTAGTAATAGTTAAAAATTTGAAGGAAATGTCGACACATCATCGGGATAGGCTTAAAATATGTCAAATTCAGAAAAGTTTTTTTTAAATAATTTAAAAGTCGCTCTTAGCGAAAATTGTTTTTTTATTAAAAATTCTTGAACTAATGTAAAAATTTCATTATAAAAAAAATGGATATATTAACTTGTCGAATCAAGAACAATTTGAGTTGGTATGGAATTCCACATTTACATAATATATGTAGAATGTATTATTTTGACCTAAGAGTTCATTTTGCATAAAATAATCGATTACAATAATTATAAACAATTGATTGATCGCTATTAAACAATAATTTACTGTAAAATTTACTACGGAACTATTAAGAAATTTTACAATAACCATTTAGCTCTGAAGGGACATGCGGTGCGTTATTCTATCTTCGCAAATTAGAACAGTTTAGCGATACACTTTGATTATCGTTGCACTTCACAAACTTTTCATTGGGTTTATTGAGGAATTTTTTACTTGAATAAAAATTCTTCACTTCAATTGTAAGATCAAATATTTAATTTTAGATCATTAAAATTATGTTTTGCTAGCTTCCTCAATTAGTTTTCTTCAATTTTACCTATCTTTCAATTTTGCCTATGTTCTGTAATGATGTTTTTTAAATAGCCAGTTCGTCTGTAATTGTGTACAAATTATTTTAGTAAAAATATTTTTCACTTCAACTTGCTTCGTTTCATTGAATATGTTACGGTAAAAGTTGATAACAGAAAAATGTGAACATTTATCGGTAAATGTGTGCAGATTCCATTGAAGTTGAAACAAGTGTATTATTTATTTAAAAAAAAGGCTTTATCCTCACAATAACTCGTAAATGCATAGTCATGAATCGACAGGTTGTTATAAAAATTTAGGCTAAAAAGATTCATTGTATGAATAATATAACTATCAGATCAAATAACATAATTTAAACAATAATATAATATTTTCTTATATAATAATAATTTTAATGTAGATATTTATTTGCTTTTGTAAACATGGTAGCAGTAAGTTATCGAAACTAGTCAAATAAATTTTATTGACACATATTTTTCTTGTAAAGAGATTACTGTTGGATTTGAGTTTTACTCTTTATATATGAATAACTTCCATTACATCAGCACAAAAACCATCCATTATACAAAAAATATATAAATTATTATTTCTCTAAATTAAATATTAGATTTAAAAATAAACAGAAAAGGAATAAAGTACCTAAAATTACATTTTTCTAAAACTTTTTATCAGTAGGGTAGAGTGGGGGTTAACTGGACAGTCTATAGAAAATATTTAAATTTATATGGGATTGTGTAAACATAGACCAATAATTTATTTACAGCATATAGTTTGGTTATATAGCAATAAAAAAAATATATATCTAACACACAGTTTATAAAAATACACCTTCTAGTTTTAATTTCTTGCATGGCTGCAATATGGTTCAGTTAACCCCATATGCAGGTTAACTGAACCATATAGGTAGGTTAGTTGAACATATCTTTAACATATTGGTACAAAATAAAAAAAATCCTTATATAATATAAAAAAATTGAGAAAAAATGAAATCATATACGCAAGACTTTATTAAGGAACTTATTAAGGTTAGTTGAACATATCTTTAAAATATTATTAAAAAATATTTAAAAAAAATTATTATCTAATATAAAATATTGACAAAAAAATGAAATCATAGACGCAATACTTCATTAAAGAACTACCTAATCTAAATTATAAAATTTAAAAACTTTAAAATTAAAATCACCAAAATTTAAAAAAATTATAGCATTTTGCATTAACTGCACACCTGCTCATTTAACCTGGTAGGATCTGTGTCCATTTAACCTGTTGTACATATAAAAAATGTTAACAAATAAATTGAAAGCAACATGGGTTTAACAATAAAACAAATAATGGTAATCAATAGTCAAATACTTACCCTAAAGCACTATGAACTACGATTTTATATATATGACTGATTTCTGCACGTAAAACAAAATATTTAAGAGTTAAAAAATTTACAAAGCCACCATAAAAATAATTTTTAAGTTATAATTAGCGGATTTTTAATATTATGGAATATATTTATAAACTTAAAGTGACATCTATAGCAAGTCTTTGAATTGTCAAAATTGGAATCCATAAAAAATTAAGAGATGTTAGATATAAGCAAGTGTTCAGTTAACCTACCTGTTCAGTTAACCCCATCTTACCCTAGAAATAAAAATAAAAATAATAAAAACAAAATACTAATCGAAAAAAAATAATTATAAGTTTGGATTGCAGTTATATCAGTTCAACCGAGAAGTAAACCGGGACCAAAAATTGGATATATCTACTTTCAAAAGTTCCACAATATTCCCAAATAATTTCATGATCTTCGACATATGTATACTTTTATCAAAATTAAAGTATTACTTACCGTAAGTATGTATTGTATTATTATGTACACAAATGTACAAATTTTATCAAGAAAAGCACACTGTATTTATATTTACTATTAATACCGGTATAAATTTACATGTACCGGAAAATGTGCACATTTGCCTGTATATTATGAACTTTTTCCGTAACAAATATAATTATATAATATTATACTATTTATTTCACAAAAGAGAATATAAATTTTTTATTACCTACTCATTTTGATTTCTTATTCCTAAATTTGGAAATTTTCTTTTCATTATATTGACAGTGAATAATTAGGTATTCCCAGTAGGAAAAAATTATATCATATTTTGATGTATTTAAAAAAGAAATATTTTACCAGAAAATAGTGAAAAATATTCTAAGAAAGTATGAAAAAAAAGCATTTTCACCAAATGCATCAAGTTGAAAATTTTACCGTATAAGGAAGAGCAAGAAAGGAGTTTTCTGTGAAAAATTTGTGAACGACACCCGAAAGGAACTTAGTTAAATATAAGAACAAAAACTTTTTTATTTAAAAAAATCAAATTAGAAATCAAAAAGAGTAGGTAGATAGTAATATAAAAAATTTTAACTTAAAGAATTGTTTTCGACCATAACTTATAAAAATATTTTTAACGTCTCTTACCGATAATTCTTACCAAAAAAAGTTTTGTTTAAATAATATTCAGTAGAATAGTTACAATAAAATAAATACTGAAAAATGCTTTTTGAGAAAAAATGATTTTTTCAATTAGAAATCGATCAGCTATATAGATTTTTAAAAATCGCTGGGTGCACTTTTTACATGGTTATCCAGCTATACCTTTTGGCAACATCTTCAAAGGATAAATGGGCTCTATCTGATGAAATTTATAAAATGGAATTATGTTTCAAATAATTTTTGAACTTGATTATTATAAAACACCTATATTATTTGTTTCACATTTCACTTTTAAAATAGATATAATATCTACTTCCCAATTATTACCACTTTTATTATTTATGTTTTTCTTTACCATTCATTATATTTTAAACCATATTTACTTTTCTATATAAACAAGTAATTGGTGATACGTATAAGAAAATATAATTAAAGTTAAATGCTTTCGTATCTATAATAAGTATTCTTTATCACACCATCAACGCAGAAGTTCAATATAACGCAGACAATTGCTTTAGAAAATATAGAAGCGTGTAATATAAACACAACAATGATTTTGGGTTCCCAGTTATCTTTAACTTAATTGACTTAAAAATTTTAATTATTATTGGTTCATATCTACATAATTAGTTTTTTATAGATTCAATCACTAATATAAAAAAATAGTAATATTAAAAATGTATTTGAACTGTAATTACTTAGCATAATTCGTTGCACGAGATAATTTTATATTTACGGTTTTCGTGATAAACCTGCTAAATTTTAACATTATGAGAAATTTAAGTAATGCGCAATTCTTCTCTTTTTAGAAAACCAATACCCAACGGTTTTTGCTCATAAATATCAATTAAATCTTTAGTCATTTATCATAATGGGGTAGTGTGCAAAGACAGTGCGCAGCCTCGTCACAACGCATCCGCAAGCAATGAATTCCAATTAAAGCTTAACATGATATATGGTAAAACGATACAACTATAATTGAGGTATTGTTTATTTTACTTTCTCAATTTTTGTATACCCCCGCGGTAAGTTATCTATATAATTTTTTAATACTGATTAGTTTCATTACTTTGCTTACATTGATTAATTATTAAAAAAGTTAATTTCGTTCCACTTCTAAATTTAATTTTTGGTTAATTTAATTAAAATTAATATTTTCTGCTAAACCAGCTATATAATGTAAGGATATTTCTAATAATATACCAAATGATATATAGTAGGATATTGACAGTTGCGGATTGTTTGCTTGCGTGAAGTCTACAATTGGATTGTTCTCGAGTTCCTACGTTTTCTTATTTAGCTTAAATTAACTATACTAAAATAAAAGTTAACTAATCCAATTTGAAAATTATTCGATGATAAAATGGGGTATTGCAGTTTATAGCGGAGTTTATCGCTTCTGAAATTGTGATTTGTCAAAACGTGCAAAATCCGTCCTAATTTATACATTTTTTTACCAGGATTGCAATATTATTTTTGCAGATAATATATTACCCATTACTGGGTATGATGATGTAAAAAGTTAATAACAATTAATGGTAACTAGATTTTGCGGAGAAAAGAAAAACTTAAGAATCGGAAATGAAAAGAAAGTAGTAGTAGAAAGTGAGCAGGAAAAAGCTAATTTTAAAAAAGAAATAACTAAATCAGTAAAAATGCATTTTATGGAAATATAATTATAATATAATATAAATAAGTTTACTCAAGAAAATTTAAATTTTATATTTGAAGTAAAATTTTCCATGTTTTCATTAACTAATTGGTTTTCTTTCAAAATTTTAATTCAAAAATTAATATCGGTTTAAATAAAACTATTTAGAAAGCAGCAACAACAATTTTGAATTCAATATTATTATATGTGACTTGAAATAAACTACATACATCTACCTATAGTTATCAAAAATTTTTGAAAAATTTAATCGTTGATTACTAACTATAGGTACCTTCATCAAGTAATTTTTTAACAAATGTTCAATTTTGCACAATTAGGTGGTAATTGTACATTGTTATTGTTATGTGTAAGAGAACGGGTGAGCAATTTTTAGCTGTCAGATTTGAATATTTCGAATTATCCATTTGTGTAAACCTATTGATTTTTAAAATTAAACGATTTCAGTAAATTACTAATTCAATTTAAATTATTGATTTGTTATTATTTTGTTATACTGTGTTTTTAAAGTGAACGATTTATTACTAGTATAATAACATTTATAAATAAATTATATATTGTTTGCAGGACGAAAGTGCTATAATTATAGTTTTTGAAATAGGATCCATTGATTAAATTTTCAGAGACTTTTTGTTATTACATTTGTAAATATTTAATTAAAATAATACTTTCAAAACAATCATAAACTAAAAGTAAAAATACTTAAACTTTGTTTACGAATTTTGGTTTAATTTAATGCTCCAATTTAAAATTATAACAATTAAATTTAAATTTTTGGTTTTCCACCATATCAAACGTAATTATATACTGATATATTATTTAAAATGTTAGATTATATCTCTTGCCACATACATAGTACATATTATATACAACTGTTTATATTAAAGCTTGAAAAGGTTCTTATGAAAACTACATTCAACTCACGTGTGCTATCAAGTAAATTATGCTACCATAATATTCCCTTTTTAATTTACTAGTAAATAAAATTTTTCTTTCGTTCCCTATCCGACTAGATCGCGGTTGTTTTACAAACCGTTTTGTTTCAAAGTTACAACAAGGTCGTGTTGCGTATCCTAAAATACCATCTTGTTTTACCCTTAATGCTTTCATTTTATAACATTAGTTTCTGACCTTTCATGAAATAGTATGCTAGGGCGATGTGGAGGCACTTACAACTTCGTTGAGATTGGCTCTAGCCCAGGTACATAAATATGAAGTTCATACAGCAGCTCTAAAGCAAACTAACAACAATGCTTCAACTTGACTCGAAAATACGCCAAAATACAAACCATTCTGTAATTTAAACATGCTAAACTTCTAGAAAGAAAAGTTAAATAGATAAATTATTTTGAATAAAAAAAAAAAAGATTTAACTTACCTTTACTTTCATAATTTCTTATTGATATTATTTTTTTGTGTAGTCGCACTTATAATTAGTTTATTTTTTTTCAAAAACTACAAAAAGTTTATACTCGGAGACAAACGGAGATGACACAAATCCAATGAAATTCGTGCTTAATAGTAAGTTCAGAAAATAAATTTATCACTCTATTTAAAGTAAGGAAATTGTTAAAGCAATAAATAAGAAAATGGAATGCGAGAGGACATATTGTCTACCCACCTCTTAAGAAGTTGCGAATTTTAATGACGATGCTATCGACACTTAATGTTTATGTAGTCGTAAACAACTCCATTTGGAAGTTGCGTTTGAGTTCTAAGTTTACTTTCACATTTGTTTGCTTAAAGCAAAGACTAAAGAAATAATAAAATAATTAAAGTAAAACTTGACGATGCCAGGTAAGTTTACAAGCGGCAGAGATAATATTATCTTATACTTAAATTATATAAAATTAATAGTAAAATTTTATTATATATGTTAAAATTCATAGGGCTTTCTTCATATTGGTTTCTGTTTTTTAAAACTGTTTATTAATAGCTCAATGGAAAACTAAAAAGGTTTTAGCAGAAATCAGATCTACAGATATGTATAATTCAGCAATACAGGCCTGGAAGGCCCATGGCTTGTATTGCCACTGCGTTCCATTTTCTAGTAACTCTGCCTAATTTTTTAGGTTAGCCAAGTCTTCTTTTGCATCAATTTTCCTATAGTTCATTGGTCTTGCTCTTTTCTTACTCCTCGAAATTCCGAACCTTGTATTTTTTGTTTGTCTTTATGTGTCATTCATTCTTATTGAAGGGGATATATATCATATATTGAGCGGGACGCTCAATATATTTTTTGCATCTTCTCAACATCCATGGTATTCGTATTAGCATATCTTCTTCAAGATTTTCCGCACCCATACTTCCAGCATCGTCTGCTGCTGCTTTCTTATTATGCATACCTTGCATTGTCTAGGAAAAGGTTTACTGGCTAGCATCATTTCCACTTTCTAGTTTGTTGCAATTACTGTACCCAGATAATTTAGATTTTATCAATTGAAGATTTGATTTATCAACCCTTAATTAACAAACCGTTAAATTTATTTTTTACAGGGAAAGTTACACTGCAATGAATAAAACTTAACGTTTAAGTGCAAACTAAAGTAAAGGTGTAACATAGCAATATATGTAGAACTTTATAGAAATCAAATATGTTTGTATATTTGAGAGTTTGCTAAGTGTGTTAATTTTCAAAGTTTAGGTGATCTTGAACTGGGTAATAATTTCTTTATATTATTGGCAATAAATTTTCTTAGATTCTGGTAACAATAACATTTTACTGATAGATATGTAGGTACTAAATGTGCGATTTTAATATATTATAATTATAATTTAATACCTACAAATATTTATTTTCAAAACTCGTAACTATTATTTCATGTTTTTGTTTGTTCGTTTTGTTATTCGAATGTTATATCCGCTCGTTGAGCTTAAATAAAAGCAAACATATTCTATATTCAAACAATTTCATGTACTATTAAATATTAAAAACGCACCTAACCTTTAATAATTAAAAAATTACGTAGGACTTAATAATACCAGTTTAAGTTTTTTGTAGCTATAGTTGAACTTTGTTCAATGAAAGGAAAAAACACACACATCTTAACCCTAACCATTAAAATCAATAATTGCGGTAATTTGATCTTTCACTTTCATGTGAAGGCGATCAAGGGACCGCAGTGACTAATAATTAATGATTAAATCGCAAGGGTCTCTGGAAGTTATAAGGGACTGCAGAAATCTTGTTAACAAGATACTGCATTCTTTCTTAATTTAGGTTGTACCTGAAATAATCATGTTAATAAAATAATTGACCGAATTCTAAATGCTTTTTTTGTCCTAATTGATTTTTAAATATTCTAACTAAATAAATAATTAAGTAAGAGTGCCTAATTATTTTTAGAGTAAATAAGTTTTCCACGTGTAGATTTATTTATAAAACTCAATAATAACACTCGGAAAAGTACCTCGTGAAAACACTAATTGAATTTTTGCACTACACTAAATTGTCTTAACTGGTTTTGTTAAAGTTAATTAAAATTTCAATTACATAAGTATAAAATACACTTAACAGTTTTATCTCGTTTATGGAAAATTAGTATAATTACTATTTTGTTTTGCTGTTTAATTTAAATTTAAGAAAAACTTTTCAACTTATTAGATCGCTTGGTTTCGCAAATTACACCATGTACGTATGTAAAATTTGAGTTATAATATTTATCATTGTAATTTCAAAATCTAAAATATAAATTGTGGATAATCAATTTGCAGGTATCATTTAATAGAAGGCGTTTTTTACTTTTATAATTAAATAACTAAAGAAGCATGAATACTTATTAACACAAGAAATGTAGGTATATATTGAGTTTACAATTTGGGTTTTCACAAAACTATTTCAAACGTTTCAGGCGCTAAAATATATAATTTAACATGAATTTAGCTAACAAGATTTTCACATTACAATTTTCATCCGCACTTAAATTTTATACGAAATACGTAAATTATTAAAATAATGGATTTTATAAAATTTGAACCTAACCGATTTAATTTTAGGAGGGGTAATTTTGACAAATTGAGTAAAAATTATGTACATAGGTACTACTCAGCATAAAATTTTGGTCTGCCTAAAACATGTACAACAAGAAAAACATTTAAAATTAAATTGTTTTGTAATGCAAAGTTAAATTTTAATTAACTTTTATTACTTGACTGTTTTTTTTATTTAAATTATTTTTCAAAGAAAAATATTAATCAGATTACTTTACGTTCTATTTAAAAAATGAAAAATAGATTTAGAAATACATTTTTAATCATCTGATGACTACTCGCAAGCCTAATGCATTAGATGGAATTTCTTATTTGTATGCTCGAAGTCAATGAACAATTTCGTTATGAAGGATAAATATATCATCTAAATATCACTATTATCAAATTGTAAATGTTTTAATTATATAAAAATGGTGAGGAAGAGTGACTATCACCATCTGTTGGTTACTCTATATAAATCTAAGTTTAATAATAAACAAATAAACTCAATAATAACTTTTAATATAATAAAAACTAAAGTTCAACGGGAATTAATCCATGTGAATGAAATTTAAAGCATAAATGCATTGTGGTGTACCTAATTTGTTGTTCAACGTTATTTTTTGAAAATTAGACCTTTTACCTTCAAATTTACATCTTTTAGACTTAAAATATGTTGAATTTTAATTATTTCATTCTTTGTTTTATTTTTGTATTTATTTATTATTGAAAAAGGTATTCAAAAAGTATACAATTTTGCTGGGTTACGGTTATATGAATAAAATGTAGCAATGTGTGCATCATTGTCAGTAGAATAACATTACAAACACTAGATTGCCTGTGCAACGGTTGCATATTTACTTTATTATTAAAAAAAATTATATAGTGTATTCATAAATACATAGCACACAGTAGTAAATAGTTGATTATTGCTATATTATGATTTGAGCTATACGCGTACAGAATTCGATTTAAATTTTTATTGTATGCAACAGCTGATAGATTAAACTTGCTTTTCAATAACTAACGAAAATCAGCTGTCAATTACTCTGATTAAAAACAAATAAATTTTAATTTAAGAAAATATGTTTTCTTCCACTTCTTCTTATTTTAGGACTTCTTTGCCATTTGGCCGATGTGTTCTTTGTATTATAATTACAAGGAACCACGATGTTTAATTTATTTTAGTAGTAATTTATTCAGCGGAAACATAAACCTTAAGATGTAGTAAAAATGCTCAACAAAGGTGTTTATTTTTGTTTTCACGTGGTGTACATTCCCCAAATATTGCCTCTTACTTTCTGAATAACCTGTGTGTGGTAAAAATTTATGTTATAAAACCTGTATCTCTGCAATTGAAAACATGAATAACGTGGAACTTGCAATAGTTACTCATTAAAAATTCAGACAAAATGTCCCTTCTAACTCGTATTTTTGTTGTCACTGGTAACACTAAAATAAAAATTGACCGTATAGGAGTAGTAAACGTTACATATAGCAATTCCTTCGTTTTATTTATTCTCGGATTTTTACAAATGTAAATTCAACACGCGATCTCTTAAGCAGCAAATTTAATATTTCCGGCGCGTCATAGCCAAAACAGTGATACACCAATTAATATGTAGTAGTAATAAATGTAATTAAAGCTTTGACCGTGACTATTACTATAAGGGATGAACTTCAAAACATGAAACAAATAGATAGTTCTCACGGAAATAATTTGCATAATATGTAATACATAATCAATTTTTTTTTATATATAAAACTGAAGAAAATATTTGCCATGAAAATCCTAATATCGATATAAACCAGTTAAGTTAGTTATATACGACTGAAGGTCGAAAATATAAAATAATTAATATTAAAAATACAATATCTGAAAATTTATTAAAACTGACTACATAAGCAGAATAAAAAGTATATATTCGTAGAGGTTGGTAATTTAGATAATATTTTAATAGCTTTATACCTACATGTTTAAATTTACATTTTATTATAATTTTCATATTTTTATTGGGATCATAATTTTATAATTTGAATTTTTTCCATTCTTTTGTTCGAAATTTTCCAAATTTCGTTCATACAGCGCGGAGGTCAGTCTTTAGGTTAAAAAGGGATCAAATAATTTTGATTTATACCTTCATAATCTTTCTACTATTGAGCACCTGGTCTCAAAAAAATATAATGAAATTCGTAAAATTGCGGTAGTTAAAGTGCGCATTAGGGCAGTCGATGTTCGAAACTTCATTATTGCATTCCTCTATATTTCTTACCCTTTACAGTCGGTTAGTTTACTTTGTTCTCTTGTACGAAACAGTTGTACGAAACAATACGCAAATATTTTTTAATTTGATTCAAAACCATAAATCGAAACAGACACCGAGAAGTTCAATCGCAGCCAGGATCATGTATAGATATTATTATAATCTATTGGTTTATAAAATAACCAAATTTTTATTTTTAAATAACATTATCTTTTTCAAGTAGTATTCACAATACACTTTATTCTATTTAAATTTCATAACTTCAAACTTTCATACTTTTTCAAAAATGTTCCTTTTGATACTTCCTTATTTTCAACTTTTTGTTCTTATTTTTGCAATAACCAAATGTTGAAATAGTAATCTTTTTCTTTTTAAAACTTTTCTAATAAAGATTAATGTAAATAAATTTTGATTAATATCCTCACCTATAACATAAAGCATTGAGTTTGTTTTACGATTGTATTTGTAAAAATATTTTATTTGCAAAATTTAAAAAGTAGTACTAGGTGCGGCCTTTATAGCAGACTGAAAGAAGTAAGTAAACATATCTTTATTTCTATTAAAATGTAAATAGCATTTTTTCAAATTTTGTAAAAATCGCAATTATTACTTTTATAAGTACCAACCGAAATAAAACCGTGAAATAATAAATATCTTATTTTATTAACCTGTTTCTCACCATTATCCCTTTGTGTTATTTGTGAAATGCATTCTGAAAAATTCTGGTGCAATTCAGTTTCGATCAATCGTAATAGCATATTATATAAATTAAATTTCTTAAGAAACATTTAAGAATCATTGCAAAAGTTAATAATTAGTAATCTATATAGAAAAAAATCTAACACTGTACAATTTAAAAGATTAAAAAAGTTTGATGCAACTTCTGCTAAACTTTTAAATTTGTTTTGTTATGTTTATTTTTTAAATTATTGAGTATGAACGTATATTGTATTTTATATTTAACCAAAGGAAAGTTTTATATTGCAACTTCGAATAATCCTAACGAGAAGCTTAGTATTAGGTAAATAAAAAGTTTTGAACATTTTATTGCGTACATAATTTCATATTAATGTTGCTTTTTTCGAAGGTATTATGTTCAGACCCTAATTCAAGGTTTTTAAGAGGACACTGTTTCTTTTTTTAAATATTAATATTAAATTTAAGAAGTTTTCGTTTCATTTTTTTATGTTTGGTAATATTTAAATAAATAATCAGGTTTTCAGTATTATATGCTAAATTATTAATAATAAGTAAAATAATTGATCAAAATTATATTTCAAAGATAGATAAATTTTCATGGGTAGTTATGACTTATAATAATAAAAAGAGAAATCACGTTCAGTTCTACATTGTGGATGTTGGGTGGTTTCGTGGCCAAAGCTGATTTACGCGTGGTCAAGAAATATGAGAAGGTCTTTTTCTCCGGTTTTGTGAAATATTATTAATTACGCACATAATATAAGGCGTTACATTATAAGGCACAAAATTAATTTATAATTTTGTAATAAAATTGGTGTCTGCAATAATAAATTGCTAATAAACTGTATTTTAACATTTTCACTTATTTATAACGAAAATAAATCAAATAAAGTTTTTTTACCAAATAAATTTTTTTAAGTCGCATTGTAAATAAATGAATAAGACACCAAATGGGTGTATTTATGGTGTTTAGTTCAAAGCCAAAGGTTGAAGATTAGATTTTAAACAATTTTCAACGCACCGAACTTTTCTACTTATTGTCAGTTTGTTGGTTTATGGGCGAAATAGACCCAGCAACAAGTTTAATCTCCACACTATTTATTTTGAAATTAAACTAAAAACCAATTTAAAATATTGAAGATTTACAAATATGGCTTGTAAAGATTTTTTGCGTTTTTATTCCCTACGGTAAGTAGACTTATGGGCCCATGTAAGGAACGAATGGAATTGAGTGTAGAACTTTTCAATTTACAATGTGAAATCACCTTAGTTCCTGTGTGTTACGAAAAGTTAAAATTATACGATTCTTATATAGACCGACATGAATAATATAACGACAATGATCAATACAAAGCAATTGAAAGCAAATGTCAGCTATCGGTATAAGTTTCGCAATGGCATAAGTTATTCAATCCCGGAAACGACATTCTATTTGAAACATTAAAATAGTTTAACTAAACTAATGGATTCACCCTCGTGTTTAAAGCATGTGCGCCGACTTCAAAGTAAACCTTCAACAAAAAACTTTTCCTAAATACTTTCCTTCAGATTTTTTGATTTGTTTTTCTAAACTTTTTTAAACTTAACCAGATCTCCATTTCAAACTTGAATCTCAAATGTAGGCTTTCGACAGTCATTATTTCTTAAATCAAAAATATATTAGCTTCATTTCCATAAAGCAATTTGAATATATCGTTAAATTAATTAATGGAACAACTTCACTTGAGTTTTTGTTTATTACTTTCGTAAAAATCTGAATTTATCAAAAATGAAATAATTATTCAATTTCGTACCTAATTTTTAATAATATCTCTATTTGAGCTACGACATCCCTTTTTAACTTGCCGGGGGCAAAGTTTTAGATGCACATGAAAACAAAGAATGCACGCTCTAACTGTTTTATATTAAAACATAGAAAAACTAGAAACTAAAGAGAACATGCTGAAACTATGTACTCAAAACCTGAAGTTATAATTTATTCCAATAGAATAACTAATAATTACACACGTGTATTAGTCGCAAGTTCGGATTCTTCAACAATAAAAAAAAAGAAATCGGCACTGCTATGTAAATTAATTGAGCCACTTATTAATCTATAAAAGTAACATAAAGACATCTTGACTTAAAATGTGGAGTCTTAAAGAAAAATCAAGGATGAACGATCATCAAAGAAAATCAAATGAACTCGCTCTATATTGCGTAACCGCTCACCTCACCAAACTCAATTTCAAAATTGCAATAATGAAAGGAATCTAAACACTTTTTGTTAAAGTTCTAAAAATATAATAATCCTGAAAATGTGAAAGCTACAATAAATAAAATTATGCGCTAAACTCCTCATTCAAATATACACGAGGGTTAATGCTAAATACTTTTCTTGAGTTTGCTAAATAAAAATAAAAAATATGCTCGAATCGGTAATTGCTGATCAGTTTCACAATATTGCACATCATCAAAGTTTTCTATAAAGTATTTTTTTGTTAGGTTTACAATAATAACACAAAGCGAAGATCCGCAGGAGCAAAAAATATAAACTATTCACTAATGAGTATGCATATCAAACATTGAAATGAGCAATTTTTACTATTGTACATATTATATTGTTGCTGAACCGGTCAGCAAATAACAAATACAGCGATACAGGTTAGCTTGATGTGCAGATAACTATGCGATAATTGCCATCAACTTCAACTAAATGCAATTTAAAGATTTACTGATACTTCTATTCGCTTTAATTCACTTCGATTCATTTCACAATTATCGTGAACATCCTAGCTTTAACAATATGGATTAGAATTCAGAAATAATCTAACGATATTTTTAGCAAGTTTTTTTAATATTTCGGAGTATTATTACTATTTCTAGTTCCTTTTTATAATTATCAGTCATGAGCACTTTATATTCAATAGTTCTCATTAATAAATCTTTTTTTTTATCTATAAGCATATTTTTATTGACCACAAATCGAATTCAAACCTCACAGAGGGAAATACTGGACACATTTTAATATAGTTTTTCATATGTTAGTATAATAGCAAGATTAATAAAAGGATAAGAAGTTAAAAGTGTTGAAAGTGGACAAAATAAATGTCTGATTATGATATAAAATTAAATTATAAAATCAACAATGAAAGGAAAATATTCAAATGATAAATTGATATTTAAGTGAAAATCAAAATAAATATAAAGAAATCAACTTCAAAATATATTTTGAAATAAATTATGTGGTATTTAGTATGTATTGTAAAATATATAACAATAATAATTATTATTATATTGATGTGCGGAAAACACAAATTTTCAAATAAAATTAAATAAAATAACAATTCTCTTCTTCTGAAGAGAAATTAAAATTACGAAACCTGTTTTACTGCCCTCTCGCCCTCTTTATAATTGAAAAATATTACATTTACAAAAAATTTAACAAATAATAAATTTAATAATACAAAATAGTAAAATAACATTTTTAGTTATTATATTTAATTTATATTATACGTACATAATGTCATATAATTTATTAATATTTAAATAATATTAATATTGAACTTTAGTAAAAAATAATTTATCGCAAGAGGTAGTAGGTTTCTTGAAGTCGGAATTGGAAGTGAACGTTAAAATTAGCAAAGCTGATATGATAAAACCAAAAAACACACCATACTTTGTGGTAGCTACAATGGAATCATGGAAGGAAAAAATTGAGGTAATGAAGAGAAAAAATAAACTATAAGAGGTATTAAGAAGTATATCAATGACGATCTAACGAAGGAAGAAAGAGCAATAGATGCAAAGCTGAGATTCTTAGCTAAAATCGAAAAAGGTAAAGGCAAGGAAACTAAAGTGGTGTACTGGAAATTTTTTATTCATGGAGTAGCTAGCAAACTAGCTAGTAAACTAGCAAGAACCGATGAATAAAATGCAAAGAAAACAGCGAAGAGTGGAAAGGTATTCAGAAAATAATATTTTTATTACAAATTGGAATGTTAGGGGAATTTGTGAGGGAGGTATGATAAAGTAAGTAATAAAAATTATGAAAGAAAACAAAATAGATATATTGGCAATGCAAGAAACTAAACACAAAGAAACAAGTATTTTTGATGAAGAAAATTGCACATTTTTTTATGAGCAGTGGGCCTCATACGAAATTGGGTACGGGATTCAGTATAAGTAAAAGATTAAAAGCAAATGTCATAAATTTTAAAACAATATCGGACAGAATGGGCTCCATAAGACCAAAAAGAAAATTTCAGAAAATAAGCATCATTAATATCCATGCACCAACGGAAAAAAAACAAATAGAACTGAAAGAAGAATTCTATAATACATCGGATAAAGAGTACGCAGAGATCCCGAGTTACGATATAAAAATAGTAATTGATGATTGTAACGCTAAAATAGGAAGAGAGGCAGGGTTTCAACCAACAATTGGAAAATTCAGTTTGCACGAAGGATCAAATGAAAATGAAGGCTTTCTGATCGATTTTGCAGCGGAACAAAACATGAAGATAATGAGTACACACTATCAACACAAAGACATTCACAAAGGAACATGGAAAACACCATATGGAAGAACATTGAATCAAATCGACCACGTAAAGAAACGTAAAAATTGACTTATAGAGGCCCAGATATCGATTCAGATCACTTCATGGTAGGTACAAAATTTAGACAAATAATACCAACAAATGTAGACAAGGAAAAAATGAAACTAATATGTTGAAAAAAGTTATGATTCAAAAAATCAACACGTGAGAATTATGCAAAAGCAAACGAAGAGATGACAAGAAAAGTAAAAACATCTGAAAATGTGGCAGAAAAAGCGGATATAATCGCAAAAATGATCAATGAAGTAGTAATAGTATTCCAAAATCAAATCAAGTATTCAAATCGTAAGAATAAAGAATGGTAGGATTCAGAGTGCGAAAATGAAATAAAACAACTAGAAAAAAACACGAAAATTATGCTGCAAACAAAAACAGTGAAAAGTAGACACAGGCATAGACCACAAAGAAAGAAATGCAGAAGTATAATCAGAGAAAAGAAAAGAAAGCACAGGATAGATAGATTAGAAGAAATGGAAGAAAAATACAGAAGAAAAAAATTTGAGACTTGTACCAAGGAATAAAATGAGTAAAGAGAGGATACCAAGTAAAATCAATCAATCATGTTTAAGGATAAGGAAGGAAATATAATTGGAAACCGAGATGAAGTTTTGGAGATACGGCAGAATATTTCGAGGAGTTACTTAACAATGACACAAATCAAATGTACGAAGAAGAATCAGAGATTGATGGAATAAAGGAAGATGCACAAGATCTACCAGCACTTACATCAAAAAACATCGACAAAATAACGAGATGTACTGGCGAAGATGAAATCCAAACCGAGATGATCAAATACGGACACCGTCATTTCGGCGATTCCAGTTCCGCATCGTCATTTCGGCAATTCTGATTTGGCGACCGTTAATTCGGCGACCCGATATTCGGCGATGCCAGTTTCGGCGATTCCTGGTTAAATTTTTAAATTTTACAAATACACAAAAGTTGAAAGTTTTCGGAGCAAGTTTAAAATTTTCATTATTTTCATAATGTTATTAACATTAATTTGTCTCACCCTCTGTACAATAGTTTTCTTTGGTCGTTGGTTTTTCTTTGTTTTTCATCAATGTTACTCCTGGATTTTATCACTCTCGGTAGCCTTCTTTGTAGCTGCTTGGTTAAAATTACATCTATTCTGCTCCTGGATTTTTCACTCTGATCTGTTCTTCTATGGTCAATGAAATTTTATTTTAAAATTTCATCGTATAACTTAGTGCCAACTTTCTTCTTAATTTTTGATTCAAGGCTTCATAAAAGGTCTTTTACTATTCAGCACGTCCGCCTAGAATGAATTTTAATTCTATTCTTTAAACCTTTAACGTCCTAGAAGGGCTGTTTTATCAGCATTAATTTAATCAGCACAAATTCAAATTTTATCCGTTGCACTTTAACTTTTAATTTTTAAACTCACAATATAAAAATATAAAAATTTTACATTTTCATACCATAGGTGGCATCGTTTTAAACAGTGTTTTCTCTCATTCGAGAATCGTGATTAAGAACATTCTTTATTATCTCAAACAATCCTGACACCAAATATTAGTAAGCTTTAAACTGATTTATTCATTTAAAAAAATTAATTTCTTTCTTTCCATAGGTTTTATCAAAAACTGGATGGGAATCTCCAAAATAATCAAAATCAAAGATGAATTTCTACCAGCGCAGAAAATAAATGAATTGTAAAAATTATATTACTTAAATAACAATCAAATTTAAAAAAAAAAAACATTACAATATATACTATTTGTAATAATATAATATTATATTGTCGTATATACTTATTTTTTGTATTAGATTTCATTTATTATATTTTGGAACACATACCTACTCTACTAAATACCACACAATTTACTTGAAATTATTTTTATAAGTTTATTTCTGTTACTTTGAAATGCAGCGTTTGGTAGTAAAAACATGGTGAAATTAAAAATTACTTATTAGAAATCACTACAGATTGCAGTATAGTGTAAGCTGTAAGGCTTCAAGGCAGCCGTACTACCGTTTAGAATTTTCTTATTTATATTAACCATTCAAAATTTCATTATAACGTACCTAACATATAGCTTACTATTAGATTTCGTAATAAGTCATATTATGTCATCTTCATTTTATTTTATTTTATATTTATAAATATAATATAATTAAATTTCTAGTTTCCTTTATTAATTTTTAACTTTTTTAAAAACATTTAAAAATTGTTAAAATATAATAAATTATTTGTTTCTCGTTATGTTTTTCTTTTTCTTATTTATATGCGACTGAAGACCGGAAATAATAGTACAAAAAAAATATTTTTCGTTAATCTCATTGTATTTTTTCAAATTTTTCACGATTAATGTACTAATATCGAAGATAATGATATCTTTGCGAAAGTGCAGGAAGATATGGTGTTCCAATTGCAAAAAAAGAAAATCAAAAATAAAATGATATTAAAATATATTGAAAAATTAAAATTTGAAATATTGTGAATAGCCTAAATAAAATTGGTAGATCACGGCATTATTTAAATAGGACATCAAAGACCTGAGACTTAATAATTCATTATGTATGTTTTTATGTATTGGAATTGAATTTGGTTATATTTAGAGATTATTAATTTAATTTAGTATTTTGTGTATTATATCACCATATTATTTGAAAATAACCTACTAATAATTAACCAGGCTAACTGGTAATATAGTTCCGTAAATTCACATAAAAATTTTGTCAACGTGAGTGACGATGAGAAAAATATAGAAGTCTTGTATTTAACCCAGATGATAAATTTCATGGCACCATCTCTGACAACAATTTTTATAAATTTTTCACAGTACACCTAATTGAAAATTAAAATTGACTGAAAAACTGAAAATTACACATTTTGAAAAATGTTTCCTAGGAATAAAGAGAACAATGTAATAGAAAATTTATGCCTGCATTGTTTACAATAATAGAAGAGATGAAGAAAGCAAAAGAAAAAGTTAATTAAACATTGAAAGAAGATGTAAAATGGAATGACAAAAAATTGTCCAATAAAAAATAACCAGAACAAAATTAGAAAATAATAATAAATTTATGGATAATTTGAACAGTGCAGCCACAGAGCTTGTACTGTATATCCAAATAGCGAGGACATAACAATATTATTCATACTTATATGGAAATAGTTTTAGTAAGAATAATAATATTGAAAGTAGAAAAAGAAAAATGGCATTCGAAAAATTTAATAAAATATTTTTAAAAAATAGATAATTTGGAAAATTTTAAAAACGGTTGGAAATATAAAAATTATAGTGAAAATAATTCATTATTATAAAAAATGTTATCACAATACCTATGTATGTCAATAATTTAAAAATATTCATAAAGAATGTTTACACTGAAAAATTGAACAAAATTTCTCTTTATATTGATTGCGTGGTATTTTTGATTACTAAAATGGTTTTTAATAAGTTTCTCCATTAAAATTGAAATTTTAAAAAGGTAAAAAATATAATTATTGGAATTTTATTATTATAAATTTGTCACAGTATTTATTTGACAATTTCCAAAATCTTGAAATTATCAAGGTTTATATTTATTAAGTTTGCAACTGAAAGATTTACAATATTTTTATTTACTTCACGCGATTTGATTTTGTTAAATATATTTGTTTGACATTTTTTGCCCGCAGCTCGTTTTCAGCATACACAAAATATAGAGATCTAAAACACGGTACATTACTTCATATGCCAGAACATTTATAACTTTTGAATATCTTTTTATTGCTTTTTTTTGTTTTCATTAAAGAAGCCTAAAAAATGATTTGAAATCAAACAAATAAGAGAAATACGCCAGATTTTCAATATCCTATATAATACAACAGTAGCGAACGAAAGAGAAAATAAATTTAAATTATATATGAAATTAAAGTAAATTGACGATTGATTGCCTCAAATTCCATCTTACGTTAAACCTATAGGGTTATCCAAAATAAATGAAACATATTCTAATAGCAGAGAAACATAAGTTATTTTCGATTTATCTGGTTTATTTATTTCAACGTCAAGTCTTCTGCACAATATTAATTATGGAATACAATGTCTTTGAAGCATCCTACACAGATTTATACGTTGATACGCTTCATACGTTTAATACAAATATTTTTACTACATTTTCACGTACCTAGAACTCAATGTGGTCAACAGTGGTTGTGATATTATTTTCCATTTCAATAATAATTATCTTTAGATTCTCGTATATGCATGAAAACATGACTTTTTAAATGATTCTAATCGCCAATAAATTAATATAATTTATTCTAAAAATTAGGTGTACATTAAACATTATTTTTGATGTTCAGTTGCATGTTAATATGAAACGAGAAATTTTATTCAAAACAATTTAAAAAGTTTTAACTTTCTTTTTGTAGTTTCATATCATAATTTTTTAATTTTCCCTAGATATGCATTGACGATCGAAAATATTCGTGAAATAGGGTCTACATTGCATTACTACTAGAGTGTATACAAAAAATCAAAGAATATTTATTAGAATCAAATTTCCACTCGAATAGTTAAAATTTTGTATGTTTGTTTTCTCTCAGTATTTAAGACAATCTTATAAATTATTATCTTATATGATAAATAATCAACTATTATTATTATTATTCATAATTTTAGTTTTCATTTTTAGGTCCTGACGAACTTTTGTACCAATCTATGCTTTTTAAATTAATTATCAAAGTCGGATAACGCAAATTCTCTAATTAATTTAATTAAACGTTATATTTTTATTAACGATAAATTATGGCTCTACAAATTCAAAATTAAAATGTTGTCATGATTCGGTAGGTAAATAAAAGAAATGCTGTTATTTGTTTTACATATTTAGGTATGTACATGATGTATAATAATAATATGTAGTACGAAAGAAAAGGATAAAAATTTTAAATTTTCTTTTCCAGTTGTATTATCCCTTCTGCAGAAGATAATAATAATTTTATTCCTCGGGGTCATCTAAATTGAACTTTCTCTTGTACGGAAAAATGATTCTACATCATTCTTTTGTCTATGCGTCATGTAATGCTTCAAAAAAATCTAATTTATTCAACATGGCAAATTTATAACGTAAAAACTTTGTTTTATCGATGACACGGAAATTTTAAATTTCCACTATAACGAATTTACGGACACACTAATCTTTTTTTAACTTTATGAACATTATAGAACAAAAGTCGATTAATGATTATTATAGTAGATTATATCTAGCAGAAAATACAACAGAAAGAGATACCCATCATTATCCTTTAAGCCTACATCCTGCATGATTTAGCTTACGATACGCAGGTCAGTTGAAAAGTTCGTTAATAAACCCTAATTTCTGGACAACAATGTTAATTTTATGTGCTTCTAGTTTATTATCAATCTACTGTGATTATTAATAATTAAAAATTAATTTTGCGGCCGTTGTTTCAATGCTCGTCGATTAAAATGCAGGTAAGACCGGTTAACGAATAAATTACAAAATCAAATTTGGAAATTCAAAATTATTCTTCGATTTTCCAAACAGTTAGCAGGAACAACTTATAAACCTAGTTAGCTGAGTTTAGTATACAGAAAAAGGTATAAAAAGCTTTTCAGCGTAATTAAGAAAATAAAAACTATAATAATAATGTATCTAATAGTAATAATATTATTATCCTTCGAATATAAAACTTAATTTGATTGCTTTTGAATAATTCAGGATTGATTTTTATATAATAAAAAAAACCGCTTGCTTATTAAAAAATTATAAAAGCAATCAAAACACAATTGAATATTGTGATTAGTAATTTTGTAGAATGTATAAAAAATAAAATAGTTATCCGGATTAATGTAATGTTATTAAAAATTTACCTCAAGGCAACATTATTTTGTTAAATATTTTTAATCTGATTTATCACACTTTCGGTAAACACGCATAAGAGTTTTCAATAGGTCTTCGCAACACTTACTCTAATTACAAATCAATACTACCTACTATATCACGGAGCGCAATAAATTATAAGATTAATTTTGATAAAATTTTAATTTTTATTTCTACTACATAAAACTTGTAGGGAAATTTTCAGAAGTAATTCTTCGGCAATCAATCTCCTAGTCAACTGCATGTAATAATTTGGCTATGAAAATTTTAATATCAAGTACGAAATTTAAATTAAAACTTGATTACATTATTGTTGCTATTGTATAAAGCATAAAATTAATAATTGTGCGGTTTTGGTGTAATTAAATAAACAACCAATATTGTGTTTAGATCACTTGTCGAGTTCTACAAGCACGTTTACTTCGATTCAGAGTTACACACTTCATTAAGTATTTTCTTAATTAATTAGTACCTAAACAATATTAAATTTCAAAGTTAAATTATTCCACTAAAATTATCTTAATATATCCGTTCAATAGAATGACTTCAAATTTAATTAATTATATTTAATTAATTTAACATTGGAGGTAAAGCTGTTCGAAATTTAACAGGATAATAATTAAACCAGGCGGTTGGTAATCATCAAATTTTATTTATTTTTAACACCTGCATAAAGTTTAAATAATAACTATATTATAATGCAACGTTTTGAAGTTTTACTACTTTTTTATACAGTGTCTAAATATTTATCTCTGTGGATGTAAACCTACAAACTTTGAAGTGAGTTTTAATTTATCTGAAAGGGAGCAAAAATTAAATCTTAATATTTAATTCAAGATAAATCGTTCTTCCAAAAGTAATAGAAGGAAGTAGGTCGTCCCGTTTCGGTGCCTCTCTCAGTATAAATTTTCTCAAGCTTGACCAACATTTCCTTAAAAAGAACAAATTTATCGATTAACTGTCAGTAATTTTCTCTTAAACGTTGTTAGTTATGACATAATAACTTAATGTAATTTTAAATTTACTATTATTCTTAATTAAACTTATTTTAAACCTAAAATCATTTATATATTTTGTGTATTATATAATAAAAGATATATATACGATCAATATAAGCATTTGGAGTTTTTTTATAGTATTAGTTCAGATATTTTGTACGATTTTAAATATTTGGATATAAAATTGTCAAGTAGAATTTTATATAATAATTTTTTTTCGCAATTTACTGATTTACAAAAATTGTTTCCGTTCGACTGATTCCACAAGCTTCTGTTCTATTTATCATCTTTTTTTAAGATAATTCTATCATACAGGGTAGTATGTTGTTATTTGTTCAATATGGATACAAATGTGATTAAGAGCTAATTTTTCATCTCCAGTTAAGCATCTAAGATGTTTATCTGTTTAGATAACTAACTAATTAGTTACTTGCTTACTTTTGTAAGATAAGTTACCCGAATATTAATTTGAAGTAAACAAATTGAAACAAATGTATTTTAAATAAAGATATTTGTAAATAAGCAAAAAGATTAAAAAGATATATTCTGAAAATCAAATACAAATTTTTCACGTCAAAAAAGTTAGTAATAAAGTACTTGACTGTCTGGCGTCTGCCATCTTTTTGTTCTTAAAACAATTATTACTTGTTTCACAAACAACTGAATCTTGAAATTTAACAATATTGATTGACATACAATGTTATGATGTTATTAAATTGAAAAATTTAAAGATTTAACTTTTTGTAATAGTAATTGCTTAACTTTGTAACTTTCAACATTTATTTATATACTTTCTACTAACATAAATGTTTTACTATTAATTAAATATTAAATTACATATTATTGTATATAAACTTAACAATATATTATGTATAGTAGTTCTTCTTTTGCTTATTATACCATTAAAATTTTTTAAATATTTTTATTTTTTATAATTGTTTAGTTTTTGTATTGTAAGAATAGATCAATATGTAATTTTAAATAAATATAAATGAGTATTGATTCAGATATAGTACATATATCTGTATAGATGTATATATAGAGTATTTAAGTTATGTTTCCCTACATAACAAAATTTCTTAATAATATCTAAAACCCTTCTACTAGAAATTTTTTAAATTTTTATAAGGGGACGATATTACTATAATGAATCGCCCTCTACAGGTAAATTTTATATTACTCTGAGTACTATGTACCTACTTATATAGTTCTGCGCACTAAACTATGAGTTATGCAGAGAAACAACTAATTTATTGTGAAAAATGCTGATTACAAACTTATGTTGTATATATAATCATAAATTTCTTAAGGAAATTTATACACAATATAAATATCTATTATTTATATTACTATTATACACTAGGTACTGAATATTATTGAATAATGATCTTCTTCATTTTCTAAGCTATTCAAGTAGATGATTTTCATTTATATTTTTTAGCGAAATATATTTATGTATATTATATGCAGTTCTTTGATTAAAATGTAACATTGTTAACTACAATATTTCTCAGAATGTTTTTGCACTAAAATTTATTTTGTTTATCCAAATATTATTTTTCACTCGACTGTATCATCTTTATTTGGTATCATATTTTACTGATCTTGAACTTTTCCCAGTGTTTTTCCACATCATTTTTCATTTTCTCATACTTAATAAATATTGCTTGCACTCAGCTATAACATCTTCTCAGATGTTTTTCTGAAGTAATTGAAGTTTGTGGTTCCTTTAATTTGAGAATGCTCTGATTTATTGCGGACCCAACCAGTGGCGTAACTACCAGCGTTCAAGGGTCCGATTCTATTACGACTAAGAAACTCAAACATTTTATCTATAATATTAAATGTGAACTTCCTAGTTAAAATTGAACCTGTCGACCGGTGGGACCCTTCCCTCGAGACGGCCAAAATATTTTCAGTTTCCTTTAGTAATATTATTTTTCTCTGTATTTCTGATTTGTTGACATAAGTTTTCCATGTTAATTCATTACTCATTTGGGGGCTCCGTTTGACTCTGGAACACAGACCCATGATTTGTATTTTAACCTATTTGTATGAATGTTAACTATAAAATTATTTGTTATATAATTTATAAGTAAGTAAGAAAGATACTTGCTCTGCCCCAAATTATGTATTACCTAACGAGTTTTATATTTTTGTTCAAAAGCATGATATACAAAACTTTCTAATTGGATTATTATTTTATTGAATCTATTTATGAAATTATTTTAGATCTTAATAAGTTATTTCCATCTTTTGCAATCATGATTGCTTCTATACAAAATCGTAATTTTAAAATCACATTGACAAATTTAATTTTTGCTTAATTGATTGAAAACGTTCTGTACATATTCAATAGTTCGTCAATAGTTTTGCAATAAAAATTGCAAATATTGAAATACTTCGTTTCTCTGATCAGGAGTTAATTGCTTTCATTTGATATTTATTCAATGCTGTTTTTGAATTCAAATTTGATTTATACGACACACCGGGTGTCACTAAATTATCGTACATAATTTTCACGACATTTTGTCAATCAAGAAAATAACAGAAAAATTAAAATGAAACAAAATATACTGTCGATAATGAATTAAAAGTGCAATTGCATGGTGCACTTATGGAACCGCATTATTTTGAGCAGCCATTTAATAATCAAATTTTTTTTATAGAAGTATGTATTATATACCATATTATACCTGATAATGTCATAGTATGGTGAAAATTGACTTGCAATTTTGCACACATACATATGTACAAAGTACTACATTTCAGGCTATCGTTGAACCATCCAACAAACACAAAAGATAAATTTGAATATCAATAACAGCTGATATTTAATAACAATAAGATAGATAAAATATAAATTGTAAATATACATTTATCATGGCATTTTAAGAATTTATAAATATTACTGTTCGTTTCGCATGTCGCTGCTTAGAGCTAAGCATGATAAATAGCACATATTGCTTTCTTATGACGAATTGTAGTTCTTAAATAATCCGAAATGTTGGAAAATAATTTGCTCATAAATAATGTTACATTTCAGATCAGCCAAAAATAATACTAAATTGAACTTACACAAAAGGTACATAATATCATTATTGTAATCTTTAATACTTTAATTTTATCAATTCCAGCTTATGATCGGAAGGCATTATCTAGAATAATAGAAGGTGAAATCTACCTTGACCAAATTAAACTTCAATCATCATTGGGTTTTATACAGTTCGGAAACTGTGGTAGTCGTAAATCTGGACCTATTATATAGTAGAAAAATTCAAGTAGTACTTACGAATTTTTTCTCAGTAATAACAAGTATTTTTCACAATAATTTTAGAGAAACAGTTTAACAAGAGTTAAAAAATTCGAACCTTAATGTAATTTAAAATAATATTAACGCATAATGACCTTATAGTTAAAAAAAGCTTCTCCAATTAAAAATAAACATTAACATTATACTTTTCATTTTAATAATTAATTCGGAAGGTTGCCGGCGCTTGCTTCATAAAATAATACTTTGCTAATTTATTTTCGTTTTAAATGAAATCACAAAAATGATATAAAATGAAAAAGGAATTAACTTTTAGATGAATAATGAAGTTAGCATTAAAAATTGCATTTCGGAAAAAAAACAAAATTTAAAAGCACACTAAATTTGCCACAAATTCTTATTTTGAATAAATTATACTGGTATATTAGATATCTACAGTTCGAAATGAAGTTTTGGTCGCTAAACAAGGTGTGTTTTTATATTAGTCAAGCATCAGTTAATGTGTTTTAATTGAAGTAATAAATATTGAAATTGTTAGAACAGAGCTTATATTTTTGATGTGGATGATTGGTTTCATATTGTAATGCCAGTCGCTAAATTGAAGAGTGAACCAACTTCACCAAATCCGATAGTGGACACTCACCCTTTAGCAATCTTGACTCTTAGAATAAAATGATGTACCCAGCTTTGCTCCTCTCAGTTTTTAATAAATTCAGTTTTAAGAAATACAAAAAAATTTATTTATTTCAAAAATTTTACCTTAGAAAAAATTTTATTATCGAAAATCATCAGTTCAAACTTTACCAATTTAGTTTTAATTCAAATTTTAATGCTCTTAATCTTAACCTGCAGTTGACTACTGTTTCAATCACTAGTTACCTATATCAGACTTTCAACTCACATTTGTTTGTTAAATTTGCATCTAGATTTTGAAAATCTGATCATGGTTAAAATTTCAATTATTACAAATACACAAATTGTACGTTTTCAGCGCAAGTTTAAATTTTTCAAAAATCTTATTAACGTTAATTTATCTCACCCTTTGTGGTTTTCTTTTAGTAGTTTTTTCTTAAATTTTCATCTATGCTGCTCCTGGATTTCTCCTTCAATTGTGGATTTAATTTGATTTTAAAATTTCATAGTATTTTCTTCTAATTCTATCTAAAAGAAAAGCACCAACACTTCTTAAACGCTAGGTAAGTATCTAATTTTTATATTAAATTTTAATGTATCAAGATTTCGCAACTTGATTCTTTTGATTCTAGGCTTGCAGTATGTTTTGGTCTTAACTGTGCCAATATTCCACCTAGAATCAATTTTGATTCTACATTTTTATAAATTTATAAATGCACAACAATAAATACAAATTTTACAATTTAATACCATAAGTGACATCGTTTTGAACAATGTTTTCTCTCATTCGAAAATCTTGATTAAGAACATCCTTTTTATCTCAAACAATCCCGACACATAATATTGGTAAGTTATAATCTGATTTATTTATTTTAAAATTAATTTCTTTCTTTCAACAGGTTTTATCAAAAACTGGATGGGAATTTCCATAAAAATAAAATAAAATAAAATGAATTGTATTCAAAAAATTTATGACAATATATTATTAGCTTCATAATTTTAATAATTTAAGCTTAATATTTGTATTAACAAACTCTATTGATCTACATACTACATATTATTAAAAATTTATTGAAAATATTCCACCTCAAAATTGATACCAGATATTCACTATGAAAAATAGCAGTTTAACAAAAAATATATATGTCATTTTATACATATCACTTAAATTAGTTTTAATATTAATCTATTTTCAACTTCATTAATATTTTATTAAAACCTGCATTATTATTTGTCATTTTAGTAGTATAAAGTAATATTCACAGGAGTAATTTTCAGTAAATACGAAAATATTATAACACTTATTATCCTATCGTCACGGAACTAAAAAAAAATTTTAAAGAAATTTAGAAAAAAATAAAGAAGAAATTTGTGGTAAATTTAAAGATAATTTATTATTTATATGAAACTTTTATAAAACTTGTAGGTACCTTTAATGAAAACAAGAGTAGGAATAGGAAAATATTATATGATGCTGTGACTTTCTTACAATATTATTAAATAAATTTGACAAAATTATATATTTATTTTAAACAATAACAAGTAGATACAAAATTTGATATTTTCAAAAACAAATTCAAGAGAAATGCCCAAAGCACTTTTGCACTTATTATTTAATTAAGTTAAAATAGATAGGACGCATTCAATGCTAAATCGAGCACTTTTTTAGGTGACCCCTTTCGATTTTTCTCAAAATGTTACGTTATTGAGACCGATGTAATTAATACTCGTTCTTGATGTTTTTCAAATTGTTTTGACCATCCGTTTTTGAAACATGTTTTTTTTTATATTTATAACATTGCGAGAGATGCACCTATCGGGTCGTTTGTTTTGAAAGTTTTTGATTTTCAATGTTCCTTCAAAAAAAAAGTATGATTTTGATTCAAATATAACAGGCGTATAATGCTTCAACGTTTTGCTTTTCTCTCCTTCGCTAGTATCTCGGCTTTTAGAGCTTATCACAGTTAGAATATAAACATACCCTAAGTAGTTAACAAGAATTTAAATGGCAAATAAAATAAGCACTAAAATAAAATAATAAGCACGAGAAAAAGCAAAACATAGCCGCTTAAAGTAAAAGAAATTAATTTTACACTCGAAAAATAAGTTCAAAATAAGCACAAAAGTAGAAAATAAACGAAAAAATGAAAAAATAAAGCATGAAAAACTAAACGTTAAAATACATGGGGTAAATATCCAGAAAAAATTGTGTACACAAGACTCGGAATTCCAAAGATTTCAAAGAATTCCAATGATTTCAAAGAATTCCAATGATTTTAGTTTATATTAATTTTAATTTTATATTTGTGACTTTTTAATAGTGATGAGTCCTACATACAGCCGTTGTCGCACATGTAATTAAGAAAATAATTAAACTTCTGTGATTAGACAGCAATTTGAAGGGGTAAATATCCCAAAACTGTTGTAAACACGCGGTTGAAACCCTTGGAAATCTTTGAATATATTTGATATTCATGGATATCCTTGGAAATCTTCGGAATTCGTTGAAAATCAATGGAATTCCTTGGAAATCATTGAACTTTATATGGCGAAACGTGAAAATGGTGCGTGCGGTGCTCACATGATAATTAGAAAAATGTAAGCATCGCTCCATAAATGAGTTCCGCAAACATTTTAAATTATTTTAATTTTTAATTTTAATATTAATTTTAAATTATTATTATTATCGACTTTTATTTCTAAAAGTTGTATCAAATTTACGCCACTTTTTAAGTTGCGCACTACGAAATGTACACAAGTGTGCAAACACCTTTAGGTATACTATAAATTTGTAAAACATTGATAAATTTTAGTTCTAACAAGAGTTGCATATTTGTTGTATACGGTAATGAAGTTTTTGGTTGCATTACAATTTCGAATCCACGAATCGATCGATTTTATTATGCTACAAAAAATTAAATATCTAATATGTAAGCTTTGTTTGAACATGCAGATTTACATTAATATTTCTGCGTTTTTATAACTGTTTTGCATTAAAAATAAACTTAAAATTCCTATAACTTAAGGTATCAGTTAAATATTTTTACATTATAATGCAATCATTAGATTTTCTAAAGCCTAACTCAATTACAACAAATATTTTTCAGCGATTTCTGTATAAATTTGGAATTTCCGAATACTGAATATTTTTTAAATGTTCATCGCAGGGTTCGTGCAACTCACATTTTTAAACCAGAAGCAAGAAATATCACACTACGAAAATCAAGAAAATATGAAGGTAATAAAATCTACTAAATTGTGAAGTCTTGTGCGCTTTAAAAATTTAAATAAAGAAAAAGAAATAGATATGGCACAAAGAAGCAATTCAAATGCCAGTTTTGATTTTCTTATGTGCGTGTTTTATTTGCTTACTGCAACATGCAATCGAATTAATAAGCTATTGTAATTTTTGTGGTTCTGTTTTAAATAATGCTCACAATTTATTATAATGCGTCGCTTTTCAACATTTACATTTTAATTGCTATTGAAAGAAAAAAGAACTGAAATATTTTAAAATAAAGGGAAATATTTATTTTAATAAGGTTTTTAGTTAATGTTAAACGAATTTACAATTAGAATGACCTAATTATCTATATTATACAACAAAAATATAATGGTGGCCCTGCACATTATGCTGATGACAAGGGAGAATAATTGTTGGCACAATTCATAATTAAGGCGGTTACTAGAAACACCTGTGAACAATTGCCACACTCAACTTAACATTGTGCTTTCTAATTGCATCATAAAAATATTCGCGATGTTAGAAGCATTCTTTTGCTCTTTTACATTGCAGGTATCTACATATTTAATTTGAGGGCAATAAAACTGAGATAAGTGGCAACTTTTTAAATACTGCAAAGTAATTCTGACGTATGCTTGCGTGCAAAAAATATTCATTTGTGAAATGAAAATTGCATAGCTAGTTTAAATCCACATGGATATATGGTCAACAGTAAATAAAATTAACGTGCATTTATTCGCCACTACAATATAATTTTAGATGCCTCAGTGAGATTATTTTACCTAAAACACGACACTTCGTATAACAAACTGAACCTAATTGCAAGTACCTCGATTACTGAACAATAAAATAATGTCATTGTATTTTTCTTGTAAGGTGCTTTAAAAAATATTGTTATTATAAGCAGATGTAGAATTTATGCAAAATATGCAGTGTAACAAGATCTACACAGTCAGATAGATAACCCTATTAACTTGCGTTCATGGGTGGTTGTTTTATTTGTTCTTCTGCATTGAGAATTGCAACTACAGCTTCACTTCTAAGTAGAAGAATTTAATGTAGAGACTCCTACCCCATTATTTTATGATAAATAGGCTAAGGTATCTCGCAGGACGCTTTATCTATCAGGTTCCACACCTGGGGACTACGAAATGAATTTTTGCTAGTATTTGGAAGAGGTTCATAAACCACTTTGCCAACTGCCAGCAGCCATCACATCGAGACGCGGTTTATGATTGACTAGTGTTATCTACTATGTAACGCTAATTAGACTAAATAGCTCTTTCAAATCTTTAACTCTACGTTCATCGTTGATAACCTCGTCATCACTAAAGACGTCTTTGTCCTGAACATCATATTTTTCTAACAAGTGTTTATATTCTCTACTAATGTATTATGGTCCGTTATCGTCGACGGCGATCTTCGGGAGCCCAAACATCATAAATTCATTATTTTCTAATCGTTTTACTATATTGGTAGCCAGCGAGTTACGCATTGCAAACACCACGACAAACTTACTGAAATATTTCCGCTTTTCGATTTAGGAAATGGGCTCATTAGTTCAGAAGAAATCATCTCTCACGGTTGAGTCGGTTGCGGGTGAGAAAGTAAGGGAGGGGGTAACTATCTTTCTCAGTGACATTATTGAGCTTCCTATAGTCGACGCAAAACCTATACTCACCGGTTTTCTATTTTACCAGAATGACCGGAGATGCCCAGGGACTGTTGCTCTTTGGAATAATACCCTTTGAAATCATTTGGTCCACATGGTAATTGATATGGGAGTGGACAACAGGCGATACTAGGTAGTAACGTTGCTTTATAGGTTCAGACGTTGTTTTGATAACATGTTCAACTAATTTAGTGCACCCTAGCTCATCCGCCACAAGATGATAGTTCTCTCAAGTAACCGATCCAACTGTTCCCTCTGTTTTGCAGCATCTTGTAGCGTTTCACCAACTTCGCAATATTCCGATGATCCTTAGCAAAACCCCAACTATCGCTACTAAGGTCTGGGACAATTCCCATCGTTTTCCAAAAATCAACCCCTAGTATGAATAAATGTGGTAATGACAACTTAACAAGTTATAGTTGATAGTTTCGTCACTTCTATTTCGTCAATTTAAAGAGACTACCGGCTCTTAAACTTGTCACCCGTACAGGCTACATTATTGCAAGTGCACATCATACAATATAATTTTTTTTAAATTCGAATTTCGTTAATTTTCGCCAAATTTTACTTAAAAACAGCGACTTCTGTGTATCCAGATGCGTACCTTTCAAGTTTTGTCGTTCTTCGACAAGTTCAATAAAATTATAAAATTGATAATTAAAAACAATAATTATCAGTTCACGGTTAACTATTTTTAGGAATCTAAATCTGTTTTTTCTGTCTGCTTAAAGTTGGTAAACTTGTAAGTTAAGGTAACATTTATCATCACAATACATAAGCATTTGGTGGTCAGGGCTATGTTTAAAGTTTAGGTAAAGTTTTGAAATTGGAAGTTTCGTTAGATTTTCATTTGACGCTGATTCTACAGACGGCCCTGTCTGTCAATGTTTCTGAGATGCTTGCTATGCAAGAAATGTAACTAATACGTAGTAAATAAATAAAGAAATACCTCGAATACTAATTTGTATTGTTTTATTCTACATAATATTATATTACTATATTTGTTGTATTGTAAAAATAGTTTTTTTTATTATCCTAAATGTATGTCATCCCCAAGTATATAAATTTTTCTGAAAGATAAATACTAAGTAATATTTTATAACAGGTTTTACTTAACCTCACTATGTGATTAATTATTTACAAAGGTTAGACATACTGTTAACAGAATGGAGTTAAATCCCGCTCACTTCGATCAAGATGTAGGTGGTTCTTGTATACAAAATCAAAACTTTCATAGTTAACTCAAAAAATATTATTAACTAAAATGTACAATATATGCACGGATTTAAATACTCATGCTTTCCGCTGAATTACGTAGTTCTGCTCTACGTCCTTATTTAATTAGTTCTGTTGTTTAAACTCCGTTTCTTTTATTTTTAATTTTAATTTAAAGAATTAAATTAAAAAAGCGATTAAGCCAATAGATTAATTATAAAAATTTTCAGAAAAATGTTCGTATTAAAATTAACTCATTATAAAATTTAATTAAATTTTTATAGCTTACTGGTTCATCCCTTTACCTTTTTTATACAATTTATCCAAATTTATAGGAATTATTAATGCATTTTACAACTTTTCCTCTCCACCACAGGTTCAAGGAAAATTTCACTAAACTTAAGTTCCAGTTAGACGCTCAGATAATCTGCGCAAATTACTCCTTTTAGAAAGTCAATGTGTTCAGCTTTTACACGTTCAGATATCTGCACAACCCACATTATATTTTTCCACTAAGAGAAGTTATTGTAAAATTCAAACTTTTTGGCTTATGCAAACTGCAGATTTGCGGTAGTCGCTACGAGTTAAATGTAATGGTTTAACGTGCAAGATATTTGCACAGCTTACTTGGGCGTTTAAATGAAGTTAAAAAGGCACTAATGTATTTCGTATGCTTTCAATTAGTTTTTGTATGTATTATACAACACATTATTTTTAATTTAAAACATAAGGGTCGTTAAGTAAGCTTGCACAGAAGAGACAACTGCCCTTAGCGCGGCCCTGGTCGTCACATAATCAGTCTCACAAGGGGCACACAATTGTCAGATATGACAGACTGAAATAAATTTAGGGGTAATAAACTCATTAAAGCAGTAATTGAGCGTTACCATACACCCCTAACAACAAAATAGTATTACAAGTAACTAACCTAATAAAGATGACTTTTAAATTTGATCGAACAAATGATACTGGAACCCTTTCGGTAAACAAATGTAAACAGTTGGTGTTCCAAATTGCTTCTTCATTGCTTTCGAAGGAAAAAGTCAAATTACATATAGTATTACTTCTTATATAATCGCAAACTTTACGACTACTGGGAGAAAGTTATTTTAACTGGATAAGTTAAAGCTGCAGTTACCGAAAAGCCTAGTCACTTGCAAAACAAAAGCAAATTAAATTATAGTTTTAGCAACAAGGTGTTAAAACTATTAAAATGCATTATGATCCAACCTTCCTAACAAGGAAGACCCATTTAGAATTTCTGCTTTCGCTTCGTCTGGTTGTCGCCTTTTAATGACGACAAGGGTGACTCGATCGTGATTTGGTGTAATTCGTCTTTTAATTCGCGCAATATAGAAGAAGGAGCGTGATGTGCGTGATCACACGAGGTTGCATGTTCTCTAAGCCAGCCTGATGGAACCAATTAGCTACTCGCTTGCCTTATAACGTACGACAATATTAGATTTAAATACAGATAAAGGAGTAGACGTATAGATCCGTTGGAAAGTGTTTATTTTCTAGACTCAGTAGGTAGTGACGTTAATTAAATGAAACTGCTTTCGAGAAGTACTACAATTGTTAAACCAGCAATTAAAATTTGTATAAATTTTAGCTTAAAACGCGAGCATAAAAAGTAAAATACACAATTATAAATTTAAAGTTGTACATTTTCTAGTTTACAAACTTATTTTTATTCTTACATTGTTAGTTTAAAATCAATGTAAATTATCTGCAGAATTTTTGCATTATTTAATTTGTCTGCAAAACGACTGCTATATTTACAAGTAGGTGGTTAGAATAATAAAATTCTCCGGAGCCACTTTTCAATTATAAATTTGGAAACTTTTATATCCTGAATTAAGCTGCTCTATGTTTCTTGAAGCAGCAAGAAAGTACCTTCTCTCTAAGCTCACTTGAGCTCAAATTTCTTTTTAAGTATTTCTCTCTTGTTCTGGAAATATAAAAGTTGGTTGTTTGTAAACGAATTTTTATACCGCTTTTGAATAATAATAATAAAAAAAGAAAAAATGTCGTAAATTCTTATTTCTCAACGGTATCACCTGCAAGTATACTCTATCTTGATTTCTTCTAAATTTACATCAAATGCTCGCTCCTCGCTTAGGCACGTATACCTATATTTTATTATATTTTATGTTAAATGTACATACGTATATTATTATATTTATATACATACATAGTGTGTATCTACATATATATTTTATGTATTCGATGGAACGAATTTTAATTTGCACTGCAGATTGTTTCAATTACCTAACTAAAAAACGAAAATTACAAAGTATAAATTAAACCTCATTTAAAAAATAAGTACAAATTTGCTATCGAATAATTAAATTAAAAAAGTATTAGTTAAAAATTATTCTTCAATTAGATCCTACAAAATGTTTGTGGTACAAACTACCACAGTTGGCGTTTTAAGCAAAACGTGCTGTATTGCTCTTTCCACCATTTTCAGCAAATGTCTCACCACATTTACAGCCAATGACCAAGTGCTATAGAAAATACAATTATGTAGATGATACCCATCTAAATTTTTGTGTTAGGTTGTCGAAAGTCATTACATCCTCTGTAAATTAATGAAGTTATGTATTTATTACGTTATAACAAAGGTTGAAATATAAATTTAGATGCAATGTTGCGTATTTTTTTAGTTTTAATTTTATCGAACAGAATTTTAGCAATTTTACGTTTCATGAAAGAAATATCTGCAAAATATAAATCTCACCACCAATTTAACGTTCATTTAAACTTGAAAATATAAGGGGATCGATACTTGGAAACTCGGCGAAGATTTTCTCATGTACACAACCCATTAGTTAAAATTATTGAAGGCTTTTTTAATAACCGCCACCATATTGTAAATCGTGGTAAAACGTTAAAAATATGTAAAAGTAAATTACAATCTTCCAATTTAAGTGATATTGCCGTAATTGCAATAAAAATGTTGCTATAAGCGAAATCATTTTTACTTTTTGACAAAAACCATTATCAAGCCGTCAACGTTTCTTTACCAGAAGCCTTCTTTATTTTATCATCTCTGAAATTCTTACAAAAAACATTACCCAAGACTTGAGACGCGATATAAAGCCTACGCGTTCCGATGGGGTTTGAAATACGAGCCGTGGCTCCGCATGCCTCTGTATTGCTCAGTATATCATTTACATTAATGAGAATTTCTCAGCGGCCACATTAGCCGACGGAAGCTCGCAGGAAGATGACACGGGAATGCCTTATCTTTTAATAGAAAAACAACATCCTCTGCAGCTTTAAAAGAAGGAAGACTCCCAACACCAGCACAAATAAATGCGTGTATGATACAAGAAATTATGTTCTTTGCTAACCGTTTTTTTAACTAAACGGTCTTATGGGAATTTTCACTCTTTGTAAATACTTCATCACCATTTTTCTTTTTTACTACAACTTTTAATATTGAGCACTAAACTGTTTTTTTGATGCTGTTAGATTAAAATTTAAACGCATTATTATTGTTTATGACACATAAAATTTTTTTGCAATCATAACTCTTTTATAAGAACTTTTATGATTAAGTTATTAATTTAATATCTTAGATTAAATGCATACTACATTTGTTCTATAAGCAGCATCCAATAGAAAAACCCATCTTCCAGTCAATCTTAACATACCCAATGGTTCTGCATAAATTTTATTTTTTCATTTGCTTATTAAAATACTCAGAAACTCTGTTATTGAAGTGCGTGAAGTTAGCCCCCCCCCTTTTTATTAAATTTTTTAATTTTTTTTTGTATTGTGTTGTATTCTATTTGTATTTTTTGTATTATTAAAAATTAAAGTCCTAGGTTGAACATTTACCGCGTAAACCGCGAAACAAAATTTTGCTTTGGCCCTTCGACTGACTGGCTGTCTGGCTCAAAATTTCAAAATTTTTGTTGTATTGTGTTGAATCACAAAAATTAAAGTCCTGAATGTAATATTAGCAGTGTCTAGTGCGGAATAAAGTTTTGGACTAGCCTTCTTTTTCAAATATTTTAAAATTTTTGTTGCAACAAGTTGTATTATTAAATTTTTTGTAATGATAGTAAAAATGAAATTGTTGACTATTATAGTGAAACTATAATGTAATTTGTCATACCAGAGTAACTATTAGCACAGATTAAATATACTACAGATAGCTCGCGCAATGTATTTTTCTGAATTCTAGAGGGCTGCCTATCCTTGTAATTTATTTCTGGTGGGGTACCAGCAGGAAAACTCCGTAAGTAACCGACCATACCCACGGTCTATCGCTACATTAGCAATGTGAGCTAATGAATGCCTAGCAGCACGATCGTACAACAACCGCGGCTAGAAGAGAAATGATAACGTAACCACGAATAAACACGAACAGCCAGCGCCTCTATAATATAAAGTGAATGGCTTCCATACTAAGAAAATTGGCTTCCAAATACCTGAAAAGGGACACTCTTTCTCCCATAAGCGCGAGCTATCTGTAGTATATTTAATCTGTGCTATTAGTAACTAAATGTTTTTTATTATTTTAATTAATAAATAAACAATATTTAAATATTTAAAACTAAATTTCTACATAAATACATAAATGAGGAGTTTTTTCTGTAGGCTGACAGGGTGGACTTGCAGGTTTCTTTAACAAGTCATTAAATTCAATCCAATTGGTACCACGTGTTATCCATGCTGTGTACTGCCCAATTGAATTTATATCTAAGCAGCTTTTATACATCACCATTCCGGCTAGTACATATCGTATGCTGTTTAGGTGTATTTCATCTGGAAATTCTGTTGGTAATAATCCATTAATCGGAATAAAAAAATAAATATAAAAAGAATAAAGAGATCAAAAAAAATAATAAAAGAAGAGTAAAATTTCATTTCACGTTTTACGCGGCTGATGTTAAACTTTGGACTTTAATTTTTCATAATACAAACAATACAAATTGAATACTAAGCAATACAAAAGAAAATCATTCAAATTTTTGAAAAAGAAGGCAGAACAACAACAAAATCGAATATATATTGTAATGACCTAGGGCTAAATTTTAATATTTTTCATAAAATAAACTTACTTTATCCGGAAATTATTTTTATTTAAAACCGTAAATAAAACAACTGTTAGCCTTCGTCCATGCCTTATTGTACCCCTGGTTACCTTCCCTGTGATACGGAACTAATTAAATAAATTTAAAATAATCTCGCAAAATTTTTACATTTTCTAATCTCAGTCTTAATTATTAATTCTATTTATCCAGATTACAAATCCTTTTCACTTTCCTTTTCTTTATCCTTAACACTGTAGCTTCCGTTTAGTAATATTCAAATTTAATCAAAATTTACCAGACGGATAAATCTCACATCTGGTTTCCTCGAGCAGCCTTGGCAAAAAACCACGTTCTTCGTTCAACAATTACCATTATTCAAATTTTTAAACAAAAATAAATTTTTTACAAAAACTAAACAAACAAAATTTTGTAAAAAATAAAAGAATACGATAATATATTATATATTTTTGTTTCGATATAGTCTACCATCGGCTTTGCAAAAAAATTTTCATTCTGAATTGTATGGCACTATAAAGTACGCCAACTATGAATAAATTTTTAAAAAAATCCATTCTATTCAAACCAAAAATATTAATTTTGGAAAAAAGCTCACTAATAGTTGAAATTTAAAACATTTTCTCTGTTAATTTTTTGAAATGATAACTTTTACATAATAGATTTATTATGATGCGAAATTCTGAACAAGGAAAATAACAAGGAAAATGATTATAAAATCAGATTTTTTTATGATTTCTGGTTTTTATTGTTATTCTATTATTAATTATTTCCTTATATTCGACTTAAAGCATTGACATCTTGTATATAGCGGAGTACATTCAGATTATGTTTTCCAATACATTACCCAAGATCCACTGGCGGCTAAATTCCTAATTAATCCTACAGAGTATACGTTAATTGAAATTACATGCATTTAAATGGTAACTTGGGCCTGTTAGGCCCAACGTATGCTCTGCAGGGTTAAGCAAATATATATTTGTGATAAATTGTATTTCGTGAAGTAAAAATTTGTTTCCAATTAAATCAAAAAGTGAGTAGTTTATTTAGGTTACTACACTACATCACAAAATGAGCACTGCAGTTCGTAAACAGTGAAAACGAGCATGCGCTAAAAATGTTTTAAAAGTTAAGAAAATCCCAAGTCCAATATCTGACTTCAGCTTTTCCTGATATAAGTTTTTCTTAACAGTGCGGTGCAATCGTGCATTATTGCTACAACTGATTTTTCTCCACTAAAAAATATGTAAATGCTGTTTCATAATCAGATAAGTTTGATTTGACATTTATTATCTGTAATATTAAAATAAATTATTATTAATTCTATAAATATACATTTGTTATTTTTGCAACATTAAAATAAACTAGAGCAATTGTGTGTTACTGTCAAATAAGTATTTGAATACCAGTTGAACATATATTATCTCTTTGCTGTTAAAATAAATTTGCCCCTTGAGACGAACTAGAACGGATTAAATCTGGAATTTAGACATTAGCATTCACGTCGCCTTAGGAGGTGAATATGCATACGGCAGAAACTTGAAAGCTGCAATAAAAACAATACCAAGTTTACTTTGCAATAGTTATAAAATGGTTTCTTTATTTTTGTCGAGTTCTATAATTTTACATTTAAGGGCAAATCTTGCAAGTTTGCGAATATAAATAGTATTAATGTATAAAATCAACTATAAAACATAGTAAAACTGAGATTGCGAAAATGATCAATAAATTGTGTACTTTAATATGAAAAATATAATAGAAAAATATAAATGATCATTTAGAAATAACTTAATTTTGATTGTTTGTTCTGGAGATTAAATAGAGTTAAGCACTTCCGCTATCCTAGGGGAGTCATTAATGACTTTTTAAGCCTAAACGACCATTTCAGCTATCTAAACTATACAGCTCTTAACTACTAAATAACGTATTGCTGGAAGTTGTTATTCTTATTATTATTTCTAATTAGTATAAATATACTACATTCTGTTGTTAAGTTATTTCTCTTTTAGTCATATTTTCTCGTTAATATAAGTCGTGCAATTACAGAATATACTACAATCATAATAATGGAAGTTCTAGAAATATCACGCTTGGAGCTTAATTTATATTCTTGCAAGTCATTGAAAAACTCAATTGCATTATTTACCTTAAATGGTACATACATAGTATACATTATACATACTACTACTAAAAGTCGAAAAACTTGTGATGGGATCTTTGTCAGCAATCTGCTCGATATTGAACCTTTACACTTGAGAAACTTTTGTTAGGTACGTTAAACTAGTAACACGTGTGGAAAATACATATTTATTATGAGATTATTATTTATGTATGACATGGTAAAAATCAAAAAGTTTTATTAAGTCGGCATAATAGTATTTGAAAGTATTTTCAATAAAGTGAGAATTCTTACAACGCGCTACAGAATTGAAAGTGTTTTGTCAATTGGTTTCTATTCAGAGTGTGATTCGGTCTACTAAGTTGAACTAAACGATTGAAACGGCGTCGTTTAAATTACGCCGCCCATTTGTAGTGTACAATAGGTGTGCACTGTTTAGAGATAAATCAATTAACTAACCAAAATACACCGTCCGATGCGTCGTTTTGCGAAGGTCAATTAGAATTTGCAATTCATGGACCTAAAACGAGTCTGCTATAAATTTGGAGTTCCAAAACTTGGACCAATTAATTTGGCCTTGTTCTAGTAGCGCAGGGCACAATCTGCTGACAAAGTCGTTTAATTTGGCTGCGGACATTAAATACTCTCTTGAATAATTGCTGATTTTTGCAATTGCGTTCGTTCATGACATAAACCGTCAGTATTTGATTATTTTCAAAATATAGGAGTTAACAATTTCGTTTATAAATTAGTCGCTTACTCTTTAATTTTAGGCATAACTAATTTTAATTATCCACCTACGAGTACATTCATCTTATCCCAAAAAATATTAAACCTGGTTAAATAAACGCTATTTTAATTTGGTTGAAATTTCTTATTTTTCAAATTTTTTATCGAGTGGCTGCAGACTTAATTAAAAACTGCTAAAATATATAAAAGCCTAAACCAAAAAAAGTTTATTTATACTGAATAGGACTGTGTAAATACACAGCAAAAATATTATCACACACAGAAGCTTAATTAGTCCACCTACGGGTCTTGTATAATAAACTACAGGTAGGGTTGTACATGACAATGATTACTGAGATTGTATATGGAAAGGGAGGAATATTAATCAAAATATTCTAAAAGTAAATTAATCTGTTTTTATTACTTTTAATTTATCAAGTAGTGAAAGAAAAACTTTTCGTATTAGGTTTTATTCGCTGTTTTGTAAAATATTATATCCGAGTAGTTACTACTTACTCACTTTGAAAAGGTATTTTATAATACCTTATATTCGACGGTTTTCAGTTAGTATCTACTAATTAATATATCAAATGATTCATTTAATTAAAATAAATACTGCGTTGAAGTTTGTAAATATGTACTTAATTATAAATATATTAATTTAATATAAACATCAGGTGGAAATGCTTCCTTTTGTTATGATCCTGATAAAACGTGTAAAGATCAGTAGAATGTTTGACGGTTAAATAATTTTACATTTTACAACATTCAAGGGTTTTCTATAATAATATGAAACTCTTCTTTTAACTCATCTGGCTTTCGCGCAAATTAGGATCTTTATAAAAATTTTCAGTCTGTTCACCTAACATTTTATTTTAATTAAATCCTTCTCCAATTATTACAAGTGGTTTTTATTAAATGTCATCTTACCCGATTTTTTAGCTTTCGTCCTTTTTACATCGTTATGTTATATCTCAAATTTATGTTACAGATATTATAATATAACTAGTAATATGTTGCATTTTCAAACAATATAAATTAATTAATCATAAAATTTTAATACAAAACTTATTAACTGTAGGTAGTTTTCACCCGGATAACATTTCCTCGGGTGGTGTTTATTAATTATAATTAATGTTTGTTTTTTCTTTTTTTAAGAAATGTTCCAACTTTGCAACTTTGCATTCAATGTATTTTGTTTGCTTCGTTATTTCCTGACTGAACCATAAAGCTAAGTGTCCTACCGACTAAAAAGATTCAGAAAGATTGTTCAAATATCGCAATTAAGTGACTGAACAACGATGACCTTTCAGGGTTCTACCACGATGACATGTCATCTTATAGTCTTAAGTAATTCGATTTCACATTTCGAGAAACGACCAAATGAAATGAGAGCGATTACAAAATTTAACAAAAAATACAAGTTGTTATGTAGTATACAGGTAGTACGTAAAGGTTTTCGTTGTATACTCTGGCTATTGCCAGTAGGTACTTGCAATACTTAGGAATAAGTTACGATAAAATTTCAAAGTTGAAATTTCATAAGTAAACGAAAAACTTTTAGAAAGGCCCTTTAGTATAAGTAATGCAAAAGCTAAATTGTGTGTTAAATCTGAATTCTAGTTCACCAACTTCTTTAAATAAATATCAGTTTATAAAGTAAAACTTTAGACATACATTACACGAAATTGTAAAACTCAGGTAATACTTTATTTATACCTATACTTACAGTATACATAGAGATAATATTTGTATGCATAAAATGAATATCATTTTAAACTTTTTTGTTTTTTCTAGCATTTCATTTTATTACTAATTAAGTTTGCTGTATAAAAACCATCTGAAAACAAAGAATATTATTGTTATGAACAAGAATTTAATTGCCTGTTTCTTTAAGAAATAATTTGTATAACATTTACATAGTCGAGAGTAGTAGTAGATGGTGTGCTTTTATAATTTTTATTATGACTGCATTCAGTCATTAATCACTACAAAAACTATTTAAGCGGATCGAGCCTTCGAGAGTAATCCTTAGCGATTGACGATGACGTACATTACTGCTAAACTATTGCTCAGTAGCAAACAGGATGTTGGTTCTATATTCTTATTTTTTTTAATTATCTGTGTTATATCGCATTCAATTTGATTTTCTAATAATATTTTGTTAGGTACGTTGGTAGCTGCATTGCTAATAGAGGAACTGCCATTATATTGCTATTCGAATTGCCGATGTTTAAGTATAAATTTGCATAATTAAATTTTATGTAAATTCTAGATTTGAATTACGCTGATTTGTTATTTATTCTTTTGCAATGTTGTGCTTGCTGTATCGCTATCGACATTTGAATTTTAATACTTTTACATGGGTTAAAATTGTTTTGTTTTAATTTTTTAATTTAATTTTTATAAAAAAGCACTATTAAATAAAGTATCCTTAATATTTATTTTAAAATACATTGCACTGTTATATCTACCAAATTGGCTTCTAAAGAACCGACTTGAAAAAAGTAATATAATCAAAAGAAAGCGCACAAAGAAACAAAAGGGTAGCAAATAAACACTTGGGAAATTGATCAGATGTAATAGGACTACGAAAGAAATGCTTTAAATCTCACAAAGAGGCTTTTAGTTGTGGATGGAAAGTGTTTCTAAGGCACTGTACCCTTGACGACCATGCGATATCTGCCTTGTTCCAGATGAACTAACCCCTCCGACAACTACATTGTGGTAATATGAGGAAAAGGTGCAGAAATAAACCATTACGTACTAGATATACAATTCTACAAATGGGTGTCTTTCACTTGAGAGGTTATAAGCTCAAATAAGATTAGTAATTTTCTTGTGAGTCATCTTTGGGTAAAAGACTGCTAAACTAAAAATAAGGATCCATCGTAGATAAAATTACTTTTTAATGTGAAATCTTTTTTGGAAAAGGCTGTTCGTTAAATATTGAATTATAAAATCAATTTCTAATTTTATACAAGCTGAATTTATGAGTTTAAAGCAAAAAATAATAAAGTAGTACACAAATTTATGCGATGTGCATAAAAAGTTAATCAAAAAGAAAGCATTAAATATAAATTAATATATCCATCATGAATTTTAAAGCATATAATAATATAAAATTTATCACAAACAATAACAAATTAAAAGATGTTATTCGTTTTTCCGTGTAATTTTTAATGTTATTACCATAAAATAATATATTTTATACCTACCAACTCTTATAATATTACAAATAACAAAATTTTAAATTGAAATTACACAAAAACATAATAAGAATAATGTAATTTACATAAAAATGCACATGGAAATACAAAAATATGTTATGTTCTTTGATATAAAATTTACTGATAAATTATTTTGGCAAGTTATTGAAAAATAATAGACAATGATTATTATAAAAAATATTATTATTAAAATATAGAGAAATAAAATTTGTTTTTAAATCTTTTGGACATCTCTAGAAATTATTTAGTATTAAGTATTTACAAATCCTTGGAATTCTGAGTCCCGTATACAATACCTTATATCCCCGTGATGACGTATTGGTAAAAACTCATTTTAAAAATGCAATAATGTTTAGTTATGTTAGTGCTTTATTGGCAAGAGCAATCCTTCCGAGTAATGATGAAATACAATTTCATGCCACACAAGCCATCAAACAATCGATATTTTGCACACTGCACTAAACGTGTAATTATCCGTGTAAATAATATTGAAATAAACCAAGAAAATATTTTTTGATTTTAATTGGGAGAGGGGATGAGGGATGAATATTTCGTAAAATTTTAATTTTGTTCTGATATTTATATTATTTGAATTTGTAACATTTTGAAAAATTGTCACTAACACGACGACTTTTGACCACATATCAGAGACCAGAAGAAATTCGATGATATAATATGTATTCTTTATTTAATTTTAATTAAAGAGTAAGTTATATAAAAGGTATTTAATTTAAATTCGAAGTTGATTGAATACGAGTAGTAGTAAAGATGTTTTTAAAATATTTAATTGAATTTTGGATCCAATAATTAATAAAAGATACCGGAGCATAAACCTTGCTCTATCAGATTTATTTAGCAATGCCTATTTTTAGATTTATTTAAGTTGACTTTAAAATTAAAAAAACAAAATTTTGTAAAATCATTTATTTTATATTAGAATATTACAGATCAGCGAACTTTATTTATTATTAATAAAATTGTAAATTCATAAATTTGGACAGACAATACAAAAACAATGATTAAAAGAAATGAACGATTTATTTAAAGTCAGTAATTAGATTATTTCTCTTCGTCATCTTTAAATTAATTCCTGCATACCATAAGAAGATACAATTAATGTTTCTCAATACTTGCATAGAATTAGGAGTTAGAAGAAAGAAACATAGTTAGGCATATCAAAATAATGAGGATCGGATGAATGGGACATGTTCTAAGTGCCCAAAAAGCAAATGTGGAAGAATGAGGTGTTAAAACACTTGAGAGCTACGAAGTGGAAAACTGGAAATCAAGGGACTCCGGAATAGGAAGTTATGGAGAGCGCAATAATAGAAGAAGCAAAAACACATAGCATATAGCAGTAGAAGATGGTTATAGAAAAAATTTCAATTAAAAGGGTAAAATTCCATAGAAATAATAAAAAATCTGTAATTGCTGTAAAATATCCAGAGGTAATTTGGGAATATAAATTACTTTGATTAATAATTTTAAAAATTTAATTAACCTGATTAATTAAAACGATATTTATATTTTATATTAAAAAAACAACTTACAAATAACATTATGGGATTAAATTAATTATCAATTAAAATATGGTAAAAAAATCAATTAAATGAGTTTGAATTAACATTTAACTTCTTTAACAAAAAATGTTTAATGTTACATTTTTTATAGAATTCTTAGAATTTAACTTTAATTAACGAAACTAACTTGGAAAAAAATTAATACCGAGGCTCTCATATAGTACAATAATTTCTCTTTGAAGTTCAGTGTTTCGAAGAATATGATGTAATCCTTGTAACTGAGCCATTAATAAATTTTCCTCCAAAATATTTTTATTTCAAACAAAACACAAATATTCGGCTATGTATATGAAATCCTTACGATTTCAATTTAATAAGATAAAGCAATATCTTTTCTGCAGTAAGTCGAGAAAGCACTAAATACTTGGCGTAATATGAGCTCGTGAAGTAAATGCGCCATATTTCACTCCAGTCTTATAATAACTTCAGCGGTTAACTTTGTAAGAGAAGACTTTTGGTTACAAAGTGCAAGCAGGTTGTCGCGTCTGCATTTATTGCTTTACTCTGCTCAAATATATTAATGAGAGAAGCAAATAGTTTAAGTAGTTACAAACTTTTTAGTAATTTACTGCGGTACGTGGGGTTGTAAAAAAATAAAAATGGCTGTATAAATCTTATAACACCATGCTTATAAAGCATATCCTTTAACCTCGAACGCTCATGTTTCATGGTAATTTAAAAGCACATTATTATGCCAAAAGAAAAGAAATTAGCGCATTTGTATATGGTTTACATATAATTCGGTTCTACAGACTGCTTCATTTTCTTTTAAATCATAAAGTTGTTCTAAATTGAATTGATTTAGTGACGAAGTCAATAGAGAAATCAAGCATTAAAAGCTGTTTCCTAAAATCTCATTGAATCTACCAATTCGAAAATCCGCGCTTACTCAGATTTTTTTTAAGTAAAAGTATGAAATTTTTGTTAATCCAAACCTTGTAATAACAGTATTTTAAAACGTCCGTAGTGACCTTCATAATCATTTAGTGTGGAAATAATTTTTTTTTGTAATTACTATTATTTATTTACTTAATAAGAGGTTAGTAATTTTCTTTTCTTGCCAAAATATATTTTTGATAAAATTTTATTGTCGTCAACACTGTTATTTTTTTATTAAGAAAAAGTAGTCACCGGAGAAAACTTATTGGCACGTATTGCAATTATATGATACTGTGATAGTGTATAAGTATAGAGAAATAATAAACTCATAATATCAAGTTTTTAAAAATATATATATATATACCATACTTATGTACATACATGATTATGTCTATTATTATTCTTCTGCAACCTTATGACTTCTTCCTCTGACATATGGAAGAGACTAAGAAAGATACTAGGAAGGGTTGATACATTTAACATAGAAATTGTTTACAAAACTAACTCAATGCGATTTAGAAAACCAACAAATTTATAATGCAATAAACTCCAGGTATATTAACTTTATTTAACAAAAAGTTTTGAATTATATTATATTTAGGTTTTTGAACAGAAATTCAGGTACTTCATTTTTTCAAAATGTGTGTATCATGTCTTCCATATCACGGAAAATATCATACAGCATATGAGAAATATAAATAACAGCTAAAAAGAAAATTTAATAACATCTGATATTAATATTTAGAAATCAAGAATATTATACGGTAGAATAATATACTTCTACAGTATACATAGTTAAATACCAAACTATTGTTTCTGTATTGTCAACCTATAATTTTGTATTAATAGTTGTTCAAAATGAATTTACTGAAATTTATTAATCATGATAATATTACATAATATTATTGTTCTAACTCGATAAAAATTTTAGAAAGCCGTGTTGTAAATTTTGATAATATTATGTACACATTTAATTTTATTATATAAAATAACATTACTCTGACAAAAGTAAAATAGTATCTGATTAAATTTATATCTATAGTTACATTTACATAATACTGACAATGTTAAGACAGAACGATTTAAGCGCCAATTTATGAAAATTAAGATATTTTATTACTAACCCTTAATCGTTAACGTCAAATAATTGTCACACTATAACTACTGTGCGGTCACAGAGACCGCGCTTTATTTCTATCGTTAACTCACGTACAACTTAACTTTTTGCTTTTTTTGCAACAGATGTCTTAATTGGTATTCTACTAATCCAGAAAAAATTAAAAAGTAATTAATTTTAAAATTTTAGTTACTTTTAATAACACAAAAAGAAATTATTGGCATATTTGCACTCCTTTATACTACATAACCTAAATTAAATTTTTTTTGCCTAATCTAAAACATATTTAAGCAAACTATTGATAATTTTTTGAAGTGGTACATACTTGAATAATTATAATTAAAATATGAAAATTAAAAAAAAACAACTATATTGCAAAAATCACAACACCTGAAAATCACAGTTTTTGTATGCAATTCACTGTTAAGGATGTATAGGAGACAAATAAATAAAATTAAAAAAGGTCTGAGATCGAAGAAAATTGGTACTCATGTCCGCAGTGCCTTTGTGGTCTAGTGAAAAAAATTTCAAATCAATTCACTACACCGTTTAGTAGTTCTTGCAGTTTTAATTTAACACTTCTTATTTTCTTAAGATTCGTTAAAATCACATGTATGGTCTTCCTCGGAAGTCGGCTATTAGGGAAAATCACAAGGTGTAAAGAGTAAAAATAATACTTTTCTTAAAAAAAATTTTAAGTAAAATCTTAAGGAAAGCTTGTAAAGAAAAAACCATTTTATTTTTCATAAGAAAAACAACATTTTATCGAATAAAATAGCTTAAAACATACCGAAAAAAGGTCTGATTTTTTTCAAACTTTTTATAGCTATTGTTGGTAAATAGAGGAAAGTTTTAGCAAAATTTTATTACAGTTTACTACACCGTTCCTGAGAAATTAATTATAACTCCATACAATTTTTGCTATTAATGCTCATTAGTTTTTAATAGATAGCGACGTTAAAAGGGCCTTAAATATGTATAAAATTTAGGGGAATTATAAATATCATAATTCTCTAGGTTTTTATCCATCTTGCAATAACAATTATCAATTTTTATTAAAAAAATTTTTATTTTGTGAGGTTAGACTGCGAGGTACAGTCACTCGAAAATTTTTCTTGGATTAAATAAATTTTTTGGCATTTCAGTAAAATACTGCGATTTTAAAAGAAAAAAGCTTTTTAGCATACATTTTATAACTTTGATTATCATTATGACTTTCAAAAAGTGTCTTAAAAACACACAAAAGGTGAATATTCGTGATATATCAATTTTTACATACTTTTGTCTCCGATTGTATCTCCTATACATCCTTAACTGAAACATTTTTTAAAAACGAAAAGGAATTAACACTATATATTAATTAAACATTAATTTTGGAGGGGTTAGACTTTCACACAGTTGTGTGAACAATTAATAATGATAGTTTATAATCTTTAAATGGTACGTTTACTAGAAGCATAAAAATTACAGTGACACTATCGTGCGGTCACAGAGACCGCTAGCTTATTTGTTTCTCTTCTATAAATAAAACAAGGCAACTTTTGATCAAGCCCGTTTGTCAACATACTAGGAGTGATGTAACTTAAAGGTACTAAAACCCATAATGGCAAATTTTGAACGTAGCGTAAAATAAATATATCAAAACTTGTTGCGGTCTCAGTGACCGCACGATAGCGATTAAGGGTTATATAATAATGATATAATAAAGTATTGCATAATATAATACATATACGAGGTTTGTTCAAAAAATATTTATTCCTGATGGATATATTAAATATGCAAAATGGCTGATGTCAACATAATATGTTCGGGACATGTGTACGAGCATAAAAAACATAAAAATCGAAAATCAAATTTACGTAGTCCCCCAAAATTTGAAAATAATTAGAATTGCAGAATAAGAAAAAGAAAATAATAGTAGAAAAAATAAACAATTAGTATAAATTATTATACTATGTTATATGCATGCAAAAATGACTTTGGTGCCAAGGTTGAATAATTAATTTGTGAGTTCACCAACAGTGCGGGAAAGGACTAGAAATCAAGTAGTCAGTGCATGTAATTCGTATAGTTAAAAGTCAGTTTAATTGTGATATTAAAAACCTAATAACTTTTTGCAATATCACCAATACTAAAATTATCCGAATGTTGATGAAATTCAGTTTCATGAACATTCCAAGCGATTCCAAGCTAAAGTACAAGGATTATATTTATAATGAACACCATATCGATAATATAATATAATAGTAGTGTCATAAATAAGCACGTCAGTATATAGCTTATTATTACCAGCTCTGCCATATTATTCCATGTCAGAGTCGTTATCTATTCCCAATAGTTTACTAGATCAGGTTAGCTCATCTAATAGAACAAGGCAAGTTAAAGACTTTATTGTAATCGTCTTTTCTCGGAAGGCAATGGCAAACCATTGAAAAATTTTTTTTTCCAAGAAACACCTGTTGAAGAACCATAAATTAAGTATCTAGCCTGACTTAGCTCTTACATGCCATCGCTCTTGATTTAGAGTCCATAAACAAGTGATTTATAAGATTTTCAAAAAATTTATACAATTTATTTACAATATTATAATAATAATAAATGCGCTCATTTCATGTGAAACATTGCAACCTCTTGTGAGGTGTTTAAAATCCATTTTCAGATGTAGATTACTCCTCATCCCACTTTCAGATTTACAAAATTTACAATCTAATGTGGGATTTAGTCTCTAATACCCCATTTTGCCAGATCATCCTGTCGTTACACTTTCCGCTCCAGGTACTTATTCCCATGTTCTCCAAATCTTCGCTTACTCCATCTATTCGTCTCATTCTGAGTTTACCTCTCTTCCTTTCTTCACTCGGCCTCTGTCTTAATATATTTTTTATTGCACTGGTGTTGTCTCTTCTTTCCAGGTGTCCCAACCATCTCAATCTCTGGGACTTGATAACTTTCACGATATCCTCGGCATTAATTAATTGTTTGTTCGTCTTCTATATAGGTTTTGCGCAATTATTTCAGGTCCCATTATTTTTCTTAATATTTGTCGTTCAAAAACTCGAAGCTGATTTTCTTCTCTCTTTATCGTGCATAATACTTCAGACGCATACTTATTTCACCGTTGGTCTTATCAGGTTTTTGTATCCAAAGTTATTTTTCTGTCCTTTAGTAGCTTTTTATTTCGTAAAATGCCTTGTATCCATTTTGTATTTTTTCTTTAATTTCTTCGTTTCGTGCACCAGTGCTACTTATTTGTACTCCGAGGTATTTGAAAACTTTTACACTTTCGAAACATAAGTTATCAATTTTCAGCGTCTTCTTCATTTTATCTATTTTTTTCCACATTTCATGTATGAATTTAGTCTTGTCCTCGTTTATTTTCAGTCCAATCCTATTAATTTCGTCATTCATTTTTCTAAACATTTTTTTTCTCTCACTTTTTTTTTATCTTGCCACGATTACAACATCATCAGCATACGCTATCAGTTGGCCCTCTTTAGTAGCTAGCGTTCGCTCGCAAATCATCTTTTTCACCACTCGGTCGAACAATGCTGCCTGTACTAATCTAATTTGTTTTCTTCGCCAGAGTACAGAAGTACACATAATCTTTTATATTTAGTGCACCATGTTTCTTCCATCTGTTCTATTGAATCACTGCGATGTTAACGTTATATTATTACAATTCTTTTGTTATTTCAATCATTTTCGCATGTTGTAGCATTGTTCTCAGATTCCAAGTGGCCATTCTTTGGATTTTTCTGTTTTGCTTCTTTTTTTCTACTCTTTCCGTTTATTATTTTCACTCTGATTATTTTGCTTATCAATTTCCTTTATTCTTTGCGTTGTCGTCTTTTGTTCCCAAGCCATTTTTTCAGGAGTATCTGTCTGGGAAGATTCAAATACCCCTTCTTCTTTCCTTTTAATTTTTTTGACGTTTTCTCAAAAGTGTGAAGTATCAGTTTATTATTCTGTTTTTTCCATATATGTATATACCTTCTATTGCTTATACATCTTCTGGTATCCAACTTTAACTTTGTTTCTGTTTCTTATTTTCTCTTTAGCGATATCCTATATTTTGTTTTGTATTTCCTTCTCCAGGTTGGTCAGGTCGTTCTCTATGTACTTTCTTACGTACTTTTCTAATTGCAATTCCAGCTTTGCAATTTTCTCTTCTTGTCAATTTGTTCTTTCTTCCAACTTCTCGATTACCCTCTTCATCACAATCATTTCTCCACTTCAGCACCTATCCATTTCATTCAATTTTTCTTTTTTCAATCCCTTGATTTTTTGCCCGAAAACCATCATTTACCACAATCGTTGGCACAACTACAATATATTTCAACTCGTCCATATTTTCCTCTTGATTTGTTTCTTCAGTTCTCCTCGTTGGTGATTTTGACGTTTTTGTACTTTTTTTAAAATATCTTCTCCGCTTCACTTTCCTCCTCTATGTTACCTTTCTTTTCTTTCTTACATTTGATAAATTCTCTTAGTGATGAATAACTATTCGATCTCTTTCTGCTGTTGTTTCTTCACTTTCGATTACAAATTGTTTTTTCTTGATTTATATAGTTACCAGTTATCTCAGCGACAGTGCAAAGACCCGAGTCAACCCCTAAGAAGTTTCTGCACTAGGTATAATCTACCTTCCACAAGGTGCAATTTTATTACTACCGTGCTATTTTTGGTATTATACTACCTAAAAAGGTACCAAAGATACTAAACAATTTACAATATTATAAATAAAAAAATGAAATTTGTGTTCCATGATTATACCAAATTACTATTTGGAAAAAAATATAGTAACAACAAATAATATAATATGTAGATAAGTAGTAGATAAATATTATATATATTAAGTAAGTGATAATAAATAAATCATTCTAAGCGTAAATCAAAACCTGCACACGCAATGTCAGTTTTATAATGATTTCAAAAATTTGATAGTATCTATATTGTTTATATATCTTACTATTACATCTATCGTTTTTTATAGTATAAAACTGTACAGTAAATAAAAAATAATTAACCAAAGGAAGAGCAGAAGTTGCAATCACCGTCATTTATATGTCGGTTAAAATTTTCAGATTCAGTTTCCCACATAATAATAATTATATTATTATACCCGTACATGTAATACAATTATATTTTGAAGTAAAAACGTAAAATATTTGTTAATTGTTTGAAATAGTGCTTGTGTATTCTAATTGAATAGCTAAGTGCAGAAAGGGAAGTACTACAAAATCGACATTTCGAGAAAATCGATTTATACTGTCTGCTTTGTTTAATTGATCTCCAAAGGCCACAGGACGATAATCATAGTGAATCTATGGCGTACCTTTTCAAAAGAAAAAAATATGGTTTAGGGTTGCATATAAAGTTTGAGAAAAAAAAGTTTCATAACTTATTGTTCTAAAATTATAACATTGTTAAATAAAATAATTTAAGAAAAAATAATTTTCTTTCTCCATGTTCTAATGAAGCTATATAGCTGTTAATTTATTTTAAGAGCTGTTATGAGCTTTAAAAACGTACTTAATTTTGAGATCAATCGATTTAGCCAAACCTGAGAAAAATTAATTTTATATAATTTAGTTAATCCTGAGTAAATATTTATTTTCTCGGAAACCAAATGAAATAGAGATCTGAAATTTCGAAGATCTTAGTATTTCATCGATACCTACATATCCTCAAAGTATGATCGAAATATCTTCTGGGTCTTTTTCTTTCTTTTTCTTCTATCTTTTAGAAACATATTTTCTTGATAAGAAACCACCCAAAAATAACCTCAACGATAATCTTTTTTTAACAAACCTTTTTTGAATTTTGAAGTACTTTCCTTTTTGCACTAAATCATAATTTACTGTTAAAAAAGATATAAAATTCACACAAAATAAAATTTATGCTGAAAATTAAATTATAATAAATTGTTTAAATACTATCCAGATCTGATGATCTTCTTTTATGGTTGGCCAATCTAATATATCAGAATAAAAATCTTGATATTCTTCAATTACGTACTTTGTAACTTTTGGAATATGTTGAATTTTCTTGTAATTAATCGGTAAAATTGTTTAAATGCTGACACAATTTTTATTTTTACACCAAACGATCGGGCTACCTCAAAACTATACGAAAACATGTATTTCGGTAAAAATTTCAGTACTTCCCTTTTTGCACTTATAGCTAATCAATTATTTTTGTCCTAAATTTTAAAGTAATTATATAATACATAGATATTTTAACTAGATTTTCTAAAAAGGTAATTAGCATTTCTGAAGTATTTGAATAGTACTTTTGTATGCATGACCTCTGTTTTGCCTTAATGTTTTGTAAATTAATCCGACTTCTGTACATATGTACCATGTAGTACCTCACACTTGTGTCTTCCTTGGTAGCCCAGGAAGAAATCTATCTATGGTCCTAAATGACCTAAATGTCTCCCTACTGGTTTCAGATAACTTCATGAATGGCCTAAATTCTTTCTTGATCTAAAACTGACTGAGTAAATATCATCTATTTCCGTGGAATCCACATTAAGTTATAGGTTACTTATATTCGTTAAAACGCTGCTGCTTCAACAAGCAACAAAAGTTATACGTACATAACAGGAAAATCTGGAAGCTGTGTAAACAGTATAAAACTGGAAATATAATACACTTACATAACAATATATAAAATTTTCTATTCTACCTACTTTACAAGCAGCATAATAAGATTACAATATTTTCTGTACATCAGATAAAACAATAATAAAATAAGAATATGTGTTAGACAACGTTACGGTTTTAAAATAGAGTACAGATGATGAACTACATACATTCGGTACAGGATACAGCAAAAAGTAAAAATTAAGGCTCAATTCCCTTTTTTTACTTTTACTTATAGAGGTAGACACTAATTTCCTTACTTATAAAACAGTATGGCTTTTAAAAAAATGGTAACAAAGACTAGCATGTGAGTGATGTGATTGATAACCCAGTTTAATCAAGCGCATGGTTCGTTCGTGCATCATTCACCCTTTGCTATTCAATCTAAATTAATGTTACTTGTGCGGTATCGCGGAACAAACCCTTTAGTAATTCATTTTAATTGTTCAAGCGTACTTTGTACTGGGTCTGTATCTCAAATCCTGATTCAACAATATGATTATTTAAAGTTACCATCCACCAATTGAATGACGATTTTTAAATAAATATTAGTTCTTTCTCTTTTAGCCAAGTGCATAGTGGTTGATTAAAATCCCGTAGTAAATGTAGCCACATAATGCGTATGTTCTCCTACATGCAAAATTAATGTGTTTACTCGTATCAGCTAATAAAAATTAAATTACTTATGCACGCAAAATAAAAACCGACGAAATAAATAACAATTTATAAATTTAATGAATATGAAGGTTGTTGCGGATTGAAATCTGGTTTGATTATGTTTATCTTTAATCTTTGTTAGTATTCGTTCAGATATAAAGAAATTGTTATAGAAGTGGGAGAAAGTAATAAATAAATGTTTAAAATTGTTTGTGGATAATGTCACGCACATGTAACAGAAGGGCGACTGTAAGAAGGATATAATTGTGTCCTACACCAAGGATGCAGTCAGCTATCAGAAGAATTTTCAACAATATTTCCACAACTTAAATTTTTTAGATTAAAAAAGGAGTAGTGGCCAATAACTGTATACTATCTAATAATTGTACTGATTTTGCTAAATTTTTTATTATTGGAACTTTTCAACTAAAACACACTTAAACATATCCATGATCATGCTTTAATTAATTTTATACTTTATCGTTTATCGTTTATTTTTAAGCCAGGGGTTGTACCCTTCCATGCATAAAAATATGTTATTTTCAAAGACTTAATTGAAAATTTTTCAATTTTGAATTCTAATAATTTAGAAATCCCGGGATTATATTTTTTAAATTCCGGCATTTGGGTATTTGAAAATCGTCCGGGATCCCCAGATTACAATCTCTAATTGACATTTAATTAATGCTTCAATTAAAACTATAGGACCAACCTATCTAATACAAATAAGAGATATTTATAAGATATGCCGTGATATTAACAATACCTAATTGCTGGAGACTAAAAACTTTTGCAGGTTTAATTAATTTAACCTTAACAAAAGTAAACATTATTATCAGTATTAGGTCAAAGAGTGTGCGCATTAAATTTAATGGCAATATTAATAAAATGGAAGGAAATGTAGATTATCAGACAATTACAATTGCAGTTCATTCGACTAAATTAAAATCAAATATCATAAAAGAGCCTGAAATTTAATAAAGTTGTAAATGAAAGAGATGTTTTAAGCATAAAATGAATAATTTCTCAAGTTTGTAAAGTTCATTGATTTAGCAAAAGAATTTATCGCGAAGTGAAATATTTAAAAATTACCAATATATTTATTTAAATTCTGAATGCCGAAGTGTTGAAGGTGTAATTGCAAGAAACATTAATTTTTAATTATTCCCCTATAAGTAATTCTACAAGATATCAAATGTACATTAATTAAGTACGCTTCCATCAATAATTTAGCAATTTTAAATTTTGAACATTATTGAAGAAGGTGTAACCGGAAATCTAATGATTATAAATTAATTTTTATTTTCAAAATGATTTTGATTTTCTAAATCATTTTGAAATATTCACTTTGTCGGATAAACCACGGAATATACTTTTTTATACGAATTTCTGATATTTTCTTTGCTTATTCTTTGTGTTGTTTCTATTTAAATAATTTTATCAAAAGTATTGAAGAAATTTTTCTGCTGGAACTTACAGTGAAAACGTTGTTTAAATTAGATCAAAAGCGGGCGATGTTAATGAGTTAACAATTCTGGAAAGTAAATACACAGTCTAAAATAAATCCATAAATTATTCATAACATATTGACAATTGAACAATCTAGAACTTCTTCAAACTAATGTATCTTAATACCGCCAGAATATTAATATAAGGTTAAATCCTCTTGGTAGGTATATAAATTGTACATCACGCATAAAATTTTAATTTTAAATGACATATTATTATGTAGTACTTACATATAGTACATATTTATCAAAAACTTGATATTTAGTAGCTAATTAAGATAGCTTGCTCTAAAATATAATATATCGAAAGATAATAATTATTCTGATGTTATTCGTTTCCACCTTTGAAGACGTAAAATCTAAAATTACATCTTACCTGGCAACTACCTATGACATAAAATTTTTGCCAAAGGTAGCTAGCAGGTAGTATTTACAGCATAACTATTTGGCAGCTTGCCAAATTTATCCAATTATACTAAAACAAAAAGAAATTTAATTGCAAAGATGGAGGACCACCATCAACCCAAATAGTCAATGATAATAATTATTGGCTATTTAGAGTAAATTTTGATTGTACAAGCAAATATACCGAACCGGTAGATCAAAAATAAATGTTACAAATTTAAATAATATTTTCCGGTATCAAAATAGTCAATTTGTGTTCGAGAAATATTCCATCGAGGTGAATAAATTTATCGGTAATCCAAGTCCAAGTGTGTGAAGTGCAACGTAATCAAAGTGCATTGCATATGTTATTATTTTAAGCAAAAAATTCTGCAACACGTCCAAGCAGATCCTTAAAGGTTATTTTAAAATTTATTAATAATAATTGAACATCAATAAATTTTTATTAATAAAATGAAATAGCCGACTAAATGAAAGCGTATTATGTGGTTGATTAAACATTAAAAATAGCTGTACATTTAAGGTACCTCTTAAGACTAAGTAAAGATATTTTCACATCAACAAAACAGAATATATTATGTAATGTGTATTTTTAATATTTATTTATATATTTCTACATTATGTTTATGTATTTATATATTTTAAATTTCATATAAAGTTAAATATTTTTAACATAAAATTTATAACATTATATGCATTATGAAGAGTTTACACGCTGGCTTTTTATTAAAAATGTTAAAATTAAAGAAATTATCCGGTTTTTTTTATTTTAAAATTTACCTGCTGGCTTAAGGTAGTTTACATAATTTTATTATGCTTGTTTTGTAGAAATTATAAAGTTAATTACCAAAATGTATTGTGCTCGTATTATCGAACAAGTCGGATATAATACAATTTAAAATGTAAAACATATTTTTTCAACCACTTTTTTGCGAATTAATATTGTAATAATTTTGTATAATATAATATTAAGATACCGAACAATACAACATACAGTATAATGTATACAATGACTAGAAAAGAGGACTAATTTTACCCCCATTGAGCTATAATTGAACGGAACACTCGAACACTCTATTAAGCGTCATGTCTGTCAGTGGACAAGAGAGTACATTGCATTTAAGTTCCAAAATTAATGACAAATTTGAATGAGCATTTTAACAAATCTAATTCACCTGAAATTTATCGGCTAAATTAATGAGTAGTACATGGTATTAATAGTAGCACGTACATATATTCAGTTTATGTCGGGAGTAGTATACCTAAAAAACGTAAAACCAAACTTCTTCCATCTGATCCCAATATATTGGGAAGTAGAGTATACCTTCTTTCCAAAATGTAAATTGTAAAAGAAGTCTTATTTATCAAATTAATTAATTCATATAATAAAATATTATAATACATAATTATAATTCAGCTTAATGTTAGATAACACAAATAAAAATTGAAAATGATTTTTTATAATATAAATCTAATTATTGCAGTGACCACTTACTCGAATTGGAAGAAACTTCCATTTTCTAGAATAACCTCTTAAATTTTGATAAAAATCTGCTATCCGATAGAAATCACTTAAGGTACTTTGTAACTAAATGTATGTGTCTATAATTTTTTCTTTAAATTCATGTCCAGTAAAATAAGAAAATTATAGTCGTTTGTCATTTTTGGAAATGTGACAGACACGCATTTTGTAAAATGAATGCTCAATTCAATACAAAGCCGTTTTGTTTTCGATTTTCTTATTTCTGTGACAGATACAAATGCTTTAAAGTAAAAACTCGTTACTTCACACTTTTCTCTAAAAGAAAAAATGAGCGATGCTCAAAGTAAAAGGGTTTTCGTTTTTAAAATTTTTACGCTTTAATAGCAGCAATAAATTATAAGCAAGATAGCAAGTGAATAAACTTGTGAATAAAAATTATGAATTTTTGTAAACTTGACATTTAGGTGTAATATCTAGTATGTAAGTACAATTAAATGCATAAGGAGCTACCAAATCTATTAGTACATGATATATCGCACTGATTCCTTCACTAATTCTGAAGAATTTTAAATTAGGTAAGGTAAGATATATTGGTGAGGGCAATAAATGTTATATTTATTGTTAAAACGAATTGTAGATTGGCGTGTCTTCCTGTTGAACCATTTGACTTGCTTTAATCATGTCTCGTCAAAATGACAAACCGCACTCCGCAGCTTATTGTACTTGTACTCGATGGTTCAGCTACATCAAAACTTAAAAGATGATCAAAATTGGTAAGTGCTCTAAGAGCGTCACCGTCGCTAAAGTCAAAAGCTAACCAAACCCGCGCACAACAACAGAACGCGCAGATTTTACCTGTTCGGAAATGTTGGTCCAGAGAGAATTGCAGAGCAGCTCCGGTCTTTCACATCAACAGATTTACATATATTTGAAAATTTAAAATTGTCCAATTATCTGATCTGAACTCAATTCTTCATTCTGAAATAATTACTTTATTTATTTATTGAACTTAATTTATGAAAGATATGGACCAAAATTATTCAATTAATAACAAAATTTTCAGAAAATCTGTTATGTTATGATAGATATTTTAACTATAGGTAGGAAATTTGCTAATAGTCCGGAATGCAAAGTTAAAGTATTTTTTCAAAAGTCTCCTTTGCTAAATATCTTTTTTGCACACTCTAAAAAAATGATTTTAAAACTTAAGGTTTACCCTAATTACTAAATAATAAAATTTAATATTTTTTGTGCTATTTTAAAGAAGGAAAAAAAATGTAAAAAGTCTTCGTATTTTACTCTTAATATTTTTACACTACGCTTGAACCACCTGATTATTTATAAAGTATTTTGTAGTGTAAGATTAATTAATTCTTATTAAAATTAAATAAAAATTTTAAAAGGTATCACCAATATTTAACTTTATCACGAATATATAGTATAGCCAATTAAATTTGTGAAAATTAATGTTTTACGGATTTGTTTATTTAACTTAGACGATGTAGTATAATAATAGGAGTACTTATAGTATGTAGATAATTATATTTACAATGACTTTATATTTATGAGAATTTTTTACTTTACTATCGCATACACAAGAGCATTATAAATTTGTCGCACGACATTGCGAATAAACGGAAACTATGCCAGCAAAGACATAAAGTAACCCTAGCGTACATAAAAGTCGGTACATATTACAACAAAAGAGCAAGCCCGAAGAATATGGTAGGTAGCCTCCAGCACTTAAAACGATTCTGACTTGAACTGATCACAATTTAAAATTTAAGATAATCCGAATTCAAATTACTTCTTTGATATTTTATGAAACTGATAGGAGCTTTAAAAGCCTACAGCGAGAAATTGAATTTACTATTACATTTTATTTTTAAATAAATAACATCTTTGTTACACCACACATCAGACGTATAGTAACGGAAATTTTTACTAGGTTTATTTTTATAACAACAATATATAAGTATTAATTAATTTTCAAGAAAAGCAGAAGGTAGGTACTGGGATTAAATTAATTTGGTTATAATAATAATTTTAAAAAATATGTACTGTTCAAGGAAACTTTTTACTAAAATAATGTAAACAAAACTACATCAATATTTTACTCGTCGATCTTATGTTATTAACAAGTTACAACTTCTTGAATAAAGCTTGATTAATTAAGTAAGTGGTTAGAAAGTACGTAAAATACATTAGGAAAACTGATAAGAACATTAAATAATGTTTATCTAAAAATCCAATAAATTTTGTAAAACAATACGAACATAAATTTTAGTATTTTTTGTATAACAGATTAAGTGCGGTTGGTTTGACTGAAAATAATAGAACAAGTGACACTTTAAGCACAAGAGTAGATAGAGAAGCATTCTAAGTAGGTAGGTCAACTACTTCATTGTTACTGAAATTACTATTTCAGTATATTCCATTTATTGTAAAATAAAAACTGTCAAATAATAATTTAATTTGTAATTGGGATTTTTTACATCCTTTTTCTTTTTTAATTTAGTTATCGATTCGGGATAATAAAATAAATTCCTAGTACGTTGTACCTTTTATTTTTCCTTCACTATTCTTATTAATAAAACAAATACACTGTTCCGGTTACCGGCCAATATAACGCCCGTTTTTGGTCACATTAACGTCTATAATATTTATTAATGGTTGGATCGATGATTACTAGATTATTAGATAGGTATAATAATATTAAGAAATATTTAATTTACTACATATTAATATTTTTTATTTATTTTATATAGGTAGAAAAAGGTAGAAACATAGCAAAGTAAAATATTAAATTAAACATTAACAGCATTAGCGCTTGTTTACAATGTACAAAAAACATATAGGGTAAAATGATATGTTGAACTGAAATTTTATAGGTTACAAAATTTTCAAAAATGATTTTCCAGAAAATACACAATCTTTATTAAAATTTTTGTATAAATGTTTTCAATTTTATTCTTAAAAATTGATATTTTAAACATCCGTTATCGGTAAAGCATGAGTGGCGTCTGCTCGGGTAACAATACAATTTTGTCCGCCCGCTACCGTTTTCAATTTGTAATTATTTTAATATTTAAAAGCTGATCAATCTCTCTGAAATATCAATCTCTAAATGATTTATCCACAATTTCCAATTTATTTTCCTATTTTGTTGCACTTTATTAATTTTATTTTAAATTTCCCACTTTTTATCATTTTCAATTTACGGCTATCGTATTATTTTTATCGTTTTAACCAAAACGAAAATAAACACGTTTTCAATTTTCAACGTAATGATTCCGTCACGTGGTTTAATTGAAAGCGAATTGATACGTACTACTTTCTTAATTTAATCATCAAGTTTCAATTTTTCGATATTTTATTTTATACTTTTTTATTTTTCAAAAGTTTTTCTCTTTTATCTTTTTTACTTTTTTAATTTTCACTTTTTAGCAACTCTTTTACCTACATTTTTCTTTTAACAGGTTAGTATTTTATTAAGATTTTTCTATATGATTTTAAATTTTTATATATTTTAGATCCTATAGTAGGTCAACAGTACAACAGTACAATGTTCTTTAATTATAATAGAAGGTTAACTAACTATATGTATATTAAAACTATTTTAACACCTAATATTGCTTATCTGTACAGCTGCTATAACTTGGCACAACTAAATAATATTCGTATACTTAATTATAATATATCGCATGATTAAACTTATCATTACTGTAAATTCAAAAACTTAATGAAATATATTATAAAAATAAATTTTATATATATCTAAGGAATATGTTTCCTGTAAATTATACATTTTAATAAATATGTTTAAAAACTAAAAATACTTTTAAATTATAATTCAAATTTTTTTATTATCTCGAGTAAACGTAAATCTTTTAATTTAAAAGAGTTTGTATTTTAATTAACTATTTAATATGCAGTTTAAACTTCGACAGCATAAACCTAGCATGCTTTAAAAATTGATTTTAAGTAACTTTATAAAATTTGCTTTTAATCTGTAGACTTTATTGAAATTATAATTGTGTATTGATTTTATATTGTGCAAATTTTCAAATTAGAAGCAAGAATTTTCAAATAACTTATGATTAATTAGAAGAAACTTAGCTTTTGTTATTTTGTTTGTATAGCTACCCTAAGATAAATACAATTTTCTGTAGACGTTAATTAATCCGGAATTTTATTCCAAAAGATTTTCCACAAAAATTCGTATAATAACACATATCGCACAAGCCTATTTAATTTGTTATGAGAGTACATTGTGGCACAATTTAATTTCTATGTAATATAATTTAATGGTAAAGGTTTTTTCAGTTTGTTATTTTCCCTACGATGCGCTGCGATGAAGTAATGAAAGCTTTTGTGATTGCTCTTCCTTGCTTTTATTTAAATTTACGCACACCATCATCTACATTATTAACATCTGGAAATATATAACATTCATCTATTTTACAATTTACTTAATATTTACATTTATTTTGGTTTAATGCATAAGTAACAACATAAATTTATCATCATAATTTATGTATAAAATAATAAATTTTGTTGCCGTTGTGGGTTCGATCCCCGACCAAGCATGCCTGGCTTTTTATCTTTGATGTATTAAATACACAGCCTCTAACAGATCTTATCTCTCTTTGTTTGGCATATTAATCACTAGCAGCCTTTATTAATTTTTATAAATCTGTTGTAAATGTATGTAATATAATCTTAAGTTTAGACGACCTCGTGCCTACTATATTTGTGTATTGTAATCTTTAAAAATTTACTTTAATAATGATATACGCAGAAATATAAATATTAATGCTCTTTGCTCTGCGAATTTCTAGGTTAACCTAACCATTTTCATATTTAATATCACTCACATTATATTTTAAATATTTTTCTCGTAATGTATACGGGTCATTATAATAATATTTAGGTTTGTTTGACACTTAACTCGTACTATATGAAAAACTAATTAAATTAAATTAAAATAAACGATGCGTTTGTGCTTTAGTTAGGCTAAATTACCACTTTGGAAGTACATTTACCGTATCTGTCGCCATGCTGCTCTATCTGCTGTCAATCCCATTATTTTTCCAAACCTTGGTTTCCAATCTATCGTCCCTTCTTCAGCCCAAAATCCAACCATTTCCACTTAAATTCGTCTATATATTCCATCACATCTTTCACCTTGGTCTTACTTCTTATCCAAATGTTTGTCTTCTATCTTGGAACCTCACTCTCTCCTAAACCCTTCTCTCAATTTAGCGAGAGAAGATTTATTCACCTGATAATTTTTGATTTTTTGGATAACTTCTATTGTCAATTTTTGTCCCAATCCCAATCATACTATATTCTTCCACCGACCGTCTTTAATATTCCATTCGATATTTGTATTTTAACATTATCTTTGTTTTACTAATGATTAATTTTTATTCCTCCTTCAATGTGCTTTTATGATTAGACCTTTTCTCGCCCAATCTAGTATTTTAAATACATAAAATAAACAACCAACGATTATATATAAATTAAATTATTTAAATTATAATATCGTATACAATAAATTTCATAATTGGTAAATTACCTAGGTCGGACAACGAAAAGCGTCATCATCAGAAAACAAGAGATAGTCACAGCAATATATTACATTGTATTGTGCTACCGTATTTTACTGCAACAAACTATCGTACGATAAAAACTACAATGTATTACATAATTAACATCTCAGCTAGAATGCAAATTATGTATTATTGTTTGTCTAAAGATGTTGTACTACTACGTTTAATTGTATCTCAAATCTCTTGGAAACGGAAAATAATTGAGGTAGAGGAATTATCAATATTATGCAATAGAATAATATTTATTTTTCTAATATCTACATTGTATGAATAATTTTATATAATTTTTCTCCATTTGAATATCATAGAGGAAGTACATAGAGCTGTTCCAAATGTAAAAATTTCAATGATGATTGCTAAACTCCGTAGCGGAAGAAGAAGAAGTGAAATTAAAAGAAGAAGAAATTAAAAAGTGTATTTCAATGAAAACCTAACGAGTTCAAGCTTTTATTTCAGACATAGAGATAGAAGATATTTTGATATGGAAGTACTTTGAAGTATAGAGGGTCGATTGTAATTGCATTTTTAATTTTTTTATTAAAAGTAATAAGAAAATGGTTTTTTAAATGTAATAAAGTTCTATGTATTTGAAAATTTTATTTAAAGGTGAAAATTGAACGCAAAAAATGAAAAACCAACCCTTTTGTGCATTGGAAATACGAATAATAAATAAAAATAACAAACTACAATTAATTAGTATGTCTTTATGGAATTATCTATCAACGATCAATTTATTGTAAAACTATCATTTATTGAAGTTTTAAATTTTCAGATAAAAATTTGGATAATATTTTAGTTTATAAAATATTTACCTACTTGTTCTTTTACAATTTTTCAAGTATAAATTGAGTAGAAATATAAAGTGAGGACTAAGTATACGAGAATGGAAGCGACGATGGTAAGAGGCATCAGCTTGCGGTCTTCCACAATATTAGCGCCGATATTAAAAACTCATAACTCAGAGTAGACAGTTTATCAATGTTAAATATGCTCATAAAGTTTTCCAGGTTTACTGTTGTTAACTTGGTACATTTTTCACCTCTTATAAATTATAATACCATGAAAAATATATTTTCTGAATAGTTTGTGTTAAAATACGTCAAGTTAAGAGTAGTTTCTTGAAATCACACTGCATTAAAGCATTATTTTAAAATACCAGTTTACTTGTTAGAACTTAAACTTTTTATTGCTGAATTATAAATTTGTAAAAACTGATAAGGCGAATAAAGCTGAAATTTACAGTGTAACAACTAAGTTCACCTCATCTATTAACCTTCATCAAACATAGTATAGAATGAAGGAACAAAGCCAATTAACGTACCTATTAAACATGTAATGTTGCAAAATTGAATCCTGAATACAAACCGCTTCTCGGTTTATTCTTATCCAAAATGGCGTCCGTTAATTTAATATATTAGACTCTAGAAAGTCAATAATGCATTTAACACAAAGCTCAGACAATGGATGCAAAGTACTTTATCTAATGATTTGGTTTTTATATTGCTTTGATCTTTATTAAGTATTTAAATGAATAATTAAATAAAAGTACAAAGATAAGACGATGGTTTTCAATTTTTACATTATGTGCTTAATCGTTATAATGATTTACTAAAAAAACTCAGTTGAAACGGGAAATTAAAATAATTTTAACTGCAAGTCGAAGAAAATATAAAAAAGAAAACAACTTTTTTAATTGCTTCTTTTTTGTTTTGTTATCGAAACCTATTAATTTAATTATTATTGTTGCTTTATTAGTGTAATTAATTTTGGCATAATATTATACCTCACTTAATAAAATCTAATTTAATTTAAATTCCTGTACAGGGTTTATTATTATTTATTATTAATCTAATTTAATAATAAAACAAAGAAATGTTTAACCATTTCTACTATCTATAATGCATACTAATATCACCTTGTACTTCAAAACATCAATATTTTAAAGCAGGCATAATTTATAAAGTAAATACGTTGGAACATAGAGCTTTCCGTTCGTTTAACCTTGATGTATTTTTTATAAAAGTGTTTTGAAACTGTTTCTAATAATTTTAACAATAATATTTAAAGTATAACATAATTTTCAAATCCGTTTAAAATGTTTAAAGAGTCAATTAGGGCACGTCTAGATTTGTACGAAGCTTTTGCTAATGCGGCTGTAAGAGACTGGCAGCAAATGCCACAAGAAAATTACTTCGGAGAATAAATCCTTTAGAGATTTGTGTTGTTGTGATTAACTATATAATACAAGTATTTAATAGTTAACATCCCAAAAGATATATAACAAATTTAAAGAATACTGAATTGTATAACAAGCAATTCAACGAAAGACTTAACAGAGGCAGTACGAATGCTTCACTGCGCAAATACAGAGTGACTTTTTCTGTCACTTTCTCTTTTTTATAATTGTCATTTGGTATTATATTGCAGACTACAATGAGTAATTTAACACGTTATCCACGTGTAATTATGATAAAAGCTTGTTATGACTTGAATAGGCAACCAGCCTTGTATGTTCAGGAAAACCATACTTACTAAGCTACTCAGCTGATAAACATATTTGGATGAGTCTATTGTTTTACCCAACTTATTCAATCTAATAGTAATTGTAAAAAAATGGCTAGCACAGTTACACTTTTATATTAAAACATCGTCTCTAGTCTACCAAGCAATGCTGAATTGTTCAGTGGCAAGTTTTGGATTTTCCAGTAAAGTTCGGCACAAAGCGAAGGTACCACAGCGGTGAATTTACAATCAACATAGGCATAAGAAATGCGAAAGACATAAGAAATATAAATGCAAATAAAAGCTTAATATAGCATCGAATAATGTTGAAATCTTAAGCTCCATGAAGTGGAATGGTTTTTTGGGAATAGCAGAATGCTTCAGCATTTATGCAATTTCAGATTAGTCTTTTATTTGTATTTAAATTTCTCATATCCAGACAAATATAATTGTTGTTTAAAATATTTTTAATGAAATTACATAGATTTTCGCATTTTCAATTTAGGTACACCGTCATTAATATGTAACAGAAGTTATGGAAAGACTTAGACAAACATCAACTGTGTCATAAGAATTTTAAATACCCTCTCATTGAAAATTCCTACAGACGATCAAATCTTGTTCAAAAGTTTTTATTTTTTAAATTTGTTACTAACTATTGATGTTATTATCTAACAAAAGTTCAAGTTTTATTGTTGGATAAAACCAACTTTAGCAAATTTCTTAAAACTTTTTCCCTGTTTTCTTTAATAAGATACTATAAAATTTAAAGAATTGCCGATATAAGTTCAAGTATTTTGCTATGGCCTAAACTCACGAAATTATAATATTTCAAATAAAAAATATTTGCTTAAACTTGTAATCTTGGCAGGTATTGTAATAAAAATAAAAGCAATAATTTAAAAATTTAGAACATATTTTTGATATTTGTATAATTGAAAATATTTCTAGCTACGTTTATAAATTAATTAAAGAAATTATTCAACATATTTGCTATCCTACGGAGGTATTAAAGAAAATCGTGTTTCTACTTACCCATAGAATAATAAAGTGCATTCCCTGGTGAAATCTTAAGCTTAACCGGAAATCTGCAAGCTTCTTCGTAATTTATACATCTTAGCAAAGCTCTGGGTTTTCATGTTTACAATATTATTTCCTTTATTAATTTGCAGGTGAAGATTGATATTTAAAATTTCGCTTCAGGTAAATTACATTTTATTTTAATTTTATATTAAAACCACAAAATACTTCTACATTTTAAAAACTGAAAATCACTTATAAAATTCCCACGGTGATATCCGTATGTTTCGATCATATCAGATATTACCTTGCAAGTGATATTAAGTGTTTTAAATAAGGAAAATATATTGGAAACGTAGTTATAATAAATTCACCCAGTATTATGTAGATATATTGCACTTTTCGATATTACACAACTGCACTTTTTACTTTGCGATATTACAGGGGGATTGAACCGAATGCAATACTTGTGTCTTTAAGAATGTAGTAATTTATTATTTTCAGGGTTACTCATACTCATACTCATATTACCGGAAATAAATTAATAAAGGCTCAAATTTTTTAAAGTTTTTACAAAATTTCCGATAATACTCCTCGAATTGCTCCCCTAAAACGTAATTATTCAAAATTACAAATGTTCAGTATTTAAAATCTGATTTTTCAGTATTTTACCATAACTTTAAAATAAAGAGTCACGTGCAAAATAATTCGTTATACAGAACAAAAGCAATGCGGAGACAGGTAAAATAATGGTAGTTGATGAAGTACAATGTTATATGTACATATAATATTGCATAAAATATATTTTAAAAGATGCAATCCACTTAATTTCTGAAATTGCTGTTCAATAGTTTGACTTTTTTTTAGTTTACTATTTGAAAATATTAATTTATAATTATTATAATTGCACAAATAATATATATATATTTGATGCATTCAATATAACCAATCTCTAGATTATTACATATTTTCGCAAATATGCACGAAAAAATGAAGATCAGTTATCTTTGATGCAGGAGGGATATTAAGTAGAATGTCGTTCAATTTTAATGAAATATTTTAAAGCACAAACGATTAAATAATAATAATTTTTTTTAAATTTAAATATCCAATCTATTTAGCGTAAAATTTTATAAAATTTTGATTTCACAAAATTTTTGACTAGCTACTATTATTCTAGCTACTATTATCTTTACTGCTCAATTGTTAAAATCAATTCTTTTCAATATTTTTAATTTTTATTTTTCGGGAACTGCAGAACTTTTTTTTTGCTTAAGCGGGGAGGGGAAATCTCGGATGAGACACCAACTTAATCTAAGCTGGTAATATAGGACTCGCACCCACTAAAGCCTCTCCCCACCCCGAGGGACCGGGAAACCGCCACTGGGCATTACTTCCGGTTACCCGCGGAGCAGCCATCTAGGCTTTCGCTATCGCGTATGTACCACATTCTTCCAAGAAGGGTAGGGTGGTTTGCCTTAACATCTCGCTTCTTCAAGGTAGCGATACGTCATGTAAGTGTAATAAGTTAGCAGCGGCGTCCTCCTTTCGCCCAGCTGCATCCTTTGTTCCAAGTATTAAATGGATCATCCTTTCAACGCAGTTCCAGTTGCATTGACTTGATAACATCACTGTTATGATCGTTTCTGGAGTGATGTACAAGCTTGTTTTCAACTCCGTATTTATTTTTATCCAAACCCATCTCCAGCACTTAAATAGGGAGTGTTCAGCAGTGTCCTCATCATTACAATACCGATATGTGGAGGAATCACGTTTTTTTGAAGCGATGAAGGTAGAAATTAAAATACCCGTAACCTGTGAGAGCCACTTCCCCATGTTTTCTTTCGACTCACGGTTTAATTTCAGGTATTAGTCTTCTAGTCCACGATCCGATGTTGGATGTATTCCATCTGGACTGCCACTCTGTGAAGATGGTCTCTTGTAGATCCCCTTGTCCGGAGTGGGTTCTAGCCCTTTCACTGACCTGTAGGTCCACCGGTGTTGTCGAATATATTAGCAGCGCGGCTGCTCCAGATACAGTTTGGTAAGCACTAATAAGTCTTAAAGCCGATTTCCTCTGTATCTGTAATATGCAGTTGTTTCGTGTTTCTCTTTAGTTTAAGTGCTTGGTGCCATACCGACGCCGCATATATGAGTATAGAATAAACTACCATCGAAAGTACGCGTCATTTTGACGCCTTTTTTAGGTACTTATCAAGCTTTACCTCCAGCACTGTTAATGAGTCTTGCAGATCTATTCGAGATCCGTGCATGTGGAAATTTTAATATGAGGTACCCTTCTTCTACCAGATATCATTAAAGCTTCTGATTTTGATAGAACCAATGTAAGACCTTTTTGTCTAACCCAGTTGATTATTGTACTAATAGCAAGGTTAGTTTTAGTTTCTACCTCTATGGCGTCTCGATCGTAATCGATCAGAGTCAGATCATCCGCAAAACCGATTAATGTTGCTCTTATTGGGAGATTTAGATGAAGTACACCATAATAAATTATATTCCATAGCATCGGTCCAAGAACTGAGCCCTGAAGAACTCCACTAGTCGCCTCCATTTCATGCAGTATTGTTCTCTTCCAAGACGGATAAATCTATTTTCCAGGTAATTGACAAAGGTGTTGTATAAATATTAGGGGTCTATATTTCTTCAACAAAGTGCTTCCAAGATGTGGCACCATCCTGCGCTGTTAAAGGCGTTTCGAACGTCCAATGTAACTAACTTTCGAAATTCCCAAGTTCTAGTAGTCCCACTCTTTGCTTTCTGTACTGTTTTGATGATATTCTGTAGTGCGTCTACTGTGGATTTATCCTTTCTTTTCCCGAATTGATTTCTAGAAAGACCTCCGCCGTTCTCAATGTTAATGTGTATGCGTTTGAGGATCATTTTTTCAAAAAGCTTTCCTATGTCGTCTAAAAGACATATTGGTCTATACGAGGAAGGTTGCTCTAGAGGCTTTTTCCACATCTGCGGGAATACTCCTTTCTCAATGCATCCATTAAATACAATAAGGAATCTGTTGCTATGTTTTGTGGCTAGGGCTTTTAGTGCTTTGCTAGGCACTCCGTCCGGGCCTGGAGCTTTGTCTGCTTGAAGACTTGACACTGCTTCGTTGAGTTCATCTATTATAAATAAAGTCCAAAGATTTGGGATGGGTAATTTGGGTTGTATTACTTTTGATGGATTGGGAATAGCACTTTCGTCACTCTTTGTATCCTGGATGGTGATAAACCTGGTATAGGAGTTATCCCATTAAGTTTCCCTTTTACTATTTTGTACGCTTTACCCCATGAGTCTTCATTAAGTAGGTCCATTAAATCTTCCCAACATTTCCTTTTCCTTTTCTTTATCTCGATATCTAGTTCCATTTTCGCCCGCTGATATTCTCTGGGCGGCAGCATCACCAAATCCAGGTTTGTTTCTTTTCATTATTATTTATTGTTACTTATTATTAACCGGTTTATGTTTTCTTCTTCTAAAAGAAGGGCTATATCAATCTTCATTTGAGATGCAGACACGTAGAAGAGCTCTTGTGCTTGCCTAGACGTATGTAGATTTATCTGTAGAAATCAGAGGGTTTTCTTCCGCAGATAGTGATGATCTTCACAAAACCCCAACCCGCCTTTAGAGGGGATTGGTGGAGTACATAGGATTCTTCTCGCACTGTTTTTATTATTCGGAGCTGTTTATTGTGAAGAAAAAGTCGTAGAAAAACTTGGACAGAAGGAGAAGTGACTGTTGGTTGGTTTATTGGTTTTAAGATTGCGCTTTGGATTGGCTCACTAGTAAGGTAAGGGCTCCTTCCCGGTGCATCGAAAGCACCAGTAACATTGACGGATTCTACACTCATAAAAATTATTTCTTTTGTAAAACAAATGTGTTTCAAATTAAAGAAATGCTATTTTTGTATATAAGCAACCAAACCAATTTTTTTTAAATAAGAATAATATATACGTAGTTGTAAATGTTCAGAAGAAATAATATTGCTTTGTTTTGAACAATTAATAATTTTAAAAATATAGACAGATATTTCATTTATTTTTGTTAAGAATATATTTTTGAAGTGAGCTTATATTACAAACTAATATTTTTCTTGTCTAAATCTTATAGAATTCTACAATTAAGAAAAGTATTCTTCAATAAATTAGAGATATCATTAGTCCAAATAAATCTTTTCAGGATTACTCAATTTCTCGAATTAAGAAACTATTTTTATGTGTGTACCGGCTCATGTAAAACCTATTTTTAGCTTGGCTTGAAGGAGCTGTTTGGACAGTGGTTCTGGGAGTCAGACATTTGCATTCTTGTTCGTTTGTGATTGTGTTACAATTATTACAATAATTTTAGAACTCGGACATACTCAGGGTCGTACCTTAGCGTTCATTGCGAGCGCAGCACGCAGGCGGCTAAATCTAAATTTATGTTTAAATGCAGCTACAATTTTAAAATTTTACTAACAACACCGCTATCTGTTACATCTAAGTTCTAAAGTTATTTTGATTTAACATAATACATTGTTTTTTTGAGGATAATATTTAAAAAAAACTGAAAAGATTTTTTACTTGAAACACCCATACGTCCACTTAGTGACAAGTTTGCATGTCAATAAATAAAATCGTTGGAAATTAATACGAAAAAAGGAATCCTTTTAAAACTACCCTTCGTTTTATATTGCAAACGTATCGAATGTCTCTCTCGACAAATCGCAAAACTTTTAGCTCAAGTCGTTTTGTGGGTAAAATACGAGTAGTATATAAATACTTTTTATGTCTAGTATTATTTTTAAAAGTTTTTTAATTTAAACATAAATTTTATAACGCCTTATAATCATAATATCAAAGTAATTGCATCAAGTACAAATTTTGAAACTTGTTGAAATAACAAAGAAATTTAATATATAAATAAATTTTTAATATCTTAATTAGTAAAATTTTGAGCAACACTCTGACGGGTGCATGATATAAATATGTGCATAACAGAAACTTAGCTTCTCAAAATCTCTAATTTATATTCTGGTTTATGACTCCTGTGCACAGAGCAGTAGAGAAATTTGCTTCATTTAAGCTTCATGGAATGCGCATCTAAAATAAATTAAAGACACAAACTGAAATTCATAACTAAACAATAAATTCCCATTTTGTTATAAGATGTTCTCTGCTTTTAAAACGCCTGCTTGCCTCTCTACAACCTATTATCTTTAGTGTTCGCACCATGACAGATAAATAACTGCTCCTGACGGTTCAATGGTGAACACTATGAATATATTAACAAGACGCGTCAATTAGTGAAAACGTTTCTAGCGATTCTAGTCGTTCCGTAAGATGCCTGTGCTTTAGTAATCCAATATTACAAGTGTTGAAGGTTCCTTAATTTTTATAATATTACTGAACACATTACATTTTGGCAGTTAACTGGTGAAAAATTTTATGTGTCTAATAATAAAATGTTATAAAATGTCCAAAATAATAAATACTCGCTAATAATACAAAGTAGATAGTAGTAATCATAGTAATAGTACATTCCGTTTTAAAATAATTACTGCAATTTTTTAATTTAAAAGATAACAGGAAGATTCGTTAATTAGAAAACTCACCCCAACTAATAAACGTCAGATTGCCAGATACTTTTTTAAAGATAAATGACTGTAATAGATATAATAATAATTAAGGTTTACTTAAATAATTAAGAAAAAGATTATTTCAAAAGAATTATTATTATAATGTAGCTACGCACGTATTTACAATTATGTAATATTTACAAAAATAATTTAACCGGAATGTTACGACAAATTAATTAATAATAAATTGCTAGTTGAAATGCATTCGTATTTTAATCTAAATATCATTCGAGGAATTTCGAAAATGTAAGTATTCAGAATGAAAGGAAGAAATATCTATCATTAATAAAAAAATTCTGCAAAAGAATCTGGAAATTTAATGACGTCAAGAAAGATTAATACAGGATGTTACGATTTCTAGACTCTCCAATTATTCATGCGAGATATTAAAAGGACTACGACCAGTTGTTAACAACATTGTTCCTACAACATTGCATTGTCCTACCAACAATTTAATATTTAAAGAATCACATAAATATTAATCGCCCATGGTGCAAAAAGCTGATATTCAAACTGTAAAAGCAAATAGTACTGCTAAATACACTTGAGATACAAAGGCCTCACGCTGGGCGTCAGTTAGTGTAGTTTAGGCTACACTTCTAGACCAGATGATCCAGCCTAGGCTAGACATTGTGATACCAGTTGACGGTAAGGATGCTCAGTTTACGCGTGCGAGTAGTTGGTGTGTTTATCTCTTAGGATCGTGATGAAGATTGCTTTTTGTGTTTCCCACAGAGCAAAGATTCAAGTAATTTGTTCCTGCTTATGAATGTTGCTTTTAGGGCGAACAGCAAGAATATTTCCTTCTCCAAATTTTTTTGATAATATCAGGTTCCGAAACGGGTTAGAAAAGTATCCATTTTTACATGCAAGTAATAGTTATATATTTGTAAATAAAAATACAAAATAATAATTGGTGGTTCATCACTCTTTGTTTATAAACGATTTATAAAGTTTTGAAAAGTTATATTATGTGATATTATGTCAGCGCAAAGTGGTTTTGAATTTTTTGCACGATCGGACTATTTTGTTTATTTACTAATAGTGTTTCTATGACAGTAAGTTGATTTTACTGGTTGCTAGGACTAAAACGACGGTAAGTAATTTACTTACCGTTTTTAAAACGGTAAGTAAAATAAATAAAATTTCAAATAAAAACACGATTTATTTGAAATTAAATGTACAGTTGTTACAGCTAGAAATAGAAATCGATATAGTATTGCTTTTTTCGGTATTTGTATTAACAGAAAATGCTCGTGATGTAGAAGCACCAGTTGACGATTGTGGTATAGTATCATCAGAAACGCTGCAAGGTGATTCATTATCATCATGCAGAATTTTTTCTGCAAATTGATTTTTGTTCTGAAGGGAATCTTCTACATAACTTTCAGCCACAGTCGAAGATTTCCAACCTCCATGTCTTTTTAGTCCTAAAACATCTACACCTTTATTGGCTAATAATGTGGCTGAAGTACGTCGAAACGAGTGACCAGTGTAATTAACTACATTTTTCAATTTTAAGTATTCAGCAATTTTTGATGGTAAAGTTCCAATTGTACCTTTACCGACTACCTGATTATTGCACTTCCCATTCCGATAATTTAGGAATAAATGTAACGACTTTGCATTGTTTGGCCGCAGTTTAATATATTTCCGAACAATTTCTAAATAATGAATTTTTTCATCTTTTTTATTTATGACAGTAAATGTCCGCTGAATATTTGTTTTCGTATTTGGAATGTTTATAATAATAAACGATTCACGATCGTCTAAATCTTTAACAGTCATGTTATATAACTCTTCCCTTCGACATGCTCCCGCTACTCCTAATATCATTGCTACCTAAAAAAAATACATAGTCGCAAACATATTCTCGTATTTTACAAGTAATCTAAATTTACCTTATGGATTAAAAACAATTCATCTGGTGCTTCAATTAAAAATTTACACATTTCATTCTTAGTAAAAACACTGGCCTTTTTAGGTTTATATCCAATATTTTTTCTCTTTAGAAAGGCAATTAATGTGGAAAACTTGGAAATATCAATAGACTCGTGTAAAAAAATAGTAGCTTTCAACATTGAGTATTCGGCCCATAAACTACCTGCAGCTTTCAATTTTCCGTTTCTTTGGACCAAATACGCTAACAAGATTTTTTCACTCGTATTTTGATTCTTTTCCTCACACCATGTTTTGAAAATTTTGTACGTCGTTTCATAACGTTCCCTAGATTTTTCGGGAATTATTGCCGAACGTCCAATATTCCAAGCTTTTTCTATATCACCATTTTCACTTTCAGCATCACTCATTTCGATTTTATAATAATATATATTTAATATACGGTAGATAACTGTATTCACAATTTTACAAATGACACCATTTGTTTTTTTTTTGTAAATAAAACCACGGCAACAGAATTAATTCAAATTTTCTACCTACTTCATAAATAACTACAAATAATGCCAATGCAATTTAGATTTGACTTAAAAAAAATTAATTATTTTTTATATTCATTTCGATCGTGCAAAAAATGTTATAACCATCACGAACGGTATGCAATTTACCGGTTTCCGAAAATATTGGAGACTTCGCTCCGCTACGCGTCGCTCAGTCTCCAAACATTGTCGTCAACCGGTAAATTGTACATACCGTTCTAGATACTTAATATACTATAACAGGTCTGTAGCTGACTGTACAAATTTATAAAGGGACTTTAAAAATTGTGGTACGTTTTGCACCATCCGTCAACTAATGGTTAAGGCATTTAAAGCATTTGAGGGAATTTTCCATTTTACTTATATAAAGCTGCTTTGCCTAACTGACTCACTCACTCACTGATTCATCACCACGTGCGAAAATGTTTGGGCACTTCCGGACCACTTGGAAAGCTGAAATTTTCGCAGGGGACGTGGTCGGTGGTGCATATAACCAGAAAAATCGAAAAACCCCAAAAAGTTACCCCCCGCCCCCGATGATCGGGTTTTAAGGGTTTTTACCAATCCGCCTCCATCTCCCTTATTTTCCAACTTTTTTCGATTTTTTTTGAAGATTTGGAATCCTCTCGGCGAGGGCTATCTTTTTGTCGCTGGATTTTTTCAAAAATTTTAACCCTTGACCTATATTTTTTGACCCAAACTTTTGGAAACTTTTTTTGCCTGCCGCTCCCTTAATACGCCTCTGATCTCGATTTTGGAAAAACCGGCGGCGAGGAAAAGATGAATCCAGTGGAAAAGGTCTCTTGCATTTTTCACCTAAAATGGATGGTTTGGCCGCGATGGCCGTTTAAGAATTTTGGATTTTGCATTAAATTTTAGCATTTATTGTGATTTGATGCGCGGGATTACACGAACCTACTTCGCTTTTAAATAATTTTGAAATAATTTCCATTCGTTTTAGGTTCAATTGGTCTTCTTAAATACGTTTTTTTTAATTTTCGTAAAATAAAAATAGCCCAAGAATGCTAAGCTTTGCTAAATACCATAGTTTACCTTCACCTGCAATCGAGCTTTCTTAAAAGGTTTAAAATTAAAGCGCATTAATTACACCAACGCACGACGCGACGTTCGAAATTTAAATTTAATAATATGAATCGAAAGGAATAGAAAATATAACGATTTTATAATTATTGTATATAATAGATTTATTACGTTACGCGCATTTAAAATAAATTTTAATTGTGTTAAATGAAATATTTGGTTATAAGTTAATTCCACCATCCTACATTTAAAATAGCGGTCTTATAAAAGTTTATTTAATTAACCCGCCGTAGCCGTGATGGTTAGGTGGTTGGCCTACCGATCCGTCGTTCCACGTTCGATTCCCGAGCGCTGCATATTTTTTTTTTTTTATAAATTTTATAAACTATTCGAAACTGATGTTGCATTATTTATTCGACTACCTTATGGTAATTTTGAAAAACGATAATTTTCTAAATCAACATAAAAGCGGTTAGTGTATAAATAAATGGTCTTTCTGTAATTATTATTAAATTTAACCCAGAGGGTGAAGCAATTTTATACAAAAATTTTGGTTGGAAATGCTTAAAATTACCGGGCGCACACGATTCCGCCGTTAAATTTCGACAATTAAAAAAAATATATATTTTCCGAAAATTTTGAAATTTCCAAGGCAGTGGTTCAGGAAATATTTGAACTATTCCTTCGATTCCACATTGTTACGTTACCTTTGAACTAGGAGAAAAAATGAACTATACCTAAATTGTGGAAAATCACATTGCGCTTCTATTGGAATGCAAGAATTTAAAAATCTCCTAATAAATAAGGCCGCTACGAACGATATAAGAATTTTCAAAATTTTGACTTAAATACGGCCGTAGCGCGTAAGCTATTGAGAAATTTAAAAAAGTTTTACGTGTATCCGGTGGCGTTTTACGATCTGCTTCTTTTTGTTGATCGCACATTTTGTCGAAAAACGCCAAACAAAGGGGCAAATCCACAAAATTCGACGTCTCGAAAATTTTAGTTTCAAATCTTAGCTCTTTTGGAAAGATACCTAAATTTTTTTTTTTGCGGTAAAAAGCGATTTTTCGAAAAAACTTTATTAAGCTTTTCTCAATATTTTCCCTAAAGCAAATAGATAAAAATTTTAAATAATCCAATTTTTTAAAATTTGGAAAAAAAAGTGACGCTTTGGAGTGCGCGGGCTTTACGAATATAAACTTCGCCATAGGCGTACGCCCGATCGTGGACAAGGATTATAACGTCAAAAGTTTAAATTTTAGTCCTTTTCGTAAGATCGGGTGACGGAAAACCACAGCTTTTGCGTGTATTATATGTAAAATCCATTCTTTGGGGCGAAATTTTCTCAAATGGAACTTTATTGATACAACCGGCCCATGGTATAGTAGTATTTTTTTTTATAGTATAGTACTAATATTTTCTTATAGTATAGTAGTAGTAGCCCTCCGGTGAGGCACAAGGCCGATCGCCGATATCGAACACTAATTATTAGTGGGCCAGGGAGATCGATAAGAATGGAGCGATAATGATGCTCTCCTTGTGAGGCCGAAGGCCGAACGACCGTATCCGACAAATATTAAAGATGTTCTCCCTGTGAGGCCGAAGGCCGAACGACTATATCCGACAAATCTATTAGGTTAGGCGGCCGCGAGGCCGCCGTAACCTACTAGTTTAAATATATAGTATGTCATGTGTCAAAAAAAAATTATGGAAAAGAAATTCTTTGCCCTCCAAATTAAATAGGTTATGCCAACCCTTCCCAAAACTAGAATTTAAAATAGCTTTATTCCAATTTCAGAAATAGTTTAAGTTTTTCAAAGAACAAATTCAAACAAAATCAGTTTATTATAACTTGATTAGTTATTATTAAGAAAAAGTTCAATTGAAAATACTTGATTTAAATTTAAAAATTGATTTATTCTCTGTGTTTGTGTGTTTGTTTGATATATGAAGCTGCTGGATACTGTATAATGTACCATTGCGTTACATTACAGTATTCTTTTTTTTATTATCCATTGATTGGTGTTGTATTCACAACATTTATTTATTTACTTATTCTCCCAATATATTATACAGAATGTAAATTTGAATACGATCCACTTTGAATTATTCGTAAACTATACGAATTACCGAAAATTACAAACAAAAAAATTTTAATTAGATGGAATGGGCATTTAAAATTCATCTTGGAAAAATTCTTTATAAACTCTTTTCTTACCTAATAAAATTAGAATTTTGTAAAATAAGATGGTGATAGAAGAATAATATACAGAGAAGACATATTATAGACATATAATTAGAAACTTTAGTTTGCAAAAGAAAAGCAACAAAAATGGAAAACTCCTTATTGATTTTGCAAATGTGAAAGAAAATGAAAATGAGTACTTGCTTCAAATATAAATACATCTATAAATCAAATTGCGTGAGCCCATATAATACTACTACTATTGCAAATCAAATCAATCATGTATTAATCGAAATTAGAAATGAAAATGTCATAAAAGACTTTAAAACATATAAGGGAGCTGATTTGTATTCAATTTCAGAAAATGTCAACAACTATGCCAAATAGAGAGAATACAGAATTACATGTAAATTCGATAAACGATATGTTATAGCGTCAATATTGGCTGCAATTTGGTGCAATATTGCACCAATATTAGGTAATACCATTTTGCGTAAATAAATCTGAATTTAATTTAATTAAACAACAATTAAAATCCTGAGTACTCAAAACTGAAAATTGAAAAGGAAAGTATCGAGAAGTAAAGAAGAAGATATTAGAAAAGACAGAAGTAAAACAAAATGTAGACCACATGCTAGCAACCATAGAAATAAACATAATTATTGAAGGAACTAGTAGACAGTATGTGAGAACTGAAATAAAAGAAAAAAGAGTGGTATGGCTACCAGTGCAACTCACTGGTTTATCATCATAGCATCAACTAAAGAAACTAAACAAAATTAAAGAAAAGTGTAATAATAGAGAGATATGAAATTTTTATTAGGGAAAAACCGGAATAAAGCAAACATCCTAGAAGTTAGCACAATAATTCACAAGAAAGGGAATAAAATTGAGTGTAAAATTGCACTATTGGATGTCAGTTACAAAATACTCGTCATATGCATAAAAATAGACTTCGACATGAGAAGAATGGCGGCTGGTACAAGAATTGCAGAAAAGATTTAAATGAAATTGGATTGGAAGATTGGAAAGAATACTCTCGTGCCAGAAAAGAATGGAATACGGTGACCAAAAGAGCCATCGGCTTGCTAAGCTTGCTACGGGGATATTTCTCCACTACTCAAGATTCGTTAAGTGCTGAAATACTGCAGGTTCTGAAATATTGAAAATATATAATATACATAATTTTTTCATTGTCTTTTTTTAAGGTGTGATATTATCTTTCCTTAACGTTCTGTAATTTCTAAAATTAAATTATTAAAAAAAGAAAATGCATTAAAAAGTACTAATTGCATGACTTAATATAATAATGTAAATATTATGTACCTGAATAACTTAAATATTTCATAACATACAGTATAAATTTAATAAGAAGCCAGTAGTGGTAGCAAAATTTGATATCTAAACATCCCGGTAGCGAAATATATTCTAGTAGCGAAATGTCCTAGAACCTAAATAATTAAAGTTAGTGCGTACTCATTGATTTTTGAAAGCGAAGAATCACGACAAAATTGGAATGCTGGAAAAAATTCAAGTAAAGGCTATTATTAACCAGTAAATTACTAGGTACTGATTGTATAACATATTCTAATAAAATTATGCTAGATACTAAAAAAATATGTGTATTATATAAATATACAATTTGCAAAGCATAATAGCGGTAATTTTGTATATAGCTCACTTATTTAAATGTTAATTCTAATTATGTAATTCAATTGAATACTGTTTTGTCGGGTTGAATTAAGTGAGAGTTAATAAGTCGTTCTAACGAGCTCAAAATTAAATTTAAGAAATCTGCTTATGATGTCTTTAAAGCAGCTAAACGCAAAATATTTATGAAAGCTATTAAGAGAAAGCTAATAAGTTATACTAAAATTAGATGCAATTTACAATAAATTCTTAGTAGGCTATTATGTTTGTACCAGAGATAAAAATCCCTTGAATAAGAAATAAGGCAATTTTAGTACACTGTTAAAACATTTTACTTCTTTTAATTTTTATAAATTGGTAACGTGTTTTATGTATAAAACTTTAAAAAACAGGATAAACAAATTATTTTATCGGATTTGACTGCGTTATTTAGAATAATAAATGAATAATTTATTTAAAAAAATTATCTATACAATATACATTTCAATGTATACATAATATACTATATGTAATATGTATCTAACATAATAGCGTATGAAAAGTTCATAAGAGACACAATAATATTTTAAAACTCTTTCAAATAAGCAACAAGCAGAAGAAATTTTATATTATCATTCTACTCCTTCAAAATTTCTACCATTTTGAGCCCGCGTTAGTCGCTTCAGCTATTTTCACAAAGCTATTCATGCAACCTTTTACTTGTGCTTTTTGCAATAATAATTCACTTCCTTAATATATTTTCAGCAATAGGTCACTCTTAATATGATATAGACTAAAACATATTTTTTCAAAATAAAAATCTTAAAATTTTATAATTTTTACAATTGTATAATATAATAATATATTATAAATTATAAGAGTAAGCATACTTAAAATGAATGAAACAACTAGAATATTTAACTCGTCTTTATGAAAACCTAATATTATTGTTGTACTTGTATAACAAAAATTAACTGAATTTTTCTTTCACGATCAACAATCAAAAATGTATTACATAGGTTATAGTGGAGTACTATTCCAAGTTTTGCAAAAGAGCCAGTTGAAAATTGCAATATTAGTTCATAATTTTGAAAAAATTAAAAAAATTAGAGATTTTTGCGGTTATCTAAACTTTTTAAACAATAGAATCAGTTTACATATAAGCCCAAATCAAGTTCAACAAAATAATATATTAAAAATATAATATAAAAATTAATTTATTGTTTCTTTTGTCGCGGCGTTTGTGTCGCAAGCGAAACCGTATCCTGGTGTATCCTCCGTTATTCATAATTATTTTACGTAAGTATACTTATAAAATTATAAATGTATGTAGTATTTGCCCGATTTATTAGTAATGTAGTAGAATTTCAATAGAATCACGGTATTCCGCATATTAAAAGCTTTTTTTGAAATAGTAAAAATTAATTTCAATAAAAGCTATTGTTGTTACGATAAAAATAATAAAATAAACAGGCCAATTAACTTATTCGTCTATAAATCAAACAAATAATTTACTTTATTAATCGAACGTATTCCCTGTATATTAAACATCAATAATTGAATACAATCAAATTAACTTTTTGATTGAATAACAAAAAAATCAATTCAACAAAATTGCGCAAACTTGAAGTAAATACCTACCTTAATAGAGGAATGACGAAGGGTAGCGGGACAGCGACATATAGTTGTATAATAAATAAATCGTCAGACTGGTTGTATAATAATTAAAATACGAAGATAATCCTAACAAAGCATTTATATTTTATTGTTAAACAAGCGCTTAAAAACACCTAAAAGTTTGCTTCGCATCTGTACAAGTCAGGACCACTTTAGTTGTGTTATAAGCACCTTCTAAAGATGAGACCAACTTGGGAATTCGGAGTCTTCAAGCCAAGATTCTCTAGAAGATATACTAACACCACCAGAGAGGAGTTGAACTTGAAAACTGCTTCAAGATTAAACTGCTGTGGGCATCTCGTTTTTAAGTGCGTTCTGGTGCCCCACTCTAAATAATTCATACTTTAACAAATTCTTTTCATCTTCTCACTCCAAAACATAAAGACATCTATAATTTTCAGATTCATCTTCAAAATTCAAATTATTTTTTTGTAATGTACGCCACTAAAGCTTAGGCTTAAGAGTTAAACCAAGTTTAATTAATTGCTATTCAATCACAATACTCAAAACCCTGGCTTAACTCCGATCCGAGGTTGAGCCTCTGTAACGGGCTTAAATTGCCCGAAAGGTGTTGAGAAAATCAGCGAGGGAATTGGTGTCAACTCGGAGGTTCGGGATTGCCGCCGGCTCAGTCGCGAAGGTGGTGGGTCGCTGAAAAGAAAGAAATCCCGAGTCCGAGCGTTGTTTACTGAAAAAGTCTAAAATCGAGAGGGCGCCACTCGAGCTAATGTGTAGCGAAGACGTACCTGGCGTTGGTTTACCCGGCTCGAAAAGGGATTTCCACTAATCGGGAGACCTCGAAAGGGGGGGGGGGAGCAATAACGTTGAGTACAAATAAAACAACCAACAACCAAGTGGGTAGAAATTAGAGATTTCGCTAAATTCCAAAATTCAAAGTCTTTCGAGAACAGTTAAATTTGTAAAAACTAGTAATTTTGATTTGATAAATAAGTTAATTACAATTAATACCCAGATAATTAAAAAACGCTTAATAATTTGGTAAATAACATTCGTCACTTCAATACTCAATGTAGTTACCTAGCCGTAGGCAACCCAAATAACTTAAGTTAAATTTCTAGTTTAGAACTACTGATTTGCATAATATAATATTTTAAATCTAAAAACTAAATTTTAGTTTGGTATTCTCGGTGGTATTGTATGGAAAAATGATTAAGAAAATTTACGGCAATTAACCCCTACAGATCGAGAATACCGAATGCAACTAGTTAGTAAAAGCCTTAATGCTAAAAAAAACACTTAAACTGGGAGAACACTTAAAATTTAAATTTGTAACTTGATCTGAAATTATTATCACTTGTATTTTAACTCTAATGACGCAGATCTGTAGTGTCTCTTCGAAGGATACAACAACAAAAGATAATTCGATGGCCTTGGGTAGAGCTGGATCAAGTAAATCAAAATTTAGGAAGTTATTAAATTGAATAATTTGTTAGTTGAAATGGAAATCGGAGGCACTTACGAATGTTCCTCAAGTGGTTTATGGAAATTTTTCAGGTGTTACGTAATATAATACAACCGTCAACATAGCGGTGGAAAGTTACCAAGTATACGGTAGATTTTCTTGAAATTAGTCCGAATTTTGACTTCTCTTAGGCCTAGGTGTTGGTGAGAAATAAACAGATCAAGCATTTTTTTGGATTAACAGCGGGAAACTTGTCTTCATAAAAATTGTCACAAAGAGACTACGACGTACAATTTCGTTTGATGTTGATTTACACTTTCTGGTTGGGTTAAAATTTGCTCATCAGCAGACTCGGCTGGTGATAAGTAATTAGCATAGCCGCAACATAAAATTTACTTCACGAAAACTGACTAAATTGACCAGAAACTACAACATGAAGAAACTAATTCAACATGAGTTGACCGGGGTCGGTGGTCAACTGCCGTTTCATAGTATAATGCAATTAATAAAAGAATGACGGTTAATTACGGCTATTTCAACCTAGGGGGCGTCAGGAGTTTGATTTATAAATTAATTAATACCGAATACGATTTGAGGCTACAAAATACATTAAAAAAATTAAATTTAAAAGAATAGACGACGAAATACAATTATTTATTTAATATATTTATCATAAATTGGTTAAGTTATTAACATGTGAAGATATATTACATATGTATGTAATTTATTGATTTACGTGTTTGAAAATATTGCAAATATATTAATTTAACTACTAATTTAGTTTATTAACCAACAAACTACAATACATAATATTATATCATATTTATCATACATATATCGTACTTTATCATATTTTCTCTTGTTTACCATGAATACACATAATCTTTCTTTCTTCTTCTTCAATCGACTTCATAATAGTATACAGTTTTTAACATATTAATTTGATATAATATTATATTATTATTAATATCCAAATAAATATTAATAATCTTCTGAAGAACATCTTTTAATTATAGGTACTTATTATACTTTAATGTCGGTACTTCATAGGCCAATAGACCAAATAATATTGCATTTATTTTTTTATTTTTTTAGCAGACTACATGGTGAATTTGCATATATTTGCACCTAAATAAAATCCTAACAGGTAAAGTTTTGCGCTTTAGAAAATATTGTGAATAAAATTAACTCTTTTTCTCTTTCCTGCAAAACTTCGCTTAAAAATCCGAAAACAATTCTAATATCTTTGCCTAAATTAGTTTCGTACCATCATCTTAATTTATAAAAATTTGAACAATTTATTTCTAAATAATGTATACTCCGTAGTACAATAATTATTATTGGTTATTTTGAAATATCGACACGGTCAGCTAGTGAATAATTTTCACTGTAGTTACCTGTAGTGATCAACAAAATAATTGCTTCCAAAAAACTATGAGCGTTTTCCCCTATTCATCTTAAAATGCACAATATTGTGCGACATTAAATTATGAAGTGCACATAGGTTGAAATAATTGATGTGAAATGTAACCAGGAATAATGGGATTTTCTGCACTAGCCAATTCAACGAACTATTGAACAAACTGTTCATTAACAAGATATTGCATCAATTATTTAATATTTTTTTTGTAGTTCCACTTTTATTAATTTAAATGTATTGTAATAATATTATAGTTTCGAAAGTGAACAAAAAAAGTTTAACAATGTCACACAACTCAAAGCATTGTTTTCACTGACCTATCACTTAACGTTAATATTTTAAATCAATCGTCTGTACAAACATTTCCAAATTTTGTTTTAGAATGTTATAACTTTTTTTGCATCTATTTATAAAACCTTTGTTTATGAAACCTTCTTTTAGAACTGGAAAATATAAACTAGACATAAGCAGACCAGAAAAATGACACAAGGAGACCGGTAATAGTATAATATTTGACAAAAACGGATGTATAAGAATATGATTACTTTAGAGAATATTTTTGGGGTACGTGCAACTAGCAACTGTCGTATAATTAATAATAATAAGTTTACTAGGTATATTCCTATTTCATAGCATTAAATTAACAACATACTTAAACAATGAAATTCGTACAGTTTATTGGATCTCGATAATATAAATAAATAGGTATCTAGCATAATTATTATTGTTGGGTTATTAACTAGAGATCACCGCACTATAATACACGAGCATATCTATAAATTCAATAAATCCGAAAGTACTCAAACTAGAATGCAGTCATCAAATCGTCATAAATTTATATTGAACATCATTCTATTAGTAAAAATATTTCGACTTTTAATTTATGATACAAGCAGCTAAAATTACGAGTATAATAAATTTTTGCGATAGCAATTCATTATTCTCATCTGCAGCTCAATTGAGATGTTTTAGTTTACTCTAGTTCTTTTCAAAATTACAGTGTAAACGGGATTTTGAATTAACATTCGGAGTTCATTTGCATTGCATCTTCTACCGGATTTACTTGGTGATGAGTTTTATTTTTTACGATCCAGTATACGAAGGTACGTGTGCTCTTTGGATTATTTTTGCTAGGTATAGGGTAAGGAGAAATAGAAGGAAGTAATTGCTGCTATATTCTTAAAAGATCATCTCACTGTCTTATAATTTCATTATAGTAGCTAATACTTAATCTACATAAAACAATGTTCACGGTGCGATAACAGAAACAATTTGTATAATGGTCGTTTCGTCTAATTACCGCTGCATTAGCATTTGCTTATTTTCATAATTACAAATAAGTTTTATTAAATCGTTTTATTTTTATAACAACTTTGTAGGTATATGTTATTTTTTTAAATGAGTTTCAACAAAGATAATACGAAAAGTACTTTATAGGTACGTAGGTAATTTCATTTTACTCTCCCGAAGCTGTAATAGTCTATTAGATAGGTATAAGTTTTTCCAAATTATTTATTAATTATTAATTAAATAAAAAAAAAGAAATATTTACGACACAAGAATCTGCTATTTAAAAAGGCAATTACAAAATTGAAAAACTAAATTTTTTAGTGTTACCAATAAATTCAGTGTAGTTAAAACTTTTTTATTGTACCTCTGATTAATTACAGCACTCAGATACATCGTCACGTGACCGAGTTTTCGTTGCATTTACCGGTATCGCTCCTTTATCAATGTCAACAAATTCAATAATAACTGGAACATAACAAATTTACCAAACACTAATTTAATTATCTATCAGATATTTCTCAAGAATTTTTTATGAGTTTATAAATATATTATATGTAGAGAAAGGACATTTTATCTAAACGTTTATATTGCTAAAACTTATTACATTCTTTTATGAGGAACAAGTAAACAACTCATCAAATAAAGAATTACTTTTTTCATCATTTATTTTTATTTTTTGCTTTATTTCATCATATTTCTTCATTCGATTGCAATTATACTAATGTAGGTATACGTTGTATATAATTTTGGATTCAACTACAGGTATAATAATTACATTTTTGAAAATAGTTATAAAATGACAAATTGCTGGTATTTACGTATTCGAAATTTAGGATCTTTTTGACAATAATACAAGCACATTAAAAATTATACTACCTACAACATGTTACACGTTCAACGCTAAATTATGTAAGTAGTTACATCAAGTATAGTAAATTTAACTCAAATACACAGCATTTTGATTTCTAACATCAGTACTCACCCTTTGAGGTCGGTATCCTAAAGGACGCTGCTGTAATTTCACGGAATTCTGCTCTTGAGTGCTCATTGCACTGCCGACTTGGTATTTATGTGCAAATTTATGCAGACGTCTTATCGTCTAAAGACGGATAAATGTAAACTAGTCAAGGATTACTCTCCAGAAACTGCCTAGATCTATCTGTCACTTTAGGTTTCCATAATTTGTAAGTTATATCTAATATAATCATATGCGTTCATAATTTTTTCAAAGGATAAACTTCGCTACAAATGCTTTTTATTAAGATTATTTCTATCTTATTTTCTACATATTTTTCTTTACGCTGGTATTCAAAAAAACAAACTTATGTAAATACAAGCGGTAAATAAAAAAACCAAGTATAGTGGCTTTTCTAAGCCGAAAAATTAAAATTCGGAAAAGTACTGCACGTTTTCTTCTTTCAGTGGTGATCGTGGTATGCTGTTTTTGAATTATTTTAAAGCTGATTAACGATTTTTTGAAAGCAAGAAAGTAAGGCATTATTTTTACGAACTCGGTGTAAAGATGAACTGCGAAAAGAAAAGTGGAAAATTTATTAGTCAACAACGACACCAAAAACAGCAAAAATCTGTCAAATATATTATGTTATGCAACACTTTACAGCAAAGCAACCATCAATTTATTTTATTTCTCATTTTCCAGAATGACATATAATCCCTCGAGTGTTTTGTTGAAGCGAGAATTATATCATCAGGTAAAAGTATTACTTCCGTTAGAATTTTGAAATTTATATATTATCTATCAACAAAAATTAGTATATATTTTATTTTTTTATTTAGAAAAAAGAAGTATAAGTATACAGCTTCTTTGTAAAGAATAATTTATACACTAAAGCGTTAATGCATAATATTTTCAACAAAAGAATCTATAGAAAAATTACTTTTATTATAATAATACGCTTCTAGAAACAGTAACAATACCTTTAAAAATAATTGGCTTGGTAACGCAAACTAGTAAGGGTTGGTGCTTTACCTCTATTATATTCAAGTTTAAATCCTAATCGGGGAATATGTTTTCCGGGATAGTATTGCGTTAAAATGATTTTTCTAAATCTTTGCATAAGTACTTTTACTTCCTGTTATCTACTACAGAGGTTCTCAAAACGTGTACCCCGGTGGTACGAAAAGATTTTCAAGAGATACCTCATTTTGCATTATAAATGAACTAATTTGTCAAATATATTGTTATTCAATGCATTTTTCCGAATTAAAATTATATTTAATTTATTGATTTACAAAGAGAGTTCTGATTACACGAATGTTGTTACAATTAATTTCCGCACGCGCACAAAAGTTAAACAGGGTTTATATCACCTATCGAGGCCCAATTTTTCTATCTCCTTCCTTTTATATCCGCTTCCAGAGAAAAAAACCTCCAAATTATTTTTCTCAGCTCTACAATTTCTCTACCACAGATCGTCGGTATTTTCTGAAGACGATCGTGGCCCACACGTCGGTCCTCTTTTATGGAACCGAAAACACACCTTGCCAAACGTGGCACACACATTCTTCCTGTTTTTAGGAAATGAAAATCAAAACTTTGCCAAACGTGGAACAAACGTATATCCTCTTTTAAGGACCCACGTCAACTAACTTTCTTATCAATTTTTTTTGTTTCTCCGGTAATTTTTCTCCATTTTGTTTTCCCGGTATATTATTTTTCTTACATTTTCATTTCCCAATTTCTGCCGATCCCGACTACTTAATATTAGTTACTCACTTAAATTTTAAACAATAATTTTCGAAAAGTCCTTACATTATCACATGAATTTAAATTTGAACATTTATTAAATGAATCCTTTTTGACTTAAATCTTTAAATATTGTTAAAATTTTATTCGAATGAAATTTTGACAATGGTTCTATTTTTTCCAAAAATTTTGTTGGTGGGCATAAAACTATCATCGCACAACCCCCTTACGATTTTTGTCTTGTGACATCTCGTGGGCTCCTGAATGGACACCGCAATACATAAGTTACATATTTACGTATACTACATTATAATAAATAACATTCCTCCCGACCACATAAAAACTTTGTAAGAAATAAAAATAAATGTGTTTTATTAAATTATTAGAAAAAATGTAAGGATTTTGAAACGTATTATAAACATCTACGTAGGTAGATTATTATAACTATGTAATATAGTTTTATGAGTTACTCAGGTACTTCAGAAGATTTCAACAGTATATAAAATGTATTTCCTTCATGTGAAATAATTGCCTTTCATACATACTTCAGATAAAGTTCAATAATTTTGTTATTTCATATTTTTAATTTCGGGGTAAAATCTTTAATTTGATATTATTAGACAATCATAATTGATAATTAAATTAAATTTTGTAATTTTATATTTGAAATTTTCTGTTGGTACTACTTTTGAAAATGGAAATTGCGCGCAGAAAACTAAGAACGAGGCTTTTTTACCTGTCCTTTAGATTAAAAGAAGAATTGAAAATTTGAAATTTCAAAAATATAAACAGAAGCAAAAGTAACTAAAACTGATTAATAAAAATTTATATTCACAATTTGACAGGATTGGTGTTGAACAGTATTTACAAAATTCAACATTTGAAAGGTATTTCATAAAATTTAAATGCAAAATCTGATAAGAATTTAAATATAAATGAAACTATCCTTTCTGTAAAATTAAAATTTTATTCAAAAATTTACGAAAACTTAAAGCAAAATTTATAATTATAATTATAATTGATTTTTCCACCGATGTAATATCACAGTGTATTGAGGTGAGATAATTTTTTATCAATTATTGTCAGCTTTGAAAATTAAATAAATTTACAGTCCTGAGGAAGCTTACAAGAAAGATAAGCGAAACGTCGACAATTACACAGTAGTTTCATTTATAACCCAAAGGTCCAAATTCCCAAAAAAAAAAATACCATTGAGATAATTTGAAATGGACGAAAATAAATATCCATCATTTAAATTTGAATTCTGTGAATTGTAGGCTTATTAAAAACAGAACATATAGTAGTTTTGACTCTAAAAACACCTTGGTTTTGAGACTCAAACCTAGATGATATAAATGTCTTGCTTTTTTTATTGAAAATTTAATTTGTATTTAAAATTTTGTAATTTTGAAAATGGAACTTACGCGCAAGAAAATGTAAAACGTTGCTCATCACTGGCCCTGCTTGTGGAGAGTGGAGCTGTTAAATGATCTGGACGTTTTATTAAAAATATATTAGTTTTAGTAAGATTTTAATATTAAAAGGTTTTTTATAATAAATTTTGATGTATTTGATTACTTTGAAGACAAAATAAAATAGGTAATAATTTGGATTTGTGAAAAAAATATCAGAAGCTTATGGATTAACTAAAATTGAATTTTGGTTTGGATGCCGGGTTAGAAACGAAATAACAAAAAAAAAGGGATGCCTGTTACTAGGGGTAATCAATTTGAGAATATATTGCTGCCGATTAGCACGACAATATAATAATATTATAGTATATATAAAAAATTAATATTGCCGAATATCCAGCAGTTTTTATAAAATTAACAAAAATAAATTATTAAAATATTGCATTATATTGTGCAATACCATTGGTCACTGACAACAGGCAAGAGATGGAGCTTTTGACCGCTGCGAAACTGTGTGTTATAAAAGCTGGTGCACGTTTGATGTCTCGGCGTTTTTCTGAGTCTACATACACTTGGTGCATAGGATAGCCCTTTTTAGGACTGCAAATAGTGACAATAGGGTTTCTGTGAAAACAAGTGAAAGTTTAAAAAGGACTGTATTTGATTGAATCCGCCATAAAGGTTGCTGCGCTCGGTCAACTACGGGCGCTTATGGACATCACTGTATCATTAAAAACTTCCCTGAGCGCGAAGCAACTCGAAAATGACGAAATTAGAATGCTGAGATCCGAGATTATACAATGTTAAGAGTTGGAAAAACCTCCCGGGGCAAGTGAATGTTTTGTGAAATGTAACATGAACTTAAACTTGTAAAATTTACATCAAAAAGTCAATTTTCATAATTAAATTGTAAAGTAACCCTTGGGCCGATTTTATTTATACTCACCTGATAAGAAAGCTTAAATTTTGCTCTTTCAGAATATTTAAAGGTTTCCTATCGTACTTACAATACTTCAAATTTTCAAAATTAAAAGGAAAGATTGTTATTCCGGTAAAATCACATAATGAAAAAAGGGTTTTTATAATAATTGCGATGTATTTTTTAACTATATTGACTATTATTTGCCTGATGATACAATTAAAACTTGCGAAACTGGTTGCCAAATAGTAGATTTTGTTTGATTTGCGAATAAGTAGAATTTACTTAAAATATTAAATATATAATTTTCTATCGTACTTTTGACGGAAAAATCGTTGAAGATCGACCGTAACCAATTTTTGTTTACCATAAAATATGTTAAAAAATTTTAGTGCCGTTTTGATGTAATATTTCTGGTAGGTATTTATTAAGATTTCGGCTAGGTACACATTTGGAAAGTTTTTAATTTCATGGCATCTATATTAGTTAGATATATGTATAATATAATTCAGTTTATATTATATTATATATATAAGACAGAAAACTGCTTATATTTAGACCGGATGTTAGCTTTAACTGGTATCGATTTTTTATTATCGCTTAGATAGACTAATGAAGACTAATGAATGAAATAAACTATCTCAATGAAAATGGTAATTAAAATCTCTTCGTTGATAAATTTCATAGCACCGCACCATTATAAAAAATTTTATATATTGGATATACTTACTTATAACCTACTGATTATAAATTTTAATGACCATTATTGATATAATTTATTGTAATGCATATACAATATATTATGTACATAGATAGTATTTAAATATAAGTATGCCAATAACAGTAGAAATATAAATATAGTTATTATTATAACATAGTATTTTAAAAATATACTAAATTTTACATAATAATAATATATTATCTACATCAGCCAACATTATAAATTTATTGTAAAATGTATAAAAGCATACTTTCAAAATATAACAAAATATATGATTTTTATAAAAATTTAAAGTATTCCTTTTTGTGTAATATTTACCAACATGAAATATTCAATACAAATTTAGAACATGCTTCGTATATAATTTTTAAACCTTAGAAGAGATTCTTATTTTCAAAGAAGCATTATAACTAGGTCATTAAATTGTATGCAAAACGTTAAAGAAAATTAGAGCAAACAAGCTAGAAGATTATAGTTTGCATATGCATTGTAAACAAAAGCACAAGATGGGTACACAAAAAGCGCCTTAAGAGCAAACATAATAAGGTGCTCCAAGTATATAACCTCTACACCTGGACTAGACAAACATTCATTTATTATAGCTAGTTATGATCATTCATTGTCATTATCAGGGCTGGCAGTTGGTTTGCAAACAAATCCATCATTTTGCAATTCAACAGCATTACTAACGCACTACCAGCTTGTTATGACATAAATAAATACATTGATTGAATCAATCTATGTGTTAATTTGAGTAACTTTGGGTTGCGTTATATTCTCAAACTGTAAACATCGTTTCCGAAAAATGTTGTTCCAAAACACTTTTTATATGATAATCTACATGTTATCACTTTGTCAATACGGTGCATTAAGTCTTGCATCCTTTCTACCATATATAGATATGTATATTATTACGAGCAACTTCAGATGAATAGAGACTGTCTAGTTCGGTACTGTTCCTAATACTGACGAAGAAAAATGATAGAAATATACGTAGCTGTCACATGTTATTAAGTTTTCGATAGGTTAGTTGTTGACACCGAGAAGATAATTGCCCGAAGTGAAACATTTTTTGGACGTTCTTGATAATCGAAGCTGATATTCTAATCAAGTTTATTATAACAGAAATAATTTCTTTAACAAGCATTTCTCGTTTTCGCAATATTATTTACAAATGAGTTTAATTTTCTTAATTTTTCTCGTATTGCAAGAAAACTAATAAAACATAATATAAATGTTATTTATAACTAATGGCTTGCAATTATACTAAATTGATGTAATTTATTTAACAAAAAGAAAAATATTTCTTATTATAGAAAATGTTTATTGGTTTTGTAATACATATAGCTTATTTTTTATTAAATTAATACAATTTAACAAAATGTAGGCAGGTACACCGAGCAATATTTTACATATAAAAAATATTTTCTTCTTGATTAAAAATAATAAAAAAACATGGCTGAAGTTGTAAAATTCCGTGTATGATGTACAGAATGCAGTTGGAGCAATATTAGTGTTATTACGTAGTAATAGTGCTCATTATTTCCAAAACCGTTAATAATGACAACAATTCATAAACCTATGCAATCATTAGCTATTATTTAGATTAATAATCAGTATAAATTTGTTCTGAAATTTAAAATTTACTGTAATTTTATTTACATAAATTCATTCTGTTGTTTAAAAAACTCAAAGATTTATAATTATGATATAATATTTTAGTTTTAATTTGATTTCATTAATATACCTACTACTCTCTTGCGATGTTGCAAAGTGAATTTGAAAATAAAATAAATATCTGAGAGGTACAAGTATAAAACATTATTTAGTTTCTTAGATTTCAAGTTGAGATTAAGGGAAAGTTACCTTTTACAACCCTTCTCCTATGACAGCCCCTGGCCATATTTAGTAAAATAAATGATGTACTGAGGTCCGACCACCAACTTTCGTCATTATAATATTATTATGTTGGTAGGGTATAGGTAGGAATTAGCAGGTCAGTGAATTTATGAGAGCTAGCATCCTTCCGTTGTATTGTTTTTGAATAAAAATGAATTCGGTGATGACAACTGAATGATAATGTAATTTTAAATGCATATTACACAAGAATCGAATCAGATATCGAGCTAAAATTCCAAATATTTGTTCATGCGTGTTTTGCCAAACACGTCCAATATCAATTTTGAAGTTATATTTCCTTACAGAAAAAATTTTCTTTGCAGTAGTGGGTGGTGTGCTTTTATCTCACGATTGCTTTCTTTCAATTACATAAAAAGGAAAACCCTTTTAAAAATTTTTATACTAGTATACAGAACTTGTTATAGTGTCAATAATAGCAATATTTCTTTTTGCTTCTATTTGTATTTTGTAACATTTCAAACTGTTAATTACTATTCATTAGGAGACTGAGTGAAAAAAAGAATCCTTGAAAATTGTAATCTTTGGTAATTACAGAGGCCCATTGCTGCCTGCTTTCAGGCCAAAGCATGTTCTGAAATCTTAACTATTTAGTTTCACAAGACCCTTTCCCAGTTTGTGCTACCTAAACTAAGGTCAAACTCTTTGACAAAAGTTCATACTTCAATTTCTTTCGGAAAGATAACTATTAAGCGTAGAATTATTTTACATCTTGCGTAAGGAGTTCCTTCGAGATCAATTAGTGTCAAAATTAAACCACGTCCAGCGATTGTTTTACAGTTGACTTCGTGAAGAAGTAAATATTAATATTACAGTATAAAATAGAACCTTTTTAAATTACAAACATTTTAACTTACAGTGAATTAGCTACTTACTAATTTGTGTGTTGTTGCACTCGAAATCGACTTGAAAAATTCACATTTATATTTGCTTTATAACTCGTTACTTTCCTAAAGTAATCACAAAAATAATTAATCGTTTTAAATGTCAAATGGTATGTTTTAAATGCTATTTGAAAATATTTCTACATAGGTAAGTAATTTATTTTTGTTCCCTTTTGTGCCAGCATCAAAGAGATTACAAAATTTGTTTATACGATTTACCTTCTCTCCTTTCAGGTTGTTACAAACGATACACTCAATGTACTTTTATAATTAATATTGTCTGTATAATTAACAAATGATGCAAACATTAATTTGTTAAATTAAAATTTTATATGCAGCAGTGCAAATTTTATCTATTTTATATTAATCGTCAAATTTTGTGTGCAACGCAACAAATATGGTAAGTTTTTTTGGTTATAATATTGATTAATAAAATTTCTACTTCGTAATTTTTGTGCAAAAATGAAATAAAATAGAGTTTATTGCACCTGTAATGGTCACTTGTCCGCAGCAAAAAAACTAATGCTTGAAAGCTCAAGAAAAATCGAAAACAGTGGAAAATTCAAAGTGGAAACGTACTGTGTAAGCAAAAACTCTGGAACTTTGAAATCAATAAATCAAATTATTTGATGTAATAGTTAAACGGATAAACAGATCGATAATTATTATTAGCTAAGTTCTATAATAATTTATAACACATAGGTAAAATCACCCAAATTATTCACCACTTAAATTGTTCTTCAAAAAATTTTGGCCAATGCCAGCTCGAGACCGCCTGTGCCAGCCAAAAATATCTAGATATACTATATAATATTATAGTAATATCAGATTCATTGATTTCTACATTCAGATAAGTTTAAAATATTTCAGTGAAAAATCTTTAGTTAAAATTTAATTACTTGGGAAGTCTTATTTACTAACTAATTAAATGTAAAATTTTATCAACGTTTAACTTAAGTTTCAATCAGATAAACTACTAATTGTAAACAAACTGGCAGCTAGTAAATGTAAAGTATACATCTAATCTTGTTTTTGCTTTGATTTTCGCCAAAGAACATCTGCAAATATAATGAGTAGAAGTTGAAAAGATCGCACAAATCAATATTTAACATGGGTAAGGAAATATGAATATTATTTTTTATTGGACTAATTATTATATCATTAACTTATAACAATGTACTTATCTACAATAAATTCTCTAGAATGGATTTTGACTTTAGCAGTGTAATAAAACTTTTGTACCGTTGCTAGTGTAGTACTAAAGATAATTTACAATAGTATTAAATTGTAATATTACAATTTATGAAGATAAAATAATTTTATTTCTTCGGTTCATAATTTTCCTTTAGAAAAATTAATGCATGTTTGAATAATGTCTGTCTAGGTTATTTCATAGTTCCTTTTTACTCGTTTTACTTATTAATACAGAAGCAGCCTTAAAGCATATTTTAAAATTCTATGACTTTTCATATAGTTAGCAAATATTTTCAAAAGCTTTGATTGGCATCCGGATAAATTAGTTTCCGCGATACACAAACATGCGGGAACAATCTAGAGGTCGCGCTTCGTTCAAGCCTCTTACGAAAACTTTAATTGAAAAACGGAAATGACTTCTTTCAACGACGCTAACAAAATATTTGATCTGCTTCGAGCTCTGTCCATCCATACTTCTTGCAAAGAAAACTTAAGCTCTTTCGATAGATATATATATATATATATATATATATGAAAAACGATGGAAACCCTACAAATTAATTTGCGGCTTATATTTTTGTTTTAAAAGCGAAACACTTCAACTTATCTTTTCTCTTAATAAAACAAACTTTTTGAAAGTCTTTTAAAAAGAGAATAATGTTATATTTTACAACATTCTAAAAGCACGGTAGTAAAAACAAGCACTTATAGCCCAGAACTTTTTGGATTAGACCTAGAACAAAATATTGTAAATCTATAAAAATAAACATTATATAAATCGACGATTTCAATGATTGATCGTAGTAATAAAGACTAAAACCTAATTAAAACTATTGTAAATTGAATATTAGCTTAAGCTAGTATCTCCGTAAACCCACTTTTCGATATATCTCACATAAGGAAGTAACCATCTAGTATTTTCCTGTCGAATGAAAGAGATATTCGCGACCAACATTTGATCTTTTTGCATGATTTGAATGTACCACTTAACTGAAAGATACACATTTCACATCCTAACTTGAAAAATTTCTATCAATTTTCTATAGATTTTTTTCCAAAAACAAAATTTTTCGTACACCAGTTTAATACCGATATTATGATTAAAATAAAGCCGTTATTGCCCAATTTGTTGCAAAGATAAACATTTTTAAATAAACAAGTTTAAGTCAGGGGGTACATATCCAGGTAAATTTGTGCACGCAAGACTCGGAAATCCAAAGATTTCCAAAAATTCCAACGAATTCCAGTGATTTCTAAGGAATTCTAGAGATTTCCAAAAAATTCCAGTGATTTCTGATTTTCAGACACCTCGGAAATTCAAGATAAATATGTACTGAACACTCATCAATCCACAAAAAAAAAACGATCTCACCGATTTTTTCTTCTTTTTTTTCTCCGCGATTATTATTTTTCCCCCGCCGTCCTGATCCAACAAATTAGTAACCTCGAGCGATAAATTTTGAAATCGAAAAATCAAACAAAAATTAATTTAATAAAGACTCTTTCGACCGGATTGGCCTGAGGATGATAGAGGGCATTAAACATAATTTTGACATTGTAGATACATAGATAACATATTTTTAAATTCATTACTACGAAACTGCACATCATTATCGCGTAACAGAATACGAGGAGCTCCATAAATTAGGATAACATTTTCCTCAATACGACGAGTAACGGCGAACGCAGTAGCCGAACGTAACGGAAACACAAGGTATATTTGGAAAAATAATCAGACACAACTAAAATTGAGGTATATTTCCGAGTCGTTCGAGGTAAGGGACCAACCAAATCTACAGTCAAACAATGTCGAACCATTAACCCAGCAGGTTTCTTCTGTTCAGGTTTATGCTAGATACACTCTCTACAGAGATTAACGTATCGTTGGACGGCATTTCTCAAATTTGGCCAATAATCACTCTTAGCAATACGCTCAAATGTCTTTTTAATACCCACATGACCTGAAGTAGGTACATCGTGACAGGACCAAAAGAATTTGTGAGCGACGGTGATTCGAAGCTACCTCGTGCCAGTAATTGCGTTCTTCACTCAAGTCGAGGTAATCAGTGTCTACGGGTTTGAATAAAATTTCTTTTTCTATTTTCCACTATGAAAATATTGTGGTCGAGCTTGAATTCAAGCTTTACATTGAGTTGTATGTACCAACGATCATTAACATGATTATTTCCACAAACAGAATTAGTATTAGGATTTTCGTTACCAACATCATTGCCATTATTATTAAGATCATCATTATCCGTATTAGCATTCCCAAAATTATTTTCATTAATTACATCAAGAATAGATACAGCACGGGACAGCGCATATCGGGAACGATATGTTCGTACCTTTACGGTGAATAATCTGAAAATCGTAGTCGTAGTTTTACAGCCCATCTGGCCGAACGTCCAGTTGGTTCTTTAAGATTACTCAACCAAACCAAACTATAATGGTCCGTGATTACGGTAAATTTGGAGCCTTCGATATACAAACGCAACCTTTCAATGGCGAACAAAATAGCTAAGCACTCACGCTTGGTACGGAAAAAGGTTGCTCTTGACGAGTCAAAGATCTGCTTAAATATCTTATTACATGTTCACAACCTTCAATATTTTGCATTAATACACCTGCAATTCCATAGCCGGAAGCATCAATCTGTATACGAAAAGGGTACTCAAAATTTGCACAAGTTAAAATAGGTGCACTAACTAATGAATTTCTTCCCACGCTTAATCAGCGCTGACATCGGTGTAATAATGTACATAAAGTTCGGTATAAATCTGCGTTACCAAGTGGCCATACCAATAACGCGTCTAACTTCCGCAGCATTCTTAGGCACGGGAATACGAGATTTCGCGTCAACCTTTTGCGGATCAACCGCAAATCCTTGTTCATTCGCAACATAACCTAAATAGGTACTGGAGTTCACAAAAACACAAAAGGTTCTAATTCAGGACCCAAGATCTTATCAATAAAGCGTTGCCAAGTGGTAGGGGCATTATGTAATCCAAAAGCCATCCTAGTAAACTGGAAAAGACCTCTACTGGGTACCGTGAAAGCAGTTTGCTGTTTCGAACTTTCTTCCATCGGAAATCGGAATATATTTTGCCCCACGCTAACAATCTAAAATAGACGAAATATACGGCAAAGGATAAGCATCTTTTTCCGAAACTTGATTAACTTTGCGAAAATCTATGCAGAACTTGAATTTAAAGCCCTATTTGATTTTTCTATGACTCCCCATTTCAACATATCAGAAAGCTTTTCGTGCATAAATACAATTCCAACAAACATTAGAACTTGTTCCATCAGACTCACATGGAATTTGAGATGAAGTATTCTGAACAGGCGATTTACTTTTAACGGTAACTATATCGACCTTAACATCTAAATAAGCTAAATAGGGTTCTAAATCGGTTTTCTTTCGAAATAGTAGAACATAATTTTCCATGGTTACCTTCTTTTATTCAATCAATAATTTACCCTAACGAATTAATTCTTTAAGAGACGAAATTTCGACAAGACCAAGATGTGTCTGATAAAAAGGAGTTTTTTCTAATGATTTTAATTTGTTTAATTTTCATCACTTTCTCACTTAATCGGGTAAACATATTTTTCATTATGGCAACGTAAACGCCTAAGGACTCAGAAGAGCCTTGTCTTTGACGTTCAATTTCAAGAATCAACCACATCGTCATAATCAGACGGTAGGTATTCATCACGTAATGTCGACTCAATGTCTGTCAAACTGTTAAAAGAATCGCGGTTGGTTCTGAACCAAACCAAAGCTCGGTGTTTAAAAAAATCAAAAGCTTCCCGAAAAAGTTGTTCACTTGAAACATTTCTAGCGCATTTCAGCTCTTCCACGTGTTCTAAAAAGGGGTTCACAGATTGGCTTTTATCGCCAGTAAACGAAATTTTTAACTACTGGTGTCGACTTTCGAATTCCCGTATGCAGCGACGGTAAAGCAAACCAAAACGGCAACGGAGATGCAACAGACGGAACAAAAGGCGGAACAACCGACGATGCGACAGGAGTCGTAGACGCACTAACCGAAAAAGTCGTACCCGTAAGTAAAGTTGACATAACTAAAGCTGGCAAACCGTTGGAATTACTTAAACTTAAACTTTATAGCACTAAGGGCCAAATTATTCACCTCTCGTTAATCTTTTAAGTAACTAAGGTTATCTATAAACCTACAACGGACGTCTACTTTTTGTCGAAACGACGTCACGTGGTAGGTTTATATGTAGGTAACTTTAGTTACTTAGATTAACAACTCATGACGTGCTTTCGCGAGTGTGTGCCTTGTTGTCCGATTTTGGACTAATTTGTGAGTTTCTTATGATGGTTGTGTTTTTTTGTACCGTGAAAAATCTTTTTTTGAATAAACAAGATATTTGAGGCCAATTTTTAAATTATTTAACAGTTTTTTAAGCTTTTTTGTTTTCAAGCGAAGTAACATTTATTTTGACAGTGACGTACATTCGCTGAAATTCTGTTGGTAGTCTGCAGCAGTTAGTACGACTGCAAATATCATTTTAGGTTATGATTGCAATGTATATTCTAATCTAAAAATTTGTTTAATATAAAACTCGATCAATGGCTAAAAATGCCTACCTTTCTGATTTTTTTTCTCAGAAAACAATTGAGTAAGTGCGTCGAAAAACGGATCGTTCGTCGTCAAGAAAATTAATATATAAAAAATAATGGAATGCATGGAAACGCATTTAGGTAATCGTTCGTTCTCAGGATGTTCCTTAGCACATAACGAAAAGATAAGTCTCTTCGACAAATTTTATGAAACTTCTGATTGGAAATTACAATCGACAATTCTGATGGCGTATATAAGATATTATTCAAACAGAACCGCAAAATACTATAATGTAAGTAATGTGTAACAATAAATTAATAATTCTTTTTATTGCTGCCTATACACAAATGCTACAATACTTAATTTCTTTATGATGCAACCAGATATTACGTTCCTGTTGGCGGAGTTAGGTTGCAGATTTGTCGTAAATCTATGTGCGACATTTCTCAAATAAGCAAAAAGACATTAAGGACATGTATCTATAAAAAATACAAGGGAGAATCTTTGCAGTTGATATGCGAGGTCAACATGTAAATAGACAACATCGTCTACCCCAAGAATTCTGCGATGCTATTCACGAACATATTCTAACATTTCCTACATATTTTTCTCACTACTGCAGACATCATGGTGATCCTGAACAGCAATACCTTAGCCCGGATTTAAACATTAGTTCGATGTACAAAAAGTTTTGTTTAGAAAAAGCTGATTTAGTTGCTGGCAGAAACTCATTGTGGGCATACCGTTAAGAGTTCAGGAAGACTGGAATCAAGATTAGAATTCCAAAAGCCGATACTTGCAAGAAATGTGACGCACTAAAAATTAACATGATTGTTGCACATGATGAAGAAATGAATATTGCGCAAGTTTTGAGAAACTCTCATCATGACCTAGCTCAGTCAGCTTACACCTCACTGGCTAATGATGAAACCTTGGTAAAAGTTGACGAATCTTTTTTTTGCATATGTCTGGATCTTGAACAGGTACACTCAATTTACTTATGAGACTTTTTCCTTAGTTAACGTATTCTAACAATATGCAGTAAAAGTTCATAATTTTATCATTTACTAATGCCCGGTTTCTTCATAAAGTTAATAGTGTGGTTGCGTTGACAAGCTGTTCCGGACCTACACGAGTACGAGTTATAAAATATTTAGAATATTTAATTTTTATAAAAGAACTCGTACTCGTGTATGTCAAAGTAACCGCGCTGTTCAAGTTATTATGAAACCGTGCATAAATCATGATTTTATCCAGGTGCTGTTTTATCCTACTCTGAGTCATTAAGATATATTTTACCAACATCTACTTTTGTTTGGTGGATTCGAAATCTGGAAATGTGACCTGTGCATTTTGGAACGAGTCGGAGGGGAAGCGTGGCGTGGGTCAATTGACATGGGACCCTGTATCTTAATATTATACATAGAATAAAAATATTCAGTACTAATAGAAAATGAGACACGATGGGCAGTTTTTTGGTCTGATAGATGCGTCGGCTAAAACAACAACTGATTAACATTGGCGCTGTACAAATATTTAATTTCAAAACAATATTTTACCAGTATTGAGCAGAAGTTCCTGGTAACGGGTCACTCATTCTTACCAAACGATAGATATTTTGCTCTTATCGAAAAACGAAAAAAAAAAAAAATGTATTTGTACCAGAAGATTGGATTGCCGTAATTTCTAGTGCAAAGCCAACAAATCCATTCCAAATTCAGCGTATCACCCGTAATAAATTTGTAAATCTCGATATATTAAATATTAAAATTCCAAAGCCACCAAAACTCCACGTCACAGAACATCTCTGGTTTAAAATGGATAACTCAGATCCCTCGGGAATCTACACCCGACCCGATGACCCCGTGGAATCATCACAGCTTTATGCTCCGCATCAAAATGGTGTTCAATATAAGAACCGTACACCTTGGTCAACGCAAAATATTAATAATGTTGCACTTCAACCATGTTATTTGAATCCTTTGACCATTTCTTTGAAAAGGAGAATCTAAAAACAGGGGCGCGGCGCAGCTACGAGCGTGGATTATTTTTAAGTAGTAGAGGTACCTAATTAATTATAACAGGCACTCATATGAACGCAATAAAATAATAATAATAATATGCTGTAGTACTGTAAATAATATGTCCTAAAAATATTTATTATGTTATTTATCAAATGTCTTAATAAAATCCAAAATTAACAAAACAATCAAGGACAATGTAGCACATCCTACAAAGCACAATTAAAGAGCCAATTGATTAGAAAACCAATTGCAAGTTTGTTTATTGTATTTTTACAATTACGGCTGATAATCGATCAGACTTCTTTAACTGAATTTTATCTACAGGATTACTTACACTTTTTGGAATTCTGCCTTAGTAAAAATAGTGCTCATTGGCTATCTTCCAAAAAGCAATTACATTTCTAGGATGACTGCAAAATATTTGACTATTACCAGGTATTACTACGACAAAATATTATGTTGAAGTTCAAGGATATTCTAATTTAAAATAAATCATACTGAAAATCATATTTTAATCTGACGATAATTTACAGTGAAATATTACCTACATACATACTCTTTTTGCGGGTTTTTGGTTAGTCAATATTGGAACCATAACGTTTGTGTGATACGGCGGCGGCGGCGCCAGCATTTTTGAAATGGGTGGCCACAAATTGGGACCAATATATTTAGGGTGGGCACACAAAATTTATAAATTAAACAAAAATTTATTGTAAAAATATTTTCGGTTTACTACATATTAACATTTTTTTAAATTTCGTATAAATTTTGGGTGGGCACTTGATGGGGCACTCCAAGCAACAGAGTGGGCACGTGCGCTCCCTGGCGCCGTCGCTGCTGTGATAGAATCACGAATTTTTTATGCACGGCTTATTTATAAGCGATTTAGTATAATATTATAGTATTTGAAATAATTTCTTAAAACTGTATGAAGGATTCGATACTGAACTAATAACTTTTTGTACAAAAATAAATAAAATCTACACTTTGAATATAGTTTGCTTTTTAAAAATGTAATTAACTGTAAAATTGCAAAACAAAGAATCTTGTTATGGTTTATAGGAAAATTAATTAGTTATTTCTGCACTGTTTTAGACGCTTATTGATTCAAAATCTTTTCTATCGTTAATGAAAATTTCATGTTTAAAAACTTCTCTAATGAAGGTATTATACGGTTTCGTAGAAATACTTATATTAGCAATATTATATTTTAATTAACGAATACTATTAATACTTTGGGAAGAAATTAAAAAAGTTTTTCAAACTAAATTATTTGCCTTCAGTAAATTTCGTAGTAATTAAATATTTTCAATTATAAATATTATGATTTAAATAATAATATACTATTGCTTTTTCTATTTAAATTTTTTTATAATTTTGAAAACAACGAAGGATATTATGTAGATTGTAATGAGAGATTCCCCTCTGCAATTTGGTAAAGTTTAAGTTCAAATATTGATAAAATATAAGATTTTAGATAGCTAAATATTATTTTCCACAAGGAAGCTTTATAATATGTTTGAATTTAGTAGATTGATGTATTTGCATACATTTGTATTGATGAAGTAAATCAGATGGAACAGCTTGCATGGTAGTTTGATTGAGAAATTTCCATATTTAGAAAACTTTTACGAACTGTTCAAAATATTTTGAAAATATTTATTTTTCTGATTTAATCAGAACTGTTTAGCATTTGAAGAAAATTTTTGTTAAATGATAAAAGCTCGAATTTATGAAATAAATACCTATATTAATTAAGATTTGTTGAAAATTGCGATTTCAGCAGCAAAGAAATGTGTAATATCACATTGCAATAGAGGGAGAACGAAATAGGTTACAAAATCAGAATTTTAACAGAAGTATTATATTATATTCAAAAATAACTGAAGCAGAAATGTCTATAAATATCAAGATTAAATATAAGGTTAAACTTTTCACCTAAAACAACTTCCATTGTAGACAATTTAGATATTTTGCATTTTGTTATAATACAAAAAGAAAATTACTTAAAAAAATACTAACCTTTACCTGATATACCTAATATGTGCGTACTAGTTTTGTGAAACGTAAATGGTATTTTGGGGTCACTAAAGATCTCAACTGAAAAAAATCATGTTTATTTCAACAATGAAAATTTTAAAAAGCAACAAGTTAAAAAATTTACGACATAAAAGTATTGCCGAAACTTGGAAAATGTGAAAATTTCAATTTTATTGCTTGTTGACCTGTTCATTTCTAAAATTCTCATTTAATATTTTATATCAAGAACATGAACATTTTGAATCTAGTATTTGTGGTGATTCAATGTTATTTCGATAGGTACTGAAAAATTTATTTTCCAAAAATCAGTAGTCAGTCTGCGATACCTAGTTCATTTTGTAGCTGTTGCAATCTTAAACTACATATTTGAATGCTTCTTTTATTCCTTTCATATTTGTTTTTAAAATGTTCATCATGGCATTATATAGTACATCTATAATTTGCTAGTGCTCTTCCTGCACGTCTATTGTTTAAATGAGAATTCACCATCTATGTGGATACGAAATTATAATTTACTTTGTGCAACTACACCTAATAATTGCTGCAATTTCGAAATCCTAACAATTTTTGGTAGTGAAGGATTGCAGGTATATCTAATAAAATATACAGCGATGTCATTTAAACAAAATTTATAATAAAACATTCAATAGATTAATAAATTACATAACAGAAAACAAGACATCAAACCAATATTTCAATAGGTTCAAGTTCGATTTCATTCAATATAAAACTGGATTTTTTACCAGTAAAAACTTCCAAGTCACAGTATAATATCCTTTCTTCAAGTTTATTTATGAAAACTAATTAGAAGATTTCGGATTCAAAATTCAAGTCTATTCTCAATTTTATTTTAAATAATTTTTTTTTATTTTTAATTAAATTAAAATTGATTAAAGAAAACAAACCGGAACCCATTTTTTGACACATTTAATGCCGTGCAAAAAATTATAATACTAAATGGTGTTCTTATAAAATATTAAACTTCAAAATATAAAAAGTTTACAGCCTTTAAAACCTTAAATTAATAATTTCGATAGCACCTACAATACAACTTGTGAAATCATCCAGAATATAAATAAATATTAAGTGGTGTTTAGGGAACGGTTGTACAAAATCAAACAAATTAAAAATAAGCGATGCTTCAACTCATAGGAAAATATTTAAATTAGTGTATTGCACAACTATATTTATACAGCAGCTGAGGTGTCCACTACTAATGTTCTAAATAATTAATGATAGTGTATAAAAGGCAATAGGTGCGGATAATATTGTGAAGGTTTTAAATCAACTAAATATAATTGCACAATTGACTGGATGGACACCGCTGACATACATCCTCATAACACTTGATATCTTGTGTAACAATAAATAACCAAAATATAATATAATATTATATTTTGATGCTATAAATATAGAACTCTTGTAATTTATTTGTACTACCATCTGCAAATTTTTACCTATATAAATTTCTACATGTAAGTAAATGAACATTTGATTTGTAAAAATGCAAAAGTTTATTAATCGTTTAATAACTGTTGATTAGTTAATGTGCTTCCATTTTATTATAACCGAAGCTAGAAATTAGTTTTTTCTAGTTTCTGATGTTATTTCTAAAACAAATCAGAATAAGATTTAAGATAAAAGTAGTATTTGGAATATTTTTGTAGAATGAACTGAATAAAAATGTACCTACATAAAATTATCATCAAAAGCTATAAAAACAACTAAATGCAAAGATATCAAAACAATGTTCAGCTATCATAAAAATAAGTCGGAGCATAAAATAAACAAATCAAAACTTGAAAAATTAAAAGTTTTCTATAATACGTAATATTTTACTTGAACAGAAAGAGATTCTACTACTTTTAATCACATGTACAATATTATAGGTGTACAAACACTTAGACGGTAGAATAAATATAATATATAATTTATATGTTTTAATTGTGCCCAAATACATATTTCAATGTTATCAGCAAGGCATTTAGTAAATTTTCCATTTAGCTGCTAAGTCATCCCATAATACAGAATTAAAGAAAGGGTGTAATTTTATATCTTCTGCACCATTGACCCCATTGCCCAAACGTTCGTTGGGCTCAAAAGCTAATAACTACAAACAAAATTTGAAGTTAAAATTTTGTTGTTCTTGAATAGGGCAAAATAAATAGTACCTGTTTTAATAATGAACGTCCTTCCACAGATACGTATTTTGGAATCCGTAAAATGCTATATGCACTTAAACCTTCCGGATGAACATAATTTAACGACTGAAAATAATAAACCTGTTAATTTCACACCAATTTAAAATTAAATCGTTTTAATACCATTCCAACTAATAATTCATATAGAATAGCACCAAAACTCCACCAATCTACTGCTTCTGTAATTGGTTGGAAACTGTACATTTCGGGAGCTAATACAAGATCATATTTCTTGCTAAATGCTAAGTCATATTTTTCCAAAACATTACATACATAAGTTAATCTTACATTACCAGATTCGTCTATTAATAAATTTTTAGTTTGTAAATCACTGAAACAAACTTAATAATTATGATGAATTTTTAACTAACAATATTTCAACTAACCAGCAAATAACACCTAATAAATGCAGTCGTTCTAAAGCCAACAAAAGTTGTGATGTCCATTTAATGACATCCTTAACAGGCAAAAGAAAATTCTCCGTAAAATTAATATCGTCAAAAACAGACCATTCACTTATTTCACTCGATTTTCGACTCAGGGTTCTTTTAAATTCAACTTTATCATTATTTTTAACAGATACACTTTTAAGCATAGACTTATCGTATGTACTTTCGGCTTGTTCGAATAAAGTTAACTTGTTTGTATCAGAACTTTTATATCCTTCGGCTTTTTCATTTTCATCGTCCATTACTTTATTTTTCTCTGAATTACTTCTGTCATATCTACTTGAAGTGTAATTTAAAATTAAATCACTATAACTGTGATCGGAATCATCATCAGATTCTTCTTCATCTCTTAAAGAATCTAAAGAATAATTTGAAGCGTCTCCAAAAATCTCTTTATCAAAAATTACATCACAATTTGAAGACCGTTGTTTTATGTATTCGTTAAGGTTATAACCGCTACAAAACCAAGCTTTAATAATTATGGTCCATCAGAAAATTAATGTCATTAATGCTTACCTACAATATTGTAAAACTAAAATTAAAGCGTGTTCACAGTTGTAGTAATTATGCAACTTCACCATATAAGGCACATTTCCCGGTAGTATAATTTTATCATTAGAAAACTTCACGGTTTTATTAATAACCTTGAACAATTTTCAAATTAAAAACAAACAACCCTAATATAGCTAGCACAAATACCTTAACGTAAAATAATTGCTGAAAATCCATATGTAATGTCAGCATACCAGATGATATAATTTTAATTACTTTATATTTATACAAATCTGATTCTGATTCCGGCACAACCTCATCTATTTTATCATTACTTTCGCATACCTATAAAAAATGTTATATACTATTATTTTTTTTAAATTGATTCTCTAATTAGTCTTCCTAGGTTGCAAACATGTTCATAAACATCAACAAAAGTATGTATATTCAAGTAATCATGTATATGTAAATTTGATCAAGCAAAACAGTTTCGGCATTAGTTTTCCAAATATTTGAGAAAAAATAAGTCGCATCGTTTGATTATAAATAAATAACGTTTTTATTCCACATTAATTTTGTAGAACAAAATGAATCCCAGTGAGATTCGTAGTGTTTGCAACATTGGAAAACCAATATTTTTACTAGCAGACTAAAATAATAATAGTAATAAAGCCACTCACATAATCTTGAATAATCTTGCTTTCGGTTGATAAATGAATATTATAAATTTTTTCTGCTCTTAATAAATATTTCTCAATTTTAAAACGAACCATATCTCTACGATTCAAATCGATGTCATCTACAATAAGATCAACTAATAAAATAAAAAGAAAAACATTGGTTTACACAAACCTTTAACATTTCTTAACAAAATATCAATTCCTGATTTATAAGCCTCGAAAGCCTCTTGAAATTTCTTTGAGTCTTCAAATTCTAAAGCACGATTAATATAATGCGATGCTTCTGCCACATAAGAACTCATATCTTCTTGTATGTTTGAAAGTCCGGTACAAATTTGACCATCTAATATTGTGGAACCTTCTGAAGAAAAGTTCCCCGTAGAAATACTACTGGAATCGAGTGACGGCATCAAAGAAATTGCTAATGATGTTTCAAATGATTTTTTGGAAACTTTCGATAGCCGTGCACCTTGAATTAATGGATCGGGAAGATGTTCGTTAATCTACAAATAAGCTACGTTTAAGTAAAATAAATGAATAATTTTTGTTGGCAAACTGAAAATAGGTATTATGTTGACAATAAATTATCATAATTTAAGGATAATTTTAAATTTATACATGCAGCTGATAAAGAATTTCTTACTACTAAAAGTAGCACAACTTGATAACAAAGTAAATAATAGTTTAAATAGATAGGTAGTATAGCAGATTAGAACATATTTTTATGTATAAATTGTGCAAAAATATTTGTGAATGTTAGGATTTAAGTGCAATTTTAGGAACACATTGTAGAGATCCTAACTAAGGAGCCGGATCATGGAATGGTGCGCCCAGATATGAACAAACAGCATAACATGTTTAGATTTAGGTCACATAAAATTTAGGGTAAAACTGAAATAAGCATGTAATTAATTATTAATTTAACGCTAGTATATTTCCTATAGTTTATAGGATATAAAAATATATAAATTAATAAGTCATTATTTAAATTATTGTAATATTATGGAAGGGATAAGTGCGGCCTTCAGGCCGCGTAACAAGGTCAATCAATTTATTTTAATAATTAATTAATATTGTGCAATTTTAATGAGATAATTAAATATTTTACTGTGTATTTATAAAAGCGGATAAGATGTTATCATAAACTTGCTACAAAATAATTCAGTAGATATATTACTGGTTAATTAAAAAGTCTATTAATATAATCAATGTGTTGTTATTAATTTTTACAACTGAATTGATATTCAAGTTTTAAGCAAATTGCAATAAATATTTTCAGTAGCAATAGTTCATCGTCCATTTGTTATCAAATGTTATTCCATAAAAATATAAGTGACAAAATACCCAAAGACATTATTCTATCAGAATCAACAAAACATTAAAATACTTTTCTAAATAGTCAAAAAGTTAAACTTCAAAAAACCGTTTATGTGAACCACCTGTTCAAGCGCCATCAAATTTCTAATTTATTTCGAAAAAAATAATTTTTCTTATTCTAATAACTAGAAAGTTATCTTTAAAAACAAATTTCAATAATACCTTGACTCCGTCACACTTCCAATTCAATATCATTCAATCTAGATTAATTACTCGAGGTCAGGGTTGAATTAAATTTCAGTCATATTATAGACGATATTCAAAGAACACATAATAGTTTTGATAAAAATATCATTAGGTTATTCTAATTTGTTTACTCACACTACTAAGCGTAGACACAGAATCCGTATCACTGGGAGTACGTTCATCGTCAGACTGTGACCTAATCAAACTGAAATCTGATTCCAAAGGTAAATTCAATTCTGCTCTTATTGAATGAATATTACTGCTCATCAGTTCACTTGGAGTGTGACTGGTCTAAAAATTCACGGTATTAAAGAGTCAATAACATAAAAATTATATAAAACCTTGAAAAAATTAACACAAACATCAGAAGAAAATAAGTGCGAATGAGAAGCCACAAATTCTAAAAACTTCAAAATACTCTCCTTTCTTTGCCGGATTACTTCTTTGTCAAATCTAAAATTGAAATAATCAGAAAGGGATATTAAAGATAAACTTGTAAGTACCTTTTAAAATAAGATGTACTGGCTAGATTTGGATATTTTTCTTTCGCTCCGATTGCTCGGTAAAGAGTTTTCAAATCTCGATGTAGTTTCTTAAAATCATTATACCTCTTCCAAACAGTAACTTTTGTTACCGAATCGGGACAACTTTTAGGATACAACTAGTGAAAAGAAATTTAAGTGTGATTGAAAAGTAGGTAAATATTGAAATACAAACCATAGATATAACATTATAAAGAGTAAAACCTTTAGCGTGTAAGCTTGTATCGGGGATATAAAATATTCTAATCCAGTTATCCTCTTTGGAATTCATATTTGCATCACATTGCACAAATTATCATGAATAATCAACACGATATAACCACAAATGGGTATATTTACACCTCCGATTTTTGTTATTATTATTTTTAGGTTAGAAACACATAGTAAGTACGCCCAACTGTCACTTTTGTCCCAAAAAAATACCCAGCAGGATATTTGTATCGAAATTACAAAATTAATAATGAATTGTTAAAATAGTTAATTAATACGCTATTATGTTCTATGTAGTACATCCTAAATAGTGGATGATACGATTGTTAAATACAATATTGATATTTTTTACGCGGTAAAATTGGATTTCAAAATTTTAACCGAATAACTACGTTATTATTTATTATAAACATCGTAAAGAAATTGTTTTAAACTAAAATTATAACAATACTATGTGATAAAAGTACCTAGGGCTTATCTTATACAATTAATTACATAAAGATAAAAGATTATGATTACACAAATTTTTCTAGTCGAACAGTCATAGATTAACTACTATAACTTTCATTTGTCACTTCCGCAATACCTTGAAGCACATAAAGACAAATACAAAGGGAGGACTACCCTCTATTCCTCATCAAAAACCACAAAATGTACCTAAATTCTTGCCAGAATGTATTTATTTGCCCCCCCCCCAGCAAAAATAAATTTGTGCAAAAATACGGTCCGGTTAAAGGATATCTTTTACCATTTGACATCTATTTTTATATTTTGCGTAACTCATTATTACGTAGGGAACTTCTTCCTTGCCTCAGAATTTAAAAAAGCATTTCCAGTAGTGGTCAAAACAGGATGACGTGACGGGTGACGGTCAACTTAGCAACTGGGCGACGGTCAACTCGGCCCTCGGCGACGACATCTGGGCCTATGCACTTGTTAAAAAAATACGGAAAATTACAAAAATTAAATCACGGATCTAGAAAGACCAATCCTTTGGAGAGCAGTTTATATGCTAGATTAGTAATATAGCAGTTAAGTTATAGGAAGACAATTTATCAGTGGCGTAGAGTAGATTTCTGGTACCTGGGGCAAACCCTAAATTTGACACCCCCTATTTTCGGAATTAAACCAAAATAAGGTCTTTCTCAAATCAATTTATTCTTTAAAAAATTGATTTATTATAATTAAAATTATTAAATTACAATTTTATTCTGCGTATTTTGTGAATTGCAAACTCCAAAATACCTAGATTGCTAGATCTATAAATCTCAACATAGACATTTATATTTTTAATGAAAATTATTACGTTTAGCGAAGATTATTATAATCAAAATTAAAAATGTACTTCTTCGAAAAATGTTTATTATTTTTTATATAATATAATCCACAACTAGTTTCGTACAGATGATGTACACATAGGCGCCGGATAGGGGGGGCAAAGCTGGTCACTTGCCCCCCTTAGAAAATTAAATTTTTTGTTTTTACCTAGCTAGCGCTCGTAAAATATTAAGAATTTTCCTTTAAAGTTATAAAGCCTACCAAAAATGAATACTTTGCCCCCCTCTATATTTAACTTTGCCCCCCTCTATATTTAACTCTTCCGGCGCCACTGGATGTACACCAGTTGTACGAACTAGTTGTGGATTATATTATATAAAAAATAATAACCATTTTGCAAAGAAGTACATTTTTAATTTTGATTTATATTTTTATCTATTTTGCGCAATCTATCGATAGGATTAGCTAGCTCCGTCGTTCCCTTTCGCCCCCCACAGTAGTGACGCCCGCACCCGGGGAATTTGCACCTCCAGCCCCCTTCCTTGCTTCGCTATTGCAATTTACTATTTTCATAACCCCGAATTTATTACCGGCATCGCCGAGTTGAACTTTGCCCAGTTGACTGGTCACCGAAATGATCGTCGCCCAGTAAACTGGATTCGAAAATATCCCTTGCAATCCCAATTTTTTTTAGCACATATTTTTACCTCCAATCAACCAAAAAAATTGGAGGTATAGTAATCGAAAAAAAATTGAAACTTTTTTACCTCCAATCAATCAATCAAAAAATTGGAGGTATGGTAATCGAAAAAAAATTTCAATTTTTTTTTTACATTTTCGAGATCACCGTGTCCAGAAACGTAAAGATTTGCAAAAAATAAAAAATAAATTTCTGTGTCGGTCTGTCGGTCGGTCGCCAGATTTTGTCTCTCGATTTATTCGTGAACCATCCAACCAATCAGGACCAAATTTGGTATAGTGGTAGGGTTTACGGTAGAAAAGTGAAAATAAGGTTTTCGTCGCGATCTGTCAATCAGGAGTGCCACTACAAGAAAATGATACAAGATTTTTAAAAGCGATTTTGTCTTGTGATAGGTTATTTTAAAGACCTTGAAAAGCTTTATCCAGAATGGGTGAAATTAACTTTCTATCTGTCATCTGTCAAAAATTACAAGCTGTCAAAGTTAAAACTTCAAAAGTAAATAACCCATGAAGTACTGAAGGGATCTCAACCAAATTTGGTATGTAGGAACATTGCCCTCAAAGGACTTCACCGCATATGGAACCCTTTGATAAAAATCAGGAATGCAATATGAAAAAAATAATTAATTTTTTTTGCGAATACTTAAAAAAAGTCCTTGTCCCTAGATTTTCTTCGGCATTTCTACGTCGATGGCAATCAAACTTTCTGGACGTGTGTCTTGTGGGTTCTAGTGGTGAAAATAAGGTTTTGGCAGAGAAATCTTTGCCAGGGCTACCACAATAAAATAAATTAAGAAAATGAAAATGTCATCGTATCTCCAGGAATGTATAACCGATTCAATTTACCCTGAAAATAAGAGTAAATAAATAATATAAAGGTACAGTAAATATTTTGTTTATCGAAAAATTCATTTAGAGAATGGGAGGTCTGGAAGTAATATAGTTGCCTCCCATTTTCTGAATAGTAATTTCTCATTTTTATTCGTACAGTGTAGATTTTTATTATATTTGATTGCTTGGTACTATTAATATTGTTACTATTACTAACAGTGGCACTACGCATTACTTAATTCTAGAAAATTTTTATTTTATTGTAATTTTAATAATAATTTGATTAATGCTTGACTATCATGCGGCGACTCGAAATTGTTGGTGGGTCATCCTCATCAGTAGTAGTCAAAATTTCTCCAGCGGTACCAACAACTAAAAAACAAAAGTGTCATCAGAAAAATTCCCGGGGAAAATTGTAAAACCATGGTATAATGTGTGTCCGAAAGTTAAGTTCGCACTTAACCGAATATGAAATGATTTTTGGTTGCGTACTAACGTTAGGGATTCTCTCAATTTTTGGTAAATATATATCAAATTATGATTTTTCAATATTTTAATATTGACAATTAATAAAGCAAAACAAATAATAAAACTTCCAAGACTGAAAAAGTCACATAATGTAATGTTATTGATTAAGATTATACCGGTTATTCAAATTTGTTCTTGAAAATATCAAATTTTGTTTCTTTATTTACAATATGCTCCGCACCAAAAGTGTCACTATTAGTTTTATCAATTAAGTTAAGGACAATTAAATATGAAGTTAGTGTAATTTATTTATGTGAAATTAAATAAAAAATCACTAAACGTTATTACACAACCAAATGTTTGGTAATTTATTAGTGTAATAACGCGCCCCGCTTTAGACAAACAATTGATTAATTAATTACATAATATTATATTTGATAAAGTTCACTGAAGTACAGACCTGGTTGCTTTATTATTATTTTAAGGTCAAATAATTAATTTAAAACTTTAAAACATGGTTCTAAAGCCAAGCCTGTAGCTATGATAAGGGGTTGTTGGTTGTTGTGTTATCACAACGTACTTTGACAGGTAAACATTTATTTAATAATAATTATAATCATTATTATAGATAGGAAATATTGTACAAATGAGTGACCCTCTACTTTTATCCCGGATATTATACATAAAGTAGCGAGTTGCAGGTGATCAGTTTAGAATCACTGTACTAATTTTCATTTAATTTATATATATTTTTTAATTTTAATTGAACCTTTTATTAATTTATTTAGTATGGTACAATAAACTAGTTACCTTGATATATTATTTTATTTTCAATACTAAATTTCAGTCAATTTAAAATATAATCAACAATGATCAAAACTAAAGTCCGATCGATAAGAATATTTACAACCCTTATCGGGGTCCCATATAAATACCCTCTGTTCGTAAAATGAAAAATCAGTTCTACTCGGGAAGTAGTTCAGTTCTTGTTGTAGTTAATTAGTGAGTAGAATTGGCATAGCTATTCGTTTGCATTGTGAGTAGTCGTAGTATGCAAAATTAATAGAAAACTCCAACAATTTAATTTTATGTAAGTTACCTACATTTGTAAATTTTATTTTATTTTTAATCCCGTCCGTTTTAATTTTTTATATTTTTATTAGTGTTCCTTGTTCCCTTGTACTTGCATATTTTATTATATTTCTGTTTTTCTTAACTTTTGTTTTTATTTGTTTCGTTTTTGTCATTTAAATAATAAATTAATTTTTTCTTAAGTAGTTTTTTATTATTGTCTTGTGTGAGGAGTAAGAGTTTTGTTTATATTTCCTACGCCAACGAAAACAGAAACCACGTTACTCTTTCTTTGAGTTTTCATCAGATCTCATAATATAATCTGATGTGGTGACAGTATAATCTGAACCAATTTTGAAATTAATTGGAAAATTAAAAATTTACAATCGGAAGATTTTTTTAACACCAATAGTCCCGATTTGCTGCACTGGAAGTGAAATGACCGAATTTTAGTATAATTTTAAAATCATCAACAGTTTCATAATTTAAAGCAGAAATTATTATGTATTCGTTCTTTTTTTAACTTTCTTTTTTGCGAGTGTAAAAAAGTTTTTATCTACTACAGTTACGTAATAGCTCATTTCTACAATGATTTGAGTAAAATAATAAGCCACTTTCCCGCACTAGTGCGAAAAGTGATTTACTTTAAACACCACCGCGGTGTAAAAAATAAATTTGCTGTGCTTTTATTTATTTTTGTAATTTAAGAAACTGACATTTAAATACCCTACCTTCTCCAATTTCTAACGCACATACTAATTTTGCTACAATTTCACATATCTTGTTCACATTTTTGCTCATTACAGATTTCAAACTCTCAACATCGTTTGTTTCCGTGTATAATTTTTGTAATTCAACTTCAACATCATGTAAATCTCTGCAAGTGTCCGTCATTAGTTCACAAATATCTTCAGCGTATCCATCGCCCTAAAGGAAGCAACAAGCAATTTCAAACCTTGTAGTTTACATCATAAAGGAACTTACATGTTGTTTCAGAAAAACAGCTACAATACTTGCCAGATGCCTGCATTGGTGATTTACTGAATCGATAAATGGCTGTACGCAGTTTTTATCATTTTGGAGTAAAAGAGTTTTCGTAGCGTTACAAATCATTTTAACACCTTTCTTTAAATATTCTTTGATATTATCTGGAGATTCATTTAAAACTTCATTCTGAATTTTAACAAATTCGATTGCGTTTAATAAAGCGCCTAATGCGAGAAATAGTATTTGCCCGTTTTCTGAAATTCAAATAATTTGAGATTATCGAAACTCAGCTTACGACACTTACCACGAAGTTTATTTTTCTCGATAATTTTCAACAAATCTGCTGATACAGTTGCAACTTGTTGAAGGCTTGCTTTCAGCTGAATTTTTAAATCTTGGGGATTTCTATTAATTTCATTAAGAACCGCATACGAAAATTGTACCAATTTTGCAACCACTTGCACTAAATCTTGTTTGTCTTCCATGCCGTCTTCCAAATCTCCCTTAAAATTTTAATATCTACCGTTCATGATTCTGAATCAATTCGAATACTTACAATAATATTTTGTAAATGAAAAATTATGGTATTGATATTTTCAGTAAAAAAGTTGCTTTCCAACATCAGACCTTTTTTTTCGAAATCATTTTCAACATTTGGGTTGTTCACAGAATTAATGGTTTCTACAACAGTTTCTTGAATTGAGGTGTTTAAATTCCTAGCAGAATCAATTCGTTCTTTTGGTAATTTGGAAACCTTGGGCACCTATAAAAAATATTTAATTACCTAATACTAGTATACAAAATTTTTCAAAGTAAATACTATATTTACATTTATGGAGAAGTTTGAAAGAATCATTTTTAATTTTGGAAAGTTCAATTTGATGATCAAGAAGTATTCAAGATCTCTTTTTATACTAAACATCATAATAACCAAATGTTTAAAACTAAAATATTTACTTTACGAATATTTGTTTACTTTATGTTTCCCATCGGTAATTTTTTCGACTTCAAAGAAATTTCACCAACGGAAATAAATAAAAAAGAACAATAATTAAATTCAAAAATTTAAATCGATAAAAAATCATTTTTTCTTTATCTTATTCCTTCCTAAATTGATAAATTTTTACCAATTTATTAGTATCATTTTTTTATCAAATTATAATAATTAGAGCATGCGGGACTGGCTTAGAAATTACATTTTAGCTTCTGTTAATTTTTTTTTTGATTTTCTTATTATTTTTATAGTATAAAATACAAATTTTAATATTAATAAAAGATATCATAAAGAAACTATGCAAACGTGAAACTTAAACGTAATATTTATTATAATAACATTTCCAAAAATAACTTAAATATTTTGAATTTACAATCTAAATATCTAAACTATAATAATTTTCAATACTATAACTGAATATAATAAAACAAATGCAATATAATAAAACAAAAACAGAAATCTTCAATTTTAATAATTGCAAAACATATTTTATTACTTTATAACAAACTTATAAGTAGAGTACGGATTTCTAGAAAATTTGCTATATAATATTGATATTATGATAGCAGAGGTGTAATTACAATAAGAATAAGTCACCAGGGACCAGACGCTATATTTTTTATGCTTATATCTTATTTTGATAGTATTTTTATGCTTAGATTTCCTTTTAAGCATTTTTAGTGCTTATTTTAGCACATATTTGATAAATTAAAAAAAATTGCAGTAAATACCTTTTTTTTTGACTTTTGGTGTTTTTGTTTTCAACGATTTCGACTTTCGGTGCTTTTGTTTACGGTATTTTTAACTTTCGGTGTTTTTGTTTTCAGAGATTTTGACTTTCAATGTTTTTGTTTTCGATGTTTTGACGTGAATCATAAATTTTAAATGGAAAATTTAGAAGAACATAATCATAATAGTATAATTGCATTTTTTTGAAATTATGATATACAGTAAATTACATATTTTTTGTGTTATTTACTTTGTATTACTTTTCAAAACATCATATTTTTATACATATAATGGCAATTTTTGTGCTATTTTCACGATTTTTTATGCTTCCTAATAAGCAGTGGTGTACTGTGAGTATGTTATCAATGGGATTGGGATAGCAGTCTTTGTTTTATTTTTAGAACTGCGTAGATTTATTAAATACGTATTATATTCTATAGCGTAAAATTAACAAAATACTATTAAATATTATAATAAATAATAAAAATTAAAAGTTTTTTGTACAAATAAATTTTACAAAGTATTATCTACAAATAATTTTATTACCTCTTTTCCCCTTTGTTTTCCTGTTTTGCTTAACTACATTAACCATGCAGTCAGGTAGTTTATTTAAATAATAATTCCCCACCCCTTTAAGAATTGATGAACAACATGATTCGGAGAAAACTAGAATGGTTTCTACCTGAATTAAAGTGCAACTCAATTGGTGTGTAAATGTTAGTCGTCATGATCTGGAATTTCACATTGTTTGGATCATGAAAACTAGGTTTAATTCTATTGATTTAATCAATGCATCTTTTTATTTAATTTCGAAAAATATGTTCAATTTAAATTACTACATTGCATTTGAGTTAGTAGTGGTAAAAGAGGTAGGTATTGAATAAACACAACCGATACTACAATAGTAAGCATAAATATTTTGTTTTTATTAACTACAGTTCTTATGTTAGTTGTTTTAGTATAACTTATTGAATCATAAATAAATAATTCTGGTGCTTCAGCTACTTTATTAGGTGTAAATAATTGGTATAAAATCAAAGCTGCCTTTAGTTGTGAAGTATTTAAATTAATATTTTATTAACACTTATAAACTTTAAAAAAGTAACAAAACAATATTGACTAGTTATAATTAAGCAGAATTTTATAGAACATGGGCTCTTGTAAACCCACAATAAAAAATATCAAGCAGATTATGAAAATTCTACATTCGCTGAATCTCTAATCTAAAACAGATTAGGATTACTGTGTGCTACTTATGGTCCACGCTGTATGCATTACCTAGATAAATTTGAAATATCAATTGGAATTCCAGTAGGAGAATCTTTAAATAAATTTGAAGACAAATCAATAATTACATAAAGTGCACAAAGTAGCAGCGGTCCAAGAATTGCTCCTTCCACGCCTAAGCAAAATATACCACCAGCGATTGCTAAACCAGTTAGGTATGGATGGCCACCACTAAAAATAAACATTTTTATGTCAGTCCTATCAATGCAAAAATAAAAAGCCTACCCTTGAATTTCATTGTAAATTGTCGTGTCTACAATGGAAGTTGGTAAAAATTGAAATCCTGCAAATAATAATGCTTGGAATCCTTTTTCTTGTGCTAGCCATAAATCTAAAACTGCTGGAATGCAAGCCCAATATGTTCCCAAGAACGGAACTGCACCTAATATGGTGGCTAAGGCTATAAAAAAAAAATTAAACTAACATCATATCTTCAAACTAAACATACCAGATGGCAAATAAACAATTTTTACATTAAACCAAATATGTATTAACCAAGTCCATAGTCCATAAAATGCTGCTAACTTAAATGTTGCAGTAAATACGCCAGTAATTGCAGCTTCTAAAGCTAAACCAAAGCGGTTTCCACTTGACGAAAAATTTGTCATTAGTTCAACTGGTTTGTATAAATCACCACTCGAATTTAAAAGATAAAATAGAGTAGTCAAAAAAACGATCTGTAATAATCAAAAACATAAATATATTAAATGTGAAATACTTTAATTTAATGTAAATTAATTGTTAAATACATACCACGTTCAAAATAAAATTGAGAACTGCTGTCCCACCTCCGAGAAGCACCGACACAAATGCACTGAAGGAGCCCATCACAAGACTGATATTACCTTTCAAAATTGACCAAACAGATTCCATTAACGATATAAATGTTCCAATATTTTGTTTAACAAACTCAGTAATTCCATTTATATTGAACATTTCTAGAAATATAACTATAAAAACTAGATGTTTCAAAGAGAACTATAACAACCTGGAGATTTCTGAATGTCGTCTATGAAAGCATCCCATGAAGTTTGAACGGCGGCACTTGTTACTTTTGGCCCATTACCATCATCCGATGACATCCAAGTTTGATATAAACGATCCCATAGTTCTAAAACTTGCTTTTCTAATTTGGCTGATTTGGCCGAATCAACGTCACTCATCATTCCACGCACCTATTAATAGCTAAAGGTATTAACAATTTCAAGCTGCCAGTTTGAATATTACAAGTGTTGATATTCCTTCGCGACCATATTGATAGGCATTATCCAAAATTGAATCAACTGTATCGTCAAAAGAAGGTGGCAAAATTTGTCGCAATTCCGGATTATGGACTACGGTTTGATTTATAACATTACTGGTCATTTGAACTAACATTATGGCTTCTGTGTAAATCTATAATAATTTCAATGACAAATATGTTGCAAATTTCTATTTGTATATTCTGTTTACCTGAATTGCAAAGAAAACTGAAGCACAAATTACAAATATTAAAAGTGCCAATATAACTACCGAACTTGCTACGGTGTCAATGCTACCTTTAATAGCTAATTTTAAATTTTGATTTATCATATATATTACTTTATATACGCCTCTAATAGGCAATGGAACAAACGCATCGTATCGTTCATAGCACCAATTAAAAATTGCATCCATAAGTAAGCACCAATATCTATACAACCAATTCCATAAGCCCAAATAAACTCCTACTCGTTTAATTATGTAAATAACAACGGGCACGATTAATACTGGGAGAATCATTAAATTTTTCCATACAAAAGTTATAGCACATACCCATAACAAAGAATATAGGTACAGAACACTGGCACATTGAGTAGACGAGTTCATTTCTTCGTCGATTCTTTTGGGAACCGTTCGAATTTGGCTACAACTGTTAAATGAACCAAAACCGAGTAGAGAACGAGTGTGCATTTGTGAAACTTGAGGTTGAGAATTTGATCTTCTGAATTTTAAATTACTCTTTTTGTGTATATTTGATACAGCTGAAGATGGTTGCGATGCTGCTTTTATTTGATCAGTTCTTTTTGGGTTGGACTGTGATAACTTTGGCGATTCTGTGATATCTGTTCCAGATATATTTTCAAAAAGGTCTAAAGACCAAGGATCATTTTTCTTGACCATAATCGGAGTTGAAGTTGATGAAATACTTGGCTTATTAGAATCAGTAGTAGTCGAATCCGGATCCATGGGTAATTCAGGTTTCTAAAAAATTAGAACTTAAAATGGAAAACTTAATAAAAGTCAAAATTAAAATTATTATCAGTAAAAAATTCCAAAACGCAGAAGGAATTCTAATAGGTTGTACAACCTCGAACTAACAGAAAAGCTTAATTTTTATTTGCATTTAACTTCCAACTGAGTTAAAACAATTATTTGTGTTTTCTATAAAATTCCGTCTAATGAAGTTCATTGTCTGTAAAACATTCATGAAGAATTGAAAAGCAAAAATTTTAAGATTTAAGAATTTAAACTATCACACAAACATAAACTTAGTACTTACGGAATCTACAGGTTCGTCGCTACATTTCTCACTTGAAGTTAAATCAGTAACTTTTAAAATTTCTTCTTGTTCAGGTAGTTTAATATTTTTATAATCTCGAGTATTGAATGCTATCACGAGTGACTCCATGACACTAACATCATGTCCTAAAATTATTCCATTAGAATACAAATCATAAAGAACAATATTAAACACCTTCTGCAACCAATTCCTCATGTACATCGTAAACTTCGTAAATAAAACCAGCAAATATTATTACTTGCAGTGCTATAAAAACAGGTGTTTGAAATGACAAACCAAACTGATGTGCTAAAAAGCACGATAGTAATAGCCAAATTCCAATTGCAGCCCAATGAAATTTCTTATTGGTTTGTGGTGACCAGAACATGTACATCAACGTAAAATAACCAATTATAATCACCGATATCTACAAATTTGATTACATTAAGTTGCCAATAAAAATAAACATATAGAATTATTTACACTTGTAGTAGTAATGTTGTTAATAAAAAACGAAATTAAAGAGTGGCTGTAAGTGGCAAGTTTCCAAACCAAACAAATACATAGTCTCGGTGTATAATTGTAAACAATATGAATGAGTGGAATAGCAATAGCAGCCGCAACAATGTACTTTATATACTTCAATAATCTGCTTCCAATAACTTCGGATAAATCGCTGACTATATTAATAGGTACAAAAAATATTCCGATAAATATTGGTGTTCCAGTTTCTTCCATTGCATCAAACCAGCATCGAAACCGTTTTGCCAAGGAACATTTGAACGGATGCAAGACGGATCCAACCAGGAGTGCCCATATTAAAGGTTTAATAAATGGAGCTAATATCACATGTAAAGCGTAAAAAGCAGCACAACACAAGAAGAGAGCAAATAAAGCAAGAGCATTGTATAAAGCTTGTTTCACAGGTTTGTCATGACCACTTAAAAAACTTAAAAATGGTTCAAAAGGTGAACGATAATCCATTTTTAAAATTCGAAAAAAAATCACTACTTCCTATTTTGTAATAAATTAAAATGTTTAGTGAACATAACTTAAAATCTAATTTTAGACGGTGAGTAAAAGTTACGGATTACGAATTCGAAACCGTGAATGACATTTAGGGGCAAAGACCATAATATACTTGAAGTTATCGATAAGTTATCGTCCACACTAGTAGGCGGAGTTTATTGTCCGCAGAGCAATAATAATAAACGTGAAGTTTGATGATTTAAAGTTTTTAGGTTAGGTCGACAGTATAAAATGAATTTAATCGTCAAGTATATTTTTAATAACATAAATACTAATAAATTACTTAAACTTCGGCGGTATTGTACTTCGAAGCAATTTAAAAATGCAGAAATCGATAACATTAGAAATCTTGGCATATTAGCACACATCGATGCAGGTTAGGTGAATTGGCACGATAAAATAATATAGCAGTAATGGTGCAATAATTAAAACTCGATAGGTAAGACGACTACAACAGAAAGAATGCTATACTATTCTGGCAAGATTAGACAAATGGGGGAAGTGCATCACGGTAACACCGTAACAGATTATATGGCTCAGGAACGTGAACGTGGAATTACCATTAGATCGGCAGCTGTTACTTTTAATTGGAAAAACCATCAGTTTAATCTTATTGATACGCCAGGGCACATAGACTTCACAATGGAAGTTGAAGAAACTTTAAGTGTCCTTGATGGTATTGTCGTTGTTTTGGATGGATCTGCAGGTAACGATCTAATTCTTTATGTGATTTAATTATATAAAGGTAAATTTGTTTAGGTGTAGAAGCCCAAACTTTAACGGTTTGGAGACAGGCAGATCGATACAATATACCACGAATAGTGTTTGTCAATAAGATGGACCGACAGGATGCAAACTTAAATTTATCTTGTAAATCGATTGAAGAAAAGTTGGAAAAACCGACGTTATGTCTTCAACTTCCTATTGTAGAAAATGGAAAACTTTCTGGTAATCTAATCACACTTATATTAAATCATTTCAAGTTAATTTTTAAAAATATTAGGTTTTGTGGATGTGCTGACAATGGAAAAAATATTATCGAATCAAGACAATATAAGCAAAGTAAAAGTAACCGAAAACTCAGATATGGAATTATTTAACAAAGCTAAAATTGGTCGTCAAACATTGATTAATAAACTTGCTGATTTTAATGATGATTTTGCCAATATAGTTATTGATTCTAACTCGATCGATGACATTAAAACTGCTGATATTCAAGATGCTTTAAGAAAAACTACGCTAGAGCAGGTACCTTGAAGTTATGTGTCGAATTATTTTTGTCTTACATTTTTTTTTAAGGCAGCGGTACCGGTGTTGTGTGGTAGTGCTTATAAAAACGTGGGAGTACAGCACCTAATGGATTCTGTAGTTTTATATTTACCATCTCCAAGCGAACAAAATAAACATTTTAAGTCATTCAATAACAGTTTATGTGCAAGAGCTTTTAAGGTACTTCATGACAAACAAAGAGGACCACTGGTGTTTTTTAGAATATACTCTGGAGTTTTGAATAAAGGTCAAAAATTTTATAATATTTCACAACAGAGAACTGAACATGCTGGAAGACTGTACATTTCGTATGCAGATGAATTTCATGAAATAAATTCTTTAAGTAAAGGAAATATTGCAGTAGTTGGTGGATTAAAGGTAAAAAACCAAAATCAGCTTTCTTGTATTTTTAAAATACCTTATATAAGCACCCAGAATTTGAACCCTTTCCCACCGGGATTGTCCATGTTTTTGTAGAGAAAACATCAATTCAATCCAAATGTATTGTTTAAATTATTATTTCTTGTTTGTAACAATGTTAATGTGACGGCTTCGATATAAAAATTGTTTCCTGAAATGTCAGGAATTATAATCGAGTTTGTCAGCAATTTAGAAATATCTTAAAAATGAAATTGCGATGTCTCCATCGACTTTTTATAAATTGTTTCAATTATTTTAGGAAGTTATCGTTGGTGATTTGGTAACTCAGTCGTCAACAGCAGCAGAGAATTCTAAAAAAGAAATGTTGAAATTTTTCAACAAAGATAAGAACATAAAAAATGGTGAAGAAATGGTCGCAACTATATTTGGAGTAGGCACAAAAATTCCAGAACCTGTGTTCTTTTGTTCAATCGAACCTCCTAGTTTAGCATCACAATCGGTTTTAGAACAAGCTCTGCTTGAATTACAAAGAGAAGACCCTAGTCTTAGAGTAACACACGATAGTGAAACAGGACAAACAATTTTAGCAGGTATATTTACCTAAGAATTATGCAACTTTTATTTCGTAAATATTTTTGGAAGGTATGGGTGAACTGCACTTGGATGTTATACGTGATCGAATACTGAAAGAGTACAAGGTAAATGCTGACTTAGGCCCGTTACAAATAGCATATCGTGAAGCTCCAATTGTAAGTGTCACCCAAGATTTTGTCAACGAGATTAAAGTAGGAAACACGAAACATTTTGTATCTGCTTCACTTTCTCTTCGTCCATCTTCAAATAATACTGACGTTTTAAAATTAGATAAAACAGCTGAAGCTGCTAGCAACTTGGCTAACTTGCTACCAAAACACTTAACGGCTATTAAAAGAGGTTTAGCTGTTGGTATTTCTCATGGACCTAAAATTAATTCACAAGTTTGTAACGTTCAAGTTATACTACACCGATTTGAAGTTGGAAGAGGAACTTCTGACAGCATCATTTCTGCAACTGTGTCACAGTTAGTTCAGAAGGTTCAATACTTAAAAATTGTTCCAAATTTTTTTACACCAATCATTTTTTTTAGCTTCTATCACAATCCGGTACAAATATTTTAGAACCAATAATGAACTTAGAAATTGTTAGTCCTGATATGTATACACCTGCCATATTGGCTGATTTATCTCGACGAAGATCATCCATTTTGAACATTTTTGTTCGTGGACAGAATAAAGTAAGTAAATCTGCTCAAAATTTTGTAATGCTGCTAAGTGTTTGTAGGTGCTTCATTCTGAGACACCTTTAGCAGAGCTAGTAGGTTATTCGACCACGCTCAGAACAATTTCATCTGGTACTGCATCAGTTGTGATGGAATTTTTAGAATATAAATTAATGTCATCTATGGAAGAATTCAAAGCTATTGAAAGTGTGCGTGGTTTTTAAAATCAACATGGATTTCCAGAATTTGTTACATGTAAATAGTTGAGACCTTTCATAATAAAATTTTTATGCAATCTGTGAGAAATAATTCAATAAAACTGCACATGTTAATTTAATTAATTTCAGACTTTTGTAATGAATTATTTAAAAACTTCACATAATATATTGTACAATTTCCATAAAATTAATGCTTATATTATTTATAGTCAATATTTTGCTACAGCAACACTTGAGTAAGACTTAAGTATGTGCCTAAACAAAGTATCAACTATAAGTACAGTTTGAGACATAAAGTCGAGTAAAAAAGGTATAAATTTCCATTTAAAATTATAAAATATACAATAAAATGGCAGTTACACTATCATAATCATAAAATATTCAACTAAAAATTAATTATTGTCACCACAAATTAGCATTACAGGCTTTAAATCCATGTAGAATTATTTTGCTCTGAAACCACATCAAGTCACTATCATTGGAAATCTTGACAGATTGCACATCCGAATTATTTAGTTGACTTTCGAGATCATCGTCAAAAATAACTACATTTTGACAACAATTGAGTTCGCCGTTATTTTTGCAGTCTAAATTAATATGAAGGCACTTCGTTATGGAAGGTGGTGTATAATCATGAAGAGGTACAAGAAAATTACTATCACTTTCTTGGAGATTTTTAACTCGCTTTTGAAGCATAATGAATATGTTCGTTACAGGTATATTGTTGTCCATTGCATTTAACCATTCCTCGGCAAAAAGAATGTTCCTAAAAGAAAAATATTTAAAAACTTAAGTAATGATTTTTTTAAGTTTACTTAACTGTAATATTTTGTGCTGGTATTTAATGTTACTTTGAGAATGATTTCGTTCGTAATGATCCATTGTCATTCCATCAAATTTAATTTTAAATACTTCACGGGGACAATGAACATTGGACCCGAAAATTATTAAAAGTTGTTGGATATCACAACCATTACCACTAAACTCGTTATTCAAATTTACGATTATACTTTCTAAATTATCGTATGCGGTTGACACAGTACGAAAATATCTTTCGACTGCAAGCCGTGCTAATTCTTTAGGATTTTCTGAATTACGTACCCAGTTTACTTTCTGTTTCAACATATTGTAATGATAAGGAATTTGTGATTTTTGGTATACCGCACATTTCAATATTTCTACTATTATAGATGCACATGTAAGAGGAGTTAAAACGATATCAGGAATGCGAACGTTAATTTCGTTTAATTTGCCTTCTTTGAAATTGTTGGAGTTTTTTTGCATTATTACACAATATAAATTAATAAATAAAATAATAACAAAAAAACTAAAAACAAAAATAATTCACAATATTTACAATTAATATAGGTTATGTTAACTAGCTAGTATACAATTAGTTAGGCAACAGTGTAGACACAAAACTAGTATGTTGGTATTGGTTAGAATCGTTAGAATCACCCTTAGAATCACCACGGTTTTGGAATTATTTCCAATTTGTTCTTGATGCGCAAGTCATTAGTTTAAAAACTTGTATTTTAAAACTTTTGTAGCAGGGGCGCCGACTACGTAGGTGCTTCGGGGCTCCAGCACCCACAGAAATTATTCAGAAGCTAACTAAATATTAAAGTGATTTAATGGATTATTATTGATCGCCTACGTATTTGTTGCGTTGCACAATGCACAGTGTGTGTACTGTGTGTATGTACAGTGTATTTATGTACTGCACAGTGTGTATGTGCCCATATTAACCCTTAATCGCTATCGTGCGGTCACCATGACCGCGTCAAGTTTTGATTTTTAATTAAATTCGAAGATTAATTATATTTTCATAATAAATTTTGTTTAGGATACATTTTAGTATAATTACTACAGTAAATTTACGGAAATATACTGTAAAAATATGGCACTATTCGCCATGTACTATAATAGTACATCTATTTTGACAGTCAAATTGGTTTTCTTGAAACCTTAAAAAAAAATTTGCCTACCACGAGAGTATACATAGAACCGCACCTATTGATGGGAACTTCTATTTTTGGATTTTATGAATTTTATTATACATAACTTACCTATTATTCTAGTAAACATAAAAAAGTTATCGTTGAAAAATTGTTTTGTTATACGATTTCATGTACCTACTACTCTTGTAATGTTAAAAAAATTTAAAAAGTTTCAACATTTATTTACACATTTTGCATGTTTTTATGTCCTACCGCTTGGCCTATATACCATATTATGTAGAAAAAAAAAAGAACAAGTCGAAATGAGAATAATCAAAATGACAACACAAAATGTCAAAACCAACAAAATTTTTCGCTAAAAATTAAGACAAAAAATTTAAAATGTTGCTAAAATTGAAAAATCATGTCGACTAACAGTGCATCTAAGAATTCATGCAAAGAAAAAGGGAAATTTTCACCAATAATGAATAATCTGTATTTATTCTTAACAATAGCAATAGCAATTATAAATGTAGTTCTCCTCATTGTTTATACTGATATTGTGAAAAATATCCAAGAAAGTGGTGTAGTTCATTGGGCATCGAATCAACTTTCTATTTACCTACCTAAGTATTGTAGATCACTATCATTTAAAGTTTATTCTAAATAAATTTTAATTTTCAGAATTCTTGGACGTTCATACCCTAAAATTCCAAATTTCTTTAGATTCTTGTCATGGGCCGATCAATATGTGTAATTATAACATAATTACCTAACAATTATACAATATTTAATTTTTTTATAAATGTTTCTTTTAGAATTTCTGTTAAAAAATGGAGCTTGCAGAGGATCATAAGAATGCCAATTGTAGCAGAATTTATAACTAATAGCGCTAAGAATGCTGCTGGAAATGCCATATCTAAGTAAAAAAAATTGCATCGTTATAATAAATTGATTTTTATTTTATTATTTTAGAGTAACAAAAAAAATCGATCGAGTAGGAGATAATTTCATATGGATGTTCAAACATATGACGAAGGAGTCGGTGATAAATTTGTATACTTATTTAGTTAATTTCAAACCTATAATTTCTATCATTGTTAAATGTCGAGAAAAATTATTAAGGATTAAGCCGTGATAATTGCGTTAATTATGGAAAAATTTAGTACTAATTGGTAACGAATTTAGTATAGTACCAATGTGTATTTATTTTCTCTTAACAAATCTGCGTATCGCATATTCTATTTGAATAAAGAATTCTATTGTTATATGTCAAACACACTTTTGTTACAAAATATATGAAAGGTACTAAATTTTGTTCATAATTAATGCAAGTGTCACACGGCTTTTAGAAGTAATCTTAAGCTAGTATTACATTATCAAACTTTCCGTTCAACTTTCGTTCAACTTTTGTGTCAAATTTTGATTAAACTTTGTAACCAATGTTTGATGAAAACTTTTGGGTGGGGATAAATTTGTAGTTAAGCTAAAGCAATTCTTCACGCAATTGCGCACAGCAAAGTTTTGCAGCATTGCGCATGTTTATTCCAAAGTTGAACGAAAAAGTTGAACGAAAGTATAACACGCGCTACTTTGAGTGTGACCAAAGTTTGATGGAAGTTTAACGAAAATGTGATAATGTAATACAGCTTAATTTTTTCATCAAACATTTGACAACAAAGTATAACGAAAATATAACCAAAGTTTGATAATGTAATACACGCTTAAAAATTTTCATTATTTTTACTGTCTTACTCCGTGTTCCGTTCAAGAGCTGAGATGTTGATTAAGTCTAAAATGTCTAGCTGAGAACATAAGTCAAATGTTTAGCTAAAAGTCAGACTTTTTTCAGTTGCAGGTTAAACCAGAAAATTTGGGTTAACCAATGAAATACGTTGAGAAGTTGTTTTTTACGCAATATCATTGAAATTTTTTGGTTTAACCTGCAACTGAGAAACTGGGCCTAAACTTGCTAAGAAGTTTTCATTATATTGCACACCAGCTGATCTCTTATTCGTCGATTTATATTGCTGTGTTATTTTCAATCTCAGGGTCCATCACAGTAAATTATGAAATATTCAATTTTCTTTCCCAATGCATTCAAACTTGAACCAATTTTAAAAAAAAGATATCACGCGTTCTTGTCATCCAATTTCTAGAAGTCTTCCAAAACCACAAATTTTACTTTTAATTATTATTAATTTTCATTTCCACTGCATAAACAACTTTATAAAACTAATTTTAAACATTTTCTAAATTTATTTTCCATTTATATTCCAAAATTCTTACAGCAAATCAAAAACGCGGCCGTCCGGCATTCATCTTATCAAACTTATTCAAACTTATTCATCTAACTTCATCTTATTCAAACTTTCCCCAAAAAATCCTCGATGCTACGCATTTTTAACATAAACAAAACAATATTATAATTATGGAAAAAAATTATTTAAAGATTTATAAAAGTTAAAACGTAAAATCATCGAAGAGCCGTACTAAAGAGTGTGATGCGCCGCAGAGACGGATTAAGGTACTTTCAATCGCCCTGATTGAAAATACGCACATTATTTTTGCTATTACACCCTTGTTCGGTATACCAATAAGTTTTTTTATTTTAGCTTTTGAGAATTTTTTTTGACTTGACAAAAGTTGGTTTTTCTAGGCTTTTCTAAATAAAATTTGAATTAAATTTAAATTGCGCCCCTATTTTCGTGCACCTCTAGGCACGTGCCTAGGTTGCCTTTACGATAATCCGTACCAGGTGGGCCGGCTGCTTGCCACTGCTATAAAGAGAAGTGGATGGAAAATTAATATCTGATAAGATGGCTCGTTAATGAAAATGAATGATAAATAATGATAATTAATTAATATTTATTGATTTCTTCAAATTCTGCACTCTAAAGTTCAGATTTCATTACAGTAAACCAAAAGCTGTCATGTAGGTATACAATGAAAATTCAATGAAAGTTTCATTAAATCAATGAAATATCAGCCAATGAATTAAAATTCATGATATTTATGAAAAATTTCTTAGTATTAATGAAAGAAATTCATTATTTTTACGAAGTGTTCATTGTATTAATGATTTTTTTTTGTAATTTTAATAAATTCTTTCATTGTATTTATGAATGGTTTTTTAAATGAGTTCATTGGTTGAATTTGATGATTTATCATAGGAGAAAGCATAAAGTATGGTTTACATATTAATGATTTATATTTTAGAATTTTAAGAAAGAAAACATAGTGTAAACTATGTTTTATGGTTTTTCCTATGATAAATCATATACCTATGTAAACTGCACTTTAGGGGTCGTCCATAATTTATAAAATAATGTTAAAAACATAATTTAAGTTACGCCCAAGGGGGAAGGGGGGTTCGGACCTGCGTGATAATTTCCGACTGTGGGGTTTCTTTATAAATTGTGACATCACTTATTGTTAATTTTTACAATTTATATAAATATATTTTTTTAAACTTTCAAATATTTGAAATTAGGTATATATTTTTTATTATGAAATCATAAGTTGTCGCCAACCTCCGATAGGAGAAGGGCACCTGAAGAAGATTATTATGTAGATATTAATTTAGAGTACGAACTCTTTTATGGATTAAAAATGAATTTTTAATGATTGCTTGAGTTGTTTGGGTTATGCTTAATGAAAAGAAATAAAAGAGGGGGAGTTAAAGAATGCATGTCCACCATGCGATTTATGAAGTAATTAAAGTCTCTAACATTTTTTGCACAGTCAAATTAATCAAGAAAATTTAGAAAACTCGAAGAAATTTAACAGCAGAGGGGTATACTGGAAATAGGAACAATAATATTATTAAATTAAATATTAAGAATTAATAAAATTAATAATTGTGTGGTAATAAATAAATTATTAATATAAAATAATATCTATGAAGATGACTGTAATAAATACGTCGAAACGTTGGCAATAGATAGTATTGTTCAACTACTTATTTCAGCACTTATAACCAAGAATTTTTTTAATTAATTAATAATTTTGGATGAGACATTTAAATGTTTCTCAATAATTGTTCTTGACACTATAAGCGAAAATTACCTGGTTACTTTTACATTGAAATTTGGAAACCTCTTTATCTTTTCTGGATTGCATTGGCAATGCCTTGATTTTTAATTAATTAAAAATATGTAATGGAAAATGCACCAAATTCCAAAAATATAAAATTATACTCAAAAATTTAAAAGAGTTAAATAAACGATAATAAAGTATTTAGATCTTTAATATTTGCAGATTTCCTGATTGTACCTTCATCAAAAATATAATTTCTGACATATAATTCAGATATTATATAATACTTCATCGGAAATATAATTTCTGATGAAGGTACAATCAGTACCTAAATTTTATATACTACTTTTTACGAGTTAATAATTCCAATCAATCAAGAATTCCAAAAATAGTTCATTGCTTTTATTGCTTTTACATATAAATATCTAACTCTGCTGAGCCCATATTTTGGCATGTTTATTTTCGGCTTATTTCATAATTTTTGAGTTCTTAGAATTTATTTGGTTGTATCTCAGTTTTAAAAAACACTTTAACCACCTAATTTGCGCAGCAGCAATCTCTTCATAATAGTCATATTTTTGACAGAAATTATAGGTTTGCTATACACTATTATATTTTATTATTTATTTATAAACATTTTAAGTTCATTGAGTTAATAATGACAGAAGTCCAATTAAAAATACTTTGAATTAAAATTTATTATTGCTTACATGCTTTGATTATGAAAGTTGTTGATAGAAGTTGCTATATTTATTTAGAAGTTATAGTTAGTACTGCGAAATTTATTTGCAGTGTTTCATGAAGATTCGAGGATTCCCAAACTTAAATTTTCATAATTAATTATATTGTTAAGATTTTAAATACTAGATGAATTCCGTACTTGTTCACTTGAAATTTATTTATAATAATCAAAAATATTTCAAGCAAAAGTGTACGAAATTTATAGTATATTTGATCTAAGATTATAATATCTCGAATATTAAAATAAATTTTGGTACTGAGGACTGTTAATTAGCCAGAAACACAGTGTTTATCGCTCATTCTTTAATTACGCAAAAATTTATTGAATAGTACCGCCAGTTAATATTGATTTTATTGATTTATGATTAGTGATTAATAAAAATGATCAGATATAACGAAGTTTTACCGCACATGGAGAATCCCAGCCTCGTTTAGTAAAACGGATAATTATAATTTTTTTTATCAAAATACATCAAAAGTAACTTTATGTATACCTATATAATTTTATTTATTTATTAACTTGACTTATGGTTAAAATTCCTAGCTTTTAATAATTAGATGAATATTGAAATCGCTTCGGTTCGTATACTACAGATCAAAATTATTATGGGGAGTAGCGATGACCGCGCATCAATAACAGTAATTATTTATTGGATTTTATATTAAGTTTATTTTTAGTTTCAGTTCATGATAACAGAAGTTTAACTTATCAATAGTTGCACTCGTTAAAGCGAAAGGTGGCTTAATAAAATATTAGTTTATTTCTTTGAAATTTTAAATATTTTTAAAATTAATCATTATATTAATTATTTTGCGATATATAACAACTAATACTTATTAATCACCATTTATACTGCAAATATAAATGGTGGTGATAAAATATAAATCTTGTTGATAAAATCAACAAGAACGCTCATAAGGAACTTTTATGATTTATGAAAATAGTTATTATTTTTTTAATAATTACGACAGTTGGACGTTAATTAACAACAACCTTTGAGCTTGTTATAAAAATACTGTCATTCATCGTGCAAAAGCAAAATTTTTCAATTTTCAGGCTTTGTAACATGGGGCGAAAAATTATAGACACTAGATTGCATCTACATACATATTATATTTATTTATTTATATTTTATCTGCAATTATTGTTTGCGTTCAATAAATATGTATAATGTAATGTGTGTAGTATACTTTGTCATGTTTTGCTCTTACACGACAAGATTACAGTACATAATATGCATTAATTTTGAATTTAACTTTATCATTTAAAATTTATTTTCAGATTAAAAAGTGATAGCAAGAAGCTGAGAAAATTTTCGCAATCAACATATTCGAAAGTTGCTCAATTACGAAAAGTACTACAAAATTAAATTAATGTCACAAATAAAATATTATTTGATTTGGATTACTTTTATACCAGTTATATGCATATAAGGTTATCATAATCGAAAATGTATTTTTATATTATCAAGTACTTTCAATGTACATCTTTCAAATATTAATATTTGTTTGAATTATCAAATTAGTTTTATAGTTATCGATTTTAGAATTTGTAAAAAAACAGGAAATTTAAATTATATGGACAATAACATACATATTTTTCTTCTGGAGAACGAAATCCAAGTGTCAACGTTTACTTTTTGATTAGAATGATAAGTATGTTGAACTTTACAAGATGATGCTATAAAATATGCTAAATAAATACAAAATATTGATTGCAAAAAATTTATATTAGCAAAATTTTACAATTTTGTACAAATTTAAGTACAAATTTTATTAAGTGGGTTTCATTGGATAAGCAAAAAAAATTCATTTTTTAAATTAAAGCCAAATACAAATAACAATAAAGCACACTTTATTATAAAAATAGTATATAAACTAAGTAATAGTTACACACATAAATAAATGAAACATTTATTATTTTGAGTAGAACCAAATTTATTTGCACAAGTGCAATAATTTCTTATTTTTCAATTTTATTGTTAACATTATTCTTAGATACAGTGGTATTTTGAATTGTTATTTCGGCGTGCCGTTTATTTGTAGACGGCGATACAGTTACTATTATATTTACCTCATTTGGTAAATTATTATAAATGGGATCAATATGTAAATCACTTACATAAGAACTAGATGGATAGGCACATCCTTGATAAAAATTTGCAGGTGGAGGCGGAAAAGGAATAGGTTCCATATTATTTCCAAAATAATTGGAATTGTATAAATTGCATGTTCCAATTTGGAAACAAGATGGTGCATGTGCGTATCCTGGTCGGTAAAATGGCCCTTGTCTATAGTATGGACCTACATTATAACCATCATCGTAACAATTAAACGGACAACTTGGAGGTGGTGATTGAAAATTTTGACTATTGTAATGTACGTAACAACCGCCACAAAAAGGTTGCTCTTGAATTCCGCAGGACACATAAGGCCAATATGGTTGATATATACATTTTGGTTCTGGCTGTGGGATATACACGTTATGCAATCTACAATTCATACCATTGCTTGTTTTAATACAAATTTCATGAGGTTGTTCATGAATTGTCGAAGTTTTGCATTGGGGACCACAAGCTTGTTTACGTAAATGGAAGCATTTAATGAAAGGATATTGAGCATATGGAACACACTGCTTTGGACTTATAATTGTGCAACAACTATTATTTTTGAAATCAGTCGTATTGAAACCATTGCTGATGGTAATATTGACACCGCTATGATTGAAATAAATAGGAAACTTGGTAGTGTTTTCTGGTATGCTTATGGTAAACGATGAATTTTGTTGTATAACAGTTTCCTTGTTTTCTACAGCTGCATCATTTAATTCTCCACTTTGCGCCAAATCTTCCGAGAAGTATTTTGTGCAAGTTGTTATGCATTCATCTTTACATGTAGAAGACTTACATTGTGCATGACATGATGTTTCGCAGCATATATGACTTTTGCAGTAATGCTGGAAACAACATCGTTTACAATAAGGTTCACATTCAAATTCTTTACAGTAGCTACAGTCGCATTCACTACAAGTAGTTTCGACGCAATTAGCTGGTAGATTCCTTCTTCTGTCATAAAGGCATTTAATAAATGACGAATACTCAGTTTGATTACATTCAGTTGTGCAGGGATCTGTCAGGTCTTCATCAGTTTTGACGTAATTTAAGCAATTGCATGATAGGAAAATCAACAACAATAGCTTCACCTAAAAAGAAAATAGTTTAATAGTTATTTTTATGCAAGTGTTAAAGATGACATTTTATTTTTGAATTAGATAAATTTAGGATGGCTACCGGAGGAATTTGTTGTCCTAGAAGAAAATTGAAGAAATTTATTCGGCATTTTGCGGAACTTTAGTTATTCATTAGAAATTTTTATTTGGATTGTTATAATAACTTCAATAATACCATGATCATCGATGGACAATCTCAGCAGTACCAAAGGTAATATTACTGAAAACTTGTTAATTACTTTTTTTGTAGGAAATTAATAGAATATACATTTTTGAATTCTAAAAATATAATAATTCTGACAACATTGATTGAAATTAATTGTAAAAAGTAGTAAGATAAAATAATAATAAATAATAAATTTATTTGCACGGGAATACTCTTAACATGTTATACATGTATATACATGGAAAATTTAAAAATTAAATAAAAAAAGAAAAGTTTAAAAATTTTAATACGGACAACTGAGGAATTTTTTTTGTTATATTACGGAATACCTATTGTGTATTATTATTACTTGTATTTTACCAATAGGTCAATTACAACTACAAAAGCATTAAAATTAAACGTTTCTAATGTGCACATCATCTGCAGGAAAATATTTATTTGTTTGAAAGTACCAAACGAAATTTAAGCAAAGAAAGTTAAATATACAAAAATTGGGTGTTATTGTCTTACCATCATAAAAAATTTTAGGCTGTGTAATTAATTCAACTATATTATACACATTCAAGATCTTAAACTGTTTTGGCACTAATCAAAAAGCAAAGACAATAATCGCACGACAGAAAAGTATCAAAATTAAATTGCAACTATTCTCGCACATTTATTATTATTTCTACGCATGCTTTCTTGTAAATTTCAGTTATCAATTCAAATTACCTACACCTATCGTAGATAAGAAGTTTTACAGTTTGAAAATCAACAGATACCTATCTTAATAAAGTCGATATATTAAAATTTACGAATAAATAAAAATATTTATTTATTATTCCAAAATCAATTAACACTCATTCTTTAAAAACTTTTTTACAATTTAGATGCGCCTCGTAGATTAGTACAGATTTCATCCCACAACTTCATTCTTGAGTATTCGGGATTGACCCCAGTAGTTAAATTTTCTCCTATATTTAAGTAATGTATGCGGCCTGGTTCAGTTGGTTTCCAATCTACATCAACTAAAGGATCATGTTCCACTGGATTTGGATTGCCATTACGAGCAAAACTTGCCCATAACTTTGTGAATCGATAAATTCCTTCATATTCCATACTTCCCTTCCGAATTTCAGGAGTGGTTATATTTTTAAACAAGTATCCAAGCTCATCAGAATGACAAACTCCTGTTATGATTTGAAAAAAATTTGAATTTTATTCAAAAATTGCTTTCAATTTTACCTCGTTTATTTGTGCTGCTAATTTTTCGGAACATATTCAGGTTCGATTCTAGAGACACTCGAAAAAAATAAACCGGTTGATTAGAAGTAGCGATATGATTCTTTACAGTTGAATAAATACTTTGCAAAAACAGGGCATCCGTTTGGAGCTGCAATAATTAAATTTTAAAAATTAATAAATTTCGACATCAAAAATATCAGATGAATTATCTTTACCAAGTAGTAATGTTCCACGTTGTGTTCTGATGGGACTTCATTTCCGAAGTAAAATGTCTTAAGTTTATTGCTTATTTCCAATGATGCCTCACTTCCTTCCTTTAAATTGAAAGTGTTTGGTACAGCTTTCTCAAAATTTTTACAAAGTTCTAAACTACTATTAGGTCTTATTTTAGCAAGCAATTCTACTATCAATCCTTCTCTATTGCAATAGCCTATCATCATAGGTACGTGATTATATTGTTTGGAATTTATTATATTAATCGGTTCTTCCAAAAGAAATGCTGGGTCATCACAAGGTATTTCAATTACAGGACCACATGCTCTAATTTCTGATGAATTCATTTTCTAAAAAAATATTACAAAATGCAATTAATAGCATATAATTAAAACAATCAAACCAAAGATTTACTTACATTTGCTAATTTAAATTGTAGTTCTAATAATTCTTTGCTAGTCATGTTTTGAATCAATTTAAATATCTCTTTTTCATTTCTTACGTCAGAATTTAATGCTTTGGCAATTTCTGGTGCGGATCTTAGCCCTTTTGCCCAAGGAGAAAGGGCGCAGCCACTTTGAATTATTGCTTTATGAAATAATCCTATAAAATGCACAGCATTTTTACAATAATTTTAAGTAATAGAATATTCTACTACCTCGAGCCATTGGCGATAACATTAAATAATGCACCGATGCACCCCCAGCACTTTCTCCAAAAATTGTAACATTATCTGGGTCGCCGTTAAATTTTGAAATATTTTCTTTTACCCATTTTAAAGCCATCACTTGATCTTTAAGTCCAGCATTACCGGGAATGTTTAGAGATGGATCTTCAAAATTTAGAAAACCTGTGAAAATAGTGAAATTTTAATAATATTTTCTTTTTCCAATCATCATAAAATTAGTCTTTTTTATTAAATTTATTTTTTAAATAGCGATAGTAGTGATAGAACTTATCACTCTCAAGAGTCGCATTAGTGGATTCTCAAGCTGTAGAATGAGCCGATGGTGAGTTCTGCTAGTAGCATACTCATCCAGTAAAAGCTCCTTTCCTAACTGAATTATGTACAATTATTCAAGTTAATCAGTAAGAGTGTAAAAGTAGATTGTTTGCTTTTCGCAAAAAACAGTTTTTATTATCTCTATGTATCCCTTCTTTCACTTTCCAAATTTATTTCTTCATATTTTCTAGATATTTCCAAGGACGCTCGATATAATAATAAAATTAATTTGCACTTGAAAATATATTGTCTAATTTTTCTCTTTATGATGATTTAATATTATGTTAGTTTCATTAGATATTTCCTGTTTATTTCTAAATGCCCCCCTTAATTGGTATATTAATATATTAAGCATAATTTATAGAGATCTATTTGGGATATACCAGATATAATACTTAAATTCTTCTTGCAATCTATGTTTTTAAATATTTATTATATTTTTTAATTTATTATTTTAATTTAAGTTGTACTAAATATTTACCAAGTAAACCAAGTCTATAATTAATGGTCACCACTACAACATCTTGTCGGATCAAAAAATCTGGCGAGTATAAATCTGTATTTCCTGAACCAAAACTGAAACCTCCACCATGAATCCACACCATAACAGGTATTGGGGAATTTTCTCCTTTTGGTAACTAAAATAATTATAGTATAATTCACTGTTGTAAATTTTTGTAGACACTTACTTTTGGTGTATATACATTAAGAAATAAACAATCTTCGGAACCTACCAAATTACCAAAAATCAAGTGTCGGGAATAGCATTCGCTTCCTTCTCTAGTAGCATCTCGTATTCCATCCCATGCTTCTGCAGGACGTGGAGCCTTTTAATGAATTAATTTTATTTAATTTCAACTTATTTAATAATGGTACCAATCCAACATAAATGTAATAAATTTAATATTTTTAATAACCTTTTAATTTATTGTTGTAAATATTGCCCAATAGTTCGAGTGTCATATTGTATAAATAAACATGAAGTTAGTAAATATAAAGTCATCGAATTAATTATCTAAGTGGAAATTAATTATTATAAATAACATATTGATAATTTATTGAACAGCTTAAAACCGGACATATTGTATCAAATATATATAAACCTACTTTAAATCTTAATTCTCCTAAAGGTGGTTTGGCATATGGAATCCCTTGAAAACTATAGTATTTTATTCCACTGTCATTTTCCACAATTTTTCCACTTAACTGTCCTTGATTAATTGTTAGAATAATTTTTTCTTCCATCTTTAAAATTGGTTACAATTTATTTGTTACACTTTCTATATAACAATAAAATTTAAGTTGTTATTACACTAATTCTTCACAATTTAATGTAACTTTATTAATTATTATTGTACAATAATATTATGTTATCAAGTTAGTATTAATACTAATACGTTATAAATTGCAATATTGTATTCAATTTACGTCACAGTAGAGAAGTACACTGTTTATCGCTAAGTATGCCAAGGAAACAGATAGTAGTTTTGAAATGAAGTTTTTTTATTATTTCAATTGTAACAGGTTACCTTGAAAATTAAAATAAAATTTAACAAATCAATTGAAGTATACTATTTTTTTTCCAACCACGGACCGGTGAGCTATAATGATAGTTTGACCTTAAACATTTTAAGTTGCTACTTTACTAGGGAATCGAAGTCGACATGAAGTAAAAAGGGATGAAATTTTCGGAAATTTAAATGACAGTTGCCGCCTTACAAACAGTTTTTATAATATAATGTTTATAATAGACATGTTGTCGAAACTTTCCACGAAGCTCGACAAAATTCAACAGAAATTCTCGCAATTTTCAGTAATTGACCAAAGCCAAGATGACTGACTAGGAAATATAATTAATGACGGATGGTTTTCCGATGCCTTCCTCAGATCGATATTGGGCTTTAGATAAATAATATGCATATTTACTGTTTATTAAACATACTGCTGTAAAATATACATACATAGTAGTACCTGGAAATGGGATTAGACAACAAAATTGGTATCTTCCTTATTAGCAGATGTTTATAATATTGCTCGTTTATTGAAACCTCTATTATGTGTCTAGAAGGGTAAAGTAAGAGTTGGTTCGTTACAGCACGTAAGTTTTCGTACAAGTATATAATATAAAATGTAAATTAAATTTTTTGAAATCTACTAATCAGTCTATAATAATGTACTACTTTTATGATCTCTACTGTAATAATAAATTGTTTTAACTATTAATAATATGATATATCCTACAAGAACAAATTTTTCCATTTCAGCGAATAGAAAACGCTATACAACTTATCAGTAAAATACGATTAAACCCGGTACTTTATTCTAATACCGTCATCCTTCTTAAAGTAATGTCAAGGGGTAAACTTGAGATCAAAATCTTGTACACCAATCCTTCCTTTTTGTTACAACAAAATTTCTCTGCGGTTTATCTGTCGGGCAATGTTTTGCCCTACTAGCAATTTATTTTAAATTACCTAAATTAAAAGTCACAACTAGTCAGTCGAAATATTATGTTTGGTGTTATTTATTGGGGTGTTAGACATTTAAGCGCTCTCAAAAGCCTGCTAAAATTAACTTTAACGTTAAACTCTTCTGTCGGGGTCAAAATTCTAATATTTATTAAATTTAAAAATTTTTAGGCTTTGAAAACTTCTTCTCGTATAATTTTCTACAATGGCAGGAGAACCCATAATTATACTGAAGCAAGGAAAATTGCGCGGAAAAATTTCTACTGATTTTAATGACGCAGAATATTTCAGTTTTCAAGGAATTCCTTACGCCAAACCTCCAATTGGAAAATTAAGATTTAAAGTAGGTTTTATTTGATTTATTTTCATTATATTATACATTTTTTTAAATGAAATATTATGTATAAATTACTATTTATTAATCAGGCACCTCTTCCTGCTGATCCATGGACTGGAATACTGGATGCAACCAAAGAAGGAAATGAAAGCATTAGTAAGCACATTATAACGCAAGATATAATTGGCAACGAAGATTGTCTTTACTTGAACGTCTTTACACCTACTGTAAATATTAATTTTGCGATTACATTGCAAAGAGTATTTGAATATTAATTAAGATCAATTTTAGCTACCATCTGAGGCCAGCCCATTAAAACCTGTTATGGTTTGGATTCATGGTGGAGGTTTTGTATGTGGATCAGGAAATTCTGATTTTTATAGTCCAGAATATTTACTACCTCATGATGTTGTAATTGTTACAATTAATTATCGATTAGGATTATTAGGTAATAAATTCCATAATTTATGAAAATTTATAATGTCATGTATTTTCAGGTTTTCTTAATTTTAAAAATCCAGCTTTAAAAGTTCCAGGAAATGCTGGACTTAAGGATCAGGTACTAGCTTTAGAGTGGGTACAAGAAAATATATCCAGCTTTGGTGGAGATTCTAATAATGTTACAATTTTCGGCGAAAGTGCTGGAGCTGCATCCATACATTTGCTAATGTTATCACCAATGGCGAAAGGTTTCATTATATCGTGAACTGCATTTATTAAATTCATTGTAAATTATTTTTATGCAGGATTATTTCACAAAGTAATTATTCAAAGCGGAAGTGCCCTTGCATATTGGGCCATTAGTGGCGGATTAACAGATATCATTGCAAATATTTTAAATATTGACGTAAATAATGAAAAAGAAATCCTAACAGCTTTAGAAGATATGGATGCAAATGAATTGTTTCAATTGCAGTTAAAAATTAAAGACGTACTTAGCATATCAATTTTAGTGGATTTAAATCAATGCATTAATATTATTTGTAGGAATTTATACCAGCTTCAAAGCGACCAATTGGTCCAGTTGTTGAAGTTCCTTCAGCTGAACCCGCATTTTTATCAGAAGATCCCATGAAATTAATCAATTCAGGAAATTATTCTCATATTCCTGTGATGATTGGATATTGCAGTCGCGACGGTATGGGAATTCAATCACCAGAACAAATAATAGAAAGTATTTCTGATTTTAAAAACGATAAGGAATCATATATACCACTCACATTACAAATTCCTAAAAATAGTGATTTATCAAAAGAATTAGCAGAAAAAATTCAGATATTTTACAATGGAACTAAGGAAGCACAAGACAACTTAAATAAATTCTACATAGTAATTTCAAATATTTTATTGAAATTCAAAATCAATTAATTAATCGTTCTCGTTTCAGTTACTCAGTGATGTTTTATTTATTAGAGCAATATATGTAACTGTTAAAAATCATATGGAAACTCAATCACAGCCCATTTACTTTTATAGGGTTTCTATAGAATCAGAGCTGAATACAATGAAAAAGTTGTGCAATATAAAAGAGCCAGGTAATATAATTAGATAATACCGACTGATAACGTCGGATACATTGCTGTGATCTAAAGCCCAGTTCGGTATGTGGGCTATGGGAAGGCGACGGGAAACCACCCCATTAATTTAATTCCGTAGTACGTCATCTTGGCTACCACCAAGTGGTCGCCTACGTACTGCATAGTGTATGGAACTCGAAGAAGAACAATCAAAGTTATATAAATTATTTTTTGGGTCAGGAATCATTGCTCTTAGAAATACCATTTGTGATGACCATCCCAAAAAATAGTCACCATAATTTTAATTACAATTGGTATTATAATATATGAATAATTATTATTTCTAATTTCAGGTGTTTGTCATTTTGATGATGTTGGCTACTTGTTTAAAACAGAAATTTCACCAAAAATTTACGATGGTAGTATAGAATCGGATGCAATGTACAGATTTACAAAATTATGGACTAATTTTGCTAAAACTGGTAATCCCAATCCGATTACAAGTGATCCATTAATTAACGTTACTTGGAAACCAGTAGAAAAAGATAATATCTATTTTGTAGATTTAGGAGAAAACTTAACCGTTGGTGTAAACCCCGAATATTCTAAAATGAAATTTTGGGACGAAATTAGTGAACTCATAGGTTCTAAATATTAATATTTTAATATGACTCAAGGTTTTTCCTACTTTACGGTTTTTCTTTTAATAAGTTTTCCTTGATTTACGACCTAATCTATAAGAAAGTTTTCTGCTTTTTTCCTTCAAAAGTAGGATAGAAAACCTTGAAATATTTTGAAAGAGCAAAATTTAACTTTTCTTTAGTTAATTTAATTTTGAAAATCTTCATGCGGTTATAGGGGAAATATAATTCGAGTTCCTACATTATGGAGTGCATTTGCGCTCCGAGGATTGTTATAATTCGCACGACGCGACGTCCGATCGGTTTCGAGTTCTGTAACCATACAGCGATGTCTTGTCAAAACGGCCCGAAACGTCCGAGCGCAGCGAAGGGTGTAGGGCGTAGTTTTGACAAAAGCAACCACGGCAAATCTTGGATCTAGGCATTCTAAAATTCACAATTTTTGAGTAATTTGAAAAAAACATTACGTTTGTAAAGTAATTCTCACAGATTCCACCTCCTCCCTGTTGTCAGTGACCAATGAAATTACACAATATAATACAACAATTTAAGAATTTATTTTTGTTAATTTTGGAAAACACTGGATATTCCGTAAATTTTATTTTTTATATGTTTGTATCTACTTTTATAGACAATTATCCACCCAGAGGTGGTTATTTAGAGATTGTAACAAACATTTATATTATCTTATGATTTATTGGACTGTACAATAATTTCAAATTTTTTTTGCTTAAAGTTTTTATGTGTTTGTGCTTAATGTAATATTAGCTTATACCATTTCTAAAGAGCATATCTGTTTTTAATATTATGTAACTTCTAATACATATTACGTATGTAGTAAAAAATCTATGTTATTTGAACTATCACGTAATTCTTACTCTTATTCCTAATTTGCTCTGTTCGTCTGTAAACTCAAAGAAAATTAAAAAAAAAATTATGAAGGATGATGGCGGGCAGCACACTGAAGTGGTTTAATGCATAGGCACTAAAGTAAAGATAATTTTAGTTAAATTTAGTAACTAAATATAATGCTCCGCTACTCTTCGCTTTAGTAAAACAATATAAATTATTGTAAATGATCTTTGTAGCACAAAATTTCACAGATGAAGCACACTGTAAGTAGAAATCCGTAGGCGTTCTCGTTATATTGTCACATTTTCACGTTATTGTTGGGAAGATCAATATAAATAATATTTGTGAAGAAAACATTTAGGAAGAACTATTGCCCGATTTCTTCATAAAGATAACAGCGCAGTTACTTTTTTCCGGACATACACGAGTGCGAGTTCTTTTAGAAAAATTAAATATTTAGAATATTTAATTTAAATATTTAATTTTTAATTAGATTAAATGTTTGGAATATTTAATTTTTATACAAATTATGTATATCGCATAAGTAAAGTTTTGAAAATTAGGCTAATGAAAAGGGAGCTTGTTTTCTTTTATATGGAGAGGAAAAAATTTGATGTGATAGTAAGAAAACTTACTATTACCTCTACTTGAAAATTTTCTAACTTTTTTCTTTTTTACCAATAGAGTTAAGAAATTAATCTTCTGCATTATGCAAATATTTCCCACAACTCAGGAACTGGTATTCAATCTATAATTTATTTTATTCGGTGGTCAGAAAATTTGTAATGTAAACGTGGTTACTTCTTCAGATGCAGTGCAACCCCTGCTGGTGGTTATAATGCTATTTCTCACACTTGTGGAATAAATAAAGTGGTTTTGTGGTTGGTACTTTGATAACCATACTTCGGTTTCGGAAAAAGGTAACATCCTGGATCAATCCGAAAAGATTGAAAAGATATCCTAGAACAGATTTTGGATTGGATGATAAGTGGTTCCAGCAGGATAATATGACGACTCACATATCAAACGGGACAAATGACCATTTTACAAAACATGTTCAATTTGGCATTTATCTTCGTTGTGCAGATCATTAGATCTGACAGCTCCTGATTTTTTATATAGGGCTACCTTAAAGCACTTAAAGTAAAACCTATTTAACTACTGTTATAAAAAATAATATCAAATTGCTATAAAAAATAGGTTAGTAGTCCATTGAATTTCGGAGTAGCTATTTAACTGACCTGTTCTATTTATCTTTATTTTATAACATTGTATAACTTATTATTATAATTACATACAGTTATATTATTACATTGGATAAACTTTCCTAAATCGTACCTGCCAAGGAGAAACTGTCAAAAATTTCTAAAAATTAACGAAAAAAATTGTAATTGCAACACCATAAACTTAATAACAACACGTCTAATATCTGAACATAAGAAAATATACAAAAAAATTATTCCGAAATCGTACCCTAGCCACTTTTGCCATTTGGTAACCCAATTTTTCTTTTTAAATTATTGCGTCCTTCATTCGTTTTGTTTTCTAACTCTACTTTATACATAATGTAGACCCAGTAAGTACCTACTTTGTTTTTTAAAATATTTTGTCGGAATTTTACAAATTGGACGGTTTCAATAGCAGCTTTTATAGATGATTTTCTGGGTTTTATTACAATAAGTGGCACACTGGCTAGAGAAGAAACAGGCTGAGATAATGACGTGCAGGAATTGTTTGTAGAAGAACCACGCAGGTTTAATTAATCAATTGTGCTCAAGTGAGTGCTCAAAAGCTCAATTGTGGATTGCATATGGCAATTTGATGGTAATGAAATTCGACAGCGACTTGAATCCATAATAAATTAGATTGCAAAAGGATATAGTTTCAAAGCACACCATGCATTTTCATTTATGTTTTATAGAGTTCGCATGAAATCCTTATGAAATACGCAAGCATTTTACTTAAAATCATAAAAAAAATTACTTCCTATCAAATTTCCTATAATAAAAACACGTTAACTGCAGCAACCATAATCTCCAATTTATGTAAACTTACGTAAGTAGAAAATCTATCCAAAATCCCTAGTACAAGAGCCAGGGCAGAGTGGCAGGCCAGGCCAATGACAAATTGCCGAGGTAATTTGAACCTTTCTAAATGTAGTGGTTACTAAACTCTCATTAGAGTAAAGAAATTGAAGATAATTGAACAAGATAATTAAATAGAAGTAATAATATAAAAAAGTATATAAAAATACATATCTAGATATATGTAAAATAGGCATTAAAAAAATTTGATGTAAAACGAATTATAAATTGAATTAATTAATTTAACAACAGTGAAAATCAATAATTATAATCTTTCAGCGAAGGATATCGCATTCTTCAGAAAATTTATTTGTTATTATGTTCAACTATTAATTAAATTGACTTTTTCAATTTATAATTAGTTTTCCATTACATTTCACAAGTTAAAGTTTTTATTGCATGGTTTAGATAAATAGCCAAGATTTTTGGACTATTAATTCCCTGAAGATGCATTAATAAAAATGCTAAACTAGTTGCAAATAGTATATTTTTATGACCGATTAAGTACCACATACTTAAAAGAAAAAGTTAGATTAGTAGTACATAAGTAGTAGTAGTAGTAGGTAAGTAGTAGTAGATAAGTAGTAGTAGATAAGTAGTAGTAGATAGGCAGTAGTAGATAGTAATAATATAAGTAAGTATAAGAAAACCTTAATATTAGCGTTTTTAGTAATTAGATCCAGCAAGTTCGCTGATTTTCTCCCAAAACTTCATTCTGGAATAATCAGGGTTAACACCAACAGTTAAATTTTCTCCTATATCCAGAAAGTGAAAATTGTTCTTCTCTACTGCTTTCCACGAAACATCAACGAGGAAATCTTTCTCGACTGGATTTGGATTGCCGGTTTTAGCAAAAGTAGTCCATAGCTTTGTAAATCTATATATGGAATCTGACTCAATGCTGTTAGGGTAAATTTTAGGGTTAAGTGATGTTTTAAATAAATAAAAAATGTCATCGAAATGGCATGCACCTACAAAATAGTAAATAAATATTACTCGTAGTATATTGATTTAAAATAATAATGTTGTTATATAATATTATGCTATCTGTATTCTAAATTCTACAATATAGTATAATCTCGATATCAAAAATATTTTTAATTTTAATTTTACAAATAATTTAATATTGTTTTAATATGCAAAATTATAATTAAAAATTTTTGTCTGTAACTTCAATGATAATATTATATTCATGTAAAAGCTTGCTTATCTTCGGAAATAAATTTGTCCGAATATTTTGAGAAATGAAGTAAGAAACTTTACACGAAGCCTGATAGCAAGCAATTTTTTCCTTTCTAACAAGGGAATTTGATTTTAAGTAAAACAATTTTTTATTATTGACAACCTTTGAAAGTTATTTTTTACAAAATACTATAAAAATTAAGCTAAAAAAATTAAAATGCGGATTATCGAGATTGCACTATTTTTGTTTGTTATTATGATACAAACATTAATTGATTGCACTTACCTGGTTTGTCTATATGTAATTCCGCTTTCATTAAATTTAAATCTGATTCAACAGACATCCTGTAAAGATATATTGGTTGTACGGCAGTATTAAGATGATTTTTGACGGTTGAATGTATACTAGTATTGACAAATACATCACCGTATAACTGTAACATTTTAAACATTTATTTTTATGAATATTATGGCAAATACTGGAATTCACTTTTCTACTTACTACATAACAATCTTCAATATCTTTTCTTACTTCGGTTTTGCTTCGGTTGTAAAATATTTGAATTTTTTGTGCAATTTCTTTGGATAATCTAGTATTTTTAATAATTTTCAATATGTATGGTATAAATGTTTCTTCATCAGTTTTCATTTTTGTATAATCAAATCCCATTTTTTTAACTAGCTCTATTACCATTCCTTCACGACTACAGTATCCAATCATCAAAGGAACCTGAGAGTACTTTCCCGAATTTATTATATCCATTGGATCTTCTAATAAAAATGCAGATTCAGATGGAAACATTTCAATCACTGGTGCAAATAGCCTTTTAGTAGAAGGTAGGAATATCTAAAATTTTGTTTTTTAATTATAAGTTGAAGTTGCCATTTAGCAATGCTGTGATAGCAACTGCAGAAAGATCCTAAATTATTTTTTAATAATCCATATGTAAGGAAGTATGTACGTACATATATCTACGTTGATCAATAAATTCCAATAAAACACAACAGAAGCAAACAATAGGCACGCTTACCTCAATTAGCTTTGCTTGTAAATCAAGTAATTCACTTGAATTCATATTGTCTAAAGCTTGTAAAATTTCCTTTTCGTTATTTTGGTCAATATTCAAAACATCAGAGATAGCGTTTGATAATCCTTCTGCTATACTCCAAAATGAAAGAGCACTTCCACTTTGAAGAATTACTCGGTGAAATAAACCTGAAATTAATCACGACACTAGTGTTTTAAGGAAAATAAATTTTTTTAACCTTTGGCCATTGGGGATAACATTAATAAATGCGCCGATGCAGCTCCGGCGCTTTCACCGAATATTGTAACATTACTGGGATCGCCGCCAAAACTAGCTATATTTTCTTGTACCCACTTTAACGCTAATACTTGATCTTTAAGCCCAGCGTTCCCTGGAATCTCCAACAATGGATTTTTAAAACTCAGAAAACCTTGAACACATAAATTAACCAAATTTCATTAGAATGAAATTTAAATTACCAAATTACGAAAATGTACATTTCACAAATAATTTAAAATTCAATTTACCAATTAATCCAATTCTATAATTAATAGTAACAATTACAACATCGTGAGCTATTAAATATTCTGGACCATAAATATCAGAATTTCCAGAACCATTAATAAAACCTCCTCCATGGATCCAAACCATCACCGGCACCAAACCTATAGTATTACATGGCAACTTAAATGCAAAAATTAGTTAATAGGTTAACTGTATGGTTTAAATGGCTTAAAATTTACTTTTGGTGTGTATACATTCAAAAATAGGCAATCTTCGCTACCACCTACAATTTGTGATAGTAAGTTTCGTCCATAACATTCATTGCCTTCATGGGTGGCGTCCAATACTCCATTCCATGGTTCCGCAGGATATGGTGCCTATTAATTGAATAAAAATACTACTGTTTTTAATAACTGATATAACAGAAATTGAGGGAAAACAAGGAATAAAATACATCTTTAACGAAACGGATTATCAAGACCATAACGGTAGCAATATTCCGCCAGGAATAATATAGAATATGAGAATTAATCCAAAAAGGATTGGGCAGACTTTTGGATGGATTTCAAGAATCAATCATGCTCCTTGACCGAATGCATGTGCAAATAATCAAATAAATATAAATTGTTTCACCTTAAAGCGTAGTTTTCCAATTGGAGGCTTAGCGTAAGGAATTCCTTGAAAGCTGAAATACTTCCTCCCATTAACATCGTCAGAAATTTTTCCAACTAACTTTCCTTGTTTAATTGTAACCATAGGTTGCTGTTCCATTATTGTAGTAGTTGTTGGTAAGCACTATCAGAAATGATGTGAAATGGTTAACTAATTAGAAAATTCCGTTTTTTCTGATTATGTAATTATGATTGAACGTCTAATTTACCAAATCAGATTAAAGCAATGTATTTCTCGTTTAATTACTACATATTATGAATCTCGTATATTATTTTCTAAATTATATTATATTAATGACCAGGTTGGTATTTTAAATACCTTTGAAAGGCTTAAACATCAACTTATTGCCGTATTGCAATCTCGTGCCACTCTTCGAGCTGCACTCGATTACAATACCGCTCACAAAGTTGTAAGGTCCGATAATAATAATTAAAAGCAGCAGGAAAACCGTGATAAAAACACAGCAATGTAAATACTGCTTCCTGAAATATGCAGAAACAAGATACAGCGAGTATTTTATTTTTGCTCGTTGATTGATGCCTGTCATTAATATGCCTGCTCAAATATTATTAGAAAAATACAAAACGATCGAATGTTTGTTTTGATAATTATTATTAAACACAAAAAATATTCTTAACACGTGTGTATTGTTCTAACCAGGGGGTGGGGGGGATGGTAAATTAGATAGTTTTCCAATCAAAAATTCGTAATTTTAATTTTAATATTTTTTAAATATTGAAGTTAAAATATTTATTAGTTTTACATAATAATATGTATCTATGGAGAAAAATCGATATAAGTTTAAACTCCTGTTTTAAATTTAAGCAGATATTTAGAATAAAAGATTACACTAGTTGTTTTCTTAGCTTAAAGATTTTCTAAATGTTGTAGGTAAGTACGCAATTTTTTTAACTAAAATGAAAAAAGTTTAACAAAAATATGCACTGGAAGCATAATTATTTTTCAGTAGTAAATTAGACAAAAAATTAGCTACGAAACGAAAAGTAGCCTGTGTAGAAGAATGAAATTGCTTTTTACATATTATTTTATAATTAAATTGTTTAACCTTCCTAGAATGTTGACAATATAATAGCATTTGTTGTCTTAAGTTATTTTATTTTCTTGCGAATTCAAAGTTTTTCAAATACATTATTATTGTTTGAATTCTACAAAATGACCGCATTAATTATAATTGCATTTTAAGGCTGTTCGATAGGTTCAGATTTTATGCAAAACAAATTGTAATACAGTGTATTTATTATAATATTCTTGTAGAACTACATATTTTAGATAATATTTGTTTATAAAAATAAATTCTAAAAAAATTAGTTTAGCCGCAATTTGTACTCAAAATATGAATTTATTTACGGATTGCCTGTACGATCCTGAAAAGATATCATAATTGAACTTGTACTAAATGCAAAGAATCTTTAATTTACTATGAATAAGTATTTAAAAATTCATATTTTCAAAGTAATTCAAAGTAAAAATAAAAATAACAATTATGTCTTGTCATAGTAAATTAAAGACTCTTGAGTTTAGTACAAGTTCCATTGTATGTTATGATCCATGATATGTTATCAGGATCGTACAGGAATTCCAATTTTTCTAGAATTTATTGTTATAAACAAATATTATCTAATATATGCAATTCTACAAGAATATTATAATAAATACACTGTATTACAATTTTTTTTGCACAAAATCTAAACTCACCGAACAGCCTTAACACTGAATTAGTCTTTTGTTTTCAAACTGCAAAAAATTAAATATATTGTTTATAATCTAAATAGAACAAATATTTATTACTTCCTTTTATATTTAAAATTACAGATAATTCTCTTTGCAACTTTGTTTGAAACAAATTATAAAATTAAAATTTTTAATAGTATTTTTTAATTCAAATATTATTATTTAATTAAAAATATATATTTATAAAATTCAAAACTTTTATAATCGAATTGATGCTTCTTTGCAAAACTACAGTATTCAAAAATGAATAAATACAAAATATAAAAGTATTTTAATAATTATTACTCCTATAAATTATTAATACAAATATTATCAACCGTGTATACAATAAATTATGTAGATACCTACAGAAATATTAAATGTGAAGGAGTGCAGAAATTAATGAAAATAAAAAATAATAGCGTATAAAAATTGTTGCATACAAAGAAAAAGAAATCCAAATATGGTAAAAATAATACGATCAAGTTTTATAAATATGAAAATTAAAACACTTTTTTAATGTAGGTACGCAATAGCGAAAATAAATTAAAAACAATCTAAGAATATTGTAAAAATAGAAATAAAAAATAGATGTAGGAAATGTAGTAATTAAATTAAGTAAACTGAAAAAGTATTGAAACAATGGCGAAAAATAAAGATATTAAAAGTGAATATTTAAAACAAATTATCTTACCTAGTCAAAGTAATAATCTTAGAAGAACTAGAACTCAAAAGCAAAGATTACAAAAAGTTAAACTCTTTTGAACTACCAAGACTATATCTATTGGAAGACTTGAAACTTATGAACATTTATTTCAATTCAGTAAAACCAAGGTGGATTTATACACGCATGTTCTGCAAATCATAAAAATTAAGTGCTTATTAACGTTGTTTTTCTTAAATTTTTATGATTTCAAAATACTTGCTAAATCTCTGTTCTGAATATATTTAAAAATTGATATGTTCAGGCAATATTAAACTATTCGTTTCAAGCCACTGATTATGTCCTTCATAATAATATCACACATCAATGGCACAGTTTAATTTTTAATTAATTTTAATTTTATTGATAGGAAAAAAATTACGCGGCTATTAATTATTTGTATTTTTTTTGCACTTTAGATATTGTATCACTACGACATCATGTACTATACAAATAATATGTATGTATAAAGGTCATCGTTAGAATGATACTAAACTCCGTTTTGCTTATTTACACAAATGCTAGGAGTGTAGGGTAGACTGGGGGTCAATTACACATATTTAGTTTTTCAATTAATATAAACCATAAATAGCAGTAGTTTAGTTCTTTAAGTTCTTCTTTAAGCTATGTATTTGTCCCATTAGCCATCAACTTGGGAATCTAAATAGTGGATGGATTTACGAGTAGTATAAGAATTTGTAGCAAAAACTTTATTTAAGCACACATACATAAATATCTACTATTAGATATAATGGTAGTCTTAAATGTTTCTTTTAAATATTTAAAATTTCTTCCCAATGTTGAATTAGGAATAGGGGGAAGATTTGTTGCTAGGTTAGTACTTTTAAATAAACTTCTGTTTGAGGCTAAATTTTGTTTAACTTTTGGGATTTAAAAAATGGTTTAGTTCATTATTTTTTTTTTTTTGACCATGACGTTCTGTCAATTAGCCAGACTTATGTACATATAAAACCTATTCTTAAATCCACACCGTGTTGATGCACACTGGAAGGCCGAACTAAGCTATTCCGAAAGTCGGAGATTCGAACCTAGAGTTTTCGCTCTGGAACTCAACCAGCGATCACACCAAACCACTGATGTGGTACTAGTTCATTGTTAATTGGTTAAAAAATACAGTATAAAATATTTTGTATATTACAATAATGTATCAATTATTTCAATAAATATTATTGTTCATATTATAATACAAAAGAATACCTGGCCCTTGGTGTTAGAGCATTGTTTAAAGGAATTTAATTTTAAAAACGATATCGGAAATGTAATCAAGTCTTCCTTAGGAAATAAGCAATTTAAAGCTTCCAATTTTTTTTATTTTAAATTATCACAATTTATTAATTCATTTTCGATAATAATAATCTATCTCTCGTATGATAACTTAAAGATTATTGGCTATGGCATGGATTATTAGGCACTGCGCAATTATTACAGACGATAAATGCATAATGAGCAATAATTCGCAAAATATTGGGAACATTTTCATCTTTAATTTTAGACGGAGTGTTTTTAATGTATATAATTAAAATTAGTTAATTTTAAATGCGCGTTTGAAAAATTCTGGATTAATTTCATTTTCAAATTTTTATTTAGTATATGAATTACACAAATTATTACGACTATCGTAGTAATATTTAATCAAAATTTATAAACTAACAATAGTTAATCAAATAATAAGAATAAAATTACTTTCATAACATGCAAAAACAGATCTTTTAATTAGATTTGTTTAGTACATTCCAATTAGTACATACCAATTGTTAAATATAGCTGGTTAACTTTTAAAAATTAATAATTGAAATGTTAGGTAGACTGTCGGTAGTAATGATTTCCTAACGTACAATATAATTACCGAAATTAGCCCAATCGTCCTAGACAAAATTTCACTAAATAACTCGGTTCGATGAAGTATGAAATTTTTTGACACAGTTAGGTTCCAATGATGGAATAGCATATGAAATCACAGTTTTAGACCAAAATTTGATATGGCGTGTGCCCGGAATTTTGGATTTTGTGTTTTGTCGATTTGCAGGCCTATTTTGCATTTATCGCTAAAAATGGCGATAACCTAATTTATAGAGAATTAAATTCTCTTCTTTTTTCGTGAGGACAATTTAATTGTAAAATAATTATTTATTGCAAATAATATGCAAGTGGACACTTTTTAAGTTAAGCAGCCATATGAGATTGCCCTCCTTACCTCTACACTCTATAATGGCTACGCATGATTGGGCAAGAGTGGGAATGGTTGAGAGTGGGGAGTTAGACTTTGGAACTAACACGAAATTTCTTCTTTCGTAAGATTCCGTATAGCATTCGTGGCAGAGGCAAGAGAAAAAAATTTTCACCATGCAATAAATAATTATTTTACAATAAAATTGTCCTCACGGAAAAGGAAGAGAATTTAAATCTGGACAGACTTGGCTTTTATTAATTTTCCAGGTATCATTGATATCACTAATAGAATTAATAGTAAATTTTTAAAATTAGATTCCTTAGTAAGTAGATCCAGCTAGTTCGCTGATTTTGTCCCAAAACTTCATCCTAGAATATTCGGGGTTAACACCAACAGTTAAATTTTCTCCTATATCCAAATAGTGAAAATTGTTCTTCTCCACTGGTTTCCACGTAACGCCGATTAAAGGATCTTTCTCAACTGAATTGGGGTTGCCGGTTTTAGCAAAAGTAGTCCATAGCTTTGTAAATCTATGTATGGAGTCTGACTCAATGGTGTTAGGGAAAATTTCAGGTGTAAGTGTTGTTTTAAATAAATAGAAAATGTCGTCGAAATGGCATACACCTATAAAAATAGTACATATAATATATAAATAAAGTTTACAAACAAACATATTATTGATAAAAAATTTAAAAAATATTACACTTGTTTTCCACAATACACTACAACCGGGATAATCCAAATTCATAGCCACAGAATTTTGAACGCAATTGATTAAAGGTCGAGTATTATTACTATCCTTTTGGTTATTCGACGTTTAACTTTTACTTAAGTAATCCGAACACAGTATGATATCAGATTATCGAGGTTGTACTACTTGCATTATTAAAATATAGGCACTTGAATATTTACTAACCTGGTTCGCTTGTGTGAGATTTCGATTTCATTATATTTAAACTTGATTCAACAGACATCCTGTACAAATATATTGGTTGTGATGAAGATTTAAGGTGATTTTTGACGGCAGAATGTATGCCATTATTGATGAATAAGTCGCTGGTTAACTACAAAAATATTGATAACGATATTATTTTCTTGAATATATTAGTAAATACTGGCAAATAATTTTTTACTTACTACAAGACAATCTTCTATATCTTTTCTTACTTCGAGTTTATTTCGGTTGTAAAAAGTTTGAATTTTCTGTGCAATTTCTTTCGATAACGCCGTATCTCTAGGTATTTTCAATTCATACGGTATAAATGCCTCTACATCAGTTTTCAATTTCGTATAATCTAGTCCCATTTGTTTAACTAGTTCTATTACCATTCCTTCACGACTACAATATCCAATCATCAAAGGAACTTGAGAATTCTTTCTCGAATTTATTATATCGATTGGATTTTCTAATAAAAATGCAGATTCAGATGGAAACATTTCTACTACTGGTGCAAATAGCCTTTTTGTAGAAGGTGCGAATTGCTAAAATATAGTTTTTTTTTATTAGAAATTGTTGGTAACCAGCAACGATGTAATGTAATTTTAAATAAATTGACCTAAATTAAATTAAAATATAATAGCAATAAATGATCAACATACTTACATCATTTAGCTTTTCTTGTAAAGCAAATAATTCACTTGAATTCAAGTTATCTAAAACTTGCAAAATTTCCTTTTCGTTATTTTCGTCAATATTGAAAATATCAGAGATTGCTTTTGCTAATCCTTCTGCCAAACTCCAAAATGAAAGAGCAGTTCCACTTTGAAGAATTACTCGATGAAATAAACCTGAAATTAATCATGACAGTATTGCTTTTCTTTAAAAAAAAGTCAAAATTGCAACCTTTAGCCATTGGCGATAACATTAATAGATGTGCAGATGCAGCTCCAGCGCTTTCGCCAAATATTGTAACATTACTTGGATCTCCGCCAAAATTGGCTATATTTTCTTGTACCCACTTTAACGCTAATACTTGATCTTTAAGTCCAGCATTTCCCGGAATCTCCAACAATGGATTTTTGAAGCTTAGAAAACCTTCAAAATATAAATAATTGTAATACCAACTTCTTTGTAACTCTTTAAACATTATATTTTCTGTTCTATTCTATGAATTCTGAAATTTTTTGCCCTACTTACTTTATTATAAGTGGAATTAAGGTTTCAATTTCAGAGAACTAACTGTTATTTTAACAAATCGCCTAAAACTAGTAAAAGCAATTGAATTGGAGCAACAAAGTGAAACATAAATCAGGAAAATTATGAAGCAAAATGTAGCGTTGGTCTCCCTGGGTTAATGATTGCCATCATCAACAATATGAACCACAGGCACATTCCTCAATCCCATTTAAGCAGTCGAGGGATTTAAATGCTAAAACCGGCTATAAACTTTCTTTTAGAGAAGTTAATGTTTATTTATTTATCATATTTTTTTATTTCTTTATTATTGTATATTTAATTTTGAAAATTTACTAAAATAAATTTAAAGTTTACACTGATGTTTTTGTTAATTTTTCGTTATAAATAGATTGATTTCCATCCTATTCAACAATCTCAAAAAAATAATCTATTTAATAAATTTCAAGTTCATTCTTAATTATAAATAAAACTTAATTTTGATTATTTTGTGAATTTCTTACCTAAATTTTTCATTAATTTTGGTTTTACTATGAAATACATTTATAAATTTAATTTTGATTTAGATAAAATTTTAGTTTAGTCCTCTTACAGTGAGGTTTAGGTATAGTCATTTTTAACATCACCAAAAATGGAACTACAATATTATACAAGGTTTTCTCACTAACTAAATTAGCGTAATATCTGCTTTTTCAACTTACCAACTAATCCAAGTCTATAATTAATGGTAACAATTACAACATCATGAGCTATTAAATATTCTGGACCATAAATATCAGAATTTCCAGAACCATTAATAAAGCCTCCACCATGAATCCAAACCATTACCGGTACTAAAGCTGTGGATTTACATGGTAACTTAAACACAATAACAAATTAATATGTAATTCGTATGGCTACGTTGCTTAAATCTTACTTTTGGAGTATACACATTCAAAAATAGGCAATCTTCACTACCACCTGTAGTTTGTGTTAATAAATTTCGAGCATAGCATTCATTGCCTTCGCGAGTGGCGTCCAACACTCCATTCCAAGGTTCACCAGGATGCGGTGCCTATTAATGATACAAAATTGCAAACAAATAAATTCGGTACGTAGCAAGCTCATAGCGTGTTTTTATTTTATAAGTACAAGTTTTATAAATTAAGGATCAGTGACTCTTTCAGCCTCTCCTGCCATTAAAATCATCTCTGAAGCGTCCAGAACTCCAAAATTTAATTCGGCTACAATTGTTTACTATTTCATAAAATAATATCTTTTTAGCAGTAGCACGGCTTGTATTAAACTGTGGGCAGCCTCGCCCACTAAAACAAGTGCTGCAACTGCAACGTCATGTACACGTACCGTCAACAGAATGAGATATTTCCATTTTATACTAAACATTTGCAAATATTTTAATATTCATACTAATTTTAGAAATTAATTTAATTTCAAATCCCACTTGCTCATATTTGATTTATTTTAAATTCGTAATCACATCAGATCTATATCGATAATGGTAGTCTGTTTCAAGATAAATGGAATTAAAAAAGTCTTATTAACAAATTATTCAAACTATTCATATAATCAAAAAATTATTATTTAGACGTTTATAATTCCATCTATCTTAAAACAAACTATACCTTCCTTAAACCAAGATTTGACAAATAACATAATTATTGTTTAAATTAACATCTTTGGAAATTGACACAGAATTCAAGCATATAATATTAATTTTGAGAAATAAAAATAGTTTCACCTTAAACCGTAATTTTCCAATGGGGGGTTTAGCGTAAGGAATTCCTTGAAAACTAAAATACTTTCTTCCATTTATATCTTCTGCAGTTTTTCCAACTAACCTTCCTTGTTTAACTATAACCATAGGTTGCTGTTCCATTGTAACAGTTGCAGGTATTCACTATAACAATTATGATTTAAAATCGATATTTAGATAATAATTTGATTATTTGATAATAAGATAAATTTTGATTATATTATGATTGTACTTGTGGTCCAAGTACAACTGGTTACAACTGAAGTAACCAATCTTATTTATTTTTAAGTTGTACTTCTATTTTATGCAAGGTTAAACAATTTAAAAAAAATTGCTCACATGGACACAATTGATAATTTCTCAATTGGTCAGACTTATCTAAATATAGTATCAATTGTTAAATTCAGAGGATTTGTTGGTCAGTTAAATCAGAATGCTAACATCAACGATATACACAGAGAATCTGAGCAACATAAAATACACATAATATTATATATTTTGTGCGGGGTACTTTTGAAAAACTAGTTTTTATAAATCCAAGAAGGTCAAAATTAATTTTTAAATTAAACTATTTAAAACCAACATAAATTTGCAATAAAATTTAAAATTAACTGTAATTAATTCAAACAGTTTAAACCTTTGACTCACTAAAATATATTTTCTTAAAAAGAGATCGTATATGGTAAACACAGTTTAGTAGCAGGATGGCTGAGAAATGTAATATGGACTAATCCATTGCTGAACAATGAAGGCAAAGTGCGAATTTACAAAACCTGATGATGATATACTACACAATCAAAATTCGTGCCGATAACACAGAGCTAAGGAATTAGTTGTTAGAATGGCTGAAATGAGGGTACTAAGGGTCATGGCCGGCAAAACACTCAGATATCGCGTAAGAAACAGCGCCATAAGAGATACTTTCCAAGATCAAGATATTGTGAGATGGGGCAGACAACGCAGAAGAGATTGAAGTGCCTATGTTGGAAGAATGGACAACGACCGAGTAGCCAGAATCGGAAGAGATAGGAAGGTAAATGGTCGAAGACCGCCAGGAATATCATGAACCCGATAGCAAGATAGTTGGTAATCAATATCGCAAGATAACCCAACAACATGCCACATGCTGGAAATAACAAACCTCAGGCTAAGTTCAGTTGAAGAAGAAGTAGAAGAATCAATAATAACAAAAGCTAGATCATTAAATGAACGTTGATTACGGCAATTTTTAAAACACTCAAGTTAGAATGAAGTTGAACAAAATAATGTATTAATTTATAATAAATAATAATTATAATAAATTATTTAACTTCGCTATCAATCAGGAAAATAAACTTCACATTCGGGATTAAAAAATGCACTTACATAATTATGTCCCTTGATACATAATGTACAATTAGCATCTAAACTCAAATGGTTCATTTCAAAATCTTTTTTTGAATTTTATTATTGTTATACGTAAATGTTATTTTTATTTTAGAAAATTTTAGTATCTTAGGAAACTTACCATAAATCCTGTAAACACTTTAAACGTCCAACCTTCAAAAACTTTAGTTACCTACTATTATAAGTAATAGAGCGATATCTGAATTGCACACGTAACAAATATATTTTGATAAACTTTCACGTAGATAATTTATCATACATAAATTAGAATGATACAATGCAGGTAAGTTATTAGATAATCAAATATAAAAAGATAAACAAATTTAAACTGTATGAATTACAATAAATTATTATAAAAATAAACAATAAAATTGCAATGATCACATTTTTATTTTTTATTAATTTAACTAATACATCTTATTTGTTTGTTTTATTTTTATATTTAATCCAGAAATTGCTATTTAGCGTAATAACCTGTTGAATAGGGAGTACATAAAATATAAGCTTAAACGTTTTACTACTGTTTTAAATTATTGGAATATATTTTATACGTTTTACTAAGTATTTAGTTGTATATTTATATTTTATAATATGAACTTGTATAAAACGGATATCCTTACAAACATAAAAATCCGTCAGCTACATCGTGTTTTCATTAAATTCTTACAATAACATTATAATTACTCAATAGTGAATTGAATATAAAATAGAAAAATATTAATTCTAATGGGAAATTACTTCATAGGGATTGCATTTTCGCAAAAGTCGGGGAATTTTGGCGTTTCAAAACGTATCAAACGACAGTAAAAGCAAAATAATTTGACGATAGGGTTGTCATGGCTGACAAGAGATATCGAGCTTAATCTCAAATTATAAATAAAATAAATAAAAAGAAAAGAAGCGCCAAATCAACATAAATAATACCGGTTGTAAATATATTTAAAAAAAATTAAATAACAAAATTTTATTTATATAATAATGTAATAAAATATTTTAGATATTTTTGTTTCTTAAAAAAATGTAAATATTTCCTTTGATTTCTATTTTTATAAATTATTGATTTTCTCTTTAATTACTTAGATAAAAATTGATTATTGTCTGTATACCTATGTATTGTCATGTTTCATTATGCATAAGCATCTGAAGTTGTAAATAATATTTTAAAAACAGAAATTAATTTAAAAACATTCAAGTAGATAATTTGTTTTAACTGAACATCTGTGGTGATGAATAATTCGGTTTCATATTTTTTAGATTAAATGATTGTTCAAAGTTGAAAAGCACAGCTAAGGAAATTTTGAGTTGAGTTTTCAATAATTATGAGTATAAAAGATATTTTTGGTCCAAGATCTTTGAATGAAAAGACAAATGCCAATAATCATCAATGAAGTTGATGAGAATTCAATCAATTATTAATTTGTGAATAAAAATAAAAGTGTAATAAATCAACCAATGCGTAGTGCGACGAATTTGCATTCCCACCAAAATTAAGTGGGAGAATAAAAGTTTTCAAAATTACAAAAATCAAGGAGGGAAAAAAAATTGGTGAAATAATTCATTCTGGATAAAACCGTCAACTCGTCAAGTTCAAAAATTTAAAAGCCCAGAGTCAAAAGTTTAAATAATTTGAATTTTAATTGTAATTGACAAATACAATTAAAAGATTTAACTTACCTGAAGATTACAAATTCAGAGTAAGAGTGCTTGTGCCAATACTTTTCAACAGAAAGAAAACCACAATTATTCTCGACCAAAGATAATCGTCAGCAATAGCAGGAACGAGTAAGGCAACGTATGAACGCCAGATTCTCACAAAAGGTGAAATGGTAAATGGAAACAACAACAAACGAATGAAAACTTCTAATTATGGGTGAGAACAATTTAAGTGCACGAACGATTAATTTTTCGTAAAATTTGAAACCACGATAAAATTGATTTATAAAATTTGTATTAATTGCCATCAAAATTGCAACTTTGTCTAGGTGGTTGAAAGAATTACTAAAATTTAAATATGACCAAAATTGCAATAAGACGGAATTGATTTATTGGTAAACCGATGTAAACGGATGATGATCAAAAACATCAAAATTTGAAATTTAAATGCTACATAAAATTTATTTAGCTGTGTATTTGTAAGATAAAATTTTGCTTAACTTTTCGATAAAATTATAAATTTTTATAATTGACAAATTATTGCTTTTAACTATTCAACATCACAAGTAATTAAGTTAAAGAGTCTCATGCTAAAAACAAAAGGATGGATGTTCCGAAAATAAGGTAAATAAATAGGTTTTCTTGAATTTAAACCATTTTACATATTTGGACATCGCAGTATATGTTGCAGCCAATGATGTGAATCGGGCGTTGATGTCAATGGCCGGACAATAACGTCAATACGCATCTATGCTGGCCATTAACGTCATTGTCCGGCTATTTACGTGATTGCCCGTTAAAGGTGGGCAATGATGTAAATATTTTCATCGCATTATAATATTTACCCCTTTGGCGCGTACAAGTATACCCACAAAATGTTAAAAAGTTGAAAAGTAATTCCTGCTTCCTACCAGAGAGGTTGAAATAATAAAACACCTGTTTCCACCATCAAGAAAGGAAGTAGAAAAACAAAAGTACTGCCGAAATCTGGTATGAAATCTCGATTATGCATAAATATTCTAAATATTATCTTCAATCTTAAGAAACAATAAATGAAACTAGAAAAATCAAGGACAAAATTGTCTGAAGAGCATCATCGATTGCTTTTACATCCGAACACAAGAGAATGTATTCTGCCTTAGCAAATGTGTAAATTAACTTTAATTTATTAAAAGTAAAAAATGAAAATTTTATTGTACTAAGGGAAAATTAAATGTAGCTACAATAAATATTATTTTAATTACTTCCAGAGGGTATCAAATCATATATTTCATCCCATAACTTCATTCTGGTACTCTCTGGATTAATACCAACGGTTAAGTTTTCTCCAATGTCAAGAAAATGATGCACTCCTTTTTTTACCGGTTTCCATTCTATATTAATGATGGAATTCTTTTCAATTGGATTAGGATTTCCATTTCGGGCAAAAGTTGTCCATAATGTTGTTATCTTTTCAATTCCATCTATTTCTGCACTACCTTTTACGACTATTTCAGTGCGGATGCTATTAAACAAATATCCAATATCATCTGCATGTGCAACACCTACACAGAAGTAATAAACTAAATTTGTTTTCAATTTAACAAAAATAAACAAATAATATACCTGTAGTAGTTACTTTCAATGCATTTTTTAAAAAGTTTAATTTAGATTCTAAGGAGAGTCTGTAGAAGTAGATAGGCATGGAGGATGATAAGCTAAAATATCTTACTGTTGAATTTATGCTACCAAGAAACATCAAATCAGTTTCCAGCTGAAAAATTACGACGAGTAATAATGATACTATAGATCCTGTTATTCAACTTAATTCTCTGGAACTAATCTCATTTTTATTTTTACCTTATAAGTTTTATCAATATTTTCTCTAGATGGTTCTTCATCACCATAGTACAATGTCTTAATTTTTTCAGCAAGTTCAATTGATTTACTGTTTCCCTTCAATGCATGAGGTAAAACGCCATTAAAATCAGTTCGGAATTCAAGTTTTTTTCCTTTGAACTTTTCTTCACATTCGACGACCATCCCTTCTCTACTGCAATATCCAATCATTAATGGAACCTGGCTATAATTTCCAGATCTTGTTAATTCAAAACAACTTTTTTGTATGAACGCAGGCTCGTTTGTTGAAGTTTCTACTACAGGTGCAATTATTCTTTCAGAACTATTTGGAATCATCTAGACAAAATTAGAAATAATTTAAATTATAAAAAATCAATTTTTTCAAAATTTAATTATGAAAGTCTACTAAACAGACAGATATGCTAATGTCAGACGAGTGAAATTGTTGATTTTCTTAAAAATCTGAAGATGTAGTCAAATGTAAACGTATGCTTCTAAATTTCAGTGTTATGTTAATTTTTTGCGAGAGAGAATGAAAAGAAAACAGTAACAAAAGGATAGGAATGGATATAATCAATGGAATGACAAAACTAAATGACTGAAATGAAAAATTCTAAAAACCAACATAAATAAACTTACATCCGGTATTTTATCCTGCAAAAGCAAAATTTCTTCGGAAGTCATAGTTTGTAATTTTTTAACAATTTCTCGTTCATTTTCAGTTGCAAGATTTAAAGCTTTTGCAAGTGATGGCCCAGTTCTTTGTCCCAAAGCCCAATTTGCCATAGCACTTCCACTTTGCATTATGGCTTTATGGAATAAACCTATACAAACAATTCAACGACGAAATGACGTAAAGTAATTTTTAAATTATTTTTTGGACATTACCTTTCGCCATTGGTGATAGCATTAAATAATGAACAGATGCAGCTCCAGCACTTTCACCAAATATAGTAACATTATCAGGATCGCCATTAAATTTCGTAATATTTTCCTTGATCCATCTTAGAGCCATAACTTGGTCTTTAAGCCCAGCATTTCCTGGAATTTCTAAGGAAGAATCTTCAAAATTTATAAAACCTAAAACAGAAAATAATTATTTGATAATCTATTATAATATCACTTAGAACAACTTTCAGAAATTGTCAGTTATGCCTTGATAGAGTAAAGTTTTAATTTGTATTTTTGCAGGATATTATAATATGGTATTAGTAATTCTTTACATTGGTTGGTCGAATAATACGTATTATATTAATTTGCTTACCAAATAACCCAATTCTATAATTAATGGTGACTAGAACTACATCTTTAACTACTAAGAAATCTGGTCCATACATTTCTTCACTTCCTGAACCAAATAAAAATGCTCCACCATGAATCCAGACCATTACAGGTTTGGGCGAGGTTGATTCAGATGGCAGCTGAAGTAATAATAATTATTAAATATTTTCTAAATTAAATCAAAATTATTGATATAGCACTTTCTTACATTTTGAGTGAAAATATTCAGAAAAAGGCAATCCTCGGAACCTATTACTATGGGAAAAAACATATGGTTTGCGTAGCAATCGGTTCCTTCCTTGGTGGCATCTCGTATTCCATTCCATGGTTCAGCAGGTCTAGGTGCCTTAGAAGTTAAATATTATTATAATATCTATTATTATTATTAACCAGCAAAAATTAAAATTTTGCATTTCCTCAAATTATTTTATAAAATTCAAACATCTATAGGAACTAATGTTAAGCATTTGACCATAATATATTGTTTAGATAACATGTGTATAGATTTAAATGAAGTAAAACATGCAATTGTTGCAATAACTTTATTAATTTAAAACAATATCTTGGATTTTTACAATATAAATTCATAATTGAAATTTGGAGAAAGAAATGGTTTGCAGAGAATTTTGTATTACCAACATAAATAAAAAGATTTTCGACAGTTACTCGAGTGTTGGATATCTATTGAAAAAAAATTTGCGCATATTGTAGAACAAATTTATTCTAGTATATTGCTTCTAATTTCTTACCTTAAATCTTAATTCTCCTAAGGGAGGTTTTGCGTAAGGCACACCTTGGAAACTAAAAAATTGAACACCATTGTGAGTTTTAGATTTTTTTCCAGATAACTTTCCTTGTTTAATATCAACAAATATTTTTTCAGTCATTTTTCTAGCAAGCAAGTACAATGATCTATATTATGTAAAGAGTGAATTCTATATAAATAAACAAATAACCTGTGGTGCTGTCAAAACTATAAAGTTTTAAAGCAATTATTTGATAATAATTAAGTATTTTTATTTGTTACTCACTTGAGATTATATTTCAATTTCAAAGTTGTTTTTCCATCATTAATTAATCCCCTCTTTGTGATTACAAACAATATATTGCATACACTTATCTTTAAATATGATTATTATCTCAAATACCGAAGGACGAACAAATTAGATTGCGCAATTTTATTATTTAATCATGTTCAAATGGTTGCCTGCAAAAAAGATTCTCGTTCGTAGCTGTTGAGCCACGTTCCTGTACAGGGTGGGATAATTTCGATAGTTTTTATGAGAAACTCGGCAACTATAAAAGATATGAAAAAATGGTAGGCGCATCCTCGATTTCTTTTTTCGAGAAAAGTTCAATGGCCAAAACCAGAATTCGTTATCTTTCTTCAGACACTTTTTTAAGCCTATAAAAATGACTAAAGAAATTTTAAATATCTATCTTTGTTTCAGAGTTATAATATAAAGTTATCCTTTTTTAAATGGAAACCATAGTTGAAAATAATATTTTTAAACAGCGGTATTTAACTACTAAATTCTAGATTACATATCTGCACATATTTCATGTGAACAACATCTTTTATTAACAAATTAATTAAGATATGAAGTAAAAAGTTTTCACATTTATGGGAATGCAATAATTAATTTCACACTTTGCACAATTAAAGACACAGATTCCGAGGTCTTGAACCATCACACATTTCTGTGTTTCTGACTCGGTATTGATGAAGACCAATGAGTCTGAAACACAGCAACGCGTGATGGTTCAGGATCTTGAAATCTGTGTCTACCGTTCATCCTTAATTGTTAATTTTAATATCATAAAACAGACATTTATTGGTAAATATTGTAAGAAGCTATTGTAATGCTTGTAGGATTTAAAGAAGAAGAAAAATATATACGTCAAAAAGTTGATCAATTAAAATAGTTTTATTTCAATCCAAGTTCAATATTCACCACTAGTTTAATATTAATATTAATTATCATAGCAACAGTCTTGTCCCACTCGTAGAAACACAAAATGCTAATTGCTTTCAGATGGTATCAAATCATATATTTCGTCCCATAACTTCATTCTAGTGCTTTCTGGATTAATACCAACAGTAATATTTTCTCCAATGTCAAGAAAATGGTGTACTCCTTTCTGTACGGGTTTCCACTCTATGTTAATGATGGAATCCTTTTCAGTAGGATTGGGATTTCCATTTCGAGCAAAAGTTGTCCATAATGTCGTCATCTTTTTAATTCCATCTTGTTCTGAATTTCCCTTTTCCCACATTTTAGTAAAGTTGCTATTAAACAAATATCCAATATCGTCACCATGTGCAGCACCTACACAACCAAATTAAATTAATTTTTTTAATTAATTTTAAAAGTAAGAAAATCATAATACTATATGATTATTATACCTGAAGTTGTTACTTGAAAGACAGTTTTAAATAAGTTTAATTTGGTTTCTAAAGCGAATCGATAGAGGTAGATAGGCATAGAGGAAGATGAGCTGAAATATCTTACTGTTGAATGTATACTACCCAAAAATGAGGAATCAGTTTCCATCTGAAAAAGCGAATTATACAATTTGTTATTGAAGGTTTATTGTGTATTTCATTATTACCATATAAGTTTTGTCAATATTTTCTCTCGATGCCTTTTCTTGACCATAGTACAATGTCTTCATTTGTTCAGCAAGTTTTTTTGATTGACTATTTCTAATCAATGATGAAGGCAAAGTGCTTTCAAAATCAGTTTGAAATTGAAGTTGGTTTCCATTAATTTTTTCTTCATACTCTATGATCATACCTTCTCTACTGCAATATCCAATCATTAATGGAACCTTAGCATAATTTCCAGATCTACACAAATCTAAAGGCTTTTCTTGAATAAATGCAGGCTCTTTTGTAGAAGTCTCTACTATAGGAGCGATTGATCTTTCAGGATTATTTGGAACAAACTAGAAGAAAGCTATAGTATTGTCTAAATTCTTTTACATGTATAGTAATTTTGGAAGGGAAATAGAAGATAATATGAACGTAATTGAATTAAATAAACTTACATCTGGTATTTTATCCTGTAACAGGACAATTTCTTCGGAAGTCATTGTTTGTAGTTTTTCTACAATTTCTCGTTCGTTTTTCATTTGTATATTTAAAGCTTTCGCTACAGCTGGCGCAGTTCTTTTTCCTGAAGCCCAATTAGCAAAAGCACATCCACTTTGAATTATGGCTTTATGAAATAATCCTATACAAAATGTTTGAAGGATTTAGAGTAATTATTAAATAATTCTTTGCGTTTTACCTTTCGCCATTGGTGAAAGCATTAAATAATGAACAGATGCAGCTCCAGCACTTTCACCAAATATAGTGACGTTATTAGAATCACCATTAAATTTCGCAATATTATCTTTGACCCATCTTAGAGCCATAACTTGATCTTTAAGTCCAGCATTTCCAGGAATTTCTAAGGAAGGGTCTTCAAAATTTGCGAAACCTAAAATAAATGAAACATTATAATTTTGCAGGAAGTGCGTAACAATCTCAGCGGTTTACAAAGGAAGAAAGTAAAATAAGTGGATCTATCAAACTCAATGCAAATCTTTAAAATTGAAGATGTTTCTTCGGGTGCAATTTTCTCAACTTATCCTTAAACAAATTTGAAATTTGAAGTTTTATAATTTATTCTAGTTTCAAGTTGATAAGATTTCAAATATATGACCTTATTCAAATTTGAAAGTGCTTAATTCTATTTGCAAAATCTTAATTTCAATTCGAAAATGATTACCCTAAATTTTAAAATTTGGAAATAAATGATATCAGGTATGAATTTATTGTTCAATATTATATTAGGTCTGCTAATTTCTTACCAAGTTTACTTACCAAGTAACCCAAGTCTATAATTAATGGTAACTAGAACAACATCCTTAACAACTAAGAGATCTGGTCCATATATTTCTGAACCACCCGATCCATATATAAATGCTCCACCATGAATCCAGACCATTACAGGTTTTGGTGGGGAAGATTGGGATGGCAACTAGTTATTATTAAAAGTTAATATTATTATAAATTACTTTAAGTTTAACTTATTAGTTAATATTAGCATCGCCTTACATTTTGAGTGAAAATATTCAGAACAAGGCAATCTTCTGATCCCACTATGTTTTTAAGAAACATATGTCTTGCACAGCAATCGTTTCCTTCTTTTGTAGCATCTAATATTCCATTCCATGGTTCAGCTGGTCTAGGTGCCTTAAAAGTTTCAAGTAAATATATAAATTATTATTAGTAGATATTTGTAAATTATTTTTATGTGATAATATTTACATAAAAAATGTTAATTAAGCAATAAACTTTATTATTTTAGCAGAATATATAGGTATCTACATAAAAATTAATAACTTTTTGAATAGAAATTGAGAAGAATTTTTTACGAGGTCTAACATATTGTTTTCTAGATATTTTTAATTTAAATTTTTTACATCATCGCCCGAAAATGACTGTAATTGTTACGCGTCATGATAATAAAACCATTCAATACGATAAGAGTGCAAAACGTATTGAACTTAATTAGGAATAATTTTTTACTCTCTGTCCGAAAAAATTTGGTTATCACTTTGTAATAAGGCTTCTTTCAAATGGCGGAGATTCACCAATGTGTAAGTGTCTAAAAAAGTTGCACGTCACTTCCGTTTTGGTCGTTACTTTCTTCGCTGATGTGTGCGCAAGGAAACCATGTTATCATGTTATCAATATCACCGTTGGAAGTTGTTGATAACATAATAGAATGCTAAATAACTTTTCATAAATTTTAGAAAATTGAACCGGTAAAATTAATATTATTTTTATAAATTAATGAAATAATATTTAACCAGTTAATTTTTTTGAAATATAATTTTATGAATTTTTCAATTTTGAGTAATAATTTATCATAATTTTTTTTTCTCTTACCTTAAATCTTAATTCACCTAGGGGAGGCTTTGCGTAAGGTATACCTTGAAAACTAAAAAATTCATCTCCATTACTAGTTGGAGATTTCTTTCCACATAATTTTCCTTGTTTAATGTCAACGATTATTTTGTCTGCCATTTTTTTACAAACCAGTTATTGTTGCGAGAGTCGACTTCGCACTGATAAAAATTCGCTTTATCCTATTTAAAACAAATATTAGGTAATATCTATAATTGCTCAGTTAAGATTAATTTTTAATTATAAACCTGGTTAAAATGTTATATAGATAATGAATTGAAAAAATTATCATCTTAGATTCTAGAAAGCATATAATTTGTCGAAGTAACCGACGTTTCGAAATCCTTGATTAATCTTTTCTTCCGACTAATAGATTAATATTTAATTACACAAACGATTTGGTTTAAACCTCATAAACAAATAATATTAACTCACCTACTCACCTAAGAGTCAAAAAGAAATTCTGACGTTTTGTAATACTAATTAAAATAGAAAAATTTAAATGTTTTAATTGTTAAAAATAAAAAGCAACCTGACCGGTCGACATTTAACTTCGCACTGGCTGGAAGAATTTATAATTTAATAGGCTCATTAACGTAAACAAAAATATAATAAAAACCTTGCTGTTTTTTATTAATTGTTATGTAAGCATGAAAACAAGATTAAGATGGGTAGTGAGGTAAGAGTACTCCATTCATCTGATTTAAAAAATGCACCAATCTTTCAAATACAGGTATGTCACAAAATTTCATTAATAAACATTAATGTGTGTGTATTGTTGTGCCAGTCGATAGTAATAATTAATTTTTCTAATTAAACACCCCTTGAGAACACACATCCTTAATTTTTATATTAAAATTACTTATCAGCATCCAAATATTTATTTCAAAATTCATTAATCAAATTCATCCACCGTTAATCCAGCAGCCTATATTTTTATTTATACCTCAAATCCAAATTTTATTTATTATCAAATACAGGGTGCTTTTTATGTTCCAGGTCGATGTTTTTTTTTAATAACTATTAAATTAAATACTATTTTATAATTTCTATTTCATTGATTGATTGTATTTAACAATTTATATGGAATATGGTATTGGTCCAGTAGCCCCATTTTACCGTGGCGCAAAGGCGAGTTCTATTAAGCATATTTTTCACAACAATTCCGCAGACTTCTGATATTATTTCAGTAATTTTGTTACCTTTAAGCGTTCAGGTTGTAGCTGGCTTGTTGCTTTACATCTTTTCCTTGAAGTACCCCCATAGGAACAAATCGGGAGGGGTCAAATCAAGGAATCGTGGGAGCGAGTCGATATTACCACTTTTTGACATTAATCGGCCGGGAAAAATTTCTCTCCAATTCAGGCACAAAAAATTCCAACAAGTCTCGATAGCGGTCACCAGTAATATTGTTACAGTATCACTTCTAGCATCCTCAAAGGAATATGGACCAATGATGCAGCCGGCCCAAATGGCGCACCATACAGTTACCCTACGAGGACGTAGTGGTCTTTGGTGTATCAATTAAGGATTTTCACTGCCCACTAATAGCGGCTATTCTGTTTATTAACAAAGCCAGTCAAGTCAAAATGTGCTTCTTCTTCATAATTATAGCTATTCACAATTGAACAATTATTGAAATAAAATATTTTAATAATTTCCAAACGTTGTGGCGGCGTTAGATGTTCCATCATAAATTGTTATTGACCACTCTATACGACTATCAAAATGCCAACTGACAAAAGTTATTTTACCGCCCAACATGATCAGAAACGCGAAGTTTAAAAAGACGTAACTCGAATACCGCCTTTGTTACTGCTCAATTGGAAAAAACCTTGAGATACAACTTTTTTCCACTGATTATTTCTGAAATTATTGATTGTAAGGGAAAGTTTTTTTTTACTAAGTAATTAGTAATTACTCCTTCATTGTCCAATAACTTTAGGCAACTTTGGTTATCTTCAAAGATCTTAATTTGTTTTATATCTTCTTGCATTTCATTTAGTAACAGCTTTAACCACATGGCTTCTCGACAAGCTTCTGAAAGTGCTACTATTTCAGCTTCTGTTGATGATAGAGACACGCATTCTTGTTTTCTACTTTTCCATGAAATCAATCCATCACAAAATTGAAATAAATAACCACTATTTGATTTTCTATCTTCTTTATTTTCACCCCAATCTGCGTCAGCATAACCAATCAACATATCCTTATTGCTTTCGCCATCATGATTTTTAATCTTCACATTAATTGTTCCTTTTAAATATTTAAATATTCTTTTAATTTCAGTCCAATCCTTTTGTGTTGGCTGACTAACCTTCCTACTTAGGATAGATGTACTTACAGCTATATCCGGTTTTGTATTTACTGCTAAATATAAAATGCTCCAATAGCTTTTCTATAGTTATCTGAATTTGGTAATATATTATTTTCATTAATTGATTTTGATTTGTAATATCCTACATCTAATGGAATCTTTGACACTTTGGCATCTGTCATATTGAAATTATTTAGTAACTTCTCAATACTTCTCAATCAACATGAAGATGGTGGTGTTATGTCCGGTGGAATAGACATTTCGGGCTCGTAAATTTCTTCGTTAGGCTGATCATTTAACGGAATATTGTTCTGTTCAATTAGTTTCTGTGACATTATCATTACTTGTATACATTATAAGGATAAATTCCAGACCCCTTGAATGAATTTTCTGCCTTTAGCATGTTTGCAGTGGTGCCGTAAGCAATTTTAAGTAGTTCAGCAACTAACAAAAATGTAGGACGAAGAGAAATATTTAAAAGTAACTCATTCTGGGCAAGGCCGTTGTTTCGAGAAGTATCGAAATTTAAAGCCCAGAGTCACAAATTTAAATAATATTAAAATTTAATTAAGATTGATAAATAAAATTAAAAATTTAAATAAAATTGATAAATTCTATGATTATAATTACTTACCTGAGATTACAAACTCAGAGTAAGAGTGTTTTGTGCAAATTGATAAGAAGAAGAAGAATACTAAATTTATTCACCACAGCAGGTGAAAACATAAAAAGAAAATTAAGAAACCAAGAAATAAAGAAACAAGCAACATAATTTTAAGAAGACTTCAAAAACAAATAGGGTGACAACTTTTAAAACGCAAAACGATTAATTTTACGATCAGTGAAACCACGATAAAATTTATTATTTTAAATTTGTATATTTTTGCCATCAAATTTGGAACTTTATCTAGAAGTTGAAACAATTACTCGATAAATAAGATGAAAATTCCAGATTCGGTGTATTTGAATCATTTGGTGAGCCGATGTCATGCGGCTTAAGATTAAAAACATCTCAGTTAACTATTATAAAATTTATAAATTACAACTTGATCAAACTGTGCCTTTCTGTAATATTTTGAAATTTCGTTATATAACTGATTAAATTACATTTGATTTAAATAACTTGCTTAATTTCTCAACATAAAAATAATTAAAAGAATCGCAAGCTTTACTACAAGTGATGGGTGTTCAAAAGGTAACTATTTAAGTTTTTTTTTTGTATTACGATACATTTTACGCTTTAGAACATCGCAATATATCAATCCGAGTTAACACATAAGCCAGTAAATGATTGTACATCAAGGCGAGGGGTTAGTTAACTCTGCTATAATTAAAAAGTTACCTGTAGAACTGCATATTCCAGGAGGTTATCAGTATTGTGGTCCTGGGACTAAACTACAAAAGAGACTTGCTAGAGGTGATCAGGGGATAAACCCACTGGAAGCTGCATTCAAAGAACATGATATTGCATATTCACAATATAAAGATTTAGAAGCAAGACATCGTGCTGATAGCATATTACAGGAACGCGCTTGGGAGAGAGTTTTGTCCAAAGACGCTAGTATAGGAGAAAAAACAGCTGCTTGGACTGTAACAAACGTTTTGAAAACTAAACGAAAACTTGGCATGGGAATGCGTAAGCGTAAGGTTGAATTAGGAAAAGGAATTGTTAAAAACATATCACGAAAGATCGGAAATTTTAGCGGCAATAATAAAATAGATATTAAAAATGCTATTTCAGCTGCCAAGCGTGTAATCAAAACTATAGGAAAAAGGTTTCAAACATTATTCAGACCTCAATGTTCAAATTATCAAAGCTACAAATATTCATATAGAATGCAATATCACAGGAGGAGCGTTTCGTAACAATGAAAGATCGCATACAATTTTTGAATTTAATGTGTCAGTCCCACCAGGTTATCGATTAACTAAGGAGGTTGCAATACCAATTTATTTACCTGTAATACGTGAATCAATACAGAACATTACCTTAAAGCTTGTTGATCAGACGGGTGACTTAGTTGATTTTGGAGAAGAACCGATAACAATAAGATTAGAATTGAGAGAAAATGGGGTTAAATCTTAATATCGATGATAACCATATAAAAACCTTTAACAATACATCAAACACCATTAATAAATTGTCTACTGAGGGTTTAACGTCAACCGAAATAAAATTTTTGGAGAACTTGGGTTATAAAGTTATAAGTAAAAATGCAGTACGAAAAAGCTCTACAAACAATTTTCAACGACGCGACGTATCAACACCTGATCATGTGATTGGAAATATAACACGTACATATCATTCGTATACCGTTAATGCATTTGATCATTCTGACGAAATTCGCATTATTATAGAAAAAAGTGAACTAATAACGGCTACATACAATAGTAAAATTTATATCGAGGGTACAATTACCGCTGAAGATCCTGCAAAGCAGTACAACTTAAATAATCCTTTATTCTTATTTGATGAAATTAGATTTCAATTATCTGACATTGTCATCGATTCTTGCAAATCACCTGGTTTAGTTTCTTCAATATATGGAAAATGTGCTTATACTTTAGGGGAAAAAACAGCTTTATCTATAGTGCTGGTTGGAATGATGCTAACAATGAATCTCAATTATTGGATAGAACGAAGAAAAGTTTTTGCACCTTAATCCCCTTAAATCATATTTTAGGATTTTGCTCAACTTATTGCAGAAACATAATCAATTCCCGACAAGAATTGATTATGATTAGGTCAAAGTCAGTCGTTGATTGTTTTAACGGTGAAACTTCTATTAAAATAAAAATTAAAAAAATACATTGGCTTGTCGATCATATAATATCACCTAGCGACGAAGCACGATTAAAAATTTATAATCATATAAACAATCATGATTTACTTAAAATAGGTTTTCATGCACGTGGGCTATTTCAATATCCTGCTTTACCTCCTTCAACAAATTTATTAACATGGTCCATACAAAATACTATTGGATCACGACGTCCTAGATGGTTTATTATAGCATTTCAAACTGATAAAAAAAATAATAAAACTGCTGATGCATCAGAACTATCTAATGCAGATATTTCTGATGTGACGGTGTACATTAATAATTCAAGATTTCCATATGAAAAACGTAATAATGATTTTTCTAAAAATCGTTATACTCTTGCTTATTCGGACTACTTAAATTTTCAATGCAAATATTTTGGAAAACAAATAGGTGAACCAATATTGGATTACAGCACTTTTTAGATGCATCTAAGCAGAACGAGTATACAGATGAACCTATGTTATCATTCAAGCTTGAAATTGAAGGAAGCTTGAACGCATTTCCCTCTAAAACAATTGCAAATCTAATTGTCTTATATGATGTTTTTTTAAGTTACTCGCCTTTTAGCGGAATTGTAAATTTGATATAATTTATAAAAAATGTAACACTTGGATAATTTGTTGTATATCACGCATATTTTTTAATATAATTTCTAAAAGCTTTTGAAAATAATGTTAACATTGAAAAACAAAAATATTTTATTGAACAATAAATACAATTATAATAAACACAACATAAATAAACAAAAATACAACACAAAACAAATACAATATTTTATATACATATTTTTATAATCTAGATAATTATATTATTATTATTAAAAAATTAAAAAAGAGAAAAATATATTAGTGATTAATAAAAAAGAAAATATACATATGAACTTACAAATCTAATATAATTACATCATCATCCTCTTCGTTATCTTCCGCATTATATTTCTGATGATCTTCGATGTCTTCAAAATAATTGTTGGCCTCATAAAGATCATCGAGGTCTATTCCTTCATCGGAAGAACTCACATTCACTTCCACGAAGTACATCTTTTCGAAATCTGCATCTATTACTACATCATCTAAATTAAAATTAAAAATGTCTATAAAAATATGTCTATATACCTTCTTTCAAATGCACAATTTTTATATCTTTATCCATTACGATGCTGTTATCGTGAACAACTGAATTAAAACCGTCTTATTTCCTATAAGAATTATTTTAAAATGGACATGTGTATAAAGTAATTCAGATTATTTATAGTTAGCCTACGATATATTATAGATAATTAAACAATGATTACATTGTATTTCCTGATGAATACCACTGTTTTACATAGTACCAAATTTCGGTATCACTTGTTTTTATAAAATCACATGAAAAGTCTTCTTCGGCAAGAATACAATTATTAGTTTTAAAATATAACACTATAGGTGTGACTAAACATTTAGAACAATAAATTGAATTACTATTACATGAATATGTTTCTTCATACATATTTTTAATTGGTAACATACGGTAATACTTATTATTATATTTTAGCTTATACAATATAAAACAATTTACACAAATTTTATCATGATCATTAAAATTATAGTAGTACCATTGTTTAAAGGATGTTGTATTATTAATTATTTTACCATCATATTTTAGCATAACTTCATAAAAAGTATATCTTGATGCAGGAAAATCATGATAAAATAAATTATTCAACATTCTGTAACGTAAAATTGAAATTATTTGCTTAATAATAATTAATGATAAAGGTAATCTATGTACATTGATTCCAAAGTTTGTTGTATTTGAAAGATTAAACGTAATGTTTTTAAAAATAATTAAACAACACTTTTCGAATAAACTTAAAGTCATTATTATGAAGAATTTTATTTTTTAAGATTTTACATCAATGTAAAAGATTTGCGAATAACATCACATATTGATACATAAATTTATTCGGAAATATGATTGTCGGTTGAAAAGAAAGAAGATTTTGTTTTTTGTCTTGTCATATAAAGTTTTGTCTTGGAAAACGTTGAATGTGCTTACACACTTTCAATAAAGAAGCCGTTTTATTTTATTGGCAACAATAATCATGTTAAATATTTTTACTAATTAAGGCCTAATAACTTTGCAATAATGAACATGTCCATTATATTTATAATACATAAACTTATGCGAAAATATAATTCTTGGCTGAAAAGAAAAAAGAAGTTTGTTGTTGTATTGATAATAAGAATAGAAGTTATTATCCTAAAAAGTTCGATGTTTTGTTAAAAGTACTACCGACTTCCAATAGAAGTAGTTTATTTTATAGATTATAATAATTCACCAAATTAGAAGTTTCACACCCTTATGAAAAGCTACTCATATTAATATATATAAATATATATAAGATATAATTTTGTTAATTTTTACAAGATCACATTTTTATTTTATCATTATGTTGAACGATATCTGCTTTTTGTGTAATAACTACATCAATAGTAGAATCGGGGTGCTATGTTGCGGGCACGGTTTTTGCGACGAGTGCATTTTTGTTTGGACTGATTTAAGTGTCAATTATTATTGCCCATTTTCATAACAGTTCGATAACCTTATAATATAACATTATTTATTATTATCTTTGTCTATTATAAAATACTATATGCATACCTGTTATTTTTGTTATGCATGATTCCAAATGTCTCTTTCCACCTATATTTAATTTAATTTTCTTTAGAGCACTATTAAGTAATCTTATATTTTGTGAAGATATTTTTATCCACTTTTCCACATCTTGAGGGTTACTTACTAAAGAGGCTTAAACCCGTCTAGTAAATTCCTCTATTTTAGTAGCAGTTTAATTAACTTCCATAGATTTCTTTTCTTACAAACTTAAAACTATTTACTTATTACCCTCTTTATATACAATAAAACATAAGGTGGGGATTACAAATTTATAGATAATAAAAACCGTTAACCCTCTTTAGAAAAACGAATACTTGTTCTCCCCACCCATTAATACAACCATTGTTCTTAGATAACAAAAACCGTTAACTGTCAAAGCACAACACCAATTATAATAACAAAACAATCGATTGTTCAATTATCTTAGTTGTTAACCTACTATCTGTTTCATTGACCCCTAATTAGCGTAACCTACTTTCAGATAACCTTGTGACCCCTCATTATCATAACCATCAATCATCGACCTGTCAAAAAACCTCTCTAAGTAGTTAAAAAAGGAATATCGGGTCAGTGGAGCGCAAATAAAACAAAAAAGCTGTTGGTCGACGTTTCGGCTATACTAAATAAGCTATACTATACTAAATATTTGCGCTCCACTGACCCGATATTCCTTCTTTAACTATACTTGCTTTGGACGAGAATTTTTGCTCCACTCTCTAAGTAGGTCACATGTTAAAGGTATAGGGAAAATTGGTCCAGAACTCTCATTGTTACACTACTGATTCATGAATTTTTGTCAGATTACAATTTAAATAACAAAATTAATAATTTCGATTTTCATAGAAATCTACCCTTTTAAAAATATATATCCATAACTTGGTCAATTCTGTGGTGGATAACAGAAAAATTATATAAAAAAATTTAAATTGCCTTTCAACTATGTATTGAATATAATTTGGTAAGACCCCTACCTTTTGAGGTAATCGCGGAAAACATACATAGAAAAATATACTGTTACATTGGAGGAAAGAAAAAACTAAAATTGAACAAAGTTTGTTGCAATTAAATAAAAGGTACCAACTGTTATTATTAGCTTTAAGTGGCAGATTAAAAATTTTTTTAATTCTTATTTTAATCGTTAAATTTCAAAAAGTAATAGTTTTCGTGAAGATAAAAGTCTAAAATTAGGGACGCGTCGCAGCGATGACCAGAGATTTTTTCGCAAGTAAAGGATAATGATAGGAATCAAAACCTCGTCTAGTGCAAGTAGTTAATAAAAATAAAGGGATATTGGATCGCTAAATAAAACAAATTAATGGTCGGTCGAAGTTTCGGCTTATATGCCAATAGCCATCTTAACAAATAAAAAGAATGACAATAAGTCACAGAAACAGGATGTAAATGTGGTTTCACCCAATTAGTGATAAAGGGCAGTATCAACGAGATAAAAAAAATTTCCGGGGGAGAGAAAACCTGATCCGTCGGGAAACACATACTACAACCACGTCAAATACATTGAGTAAACAATAATTATGAAACATCTCTGGGCCTGGTGCCGTATTCTCGAGCTCACACGTCTTGATTCGCATGCGAATCATTAAAATGTCATGTTTCATTTTGAATTAACATTTTTAGGTATAAATAAATTTTTTAAATAACAGGGATTAATTTTGAAACTTTTACATTAAATAAATTTTGTTTTAAGAATATGAGATTTTTCTTTAAAATAAACTTCTATGATGATGAATAGTTCGGTTTCATATTTTTTTGATAATATATTTAAGATAAATTAGAAAGCACAGCTAGTGAAACTTTGAATTGAATCTTCAACATTATGAATAAGAAAGATGTTTTTGGTCCAAGATCTTTGAATGAAAAGACAAATGCCAAATTTATCAAGGAAATCGATCGGTATTCAATCAGTTATTATAAAAATTTGTTTAAAATAAAGTGTTTAATCAACGAAAGTGATTAAAATTATAATGCGCCGAATCCGCAATCCCAACACTATAAGTTCGAGAACTAAAAGGTTTCTAAGGGCCAGTTTATCAAAGTCCAAGTAAAAGTGTTAGTTAGTTACCCAACAAATAACGTTACTTATCGAATAAACTTTCTGGTAAGTAAAACGGGTTGATCAATCATTTTAAAGTTGTGGTTAACTACCTAACACATAATATTTTAGTATCTAACGTTGGTATCACCGTTGTGGTGTATTATAAACTATTAGTTCATTTGAACTAGTTTAAGCCAATAAAAGAGTTCAATTAAAACGACTCCAGCAGCAAGTTAGGCCAAGGAAAAATTGAGGAATCCTGCCCAGAAATAAAAATATTAATTTTTTTAATATACAGAGTTAGTTATAAAATAAATTTTTATTTCATCTTATTTTTATAAAAACATATTAAAATAATTATAAATAATTTGTGTTATTTTGATTTCTTGGAAAGGCTTCGTTTATCAAGTTTTCTATATCTTCATCCATTGGTGGTATACATCGCTATTATGTAAAATAGCGGTAGCTATTATGATTTCCTAAACTGTTTCAACTTGGATTTGTAGTCCTTACTAAAGAACAGGAAATCTTCGTTTCGAATTGTAGAAGATAGTGGTGTCATGTGCTGAACTGGGCCACCACGTAGCAACATCTCGACACTGTAATTTTCTTGCACATTGAGCGAGAAATACCCTTTTTATTACGAAAATGGTCTGCTTGAATGCTCCCCCCCCCCGCGAAATTGTATCCTTATATGAGAACAAATCACATACGGTCTTCTATAATTCCCACCAATTTTCTCAATTCTTCGTACTATCTCGCTTCGAATAAATTCACCTGATTGTTTGCCATTCCTAAAAATTATTGGTTTTGTGATGAAATTAAGTTTCAATCTTGCTACAAATAATAAACTATTTTTATTTTTTAATTTTAATTTCGTGTTATTACAATAGCTAGAACATAATCCGTATGATGATTTCGTGTAAAATTTCTATTTTTATCTAAAAAATTGGAATATAATTTAAGGTTATGAGAATAAAAACAAAACAAAACAGTACGATGTTTAACGATCGGTAAAACGATACAAATCGTGAATAGTCGGGTTCTAGTTAGCACCTATAAGTAATTTATTAGCAGCTTTGAGCTGCAAGTAAATATCTTATAGGTAAGTAAATTTATTCTACAAGTAAATACTAACTAAACATTGATCAACCAAAATTCATACTTACCTGTCAGATAAATTTACTTCGGACACTAACTAGAGATGGATAAACTGGCCCTAAGTCACAAAAATCAAGGAGGGAGAAAAATTTAAAAAGTAATTCATTCTGGGCAAGGCCGTCATTTCGTCAAGTTCGAAATTTAAAGCCCAGAGTCAAAAATTTAAATAAAATTAAAATTTAATTGTAATTGATAAATTCAATTAAAATATTTACTTACCTGGAGATTACAAACTCAGAGTAAGAGTGCTTGTGCAAATAATTTCTACAGAAAGAAGAAGAATCAAAAATTTATTCACGATAGAAGGTGAAATGATGAAAACGTACAACAGCAAACTAAAGAAAACTTCAAACTAATACGGTGAGAACATTTTAAAAGCGCAGGAAACGATTAATTTTTCGTTAAGTGAAACCACGACAAAATTGATTTATTATAAAATTTGTATTTTTGCCATCAAAATTGCAACTTTATCTAGATAGTTGAAAGAATTACTTAATCTTAAATGTGATTAAAGTTGCAATTCGATGAAATTGATTTATTTGGTAAACCGATGTAATACGGAATAAAATTAAAAACATCAAAAATTTAAAACTTTTTGCTATGCGAAATTTGCCTAGCTGTGAAATTTGTAAAATTTAAATTTGTTTAATTTTCGATTAGATTATAAAAATTAATTTGACAAACTTGCTTTAATTATTCAACATCAAAATAAGTTAAAGGTAATTAATTAGGTTTTCTTTAGCATCAAAACAATTTTACGCATTTGGACATGGCAATATATCAACCAATTAGAGAGTGCGAATACTTAATTTTCATCCGAAAGTGACGTATTTTCCTATGCGAATCAAGTCGTGTGAGTTCGAAAATAGGGCCCCTGGTTAGCGTACTAGACCCGAAAGGATGGAAGAAATGAATAGAAATGCTTGGCAATTCATGTGAATTCTTCACTTTACTTTTAAAATTCTATTATTTTAATATTTTATTTAAAATTATACAGAACATATTTGCTTCAACTTTATATAGATTCTCCAATGATTCACTAATTTAGTAAGGTGGTGTACTACTGAAGAACTTAACATATCTTATAGATACAAACTATAACCAACTGCATCATTATGATGCTTAATGTTAGTTAAGTATTAAGTGTTACAGCAGGTGAATTAGCATCAAAATTAATTTTTTTATTTCATGGTTACGATGTACCAAAGTGTAAATTGTTCCCATATGAGACCAACAGGCATTTTATAAACTTAAACACTACTGTAAACACCTTGTAATTGTTCAATATTATTTTAGTGAAAAGTGTTAAATTTGTGTGACTTTGTACATAAAAATTATTTTGAAGAGTGCGATTTTGGAATTAGAAGGTTGGTGAAAGATAAGTCGCTAGTCAATAGCGCTAAGGAGATAGCGTGCGGTTGAATTTGACCGACATAGTTCCGATTGTAATTTTTGATACTTATGGAAAGATTTTGTGAGATTGTGAGATTTCATGAATTTACACTTTTGTTAAAAAGTGATATCTGGCGCCGATCGTTCTGGAGGAACGTCATTCCCAGCATTTTGTTGGATTTTTCGATTTTGAAACTTATATGAAAGTTTGTGAAGCCAACCTGTTTGTAAATTTCAACAATACTTAATTTTTGGAAGGAGCACTTTCCCGTGGATGCAGTAGAAGATAAGGTTGGTGCAAATAAAAACTCTTTTTGGACTATTTGATAAAGTTTATTTTAATTTATCAATAGTAATTTATGAATATTCTGTTTTATTTTGATACATGTACCTACAAAAATTTTATCTACACGAAACACGAAAATTTAGAGCAATCAAAATTTAGATTAATTGAAAGAATTATTAGAGTAAATAAAATTTTGATCGCTCTAAATAACACGATACACTTGGAGCCTGTATCCTATGAAAATTGTCATAGTGGTAACGTTTGGGAATGATTTAAGTAAATTTGCAATTCACCAAAAGTTGTTGGTTTCATTGATTAAAGTGGTGATTCACCTAAAAAAAAACCACACTGAGAAGTCTCCAGTCTCCGATTAGAAAAGCTAGCCAGGTAACGGAGGTTGGAAAGGAAGTTAGCTCTTCGGACTAACGTTCCACAATAATAAATAACAAACAACAATAAATTAAAGTATTCTATTGGTAAAAATTATACAACTTTGTGTTATTAATTTTATTGTACAGGAGGAAACATAAATGTTGCTACAAAAATATTATTAATTACTTCCAGAGGGTATCAAATCATGTATTTCATCCCACAACTTCATCCTGGTACTCTCTGGATTAATGCCAACAGTAATATTTTCTCCAATATCAATAAAATGGTGTAAACCTTTATGCACGGGTTTCCACTCTATATTGATGATGGACTCCTTTTCAATTGGATTAGGATTTCCATTTCGAGCAAAAGTTGTCCATAATGTTGTTACCTTTCCAATTCCATCTACTTCTGCACTACCTTCAGGGAATATTTTTGTGTAGTTTGTTTTAAACAAATATCCAAGATCATCAGCATGTGCAACACCTACAAAAAAGTAATAAATTCAGTATGTTTTAAAGTTACAAAAAAAATCAATCAATAACATTATAAGGAATTAATATATTTACTTACCCGTAGTTGTTAATTGCAAAACATTTTTGAAAAAGTTTAATTTAGATTCTAATGAAAATCGATAGAAGTAGATAGGTATGGAGGAAGATGAGCTAAAATATCTTATTGTTGAATTTATATTACCAAGAAATGAACAATCAGTTTCCAACTGAAAAAAAAAAAATAAGTGTCTCATAATGATATTACAGATTTTAATATTCAAGTTATCATTTAAGAATTTATTTTTACCTTATAAGTTTCATCAATATTTTCTCTTGATGGTTCTTCATCACCATAGTACAATGTCTTAATTTTTTCAGCAAATTTTATTGTTTTACTGTTTCCCTTCAGTGCATGAGGTAAAACGCCGTTAAAATCAGTTCGGAATTCAAGTTTACCTCCTTTGCATTTTTCTTCATACTCGACGATCATTCCTTCTCTACTGCAATATCCAATCATTAATGGAACCTGGTTATAATTTCCAGATTTTGTTAATTCAAAAGAACTCTTTTGTATAAACGCAGGCTCCTTTGTGGAAGTCTCTACTACAGGTGCTATTATTCTTTCAGAACTATTTGGAATAATCTAGATAAAATAAGACAGAATTTAAATTGTCTCATATACACAATAAATGTTTGAATAAGTTAGAATAAGTATCAGTGAGAGTTATGGGATGGGAATTTTTTAACAAAATAGTCCTATTAAAGTTCTTGTAACTGTTTCAACATTTTACATCCATCACATAATATGTAACAGATAGATAGAAATCCTACAAGACGTTCATGAACCGAATCATTGTTTGTTTGATTTACTTCCAGTCAGCCCGATAACCTTATTTCATTTATATTTGTAAATTTAAATTTGAGAAATGAAGGAACGAGAAAGAATAAAAAATCTGTAACAAAAGGATTGGAATGGAAATAATTCAATGGAATGACAAAACTAATATGACTGAATTTTGAGGTTAAATATGAATATTTGGACTAGTTGAGTATTGGACACAATCACAAGTTTAAAAATAATATATCAAAATAGGTACCTATTTAGGCTACGAAAATTTTTAAATAAACTTACGTCCGGTATTTTATCCTGCAAAAGCAAAATTTCTTCGGAAGTCATAGTTTCTAATTTTTTAACAATTTCTCGTTCGTTTTCGGTTGCAAAATTTAAAGCTTTTGCAAGTGATGGCCCAGTTCTTTGTCCTAAAGCCCAATTAGCCAAAGCACTTCCACTTTGCATTATGGCTTTATGGAATAAACCTATACGAACATTTCAACGACATAGAGACGTAAAGTAGTTTTTAAATTATTTTTTTGGCATTACCTTTCGCCATTGGTGATAGCATTAAATAATGAACAGATGCAGCTCCAGCACTTTCACCAAATATAGTCACATTATTGGGATCTCCATTAAATTTCGCAATATTTTCCTTGATCCATCTTAGAGCCATAACTTGATCTTTAAGGCCAGCATTTCCTGGAATTTCTAAGGAAGAATCTTCAAAGTTTATAAAACCTAAAATAGAAAGTAATTTGTAGTACCAAGAAGATACTTTAAGATATTGACATAATTAAATTTTCATTTTGTTATGGTATAAAACAAAATGCTACCAGGTTTCTAAAATAACAAAGTGTACTTATTGGGTTCATAGCTTTAGTATGTCTGCAATCTGAGAGGGATGGCATGCTTGTCACGATCATCTGTGGCTAGCTAACGCTATCTCTCAAATCAGAATCTTACTAAAACTGTTTTTATTATTATAACGGGTGATTCATTTAGAGGTACTTTTTTCAAAAATTGAAATCAATAACAAAATTCAATTTTATCGGGAAATCTATATTATCATACAAAAGAACCATTCTTTACGTTTACTTTTTAAATAATATGTCTTCCAAATGTTGACCGTAACTGCGGCTAGTATGGTCCATTCTAAAGTTCCAACTTTTGATCAAACGATCAAGCATTTCGTGTGATATTCGGCGAATGATGCGAGTAATATTGACTTCCAATTCCTCAATCGTGGTCGGCTTGTCTATGTAGACTTTGGACTTGACGTGGCCCAAAGGAAAATTGTCCAGAGGTGTAATATCACATGATCTAGGCGGTTAATCTACCGGTCTGACTCGTAAAATTAACTTCTCACTGAATTGTTCTCGTAATAAAGCCATGGTTTCACGGGCTGTATGGCAGCTAGCACCTTCTTGTTGGAGCCAAATGCTGTCGAGATCAAGGGCTTCAATCTCAGGCAGTAAATAGTCCGTTATCATGGCGCGATAACGAGAGCCATTCACAGTTACGTTAGGGCCGGCCTCATTTTTGAAAGAGAAAAGGACTGATGAGTCAACCAGCCCACAAACCACACCAAACCGCTATTTTTACTGGGTATTATCCAATAATGAAAATTGGGTTTCCAATTTTTTGATGGTAAAATACAGCTGAATGATTTGGAGACGTCGTGCAGGGCTAAGTTTTTCCATTATAAAATGTATAACAATACTGAACAAAAATACCATGATAGTTTGACCAACGCACGCTTGATCTGTCATAAAATCCCGATTGGAAAAAGTACTTCTAAATGAATCACCTTTTATAATATGAATTAATTAATATAATATTATATTGTAATATTACATAATATGCCTATGTAATTTTTAATTTTTTAGATTTTACCAAATACTATACCATAGCTTGTGGTAATACTAATTACCATTGATATATTGCAACAATAACAAAATATTTAATAATTCTTAAAATAAAGAGTTATCATCACTCATCACCAGTTGGTATTATATTAATTTACGAACCAAATAACCCAAGTCTGTAATTAATGGTGACTAGAACTACATCTTTAGCAACTAAGTAATCTGGGCCATATATTTCTGAACTTCCTGAACCAAATAAAAATCCTCCACCGTGAATCCAAATCATTACAGGTTTTGGTGAGGTAGATTCAGATGGTAGCTAAAGTAATAATAATTATTAAATAGTTCCTAAATTAATCATTATTATGCATATAGTATTTCCTTACATTTTGAGTGAAAATATTCAAGAAAAGACAATCTTCTGAACCCACTACACCTGGAAGAAACATATGTTTTGCGTAGCAATCATTTCCTTCTTTTGTGGCATCTCGTATCCCATTCCATGGTTCAGCAGGTCTAGGTGCCTTTAAAATTAAATATTAATAATACAATTTACTTATTATCAAAACCACGTAAGAAAAACCCTGCGTCATTGTTTTATTAACTAAGAAATAACAAGATATATAATTTTCTTATATCGTTTAACGTAAAAGGAATGAATTGTCTTACAAACAAAAGCTATGAATTTGAATAACGTAGTATGTAGGTATTTGTTTGGTTATTAATGTTTGGTTAATGTTTTGACATTTGACAAGTTGCAAGTTTGAATTATTTCGTAAATATATCAATTTTTAACAATATAATTAAAATTAGTTCTTTTAATGAACTTATAAATGTCAGTGAAAGGTAAAACTTTACGTTCTCAGGCTCAACAGTTTGTTTTAACTTGAATAAATACTTTGTTGTTATAACTTAAAACTTTTATTATTTGACTTTGACTATATGAAAAAGACGTTGATTTGATTAGGTATTCACGTATTAATTCATACTCTGATTATTAATGGCGCAGCGCGTTTCTTTCATGGTTTTGATACTATTACTATAATTATTATTTATGTAGCGGAAATAAATATGTTATATAAATAATATAAATTAGACAAAGGGATGATGCCTTTTGTAATGCGAGTTTCTAAGAGTTTGTTTATGTGGACTAAACATCAGTCCTTGTCTAAAGCTCGTAACGGCCACATGTACAAGCATAATATTGTATCATAAATAAATTTTGTAACCAATTAATAAACCAAATTATATTTTGAATATGTCTTTATTAATTTCTATACTCGTAATAGTTAACAGTGAATGAAGACGAAGTTAAGCAAGTAACAAGCATCGATAAAACCAGGGTTAACAATTTAATAACTTTAACCCAGGCTCTTACATGTAAAAAAATTATTAACCGGCAAAAATTTTAATTTTGCAATTTATCCAAATATTAAACCTTCAACATTTAAACATCTGAAGAAGGTAACCAAACCTATTTCAAAAATTTTCAGCAAAGAGTTATTGTATTCCTCATAATATAAATGAAATAATTTGAAGAATAAATTTTAATAGAGTTTTATTACCGTGAAAGCACTAATCTAAGGCACTTGACCATAATATATTTATCGTATTGTTTAGATACTCTGTATGCAGATAATATTAGTTAAATAATAAAATAATCTCAAATTACATTATTATCGTACAATAAATAAATTATGATATAGCCAAACATTAAATAACACTTAAATAAAGTAACAGATGCAATTTTTTCAATAATGTTATTTGAATATAACAATATAGTATCTTCGGATTTGAAGAAATCAATAGTCCCAACGAAAGGTAATTTTAAAAGAAGAAGAAATTAGAACTGGCTTACTTACTATGCAAGTAAATATATTATTATATAATTTAAAACATTCGTGTTCTGTATTGAATCTATTTTCTTACCTTGAATCTTAATTCCCCTATCGGAGGTTTTGCGTAAGGCACACCTTGGAAACTTAAAAATTCGACACCATTGTGAGTTTTAGATTTTTTTCCAGATAACTTTCCTTGTTTAATATCCACAATTATTTCTTCAGTCATTTTTTTCGCAAAGAAGTACTCAATGATCTATGCAAAGAGAGAATTCTTTTTTTTAAAGCAAATAGTTGGAAATTATATTGATTACTCACTTAGGATCCCAATCTTAAATTTGTTGTTATTTTAGTATTTAGTAATCCCCTTCTCGTAACTGCAACCAATATATTATTATTGCAAAAATTATTTATCTTTTACGCTTTTATATGCACAGAAACACAGTAATTGTATTATAAATCTCATAAACAAAATTAATGTTCTTAGAAATATATTATAAAAGCAACAGTTTATACGTCGACAACAAAACAAATTCTAGCATATACTCAAACAAAAGCCGTTATCCCAAGTACCGAACTGGTCCGAAGCATCACTCAGCACCACGATACTATCATAAGTGGAGGAAGAAGATTAGTAATTTTCGAGTTGGCCAATCAAATATTGGAAATAATGTTGATAATATTATAGTAGGTAGTAGAATTTACAGAAAACACTGAATTTTCTGACGTAAATTCCAATTGCAAATTTTCTATATATAATATTATCTACTGGATATATGAAATCTTTATTATTAGCAAATTTTTGAAGTTTGGTAGATATGTTGCGTTTTGAAAGTAGTTATACATATAAGTATGTATTATACGCAGTGCCTATTTTTGGTTCTAGTGGGACCTAGGCTCATATACCCTCTGGAGCCCCTTCGTAGGATTAGGAAAGCATTAATAGCGGTGCACCCGAAAAACTTGGTGTCAGGAATAGGACAAAAAAATAATAACAATAAGTGTTTTCTTCATCTTCGTTTTCCTCTTTTCAGAGGAGTCGTGATAGTATTTCACACCCTTCTACTCACGGCTTCTTGAATAATACTGCGTTATCTATTCCGGTTCTGTGCACTTCTTGTGGCTTCACTTGACTTAGTTGACTCCTTAACTTGATCACTCCACCGCTTTGGGGATTTTCCTCTCTGGCTGGTCCCCAGTAGTACTATCCAAAACCAACATTTATATCATTTTGTCACAGGTGCGGATACAGGATTTCGTTTTAGTGTGATTTTATTTATCTTGCAGAATCCAGATAATTCGTTCTAGCCAAAACATTTGATAAAATTTTAGTTTGTTATATCCGCATGTAATACCTATATTTGAATAATAATTTCTTTTATGGTGATTTCAAAATTTAGAAATTGATTAAATTGAAGTGCTCCGGTCGTGAGTCAGGGAGGACTAATTGTACCCATTGCCCCCCCCCCTTTGTATCCGCGCCTATTTTGTTATACTATACTAAAATATATTATACTATTTTTGTTATACCATAAATAAAATAATAAAATATTTAAAATAATACTAGTTAAATAAACGTAATAAAACAATAATGTTTTTAATATTTCACAGATTTTTCATCTGCTTCGTCAGAAAATATCAATTTCAACAGAAATTGAAAGAGAAAATATCAATTTCAACAGAAAGTTCAACCTTATGTGCATACCGAGACACAATACGGAGAAATTCAAGGAATCGTTTAAGTATAGAGCATCGGAATAGTCCGGGAGGCAGCGACAGAAAAAGTGCACCCATTTCTACAAAGCTAATTTTTTTTTAAATCAATGTTTATACCATGTAAATCCGGAAAGTCACAGTCTACCAAGCTTTTACCGCTGCGAACATTAAAAAAAAAATTTTAAACCTGTAAAAAAATAATGTGTAAATGCCTTATTCCTACAAGGCTGAAACTTTTTAGAGTGACCAAGAATACGTAAAAATACAGGAAATTGACAGTCTACCACCTCGGAAGTGCTGCCATCAAGGGTCTACCACCTACGCAAGGTGTTAAAAAAATAATTTGTTCGACTTAAATCTACAAGGCTGGAAATTTTTTCCCAAATAGTTTAGTTTATAAAAGAACAAAAAAAAATAGTCTACCGATCATCTAATGTTGTTAAAGCCTTGGTAGACGCAATGGAATGTAAGATCTCCCGAGCGCGGCCGCTACGCTAATCCACTATAAATCGCTCTGAATAATGTTAAATTATAATCTACATAGCTGATTTTTTGTCTACAATACGTGAATTATTGTTAAATAGACGTCGTTGAACTACTTTCGATACATGGTGGCTAGGCGGAGTAAGATCATTAAGGCACGGATGTAAAATTTTTATTGAGTGGTCTTCAATTTACTGTATACCTATACATATCTGAAACGGTGCAACGCAATAGAAAAATGTATATAAACAAAGATGAAGAGAAAGAAATTTTGAAAAAAAAATATCGGATAAGTATTGCTGTAAAAGCGATATTTACAGTGGCATGGCGCACAAAAATAAGCATATTATTAAATTGAACATTATAAAGCCGTTTTTTGTCATATAAAAATCGATTTTAGAACAAAACTTTATAGACATTTTTTGTTCTAAATTGTATTGTCTTCAATTCTGTTTATTAAATTTTTTTTATTTCGGCATGCCGTTTTTGTTTTATAGCGACTTAAACAAGGCTCTGTAAAATTCAAAAATTATTGTCATCTATATCTCGTAAATGGCGAGACAAAATAAAAAAATGTATAGGAACAAAAATGTAGAGAATGAAATTTAGAAAAAAAATGCATATTCACTTTTTATTTCGTTGCACCGTTATCGAAATATAGATGACAATATTTATTGTATTTTACAGAGTCTTGTTTAAATCGCTATAAAACAAAAACAGCGCGACGAAATTAAAAAATGAATATAAACAAAATTGAAAGCAAGGTAATTTACAACAAAATATATCTATAAAGTTTTGCTCTAAAATCGATTTTTATGTGACATAAAACATCTTCAAAATGTACAAATTAAATTGCCACGCTTATTTCTGTGAGCCACTGTATACGAGAAAATAAGTATGTATTTAAAAGATGACTTAGTGATTTCAATCCAGCTAGTTTTCGAAAAGGAAAAATCGTCCGTTTACTTTGTTAAGAAACTCTGAAAAATATGTTCATGCTTTAACTAATTTAAAGAAATATCCTAATTGTGATCATACAGTAATGGAAACGGAGGAAGAATTTCTGTGCCAAATGTACGGTTACAAAAAAATTAACAAGATTAATGAAATTAGATCAGCCATGTTTTTGAAAGCGTATAAAGGTTCGAACAATGACTTTTTCGTCAAAAAGTGAAGAGTTTTGATGCATCTCCTTTGCCACCTTGTCAATCAGAACTCCAAGAACATATACGCCGAACAGCATACATTACACAAATTTGGAGCAATGCTCATTTGAAAAACCCTACGAGTTTATCTCCCTTTGATTGTGGGTGGAATGTCGATGAAAATAAAAAATATTGTTCTAATTGGTTTAGTGGCGACCAATTGCCCCAACCTATCGACGATGTTACATTTAATCAACAAAATGATAAAGATACAGGTACGCATATTTGCAATTTAATTGAACTCATATCAGCGTAATTTATAACAAATTATTTATTCTTATTTTTAGATACAGAAACAATTTCTAATGACGGACCTTCTCGATTTTTGAAAGAAAACGATTGTGTATATTATGAACATGATAATGGGGATGAAGATAGCAATGAGGATGAGGAAGGCGATGAGGAATCAAATGGCAGTAGCGATGAAGAATAAAAGAAAACTATTTTGATTCTTTATTTTGTCGATATATTTAATTATTTGTATATTTTATAAAAATTCTAGTAGAATTCTTTGTTTTAATATAATAATAATCGTATAAACTCAAAAAATTCTAATTAATAACTAGATATATCAGTAACATTATTCGCTTATTTAGATTTCGATTGCCACGTACGTACCGAAGTCTAGCCACCATGTATCGAAAGTAGTTCAACGACGTCTATTTCACAATAATTCACGTAAACTACTTGTAGACAAAAAATCAGCATTGTAGATTATAATTTAACAATTATTCAGAGCGATTTATAGTGGATTAGCGTAGCGGCCGCGCTCGGGAGATCTTACATTCCATTGCGTCTACCAAGGCTTTAACAACATTAGATGATCGGTAGACTATTTTTTTTTGTTCTTTTATAAACTAAACTATTTGGGAAAAAATTTCCAGCCTTGTAGATTTAAGTCGAACAAATTATTTTTTTAACACCTTGCGTAGGTGGTAAACCCTTGATGGCAGCACTTCCGAGGTGGTAGACTGTCAATTTCCTGTATTTTTACGTATTATTGGTCACTCTAAAAAGTTTCAGCCTTGTAGGAATAAGGCATTTACACATGATTTTTTTACAGGTTTAAAATTTTTTTATCAATGTTCGCAGCAACATTGTCGCGGTAGACTGCCATTTTCTTTACTTATGATATCAAAACAACAACATGAGAAAAAATCAGCTTTGTAGGAATAATGACATTCAAAATGTCGCTGCCTCCCGGACAAGAAGTCATCAACAAATAATATTCCAACACCTTTGTGGCTGATAAATCTTTGCGGGTGTTCAAGCAACTATAAAAGGAGGAGCTACTGGCTATTCAGAGTGTTTATTTAAAAGTTTTCTTTTAAATATATTATTACATCAACAGAAAAGTGAGTTAATGAAATTGAATTGTGCTGTGTTTTATAATTATACGAAGGTCTTTAAAATATAATGTAGATATTAGACGTCGACATGGTTGCACGGTTTGTAAGAAACTCCAGCATTTATATTTTTTTGCAAACCACATCAACGGCCGCCACTGGGAGATTAACATTATAATATTAATTATTGCAGCAACATAATTGTCCCACTCGTGGAAACACAAAATGTTATTTGCTTTGAGATGGTATCAAATCATATATTTCGTCCCATAACTTCATTCTAGTGCTTTCTGGATTAATGCCAACAGTTATATTTTCTCCAATGTCAAGGAAATGGTGTAATCCTTTCTGTACGGGTTTCCACTCAATGTTAATAATGGAATTCTTTTCAGTGGGATTGGGATTTCCATTTCGAGCAAAAGTTGTCCATAAAGTGGTCATCTTTTCAATTCCATCTTGTTCTGAATCACCTTTTTCCCACATTTTCGTATAGTTGCTATTAAATAAATATCCAATATCGTCGCCATGTGCAGCGCCTACACAAACAAATGAAATTAAAATTTTCATTAATGAAAAAATAATATTTTACCTGAAGTTGTTACTTGGAATATAGTTTTAAATAAGTTTAATTTGGTTTCTAAAGCAAATCGGTAGAAGTAGATGGGCATAGAGGAAGATGAGCTAAAATATCTTACTGCTGAATGGATACTGCTTAAAACTATGGAATCCGTTTCCATCTGAAAAATTGCATTGTTTTACTGATACTGTAAAATTTGTTATTTCATAAGTTTATTTTGTAATTTTCATTATTACCAAATAACTTTTGTCAATATTATCTCTCGATGCCTTTTCTTGACCATAGTACAATGTCTTAATTTGTTCAGCAAGTTTCTTTGATTGGCTATTTCTAATCAATGAGGCAGGCAAAGTGCATTCAAAATCAGTTCGAAATTGAAGTTGGTTTCCATGAATTTTTTCTTGGTACTCTATGATCATACCTTCTCTACTGCAATATCCAATCATTAATGGAACTTTGGCATAATTTCCAGATCTACACAAATCTAAAGGTTTTTCTTGAATAAATGCAGGCTCCTTAGTAGAAGTCTCTAATATAGGAGCAATTGATCTTTCGGGGTTATTTGGATCATACTAGAAAAAAAAGTCGCTTTAAATTCTTTTACATAAATAAAATAATATGAACGGAAGTGAATAGGCAAAATGGACAACTTTTATTGTTGTAACTAAAATATAAGCACAGATTTAAATTAACTTACATCCGGTATTTTATCCTGTAGGAGCACAATTTCTTCTGAAGTCATTGTTTGTAGTTTTTCTACAATTTCTCGTTCGTTTTTCATTTCTATATTTAAAGCTTGAGCAATTGCTGGCGCAGTTCTTTTTCCTGAAGCCCAATTAGCAAAAGCACATCCACTTTGCATTATAGCTTTGTGAAATAAACCTATACAAATGTTTTTAACGATTTATAGTTATTTTTATAATTCTTATTCTTTTCGTTTTACCTTTCGCCATTGGTGACAGCATTAAATAATGAACAGATGCAGCTCCAGCACTTTCACCAAATATAGTGACGTTATTAGAATCACCATTAAATTTTGCAATATTTTCTTTTACCCATCTTAGAGCCATAACTTGATCTTTAAGTCCAGCATTTCCGGGAATTTCTAAGGAAGAGTCTTCAAAATTTGCAAAACCTGAAATAAAAGAAACTTGATAATTTTGTAGGGAATCCTTAACAATTTCAACGTTTTACAAAGAAGTAAAGTAAAATAAGTGGATCTGTCATGCAAATCTTAAAAATTGAAGATGCTTCTGGGGTGCAATTTTCTCAACTTATCTTAACCAAATTTGAAATTGCTTTGACCTATATTCAATTGATTACTCTTAATTTGCATTTACTTAGTCTCTATTTGAATTTTTATAAATTACCGTAATTCCAGTTTCAAGTTATAAAGATTTTAAATATGATTTACACAAGAAGTTTTCTTTCCTTTGTAAAATCTTCATTTCAATTCGATTTTAAAATGTCGTAGGTAAATAAAGTGTTGGAAATAATTTAAAATTAATTGCGAATTTTCAATATCAAATTAGATCTGTTCACCAAGGTTACTTACCAAGTAACCCAAGTCTATAATTTATGGTAACTAGAACAACATCCTTAGCAATTAAGAGATCTGGTCCAAATATTTCTGAACTTCCCGATCCTGATATAAATGATCCACCGTGAATCCAAACCATTACAGGTTTTGGTGGTGACGATTGGGTTGGCAACTAAAGAAGTTATTATTATCATATTTTTTAAATTTAAGTTAGTCAATATTAGCACTGCCTTACATTTTGAGTGAAAATATTCAAAACAAGGCAATCTTCTGATCCCACTATATTTTTAAGAAACATATGTCTTGCACAGCAATCGTTTCCTTCTTTTGTAGCATCTAGTATTCCATTCCATGGTTCAGCTGGTCTAGGTGCCTTAAAAGTTTCAAGTAATATATTAATAAATTATTATCGGTATTTATAATTATTTATACAAGTGATATTCTAAATATAGTTTATACCCGGTACTGAATGAGTTAGCCGAACATAGGTAATTAATGTAAAAACTAATTTATGCAAATTCCTGCTTGCCTAATTATTTTAGAGAAAAAATGAAAGTCAAGTTATCAAAACCTCGATCACGCAGTCCCGCATCGTAGTCTCGGTCATCCTCTTTGACAGACACCGTTCGGTTCTCATAACATAATTTTCTTTATAACTACTTTGTCACTACTCCTCATGATGTGGCCCATCGATTTCACTCGTTGTATTTTGATAAACATCACCATATCTTCGCGGTTTTATCTTCCACTTGATTGCGAAATTAATTTTCGCTCTATATTCGCTTTCTACTCTAGAACTGTTCTAATAGCTAGAATTGTTCGCATTGGTTTTTTCTCGAAAACCCTAAGGTCGTCTGCCTCTCTTTGTGTTAGGCCCTTTGTTTCGGACGAATATGTTACTACCGGCCTTATCAGACATTTGAATACTATTTGAATCTTCGTTTGTCTTGATATTTATTTGTCTTTTAGATTCTATCTATTTACAAAATATGATCTGTTGCCTACTTGGATCTTTGATTTAACTACCGATGTTCTGCTGTTATTGCTATTTCTTTGCTCCGAGATAGTTATTTCTATTTTGAGGTAACGCAAGTTTGTTTATCTATACTAAATACTAGTCCTCATCCAAAGCTTGTAACGGCAACATGTCCAAGCATAACATTGTATCATAAATAAATTTTGAAACCAATAAATAAACCGAATTATATCGTGCATAAGTTTTCATTATAATATAGTAGTTAACAGTGATTAAAAGGGGGTTAAGCAACCAACAAACAATGATAAGACCAGGGTTAACGATAATTCAATAACTTAAACCCAGGCTCTTACATGTATATAAATTATTAACCGGCAAAAAGTTTAATTTTCAAGTTATCTAAGTATTAAACTTTAAACATTGAAACATCTGAAGAAGGTAACCTAACCTAATTCATAAATTTTCAGCTACCAATATTATTGCATTGTTCTAAGGAACTTCACCATAATAAATATATTTATCGTATTGTTTAGATGGTGTGTACCCAGATAATATTACATAGTTAAATAATAAATGTTATCTCAAATTACATTATTATCGTACAATAAATAAATAATGACATAGCTAAACAGTAAATAACACTTAATTTAAGTATCAGATGAAATTTTTGTATTAATTTTATTTAATTAAAACTATATTTTGGGATTTGAAGAAAGCAATGGTCTACACTACAAAATAATTCAATTTTGCATTACCAACATAAAAATAAATTTTAAAAGAAGAAGAATTTAGAACTGGCTCACTATGTCTATGGAAGAATATCTATTGAGTTATTATTTAATATTATATAGATATGGGTATATATTATGTAACATAATAACCATTTAATATATTTTTTCTGTGTTGGTTCTATGTTCTTACCTTGAATCTTAATTCTCCTATGGGAGGTTTTGCATAAGGCACGCCTTGGAAACTTAAAAATTCTATACCATTGTGAGTTTTAGATTTTTTTCCAGATAACTTTCCTTGTTTAATATCAAGAATTATTTCTTCGGTCATTTTTCTCGCAAACAAGTACTTTATGATCTATGCAAAGAGAAAATTCGAAATAATTAAACTGGTAATTACTGACAAAATAAATTGTTTTTTAAAGTAAATTGGTAAATTGAGTATACTCACTTGAGATCAAATTTATATTTTAAATTTTTTTTATTTTATTATATTATATTAACCCCCTTCTCGTAACTGCAAACAATATATTGCATAAATTTACCAAAAACTAATGTTCTTAAAAATATATTTTAAAAGCAACAGTTTTATACGTCGACAACAAAACAAATTCTAGTTCAAACTCAAACAAAATCCGTTATCCGAAGTACCGAACTGGTCCGAGGTAATACTCACATCAGTCAGTAGAAAATAAGTGGAAGAAGGAGATAGTATTTTTCGAGTTGCCCAATTAAATATTGGAAATAATAAATAACTAATGTTCACTAAAAAGTAATGTTGATAATAATCGTTTATTTTATTCATTTAATTTTATTATTATTGCTCGCTATATTTAGATGTGACCAGCAAGATTTCAAATTTTGCACTCGAGGAAAGTTGGCGTTAATCACATTGATTTTTGGATCATAGCATTTAATTAGCTCTGCATTGCACGGTCAATATTATAGTGGTATATTTTACAAAATTAATTAAAAAATAAAGAACAATCAAGTAAGCTCTGATTCCATAATGTTGAAAGTGGTCCTACCACATTAATTTAAATGCTCGGTTAAAATCTCTTCAAGTCTCCTAAAGGTCTTAAACATATGTTTCTTCCATTATTGGATGTCTCCTCCGTTTCAGTAATAGTAAAATCGATTTAAAAATTATTAATTTGTTTAAAATTTCAATTCATAAAATATTGAAATATAAAAAAATGCTCCATAAAGCATTACAACTTTAAACGTCCTTCTTTATTTCGCTAACTAGTTTCGACCTCAAAGTAGGTCTTCATCAGAGTCTGAAAAATATAAAACAGAAGCATCAAAACAACACTCAACAATCCGGGCAATATAAACGTGCAGCGCAAAAAAAAATGTTAATCACAAAAAAATCAACAACAAAAAAACCTAATTGCAGAAAATATATTTATTAAATAATACATTAAATTCCGATATCGGCTTATAACATATAAGAAAATGACACCTGACTATTTCAATATTCAGGTTCAACAATCAGCCGAATTAGTCTGAAATTTTGAACGGAAAAGTAACACAACTTTCCTAAAACAATGCGAAAAAAGTGTTCAGAACCTGAGATTCAATCAATTATAGAAGAATTGGGAAAGATGACATTAGAATCATTATATAATACAGTGAAAAAATATTTTCTTTTCAAAACACGATACAATTTGTCAGAAAATATTGGAAGATTTTATATTAATATTTTATCTGCACATAATCAAAACTTGGAATTTACACTGCTGTTTTAAAATAATTATTATGATTTATGGAATGTTGATGTATGGGAATGGGCGGACCGTGTGGAATATATTATCATGGTTCATGCGCAGTGGAATGAAATATTTAGACATTTTTATCAAATACTAATTTTTGAAAAAACTGTATCTAATGGTCCTAGATCCTTCTAATAATTGTGTGCTAGCTAGTGCGAACTTCATTGATAATGGGAGCTAGCTTTTAGAACCAAAATATTAACTGGGGAGGGGGGAGATAGCGTTGCTTTAGGCTCCTCCCCCCAGTTTAAATGGGGATTTGTGAAAAACCTATAATGGTGCTAGCTATAATATTTGACTGCTAGAAGTTGCTAGCTCCGGAGCTCACTTTTTGGCAAAAAAATTTTAATTAGGGAGGCCAAAGTAACGGATCCCAAAATTTAGTAGATTGTATAAAAATATTGTTATCCGAAGTATAAGATAATGTTTTGAAATAAACGAATGTAATTCTAAACAGTTTCAAATTTATTAGGGCCAGTTTTACAATAGCAGTATAAACGAAAGAATAAGTATCCCTCATATAAAATATTCAATATATTTTACGTTGAATAGGGAGTAGTGTGTTTTACCATTCGTGTTTTAATAGCGTATTGTTATACCTGAGTTCAGATGAAAACATGTTAGCTTGGTAGTAAAAAGCTGTCAAGTTATTGGTTGTTCGCATTCGCGCCTTTTCATACTTGGTTGTATTTGGTTGTGTTGAAGTATATATTCTAAAGAACATTTTCGGAATGAAACAAGAAAAACGAAGCAGATGCACTAATTTTTCTCCTCTAGAAGTAGAAACTTTGGTAGCATTAGTGGAAACTCACAAATCTGTAGTCGGTATGTATTATAATGGAGCGTACCTATTTTGGTAATGATATGTATTAAAATACTAAATATTAAAATACGTTGATGTTTATCAATTTATTGACACGTAATTTACAACATTAATATTGCCTAGCAATTTTCATTATTAATCCATTACAATACCTCCCTTACAAGTTTAAACGTTGTGGTGGTCGTGTATTTCTCTTCGGTCGCTCAACACTATCTTCTTTAATTCCATCAACTCTCTTATTCTCTTCACTTTCCTCGGCATCCACTACCGGAACATCCCTCCTCTCCACTTCTGCACCTCTCTCTGGTGATCGGTTTACTGCTTTTTCCAGAACATCCCCCTCGAACGACCGGTCGGCATCACCGCCACTAAGTGCCCCCTCTACCGGAATGGTCCGGTTCTCATTCTCCTGCCTTTCCAGGCATCTGCGGGTTTCCTCTCCCACTTCTGGACCCTTGAGCATTTGATTTGTGTGTCTTTTCCACACCATCTCCTCGTTTAACACTTTGCACAAATAGGTTTGTTCGCCTAACACCTCCTCCACCATACATTCTCTCCATAGTCTTTTATTTGGATTCCTGTAATCCCTGCAATAGACCACCTCTTGTTCTTGAAACTGCGTGTTCTGCTTCTTCCTACCCTTCTCTTCCGATATATTTTCTCTCTGGCCTTTTAACAGATCCCATCGTGTTTTGGGTTTAAAATTAAATAATAATTGCGAAGGTGTCATTCCTGTTGTTGAGTGTTCTGCGTTACGGTAAGCAAACAAATAACGTTGCAACAATGTTTCCAACGTCACGCCTTTATTCTTTGGATCGCTTAGTGCTTTTCTTATTCCATTTTTTACAGATTTTACACAATTCTCAGCCGCTCCATTTGTTGCAGGATGGAAGGGGGGTGATGTAATGTGCTTTATTCCATTCATACTGCAAAACTCGCTAAAAATTTGTGACGTAAATTGTGGTCCGTTATCAGTTACGATGCTGTTTGGAATGCCAAATCTTGCGAAACACTCTCTAAATTTCTTCACCGTGGATTCTGCCTCCGTGCTATTCATTATGAATACTTCTGGCCATTTGGAATAAGCATCTGTGATCACCAGCATCATCTTCTGTGCAAATGGACCTAAAAAATCTGCATGTACTCTTTCGTACGCTTTCCCCGCCTTACTCCAAGGTTTTAGTGGTGCCTTCTGCGGTTCGGGTCTATTACATGCACAAACCTTACAACTATGTACATATTCTTCGATATCCTTATCCAATTTTGGCCACCAAAAGTATGATCGAGCTGTAGATTTCATTTTAGCCATTCCCATATGAGACCCATGAAGCTCTTCTAATAATTTGTTTTGGAATTTTGCTGGAACGATTACCCGATACCCCCACATTATCACTCCATCTTCAATGTATAACTCGTCTTTTCTTGACAAAAAAGGGGTTAGCAACTTATTGTTGGATGTGCTCGGAAATCCATATCTGATGAAATTCATGATCTGCCCGGTAACCGCATCCTTTCTCGTCTGCACCCTTAGTGCATTTAAATCTACGGCCATAGAACCTTCCACAAAATTCAGCTGGCAACATTCTTCTTGTTCCACATTCTCTACTTGTAAAGGCAATCTTGATAGGGCATCCGCGTGTACATTTTCTGTACCCTTTAAATACTTAATCGTATAATTGAAGTTCGCTAAAAACAAAGACCACCTTTGCATTCTTCCTGCTGCCATTTGAGGCAGTGTTTTGTCCTCTCCAAACAATGCTAACAGGGGCTTGTGATCGGTCACCAACTCAAATTTTCTTCCTGCCAAATACTGGTAAAACTTATTTACTCCCCAATAAATTGCTAAAGCCTCCTTATGGATCATTGAGTAATTTGACTCTGCCTTGGTCAATATTCGCGAAGCATAAGCTATCGGCCTTTCACTTCCATTATTTAAAACATGCATGAGCACTGCTCCAATACCCTTTAGTGAGGCATCACAAACTAATCTCACCTGTTTTTCCGGATCATAATGTATCAGAACTTCTGAAGACGCCAATTTCTCTTTAGCCAATTTCATCGATTCTTCCGTCTCCTTTGTCCACCGAAATGCAGTATTTTTCTTCACCAAGTCGTACAATGGTTTTAACAATTCTGATAACCTTGGAATAAATTTTGCATAATAGTTGCACATACCAACAAATGCCCTAACTTCTGTTATATTTTTTTGGTCTTGGCGCCTCCGTGATTGCTTTTACCTTGGCCTCGTCCCTACTTAAACCTTCCTTTGATATTATATGTCCCAAATAACTTATTCGCTCTTGGAAGAAAGCACACTTCTTATAATTCATCCTGAATCCCGCCTTTTGTAATCTTTCCAAAACCTGTTGTAGATTTTCCAAATGTTCTTCATCTGAACGACCTGTTATCACAATATCGTCTAAAAAATTTACTACTCCTTTTAACCCTAACAAAACTTTTTCAACTATACTTTGAAAGATGGAACAAGCAGGTTTTGTGCCATACGGTAATCTCTTAACCACGTAAATGCCTTTATGCGTGCTCCATGCAAGCATTCTACTGGTCTCTTCATCTACTGATAATTGGTTGTATGCATTTAAGAAGTCCAATTTCGAATACCTTTCACCTCCTTGTAGTGCCGCAAAAATGTCTTCTATTCGAGGTAATGGGTGGTTACAATCTTTTAGATGTTTATTTAATGTAATTTTGTAATTTGCGCACAGACGTAAGTCTTTCCCATTGGGTTTTAAAATCGGTACCAACGTTGTCCCCCAGTCTGCTGATTCCACTTTAACAATAATACCTTCCGCCTCCAACTTTTCTAATTCCGCTTCAACCTTACTTTTAAATGCATACGGGATAGGTCTGGGTTTGTGAAATATTGGTATTGTTTCTTCTATTAATTCCAACCGAATAGGGTTTCCATTATAAGTGCCCAATTCCGGTTTAAACAAATTTTCAAAATTTTTCAATAACGCTTGTAGCCTGTTATTTACATCTACAGATTTACTAGCATGCATTTGATTTATCTCTAACTTTTCTTGTAGGATGCTTGGATTAATCATCTTAAATTTTAATTTTGTGAATAAATCCCGCCCTAATAATAATCTGTTGCCTCCTCGAACAATCATTAATTCTGCCTTCACTACATTTCCATTTACCATCACGTCTACACTAATCGTGCCCAAAGCTGCTATTACCCCATTATTGTAAGTCTTTAATCGAACCATCGCAGGAGCCAATGGAACCTCTTCAAATCTTCCCAAGTACATGGCCTCTGGCATACATGAAACTCCGGCCCCCGTATCTACTTCAAACTTCACTCTTTGTCCATTTATCTTGCCTTCAATCCACATTGGTTCTACATAATTACAGTCAGAGACTCCTCGTTCCATGTTGAAAAGTTCTGGTCCATCTTCTAATTCCAACATATTGTTGTCTTGTTCTTTCTTTGGACACACCATCGCTAAATGACCCTTAACTTTACAAATTCTACACACATATTCTTTGTACTTGCACTTTGCAAAGGTATGGTTCCTCCTACCACAATGAATACATTGGATTTCATCTACCTTTGGCTTTCTGTCATTTGATAATCTTTGTTTGTTTGAATAACTGACAACTTTATTGATCATGGGAGTTTCTTGTCTGTTCGAGGCCTCCCTACTTGAAGCTATTTCTAACAACTGCTCCAAATTTTGCGTAGGTTTTTCTTCGCACAACCTATCCAATATGCGACCTGGCTTTAATCCTGTTACAAATTTATTTTTCACCCATTCCTCCAACATTGCCCCAAATTCGCATTCTTTAGCTACCTTTTTAACTCGAACAAACCAATCATGAACTCCTTCGCTTTCTTGTTCCAACCTTAGAAATTCAATCCGTTTACGAAATGCTGATACCTTTGGTGTAAATTGTCGGCCCAATAATGACGATAAACATTCCAGTGACTTCCTTTGTGGTAACTCGGGATCGCACAAATCTCGAAGTGTCGTATACGCTTCGGTCCCAATCAACGTTAACAACAATGGCACTCTTCTTGCCTCTGGAACCCCATTGACTTCGAAATACAGTTGGAGTCTTTCAAAATAAATTGACCAATCATCTCCCAACCTATACTCCTCCATTCGTCCCATGGTTCCCACCGCACCCATACTCTCCCCTTCATGCATCTTAACAAGTTCCTCTACTTGTACTTTATTTTTATTCTCGTCGCCAAATGATATGTATTAAAATACTAAATATTAAAATACGTTGATGTTTATCAATTTATTGACACGTAATTTACAACATTAATATTGCCTAGCAATTTTCATTATTAATCCATTACAGGTAACTTCCTTTTTTAAACTATAATTTTGCTTCGGTGTAGCTCAATTTTTTGTCGGAGGTGAGACTCCCAGGAGTGGGTTCCTTTTAAAAATTTTAGAACTGCAAATTTTATTTCCTTATATGGTGTGATTATCGCACGTCGGTCGGCCATGTAGTGCAGATGTGCGTGGCTTGGTTTTAATTTTTCACTTTCTTAATAAATTTTGATTTTTTCACCCTTCTACTTTGATTTTAATTATTTCCAGCTTCCAGCTTTTTCCTTTTCAAATAAAACAAAAGTCGAAATCACAATTTCACTTTTTATTAACTAATTAGCCACAGTGTTCTTTCTAACCAAACCTACATACCTACCAATTTATAGATAACATAGGAAATCTTCGTTTCCAAACTCCAAAAGTTTGTTCTACACTATTTCTAGTTCTGATTTGGGACTCATTAAACAATTTTTCGGCTACTCTTATGGGATTTGACAACGGAGTAATCAAATAATTTGTAAGTGCATATCCGCTGTCTCCAAGTAGAATTGAATCTGCCAGTTCCTCTAATTCAAATTTTGCTTTTAACACAGAATTATAAAAAATTGTTTGATCATGTGAAGCTCCTGGCCATCTAGCCACAATATTTTGAATTCGCAAGTCGGTATCACAAACGACTTGCACATTCCAAGAGAAGGAACCTTTCCGATTTCTGAAATGTTCTGCATCGTCTCCTCCCGGAGAGCGCAATCTTATATGGGTGCAATCGATCGCCCCTACAACTTGAGGAAACGATGCTGTCCGATAAAATTTTTCATGTAGTTTTTGTCGCTGTGCAGCATTGCTTGGAAGGTTACTTGCTTTACAGCAACACATGCATCCTATTTGCTTACACCTACAAAATCGCCTGCAACTAAAAGCATACTGCCAGTTGCAAAATATCTTGAAGTTAGCAATATTTTAGTAACTGGAGATAATGCATGGATTCTGTTTGTTTCGCTACTAATTTTATCTTGAATTTTATTTAATAAATTCATCGTTGTATGTTTTCTTAAACGAAACCGGGTAAAAAAATTCGTTTTCATCCAATACTTTAAAATAATTAATTCTGTAATGAGATAAAATATAAAAAATTAATAAAAACGGCGACGATCATAAATTTTTTTACGTACCTTTCAAGAAATCTTTTAGGCTTTCTTATTTTTGGTATCAAATCTCTTATTATTTCTATATCATCATCTGAATCAAACACTTGAAAATTCATGTTTTATGCAAAACAAATTAACGAAATTAAAAAACTTGCTACTTTTTAGTTTACTATTAATTATATTCGATAATAATAAGTTATTCTAAGGTTTATATCGTACTTTATCCTATTCTGAACTTTTTCTGAGTATGTAAAACGCTACTTATTATGCAGATATTCGTAGAATAGCATTATATGGTAAATACTGCTATTGCAAAACTGGCCCAATGACCTTGCCAAAAAAGATAAACGTTATGCAATATACGATGTTTATACGTATAAATTATACCTGATTTTTTTAATAAAAGTCTAATAACTATTTAAATATAAGAAAATAAAAATAAAAATCTATTCTCCAAGTCTTTTAATAAAATAGATAGGAATTTTCTTATATTAATTAAAACTCCCAAACTGGGAATATGAGTTATACTATTTAAATGTGAAGAAAACGACCAAGTAGCTTGACTTTTATATAGTATTTTGCTGTGCTATGTAGAACAATGTTTACTTTTTTACAACATAATTTGGTTGCGCAGGTAGTTCTCCACCAGAGAATTCTAAACAAAAATGATTGAAATAGATAAATGATTATTCCTACAACTTTTGAAGAAATCAATTTAATTAGAAATTTTAAAATCTGCTACACGTTTGCGGTAGGTATCATATCATAAATTTCATCCCATAACTTCATTCTAGTATTTTCTGGATTACAACCGACGGTTAAATTTTCGCCAATATCAACAAAATGATATATTTCTTTTTCCACCGGTTTCCATTCTATATTAAGCAAAGAATCTGGTTCAATTGAATTCGGATTACCATTTCTAGCAAAATTGGTCCATAACTTTGTAAATCTTTTTATTCCTTCGGATTCTGTGCTATTTGAAGCAAATTGTTTAGTGAAAGTTGTTTTAAATAAGTATCCAAGATCGTCAGCATGTGAAACTCCTACAAATATGATTTGTCAATTAAAATAAAAACTACTAGCTATAGGTATACCCGAAGATGTTGATTTCATCACATGTTTGTAAAAATTTAATTTAGATTCCAACGAAACTCTGTAGTAGTAGATAGGTTCAAACGAAGTTGCACTGAAATACCTAACAGTACTATGAATACCACTCAAAAAGGAGCAATCGGTTTCCAACTAAAAATATGTGAACACATTCTTTATAAAGTGGAAATTGAAGGAACATTAATTGGATTACCATAAATGACTTGTCAATATTATTCCTAGACGGTTCTTCATTACCATAATACAAAGTTTTAATTCTTTCGCCAAGTTCTTTTGATTTACTACTACCCTTAGGTAATTTTAATATGTAGGGTAAAGTTGTTTCAAAATTATTTCTAAATGTAATTTGTCCACCACGACACTTTTCTACATACTCTATATTCATTCCTTCTCTGTTACAATAACCAATCATTATTGGAACTTGACTAAAATTTCCCGATTTAGTTAAATCAAATGGATGTTTTGATAGAAAAGTAGGTTCTCTTGTTGTAGTTTCAACTACAGGACTGATGATTCTTTCGTTTACATGGAGTGTTACCTGCAGATATAAAAATATACATCAAATAAATTTTGAAAAATTGAAATACGCTACATCTGGTAGTTTATCTTGTAAAAATATAATTTCTTCAGATGTCATTTTCTGTAACTTTTTGATAATTTCACTTTCATTTTCCGGTGCGACCTCTAATACTTTTGCAATTGATGAAGTGGTTCGCTTACCCATAGCCCAAGTATTAATGGCAGTTCCACTTTGTAATATAGCCTTATGAAACAAACCTAAAAATAGAGGATACATTTAATTTTAGGGTGTTTAAAATAATACCTTTCGTCATGGGAGATAGAATCAGGTAATGAACGGATGAACCTCCAGCACTTTCTCCAAATATAGTCACATTATCTGGATCACCGCTGAAACTTGCTATGTTTTCCTTTACCCATTGTAAAGCCATAACTTGATCTTTAAGTCCAGCGTTTCCTGGAATTTCCAAAGAGGGATCTTCAAAATTTATGAAACCTACGATAGTTAAAGCCATAGGTAAATTGAAGTTGGAATAATTTTAAAGGCCTACCAAATAATCCAATTCTGTAGTTAATAGTAACTACAACTACATCATGAGGAATTAGAAAGTCGGGTCCATAAAGCTCTGAACTTCCCGATCCATTTATAAATCCTCCTCCATGTATCCATACCATAACAGGTTTTAAAGCGGTAGATTTATGTGGTAACTATAAACATGAAAGTTTTCTAAGAATATTTTTAATCGCAAATAATTCACTTACATTTGGTGTGTAAACATTTAAGAAAAGGCAATCTTCCGAACCAACGATTTCGTCAGTGAGAATGTGCCTTGCGTAGCAATCGCTTCCTTCTTTAGTAGCATCTCTTATTCCATCCCAAGGTTCTGGTAATCTGGGGGACTAAAATTTAAAGTTTCAAATATGTCTGAATTTTAATTGCAGATATATGGGTTTTGAAGATTGCATTTTTTCAAGGGTAGTTCGGGAAATGTAAGAACTAATTGCAATGTATTCTGTGATTCGATGCCGACGTTATAGTCGATACTAAATCTTCGAAATTTGTACAGATATGACATCAGAAATATAAGAAAGAGGGGTCACTACCTTTGTTAAGCTAATTTGCGATATGTACATAATGATAAAATAATATACCCAGTGACAAACCGCTTACCTTAAATCTCAATTCGCCTAATGGAGGTTTTGCATACGGAATGCCTTGAAAACTAAGAAACTCTTCGCCATGAAGAGCAGTTGATATTTTACCACGTAATTTTCCCTGATTTATATTCACAATAAGTTTTTTTTCCATAATTAAATTTTACTCAATCAAACCGATCACAAAATAGTATCATTGCTATAGATTACACTTATATAGATCGCTACCGATATGATTTATCTATTCCAATAAAGATAGTAGCCAGACGAGATACTGGGATACGCGCAGATAGAATTATTACCAAGTTATTTTTACTTTGTGAGTGAAACACAAAGCATCAACAGACGCTAGAAGGCAGCACATTAGTTGTCCTTGAGGTTTATTTTAAATTATCAAAAAACAAATTATAGTCTACATTAATTAGTTTAATGTAAAAAAAAGTACATAATAAACTTCTGAAGTGTTGACCAAAATTCTTAAAATTTTAGTTTTAGATTACTACAGAGTCTTAGTTCGTAAATCATTTTCATAAATTATATCCCAAAATCTCATTCTATCTATATCTGGTCTATAATCCATTTTAGATAGTCTTCCAATAGTTAAGTATTGAAATCCGTTTTTGAAAACAGGATTCCATGTATCTTTATCATTTTGTGATCTTGAATTGGGATTACCAGTAGCTGCAAATTTAGTCCACATGCGTATCACTCGCTTAATTACAACATCTTCAATACTCTCAAAATATATTTCAGGTGAATATTTTATAGAAAAAAAGTAAGCCAAATCATCGCCATGGACAACTCCTATATTTTATACAGTCAATTAATTAGCTAAAGATGTTGTATTAACTAACACTACAATAATTAATTTACCTGGATATTTTCTTTGCTGCACGGGGGGTAACATATTTTTAAATATATTTAGTGAAGTCTCATAGGTAAATTTGTAATAATAAATTGGCGTAGAAGGTGCAACTGCGTGATGATTTTTAACAGTGCTGTGAATTCCTCGCAAGAAAAATACATCTGTCAATAACTGATATAAAGGATCCATCATTTTTAGCCTCGGGGAACGCCCCATTCTGGTACTAAAAACGCGAGGACCATAATAAAAATTTTCAATTCTGTTCGCAATAGTGTCACTGATAAGATTTCCTTTGGTTGCAAATAAATTATTGGGAATTACTCTGACAAAATTAGTTATTATTTCAGATTTTCCTGTTATATTTCTATTGTATATATCCCAATAAATTCCTTCTCTAGATGTGTAGCCAATTATCATAGGTACTTTTGAAAAATTTCCTGATCGAATGATATTTATTGGTTCGTCCGGTAGAAATTTTGGGGTATTTTTTTGCTTTTCAACAACAGGACTACATAACCATCTTATATCCACGTCGTTACTCTGAAAATTGAATTTAATTGCAAAGGTTTGTAAGGTAGTATGGGGCAAAATCTAACGTTTGTGATATTTTCTTGCGCTTCAAAAATTTCTTCGACTGGTATCGGTTTGAGTTTTCTTAAAATAAATTCATCATCGTCGCTCTCAATATTTAATTCTTTTGCTAGAAGTTTCCCGGAACCAAAAACACCGTTAACCCAAGGATTTAAAGCACATCCACTTTGTAATATAACTCTGTGAAATAATCCTAAACACTTTTAAATTAAAAATTCAAAACTTTGCCTTGTCTTCTAAACCTGTTGACATAGGGGACAGCATATGTAGATGTGCACAAGCAGCTCCGGAACTCTGTCCAAATAATGTTACATTGTCTTTATCGCCTCTGAACTGAATAATATTCTTTTCTATCCATTTTAAAACCATCACTTGATCTTTTAAACCGGCATTTCCGGGAACTTTTATAAATTCAGTTTCAAAACTGGTAAATCCTGAAATGTAGTAACATAAAAATATGTTTAAATTAGTATTATATTCCTAACTTTCCTAGAAGTCCTACCCTATAATTAAATGTAACTAATATTATATTTTTTGTCATAAAATAATCTGGTCCACATAGTTCCATATCTCCAGAACCGGCAACAAAAGCTCCTCCGTGTATCCAAACCATTACAGGAAGCAACCGGTAGGCAACAGAAATCTTTGAAAAACAACAAAAATTAGGTGCAATTCTTAGCTTAAGTTTAATTTTTAGTCCGTCATCACCTTTGGTGTGTAAACATTCAAATATAAACAATCTTCTTCACCATCCACTCTATCAAAATCAATAATATTTCTTTGGTAACAATAAGCTCGTTCGGTGGTACAATCTAAAATATCTTCCTCCCAAGGTTCCGGTGGATCGGGAGCCTGAAAATTAATTTTTCTGTGAAAACATTAGAGTACCTCCATAAGAAAATACTTGCTTTAAATCTAAATTTTCCTAAAGGCGGTTTCGCATATGGAATTCCTTGGAAACTATAAAATTTTCTACCTTTGTGATTTCTACATATTCTACCCATTAGCATCCCGTGATCAATACTTATTGTAGCAAATTCAAAATTCATCATTTTTATAGAATGGTCAGTATCTGAACGATTATACTAAAAATTTTGATGACGTATTAACTATTAAGAATTATTGTCAGTCATAGAAACCTTCATATTTTGTATTTGAAATTTTCGTTTAAAATTTAAAATTATAGAAAATAACTACGCAAGGTTTGTATTTATTCTCATGCTATACGTTGTCTTATGCAGAGGGCGCCACATATGCTAAAAACTATACCATATCGCAAAAAAATAATATAAACCACAAAAATTTATTGTTTATAATTTTTGGAAAATAATTATTATCCACCATAACATTTAGCATTCAAGTTTCTTAAAAATCAAAATATGCGAGCACTTACCTAAATATTTTGAACAACATTAAATCGTTATTCATTAAATTTTCATAAGCTAATTATTGAAATTAGTATTAACCTACCTGTGAATTTAATTTATTTTAACTCTTGTAGGAAATAAAGAAAATGTAAAAGAAATTGTATTGGGTTTTTATTCAAATTAAAATTTTTGAGATACATCAATATTGCATTGTACATAAATCAATTCGTCGAAATAAAAAGAGGGTACATTGTTATTTAAAATGAGCGTTCTAGTTCTTAAATAAAACCTTCAGGTTTTCTTTATTTATAAGACATTGTGATTCAAAATTGTCGTTGATGTAAATATTTTATATAAACTAAAGGAAACTCAAGGTAGCTTGCCTTGAAGATTAGCTAAAATTGCTACCTACTCCAAAATCTACCTTCATTTTGTTTTTAGTTCAGCTTTGTAAAAGCCCCAAGAACAGGTTGAATACTTGCCAACTGGAGATCTAATCTTAGTAAAAGCTTTCCGTATAGCTTTAAAAGTTGTTTTGCTTTTAGAAAACTAGGTTATTAATTCATTTTCCTCATGGTATTTAAAAGGTTTCCCTACATTTGTGCAACATTGCTAGCCACCAAAACAGAGACACCAACGCGAAATAATCAAAAAGAAGTTTAATTTAATTTCGATGTTATAAATTTTTGAAGTTGACAATTTATAAACATTGTGGTGTTTCCAACTTGGAAACTCTTGTAAAGACAATGAAATATAAATCAAAGTTGTGAAGCAATCTAGAATAGGATGCAACTTCCTTCAGCATAAAGTTACAAGTTTGCTTGAACCTCGATGTATTATAATAATAGGAGATTGTTTCAAGTCTTGTTGTAGATTTTCTAGCTTTCCTGAATTGTCTTAATGTAAAGCGTTAAATACAATAATAGTTAGTTTCGTCTATTGTTAAAATTCTTAAAAGTTTCTACACTTAACTAACTAGGAAGTATCTAACCGTCACCTTATAACTTATTAATGTAAATCTGAAACACGTCTCCGAAATAGTTGAAAATTTAATATTGTATTATAATTTTATTTAAATACAAGTCAGTAAAACTACCACACCTCTACAATTCGCCCGTAGTATTCATAGATTTGTTATCATATTCTTTCAAATTAAAAAAATAGTATATATAACTCCGGAATAAACTAGTCGTTAATCGCTCGTGTGGATAATTTATCACTCGACTTAACATCCTGTGACATTATCCACACTCGCGATTAATGACCTGCTGTACTCCCTTGATATCTAATATACTATTATGCTCAATGTAATACGTGATATTACACGGTTGTGGTTTTTAAAAAAATTAATGCATTTATTATCTTTATTTTTCAAATTAAAACTAAATTCAAATGTTTTTCAGCACAGTAGATATCACTTATAATGTATTGATCAGGTTTTTTGCGATTTAATTTTAATTTTCAATGTTAGAAAATAAAAAAACTGAAAATATAGCACTTGTGCACTCTTCCTGCAAACTGAAGCGATTTTTACGTTTTTTTTATTTTTAAAGACAAGTGATTGTCTCTAGAGGTAACTTGATTATAGACTTCCTTCCGAGTGTTTGATTGGACTGAACCAATTGATCCATTTCTAACCTTATGAAAAATTTATAAAATTGTGCAGTTTTTTGTTTCATTATTACGAAGCGTAGCTGGTACGTATTTTTACTTTCTTTTAATTAAAGAATTTTATGTCACTTCAAATTAAATTAAATTTTTTATTAAAGTGGTAATTTAAAAAAATCTTCATTAATTTAGTATCTCAAAGCTGAAGCTCACGAACAGTGAAACTATAATTAATTACGAACTGATGTTAATTCCTTAATTCTTGAAATATATTGAATTAAAAAAATATAAATTTACATAATTATATTAGTAGGCGTTTCTTTCCGGTGTTGGTTCTACCACATACAATAACATCCGTCATCCATATAACCATGTATGGTTAATATAATTGGTTTAGAGGTGTTTTGTCATCGACCTCGAAAGATTGGGTTTGAACAATAGCACTTGCGCCATTACAATGCTGTAATACTGCAAATATTTAAATAATCGCTAGAATTCTAGAACCCACAAAAAATAAGTTATAATTACTTGAATTTCGCGTACAATGAGCCCAATTTTCAAATTGGTTGTGAAAAATTTAGAAAATTACTGCATAGCTTTCATCGCTTCTATTTCAATTACTATTCTACAAATTTTATTAGTCGATATTATTACTTCTATTCCGAAAAACAAGGCGGATTTTATAGGTATATTATTATCGGGCATTTCAATGTTCTCTATATCCGCACTTACACTTTACTATTGAAAAAGAAGAACAAAACAAAACTTCATGGATATGAAGGGAATTAGTTGAATTAATTCAGAAGAGAAATTGTTTCAAATATGTTCAAATTAAATAACAATTAAATATATAAAAATAAGAACATTTTTGTTCAAAATTGACATTCCGGCATTTCTAAAACTTTTATTATTAAATCAAGTTAAGTTTTTCTTAAGTTTTTTAGATATTATTATTTTGTTCTCATAATAATTTTAACGTGCACGACACTCAGTGTGAAGCCGGGATCCCACGAGTGGTGCATTTGGTCAATGTTGGTCATAGAAGTGCACTTACTGTCTCCTTCTAACTAATGCGATCCCGTAAGTAGTAAGCGTTCTTCTGTGGCCAACATTTGATCAATGCACCACTCGTGGGATTGCGCCTTAAGACGATTCGACCCAAAAGACCCGAGGGTGCTTTTGGGGTACTTTGCCGAATCAGGCGGTGCAACAATGGGTAATTAATCCCATTTTCGTACTGTGACAAATACAATACGTAACTCCACTTAGTCAACAAAAACTCTAATTCTCTATAGCCGTTGTCCTAAGATCACCGACTAGAGAGGACATTGATCGGATTCTGTACCAACCTCATTGCACGGTTGGTAGCCCCAACTTATGACGGTCGTTTAGCCTTCCGGATAATTTTCTTGGCACAGGGTCGTATGAGTTGCCCACCTCTTTGAGGACCTTTTCCTTACCGAACTGTGGATCAAGCCATATTTTCCCGGACACTTAACGATCAAAGTAACTTAATTTTATTTATTAGCTTACAATAGTATTTCTTTCTTCTGGTTAAATTACAGGTAGAATTTGTTAAGAATTGATAACGGTCGACCGTGCCTGGTGGGTTCCGGACTTAGGTCTAGGGTTACATAACGTTGGAGCGGAACGGTTCTGTTTCCCAATTCCTACAGCTGGCAAGGTACAATTGTTGGTAGTTGATGACACTCAACCATGTTTTGGTAGGATTGTTGGCATCGGATCGTGTAGGTTGCCAGCCTGTTTGGTGTTTGGTTCTTTCTAAGAGAGTCTGAAAAAGAGTTTCTGTGTTGTCAAAGTCACATTGTCTGCAGATAAAATCTACGTCACTGTAATATTCCGGTGCAGAATATCACTGGGCTTTGATTAGTCCTCCATTCTACTGAGTTCTGAGAAATCTAGTTTCGCCATTATTAGTTGGTCTAGGAAACCCCTGAGTTAATGAAACTCAGCTATATTCAGGTTAGTATAGGAGGGGTTGCATGAGTATTTGGCACCTAGTTTGCCACCAAGATGGAGGAAGGCCATCTTCCCCTGATTACTTAAATATCTCAAAGCTATTATTTGACTTGAGTTGTGCCTCTCTGTGAAAAGAGATTTGCATCGGATCGTGTAGGATTGCCAACCCGTTTCGTGACAGATCTTTTCAGAAGACAGAACTTTTCTTTCTTTCCGCATACTTTTACAAGTGTGCGGAAAAGTATTACCGCACTAGAGCGGAAAAGAAGTACTTTTCCACACACTTTTGAATATCACAAACTAAGACTTTTTCAAACATAATTTAATTGTTTTCATTAAGAATTTAGGTAAAATTGAACTGCTTGTAGTGATATTTCTATATTTAAAGTTAAACAAAAATTTATAATATATTCAGGTAGATAATTATTTATATTTATATTATATTATATTTTATAATATTGTAACTTATAATACATATATTTTTCTTATAATAAAATTTAAATTTTCAAGAAATATAATTATAACAATTTTTCAAAAATTTTAAAAGTATGTATGACACCTTAACATTGTTTATGTTATGTTTGCTTGTTTATTTAACATTTTCATTCTGAATCTACATTTTTAATCCTAAATTATTCAGGTTATAACTAATATAAAATGGTGCTTATTGGTGCACATTTACAGACATTAATAATTAAGAAATAAACCTAACCCAAATGTTAGAATAAAATTATTTTAACTCGAGGTTGAAATGTATAATACAAATTTTTGTATTGATTGATTTAATTATATTTTACTAATATAGTGGGATCCAATTTTATAGCTCTCCGCGTCACGCAACTGCTAAAATTTGACGAATAGGTCCATAATAATCTATAAATAGATGTGCTTTTACACACGCATTTCAAAAAAATATATAACGTGCAGGGCCGCATTTATGAACATTTAGAATGAAACAAGACGCTATTAAATTGCTGATAATGATTATTATCGGCCATAGTAACAAATTATAGCCGATGAAAACTGAACGAGTGCGGTAGCATGAGTGCAATTCTCAGAAAGTTTTATCAACTGATTTCATATTTAACTAGTAATTACTAATTAAGTTACATAATAATAATATGCGATATTACCTTCCTAGAAGTTATTGATAAACTGTCTTTTGTAAATTATTACTAAATTACGATTGTACATTTAAAAGTTCTCTTACAAAAGAAAATTAATTCCAAGATGAATTGATCTGCAAAATGAAAAACGAAGTTAAACAAAATATTGAAAGTTAGCTTATTAGGTAAAAGTTTAGGCAGGAAATGAAAATTAATGAAGACAATTTTAAGTTTACGATAGGTAGCAGTATTTAATTTGTAAAATTAAGATACCTAAGCTAAGGGTGCGTTTCATAAGGGTGTAGATAAAATTAGATATTGAGGTGGGCGTGGAATATTGTGACGTTGATTGCTATTGTCATGACTATTATTGTTCACTCATTTCTCCCGGATGTTAATTATCTATGTTTCCATTTGTTAAATTATTTGTTTGCTACAGACTCAGTAAATTGCATTTTGATTAAATAGCAACCCCCTGCAATTTGACGATAAAATATCTAACGTCTAATGAAAAGTAAAAATATTACTTAGCATGTGTCATTTCAGTTAGGTAATATAAAACTTGAGCGATACTTATTACATAGCAATTTATGATACCCTTCAGTTGCCGAAGCAAAATTTTCTACAAGTTTAATGAAAATAGAATTAAAATCTCTTGTATCTCAAATAACAATTAACACAATTTTAAAATTAATTAAGAACATATCTCGTCGGCTTTCTAATTTGTCAAGCAAAATTAATTTTAATGTTCGGTAATAATATTTTTTCATAATTATTAAAAGAAGAGCTCTAAATACAGGATGTACAAAACAAAATGGAACTATAACTACATAAATTATTATTAACAAAAATGGCAGTGAGAATTTTTGACTTGAGTAAATACTTACTGTTCTACTGTGATTGGATACTAACTTCCGAAATTATATCCCCACCTCCCATACTATATATTATTCCAAAGTAAGTATTTTATAAGAATAGTTTTTTGCATTTTAAAAAATTTTTCGTTACTATAAAAAATAGTTTGGTGGAAATGAACAGAGGAATTGGATTGCAACTATGGCGCAATATTTTATATGCATTTGGTGCATCCAAGACATTACAATCCTTTTCACGTCTGACCTAGGGAGCGTGTATCATTGTATTTTTAGAAAGGTTTGTGTTTGAAATACTAGTATACATACAAAGAAGTTTAACACTATAAAATTCTTTTAAGGTTATGTGTGCGATGTGTCGCAAGATTTAAATAATACATTTAATATCTCGAAAAAGTCTTCTCATTTTATCTAAATCGGACGATTGCTTCATACCCAGCATTGATTTTTAAATTTTATTTATCATTCGAATAAGGAAAATAATTATTCAAACATCCTAAATTGGGCAGGTGTGGTGTGCCATAATAAGGCGCTTGCTTTTTGTAGATGCAACCGCATCGAATATTTTGATTAACTAAACTAACCTTTTGTTACAGTGTAAGTTGTTTATACCTAAGAATTATGCATGCGTTATTAAACCATTCATTCCAAAACCAATAAATTTATTTTAACTTATCATCCATATTATGGCTCAAAATGCACCTGTCAAAAAAAGTGAAATTTTAATTTATTTTTGATTAAAAATGATCCTTGAAAATTATAATAATTATAAAACCAAACATCAAATTCAGCATCTTCTTTTCGTTTACTTTTTTCGGCGTTAACATGATTTACCTACACATAAACAGTTTTCAAGTGTCAAATTTATTTTTATGGTATTATTTTTTATAACTTCAAAAATTACAAAATAGCTTGATGAGCAGGCTATAAAAACATGTAATATATTGTATTTTTGAATACCTGTTAGTTGTTTAACTTAAAAATTTAAATATTTTTAATAAGATTTATTATTTATCACCTGTTGTCATGTTTCTGGTTGTAATAGTAATGTAAATTATTATTTGTATAACCAGCTTTCATTATAATTATCTGAAACTAATATTTAAAAGCTTAACCAAAATAAATTTATTACATTGCTGTACATACTATTGGTTACATAAACGATATCTTGTCAAATCTCTTTTATTTAAGTAAATACATATCTACAAATGTATAATAAGCAGGTATTATTTATTAGCAAATATAAAACTAATATATTAGGTACATAATATTGGCATCCTTTCTACTGATATCGTTTCAAGAGATAATAATATGGTAGGTATATTGCTACAGAAACTGTAGCAAACCATTGGCTCAAAAAATTTTACAGTGCAATTTTTATATGAGTCATAAAATTATCTACCTTCTTACTATGTGAAAAAATCTTGTTTTATTTCCCTTGAGTTTTAATTTTATTTTCAGTATTTTCCGAGTGAAAAGAATTTGAAATTAATGTAGACACACTTATTCTTGGAATATTGTTAGTTTCATAGTATTTATCGTCATCAAACACTGCAAAAAACTTATTACAATGAGAAATATTTATCTCAAACGAACCAATAACTGAAACAGGTTATTGAAGCGTTGTATGAATTCATTTCACTAATGGATTATTTCTTGGCTGAACTAGCATAGGATGATAATAGATATTGTATATCAGTTTTTAATTTATCTATTAGGTATTCTCTTACTAAATAAAGCAATCTATATGTTCATCTTCTGGACACAGAGTCAAATTACAATATTATCTATGGTATAGCATATAATATCCGGTTATGGAACGATATTTCGCTATGATTTTCAATACCATTTATGAAAAATTATATTCAATACATTTTCATTGAAAAGATTTACATTTTAGATACATATTTTAATATAACCACATTTTATTTCAATACATAGCTATGATATTTTATAATATTTATGAAGTGCTTCTAAATAAAAACGCACAAAGTTAATTAACTGAAATATTGTTTTGATTGAGGTTTTTTGCAGTATTTTTCATTATTAATGCGGATATAACTTAGGTCGCATCATAATAATATTTGTATAATATTGATGCTGGGTTTCACAAAAGAGGTTTAAAATTCAATCTAGGATTATAATATTCAAACAATATAACTACAATACATTTTAATTGTTGTAACTATGGTTATAATTTTAATCGTAGTTTAAATTTTATGATACCTTTATGAAACCCAGCATGAAAGTTTTACTTTTATTTCAATTTTATTCTGTTTGAAATAAATACCCATATTATATAGAATTGTCGAGTCAGTGTGTGCTATTTACATATTTTAAAAACATTTAGTCAAAGTGATATGTCTACATATCAAAAAGTTTTGATAGCTATCACTACATAGAACTGATTGTTAAACTACCGGTTAAATGTACGCTAATGTTGGTTAGAATTAAAAATAAAGCAATTCATTTGAGACCATTAGTTTGTAATACGTTTTTATTTTAATTTATTAGTTTTTATCACACTCTTCTGGGGTTTTCAGCTGCCCTTAATTTATATCTTCAACATATCATACATCTTAAAAGTCTTATCGATGCTCATACATTTATCAAATAAATCGATTTTGAAACCGACAACATTTTACTTTATTATCATTAAATTTCCTTGCAAGATATTTTAATTTCACCAGTTTTTTAAATAAATTGTAATTAAACTATTAGTCAATTGCTTTATTGCTTTTGATATAATATAAATAAATTATTATCAATTATAGGTAGGTATAGTTATATACCTTTTGTATTATAACCAAGATATCTAATTTTAATTATTCTTAAGAAGAAAAAGAAAATATTATTAAACATAGAAATCGTTATGTAATAGAAAATGTTTTGACTTTATGTTAAAATTTGCATGCTAGCTTTGGTATTCGTAAAGATGTATTTCTCCACGTAAGTAAATAAACTAATTATTATCTTCATAACCTTCGTGCAATTTTGTTTTCCAAAAAAATGAAATTATTTTATTTTAGTTAATTAATAATCCTAAATTACAAAAAATATACCGCAAATAGTAGGTCGATAGTTGGACATCATTAATTACATTTTTATTATGATGTCAAACTTCACATCAAATTACTAGGATACTCACAATATAATGAAGTAATTTTAATGATGTAAATTGCTACCGGTGGTAGCGATGCGTATTAATATTGAGATATTAAGTGCCGATATCATAATCCTAACAATCTTTAATTAAAATTAAATTTATTTGATGCTAACCGATGCAGAAATAATAAAAATGTAATTGTAAGATTTCCATTTTATACCTTATTTCACATTCTGCTAACAATAAATTCTATACCATTAAATATCGGGCTTATAATATGCAATTGATTTTGTAATCATTTCAGATCTTCGTAGCAAGCAAAAAATATAAGGATTCCTATACATAAATCCGTGATTTGCATTACTGGTTTAATAAGTTTTTCAAAATCTGATCTGCAACTATTTTAGCCTTATTTATGTATTTTCTTAAGTAGGTGTGTATAATATTATATAAAAATAATATTGTTTTCTTTAATTACTCTTTTATATTTGAACTTTTATTATTACTAAAAGTTTGTCAATAAATTTCTTCCTTGAGTGCAACATCAAATGACTACACAGAACACTTATAAAACTTTCAATATTTTATAACATAATAAGTTAAGCATCCCAGCTTAAAAATGAAATTTCGTCCGTTTATGATCAACAGTAAACCTAAAAACCGAAATAAACTACTTTTATTAGTACGGAAACCAGAGATGCAGAGGTACGTAGGATAATATCATTTTGATCGTATAAAAAGTTACTTATTACTGTCATTAAATAAAGCATAAAGAATTTTCTAAATCTCTAAAGGTAATTTCATCCAAATTTGTAGCGAATAAACACGGGCTTCATCAATTGCTATAAATAATATTTGGATATTTTCAGTTTAATTTAAAAGGTTTTTTTAAATTTCAAGTTATTTAAAGTTTGATAAGGATTAAGTAATATTTCTATTTTATAATACAAACTACACTTAAATATTATATTGATTTCAATATGTTAACTAAATGACATAATTTAAGGATAGGTCAACAAAATAAGGCATACAGTTTGAGAGGTATTTTGTCCTATGGAGGTAAAAGTATTATAAAGCATACCTACTGAAGTTTAGTTAAAATTTAATGATTCTATGTCAAAAAATTAACAAGAAAGGTTTACCTATTAATATAAAATAGCAGATTTGTGTGTGTACAATTATTATTTCTTATTTAAGAACGAATTTATTCTAACGTAGCTTTTAATTAATTAAACTTTTTTTTCAAGTTCTTATTTTACAAATTTCCTAATTGCCACTGTAGATTTATTCTTGACCTTAAAGGAATTTTCAAAGATATGGTCGCATTATTTTGACTCAGGTGTTTTTTTCTCAATTATTAGTTGGTTCTTTGAATTAACAAGTTTTTTGCGTTAAAAATATTTAAAATCTTCCATGGGGAGGACTGTAGACACTAGCCTTCATAGAGATGGTTTGAACTTTTTATTTTCGGTTTTAGCTTATAGGTTTCTAAATATTTAGAAAAACAATAATAAGTTTGTCGTGTAACCTGAATTAACGAGACGAACAGTAGTTGTTTGTGACAGGACATAATTAGGATTAAGCTGGAATAAATTAAATTATCTCTATTCAAATTTTTCAAAACAATTTGAATTTGGCCTGATGCTTTTTAGCGTCTGAAGGAAAACGAATCCATCAGTTACAGGCCAACCACAAAAAATACTTTTGTTTCAAATGAAACATACTATTTTTTTAATCAAAAAATGTAACGAACATCAAATAATGAGTTATAGGTAACCCTATAAACGTTCATGGAAGGAGATTTACTTTGAATACATGGCGTTAGTTATTCCTACTTGGTGGTCTCACTCAGAGATGAGCTTCTTTCATTTCTTTCAAAATCTATTTCACCGAGACGCGGATTTTGTTTGTCCAATCTCACTCTTCCAAGTGAGGCAACTATATCTAAGTCGAATTTTTATGATATTTGCTGTCGATGTGAGATCCATCGCAATAAATCCTAAAAATGAGCATTTACGAAAACCTGATTGATTTCTGTTTACGTATCCTGTTTTGGAACGCCGATAAGAATTTTTTTATGACCGATCTCTCAGGCTCTTAAAAGTTTGGTGATTGTAATACGTGACAATCTTGTCGGTTATTTTTTAGCCTTCTTCTGTCGATAAGAACGAAAGAAAAATAATAAAATGTATTCCAGTTTTCCACTAATATGTCTGCAATAAAATTATTGTTGACTGGTCTATAAGCTTTTTAATGAAAAACAATTAATGTGCGATAGTAGCTGATAGGCTAAAACGACTGGAAACTGGAAGCAGATAAAAGCTACCTAATAAAGAATAAATACCGGCTACTATGATTATAATAAACTGATATAAAATAAATTGAGAGTGAAAATCAAAGTAAATTTAAAATAATTTGAAATGAAGGAACTGGATCTGGTTAATTATGTACTAGTAGGTATATTATTTTATCGATACTAAATTATTAGTATACTACTCAAACACATTTTTTTTTAAATTAATGATATTTTATTACTAACGTGAAGTACAGTCCAGTTTAATACAAATATTACGTACTACTTTGTAATAATATAATGATTTTAAAAAAATGCTGGGAACATCTTCGTATTTACTTTACATTTTAAATATTATTTTATTGTCTTTCGTGTAAATTTTGAAATACTGCACTTTATCCTTTGATAATTATGCCGCATTAAATTAAATTTTTCTTATTTTTCCTAAGTAGCAGTTTTCCAAACAAGTACTTATTTCATGATGCTGAAGAAAGTTTATGTTGAAAATTTCAAAACCTCAAATCTTGAAAATGTGATCATTTGTAGGTTTTGATAAAATGATACACAAAAATTTGATTTAATTGGTGCATAATCGGTAACTTTAAAATATTTAAATTTTTTTTGTAAATCACAAAACTGATTAATATATAATTAACATTTATTTACTTAACTTTCTGAAATTTTTTGTAAATTTCCAACCGAAACAAATTAAAATTATTAAAAGCTTCAAAAAATTATACAAAATTAAAATTCTATTACACTTGAGACACGCCATTTTGTAATAGCAAGTAAACTAAAACGTTTTACAGTTAAAGAATTTAATTGTAATTTAATTACTTACTTCCCAAAAAAGTTTAAAGTTTTTTTCTAGATAATTTAATGCTTTCATTATGAGAACTTCTCGTCGAGGTTTTTCTTTTTATTTAGTTTTAATTTAAATTACTTTAGGAAAGAACGTAAACTAAAACTAGTAGATAAACCCGAAACAAGTACTCCCTTAAGTATGTCAAAATGGGTCTTTATTTAGATTACCCTGACAAGTTCTTAATTTTATGTTTTGCGAATAATAAAGTACAAGTCTTGCAATCGTTTTCCTTGTTAATAATTCAAAAGTAGTTAAGCTGACTGCAATTTTCATTTAAAAATATTCAATTTAATACAGGGAAAACAAGTAAATTTCATTCCTTCTGCAGAGTAATCGTAAACGCAAACTTTTCCAAACGACGCGCGACGGACGGCGCGACCGACGGCGAAATTAATTTAGTATTATTTTAAATAATCCCAGAATTTATTTACATTAGCAGGCTAGAACTATTCTACAAATTTCCTCAGGTTTTCAAAAAGACATGCAATGTTTTTGTGCATTTGCCAATTTAAGTAGTTGTTAAAGTAAACTAAAATGTAGTTAACTTTGTTGTATTTCCCAAAAGATTTTGTGCAATTTAGTTAACATACAAAATTTAGTGGTATTATTTGCACGACATTTCTTAGCAGTTTTTTTTTTCTTATTATATAATATCATTTCCTAATTTGTATAGTTACACTCAAATGCAGGAGAATAGCATGACGGGAACTAATGATTTAATCATGATTCTCAATTCATCTGCCAGACAAAAGTTTTGTTTAATTTTCTAACTATAAGTTAATTTTAGTACATAAATTGAACTGTCTGTCAAGTTATTAGAAATGCGTTCGTATTATATGACTTTTGAAATGTTAATTGTGTAAAGCTTTTAAAATTATTTTTAGGAGTTGTTACTTTGTTATGTACCCATACATTTGAGAAGTTACAATATGGCAAAACAACATACAACAAATGGGATATCGTCGGGCTGATGTATAAATTTTTACGTTTTTAATTATAAATCTTCTAGTGACAAATTTTCTAAATTTGTACATCCTTATAAATTCTGAACCTTGTGATGGTTTGAATAGATTACCTATTCATTTATAAGACAAATTATTAACTTAAAAGTTAACTCAACGCGAGAAGTCGGTATCTAATAAATTAACTTGTAAACGATGTATTTTTATTTCTATAAACTACAATTTAAATAATTAGGCAGTATAGTAAAATATTACTTTAAATTTACGTAGAAAATTTATAAACAAAATAATGCTGGGTACTTTTATACTAGAAATAGATCAAAGTAAGTTACTTTTAAATATAGATATATAATGAAGGCATATTTTTTAAATTTTTTATATTTCCAATTTATATATAAAGTTTATAAAAGTTTCCAAACTCTTTGCTTAGTTACAGATAACATTTTCAGAATATAAAATACTAAATTAATTGATTATTAAGTTCCTCAATATTTTATTTTGAATTAATTTTTTCTGAAAAGTATTTGACACGATTACAACGTTTTAATAATATAGATAGATCGAAATACAAAAGGGAACGATAAAATTGATGTACAACTAGGGTTTATCGTATAACATAAATTCTATCGCTTCCATCGCTATCCGAAAATTTCAGCCAATTAAGAAGTCGAAAGCTGAACTGTACTTGAATGAACGCTGTGAGTCGGTAAATGATAATCAAGACCCTAAAACATAGTGATCATTATAATGCTCTGTTTACTAGAAAATCGTTTGTGATGTCTGTTTGAGAGTGTTTATTACCCTCGGTCATTAGAAACAAAACAATTATCTAAAATGATTCAGCCTAATGGGAATTTTTGAAATGATAGCACGGTTATTAAAATATTTTCGGAGCGTAATGTTAGTTTGTACTTCTTGATCTAAAAGATATTCGACGTTTTATTGAGGGTTTAACATTCTATACTACATAAATATTTGATAATGTATTATATTACTATTATCAAAAAGGTTACTCTGTTTTTTTCAGATTATAATGGAAATTTTAAGCAGGCAGGTGTAACACGTTTACAATAATATAGGGTATAATAATAGTTTGATAAAGGGTGCGCTCTTAACCTTTATTAAACTAATAACATTTTCTGCTTATTTAATAGTCATTGTGATGATCTAAATTTATAATAACACACTGTATTTTCGTGCTTTCATTCGGATGTGTTGAAAATATCTAAAAAAAGGTCCGCACATCATATGTGTGAAATTTCACACGTATTGGTATAACTTTCTCAAAATATAGTTCAATAGAGTACACAGTAGCAAACATCAGAGAAAAACATAAGCAATGAAAGTTTTGAATGCCAAATCTCTCCATTAAGTAAGTCATAATCATCTCGGTGTGATATTCTGATGTTGTACTCCAAAACTCCAACTTCAGTTAGGATATCTTTTATAATAATTTGGATATCATACTATACTCTTAATATGTTTTTAATCTAAATACAACGAAAAAGGAACTTTTAAACTTTGAATACCTACATTATTTTTCATCATTGGTAAAACGACCATACTGTATGTACAATTTGCATGGGTCAGAATAAAATAAATAAAACATACATTTGTATAATTTCTTTAAATAACCCACTTTAATTTACTTATTTAAACAGATCTTTAACCGAATATTTACTCAGAACCGATTAATTGTTAAAATGGTTTAGAACCGAATTATTTAAAAGAAAAGTTTTAAATCGTTGCGATTAACCTTTGTTCGATAAGAAATGAACTACTAATTTAAGCTTAAACAACACCACACATTTGGATATCGTGAAACTTATCAAATAAAATCGAGATGTTTCTCATTTAAAATTTATTTAATGGCACTAAACTGAATTATTAGTAATTAAATCAGTTATTTATTCATACGCTTTCGATAGCAATTAATTTGAAAGAATAGGTACTCAAACAATAAGTTCTTCTGTATTGCTGTGTTTTTAAAAATTATCAGGGCTTCCACAGCTTATTTAATTATTAAATATTCAATTTTCGTTTAAATAATTTTAAAACTTCCATCACACTCTTAATACATGTGATTCCTTTATCATGTCCGTAGCAAATTATGTTATCAAATAATAACTTGTCCTTGCAAAAATATAATTTCTAGAAGTCTTGCAAACTCCACAAATTCCACTTTCAAATATTATCAATTCTCATTTCCACCCATAAATAATTCAATAAAACAATTTTTATAATATTTTCTAAATTTATTTTCAATTTATATCAAAATTTTATCACCTTAACAAAAATCACGGCCGTCCGGCATTATTTTCCTCGAACGACCTCTTATCAAAAATTCTCCCTCCAAAAACCACAATACTGCGCATTCTTAAATTATGATTAAAAACAAAACTAAAGCCCATTTTCAATTTGAATACACAGCAATGATTTGATTGAAATTGAAATTGAAATGATTTTTTCCCGATCCTTAATGTAAAAATTACATATCTAAAATGCCCGGTTAACTATTTTAAATTTTTAATGTGAATACCAATATTTATTTTCTATCGGAACGATAAATTCTTGTCTCCTGCGTTGTCTTTCACGTGAGCACATTTAATTTTACAATGGAAAATTTAAATCAAATATTAGTTTTGTTTTACAATAATAATAAATAATTTCTAATAAAATATATTGTACTAAACAATATATATTTTATAAATTATCTTTGTATCTTTGTTTTTGTATAATCGCATAATATTTATTAATACCGCATATATTGACAGTTTTAACCGCATAATAAAATTTATTTTGGTGTTTTTTAGCGCAGATAAATCCGATCTCTAACAATAGCTCTTATAATTTTCAAAACTTTTCGCAGACCATTTAAACTGTTCCACCCTACATGAGCCGGGCTGGTAAAAGGCCATGTTTAACATTTTCTTTCTCGCAAGTTCCCTATTTCATACCGCGAACTTAAATATTTAAACATAAATTTACAAATTTTTAACACACACAAGGCATTTACAAATTTTAAACCCACATTAAAAAAATTTAAAAAAAACAATTCTGAGCAAGCAAAATCCATGACAGTACAGCTCCACCAAGCTTAGAAAGGACGCTGAAATATGCCAACTAATTTGATAAAAATTTGAATGAACCAATGAACTTCGATTTGTTTCTCAAGTACATTCTGTTGAAAAAGTTAGAAATCATTGCGCGTGTTTACATTTGTCGTGATTATTTGATTTATCCAGTTCTGTTTTATTTATATTTGAGCTTCGTTGTCTACAAAAACAGTGTCTTTTTTTAGAACAAATCTTCATAAATTGACTGTAATTTGTCAAAATAATTTATGGATTTCAAATATTCGCGCAGAGGAACTTCTTCATCTGAGTGTACATTTTTAATTTTAGCAGCGCCTGACACGCTCCTAATGTCGGTTCTAACGTTGATGGAGCCCTATGTAGGTAGAATTATTCTTTGACTTCATATTGAATGTCGTTTCTCCCCAATTAAAGCCAGTAAAGGTAATTATACTGCTCGTAACTACTGAGTAAAGAAACTACAAGTAAAGAATCCGGGGCTAATCTGATGTACAAATAAAGACAAAGTTTAGGAAGAATTTTGAAAAACTCATGAAATCCGAAAAAATCTTAAAAAACCCAAAATATTTAAAGAAATCCAGGAAATCCCGAAGAATACTACCGATGAGCTTCTTTTATTTGCTTTTCCACTTTTTTGTGTTCAATTTTTAACCATTCAAAAGTGGGCCGTAGAGAAATCTGAGAAAATTCTAGGAAATTCGAAAAAACCTCATAAATTGAAATCTAATATTCAAAATTTTATGTTGCAATTTGTTTCTTCAAAAAAAAACCTTTAAATATAGAATAAAATTAAAGTCGCATTATCAAGAATAATAAAATTGGAAGTTTATGCTTATTATGGTGATTACTTATCAACTCGATATTCTTGAAAAGGATAAATCGACTTAACTGTGCTCATAAAGTGCGCACAAGGCAATTGATCAGAAAAATTAGTAGTACTTCCAGGGCTTTCTTAGTCTGATAAAAATGTAAAAAAAATATATTTTTTCAATTGCGGGGGTAATGTACTCACTTTACACCCCGATTTGCGTGTTTAAAGTAGAACTTTTTTGCCCTACGGCAGAAAAGAAATTACTGCCAGGCAAAAAAGGGTCACCATATTTTATTATCAATTTACTAAAAAATTCTCATGAATTACCAATTCTCAAAAAATTTCCAACTATATGGTTCATTTACTTTGTCACTATCGACCCCGTGCTTTATTGAAAAAAGTTTAATTAAAATTTCGTAATTGTCGAAGTGAGTACTACTTTATTTTTTGGCCTGAAGGTAAAAAGGCTTTTAGCCTCAGGCCAAAAAAGGATCACCTTATTCCATTGGTGCATAATATACTATATTTGAAAAAAGTTTAATTAAAATTTCGTAATTGTCGAAGTGAGTACTACTTTATTTTTTGGCCTGAAGGTAAAAAGGCTTTTAGCCTCAGGCCAAAAAAGGATCACCTTATTCCATTGGTGCATAATATACTATATTTAAAAAAAAATACATTGTTTTTTCTTATTCTAATATTTTTTGAAATTAGGTTTTTGCATTGAGAGTTTTATACTTTTCGATATAAAATTTTATGTTGAAACCTTTGAATTAGTAGTTATTAGGATTAAAAAATCAAATACATAATAATATAGTAAATTATTATTCAAGTTTAAAGATTTTAATTATATATAATTAAAATCAATATATAAAATATTGGTATAAAATTGAGTATAATTAAAATTTATCAATAATATCATATTGAAATTAAAATGGAAAAATATAGTAGAGGTTATGGTATTCGGGTTAACGTTTGACTGTGGAATTTAAAATTCTATTGAAACAAAAATTTATATTTGTGCTTGGTACATCATGATAAAAAAAATTGTTAAAAATATAAACCTTTCTTGAAAAGGGAAAATCATAGCAATATATTGAAGTGAATTTTTCAAAAAAAAATTGTAATCTTCTTAATATCTTCGCCGACTAACTTTTACTTTAAAATCGAAATAATTTTATCCATGGAAACGTTAATAAAATTTTCTATCCTAACCCTTTGGCGTTCCTTTAAATTTTCTAACAAATACTTTAACTTACTAAATACGTAAAATTTAAATTTTACAATTCAAAAATCAAAAGACAAAAATTATACTTCTGTCCTCTTCGCCATCTTCGACGCAAAAGCCCATTCTCCTCCGCTAGTTGGCGTCAAGTTCACCAACTCGCGGGAATTTCAATTTAAAACAAAAATAAATAAAATTTAAAATTAATTTGAAAAATTAAAACAAAATTATTGATAATGACACTTTAAAACAGAAATAATATTTTAAAATGATATGTATTGATTTAAGATTAAAAAGTTAAAAACTACTATTAAAGAAGGACCTTTCAAGTACCTCCGTCTCATCTCTTCCCCCGCAGGACAGAAGTTGCATGTTGTAATTAAAGGTGCTTATCCTTATAGAAGCGAATAATACTGCTCAAGGGTTCAACCACATTTAAAAATTTTACGTAAGCTAACTTACTGTAACACAGAAGTTAAAAAACGGTAGCTGTAATATCTTAGGCTAAGTGGTATAACTAATCAAGTCTGTAACAAATTATAGTGTATTTATCATTTGACATATCTGTTACACCGATTAATTATTATTAGTAAACTTGTTACGATAAAAAGCCTACGCGAGCTCACGTTTACATTATACGAACTTGAAACTATTATTTTTTTTATCAATAAATAATAATCATAATTAAAAATTCGAGTGAGTAATAATTTATTGAAATTTTATTATTTTTTGGTTAAGATAAATATAGGAAATTAAAGAATATATTAAAGAATATAAAAATTTAATCGAGTTCGGCAACATGCAATTAAAATTTGTATTCGGAAAAACATTTGTTGGAAAAAAAGTAATTTTCGTGGATTTTGCAAGCAAGCAGATGAACGCCGAATTAAATTATTGGTTACACAAGAAGCCGGAGGTGTTCTCAAGATAGGTGACCGCACGTATGTATATAGCAAAAGCACCTGTCGGTTCCAACGCCCTACCCGCAACTTGAAGCTAAACTTAATGACTTCATCAACGGCTCTCAGAAACCTCTTACCCACATCCAATTCCAATACAACAAATAAAGAGCGCTGACCTTGACACCTTGTCTTGATTACTTTTAAATCACTGACGTTCATGAGAAATGGTTTTTTGATATTTTTGATGATATCAAAGAATATAATGATAAAAAAATTACATTATAAATGGTCCACCAACAATTTGGATATTATAATTTTTAAATTGCCATTAGACGTTATACAGTTTTTTTTCAATTGATTTTAAAATTTAACTTGAGATGTGTGGGCACGAAATGGAACGAAGTGTCACCGTTCAAAATAAAATCTGTGTTTTAGTTGACGGCTTGAAACGTATCAGTTCTACCAATTAATTTTAAAATTATAATAATTATATACTGTGGTTATCTCAATGTAATATACAACACTCGCTCAGTTGTTTTGGTATGTAGTAGACGGATTATCTTTAACAATCTTAGACATCAGTAACCAATTGAGTAAATTAATGGTCACAACGTTTTTCGTTGTCCAATTATACTTTTTGAGAAAATCTATTATATCTTAAGAATTTTAATAAAGCTCTAATTTAAAAAAAAAGCTAATTTTTTTGACAGGTGGAGCTGCTATTTTGTGTATTATACATCATCAAGAATGAATGGAAGACTGGAGATAGATAAAAAAAATTTCACTCATATTTAAATAACGTCTATATATCATCAAAATTAACATACATATTTCTTATTGTATTAAGTACCAATAACTCTTAAAATAAAATAGATTTTTTTTGGCATTAGATTAAAATCAATTAGCTAACGTTATTTCAAAATGCCATAATAATATGGTGAAAACGCTCACAGTGTATTTTATTTGAAAAAACTTTGTGCATATTGGTTTTAAAATGTGTGCAGTAAATTTTATTCGAATTGAAATTTTTACTGCACCTTTCATTTCCGTATCTCAATCAGTCACCCCAGCAAGCTACATCAGATTGTTCAATCCAAAACAAGCAAGGAAGTAAAATATAAAATTCGTTAGGATACCAAACGATTTGTAGATTCATACATATAATATATTATTCTGTGCGAAATCATTAAACAAAGACAAAACTATATAAATACAGTATACTGTAAAAAAAAATAACAAAGCAGGTGGATGTTTTTAATATCTTAATTTAGTTTGGTTTTGAAAAGGTTGCATCTGTCTTAACGGAGGCTATTTTATAATCTAGTATAATTTGTGTACATTAACTCCTAAATTTACGAAGCGAAAATGTCTAAAAATTATAAAACCATAAATAAGATTTTTATCTTTAAATAATAGTATACCTGAAGATGACCACACACATGGAGTATTACTTGCAAAACACATCTTAACTTATGTAAATCACTCTCAAAACAAAGGTTACTTGTTAATCTTGAACAATATATTTTTTATTCTTAATATTGACATCTTATTTACAAGAGCATCACGAAATTCTTGTCTGTTCAATAGCCTTACCCTCTGGCTATTTCCGAGAAAGAACTTTTCATTCTCAACTTGATGGTTCTAATGCACACATAGTATGCCCACCCATATTAATCAAGCATTTTATTATTTTTGCATTAGTTTTTTAATTATTGTAATTTTTAAGAAAATGCAGAAAACCGTCGAATTACAATTAAGGGTCTTATAACTTTGAAGCGGGGTTTTAAAAATTTCTTTAAATAAATCTGGTAAAGTCTAAAAAGTTCAAATCAACTTACTTTCAAATTAGCCTCACTTGATACTCTGACACACTTTAAAATAATTAGAAACCAATTTAACACTGCCAAGCATTTTCCAAGGCTCGGTACCGCTTTGTCATTAAAGTTTTAATTTAATATTTTAAATTGCCATTTTCACAAAAGAAGTAATCAACGACAAAGAATACTTTCTTATTTGTTAATTGCCTATTGCTACCGTTCTTGTCTTGTTAACCATTTTAGATTTCTTCCCTTTCTGTTTGAAGAATTAGTGCAATAAAATTTCCCCTTAATTTATTATGTATTACTTTTAATGCTGTTTTTGTGCATGCTACAGCTTGAAAGGAAAGGAAAATACTTTTTGTCAACGAAAACGCTGGTATTCTCTTATTTTTTTAATTTGAACACTTTTACCTATATAATTATTATGTATTTTACAATTTAACGATGGCAATCTAGTAGAAGTTTTTGCTATTTATGATTTTGATTACTCACATACATATATACGAGAACCGCAGGAAACAACTTAAACAAGCTTTAAAGATAGTTTTGAACCTCCTATGCACGTCTTCTTGAAAATTTATTGGTATTACTTATGAATATCTATACCGAATGTAACATGAATATTAAGTATGCATAAATTATAAATATATCAGCGCATCCCATCATGTGTATCGTTTTATTAAGTGCCATAATTACAATACTATCAACATGGGGTCCTGTAGTGATACCAAATAAAATGTCTTAAAATATATGTAATAAACGATTTACGATTACACATAAAACAATCGTTCCGAATTATTTATGTCTTCAAATTGTATAATGTATGTAGATAATTACAGGTGTTCATTTAGTATACATAAATATACACGCGCTTATCTTTGCCCGAAATATACAAATTTTTATCACCCCATTGGAATCAGTTCACGTTACCAAGATGTTGTTTGTAAAATTCACTAAATATAATATAATACCACGAAAATCTTATAACTCTAGTTATATTTTATCTAATTAAAACATTGTAATAGAATGCTCAACGCGAGCAAAAACAAGAAATGCTTGAAATATGTAATTATTTACGGAAAGCTAATTTCCTTTTTGATTATCTTTCAGCCACAATCTACAATGCTGTTTCATTTTCTGAAGACTACATAACTCTACATCTACCAGGCACAAGATTATTATAAGTAGGTGTATCCGGATTTTAAATAATATACTTTTTAATTAAAATTTAATGTTTATTAAATTAACAGCAAGTGACTGCAAATCCAAATCAATACTTTCATAAACGTAATGCAATGTGTGATTTTTTAGCAGCTTTAATAGACCATGAGACTGCTTTGTAAATGTATAAGTCGATCGAGCAAAGGCGGAATAGAAGTACGACAGAGTAATCAAAAACCTATCAAATTCATCACTGGGTTTGCTATACAAATATTTACCTAACTTACAATACTTAAAAAAAAATTGTCGTTTAATCAAGTTAATTTTTGAAATCATTCTCGCGATTTTCGAAGCGAACAACAGAATATTATAAGTGAGTGCAATTTTAGTTTATAATATAAATGTTCAAATATATTTCTTCGTACCTCTCGAATGTAGGTCACACCATAAGAGAAACTCATGTAAAGCAATTTACCCAACTTTTCAGATATCTAACTCTCTTAAGCGGTCGCAATTTTCTTTGCCATATGTTCAAATTAAAAAGTTACGCCTTCAAACTTTATTGACTGTGTGGTTTGAAAGTTTCGTTTTGGGATTTCGACAAAGCGAACTAAAGCTGATTTAGAGAGGAATTTTCGCCCAAGTATGTTAGTATCGAGATTATCAATTTTCTTAAAATAATTTTCTCTAACAATTACCGAGTATTTACTTTCGGATGCTTAGGAAACTGTGCGAAGCATTCGACGGTTTACCAGTTTAAATAAAAACAAGAACTTCTACTAACTTACATCATTTCATAAAGAAATTTTCATAAAGCTTAAACGATTATGTAAATTTGAGAGACTTAGTTTTCAGTATTTGCCTATTGTTAAAGAGGGTTTCCAAATTATTATTTTAGGTATAATATATGTATCTTATATATTTATAATATTAGCTTAAGCGAAAATTCTACAAAATATCGTGTTATAAATCAAATACTAATCAAACGTGTGATATTTAAAAATATCTTGGAAAATGTTTATGACTTGGCAGTTAATTTTAAAATGTCAAGACTAAGGGTAAATTTAAAGGTCCTTCTATAAGTAATAACCTCTTTTATTCAAATTTCAATATTGATTTTTATCAAAGTAAAATACGGTTATGGTGGTAGGTACTTTTATAATACAGTCAGTTTTAATTAATTTCATATGCAGCATTATGAAAAAGCTAAACCCTTCAATTGTCCACTAAAAATTAATTTTATACGGTTTTTAATAATAAATAACACTATGTAACATTGAGAGCTCTTATGTGTACACTATTCAAACAATTAATTTCGATTACATAAAAAGATAATGCTCATTTAAATGTATAAATTATAAGTGTGAAATTCTGCAGATGACACTTGTGAAGAGTGGGCACTACAAGGGTTCTCATCTCACACATCATTCTTGCTGTTAAGAACATTAAACGTTCACGTCAAGTTTTTTATTATTCACTTAATGGCATATCAATATTAGAAATAAAATTTCATAGCAATGCAATAAAAATAGTTGTTTAAAATATTAAAATCCTAAGGGACTATTTATTGCTTTCACATAGTAGCTCTAAAAACTCCATTCTTCCAAGTCTCTCAAGAAATAGTTAAATTAGCCTCCAACTATACGAAATTAAGAAGCTAATCAGTTTATAAAGGAATAATATTCAAAGTATATTGCCTAAATTTTAGTACAGTACATATTCATGAATGAGTTAACACATTACCGTTGTTGATTCTCTTTAGGGCAATATTCAGTAAGGTCCTAGACCAAGATTACATCTGACCTCAATGTTAATTTGTTTTCTGAAATCGGACAATGGTACCAAATTTATAAAGCCCATTGTGACCATTACCTAAATGTATTATATATAAACTAATATAATTTGCATAATATCTCAAATCATTATATTTAAGTGCCTCCATTAAGTAGTTGTAAATAAGAATCAATGAAATTATCAATTCTGCAAAGCAAATTCGTATAAGTTTATATGTGAGTGTTGTTAATTTGTTTTACTGCAATGGTCAAAGCAAGATGCTCGTGTTATTAAATAATAACCGCTTTTATTAAAATTGTAACCTGCATTTCGTGTGGTAGTTTGATTAATCGATACGACAAAGTAAAGTCCATTAGTCTGGGTTCTACCTACTACAACTCAAGCTTGGGTCTTCATACATATGGAAGCACATTTGATGTATGTTTCATTATGTATATGAGAAAATTGTTGTTTGAAAACTTACCCCGACTAAGTACACATTGGAGCAATATAAACTGAGCTACGCTGCATTCTATTTATTCAAACAAACAATAATAACCGCAAATCTTGAGCAAGTAAAATTAGATATAAATAAAAAGTACGGCAAGGATAATAGTAGCTAAACTTTGTAGTAGATATAGCGAATTAAAATGTTAATAAAAGCATGTTTTTAGAATGTCTATAAAATAAATTAATTAATCTGTTTAGTTAGGAACATAACAATCTAATTTTATTATTACGTGATCATTACTTTACAGCCGAAAAACATAATAAATTTTCATTCACTTTCGCTTCTAAGCTGGTTAAAGTTATATTGATGGCGTACGAACTACCATTGCATAAATCAAAGAATTTATTACGAAACTGACCATCATACAATTTAATCAGTGTGGTGTGGTATCTTAAGCACCTCGGCCGTTATCCCAACTTGTAGTCATAAACATTGCGTTAACCCACAACGATATCGTTAAATGTTAAATAACAATTTAATCAAGTAGTTCAAAGGAATTAATTTCGTAAATTTAATAACCGAGCTTTTTGCTGTAAAATTACAAAAACTAATAAGGTTTTTATACAAGGTATATTGGAAAACTTCCATTTCTATGCAAGTTCAATAAATTAATATTGTGCGTTTACTTTATAATGTACATAATAATTGGATAAATGTTTTGATGTATAATAGTTAATAGCTTACTATAAACTGACCAACAGGTCATTTGTGGTTTTAATACAAACCGGATATAAAGCCTAACTTGGGTAGTGTACAGTACCAGTTGGTTTCAATTAGCAGTACTATAGTCGATCTCATATTAGCAGTAAGTAGGTGGCAGGTCGTCTGCAAAGTCACATTTACAAAGACAGAATGGAAAATGATTGAAAATTTTAAAGAAATGTGTGTTGCCTAATGTAGAAGTTTACAAAATACTTTTAGAAAACGTAATTTCACAAATTTATTTCAATTTTAATGTGATTTTGATAAAATAAATAAAGGAAGGCTGCATAGGAACTATTTAATTTTAACATTATACATTCTGACATAATATGAAAAATTAAATATTATCTGTCAGCAACACGTAAATTTTAGCAGTGTAAAAGCGGCTAACTTCGTGACAATTTCATTGGCTAATATTCAAGGTCATCATTTTAGTACAAATTATTCTCTGAATGCTTAAATGAAATGGACTATAATGATAAATCAGCAATTATGTAGATTAAAATTTCCTAAAAAAGTTAAAAATGGTTTTTAAATAATGAATGCTTGAGTAAATACATACTTCCGTTACACACTAGGTATGCTATAATTTGCAATGCGGGTATTAAACACCTAACAAATATTCAATTTTGATGATGAAAATTACCTCTCGTTTCTGGCCTTTGTAAACCGAATTGCTTTCTATTTACATACATAAAATAATGTTGCTTTGCCAAAGAAGGCAGTATGGTGTTTAATAAACATTTCCTAAATTATTTACTTTAGACCACAATTGCTAAGCTAACAGAGATTTCTGTAATATTATAATAAGAAAGTCCTGTACCGTTGTTTCTATAAAAAAAATTACAAATGAACATTGTTTAATTTAAATTCGTCATTGTCGATATAGCTATCAGTATAACGAGTGAAAAGTTAGTTAAGTTTAACTTACTCAAGGTTAAAATTAACTAATCATTAAATAAGTTAAAGGTCAGTTAGTTTTTGCATATTATCTCGATAACCGTAACTTTCAAGATAGTGGAAAATCTACGTTAGTCAATTTAAACTTTCTCAAGACATTTAGATTGATTTTGGTCGCACACTATTTCTTGTTTATTTTTATCTTGAAATTTAAATTAATTGGTATTTAATTGCATTTAATAAAATATTCAATACGATAAAAGTTTCAAATAAAATGCTTTTACGTGGCCATTTCAATGCAGCTAAATTATAAGTAGATTTTTCCACGAGATATTTTTAACGCGAGTATGAAGTATATAATAATATATCATATAAAATAAAAGAACTCGAACCACGACGTGAACAATAAACACTAATAAAAAACCTTTAAAACGAAAGAAATTCATTCCACCAACCGAATTTCCATGTTCTAAACCTCAATACGGTTTTCACTTTATACAAACTAATACCTCCAGGTAGCACTTATACTTCAATGAATTAGAAACCACAGTTAGTTACTTGAAAATAGTACTTACTAATGTTTACATGGATTCCATTGAAGCTCCCCGACTAGTATTATTTGCACAAAGTGAAAACGGAATTAAGTTATTAAATAAACAAATCTTCCTTCAGCTTTTTAAAATTTTAGCGTTTTTTTGTAAGATCTGGGAAGTGTAAAAATATCGGCATATTTATCCTACCGACGGCGACGATTGTCTTATTATTTCATTTAAACTTCCCGTCAAAGTCGGAGAAAGTAAAGCGTTTCATTTTTTGGTCTGATCCAAACTAATTTACCCTACCGTACCAAAAAAAGTTTCACTTCAAGAATATTAAACTTGGTCGATAGTTATTGATGTAAGTAAATTTCCAATATTAGTACTATAAAGGAATATTTATAAACTGTGATCAAATTCCCTAACCGCAACATTATTATTAGCTATTTAATTTATTATTTTATCTTATACAAGGAATTTAATGTGCTAAACACCCAATTACTGGTGATTATGATCTTGATCATTTAATTTATTAATTATACTAAAAATGATCATCGTCGCCAGGCTGCAAGTTGAAATTTTATAGATCTATCTAAAAAATTCAGGCATAACTTCCAACTTGTGATGGAGCCAGGTTAGAATCCTGTTCGAATGTTTATTGTCGCTAATTTACTTATCTTCACTGTGGGGGAATATTTGGCTGACTTTGCTGCAGGCACCACTGTATCTGATAGACAGGCAAAATAACGGGCGTATATAGTACAAATTAATGTACATACAATATATAAATTATTATATTATATCTACTACTGGAAATACGTAAATGATCACGGTCGGCATGAAAGTTATCAAAAATTGAAACAACCATCTGGGAAAAATTTTGCAAAAGTTAGTAGATTTAGCAATACTCCTGATTACCTCTAGTAGTGAAGATTTGGATTATACGAAATACAATTATACTTTAGTAATAAAAAAAAAAAATTTTAAATCATCTTGAAATCAGACAATATATTTTAATTTATTAATAAGCACAAATGAAATGCTGTACCAAAACAAAATTCAGGTATGTATGAAGTCTTCAACGTGGAATTACATTTACAGGATATCAAACCTTTTAATATCCAAGGAAACCATATTATTGAAAGTTTCGGTTTATTTAAACTAACCTAGCAGTTAATATGAGCTCTTATAAATTAATATTACAACGAATATTCTAGACTAGACGTGTATACAAACGATTAATCAAATACGCTTCATATTAGTAAGTAGTTACATATACTTGCTAAGTACGCATGTTATCTTTAATATAATATTAAATTTCATTAGGCAAATATTTCCTGATACAAAATTTAACTACATTAAAGGCAGTTATCCTCTGAACTTGTGCTATATATATTTCAAGTTATTGCTTTCTTTAGAAGTTAAGAAGTGTTATAATGCAAATCACAGAGGATGTTCAACAACTCATATTTTTTTGCCAAACATAGAAAACTTCCGAAAATATGAGTTCTAATGTAACTTCCTTTTAACGCAATTTTAACGGGATATACATATTATATCATTCTAATATTGCTCTGTACTTTTGGTATACACCTAATCTTCTAGGATTAAGAACGACATCCCAGTTAGTAAATATTCAGATTTAAATATTTTTTTAGGATATCGTACAAATATTTATTAAGAATTTTCACATAGATCAAAATAATTCAGGTTTATCTACTGAATATCAAACAAGGTGATTTTGTGATCATAAATAAATTATAGTTTCTCTCCAATGCGACAGTGCATTTTCTGTTCTTAATTTAAATTTTTTTATAATTTATTATACATCACAGTCCTGATTGTTCGATGGCCCATTGTAGCATTTTGGTAAAATTTAAAATAAATTCTTGAGATTACTGTATATTAAAAATTATATCTAAGCACAAAAGTTCAAAAAATTGTTTTATTATAATTTCAAATTAAAAATTTTAGTAAGTTATTTTAATTTTGAAAATTCCTCTAGTGATTAATGTCTAGACAATGTTTGTAATAATTAAAAAGTTGCGGTTAGGTTAAAATAACTTTAAATACCTGCAATTAATTAATTTTATATTTACCCCTAGCCAAAGTAGCATAGGTATTTCATAACATCATGAACTTCAGAATTTTAGAAATATTTCGAGGTTTCATAAAAGCGAATCAATGGTGGAAAAAGCAGTTTTGTAAATAAAATGCAGGTTGAAGTGTCACTACTATAAATATTTCATTCCTATCCTTGTTAAATATTGAATACATTTTTTAATGCTGGCGTTGTTATGCATGAATATTTCGTTTCGGGGAAATGTTTATTCAATTACGTCATAGATTTTACCATAAATATTAATATTAAAACTTTTCAATAATTTAAAATTTTTCGGGAAAATATATTAGGTAATGTAATATAAAGAATCTATTTTATCGAATTTTATTAATCTAAAATACGATTGCCACCTTTTCGAACATAACATGGGTATTCTCGAGTGACATTGACTATTATTACTGTATCCTGAGGCAAGCAGAATGGATCATCGGTGTAGATATGTCCACAAGTCTCTTGGGAAAACAGAGGGTGCCCCAGGCCAACAAATCGAGTGCACTACGAGCCAATCGCTTTATCTGTCAGTTATGGAGGTCCTCTTGTTGAATTCCGCTAAAAGTGGCGCATTGTTCTACTACGTGTGCTTTTACATAGTAATTCTGTTTATAGTTATACACAATTCTATTACTTTGTGTAGGAATGTTGGAGATAATTTAATTTCAAAACTTTTCCTAATAAAATAATTATTTGATTCAAATAATCTGAATATCGATAGCAGCAATTCCAAATTAATTTAATTAATTTTTATTATTATTAGTGGCGCAAATATTTTATTTTTTTAAATTATATTTTGAAATATAGTACATAGTTAGGCCGATCAAAGTGGATTTAAAAATACTTTAATACTTGGATAAAGCTAACTTTTCTAGCGCATGCAATATATTGCTATTTGAAAAATTTGAAATATTTTTATCGTTTTCAATATAAAACTGAAAGAATAACATTGTAAAATAAAAGTTTAATTTTTCAACTGCATTTAACGTATTTTAAAAGATCTATTGATATTATAAAACTTGATAGTATTATAAATATTTAAAAGCAATAGAATATTAACATCATAAGCATTATGCTGGAAATTTATTGTTGCACTTTTTGAAAGAAAACTTTAGAAATTTTTATTTCTTTCACGATCATGCATCAATTAATTTAAAAAGCAAATTGTCTTATGTCACAAAATGGTAAATATTTTTAAATATTTCAGCTTTAGTTAAATTTTTTGTTATAATTTATACAAATAATATACATATTTGTTACATGTGTACAGTTTAGCCAAACAATGTTGCACCACTCGACATTTTATTTGCCAAGCTCATATCAACTTTACATATTTATGTCCAACTAACATAATAATTGTTGGCGTATTTTAACTACATTGTTTTAGAAAAATTAAGTACTATCACTTACAAAATATGTAATTTTTGGGGCTGCTAGAACAAAAATCATTTTAATATATAATATAACTGCTAAATGCACTGTAACTAGTATAAACTCTGAAAATCTTGTTACCAGTAAATTAATCCCCCTAGTATGGTATAGTTTAGTTTGGTCATTGCAACCATGTAAATTATTTTACTTTAAATCTGTATTATTTTTAATGTTCAATATTCAAAAGTTTTCTACTATTCCCTCGAGGAAAAAGCTGGAAAAATGAACCTCTCACTCGGAGTTTATAATATAAATTGCACTCCTATTTCTATGCAACTACCTATAGAAAAATTCAAATGTAGTTGGTGCATAGAAATTTTTCAATTTTGTAATGCATCATAAGATAATATTGGGTTATTTTTTGTTTGCTTTATAAAAAAAAAGTAACGATATTTTATATGTTTACCCAGATAGCCGTATCAAAGTTAACAAATTTTTTTGAAAATAATACGTTAAACTCGCTGGGCCTTAACAAGTCCTAACACTTTGAAATATTGTGTCACTCTTGTATAAATACATCTTTTTTGTACTTCTACTTGTGTTACGGTAGAGCGATTAACAACTCAAAACAAATAAATAACAATGGCTTGAAAGTACTCTAAATCATACTAAATTCTTGTAAAACAGCGTGAGGTGAACAATTTAAAGTCTTTGGATGTTGTGTAATTTCTTTATTGTGCTACCATGGTTTTTTATGGGAGACTTCACAGTGTGTTTTGTCTATAATAAAATGATTACGTGACTTGCAATTTGTCGATAAGTTGATTCAGGTATGAAATGATTTGAAGTTTTTATAATTTTACAGATTCTAACTCAAAATTATATATCAAAAATAATATGTGCGCAATTTATGATAGTGCGGCGTGTTTGTTGTTCGGAATGTTGATCAACTTAATATGAAAATAAACGCAATTTTCGTTAAAAATAAATTTAGTACTTTTTTGTGTGAGATTGATGTTAACAAATGCTTTTTAAAATTGGGAAGGCACTTTTACTGTATATTTACAATCTTACCTATTTGGATCATCTCTTAAAGTATATTCCAAGTCGAGCGATTTTCTTTGTTGCATGAGATTATATTATAAAATTTTATGAAATTTAGATTTTTAATTTAGATATCGCTTTTATACTACAAACTATATCTTCTTTTGTTATCAATTTTTATAATTTTTATTACTTTATTATATTCTTTACACTTACACTTTTTTTTTAAATACATTTTATAAGGAAATTGTTAATATAATTTCAAGAAATTTTAATGTTAATTAAAACTGTTTTAAATTAATTATTGTAAATTTTTAAGAAGCGATTAAAAGTGTGTTAAAATTTAAATATTGTCAAGTGCGCTTGAACGCATATCTATTGGTTTGACCTCACAATATTTTATTTGATTTGGTTACTGTTGTATAATATACTTTAGTGTAATACAATATTTTATATTATTTTTTACATTATTACAAACATTCAAAGTTCTGCTTATTTCAATAATTTTCTTTATAAATAAGCTAATATTACTAATCAGGTATATGCATTGCATGCATTGGTAATGGGTTGGCGGAGAACATAATACAAGTGCGGGGGGGGGGGTGATAGGACGCCAAGAAAAAACAAAATGTAAAGAAAGGTTCGACAGAGAATGCGAAGAAAAGAATATAGAGAAAAAAAACAAGACTAGAATGGCTATACACAAATGACGAAGAAGGCCTATATCGAACTACAAGAAAAAAAGGCAAGAAGCCAATAAACTATATAAACAAAAGAAAAATATGTGGTTGAACGAGAAAATTAAAGAAATATAGGATAGCAATAAAAGATGCAATATGAAAAAATTCTATAGTCAAATTAAAAATAGAAAAGGAACATGTACAATGAGAACGAGAGGAATGAGAGATAAAGATGGGATATTAAAAGGTGGATCAAATGAAATAAAAGAAGTATGGACCGAACACTTCGAAACATTATTGAATATTGAGCAGGGCGATGATCTGGAACAAATTGAACTGGAAACAGAGGAGAATGAAGACGAAATTAAAATTCTGGAAAATGAAGCGGTCATAATAGTAATAGGGAAGCTCAAAAATGGAAAGGCACCAGACGAGGATAAAATAATGGCGGAAATGATCAAATATGGGGGAGAAGCACTACACGAAGAATTATACGAGCTCATTAAAGAAATCTGGTTACAGGAAAAAATGCCCAGAAAATGGAAGGAAGGGGTGATCGTGACGATAAGGAAGAAGGGCGACTCAGAGATCTGCGGCAATTACAGAGGCATAACACTTTTAGACATAGCATATAAAATATTAACAGCGATTATTCACGAAAGACTCACGATGTATACGGACGAGATGATCGGTAATTATCAGTACGGTTTTAGAAGAAGTAGATCAACTGTAGATGTTCTGCATATAATCAAGCAGATTGGAGAAAAGAGCTATGAATATGACATAAATATTCATAATATGCTCTTTGTCGACTCCAAGCAAGCCTTTGATAAGGTGAATAGGTGTGAATTGCTACAAACCATGAGAAAAACGAGGATACCACTCAAATTGGTGAGGCTGATTAGAATTACGTTGGAAGGTGTGTCAGCTATGGTAAAAACATCAGAAGGGATAACAAAGAACTTTGAAATCAACTGTGGTGTGAGACAGGGTGATGCTTTTTCTGCGACATTGTTTAACATTGTTCTGGATAAAATAATTAGAAGAACATAATGCACAGGGACTTGTGCGCGACAAAATGAAGTAAAGATCGGTGGATATGCATTCGAAGAGGTTGAAAAAAAAGATATCTACTATGTGTACAAATAAGCAGAGACAACAACAGAGCAACGGAGATCCACGAGAAAATACAGGCAGGGTGGAGGGCTTTTCACACCAATAAGAAGATGTTAAAAAGCAAGAACATAACTATTAGAACGAAGTTAAGACTATACAAGACGTTTATAAAGCCGGTGGACACATATGCGGCAGAGACACTGAACTTAACTAAGCGGGAGGAGAAGAGACTGAGAGTGTTTGAGAGGAAGGTCCTGATAATAATTATGGGTATGAAGAAGATTGATGGAAACGAATACAGACAGAGAACGAACGCCGAAGTAATGGAAATATACGGACACGGAGACATCGTGAAACATGTGAAGGCCCAGAGAATTAGATGGCTCGAACACTTAACAAGAAAGGAACCACGAGACGTTCTAAGACTAATCACGGATTGGAAACCAAGTGAGATGAGAAACAGAGGTAGAATAAGAGATAGATGGATGGACGAAGTGTTGGGCGACCTGAGAGCTATGGAAGTGACGGAATGGCGAGAGAAATGTCAAAACAGAGTGATATGGAGAGAAATAGTGAACGAAGCGAGAACACATGCGAACATCTAGCACAGCAAAGAAGAAGACAGAAGGAGTAATTCACCTTGTATAAAATGAATTGTAACGACCTCTTATGAGGTAGGAATATTCCAAAAGGAATGTAATCCTGTTAATAATAATGCACAGGGACGATAATAAACAACGAGGTGCAAATTGTAGCTTACGCGGACTACGTTGTGATCATCTCTAGAACAATGAAAGGAATGACAAGCATATTTTGCAAATAAGTTCATATTAAAAGATAAAGAAATATCGGTGAAGACAAAAATCAAGATATATAAATAGTTGATAAGACCAGTGTTGACATATGCATCGGAGGTCTGAGCATGACGCTCAGAGAAGAAGAAGAAATGAGGATATGTAAAAGGAAAATATTGAGAACTATCCTAGGCCCAAAGAAAGAGGGGGAGGAGACAAGAGCAAGAATGAATTTTGAACTCCGTGAAGCAATGAACGGGGAGGATACTGTGAAATTCATAAGGGGTCAAAGGATTAAATGGTTGGGGCATCTGATGAGAAGTGAGGGAGAAGAGGTAACAAAGAGGATCCTGCTATGGAACCCCATAAGGAATCGACATAGAGGAAGACCGAAGAAGGGATGGTGGAGTTGTGTGACGGAGGATTTGAGAAGCATGGGTAACACTGGATGGAGACAATGGGTCAATGATAGAGTGAAATGGCGAGCCACTATAAAGGAAGCAAGAACGCATTGTAGTCTGTAAAAACATGAGATGAAATGACATGTAATATTTCATAATGTAATAAGGGCTGATCCCCCTGAAACAGATTTTGTAAGTCCAACAGGACAGGTCAATTCTTAAATGGAATGTAAAGCTATTTAAATAAATAAAAAATAAATATAGAATTAAATTAGTAAATAAAGCCGAAACGTCGACCGACAGTCCAGTTGTTTTATTATAGCGATCCAATATCCCGTGAGTCTTAATTCTACAATTATTGCATTGGATGAGATATTGACTCTAAAAAATAAATAGAAGCTTTTAGACACAGATCCTAAGTTCTAAGCCATACTTGAACCTTAGCAATAAGAAAGACGAACAGTTCTTAAAAAAAGAGAGTGACTTACTGTCTATCTAAAGGCATTTTAGTGTTATCTAACATATTTCGTAGCGTTTTGTTAAATAAATCTATAATATATTCGGGTCCTGGTTATCCTACACTAACCAGACAAATAAGAATTAAATATTTTTTATATAAAAGCATATCCATCTAGATACATATTTTCAAATGAAAATAATATAAGTTTTATATTGTTATTAAAATATCAATACAAACAAGAAAATGTACCAGATAACATGGCTATTGCCGGAGGGTAAATACGGGAAAGGAAATCAAATATATCATGTCCTAGTTACACAGAAAAAGAAAGGAAATGGTAAAAGATGTTAGATCATAAAGAGGAGACAGACAGAATATTAATAAGCACAAAGCAGGTGCTACAATACAAAGAATAAGAAAACTAGAACGAGAAGCAAGAATGAGATCACTTAACACAAGTGAAGAGGAAGACCTGGAGATTTATAATAGATATAATTGAGAAGCTTACAAGATGAGAGAGAGAGAGAATGAGAAAAACGGATCGAAAGAGAAGGTGATGGTGAAAATAGAAGAGAATGGAAAACTAAATAACAGTAGACCATCGTAAGTTAAAAAAGCAGAAGGTGGGACATAGGAAAGATAGATAAACAAGGAAAAATAGAATATTTGGGTAGACTATTTCCAAGAACTATTAAATGATACCTAGCTAACTGAACTATTTGCAAAACGAAAAAGATGAAAAGTTTTACGTACAAAATTATGTATATTTCTGAGAATGAGGTGGTTTGGACACGTAATGTGTTGAATCTAAAATGGTTTGATCAGGTGATGGGTGACCTGAGAAGAGAGAGAAAGAGTGAAAAATGGGAAACAATAGAGAAGAATCAGGGTGAGAATAAAAACAGACAGTAGATTGCAGAAATGAAATAATTTATAAGTCTCGAAAGAGATAGCCTGCTTAGAACGTACACTCTTAGAATATAAAATAGGAAGGAAGTAGCAAATGGACTATAACACATGCATCGAGTACGAGTCAAAAGTCGTGGGTAGAAACTCCGCCCATTGCACCACGTTTGTAATCGGTGACCTATATTTTTAAATTTTAAAGTTGAATTATGGTGAGTTGCAGTGTTTGTGGGACCTCTAGGATTAAAAAAACTATTAATTGTGGTATAACTTGGCACAAGTAAGTACTTAGAGTTATTTAACTAATTTTATAACAAAAACATTAATTTGTGAGGTTACTGACCATAATCTGCTTGAATCATTGGCGTACATATTACGAAGTAATCCTATATAATTATTTACATTAAACGCCGCTTTTATAATTTATATTTCCAAAAATTTAGATGAGAAAGGCTATTTAGTTGAAAAATATCAAAATTCCGGAATATTGGTCTCCAACTCGATCGTCATGCATGTGTTCAAAACACTTTAGTGACTATGCTACGCCCCTGGCAATTATATTAACCGGCCGCAATAGGATACCACGTTGACTCGGACTTGATATTCATACACTCCTTCCTCCCTATTTTATCTTCTAAGACGTACACTACAATTTTTATTTGAAAATGTATTTTATAAAACTTTTAACAGTTTGTGAAGTAATAATGTAGTATTGCAGTACACTTACAAATTTTTTTCAATTTCAAATTGAAAGTGTACAATATCGTGTACTATATCAAATGCGTAGCTATTACATTTAAAAATTTAATTCAATATACTGGATTTTAATATCGTTATACACCTTGCAAATAACGTTCAGATTTTTTATCGTGGGGATTACCATACATTTTACATTTGCAACACAAAAAATCCATTACAGAAAACAAATTGCTTATATACGTTCGCTTTTCTATGTTTTAGATGACTTCAATGCACCTAAATCCCCAATATAGGTAACATATTTTTTATTTTATTACAATTCAATCCATTTATATTATAATGTAATTTCTTTATTGACTTGAAAAGGTAGTTTAATATTAAATAAAGATAAATAATATTATGCAGCTAGGTATATTACAATTTATATTTTCTGTTTATTTCGAAATTAAATTTTTCTAATATAAATTCCTTTCGTACTAAACATATTTTAAGCCATTCATACAAGTTAAAGGTAACTGCATCCTGTGAGGTTGTGACGAATTTCAGGTGTGCTGAATTAGTTCTGGAAGACGAAATGGGCCATCTCTATAAACCGGCAGCAATAGTCGCGACAAAAGATTAGGTGAATCTCAAAGGAACCGCACAGGTAAGTAACACCATAGGTTAGAAAAGTTTGGGTTATGTAGATTCCACACACAAAAGTTTTATAAGTCCAAGAAATTTTTAAAATAAATGTTTGCTAAACAAGCGAATAAAGTAAATTAATATTTATTGCAAAAAATATAGAAAAGTTTAAATTTTAATTATCGTTAAACGTTTGTATAGTTACAAGTTAGAACATAGTAAATGTAGTTTTAGCACAAGTTGTAAAAAGTATCTTAAATACTTTGTCAATCTAAAACTTTTTTAGTTTACTGCAGTAGTTTTAAGGAAGCTTAGAAACTTTTCAAATAGATATACCTTTTATGTGCACTTTTAAGAAAATATGTTATGCTTTAAAAAATCAAACATGGCAGTATATTATATTGATAATGAGAAAATAAAATTTAGGCTATTTATAATCAGAATAACTATGTACAAAAATAAAGATTGTTCAAAAAAATATATAAAAAACTTAAAACACGTGATAATTTTTATAATAATTACATAAATTAGAGTCATTTCCACACGAAGTTTTTAAACACTTGCCTATAATAAATTTATAAAATTTATAACAGATGGAAGTAGCTAACCACAAATAAACACTGAAATTACATGACGTATATATAGGGAAACTGCGCTCAAATTACGTCAGCTGCTGTCAGTTATTTCAAATACAGTTGAAGTTTTAACTATTTCTAGACCTTAACTGCTAAACGGTTTACTTGTGAACTATAAAATATTATACCAACTCATTATAAATTAACATTTACTAATAACGTATCTCTATTTTTGCTCGGAAAAGATCCCTTTTACGCTCACCTTATGTATTCAAAAGATTTCTGTGTAAATTGTAAGAATAATTGTATTCTTTTGCATGAACTTACGCGCATTCTACAGTAATTCAGATTTACGAACCGTTTATGGTAAACTTTAAATTTATTACTTTTTAAGTGTTTAATGTTATACGTTGTTTCATATTCAAGAATTTATAACCCAGTTAACCTTAGCTCCGAATAATATAGTACCTATATATCTACCTTACCTTCTAAGTAGACTCACGGCCCTTGCTCACCGTTGGCAATTTAATTGTTAAAACTACAGCAGGAATCGAACATATTTTGGAAACAAGTGGAAATACTGGTTAGATAGACATTTTAACTTTCAGAACAACCTTCGGATTAGAAATAGGAGGAAAATATCTGTTAAACTATTTCAAAGATGTACGCAAATAAATCAACAATTTCAATGTACCAGCAATATAATATTAAATTCTCTGCAACTCGCTTTGTTTAAATTTCCCAAACAATCCTATTTATGTATTAAATCAGCGAAACTTGTTATCAAGTAGCTATTTAGCACATTATATTATTCAGTAATTGTATTACAAAGCAAAACGTTTATTAACTAATTTTAGTACGTCAAGTGGTATTGGAATTGCACAACAGTATTCATTAATTTTTGTAAAAATATATTCTATTAACACAGCACATTTAATTGTACATAAATAAACTTAATACTGCAAACTTATCCAAAAGTGGCTACATTAAATTGTTACTGTTTCATTGTAGGTACTTTACATATTTACATTAATTATGTTTATATGAAAGAGAACTTACGTTGCTTACTAAATTAAATTGAATATAAGTTGAATCAACGCAAATCGAATTAGTAAAGTTAGGTGTTTTACTATGCATAGCGAGATGCTCATAACGCGTTTATACAAGGGAAGACCCATTTAGGGTTATCTCCCCTAACGGTCTCTCCTGAAATATATAGTTTTAAGTACAATACTCTCCAAGATCCCCCGTGGTTAAACCGCCTGTTTTAAGTTATTTTGTTACTGCAATGCACCTGTAATAAACACCACACTTTATACTTACAAAACCAAAAAGAAATAGATAACATTTTTATTAATGTTTTGAGATTTTGCAGAGCAAGAATAAAACTTAATGTAATATTCTGTTAATGACCTATTGTGTGGCTGTAATTCTAAAAATTTTCTGTTTTAGAATAAGTAGGTAATCTGAATTTTTCAAATGTAATACTTTCGAAAATTTGTTTTTAGAAAATAACGCATCTGAGAAGCAGCTTTATTCTAAATGATTCTTTGTGATAATATATTTTCATCCTTGATGCTATTGTAATAAATGTGAGAAAACGGGCGACAGCTGTTCATTAGACATGCTCTAAGTTCTTTGAAATACACATTTGAATTGATCGCAGAGTTTACGCTGATTAGCCTAACACGCTTTGGGGGTTCGCGTTTTCTACCACTGAGGTAGCTAGGGTACGTTATGTGCGTTGTCAACCTACTCAATGCTTGTTAAAATGTTATGCATCGCTGATAGTTTTGTAGCATTTATGTTGAAATATTGAATATCCTAATACATACACCAGAAAGTTCTATGAAACTTCGGTGTGCAGGTACAGAATATGTATACCCTCTAGATATATTATGATATCTAAATAAGGAAAGTTGGTAAAATTATAAATGACAAAGTATGGAATTAATTCACTCAGCTGTTAAGCGACCAAAAAAATTACAAAATTTATCATTTTATAACAATTACAGTAGAGCGTCGATAATCCGGACGTCAGAAATCCGGACCGTCGATAATCCGGATTCAATTCCGGTGGAAATTTTATTTTTTTACATAGTATGCATTAAACTTTTATTAAAATACTACATTATAAGTTCATATTAATTAATAGTTTTATTTATCTGCTCCAATTATTTAACCCCTAAGTAAATTATTAACGGTTTTTGTAAGCTTTCTTTTTGTTATGAACTTAAACGACCATATTTTGATTCATTTTGAAAATCCGGACAATTTGGTAATCCGGATAAGGTCCGGTCACAATTGATCCGGATTATCGACGCTCTACTGTACATATAGAATCATCTAATTTCCTCCAATAATTGTAATTTAAAAATTTCACAGTGAAATTACAACAGTAGAGGGCACCAATTACAAATATAAACATAACATTTTGTGGGTCCTTCGTAAATTTTGGTAAAAAAAGTGCCAAAAAACCGTGAAAATATACTGTATTCGCATTGCCCATTGCCATACACTTTATTTTTACACTAAATTCAATTTCGATTTTATCGAAACGGGACTGTTAAACAAAATTTTATACCGGCATGCAGCTGTCCGCTTATCACATACAAATTTTCAGTTTATTTATCAAAATCCCGGTTTAAAATTTTAATTTATCCAATCCAATTTATTATTAAAATTGGTTTTTGTGAATTACCAAGTTCAGCTTCAAAATCCAAATCAAATTCTTCTTTAGTAAAACTACACCTTTATTTTCACAATTATATACAAATCTGTAAATCAAAATTAGAAGACTCAAAAGACCGTTGCCATGTTCTTCACAAAATTCCCTCCCAATAAATGCACTAACGAGGGTGAATTATAAAAATTACAAAATAAAAAATTTCTAATTTTAACAAGAAAATAAAGAAATTTTTCAATAAACACAACTCAACAATTTACTCATCCGCCCCCCTAAACATAAAAGAACACATAAAACGTAGATGAATGTTTACTCACGCCGATGTTTATAAATTTTTGAAAGAGGTGGACGACGACACGTTTTTAAATGAAAGTAATAAGATTTTAGTATTTCGCTGATTTCACAAGATTTTTCATTGTTTTAGGTAGTCATGATAATTGGTATCAGCGCAGCGGTGCGTGTCGCAGAGAAGAACTTACTTGGAATAATAAATTGTACCAATTTAACCTAAAATGTATATTACAAATAAAGTAGATATATATTTCTGAACTTTTCCTTTTTCCTCATACTTTTAGAAATGTGCGGAAAAGTAATACTTTTCGCACTAGGGCGGAAAAGTAGTTCTTTTCCACACACTTTTAAATATCATAAAGTAAGACTTTTTCAAACTTAATTAGAAAATAACATTTTATCATACGTAGAAGTAATTTAATAAGCGTAATTTTAGAGATATCCATTTAGCCAATTTTGGTCACAATTTTTTTAATGTAATTTTAACATTTTAATTAAGTTTGCATAATACCTGCCAACACTATACCACGTAGTTTGGTTTTATTTAGTAGTATTTCCGGATATTTTTTATTTGTCATAATGTTGAACAATCTCTGAGTTATTGTATAATAATTAAATCGAATGATTAATTCAATTAGAGAACAATAGATAATTATTTATTGTATGTGCGTTCCGGAAAAATAAATTTCGGTTAGTACTTGTCAACTTAATATAGTCGTTACCACTACATTATGCTAATAACTCAAGTACGACCGGAAATTTAAATTGACATTTACATATGTCAAGCTTGTCAAACATACTACGATTATGTTGTGACAACCTTTTAGTATACAAATGTGCATGTGTATTAAATATCAAATCTAAATTAGTTTTGTTTTTATTATAATTTAAGGTATTCCGCCAGTCTTGATATAACTCCACAAAAAAACCAATCTCCGTTAAGTATAACATCCCCTTGCAAAATAATTTAAACTAAATACCTAAATCCTCCTCGATAGGCAATTGAAATCTTCATCGCTTCCTCGTATTATGTAATTTAAACCCTTACACCTGCAATTTAACACAATTCAATCAAGGTTCAACGAGTTTTAGCTAAAATTTAGGCAATTTACTAATTGAATCGAAATCATTCACAAATACCACTAAACATCTCATCCCCACAATTCTTATTCACAAAGACTTTGCAGCTGCTAAGATACGAAGCTTTAATAGAACTATTGGTATAAATAAGGTTTTTTGTCAACTCGGCCTTTGTTAATAAATTTTTATAATTGAATTGATATTAAGAATAGCTAAGGACCGTTCATAAAAAATTCAAATTTAATGAAATTTTAAATGGGATTTCATTAGTGCCCATTTAAAAATTTAACCAATTATGTCACGGTTATTACTTAGATTGTTCCCAAGCCTTTCATTAATCCAATTTTTTTTTAAACGTTAGTTGATGTTCAGAATGACAAATTGTTAAAACTAATGGTTTTATTTAATTTAATCAGCAAGATTAATAAAGTAAAAACGGATATCAAACGATCATAATTCCTTAATAAATTAATTAAATTTAGTGAAACCTTTCTAGTGTCCCATTTGTTTAGGTAAAACCAAAGGTAAAACTAAAAATAATTTCAGTTCGCTTCCTGGCGAATGAAAATTTATTGTTTCAGTTTATTTCAACATAACATTTCGAAATATCATAATGCAACTGCTATATTTTCGATATTGGTGACGATTGCGGTCATTGAGGTGACATTTTAAGATTTATCTATTCCGAATTTCCACTACATAAAGCTCATTTCTACTAGTTTCACCGCATGTGAGGAAGTGTCGAGCTCAAATGTTTTGTGAAGAAATCTTAAAAGTCACCGGCACCTTTTGCGGTGTTTCAATGCGACCGAGTTTCATTGTCATTTAACAAAAGTATAAACTTTGTGCAAACCGACGAATTGTAACGTTGTCATTGATTTTAGTGACTAAACGTTTTACTGCCAAACTTGACTGTTATAGGAAAGTATGTGTAAATATTATCGTACTTATTACCTTGCGGGTTGAAATAGGCAAAAAGGTGTAAGTATATCGAACCAAAATTGTGCTTTATTTTTAAAAATCATTTCTTGCATTAACTTTTTAATTTTTCATTTCACAAAGTTTCTCGGTATTATGCAGAATTTACACTTCTAGAACTTTTTATTTGAAATTTTTACAATTTAAAAGCTCTGTATTCAATATCTTTCTAATACCCAGTTGAAAAATGTTATAATGCAAGTGTTGAAGTGCTCAACGCAAATCTGTAAAATTAATAAAAGTTTATTGAAATTTGGTACAAAAAACAATTTTAAAATTTTCTCAACTATATTATCTTGAATTTTCTTATCTTATTACAAAATACTCTAACTTTTAATATGTTTTCCAGTACAAATATCTTTTTTTTGTACGTCAACCTCTGTCAACCGCATCAACATACCTTCACATATTAAGCTTGAACTTTTGATGTTGAATTTCAATCAAGTCGGAATGTTCTTTTGCAAACAGTCAAGTTTAGCGGAATTAAATGTTGCAGAAAGTGATTATAAATTTTAGTTCAAATATTAGAAACCGTTTACTTTTTATGCACTGAGCACAACTCCGAATTGAATAATGTAGTAGATTCACGTAAGTGTGAAAACGGATTTTCAAAAAATCCTATCGTATGCTTTGCTCTTATTTGCACAGGGATATAATAGAATGAATGCATTACATTCAATACCTTACCTGTCCGGTTTCTACATTCTACATCCGCTATTCAAAAGGCTTCCATTTAAAGCAGACAATTGTATATAGCTTTCTTATTTTTTCAATTTTTTTTTGTATGCACCACTTGCCATCACAAAAATAATTGTTTTGCTAATATAAATTGACTTGCCAATGTTCACACTACCACACAAAGTCTGTTTGTACAGCTCACAACGGAAATCTTCACGAGCACAGCAGCTTGTGATCTTAAAAATTTTAACACTTCACCTTTGTTGGCTTACGTACAGTTTGACAGATTAATATTGTTTAATAATACAATTTATTGTGGGTGTATAAAAAAGTAGCAATATGTAAATGGAAGTATTTTGTAGATAACGTAATTGCCTAAATTTTTACAAAGTTGAGGAAAAGTCAACATTAAACGGTTAACTTATTTCGGTGTACAGATGTCTCTGGAGAATCCTTTGACCAGGTCTGAGGTATTTGTTCCAGTTGCCTTTGCTCCCATGTCGATTGATGTAGCCCGCCACGCGTGGGATGTCATTTACTACGGTGACTGCCCCCAAATGCGAGCTTTAGCCCGTAACCCGCAATACTATAATTCAAGCGCTCTTGTTGGGATATATTATGTGGTGATGCTAAACGGTAGCCTAGTGGCTTATTACTATATCCATTTTATTATCTCGACATTACCTTATCATTAATTACTTAAAATGTTTAATATTCTTAGGTTGGACCACGGCAATTTTTGTCATTTAGAACACACGGTCGCGTCGCCGTAATTAGCTTGTCGTTTACATAAATTTGCTATTATGTACATGTTGTTTTTTTAAATTTCATCACGTAAATTCATGACGGTGATGACAAACAACTAGGTGCGCTACCAAGAAATTAAAAATTAAAACAAATTAATTAAAACAATGCGACATTTTTTTAATCTTATTTATTTTGCCATTATGCTACATGAATAATGCAAAAATCATTTTATTGCTTGCGAATTAATTAATTAGAAGTATTATTATTTGAAATTTTTGTTTTACTGTACTAAAATATTTTTGAGAAAATATTCTGCATAGTAATTATCACGGCCAAAATATAATTTATGTAGAGGGGTTAATTGCCTTCACGATTGAAAAAAGAAACAGTTAAAGTAATTATAAAAATAGACACTTTTATGTGGAGTCTAAATATTTTCAACAATCAAAATTTTTACAAGGTGTTACAACTCCAAGGCAACTTATCTAGTTTATAAAGTACTACATTTTTTACTTTTCAAAAAGCAAAGTATTGTGTTGCGAAGTATTTCCTGATTTTAGATGTAAAAGGTCTCCTTAACCACAAATAAACAAGATAAGCAGGAAGGAAGGGCAAAATTGATTTTAATTTTGTACAAGTGTTACATTCTGATATTTTTTTTAATTGAAATAAATTAAATACTGTATGTATATTTAATCCCGTATAAAAGAATTTTTTTTAAATTTTTTCAATCTTATTTTATTAAAAAATTCCATCCTTCCCAAGTTTTCGCCTCAGGCTTCAGCCTAGTGAGCCTATAGGGAAATCCTCCCCTGTTTACACCTTACTTATTTTTGTATGCTTGACTGTAAGAGATGTCATCCGGTATAGTAATAAAAACAGAAATTATTTTTCCGTATAATAAAACGAAAATAATTAGCATTTGGCTCATTTTAAAATTTATATACCTATTTGTGAACAGTTTCGACTTCAAGCAGCCATCGTCAGACAGACTATACAGAAAAGTAAGTAATTAAACTAATACACAGTTATTAATTAAACAATTTAAAAAATATATAAATATATAAAAATTTTCGTTAAATGATCTCTATTTTATTTATATATAAATAATTATATTTTTACACATACATTCTGAAAAAACTGCTACTTTGGCGTTTCATTTTCAGAGACCAAATATCACCTTTACACTGCAAAATAAATTACCAAAATTTACAGAAAATATCACAATTCTTCGTATCGTATTCACAATCCAGATCCACACTGTTATATTATTATGTTCTAAAGTGTATATAAATTAATGTAAATAGTTATTTAAGCATTGTACATTTTAAGTTGGCAATATTGTGAAATTTCTAATGACATACCATTTTTCATGTTTCTAAAGTACACGTTTAGTTTTTCGAATAAAAGTTATTTCGTTCAAGTGTGTCTCTTACAATTCTTACCCACGATACAACAAGTGGCGACGAGGTCGGAAGAAATTAATTTCAAGTTATTCATAATTATTAGCATATTGGGTTTAACAATGCCTAAAAGTGAACAAGGAGAGGAAGTCAAGGACATCAGCATAGAAAGAGAAAGAAGATACGTAATGTTTGCACCTTTCGACAACGATAGAGAAGATATCGAGTGTTATTTGGAAAGATTCGATTGTTTTTGCTTCCTGAATGATATTGGAGGTAAGGAGATGGTATATTTATTTATCAGCAGCGTAGGACCACAAATTTATAAGAAATTAAAATCGGTAGCGTTTCCTACTAATCCGAGAAACTTATCCTTTTCCGATATAAAAAAGAAATTGGTGTCGCATTTCCTTCCTGATCCCTTACCTTGTGTTGAAAGACAAAAATTTCGAGCACGAAGACAAGGTCCCACGGAATCGTTTAATGAATTTCTAACAGCTTTGAAATCGTTATCAGTTCATTGCGGATTTGAAACGGAGGAACGATTGCAAGAAGAAATTGTTGACCAGATTATAACTGGTATTCGAAGTAAAAAATCACAAAGTTATTTTTTAAGTACGCCTAAATTAAATTATCAAAATGTAATTCAAATAGCTAATGCGGATGAATTAGCTGAAAAGGGTTTAATTGAATATAATAATTCCAATAATTCGCAAGTTTGTAAATTGACAACTGACAAATATTCAATTAAAACGTTCCCTAGTAGCAAAAGAAATTATAAAACAAAATTCCGTAAGGGTGACAATAAATTTTCGCAAACCAAACAAGAAGATGGAGCTGGTATTGTATGTTTTCGATGTGGAAAGGAAAACCATAAAGCGTCCACATGTTATTATTCTTCAACAACCTGCAATAAATGTGGGAAAATCGGTCATTTGGCTCGTGTATGTGGAAAATTTCCCCCAAAGAATAAATTTCGCAAAGGTTTCAGTAAATGCATTACAGAGACGACTCCAGTTTTAAACCAATTTGATGAATCTTCTGATATTTTTCAAGTTCATACAAAATCACCACATTCTAAAATATTAAAAACAGTTCTTATCAACAATAAGCAAGTGTCGATGGAAATTGATACAGGCAGTACTTATACTCTAATATCTTTAGAAAATTTTCGTACATTACAAATTAATGCTAAAATTCATCCATGCGATGTTGTTCTTTCCAGTTATAATAAAATTAAAATTCCAGTTTTAGGAGTATCCGAAGTAAAAGTTAATATCGATGGGAATGATTATAATTTAAATTTATACATTATCAAAGAAAATTTCGATACTATTATGGGAAGAGATTGGATTTTCAAAACTAAAACAAAATTACACGATGTTTATGGTGTTAAGATCGACATAGAAGATAAAGTAAATAAATTAGTTTCAGAGTTCTCCGACATATTCGCAAATAAACTTGGATGTCTCAAAAATTTCGAAGTTGACCTCCATTTGAAAGAAAACACTACACCAATATTTTGTAGAGCAAGAACAATTCCTTTAGCGCTGCAACCGCGCGTTAAAGAAGAAATAAATAGATTGGTTTCAATGGGCGTGCTTTCAAAAGTTACTCATTCGGAGTATGCGACTCCTATAATTCCCATTATCAAACATGATGGTTCGTTAAGGTTAGTAGCAGATTATCGAATTTCAGTAAACAAAAATATTATTCCGGATGATCACCCAATCCCAACTATCGAAAACATTTTACCTAAAATGAATAATGGAAAATATTTCTCAAAATTTGACATTAGGGAAGCTTATATGCACATGAAGGTAACAGAAAGAACAGCCAAGATGTTAACAATTAATACACCCTTAGGGTTATTTCAAGTTAATCGTTTAAATTATGGAATTTCGAGTGCTCCAGCTTTATGGCAGAGAGCAATGGAAAATATATTCTCCGAAATTGAAGGGTTACAAATATTTTATGATGATTTCAGTTTATCGTCCCCTGATCCATTAACGCATTTACAGAGAATGAAACGAGTTTTCGAAATTTGTAGAGAAAACGGTATTCAATTTAAAAAAGAAAAATGTCAATTTATAGCTAATAAAATATCATATTTGGGATATGTAATAGATCAGAATGGTATTCATAAAACCTCGGAAAAAATTCAAGCAGTAGTTGAAGCAAAAGTTCCCCGTGATGTTACGGAATTAAAATCATTTATTGGACTGATTAATTACTATTCGCGGTTTATACAAAATTCAGCTGAAAAACTGCATCCTTTATACAAGCTACTACAGAAAGGCAATCAATTTCGATGGACTAGCGAAGCCGACATTGCATTCAAGAAAATAAAACTAGAAATTTCTTCAGATAAAGTCTTAACCCATTTTGATCCTAACAAAAAACTGGTACTTGCTACAGATGCGTCCCCACATGGAATCGGCGGCGTTTTATCACACATCTTCGAAGATGGCTCCGAAAGACCCATTTTTTTCATAAGCAGAAGTTTGTCAAAAACAGAAATCAATTACTCACAAATTGACAAAGAAGCATTAGCGATTGTGTGGTGCATCAAGAGACTATTTTATTATTTATTCGGAAGACATTTCATTCTCTATACGGATCATAAACCTCTGGAATCCATTTTTAAGCAAGATAAGGCTGCACCAGTATTAAGTGCAACTCGTTTATTACATTATTCGATATTCCTTCAAGGATTCGATTATGAAGTTAAATTCAGGAGACATGAAAACCATTCCAATGCAGATTTCTGTTCCAGATTTTTCGAAAAGAACTTCAAAGAGAACTTAAAAGATTCTTCCGCAGTTTTCCAAGTGGAGCAATTGGAAACGATTCCCATTCAGAGCAAAATTATTGCAAAGGAAACCCGGAAAGATTCCGACTTGTGTAAAATATTAAACGCCATAATGGGGCCAAATTCATCCAATCTAAATAATAATGGTGAATGGACAGTAGAACAAGGATGTTTAATGAAAGGTATTCGCGTCGTTATTCCCCAAGTTTTGCAGCAGTCAATTTTGAAAGAATTACATCGAGGTCATATTGGAACATCGAAGATGAAAGCATTGGCTCGATCTTACGTTTTTTGGGAAGGCTTAGACAAAGATATAGAAAATATCACAAAGAACTGTCAAAATTGTTTGCAATATGCAAATTCACCAACCCATGCCAAAATTCATCCATGGGAATTTCCAAAAAATCCATGGGAAAGAGTGCATATTGACCATGCAGGTCCATTTCATGGTTTATATTTTTTTATCGTAGTGGATGCATATAGTAAATGGATTGAAATTTTTCCAGTAAAACGCATCGATAGTTTTACAAGCATTTCCAAATTAATTGAATGTTTTTCTCGGTTTGGAATTCCATCTACCATAGTTTCAGACAATGGTTCAGCATTTATTTCATCTGAATTCTCAAAATTTTTAGAAAAAAATCGAATCAATCACATCAGAACGGCTGCATATCATCCCTCTTCTAATGGTCAAGTTGAACGGTATGTGGGAATATTTAAAAATGCTCTTAGGAAACAATTGTTAGATTCAAAAAATATTCACTATAATCTCAACGAAATTTTATTTAGTTTAAGAAGAGCTCCTCATAGCACTACTGGAAAAAGTCCAGCAGAACTTATGTTGGGAAGAAAAATTCGTTCCCGACTTGATATCATAAAACCTATTTCGTTTGAAGACGTTGTATTGCTAAAACAAAAGAAATCGATTTTAGACGGAGGAGGACAAATACGAAATTTCGAAATTGGCCAAACCGTATTATTTAAGTGCTTTTCAGATAAAACATGGAAAAGTGGAGTTGTAGTCAACAAAATTGGGAATGTTTTATACGAAATTTGGAGCAACGGTTTAAAATTTAAGAGACATGTTGATCAAGTTTTTCGTGGCGAAGAAGGAGTACAAGATTTACATAATACTGAAGTCGAAAATACTACTCAAGAAGAATTCAATCCAGAGCAAATAAAAACAATTCCTAAACCCCCTCCTGATCATTCTCATACTTCAAACCAACCAATAATTCCAAATATTGAATTCTTACCCATTAGAGCTACCAGAAGATCAATGGAAACATTAACAAACAACGAAACCGAAATTGAAAAGGATAGTAGTTTCAGATCAAGACCCGTTCGAAACAGAAGACCACCCGATCGTTTTATACCCTAAGAACAAAATTTTAGGGGAGGTGTTATATTATTATGTTCTAAAGTGTATATAAATTAATGTAAATAGTTATTTAAGCATTGTACATTTTAAGTTGGCAATATTGTGAAATTTCTAATGACATACCATTTTTCATGTTTCTAAAGTACACGTTTAGTTTTTCGAATAAAAGTTATTTCGTTCAAGTGTGTCTCTTACAATTCTTACCCACGATACAACACACACAAACTTGTGTTAAATTTTACAAACAAATAAATTTCTCAATGTGTAAAAATTTACACAGAAAATATGTAATAATTTACACAAATTATGGTATTTATTAATCCAAGTGTTGTGGAAGTTCAAAGCATTAATAATTCAAGTTATAAATATTTTCTGTAAATTTTACACAATATTATGTAATTTTTTACAAAAAATTTTTTGAAAAATTTGATAGATTTTACATAACTTTTGCGTTAAAACTGCGCTGCATTTAATTTATGGAAAGAGAAAACTAAAACAAAATATGTAAATACCCTATACTCTTTTTCGAACATATTTATTTTATCGGCAATTAATGATCACTACAATAAAAATACATGGAATTACCGGCATATTTGAAGCAGCCAGAGACGATCACATGTTGCTTCCACGTCCTCAAGTATCCCTAAACAGAAAGGAACTTGTCTGTGAAATCGTTCAGGAAATATTAGGAAACAAAATTATAAACCTTCAATTAATGGTTTACAAAATTTCAAAATATTGATTTTGAAAACAACCCAATAATATAATCCGGCATAACAAAGAAAACATTCATAGTATGCACCTATTATACCGTATATCATCTAATTTCAAAACAAGTATTTAAATCCTGTCCAACTGTAGTTTCTACATCTATTGTTAAAAGACTTGTAAGCAAATGCAAACATACTAATCCCGTAGCAATGTCACATAATAAATTCGCTTCTGTGTCGCATAAGTACCAGACAATAGTAAGGAACATGCTCTGGGTTTTCCTTACATGTTGAGGTATTGAAGAAATTGCTTCTAGCGCGAGATTCCTTTGCTACCGAAACGGTAAATTAAACATCCATCAATAGAACTATAATCTAGGTTGTGCTGCCGAGTAGAAATTATTATGAATTGATCTTCTAGGTAGATGGATGAATTGTAAATACAGAAAGGTGGTCGAAGTGCGCCCTTTTTGTCATAACGATTAAAAATAAATTGATAATTACAGAGGGCAGGCAACTATTTTGGTATAATAAATAATACCTACGTGATATTATAACACAATCAGTATATTATGGATATGATGAATTAGTTTCATCATATAAAAATTATTAGAATTAAAAAAAATATTATTAAAATACTTATTTTGGTCAAGTGGACTCAGTATTTCCGTCTCCGTGCTCCGGAGGGCACGTTAAACCGGCGGTCTCCCTGGGTTGATGATTACCACCATCAACTATTAAAGTCAAGGTTACAGGCATTCCCCAATTCTGGTTCAGCAGCCGTGAGGTCTAAATTCGAAATCTTATTTTATATTATAGGATAATTTACAAAAATTTTAATATGGGTTATTCCCTTTTTCAAATTATGCTTTCGTGAAAATTTCATAGAAATATTATCATCCTAACCCAATCAAATAATGTTAAATGCATCAGACTCTTTACTGTTTTCACGTTTTTGTTATTAATTGTAAACAAATCTTAAATATAAAAATGCAGGTTTTAACTTTTATTAATGTAATTCCAACATATGAATATAAACTATTTAAAGATATTGAACGAATGTTAAACTTAGGTTTATTTATATATTATATTATTATAATATAAATTTAAATATAACACTGGTATCAATTTTATTTATTTCAAATTTCATTTTTATTAAATTTTCCAAATCCCAGAGTCATCAAAACGATTTTAACAATGTAAGTCTATTCCATTAAACGTAAAATGATCTTCTGTCTTTACGAAGAGTCGAATATAGAGGGGGGCAAAGTATTCAGTTTTGTTAGGCTTTATGATTTTAAAGAAAAATTCGAATATTTTACGAGCGCTAGCTAGGTAGAAACAAAAAATTCAAATTTCTAAGAGAGGCAAGTGCCCTGCTTTGCCCCCCCCCCCCCTATCCGGCGCCTATAAACTCGTACATATAATTTTTTCTAAATTTTCCTTATTTTAGGTTTATTTTCCAAAACAATATCGTTTATTTATTCATAACTATAATTTTGTATTGAAAAACTACATCTTTTTACTCGAATCGCAATTTTATATCATCTAACTGAATGGTCAACGTGTCTCTCTCTTTCGCACTGCTCTGCGTTCAAATTTTTCATTTCCGTCAAGTTTAAAATTTTATACCATCAAAATTTTAGTATTCATAAAATTATATTAATATTATCATATGGAGGTAAAGTCTAGGTTTACGTTCATTTAGTAGACATTTTTCAAGTTTTATATTAAATATAATAATATCATGCATATTGTTTCAATACTAGCTACTAGTATTACATAATGTAACCGAAAAGTGGCATCGCAACGGCCAACGTCCGGACATTCAGTCGAGAACGAGCTAGTAGAATGTACTATTTTCAGATCATTTTGATAAACAATTTAAATAGAACAGTATTTTTTAAATATATTAAAACGATGCAGTGGTAGACATTCTTATGTAATATAAGTGCATACTTTTTTCAAATACAAAGTAAAAAATTAATATTTTGTAACATGTCAAAAATGAAGTTCATGTTAAATGGCCGTAAACAGGCGAATTCACCCTATTTGTGTTGAATTGGTCTAAATCACAAGTTAAAGTACCTTATAAGCGAAATATTAGCATTTTGCAATCTGATCTTTCATTATCTTCGTTTTACATAAAAATACATAATAATATATTTGGTGGCCATTGTGTTTCCACCTATTTAAAGTGAAAATTTACTTATGCCCGATTTCTTTACTTCCATAAGTACCTATATATACGGAATATATATTAGATTATTTTATTCTATTACAGGTAAATAAACCAAGTAACCAATCAAAGTTTTGATTTGTTGTCTGATTGGTTACTTGATTAATTCATTTAATAGATTTGTATCTTAAAGATATCTCGATATAAAGAAATCGGGTATTTGGTGAAATTTTGTCCGACGAAAGTTTACCATTTAATTTAACGACTGGTTGGTTTTCCTCAGATGATATAATAAAAATGTCATTATCATCATCTACTGTACGATTTCGACCTGTTGTAACTATACTATCTAAAATGTCTTTCTGATTTCAAATTTTTCGATTAATTATCGTAAAAAAATGTATTTTTTCAAGAAATTTCATAATAAAGCTGAATTTTACATAAGACAATTATATTTACCTACTTATTTGTGTACACATATATTTCTTATAACATATAGCAATATAATTATATACGCACAATTAATTATATTATGTAAAACTTGGTTTTATTAAATCTTAACTTGACACCGCAATTTAATTTAGAACTTAAAAAATAATTTTTAAGATTTTCTTCACTTACCTAAAAGATTGATTTATATTCAAAATTTGCATATAAATTGTAATTCAGAAGACGCCACCAAGTGAAAATTTTAAAACGCCAGTTAGCACTAAGATTTCAACAAATTTATAAGTTGCTTTTAAATCAACTCAAAATTTTTTTTACTTAAATGGAGGTGACTTAAACAATTTAAGTTATTAACGTTACTCAATTTTGTTCGCTTTCCACCTCTAAGCGTATTTATGAATTTTTTGGTCCACATACAATGAATTTCAAGAAAACTTACAGCATCTTTTGTACACATTTTGTTACGCTTGAATTAATTGAAACATTGATTTCATTCTTTTTGTTGTCACCTATTCAAAAAGTTTTAAGTAGTTTCAAAATTTTACTTCTTGTGAAATTGCATCTCAAAGTCTACCAAGTATATTTGATAAATTTATGTAATAATTTTAAGCAAAGTTTATGTTTGTTAATCATTTTGTGTACTTACGGCATATAAAGTTTTCCACTAGTTTGTTTAAGTTTATAAATTTACTATAATATTATTAGAAAACTGTAACACTATCGCTAGCATTAAATTTCATAATAATTAATAAGAGTTGGGAAACTTAGTGAAACTTCTTTTGCCAATCGATGATTTTATTAATAAATAGCCGGAATTTACTGCGTTTTTGTCAAAGGATTGTAAAAAATAAAAACGTTGCTGCTAAAATTGATGTTTAAATATAGTCATTAAATTTATAAAGGTGGGCTTAGTAAATTACACATCAAAGGTGAATTACCATTGTTTTCAAAATTTGGTTATTAAAAAGAAATTTTTTCTGAAACTACTTGGCAATGAGTCACTTCCCGGTAAAGCAATTAATGAACAATTAGAGATAATAGATGGTCTTGACAGCATTAATTAAATATGCCATTCTCGAGCCAAAGCAAGCAAGTAGAGCTAGTAGCAAATTGGTTTTGTTAGTGTTGCTCAATTCATCGTCAAGCTTATTACAGTATTTCTAAGGAGATATAATATAAGTACTAGGAATAGATACGAACAACTATTTCAAAGTTATAAATTAGTTATCAATTGTCGCAATAACATTACATATTATTCTTTATTAGATAGATAACAAAATTGCAAGCATTTCAGATATTTATAATTCACATATTTTCGATACTTTATCGATAATTTATAATTGTTACTTACGCGTTCACATAGAAAAACTTCGACTTAAGTATAAGTCAAGCAGGTGCCATTGAAGCTTTCTCACATACATCACAATGTTTATACTGAATGCCAACTGACAAATATAAATTTTATGATATGAGTAGACTGGATAATTCTAAATTGTGATTCAATTCAAGAAAGGCTCTTTGAACAAAACAATATGTATTTACAGATATTAAATGTAATTAAATAACTTAAATTTCCTGTCTGAGTTCGAGCCCTGTTGAAAATGTACCACAATCACAGAGCGGACCAACAGTATATGGGAAATAAATTGGTTAGATCGTAGGTACATTATTAAAGGAATTAAATCCAAAAATCGTCATGAAAGTCCTCTGTACAGATGAAAGCAAATCTAAAGAGCGAAATCACAGAAAGAAAATTTCTTCAAATCAAACCTGGTGTACAGAAACTTATGTTGCTTTCTAATTTTATTTGAAAAAAAAAAGATTTTGTATATTTACTTGAAGTGCTTTCCAATATTGAACTATTGAACATCGACTGTGCCCTTTTTTTCCTTCCCGACTTTGGCACACTCTCTTCATATGTTGGGTTCATGCGAAATGCTGTCAAGTTCGTGCTGTTTAACGTGGACTCCAAACCACGGAAGTGCAATTAATTTCAATCTGAAATTTACTAAGCATATTACACCTGGACCTATTGAGATAATTATAATTATTAAAGTAGTTAGGTATACTCGTATATACTTTTCTTGGAGATTATCAGATTTAACTTGATTTTGGTTTGCACGCATTCGTAAAACGGATAATTACATTACAGTAGAAAATAGAAATACAATTTTCTGTTTTTTATTTAATATAATTTTCGTATTTTATAATCCTTCAGCAATTTATGATACTCTGATACTGTTTAATTTGATTGATAATGAAATTAACTTAATCGTAACTATTAATTAAGCTCTTCTCTGCGGTCACTACACTTAATGGAATGAGAACGCAATTATTTCTTAATTATTTTTTAGCGTCAAATTAATTAATTAGATTTAATTGTTACAGTTTTATAATATAATACGCATATAATTAGAAATTTTGTTATACTACAATACATATCGTTTACTGTAGATTGTTATCGTAATGATTAATAGATCTGTTTAAAAACAATAGACTCTTTAATTCTTGTTTATTCATTCATGTATCTACTAATACAGATGTAAAACAATATTGTATGATAAGGGTTGTTATAAAATCTAAATAACAATTAAATATTTAAATTTTCAATACGCATCTGTCTTTTTAAACCATGAATAGGAAATATTATACGATTGTTTAAATTTGGTCAAACTTTATATTAAAATCATTCGTAGATAGCAATATTCTAATGTAAACTCTAAGTTCACATTTGACCAATAGAAATCACTCAAGTGCGCCCTCAATTGACCAGCTAAAAACATTATAAATAAAATAATAATTAAAAATATATTTTGCATAAGAAATTTGTATCGCTTAATCTAATTTTAATTAATATTTAGACCTTTTGGTTTATGAATGTACCGGAAAAATGAACAGGTCTTTTAAGTAACCACCCATTTTCATAACAAATCTAAACGACGACAGATTCCGCAGTGTACATGCTCAGAAATATAACAAGCTGAGGTGCTATTCTTCAAATCTTCTCCTAAGGAAAAACAATTATTATATAATAATTTTATAAGTATTTGTGTGAGTAAGATAAAAATAGACGTAATGTAACCCCCGAGATGGGGTGCTATTAAATTTAAAAGCAATTAGGTAATTAATTAAATAATAATGTGCAATTTTCAGAAAATCCTACAAAATTTAAAATAATCGCTAATATTCCGAATCATACATATAACATTTTTTTATGCAAACACGAAAAAGTAAATTGATTTCCTCACTTAACGGCGTAAAATAAGCTAGTTTCGTGTTGTTAGATAATTTTTTCTAATCAGATAATATAAGAAATAAATTAAATAAATTCATACCTACACCTATTTTAGTTCTAAGGGTACAATTAAAATTTCTAGAAACTTAATTGTTCGTAGAAACTTTTATTGTACCTATTTAATTATTTTATATCAGAAGTTGTGGTTAAATGAATTAATTCTATTTTATTTTTAACACACGAAGGAAGTTTGCTTATCTAATATCAAAAGCACATCACATTAAATATTCAAATTATAACTAAGTAACGATAACAGCATTACATGAATTTACTTGATTTTCTAAATTTCCGAAATTATCGCTTCCCAGATAATGGGTACGCCAATTTGCATTAGAAGTTGCAGGAATTAATTTATTTATTGTAACTTGTGTTAAATAAAATAATCGATAACTACACAAAACTTATGTAGCACTTTAGTATGCTTCTACTAATTTAATCCAGATAATAAGTTACGAACTAACTTGTTATAAACTTTTATTGCATTTACTGTTAACCCTTAACTGCCACACTTCTTCAGAATAACATAACTGCCACACAGGGGCGTTTCAGACCCCACCGTAAAAGTATTGTTTTGGGAAGCGGCTATTGACTTTTACGACTTACAAAAAATTATATAGTAATTCTTAAGAACTCTTTTGGAGTACAGCACAGGTACATTAATGAAAAATTAATAGTTAGTTGTAAAAAAATTGTTAAATGTAAAAAAATGCAAAACATTACCATTTGCACAAAAAAAATCATAACTTTTAAATTTTTTTATATTAATAGCTGAAAATTGAAATGGATACTCGTGAAATATATATCTGTAAGGAAAAAAATCATTTGCTAAACAGCGTTGAAAATAAGGTATTTATTTTTAATGGGCTATTGTTAGAAATAAATTTTTCAAAATTGTACTGTTTATTTATAATGCTCAAGAGGATTTGATTAAAGCCCAACACAAGTTTTGGGCAATTGGGTAGTCCACAATTGGAGCACCCCTCCCTGGATTTCCTATCTTCTCTTTGGGTGCAATAGCCATATATCTCTTTCTATAAGGTAAACGGATCCTTTGGTATCGTTCATTTTGTATATCAATCTTTAATATTGTAGCGATCCCAATTTTAATGTCTCTCCGCAAAGTATAAATTTCATATCTTTGAGTTATGTAGGGCGTTATTAGTTATTAATTAATAACTATAAATTTGCATTATAAATGCTTATAAACAAATTCAGACCATTCCAATGTTTTACTTACGTTTTTTTCTTCACAACAAAACCAGAACACGGTCAAAAAAAAAATTTGAAAAAAATCAGGTAAATAATTATAACTGCCACACTGGGGTCTCTGACGGCACCACTCTACTTTACACTATTGCCAATACTTAACTAATGATTCCAAAATAATGATTTTGGGTGGAGAAGGGAGGGGCATCCATAAACTAACAACAGATGACTTCACAGGTACAAATTTCGTCCAGTAAAAGTGTTTAAATTGGACTTGATTACGGCTGGGGTCCAATGGACCCCACAGTGGCAGTTAAGGGTTAATTGATTTAAATTTGTTGATAATAATTCCTGACTTGTGCCTTTTATTTGTTAAACTAACTAATGTTTATTATATTTGAAACAGACGGCATTTATTTATTGTAAACTGAATGTTATTTTATTCCAAAACAGAATCTATCTATTAATTTTTTTATAATTAAATATTTTATTTGAGAAAAACGTTTTCATAAAACAAAAAAGTGGAAATTCTTATTTAGAAATGAAAGGGTTGCTACAAATTAGTATTTTATACAAACATGCAAAAGTTTGAAATCCGTTAAAATGCAAAAGCATTTCCACTTCTTTATTCCAGAATAAACACGAAATAATAAAATACTTCCAAAAGAAAATCAAAAATAACGACTTAAGGTAAGCAAATCTCTCTGGAACTGGAAAGAACTTTCTGGCACTATACTAGATCAAGAACTACAACAAATTTTCTAAATTTCAATTTCAAAAATTAAACATTTTTTTAAATTTACTTTATTTTTCAAATTAGTACAACTGAAATTCATTATGAAAACTTTCAGTTACAGAATAAGTTGCTAAACTGAATGGAATTAATTTATATCTTAAAAAGTACTAAGTCTTGATATTAAAATTATAAAAATACCAATAGTGCATTTCTCGGAGTTTCTATTCAACTTCTCAAGTTTATTGAATTAATTTTACTTATTAACTAAAATAAAAACTGCCAAGAATGTACTATGTTAATATTTACTTGTGTATATTTTAAGTAAATACACTTTAATATGAAATGTTACGTTAATAGAATAATTTTATGACATGGCTGCAATGTAACTTGTAAACAAATTTGGTTTTTTGATGTCAAGTTATATGCAATTATTATTCTTTGAAAAAAAAAACTTTTCATAATTTTATATAGAACTGTTTTGCATATAACTTGATTACTTCAGTCTAAAGTATCATTAAAACAATTATCTTAAAATAATTACGTGGATATAGAGAATAATTGTAAAAAATTCCTGCAAACAATTTAAATTACCTGTATACATAGGAACTTAAAAATTGAACAGTTAGATTTAAGTTTTTTGTTTAAGTTTTCAATATGAGTTCTAAGAGATAATATAAGGAGTCAAAAATCGGCGTATTTTTTGCAGAAAAAGTTTTTCAGGAAAACTGGAAAGAAAATAAAACTTTAGCGTAATTTGATCTAAATTCCGAGTGAATGATAAAAGTAGAGATGCGTTTTTCTTTGAACTCTATAAACGATGGTTATCGATAATTCTTTCTAGAACACGTTAGCACGAGAGTTAAATTTTGTACCTAAAATGACTTTTTGAAAAACAAACAATTTTGAATTTTTAAGTTATTTGTGAGATCACAGTGATTTCGCTTTTATTATTTTGCACTATTATTATTTAGAGTGATACAATATTTTCAATAAAAAATTTAATATAAAATGGAAAATATAGAAGACTTGATATTATTAAGAAAATACAGAAAGAAACACTACGAAAAGGAAAAGAAATTATACAATATTTTAATAAACTGATGTATTGATTTTAATATGTCTTATAATAAAAATACCTTCGATAATCTGAACCCTTTCTATTATAATTACTTACCATTTACATTTTACAGTAAAAAAAGTAGAAAATTACAATTTTCATTATAGAAAATACTTCATTTTCATTATATTCTAGTGATTATGTAATACTATTTGTTTTAAAATTATCATACAGAAGCAAGTACTCCTACATGAGACAATGTTATTGTTAGAATAGAATAGAATAAAATAAATTAAATTTAAATTTAAATTTAAAAAATTGTTTAAGTAAATAATTGCTTTCATTTCACTATTATTTTATAATACCCAAGCTTTTCTCACTTTAACCAGAAGTTACTATTGAATAATAGAAACTTACAAAATTATGGCAAACCAAGGTTCCCACTTCAAATGAATATTGGTTTCGACTGGAAGTCATGTTACGAGAAACAAAAAGCTCTACAAAAGACTTTCTAGATTAGAGGCAGTAGAGCTGGAGATCAACAAAAAGAAGACTGGTTCACGTCACTGACATATCTACCTAAGTCAAGAGTGTTGGAACCCCAGTGACCATGAGAGGATTTCTCCAGAGCTCGCGTATCGAGAAACACTTTCCAAGATCAAAGGCTTATTACTGGATTCATCAATAACTAAAATCAGAAGCATTAAAACTGGCAACATCCTATTGGAAAGGAAAGAGAGTAGAACGCTGCAATAGAGGTTTAAAGAAATCCACAAGGAAGCTTCAGTGAGAGAACTCATCAAGATGGCAGTCCTTAGGATATCCGACATCGCCGCATGACGGACGAAGATTTTCATCGATGCCTTCATTAATACACCGCGGTCGAAAGTTACATTTTTCTTCTGTCCATGAGAGCGGTGTATACTGTACTGAAGCAAACAGATGGAAGTCATCAGATGCAACGATGATATGCCTAAGAAAATATAAGCAGAAACAATGCTTAGAGTGGAATTAACCATTCGACGCTAAATCCTGATAGTATTCAGGTGTTTCAAATGCTGGGTCATGGACCACGAGATCCAGGGGTGTAAGAAAAAAGAGATTTCTTTCAAAAAGTTCTGGAGACTCGGCGACGGAAGTCATTTTGCTGGGAAGCTGACAATGCAAAGTTGTCCTAGTTTAAAAGAATAAATTCAAGTTGGAACTGTACACCAATTACAGTTCTGGAAAAAGTGTAAGTAAAAACTGCGAGACCATCAGCGAATACATAATAGTAAGTCGGAAAGATGAATCGCTATTAAATTATTATTAACAGCGAGTAAAAGACAAACATAAGAAAGCGAATGAGGGAAAAAACTAGAGACAGGAAGATATACCGTACCCTGTTTTGGAAAAGGTGTAGTTAAGAAATTGACAGAATCCAAGGTACAGACAGTGTACAAAAGAAGAAAGGATGCAGAGTTATACCCGTAAGTAGAACAAATGCTCGCCCAGAAAATAAAGAAAAGACAGAAACAAGAGAATTTCGACTGGAAAATGCATCAAAATCTGGTTTTGGAAAAGATGCAATCAAGAAGAATGGCATATCAAAAAGATCATGACAGGAGACAAAAGCGATTGGATGAAGAGCTATAGCTTTAGTTGGAACATGTGTTCACCCAGTCTAAATAAAAATGTCCCTAAAGTGTACGAAGAAAAAAGAAGATGAAAACCACTTTGTAATAGTGAAGCCAGACGAGAAGAGAAAATGACCGGGGGAGCATAAGATAAACATCGAACCGAACCGACAAACCTTAAAAAGCAAAGACGTGAAAGAAATATAAATACCGAAAGAGACAGAAAAGGAAAACGAATGCAATACTGAAGGAATGTACGAGTTGGTAGTGTTTCTTCAAATATTTTCTACCTTCCTAAGGTAAAACACAAAGTAAGTTGTACTAGCGTAGTACAAAATTGAGTAAAAACTAAATTGAAGATATTAATTGACTTTGGAAAAATTATAAATATGTACTGCGGTGTTTTACAGCAGCAGATAACAGCATGCCCTTGTGGACCAGTGTCGATTTCTGTCGTGCTTTGAAATTCCCAGTCCTAGTATTGCAAAAACTTCATCAACAGTTAAATTAATATTATCAAAACAATCTTAAGAAAATCACAATTTTATTTCAAATTTATTACAATTCATATGAAAACTTCTCACGCCCCTTTTCCATCTTGCAGCGATTAATCTTAGTTTCCACCGCTAGTTGTCGCCACATTGATCAACTCGTGGGAACTTAAAAATTTACAAAGCCTAATATTTTGAAAAATAATCAAAAATCTAAGCGATACATAAAAATTACATGACAATACATTACATACACGTAGATATTATACTATACATCATAATTATATTATGAGATAATATTATGTATGTATGTTCTATAATGGACAATATTGTATGTTATATTACAAGTAGATTCTACTCGTATATTGTTTAAATTATTAAATTCATTCTCGGCGATGGTAATATCAGCATTTTGCTAATAAACTCGTTACCAACGTATTTATATTTGACTTGCAACACTTGATCCAAGTTTACGTATCACTGCACTTGAACGAGCAAGCTTTGGTGCGATACCATTTTCATTACAAGAATAGTTAAACGTTGGGAGTATTAGAACACAATAATAATCCATTATTATTAACACTTACAAAATTATCAATTGTAATACATATAACAAGACTTCATGTTGTAATTGGAAATTTGAGATTTTAAAAGAAATATATTTTTGCTTAGCAACGTACGACAGCTTTTGCTAGAGGGAACTTGCTCAAAACTATAATACAGGTTTTGTTTAAAAATTAAATTCACCAAGAAAAAACCTGAAGTTATGTTATGTTTTCTAAAATAATTGCATCACATGTTGACACACATCACTGTCATAAATGCGCTGCTGTACAACAAACAGGATGATCTCTTCTTTTCAAAAGGAACAAAGCTTTCTTTTCAAGGTAAGTGCTTCCGTATTAAAACTGTTCGCAATTATAGACAAAATATTTTGCATAAGTCATCATGATTATTATATCCTTTAAAACTGTTTTAGATAATATTTTACATCAATTTCGAATTTGGTAGTTACCGGATAAATGTTTGTGGATAGTTCAAAGTAAATACATTAATTTTTGTGTTTGGACACGTGCAAATACATTTACTAAGTTAATGTATAACCATAAAGTGCAGTTTTTGAAGTAAATTGTAACATTAAGAAGCGTTGGTCAGTTTGCTTCTAATCTCGTAACATTTTACTTGAACCTTTAAATTGATGTCTGCATTTAATTACGCATCTGGCTATGAAGGAACGAAATGGGTCGGTAAACATATGTGCGACGCAGGACTGAAAATTACCCATACTTAATTCTCTGGACTCGGTTTTACTACATTGTCACAAATTCCTTACTAGGGTTAGACTAAAACTTAATAGTTGTTAGTTTGCGCACGGACAAGGGTATATCTACTATCTCCACTATTGTTGCCATAAATGAAAGTTAAGTCTAGTCTGCATACATTATCGTTAAAATTCCGTGTTACTAAAAATTTAAAGCTTTTCGAGTCGAAGTTACATATAAATATGCATTACATTTTATTAAGCTGTACTTTGCTTTGCACGAAAATAATATGCAAAATAATAATGGTACATTACATATTGTATTATTTGCTTAATTAACGGTTGAAATGTGCTTTTATACACTAAAATTGCAGAAATAACAAACACGCATATAGTAAAATGCAATTATATGCACACAATTGAATGTATTATGTACGTACCTGTTCATTCCAGGAACATTTTTGCTCGCCATACCATGTACATTATATCACGATATATGCGGGTCAAGTCTACTTTTAACAAAGAACTTGCATTCGATATATTGATTTAATTAGAAAACCTAACTTCGTACAGTAAAGTGTTTAAATTGTCTAAGAATATATACTTTTTGTTTGTTCTAATTTATTGGTACAGTGAATTTAACATTCTTAGTAGGTTCTTTTGTAGTCCTAGCCACCCTTTAATGTTGCGGATAATCCGCATAATAGAAAATACCACAAAGAAGTTTTCGGAAATTAATAAAATCTAGTTTTTTATTATGTATAGTAATAAAAATGTATTTTAAAATTGACACAGATAACTATATTTTTATTTTATTTTTATGCACGTAACAACATTAATAGCAAACGTTAAATGATGACAAATTGTATTTCTGCTTATATAATTGACTCTGGGTCCAAAGATAATAGTCCTTGGAGACCGAACGCATCACCCTAAGACCAATAATATATATAACGGCTAGAATACATTAAAAAATAATTAATTACAACATAATCTGCAAATAAAAATGTTTAAAACTACAGTTCGAATTAAAAATATATATATAGATACAAATCAAATTAAACGTGTGACACTCCATTTGATAGAGAAACTCAAAAAGTACCATTTCAATTTTTAATTTTCCCTTTTTAATACCCCTAGTCGATAGAAAATTCTGAGAAAAATCACGAAGGTTACAAATAAATCATCAAACATTTTCCAGCCTGATTTTATACTGAAATTATAAAGTCTTCACTTTTATTTTCTCACAGATTTTTTGGAAAGGTGCGCTTTGGCAATTTTGTATCCCAATATATTACAGGAAGTAAAGTAAGTAAATTGCATAAAAGAAACCGTATATTGCGTCGGATATCCTGCTGTAAAGGCAAAGTTCCAACTATGGGCTACCTTTATTTTTCTATCTATTTTTTTATTCTATTTTCTATTCTACAGCCGACTTTATCACCTTTATACTCTATGTTTTGTCTTTTCGTTTTGGGATAAGTTAGTATTGATTTATATATAAATATAGAATAATTTTTAAAGTATTATAATTATTTAAGTGTGTAATAAATTTTGAATTTTATTTTACTATCCCTACAGGATGCAGTATAATTTAAAAAAAAGTTTATGTTTATTTCGGTCCCAGATTCCGCTCGAAGGTACCATAACATAAATTAATTTACTTCCAATTAAAAAATATACTAATGCAATAACTTTTTAACAATTACGTAGATACCGATACTACAACGTAGAATATTGTACAATGTTTTACATCATGAGTTTCGCGCTATATATAGAGTTTATTGAAGATTAATATTGTGCCAATAGCATGATGTTTAAGTACTACTTCAATAAGGAGCTACATTGCAAAATATTTACATCACTATTAGAGCTAGGTATATATTATTATATAGAGATCTATACCTATGTACTTCTACTGTGTCAATATTATATGCTACTTCGAAAGAGAAGACCTGTTTCATTAATTATATCAGTTTTCGCTTAATCATTCAAATTTGAAAATTTGTTAACTCGCCTTCTTTGGGCGTACATTTCCATCCTTCTAATCAAATTTTCACACAATTGTGCGATGATTCTGTCTACACAATCCATACACTCCGAACTCCGAGAGTTTTAGTTTCAATTAAGACAGATTTTCCGACTTCGAAAATTTATTTTTTCCTTTTCGAAAAGCTATGCGCCTGCAAGGTTAGCTGTAATTATAATAATTTGTGAAGACTTGTGAATATAACTTTTAATAATTTTAACAGTAACAGCGCATTTATTATTTTAATGTGTTTCTTTTTGAATTAAATAATTGAAGCTGTCGCTCGATATGCACTTGTCTTGTTAAAAATAATTATTAACTAGGTAGCACACGTACCTATGCATTAAAAATGCAATTATTAGTTGAAATCGGCTGATTCAACCGACTTTGCAGATGATAATAAATAATATATTACTTTATAAGTAACAAATTTCCTGCAAGCGAATGGAACGAGTTTTAAAATTACACACGACATACAAAATGTAGTTTTTGCTCCGAATAAAACATGATGTTTCTACTCGAAACGCATAAATAAATGATTATATTTAATTAACATTAAGGTTGGCGAATGGACTAAAGTACTTTAGTGCCGTACGTCGCCGGTAGTAAAATAAAACGATTACTTTTTAAGTGTGACAAATGATTTTGAATTTGATGCATAATTCACCCACTGTATGCAATTTTATTATTATTCATTTTTCTTCATAATGTCGAGCTGAGGATAACTTTTGCGGATTTTCAAAATTTGACGAATAGTTTCCATTATAGTAGTGGCATACATAAATAAACAACAGTGAAACAACAGCTTTTTTTTGTCAACCCTATAAAATATATTTAGGAGAGCACTGATGAAACTAAAGGTTAAAACTAGAGATATAATTAAAATATGTTAATTAAATTAACAATATAACGTGTTTAATCTTTGATAAATTTGTGTAAAGATATGCTTGTTTAATGTAGCAACAATAATGATTAAATAAAAGGAAACCGGAACTGTAGGCTACAGACAATTACCGGCGGACATTGCGGCTCGTTAGCCGGAATGCGAAATACACCCCCGAATGCAGCCTGTCAAACACATGTCCTTCTGCATCTGTAACGTGAGATTGTCTCTTGCAAAAGAACTCTGTTAACTAAATTTTAGATTGATTTAAGGCCATAGCTACTTTATCACACCAAATGATCCATTTAGTAGTTATTACAAATAAAAAAAAATTCGCAGAGTCAATTAAGTGAAACGGATATTCTGCACTTAAGAAGAGATTCTTAACTTAAAAATTAATTTTGTATTTTGCTGTTCAGTTTGTTAAGTGAAAACGTTTTCTTTTCTACTTTTAATCGACAACCAAAATCAGGGTTCAAATAGGTGCGTGTCTGAATGAGTAATGGATGAGTAAATTCAGTAATACGCATCGATCTTTCCTGTCAATAGTTCTAAGAAATCCAGACTCTTTATCGAAGTTAATTGACGTTAATTTGTCTATATTTATCAATCCATTTTACGTCAATTTCCTTTTAGCTGACAAAATTTGCCCCCATGAAATGGCATTAAAATATTAAACAAAATTGTGATCAAATTTTTCAGGATAAACTGCATCTGTCAAATATGCATAAGTCTCTTGTGCTGGCAAGGAGAACTTATTGTACTTTAGAAACCAATAGGAGTACATGCTTTTAAAACTTTTGACAATGCAGTCATATCGTCAGCATTTCCTTGTTTATCTTAGTCGATAAGAGTATGTCTATAGAAATTGCCAAATGAATAAGGATATAATAAATTCCCATCGGGAGGATACGATAGGAGTTATTTGTAAAATCTATTCACTCAAATTTTCGACACTAATCTCGCTCCTTTATATTTATGATGCTATTTAAATTTCAATTAGTAATGGATGAATGTTAGCTACCTACCATCCAAAGCTATTTTCCAGTCGAGTCATGAATGGATTTACTTCACTCAAAGTGTATTTTCACTCATTAGATTAATTAATAATTTTGGTAACAAAACAGAAGAATATAAGTCATTAATAACGCTTAATTTATTTAAGCAACTAGAAATTTATTATAGTTTCCATTCTGCAAGATATTCATCATTAAGTATAAATTAAAAGTGCAAACTACTTTCATAACTTTTCCTGCAAATGTTGAAATACTAACTTTAATATTGAAAATAGTTTTGCGTCTTAATTCGGGAACGTAATTTATCTTCATCAGAATAAATTATTTTAAATGTCAATTTACTTTATAAAACTATAGATTCACATTATATTTATTGGGCTTTTCTGGAAGAAAACTGAAAAGTTAAAATAATTATAATTAACCAAATAGACGTTATTCAAAATATAATTTAAATAAAGTACGTTATAATATAAGAACAATTTAAGTTTTCCGGTATGGTTTAGAACCAATATCAATAATAGCCATATTTGTAAATATTTGCTTGGTTTATCCCCTAACCGTATTATGTAGGTTAAAGACCCATCCGTCTTAAGATTAATAGCATTCGTCGTGGTTTAAATAAACAAAACTAATAGATCTTATTCAGATTCCACCCCGAAACTAAATTTAGAAATAACTGATAGTGTGTTAACCTGAAAAATCCGGTGTGTCAGAAAAATTCTACAAATATTTCAGGATATTTATTTTCTGTCAATTTTGGCTTCCTTATCTTGGAGTATTACAAGTAAGCACTTCTTTTCTACGAGCTAAACAAAGAAAATAGATTTAAATGGTTTTCTTATACTCTCAACAAATATTTTACAAGTCATGTAAATATTTGGTTCTTCTACCTATTAGATAACTTTTCAAGATTATTTTTAAAGATTGGCACTTTACCTAATGATAATAAATTGCAACAATTTATCTTTAGAGGGTAGGTAAATAACTTTTTGTGATCGCACGAAAATTTCACATCGATTAAGTTTTATTTTGTTTTCGATGCATTTTTTTTTAAATTCCACGTAGAATTTGGTAAACAAAGTTACCAAGCCTCATTAAATATTAAAACGTTTTATTGTTTTGCTAAAACCGTTTCATATAAAAAATTTATTGCTTTAAAAAGCAACAGTGGGTTGTTTAGATACAAGATCTGATCTGTCAAACTTCTGATAAATCGGTGAATTGAAGAATAGACTTAGAGTGAACTGTCTGAAAGTCTCTCTAGATAAATCCTTATGCTGTATGTGCGTGTCTACGCATTCATCAATAACTTTACCTGTCTCTCAGGATTTAAATTGATGTGTTGCGTATGTGATTTGAATTTCTAGAGGCATAATTGTTTAAAACCAAATTTTACATTTTAAATGTTTGCTTTTTTATTTTAAGAGTAAAAGTTATTTGAATGTAATACTCGTACTGTGTAACGGCAGTAAAGCTATAAAAATTAAATTTGCTTAGTAGATATTTACAAAAAAATTAAACTTGTACCACTAAAAAAGCCATTACCCATTTGCAATTTAATTTAAATACCGATGTTAGTGTATGAAAAATATGTATGGCCAGTTTACAATGTTATAATTAAAAATACCTACTACATAATATTATTCTTTATTGCTAACATTTTAATAAAGTGCACAAATACGTAAGTAAATATTTTAGAATGTTGCATGTTCGTAAACAGTAGGTATAATATTAAATGTAGCTTTAGATAAATATCTGAAAACTTATATGAAATATGTAAATTTGTCTAATAGTAGACCACAAGGGACTCCTCGGACTTCACAATTTTCAGTGAGTCGAATAAAAATGTGGCCATATAAAGTCAGTTTTCCGCACAATAAAACTTTATACAAACTATGGCATTGAATGCTTATGAGTTTATAAAAATTTACATTCCATTATTACAATAGAAATAAAACGTTTCCCTATGTTTAAGAATTAATTCTTTAAAACCACAAGCGCATAGCCATTTGAATAATGGCAATTACTAACAAAAGTTAACTGAACTGTTTTATAAAGTAATTTTAAATATTTGAAACTGCTTAAATTAAAGTTTGTCTACTTACCTTATATTACCTTTTAGAAAAAGTGCTAGGAATTAGCATAAATAGTTTCAAGTAAGATAGATCTTGAACAACTTAGAAATTACCATTTTTTGCTGGAGGTTTTCGAAATATAATAGTTATAACAAATTCCATTGTATGCGCATTGATCAACATTAATCCCTTTGACTAATAAACTAATGGTGGTCTATTCATACTTTCAACAAACTTAGGTTTCGCAGATGTATCACAAGGTGTGGTGTAACCACGTTTAGAGGGTGGTTATTGCCAATTGTTTAGGGCTATTTAAGGGATTCCCATTATTTAGGGCGTCTAGGCGTGAGTCGTGAGAGAAACGTGATTCATCCCCTTTTGTTACATTCAACTAATGATCAAGCTTGACCACTGATATTACCAAAATTATGTAGAACAAAGAATAATGAAGGTAATTCATTTATTATATGCGATATATAATCCTTTTTTAAAATTAATATTTTAAAGTATCATTTGTTATAATAGTACAATGAAAGGAATTTCCTTCTCGAAAAACAATATTTTACGTTTCTAATAATTAAAAACATTTGTTGAATTATAATCTCAATTAACCAGCATAGTTCTGCAATTTGAAAATTTTGAATAATACGGACAATAATTTTAAATATTCCATTTATGAAAATTTAGTCTGGAACATTCTATTAACCAAATTAATGCTAACAATATGGTGATTTGATTATATTATTGATGAAATATACGGCATTTGTTAATCCCCTGTTACTTTGTGTATTCACTCTAAATCGATTTAAACCCTGCATAGAAATACTATCAATGTGAGAAATCAATAATCTAGATAAACAATATTACCGACAATTGGGGAGAAATCAGTTACAAAAAAAATTGGACATTTCTCCTTCCTATTCTCTCTCTGACGGTTATTCAGATAGTCAAAAATATATACCAAGCAGCCACTTTCATTTGACAAAAATTTTCCAATCCGAATAAAATTCTACCCATCTGTGAGCCATTTAAACCGGATTCAACAATAATTAAAAAAAAGCAGTTTAACTTTTGCCAGATGGCCACTATTAAAATAAATATTTTTTGTTATATATTGCAATGTCTCGGGGTTAAATTTTAATATTTTTTTGTAAAATTAAACAATCTGTTACCCAGAAACATTCATCTTACATGAGCAAGAACTATTTTCTTGTTTAATCTCATGTTCACTATTAATTAATAATATCAAAGTCATAACAATTTAATTTGCAATAGATTTTTAAATAATTTGTCTGGCTATAAATTTTCTTGATCTCATTTTTAAATTTAACTGTAAAATTCCAATATAATGAAATGGAAATTTTTACCATGCCTTAGTTTCACCTGTGAGGCCGTTCATATACGGTTTTTACATTTGTTTCTCAATCTTAATTATTAATTTTTTTTATATCCAGATTCAAATTATTCTCTTCACTTCATCTGCATCACTAACAATCCAGCTTCCGTTTTAATTTTTTTTTTAATCAGAACTTTTCGTTAAATTTTCCAAATCCACACTTCAATTTTATTTAAATCTATTTAATTAATCAAATTTAATCCTGAAAAATCACATTTTTATTTTTGTAATTATACAAAATACAAAATTTTCAAAATTATGCCCAATATGGACTCAAAATCACGATTCTTTTTTCCAACAAAATATTTACAATTTAAACAAAATTTGCAAAAAAATAAAACTGCCCTTATGAATTCAGGAAAGTGATAATATATAATAACATGCAATTTATATTAAATTTCAATTTAAATATAGTATACCTAAATTACAAATTAGTAGTAATTAGTAATTAAAAAACCGCACAATTTTAACAAAAAGTAACCATAAGTTAACCAATTCTTGTCTTTATGGGGGAGGTTACCGTTCATGACATTGAAAATTTCGATATTTTTTTTTACTGACATAGTATGCATCCTTAAAGTGTTTAGAACACGTGGGTAAAAGGTTAATTTCGTATCTAAAATTTTTTTGGAATTTACAGCCTATTAAACGGAATCGACCTGCGGCTGGGAAACAGGTATAGCTAAGGTTTTTCTGGAGACAGCATTTTTTAGCCTTTTCTTCTTTTACATAATGTTCAACCTTAAAGTGTTTAGAACACGTGGTTAAAAAGATTTTTCCATATCTAAAGTATTTTAGAATTTACAGCTCATAGAGAGGAATCGTCCATGGGTTGGACGATAGGTAGCTGAGCTTTTTCCGGAAACAGAATTTTTCAGGGCGCTTTATAGCTTCAACGGATGACCCGAATCTCTGCACAATTGAAAGGCCATTCAATTTACAGGGCCATCAGGAAGCGATTTTCATCGCTTCAAGGCAAATCAAGGCAAAACAATTGAGTTTTATTTCAAAAGGCTGCCATTTCGTTATTCAGGGGTGTGGCCGATAAAGCCCACCAAATTTAGTCTTCTTTAATAATTTTTAAACAAATTTTGTCTCAGATGTACTGGAAAGGCGGAATTAAATTACTAATTAACTGTAATTTTTTATAGTAACCAATATTAACTAATCAACTTTTAATTCTGGTTTGACTAGATCGGAGTAAGCTTTCGATCTATTCTGAATATTCAATTTAGACATTGGCTGGATTTCTGGAATTTATTGATTTAACAATCTTTTGGTTATGTAAAATTCTACAGGTGAAGTTCTTCATCTAATTGATTCAAAACTTGCATGATTGCCTTCCAAGACATTGAAGTCATGTGAATTATAATTTTACTGTTTTTCTCCTACATTACTTCTTTAGATTTTTATAACTCGCATTCTACTCCATTTAATTTTTTATTTTTAGTGAATAATGTTTTATAAAATATGTTTTTTAATTTAGAACCTTGTTGACCTTAATAGACCTAACACATAATATTATATTCATTCATTGAGATTATTTTTTCAATATTTATGCTTCTTTTTAAATAAATCAATAGTATATTGTAGCAATATTGCAGAAGTTCGTGTTTACATATTAACATTATATAGTATATCTACCTTATATCAATATTGTATATTATACTACATTGGAGTAATATTACAAAATGACATAGCTGCTATATTGGAAATTAATATTAAGTGCTATACAGGTCACTGCTTCGGAGACATTTGACCTGGGTGATCGTAACGATTAAATCTCACGACATAATTTGATTTTCATTATGATTTTCTCAGCTTGTTGTTGTGAAGGAAATTTTTTTATTAGATACTAACGGTAAATACGTTGAATCATAACTTTTAAAAGTATTGTAAATGTCATATTACTACATTTAAAATTTTTTGGCAAGAATAACAGAACTGTAATAAGTATAAAGTATAAATATATATCTGGCAAGTTAAAGAAGCTCATCTGTCTTAACAAATCGTTAAAACTGATGTATATAAAGCTTTAAGAACTAGAATTTCAATTTGTGCAATGATATGAGCAGTCGACTTTGCCAAACGACTAGTAGTTTGTAAATTCCTTACACTTTAACCCAGTTTTAAAATTTTATCTATTGTAGTTGTTATTACTTAAACTATGAAAATACATAGAACTTAATTATTACCGCCAGAAAAAAAATAGCAAAAACTCAATCGTATTTGGTTAGGTACATCAAATTAGAATCTACATGAAAAATGATTATATTAATAATTTTTTTTACTAAAATTTTATACTTGTAATGCACCAGGAACATCAAATCCATTAGCTCTTGGCCAAAAGCCAGTATGCGGGCGAGTAAAATACTCCTTCTACAAACAGAATAAATGAATAATGAATATTTCGTCGCTTACAAAGACGTTTTATACTAAAATCTAACTAAATACCGAAAAATTGTAATTCAAAAGTGGCCACATAATTTTAATGCAATTAAGAAGTAATTTCATAATAACGCAAATTTTGTGCTTAAGTTACAATATAATTTTGAATGCATTTCAATTTATTAAATTGTCTATTTTCGCAAATGTTTATAACATCTTAAGGCTATACTGACTTGATTGGTTAATTGGTTATTCTAACTTTACGAACCTAAAAGTTTTGGTGATTTCAAGTTTCATACTTATGAGTTTATATTTGAGTTTAGGGACTTAAAATATTAATTTGGAATATTAGTTATCAACTTTGTTATAGATTTCTTCGTAAATCAATGTGTAACTTAATTATAAATTTGAATAAAATTCTATGTCAATAGTATTTTTAATACTATAAGTATATTCTTTACCTTATAATATTTTAATGCGCTCGATCTATATTTTTAGTATGTTTTATATCTATAAACATCAAAATTTTCGTTGTCACTCAGATCTTAACTAACCGCAATTATGAGATAACAAAATTAGAAGTAAAGCAAACGTAAAAGTATAAAGATGACTATACAAACATTTACATAATAATTATGCTGGCGAGTTAATTATATCTAAAATCAGCTTAATTAAAAAGAAAAGCCTTGCAGCATATAATAACTTTCAAACAGAAAGACTTAATCTTAAGAACTAAGCTTTTCATATTTTTCTTAAAAAAAAAATTTTTTGTACAAAATATGGATCTTCTTAAATTTATCTAAACTTTGGCTTTGGAATCCAAGTTAGTCTGCAGGTATCGCTCATATTTTTCACACAACAAAATTCACCAAATACTCAATACTTCGATATCAATATTATTTAGCGAAGTCAAAGCTTGGCGTTGACGAGATACCCATGCAGTTTCTTATCCTTGACACACTGTATTTCCTGCGTACAGAATGCTTATAAACTTATGTTGTAATTCGAAATAGTGTAACTAACAATCGTTAATGTTGTTAACGATCCATGAAAAAAATTCCTAATTGTAGTATAGTATTATGTCCAATATAAAACTAATATTCCCTTTGAGCAAGTTTGTTCTTTTCTATCTATGAATCGTTTCTGCCTAATAAAACGACGGCTTTAAGAGGACCAGAAGAAGCAAGAAGCTAGTAGCCACAACAATAACTTGATGTCTAAAGGCGTCTGGCTGCGTCGGCCCACAACCAATAAAAAGCACCACGAATAATGGCATGGGCATGACGCAGCCATTTGTTACATCTGGCTCAAACCGCTGCGTATATATATTTATGAATCGTATTTCTGCTCTTACGATGATATTCTAATACCGACGGTCATCCCGAGTACTACGGAAGAAAGCATCACTTGACGATTGTTAAATATTATTCCAAGTTTTTCTACAAAAAGTTCTTTTTACGTTGAAAGTAGATTACCACGTACCGCCATTAATATTTATTTGCACTTGAATAAATTACAAAATTTGTCTTGAGGAAAAATTTTTAAAAACTGTTATTTATCGTACTACCAAAACTTTATACCGAAAATTTTCACTACATACTATATATCCATCTAAATGCAACTGTCAATGAGAAATAATGCTTAACCTACGGCAAAGATAAAACTATATTGGAATAAAAATCGAAAACATTTTATATAGGTATTTCAGTTATAATAAATAATAAAGAGTCTTGAAGTGCGAGAAAGCAAAACTTTTATCTTACGTGCCAATCACCTTAATGTAATCAATAAAAAGCTACATTAAAAAACTAGTAACTGAAAAAGTATACCAATGGTTTGATATCCAAAGTGAAGAAAATGTTTTAAAGCTTTTACAAATAAGTAATATAAAATAGTATAAATAAATAATTGTCATCGGGGGTTTATGAGCTTACCCGTGAATGCTCTCAAAACTACATTGGTCATACAGGCAGATCCTTCCAAAGACGATTTAATACGCGAAGTCACAAATTTCTCAAACAACACTTTCTTTCTAGTTCATGCCTGATGATCCCATAATATGATGAAAATATTTGTAATAATTATACTTACCATGTATTTTATTTGTGAAAACTTAAAAACGTTCTAAAAAGTATGTGTGCATTTTTTGGAATTCCTAAAATATATATTTGCTGCGTTATTTAATTTCTATTCTCAGGGTGTACCTATCTTAAATTTTACAATACACTTTCTTAAATATTCCAAAATTTTAACTTAATTGTCCAACAAAATCCAATAATAAAATTTTATTTAAATTTAACAAGTTCATTTCTAAATGTTCTTATTTTTGTCGTTCATATATAAAATTTTAATTTTAAAATAAAGTATTTTATTTTTCAAATTATCCAAATATTCCTTTAATTTTATTATATTACCTAATTTAATTTAATAATTAGATAGCAGCTGCTCAACTAGTTTTCAAAGTTTATTTTCGTTATAATTTACCTTTCGGCCCGACCACGTCTTTCAAAATTTCGTTGCTAATATATACATATAATAAATTCTCAAAAATGAATTAATAATAATACAATCAATATGTATAAGCATGTATTTACTTAACAGTATAGCAATATTACGTGTGCAGATATCGAACAATCTATTTGAGAAATTGACATCTGCACTATATGCTAATGCTTCTGGAAACTAATAAAAGTTTATATAATATTAATAGCATAATAATCCACAGTATTACTTAAAGTTTTTAGGTACTATATTTAAATTTTATATAGACAATAATATTTTCTGCAAATCACAGCATATTGATTGATTTCGTGACGGAATCTGTTTCGAGTTTCGACTTGAAGAAGTTTTCTTGTAGTTTTGTTCTACCCTGGACAGAGACTTTCTATCATATTAATTTATATTGCAGCCTGCTTTCATATACATTTATTGTACAAAGCATTAGTGCCAAAAAAGTTCTGAGTTATCCACTAGAACTTACAGAAACCATAGGAAGTGGAGTTCAAGATTCTGAAGTATTGATTTACTTAAAAATTTTATGTCAAGGTATTGCAAAGAATTTTTTATTTTCTATTCGTTCTGAATATTAATGAAGATTTACAATAGAAGTTTTAACTCGTAATGGCTTAATTTGAATTAAAAAAAAAAAGTTAATTACTAAAAAGAACTAACTAGGTACATAATATTTTTAATTATTATATTAAATAATTTTTTTAATTAAAATTTTATCTGTCTAGTATTTATGTGGTGCAAATTGCTAATAAAAATGGGTATAATTTAAAATTTTTATAATTATTGCAACATTAGATTGAGGCCGAAAGCACTTGCAAATTACATACTAATTTTCCATTCTCGCCATTATAATTTTTTGTAATTATGCCCGCCGAATCGTGACCGCAAGTGTTTTCGCTGAAATTGAATACCAATTTTATCTGGTATAACAATTTTAAAAAGAGAGAGCAGCATATTTTTGTTAGTATCTATGAAGGATGTATTTACTTGTGGTGAAGACTCAACCAAGCGTATTGAAGGCACTTTAGTATCTTAAGATGAAGTCATTATCTGTCTACACAATGACTTGTTCAAAATAAAAATTTAAGTAAACATTCGTGATTTGTGAGCAAGTTTAATAGGAATTTTAATTTGTTTTGTACATTTTTAGTTGATTTTTACGTTTTAAGTACCTACAGTGCAAGGTATTCCAGGTAATATTTTAACATGGGCATATTAATTATATTGATGTGGAATTGTAATAAGTCGACATTTTATAAATCGTGAATTACAAATTAATAACAGTACTGTTATACTATGGCAGGTCATTAATTCATAGTGTTATCGCTTAGATAAATCCGATAAAATAGACAACATGGTCATAATTTAATTGAATCGGAATATAATTAAATATTACTGATACAATACGAGTACGTCCAATTAATTGAATTTTCATTAAACGCGAGAGCTCAAATTGAAAAAACATGAACCTACTGTAAAATAGAATATAAAATTTACATCATATAAAAAATTTTTCAAATGGAATTTCAGGTATAAAATTTCATCAAAACTTCAATAATTTTAAACATATTTTCCTACTTAAAAGGAATAGCATCCCGCAATTCAATTTTTAGTCATTTCCAAATTGTATATATTGTACTTTTGATACTACCAAAAATTGTAAAGTGAAGCGGTTTCTCCGTTTATACTTCTTCAATATTAGTCAAAATTTTGGTGGTCTTCAATATCTTTGAAGTTACAGGCATAGCCATATTATTTGTATGTTAAACCCAGAACCTTATTATATTCTTTCAGTGAATTTAGGATTGTACTTACTCCAGTAGTTTCTACGATATCCGGAATTCCGCCATTAGTGTATTACTATTAAATTTTTTTATCATAATCTGAAAGGTTAACAATATTCTATTATACTCTATTTCGAATCTCGCACCCGAACCAAAACGGTTATACGAAGACATCTTAATTTGAGTATACGGTAAGGTTGTAAACCAAATAGCAAAACTTAATTTCAATCTAATCAAATTAGAAATATTAAAATCTAGGCGTATAGGGGGAGCAAGAACAGAAGTTAGCATATAATGACATATGAACCTTTCCATAATAGGATTCGGGACCAAATTCTACCTCAAATAACCATATTTTTACGACGGTCAATAATAAGGTTTGAAACTAACTACCAAGTTACATTTTGGAGAAATTTCAAATGGAAGCAAACAATGTTATTAGTGTGTATGTAATAAGTACCTAATTGATAAGGTACTTACATAAAGTTTAGTAAATTAAATTAGCCGCTTTCAATTTACTTTATTAATTAAGTTTAACTTATTGTTATGCAATCAGATAGTTTTCTAACTCTCACATAATATGTTATTCGAGAAATAATTTATTAGTGTAAATCCATTACCAAGTTCTAGTATTCGAACGATGTACTTACCTCTTGAATTCGGAATTTAATTTGCAATAATTAATAACTCATAACCTATTGACGCTTAATTAAACAGCCAGGTGTTTATAACAAGTAACTTTTTGTGAAATAATCTTCTAGAAAAAGGTAAGTGTAAAACGCGTTTCCTTCCGGGAAACTCATACGTGTGCAAATCGTGCAGCGCATAACACTTTCAAGAAAAAGTATTGATGAAGTCGTATAGTCCAACGTACATACAAACATGACATTTATCAACCATTTTACGATCTTTGTGCTTGTATACAAGATCATGAAAGCTTTCATTGTAAATTACAACATCTCTTGTAAACGCTTTGTTAAACATGTAACAGAATTCTTAAGGTTTACCCACAAATCTTATTTTAATTCGATGGATCACCTTAAAATAAGCAATAAATATCTTTATTGAAGTTGGGATCAGTTTGAATATTTTTGTATCGAATCCAAACGCATGTATGCAAGCACTCAAAAGGAGAAAATCACATGAATCATGAAAAGTACATAAAATTTAAAGATAAAAATGGCATTGCCTTTGACATTTTGGTGGAAGAAGAAGAAGGAATGATTAATTTCAAAATTAATTGAATTAAATACCAAATAGTAAAATATTTCTCATTATTTCTATTATATTAAAAATGCAATAAAAGTGATTCTTACGAAATATTTACACGTATGCGGTGAAATAAGAAGTTTTATCAACAAATGTGCACTTACACCATCGCTTATGGTTAATGCAAATACAATGTACTTTTTCCCAATAGAATTTCGAATATACATATAATATTAAATTTTTATAAAAGTATACTGAGATATTATAATAATTTAATGCTAGAAGTATGTACGTCTGAAGTGCACCAACTTCTATTATTCATGTATGACGTTCTTGTTGGCCGATTCAATCATATGACTATTCGGAAGTATTTGCACCTCAAAATAATGTTATTAAATCAATCAGTAAAATAGCTAGTAATAAATTAAATAAATTAAATAAAACATGTAAAAAATTGCTATCTATAATGAAAAGGTTCTTATTTCAACCTGAGCATCTTCCTTGCTTCCTAAAATAATTACAAATAATGAAAGATTATATTATTGTATTATAAATCACAACAATTAGCAAATGTAAAAAACAATATAGTACAATACAGTGTAGATATTGTCTTGGGCGAAAAGGAAAGGAATATTTTAACTGCCACTTGTATATCCAAGTTGATAAGAAAGAATATGTACTATTATGACGTCACAGAGGAGAAATCTGCGTTTAACGCCATGGTTGGAACTACTTGACATTTGTCATAAATTTCGAATCTTGAGATAACAATGTTCATTTTCTGGAGATGTTAAAGGGGGGAGGGGAGTAGCATAGAATCAATTGTTATAAAAAAACATAAATACCAAAAAAACAGGAAATCAGAACAAAAATTTTGACAAATATATTTTATTTACCCTTTCGGTCACGACTTTTTGTTTTTTAAGAAAAAAGTTCAAAATAAAAATAAGTAATATAAAAATTTTTGTTTAACCAAATGGGTTAATTAAATTTTTAATATATAAAAATTATTTCTGCCCGTAAAATTAATTTTAAAAATTTTATTATTTATAGTATTAACATTAACATAACCAGGGGTGGAACTACCGGGGTGCGGTGAGTTCCACTCAAGCAGGCTCCTGGTCCTACTGTGACCTTCTCGCCATTGAACATAACATATAATAATATGATTAATTTATCTATCTGTCTGTAACGCACATACTCATTTCTGATTAAAATCTCAAATTTTTCGACCTTTTTTACAAACCTAAATAAATATAACAGCCAATCGAAGTTAAAATACCTTTACCAAGAGCTTATAGGAAAAAATTCTTTTTTATTATATATATTACCTGTTGATCATGGCTGGATTTACAATCTGTGGGTCCCTAGGCTGAACCGGTGGCGCGGGCCCAGACGGGAAAATTTTGAACTAAAAAACTGAACTAAAAATAAAATAAAAAATAATTGAAATGTAAATTTGGGATATAATAATTTGCGCCACCGTATGGTCATTTTTATCACTAAAAATAAAAGCGTATGGCGTAAACATGTCAATATATATTGACTTTAGATTTCACTTAACTTACAGATAATACTTTTCACTGTACATGTCTATAATCTATATAATGTATAGTAACGCTCAAAAGTAAGTTGGCAAACAGTTTTTTTAAAAGAACTTTTTCAAATTTAAACATTTTTCTTTCATATATAGAAAGTTAGAGTTATACATATAACTGTAATTTTTGTAAATTTTTGTTTATTTATTTTGTGGGAGATGTTCTTCCTGGGCAGCGCGGGCCCATAGGCTGCAGCTTGTGTAACCTGAACTTAAATCCGGCCCTGCTGTTAATGTAGATGCCTATTGACAAAATAATTGTTTTTATATTATTGTTTGGGTATATTTTATTTTTTATATTAGAAATTACCTACAACTTAGATTAAACTAATATATTCACAAATACTAAATCCTTATATTTACTTATTTTATGTAAGTTTGATAAAATTGAATCAGAAAATGATATTATAACAATAGTAGGCACTTCTACAAGAATTTGTACGAAAAGTGCTCTATCGTTCACTATACCCACTCCTATACGCCACAAAAACGAATAATATTTATAACAGTGTTGCCAAGAAAATATTCAAAATATAACAAGATCAACAGTAAATTCAAGAAACTCATCATTATAAATAATAATTCAAAGCTGAACGAGTAATCTAATTTAAGAATTTTTAGCTTTTAAATATACAAACGTTCAATTAAAAGAAAATTGCCAGCAAACACCAAATGTACATACTCGAAATAGCAATTTTAAAATTTCCGCTAATCATAAAATCAAGCAATTCCAGTTTATCTATAACTGATAGTTGCAAATACCTGAAATATTATTGAGACAGCGATAAACTAACTAACTTAAAATCGTAGTTTTATATTAAAATTTTCCATATAAAAACCAGAAAAAAGGAATATTGATTTTAAAAACTACTTTACACATTAAAAATTGTTGACGACACGATGGCAACAAATTCCTGATAATCAAATAAAAAACTAATCAGTCGCAACAAACCAATTATCCTCAACTAGTGATTAAATCCCAGAATACACAATATAAATTAAACTAAACTATCATCCTTCAATCTTCCAGAAACGCAAAAATGTATAGTACATATCTACATTTATACAATTTTAATAAATAAAGTGTGAAAAGAATTTGTATCCTTTTTAATTTGAGAAGCTCCGTCAATTAACTGAAAATATTTGTCTTTTGGGCATCGACTTAACAAATTTAATAAAAATTATAACGTATGGCCATCATGGAGTCAAATCTAAGATTTACGTCATCACATGTGCGCAAACCATTCTAACCAACTGTGAGAATAACTAGTCAACAATTTAAAAAAGCTTAAACAATTAAAGTTAAATCATAAATTTCTATTTTACTTTGCCACCTTTGAGTTATGTAAATATAAATATACGCAGATTTTAAAACCACGACTTGTGGATTCACACCGGAAGACTGATCTAAGTAAGATGTTTTGTCAAGCCCGAGATTCGAACCCAGAATCTATTGTTGTTATTACTAACAAAGTTATATCGATGGCTAGAAATAAAAGTTCAGCTCTACAATAAAAAAAAACATGTTATAATGCGATAAAAACATTTACACTCTATATAGCGAACTAGAAACTAATCTATCTATAATCTATTTAACTAATGTATCCGTCCTTTCAGAGTTCTTTCACTTCGACAACATCCATACACCGACCCCTTTTGTTCTTAAAAGTTTAAAATTTTGTTTTTCATTGGATGGAATAATAGATGAAAGGAATAACTAAAAAAGAAATAGTTAGTAATAGTGATATTTTAGTTCCTAGACCTGTACCTATCCTTTGTTTCTCTCTCTGCTATCTTACCGTAAACTGAGCTTTAGTTCCTTGATCATATTATTCTCTTTATAATTATTTTATGTAGAAGCTAGAAGAGTTAATAACTTGTCTTATTTTATATTTAAAGTAACTTCAAAGAACTTTTTAAGGTACACCTAATAAGTTTTCTGAAATTATTAAATGGTTGTTATTTAGTTGGCATATAATATAACCTACATAGTATATTGTTCGAGAGAACAAATCTATATAGTTAATAAAACCTAGGTTAGTTTTAATATAACGTTCTTAAGAGATTGTAATCCTTACAGTTATATTAAAATTTCACTCAATACAAGAATTTTAATCACAAAGAACATAATATATCTCGGTCTTTGCAATATTCCCTTTCATCCTTGTAAGTAAATATTCTCAAAGAACTGCTTTCATAGTTCAGTTTTTGCATAGTTATTAGTTGCGAGGAAATAACAAAAGTATATGTATATTTCTTCTGGTTGTAAATATTGCTGTTGTCAATATAAACAAACTATGTTAATATAAATTTGGAATACTTATTAAAAGAATTTGTAAGGCATACCCTATTACATCTTTTAATTGCTTAGAACAAAATTAACTTAATATTAGCAGTAAAAATACTGAAACGTTTGTTTACTATTAAGAACATTTTAATAGCCCGGCAAATAAACGTCGGTGTTTTTGATGAATTTATAGTACAATACTTTGTGTACCAGACATTACTTTTAATGTTTGTTTAAAAATCACATATGGCATTGTAACAATTAAAAGTTAAAAAACGAATTATTTTTAGTATTTTGGAACATAATTAGTTCAGCGCTGACAGATCCATAGTAAATATAGTCGGGCTTATTACAATAGAATAATATTTTAATTTAATTTCAAAAACATCTTCCAGGAGATGGAAATGGAAAATCTTTTTCCCTTCCATGCCAAAAAAAAATGCAATGGTTAGCCAAATACGAAGAATCTCTTTCACTGAATATCTTTAGAATAACGTCCCGTCGGAATAGCGCATTTTTTAATATTTGAATTAATTTAAATAATTATTATTTATAAAATGGAATATTAAATTATTTTAAAATGTAGTGAAAAAACTATACAAAATTTGATGAGATTTAAGATATAACATTTTATATTTCTCTGGACATTTCAATCAATAATAATAAAACAGTTTCTACCTTTTTAATGTTTTTTAAAAAGAGTTTATTGCAAAATTGCCAAGACAGTTTACTTCAACTTCAAAAATATAAACCGTTGCATTGGATTGTAGATATATAGATTGTTCACCACTTGGTTATATTGCTTCAAAAGCAAATGCTTATCTATTTATGTACTAGAAACTAGATAGACCACACTACTAACTATAGAATAGATAATGTTCACATTTGAATGCCTAATCTGTTTGACAATTACTTACTAACAGCTAGACACATAGGAAATATCAAATACCACCACATGACTAAATTTAACTCGTCAATTAATTTCAAAAATGATAATTTAGTCAAAAATAATAGCGCAAAGTCAAAACTGGAACGTAAAAATAATCAGTGCAGTTTATAATTCTTCGGCTATCCTAAGTTTCCCGAAACAAAAAAAATGCTTTCCTGAGAGTGAATTAAGCAACTCTCGGAAAACAAAATATAAGAGAAAAATCTTATCATACTTCAAAAGGGCTTTTTAACTTTAAACCTTGCGCCGGCTTATGTATGGCGCTGCTCGACGACGACGAGAAGGTGCGCAATAACTCCTCACCACTTCGCGAATAGGACGCGATTTCAGTTGATATCAAACCACTATTCTGTGTACTTGTTATCATCGTATTATCCAAAACGAGCGGTAACTTCAAGTACGTTTTGTTTCGTGTTTTTTAACTTATCGCATTTAAGAACACGGCGAGTGTTGTGGATGGTATAAACAACCCTTTTGCTATGCTCTTGAAGATTTCTAATTAAAGGTTGGATTTTTATTGTTATACTGCATGTCCAAGAAAAGCTTTTTGTTTTATCTTTTATTTACTTTAGCACACAACAAAATATACAAGAGCATCGCCGCAAAATATCCCATTACCTAAAATTACATCGTTGTTCTTGTTACATTAGCTAACGACTCAAGAGTTTAGAGCTGTAATTATTTGCTCGGTATTTATCCACGAGGAAGTTTGGCGGGTTTTTTGAGCTCTTGTTGGCTTAACACAGCTTTGGCGGCTCTTTTCTTCTGTTGCAAAATTCTCACTTTTTAAAGTAGGTATCAACATTCTTATATAGCCCGATAAATTTTTTCCTCAAAAGGTATTTAAAAAGTTTTCCTAAATGATTAATTACATTAAAATACTTTCGAGTTGTATTGTTTTCTCAGGCATTATTTCGAGAAGCGTTAAAAATCTTAATTATGAATACCAATTCCAAAGGCTTATAAGTACTAAATAAAGTGATGAAATCTAGTAATTGAATTAAAACACAAGTTACAAAGTTTGCTGACAGTTTTAACATGTATTCGTATTTTGCTTTTTCAGTCGCTTACATTTTAGTAACTTTTATTTGAAAGGGTTCGATGCTCCAGAAGAACCTTTTTTATGTGTACGTGTAGTCTTTAAATCTCGCTTTTAAACCGAACTTTAGCATATTGACATCTTATTTTTAAATTTATATTTCAAATAGATTTTATATCAATTTCGTTATCGAATAGCGTAGAATATTATTTATCAGCAATTGATTAACTGATATCAATACGTACGTAGATGTTTTCCGGTGCATTTAGATTTCAATTGTCAATGGGATGTGAAGCGATAATGTATGACCCATTTCATTTAAAAGAAATATTGTATGGCTAATTGAATTAATAAATTTTAAATCCGTATTATTATTATTTTCTATCGTCACACAATGTCTACCGTTACACATTACCCTGGTTCCGGGCCGAATTTCATCGTCGAAGCTGCGTTTAACAATTTTTTTATCATCAAATCGCGATGTTTTAATACCAGAGTAAAATTTTATGAAATTACTCGTCCAGCGTGTGCCATTATTCACTTGCTTGAAATAATTTAATGTATAATAAAACTCAAACGAAATTTGAAACATAAAACCAGAACGGAATATTATGGTAACCGATGTGATAATATCGTCGAAAATTACTCTAATGAATGCCATGAAAATCAAGATAAAAATTTTTCTGTAAAATATTTAAATGAACGTCATGGTATAGTATAATTTACTTTACATTTTTTTCGTTTCACAAATCGATTGTTCGACATAAAACATGAAAGTGATTTTAACTATGTATAAGAGCCACTTCAATTTAATAGTCATTATATTTTAATAAAATAATATCACTTTATAATAATAAAAATGTCCTACAAAATTATTCCACATCTCAATATTCTAACGATATTACATAATATATTATAATTATCATTATTAGGCAACCAAGGTAAATATTAAACGCAATTATTTTGCACAGTTTTGTTGTAATTGTTTTTTTAATTATTACTTATTACTTAATTTGCACGTCTGAAACTTTTATATCTTTTGATAAAATAATCAGCAATTTAACTTGAAAACATCGTTTTGTTTCCTTCCTTTATTTTTAAATAGAAAAAGTTTTCTTTTTAAATTATTTCCACCATTTTTATTACAAAAAATGAGAAACTCGAGATAATGTACAACTATTACTGCTCAAATATTTGAATAAGACGTTGTAGGTAGGTACTGCAGCATTTGATGAAAAATAAAAATTATCAGTTCTTTTTCAGACATTAATATTTTAGACACATTAATAAAAATTTTAAGATTATCAAAATTATTATATTAATATTTTAAAATATAAGCAAGACGACGGATAATAGATAAGATAAGATAATTGTATCAAATGAGTATTTTGCTATTCGTAACGTTAATTTATAAGTTATGAGCTTAAAAGATCAAAAGACTATTAGAATATTGTATCAACAGGTATTTACGTCTCTGTATCTGTATCTGCACAGCAAACTTTTCTATAAGACCGGTAGTATGTTCAGCAATCGGCATAACCACTAAAACTCGAGTTTGACTCAATCCTGTGTTTCTCCAATAACGATTAAGCTCGAAAGAGAGACGAGGCACATTACAGCTTCGAATAGTATTCCAATTTTAAATGACAAATTGCGTAACATCAAAACACTTCTTTGTCATCATCACCTTACAGGAAATAGCTAATAGAAATAAGAGCCCTTATTGAACTGATGGAATAAAAATATTAAAAGCCCTATCAAAGTTGTCAATTAAAATTACACACTTTTTTCAACAGTTATTCACTGTCGCACAAGGCGTAATTTTCAACTTACTATATTGCTCGACAAATTAGTTTGAAACTTAGGTCAACTTTGCACTTTGTACAACCGCAGGTATTTAAGTTACCCATTCTCCTCTTACAAACACAAGCATCTATCATCCGGCTATGAACTCCTATTACTACATTCTTGTTTAAATCAAATCAATTTTTGAGATTTTGACTAGCATTTCGAGATTTAAGATCAGTGTGTATCAGCTTCTGCATGAAGTGAGCCATACCATCAATCGGTGTCGTCAATCCATCAAAAACTGTTTCTGTACTAATTAATGTAATTAAATTTTTCACTATTGTTCAAAGAGTCTTATTTTCAGCAGTTTCAGAAATAAAAATCTGTCGTTTCCCAACTTGTGGTGTAAAGTACTATTTGGAATAACATCGTCTTCCGTCGCTTCCCGTTGCATGAAGAGCCTGGATACGAGGAGAAGTTAAAAAGATCTTGTACAAGTTTTGAGATTATCTAGATCGTCTCAAATTTTGGATATACAAAAGAAGGATTATAAGATAAAAAAATTTAAGAAGTTAAAGGTTGTCTAAATCTTGTTGTCGAATAAGCTATTTCTGAGAGGTTTATGGATAATCTGTTCTTTTGTGTTAGTTTAGCTTATCAAGTTTTAAATTTTAATTTAATAATAATTTCTTCAATCTCAATAATTTACAATTCTAAAAGTATTTTTAACTTGATTTTATTATTTCTCATGCATAAAATATTTTTTAAATATATCTAGCCAGATACCGCAGTCAGCTCTAAGGTATCTCAACATAAAGGCAGATCTAATTAATTTTAACTTACATGACACGATTCATCCTTTTCAAAATTCGGCGAATACACAGGAAATTTAGGTTGAAAAATTTTGTTTGAAATTCGTTTGATCATAGTGGTTTAGAAAGTAGAAATATATTATTATTCATACAATGCGAGTGTAAAGTCTGGAACTAATTCGATAAAATCGAAATTGTCAAATAAAAAAAAGAATTCTCGAACAAGTAAACCTTGTTTTTTACAATTACTTATTTTCTGACCATTGTTATCTATCGATTGCTATTTGTTTTCTCGATTTTTGAAATGATACTCAAAGCAAAACGGAAATTTTAAATTTAGAAAAATCCTGTTCATATTAAAATTGTTATATCCAATAGGGGCAATGTTGATAATATTAAAGAATGAAAACTTTTATTAAAAATAATCGAACTTGATTTACTAAAAAGCTTAAAAGCAGAAGGTTATATATAATATAATGTATCAAATATTCCGTGTATTGTTATAATAGGATTACCAAATGGCATAATACTTTTTGAGGGGTTATTTGTAATATCTGATGTATTATAGTAATCCACCTACCATAAAATTACATAAAAGTTTCCTTTTTCTATTAAATTTTGGTTGTAATTCACATTGATCATTCTTTGCGAAAGCATCAAAGCATAACATTAATCTTACAATTTTTAATTATATTTCTCCGCAGTTTTTTTGTTTACACCCTCAAGTGTGTACGCCCTAAAAAGTTAGGCGTAGTAAATTTTGTTAAAATTAATTTTTTGCATGTAATTTGTAAAGAAAACATAGGGTTTATTGTTAGTTTTCGTTCTGTAATGAAGCAATTACGTGATTAATATATTAAATACATGATACGTGCCGTACTTTGAACATTTGGATATTTTTTTAATAATAACTCAGCTAAAATAATATATAACATTTTTAAAATAACCAAGCAAGCGAATTTAATTTGTTTATAATAATTATTTCGAAAATAAAAGAAAGTAACATAAAAATTTATTTTCATAAATTGAGTAAAGGTTTTCAAGTAATTTTATATCATATTTTGGTAAAATTCAGTTGGAAATAAAATTTTATAGTAATTTAACTTGGTTATTATTAAAAGAATTAACTCTCATTCAAGTGATTAACTCTGAAGCTCATAAATAAGATATAGAAGCATATTTTACTTATCGTCGGCAAATATAATTATTATAAAAACTTTCTGCTTTGAAAATATATCGCACAAGAAGTTATATTCGAGAGTACCCACGTAGTCAAAAGAATTTTTAACAATGTAATATGGTCGATATAATATGTTGTTGTTTTATTTACAATATACTTTTTCTACATTGAATTACTGAAACCACCACAAAAGATTATTATCAAAGATTTTACCTTGCAATACCTGAAGTAATCTAGATCTGCATACGTACAAAGAGAAAGCTCTAGAAAATTTGCTCTGGATTTTATTATAATTGCAACACTCGATATGAATCAAAATAAATTGTGGTGTGCTGTAACTGCAAATAACGTCAATTTGAAGAAATAGAACTGATTATGCTGTATTAAGAATTTCATCTACAAGAATATCAAAGCGTTTGCGAAAATGTGTAATATAGAAGAATCAGTTTTAAAATACACATCCACCTACTAGTGGATAATTTAGTAATAATTTTATTCTAAAAATATTTTTTTACGTTATTATTTATGTACGGTAGGTGACTAATTTAGGAAAAGGTGTTGTAAGTTCATTGATGTAGATGTATCTTTGCAGTTCGTTGGTTTACAATTTTAAAATGCAGAGCCGGCTCTTCCCACGAGCTCGGAGGGCTCCTACATACCATATCATACATATCTACATACTACATGTATAATATATGTATTAAAAATATTGTATAACTTACATTACACATTGATGTGTTTCTTAGCCTTGCCTTAGCCTTATAAAAATGGATCAAATTTTTATAATTTTGAAAATAATACTTTTATTTATTCAATTTTTGAATTTTCCAGTTGCGCGTAAATGATTTGTTAATATACCAATTTATCAAATACAGACATATAGATTGAAAGGTCAAATTATTGTGATACCTAAAAATAATTTTTGAATAAATAAATGGATCACTATGTTACAAATAATAATTATTCCATCGGATTTCAGCATTAATAGTAAATATTTTAACATTTTATATCAAGTACATTAAAATAAAAACCGATAAAAATTAACTACGGTTTTATAAGTACCAATTACCGAGAAGAATTTAATTACATAATAATTTAGAAATAACCAAAAGAGATATTTCGTATTTTAAAATAACGATTTATTAGCAATTTTTAATAAATATGCATTAGGTATGTTGTAATAGCAGAAAGGGAGAAATTTAAATCAAACTTTGTGAGCATGGAGCCGATTCAGCAATAAAAAAAAAATCGTTTGAATATCAGGTTTTGAGTCAAACGATATAATTAATGCTTCATTTTTGTATAAAAAATAATTAATTTCCGTTTATTAACTTAAAGAAAAATCGCATTACAGTCAAGTTTCGTAAGCTTCTTAGTTCTGTGGAATAATATATTTCACTACCATTTATCTTTTACCTTTTACAGCAACCAAGAAATTGTAGGTAGTTAATTAATTAGTTATTTAATTTATCAAGATTAGCACACGAAAGAAAATATATTGGTGCTCTTATTAATTTTTAAATTTCTAAGTTAACTGAATTAAGTATATTAAATTCTTTTATCAATTTCTCAAATCTGCCAGCCGCGAATTTCTCAATTTTCTTGAGGAATTTTTTAATGTTCCAATAAAACTTTGCTAGAAATTTAACATGTACTAATCGGTTGTTTTTTACCTTTAAAAATATTATGTAGCTTCATCTAATATTGTTAACTGATGTAACTGTAGTGTGTGTTAACGAGGTGCAATAAAACCTAGCCCACAGCAAACATTAATTTATTTTTTAGTGGACCGCATATTTGAATCGGCCCCGAACATAGCAAGCTTTGGCTGGTTTGAAATAAAAATGTTATTAATGATAGGGTCGATTTTTTGGATGCGAGAAATAGAGATATCTCAAAGCTACCTAGTTATTAGCAAAGCAGGTGTAGATTTATACAACTAATCATACATCGAAAAACGTAATGTCTAAATTTGCTTGATTGTTAGTTGCCTACAACTTATATTTTACTCACCTGTAACCATTATTTATTCCGGTGCAGCACAACATTTTAAGCCAATTATTATAAAAATAAAAACGAGTAGGCTAATCAGAAAATGTCTTGATATAGCCGACAAAATTTTTTTTCTTTGACGTGATTATGGTATGTATTAGAAAATAACACTTGATGAGACTTTTTTAGAAGTTGCTGCATTTGTTTAGATTTTTTGTTACGCCTTAAAAACGCTAATCGTGAAAATTGATTGCGTTTTTGTCTAGGGTCGTCAGTCTACGGTCTAGCAAGAGTAAATTTAAAGCTATAGCCGTTAGGATTAGCGATCACAAAATATTGATAATATTATTGGTAATGGAATTATTAAAATAAATGGCATCTGCTAAATTGTAGGGTGGTGGGTTTAAATTTGCGTTTCCGGACATGGAAGCTTTTATTGCAGACTCCACGCGTCTTTTGTCAACTACTGGCATTGTTCACACTCAAATATGAGTAAGCCCTTATTATCTGAATGCAATATTTTGTACCTACACGTATAACCCATAATGTTATTATTATCGATACCGTGTTTTCTATAGTAGGGCAGTTAGTAAAAGTATGCTAACAATGGTTTTTGAAACGTGACTAGATAAAATGTAGGATGGTTACAATTTATGGTAACGCGAAACGTGTAGGCAATATTGTTGGTGTATTGTAAACAAGTCTTATAAAATAGGCTTCTTCAAGAGAACTGGATAGTTGCAAAATTATTGCACATGAGCGCAACTGATTCACCTAATTGTAATAATCAATTTTTAACCTAAATCTAGAGAATCCTAAGAACCACTCTCAAATTGTAAAACTTTTAGGTGTATTATTAATGAATTGGATAAAAAACTTGCGGTTGTAAATTTTTTATTCGATCCATCAAAATCTCATTTTCAAAAACACATCCCATTCCATAATATCCAATTATTGTTGCGATTTAAAGTTCGAAATTGGACATCTCTCTATGAGTTTGGAGCAAATCGGAAATTTATTTTCTACAATATCGCTCGATATTGAACTCACTTAAATTAAAAGTTCAAGTAATGTTTAATTGACTTTCCGACTTTTCAAATTTAATGTATGTAAACGTGGGGTTATAGCAACATAGTAGCTTGGAATAAAATTTAGTCGTCACACATTTTAAATTTTCATTCAAATACCCCATCCAAATAAATCGTCTAGGAGGAAGTAATCTATGATTATCAAGTTGAGTCATTCATATCAACCCATTTGAAACGAACACGTACAAGGTACCCACTGTACGTGTTAAAGGTGACGTATTTTGATTAAATTATCAATTTACTAGCTGTTAGTGGATAAATCGTTTTGTTCTACTAACAACATAATGATAATGCTATTGATTATAATTATAAGGTAAATTTAATAATAATTACTGCAAAGCGTAGAATGGAAATCGCCAACAATTCGTTAAAAAAAATATGTATTAGCCATAATCCATTATATAAACTTATATTTGTGTGCGCTTAAGCCGATTGTCCGAAACCAAAATAAAATATGGCATAACACAACAAAACTTTCGGTAATCCCCCAACGTTATACAAAAGATAAATTTTAATGCATAATTTTTTGTGCATTTAATGCACGGAATTTATAAAAGTTGGGTCGAATGAAAAAACAATCGTCCTATAATCTATAGCTACTAATATGTTATTTTATAGTATTTTGGGGACAGATCAGAGCTTAAAATTCGTTTCGTTGCAGTGCCACGTGTAAGGGGTGCGTGAGGGGACATTTTTTATGCCAGCTGTTACTACGTTGTTATTATTATTGTACATGTAGATAGATATAGGTTGATGTACACACGAAAAATCAAATATTATTTCGAAGTTTTACAAAAATTTCTTTCGGCTTATCTTATTTGATCCCATCAGCCTATCACTATTTTAATAATTTATCGCATTATTAACTATTTATGCAGGTGTAAACCGTTCCATATAATTGATGTCATGTCAATTGCCTCATTTCATGTGAACCATAGCTTGTCATCTCATTTGTCTTAATCAAATAACTATTTAATTAAAGTAATTTATTATGTGAGTGACATATCAATAAATTTAGTTTAATCGCACATACAACACATTGTCAGGATACCATGTAGGTAATAGTTTTTATAGGTAAAATAGTAAAAATTGATTACAGCGTTTGATGCAGTTGCGGTTAAAAAAAAAGAAAGAATTGAATGGATATCATAACAATTGACTGAAAATTTAATTATGATTTCAAAAACACGACTAGCACAAAGCACAGTACTATTATAGCATACATAATATACTTGTCTATTATATTCTAGGGCCATGCACTAATTTTATTAAAATAAGCAATGTTAATTAAATAAAATAACAATAGCATTAAAATTTTATATTTCGAAATTGATATAATTTAAATAAAATAAAATACACGACACACATGGTACATTGAATCCAATAACTGCATGTATGTATGTATGTATGTGTATTTTGTAATTCCGGTCGACCCCCTAAAACCAGTCATTGAAACTAACTATATTGTCAGACCACCTGTCCTCCTGACAGTTACTTAAAGTGACATTCCCTTTTTACATAGTATTCTACGTTATATCGCAAGATTTGTTCTGAAAACAAAAAGCAACGATTGAAAAACGTTGAAACGTGTTATTTAGCAGGAACTGCCGGTATTATTTTGTAGTTTAGCAATATTGATTTTATTTCTTGTGCATAGTAAAATTATTTATTAATTTCATAACAGTCAAGCTGTAAAGTTTCAAAACGAGTTGCTAAGTTAAACTGCGGGGTGCAAGTTTAGACCTCCTACTTGGTAAAATGCAATTTCAAGCATCGTGGTCGCTACCATGGCATCAGACTCTCGAGGGAGGTAGTCACCAGAGATTTTCACAACTGTTTAATTAGACAACCAACATGTACGTGTGTTATTCATGAAGATATTCTCCTGTACTGATTGCCTCTTTTGTCAGGAATTGGTTTTGAAACTGTGACTAAATTTATCAAGTGGTCCAACGTAAAACTTTTGAATTATTTATAATTCTCCTTTTGTCGTTTGTTCTCCTTAGGTCAACGGACCCGTACAACTTATTTGTAATAATTATGAAGTTTAATCAACCCTTTAATTACCGTTACAAATTTTTAATTAACTAATCATTATTTAACGTCACACATGACTATCGGGAAAAGTAAGTTTTAATTAATAAAACAGGAAGAATGACGTGTTACTAAATGGGATGCTACAGTAACAGAGCGTATAATTTGGAATCTGTGACGTTAGATCAAACACTAGTAAATAAATGGGGGTGGTGGTATTTTAACATACGAACACAATAAGGAGAACTTTCCCTAGCTATAAACAACGAAGAGGCTGTCTGCGTTAACATCCACCGCATGAACAAACTGTGAGTGATGGCAAAGATTTAATGGCTTCTCCAAATTATGTGCGGAAATCCTTTAACAGGAATGCTAGCATACCGCACAATTTTCGGCATTTACTATTTAATCCAAACCATTTATAATTTTTTCAACCCCACAATACGTTCGAATTAAACATATTTAACGTATTTTGCGTTATAACACAAAATAATACCTATACAGTCCATACGATGAAATAGAATTCCGGGTTTTGATGTTTTTAAAGTGGAAATGAAAATTATGGTTCCTATTCCGTAAATAAATATTTCACAAGTTGCCCACTTCGACAAAAGTAATATGCAAGAGGGACAGATACATTGAAATTTAAAAGGAAAAATCCTACATAACTATCGTCCGTTTAAATCCGTACATACATATTTTTGGCTCTGTATTTCAAAAATTGAATTTGATTGTTTTTGCTGTAAATAAATAAATCTTAGTTATTATGTTATAAACAGTTCAATATTTTAATTTATATTATTACTAAAATCCAACTTTAGGGTTGTTAATTTGAAATTTTGTGTAAGTACGGCATTTATTAAAGCAAACTGGCACTTATTAGCAAATTGTGCCTACCATTTTTACCACTAATTACTTCATTTGCTAATCCTAATGTGCAATAAAATATTGATTTTAGATTTAACATATAAAATGTTTAGCAAAAAGTTTTAAAATTGCACGCAAAAATACTGTTATTATCGCAAAGTATGACTGCCACTACTTATGTGGCGATTTTTATATTTAAAGGCTTGCGATATTTCCAACTAAAAGCTTATATAAAGGAAAATGGGTTTTGAGTGTTTGACCACAAAATTGGACTTAGTATGATTGTCCCTTTGCGTCATCTGTCCCTGACACAGCCATATTGCGTGTGAGCTGTGATCAAACCCATCAATATATCCTGATATGGCCGTTTCTATGCTCCCCTCTGTTCAATAACCTACTGTAAAGTCCATGTTCGGATTATTGGCGAGTGTTTTATAGCTTTTTTTTATATATTGCTTCAAATCAAGTAAACTGTCAAGCTCCAGAGCAAAGTTTAATATTTTTAAGTATACCTTCACATACTACATTGCGATATTGGAAAAGCGTAACTTTGCTGTTGTCTAAAGTTGTGAAAAAGAAAAATTACAAAATTACATAAAAATAATAATTTTTAATGTGATTTCCTATTGAAATTCTTCAATTGAACTGTCGATTAGATTTAAACGAATTCGCCTTCATGTTCTGAATCAATATTTTTAAAGTCGCTGCATAATAAAGGTTTATAAGCACTGGGGAAGTGCTGGCAGGTTGTGATAAAAGCCCAGCAGTTTCCCTTGCCAATCACGGTTTTGCATTCAGTCTATAACTAGATTTCACGACCCCTCACTCACGAGAAGGCTCATCAAAATTTAAAGAGGTATATTCACCAATATTCAGCATGAAGAATCAAATTTCTTTAAAAAAATCCAAATTGAAGAGATTTAATTAGAGGTGAAGTATATCAAAAGAGGCAATAGGTACCTAAAAGCTTTCGCTCGCACGAATAACTTTCGCAACCGATCTACGCTGACTTTTTCTCTAAATTTAAGCAGAATATATTTAAATACATAACGAGACTTATGGTAAACATACTATGTGCATATGTAAATTAATTTTTTTTAAACTGTTTTATCTAGTATGTTTAAATGTAATTTATGTTGTATTATAGGTACAACTTATAATTTGAACGTGCCTTTTGAGCAAATTGTGTATAATATTCAGCTAAATTTTGATTATATCAACTGATATTGTAGCTGCAAAAACTTATTATTAATCTCGATCCGAATTTACTTTTAGTTGTAGTTGAAATATTTTTAAATAATTACCAAGAGAAGGGGCTCTTCTCTGATAATCGATAATATATCTTGCTTGATTAAATAAACAATGCTTTTTAATATGCGAATAGAAAAAAAATTCGATTTAAGCTTTTTACAAATCAAGTATTTTATGAATATTAAACGTTATTCTTAAAGTTTAATAATAGATTATTAAATTTCAAATTCCAGCCAGTAATCGAAATACATTTTAGAGTATTTCGGCTTGGAAGTTTAATTTAATCTTGATTATTAAAATTTTTTGCATCGCATTGTTTTATTTTGAGACTATTTACATATATACAAAATTATATTTAGCTGGGGGATTGTTTTAATATTTTATCTATATTGGATGCTGCGATAGTGGCTTTTAATTTATATTACCCATAGTCGTAGAAACAGAATTGGAATACAATTTGGATAATGTAAAATAATAGTTTTAAGGAACACACATAATAGGTATTCGTATTTTTGCCATCTCGAATGAATATTATTTTGAAATTCAAATCACATTTTTCTATTATAAGACAATTATGAGAACACTTTAAAATTGATTTAAGCGTAATTTTTTTAATACTTTTTAGCATGCATAACGTTGCGCTCAGGAGTACGCCATAAATTCAGTCAAATCGATAGAAAGCACACCACGTTCTGATTATTATATCGGTTTATTATATACAATATTTTTTAATGATTAATGCTTTTATGGCAAGTTAGATAGAAGATTTTTTTTTAAATCGAGCATTTTCTTTCGTATTTCTACTTTGACTAACAATAAGACGGGAACGCATGTTGTTCCTTGATTTTAGTTAAGAAACTATCTGTAAAATATGGCTTTATTTGCCAAATTTGACATGGAAACAAATGTTCTAGAATGATTTGATGTTTCTACATTGATAAAGCGCTTCATTTTATATGCGAATATCAGTCATTCTCTATATCATTATACATAATATTCAGCATTTGCTATTATAGCATTGCTAAATCTATGCATATATTACCACCTGAATTGGGTTACCATTTGAGAAGCACTAAGTGTAACAATATTAATAACGTAAATTAGAGCGTTCTAAATGCTATCATTACATGAAAATTGTTTTAAATAAAGTTCTCTTTATGCTGCTTATGCAATTTTCAACTTGAACGATAAGAAGGATTAATTCAATGGAATTTAGCACCTGGCACAGTGAAACTATAGTAGAGCCTTAACATTAACCAACAAACTTCATTTCAATTTTCCCGCGTTCAAATGAAACTCGACAATTCAGAATGTATAATCATGGCCTAATTAATCCTTAATTAGTAGCAGAATGCACAAGACATTTTCTCAAGTAAAATAATGTATTCATAAATTAAACAGTAAATTTGCGTTCATTCAGCAAACACGACGACGAAAGCACGTACGGTTAAGTCACAGATCATAGTCGATGCTTTTGCAACTGGCAGCTATGGTAACATTAACGGCTGTTCCTTACAGGAGGTGTTGATTTATAGACGGGTTTTATTAATTGAGAGCACACAAATCGTTCAACCACTTAACGCTTTGTTACTTCTCCTAGTCGTATGCTAACTATTACAATTTCAATTACTTTACAATTCAAATCTTTAATGTTATCTTCCGCCCTTAAACGATTATCAATTAGGTAAACTTAAATTGTCTTTAATATTGCGTTGTGCAAGTTCTCAGAACAAATTCAATTTTGAACATTTCAAGAAAACAGTCCTAGCGCAGCTTAATTAGATTTTTGGTGGATTTAATCATATTGTTTAAATAATTGAAATATCTTTCATTGTGAAGATTTGGAGAAGAAATTCTATCTACAAAATGTTGCCAATTGTTGCTATCGCTATATATCATACCAAACTACGTAGAAAACGTTACACTTGATTATTTCTAGTTTTCTTCTTTTGTATTAATACTTATACTAATTTTCGCTCCTATATCATGTATATGTTTACTAGTCTTTTCATTAGTCTGTCTGATTTGCCTAGATCGTGCTAAGAACGTATAAAAACATACACAAAAAGTATAATAAAGCATACTGTTTTATTTCTTAAAATTTGTTTATTACAATATAATTTTTTTTATTTTATATAATTTAAATTCTTTTGATAATAAATAAAATTATTAAAATTAATAATTAAATTCATATTGTAATATTAATAAATTAAATAAAAAAGATAAAATTTGTGACAGTATATAAGCAGTTGGTCTCATTTTTCCTTTAAAACTAAAACAATAAAGTTTACATTGTAAAAATTTAAATGTTTGTATCTACCTACTATATAGAATATAATATTATAATAGTTGAATATATTTTATTAAATATTTATTCGAAAGTTATTTTAACCTCATTTTTGATTTCAAATAATATAGTCATGGTATCGTAAATTAATTTAAAATTGCTGACTAAAATATCTGGTTAATCTCAATATTTAAAAACAGACCTATAGAAAAAGGTCTTTCACAATATAATAGTAAAAAAATTATTTTTTTAAAAAGACCCCTCCCCACGCTTTCTGCAATTTAAACAATATTTAAACGGATTTCTTCTACTTTCTTTCTAGTTATACTTACAGTGTACTTCATTTGTGATAATTTAAAAACATTTTAGTTTTAAAAGGTTTTTTTGGGTTTTCTAATCCTTTTCTAACGGATCGGTGGAATTTACAACTGCGATTATATAATAAAAAATTATACAGTACCGCTCAAAAGTAAGTTGGTAAACAGTTTTTTCTACAAGAACTTTATTATATTTCAATTTTTCTTTCATTTTTGTAATATTATTTTTTAAAGGCTTTTAAATTAAAAGGTATATAACTCTAACTTTCTATATACTGAAAGAAAAATGTTCAAATTTGAAAAATTTCTTTAAAAAATAAAAACAGTTTGCCAACTTACTTTTGAGCGCTGCTGTAGGTATAACTTTTGCTCACATTCTAGGTGCACAGCTTCTTTTTATTATACAGATAAGATAATCTTTAGCATTACAATAATAATAATAACAATCATAATAAAAATATTACACTATAAATAAAAAATAATTCCTCCATCGGGTTGGAGAACGGAAGCGTGCCGGTTACGCTAGCAACGTTACCTCTTTGAATTGCTAAAGAAATTATTTGAATAAGATAGTTTTTAGATCGGGAATCGCCAGTTAATTTAATTAGCCGAGATCCGATGTTGTTGATTAAAGTTTAGTCTTCAAAAGACCAGGGACCCATTTTCTCTACAGCAAGAGGAAGAGGGGTAGAAAGATAATTTTGTTTTATATTTCCATATTTTGAGTGTTTCCTAGTGCTAGCTAGTTCGGGCGCGGAAAGCAGACATTTTCCTTTTACCCATGAAATCAGGGTAGCACCATCAGGGCGCTTCCCGTCATACCTTACCAGTCCTGTAGGCTTAAGTGCAGATGGAACATTAATGGACCGTAAAGCTCGTTGCAAAATGTTGTTTAATGTCTTCCATCATTTGTAACTGTTTCTCCGCATTTGCATTGGTGTGGTTGGCAAATGGAGCATCCGAGTCGTAAAACAATACAAATACGAATGGAATTATCGTCCATAAATGTTCCAAGCGTGCCACTTCGGTTGGGGAATCACATTTAAGTTGTTTTATAATTCGACGAGTGTTTATTAAATCCCAATCCTTTTGAGATATTTTGTTTGCGGGAAGTTCATGAGGATTAGTCTCATTCCAAGCATTCAAAGCCACTTCGCAATTATGTATTTTAAGCTCCTCAACTGGTTTAAATATTAATAGGGAGACGAGCTCTTCTGCTTTCCTAGACCTCCATTATTAATGGGTAAAGTAGCCTGAATCCACTCTTGGTCCTGAAGTTTCCCATTTAGAATTGTTTCCAAAGTGGATCGAATTTCAGTGTCAATAGTATTACTAGCAGAAGATTTAAATTTCCATAAAGTAGTTGTTCGGAGTAAATATGTGAGTTTAGGAATGGAAAAACAGTTTTTGAGAAGAAAGTATGTCACGTGAGAGTTCAGATCTGATAATTGGCTAAATAACAACTTGAGAATTTTAAATTTTTCTTGAAAGGAAGCTTCCACGCCCTCATCAAATAAGGGAGACCCCAACAAATGTAGTTTGAATTTGTCCATAATGCGGATGCCCGGAGAAACTTCTTCAAATTCAAACCAGAGCAAAAGAAAAGTTCACATTTGCTTGGATTATAAAGATTAACTTACTATAGATTTTATTAACTATGTATTATCAAGGTCAACTATACTATCCAATTCGGGGCATAAAACGTGTCATCTTTCGAATACTTCCACGATGACAAACTGCTTAGTGTTTCTGAAACAAACATGCGAATTTATGATTGAAAAACGCAGAAGACTTTCGTAACGACCTACTTTAAAATTTTTTAATGAGATTGAAAATAACTTAAAATTGTTATTACAAAGAAGAGCGATATAATCTGCATAAATATATTGGAAATTGAAATTTTCAAATTGACATTTTGCAAATTTCATTCTGGTGATATTTCATAAATACAAGCACCTACACAGAGCTAACAGGCTAATTTTTTTACTTTTACACATAAACATCGTACAATTATGCTAAGGTTGAAAATTGATTATGTATACTTTAGTATACATGCGAACCGTTAAAATTGTTAGCTAATCTTGCTTAAAGGATTTTTAGAACCCATTTTCTCCATCAAAGGGTTTTATGCAAATTCTGCTATAAATATTAAGTCAAAGCAATTTCAGTTTAGTAATAAAAATTTATAATAAAGCTGCTCGAGAAAAATTTTACCAGATTTTATGTTTTGTTAAAAGAAGTGTATTTTTAATTGCCTAATTAAAAACAAAAACAATAAAAAATTTGTATAGTTGAATAAATTTAAATTTATACTGGGATTTGCTTTAGCTTGATCAAAGTTTCGATTAAGAAATGACAACCTCCCCATACAATGTATTGCTTATTTATACTGAAAGCAAAGTACTAATTTATTTACTTCAAGTTCAGAAATTATGCATGTACTTTTTCCTGAAAGGTCATTTTTTTGCTAGAAACCTCTAGTTCGGTTAGCACTGAAAGAAAATCTATAAGATAGTTAATTTTGATTTAATCAGATAGATAAAATTTTAACTATCAGTTCATCATATTATGCAACAATTTTACCTAATGCAAAGGTAATCTACAAATTAATAAAACTAGCTCTCCATTCCTTGCCACTTTTTACATCTTTGCAAATTAAAATTTAGTACACCTGAGCTGTCAGATGAGAACAAGGAGAAAAGTTTACGTTGCAAAATAAAAATTACAAAAATTTAAATTTCTGGGACCTCTCCCGACAGAATTCGCCGGTATCTGTTTGATTAATCTTTTCAGCAGACAAAATATTTTATAGTGTAGGTACTTCTTGCTAACAAAAGAGTAGGTATATTATGTTTCTCTAATACTTGGTAATTAAATTAAAGTAGTACAATTTGTACAACATATAAAGTAGAACTAAAGATTTACATAAACGATCACAAAGATAAAGTTATATTATAAGTAGGTAGTACTTAATTTATAATTTCAGGCAACTAAGATTATCTCTAAAATTACCACTAAAATGTGTTAGTTGTGCGAGTAGATTGATTATGTATCATTAATAGTCATGTAGGATCATGCTCAAATGAGATTAAGTTTATTGTTAGTAATAACTAATAACATTCCCACTGTTAATATTTATTACCTCCTATTAAGAACATAATTTTCACATCTAACTTATTAACTGTGATAGGACCCCTCGATTTCTTAAACAACTTTGCAACCAAAGATCAGATGAAAAATTCAATTCTTCTTCGAGAACTGCATTATTATTATGAGAATTGAACGTCGTTGATTGTGTCACTCACATTATTTATAGGGCTAATACATATTAGGAAAGTTTGAAAAATAATATTTGCAGCTATTGAATTTGTAAACCAATGTCGTGTGAAATAAATAATAAAGGACAAGTGGAACGATGTTATTAGAAAAAGTCGTCAACTTTTGAAACAAAATAATAGAAGTTTTCGTGACTAGCGTTAAAGAAGACCAGAAACAGTCATAAGTGATCTGGACAAGCTTCCAAACGGATCAGACGTTAACAAACACGCGTGAAATGGCGACGCACAGTCCTGTCATTTCCATTGAATTTCTTTAGTTTTATCCAGAAATCACTTTTGTCTTATTCTTTATTTTTCCAAGCCACAATTGCAAAGGCAAAATAGTTGTTACATTTCAGCAATTTGATATTATATTTGCACCAAAAAGAATTTTAATATAAAAACTTGACATAATTCGAACGTGGTTGTATTATACCATATCTCCTGAAATCTTCTAGAGTAAATTATTAAATATAACTTTGTTTGATTAGGTATTGGTCTATCGTATTTTTCTGGTATTAAGCAACCACCTGCAACTTTTCCTGTAAAGCACTAACGAATAAGACGCTGGGGGCTTTATTATTCAAACTAAAATAACTTATTAGTATGTAGGTAAAGAATCCACACGATGTGTATGTTACTTACCAGTAATAAAATATAAATTGGATCGGTGGATTAAGATTTTATGACAAATTTATAATGAATTTTAATATAGGTAGGTTACCTACACTTAAGTTGGTACATATTTATTCTAATTGTTCACCACGATGGGGATTCTAAAAGCTCAGTAGCTCCTGCGGAGATAAATAAGTTTTACATAGAATAATGCCTATAAACCACTTAAATCTGGCCGTTATTTTGGATTACACTTATAATCCGACGCACCCTGAGGCATAAACAGCGTATAGTCGACTCTCACGCAGTTTGTTAAGATACTATTTAGGTTCTGACCCCAGTAAATAATCAATATTTATTGAAAAAATACATAGCTTTCCATAAACAATTTAATAAATTCAATTATTAAATTTAGTTTTAACCGTCACGAACGACGGACGGTTCGAAGGTTTTTGTTCAGTTGTCAATAAACCTGAAAGGTGAGTTTGCAAAGATTTTGTCTGGGTCAAGAAGCAGTAATACGCATACTCTCGCCGTTGTCATCTTGTTGGAATAGTTATAATATTACCTACATAAGTTTAACTAGAATATTTATTTAATATTAAATCAAAATTTAGTTGATTAATATTTGAGATTTGCTTTCATCTTTTTGAGGGTCTCTATCTCATTTGTTGGAGATTAGGACTCCTGAGGTCAACATCGAATTCACTAATCTTTATTTAAACATCCCTAGGACAGACAAGCTGCTAAGCCAACAAACTTGATTCTTAATCTACCCCAAGCTTCAGCTGCGTTATCGAACTTAGACCATGTTATGCAAACTTACAACCAACAATCGAGATTAATTTTCGATTAGATGTTTAGGCTAATTTGCATGGCGTAATATGATGGCACGACGTTTCAATAAACAAGACATCCAAGCTATCTGAGATGCTGAATCGTACACGAAAGTTTTGAAGTAGGTTGCTTTCAAATTACATATGTAAACGAAGGATTTAAGTAAACATGACATTAAGTTATCTTATATATAAAAGTATACTCCTACCCCCTACATTAAAGCCATAATCTCTTATTTTACATTTTATACATTTATCAAGCTGATTGGAATTTGCATGCGAATAAAATTTTAAGAAATCCAAAGTTAAAAGATTCGAGTTTATCCAATAATCCAATTGCGTTTCGATTATAGTATATTTTTCTGAAACACAAATCCTATTTTACCGTTAAGATTTTTATTTTTCAAACCGAGAGCTTTGTTTAAAATTTCATTTGATTCAATCTCAAACATTTTCGAGATTGCGCGAGATCTGGCTCTCCGCAATAGAAATGAAATTATGTACAAATATTAATTGCAATTAGTAGATGAAAAATAACTTATTCGATAATTGATTTATTATTATTTTGCAGGCGTGATTTAGGTTGAATTTAAATTGTCTAAGAGTAAAGTAGAGTTATTGTATTTATTACATGAAAATAGATATTAAAGAAAATCTTGTATGTGACAATAAAAAAAGTGAATTTATTATGTAAAATATTTTGAGCAAAAGCGAACCGCAAACAGGTCTCGCTTCTATTTTATTATAGGGAACCCTTACAGACCGACATAAAATCTCATCCACATGATGAATTTATGTTTCTTTTTGCTACCGTTCTCTAATTGGGACTTGCTAGTGAAATTTACGCGTTTTGTTTAGACTCGACCCTTTTACATTCCTTTCTTACGCTCTACTACACACAAGAGAATTTTTAATGGCCAAGCCACTGACGAATCTTCGTCGTCTTTATGCTAAATTTTATTTGCAACGCTTTGTGTGTGTGTATGTTGTGTGTTACCCTATCTTTTATTTAATAACGAGGTTCTTTGTACGAAGAGAAATTTTTGCAGAATTACAAAGTGTTGTAATTGGTTAAAATTTATTTACGAGCTGTCTCTTAACTAGTTTGTGATGTTTACTGACGTAACTATATAGCAATTAGAAAATATAAAGAGTAAATGAGATACGGAGGGGTACAACGTAATGTAATTAATTGTAAGCGAGAGTATAAAAGGGATGAAAGTTTCTTTTAAACTTGGCGCTGTGTGAAAGAGACGATTCGTGTATTCAAGACTTAGAAGCTTCATTTATGGATTTTAGGATTTATGGAAAAGAGGGACTAAAATTAGCATTGTTAAATGGCATTTTCATGCATATATTAAGCAAAATTTGTGGTTGATGGAAAATTATATTGAAGTTGTGTTTCGTTTTCCATGCTTCAAATTGAGTTATTTTTTATAATGTAAAATTTTTTTTATATGCCAGCCAGTAAGAGTTAATATGCTAAATCGTCAATTTTTCTTAATACTCCCAGTGTTTTATGCGTTTTCCGTTTAAACAAATTTTACAATAATTTGCCTGCATGTTATTTACATAACAGTCGTTGTAATTATAATTTCAATTTCGTAGTTAAATTTTGGAAATAATGAACTATTAGCAAAACGTAATGCTAACGATTAAAATATTTTAGTACATAATTATGCTAAATGTTCTAAATTTATCAACAATTTAAATCACTACATTTATCATTATCAATATTGTGCACCTATCTAACATTATAAATATAAAATACAAGCATGCAATTGACTCCGTCATACTCGATCATATTTAGAACATTTGCACAATTTTTCGTAATTTCTCTCAAAATTTTTAGATTTTGTATTTTTACAAAATCTCAAATGCTATGACTTAATACCCTACAATATATTTGGACTTCACAGTTTTTTTTTTTTCGATGAATTGGTGTAAATGCTTTTGTATATCTACCACATCGATTACTACAGTTGATAAAGTACCTCTCAGTATAAAAGAGGGTCCTCCCGTCTTTTTTGAAAGTATTTCAGTATTTTAGACAAAAAAACAATCACTTGGGGGCTACATTATTTTAGGGTGTGCGTGAGAGTATTGCAACCAAGCCAAAGACAATTTATTTAAAAGCACCAAGTCGATGGTGATTTACTTTTTCATAATTACATTAATATATCAAATCAATAAATATTTTTTGAACTTAAAAATATTTCAATTTATATATTATATAATAGTGTATCTTTATTAACCATTCTGTCCTTTCTATAAAATTACACCACTTTAAAACATTACAGTTTGAGTATATTGATGTCCAAATTTGTCGAAGAGAGTTTTTAAATTCACAAAATACCCAAAAAAACCCAACAATTCAAGTTGAAGACTCCAGCTCTAAGGTGACGAAACCTCATTATTTCTCTTAAAATATTAAAACATGTTAACCCCGTTTTTATGTCTGACAATTTTTGTCCGAACCTCTGATCGGTTCATTTTACGTAATGAATGGATGGGGCAAAATTGTTTGTTGAAGTTGCAAGATCTGCAACCAAGAGCAGCTGACGCCCAAATGCACAAGACAAACCACAAGAAAGTTTTGGAAATTAGATAAATATGATAAGGAAAAGTTTTGTCCAGAAGTGGAAAGAAATTTCATAAATATTTTATAATTTTGTCATCAGATCAAATGAATGTGTATGCGCATAACTTTCAGGTTTGTAGAAACTTAAAAATATGAACTCAGGAGCTTTTTGAAGGTTGATATTCAATATCTGTTTTTATCGTGGAATGTCGATTATCTGAACTAATTCAAATATTAAGCGATTCGAATAATGTAATTCAAGAAATACCACATTTCTTTGCTTTGATGCGGCGTGCACGGTGGTTTTGGATAATAATTGGCGTTGAGGCTCTCCGCATTCAAAATATGAGAATAACATTTTTATTATTTTATGTGTAATTAAAATAAACAAATTTTGTTGTTGTGATTGTTGTACTCACATGAAATACGGAATACAACTTCAAATTTATTCAATTTCGCCATGTAAATCATCGATTGAAATAACGAAATCTGCATAGTTTCTGTTCAGAAATTTCTCGAAGTTAAAAATATAATTATTATAGATGAAGCCCATTTCCTTTTATCTAAAACATTATTTTGCTTTAGTTTTACTCAATAATCTTTTAATAGGTTGGTGATCATGAGCTTTACATAATTACATTTAACATTTTAGAAATTCCTCGAGATATACAACGTGAAATTTTTAATTAAAAAATTAGTACAATATTAAAGAATCAAATAGAAGTTAAGTTTCAAAAGCCAGTACTTTCTTTTTGAGTTGATGAGATTAAAATCGTTTAGTGTAAGCTTTTTGATGTTTATTTTATTAATAAGGATTATTTAAATAATAAATTTTCGACATTTTAATTCTTTTGTATTATGTATACGTTTTTTGAGTTCTTATCGTCGTATATTTTACTCTTAATAAACTTTTCTTCTATCTTGCATGCAAGACACCCAGATGTTTTTATTCCCAAGCGCTTTTCTATGAATAATATCTTACAAGACCTAATGCATTTAAGAAAGTATACTTATCTTCACTTTTTTAACTTCAGATATCATGCTTTTTCATTTAACTATTGATTTTTCGGGACATAATCAATACCAATAATAAAAGTTTACATAATATGCAATATACTATAATATTAACACACTGTCGACGTTGTTTGTTGACGAAATATTAAAATATCAATAATGCATGTAAGTGGTTAATATTAACGCATGTAAATATGAATTATAACAATTAGTTTGTTAAATAAGCTATTATTATAGCTTTAACTTAATTTGCCTGTTATATTCAGCTTTGTTTTTATATTTTGTTAATAATTAAATTGCTGCTTCATGATATTAACTTCCAATTAACTACTTGGATATAAATGTAAATAAAAAAATATAATGTTTCTCTAACAAATAAAACATATTGCATAAAAATTGTATTAAATTATTACATAATTTTATAAACACCCACTCTTTTTCGAGCATTGCCCAGTGTTATTCTCTGTTAATCTCGAATGTAATAGACATTATGTATTTCAATGTTTAGAGCATTGTGGAAATAACTTACGAATTATACAATATAGTAGTAACGGAACATAATTATTTTCAATTTTTTAAATAAAATTCTGCGTATGAATTGTCTGTTAAATGTTTCGTTAGTAATTTTAACTATAAATAAAACTAATTAAGACATTCAAAAATTGTAAATTTAACTCTGATAACCCTAATTCATAAAAGATAGGTTTCAGATATTTCACAATAAATTAGCAATAATTAAAGTTCGTTAAAAGGAATTGGGTTTAAAATATGTAAGATAATATATCTCAGTTAATGCGGTTAATTTACAAATTTTTTACGTTACGTTATGGGTGACTTAATTTGTCGAGTATTTGCCGAGGGTAATTTAATATAGTTTAATATACTATTATAATCAAAATTTTTATGAATGAAACAGTTTATTATAATAAGTATATTTCAAGTAAAATAGCAGTTGTAGTGTGGACAAAGTGCAATATTAATATGTACAAGAAATGTCAACACTCTAGTACAACGGGAGGTAGAAAATATTACGTTATTCCATTATAGCTTACGGTTTAGCTATGAGAAAGAATTCGGTTTTGCAAAGAAAATTTCAGTCTGTCTGAGACGTGGTGCTATAGAAAGGCGTGAATGATAGCGCAATATACGGCAGGAGGTACAACCACCAGCCAGGCATGCGAGACAACCCGTCGTGAAAATACCACGTGAAAATTGTCGACAGTAAATAAAATCACAAGTAAGTCAAATTAAAAATTTCGATTGCTTTTTGATACGCTATTTATGTAAAATATAAGCGATAATCAATGTTATTAACTTGATTTAATGTACATAATTATTTAAAATAAATCTTCACTTTCGTTAACGAAATAAATACTAATTATTATATATTATCTACACAATGTTGAGCACCTACTTTCCGAGAAACATTTTAATTTTTTTATAAAAAAAGACTAACTGATTATTACAGAAAACACAATGAGCTATTTTATGTTTTTGAATACTTTAAACTTTAAAATAGCGTATTGTGTTCTCTAAAATGTGTTATACACATAATTACGCTCTCAATGTTTTAAATTAATCCGTTAAGCCGTTCCTAAGATGTATATTTTCTAATAAAGCACTGCGAAAGTTCACCTTTAATTAAATACATTATAGATTACAGCCAAACTGTTTTGACCAACTTTTTCTTTCCTTATCGTCTAACTCGAGAGAGTTCAAGCTGACCTAAGGTGTCGCCTGGGCATGTTAAACCATCGGAATTGTTCCGAAGACTACTAGTTCTCGTTTGAATTTAACCTTGCTAACCTCGAACTACAAAATCAATATTAGGATAGAAAATTAAACATGATTTGTTGCTAACAGAAATTGAACTACTGTAATGCAGTTTCCAATTTCAAACGGTAAAATACGATAAAACAGAGTAAGCAAAGTCAAAGAGCTAATTTAAACAAATAATTTCAATTAAATTTACCGAAACCGACCCTCGGGTGCGAAACATGACCATCGAAACTAAAATATTTGCATAACAAGGAAAACAATGTAATATACAAAAAATTGCTCACCAGAGCAAGCAGAAAAGCTTAATAGATAATTACAATGTTGTAACATAAAATTGTAGATAGACTTTTTAAAATTGAAAATGCTGTCGTATTCATCAAAGTCAACAATTCAGCAATATGAAATTGTCACCGAAGGTTCTGTTGCGAATTTCTAGATCAACGCAACTATTTTTAACTATAAATGTTGTTACTTGGGTAAATACAGGAAGTTGAATAGTGCAATTCTGATAATATTTATTTGTTTAAACAAGTCTACTTTGTAAGTAGCGAAAACTCTTTCGCTCCGACTAGTTCAGGTTGGTAAATCTGAACCTGGTGCTGGTGTTCTTAACTCGGTCAGCATGAGATCACCCATCCCAGAGCCATCCAAAAGAAACAAAACTATTAATTTAGAGTTGAATTAGTGACTTCATGAATATGGGACTACTTGTATATACTATATCTATTTAAATCGATGCCATTTGTATGCAGTTATACGTAAATTAACAATAACCAGAAACAAAATTTATTAATTGTAATACTGTACAAAATATAATATAATACTTAATTACTGTGGTGTCAATAGAAATGGCTCAACGTATGGGAAATATTAAGCCGATTAAATCCAATTTATCTTTCATATTATAGAGATAAACTTAAGAGTTTAAAGTTAAGGTTTTCAATATCCATTTCTTTATATTGGTAAAAGGTTAGTTTAAAATAAAAAACAGCCGATATCTTTTGGGATATTTCCCTTTTTACATAATTAATTATTTTCCAATCAATTTATCAAATTGATTCGTATATTTTAATGTTTAATTAATAATTTTGAATAAAATATTTAACCTGCCGATATTTCTGACGTAAAATGGGAAAGCAATAATTCGATGCTGTAATAGAATTATGATTTATTAATTAACTACGTAACTAGGTACCTTTATTTAATTGGTAAATATTAATACTATAATATTGTAATATATTATACATATTATTATAATTTTTTGATTCGATGGAATTTTAAAATTATCCACTTTTGATATTATAAATTTTGAAAACCAAAATTTTATATATAACTCAAAATGTCTAATGTAATAAATTAAAATTTCCAATTGCAATTGAGATTATGACAAAACCGTATGTTCTATACGAAAAACATCCTCGATATTATTTTTATGGGTTTAATTTTTCTCTCCACCTTCAGAGACATTAAATATAAAAATAAAAGCAAAAATGTACTTATTCGGGTAAACAAAAATCAGAATTTCATGCAAAAATAATACGCCATAAAATTTTTTGAAATTAAAGAGATTATTATAAAATTTATGAAGAACATATTTCGGTTTCAATTGCCACGAAGCTTTAAAATCTATAGCGTCTATACGTGTTAGACTTTTAGTCTGTAATCAATATAAAACGTCTAAATAAAGCAGTCTGGGACATTTTCCAACATTATATTGTAACAGGTGAGATGTAGCTACCGTATATTTTATGCAGTAGGTACATTTACAAATATATTGACATTGATTGGGTGCACAGGAAGTCACTAGGAATTATTATTTCATAAAATACATAGTATAATTGTACAGCGTACCTCTTGTGAATCCAATTAATTATGGTGAAATTTGTAATGTTATATTTCAAAATGTAGAAAATCTCTGTTCAACCAGACATTTGGTACTTATAAATACTCTATGATCATGAGTACGTATCCCTACTTTACATTCTTTGAAGCATATGAACCAGAGCACTGTAAATGCAGATGCACATGCATATAAGAGACAATCTGTAGCTTTGTTTTATTGGAAAACGTAATAACTTGCATCGGATTTCCAAATAAACAAAAGATATCTATTTTTCTAACAGCAGAATTTTTCTTTGTCGAACCAGGCGTTAGTATTTTCAATATCTTTAAAATTGCTTCGCGTCCCCCCATTGAATCATGGAACATTAAAATATTATATATTACAAATTAAATTCTACTATATTATATGAATGGAAATCTATTGGTGGTTTCTAGAAAAAAGCGAAAATAAGAATTTCCGCAATCCTTACCTGTTTTTCTTCCGATAAATGCACATTATTTTCAGCGAGTATTAGTTGTTTCCGTGATTATTAGTTCTATTGGGTCGTTTCGATTTATTTGTCATAATCATAATATTTCATAATTATTTGTTGCTTAATAAAAATAATGATAACTAATGAATAGCATCATCATCCACTTAATTGCATCCTATTTTCCAATGTAATAACATCATTACTTTAAAGTGAAAAATTGTTTTTGGCGCAGTTTTTACGTGTGGGTGCTTTATATCATTACAACACACTTGAAGTAAATCACTCAACATGGGATCTCATAAATTTTAAGCGGAGTAAAATTTTACAATAACGAGGACTAAAGTTTGGGGTATAGATCGTTAAAAAAATTTCACATTGCACCTTCGTGAATCTCATGTCGTACGAGTCATAATTAGAGGTCAGACAGTCTTATTAGTAACTAAGTTTCGTGCTATGCGTGCTGAAAATTGTTATTACTTATTCGGGAATTGCTTAATGTGTGTATAAAACATTATGGAAAGTTACGCTATTTATAATATTGGTTCCTGACATGCACATATGAATAATATGAGAATTTTGATACCTACATACCAATTATTTTCACAATTTAGATAAAATTTATATTTGTTTTCAAAAATATTATTTTGTTTTACACATATCAGATTATTTTTAAAAAACAATCAATAATTCTTTGCGTGTTATTCGAAATTTAGAACGAATTAAAAACGCCGAGTTACCTGACGTGGATATAAAGTAACAATTAACTGTCACATCCGGACGTACGCACAACTACAGCTTGGTTCGCAATTAACTTTGCTTTGACAAATCTACCAGTGATAAGCTGGCCAAAATAGTAAGTTCGAGGTCAGTAGCATTCATAGTAAAATAATTTAAATACTTTTCATTTTTGAAATGATACATTCGGTCGGGTGCTTTTGAATGGCTTCTTTTTTTTGAGGATTTGTGTTCTTGCAACTGTTAATATTTTCTTATAAAACTTTTGAGATATATATATTTCGTTTGGTATGACATGCATGAGCTTTTCACGAGAAAATAAACAACTTTCTTTTTTTATCCAAGGTATGAGAGCGGATTTGAATGTCAGTGCGTGGATTCCGCACAAATGTTTATCGAGTCACGAGATGATATTATCTAGATTTTATGCCTTGTCGCTTTAGGGTGCGTCTTCTGACTAGAAGGAAACCAATGAAGAGTCAAAGAGACTGAGTTGCAAGAGCAAAACCTCCCGAGGGCAAGTTAGACTTTTTTCTACGTATCGAGTTTCTTTATACGTCCTGAAATATTTTGAATAAATATAAATATCAATTTCAAATTCACCCTTCCGTTCAAGTAGCTTCTAAGTTTTGATTATGAAAAATACTTCAAAATTCATATCTCAAATCGTTTTTAAATTTGTAAATTTTGTATACCTAATATTTGCTTTTTGCAAAGTCGTCGGTAGTTTTTCTGATGCGAAAAGTAATTGTCACACTAAAATTCTTCATTGACTTTTTGCTGTTAAAATACGAGTCTCGAAATTAAAATAAGAACAAAGAAAAGATGATTTTTATGTTTTCCCTTAACTGGATAGGTGAGAAAAACGATAAAGTATGGGTTTATTGTTTAGTTGGCAACATAAAATAAAAGAAACGGTTTCGTAAAACAAATTTTATGACGAAGTAAATGCTGATAAGGCCCTGAATCATAAAATATCGCAAGGGACTACAAAATAATTTCATTTGGAAACGAGATAAAAGCAGGACGTGCTAAGATTGAATGCGCACTGAAACCGAATTCGCTTTCGACGTGAAACTTTTTTTACCGCTCTCGCTATACTCTAAACAATTTATAGTCGATTTATCAAGATAAACCAATCTTTATTGAATTAAATAGCAATAATAGCTAAAACCAATCGAATTTATTTTAAATTTTTAAGGATATTTTTCTTTGTCGCTGTTTTTATTTAAACGATTTAGCATCAATTTGTCTAAATCAAATGGTAACAATTTTGGCACTTTTACTTTGAAGTTTTTTTCCATTTAATTGATAAAATACGTTCATTCCAACAGAGCCAGCTGTTAATGCTCCATAATTATTTTTATAGAATAAAATACGAAGTTTGTGAAGTGTAGGTAATTACCTAAAAGTATTTTTAGGTGTAGCATAGAATTATTTTATGAAAATTTTATTTAGTTTTACGACCATATTATCATCCGAATACTACTAATTTATGAAATATTTAATTTAGGATACCGTAACAATAGGGGAACTGTGAAACGCTTCACTTATGCTCATACAAATGTTAAAACCACCATCAAAATGGCCGAATTATTTAGATATTTTTATTGTGGCTAATTAGATTTAAGTGATGTGGGTCTTTATCACATTCGGGGAATTATTTTTGAGTGTCAATCAAATGACATTTGTTATGGTACTTAAGATATCAAATTTCATTCTTTGCTACTTTAAATCAATAATGCCATTAGCATCAACAACCTTTTTAAATGTAATTTATTATTATAAGTACTATGTCTTTTTATTCTATGAGAAAAATCAGTTTCTACAGAAAGTTGATATGGTTTTTATTCAACAAGTTCCATTGCAATGGTGAGATAGAAATTCAATCCAGTTGAATTCGCCAAGTTATTGTCTTGTGTGAACAAGGGTAAAGTTCAAAAATTTGAATGATCATCTTTTAAAATCTTGGAAACCCTGTAAATTCAATCGGAAATGCTCATTTTACTCGGTAGATGAGGTCGTTGAATTTTGGCATAAATATATGCTCAAGTGCTACTGGTGGAGCTTCTGGTTTGTTAAGTCAACACATATAGTGAAAAGCTGTTACCCAATTCTGAGATTTGCTAGGGTTTTAAGTCGGTTGACGTGGTCCAGAAACCGCCTAACAGCAACCATTACACCTTATGTTGGTTATATAATAAAAGATCCCATAAATTATTATTTTGATTTGAAGGTCGTCTGCTACTTCTGCTGATGTTATGTTTGTGACCTGTTTTATCCGACAGTAACCTCAACGACTCGAACCGACAGATATATCTGTAATTCCGGTTTTCTATTGTTGTTAAAGGCAAATTATTAACTCAGAAGACCCTCCTGCTTTTATCTGTTACTTTAGAGACAGCAGGTATTCTTCTTTTGAACACAATTTCTGGAGAGTATTCCATACCTCCTAAACCATACTGCCACGACCGTCTGAAATAGTCAGAAGTCTCTGTGTAGTAAACATGCGGAAAATCCTTCAGTCTCTGAAATTGGGGGGTCTGGGGGTATGGAATAACCCCAGTATATCTGCAATTGTGTTTGGAATAGTCAAGTGGTAGCGTACCTCCAAGTATTAAATGCACATAATGTAAACTTCAAAATATAACCGTCATTAACCTGATTTGAAGGAATCTACAGTATTCACATTCAGAGTACTCTATTTAACAACATCTCACAATGACAATAACGTGAATATGCACAGCTGCGGCTTCTACAAGGAAGGCGATGATCCGCCGCATTCACAAAATTGAAAATTACATTATTAAAGCAAAATTATTTTTGCTAAAACTGAATAATATTTAAAAAATATTTGTTGGACACATAATGAATTTCACACACAGCTTTATGTAACTAGGAGATACTCTTCTGACTGAAGGAGTGGTGAAATTTACTAGATCACTATTTATTCTTCGAGTATCTAAAAAGTTCGTAATTTTATGTATGCGTTAAAAAAAACGATAATTTGTTTAGTCAATGGACCGCTAGCAGAATGCTAGGGAGTAATCGTAATCGTAAGTAAGCGTAATCTTTATCGATAGCGTTAAGATTACGAGATATTTTTATCGCCCTAGGACTTTTAGTGTAACTAACCACCATTAGAAGATTTTCATTGTAAAATATTATAATTTACAGTTTAATAAATTTCAAAGTAAGTACATTTTAATGCTAATATTGTATTTGCGTAAGTCTGATTAATAATTAGCAAAATGTAAGAGTAATAAAAATTGCTGACGTACAGTTTATTTTATCTTCTAAAATAATTTTGCAAAAAGTTTTAGATAAACATTATGCGGTCTATTTCTTTTTAGGTATCAATATTTATCACTACTTATTCAAACTACTTCACAAGAGTTTGCGACTGCGGGTTTAATTTTTCACATTTTATCATCATTTTTCAAGTAAGAAAAGAATTTTATACTCTGTTATTTGTTGAAGTACTTTTTGTAGTGCGATTTTAGCACCTACAGCCGTCCGTATGAAAAAAAAACTTTTGAAGATATAAAATTTTGTAGGCGAATTTATCAAAGAATACGAAACACTTTAGAAACCGATTGAGCCCACTTTTATGTCTGGCGTTCTCTTCTTTTTTTTATTTCCTTCGTGTCAATAGTGAGCAACATTCTATCTCTTTCTATCCCAATTATCGGCCCTGTCACTTACGAACAACACAAAGTAAATTTGATCGAACGTAATCGAAGGGTGACTTTTTGAATAGAACGCTATAAAAGCGACCATATACCTATAGTTTGTTCTCTAAGTACAACACTGAAAGACTTTTAAGTGCTATAGTAAAAATAAAACGTCTCTATAAAACCCTGTTGATTTCAAAACTTTGTAGCAACTTAAATATTTTAATTTTATATTTATGGTTAAAGCACCTTCTGGAATTGTATCGAAAGTTATATACCACTAAAGGCGGTTCAAGTATTTTTTAAAGTTTTTTGTGTCGAGCTTGGAAGAATAACCGTAATGGACGATTTCAACTATCATATATAATCTATTACGAGGGTAAAGAAATATAGCAGCCAATTGAGTTCGAAGAAACCTCGCGATTATTGCTGATAAAGATTGCAATAATCATCTTGAACTTATAAAGGATACACAAAATGGATAGAAAATTAATAATGGCATACGGCTTGTTTTTAATCAGAAATCGTTTCGATAAAAATGTCGGCACTCGTTGATACAGGGAAGTTCCTGCGGTTGATACTGCAGATTTGTACTGATTTAATTACAACGTTTGGTTAAAAATTTTATTGCTTTTATAATATTATAGAGATACGTCATAAATATTTCATAGAAATCGTGATGTTATAGTTTTTTAAGACACCACCTCGCGGCGTATAGTTGATGGTTCATTATTCAATTGTATAGTTGACAGTTGGACTTGGTTCTTTGGTTTTGCCTAACAATATTTTGACGCTCAGATATTTTATAATATAATAGCAAACAAAGTGATGGGTTTACAGAATAGATTATGCTATATTTTCTTTACGATGCCGTCAGCTTGCTGTGCACTGCTTTGAATTCCTAACCATATAGTTTATTAAATATTCCCTTTAAAGCTGTTTGCAAAATTGAAACAAATTGGGTTATTTAAAATAATTTTTTGCTTCTCATGGTTTTCTTAAAGAAAATTATATATTAGGCAGCAAAGTACTTATACACGGAAAAGGAAAAGAAGGAAGTAGTTTAAAACAATAATGTAACCAAATCACGATAGTGTGCCCACTATATTATGACTTACTATGGATCATGATGTAAATGTAACTGTTTTGAACTACAATTTACTGTAATTTCAAATTATGTTAAAGTTAATAAAGTCAAAACGTTTCTTATATAGCATAAAAATAATTAGTAGTAAAAAATCACCGTAACAAATAATATTAATTGGCTAAACTTTTAATAGCATAAAAGACAAAATTAATTAAAATTTTTTAATTAAAAGATGAAACTAATTTAAATTTTATTTTTAAAGTAAATTTTAATTTTTTCATCCAAGAGTTTATTCTGAAGCTACTTCATTTTTTAATTTATTTCTTAAATAGAACATAACAGTTCATTCAACAGACTTACATTCGTCGTATACGATATAAGTGCACACTTTTATATTGTTCTTATTCAAAATCTTCAAGTTGATATCGTCAAAAAGTCGAACAATATATAGAAATTCATGTATGTCTACAAATTTACTTTCTCTATAAATCGGGCAGTTTATATTTGATAGATTATTATTTTTCTCACGACTGTCAAATAAACAAACCTAAAATCAATCAATCAAATTTATTCGCTTTAATCAAATACAGATCAGCTTAGAACGTCAAACGAGCCTTATCAAAAAATATTACAGGTAGTATGTACATTAAAAAAAGCAGTCTAACATTAAGTTCCTAGAGCCTGAATACAAATGTTAGAATAATTAATAAATAAAGCAACAATTATCTTAATTATCTTTTTTCAATTATCGATTATCTTAATTCAATTGTACAAAAATACTCCAATTTCCGAAGGGGAATAATAGCAACCTAAAAAAATTTTAACTAAGATTATAGAAATTTACTATTTTAACCTGAGGTTCATGTGCAGCATAGCCCTACTACTATTTGAAAAGTGCAATCAACGATGATATAAAAATTCACTTTGACAGAGATTGTTGGTTTAAACCAGGCCGTACATTATATTTAGCTATAATACCTTTATGGTGGAGTTATTATAGGTGTTTATAATGTGCTTAAGAATTTCTATGGGTGGAAGATACTTGATACATCATTTAATTCAGTTTTTTATTCGGTTAATACAATAACTAATGTCTAAAGTAGGAATAATTTATGGCATCCGTTCATTTATGTACTTTATTGTTTTATTTTCACTTTTATTCTTTACTAATTGCTGCATCATAAATATAAAAATACAATCTGTAGAATTTTTACAGCCCCATATTATACGACTGCAAGCGTGAAGAGTGTGGCCAGACGGCTTTAAACTGGCACTATAAGCTGCGAGAATGAGTTCATATTTTTGCAATTTTAATACGGTTATAAAAAAAACTGTATAGCAAGTTTATAAAACTTGAGTAGAAAATTTTATGGGCGCATAATGGAGATGACTTAATTCGCTTTAATATAATAAAAGCCGCAAAAAACAATTAGTTACGATTTTCTAATGGACTTAAATAGCCCGAAATGGTCATTATAAATCGTTTAAATTAATATGCAATTTTCAAGTTTTAAAAATTCAACATGATTTACCTGCACAGAGAAAACTTTCAAATTTCAAATTTATTTAAATCGAATTAGCTTAGCATAAACAGACATGATAATGTGGTCACGATACTAATGATAAAATAAGCCGTCTTGTCCGGCAGCAAAGAAGTGAAGAGAACCCTATAATTACGCACATCAGTTGGAGAGGCAGCTGAAATTGAGACATCAAGTGCACCATATTATTATTACTCACGCATCAGATAAACTATATCACTAACGCAAACATCAATTAAACGATCCCACGGCCAAATACCTCTAATTAAACAACGACTTATTAATTTCATGAGTTATGTTTTCCTACCAAACCGCGGCAACTTATCATTACACCCAAGTATAAATTAGTACCACAGAATTTGCAGCTGGGAATCATTGCTCTAAAATTACCTAAAGTACTTTGAAATATCTGCAACTGACTGCAAAAATAATTATGATTGTTATCTAGTAAAACTAGTTTGGTTTTAATCAATTTCCCAATTACATTTAACTGGCATGAATTTGTATACAATTTCTAGGGCAATTAGTGACATAACTATACATTTCCGCTGAATGCAATTTATTTGTTATGTCATTATCATGTACATGAATACGGGTTTATCGTAAACAATATAAATTATTTAATATAATAATTTACTGGAGCAGAGAGATAATACTTGTAAACTTTTTCTTTCGTTTTTGAATGCAGCACCAACAAAACGTTTTCTTGTGCAGCTTCGTAACTAGTTTTATTGTGAGCCGAAATAATTAAAAACCATTAATCAATTAATTAGTAAACACTAAATAATTTTATTTTGGAAAAACGTCAGCTGTAAATTATAGCCGCGCGGTTAGCGTGTTAGCCTCACGTGTTAAGATTAGTGTTGATGATTGGTATATGTATCTAAATAATATTATGTTGTCATGGGTAAGGACATACCGACAGCTCGTTATAATAATTTTCTTGGTTAATTACAATGTATTGTATTTACTCCTATAAGTATTTTTTGTCGTGTTTTGTCATAATCGTAAAAATTTTCATCAAATGCACTCTTGAATTATGCACCAATCCTTCATTTTACTATCTCGTAAAACGGTAATGGTACAGAATATGACGAATATAAATAACAGTTATTGCAACCGAATGATGAATAATGAACTACTAAAAATTAAGGGTTTATATTTAGTTTCTCAAAAAGTAAGTTTTACTTAAAATTTTATGTGCCCATCAAAAGGTAATAATTATTATGATGTTATATTATTATTATCATATTTAACGTGTTGGAATTCAAATAATTAGAATGGTTGCCAATCAGCTCCGGATCTACATTGAAGATAAGCTTCAGGCCACACGTGAAAGGAGCTCCATAATTATTAATATTGAATGTACAATTTACTTGGATAAAATAAAAAGATTAATCGTTAGAACTAAGACGAAAAACTCTTTAGTCCTGTCTAGTGCACCAAATAATATTCGAAGTATCCTTTTGTTAGTATTCGAAGGCGGTGTACAAACCCAGATCTGTCAGGACTCGTTTCACCTAGATACGGATTATTGTTTATCCTTCCTAAGGATATGCGAAAGTCATACTGCCTTTTTTATTTAAATTTGTATTGCATTTCCAGTATACACTGTATCTGTTTTTGTGTATAAAAATTGTAATCATACGAGATTTGGATTAAATTAAATTTTAGTAGAACAGAAAAGAACTTTTGTATAACAAAAAAGTTTTTAAATTATTCTTTACCGCAAGAATATTGTAAACTAAAATAATGTCAGCACAAATTCTCCAAAAGGATCTGAATGATTTTGACATAAAATTAATAATAATGAATGTCTCTAATAAAGAAACTGGCACTTTTAGTACCAAAATTACCTCTGTTACCTTTCGTATTAATTAGCAAAATGTATTTTCTGATTATTGAATGTCCTCCATTTAACAACTACATAATTTTAATTATACGCAACCTCTAAATGTTGTTATTAATTTTAATTGCGTGTCCTAATTTGTAAAAATAAATATTAGTAACTAAAATTACCTACAGTTAAAATGGAAAAACGAAATGAACTGCATGAATTTCTGGTTCTCTTGTATTTCGTTTTGTTGCAAGTGTTTGTTTAAAGGAGAACAGGGAATACGGAAACACCAAAGTCATTACGAGAAGCTGCAATTTACGCAAGGTTGTTTCGATAATGGTTATTGTTGACATGTTTAGGTAACATATTTTTTCTAAATTATTGTTATATGGCTTTTGCTATTTTCTTTTATCATTTTCATTAATTTTAAATTCCCCTATTATTTCGTTATCATTTAATGTGTATAAAAATAAATTGTTAGGTTTAATTGATAAATATTAAATTGATTTTATAGACTGGATTTATCTAAACTAATCTTTTTATTAAATAAATGCAGTAAGCAGTAACGAGCAATTCTAACTTTAAATTATGTTTACGCAGGAAGCAGTCTGGAAAATTAAAATTTTATTTTGTACAAAATTAAAACTTGATTAATTGATTTTATAATTAAAGCGGTTTCTTGTAACTATTGTGAAACTTTATTTAAGAATAAATAAAATATAAAATTTATTATTCGACAACTTCTTGCTTACACAACTGACAAGTCCAGTCAACTCGGAAATGTGATTTTTTAATCGAAGGAAATGTGTCTTACTTACAGTACGAAACTAGTTGTTAACTAAGTTTAGAGCAAAACCAGAAAATTAAAATTTTCGAGGTATATTTTCCATTAGCCTAGTAAAAAAATTACTCGAATTTATATACATTTCGGAAGTTTTATCGGCTATAACAATATTTTCATATAATTTCACACAAAATAATTTTATCTAATTTAGATAAGTTAATGACTATTTTGGTCTCGACAATTTTAATGATAAACTTTAAAAAAAATTTAAGCATATTAAAAAGGTTGGTAGGTACCTACTACTTAAAATTTTAATGAAAAAAAAACATGATCAAAATGAAATACAAATAAATTTAGCAAAGCACCTAGTTAATCAACTCAATCGGATTAATCGTTCAATAATTATAATTAAGTACACCTAGAATTCTTTTTGCATTTTACTCCCGCATCTGACGATAATAAATACAATAAAAAATTCTGAAGCTGTTGAAGAGAAAATCTACAAGGAAACTTTAACAAGAACTCACTTAAATGAAAAACGGAATTTACGATAATTAACAACATTAATATAATTATTTATAAGTCAAAGTCAAAGGTTTTTATAACGATCCCAAACGATCGCTTCTGCTTGCAGTGTACTACTATTTAACTTTGATAATATATAACGCAAATTGAAAATTTTCAATTTTAATTAAGTTATTTTATTCTTTATTAAATTACAATTGACGGTAAATTTACTTTTGTATATTTTGTAAAATTGATTTAACTTTATGTTAAGGTTCGTCTATGTTTACTGGCTCAACGGCTTTATAAATGCTGTCGTTAGTTACTGCTTCAACTTTTTATTATTAAATTTGCTTTGCTTTATTTTATTTAAACAGTTTGTTTAAAAGCTTTAAAAAGCTTATATGAAGCAAAGACCCGTATTAAGTTGTCGAGTTTGCAATTATGAATCAGTGAGTAGTCAATTGAATTTTGTCGTCGGTTTTAAAAACCTTTTTTGTTGTTACCAAGTTTCAATTATCGCGAGTTGCAGTAATTCCAAAAACATATTGATGGGGATTAACGTCTTCAAATTATTATTTGCACAAAAGAATATTCCGTAAAAGTAGATAGTATAGACACAAAGAAAAATATTTTTAACAAAATTGGAACAACTGATAATACACATCTGAAATTTTCTGTGTTATTTTGTAACTTTAATAATGGCAATTTGTGTAAAATATATATTTTTGTTATTAAATTTTCTAGAAAAGTAGAATATAGAACAAAAGTAACTTAGTTTAAAGAGGATGTATGTAAAGGCTTTTTTGCATTTTTAAATTTAAATTTCGAGTAGAGCAAATTGATTTTATCAATGAGATTTAAAATGCTTCGAAAAATCCAATCACGTCAAAATTAAATTTATTTTCTCTTGTTTGTTTTAGTTGTAGAAACTTCGTGTAAAGTCCGTTATTTCGTGTCAATTTTTGAGTTCGTTCGACATGTTCAACTTAATTTGTTAGTATTGTAGGTAATTTCATTCTAATATTTTGCAGCTGTTTTCTGATTTATAATAATAATTATAGAATGAAGTGAAAATTAAGTATACTTGTAATTGAACCGGTAAATTTTTTTGTGCTACATTATTAAAATTCCTCTACCTAATGTTCCTGTGGCATTTCTAAAATTAAATTATAATATTAAATCATCAGAAATACTAAATTTATTTTTTGTTGCAGGTGGGGCTCACTGAAATATTCCAGCAGGTATGCTTTTTGTATTCTAAAGGCAAAATTAAATAATATATTTTGATGAATTAAAATTGACAAAAACTTGAGGATGGTAAAAAAAATTAACAATTCGGACACAGTAAAATGTACCTATATTATATTTATACAAAATTCCATATTCTCCCTCATCCTCTGATGAAAAAGCAATATTTCAGTACTAAATTGAAAACTTTTATCCAGGGCATATCACATTATTCATTAAAATTAGCATACACTGTCGCAGATATCGAATTCGTACACGTGATGTTTTGATTTATTTTATTAACACAATTTAAAATTTTGCATATCTTTTGTCAAAATTTAATTTGATTAGATAAGTGACCTTTTATAATATTTTCATTTGTATTGAAGTTTTTTTTTCATATTATAAAAAATATTTTATCTACTACAGTTGTGAAATGTGCACTTTCAACTCTCATTTAAAATTAAATTTTGAATAAAACTCATCGTTGGCTTGTTATTCTGACAGGTATATGATTTTCTTCGCATATAAAGCAGATAATGATTTTTTTTTTTTTTAATATTGATAGCTACGAATGATAGGAAAGTTCCAACGCTGATGGAATCTCCTGAAAGGAAATGCCAATGCTCTGTGCTGTTGACTAAATTTTGAATGGACAGTAAAAAGCTGCTCAGAACTGATAACAAACGAGGAATCGTAGTGTAACTTTTTCAATTACAGATTTTTCAATTCCACCTTGTGATTAAAAATAGAACAAACAAGCTCAACTATTGTAAAATATTTTACAATTTTATTTGTAATTTCTTAAAAGTTGTAGTAGATTACTTTGCACTAAACATCATACAATGGAAGTAGTTTTTACAATGGTTTTCTCTCAGTGTATGATAACGTAAACGGGATACAGAATAAGCTCGAGTAAATCTGCAGGAAGATGTTAAAAATTCCATAAATATAGTTGTAAATATTAACTATAAATTGCGGACACGATAACAATCGCAAGGGTGTACAAATAACGTACATGCAAATTATAAGGCACAAACCACACTATGAGCCTAATAAAATTCATACCGAAGGAAACAGGAAAGCAATGGAAGGACGGAAACGGAAGAAACAATGATATACCATCATAGTGACTGGGAAAAATGATCAATGCATCATAAAATTTCAGATTTTACAAAGTATATGCAATAGTTATAATTAGATTTTTATATTCGAGCATTCTCTAATTAAAACTTGCGGCCAGTCTCAGAATTGTGTCCCGCCCATGCTACACATGGAAAAAGGATTTTTGTAAATAAGCTCAGAGAGATCTGATGAAAAACTATTTTAAGTAACATAAAATTTAATTAAAATCATTTTTCTTTTTCGCTGTCAGTCCCGATGAAAATATTTAATTTTCTTTAGGTTTAATAGCCACTGAGCAAAATAAACTAACTGCATTATTTGAAAAATGCACATGCACCCCTGCAGAGCCTTGTATTTTCGTATACTCCCCTATACATTTCTTCTAAACAGCACGTGACTTTTCACTTTATCGAATGATATTAGATAAAGCAAAAGAAAGTAGAGATGAAGAATTGAAAGTCATTGCTGGACGTTTTGAAAATTTTCGTTGATAGCGCAATATTTTTCACAAACTTTTTGAAGCATTTCGTGTTGACACTTCAACCTCACGCTGATATAAATTTCAATGGTCCTATACGACGATAAACTTAAATAATATAGGATTCAGATGATGCTTTTCTAAAATTGAGCGTTTTTTATGTAAATAGCTTTCAACAAAAAATGATAGTTATTACTGGAAATGAAAATCAACATGATGCATATTTTTTAATTCAACAACGCAATATAATGCGAATGTTTATCTTTGTCTTGTTTAGAAGACGACCGACAATATATTCATACGACCTTTGGATGACCAAACTACAAGTTGTAAATCTACGTAAAACTAAACTTAAATAAATTACAAAATGTAATTAAGAACCACTAACAAAGAAGAAAAATAGCATTATAGTACAATCAACCCCCTCCCTTGTTATTCGAAAGTAGTCAGGTACATCTACATATATTGTTTTTTTGTAATATTATTGTGATACATTGTAATATGAATAACTATTTTACGATATTATACAATATATTTTTCATTATACCAAAAATTAAATATAAATTTCAAGCTCTGAATTAACGAAAACTTTTTCTTTAGAATTTGTACTTGTAGCTAATATTCCAGTCTCTACAGGTATTTTTGCACGATAAAAACCTATCTTAAAAAGCATTTTCGTTGAAACTTGAGCCTTTATCTTGTATTTCTGAATACAAAAAGTGAAAAAAAGTATACACATGCTGAATAAAAGTGTAAATAAGACGCGATATGTAACCCGACTGTGGGACATGTACACCCCACACCTTAAACAAAAGCGCGGCATTAATCACAGCTCTGCGTTCTCATTCATATTCAAATGTGGTCTAATACTAGTGTCAGAGGGTTTAGCCTTGTGGCATTGACATGTTTAATATTTAGACAGGCATTGGCAACTACTTATCAACATTATATTTATTTAAAAGCTTTCAAGTGCTTGCAGTATTTTATTTTCAACCACGTAAAGCTTTTAGATAAAAGTTCTAATTACGTAACATGGGGAGAAATTTATGGACCTGTCAATACTTATAGGTGGTTACTTATTACCTTTAATAACGACTATTGAAAATACTGTCTACACAATAAAACGTACCAGCAATCGATCTGTAACGATAATTTCGTTTAAAAGCAAGATTTATTATTTTAAATTTAATAAATCAATTTTAATCAAAAATAAACCAATTTGATCGTTATAAATTGATTAAAATAATATTATACTCCCATTACGTTATAACTTTTATAATATTATAGTGAAATGCTGCAGCCCGACAATTTTTTATGTCATCATGTGTGTGTGAGCGAAAAAAGCGATAATTATTATGACTATATTTTTTGGGATTTATAGCTTAATGGGTTAAATTTTAAAATTTTGTAAAATAAAATTAATTGAGATAAATGGTTTATTGCTGCGATTACTTTATTTATATATCCTCAGCACATTTATTTAATTTATAGTTATAAAACATATGCTATTAAATTTTGAGAACATGCCATGTATTTCGCTTAGCGCTCTTGGTTTACATATGAATGACATTAAAACACCTCGTTATTTTTTTGAACGATTTGATTGATACTTCGATGACGATAAAATTAGTATTAAAGTGCAAGTAAAGCTTGTTATTAATATGAGGGTTGTGGCAGAGTTACTCAACGATCACTTCATCACAGTGATAAAAGTAGTTTGTGTAACAAATGATGGTCATTTTTCAGTTCAGTCATAAAAAATTTATACTTTTTACAGCTGTTTTCTAGAAAAATAAAAATTTCATAATTAATTTTTTTATAGCGAATTGTAATTCTGATGCTAACTTTTATTAATTTAATATAATTTTTAATAATCTTCATCAGCCTAGATTAACACTAAGACCCGAGAACCAGATTTTTTTATTAAATATTTAAGCGCTAAACATTTATCTTACATATTTATACATATTATACGTATAACGGCGTCTATATACTTTTTGAAATATAATAAAAGAAGCCTGAGAGGTCTGTAATATCTTTTTAAAGTGCGATATTACTTATATGATTTCCCCGGAGTAAGCGTGGTTCAATTTTCTTGGACAGTAGCAAACTACTAGGTAGTCCTCGTCGTCCTATTTTGATATTTGATATCCTAAAACAGATTGCTTATGAAAAAATCTCTTCTAAATCCAATTTACTTTCGAGCAATATAATTATTTAGCAATTTTTTGAAATATTTGGACGTTTTGCTCCTCTCTTCCAAATTACTTTTTGGCTAATGCAATATTTAGGCTAAACTAAATTTTGCTAAGTGAAAACATGAATATCTAAGTAATGTACGCTAGATGTTACTGAAAATAAAAATGAAACACGGTATTGTCACATTCATGAATTATTTATAACTTTCATTTTATATTTAACATAGTTCGCATCACAATCCGACGTGTTTATATGCTAAGTATATATCGTATGTTTTTGGTATGCATTATTTCGAGATTCGCTTTAAATATTTTATATTTAAAAACATTTTCAAATCCAAATCGTTCATTATTGAGAAACTGGATCGTGTTAAAATATTTCCGTTAACTCGAAAAGTCAACAAGTGGAACACATCATATCATCGGTAAAAATCGAACATACTACAAAAGGATTGACGTGGTTGAAAGAAGTACCTATACATTGTTCCTTAGAGAATGAAATGTGAATGTCTAGTCGTCAAGATTCTTGCTCGATCCCATCTAACCACTTTTTGCCCCCTTCAACGAGGATCTTCTTGCGACAGCTGCCACAACTGTTCTTAGTTTCGCGCTTCATTTACCAGCTAACCTCTGCCATCATTCACATACGGCTACCGCAATGAGCTCCTCCGCATTCTGACTTTATAATTGAGTGTAGCTGCATTTATCATACGTACAACGCGCGTATCTCATGAAAAATAGTGGCAATCATTCAGTTCCCGGTTCGTTTTGTTTCAATTTTAAAGTTGCTTTTTATTCGAATAACTTTTTATAAAAGATTATTATTACCTGAGTAAAGTTATTAACTTTTTTGTCTTCTTGCACAAGAGTTATGACATGTAATTTTATTACTTAAGTTTACTTTAAATTAACTTAATATGCGGGTTACTAAAATAATATAAGCAAGTCGAAATTCTAATTTTGGTTTTAATTTGGATAGTAAAAATTATATGCAGGTTCTTGACAATAATACTTAATACATTGTTAGTACGCTCATCAAAATTTTCTCATTCTGCACAGATGCTCGAGCATTCATTAAATAGATTTGTGAAAGAAGTATATACGGTATGCATTGGAATAATTCCAATTTTTTTGCCGCTTTTCTTCAGTTGACGCAGTCATACATCTCGGTGCTCTTTGATCCAAGAGAATGTAGAAGTTCCGAACATATTCTGTTCGCGGATAATTTACTTCGAGTATGTGTTAATCACAATACCTGATATATGTATGTATAGCTTTCTTTTGATGCAAATTCTTGACTTCGTTGAAACGACTTGATCGGTGTTGCTGTATGTTTTTCTCTATTCTCGATTTTCTCGTCTGGTGTTATCCTGGTTATAGTCATTGTTGGCTAAGCTTATTGAAATATTTAGCGCACTAAATATCTACGAACATTTATACTGCAGGTGATAAACTAAATGCCAAGGTTTTCTTGTATCTTTATTTGGATTTCATGTTAACCTATTGATTATAGCTTTATAAAAGATGCACAACCAAACGGTACACTTTGTTCCAGATTTATTTTGACAAATAGATACACGCTGAAAAAACATTTGTTGCCGTGATAACAACAATTTAAGCCACTGCAGTCTCCAGAGAGTTTTTTGGTACCTACTACAACAAAGCTTTTATTGCTACATCGTAAAGTAGAATTTGTTGAAGCAACTGGTTTTCATGTTAACTTATATTAATAATATTTAAAGTTGACTCCTTCTTTTATTAAAACAACAGTATTTTTTGAGGTGTAGTTTCGATTGATGTTCGTACTTACTACACTGTTAAATTGCACATAAATGTTATTAAAACAATCTCAGCAAACATTCTGTTAATGTTTGCAAAGCGACTGCAAAAAGCTTCATTACTAAAAAACAAGATAATGTCATTCTCAGGCGATAACACAGTAAAGCACAGTAAATTTTTAAATTAGTTTTATGGAAAGTATTTTCTTTTTCAGGAACCGTAAATTCCTTTGTCATTTATAGAATAAAAAATCTGTAAACGCACTTTTCCCTATTTCAACCTAATAGAATTTTAATTGACATCTCAAATTCTTTTATTACACTGTTTTATTTTCAAACCAAAAGCTTAAATGTTGAAGTAGGTTCAAAAATCAGATATTTTAATCATATTTTAGGATAAGTATGAAATTAAATTTAAAAAAGGTTATTTTTGTATGGTCGGTATCACGTCAAATACAACTCATCACATCTTCTACTATGTAGGTACATCTAGCTATTTACCTCAATTATTATTTCAATAAATCTATGCTAACTTTACTATATGATTGCAATTATACAACAGTTATTAATTTAATTCAATGATAACAATAATTAATTGATGAAATTGCACTAAAGCATCATAAACTTGATGTACACAGAGTGAAAAATAATTTATTTTAAGTTTTGTAATAAAAATTTTTAAGTTATATAATTTAATTTAAATAAAGAAAACATAAAACTAAATATGCACAAAATTTCCTTAAATAAGAAAGAACAGGAAGAAAATTAGGGTAGCCTGAAAATTTAGGGAATTGAATTTATTTTCTATGGAATTAACCATCGCTTCCCCCCCTCTGGCATACTCACTTCGAGATTAACCATGTGGATTCCATAATAAGATTTTGCAAATATCTAATGATTCGGGCTCAGCAGTTCATCTCGTAAAAAAAAAGTTAAATGAAACATTTCAAAACACAAGAAGGAAGTCTGAGGAAAATTATTTGTAGTTTCGGGTAAGTACAAGGTAATCTAGTGTACACAATTTTTGTCGGTAGTTTGCCCCTGGGTGTTTTGTGAATGTAGATTTACTATCTATCAGTCTATGAGATTATGTGTGCTTAATGAATCGTTTAATATTCCTGAAATTTAAACTTATAAACCCCGGATTTTGTAAAAATTTCCGATTTAGTCTAAAAAATTTCGATTTGCTTTAGAAAGCTTGTACTTCTACCTTTGGTGTTGCCTATACCAATATTTGAAATTTAATTGGAATTTCTGAGATTAACATGGAATTTTTTCAATAAAATGGGCAAGAAAAATTATCCTAAGCTTGAAATATCAATCATATGCCAAACTGAAAACTGGAAATTTTTTTAAATTGAATGGAATAAATTCCATAAAAATAAAATAAAACCTAAAATGTTAGTTTGAATTGCGCATCTGAAGAGCAGATAAACGATTCCATCTTAGAAGCTTTGTATTCATTGTAATGCGATAATGAAAACAAGAAAGCATACTCGTTCATAGTGATACACCCTTAATATTTCCAAGACATCGATTAGGGGTTTAGGAAAAGTCTAATGGAGGGATCAAAACATATCGTAATTTCTCCAAACTCTCGACTTTCCCCTCTCTATTGGTCTAAGTGGAAAGGCAGTTAACAAGTCAACGCTGTCGATCAACAAACAAAATTCAACCAAAGCTTTTAACAAACATGCAGTACTTTATATAAGTTTAATTATTATTTTTTCTTTCTAAAATAAGTGCAACCCTTTCAAAACAATTCAATGATTTATAATTTAATTAATGTAGCCTAAAAGTTATTTTTATTACGTTATTAATATTAGAGATCCGTCATTCAACTAAACTTAACGAAACAAATTGTTTAACTCAATAATGTAGCGTTGAAATAAGTCTTTTATCCTTTAAATGGATTTTGCATTTTGATGTAATTTGGTTTCAAAATTTAATTTCATTTAAAATAATCTTTTTTAGTTTTAAATATGATTTTCATTGTTTATTATTTTTATTGTTTCATATTTATTTATTTATCTATAATAAAATTGTGTTAACATTTTTTATTCGGAGATGTTCGAAATTAATTTTAAAACTCAAGTTGACTATATTAAAAATTTATAGTACAATACTTAGATTGATTGATAAAATGCCGAACAGGAGCAGTGGATTGACGGTAAATTATTATTAATGCACAAATAATTAATGAAAAGAAATAGTTATTTATGTATCTAGGGTGTAAAGCAATAGTTTTCGGCCCGCAGCGTAAATGAAAATGACAAGGACAAAAAATATACAATTTTATGAAATAATATGTTATATTCTGTACCTGATTAATTTTTCCTTTCCATTGCGTAATTAAGTATTTCATCTGCTTCAAGATTGAGCCCAAGTTAATTTAACTTCAAAATGTCAAATATCCGCTTTAGACGTTAACGTTAAAACCTAAAAAAAGGTAATTGGAAATATACAATTGTACACTTCCAATTACCTACTTTTTTTAATAATACCAGTTAGTATGGCCCATGCGGAAAAGCTTGAACTGGATTAGATATTTTATTAGTTCTAAACCACCAACAAGTTGAACACTTAAACAATAATAAATTAAAGTAATTACTAGAAAGATAAAAGAAGTCCATCTTATTTTACTCTCTATTTCTATACTACGAAACCATTATATTTTTATTCGATTAGAAAAAATTAATTGCTAACTTCCACCGAAAAGAGTTCATTAATAACGTTGACAATTATTTTTAATTTACTGGTAGATTTAGTTAGTCATATGATACTTAATAATGTTACATGAAAGGGTAATTAATTTCTGTAAGCCTTATCAAATAACATATGTCTTAAAATTTGACACAATAATTCTCTAATATAAGAAGGATTAGTCGAAGAAAAGATGCGGAAAACGCATCGTGGAGGCCCCCACTTTAATTATGTCCCGATATATTATATTATATTATTTAATTTAAATTCGCAATTAAATTTTTATACAATGTATTTAATTTATGCAACGAGAATCATTCGAGTAATCATCAATTAAGAACTTTACACGGGCTTGTTTTATTAATGAAACGAAACGAAAGAGTGAGACTAAATTAAAATTAGGCGAGCTAAAGTAAATTTGCCTAATAGAATAATTATTAAAGCCATACCTACATTAGTAATACATTAATTAACTTTAATAATAGTGAAGCCTGGAGTAATATTTCGTGATTATAATAACTTAATCTTGGCATATGCTGTTGTGCTTTGTAAAAATACAATTGCGAGAAGCGTGTCGCGTTCGCTGCAGATATGATAAACTCCCCTGCCCGACGCGACGTTGAAAATGAAATTTACGATCTTAAACATGCTATAAAGGGACGGTCTTTGTTGAAGTTTTTCTGTACTTATTGTGTAGGTTAATGAAGTACTACTCGATTTTGACGAAGACGATGTGCCACAAACACAAATTATCAAATTTTACACTTCTGGAAAAATTAAAGAAGGGAAAAACTTCCAAGTAAGAAAATCGCTCTGGGAATTGAACACTTGAACGAAAGTTGGTATAATTTTAATACTTTTGCTACAAAATGTATTAAACTATCTCAGCATGTGAAAGCCAACACCTAGGGTGTTTAATATAACAAATGATGATGGATGACCAAAAAGATTAACACGTTACGTCGGTTTTTTTATGTGCCCGGGATTGCTGCGGTGAAATTCATATATGGGGTTAGAAGGCTATTAAATGTCAGTTGTTAAACATTTTGCATAATAAAGATCATAAATATTTATGAAAACGTCAGTGTGGTCCAACGAAGAGACAATAAATTGACAAGATAAATAGAAAAAAAGTTTTAATTACCATTATCTTTATGGCGGCTCTTAAATGCGTTTATTAACAATAAGGTTGATCATTTTTTTACTCAAAAGTTTCTTTTGTCGAGAGGAGTTATTTTCCTTTTATTGCAAATCTGATAGCTGTAACGGCTACGGAAAAATTTATTATTCGGGTTAATTTGTTTTTGATTATAATCAAATATCAAATGAAATAATCATGTAAAATTGATATATAATAAGGCCCGAATTTTCATGTCTTGAAAGCTATAAAAAGGCGATTATACGAATTAAATTGAATAGTAATATACTTTATTGACAATAATACAAATAATGACCAAAATACAAAAAACATAAAGTAAAACACTATAAAAAAAATTGCGCTTGACTTGTTGCAATTGGCGAAGATAATCCTAGTGTGCTGTTTTTTATCTTAACCAAGCTTATAGGAACCACTAAATATTGATTGATACTGATTTCATCGTAAATCCAGCTTCTGACCTCGGCAGTTTATTATCGAGTTTTAAAACAGTCCAGAATTGTACTTTATGATTTTTGTTAGCCAAAACTAAGTAGTTTTTAATTAACCACATCAGTACAATGCTAGCTTTATAATCTTTAATTATATTTAGTAATCTGGGATAATGTCTAATAATCTCAAATCAATTTTTATTTTTAATACTTCTACGTATTGACGTATTCTCTTTTATAAGCCGGCGCTGGACTGTGCAAAAAATGGGGTAAGATTAAGAAGTAAACTTAGTAAATGTTAATCTTATAGTCGAAATGATTTAGGATCCCCATAGTTTATCTACCAACATTCAATTTTTACTAAAAATAAATATTGTAATTTTAATAAATTAAATATTTTATTATAAAATAGAATTTTTCTTCGTTGAGGTGTGATTTTTGATTTGACGTCATGGAATAAAAGATAAAAATCCAGCTCTACTTTGCATTTATTGATGTAATTTGAGAATTTGACGATTTTATAACACGGAAGTTATATAATATTACTATGTTTTTACAGCAAAACAAAAAAGAATAGCTCGTCTGGGTTGAAGGAGAACTTACTTATAAAATAAATTGGAAATACTTATAGCGAATGAAGCTGTAAAGTTTACACTACAATCTGTTATAATGACAAACATTATTTTAAACTTTTAATACCCGGAAAATTGAAGAACTAAATATGTGTGTAATGTGTATACAGGTTTTTTTCTGACTACACTACGTAATAGTCACGTGATTGAATTTCCAAATTTTCAAACTTGCTTGCTTAGATAATATACTGAACTCGTAAAATTTAAATGTAATATAAAAAGCTTGTAAAAAATTTTCTCGAGATTAATTTTATGTTAATTTAAAAATCTTAATTTACTGATGTTATAGATAAATAATATAATAAAAATTAAAAATAAAATAAAGAAAACTAAACTTAATACCGGAGAAATTTTTAAATTCAGATCAAATCTCCTCCATAGATAAATTATAATGGAGTTTAAAATTAAATTTAAAAAACCAAATTAAATAAAAAGGTATACTTATAGGTAGAACCGCAAACAATACCTCTTCACAATAGGCTTTGTAATCAGATTATGGCCAATTTGAGAAAAAATAATCGTAAAACTACGGTACGAAGTTGCAAAATGTCATTGGAGAAAGTTTTTGCAAAATTATTACCATAATATTAGTTATATTATTATATGTTTTATTTTATGTTTATAAAATAAAAGTTTGAACAAAAATACAAGTTACACAAATAAAATAAAATAATACATCTTCCTTTTTTTAACAAAATTAGAAAAACTCTTTACACCCCCTCCAACTTGTCTTTTTTTGTTAATTTTTGAAATTTACAAATTTGAGTCGACCAATTGTCATCATATCGCTTAATACCAAATTAAACCAAATCAAAACTTCTGCCACCTCAAAATAAATTTTCTTTACCTTAAAATACATTTAATAATGTGAAACCCAAAAAATATTGTTTAAACCAAGATCAATTAATATTTTTTCTCAAAATATAGCCCCTTCACCTTAATGAAACTCAAAATAAAAAGTAAATTTAAAATACTTAAATTATTTCTGACTGTGTCTATGATTAATATTTGTTTGAACACTTCTTTTTCTTTTCCATCTCCAACTAAGGTGTTTCCATAAAAAAAATTTCATAATGGTGATGTAAACCTTATTTGGAGGTAGTTTCATTGTTTTCTTGTATTTTATTAATTTTTTAAAATTTTATCTCCATTACATATTACACAAACTAATTTACAAATATATTTAATCGCATCCCTGTAATTTTTGTTACCAATGTAAAACTCTTGAATTTTTACACAATTTCCAAATTTCCACCACACCTTCTTATTTTACATTTTCTATTGCTTGTAAGTCAGTTGTATTTATAATTTTTAACTTCTTTTTTTTGGTGTTATTCGTTTCAATGTCATATTTTTCTTCGATGACCTTTCCAAAATTCTGTGTAATATTATGCATATTCTATCTTCTATCTTCCTTTCTATTCTTTCTTAATACATTCTTAATTTTTTCAAAATTATTTATTTATTCTTGGAATACCCTCTGTGAATTTTTCAAATTCAGATCCATTATATTTATTCCTTGTTTAATTTTATCCAATTTTTGGTCTAAATTGTGATCGAATTTAAAAATATGTTTATCTGATCTTTATCCCAAACCTTGTTCAAAAATTGTAGTCAAACTATGCTTTAAATTTGTAGTCAGCTTTTGTTCTAAATTCTTAGTTATACTTTGTTCCATGTATTCAAACATATTCTCCGCATCATCAATACACTAATGCCTTCTATAGCTTTTGTTCCTCTTCTTGTGCTTTGTAACCTATCTTTTCGGTAATTTTTTTACTTTCAACTCTCTCAGGGTTTAAAGGGAATTTTTAAAGCAAATAATACAAACTCCAAGTTATGTTAAATAGTCCCACATTTTGGGTAGCAATTGAAATGCATTTTTACAAGTTAATTTTATTAATTTACTATACCGTAGAAAACTTATTTCGTAGTTCGGCTAAGTTCAATCCAAATAAATTTATTTGTATGAGCTTAACTCTTTTAAATGCGATTCAAATAAAAAATTCAGATATTTAAATCCCCGAATTCGTATTATATTAAATAATGGAATTGTCCAAAATTTATCATTGTGTTAACATTCCAGGAATTGATGAGACATTGACTGATTAATTTTATGTTTCGAAATTATCTTTGTCTGATCAGAGATCACTAGAGGTGAGATTTTAGGTTTTTTACCTTTTAGCGGGGAATTTAGCCAAGTAAAATCTATAAATAGCCTAACTGGTATGAGCCTAACTTGTTTTTACCTATTTCACCTATTTTTGTGTTTTTTCTTTTTTAGCACCTTCTTTACCATTTTATTACATTTTTCGTATTATTAGAAAAAATTGTTTTTATAAATAAATAAAAATAAAAAAGTTATATACTTACGAAAACGATAAATTGCTGTTGCATGCACTTGCAGCGACTTAAAAAAGTCCCTGTTAAAATTTCGCTACAAATAGGACTAGCTCTTATTGAAATTTTATTACAATTTTTACAGAGACTGGTTTTATGTCGTTGTATCTCAGAAACGGTGCGACGAAATAGAAAAATGTATATAAACAAAAATAAAAATAATTAAGTTTGCAACAAAAATTGTCAATTAAGTATTGCTGTAAAACCGATTTTTATATGACAAAAATGATCTTCAAACGGTACAATTTACATTGCTAATATATAGGAGTGTACGAAAAGAGTTGTGGAGAAATAATTAGAGAAAAAATTAAAAAGGTTATTGTAAGAAATCCGGGATATGACACTTTAATTACATTGTCCAAAATTTTTTCGGGGGAATACATCCCCTTACCAGAAAATATTTCTCTAATGGAAGCCCCAAGTTACAAATATTGTCCAATTACGATCAGCACCAATTTTTCTGACCTAAAAGTAACTTTTTAGGCACCTTTTTAGTTATCTTTTTTTTAATTTTTTACAACCAAAAATCTCAGCTCTAGTGATCACATATCAATAATTCGGATAATAAGTCGGAATTTTTGAATCCCTTTAGTCCGCTCTTGGACCAAACAGTCTCAAAAGAAAAAGTTTACCATTTAGATAACACGACTGCTTCAACCGGATAAGTCGGCTTTACGTGCCCTCCGAAGCATGGAGACACTGAAAATTTTAGACTTTCCGTGGATTTGAACCTGGTAATTTAGAGTCAGCAGCTATTCGGCTAACTTTCTAAACCAATGATTCTCTCTATTACTAATTAATTAAGTAATTAATTACTAACTCGTTCCATCTATTACTTTTATTCCGGTCAACTAAAAATCCAGTTGAATCATCTGTAGTTTTAGAAAAGGCTAAAACATTCTAGCGGGTCTCTTCGGAGAGCTGGAAAAAAATGTACAATGTACGTACTACATAATGAAATCTTATTTGTAAAATAAATATACTAAATTATATACTAGGTTAAGATTCCACTTTGAAAGTATGTGTGTACCTAGCGCTAGTGAAATATTTATCCACTGTAGTATTGTTCAAGTTATACATTGGTTATAAACCAAGATTCGCATTTTAATAAAACTTTGTCCTGCAACATTGTTATAGTCGCTCTTGGTTTTTGTGTTTTTTATTTTACCGAAATGTTACTTTTAAAAAAGTTTTCTTTCATGTTAAAAGTTTCTTGACTAGAGTTAGAGAAAAGTCTTAAAACAATGCAAATTTTTATGAAATTTTTGAAAAAATTCGATTTAGCTTTTATATTGCTGCTATTATCAAATACAATTTTACGCTTTATCAGGTGAAAAAAAGTTAAGTAAAAGTGTCTTCCAAACGGCATCTTCAACAATAAATATGCAATGCGAAGTTGTGGAAATGGAAAAAAGCTGAATGCCATCCGGATAACTTATTTCACTAGCTCATTTCTTGTTTAACGCTCGTTAAACTCTGAGACATTATGATTCAAACTTAAATTACAAAATATAATCTCTATAATAAACAAACAGCATATGCGGTTGTCATTGTATGCGAGCCGAGATGATCCCAAAGTTATTCCGCACTCAAACAAGTTCAAGCCGCTTTGGGAAATGAGAAAATACACGTCTGTCATCAAACTTAACAACTGCCGAATACATTTTCGCCTTGTGCTTTTGTTTCTGTTTTAACTTTGATTGAGTAAACAAAAATTAATTATTTTGTGATTTACACGACTACTATTACATACCATTGTGTTTTTAGACAAACCCGATACGGATTTTACAACAAATTCGTTTATTCATGTATCCTGTAGGAAATTGATTTTCCTTATAATAGCAATACAATTTTTTTTTTCGGAATTGAAAAAATATTCCAATTTAATTAATTTCAAACTGGTACGAGATAACCGAATACCCAGGTAGGTATATCGAATATATTTGAAATTAATATTATTTGTATATAGAATTTTACGTGGGACGTGAAAATTTCTTCTTCTTACATTAAATACAACGCGATTAAGTCTGTAAGTTTCTGTTGCTTGTTGAATAATTTAACGGCTTGAAATACTTGTATAACTCTTGCTTGCATTTAATAGTAATGCCGAGCATATTTCTAAGGGTTTCAAGAAAATACCTTTGGAAGACTTTGTAATTTGCTAGAAATTTGATGGTAATCTCCACGAATTAAGTGTAGTTATAATTGTTCTCGCTATATCTGTGTTGTGTTAACTGTACAATTTTATGAGTTTTGCGCACCTTTAGCTTTCATTTATCCTATAATACCTATTTAGTTACCTTATAACACATTAATGTAATGGTAATATCAAAACCCTCTTCCATCGCGTACAGCGGAGGCTTTAGTTTCAGATAATTCTTATGACAGTTTCTGTAATACGTAAACCGAAAGTCTCAAATGTATTTGAGTTTAATATTCAAAAATTCAAGTACCATGATGTATGTAACCAATATCTAGTATAAAATTGTTTAAAGCTACAAGTACATACATGACATTTTATAGTGGAAGTATATCGCGCATTAAGGAAATTCAATTTTAAAACAAAAATATTTATGGTTTTTGGTTTATTACAAACCAGTCTGCTAGGTAGGTAACCGTAGTAAGAAAACTAAATCGCATCATTAACTGATAACTGTACCCTCTAATTAGCGATATCTCATCTTATTGTGTGCAAATGAGGCAGTTTATCCCAAGCAATTCTGGATGATGGACGACACAATACCTATAACTGAAGAGAATTATACTATACGAGTATATTTTGCTACCGAAGGAGTTTAAATTTTTATATAATTGTATTTTATATTGAGTATTGGGTACGGTTTTGGGTTTTCGGTTTTAATAAGGTATTATATTACATTTGCAAAATAATGCCGGAGGTTTCGTTTGATTATCTAGGAAAGGTAAATTAGCTCGGCGTCGAAATAACCAAGATAATCTATATCGAGTTAAATATTACAGAAGGTAACGCACACCTAATTGAATCTTTAAAATTAGCACTGCTACAAAAAGTAATTACTATATCCAAACTTAACTTCCCACAGGCTACATTTCAAACTTTTTTCCAATCACATTTGGACGTTATCGACATTTTGGTCCAATTAAAAACCTATAATATTAATAAATTATTATCGGTTGGCATATGTGTACTTGAAACAAAGAAATATCAATTATTGTCAGAATAAATTACCATCTAATTTTATCGAATCAATGGTGTATTAATGAATGCGTATAAATGTAAATGACATACAAGTGAGTAGTTGAAATATGAATAACAATGTAAAGCTACAAATTTTTGATCAACTCCATGCGGATGGGGATAACTTAAATGATTTTGCAAAATAAAATTAATTCGATAAACTTTTTAAGCACATATTATACAAGTTAAATTTTATACTCGGGTAAGGTTTTCTATGGGAATCATTCATGAAATAGGCGAGCATGAAACTTTATTTAGTTTTTTTAAGTTAATAAAGTTAGCTATCAAAGTGGTTTCATGACTGTAAATTTCAAAGCTTAATGTATTGCATTTTTATTATAAATGAAGTTAGGTAGAGCTTTCTTTTTATTTTAGCGAAATTTCAAATACCTTTATTTTGCCATAAATAAAGTATTAAAACAAGTTTTAAAAAAATGATTGGAAACACTGGCGGTATAAAATTACATCGCTTGCATTTGCAGCAGATAGATAATGCATGTAGGTATTTTAATAACAGAGAGATAGACTGCGCGTTATTAACAAGATTTGATTGATGCATTTATGAAACGCTAGATCGATCATCGATATTATTATTATACATACATCATCACGTTTAATGGGACTGTATTACATTTGGCTTTCAGATAATAACTATCTTTAATAAGATTATCTATGTGCATTGAAATTCGCTCCAAATTTGCATCAATTATTCTTATAATATCTATCTATCCCGTTCCTTTTATAGAATCAATTCATTACTCATTCAAAAGTATTGAATAATAATTTTATATTCTCATTTCATGCTCGAGCAATTTACAGCAGTTATTCGAATTAATGTATTCAATTTGTAAGTAAATTACTGATGTATTACCACGTGTATGCTGTAGTGCAATAAAGATGCTTCTTGCTAAACAAATCCAACGGCTAAAATTTGTTTAGATTAAAGCGGACGTTGATGGAAGGTTTATTGCAAACTACTAAGTTATTTAGAGATGGTATGTAATAACATCAGCATTGTTTCAGACGTACGGTGTATTATTCGTCAAAGTAATGCACGATGAAAAATTCATTTGGCTCGAACAACGAAATAAGCAGCACGATTTGAGTCTGTAAGTAGTTTTGACAAGATGGAAAAAGATCAACACATTAGCGGAACACTGAGATGTTTATGTTAGATTTGATGTAAGCTGTCAAAACGTCGTGTAAAATTCAAAGTTTTTATCGCATCTGGTGACCTAATTGTCACTCATCATACGTTAGCTGCCAGTTGCTACCGATAGCTTCTTGGAATTTTTCATTAAAATACTTTCAAAAAATTAATTTGAAAGATACGCCTTGACATCGGCTCTTCCAAGTGCGAGGATGAATCTAAATATTAATTAAACATTCGAGATAAAATTATTATTAGTAGCAGGTAAGGCATATCGAAATCCCTCCGAACGAGGATTTCAAACGAAATGCACTACACTTCCAACAAAAAGTATATATATGTATTTTAAATATCACTTGATTGATGTACGTTTCTGGCTACGCTTCTCTTTAATATCAAACGTATAACAAAAACATGACGGCAAGATAAAGCTGGACACATAAATTTACATTAATGGGGGATGACTGCAAGAAATTATGATACAAATCACGCTTGCGTAATCAAAACAACATTATATTATGGCACGGATGTGAAAATTGTAAAAGATAACTTCCTGTTACCGTAATGCACATTATTCCCTGACCGAGTAATAAATATATCGTCGATTTCATACAAATAATGCTATTAAAAGATTAAAAGGAAACAATTCGTTGTTTTGCTCTCGCGCTATATGTACAAAAGAAATCAAATTTTCCCAATTTTCTTTTTCATTTAAATATGCCCTTGCAAAGTTTGAAATTAAAATATTTCATTACTTGAATGTTGCCATTTCACTTTTTGTTTCGAATTATTAAGGACAATTTCGAGAATTCGTGCATTCACCTATTTTATAATTAGTTGCCTTGCATATTAATTAGATTTTAGTGCGGACAATAAAATACATAATTGGAAATTGTAATAAAAATGCAAATGAAGTTATGTTTATTAAACATGTTCCTTATAGAACTAAAATGCGTTTAGGTTTAAATTAAGACATTAAGGTTAGTAAAGTGCTTTTTGCTATTATGTTGTACATATACCTATATACTTGATTAGTATTTAATTGTTATTTATTACCTTAAGGCGGAGAAGTATTCGGACCCGTACAAGAAAAATTATACCAATAAAATGTTTTAATTTGATTTTTTTAATTGGCATCTTTATAATCGGTAATACACTTCTAGATAACGAGTGTACCTATTTGTTCTGAAAAGCTATGCAAATTTCCGCTTCCAAACAAAATAAAACACCACTAATGTTAAATTATAGATAAACTCTATAATTTAAATAAATTAAATTAAAAAACTCAAGTTTTTTTATTGAAACCGTGATTGCAGATTTTGGAAATAGCACGATTGCTTGTTGCTTTTGTTATGAAATAGGTCCTTCCAATCAAAAGTTCTCAGTTTGCATCCAAAAATTTATATAAACTGAAGTTTCCATTGTTTTTACAAAAAAAAATCAGCCAAAAAGACAGATATAAAATAATAACGAAACATGAAGTCAATAGCAAGGAACTAACTTACTTGTTAAAAAAATCATTTGAAAACGACAGATCTTTGATAAGAACTAGTCTAGATGGGCAAGGATCTCTGTTTTTAAATAATATTTGCCTTATTGCTTTAATTAATACAAGTTAATTTTAAATAAAATTGTGCTACAATGTTAACTGTTCCAATCGTAGAACTCATCTGCAGTGTTGCAAAACGTTGGATTTAGGAACTTATGTTTAACCTTTTTACTGTTTACGGGTACGTACGTACCTCTTTTACTTTAAAATGCCTTATCTTTGTAAATATTTATTTAATTGCATTGTGCTTACATGTTATCCTGAAACACACAAATACCTTTATGCTTGCAGTATCAATATTAAAAATAAAGCAAAAAAATTGCCAAAAATGTAATCAACAGGTTTATTGTTTATGGGTAAATCATATACGGTATTTAATAAACTCCTCAAGAAACACCAAAACGTGGCCGATATAATGTTTGTGAATAGAAGCAGAGACGGATTAATGTACCTCTACGCCACTAGACACACATTCATGGAATGCATCCCTTGATAGAAAAAATCTTCCCTGTTCGATATAATATCAATTAACGCTTTTTTTTTAGTTTTTTTGTTTTTTTATCAAAGAAATCTTCTTCCACTACCAATGGTCACTCTGGTCTAAATGTCCAAAAACATAGAGATTTTTTAAATTACTCAAATTCTAGAAATCGACGTTTAAAAAAACGTTTAAAACGTGTTAAAGCTTTAATAAGATACACAGACAAGCTAGAAAGTTGGTCAAGATCTATAGAAAGTATAGAAAGTAAGAATAGCATATTCATACCTTGGTGTGAAGTTTTTCATATTGATTTAGTTCTAAATTTGGAGTAGATGCTAATATAGTAATTAATTATTATTAATTAATAATAATAAATTGTTGCATGAGGTACTTACTTAAAAAAAAATGTTCAAAATAGTAAAACAGCAATAAAAAATTAAAAAACAAGTCTAACCTGTGCCAATATTGATGTAATATTGCTCTAATAATGTATAAGTATAAATATATTTTTCAATATCAATTATTATCAATTTTGCGTGAATAACACAAAATAGGCAAGCGGTTTACCCTTGTTTTCAGTTCACTTACCGACCAATCAGCGTTCTAGAGGCTGGAAATGATTTTATTTGATTTCTTATATTACACCGAGAAAAAACTTCTATACACACCATATTTTTTTTATGTGTCGTTTAATAGTTATAAACAATCTTTTGTTTCACAAATCAAAATTTTGGAAAAAAATTCTGAAAAAATTATATAGGCTTAATTGGACTAAAACACGCATTTTTTGTCTCTTTGACTTTTCTCCTAAAATCAATGGTTTTTAAGATAAAACTCAATAAATGGCGAAAAATGCCTAACTTTAGGATTTTTTTCTCAGCAACCAATAGTCCAATCAGAATAAATAAAAAATAAAAATATTCGGACAACTTTACACTATCACGAAATTTTTTATCATTTTGATTTTTAGTGTTAGTAACAGTGAAAACCGTATTAGGGTACATCCGTGCGTGCGTACGTCCGTCCGGCGAGCTAGGATGGAAACCTTAATTCAAATTCAAATTGCTTACTAGCCACTAAAATACAATATAGACGTGGATTGTCGTAATTTATATTACCTAAATACTAGAAGATGTTACAGAAACAAAACTATTTTAAATTTGTGTTTACTCGAATTATTTTGTTTTTTGATTATTTTGATTGGACAATTGGTTTCTGAGGAAAACAAAATCGTAAAGGTAAGCATTTTTCGCCATTTATTAGGTTTTATCTTAAAAACCATTGATTTTACGAGAAGAGTCAAAAACAAAAAAAATGTGTGTTTTGGTCCAATTAAGGTTCTATAATTTTTTCTCCGAAATTTAGATTTTTGAAACAAAAGATTGTTTATAACTATTAAACGATCCATAAAAAATAAGGTGTAGTAGAAGGTTTTTCTCACTGTGATATAAGATATTGAATAAAATCATTTCCAGCCACTAGAACGTTGATTGGTCGGTTAATGAAGTTTTTAAGCGAGTTTGAGACGGTAAACCGCTCTCCTAAAAAAATAATACTACGATTATAATGTAAGTAGCATTAACGTGAGTGCAATATTACTACAATATTGATTGCCAATATTGGCTCAATAATGTAAAATAATATTGGTGCAATATAAAATTAATATTTAAGCAATATTTACAATATCCGTTACTAATATAATGCAGTTTATATGCACTATAATGTAATTTAATTATCTATCTAATAATCTTATTTACAAATTAATATTTTTATTTTTAGGTTCCTGCAATAAAAATTTGTATAACTTAAAATGATTGTTATAAATATTCTGTTGTCCTTGTTATAGCATGACCAGTTTACCAAGCTAATTTATTAGTATACTATTTGATAAACTAAAATATTATGCGTTTTCTCAAGTGCGAATTTAATAAATTCGATTTGTCTATTGAAAGAAACACATATTGTGACAATAGGTTGATTTTGCACTTCAACAAGTAATTGTATTTTTTTTGGGTTTTTATTTGCACGTTTGATTTATTTACGTGTAGTGATTTAGTAAATAGTATTAATGTTTGCTCGCCACTGTTAACTCTAAATTTTTAGTTTTTCAGAGTATAAAATAAATAAATGTTATTTGTTAAATTTATCCGGGAATTATTTCCGTTTTGCTTTTAAAATTTATATGTAGTGCCAGTTAATGGTGATTAATTTTATAGCACTAAATAGAGGTTTTTAAATTTTCTAGTTCATTATGTGATTTAATTACAATTCTTGAGTTACAATAAAGTTCCGTAGTCTGCCGGTTATCATTTAACCCTATTTTACTCATACTGTGTTCATGCTCTAGCACTATACGTTTAGCCCATTGTCCAGTGGATAGCAATAAATATAGAGGGTATTGTCGGTATACACAGAGAGCTGATACTTATCACTGCTAAACAAAAGAATTCAAATTGAATACACGATAATATAGGAGATGTTCGTTATTTATTACACTCGTCGCTTTTATGTTACTAACTGAACTGAAATTGCAATGTTATTTGACGTACATATAATATAACGAAGTGTTAAAACTCTATGTGCACCTTACGCAGATCATTGAAGCCAGATACCTACGTGTTTGTTATTATTCCACACAAAACTGTTAATAACTAATAAACGTAATATATTACTCTTGTTTAATTACGCCTCATTCAGTTTCAAACAATAAACTTAATTATGATGTTTTATCACCATTTGTTGAAAATGTGATAAATTTCTAAACGTTCAATTTGTTCTATTGTGTTATAGTTCCTTCCTTAAGAAATTATTTTGAACCATTATGTACCCACTGATTAATATGAAGAAGTGGAAAAATTTTAGTAAATTTTTTAAGAAGGCGCAGTGCCTAGAGCAAGCTTTTATTTGTAATCTCCCAAATCAATCCAACATCTTCAGAAACAGTTCTAAAAAAATTTAAAATTAAAAGCGTAAGTTCCATATAATATTATTTTTTATAGCTGAAATTGGGGTGCATTTTAGCATTTAAAGATACAAAGTGAGGGGGCGTGATTCAAAACTTCAAAAAGTAAGTAAGTATTATCTAACCCCTCCATAAATTTTAATTTAAAAACATGAATATAAAACTACGAAAAAACGCATACGATTTTGCAAATATGATATGTAATAAAGGAGTTTCTGCATTTCTTTTTCATACTGTATTTGCATAACTAGTTGGTTATAATATAAAAAAAATTATTGTAGATTGCACTGTACAAACAATCATATCTTTTAAATTTTAATACTATAAGATGTAAACAACGTGGGCCTTACTGCGGGCTATTGCGCCTTCGCAAATTTTTATAGGTACCAACTCCAACGCAAAAGTTAACGATGTTTTCCATAAATTACTTTTTAGTGGTATGTAGTTAAGTTGCGTTATCTTAAGTAATGATCAAATAATCAACACGGCTAAGCACAACCAAATATGTTAAAAGAAATTTAGGGCTTACTTATACAGCGTACCTATAATATAATATGAGGTAATTTGATTCGAGTATTAAAATCTTTTTTACTGTAATCGTCAATATAAAAACCTGAAGATGGTATCAAGAACGTAAAAGAGATGGTGTAATATCATTTCTTTTTAATACATTAACAGAATGAGTTTAATTTTTTTCAAGTACTTTAAAGCATCCTTGAAGTGTATATTATTATAAGTACCTACTAGAGTACTTGAGAAAAGAAAAAATAATTGTTATTTCGGAGAAAGGATAAATTATACTGAAATATGTATTTAAATGTAATGCTCTTTTGCCTTTGTGGAAAACTGACAATGCGGTCGTATTCATATCTTTTAACAAAAAGATATTTTAGAGATTACTGATGTCTAAATTTGCTTCTTGAAGCCTTGTTTATGTGTAGATCAAGTACGCCGATGTGTGCCATTTAAAAAAATTACTAATTCAACACTTAGTACATCTTAAGCCTTTTAGAAGCATCGGACAATGTTATGTTCACTATAAGCGTACTGCTTTAATGGCTCTTTAAAATTTTGTCTCACCTGTTTTGTGAAAGGAATACCAAATAATCTTTTGAGTACGTGTCATAGCTTGAAAATTCTTATCGTTATTAAAATTTTATTTAACACATACCTATATAAGTAAGTGCTTTTACAATAGGATATTTCTTTCGCAAAATATAATATTTAATTCTATCTTACACCTGGTATCCTTATTATGCTATAAAGGTACCATAATATAATGCACAGAACATTTGTTTGAAATAAATCTAATAGTTAGCATATACTTAAATTAGTCAACGTATTTTTTGTTACTAATAAATATTTATTTCACTTTTCTAAACATTAGAAGCGCAAACTTTTTAAATGAACGCCCAGTATAAATACAATTATTAAACGCAGTGAAAGGTAAGAGAGTTCAGCATTGAAATATGTGCATTAACTTTAAACAAAGTACCTGCGATACTTTATTTTTATTCTAGATTTATTTACTATCCTCTGAGATAATTGAAATTACCAAGTCACATTTTCTGCAAAAATTGTAAATTACTGCAATTAATTTTGATGTAAATTTTGTATAATTAATATTACGCGTTAGTTTTAGTTTATTTTAAATAGAACATATTACTTATTTAAAGATTTTAAAACTAATAGATTAATAGAACCAATTACAATTTTTAATTTAAAATATTTTTCAGATTTCTCGATTGGCCAACACAATGCTAAGGTCTACAAGTATTCTAGATTTGGAAATGACAATCTATCCTGCTAACTGTAAGTATTTCGACAAAAATTATACCAATATGTCGACCTTTTTTCTTTCTCTTCAAATTCTCATCTATTTCGGTCTTACTATAAAAAATTCAATATTAATAATATTTTACGGATGCAAATCCTAATTGAAAATCACACCAACGAATACGGAATCGTGTTTTCCATGTATTTATTTATATGCAAAAACTAAAACTCGATATACGGAATTTCGATTTGAAAAGAACTTTTGAGAAACGGTTCTCTTCCACATCAAATTTAAGTTTAAGTTCATCAATGCATTGAATAAGTTTTAATTTGATATTTAAAAGACAAATATTGCATAAAATCATTTTCTATACCGGTAGAAAACTTATTTATGCTTTGACTATCTCATTTAATTATTAAATAAGAAAGTTCTCGATTCGTTCATAATATTTCTATTAAACGATTTTGAATCTTGTTTGTTATTCATCAACTAGTTCCTTAGTCCGTTTAATTGGATCTGCAAAAGTCACCCCTTCAAAATTTAACGGTCTCGTTAGAATTGTTAAATTGTGTGAATATTTTGTGAAATTTAATTGGCATTCTATTATTCCATCAATTGAAATAAGACCATTATTTTTAAATGTAGGATAACATTTCTTCCTATTTCTGCCTTACAGAAAAAAGAATTTTTAACCTACAATTTCGCATAACAAACGTGAGTAAAATTGAAATTACCTATGAATCTTATTAAATCGTGCTGATCGAAAGGATTATTCAATGAAATAAATAAACAAACACATTATCGCGTACATATATGTATGTATAACAACTTAATGGTAACAATGCTAACCGAGAGTATAGGCTGCGAGGCTCATCCTTTTGGTTCATCAACATCTATTGTCAGTTTAAATTGAATACAAACTAGAAATTCCAAGCAAGGTTTCTACAAGAGATCGTAATTATTAGCTCATAATGGAATTCTGTTATCTTCAAAACCTTCACTAGACTACTTTATGATCTTTCATTTAATTTTGCTTAATTTAAACTATTTATACGTGTAATTAACTTTGATAGGAATAATCATATCTTTATTACCAATACTTTTTATATTTTCATTTTTTTACAACAGAGTTTCTCCTACGAAATCCCCATATCATCTTATACTTTAAATGAGAGAATTTTACGATTGCATAGTAAAAGAGATAAAAAAAATTTCCTTCTATGCTGGTAGTTGATCACAATGTATAATCTGTACAAGTTGGTTTATTTATTCACAGTCGTCCATTTTTTAGTATTGCAGCTTTCTTTTTACTTGGCAAATGACTGTAGATGTAAAAGCGCCCTAGCAAGCAATTTAATTAAAAACCGTGCTACAAAACTGCACTCGTAAAAACTTTTTGAAGTATAAATTATGAGGGTTTGTTCCTGTGCGATTAGATTTTGCATAAAAAAGCCACTCGCTATCAAATATTCATGTTTGATGAATAAGCCCTTCCTTTTAAACTTGATTTGAGTGTTTGTAAACGTTTTGTAGCAAAATTGCCGGAAATTTTTAATTTACATTTTCTTTCCGATGACAATATTATAAATCTTATTATTAATTTTCTTTCAATTTGCTGCCGAAACTTTTTCATCTTTTTAATAAAATGTTTGAGCAATACTCGAATTGGTGTTAATTTATATTTATTCGAAAATATTGGCTGCTATAGAATGAAGCAAACTATGTTAGTTAAAACCTTCAGTAAAATAATTTAATTATTTGGATCATTACGGTTCTATTCAATAAATTCAATACTCTATTCATCTCAATAACCAAATATTAACAGAGCATTGCATTTTAGAAATACCGTCTATACATGCAGAATATGCACATTCCATTGTTGTTATTATTATTATTGCAATTATTCGGTCAACACTAAATCAATAATGTACATTACCAGAAACGTAACACTATGATATTATATTTCTATTTTATTATTGGGGCTTGTGCGGTTAAAGACATTAATACAAGCTAAATGGAAATTATTATTCTGTGGTTAACGATAAATCAAAATTTTGCAGAGGACCGCTTTTACGCCTACGCAAAGCACCTCGACAGATTTTAAATATTTTTATTAATTTTTAAAATTTTGTTTACATTTTTCAATCATAAAAGAGGTAGGGGAGTGTCGGGTGGTTTGAGCCATGTTTGTTATTTAACTATAAAATCTCACTGGCTGAAGTATCATGAAGCGGATCTGAGAAAAACAGTAGGAAACTTGCATAAATGAAATAAAAATGCACAATATCAATGAAAATAATTTTTTTTATTGTTCAAATCGCTCCAAAACGGAAAAAAAGATACTCGATTAGTTATCCGATTTTGGAAAATCACAAATTTTTCTAATAAAAATACAAAAAATTCACGTAGCATACATTCCAAATCGAAATTTTCTATCATTTCCAATCGATAAATATTTATCCCAATGCAAAACACGAAAATTAATGGGTGGCTCAAACCACCCAAATGACTTTACTTTTTTTGTATTTTGGAAAAAAAATTAAGGATGATACACTACTGCGAAAACTTTATACACGCGAAAATTCATCGAATTTATAATACATTAAGGGTAGTTACATTGAAGCATCGTTGACGAATGTTCACTGAACGATTTTTTTTTTTAATCAAGCAAAAACTTTACTCTTTACAAAACCATATGAAAAGTGAGGTATTGGTTTAACAACAATTTAACACTATATTCACCAAAAGATCTCACTGTCAACAGACCAAAAAATTGCGGTGGTTCAAACCACCCGATGGCTCAAACCACTCGACACTTCCCTAGATATATGTACCTTGGAAGAAAAGCAGTTGATGTAACTCGAAAATACATTTTTCAGATTTTAATTCATATTTGTTGTAATAAATATTAACTATACCACTCGTAATTCTCTCCAACAAACAATATAATTGGCAAAAATTTTAAAATTGATTATTTTTGAGTTGTGACTGACTTCTTCTAACCCAAACGATACATATGCTTTCAACTCTTGTTTGTTGGGTAATCAATTTATCATAAGAATTATAAACTAACAATATTATAGGAAAATTTGCAGAAGACTTTGATTTTCAAAGCTTCAAAGCCTTTTTTGTAAGTTATTCTTCAGTCATTCTAAAAGTAAATAATATATTTACATAGCAGTGCATTACAATTTATTGCAGTATTTCCCATGTAAACTCGTTCGTTTTATGTAAAAATTAATTATTTATGTTGTGTTGTATTATATTATACGTTTAACTGGAATTAAATTAGTTTGTATTTGCAGCATTTAATTTAATCAACAAACTAAGAACAGTTTTCCGAGAAAATTATATTTGAGATCTTTTAAAGTTAACATTACAAAAGTCTGTTTAAAATTATTAAAAACCCTGTTTTAAATAAGCGAATTACTGTGAATACTTAACATTTATTATATTCACTATAAACATATAAAATGTATATACTCAAACCTTCCTAATTAAAATATTACAGACAATATAACGTATATAACAAAATTACATTTAATACACAGATATTAAATTAGTATTTTTTGTAACTATAGACCACAAATTTTGTATTTTATTCTAAATTAAAAAAGTTATAAACAAACAAGATTCAATAAATTAATAATTAATTTGGAGTGATTCAAAAAGGTCCGAAAAGTTTTACTGTTAAATTTGGAGTCGGATAGGGTTTGGTTAGGTTATGTTAAGTCAAATCATGGTTAAATTAGATTTAAATTGGACAAGGTTAAACAATTAAGAAATAAAATTAATACATTAGCAATAATAATATTACAGCAATGAGAGTTAGTTTTAAATACTGGAATTTAACCGATGAAACCTTTTTCAACGGAAAAAGAATAATCAAAAATACAAATATAAATTATTTATTTATTATTAAATTAAGTAACTTTTGATTTTAACATTAATTTTAAAATAAAAATGTAGTTCAGTGAGTTAAAAATATGTTTAATTTAAATAAAAGGCCCTTTAAAGAATTCAGAATTCAGAAAACAATTCAGAAAATTATTTCAAAATAAGTTGCGCCAGAAATAATATTGCATCGTATGGTAGGTGTATCGAACGAATGCAAATGTTTCAAGTTCTTTCAACGTAATTTTTTCAAAGATTTATGTCTGGAGAAAATTAATGCATAAAATGCTGTGTCGGTTACGTGCCAACACGCAATAACGCAATCACAAACAATTTTGTCGTGAAAGGTCTCGCAGCTCCTCGACTATTGTGTCTTTTTAACTAAATATTACCAGGTTTTATAATCTATTCTATTAGTTGCTGAAAGTTAAATACAGATTTTTTCAGGAAAAAAAAAATTCAAATTGAATGTGTTAAAAAAAACTGCAGTATTCGTGAATTAATTTTTAAAATACGTATTATACAAACAAAAAACAGGAAATCAAATAAATATAAAAGCACAAACTGAAATCACTTGTTGATCTCTGAATAGTTCCTCAGCGGCTCACGAAAGTGCTCGGAGTATTGCAAAGTATATGATGATGGATAAAGTTTGAGGTCGACTCAAAAATTTATTTGTGAGTCTCCGGTATTTCAACAAATTAATCAGTTGTGCGCAATTTGCGATTCGTTGTTTCTGCAGAAGATTGGCACAATCCAACCTGCATAATATAAATTGTTGTGCAATAACCAACCAACTTACCGCCTCTGTGGTCTTTAATTAAAAAACTCGAGTTAAAAGTTTGCATTCATTCAAACCGCGGTGTAATAGATTCTGCTAGATAGTATTCCAAACTGAGGAAGTAACTTGGTATCGATACGCCAGACTTCCCGTACAAGGTTTTAATCGTCGATAATAAATTTAAATGACTCTAAATCAAATGATCAGTGATGAATATTAAATTTTGGACCAAAGATTTTACAGATAAATGAGCTTATATATGGTTTGGGTAATTTTCAGCAAGTACAGTAAGGATTAGAAATAAATCTTGATTAATTTATGTGAGGGGTATCTATTATCGATCACAAACTGGAAATGTTTGATTTATAAACGACTCACCTCTTCGTCTACAGATGTGTTCAACTTCTTTTTTTTTTATTAAACTGTAATTGAAAATATTCTAGCAAAAGTTTAATAAAATAACTTTTATTGGGTTTTATAAGACCAGCAGGGTAACTCGGAAAGGTTTGACAAAGAAAGGAGGTACTAATGACCACATGAACTTAAAAGATTTCCTTGATTCTGCACTTTTCAACTGCGGATGTTCCAACTTTTTAGTTATTTTCTTGACGTTTCTTAATTACTAAAAACTAGCTAAGCGCATCTAAAGATTTGATTATTTCTTTAAACGTTGTAATATTTTAAACTTTGCAAGTTCATCACAATTTGTTAGGTTTTAATTTAGAAATGGCTCAAATGGTTTGTTAAAATTTATTAATTTAAATTATTGTATAATCATTTTGCATTAATATTATTTAAGTAACTTACGCTGTAGCAAGCTGTACAATTTTACTTTTTTAATTGATAAAGCAGCTTTACAAAGCTGAAATGTTATAATTTTGCAGGCACTTAATTAGATTATTTACATTTTCCGAGTACAATTTTAATTGCATACTAACTTTATTTAAAAGTAAGCTTTTATTTGACAGAAAATTAAATTTTGAGCTTTGAATAAAACACGATTATGCGCCCCTCTTTTTAAATAAATCATACAGCACTATTGTGTGGGTAAAAAGTCGACACACGCTTTGTAGATTTGAAAACTTTGCAATTTTTGTTTGCTTATTATAAAGCTCTCTGATTTTAACGCAAATTTTTAAATTTTTTGCCATTTTTTCCTTCATCAAAGTTTTCAAGCAACAACTGATTTATAAGCAAACAATAAAAGGCTGTCGTTAAGAACATTTAAAAAATAACATATTAATATCTATAATAAACTACTTTAAAACAGCCAAAGGCACATAAAGCGTAACTCGTTTTAAAATTATACAAGTTAATTTATAAAATTTAATTAAAACTCCCCATGAAATGTTAGTAGAAATTGTAATTAGCTATCAAACGAGTCTCCAAACTTGGTTACATTTTAATTAATTAGCACCTGCAAATACTAAACAGGATTTCTTAATTAAACAAACTTTACTAATGCATGCATTAAACTCCTAAACTATGGAATTGTATTGTCGAGACAAACTCTTAATGATACTATATAATACATAATCACGATAGTTTTAAACAAAATTTTCACCAAATATAATTATTATGCTATGTCATACAACATACATGTATATCATACACCTATGTCGAGGACGACTATATTATTATCTTATGAATTTATCTTCAAAGAGATCCAGAGATGGCATGGTTTATTAATAGGAATAATTAAATTATCTTAAACATCACTTGCAAGTTGCAACTGTAAATAATGTGAATGAATGACTGAATTAAATGCACTTAGCACAACATATAAACGCAGACAACATTACGTTTTCATTAAAGCTCTTAGTAATGTGAATTGTATTTTCTTCGGAAGAGTTAGCCATATATACTATCAGGTACATTTATACTAAATTTGCGACAGAACAAAGTTTATTTTTTGTTTAAAAACTCATTAAAAAATTTACCATGCCGTCGGCTGTCTTGGAATATCAGAAACTGAAATTATTCCACTTTTTGTTTGTTCTACGAACTTCTAAAAAGATACGATTAGATACTAATCTTTAGGAATTCGAAATATTATTGGTTATTATAATAATACATCATACGATAACAATTATTTGGATTTCTACTTTTATTGTATAAATATTGTTTTTTGAAAAAATCTTATTGTCATGAAAATTATTCCAAAGTTATGTTATTAATTAAATTTTTGTAAATAATTAATTTATTTTTTATTCTTTCAATAATTGCTTCCAAATAAATGTAGTATCATCCCTTACAATTCTAAAGGGGTTGCCTACAACAAAATTTTTACATTGTTTTATGATACATTTTGCTTACAACACAATTTTTAATTGCCACATAAACTTTTGTCACTTACATCGGGCCAACTGCGAGTTTTCCTCTTCCGCGCAGTACCAGTTACCAATCCTTCGATTTTAATTTCAATATACATAAAAATATTTTTATTTTCTTGCCCTCTCCCATTAAGAATCAAATAATACATTTTATACCATAAAATTTATTATTTTTTCCAATTTATCTTAGTAGTTTAATAACCGATATTTATTAGTATTATTCATGCAATGTTTTTAATAATTTTAACAGTACCCAGCTCGAATATTTGATATCATAGAAAGTTCCCGAGTGCTTGCACAAAGGTAGTTTTGTAATTTTTACAAAAATTACAATGCACGAGCGTGTGTTTTGCGGATTACTGCACAATATGGAATTATCGTCTGTGATAATTGCGCAGTATGCAATGATCCATGCAATAATTTAAATAATTACAACACGTCTATCAATTCACTAAATTTATTTCTTAACTGATACAAATATGTTGTACCTAATTTATTACAATAAAATTATACTTAATAAAAACTTCCCCTAGTATACCATTTACATTTCCATCGGATTAAGATGGAGTTAACCATGGAGATGGGTTAAAATTATAATAAAATAAAGAAATATACATATATTGCGATAAAAACTTTGATGAAGATATAGGTGGAAAGCCTACGATGCAAAGGTAGACCAAAATAAATAGAGGCAGAGTAATCAATAAATTAGGTAAACAATTTCATAGGTGGATCTTATTGAACCAACGATATGATGTGTTAGATATACTGAAGCCAAACTAGTTTCATTGTAAGTTTTTCTATATAATCTTATTTTTTTAAATATTGCATAAAACAAAACATGAAACTATTAATCGGCTAAAAATAATAAATTAACTAAAGAACATACGAAAAACTAAAACTAAAAACTAAAAAAAAAAAACTAAAAAAGGGAACTAAAAAAGCTTAGTAAAAAAAATACAAACACAAGATATTTTTGAAAATTCCGTATGATCCCTCACAGTTTTTGGAACAATCTCAAAACGAGAGATGAAGTTTGGAAATTGATAAAATTATTAATATTTCCGTTAGGAGAGATGAGAAATCGACGCTATGATATCAACGGAAGTTTTTAGATAGCATAGTTTGTTTTCAACCTCTTAGTTGTAAGTTTACGATATACTGAGTACGTTTTTTATTTGTAGGTGAAAGTCTTACAGGTATATCGATAGTTAATTCATAAAAATGAATGCTTGCTTTATTTTCTTAACTTGAAAATATTTTTCCTGTCAGGGCATCCCATACCTTTTACTCGACTGCCGAAGGAGGACTACTAATATTTTTCGAGTTTAAAGATACTGCTAATTGTAAACAATTGAAAGTGAAGAAAGGGAAAACAAAGAAAAATTTATTTAAGGTTGAAGTAAAATCATCCAGTGAGTCTGATTTTTAAATATAATATTGTTCAATTAAAATTTTCATAATAATTTTTAAAGTTTAATAATTATAAAATTATATAATATTGTTCATAATTTAGTTTTTTAATGTTTTAATAAATATTTAATTCGTATTATTTAGAAAATACAAATAGTAAATTTATTTCCCATTATTCCTTGCTGTTGTGCATTACATTCCCTACATGTCCAGTGTATACCCGGGTAATGTATCCCAGGACCTCGGGATACTTTGGACAAAATTAAAGTTTACTTTCTGGAAGAACTATTGCATCAAGGTTAATAATATAAATTATCTACGTTAAAGTTTAGTAAAAAAAATCTTATTTTTCCTCCCAGGTTATATTCTTCCTTTTGTAAAAAATAGAACTTGATACCATCTTCTGAAGATTTTTAAATATCACGGAATGATATTGACAGTAGGTATGATATTTCCTTGAAATTCCTTCTGGATTTCCTTAAGATTTCTCTTCGAAATAGTAGGAAAAGTAAAAATGGTCATCTATGGTACTCCTAAGATTTCTTCAGATTAGAAGGATTTGTTTGCCAGGATTGTAGGGCATAACACTGTTCCTAATTCTAACCTTAATCATCATACCCAACTTAACCATCTGAGATTATGAAAAATGGGAATTGGAAAACGAGAACACGTACGCTGTATTTAGTTCATTAATACAAACGTAAATTGTTCAGTTTGCGTTAGCTCAATAAATTATACAGTAGCTGTCGAACTGTCATGTCGTATAAAATATAAAGTTGCTTTAAATACTCTCCTTTATGTTCTCATAATATTAAGTTAAACATGTCTTGAAAAAACATATGTGCTGCATAAAGATGAAATTATTAAACCAAGTTGATGCAAAACTTTTAGTCATAAAATGAAACATGATAAATTTTACGAATCTCGTTTAACGATTATGTCGTTTATTTTTGAATTTATATAATGATTCCACAAAAAAGAGAAATTACATGTATCAAAAATAGCATTATGTAGAATAATAATTAGAAAGCATGGCGAATGAAGCAGAAAACTGTTTTAAACGCAACCTTTGACAGCTATTTCATTTATCTAAATTAAACGCGTCACGCGTGGCGATGTTTACGTTCCGTTACTGTTGCTCGAAACATTTCAGCTATTTCTTAATTTCTTATTTTCACTTAATTTTTATCTCATCGCTTTTGCTGAATTGTATATTTTTCATATATGTATCAAGAGGAAACTGCTTGCAAGAAGCATTTCATTTTTAAATTAATTTTTCGTTTGGCACAAAGTTTCTGTTAATTCCAGTGTTTTCTCCGAAATAAAAGCAGACATATTAATAATTTTTAGGTTGCGAAATATAATATACTAATCGAAATTATTCGGTTCAGTATTAGAGCATCTGATCGAGTCTTGGCTGTGGAACTTATTTTGAGACATAATTAGCTGATGCCCGTTTCGCTCCGCCTGCTTGGATGCTGTGACATCTTCATCGCGATTTAGTGTCTGCGTCCATTAATCCGATGTGTCCGATCTTTGATGTCTCTTAGCAGATGTTACTATACTCTGACGATAAATTAAGTTTACGCAGACAAAGACTGACGACTGCACTTTTTTTCTAAACTTCAAAATTGTTTTTCTTCTTAATCTTTTTAATTAATTTACCTCATAATTTTAATTAACTTTTAAGAAGGATCTGTATGCGACCGAGAAGTGTGACCCGCCAAGATATTATTTTTAACAATAATTAATTACATATAAATTTAATTTGGGTTTATATTTGAAAAACGTCAAAGGACTATTTATAAATTAGTACAAATCAAATTGTAAATGTATTCAAATATTGAAATGGAAAACGTGGTCAAATATTTCTTAACAGTCAGCGCAGCGGAACTTGCCCTAAGCTCGAGTTAAGTTAAATTAGTTCGTGAACAATATCTGTCAACGCAGACATCTGTATAAGATTTTCAGCTATGAAAATTTTTAAATGTGTACAACGAACGTTTTTACAAGTCCTCAATAAAAAAGCAATAAATTTTTATAAAACAAACTGTCTTCTAAAGTATAGTTAGAATCTTGATTTAATAAACAACAATGGGTTTCTTTATAGCTAAATTCTCCTTTTTTCAACTTTGTTCCTTGAACGCAAATTGAAACTGTGATACTTTTTTGGACATGACAAAAATATGACTCAACTATATTAAAATTAAGTTAAAATAATAGGATAAAAGTCGGAACGCCTTTAACGAGAAATGACTCAAGAAAGGCGACAAATGACAAGAGTGGCGACCGAATGTGAAGGGCTTCAGTAACAACGAACGAGGGCGGGGACGAATTTCACAGGGAATGTTTTAAGCCGTTCGTTGTAAATACACAATTACACAAATGATAAAAATTCGTTACAGTTTTTAGCTATCTGTACATAGCTGTAAGTTCATCCCCCATAAGAATATTAATTAACAATTAAATTTGAATAATTTAACATTTTTAAATACAAAGCAATCAAAAATATTTTTAATAGCAAATAATTTATCATTGCTTTGATGGTAAATTTAAATCATATAAAATTAGTGATTATTATTTCAAAAATTTGTAATTTTAATTTAAAAGTAATAATTGTAATACGTTTTAATCAAAAGCATATTTTAAAAGTAAAAAATGAATTTCTTTTAATTTGACCTGCATTTTTATGTTTTAAAAGGAATTCTTTTAATTTTTATTTAAAAGCAGAGATTTTTGTTTATTATTATACCAAAAAAAAACAACAAATTTTTTACTTTGTCGATACATAATATGCAAAACTATATAGAGAGCATTTTTGCACAAAAATAATAATTGTTTACTAAAAGCTCAAAAGCGTATAATTTGGATTTTTGAAGTTTAATTTTATAAAATGATTAAAATACGAGTAGTAAGAAGTAAAATAATTTTATCTTTATTGTGAAAACGACAAAATGCATTTTCTGACTTGACTGTTTTAAGAATACGTAAATGATAAATTATATCAGGATATGACGTTTAAATAAGATTCTTATCTAACTGTTTTATTTCAAACTTTTCTTCCTCGAGCGAATACTATGAAATTAACTCGTTTAAATATCACTTATGTATTACGAGTATTCATTTTATAATTATGTATTGTAATAATTGAAGACCTAAGTGGATAAAGGGATAAAATTTGCCCGAATTTCAATCCTGAGTAAAATTTAAAATGACGTTTTGAATTGGATCTTTTCGTTTCTTTTTTTGTGCCTCATGTTGTTACAATACACACAATATTATAAACAACACTTGGAAATTGGTAAAAATAATAAGTCTCGTAGTATCAATCATTCATTTCAAATAAACAACCGAACAAAATGCATCAAAGTAAAATGCTTATTAGCCGGCGATGATCCAGAGTCAAGTTTGCCCTGCGCCAAGTCGACGGCGCTGAGTTGGTCGGCGCCCAGTTGTTCTATCCTGCCACTTGTTTTCGGTGTCGTTCACCCAATACGCCATATTAGTGCACCGTCAGATTCTGTGAATCCAGTTCCAAACAAAACAAACCGACATAACCTCATTTTTTTGCACATTGTAGCGTTGTACTTTTGGTTTGATTTTCGAACGATTCGGGTGCTTCTCTGTATTAAAACTACTGAAAAATACATAATTACATATAAGGTAATTGCTCTTGAAGACTGGAAAGTGGTGATGAGTTTTTAAAAACTGATATAAACCACAGCGGAACTAATAAATTTTCTTAATTTGATGCAATTGATAATAATTAAAGATTTCAGGTGCAAAAATGCTGTATCACAGGAACTATTCTTGTTATAAGTATCCGTAAATAAAGAAATATTTTTATAAAATAAGGTACATGTATTAGCTACTTTACATTTTTTATTTTAAGCTTGATTTTCAACTGATTTTGTTAGTAAATCACTTCACACAATCTTAATTATTTTGTAATCACGCTTTAAGCTGCATTTTATGCACCTACAGTTTCTTCATACTTGCTGCTACATTTCCTTTAAGTACGGCAGGCTGTAGCGTGGGATCAAAATTTACATTCAATACATTCCCACGTGAGAATGAATTCTCTCCCTTTTTCAGTTGCTTTTTACAATCATTAAAGAATGTTGCCACCATTGAAAATTTGATTACATGTTTTTGGGCCATTGCTGAAATTAAAGAACTGCATTAAAATGTTGCTCGTGTAAGTAATTTTATGAGGGTATTCTTCGCTTGTTTTAATACACAGACAAAATGTGGGTGCATAAGATACAGCTTAAAGCGTGATTACAAAATAATTAAGATTGTGTGAACCTTTCCAAACGCGAATTACTAACAAAATCATGCTTAAAATAAAAAATGTAAAGTCGCTAATACATACCTTATTTTATAAAAATATTTCTTTATTTAGGGATAATTATAACAAGAATAGTTCCTGTTTATATATCATTTTGGACCTGAAATCTTTAATTATTATCAATTGCATCAAATTTAAGAAAATTTATTACCTCCGCTGTAGTTTATATCGTGTTTATATCCGTTTTTAAAAACTCATCACCACTTTCCAGTCTTCAAGAGCAATTACCTTATATGTGATTATGCATTTTTCAATAGTTTAAATACAGAGAAGCACCCAAATCGTTCGAAAATCAAACCAAAAATACAACGCTACAATGTGCAAAAAAATGAGGTTATGTCGGTTTGTTTTGTTTGGAACTGGATTCATAGAATCTGACACTGCACTAATATGGCGTATTCACATTCAATAGTAATAGGGCCAAACCAAATCTAGCCACGCAAAAATAAAAAGTTTCTAGTAGTTTTTTCTCAATTGGTTGGTGGCCAAGAGCGACCACTGCAACCATCTACCGTTTATATGCTAGTAGAATTTTTAATATGCTTAACCATCATTGGTATCTATCATTTATACTAAAAATTAACTGTGTATGACATATAAAGTTAAAGTAATTCTTTTTGCTCCATCGACTCACTCACCAGGTCATACGATAAAGCATTATACTGTACGAGATATATGAGAATTGGCCAAAAAGACAATAGAAAGAACAATTTATGACAATTTTTAACTATGAATAAATGAATAGAGTAGTATAGTTACGTTAAATAAATAAACCGCTTAAAATTCTGTCTGTATTTTTGAACAATAATAGGCATCGTAAATCAGGAAATTTTGAAAATTTATTTAAAAAACTTTTCGCGCAAATTTTGTGATTTTAATTTAAAGTTTGATTTAAAGATGACCGAGTTTTCAATAAATTTTATTAAATTAAGACAGCTGGAAAACGGAGACTAGAAATGCTTAGCGAATTGAACAAAATCATTCACAGTTTTTAGATTTATAAATTTTACTTTAGGTTCGACCAGCTTTCGACCAAAGAAAAGCTTTGCTTTTAGTAACTCCAGTATCAAATATCAGGGGTAGCATAATCCCAATCACGTGGTCCACTGAGCAGGAAGGTTATTATTTTGGAGACGACTAACTCGATTTATATCAAAATAATCCCTTCCTGTGATGTTTATCAAATATAATTTTTATACGCTACATAACTCGTATGCCCTCTAAATTATGAAAGTGAGCAGTCGTTGCCTGCCAAAGAAAGATAAATATAATTATTACAGCGCCATTACTATTAGGAGTAATATTAGGTGAACATTTTAATTATGTACTTAAATTTTACTTTTAGCGAGCGTTAAAATATTATTAGTACCTTCCTACAAAATAAACACGTCGGTGTAGGCCAAATTTACTGTAAAAATCTTTAGGCTGATTTATGTTACTTAAGCATTCCTCGTCGATTCATGCTTTTTTAATGCGGCCATTTACAGCCATTTACTCTGAATAACTGGATCGTAATATGGTACTAAACTGTAATGTTGCAAATATATTTGTCAAAATATGTTTAACCTGCCGTGTTTGTTGTATCATAATTTTTCTTTAAGGATTTTTTCAAAGTAATAATTGTAAAAACAATGCAAAAGTTATTTGACTTTATTATAAGCTTCGACATTAACTTTCCCTCTGTGACTCAGTCGTTATATGTCATTTTTCACTGATACGTTATTGCAAGGGTTGAAAAGTATGTTCTCAAACAGAAGGGTGAGTAAATTTAGATCTCTATGTGAACTGTACATTTCAAAAAAATTTTGAGTGACAAATTTGAATAGGTAATTTTTTTAAACGGGATAGCCTGCACCGCGTACCAATATGGTTTTTATTTAATTAAAATTTTAGGTCGGTTGCGCACTGCACGCAGGGCAGGTCACAATAGCTTGGAGATACCGTAATAAATATTATATCGACAGTTTCAGAGATTTAAGCAGAAAAACCATTACACGATATTCTATTCTAAATAGATGCGTTCGGATAAATCACAAGACACTTTTTAACACTGTCTTAATATTTTTTTATAAATTGGTATTTTAAATGGGCACCTTGTTAATTTAAAGAAAACTGAACGTGTTGTATTGTAATTACCACATACCTCTATGTGCTTTCTATTGATTAAATTAGTAAAATTACTAGTTAACGCTTCGGGGTGATACTACTAAATCAAATTTAAAAAAAGCCGCAATAAATTAAAGAGATGAATTTAACTTGATTAGATAGTAGAGTTTGAAGGCCGCGTTTGAAAACACATTGGGATAATTAAGCTCTGCGACTGACCCGAACCCACAAAGATCTTTAACAGATCAATTATTTGAAACACTAGCGCGTCACATTATTGGCAGTTTTCAAAGAAATACACCTATTTTCTGCAGTAACAGGTTCGCACTTCAATTTCCGAACAACTTTCTTTACAGATTCGATTTAAGATATCGCTTTTATTGGCGCTCGTTTTGGTTATGCAATAGCAACCGCACAGCTTAATTTATGAAAGTACAAAGAAATTTCGGTTTTGATGAAAGCTATAAATTTTCTGTTTTTCGTGAAAGCCATGCATTATAGAAATTATGACAGAATAAATGATTTTGTTGAAGGTCAATCGATCGATTTTTTTAATTAATCTTCTTATAATAGACTCGTCTTTGCCGACGTATACGAGAACTGGAATTTTATTTTGGATCTGCACCGAATTGATGGGAATCAATGCCAATGGACTCCTGTCTACGGTTTTATTGGAATAAAAAACTTAATTATGAGCATTAGAAAAATTTGCGTTCGATTTAAATTGTTATTATTAGAATTTATGTTTAAAAATAGATTACCCAATCAAAACCAATAATTAATCTAAATTTCATTTAAGAATTCTTTAATCTTGCTTTAATAAAGCTAAGGTTTTAACACATCTTTATGTGTTTGCGGTTTCTACATCGACTTTTGCGTTTAATGATAGGTAAAAGATGAACGTGGGTTCTCCGCAGGTAAAAGGTGAGCCGGTTTTAGTAACCTACCTGAATCTTCTTGCTGTAGGTCTCGAAATATACCTCTTAAGTCAAATGGAATATCAGTTTTCACAGATATGCATCAAGATTTTTGTTTGTTGATTATTTAACTTTATTGATTCTAACATCGGCATTCAATATTTACCTACGAGTTAACTTCTTAAGTGCCTCCATGGGCAATATGTTTATTTAAACTGAAAACAAAAGAGATTTTGAAAAATTAAATAAATAGAAGTATAAATGGCAAACCGCTATTAAATCAAGCGCAAGAGAACTGGCACACACATCATGATTTGCGTCAGCCGTATACGCTTTTACAACAGTTTATATAGAATGCTACGTAAAGGGCAAATATATAATATTGCGGAATATCGTGTTACGAAAAAGCTTTTTGTTTAAAGTAATTTGAGACAAAATTATTTTTCTTCCATTGTTTGTATAGGTACTTACTTATCTATATCAATTTTTGTACTTACTTTTACTGGGCTGTCGTAAGTTAATTTCTCCAAAAATTTGATATTATTATTTGTACAATATCAATCACGCATCAAACTTCGATATCGGGTTTCATTGTATTGCATCCCTTACAATTTTTTTTTTTTGTTAAAAAATAAATTGCAACGGTTTGATTCTGCCCATTACCGAACAAAGCTAAATAGGTACATAATATCTAAACGATCTTCCACATTATTTCTTCAGTGCTACATGGAACCGTCAATTAAAAAAATAATGACAACAAAAAGATTTATCGAAAAGGACAAAATTGAAACTAATTTAGATTCTTATGCTTTTCATCCCCCAAACAGGTAGGAAGAACTCTCAATCTGAAGAACACGAGTCTTGACGTTATGATAACATCTCCTGCGCTGCCCAGCTGACAGGTTCGATAATTGGCGTGAACTGAACAAAAATAAGTTTGTAGAAAACAAAAATCTATTTTACAGAACAGATGTCTTAACAACTGGATGATAATCTAAGTAAATCCCTTTGTTATAACGATTCTTTTGATTACCCAATTATGGAGCTTTTCTAGGCTATTAAGTTAAGGGTAAATATAAGTAGTATGTCGGGTTAAACCAACAGGTAACAGGAAATGGTTAATTAACTTCGGCTTATTATTCAAAAAGCGCAATTACATATTTTTAATGCAATATGTCGAAAGTTGTATTAGGTTTATAAACCGAGTAATTACAATTACTTCCCCGAAGATTTATGACGTGTAAAGTTGCAACACTTGTAAAGATTTACAGATTGACAATTTGAAGTCATGCTGGTCAACAATAACGCAAACCACTAGAGTTCTCTGACGTCTGACCCTTTGTAGCCGCCGGCCAGCTGTTGGGCCTTAATGAAAATATAATTTTAACTTTTCTACCTGAAGTGTGCGCTATAATAAAGATGTTCCTTAAATTGATACATCAACACGTTTTTCTAAATTCTTGATAATGTAATTTACAACAAAACCTAAACGGTGGAAATTAAAATTATTTGTTAATCATATTTGTGGGTAAGCCAAATTGGGTGTAACATTTAATCTTCCGCACTACCGTTTATAGAAATATAATAGACCGGAGACACGTGTTTCGAACAGTAAGTTCTCGTCAGCACTAAATGTTTTTTTTATTTGAAAAGAATTAAACCTGAATTTAAATTGTTTGGTTACGTGTAAACGAAATTTTAATTCAGTTCTACTGATTGGAGCCTCCGCATATCGATATTTTTATTTAAATTTTGTTTTGCGATTAATTAAAATTTTTCGTGGAAACCCCGAAGCATTAGCTATCTGAAACAAATAATATAAACATGGCGTTTGAAATGCATTTTGGATTAAAAGAACGGATTTGTATTCCAAACGCATAACAAAAAGTCGTGCCACCTCGTAAACGACGCGCCACATGTACTGAAGTGTCCAAGTTAGCTTTTGGTGAAATTTAAAAGTGAGTCGTTGAATGGGATAAATTTTAAATTGCATTTATTACGACGGTTACGTGATTCGTCGGTTATGAATATGTATGGACATACGACCTCTTCATGTAATATGGCTCATAAGGACTTGGATCTGGAATTCAAATAATATTTTCTTTTGCTACTGCAGGTGAAATTTAATCGTCGAATATTTCTACTTTACGCGTTTAAGTAAACTAACACAAGAAAACCATTATCTTGGTAATACTGACGCCCCTTTACATTATAACTATGGCGAGATTTGAAATAATAAATAGAAGACTCATAGAAAGGCTTCCAATTAACAATAGAGTTAATGCTAATATATTCAGGTAGAAGTGATAGGGCAAACAATTACCTTTCTAATTTATTGCATTGGTTTGTTTCAGAGGGAGAAGGATTGCTTAATGAATTCTGGTCGAGTGGCTGAAAGGGTTGATATTGAATTTATTAGGAGTGAATTATTTACGCAAGAATAATTTATTTAAATTTTACCTGCATCGTCCTCGCCACCTACACCTTACAAATTAATTATTCTTCTTCAAACGTAAACTTTTAAAAGTTGTCATTCCGCACTGTACAAACAAATATGCATCAACTCTTCCTTATAAATTGAAAGCATTCATGAGAAGATTGCATTTTTATGGTATTTTTAATATTCATATTTCTAACAATTCAGTGAACACAGGGAAATATCAACAGAATTCCAATTGAATTGATTTCTCAAATGATGATAACAAAAGCATGCATTATATAATATATTTTTTAGTCGAATAAACAAGAACGAAAATTGAGAATATTTAGAAGAAATACAATTCGGGCGAAACAATTAATTATCGTTGATCAAGCTAATAATAAAATAACTTATACAGGTAATTCGGTGATTAACCATGATTACCTCCATTCAATAAAAATATATCTCTACTTGCCGTTCCGAAAACAGAATATCTAATATGGTTTCACAAATAAATAATGTTAATTGTTTGGAAGGTAAAATTTCGATTTAAATAAAGAAGAAATATTTTATGCCGGCAAAATATAGATTGATGAATCAGTATTTTCCCTTCTTGCTAAATTTCCGTATCAATTTATAATCAAAAATAAAGATATTACAGAACCATCAAAAATAGGGCAACTTATTTATATATTAAGAACTGCATGTGTAAATAATTTTACGATTATTATATTTACAAACTTTATGTGTAGACTTAAATATTTCTATCTACGAAACACGATAAATTATTAATTATTATCGATTTTTCTAAACTTTTATTAGCACACATAAACGGCGTCGACGAAAGTAAGTTTAAGAAAGCTTTGTGAAATTTGCACCTCATAACTTTTACACTATAGAAGTGCCATATTTATGTAGCTTCAAGCAGGCATTTGGCATTATTAACCGAGATGTGAAATATTTTATCTTTTCCAACTTGAAGATTTATCAAAAATTTATTTATAACTATTGTGTAGCGAATAATGCTTCTTTCTGGTCTATGCATAAATTACTTAAACTTTGACATGTTGTAGTTTTTAATGGAAATAATAATTAAATAACAATAAAACTATCAACAATACTGCTAGGAACTATCGATATGTATATTGTATATTGCTTCGTAACAGAATGTAAGCCACGAAAATAAGTAGTCGAAGACGAATAATTCAATTAGTACAATGCTACCGAGTCGAGTAGTCTGACCAAAATAGGCCAACTAAATTTTCAATGTGAACAAGAACTAATGGAAAGTGAGTGCTTTTATACATAATTTTAAGATTAGAATAAATCGTACCATTGCATGTTCCAAACAATTCACACCACATTAACATATTAATATTATAATTTTTTTTTATTTCGCCTTCCCATTAAAGCTACAACAATGCTTCGATGTACTATATTCGGGTCGGTGGAACTATATTCACTTTTGGACAATATCAATCTGCCAATTGTATTATATTGTATTATTTGAAACAAATACAAAACTTAAGAGATTTTTTCAATTACGTTATAAGAATGTATTATCAAAACTAGAGAGACTTGTTCTTCGGAAAACATAAAACAGTAAAGATATATTAAAATGTTTTGTCTGAAATAAACTCAAGTAATAAACAATAAATATTAAGACATACACAAAGGAAATATTTCTTAAAGCATTTGAAAAGTTTCCCAAGTAAGTTTTCATAATACAGTTATTAAGTTCCATCTTTGACATTTACTTTATAAAATGTTTAAAACACGCCTACCTGTTTAACAAGCAATGTAATATTTTAATGAACCAAAAATAAAAGTTCCTCAAAGACCATCATTTTAAAGCAATCTTTTTACTTCAAATTAAATATTACAAAAATGAATAGGATTGAACAGCGAACTCGTAAAAAAAATTAGAGGATTTTTGTATTGTGTACAAAATCGTAAATTATTTTAAATGGGAACCCTTATTTTTCTAAAGAGCAAACTTTTCTGAATGTGGATGTTGATTCCGAAACATCGACGGTACAGTCAAATCAAACACAATAAAAAATTGTCAATCGTTCGAAACTTTACGAGCTCACTGTAGGCATAACTTTCAATATAAAGATGATAAATGGTAACCCATCTAAACTGAAAAGTCAACTTCCGGAAAAGGTTCCAGATATATTGGTGTGGTCAAATAATATTTTTTTAGCAGGAATTTTAAGTTTTAACTCGCAGAAACAATGGAAAAATCACGATAAAATAATTAAGAGGGGTTAAAAGATGAATAAGTTAGTGACAAGAGTGAATGAATATAAGGGAGGTGTTGACTCAAGGGAATGCTAAACTTAATATTTTATAAGGGATCCGAAATAAAAATAAGTTCCAACGTTTGAAAGAAACGCTCACTATTTAATATTATTTACTAAAATTCTGTTTTATATGTATTTTAAAAAAAGTTATAATGTTTTATTGACATATAGAAGTAATAGATAAAATTTATAGAATCCAATTTTATCAAATTGTATGGATTTTGATATTTGTTTATTTGATAGGCGATATAAGATCATAAATCTTATAGCTTATTTCTTGCGACTAGTATTTATTTAATGGCAAGTGAAAATTCACCTCATGTTCTTCACGATGAGTATATTAATGTTGGTATTTATCTAATCGAACCCCAGATAGCTTGACCTTATCGTTTATTGGCTTTTTCATTATTTATTTTATTACGACAATAGAATTTATAATCGATATTAAAGAGAATCGTTTCAATAATATTTTAATAAAAAAAATTTCAATTCAAATCGAAAAAACTGAATATTAAAAGATTGAATACAAAACGGTCCGACAGCATCATATATTTATCTTCAAAATTTTAACCGTTGAAAGGATTCGGCGCATCAGACTTTGAATTTCAGTATATCAATTGAAGATAATAAATGCCCTCGGACATTTTTTGCTTAAATAACTTATTGAAACCTAAAATGTAAAAAAAATTCTTGTACCTATTATTTACACTTGTCCGCTGTGGAGTCAATACAATTAATTAAGTCTTCCAATTAGTAGCATCATCCGCTAACAATCCTTTGAACTATGAAATGTTTTCACAACTAACAATAGGTTTGTCTATAGTATATCTAATCAAAGGTATTACAATATGTCCAGATACATTGCAATATATAATTAAATTAATTTAAAAAATAAATACATTTTCGAAAACAAAAGTACCTATACCTACGATATATAGTATACCTATTTTAACCATTGATTTACAGGAAGTGAACTTTTTATATTATTTTCAAAAATGCCCATAAATTAATTTTAAAAATTCAAGTTATCATCATTAAAGTTTACTGGTAAGGGGCTCTATTAGGGACGGTGTCTATATTTAATTTTTCCCCATCAAAAGATGTTCCGGATTATTTGAAAATTGATAACCCTAAATAACAACAAAGGATAGATAAAATTGACGCCATATTTAATAAAACTGTACGATATACTCGAAAAATAAGGTGATAAGGTGTTTGAAAGTATAACTATGTCATACAAAATCTCAACAACTTGATCACAAAGAAACCGCCAAAAATATTGTTGTTGAAGCAAATTGATTTTCAAAATAAAATATTTACTCAAGAAATAATGTTTCCTGGCGGTATTTAAAAAATAAAGTAATAAAATTACTATAAATTGAGTTGAAAGCTCATTTGCCATTACAAGAAATTAATCGGTTGATCAGGTGAAAAATTTATTTTGAAAATAATCAACACAATTTTTAATGTAGAAAATTATCTGGAATTTACTTGTTTTTTATATTAAATATAATAAAATTTATTTACAAAAATTCTAAATAAACATTGATTTAACTTTTATTTTTGATAACAAAAATGTAATGACATTTAATAATAAAATTTTGCAATCTCTAATTGCAACAGGTAGATATATTTTATCAAAAGTATTAGCAAGTAAACAGAATTGCAATAAAAAAATAATTTCGATTTTAAAATTTCAAATTTCAAGTTTTTATTTTGATGTGTCTCATCGTCGGGGGCATCGGACTTCGTTGATTTTAACGCAAAAAGTTAATATTGGAACCCAGATGGACCTATTAAAGTGATTTCAAATTTTTTTATGATTAAGTGGGGTTGAACTTTATCGGTGCTGTTCATGAATGGATTAACAAGATACTAATTAGTGTCAAATGGATTAACGTGATTATCCATAGGTATCACGAAAGAATCAAGAAAGACCAGGCTTAATCTCTATACTCTTTAGATTTAGGGTATTTTTTGTTTTAAAGAAAAAGTCAGCTAAAATATGTAAATATTTGACAAAATTTATTATATCAATTAAATGACACATTGATTTTTGTTACTTTTGATAAGCATATCAAAGTTTATCAAGCTAATTTTGCGGTGAAATTAATATATTACACGATAATACTTTAATTTTAATCAAAAATTTACCAAATGCACTTCACTAAGCAGTTTTTATTGGAAACGATATATAATAAGAAAACTGTCGTTTGTGAAGTTTTTCTTACTTTCAATAGATTTTTCTTATTGGCAAATTTAAATTACATTATCGTACGACTTTCATTAGAAGCAAAGCAACAAATTGGTAAATTCTTGTATTTAATTATAAGTATAGAGGGTATATAGAGTAAATTAAGAAAGAAAACTAAAAAAGTAAGCAATAAAAAGTACAAACGCTAATGTATAGAAAAACTTTTAAACCATTATATTATTACAGGTACCATGGCTGCAATTATATTGGCAATAAAAAATATTTGACCTAGTCGGAAGAATTAAAAGCAAATAATTGTAGGTCTCAATTTAGTGTTTGTCACAAAGCTCAATCTTATATATTATAATTTCAAAAAGGGGTTTCCCTTTATTATTCGAGCGCCCCTTTTATAAAAAGTCCTTTCTGATTCAAGATTCTGTATCTGTGTCTATGTACCGACAAATATCGACCGCGAAATAAATATCATATTATCCAACCAACCCCATAAAATACACAATAGATTTATGAATCGGCTTTTTAATATCAAACTTCAAAGGATACAACACCGTCTTAAGCTGATACTTTCACTTGTAATGCTGATAGCTAGCTACCTGTTGAAATTACATTAATCTCAAAACGAACATGGCCAACTAACTAGATATTAAAAGTAGTAATTATATTATTATCCCTACTATTTTTTTTATGAAACCCCCTCCAATTTGCAGTTTCATTGGATGAAGCTTTAAGGGGGACTGTCTGCTGTTGAGAGCCATGCAGCTGTTCAAATTAAGTTGACTTAGGTAAGGTGTACGTATAGTCGGCGAGAGTAGTCAGTTTAATTTCGTTCGTTGCCGTGTAAACGTAGTTTGATTTTAAAGTGTTTTGCTTATCCTATTTTAATGTTCAAGTGAGTGATAATCTTTGTGTTTAGTGTTGTGGTTTCCTTGTGTTACATGATTTAATCATGGATTTATGTTATGTGATTCGCATTGGATTACGGAAGATACACCACCCAGAATAACAATATAAAGGTTATAACCTATTTAGATATTTATAGTTACCTATATTTGCTATAAATTTAAAAGTGATATTTGTACAATGAAAACTTGCAAAATATAAGTGATGAAAGATTTTTATTTTAATGAAATTTGAGCATGAAAAGATGCTTAAATTCCGTGCTATCCAATTTATCGATGTACATCAAAAAGCGGTTGGATAGTTATTAGCAAAGAATGAAATATTTAAACTCAAAGGCTGTTGAATATTTATAATTTTATTATACAAACACTGCGGGTTATTATACATTTGCATGTGGATTTTCTATTTGCCAACTTTATACATTGAAGGACTTTTACATGTTTACCTATGGGCAATACAATTTTTAATCAACGTAAATAACTGCCGTCTATTAAAATATAATTAAATTTCAAAATGAAAAGTAGCAAAACAGTGATTTGTTGGAATTGTTGATATGATCAATTGATACGTTCAAAGAACGTCTTTCGCATCCAAAAATTTGGTTGGCGATCGTATGGTTTGGGAAAACTTGAAATGTTTTTTTAACTACCCTAAAATATTCGAAGCTTACCTCGCTTTAACGTGTACACAAAAATACACTCAGTTAATCCAAGGCTACTAGAGATTACCTCGACTCCCCACGACTTCTAGAGCTTCTTAAGACGTATTTACGCTTAAATATTTTCAGTAGTTAATCTCCTAGATTATATTCCGCAATGATCATAATTACTTTTAGATAGCAAAAACGGAAACAATAAAATATCGTTAAATATAGGAATTAAAGATTTAACAAGTTAATTTATAATTATTTTTCCAAATCCGCACACAATTTAAACTGATTAAACGTGGCAATGGATGATAATAATAATATTATTAATGATTGTTAATTGAATTCTATAATATTTTATTATTATAACTTATAAACAAATGTAGGCCATTATTATAACAAATAAAGTTGAAGGAGATGAAAATTGCAGTAATGAACTTCCAAGATGTTAAAATATTAGTAAACACTAGTATAATTGGTAAAATTAAAAGTAGAACAATAACACTTGAAAATTGTGTTAATTATGTAGAAACGGTTAAGACAGGTGTGAAGAGACCTACACTTTGGGAAAACAAGTTTTCAAGTTGTACATATTTTAAATTAAGTGTTTAAGTTGAATTAATTTCCTCAGTTTTTGTTCTTATAATTTAATCATTAAATGTGATTATATAAAGTTATGTTAATGCGTCACTAAATTTAATAAGCAACTTTTTTATCGACGTTCAATAAATAATCGATTATGACAACATTAAAGTACACCGAATTATTGTTATCTGGTGGATGATTAATGGAAAATATTTAAAACTATACTAATTAAATAATGATGTGTCGTGTTTTCACCATATCTATACTTACATTGTTCAATGGTTTCGCAAAAATACATTGTTGGTTTTTATAGAAACTTTTGAATTTATAGTGTGGGGAATGAAATGATAAATCTTTCTTATGTAGTAGATCTTTTGTGACACCCCCGGATTACAAAACGACTTGAAAACTACAAATTAAGAGAAATATGAAAACGTTCATTTTAGTTTTAACTTTTTATCGCGAAAAGTATTTTAAATAATTAGAATTGTCTAATATTAACAACTTGAAAACGAAGTTTTGACTGAAATATAGTAAATTCGGATTTTATAACAAAACAAATTCTTATCAATTAATAGATTTTTAAAATATCACAGTGCGGTAAGAGATACATTACTCTACGGTCAAGTTTGCACAAATCTCACTTGCTATATAGCAGAGTATGCTGTCATCTGACGGCAAAATATTGCAATACTACGTCGCTTTGATTCAGTATAATTAATACGAATAAATACTTGCGAATTTAATATTAATTTCTAAACATTTCATCTGATTTTATAACTTCCAAAAACTTTTCATTCAAAGCAAGAAGTTAAATTTTGAGTTTACTAATATACTTTAAATATAGATTAGATAATATTGAAGTCGATTCCTAATACAATATTGACTTTTTCTAGAGTAGGTGTAATATAAATACTATGTTGTACTTTCTATTAAAACGTCAATAATCTTTAATATTGAAATCGTAATTAAGTATGGACACCAACTCGTATATTGACATTTTTTCAATATACCCCACTTAGAGAACATTCTATAAAATGTTAGCATATTTAACGATTTTCTAATTTAATAAATATTTTAATATAATCGTTTATTAAAATATTAAAAATAACTAAACTGTAATAAAAAAAATTCTTCAAGATGTTCATTTTCGTTGAAAATAATAATCAAATTGTCCTATATGCAATAATTATCGTAGATATTATATTGGAACAAAATTGTTTCCGCATCAACTTTGTTTTGTAATGTTGAATATTATACCGCAGTTTCGTGATGATTATAGGAAAGATATTCAGAAAGCTTCATCTATGTTAGAGGTCTGGTCTACCATATTATACATAAATTATTATGTTTGTAAAGTTCCAGAACACAATTGAATTACAGTTATCTAGTGTTAACTTAGTGATGACCATTATTAAATTTATACACCTGTGGTATGCTTGTAATTCGAATATTTTAGAAGTTATACTTTATTAATTAACAAACTTACACGTAGCAATAATTGATTAAGTTTCACATTAATAATTAATTAATGTTGAATTATTTGTCAACATATTCATTAAATTCTAGGATAACAACATCGAACTTAATGATTGCATATTCTATTAGGGTATATTTGCGATAGTTATCGAATCCCTGGTAGTAGTACATATTAATTTTTTGTAAATTGCCCAACTCTCGTCGTTTACCTTTGTCCGCAATATGACTAACAAGAGTTGTTGTTTCAGTTTGACCGTAAGGTCTATGGAAAGACAGCCCGAGTACCAAGAAGAGCCGCCACCTGAACTCGAGGCCATGTGGGGGATGGAGGCTGGCGCCGAGTGTGACTGTCCCGGACCACCTCCGGAGTTCCTATTACCACCTCCCCCCCGGCCGCCAATTTTGCAACCAGAAAATCCTCTTTATTGTTCGGAGGATCCGTTACCAATTGAAACTTGTGATGCTTTACCGGTAAATATATTGCTTTGGAACAACATGTAAAAAGTTGTATTTAATTACTCTTTCAAATATTTTAAAGATTTCTTTCATGTTCACTTGCGGAATTTAGAGGGTAAAGTAATTGTGTTTCTTTATTTGATTTATGGTGGGCAGACAGGTGAAATTTACTGCCTTTGAAGTTTTGTACTCGTAAATTCAATTTGTGTAGGTACGAATATCTGAAACAGAAACGAACACAATTTGATTGTTGAGGATTTTAAGATTTTCAATTAATTTCCATTTTCCGAAATTTTTCCCCAAGTAATTAACACTTATATGCGTTTGATTAACCGTAACGTTAATTTAAACAGACTTGAATAATTTGAACATGTTTAAATTTCAAACCTCAAACCGCACACGTCAAATACATTAATTCGTGAGAATCGAAGCCGATGCGAAACCGAAACTGTTTATAGAAAACCAACTCATTTTTAGCGTGTCAATAAACGTGTTAAATTTCACTTTGAAACTTAACACCGCTTTGTGAAAATACATATACATGGGAGCTTATTGACCAAAACTTGAAAGTTTTTAGGATAACAGGGATACGCCGTATAATATTCAGGTAAACTCCGACGCTACCAAAATATACAAAAACATTTATTATTCTCGAGATATTTCTGCTCGAACATTTGATTGCGAATTAAAAATCTTTCAAAATCTCTCAACATAAATCCTGCATTTTAAAGAGCAGACGTTCTAATTAAAAATCGGTTCCTTTAGGAAGGAAATGAGTTATACCATTAATATGTTTACTACTTTTAATTTACACACGCTTTACGTCCGGGAGGGTTTTTCTTACATCTCTCTTTCATCACATAAATTTACCGAGCACCATTTACTCTCGCTTATATTCCTCGCTCGATTAAATAACCGAGTAGCAAAATTATTTTTATTTCTGTTGAGGTTTGTTAGTTACGCCGTTTAACACGCCGACTATTCGAAACTTTTACTTGCAAGACATATGACCCATCATTTTTAAAATTGTACCTACAATTTGAATTTCCTGTGGTTAAAACTTTATTAGCTAATTTTTTGCTTGTATAATTTTTAAAAGATGGTGTGAACTTGATTATAAAAAATTGTTAATGGACCACCGACTTGACTGTTTTGGAAAGATTTAAACAGCACAACAACCACCATAATTGAGAGCTGTAATGGGTCGTTAATCAACCTGGGAAACTAATTACTTATTCAAATTCTAGACAAACGCTTGTTTATGGACGAAATAAAACTAAAACCGAAATGACATTTTTACATCGGGATTATCTGATTCGAAATCAAACATTTACTATGATGCATTAGTTCCGTCTCTTATATAAGATTAATTTAATAGATGTTAGAAATACCTTTTAATATACCTGTACGCTATAAATTCTCAAATAAACAAGTGTGGCAATTCAACACCAGTATTCACAGATATCTAGTCCCAGTTTGGAATAAATTTACCTTTCTATCGCACAGAATCTTCTTTTATAGAAATCAAACGCTAAATTTTTAAAATTAATACAGAAAGGTTTTTCGTTCAGCAGAGCAAAACATTCATAAGCGGCGTTATTAATTTTTGCTTATATTTATGAATAAGATAATTGAATTCAATATTGAAAAAAAAATTTAATATTAGGTAGGGTTACTACGATTATACTAAAAACTTTATTAGATTTTTTTTTTCATTATGAAATTTATACCTACTCTTGTCGGGTAATACTGGAAAATTCACTTCCGAAAATTGTATTCAACATAATCTTTTGTCATTATTGATTTGGTATTTTTCACCATAAATATCGTACGTGCATTTCAATTAATGAATCCTGCATGCTAAATAAAATATCCGAAAGTGCTTTGTACAATAAACTCTTATTTACTTTATAATTGAAAACTCTATCGGGAATTTAATAAAGCTACTATTTTTCGTTTGCGTAATACAAAATTAATATGTTATAAATTTTAAATGATTCGGAGTTTTAATTAATTTCGTTAAATATATAATATTGAATTAACTACGTTGTTAAAAACTTTATTACAGTGTGGTATTATACCCAACACAATATATAACATTAATTCTAAAACTGGGGTAAGCACCGATGCTATTGACAATATTTTTTAAACGTTTACATTTTCTAAAGGAAAAAATATATACGAACATATTGCACAAGCTAATTTTTGTCCATTTTCCTGTTGAGGATTCCACTTCATAAGCAAATTAGACCTTTTTTTTTCGAAAAGATTCCAATATCTATGGTAATTTAATAGGAAGCATTTATTTATTACATAAATCTTGGTTATTTTTTAACCGCGAAACTTGGCAATTTGAAAGGCATCTTAATGTTTCTCAGCATGCATTATAAAATGCAGAAGGAAGCAGAATAACAGTAATTTTGTCACTAATCTTTCCACAAAGAGATAGCTACTTACTACTTACAAGAGTGGTCGTAAATTTTGACAGACATTTCAAATAAAGCTGCTAAATATCAACGACTAGACTTAACCTTCCCATCACGGATCCTCCCGTTCGAATACAAAATGTTTTATGACCTTAACTTCTGCCATTCTTAAAATTATTAGTCTGGCTAATGATTTTATAAGTTCTTCCAGATATTGTAAATCTTCTAAAACTTTAGAAGTCGTTCATTTTGACAAGTTCGGAGGCAGAAATGAAGCAATCACAACCACCTGCCACTTGTTGTCTCGGCATTTAAGGGCAAATGCATTTGACACAACATCATAAATTACACTATTTTGCATAATATAAATGGTAAACTAAATTAAAACTTTTGTTATAAATTAATTTGAACGATTTTTGTGTTTAAAAATATTTTTGTTCATTATGCAAAACTTGGAACATACTTTGAAATTGAATTTTAAATACTGTAAGTATACGTACAAGAAACTTAAAAAAAAAATTAATTCCGAAAATATTACATAACTTCGCTGTTGGTTGTTGATATTCCGGTGCTTTATTTCAGTTTTTTTTTATTACTTTCCAAAAGTTTTGTAACTAAATTACTAATTGAACATTGAAGAAAATGTTAAATTTTGTGGTTGGTTATTTCGCAATACTATTTCATAAATACAATAATAACAGCTAAATTACTGCAATGACAACCGTGACCAATAGAAATTATTTCCATACTTAACACAAAAAGAATAGGCAGTTTGTCACAGTTATTTTGTTATGAGGTCTCACTTAAGCGTTTGGACGAATGATATATCAGCAGGTATATTTAAAAAAATATTTAAATTGTGCTTTAAACTTGATTTTTATTTAAATTTTCTTGTTCGGTAAATATTTATTTTACATTTATGCAAAAGCACATAAAGTCGCTGTGATTATTATAATTAGAACGTTTTTTTATATTATCTCGCTTTTTATTATAATAAAATTATTAACATTTTTATTATCTCATATAAATAACTAGAAGTGTTATACGGATTTTAAGTTTCACAAGTTTTAAAGATACCATAATATACTTGTTGCGAACGAGGTTTTGGTTTTCGGTGATTATTTAAATTGTCAAAGCTCTCAAATTTGAAAGATATAATATTACAAAGACATTATAATAAATTTAAAATTTTAATTGCCAACTTTCCGAAACAGTGATTAGTGCATCCTTGTATAGTGGAGATATTTTAGTTTCTATTAACTAATTATTTTTTTTGAATAGCAGTGGATATATTTTTAAAAATTTAAATTGCCCAAAATTTTTTACCGTTTAAAAAATTAGTGTATTAATTTGTTATTCCGTTTTTTTTTTCTCACTAATTAAAACATTTTTATGTAAACGAAAACATTTTCATTGGGTAGCATAAAAAGCCTATTTTGTTTTCGACGTTAATAGAAAGTTGTAGTGTTTTTTTTAATATTATCGTTATTTTTTTATAACCATATTACATCCCGCGGCAAACTAAGCTCTGTATATAGACACATCACGCTTCATAATAAAGCGCCTAAAAAATATGTTAATAATCCGAATATAGAAACTACCTGAGGAGATTGAGTGAACACCGCCTCAACAGATTGAATCATTATTTGATTCAAAATGAAGGCAATCTTCTTTGTGGCTTTTATAAGCGAATCTGTTTCAGTACTTATTATGTTATTATAATATTACAGATTTAACGATTTGATTGTTTTTCTTTTTTTTTTATCTTTTATTTACATATTTATATTACCTATACTAGCTAGGTACCTGCAATAAATATAAAAAATAAATTTCATTAAAAATTAGTTAATAGATATTCAGGTATATATTTAAATTTTTTAAATATTCCATTTATAATAATTTCAGATTTAAATTTGTTAAATTTTTATAGTCGATTTAGCGAGCAGGTGATACCATAATTTATATATTTTATTGTTAATTTTTAAATTCTTGCATTTAAATTTTAGAATATTTTATTTATCACGTGTTGTCTCTCAAACTTTCTGTTCGCCACCTCTTCTTATCCGGCGCCCCGTGCCGACACATATTTGACAACTCTTTTAAAAGCGCCGTTTGTATATCTATTTCTGTTTTTTATAAAACCTCGCGTCGTTAAATCCTTTTGTATATCGTAATTATTTTTTCTGAAAGCAGTTTATTTACCATAAATTCCTTTTTCGATATTTAAAACTTAAACGACGAGTGTTTATTTATTGTTAAGGTTGCTCGAAAGGTTTGTTTATGTCGGTGCATGCCTACAAATTTAAATATTTAATTTTCGAGATGATTTGACTTTCAGAAACCTCTTGGATAATTTCCTTAGAAGCTTGATCAGTGAAATTAATTCTCTTTAAGTTTAACTTTTAAATGGAACTTCCATATTTTAAAAGTGCAATGAATAGTTGTTGATTAATAGTTTTTTGAATGGGCGAAAACGCATTGCAGAGTGGATGTTATCAACACTTTTACATATGAATTTCTAGTCGGAAATTGCTTTCCTTTACATCTTTTTGATGAATGTTTGTTAGTTCTGCTGAATCGTGCAGGATGAATATTCATATCGGCACTGTATACATGTTTTTCAAGCCACAATTACACTAAAATCGCACTTCCAATACAGCGAATAGTTGCAATATTGATAAAAAATCTGTTAAGGATCGTAAATGAAAATTTTTGTTTAAAGTTTATTTATAATTGAATAAGTTAATTTTTTTGGCCATATGGCAATTATATAATTTTGAAATAATGAAGATACTGGAAATAAACTAATGATTGCTTGGTATACTACATTATGTATGTGCGTGATTGTTAAAGTTTTTAAAGGTTGCGTCGAAAATAAATTACAAAGAAGAAAAAGTGTGCATGAACATCAAAGAATTCCGTGTGTTTCTTTGATATACATCTACCTATTTATCTAAAATAAACACAAGTATTTTGTTAACAGAGCTCTATCGATTATTTAGTGTTAATTGTGTACACAATGAAAATTTGTTTTATTTTAGAATTTGCCCTAACGTGGTTCTGTGTGTGCCATTGGGTACTAATTGCTAAACACAAACTCAGACAATTAATTCTATCCGCTAAACTTGTCATTACACTGATAAAAACTCGATGATTTATATAATTATCGACAAATTAGTCTTCCAATTTTGGCAATTTGGTTAAAACATAGCCGAACATTATTTTTTTTAAACTCATTGCACGCTAATTTATTGTAGTTGTAAAGGATTAATCGAAAATTTAAGTAGGTACTAAGTTTTGAATAAATTATAATGTAGCTGCTTCAATTAGACTCGTTAGAAAATTTTAACAAAGTTTCAAATGTTCTAAAGGAAAAGTTTGAATTGTCAACATTTAAACTACGCATAAAGGATATATTCTTAAATGGCAGAAAATTTTACTAACATGAGAAAATTGTGCTTTTGTTCAACTTCCTAAGGGTTCATTATAATAAATTATCAAGCCTGGAAGTAACAGTATTTATTTCACTTTTATTGTTTCTATAATAATTTGCAAACTGCACAAAAAGGTTAGCTTGCTGGCGAATTTGAAATATTTATTTTGGTCCATCAATTATTTCTCTTTTGTGATAAAACATTAGAACAATTTTATAAGCCAATATATCCACACAATTTTAAGTTTTTATTGCCCATAAAACAATTGAAACTTTCAGTCAACTTTTATAGTTTTGATATCAAACTTGAAAATAATTTTTATTGCTGACCAATATATCGCACGAAAATAAACATAATTAGGTATATTTATATAAGAAACAAACTTATCGTTTATTTGTTTATTATTAATATATTGTTATTCCCGGAACCTCGAAATATTAAAAGAAGACTGACAATAACTTCGTTATAATATCCAGGCCAGTCTTCAAAGTTGTACATTTTTTTAACTCTGAAAGCAATCATAATTTTTAACAGTCTCAATACTATTTTAGAACCAATTAGCGACTGTGTGTGAAAATTACAGAGCAATCATTTAAAATTTTACTGGTGTACTATCGGACGCAGTTTAAATTAATTTTTTTTTAAATTTTACTACAAAAATAGCATTTGGTAAGTACATATAGCACTAGGTACTCCATCTGCTTCTGTATTCAAGTGATAATCATGACAATCGCATGTGTAATGAAATGCTTTGTTCCAATCTGTCTAACATGTTAAACAAAATTTCCCAACTGTCTAAAGCCACGAGTAAAAAATCTAAATTGAAAAAAAGAACTGGCGAAAGTTAATTATTTACAGAATAATATAAGGCTTTGTTAAAATCAAAAATAATTTGGACAAAGTAATTAATAAAGTCAAAATTCTGATTAATGGGTTGTTTGCGTTTCAATATTTAATATCAACTTTGTGTCAAATTAATCATTTAAGAAATTTGTATAGTAGTAAAGTTAATTTTCTTTGCCGATACAAACTTTTAGTTTGAAGAAACGATAAATTAAAATTTATCAAGTAATATTTTACAATAATTAATCCATTGAATTATTGTTAACTTCTTAATTTTTTAAATGGGTTCGATTTAGGTTAAGATAAAATTTATTACACTGGAAAAATTCATTTATGAATCAATCTTTCATAATTTATTGAAGTTTTTATGATTTTATACCAATCAATATTTGAATGCAGCACAAATCAAAGGATCGTTTGAAATGCCTTTTAGCTTAATGAACACAATTGTAATAAATTTACCATTGAAATTTTATAATGTAAATACGATCGTTAGTAATAACGAAATTGAAAATTTCAATAGACGCTAATACAAATTATTAGTACTTGGTTTAAAGCGTATAGTGACCAAGTAGTAGGAGACCGGAAGTCATGTGTGACCTGAAATGGCTGGTTCCGGTAGTCGGGCCAAAACAAAAGAGGCCATAACCCTATGAAGCGCATCAGTTTTTCGAATGGCTCAAGTTTACCTTTCAGAAGTTACTCGAGTGAATCTAATACCTGAAATTGTTCTCGGAGACTAATCTGTCTTTTTTAAACTTTAATTTTGGGGTAAATGATATATGACGATATTTTACCGCACGATAGAATATTTAAAAAGCTGTAAGCATAGGTATAAAAATAAAATATCTGATTGCTTACACTGCCTTTTATTATGTAGCTTCTGTCTCGAAACGCAGTAAAAGGTTTCAATAATCGTATACAAGAACTGTATTTTTCTTTATGTTTTGTTATATTGTTACTACTGTAAACATTAAGCACCGCGTGCACATAACACTCGAGAAATAAATTTGTAGCAGCATGTTATTTCTTATGCAACGTTCTAATTATTGCTCCGGTAGTTGGAGAACCGGTATACCTACCATTAAGTTTTAATTATAGGTAAGATGTATTTATTTTTACTTGTACAACTCACTTGGTACATAATAAACACAAACATATCTACAACTGCATAGTAATAGAAAGTCCATTTTCGAATTTTTCAACGAAATCTGAAAAAATTGTATCTTATGATTGCTCCATTGATTTTTAATAAAATATAAGTTGATATAAGAATCTATAAAATATTATGGTTCTGGTTGTAACATTTTTTGAGTGAGGTAATAAATACACCATTTCGGACCACCCACCTCGATTTTTATAATAGTAGATCGGAGCTAGCAGGAATAAAGTACTAGGCAACCACTTATAGTAGGTATTGTTGTAATGTATTATTTCAACATGTCTTGGCATAAGGTTGTAATAAACAGACTTGATTAGAAATTTTATTACAAAAATAATGCAGCAATTAACACTTGATTGCTGTATAAATAATGAACTCCAAAAATACATCTCTATAACGGGCTATTTGTTTCTTTTCCTATTATTTTCAAGCTCTGTCTTTTAAAATCGAAATTCAGGCCATGTCGCTCCAGAAGTCTACGACCCAACGTAATTATACCTATTTTGAATATCTAGTTATTAAATTTTATATTTCAAACTTTTGTTAAACGATAAGAATTGCGCAATAATTATCCTAGCATAGAATATAACATAATTGTATTGGAAAAAGTAATAAGAGGTATATTGAGCACAGAATAATTATCTATACCTAGCACCCGTGACGCTTCGCTATTGCCTGCACTACTGTTGAACAGAGTTACATAAGTTATATTTTGAGAACTAGGAATCCTGCGGGGTAAATTACGGTTAAATTAACCAAATTCTTGCTAAAAAAGTCCTTCCCCTGCGGTCTCGCGATTTTAATCGTAAAACTTATAGCTCAAGAGGGTTCATATTTACAGCATTAAGTTAATACATAGTGGTGTCCGGTTATATCGAACTTCCGTTTATAGCGAACTGATCTGCAGGACAAACGTAATTATTATTGACTCAATCAATCGGTGCCTTGAGACTGCTTATAATCGGGCACGAGTGGGAATATTCTGATTGATCCATCTCGGTCAGAACAATTTTAATTGAATGCAGAAAACCTAGTCAAAGCAATAAATTGCATCAGGGGAAATTAATTAAAAGTTGGTATTATAGTAGTTACATACCTAATACAAAAATTAGAAAAAAAAAACTTAAGTAATGTAGTAAAAACTTATAAAACTATTTTTTTGACTTACGAAACCCACAGTGTTTTTAAGTCTATGGAGGCAAAAAATTTAAATATTTTGGATTACATGATATTATGATTTTAGAAGTGTCTAAAAACAAAAATTTACTTGTTTACTGATAAGAAGATATAATATGAATAGATTAAAAAACGAACATCTTTTTTGTATTTCTTAAAAACTATACTAAAAAAACTTTCCTCTCTTAATATTTACACAGAGCCGGATTAAGCTTTTATATACTATATTATACGGATATAATAAGAGATTTAAAAAAATCCGGTGTATAATTTGAAAAAATTTACGATTTTGAAATTTGAAAAAAAAATAATGATTAATAAAATATGAAAATTCCAAAAAAAATAGTAATTGTTTTATCTCTAAAAGTTGTATATATTTGAGGGGTGACTCGTCCTATTTACGTCAAAATTTTAAAATCTCCTTATTGTTACTTCTGAGATATTAAACTTTCAAATCTTTTTGTCATTTTGGTTTTTAAAGCTGTATTCCCATTAAGCCGGCACGACATTCGGCGCTTTGATCTTGCGACAGCGATCAAAAGTATTGCAACAAATATTGATTTCCCAAAGCCATAGACTGGAGAAAATGAGAAACACACAGTATAAATCGTCAATTATTTACGTTTAGCTGAAAATATTATTTTAAATTGGTTGGCTTATTTAACATATTATATTTTGATAATAATCATAATAATGACATATATTTACTGATAAATAAATAAATACAACAAGAAGTTTTATTTTTACATGTTATATTAATTTATAACTTATTGATTATTTCTTAGTTGAAAAACTCTTATTTTGTGGATTCATTTGTAGGGAAAATAAACCTTTACTAACTGAATAATTTTACTAAATAACGTGCTTCTTAATTACAACATAGGGGATTTCTACCTTTATGATGGTTAAACATGGAATATTTAAAAAAAAAATAGTTAACAATATTATTAATAGTACCTATTTTAGATAACGAAGGTGTAAGGTAGATTTATTATTTTATTATTATTACCTATAACCTCTTTACACGCTCCCGAGAAATTGTTCAAGTTATACAAAATTAAAAATAATAAAGCAGAAAATAATTAAAATATGGATTGAATTAAAACAATTTATTACTTGTTAAAATACATTTATACGGATATCAATGTACAATAATAATTATTATAAGATATTTAGATGAGTAGACGTAGAAATGTGCTATAATCTCAAAGGCAGCGATATATTTAATTATTATCAATAACTTCAATTAGGCGGAAATGTACACAGAAAAAAATAATTGGTAAAATCATCTAAAATTGTAGAAAATTCATCTAAAATGTGTGGTCGATTTTCAACCTTCTACTTCAAGTTTCTAAATCGTCTACTTGCAAGTAGCTGACTTAGACAAGTTCAGGTTTAGGTGAATCGTCTATTTATGTAGTGAATTTTTCTAATATGTGTAGATATTTTATCAATTTTGAATAGACTGTTTTCTAATACAACTAGAGGTTTTATCTATTTAAAATAGGTAAGTTGTCTATTAATGTAGTAAATTCATCTACTAGGAATAGAATAATCAGCTACTTTAAATGAATAATTTGTGCAATATGTGTAGATATTTTGACTAGCTTAAATAGGTAATTTGTCTAATAACTTAGAAAAATCTTCTAGAAAGCTGTAGACAATTTTTACATAAATGTGAATGAGTTAACTACTGCTAGTGGTTGCTTTATCTACTACATTTGATCTTTTTTACTAAAATGATTAGCTATTTTACCTACCAAAAATAGATGATTTAATACATTTTCGTAGGTGAATGTGAAATTAGGAATAAACAAATTTTCTATTCATTGTAGATGATTTTTCTGCTCATTGTAGATGATTTATCTGCTCATTGTAGATATATTTACTATAATAATTGGGTAGGTAATTCATTACAATAATCATATAGATTACGGTTTTAGAACGATTTTATTTACAATATAATAATATAATATAATTTAAAAAAGTAGAACTTATAAGTAAATACGTTATGTAATCATAACTTACGATTAAGAATTAATAAACTACTACTAATAAAATATAAGAAAAAACTAAAATTAAATCTACTGTTAAAAAACCACTTAATTATTAAATTTAAAATAATAACCTAATTAACATTTTTACATAAACGGTGGTTTCAGTCTCAAGATTAAATTACCATTTGGCAAATTGACAATATTTGTTGCAGGATATTTTAAACTGCTTTTGTCTATGATACATTTATTGTTTACACATCCCTTTTTTATAATATAGCCACCAAAATGGTGATCGAACATTTCCACAATTAAATTTTCAATAACAAAATAATAATTATTGTCGAAATTAATAATTAAAGAAATTATTCCAAATTTTACATTAGTTACATACAACACTCTTAACCAACGATGTAAAATTTTTATCACGTTACTGTTTTCTAGTTAATTAAATAAAAATAGGTAGTATAGAAATTCTTACAAATTTATTATTAATTATTGCGAAGTCGCTAGACGGCACAGAATCAATGGTAAACGATGTCAAAGTTGAGGCGGAATCTTCCACCGTTGTTACAGAAGGAGAAGGTAACCCCTAATAAAAATTAATTTCGTGAACTTATTCTAACAAAGCTCTAACAATATTACTTACGTTTTTCTCCTTCCACATAAACAAATATTTTCTAAATTTAATTCTTTCTCCAAATTTTTCTTCTGGTATTAATTTGTCAATATCAGAAACCGTTAATTCTCGTAGTACTTCTTCATCAATATGTTTTGCTAAAACATTTATAATTTTAAAACTTATTACCATCCCTCTAAAACCACCATATACTAGTATTAATTTATTTTATTTTTGGTACCTATGTAAAAGATCAGATTTTTATCTACATATACGTGATTGCTTTAACCCGGTTTTAACTATACTAACACAGCCCTATTTTTAGAAAGTTTCCAGTACCACAAATTAAAATAACAGAATAAAATCAAAGTTGCAAATAATAAGCTGATTTGCTGATTCCGAGAATTTAACGTGCCATCCTAATAACTTAGAGATGCTTTCGAGCTTTATCTCGCCGCAACGCGGAAATAATTTTGTAAACAGATTGATTGCCTACGTTAAATATGCTTTAAAAATGTAAGAAGAAATATTTTTAATAAACAATTCAAATTTGAAAGATCGTTATTAATAATTTAATAATTAAATTTCGGCTGCGTGAAATCAAAAAGTGTCACAAAATAAAAAAAACTATACGAGTTGAGTGCAAATATTTAATTTTATAACTAATATACAAAATGAACTGAAATGAATATGCACATCAATTTGTATTTTTAATGCAGGGATTCCCCAATATCCAAATTTTAAAACTTTCAAACGAATACCCTTAATTTTTACGTGTATCTTGCATTGTACGAGTTAATAATTATTTTTTACATGTATTAATAAGAAGTACATATTCGTAATGTACTACGATTAAATCGCATATCGTTAGGTTAATTACTGATTCATGCAGAAATGTTTACGAACTACGAAGTAATAATTTACTTACCTTCAAAATCTGAAATTAACTGTTCTAAATTCCACTCTTTCAATAAATATGACACAGTATCCATCTTACACTACTTACTTTTGTATTTAATAAAAAAATTAAGATGAACCTATACGATGCACAATTTAACACTAAATGATCACTTTTTATCAAGCTTTAAGTGATGTCGCGAATTGGCGTCAGGAAGTTATAATTTAGACTGTAAATCTTTTTTGTCGGCATCCTGGAATTACCAGGAATTGATTTGAGATCAATATCAATATTTTAACATGGCTAAATCGTCTACGGATTATTATATTTTTTTCAGATAAGTCTTCTAAAAAAATTTATGATTTGTATACAGTTATTTTATCTAAAATTACTATTTTATTTAACTAATTCAACTAAAAGCCGTACATGATATTTAACCATTATTTGTCAGATTTATCTAAAATTTTAGCAAAAACTTCTACTTCGAATAGATATTTCAATTAACTTGATGGTCTGCATCATCTACACAGATTATATAAATATTTTAGGTAAAACACCTATTATATTAGGCGATATAAACAAATTTATTTAGATGATTTCGATATTTCCAAATTAGATGACTTGCCAAATTGCAATTAATTGATTTTGCTACTAAAATAGGTAAATCATCTAAAAAGAAATCATCTAATGTACAGTAGAAGAATTTTCTAAAATTTTTTTTTCTGTGTAGAAATTCGTAAACAGAATTGCTAGTTTTTTAATCTTACAAAGTAAATAAATTTATTCCGCACAATTCCGATCAAATTAATACGAACTTAACTTAAAAACAGAGTTATCATTGGTAGAGTGCGTTAGATCTTGAAGATGTTGTTGTAACTCTCTATTCTTAAGGTCGTGAAGAGACTTTTTCAATTCTCTGGTTGCACGATTATAACGGGTTTTATCCATGGGATTTAGGGTTGTCTGCCATTTTTTACGCAATTTACGTTTCTTTGAAATTAATTCCTTGATAAACATGGGACATGCACCCTTATCAGGTCTCTCGGCTAGTTCTGGGGTTGAGTTCCAAGCAGCTTCTTGGATGGTTTTTGTAAAATATTCAACGGCAAGATCAATATCTTCTTCATTTTTCATAGTGATTCGCTGGTTTAATGATCGTGTTATTTTGTTCTTCGAAAACTCGGAATACTCATTATGGAAAGCTACCAGAAGACTTACAAGGCCGCAGGTACATATTCCTCCCATTAAAACAAACAACGGAGAGTGGGCAAGAAGTAATAAGGAGAAGGCGGATACCTTTGCCCAACATCTTTCAAAGGTATTTTCGCCCCTACCAAGAGAGTGTGACCCCAATGAAGAGGACTTTATTTATCAATTTCTTGGTGCCCCTTACCAGATGGCATTACCAATCAAGAAAGTGAAGAAAACGGAGGTACTCAACATTATTCGACACCAAATTTCTCCTAAAAAAGCACCAGGATTCGATCTTATAACGGGTAAAATATTACAAGAACTGCCGGATTCCGGTATCAGAATGATGACTATAATATTTAATGCCATCTTGAGGGTGGGTTATTTTCCTTTACAGTGGAAACTCTCGCAAATAATTATGGTCCAAAAACCGGGTAAAAATGAAAATGAAGTCTCATCATATAGACCTATCAGCTTACTCCCGTTACTATCAAAAGTGTTCGAAAAGATCTTGCTACAAAAACTTCAACCCCTGTTTGCTGAAAACAAAATTCTACCAAATCATCAGTTCGGATTCAGGCAAAAACATTCCACTATCGAACAGGTTCATAGAATCGCGACCAAGATAAGAGCTGACTTGGAATCAGGGAGATATTGCTCATCGGTTTTCTTGGACGTCTCTCAGGCCTTTGATAAGGTGTGGCATGATGGTCTCCTCTATAAAATTAAAAAAAGTGTACCTTACACCTACTTTCTAATCCTGGATTCATATCTTAAGGATAGGTTTTACTATGTAAAACAAAAAGAATACACTTCTGAATTATTTATTATTAAATCTGGTGTACCTCAGGGAAGTGTCCTGGGACCAATTCTATACCTCATATATACAGCAGACATGCCAACCGATGAAAATACCACTCTAGCAACATTTGCCGATGATACCGCTGTGATGGCCTCCAGCACGAAGATTAGAATGGCCGTGCAGTTCCTACAAACTCACTTGAACAAAATCTGCAAGTGGTTTAAACTATGGAGAATAGGGATAAATCAAAACAAGTCAGTCCATATAACTTTTACATTGAGAAGAGAGGCTTCCCCAGCGGTAACAATTAACAATGAAGTGGTACCCCAAGCCGATTCGGTAAAATATTTGGGTGTACATCTAGATCGCAGACTTACTTGGAACCAACACATAAAAACAAAAAGAAAACAATTAAATTTAAAATTATCCAAAATGTACTGGTTATTGGGAAGAAACTCCGAACTATCGACTGAAAACAAAATCCTGATATACAAAACAATCTTAAAGCCTGTCTGGACCTACGGGATACAGCTATGGGGTGCCGCAAGTGCCACAAACATAAGTAAACTACAAACCTACCAAAATAAGGTTCTAAAAATAATTGCCAACGTGCCCTCATATTACCCCAACAAGGTAATTCATGAACAACTGAAAATTCCAACAATCCAAGAGGTTATAAGAAGTCATAGTGAGCAATACCAATGTAGACTCCAAGCTCATCCAAACCCAGAAGCTGCAAGTTTACTAAACCCACAGCAAGTTAGAAGACTTAGACGACGAGATCCTTTGGACTTAGTCTTACAGTAATATTTCATTTCACAACCTACCCGTTGCGCAACGGTATTGTCTGTTTTAAGTGAGTCAGCCACTGGGCAAAACTCTCTCATGTCAATATATATCCACGTCATACTAAATTACTTATTGTTAATTAATTAACAGATTGTAATAATACTTAGATTCAATAAAAAAAAAAAAAAAAAAAAAAAAAATTGGTAGAGTGCAAGATGATAGATTATAGCTCGCAAAGCCCTTCAAATTATTACTTTATTAATCTGCTGACACACAGAAAGACTTAAATAGAGCGGATAGCTAAACCGTATTGTTGGATCGCATTAAATAGTATTTCGACAAAGCCAGCTCAAGCCGCCAAAAATTTGCTCTTCCGCTACATGAGGCCCGCGGGCCTCCACTTTGGCATGCCTCTCATCGGGTGAACTTCCACCAAAGTTTAGAAGAGAACTAATCACATTAAGTTATTTCGTAAAAATTTTATCCAATTCAGATCATAATTTTACAAAAAGTTTACCATTCTTAAAATAACTTAGAATTAATTAAAAAAAAAATGCTTGAGAAATAAAATGAAGGAACAAGAATTTATTTAAAATGGGTACTGTAATACGAAATAATAATAATTATTATTCTAACCGGTGTATATAAATTTAAAATGAAGTTGCAATTTCTGTAAAGTAAGCGATTAGATAATTTGCTTATTCGTATTTATTAGCGAATTAAATGTTAATCAACAGTTAGTATAACTGTAAGTAATTAATTAGGAGAGTTTAAAATCTATAACAACTTAATTCTTAACACCAACCCTAATCCAATGCTGCGACTAATAACTAAACTCACAACTTTCCGTGCTGAATCTTAACTCTTCCGGTATGCATCTGTGCTCTACGAATCTCATTAGTAAGCAACAGTGATACTAAATCATACCCGAATTAATTACATTTCATTCCGTTATCAAGTAATCCACAAATCACAGCCACACAATCTGTTAGAAACTGATTTGACTGTAATTACGAGCGATATCAGATTGATAGCTTGCCACTGTCCACTATGAAGACAGATTACCTACCTGTTTAATTTCCGAGTTAACATTGATGTATGCGGGATTTTGTATTATTTCAACCATAACTCTTTACCGCTTTTCCGTAATAAATTGCAAACCTATACTTTCAAAGTAATCAAAACCTCAACTTTTTAAATTCATCTCCGTTTGAAATATTTCCGTGAGATGTGAAAATTAATTTATATCTCGAAACGCACATTTATGTGAATTATGGCATTAAATTAAAAAATAACAGAAATAAATCTCCCAAAATTATTATATTAATGTGTCAACCATATGGTAAAAGTGTTTGTTGTTTCAGTTAATCGACGCGAGCTACCGCAGCAGTCCTTCCTTTCAGACATCGGCTGTGATAGCACTATGTGCTGTATTATTAGGCTTGGCTGTGTTCATAGGCGTCATTCTAGTATGGAAGTAAGTAAATTAATGAATAATTAATTACATGTAAAAATTTATTCTCCTATTCGTGTTACCAACCGCGGAGAGGGTGTTAATATGGTAGTTACAATTCGTTAGGATATTATAATGTAATTATTATCTAAACCTATCTACACGAACATTGAGTTTCCGCCAAAAATTATAATTTAACAACCAAGTCGAACACTAAATTATAGTTGTATGGACGCTTGATTATCATATTTTCGTGTAACATTATAATAATTGCACCATTTGAGCAACTAACTGACACATTTTGGAGCATTTTATCACTTTTTCGAGATAATAATCGTTTAACACTTAAACTATAAATTGTTGAATGCACTAAAATTCAGTTTAGGAATGTTGTCGGTTCGGTAAAACACGAAGGGGTTTGCCTTAAAATAGACCTGCTTATGATAAGAATTTCCTCAAGCAGTTGAATTTTTAAAATGTCATTAAGGTGTTTTCTAGTGGTTAATAGGAATTTAAAATGTGGAGCCCGAAGTAGGGTGCTTAAGATACGAAGAGTGTCCTGATTGCTGTCATGATGCTAAGTAGGAGACTAAAAGTTTTACCGCAAAAGGTCTTCTTTGAAGTGTGGTTGCATTTTTGTCAACCCGACTGGGTGTACAGAGTAATAAAACGGAATTTCTGTTAATTTTATCTTATCTCCCTTGCAAAACATTTACTTGACTAATTGCTCGATGTAGATTTTAGAAAATGCATAACCCGAAATGGTTAAATTTGCCTTTCCATAATTAATGAGCACAACAATTAAAGCGACCATCCTCACAATCACGCATCATTTCCTACTTAATAGATATTAATTGCTTCGGAGCTTTTTTATAATTTTCTTCCATCAGGAAAGTATTCTCTTTCAGTTCTGCCAACGTTAATAGCGTGCGTCAAGAAATAATGTGAAGTCAAACAAACTGTGCATTTACATGACATCTACTATTTGTTTTGTAATTTTTACATGTTTTATCTTTCTTCTATGATATTTGCTAAAACAATTAGATAATCGTATTGTTTACACAGGTTGTATGTGCAGTCAATAATGTCATGAGTATGGAACGTCAGCTGCTAAAGGCAAACTTCCTGTGGCAAAGTCTATTTTAGCATAACAAAATTTATAAAACTTTGGTGTGTTATCCGGTCTTCTCTGGCTGCATTTACCATTTGACACCAGAAAATAAAGCTGTCTTCCTTGTAAAATAACTCCTTCCTGGGATTAACTTTCCCATGTCGTGTAAACGGTAAAACTGCAACTTATTAATATCCTGTAGTATCTTTTCTTATAATTATAATTATCATACACATGATGTGCAACAGCAGTCTGTTTTTCCCAGGGTGGTCAGTCAAACTGAAACAATGCAAGTGTCGAGTTACTTTTTTACCTTACTTCGAGGTTTTAAATGAGTTATAAGATAATATTGTGGTAGCAGGTTGTATTTCCTTAATTCATTTTTTGTGTAATACGCTTATTATGCGATTGGATAACAAAGCCATCAGGATATGATAAACCTCTAGGATGGATTATAAATAATTAATCAGGATAGTCGAGACTCGTTATCGTAAAGTGTCTCTATTACACACTGCAGGAAGTCATTAGAGAAGATAAATTAATGACTTTTTCTAAGGTACTTATACTAGGTGGGACAGTAAACGAGACACCCTTTTACTTACTACCTTTGATAATACTCATTATGATTGAAAATGTATAGGTGTTTTTGAATACCCGATCGTGTTTTGCTGTCACGGAAGGTTAGAATGTAGGAACAGGTTTTAGTGAATAGATTTTGTGTACTACCTATAATACCTACTCCAACTTTTTGTATAATCACAGTATTGAAATTGTATATTCTTCACGTATTTGCACAGCGATCGCTTTCAACTTGGAATTTACACCACAAATGAAGCCCTACATAATTTCAGAACGAAATATTATGATAAGGCCCACTTTCTACTTTACAAGTTAGTGTTATTAAACCACGAAGAAGTCGAGAGTGTATATTTACATTTTCACATGTACAAAATATGGTACTTATCCATTTTTATTGGAGAAACTTCTGTAATATGAATACTTATTACTTATATTACATGCATATTTTATTATTACCTGCTCAGAATATTTTAACTTCATGCTGGTCGGACTGTACGATGTAACATTTTTTACATTTACCTTGGTCACCTGCTCGATGCGGTACAGCGGGATGGATCTAAATTATTTAAATTGGTAGCTTTTTTTTTCTTCAAATTACTTAATTTCTTAGTTATCATTAGAAAATCGTTTACAAAAAATCAGGGAGCCAAAACCACATACTAATGTACTGTAAACTGCGTCAGATTAAAAACCTATAAACAAACCTCTTCCTGAACTGACAGCTGTTTTCACATACCTACATTACATATATCCTATATGCGTGCAGGAATGTGGAAATATCATTAGCATTAATGATAAAAAAGGCAAGTTAATTTCATTTATCTTAACTACTTATTAATATTTATAAAATTACCTTTTTTAAGTTCAAAATTCCCACCTTTCGAGCAATCTTGGAAAACCGTCGGTGTTGACCAATGATTGCGTTGCCAGCCATTAGTTTCCACTTAACTTCCTTGTACATAGCTTATAGCAAACCGTCTTACGTGACCGCCGGCCTACATGGGGCCACTTCTAGAATTTAAAATAATTTAACTTTAAAGTTTATTCCTTTTATTTATATATTTTTTAGCTTCAAGTCTTATGAACGATTATGTTGAATCTTTGCCGTTTTAACAGCAATAAAATGCTGATAGTAGCAAATTTTCAAGTTTAATGTTGCGAAAAAGAACAAAGTGAAGTGAAAATAATGTATTTCCTCTGAGTAAATACAATTAAATTCAATTTTCGGTAAATAGGAATTAGTTTCCCTGACGAGTCCTACTTCAAGTGTTACTTTGAATGCAAATTTTCCCAAGTTTATGGTATATAAATATTTAAATTGGCTGAAATTCAACTCAAACTTGCAGCAGTTTCGTCACGGATTCCCTCTAATTGAGTAGAGCGAAAGGACATTTTCGAATAAGCGCGTTAATTTTAAGTTTAAAGAAGGTTTATTGTTTTCTTTCTAGTAACATTCTTTAGGATTAAAAATCCGGGTCAGATTTATTTTGGAACCGTTGTGTGATTCCCACGAGCGTTTCTTTGTCTCACTCGTTTTGTTTTTGGACGTTTCAGCTTTGTTGGTTGTCCTAGAGATGCGCCTGCTGTTAAGTTATAGACGCTCCTGCTTATCTCTTCTTTGCAATTGAAACGGCACAAGGGTTGTAGATTTATGTTCTTTTTTAAAAGCCTTTTTTAGTCTATTGTAATCTAACTTTTTGTATTTTGTCTTTACCTTTATCAATTATTTTTTGTTAATTAGTATCTACTTTCTTCTAATTAATATATTTTTATCAAATACGCTCACTTCCAAAATATATTTCCCCAGAGTTTTGTTTTTACATTTTTGTTAATATAAGCAAAATTTTATTATAATCTCTTGGTGAGGTATGCAATGATTAATCGACAATATGAAGTAGGTACGCTAGTGATTATACATTTTATTATTCTGCATGCCAATATTTTTATAATTCGCATGCTCTCGCGAAGTTTAGTGTAATAAATTTTATAAAACCACCCATATTTACACCATGTATTTTCAATTCCATTTACAGGAAATAAGACAAGTTCGTTTTCACATAAATTTATAAGATGCAATATTTCGAAATGGTTGAATTTTATAGGCACAACTTTTTAGTTATTAAATAAACAACTTTGTAGCACTTTGTCACGTACGAAAATATAATCAATAATAATGCGTATGTATACGTTCAGAATAAGTTATTTTGTTAAATATTTAGCTTCTGGAGTTAATTGACTTTTCTGTAAAAATTCAATATTTTGTTGAGTTATGTTTGGCATGCAAAGAGGAAATAACTTTGTAATAAAAACTTTGTTTAATAATTTTGAGTGCCGCTGAATCGTTTTAATACTATATAAAATTTGAAATTGTTAAAAAACTTTTTAAAAGCAATTAAATGAAATTGTTCGTTTATGGATTTATAATGATTTGTTATAAATAAATTCCGCTAGGTGAATCTGCAGTTGAATCGTAGACTTTCAAAACCGATAAATTTTAATTATTCATTATAACACCTTAGTTATTGGAGAGCCAATATGTTTTTCTCAAAATCATTTAGTAGATTCACATTTTTCTGAAAACAGTTTTTTGTTTTACGTTACTGCCGCCGACGGCAGTACTTTAGCGCCGCTCGTCACTGCTACTATTGTGTATAGAAATATTTACAAAATATTTTTAATATGAAAATGCCGGGTTCATTTGTTTAGTTCAAGTAATATTATATTTAGGACCGGGTTTTTCAATCTCCGGTTATTTGATGGAAATATGTAATCTTTTGATTAGAGATAACCGGAGATTGAAAAATTGGACCCAATTCGATTGATATTTAAAAAAAATTCAGTGCTATAATAATATTATTATAGTATCTCATATAAACATCAATTTACATTTTATTAGTGGATTAGAATTTACGCCCAGGTAAACTAAACTTTTAGTTTTTGCTTAACAGAAAAGGCAGAAATTGAATGGTTTGAATTTAAATATAAGGGTAATTAGATTGGCTAAGTTTTTGTTTTACTTGAAAACCTAGTATAAATTCAAATTTTGATATTGTTTTCTTAAAATGCTCTTAAATTAATTAATTTCTTTGATTTTCCTCCAGCCAGTCAAATTCCACTGTGGCAAAATATTATAAAATCATAAAATCTATAATAAAACGTATTCATACTTAGTATACGTAAGCACGTATAAGACGTATTGTAATCTTGTAGAAAAACAATAGTTGGGATTTTGGTAAACTTGGACGTTTTGGGATTGTAGAAGCTGAAGCTGTGGTTAAATCTTACTTAAATCTTAATTTTGAACTGAAAATTCTTGTTTATACATACTATGTATACCTACTTTCACTAGTTCATTCGATTTTTATTTTTACCTTGATATCGGATATATTTCTTTTAATTTTAAAACAAATAAGATTATACAACATAAAAATAGGTATTTGCTATCGGTTTACCTGTTAACAAAGCTTATAGAAAAAATAACTCTGATAATATAACAATCAGATTGCAAATTTGTATTTTGCAGTTTTACCTCTTTGAATACATAATCTGTCGTGTTGCGACACAAGCGGCTCAGGTGTGTGGCTTAACATAACGAAAAGGTCATTGAAAAGTTAGCCTGTAAAGTCAGTACTTTTCTTTCCCTGCAGGGAGATACATCCATATAAATCCTGTCATCAATTTACCCGAGCATGCAGTATTAAAATAATTGCAATTCACTTAATACTTTAATTTCAAGAAACGCGTTCTCCCACACTATAATTTGTATAAGATTCAGAGCCACAAAGTTAGAAAGTTATGACTCCAATAATTTTTATTTTTACAAAATGCATTTATAAATGTAATATTTTCTTATGCTCTTAAAAAGCTGTTAGGAATATTAAGAAAAATGTTGGTGAAATAGTGTTACTACATCAAAGTAGAGCAAAGTTTGTTTTATTTCTGAGGACAAATTAGTGCACTTAAATGTGTCATATTCAAATACAATAACACCACAACCCACTGCTGAAAGATTTTCGTTTAACTGATTACACAGTAAGTCAGAGTCATTACGATTTCCTGCCTCCAAGACATTTTCTAAACTTGTTATATTTTATACACATTTAAACACATGTTAAACATTTTTTAGCTACCTACAACAGTTAAAAAGAGACGTTCTAATTATATAAACCTTGAAAAAATTTCCAACTTATAGCATTAAGAAAATTGTCATTCAACTAATTTCAAGTCGAGAAATTAAGCACAGACAATGAAGCACTTAGTGAGCTTTTTTCAGTTACCTAAATGTAACTGCATCTGCATGAAACTTTTAAGTCGAAAACAAACATTAAAACTGTAAGTGGCAGTTTAATTTTAGATAAGGCTTCTTGGTGCCTCACTTACTGAAAACGTCAGATCTCGAAACTTCTAGCATGACTGATTGTATACAACATTACAACGAAATCTATTTTTGAGTGTCAATCTCTCCCGCATTTAACGATAATTGTAGAAAAATTCATAAATCAAATTGTAACCGAATTTTCCTAAACGAATGGCTCGCTTAGAATTAATAGTTTTCTAAACTATATACGTTTCGCTGGCGATTTAATCAACGGAGTAATCGAATTGGGTCAAGCAGAGTACGCAGATTTCCTCTTCCAATAAATTGTAAAATGTTTTTTCCTTCTGGCAGTAACTGAACAACGAACCAACTGTTCCGATAAATCAAGCTAGTTTTCAGGTTTTCTAAACGAATTATGTGCAGTTATTCCTAAAATATTATTACATAGTTCAGTAGTAATTCGGTGGTTTTTGAATATATAATGCTAAAAAGTTTAGAATGTTGCCATAAATTTAAAAGTTATGTTATTAGACTTCCACAAATACATTTGTAGTACAATAAGGCAGAATCGCGGAGGTAAATTAATTTTTTATTCATAGCAACAAGTAAAAGCTCAGTCATTTTAAATTATACAAGTGTACTTGCGGATTAGTAATAATAATAATCAGTTAATGCTTATCATCAATTTCATTATTTTATAGTTCGAATTGTAATTTCACTTGATGCTAAACAATGAGAGTCGAATATCTAAGCTTCTTAGCGTTCTTAATTAGAAATTACCATAGTAACAGCATTGGACAAGTAATTACACGTGCAACAGGAATAATAAGGACAATAAGATACTGTTGAAATATCCAACGACATTAATTGGTACAGGAGTTCTCAAACTTGTTACTATAATCTAACATATAAAATACTTTCGAATACATTCCGCCTCCATATCGTTGTTTAAATAATTAAGAAAATGTAATTATCTAACAAACGATGATAGGAATTTAATTTTGAACATTTTTATCGTAATTTTAATTATTCACCAAAACGTGACTGGATATTTATCTTACAAAATTATTTCCTTATTCTGGTTAATGATCGCCATTTATATTTTTACGAAATGCCATCAAGATTATTTGCTTTCGTATGCTATCCGTAATCCATATTAATACAAATGCATTTTTACTAATAGACTGTTTTTTTTTATTTACAGACATAAGAGAAAAGTTCAAAATTTCCTACCATGTAAAAATTCTCCTCAAAATAACTGTGATGGCCCTAATACGGTCGGCGTTTTATACGAAGACCCACACGATCTTCCATGTTCTCCACCAAGTCATCATCATCATCATAACGCTAGTGGACATATCGTCGCACCTTCCATAGAGGTAAATAAGGTTTTTCGTACTTATATATTCAATTAAATTAATGATTGATTAACGGCTCGAATGTAAATCTACCAGCAGTTGTATAAGACATTGCATACTAAAATTTGCATTCGCGTTGTTCGTAACGCGCGTGGGTGGAAATTTATGATTATAAACGATAAAGCAAATACAAAGTAATTAATTTAAATAAGAGAAATTGTCGCTGCATATAATTTGTTTCCTTACATTTTTTCGTTTTCGCCAAAACAAATAAACTTACTTCATGAGAAATTATTACTTCTTTTAAATATTTCTTCTATATTTTAGCGTTTTCGAGCATGACATTTTTTGCATTCTTGTTGGTTAAAGAGTTTCCGCCTTCCAGTTTCCAGTTACTTGTTTTGCACAAAGGTTGCTCCCCTTGTGCATATTTCTTTATGAAACGAGGGTGCAATGGTGTAGCCTTAGAAACAAATTTACAACTAAACGGTCATAATATTTTAGTTTTACATTTAATTTACATAACTTTCATTATTTACTACCTATGTACATACTATATAAAACTTAAACGTGTTTAATGTCAATTTTTAATTTTGATAAAATTATTTCAGATGATTGACGTTAAAAACAACATCCATTATCCGAGCGGTTATCCGATATCGCAACATCCACCTGTTTTTCTGTGTTCTTCGCCAGGCCCCGATCCCTATTGTTCTCAAGATTTGTATAATCCCGTATATGAAGAATTAAGTGATGGTGATAGCGAAATCACACCGGCACATCATAGCGAAGACGAATTTGCGGAAGACGAACTTAGTTTAGGCGATAACGGCGATCGTCGGTTACACATTCCTCCACCTTCTTATAGGCCCGATCCGCAAGCAACACGAAGAGATACGGCTAGATATAGACGACCACAAGAACCTCTTCCGCCGTTACCGTGCAATAAAAAGACTAGAAGTTTAGATAAACAACGTAGACAAGAATTTCACGAAGGAATGCTTCTCGACGCTCTTCTTCAGTTATATCCGCGTGTAGGTAGTATTGAACCTCCACCACATCGTAGACAGCCAGTTCCTAGTATTACACATCGGATACAGTGTTTACCCCAAACCCCGGGACCGTACGAAACGGTCCCAGTTTTGGGTCATTTAGCAACATTTAGACCCGTTCCCAAACCGTACTCGCAAGATTCGGCTTTTGGTTCGGATTCGGGATATAGCAATCACACAAGTGGGACTAGAGGATCAAATCGTGGTCGGAGAGATCCACGCAGACTGTCTCAATTAAGTGCGGATTTGAACTTAACATAGGTGAAAAGTGTAAATTTTTTTACATAATGAAAACACTCGGTTACGCTTACCTAGCAGATTTTTAAAATTAAAACTGTTAAACACTTTCTTATCTTTTCAATGTGATACAATTCTCGTGCAACCGTCGATAATACAGAAACACTTTGTCAATAGAATTAAATCAGTAGGTATTTGCATTTACAAATTGTCGTACCAAAGTGATGGTTGTGCACGTAAATATCATATAAGCAATATTTAGTAATTGGATAATTCGAAACAGAACTTTTTTAAATCTTTGTAATTATCTAGTTCTTGTTTCTTATAGTACCTATACATAAACATATTGATATCAGAATTATTAATATGTATACTAAAGTAATATATGGTTTCTTGGTATACACTTTTTTTTAAATAGATGAATTGCGTAGTTATACTTTTCAATCGAACCTTAAAGTTATATATTTTGGCCACATTTGTTAACAAATTACATTCCATTGTGGTGGCGTTACACCACATTAGGTTAGGACTTCCACTTGTACATAAATACTATTTATTCTGTATATAAATTGTATTTTTTTGACAACCAAAGTTGATAGAATAGTTATTTTGTATATAATTTGTTTAATTATCTTATTTATTTTTTGTACAGATAGAATTATTTATTGTTTTTTGTATATTACTACATAGAATAACAGTTCTTAACTATAATATCTTCTTACTTTTCTACATATTGCGAAGCGCGTCTAAAAAGTACTTGTTTAACATACTGGATTACCACATTTTAGAGTGAGGAGCTGTCTGTTATTCTGGATTAAGTATGAAGCATATACCTGTCAGTTGTTTCAACTGAACGTTGAAAGCTGAAATAAAAGGATTAAAAATTCAACATTTCAAACAGCTGCATTAAAAGATTTTAAATTGTGAAATTAGTTGATCTATAAACAATTTGATGAACTTTACTAGGTGTTGATTATAGCAATAGAAAACTTTTACAAAATCCTTGTAATTAATTAGAAACTTCTACTTCACCAATCTTATATAGGTACTTACCAATATTTGTTTTAATTTTACACAATATTATGTAATTTTGATATTATTGCTTCCATCCACCGCTAGTTTTGATTATCTAAATTGTGTAATATCTACTTTAAAATAACTGATGCAAAACCGTATGAATTTAAATTCTTCAAAATGTGTTGTTTTTAGGTATTGCAGATTGGTTTTTGTAATTAATGTTAATATGCACAGGGTCATAGGTTAAGTTGACAGATAAGCATTAATGTAGGTATTCATAATTTTCAAAACTGATGATAATTGTCACCTGCCAACATTACACACATAATCAACCACACCTTATAATAATTTCATCGGTGTTGTTCTGTACTAGTCCAATAATTTGTCATTTTCAATTATTCCTTAGAGAGTAACATAATTATGTAACTTAATTAAAGTATGTTTCATTTTATTGAAATTAAATGTTTTAGGTATAATTGAAAATGCATATCATTTTGTTATTGTTTTTATTAGTTAATAAAATTATTAATTGATTTTTAAATAAATTATCTATATATTGAAATCGAAATGTGTTTAATTTACCCATAATTACTTTTGATTTTCACTAAAAAAGTGATGACCAATTGAATAATTGAACGTTTCTGTGTGCAACAACAATTATTATTGGTAAAATTCAAAACTCGATTTCGATGGCTGATGATTTAATGTGGCTTATTTTACATAATGTATTTTTAACCAAACTGCATTTGGTTCTTTAGTCAGAAATCAGTGGAAATTTAAAAATCTGACCCTATTTCGGGTAAATGGACGCCAGATAATTCAATAAGACGATCAAGAAATGAGATAAAGTTTTCTTTATTAAATTACCGAAAGTTTCAAGATGGAAATGTAATTTTTTCGGCATGTAATTTCTCAATATTTGGGATGGATGGTCTCTAAATTGACAAAATAATGGATTGGCTGGTTATTCTAAGTCCGATGTTCAAAATAGGTCTAAGCAAAATTAATTGAACAATTTGAAATGCCACGTAGTTTCATTTCCTCCAAACCAACGCAGATTTCAGTTTATTGTGGGGACTTTTTTCCTGTTGATCTGACGTGAAAGTGATTCACAGATCAGTAAAACTAAACTTAATTTCTTGTAAGTTCCTGCATAAAACAATCTCTAGACCAAATAGAGGCCCTGTATATGGAACAAAATTACAATTGAATCACAGCAGTGTATGCGACGTAACCAAGAATGGAACCGCAATTTTCCGCTGTTAAACATGTCAGTGACTTAATTCCAATAATTTAAAGATATGTCTTATTAAATTAATAGAAGAATAAAAAGTACTAGTCATCATCAGGGCCGTAGTTAGACATTCCCCATGGGGGGAGGTTTATGGAATTTAAAAAGAGGTTGGCATATGCCCGTATTTTAATTTAATTCTTGTAATCAGGAAATACTAAGAAGAAATTATAGCTTCTTGGTTACAAATGACCTGCAGCTTTTATTAGATCCTTTGTAAATATTTTCAGTTTACAGTTTAGAGATGAATTTATGCGCCGTGTTTATTAATTTTGTTTTCACGCGCACATTGGAAACATTTCTTATATATAGTAATTTTTTAGTATTACTTAACCCATGCGGGGGGCGGTTGAACCCCTAAAACTACCCCCTTATATACGGCCCTGAGTCATCTACAAAAAGCATTTTTATTTTTTCACGAATACACGAAAGATACTTTCTGGTAAGTTACAAGTGCGAAAACAATCGTCCACTTGTGCGTTAAGGCTAATAACGCGCTTAAATTTGTTTTCTGATATTTGTTTTTGCTATAGATACTTCAATATGTATCACAATAGGAAGGATAATCGATAGATGACATCCAGAGTTCTATAGAACACAGAGTTCAATATTGCTCTCGACGTTCCTACAAATTTGTTCACACAAGTACAGGTTGTACATACTTACCCATAGATAAGTTTAAAATGCACTTCTCCGATTGATCCACTTTCACACTAGGGATGTGATAATATTCCAGGATTGTCGAAGATAATAGTTAAGTTTCAATTTCCCGAAATCCGGAGATCTAAAAAATATTAGTTTAAAAGACTGGTCCTAAGAGAAACATTATCTTCTCTATGGCTGTTTGTCCGATAATATCCTTTCTGTGAGGGATTTTAAACCTATCTATCTAAAACATGGTTTTTTTTAGTGCAAAAGAAAAAATAATGCAAACAATCAGCAGAAGTATATTTGAGTTTTCAAGATATAATATATGAAACAGAAAGAGCAAAACAGACAAATAATGGATAAACATAAAGAAAAATGGAAAAACAAAGTTCAAAAGTGTGGTATGGTAACGCGTAGAAGGTGAAATAGTCATGGAATTCAAAAGAAATGCTATGTATACTGAATTGACTAAGATCCCTATCAGCAATAGATCAAGGAGGGTAAAAGGAATTGAAACAAAACACCAATAGATTTACAGAAAAATAATTTAAATAGAAAAAAGTTACAGAAGTCTTAAAGAGTTTTACAAGGAGATACCAAACCAAAGAAGAAATTTAAAACGACATTAAAAGTGAAATTAAAAACTTGAGAGATTAAAACTTCAAAAATCTGATACATAAAGAACTAAAAACAGAGATTGGAAATGCAAAGAAGATGAAAATATAAGAATAGTTCTATGAATAGAAATGATGTTGAAAGAGGTAATAGGAAGAGTCAAGGTACATACAGTGACAAACAAAAATATTCGGACACTCCACCTGTTACCAATGTAAGTTGAACATTTTGAAGCAATTTTTTGTCATATAGAAATTAATATTAGAGCAAATCTTTCTGGACGATATAGACGACAATAATTTTTGTATTTTACAGAGTCATGTTTAAGTCGCCGTCGGTCAGAAATGGCGCGACAAAATAGGAAAATGTATAGAAACAAAATTGAAGGCAATGTAATTTGCAACAAAAAATATTTAAAAAGTTTTTTTGTAAAACTGATTTTTATATGACAAAAAGCGGCTTCAAAATGTTCAATTTACATTGGTAACATCTAACATAGGAGTGTCCGAATATTTTTGTTAGTCACTGTATGTACCTAATAAATTGTAGGAAAAAAAAGAGAACTGCTAATTTACCACATTTAAAGTTTCAGCAAAAAATTATGTCAAAATGAGATTCTATTTAGAAAATTTGATTTTGCTAACCGAATAATTGCATTTGTGACAAAAAAAATAGTAGCACAGAAGAGTTTATAACTGACTAAGTTTGCTATAGTTTATTATGCATGACGTTGCGTATCGTGTTGTATTCAGGTCAACTCATAAAATATCAAAATGCAAATTATTAAAGTTACACAATTTCGCAAGTTTAAATGTTTAGATTACTTTCAATTGAAGACACTTTGTATCCAAAATCTGTAGCAAAAATAAAAATGTTCCCAAGCTCATCCCAAACTTATAGAAGTGCATTAAAATCGTGAAAACTAGAAAATTTCATTTTTCTTCGAACTTTTAAATTTAAACACAAGTTGAACTTTCTTGGATTTCTACTAAGATGATGGTACTTTTGAGATTGTCAAGTTATTTTATACGTTAAGTTATGATTATTTAGATTCATAAGTGGAACCGCTATTTACAAATTTATATCGAAATTTGATACGATACTAGAACCGTCTTACACTACTTAAACCTCATAGTACTCTTGTGTGCAATTTGTAGATACGTGAGTACACATTAACTAAAGGGCTGTTTTAATGTAGTAGGACGACATGGGGTTGATGAGCCAAGGATGCTTTGATGTCGGGCAGCGTCGCGAGGCGTATAGCACTATTAAGTGCGAAATCATGTCGTTTTCGACATTGATTGTCTACATCTAACAGCTCTTTGAATCCTCTTATAATTATTGTCGTTTATCTGGGTATTTGATACTTCTACTTTACTTATTACGAGATTATAGATGCACAGATAGTTCTGAGTTACCATTGGATAGATATAACTAAATAACAAGATTCTCTTTAGAACATCCCGAAATCTAAATTAATAGACAATTAAATACATACATTAAATACAAATTAACCAATTCTGTGCAGATAAAGTAAACAAAAATTTGATCTCAAAGGAAAGCCATCTTTAGAGAAAAGTTTGATTGAAATATAAATAGAATATGTACTTAATATAATAAAACCAATTTGCATCATCTATCTGCTTTAAGTGCTGGCAATTTACTTAAATTCTAAATAAGTTCTGCAATTTTAAGAAAAAAAATAAATCTAATCAAAAAATAATCAAGCGAACAGTTACAGTAAGTGAACAGTAAATCAGAAGTATCGGGACATGAATACTCAATTAGATGTCGCATTTTAAGTCTTGAGTATTACTTGGTACAATAAATTGGAAGGCGTTGTAAATTTATATTATCTTAACTAAATTTAAATTAAACAGTTTTCTGGTTCAGTTATTTCTGTAAGTAATAATTAGTGTCTAATACTGGCATTTACCTTTTGAAAAAAATTTAGAGATAAATAATATCTAAATTATTGAATTAATGAATTTTTTCCTTTTTATAACATGCTTTGGAATATATTATAAAATTTTGCAATTTTGAATAATTTTTTTGTAAATTTATAAAGTCCAATGCAGTGGCTTGATGTGATCACTGATTGAGTTCCGAAGAGGAAATTCTTGGTTCGAATAACGAAATTTACGTTTGTCAGCTCTCTGTGGATATTACCCTTACAAATTATAAATAGCAGACAAATAAATTAACTAACAAAATTCTGATTCAATACTATGATCTTTAGTAATTGAAACACTATAAGATAACATTGGTTATAAAATTTATATAATAGATGGCATAGTAATGCTGATTTTAATCTAATATATTATTTATTTAAATAATTATTATTATTAAAGGCCCATTATTCGTTTATTTTAAAATTGAACTTTGGGACAGTTGAAACTTATTTATACGAGGGGAGTTCAATAAGTCGGGTAAAAATGAAACCAGCAATTGATTTTTTGGGCAAATTTTTTATTATTTTTCAACATAGTCTCCTTTTGACTAGATACATTTATTTCACGTACCCCAAGCTGGAATGACCACTTCGGAAAAAAAAATTCGGACTATGTCAGGGATTTAGTGCTCTTTTGTTGCAAATTTGTTGCCGCATTCCCGATTTTGTTGCTCCACCCGTTTCGCCGGAATCGGTGGCGCTGCCAGCTTGAGATCAAGCTAGCAAAACCACGTTGGTAATTATTGAACGGATTATTGGAAAAATATTTCATAAATACCATAATTTGTTGCTATTTTGTTGCTAATTTGTTGCCGCATTCCCGATTTTGTTGCTCCACCCGTTTAGCCGGAATCAATTAAGCTGCCAGCTTGGGATCAAGCTAGCAAAACCACGTAGGTAATTAATAAACGGAGTGTTGGTAAAATACTTCACAAATACCATAATTTGTTGCTATTTTGTTGCTCTTGAATCGTGAAAATCCCGTCGCCTAATCATCAACCCTTACTAGAACCACCCCCCATACCATCCCAGCATCAGAGACATCAGGTAACTCATATGGTCTTTTCGAGTTGCAACGGACGATTTCTGCTCACCGACGCACTTTCTCGAAATATATCTCACGCAAGATGTTATCATCGCACCCCCCCTAAAAAACCCATCCCCATACCTACTCGGTGCAAAAGATAACTGTTAGACTGGTGAGGGTTTTTTGAACTATAGCTCACGAAATACCTGAATTGAAGGTTTCGCGATTTTTACGTACAATTCCTTCTCGTGTTTGTTGCTCAATAAATAATAGTTACAGAATTTGTTGCTACGCGATTTCGACCTGAACACCCTTCCCAGAATTTGTTGCTATGCGATTTCGACCTGAACACCCCTCTCCGAATTTGTTTCCACGTGATTTCAACTTGAACACCCCACCCCGAATTTGTTGCTACGCGATTTCGACCTGAACACCCCTCTCCGAATTTGTTTCCACGTGATTTCAACTTGAACACCCCTCCCTGAATTTGTTGCTACGCGATTTCGACTTGAACACCCCTCCCTGAATTTGTTGCTACGCGATTTCGACTTGAACACCCCTCTCTGAATTTGTTGCTACGCGATTTCGACCTGAACACCCCTCTCCGAATTTGTTTCCACGTGATTTCAACTTGAACACCCCTCCCTGAATTTGTTGCTACGCGATTTCGACTTGAACACCCCTCTCTGAATTTGTTGCTACGCGATTTCGACCTGAACACCCCTCTCCGAATTTGTTTCCACGTGATTTCAACTTGAACACCCCTCCCTGAATTTGTTGCTACGCGATTTCGACTTGAACACTCCTCCCTGAATTTGTTGCTACGCGATTTCGACCTGAACACCCCTCTCCGAATTTGTTTCCACGTGATTTCAACTTGAACACCCCTCCCCGAATTTGTTGCTACGCGATTTCGACTTGAACACCCTTCTCTGAATTACTTGCTACGCGATTTCGACTGAACACCCCTCTCCGAATTTGTTTCCACGTGATTTCAACTTGAACACCCCTCCCTACCATTGTTGCTAAACGATTTCGACCTGAACATCCCTCCCTGAATTAGTTGCTACGCGATTTTGATTTTAACACCCCTCCCCGAATTTGTTTCTACGCGATTTCGACTTGAACACCCCTCCCTGAATTTGTTGCTACGCGATTTCAACCTTAACACCCCTCCCCGAAATTGTTGCTGTGCGATTTCGACCTGAAAATCCCCGCCCAAATTTGACCACTAGAGTGGTTCACCCTTTGGAGAAAATAAACACGGTGAAATTTTGTTTCTTATTTTTTTATTAATTTATTTTTTTACGTTTGAAAATCGTTCCTTTTGGGTATGTATTAAATTGTCGTTAATTTTTTTCACGCTGTCACACATATCGCCATATTGCAGCCATACACGGTCACTTCGCTTTGCAACAGCTGTGCAGTGACCGATAGAATCCACTGATCTTCGTGTTTTGATTGATGCTCCTGCATAATGGACGAAACCCAACAACTCAGAAAAGTCGTTCGTCGTCGACAGAGGATCAAGAAAAGGTCTCGGTAGTATTCTTAAGTTAATGTGGTTCGAATTATCTCCAAAACGATTTTCGATGAGTGAACCAAGCTAAATGGATGGCGGGCGGTGGTATTTCAATTATGGTAAACATTCCAGAGCGATAAATACTAGAGGCGGAATTGCAGTGATAAGGTAATTTTATTTATATTTAAGTCGAAATCGCGTAGCAGAAAATTCTGGGAGGGGTGTTAAGATTGAAATCGCGTAGCAGCAAATTCAGGGAGGGGTGTTGAGATCGAAATCGCGTAGCAACTAATTCAGGGAGTGATATTAAGATGGAAATCGTTTAGCAACAAATTCAGGGAGGGGTGTTCAAGTCGAAATCGCGTAGCAACAAATTCGGAGAGGGGTGTTCAGGTCGAAATCGCATAGCAACAAATTCTGTAACTATTATTTATTGAGCAACAAACACGAGAAGGAATTGTACGTAAAAATCGCGAAACCTTCAATTCAGGTATTTCGTGAGCTATGGTTCAAAAAACCCTCACCAGTCTAACAGTTATCTTTTGCACCGAGTAGGTATGGGGATGGGTTTTTTAGGGGGGGTGCGATGATAACATCTTGCGTGAGATATATTTCGAGAAAGTGCGTCGGTGAGCAGAAATCGTCCGTTGCAACTCGAAAAGACCATATGAGTTACCTGTTGTCTCTGATGCTGGGATGGTATGGGGGGTGGTTCTAGTAAGGGTTGATGATTAGGCGACGGGATTTTCACGATTCAAGAGCAACAAAATAGCAACAAATTATGGTATTTGTGAAGTATTTTACCAACACTCCGTTTATTAATTACCTACGTGGTTTTGCTAGCTTGATCCCAAGCTGGCAGCTTAATTGATTCCGGCTAAACGGGTGGAGCAACAAAATCGGGAATGCGGCAACAAATTAGCAACAAAATAGCAACAAATTATGGTATTTATGAAATATTTTTCCAATAATCCGTTCAATAATTACCAACGTGGTTTTGCTAGCTTGATCTCAAGCTGGCAGCGCCACCGATTCCGGCGAAACGGGTGGAGCAACAAAATCGGGATTGCGGCAACAAATTAGCAACAAAAGAGCACTAAATCCCTGACATAGTCCGAATTTTTTTTTCCGAAGTGGTCATTCCAGCTTGGGGTACGTATTTATTTCAACAATGTTAAGTTATTTAATACCATCCATAAAGTAAGATTTATCAACCCCTTCCAAATATCAATTGATTTCTACGATTACTTCATCATTTGTTTGAAAATCTTTTTCCAGCAAGCCATTTTATCAAATTTGGAAACAGGAAATAATCACAAGGTACCAACTCTGGAGAATATGGTGGACGAGGAAGTAATTCGTAGCGTAATTCCTCAAATTTTTGCCATTGCAATTTTTGACGAATGAGCAGGTGCATTATCATGATGAAAAAGTACTCGTTGCTTTTGAAAAAGTGGTCGATTTTATCATTAAGTCAAACCAGCAATGGTGTATAATACATGTAGTCCTGTTATCATTTTTCATTTTTTCAAGTAATAAATAATATTATGCCCATGAATCTCAAAGCACAGTTTCCATAACCTTCCCAGCTAATGGCACTATTATTATCTTCTTTGGAGCACTTCCACCGGCTTCTACCCATTGTTTTGACTGTTCCTTGGTTTCTGATGAAATGATGGAATGATGAAATGTTTCATCAACCGTAATAAATCGACGTAAAGATTCACTTGGATTACTTGGAACAATTCCAAACCATATTTTTTTTTTAGCAATCTCACGCATTCTCAATCAGCGATGTCCCATAACGATATCATGGATTTTATCAATGTTTTCTTAAGTAGTGACTTCACTTGGTGTACTTAAACGCTCAATATCTTTTGTGCTGGTCCGGGTAATATTTATCCAACTTTGTTTTTATATTTCCAATTGTTTTTCCATGCAAAAAATAGTGTTTTAGTAATACTCAAAATTCTCTTTTAACTTTTAACTCAATTTACAAGTTGCGTTATTAAAGACGTTCTCACAACAAAATTAATTGACATAATTGTTTGAAATTTTATATGTAGACCAGTAGCAGACTGCAGTCCACAAATGTAATTTTATATTTGAATTTGTGACTCTATCTATGTGATTTTTATCGGATAATAAATTAAGTGATTAGATATTTACGTAACCGGCTGAAAAATGAATATGTTGCTGTGATATTTATTATTTTTATTTTTGATTGAATCCAAATCAAGCAATACTTCCAAATACTTATTCTAATACTTTCTGGTTTAGCTTTTCAACCATAAATTTTATATTAAAATGTATTATAATTTTTAATATGATACCACGTAAAATTTTTAATTTTCTATATATAATTTTTGAATTATTGCATTTGATAAAATTCACTTTCTAATTTTCTTAGGCATTCACAATTTCTTCTTTTTAATCAAAATCAACTTTTTAAAAATATACTTACTTAATTTCCAATTCAAAAACACAATTTTTATTATTTTATTATCATTATCTCCCTCGAACGACTTCTTATCATACCTTTCTCTCCTTACATTTTCTATTAAATTATTTTCAAATTATTAAATTATATCTCATTATAAATTTTTATACTTGGTCGGGGATCGAACCCACAACTGCGACATACCAATCAAACATTCTAACATCTAACCTACGAGACCGCGCTATATAAAAAATTTAAAACAATCACTCAAATCACAAACCCAAAATAAAATTTTTCCTAATTTGAAACATGACAATATACTAAAGGCATCCAAGATGCAAGATTTAGGCGAGGTCTGAAAGTTGACGAGTCCAATAAAGAGTTTTCCGAACGTTATGTAATAGCTATTTACGAGAGAGCAACCGCAACAATTTCTTTACGTAATGAGTAAGCATATAATTAAAACAACTCGTTTAGTTAAAAACAAAAATAACAAAAAGGCAGCCGGTTCTCGAAAATGAATATAAAATTTTCTGGAATTTTCTCAAATTTTATTCAATTTCCTTTCTAAAATTACTAAAAATTTAGTTAGAGTTACTAAAATTCAACTAATTAATTACATAATTGTTGCAAGTATTAAATAAACCAGTTCCATTGTTGTAATTAATGTCATACTAATATCTGCACTCTAGAACCAGACAGTATTAATTCTATTTGTTTAAAAATGTTATTTTTTGATAATTATTATATAATTTTTTCCGTTCTATTGAATGGTACAATTTTTAAAGTATTCAGATAAATGTAGCACTAGGTAAAAAGAAACCTTTACTTTGCTCTACTGAACAATTTTGATAATTGGTCAAAAGCCCAAATATACAAAAAAACAACATTTTTTCCTTCTTACGATGAAAAATACGTACTTTTCTGTACGCCATAATTGCAGTTTTACTTGGGTACAAAAAACAGCAACTTTCATATCTGGAATTGGTGCTGAAATAGCTCACTTCTACTATGATGTGGAAACCACGGGCGTATATAAGGTGGGGGTAAGGTGGGTTTTCAGCCCTTCCTTAGCGTAAGTAACAACGCAAATATTAGCCAAATACCCACTTTTTATGATACGGATTCTAACAAGTGTATGTACCTAATTTTTAATTTCCGTTTGATTGATTTTATTGGGGGATTTTATTTATTTCACCATGTGAAAGTTATAGCAAAGGTTAGCTACGTCCGTGGAGGAAACCCTTCAAATTAACACTAGAGTTGGGACAAGTTTTGGTGGGTTGAAAGAGCACTAAAATTAACCTAAAAGATTTTTTTTCAAGTGCTATAAGCAACCGTTTCTGATAAAGTAGCATTTAAAAGTTTTTAACTGTGATACATTAGCTAGTTAACCATTTCGGTCACGGCGTTCGTTTAAACGAACACGAAATGCATATTATGATCTGAAAAAATGAGATTATTCTAAAAATCTTTTAAAAATTATATATTTTACGTATTTTCATTTTGAACTTTTTTTCTTAAAAAACAAAAAGTAGTGACCGAAAGGGTTAATGTAACAAAGGTTTTCTAGCTACATATATCCACAGGTATATTGCGGAAAGTCCCAATTTGGTTTTTCTTCAGATATTTTTATATCTTTCCGAATACAATACAAAACATAAGTAATAGATACGCCACCTCGCTCCCACAAACGGAACTAAAACCTCCGATATTGCACTGGTTGTCCAAGTTTTGTTTTATTTTATTGGAAGATGAATAGAGCCTGTTGTTCGGCTCCTAATCTTTTCATATGAGAAGAGAAGAAACTCCATAATAAATCTTGATCGTTTTCCCGAAGCCACAAAACGCAAAGTTTATATTGAAACTAAAATTGGGAACTATTTATAATTATTATTGGTGAACTTTAGTAATTAAATTAATTAAATAAATTCCATAACTTTTTAGAATAAGATTTAAAATACGATGTTTAAACAACGTGTAAAAGCCTGTTCACATTATAAAATTTTGTTTAAAATTTTGCTTAAAATTTTAGTTAAAATTTCTATAAAATTCCTTAAAATTTGTCGATTTACAGATTTGTGTTTACACCTTAAAATTATTATATTACGGAAATATTTTTTTAACGTTTACTAACCTAACACCTAACCTAACATTTGTTGGTACAAGCAGTACAAGTGATTATTGTTTCCTACATTTTCTTGATTATCCATCTTTTCAACAATAACAATAATAGAATCATATAAAATATTAGAATACATTATAAAAATTATATATCATAATAATAACAAAGTACCTACTACCAACAGAAAGCAGTGATACAACCTGATATCACCAAACACACCATTAAAACTCACTATATTTTACGTAAAATTTTAAGAAAATAGGTGCCGTCCTATTCCTTAAAATTTGTTAAAATTTCGCTTAAAAGTAATTTTAAGGATGTGAACAGTGAAATTTTTATCTTATAAAAATTTTAAGCCAAATTTTAAGCAAAATTTTATAATGTGAACAGGCTTTAAGTAACAAAGAAACAAAGCGACAATGACTTTTAATGATCCATAGGTCATCATTAATCCAAAGTTTATTTTAAAAAGACACTTCGATACGAGGGATAAACATTTCAATAAAGTTGACTATATAAAATTCCCGTGAAATTCCTTACATATTACTATAATTCTTTAAAAATTATTAGATCTCATTAAAAAAAAAAGTTGTGAGAGCAAAAGACAAAAGTCGTAAAATTTTTGCAAAACATTGTAATTCCTTCCAAATATTTGAAAGATGACCTTAAAGAAAATATTATTATAAAAAGATAAAGTTTATTTTAGAATCGTTTGCTAGTTTGATAGTGGTGAACTCTTTTATGTACATACTATTCTTAAACTTAAAAGTTGTTATCAAATACTTAAGTAGTAACAGCTATCTAGTCCAGACAATTCTAAACAGATTATAGTACTATTCTAGTTTTATACATTGAAAGATATTTTAAAGCAAAATTATTTTAATACAAATAATAATTTCAAGTAAATTGTGTGATATTTAGTATGTATGGCAAAATACAATATTTTACAAAAAATAATGCGACTGAAGATCGAAAATAATCATGAAAAAGGGCCATCATATCACATTACTAAATTTGTTTTCAATTTGTATTTTATCTTAATAATAACATTGTAGATTATTTGTTGTTGTACTTGTATCTTTTTCCAATATTCTTTATCCTAACTGATCAAACTGCTTAATTAAATTTTTTTTAAATATTTATATTTTAAATATCTATTCTTTTAATATTAAACTTTAATATTAAAAGTTATTTTAGACTAGAAAAATAATTCAAAATGATGTCTTGGATATAACCCATAGTGTATTGTATATAAGACACTATATACATTACTATTTTTTACTCTTAAAATATGTTTTTCGATTATATTGATTTATTATTTTATAATCTATATTAATACCTAAATTTTTTTTTAATACAATTTAAATTATAAAGCGAGAAGTTGATAATATCCAAAATTATGTGCATATAGTAATTTTTATAATAAATGTTACCTAAATAATATTGGAACATTTCTAAAAAATAATTGAGAATTCCTGAGCATTCATCGAGTGATTGTAAACAAAAATATCTTATCGATTAACTCCTTGTTATAAAATGAATATTATTGTTGACATTGTATTATTTTATATATAAAAAATTACATATTATATATTATAATAAGTTTACAAATAATAAATTAAAATCCTTGTAATTCAATTTATCAATTTTGATTGCAAGTTAGTTAAGCATTGATACCCACTGAACAGTATTACAATAATATAGAATATAAATCTTGATAATTTCATAATCTTTTCAAAAATCAATATTCTTATGCAATTTACACAAATGTGTCACGTAGCCTGCAACAAACATACAATGAAACAGTAAACTGATGCAACTTTAAAATCATTTACAATGAAAATTTTGGTATTATAGAAATGGACTACTTCCTGTTACGCCTAAACCAGTTCAAAATACTTTGAAGGCTGTTTTTGAATATATAAACTGATAGTTTTCCGAAATGAAATTATTGTTTCTAAGATTCCTTAAGAAAGCAAACGAATAATATGAATACTTTGGTAAGTTAATAAAATATGTTCTGCTTATATTTAATTATTATTATGTAATACTGCTTTGGATAATTCTATTTTTATTCTTCAGATAATTTCCGTTTTTGCCATTTTGGCTATAAGTAGTTGTCAAGCTGGAGTAATAACCTCCCCATCAATCACAACTTCCCGATTGATTGCATCTCCGGGTTTGATAACCTCTTCTGGTTTGATAACAACGTCTAACTTAATCGCTTCTCCAGGACTCATTTCACCCAACTTACTTAGTTCTTCTCTTGTTGATGGTCGCACTATTATTGGATCTCCATGGACTACCTCCGGGATTATTGGCTCTCCATTAACAACTTCTAATCTTATAGCTTCACCTTTAACTGCTGGTTCAGTTTCCATTTGGTAACATTGGACATTTTTAGTTATAATGCAAGTTAATGTAAATATGATAAATATAAAATATGCAATAAATAAAAGAAGTATAAATTAACACTCAGGTTTTATTTGTAGTATTTGTAGTGTACATAATTATTTGATTGATTGAGTTATAAACATGTAAAAATATTATTTAATAGAGTTTTAATTCCCATTAATTTTAATTAAAAGATTATATTTTCAGTCGATTTTCGTAGTTTTTATTAACTGAAAATAAAATATGCATTTTTCAGTACTGTATTGGGACAAGATTTAAAAATATATTTTAGTTAAAATTTTCATAATAATTGGATTGATAATAAAAGAAGTTTTCTATAATAAAAAGTTTAAAATAATCTACCGACTGTCTAGTCAAGGAAGACATTTTTAATAATCACTTTTATTTACTTAATATATTTATCTACGCTTCATTCTATTATTATGTCTACATGTTCATCTATTTATTAACGTCCTACCTATATAGTAGACTCCGACTGAAACGAACTAGTTCAGATTCGTTAAATTTATTGAGTTTTTGCTTCTATATAAATTTTAGTAATGATGTATCTAATATCTACAACATTTTGAAAAGTTATAAATTACTCGTAAATATTAAGTATTAAGTAGGCAGTTACAACTATGGTACATACATTAGATTACCTACTAATTATATTTTGAGGTTCTAAATCATTGCGCTCTGGCAAAAATGTAGGTACATATAATAAAGATTTATATCCATTCAGCAAATAAACTATAAAAAGCTAAGGTAATTTCATAATGAAACATATTACAACATAATAACGTAGTTTGATATAATATAATACAATTCCTATAGTACGAATAAGTACTTATTCATCATAATATGACAAAATAAAATTGCATAAATGATTTTTCGTCAAGATTTTTCTAACAGTTATTTCCGGTTAGTGCATATGAAGGGGTTATAAACTTTAACTTTATTTCTAAAAATAATCATTTTTAAAGCTGCTAATGCCGATTTCCGGGAGCTCCCCTAAAAATGGGCGTCTTGCGGTAAGCACGATATGTGAAAAATCAAGAATGATTTCGTTAATATAAGGTATTATTTAGGGTTTAATCGAAGGAATAAGTAATTTTAAACAAAATGACGGCTTCTCAAGACAAAATTTGATTTTCGATAAATATTTTGGCTTCAACTGTTTCCGAAAAATCTTGCTCACCGACTTTAAAACGTAGTTTTGATAAAGAAAAGGGTTTCAAAGATTCGGAAGCACCTTACACAATGACATATTATTATAGTGCATTTAAAATTGCGTTTTTGAGCAAACAATTTTTTGGGAAAATGGAGAGATCATATTATAATAAGTTTTATAAGTAAACTATTTTTATTTTATTTTTTTCACAATAATTAATAAATATAATAGGTTAAATCAAAAAAAAAAAAAATTTAAACTTGGTATCTTAAACGCATGACAATTCCCGAGCTCAATGTGACGTCAGAATCACACAGAAACATCAAAATACGCTTGAAATATTTCAAGTTGTTATCAGTTAAACTTGTGTGATTATGACGTCACCAGAATGGCAGCCGATGGTTTCCGATTGTTGCGCGTTTCAGGTCACGTGGTATTTTCTTTAAAAAAAAATTCGTGTTGATTTTCAATATTATTTCTAGTTAGATATTGTAATAAAATGAAAAAATTGATTATAATTTTTTATTCAAATACCTAATTACGAATTCTTCGAAATTCGAAAATAGTTTTTGGATTAACATGAAATTTTCTATTCCTATACTTAAATATAATATGTAGATACATTACGAAAATGAAATTTAAAAAACTCGAATTTTTGAAAATCCTGTCTGCGTGTAACCCATTAAAGTAAATATTAACTCATTCAAATATAGTATATTCTGGTAGTTTTAGTATAGTACTATTTAAAAAAACAAAGGTCACTCTTCAAGTTATCTGCAAAGTTAACATACTTAAACATTATCACTAAAACTTAGTTACTCCGTTAAAAAATAATTTTCATTATTTGTCATATTATTCATAATATGACAGAAGAAATGTGTATAAACGCTATTTCGTCGAGTGAAAAAAGTCATCAATGGCCACAATTTCTCGCAGTTATTTCCGGTTAGTATACATTAAACTATATAATAATACTTTATAGATATTAATATATACTATAACAACTAGAGTACGGATTTCTTAAATATTTGTTATATTTACATAAATATTGATAGCAGAAGTGCAATTATTGTTATAAATGTCCCTGAATTTGAAAACAATAAGTCACGTGCGCAATTTTTTATTTTCGATAAATTAAAACAAATTGAAGTATAGATACATAATATATCTTTTTGACTTTCGGTGTTTTTGTTTTCGATGTTTTGACTTCGGCGTTTAAGGACTTAAAGGTCCGTACTCTAATTATAACTATTTAAAATAATTTAAATAGTTTTAGAATAGGTACTATACATAAAAAAATATAATCACTATTCAACTAATCTACTCATAGTCAATGCCAACTAAAATTTAGTTTCTACGTTCAAAATAATTTTAATTAGCACAAAATTGTGATTTATTAAGATATTATATTGTTTTAGCTTCATTCTTAGCGATCGGTTCCGGAACGCTAAATGGTTGGCCCGCGCCATCAATACCAAAATTATTGGCAGGTGATCTAGGGATTAACATTACTGAGAATGAAGTGTCCTACATTGTCATGACAGCACCTTTGGGATTTCTAGTTGGTAGCCCTCTGAGCGGCGTGCTGCTCGATCGAATAGGACGCAAAAATATCTTATTATTGTTAGCAATTCCTCAAATAACTTGTTGGATATTAACAATTACCTGCACAAACATCATTCAATTATACGCAGCAAGATTCGTTGCAGGAATATCAGATGGAGCTTTATTTTCATCTCTTCCAGTATACTTAGGGGAAATTTCTGAACCAAAGATTAGAGGTATGGCTGGATCAAGTCATTCTTTGGGGCTAGTTCTGGGATTACTACTGATAAATATTTATGGATCGTACATATCAATTCGAAATGCTGCTTGTGTTTCTCTAATTATGCAAATACTTTTTCTTGTCACTTTTGTATGGATGCCCGAATCACCGTTTTACCTAATTATGAAAAATCGTATTCAAGACGCTCGAAATTCATTGCAAAGGTTAAGAAATATGAATGACGTCGAAGAAGAACTTACATCTTTAATGTCAGGTGTTCAAAGACAAATTTCCGAGCCAGGCAGTATAAAAGATGTGTTTATGATTAGGAGCAATTTAAAAGGCTTTCTAACTCTTGCTGGATTGAGAACGCTGCAACAATTTTCAGGAATCGTTGTTCTTAGTTTCTATGCTCAAATTATTTTTCTAAAAGCCAATAATAGTTTAAAAGCTGCCGAGTCTAGTATAATTTGTGCTGCAGTACAATGTCTTGTTGCAATTTTTGGCTTTTGCTTAGTGGATTTGTTCGGAAGAAGGCCAATTATTTTACTTTCTTCTGTCGGGAGTGGATGTATATTAATTATTATAGGCCTGTATTTTAATTTTCAAGATTTGGGTTATAACGTTTCTTCGGTAACGTGGATTCCTATTTCGGGAATGTTGCTCTTTAATATTTTGGGCTCTCTTGGATTATTGATGATTCCTAATCTGATGACTGGAGAACTTTTACCTGTCAGTGTAAAATCTAAAGCTTTGGCGTTACTTAGCATGTATTTAGGTTTAAACGTTAGTGCAGCTGCTAAACTATTTCAGTGGTTAAATATTAACTTTGGTATGTACGTACCGTTTTATACATTTGGAAGTGTATGCTTAGTAGGTTTCGTAATTTGTTACCTCTTTCTTATCGAAACTAAGGGAAAATCTTTGGAAGAGATACAACAAATTTTAAAACGAACTCAAAGAAAAAGATATGATTCTGATACTAAAGTAAACAATGTAATGTAAATGGTAATGATGGAAATGTGACGTACTGGAAATATATGTTTATAAATAATAAGAAGTTGGCAATAATATAAGTCGAGTATGTACCAACATGGTATTACACCGTATAAATTTTTTTTACGAAATGTAACTAAAAGCGCATTAAATTTGATAACTGCTTATATCAATAATGTGATAATATGTATTTTATTAAGTAAATATACAATATCATAATTACGAAAAAATTTGAATAGCAACTATACGTACTAAGTTGGAGTATACAGTAGGTATCAGATTGATAAAATAATTAAAAACTAATAAGGAAATAACATTACAAAACATAACATGTATGTTTTGCTGCTTTTTGAAAACCAATTTTCAAGTTATTTTGACATAAATTCTTCATAACTTTTTACTTTAATGTCGTGTCAATAATAATTAGCCCCACGCTTTTGGTCAATTTGTTGCTTTCATGAAAGTGTATGAAAGGTGTTTTCACTCATATTTTTACGGTTTCCTTTTTTGTTAAATGACTGTGTATTTTATATAATTCATATAGTGGTCGTATAAAAAGTAATAAAAACTTAACAGCTACTGCTGTTCATATTATCTTATACAAACAATTATTATATTGATAGGTGTATGTATGTATAATCAAATAATGATAACCGCAGGAAAGTGTTTGTTTTTTTTATTTTATAACTAATATGAAAATTTTAGTTTGATAGGTATAGTAGGTACTTGATACTACATCGATGGGTAGGTACTTGTAGCTGCCAACTAATTATTTATCATTATATTTATAATCATTCTACCTAGCTACTATTAGCACTACCGATCATACAAAAATTACATTAAAAGAAAAAATAAAGTAAAATCGAAAAATATAAACATAATATAATAATGTACTTCAAAATCATAAAAATGTAATTAATTAAACTCAAAAGTTCTCAAATTTAATGCTAGTGTGTATTGACTAATGCACAAGTTTGTTCATGGCACAAACTGATTCCAATCACGCAAATCCGTAGTCTTTGTCTAGTAACGTACTCAGATAGGAAGAAGGAAAGCCTTGAGCCAGGTACCGGATTCTTTTTTGGAGACAGTTAAAATACGTGCACGATCAATATCCACAGCAGTAATTAATAAAACTGAGAAAAGTAATAAATTTGAAAATTAATAAAGCGGACAGAAAGTATTTTAATAATAGAGTTATATATTAACCAAAGTTAATAAATGATCAATGCCCCCAGCATTGTAGCAATTATATATAGAGGATTATTCTAATAATTACCATTTTCCTGTTATTCCTTATTCGAAAAAAAATTAGTATTTAAATTTTCAATATCCAAATTAGCTTTAAAAGTATTTTTTTGAAGGGGTGGGAGCAAACTATACATTATTTTAATGCAGTGCAAAATAATATATTAAAATTTAAAAATTAGTGGATTAATTTATTAAAGAATAAAATTCAAATTATTTTTATTATTTCAGCCAGAATAAGCTTATTTGTGTTACCGAATTGAGAATTAAAACCTCCCAAAACGCCTTTTGCTGGTTTCATTTGCTTTATTTCTTTTTGCTTTGCAATATAAGGTATTATATTTCCACAGAACTACTGGAACTATCATTTATTTCTTAAATTGCATAATTTTTCAATAAAAATTGAACAATGTTAATTTACTTTATTAATTCAATTTTAACTTTAATTTCGTATATTATAAATTTACTATTTTTATATAACTATACTAAAAAATGGATAAACTACTGGTTTATACAACATAACAGCACTTATTTTAGGTAATAATATTGATTCTAGGACACTTCACTACTGGGCATCTCGCACCCGGACATTTCGCACCCGGACATTTCGCTACCAGAACATTTCGCTACCAGAACATTTCGCTACCGGGACATTTCGCTGCTAGGACATTGCGCTCTCGGACATTTCGCTACCGGGGACATTTTGCTACTACTTTTACAATATCAATCATTACCAGAGATATTTTTAAATTTTCTCAGATTCACCCTAAGAGATGCCCATACCTTGCTAGTAGAATCTTTTCGTATTCTGGGTTAACATTCATTAAAAAATAATTCTAAAAAAGTGTGCTAAAAGTGATATCAAAATCAACAGGTGTCAGGTCCGTATTCAGTACCATTATTTGGTTACTATTTATTAATAATATATAATAACATAATTATAAAAAAATTAAGGGGCCGGTCCAAGTTCTACGCTTCCGAATTTCGCCAAAATTTTTGCACTGGCTGGTAGGTAATGGTGCATATAGTAAATAAATTATAAAATTTTCGGAATATCCAGTAGGTTTTAGAAAATTGCAATTTCAAAAGGTAATGGATCCGAGATTTTCCGTGGTTGCGCTTGTCAAAACTGACTCTCCGCCAATTCCGAGCCGTTTTGACAGGCGCTAAACTCATTAAAAACATCCTCCGGAGGGCACGGACCTCGAAAAATGATGAAATTCGAAGGCTGCGATCCGAGATGAGGCAATGTCAGCGGCAGTGAAAATTAAGGAAATAAAATAAAATAAGGAATAATATGCTAAAACTGGTAGCGAAATGTCCTAGTAGCGAAATGTCCCGGTAGCAAAATGTCCTGGTAGAAAATGTCCGGGTGCGAAATGTCCGGGTGCGAAATGTCCAGTAGCGAAATGTCCAGTAGCGAAACGTCCGGTCACCGTTCGGATTAGCCACTTCTGCTAATTTTTATTTATACTTAAAAATTAATTTATAAGTATCAACAAACTTCGCATCCTTTATGTTCAAAATAGATTACTTTTGTGCATTTATTGCAATTAAAACAAAAAAACACTGTATAAATTGTTGTTATGTGCCACTTACCCTGTGACTTGTATTACTATGAAATTAAACATACATAATTGTGTTCCATTGTCAACAAACAACATACTGTTTGCTAATGCACGGTCGCATTAAAATTACAGTCATCTATACATACAAGATACAGGTAAAGTACTTTAATACTTGCTAGTAATTAACATAATAAATCATACATAATAAATTTTAAATAAAGTTTAAAAAAAATCTGGTTAGAAAGCAATGAAAATTCTACCAGCTTGGATTGGAAAAGCATGGTTTTTAAGTTGCAAGCTATTTTGAAAAATAATAAATATACCTACCATACATAGGAGATATAATAATTATATCAGGAAACAGGAAAATATTGAAGATGAAGATAAAGAAATAAATTCTTCGAAACGTCGACTTTGTGAAAATAATTGTTTGATTTGAGTCTACTATGCCCAATATCCCACTTTTTTATCATTTATTACAGTTTGGACGAGATTCTTGTTTATTATAATATTTCTATATAGCAAACATTATTTCGCAGTATAGCAAAAATATTAAATTATTTACGACGAATAGTGTTGCGTAGTATATCATAAATATTATTTTTAACCAGCAAAAATTAATAATTCTAAATTGATAAAGCACGTAATACCATTCAGATATCTGCACTAAATAATAATGCATTGTCATTTGAAATAATCTGGAAATAAACAATCTTAAATAATGTAATCTAGAATAGTAGTCGCCAACTTTTTTAATGTGTTAAAACTACTTTGAAAATTTTGAAATCAACAGTCAGCTATCTAGAACCAGAGACGGACGGAAGCGAAATTTTTCGCTCCACACCCCCTGTTGGGTATACCAATGAGCTTTTTCTATTTTTAGCTTTTTTACTTGTTTTTTAAGAAATGCATGAAATTTTTGATGATTTTGTTTCTATGATTTTTAGAACTTAATTTTTAAAAATTATCTTGTGAGATATACCAGAATTATCTTTGCGAGCTACTACATGGTTGGTGGCCACTAATCTGAGGATTGAACTGAATTGACCTCACAATTATCAGCTTATTTTGGTTTTTGATTGTGTTTAAGAATTCACAATGTCTTACCGATAGCAAGTTCAGTTTATATTAGTTCAATTCTCAAGATAAAATTAATCATTTAGCTATCAAAATTTTGTATACTGTCGCACGCTGGAACAAACTGCCGAAAATGTGGAAATTGTAATTTGAATTATTTTTTTCAATATAATATCTAGTAATATAAAATTAATTTTGTCTTATATACGTTCGGAAAGTATCGAATAATTTGTTCAACGTTGGAAAAATTACGTCTCGAATATTTTCAAAAAATGTCAAGGGAAATGCCGATCGCGTCAAACGTCCTACAGCCCCAGCCGTATTACTCAAGTTTATTTTTTATGTATTACACAAATAATCATTTATGGTATCTAATCTTATGAATTAAAATAAATTTAAGTGCAAAAACTAAATTGTTTATTTTTATTTTAAAAATCATTTAACAAAACAATTAATAATTTATAATAAGTATAATAAAATAAAATTAAACAATTAAAAATATAAGTATAATAAAAAATTATAAAATTACTTGTATATGTACATTAAATAATATATTATTAAATGTTTTTAAAACAGATTTTGATCTTTATAGTAGACAGACTAAGTCTGTTAATACTATAGTTTAATTTGTAATTTACACCTTAAAATCTTGAAATTCTATCTATCACAGATTTACAATTTGGTATTTAATATTTACTTAGTTCTTTTAAGGTCTTGCTGTATTTCTTCCAATGTTTTTCCTTTAGTTTCAGGTACCCAATAATAAGAAAATATTGCACTTGCAAAGCAGCAAGCGGAAAATAAATTGAACGGAACGTACATACCGAAGTTAACAGTCAAAACTTGAAACAGTTTTGAAACAGATAGCACATACATTGAAAAGCAAATCTGTAATATGGTTAATGCTTTGGTTTTAATACTTGCTGAAAATAATTCCCCTAACATCAAAGTAGGAATAATACCCAAACCAAATGAACACACTATAATATATGCAAGCATTCCCGTAACTGGTAACCATGCGAAGCTTGAAATGTCGACTTTGGTTTCGGTATCGATGTAAAAATATGTTGCTTCAATTAATAATACAACTCCACAACAAAAGCTCGAAAACGTCATTAAGGTTTTTCGTCCAAATTTATCAACAAAAAATGCAACTGTTACAATTGTTACCAGTAAAACGGCTGTGTAAATTATAGAAGAAAGAGAAGCGGAAATATTTCCACCTGCCTGGTTAAACATATATTGGGTATACACTGCAAAGGCTGGAAGACCACTTAATTGTTGACTACCTCTGATGGCAATTGATATTAATAGCGCTTTTCTATTTGTGGGAATCGTGACTAAATCTTTATAGGTTCCGGATTCTGAAATTTGGCGGTGCACATCTTTTGTGAGAGTTTCAAATTCTTCGTCGATATTATCTGACCACCTTAATATTTTTAGGGCATCACGAGCTTCGTTTTCTTTGCCCTTCATAATTAAATAATAAGGTGATTCTGGTATAGTTAGTGATAACATAAAGCATATCACTGGTACGCAACAAAATATATATGCCGTCATTCTAATACCGCAATATGCTCCAACAACATTAATTAAAAATTGTCCTAAATATATAGCAACCGCAAGTAAATTTCCCCACGAACCCCTTACACTAGGTATCGACACTTCTCCCATATACATGGGTACCGCACTAAACAGGATTGAATCTGATATTCCAGCTGCAATTCTTGACATATAGAATGTTAAATAATTTTCGGCGAACATTATTAACACATAGGATATCACATGTGGAATGGATATAAAAATTAACATTTTTTTTCTTCCTATCCTATCTATCAACATTGACAGAAACGGAACAGATATCGCAGCAGCAAGTGGTGGAATTACGGTAAAATAAGAAGCTTCTTCCAAAGTTATTATTGGGATGTGCGAAGAATTCGATATGAGAATTGGAATGGATGGCGACGTCCATGTGAACAGAACTCCGCAAGTAAAAGCTCCCAAGGAGGCTGTAAATAAGCGATTGCGGATATAAATAATTAAATAAACTTTTAAGGTATTTAGATGTTGAAACTTACCCACAAAAATTGCAAATATCTGTGGCCATGTTTGACTTGTTTTCTTGAAAGGCACATAGCTTTTCAGCAAACCTTCTATAATTGTCATGTTGACAAGACTACGTTTAACACTAACAACTGTTTAAAATTAAATCATTATCATGTTTGGTTAATTATATACCTAAGCACAATTTCATAATGAGCAACGTCATTGCTAATAAAACAGTCCGAAAAGATTTTTTTATGTCTAATATAATCTTGCTAAGATAAGAGTAAATAAGAACATTTATGTATATTTATAAGCAAATATTAATTATACCAGTTCAATGTTGAACATTGTGATAGTTGGATTCACTCATTAATAAACTATTTTTACAAACAATTAAGCTAATACTAATTGTCTCGCATCAGTGTAATTAAAGAAATTGTTTCGTGTCTACATTTACGAAATTGTTGAAATTTTGTGTTCAAGTTGTTAAAACTATAACTGCAATATTTCTAACTTCGTAGATGACTTTTAATAACTTGGTAATTGTAATATTACTGATAATCAGTATCACAGCTGATAGTATTTGTGTATTTTAAATTTTATATAAGATTAATTATTGCTAATATTACCATGTACAGGGAGTTTCATATAATCGTGAAAAACTTTAAAGTACGCTGAATAAAAGTGATCTCAACATGGAATTACTGTGATCTCGACAGTGCGGCTCGCAAGGAACTTGGGCATTATTTTGATATTAAAAATTGTTAATTTTAACTTCTTTTTAGTTAAACTTTTTGGTTATACTGGTTTTACCTGTATCTTTGGCAGAAATTGTCACACCTACCACAAATGGAAACCCGCCACTGGTCGACTAAAGTGGTAAACTGGAAGGTGGAATTATAGCATTAGTTTTTAAAATACTGCTACAAAGTCTACTAGGAGTCTAACTCGATAGTTCATCTCAGCAATCGATCACTCTACTGCAGGACTAACCACACACGAAATCTATGTTTTGAATTTTGTAAAAAAAATAATTATAAACGGGAAAATAAAATTATCTTGTTTTATTAATTGGTATTTATTAATTACAAATACAATTTAATTATAATAAAGTGGAAATTGCCAAATTAATCAAGCAAAGGTAATACTAGAATGTCTGAATTAGTATCTACTGCATGTTTCGGTTTTCTAAGTATTAGATTAAGATATTGAAAAACTATTTTTCAATATAATTATTATAACATACAAAATTAAAATCGAATTTATTAAATTATTAACTGCATAGATAGGCAACCAGCATTACTTTACTATTATAGGTATATTATTATTAAAATTTAACCATTTATAAATTAATTGTTATTAAATAATAAGATTTGAACTATTACTGTTAATTATTCTTTTCTGTATTATTGTTGCCGAAGTGCTACTAAAATATCTTTCTGTTGTTTTTTAATATTATTATAATTAAATCAAAAATTAGCAAAAAAAAATGTAAAATAAGCAAAATTGTTCTTGTCTTTTATTTTGTATTTTAATCTTTTAATATTTTATTTTGTAAGTTTAATCGAAATTCTTGCTTTGATTTTATTGTTACTAATAATAGATAGGTATATCTTCCTTTTTTTTTTATAAAATAACTTTTGATTTCATTTTCAACAACCTATGTTTTGAACTTCTTAATTTTAGAATTTTTCAAATATTTTATTTTTATTAAATAATATTTATTATTGCTTAATATAATGAACTAGTAATTATCTTAATATTCAAATCGTAAAATTTATATATAATATATATTGCTGTGTTATTTAATTATCTCAGGGTGCATCAAAATAAAATATTAAATATTTATAGTTTTTTATCCAAAATAAAAAATATAAACGTGATATCACTTATCATACCGTCCATATCTTCGTAGAATTTTACCTTTTCAAATAAAATTTTTGAATAAATGCAATTAATTAAATTCACTCTATAATCTTCTTAAACTGCCACTTCTTCTTTAAAATCAAAAGCAACCTTTCAAAAAAATTAAATTCAAATTTTAACTTAGAGTTTACAAAATCACGGCCGTCCGGCATTATCTCCCTCGAACGATCTCTATTCAAAAATTTCCCCCCAAATACCTCGATGCCGCGCTTTCTTAAACGAAATAAATTAAATACAAAACTAAAGCTTTTTTACATTTGAATACATAGCAATATGTAGACATATCTGTTCCGTCGAAATCTCTATTTTTTTATTGGTTTGAGTTTATCACTACAATCCAGTGGTTACAAACTAATAAGGATTCTTTGTCTTAAATGTGCCTTTCTCCAACCCTGGTCAAGCTAGCACCCCCACCTCTTCTAAATAAAAAAAAAGGTATATACTATAATTATGGACTAATTTTGGGCAGCATTCGCGAATTTTGGGCAATAACGGTTTCGCGATAAAAGATAAATCTTTGGTGGGGGTGCTGAGTTGACGTCAAGCTAGCACCCCCACCATCCCTAAACTTACTATACTTTAAGGAAAACCCTCAGCTCTGTGTAGCATCCTTAGTCAAAAATTATTTAGACTTAACGAGTAAGTTGAGATGACCCGATTGTGATCATCTGTTTTTAACACATCACCTTGAGTTGAGTCAATAAGTCGATAGATAAAAGATAAAAGGATTGAACCTCATCTGGCAGCCGGCGTAGCTGGAACACTCATCAAGGCCCACTCCACCAGACTTGTCTCTACTTGGGCAGCACCTCTTTGGGCAGCACTAAGGAAAATAGTTTCCCTAGATGTTGTCAGAAAATCAGCGGGTTAAATATAATATACCACTAGCAGAACTAGATAATTTCCTCCAAACTCTATTCTTCCATTGCTACCTTCTAATTGGTTTGAATCAAGGGCTTTTATCCTAATATTATAATCACAAGTTATAGTTATAGATTAATAAACAAATTTTTGTGTCAAGATAAATATAACCCTACATGGACAACCCGAATTGTTCTACGGCAACTCTTCGTTAAACAACTACCTAGTAAGAAATCTACGCACTGGTCGCTGAAATATAATTAAACAATAAAAAAACTTACCTGAAGTGCGATCGTAATTATATGAGGCGACCAGTCCGAAGATATAAGGACCCACCCATCCCCGACCCCGTTCAAATTGGCTCTCAATGACTGCTGTAGTTTTTCTATAGGTTGACATAATCTCACAAGTACGAGACTAGAAGAACAGGGCTTTCTGTTTTTAAGTAACTCTTGGCAATAATTTATTTATAATAATTATTTTTAATTATAAATTATATATAATAAATTAATTTAAATTATGCTACAGTATTAATGGTTTGAATCGCAGCTTCCAAGTGTAGCGCGTTTAAAGTTTAGCGGATTGGAAATGCAAAGCTTTCGGTACCACAGGTACTTTGATCTTTCTATATCTGGTGTTAGTAACAAATTTGACGGATTTTAAGTCGACCGCCTCTGAACCCAAGATTGTCGGTAGTTAAAGAAAATTTAGATTTTAAAATTGTTATAACAACTAAATAATCCATTTATCTCAACCTTACGTTTTCAAAATTGTATGTAACTTCTCAGAATAGTTAAGAATACCCTTTAAAAGATAGAAAAGTCATTATAGCAGCATGTCCAAATGATCACGACAGGCGTTAATGGGAAAGTCGAAAGAATGGCACGTGATTTAATCACGCATATTAAACGATAAAATTTAAAAAACAGAATGATCTACTTACGGTTTTCGTTATAAAAATAATGTCCTTATCTAGGAAAGCCAGCTGCGTGTTTGTAATCATGATTATCAGTCCAGTTTAAGACGACATGGCTGTTGTTTTCCGAAATAAAAAATTTCAAATTTATAACTTTCACTGTGACCCCAGGTTTAAAAAGATTTTATTGTATTTTTGACGTGGCGACTTTGGCAATGGCCCTGTAAAGGTGATTATAGTTAGTTATTGATTTGAAGAAATGTTGAATTTGTAGCTATTAAAAAATAGTGTCATTGATGTAAACGCATAAATTGCACGGACTGCCAACAGAATAGAGGTAAGTTTCGCCCACTTCGATCAAGTATGTGGTTCTTGTATGAAAAAAAAAACTCTAATATTAATTATTTCCTAAAGTAGTGGATACCCGTAATGCCTGTTTTACCAAATATTTAAGCATCTACTTTGTCCAAAAACATCGGATGCAGTAAGGAAAGCATTAAATTAAATACCATTTTGTCAGCTTTAAAAATATTTTTATAGATTTTTTATTAAAATATTATAACTCATTTTCCCAATTTTAGAGTTTTTAAATGAGAGGCGTTTCGGGAATTTTTTTATTTACAACTTTTATTATAAAATCCATAATTTTTATGAAATTTTGAAAATAAAGAACATTTTTAATTATTTATCAGCAAGAATTGAATACAATAAATAAAAAACTTAGCGCTGAAAATAAGTTTTAAGGTACAATGACATGCTCTGATAAGTAGTATGTTGTTTTACTCTGATTTCAATTTTTTTTTATAAAATTAACCTTGTTTTGCATACTTTATAAAATAACTGAGTAAACTATGTGCTGAATAAACAAATATAATATGACTACACTAACATTAGCTATGAGCCAGATCACGTCAAGTGGACACCCCATTTTCCACTTGGTCATGGAATTTAAGTTCATATATTTTAATTACAAGTAGTTACTAACAATAATCATACCCTAAAACAGTTTTTCAAAATTTTCATTTTATCAATAATTTTTTTGCTATAAGCATTTTCGGGATTTTAAATTAAAAAATTAATTGCGAAGAAACCGTTAGAGATATCTTAATGAAATTTTCAGGACTTATTGTTAAAGTTTAATATTTTGGTAAAACATTTAAAAAAAGTTTGTTTATTTGTTAATTAAATTTTAAATAAACAAATGAAAATTTTAAGGTCTACTCGGTCACATAATTAGGTTTTTTTTAGTTATATGCACCAAACATTTAAGTCTAATTGTAGATGAAAAAAGGTATATCTTTGCATATTCGTTATTTAAAAGTTAATTAAAAGTATGACAACAAATAAGTAAACTGTCTTTTATAATTTTTTACCAAAATATAAACATTAAACAATAAGTCCTGAAAATTCTTCGCAATTAATTTTTTAATTTAAAATGAAAATTTTGAAAAACTGTTTTAGGGTATGATTATTGGTAGTGGACTACTTGTATTTTAATATATGAAGTGAAATTTCCTAAGCAAGTGGAAAATGGGGTGTCCACTTGCCGTGATCTGGCTCTATACCCGCAGCTTAAGTGATTTTCAACATATAAATAATTAGTATAGGTGACCTTTTTAACAATACTTTGATGTTTGGTAAAAAGAACTTAAGTCAAAAACGCAAGTTTTCAGTAGAAGCAAATGAAGTTTGAAATAGTTTTTTATCAGAAATATAATTAATTTTTTATAGACGATTGTTGGTATGACCATGTATAATTAAGTTCTATTTTGTGTCAAATTGTCAATTTGAAATATTCATCCCTTGCCAGTTTTTTTGATGACTTAAGTTGTTAGTATCACAAAAATTGTTGTGTTTTCTGATAATTAACAACTTAAGTCAACTTATGTTTTTAATATCAATCAAAGTATTTTGGTTTTCAGATATATTTAGATCTTAAGTCATTTTGAAGCTTATTGAAAACGAATAACCAACTTAAAAATATTACACTTTAATGATAATAATAAATATATTCACGCATATGATACAAATCTGTATCAGAATCTGGAACATTTGTAGAATTGCACTTGTAGCTAAATTTTGATAAAGATGATGAAATGTTATTGCAATAAATTGCAAAAGTCCATTAAGTCATATTTCTTTTCTTTAGCTATTTTTACTGGAGAGTAGTATCATTTTTTTAAACCATAAAGCAGATTCTATTTGTAGGGAATTTTTATAGTAAATAATTCCCATATGTGACTTTCTACATTGAAATCAAGAGACTTCTTTTAATCGGAACTGTTCGCCTTTCTTCACTATTTTACCTGTAAACCTAAATGTTAACTTAACAGATTTGCAAAATCATAAAATTCATTGTGGCTCATTTCTACCACTTGAAACTGGTTTTTCGTGCCAGTTCTTCTGACAGTTGGAATCAACCGTGGGGATGATAATAATGTATGGTTAACTTTCTTCTTCTACTTTTCAATCACTGAATGATCAACACCGTATTCCATGTGGGTGTGTCAGGCTTCCAAAAAAAATTGGTTAAGGTGCTATCAAATGCTATAAGGCATTTATATTACTTTTATATGTTGTTCTTCTCCTTGCTTCTCCAATATTGCTTATGTAAAATTTGACTTAAGCTTTTCGGATCACTATAATTGTGCAAACAAACAGCGGTAAAAACATCGCAAGTTGACTTAAGTTCTTGAGATCACAACATAAAATATTTTGTGCTTGGTATAAAAAGCATAAGTTGACTTAAGTTGTTTTTACCATTTAAAAAAGTTAAATTTCGAATAACATTTATAATATTTTCTAACTCGTGCTCTTATTTTTGTGATTTGACATAAGTTCTTTACACCATTAGAAAGAGAGAGAAAAATGGAATTGTGTACTACAATAACCCAAAAATGGCAATTTTTGACTTAAGTTGTTTATACCAATCATCAAAAATAATGTAAATAATACTCCTAATAATTGTTAACAATATAAAAAAAAAGATATAGCTCACTATAGTTATTCCGCATAATATGTCGCTTAAAGAATATATTTATCAATACCAACGTTGAAAATGGACTATTCAACATCTCGAAGAGTCAGATAGAAACCTATTTTGTATATTTTGTGCTAAATAGCTTTTCTTTTTACTACTTTGAGATCTTTTGATCAGTTCTGTACTATTCTGTCGCCAATAGTTAAAATGTTCTTACTGTCAATTTAGTACTTTGGAGAAATATGCCTTTTAGTAAATAATATTCTAGTAGGGTGCTAACCCTGCTAGATGCGTATCGAACCCATAGATCGAGCTTCGGAATTTTAGACCAGAGTGGTCTAGACGGCTCGACCAGACATTGAACTGCGGTTTCCGGCTGCGTCTACAGGAACCTCGTTCGACGTTGGACTCTGTTGGAACTTCAGAATTTTTCCAAAAATTAGCAATTTAGAACTATTGTTAAAGAATTAAATTAAATTTATAAATAAATTTTGAAAAACTTTTTGAAAATGTGTCGGATGGTATTGCCGAAAAAACTTAAAATTTTGATCGAAGAATAAAAGATAAATGAATAATTAAAGAAGCTAATAATGTCTCAATAGTGTTACAATGACTTACTTACCTCAGGATGTTTTCACTGCTTATTATTGCACTTCGATAAATATAAAGATAAATTTAGCTCTGGAAGGAAATCACTGTGGGGGTCATTTACCGCATAAAAAAAATCTATATTAATTACAAATATATTTATGAAATTTTTGCTCAAAACATGAATAATATTATAATTATTATCATATTAATGTTAATTTATTCCTATCGTAACCCCGACGACAACTAATGTCCACTTGTAAATTATAATATGAAAACTGTCGCGGCACCTAGCACCTTTTTTTTAGCGATAGCATAGATATTGAGTATTTAATTTAACATTTAAGTTACCTAAGTGTAACTTAAAAATCGGATCTGATTTAAAAGTGTTTTATATAAACAAACAAAGCGAGATAAAATTATAAGATTTGCGACAAGTTCAATGAGTTGCATACAAGATAAATAAATGCTAATTAAAAGATTTATTTTATAAATGTATTTTAAGGTTGGGCACAAAGGCAAACTTGATCCACATTCGAGGTAAACATTTAATTATTGAAATTTTTTGAGTTAATTCATGGAAAATTAAGTTTTATAACTTTCATTTTAAATCATTAAGACAATATTTTACAAGTTAATTCAAATATGATCTGAGATTCTCATTCTATAATATGCCTATACTGGCCCCTTTAGTTACCGCTCTACAGAAATCTCGGGCGTATATGGGGTTTGGGGTTGGGGGGGGGGGGGGGGGTTGGGGGTTTGGGGGGTTCAAACCCCCCCCCCCCCTTAGCCTAAGCAACTATGCAAATTTTAGCCAAATACCCATTTTCTATGACACAGATTCCAACATATTCATGCAATTTTTAATATCCATTTGATAGATTTTATTGTGGTTTACAGCTCTAACTTTTTATGGCGTTAACGAAGTCACTGGCAAAAGCTGGTTTATCGTTGTGAAGTCAAAGCCGAATTAAAGGGGGGCTAAGAGGGCTGCAGCCCCGGGCCTCCAAATTTTTGGAGCCTCAAGAAAAAAATGCTTTTAAAATGTTAATGTACATCTGTGTTTTATAAAAAATATTATAATAAAGTACTATGTATGTATAATAATAATTATTATTTTTTTTTTTAATTTTACTTTTGATCTCAGCGCGGTTGACCTTGAAATATCAAAAATTTTCGCCTGCGGCGCATTTTGACAGAACATGAAGTCAAGGGGCCTCCAAAGAAGTTAGTCTCAGACCTCACATACCCTTAATCCGGCTCTATGTAAAGTACGGTGTTGAACCCCCCCCCATATAAAAGTAATAGCTACGTCCGTGACAGAAATATTTTTATAGCTTCCTCGGCTGTCTCTCGCCATTAAATAATTTTTGGATAATTATATGTTGTAGAGCATCGCAAAATAAGAGTTCCCTAATTGTTTTTAGCTGCTAATAAACGGTTTTAGAGTTTAGAGGGTTGGAGGGTGTAATCGGCTTCCAAAATTAGGGTTAAAAATCAGTGCACTGCTGAAACTACATAAGTGTCTGTGCAAAATTTTAAGCCGATTAGAAGTGCACCGTAAAAACACTCAAACAAAATAAAACAAAATTATAAGAGTATAGAAAATAAATTTAATAAAACATTTTACTTTGATTTGTTTGAGTCATGAAACAAGAACAAATAAAAACAATGAATACATATTAAATTATTAACCATAATCAAAATTTCATAAAATTATAATTTACCCCAAAACATAAATTAAAAATTCATTTTTATAATATAATTATATCATTTTTATAATTAATGCTTCTGTATTACCAACCTATTCTAAAAAAAGAAATTATATCTATCTGTTATCAATTGTGACTAAAAAAAATTATTTAAGAAGATACGATAACTTATCAATTTTACCTGAGAATTAGCAATTCGCAATAAGGAGACAATAAAAAATCAAGATGACAGCCCAAAGTGCTAATTGTTATATTATTCCATTTGTTTGATTTTCGAATCATCAAATTCAATAATAAATAACAAACTCCCCAGAGTACATAATTATTTTTTTTTTAATATTCCGCTATCAAAGTTATTGATTTTCAGTTTTTCTTCAAAACTTGACGGTACCGGTGCGTGATGTTTTTTATGCTTTTCATATAATAAAAAATTACAATCGCCTAAAATGAATAACAAAAGGTGTGAAGTAGTTGCACAAGTTTCCGCTACCTATCTACATAAGAGATATGTACATTTTAATAATTCAAGGATCAATCGCTAATGGTCGACTGAACTATAGCGTTGATGGTAAACATTATTGATATGCTTTAGGACTTCTATTTCCAGTTTCTGCCATATGAAAAATAACCTTTCCCGTCTGTGAGGTTATTCCAGTGTTGTAAATGCTTGTGCATACGTAAAATTTTATTAGTCATTTCCTATTAAATAATTATTGTTACTTTTCTTAAATTCAAAGTGCCGATGCAAATGTTTCTCAAGAATTATCAGCTACCTACACGACTACACGTACTGGTAAAAGTAGAAAATCTTTTCAAATCCGTTCAGTATCGGTGCCAGTTTAAAATAGAACGGTTCAAGTTCGACTAAAAATTATCAGACTTTTTCAAGTAAATTATGTGATTAATTATTATTGTGATTGTGTAAAATATTCATTATCATTTAAACATTGAAACGTCAAACCTGAGTTAAATTAAAAGCATTATGTAATTTACTGTTAATGTTTCTTTACATCGTCGTAATTTAATTTTCGAATAGGTACAATTTTGTGCAATGGAGGAAAAAAGTAAACAATGGCCCCAATTTCTTGTTGTAACTACAGGTATGTAAACATTTTATTATAGTTTATTAATTTTATTAAAATATGACGTCATTCCATATAATTTATTTTATATTCAATTTAATAATATTCATCATGATTCGAAAAGCTGTAAATTCATTTCTGATTCATAAATTTTAAACCCAGATAAGATTTTGATCTCATCTATTTTGTTTATTCAGACAATTTACAAATTGAACAAACACGTGTCTAAATTTTCTAGATTAGTTTCCGGTTTATTAACTGTTTATTTAGCTAATCGACAATCCCTATTAATTAGTATAGTTAATTTTGGCGAAAATTTCCGAAAATAAAAAAAATTTTATTAGGATAATAAAATTAAATTGATATAAAATGTTTTTCTATTTTCCAACATATTATATTAGTATTTTTATTTTTTTTTTAATATTTTGACTTGACTAGAAATTTAATTTCACAACATTGTTCAACAGTAACACATGAAGATGAAGTTGCATATTGTGCAATAAAAATATTAGTTTTGTTCTGATAAGTACCAATTTAATAAGGTTAAAAACCGGCAAAATTGTAAATATAATAATTAATTAGTTGAATAAAAATACTTCTTAGCTGTGTTTATTTATTTTTATATATCTATTAATTTGTAACTTATGTTATGTTCCTTTGTAGTGAACTCCTGAAGATGCGCGTTGCGTTAAGGCTAAGAATCATCAAGCTAGCTTTGATTCACGAACGTGTGAGGGCTTGTAAGCTACGGTATTTTATAATTCGTAGGTAGGCAACACGTTTAACAAATTTTTTGGTTGCTCTACTAGCTATATTAAAATAGTAAAATTATAGGAATCTAATTTTGGAATATACGAGAAGCTCCGCCTTTTAAAATACGAAAATTTCCCTCTCTGTTATTTAAACATTTTATTAATCGTAAGGGTGGGATATTTGCACTTTCCATCATTAACGCAGGAATATGTATATGTAATTCTTATTGTTCCCTTTGAATATATAAGATCGTATAAATTATTTTATAATAAAATGGCTCCTAGTAAGAAACCTTATTCGAAAGTAGGAAAAAAGACTAAACGTGCAAGTTATAATAATTAGGAATGGGATTTATAAGTAGATACTTATAAAATTATTAACAATAAAATATAATATGTAAATGCGTATAAATTCGATATAATATTATAATTTTGCACCTGATGAAAAAAATTTCACAATCGTATAAAATTTAGCCCAGTACATCTGAGATTTAACCTTGCAAGAGATAAGGAATTGCATAAAACTCAATTCCAATTTGCTTTTGCAGTTATCCAGCGATAATTTTCTTATGTTGTATTGCAGATAACTATGTTCAAAATTATGTATACAATACATTTAATTTACAACAATGTTATACATAATTATGTTATGTTAGAATATCTGAAAAAGTAACAAGTAAAAAGCATTATATAAATTTTATTTTACTAGGATTTTTTATAACCCAAGCACTCACTGAAGGTTTCATCGAGTCGCATAATAGAGTTTAGATAAATAATAATTAGTCATCTACATTGTTTTGTTGTGCAGTTTTATTTATATAAATATTAAAAATTTTTAAAAAATTAACAAAGTTTACTTATTCCGAGTGACCGTCCGATTTCTGAATATAGGGAATTTACATGGGAAATTGATTTTTTCTAAATTCCTGCTTCTCATTATAACTGATAAGAATAAAAAGTATATCAAATTAAAGAGAGTTTTATTCCGCGTCTAAAGATATTTAATACTTAATATTTTGTTTCCTAAATATTGTTAAAAACTCGACAGTAAAATTAAGAAATAGCGATTTAAAAAAATATATTAGCAGGCTTGTCCGACAAGTTGCTTTGACAGATTAAAATTAATTTGGTAAAAAATGGCATTGCGGCAACAATGTAGTAAATGAAATGACCCAGCCATCTAATATTTTTATAAAAAGCACCATTTCTTAATTATTATTCATTAAAAACATCCCCCATACTGCACGGAACTCGAAAAATGACGAAATTCGAAGGCTGGGATCCGAGATTTGCCAATGTCAGGAGCAGGGAAAACTTACCCTCCGCACGCTCTTCGGGTGGCTCCGGGCGGTTTTTGTAAATTGTTACAAAAGCCGGATGGCAATGCACTCGAAAATGCAGGAACTAGAACGATGTTATCACTTCAACAGCATGCACTTGAATGAAGACGCTTTCTTCCCAACATGTAGCATAGCATAGCTTGATTGGCTACAGAGCATGTTGGTGCCGTATGCACCATTATCTCCTTCATATGGTGATCGATATTTGACAGTGCAGCGATTTACTGAATAAAATATGCTTGCCAACCCCGAAGGTGTTAGTTGACTGTACGACGAAAGAATTAGTTGTTTAGACGTGTAATTTAACTGTTGCCGGTTGAAATCAACGCATTGCAGTTTAATAATTGTTTTTGTCTCCTCACCATAATTACAATTGCCATGACCCAAGTAGAGCACACGTACCGGCAATAAAATTACTTTTTAAAGCTTACGTGAAGGTGAACTTGTTAAATTTACATAAAAAAGTCAATTTCCAAAATAAAATTGTGAAGTAACCGTTGGGCCGATTTTATTCATCTTCACCTCATAAGAAAGCTAAAATTGTACTTTTTCAGAATATTCATTGGTTTTCTTTCCTACTTTGAAGGAGGACAGCCGTAGAATACTACCTCTAAGCTAAAAAGGTTAAAAGTTCTTTTTAGTTAAAATTAGCATTGAAAACAATTTTGTGAATTTTTGAAATTTTTGTAATTTCGCTCTAAACTTGAACAGTTTTGTTTGCAAATATTTTAATAGTCGTATAGAATGCATGTTTCCATAGTTGTTGCAGAATATACCATTCTACTCGGTCTTAGCAGCTTACACACTTAATCGTCAAGCTGTTACTGTCTTAATTTAATGAGTGGAAAATGTTCACGAACTACGACTTATTTAGAATACTCATAATTTTCAAAATTTACATACTATTTCCAGAAATTTGAATTACGAAAATAATATAAAATTGAAATTTTATTGCAAATTATGTTCATTTAATTTAATTATTATTGAAATACACAGTGTCTTTATTACAATTAAGGGGTCCCTGCAGTCTAGCGCTGTAAAATTTGAGGCATATTCAAGATTTTTTTGTTAAGGTTAAAGTAATGAACAACAATATTAAAACTCTTTAGATGTGAATATATACAATTTTTTTTTAATTGAGAATTATTTTTAATTACGACAAAAATAGCGCTAAATAACAACCTTTCAAAAAAATGTACTTGGGCGACGTTGCGGATTTTGACTCTTCAATTTGTTTGGCAAAATTACGCTCTTTTGAAGTTTAAATTCTAAAATCAGGCTTGTTTTAACCAGTTTTTCTATGTAAAAAATACCAAGTTTTTGAAATAAAAGTTGATTTCCAGCGATAACCAATATACCAATAATAAAAATACAAATAATTATGAATACCTTATTTTGTTTTGATTATACAAATTTATAGATAATTATTAATTTTTCACCCACACTTTTATTGTTAGTGATGCTTTCCTTTTTCAAATTAAAATTATTCTAAATATATTATTTAATGAAATGTTTTTGTATCCATCGAAAAAGTAAACATATTACATTCACCATGTGGTGTATTTGAAACGAAACGCCAATCCCCACCAGAACATCATTTCGTAGATTATTTCTTGCATTGCAGCTCAAAATATTATTTATATCCAAGTTGAAAACCATTATATCCATTATTTATTTGAGCGACTGTAAAAGTCTTGTAGCCATCTCTGTGATAATGGCTGAACTATAATCATTAATTTAATCTAAAATTATTCCCGCCTGATTTGAATTGAACGATTATTTCTAATTAAATTTTTTATATGTTATAGATAAAATATATTTTCAAATAATTTATTTATGAGTTCTTTTATACATGTACATTAATTAAATAGGTAGAATATTATTAATTGATAATTAATTTCAGGTTTTAAAATTAATATTACTGTTATAAAGAAAAATTTTTAATTTAAAAACACCTGCTGCCCGTCCTTACAGTGTCACAAATATTATCTTAAAATTTCAAATCGATGTGTTGGTGCGTTTTCGAGATGTTCTCGAATGTATGATTTTTTTTCACCTGGCCGATTTTTTTTTCTTTTTTTATTAATAATTCTTTGTTAGTAATTATTTCTCCTACTTAAATTTTTTGCTAAAAAGTTTACAAACATGGTATTTACACAAATTGAAACCCAAATTACAAAATTTGCTTTAAAAAAATAGCCTTTGCCCTTCCTTAATTAATTGTAAATATAATTTCCAAATTTGAAAAAAATCCATTCAGCCGTTTTTAAATTGTTCTCGCATGAACAAGAGCGCATCGCAAATTCCTAGCCTTAAATGATATTTTTTAAATGGTTTTTTCCCAATCTATTTAATTTTATTTTTATCTTTACAGTTTAATTATTTTTTCCACCCTTAAAAGTTTCAATAATATACTTTTCTAATAGCCTTTTTTATTTTAGCTGGAATATTGGCAATTGGCACTGGTCTTCAAATGGGTTGGCCAGGACCATCAGTATTAAAGATGTCGGCAAACGATTTAGGATTTACGATAAGTCCGGAAGAAGTGTCCGCTATTGTTATGATAGCTCCACTGGGCTACCTTATCGGAGGACCATTTAGTGGCTTTATGATTGACAGGATAGGACGAAAATACTTACTGCTAATTTTATCGATTCCTCAAATTCTTAGTTGGTTATTGATAGCAACTGCTTCTAATGTTCCAATTCTATTCATAGCAAGATTTTGCTCGGGAATTTCAGACGGAGGATTATTTACTACGCTTCCCATCTACATGGCCGAAGTTTCGGAGCCTAAGATTCGGGGAATTATAAGTTCAAGTTTTTCTATTGGATTACTTGTGGGAATTTTATTTATAAATGCGTATGGAGCATATTTATGCATCAGAACTACCGCTTATGTTTCTTTGAGCGTTCCACTGTTATTTATTGTTACTTTTATGTGGATGCCCAAGTCTCCTTATTCTTTAATACTCAAGGGAAAAATTTCTGAAGCTCGTGAATCTCTGAAGTGGTTAAGAAGAATGAAGAATGTTGACAGCGAATTGGAGAGTATCGAATCTGCTCTTAGACGACAAACTGCGGAACCTGGACAATTTGTAGATATATTTAAAATCAAAAGCAATTTGAAAGCATTACTTATAGTATTTGCATTGCGTGCTAGTCAACAATTTTCTGGCTTAACAGTTCTTGGATTTTATATTCAGTACATATTTAAAGAATCGGGTGGTAATTTATCACCAGCTCTCAGTGCAATAATCTGCTGTATAATACAAATTATTTTTTGTAGTGGCAGTTCAGTTGTGGTAGATCGATTTGGAAGAAGACTCTTAATCATATTTTCCAGTGTAGGCAGTGCTGTGTTATTGTTCATTTTGGGATTGTATTTTTATTTTAAAGAATATTCGTATGATGTGTCGTTTTTCTCTTGGCTGCCTATCACCGCAATGATAGTATACTACATGGTACTCTCGGTAGGTTTAATATCAGTACCTACAATAATGACCGGAGAACTTTTATCTGCCAGTATTAAATCACGAGCATCGATTGTGATTAATGTTTACTTTGGAATATGTATGACTGCTGCTACGTTATCCTTTCAGTTATTAAACTCTGCATTCGGTGTATATGCTCCGTTTATGATGTATTCTGCTTGCTGCGCTGCAAGTGCTGTATTTTACTACTTTTTACTCCCCGAAACTAAAGGGAAAACTTTAGACAGTATTCAACTATTACTAAAAGGTAATCTTGACGAAAATAAAAATAACAAAAGAAAGGAATTATTAACACAAAACGACATTAAAGTGTAGGGCGTTTATAGAAATGAACTAAAAACTCAATGTTTAGTGCAAGAGTTGCTTCTTCGTGAAATAAACTCAGGAATCTTCGCTAACAATTTTTTCGTTTAGGTCGGTAGTGAATATTTACTACTATACTACCTATAGATGGATTAGATTTTTTGCTGTGTTATAAGTATGTTACTTGGTTGTTGTAGTCTAATTTGTAATTGATTAATATTTTTTATATTAATTTTATATCAGGAATGTATTTTTAAAATATCAAACACAATCCCGAAAATCAATACTAGAATTAGACAACTATATAATAATTTTTCTCCGATCGAGAGCAAAATGGGTTTTTGCAACCCTCATTCCGGAAGAAAAGTTATGCTTTTCATCCTGGCCGAAACGAAAGCGATTTTAAATGAAATTAATTTTAATATTTCTATTTTGCTCTCAGTCTAAGAAAAAATAATATGTCGATCTAAGGGGCTTTGCTCTCTAGATAAATAAAGTTCTTTTATTTAAAATAAGTATGTAAAAATAGTAGTTTGTGAAAATTAATATTGAATTAAAACATAAAAATGCACAAGTTTAGTCAATTAAATTAAATTGAATTATATTAATAAGCTTTCAATTCTACTGCTTTCTTTTGAATATGAATAGCTTCCGTCCATCCCTAGTAGCTTAAACAGTCATAAAGCCATCCGAAGAACCAATAAATTGTTGAAAGCTTATATGAAATAATTTAATTTTTTGTGTTATTTACCGAACTTGTTATTTTTGAATATCAATTTAATGAACTTAATATAATAATGTAATATCAAAACACAAAATAATTTATTATTGTGCCAAATAAAATAGTTATTTTTACAACTAGAGATAAAAGTGATCCTTTAGAACACGTCGCGTCGTGTGAAAAAATATTTTTAATATTATAAAATATTACTAATAAATAATAGGTAAATATTACGTAATAAAAACGAAATACCTACTATTTTATCACTACCGATAAAAATTAATTTTTTTAACTGAACTGACATTCAAACCATCAGGTAGCTATTTTGCAACAGGATTATAATATAAAATACAATGTATCACTTGAAAATATTAATTATACCAAATAATATTATACATGTACATTTTATAAGAATAATATATAATATTTTGATACAACGAATTATTTATATAAGTTTTATATTCTGTTTGGTTTAGGTATTCTGTACGTTTGAAGTTTTTTAAAATATTTATTCTAGGTTTCAACCTTCAACGTTCATATTATTTTGTTACTAAATGAGCAATTTGTAAGCAAATTGCAATTAAAAATTCACAATTTAAAAATTTACAATTAAGAAAAACCTCAAACGCGGATATTTTTTATCTGTAGTCGTTATTTAACAACCCCTAATGTCTGACTTAATATTGTTTTAATTGAATTATTTAAAACTTAAAATATTTTTTTGTATTAGTTGTGTTTAAGTGTGATAATGCGCCTGTGATTTTTATACACCAAATTCTTACATTATTATATATTCAAAAGGGGGGGGGGGTAAATAGAACTGGTCCAGAGTTAAAAAAATGTATGGAAATCCTATCACTTTTAATCTTATTTATATTGTTCAATTTTAGTTAATTTTGCTATTAATTATAATAGTAATAATGATTTATATAAAATACTCCTTATATTCTATTATAACATTGTAAATAATATATTAGATCTTAATATTTTCTAAAGGAACCAATATGAAACTTGATAGAGTATTTTCTAAAAAAAAAAAATTTAAGTCAAAAATAAAGAGCTATCAGTTTTATTCTGGTTTTTTTATCAACAAAATTATATGTGATAAATTTTCTATAGATTTTTTACTACCTTTCGGTCCCACTGAGTAGTATTACTTAAATGCACAGCATATTATAGGTGACCACTGGAGAGCCGAGCTAAGAAATTCTGTGAAGTTTGCGATTCAAATCCGGAATTTCGAACTGTTACTCGACCAGCGATCACACCAAACCACTGCTATAAATGTCCGTTATTTAAATTAACTTATTGTAAATACTTAAATATAATTTACTATCTATATAATTGCAGTTTCTTTATCTCAGTCGTACAGCATGTTTACATTGCTAAACACTCAGAAACTGATCGCAAATTATATAACTTGGATGATGAATTGAATTTTCTTTAACAGTCCATAAACTAGAATTAAATAAACCTTTTTATAAATAAATCATATTGCGAAGGTAAATACGTACCAATTTTAATAATTTTTTGAATAACTGTCAAATTAATTATTAGTATTTCATCCGATAAATTGATTTAGAATTCAAAAATTTGAACAGTCTGGAATCTATGGTTAAAGCTCTCCACAATTATTTATGGTTGAAACAAGTCACCGCTGCCCTCAATTTTTAGCCGCATTAAGTTGTAAGTAAAGCTACTGGTGATCAACTGAAGAGTAAATATTAGCAAAATATTGGCCCAAACTTTATTGTACCTACTGTTAATTTTAAAAATTCTAATTCTTGGCTGTTTTTAGCGTGTATTCTGGCTGTGAGTTGTGGTTTACATTTTGGTTGGACTTCTCCAGCGATACCGAAGCTGCAACGAAAAGAATTGGAATTTGAAGTAAATTTATCCCAAATATCTAACATAGTGGTGATTGGAAGTTTCGGGTATTTGATTAGTGGACCAATAAGTGCTTTCGTTTTAGACAGAATCGGACGAAAATCATCATTATTATTACTAGGTTTACCGCAAATTGTTGCTTGGCTGTTAATTTCTAATGCGTTTAGTGTAGAGATGCTTTACATATCAAGAATAATTTCGGGAGCAGCTGAAGGAGTAATTTTTACCGTTTTGCCTATATATGTTTGTGAGATATCAGAACCAAATATTAGAGGTACTCTAGGATCGTTTTTTACCTTTGGATTGAATTTGGGAGCTTTAATGATCAACTGTTATGGATCATATATTTCTTTAAAGTTAAGTGCGTATGTTTCAATTTTTATAGCCTTATTATTTATGCTAACTTTTATTTGGATGCCTGAATCGCCATATTATTTATTAATGGTGGGTAGGGTGGAAGATGCTCGAAAGTCTTTGAAATATTTGCGTAAAATGGACAACGTCGACAAGGAATTATTTGAATTAACAGAGGACGTTGAAAGACAAAATTCTGAACGTGGAAGTTTTAAAGACATTTTTACTGTTTTTGTTAACTTGAAATCTTTCTTAATTCTGTTAGGATTGCGAACTCTTCAACAATTTTCTGGATATTATGCTTTCAATTATTACACTCAAGTAATATTTGAAAATGCTAGAGCTTATTATTCTCCAGCTGTAAATTCAATAATATACAGTTCGTTTAATATCATTTTTACATGCTTTGGTGTAATTTTAATGGATTACGTAGGAAGAAAACTATTATTAGTTATTTCTTTAACAGGCACTTCTTTTTTTTTATTTGTGGAAGCTTTATATTTTTTATTTCAAGCATACAATTACAATACGTCAAATTGCTGTTGGCTACCTTTAACGGGAATGGTATTCTACAATTTCTTTTTTAATATTGGTTTAGGGGTTATCCCAAATTTATTAACAGGAGAATTATTTTCTGTGAGTATTAAATCGAAAGCTCTAGGTGTATTAATCTTCTATTGCGCATTTGGCGTTTCTGCTTCTAATAAAGTTTTCCAATGGCTCAAAGATTCGTTCGGAATGTATGTTTCGTTTTTTGTGTTTGGATGCATTTCTAGTTGCGGGATTATATTTAGTTATTTTTGCGTTCCTGAGACAAAAGACAAAACGTTAGAACAAATACAAATAGATTTAAAAAATTAAGCTTCTATTAACAATGCACATTTTTCTGTTTAAATATATTATAATTGTCACATTATTTATTTTGCATTGTATTAGATAATAGTACTCATTTATTTATGCTGTTAGATAAAATAAAGCAATCAGTTCAATTGGCATTTTAATATGCATTATCTTTTCTGCTATTATTTTTATAAATAAGTTAGAAATCCTGCGGCTGTATAACATTAAATTACCTGTTGGTTATAATCTGAAAGTAAATGGATAAGTTTGTTCTGCATTTATATGGATTTTCACTAAATTACAAAACAATCAGATTTTATAATACCCAAAAATGAAATGTTTGAAAAAACCATTTTTGAGGATTTACGGGGAATGTACAAAAAATTACGTAAAAGTTTAGTTTACAAACAACCGCAATTATGGAAGATTTAAAAATAAGGCCGAAGTTTAACCATTAAGTACAAAGGTAACCGACAGATTAATGATTATTCGGCAAACAAAAATTAATAATAGTAAATAAAATCAAAATTTAAAAATGTTGATCCGAAAATAAATTTTAAAAATCACTCTAAAGGTGCGTTTTGTTTTTAGCCTTTATTTTCTTAGCTTTATACTAAAAATCAATTTTCTTAACTATTGTTTTTCTATTTTTAAAATTGTTTATGAATTAAAACTAATAAAATATTAAACTAGTTTAAATTAATTTTTGATTTTAATTCTGAATTACTTGTGTATAATTAGTGATTTTCATAGCTGTTGACGGACTTAGATCAGCTGAATCTTAGAAGTTATTGAAGCCATGGCTGAAGGCGTAACCAAGAGTTCCAGCTCTGTGGATGTTTATGTGGTTGGTGATGTAGTCTGCGGGCATTGTAATCGCATTATAGCACGCGATAAAGTTGTCTGCGTGAAGTGTCATAAGACCTTCCATCCAGGGTGCATGCAACCTGCATCGCTAAGATTTCCTTTTTGAACAACTGTGGGTGTTTGTGAGATTAGCATTTGTTTGGTGCAGTCTATCTGCCACCTTAGTGCGGTCTGGATTGTTACCGCTCATTTGCAGACTCTGCTGAGCATGTGTGTGACACCTTAGATTTATATATTTGGTGATTTTAACCTTCCTAGCACTTCCTGGTTTAACGACGACAACGGTTTGCGTGTCACCGCCTCCAGTCCACCAAGTGACACTATTGCGAAAGCTTTTGCTTATTTGAATTTTTATCAGCTGAATCGAGTGTTTAAAGAGTACGGCAAGATGTTGGACTTAATCTTCTCCAGTGTTCCAAATTTTGCGATCGAAATTGCTTCAGATACAAAGGTCCCTTGTGACCCTTACCATCCAGCGCTTACGCTAAACATTATTTCAAAACAATCTTCTGCACCTCTGCAGTGTAACGAAATTGTTTACAATTACAAAACCTGCAACTACGAATCTATTAGCTCCGATGTATCCCATGTAGACTGGGACGCCTTGTTCGCCGATTCACGTGATGTGAATGGTTTTCCCGACTCCATGCGATTGGGTGATGAGACTGCCGATGACGGTGCCGGTATTGCAAATATGTTTGCTAGATACTTTTCCTCCGCCTTTTCTTCTTCAGATGACGACCCATGCCGAACGGTACAGAGTGATACCAACTTGCATCTGCACTCGTATCGGGTGAATGAGCTGCAGGTCTTTGATAAGCTGAGACAGTTAGATCTTGGTAAGGAGCCCGGTCCGGATGGCTTACCCTCCATATTTTTGAGGAATTGCGCTGTAACGCTAGCGTTTCCTCTCTGGCTTCTTTTTAATGAATCCCTAGCTTCGGGAATTTTTCCTGCTAAATGGAAGGCATCTTATATTGTGCCAATATTTAAATCGGGGTCTAGAGCATCCATCGAGAATTACCGCCCGATTGCTGTTCTGTCGCATATTCCTAAGATCTTCGAAAGTATGGTTAACGACTACCTATCGTCGGCATTGACGTGCATCATGAGCGACAGACAGCACGGATTTACCAGCAGACGCTCTACCACCACTAATCTGCTGGTATTTCAGGATAGCATTATCCGTTCGTTCCACTCCGGCTTAGCTGTGGATGCAATCTACACAGATTTTTCAAAGGCTTTTGATCGAGTCGACCACAACATACTGCTGGCAAAATTATCAAGAATTGGATTGTGCGGGACCTTGTGGCTCTGGATTCAATCGTACCTGAAGGAACGATCCTTAATAGTTAAAATTAAAAACTTTCTTTCTGTGTCTTTTTTAGCCACCTCCGGAGTCCCCCAGGGTTCCCACATCGGTCCTTTACTGTTCAATGTCTTTATAGAGGACATAATTTTTTGTTTTTTATACGCTCAAGTCTTTGTTGTATGCAGACGACATGAAAATCTTCATTGAACTTTTGAACAGCGAATCTACATCTAGATTACAATCGGATCTTGATCGAATGGTGGTTTATTACAGGAAATTTTTTATAGGAAATTTAATTTCAATTAATAAACACGGAAAGAAAAAAAGTGAAGGAATACATTTACCTAGAATAGAATACCAAATTTTAAATTAGGCATAAAAATATAGATATATTTAAAGGTACGAAAGCTGGATATATAATATATTGCGATGTACCCCAGTGGAGTTTTCTTTAAATCAATTTTTTTTTTAATTATCCAACTAAAATTTTTATCCACTAGGATGCAGCAATTTTTTTATTTTTCATGAGTCTCTTTGTTTTGTAATTAATAAAAGAAATTTTAAAATCATTCATTATTATATCCTTTACCTTGGTGACTTTTATTATCAACTTCAAACAAATGTTTTTGAAATATTTCCTACAATGGAATTTTATATAAATCAAGATAACCATTTAATAAAATTATCAGTTTAATGAATTTTAATAAGTATTTCCTTTCTTTCAGGACATGCTAACCATAAGATCACAGATTTAATTCAATTTATTACAAATCCAATATCCTTTTGTGTGGCGAATTAATTATTTTGAAACAAATTTATTAAACTGTATTTAATTAACTTAATATTATCATTTAATAAAAAAAAAACATGACAATATATTGTCTTGGATAAGAGTTATGATATTACTGAAAACCGGACCACGACCCAAAGAAATATAAATAATTAAGTACATAAAATGGGACGTTTTTTACTTGAATTTCCCTGAATCTGCAAGATAAATACATTAATATTTACAAGAACTATAAAAATACTACATTGAAGTTAAAAGGGAAAAGTTGAAGTCATAAGCGCAATTCTGACGTACATAATATGACGGTCACAATATTATGCTGAGATGAATAAACGATTTAAAACTGGATGGGTGTAAAACGCTAAGAAACGAAAAGAGGTAGGTACAATATTTTCACTTTTTTTTTATTCGAACAGTTGCTCACCCCCCCCCCTCCCAGAAGAAGATTTGATTTTTAATAATTATTATCTATTTCAATAGTTTGATTTAAAGTAATAAATTTTTTCAAGTTAATAACAAATACAATAATACTATAAGAAAATATTGATAATAATTAATAATATAGGTAGATTATAAACTATTTATAAACAAAAAAGTATTTCTGAAACTTAAACTTATCTATATTGACAATGGTGATTGTTAATTTTAATATCAAATATAATTAAAAAATAAAGCAGCACTATGTAAATATTATTCAGTGTGTAATATAAAAACATGAAACATAACTGTTATTAAAAATTATTTACATAGGGTAAGGTAAGGTATATTGGTGATATAGTTAATTTGGTGATACTTTTTGAAAATTTGCCATGAACATACTATTTTAAAAATTACAAGAAATTTTTTTTAACACGCGACAGAAAGCTCATAGTTTGATATTAAAAAAATGTTATGTAATTTTTATAATAGATATGATCATGGCAAATTTTTAAAAAAGTATCTCCAAATCGCCAATATACCTTACCTACCTTATATGCCACTCCAAATTCATCTGGCCTACCAAAAATACTGCTACCATTTCCAACATTTTTATTCATTTTTTTAACGGGAGAACCCAATTACAGAAAGTAAACAGTAATATTATGTATTTTTACATATATCATAATCATCTCTAATCATACTCCAATGCAAAATTGGAAAGCCTAAACCATAAAGATTAAATATAACTCTCACAAATGGCGAACATTCATATCACTCATCATGTGGATTTAGCATAAACAACAGCACAATTACTATTATATAATACAAATACTATTACGAAATAGGACATACCCCTTCTTCTTCTTAATCGTGTGGTTTTTGTCAGAAGCGTCGTGATCCTATGAGATTAAATATTTTAATTAGCTCTTCCTATGATGTTCTAGTGTGCCACCTGTAATTACTTTGATTCATGATCCATATTCCCGATGCATAAAGGAGGATGGGGAATATGTCCACTAGCCCATATTTTTTGTAGGTTCTTGCTGTTGATCTAGCTACATATTTCTATATCTAATATGTGGTTTGTTTGACGCCCTCTTGTAGACAATCATTACTTTAGTTTTTTCGTAATTAATGAGTAGCCTATACTGTTCTATACTGTCGACTTTCATTTTCTAATGTCGTGATTAGTTGTGTTAGTTATTCGGCACTACTAGCAATGAGAGCCGTGTCATCAGTAAACCGCATCAAGTTGATTATTTTCATACCATTTATTGGTAAACCTCCATCCCATTCCTCGAGAACCTTTCTCATTATTTTTTCACTATAATACATTATTTATGTTATTTGCAAGGATCCGAAACCCGAGAGAGTACCACAGACGTGTATTTTACGTAAAAATGATTATATTAATTTTTTTCATTCGTTATTGTGTTAAAAAACTACAGAGCACAATATAGAAAATATAAATAATAATAGATAATTTGCACAAATTGTCTTGCACGATTAAATTTGTGCAAATAAATCGTAGAGTAGGTATCACATTTTATTGTTAAATTCGCACAATTCTTGGGCATTTTCTTGTCCAATATGATTTGTGTAAATTTATTGGATATGATGCATATGCAGCCCATAAGTACGTTAAAATGTTATCAAATACACATTATTTACACTTTCAACGGTGACAGTACAATAGCAAAAATTAGCATGTGTTTTTGTTTGTCGAGTAGTTACGTCATTATCAGCAGTAATAATCCTGATACACAAATTACGACTAGCGTAACATTTGTTCACACTAACACTCTTAAGCATCGTATTAACGGTAGAGAAATTGCTTTACGAAGCATTCCTCGCAGTAGTTACTGTGTTTGTTGCAAATCTGCCGTCTTCAGTGTGTAATGTGCCTTAAAAGTCTACGACGTGTTTATTTCCACTGCCGCACGAGTCAGCTTCGCGAGGCAGTCTCGTCAACTGGAGATGGGGCTTTAAAATTATTATTAAAAAATAAATAAATTACGTTATTTCGGTAATTCTAACATTAATTAAATACACTCACAACAATGCATTAATTCTTATTATGCTAAATAAAATACACAAGATGATACATCAAAAAATCATCTCTGAGTTTTTTATTACATGTATAAAACTTTCTGATTAGAAATTAATATTTACAGACTATATAATATTATAATAATGAATTCATTTTGAATTGCTATAACATTAAATCTATTACAGTCGATTTGACTGCTTCGTATTTTGCAGTTAAAATGATTTTTATAGAAGACGTATTAAAACATTATGTGTCTTTCAAGAAAACTGAACAATCATGGCCACAAGTATTTTCAATTTGTGTGGGTAAGTATTAAACTTCTTGGTTAAACAATAAAACCAATTAATAATTTCTTTTTTTGTTCAGTGTCATTGGGAGCTTTTACCTGTGGAGTTTTTTACAGCTGGACATCGCCATCCATTCCCATTCTGATATCAAATTCTTCAGAAATTAATATTATAACTTTAGAGGTAGCTTCCTATTTTACTGTAATTTCGCCAATAGCTGCTGTGGTGTCCGTTCCATTTTTATCAATGTTAATAGATATTGTAGGCAGAAAAAAAATGATAATTTTTTCAGCTATTCCCCACATAGCAGCCTGGATATTAATAGCTTTTGCGGAAAATTATTACACTTTTTATATTTCAAGAGTTGTATCTGGAGTAGTAGATGGTATTGTTTTTTGTACGGTGCCTATATATATCGGTGAAGTATCAACACCAAGCGTAAGAGGATCATGGGGCAACTTATTTGCAATTTCACTGTGTCTAGGACAATTTTTCATCAACGTTATTGGAGCTTATTGCAGCATCAGAACGACAGCATATATTTTTTGTTGTGTGCCAATAATATATGGTATTCTTTGCTTAACTATACCGGAATCTCCTTACTATTTAATTATGAAGGGAAGAAAAGACGATGCTCGTGATGCGTTGAGAATTTTACGATGGACTGAAAATATTGACGAAGAATTCGCAACCCTTGAACACGATGTACAACGGCAGATTTCAGAACCCGGAAAACTTAAAGATCTAATCATGATTCCATCAAATAGAAAGGCATTATTAATATCAATTGCTGTTCGAGCGGGTCAACAGTTAAGTGGTATTCCAGCTTTTGGAATGTACACTCAATTTATGTTTAACCAAGCAGGTGGAAATATTTCGGCTTCCATTTCTTCAATTATTTACTCATCTGCTTTATTGGTGATGGTAGTGGTGGCTGCATTTTTTGTAGATAAATTTGGACGAAAATCATTAATGACATTTTCGAGTTTCTTCTGCGGAATTGTTTTATTCATTGAAGCTACATATTTTTATATTGATACGGAGACAACCGTCGATATGTCAAACTTAAAATGGCTCCCAATTACTGGTATGCTTATATATATTGTTACATTCTCTTCGGGATTGGCTGTCGTTCCAACTTTAATGATGGGAGAACTGTTTTCGGCTAGTGTTAAAAGCAAAGCTTTATGTGTATTAAGTATGTGCGTTTCAATATTTGTTTTAACTGTTTCGAAACTATTTCAAGTTTTAACTGTAAATTTTGGTATGTATGTACCATTTTATTTTTTTTCTACGTGCTGTTTTGGAAGTACCATCGTTTCTTATTATTGGGTACTTGAGACTAAAGGAAGAACATTAGAAGAAATACAGCAAGATCTTAAAAAATAAAAATAAATTTTAAATACATAATATGTTTAAAAACTGTGATAAAATACTACATAATTATGTGAATTCTGTATCTCGTTCCCGAAATTGAAACGCCATGTAAAGGCACCAATTAGGGGTCAGTTTACTTACCTGCATATATCTCGTTAATGTAATCCTGCTCTTCTTATTATTTAGTTTTTATTAATATTTTAATTATATATAGTTTTTTTTAAATATCTTTAATTTAAATACATGTTTATGTTATGTAGTAATTTAATTTAAATAAAACAATTTAAGTATTAAAAACGTTTATCGCCCACAATTTAATTGTTCAACATTTACACATTCTAGATTGCAATTATCAGCATTATTATTAACAAAGATTAACTATTATGTTAAACCTATTGACTGATGTTAAATATTAGGAATTTACGTATTCTAATGGTCGATTAGTTTAGTATTGAACCAATCGGAACTACATTTTAACCAAAGAAGTAATAATTACGTAATACGTGTTTAATTAAAATGTGACCAAAATACTGGATAGTGACGCAACAGATAGCCCCTAACAGAAAATAATTCCGAACGCTAGAAAAGAAATTTTTCGACGAAAACACTTTTTATTTGCTTCGTAATGAACTTTTTCCAGATACCTACGTGAAAGCTCTTATTATTACTCGACATAAACGGGACACATTTCCTGTCCTATACCGGGTGCTGAATGAGATAGCCAAACATAGGAAATTAAAATGTAAAAGACCGCCTATTAGTAAATAATATAAGTAAATAATAAATTTAATTTTAAATGACATACTAATATGTAGTTCAGCCATAATTATAATATACAGTGAGCTAGTAAAGAGATTTTAGAAGGCTTTTAAAACCACTCAGAGCAATCAACCTTATTTTTTTAAATGAATTTTTTCTATCCATTTTTGAAATATATGAAGATATCAAAAGTAAAATTTCAAAAAATAAGATTGACGTATCCGAGAATTTTTTGCGAAAATCTTTCTAAAATACTTGATCAAATTTATTCCACGTTATTTAAACTTTCCCTAGGATTTTAGAAAAGGATTAACAGCAGCCATCCTAATTTTTTAATTTTATCATCACTGCTAAAAATTAGAATACCTACCAAACTAATTGATTTGTTATTATCAACAATACGTTTTTTGTTCAAATTGATAGGTATTTTAATTATAATGTTGAAGTTACTTTTAAACACGACTTGAGTCTAATTATAATGAAAGGTTTTTCCTTTCTCGTCTAACTAAAATAAAAATAAGTGAAAAAGAAACAGGAAACGACTTTTCAAAATACAACCGTTCACATCTCTATAAAGCCTATAAAACATAGCAACTGTTATGGGTTTACAGGGTGACCCAAAAAATGTGATATCACAACATTTTATCATAAAAACTTAATTCGACAGAGGAAGAACTTTTTCACAACAAATAATAATAACCAACATTACTGTTGACGAAAATATTTCACTGGTTTCGAAATGGCCGCCTTCTACTGCTATAAATACACAACGCCAAACGCTTCCGAAAATTTAAAGTTACGCGCCGAAGCTCTTCCACAGATGTACGATCCCACTCACGGCGCAACGACTGCTTTAACGCCTCCAAACTTTTATGGGGTTTCTCACAGGCTCTGGCCTCCAAAATGGACCACATGCAATAAACCATCGGATTGAGATCCGGTGAGTAGGGGGGCATTCCGCTGATGTGATGAAATCCTGAAAATGAGCCTTGCACCAATTTTGAGATGCTTTTGCCTTATGCGCTGGAGCAGAATCTTTTTGGAACGTCCAACTCTCATCGCCGAAATGTTGATGAGCCCATGGAAGGACGACGGCTTCGAGAATGTCACGTCGGTAAATTTCTTGGTTTATTTTCACCCCCTGATCCACAAAATCCAAGGGGGTTTTTCAGTTGAACAAATTCCGGCCCAAACCACTACAGACTGCGGATTTTGACGGTACTCTTCAACAGAATAAGTACTTGGAGCATTAGCAAACTAAATTCTGTCGTTTTGACGGTTGTGCGCTTGCTCGACGGTGGAAAGCTTCTCATTTGTGAACAAAATTCGATTCCACTGCAGAGAAGCGGTGCGACGAAGCAGCTGACGACACCTTTAAAGTCGCATGCGCTTGTTCCCATCGGTCAACAGTTGAACTTTTTGAATCTTGTAACCTTAAGGTGCTCTTTGGATATTCGACAGGCCGATTCACGTGAAACACCGATCTCGCTAACAATTTTCCTCATTGAGACCCTGGGATTTCTCTGGAGTCGCTTCTTGATGATCCGACGGACCCTTGACGTGTTGACTGTTCGCTTTCTTCCGCTCCTTGGATGACATCCGGTATGGCCACGCTTCTCAATTTGTTTGATCGTTCGGCTGACATTTGGTGGCGCAATACCGATCCTTCGCGCGATGTCATAATTGCGTATTCTGATTAAGTGATAACTAAATTACGCCGAGTGAATTTATCTTAACTGAAAAAGAACCATACAGAGGGATTAAAGATTTCTAAACTGAAATTTTAAAACAAAAATTGTAATTAAAATGTAAAAATGTAAAAATGACCACAAAAAATACTTTTAATACCATAAAAACTACTACAATTGGTACGAAAAAAAATTGGTTGATTTTCTGATCTGTTTCGATTATTAGGATTTTTCGAATCCGTACTTATAACCTATACATTGTAACACGTAAAACTTAAATAAAAAAATATACATAGGTAGTATATTGTGCAAAATTTCAAGTTCGTTTCAGGTCGTTTGTTCTTAATCGCGAACATAAAAACCTCGCCCACGTAGGTACTCATATACTTAGACTCTTTTGGAAATAACTATTTTCAGCTTGTTGCACCTTAAAAAGACGAAATACATTTAATTTTAACTTTCTTTCTGCACGATTACAACAATACTTTTTCGTACATATAATCAATCAACGTGAAAATGTTACTTAAAAATATTAAAATAGTTATTCGTTATCTAGTAATACCTACATAGACACCAATAAAAAAACAATAAATTTAAAACATTTTTAAAGAAGATATTTCCAGTCGTAAAAATGATTAACTATATTTTCATTTCAACGAAAACTGTAAGATCGTACAAGGACACATTGTATGTTAATTTATGGTATATTAGGAATCTCCAAAGAACATTACTAATACTAACTTAAATTATTGCATTCGTAGAATATGCTTTGAATAAATATGTACTATCTGGATAATCCATTTGTTGTTTCCCCACCAATTTCATAATAGTTATATAGGAGTATATATACTATATAATAATTAACCAAACATGATAATGATTTAATTATGAGCAGTTTGTGTTAGTTTTATAAAAATTAGTCAATTGTCAACATGCCAATTATAGAACGTTGGCTGAAAAAGTATGTGCCTTTTAAAAAGACAAGTCAGTCATGGCCACAAGTTTTTGCAATTTTTGTGGGTGAGTTTTAATTTCAAGTATTTAATATCGGAATATGTATGTATTATGTACGGGAGAGTGGTACTACATGAGACAAAATATGCTTATTACTTCAAAAAAATTAATAAAAATTGATTTAATTTTGTTATCAATCAATTGTTACAGAAGATGAAAGAAAAACGATTTGCTATTTTTGGTTTTGGTCTCACTTAGTACTTACAAAAGGATTAACTGAGACTGGATAATGTAGCACTTCTAGAAAGTGCATATACTTTCATACATTCGGTTATACACATCGGCGGTGCCAGCATTTTGGAAACGGGTGGGCACAAATTGAAAATTTATGGCGGGTACACGAAATTTACAAATAAACGAAATTAAACAAAAATTGTAAAACTATTTTCGGTTTACTACTTACATACAACATTTTTTTTAAATTTTGTATAAATTTTGGGTGGGCACTTGGTGGGGCACTCCAAGCAACGGGATGGGCGCGTGCCCCCCCTATCCCCCTCTCTGGCGCCGTCGCTGGTTGTACAGGAGGTCACATCCGTATCATCAAGACTTAAAAAAATATATCTATTATTAATAGAAAAAACATAATTTTTTAATAAGAAACTCAAATTCCAATATTTTAATTTGGTTGATTTATGGCAGATTTTACAACAGTCGGATTAATCTAGAGTAGGTTATTCTTGAAACTCTGTTTCGACTAAGAACTATTTGTGAGTGACAGTAACTACGTTTTAATATTGTAATAATTTTATTAGATTTTCTGGGAGTAAAACAATGACAGATATACTGTATTATGCTCATTTGTTGATTATTTAATTTTAAATTATTTCTTAAGTATGTCAAAAATGTTTTTGTGGTTACGAACGTAACTATTGAAAGTGTTATTAATGTATATAAATTAGAAATATACGTAAATATCGCTCTGAACAAGTTATCTTATTTGTAACCACAAAACGAGCAGTTAAATATAATGTTTTTTTTATAGAAAAATTATTTCAAAATTAATTAGTTAACTAAAGAGCATTATAGTACAGTACCTATTTCTTTCGTTGTCTTATTCACATAAATACTAATAAAATTATTATGATAATTGGAATGTATGTCGTCACAGTCGCATTCGAATGAATTTTAGTCGAACTATATGGTTTCAAAAATAACCCTCCTGGTATAACGTTAAACCTAGAATAACAAATTGTTTTACTAGGAATACCTTTATACTAGGTTTATCATATTACTGGAAAATCTCACTATATAAGTCTCACCTAGTAAAAAATTTTTTGTGTATAAATATAAATTAATATAATTTATAAAAAAACATAATATAATTATAATTATAATTATATAATATAATAATAGCATAATATAATAATTATAAAGAATATAAATAATATAAGTACTCATATAATTATTGTTTTACATCTTAAAAGTAAATTAATTTACTACATTATATTATTTATTATATGACCGAATAAACAATAATAAAACTTAATTTTTGTGTTTTCCAACCAGTGATATAATTTTTGAATATTTAATCAATTAACAATAAAATTCATAATACTATAATTATATCTCTTGTTGTATTACATAATAATATAATGACAATACTTAATATTGTTTTATTTTTAGCCTCGCTGGGAGCCTTTACTGTTGGGGTTCTTTTCACATGGACATCACCATCTATACCTATTCTCATATCAAATTCGTCCCACATCAAAATAATAACGTTGGAAGAAGCTTCCTATTTTACCGTAATTCCATCGATTGCTGCTGTGATAGTTGTTCCGTTTCTATCAATGTTATTAGATATTATAGGCAGAAAAAAGATGTTAATATTTATATCCATTCCACAAGTGGTAGCCTATGTGTTAATAATTGTTGCTGAAGATTATTTAACATTTTATATATCACGAATTGCAAGTGGAATAGCAGATGCAGTGCTTTTCTGTGCGGTACCAATGTACATGGGAGAAGTGGCGGTTCCTAGTGTACGAGGTTCTTGGGGAAATTTATTTGCAGTTTCAATAAATTTAGGACAATTTTTTATTAATGTCGTTGGAGCTTATTGCAATATCAGAACCACAGCTGGTATTTGTTGTTGTGTACCTATAATATGCTTTATGTTATCATTGATCATACCAGAATCTCCATATTATTTAATCATGAAAGGACGAAAAGAAGAAGCTCGTGATTCACTAAAAATATTAAGATGGTCAGATAATATCGACGAAGAATTTGAGACTCTAACAAACGATGTTCATCGCCAAATTTCAGAATCTGGAACGTATAAAGATTTATTCATGATTCCCACAAATCGCAAAGCATTAATAATATCAATTTTTCTTAGAGGAAGTCAGCAATTGAGTGGTCTTACAGCTTTTGCTGTATATACCCAATACATGTTTAACCAAGCAGGTGGAAATATTTCTGGTTCCGTTTCTTCCATAATTTACACGGCAGTATTACTAGTAACAATAATAGCAGTTTCATTTTTTGTCGATAAGTTTGGTCGAAAAACACTAATGATATTTTCAAGTTTTACTTGTGGAATTGTGCTATTAATTGAAGCAACGTATTTTTACATTGATACCGAAACCGCTATTAATGTTTCAAGCTTTTCATGGTTACCTGTTACTGGTATGATTTTGTACATTGTATTGTGTTCCATTGGACTGGGAATTATACCTACATTAATGTTAGGTGAATTGTTTTCTGCAAGTGTTAAAAGTAAGGCGTTAAGTATATTACTAATTGCCTTTGCAATTTATGTGATAGCTGTTTCCAAATTATTTCAAGTATTGACTGTTAACTTTGGTATGTACGTATCGTTTTATTTATTTTCGATATGTTGCTTTGCAAGCACAGTAATTTCCTATTATTGGATACCCGAAACTAAGGGAAAAACTTTAGAAGAAATACAGCAGGATCTTAAAAAGATGTAATAAACTGGAAAATATTAAAATTTTAAAATCTGTGATAGATTGTGTTTTGGAGTAGAAAAATCTTACTTGATCTGAATACGTTAGTATTATTTTATAATTTTTTAATTTATTTATGTACCTGTACGTTTATATGCTAAATTAAAACAAAATATTAAAATGTTTTTGATTTTTATTGCAAAACTTTTGAATTAAGTCACACTTTAATATCAAAAGCAGATATATTAATATTTATCTGAGCGATTCTATGATATTTTACAATCTTTAAATTGAATTAAATAAGTGTGTAAGTAATATTTTATAAAATTTATTAATAGCAATTAATTTAAAAATTATTATTCCAAAGGTCTTATACAAACGGAAAGAAGTAAATAAAATACCTATTTAACAATATTTACAATTTTTTTTCTCAGAGGCATTCGTTTAAACTGCAATTCTGTACATAATAAACCTCTTTCTGTACTCCGAAATTTTTGTGATGTTTTAATAATTTTTAGATTAGTTATAATTATAATTAGTAAAATAATTATAGTTAGTATTAAAGTAAGCAATATAATAGTATTGTTTAATTTTTTTAATTTGTTTATTAATTTTTTTTTTATTAATAATCTATTTTTATTTATTTTTATTTTTTTTAAATATTCTATTTTTAAATAAATAATCTATTAATAAATAATAGATAATATCTACTGCTCTGTCTTATTTAGTAGTAAATTAAGATTTAAATTCTCAAGAATTAAATTTCCTTATAAATTAATTTATTATCAAGGAAGGTCAACTGTATATTTTTAACAATATTTTAAACTAGAACCATATTTAACTTGGTTCTAGTTTAAAATATTGTTATAATTTATCACAAGTTACAAATTCTAAAATTTATGTAAATTTTAAAAATAGATATTTAAATTTTTTTAAATTCAATATTTTTAATATCCTTTTAAGTACAATTATAATAAATAATAATATTAATATTTTAATATATTACAAGTCGTACAGGCATTTCAAATCAAATGACCTTTGGTTGCTTTTTTTTTTTTTTTTTTTATCGTAAATATATTAAGTCCCCCTTAACCCAAAACTTTGGCTGAATCTGCCCTTGTTCGAAAACTTTGATTCCAAAAATTGGGGTTGTAATTCCAACGACGATATTTCGCTTCACTACTCGAGTCGACGTCTACAGAGGCAAACATATTAGACTAATTTTTTCATCTTTTGAATAATTACCATTTTATTATTATTTATTTTATTTCATTTTGTTATCAAACCAACAAAATTTTAATTGAAAAATTACGACTTACAAAAAATTTAATGAAGAAACAGGATGTAATGTTACAATAGGCATGATGACTAATTTTGAAAAACTGCTTTATGATGACCGGAAGTACCTACTATTTCCAAAAAATATCTTAATTTCTGCAGAAAATATAGGTTTGGTAGAAAAAATTACCATTTCAATTTGAAATCTAAACTTCACACCAAAACGCTCGCTTGTGTCATGGCGTCTGTTTGTGACGTCACGCCTTATGAACGTCAAATTGACAAGTTGAACAATGTTTATTATTTTTTGGTTAATCGTTTAAAAAAGTTAGGTGCTGTGAATTCTAAAGTGTATAAGTGGTGTGCAGTCCCCCAGTTCAATAACACATCAATAAAAGCTCCCAGCAAGATATTTGTTTACGTTCCACACCAGAAAGCAATGCGAAAGAAGTGGTTTATATCTGTATTCACAAACTTCCGTAAAATATTTATCAAGTCGTTAAATTTAATAAACCAAAGGAAATTATCTCTTAGTAGTACTAAGTACAATAGAATTCGTCCGTTAAATTTAACGGCTTGTTAAAAGTTTTGTAAATACGCGAGCATTAATTTTCCACGTCGAGATCCAACATCTATTTCTCCAAAATTTATTTCTGCGAATATCACTTTGATGTAAATTTTTACTGTACGTATTTCGTAAATTCTAAAATGGTGTGTGCATTATCTTGTTTTTGGTATAAATTTAATAATGAATTCAGTAATTTTTTAGGGCCGCTTTCCTCTCTTGAATATTCACCATTGTTTCCCACAAAATTCCCTTGTTCCATGACTAAAGTTTCTTGATTTTGGTTTTGGTAACACAAGACTAACCAACTGTTCGATAGGAACCACAAAATACTTAAAAAATGCAGATAACAGTGTACACACTGTCGAAATTAAATCCAAAGTGAATGACGTTTTTCAAGCTTACACAGACGTGACGTCATTCGCTCTGATTGGCGTTCAAGTTATCATGGCGGATTTCTGTATTTTCTAATTTTATTTTAACAAAAAAGTTATAAATCTATGTTTATAATATAAAAAAAATACGTTTTTTACAATACATGAATTCTATTTCATTAGATAAATACATAATTTTAGTGATTTTTGATTACTGTCATCATGCCTATTCGGTGTAGACGTCAGGGGAATTCTGTTAATAATAGATAATAGCATGTCAATATTCCTACTTATACAGCATTTTGATGAGTACATAATTTATTTATAAGAAGCGGTGTACCTACATACTTATAGCAGCTGAATGATTTACATGAGATATTTTATTTGCTGCTCATTATGAAACAAGCATGACACTATAAACGTAAATGCTATTGTCATCTATAATTTAATTTAATTACTGTCTTTGTCATCATTTACAATTTTTTTATGTTTATAAATGAATTACATAAACAATTACCGTAAAAACTCCAAGTTTTATCGCAAATGACAAAGAAGCATTTTAATATTTGACTAATTAAGATTGCGTTTAAGACTACAATTATATTATTTATTTTAAGCTAAAATTATAATTGATGTTCATTTCTCAATGGAATTTATTTAAAAAAATTAATTATTTGTGTTTGTACACAACAAAACAACTATTTTCTAATTTACTCACGTTATTCATTTAATTCTGCATTAAGTAATTGGAAAATACATTTAACTATATATTATTAATAGGTACCAAGAAAATCGCTATAGCAACAGCATAATTTCTTTGTGGTTTACTATTTTTATTAAAGTAACGTGCTTTAATTAATATCAATCAAGCTTCGTTGAGAAATTTAAACAACGAATATATTAAATAAATATACAGACTTTGTAGTTTAATACTATGTATCTATATTATGTTTAACTTTTTTTATTTTTAACCCCCGACCTAACAGAGGGGTATTATTTTGTCTGTATGTCTGGCTTCATAACTCTTCAACGAAAGGTCGAATTTTGATGCGGTTATTTTAAATGATAGAAGAGTTTGTCGAAAAGGTTTTTCTTATCTTTGTACAATTACGTTAACCCCTCTGCTTATTTAAAAAAAAATTTTATTCAAAGTATGACTTATTTAATATATTATTCGAAATGCTTAAGATATTACATACCATTCACTTGAAATAAAAATTTTTACAAAAATAAGTTTATAGTGAAGCTGGTCGACAATATCTAAGCAATGTTACCAACAAAGTAGACTATTCTCCTGTTTGCTTTAATTATTTCACAATCCAGTATGTATTTGCTTTATAGCTCCATTTAGTTTGTATTATTATGTTATAAAAAATGTTCAATCGCTTTTTAAACAACTTTTTGATATTATAAAATAAAATATTAAATAAGTGTAAGGATTTGCAAAATAAAAATTTTTTATTTTCCTACGATAACTCACTCCACCTGTCAGTATTTTAGTAATTATAAAGGAAATTGTGTGGTATTTTTTAATTTATTTTTTAATAAATTTGAAAAAAATTTAAGTTGGTGGATTTAAATTTTTGTTGCATCAAAAGATGTCACAAAGGGTATGGTGATAAATTTCGATTAGTACTAGACTGATACATCGTTAAGTATAATTACATAATAGGCATAACAAGGGAAGGAGGAGTGGAACGGAGTCTTTCAGAAATTATTAAATTATCCACTGGTGCTTAATCTAAGATTTATCCAGTACTTATTTGCATAATTTGCATAATGCATTATCATGCATAGCTTAATAGCTATTTTTTAACCAGTTATATAATGTAATATTTTGTTCTATTTACTAGAACAAGGAATTGTTTTATATTATTGTATTATATTTTTTGTTATTATTTATTATATTATTTGTATTATAATTAATACAATTAATTAAAAATAGTAATTAATATTTATTAATTTATGAGATGATAAGTGGGAACTCTTGAATTTCAATTAGTGTTATTCTGTTACGTATAAGGGAATTCATCGGATACTGTATTAGTAATAGCAACTTGATGATCTTACAACTACTGGAACTTCAAAGTTGATTTTTTTTTAATTGCAAATTTGAAATAAACACTAAAGTCGCACGCACTGTAGCCACAAGTGCCAGGCGTTTCTGTTTGAATGCTCGAATCCTTTGTTGATTATTTATATGATAATTTAAATGATTATAAATAACTATAATACATTTTCAATTACTGTAGTAACTTTATTTCTAACCAATTTATAATTTATTTGTTAAATTGAATTCCAATATTTGTTTGATTTTGTTGTCACGATTTATTTCCTTTAATACTTTGTTGAATTTCTTCTAAACTTTTGCCTTTAGTTTCGGGAATGCAAAAGTACGAAAATAATGCACCATTGAAACAGCAAAAGGCAAATATGTAAAATGGCAGGTACATACCAAACTTATAACATAAAGTTTGATACATTTTAGAAACTAACAGTACATACAATTCGTAGCATATATTAAGCATACACATAGCTTTAGCTTTTATACTTGAAGAAAACAGCTCACTTAACATTAAAGTCGGTATAATTCCTATACCCGAAGAACAAAAAATAATATAGAGCAACATTCCCGCTAATGGTATCCATCTAAAATTTGCCACATTTACACCAAGTTGTTGATCTAAATAAAAGAAGGTTGCTACAATTATGAGGACGATAAAACAACCACCACACGAAAAAGTCATTGATAGTTTTCTTCCAAACTTATCAACTACAAACGCAAATGCAGCATTAGATACCACCATTATGGATGTAAATATTATTGCACAAACATGCGCAGGTAAGTAAGTTCCAGCTTGATTGAAAATGTGTTGGGTATAAACAGAGAAGGCGGCGAATCCACTTAACTGTTGGCAGCCACGAATGGCTACAGAAATTAATAAAGCCTTTCTATTTACTGGTATAGTAAACAATTCTTTAAAAGTTCCAGTCTCTGATAGCTGCCTTTTAACGTCTTGCTTTAATATGGCAAATTCCTTATCTATATTCCATGACCATCGCAACTTTTTTAAAGAAATTCGAGCTTGGTCGTCTTGATTTTTCATAATTAAGTAGTAGGGTGTTTCTGGTAAGAATAACATCAACATTAAGTGAATAATTGGAACACAGCCTACAATTATAGCAGTTGTTCTTATACTACAATAAGCTCCAATTAAATTTACCATAAATTGTCCAAAATATATGCTAATAGACACAACAACTCCCCATGAACCTCTTACGTAGGGTTCAGAAATTTCACCCACATAAGTTGGTAGACATCCAAAGAGCAGTGATTCGGCAACTCCAGCTAAAGCTCTCGAAGCGTAAATTACGTAAATGTTTTTAGCTCCGACGATTAAAATCCAAGATAAAAGTTGAGGAACTGCAACCAGCATTAACATGCGTTTTCTTCCAAGAATATCCACTAAAATTAAAACAAAAAACGACGAACATACCGATGCAATTGAAGGAATTACGCTAAAGTACGATACTTCTTCAATTGTTAAAATATTTATATGTGACGAATTTGAAATAAGTATTGGGATTGACGGCGATGGCCAAGCAAAAAGAGTTCCAGTACTGAAAGCTGCTAAGCAAGCTGAAAAATTATTAAAATTTTTAAATAAGTTGGTTATTAGATTTTAGCGATACATACATACATATAATAATTGAACAAATTTGTGGCCATTGCTGATTTGTATTCTTTAATGGCACGTATTCTTTCATATCATAAAACAATTTATTGGATACTGAATTATTTCAGTATCAGAAAAATTACTATATGATTTATGTACATCGGTACAATTCAAACTATTTGTTCTAACTCTCAATTTTAAATTTTAATTGTTATTTCATTATAAGTCATTATTTAAATAATTATACTAATTCAACAAATTACATTACTTTACTATTACTAGGAGTGATAACTGATAACTTACCTAATATCGTAACTCAGAACAGCCTAATGATTATACTGACGGTGGCTCGTCAAAGGACTATTAAACTATTAAAATTTTAAATATTCTAAAGTAAAGAAGGAAATTTCAAGAAGTAAAGAACTATTAAGAAACAAACATTAAAATTGGGTTTTTGTTTTGGTTCTATCCAAAGAAATATACTCATCCTTTCGCTAAACACATTCAAAAAGTAAAGTATGAATGAGTCTACCGGAGACGCAGCACTTTCAGTCTAAAAAATAACATAATAAGGTTTAGACCAAAAGATAATGATGATTTTGAGATTATTCCTTTTCCGCCCTAGTGAGTATGCGGAAAAAAGGAAAAGTTCAGAAACATAAATCTACTTCATTTGTAATATAAATTCGTACAATTATTTTTAGTAAGTTCTTCTCTGCGACACGCACTGCCAATACCAATTATCATGACCACTGGAAACAATCAAAAATCTTGTTAAATCAGCGGAATAGTAAAATTTTATTGCCTTCATTAAAAAAAACGTATCGTCGTCCGCCTCTTTCAAAAATTTTAAAAAATCGACGTGGTACACATTCATTTACGTTTTTCACTCGCCTTTCTTTGCACCACGTGTTAAATTGCAAATATGGCTTTTTATATTGTCTCTGGATATCTGTGGAATTAGAGCTTGAACCGCTATTGCCGCAGATTCCTTAATATCCGAACACACCCACACAATATCTGACATTTTTCAGCTTTTCTAAAAACACAAATTGTAAAAACATAAATTATTAAAAAAAACGTTTGATCACTAACGTGCTCCTTTTGTAACTGTCCAAAAGTACGGTTGGTAGTAACCGATTGTATACCAATTTTAGTAAATTCATTTTAATTTAGGCATAAAAAATATGTTATTGGTTTTTTTTAAACAAAATTTAAAAAAATATTGTTCGATACTCGTGGAATACCATCTATTTCCATTCTCGGCTTCGGTTTACGCTATCGGCCGAAGGCGTCGTCGGTCGTAAAACTTCACCTTGAATGGAAAAATCTTAGTTTTCCTACCTAGTATCGAAAATGTCTATTTTCAGCTACCTTTAAGAAGGACCAACGATTCTTGTTTCGTCAAGTTAGCCAGGCAAGGTTGTACAAACAAACAATTTTTAAATTTGATATAAAAAATCATTACAATACATATCCAGAGCATAAAAAAATCGCTTTTTCTTATTGTGTGTTCACTTTGTACTTTCCAATTGCGTCATAAATCACAAAATTTTTGTATTATTTGAATAATACTCATCTATCTTACCTACAATCTTACTACTTTACAATCGCCCGAAAGCTTACAGCTAAGGCTCTATTCTTCTTCTTCTTAATCGTTTGCTTCTTGTCAGATGTGTAGTGACCGGATTCTCTCAAAAATTGAGAAACGGTTTTCATGGCAAAGCACCTCGGTGGTTTGCTATTGCCTTTTGAGGGAAGACGGTCAGAATTTCTTACTCCGCTCGGGTTCGAACCGGGCTTCTCGGCTTAGTAGTCAAACGCACTTAAGCGTCAAGCCATAACCGCCTTCTTTCTTCAGGCTCTATTATAGCTACAAAATTGTTTTATCCTTAGATTTACAGATAATAATTATTGCGTGTGATTTAAACAGAAAAAGCTGAAAATACTATGGATTTTGGGTAAAAATCGATAAAAATTTGGGCTGTATCTATAGAAAACTAGATAGAACAGAAGAATTTTTTTTATATACCTACTCGTGCTTTGGCACAGATTTTAGCTACTTTAATTTTGATAAGACCTATTTTGGGTAGACGTTCAAAAAACGGGCAATTTAAGATTTTATGATTTTTGGAACTTTTCTTGACGATTTTGCTCCTATTCCGGTTTGAATCAGTTGTAGAAAACTTAAAACCTGTTTTTCTGATACCTACTGAGGTGAAGAATTTAATAAAAATAAATAATTCATTTCCGAATTATTTCCAAGCAGATACCTAGATGTTTATTGTTTTTTTTATTGGTTTAGTTAACGCGTTAATTTTTTATTGGTATGGTTTAATTCGAATAAATAATATAGTTATTACCTTTGATGTAAAACATTATTTTCGTTTTAACGTTATCATTTCGTTCATAATTATTATTTATTATTCAATTTTTATTATTTTGGTTTTAGTATTCTTTTTTTGTAGGACAATGTTATTCATTATTTGGCCTGCATAACCAAAATTGCTTTCGAAGCCGCATTGTTTATTCTAAAAGAAGCACATGTTTAGTTATTGGCTAAAATCTTATGCGGACCACATACTACTTACTTCATCTTCCTTGTACTTGATAAAAAATTCGGGTGCATTGGGTGGCACTGCATGGACGCAAAGATAACCGAACAGTTCTCTCAATTGCGGGCGGGGCATTTTACGCCCACTATTTCACCGTGGGTGGTAAGCGGTTTCCTAATCTTCAAAATCTCCAGGAATAATAGCAAAAGGACTCACAAACAAAATCGCTCAGTGTCTGCGGTCAAACTTAGGATGTACAGAGGAAATGGAGAATTTTTAATATGGAGTGTATATACAGGCTGCGTTAGTAAAACAATAATTGTCTATTTTCCCTGACCTAAAAATTAATATTTAAAATTTGTTATGGGGGTGGGTTCGTTAATTTTGAAGAAATAACATCTGAAACTTGGACTGGGTAGTCGGAAGTTCCCGATGACTCTGCAATTGATAGATCCCTTTTTACTTTTCAGGTTTTCTCAGTAGGAAAGGTTATTTATTTCATAGGGAGTACGGCAGACTGAATTAAGTCTGAAAAGAAGTGAAGAAAAAGAAATTATTTTTTTTATTTTTCTACTGCAGAAGCAGTCCCTCCAGCCAAAAACATACATGCAGATGGTCTAGCCATTGCATGGACCATTTTCATTTTCATTTATATCTATAACAGATAATTTAGAAAAATCTACACCCAAAATCTTCAAGTTACGGCTCGTAAACCAAAAAATTCTGATGATGAAGTAGCCGCCCAGCAGAAAGTAGTAAAAAGACGAAAAGCGAAACGAGAAAAGGCCCGTCGTGAAAACATGAGTGATGTCAAATAAGAATATTGTTGAAATCGTAATCACGTAGCAAATATGACTAATCAGTAAATTGAACAGAATCGCAGCGAGAGCGGATTTCAAGCATAACGTCAGAACAAATTGCACAAATCATAAACGAAATAGGATTGTAAACATAAAACCTTTGCAATTGGCACATAAAATTGTCAATATTAGAAAAGGATGTTTTTTTATTTCGGCTGTGAAAATAAAAATTCACCGGTCGAGCTTAGGTTAGTGTTAGGAAACAATATTTTATAATTAATGAATAGCGCTAAAAGCTTCAGATTAGAAAAATTTTTCAATATAGTTATTATTGTATTAAAATATTATATAATAAATAAAAAATGCATAGCAGTCGTAGTTTTAGTTAAATTTAATAAATAAATTATTTAAAAATTCAAGTACAATAGCCCAGCAGATTGCTGTAAAAGTTAAAATAATATATTAAGACTACAACCGAAGTTATAGGGTTGGTTCATGCCGAACACTATCAGATAAATATTTTAATTGCGTAGAGCCATTTACGTAGGTTGATTATTATTATGAAATTGGACCAATTTAATCATTTAATATTCTACTAAAATTTGTCATTGGAAAATCCAACTGACGACGTGACGTGTTGCGGACACTATTCTCATTTGATGAACCATCGCGAACATGAGAGTGTACACATTAACCAACCTTTAGTCAAATCTTACATCAGCCTCTCTGTCGGTGCAATACCGAATCGAAAACCTGCTAGTAAATGCTACAATTAAGTGAGAACAGAAAATATTGAACGTAGCGCCTAAGGTTAAAATCTCTTAATTAATTAAAAAATATACAGGTACAATAATTAAGTTCAAAAGCAACTTTACAATAAATTCAATTAAAAATATTAATTTTCTTCTTAACCGTTATAGTTTCTTAATTGAATACATTTTCAAATATTTCTTTGATTTTGCTGTTTATGATTTATTCCCTTTTAAAGTTTGTTGTATTTCTTCCAAACTCTTGCCTTTAGTTTCGGGAATGCAAAAATACGAAAATAATGCGCTAATAAAACAACAAAAACCAAATATGTAAAATGGTATGTACATGCCAAAATTATGAGATAAAGTCTGATACATTTTTGAAACCAGCAATACATACAATGCGTAGCATATATTGAGAATACACATCGCTTTAGCTTTTATACTTGCAGAAAACAACTCACTTAACATTAAAGTCGGTATAATTCCTATACCCGAAGCACACAAAATAATGTAGAGCAACATCCCCGCTAATGGTATCCATTTAATACTTACAACATTTGCACCAAGCTCCTGATCAAAATAAAAGAAGGTTGCCACAATTATGTGGACAACAAAACAACTACCACACGAAAACGTCATTAATAATTTTCTTCCAAATTTATCCACAACAAATGCAAATGCGGCATTAGACACCACCATTACTCCCGTAAATATTATTGCACAAACTGACGCAGGCAAGTGAGTTCCAGCTTGATTGAAAATATGTTGTGTATAAACGGCAAAAGCGGCTAGTCCACTTAATTGTTGACAACCACGAATGGCCATAGAAATTAATAAAGCCTTTCTGTTAATTGGTATTGTAAACAATTCCTTAAATGTACCAGCCTCTGATAGCTGCCTTTTAACGTCGTGCTTCAATATTGCAAATTCCTTATCTATATTCCAGGACCATCTTAGTGTTTTTAAAGAAATTTGAGCTTGGTCGTCTCGATTTTTCATAATCAAATAGTAGGGCGTTTCTGGTAAGAATGACATCAAAATTATGTGAATAATTGGTATACAGCCACAAATAATAGCCGTTGTTCGTATATTACAATAAGCTCCAATTAAATTTACCATAAACTGTCCAAAATATATACTAATGGCAACAAGATTTCCCCATGAACCTCTTACGTGGGGTTCAGAAATTTCGCCCACGTAAGTAGGAAGAGATCCAAAAAGAATTGACTCGGAAATTCCAGCTAAAATTCTCGAAGCGTAAATTACGTAAATGTTTTCAGCTCCAGCGATTAATATCCAGGATATAAATTGAGGAACTGCAACCAACATTAACATTCGTTTTCTTCCAAGAATGTCCACTAAAATTGAAACAAATATGGACGCACATGCCGATGCAACTGGTGGAATTACACTAAAGTATGATACTTCTTCAATTGTTAAAACGTTTATGTGAGACGAATTTGAAATAAGTATTGGGATTGATGGCGATGGCCAAGCAAACAGCGTCCCAGCGCTGAACGTTCCCATGCAAGCTAAAATATTATTACAATTTTTAAATATTCGCAAAACTGCATTTTCAATTATACTTACATACAATAATGGAAAGAATTTGTGGCCATTGCTGATTGGTGCTTTTTAAGGGCACGTATTGTTTCAAATCAAACATAACAATTTATTTTCTACTGATGTATTCACTAATATACATTTAAAACTATTGGATAGTGTTACAGTTTTGAAATTTTAATATGCTAATACAAAGTTTTATCAACTGCGTCACTATTTAAGTAATATGCATTGAGTTAATAAAAAAAGTCAATAATTGTTTACAATTTTATTCTTTCAATTAAGTGTAAATTAATCTGTTTGGGATGCCATATTTCTACGATACGATTTAAACATATTATCACATATTTTTAATGAAGATGTTAAATTTAATATTTAGCCTTCAGAAATGTATTGCAAAAATTTAATTCATTTTTTTCTTCGTTCGGCAATTTGAAATGTCATCATCGCTGAAAATTTATAGTTCCTAATTAGATCATTCTTTATAACAATAATTCTTCATTTAATTACATTTAAGATGGGAATGCAAACGCTACTTTGTAATTTTTGAAATTGGGATGAAACCAGTTATATCCTGACTTATACAGGGAAGTTTCGAAAGCAGTGGGATATTTTTCTTAAATATCAATAACAATAATTATTGTAAGATTATAATTAATAGCCCAGGCAACGAAGCTAAATAGACAGAAATAAATAGGAAAGTTTTGATTTGGTATGAACGTTTATTTGAACTTACTATTGAACCTCTAAACAGTCCTTGAAAATTTAAGGATGAACTCCATCATATTTAAAAAAAGATGCACTTTAATGTTTTTGTACATAACGCGTCATTTTTTAACTTTATCGAAAAAATGAGGTAATAAAAATTGAAGAGCTAAAATTCCCTATAAAAAAGGTAGGTATAATCAATTTTTTTGTAAAACTAACATTTCACGCAAAAATTAATGGAGAATATCAAGCACATCGATCAATTCTCCCAAAAAAATTCTACGTGGTACCTATATAATTTATTGTTATTTGTTAATTTTATTCTTATGGATTCAGTAATTTAAGTTATCGTTTTAATAAATTGGCTCAGATATTTTGAAAAAATTTAACTATGGTGCTGAGGACGACTAACAATGCAATCAGTTCATTAATAGCTTATAATTCTATAGCCTCTGCGGCCAAGGAATTTAAATTACAGGTCTAAAATAATCCATTAGGCTACTTTGAGAACTCTATTTATAAAGTTTTATCGTTATAAAATTTTATTAATTTTTATTTCAGTTACATATAATAAGCCACTTTCACGCACTAGTGCGGAAAGAGATTTACTTTCATCACCAGTGTTGAAAGTAATTTCGATGTGTTTTTATTTTTGTTTTGTTTTTTATTGTCAAATAGAATTTTGACAATTTTGACAGCTGACAGATCATTTTTGTAATAAACAAATTTTGCAACTTTGATTATGAATTTATTAATTAAAATAACACTAATATCTTCTTATTATAAATTAATATAATATTGGAAGCGGTAATTCAAATATATATCATCGATTTCAAAAAAATGCAATAAAAAATAAAACATCTCATTATAATTATTGTACTTTTGTTTAATAATGACTTACTTTCTACACTACTAATCACAGTAGAAATTTAGTCACATCCGTGGCCGCAGCTTTAGAAAGTATTCAGTATTTAAACACATCTTTATAATTTGATTATCAAATCTCAATTGTTAAGCTAGATCACCCTAGGTTTTAAAAGTTTAAAAGCTCCTCCCGGTCGAGGGGAGCGAGGGTGGAGCGGTCCAACTGATGGTGGCGGTCACGACAGCATGCGACGCCGCGATGCCGATAAGGAGGGGGGGAAATGGACAACGGCCGGTACACTGGTGGAACCTTGAGATCGCCGAACTCAGGAAGACCGCAAACCAAAAACATAGGGCGTACCAAAGAGCCAGGGCTCCCGATGCAAGAGAGAGAGCCTATCAAGATTATAGGGCCTCTAAGAAACAACTGGCCAGAACGATCAAAAAGGCCAAAAGGACGTGTTGGGATGAACTGCCGACCCTTCTCGACGAGAATCCGTAGGGAAAAGCCTATAAGATAGTGCGGGCAAACTCAGGGGTAAGATAAACATTCCAGGACTCACACTATCCAAAGTCCGGATGATAGCCGAGGCACTATTCCCGGCACATCCAAAGGTAGAAGAACCTAAACTACCTACCCCTGCCCCATGGAGTCCCTTCACCGCGGATGAACTCGGCGTTGCGACATCCACCCTCCCAACGGACAAAGGCACCTGGCCCAGACAAAGTTCCAGCGGTGGCCCTAAAGACACTGGCCACCGAGAGACCGGACATCTTCTTCTCAGCCCTCAACAAAGCATTCGAGGAAGGCAACTATCCCTCCGAGTGGAAGAAGGCGGAACTGGTGCTGATAAGGAAGGGACAGAAACCACTGGAGGAACCGTCTTCATACCGGCCCATATGCCTCCTGGATCACGCCGGGAAGCTGCTCGAAAAGATGATCCTGAGGCGTCTAATGCGGGACATTGAGAGCGGAGGTAGCCTATCTGAAAACCAATATTGTTTCAGAAAAGGCCTGTCCACAGTCGACGCTCTAATAAAATTGTGGACATGGTAAGGACGGCAAAGGCAGGTACCCACAGAGCCAGAGAGTACTGCCTGGTGGTGACTCTGGATGTGCGAAATACCTTCAACAATGCCGGATGGAGCCACATACTCCGAGCTCTCCGGGATAGGCATGTAAACCCGCACATCTACAACATCCTGGTCAGCTACCTAAACGAAAGGATGATAATCCTGGACAGAGACGACAAGGACGAAACAATGGAAGCGACAAGCGGCGTACCGCAGGGATCAGTTCTTGATCCATCCCTGTGAAACGTGATGTACGACGGCGTTCTTCGAGTCCGCCTACCGGAAGGAGCGACCCTAATAGGATTCGCCGACGACCTGATCCTTATAGTCAGCGATTGCGACCACAAAGCAATAGAGGCCAAAGCCAACCAGGCCATCTCCACCATCCTGAAGTGAAGAGGGCTCCAACTGGTCCCTGAAAAATCCGAAGCCGTCATGGTGATCGGAAGACGAAGAATGCCTGACATCTGCATCCTGATGGACGGATCCCCCATCGAAATAGGAGATTCCGTAGTAGTGCTGGGAGTCAGAATCGACAAACACCTTAACTTCGCCCAGCACATCAGGAAGACGGCGGCAAAAGCGGAGGCGTCTGCATCGACCATCGCCCGTTTGATGCCCAACGTGGGAGGGCCAAAGACATCCAAGCGGAGAGTGCTTGCCACCGTGGTGCACTCCATCATGCTCTACGCAGCACCCGTCTGGCACGAGGCCCTTCGCATCCAACGAAATCGAGACCGACTGCTAGAAGTCCAACGAAGAGCTGCTCTACGCGTAATAAGCGCGTATAGAACCGTGTCAGGCGAAGCCATGCGGGTGTTGGCCTTGTTACCGCCAGCGGATCTACAGGCCGGAGAAAGGGCGAGAACCCACTCCGGCCAAGTGAACAAACCTGACCTGACACAGGCTCTCTGGCAGACCAGAGACGAAGCCGAGGTGGGACGGTGGACAAGAAGACTCATACCGGACATCAAAAATTGGGTCACCAGAAGACACGGCGAGGCAAACTACCACCTGACACAAGCTCTCACCGGTCACGGATGCTTCAACGCATACCTCCACCGTTTCGCCAGAAGAACGGCCCCCAAGTGTGACTACTGCGATGCGGAAGACACTGCCGAAAACATGGTCCACACGGTCCTAAAAGAAAAAGAAGAAGCGGAACTTCCTAAAAGTTAAATTTGCCGGAAAAAAGCAGGTTTTTATATTCTATTCTGTGACTGTTAACCACTTCCTAAAGTTACCTTTGCCGTAACTTTAACCTCTCAATTTTAAATTTAACTTAACTCGTAAATAAAAACGTCAAATGATCTTACTTGGGAGGTTATGTTTCTCCCATAGAGTTACGTTAATATATACAGATACTGCCTCTTTTTTTTGAAAGAGACAATGCACAAGGGCATCAAACGAAACAGTGCACCAAAAAGAGATATCTCAAAAGTTACAGAATAAGCCCCCAGGTGCTAGCATAGGAATTGAGAAAGAAGTTGATCTTGAACAAACTAAACGAGAAGCAGTAGTTTACGTACCGTGTTAAGTCGTAATATAAGAATGTGCGAAGAGGTTCCTTCTTAGCTTTGAAATCAGCATCTATATTATTATTTCATGTTTTTAATTTGTTATCAAAAACATAATTGGGTTTAATTATTAGTCCATCCGGGACTTGTATATACTGCAATTATTCGTCACATGAGTATTTAAAACAGTTGATTTGCCACGTTACTCATAAAACCTTTTATCAAAAGTCCAGCTCAAGGTGCTCAACTTATGATAATTATTATATTATTATTATCTTGATCCTGATAAAATAGTACAGGAAATGTGCTATGTGTAATTTGGAGTTTTCGATTATTGTTTCATTGTTCCTTGTTTTTTTTTCTTCCAAATAATCGACAACCATGCTAACAGTTTTCACTGACTTTCACTATTTGCATGTTTTGAAGTAATTCTTCTTTCCGGTTTCCGGGCCTTCGGTAAGTCGTACGCTCTGGAATATTGGGTATAAAATTTTATGTGCGATTTTCTAGTGAAATCATCAATGTAACTCTTAGTGTGTAAGTTTTTAATTGAATCTACCCTGTATGGCTGTGGTAGGATTTTTGTCTACTCTTTTATACGTGTTGTCATTGCAAAACATCTCAGTTAACTTTTCTTCATATTCTTTTCTGTACTTGATAACTGCTGAATTCCCCTTAACTGCTTTGAGGACTAATATGTCAGGATTTTTCTTTAAAAAGTATTTTTTAGTCCAAACCTGTTTATTAGTGGGGTTTTCTTCATCATGTCTATTGATGAGATTGTATGCAATATTAATTAAGTTATGCCCCTCATCAATTCCCTTTTCGTAGTTGATAAATTGGCCTATTCTATAGCACTCTCTAAATCTGCAAGAAGAGTGTAAATAGGAAAAATTCCGTATGTTCGGAGTTATGGTAAATTTTGGGCCTAAGGATGTTGTCTTAAAAAGTTTTGTAAGATCACTTACCATCCATGGCTATAGCAAGCTTAAACATACTTTCAAGGAAGCCACTAAAGGTGATGAAATGAGATTGGTGTTCCGGAATGACCACAGCTTAAACTCTTACATATTTGACCATGATAACGTCAAGATCCTAACTTCAGAAAGAAATTACCTGAAAAGAACATTTTTCGCAACATTGATGTGAATAAGCATTTGTTCGAATCAATATTTATTATAATACTTTACAATTCTATTAGTAATATTAATTTTCTACTTAAACGTTATAGTTTTTTAATTGAATACATTTTCCACTATTTGCTTCGTTTTCTTGCTTATGATTATTTCCTTTTAAAGATTGTTGTATTTCTTCCAAAGTCTTGCCTTTAGTTTCGGGAATGCAAAAATATGAAAATATTGCACTAATAAAACAACAAACAGCAAATATGTAAAATGGGATGTACATACCAAAATTATGAGATAATGACTGATACATTTTTGAAACCACCAGTATGTACACTTCGTAGCCTATATTTAGAATACACATGGCTTTAGCTTTTATACTTGCGGAAAATAGCTCACTTAACATTAAAGTGGGTATAATTCCTAAACCCGAAGCACACAAAATAATGTAAAGCACCAACCCTGTTAATGGTATCCATCTAAAATTGTCCACATTTACGCCAAGTTGCTGATCAAAATAAAAGTAGGTTGCTAGAATCATTAGGACAACAAAGCAACCTCCAGACGAAAACGTCATTAATAATTTTCTTCCAAATTTATCCACAACAAATGCAAATCCGGAATTTGTCACCACCATTACTGATGAAAATATTATTGCACAAATTGTCGCCGACAAATAAGTACCAGCTTGATTGAAAATGTATTGAGTATAAACGCCGAAAGCGGGAAGTCCACTTAATTGCTGAGAACCACGAATGGCCATAGATATTAATAAAACTTTTCTGTTAATTGGTATTGTAAACAATTCCTTAAAAGTACCAGCCTCTGATATCTGCCTGTGAACGTCGTGCTTTAATATGGCAAATTCCTTATCAATATTCCAGGACCATCTTAAAGTTTTTAAAGAACTTCGAGCTTCGTCATCTCGATTTTTCATAATATAAAAGTAGGGTGTTTCTGGTACAAAGTACATCAAAATTAAGTGAATAATCGGAACACAAGCTCCAATTATTGCAGTTGTTCTTATAGTACAATAACCTCCAATTAAATTTACCATAAACTGTCCAAAAAATATACTAATGGCCACAACATTTCCCCATGAACCCCGTACGTGGGGTTCAGAAATTTCGCCCACGTAAGTCGGAAGACATCCAAAAAGGATTGCTTCGGGAATTCCAGCTAAAATTCTCGATACGTAAATTACATATACATTTTCAGCTGCAAAGATTAATATCCAGGATAAAAATTGAGGAACTGCAACGAACCATAATATTCGTTTTCTTCCAATAATATCTACTAGAAATGAAACAAATATGGACCCAGTTCCCGATGCAATTGCTGGAATTACACTAAAGTATGATACTTCTTCAATTGTTAAAACATTTATGTGAGACGAATTTGAAATAAGTATTGGAATTGATGGCGATGGCCACGCAAACAACGCCCCAGCGCTGAACGTTCCCATGCAAGCTAAAATATTACTAAAATTATTAAACGTTCAGAAAATTGTTTTTTCAATTACACTAACCTACAATAATGGAAAGAATTTGTGGCCATTGCTGATTGGTGTCTTTGTAGGGAACGAATTGTTTCAAATCAAACATCACAATTTATTTTCTACTATAATGTATGCACTATTTTTAATTTTTAAACTATTGGATAGTATTACAGTTTTGAAATTTTAATGTGCATATGCTAATACAAAGTTTTAACACCTGCGTTACTTATTAAGTTAAATGCATTGAGTTTTTAATCTTTTTAATTTTAATCTTTCAATTAGGAAGTGTAAATTATTCTGTTTGGGATGCCGCATTTTTCTTCAATACGATTTAAACATATTATTAGGTACATATTTTTAATAGCGATGTTAAATATTCTAATATATAATCTTCAGAAATATATTGTAAAAATTTAATTTTAAAGATGTTTAGGTTGATTAGGTTAGGAAGGGGAAACTCCACCACATTGTTGTATGTAAAAAAGATGCACTTTAATGTTTTTGTAATATAACTAAGTAATTGTTTATTAACTTTATCGAGAAAATGTGACTATAAAAATTAATGAACACTAAGTTCCCTATAAAGACAAGTCCCTATATTATTAATTTTTTTTTGTAAAACTAACATTTCACGAAGAAATTAAAAAAGGCAAATATCAAGCAGATCCATTAATTCTCCCAAAAAACTTTTTCTGCGTGATTAAAAGTTTTTATGTTTTTTGATAATTTTATTCGTATGGTTGCAGTTATTTAAGTTATCGTTTTAACAAATTGGCTTAGATATTTTGAAAAAATGTAACTACATGCTGAGTACGACGAACAACAAACAATTCAGTTTTATCTCATGATTCTAGCCTCTGCGGTGAAGGAATTAGAATTCCGGTCTAAAATAATCCATTCGGGCTACTTTGTGAACTCTACATATATTATAGAGTTTTATTGTTATAAAATTTTGTTAATTTTGATTTGAGTTACATAATAAGCCACTTTCACACACTAGTGCGGAAAGGGATTTACTTTCATCAACAATGTTGAAAGTAAATTTGAAGTTCTTTTATTTTTTTTATGTAGAAACTGGCATTTATTGACAATACTTTTTCCAATTTTGACAATTTTGATAGTTGACAGATTATTTCTGTAATAAACAAATTTTGCAACTTTGATTATGAATTTATTAGTTAAAATACCACTATCAACTTATTTTATTATTAAATTTATATAATATTGGAAATGATAATTCAAATAAAAATCATTGATTTAAAACATCGTTATAATATTATAATAAAAATCTCATTATAATATTGTACTTTCGTTTTAATCGTACGCATCAGCGAAAATCGCGATCACTAATCATAAATTGTGACATTTTTTGTTGTGTATAATATACGTATAATATATGTATAATATACGAATTGCAATACGATTAACGGTAGAAATAATCATTATATGAACAATATATTCCTATTAATATATAACCTATTCACTAACATATTTTAATAAATAGATTTATTGTAAATTTTTAAAATATTGCTAGAGCGTTTAAGAAGTGTTGGTGCTTTTCTTTTAGATAGAATTAGAAGAAATTTAGCACTAAAGTTATACTATGAAAATTTAAAAATTAAAATCAAATCCACAATTGAAGGAGAAATCCAGGAGCAAAACACAGATGAAATTTGAATCAATCAACTACCAAAGAAAACTACAGAGGGTGAGACGAATCAACGTTAATAACATTATCTGTGAAAAATTTAAACTTGCGCCAAAACTTACAATTTTTTGTGTTATTTGTAAAATTTAAAAATTTAACCATAGTCAAATTTTCAATATCTAGAAAAATTTGCTGATAAATGTGAATTGAAAATCTGACTAGGAATGACTAGTATTTGAAACAGTAGCCAACTGCATGCTTAAGATCAAGAACATTAAAATTTCAATTTAAACTAAATTGGTAAAGTTTGAACTGATGATTTTCGATAATAAAAATTTTGTAAAGTAAAATTTTTGACAGAAATAATTTTTTTTTGTATTTCTTAAAACTGAATTTATTAAAAACTAAGAGGAGCAAAGGTGGGTGCATCAAATTATTTTAAGAGTCAAGATTGCTAAAGGGTGAGTGTCGTAAAGTAATAAGTGAAGTTGGTTAACTTCTTCAGTTTAGCTACTGGTATTACACTAAAAATTGTTTGTGAATTTGTTAGGCTTAGGTAAACTCGGAATGGCTATCGAAGCCATATTTGCACCATAGCTTAGATATATTATGCAGATTGTATATCTATTTTTTGGTCCAGATTGGTCGCGTCGGGATCGATTTATACGCGATCAGGTTAAAACAATAGGTTATCGATAGCTGGCGTAATGTAACTAACCAAACAAACAAATTTATTCAAATTTGGGCAGGACAACGTCTGCCGGGTCAGCTAGTATATTATAATATATTATGCAGTGCCCCAGTTTTTCTGCAACTATGATTTGCAGCGGTGACGGACTGGCATCGGCCCTGGCATACAGATTATACCGGCCCACGGTCATGGGGTAGAAAATCAACAACTTCATTAGTTTTAAATAAATTTTGGATTATTAAATCGTCCGCCAAATAGCAATGAACGTTGGGCTGCTTACCGGCCAACCAGAGAATCGGCACTTCTGGTATCAGCGAGAACTGCCAGATGACCAATCCGGGCCTGATTTGCAGTACATATCGATTTAGTAGAACGTTTTTTGTTTTTGAAACCTTTTTTGCATTTTCGGTAATCTAAAGGAATGATTTATCAATTGGTAACTTCACCGCGCTGTTTTCTTTTTAAATACAGTAGAACGTCGATAATCCGAATCAATTGTGACCGGACCTTATCCGGATTACCAAAATGTCCGGATTTTCAATATGAATCAAAAACTGATAGTTTCAGATCATAACAAAAAGAAAGCTTGCTAAAACCGTTAATAATTCACTTAGGAGTTAAATAATTGGAGCAGATAAATAAAACTATTAATTGATATGAACTTATAATGTAGTATTTTAATAAAAGTTTAATACATTACTATGGAAAAAAAACAAAATTTCCATCGGAATTGAATCCGGATTATCGACGGTCCGGACTTCTGACGTCCGGATTATCGACGCTCTACTGTAATTGAAATAAATGAAAGTTAATACAACTTGATTAGGTTCCCCATTTATTTTGCGACTAACCGTAGGTTTTTCGTACCAAATTACCAATAAGTAAATAAGAAAGTACGGAGTAAATTTTTTTCCTGGGACAACGCCTTTCAATAATAAATTAGCAGTTCATCTTTATTTAAGAGGTCCGTATGTGAGTGTTAATAAGTACATTAACCAATCTTTAGTCGCTCATTTAAAATTTTACATCAGCCTCTTTGTCGGTGCAATAATACCCAACAAAACACTAACTTACTATCAGCGTAATGCCTAAGATTAAAATCTCTTAATTAATTGAAAAATATACAGATACCTACAACAATTAAATGCATTAGCAACTTTACAATTCATTTACTAATATTAATTTTCTACTTAAAAGTTACAGTTTTTTAATTGAATACATTTTCAACTATTTGCTTCGTTTGGTTGATTATGATTATTCCCTTTTAAAGATTGTTGTATTTCTTCCAAAGTTTTGCCTTTAGTTTCGGGAATGCAAAAATATGAAAATATTGCACTAATAAAACAACAAACAGCAAATATGTAAAATGGGATGTACATACCAAAATTATGAGATAAAGACTGATACATTTTTGAAACCACCAGTATGTACACTTCGTAGCCTATATTGAGAATACACATGGCTTTAGCTTTTATACTTGCGGAAAACAGCTCACTTAACATTAAAGTCGGTATAATTCCTAAACCCGAAGCACACAAAATAATGTAAAGTACCAACCCTGTTAATGGTATCCATCTAAAATTTTCCACATTTACGCCAAGTTGCTGATCAAAATAAAAGTAGGTTGCTAGAATCATTAGGACAACAAAACAACTTCCAGACGAAAACGTCATTAATAATTTTCTTCCAAATTTATCCACAACAAATGCAAATCCAGAATTTGTCACCACCATTACTGCTGAAAATATTATTGCACAAACTGTCGCAGACAAATTAGTTCCAGCTTGATTGAAAATGTATTGAGTATAAACACCGAAAGCGGGGAGTCCACTTAATTGCTGAGAACCACGAATGGCCATAGATATTAATAAAACCTTTCTGTTAATTGGTATTGTAAACAATTCCTTAAAAGTACCAGCCTCTGATATCTGCCTTTGAACGTCGTTCTTTAATGTGTCAAATTCCTTATCTATATTCCACGACCATCTTAAAGTTTTTAAAGAAATTCGAGCTTCGTCATCTCGATTTTTCATAATATAAAAGTAGGGTGTTTCTGGTACAAAGTACATCAAAATTAATTGAATAATTGGAACACAGGCACCAATTATAGCAGTTGTTCTTATACTACAATAGCCTCCAATTAAATTTACCATAAACTGTCCAAAAAATATACTAATGGCCACAACATTTCCCCATGAACCCCTTACGTGGGGTTCAGAAATTTCGCCCACGTAAGTAGGAAGACATCCAAAAAGAATTGCTTCGGGAATTCCAGCTAAAATTCTCGAAACGTAAATTACATAAACGTTTTCAGCTGCAAAGATTAATATCCAGGAAAAAAATTGAGGAACTGCAACGAACCATAGTATTCGTTTTCTTCCAGTAATATCGACTAAAAATGAAACAAAGATGGACCCAGTTCCCGATGCAATTGCTGGAATTACACTAAAGTATGATACTTCTTCGATTGTTAAAACATTTATGTGAGACGAATTTGAAATAAGTATTGGGATTGATGGCGATGGCCAAGCAAACAACGCCCCGGCGCTGAACGTTCCCATGCAAGCTAAAATATTATTAAAATTATTAAACGTTCAGAAAATTGTTTTTTCAATTATACTAACCTACAATAATGGAAAGAATTTGTGGCCATTGCTGATTGGTGTCTTTGAAGGGAATGTACTGTTTCAAATCAAACATAACAATGTTTTTCTACTGATGTATTCACTAATATACATGAAAAGCTATTGGATAGTGTTACAGTTTTTAACTGTGTCACTTATGAAGTAAAATGCATTGGGTTAATAAAAAAAAGTCAATAATTGTTTGCAATTTTAATCTTTCAATTAGTAAGTGTAAATTATTCTGTTTGGAATGCCGCATATTTCTACAATATGATTTAAACATATTATCACATATTGTTAATAAAGATGTTAAATATTTTAATATTTAGCCTTCAGAAATATATTGTAAAAGTTTAATTTGAGGATTTTTAAGTTGATTAGGTTAAGGATGGGAAATTCCACCATATTTAAAAAAAGATGGACTTTAATGTTAAATGATTCCAAATTTAAAGAAATGTGTGTTGCCTAATGTAGAAGTTTACAAAATTTTGATAAAATAAATAAAGAAAGGCTGCATAGGAACTTTTTAATTTTAACATTATACATTCTGACATAATAAAATAACAAGAAACCCTCATTAAATGGGAATTTAACAGAACTTAATTTTAATAAGAATAGGTACAAGACGTAGAAAAATCTTTTTTTTTTTAAACCAAGAAGACTTTGAAAACTTCACAACTTCCTCATAAAATGGTTTCATTTTCCTGAAAAAATACTAATTAAATTTGACGTTATCAAGACATGCCAGATTATTTTAAACTTTCCTGTTTGTTCAATAGTTAACATTTTAACTCTTAGTCAGAAGTCATATCTTCGTCAGAAGATCCAGTGTTTGCAGTAAATTCCAACTGCAAATTTTCTATGATGTTATCTACTGGATATATGAAATCTTCTTCTTTTATGACATGTTTAACACACTGTGCCCATTTCTCTGGTGTCACTTGACTCAAAGCATCCTGAAACAAAATTTTCATATCAGAAAATTTAAAACATAGCCTTTCACTTGTGCCCAAACTAGTTCGATAGGATTAAATTTACAATGATACGGTGGTAATCTTAATATTTCTCTTCCAGTGCTTTTAACCAATTCATCTACAACATACGACGAAGAAATTTGTTCTAATGTTAAATGTTCTTTGATTTTATCTAAAAATTAGCTCAGTTGTAATAAAAATCATAATATTAAACTATTCAAGTATCAAAGTAAAACTTACCATCAAGTTTATTAAAATAAAATGATCTGTATCCCGACAAAGGCATGTATTTTAATAATTTTGACTCTTAAAGTAGATTGTACCAAAAGAATTCAAAATATTGAACTTGGTTTGTACAACTCACCGTTAATTAAATTGCACCTATTTATTGTTATAAACACATCGATCCCATATATTATTAAGATGTACAAGTTTACCAAAAAGTTCTACTTTTAGCACATCTTGTTCTGCCCGAATATCTTTTTGACGGAGCCATTCAAACATTGCAAATTTTTTCCATTGAAAAGTTGGGATTTTTTCTGTTTTCCTTGAATGGTAGGGAGCATTATCCATTACGATGATACAATTTAGCTCCAAAAGGGGTAAAGTTGTTTTTATCCAGTCTTCAAATACAGTTGAATAGATTTCTTCATGGTAGTCACCAGTTTTCTTCGATTCAAAACATAACAATCCATTTTCTACAAATCCATCTTCGTTTCTCATATGAAGAACAATAATTAATCAATTACCTTTACCTGAGGGATCGCTTAATCCAGTCTAAAACACGTTTATAATGTAGTAATTGTTAAATAAATAAATAATATGTTATTACCGAGAGACCCTTGAGAAATGCATCACCTGCGCTTGTTACAGATTTATCTTTCCACGCCTTAGATTTTGTATGACCGGCGTTAACCCATGTTTCATCTAAAAAGTAAATTTTACGTCCTTCCAATCTAAATTTTTTTATGCTTTTCAATTATTTTCGTCTCCATAAGCATTTATAAAAATAATCGAATTAAACGTGCTCTCAAGTTCTCGAGTGAAATAACACTTGATCTTGTAGCAATATTAAAGAATTACCACAAAATAATACGAAAAATTAAATGTTATCAGTCAACAACACGTAAATTTTAGTAGTGTAAAAGCGGCTATCGGCGTGACAATTTCATTGGCTAATATTCAAGGTCAGCATTTTATAGTCGATCTCATATTAGCAGTAAGTAGGTGGCAGGTCGTCTGCAAAGTCACATTTACAAAGACAGAATGGGAAATGATTGAAAATTTTAAAGAAATGTGTGTTGCCTAATGTAGAAGTTTACAAAATACTTTTAGAAAACGTAATTTCACAAATTTATTTCAATTTTAATGTGATTTTGATAAAATCAATAAAGGAAGGCTGCATAGGAACTATTTAATTTTAACATTATACATTCTGACATAATATGAAAAATTAAATATTATCTGTCAGCAACACGTAAATTTTAGCAGTGTAAAAGCGGCTAACTTCGTGACAATTTCATTGGCTAATATTCAAGGTCATCATTTTAGTACAAATTATTCTCTGCATGCTTAAATGAAATGGACTATAGTACAAATTATTATCTGCATGCTTAAATGAAATGGACTATAGGTAAAATTTTACCCTACTGATTTTTTACAGCTGAGGGTAAAATTTCTCTATGGCATTTTTACCGGGTGTAAAATTTATCTAGGGAATTTTTAACAGGGGTAAAATATCAGAGGTTCAATATTCCCAGGTACACCGGTCGTAGGCAATGACGAGAAAGATCCCGATTTTAAAGCGAATTTTCAGCCAATTCAATCCAATACCCCGCGCAGCTCCCTATTTCCTTTTAAACCGATTAAGTAATCCAAATTATAATATCCAGCAATCTGACCCAGTTTCAATCAAAGTTATTAATCCTGATCACCAATAGCCCCGTTAGCTGATCCAGAAGTAGAAGACGATTTACAAATAGATCACGAGCAGTTCGACTTACCAGACAATAACTTTGCGACGCTCCAATGGAATTGCACGGCGCAAAATTCACCCTGATTACCAATATTATTAACTGTAGTATGTTGCTATTATCCCATTAACCAAACTAATCAAATCAAATTATTAACAAAATAAATTTCCTTTGTTTTTACTATTAATATCAGATTCAATAAAATTATAAATTATGGATAATTGCATCGATCCCGACAGAAATATGAACGCGAAAAGTAACTTTTTCCATTATTAGCAAAAAATATGTGAATAAATGTATTGATTGTTCTAATTATTATATTATTTCTTTATTATTTTATGAAATTGATAAACATGTTTAGCACACTCATTTTTACATATCTATTCTTTAGCACATGGTATATAAATATTTATAGTTATGATCGTTAAAGAATGATAATTTCTTTTGTGTACTTTTCTAAACAAATATGATTAGTAAATCGAAGACAAAAATTAACCGCGACGCCGCGAGTGCAAATTAAATAGTAATTCAAGCATTAATTTTTTTTAACACTATTAAACTTAACTCTTTCTTATGGTAATTTTTATACGCTAAAAATCCTTCATCTTTATCTGTGAGGTATGTATTAGACCCCTTGTCTTTTTGTGTGAATCATGCCTCCCCTCTTTTTTTTTCAGTCTTAAGGATGATTTAATTAATAAACCGAAACGTCGACCAACAGATTATTTGTTTTTTTGCCGTTCCAATGTATAAATGGGTTTATTTTCGGAGATGATGGCCTCATATGATCCACAGATGGTGGCACTTCTTAACTTAATCAACGGTAATTTCAAGAAGCTTTCCAAGTCAAAAAACAGAAGAGTTTTGTGTCGCAGCACGGATTGTTTCGCCGCGAGTTAATTCAGAACAAGGTGAAAAGTATGTCACAGGAGTTAATACCAGACAATATCAAAATGTCCATTTCGAATATTAAATCCCTAGAGAAAGAGTTGAAAAACGACATAATGTCAAAAAATGTCAAGAATTGGAGTTTTTTTGAGATGAGAAGTGGGTTTTGAATTCTATTGGTTTATGTATTCCCGAGGATGTGATGAAGACGGTGTCTTTGGGTCATAAGTTCTCCATATTACCATCCCTGAGGAATTTTCCTATGTTTAATTATCTGTCGGAAATTGAATATGTTTTGAGTTGTCGTCTAACTGTACTTGACTGTGAAAAAGAATTGCTACGAGGCAAACTTAGTAATATCACCCACAATCTCTGTAACAGACCCACCAATAAAGACATAGTGGGAAAAAAAGTATGGACCTCTAAAAAATATTTCCGGGAACCCCCTGATCTCTTGGTCCTTAACGGAAGATAAAGGAAACTCCACTGTAATCATGCACAATGATGAATACAAAAAAAAATGAATAACCTATTCAAAGATTCTGTTACTTACAAAAAATCTATTCGGTAACCCTACCAATTCCACTCAGGGTAAATATAATAAGATTTTTAAGAAATTAAACGACAATGGTTACATTCATGACATTACAAGAAAATCTCTCAACAAATACAACTCGATAATATTCCTTCGTACTTATGGCTTGCCTAAAGCCCATAAAAGTGGAGTTCCCTTGAGACCTGTCATCAGTTGTGTGGACTCCCCTTCCAATATTTAAAAAAATACTATAAATTCATTTCCTTTTAACGTCAAGAATACTTCAGAGGTAAGAGAAAATATTATTCCCGATTAATTACCTAGCGACTACGTTTTGATCTCCATGTTGTCACGGCATTGAAAAATAGAATTTTTTTCAGTGTACCTCAAAATCATATAGGTATGTAAAAAATTACATAAACTAAAACAATAACTTTTAAAAATGAATTCTCAGGAAAATTGATTGAGAAGACCCTTTCCAAGAATAAATTACGGAAGGTGATTGTGACGGATTCTCAGTCTGATGCTTCCACCTTGGTCAATAAACATTGCAAAATCTCTTTCGACCCTTGGTTGGCCAAAAGAATTAACAGCACTCTCAAAGAAGTACTTTTAGTTTCCAAGGTAATTATTTTGAAATTATATTGAATTTATTTCATGACCAGTCTGGCAAATGAAAATTGTAACAATTGTAAAAGAATTTGGACCCTTTAAGTAAAGACTAGATGAAATTCGAAGATGAAAGTCTAAACTTCTTTTAAAATTGTTACAATTTTCATTTGCCAGACTGGTCATGAAATAAATTCAATTTAATTTCAAAATAATTACCTTGGAAACTTACATGGCCAGTCTGATAAATGAAAATTTAAACAATTTAAAAGCATTTTTTGATGCTATAAGTAAAGGTTAGATGAAATCTAATCCTTTTATCATACGTAGTTTTTATTTCTACATTATTTTTGTGTCTTTCATTTTTTCTCTAAAATAATTAAGGAAGCAAGAATTTGCATAAATAATGTTTTACATGTTAATTTCCTATGTTCGGCTAAATCATTCAGCACCCGGTATAAATATTTAAGTAACGTCAAAAAGAAAATTGGCGTTACACAATAGGATAGCAACTCTGCTAAAAAATCAAGTGAGAATATAACAGCTGCGAGTTGACCGCTAAAAAATCGAAGAATGAAAAAATTGTTAAATTGTTAAACCATTAAAATTTATTTGTTAATTCGAAACCACCAATAAATATTATATTAGTGTGCTGTTGAAAGTTTGGTATCGAGAAAAATTTACACAGTGGAAGTGACAAATGTGAATCCCTGTTTAGAAGGGGGCAAAAGCCCTAATAAAACTTAAAAACAAGGAATAAACTTAACTATTATATATTTTTATATTGAAAATCGCTATCTTTCTAATTCAAAATTAATAATTTAAATTTACGACGCCGAAGTATAATCACAGTAGCTGAGTCGCTCGAATCGAAAGTGCTATCTCGGATAATAAATCCATTTGTGCATTTTTAATAGTTTTGTTGGAAACAAATTTTATAATTTTCTTGCTGTGAAAAGACAAGCACAAGTAGTGAAAGGATTTTCTATTAATCATCTTTTCTTTTCTGTGGGATTCCGGAACAGTGCTCTTATCTTTTGCTCTGTCACCCGGAATTCCTGGCGCCCCTAATTTTTACCATCTCGACGAAGGTTAAACCAACCCACGATTTTTTTCATCGTAAGAACCTACGGAAGCGAACTTCTGCTTACCCCGCTCCGTTTTTCTAAGATTTGCTCGCTGATGCGCGTAATCACACCTGCGATCAATTAATAGGGCCGTGCACCAGCTCATAATTGTTGGTACAACTGGAATTACATTTAAGCAACCGCCATGAGACACATGTTGTCTCGTGAAATTATTCTAAATAATCCTTCCTCCCTTTTCTTTATTCATTGCAAATTACCAATAATTTAAGTTCAAGTTGGCATGTCAAATTTTACACTCAGAAATACCAACAAAATTTAGTATCTACCTATACGAATTACCTAGAACTGCGCTCAACTGAAAACTAACTACTAAATGCCGCAAACTGAGAATGGTAACTATGAGCGTAATGCCTACGATTAAAATCTCTTAATTAACTTAAATAAACAGATACAATATTTGAGTGCATCAGCAACTTTACAATTCAATTACTAATATTAATTTTCTACTTAACAGTTATAATTTCTTAACTGAATCCATTTTCAACTATTTGCTTCAGATTGTTGCTTTTGATTATTTCCTTTTAAAGATTGTTGTATTTCTTCCAAAGTCTTGCCTTTAGTTTCGGGAATGCAAAAATATGAAAATATTGCACTAATAAAACAACAAACAGCAAATATGTAAAATGGGATGTACATACCAAAATTATGAGATAAAGACTGATACATTTTTGAAACCACCAGTATGTACACTTCGTAGCCTATATTGAGAATACACATGGCTTTAGCTTTTATACTTGCGGAAAACAGCTCACTTAACATTAAAGTCGGTATAATTCCTAAACCCGAAGCACACAAAATAATGTAAAGTACCAACCCTGCTAATGGTATCCATCGAAAATTGTCCACATTTACTCCAAGTTGCTGATCTAGATAAAAGTAGGTTGCTAGTATCATTAGGACAACAAAGCAACTTCCAGATGAAAACGTCATTAATAATTTTCTTCCAAATTTATCCACAACAAATGCAAATCCGGAATTAGTCACCACCATTACTGCTGAAAATATTATTGCGCAAACTGTCGCAGACAAATATGTACCAGCTTGAATGAAAATGTGTTGAGTATAAACGCCAAAAGCGGGGAGTCCACTTAATTGCTGAGAACCACGAATGGCCATAGATATTAATAAAACTTTTCTGTTAATTGGTATTGTAAATAATTCTTTAAAAGTACCAGCCTCTGATATCTGCCTGTGAACGTCGTTCTTTAATGTGGCAAATTCCTTATCTATATTCCAGGACCATCTTAAAGTTTTTAAAGAAATTCGAGCTTCTTCATCTCGATTTTTCATAATATAAAAGTAGGGTGTTTCTGGTACAAAGTACATCAAAATTAAGTGAATAATTGGAACACAGGCACCAATTATAGCAGTTGTTTTTATAGTACAATAACCTCCAATTAAATTTACCATAAACTGTCCAAAAAATATACTTATGGCCACAACATTTCCCCATGAACCCCTTACGTGGGGTTCAGAAATTTCGCCCACGTATGTAGGAAGACATCCAAAAAGAATTGCTTCGGGAATTCCAGCTAAAACTCTCGAAACGTAAATTACATAAACGTTTTTAGCTGTAAGGATTAATATCCAAGATAAAAATTGAGGAACTGCAACGAACCATAATATTCGTTTTCTTCCAGTAATATCTACTAAAAATGAAACAAATATGGACCCAGTTCCCGATGCAATTGCTGGAATTACACTAAAGTATGATACTTCCTCAATTGTTAAAACATTTATGTAAGACGAATTTGAAATGAGTATTGGGATTGATGGCGATGGCCAAGCAAACAACGCTCCAGCGCTAAACGTCCCCATGCATGCTAAAATATTATTAAAATGATTAATTAATATTATTAACTCGTGAAAATATATTAATTATTAAAATGTTTAAATATTCATAAAATTGCATTTTCAATTATACTAACCTACAATAATGGAAAGAATTTGTGGCCATTGCTGATTGGTGTCTTTGTAGGGCACGTATACTTTCAAATCAAACATTACAATATTTATTTTCTTAAAACGATGGGATAGTGTTACAGTTTTGAAATTTTAATGACAATATAAAGTTTTATTAAAAACTCAAGAGTTAGCTTTCCGAAGCGGTTTCACCAAATGGAGAGAAGGTTCTAATTTTAAAATTAAAATATTCTTAACTCAATTAAATACACTCGCAACAATGCATAAATTCTTTTTATGCTAAATAGAATACACAAGAGGATAGAACAAAGAATCATCTCTTATAATCTCTCATAAAAGATTCTTTTATTGCATGTGTAAAACATTCTGATTCGAAATTAATATTTACAGACTATATAACTAATATTACAATAGTTAAACGTATTAATCCGTCTTCGTCGTCAATGCTATATATTTGATAAGACAACATAATCTTTTTATGGATTCAAATATATGTAGGTATGTATTTATGTATTTAATACTTTTGCAAAATAACTTATCTGGATCCGCGTGGCCCCTAGTTCCTGCCAGATCACCAACCGATCGATAAATTAAATATAAACTAAAATCTTGAAGGGCACCTCTAATCAACATAGATTTTTAAGCTAGTATTTATTTATAGTAAATGCTGGAAGAGTTACTTTTCTAAATTATAAATATTATAATTACCTACTCATTTAATGTGACTGTAAAGAAATAAAAATAACAGTTGAATAAATTTAGAATTTTGCTTAAGTACCTATCTGCTCCTTTTGGTGGTGTTAATAAAATAGTCCTCCGTCATATCATAATAATAATTAAAATTTTGATTTTAAAATTAATTGGAAAATACTCGACAATCTTCGACTCCAAAAGAATAGACAAGGATATGTCAATAGATTGCCTAAATAATGACCAATTATATCCTAAAACCGAATAAGGATTTATGTGTGCCATTTAAGATGATTTTATTGTCACAAATAATAATAAAATATTGAAATATAAAAAAGTTCTTGTAGAAAAAACTGTTTGCCAACTTACTTTTGAGCGCTACAGTACCATTTTGAAAACGTGTCACATTGTGAGAAATTTTTAAAATATTCAAAATTAAAGGGCAATATTGTAAAATAAAATAATTATAATAAGAAACATTATAATGAACTCGTTCTTGTGTTTATCACCGAACAAGTTTATAAAAATAGCAATTGTAATTTTAGAAAAAAATAAAATAAAAATAATGTTTATTGACGGAATAACATTCATTATAACTATACGAGGGTAGATCAATAAGTACCCGCGTTAGGAATGAAGAAGCAAGTTTTTCTCAATTTTTTTTTTCTATTTTTGAACGTAATCTCCTTTTAGTGCAATACACTTTTTCCAACTTTTCTGCCATTTCGTTAAGCCCTCAAAAAATACGATTTGTCAAACTCTTCAAAATAAGCTTCTGTTTCGACGATATCCTCCGCTTTTGAGCTGAATTTTTTTCCACCGAGCCACTTTTTCATGTTGAGGGACAGAAATAAGCCGCAGAGAGCCAAGTCGAATGGGTGCGACAGCAATTTGTAGTGCAGTTCGTGCAACTTGGCCGCGGCAATCCTGGATAAATGTGCTGGTACCTTATCGTGGTGAAACAGCAATTTTTTTCTTAGCCAAATGGGGCCGTGTTTCCTTCATTTTGTATCGAATCGGTCCAATAATTTACTGTAGTACTACCCTATGATCGTTCTTCCTTTCTGTAAAGAGTCCATGAGGATTATTCCCTTGGAGTCCCAAAAACCACGTCTGCCAGACTGCCGCAGCTCTCCTCATATTACCCCTCATCAAAAACAGATGTACGACCACGTTTAAATTCATTGAACCAATATCTTGTGGTTGTCATAGATGGTGAAGTGTCCCCATAGACAGCACCCAACTTTGTTTCCATTTCTCCGCATGTTTATCCATTCAAAAATAAAATGCAAATAACGGATCGATATTGTTCTTTTTCTATTTTATCGGGAAACACGCAACACGTGTGAAATAATTGGCTGCCCAATAAAAACTAACCCATGAAACAGTCTGAAATTTAGTATGGTGTCGTGTAACAGATGGTGTAGTACACGACGGTAATGCTAACTTCCCTTAGCAACGCCACCTGTCTTCGAACACGGGTACTTATTGATCCACCCTCGTACATAACAAAAAATGCTATAATAACAAAGAAAAAGAATAATGCAAATATTGTAATACTATTTAGTAAAATAAACAAACAATTATAATTATATATTATATGATATCATAATATATGTTCTACATAATTTATATAACGAGCTTGCGAAGAGGTCAACGTCAAATCCGTTGCTAAGGTTTGGTACTTTTAAAAATTGTGATTGCATCCCATAATTAGTTCTATGGAAATCGGCTAGGAAAAGATACGGGTTGCGAACCATGCGCGAATGAGCTGAAAAATTAATTCTCATCAGAAGAGATGAACAATCGATCGTATTGTTCAATAAATTGAAGAGGAAATCGAAGTCCACCCCGCAGCAAATGGGAAATATAAAGCATACAAACTTTACCCCAATAAATTAGTTTTCACTGGACAAGTCTGAACGAAAGATGTTCACCTTAATTTATTTATTATTTTTTACAATTAAATGCAAAACAAAAAAATATTTAGTTGGCTTGGCCTGAAAGAAATTCAGTTTGGCCTCCTTAACAAGATCTAAATTTACAAGAAAAAGTGCGACATAATAAATTCACAAAATGATTACAGTAAAATTGAAATAGATAAATTTTAAACTGAAATTATTAATTTTAAAAATAATGCAAAAATTATGAGGTTTAGGTTATGAAATACGTTGTGATAATTATTAAGTATTTTCATTACAAAAAAAGTTTGATAAAATTACTTTATTTTATTTTGAGGCTCCCTGGATTTATGAGGCCCTAGGCCCCCCAAATTATTTATTAATCACTAAAGTTCAGGAAGTCAGACTGCAATCGTAAAAAAATCTTAAAAAACAAAAAAAAACAGAAAAAATCCTCAAAACTAAAACGAAAACATTAAAATTATCATTAAACCCCGCCGAAAATTTTGTCTAAATAGGCCCTGCGCCATTGGAAATAACTGGTTGATGTTGATCTTATAAAAAGAATTCGAAGAATATTACGTGTAATAGCATCCGGTGAAAACATTAATGGGACAAAATTCAAACGAAACAGCCAATTTGTATGTTCTATAATATGAGTGGTATTATATGCCAGTTTCCCTTCACAAAATACTTTTTCACGATGCAAACATTATTAAACACGCTTTACTTCTGATTAGGCAGTTATCAGAAGAAGTTTCGGAAGCAAGAAATAAAGATTTCCGAAAATATATGGAAACCTGATCTAGAAAGTTTTCCAGGAAAGCATTCAACGAAGATGTTTTGCATAATATGCTAATATCTTCAGATCCTTTTAAATATATCAAGTATTCGGTCATTTCAAAAAGAAAAACCAAAAATGTGTTACCTCAAACCTAGGAATTTTTAGAATTAACTCCAGAAATTGAATTAACAGAATTGAAGTACGTAGTACAAATTTCACATCATCTGCAAAAAAAATCCATCAGACATAACGAATTCTGTTAATATAATGCACGATTTTTTTAATATTACAATTTAAAATATCTCATTAGGTATACAGTGACTCGCAAAAGTTCTCGGACACTCCTATGTTACCAATGTAAATTGATCATCTTGAAGCCGTTTTTTGTCATATTAAAATCGATTTTACAGCAAAACTTTGTAGACATTTTTTGTTGTAAATTTCATTGTCTTCAATTTTGTTTATATACAATTTTTTAGTTTAACGCGCCGTTTCGAACTGACAGCGACTTAAACTAGATCCTGTAAAATACAAAAAATATTTTCATCTATATCTCGAAAATGGTGAAACGAAATAAAAAAATTAAAAAGCTTTTTTTTTGTAAATTTCATTCTCTACATTTTTGTTCATATAAATTTTTCTATTTTGTCACACCGTTTCCGAGATATAAACGAAAATATTTTTCGTATTTTACAGAGTCTTGTTTAAGTCGCTGTCAGTCAGAAACGGCGCGACAAAATAGAAAAATGTATAGAAGTAAAATTAAAGGCAATGAAATTTGCAACAAAAAATGTCTGTGAAATTTTGCTGTAAAATCGATTTTTATATGACAAAATACAGCTTCAAAATGTTCAATTTACATTGGTAAGATAGGAGTGTCCGAGAACTTTTGCGAGTCACTGTATATTGCTAATTTTTTTTCTGTCAACATAAAATACAATTAAAAAGTGAAAACTTAAAACTATGGAATAACTTTTTTGATTTTAGAAGTAATGGGGAAGTTTCCTCAATTTGGGTCTTTTAATAAAATGAAACATAAACGTATTTGACCTTGTACTTCATTGATCATTTTTTTAAATATGTCCATTAAAGGGCCTAAAATCGATTTTAAAATCAAAAAAATCCAAGATGGAGTAGAATTGGACAATTTTGATATGTGACAACGTCGCAATTTCAAGATTTACATACCGGGTGTTGACTCGAATAGCCGAACATAGGGAATTAACACGTAAAAACTTATTTATGCAAATTCCTGCTTCCCAAATTATTTTAGAGAAAAAATGAAAGACACAAAAAGAATCCAGAAATATAAACTACGCATGATAAAAGCATTAGATTTCATCTAACCTTTACTTATATGGTTAAAAAATGCTTCTAAAGTTTTTAAAATTTTCATTTATAAGCCTGGCCATGTAAGTTTCCAAGGTAATTATTTTGAAATTAAATTGAATTTATTTCATGACCAGTCTGACAAATGAAAATTTTAACAATTCTAAAAGAATTTTGGACTTTCATCTTCGAATTTCATCTAGTCTCTACTTAAAGGGTCCAAAATTCTTTTAGAATTGTTAAAATTTTCATTTGTCAGACTGGTCATGAAATAAATTCAATTTAATTTCAAAATAATTACCTTGGAAACTTACATGGCCAGGCTTATAAATGAAAATTTTAAAAACTTTAGAAGCATTTTTTAACCCTATAAGTAAAGGTTAGATGAAATCTAATGCTTTTATCATGCGTAGTTTATATTTCTGCATTCTTTTTGTGTCTTTCATTTTTTCTCTAAAATAATTTGGGAAGCAGGAATTTGCATAAATAAGTTTTTACGTGTTAATTCCCTATGTTCGGCTATTCGAGTCAACACCCGGTATATTCAATCTTCGATTATACACGTCATATGTACGTTACATGTATAAGACGGAGAGAAAATTATCTGTTGTGTAGGAAAAATGAGAACGTTCATTTCAATAAACGTCATTTCAACAAACGTCAAAATGCTAACCTCCAAATATAAAACTCCAAATCTCTCCAAATATAAAACCGGTACAACAAAGAAACAGTTTTATATTTGGAGGTTAGCATTTTGACGTTTGTTGAAATGACGTTTATTGAAATGAACGTTCTCATTTTTCCTACACAACAGATAATTTTCTCTCCGTCTTATACATGTAACGTATATATGACGTGTATAATCGAAGATTAAATATATGTAAATCTTGAAATTGCGACGTTGTCACATATCAAAATTGTCCAATTTTACTCCATCTTGGATTTTTTTGATTTTAAAATCGATTTTTTAGGGCTTTCAACAATTATAAAAAAAAACCGTCGAATAGGGGTACCTTAATAATTGATTTAATTTGATAATTTAAAAAAAAAACGTATTTTTTTTTTTAGGAAACTTCCCCATTGTAGTATCAAAAATTTTAATATCTTAATTTTTAAATTAGATTTAAACCTCCAATCAACCAAAAAAATTGGAAGTATGGTAATGGAAAAATAAATTTCAATTTTTTTACATTTTCGAGATCACCGTGTTCAAAAACGTAAAGATCTGCAAAAAATAAAAAGCAAATTTCTGTGTCGGTCTGTCGGTTAGTCGCCAGATTTAGTCCCTCGATTTATTCCTGAACCATCCAACCAATTAGAACCAAATTTGGTATGGTAGTAGGATTTACGATAAAAAAGTGAAAATAATAAGGTTTTTGTCGCGATCTGTCAATCAGGAGTGCCACTACAAGAAAGTGATACAAAATTTTTAAAAGCAATTTTGTCTTGTGATAGGTTATTTTAAAGACCTTGAAAAGCTATATCCAGAATAGGTGAAATTAACTTTCTACCTGTCATCTGTCAAAAATTACAAGTTGTCAAAGATAAAACTTCAAGAGTAAATAACTCAATGAAAAAAAATAATTAATTTTTTTTGCGAAAACTTGAAAAAAGTCCTTGTCCCTCGATTTTCCGTGGCATTTCTACGTCGATGGCAATCAAATATTTTGGACGTATGTCTTGTGGGTTCTAGTGGTCAAAATATGGTTTTGGAAGAGAAGTCTTTGCCAGGGCTATTACAATAAAATAAATTAAAAATATGAAAATGACATCATATCTCCCGGAATGTATAACCGATTCTGATAAAATTTGGTGTGCTGATGATTGGAGGTATTGCGACAGAAGTGACGATATCTTTCTGTAGGGTTTGTATGTTTTGTCTAAACCCGTAATCGAGGTTTCAATTCTCAAAATAAGTAAGTTTAAAATTTTCATTAATTTTTTCCATTTAATATTCAAAATGGCCGGTCTTCCAGGTGTTACAATTTTAACTTTTATAAATTTTCCAGTTTCCAAATTACAAAACTTGGGAATGTCGTTCATCCAGAACAGCAAAATTTCATGATTCACCTTTTTTCCAAAAGTGAAAATTAACGCAAAAATTACTAATTTGATCAAAAACTTTTAGGGCACCAAAAATTTGCGTTCCGCTATCAGACTATTCACACACGTCTGGCCGCCTTATCACCTTTCAAACTTAAAAATTTAAACTTTTTGGTAAACTTCATACTATACTCATTTTAGGTGAAACTTCGAAGTTTGCAAACGATTTTAGGTGTTTCAGTAGTGTTGGTGTTTACATTTTGCCTGGCGGTCTCATTCCTGAATAATTAAAACCAGGGTGCATCACATAAGCAGCCCTTTTTTTAGTGAACCAAAATCAGCCACAAAATTGCTTGTTCCACGACAGTATATACAGTACACCGGTGTTTTATAAAAAAAAGTATAATAAACTATGTATAATAATTGTTAATCTTTCAAATATTTTCCCTTTGATCTAAGCGCGGTTGATCTTGAAAAATCAAAACTTTTCGCCTGCGGCGCATTTTGTTAAAACATCCAAAGCCTAGAGGCCTTCAAAAAAGTTATCCCCAGATAACTTCATACTTTCCCTCACTGCATACGTTTATTATGCTTTTTGCTGCACTTTATTTTACTTCGTGATTGCAAACAGACCATTGTGCAGTTAGTGTAATAATCATCAGGACGATCCTGAGATGAGAGTCGAAAATGTCCTCAAAATGAAGCATAATGATACAATAGAAGCTTTTTTAACATGCATTCAATGAGTGAGGTAAATAATAATCTGTTATCACAGGATCTACACTTATTTAAGAATGAAAACTATGACTCAAGGTTTGATAGCAAAAGAAAAATTAACACAATCAAAAATGAATTGCTTCTTAAAAAAATTATTAGTATGAGTGTTCGATGAAAGTTTTATTTTTACTTCTTTATTTGATCTCGCTAATCCGGAAAACTCGGTTATTCGAACAAACTCAAAACTATAACTATTTGGAATAACGAGGCTGTACTGTAATTTAAATTCGTTGATTTTAAGATTTAAAGCATAAGCGAATCATTGAAACAATTAGATGAATTTTTGAATTTGTTTCAATGATTTGATGAATCAATCAATATAATTATTTTATTTAATCTTGCTATATAATTTTCCTGCAAAGATTAACTGAATGCTTAAGTTAATGTTGTTATTTTAATTAATATTTAATTAGTTGGTTTAAAAAGTGATATATTTACAGTAATTTACTGACTTGTTTACTTTTATTTACTGATTTATTTAATGTTTGTTTACATTAGCAAATATTTTGTATACTTATTACTAGAACTCGGATTTTATGCTTTTACATATTCTTTAATATCGATATGCTAACAGATTCGTTTTGAAATCTGGACGAATTTGGCAAAATGAAATCCGAAAAACCGCTTATCAAAATGCATATTTTGCATATTTTCAACGTTTGGTGCATATTTGAGCAAATGATGCATATTTGTGCATATTTGGGAAACTTCTGCTATTTTTTAAAGAATTTTTTTTATTAATTAAAAATTATTAATTGAAAATTATAATTAAAATTAATTAAAAATAAAAACAAATTTTAATATCGGTAGTAACGTTTTATATAAATTAGAGACACAAGATATCATGCTACTTATAGATTCAATACAATAATTTATTATTAGTTGATAACTTTAAAAATGAAATCACGCAAGTTAAAGGAACAGTATGTGACAAAATAAACAAGAAACGCAGAGATATCTTAACAAAAATTCTTGTTTTGAGATGCTTTTGATAGTTTTAAATGTATCAAAAGGAAATTTTTATACCAAAGTTCAAATATGCCCCAATAACTTCAGTCAACGTACTATAATAATTAAAAAAAAAAAGTTTTAATTTTCGTATCAATGCATATTTAATCGTTTTTATCAATTTTAGTGCATATTTTAGAGAAATTCGGTGCATATATTGCGATGTCCAAATGCGTAAAATGGTTTAAAATTCAAGAAAACCTGATAATTTACCTTATTTTCAAAACATCCATCCCCTTTTGTTTTTAGCATGAGACTCTTTAACTTAATTACTTATGATGTTGAATAATTAAAAGCAAAAATTTGTCAATTTTAAATTTATAATTTTATCGAAAAGTTAAACAAAATTTTATCTTACAAATACACAACTAAATAAATTTTATGTAGCATTTAAATTTCAAATTTTGATGGTTTTGATCATTGATTTACCAATATCAATTCCGTCTTATTGCAATTTTGGTCTTATTTAAATTTTAGTAATTCTTTTAACCACCTAGACAAAGTTGCAATTTTGATGGCAATAAATACAAATTTTAATCAATTTTATCGTGATTTTAAATTTTACGAAAAATTAATCGTTCGTGCACTTAAATTGTTCTCACCCTTAATAAATTAGAAGTTTTCATTTGTTTGTTGTTGTTTCCATTTACCATTTCACCTTTTGTGAGAGTCTGGCGTCCATATGCTGCGTTACTCGTTCCTGCTATTGCTGACGATTATGTTTGGTCGTGATTAAATTTTAGTTTTTCTTATTGTTGAAAATATTGGCACAAGCACCGTTACTCTGAATTTGTAATCTTCAGGTAAGTTAAATCTTTTAATTGTATTTGTCAATTACATTTAAAATTCAAATTTAAACTTTTGACTCTGGGCTTTTAAATTTTCGAACTTGACAAGTTGACGGTTTTACCCAGAATGAATTATTTCACCAATTTTTCTGCCTCCTTGATTTTGTAACTTTGAAAACTTTTAATTCTCCCACTTAATTTTGGTGGGAATGCAAATTCGCCGCACTACATTTGTTGATTTATGACACTTTACTTTTACAAAAATTAATAATTGATTGAATTCTCATCGACTTCATTGATGGATATTGGCATTTGTCTTTTCAAACAAATTAAGATAAAAACATCTTTTATAATCATAATTATTGAAAACTCAATTCAAAATTTCCTTAGCTGTGCTTTTCAACTTTGAATAATCATTTAATCCCAAAAATATGAAACCGAATTATTCATCACCACGGATGTTCATTTTAAAAGAAAAATCTCACATGCTTAAAACAAATTATCCACTTGAATGTTTGTAAATTAATTTTTGTTTTTAAAATATTATTTACAACTTAAGATGCTTATGCAAAATGAAACATGACAATATATAAGTATACTATATTGTGGTGAAACAAATTGATTTTTATTGTTTTTGTAAATTGTTTCATCGTGTAGAAGTTTTTTTGTTGGTTTTTTGAAAAGTTTATGTTGGTATTTGTAAAATTATAAAAAATTGCTTTTTGATGCCGTAAACCAACGCATGTGGACGCATTGATAAACGCACATTAGTATTTTGAGTCCATATTTGGGCATATTAGTAAATAAAAAGTGAAATTGTGATTTCGACGTTTGTTTTATTTAAAAAGCAAAAAGGTGGAAGCTGAAAATAATTAATTGAAATCAAAGTAGAGCTGGTGAGAAAATTAAAATTTATTTTTGAAAATTTTTAAACTGAACAAAATTGATACGTGTGCAAGTATAAATATCTGCATAGCCGGAAGGCAATAAAATTTGAAGTGATAAAAATTTTTAATAGAAACCCACTCCAGTTGTCACAGGAGTTGCCACAAGCAACGTTCCACTACAATATAAAGCTACTAGGTCACACTCACTGACTGAGTGATTCATTCATCAGCACGTGCAAAAAAGTTTTACCTTTTCCAGACGTCATGGAGGGTGTCACGTCTTTACACCTAAAAAAATTTACGATTAAGGTTTCTTAGCCTAACATCATGTATGCCTGAAACGTTTACTCCTAAGGTTACCTAGGTTTTTGCACCTAAAAGATTATAATGACTAAGCCATCAACGCCTAATAAAGATTCCTTTGAGCCTCTCCTTCAATATTTAGATGATAATTGGATTGGCAGGCTTCATAACAATTGAACCCGTAAAGATCCCAAAGTTGGTTCCAACAACCTCTGGAATTGTTACGAGGCAACTTTAAATGACCTACCCAAGATGAATAACTCTGTTGAAGGGTGGCACCGGGGTTTTCGTTCGTTGTTGAGTGAATGCCATCCTTCTATTTGAAAGTTTATAGAAAAATGTAGAAATGGAATGTCTTCCTATCAGCCCTCCAAGCAACCCTTGGACGACCACATTAGCTTGTCATTAAATAAGCTATATGGAACTGGTTCTATTTGTGGGAGCTGTGGTAGAGTTATTGATTTTTCTACGGGTTTCTGTGTAAGTTATGCGGGAGAGGCTTCATGTGGCATGTGCAGAGATAAAGAAAAACGAATTGAACAACTGTTTGATGAATAATTCAAGTTTGAAATTGTTCTGCAGTGAGTGTATCAAGGAAGGCCATTGGTCCGACATTAAATCAAGTATGGTTATTATGTTGAGAGAGTGTATGAAAATGATTAAGAGCCAGGGTTATTTGATAAAGAAATTACAGGATGAAGTAAAATTATTAAATAAGTCCATGTGTAATTTAAACAATAAGCTTGAAAATTTGAACAAGGAAAGTCATGGTGGAGTTATTGATAATGGCTACAGAGTATCGGAAAATGTAAAAGTAAACACGGATAATAAAAGCAAACGAACAGGTGCATTTCCAAAAGAAGAGCCTACTAATCAGAAACAAAAATACTCTGACAGATTGAGAACAAGATCATTGACCGAAAATAATGCAATGCATCTTCAGGTAATACTCAATGAAATGGTGGAAAAGAGTAGCTCAATGAGGGAACAAACGGATACACAAAAGGATGAAAACATATAATTAATAAAGAAAACGTGAAACGATCTGAAAACAGCCTCTAAAATTACGGTTTCAAGGTTGTCTCATATAAGAAAAATAGATCGCGGAAATCAATTGTTGTTGGAACCGGTCAAGAATCAAAAACATTCAAGTTATGTGCCGTACCAAAGAGAGCAAGTTTCTTTATTTCACGTTTGTAGCTGCAATACAGTTCAGCTAACATTGATCCTTCAGGTGTTCAGTTAATTTTCAGATTTCATATTGCTCCCAAACTACAACATAATATAGACAAGACCATATTACAATGACGAAGAACTAAAAAAATGTAAAGATAAATTAGATGATGTACTATTTGTAAGCAGAAACAATAAAAACTGTGAGGAATTATACAAGACGACGAAACGAGAATACGATAAACCCTTAATAGAAGATGTGACAAATGGCTCCACCTGCCGGAGGTGAGAGGCAGGAGGAAAGGGAAAGGCAGTATGGCGACAAGTGATCGTCAAGACAGTTGTATTTTTTGTAAAAAAAAAAAGAATAAACCATTATGTCAAAAAGCTGGTTGGTTGTTTATATTAAAAGTAAAAGTTATCGTCCGCTATATTGGGAATTAGAAATCGAAGTAAGAAGCCAGCTAGAACAATGATAGAGATAACTGGCAGTTTGGATGAGATGGCGATTGCCAAGTTAGTGGAAAACCTTCGGAAGTGGCGAAAAAGTACATTATACAATACAAATAAATACAATAATACCAATAACTACCTAAACACCTAAAAATAAATCCAACGACGCCAAACGAAGTGGTCAAATATACAAAAAGTTTAAACAATATATTTAGCAGTGGAGACGATGAATTTCCCACACCAATTATTAGATTTTGTATTGAAGCGATTAAAGAGGTTATCGCATATTATGTATGTATTGTATAATACATGTATAATTGTATAATTGTATAATGAATAACTCATTCAATCTTTTCAAAACAGCTGAAACTAGCGGTTATCAAACCATTATTTAAAGCAGGAAATCGCGAAGATGTGAAGAACTATAGACCAATTAGTTTGTTGAACACCTTCTCAAAAATATTTGAATTGGCGATCAATAAAAGACTTACAAATTTCTTTGTTGATTATGCTATATTTAGTAACCACCAACATGGTTATCTAAGGGGTAGGTCCACGGACACGGCAATATACGAATTTACTAAAACCATTCTTAATTTTCTTGAAAATAACGAATTAGCAATGGGAATATCTTTAGATTTATCAAAGGCATATGACTGCTTAAATAGAGACAACCTTATAGAGAAATTAGAAAAATACGGTATAAGAGGACATGCTCTTCGTTGGTAGATATCTCTTCTTTCCGACCGGGGACAGAGACTGGCAATCACTAAAGATTGTGTGGTTTAGGAGTTTTAGACTATTTGAAATATTGTATTCCAAATTACCTGCAGCCTAATTAAAATCACGCCTTTGAAGTTTTTTTGTTGCATTGAAATTTTGAGAAAGTTATTGTTTTTTGTTTTGTTTAATAACTTCATATATTTTTTGTTGGGTCAACTCGTTTCCTTTTCGAATTATTTTCAAGAAACAAACTGGTATTCCAAATATGCTGCACAAATAAATTAAATTTGTAAACTTGTGCTGTGAAATAAAATTTTATTTCATTTTTTTAAACTAATTATATTTTTTTCTAAATATAATTTCCGTGAGTTTCCGATTATTAAATTTTCAAGGACTTTTTACAGGTTCAACAATAAGTTCAAACAAACGTTCACACCAAATTTCAAAAATTTCCTTATATTTATCTCTGTCCATTTAGCTTCGTTACCTGGTCTATTAATTACAATCTGACAACAATTGTTATTATAATAATAATATAATAACAATTATTTTAACATATAATAACAATTATATTATTATAATGTGTTTAATTCATATCGTAGAACTGTGGCATCTCGAACAGATTCATTTACACTTAATTGAAAGAATAAAATTGTAAGCAATTTATTGATTCTTTTTTATTAATATTACTTATATAGTGACGCAGTCGATAAAACTTTGTATTAGCATATTACAATTTCAAAACTGTAATACTATCCAATATTTTTAAAAGTATTATATTAGTGAGTACATCAGCAGAAAATAAATTGTGATGTTTGATTTGAAGCAATACGTTCCCTTCAAAGACACCAATCAGCAATGGCCACAAATTCTTTCAATTATTGTAGGTAAGTATAATTTATTGAAAATGCAATTTTATGAATATTTAAAAATTTTAATAATATTTTAGCTTGCATGGGAACGTTTAGCGCTGGGGCGTTGTTTGCTTGGCCATCGCCATCAATCCCAATACTTATTTCAAATTCGTCTTACATAAATGTTTTAACAATTGAGGAAGTATCATACTTTAGTGTAATTCCAGCAGTTGCATCGGCAACTGGGTCCATATTTGTTTCATTTTTAGTGGATATTACTGGAAGAAAACGAATATTATGGTTCGTTGCAGTTCCTCAGTTTTTATCCTGGATATTAATTCTTACAGCTAAAAACGTTTATGTAATTTACGTTTCGAGAGTTTTAGCTGGAATTCCCGAAGCAATTCTTTTTGGATGTCTTCCTACTTACGTGGGCGAAATTTCTGAACCCCACGTACGGGGTTCATGGGGAAATGTTGTAGCCATTAGTATATTTTTTGGACAGTTTATGGTAAATTTAATTGGAGGTTATTGTACTATAAAAACAACTGCTATAATTGGTGCCTGTGTTCCAATTATTCACTTAATTTTGATGTACTTTGTACCAGAAACACCCTACTTTTATATTATGAAAAATCGAGATGACGAAGCTCGAATTGCTTTAAAAACTTTAAGATGGTCCTGGAATATAGATAAGGAATTTGCCACATTAAAGAACGACGTTCACAGGCAGATATCAGAGGCTGGGACTTTTAAAGAATTATTTACAATACCAATTAACAGAAAAGTTTTATTAATATCTATGGCCATTCGTGGTTCTCAGCAATTAAGTGGACTTCCCGCTTTTGGCGTTTATACTCAGCACATTTTCAATCAAGCTGGTACTTATTTGTCTGCGACAGTTTGTGCAATAATATTTTCAGCAGTAATGGTGGTGACTAATTCCGGATTTGCATTTGTTGTGGATAAATTTGGAAGAAAATTATTAATGACGTTTTCGTCTGGAAGTTGTTTTGTTGTCCTAATGATTCTAGCAACCTACTTTTATTTTGATCAGCAACTTGGCGTAAATGTGGAAAATTTTAGATGGATACCATTAACAGGGTTGGTGTTGTACATTATTTTGTGTGCTTCGGGTTTAGGAATTATACCGACTTTAATGTTAAGTGAGCTGTTTTCCGCAAGTATAAAAGCTAAAGCCATGTGTATTCTAAATATAGGCTACGAAGTGTACATACTGGTGGTTTCAAAAATGTATCAGTCTTTATCTCATAATTTTGGTATGTACATCCCATTTTACATATTTGCTGTTTGTTGTTTCATTAGTGCAATATTTTCATATTTTTGTATTCCCGAAACTAAAGGCAAAACTTTGGAAGAAATACAACAATCTTTAAAAGGGAAAAATCATGAACAAGAAGATCAAACAAATATTTGAAAATATATTCAATTAACTTGTTAAGGACGGGAAGTGGTTGAAATATCGACTGCCTGATAGGACACAAAATATCCTATTTTGTCCTACGTAATTTGATGCACTGAACACGAAAAAGCAGTATTACCTCTCGCAAAAATTATCTTCAAGGTGAATCTAAAGCCGGAAATTAAAATTATCGTTGGTTACCACAAGCACCTTAGCACTTGGTTTCTTTCTTATGTAGAATTTTCAAGATCAAGTGTGCTGCCAAAAAAATTTTCGTATTCAGCCCATCAAATTACGTAGGAAAACATCCTCAAATTGTCAAACTGAATTTTTAACAGTTGACTTTACGCTACAGACGTGCCTGGTCGAGAAATGAATGGTGGAGAAATTAATTGATTTTATGTACAAATTTTGTGTAAACAAAATCCGTCCTTAAAAGGTTAAGAAACTATAGCAGTTAAGAAGAAAATTAATATTTATAATTGAATTGTAAAGTTACCTACTTACTTATATAATATGCACTTAATTATTGCACTCGTATAATTTTTAATCAACTAATACCCGTATGCACCAACGACAAATAGTATTCGATGACTAAAATTTATTTCGTTGAATAATTTACATTAATATTGTCATGAATAAACTTTATTTTATGTTGGGGAATACGAAATATTGATTTTTTTCGACGTAAGATTTGAAAGCGCGATTAACACTCATATTCGGAATGAACATCCTTGACAAGAGGAGCTGTATTCGAGTGCTGCTTGCAGAGCGGCACAAGAGTACAAATACTTCGAGTAATTGAAATACTTACTTTAAGTATTGAAATATTTTGAGTAATTGAATTACTGTGGGTAATTGATGTACTTTTTGGTTAATTTTTTAATATTTTAATTATTTTTATGAAGTATCTAGGTATATGACAATTAAATTTATATTAAATTAGCAATTAATAGTGAATTATTTTTAAGAAGATTTCGGATTTAGTATTTCAAGCACTGTCCACATTCACAAAGTATTTGGTAATTTGTAACGATTTAATTATGGTTACCCGTTTTGTTTTTTGGGAATTTGTTTAAATAAAACCAAAAACACATAATTGTTTGCGCTAGAGATTATAAAATTTAGATAGGTTTATATAAATGATACAAACAAATGCACTTTTAAGATATATAGTACATATCTGTAAATTGCAAAATTTTTAACATTTATGAATATTTCATTAGATGTCTATAGTTGTAAATCTCTTCGTGAAAGTTTTCTCCCAATTAAATGTAGAAATCGTAAATTTTGCTATTCGAGGTACACCATGCAGACAGGCGAAACTACCAGTTTTGTCAGCGTTAAAATTTTTACAAGCTTTACGAGCCCAATGCCAATAAATCAAGCACCACGATGAAGGGGATTAAGGCGCCTGCGGCGCGCATGCCCCGCAAACCATCCAGCTACGCTACACTATTCGAGGTTTTAGTGTTATCAGCAACCACCGAGCTTCAAACTTTCATTATTTTACCTCTTACAACCACTGCTACCGAGCTACACACACCAACACCAGGAGTAAGTTCGTGACTGCGAAATATGTCTCCATCCGGATAGGCGAAAATGATGTTTCGTCAGCGTAAATTTTTACAAGCTCTACGAGCATAACGCCAAAAAAATCCAGCACCAAGATGAAGGGGATCAACGTGTCTGCGGCGCAAAATGCCCCAAAATTCTCCACCGTCCACCAGTTTACGATTAACTAGACGATTTCCGATCCCGCTGTCTTCCGCTGATTTTCTTTAACAAGAATAAACGGAAGTTCCTTCCACAATAATTCATTTCCGATATCTGCCTTCGATATTCAAGCACATATCACAATAATTTATCCCGTTACAAATTTACCGGAAGAAGACAGTAGCCGTTCCGACAGCCGCTTCCGTTGACTAACCACAATACTAGCTTCCATTTCGATTTCTCTATGCCGATGAGAATATAACTTCCGTATAAGTTAGTAAAAGGGGGGAGATAGCTTCTGTTGATATAGGTCTTAGAGGACTTCCATACATGAGTAGAACAGCTTCCGAATAAAATCAGTAGAGGTAACTTCCTGTAGTATTGGTTGGAGTAGCTCAAATTAGTAGTAGTTTTTGAGTTTCCGATAGAACTCCCAAAACAGTAGGTAAAGTCAAATCAAGACAGGTTCCGGAAACAAATAATTTGGTTTAACCCATAACCGTAAGAAAACACATTCTGAGACAGCGTCATAACATAGGGAATTTATCTTAAGGTTCACCAGTTTGGTTTCTATTGATTTTGTAAATATAATTTCTCCGATTAGTAGATCAGAGTTAATTTAAATTAATTCATGAATATTAGTTTGTAATTTAAATTTTCATTTTTAGTTTTAGAGTGTAAATAAATTCTTCTAATTATAGCAATAATTAATTTAAGTAAATTAATTCCTGGATATTAGTTTGTATATAATTTAAATTTTTTCTAAATAACTAACGGTCTCAGAGACCCGTTACATAACAATTTGTTCTGTATTAAAATAAAAAAATGCATGTATTGCCAACTTATTAATAATATTTATTGTTGTTATAGCAGTTTTATTTCAACATAAACGTGAATCTTTTTATCTAAAGATTTATTTATGCAAAACACGGATGTGACACAACTCCACGATTCAGATACTGATTGGTCCAGTACGAAAGATAACTAAACCAATCAGAATAATCGTTAAAATTTTTATTTGTACTATTATTTTTCAAACTTTTTTTGTGTTTTTGGTGACCTGAAGGAATAATTTATCACATGGTAAGTTAACACCGATGTTTTTGCTCAAATAATTGAATTGCATGCAATTTATCTCAATTTTATTAGGTGCCCCATTTCTTTTGCCACTAACTACGATGTGTATGTGTAATGTTGCAAAATTCATGAAAACAACATAGTTATTTTGCTTTGCTTTTGTTTTTTAGTTTCATTCAAAATTACAATTTTTTCATAACTAGCGCTACCTTCAATGCTGAAATAGCGTCATTATGGGTATTTTAATTTAATTTTATTCACCGTAAGAATTTATAAGAATACTACCTTCTCTTCTTCTTCTTCTTTAATTAGGCACTGCCTGTCTTTTGCCAGAGAAGTTTCGGTGGTGTTCCAAAGTTACTACTACAACTACTGGTTCTTTTGATGTTGTTTTACATCTGAGGTAGCTTGCTAGGCTGGCCACAGATGGTGCTTGTACCCCTGGTTGTTTTTATTAATGGTTGCATTTACTCATCAACCCAGGGGGACCGACAGCTTTACGTGCCTTCCGAAACACGGAGACGATTATAAGAAAGTTAGACTTTGTCCGGGTTCCTAGCGTTAGCAGTTCTTCGCACTAACCTACTAGGCCAATGACCGCCTCTGTTATTACCTACGGGTATAATTGAAATAACCGGACAAGTCCATTTTTTGAATAATTTTCTTTTAAGTTTCATGGAGGGTAGTTCAAAAATATATTTTTTGAACTTGTGTACAAATTTAAGACTGACGGTTCAGCTGTTACCGAGATATCTTGCTTACCTACTTAAACAAGGTGGAACTCGGATGACCGCAGTTCTAAGGCTTCTATACATCTCCTTTTCTTTCTGGATTAATTGTAAAGGAAACCTCGATTTGATTCATTAATATGAATTAAGTGCAAATTATTCTTAAATCGCTCCCCAAATATTTTTGTACTTTATTTTTTTATCACATTTAATAAATTCACCAATCACGTAAAACCACTACTTTTCGATTTATTTTTAATAAAATAACTGATTAAAAAAATAATAAACCTATAATTTACTATTGGTAGTATAATTTTACTATATAAGAAAAAAATACACTAGAAAATTCATAATTCAATTTTTAGGTCTCCTAAAAATTGAATTATGCGGACAGACGGACACGGGACCAGAACATAAGGCTTCTTCATATACTGTGTATAGAAGCCTAAAACGTAGTTTTGAGAAAACGGTTCAAAGATACAAAGCACCTTAAGCACCAATTACACATTTTATTATAATTACTACTACTTAAAGGGTCCAAAATTCTTTTAGAATTGTTAAAATTTTCATTTTTCAAACTGGTCATGAAATAAATTCAATTTAATTTTAAAATAATTACCTTGGAAACTTATATGGCCAGGCTTATAAATGAAAATTTAAAAAACTTTTAAAGCATTTTTTAACCCTATAAGTAAAGGTTAGATGAAATCTAATACTTTTATCATACGTAGTTTATATTTCTGCATTGTTTTTGTGTCTTTCATTTTTTCTCTAAAATAATTAAGGGAAGCAGGAATTTGCACAAATAAGTTTTTACGTGTTAATTCCCTATGTTCGGCTATTCGATTCAGCACCCGGTATAATATAATATGTAACTTACGAAAATTAAATTTAAAAAATTTATGATTTGAAAATCTTCACTGCGTATAATCTCTTAAAAGTTTGCCTATCCCTTCCCTAGGTATAGTACATCGTCCACTCGCTTATATAATTTTTTGTTATTTTTGTTAATAACAGTCAGTAACAAATGTACCTATTAATACTTGTATTTACTTTACGTTTAATAATTTATTACTTACTTTCTACACTAATCTTAATCACATCCGTGGCCGCAGCCTTAGATAAAGTTTGCAATCTTTAAACGCATCTTTATAATTTGATTTTCAAATCGAAATTGTTAGGTTAGATTACCCTAAGTTTTAAAAGTTCTGAATTTTAAAATATAAAATATGAGTTGGTTTAGTAATCTTAAAATACCAAAGCCTATGTTGTACTTCAGCAGTGCAACTGCTGTTATTGGTGGTGCAGTATTAATAAAGTAGATTAGTGTAATATACAGGTTAATTGAAATTAGAATCGTGTTTGTTGCAGAGAATTCGTAGGAGGACCACGATATTCACGTTATGTACCTCTGGAAGGAAAAGTTGTAATTGTAACAGGAGCTAACACAGGAATTGGGAAAGAAGTTGCCCTTGAACTAGCTAAACGAGAAGCAAAAGTTTACTTAGCTTGTCGTAATATGAGAACTTGTGAAGAGGTATATTCTTTATTCAAAGCATTTCAAGATGTAATTAATTTTTAAATATTTCAGGCAAGACAAAAAATTGTACTAGATTCAAAAAATAAATATGTGTACTGCCGTCAATGTGATTTAGCTTCTCTACAATCTGTAAGAGACTTTGTTACAAAATTTAATGAAGACGAAGAAAAATTAGATATTTTAATAAATAATGCTGGAGTAATGAGAACACCTAAAGGTTCTAAAACTAGAGATGGATTTGAAATGCAACTTGGTGTTAATCATTTGGGTCACTTTATTTTAACAAATTTATTGTTGGATAAATTAAAGGTAAAATTATTACCTGACACTTATGATTAATTTAATGTTTTACGTAAACAGGCTGCAGCACCTAGTAGAATTGTGAATGTTTCTAGTATTGCATATAAAAGAGGAAAAATAAACAAGGAAGATTTAAATAGTGAAAAAGCATACGAACCTGGAGAAGCTTACGCTCAAAGCAAATTGGCAAATATATTATTTACAAAGGAACTTGCAAATAGGTTATCTGGTAAGTTTTATAATTAGCATCCATATTATTTCATGTTTTAATTTGTTATCAAAAACATTAGGTGCTAAAGTAACGGTGAACGCAGTCCATCCGGGACTTGTAGATACTGCAATTATTCGTCATATGAGTTTTTATAACAGTTGGTTTGCCACGATACTCATAAAGCCTTTTACTTGGCCTTTTATCAAAGGTCCAGCTCAAGGTGCTCAACCTGTGATATATGCTGCTCTTGATCCTGATATAAGTGAAGTTACTGGCAAATATTTTTGGTACTTACCTATTAATTAGATTTATACCTATTCTTTAACTGAATTTGTAGTAATAATGAAGAAACAGAAGTAACGACTCCTGCTAGAGATATGGATACTGCTAAATGGTTATGGGCAGTTAGTGAAAAATGGACCAGATTGGTATCATAATTTTATTAATCGAGATCAAAATTTTCATTATTTATAAACCGACATTTGTTTCTAAACATTTTGTTTCTTTCGCCTTCTCCAATTCGCCTTTCTCCTTGATTAATTTCTGTAGGATTGCTGAACCATTCAAATTGCACATGTTACATGTTACTTCGTATAACTGCTTGGCAAAATCATCATCTCTGGCTAATTCTGAAGGCTCTTTCAAGGCACAATCACTTAAACAAAGAGAAAATAATTTTATGAACAAGATTGACCAGTTTTGTGGTTTTTGCAACCTAGTTCCGTTATTATTGAACTCAAAAAGCTAATGAAGATTTCCCAACAACTCGACTAAGGTGGAGAGATCAGGGCACCTGGCCAGAATGCAAAATATGCGAAGGCTCGATTCAAACTAAACCAAAAAATACGAAATGAAGCCAAACTAAAAATTGAGTTCAAAAAATGATTTGGACTTATAAATAATAGTGTTACCACAAAAGCTAAAGTGCACTGTAAAACGAAAGTAGAAAATCGTCTAAATTTTGGGGCTTCTATTTTCTAGATTTTACGATAAATACAATTTGTACCTAATAAAACAGCATTTTCATGCATAATGAGAATGTTTAGCGCATATTTTGAAGTTTTTAGAGCACATTTGTCTACGTGTTTTCAAGTTTTTGTTTAAATAACTTTAAGTTTTGGAGCTTTTAGAGAAAATTTGAGCTGAGTCATACTCAAATTCTGACGAGTATGACATCCGGTTCGAATCTCGGCAGAGTCTAAAACTTTCATATGACAGTCTCTAGACTTCGCAGGACATGTAAAACCAGCTGTTCGTTTGGGTTGATGATTGTTACTATCAACTATTAAAAACCGTGGAGTCTAAATGCTGTCATCAACCAGTTATGGAATGCGTGGTTGTAATCTCAGAGCCAAGCTTCATCGCTTGAAAGTTGCATAAATTCTAATTGAAGGGAGCCTTCCTGCTATTAGGCCCTGGGGGCAAGTACCGGTTAACGCAAGTAACTGCTCCACCAGGGGCTAGTCTGGAGCATTAGGAAAACAGTTTTACCCCACTGTACCGATGAAACAAAAGTACATACCACGGTTAATGCAGCAGTAGTAATGATGAAGTACCTAAATTGTATTACCTGAAGTATCCTCCTGTAACTTTTTTCAATGAAGGTTCTATTGATAAATAAATTATTGTTTGGCTGCCTTGTTTTGGGGTTTTCATGAAAAGCCACATCCATGGCCATACAGATATCTTGGTAGTTAGCGACGTCATCATGGTAGAGTACCGCATGTGTTCAGTATTACGTACTAACCCTGGATGAAGTGCATTAACTGTTATGTTTGTACCTTAAACAAAGACGAAGTTGATCATCGAAATTGTATAAAAATTTCAATTTACCTTTCAGTAATTTTGAAAAATGACGAGTGAACATAACCAGAGCGAGTTTTGATTGCCCAAAAGCCTGTCCAGCCTTAAAATCAATTTGGCTGTTCAAATCTTCCAAATTCATGGTTGCTGAATAGTGAGCCAATGCACTAACATTTATAATCCGACCGTTATCAGATTTCATTAATAATGGTAATAATAAGTGCGTCAAAAAAAAAGGTCCCAAATAATTGGTAGCTATAGTTAACTCGAATCCTTCTTCTGTTGTCTGATAGGGATAAAAGATAATTCCTGCATTATTAATAAGAATGTCGATGCGCTCATATTCCCTTTGAATGTTTTCAACAAATTTACGTATATCACTTAATGATGAAACGTCTAATAATTTAATATCAACTATTGCGTCAGGATGCAGTTGATGAATTTCTTTAAGCGCATCCTCACCCTTATCTTTATTTCTACATGCCAGTATAATATGAGCTCCTGGAATATAAATTAAGTTGAATGTTATAAATAAAAAGAAAAATTACCTCTAGATATAAGTTGTATGGCCGTCGACAATCCCAGACCTCCAGATGCACCGGTTATGAGTACAATTTTACCGTTTATTTTACTTTGAGATGTACACTCTGGCCCTCCCATATACATTCTAAAATATTAAAACTTTTAACGTGAATGAAATGTATATTAGAAAGATGAAGAGATTACCTTATACTTATAATTATTGTAAATATAGTTGCAAAAATGATTGGCCACCAACCGCTTTCGGGAAAAAAATCAAAAAATATTCCGTGATTCATTTTGATTCTAAATTGGTTGTTCTGAACACGAAAACCTTTTCAAAAGTTAATTCAAGAGGAAGTGTCAGGTTTGTTAACAAACACCATGATTATTAATTGAAAGCAATTTTGTAATTTAAAAACCAGCGGATGTCTAGGTTTTAACGTTGCTGCAAAAGGTGGAGCTGTGTAAACCGAATGTAGTAATCTGCGAGTTAAATTTTGTAATGGCTGATTATGTGTGACTGTTTTTAAGCTATACGAATAAAAATTTTGTTACGTGGTTAGGACATTAGTGTATTACGTGATGTTTTGAATTTTGTGTTATTTGAAATTATTTAGGTAAGTTACAAAGGGTAAAACTTTTAAAAGGACTTCCTCATAATTAGGTCTAGTGAAAGTAGACGTCTGTAACCTGTTTTAATTATAAAGAAATAATTAAATCTATTTGGCACATGAAAAAGGTTAAATAACTTCCCTTATTGTTATTGCAATCTAAAAATTATTTTTTTTTTCAAATTTTTAATTAACCTTTATTATAAATTTAACTTGACAATTAAAAAAAAAATGAAAAAGTATTGTTGTGACATTTCCGTGTTAAGTGAAAGTTTTAAATTTTAAGCAAAGTATATTTCAATATCTAATTCAAGTTAAGAATTAAAAGTTATTTGTTTCTTTAATAATTATTTACATAATTACAGTATTGCTTGATCATTTATTATTTGATTCTGTTAAAAGAGAAACCAATCAAATTATTTTACAGGTATAGGGAGTAATGATTGAATTTAAAAGTAAAATGTTTTCAGTAAATATGTACTTAATGATAATAATTTCTTATAGGCTGTTTATAAATCCTTGATGTTTGAACGATCATTATCAAGATCACAGTTGCCGTAATCTGGAGGGGAAATCAAGGTAAATGTAGTTCTTTTAACTCTTACGGCATATCTCGGGGGGGGGGGGGACAAAATTAAATGGAAAATTGTTCATCATTGAATTCAATATGTTTAAGATAAAAATTTATAAAAACCATAATTTTACTGATGAGAGAATCCCAGCTGAAAATTCCAAAAGTTATTAATTTGAATTTTTGACCAAATTAAATCTAAACCATTGATCTTATATAAAATCTCAGCTGTAGATATATTGAAAAAACACTATTCAAAAATGTGAAAAACGAATATGGCGTCCGTAAGAAAAATCAAAGATGACTGTTATGTATGTCTCAAACATATCAATTTAATTTCTTTGTATCTCTAAGAAAATAAAGATCCCCATTGATGGTCAAAAGCGGACACCCGGTATACCTATAAACAAACTAGATTTCTAAATTTAAACTCGCGTTACACATTTTCAACATTAAATTAACATGCTGATCCAACCAGGGACGACCAGACAGCCAATACTTGAAAATGCATCTTGCTAAACAGAGAGTAAGGGAATAGTTTAGAGTGTGCTGGGCAAAGATAAACATATAAAACCTTTTTAGAAAGGAAATTTAATGTAGAACATCTTCTGCCTCTTGTAATTTTTCTGTAAAATTGACAAAAAATTAATTATTGAAGCAAAACTGAATTTTTGCCTCTATAAGGAGAGACGAGAGGAGCAAGCACGGGGATTGGACTTCGGAATTTTTTACAAATTTCTTTTTGAGCTAATTCCAGTTTTTCAATAGCTCGTTACCGCTGCTAACCCAACAAATTTTATAATATCCAAATATAAAATATACAATTTTTCAAAATTTTGTCCGTATAAATTCTAAATTCAACTGAAATAATCCAAAATGGGCTCAGTAAATATAACTGATAAATGCATACATATTTACTCCACTATCAATTTTAATTTGGTCATTTTTTGAATTATTCCAATTTAAGGGCAGGGTCTCACCGACAAGGATAGATATAATATTTTAATGCAATAGAGAGAGACCGAAATATGTTGCAATTTCTCGATACATATTAACAAAAATACATAAAAGCATACTTCTTGCATGTACAATAATTTTTGTTGAATCGAGAAATTATAACATAGTATATTTTATTGCATTGAAATATTGGATTCGCTAGTGGAAGCTGTGTAACAAAAGCTCTACGATGTGAGGAATGGAAATTGGATTTAAGAAATAGACAAAATTTAACAATACTATGCCCTACATTACATACTTTATTTTCGTTTGATATAACATTGTCATAATTTCTTAAGTATTTCATGGCAAGATTCAATGTCAAGGTTAAGTATTGCAAAACAACTAGTATTATATTCAAGGTGTACGTAATATTGAATGACAACATCTGGAAAAATCTCAACTGGAATGAAAATACATAATATTAAATCCAAGTGACAATTGAAAATAATTTAAAACATTTACAATAACCATACTCCTAATAAGTAACAGTATATTGTGGATTTTAGGGGTTGTGGTCAAAACAAAAATAATGCATTTATTTTATAGAATTAATTCTTACATTTAATAGAAAATCACTTTTACAAATTTGCACCAATAGCAATCGTCAATGGTAATTACATTCAGCACACGTCTTGCAATTGTGATGGATGCGTTAAACATCTATAGCATTGGAAGACGTTTCGGCCCTTATTAGGGCCGAAAACCCTATCGGAAATAGGGTTTCTATTATAATACTCTAACGTGATAGATCTGAGATTTGCCGTAGTTGTGTTTCAATACTGACTTTTCTCATTAAAAATATCCCTGAAGCCCGGAAGAACTGGAAAATTACAAATTTTTCTCTTTTTTCGCTCGTTTAAAACTCGACTGAACTGCTTTCCCCACTCCAAAACACACTGTCGCTACTACTTACGTATAACACTCGGACCGCCAACAGAATGCCACTTGTTGCCACAAACTCGATTATTTCGAAATTTGAAGGAAAAATTGATAACACAGCTTAGCAATTTACAACTGCTGAATTACTAGGAAAATTTTGTACCCTAGATTTCCCCGGACTTCTTCCTGGATTATCTTACTATTTCCTTTCGAAAAAGCTCATGTATAGTGATCCTAATATTTCCTTAATTTGTTTTTAATTTTCCTGTTTATTCTCAGATTTCCCTTCACTTTTATACACCAGAATTCCTCAGAATTCCTCCTCTCGACATACCGTATACTTGATTCTTTATTGTGTATAAATATTAAAATAATAATTATTATGCTACAGATAAAAATAAATAAGGAAATAATAAAAAGTAGAATGCGTTTTATTTCGAGGTTTTCCCATTTTCATATTACAGTATTACACAATGATGATATTACGTATTTAATCTATAATAGGTATTACTACATACTATAGGAATTGTACTATTCTTCGTAATTCTATAGTATATAAATTTTTATTCAAACTATTTTTCTATTAAATATCTGCAGTACATTACTGTATTCGAATCGTCCTCCTAAATTAAGCGCCATAGGCGACTTTTAAAAAAATTAAGAAATTTAACAAGCCATACAGGGCAAGTTTGAAAAATTAGACCGTTCCAAGCTTAGCCGATCATAATTATTTTATATGGTGCAAAATGTATTGTAAAATTCTGGCGATCGACTTAAAATCATTGCGCGATCGACCTTATACCACTACTATTAATAGCGACTACCGTGATTGTAGAAAATTTGTTCCAAAGTTTAATTATTCACTGTATGACATGTTTATGTAATTATTATAATATTAGAGTTAATAAAAAAGACTTTCGGATTAAAAATAACCCAATTGTTTGTAAACATATTTTGGCTATCTTCTATTCCTATCCCTTGGATTGACTACCGTAGCACGCTATTTTATGTTTTTGCAGTGATTTGCTTAGTAACAAATAACAATAATTATTGTCTATACTGATGTGAAATATTACCAATAGCTATTGCATAGGTAGTACGTAAATACAGTGATTTTTTTAATGTTTCAATTTAGAAAAAAATGTAACCTAGTATAATAAATTGTTTTTATACAGATCTATCCATCTAGAACTAGCCTTGAAAGCCAATACCCATGTCCAAGTTTATACGTATTACTTATGACTAATTTTGTATTTTCAATCGCATACAAGGATTAAAAATAAACATAGGTAATTATTATAGTAGGTAAACTATGTGGCCTTCGAAAGTGCCAACTTTTGCGAACTGCTGTCACATCCTTGCAATTCTTTTCAAGTTCAAGGCCGTCTGAATATAGCTAGCCAGCGTGAATTATACGAAACCTCAACTTCGACTACCTTCGATTTCACATTTTATGTTTTCAAGTAAAAACGGGATTTAATATTTTAAAATTACGATAACGGAAGAATATTTTTTAAATATAGGATGTCGGGAAATTTCTAAATATCAAAAATGTATTGATTTTTCAAACTCATAATTTGCAACCGTATTGGCATAATCTACTCGATTGTTGGCATTCAATCAACTTGATAGTATTAAAGTAGATTTGAAATTGGAAAACTGAGAACTATGAAATATTTACTACTTTATAGCCAATTGGAACAGTGTGATTCGAAATTGATAATTATGTAGTATATTGTCAATATAAGGTAATAATAATTGCCAAATAGATATTATTAGTGCTATGATATTTTATTTTGATTTTTCAAACTTGTAAGTTGCAACTATATTGGAAATCAAATTTACTTGATAGTACAAACAGGCATGAAATTGAAATAATAAAACTACGAAATATTTGTATATGTCGCAATTCACAAAATGTAGTATAATATTGTCAGTATACAAATAGATAATACAGACTTTCTATAAATATGTAAATGCAAATGATAATTTTAATTATTCAGTTTTGTTGAATGCTTCATATTGGTTTGCAAAATAAAATTTGGTATAAGTAGGTTAAAAAAAAAATTTTATATGAAATAATTAAATTGAATTGCGGGGGGGGGGTACTATGGCTTTTGTGACTTATAAGTTATAATTATATCATAAGCATCTAGACGTGTATATATTATGCGACGTTGCACTTTTAAGAAAACTTGGAAAAGATGATTACGTATTTAACTTTTTAATATTTTATCTGCAATTTTATATTGCATATCTCAATCATTACCACATTTAATTTAATCATATAAATTTAATACTGTAATAAAATTTTATAATGAATATTTTTAATTTCAAAGGGTCGCTTAATCGCATGCCAATTTCTTTTTCTTGTAGATAATCTTTTTAGTGACACAGAAAGCCTCCGATTAGATAAGGAGTAGATTATTACGCAAAACTATTATCTTTTCATTTTGCAACAAGTAAATTTTTGCGATCAATATACTGTATAATTAAAATTTTATCTTTATCAAGGCTAACTTATACCAACAGGAAATCACTTCTTTATGCACAGCTAAAAAATTGAAAGGAACTTTACATTATATTCCTTATACGTTAAGATTTAATTGCGTGCGGAAAGACGTCTTTTCCGGGCATCAAAAAACGTGATCACACCGACTCATTGTCAAAACAGTTTCTATTAGTATCTAATAGATCCAGGTATGTCTGAATATTTTTGATCCCATTCGTCTATTGTTACCAAATTAAGCGCATTACATTTCGGGAAAAAATGAAAAAGTGATAGGAGTTTAGTTTCACGCCAAATTGGATAGAACGTTGTATGTAACTAGTGAGAAAAGGTTATTGAACTCGTCAACTTTTCGCACTCGTCTACCTAAATCAATCTACTCGTTCAGCAATACGTTCCTTTTAAACCACCATGATTTACTCGAGTTTTTTTATTCAGTATATACTCAAAAATGCTCAAAGAAGTTAATTATGAAAAACCCTAATCCCTAATGAATATTGTAATTCTCGGTAATTCTATTATTTTTACTATATTTGGCTTATCGCAAAATTATTTTGAGTTATCTGCCTTGACTGTACTGGTATTTATATTTTTGAATAATATACTACATGATAGAATGAAAACGGTGAATTTCAAATGTTAATATGAAATCCGCTATGGTTTAATTATGACACTCAATTTATCATATTTCACCAATACGAATCTGAAGTATAAGAAATATTTAAAATGACTACTATGTCATTTATTACGCCAAATTAAATTATCATGCAATTCCATTATATTAAATGGAAGATTTGTGTTGAATTATAAATAAGAAAGTATTTTCAGAAAATGGAAGCAAACTGTCTGAAGGATATTTCGCTTATTAAATTTTATTGGCGTCGGAAACCGGCAGCAATTAAATAATTATAATATTTTCAGAAGATGAAATTAAAATATTAATTTTAAATCTGTAATTGGCTATAGATATTCGATGATATTTTTATGGAGAAGGGGTTAATTTTTATGATAATATATTAAAAATTGATTGTGTAAACATCGCATAGCTTTCCCTATTTTAATCTGGATTCATAAATAATTTTTAAGGTTTTTTAGTTTTTTGACGAAATCAAAAAATGTGAAAACGAAATGTCTCAGCATATGCCCTATGCTGCCCCACAGCCCCATGCTGCCGATTGTATTGTAAAATACAATCTAAATTTTAAAAAGTTGTACTTTCCATTGGAAAATTTAAAAATTAAGCAAAATTATAATAATTAATAGATTGTCTGCAAAAAATATATTACTAAAAAGTTACCTCTATATTAATTTAACATAATAGGTACTCAAAATTCTATTTAATTAGCACTATTAATTCTAATTACTGGTAAGTAATTTACACTTGAACTTTTTTTATTTTGTTTATCATTTCCGTAATTTTCAACGGATTTTCACCATTTTCCTCTGGCCTCGAAGTTTAGTATGGTACACGTTTATGCCAAATTTCATGACATTAATTTTATTGCGTGCTCAACCTGTGCGACTGATACTATTTTTTTCCACACAGTGAACATACATTATGTACATATAAATAAAATTATTTGGATTATATAATATACTCTTATTATAATATATGTAAATATATAAATTATTGTATAGATAAATTTGTATATTATAAAGATATTTAAATAGCAAAATTTCGATTTTTGAATGAAAAACAATACTTTTCCCATAGATATGTATGGGGTATGTAAAAATGGTTATTAACATAGTGCATAATATAATAACATGCATAATTAAAATATGTATCTGTTACATAAGTATGATCGTGTGTTCGATGTTTGGAAATTTACAAATATATTGTATTATAATTTATTATCCATAATAAGTGATAGTAGATAATAATTAAAGTTTTACATAGCACAAAATTACAAATTTCAGAAGGTATTTTATTGCATAAATTTTTTTTTTTTTTTTTATAATAAATAGCTGTTTAAAATTATTTTACAGTAAAATTTGAAATTACAAAATTTTGATTTTGTGTCTATAATATTATTTTAAATACTTTTTAAGTGTATCCGGGATGCTACTGCTACTGCATGAAATAACTACATATCTGGTACCATGCAATTTTGTCATTTTGAAGTATGTTTTATCAAATTTTACAGCACAAGCTTCCTAGCTTTAGTGGTAATCATCTTGAATGTATCACGTTTTGAATGGATATTTAAAAAATTTAATCTTACATTAGATTAAAATAAATATCCGATCTCATACGAAGTGTTTCAATAGTGCAGTGGACGTGAAATACACGTGGTCACTTCGTTATTCTCGTATTGACGATCAGTTCTCAATATTATTGTTCGTGAGCTTATTCAATTTTGGAATTTTTTTGAAATTTCGATATACTGTGGTGTAAAAATGTTTCGAATAAATTAATAAGTAGGTACTATATCGTCATCGCTATTTATTATTCAATGACCCATCTAATATTTGTTGCAAATCACGCAGAACTCTGCAAATAGTGTGCAATTTCTGATTTTCTTGAGGAAATGTTATTATTACGTTAAATATGTAAATTATGTGTTTAGTTTAATTTTCATGTGTAAATTATTGTGCCCAACAAAAATGGATAGCTGGATGCAAGATGTGGTATGTTTATTTTTACGAGCTTTTATTATCTTAATTACAAATTGCAATTAAAGTGTCAGAACTTATGCAATAGCAAGAAAATTGCAGTATGAATACCTTATTAGTCTAACTCAAACGTCGTGCGGATTCTTCTCGATTTTCCACAAGCATCGTTAATTATTTCACAGGTTTTTCCTTCTTTCTAACCACGTTAATTTTGTATTACCGCATACTTAATTGATTTGTGTGGCCGACTATTATGGTGAAAACAAGCATTTGATGTTCATTCATTCATTCTTGTATATTTTAATAATCATCATAGGTAGATACCGAACTCTTTCGATGTTCGTCCTTAATATATTACAATAATCACTGTATTTAATTTAACAATTGAAATGAAATCGTTTTATTTTTCAAGTTTTCCATTTTGAATAATTTCTAGTATTAATACCTTTCTAGATGATATGGTAATTTCTTGCACGTTATAATTTAGGTTTATCGTTAATTTTATATATTATAAAATAGTTCTCGATTCACAGCCCGTAGACGTCACCATTCTAATCTTTATCCATACTATACTAGTCTTTTTTTTATTAACGTAGTAAATTAATTAACACTTACGTATAGGTATTAATACTGGTAAAACTAGTTTATAGTGATTAAAAATAATAAAAAGATTACCGACAGCGATTTATTTAACTTTTAGTTTTTAGCGCATTTCATCTTAACGTGTTTTTCTATAACAATAACATCATCAGATACGCCTTACCTATAGGTGCAGTTCGTACCAAGATATTTTAGTTTGTAATACATAAAAAATATAACTTAATATATTCAGTTTTAAATTAACTATCACAAGTTGCACTTTACTGAACAGTTAAAATGCAATTTATTATATTTATGAATAAGTACACACATAATAGAAATTACATAAAGTTGTTAAGATAAACTTTACACTGAAGCGTATTTTTAAATAATTGTTATCTTACATTACTATTGATTTTATAAACAATTTATTAATACCATTTTAAAAATATTTTTACTCATATTGCGTTAATTTAAATTTGTTTTCTTCAGAATTTAAAAAAACTTTTTTGCGGAAGCAAGAGAAATACTTGATTACAATATTAATATTAAGGCAATGTTATTTAAATATAAATATATAAAAAAAAAATTACGGTTAAAGAAAAAATGGCATGTTTTATTTGGAGCGAAAGTGGCTTTTTGCAGCTTACATGAATACACCGGTAGTGTGGCGTGAAGCCTATACCGACCGATTGGGAAGCGTAAACCCGCGGTTCAAATCCTGATCGTGTCAGAGTCGGATGCACTGCTATGATCTAATCAAGCCCAATTTAGATCTGTGGGCAACGGGAAACCACCCCATTAATTAAATTCCCTGGTACGTCATCTTGGCTTTAGGACCATGGTGATTGCCAACGTCCAAAGCGGATAAGGCACTTGAAGAAGAAGAGATTACATGAATAACTAAGCTCAGATGATGATAATATAATATTGTCAGTAATAGGAATTTCCTTGATTTGATAAACATTTAGGTTACTTCCAGAAGAAGTTCGGCCGCCGCTTAAGGAATCACATCTTAAACTCGGGATTATACACATGCAACGTGCAAATACCACAACATATTGCTAAAGCTACGGCTTAACGCGACGCAACGCCACGTTCGAAGATTCTTATTGGTTTATCTTTCGGGCTGGACTAATCAGCATCGTAAATCGTGGCATTGTGTTACCTTACATCTTTTGCATAAACTCAGCTTAAAAACGCAGGACTTAAACCAGCTACACAAGACAGAAGGAGGCGCATTGGCCCGTAGGGCATTAAAATGTATTGTTCTCACTATGTCAGACCGACTGTACCAGGTTGTATGTAGAGCGTTTGAAACTCAAGTTGAAGTATGCAAAATCATATTTTTCAATTTATAAATGCGCTGACGTTGATGCCCAGCTGTCTCGCAGTTGACCAACTTTTAACTTGAGCGTTACGTCAGCGAATTCATTGAAAACAACCTACCGCGAACGAGCTTTGATTTGAAACAAAGAATTTTAAAAATTAAGCCGCAACCTATGTATCGCAGTTTAATTTTAAAATTGCAGTGTAAATATTATATTAGAATTATCAATGTGCTCGAACCTACAATACAGGTAATATTGAAAATTATCTTAAATTATTAGCTGATAAATCTGGGAAGTAAAGTGCGCGATTACTATAATACAATTCATGGGTTATTAGTAATTGGCACAATTTCTGGGTTATAAAATGTTTACTATAATGTACTTCATTCAATACTAGAGCGATTTTTCAATCATTTATAACTGATTATGAGAGGGCATAAACGGTATTTATTATATAGCTGAAAATATCGAATTGTGTCCGTGGATAAAATTTGGCGTCCCAATAAATACTATACAATTATTTTGGAATGAAATATTAGAACCTGAAGACACCTTAATCATTAATTTATTTGAACCTTAATGATAATGCGTGTTCGTTTACACTGTACACCATGTATAATCAATAATTTTTAACTGTGCACCCTAGTATTGTAATAATGGATTATCAAGCATAGTTTTCACTATATTACTATTTCAAACTCAGTTTTGGAACAATAATTATGAAACTTTGTAGTAAACTTGAATCTGTACATAGTTTAATAAAACTAAGGATAAGCTTGAAAAAGTTAATAGAAAACTTTTAATAATTGAAATTAGACAATAACAATAATTATTTATTTCTTAATTCTATTTTTAGAGTTCTCAGAAATGCCACCTCTGTATGACTCAATCAAGTCTATGCCAAAATATAAATCTAAATTTAAGGGAACAGTTTGAGTAGACAATCGGGTGCCAGTTGAATTTTCTAAACCTAGATATCCATTTGCCTATGTAAAATATTTGTGTATCTACTTACAGTATTTTTGGCTAGGAAAATTTGTAAGAACTAAATTATATATTCATATCGAGTGTTTCTTTTTTTATCAACCTACTAAATTATTACGTTATAAATACAATGCTCGACTTGAATAGCTGTATGTCTAAACGATTCCCAAAAGTTTGATGTGTGTCGAGATTGGCAGCTGTTGTAACCTTGTACATGAAAAATTCATTTACATAATAAATCTGTAAATAACTTAAAATTGATTTTTGGATTATTAAACAGTTTTATAAATAGGTATATTAAGTACCAAGTGCGATAATTATAATCCTTAAAAAATTGCCTAAACTTATTCTACCTCTGAAATTAACGATTTTTTATACGGTAGGTATATAATAATATTAGCATGCTTACATTAATCAGGATATGAAACCAATATAATCCCAATCATAAGTTTGTTAAAAGTTGCATAGAAAATAACTGAGTCAAGTAATGAAATCAGAAGAAGACAGTCAACAGTTTCATGAACAAGCCTATGAACTTGATTGTGTTTGCTTGGCTTGTTAATTTTTAAATTATTTAAAAATAATTTTTAAAATATTAAAAAAATTTTGGCCTATCCTTTTTTTTTAAATAACTTATGCAATTTTGTTTCAACGCGCAAACTTAATAGTAAATGTTGAATGTGTGAATAAGGAATGTCATGGAGTAAGTAAGATGAATCTCTAGAAGTGTTGATTAAAATTCTGGCTATACTCTTATAGAAACAACAAATATTTTTCAACAAACAATAGTCAAACATTCGTATTTCATTCAGTTGAAAAATTCTTATTTTAGTATAAAGCCATGTATCTTACGTCATCTTTTCTTTTATCTAAATCACAATATGTATTCACAACTCTTAAGTCAATTAAAAGAAATGCATACATAGTTTTATTTTATTCTCAGCATTTAGGCCAAATTTACATTGGTACACAATAGTAGATCAAATAATCACCAATGATCCATATACATATTAGGTATTCCGTTAAATATTCATTATTAACATGATTAATTAAACATGGTTTTACTCATAATAGTATATGATAAAATCAATTTATCGTAAGGGTTAACAAAATTTATTGCTCTTGAAATTATTATTTAATTATTCGAATAACATAGCTCGTGGTTGTGTCTCTATGTCTCTAGTTCACAACAGTTTCAATTAACACGAACTTTCATGTTCACCTCACTTCACATCATTTGAATTATTATCTATCCATTCTTTTTGAACTTACTATTAACACTATTAATATTCATAAGAAACGTCTCTCTGTTTGAATTGTCATGGGATTTTGCAAAACCCAGGACCTCTCAAGTGTAACTCTAGAATCGGAACAAGCTTTGGTAGGTTGAAAGAGCACTAAAATTAAGCGAACATCTGGCGTTTAAAAGTTTGAAAACAGCTAGTTTATGCAACAATTCAACGTCGAGTTGGTGAAGCGTCCGCAAGTATATTGGAATGTCCAGGTTCCATTTCCGTAGTAATAGTTTTTTTAATATCTTCCCGAATGCAATACAGATGTTGACATAAGTCATTGTAAAACAGCTAAATTTGAAAGCTGGCTTTTAAATATAAATTATTAACCCGTGCCTGATATTATTAATTGTAAATTTTTAATAAGCTTGTCATTTTTATTTTTATTAAAAATACTAACGAATGGATTAACGAGATTCAAGTTATTTAAGCTTGCGCAGTAGTATCAAAAACACTGAAAATAATACACTAATCTTTTGTCAAAATAATTGGGATGCGAAAGCTACAAGTTAAAATATCAAATTAAATTTCAATAACTTAAATGAATACATTAATCTGTATATTTTTTATGGCCATTAAGTTAAATTAAAATTAATTTGAAAATAATTTTTTAATGTTAGTTTAACTTGATTACTATATTAAAAATTTATATATTAATAGGGATATAATATAATAGTGCAATACAACAACTATACGATTGCGTCTGTACATTACGTACATCTACAAATCAAGCATAATAGGAAAAAATGCAAACACATGTTTATATGAACACAGAAAAGAAGAAAAATTCTTGAATATTGAAGAATTGCTTTTGATTCAAGAATCATCTCACGCAATATCTGTAAAGAATATTCAGAATCTGTCAAGTTAGATTGGATTTGATCAACTTGGAACCATCATGGAAATGCATTTTCTGCCAGAACATCCTAAAGCGACTTCTTCAAATAACAGAAATATGTATAGTAATAGATAATTTTGAAGCATTGATTTTGAATAATAATTAATTATTCATAAGAGAACGGAGAAGAAACAGTATTTGCACCAAGTTTCAGATATTATTTTCCAACCGTGTTGTACGAGAACCCCCAAAATTTATTAATCTTGTAACGAAACCATAAGTACCGCATTATCAATTTAATCTCGGTAGATAGTCAACTGTTTTTGAAAATTATAATAATGTAAAATTTGGCGGTACATGCCTGCGCTTTTATAAGTGTTTTGTGCTTTTATAATGTATTATCTCTGTTTAAATTATTTAAATAGAATATGGATAATTAATTGTTCCAGTCTAAACAATTTTTCTAATGTTCTAAGCAATTAATTATTATAATAATTCAAAGTTCAAAATATTGCTAACCATACGAAAAGATATCTACATTGTATCACTGTGTTGTCTTCAATTTTACAATACTAATTCACAATCTTTAAATGCTAATATTACAGAGATTGTCGAGTGTTTTGGATTACATTGGTAGTGTGGCATAAACCACATGGATATTGATCATTAATTAATTACACGACTGACGAGGAACATTTTTAATCGCAGTAAATGTTGCAGACATGAATGATAATGATTGGATCGGAGCAGAAACATTATTAACTGTAACTAAAAGACTTGCTAAAATTTATTTCCAAGTTTGAAAATGTTTATCAATGTTACTGGGATAGCCCAGTATCAAGTATATTTTGATTACTGAAAATTAGGTCAAAGTTAATTAGATTTTATCTTTTATCTCCAAACTTGAATAAAATATCAAAACTTGCTCCATGCTATTTGATAGTCGGAATATGCGATTTTATGCTTTTGACCGATTGTTCAAAAAAATCTTAAAATTAAGATCTTGTACAGTGCTTTTACCAATCTAGTTTAATTTTCATTTTACGCTATATTCTATTGAGTAAATCCATTTATTTCTTCCTGTTTGCATAAACAGCTATTTCAAGATTGCTGGAAACTATCTTGTTTTAACATTCGTAAAATAAAAGTTCGTCAGTATAACCCTAGATGATAACGCTCCGAACAGAGAAACAATATTTAAAACTTATTTATCAACAGTCTAAATACTTATAAGATCATCTTTTATATAACTATATTGTTTATGAATATAGTTATTTTATTATTGTTATTCGCATGACAAAACAATATAATTATTTATGAATATATTTATATTTTTTATGCTTGGCAATTTATCAATATATCATTGATTATTATATAATTATTATAACTCGATTTGCATTACGTACCGACTTTTTTTAAGAATCTTTAATCTAACTTAATTAATTTGTTGGTATGCAACAAAAAACAACATTAATAATGTAGATAGGTGCATTAATTATGTATATCGTTGTACTGGATTCAATCCAGTGGATTGATAAAATAACTTATCTGTGAGGGATATTCCATGCAGTAACCGCTTTTTCTCAGAACTATGCTTTTTAAGTTATTATTGTATTAGTACAGAGATATTCTTTATTTTTTGTCATAATATTAATCAATTTTGCAAATTTAAATAACATACTTCAATACGTAATATTTCAATAAGTTATAGCTAAAACCGATAACACAATATTAAAAATTTAGGAAAACTTCCAATGAGGGAATACAGTGGAACTCGATTCATCGTAATATTTTATTAGGTTGGTAAAAAAAGTTAACCAATTAGAGCGTGATTACAATATACGAAGACAAAGTTTTGTACGAACTTTAATTTATTATTTTTGCTTATTTTCATTTTTAAGTTGGCAAACAAATTGACCAATCACAGGTGCGATACGGATAAATAGATTGATAAATAATAATCATTTAACTTGTAGTTTATTTGTGAAACCCGATAGTAATCATATCAATATTGATATATCAATTTATACCACAATGCCGCACATTCTGTAGAACACCCTGTAGCCTGTAGAACCATCACAAAATTCATTAATCGATCAGGTCCGTATTCAGAAAATCCTTCAACTGAAAAACTACCAAAGCTATAATTATTATATTAGAAAATATTCCTGGTTACCGACATAGCGCAAAATATTTGAAAAATAATTTTTATGATTGAATTAATATATTTACCAAGAACTTTTTCGTAATTCGTGATCTAATCTTATATACCATCCAAACAATCAAAAATATTCAATTACACCTCCACAAGTTTGGTGTATTGAAAATATTATGTAAAATTCAAAAACCTTTACTACATGTTATGGTACCTAATTAACTCGAATGTATTACTTTTAATTTATTCCCTTTTCTACTTGGAATATTTTTCAATTTTGTATAACTTGAATATAAAATTTAATAATTCAACTTTTACAGCCGCTCATTTTTTTTTTTAATGCTGTGATTCATATAAATTTTTATTATATCCCACCTGGATCCATAAAATAACCCGCCGTACTATGTCTGTAAAAATTTTACTGATTTAAATTTGTAATTTTAATTTTCTCACATAATTTATTTTGAAAACGGGTCACTCTAGTCTCGAATGCATATGTTGATACAATCTTGATAATTACTTGAAACGGGCGAATAACAGTTTTGTTATTTTGTTTTCAACAAAACAACAGTTGTAACTGGTCTGAGTATTAGTTGGAGAGGCCTTGAACAAGCTAACCTTGCTCAACGTATTTTTTGCCTGAAAGGTTCAAGTGCAAGGCCATATTTGCACCTTACGTTCGCGCATATACATATATTTTCGTATTGCGTGTATTTGAACATGATTTTCTTGTGTCATGCTGCAAGTAATTGTTCTAATGAAATTGTTGAACGTTGTGTTATTTTTTTTATTAACAGTTGAATATTTTGGAAAAGTTTTTTCTTCGAATTTTTATCTAAGCAACTAATTGTAAGGTTCGTTTGATTTATTTTTTTTTTCTTAATATACTGAAAATAAGAGATTCATCTATGGATTTTGACAACACTAACTTTAATTTTTCTGTCAGTCTGGAACAGACTGGCCGATATACCACCATCAAGTTTTTTTTCGGTATGGTTTTAACCACCAAGTTCTTGAATCGAGTTTTTTTTATATTCCAATAATAATTAATGACCAATTGTTATAAAATACGTAATGTATGATAATGTATCTATATAATAATACTTTTTAAAATATTATTTATTTTTATTATTAAAATAAAAAAAAATATTAATATTTCTGATATTTGTAGTATCCGGAAGTTTCCGATAATATGAACGTTTTTAAATACCTATTATAATAAGTACGAAATTATGTATGTAGGTACATATAAAAAACAAAATTTTAATAGTACGGTGAAATCTTGAAGAAACTTAGTAGGTGCATAGATAGTAGATATTATATTTAATTATAATTAATTGTGAAGTTGTGTTGTACGAATGCGAGGGGGGTTTAGTGTATCATGCTCATTGCTTGGTTACATTTTTTTTTAATGTATGTATTCGTATCAGTGCTAATTAATATTTATGTGAAATAATGATGTATCAGTAACAATAATAATTATTATCAATTCCAATTAATTCGCCTCTACCTTACTTTTCAATGTAAAATATGAAAGTGTTCAGTATTATGCCGCTTATTTAATTTAAATATGTTTTTTAGGGTTTCATACTTTTTTAATACATATGGGTTCACATAGTTCCTAAAAGTATTCGGCGCGGCCTTGAAATTTGTCTAGACAGCGTGGCCCATGCGCTGGCTGACTACTGTTTTTGATTGATCTGTGACCAACCGGGCGCTTTGTCATTAATTTAATGTTGTAGACACTGCATATTGATCTACCTAAATCTTTACTATCGTTTTATTTTATTTTTACTCTTTCATGGTTGACCTAACACACGAAATGCAAATTTAATAGTCACCGTCCGCCGTTTCAGTTTGTTTACCTGCACCTATTCTTAACATAATCTTGCTTCTTTCAAAATTTATTATCATGTCTACCACTAATTAAACTCACAATGGATTAACGGTGTATCTTAACAGCTTTATTTGCAATATATACCTACTTTTAATTATTAATATTGCATCATATTATTATATCTCTGTTAAAATGTTTCAACCTAGGAATGACAATAAATATTCAATATCTGAAGGTGCCTACACATGACCATCATCCATCCAATATGCTTTGGTATCTTAGATAGAGGATTGACATGTCGAGGATGAATATGTGCGAGCACACCTCCAAGTTCTAAAAAATAAATAAATAGTATTCTCAACTTGATTCCATTACGGTTACCCATTTCCCCTCATCTCATTTATGATAGTACAATATATCTCTCCTGAAGATCGGATGAGATTTTAATTATTCCATATTTATACAATACATTGCCATATTTTACAAAAACATATTGATTTATTTAATATTCTTTTCAGGTATCTATGATGACAGATTCTAGTACGGCATGTGAAGTGGTCACCGCCAGCGGTGTTACACATATCAAAAAGGAAATGGAAAATGTATTCAATGAATGCTCTCCATCGAATAGTGAAATGTACTCGCCTACCACCACCGTTGTACATGATGTGGGGGTAAGTTTGGATTATATTTCACTCTCTAAAACCCCATCGTAACTACAAACAACGCAGCAAGTCATACTTATTATTAAGAAAAATTTCGTTATTGAACTGGTTATTTTTAATACCTATCAAAATGTAGTGGCTCTCTTATTAAATTCAATTACTAACCATTTCTTGCGCCATGACAAATTAATAATTATTATGGAAATCGATAGGTATAGTTATTTTAAGTACCTTATTATTATATTCAATTTCGTCATTCTAATTTTAATATTTTCCGGTCGAAGAATTTGTTTTATTTTTTTATCAGATGAGAATGCCATGCTTTCAAATATTAATATTGACCCCAAAATATTTTGGCTTGTTAAAATAATACTACGTTCTACTATAAATAATAATATATTTAGTATCCTCTATATCACGAATAACTCCAAGCATTGATTCTGTTCATTTGCCAAAAACACTTTATCAATTCTCTTCCTGTTTCAATCTTATTTTTCCATCGACCACTTCCTAAAGCTTTCATTGAACTTGAAGTTGGGACATTATGCAGGCTATTACAATAAATTAAGGTTTTCCTGATTAAAATTCCCGATGAAACATATCATAACCAGTAACCATATTACCCTTATCAAATTTGACGTTCCTTCTTGCCAAATTATTACAAAATTTACAGTAGAAGAAACGGGGGAAAAAAGATTACAACCACTAAATTAAGGAATTTATGGAATCCATCCAAAGAATATTGTCATTGGTGATAATGGCATGATTTTGGCTTCTGAAAAAATAATAATTTTTTTGACAATTTCGATTTGTAGTGCGGAAGCTTTCCTTACTGTACTTTTTTAAAGCAGTCTCTCACCTTTCATTTATAGACGTAAGTCTCTCTGTATTCTTTCCATTTGTGGATTGGAATTGTTTTTGAAAAACTTTGGTGTTTTGCTGGAGTCCATGAATTGAAAATGCCTATTGAGGTGCTATTGGTTTAAGTAGAAGAGCAGGAATTCTCTGTAAGCAATCCATTCTGAACTTCGGCCTTCCTCAGAGATTGTCAACTCACTGTAGCTGTTCAATTATTATTATTTATAGTTAATTATCTTCATTGTATGCAGCAATCTTGCCTTGCTAGGCAGCCTCTCCATATTTTGATCCAACAGTCTTTCTTCTCATATCATTATTACTAATGTCAAGAATTCCTTTAGTTTCTACATTGAAATGTTTATATTTTTATATCGTTAAATGTCTCGCCACATTTTTTGGTCGCCAATCTTGGATCAATGATCACGCGATTCCAAAGTTCATAGTTAAGGTGTAAATACAGATCAAAGATTTTTTCGCTCCGTCAGTATCACGTCTGTGGGAATCTTAATACGCGTGATGACTTGTATACTTATCTTTTCAGTGATCAGCAAGTATCGTAAGATAAATTATGTAATTTGGCATTCATATGAAGAAGCTACGATATCAAAAAGTAATGATTTTGAAAGAGTTCTAATACCTAAGATATTTAGTGAGTACAACATTGAGTTTGTCTACTCACAAACTTTCGAACCTAATATTTAAAACATTTATTGGAATGAACTACCTACACTATGCATAAATAAATTATTTTCCATGCTTACTCTTGAAACCACTACAAAAGTGTCCCGTATTAAAAACAACTTTCTCTCATATTATCTAAACCAACAATGTTCAATGTTAGTTGTTGTGACTTGTTGATAGTAATCACAAAGGCTACTCGTACAGGAAATTGAACTTGCTTGAAAGAAATTGGGGTGTTCTCGAAATAAAATTCTTTATATTCTTTCCGCATCTTTGTTAGATTTCCTGCCTTCCATAGTTCAATAAGAATATTTAGTGGCTAACTTTAAATAGAAAAATTCATGGTTCTTAAATGAAGGATAGCTGTATAAAAAGCCCAGGACTGGCGCCATCCAAATTCCTCTGTTGCTTCATATTCTGCTATCAACTGTTTTTTTTTTTAATGCAAATTTTTATAATTAACTTTCAAAAAAAATCTAGTCGGAGCAAGAAGTCAATTATTTGCACTTGGACTGCACAACGTTTTCAATTTTATATCATACAAAGCTTTTTGTTCTTTTACTTTTTGCTTATATGTAAAATAATATAAAAGTTTTTTTCCAGATGGAATTTAGTGCAGATGCAGGTACTCAATATGATACTAAATTAAGATCTCCTAGCAGTCCAGAAAGACAGTATTGTTCGTCAACTACGCAACCTCATTTAGATTCAGGGATGGGACATATCGAGGTAAGTCGCGCGCTAAATCAAATTCTACATGTTATACAAAATATAATACAACCAAAAACACTCACAAATATTGAAATTACATAATTTTCTTTTATACTTAACAGAACGGACTGAAAGAAGAAGATTCACCTAGAAGATTATGCCTTGTTTGTGGTGACGTAGCATCTGGTTTTCATTATGGAGTTGCCTCTTGTGAAGCATGTAAAGCATTTTTTAAAAGAACTATACAAGGTAAAAATTTAAAAAAGGGATGTCTAAGGCGGAAGTATAATAATGCTTCTTGTAAAATAGGTAACATTGAATACACATGTCCTGCGAGTGGTGAATGCGAAATAAACAAACGAAGACGGAAGGCTTGTCAAGCATGTCGTTTTCGGAAGTGTTTAAGATCTGGTATGTTAAAAGAAGGCGTGAGGCTTGATAGGGTGCGCGGAGGAAGACAGAAATATAGAAGAAATCCAGATATGCCCTATCAAATTCAAGTTATTTCTGCACAACGACCGTCGGTATCATTAGAAGGTAACTTTTATAGTTTCCTAATAATTTATTGTTTCAAACAAGAATTTTCAAATTTACAGATATAAAAATGTTAGAAGTATTATCACAATGTGAACCTGATATTCCATACATAAATAAAACTTTAGAAAATTCAAGGGATCAATCTCTGTCAATATTAAGCGATTTGTACGATAGGGAATTAGTAGGTGTAATTGGTTGGGCCAAGCAAATTCCAGGTTTCACGGATCTCTCGTTAAATGACCAAATGCGATTACTACAAAGTACTTGGGCTGAAATTCTTACGTTATCGCTAGCACACAGAAGTATGCAATTAGTGGGTTTAGGAAGACTTAAATTTGCATCGGATTTTACTTTAGATGAACGGCAATCAAGAGATTGTGGAGCAATTGATTTATTTCAAACTGTAAGTAACCGTTGCAAGTTTGTTGTTTAACGATTTTAAATATTCTTTTTGTTTTTCAGTGTTCTCATGTTGTGGAAAGATTGGACGGTCTTTCTATTTTAAAAGAAGAATACTTTCTCTTGAAAGCATTGATTTTAGCAAATTCCGATGTAAGATTGGACGATTATCATTCTTTACGAAAATTTAGAGATTCAATTTTAATTGCGTTGACAGATGCCGTTACCATATTAAGGTAGAATTTCTTTACGTTGTTTTATTTTATTTAAATATTTTTCTTTAGGCCTGTTGGTGCATTTAATCATGTACAACAACTTTTACTGTGTTTACCCGCTTTGAGGCAAGCTGATCAAGTAATACGGAGGTTTTGGACCGACGTTCATCATCAAGATCTTGTGCCGCTGAATAAACTGTTTTTAGAAATGCTAGAAGCATATTGCAGGTAGCCTTATGTACTGACAAATTAAATAATTTTATAAACAATTTTACACGAACCTGCACATAACAAATTATTTTTGTGACTTTGTTATTGTGCGAGTACGTTTCTGTAATAAAAAATTGATCCGTCGTGTAACCAGTGACACTGCTTGTTTTGAAACAAAATATTCTTTTCACCAGTCAATTATTTTTTATTATGCAATAAAATTGCTTCAAGACAGTTGGTGGAAATGAGTGTCACTGCATCTAATAAGTAAAAAGTACGTTATAGGTTTCAGTGATAGTTATTTGTAGAACTTTTATTTTAGAAATGTGGTTAGAATTTTATTGTATATAATGCTATATTTTAGGTAATTTTTATTGATATACAAATATCAAGCATGTTGTATTTTTTTTTTTTTTAATTTTTATGTACACCTTATAGATTTTCAAAATCTATCTCCCACACTACCTACGTTTAAACAACTTTCATTTACAATACACAACATTTTATTATAATAGTACTAACAAATATTGTGATTGCAGCCATTTTATAGTTAGCTTATTTAATAATTTTATTTACATGTTATGTAGTACTAACAGTAAATGTTACAATATTTAGCAAAACAAACATTTTTATTTTGACAAAGCACCTTGGTGCATTACAAGAATATGTGAAAAATTTGACAGAATATTTATATAATGTTTTTGGGATACTGGTTTATTTTTGAATAAATGTTAAATCTCAGACCATTTTTTTTATTATCGTCCAAGTTTTGATGTGCAAATTTTTTAACCGATTCTATAAAAGCTTATTATGATTGCAAAATAACAGATTCAAGATAGTGTTTTACATTCTAAATTTGGGTTATATAAAAAAAGATACCAAGGAGTACATCATTGTTGTATAAACATGATAAGGAAAAGGTACAAATAACATTCTGTAATAAAATTTTCAAACAAAACTATAAAATGCAACTCACCCCACAGATTACTTAATCCAGCACGATTTACTCCAGTATCTTATGTTCCTCGAGACATCCTTCACCAAACAGACATCTTAATCACCTGTTATACAGTCTATTGATACTTAGTGATTCTAAGTTGAATGGGGGACCAAGAAGCGTTTTCCGACCACAAGGACAAGATTATTTTCAGTAGCAGTCCACCGTCCATCCTATTTCTCGAGGCAATCGATTGCTAAATAGTGATTTTTAAAATAAACAAATCATAATTAAAAAGACGCAAACAGTGGTTAATAATGTAATTCTTCTTGAGAGGTTGAACAAAAAAACTAAATGTCAAAATTATCCTTATAAAAGCGATCGCTATAAGATTTAATGATAAACCTGATGACGATAAATAATTTATTTCCACAAATTAATAATCAACCAATGGTAATGATTTTTAAATAAATATTTGGAATGTTAGAAATTCGTATACGCAGCGTGATTCCTTGCTTGTTATATTATGTGAATAATCTTCACTCGGGCAGCTTATGGGCAACCTTCAGTGCCTGGTGTTACACATGAAGATCTGAGAAAAGGGCTCCACAGTAGGTGGGGCGATTTGCATCACTCTCACAGCTGGTGGAAGGATGGATACTACGTCAATTTATAATCGACTTTTTTCATTTGTAATTCTGGCAAATTAGTCGACTAGGCGCCAACTAAATGGCGGAATACATTAAATGCTTGTTTTGCATAGTGTAATCGCAGGTTCGATCCTCGACAAATTTATAATTTAATAAAGAGCGCAAACAGCGTTAGTAAAAGAAAAATTAAATTTATTTGAAATTTTAATTTTACAAAATTATTAAAGTGAAATTTAAAACTCTCCATATGCTTGATGACTACTGGTTTGGCTCTTTAGAAATAATCTACTTCAAACACGATAACTAATGTCCGTAATGTCTAGTGTGACTTTTGTCAGCCTTCAAGATGCAGACAAGAAATCTTGAAAAATTAGGAAAGATTTTCCTGTCCAACTTCCTTAGATTCCTGGATTCTATTTTAATAGCTTAAATTTTCAAGCATTTAACATTGTTAACTCTTGGAAAACGTGCCGGTCACACATAGAAAGCTGGGATGTCCCTCTGTAATATCCCAATTTGTAACTTGCCTTGATTGTTTCAATCTCCACTTCCTCAAGAGATATGTGTGGGAGTTGAAGTTGAATAATGTGGTATCTTTTTTAAAGCTCACGTATCTTACTAATCATGGTAAGGTAACTAAATGCTAAGATGACATCTTCTGGATCATCACTGTAATTTTGTTGATAGATATTTTGGTTATAAAAAAGAATTAATGTGGATCTTTTAACCCATTAACACCCACCGTGACCTCTTGACCATCTAAATAATCATTTGAAGCTTACGTGACCAAGCGATCACGGTGGGCGTTAATGGGTTAATTTCAAGTATGAAGTATATTGCCCGAGATGAAGTTGAGGAAACAATAAAATAAATGACACAATATTTATACTTTATTGGGATTGATTGAACGTTTTAATTTCAATATTTATTTCTTTGCAATTGAAACCAATAAAAGATCGTTTAACTACAACATTATTATTAAGTAACAAAATATTTTCAATACATATTTTAATTACATAATTTTGTATTTAAAAATTAAAATAATAGCATCAATATAATTTATAAAAATAAATTGCTTTCTAGGCGATAAATAAATAAATTTTTACTACATAAATTTTAATGTTTAAATTATAACATATTTTAAAATGAGCATTTGAACTTTTATACTTAAAATATTACAGAAAAACCTCGACCTATTCTTACGCTTAACAAGAAACTAGGGTGATTAAATTGGCACAGCTTGACAAGTTACAGGAATATCTACAAGTTTTCATAATAAAATTTTCGTGTTCTTTTATTTACATACACCAAATATTCAAATTTTTTGAATTTCAAGACTAAACAGATATTGTTTCATTTCGTAAAAATTAAATTGTAAAATATCATCGATGTAAGCAATACCAATAAATTACAATATCAATGCACATATAATTTCGTTATATTAGCATTGCAACATGCAATAGAGTACCATTAGTGACTCCTGATTTTAAAATGGCAAATCACTATGTAACATATCCTTCACTTACAGTAGCTGGAATAACGTGAACCTGTTGTCCTTTACTAATATTATAGACTTGCCCAGGACTAAATGGCTGAAGTCGAGGATGACTTTCGACTGATTTTCTGGGTTTATCTGTTTAAATTAGAAATTTAGTATGATTTTTACAACTGTAAAAAATAAATACCTGTGTTTGTTAATTCGGCCGGAATATATTTTGATAATCGTACTAATGGCAGTGACAAATAACCAGTGTTTAGTGGCATTACGTCTAAAACAACAACTTGAGGTTCTAAATTTGCTTCAAAACTCACTACACCTGCAGTACGACCACAAACTGCCCATACACTTTGCTCGGCAAGAACTTCATACATTAAAGAATTACCAATTTTAGATTCCATTAAACTGTGTCCTGCGTGTTTAATTCTCACATGCAAATTGCACAAAGTACCCACACGACAAAATTCGTTGCCTTTAGTGGGCTCTACGTTAGCTTCCACTATAAACAGTGTCTAAAAACGAAAACCTTAATATAAGCAACTCACGTTTCAACAAGATTTCACCAACCTGATAATCGACAATTTCAAAATTGTAGCTGTACATTCTTTTAGCGCAATCTAAAGAAACGTCCTCATTTTCATTTAAGGCTAAATAATTTATAGAAAATTTTGATTTTAATGGTGGAAATTCCGTCCCAGAAATTAACAACTCCCACGCATAAGATACACTTAAACCATTCGTAATTATCTGTAATTATAAATTATTATTTAAATAATTTTTGTGTGTAATCATGACCAGAATTGGTCATCGATTTCAAACGTCATAGACAGTATTGGCCTAATAGTTACTGCAAACAACTACTGATGCTATCGAAACTGGGAGAGATTAATTTTCTTATGACCATCAATTATTAACCAGGTTTAAAGATATATTTCCCAATCCGGTTTAAGCAACCATAAGGTCTTAATACTAAAACCTTCCCCTCTGAGAAAAAGGCAGATATATAATTTTGATATTTAAAATGCATTTTTTTGGAGTAGAAAGAATTTATGGAAACTGAAATACCTTTGCTTTTATACTACCATAATAATTAACGTGAAGTTAAAAATAATTTGTTTAAAAAGAAACGAGCGACAAGATTGCTCATTGAATATTTTTCCTGAATTTCTGATTTAAATTTACATCCGCAGAGGAATGACAGACAGATTGAAAAATTAAAGTCACTTTTGCAAATTAAATTGCAATAATACATGCATGTTTGTAATTTATTATTTAAAGAAAACAACAATTCTAAGAATCATGTAATAATTGCAGTGCAAAAATTCTTTACATTAAGGCATTTATTAGCATGTTAAATAAAATTGTGATGTCACGAGCACCACATTAAATTAGTCGATACGGTTTATGTGTAAGAAGTTAAGGAGTAGGCGGTTAAGTTAATATTCAGTCCGATGGACACAAATAATTAATATTTAAATATCGCACCTCCGCTCAAATAATGTCATAAGTCAAAATAATCAAACTTTCGAAAAAAAGATGTTTGAAATTTATTCCAACTTTTTTTTTCACTTTTCGTGTCTTAAAAAAGTTTTTCAATTTTTTGAGTTGTGACACTATTTGAGCAGAGGTGCGATATTTTATTTTATTAAATTATCGCAAACATAAAAGTTTTAGGTTTAGTCTGTTTGAAATTAGGATCAAGAAGTTTAATAGCTATGTAAAATAATTAAAAATAACCGAAAGTTACTTTTATACTACAAGAAGTAGCTTTATAGCTGTAATTTAATATAAACTGTCAAAAAATAGCTTGTAACTTATCTCAGCTATTTTTAAAAGTAACTTGTCCGACTCGGGTCAAACCTAATGAAAGCCAAAGCTACTCACCCGCGTAGTTGAATCAGGTACTTCAAGTTCTTTAATCTTAATTTTATCTCGAACATCTAGGCATGGTTCGCTGAGTTCTAACTTTTGATCAGTTTCTCCCGTTACTGTGATTTGTATAAATTTTCTATGACTCACAGTATGTAGCCTCCAGGAAATGGTAAGCAACGGCGTGAAACTAAGATAAACTGGGATTGGTTTACTGATACATGCACAAGTTAGCGTCACTTGATGATCTTTAGAAGGAAGATCAGCAAACACTCGTAAAGGTATGCTGGTTGTAGAAAATGGTTCAATGTTTTTTATAGGGATTTCTAAATTACTTGTCAAGGGTTCGTCAACTAAGTGTTGTATCATCATACCTTTCGATGCTACTAATTTTACAGTGGAGTCCTATAAAGAAACATGGCAGAATTATTATACTGTTTTTGGTTTCCACAAAAGAAACACCTTACCGGATCTATGGTATAACTTCCAACGGTTAAAGAAAAATGCATGATTTGTTCCAAACCGGAAACAAGAGCAGCCGTTCCTTTATCCAACCGCAAGATTGGTTCTTCTCTTTTAACTTCTATCAACAGTTTTGCATTTAAATGAGCCGAAAGAAGATGTAACATGCCTATCTGAATTACAGCATGACCCAAATTATATTTTCCGATTTGACTAGCTTTATGAGTGAGTCTTATTGTATTTATTCCAGGTGTTAAAACTAAAGGCTAAAAATAAAAAGTTAACGTTATGCCATTTTAATTACGTAAATATAATATTTGTTCTCACCAAATTATTTGTTTCTAAATATTGATCAAAACTTGTAACTTGAGACGGAGGTTGAGCACTGTTCTTTCGTTTTGAAGGTAGATTTTTACACACGACACTAGAAGTCGACAATTGCTTATCTTGTTTATAGTCCAGATGCCTGTGAATATTTAATTTCTGTAGGAGCATATCTTGTATCTTGATGTCATTGAAATTACCACGCCCATTATTTACACCTTTCTCTTTAGAATTTTTATGTTCCTTATTTTCAAGTTCTAACGAAATTATCACATTACTACACAAAATTTCTCTAGGAAAATTAGAATCTACTATCAATTCGACTTCAATAGTTTCATCTTGCATAACTGCACCATTATTTTTTACACTAACATTAACTATTTTAATAATATCCTCGAAAGGCACCACTAAAATTTTATCTAAGGGTTTTAAGCACTTTTGCATTTCATCAAAATAACTCCATCTAATTAAATTATCAATTTCGGGCGCGGCACTCACGGCTACACAAGAGCAAATAAACTTATGAATATCGTTAGATTTACGATAACATTCGGCTAGTTCTAAGTGAGTTTGAGCTGCTAACTCACGCCAACCATTTTGTTCCACTGTACGCAATACGTCGCCTAAGAAAGCTGCAGCTTTTTGTGTTTCCCCTAATAACATATAAAATGATGCCACTTCACGTCCAATAAGTCTCGCTGATCGTAAATGACCAATGTGTTTGTAAGTGCCCATTGCTAATTCGGCCAATTCCTGCAAAATTAAAAAAATTGTAAAAAAATAAAAAAACCAGTAAAAATAGTTGTAAATAAATATTTTTAATAAAGTAAATTTTATAAGAAAAATTAAACGTTTGTATAATAACGAAAAATTTTGTTAAAAAAAGTTTTGCTTAGAGAATTTCAAGCGCTCTATTTAAATAATAACTTCTGTGATAAAAATCACATTTTTTGGACTAGTTCGACGTCTGTAACTTTACTTTATTCAGAAGCACCAAAAATTCAACAAGGGTATTTATTTGGAACTTGATCGTGGTATATACCGCCGACAGAACAAATTTTAATTTTCTTCACTCTAGTAAAAGTAGCCGACAAAAATCCTATAGGGATATCTTAAAAATACATTTGGCAACATTAAATTGAGCATAATATGTGACAAGCATCACGATCAAGTTATCGCCAGTATATATCTGAGAGAGTAGAGAAACTGGGCACAAATTATGTAAATTTAAAAAAACAAAGTGAATGACTGGAAACATTTTGTAGGCAAATGAAAAATAAATTAAAACATTTTAACTTACCAAATAACTTCTATTAAATGCTTCTTGAGATGACAGAGCCTTTTTAAGTTTATCCGTTGGGGATGGTTGTCCCGAATCACCAGGACAGTCGCCCATACCGGCTGAAAGTCCAACAACTATATGCAGTTGCTCAGATGTAGGAATTTTACTTGGCATTAATCCACAAAGGTCACCTAATTCCCTTAGCTACACAAAAAAATTCAAATTCAAAGTTAATCGTGAAAAAAAACCGAACGAACCTTTTGACTAGAATATGCCCATAAACCAGCAGTGTTTGCCGAATAAGATTCAACTTGATCAGCTTGATTATGACGATCGCATGCATGTAACACTTCAACAGATGCCAAAAATAGCCAACAAGCTTTAGCTCCTGCAGGTGCACTTATATCCAAAAGTATCAATTCCCGTGTACATGCATGTAAAAATGGTAGACATCTGGCAGCCATCTAAAAGTTTTAGATTAACCAACCATCAAACCTTACAAAAGAAAACTTACGTCCCACACTTTGTTCGTTAATAATAACATGTGAGCTTGTTTGGCAAACAAATATGCTCTGAGCTCTAAAAGAGAAGGATCCTTTCTTAGTGTGCAAGGGCCTAATTTTAATCCATGCCATCTTTCTAACGGTTTTTGAAACTGACTCAACCAATTTGCAGCATCTCCTACATTACCGTTGACCACAAATTGTGAAAATAAAGCGTCCAATTCATCGTACTGCACTAATGCATCTTCATACAATCCTAGCATTTCTAACACTTGAGCCAATTCCTCCTAAATAAATAGAATTTCTTTTTAAGTTATGCAATTATCCCCAAGGTTGAGAACTACTGTTTAAAATAATTTAGTCTAGATTATCTTTGTTTTTTTAAATACTAATGACATTGACCTTGTAAAATATACTTTTATGTCTTTTTTAATTTATCAAATTTAACTATTTGATTAGGCAAATAATTTTTAATTAAACTGAATAAAAAAATTTATCACCTGCAGATAAAAATACTGCATAAAATCCCAACCGTGAATATTTCGTTTTTCTCTTTGCAATCTCACATGATCTTCTAGCTTTATAACTGCCTTCGAATAAGCAATCAAAACAAGATCCCGAAGACGATTTACTAATCCTCGCCATGAATCTGCGGTTCTGGTCTCACTACGACCAGGATTTATCACAGATATACAGCGATCGCCTAAAACTGAATGCATTAATTTACGAATAAAACTCAACTCACCAAAATGTACCTTGCTTAGGAGCAAAATCTGCTCGAATCTTATCTAACACTGTAGTTCTAGGTAACAATTTGTTGGATCGTTTTGAGTCATAGTTTTCAACTACCACAATAAGCCAATCCGTTACATCCCTGGCTGTCATGGATTTTAACCAAGATTCTATATCATCTTTTACTGTCGTTTTGTACATATCCACGTCCTTAAATTTTACAGTTATTTCAAGATTAATTTTAAATAAATATATTATATAACAAACTTACCGAACATTCTGTCCAATAGACATGAAAAACCGGTTGACGAATAAGATCCCATTGTGTTGATTTAGGTAAAGCGGTAGGACTAAATGGTGTAAAGCTAGCACCTATGTATACCGTTTTTAGAGGTCTCCCAAGAGATCTTCTCCACTCCCCAGAATCCTGTGGCAATGCTTGCGATAATGAATCTTCTATAGCTGCAAACACTTCAAGTTCACCAGCACCTAAAAATTACATAATTGCAGACATTATCAAAATAAGTATTAGCACAAGTTTCAAATTACATGTCACAATTGGTCGCCTATCAATCAGATGCTCTCGAGAACTGTCCAATCCATTCATGATTAAAGTATTCAATTTTTAACCATAAGGTACAAAGTCATACATTGTTAGTACTTGAAAGCGTACATAGAATGGGCAGATTGATTTCCTTGGGCAATTTTGTTAAATGAGAAATCAAAACTTGAAAAATGTTAACAGCCACGATTTTGACAGTAATCAAAATTGGCATTATTGACACTATTGACATATACAGTTTCCTATTTTATTATTTTTCAACGTAATCATTTTTTAAAACTTTTACATCGATTTTACCGTGATCCAATTAAGATTATCGAATTAAGGTCACAAAGTTATTGATTTTTCAACAACTGTAATTTTTATTTTCTTGAAATCCCTTGCTTCTTGAATTATGTAAATTTTGTCGTTTTTGAAACCTCTTATTAAGTTTTTAGTTATTTACGATTCTGCAAAGATTGCATTTCCATTTTCTTAAAAATTAAAAAATCTTGTAATTCTTAATTATTTCTTTTTGAAAAAAGATATTTGAAAAATTATAACAGTCAGATACATCTATTGTCGAAAGTATTAAGTATTTGACGTTTAATTTTTATGTTTCTATTTTGTGGTTATGTGATTTGTTACATTAGATAATTATTTGTATTTCTGGGGTAGATCAATTTTCTGTAATAACAAAGATAACGATTAAATTTATCGCACTGCATATAATCTACTATTTATTAACAATAGGTGCGGAGTAAAGTGTAAATTATAATTCAAAATGCCAATAAATCACACAGAACTTCTTAGTGTTGCACAAACGATAGCAGAAGATGAAAATTTGCAAGTCACCGTTAAAGAATCTCTGAAAGGAGGTTGCATTGCTGCAGGTGGAGCCATAATGGGTGGCTTATTGGCAGGTCCAGTGGGATTAGCAATCGGTATAGGTTTCTGATTCTTATGTTTTTAGATTTAATTATTTTTTTTTTAGGAGGTACCGTGTGTTCGATTTATGCTGGAGTGCGCTCATCTGGAAAATTTAAATCGGTTGCTTCTATTATTATGGAAGACTTAACTGCAGCACAACGAGAACAATTAGCAATGTCTTTACAACGTGCTATACAAGATATAGATGCACAAGATGCAATTATGTTAACCTCGCTTGCTATGGGAAATAGCGCAATAAAACAACTTATCCTTAAAGAAGTTGTTAATTTCATGAGTAACGAAATGGGGCTAGCTATTGCACAATGATCATTATAAACAGGGGTGATCCTTGTAGGTGTATGTAAACGACGAAAAAAGCCAATCTATTTTTATAATTTAAATTACCTTACATGCTATCTAGCACAATGTATGCTAAGAAATATGTTCAATTTTCCTCTTGATACTTATCTCAAATTTTATGAGTTCCACATTATAATTTGTGTTACATTTTAAAATTTTGTCTTCCAACTCTTAACTTTCCGGAACTTACATTTGCTTTGTATTTAAATGTTTATTCCGAAAGGTTAATACACAATTATGGTGTTGACTGCCAACGATGAGATAATTCTTAGTTTGTTTACTTGCCTAGGACGATAACTACGAGTTATCTTGTAGTTATTTCCTGCTATATTATATAAGTATTATAAAAGATGGCTTAGATTTGTTTTATACGTATTTGCCAAATTATGATTTATATCCAGGCACTGCACACGTTGGGGATTGCACCTTCTTTTTATTAGATGTGTAAATAAATAAGTTTAATAAACTTGTGATACCTTATAAATATTACTTTGTAAGTTTTTTTTAGTATTTTCCTGTATTAGTCACTAGTTGGGGAAATTACAGAAAAAAAACTTACAACAAAATTTAAAACGATAAGATAATGTTTGTTTTGACAATATAATATAAATTATAAAGACAATGTTAAAAATTGTATATAATTAATTTGATACCGAAAATACAAAAATTTACATTTAGTAACGAATATTACTCGAATACAATAACCACAAACAATAATTACGACAAAATGATAATACCACCAAACACTAATGCCCATAGTAATAATCGGAGATTAGTCAATCCTAGTTGCTAATGTGAGAATCGACATGCCTCAACCATTAGTATAGACATAAAAATACTCGTCAAGACTGAATTTTGTATTTTTCAATTATACCCGCTAATCCAATCCGGCCTGTACATTCCTTTTTATTACAACGTATTTTTATTAAAAACTTTTATCGTTTCAGTCAAAAGTAAACATCTTACACCCGTATTTATAGACACAGCCTTACCGATACTTAATACTTAGCTTTTTAAATTGATCCTTATCAACGGAATAAATAAAGTTGCAACAAAAACAAATGCGACGTGAAATGTCTTACTTAGAACTTCATACTTGTCATTGAATCCAGATTCATATCTTCTTGTGTAAAATATCTTTCGCACATCGTCATAATGCTATTTTTAAACAAATTAAGTATCATAAATGCACTTAACCCGTTTTACTCCATAAATTTGTTTTCGTGATTATCTCAGTTTGACAGATATTGATTCAGCTTTTCTTCGCAAGCAACACAGAATTATTATTGTAATGTTGGTGGCACCACGTTGTCAACTACATAATATCACTTGTGTTGTCAATAAGGAGCCATACGAAAATAAAGGTTCAAACGCAGAATATTACAAGGTGATTTACATTAGTTTTTATTAAATAACTTTTTCTTAAAGAATTTAATGAATATTACTTATATACAACAGAAAACTAATAAAAATACAACAAAAAATATTTAATATAAATTTTTTTAACAATCTTAACATATAAATTTCAATATTTCTAATTTACAAAAGGGACAAGGGGATATATTTTTGTACTACAACACGGCAATTTTTGTTTAATGATCCAATATGCGCATATTACCAGAGACGATCTTGTTTTCTAAATTTGCTCCAGAAGGAATATCGATTCTGTCGCCATGATTTGCAATTATTATTACAGTGCCCTAAAATTAAATAAAATTTTATTTCAATTTTCAAAAATATTGCATGAAAATACCTTCAATGAAACTTTACCACCGAATGTCACATCTCCGGACACAGTTAAGTGATCCAATTCAATTATATCAGGTATATTTGCGAATCGGCCCAAAAATTCTTTTACGTTTGCAAAATGATTATCTCCCAACTTAACTAAAGGTGTGGTAGGAAACATTCTTTGTGGTGACATCATAAGGGAGCCGTTCTTCAAATGGTATAGATTACTCATTACGAGCAATAAATCGGACGTTTTCTTAACTGGCAAGAAGCGACGACGTGGTACGTTAATTCCTATACTTTGTTCAAATGTTTTCATTGCTGCTCCTACAGCTGTCTCTAATTGTATAACATTTAATCCTTTGGGCAATGATTTATTATTAATAATGATTTCCATTTTTAAAGTATCTTCATTTAAAACTCTTTCGATTGCTAAAAAAATATGGTCAACAAAAATTGGTAAATTAATATAGATAATTATAGTTACCATCAAGTTTAGCCCAAATATTATTGGTATTGAAAAAATTGAATTTCTTAACGGATTTAAAATCGTCAATGTGTTCCTTTGGAACTTGTGCAATTTCAAGAAGCCTAAGTTTATTCTCGTATTGTATTAAAGTACCACCCTAAAATTTTACCATAAGTCCACTAGTAAAAATAATAACATTACACAAATTTTACCTTAACATCGGCTCTAGTTTTATCGGTAACCTCCATAACAAACTCGTGTTGAATTTTATCTGTAGGATTTAGTAACAAATTTAAAATGTTCAGATCTACAGTTGCACCCAAGTTGTCGATGTTAGATATGAAACAATATTCTCTTCCTTGTTCGATATATTTGCGTAACAAACCAGAATTTTGAAAACTTTTATAAAAATCACCGTGACCAGGAGGATACCAATCTTCTAAATTTTCGTCAATTTTATAATTTTTTGCAATGGGTAACAAAGTTTCCCTATTGATTCTTGGGTAGCAAGATTGGCTAAATGTGTGAATGTCTACATTAAGAGTTTTATATTTTCTTAATACCTTTTCTGTGTCTTCGTCAGTGTTGAAAGAATTCATAAGAATAAGTGGTACATTAGCTTTATAAGTTTTATTCAGGTGCTGAAAAAAATTATATTAAGAGATAAATTATTTATGTGATGCAATTGTCCTTACATCAATTTGTTGGACTGTCAAATCCAAGAAAGTCAAATCGTTTCGAACAGCAATAATCGACTTAGGACCATGACATCCCATAGATGTACCAAGACCACCATTGAGCTTAACGACCACCAATTTTGCCAACATATTATGAATAATATCGGTTGTAGGCGTTTCAAGGGTTCCATAATCTTTAACGGCATCTTCAGGTAATTTTTGAATCTTATCCCATTCGACAGAAGGACCTTCTTCTTCGAGAAATCTTTGAAATAAAGAAGCAAATCCATGGAGTTCTTTCTCGTATAACGATTTTTTGGCAGGAGGTGCTGATTCAGTTAGTCTATCCAATTCTTTTTTTAAAGTATTTAATGCGTCGCGTTTAGTAGCTTCCCGAAAATCTCTGGAGTCACTTGCTGATCTAGCATGACCCCGAACCTATTTGAAGAGAAAAAAGCATTTAGTCAAGTTTTTGTATTATTGTATAATTAAGTAAGTTTTCAAAATTGATTTACTTCAGTTTGGGAATCCTCCAATAATCGAAATATTTTCTTAAGATTCAGTTTACGCAATGAGTTTTTATATTATTTGCACATCCAAAATTTTTAAGTTTGGTGGAAAGCAGTGATAGAGCCCTACGTAAGGGCATAGTGACCACTTCCTTTTTTTTGGAAGGGTACTCTTGACAGATACCTTGGTGGTTTTTGCCTGCCGAGGGTGACGGCATAATATAGATTATAACTTATAAAATAAAATTCAATCGTAGTAGCTCTGAGGCATTTCCATATCTCTTATTGCCTCTTATTATTAAACTAAATGCATATTAATAAAAAATTAAATAAAAAGAAACAAAGAGTTTAAATTATTTTTTGTGGAACGTGACAAACCACCACCAGTTTGCAGAGAGCGTAAATGGGGTTTCTTGGAGCAAAAAGTGAGATACGGGAAAACGGAAGAAAGCGGAACACTGGCATAAGAGATGAATTATAAATTTTAATCTGTGTGACGTATTAGAGTGCAGAAGTTTAGAAGTTATTGGCTGCAACAGCTGGAAAGAATGGATGATATTCGTACTACACCTAAACAAATATTGAATACAAACCTAGAAGCAGAAGAAATGTAGGTCGACCAAGAAAAAGATGGACAGACCAAGACACAAATGTGGTGTGACCGATGGACTTCTAGTGTCCACATAATATGATGATGACGACTTGAACTTAAAAATAATAAGAGTACGGCGACATTAAAATATTGAAATTATTATAATTATAAAATTAAACTCTTATCTATGCAGTTGCACAATCTTGTCTTATTAAATAGTGTTAATTGCTCTTGGCGCTTGATAAAGATTTTATGTCTTTCAAAATAACATTAGTTGAAAAATTACGTTGATAGGTTTGCGCATAAAAATTTAAAATTATAAACTGTCTGGAAATACTTTAGAGGAAATTGAAATTATAACATTTGTGCAAAGGTAAACGACACATAGTATTTAATTATATTTTTCACTGAAAAACTTGCTAGGTAATCCCTATACTTGCAGAGACGAGGAGTATAAATATGACCAACAAAAATTTCATTCTTTTTATCTTCAATAAAATACCTAACCAATAGAAATGCAGTCCCTTTGCTTATTCCAAAAGCATCGCTGCTAACAACCAAAATAGGTTAAATTTCAGATCCCTTTTCTAGTTTGGTAGAAACTATATTCCACAATTTAATAATTAAACATTAGAATTTAGCATTGGAATCCCTATGGTGTATGAACCAAATATATACACAATGTATACACCCCGTATATACATATATTTTATATTTACATAATAAATTGCAATAACATTTTTAAAAATAATGTAAATGTAAAAAAATTGTTTGTGGAAAATACACTTCAAGAAAAACCACAGAATTTTAAATTGATATCACAAAACATTATTAAATATTCAGTGTATAGGTTCACATATTCAAAAGTTTCTCATAATAAAATTTATTTTATTTAAAAATTTTCCTTTCATTACCATGATGACCTTTTGAAACGCTTTAAGACTAAAAAAACAATATTTTAATATAAATGAAATATAATAATCCAAAATAAATTTTTTAATTTTTAAATAAAAATAACAAATCATATTGCCAATTTTTTACTGGAAGTTTTAGTTTCTCTTACCATATGAAGATGAAAATCAATATTCTCATAAATTTAATCTTTCGTTAGTTTTCCATATAATTAAAGATAATAATAAAAACATAATAGTGATAAACTCTGAATTGGGGCATACTTATGTCAGAGATAAAATAATGTTTTAAAAATAATATATTAAAAATTATTAAAATTTTACAAAAAAAAACTAAAATATTAAAATAATTCTTTTTTAAAATTTCACAATATTTTAAACTTTGGTAAGAACTTTTTTTTATTTTCTAATATTACTAAAGTAGTATATTGTATCGTTCAGATTAAAATTGGCCCTTTGTTTGGTCAGCAGTTTTTGCATTTGCTATTAGGCGAAAGCGTGGTGTAGCGTTTTTGAATGTTCTCAATAAAAATTTTATTGAGAATTATTTTATATTAATTTTTATACAACATATTTTAAACATGGATAAATTGGGTAAATAAATATATGGTAACTTTTGACCTGCAACCTTGGTACTATTATATTAGTACTATTAAGTAATACATTATTATTTCAACGATTGTTAATGAAGTAGTAAGAATAACATTGAATGCTTGGTAACCATCAATTAACATGCTTTATTTCTTTTCATCTGATTGATCTTAATTACATAATTACAACAAAATTTTGATTATAATTTTTAAAACGTTTTACAATTCGTCTTTAATAACAACTCAAATGCAAAATTTTGCGACCATAAAATTAATATTGATAACACTTGAAATAAAATTTATCATTTAAATTTTTATAGTGATAACACAATATTATTATCAAAATTAAGGCAAAGTGACATAATTTTCTAAAATAAATCGGCCTAAATAAAATAAGTATTCATACCCTTTCTAGAATAGAATCCATAATGTTGTTTGTTTCACTGTATACAAGGCGGTAAACAGATAGCAAATGAAAAATTACTGCTCACATTCAAAAACCATCATCTCAAATAAGATAATATTGATAAATTGCTTATCGTCGACGAAACAATATTACTATAAGTAGGTACCTAATGCGAGTTCCAACTTGCTATTTCTAGTTTATAGTACCTACACTTATTGATGATAATGCAAAACTAAAAAATTAAATCACAAAAAAATTAAATATCCACTAATAATTATTATTATTATTCATTTTTAATTTCTAATTTCCATTTATAGGTTGCGCAATATTTGCCGTAACAAATTTTGAAATAACAAATAGTGGAACCTTGTTTTGAATTGTTTACCTATAACAAAAAAAATTTATATACAAATAATACATATTTATGTTTTCAAATGTTGTTTCAAAATTCAAACCATACAAAAATACAAAAACGTTGCAAGTATGTTATAAAATTATAATTTGATAGCATTCTCATTTTTTTTTTTTCGATAAAAATTTCAAAACTACCGGAACAACAATATTTTTTATATTTAGTTGATGATTTCTAGTGAAGCGGAATAGTGCTAAAACGTTACAGAATGTGAAGGTCTCTATTATTAATTAAATATTAATATATTAGTCACTTACACTGCGTAGTAATTTTTCTAATCAATGTCAAAAATTAATGATTATAGAATTAAAAATAAATAAAGATTTTCGTATATTCATTATTCAGGTGGATGTCAAAAATGTACCTACTTTTCTTTTCAAATACATACCATTGTTTTATACAATGTTTTTATTTTATTATTTTATCCAATAATGAACAAATATTCGATTTACGATATACTTTATATAGGTACGTAAATATACGATTTACTTTGAGACATGAATAATAAAGCCCTGCAACTAATGAATTTTCAATATATTCTTTTATTTTTCCAGAAAAAATAATCAAATAATAGAATTAAAAAATAAAATACATAATTAACAAACCGCTACTTAGGTGTTACCTAAGGTAGGTTTAGATTTTATGCAAAAATAATTGTATTACAGTGTATTTATTATAATATTCTTGTAGATTTTTTACTTTGAATTACTTTGAAAATATGAATTTTTTAATACTTATTGAAAACTGAACGTTTATAAGAAAAGCATACATTTTTTGTTCCACAAATTTTTAGTTTTTCAAAGTAAAAAATCAAAATAAAAATTATGTCATGTCATAGTATATTAAAAATTCTTGCTTTTAGTACAAGTTCCATTATGATAATTTATCAGGATCGTACAGGCATTCCGTAAATAAATTCATATTTTGTGTAGATACAAAATGCGGCTAAACTAATTTTTTTAGAATTTATTTTTATAAACAAATATTATCTAAAATATGTAGTTCTACAAGAATATTATAATAAATACACTGCATTACAATATTTTTTGCACAAAATCTAAACCTACCAATGTAAAAAAAATTCATTTATAAAATTTAGATAGTTGCTAATATTTTATATTTTAACTAATAAATAATTAAATCAAGTGAAAAGAACAATTATTTAAATATCAATTGAAACATTTAGAAGCCAAGGGTTTTGTTTTATATTAATTTGTGTCCAAATAAACGGATTTGTTAAGTCCAAAATGGACAGTCATATTCCTTTCGGGAATGTAAGACTATTATATTGTATTGTATTGTATGTCCAACTACCATTTAGATGGTACCTAGCTTTCAATTTTAATTACAAAATAGCATTTTTAAATGTATAGGTACGTTATTACTGTTTTAAAAAACTTTTCTTGGCAAGTACCCTACTTCGCTCGAGATCGAACCGGGCTTCTCGGCTTAAAGGTAAGTACATGCACTAGCGATTTGCGTTTTTTGTTTTGATTGGTCACATTTGAAGGCAGTTGAGCAATTTGACCAATCAAACATCAAAAATTAGAAAAATCGCAGGTGCATGTACGACTTAACAGTCGACGCATTTAAGCGTAGTTTTATATTATTATATGTGCAGTAGTAGTACTACTATGTAGATTATCGATACTTGCCGAAAATATATATTTTTAGACTATAGAATATAATATAGTTTAGACTGCCGACAAAACAAATTTTTTTATTTATTAAAATGTAAGTTATTATATAAATAAGATGAACTGACATAAAATAACACGTATTTTTGTAATAATAATAATGCATTTTTAAGATATGCCTAGTATTTTTATTGGCTAATTTTACTTTTTTACTATAATGCAGAAAACCAAAATTTGTTTTGTCGGCAGTTTATACTTGTCGGCAGTTTACCTATGAGTGAAGAAACCGGGCATTACCTATATAAATTTTGTTCAAAACGAATTTAGTGACGACAGACCAAAATCTCGATTTCAAACCTGTACGTCGATTTCGAGTTTTTTTGAAAAAATCCAGTAACAAACTGGAATCTATAATGATAATAACAATTTATTCTACCATAATATTATAATATGTTAGAATAATAGCAATATATATTGATATATACATATTATAATAGCAATTATTATATTCCTATATATGTATTACTATTATATAATGTATAGTATATTTATGGTTAGTACTTTATTACAATTGCTACTTCACATTGATATATCATAATTCATAACATATCGGCAACAAATCGTGATATTAAAATTTAAATAGACTTGATTTTTATTTAAAAATGTTTAAAAAACACAGAGGGAGTCGGATGTTCACGATCATACATTTAAAAACATTAAAAAACGCCATCTTGTAATTAACCTAGAGAAAAATTAGTCAAATGAAATTCAAAAATATTTCCAAAATTGTTTTCTTTTTTATTATTGATATGATTTTCCTTCGCTGAGTTATATTAGGCATTTGAAATTTGAAAAACAAATTCTTTAAACATTTTTAACTCAAGAAAGATACAGATAAAAATCAAAAATGTCAACTGCCTTCAAATTCGACCAATCAAAACAAAAATCGCATTCCGCAAAACGCAAATCGCTAGTGCATGTACTTACCTTAATTGTGTACTATGTCGTTTTAAAATGTATCATTAAATTAAATGAAGTTAAAAATTATAGTACCTACATTAAAAAATATTTTGAATTCAAGCATTATGATAAGATTATTTTGCCAGTTTTATGAATGTTTTATGGACTACTTTTAATTTGAGATTGCAAAGCTTTGAAATTAAAATGCATTAGAAATAACAGCGACTACAGTGTTGAATTATTTACACTATTGTGAAAACTACTGTTTTCAACGTACTTTATAATAAATTATTATATATTAAATATTTTATATAGTGTCCAAAATGCTATTAGCAAAATGAAAATGTTTCATTTCGAAAATAATATAAAAAGCGTACTCTATGTCAATCAATTGTTAAAATGTCACTGTTTCTGAACTCGAGTGTTTTTAAGGCAAAAAGATGCTGAGCGGCAGTAAAGTACTTTACTGTCCCACTACTAGATGCACTACTACATGCATACGTACATACATACATACATATTTCTGTAATGAAGCCTAAAAGCAGTGCCGGCGCTAGGATATTTAACGCGCTATGCAAAAATCTATCAGTGCGCCCCCCCATTTACATCTTTGTATCGTATGGGCCGGTCGATGTTTTGCGGTTTTCAATTTCGCCGAAATTTTTGCACTGTGAATTAGATAATGGACTATAATATGGTTCATATAAAAAATAAAATTTGGAGATCGTCAAGTAGTTTTTCCAAAATTAACAAAAATAAATTCTTACATTATTGCATTATATTGTGCAATACCATTGGTCACTGACAACAGGCAGGAGATGGAGCCTGTGAGAATTACTTAACGAACCTTTCAAATTATCAAAAATGATGGATTTTAGAGTGCCTGAATCCGAGACTCGCTAAAAACATCCCTATAGGGTTACCGAACTCGAAAATGACGAAATTCTAAAGTTGAGATCCGAGATTTGAAAATGTCAGGGGCAGTGAAAACCTACGCTACAAACGCCCTTGCTAACCGCTCGTGCAATTCCGGACAGTTTTCTCAACCCCTATGTGAATTAATACAATACTCGAAGTGCAAATGAACTCGATAATCTAGGAACTTGAATGTCGTTTCCTCTGCAACCACATGCAGTAGAATGAACACGTTCTCTTCCCACCTAAATTCTGGTTTCTAATAGCCATGTAGCGTACACGTACCGTTAAGTGAATATTTTTTAAAGCTAAAATGAACTTAAACTTTTAAAATTTACAACAAAAAGTGATTTTCAAAATTCATAAGAATTTTCTTAAGAATGCTTAAATTTTGCTCTTTCAGAATATTTAAAGGTTTTCTATTGTACTTTTGAAGGAAAGAAACAGAAAAGAGCGACAGTAACCCGGTAACAGTGGACACTGCAATTAATTTTTGTACTTCGATCTGGTTTGCGCCTCTTTATCGTTTGCGCCCTAGGCAGTGGCCTAGTTTGCCTACTGCCTAGCGCCGGCCCTGCCTAAAAGTATAGTTGGATAACATTGTAAGTCGAGTGTCGATATGGTGATACATTAGTTTTTTATGAGATAATTCAATCCTATTTAATGATTAAAATCCTTTGAGATTTTTGAATTTAAAACCTCTATCTCAAGTAGTTTTGTAAAAAAATAAATAAAAACTGAAAATTATCAAATGCTTTATTTCTCAAGTTTGGCTGAATCGATTTATGTACTACTTAAAAATTTAATATGTTCTAAGGGGGCATACTAGCATCTTGAAAAATAAATAATAGCTATTCAGCATCATAGTACGATCTATTTAAATAAAATTGTTTAAACTTTCTTTTTTAACTATGGCTTAGGGGCCGTCCATTAATTACGTAAGGGTTTGGGGTATCGGAAATCTTACGGATCCTTTACGTGGGAGAGGAGGGGGTTCGAAGTATTCCTTACGTAAGTTTCTTAGACACTCTTGGTTTTGTATTTGTCTATCATAATGTCTTATGTATTTTTTATGTTTGTGTTCATTGTGAATCCAGACTTAGTATTTCATCCATACCTATTAATAGATATCCTTAAAGTACGATTGACATATTATCTTTCTGGGACCAATTCACCGTGATTATCGTCCTATGGCCCTTTTTTTAAATTTACTTTGATTTTCATTTAAACTTTTTCTCTGTGTAAAATTCGTGGCCTTGTGGGATTGGGGGCGGAAGCCTCGGGGCTTCCTCTTCTGTATGGGCACGGGTCTGAAGTTTCTTTCCTTAGCTGTAAAGACTCGTTTAACCAAAACTCTAATGCATAAACTAACCTTAAATATCGGAGTACATTATGACTTTTTGTTACCGTCAAACAGTGTGAAAGTGGACAGGTGAGGTGAATGGGGACAGTTTATGATTTTTTCGGTTTTTGCGTAACAACTCATCGAGTTGTTTTTTTTTTGAAAATGCACGCTTTGGCAAAAGACATCAGTGTGATTGGTGTTTTTCGTGTAAACAGCCGAAATCAACGAAACCTCATTTATTATTAAACGCCAAAAAAGGTGCTGATAACGACGTGCAGAAGTGGCGGCTTTCGTACTTAAAGTAAGTTAATTTTAAATTTACCATCTTTTTTGTCACTATGATACCTTATTTTTCCATGAAAAGAACAAAATTAAAACCATATTTAATGATTCTATTAATATTAATATTTTCTGGATAAAAATTAGTGTTCGGAAGATAAAGTGTGAATGGGGACACCGACCGTACTGATTTGGGGCTCATGGTTTTTAAACATTTTTTCAAAATTTAAAGTCCCTGAGTATTTTAATGACTTAATTGATTTACTAGTGCTTTAAATTAAATGTTGTCCTTTTTGTCCTTAATTTACGTGTTTTTGTTTAATAAAAATTGTTTTTTCAAACCTAGACAGTCTCGTTCGTCCTCCAGCTGATTGCACGGGGACACTGCTGTAAAAGCATTAAAAACCGCTTAATTTCAACCAGTGTCCCTATTTACCCGCCAGTGGGGTGAATGGGGACTGCACGGAAACAATTTTTTTTTAAATACTTACAATTTTTGGATCGTCTACATTTTTGGGGAAGTATATAGGTCTCATAGAGCCACAACTTATTAAAAAGATGTAATCATTTTTGACCAAATCTGTGAACCCCAGATACGCATTTACACTATAAAGTGTCCCTATTCACCCCGTTTGACGGTACAAGAAGTGTTAGCATCCGCACAAATACACATATTATGTAGAACTCGTGTTTGCGCAAAAAGAGGTCGCAATTCCTAGATAATCGCGATTCTGTTTTAATCTGACATGAAATTTTTCTAAAACAGTGTGAGTTAATAACAGATTAAGAACTTCTATAGAAATTAACACTAAAATTTCGAAGGAAGGTGTATATTAAATATGTTAATTAGTAATTATTACTAGTTTAGGTTTGTATTCATAGTTTTAACGATGTCAAATTTCGAACTTTAGTTATAATCTGTTTGTTTTATTATTATCAGTATTACAGTATTACTATTGATTTATAGCGGTTAACGATAAATTCTATGACTATCTCTACATTTTCTTTCTTTCGCATTAATTTGAATGCGAATGCCTAATGTACTTTGTTTCCACTACTGGCACTCCTGAAGTGCTGATAAGAACCCATAATCTAAGAATAAATTATATGTAGTATACTTCTATTCAACTTATTTAAATAGTAATTTTTTTAAATAAGTTATAAACGAAACGACGACCACGTAGTCATTAACCAAAAAAATAGCAGTAGAGTAATTATTAGATGTTCAAGGTTACAGTATCATTAATAGTACTTCGATAACAAATCACGAATAACAAAAGCATCAAAAATTGCGTAAGTTTTTTTTTTTTTAGAAATGTAATTTATTTACGTTAGTATTGGTAAAATATCGTAACGGGTTACGTCAAAGCAAGAATCGTCCAAGTAATTTTACTGATAAGTGATAACTTGGTAGCGGACGTACAAAGGTCGCATGTAGGACATGCAGTAATAAAAACAAAATTGGGATAACCTAAAATTATACGGTTCACTTACTTTTTTATCACCGTCATTGACTTGTAGCATAATGTTTATTTTTTGAAAATATTTAAAATTTTTACAGATAACACCACCACTAGAAAACTGACAGGATCTTTTGACACCTGCGCAAGCGTAATATACTCACATCAGCTGGAATTACGAAATCAGAACGTAAACAAAGAAGGCAAAATATAACCTAAAAATAGGTACTGCTTCCAAAATGCCAATTAAAAGTTTGCCTTATTTTACTGTAGGAGAAGTGATTAAAGGATTCGGCAGAGGTTCTAAACAACTCGGTATACCTACTGCAAATTTTCCATCCTGTGTAATAAACGCATTACCCGAAGAAATTCACACCGGTGTGTACTTTGGTTTTGCTTCGTTAGAAAAGGGCACCGTACATAAAATGGTAATGAGTGTTGGTTGGAATCCCTATTTTCATAATAAGGAGAAATCGATGGAAACATACGTCATGCACAATTTTGAAGAAGACTTTTATGGAAAACAATTATATGTAGGTATTTTAGGCTATATACGACCTCAAACGGATTTCAATTCGATGGAAGAACTAATTCAAGCCATCAAGGACGATATAAGAATTGCTAACGAAAAATTAGATACTCAAGAATATGCAAAGTATAGAGAAGATGCATTTTTTACATAACGGCTCAAATTATCGAACCAATGTACTTAAGTATATAAATTTTATAGCTATATTTTTCTACCTTGAAAGTATTATAATGAAATAGAAAATTTTGTATATAGGTAATATATTTCTCGCATACGATACAACAGTTAAAAACACTATCGTAATCAAAATATTCCAAAGTAGTTAGATCAAATTTATTAGATAAAACCTAACTCGAGCAATACATAGTCAAAAGTTTTATTAAGTTAACTAATTGTAACTTGTTTTTTTTTTAATAAATTGTTAATTATATTATACAAATTGATTGAACATAAAGACGCTGTAGATTTTGCAAGTATTATTCATATAATTTATAATATCCGTTCAGACAATGTTACTTTTATTTAAATAATAAATAAATTACACTAGATACTGTTCCCGTTATAACTTGGCAATATTTTCTACCTTAGTTTTGTAAACTTTTAACATTTGCCGTCGGTCGCTGGCAATAAAGTAACAAAATAAATTCACATAAAAGTGAATCTTTAATGTTGGTTTTCACAAAAGAAATTTTAAAATATCTTTGCGAAACCCACCATTAGTTTGTTTATAAAATGACGGTGAATTTTTCTGACATTTGTTGAAAAAATTTCTGTTTAGTAAATTGACTATTATTATGGTGATGGTTTGTGAAAACATTTAAAATTTTGCACCCTTCCTCAGGTCTTAATTTTGAGAGGGACAAGCTTGGAGTATATAATTATCGTCAGAAAATGGGTTCTAACAGATATTTTGTTTTGGCTCAAACATTTCCCAAATCCGGGGCTGTCCCTTTACCACAACATTATTAGGATTTTCAAAAATTAACTAGTCTTATCGTAGTTTTTTTTTTGTAATATTAAAAAAATGTTTATTTTTTAAAAACTTACAATTAATATTATTGCACGGGTTAATAATAAATTAATATCTTTTAATTATGTTTATTAAGGTAAATTATTTTGAATTGTTTAGTGCCCATTTGGTAGATATCTACTATCTTAGGAAATTTTTTTTTTATTTTTGTTATTAAATTTTATCTAGTTGGTTGTTGCCTATGTAATGTTATTTACTTTTAGATTTTTACATCACATGTTTTTCTAAATATTTATAAATTTTACCATAATTTTGTAACTGATTTATTTTCAGGAACACATAAAAAATGTAAAAAAAATTATTTTATTAGATTTGTTGCCGTGGTTTCCTTTGTATTTTAATTCCTGTAATCTTTTTAAAAAAGTTATTTTATAGTTTCTGCAAGATAACTATGAAACAACAAAATATGAAACGAACCTGTATACAACCGAGAAGAACTTCTTGTTAGAATTAATGCTTGACGTCTAAGTAAGGCACTACACCACGGGCACTTACTAAAAATAAGAGTTGGCAATAACCCTACCCGAAGATAAACCTTTTAAGTTTAAGACTCATCAGTGCTTAACGTGGAATCCGAACCATGGTACAGATAACTTATTTGGAGCTACTACACTGAAATTCCAGTTACACGGAGGTGTACTAAATACTAATTAAGGGGACATACGCAGTCATGAGGGCAAAAAAAGAAGCTTTTTCTGGATTTTTTTTCGAAGAAACGGTTGAATATGTTTATTTAAATATTGTTGCATAATGATTTTATTTTTTGTATAAACAAATATTAATAATTGTAGAAGTTATTAACTATTGATAAGTCGGGACAGGATCATTAGAAATCAAACAATGTAAAAGATTTGGTTAGTAGATTTCTTTAGATCGAGAGTGGACGAAGAATTTTGAAAAAAATTGAATTTTGGACTTTTTAGAGAACTTCAAAGTCAAAACAACGATTTTCTTTAAATAAAATCTCCCGTTTTTCTTGTAAAACAAGTTGTAATAATTGAAAAATCTTATCTAAAAGAAGTGTGTAAAATTGTAGAAAGATCGGTTCATTATTTTTTGAGATATATCATGTCTACCAGCTTTGAAAATGCAGTTTTGAGATAAACACGCTGAAAGTTTTCAATAAATCTCTTTCAATTTTCTTCGAATCAACTCGAAATTTCTGGAGAACGTTTCTGACATGTACTTTAATAAAATAAAATAAAAAAAGAATCGATCTTTTGAAAATAATTAATTTTGTGCTACCACTGAAATGTGATGTGTTTTATGGCCACTGGCTTCGGTCTCATGCAAAAGTGAGGTTGTGTTTTTTAAAGTTTATAATTTTTGTGTGCCTTGCTCCTCAATATAAATTCAACCATGAGTTTATGCAATATAAAATCTATTATATCGTATACTTCCAGTAAAGCAGGATTAAATCTTTTACAGGTAACAACTTACTTTTTACCCCCGACTGTTTTTTTAAAAACTTGTCATGAACTAGTGAAGTAATACAACTCACAGACAGTACCATAATAGAAAATCACCTAAAATATAAGTGATTATACCCATTTCAGTGACTTTTTCACTGCAAGCATTTGTGAGCTGTGTTATTTTCTAATTAACTACCGAAAGAACTGAAATATAAAATGGAGGTTTCTCTCCTATACGACTTTAGAAATTAATAAAACAATCAAAATTTGTATTTAGGAATCTGGAATACGATGCTTGTTTCCACTTACTTTAAATACCAACATTCAAATTGTAAGGCATCGAAAAACCAAGCACTATGACCCTCGTTTTAAACCATTGAGAAGAGCGAAAGTAATTAAAGTGGAACTCCCTAACTTTAATGAGGATAAAGACAAAATGTCACCTTCAGAAATTCGTTCAAAAATGAAAGAACGTGGGTTACTACCATCACGACCGTGGAGTAGACCATATTTCATCTCCAGTACTGGCAATATATTCGAAGCTTATATTCCACCCGAAGGTGATGGAAAAATGTCAACAATAACTACAAAAGGAGCCAAACAAAAATTTGAATTTCTTGGCAAGAAAACAAAAAGCATGATGGAAGTTCGTAAATTACGTCAGTACGAAGAGGATTTTGATTTTCAACATTTTTGCGAAGAAGCAGAAGAAATTTACAAAAAAGCTCACGATGCTTTGGCAAATAACAATAAACAAGAAATACAGCAATTTGTCACTGAACGAGCTTATCCCGAAATGATTCATAACACTATAAATAAGACGATAAGGTGGAAATACCTTAAACAACTTGAAATTCCTCGTGTTGTGCATGCTAGATGCACTAGCGTTATATCAAAGGAAAACGTATTTGCTCAACTCACAGTTCGATTTCATTCACAACAGGTGAAGTATCTTTATCTGCTTTTTTCCTTATTTCTAAATTTTTTTTGTATCTAACAGATGTTGGCAATATATGATCGATTTGGGCGATTGATGTATGGGAGTGAAATTTTAGCCAAGGACGTTTTGGAATATGTAGTTTTTGAGAAGCATTTAGCCAACGAATATGGTTCTTGGCGTATACATGCTAAAATAATTCCAGATTGGGCACCACCACAAGAAGCTGTTAAAAAAACTTTTATCAAAGCCACAGAAGAACGTGTTGATGCGCCACCTTTAGTTGCAGCAAATGACAAAGAAATTGAAACTACAACTCCAAGTAAAAATGAAACCATTTCTGCACCGGCTTAAAGTATAAAATTTAGTGTATAGTAGATTTGTTCAATTTTTTGTTATACAATAAATGATTGTGTTGAATAGGTTTTAACTTTCTAATCAAACCTGCCTTTTTCGTAACATTTAGCCGGACCTCAAGCTGCTATTTTCACAAAACTAATAAAATTTTTATTCTTTAATAATTGTACTGTAATTGGAGTACAACCTTAAAGTAAATTACTTTCTTCGAGTAGTGGCTAATTCAAGTTTGAACAGCCCTAGAATCACATAGTAACAACAATAAAATATATTACAATTTATTTAAAATATAAATAAACGACACTATATTATAATACATACAGCAAGTTATATATAAAAATATTTCTTAAATACTAATATGTACACATTTATAAAATAAATAATACAAATTTGGTTAGTTAAAATTAGTCTTCCATGAAGACAAATAGATTTATTTACACAAAGCTGCTAGTAGGTTGTTCTAAATAAAGATTTTGTTTTGAAACTTCCCTTCCGGGTGCACGTGGTACTTTGAACAAGCCATTTTGTCCCCAATTAGAAGGTTTCATTGGTAGAATTTTAGGCTTGGGTGGTAATGGTGGTGGCTCACCATTTTTTAAATTATCCAAGTTTGCACTTTCCGAATTACACTTTGAATTGTTCTTTATATTTTCATCTGATGCTATTTTATTCGGAGAATAAATTCGTAAGTGATTTTGATTAAAATGGCTTATATTATTGTTATTGGAACTTTCTCTTGGAACCACAACATTTCTGTTTTCATAATTAGCTCCTGCTCTTATACTACTTGTATTGGCTGCAGAATGTGCTGAAACATCTGCTACCGAATCATCCAGTCGTTTAAATTTTCGTAACTTTTGGCACTTTTTATCTGCATTTTCTTTGTCTTTTAAAAAATCTGGCAATTCAAAATTAATTTCAGTTCCCCGCTGATCTTCTATTCGTGAACTTTGAGCTCTGTTTAAGCCCTCGTATAATTCTACAACAATAAGTATAATTAAATCACTGTTTAAATCATTGTTTAAAAAAAATTCATGTCTACTTACTTTCGCTTTCACTACAACCGACGTGAAGTTTATTTACACCTGCTTTCCATTTGGCAATCAAAGGCTTTTTAATAGATTCGTTTGCAATATCTTCAATACTGCTATGGTTGGAGCCACCTTTAGCACGAACCGATAGACACTTCTTCTTCTTTTCATGCATGGCAGAATCTCTTCGTAAAAATCTCCCAAGAATTCCAGACGAATTTTCAGATCCCCAATCTTCACTCTAAATTTAAAATAAATATAATTAGACACATTAAAAAGTAACTACAAACTAAATAATTAAATCTACTGATTAAATTTAGAAAATGTCGGTGATACTTTTCATTTTACCATAGACGTATATAATATATACCTGCATTTTTCAAAAACTTAAGTTGGATGTTGTCAAGTTTTGTGTTGAAAGGAAAGTAGAAAACCTCCACTAAGTGTTTATTATTATCAATGCTGATGTGTGTTGGATATGTTTCTACACAATATTTTAAATATAAATTTTATCAATTCTGTACTAAATACAATGAAAAAAAATTAAGCACAGCTAGCTGATTCGATACAAGTAAAAACACAAAAATTGAACTTGATAGGAAAACCAGGATTATAAACTGCATCTGATTTTTACTCTATTTGCTTTCCCTTAATTGAATTCGTTTTTGTTGAAAACAATTTTTTATTTTAAGGTAAAAACCTGTTAAATGCTTTCCTTGCTAGTAATTAAGAGTAAATAAGTATTAAAAAAAGTTTCTAGCATCAAAACTTTGATACTTCAAAAATAAAATGTGAATTGACTAAACGAAACAGACTCGACAAATAATATTCATTTCTAGAACAAAAATTATAAGTGTAAAAAAAGCAAAAACATATTTTAATGCATTTTCTTAATTAAAACATTTTTAAAATAGAATAAATCAAATAAAATAAAACCACTTCTCACAGTTTATATTATTTTAGTAACAGTTTATACATACATAATTTATTATAAACTGTGAGAAGTGGTTTTATTTTATTTGATTTATTCTATTTAAACTCGGACAGTCTTATCAAACACTTTTCAAAAATAATTTGAAATGATTTTTCCTGGCCTAAATTTTAATTTACCTGACCTTCATTTAAAAATTTCCTAACTTTCTATGATTAAAATTAAATATAAATTCACGAATTTTTAAGTATTTTAGAAGAGCAAAAATCTCAAAGACTTCCTGACTTCTTGAAAAACCTGCAGTGCAATGAAATGAAAAATATAATGCTCAATTTAGGATTAGACCCCTGGCGTGTTAGCTGATATTTCCCAGAAATGTGAGCAAGAGCATATATTATTGGGGTCACTAATGCAGTATAATGGTGTACTAGAAACACTCTCATATTTCCTGTGTTTTCTTCAAAACTTTGATTCGTCCAAGTTTGTAGCTTAAGTTTAATTTTGTTTTGTTTGAATTTTTGTGTGAATATTTTCAGAGTGATTACTATTGTAATTACATTGATAAACGTACGTTATGTTGCATTTTTATCTTGACTTAGTACGTAAGTCTTCAACTTAGTACTAGCATTACGCAATGATTATGATGTGTATATTATGTTTTATGTTCGTTTCTTGATAATAAATTACATAAAAGCGATTTTTTCATTATCTTTATTTCTATTAACTAGCGCCTACTACAATATAATATTTTCAGATTTAACTAAGGAATACAGCATGCAAAACAACAACTACGGCAGGTGATAGGTTGTTGTGATAAAACTTGAACAGTTTTTTCTATAATTGTTTTATAAATGTAACGCAATGTTATTCAAATTAAAAAAAATTCTCTTAATGTGTGATTATTTAACAATAAATAAAAAATTCTTTTATTCTTATTTTAATTCTTAATTTTTAAACAAAATTTTGCAACATGTTAGCCTAAAACATTAGATTTTTTAAATAGAACACTCTGTATTTTTGTAAGTCATTTTAATATTTATTTAAATTTATGAAGAAAAAGAAAAATTCCTGTTTTCAGCATTATCCCTAAATAATAATTATTTACTCTAAGATAAAAATAATTTGTTTTACCTTAATTGATCCATGTTCCGACCCCGATTTACATTTCAGATCTGCTTTTTCATGAAGAAGTTCTTTGAAAACTTTATTTGTTATTTCATCCAATGAAGCTGAATTGACTGATTTACCCATATTATTAATTTTTTGATTTTCTACAGCTACCGGTTCTTTTAAACCTACAAAAAAAAATTACACAGGTTGGATAAATACAAAAGATAAAATATTAATTACCTTCATTAAGATGAATACGCAATCTCAATTGATCTATCGAAGTTACGGGTTGTAAAATATCTACATAATCCATATTTCCGATTGTAACATTTACATCCTCCAAACGATATGTGTACTTATTTAATATTGGTTTGAGTACATCAACTATAATTTTTGTGTGTTTAGATTTAACAGCTATAACTTTCCGATTGGGTAGATCCAACTTGAACATAACTCGTTGTTCGATTCTAACTTCACATGCTGCCAACATCATTGATGATTCACTTATATTTAAAGACTAAAAATTGAAAATGAAAATTTTTATAGCAAAAAAACTAGGAATCTTACTTTTGGATGTTTATCTGTATAAACTTCGTATGCAGAATATGACAAACCACGCTTGTCTAGCACTCGGTTTACTAATTCTTCAATACTTTCAGATTGTTTAATTTGTACCACTGTAGTACTACCGTTACTTAAAATTACACGACACAAAGGACTTCTAGCAGCGGAATTTGTCGAGAATTCTTCAGGAAAGCCTTTACCCGATTCCTTGAAAAAAGATAAGGGTTATTACCGCCAAATTTATAATTTTTTTAAATTATTTAATCAAAATAGCAAGTGAAATACCTGAGATGCTAGAGAAGATTTACTACTGTGAATATCATTTCCATCTATTCTTCCATTTTCTATACTGCTGCTATCGTCATTTTTGCCATTATACTCCAATTCTGAGCGATCTTTCGATCTAGATCTGTTTTTTCTATGCCATGGTAATAGGGACTTTCTTCTTCTATCTTCCGCATTACTGAGTGATTTTTTTAATTTGGAAGGAGTAGCTCCTGGGGTTTGAAACGATAAACTAGCATCGAAAGATATTTGAACATGACCAGACAAACATTGTTTGTATAATTCCGATTTTAAAAATCGCGGATAGCTATCAAATTTCATCAAATTAAAAATTTGTTTTTGTGCTTGATCTAATAACGAAATATCGGCGTCTTGCAAAGATTGTTCTGTACATTGTCGAGCTTGAGAATCAATATTTACAGCCTCTGTCGCACCCACACATAAATGTCTTTGATATATTCGTTGTGCTTCTTTAATCCGTTCAGATTTTGAGGATAACCGACGATATCGTTCGCACGCCGTCCAAAAATATATGTTTTCCGCGCTAAATTCCTTTTTAAGGAATTCCTATTAAAAAAACAACAATTATTCAGTTTCCCAATATGCAAATTCAAAAATTTACACTTACAGCAAACGCTTGTAACCCTACGGGATCTTCCAGAAGCTTTTCAAAAGATGTCGTCCAGGAAGCAGCTTCAGCCTGTCTCGAGCTCTGAACTCCATTTTCTTCACACTGTAAATTAAAAAAAATTGAAAGTTGGATTTACAACTGAAGCAAATTATAAAACATGCAAAACACTAAGAATTAAAAAACCCATGCACTAATAAAAAAAAATTAATAACAAACACTTAGAAGTCTTAATAGAGATAACCCAAAATTATTGTAAGTGGTAAGTAAAATCTTGCAGTTTATTTACTAAATGGGTAATGTTGACAATTAACATCAAGTGTAATGTACAGCTGCACTTCCATATAATACAATTTTTCAATTTAAACTACGTTCATGAATGAATTTCGTCGGGTAATTGTAGGTCAGACGACCCAAATTGAAATTAATTAAAACAATGAAAATTAACATGATGTCATAATATTAAAATTTTTTAACTTTAAGTTAACCAAGTTTTTTGATAATTACAAGAAAGATACGAGTGAATGTAGGATATTATAGTAGACATTATTGGATTAATTATTGAAAAGGTTGAATCAACTTGTAACCTCTATAGCACCATTCAAGTACAAATATATTACATCTTAATCACCGACCTAATAGTAGAAAATTGATGCAATATGGAGCTTAATAGATACAAAAACAAATGCAATTGTATAAAATACTTATGTGTATATTATAGAAATTCCAATCATAATACAAAATTGAGAGAAAATTAGTCACAATTCAAATAATTACCCTGGTCAAGCTAGCACCCCCACCTCTTCAAAATAGAAAAATTTTTATACTATAATTATGGACTAATTATGGACTAATTTTGGACAGCATTCGCGAATTTTGGACAACAACGGTTTCGCGATAAATGATAAATCTTTGGTGGGGGTGCTGAGTTGACGTCAAGCTAGCACCCCCACCTCGAAAAAATGACTTTTTTTAAAAATTAAGTATGCCATAATTATGGACTAATTATGGACTAATTTTGGACAGCATTCGCGAATTTCGGACAACAACGGTTTCGCGATAATAGATAAATCTTTGGTGGGGGTGCTGAGTTGACGTCAAGCTAGCACCCCCACCTCGAAAAAATGACTCTTTTTTTTTAAATTAAGTATGCCATAATTATGGACTAATTTTGGACAGCATTCGCGAATTTCGGACAACAACGGTTTCGCGATAATAGATAAATCTTTGGTGGAGGTGCTGAGTTGACGTTAAGCTAGCACCCCCACCTCGAAAAAATGACTTCTTTTAAAATAAAGTATACAATAATTTTGGCCAGTATTCGCGAAATTTTTATAACAACGGTTTCGCGATAAAAGAGAAATCTTTGACGAGGGTGCTGATTGACGTCAAGCTAGCACCCTCACCTCGAAAAAATGGCTTTTTTTTAAATTAAGTATGCTATGATTATGGACCAATCTGTGGCAAATTGACAAAATGGAATAAGTCTGATTTTGTAAATTTTCAGGTGAGCTCAAAGCAGTTCAGTTTAATACTAAAAATTCTTGTAATATGCAGTTTAAATATTTGGGCACATTGAAGGTTCTTTAGGTTACTGTTTGTATTGACGTGATTTTACTGATTTCAAATTTTATTATTTTTTGTGTTTTTACCGGAAAAACAATTCTCCCATTATAATTTTGTCCGGCTAGTTTTAACCTTTTAAAAATCGAACGTTAAATAGAATTTTATGCCGATATGCAGTTGTCCTCTTATCATTTAAACTCCGTCGTTCCTTTAGATTTATTTAAAATATTGTGTAAAAATTTGAGCACCATTAAATTCATTCCAAATCATCGATTAAAATTTCACGTTTTGTCTATCTTTACCTTATCTTTTAATCAACACTTACAGCTTCTAGTTCTTTTGTTTCCAATTTTTAATTTAAAATATCAAATATTAAACACAATCATCTGTTCACTTAAATTCACTTTTTTTTTATTTTATTGATTGTTCAAAATACAAATCAAAATTCAGGGGCTTAAAAATTGTATTTGATGCCCCTCGGCCATCTTGGCAAAAAGCCATTATCTCCTCGCCAGTTAGCGTCAGGTTCGCCAGCTAGCGCGAATTTTAAAATTATAATATAAATAAAATAAAATTTTAAACTTAATGTTTAAATACCCCCCTCCTTTTGAACACAGACGTACCACGACAAAAATTTAAAATGCTATAGCATATATATGTAACATATATGTTACAAGAATATAAGCTGAACTTCTTTTACCTCACCTGAATATTTACAAAATGAGACTTATTCTCTTTTGTCAATTAGCCACAGAATTATGGAAAAATGAAAAAACTTCGTAGGGCGAAATTATTTTAATTATTTAACATTGCAAATACTAACAACATAATGTTTTTATTAAAAAAAATAAATTATTATTCTGAATACAATTAGGGGGCGTCCATTAATTACGTGAGCTCAAATTGGGGTCCGGCAAAATCTCACTAAATCTCACCAATGGGTTGGGGGGATTAATGAAAATTTCATGTCAACTTTTTAATTCTGAGAATATACATTTATTCCAGTCATAGATAATATTAAATATAAAATTAATATTATAAATATTATGGCTATGGCCGGGATTCCCCGATTTGAAGCAAGAACCATTATATCTCCCGTACTACCAGTAATTATAAAGTATCTATTACTCACACTATTAGTCACTCATTACTCATATAGCCCGACCATGAAAAAAAAGGAAAAAAATTTCTCGTAGAAATGAAAGACAGGGGATCAATTGATAACAAAACGTATAAAAGCCTTACTAATTCGCGAATGCTGTCCAAAATTAATCCATAATTAGTCCATAATTATGGCATACTTAATTTAAAAATAAAAATCATTTTTTCGAGGTGGGGGTGCTAGCTTGACGTCAACTCAGCACCCTCACCAAAGATTTATCTATTATCGCGAAACCGTTGTTGTCCGAAATTCGCGAATGCTGTCCAAAATTAGTCCATAATTATGGCATACGTAATTTAAAAAAAAAAGTCATTTTTTCGAGGTGGGGGTGCTAGCTTGACGTCAACTCAGCACCCCCACCAAAGATTTATCTATTATCGCGAAACCGTTGTTGCCCGAAATTCGCGAATGCTGTCCAAAATTAGTCCATAATTAGTCCATAATTATGGCATACTTAATTTAACAAAAAAAGTCATTTTTTCGAGGTGGGGGTGCTAGCTTGACGTCAACTCAGCACCCCCACCAAAGATTTATCATTTATCGCGAAACCGTTGTTGTCCAAAATTCGCGAATGCTGTCCAAAATTAGTCCATAATTAGTCCATAATTATAGTATAAAAATTTTTCTATTTTGAAGAGGTGGGGGTGCTAGCTTGACCAGGGTCAAATAATTTTGTTTAAATATTTACAATGAATATTTTCTATTGCGTTTACTGAATACACAAAACAGTGCTGAGAATTATTTAAATAGGCGCAGGGAGTTCCATTCTGTATCCACACCTTAATTGCACATTTTAAAATGTAGATAACAATTTACTGTTAACATTAATTTAACACAATTATGAAATCGCTCATTAACTCTCAAATAAAAATTTCAGATGTATTACAATGATTGAAGTCAGAACTTACATTAATTCAAATAAAAACCATTTATGTACATGTAGATAATATTATTAACGAGTTTGCTTGGCTCGTACAAATTAGCTCGATGTTAATTAAGTATCATGTAAAATACAACTACTATACTTAAAATTATTGATACGGTACAGTGCGTTTCCCTACTGTAAAGCATCGATCAAGTTTGATGACATACCTATGGTGTCATTGTTATTTACGTGCCCTGGTATAAAATCCCATTGTTAAGAGCAATGTCCAGTGCTTTACAGAGTAATTCGTGTTTTATGGATTTATTTTCAAACGCTCCAAAAATTTAAATAATCACTAGTTTCCCATAATCTTACATTGCCTCTTCAGCCAAACTGTTAAATATCACCTAAAATGAAAAATAAGATTCGGGGATTCCCAAAATCTAATTTTCATTTTTTTGCAGTATTCAAACAACTAAGTCGGTTCATTTTTTCGTGTCTGCATCAAAAGATGTTTCGAGATTGTGGGAAACTATCCATTGTTTAAAATTTTCTCATGTAACACTGGATATTGCTTTTAATTCACACAAAATCGAATTGCTGCTTCACATTATGGAAACCGGCTGTATAGTATGCTTCTATATGTATAGATGACGGGTTAATATTATTTACAAAAGATTCCCCATTATAAGCTGACAATTTCGATAAAAATTAAAACTTTGAAAAATATTGGAATTTGAAATTTTGTAGAACAGGTTTTAGTTCAATTCAGTTTATACTTGCTTTATAGCGTAATACAATCTAGATTGCACAAATGCATTTTAAACAATGTCTCACATAAATTCCTAAGTGTGCATGCTAAAACAATATAAGTGTATTAAAAGCTTAATTTTTAATTTACTAGATATTAATATTTTAAAAAATATCAGCTTATTATAGGGAACGTTGTATTGTGATAATAATAGCGTATTATGAAAGCAGAAAAGCCAAAACTAATTATATTGCAACTAATTAAAGAACAATACAGTCAAGTTTCTCAGTCACAAGTGCAATTCATTATACTTCAGTATTCAAATCAAGGTGAGAATTGTAAGAAACTTTTCAGAAATTATAAAATCGACATTTAAGCAGAATTATTGAATGGAACTTCATATTTTATCTTCATCGTACTAACAGTAAATAGTAATTGCTAGTCAAGAAGTGCCTCGATTAAAACTTTATATCCGGTTTATCATCATCATCATTATTAATGTTAATTTAAGCCTTGGGTATGTAGGTACATAGCATATACTTTGGAATGCTACGATGGCCCTACCGATTTTGTTAAGATCACAATCAAATTACAATTCATGCATTTAAACACATCATAATCAAGTTGGTTTTTGTTAGTTACAGTTTGGACACAAAACGTACCTGTACTATTATCACTGGGGATGCAAGAAGAGAGGTCGGCCGTCTAAACGAACGGCAAGAACCTCCTCGTCGAAAAGAACTGTTGAAACGATGAAAAGGAGGTCTGAGAGCTATCGCCAAGTTCGAACCAAAATTACTGCTCTCGCTACTGCATGCAACCACAACCAAAATTAATAAAATTAGTATGTAGTTATAATACCTAAATTACTTTTTTACATAATTAAATAATGATTATTATTGGAACTTGTATATTATTCTATCAGTTGTCATTATTTGTACTTTCTTTTTATCAGAAATACTACAAACTTTAAATTTATTTACATTTAATATAATGTTCCTATTGGATACTTGCCCGCATGGGCCATTAATATAATTATATAAACCCTTCACAATGCTACTAAAACAATTTAACTTCACTCGTTAGAAAGTGGTTCCAAAATTGTTTCACATGTCAATTAAATTTACTTCCTTTCTATTCATTACTGTTAGATATTTAAAATTAGCATTCGTAGAGAAATTGGAAGAATAAGTGTCGAATTGATAATATTAAGATGATCCATATTAATTAAATGCGTTAAATTCATCTACCGATTAACAATCTATTGATATTATTTACTACAACATTTATTATTATTATTTTTTTTTTTCGGTATTGAATATTTAGAGATAGTATACTAAAATATGTTTTGACGGACACTAAAATTTATAAATAATAAAATATAAATTATAAAAAGGTGGATTTTCGATCAAGTGATCTTTAAAAGATAGATACTCCTCTCACAATACATATCCTTGCAAGCAGAGTTGGTTTCTTCGTTTTTACAAAAATCAAACTATAAAATTCAAGAGCTCAGTTATTCACAGTCAAATGTATTGTTGTGATTTGTAAATTGGCCTTAACTTTTAAAGTTTGGGATTTGTCAACTGATTTGGGCCACATTTGTAATGGTATGCTGAAGAGTCATGATGATAAAATAATGAGTATAATTTTTTTAATTAAAATATATTCATAGGTACCTACATTTCTTTATCGATTATATTATTAATTATTACAAAAGGATAAACGAAAAATTAAGATAAATTGTATTGCAAATTATTAAGTTTGAAGGAACGCGATAATTTGGGAGTTGTATGTAGTCGACGATAATGGCGAAGTTTGATAAGTTTTCCATTAAATTAAATAGAAAATCTGAGGTGGTAAAAATTTATTTTAAATTTTAAATTGTGTTAATAGATTGATAAGAGAGCATTTACACAACAGTATAAAGAGACCGGCGTGAACTAGGAAAACTACTTATTTAGTTTCCTTGAAGTACTTGATTGCAATAAAATATTGGCTCTGGTGATTTTCCAGAATGTACCAAATATTTATGTATATTGCTTTCTTCCTTTTCAAGAATGTGAACGCAACCGTGCGTAATTAGTTCGCGTTATCGTGACTCTACTGTATTTTATATAACGTAATAAATAAGTTTTGATAAATTATATCATGGCTATCTTTCTTAACAATAGTAAAATATAGGCAATATTGCATTATTATCATAATATAATTATTATTATTATAATAAAGTATTATAAAAAATATAATGTTGATATTTTAAAGTACACAAAAAAGAAATATCAAAGAAATTTTTAATCTGGTAGTATTAAAGTTTGTTAAAACACTAATAATTTTAGATGTAAATAAATAATAGTATCACGATTTTGATAAGAACTTAATTCTCCCATAAAATTTTCACTTATCTAACGTATTTGTTCAACAAATTACAAAATAGAAAAATAATTAAGCATTAATAACGTGCTAACAAGATGTTATACACCGGTCAGTAAAGGAAGCAAATTTCTTGAAGGATAATATTGTTTTTTGCAAATTTTAGGTACCATACAAATTGAGAATTCATGTAATAATCATAATATATTTTTACAAAAAGGATCCCCAAATCTGGTTTGAAATTGAAATTATTTTTTTGTTTATTATAACGTTTCATGAAATGAATAATTCAAAATAAAATAATTGCAAAGAATACAAATTTCCTACCTGGTTAAAATCTCTAGTGTGCTTTCGTATATTTTTGTTAATCTATTCATTATCTATCTTTAAATTTTCAAATAAAAATATTTTATCCTTGTGAGGCTAATTGAAAGTGTATTCGACTTCATAGCGGTGGTGTCCAATACATTGGTACTATACAAGTGAGCACTATCAGGTATCACAAAACAAAATAGCTTTAAAACTATATAATTAATTTATTATAGGTAATAGATTAAAATAATCTAATCGTTAAAAGTGTAATTACTTTTACTTAAGATAACGTTAAGAATACAACCAAGTTTGGAACTTGGTTTAAAAATATAATTAACAATGAGTCGGAATGTGAAGAGGCGTTTCTCAATTCTGAAAAAATTATCTATTTTATTAGAACTGTTGTCGTCATTCTATTCTTCTGGTTACTATTATTATTTTAGTTATGATTCACATGAACATCATTTTGCACCACCTCCACCTCTTTTTTTAAATTATTCACTATATTGACATCGGAAGTGTAATCGCTCGAGATAAATTAAGAGGTTTTACCAACTAAATTTAAAATTTGATGTATCGTTTCCAATAGTTTATATTTAACATTAGAAAACACCGTCTACGCTTCTATGTGTGAAAATTATTTTTGTGCAATACATTTCAATAATTTGACGTAAGCGATGCTCAAAAAACCTACACGATGATGGGATAATTTTACAAAATTTTTATTATATTTATTTTTGGAAATACGTATCAGCAATGTTCTTTGCTAACAAATTTTCCAAAGTTCAATTTGAATATGTTAAATATTCTTGTACAATTAATTATTATATTACGTAGAAGTGAAATAGTACCAGAATATGTTTACACAAATCAATATTAAAAATAATAAAACGACATCTAAATTCGTTTACCAACGTTTTTGTTCTCGATAAAATTGTACCTATTGTTTAAAAAAAGAAACCTACAATGCGAATGGAATAACAAACATTCAATCCTGATGGTATTAATTGGGTACAAATGCAAATTTCTTCAAAAACTTATACTGCAGTCTAGTTAGAACATCGCAGTTATTTATTTGGCTGAATCAATATCTGGAAATAAAAATAAAAAACCTTCAAAAACCAAGGTCTATTTTATTTACAGTAGAAATTCGGGCCACAATTTTAATTTGGTCATTACTTAAATGCGTTTACTTTAAATGTGAAATATTAATAACAAACTTAAATTCATGTTAATAGTATTTATTAAACTCCCGCTAAATAGAAATTGCGTTCAAATTTCATCACGTTCTTCAAAAATCAGCAACGAATTTCCCACTTCAAATATAGTAACATTGCTAACGTCGGCGTTGCGTCGTCCTAATTTTGAAGGAAATGTTATTAAATTTCCACTCAAAGAAAAACATATTAAAGCGTTAACCTACTTTTAGATTCATTACCATCAATATTAAAAGATAAAAAAAACAGTACTAGCAATATAAATATACCATAAAGATAAAATCGCCTACAACAATTGCGCTTTTCTAATCTAATTTTAAAATAAATGCATTTAATTGCAATGGAAACCCTATTTGGACTTTTTTAACAAATATTTCACACGACGAATTAATTGGTGAAACAAAGTTAGATCAAAGCGTTCTAACGTTCTGAAATTAATATTTTTTCTAAAAAAAAAAGAACAAAAAAGGAAATGTATTCAATATTACAATTTTTTAAATATGTGATAATAGATTATATTTGTTCAGATTAGTTGTTAACTGAAGCTTACCCAAAAATCAGAGACACCATATTTACATAATTGAAACAAACAGGAATTGTTAAGTAGACACAACTCGATTCATACTAGACAACGGTTACGAAAAAACTAAACCATCCTCAATTTTCTTGCTGTTATTTAGAAAACGGATGTGATCGTTTTGCAACACAATATGTTGGTATACAAATTTTAAGGGAGGGACATTATTGTAATCTGTAACGGTGACCTGCTGTATGTGCTATATCAGAATTGAATTCAACAACCCGTACGAATTTAACGAATAAGGTCAACATGTAAATGCACACCAAAGCCCTTAATGACCAGTCGTTAACACAGGTGTTGTTTTCAAAAGTCAATGTCGAGACAACAGGTGCAAATTACCCCTAACAATATGTAATTTTATATATAAATCAAAAAATTAAAACCTGCTATGTAGCAAATTTACCTGCTTTTACTTCGTTGACGCCGATACATACTACACATTCTAACTAACATGTTCAAGTAAATTAAACGAATTTATTATTTAACAAATAAATAAAATTATCTAATCAACCGCAACTTAAGGAAATGTTGGTTTTTAGTCTGATTGTTGTACTATATACCACTGGTGGTGAAAGAACTTTTGCACGAGTCAAATATATTTTGTATTATAAAAAAAAAAAAAAATCCAAATGAATTCTTTTAAATAATATAAGTAATTATAAAAATATTAATTGAATATTTCTGTAGAGCATTTATTTATCCAGGTAATTGATTGCTTTAGCTGCGGCAAGAATTTTAGTTTTCTGATTTTCCAAAACAAGTAGACATATAAGTAGGGTGACCATAATTTTCGAAACAAAAAAGAGTACAATAATGTATTATAGTGGATTTGAATTCTCCAATGCGCCGCAGGCGAAAATTTACGACATTTCAAGGTCAACGAGGTTTGAAGAAAAGTTCAAAAACTACTGGTAACAAGGCACTTTGGATGTAATGCCGCTAAAACAGTTTAATAATTTAATTTTGTTTCGTTCGAACTTTAATTTTTATTTAAATAAAAAATAAAATGCATTTCGATACCTCAGTTTCAAAGTGTAACAACTCAAAAAGAGTTAGTTTTTAAGATAACTCAGCTTTTACATTTTACTATTTCGTTAAAATTAAAATAGTTTTTGTTTGTTTACAGATTTGATTATCCAAAGAGTATATCAAACAAAGACTATGTAGTTCTTGACCATTATTTTCCTAATTGTTGGAAAACTGTTGTTTGTGAAATTTCCCATACTTATCTCATTTTCACCAATTTCGGACTTGTTACACTTTGGAACTGAGGTATCGAGTTGTTTACATTTCGACTTTTTGCATCTTAGGAAAAAAGTACATTTAGGTGTACTTTATAAACCTTTGAAGGACACTAGGACATTATTCAAAAAGAAAGTACTGTCCTACTAAAATAAGTACATATGGTCACCCTACATATAAGCATACATACATATATCCAACCAAGTCAAAAGGAATTCTTTATGACGTAAAATTTAATTCAAAATCAAACAAATAAAAATATTGAACAAATATTATTACCAATACTATCTTTAACATCGTTGGTCGGTGATATAGAAAATCCACTACAACCACAAACCACACTAAAATGTCATTATTCTAAAAAGTAATTGGTACAACAAAAACAAATTACATTTTTTGTTCATATCTCCAACAATTAAACAAACTAGAACGATTTCGACTTAAATACATTTTGGCGATTTCTAAATAATTTTTATTTTATAACAACAATGCAAGTGCTATTTGTTAACTAATCATCAAACACAAACAGGATTCAAGTATCCCCCGCCAAAGATAAAATTCTCCAAAATTATGTATTCGCACCTGTATTAAATTATAAATTTATAATATACCTTTCGCTTCTTATGTTACATCATCAAATAGTTAAGATCTGTTCAAAGTCTGAAATAGTCTTTACTTACCCACTTTTTGTTCGTTCGCGTTTTATTGATTCTATATCGAAAATAGTACAATAATTATTAATAAATTGGTATTATATAACGTGAATTAAACGTAGTAATATTGGTTATAATAATTCGTTTGAAAGGCGATTAATTATGGCACTAAAATATTGCAATAAATATAATAATTTAAATTAATTCTGTTTACAACATGGCATTTCATAAAAATTTGATAATTCAGCAATTGTAATAATTGATTACCGACATGAGGTGAAGTAATTTTAGCTTGATTTAGTAGTTTCCATTTTACCCATTATTTTCGCAATAAAAACAATAACTCTACGTTAGACAAATTCCAAAGTGAAAATTTGTCCATTTTTCGTACCAATATACGTTGGAAATACAACTGTTCCGTCATATAGGATCATACAATTTCAGGGTAATAAACGTTAATCTACAATTTAGATGTTAATGAACAGTTCAATAATAATTGCTTTTAAGAAAATTGTGCAAAAAGTGGAATAGTATTAAATCGGAATTGCTTCACATAATAACTAGAAAACTAAATAATATCTATCGTGTAAAACGTGTACATACATATTTCTTCTACAATTACAACGCAAGATAGTCCACTTTTTCTTACAACAAGAAAATACAGCATTATTCAAGTCAGCTAATATAAATTCTAAGAAAATTGTAAATAGAAGATGCCAACAAAAAAATGTGTACTACCTGTTTGTTTCGTATTCGTATTCAACGTTTTTTAATTCTTTATCTCGATTACGTTTTTATATTCATCAATTAGCTTTCATTCCATTCTAATTATAGATGCTTTGTTTCTTTCCAAAGTCTTCACCGACCATTATATGAGATGAATCAATTCTCTTCCCTCTCTTGGGTTTTTTCAGCATGCGAAAATGCCGCTTAATAATAATGAATTTTGAGTTACAATGAAGTTTATAAAATATAATTTTCTTAAACGAATAGTAATAACTTTGTAGGTGGATTGTAAAAAATCAATATATTCTGCCTGGGTTATCGTGTTACATGGTTTCTCACCGGTATGAATTTTGAACTTACACGTGCAATCTGCTCGGTTTACTTCATCTGCCAAGTTCAAATAAACGACAACCATATCTGTGTGAAATCCTAATATATATCATTGGCCAATGTTTATAAATTATTAGAAGGCATGTAAAGAAATGTTCGGGAGATTCGGATGAGATGTTGGGAAATGTACTGGATATAAGGGGAAATGTCCCAATTTGGTAAGACAACCTTACCTTGTGATTTGCCCCTCGGAAAGCCCTAACGAAATGAAATATAAGTAACGTTTATATTTATATATTTCGCCCTTTTAGCTTAGACTCGCGTATCTTTTTTAGAGATTTTAGAGATCATGATCAAAGGAAGTACTTTTACATTATATCCGTTCACTTTTTAGATATTTCCAATCAATTTTTTTTATAGAAAATTATTATTTACTATATGGAAAAATTTTATAATCGGAAAATCTATATACACAATTATATATACCGACAATGTATGATGGAGACCTATTTTGCCTATTAGAATGCTTCTATGTAAATGCGGAAAAAAACTAAAAAAATGTAGCTATGCATAAGATAAAATTCAATAAAATGCGGGTACAGTTGGTACACTTGATCTTTGTTTATACAATGCTGCTTTAAAATAGCATTAGTGAATGAAGCAACAGATTAATTATTCACACAATACTTGGCCAGATAGAGAAATTGTATTTAATCTAACAAAAGTAAATATTGACTGCTACAAAATTTCTTACGAAAGTGTCATATGACTTTATCTATACAATATATCAAACATTTATTTCAAGATATCCTTCTAAAAATTACCATATCACCAATGCTACACATACTTTGTATGTTTCTATCAAATGAATGTCCGAAAATGCTTCAATTATAACCAGAAGGTCAGGATCAACGTTACCTATTCATTTATTGTAAAAGGTTAATTTATTCAGAACATCTACTGATATTTATATAGTCTAATTGAAAAGAGAAGGGCTGTGCATTTCAAGTTGAATCGTTTTTGATCATTTGTCTACTTTTCCAAACTCAATTTTGTCTCGTCACCATTTGGAGAAACTGAAATGCCTATTATTTTCTACAGATTTAGAAATCCTCAAAGAATTTATTTGTTACTTCACAAAAGCTTATAGAGCATTACAGTGTTTGTTTTTATAATTACCTTTAAATAAAACCTTTTACAAGACAGTACCATATTATACAATTATTGTCCCTGCGGCAGCAGTACCTTTCAATATTTTAATTTCTTTTTCAACTTTCTCGAACAAGGTTGATTAAGTACCTATTTTCTCAAAAAGTAGGCAAAAGGGTTTAAAAGTTTACGATAAACTTCTTCAACTTATAATTTAATTTTAATGAAAAATTCAGTAAAAAATTAAAATCAACCCCAATTTTTTTTTCAAACTACTTGATATTTGTATATTGTTCTCTCTATATTATGTAAGATTAACAACACCTATATAGATACCTAGTGAACGATACGATCAGTAAAAAAAATTGTTAGGTGCTACGTTGTTTATTAGTGCGGTACAGAGCCAATGACCGCACAAAAATAATTTAAAAATGTGACACCTGTAATCGTGATTACTAAAAAGAAAGTAGCATAGCAAAATAACATATTGTATTTTTTTTATACTATAAAAAAGTTCGTAAATGCTATAAACTTTCCGCGATATAATCGAAATACTGTAATACTGTATTATATTTTAAACAAAATTGTAAATACCATTTTAATTTTTCTAATCGGTGCCGGTGATAAGGTTAAAATAAAAGCAATATTAAAAAAATTCTAACGAAAAGTTAAAATCTGTCGTTTAATTTGTATTCACGGAGACTAAAATTTATATACAGGAAGAGGAAATACAAATAACTAATATATTTTTTAATGGGTAATTAAACGATCGAGAATTTTATTTAATGCTTTCACAGAAATATTTCAATAATCAGATAAATAGATAGTGGATACCATTAGATGAATTTATGGCGTACGTTTCAATATTAACATTAAATTAAACATTAATATATAATATTGAGATAATTAACCTTCTGTAAATAAATGAGATCAAGTTGCTACTTTTGATTCTCCTTAAAAAAATAGAACGAAACCCTTCTTCGTTATTGAAACGCAAAAATATGCGAGTTTCATATAAATACTTGGCGCCAGTTAAATAAAAAAATTGGAATATTTATTGCTAATTTTAAGCGCATTGCGAAGTCATTGAACGTCTTTTAATTATATATAGAAGAAGATAGCACATTAAGTTGAGAATAAAATTTATTCAGCACAGATAATTCTGATCTTTTAAAAACTGCTATTTCCTTATTCAAGGTAATTTGCGAACAGCGTACAGTACGTTTATAAGATTGGTTGGCGCTTATACCAAAATGTGGATCCCAACCCAAAAGTATACATAGTTTTTTTTAAATTAAGAAAGTTGTGAATAACTTCCGGTATAACCATAAATAACAATTTTTTTTTTATAATTTCATAATATTAAGAGACAAACGATTGTAACTAACAATAATTAAACTGATCCCCAGAAATAAAGGTGCCCACACATGGTCATGCCTAAATATAATATTTAATGAATTCATGACTTCGATATCTTTAAGGTAGGTATTGTTTTAAACCCTTATCATACATTTCAACAACATTATTATAGTATAACAATTTGCTTTCACCACAGGTCAACTCTAATGCTTATTTTCATCATTTGCATTATCAATAATTTCACCTTAATCAACCCTGGTAAATGTTTTCCATGATACGGTAATTATATCCTGATCACTTTCTACTTCGGTCACAGGAATGATTAGGATACAATATAAAAGATAGAAACAATAAACGCGAAAGTCAGTTCTTCTTTGATTTTCTTCGAAAAAAGCAAGAGAGTTGTTGTGAGTTATATTTTAAAATAATCAGTGTTAAAACTATAATCGTTTCTTTAACCAAAAAGTCCTAAAGGAATCGCATCTTAAAGATTCGATCTCACGGACAGAGATAGACATAATATAGAGGGAGACCGGACTATGTTACAATTTCATTAATTATTTATATAATAATTTCAACAATATACAGGTAAGATTTTAAATATTATTTTTTATAAACTCGTGCATTTGTATGCCATAAAACCGAAATTTTTGAAATACTTTTTATGCATATCAAGGAATTGTAACATATTTCGGTCTTTCTCTATTGTATTTATCTTTGTCGATGGGATCCCGCCCTTAAATTCTAGGAGATTCAAACCCAGAATTTACGCCGTTACCAAACCACTGCTATGGTTGTATCTTAACTTAAATATAAAATATATTACCGTAATAAATTATTTGGGCTAGCTGTAACCAAAACAAGACACGACCGTAACTAGATAAAATCTGGTTAGGAAATTCTTCGAATATACTGCTTTTATTTGGCGAAAACGTGTTTGATTACATTATCTAAGAGCAAATTTAAAATAAACTGTTTTACAAAGTTAATCTAATTCACGACAAAATATTTATGAAGAGTTTGGTCCTTTTTAAAAAATAAATGGAAAATGGATAAAATAAACATCTAGGTAAATTCAACAATAAATTGTTGGTAATCAATTATTTGTAATAATTAACGCCTAAAGATCGTCTTGGCATTAATTCCATTGAAGTTTTAGTGTAGAAATTGAATATCATGTATTACCACTCTTCTTCTAAAATATCTGAAGATTAAAAATGTTTTAGGTCTATTTTTCAATAATTTACTGAGCATTTCAGCAAGTTCAAATATAATCAAATAACATTTAGCATCATCGATTATATCTTGAATAAATTGTAATTTTCCTATTATAATCATACGATTCATACGGTATGCAGCCCCAAACGATATTCACAATCCCAATTAAAAACCCTCTTTACTCCCTTAATATGCAACACACTATTAATTCTTTTATTATTTTAACCATATAAATAGCAAAATAGCAGATGATTTACCCCGTTTTTAACATGTACAGCTCAGACTAAAAAGCCTGCATCAAAATCAGAATAACGATATTTCTAGTCGGAAAAGCTGTGGTAGGTAATTTCAACACCATCTAATGAAATGACTCAACGGATGTTAGTACATTCAAATTGCCAAATTAAAAAACAATGAATACATTAGACAAAAATAAAAATTCTATTATTATACAACTTGACGAGTAAATTGTGATTAAAATGTAGGCCAATATTTTCTTAAGAAGGAGGTATAACCTGAAGCTGAAACATTAACTAATAAGAATTACGTTTCAGAACTTACCATGACCCCATTCTGTAGGAATCTGTGACTATTTTGAATATTTTTTAATAACATGAAAAATATTTGGGACTCCACGATTTTGAACTTCAAGATGTAACAAGTAAAACTTAAATGCATACAATATGATGGAGAACAATGACTGCTTGTTGTGAAAGAGCTCTTCGTCAATTTCGCGACAGTTTAACAACGAAATTATTTATTAATGAAATCAACTTCTTGGAAGTTTTAATTAAAAATATTCTACCACAAATGCGATATAAAAAGTAAGGTCTATAAAAATTTGAATGCAGATTTTAAAGATAATTCCGGTTACCCCTAAGGTTATTTTAACATTTTTATGTGAGAAATGTTTATTTACAACATAGAGGAATTTGAAAAATTTTCAAAATGTTCTACTCGATTCGGTTCCTATAAGGTAATTATATTATTTGAAATGCAAATTAATAAGAAAACGATAAAATGGTTGCTAATAATTTGTAAAAGTTAACGAGTTAAATCGCTAGTAATTAGTGTTATCCGGTTATAGGCTATATATATTAAAATGTGCCGCGCTTCCTAAAAATAACCGATTAAAAAATAAATATTCGCTATTTTAAGATCCTTATCCTTGCTTAATCGAGAGGTATTTAAACTATTAAATTAATTGAACAGTGTTAATCTTATAATAATTATAATTAAAATCATAGGAAGACATAATGATGTCATCGAATACGTAAAAACCACAAGCGATTACATAGAATTTGACTATCAAAAATTATTTATAAAAATTCATAAAATAGTAGGTAGGTACAATACACAAAGTTTTTAGAAATTTGAGTTATTTTGAATTAATGTTCAACTGATGGACGGAATTGCAAGAAATATTTTGATTGTTGCTTTGGCTTCCTTTGTGTTTTTTTTAAATACAAAATATTATACTATAGAATATAGATGGACAGAAAATTTCAAGTTGATTTAGTTCTTATATTACTCTAATTAGCGAAATAAATCCCAAATCAGTTTTAATTTGATGAAAAATGTGTAAATTTGTCAACCACCACCGAAAAAACATCAAATGTTTTATAATGTCAAACGGCAGATTGTATAATATTTCGTGAAGTGATAAACAAATATTACGTCATTATATGTTTAAGAAAACGCACTTTGCATCAATATCATTTATTAGCAATAACTGATAATATTTTTAAGGTGAAAAAATGTTGCATATCTGATTTAAATTATCTTTCCTCAATAAACAGGACACGAATTTCTCGGCAAAATTATGAGAACATGCGGGTTTACTAATTATGAACAATTAAAAAGAACATTTTAATCTAGACGTTCTCTAAAATTAAAACCGTCTCATCATATACATTTGCAATGAGAAAACAGTAAACAATAGAAATAAAACATTACAACACAACTTTCTCTTGTAATAAAATAAATTGAAGGTGCAAAATTAGGTCTGCTTGTGGATATTGTAGCAAAAATAAGAAAATTTAAACCAAATAAAATTGTAACTTACACGCATATTTCCATGTCCTCAAATAATCTCACATCACAACCCAAAAACGAATGTAACATTGCTTAATGCAACACATCATAATCCTACGAGAGGCAGGGTCCCTAATTCAACAGCACCAAGTCAAAATAATATCAACTTTGTATTAATTAAATGAAAGACCAACCAAACATCCGCATCACAATCCACTCATAATAAACGCTCTTGTTTGTCTTTTCATGAAACTACAACACGTAACTCACTAGGATAGAATAGGATTACGAATACGCATACATCGCGTTACTGATTCATATCAACCGGCAGAATAATAACCAGCGATAGGTAGGGATACTACACACCCATTCATAATAACGAAATTATTTTGAAAATACAGCTGATATAATCATTTTTGCTTACTTTTTTCTTTCAGACAATTTTATTTTTTCTAGAAATTACACAACGGCATTGCGATTATGCGAAAGAAAAATAATTGATCCTAATAATTTTTTAAATAAAATTAGAGATTAAACAAATGCTCTTAAATAATAACAAACGTCAGTACCGGTAATCTACGTAAATAGTTTCATCACAGTTTTTTAAAAGCCGTAGTTGCAGTAAAGAATTACAACCAGTGACGAAGGGAGCCGGTGCGTTAGGTGCGCGCCGCACCGGGTACTAGAGGGGGTGCCAAAAAAAGGCATTTTTGCAATTGCGGGGCTAAAGTACTCACTTTAGACCCCGATTTGCGGGTGTAAAGTGGAACTTTTTTGCCCTAGGGCAAAAAAAAAGTTACTGCCGGGTAAAAAAGAAGTTACTGCCGGGCAAAAAAGAAGTCACCAGATTTTATTATCAATTTAATTCCATTTTTTTGTAACATTTATATTTATGTTAACTTGACCGTAATTTGTGATTCCAATATTAGTGTATATTAAATTAAATTTAAAATTAAATTTTGTTTACAAGATAATTAACTTTTCTTAACCAATTAAATAAAAAAATTGCTTCCTCAATAAATTTCATTTAATATTTTGGTGGACATGGGGGTGACAAATTAAACTCCGCACCGGGTGCCACCCGTTATTAAATTTTACCTAAAAACAAAGATTTCCTTCTAGACCAGTATCTCTAAGATATCTACATGGTCCGTGCTACATAGGTAGGGAAGTTTTTTTAAAAGTAGGTTGGTTTCTTCAATATTCGACATATTCAAGATGATCGTAAATTATAAACTAACAGAAAAAAAATTTTGTTGGTAAAAAGCTAATTAGTTTCTATTCGCTAGTTTTTAACTGATAGTTTTTTTTTCGGTTTGATGTTTAGTAACTAAATTTTAAGTTATTAACTATTGATAGTAAAAAAAACAGTAACTTGAGGTTTACCTAAATTAAGGGTTAAATGCAGTTTACATTATCTTAGGATTTATCATAGGAGAAAGCATCACGTAAACTGTACTTTAAGTAGATTTGTGTCCAGGTTTGTCTTGCTTGAGACATTGCAGTGGCACAGTGTATACCAGAAAATAATAATAAATGTTTTGATTTTTGTATCCAAAGTAAGGAATAAGATGCTACCTGAATATTGGTGTGCAATAGCATTTCTTAAGTTACCGATTCTCACGGATACTCAGTGCGTAATGTACATGACTTTAGATTAAATTTTTTCAGAACTACTAGAGCACAAAATATGTGCATTTTATCATCTTTTTTTTCTATTAAATTATTTTCAAATTATTAAATTATAAATCATTATAAATTTTCATACTTGATTGGGGATCGAACCCACAACTGCGATATAACAATCAAACATTCTAACACTAACTTAAGACCACGCTATATAAATTTAGCATTTAATTAATTCACCCACTGCGGGTATTTGAAAAAAAAATTAAAACAAAACTAATTCTTTTAACTTACAAATTTTTAAACATTTTAGCTGGTTTGAAACATGACAGTTCATAATATGAAAGTAAAAGGTGGAACATTGCATTAATATAATCAAGTACTATAAAAATCTCTACTTCCTGTCCAAGCAAGTGGAGCAGGATCTATGGCCACCACAGTTCCTATGTTCTTAATTCAAACTTGAAAAATATGAGCAATAGCTACAACTTCCACCCTTAATTTCTTGTAAACGGCTGCGTATCTACCTCTAATATTTTAACCCTCCCTTACTATAATCACACCAAGTCTCGTCCCAAAATTCGATTGGCTCCGTCAATGTCTTCTTGAATATAAGTTCTAATATAGTGTATATTATTTTATATAGATTGGAGAATTTATAAAATATGTTTTTCTTGTATGTGTACGTATTACTGTAATACTATGTAAACTATATACGAAACAGGAAAATTCACACTTCATAAAAGAATATAACTGAATAATATAATATTTCGGTCATTATATCTTGTCGTATTTGTTTACAACAACTGAAGCATTAATGGGTTCATTTAAATGATATTCCATGAGCAGTCTGCTTTATTTTCAGAATATTAGAAAAATTTAAATAATTACTTTCTAGCTCCATTCCCTGAACATGTATTTACTTGAAGGAATAAAAATATGACTCTTAATTAGGATTAAATGTTCCGTTAGTAAAATTGGTTTAGGATCATTTCCATATAAAGATTAAAATAATTTGTCTGACGTTTTGCTAGTTTATTTATTCATTTGCAAACCTGAATAATTGTTATTATAACAGTAAATAAAAATTTCAGAACTAAATTAAAGATATATAACTTCTGTAGGGAAGAAAAGAGTCTTGAGAAATAACAAAACCATACTGACCGGTAGCGGAACTAAAACCTTGGGATTGGGATTAGTAAACAACCGAACACTACACTATAATATTATGCCTGCACAGATTGCACTATTTTTACAATTGCGGTACAATACTGCGACAGTTACTTTCTGACGCTTTGTCCATACTGGAAATAAAAAAGAAAAACATTCGAACAATCAAGTTAGTGGTTTAGTTATTTGCTTAATAAACTAAACTCATGCGAAACAGCATTACCAATATTTCTAAGCATGCATTATTAAAGAAATTACTCACCCAACCTCTCGATTCGTGTTGTAATCTTGGAATTCTAACATCAGGTTCACTTTGTGCTATATCCCGTTTTGTACGTTTTTGAGACACCAGTAAACTTCCCAAATCTTGCAAACTACCATATCCAAATTTTTCAAAATTTTCTAAAGAATTAAGCTCCTCGCAACTGTGATTGGGTTTTGACAACCCATATACTTTCGGACTTAATTTATAATTTGACAAAGATAAATCTTTTTGTTCGGTCATTAAGTTGTCATAACTGCCCATAATTTTAGAGCTGCGTTTAATCGATTTTTTGTTTTCTAAATACTTGGTCATACTAGGAGTTTTAAAAACATTTGTAAAATTTTTGAATTCCAAACTTTTTGAGCTATGAACAGATATGTTGTCAACTGAGGTTTTAAAATTATTTGTATCTTCGGAAGCTGACTGCATGCATATGCTTTCGACAGATACCTTGCTGGGACTCATGTCTGGCACATCTATGGCACGTTCCGAAAACACTTCATCTGTATTTAAAACGATACATCTATGTTCTTCATCTTGGAGTCCGTAAGGGTCAGGCATAGCTCTAACGGTGAGTCGATTTAAATATTCCGATTGATTGTTTAATCTAACAGCTTCATCTTCAACAACTATAAAATTATCTGGATTAAGTTCTAAATTATTGCTATTAGATTCGTTTTCCATCGAGTTGGAAGTTCTTTCAAAGCCGCTCTTATTAACAGTTTCACAGGCACGAATGTTATTCAAGTTACTGTAATATTTATTTTCTTCATCATCTTCGTAAGATTTATTTGATTTACTTGGAGAAAGTTTCGTCTCAAAACTTTTACTTCTAATATTACTGACATCTGAGTAAGAGTCATATTGAAAATTACTACATTCCTCAAAGGAGACGTCCAAATTTTTTATTAATGCATTAGAAGCTGTAATCCCGGACGGCCGTTTGGTATTGAATGTTAGGATAGGAAGATGTTGCTGTGCAGGAAACTCAACTACAACTATTCTGTCACTAATATTTCCACAATCGTCACGAAAACCAATACCGGAATCTGAATTACTTGATGCACTTGGTTGAGGAGAATTTGCCATTAAAGGATTTTCTTCGTAATTCTCTCGAAAATTTGAATTTTTTGCCAGAGCATCATTGGTAGAATTTTGTAATTTGTACATGTTTTGTACCAAACTTACAATGTATAAAGCATTTCTGGGAAATTCTAAACAACTTCCGGTGATCACGTCCAGTGTACAAGAAATTTTAAAGTGATCCGCTTTTTCTAAATGCATATTATGATCTAATAATTTAAAATCGGTGACAAACACGTGACAACTGTTAGATATTTCAATTTCCGCTTTTTCCTCCAAGGATTTTTCCAAATTTGAATACTGGTAAGAGTTCCTGAAAAATAAAACACAATCCAGTTAAACAAATTCTATTTTGTGAAAATTATATAGCGACAAAAATATATTTCTATAAACTCATTAAACAAAGTGAAATTGACTAATGAAAGGAATTTTTCTTTATTCTCTGTCGGAAACGATTCTAAAAATAATCTCTTTTCGCGTTATTTACTTAGCATTCCAATTTAAGATATTTCTGAATGCTGGCAAATTAATATAGTATTTATAATTTGAAGGTAAATGCACCAAAATACTATATCTTTATTGTTCTTATTTTGCTTATTTAAATGCAAATTGTTGGTGCTAAAGAGCTCTGAACACAGTAAGAAAATGGTAGAAAATTAGAAAAACTATGTCTGAAACCTCTGTACAAGACTATACAGAGAAACATTTACTGTTGAAGTGACTATAATCAGTTTGATTTCCAATAGGCGAATCCGATTACAGAAAATATCCCATGAGTGAAGGAAAGCTCCTGAACTATAGGCTACTTGCGCTTCATAAATTACCCTTAAGCCCGTGTCTCACTATAAAATAAAAATTTGAATACAAACAATGTAACGTCACGTGACATAAAAATATTTTTAAGCCATGTCCAAAATATTCGGTGCAAAGTTTTATACAAATAAGATCAGCTGTGACAGTTCAGTAGTTGACGTTTTGGCTTCAACAGCCAATGGGATGCCTCCTTTTATAAAATTTTTATACCTACTTATTGCACTTGTTTCGTGGGAATTTGTTTTTTTACAAAATTGTAAAAACAGAAGGAAAGATCCATATTTGCAGTTGCTCCGAATGTGAGTAAATTAAAAATATTACTATATTAAGTTAGTATAATAAGAATATTCATAATATATTTCCAGTTACCCTGGACCTTTGGAGTAATACAATTGAAAGAAAATGAGGTGGCAATGAAATAGTAAGGTTTCTGTACAGTTAAATATTTACAATAAATTGATTCAAACTTCTTATAATGAATTTTATTTGAAACTCAATTAATTAAAGCATTAATTAAAAAATTGTAAGTATAATGTAATCATGAATCATTAGATGAGTAGGTTGCGGTGCTGAAGGTGTGCAAATGCTTATGTTTCCGGCTTAAATATTTAAACAAAAATTCTGAATTATATTTGATCATCAATGTATCCCAAAGTGCGTTCTTGAGCATCAATTTATCTACACTAAACATTTGTTGTTGAACGTGACAGTTTTAAGGCTGTTCGGTAGGTTTAGATTTTGTGCAAAAAAAATTGTCTTACAGTGTATTTATTATAATATTCTTGTAGAACTACATATCTTAGATAATATTTGTTTATAAAAATAAATTCAAAAAAAATTAGTTTAGCCGCAATTTGTACTCAAAATATGAATTTATTTACGGAATGCCTGTACGATCCTGATAAGATATTATAATGGAACTTCTACTAAACGCAAGAGTCTTTAGTTTACTATGACAAGACATAATTTTTATTTTGATTTTTACTTTGAATTACTTTGAATATATGAATTTTTAAATACTTATTCAAAACGGAATGTTTATAAGAAAAGCATGCATTTTTGTTCCACAAATTTTTAGTTTTTCAAAGTAAAAAATCAAAATAAAAATTATGTCTTGTCATAGTAAATTGAAGAGCACTCATTATGAACACAATGACATCTATAAGGCAACGTGGGTGAGCCCAGATGGTATTACAGCGAATCAGATAGATCATGTTTTAATAGAAAGTAGGAGCGAAAATATCATTAAAGATGTTAAAACATACCGAGGAGCAGATTTGGACTCGGATCATTATATGTTGGGTGTGAAAATGTCAACATCTGTACTAAGCAGAATGAATAAAGGAGAACATCGGAATAAGACCAAAAGTAGAATGCACGTACAACTCAAAACCGAAGAACAAAGACGAAAATATCGAGAGGTAATGGAGAAGATATTGGAAAACACAGAAGTGCAACAGAATGTAGACTATATGCAAGCAGTAATAGAAGAAAGTGCGATCGAAGCGACAAATACGCAACTGAAAAAAAATAAAAAGAAAGTTAAGGAGTGGTATGATGATCAATGTGAAAACGAAGTAAATAAAAGAGAAAAAGCAAGACAAGTGTTTTTGGCTAATCGAACCGAGGAAACAAAAAAGAACTATGAAAGGCAGAGGAAAGAGTGTAAAAGGATAATAAGAGAGAAGAAAAGAGAACATCAACTAAAGAAGCTAGAAGAGATTGAAGAAAAGTATAATACCAGAGAAGTAAGAAACTTCTATCAAGGAGTTAAAAGAATAAAACAAGGATTTCAAACAAGCACAACGTTCTGCAAAAATAAAGATGGTACGCTAGTAGGATCAAAAGAAGGAGTAAAAAGAAGATGGGCAGAATACTTCCAAGAACTGCTAAATAAAACGGAACATCAACAGAAAGATAGGGAACACATAGTTATAGAAGAAGACGAAGAAAATAGTGATGAAGTCAAAATACCAACAGAAGAAGAGATAAAAGAAGTGATATTGAAACTAAAAAATAATAGAAGTGCAGGAGAAGATGGTATACAGGCGGAAATGTTAAAATATGGAGGAGAAAAACTGCATGAAATGGTTATAAATATGATACAGAAGATTTGGAGGGATGAAAGAATGCCTAGTAACTGGAAACTAGCTCTGATTTGCCCGATCCACAAAAAGGGTGATAAAACCGAGTGTAGCAATTATAGAGGGATTGCCCTACTGGATGTTAGCTACAAAATACTGGCCACGTGCATAAAGAACAGACTTCGAAGTTGCGCAGAGAAAATGATCGGAGAGTATCAATGTGGTTTCAGACAGGGTAGATCGGTAACGGACCAGCTATTTATTATGAGAGAAATACAGGGAATGAGTCACGAATTTGGATTAGAAACGCATTTGATATTCCTTGATTTTAAACAAGCATACGACACCATTGAAAGGGAAGAACTATACAACACCATGATGGAATTGGAAATTCCCAAAAAATTAGTTAAATTGGTAAAAATGACTCTCGATGGAACCAAAAACAAAGTAAGAGTCGGCGGCGAACAGACGGATAGTTTTGGAGTAGAGGTAGGACTGAGGCAAGGAGACCCGCTTTCGTCAATACTTTTTAATATTGCACTGGAAAATGTAATACGAAAGGCGGGACTAAACAGATTTGGTACAATCTTTAGACGAAAACACCAATGCCTAGCATTTGCGGATGATTTTACGATCGTGACCCGCACAAGGAAGGAGCTGCAGGAAACCACACAAAAGCTACTGGAAAAAGCTAAGAAAATTGGCCTAGAAGTTAACGAAAATAAAACAAAGTACATGGTATGGAGCGATAAAAAGTTCGAAGAGAAAAAATCTATAAGCATAGTAGTGGAAAACAAAACTGTCAAATTTGAAGAGGTGAGCACTTTTACGTACCTGGGAACGATGATAACCAGGAAGCCAGGGTGCGATGAAGAGATTAAGAACAGAATAGCTGCTGGTACAAGAAGTTCTTTTGCATTGAAATCGATCCTTAATAGTAAGGTGCTTGCTAGGTCAGTCAAAGCAAGGGTGTACAGAACGGTTGTGAGACCGTCGGTTGTGTATGGGGCGGAGGTGTGGACGTTGAGAAGACGGGAACAAATGATGCTAGAAGTGTGGGAAAGAAAAATATTGAGGAAAATTTATGGTGGAAAGTGCGTTGATGGACAATGGATAACTAGGACAAATCTGGAGTTAGCCGAACTATATGGACAACCGAGCATAGTTGGATGTGCAAAGGCGCAGAGGCTGAGATGGTTGGGACATCTGGCGCGGATGAAGAACGACAGAACGCCAAACGAAATCTGGACTATAAGATTTGAAGGAAGAAAAAGAAGAGGTAGACCAAGGAATCGTTGGTTAAATGAGGTGCAAGAGGACTTGGTCAAGATTGGGTTGGAAGATTGGGAAGAGTGCGCTTCGGATAGGAAGAAGTGGAATATGGTGACAAGAAAAGCCATGGGCCTGCTAGGCCTGTAGTGCTGATATTCATTCATTCATAGTAAATTAAAGACTCTTGCGTTTAGTACAAGTTCCATTATGATATCTTATCAGGATCGTACAGGCATTCCGTAAATAAATTCATATTTTGAGTACAAAATGCGGCTAAACTAATTTTTTAGAATTTATTTTTATAAACAAATATTATCTAAAATACAAGAATATTATAAAATAAAATAAAAAATTGTAATACACTGTATTACAATTTTTTTTGCACAAAATCTAAACCTACCGAACAGCCTTAACAAAATAAATAAAATACCTTTTTTTTTAAATTAAAAAACAGTTTCCATGAACAGATTTCAATCAAAATCCTTTTAAAATTAATTAAAATACTAAATATGCAATTTCAATTTAAAATTCCTATTAGTTCTAGAGGTAAAGTGCACACAAAATTTGTCCCCATACACAAATATTTTTTGAAAGTGATGATTTTTGCCATTGGCCAATCGTCATTGATTATCAAAAAATGTCTGGATGGGAAACAAAATACTTATTAAAAGCAATGTACTTGCTTTTTATTGGGACAGGGGGGGGGTAGTAATGTTAAAATACCCAGGTCTTTAATTTTAAGGGTAAATATTTAAAATAAATACCCGGGTATTTACCCAAAATGGGTATTTTGTAGACTATTTCTACTTTAATCTCTATAAATTAGAACAATAAAAGTTTAATCAACCTCTTTGCACATTTGAATTTTATTCTTCTCCCTTTAACTAAAATGAACTTCTCTATTGATTAACTTCCATTTCTTGTTTGCATGCTTGCAAATCTAATTGTAGCATTTTTACAGAACTGCAGACAAGTTTTGTTTTGGGGGGGAGGAGCACTTCCGTGATTTCTTTGAAGAAACTAATTTTGATGACCTTTCAACTTATTTAATTTGGGGAAAGAGGGTACATGATCCCAGTGCACATTGGAGCTATTGAGTTGAGTTTTGCATATTCCTCCCGTTTCTTTAACATTTAACAATGCTCAATTGGATACTCTTTTCCCCATTCTCACAAGTATCAGTTCAAACATAATAATAATAATCTTGACACTGTAACAAACTGGTTGATTCCTCCTAAACTAACTAAACTGCAAGTATAAACACTAAAAAGTAAAATATCCATTTTTTCTTAGTCCCCCCAGTTATACGTCGCCCAGTGGGATTCGCCCAGTTGTCGCGTACTGATAATAACTATAACTACCCCCTGGGTGTATACCCAGCTAACACTGAACGTATTTTTTCTTATTAAGAAGTTGTAATCTTTTCCATCATAAAAATGATTATAAGAATCCTCCAGATTAGTTAAAGATGTTAGGCATGTGAGAATCCTCAATAATTCTCTTTGCTATGAAAGTGGATACTTCTGAAGAACTGGGAAACCAACATTTATTATGACAAAAACTATACTATTTTGAACCAATGCCAGACTACGTAATAGCAAAAACTTAACTAGATAATGTAAGAGATTCCTAAAAATCATTTTAAAAAAGTTGAAATTTCTTTAAATCCCAACACGGTAACACCAAGTATTCAACTAAATCGTTGAAACAATCTGGAATGTTAATATAACCGTGAAACTCCTTTTATCGACAATAATTTAATAAGTTCTTAAAAGCAACTTTAATAACTTAAAACTTATGCTTACCGAGTAGATGCACCATCGGTAGATCGATTATCGCATATTGCACTGGTGACTAAACCAAAATATCTAGAATCTTTATCTGTGGATGAGCTTATATAAACAACTCGACTCGTAGGATAAATTGCTAAAATTTGATTAGAAGCGTTTTTTAAAGTAAGACAGGTAGGTAATACAGTCATAAGAACTGTGGTTGGAGTTCTTTTTTCTTGCCTTAGTTTTCTTATGCAACTACATACGGTTTGCAAACGTGCACTTGGTAATAATTGTTTAGGCATTTCAATAGTTCCCAAATATCCTACCAGTGCTTTGTATTCGATAGGACCACCTTGATTTTCGACACAATTATTTTCTTCATTTATTACGTTGGTGTCCGATTGTTTTCTAGTTGGATTTTGTAATCGCATAACTTTTTTTGTTGGACTATTAAAGCCTAATCGTTCAACAGAAGTACCACTGGCTTCGTGTTTATAATTCCTATGTATCCTAGGTCGATGCATATACTTAGGTTTCCTGTTATTTCCGGCTCTATTTAAATCCATATCTTCGTCGCTACTGTCGGAATAATAATTTTCGGCAATAGTCATTTGAATTGGACCTACACTATTGCCAATTAAATTGACAACCGAATCGTGTGTACTCTTCGAGACAGACATTCCATTTACAGATATTAAAAAATCACCTGCACGAAGCCCCGCCTGATCTGCTGGTGATTTAGCCACAATACAAGATAAAATACAAGGCTGTTGTCCCGAAATGGTAAAACCAAAACCGTTGGGTCCGCGATTAACCTCCACCGTACGTAGACCATAGTTTGGCCGTTTTTTACGACGCCTGTTCGGATGCATGTTTACAAATTATCTAATAATTTTTAAATTGATTCAAGTACCCTTTGAAAATACTTTGTTTATATTAAATGTCAACACACGTCACTAAAAGGTGCATATTAAAAAAACAATGCATTTTAAATGGCTGTTCTCGCGGATTACGTTACTAACGGCCACCTAGCGAAAAATATGCGCATTTGTTTAATTTATAAAAGTAGTTTAGCGGAATGTGTCCTACTTAAGAGCAAGATATTTAAGATAGGTAGAGGTATTTAACTGCTAGAAATTTAATAAATTAATATTTTATTCAAATTTCATAATCATATTATATACAGGGTGTCTCATAACTCCGTGAGTAATATTTTATATTACATTATTTGGTAATCGATATGTAATTATTGATACATAATAACAAAGGCTGTTCAATTTTATGTATCTCACGGGTTCAACAAATGCCTACTCGCTTGCTCAAGGTAACATTTTAAGTTGTTGTAGGTTCCCTATATTAGCACAGATGATGGGATCTAGGCAGGATTTTTTGGGGAGGAAGTGTTCTTGCCGAGTCATGCTATACCCATTAATAAATAACATACGTAAGCCTTAACTATGAGGGATGCTAGTGAAGTTACTATTAAATAAGAATAAGGAGCTGCGTGGAACTCTTCAAAGTTATTACGTTGACGTCAACTGTTACTCGCAGTAGAAAGTTGGAAGGTAATCCGAGGAACTTCAAGGGGAACTCTTTGTGCAAATTTTAACTAGCCTTAAAATCTGAAAATACTACAATAGTTTTGTGGATGTTTAAACATTCAAAACAGTTCGTCGATCGAACCCTACGTATGATTTTGTTTTCAGCATTCAACAGATTCCGTTCAAACTGTAAAAAGTGTAAAACGGGAAACATAAAGAGTTCCTTATGTACAAGATACTTTTTTAACAAATTAATATATTATTTCAACTTTATATTTATATGTACAGGGAATCTCATAACTTCGCTCAATAACACAATATAACATTATAACACTAATTTTATATGTTGAACCTACCTACTTATAAACAGTTAAATTTTTAATAAATTACTCAAATTTTTGCCAATCCGACTTATCAGTTGGACCGGTATCAGACTTGAAGCCCGACTTATCGACATCATTTCTAATATTGGCAAACTGGCTAACAATAACTTCATCGTCACTGAAATCATCGGTTAACCAATCTGAGTGATCGGCCTGTTTGGGTTTTTTAATCTCAAACTCGTACTCGTCAAAGAAACCCTCGTTTTCAAAAATTGGGGGTGTAGGTTGGAAGCGGCTTGGTCCCAAACTTGGCCGACTCTTTTTTAATTCTGTAGTAGAACTGCCATCAAATTCTTTCCGACTAAAAAGAGTTGCAATTAAAAATATTTTAAGAAAATGTGTAGGTACAAGTCTTACGTCTTTGCAGGTGAAAACTTGTTCCTTACTATGTTTACAATGCAAGGTAAAAATAATAATGCAGCTAAGATACTGCAACTGATAACGATCCATTTCGTGTAGCTTGCCGTGTTATCTGGTTCAGAGTATACTTTCATATTGTACTTATCCAGAAATGAACCTGCATAATTAATCCACATGTCATCTAACCGTTCAGAATTTATTTGATAACCTTTCCATTCTAAATTTTCTTTGTAAACAATTGGCAACGAAAAATTAACTCGTGTGCAAAGATGACTATTGGGCCAATAATGTGGGCATTGGATGATATGATGAATTAAAACATTTTGTATGCTATAAATTATTTAGATAACCAAATAGAGAGTATTTATAACGAAAATCTTAATCTTACGTGATTTCTTCCAACAGCGTAACTTCGTATGATTTACAGTACTCGGTTGATGCTTCAACCATTGCAGTTTTAAAATCATCAATATTTTTTTGGATAGTAAAGTCTTGTAATGATTTTCCAAATAAATTACCGGTAAAGAAATTTGATTCGTTGGGAGCTGGAGTTGGCCATGGACTAGTAGTTGTTGGACTTTCCGTAGTTGTTAAAGGTTCTTCACCTAACATAATGCGTGAAATCAGTATAATTAACACTAACCCGAAAATTGCAACACCGAAAGGTTTGCCGAGAGAATGTTTGATCTGATTATTGCTAGTTGGTAGGTAATGCTTTATTTCTAGTTAATTTAGCTCGACTGGATTATTCCTGTCATACCATGAACTTGTGGAAATATCTAATTTTTAAAATATTTATTGTCTTACCAATTCTTTGATAAGAAAGTTGAAATCCATCTTTTTGTTTTTCATTGGAACCAAAAACTTGAAAACTAATGTGTACGGTATTAGTATGAAAGAAATATTTCTGTGGTTTTTTTAACATGTAAATAAATACTTTTCCGTTGCCTTCATCAGTCTCACTTTCACCTAAAATAAGTAAAGCAATAAATGAATTTATATTATTATTTATAGCAAGTGTATAAAAAACGTAAAACTAGTTTAAGAGTTGATTTCGTGCTTGAGTCAGACTCAAGTCTGAGATCGAGCAAAGCATTGACCATAAGTACGAGCATTGGAACTGGAACATCGACCCTTATTTTATTATTGAAAAGATTCAAAAATATTTTAGACAACTCAGAAGAAAAAGATTAATTTCTTTTTATTAATTTTTTAATATAAAAATTTTTGTCATTTTTAACATAACAATAAGTTTTATAGTATCTCGTTTAGTTTGTAGAATTCTTAAACTTACCCGATTTAATCAGTAAAAAATCTCCATCTTCACTATTCAAATTTAAATGTTTTACTTCGATTAAAATGGAATAACTATTGGGATCAGTTTTTATAGTAAGGCTTGCAGATTCGGTGTAAGGTTCAGGATAATTGTTTGAAGACCACGGGTACACTTCATCATCGGTAATATATTTAGGAGATAATTTAGGCTTTATTTCTGGCGATTGTGAAACTATTTCTTCGTTTTGCAATTTTTCTAAAAATGTACAGGGCTGATAAGATTATACCATGAAAAGGTAAAACATGCATAATATATAAAGGGTGATTTTTAAATCTACAGAATGAGACAGAAGTCTGAAGTCTCATAAGTATTGATGTTCGAGAAGATTGGTATTGAAAAATAAAATTATTGACATTTTTTCTTTCTGTCCCGTTCTGAGAACTTAAATATTTCCTCTCGTACCTGCATTAGATATGTAAGTATATCATAGGTACAGATAATATTTATGGTAAGCATAGGTTATCTAATTTTTAAAACTTACCAAAACACGAACACGTTATTATAATATACGTTAGTAAATATTGCAGGACTATAAAAATATTCATCTTGGAGAGGGTTGACGAAATTGGTAAAATAATGTAAATACTTCATACAATGAAACTAATTATTAGGTATTGTGAATTATAAGTTTTATCATTTTTTTATCTAATTTGAAAAGCGATTCATTGATAAGATATTTCCTCTATAAAATAAAAGTGGATAGCTTATCATTTATTAAGTTAATCCTATATGAACAGTAAAGTAGTTAAGTATTTCTGCGTTACAGAAATAGTAAAATTAGATTTTGCCCATGTGGCTTTCTCCACATAGCTTCTTTAAAAATTTTATTCGATTGTTTTGCTTCTTTGATACTAATTCCGTTATCTATCTAGGCGGCTGTGATCAGAAGTGGGCCAAAATCCAATTTGGGTTGTATACTACTGTAAATAAATGTTTCCGCAAGCATAGCTTTTGGAAAGACGGCGGGCGCCTTATCGCCCTCCTTATCTCAGCCGCCACTGTGCAATGCAATACATAAGAATGTTCTGTATAGATTCTGACATCTGACTAGCCCTCAAAACGTCTTCCCCCGCATCTTAAAGAATATTCCAGAAAATCTGTAAAACTCAGGGATGCTTTTAAAAATATTAAATTTTACCAAAGGTCTATAATTTGAATATTTTACCGGTAATCATTGTTAAAATACCCGCAACTGCTCCGATTGTACTTCAGCAACTAATGAAGCGACTGGCCATTTCAATATTTGCCTTTGTTTTCTACCAACACGGCTCGTACCTGTATTGTTACGCCACTGGCATTGATTGTTGTCATGGCAATATATTTAAAAAAGTGAGGTTATTTTCTAAATACGTTAAAAGGTGTTATGATTGAAAGTGGATTTTATTAATATTTATTGAAAATACAAAAGCATTAGATTATGAAATTTCGTGCAGTTATTGACGACACTGCGTCAATGAGGGATTTTATGAGTATATTTCTGCTGTATATATCATTTTCTTACAATTAACTTTAATATTGGTTCAGATATAGTCAACAGTCTTTCTAAACTTGCCAAGGAAGGTGTTATGCGTTTGTCGCGCGGAACAGTTTATTTTATAATTTTCGATGAAGAGGAGCGCACCCGAAAACTTTTAGTTTGGTGCGAACTACCAGTTAGTTATTATTTTAGAGCTTACAATTTGGAAGGTGTGAATGAAGAACACAATGAAATTTACTTGGCCTTTACTACCGGTATATTTTTGTATAAAATGCAATTGATTATGTTTTGAGTTTTCCCATTTTAGGTATGCTTGCTAAATCGTTGGCAACTTTAAAACAAAATGGCAAAAGCTTAAAAATCAAATTGACGAGTAAGCAAGTGCCTTGTTTAACATTAGAAATCGAACTTGTAAGTATAATCGTAATGACAAATAAACATTCGGCCAATGTTATATTTTAGAATTCGGATGATGGATTTACAAATCGACAAGTTACTCATGATATACCAGTCGATGTTATCGCTAGAAAACATTGGAGTGATTACGAGCAACCAACACTTCAGGATTTTCATGTTAGTATTTCTTATAATAATACTACAATATAGTTGAATCGTTTATTGAATTAGTACAAGTACATTTATATTAATCAGTCGAGGTCTGCTGGTGGTCAATGTATGCAATAAAAATTAATATATATTAAGAATTATACATGCTTCTACAAGTTGTTACCGACAGAAAGGAGTGAGGCCAGGTAGATATTCATTTAAATGTAACATGTTTCATTTTTAAGGTGTCGATTGAAATGCCCCACTTAAAACGAATAAAAAATATTGTGGAGAGAATGAAAACTATGAGTTCTTCGTTAATAGTGAATGCAAATAAATTTGGCAGATTAACATTAAAAATAAAAACTAATATGGTCACATTATCGGCTCACTTTCCAGATTTGGGTGTTCAATCATTTGTTAGTACGTAAATATCATTCATTGATTTAAATTTATTTATAATTTTACAAATCTTTAGTTGGACATATGCAAGAAGATGAAAATGAAGAAGAAAATGCCAACGATCTGAGCACAGTTACAGCTACAGTTGACGTAAAAAAGTTCCTCATGTTTCTTACTGGAATGCACGTTAACAATTATCAAACTACCTGTAGCATAGTACACAACTCTATGGTAAAATTAGCATTGACACAACCTGATGCTTTATCGTTACAGTTTTATTTAACCGAATTGTCTTTATAAATAGAATTGTATATTATTATTGTTTTTAAAAATATAACATGTTCAAAGTTATTCTATACGTTTATGTTTAAAAGTATTCATGCAAATGTGTATGAGACTGATAGGCTATCACAGTTTTCTTTTAAAAAATAATTTGGTACATTTATACATAAACGCTAAGGATAATTATTGTGGTGAGTAAAATTAAAAATGGTAGCCATGTTTTTATAAATCCCATAAAATTTACGTATCTGCTGTGAAATGGCATTAAAAGTGCCAATTTGACCATATTCCAGTTTTTTGAGTTATCGTAGTTCATTAAATTCAAAGCCATAGCAACATGTGAATGACAATTATCGCAAATTAAATTATGTGTACGTCCCTTATACACATCGGAAGCTTCTGTTACTGCACGATCCCACGCACTCGCTCCTCCTTGTGCTTTTAATGGATCCATGCACCAATATTTTGTGGGTCTTCCAAATGCCATATTATCTTCAGAAACGTAAAACGGTCCAGCAAAATCTCGTATTACGCCCGACGATAACGCAATTCCCATATGACCTACTATCGGAATTATCCATGTCAGAAGTGGTATTGGAGTCCATACTATACAAAATGGGAAACGATCTTTTGATACGTCGATTTCTGGAGGATGACTGTTTCCCATTGTTTGTTATAAACTAGTTCTCACAAAAAAATATCTCCTGTAATAAATTAGGTTAGAAATGACATCTCCCAACTTGGTAGTCAAGATAAACTTTGGCGGAATATTTGAAATTTTAATATATCAGAAAAGAAGGGCAGATTCATAAACAGAGGCGGTCTCAAATTCCTGAAGGGGGATTATATCAGATTTCTGAAAAGTTACAAAAATAATTTTGAGAAGTTAGCCATGGATTCAACCATTGACCCTTTGATTTAGATATTGCTTATTTGTTTTTCATTTGGCCGCGTTATGTCCACTGAAAAATGTACCCAGATTCATAGATAAGTTTTTGTTGCAACTGACTAGGTTTGTAAAAGTCAATCTGAAAGGAGCTGTTTACGAATACAGATAAGGGTCGTTTGGAAATCTGTTTTGCGAGTTCAGTTTGACATTAATTTATTTTAACTTTCGTTAATTTGCTTGCTTATTCACATTAGTGTACTTAATTATTACATAGCAAAATTGGAGTCACATAAAAATAAAGTTTCCACCACTTGATAATACATTGGACTCGAAATCAAAAGCATTACGTCCAAACAAACCAATCGATATTGCAAAATTTAAAAAAACAAATCTTGAATAGAACTTATACCAAATAAATTATTAATCAAATAGTAAAAACACAAGTCTTTATTATATAAAAGAGAAATAAAACAATTATACCATCTTTAACAGAAACAATATTTGTAAATATTAACACAAACGGAATGTGAGCAGTAAAATGTCATATATTTACAGCACTTTCAGTTTGTTTGGTACTGTAATACTAAGCAACAAGTGCAACATGAAACAAAATTTCTAAACAAAAATTTAATGCTCTAAAATACTATCGTAACACTATTATCACAGATAGCATGTTATTTAACAAGATAATGAGTCCTAAATCTAGCAAAATGTATTTATATTTAATTAGAAAAACAAAAGATCCAATTCTTAAGATCACTAAAAATATAAAGGTTTGGTAGAACTATTACCAAAGCTCTTCTTCAACCTCCACTGCTTTCGATTGACCAACATCCTGTTAAATAAATTCAGAATTAGTTCCATTAATTTAAGTAAAAAGTTAAAAATGAAAAAGTGCAACTTACTCCACGCATATCACAGCCACCAAAGGCAGCAGAACTATCGAATGATCCTGTATCACCACCAAAACCTAACAACCAGCTTGGAACACTTTGGCCAACTTGTTGTAAAATTGTTGCTAAATTACTAGCAAGAGCGGAATCTTGTTGCTCATCATAAAAACTAGTTGCTTTACCACTGTTACCTGAAAAGAAATTCAATTGTAAAATTAAATTTTGTAACACAAAATTTATGGAAACTTACCTAAACGTCCAGTACGGCCAATGCGATGAACATATTCATCAATGCTTTTAGGTAAATCGAAATTAATTACATGTTTTACGTTCTTAATATCCAAACCTCGGGCAGCAACCGAAGTAGCAACAAGCACATGACGACTACCGGCCTTGAAGTCTCGCAAAGCCTCTTCACGTTCACGTTGCAAACGATCCCCATGTATACTTGTAGTACGGAAATCATTTTCACTTAAATAAGTGGCTATAAAATCGGCATTTCGCTTAGTTTCGACAAAAATTAACGTGCCATCAACGTCTAAAATAATCAATGCACAAAATTAATTTTATATTATTTAATAAAAGTATGTGTACGTACTATCGCCCTCTTTTAAAACTTCTATTAGTTTGCTGCGTTTACCAAATTTGTTGACTTTATGTACAACTTGTTCCACATCTGTTGAAGCAGCACCAATAATGCCGACAGTAACAAAAATGTAATCGTGTAAGAATTTGGAAGCTAATCTCTGTATGTCTTCGGGGAATGTAGCCGAAAACATCAAAGTCTTTCTTTGGCCCTAAAAGAATGTTTGATTTTCATTAAACTTTATTTTTTTTCTAATATAAAGTATAAACTTTACTTACCGTAGGAGGCATAGTGGGATCTCCCAAAACTTCTTCCATCGTGGGCAAGAAACCCATGTCCAACATTCTGTCAGCTTCGTCCAGAACAACAAATCGAATTGACGAAAATGTAATAATACCCTTCTTGGCAAAATCACCCATACGACCAGGTGTGCATACCAAAATATGGCAACCATTTGCCACATGCTTTCTTTGATAACCAACTGAGGTTCCTCCATATGCAAGAACAGTCTTAAGACCTGAATCGTGGGAAAATTTTCGAGCTTCTTCAAAAATTTGAATAGCCAATTCACGTGTTGGCGAGATAATTAAAACTTGTGGTTCCGTGTGTTCCATATCTACAACCAATGGTGTTGGATTTTCCAATAAAGAGTTGATTATTGGAATAAGGAAAGCAGCCTAATAACAATATCGGTTAGTTTGTTTACCAGCAAAGAATAATAAACTTTATCTTACCGTTTTTCCTGATCCTGTTTGGGCACATCCCATAAGATCACGTCCTGCCATTATTACAGGAACCGCATGCTTTTGTATTGGAGTAGGTTTTGTGTAGTTCGATCTTTTAATATTACTAATGACTAAAGAGCGTAATCCTGCTTCCTCGAAAGAAGAAACAGATGGTGGGATGTTGTCACCAGTAATTTCAACTTTAATTTCGTCAAACTTGTCAAAATTTATTCCACAAGTAATACCGGTGTTGAAAAGTTCCCCTTCGTCATTGGTGGGTTCAGGTGGAATGTAAATTTCTCTAGGCTTCTGTGGTTGTTCAGAAGAGCCATCTGCTCCTCCATCTCTATCTTGAGACCTTCCTTCCCGACCGCCACCTCTACCTCCACGACCACCACGCCCACCTCTTCCCCCACCAAAATCATCTCTTCCCCCACCAAAATCATCTCTTCCTTCACCCAAGTTTTCTTTTCCACGTCTGGAGTCTCTTCCTCGACTGGATGACCGCCTATCATCGTCGTTACGATTGTTTCCGCGAAATCCTCCACGCCGACCTTCGTTGCGGTTACCATCAAAATCTCCCCCATTGCGATTTCCATCGTATCTATTTTCGCCATCGTTTTGATTCCCATCAAATCTTCCTCCTCCTCTACCACCACGTCCACCTCTACCTCCTCGTCCTAAAATGAATTTATGTAAAAATTGTTACCAAAATAATTTAAAATTTAGTTTACCTCCTCGACCTCCTCTATCGAAGCTTCTACCCCTAGGGTTATCATCAGTATCACCGTTATTGTCTTCCCAATGCGATTCTATACATAATTTTTTTAACATTAATATTACGTATTGTTATAACTTATATTTTTATTACCCTTCTTATTTTCCTCCCAGTGACTTTTCTCGTTACGATCTGTGTTGCCTCTGTTTGGTGATCTAAGAGGTCTCGAATTTGAAGAAAATCCTCGCCCACGGTTAAAGCTTTTACCACCTTCTTTGGCAAAGTGATTACCAGTGCCCTAAAAAAAAATATACACTAAAATTTCTATATTCACAAAAAAATTTAATTATAAGAAAGATGTGTAGGTACCTGCACTGGCAGCTTTATAATTCTTTACACAGTTCACTAAATTTTATTACGAAAGTGATAAAATGACTTACAAAAATTCTCTGTATGACGCTGTATACTTTTATAAGCAAATTAAAATGAATCGGTGAGATTAAGAACAGTACAAGTCCAAAATATGACATTTTCATCTGTTATAGCAGTTTTGTTTTAAATATGATGTTGCATCAAATGAGTGAAAGAACAGTATTAATGATCAATGATACCAGAGGGTACAGTGCATCATTGAGAGTAAGAAGAGTACAAATCCCAGGACTTGTATTGTTCTTATTCTCAACAGATGGTAAATGAGAAGTAGGATATGCATAGATTATGATGTATTTTGCATGATTATTCCATGTATGACATTCCAATCTAGTTGCAATTAATTACAGTGACTCACATAAGAACTCGGGCAGTCCTATGTTAACAATGTAAATGGACCATTTTGAATCCTTTTTTGGTCATATTAAAATCGATTTTACAGCAAAACATTTTAGACATTTTTTGGTGCAAATTTCATTGACTTCAATTTTGTTTATATACATTTTTTTATTTTGTCGCGCCGTTTCCGACCGACAGCGACTTAAACAAGACTCTGTAAAATGCAAAAAATATTGTCACCTATATTCGGAAACGGTTCGTAAAATAGAAAAATTTATATAAACAAAAATGTAGCGAATGAAATTTACAAGAAAATAATACCTATTCATTTTGTTTCACCGTTTTCGAGTAATAGATGAAAATATTTTTTTTGTATTTTACAGAGTCTTGTTTAAGTCGCTGTCAGTCAGAAACGGTGAGACAAAGTAGAAAATTGAAGATAATGAAATTTGCAACAAAAATTGTCAGAAAAATGTTCAATTTTCATTGGTAACATAAGGGTGTCCGAGTTATTATTCGACTCACTGTACTTTACTATAACATATGTTATTTTTTGCAATTTTCACTCAATTGAGAGTAAGAACAGTAGAAGTCCTAATTTGTTTATTGTGAATATTTCAAAAATGCATCAACTAACATATTTTATTTTTAGTTTAACAAACATGTAATTTGTTAGGGGACGTCCATTAATTACGTCAGGTGTTTTATCGTAAATTTAGACCCCCTCCCCCTTGGTAAGATTTGGTAAGACCCCCCCCCCCCAATTTGACCTCACGTAATTAATGGACGCCCCCTTACACTAAGGGCCAACTTCATAATGCATTTTAAAGGAAGCGTTAAATCAAAATGAGCACTTTGACTTTAAAAGTGTCACAACATTTAGCCTAAGCGTATACGAAGACGCAGGCAGCGCAGGCAACACAGTTCAGTACAGCACAGGTTTTTGTAAACAATGCATTACCGTATAAGAGCGTATACATCAACACAGCCGCGTGCAGCACAGGCACGTACCTGCACAGGCCTGCGTCGCGTTGTAGTTGAGGTACAGTTTTCTGCGTTCAGCCAACACGTGTACTTGGGTTATTTATGTAATTAAAATAAATGTTGTGTTATTTGTGTTCATTATTCGGGATCCGTATGCGCAGTTCAAGCATTTGCTGTGTCACATTGTTTTATCTGTGCTGCACTACCCTGCGCTGTGCTTCGCGGCCTGCGTCTCCGTATACGCCTAGGCTTACACTTTTGGACTTGTACTATTCTTAATCCACAGATTTAAATAAAATGATTTCCTGTTTAGCGACATAAAACTGGTGTAATGTTATCACAATGCTGTGATTCCAAGAAATTTCGTTAATGCTTAGCAAGTAAATATACCTAGTATAAAAGCAACAGTATTTTTCAATAATATAAACAGAGTTTGTGAAACATTTACTAAAATTTGTAGAAGTATCAATTTTGCAAAAAAAAAAAACTAGTACTGGTATCGTGAAAGATTAAGTTACATATCGCTACCTGAAAGCTACAGATATCTTGCCAAACTACAGTAAGTGTTTTATAATTTTAAAACATTTTTTGTTGTATACTAGGGAAACATTAGTTCTACCGTTACAATGTTTAAAATTATAAAACACTCACTGTAACTTTCAGGTAGCGATATTTCTTAATTATTGGATTGAGTAGGCGTTTTCGAACAGACACGGCCACACCAAGCCACAAAAGAGTGAAATTACATGAAAACTAATGATAAAATTTACGATAAATTACGATAAAGCCCGTCTCTGAGATTGTTCAACAACTAGTCGGTATCTGCCACAAAATTGTGACCGACGCCACTTTACTGATTCAATTTGCAAGGTTTGCTAAATTTACTATCAGCAAGGATATTATTACTACGTTATGAATGTTGATTTCAGCAAACTTGTATTTTATTTTTGTCTGAAAGTGAAAATTTAATCAGGAAACTTGAGTACCCTATACTGAATGCCTATACTTTACAACGGAGCCAAGCTTATTTTATAAATAAATGTTTACCTTTATTCGACTGAAAAATTTTTTAATTTAAACAATGTAATATAAGAAAGTTATTTCGGATGTATTCCCAAATTTTTTTTCTTTCATAGAAAAGTGGTTTTAGGAACCTCAGATCAGAGTTCACCCAGGGTTTTAAACCTTGTGTATTCAATTCTGTTAGGCTTTATGATTTTAAAGTAAAATTCTGACATTTTAAGAGCGCTAGCTAGAAATAAAAAATTCAAGTTTCTAGGGGGGCGCCTATGGTTCAGTCCATTAATGGATATGAGAGAGAATACCTATTTATTCACTAACTACCATTCTTTCGCTAGTGTATGTATGCTTCGACTTCCCACAGGTACCAAAAAAAGTATATTGAATGGCATGGCGTGAAATTAAACGCTCATGTTAGCAATTTAAATTATTGTACTTTTTGTCATAAAAAACATGTTTCCGGTAAGTAAAACTAAAAAGAATGAAATTTGCAAATCAGTAAATAAATAAACAAATAAAAATTAATTCACAAGACAATTAATCACATAATTTCAAAAATTATGTTGATTATATTTCAAAATAAAACAAACTTGCCTAAGAAAAACCAAAGAAACGGAGAGACAACAAAATTTTAAAACCGTTTTTGCAAATGTTTTATGAACAATTATTAATATTATGAATTTGTCTCGTGCAAATAGTTGCATTAAAAATGATTAACCGTATGAATTAATAAAATAAAAAATATGAATTTCTTTGGCTTTTATCTGCATATCAACGAAGACTTTCCTATCGTACGATAAGAAAAGTATTTTCTGAATTTTAAGATCTTTTAAAAGAATGGAATTTTAAAAACAGTGTTCTATATGAAATCAAGAGTTCCAGTGCTATCCTAATTTGAGATTTTTGAAATTAGCCAGTAATGTCCTTGATAATTAAATTTACCCCTACTAAATATTAAATGAATTTTTACAAAAATATTCAAATATACCGCCATCGAAACCACAGTGGGTTAGGAATGTTTGATTTGTAAATTCATATCGGGTAGAATCTTGATCAAATTTGAAATACAAGTTACGAACTATTATTCGTAGCATTCAAACAATGTTCTTCTCACGCAGTGAAAGTAAAATGAATTTCATGTGCGAGTGTATCACTTCGCTTTCAACTATACGCCTAAACACATTAAAATATGAAATTTTGCCGAAAATTTCACTAAATTTTAACCTCAATTTCTCCTTGACCAAATTGAAATACAAAATTCAATTAAAGATACTTACTACTGAAGACGAGGTAATTTGAGGTTCATCATCCCAATTTTCATCCATTCTGAATTTGTTTTACTAGCTGCAAAGAACGAACGATTAAAAAAAAAATAATATCAAGTAGCGGATTGTTTAAAATTACTGCAGTAGCAACTCCATCCGCCAACGTTATATTAAAAACAATCAAATCTCACTAAATATATAATTTTCAAATTGTGCCGAAAGACGAGTAGTATATTACTGTCTTTGCAACAGCGAAACAATTATCTCGACGATTATAAAAAAAAAAAAGCGCGAAAACACATGTGAAATACATGATAATAAAATTTACAAGATATAATTTACCTGTTATTAATTGTCACCAACTAAATATTCGATGATTAGTGATAATATCACTTTATTTAGCTTAAAAATCACAGTTTGATTATAAAAACCAACGAAGATTTTAATCAAATATTCAGATGTTAAAATATGATCTTCACTCAACTACTTGCACTTGGATAATGAAGGAGCTAAAAGAGACGCCGCTGAGGTATGCGTCAAAAATTTCAAATTGCCAACACAATAACACCAATAACACTAAAAACCAATTGGTAACACATGTGGTTGGTCCTAGATTCAAATATTTGAATCTATAAATTTAAATTTATTGTAAACTACTGCTAGTAAACATTAATCTTAATATTTTAAATAAAATTAATTAATTATTTTTTGTATTTAATTGAAATTAATAAAAAATAATTTCAACCAGTGATTTGAACAGAAAAACAATTAATTTTATTAGTAGGGCCGGATTTAAAAACCTAAGGATACAATCACGGTGGCGATGAAATGAAAAGAGGTAAAAATTATTTTCGTTAATGGTGAAGAAAAAATAATTCCTTTTATTTACTAAATTATCATAAGAAAAAAAAAGAGTTTGTACGTTTTATCAATGGTTTTATTATTTAAAACCATTAAAAAAAAATTGTGGTAGCCTTTTAAAAAAACTTACGACAAGGTCACAGCTCAAAAACAAAAAACGATGAAAACAGAAAATCATGACATTTAAAAAAATTAAGTTGATGTGTCTGAGAATTTTCTGAAAAAATTCATTTCGAAGAATAAATTTTGCTTTAATTTTATTGGCACTGGAAGGAAAAAGCAGGTACAAGATATAACACATATTTTACATTATACTTATACCTAATCTTCTTAATTTTGGGTTTTTCCACAAAATTTAAAATCTTATGCTAATGAAAGGATAATAATAAATGAAACTATCTATCAATAGAAAGAAAATAAGCCATTGCGTAAGTAGTTACCCAGACTTAATGGAATTTTATGGAACAAAGGATTTCGTTGGGATTCACCTCTTGACGATTCTTTTCACCTGATTTAATTTCACTTTTGTATTATTTTTTCTATGTATATATCTGTTGTAATCTGACCATTTCTTTGCAGAAATATTTTGAAAATTGGAAATATTTGCATTTGCTAAAGAGTTTTATTTTTTTTCAATTCACTCATTCGAGGGACTTGATTACAATTTTTGCAAAATACCGCACCAAAACTCCGCATTACAGTTATTATACTTCTTCATAAGTGGTTTTGTGCACATAATAAATTAAATAATAATATAATTTTCTAGGAAGGGGGGAGGGAACAAAATATAATTAATTTTAAAAATTTCTCTTTGTCAGAACTTGATACAACTGAACAGTGGCGGTTTGTCATAACGGGCACAGGGGCACGTGCCCTCCCATCCCAAAAACAATAGAAGGATAAATTTTCATTACAAATAAATTTTATAAAACAATTTTTTTTATTTTATGCTCTCCCACTGGAAAATGTCACGAGCCACCACTGCAACTGAACCATTTACAGTAAAAAAATTAATAACTCAATATAGAATTTATACAAAAATTTTTAAGTCACGTAATTTTATGCATTTTTTTACTCCCCCTCCCTATCGTCACAAAGAACCGAGACCCCCCTTCAAATATTACGTCATCTATTCTTACACCCTCTCTTATATTATTATTAAATAAAAAAATATATATTATACGAATTTTAAAAAAATAATTAAAAATGTTTAATATGGAAAAATTTTTAAATTCTAAAAAAATTTAAGTGAAGTTATCCGAGCGTCATACAAGGCTGACCCCAACCCTTTAAACGTGACGTCTTTATGAACGACCCTTTTAATTCAACCAAAGTTTTTTTATATTTTTTTGAAGACCGAGACCTCTTAAAACAGTTACTAAGTTACCTAATTTTACAAATAATTTAGAATTTAAAATTACATTAATTTTTGCAAGATGGAAGATTTAATTTATTTATTTATTATTTTAGATTATAATTAAATTTAATGTTTCTGTAGTGTCCGATGATGACTAAAGTTGAAACGGTCGCAATATAATTGTAAAAAATCTCTCAAATTGTAATTATTTTATTAACATTTTTGCATAGGCCTGTATCTGTATAATCAGAAATGGCGTGACCAACTAGAAAAATGCGATATAACCAAATTAAGGGGAAGAAATTTTCAACGAAGATGTCTAATAGTTTTGTTCTAAAAGCGATTTTTATATGACAAAAAGTCTTCGAATGGTAGCCACCAACTGAAGGTTGGTGACGATAATTCTGCCTTTCTTGGAAAACGTGTGAACAAACCATAGAACAAATTGAATTTCTTTGTCGGATTTTGTCCTTTGATATTTAGTTATTTCGAAGTTATAAAATACCCTTAAATTGTAAAAACCAAATGATTTCCTCGGTTTTCAATAGTAGGTAGGTAATACCAGAGTAATACTGATCATAAAATTAAAATTTTCAAAAGAAACATAGTTGCACGTTGCAGCCACATGTGGAAGAACCGATAAATGTTCGATTAGACACAGAAGTCATAAATGTTGAGATTTATTTTTCCCTTTTCAGACAAAAATAATAAAAAAATATCAAATTACAATATTGCTGCGAGGCATTTAAGATATCGGGTTAGAAAATAAATTTTATAATTTATTGTTTCAAATAACAAAACACTTATTTAGCTATAATTTATTAAACCGTTAACTTACGACAAAAAAGAATTATTATGAATATTCCGAGTATACTTGAGCACATTTTTTGTAAAATAAATTAACGTTTCCGAGTTATATAGTTGCAATAAGTCTACGTTCTCACTCTTTTCTACAGGTAAATTTTAACATTATTTTCACGTTATTGGTCTTTTCAGACAAAAGTTTAAATTTTACAAGTCATATTATTAATAATGAAATCAATAACTTTTTTGTAGTAATTCCTGGGTTATTATATTATAGCCCAATGGATGACGACCTAAATGTAGGTGATACTGATTTTCACTAGAGGCCGTCCATTAATTACGTAATGACGATTTAAAAGTAACGATAAAAATTATAATTTTCAATCTTTCCCAAATATGTAAGTGAAATACCTTAAAAAAAGCTCATCAAACATTTTCCTCAACATTGGCACTTCCCCCGAAGAATGTCTTGGATCCGTCCCTGCATTATACCAAATCTTAGGTAAAGAAATACGTCAGACTCCCCCCCCTCACGTAAGGGTCTGTAAGATTTCTGATACCCCCCTTACGTAATTAATGGACCCCCCCTTTTTGGATTGATTTATCACCAATAATAGTGGATTTTGACTGAACAATAAATTAAACACTAAAAATGTTGAATTTGAAACCGTTTTATCTCACAAAAACAGGAACCCACCTCGATGAGTTACAATTGACCGATGTATTGGGCTCCGAAGATGTTGAAATAAAAAAAGATGTTAATTATTTTTCCCAATTTTATTTCTTAATAACAAATACTTATAATGTATTGCTCAGGATAATAATGCCAAATAAAATAGAATTAGGTTAAAATGAAACAAATTTACATTAATTATTTTATAATTAGGACATCAGCAATCAAGCAATTGCTATTATATTTGAAGTTGTTACAATAGTAATTGCTAAGAATAGAAAATAAAAAACCTTCAAAAATTAACAATAACATTCACTTTTCATTACTCATTGTCAAAAATTATAGAATTCAACTACGTTACATATTAACCTACACTATTTATTTCATAGCTTACCTTTTTTCTTATACCTGTTGAATGTTTTTTATTAGTCATACAAAAATGCAATTACAATATTGCAACTTGACTCTTATTGATGGTAATGAATAATTGTTATTCAAAAATAAGCAATCTTGATAATTTATAAACATGTACTAAATTACTGACTAAAGGATGCCAAGAAATCAGCTACAACTTTCTTAAGTTTTCCATCGACATCTGGTGAAATTTGTCCTTCCTTCGCGATTGCCGATAATATGTCTGTATGGCTGGTCCTGTAAAAACAGTTGTTTTATGTAAAAATAATTATCTAAATAGTAGAAAATCTTACTTTATGTGTTGAGAGAATTCCTTCTCAAATGTGGTGATTTTAGCTGGGTCAAGTTTATCTAAATGTCCACGTACACCACAATAGATGATGGCAACTTGTTCTTCAATAGCCATAGGTACGTATTGACCTTGTTTCAAGAGTTCGGTTAAACGAACACCACGATTCAAGAGTTGTTGAGTGGCAGCATCCAAATCGGAACCGAATTGGGCGAAAGCAGCTACTTCACGATATTGAGCCAACTCGAGCTTCATGGAACCGGCAACCTATTTTCAAAAATTATCGTTAGTGTTAACAATAATTATCAGGTATAAATTTAATACTTTACCTGTTTCATGGCTTTAGTTTGGGCAGCCGATCCTACTCTCGATACAGACAAACCTACGTTGATGGCAGGTCGGATACCTTTGTAGAACAATTCAGTTTCTAAGAAAATTTGTCCATCGGTAATAGAGATGACATTGGTTGGAATGTAGGCAGATACATCACCAGCTTGAGTTTCAATAACTGGCAAGGCAGTGAGAGAACCACCTCCATTAGCATCAGACATTTTGGCAGCACGTTCCAATAAACGGGAATGGAGGTAGAATACATCTCCGGGGTAAGCTTCACGACCTGGGGGACGTCTCAACAACAGTGACATCTGTATAATAATTTTAAAAGTAAGTTTAAATTAATAACCACAAAATTTTATGAATTACCTGACGATAAGCTACGGCTTGTTTGGACAAATCGTCATAGATGATCAAAGCGTGTTTACCATTGTCACGGAAAAATTCACCCATAGCACAGCCGGAATAAGGAGCAAGATATTGCAATGGAGCAGCATCAGAAGCGGTGGCTGATACAATAATAGTGTATTTATCGGCACCAGCATCGGTTAAACGTTTTTGAATTTGAGCTACCGTGGATCTCTTTTGACCGATGGCAACATAAATACAGTACAACTTCTTCTTTTCCTCATCGGCATCATTGAAACGTTTCTGATTGATGATTGTATCAATGGCTAAGGCAGTTTTTCTAAAAAAAAAATAATAACAGTGAGTTTATTCAATCCCGATTATAAAGTCCTACCCAGTTTGACGATCTCCAATGATCAATTCTCTTTGACCACGACCAATGGGTACAAGTGAATCGACAGCTTTGATACCGGTTTGCATGGGTTCCCTTACAGAAACTCGAGGAATAATACCGGGAGCTTTGATTCCGACACGGAAACGTGTTTTGGTATTGAGTGGGCCTTTACCATCAATTGGGTTTCCTAAAAATAAAAAATTTAAATTTTTGCTTTCATTTATATAGGAGAAATCATTAGTATTGACTTCTTTACCAAGTCACAGACCAAGAGTATTTTTAAAAGAATTTTAAAACTTAGGTTACATGAAAAATCCTTATATAGTAAACAAGTCTTTGATAATAGATTGATTTACACCCTATTTTGCAAAGTTAATTTAAAATTTAATTTAAGATGTATTATTATTTTATTAAATTATTATTGTCCAGTTTTAGTCGTCGAGTAACTTCTAACTCACCTTTGTTAAACTGGGCGTTAATCTCATTGTGCCAAGTAATTAAAGATCAGCTTGGGAGTGAGATATTTGAATTCAAATTTAACTAAATGTGATATTGAAAACATTTTTAGTAAATGACAGTACATAGTTCAAAGTTGAAACTTCTGTTCATTAGTATTCCAGAATTCAAAATTTTTCAAATAATCTGGTTAATTTAGAAGGCTTACCTAAAGCATCTACTACACGACCCAACAATTGTTCACCGACAGGCACATCCACAATAGCACCAGTACGTTTAACGATGTCTCCTTCTTTAATTAACTTATCGTTACCAAATACTACAACACCTACGTTATCGGGCTCCAAATTAAGAGACATTCCCTGTACAAAAAAATTCAAAATAATACAGGTGTTCCATCCAACTCACGAAAAAGACTTACCTTAAGACCGGAAGAAAATTCCACCATCTCTTCAGCTTGTACATTTTTAAGACCATATACACGAGCAATACCATCACCAATACTTAGTACGCGACCAGTTTCGTCAAGATCTGCCTTGGGTGCCGATCCCAAAATGCGCTCTTCTAAAATGGAACTAATTTCCGCACCACGGTTGGGTGTAGCGACATGGAAATTACGTGCAGCGGCTGTTACTGCTGGAGCACATACTCCTGTTACCTAATAAACACGAAAAAGTTACATAAAAGGATGCCCTTAATCAGTGAGGTTATTCAGTTACATAACATGTTCGGATTTTTAAGAAGCCGAAAAGGGCGTATGTAAGATAACTTACTGGGAAGGTTATTGGGAAATAATACCGAAAAATTGGTAATATTACTCAGAAAGCTAGTGAAGGAGGAGTATTTAGTAAAAATAAAATCGATTAAGTAACAAATGCCGAGTCGGATCCATTGACGTATAATCTCGTGAAAATTGATCGAATTGACCAAAATTGATTCACTCAATTTTTCAAACTTACTTGTGATACTGTGTTTGGTAAACGCCTTGCGGCGGTTGCAGCAAAACGTGCAGATAGAAGAGACATTTTCACCTTCACTTAACAGAAATTAAAGATGGTGATCGCTCGACGTTCGAACCCACAATGCAATGCGCGATATTCTTACGTCACATTTGGCAGATATTATATTTTAGTGGTTTTTTTTATAAAAAAAAATTACGAATGTTCAAATTCGCGAAATGACGTTTCGTGTTTTAAACATAAATGCAAATTTAAATCGATACAATTTTTCTCAATTTTCTAGTTTACACAACTGGCGGGAAATTTGAAAACACTTATCGAGGCAGCTGTCAGTGTGACATCCAGCCAAACATCATTTTGGGATAACTGGAGTTTGGATTATCAGATTTAAAATTAAAAATATCTCTAAAAAGTTATAAACGTGATTTTATTTATAATTAAGATTAACTTTAAAAACAAGAATAATTTTAAGATTTTTGTTTTTGATCTTTCTTGGCAGCCTCTGCGGCAGCTTCAGATTTCTCATAATCGGCAATTAATTCTTCAACTTCTTTGTTCTTTAAAATGTGGGTAATAGTTTTGTCATTGGCGCGAGTTAGAACAGCCATTTCAACTAATAAAAACAAAAGATAGACGTAATAATTTCAGTTATTAAGTAGAACAAACCTTTCTCTGAAGTCAATTTAGTCATATCCAAAGTTTTGCTTAAAACTTTGATGGCTAAAGCTTTAGCATCTTTCAATGTCATTTCTCCTTCTTTGTACTCTTGCTTCAAACTAGAAACAGCAGCCTAAAAACATTTTTATTAAACTAAGAAATTTACTCAAATCGGGTAAGTTTCGTACAGCACTATTATGACCGATGCAAGTGGCTTTCCACCCACTGTAATTTCCGCTAGGATCCGACTGATACAGTTGATAACCGTAGTGTTTATCCCAACCCATGTATAATATAGAAACACCAAATGGTCGTTTACCTATAAAAATATAAATTGGGATTATTTTTCTATCTTAATTTAAATTATTTTTATTGTTTAATCATGATTTTCAAGGTGAAAAATTTAATTTACCTCCGTATTGAGTGTAAGCTTGTTTAACGTCACACAACCAAGACACAAGTTGTTCGCATGGAATGGATTCACCATACTGAATTAAATAACGTTGACCAATCAAACGCAATTCGTTGGTTAAAACATTGGCATCGGAAGTTATACCCGCTACACTGCATACCATGTCTCTGTAAAATTTGTACGCTTACTTAAGTATTCGGTTTATAAAAATTATGCTTACTCATTCAGCTTATAAATCTTCTCCGACGTAAAAACTTCATCGAGCAATTTATTTGTATTGCGGCGTTCGGCGGCCAATAAAATTCCATCGTTTGCCAAAATACCCAAACAGGTTCCTGCATGACTTATAGCCTCCATAGCATATTCGACTTGATATAATCTCCCTGTAAAAGATTATCCTGAAGGCGAGTTACACGAAATAAATATGAACTTACCTTCGGGAGAAAATATGGTGGTTCTGGTATCATAACGTCTTGCCTAAAATGTAAGAATAAATTTTTTAGAGTAAAAACTAGAAATTTAATGAGAATGACATTGCATCAAATACAAACATAACCTAAATCTCATGAAAAACTTAAAATGTAGCTTAAGTGAAATACCGAAATTACTTAACTTTATTAAATTGGGTTTATAAACTAATTTGAAACATTTTTACTAATAATACTTACCATATTTAATTCTAGAGAAAAAAATCAAATGCTATTTTATATCACAACTTGCCGAATTTTAAATCACAAACTTCAAGTTGATCGCCCAAGTATACCAACCATGCAAACGTATAAAAATATGTCACTGCCTAATTAATTCATAACTTGCGAAAGTATCAAAAATATCATGACTAAATTTCTGAATTTTAGTTTTCTTTAATGAATTTATGCATTTATTTTTTAACCGAAATGTAACAGCGATTAAAAAGATATAGCATATAGACAAAGTTATATAGAAAAAAATAAATTTTTTTTTATTAATTTATTGTAAATTCAAATTATTTTTTTAATAAAAATAGAATTTTGAAAATATAGAAAATGATTTTATATACTTTTCTTGAAAAATTAAAATGGAGACCATAAATACTTTTCGTACAAAACTTTCCGTCACGTCCTCGTATGTATAGACATGATTAATTTATTTGTGTTCGATTTACTAAATTCTTTTTAAATTTGTTTTGATTAAATTACCTTCCTCCATCTCCTTACTTATTTTTATAAATATTACGCATCATACATACGTACATTTTTGTCGCTTTTATATCAACAGCTTTTACTTTTCGAACTTTGTACCAGTTGAACTTTGAATACCTCCTGCTTTTAAAATTCATTTATTGGGACGCTTGCACACCAGTTTTCCGCAGTATTTACTGTGCTGTAGAGGATTTTTATACATTTTCCTTATTATTTTTAATAATGTCTTCGCTTGTAAAAGGTATGTGGTAATTATAAGTATTGGTAATATTGATTTTAATACTTTTTTGTATTACAATATGCTGATAAATTAAAAATAGAGCTTCGGCAGGTAGACAAAAATTTTGAAGAAAATTGAATCCCTTAAAAATAAATAAAATATGAAGTAGTAAAAACGTACTTGAAAAATAACAATTTATTTTTCTCAAGAAGTGCAGTGGCGTAACTTATAAATGGTTTAATGGGTTCAAAAATTCTCAAAATTTTAAAACACAAACTATTATTGTTAATTATGAATAATTTGTAGGTATTGTAATCGTAAGTGCTAAACGAACAGCTATTGGTACATATGGAGGTAAATTTGTCAAAACAAGTATATGCGATTTACAAACAATTAGTAACAAAGCTGCTTTGGCAGCAGCAAATATTGCTCCCGAGCTAATCGATTCTGTTAACGTTGGAAATGTTATATCGGTAAGTTCTCTTAAAAACCGTAATTCAAAAAATATATTACATCGTAAAATTTGATAGGCATCTTCATCTGATGGTGGTTTCTTAGCAAGACACACTTTATTAAAAACCGGTATTCCTCAAGAAAGACCTGCGCTTCAAGTAAATAGATTATGCGGATCTGGATTTCAATCTGTCGTTAATGGTGTGCAGGTAAGATTTATTACCAATACAATTTTATTTCTATTTCTTTACACCAATAATATTACATCATTAAACACAATAAAATTTATCAGTTTAAATTATATGCAAAACTTTATTTTTCAAAATAATCATGACATGCAATAATCTTATCAAACAATTATTATGTTAAACAAACAAATTATTATCTTAATATAATTTTTATAAAACACATTTCAATTATCCTCAACATTATAGTACACTTTACAGATAAACTAATAAAATATTGGACCCCGAGTGTTTTTATACCACATTAAAGCTCTAAAACTTGTTTTAAAACCTTCGTTGAACTTAATGGTTGGTACAACCGCTTCCTATGTGTTTTACTCAATATTTTAAACCTTTGCATATTCAAATATAAGAAGTATAATTTTAAAGAAATGCAAAATTTGGGGAATCCCTAACTAAAATATTTTTCCAAATTTGTTTTTGTGATGTTCCCATAAATTGAAAAAATATATAATATTAATAAACGTCTAAATCTCTTCTCCTTTAATCTCTTAAGGCTGAGTTTTACATATAAAACTGTGATGTTTGCTAAAATTTTCTAATTTTAAACTAGAAAAAATTTAGAAAATTTAAAATATTTTCTCATTGTTTCTAGGACATTTTAACCGGTGTTGCAAAAATTTCACTATGTGGAGGTGCAGAAAACATGTCACAAGCTCCATTTGCAATTCGTAACGTCCGTTTTGGCACCCAATTGGGAACAGATTATAAATTAGAAGATATGCTATGGGTAGGCTTAACAGACACCCATTGTAAATTACCTATGGCTCTTACTGCAGAAAAATTAGGTGCTCAGTACAAAGTTACCAGGGAAGAAGTAGATAACTTTTCTTTAAGATCGCAACAATTGTGGAAAGCTGGTGGGCAATTCTTAAAACCGAGTATTACTTAGTTCTATGTCCCTTTTTGTTATTAGCCCAAGATAAGGGAGTATTTAAGGAAGAAATAGTTGGTGTACCAGTGAAAGGAAGGAAAGGTCTAGAAACTATTGAAGTTGATGAACATCCTAGACCACAAACCACTCTAGAAGGACTTCAAAAATTGAAACCAATTTTCAAAGAAAACGGTCTTGTTACTGCAGGCAGTGCTTCGGTAATTTTCGAAAATAATAATTTCTAATAAAAATTAATACTTTTAAATGGTAGGGCATTTGCGATGGTGCAGGTACCATCATTATAGCCAGCGATGAAGCAGCTGGTCAACACAACTTGAAACCTTTAGCTAGAATTGTTGCTTTTTCGACTGTGGGAGTTGATCCATCTATCATGGGAATAGGACCTGTTCCGGCTATTCAAAACGTTTTAAAAGTTTCAGGTTTAAGTCTAAAAGATATTGATCTTATCGAGGTAAAAGATGAAAATATTTGTGATTTTAAAAACATAATTTTTTGCGTATTACAGATCAACGAAGCCTTTGCTGCTCAAACTATTTCTTGTGCTAAAGCTTTAAATCTTGATATGGACAAATTAAATGTCAATGGAGGTGCCATCGCTTTAGGACATCCTTTAGCTGCATCTGGATCGAGAATAACTGCTCATTTGGTTCACGAATTAAGGTGCGTTAAAGATATTTACCATCACAAACTTTTATAATAATTCTAAACTATCTTTAGGAGGAGAGGAGCAAAATATGGTATTGGCTCTGCTTGCATTGGTGGAGGACAAGGAATTGCAATTTTAATCGAAGCCTTGTAATTTTGAAGACTATTCTTTCATATACATATCACAATAATTCAACTTAATTTTTTATGCATGCATTTTTTTACTTCACTATTAATTTTTTTGGTAATAAGTAAACCGAAAATGTTACTTTTTATTAGTAATATTCTTTATTGTATTTTTATACAAATATAATAATATTTTACTTATTCTTATGTTTTGCTAATTGGAAATAAAAGTTCTACATTTTTATGTTAAAATAAATTAAATTTGCAGTGGTGCCAACGATTCATATAATTTGGTCACAGCAGTTCGAACAATTTGTTGGAATGTTGAATCGGTTAAGCATACCACATCCTAATTATAAAAATAATTAATTTTAAATAAGACGACTAGAAAATCAGCAAGCGCGTCTACTCTGCTGATGAAAATTGATCGAGCGTAAGAGAAATACAACCAATGCAAACGAGATGCAATCAAATATTTAAGAAATACAATCATTTTTTTTGTAAGTTTTACAAGTTTTATATTTTTAATTTATTTATTTTATTTAAACTTTTTTATCAAGCAAATGTCACAAAGTTGTATTTATTTGCTCAACTACAGCTATAGGGCTAATTAATGACTTGTCACACTAAGCTGTACCTATTACCGATCTCTTGGAATAGCATGCACAAAATTAACCTGAAATCGTTTTGGGAGCAATCTATGACACAATCAAGCCGTTTAAAACTCTCGCTTCGCTCGATCAATTACAGACGATCATCACGACTTACCAAATTTACAAGGTCAATGTCTGCACGATTATCATTCACGACAACGTGTAGTTTTTCACCTTTAAATACCTTTGGTACCGATTCCTCTCCAAACATATCTTGAAGCATTTCAATAAGACACTCCTATATTTAAAAAAACATTAGGTACTGACTGTCGATATTACGCTTTTACCTTAAAATGCATTCTATCAAGTTTTGCATTTGTTGATAAATTTTTTATGGGCACATCCAAAGATTCTGATTCGAGTATTGCAGCTACTATTGTGTCAACATATGAGTCATGCATCGGATCCGATTCCCACTAAAACAGAATATGAATTATTAAAATAAAATTACACCCTGTAGCTATTGCTATACAAACCTCAAGTGTTACAATTTTATTTTCAATTGATATGTCGATAGCATTGTATGCACGCAACTTCTTATCACCATCTATACTTTCTAGCAAACCAGCAACTTGAGTAACAAAATGTCTCAACACATTAAGCGATCCAGAATAATGGATACTTAATCGCTGCATGATGTGATCAATAGACATATCCGTGTATTCTACAAAGAAACATCAATAAGTAAAACAATTATTAAACAAAAAATTATTATTTACTTGATAAATCACTCGGAGCGAGAATGTGATAATTGAAATTTCTTTTTACCAAAACACCAGATAAAATGGAACCTGGCGATGCCTGTTCCATTGCAAGGCTACCCATAACTTTTGCTCTCTTTTCCCCACGGAAATATAATTCAACAGCATGAGTATTTCGTGGGTTGTATAATAAAATGGAAGTATTTGGATCATGTTCGAATTCCCTCTCCAAAGAGGATTTTAAACGACTCATTTCATTTTGTTCACCATGAACCAGAACCTTAAAAATGTAATTGCATAATCAAATTTACTAAATAAGTTATACTTACAACGTGGGGTGGTTTTAGCAGACGAATAAATTCGCTGGTTTGTTGGTAGTCGGTGTGAGCTGAGAAAGATATGTAAGCAACAGACATTTTTAGGGGCAGCTTCTGTCCCATCATTGTGGTTATTTCTTCTGGTTCAGATAGAATAGTTTTAGCTGGTGTACCTTCCACGCAATATCCTGATTTCAAAATAATTAATAGATCTTTAATTAAATATTTAAGTTTGAACTTCACCGGCAATAATGACTCCATTTTTTGGTTCCGTACACCACGACTCAAATAATTCACGCGATAATCCACTTTGCAACATACCAGGTGATGCCATAATTACACAAGGACCTACATCTTCAAAATGATCGATTCCCTGTAATATTTCCATAAATAAAAGTTGAAGAAGTTGGAAAATGCCAGAATTTACTTACTTTTAAATTTGATATGTGCTTAAACACAAAAGGATTGTTAATTGCAATTTGCCTTTTGATTTTATCGTTCATAGCATTAATATAAGTTTGGTATACAGCCATGCATTTTTTTGCTAATGATGAAGCATAGTAAATCGGTATGTCATGCAACTCGGGGTGTAAACCCCAATATTCATCTACAAAAAAATAAGTAAATAAAATTAATTGGTTGATGTAGCAGTTCTCAATTGATTTAAGGTATTGTTAAAGGACAGTCCGGTTTTTCTAGTTCAATAATGATAGGTCACTTTACCCAATATAAGCAGGAGTTCTTGTGCCCTTCCTAAAGCAAACACAGGTATAAGACATCTGCCTCCCCTTGACACAATGTCATTTACTAGACTTGTAAATCGGCTTTCCCTATCCTCTCTTTTTTCATGTATATGAGTTCCGTATGTTGACTCCTAGAAATAACTGAATAATCACTTAAGAATGAATGAATTTTTTGACCCAAAAATTCATTTAGTTTATTTTTTCACAAAACAAATATTTATATTTAACCCTTTAACTAAGGCTGTCTTCAATGAAACTCTGACGAGGTACGGCTGTCGTCAATAAGCGAGCTGATATATGACCAAAACTCTTCCTTTCTGCTGGTAGTGGTCGCGTGATGATTGGTCTCTCGTGCCCCAGGTGACTGCAAAATGTGAGCACTTTGAAAACATGACTGAGAGGGTACTTAAGGTAGCACACATGAATGTTCATTCGTTACTTACTCCTGAACATTATGACAAACTAAAGGAGCATGTGCTCTGGCACGGGTATGATATAGTTGGTATCACGGAAACTTGACTCAATAGTACTGACTTAGATGACATTATTCATATTGATAACTATATCGTTTTATACACAATTCTTTAAAATTTATTCTCTCCCAATATTGAACAAATCTGGATTCTGTTGTCCAATCACAACATAAAATATGCATTTGGTTATATACAATCCTGATACTGTATCTCAACAATTTTTTTAACGAAATAGAGATTGTGCTCTGTGAAGCTCAAAGCATCTCTGATGAGATGGACCGTATGGGCGACATGAATATAAATATGCTGCAACCTTCCCGCAGTGAAACAATCTGAATTTGTTCTGTTCAGAATTCGACTCCGGTATTTGGTCTGTACACATAGCAAACTATGAATTAATATTCTGTTCTATTTTATGTGTTAAACCATCCAGGGTTCCAAAATTTAAGGTTGTTAAAGATTTCAAAAATTTCGAACATGATTGATTCCTATCTGACTTAAATATGATTCCATTTCACAATATGTTTCGGTTAGACGATTTTAACGATGAAGTGAATTTCTTTAATGAAAATCTGTTAAGTGTAATAAATATATATGCTCCTATACCAGAATTGTTCGGATCTTCACATATAGTTGCATTACAGTCATGCTTAAGGTAACAGACAATATAATCAGTGTTGCTGATAAAGGGATGGTGACGCTTCTTATACTATTGGATTATAGTAAAGCATTTGATACTGTTAGTTACAGGGTGTTGATTGCTATGTTGAAGTTTTTTGGCGTTCCGGAAAACTCAACTAAGCTTCTTTCTGGGTTTTTGGTTGGAAGATGTCAACAAGTAGTTTTGGGACCCAACACTTCTAATACGGTATCTGTAACGGCAGGCGTTCCCCAGGGTTTAATTTTGGCTCCTCGGCTGTATACTGCCGACACTCAGGTTTATTTTTCCTTTCAACCAAGTGATGTGACCGATGCGTGTAGAATCATCAATGATGACCTGCATTCATTATACAACGGCTCCAATCAATTTTCACTTCCTATTAATTCAAATAAATCCAAAGTTATTCTTTTTGGAAGAAGCTCAGAAAAATTAAAAATGTCTTTAAAAATTCATACGGGTGGAACCGATCTTGAGATTTCAGAATGTGCGTGGGATCTGAGCCTGCATATCGATACCAAATTAAGATTTAAAACCCACATTACAGCTTGCATTCAGAAGGCGTATATGAACCTAAAATTAATCTACCAGCAACGGCAATTTCTATCTCGCCACCTAAAAAGAACTATAAAATGGATTAGTTCTTAACATGTGAAATTATATAATAAATTCAAAATCTAAATGATTTACATGTTACAATAAAATATTATATTATTTTATATTTTTGAAAATGATAGCATACGCTATCGAAAGCTCAAATAAATATTTAATTCTCGAATTGTTTAATTAACTTGTTTTAGTTTTAATTCAAATATATTATTATTAACTCGTCCTCGGGTATGAGTGTCGCTTATTGACAATTCTTTTTTTTTTATTATTACAATAAAGTATTTTTGAAATATTATTTTTGCGTTCCCGCGAACGGTTTTGTGAATAACCGGTAGTTAAAGGGTTAATAGACCCATGACCTATACAGATGTGCAAAATTTAATTCTTATAAAATAAGTTTGCTTGTGGATGCCCATAGAAATTACGAGCATAAGTGTTAAAATTATGATTCTTACTGTTATTAAAACATCAGGTTTTATGGTAGGAATTTCTGCGGCCATAAGATGCCGATCTTCTTGTCTAGAAAAATCTCCGGTGTATAAAATCTAGAATAAAAAATCAGCCTTCAGTTTTAAAACTAAAAATAAATCATAAATGTATACCTTTACGCCAGCAATTTCCAACATAAACATAGCTGCACCCAGCACATGACCTGCATTGTAGGCCCAAAATTTTATACCTAATACATCCTTTTCTTCATGAAAATTTATAGTCTCTATTTTGTTCATACTAGCTTCCAGGTCAGCTTCTGTATATAACATTTGCTCTGTGGAAATATTGCTCACTCTTATGTAATCTGAAAGTAACCACCTGTAGATAGCTTTGGTAGCATGTGTCATGAAGCATCTCCCTTTAAAACTGGTTTTTAGCAAAAACCAAGGTAAAGCACCGCAATGATCCAAATGAAAACTAGACAGAAGTCAAATAAAGCATTTAAATCGTTTAACAAAACAATGCAGCTTACTGTGAAATAAGTAACAGATCGATTTCGTCTGCTTCAATTAAATCTACAAAAGGTAAAGCATCCATTCCGCTCAAACCAGGATGGATACCACAATCAAGCTTAAATTTTGTCAGTACTATATTAAAATGAAAAGTTTCTCTCGTTTAATTTACCATTATCTTTTTTCCTTTAAATTCTATCATAATACATGATCGTCCTACTTCTTGACCTGCCCCTCTGAAACAAAATAACATTAATCGAATTCGAAATAATTTGATACAACTTACAAAGGTCTAATCGTCAACAAGTCGCTTTCCTCTGCGGGAACCTGCACATCTGGTTTTCTCTTTGCAGCCATCGCAATACACAATAAATTAATTTAATTTTACGTTTCTTTACGGGCGAGGCTAAAGTTACGGCAAACGTAACTTTTAGCAAATACTATAGATAGGATCTTATCTATAGTATTTGCTTATAGGAAGTCTCATAGATAAGAGAATAATGTGGAAGTGTAACCCATTTGAATATTTCTTACATTTTATTTATGATAAATAACTATCGCAATTTTAATTGAGTGTGACCAAAATGCAAGATTAGACTCTTCGAGTTTAAAATAATAAATTGAAATTCCGATCCAGCCTTTATAAACTTCCGAGATGTTGTACATACGTGTAAATCTGTTCTCCTTTAATTTATGTCATGAAGCCTGATTTTTACATAATATAGGACTGCGATGGGTTGCTAAAATTGACTAATTTTTCAATGTCGTGGCACGGTCACAACAAAGTTTTATCTATTCTGTCCCCCCATATCTTTTCTATTTCAAAGTACACATTTATTGTAATGTTATACTAGAAAAACTTGAGCAAGTTTAAAAATATTTTCTCATTGTTTCCAGGACATTTTAACCGGTGTTGCAAAAATTTCGCTATGCGGAGGTGCAGAAAACATGTCACAAACTCCATTTGCAATTCGTAACGTACGTTTTGGCACCCAATTGGGAACAGACACCCATTGCAAATTACCTATGGCTCTTACTGCAGAAAAATTAGGTGCTCAGTACAAAGTTGCCAGAGAAGAAGTAAATAACTTTTCTTTAAAAACGCAACAACTATGGAAAGCTGGTCGTCAATTTTTAAAACCGTGTTTTACTTAATTCAATGACCATTTTTGCTAATAACCCAAAGTAAGGGAGTATTTAAGGAAGAAAAGGTCCAGAAACTATTGAAGTTTCACAGACCACTCTGAAAGACTTCAAAAATTGAAACCGATTTTCAAAGAAAACGGTCTTGCAGGCGGTGCTTTGATAATTTTTTAATATAATAATTTAAAATTAAAACTAATAAACAACTAATTAATTTTTACAAGTTACAAATTCTAAAATTATAAAAATTTTAAATGGTAGGTCATTTGCGGTTCTGCAAGTACCATCATTATAGGCAGGGAAGCAGCTGGTCAACACAACTTGAAACTGTGGAAGTTTCGACTGTGGAAGTTGATATATCTGTCATGGGAATAGGACACTATCTTTAGGAAGAGAGGAGCAAAATATGGTATTGTTTGATAAGTAAACAGAAAATTTTACTTTTTATCAGTAATATTCTTTATTGTATTTTTATATAAATAAAATAATATTTTACTTATTCTCATGTTTTGCTAATTGAAAAGAAAAGTTTCACATTTTTATGTTAAAATAAATTAAATTTGCGGTGGTGCCAACGATTCATATAATTTGGTCACAGCAGTTCGAACAATTTGTTGGAATGTAGGATCGGTTAAGCAGACCACACCCTAATTAATAAAATAATTAAATTTTAAATAAGACAATTACAGACGATCATCAAGACTTACCAAATTTACAAGGTCAATGTCTGCACGATTATCATTCACGACAACGTGTAGTTTTTCACCTTTAAATACCTTTGGTACAGATTCCTCTCCAAACATATCTTGAAGCATTTCAATAAGACACTCCTACAAAAAAAACATTAGGTATTGACTGCCGATTTTATGCTTTTACCTTAAAATGCATCCTATCAAGTTTTGCATTTGTTGATAAATTTTTTATGGGCACATCCAAAGATTCTGATTCGAGTATTGCAGCTACTATTGTGTCAACATATGAGTCATGCATCGGATCCGATTCCCACTAAAACAGAAAATGAATTTATAAAATAAAATTAAACACTGTAACTATTTCTATACAAACCTCAAGTGTCACAATTTTATTTTCAATTGATATGTCGATAGCATTGTATGCACGCAACTTTCTATCACCTTCTATACTTTCTAGCAAACCAGCAACTTGAGTAACAAAATGTCGCAACACATTAAGCGATCCAGAATAATGGATACTTAATCGCTGCATGATGTGATCCATAGACATATCCGTGTATTCTAAATAGAAACATCCATAAGTAAAATAATTCTTATTAAACATAAAATTATTAATTACTTGATAAATCACTCGGAGCGAGAATGTGATAATTAAAATTTCTTTTTACCAAAACACCAGATAAAATGGTACCTGGTGATGGCTTTTCCACTGCAAGACTACCCATAACTTTCGCTCTCTTTTCCCCACGGAAATATAATTCAACAGCATGTGTATTTCGAGGGTTGTATAATAAAATGGAAGTATTTGGATCATCTTCGTATTCCCTCTCCAAAGAAGATTTTAAACGACTCATTTCATTTTGTTCTCCATGAACTAACACCTTAAAAATGTTATTGCATAATTGAATTCAGCAAATAAGTTATACTTACAACGTGAGGTGGTTTTAACAGACGAATAAATTCGCTGGTTTGTTGGTAGTCGGTGTGAGCTGAGAATGATATATAAGCAACAGACATTTTTAGAGGCAGCTTCTGTCCCATCATTGTGGTTATTTCTTCTGGTTCAGATAGAATTGTTTTAGCTAGTGTGCCTTCCACACAATAACCTGATTTCAAAATAATTAATAGATCTGTAATTAAATATTTTAATTTGAACTTTACCAGCAATAATGACTCCATTTTTAGGATCCGTACACCACGACTCAAACAATTCGCGTGATAATCCACTTTGCATCATACCAGGTGATGCCATAATTACACAAGGACCTACATCTTCAAAATGATCGATTCCCTATAATATTTCCATAAATAAAAGTTGAAGAAGTTTGAAAACGCCAGAATTTACTTACTTTTAAATTTGATATGTGCTTAAACACAAAAGGATTGTTAATTGCAATTTGTCTTTTGATTTTATCGTTCATAGCATTAATATAAGTTTGATATACAGCCATGCATTTTTTTGCTAATGATGAAGCATAGTAAATCGGTATGTCGTGCAACTCGGGGTGTAAACCCCAATATTCATCTACAAAAAAAATTATGTAAATAAAATGAATTGAACGATATAGTGGTACTCAATAGCGAATGCAATACCGGACCAAAATTGCAATACCGTAATTCATTTGCATGTAATACCAGAATACGGGTTTCTTCTTCTTCTTAGAGTGCTTGACCGATTCGATCGTTAGCGACCTTCTTTCTTATTATATAACATATTAGATAAGCATACATTATTTTCGAATACTTCCTTCAAACTCCTTCGTATTTATATGGTCCCATCCCTCTTTTAATAAGTTTTTTTATAGGTATCTTGTTGTACCGCAAACTGCTCAAGTTTCGCTACAACCTGCTCTTGCTTAACCATAGATGGTCTTGACGCGTTTTAATATCACGTGTTTTTAAATGTGTATGCAATCCACTGGTAGTACCACCAGCAATTTTAATAATTGTAAAGTACTTTTTGTTTTTGCCATAATTATTTTTTTTGTTATGCCAGAAATAAAACCATCAGGATCGATTTTTTTTAATATTCTGTTTGTTTATACCGGTTTTTACATTTTCAAAAACACTGGTATTTCATTCACTAGTACTCAATTAATTTAAGTCAAGAAGCCTTAGGAAATGTTAAAAATTAGTCGGTACACCGACCCCGTCTGGGAATACCCCACAAAAAAACTTTTGAGAAATAATTTAAATCTAACCTATTTTTAACCCCCGACGCAAAAAGAGGGGTGTTATAAGTTTGACCGCTATGTGTGTGTGTGTGTGTCTGTGGCACCGTAGCGCTTAAACGGCTGAACCGATTTGAATGCGTTTTTTTTTATTTGAAAGCGGGTGTTCTAGCGATAGTTCTTATACATATTTTATCAAAATCAGTTCAGCCGCTTCAAGGTCATTTGCTCTTTTGTTAGCTGCGGTAGGGATTTTAGACTCTTAATGGGTATTTACTTTACGTTCAAAAACATATGTGTGCCCTAAAATTTGAAACACCCATGTATGCTATATAATTATGCAAGATTATCGAATTCTTGATTTGAAGCTGCAGCCAGGATAACCAGCACATTAGAGTTCGTGCCAAATAGAAATAGCACCGCCAATCATAATAGTTTGTAACATTATTTTTTTTAAAGGTAAGAAAATAATAGTATAGCATTTCTATGAATGCATACGGCGATAAGCGAGAGAGTTATATTAGCGCTTAATAAACAAACAAAAGTTTTTAGATATTGTAACTGTACTTATCATAACTTCATTTGTAACAAGTTTAAAAATTTTAAAATAAAAATTAAATTAAAAATTTAAAAAACCCCCAACGCAAGAAATAAAAACAAAACAAAAAAGTACACAAAAAACAAAACAAAAAAGAAAAGCAAACATTTAAAATTGAAGGATTAGGAAATAGCTAAATAAAATAGGGAGATTTCAAATTTGCTCGTATCGAAGCAAGTAGGTCGGAAATGCTAGTAAATTAATTGATATTAGATCAAATGACTCAAGCGGTACCCCGCCGCGACATTATAGCGCTATTTCAACGAGCAAACCTTATCGTGCCATCCATCAATTTCTATAATTTTTCAACGATAGGTATTATTTTTGACTTTTTAAATGTTTGCTTTTTTTCTTGTTAGTAATTGGTATTTCATTTACAAATACATTGCTCCAACCTTACTTTTTAGTAATAACTAATAATAGTTCAATAATCATAGGTCACTTACCCAATATAAGCAGGAGTTCTTGTGCCCTTCCTAAAGCAAATACAGGTATAAGACATCTGCCTCCTCTTGACACAATGTCATTTACTAGACTTGTAAATCGACTTTCTCTATCCTCTCTTTTTTCATGTATATGAGTTCCGTATGTTGACTCCTAGAAAATAACTGAATTAATCACTTAAAAATGGCTAAATTTTGAATTTTTCGACCCGAACGATTCATTTTGTTCTTTTTACACAAAACAAATATTTATAATATTAAATAGACCAATGACCTATACCGATCAGCAAAATTAAATTCCTATAAAATAAGTTTGCCTGTGAATGCCCATAGATATTACAAGGATAAGTATTAAAATTGTGTTAAAATTATAATTCTTACCGTTATTAAAACATCAGGTTTTATGGTCGGAATTTCTGCGGCCATAAGATGCCGATCTTCTTGTCTAGAAAAATCTCCAGTGTATAAAATCTAAAATAAAAAGCTTATAGTTTTAAGACCAAAAAATAAATCAAAAATTTATACATGGGAAAGAATGAATAAATAGTTATACCTTTACGCCAGCAATTTCCAACATAAACATAGCTGCACCCAGCACATGACCTGCATTGTAGGCCCAAAATTTTATACCTAATACATCCTTTTCTTCGTGAAAATTTATAGTCTCTATTTTGTTCATACTAGCTTCCAGGTCAGCTTCTGTATATAACATTTGCTCTGTGGAAATATTGCTCACTTTTATGTAATCTGAAAGTAACCACCTGTAGATAGCTTTGGTAGCATGTGTCATGAAGCATCTTCCTTTAAAACTGGTTTTTAGCAAAAACCAAGGTAAAGCACCGCAATGATCCAAATGAAAACTAGACAGAAGTCAAATAAAGTATTTAAATCGTTTAACAAAATAATGCAGCTTACTGTGAAATAAGTAACAGATCGATTTCGTCTGCTTCAATTAAATCTACAAACGGTAGAGCATCCATTCCGCTTAAACCAGGATGGATACCGCAATCAAGCTGAAATATTGTCAGTATATTAAAATGAAAAGTTTCTCCCGTTTAATTTACCATTATCTTTTTCCCTTTAAATTCTATCATAATACATGATCGTCCTACTTCTTGACCTGCTCCTCTGAAAAAAAAATAATAACGTGAATCAAATTCGAAATAATTTGATACAACTTACAAAGGTCTAATCGTCAACAAGTCGCTTTCCTCTGCGGGAACCTGCACATCTGGTTTTCTCTTTGCAGCCATCGCAATATACAATAAATTAATTTAATTTTACGTTCTTTTAACAATCCAAGAACAATCCACAATAGAAAATTAGGTTATGTTAAGTCCGGCCGGTATTATAACAGCTTTAAACAAGTGAGACAAACTTTGGCGACAAATAACACGAACTATTACAAAAGTTAACTATCGTTAATTTTATTTTCTACATAATTTTCTTAATTTTAAGAGAAACACTTTTAACCATATTTTATGTATTATCGTGTATATTATTATTTATTGAAGTTTGATGAGAACTGCAACTATTGTTGTTTGTTGCCAACTAACATTGCCAACCATTGCCAATCATACAGAAACAAATACTTTTCGATATTATTATTAAAAATTTGATTATTATTAATAAACAATAAGCTCAAAATATGAAAATTATTATTACGTATAAAAAACAATTTTGAAAAACGAAAATTTCAAGATTTGCTATTCATTATTATTTTAAAATTTAAGTAACCCTGTTATTCGTCTTCATCTTGTAGATATATTTTGAGCTCCAGCCCTGTGGCTCCATCCAGCTATCAGCATTGAAAAATTTGTGATAACATTCATTGTTTTGTGGTTGATAGTTTTACGAATTTTAGTGTAATTTATCTGATAAATTTCAAAAATTCAGTAAACAGAACACTGAATAGAAAAAATGGGGGACGTAAAGAGTTTTCTGCATCAGTTTTGCCAAAAGACCAAAGCAGATCCTCAATTTGAAGTTCGCCCTACCGGTAAATTTCGTTTATAAGTGATTATTTTGTTCTCATTCTTCTTATTTTGTAGGACCTAAACACAAACAAAGATTTTTATGCGAAGTGCGGGTTTCTGGTCATAGTTACGTGGGTGTTGGTAATTCTACCAATAAAAAAGATGCTCAAAGTAATGCCGCCCGCGATTTTGTTAGCTTTTTGGTTAGGCAAGGACTGGTCAAATCCGACGAGGTTCCAACTGAAGTTGAACTCGTTGGAAATAATGAAGGCACTCCTGCAATTCCTAGTGAGTACTTTAATAAACTCTGAATAATGATAGGTTTCTAATTAAACATTTCAGGTTTATTAGCTCCATCGGTTCAGCACTCGGTGTTTCGAGAAGGTACTGGTCCTGCGAGTCTTGGAGAAGCGTATCGACCATTGGGTCGAGAACATTCTAATACCGAACCCTGGAATTATATGGATAGAGCACAACAACAAAAACGAGTTGAAGACGCCGAAGATTTAGATGTGAATGCTCAAATACATGGAAATTGGACCATGGAAAATGCAAAATCTAAATTGCATCAATTCATGCAAAGTAATAAAATAAGTGCTGATTACAAATATACCCCAGTTGGACCCGATCATATCAAGTAAGGCTCTTTTGATAGTATTGTCTTTAAACAAGAATTTTTATGATTTATCACCATCATCAGCTTTGTTAATTTAAACACGGTTTATGACAAGTTTTTGGTTAGAGAATTACCTTTCGATATCTTCGGTTGAAGATGTGGAAAGGTAATTTTTTAATTAAAACGATTATTTTATTTCAAAAAGTTGGAATTACATTAATATATTGTATATGATATGAAAATATGCTTTTGTAAATTCAACAATGTTTTTTCACCAAACAAAAATCAACTAAACCAAGGAACTGTACAGCTAAAAAAATATTAAGTCATGTTTGATGATGGCAACAGATTGTGTTGTATTCATCAAAATGCAAATTTAAAAAACTTGTTGAAATAACCCAATAGGGGTCTTGACACAGGTCTCTGTGCCGGCTCGCACGTGTGCTTCCCATCTAAGGAATAAATAGCTCACGCATCAGGCGTCTCTGTATAAAGACATTTAATAGATTTTTAAATCATATTTAAACATGAACTGGTAAATAATTTGGTTACTGTGCAACTCTTTTGAGTGGCCCTAATCTTCAAAATAAATTTTATAATAAATTGGTAGCTAGGCTAGGTACAAAATATAAAAAAGAAAAATTTTCCGCAAACGTCAAAAAATTAACCTGACTTTATATCACTCACTGGTTAAACTTTAAGTTTTACAATTTGTGAAAGCAATTATTTTACTTTAGTGCCGCTCATCACAGGCAGTAAAAGTAATGCTAATTAAATTAAAATATTTCTTTTGACATTTTGTGGCTCGTCTGTAATTTTCAGATTACCGCTCGTTCAAGCAACTCGCCACGAAAAGTTTTATATTTGCTCTTAATAAAACAATATATTAATTTTTTTGTAAGAGTTTAACTAGGTACTCTCTCTGACTTTTTCCTCTTTCTTTAGACCCCTTAAAATAAACTTTACAATTTTGAAAATATTTTTTAAGGCTGTCTGCTAGTCGAGGGTCTAGGTCGGAACCAGCTCACTTTCGATCAAAACTCTGAATTTGATTTATCATTTGTTCAATTTTGATTTCTATTGAATGATTTTAATTTATCCATTTAAAATGAATAAAAGTATTGAAAACCTCGGCGCATGGTTTCTGGTCCCTAAAGCGCTTTTTGCTCAGCGATCCAGTCTTCCAGGTCATATCAGATTCTATATGTAATGAAATTGACAAAAGAATATGTTGGTGTTGACAGGCTTCCCAGTTATTCTTACATTTTGAAAACTCAATATAGTAGTAACATTGCCTCTAAATTAGTAGTGATTTATTATTAAATACTGAATATTTGTATTTCCTTGGTCCCAGGGAAAAAGGGGATAAGTTTATTTTGAAAAAATTTCGCTACAATTAATTAAAGTTCAAAAATGAACTACAAATTAGTTTAAGATCGGCACATACATTTTTTTTTATAAAGTACATTTAGGTATGTCTAATCACCCCCAATAAACATCTTTTTAAAAGTGTTTTTAGAAATTAGAAGTCAGTTAATCACCTGTTCCCATTTAACACAATTTTCTAGTTATCCCCTTTTTCCGCGGGACCACGCATTTAATTTTTCCCTATAAAATTATAGGTTTATAGAACTACAATTTCGGACAAATTATTTGGAAAATTATATCGACCTTTCAGTGATCGGTTACCTATTGTATACAAACTGTTTGTCAAATTTCAGCCAGGAGAATTACAAAAGATTAAATGTTTGCTCTTTGGTTGGACCGTAAAAAATAAATCCGGGAATAACTACAATTTTACTACTAAAATATCCTTAAAATAAAATAATTTATTTCTTTCTGGGAGGCCTGAGTTAACGTCAGTCATAATTTACTTTTATTCAGAGTACAACTAACCACAATTTTATAAAATAAACAAGCTGTACAGTTTTTTGTGTTTTCTGTAGGTTATTGAGGTGTCTTTACCGACTATTTTGGTGATTTTGGTTTCTGAAATGTGTAAGTACAAATTTTCATCGATGACATCTTGTTCTATAACCTAGTTGTTAATTTTGTAGGAGTTTTGTTGCCGAAATGAACGTGTATGTGAAAGCATTAGGTCGTACCATTTACGGTCGCGATACTGGCTCCAATAAGCAAGTTGCCAGTAAAAGTTGTGCGTTGTCTATTGTTCGTCAACTGTTCCATCTTGGAGTGATCGAACCTTTTAGTGGAACATTAAAGAAAGAAAAAAGTGGAGACGAAATGAAACCTTACGCTTTGAGTATTTCTCCAGAATTACAATCTCAAATTCAGGACTGCCTACAAGCACTGCAAATAAATCCAGTGGATGTTAAGCTACAAAGTGATACTCCCGTATCCTTGCTAAATTATCAGGTTTTGGATGACTTTGTACCATCGAATCCAATTCCTGGAGGTGTAGTAGTTTCGTCTCCACCGCAACCTAATTGGAATCCATGGACAGGTTGCAACATTGACGAAGGACCATTGGCCACGGCAACTTTGGAAGGTTTAAGCGAGCAATTGTCTCAAGATGCACGGTATAAATTACAGAATAATGAATGTTTTCAAATGAAAAATGTAGAGCGAGAAAAGTTACCCATTTTTAATATGAGAGGTGCTCTCATGGAAGCCATTAACGATAATTCTGTAATAATTGTTAGGGGAAATACAGGGTGTGGTATGTATTTGCTTGTCATTTTGTGTTTTGAATTAAAAATGTTCGCGTTTCAGGCAAAACCACTCAAGTTTGTCAATTTATTTTGGATGATTACATTGCATCGGGGCAAGGTGCTATGTGTAACATTGCGGTTACACAGCCAAGACGAATTTCAGCTGTTTCAGTATCTGAACGTATAGCAAACGAACGTTGTGAAGAACTTGGACAATCGGTTGGATATTCAGTACGATTTGAGTCTGTACTGCCTCGCCCGTATGGATCCATCATGTTCTGCACTGTTGGTGTATTATTGAGAAAACTGGAAGCTGGTCTTCGAGGTGTTAGTCATGTAATTGTTGACGAAATTCACGAACGTGACGTAAACAGTGATTTTATTATGGTATATAAAAAGAGATTTTTTAATGCAAAAATTGTTTAATAATAAATTTTTACTTCTGCTAGGTTGTCTTGCGTGATATGATTCACACGTATCCAGATCTCAGAGTAATTTTAATGTCTGCAACAATCGACACATCGCTATTTTCAAATTATTTCAACAATTGTCCCGTATTAGAAATTCCTGGTCGGGCTTTTCCTGTCGATCGGTTCTTTTTAGAAGATTGCATTGAACTTACAAGGTTTATACCACCACCGGAAACTCGTAAACGCAAAAGAGGAGGTGATAATGAAGACAGTTTAGTTGGCAACGATGAACCTGAAGACAATTTGAATAAGGTAGACAATTTTTAATTAAAATCCCATTGGGAAAATATTTTAAAGCTCATGTTTTAGATTCTAGAAGGCAATTACAGTCAACAAACGAAACAATCTCTTGAAAATTTAAGTGAGAAGGAAATTAGCTTTGAATTACTCGAAGCATTATTGATTCATATTAAAGGATTAACCATAGAAGGTGCCATACTCGTATTTTTACCTGGATGGAATCTTATATTTAAATTAATGCGCCACTTACAACAACATCCTGTTTATGGCGGCTCTGATTTCCGTATTCTTCCTTTACACTCGCAATTGCCTCGGGAAGACCAAAGAAAAGTTTTTGAACCTGTTCCACCTGGTGTTACAAAGGTATGTTTTGAATTTGTATTAAATTTTAAACTTGATATATCTATTTGTTTACAGGTAATTTTATCGACAAATATTGCGGAAACTTCTATAACCATAGACGACGTAGTCTTTGTAATTGATAGTTGTAAAGCAAAAATGAAATTATTTACTTCCCATAATAATATGACAAGTTATGCAACTGTTTGGGCTTCTCGCACAAATTTGGAGCAACGTAAAGGTCGTGCAGGTCGTGTACGCCCTGGTTTATGCTTCCATTTGTGTTCTCGTGCAAGATTTGAAAAATTGGATGAGCACATGACACCTGAAATGTTTAGATCTCCGCTTCACGAAATTGCTTTGAGCATCAAATTGTTAAGGTTGGGTGCGATTGGACTATTTTTGAGTAAAGCCATCGAACCTCCTCCACTGGATGCTGTTATTGAAGCAGAAGTAAGTTGAAATTTATTTGCAAAAAAAATGTGATAAATGGCTTTAATTTTTTTATTAGGTGATGCTGCGAGAAATGAAGTGCTTGGATAAAAATGATGAGCTAACACCTCTCGGACGTATTGTTGCTAAATTACCTATAGAACCAAGACTTGGCAAAATGATGATTATGGGCTGTATTTTTATGTGCGGTGATTCTCTTGCAACTATGGCTGCCAATTCATCAACGTTTCCTGAAATTTTTGTTCTCGAAGGAGGACAGCGTCGTCTTAGCTACCATCAAAGAGCTCTTTCTGGTGATAGGCGTTCCGATCATGTGGCCATGCTTACAGCATTTGAAGTAAATATAAGAAATTAATCAAATCAATTTAAATACTAATTTGTTTTATTTTGTAGTTGTGGGATAGAGCTAGACAAGGAGGTGAAGAAAGGGAAACCAGGTTTTGCGAACATAAGGGAGTAAGCATGTCAACTTTACGTGTGACATGGGAAGCTAAACATCAATTACAAGATATTTTAACATCGATTGGTTTCCCAGAAGAATCAATGGCTCCGATTCACATGGAAACTGTTGGAGATGATCCCAAGTTAGATATGGTTATGGCCCTCATGTGCATGGGATTATATCCTAATGTTTGCTACCATAAAGAGAAGCGCAAGGTGAGTTTTGATATTCTAAATATACATTTGCGATTAATTTAATTCTTAGGTTTTAACTACTGAAAGTAAGGCTGCTTTAATTCACAAGACATCTGTCAACTGCTGCAATTATGAACAAAACTTTCCTTATCCGTTCTTTGTGTTTGGAGAAAAAATTCGTACCAGAGCCGTCTCTTGCAAACAAATGACAATGGTGACCCCATTACACTTATTATTATTCGGATCGAGAAAGGTAGAATGGGTCGATAATGTGGTACGTTTAGACAATTGGATTAATTTAGAAATGGATCCATGCGTAGCAGCTCAAATTTTGGCTTTAAGGCCTGCTTTAGAAAGTCTCGTAGTTCGAGCATCAAAGGAACCAGAACAAGTACTTCAAATGAATCCAGTTGACGACAAGGTTATAAATGTCATTAAGGAACTTTGCAAGTTACATGCTGGTTCATACAAAATGGAAAAACCAAGTGGAACGAGTTTTGATTCAAACAAACCTCTTCGAGGTCATACTTTGGGTAGATCAGGTGGAGGTCCTCCCCCTAAATTTAGAAGAGGTTTTCGTGGGGGTTACGGTGGCTACGATAATAATACTGGTGGTCAATATAGTAATTCTTCTAACTACGGTGGTAATTTTAATCAAAGTGATAATTTTTCGGGAAGGGGTGGATTTAGAGGTAGCCCAAGACCTTTTAACAATCGCGGTAATAGAAGAGGAGGAGGCGGCGGAAATTATGGAAATTTTGCATACAATTATTAAATGCAGTAATTATTTCTCAAGTATAATATAATTAAACCACGAAATGGTTTTGTTAAAATTTGATTTCAATTATACTTTCCATTTAATTCAGAAGATTTTTTTATAAGGTGATTTTATTTCTTCTTTTATTAAGGATTTAAGTGTAATTTATGTTATTTAAAAATGTTTTAATAAAAATTTGAAGTATTTAGATCCTGGATTGAACTTTGGATCCTCAAAATGTATTCTTATGATTTTCCAAGCCTTGATAATGCTATATTATATGAAATAAAGAGTTTTTAGTTGAGCGTCCGTAGTTTGTGTTCGGCTACATCCGATTTTTTATTATAATATAATATGAAAACTGTATTATATGGACATTCACCATTATCTATATTAGACCAGTATAAGCAATACAAATTTTTCTAGTTTTTTTGGAAAGGAATATTGGGCAATCTGCATTTGCACTGCTTTCTCGTTTCTTCTATAAACATGTCGTGGAGATACGATCAGAAAAATATTTTTGTACTTGGTGATGGTTTGAACCCGCGTAGTGAAATACAAAACTCCTTCAAAATTACCACAAGGATTATGTTGGGTGGTCAGCAAGACATACCAAATCATCGACAGAATGCCTACGTGAAATTAAATTCACGATTATTGCTCATCCGTTAGAACAAGTTCAAGTAAAGCATGAGTTTAGAAACGAAAAATAAATATTGTAGATTATTACATCGATAAATTTTTAGGTAACAAACTGGGCTCATGATGAAAATTGTATGAACATATATTTGAAATTGGCGCGCGTTCCGTGGCCACATTTGATTGGTAGTTGTAGTCTAAAGTTGAGGTTATTTGAATTGTTATGAAGTTATCGTGAAATATCTCAAATATTAATAAGCAACATGAAAGACATTGTTTTTATAGCTTTAATTACTTTATGTTATATTACGGTAAACAACTCGGTAAGTTTTAAATTCATTATTTTAATTTTAACGTTTTAACAGGTTGAAACGTCGGCTGATTTTTCTACCGAAGACTGTTGGGCATTAGGATTTATAAAAGCAGATCTACCGTGTTCATCGTGTGATTTACTTAGTAAATTCAATTTAGATGTGATTAAGTAAGTTAAAGATTACATTCGAATGAGTATATTATTACCCGTTTATTCGTAGAGATCATTGTAAAGAATGCTGTCACCAAGACGAAAATGGTGCTACACAAAAAAGATATGCCCGAGGGGTTTTGGAAGTTTGTACTTGTAAATTTGGAGCTTATCCCCAAATTCAGGCTTTTATTAAGAGCGATAGACCTGCCAAGTTTTCAAATCTGCAAATTAAATACGTACGAGGTTTAGATCCAATTATTAAATTGTTCGACAAGGATGGTCACTTACAAGAAACAGTTGCAATAGAAAAGTGGAATACAGATTCGGTTGAGGAATTTTTAAATGCTCACTTGGAACAAGAAGACGATGATTATTTAAAAACAAATAGAATATAAAATGTATGTAAATATAGCAAATTAAATACTTTGATAACGAAATACAATTTTCTCTTTAACCTTCAAATGACTAGTATTTTCTTAACATAAACAGACCAATATGAACTTAATAATAAAAAGGAAATACCATTTCATACAATTAAAAATGCTTTAATTGAAACTTATTTCAGCGATTGTTAAACAATAAAATACACATAACTGAAGGATTCTTATCTGCATATCCATAACAATTATAATCAAGCAAACCTTGAAGCACATCTTGGTCATTCAAGGATTAACAAAAACTACAAAATGAAATAAAAAATTAAATTTTTTTATTAAAATTTACACCAAGTCATTTAAAATTGTAACAACATCGCCATCAATTTTAACGTTTGATATTTTCTTAAGTTGTTTATTGAATTTCTTTGTGAAATCTGCACTGGATTCGCCGAATACTTTGAGAAATTTCTTTAAAACTTTCTTTTCTAAAGTGGCTAATGACAACGAATCATATTTATTCAAAATTTCAGAAATTGTATTTTGATAAGAAAAACTAGTAACTTCATTGGTCTCGGTAGCTACATCTTCATTGCTTTCTTCAGTTTTCATTCTTTTTACGTTGTCATGATTTTCGCTTAACTTTCTTTTCTTTTCTTTAACTTGATCCTCTAATTTTAATTTTTTAGTTTTAGTTTCTTCTCTTTCAATATCATCTGCTTTCCTTTTCTGAGCTTGTTTAGAAGATTTCACTTGTTTGTATTCTTCGATAAAATTCCACACGGTTTCAATATCTTCAAGCTCGACATCGTCAATTTTTTTTTCAATAAAAACCTAAGCAAAACAAATTAATATTTGGAAAGAAAATTTTAAATTACTTACAATAAATCGGCGTTTCTTTAAAGGCATCTGAGTTTGCATTAGAATCAAATTTTTAATTTTAGTTTCACCTGATTTTGAAAAAGATTTATTTTTCAAAGCCGATTTTATTACATCAATATCTTTTAAATTATCATCAATATTTCCATTTGCAATCTTATCTAAACCGTTCGTTTTAAGACCATTTTGTTTAGAGCATTCTGAAGTATCAACATATTTGCTTACTACTTTCCAAATTGCCTGACTATCGTTGAGTTCCGAATTGTTAGATTGTGTCCTTTTTGAATTAGCGACATTCTTTTCGACTATTTCCCACATTGCATGAACATTTTTAAGATCCGAATTTTCAATTTCTCTTTGTATAAATTTCTGCTTAAAAAAATCATTTTAGTTAATGAAATACAGTTGATTGCTGATACTCACAGTAAATTTTTTTTTTGTCGTTGGGATATTATCCAATTTTAAAATTTTTTTAACCAATTTTTGCTGAACAGAATCGGTAATAACAGCTATCCTTAATGCAGATTTAATCAAGTCTATAGATATGTCGCCTGTTTTTATTAAAGATCCATTTGAAAGCGTTGAGGTTTCACCATCCATTTTATCATTTGAAATTGTAACTTCTTCCATCATTTCTTTAACTTCATCTACTGAAGTTTCAGATCTTGTTTTGACTTCGCATTCCAAACCATCTTTATGTTGCTGCACAATATTCCAAATTGCTATAACGTCATTTAGATCAGAACCCTCAAATTCATTTTGAATAAATTTCTAAAAATTAAAAATAACAAAACCTCCCGTTATATGGCACCGTTCACATTAATAGACTTACAATAAATTTCTTTTTTTTTAATGGAATGTTATCCAATTTCAAAATCTTCTTGACCAATTTTTTCTGAATGGCTTGTGAAATTTCGGCCGCTTTCAATGCAGTTTTAATTAATTCTATGGACATTTCTTTAGTGTTTGCTGAATTATCTAAAGGTAATGCTGTACTATCCTCGTTATTGGAATATGTTACTTCCATCTTTTCGTCTTCATTTTTATCGATTGGTTTATCTTCAGTCTTCAAATCCTGTTTTTCCACAACATCCCACAAAGCTTGAATATCATCAAGATTTACATCTTCAATTTGATTTTGAACATATTTCTAAAAGAAAAACCTGAATAACGATTAACCTCCTAAAATAACTTTATAACTTACAATAAATTTTTTCTTTTTCAGAGGAATATTTTCAAGCTTAAGCACTTTTTTTGCCAACTTCTTTTGGGTGCCTTCAAGATTTTCTGCCGATTTTAATGCAATTTTAATTAATTCGATAGTCAAAGTCTTTGTTTCCAATTTAATGTCTTCAACTTCATTCGTACTTGATGCACCATTACAAATTGGCGTACTTGGAGGATTGTTCGTCACTTCTTTATTATTAGATAATTTTTTGTTCGACTCGGCAAGGGCTGCATCTTGTGCTTTTATTCTATATTTATCAATAACATCCCAAACAATATTAATGTCTGATTCAGATGCAGAACGCCCCGAAGCACTTCTGATGAAATTCTAAAGATTTAATAAATATTTTTCTCAAGACAATGTTAATTATAAACACAAATTTTTACTCACCGCAAATTTAGGCTTTTTTCTAGGAACGTTACACGAAGCTAGAATTGTCTCCACGACTACTGATTGAGGTCCTCTGCGAATACCTGCCGAGTCAATAGCAGCAGTAATTAATTCTATCCAACTATCCTGTTTAACTACTCCTTTCTTTTGAATGCTATTAGGATAAGTTCCTTTCGCAGAATAGCGCTCTTCTTCGGTTACGCACTTGGTATGGGCTTGGAACTCTTCATTTCTGTAAAAGTTGTAATTTTTAATGTTAAACTAAAACGTGCAAAATAAATTTGATATGATTTACCTGAAGTCTTTAAAACAATCTACACATGTTAGGTTTTTAGCGGAACGACAAGCAAATAAGTAGTGTTTTTCAACCTTCGGTTTTTGTAAACTCTCGCCGCAATTGTTACAGGTAAACACAACCATTATTACTGTGTATTATCTAATAAATACAACAAATTAACTTTTACCGGAAAAGCACGTCGTCAATTAAATGATTGTTAGGTTATCCACACAGACAGTTAGGTTATGCCGATTATTTGAAGGGTAAATTGTCACAGTATGACTAGATGGCGTTGAATCCGTTCATTGGCGGAGTCATGCCCACTTGCACCACCTACCCTTAATTTTAGCTAAATCTCTACTTAAAAATAATTAAGCACCGCATAGGTAAGGTTCACATTTAAGTAGCAGTGGTGCAAACAGGCATCATTTTGTTTTATGCCCATTTGCACCACTGCTGCTTAAATGTGACATTTACCTAAGCGGCACTTAATTATTTTTAAGTGGAAGTTTAGTTAAGCTTTCCATAAATTTAGCAAACGAGAAACAAATTTCCGAAATTTTAGGTTAAGCGACAGTTTAAGCCGTTAATTTCTTAGGCTTAAATTTAAGTGTCACTTAATTCAGTGATGCAATAAAAATAAGTGGCGCTTAACGATTTAAGGAAGGCTTAACACTTTTAAGTATAAGTGGTGCAAATAGTCACTTGTTCAGTTTTCCTGTTGGTTGGAAAAATATTTAAGGAAAACTTAAATTATAACTTTTACCAATCAGAAGTAACACGCAAAAAATCCTTAACTTTTATACCATCCTCCTCTCGTGCAGAACATCGCCATCGCTCTTGGTCTCTCTGAAATGCCTCATCACTTCATACATCTGATCATCAGTCTCTGTTCGTATTTGCACTTGGGCTCCCAAGCATAACGCCTGCTTATAAAATTCTTTTTTGAAAACACTATCTGCGGATCTACTCATTAAACTTTTTTGATTTTTTCCCTGTCAAAACTATAAGTATAACTAAGAACAGCTTCCCTTTAAATAATTTCAACTTAATAATGCTCAATCTGTGCCAAGTGGTTCTAGTTTTGAGTGTTTTCCGATCCCTTTAAAGGAGGTCAAGTGGAGAAACCCACATACCTACAAGTGGTTTTAGTTTTTCCATTTATTAAGACAAGTAATATTTGAAAAAGAAAATGTTATATCTCAAGGATTTTTCACGATATTTCATTACTTTGTAAACACAAGGTAAAAATAATTGATAATAATTACTAAGACTCAACGTAATGCTTTTAATTAAAAAAATAGAAATACTTGATAAATTAATATTGTTAAAAGCTTTGCTGTGTATTAAAGTGATTAAACCTGATTACAATAACTCAATAAATAAATATTTGATACGTAAACAAAATAATAAACATGGAAAACTTTTTTTTGCTTTAAAAATACAATGTTGTTTTGAAAATTCAGTGAAGTTAGAGTTAACATGTAGACAGCAAAAATATACTTTGTACTTACCGCCGCTTTCCATTTTCTACTTGAACATCCAATTTAATAATAATAAAGCAATTAGGAGTTAGAATGGCTAATCCCTGTAAAATTACGAGAGGCTTATAATATCAAACGGATAGAAGACATCTACTGTAAAAATGTAATCAACTATTCATTCAGCATATCCTTTATAATTTGTTTTACTGGAATGACTCACAGGACATATATCAGCGATATTGACAATGTGTTTAGAGCTTTTACTGTAAACAATTATCCACGTGAATTACTAAATGTAATAATTGAATAATTTGATTATTTAATGATGTGCGCAATAAAAAATGATGTCATCAAACGCCAACTACCTATATAATGAAGAAAAATATTTGTTGCGGCAGTCAATTTTAAGCTGAGCCGTTAGAATGACTTACGTAAGCAAGCACATTTATTTCATTTTCAGACCAACTTTAATATTAAATTGTTTTCAGATAACCAACGTATTTTTGCTTCTGGCATTAGTTTATGCAGTTTCTTGCATACCAATAGATCAGCCTTCTACTCAAGCTACTAGTGCAGCTCAAGCGGAGGTCTCTACTGCAAAAACAGAACACGAAAAGAAAAAACAAGATTCGTCAGAAGAATCAAAGGTAATAATAAATTTTTAAAAATTTTAATATAAGTGATTATATATTATATAAATAGGAATCAGATTCTCACGAATCATCCGAAGAGGTAAAAAAGCGACCAACACGGCAACACACGGAAAGCAGTTCAGAGACTGCACAGCAAATTAAACACGAACCTGCAAATTCAGAACAATCGCCTAGAATTGCAAGTGCAATGGCCACGTTACAACCTGAACTTCCTGCACGTGAAAGAAGAAATTCAGATCATGTTCATACTCCACCACCCAATTCTTTAAGTTCATTACATCACTCTACAAATAGCAAACCAAAAGAATCTAGTGCCACGGTGAGTACTCCAACCAAAGTTACCTCTGGTTAATTTGATGATTGTAATGTCCATTAAATATTTATGATAAAATAAAAGAAATTTGTTTAAATTATTTGTAAATTTATTTTTAAATAGAGTACAGTCTGTAGTTCCCTATCTAAAAAGCCTGTACAAAATGCATAATTAATTATATACAAAAATACCCAAATGGCTGACAATGTATTAATTTATACCAAACGATAAGTCTTTTAACATTGCAGAATCTACGAGTAGTTCTATTTAGTACTTCGTTAATTGGAAATATTTAAATCACATAAAACAATGTAAGGCTAACCATAATGAGAAATAATACACCTAATGTAGGTAAAATTTATTACAACATAAATAAATAATATTTAAATTTTTATTTTTTTCTTCATGGCACGACGAAAACAAGATTCTAACTTAAAACAAAAAATTTACAATTTATCGTGCCAAAAATTATTTAAAAAAATGTCTCGTGAAAATGTTTACACAAATTATAGGATATTATTGATTATCATTATTTTTGCACAAATATTGAGTATATCGTTGTAATAAATACTGCCAATTCTAGAAATGTTTTACTCGACTATGGAAGCATATTTAAGCACACCGATGTACTTAAATGTGGGTATACTGATTCGTTGATAGTCATTTTGTTGTCAGGTAAAAATTTACTAGAACGGATAATATGCTCTAACATCACACAAACTAAGAAGCAACGTTTCTTTTAAAAGTGTACAATTTTAAGTAAAATAAGCAAAATCATAATGTATCTACGTGTACTATTTTACTTTTTTGGCAAAATTTCAATAAATAATTTTTTACTACACAACTTTAATAAAATGATAATTAATAATAAAAATAATTTTAAAATATTTCCTACAGTTTGTAATCATGTGGAAAAACCCACATAGGTTAACCCCGTTAAATGTTTTCTTATATTTTTTTTCTATGGTGTTACCAAGGATGGACTGGCACCAACATTTTGGTGCAGTTCTTATCGTCAAAAGTTTTTTATATAATATTTAATTTCAGTACAATTGTATTTTCATAAATTCAAAAAAGATAAAAAATTAATATAAAAAGTGTTGGAAATACAGTAGAACTCCAATTATCCGAACCAATTGGGACCGGACCCCAGTCGGATAACTGACTAATCTAATCGAACAGTGACAGGTATTCGTGCGACGCTACACTAGCTTCGCGGAGGGAAGAACAATAGCGTGCTTAGACAAATTCATTATTTGTGAATCGCAGTACGGTTCCGTCTTAATTTTTTTTCTGATGTTCTGAAAACGACTCGGATAGTCAAAGTTCTACTGTACCTACATAAAAAGCTAAAAATAGAATTGATAAATTAATAAGATTATGTAATATTAATAAACTGCAGCTGAGCTTAGATAAAATTTATCCGGCACTGCATACCGCCCCAATATAGATTCATTTATTCTGAGAGTGGAAGGTATCTAGTTAACAAAATAGATTACATAACTTGTACACAAATCTTCAGTCTTTGAAACCGGAAACCAGGAATACTCTACAGTAATTTTGTTTGAAATAAAAGTTTTATTGTGGTAGATAACCACTACTTTGCATCATAAACTGAAAGAGTAAAATAGTAACTAATGCCGTTAACAGCGTATAAAATAATTAAAAGACGAACAGGAAACACAATAAATTAAACTGTTCGATATTCTATTAAACTCGTACAGTCGAGAAAAATATGTAAATATTGTATCAATATAATATAAAAATGTACAAATGCTCTAAAATGGTTAAAATTAGTATATTTTTATCTTTCCACAAAAAAATGTGTTCAGATTGGCGAGACTATTAAAAAAGATGCTTCTACAAAAATTTCGAAAATTAAACATAATTTATACATGAAACGATGTTCACAACTATGTTTTAAAAATACGTACAATTAAGCTGGAAATATTGTTTTCAATAATTTGTAACCTCCTAAATCAATCAGCAAAGTGCATCATCATTAGTGTACATGGAAATTGACAAGCTTTAAAAGTTAAAATTGTTTAATATTTTACTTTATAATAACTAATAAAATATCTTGCATTCTTCTCGTACCATATACGAGACAAGTGCAAGATATTTTATTTACTGTTTTAAAATAACCTTGCGATTTGTCTCTATGACCTTTGTTTAAAATCTTTTCATACAGAAATGTTACGCCAGTCCACCTCTAAATCCAGAATTTGTAACTAGAACTAATATTTTTTTAAATTTGCAATAAATTTTATGAAATAAAACTTAGGTTTCCTAGAAAACCGTACTAGCAACCACGATATGGCGGCTACATAATTTTATAAAATAAAATAATAAATTAATAAATTAAGAACCGATGTTTTCAATGCTTGACCTTTTCAGAAAAATTTTCAAAAGTAAAAACAAACTGTAGTAAATATTACGAAACAAAGTAAAAAGTGAAAATGGCGACACTTACTCTAGTAGGTATTTTATCTTTGGATTGTATAAAATTAGTATCTTACTATTATTGTATGTAATAGATCTAACAGTACATTCTTTTCAGTAGTTTCTTAAAATCTATTGTCTTCACACGCACACATAAAACACAATAATTATATAAATTTATATACAAAAAAATGAAGACTAGCATTAATAAATAATTTGATGGCTACTTTTATATAATTTTGTCTTGTCATAAACTAACTTAACATAAATTTGATTACTTTGATTAAAACAAATATCGACAAAATAGCCACACAAACAAGACTTTTAATAATAAAATAATTATGAAAAAAACACGCAACCGAGGAATAAAGGTATAGGTAGGTAGATAGATAAAACAATGCTAAACTCAAATAAATCTAAAATAAGTTATGTTTGAGCATTGAAAAATAATCTACTGGTATCACAGCTTAGTGAAAATAAAAATTAAAAAGAGAGACCAAAACTTTATGATGACCTTAATTAACCTAAATGTTATTATAATCTCGACATGTATTTCGTTCAAATCTCAATACGATTAAGGCAGATTAATTTGCATTCAGCAAATAGCATAAAACCCTCTCTCCGATAAAAAATTAAGGTCTCATAGTTCAAACAAACGCACAAAATTCGATAAATGCACAACTTACCTAATTCTTAAATGTAAGTGGTCCTAAATAGTGAAATAAATATATGGGAATTTGTAAAATTGTTTATCGTAACACAGCATTCACCACATCCTTAATTGTGTTGTTAACTTCTGTGACGTAACGCATATTTTCCGATGTGTTACGTGAACCTGCAGTTCGCAACTGCCTGCCTTGAACTTCCAATCTGGTTAGTAATTCGCGAAAATGAAACTTTGTATGAGGAGGAATTGAATTTTCCGCATAATCCGTGCATGAAATGTGAAGTAAACCTATTTTATCTGATAATTGTAACCACGTAGTGGTCGAAATATTGGAGTTTGATTTTAAGCTATTCAGAGTCGACTCCAAAGCTTGTGAGATTTCTAGAATATTTTCCTTTCCGTTTTTTTCAATGTTATTAATTTTTATATCGTCTTCTGGTGTTTTACTCTCTAAATTTATGGGTTTTGCTGATATCGGTGGTTTCGAATTATTTGTTGTTGGAGTTGGGGTTGCATAAATTGCACTACTAGTTAGACGATTTGCTATCATTGGTTTTACAGTTTTTACCGGTGGTTTTGTGGGAATAATTGGTTTTTCTTCATTATTTGGTGCTTTTCCCCGTTTTTCTAGTTTATATGCTACTTTTGAAGAATCGTCCGATGTGTCGTTTGGTGAAGTTTCTTCATTCTTGATATTTTTTAAAGATAGCTTCGGACTTAGCTGCAAAGTTCCTGAAAAAGAAATTTATTACTTTTATCTTAAAAATCGGCTATGTAGATATTGGATAACTTTTACTGTACGAGAGTGAACAAGGCATATTAATAATAGGTGTAGAAAAGTAAAAGTACTTTTATTTACCTGAATTTTCAACAGCATCTTTAGGTTCCCACAACTTTTTCAAACTGCTTATGCTCCCCGTGCTCTTCCTCTTATCGTCACAGTCTTCAATTTTCAAATTACCACTATCGGAACTAGCAGTGCTTTCACGTTTATTACTCTGCTCATTATCTACACCATTTTTACCACAATCTGACGACAAACTATTATCTTCATCATCTCTTTTATCGGCATTATTTTCAACTTTCCGTAACCTTGACTTAAAGTCTATAATTTTACCAGAACTATTTACATCTTCTTTTTCTTTAGGAGTTTGTTTTTTAAAATTTGTATCAACCTTTTTGAGATGCAAAGTATATGCATTACTATTATTTTCTGATTTTTCTTTTAGAATCGTAGTTTGGCTATTTCTTCGTTTTTCATAATCACTTTCTAAATTTAAAGTTTCCGATAATTCTGAAACTAATTGCAGAGCCGGATCGTTATTTAAATTAGTCACAGCCATAATTAAATCAACGGGAGATTCCTTTAGGTTACGATTTTTTTGGTCTGCTCTCTCTTTTATTTCTGCAACTAATTTCAATTCCATTTCCTTCTTGACTAATTTACTTTTAAATACTTTCGACGGCTTATTGTCCTCTTCGTTTTCTTTTTGTTCTTGATTATCCGATTTATCTTCATCTGCTAAAAGAAATCAATTTAGTACGTTCATATCAATTTTTAAATTTAAATTATTATTCTCACCTATTTCTGGAAATTTTGGAGGAGGTGGAAGAGGTTCTAATGGCGATCCCATAATTGGGACGTCGGAGTCAACACTTATGGGGCTTTTACCTTCTTGACTGGGACTAGTAAGGCTCATGCTAGATCTAACAGGACTTTTTTCTCTTTCTTCTTTAGTTTCTTTAAAGCTACCACAACTTTCAGTCGATGGTTCACGTTTCCTCAAACTTATTCCAAATCTCCAACTAGCTTCTTCAACAGATGGCTGTAAATTACTGACATCGAGATTTCCTGGATCATCATAATCTTCTGCCAACTTTCTAGAAGTGTGAGGAGAAATTGGTATGCGTTTTTTTCTCAATTCAGCAGAACTTGTCATACACATTGGTGTTGTAATTTTATCGTTGTCAAATTCTTCAGGAGGTGGAGGTAAATCGGTGGGAGGAGGCGGAAATTCTAAATCTGCAAGGCTGGGTTGAGCTGCACGCGAAGGTGAGCCTTGTCTGAATGTGCTGTGACTGTTGTGAGCGGACTTGAATGTTCTTAAACTTGATCCAATTTCAGTGGTATTATTTCTTGGTAAATTTCGTGCCCTGTGTAATTTTGAAGCTGTCGGAGAACTTGGTGGATGTGGAGCATGAAATGTTGTTACTCCGCTAGAAGAATTACTACGTATCATTTGTGGTTGTGTTCTAATATTAGTACGAGGCGAAAGAGATCGTGCAGTTGGTTCTGTTTGTTCTGCTATGACAGGATTCACAGTTTGTACTTGTTCTTGATTGTTGGAAAGACCGCTTTGCCGCAAGGATTCCAAATACGCTCCAATTCTTGCACCTTTAGGTAGCGTTCCATATCGACTAATTGCTTTCCGAACATTTTGTACCTCTAATGCAGCTACTTGTACCTTAAAATCATTACATTACAAACTGGAAACAGTTTAATTTATTTATAAACATACAGGTGAAGGAGATTCTTTCGGTGGATATGTTCTAGATTTCTTTCCTCTTTGCTCAAGACAGCGATTTCCCATAACGGGTGCTCTTTTAAACGAACTTGATCCTGCAACTCCAAACGAATTTGTAGTTACAGCTTCCGGATAGGAATGGGCACCAGAATCATCTGTATCTGGAGTTTGATCTTGTAAATCGCTTTCGCTATCTCCTTTAGCATTTGCTGTTAAGTTATTTAGCTCTCGAGCAATTCCTAATAAATTAATAAACATAAAAATTAAATTAAGGTTTACCCCTTTTTATTTTACGTATAAATTTAAACGAGTAAGTTTAATTCTACATGATTAATACAACCTACACAACATAATAAACAAGTCTAGCAATTTTTTTTTTTAAATCAAGAGGCGCCTTTCCAAGTCGTACACAACACAAACTTTCCAAATGAAGCAGCCTAATTTTAAAGATCTAAAAAGCGTTAAGATAAAATATCCATAGTCCAAATTTTAATGCCCAAAGCAATATTTTTCCCGATATCACAGATGATGAGAAATGGAAATTAGGTGTACAAAAATTTTATGTAACTATTTAAGATTAATTATTAAAGTTATCGTGATTGTCAGAAGTTTTCTTAATGAATTTTAAATTTTAAAGGGCGAATCTTAAAATTTTGTACAGATATTCGAGTGCGGGTTCAGGCTTCGGTTCTGGTGGAAGGAAAGAGCTAATTGATTTATCAAAACTTTATTTTTAAAGCAATTTTTTGAATTTATTATAATCTTAAAATGGCCAAAGCACCCAACTTAATCTTTCAGTGTTAATCACTAACTACCTTTTTAGGGTGCGAGAAATTATGTATGTAATTCTAGAATCCTCGCTGAGAAATGTATCACACAACGTTATGAGCATTAAAATTCAAGAACTGATAATAACTTTCAGTTTTGTCCTTTTGCCAACTTTTTAATAACAGTATTAAAATTTAAACAACAATAATTACTTGCTAAGAATAATCAATGAGTACTATTCAATATTGTTCAATCATAATGATTTTATTGTTTAAAATTTCAATGATTTCATATTGTTTAAATAAATAAAATTTACATAATTTACAATAATTTGTTTCCCAATAAAAGTTCATAAAATTAAATTTATCATAACGTAAACATTTGCCAAATCAAATTTTTTTTTTATGTTCCTATTATTTAAACAATGTTTTAATCTATCGTATTAATTTCGTGCTTGTATTAGTAGATATTATTAACTCTCAACAAATATCAAATTTTCTTTTTGCTGTAGATCGAAAAATAATGCTACAATTATTTAAAAAACTAAAAAGTTATTATCAATTTAATTCATTTCTACCACCAAAGCAGCATCAAATATTTTAGAATTATTACTTGAAAAAATGACCCAATGCATTAAAATATATACACTTGTTAATGTGTTAGTTCCTTCAACTCCAATCCTAACATAAATTTCTAAAATACCTTTGAATTTTTTACTAATACCGTTTAATTCCGTTCCATCTTCCACCATTCCATCATTTTGTCCTTGATCATCACAGGTACTATCGCGAAACGAACTACAAGAAGATAAAAGACTGAAAATAATGAAATTTATTAGTTGTTAGATATTTTAAGTGCTATGTTAGTAAGTGCCCGTAAATATATAATTAAATACCTTGTGCGTTTTGGAGGCACCGGAGCTTGCTTTCCTTTACGGTTTGTGGTCCTTCGCATTTGAACTAAACTACTTTTGGTGTTACATTGTAAGCCAGTAAATGTCGATAACTTAGTGGAATGTGTTTCTAAATAAAAAAAAAATAAAAGCAATAAATAAACATTAATTGTTTTCAATCACAAAAAATTTATTATACCTGTTTGATCAGATGATGAAACTAATCCATGAATATTTCCTGTGCTTCCAGAATAAGATTTTTTATATGATAAATGAGGTGTGCCAACTGGTTGTGTAGCATCGTTTACTTGTAATTGTTTTTCCACTTCTGCAAATGAATGATTAACAAACTGATTAATAAATTGCGAATTGTTTTATTTTTATGATCATTTAATTCAATAAACATAAAGCAAAATGAAGTTCAACAAGTAAACTTTGACCTCGAATTTAGTTTTTAAGGTAGGTAAATATAAATTCATAATGTAAATCTTACATTGAATTGCGAGCACTAAACTAAGCAATCATGTTGGAAATAATTTGTTCTGACAATAAATTTGAGAAGTAAGAATGGAAATTACGTCTGTGAAATACTGAAAAATTTTTAAATTTATTTTTCAAGAGTAGAGAGTAAAGTACAACATAAAATTGCCAAATATATTATTCTGTATTTCTCTTCTATCTGAACAATGACAATAATCATATTTTAAGTAGAAAATACAAAAATTTTAATTATTATATTTAAATCTGCCGAATTTCTTTTATCAATGAAATGACTAGAAGCACAAAATGATAATTAATTAGTTGAAGATATGGAAATAAACTGGTTGTAAGTGGGCGTCAAAAACATAACAGTAAATTCCAAGTACTTGAGGGAATTATGTATTTACATTGTGCCTGATACACATTATCAAATACAAAAACAAAAAACCCATTCAAAAGTATTCTTCCTCTACAATTAATTTATTGTCTCAAAAACAAAGCAAATCGCGGCGCGTACCTTGCTCGGAAATGTAAATTACAAAACCATACGAAGAATAATCCATAAGAAAATAAAATATATACCTTCTGTAATACTGGATTCTTGAAACATATTTTCAAGCGCATGATGTATTTCACTAAAAGTAGGTCTTTCGTGTGCATGCCACTGCCAACACTGTCGCATTAATTCGTAAATTTTTGGAGGACAACCTGGTGGGCACTCCATTCTATATCCCTTTTCCAACATATGATACACGTCAGTTAAATCAACACCAGGATATGGAGACATGCCGTAAGTAGCAATTTCCCATAATAAAATTCCAAATGCCCACACGTCGGACTTTGTCGAAAATTTATTATAAGCCAATCCTTCCGGAGCTGTCCATTTGATAGGAAACTTTGCACCTGCGTGAGCCGTATAGGTATCATCACGCATCAGTCTTGCTAAACCAAAATCTGCCACTTTAACTAGATGATTTTCACCAACTAAACAATTCCTTGCTGCCAAGTCTCGATGAATAAAACATCTACTTTCTAGATAACTCATACCGCTAGCAATTTGTGTGGCAATGTACATAAGTACAACCGCATTGATTTGATCTTTGTTACCGTTACGTAAATAATCTAATAAATTTCCTTTACTCATAAATTCGGTAATGATATAAAATGGCGGTTCTCTTGTACAAACTCCCATTAATTGCACAAGATTGGGATGTTTCATTTCTTTCATTATCGCTGCTTCTTCTAGAAAATCTTTAAGAGCCATTGTATCTTCCTTCAAAGTTTTAACGGCAACCGTCATGTTGTATCGCTTCCAAACAGCTTCGTAAACATCCCCATATTGGCCACCTCCTAATTTGTGTCGCATTACAATATCAGTTCTATTTATTTCCCACTCGTCTGGTTCTGGACTTAAAGGAAACACTGTTGGTTTATTGTGCTTTGGCGCTGGATACAACAACTGCGTAATTAAGCCATCCGACATCATCGAATGATGGTGTACTAATTCGGCCAAAGTATTGAATTTACTTTCGGCAGTTACAAAAACTTTTCCTTCTGCATCCTCATTTATTCTATAATGATAAACTCGACCTTCATATCTCAACGATATACTCCGTTGTCCTGGACTACTTTCAGATTCTCTCACTAAAAAGCTTCCGTTAATGCCAGAACTTAATAAATACTCGGCCGCGTTTCGCGCTATAGGTCCATGATACCAGGAATGTTTTTCTAGGGAATTAACGGGAGTTACATAATTTGATGGTACCCAACCAACTTGATTCGATGCAGAATGCGCCTCACACCACTCGCCACTTTTGTTGTAACTGAGAATTCGCACTTGTTCTCCTTTTTTCAGACTAAGTTGATTTTCACCGCCCGCTTGAAAATCGTAAAGTGCTACAAACAGTTGCGGATCATCTTCTTCTTGAGCCAATAAATTTTCTTTCGAAGTCCATCTGTTTGCCGCTTCTAAAGACATAGGAGTAGAAGGAGGGGCCGATCCCGAAGAACTTGACAAACTTCCCAAGGTTACTCCAGAACCTAGGGTAGTCGAACATGGTGCCTCAGATTCAGGTAAACTTGGAATGTGAGGTAAAGGTCTGCTCTGAAGTAGCGCTTCTGTAAAAAATAAAACAAAATTAAATAGAGGAAACAGAAAACATAAAATATATAATTACTGAGTTTTCTTGGCGCACTGGAGTTATTCTTATCTGAAAAACTCAAGTTATGTGAATAAAATAATAATCAAATGAAATGATTCAATGATATATTTTTTTCCTTTTCAAGAAGTGTAGCTCTCGTGAACCAAGATTGAAAGAGATCTTTAAAATGTATAATTTAAATCTGGAGATAATATTTAACAAGTTGCTGTTATGGTTCAATTTAAATGACAATGATTTAACGATGTGCACATCTGGTTTTCACAAACTTCCCTAGAAAATTAACAGCAGAATATAGCATAATAGACAGTATTAATAGAGATGCCCCCTGAGAACTGGCATCGTGATATCAAATTTCGTTTTATTAAAATCGTCAGACAGCAACGTGAAATATGCCCACACCGAGAGTAACAAGGCTAAATTATTATTATTCCATCAACTGGCATTTATTTTGATTTTTGAAAATACGAAGTTAGTTGAATTTTTTACAATAAAAGTTAATTTCGGTTAATTTCAGAAATATTGCGTAACTTATAATTACTGGATTATGTATGAGTATGACTCAACTAACATTAAATATCAATTTTACAAATTTTTCTAAAATTTTGTAATGTAATTGCAAAGTAAGTACCCAAGTATTTCTTCTATTTCGTTAGTGTCGGTTAGCAAAATCCGGGTTGATTTTGAAAAGTTTTAAATTTACAAGGTTACTGTGCTGGCTTCTCAGGTTAATAAATTATTGTAAACCTGATTAAATGGAAAAGGTATAGTTTTCGTGCTTATAGCATGTGCACTAAAACTATCCCTCCTTCTCCTTCCATTTTTTCGTTATAAATGATAAGTTAACAAATTTAGAACCACTCGTTTGTATAATAATTAATTATGAGATTAAATTGAGAAGGAAATAAAAGAATAATTATATTTCATATAATAATTAAGATTATAGCAACCAACAATTAAACTAGAAAGGCAAATAGTAGAAAATTGTATTAAATACTTAATTTTCTAATTGTAAATTAAAAAAATCTTCCAACCGTATTATTTACAAATATGTAATACAAAAAGTATAATATAGTATTACAAACATTTTTATATATACAGACAATGATACAAATACTAAAATATTGCAAAAATATTTTAAATTGAATTTTTGATTCGATAAGTTTGAGTAAACATTTTACCAGTTCGGGTAGGTATATCAATTTATTTAAAACTTCAAAACAATATTTTTTATTTTCTGTATAGCAAAGATGTTTTTTACAACGCAAAACCACAAAAAGCTCTGTATGTATATTAATGGACAGATTGTATCCTTGTGTCTCAAATTATTACAAATTATTTATCACGGTATCAATTGAAAATTTCGCAAGAAAATTTTAAAATTTAACCGCCTCAATAAGGTCACTTCAATTGATACTAACCCTGAATACAATACGGTTTGAATTACTTATAGCTTTTAGCCATGTCTACAAGTAGAAGAAGAAAGTAATTAAACAAATTTCTCCAAGTTAAATTTGATTAATGTTATTTCGGGGTCACCAATTTTGTGTACCCCATTTGGATTCAAACAGTGTAAGTACTAAAAACTATCACAGCGTTGATTACTTTAAAATATAATGCATTTTCAGTATACTAGTGTAACCTTTTGCTAAACTAAATTAAAAGCGAATATTATATAATGAGGTTACAACCTGAAGTAACTTAGATTCTTTAAAAATAGATCAATCTATTTCAATATAAATATTTAAACCATACCAAACGTTCATTATAAATATTCTACTAAAATTATTTTAAATAGTAATTAATTTATGAATAATTTTTTTTATATTTCGGCCGTCACTCTGCAAATTCTAAAATAACTTAAAATAATACCAAAGTATTTTTACCATAAAGTTGCATTCAAATTAAATTAACGTAATTTGGTATTGCAAATAGTGAAATAACAGTCGTCTCGCTTAATGTCTCTCCAACATTTAAGTACTTAAACAATCTTCAATATTTAATGGTTACTAACAAAACTTGAACAGTGCATTAGCCATTAGCGAATTTCACTCCAAATTAAAAAACAAATTTTGCAAAAAAATATTAGAAGTAAAACTAAGGCGATCAAACAAGGAAGTCTGCAGGGTAATAATGCCATACGAATATCATTGGTTATTTTATGAGTTGGAGTTAACATTGTTGGTACAACCTAGTTACTATATTTATTACAATAAACGAATGATTTGTATAGGGTAATTTCCTATTTACACACATTTTCAAAAGTAACGGTTAGTTAGGAAGTATCATTTCTTTAAAAGTATTTTTTTAATTAAGTTGTTCTCGTTATCTACTTTGTCAATTTGCTAAATATAAATAATAATAAATTATTGTAATTTTATAATAAAGCATGACCTATTTCTGATAAGATTTTATTATTCTGGTCAAGTATATAACATATTCCACGAATCACCTCTTATATTTATTAGGTACTTCACATTTATTATTTAATGTGAAGCCATCCAAATCTTCTTAGAGTGGATGCAAACAAAATAGAATATTTTTCTTGTGGGAAAAATCGTAAAACTCTCCAACAGAAGAAGATAATTAAGATAAAATTTTAGTAATGAAATGCACTTAAGTTCAACCAAGTGAAATTAATTTAAGAAAAATAAAAACGGCTCCATACAACATGTTCGGAACCGTTCCTCTGTTTATTTAATTTGTGTATTTTTAATTGTTCCTAACTTTTATTCTTGCAATTCTAGCGCGGCCAGCTAATGTCGTTCGAGTATGCGAGATATGAAGGCGCATCGCTTCACGCATCCCTTCCTTGCAATTCCAACGACTCAAGCTCGCCTTGCATTTAGAACCTCAGTAATTTTCTAGCTCAATTCAAGAGCGTTGCTCCTTTGATGTCAATTGTTATTGCTTCAAAGTATTTACATATTGTAAACAATACTTGTTTATAAGATTACATTTTTTAGGCTTTATGTTCAATTCGAGAACTATTGCTTCTACCGGTCTCTACGAGACCTATCAAGTGTTTGCTTCAATTGCAATTTTGTCGCAAGGTTTCATCAATAAACGTTTTATTAATGAACGCATTTTTTATAACAAACGAAAAACTATACAGTCCACTTCTCAACCGCAACAAGATTTCCTACCGGAAATCACATCAAGCAACCTGAGCGTCCAAACATTGGTCCAAACGAACCGGATTTGGTACGAGCAACATTTGTCCAAACTCCAAACGAACTGGATTTGGTACGAGCAACATTTGTCCAAACTCCAAACGAACTGGATTTGGTACGAGCAGCAGCGAATAATTAAAGGACGATTTAATTATTCTCACAACACGAAACTTTGCAACTTGGAACGGCGAAGGTCAGCACGACAAGCCAACAAGGACAGCAAACCGGCAAGGCAGAGCGAGAGAGTAAGACAAACATTCCTTTCTTATCCTTTCCCGCGATTGCTTCAACAAAGCACAATAGAGTACAGTTCTATTCGTACATTTTTTATTGCATTTCTTATCGCGAAACGAGTTATTATTTCAAACGCAAACGTTTCAATTGTAGCGATTTTAATTATTTATCTAGTAAATATCTTAATTATTTATCATTTACTGAATATCTTTAATATTCAAAATGAACGCGTTGATAAACGAAAGAGGCCAATTGAAAGGCAAACTTACGCGATTTACAACATATGTAAACAATTTAAATAACTTGCATAATAGTCACGCTATTATGGGAGAAAAGGATATCTTGCAATTGCAAGCGCGAATCGAAAGTGTATCCTCGTTGTTAGAACAATATGAGACGGTTTCTAGTAACATTAATCTACAAGCTTTAGATGACGAAACAGAAGATCTGCTAACTAATTTCGAAAATACTTTTTATGAACAAACTTCTTTAGCCAAATCATTACTAAATCGGTTATTACCAAGTGATAACGCAACGTCAAGGCAAGTTTCGCCTACACCGAGCAATGCGAGCTCGAATCACTCAATAAATTCCAACATATCGACTAATTCAAACGCATTTGCAAATAGTCTTGGAAAATTAAATCTACCTAAAATAAATTTAATAAAATTTAACGGCGACTTAGATCGATGGCTTGAATTCAAAGCTATATTTAAAAGCATGATTCATAACAATCAGCAATTAAGTGAAATCAATAAACTTCACTATCTAAAGGCATCATTATTGAATGAGCCAGCGGAAATAATCCAATCTTTAGATTTTACGGAAGAGAACTACCGCGTATCGTGGAATGCTTTAATCGAAAGATACGACAGACCGAAACTCATTCTGAAAAATAATCTCTCCGCAATAATTAACGTAAAAATTATAAAACAAGAGTCTTCGAAAGACATAAGAAAAATAAGCGACACGCTATCAAAGCATGTAACTTCCGCATTAGCTTTATCTACAGCAGATAAACTTTTCGATGCAATCATTGTGTACCTAATTTCTAATAAACTTGATCAAACAACTTTTAGAGAATGGGAGATTCTCTCTAATAAATTCTCTAACGATTTACCTACTCTGAAGGAATTCAAGGAGTTTCTTATAAATCACGCAAACTTCCTTGAAAATATCGAGAAAAGAAACGTAAAGAGTCATTATCAGGAAAAGCCAAAATTCATGTCAAAGTCATTTGTTTCAAATAAGTCAACCTGTTCTTACTGCAAAGAAGAACATTACATTTCAATCTGTTCAGAATTCGTTAAATTAACAGCTCAGGCGCGCTGCGATAAGGCACAAGAGCTTAAACTTTGCTTTAATTGTCTATCTAACAACCACTTAAAAAATATCTGTCAATCCAAATACACATGTAGGACCTGCAAGGGTCAACATCATTCATTGTTGCACGTCAACTCTCGAGTTACAGCACTGGTTCAACCACAGGTTAATGAAGACGAGCCCGAAGAGCCGACTCAAATTATATCTACGTTTTGTTCGAATACGGTACAAGTTCTACTGCCCACGGCTTCCGCCAAGGTACGCGATAACGATGGTATCGATAGAACAGTGCGCATTTTATTAGATTCGGGATCACAATCCAATTTTGTGAGCACCAAATTTCTTAATAAATTAAGTATACCCGTTAAAACTGCAAACGTCACCGTTTGTGGAATTAACAATTCAAATTCAACGGTGAAATCTCAATGCGAACTGCAAATCAGCGCGCACCATTCGTCGTTCAGTATGAAGCTAACATGTTTGGTAATTAATAATATCACAGGCAGTGTGCCTAGTTTTAAAGTTAATCGAAAATATCTTAAGTTACCAAATGACATCGTAATATCTGATCCTTTATTTGACCAACCTGGTGACATCGATTTATTGATAGGATCACCTGCATTTTTCAAACTTTTATGCACCGGACAAAGGAGCTTGGGGCCTAATCTCCCTTTGCTACAAAGAACGCACCTCGGATGGGTGGTTTCCGGACCTACTACGACTGCATTGACTACTCAAGTGCAATGCCATCATATTAATACCTTAAACTTACAAGATCAAATTACAAGGTTTTGGGAACTTGAAAGCTACCCGGAAGAAAAGGTTTTTTCTGCAGAAGAAAGGGCTTGCGAAACACATTACGTGCAGAATACGCGCAGAGATTCGGACGGTAGATTCATTGTTACAATTCCCTTTAAACAATCACCCGAACTGTTAGGCGACTCCTCATTTATTGCAAAGAAGCGTTTTCTATCGCTGGAGAGACGTCTACAGGTTAACTCGGATTTACAAAAACGGTACCTTGATTTCATGCAATCATACGTGGAATTAAATCACATGACTCTAATTAATTCACCAGGTGAAACGTCTTACTACCTGCCGCATCACGGCGTTTTAAAGGAAGAAAGTCTTACTACCAAATTGCGAGTAGTATTTAATGGTTCATCTGCAACTACTACGGGTCATTCTTTAAATGACTTGCAAATGGTAGGACCTACCATTCAACAAAGTCTCTTTACTATTTTATTACGTTTCCGTCAACATCTTTACGCAATCACGGCTGACGTAGAGAAGATGTATCGCCAAGTATTGATCAATCCTGATCAAAGACATCTGCAACGAATCTTCTGGCGTTCCTCTTGCGATCAACCTATTTCGACTTACGATTTAAATACCGTTACGTACGGCACTTCATCGGCATCTTATTTAGCCATTCGATCTCTATTTCAATTAGGAATTGATTGTGAAATCAGTTCACCATCAGTATCTTCAATTATTAAAAATGATTTTTATGTCGACGACTTATTAAGTGGCGCGAGTAACATTGGCGAGGCAAAACGCATTTGCGCGGAGCTCAATGACGTGTTATCCGCGGGTTGCTTCAAACTTCGCAAGTGGCTCTCCAACGACCCACTAGTTTTGGAAGATATTCCCAAATCGGACTTACGTCCGGGTTTACTTAATTTTGGTGACCACGAGCAAGCTAGAACGCTTGGTCTAATTTGGAACTTTCAAACTGACCATTTCATGTTTCACATTTCAAAGCTTGAAAACGAAAGAATAACTAAAAGAAAGATGTTATCGGATATATCTCAAATTTTCGATCCGCTAGGTTTAGTAGCACCTTGCACTTTCACCGCAAAGTGTTTTTTACAAGGCTTATGGTTAGAAAAATTAGGTTGGGACGACTCTGTTCCTGCCGAACTCGATAAAAAATGGATATCTTATCGCAATGATTTATTACATCTAAATGACCTACAAATACCACGGCATGTTACCTGTGCAAACCCTGTTAACATTCATGTGCATGGTTTTTGCGATGCATCGCTTAACGGATATGGTGCTTGTATTTATTACCGAATTACAGATTCAAACAATTTTGTCCGCGTACATTTATTTTGTTCAAAATCTAAAGTAGCTCCGTTAAAACCGATTACCATACCGAGATTGGAATTATGCGGCGCCGTTTTGTTATCCAAATTATTAAAACAAGTTCGAAAATCATTAATAATGCCAGTTGATAAATACTTTCTGTGGTCAGATTCAACCATTGTACTGGCATGGCTTAAAACTAATCCGAATTTATTGAAAACTTTCGTGTGCAATCGCATCGCTGATATCCAAGAGCATACTGCCGATGTAGAATGGCGACACATTAGCACTAAATTCAATCCTGCAGATTTGTTATCTAGGGGCGTCACTCCTCAAGTGTTGAAAACATCAAATTTATGGTGGTTTGGCCCATCTTGGCTTTCTCAAGAAGAAACCCTTTGGCCAATTTCAAAAATTCAATCCGCTGAACCTCTAGAGTTCAAGGGCACTTCAAATGCCCTAATTATTACTAATAACAAAAGTTCATTTCCTTTCGAAAATTATTCTAATTTGAATAAACTTGAACGAATCATTTCTTATTGCTTACGGTTTCGTAAAAATTGTTTGTTATCTAAAGGTCAAAGAACAGCTGGACCCTTATCTCCAGACGAACTTTTTAATTCATTGAAGGTTTTAGTCAAGCTCGCCCAGCAAGAATCATTTCCTGACGAATGTAAACAATTATTAAAGGGACAGCATTTAAAACCTAGCTCTAAAGTATTATCTTTGAATCCCTTTCTTGACCCAGATAATTTAATACGCGTGGGAGGGCGATTAGTAAATTCGAATTACTCCTTTAATAAAAAGCATCCTTTTCTTATCTGCGGTAAATACCACCTGTCAAAACTTATTGTTAGACGTGAGCACGCGCGATTGCTACATGCAGGTCCACAGTTAATGTTATCTTCGATACGCGACAAATTTTGGATAACCGCAGGAAGGAACTTAGTAAAAAAAAATTGTACATGATTGTGTAACGTGTTTCAGAGCTGCACCCTCTGTTACTCGGCCCATTATGGGTAATTTACCGATAGAACGAATAACTTGTTCACAACCTTTTGATGTGACCGGCATAGATTACGCGGGTCCCATACTTTACAAACGTAATAAAGGTCGTGGTTCCAAAACTGACAAATCTTACTTGTGCATTTTTATTTGTTTTGCTAGCAAGGCCATTCACCTTGAGTTGGTAACCGATTTGTCTACCGACGCCTTTTTATTAGCTTTACGACGATTCATATCTCGACGAGGTAAACCGTCTCATATTCATTCGGACAATGGGACGAATTTCGTAGGTGCTAACAATAAATTACGCGAATTAGGAAAGTTTTTGAAAATTCAAGAAACCTCTATCGTTGAGGCGTTTGCAGGCGAAGGTATAACTTGGCATTTTATCCCGGCCCACAGTCCCCACTTTGGAGGCTTATGGGAAAGCGGAGTAAAATCCAGCAAGTCACATTTGAAACGAGTTTTGGGCGCCTCACTTTTTACTTTTGAGGAACTCTGTACTCTGTTGTGCCAAATTGAGGCAATCCTAAATTCTCGACCTATCGCACCGTTGTCCGCCGATCCTAACGACCTGCAACCTTTAACTCCTGGTCATTTCCTGATCGGTCGCGCTCTTACATCGCTGCCGGATCCAGATGTCACTGGAATTCCTGACAATCGGCTTGATTATTTTAAACGAATTCAAAGCCTACATCAACATTTCTGGAAGCGCTGGAGTAAAGAGTACATCTCGGAGCTCCAACAGCGCGTAAAATGGAAACATCATCATTCTGACCTAACCGATGGTTCTCTCGTATTGGTGAAGGACGACAATCTTCCTCCATTCAAATGGAAGTTAGGACGAGTCATCTCCCTTCATCCTGGCACCGACAGCGTCAACCGCGTTGCTACGCTCCGTACATCTGGTGGTCTTATACGTAGATCCTTCGCAAAGATTTGCCCGCTACCGACTTCATGACTTCCGCATCATTTGTGTTTGTGCTACGCTATTAACATAAGTGCTTGTGCGTCGTGATTAATCTTTAGTGTTGCGCTTTTGACTGGAATTTCTACTTATTTGTTTACTGTATTTTGCGACTTTGAATTTGTCCTTTGTTTCATTTTTTGTGCATTTTGCCATGAATATTTTGTTGATTTAACCGAATTTCTCTATTTTCTTTTTTGAATTTAATGTTCACTATTTAATGTTTGTGTATATTATTTGTTGAAAACCAATTGATTTATTTGCTTGTATTGCTCATATTTTGTATTTTATGTTCAGATATCTAATGTTTATTGTCAATTAATATTGAAATGCTTTTCATTTCAACGGGGGCGGCATGTTCGGAACCGTTCCTCTGTTTATTTAATTTGTGTATTTTTAATTGTTCCTAACTTTTATTCTTGCAATTCTAGCGCGGCCAGCTAATGTCGTTCGAGTATGCGAGATATGAAGGCGCATCGCTTCACGCATCCCTTCCTTGCAATTCCAACGACTCAAGCTCGCCTTGCATTTAGAACCTCAGTAATTTTCTAGCTCAATTCAAGAGCGTTGCTCCTTTGATGTCAATTGTTATTGCTTCAAAGTATTTACATATTGTAAACAATACTTGTTTATAAGATTACATTTTTTAGGCTTTATGTTCAATTCGAGAACTATTGCTTCTACCGGTCTCTACGAGACCTATCAAGTGTTTGCTTCAATTGCAATTTTGTCGCAAGGTTTCATCAATAAACGTTTTATTAATGAACGCATTTTTTATAACAAACGAAAAACTATACAGTCCACTTCTCAACCGCAACAAGATTTCCTACCGGAAATCACATCAAGCAACCTGAGCGTCCAAACACAACATATTATTCGACACAAAACTATGATAATAATTATGACCTTGTATGAATCTAATGTAATTTCCATTGTCAATATAATTCACCTTGACCGTTTGCAATTGTTTTGAAAAATATTTTTGGCAAAGAAATATTATTATGCCAATCCATCGCAAGAAGGTCGGAAAGATTATTGATTTCTAAACATCCTCAATTAATTTACGCGATTTGCAGAATTTCAGACAGAATAAAAAGAAAAGATGAAAAAAGGAATTAATAGTTAAGAGGTTCAGATCATCATCATCAGTAAAACCACAAATATTTAAAACAATTTATGATCAACGTCTCTAGGACAATAAAATAATTTAAAAAAAATCAATTTGTAAATGATTATATCACTTGAAACTGGTTGTATCCGTTGATAAAGCCTTGAAATATCACTATTATTAAGGAAATCGTTGAGATGAATAAGTAATTCCCTAAATTTTGACTAATACAATTTCATAATAAAGGCCAATTATAAAATAAAAATTTCCGAGGATACAGTTTTTATATAAGGCAAATAATATTGGCCGGTCATCTTCCACATTTTCCAGTCTATAGAAATAGTTGAATTAGTGTGCAACTCGACTTGTATTCCGCAATGTACTTTAAATGCCAAAACAAACACGAACATAAAAATTAGATTCTTAAAATATAACCGCAAAAAAGCAAACCGTGGTTTTTACAGAATTTCTTTATCAAAATAACCCTGCCTCCATCCAGTCAGTTTTTAGACGGTTACGCAGTAAGAAAAGTATATTTTGCAGTTTTTTTTTTAATTAAAAACAAACAAAATTTGATATGGACTGTCGCTCTTTCCATTATTTCGACTAGGTACTTCAAATTAACATTTCTAAGTAAGAAATTTATGTATAGAAACAATTACTATAAATTTTGTAGAATGCTGTAAACTGATAGGTGAAGGAAGAGTACATTAAGATGCAACATGAAGCCCTACTTAATAATGCAAGAGTATGTCAAATCTGAGGTCAAACCGTTATACAAAAGACAAAACCACATATTATTTAATAACCTACCGCAATCTATTTGATTAGTTTAACCAATAAGCACTTAAAATTAACAAATGACAGATTACATTAATTACGAATATTAAAATAAATTTCAAATATAGAAAACATGCTTCAATTATTAATAATCAAGTATACAATATACTTTAAAATATGAGTTGTAAAATATTAATTATATTAAGAAATAAATTTGCGATCACCCCTAGTAGTCCAGTACATATCCCAATGTATAGTAATAATTTTTTAAAAAATCAAGAAGATACTTTTACCCCCCCCCCACCCCAGTAAAATCTGACCTGAGACTTAACGTGGCTTCCAAACCGCGAATTGAGTAATTTGGGAGAAGCCGGTGTTTCAAATCATGAATTTATGACCTTTAGATTATGAATTCAACCGCGTACTAAACAATCTGTAAGTCTAATTATAATAACATGTTAACATATACATTATAATTACGTAATTTAAATTAGTTCACTTTTTTAAAATTTTATATTTAATTAGGTTAACATAAAGGTAGTCCATTCATTATCCATATATACTTAAAAAGTTTGGATACGTTGTGGGTACGCAATACAATTTATTTAATACAGCAGGTTGGAGAATACAATATGATAAATTTAATTAACAGATAGTAATAGAATGCCATTACCATTTTGAATAAACTTACTTGTTATTATTACATAGTACTATTGTTATACTACAATATAATATGTAATACAATAAATATGTTATCGGATATTCATTAATAAAGTCTAGTTTTCACAGAAAACATTTTATAAAAATGTCAATATTTATTAATTTCAAATTAAAGTATAACTAGTTAATTAAACAATAAAAAAGAGGAACGCAAAAAATAAAATAAAAAGAAAACTGTGATTGGTGATAATCACGCAGTGATTGGTTAAAATTAAATAAATGTCCAATTGTATTGGTAGCTATTCAAAAAGCAATCCAAATTAAAAGAAATGAAAAATTAACAACTGAAATTGGAAATAACAATATCGTTAGGTTTTAAAAATTATGAATAAAGTCGAGTATTGATTGTGAGGTGTGAATACCTCCTACATAAGGTTTTGAATCCAACTAGGTTGAGTGATTAAAATCAATGACTTGATATTTTATTATGATTTTCTAAAATATCAGTTGTCAATAAAATATTACTGAAGAAACCCAATATTGTATCGTTAAAATAATATATTATTTAGAATTAAATACAAAAATCAATCTAAAAATTATGCGCATAACACAATTGTCTAAAAGTTACTTCATAAAATTAACTCTCACGCAAGATAACGTTAGGACAATTAATAGGATGGGCTACACGAACATTCAAAATTAAGAGGTAATGAAAAAAAATTGAACATTCGATTTTTCCACAAAATATTGTTGGCCCAATAGCTAAATATTTGCAAGATAAACCATTTGTTTATTGATATTTCTTTAAAAGCTGTTAGGTAAAAAGATTTTTCACCGGAGAAGATTTGGTGTAATACCAATTAACCCTTAATCGCTAACGTCAAATAATTGTCACACATAACTGCTGTGCGGTCTCAGTGTCCGCGCTTAACTTAACTTTTTATTTTTTTTTGCAACGGAGTCTTAATTAATTGGTATTCTAGTACGGCAGAAAAAATTAAAAAGTAATTAATTTTAAGATTTTATTAACTTTAAATAACACAAAAAGAATTATCGGCATATAAAAACACCTTTAATTCAAACTTGATGCGGTCTGGGAGACCGCACGATAGCGATTAAGGGTTAATATAAGTCGCTCAATTAGTATTACCCATCTAAAAATAATAAAAATTGATTTGCAATTTTAGAAAATTTTGCAATGAAAATAAATCTTACATAAAGTAATCAAGATGCAATACATACATTGAGGTATTAGTTTACAATTGGCCAAAAGCTTCATAGGAATGAAAATAGGAGAGTCCTAACGTCCGAACACATCCATTACGCTGGCAAGACAATAATTAGTGCACCATTGCATAGATTAATTAAAAAGGATTTCCGAAAGGAGCTTTTGGCGTAATTCCAAAAACCGCAAATTTTGTACCAAATAGGATTTAAAAACCATTAGTTTTATCTAGAAAGTTAGAAGAAGGAACTGGAAAAAGTTTTCATACAGTTGCATCAAAAATTTTGCAATGTGGTTTTTAAAGAAGCTTTTCAAATGTAAATTAGAAATAAACTTTTCTAATAGTAGATTTTATCAAAAAGCCATAGATGTGCGCTTTTTGGGCTTACTCACAAAATTATCACCGAGTGGAACTATTTTTTTTTAATTTAAACAATTAAGGACCTGAGACATACCGAGATATTTATTATCCTTGATAAAAAAATATTGGAATTCGTGAAGGTATTTTACATTTACGTAAACAATAATTATTAAATAGTCGTAAAATTCGAGATTGCAGATCTAGTTAAGCATTGAGGCCAAAGGCTGCCCAAACTGGCTAGCAGGAAATAATAACATATTATTCTAGTTATTTCAAAAACTATGTATGTTCTCGGGAGCTCTGACCATAGCTGGGAAACAACACGTCCAACTTAATCAGCTACATATTATGTGAGTAAGATTTTTATATTCATTATTCAAAAATATAGAAAATAAATATCATCACAGATTATCATACATTAATATGCATGTAATATATTATGGAAGTTATAAAATATTACTCTATTAATTTTATTAATATTTGATACATTTAAACGAAAGTAATTTCGATAAAAAAATAATATCACACAATCGTAGGCAGATCCAAGGATCATTGTTAAATTATGTATCTTTTTTTAAACAAATTAAGTAGTATACATAATTTGAAAATGTTATATTACATACTAGCCAAACTAATTATACTTTAAGCACCCCCAAGTAAACAGAAACTGAATTAAACTTGAACAAACTTACTATCATAGCAATATGTAAGGATTTAAGAAGGGTTTCCTAGTTCCCATATTTGTATAAAGAACTCGAAATCGAAGTAAGTTTTTATTTCAAAGCAGGAAGTGAAATGCTTGTGAATTCAAACGGCTGCACGCTAGCCATCGATATGTATTATATTATTAAAAAAACTTTCTCATTCCGCTAATATTTATAATTTATCACAGCTTTATCAGTATATGTCAAAAATTAACAAATTAATCAATAATAATTTATCTTGACGATTCTCGAACTAAATACAAATTAATGATAAATGCATTAAAAAAACACACAATGTTTTAAATGCGATGAGCTACTGAAATGATTTAACCACTTAATTTATTGTAAATACGAAGTGTATTATCGATTCCAATACATTCTGTTCAAATTTAATTTTCGAGAAAATTAAGAAATCTATATTCTACAATAATTTTCGTTACTGGACAGAAGTTGATATAAAATTTATTAGCATTTTGCTGCTTAATGTCTAGAATTGCGAAACATCATTTATATTTCATTTTGCGTAGTATTATTGATTTTACATTTTATTTTTTTCAATAATATATAATTATAATACAATAAGTAGATACTATTATTAATAAATTATACTGTATCTATTAAAAGAAGTTTTATACTTCATAAGAAATCTTTTGTCTTTTTAACAATCTAGATTGTCTTAATCAAAACATTAGAGATAAGGAGTGGTCTAGTGGTGAATGCAAGCAACTGCAAACAAGAACTCGTGGGTTCGAATCCCACATCCACCTGTTAGGTGAGCGTAATGATCAGTTAAAAGTCGAAAAATTAAAAATTAGCGTGCCAAGCAGAAAAAATTAGTCGATATAAAAGTTCTTTGTGTTCTTTGTGTATAGAAAAAATTGGAATAGTAAACATTTTATAAAGATATAATCCAGTACGAATATTTCATTAAAAAATTAACAAATTAAACAATAAACAATAAAAACACAAATTTTCAATAACTAATTTTAATCTTGCTTTGTTTATTGTTATCATGTTTTAAAAAAAAATAACGATAAGCATGTTTGTATAATATAATTCTGTAAAATTTATACCTATCAATTATAATTAGTAAATTATAAATATCAAACAATATTGCAATCTAAACTGAAAAACAAAGGAAAAATTAAAAGCATTTAACGATTTCGACTTTATACAGGAAACAGACTGTAGAGACTTGTTACATAATTAATTAAATGATCAATGATTAGTGGCTGTCACAAGTCCTTCACTAATTTAAAGCAAGCAACCCTCAAACGGAAATTATACCGTCAAAGAGAAAAAGCAATGTCGAAAGATAAGAGTTGGGAAACTGCTAACCACCAATGCTTAATGTAGATTAGGTAAAGATAATGTAAATGTAGATTAAATATTGTAACTATGTACTGCCTTCCGCAAATTTAGGTAATGTGGAAATAGTACGAAACGGAAATGCACAAATAAAAAAATTTCAATTTCAAGTGATATTATTTTATACATACAAAATATTAGGCAGTATTTAAAAAATTTCTATTATTCACACGTAAAATAATCAATAGTCTGACTATGGGTGAGGTATTATGTATACCTGTATATAAAACGAGGTTGAAAAGCACAGAATTGCGAAAGACATGAAGACAAGTCGGAACGTGTTCGAGCAAGATTCTAAATATTCTATTTTTTTGTTAACCTTTATCATTCGAGTTGAACGATACTACCAAGGGTTTAGAATTCACGTTTACAGTCAGTTGGGTTTTACTTGTCACTTGAAGTACACAGAAAAAAAAAGGGAGACAAAACTCTGATCTAGAATAGAGAGCGACGTCAAACGAGATGCATAGCACCCGGCGCGGAACAAAAAGACCGTACAAACATGAAGAAAATAATTTACATTCTACATAATAATATGTGCATGTAAAATATTTAAGACAATAATGGCTGGTATACACAACGCGGAAACAAATGCTTAAACTTGAAACAAATGTTCAACTTTTGCCTTTTTTCCAGGGCATATTTTATTTTAAATCAAGCCTTTACGTGCTATATAGCCACCAGGATTTTCACACACCTCTACGCAACAAAGAGTTTTCAATTTAGGAGAGGGTGGGACTTCTCTCGTAATTTTATCAAAAGGTAGTCGAATAATTTAAATTTACAAATTAGACTTCTTCGTAAAATTTTAGATTTTCTTGATTAAACTTAACGGACACCCACTTTTCTATGGAATTTCATAAAATTTTGAGTATACATCAGGAATAACCTTCTTGTATTTAAATTTCTTAAATTAAAAAATTTTACCCGTCGAATAAAGCAGATATTCGCAGCCAAAGTTCGAACTTTCTGCATGGCTTGAATGTACCAGTTGACTGAAAGTTACACATTTCACATCATAACTTGAAAAATTTTCTAAGGATTTTTTCTAAAAACAAGTAATTTATAGAACAGTTTATTATGAATATTTTGAGTAAAAAACCCGTTTTTGGCCCGATTTGTTCCAAAGAGAAACATTTATAAAATATGCAAGTTTTATAAGCTTTGCTCGGTTAGTGGAGACTGGGGAGGCATAAATGAGCGTATATTATGTATACATGCATTGCCTTTTTATTTTACATAGATTCAATTTTTAAACATATTAATTTTGCGATATCTAAAAAGTATCAGGTGAAACACAAAATTTAGTACCTACTAGGTGGGATTTATAACATTAGACAATGAACGACATTAAAATATCTGAAATTTTATTTTGCATTTGACAAATTCACAACTCTTCTTTAATGCAGTTATTTTCAGTTTTTTTCACAAAAATGACATTTTCTCTGTTTTTACTGATACGAATGCGTCTTCTTGTATAATTTTGGCCTATAAAAGTGTGCATTTTCCAAAAACAAAAAATATAATATTAATTCTGTTGTTGAGTTTATAAGCAAAAAACGATTGATAAACAAACGAAAACAATAATTTCCCATTAAAAAAATTTTGTTTTAGAAACAAAAAAGCGTATTTCGTCTCACTTATTAGTAATAGTCGGTTTCCCTACGTACCTGTACCTAAGTGCGTACTTTTAACATCTCAAGTGTGTAATAACTACATTTGTCACTATAATGTGTCTTTAGAAATTAATATTCAAGAGATAAAATATGATTAATTCGAACGTTTATATTTCGAATTCGTCGTGATTTAGAACGTTTTCTTGGTCTTTTGAATTTGAAATACAACTTCCCTAATTGGAATTTTTGATAATTCGAATTGTTTAGATAGCCCCTTGAATTTTGAATTAAACAAATTCTATTTTTAAAAATCAAGTTTTGAAAATTTGGAAATTTTGATGCCCTTGAAATACAAAAAAAATGCAAAATCTGCTATATAAATCTGTTACGATAACAGGGTTAAAAGCTATACATTTTCTAAAAAGGGTTTTACATTTCTTTGCGTTAAAATTCCAACATTAAACATTCACATTTTCTTATCAAGAAAATTAAGTTGAAGTAAGTAAATTAAATAAGTCACGAAAACTAAGACAATTAAATATAATAATCTCCTACGTTTGAAAAAAAATAATAGAATCTTGTCTTTAGGGCAAACGTACTTCTTGTGGATTGTCTAATTGTCGGTTTCTTTCTGCTCGTCCGTTAACCTTACAGACTTCTTATGACAGTTTCCGTTCTTCGGAAAGTTCGTTAAGGTCCCCCGGGATTGATGACGGCCACAATTAATAATCAAACAGGGTTACAGGCACTACGGGGACGTGATACCAGTATAGCAAGCTACCTTAAATGGTAGCTTCGGAACACCACCAAAGTTACTGTTATAGCAAAAACAGGAACCGTACCAAATAAGTTAAAAAAGCAGTTAGAAAGTCTCATAAAACATTTTTTACATACTCTCAACAAGGCAAATTCGTGTTGCTGACTATGATATTATGTATAATATATTAGTTATTATGTTAAATATGTAACATTTTCAAACGCCCAGGCGGAGAAATTTGCTCCTGTACCCCCCTCCCTAAAAGAGATCATGTCTTGGTCACCATTTAAGTTTATAAATTATAATGTATGAGACGGAAGTTTCATATCGGGCATTCTCTCGCATCCACCGTTGTCTTTCGTTGGAACTTGAACAAAAACTGGAGCAAATTATTTCAATTCATTTCTTAATTTTTTAGAAACCAACAGTGTAACTCTAGGATCGAACCTTTGGTAAGTTGAAAGAGCACTAAAATTAAGCGAATACCTCTTTTTATTTAAAGTGCTATGAGCAACCGTTTCTGAGAAAATAGCTTTTGAAAGGTTCAAATCAATACTTCAGCTTGTAAGTTTCTGCAATAAAAATCCAAAGGTTTTCTTGCTGAGACTTTCAAGTTTGTAGTAATAGTTTTTGTTTCTTTCAGTATGTCTTGTTAAAAAAACTATTCCTGCGGGGAATGAAACCTGGGACGTTCCAAATCAGTTGCGGATGCATTACCATCTCATCAACTATGTGTTTGCTTAATTCTGCTTACTTTTAGTGTTCTTTCATTTCAACCTACCAAAACTTGTTCCGATTCTAGAGTTACACTTTGGGGGGGGGGGGGGAGTTCTCCTCGTTAATGATCTGTATTACCGAGAGAAAAATTTGAATATTTATATTTAGTTATTATTTTATTGATTTTCAATAATTCATTTCATGACTTTCTAAAACCGAGAGTTTGGTGGCCCGTCTGAGGAGGGAGTTAAGAGGCTTCAACCCCTAAAAATATTCAAATTTACCCCCAAATAGGGGGTAAAAAAAGATCTAAAAGATTCGCTTTAGTTTTTGATCAAGCTCCAATATAAACCTGTGACGTTTCGTGGGTGCAAGAAATAATAAGTACTTACTAGGTATATAACATTTTATCATTGTTGTTCATTTTTTCAATGGGCGAACTCAATTACAGAAAGTGAACACAAGAACAGATTATATACAATTTGTACAAAAGTACAGCAATTAAGTTAATTACTTCAATGCAGCTCATGTGAGTGAAACTTGAAAAGAGTACTACTATTCGGGTGAATAGATTACACTCAAATGTGATGCCGAATTGCGATTAGTGTACATCAAATTTTAAAGATTCCCAGCAATTGCTTAGTGCGACAATCAATGTAGAATAAATAGCCTATACATTATAAATTATCATGTAGCTGCCCATAAGTAATGGATGCCACGATCCTGCAAATATCCATCAACGAAGGAATGCCAAACGTCCACAATCGGTTTTGGAATAGTTTCCAGATTATCGATATGACATTGGTAGAAGCATATTCTAGAATAACACGATCATTATCGCGCAGCACAAAATTTTACCACATCATTAGTCAACCACATCAGTGGTCAACCACAATCAGTGGTATACTACCAGGGAAATTACGACCACTGCGGATAATATTTGCGTCCAAGTAGACGGCCGAATCTTAGCACCTATCCCAACGAGCGATAACATTGTAATCAATTAAACAAATAATATGTAGATACTAAATCTTTTATCTCATCTTAATCATAGTTCAAAATTTATTCGAAAAAAAAAAGACAATCTATGACTACAATGTAGAATTCCGCTTCAATAACAACCCTTGAACGGTCAAACTAGAAGCAATCTAAAAAATCTGGAATATATGAATACCGATATTAATATACCATTTGAAGGAGAAGTTCAAAGAAATTGAGTTCCACTTGAATATCAATCGATCATGGTCGACAAAATTATAGGAGCAATATTTTATAATAAGAAATATGTATTTGAATATTTCTTGATTTTGCTCATCTCTTACAATATTGCAGTTTCCAAATGAACCGATACCTTGCTTTGTAGAGAATATGACAAAAAATGCAATTCAATAAGAAATACATTGCAAGCCGATATACATCCATAAACTTGGAGTTTATCAGTAACGGTTCAATACTTTTTGAAATGCATTTTGTCGTTTCAATTATAAAATGATTCCAATTCAAAGAAAAAACGTTTTCGTGATCAAATGTTACGAGAAAGCTACGCTTGACGCTTTTGAACGCTACCATCTACGGATTAAAAAAACATTTACCGTGTTTAAATCAGTCGAACAATAAATAATTATGCTCGAGATATTGAAATATAAACAATACAATATTCTTTTACAATAATTAAATTAAGCAACAGACCAGAAGTAAAATTTTAGTAGCAAAATAATACAGATCCAAAACGAGATCTTTGATGCAGAAAATGGTCATGACTGGAGATAAATTATTTTGAGTCATTGGATTAGAAATCTGAACAAAAACCGGGAAACCCACTAGTTCACTGTATATTATATTTAACTGACAATTACATTATTTACTTTTTCAGTCTTTTTAAAAATATATTAAATAATTTTTAATATAATTCAATTAAGATTGTCTAAAAATAGATTGGAAATGTCACAGGAAAATAATAATCTATTGATTTTCTAAATAACATAATTTGGTACGCTACTGGGGGGGGTTATTGTTTTAGCTTTGTTTTATGCAGTAAATCTCATTGATGTTTTATATTGGAAAATATGTTAACAATAAAAATATTGAGGTTAGTTCTCTTTCGGTAAAATTACAAATATTTCAAAAATTTGAATTTAATCTATTTGATCGTATAATAAACGTGAGTAGTTTTATTAGACAACAAGATTGTTGCATGCTTGCTGTTGCATACTTATTTGCGATTCTTGTTATCTCACAACAGACATACGCGGAGGTGAACTTTTATGAAAATACCAATTTTGATGGCAACATAAAATTTATAGTTAGGTGAAGTATTTTTTAATATTATAAAACAAAAGAAAGTCGATGGGCAGATCTTAAAATTTGTAAAAAACGGTCGATATTTAAGTGGTGTAAACGCCCCTAGCCAATGACACATGTCAAACGGGATAAATAATATTATTGTCTTGATTAATATTTTTATTTAATTAGTTTTTATAAAAAATTAAAATGTGAAGGTAATGCAAAAGTTTTGATTTATTTATTTAAAAATAATTGAACGTTATGGGTAGGTACCTAGATGACAAAACCAGCAATCATTGTCAGATGCAGGACTTTCGAATTATTGTCGCCGCCCTGTATTAAAACTTTCGTCTTGTACACCTGTTAAATATTACTCCTATAATCTGTTTTACAGACAATACGATTTATCTAGATAAAAATTGACCACCTACTTTCTTGTCAATAACCTTGCAAAAGTTAAAACATGAAAAATTGTTATTACTTTTTGTTTAATTATGGTAAGTTCATTTCTTGCAACATTTCAAATTCGACAGGGAAAATAAAAATATGTAACTATTCGGAGAGTGACAGTTAGGCACACGTCAGTAGGTACCTCCAGCGAATGTTGACAAAAAGATTTGGTTTGTTATTTTACGAAAATTGAGCAACTAGTTTCGTTGCAGAAATATTAATAATTATTGAACAATAATCGACGGAAAGTGCACAAATGTAAATAAATAATTAAATGATTCATACCGTTGTGTTCTGTGAAGATATTTGAAGTGATTTGTCGACCATCTTTAACCCTAGGTCTATTTCTGTTAGCTCTAACAGAATGTGTTCCAACAGAAACGGTTCTTTCCTTGGTATTCTGTGCACCCATGACTGGAAATCATACCCTTTATCTCCAGATTGTTACAAATTCACTTGTAATGACTAGAAATCACACTTTTACACACACACACACACACATAAACAAGGTTAAATTAATGAAAATTGAAGTAAACAGTACATCACTTTCAAAAAATTTATAACACACAGTAAACTAAATTATACATTACAAAAGTAGCAAATTACATTATCGAACAATTTACAGTTTTCATAGACAAACTACACTACTTCCGACGTCTAATCACGTTCTGATATGCCATCAAATGCCATATTTGTTCCGTACCTTCTCTACCGATCTTCTATCCTTTGTTTTTATCTTTAGGTCGATTATTTAGTTGCTGAGATTTACAATAGATGGCTGCACATTTCAGGCATATGGGGAAACTGCACTTTCTCGAAAAACTGTAATTTAAATTTCAAACATTCAAGCAAAGTTCAATGCAGATCCAACGAAAGACTAATACAGTCTCCTTTATTTTTTAATGTATCAATGGTATCCACCAATTCGATGTGGTTTTTAAAATTTTTTTTTAATAAAAGTGGATTTCCGCGAGATTTATATTATAGGACAGCGGCTCTCAACATTTTACTTTCCTGACACACTGGTTGCCTACAACACAATGTAATGAGGCGATCGAGTTCTTTCGCTGCTCTGGTTAGCTCTGATTGGAAGTCATTTGATGGAGGATAAATAATTATTGGAAAAATATTTAAAAAATTCATATTCCTGAACGGGGTGAGTTTTGGTAAAACATAAAAAATTTAAAACTTTAGAGATAATTAATTATAATCATTTTCAGTAAACATCTACCGTAAAACGGGGTTACCTTACCCAGTGGAGTTACTTTGCGCTACTCTTGAGAAAATTTTCAAATGGTCAAAGAATTCAGAATTTCCAATTTACTACCAGACACGCTCTGGTATGTTGAAGGTTGCATATTGTATTGTCATTTAGCGCGAACGGTGTCCTTTTGAATGCTTTAGTTTGGCAGTGGTAGTTGATAAAAAATTACATCATTTTACACTTGCAAAAATCTTATTAGTCTGGAATTGCTGTTATTGCTGCGTATAATAAAGTAAGTATTACCTTTGTATAACTTATTTATCTATTTAAAAGTTCTGTTAATCTGCACATGTTTCCAAACATGAATATTATTTTTCATTTTTTTCAATGATCTGCCATTGTTCAGTGGCGTAGCTATCATAGGGCAGTTCGGTACGGCGCACAAGGGCCCAGAGGGTTTGAGGACCCCGCAGGAGCCCCTAACAGAAAATAACTCAAAACGCTAGAAAGTTTCCTAGTTTCTGTCGATCTTTTATGAGCTTTTTCTTTAAAAGTAGGAAAGGATTTTTTTTAATATTCTGAAAGAGCAAAATTAAAGAATTCTTGTTCTTATGAGGTGAGGATAAATAAAATCGGCGAGATTACCATCCAGATTGGTGTTTACACCGAAGCGTAGGCAATTTTTTACATGCCTTGGTCTATTGCCACAAAATACAAACACCAGATGAAGAAGATTAAGGTAACTGCTTCGCAATTGCCATTTCGCCGAGCTACGCTAAGTGGGGAGAGAGCGTGCTTTATTCGACTGCATGCGTTAGCCGTGAGAATATCGTTCGCGTACCTACATTATCGAGTGCATTTGCGATCCGAGAATTGTAATAATAAAATTTCATTTCCTCACGGCTCCGGGCGGTTTTCACAACCCCTGACATTGGCAAATCTCGGATCCCGGAATTAGAATGTCGTTATTTTCGAGTTCTGTTGCGCCCCGGGGAATTTTTTATTGTGTCTAGCTCTTGTCTAAACGCCTCGGCTCCATCTCGCTCGAGCGCTGCGAGCCGTTTTGACAAGCGCAACTACGGCAAATCTCGGATCCAGGATTTTTCTTAATTTTGGATAAACTACTGGACTATCCGGAAATTTTATTATCTATATCCAAACCTACCACCCACTGCAAAAATTTCGGTAAAATTAGAACTCTTAAAACTTCGACCGACCCCCTTTATTTTAGGACAGGGGGCCTCCTCATATATGTTGCACATATATTTGCAACAAACAATGGAGTAAAGTCTACCCCAGTCATATTACTTACATTTTTGAATTGTAAAAGTGATATAATCTAAAGATACCTTGTACATCAATGCTATATAATTTTTGCAGAACTACTAGAAAATACGCCAGGAAACCTGGATCGCCATAATACAGCGATAATACTCCTGAACATCTAGAGAGATATTTAGATGCCATTCGACGAGGAGAAATTAGCCAGCGAAAGACTGAAATAGCCTTCAAAATACCCAGAAGAACTATTTTGAACAAGCTTAAGTTACAACATTGTAACAAAGTAGACCGTCAGGCCATATTCACTTCCAAAGAAGAAAACCAGTTTATCAATTGCATAATTGCACTCATTGGGATTGGGTCGAGTCTTTCATGAAGTGCAATCCTTGTCTTTCAGAGCGCTTTTCGGAGAATATCAAATACAACAGGGTTGCCATTGATGAGAAGACTGTTAGAAACTTCATTTCGAATTTGCGCGAAGAATTAGAAAATGTTCCTGCAACACATATTTGAAACTTTGATGGAACCAATCTTATAGATAAACCAGGTCGAACTAAAGCTCTCTTTACGAAAAAATTCGAAATGCTTCGAAAACTGCAATATCTTTGATGTTCGCTGGAAGTGCAGCAGGAGAATTTCTTCCACCTCACGTGGTGCATAAATCAAACCACATGTGGACAACGCCGACAGAATTTGGACCACCTGATTGTTGGTAAATTTGAAAGTCAAATGCTACCCAGACTTAAAATACTTACCGGAAAAAAGGTGGTATTAAGTGATAATTTATATAGCACTGGTTTGTCTACCGCCAAACAGTACCCACTTTACTGTTTTTTAAAATTAAATATCCTGGCGACGCCAGTGCTGCAGTAAAACACGGAAAACGTACTTGTCTCTCTCTTACTTCGTACACATTAAAATTATCTTGCATCTCATTTGCGTTTACCGTACCCTTAACCCCTTCCTATGCTTAGGTATAAGAGAGTTTTAATGTTTATTATAAAAGTCTTGCTAAAAAAATACGAAAGCACCTATAAAATGTAAAATTGTTTACAATTAAATGCAACAATGAATTTATTAATAAAAAATATTTCGCACAAGTTTTTAAACATAAAAATTACGAAGGGTAGAAAGATCAGAAAGCATGAGATATACTGCTTTTTATATAAACTTTATCACCTAAGTGAATCATGACGTCATCTTTTGTTTTACTTTCATATGAATTTAAGGTTCGATTCTTCAGGTCCATGTTAAATCCAAACAAACAAAAATGTTGTAATATTTTTTCTACAGTAGGTAAAACAATATTGCAGGGAATAATGTTTGTAAATTTAATTTTACTTGTTGCATCTCCTATTCTCAGGGCAGTCGCGTTAGAAGGGACTTGTCCGTTTACTACAAATTGTGGATTGAAGCTTATCAGAGTTGAAGCTTCTGGTCCAATTGTACTTCGTAATTCTTGAAAGCTCTTAGCATCAATCAATGTGAAATTTGAATAGTTGGAAGCAAACCCCTGAAAATAAAAGGCAATATGATGAATGGTGTCTGGTCGGATTGAATTGTGAAAATGAACTCATGAACTCACATTAACAATTATGTCTTGTGTACTTTTCAGTATATTTCTTATTATTTTCATAAATTTTTTCCTTTTTCTGGCTTCAAAATAACATAATTTTACGTCATTTGTTGAACACCCTAGAAGATTAGCAAGAGGTACCGAAATGGGAAATGGTACTACTTTTATAGGATCGCCTAAGTAATAACTAAAATCGTTTTCTGTTAAGGTTATATATATATCATTTGTTAAAAACTTACATCTCAATTTCATCGGGTTTCCTAAGTGAATTTTTCATTTGTCGATTGAATATCGCGGTAGTATATATCAAGTTTTTAAAAAAATAATCACGATTTTCAAAAATTTTAACATTATCTAGATTCAAAATTGCCGATCCACTACTTGCCGAATAAGCTATTATGCTTCTAAAAACATAAATTTATAGAATTTCTGAAGTTTGAATGATTGCACTGTATAGTACCTGTCCACCAGTACGGGATTTCGAAGTCCACTTTTTGTACAAAGAGCTCGCCTTACATTTAGGGCTGGACCACCATCGATGGGATAAATAAAGATATTCGATATTTCTCCAACTAATTCCCAGTCTGTCTCGTCATTTTCTTTTTTCAAAAACTTAACGTACGAGTATATCACAATTGCACATATTACAATAATCCAAACGCAATACAAAAACATAGTTTAAAATTTCTGAACGTCAATAATCAACATAAATCTTTTGTAAAATTACGAAATAAAACTTCGTTGGTCGCACTTAAAAGTAATAAAAGCTAGATAAGGAGGGAAATGTGGCAAACGTCTAGTTTGATGATAATATGACTGTAATTTAATGAAGTACACCTTAGCATAGTATGAAATATAAAACAAAGTGTATTTTAATAAACTTTAGTAGTTTAATCAGATACGGAACAACTGGACGATGAACCCCGCATTATGGGGGAGACTGTGATTGTAGGGGACACAAGAAAATTACAGAGACAATTTTTTTACTTAAAAATACATTAAATATCTTTTTTAAATATTTCATACTATTTTGAATAATTATTTAAGGTTAATATAATATTAATATTAATTAATATTTAATTATACTTATATTAATAAGCAGTTTTAATTTCATTTATATAGTAAGATCCAAAAAACCCACTAATATCCATACTTAATCTTTTTTAATATAATATAATAAAAAGCAAATTTTTATGTTACCTACTCATTTTGATTTCTAATTTTTTGCTTTTTTAAAATAAAAAAGTTTTTGTCCTTATATTTAATTATAAAATATTAAAAATATATACTAGTTAAATAAACATAATAAAACAATAAGTTTTAATATTTCGCAGACTTTTCGTCTGCTTCGTCAGAAAATATAAATTTATTACGTTTATTTAATTAGTATATATTTTTAATATCTTATAATTTTCTCACTAGTTAATAATTTTGAAGTTTATTATATTTAAATATGTTCCTTTCGGGTGTCACTCGCAAATTTTTCACAAAAAACTCATTTCTTGCTCTTCATTATACGGTAAAATTTTCAAATTGGTCCTTTTGGTTAAACATAGTAATAAAAAATAAAATCGCTTTTTTTCATATTTTCTTCGAATGTTATTCACTATTTACTGGCAATTTTTTTTTTAATTTGAAAATCCATCAAATTCTGATATAATCTTTCAATACCTAATTATTCACTGTTAATATAATAAAATCAAAATTTCCAATTTTAGAAATTAGAAATCAAAATGAGTAGGTAATGAAAAATTTGCTTTTTAATATATTAACTTTAAATAATTATTCCCAATAGAATGAAGTATTTAAAAATGAGTTTTAATGGATTTTTAAATAAAAAAAATAGTTTTGCAAGTATTAAATAGTAAATAACATTCGAAGAAAGTATGAAAAAAATAGATTTTATTTTTTTTTTACTATGTTCCACCAAATGGACCAAGTTGAAAATTTTACCATATAATGAAGAGCAAAAAAGGAGTTTTCTGTAAAAAATTCGTGAGTGACATATGAAAGGAACATATTTAAATATAAGGACAAAAACTTTTTTATTTTTTTTTAAACAGGGATGGTTAAAAACTTACCAAAAAAATATCTTTTAACGTCTCTTACCCATAATTCTTACCAAAAAAAGTTTTGTTAAAAAATATTCAGTAAAATAGTTACAATAAAATAAATACTGAAAAATACTTTTTCTGTAATTATGCCGCAACCCTTCGGGTTTAAATTATGAAATTTTGAGAAAAAATGTTTTTTCAATTAGAAATCGATCAGGTATATAGATTTTTTAAAATCGCTGTGGGCACTTTTTACATGCTTATCCGGCTATACCCTTTGGATATAATTTGAAATTGATAAAAATTTGGATGTGAAAAATATAAAAAACACAAAACCAGGAAAGAAAATTATTGGAAATTTCACATTGATATAATATATGAATTAAAACTAAAACAAGTTAATTAAACAATTCTAGGAATATTTAGATATTTTTGAAAATGAAAACATACTCTTTCGAAAACTTAAATAAATATTGATTTCTCGAATTGTTTAATTAACTTGTTTTAGTTTTAATTCATATATTATATTGTTTCACAAGTTACAAATTTATTAATTATACACATTGATATGTTTTTAAATTCAATTTAAAAATTAAATATAATTTGTTTTCTTTTTACAATAAGGTTAATTATACAGGTAAACAATATTCAAAATTTTATCAAAAACCAAATTAATCCCTTACAAAGATCTGGGGGGAAGTCAAAAATTGCAAAAATTGACCTTACGTAATTAATGGACGCACTTTTAGAGTAAGGTACAAAGAATCTCTAGCTACAGCTGCTACCCTTGAATAATTTTAAATAAAAATGATGTTTGGTGATAATTATATTTATTTGATTTATTTTGGATCAAAAGTTTTAAATGAGGGGGGGGATAAATGCACCTGTTTAAATGAGTTTGTAATATCTTCATTTTAGTTTTATCTTATTGTTTACCAAAGTTAGACAGTGTTTAAAATTTAAGAATTAAATGACAGTTGTTCGGAGGTCTATAAAATTTAAAACATCCATAAACATGGTGATGGCAAACCACAAGAATACCAGAAAATAAAGTTAATTTCAACAAAGCTGCAAAAAAACTTAAAACGCTTCTCCTACAAATTTAGAATCAATCGTTTCAAGAACATCTTCGAAGCTTTACAAACACCAAGGATAATGACTAATCACTCTGGAAGGCTTCAAGACGCCTTAAACATCCACAAGAAGCAGCACCACTACAAATTGAAAACAAACTTACCATACAATTACTATCAATTATTGAAATCCTATCTACACAACAGACAATTCTTAGTCAAGTACGGTGAAAAATTTACAGATATAGTATACCCAATCCGCTCAGGAGTACCGCAGGGAAGTGTCTTGGGCCCAATTTTATATCTGCTATACGAGGGTGGATCAATAAGTACCCGTGCTCGAAGACAGGTGGCGTTGCTAAGGGAAGTTAGCATTACCGTCGTGTACTACCATCTGTTACACGACACCATACTAAATTTCAGACTGTTTCATGGGTTAGTTTTTATTGGGCAGCCAATTATTTCACACGTGTTGCGTGTTTCTCGATAAAATAGAAAAAGAACAATATCGATCCGTTATTTGCATTTTATTTTTGAATGGAAAAACATGCAGAGAAATGGAAACAACGTTGGGTGCTGTCTATGGGGACACTTCACCATCTATGACAACCACAAGATATTGGTTCAACGAATTTAAACGTGGTCTTACATCTGTTTTTGATGAGGGGTAATGTGAGGAGAGCTGCGGCAGCCTGGAAGACGTGGTTTTGGGACTCCAAGGGAATAATCCTCATGGACTCTTTATAGAAAGGAAGAACAATCATAGAGTAGTACTACAGTGAATTATTGGACCGATTCGATACAAAATGAAGGAAACACGGCCCCATTTGGCTAAGAAAAAAAATTGCTGTTTCACCACGATAAGGCACCAGCACATTTATCCAGGATTGCCGCAGCCAAGTTGCACGAACTGCACTACAAATTGCTGTCGCACCCATTTGACTTGGCTCCCTGGGGCTTATTTCGGTCTCGCAACATGAAAAAATGGCTCGGTGGAAAAAAATTCAGCTCAAAAGCGGAGGATATCGTCGAAACAGAAGCTTATTTTGAAGAGTTTGACAAATCGTATTTTTGGAGGGCTTAAAGAAATGGCAGAAAAGCTGGAAAAAGTGTATTGCACTAAAAGAGATTACGTTCAAAAATAGAAGAAAAAAAATTGAGAAAAACTTGCTTCTTCATTCCTAACTCGGGTACTTATTGATCTACCCTCGTATGTATACTGCGGATCTTCCAGCTTCTACGACAGCGACGATAGAAACCTTTGCTGACGATACTGCCTTACTCTCATCACACAATGATCCGGAAGCAGCCTCAAGAAATCTACAAAACAACCTAAATAAAATTTAAGAGTGTTTCAAACTATGGAGGATTAAGGTTAACGAAACAAAGTCTACACATGTCACATTTACCATGAGAAGAGCTAGTACCTGTCCACCAGTAGCACTGAATAATTGCGTTTTACCCCAGGCCGAAGACACAAAATACCTGGGTATGCACCTGGACAGAAGACTTGTTTGGAGAAGGCACATATTCAACAAAAGAAAACAGCTTGGTATCAAATCTAGACAAATGTACTGGATGATGGGCAGAAATTCAAAGTTAAGCTTACAGAATAAACTTATTTTTTTTTTTTAGAATTTTATATATTATTTTTTTGTTTGAAGCTATGAAATTTTTTATTATGTAACCACTTTATTTTAGTATATGGGCCCCTCAAATATTTTGCACTGGGGCCCCAAGAACGCTCGCTACGCCCTTGTGCAAAAGCTGGGTTTCATTGAATAAATAAGCACCAAATTTGTATAATTATATTTTATATTGAAAATTAAACAATGTTTTTGTAACAAAATTTCTACTTTTTTACATATCAAAATAGGATAAAATATGACATGATGAAAACTTATAAGTTAGATTAAAAATAATGTAAAATTTTAGTACATAAACAATACTTTATATAAAATTTAATAGCATAAACAAGATCAATAACAACGACTTTAACATTAATAGATATTTTGTAAATGTATTCCAAAATTATATAATATAAACTTTAAATAATGTTACCGCATGAAAAGTAAATAATGTAATAAAAGTAACATTTTGTACAACTCAACAAAATATGTTATTTATTACTTTTTGCTAAACTTTTGGATGAATTAAAATTTTACTTTCTTTTCATAACAGCAGTAGGTTTAGGTACTATTAAATAAAATGATAAAATGGAAAGATGCACATTCTGACATTAAATTTACAAGAAGATAAATTGCAAATAAATAGATGGTACGATGAGATTGATATAAGGCAGTGGAAATCGATTAAACACCCATAAATAATAATCATAATAATATTCTAACAATATAAAATGTAGGACTATGTACAATTACTGATTAAGTATGAAAATTAGGTACATAAAAATGTCTTTCGTCAATTGTCACATCATAACTTCTCACAGGGTAAATATATCAATAGAATAATTAATTCTTTATTACGTATGTACCTACAATATCACTAACCACAAATTATTAAGTAGATATAAACCTTAATCGTCAGTCACATTAAAAATATAAGATATGTTTAAACTACCCAGAATAAATTGCATCTAAATAAAATATTAAACATTTAAAACGAAATTATAGGTAGGTACATCTAAATATTAAAAATTTGTCAAGAATTTCATTCTCTAGAAAATAGAAGCACAACTATATTCATAATTAAATTAATGATATATTCTAATAATTTCCTTTGTACTCTAAGAGATATAAATAATTCGCCCCACGAAACATAAATAGTTCAGGACAAGTGCTTTATTATAAAGATATGATTGTTCAATTTGAAGCACAATAAATGTCTATTAATTGTCAATTATTTATTATTCATTAGTTTTTCAAAGCTAACACAGATATTTTACACCGATTTGTTAAGTGTTTGCCATAGTGAAAAAACCATAGCATGAAACAGTGCATCGTGCAAGTGTGAATGGTGTCCCATAATACAATACAATCTTTAATACTGTTGTGGTGCTTTTAACTTTTTTATTTGGATGTTCTTACACTCATTATTATTAAAATAACGAAATTCATTATTCTAAACTGCATTATGTACAGCAAATGATATTAGGTAAGTTCCCAACTATTCCGGCATACAACAACCGTACCCCATATAGTATTCCTCCTGCTGATATAATTAATTAACCGTTGATATGTTTCAAGATTCTAATCGTAACGTTACGTTTTTAGAAAGTAAATAATAAAATTGAGTATTTTCTTTACAATATCAGAGAATAAAACGACTCTCGCCTTAGAAATTTCACAAAGCTTTTCTGCAATAGGTAATACAAAGTTAACCATTTTCTTTCGTGTTTTGTGTAAAATTAAAGCAATATGCTTGTGCTATAATAAAAATCACACATTTTTACATGTATTCTACAAGATAATTCGTGTTTGCAACACTGGCATCAAAAGTTACTGTTTCCGTGGAAAATCGAGTTGAAAACGCTACAACCGCATGAGATTTTGCAAACAGCCTTTGCTATTTTGTAACAAATAAATTATTTTTACCGAACTTGCTAAAATAACATCAAATAGCATCTAATTCAAATTGTATCAAATTTATATTAAAATAAACACTACAAACTAAACAATTTTTCTTCATATTACAAAATCTACCTCACAATAGTATAGTAGTAGCGTAAATACACTTTCGAAAAATTTGTTTGCACATGGTTTTAGGTAAACCACACTCTCGGAGTTACGCCACTGCATGGTAGAGTGACAAACGGTATAATATCTCGTATTGTTATATCATATCCTAGTATTTTGCATTTTTTTTGTAGTTCAAGAAACATCTTCTTTGAGATCAAGCTTGGCAGTTGCGTTAAGCAAATTGGCAGTGCTATCGCTAAAATTGCACTTTCGTTGAAATTTTTACTTATAACAATTTTACGATTTAGTTCTACTAACAACAATTATTATACATAGCGATTGCGATGACAAACTCATGATAGAACGAGGGGTGACATCCACTCCCCCCAATTAACATCATGGTACCTTAAGTGAAAATTTTTAATCATTTATTTAGAATTTTCATTTCTACATAAATGTTTAAGAATTGAATCCTAATTATACCTACATACATCAACTATATTTAGTTAAATCAACAGTTTTGTTGATTTTGGATACAAACAGTACTTAATTGTTTTTCGAATAAAACATTTTCACCATACGAATAATATCAAGTAGTTAACAAAAATCGTAAATTGATTTATTGAACATCATGTGAGAAATATTGTTTTAAACAATATTCAATTGATTTGTTTTGCACAGGTGTACGTAATATTATGTACATACAAAGGGGCATTCTGGGGTGATATCCTTCAAAATAAAAATTTTATGTTTGAGGTAAAAAATGAATTTAAAATTTTCATTTATAAAATAAACATTATAATTATGATACCTTTTTAATTTACTACTATAATAGTAATCTCCTAGTTAAAAAAAACATTTTAATAATATTGGTGGAGTGCTAACCTTGCTATTGTATAGCCTATAGATCAAACATTAGCTTAACACTCAATCAGTTAAACCATCAAATTGGGGAGGAAATCAATATCAAACCGGTGGATATGTTCAAGAGCTTCAATTTGAAGTCCATGTTGCAAAAGTCAAATTGGAAGACTTTTTCAGATTGAAGATTGTTTTTAAATATGCAGTTAGCCTGATGGTAGAACGTTCAGCGATGAGGCAGACAAGGACGATAATATGTAAACAGCTGATAAAATTATTGCTTAATATAATATTTTTACAAATGAAAATTTTAAATAAGTTTTTTTTGGGGAAAACACATCGTTCTTAATGTGATCATTCCCAAAATACACAGAAAGATTCTATCAGCTTACACCCTGGAATGTCCCCTTTCTCTTGTATTATTGGATTAATATCTACTTTTCTGATACGCTGATTTCCTTATAATTTATATTTCTAGTTAAATCGAAATATTATAAAATTTTAAATTCTAAAGTTGTTATAGAATTTTTAATCGCAATGACGCCTAACTAATTTAATTTAGTAGGATCTCCTCTTTCGTTATATTTAATTGAAATTGTGAATTTAAGGTATGCGAAAGTATACTACATATTACTATGCTATTTTAATGATTAGTCAAAATTGTCACTCTACCTAATTGGAATGATCATAGTTGCAAACATTTTTTAAAACAACATTTTTGAGCAAGAGCAGGCAAATAGCGTGAATTAATAGCCATCACATTTACATACCTATTACTATAATACATAATATTGCAAAGCTAAAAAACTTGATAATTGCAATAATGTCATTTATTTAAGAACTTGTAACTTTAGATAAGCTCACAAAGTCATTGAAGATCGTCTTCACATTTAGGAATGTCAAAAATTTCAGCGAAAAGAGGTGGCAAACTCAATTTTCTCCAATTCACTCTAAACCAATCTAAATGAATCGAATGTTTACTACCCAAATTTCTTAATTCTGGAAGTTTTATTATTAAATTTGAAAATATTTGCGGTTCGCTACGTCGACCAACCTAAAATCAAATAAAAATTAATTCAGCAAAAGTTTTCCTTTTGAACAATAATTCTTTTAACTCACTTGTACTTTTAAAGCTTCTATAAGTTTATCTTGATAAAGTTCTATGGTTTTAACATCCGTGATTCCTGGCCTTTCGGCCGTTAATAACACAACGGCGGTAAAGAGGCCAAGTTCTGTATCATTCAGCGATAAAGCGTTAAATGTATCGGCAAAATGCACCATCGATGCAACAAAGTCTACCTGTAAAATTAAGCAATGCATTTAGATGTAGTGATTATTGATTGGGAACAGTGCCCCTTACATCGTACATAGTTTCTAGCTGCTGTCTCGTAGCAGTCGTACCATCGTCAAACATCATCGACGTATTTGACGTTAGCCTGGCAACGTGACTAAGCCATATTTCAAAAAAACCTAATTTAATGAGAATTAATTGATCGTCTTGACCAAGATCACAAAATCCGGGAACCCTTTTGGCAAACTCGACAACCCTTTGAACACACGGGGTAATATTTGCAGCAAATTGTTGCCATAGCCAGCATTTTTGATGCTCCATTGACTCTGCAGTGGAAGTCGCAACATCGTTTTCTTCTGGACTATTAGGAGGTGGTAGCGATAAAGGTTTTCTAACCAAATTTTTAGTACGTTCTTCCGTGTACCCGCAGTTTATGAGATGTGCTTGAGTAATGGAGGCTATAGTATCGTACACAGCAGAATGCTTTGTCTCTGTATCAGATTGGTCAGCATCTGTTGTAGACACTCTCGATGATTCATCTGTGCTATGTTCTCGCGATCGTTTTGGCACGCGGCCATATCTTACAGCTGAAATTTAAAAAAACAATGAGACAACTTAGCTAATTGTTGAAAAACAGTACTTACAATCCCTAGACATGCCGACAGCTAAGCATTTTTTGAAACGACAATATTGACAACGATTTCTATTCAAGCGTATTACTAAACATTTACCATCACGTAAACAACGATACTCTATTTGCTTCTGTATGCTTCTACGAAAAAAACCCTAAAATATATTTTTAATTGTAGTAAAACTATAATTAAATTTAATAGTAACAATTTTTCATTACATATTTATAGTAATATCAAGTTAATATACTGGTTCAATATAGCTCCGAAAAGATATTTTTCACTCAATAAAAATTAAATTATTTATAAAATTTTTCAGAACAACATCGGACCCAAACTAATTTAAGAACCATATTTACGGAGAGATCTCTATAATAACCTGGAAGAAATGAGGAAGGAGGTTTCTAGAAGCCACAGGAAAACTCACTAAGCTATTACTTGATTATATTTATCAAAACTTGGCCGATATTGCATGAAAACCAATATTGTCCAATTTTATGATGGTCTCAAAGCGAAACAGTAAAATATTAAATTCTCTGAATACTTTACTAGCAAAAAAAAACTCTAAAACTATATTGATATGTTTTCATCCATCAAGCATATCTTAGCTCGATGAAGAAGTTGAAAGTGGTTTACTGGTTATTGGCGGGAAGTTTGGGTAGTGGAACATTTATTGAGCGGACAATTGCTTGCCCATAAAGATTTGTGTGTAAATCTTAAAAGTGAAGTTAATGGAAAGATGAAGTTGATGATAAAAAAATAGAAAATTAAATTTTTTTGATTAGTTTGAACCCAAAATCCAACCTTTAAATTTTTAGTAACCTCTTCATTTGTTAAACTTTCAAAATATAGTTTTTCCAAGGTTACCCAGTATATTAAATCTAACCTGAAATTAAACAGAAATGAAAAAATAGTAATTCCAACCCGAAATTAGACTCAATCACTAATCATGTACCGACTAGGTACCCGACGAAGATCTCCACTGCCAGAACATTTTAGAATTACAGAGCATTGACTCGCAGAAGGAGTGTTTGGGTTTATTAACCTAAAAGATGCACTTTCGCGGAAGGATATGGCTGAGAGATTTAATTGACTTCAAATAATCAATTGATTCGTGGTTTATGTAGTGAAACTTGATAGTAACCATATAAGCATTTTAGAATCACCAAAAAATGCAACTTGATAATTTATAATATGTACTTACACTGTATTTTATTTGTGAATTTTAATTCTTCTGGTTATTATAAGATACTGATACGGTTAATGGATTTAATTCAGGGTATATGGAACTGCCGAGAGAAAATGTGATTCAGTTTGTTTAAAATGAGATACTTTCGATCGAAATTCTTTCAATAAATGCTAGATAATAATAACGGTAAACAGATCGTTATTGTTAGCATTCAAAAAGAAACACTTGCTTAGAGAATATTACGACTTGTCTGTAAATAGCAAAACTAGAGTTTTTATGAAAACAAGTTTTCGCTACATCGAAAAATTCTGCATAAAACGGAAGTAACGTGGATTACTTAAAAAACCGTTACACCAGAAATAACATTTTTAATTAAATTTAAAATTTACCTTGCAGCCTTCACACGAAGTTACCCCGTAATGATATCCTGACGCTTTATCTCCACACACTTTACATGGAACAAAAGACTTTGTTGTAGAAGAACTGTTAGAATCGGCTGCTACATACTGTTGTTCTGAAATAATTTAAAATTGTTAGAATAACAAAAAATTAATTAAAAATAAAAATAAAACTAAAACTTTTAAATTACATTTTAAAAGCAACATTTTATGTTATGAAGAGGCCAGCCTATCGAAGCTTTACAATAGGAGATACAAAATATTCTCAAATTAAATTGAAAACTTTAAAGTAGCAGTAGATAAAAGTTTGAAGAATTGAAAGAAAAATACAACTAATGTATGTAGAAAAAAACCAAAATCAATACTTTTAAATAGCTAAAGAGTTTTTGTTTATCCTAATGATAATGGTATATAATTATACGAATAACTTTTAATGCTCTATATAATTTTATAATATTAGTAAGGAAAATATGGAAAGAAAAATAAGAATTAGAATGTACTAATATAGTACATTCGAAGTTAAAGATATAAGATATTGATCGTTTATAAAAAAAACAGCAGTAAAATCTGCTTATTATTAAATTAATTATTAAATTAATTTTCAAATTTATTAGTATTAATGTGAGCTAATACTCATCAAATATCAATCTGCTGGCCTCAGGTAATATATAATGCTATTATATTATAAAATACCGATATAATTATAATTTAAATAATTTTAACTGTTTTTGTTGGTAAAAGTCACCACTGCATTAGAATTTTAAAAGTTTGTATTTTACAAAAAATTCTAATACGAAACTAAATAATTATCCTAATTATACTATATTGGCTGAAATGAAAAATAAATTTCAGATATTTATATTCAAAAGTGTTCGGCCGTAAAAATTTTCAGAAGAAAACCAACCAACTTGAAAATTTATACATCTGTATCCTGTAGGTATATATTATATTAATATTATGTATTGTAATTTAAAAGAAGTACTTAATTTTTAATTTGTTGATTTTCTACGCAAATTATAACCTCTACTTTACTCGTATTTCAACACTGTATCATTTTAATTTCAGATGAATATTAGATATATATTGAAATTTTTTTTCTAACCAATGAACTTAATTGTGATACTTTCATAAATACAAAGAACACATTCATAAATACAATGGACAAATTTATTAATGCAGTGAATTTTAGTTCATTGATTTAAATTTCATTCAGTGTACATAACGGTTTTGGTTCAGTGTAACAATTGAATAATATGGCATCAAATAATAATATAGTAATTAAATAATATAATTTTCTGATCCAAAATATCGGCATAGCAATTAGTTCATGATTATCTAGGGAGTAGATATGGACAAAAAATATTTAGGGAACTTTCAGTACAATATACCAGCGGACTTCTTATTCGTCGGTTCATTTATATATTCAACCAATCAGAGGTAAATTATAACTTATAATAAATCATCAACCCTCTTCCAACTTATTCAATTTGTACCTATAAAGGTAGTGGATATTAAATTGACATCTGACAAGATAACAGAACAGCGGCAAAACAATATTAATTTATTTATAATTAGCTTATTATTTATTTATTTAATTCTTCGATTTTTACTCTTGGGCGTGCGTGGAATAAAAGTATATACACTGCGTGACCGTGAGAGCAATCCATTATTTTCGCGATGTATCCGTATAACACTCAGGTTTCACCCTCTGATTTCTTTAATGTATCATATACTTTTTATTTAATTTACAAATTTGCAATCACAAGATTATAATTATTACTACGGTCTGGTCTAACTTGTAAGTATAAAAAAAAAACTAAAAATTAAATTCGTGTTTCGTATTTCTTTAACAATTCATGCTTCAATTGAAAGCAAGGAGGTCACTGGTCTTATTTTGCTACAATCGGTTCTTGAGATTTCATTGTGTATGTTTAAATTTTCTATTTTGATAGGTGGAACTCAACTGCCTCCCTCCATCCCGAAATGTAACTCCCTAAGGCCATAGCTTAGTTGATCTGCATAATTCAAATTCTAAATAATTTACTAAAATAATTTCTCTTCAGAGAACATTTCTGATTTACCTACCATAAAATATTAATAACGGCGATTACCCATCTGTATGTATGTTGTAAGCTGGCGGAGCTGGCTCCACGTTACCCTTTGGATATGTATTGTTAAAGAAGTATCTATCTTTGTTAATTTATTCGATACAATTTTAATCGAAAATTTGTAGAAATTATTTGAATGTACCAATATATTATACTATGATTTAAAATATCTTTGTTTTGATTAAAACTGACGTTATAAAATTTTTATGGAACATTCTGTTGCTTTCTATAGGTTAACGCAACTGCAACTACATTTAACCTGGGCAAAGTTTAAAATAATTCTGGCAAATAACAGTGATTTTATCTACTTTTATCAGTTCCCTTTATTTAGAAAAATATAACATTTTTATCTTATTGTTTTGTCTTAATTATAATTTATTTAAATTCTAAAGAAAATGTAAATACATGTAAAAGTGACTATATAATTTACAATATTAACTAATAAATTAGCGCCGAATATAAAAAAAACGTGTTACTCTATTTTAATCTCAAGTTTGAACATATTTTATTATAGAACTGCAAATAGTTAAAACAAAACCGGTTAATTTAAATCTTATCAAGTCAATAAAAAATTAATTATAAATTTTAAAAAAGTTTAGGAAGTATAATAAAAAAAGTAAAGCAACACAACAAAAACTAATTTTATTACATTGTTGGTTAGGATAAAATCTAATCTGAAAATTTAACTTTATTAAAGTTTTAAAATTAAAAAACGTATCTTCAAAGCGTTTTAAAAAAATATTAATTTTTCATCGAGATCTTCTAAACTCTCTACAATTTAATTATGTAGAACTACACAATTAATTGTTAAAAGTACAAATTTGGAACAACGAAAACGCAGCATTGTTTTACAAAATTTATTACAAGAGTTTTAAGCCGGAACATTTGCAATATATTAAGATTTTTTTTCAAATTTCTAAGAGTAGCTGTTGAATAAAACAATAGCCTAATGAAAACCAAGAGTTTCTAAAAATGGTATGTAATTGTTATTAACACAAATTAATTTAAATAAAAAAATTGCATAGAGCGGTGAAAAGTTGCGTTTTGTATAGCTGTTCTCAACATACCAAAAGCTGCTAAGATAAATGTTGCTTTCGGCGCTAGAAAGGGTTAAAGTTGGTTAAAGCGAGTTTTCATACTACCTATCTAATAATTAATTTTCTTTTAAATCTAGAATGAGTTTATCACTGTAATATTAGAAATTAAAAAAAATTGTGAATGTAATAGGAAGCTTGGCGTTGCTCAGCTGCCATGTGGCGTGGGTGCAATACATACTTGGCGATTGTTGAAAGGAAAGTAAGCGAGTTTGAAATATGAATAATAGTCCTCCCCGTGTTTCCTTAAAATGGATTTTAGAAGCATCACTAAAACTGTTTCAATTTTATCCGAAATCTATTGTCATATATAATACGAAAATATTCACATAGTCGAAGAGATCCATACGAAATTTCCCTGAAAAATGGTTTTTAAATTTTTAAAGTATGTATTTATATAATTTTTATTTCCTTTTGATAGTATTATATGATCCTGGTTAACTTACCTAATAATAAATATCAAAATTTGGGTATATAATTTTAACATTACATGGCAGTGAAGTTTGACAGTGTAAAAACGTAGTTTTCAAAAACTACAAAGAAGATAAAAAATATGAATTTTTAATAATAACAATTCTTTCTTAATAGCACAAAAGAAACTAATCAAAATTGCACGCTCTATTATACGTAAAATTACTGTTTAAAATTATTGCCATGCATCCGAGTTTATTTTGTAGATTATATAATTTTTTTAAATTTTCCAAATAATTAATCAACTTTTAAATAATATTGTTTTATGTGGTTCCTACTTAAAAATGGACATTTTCTGTTCCGCTATTATTTTTTTTATCATTTCCGAATAGAATTTCCAGAATGTTTACAAGCGAAGAAAACTCATCGAATCAGTAAAATTTATATATCTACGCTTTGGGTGTAGTACCGATATTTTGCATCTGTATGTGTATTATCTATTATATACAAGTAAAAACAAGATTCGCTAGCATTGAGAATCAAAATATAAATATTTAGTTGCAAATTGCCGAGCAATTGATTTTTTCTGTATATACTAACATTTTCAATCAAAGAGAGAAGAAACTGAAACAAACTGAAACTAGTTTTAATTCAACATTATTACATATACCTGAAAAATGAGAAATGCATAATTTAAATACAATAAATTGAATACTGTCACGTATGCTCAATTTATGCGAGCCTGAGCTTCCTACACTTGTACCTATACACTCAAAGGAATTTAAATTATAAATAATTTGCATAAGAAAAAATAATTAAATGTTTTCTACTACTACAAAGAAAAATTCTAGATTGGTATTTATGTTACAACTCGCACCACACCGAGTTAGATACAGGGTGTCACCGCGACCATAGGGAATCTCTGAGGTGGTGATAGAAAGACACTACCCTTGGGGGGGTAGCCCTCTTTAAAACAATTATTCTGTTGATAACGGAGATACCCCGTATATCTGGAACAATTTTAATTCTTCTAGAAAAAAATTTTGCACAGCAGGTGCACCTACTCTTCCATAATTGAATTACTATCTATAATTTTCTTTACATTTAATTATATTTTCTTAAATGAAATGCTTCACAGCGTGGTAGGGAATCGTTTATTTAATTTTAATTATTATTGTAGGATAATATGAATGAAATATTTAAAATCTGCTACAAGAACATAGTATATAACATCAACCTGGTTGTGTGTACTATACAACAGGTATTTTATTTACACGCTTCAGTAATATCTTGATTGTTTGGTTAGTCGATGAACCTAAACGGTCTTCAACTACACTTGCTTATTTTATAGTCTTTGCAACAAGGCTCTTTAAGGTAATGAAGATTTGTAAGTTTTTCAAGATGAACGTGATGTTTTGTTTTCCAACTTCCTTATTTCCAATTACGACCAATTATGACTAGAGAAAAGGTGCTGCACGCTATTATATATTTTTTTAAAGTTTCAAGTATAAGTTGTAGAACATACCTCGAATATGAATAATATGTACCTTGTTAAATATATGAAAAACTGATTCTGCTTCCATTACCCAATCGCAATAAAAATTTGATTATAAAATTAAATGTTAAATTGGTATACTGTTAAATAATATCTCTGTTCGAATTTATAGTTAAAAATAGAGTTGATTAATTTTCATATGACAAAAACTGGAAAACGGGTCAATATTTGCAATATAAACTATATTGGTATATAGTTTAATGAAAATACCAGTTTGCTCTATTTTCTACATACATGTTATAATATCAATTTATCGCAATCAGAATGCCGCAATATTTCATTTGATACATCATACATTCCATTTACAAAACGTAATTTATTATGGTCGAATGGCCAAAAAAATTTTGTTTTCTATGCTCTGTAAATGTTTAAAATTTATTTCTTATCGTAATGTGTAATGTCAAGATTTAACCTATTCCAAAATTTGATACCAAATTGCAAATAAATTATTTAAAAAAATTTAAATGTTGAAATTAATTAACAAACCAGACGTTAAAGTTATAATATTAAAATAATTACTGTTGATACTTCCAGCACATAATTCGCTTAGTATGCAATTAATCGAAGTATTTGGAAGCCCTGATAATTTATTCTGCAATTAATTGATTAAAATACTTTCCCGGTAGAGCTTTTAAATTCGCTGGCGTGTAATTAAAATGATCAAATGTAAAATTGATACAGACATAAAAATAAGGAATTTAATGCTTGCAGATACTAAAATTAAGTATACTAGTCCGGTCATTATCACGCCACACTGCGGTTAAAAGTAGGCATTTAATTGAGAAATTGAATATTTTGACAATTTATTTTGAATATAAGTACTTTTTTTGTAATTCTTGGTGAATTTAAAGAGTCGAAACTCTAATTAATATTATTTAGCATAAATATAACTATTATATTGCTGGGATATTTTCTCATACTAAATTTTTGTCCAGGACAAAATTCTATTTCTTAATTATGTAAGTTCTAATGAATTTAATTTCGAATCTAACTTTACACGTCTATTCAAAACTTAAATATATACTTTACAAAAATTACTTCCTTATGGTAAATTCACTTCATTAAAATCAATTAAGGCAATAATTACTTGTTTAAACCATTTTATCCTTGGTTAAAAATCAAAAATTCTCACAACTCTCAAAAAATTTTCTGATAGGGAACTGCCTGCGCACCATATAATAATAATGTTTAATTACAAAATAAAGGTCGTTTCACAGAAATATGTCATACAAGATGGTCGGAAGAGGGATGGTGGTAAGTGCTTGACTGACAATGTTCGACTCTGGACGAAGTAGGACTATATTTCTGACTGTCTACTTCCACCAAACTATAATCTGATTGAGAGACCTTCTCAAAATAAAGTCTATCACACTTTCGTGGTTCGGAATAATATGATAATACTTCACACATAGAAGAGAAGATTATTATCAATATTATTCACATAATTTTAATAATAGTAAACAGAACCCTGAAATATTATAATTTTAACCGTAAAATGCAGAATATACACACGTGAAAAACTATTATTTAAAGAACACTAAAAAAGACATTAATTTACCACATTTATCAATATATTTTTAACTGTTTTTTAAATAAAGGAAAAACTCGACAATTTTAGCGTTCTGTGCAGTTCTATTAAAATTACAGTTTACAATAGGTACTAAATAACATCCAATAAACTTATTTAAAAGTTCATTTCAATACATTTTTTTAATAGATTAATTTGTTACAGAAACCATGGTTTGTGTTAGTTGATAAACTTTAGGATACGGTGCGGTGTGAACCTTTTTCCTTGTTGCCAGATGAGCTGGCAACATCTTTGAAGTATTATATGTATGCCTTTAAGCTCTTTCTAAGATTGAGTAGAAACTTCTACTTATATTTGTTGCAGAAGTCGTAAAATTGATAATATCCCAAAATAAATTGTTGATTTTGTATCTTATAAAAAAATCGAGCACTCTGTAGGTAGGTATAAGTATGTGTAGCTGTACATAATTTGTAATAGATACATATTATTTAACTTGAAAAAAATTAAATTTATTATCCAAATATAAAATTCAAACGCGAAAAATAAATAATTTGTTTACCCATTTCAAGTTTTGTAATTTTTCCATGTGTCAACAAACTGGTTTATTAATATACGTTAAATTTTTAATTGTCGTTTAATAAAAAAAATTAAAAACAAGGATTTTATTATTTTATAAATTCACTTAAAAGAAGTTTTTCCTCCATTACTAGTATATATTATTATTTTTGACTATATATACTATTAATATCTTATATATTAATTTAAATATTAAAATTATATATTACATACTTAGTTAAATATTTTCTTTGACATGGTTTTACCGAAATTGGGAAAATCTACAAACCATCGGCCGCTTATTATTGATGATACACACAAATGCGAATAATTAAGAAGTTTTCAGTATTATATAGAATCTAAGAATTTCAAGTAAATTATTATCTAAGAATTTCAAGTAAATTATTAGATATGTATTTGAAAACTATAATATCCAACATTACTAAACAGAATATTAAAATAGTAGAATTTTAACTGTCAAGTGAAGAAATCCATACGTACAAAATTTTATTATTAATTTTTGCGGTTAAAATTCTAATATTTTAATGTTCTGTTTAGTAATGTTACATATTATATTTTACAAATACGTACTAAATACCACACATTTTACTTGAAATTCTTATTATTATTTTTCTTATTTTTTATTATTTATTGTTCTATAAAATAATTTTAACGTTCTGTTATACGGATTTATTAAAATATTTTTAATTTAATAAATATTCCCTTCCTCAGAAGTATAATTGTTATTATAAATTTATGTGGACGAAATTTCTATAAGAACACCTTGATTAACTGAAAATCTCTCATTTATTTCGTAAATATATATTAGTAGTATAAAATAATGTTTCAAAATCTAAAGTATCGTTACTTTGAAGCAATGCATGTAAGCAAACTTGCATGATAACACTTTATAAAGAGAAATATTATTATGCTGACTTAAGTAAGGGTGAAATATCTATAAGAACAGCGAGTTATCTTTAGTTCTGCGACAAAATCTGTATGTGAAGAATTATTTTAATATTGAGTACAGTTGAGTTACAGTGTTAGTGAGCTTTGAAGATAATTATAAAGGTACATTTATATAATATTGAACCATGCCACGCGGAAAAGTTTTAAATTTGGAAGAAAAGGCAAAAATAGGTGCATATCACGATGCTGGATTTTCTATTCGAGAAATAGCAAAAAAAATTAATAAATCCAGTACATGCATACATAATTTTCTAAGATTAGGCGAAAATTATGGCAAAAGCCACTACACTGGTGGTAACACGAAATTAACAAGACGCGACCATTCTCGTATTTTTAAAGAAGCGACAAAAAATTACTCATGTGCTAGTGAAATAAGAAAAACTTTACAGCTATCTGTAACCACACGACGAGTACAGCAAGTTTTACAACACGATACACGATTAAAATGGACTAAAATGGTAAAGAAGCCACCTCTTACACAAGTACATAGAAATGCAAGATTAGAATTTGCCCAAAATCATATGACGTGGGACGAAAAATGGAAAACTGTAATATTTTCGGACGAAAAGAAATTTAATTTAGACGGTCCGGATGGATTTAAATATTATTGGCACGATTTACGTCAAGATAAAGCCGTAAGCATGAGTAGAAATTTCGGGGGTGGAACTTTAATGGTTTGGCCAGCATTTAGCTATAATTCCAAAACACCAATATGTAAAATTACTACAAGAATGAATGCAGACAAATATATAGATCTCTTAGAAGACATTTTAATTGATTTTATCGAAGAAAACCACAACGACATCGTTATTTTTCAGCAAGATAACGCGGCAATACATAACGCCAAGAAGACTAGGGAGTGGTTTCAACAAAAAAATTTGCCACTTATGAAATGGCCGTCACGATCCCCAGATCTGAATCCAATTGAGAATGTGTGGGGAATATTATCACGAGCAATATTTAAAAATGGGAAGCAATACAACAACATTAGAGAGTTAGAAAATGCAATCAACTATGAATGGAAAAAAATCGATAATAACATATTGGAAAAATTAATTAATAGTATGAAAAACAGAATATTTGAAGTAATTAAAAACAAGGGCGGTAGCACGAGTTATTAAATTCAAAATGTAGTTCATTTGAACAAATTTAAACGACTGTTCTTATAGAAATTTCGTCACACGTTTGTGCATTGATTTGTAATTTTTTGTTTTTAACTAAAATTAAAGAAATTTTTTCATTTCTGGACATCAATTTTTTTTTTTCTAGTATTCATCAATTATTCTCTTCATCCCTTTCATTTTATTGCAAAAATTCTTGTAATTTTTATCAAAAATAGCAGTGTTCTTATAGAAATTTCGTCTCATAAAATAATTTGAATTCAATTACGATTGTTTGGTTAATTCATTTTTAATTAAAATTTTAATATTAAATTAAATTACAAGCTACAAAGTCAATATTTGAATTCAATAAATAAAAATAAATTAAAAAATAATAAAATGAAATGATAATAAGAATAATTACGCAATGATTAATTGAATAATTAAAAATTCATATTATTCTCTCTCGAAAGATTTAAAAATTTTGAAAACTCTTTAGATTTTAGAGGTGTTAAAGAATTCATCAGTGTTCAATTCTTAATTAAAATATTTCTTTTCTATTACATTATTATATCAACGCTTTTGTAAGAATGTTTGATAATATCAAACACGAATGCAAGTTCACTGAAATTATTAAGTTAGAAAATTATCTATGCAAATATGACGTAATTTGAGTTTTTTCTCTTGTTATTTTAGATTTAAATATGAAATATATTGTTTATTTTATTATCGATAATTTTTCCAATTAAAAGTGTTAATGGAAGAAGTGTCACTAATATAGAAACATCAATCTATGGAAGTTTGTGAAATATAACAGGAGTACCAAATAAAAGCTTTGAGTTAAATTAAACAAAAATGAATACTAACTTTTTCTACTGCTCTCCAACTTCTCTAATATAGTTCTTTTTAATTATTCTAAACTTTTATGCTTTCCTTTTAAGTCTTAACTGTGGATTTCAGGAGAGGACAAGTATAAACTCCTCGTTCACTCCCACTGGGTCTCGCACCGGCCTGAAATCCCAACAAAGACCGGCATTACGAACTAAGAACTTCTTAACTTTGGATCCTAACTCATCGAAGCTTTAAAATTATAATTTATAAAATAGTTGAGATTATATTGAAGTGATCCAATCAGTGGCAAAAGTAGAAAATATTACATTTAATCGAATCTAGTATGTTTTAGCTAAGTCCGAGAACATTCTTGAATGTTTGTGTTAGAAGTAATCTATCATTAGATAGATCGAATGCCGATTCGATTTTAGACAAGGTCTTCCTTTATGATTCGGCATACCGATCTATATATTACCTTATTTTTAGACCGGACTCGAGAGACCATTGCAGCCAGTTCGTTTCAGAAATTTATTTATTTATTCATAAACATAAAATGTAATATAAAAAGCGAGAAATAAAATTTTCCAAGTTTTGGTCCACCTCTTCCTGCCAATTACCAGTTTAAGATTATTATTGTCCTGAGGCTGCACTACATATATTATAAGGAAACGAAAATCCATAACAAAATTGCACACAAGATCTAATAATTATTGTTGTAAAAAGGACCAAGATTTAATGAACAAAAATACCTATTTAAATTTTTTGTTTAATCTAGACAGTTTATCGAACTATGAAATGTAAAATTATACAATTAAAAATGAATGTATGCGTGTATTAATGCATAATAACTTTCAGATGATATGGCATTGACCTCAAATTAAAATGAATTAAATTTAATTCTGCTTTAACAAAAAAAACTTTCTCTCATGATAAAAATTTGAACAAAATAAAAAGAAATGCATTTATTAAAATTCAGTACGGTAAATTTTAAAATAAAATATTTGGATATTTGGATATGTGAGTTGAATTCTTTTGCTTACGCTGAGCTGGAATACAAAAATTTGTAAAGTAAAAGGAGAATTTAATATTTTACACAACTGGAATATTGGAACACGATTCTATACGCATTTTTTCTATTACCACCGATAGTTCAATTCACACTTTTATCCATTCAAAATTTGTATATATCGTATTCCAGTATTTTCACAGGAAGTTAATATATTATGTATAAATTTAAAGCAAAAAATTACCTGCCTAAAACTTAACACTTGAAAATTTGAACACGAATGATTTATGAAACTTAAACTCTAAAATGTATATCTGTGCTTTTAGCAAAATAAATAATAAAACTTAAAATCTTTACCGAACAAAAGCAATCTCAAGTCGTGAGGTGTAAAGTAGGTACTACAATCAAGCCTTTGTTATTGTCATTAAATTCAAATTATAGCGTTGAAAAGATGTTTAAAAACTAGAAAAAAGTATCACCTTAAAGATTTTACAATGCAAAATTAACGATAAGTTTAGAATTTTTCTCCATAATATATTATTATAATTATATAACACTGCCAGCGTTCCCCTACCTATAAAGTGTAATACCCTGCCCCATCATATTAATCACACTCACAATCAATTGGATCTTAAAATTCGAGCCTACATAACATTTGTGCACCTGCATAAAGTTTTTCATGCCCCGATTTTTGTGGATCGTACAAAAGGTAGAGCTCATTAAAATCAAAACAATTTATGTAAATTCTTTCAATCGATAACGTGATAATGTTAACATATTGGGGGAAGCTTCAGGTTATGATTTAATATCCATAATCCCATAAGCAACGAACAAAATTTTTTTCTGTGGTGTCAAAAAATTTCTATAAGAGATATTCAGCCTAGCCTAGTGTGCAAAAACGATGTGAATAACCTCAAATTAAATTTCAAGAAAAAATTACAGCATGCATTGCTGCAAGTGCATATAAATAATTAGCTAAATTACAATTTTTTTTCCCTAAGCATTTAAGCCCTTTACCCCAAAGGGCAGAGAATTGTATACGCTCATTTGTAAAAAATTTATTTTATTTACTTCCTTTCAGGAAAAACAAAGAGTTCTACCACATATGCAGCCCTGGACGATGGAAAGTTTCGGAGATAATTCTGCATAAATGAAAAGCGAAAATATGGATCTCAAAATAATATTGTTCAAACGTAAAAGATATTGTTTTAGTTATTTATTGATTCTATTATTAATTCAGTACCATTACATCTTACATCTTTTATTTTATTTTAAGCTTCGGGCAAATAAATATTTGTGTTTGTTTTTTTATCTAACCGCTATAACTTGTATAAGCAACTTATTTACTTCCTTGGATAGTGTTTCGGTTATAATTTAAAACAACGGTAGTTTTAATATATCAAAGTTAATTCCCGCTTCTCTATATAAAAAAACCCAACCTTAAACCTCTAAAATAAAAATTCCGAATTTATCTATTTTTAGATTAATATTATAAAAATATACTAAATATGAGAATTTTGCACTTTTACTTGTCTGCTCATGGTAAAACTGAAGTAGTTTTCTATTATTCGTATCGTTGGAATACATAACAAGTTCAATGATATCACAAACTGGCAAAATACTAATTAGCATTAATTTATTAATATTCCAATATTTTATTAATTTTCCGACAATACGAGAACCACTTAATTGCTTTGAGGTATGTTTTTGGTGAAGATTGGTTCATTGCCCGGTTTGGAATCACTCCTGCTGGAGGCGACTATATGAAAACCTGTTTTCATAAGTAAATAGCATCATAGAGGTTTCATCTTCACGTCTAACCACTTGTAAAATGTATAGGATGGTCGGATCCGAATAAATTCTTCTTATAAAGTTAAAAGTAATTTAGTAATATTTAAAATAACTTCCAAATTACCTCCCAAATTTGCAAATAAAGTTATGTTCCATTATACTAATTATTGTCCATTATGGAACATGCAATTTATTATTGTTCTTCTATCATTAATAATTTATCATAAAGAAAAAACTTCCGTTATGATTATATAATAATACCGTCAAGAGGAATTCTTTATAGTTTATAATATACATCAAGTGAACAGGGTAAATTTTTTAATTAACTTTGCTATACTATGATATAATAATTAAATTGGGAGCTCATCAAAAATTTAAAATATTTATAAATGAATTTAAATTATGTAATTTGAAATTGCTACATTTAAGTAAAACCTATAAAAGCTTCGTTCAATATTTACAATTTAATAAATAAAACAGATATTAATGTATCGAACGAACAATGGAAACATAATTTCCGAAATGGCATTCTGGAAGTTATAATGCGATGCTAATCACAATAAACACAGATATTTGGTTTTAGGTATAATTTTTAGTCTCCACGGATGAACTGATGAAGTTCGCACAAACTCATCAGTCATCAGTATTGTTTTGATAATTCGTTTCGGATTAAACATAACAATTAATTGTTTAAAACCACCGGCGAATCCGAAAAAGTATACTTCAAGTGAAGAAGCGACTACCGAGTATAATTAATTGGTAATTTCACGTGCACGACATTTTTTGTATGTAATAATACTACGATAAAAAAGAATAAATGGCTTCCATCAAGAAAAATGATCTTCATTAATTAAGACAAGTCGAGACGAATGTGTGCAATATCTCGGTAAAGACTTGGAAAACTCGAATAAGAATTATTGCATCTTTTTGTGAAGTATCCCGAATCAAAAATAAAAAGTCTGTCACCGCGAGGTTATTGGCACGGATTATCAATTTTGGAGACTTATGAGCTACTAAAAGGAGTTACCGAATTGCCTTTCTTTATTGTTCACATAAAACTGTCGAACACCAAAACAAATTGGATTATGAAGAAAATAAGTCAATTTATTTATTTTTTGGAACCGGAATAATAACTATTTACATAGGTAAGTATATAAAAAAAAGATATAAGTTTGCTGTGATATGGATACTCACATTCATCACATTCAAATAAAATAAAACTTTGGCTGAAGAATTGATTGGTATACTAAATTATCATGTTTGACTGGTGAACAATTATAAAATTCTTGAAAATAATATTGCGTTCAATTAAATTGTATACATGTTTCTTTTAAAAATTAAATCCATTACAAATAAATTGAAGGCAGTTTTGCTAATGCCATATATTATAAAGAAATTACTATAAATAGAAAATTTTCAAGTTTATCAAATTGGTTCCTATATTTAGCATAGTAGAATAAAATAATCGGAATAATTAGAAAGTAACGAGGACATACATTTTTAATCGACAAAAATTACACAGTTTTACATTGTTTTTACGGACCTTATTAAATGGATTTAAATTTAAAACTTGATATTATAATGTAATTTTACAAACATTTTCCAGTGCCCTAATTTAATTTTTAAAGCATGTTATCTTTTGTAATGTTGATTCATACACTTGATTATGAATTGAGGTAGGTTGAGAAGTGGAAAGCGAAGGTTTTTTTTAACCGGAACGCCGTTGCGGAAGTTGCAGACTTCCTGAAAAAATATTTATGCACGGAGGTAGAATAAAAAACGTAGGTAACAAATAAAAATAGCTTAAAGCGTAGTAACTTAATAATTTCCCTGGTGTTCTTACTTAAAAGTTGTAAACACTACTATTATTTACTACTCGCAGAAAAAGCCTGCAAGCTATTTTTCAGCGTACCAGAGCAGACTAACTTTTTAGTTTATTTGGATTTCTTCCAATAATCTACTTTTTCTAAAAAAATTATCTAGGTACTTTATGTGTGCTCTCTCTGATTATATGAAAATGAAATAATCTAATGAAGATGCTGGTTTACGTTTCATCCAATATTTATATTAAATTATAAAAAAAATATATTTAAAAGTAAAAATAGAAAAGTTACTCGGCCATCTCATTGTCTTCACTGCACTATGTATTTGTAGACATTTTAACAAATAATGTAATAATATCCGGCAGTGTGGAGTAATATACAGGGTCATGATCTGATCTAAATTCTATGGAGAAGTACTATTTCAGTCATCTTGGCTTTTGAGAAGTCACGGAGCAGCCGAAAAATCTATTGTTGTAATTTATTAATCTCGAAAAAAATCAATTTGGTTATACAATCAGTTCTACACCTGAAGAAGTTCTGTAACAGGTTATGCAAATAAATTCAAATATTTCATCCACCAATAAGCTACTGAAATTCTCCAAAAATTTAAAATTCTTTTACTCAAAATGCTTTCTACTATTCTGGAAAGTATATAAGTTCTTCGTTTTCTTATACCAAAAGAATGTCTTCAGATACTTCCATATTCGGTCTGGAATATTTTATTATTTGTCTTTTATACCCAAGAAAATATTTTACCACATTAATTTGCAAATTTTTTTCTTGTATAAAAATTTTCAATAGTCTTTCGCCAATATTTCACTATACATTATCACTGTTGTGCACTGGACATCTGTACTTTGTGGAAGTGTGCACCGGGGGGGGGGGGGTGCCTTTCAGAACCTAGCAATTCCAGAAGACCAAATTTCCCTCAATTTTGTAGAATATACATAGTAATATAGGAAGAAAGATTATCATCGTTTGATAATCGATGATTTGAGATCTGGGACAATTTCAAAAGAACAGTCTTCTCTCAATTCGGTATAGAATGTCCTCAGTTCAATATTATATTTTGTATAAATTTAGTAATGTGTAATTTTTAATTGGCGTTAATATATTTTGTTAAAATTTGTACATTATTATCGAGAAAATGTGCTTTCCAAATGCTTTCCCACAAAAAATTTAATATAGCTACTTAAAAATATTAAAAGAAATTGAAATAATGGTAGAGCAAGACCTCTTGCGTCTCTTTGTCCCATTGTACTTTCTTTTTATTGGATGATGAACGTAAGGAAACGAGTTGAGTTAAGTTTGGAAGTGGAAGCGGAAGATTCTTTCATTATTTCAATTTTAGGAATTAGGATAATAACTTCCTAAAAGTTGTAAAACGGAACGTTTATTCATTTGTCTAAAAATAAAAGTGACCTACTCTATCTATAGGTAGATAGGTGTCTTACCACCTGATGGTTCCTCTTCCCATACCAATTTGACCAACAGGTATTTGGTGGTCTTTAAACGTATCTTCTCGACGCAGTAATGTGACCTAATTTCTTATATACCATAGCTGGGTACCGATAAGGGTTAAATTTGAAGACGTTTATGGCCTGGCGTGTAAGTTTGTCAACTATTAAACCGAGACACCCACATTCGATTCCGGACTTTATTCTGACCGTTTTCACAACGCTTTTTTCAAAAAGTATAAAATTATCATTACAATATCTAACTGTTTTCTGATAAGGAAAACTCTACCAAATTCTAAAATATAAATTTTCATTTGAATTATTTTCTGAAACGATTATTCGTTTATGAAATATCAGGAAAACCCCCATTATTTGCTCACCATTTTCCAAAATGATAAAGTTTACCCTTTATATTATTTAACATTTCGACACAAGAATCATTCATGTTGCAATTATTACCATTTGTCAGATCGTATAATTATTTCTTTCAATAGGTAAGTATATTTTTTATGGTTTAAATACCACATTATAATTATATGGAATTCTAAAGCTTTGTTGCTCCGTATCATTTAAAAAATATAATTTTCTTTTAAAATTAAAATCTCGCACATTAAAATTTGTTTTACATAAAAGCAATTTTAGGTTCATATTGAAAATTAATACTAAAAATTTTAATTTGCAAAATATTAATATTGAGATAATTTAAATTCTACACGAATAAGCAATATCAGGTTTATTTGGGCTATGCCTTCGAAGAAGAAAAACGGAATTACAAAAATGTTTATTTTAGTCAAAGTGAAAATTTTTAAAAGTATAATAACGAAATTTTTTTATTTTATTGTAATAATATGACTTGTAATTTGGTTGTAGATTTAAGGGGAGATTAATTTTGTGAGAACGGATTTAATTAGTACATTATATGCAGTCATAAAACCCAATTTTTCTCACTTTTGTGCTGATGGTTTACGATTAAAATATTTCATTATATCGCAGATATTATTATTTCTTTAAAATTGAATCGGTTTAATTTTTTCGCAGTGCGACAAGGTAAATTGTAATGTTAATCAAACATGCAGTCATTATGCAACTAAACATTATTTCTATTTGAGTGCAATATAATATAAATTGACTATTTTGTACACTTACGAAGAAAAAGACCATCAGCAGGGCCGGATTATGTCTATTTGGCGCCCTAGGCTAATACAAATTTGGCGCCTATTTAATTTACCTATTAATAATTTAAGTTTTAGGAAAGTCAAGTTTTTTAAATTGTTTCTTATAATTAACTCAGGACCTTTAAGCGTCATTCACATCCAAGTAACGTACGTAGCAAACATACAAGACATAACGTAGAAAACATAGGAAATAATTTGCCATTCACAATAGCATAGAAAACATAGAATCGTGAAACATGCGCACGCGTATTTGCACCATTGACATTTTGACACTTGATTGTTGACATTTGAAGGTATAAGTACAAATGCCGTACGCTACATTGTAGTCACACTCTTCAGCAATTAGCAGATTTTTTTTTTCCGCTTAGCCATTCCTGAGATTCACCTGCGGCCAACTATGGGCGTGTCGGTCAATAGACCTTCATGGCAACTACTGCAGGGCCGTAATTTTTAAATATTTTTTAACTAAATTTTCAAAACATCTTCATCAAACCATAAACTAGTATGTGTCCAAAAATAAATAAATTCCGTTCCATATTATCGAGTTTACAGATTATTTTACAATAAACCCAGTTTTGGTGCGATCAGGGTGGTCAGACCCCTTAAAACAAAAAACACGTACTTTACTAGGCAGAAAGAAAATAAATTGTGATATCGTTCGACCTAAGTAATGCTATATTTTTTATATTATTTGTGTTAATAATAAAAATTAAACTCTTGAATTTAATAATTGTTTTGCCACTTGTAATTTTAGAAGCTAGCGCCTTTTTTGCAAAAGGCGCCTTAGGCTTTAGCCTAGTCAGCCTAGTGCATAATATGGCCCTGACCATCAGCATAGAATTTTAGTTTTATTATTTAGTTTAAATCATTTTTGCGCAAATTTAAAATTTAAAATGTACGGTTTTCAGTCAGTATTTCAGCAAAACGTTAAAATTTACAAATTTAACACTTGCATGATGCTATTTATGGAATAAAGTCAGTTAAAGGAACAAAAGCTTTCACAATTTTTAGTGAAAAACGTTTGCAGACAATGTTTTTTAAATATTAAAAATCAACTATCCGCCAACACCCAGTAGATTTGGAACAATTTATATTCAACAACCACGCTGAATAAATCACGTAAAAGTTGATTTAAACGGATATTTTATTTGAAAAATCAAACGTAAAGTAATCTTAAGGTTTACTTTCGATTTTTTAATGTGTGTAATAAATTTATCGATATTTGTATTTTAAATTTATGCTTTTGGTTAAACAATTTGTAAAATAGCTGTCAGTTTTAGAAACAAGTCTCAAAAATTTATATGGAAATATAATCTCGAGGGAGCCGTAAAGTATTGTTTCTGTATTCTGTTGTATTTTTAGTTAGTATATCAAAAAAATAATGATATATCACATAGGTACTATTAAGTAAGAAAACGTCCACTCCGGGTTCTGTAAATAAGTAAATAACTTATTTACTCAGATAAAATACGTAGCAATGAAGACAGCGAAAATAATTTTATCAAACTTCCGATGGTAGAATTTTAATGTTCCAGATATTATTTAGTTATTTACGAGTACCAACAAAAAGGAACAAATAAAATACTTAGGCATTGTGTTTCAAAATAGAATAAACTTAATGTGTCGAATTTAATGATTAACATAAATGATAAATAATAAATATAACATGAAAATCAATGACAACCTTTTTGTGCAATTTCGGCATAAAAGAAAGTTATTGTTATAAATAGGTAAGTACTATATAAAATTTGTATCACGAGGTAAAGTTTCAGAATTGTTTGTAAGTTATTTAACCCAGTTTTATATTAATCAATAATTTCACGGACACTTTTTAAATCATTAAGTGGACGTAGTTAAATAGCGTTCGTATTGTAATATAAACATCAATTTATTTAAATCGCTATATGCCATATAATAATTTATATTAATACAGTTACTTCCTATTATCATATCAGATTAACAAAACGAATACATACAATGCGAAAGATTATAGCGAAAATTATATGGGAAAAAATATGCCCATATACACTTACTTTCGATAAGTGTCAATTTTAATCCTTCGGTCACATTAACAATATTTAGGATGACAGACTATTAAAATTATTTAGGTAAAACCATGAACATTGACCAAGGATACCCACCACGAATTTAAATTGAAATCAAATTACAACTTCGTCCCTTTAAATGTGAAGGTCGTTATAAATTTTTTTAGGTTGTCTGACGTTAAATAATGGTAATGAAGTAGATCTGGTGCCTACTTCAAAAGCCTCCAGCAAGTGTTTATTATATAAAGCACTGTTGTAGTATTCTTTTTAAGTCCAATTTTCTAGTTTCTGAATCACCAACCACATTGTTTGTAAACTACAGAATCGTAACTGCATAAATTTTGTGAATGAACCCATTTGGTCTGAAGTTCGTCCATCTCACGTGATGATGATATGTCATTAGATATGGTAATGCATTTTGTTTTCTTTCAAAAACATGAAATTATAAGATATTTCAAACATATTTAATTGGTACCATTTTACGTCCTTGCAAAATTTATTCGTTCCATAAAAAACTGGCTTAAAACCAATTTGTTCTTTAGGTGGTACCAGATAATGAAAATGATGGGTTTAACGGAGGCCAATGACAGTCTAATGTTATTTCGTATTAACGTCACGTCTTTAAAATTCGGAATATTAAGTAATTTGATAAGGTTGATCGAACTAAATGACCGTTGCGGTCATACGTTGTTTATTGATAATTTTTGAAATTACCAAGTATGTATTGCCAAACATTTAATTACTAGGGTACGAAAGGATAACAAGAACGTAAAAATAGTTTATGCAAATTTTGATGGTGGTTGAAAATAGGAGGGGGTAACTGGAGATTTAAATAATGTAAAATCTTCTAAAATTATATCTATCAATAATTATTATTTTTTTTCTTCAAAGTATTGGGCACTGAATTTATGTAAAACGTAGTTTAAAGATTCCTCGTCCTATATGCAAACTTTTTAGTTAAGTAAAATTTACAATATTTAAAAGTGTAATTTTATTAAAGGTCCCAACACACAAGAGAATAAAGACGGAATAGCTAAGTATTTATTAATGGTAACAATCGAAAAATTAGAAAAGCGAAAATTTTCAAAATCCAAAGCGTGTGAATGTGCTTTATTGAAGTAAAGATCCGGTGAGATTATAGAATGTACATATGTTCAACTCAACAATGTCGAGTTAATTCATATGCAAAGTAAGTTACTAAAAAACTTTCTGGTAAGTCGTGGTAATGCTTTTACAGTACGAAAAATTATATACATTTCAAAGCACGTATTTTTAATATATGATATGTTTTCTTATATAAAAAAAAAACCTTGAAAAATATCGATAAAGTTCGTTATCGAAAAATACATTAATTAAATAAAACCTCCATGTGTATTTTAGCAAATTTATTTCAAGATAAAATGAAGTAGATATGTACCTATGTATTTGCATGACGTATCCTATTTATAGACGAGATCAGAACAAGAAGCGTACATTTCTGTAATTGAAAACAAAAATAATATGCAGAAAATGTCTGAGTGAGCTTTCAATAAGCTGGTATAATTTGCATAGAGTAATGAAAAATCCTGAAAATGATGCAGAGTTGATTTCATTGAATCGGTAATACATTCAAATCATATAAATTATAAATGATGACTTCCTTTTGCAATGTCATTAATTTAAATTTGCAGCATTTTCGCAATTAATTCAAATCTATAAAAATTGCATTCTCCCATGCCTTAATCCCTCTATTCATCCTTGACAATGACATAATGGTACTATTAGTTTAGAATTATTATAAAGCTCTCAAGAAATTCTCAAACAATATAATATTGTATTATTCCTACTATACCTTGTTTAACATTAATTTGTGTAGTCGAAGTTCCAGGGGATGCCGATAATAAGAGAGACCCCGGGTTGCTGGAACCCGGAAGCGCAAGATGCAGTGGAGTTAACTGCTGCGGTGGCGGGGAATTTGCAGAAGTAGACCCCACGGAGCCTGGATCGCTGAATCCTTGAGCACTATTGTCTTCGGGACTATCAAAGAAGCTCAAATTAAATTCAGAGCCAGCGTCAAAAGTGACTTCGGCCTTAATTTTATCGGGAGACGGTGCACTTCCAAGATTACCGCTTAGAGATTGATCAATTTTAAAAACGTCCATTGTGTGATTCAATAAATTATGTCTATAGCACGGCAAGCATCCATAGTCTCACGATATTGTTACACGTTAAACATTCATCTTAGTTTTATTTGGGATGAAATCACCGTATTATACTCCCGGCTATTTACACGTGCTACTCCTGCTACGGATGGCAGGTGGTTAAGTCGGAATTCACTCGCGTTTTCTACCGTCGATTTAAGAGCGTCGGGGTGCATGGCCACGTGATTAACAATGTGTCCTTTGCAGCATCGCACTCGTGGTTGTATAATCCTGTACTACTTACTAATACTCGCAGCTGAGTCCCTCAACAGGTAAGAAGAGCCACGGAGCAAGGAGGGAATTGGTGGCCATGCTACCGGCACTGGTTCATTGACCGTCAGTCGTGTAGCGAAGAGAAGGGTTGAGAGAGAACACCCAAATCACGATAAGAATGCAAATCTAATTATCTTTGTGATGCAGCTATTACAATTATCAAGGTTTAAGAAGAGCTCAAGGACGTATTGTTAAATTGGTAATAATTTGTCGAGATTCGGATGCGTCCTTTTAATTCATTCAACACGCTGCTGGGCGCAGAAAGTCGACGAATTGTTGTCGTAAATTTGATTGTTGACAAACACAGTCCGCTAGTTACGTTTTCACGACGCACTTTCATTTCCACGTCCAATTCGACATTTTTTATATTTCTCGACAAATAATGGGGGTATATTATATTATCATCATCGGGCGCAATTGAATTTACAAATTGAAAAGATGCCACAATTCTTGCACACGTGTGTAACTCTGAGAAATAGAACCGGTTCTACTCGAAAGTTCATTCACACTCCAATGTGATCAGACTCCAACTCGTTGTTGCTTTACAACAATAATTACCTTTGAATTATTATTTACTATAATACAAAGTGTTGATTTACTAAAATACAATAATTATTTATTCTCGCAAAAATGTTAAGATGCTAGAATACTGCGCTTTGTGTTAGTCAAACCGTACGCACCAGTTTGAATATCATTATCGACCATCGGATGCTTTAATTCGCAATGTTTTTTTTTTAATTCAAAAATGAATTATTTTTTATGCGAACGTTAATTTTTGACACTACGTGAATAATTGAAATCACGTCGAAATATTACAGACCTAGTGCGGCAGAACGACCATTAATAGCCAGCAGCACTGCCAAAGGCTTGCAGGAGGAATAACCGCGGACGTTCACCTTCGCCAAGTGCCAGAGCATTCACAAAAAGAGAATCGCTTATAATATGCTATCGAATCAGCAACTACACTAGGAAGCGAATTATTATTGCATACGTTATTGTACTTCGTGAGAAAGAACCAACAAACGATGATCGAATATCTTTCTAGAAAGTAGTTTGAAGAGTTAATTAATTAAAAAACAATAACCCCCCATGTCTTAAGTAATCATAAACTATCTCAAAAAGAAAAAAATCGCTTTTTAAAAAAATTACCTTTTACTTGCTAGGAATGGCGATCTTTAAATCTAATATGTCAGCATGACAGTGATTGTACATTATGCAAATATATTTTCTGGTGTACGGTTGAGCAATAATTAAAATTGAGCTCTTTGTGATATCCAGTAATATTTATGCTTGGCACAAGTTGTAATGCGGGGTCGCATTTTTTATTTGGGATTTGAATATTAAAATTAAGTAATAACACTTTCTTCCTCCAAGTTATTCTTATCGGTAAATACATAATAATATAAAGAGGGTAATTAAAAAATTTCCTGAATTGTTAGACAAACTTTTATGCGATCAAGAGATTAGATAATATTAATTGTCAAAGTCATTTTTGATGATTAAAACTATTAGAAACGAGAAAATAATTCCAGTCTCAAAGATATGTCGTACAAATTGAATTAAGGTAAATCGATGTCATTGAGAGATAAATCATTACCGCTTTGTATTATTTAAATCTATTATTAAAATTTTTTATTTTATTTTTTGCATAATACAAATTAAATCCAAATTTTGCAAATAATGTAAAAAATTATACGAACAAAGAAAATTTACCTATATAAACAATGTAAAAAGTATAATTGAAAAATGGGAATGAGACGTTTATTAATGAAGTCCAATATATCACCAACAATAATAATAAAATAAAGAACTTTGACTAAAGCCTAATTATTATTTATTGTATCTAATAAATAGAACAAATTTAGGTGATCATCAGTAAATTATAAATACCTATATAATGAAGGTTATGCAAGGTCAATGAAATGAAAAAAAATAAGAATTTCTTCGAAGGACAAAATAGATTAAAAAAACTAATACTAATTACTGACGTAATTGGTTGTTTTTAAACTCGTTTCCAAATTTTAAAAAATAATTATGAAAAAACTAGTAGTCAGTAATGCAGTTAAAAAGCAAATCAGAATATTACAGTGCATCCTGTTTTCGTTTAGTTTTAAACCAGGCCACTTAGGAACCAGGTAACTTTTGCAGATAACGGCCATTATATCCAGTCTCTATTAAATAATTCCTTTATTTTGTATGAGATTTAAACAATAACTAACATTCCAGAAGCTTATATGGTTTCTTTATGTAAACACGTAATAATAAATTGATTTTCTCAAGTTAATGTGGCATAAAATGTAAAGAGGAAAATTTTAGTTTTAGTCTACTCATTGAGCATTTCAAAAAAGTTGTTTTGATTTTACAGGGTTGGTTAAAAACTGGTTGAATGTATATATTGCAATGATCTTTAGAGCAAAAACGTAAACAGAATAAAATAATAAGAAAAAAACTTTTTTAAATTATTACACACAGCTGTGCGCAAATAGTAGACTTCTTGCACCCATATCCTGGAAGAAAAGACTTTATTTTGCAGAAATATGCTTGAAATACAGACAAAAAAAGTAGTTTTCCTGCCAAACGCAGTTCTTCCAGGTTCTGAAAGTTATTTTCTATTTCGGTAGACCTACATCAATATTCTAATTGAATGTGCGTTGTCTGATTTGCTTTTACATCAAATTTAAGTCAAAATCTGATGACACGTGTAAAAAATCAAATTGAATAATATAATATTCATGTTGAAAACTCTTATTTTGAACTCATAACTACTATTTACAACTTTAGACAGCAGATAATAACATTAAAAATTAATGGCTACTATTACATTTATATTATTAAAGGTTTAAAGTTAAATTATTGAATAAAGTACAGAATTCATAAACGTATTCTTCCGGTTTTACAATATTATATTCTATCACATCTCGTAAACTCAACCTCAGAATCATAAAAATACCGTTAGAAAAGTATTCTTCCTATCTTTTCAGCCAATACCATAAAATTTTAAAAAAATATATGATATAATATGTAGGTAGGTAGACTTAATGTGTGTGCTCTTTATACAAGATTTGATTGATTAAATATTTAGGACCGTATAGTTTCGGTTTAGTTTACCATCAGTCTAATTCGCTTTATTTGTAAGCGATATATTATACCCTCCTAAATATTTAATAGGTATACTCTAAAATTTTATGTTTAACTACAAGTTTTGTAAAAATTATGAGCATTTTAAGATCAAAATTTAATCGCTACTCTAATTACTACGTTGGTTGATATGATGTAAATTATTATGAAGGTATACATAATATATACAATGTATGAGAGAAGATTAACATGTCAATTTTCACAGCTTAATTTTATTATTTAAAATTAAAATTGTTATATTAAATTAATTATTGACGTTATTAATCTTCTTTGCTTAAATAATAACGTTAATAGAAAAAAATCAATAATATTATATCATCAATATCAATATTTTCAATATAATGAAAAGTTTGATTAAACGAATATACCACTGATCATAACTTTCTTTCAATTTAATTATATAATTAGCTTCAACTAATTATCAACTAACTAAATAAAATAAATTGTATTCAAGAAGTGCCATGTAAAAGAAAGTAATACCTCGCAATTTCCTTAATTTTTAATTGAATATAAACAATTTTTAATAGATACATAATACTGTTAATATTATATAATATATAGTAAGAACATGAAGTTTGAAGAGTATATCCCTAGTTCAGTGTAAGCATAGAATAAGAAATATTTTTCGATATTGGACCACGAAGGAGTCGAAAAATGATAGAAAACCTAAAAACATATTTAAGGGATTTTGCTTAAATCTACTAATTCTATTAATTCATAATACAATAATAAATTTTTGTTTTTACAAAATCAGGTAGCGATATTTTCGTAAAATTTTATAATATTGCTGGTGTTCCCAATACCGTCCCATGATAGAATGTTTAAGAAAAACGAGTGTGACTGGTCCAGATTTTAATTTTATTAAATTTTTACTATGTATCTATATGTTTTATTATTTAAAACATATTTTAACAAGGGCATAATTTATTTGATACTTCTATACATGTAAAAATACTTACATAAATACATAAAAATTCATAATACATTACATCAAATTTTAAATAAAGAAAATCAAATAATTTTTACATTTTTTTTTCCAATTTATTACTGATTAAATAATTGCTTCATTATTAATTAGTTGTGTTTATACATATAATAGGTACTATATATATATTTTTGAATATATTGTCATGTTTCAATTTAGACCCAGATCTTTAATTATGATTTAACATTTTAAAACAAGAAAAAAAGTTAAAACCTTTATAATTTAATTTTGTAAGGACTTAAGTTCATTCTTTAATTAATTTTTATGATGATAATTAATTCGGTTTCACATATTTTTGATTTTTATTAAAAGAAAGAAGGCACATTTGATAGCTTGTTTTGCAATTTTAAAATTAAAAGATGTTTTTGGTCAACGATCTTTAAATGAAAAGACAAACACCAAATTTATCAAAGAAACCGATTGGCACTCAAAAATTTGTTAATTATTTTAATCAAATGTTTTAATAATAAAAGTGAAAAGTGTAAACCAAAACAGTGCGCCGAATCGATAAATTCCACCACTACAAAATTCTAACGTTAAAAATTTGCTAACTAACAAAATAAAGGAGGGAGAGAAATTTTTAAAAGTAACTCATTCTGGGTAAAACCGTCAACCAGTCAAGTTCGGAAATTTTAAAGCCCAGGGTCAAAAATTTAAGTTTTTAATTTAATTGCAACTGACAAATGCAATTGAGTCACTTTACTTACCTGAAGATTGCAAATTCAGAGTAAGGGTGTTTGTGCCATTTCGTTGAAACCAAGAATTGGATCCACACTTGACCAGATATTATGACCAACAATTAACGTAGCAGATGTACCAATAGATGATTGGAAAAAGCAGTAGCAAATCACAACCGATGAGCAGAATAAACAGCAGCAAATTTTAAGAAAATTTTACGTTTAGTGACACCACGATAAAATTGATTATTTGATATTTGTATTATTTTGCCACAAAATTTGGAACTTTATCTAGCAGTTGAAAAAATTACTAAATAAATTTGATTTAATTTCCAAATTCGGTGTATTTGTTTTATTTGGTGAGCCGATGTTATGCGGTTTAAGATCAAAAACATCACAATTTACTATAACAATTTATAAATTACAACTTAATCAAACTGTGCCTTTTTTGTAATATTTTGAAATTTCGTTTTATGACTGATTAAATTATATTTGATTTTAATAACTTGCTTAATTTTTCATCGTAAAAATAATTAAAAGAATCGCAAGCTTTAAAAATAGTGATGGGTGTTCCAAAGGTAACTATTTAAGTTTTTTTTTGTATTACGATACATTTTACGCTTTAGAACATCGCAATATATATTTTTTAATTAATTTATATTTTAAAATTCTGTATTTTAAATACATGTATTTTGTAAAATATATTGATAATTTGTATTTAAAATGTAAAGTACAGAATAAGCGGATTTGTTATTAATGATACAAAATGTATTTTAAAAAGTGCACACCTCTAATTATAAACTCAATTTTAATAAGAAGTAATATTTTTTTTCAAGATAAATTACCGGCCAAAATTTTTCTAAGAGAAAAGGCATTATCAACGAAGGTAGATGCCTAATATAACTTTATAACAAAATTAATAACTGTACGTAGGTTGTATGTATAACAGAAAATGGAAAATAAAGAGACTCTTAATATATTACAAATATTAGTAGTACCTTTAATGAACAAAAAGAAAATAATTGGAAAGAATCTTTTATCTTGACTCACAACAGCTATTGTACAATTTTATTTTGAGATAAAATCTTTTTAAATTGCTGAAAGTATAAATTTGGCATTTAATTGAAATATTATTTAAAATACATTAAGCAGTCATTAATTACGTTTAGTCAATAATATTCGCAAACGAAATATATATTTTAAACAATGTAAACATCATGTATTCTTGTGAAAAATAATAAAACATGCTGTGATGATGTGTAAATAAATGTGTATCATTAACATAAAAATTTGGATTGTTGAATTGTTCGAATGTTTTTACCTATATTTTTTTCTTTAAAATAATTTAATGAACATAACTCTTATCTAAATCCTTAGACTCATCATCCGCAAGTTCATAAAAGTTGTCGTCGTTATCTTTAGTTTCAGTTGATTGAGATTCTGTGGTAATATTTTCATATATAATATCACAAGAGGGTGAGAATAAATTGTAATAATTTCACATATTTTCGAAAAGTTGTTGCCAGGCAATAGACACGAGAGCCCGAAGGGATCGAGTGGCTATTGCCGAATGGCAACAAATTTGAGAAAATATGTCAAATTATTTTCTAATTTATCGAACTCTCGTGTGGTATTCGAATTAGACTATTTTTTTTCCTGTCAATGTCAATTTTTTTTTGCGCGCGATCGATCTGAATTTTTGCATATGCCTTCCCACCGATAATTTACAGCGGTTGTGTGCGGGGCGAGGGGGGAGAATATTTTGCTCAGTTTTTTAATATCTAGCGCCGTTCTCGAGTTATTGCTAATTCAAAAGATTTCATAGTGGGTATCTGCAGGAAGATCGAATATTTTTGAGCATGATCGATCGGAATTTTTGCATATGCCTTCCTAACGATAATTCACGGGGGGTGTGTGCGGGGCGAGGGGGGAGAATATTTTGCTCAGTTTTTTTATATCTAGCGCCGTTCTCAAGTTATTGCTAATTCAAAAGATTTCATAGTGGGCATCTGTAGGAAGATCGAGTTTTTTCGATTTTGATCTATTTTATTTATAATTGGGGTGGTCAGAACAGGAATGAATCAAGGCCATTTGAAAAAAAATTCTGTTATGATCCCTAAAGTTCTACGGAATAAGGTTTGAAATTCATATACAATTTTTATGAACTAGAAATTGAAATAGAAGGGTTGGAGCAGGAGTTAATCTATTCCATAAAAATTTTATATGAATTTCAAACCTTATTCCGTAGGACATCAGAGATTAACCAACAGAATTTTTTTTAAATGGACTTGATTCACTCCTGTTCTGACCACCTCAATTATAAATCTTAATAACTTGACGTAATATGAAAAAATGATGACAGACGTCAAATAAAAAACAAAAGCAGTTACCTCGAATTATTCTCGCTGGAATAATGTAAGTAACATTATTCCCACTTACATAATGATTTGATTGGCACCGTTTGACGGAAATTGAAAGTTACTATTGGTTGTCAAAATGAAAAAAAAATAGTCGACAATATAGAATTTTACAATCACTGTATCGAGCAGTTGTAACCATATTATAAGTTTATTTGCCAAGATTTATTCTAGTTTCTGTTATTTGGATAAAACTAATTGCCTATATCCTATATCTCAAAATAAAAAATATCGCCGTTGATTGGTTGTTTTATTAAAGGCTATAAAATATACGGATAGGTGTACTGCAAAACTGGATCATCATTTAAATAAATTAAAACATTTTTATATTAGTATTGAAAGGAAATTATTATGGAATATAAGCAATCAGCTGATTTATGCAATCACGCAAGTTCGTAACGATACATTTTAACACGTGTTTCATACAAAGTTTCAACTTCTACAAAATCTTTTCCAGGTCCTTAAAAAAGCTAGAGGAAAGGTCACCTACTGACATAGGGCAACTCCAAATTCATAAACTTTTGTTAAACCAATCATGCGCGTCAATACCTTGTTGCTGCAGAATACCAAGCAAATTGCATTACACTTATCAATTTTCATGTACCTAACCAATGTAATAACTGAAACATTGCATTGTACTTTAAATAAATTTTATTTTACGTCTTCGAGAAAAAAATTTACTCTCTGTTCATAATACGTAATATTCTGTTCAACTTGAAGTACATACATTAGTTTCAAGACAAATATTCACAAATTAGTTCATGTTACAACGGAAACGAGTGTTGAAAGTATGCTTTTCCAAACGATAGCAGATATAAATGATGATTTAAAGCTACATGTTATAACTCATAATTTAATTTCTTGTATAAATTTCCAACTGAGAAAACTAAAAATATTTCATTTTGCCTTGGAAAAATGTCAAATGAAACTTGATTAAATTCTTAAATAATCGGATATATTTGTATAGCTCTGGGACATTCCACCCACATATTAATTATACAATTTTCAATGAACCGAAAATATAATATTTAATTAATTGATAAGCAGAAACAACTAAGGTTTCGCTTCATTCATGATTACTCACTCCTTAATCAAAATAGTTCCCCAGAAAAGCGCGTTTCCTAAACAACCCACTTCCTCTTACACTACTCCTACCTATTTTTTTTTCTCAAAATTATTAGTTCAATAATTAATTGCCCGATAAGTCTTTCAACACAATAATGAAATCAGTTTACCTATATTGTAGCTGTGAAAATTTGTGCAGTTTATTTCTGAAAAGTGTTTAGTGCTTTATTATGCAACATTTTCCTCTGAAAATGAAAACGAGAAATCAACTGTACTTATATTCCTGTCTGTTCTGACAGGCTGATAGAAGATAACCTATATCAGCAATGCGATGCAACGAAGTGAAGCGTTTTATGAATTTTCTTCCTACTTTAAATAATTTTGACATGGTTAAGCGTTGGCAAAAAACAAAAACACTTCTTTTTGCATTTAAGAGATTAAAAAGATTACCTTGGAATAATTTTTTCAGTAGCATAACTAGACCAATGTTTGTGTTGATTAATCAATCTCGTTTTCAATGTTACTGGGAAAAGTGGCTGCTGCTGAAACAAGAAAAATTGAGTTAACAAAACTGAGTGAATCGAGATAGTGAAGCTTACCAAGGCTTCTGGAATTTTACTAAATGATCGGTTAAATGCTGACCAATTACGGTGTTAAAGAAATTGCAAAGAAACCTTTTCTCCGTGCAGAATTAAAAATTTGAATACAATTAAAAGATGTGCATATCATAATTTTTCGAACAAAAGTCGCAATCTGAATCTCATCTTATCCCAGGCAAAAGGACCAAAAAGACAAGAAAGGTTTTCCTTTTGTAGACATCAATCGATAATTGGTAAAAACTTTAGCTCTAAAATATTTCGAGTAATGGAAATTAATACAAGGAAATTATTTTAATACTTCTTGTATAAGACATAGATTTAATTTGTAGATACTAAATTATATTTTATTTTAAATGGTACTATTTTTCTTAATATTTAAAAATTTAATAATTAAAGGACCAAAATTCTCATCAATATGATTTTATTATTACAAAAAAAATTATATATATTTTGAAAGCGGATCGCTAGAGAGAAAAATTTATTATAAGTTTGGTGAAATATAAGTTTAGATGAATTGGACCCTACTCCAAACACTTTTACTTAAAAATTTATATTTTGGATAAAGAAAGTTATATATTATTGGTCACATGAAATTTTTATTAGAGTGAAACAGAAGATTAGTATAGGTAATTTATTATTTGTCCGATAAAATTTAATTCGTTAAAGGAAAACGTTTAATTTCTTTTTATTGCTGTTTTTATGCTCAACTTATAACACTACGTTTCTCTATTATTTACTTTCCAACCTGTTTTAATTGAAACTATTTACCTCAAATAACCTGTTTGATCTGTTATAATCTTTTAAATGTATGTATATTAAGTGGGCACGAAATACTACACGAGTATTTCTAAAATTTTCCTAATTTGTTCGTTTCAAATATTCATATTTGTGAAAATTAGGTGTACAATTACAAATGCGGAGCTTTAATTATTCGCCAGAAAACATAACAGGCTAGTATAGAATTACTGCTTCAACTAATGTTAAAAATACATTTATAATTACCATACACCAGAGCAGAGGCATAAAATAAAAAAGTTTTTAATTTAATTTTTACTGAATTTTTATGGAAGATCTCTGTATTGAACTTGAAAAATTCACTATAAAGTTATGAATTATGTCAACACTTAAAATCAAAAACTGCTTTGCATACTAAACATAAATTACCTTGATACGAACAATTGTTCTGAAATTGTAATTAAGATATGCTCTTGGTAATTCCTGGTAGACCAACGAACTATGGAAGAAATCCAAAGAAAAATTCAATGCAGTAACAAATAGCAACGGATACTAAGTTGGATAATATTACATTTTATTATTGAACCCACCTATTTTTTTTTTTTTTTCTAAATAAAATATTTCTTTTTGCAATATTGAAATCATGGAAAGTTTTCAAAATATGCTAAATAAACTAATAAAGTCTCATAAAGTTTTTGTCAACGTTACAAAGTACAGTAAGACGGGTAAGAAAAAATAGTTTAATCTAAAAGCTTATATCGAGTTCGATGCTTCGATATAATCGTTGATCATGACTAAAGGTCGCTCACCTGGCGCTTACATCTCCAGAGTCCCGGAAATTCTTGCAACTGATATTCCCTATATTCAGACATTTTTATTACAAATTGGCATCGATTATTCTGCTATACCAATTAAATTCTTAATAGCGTGGCTTTTCAAATTTCGCTAATTAGTTCAAAATAATATAATGCTTTCGTTGTAAAAGTAAATTAAATCTTGCAAAAAGTTCACACTGTTAGCGGCTTTTTAATAATACAAAACTTTTACATTGTGATTAATGAGTTGGTCAAAATATCCTGCATTCTGTTTCAGTAATAATAACATCTAGATTAATTCTTTAAAATCTTTGCATTGGCTATAAATTTCATATTACACATATTTATAATAATTATTTTCTATTTTATAAGAAAATCAATTCATTTTTTGGTAACGGGTCATCTATATCTAGTATTTAAGATCGATTTCATAATCAAGTTTCTCCCATTAAATTTTAAGCTATAGATTAAATATGATTACAAAAGTTACGTATTCTCTTTCGGGTCTCTTTCAATACTAGGATATGAGTAAGGAAGATTGAAATATATAAATATTACAATGTTCAAAACCAATAGATATTAATTAAATTTTAGATTTAACCCCTTCACAAGCAGCTACCCTACTTTGAAATTTCAAAGAGCACTTCCTGCCGCTAGCATTACTTAATAAAAAAATAATAGTTTCTTATTTAAATAAAATTTTAAGTATTTCAAATCGGCAGCAGTAAAATTTTAATTTAGCAATATGAAATTTTAATTCATTAGTTAATTTTATTAGGGTGCAATTATATTATTAAAGGTCTTTTAAATTTAGCAGCAACCAATTTATTTACGCCTTAATTTTATTAAAACTTACAAGTTTAAAGTAAACATGATTTTTTAATTTCCATATTATTACGATATGTTAGTTTCAAGAATATCAGTTTAATCCAATTTAATTAATATAATTTTTAAAGTTTTCTCTAGCACCCTAGCTATAGTTATTAAATTTGACATGTTCATAATTTTTTATTTTTTATACATAAAAAGTATAATTATTAATAATTAAATTATTAATCTATCCAAAATAGGCTTAAAAATAATTTAACGAAGTATAGTTGACCTTGAAAAGTCCATTAACTATAAAAAGAATTACACCATATTTTTTAACATCCGGTATAGTTGCGTTTATGCTTTGCTTTACAGTTCCAATAGTATTTAGAGATATACTTTATTATTTTAATTAAATTTGTATAATTTTGACTTGGTTAAAAAATAAATTTTGATAAATTTACTGAGAAATTGCCAAATTTCTAATTAATAAAAGCCAAAATAAAACTTTTACCAACTTTTATTTAATTTAAAATTAATTACAAAAACCTCATAAAGGAAATTTTATGATTAAAGTTCTCTTTCATTTCGTTTTTATAAATTTAGAAAATATATTATAGGTATAGATAAGTAATATATTTTATTATTTAATATCCGAGAATAAAGTTTTTATACGAAATCTCATAAAAATAATTTAATAATCAATATAATATATACATAGGTAGGTATATACCAAAATTTCAATATTAAATCCCCTGTAATAATTTAAGGTGTAACTAAAAATGTGAAAACAGAAATTCAAATAACAATTATTTTTATAGAAATTATCTTTTTTTTAGAGAAAACCACATATTGAAATAGCTCTAACTGCAAGACTACGACTGCGCTCACACCAAGTAGTAATAATATGTTTTTAATGATATTTTTGGAAATTTGAAGGGATATGCCGATGTCTTTCCGTTTGAGTTCCACCAACTTTTGGTTCTTGAATGTTGTAATAACCCGAAATTTCAAAAGCACGGTCATAATATTATTTGTGTTCATTAATAATAGCAGATTTGTAAATATGAATTCTAAAATGCTTAATGCGCCTAACTAAAATAAAACTTTAAACCACTTGGCTTTATGTTAGTTTAAAAACTAACAGCCACATGTTAAGCTTTGTATTGTATTTTCACAATGTAGAAGTTATGATGGAATCTTTTAGTTTAGCAAATACAACCATGCAAGCTTTAATTTATTACATCACAGATTTTGAATAGACGAAGTTTTATATAATATATAATTACATATTATTAATGATAATAATGATAAAAAAGTATTATGCGTAATTTATCAAGCAGGTTTATGCTGCATATTGAAATGTGTTACTGATTTTTAAAAGCAAAATATATCCACGAGTTGATTTGTTTTTGAAAATCATTAGTAAAGAAGAATCAAAAATATATAAAACACATTAGCGAGTACAATAATAGTAGTTTATGATATCAGTGTTGAAGGGTCGAAAGGAGATCATTATCGAACATTATCACGCAAGTTCGATAATGATATATTTCGTCACGTGTTTGGTACCTACTGTAATGTGTCAAAATTCTTTTCTCTTCCCCGGATGTTTTTCAATATCGATTATTTTCATTTTAGCTGACATTACAATAAAATAAATGGAAACCATAATTGAATTTAAATTATTACATTTGAATTCATAATTTCTTTTGAATGCATATAATAGTATACTTTTTAAATTTTAATTAATCTGTCATTGGTTAATTTTAGTTTTAATTCTTTACTCTAGAATGTATTTATGATTGGACCAATGAAAAGTGCGATATTCCTCATTTTCAACACCAATACATTGCATTCAAATCCGGTACATCACTTTCAAGTGTGCTGAAACTGGTGCGATCGCGAAATCTACCTCTTCAATTTCAGCTTATCAACCACTTCAAATTATATATTTATGTATTTTATAAACTGTAATTTAATAATTAATCGATTCGAAACATAACAAAACCATAGAAAATTACTGAATTAATGTTACAATTGAAGTTGTCAATCTGTAATTAAACTTAAATATAACTCACAATAAACTTTATTCTAACTTTTAAATTGCTTTAAAAGAAATTAACTTTATTTTTATAAAAAGTTAAATTAAAGTTTTGCAAAATTATTTACATTTAAAAAAATTATGAAATGTCACAGTTGTCAATTTAAAACTTTCAATTCCTAACTATTAAACTTAAAAATTACCAATTCCACTTGACTATTGGAAAAAGTTTCCTGATTAAATTAGAATTATTTAATTAATTTTTGAATTTTAGGCCTTTAGGACAAAACTCTTTACTAGGAGAGTTTTGCATATGCTCAGCTTTTTTTCGTTGAAAAATTACAACAGATATTACATTTATTTCTAATTCGAAATCCCCATTGGGAAAAGGATAGCGGCATATGGAATAGTAGAAAGTATACACGGTAAGAAGAATATACCAGTGATCACAAATGAGCTGTTCAAGTGGACTAATAAAGCTATAAAGAAAAAGTTTAATTTTGAAAATTCAAAAAAATTTTAATTTTGAAAATTAAAAAAAAAAATTTTTGAAAATTCTAAAAATAGTTTAATTTTGAAAATTGTACTACTTCTTTTTTCCATCACATTACAATATTTAAAATAATACAAATATTGAATACAAATTGTTTTGTAAGCTTTTTCATTCAAAAAACTCTTTTTATCGCTATTTTTCATTTGCACTCAAAATTTACATAATATTTTGTTCACATCTGATTTTTTCAAACCAGGTTCTTCTATCGAAATGATTTTTAAAAGATCTATTGGACACCTGCGTTATATTCCTAAATTTCTTCACGATTACTGCGTTAGGATTGCAATAAGGCTTAGATCTTTTCAAACTACGGTAAACTTGGCGATTAACTTTTAAGAGTAATTTAAAGCTTATTCTGGATGTGCACAAATTGGATTCTATCACTTCTTCACCTAATGTAAAGTAACCTTCCAATTAAATTTAAATTAAAATTTTTTTTATATGGTTTAATCCTTCAAGATTACTTACAAATTGGTTTTTTATTGAATATTATATAAACACAACTGATTCTACGATTAATTTAGACAGATATTCCTAAAAAATATTTTATAAACTTTGTTCTATATTTTTTATAACAATTCAAAAATAATTTAAATATAAAGGTTCCAGTTCTACTATTAAAAATATTATTACGTTCAGAAACATAAGCAAATTCGAAAGACAGTTGTATTTGAAGGTCAATGTTTTTACGCCGTCAAAATTTACGCGCGTCGAAGAACTTGACAGTACAGGGTAACAAACAATTTGGGACAAACAGTTCCTTATACTTACTGTTTCTTTTTCATGTACTATATTTTTAAAGGAGTAGGAGGTTCTTTTATAGCAAAATTCGTTTTTAAAAGTGCGAAAAATAGTATATATAGTGCAATATTATACGATTTCAAACACAAATATATTTTAGCGTTATGATTACAATTTTTGCAATTTTTACAAAACACAATAATAGTTTGTAATCTCCCCACCAAATCAATCAAGTTTGATGGAGTCTGAAATTAGGTTCAATTTAAAATGTAATTTATTGACTTGGAAATTTCAGATTTAAAATATTTGGCTGTTCTGCATTAGGCAACCCATATTTCAAAATTTAGTCAAGTTCTAAAAATAAGGATAATATTATAATATTTCAGTATGTAAAACGGTGAGAATATTATTTTGCGGTGTAGTATTATGCAAATGATTCCGTGTAAGTTAGATAATGCCTCGCTGCTACACGAGACATTTTCTCGTGAGATGAGACACAAATTTGCATCATTTTCTTTGTTCATTGTATATAATATTCGATATTAATAGTAATATATTTGTAAAAACAATTAAGTTATGCAGTGCAGAAATTACGTATGTACCTACTTGTACATTGCTAAAATGGTATTTTTCTTACCTTTCTTAATAAATGCAGAAGTTCGAGTAGAACTATCTGTAGGACTTGAAGGATTTGAATTAGGTTCTTGCTTAACACTGAAAAAATATTTAGGTAATTTCAGTACTTTACAGTAAATTTATAAATTTGCACTTTCCAATTTATTTATAATTTAACCGAATTTCAATTTTAACTTGATTAATAAATTTTGAACATGATTATCAACGCTTCTGTATTATAAGGGCAACTTTAAAGGTTAGAATAATATCGTTGTTAAATTAATTTTGCAAGGAAATGTACTAGATATTTTCTCGATAAATAAAGGAAATATTTGTTTTGGTTAATAAAGTACACAAAATTGTAATTATTATATGAGCTACTACTAATATCACATTTCGTAATTATGTTCTGCACTACTGCATATTAGGGCACGGACCCTATCGGAAATTTAGATGTGCGATTAGTAATAAAAATTAAATCTAAATTTAAAATGCGGAATTTTGTAAAATTTTCTTTTTAATAAACCCTAGTGAAATAAATCGATTCAGCTACCGAATTTATATCATCATCACCTGGTAAATGTAGTATCTGCAAGTCCTTTAGGACTTGGCGTAGAGCTTGATGGCTCCATATTTCTTTAAAAATTTGTAAATTATATTCCTGCATTCTCATGTGGCTTCCATCACTCACTCCTTCGTTAGTTAAGCGATCGCGCGCTACTGCAGAGCTTGAGAGGTTTACTAGTTCATCGAGAATTTAAGGGTTGTTCGCTATTCAATATTTGTACCAAGTAGTAGGTAAAACACTTCTGCGCATGTCGAGCAAGGTTTTGTTTCCAAATTTTTATAACATTTATTTTAGCATTCTCGAATATCTATTATAATATGTTAAATTATACTTTTATCCTACCTATCCCTATCAGATTCAGACCTATCTCATTTATTTTATCGATGGGAATATACATACATACCTTAGAACACGGGAGGTAGCTCGCGTATTTCTTTTATAATTATTTTAATCGGTATTTTAAAATAAAGATAGACAAGCGAGAAAAATTATAAATTTCTAATTACGAAACGATTGATATTAATTTGTTCTTCCTACTTCCTCTGATCTGGCGGTTTCAGACATTTAGACTCAAATTTAGCAAGAAACTGTTCTAAAAATTATTTTTAATTTTACAACTGCAAAACAATTTACTATTTTTACTACAAAGCAGAGAGGGAGATTAGCCTCTTAGGTTGATTATACTTGTAGCTCAATCCAAATGAGATGAACGTAATTTGGAACACTCAGACTTTTTAATCCTCACAATTCTTTTAATCTATTTTATAATTTTTTCAAGTGCGCCATTCCATCAGATATTTTCTCCAAATTTGAAACCTTTTATATTTATTAATTAAATTAATAATTAAATAACCTTTTATACTGCAATTTGTGGAAATACAGAAAACCAAATGCTGGCCAAATTGATAAGCTAAAATTTAAAGATTTAAATATACGAGGGCACAGTGACAAGTCTGATAAAAATAAAACGAGGAATAATTTTGTCGTCAAAAACAATTTATTTTTCAACATCATTTTCTATTTCTCTGGTCTCTGCTGATGCATATTACGTTTACTTTTATCAAACGACTGTAAGCAGACGCCATCACTCAAGAAATAGGGGAAGACCCAAATTGCGATGGTGGGACTGTTTAATGGAGGATATAAAGAAGATGGGTATACAAGAGCGTAGGCAGCTGATTAACGACAAACGACAGAAAAAAAGTGGAAAAAAATAATCAATGAAGCAATGACATATAGGAAGCGCATTGAAATAACAAATTTGAATTTGTAAGAGAACTAATCCCCCTCAAGAAAATAATAATAATAATAGAGGTGAGTTGTTGAAGTCAGATTGATTGTTTAAAAAAGAGAATCTTCCTCTTAACTTAGGATTACGTCCTGTTATTACCAAGTGGTGTACCAAATTTACACTATTTAGATAAAAATATTAATTTAATCCGAAAACCAGGACAGTAGTATAATAATAGGTACTCAGGTAAAAAAAGGTGAACTCCTGCCGCAAAAATACAGTTTTTAAGTGAAACCAACCTGGGACCACCTCACGCAAGAAAGAATTTTTATGTTGTAGAAGAATAAATAATAAGTTTCGCGAGTAAAGCTCTTCAATTATAAATATCTTTTAACCTGTTTTATATAAACTTGTCAATCGATGCTTTTTAGTTCTCAACATCTCTATGAAGCATGTCAATTCAAATTTTAAAATGTTGATTGCTAATATAATGTTTTTACAAATAATGTGCAAAAATTGATGTTCTTATGGGACTCCATCACAAATATTGAAATGTTAAATGTATTTTTGTTTTTACTTAGGGGAAGTCCGGGCTAAGCGAACAATCCAGGCAAAGTGGATAAGCTCCACTATTTCAAAACGGCGCGCCCTAGCATCCCCGTTCCACAAGGTCCTCCCCCTACTCTTCTTATTTTTTTTAAAAAGCACCATTTCTTAATTTTACTATCGATAGTTAACTTCGACTCCTGACCAATCAAAATAGTCATAACTGTAGGTTAACCATTGAATTTGGGTTAACTCGCGATTGAAAAACTGGGCCTTAGAGTTTAAATTATAAAATAAATTTGTAGCAAACAAATAACTTTTTTATGCAATGTTTGTTTTAAATAAATTAAATAATAAATAAAAAATGTGTTACTTTTACAAAATTTTTTTAATAAATTAAGAAAAACAAAATTACTGAAAAACTTTGTTTATAATCATATAAATTCCCGGAAGGGGAACCACCGAAAATTTTATTATTTACAAGTGCCCCCCCAAATGAAATTCTGGCTACGAGTCTGATGTAAAGTGCATTTTTAAAAACGGTTCTACACTGTATTTTACTTATCAGAACTATTCAATTTTAAGTTAACTCAAAATACTAATATGATTATCCTCGATTGCAGCCGATTCTCCTTCTCTCAATAATTTTAATCTGTATTCTATTGATGATGATAATAATAAATTTCAATTATTGGTAATAACTAGTAAGTAGCATAACAAGTGTGGATTAAACAGAGAAATAATCAAATTTTTATTTAAACTTTTTTTTTATACAACTTATATTATAATATTAACTTAGGTTAAATTATGGGCAGTGGGTCAATAATTTAATCTTAAAATGTTTTTAACATGACATTACAATGTTTTAATACTATTAAATATTTTTTTTGCCCCATTATTTTGTTAATAGAAACAAATTCCTATTCCTAGAAAAATTTAATATATTTACATTAGCAAAAATATATTTAATTATTTGTATAAATATAATTAAAAGAAATTGTTAATTATTATGTAAAATGAAAGGCAATACTAAAGGCACTCGAACAAGAAACATCAAGTTATTAAATAACAACAAAAAATATACAGATCATTAACGTTTCATTTTTTCAAGAATTGGTACCACCATATCAAAAATTGGCCTTTTGCCTGGATCTTCATTCATGCATATTTTGATCAATTTCGATAAGTGAGACGAAATGCCCGGTTTAATTCCGATTCTTAAACCTTCCAATGCAATTTTCATACCAACTTCCATTGGAGATTGATCAGCAAATGGTACTTCCCTAGTGGCCAATTCCCACAACAATATGGCAAAACTCCACATATCTGATGCTTCCCAATTAATATCCGCAACTTTTTTTTGGAGTGCCTCTGGAGACATCCAAGCTGGATAATAAATACGGCCCTTCTCTTGAAATGAGAATTTTGCATCTGCCATGTTTATTCTTGCAGTTAAATCCTCATCTACCATAATATGACGACTGTTTAAATGATATTGTGGGATGATTCTTTCGAGACCATGTAAAAATGACATTCCTCTTGCTACATCTAGAGCAAAGCGTAATGCAATTGCGTTGTCAACTACAACACCGCTTCCTTCATGTAAAATTGAATACAAAGATCCCACATTCATGTATTGATTAATTACAACTAAATTTGGAGGCGAGTTGCAACAACCCACTACAGGAAGTACATTTGGATGAGAAAAAATGCGCAATTTCGGAAATTCTTCGTTAAAATCGCGCGATATTCGAGACGTGCAATTACGAACAGCCAATATTTTAGCTATAATTTCGTTCTTTTGCCAGATTCCACGATATGTTTCACCACTAGGCGAACTAGCGATCTTTTCACGCAGAACTAAATCTTTAATGTTGATACCCTTATGTCGTGATAAGGTAGCATCTCTAGATCTTGTTTTTAAGCCTAACCAGCTTTGATCCTGAAACTTAATTTTTTTCAGATCTTGTCCCGCTTCTACAGCTAATTGGTGCAAAGTTTTGCCCAAACTTTCGCGAGCCTTATCCAGTGGCGTATCGCCGTCCTTATTTGCAATAGAAACCATAGCTCCGTGATGGAGTAAATCTTCTGCAATGTCATTATATCCCCAGAAACAAGCATAATGTAATGGAGAATTTCCATGTTCGTTGGTGAAATTTACGTCTGCTCGTTGACGAAGTAACTAAAATTTTAAAATAAGAAACAAAGATATAAAAGTTTAAAACTTAAGATTTACTCACCATAAGTACAATATCGCGATGGCCATGAGCAGCAGCTAAGTGTAAGGGTGTGTCGTCTCCTCTATTGGTCGAGTTGACACGAGCACCACGTAATAAAAGCATCTCCACAATTTTACTGTTGCCCTCTTTGGAAGCCCAATGAAGTGGACTGAATCCATGGTCATCACTAAAATGTAATCAAGTTTAAATATTTGTGGTTCTTATTATAGTTCTCAAGTAATGAATTAAATTAAAAAATAATTAAAGAGCCAAGAGTCCAAGTAATATTTTAGGAAAATGAAATACAATGTTGTATGTAGTAACATTCTTAATTATACAGAGTGAATCGGAAGGGTGGATATTTTTGATAGCTTTCCATTCAAAATTATTTAAAAAAAAGTTATGTATCATAACAAAATTAAGGATTGTTTTGCATTTGAGAAGCATAAATACAATTATTGCATTTTTTAAGGTAACACCTTATTTTATTTTACATAATATTCAAATGCTTATTGTTTTTTTTTTATTTGTTGATTAATTTGTTTATTGTCCATGTTTTTATCATTTTTTCAAAATCGTGAAAAATAAAGTATACAATACTACAAAGTGGACTAACTGGAAGAAGAATCAAGTACTTATTATAAATATTTATTTAATTAAGAAATAATTTTTCGCGACCTCGTCAATGACATTGGAAAAGAGCATGTAGATGATACTGAAAATACATTTATTTTATTTATAAATGATTCAATTATTAGAATGTTTATTTTTGATCTTTTGCAGTGTAGAAAAAATTATTTTTTAAAACTTAAATTCAAAGTCCTATTCACTCCAACTGTTTATATATTGGATATTTGCAGATTTTAAATGGGTGATCTGGTTCGTTTCAACTAATGGGTTACCGAATTACAATTTTATTTTTAGACCAGAATATACTCCTAATGCAGTAATTTTTTCAAAAGAATGCCACCTATATGTGGTGGCATCTACACTGTAGATTACAGTAGAACGTAAAACTCACACGGCCATAGGCCATGCAAGAAAATATCAAATTTCAACAAAATTATATAATTATGCAACTAAAAAAATATTTCATTATGGTCCACTCCTGAAGTCCAACTTTTAAATTATTTTTGTTACAAACTTGATTAGTTCCTAGAGCCTTCTTTAATTTTTCGCATAAATGTCCTATAAGGTACATGTCTGCCAACTGAACCAGTGTTTTATATTGTTCTGAGATATAGTACAAAATTCATTCTTTGACTGAGAATTGTATTATTTTTTTTTATTTTAATTATTTTTGAAATTTTTCAGCAATTAGGAAACTCGTTTTTGTCAATATCTTAATATAAAAACGGTACAAATAGACCTACCTGTCACCAATATATTGCATATTGTTGAATGCGATAAAAGATATATGGCTTTTGAGCTTCGATCTATGTAAAATTTCAGGCCACTGAGACTTTAAGTATAGATTTACTAATTACAGTGTACTAATTTAATATCAATTTAATCTACTTTTATTACATCGACTTTTATACTCTCAACCTCTAGGTTACATGCATTTATTGTCCTCATAAATTATTTCCAGATTATTACTATTTACATAGCCTAAATTACAGATAAAAACAGAATTTACAAATATATTGTTACGAAAAGCTCTTTTTGGAATTCCTACACGATTTTTAAATTTTCCAAAATCTACCTTTTATAATTTTTGGTTACCTTATGTGAAATATTAAAAAATTAACGAATAGGAATCAAAACGCTTTCCAATTTTAAAATGTATCAAGTGTAAATAAATTTAGGAGTTCTGAACCGATACTAAAAAGTTATGAATTGAAAAAATTACTCGCAAAAAAGAAATAATATCTGGAGGTAGCCCAAAGTGCATTTTTTTGCATATAATATATAGTTTAAATATCGATATTTTAATTCCACCTTTGTACAAATTTTTAATTTGAATAATTGTATGTCTGTACATAATATATTATATAATACAACAAAATGTTAGATATCAAAGATGCATTAATTAAGTCATAAGTTTCAATATAAAAACTAACAATATCTTATTTCATAATTATAATGAGACTAATAGGAGTGCATTTCCGATTACCTACATGAAATTTAGTACATATCTATACAACTCGATGATATTATCTATACTATCGAACATCTTTTGATAGTCAAGAAAAATCTTTAGTAAGTTTGTTTGTTATGACTTATGGGCAACAGAGTACTAACCAGACTATTTTGATGAGAATTGCCCAAGCCTAAAATTATGATCTCCGATTTACCATACAACATTTTAAAATCAAATCGGCAGCAAAATCACCCTCAATAACAAATCCTAACATTGCCCCTGACCATATCGACCTGTATATTACTTATCTACTTATGAATAATCATAATAATAGTAGTTAATTTTTGTGGAGTTATTAAACGTATTAAAAAAATATACTAAATTGTATTATGCTTCTTAAAAACAGTACACTCTATTTAATTAAAATTACACACGTTTAGTAGATGCATAACTTTTTAAATGAATTGAATTGAAGAATTCCGTAGTAGATTCATCATGTATAGCAAGACCCCCTCATATTTCTATAATATTTAAAATACTCGCTAATACAACAAAATTATTATGAAACAGTTTGTACAAGTTTTATTGTAATTGAAAGCAGATATTTTTTAAAGTATTAGTGAAATAAGATAAGCTCTTCAATTATTGGAGACTAAAGCAATAAATTAAAGCAGTATTTTTTTTATGTATATTCTACTATATGCCTTTTCAAGTTTGGTACACACATATGGTATGCGGGGCATGTACGTAAATCAATGCAATGTAACAGTGAATGAAGCACATACAACACGTGTGTAAAAGCAGACTAAACATAAGCCTAAAATTAAGACTTACACTGAAAGTTTGATTAACCAAAAATTAGTAAATTATATACACGTACTTACAGTTTTAATGTAGAATGATTGCTGTACAGTTCCTATGTTAGAGAAGAAGGCAGAACCATCACCATATTAAAAAATTAATACGAAAACAATGTCGTACACATGCTTTTTATGTTTTTAAGCAAAATGATGTGGATTAACGAAACTTGCATACAAACAAAATGCAATTTTACAATTTAGTTAAGTAATACAAATATCACATGGCAAACAAATGTAAATGAACAGAAAAACGGTTTGTTAAATATTAATTGAAATGTTTAAATACATTGTTTATAACAATACAATGATAAATTAAATGTAATTTTTAACATTTGCTCTACCTAGAAAACCGGGGTGAATGTGTCATTTCATATATTCAAACTATGCATGGTTCCGGTGGTTTGTAAAGCACAATTTACATTACATTTGGTACTGTTGAAGATGTAATCCCTTTGTTTATATAGTATCATTGAGATTGGTATCCAAAACAACAAATTGTATAGCACGAGCACTGATTTTTTTAAATCGCACGAAACTCGCACAAGATTTTTACCAATTTAATAAACTTAAGTACAATTTATTGCATTAAACATTTAATATTTTTATTAATTCATAAAACTAACATCACATTTGTTCATATTTACTTTCAATATTTAGAAGATCGTCACATTATGCAATATCTAAATATTTACTGTAAATGAACTTATATTTCAAAAGCTACACTGTTATAATACAATTATTTTGTAACTAATTTTTTACAACAATTTGTAAAAAAATCAAATACATGAAATATTCAGTGCAGTTGGTCCTTAAATTTGCTGATAGATTCAAGGATCGATCAAAATAAGCTACCAAGTTCTCAAATTTGAAAACGCCTATACTTCACACAGATGTAAGATAACATGTAAGGCTCAGTCTTAAAATTCTATCATTATTAATAATAAAACAAAAGATTTTCCATAGCTGTAAAAAATATTTTATAAATATTGTAACGATTTCATCTAGAATCAAACAATCCATTACGAGCTTCTTCATCTTTTTAAAATAATGGTATAATTATTATTCCTTTTGGCATGAAGCATCTTCGCTAGGATTAACCAAATAACTTTCACCTTGATGCACTTGAAATGTCATAGGTATAGTAAGCAGATCATCCTCTGTATAACTTCCTCTTAAAATAAGTTGCCCTTCAGAATTCAAAGTAACATTAAAAATCTGAAAGTCACTTTGATCGATAATTTCATAAACACTATTGTCTGTCACTTGACTTGAACCATTATCGTTTATCACCTGTAATTCTTTCACCTGGTTTGGTAAATCTTCTTCTGTCATGAGGATATCACTAGCGGCAGTCTCGTCTTGTTCTGCTACTGTCTCATAACTATCTGTCGCCGAGCTTTTCAGTAAATCTTCTCTTCCGTGATATTTGTAACAATTATATACCACTTGTCTTAGTACATTTGTCCACGACAATCTTCTTTTTTCGTCTTCTGTGCGTTCATCCATTCTCACATTAGCCCAGGGCAATACTTTGGGCCACCAAGGAGGTTTTAACTCATTATGACCCCAACCTGGTTTACCACGTTGGCAAGAATACTTAAGCATCAATGGAACGAACTGTCTCAATTGAGCTTGAGTCATTTTTTCCAGAGGTACAGGATCGGTATCAATAACTAATGGAGGCAATTTAAAGAGATCGGAGATTTCCGGCACTGGTTGATTTTCCAAATTATTTCCAAGCTCTTCTATTATAAATTCTTTTGAATTTTTTATTATTTGCTCCAATGGTTTGGCTCCAAATACGGAATAATTGGAAGTAAGATCCTGTGGAGAAACTGTTAAAACAACTGCCTGTTGTCCAACACGAACAATGTATTCGTTGATGAGGTCCTTCAGCTTTTTTAGGAGTCGTGTTTTTTGCTTTGCTCGTTTAGACGGGTTTACTTCAAAAGAATAAAGAGATTTCCCCGTTGAAGACTTGGTTACTTCTCTTTTTACAATAGCTACTTCTGCGTTTACTAAACCAGCCGACTGTGAAGGTACTTCATCATTACAAGCGCTACTTGTTGGAAAAATATATTCTTCGTTATCAGACTCGGAAGATGAATGAGAATCGTTGTTAGTTTCTATAAATTCTGATGACTCCGTCAGCATAATGATTAAGTAGCATGTGCTATATAGTCCTTTTTTGTATACTCGAAATATATGGTTTAGCTTGCCAGTGATTCGTCAGTTGAAATTTTAAATTTCAAGTTGAGTGCACTGTAAGCATCATGTATAATTAAAAATAATTGTAAATTTCCAATGCATTTCAAACATGTATTTTCAATTTAAACATTTCTTTTAAACTATGAAATAGCGGAATAGACACTGATGATCTTAAATAAAGCATTACATTTGTTTCAAAGTGCAAGGTATATTAAAAATAGAAACTACCACTATCGTTAAACATTTTAAAGAAAAACTAAAAACTACTTATAGTAGATATATTGCATAAAAAATTTTAAGCGAAATGTTAATTTAAAATAAAAAAGAATTAATAATTTTAATTAGTAGTAACTCTAAGAAAAAGTTAATGCATTAGTAACTTAAAAAAGAGTCCATAAAAAAAAATACCAAAACTAACGATACTAAAATTCATTTTCAATCTGTATCTACTATGAGATAAAGTTTTCAATGTATCTATATGACTGTACTGGTCAACCAGACTACTAATCCAGAATTTGTATTCGGTATACAATACCCGTTAAACTACAAGTTTGTACTATTCTCTAACTTCTACACTGAAAAAATGTAAAATTATAAGCTAAGCAAAATCAATGAATACAACACACTGCAATCGTATAACATCTATCCTTAGTGTAATTGATCGAATACCTAACAACTTAAACTCGATTAGCAAAATTAAAAAAAAAAAAAAAACAAAGTAGTCAGGTATTACAAGCAGGCAAGGTTGTGCTTTGAAAATTCCCTTTTTAATATGAATATTATTATGCTTATGATGTCTATTCCAGTTTTAGTCGTATGCATATTATACGAAGTTTCTTTATACCAAATTTAAAGTTTATAGATGAATTAAACTGCGGCCCGTATACACCACTGTATGATCGTCCATCAATTTTTATATAATAACCTAACTTTAAAATATCAATTCTACTTCCCAGATAAAATTTTCCTAAATTCAACTCTTCTTGTTGCTATAAAATATTTAATAAAATTCAAAAATCATATTATAAAGCAGTTATTTGGAAAATTCTCCGACAAGGAAAATTTAATTTGTTATCGTTCTTTATGGCTCTCTTTAGTAGATAGATACAATAAAATATCTGAATCGCTGATTATTATTAAAACATAATATGGCATCCTCTTTGAAATTCCTGGTTTGTGCTTAAATTTTGGAACCTCGGAAGACAAGGATCTAGATACGATAAGCACATTTTAGAGAAATTGAACTTCTAGGTTACAATATTCAGTGATTCATTTACATTAATTTTGCATTCTACTTAAAGCGATTTTGATCAAGTGATAAAGCAATATTTACAGCATTGTTAGTTATTTCAGAATAAAAAATAGTTTAAAATACCTTGCATGATATAACTTGTGGTTTTGTATCCTGTTTTAAAATTGTAATGGTTAATAAAGCCCAACAATAAATGTTAAACCAATGTTGAATTTTATAATTATAAACTTTATTGATAAGGAAAACACGACGAGATGGCTTAAAATTCGCAGATAAAATGCACGTGAATCAAATTTTGTCAGAATATACTGATTGTGAACAGTTCAAATTTCACACATGCTTTACATGGAAAGTGTGAACCGCCCACACTGAAACAACTGAATACAGTGGCGTCATTGGGGGGGAACAGCTCCCCCCCCCTAGAAAGAGGCAACATTCATTCCAGGATTAAATTTTTTTACTTTTTATCTTTAATTTTGTTGTCTACTTCTACTTGATAACTTTTGTTGGAATAAAATCGATTTTTGGCATAAATGTAAGTCTACGATCATGTCTTAAGCTGGGTGAATAAATACAGCGGAATATAAACATAAATTTTGTAGTTCTAAATGGTTTGACACGAAATACATATTATAAAATTTAGCTGAACAGAATTGATAAATATGATGTTTTAGTTTCGTTGTATGCATAAACCCAAATCAAATGTCTACTTGCAGGTTTGTATCAAAATTTTTTTTTTAAATAAAAATCTAATGAACGACAGCTTAAAATAATGCACCTCTAAGGTTTACGATGGCAGTCAAGATTAAAGCAATGAATAACAAGGTTGTGGTTTACACATTATTTCCCATTTTATCATAGTTTGCCTTCGAATTAATTAATTAAATGCATTTTGCCAAACGAAATGAAGTCTATCCCCAGATGGGCGATTAAACAGCAGGTACATTATATTCCTCTTAAAATATTATATATTGAAAACTTTTAGTGTTTTATTCAAGGTGATCTTCTGTGAGAGAGTAACCTGCTCGTTGAGAAATAACCAAATAACCACCAAATAAATTTTACACCAATATAGATGTAAACCTAATTAAAACTTCCAAAACCTACGCTCTAATATAAACATTCACTAGCAAAACAACTTTTCCATTTATAGAAATGTCATTGAAAGCACAAATTAACCTAAAATAATTCGTAAAAATAAAAGAATTACCCCAAGTTCATGTCATGTTCGGTATCATCTAGCCAAACCCTCACTTGTATGGCATTGCCTTCCTTACACCATTGAAATATATCTTCCATTTTAATTTTATTTATAAAATAATGTAATTTCTTAAAATAAATAAATGGGTGTGTAGGTACCAGATGAAAACAAAATTATAAAACACTTCCAAATCTCTAAAATAGTAAAAGTTCACTAAATTCCTAATTAATGTACACTGCACATTTAATTAAACGAAACCAATTATTGTTATATTATATTAATTGTTATATACACAACAATTAATTATTTATTTATTAGGTCGATCTTCATTTGTAATAACTTTAATATTAAAATGATTACTACACTTGGCAGTAGATGGCCTAATATTTGACATCATCGCGAATGGCGGAAGTAATAGTAGATTATATAACTAGGGTATTATAAGGCTTATTAATCCCGAGGTTATTATATTATTATTTATTTTTGTGTTACACATTCAAATAGTACGAACAACATAAATAATAAGTAGTACCTATTTTTTTTCTACAATATGATGATAACAAATTCATTTCAAAATAGAATATTGTTAATTGTGTGAAAATTGTTTATAACAGTTAATAACATAATATTCTTTATTTATTTTGTATCCCAATAAAGACTTTTCAGAACGGTAAAATACGACATGGTCATCTTCAGAAACTGTATAAAATATTTTGAATTAGAAAAATGTTTTTAAACAATATCCAGCATTCATACTTACAGACAAAAATGTTTCTAATGAAATAATTGTAAATTTTCCTGCGGTTAGATATAACGGTCGTTTAGTTCTTTCCATTATAATACACAACGTTTTGCAAATTTGTGGACCGCAGATTCTCCATGATGACATATAACATGCATCTCTAATTTTTTCGCTCTGAAAAATTTAGATTCAAATTAGTGTGAAATGAATTATCGTAGCCCAAGGAGTATCCTCGAGAATTAATTTTCCCAAGTAGGTGTCATGGAAAATTTTTTGTAGAACAGCGGAGGCATAATTGAGGCAAATTTATGCCAAAAAATACATAATTGACTTACAATAAAGGTAATCAAATTCATTCACTTTTATCTATTACTTCAATTTTTATCAAATCCAAACCACAACTTCTTAATTATTGAAATAGAAATGTTTTAAAACTAATTTTAAATTTTTTACAAGTAAAAAAAATCATCACTTTCCGACTGCTGAAAATTAAAAATAAATAAAGTACTAATTGTATAAAAATTCTTTTCACTACGACTTTGGTCAAAATACACAATATTATAAGCAAAAACATGGTAGCTACATTTAATACAATATTTAAAAATTATAAAAGTTTTTATTATACACATTTTATTATTTACTTACTTGAACAATTATTTCATTGCAAGGTATGCAAAGAGTCACTACTTGCGCTAGATCAGCAAAAAAAAATAATACACATCGAGTAAAATTTATACTGGTAGCAGACGTCTAAAAACATTAATATTAAAAACGTTGATTCCAGTTGATTCTCTTTCAGATTGATCAACTTGTCTGTCACGTATAGGGGGAATCGTTAGGGAAATCCGGAGAAATAAAAAAAAATGTGGAAAAATCTAATAAATATTATATACTAAGATGGGTTTCTTTTTTTTGTAGTGAAATCTTATGTAATCCAGGGAGGAAATGCAAGAAAAATTTCAAATTAATAGAAATTTATTGCAATTGCATAGATTTATACATAATTATTATGGAAGTATATTTTCAGTAGCGGATCCAGGGGGGGCTAGGGTGCTCAAGTCCCCCCCCCCCCTCAAAAGCATCTGGATCCTAGATCCAATATTTAAGTATTTAATTTTTACCTCGATAAAGCCTACCCTCAGCTAAGTCAAGCCCTCCCTAAACTAAGATCCTGGATCTGCCACTGTATATTTTATATTGTTAACTTTCAGACGGCAGACATAGTTATGCAATGACGAGAAGTTGATCACCTAAAAGAGAACTCCACTTGAAGATTTTACAAGAAAACTTACGAAGATAAAATTGAGACCCATTATAGCAGTCACGAATAATGTTATCACGAATTGTATTAAATACGAATTACTAAATTTGACTTCTACAGATTGAACGTATCTGAAATAACATAAAAAAGACATAATAATTATAGTATAAATTTCGACGACCATATTTGATAAATCAAAAAGTAAAAAAAGTGGATTTTTGATCAATTTCGATACATACTATTTTCACAATACATTTCCAAAGCGTAAAGTGATGTTTTGCAAAAAATTCGAAATGCACCTCAAGATATAGTCGAGTTGAGCCACCACATCAAGTAATAAAAGAAACTCGCATCCTTTCATGACTGGATGTGTCTCAAATAAGAACCATTTGAATCCGATAGTATTAGTTCGTCACAGTTTGTGAGACAATGACAAGGACAGTAGGAATAATTTTGAAAATAATATCCTGAGATCTGCACCATCTTCTTGGTGCATTGCTTTACGAATTTTAAATTTTAGTTTTTAATATGTAAACCTTACTCACCGTTCAATAGCATTATGGCGTTTTACACAAGTTCTAAGTAACTGATTTACAAAATAATCGCTTTTTTGCCTTTCCTCAACTGACTCTATTTTGGCCGAATAACAATCAATTGAATTTGTAATTTGTTTTCGTAACATTTGTATTTGAACAACAGGAAATGATAAAAACACAAACATTAAACCTTCGTACGATCCAATAGTATATCCTGTAGATTGAGTAGCTAATGTAAAATAAATCCAAACGCTTATATGCATTACCAAATTCTTCTCATCTAAGAATGACGTGGGAAGGCTACTAGGCATTGAATTGTAATCAAAAACAAGATCGCTTATGATTATCATTGATGAAGCACACATACACGATACAAATTGAAATGTAAAAATTTTAGTACTCAAATTGAACCTGTTTTGTAAGTACACATCTAGATAATCTTCATGTGAAATCAATTCGGGATCTTGTAAGTTTTCCAATAATTTAAAAAATTCTTCCTTTTTATAATGCAAAAACCCAATTTTATATGCTGCGTGGTTTGCAGCCAATCCTAAGCACAAGGCAAACGCGCCATTTTCAACATTTCCATTTATAACATCGTAAGATCCTTTCATACATGATAGTAAACCCAGTGAACCAGTTAGGAAGAAATGTAATAATCCTCGCAAATTATAGTCAAGACTTGGTGCCTTTTTGGGCCACATTCCAACAAACTGCAATATACTTTCTGGATATTTCAAATGAGAGTTAATATCAAACGGCTTCATTTTTAAGTTTAAAATTTTTGCTTCAAAGCAAGTTGTTTATATACATAGGTTTTGTGTCTCTCTAATGGACGAAAACATTCAAACAGAATTTATAATATACTTTAATCGAATTAATGATGTGAACTGGTTAAGATGTTCATATTATTTATTTTTGATCATAACGATGTGCCGACGTGGGGCGAGTGGTTAATGGAGTGAATAATAATTTTTCTTTAACTTGTATGCAATGAATATTGAATTAGGCACATTAGTACATTTCTAATTTTAAAAACCATAAATAAAGGAGATACCTCAATGTTACAAGTAAGTAATAAGTACATTACCTAGGCATATGTAATTTACTTTTACAGTATAAAAATTTAAAAATTTCTAGTAATCACTGATCCATATACTGGTAATTTAGACAATTTTTTATAAAAATATAGTTAAAATATACTCCATATAGTTAAAATTTCCCCCTTTTTTTTTACAAAATTACTACGCCAAAGCTGATCAAAGGAAACCTCTATTCACGGATAGTGTTCCTCAGCCAGAATGATTTCTTTTCCAACTAATCGCCTGGAACAATATATAAAAACCGTTTCAGTTTAACATAAAACTTTTTCAGGATCCCGAAATTACTTGAAAAATTGTTTCTAACAAAATAAATTTAAAACCAAATGTAAAACTCAGTATTACTTCTGTAGATAATGTACTTCTTCTTCTTTAACTTCCTTGAGATCTATTGATTTGTTTTTGTATCAAGTTTTACACTTGGCACTCACGATTCTGTGAACTCTTTGAGTAACATTCTAGTACGGTGCTAACCTTGTTAGATGCAAAGCCTGTTAGGTGAAAATTATGAATCATAACAGTGTAGTCGGAAGCTACGATTTTACAAATAGCGAGCAAAGTGAATAATATTGCAATATTGAGACGAGGCAGCAGTATTCGTGATTAGCTCGACATGAAGTCGTCGACTTTTTTTTATATAGCAAACTTTTTTTATGTAGTTTTTATTCGTTTTAATGGATAAAATCGTTCAAACAGAATTTATAAGAAACCAATATTCTCGAATCATCTATAACACATATTGATATTATGCATGTTTAATTATACACTGTTTGAATTTTTTACAATTTTTACTTTAGCCCATCATTATTAGCCTATATGAGAGAGGATTGAACACGACCTTATTTTTTCTGTTATTTTGAGTTATAAAAATGTATTTATGTTTTCTGTATCTTATACCCAAAATAGGTCTTATCAAAACTAAAATTTATAGGTAGGTACTACTTATATAAAATTTTACGTAAAATATATAAAAAAATTATTGTTCTAGTAGTAATCTATACCTAGTTTTCGAGGTTAACTTTTTACATAAAAGAATATTATAATATTAGTTACAAATCATTTTTCCTGTAAGACCAACGAAAGTATTACTCTCTGTACGATTTATCATACCGAAAATTATACTTTACAATATCGTATTACAATAGATATTTTCGATACAAGTTAGGAAAATTTACATTTTTCCATTCAAGGCTAGGTTTTACGATCGATGCCTTTCACTGAGAACGTAAACCAAAACCGAGTAGAGAAACTATTCACAAGATTTTTCGTTGCTTCAAGTGGGCATGATAATTGGTATCAGCGCCAGCGGTGCATGTCGCAGAGAAGAACTTACTTGGAATAATAAATTGTACGAATTTAACCTTAAATGTATATTACAAATTAAATAGATTTATGTGTCTGAACTTTTCCTTTTCAGCACTAGGGCGGAAAAGTAGTACTTTTCCACACACCTTTGAATATCGCAAAGTAAAACTTTTTCAAATATGATTAGAAAAAAACATGTAACCTGAATTAACACGTACAGAATATTTTATTTTTGGTCCATGTTCATTCATGTTTTGAAATGTAGCATACTTTTGTGGTTTGTCGCCAAGTACCATTGTATAATGTTGTTTTTAATTTTGCAATGTAACAAAATTGAGATAAAGTGAATTCTCAATTTTATTAATGTGTATATTTAAGGCGGGCATAAGTGAGACAGAAAATGTATAGTACTCTTTCTCTCATGCACATGGGAGCGCATAGGAAACAAAAATCAACATAACGTCGTAAGAATTTTCAAAACGAAATATAATTTCTTGATTGTTTTTCAATTTTTAGAATCTTAAAGCTTCAACAACTGTTCTAAAGAAAATTTCTAGCCGATCGGATAATTACTTTTAAAAATACGAAAGTTTTCAAAACAGCCGAAAAATAGTTGATACAATTTTACACAGATTTTATTTTTTTTAAAAGTCGTTTTAAATCAGATCGTCTTAAAAATTCCTTTAGAACAACCGCAAATATATTATCCTTCGATTAAAACTAAAACATTTAAAAAATTCGGTTTATTTTCGAAGCAACCTTCGACGTTTCCTCAAATAATTTTCTGATTAATTTCAATATTATTATTGCAGCAAATTTGATTAAAATTTACAGATTGCTAAAATTTTAGTGGAGCTTTAGAAAAGCAGAGAGCGCTGTATTTTTAAATGACTTGTATAATGAACATTGTATAAGAAATAATTAATCTCCAAGATTTTTTATTATAAATAACTAAGCAATAATATTTTTGTATAATTAGGCTAATAAAAATGTTACAATTTACAATTATTATTCTAGTTTAGCAAAGACGAACAATTTTTTTCTTGAAAACAAATCAAGAGACCTGCAAAAAGGTTGTTGGGATTCACGTTCAATTTTTAAAACGCAACTATCGGTCAGCAAATAAAAGGGGAGGAGCTTATGTCTCCCACTAATAAAATCACAACCTTAAAGTGTAGTTTTTATTACTTATCAGTTTATTATTTTTTTATTTTGGAAAGCTGGAGCGAGCTGCATATATGGTTCGCACCGAAACAATTCTTTACGTAATTCTTAAGCTTACCTAGTCATATTATTATGTCTTATTTATATGCTTACTCGTTATGTAAAGAATATGTTTCGGTTACTCTCCCGTAAGTAGCTATTACATAATATATAATTTGTTTTGTTTTCCTGTAAAATAATATACTATACTCGTATCATCTCTAACCTGAAAATTCTTTGTTACTAGACTTACAGCTGAGCTTACTATATAGTGTTGTGTAATTTATTATAAAATGGTTTTTTATATTATATTTATTTTTGTTTGAAAATTAAAAATCAAAATGTGGAAGCCGATATGAGAGGGAAGAGAGGGGGTCAGTTCGCAACGAAGCAATCGGACGGACCTCCGAGATTGGAGCTGATTTTTGAAAAAGTTTTTTGTATGATTGTGGATGAAAGTTGTAAGCGATTCGCGAATAAAAGAAGTGTTTTAATTTGATTTGATTTATTTGTATATAATTATCATCGTTTATGGTAGGCTTGAATTTTAAAAATTGATTTTTAAACATAAGCTGGTGTGTGTTTACAATAAGAAAAGCCGACATTGGAATTTGGATGATCAATGATTCAAAAATTGAAATTATAAAAGCAAACGTTGACGGTTTGGAATTTATTTTCTTTAAAACTACCAAGGGACCACATTTAGAAGGTTTTGTTTATTATTTTTAAACCCCAAAAATTAAAAGTTTGTAATCAGAAGTTTTCTCCACGTTTTCATGCGTAATTTCTCGAGAAAATTTGAATAACGCATGCAAATTTCACTGTATGGTTTTTTCCAATCCCACACGTGATTACCCAGCTTTTTTCGGTTTGGACGTTTTTGGCCAGGTCCACTAATGCATTTTATGTAATAGTAAAGACTAGTTATAGAAAGGTTTTATAATTTTTGAAAAAACGAATGATTTTGATACTTTTGAGCTCAGAAGTTTCTTTCACGTTTTCCCATGTGGTTTTACCAAAAAATTCGAAAGTCGCCGTCGCATGGAGATTTCACATCGGTATGAAATTTGCTGTTAATTTTTGGCTTTGAAGTGAACAAATTTGATTCTCATTTTACTTTTCTAGTTGCTCCATCTGTCCTAAGCGTGTATTCCTAGCTCTCTGCATTAAGAGGAATCTTTCCAAGGATTTTTAGAACTACAAAACAGACTTTCGTAATTCCTAATTAACACGCTTATTATTCAAAAAAACTGTATAAAATTATATATTTTTTGAAAGAGGACACTTGAACGCAGTCATTCCTAATATTAGTTTTTCAAAATTCAAAATAACTGCTTTGTAATCTTCGATCAAAGTTACCCTTACTTTACTAATTAATTATAGAAAAACGAAAAGGAAATTAAAAATTTTAATTTTAGCAATTAGTTATTTGAAGCCTTTTATGTTTAATTTCAAATTTTCATGCATTTTGCTGATGCCGTTTCGTTGTTTTTTGAGAATTACGAACATGTGTATTTCTTTAAATTTATGAATTAATTTTGAATAATTATGCAACCAAAATTACATTTAACACCGTCACTTATCTATCTCTTTTTATACATTCTCCCGTAGTCTCTTTCGTATATTCTTTATCTGCAGCACGGTATGTTATTTGCTTGCTTGCAGTTTCTTTTACGATAAAAGCTTTAATCGAGAGGATGTATAAAATGGAATTTTTAATAACATTGTGAATGTTTTCGACTATGCAAAATCACGAAAAAAACATTAAGGACCGGTTGTACCAATTTAGTTCAACGGGCGTTCAGTTGAACCAAGTTCAGCAAATTTTTAAAACGAATTTTATAAGTTTTAATAAGGAATTGATTCTATCAAATGGTAGTAAATATTTTACAAAAGTGTACTAATTCCTTCTAATATGTCTTATTCGTCGCTTAAAGTTCTAAAATTCCTTTTAAAAATTTGCTGAACTTGGTTCAACTGAACGCCCATTGAACTTAATTGGTTCAACCGTCCCTATGTATTTTTAATTTGTTTTATTTTCAATTACCTAATTATTAACCATCTTATTATTATGAAAATACTATTCTCCTCCAAAAATATAATTAAAAGTCAACGGATAACGGGATATTAGAATTTGAAATCAAACAAGAAAGTTTTGCTCAGTCGACGTTTCGGAAGCTCAAAGCACCCATCTTCAAGACTATAATGAACTACATAATTAGAACCATTTCACTGCATGCAAAAAGTTTATTGCTGCATCTAACCAGTAACATAGTGGAGCAATTTCATTCAATTGTGGCCAAATTTGTAGGCGGTAAAAGGATCATTTACATTTACAAATTACTCTAAAGGTAGATCGTACCAATCCCGTTGTTTAGCTAGCTGCTGTGGTCAGTTTCAATTCGAAAGATAGAGCTCATTCGGCATTGCATGAAACAATACTTGGCAAGAGCCCATCAAATATAAGAGCTAAATTTGAATTGAAAAGGTTACAAAAATGTAAAAGATCTTTACACTTTAGAAAAGCTTATAAAGCACCAAATAAGACGCTTCATAAACCTTCGAAAAATGACGATCCCGACTATGGACTATTTTGTCAACAACCCGATATGTCAGAGAAAGATAACAAAAATGAAGAATTGATCGTTTTAAATAGTTAAAAAAAACAGAAGAAGAAAGAGCCATTTTTGAAAGGAATACAATTTTGCAATCCGAATGCGCCCTATGGGTAGAATCAAGACGAAAGTTACTGACCGCATCACATTTCTACAATGTTTGTTCAAAGAAAGAATCTACGCATCGTGGAAATTTGACAAAAAATATTTTATATGCCATTCCTTTAAACACTCCCGCTGTAAACCACGGAAAGTGTTACGAGGAAGTTGCTATAAAGCAATTGGAGGCACTACTCAGTGTAAAAATTAAGAAATGTGGAATGTTCATCGACGAGAAATTTCAATATCTTGGAGCCACACCCGATGGACTTATTGGAGATGACACTATCGTCGAAATAAAATGCCCCTATTCTTCCTTTAATAAGCCGGTAGAATTATCAATAGATAATAAAAAAATTACTTTCTGGAAGAAGGTGAATGGTGTATATGAAATTAACAAGAAAGACAAATGGTATTACCAGATTCAAGGTCAATTACATATCTCCAAAAGGGAAAAGTGTGTTTTTGGAGTGTGGACTTCCAGTGATTGTGATTTAAAAACAGAAATAATTTATAAAGATAATTCTTACTGGTCTAAAAAAATGGAAGAAAAGCTATGCAATTTTTATATGAGCTGCCTTTTACCCGAAATAATTGATCCACGACAATCAAGAAATATGAAAATTCGGGATCCTGCACACGATGGCCGTAAGCAAGACAAAGCAAAATCCGCGAGTTGGTGCCCCAAATTCAACATTGAAAAAAATACTGCAATTCTTCATAATCTAGTGGGTATAATCGTTGTTCCAGAAGGATATAGACGAAACTGTATTAATTTTTGTACATTTTTGTCAATATTCATCTGGAACAGTATGTATCTACTGATATTGTTTTATATTCGTTTAGTTATTCTACAAGTTTACTGAAAATTTATAAAATTCATGTGGACAAATGTAACAGTTTAGTGGGCGGCTCATAATAGTGCAAATTATTTAAGTTTAAAAAAAATTTCAGAAAAAGACTTTTCCAGCAAAATATTCTCAACAAAAGGTTCCAAAAAAAATGTAAAAAAAACTTTTTTACATTTGTAGTTTGTTTTCTGTTTTATTTTGGGATAGTTTTTAGTTTCTTATAATATATTCTCATTTAATACACCTTTTTCAAATTTTTTATCGTGTAAGCATATGTGATAGTGTAAACAGGCTCAGTTTCATTCTATTCATATTATCGCAAATCTCTATCCCAACTGTAATAGTCTACCTGTCGCGATCGCTTTAACGGTTGAATTTGCTATTACTAAAGAACATTCTGTCCTTTTTTGAACTTTCGTTGTCTTTCCAACACCGACCGCAATTATTCTGAAGGATTCCTCTTAAGATACATCGTAAATAATAATAAAACGTCTAATGTCCGGTTTCTTTACTCATAGATAAACTGCCGACAACTTATATATGTATAAACCGCATATACCGCCGACAAAACAAATTTTCTTATCTATTAAAATGTAGGTTATAAGATTGATAATATGTACTGACATAAAATGACCACGTGATGCTTGTCACACATCAAATTTGTGTTATCGGCGGTATATTATACTGCCGACAACTCTTCGGCATTTTATTTTTGTGACTTTAAAGTGAACAAATTCTATTCTCACCTTACATATTTTAATTGTTCATTTTACACTTTCAAATAGTAAACATAAAATTTAATAATACTACCAATTTCCTATAATATAGTGATAAGTGATAACTAATATTTGTTGATCGTGTGAAAACTGTTTATAATAACACAATATTCTTTATTTATTTCGCATCCCAATAAAGACTTTTCAGAACGGTAATATACGACATGGTCATCTTCAGAAACTGTAAAAAATATTTTGAATTAGAAAAACGTCTTTAAAAAATATCCAGCATTCATACTTACAGACAAAAAAGTTTTTAATGAAATAATTGTAAATTTTCCTGCGGTTAGATATAACGGCCGTTTAGTTCTTTCCATTATAATACACAACGTTTTGCAAATTTGTGGACCGCAGATTCTCCATGATGACATATAACATGCATCTCTAATTTTTTCGCTCTAAAAATTTAGATTCTAATAAATTGTAAGTAAATAGTATATTACAAAACAAGTATAGAAATCCTTCCTAGTGAGTTGTGTGCACTATTTTTATTTTAACTCTTAAAACAACATTACAACTAAGACAGTAAACCAACGTATTATTTACTAACAGTGCCAACAAAAAGTAGCTATTTACGGAACAAATCAGGGAAGTGGTTTTGCTTTGCTGGATAGACAGATTTCAGAAGCGAGGATTCATTGATCTTCGTTTGACGAGTTCAGCAAGACACTGAACTGACACTTCCATTTTATATTTCGTTAATAACTTACTTGTACAATTATTTCATTACAAGGTATGCAAAGCATCACTACTTGTGTAAGATCAGCACAGAGGAACAAAACCCATCGAATAAAATTTATACTACCAACAGATGCCTGAAAAAAGTCAATATTAAAACAATTAATTATATTTCAGATCGATTAATTTGTCTGTCAAATCACTTATGATACTATGAGCACTTCAATAATACATTATCTAGTAGGGTGCTAACCAGGTTAGATGCATAGCCCATTGGAGATCACAGCAGTATTGTAGCTTGATGATATAAATTTTATACCATACATTGATACAATTATTATGTATGTCACTTTAGTATAGACTGTAGTATTGCGTTAAGTGACTACAGGAAGTTGATCAAGTGATGAAAAACTTAACATTAAAATTTTACCTAATAACTTACGAAAATAAAATTTAGGCCCATCAAAGCAGTTACGAAAAGTGTTATTAAGAATTGTATTAAATACGAATTACTAAATTTTGTTTCTATAGATTGAACGTAGCTAAAAAAGAAAAGAAAAGTATATTAAGTATCAAGAACAGCAAGAGCAATTTACAGGTCCAAGACAATGTTTGGAGACTGACTGAAACGTAATTTCCCATATTAGCCAGAAGCTTAAGTTATTCAGTAAGTAAGTAGCTACTTACTTATTTTTACCAAATAATTTTGAATAAATACAATACCTAACTGAATTAGTGACATCTGATGAAATAAACTGACTTGAAGAAAAACTCACACTTACCGTTCGATAGCATTATGACGTTTGACGCAAGTTCTCAGCAACTGATTTACAAGATGATCGCTTTGTTGCATTTCCTTAACAGATAATTCTATAGTTGGATAAGAATCAATTGATTTCGTAATTTGCTTTCTCAACATTTGAATTTGAATAACAGCTAAAGATAACAAATTAAACATTAAACCTTCATACGATCCAATAACGTATCCCTTGGATAAAGTGGCGAATATAAAATAAATCCAAACACTTATTAGCGTTAACAAATTATTCTCATCAAAGAATGTTCTTGGAATACTATTAGGGATTGAATTGTAATCCAAAACAAGATCTTTTAGGACAGCCAACGAAGCAGAACACAGGCAGGATACAAATTGAAATGTAAAAACCTTAGTACTCAATCTGAATCTATTTTGTAAGTAAACATCTAAATATTCTTGGTGTGATATCAATACGGGATCTTGTAAGACTTCGAATAATTTAAAAAATTCTTCCTTTTTATATTGCATTAACGCAATTTTATACGCAGCGTGTCCCGCTGCCAGTGCACTGCATAAATTTGAAGCACCATTTTCAATATTTCCATCTATGATATCGTAGGCTCCTCTCATACATATCAGCAAACCCAGTGATCCAGTTAGGAAGAAATTAAAAAATCCTCGTAAATTATACTTAAAGCTTGGTGATTTTTTGGGCCACATTCCAACAAACTGCAATACATTTTTTGGATAACTTAAATAAATGTTGACATCAAATGACTTCATGGTTAAATTGAAGTTTTATGTCTTCTAAACTTGTTTATATAGCTTTTATTTCATTTTAATGGATAAAAACCTTCAAACAGAATTTTCAATCAGACAGTGAAACGGTTTGAATTTTCATTATATCTTCTGTTGATTTGAGTTATAAATATGATTTATTTACAATAAGCAAGTTAGGAAAATTAATTATTTAGGGTTTAATTCAGATCCAGCCCAGTTATAATGGAAATTTAATGATCTATTCTAAAAGTATGTAGTTTGAAACAAAATAATATAAATAATAAAACGAACTATGCTATCTAAAAACTTCCGATGATATCATAGCATCGATTTTTCTCTTCTATCAGCTGTTTACAGTGATACTAACATACTAAGTCATGTACAGCAACAAAATCAAATAACAAGGCCAACATACAAGGATATCCATTGTATCCCAGTGTCAACACCATCCCCAGTCTCCCCAATTTATAGAAGTCTGGCCAATTGAAAAAACGTTAAGGCCAAGGAAAATAAAGAGAAATAGTACCCATTATTATTTTTATTTAATTAGTGTAATATTTTTGTATCTATAGATATCATAACATATCAAACATATTTGTAGCCTTCGGGCTTCGCTCTCTGGCTTTAAACATTTGTGACTTTTGTACTTCTAGAATAACAATGCATTTTCTACCTTAATGAATAATATGCTACTAGAACAACATTTTGTCGATTATACTTAAAATATATTTAAAAACTCAAAAATGAAAGTAAATATATTATATTTCACAAGTTAATAATCCTGATTTATAATTATACTTAAATAATAAAATATCTAAATGATGTACATGTTATTAAACTGTAAAAATTGAATAAAATTTAATTTTAACTTACGTAATTATTATAAAATACAATTAATGAATGATAGTTTATGACACTATTGTTCGAGCAACCGTGTTTCGTTCTTCGGAACTCGTCAGATAAACCTTGCATAATAATTATAAAAGAGCTAGCAAAGTTAAAAAATCAATTGAATGAAATTGAAAAAAATTAAAAGTAAAAAAAATTAAAGCGTTACAAGACGATTGCTTTTTTGCATTTCGTTAACAGATAATTCTTTGGTTGGATAAGAATCAATTGATTTCGTAATTTGCTTTCTCAACATTTTTATATGAACAACAGCAAAAGATATCAAATTAAAATAATCTTCGTGTGATATCAATTCGGGTTCTTGTAAGATTTCGAATAACTTAAAAAATTCTTCTTTTTTATACTGCATTAACCCAATTTTATATGTTGCGTGGCCCGCAGCCAGTGTAGTGCATAAATTGAACGCAGCATTTTCAATATTACCATTCTTAATATCATAGATTCATCTCATACATGTTAGTAAAGACAATGAACCAGTTAGAATAAAATTTAATAATCCTCGCAAATTATACTTAAAACTTGGTGATCTTTTGGGCCACATTCCAATAAACTGCAATACACTTTTTGGATACGTTAATTGAACATTTACATCAAATGCCTTCATTTTTATTTAAATTAAAAGTTTTTGTTTCGTCCAAAGTTGTCTATAATTATAGTAGTTTTTATTTTCCTTTAATGGATGGAAGTCTTCAAACAGAATTTATAATAGACGAACTACATTTTAAATTAAATTAGGGCTACCCAGAAATTATGATAATCAAATATTATCAGCTTCCCAGTTATTTTTAATCTTTTAAGCTAATTTATTATCCATTTTGGAGTATTAAATTGGTTATAAATTTTAGATTGGCTCTTTTAATAACCCGTACTTGTGTGTAAGATATTAAAATGTTCATTGTTAAATTTGTTTTAATCTCCAATTATTAAACTAATTTATACTTTTTCTATATATTATAAAAAATAATTTATTAATAACTACTATACTTTTCAATTTTAGGTTTTATATTTATATTTTTGTCCAAAAAGACCATGTCGTTTCTACGTTTTTTTCTTTGCTTTCTTCCATCCATTCTTGTCTTTTTCTTTGAGGTGGTCCTAATTTCAATATAAATTGTTTTTTCCATCCCATCTTTCATTTAATTCATTTGCGTCATTAATTGTGATTTCCAAGTTTCTATGGTGTGCATATATTTAATTGCAATAAACAAAATAATTTACTAAATAAAAAATATTTTTTCTAATTATGTTTGAAAAAGTCTTACTTTGTGATATTCAAAAGTGTGTGGAAAAGTACTCCTTTTCCTCACTAGTCGGAAAAGATAATACTTTTCCGCACACTTGCAAAAGTATGCTTGACCTAACCTCCAGGTTATCTATATTTATGAAAATTGATAAAATTCTTCGGATCTTCGATAGTGATAATACCACAATTGGTCCAAAACACCAATACAATAATATCTATTTGTGCATGTGTCTTTATTAATTTATGCATTATAGGTACACTTTAAAATATTAAGAAGAACAACAAGATACACTTATAATAAATTTATTTACTTTGTATCCCAATAAACACTTTTCAGAACAGTAAAATACGACATGGTCATCTTCAGGAACTGTATAAAATATTTTAAATTACAAAAAGTAGTTAAATATACACCCATACTTACACCCAAAAAAGTTTCTAATGAAATAATCGTAAATTTTCCTGCTGTTAAAAATAAGGGACGTTTGGTTCTTTCCATTATTATAAGCAACGTTTTGCAAATTGATGGACCGCAGATTCTCCAAGACGACATATAACATGCGTCTCGTATTTTTTGGCTCTAAAAATGTAGACGAGTATTAGAAATCGATAAGTTTATTTAATACGTGTTGGGTTCAATATTTTTTCTAAGCTCATGGTTTTTACATAAAATGTTCCAATTAAAATTATTAATTTTTGAACTCGATATTAAAATAACTTCACTACGCAAAGAACATTGCTGTAGCATAATTTTGCATAAGGTTTTGATCCAGAATTAGAAACAATTTTTGCAGAAATGGAATTTCTACAAAGTGGAAAAATTTTCTGCTTCATTTAAATTAATGGTAATAGATTTATCGTTCATCGGCGAGCTAATAGGTCATGATGACTTCTTCATAACAATATAAATATACTAAATAGCATAAAATTAAAAAATATTAAAATAATAAAAATTGATTTTAAAACGCTCTTAAATATCAATGATCAAAATCAAAAAAGGTTCGAAATTGTAAAATATCATTATTTACTTACTTGATCAATTATTTCATTGCAAGGTATACAAAGTGTTATTACTTGTGCAAGATCAGCAAAAAAGAATAGTATACATAGAGTAAAATTTATACTACCAGTAGATGTCTAAAACATAATAGTATTAATAAAGTTACATTATTCTCTTCAGATCCAACAACTTGTCTGCAACTCCACTCCACGTTATACCACTTTATAAATATTATATTATACTTATGATAAATATTCAGACAAAAAAATTTCAGCATATATAAAGGTTATCCAGAATCTTCTTCGCTCAAATTTGGTAAACTTCTATGAGCCCCCTTACCCTACTCGAAAATTATTTATTAAAATAAAAACTATCAAATTTTAAATTTACCTAATATATTATTAATAAAAAACTAAGATGAAAGTTGAACACATACATAAAAAAATAATATACCAAATTAACAAAAAATAAAACATTGAAAATTAATTAAAATCCAATCAGGCGAAAAGAAAAAATAAAAAATAAATTATAATAGAAAAAAACAATTGCAAAAAAATGGTCAAAATAATATATTTATTAGTTTGACTTTCTAATTAAGTTTTAAAATAAATTATCACTTTTAATTTAACATGTATTAATTATTATTGCAAATAAATATTCGATTTGATTTCATGTGTTAATACCATTACTGTTGCAACTTTAATTGGGTGCTATGAAAAAAGAATGTTCTTTCCATTTTAAAATATGATCTGTTCTCTTATCGAACGAGTCGTTAAAAGAACGAGTAAGTACATATACTAAATAAAAATCTGGTGCGCAAAAACGTAAGGTACAAGAAGAGGCTGGTAAAAAGAAGAAGCTCCTAAAATTTACATCTTTTTTCAGATTTAGTTTTTTCATATTTCGTCTGTGCATGATTTGGGCCGGGCTCTTACTAACTGTTATTATTTTTTATCACAATAGTTGTGGGTAATCTTTCAAACTTTTTTTGAAAGCCCGTGTTCCCGGAACACACGGAACACTGCGGAATACGCCACTGAATTGATGTTTTAAAGCGGCCCGGAAAATTTTGTTTAAGGTCACAAAAGAGCTTAATTCGGCGAATAATTATAACTTGAATTTAGTGTAAGGCTGTATATGAAGTGACTACAGAAAGTTGATCATCTAAAAGAGGTTTTAGGTATAAGAGATATTTTTAGGTAAGTATATTTAAAAATATTGCGAGGAAACTTACAGAAATAAAATTTAGACCCATGATAGCGGTTACGAATAGCGTTATCAAAAATTGTACTAAATACGAATTACTAAATTTTACTTCCAAAGATTGAACGTAGCTGAAATAAAAAAAATTATATTAAAGTATCTATAGTATAGAATAATGTTTGGATAAATACTACCAGAGATTAGTAATAACCTAATAACCTTGACTTGGTTACTTACCGTTCAATAGCATTATGACGTTTAACGCAAGTTCTAAGTAACTGATTTACAAGATAATCACTTGTTTGCCTTTCTTCAACAGATAATATTTTGACTGGATAAGAATCAATTGATTTTGTAATTTGTATCCCCAGCATTTTTGTTTGAACAACAGCAAATGATAAAAAGTTAAACATTAAACCTTCGTACGATCCAATAATATATCCCGCAGATAATGTGGCTAATGCAAAATAAACCCAAACGCTTATACGCGATACCAAATTCTTTTCGTCGAAGTAACTTGTAGAAATGCCATTGGGCATTGAATGGTAATCAAAAACAAGATAGCTTATGACGACCATCGATGATGTACAAAAACACGATACAAACTCTAACGTAAAAACTTTTGTACTCAAGTTTAATCTATCTTGTAGATAAACATCTAAGTAATCTTCGTGTGATATCAATTCTGGATCTTGTAAGTTTTCGATTAATTTAAAAAATTCTTCCTTTTTGTAATGCATAAGGCAAATTTTATATGTTGCGTGGCATGATGCCAGTGCCAAGCATAAGGATAGCGCTCCATTTGCAATATTTCCATTTATAACATCATATACTCCTCTCGTACATGTTAATACACCCAGTGAACCACTTAAAAAGAAATTTAATAATCCTAGCAAATTATACTTAAGACTTGGCGATTTCTTGGGCCACATTCCTACAAACTGCAATATACTTTCTGGATATTTTAAATGAGCGACAGCGTCAAATGGCTTCATCTTTAAGTTAAATATTTTTATGTATCTATTAGATACTATCTCGTTGCATTAACTTGTTTATACAGTTTTTCTATCTCTCTAATGAATGAAAAAATTCAAACAGAATTTATAATAAAGGAACATATCCATTGCGGTACTATTTATTTATGCTTACATGTTTAATTTAGTTTTTAATGATATGACGCTGAGTGGTTGAGGGGACAACAGAGTAGATAATTATTTTTTCTGTGAGTTGGAATTATAAATATTTAAGGAAAATAATTTATTTATAATGTAGATAATTGTAACTTGTAATGCTAATTTAATGTTGTATTCTAAACATACGAGTATATAAGGAAAGGTGGACTAAAACAGACCTTTGGTTGATCGACTATTTGCGAAAGATTATTTTCAATGAATCGGAAATTCCATAACTGCAGTAAATCAAGAAATAGAGTCTGATTGAAACAAAGTTTTAAATTGAACTTTAATCAATTCATCCACATCCACAAGATCCATCTGAAAGAAATTCAATACGCAGAGGTTGAAAACCAGGTCAAAAAATATTAACTAAAGATGATGTCATGTAAGAAATTGTAGCGAAACTAGAAAAAAAAGTAGAACAGCTACAAAGAAAATGCATCAGGAAAAACACGTTGTCAATAAAAACCAGATAAAAACGAACAAACGGTCAAGCATTAATGGATTAGTAATAAAATATTGTCTTATAGCGAACACCTTGTATACAATCATATCCAAATTCAGATCGGTCAACTACACTCAATGATTAAAAATAAAAACAATTCACCAAAATCCACCTCGACTGATTTCCACCGGACTGCTTGTCTTGAATATTTCGCACACTTCTAAAAGTTCTTATTCTGTCTAGTTCTGTATTTAAAACAAAAAATAAATAAATAAAGTATTTCTGTAATATAATTATGTACTAGAATTATTGAATTAGGTACATTACATTTCAAATTTTATTAAAAATAAATATACCTATGAGATACCTAAATGTTCTGTCTGGATATGTGCTTATGTAGTAAATTACTTAATATCGGAATAACTAACTTCTAATACATCCAAAGCATAAAAACAAAGTCTGTAATAAATACTTCAGTTCTTGATAAAATATTGTAAGTATAGGTGGCCTGCAAAAATCTACTTTGGATCTACATAAACTTTCTTCAGCAAAGCAAAATATGACATAGACATTTTCAACATCTATAAAATAAAATTTAGTACTATAAAAAACACCTAGTATTTTATAATATCACTGTTAAGAGGTTATACAAGATTTTATGTGTTTTTAAATGTTTTACAAATTGAAAATCTATCACATTTAAAATTATCTAAGTTATTTTACTAATTTAATTAAAAGACTAGGGTCAGTCGAAACTAGTAAGTATTACAAAATATAAAAATAAGAATTGAGGAAAGTAGATATCTAATAATTTATAATAAAATTTATATAAAATTTACAGTAAAATAATTGTCCTCAATGGGTGTATCACATTTAGTTTGAAATATAATTTTACATAATAAGCAATATTGTTAAATTAAATTTTAAATTAACAATTGAACTCGATTTATTTGAGTGGCTGTTGCGTCACTGTCCTATAATTTAGTTAAATTTTAATTTTACATTTTACGATATTTTTCAAAGCTATGATGCATCTCTGATTATTTTCGAAAATAAAATAACGGCCCAATGAAAATTTCTCCATTAACTAATGTTAAAAATCAATCACTTTCAATACAATGGCTCATAAATTAGCCCAATTTAAACTTAAATGAGTATTTAAAATATGCCTTTCTGACGGTAGTAGATAGCCTAATTACTTACAATAAGAAATGTTTCTAAGGAAATAACTGTAAATTTTCCTGCAGTAAATTTTAACGGTCGTTTACTTCTCTCCATTATGATAAACAATGTCTTACGAACGGAGGTTCCATATTTATTCCAATCTGACATATAGCATGCTTCTCGTATTTTTGCACTCTTAAAAACAATAGAAAATAAATTAGTATTAGTGAAGTAATGACTTTGGATATATAAGGAAAAGATGTTATAGAAGAATGATTTTGGAAGATATAGAAAAAGATAGAAGAAATACCGGAAAACTGAGACAAATTTTAAAAATAAATGAATGGCAAAAAAATTGGAAGAGAGATTCTAGAAAATTGTTCAAAAACTGATTTCAAGTAGCCCCGTTTTACTTTTTTAGTATATGTATGAATGCTTTCTTATAAAAAAAAATACCTGCAAAATAACTTCGTTACATGCGACACATAGTAAAGCTAACTGTACTAAGTCAGCAGCAAAAAACAAAACACATCTAATAAAATTTGGACTTTTTATGGATACCTGGAACAAGAATAAATTAATCTTATATTTCCTTATACCTACCTTATTAAAGGAGTATTACAAAAATAAAATTAAATCCAACTAAAGCGGTTATGCCTAACGTTACTAGTAGTTGGACCAAAAAGCTAAAAGAAAGTCCTTTTTCGACAGAAACTATAAACCGCTCGATTGCATTGTGCCGAATTACACAACTTCGTAATAAACTGTTCACTTTTTCGTTCGTTTCCAATTCCTCGTTAGGATTTAAAGAACTGTACTCGGTTGCATAGTATATGATTTGTTTATATAGTATTTCAAAATGAGCATCGGCAACAAATATCAGAATAAATGCCAAACCATGGAAGGATCCAATTATGCACGCTGTAAAATAGGTTCCAACGCTATAAAGATACCATGCAAATATGTAAAGAAAAGTGTCGTTGTAACTTGCAGTAATTGCGAGAGTATGGGGGCCAGTTTTGTAATCGTATATAAAATCACTTATAAATATTGCCACAGCTGTACTGACACAAGCGATGAGCAAAAATTTGGAAAGTAGAGTTATCAAATACATGTTAGTTTGTACATATTGATCGAAGATATCCTCATGAAAAGTTAAAACTGGATCTTTCAGATCTTTAAAAATTTGAAAAATGTGTTCTTTGTTGTAATGCAAATAACACAGTATAAAAGATGCATAACCACAAACCAATACCAAGCATATCTCAAATACCACATTTTCTATTTCTCCATTTGTAAAATCACGATAAGTTTGTATTATTAAAAATATTGTTACTATAGTTGTGGTCAGAAGAATTATAATTACACGAAGAGTGTAACGTATTGTTGGAACTTCTTCTGGCCATATTCCAACGTGCATCATTACAGCTTTGGTATCTTTAATAATTTCATCTATATCAAAAGTTTTCATTGTAGTAACTGACCAGTAATACTTTTGAATTGAATTTGAAATTGTTACGAATTCGTACACCCATTTCGTCAGTGGTATATTTTTTGTGAAGACGTAATATGTACATACTAGGTACTAATAAATAAACTCGCAAAGAGAATCGGTAATGTACCAAAAATATGATAAATTAATAAACCTTGGTGTTCGATCAAATCACAGTAATAATGTACCAGTTTGCTCTTTAATATTGTTTTGTTGTATTGTTTCATAAAAACTTATAAATATATTATGATTTTCAAATGTTAACTTTTATAAAAGAAAATAATAAAAACCTACAAAATTGTTGTTGTCGATATATGCTCATTTTACACTACTTCGCCCAATAATATATTAATTTATTAAACATATAGATATATAATATTAAAATATACAATATATTATATTAATCATTTAATAATAGCCCAGACAGTATAATACAATATTATAATACCTATACATATTGTATTATACCACAATACATATTGCGTTCCATATATGTATCGAATTGTTTTTGTAATAATTTATTTACTCAGCATGTGCCTACCTAGTTATATTAAAAAAATGTTCTCCGATATATTTCAAAGTTTTTAAGAAACAATTGAAAGTAAACCGGTATGTGATTATTATGTTCTAATAGAGCACCGAGCACCGCAGTTTAAATATACATATTGTAATACCTACATCAGACAAAAAGAAAATCTTTTTTTCCAAACTGTTTACATTACTAATTCTTTTTGCGAGTTATTTATTTTTTATAATATATTGTTAGTATATATATCGAACCATAACAGTAGCTTCAAAAGTTTAGTTATAACAATGAAGACGTTTAACATAGATGAAATTGTTGCATATTCTAAAAATGTACTGGAGGTTGTTGGAGTATGGCCAGAAGAAGTTCCAACAATACGATACGTTCTACGTGCAGTTATAAGTTGTGTGACCACTGCCACGACTGCCACACTTTTGTTATTACAAGCTTTCCATGATTTTGCAAGTGGAGATATAGCAAATGCAGTATTTGAATTAGCTTTGTCTTTAGCTTGCGGTCACGCAGCTTTCAAAGTGTGCTTTTTGTATTACAATAAAAAAAAGTTTTTTCAAATTTTTGAAGACTTAAGAAATCCAGCTTTAACTTCTCACGAAGATCAATTCGACAAATATTTACAGTTCAATGTGCTTTTGAGTACTCGCATCGCGAAATTTCTATTCGTTGCTTGCATTTGCACAGCATTGACAATGTTCATCGCCGAATATTTAGACGACTATAAAACAGGTCCTCATAGTCTTGCTATTAAGACAAATTACAACAGCATTGTTACATATGCATTGTCATGGTATTTTTATAGTTGTGGAACGCTTTTTACAGCGATTATTATTGGAAGTTATGAGGGACTGATATTTATACTAATATCTGTTGCTGATGCTCATTTAAAAATATTATGTAAAAAAATCACAGCTGCAGTCGATGACAACTCTTCGTATCATCATACGGAATTAGACGTAATAGATAGGAAAGTGAATAGTTTATTAAGAAAATGTGTAATTCGGCACAATGCAGTTGAGAATTTCATGACTTCCATCGAGGATGGACTCTCACTTGGTTTCTTGGTTCAACTGCTAGTAACATTGAGTTTGACCGGTTTAGTAGGGTTCAACTTTGTTTTTGTAATTTTCATCGAGGAAAGTGTACGGAAATTAAGGAATAATTTTTCTTCTTCCAGGTATCCATAGATAGTCCAAATTTTGTAAAATGCGTTTTATTCTTTATTGCTGACTTTACACAATTAACGTTAATATGTATCGCATGCAACGAAGTAATTCTGCAGGTACTTTTACTGGTTTTGGTAACTTTATAATTTTACAGAGATTTTCCATGTAAATTTACATTATTAACTACACGAATCTTAATTTTGTCATTATTTTACATTTTTATCTAATATCTCGACATCCCAACTACATTATAATTTACTTTTCAGGGTGAAAAAATTAGAGATGCCTGCTATATGTCGGATTGGAATAAACATGGCGCTTCTGTTTGCAAGACATTGTACATAATCATGGAAAGAAGTAAACGACCACTGAATTTTACTGCAGGAAAGTTTGCAGTAATTTCCTTAGAAACATTTGTTGTCGTAATTATGAATTATTATTCACTTTTATATTATTTTAGCTATGGTTTGTTTCAGATACTGAAAATGTCTATGTCATACTTTGCGTTGCTGAAAAAAGTTTATATAGATCCAAAATAAATTTTTTGCAAACTATAGTCAATAGATAGAAATCACCCGCATGCAATATTAGCTTGCTAACAACTCATAGTACAGGCATAAAAGATCAAAATTTGTCTAAATTTAGAACAAATTAGATTCCTCAATTTTATTATTTTATCCTTGAATTGTGAAAAAAAATAAAAAAAAGACCCCTTAAACTTAAAAAAATTCATTTCAAGACCAACTTGTACAAAGTTTGTTTCAACTGTTATTAGCTTTAAGTGGCAGATTAAAATTTTAAAAATATTTAAAAAATAATTTTAATTTCAGAATTCAATAATTTTCGTGAAGAAAGGGGTCTGAAATTAGGGGCGCGGCTCAGCGCTGACCGGGGATTTCTTTCACAAGTCAAGGACACTATATAAACATAATAAAATAATAAAATTGCGTAATCTAATTTGTCCTAAATTTTGATCTTTTATGCCTGTACTATTAAGTGATATCCTATTTTTTACATATTATTTTAAATATCTATATAAATTGAAGTTATCATCATTTAATTTCATAATATAGTTTACTCTTAGTTTACCTCTTTTTAGAGCTAGTAGCGCTCGATTTCCCCAACTGCACTCTGCCAGTCCTATGATTTCTGAACAAAACGCTTACAAATTAGATATTCATATATGTAGAAAATAAACCTTATGAAATGAGAAACGACTCATCCGTCGCTAGCTCTCCATCTTTATACAAGCATTGGAATTTTATGAATATTTATGGATAAGCTTTCTGCATAGCAATAAATCATGTCCGTATATTCATCTGTAGCCTCTGGGCTGTGAGAAACGTCCAAATTAATTATGTGTCTACACTTTAATGCCATATCTCCTAAATTTTTGTAAAATTCTATCGGAAGATTTTTTTAGATAATAGAAAATAGTTAGGCAGACAAGTTAAGTCAAGTCAAAAAGCTCTATATTGTTCTAATAGTAGGTATTGAATTATCATTACATTATTTGTAATGACGGACAGGAAGTTTTACATGCTTTAAATGGGAGGTGAGCCTGAAAGTTTCAAAGTTTATTATGATTATCTCGGATTCTAAACGGTAAAAAATTCTAAAATATTGGGATTTATTAGTAAAGGTTATTCTAAGCTCGTAACAAAAATTTGTCGAAAAGTGGTTTCACTCTGGAACTACCGCAAGGCTTTTATGATATTACAAATAGTATAATTATATAAGTATTATTCATTATTTTGCTGTAAGTATGTAGTTGTCATAGCTGTATGCAAAACTCAAATAAAAAATCAATTAGATATAAAATATTATAATTTATAATAGCCTTCATTTATCTTTCGATCAATTTTTTTTTATAAACCTAAAAGAGATTTTGATTGGTCAGATTTTTTTATCAACCTATACAAACGTTTCAAGTAATCGAGGTGCACAGTAATCGAGTTGCCCATTGTTCGAGTAGCATACCAATCATGTTTCACTATATCTAGTTACTCATTAGTAATAAAGGTAATACTAATAATAATTATCAATGGCGGCTCGGAACATTTTCCAGTGAGAAGGCACAAAATAAAATAGTTTTTAAAAATTTCTTTATAATAAAAGTCTAGTATTCTATTGTTTTTGGTAAGGGAGGGCACGTGCCCCTGTGCCCTTTATGACAAGCCGCCACTGATAATTATGATTATTAAACATAAAAATTACCTATGATAAGATTCAATCTACTACATTGGACAAAAAGTAATGAGACTGATTAAATAAAACACACAGAAAACATTTTATTTATCCAAATTTATTGTCTCCTTCAAAGTAATCTCCTCCCACTAGAATACACTTATTCCAACGTCTTTTGCAATCTTTAAAACAGTTATTATACTCAGTATCCGGTATAGCCTTCAAAGGGCCAGCGCATTCGCTTGCCGATGAAATAGGAAAAAGTCACACAAAGCCAGATCCAGCAAATACGGTGCTTGCGAAACGACATTCACTTGATTTTTGATAAAATACTGATGAATAATGATAGCAATATGTGATGGTGCATTATTTTGACGCAAAAATCATGATATTTTTTGGCCATAATTCTGGTTGTTTTCTACGAATTGACGTAAAGGTTTTTATCAGTAGTTGAGGTTCATGGCCTTCCTGAACGAAGTTTGTCTTCGACTGCTTCACGATCCTCACCAAATGATTTGTACCACTTAGGCCCAGTTTTTCAATCGTGAGTTAACCCAAATTCAATGGTTAACCTACAGTTATGACTATTTTGATTGGTCAGGAGTCGAAGTTAACTATTGATTTTGGGTTAACTCACGATTGAAAAACTGGGCCTTAAAAACTTGTGATTTTAATAAAAATTCATCACCATAACACTTCAGTAATATTTTCAATTCACCACAACAAGAAATTTCATTTTTTTGACAAAATTTTATGCAAGTTCTTAGTTTTTCGGATTTTTTCTGTTAACTTAAAAATACCAAAAGAAAAAAAATAATACCTATAATATTTAGCCATGTTGGGCGATGATGTCTGCAAAAACTTTTAAAACTTCTAACAAGGAGAGGGCGCGACCTTGAGGTCACGGATTTTAACGCACTTTTGGGGTAGAAAAGTACTTCGTAATAACAAACTCAAGGCCAAGCGACAGCGCGCAACTCTAAGCCGTTTTCGAAAAAAACAAAGTTGAAAATTTAATATCTGTTCATATACCTGCTCGGTTGCATTAATTACAAGGAAACCGAGATGGTTCCGAGGTAAACGATACGACTTATCATCCGGTCGGTCCAGGTTCAATTCCTCCAAGAGTTAAATTTTTTTTTTAATTAAATCAAAAAAATGTTTGTGAATTTTTTTTGCTACCCGTCAATGTCGCATGTTTATCTGTCAACAATTTACCAATAGAATGATTGAATTATAACGCTAATATTTTTCATTCTTAAGTATCTGTCATCGCATTTTTAATAATGATTAATGATAAGTCGGATTGTTTACCTCGGAACCATCGCGGTTACCTTGTGATTAGTGCAACCGAGCAGGTATATGAAGAGATATTAAATTTTCAACTTTGTTTTTTTCGAAAACGGCTTAAAGTTGCGCGCTGTCGCTTGGCCTTGAGTTTGTTATTACGAAGTACTTTTCTACCCCAAAAGGGCGTTAAAATCCGTGACCCCAAGGTCGCGCCCTCTCCTTGTAAGCCACATGGAAACAAACTGGAGCAACACCAAATTAAAATGGATGATCCTTAGCTACTAATCGAAAATTTCTCAATTAATTGCTAGAAAACTGGAGAAAAATCTGAAACCTTGATGAAAATATCTCGGATGTGACATTAAACTAAATTATTTTATGCAATAGATAAATAAATTAACAGGTAATTTATTAACACTTATTCTATATTATGTTCTAATTATTTGTGAGCAACTTTTTGTAACTTTCAAAAGTGTCTGTATCCAATGCTGTCGAGACCAAATTAAAAGAAACAGCTATTTTCCAAGGTATAAGACAATTGGAAGACTTTCTTGTAGGCACTTTCTGCTACTTTGTAGTCCTTCATCTTCAATTTCTCATTTTTCCCCAAAATGTTTTTTTTTATTGATATCAAAATCGAAGAAATTTATTCAAAAATAATAAGTTCATTTGAAAACATTGTATAGCAAATCTCTCCTCCTCTGTCTTTTTGACCTGATAAGGGCATGGTGACCGCTTTCTTGGCAAAGTACCTCGGTGGTTTGACATTGTCACCTGAGGGAAAGCCCTCCGCCTGGGCTTCTCGGCTTAGCAGTCGACTCACTTAATTGTCAGGCCATAACCTTCTTCATGCTTATAGCAAATAAGCAAAAAACAAATCTAATAATTTCTATGACCATTCGTAAGAAAAGATAACAGATCTAATGTGTTTGAAAAATCTTTTAAAAAAAGAAACTGCACTCATATAACAGTATCTATAATTATAAATCTGAATAAATAATATAATTTGTATTTCTATAAGCATTAAAAATAATAGGATTAAAAGAGGATAACCAAGTAAATTTAATGCTACACACATTCGTGAAGTAAATATATTTACAGAAAACTTGTCAGGTTTTTCTACAAAATACAAATTTTAATAAATAACAAATTGCGTGATAAATATAAATCTATCGAAATTTGCACCAAAATTCTAGCAAAATCAAATTGCTTAAGTTTTTGGGTGCACGGTGGAGAAAGAGAGCTCTTACACGTTAACTGTATCGTAATAATCTAACTAAATTTGAACATTTGGAAAAAAAGAACACAAGTACATTTACGATAAATTTATCTATTGATATGTTCAGAAGAAAAATATATTAATCTACAATGCCTTCCAAATAAATCTACATGAACACCAGCATTTTGTACAAAACTAGATTACTTTTTAATCAACATTTTTTTACATTTTATCCAAATTTTAGACAGCATATACATTTTTTATATTTTTATTCTATGAAAAATAGCAATGAATGAGAAGCTAGTTTCAATTTTACGTAACCAGTGCTTTTTATAATTACACCACACAAAAAATTAATTTAAAAGCACTTCCACTGTATACGAGACATCATCGTTAAAATTCAATCTAAAATTAATTAGGTGTTTGCTACGTGTAAAACAAAATTTGAAATCGTCACTACAATAATAGTAACACGTAAAAGTAGATCTAAAATTATATATTTTTTAATTTAACTCTTAAAATATATCAATTTATGTAATAATTAAAAAAAGTTCTTTCTGGATAATTCATGCACAAAAAATCTACACGAGCTTGTAGCTTAACTTAGTAACATTCTGTTCATTTGTATAGATGCGGTTCCGTAATTTATAATAAAAAAACAAAACAATAAAACCTTAAAAAAATAATCGATTTTCAATTGTATAACGATTGAAAATATAAACGATACATGATTATAAAAAAATTAAGAAAAAAATCTCCTGCAAATTTGTAATTAAAATTGTTCAAGTAGAAAGTAAAAGAATATTTTTAAAAAAATCAACAAAACCTCACATTCACTCTCAAAAATTATTTCGATCTAGACATAAAATTCTCTATTTCTTAACAATCAAAATAGTTCGATAAATTCGTATTTCTTAAACTTTCGTAATATTTTTGAGATACACATTTAGCATTAGTATTTGTTTTTCTAAAAAAAGAAAAATAATTCCACAAACAACGGCTACAAACATTTGCAAGCATAGGTGTATTTTACTTGATAAAAAGAAATTATTTCTTTGTCGGGGTTCCTCGTTGTGTTAAACCTTCGAACCTTTTGAATGTGTAATTTATAAATACCCAGTCTTTATGTACAGCTTCACTATTCTGTGGAGGAGGTGGAGCAGCTAAAATTAAATTAAACAATATTTTAGTGTTTGTTTTGGAATATACGTTTATAAACTTACGAATTTCTAACTTAACATCAGGGAAGTCGTCGAAATTAGATGTATCGTCAATTGAACTAATTTCTACAGGTATAGCCGCCGGTCTCTCACGAACATGTTCCCAATCCACACTTCGTAAGAAAGGTATTACTCTTATTTCGTCTATGCCTTTCGAACCTAACCGTCTATCAGCTTCGCTACAAAACCTAAAATGGAAACATTTAGATTTAATATTTAATTTGTTTTTGAAAAATATTCATATTAGAGTATAAAAGTTGGTTCGTTTGATTTTGGATAATAAAGTTAAAAATAATTTCAAATAGTCGATTCTCTCAGGTTATGGAAAATTATATTGCGAATATGAAGTAACTCAACGACAATAAATTGGAAGAACATTTTTTATGAAATACATTCCAGAATGTCTAAAATTATCGCTAAAGGAATACTAGGCCAGGAACTGTTTCAATAACTTAATAACAAGAGCAGAAATATAGTGCAACGCAAAATTCTAATCTCATCAAGTCACAGAAGTCAGCTAGGTTGTTAGCGGTGCATGCTTGGATGAGATTAGTCAGCGTGAAAGGATATCACTAAAAACTCTTTTCTAATATAGGAGTCTTTCAGAACTGACGTTAAATAATAAGCACCATACTCATCTCGTCTATAAGAAAACAGTAGGTGCCAAGTAAAGAAGAATTGTTAATAACCAAAGTTTTACACAATTACTAATAGAAACTATAAAATATTAGATTCAGATGACTGAGATATAATGGGAAACTGCTGAGGTTGAGAAACTGAAACATGTATGACTAAATGCATGAATGTTATTCAAGGAATCTCAAATGAACTCTAGAAATGATCAAGACCAACAAACTTAATTCACTTTGTAGCTAAATATAGCATTACAGAAGCTTCCAACTGAGAAACTCATCTTATTATATTCGACTCTTAAAATAAAGTAATAAAAATCATAAACCAGTGAGTTGGCAGTTTTCTACATATTATTCGAAAAATTTAACTTAATTTTATTTATAATATTAAAATGACACCATTAAACCGTTGACTGTATGACTAAAAATTGTTAGTTACACTGTGGTTGATGGAGACTAAAACCAAACTTTCATTCTGAGCGGAGATGGTTCCTTCTGTGCACACAATGAAAGTCTCCCATCAGTTCCCAGTGACTGATAACGCAGTCAAAAACTAATGTTTGCAAAAAGTACCTACTCTATGCAGTAGCCATCCGATGAGTTTTGATGTAAACAAAACTGCTGTTGGGGGTTACATTCAAATTAATTTTATGAGCTAATTTTTGATCACGGAAACCTAAGAATAGAAAACGCACTATTTTATGCGGTTTTTCTCTTGATGGATTAATAGAAATGTAATAAAAAACCAAACACTTTGCGGTGACTTAATTCCAAATGTATATACTTTAAAAAAACCACTCAAAAAACGTGTAATAATGCGGGACTAGATAATAAAGAGCTAATATTTATATATAAATATATTTCACGTTAATGCATCTTGATGAATTATCAACTTCATCAGATTGTTTCTACCATTCATTTAATTGAATTTAGAATAGAGGAAAATCAACTAATAGTGATTTTTTGATAGATTGAACATTTTGCAAGGGAGCCAGTCGTTGCACAAAAAAATCTCAATATTATAACGCGATTGAAGAGAAAACAACTGATGGATTTTAGGAATCGGTATATAAAGAGAGATATGAGCCAGAAAGGAAATTTTTTCTAATTTAAAAAGTTGCAAATTAATTCATACCTCATAATAGTTTCTTTGGCGTCTTCGGAGATCGGAACTTCTGCGGGAAATTGTAAAGTTTCCCTCCAGTTCATAACTTTTCTATAAGTATCTTGTGGATTTTCAGAACAAAACGGTGGATAGCCTATAAGCATTTCATACATAATTACTCCAAGCGACCACCAATCACAATTAGAATCATAGCCAGTCTGTAGAAAGACTTCGGGTGCTATGTAATCAGGCGTGCCAACGGTACTGTAGGCTAAAGCTCTTCGGTTCTTCTTCCAGCTCTCTGCTCGTCTCTTACTATCCATTGGACTTGATGAGATTACTAAAAATTATTAAGTGTGAGAAATCTGCTATCTAAAGAGGTGTTTGCACTTGCACATTTGTAATAATAAATCGGTTTCAATGCACAAGTGCTTAAATTAGATAAACATCACTCAAACTTTTGTTTAAATTGAACTTAAAACGCGAAAACTATGTTTTGTTAGCACTCAAAAATTGAAGATTAAATTCAACAAAAAATACTTACTGAAATCTGAAGGTTTTGCTTGGCTGAGATCTCGATAAAATTCTGTTCTATGAGACTTCTTCATTCCTGTGCACAACCCAAAATCGGATAATTTAAGATGTCCTTTTGCGTCAAGCAAGAGATTATCGGGCTTAATATCTCTATGTATAAAACCTAACTTATGTATAGAATCGATCGCTAATGCAGTCTCCCCAATATAAAACTGTGCGCACTCTTCCGAAAGAGTATCTTTTTTCATAAGCAACGTCATCATATCACCTCCAGGTAAAAATTCCATAATTAAATATAAATTTATAGAATCTTGAAAACTAAAATACATTTTAACGACCCACTGGTGATCAGCCTCTACTAAAATATCACGTTCGGCTCTGACATGCGCCACTTGTTCTTTCTCCAACATATCCGCTTTCCTTAATATTTTCATGGCAAATATGTGACCAGTATCTATCTTTTGTACTAATCTCACTTCTCCAAATGCTCCTCTACCAATGACTTTTAATGGATCGAAATCGTCCACTCCTAACCGAGATCTTTTTAGTCTAAGAAAATCCGTTTCCTTTTGTGCATGTTGCATCCTTTTTTCATTTCTTTGTTCGTCAGAGAGACTTCCATCTTTTAGAGTTTCTTCTAATTTTGCCAATCTAAAAAATAGTATTGTTAGTTAAAAAAGAAAAAAAGAATTTTTGACGAATTTACCTTTGCTTTCGTTCGATATGCTGAGCAATAAGATTGCTGTAATAATTTTCTAATGTCACTTTTGCTTTAGTTACTTTATCCATAGTATGAACACTAAGATTGATGGTGTTCTCTGCCGTAGTCATGTCCAGGACCCCTAAAATTAAAAATACCAATTAACTAACTAGATTCAAGTTTTTATCTTAATTGCATGGTATGTTATTGTATCAATTCAAATCTTATAATAAAAAAAAACAACTGTTAGAAAACATAATAAAATTTTCCATTATGCAAGAGAAACCACAAAAAATATTTAAATCGCTGGCAGTTCGTTGACTTATTTCCAATTTAAATGCATTAAAATGAAAACGTTTCTTCTGGACTGGTTTTAATAAAATGTAAACAATAAGAAATTTGCATATTTTAAAACGCAAAAATTCTATTATTCCGCAAAGAAGCATAAGTGTAGGAATTTTTGTACGTCGTTATGCTAATTATTGCGCTCGTAAAAAATTATTACATATTGATAAAATTCGTTAAACAAAGAAATTGAAACTTTCACTAACTGTATTTTGTTGTCAACGGATTCGAGAGAGTTTAATGTGGAGAAACACGTTTGAAAACCTTTTTTGGTATGGTAACGTGCAATACTGCCCGATGAGTGATACCATAACCTTATGGCCATTGTTTAAAACGTTTATACGAATATAAAAAATAAGACACCCAACAACAAATCAATAAGAATCGAAACCTTAGCTTAAAATCAGATGATCGTGACGTCAATAACTGTGTACATAATATTTGTATAATTAATGGTGATATAACAAATCACTTGACACAATTTTATGACTGAAAGTTAATGTAGTCCACCTAACATCCAATATTTATATTTTATTGCCATTGCTCAATTAAAGTGTTAAAAGTCTTGTTTGTACAGTTACATATTAATATAAATGATGTCCGCGTAGTAATTAATTTGAATTATTTAACCAATAATAGGTGTTGGTTAAAATACAACATTTTTGTCGATGATAGTATGTTCAAAGTTTCATCAGAAGGTTTATTCAGTTTTTGTCAAGTATGGAACTGCAGTGGGTAAATTCATTGTTGTATTAATTTTTTACTAATTTTAAAATAATAAATAAGAAAGTTCACGATCCATGCCACACTAGCAATCGCAATTTGATTAAATCACAGTAGTTTGTTATGTTCCATTCCATTTAGTTAAATACAAAGGCAATTAATAGTATGTACTGAAAATGTCTCACCCCTTTTCTTTTTCTTATACATTATATAATATAGTTTAAATATCAAACAAGCGCACGATATAAAAAGTAAAACGTTTCACTAATGAAATATTACTTAATTATATTTTCAACTGGACCTCGCAAACGCGTTCCTTGGCATTGAATATGCCAACGTCATTATCACTGTACTTTAGCGTCTTACTTAGTTCTCGTACCTTACAGCTTTGTGAGCGGTATTGTAACCGAGTGCCGCTCGAAGAGCGGCACGAGATTGCAATACGGCTCACAATGCTGTATTGGCGATTATAAGACGACCGCACCACTTAGATCTCGCATCGAACTTGCAAGTTTCGACTGTGCACTTGTGGGAGTGTTATAATCGAGTAAACAGAATTCGATCGTGGAGATATACCCTCGTGCAATATGGAAAAATTATTTTATAAAATTAACCATTACTTGATAATAATCTACTAATTAAATTGAAAACATATTTTCAACTGAAGAAAACATGCAATAATAAAACGCAAATATTGCAAAAAGATCGATAAAATCGCCCACATTATTTTATGTTTGCAATTATAATAAATTAAAAACAAGCGCAATAAGTTCTTGCAATTTTTCATTTAGAACTATTGCTACCTATTGATGGAAATTTTTTCCTAGTTATTAACATAAAAATTTCGAACAATATCAAAACAAATGGGGGGGGGGCAGTTCCGGCTCGAGGGGTGTGTATCCGTGAATAAATACTGAAAAATAAAGAGCGTTGAACGATCCCCAGATGAACTTATTCAAGTCCTACCTTTCTAGAACAGGAAATTAAAACAATTGCTGCTCATTTCCAATTGGAAAATAATAATAATAATATGTATCGTCCATCGATTCATGTCAACGAATCAAAACAATTACGACTTTTGATTCTCACACTATTGTGATGAAGTGAAAGCAATAAATAATATACAGAAGCAATTACGAATACTTTCATCGAAATTGACACGAAACTAAACTGTTAGACACGTGTCGAGAATTATAAAACGGTTGACCGATAATATTAAAATATAACACAAAAGAATTTCATAAATATAGAAAAATAATTATAAATTATCTTAAGAGCGAGCATTTGAACATTGTGTTTACTCATGTAGGCTAACCACCGGCCCGTGGCTAAAATTGTTCATGACGACGATGATGTTCCGTTCAATGCACATAAACCACTGCTGGTACATTCTAAGTTATTTCTATTACCACTCGAGTGGGCAAGGAAAATTTAAAACAAAACCACTTAAAAATCCATATAGTCATTATACTCTTTTTAAATAGGAACTTGATTTTTAAATATAACTAATACGGGAAGCGCAGGAAAAGTATGAAGCAGTTTGAATATTTTTATTTTCTTCGCGCCGCGGTAAGATTAATACTATATTATATTGAATTCAATTTACCGATAAACTACTAGATTATAATCAAGATAAATCTGCAACATCGAATTACCAGTCGATAGTTATTATCATATTTATTGGCTAAATGTAAATGAAAACTTTCAATTCTAATTAAACGATATACTTTTATCGTAGTAAATTTGGAAAAAAGAAGTTTTTTTAAAATCGTCAAAACAACTTGACTTGGTGTCATTCAATTGACAAACTCAAAATTTAAATTTTTTATGAAAGCAATAATTGTTTCGCTTTACTGCCACCCTCCGTCCTTTCACTTCGCTCTTTTCCTATAAATTACTTTTTAAATTGTTTATTCGGAGTAAAAGTACTTTTTGTGTCTCGTTTATGATCGACTCCATTCGTCGATTAATTCTATAAATTCGCCACAAAAAGTCCTACGTTTGCTTCCAACAATACACTAAAACAATGTATAAAAATTCAAATTAACAACAAATTTAAAATTAAAACGTTCGAATTAACAAGACTATAAATTCAATCCTTCCTCTGAAACCCCGAATTCAATAATATTTTGTAGTAAAATTATAAAATAAGTCTTGAAATGCAAATGCTGCTAATGAAGATCACAATGTTGCAAAATATTATAATCTTATTATATTACAACAGAAACAAAAACAAAGAAAATTTAATCATGGAGCAATTACAATAATTACACAACGCCGATAAGTAAGAAAACAGCAATCAATTGCTTCCGTTTGTACTTGTATGCAATAATATAACGATTAATTAGATTAATTATTGGAAAACTAAAAATAAAGCACTCCACTAATATAAAGTTTTGCAATCGGTATAATATCTATATAGTATCTGGTAATTTTGAAATTACGGGTGTATACATAGGTAATGTATCAGGTGCCCCATTACCAACAACTATTGTTTATTGTAAACAAATCAACTAGCACTTATAATTTACATTATATAATTACTTTAACAACATTTATTATGATTAGATAAAAATTTCGATGGCAGAAATAACTAATATTGATTGAAAATTTAATATTTTACAATATGACGAAAAGAGATAAGGTTAAAAATGGCGAGATAAAAAAAAAGTACGATAGGTAACAGATGTTAAAAAACCCATGGCCGCATCACTTCAAGTTAAGTTGGGTATGCCATGTAGTGATTTCAATATTAGAACATCAAGAAGAATAAAATAAAGTCAAAGTAGACCCAAAACAATTGATTCGATGAGAAAAATTCACAGAACTTTTATTTCAAATTTGGACAGACTGGCTCAAATAATAGATCATGATGCGGTCTGGTATTGATTTGTTATTTTTGATTTTGATGGCGTAAAATTATTAAATTTAATATAATATGTATTTTTACAATGACAATTATCAACGAATTTTTCCATCTTCATGTTTTTAATATAACTTATTATTTTTTATTTCTGTTATTGTTATTAATTTATAAATTTAATATATTTTTTCATGAAATACATTGAATAATATACCTATATAACATTTGACAAGTTACCACGCAAGTATATTTCAATTCACTTTTTAGTATATTCACTTGTCTTCTTGTACAATGTACGAATATTTGTACATTTGGCAATTACACCGCGATCGTGACGTTTCGACTTACCAATTTGCTCGAATTTTGTATTCTATCAATGGTTAACCTACCACAAATTTTGAATTTGATTATTAAAGTACATAGTAGGCAGATACCCGTTATTTTACATGTACAACTAACATAAATACATGACATTTTAGCAATATTATAATGTTTGGGCGTTATTATACTTATGTAAACGTTACATTATGCGTGAGCAAAATTTTTTAACATTATCTAGTTAGTATTCCTTAAACAAAATTCAACCGCTTTTATTGAATACAATGAGCAATATTTAGATTTACAATTCCTATTATTGTTGTGACTCGACAAAATAAGTTATTTATTGTTGTTTTGTAAACAAATTGATTTCCACGAACAATAAAAACGTGCCATAATTATTGTAATGTACTCTATAAAAGTACAGATTAATATAATTTTGTACATAACAGCTCTAAGGGTAGATTTCACCAACCTGCGTTTTAAGAATTTAACAGATATTTAACTTAAAACAGAAATTCATTGATCTAATTTTATTGAAACTCAGTTTTCAATTTCCGGTTATCTCTAACCAAAGCTTTATTTCTACAGAATCTATTGTTTCGAGAATTGTATCTATGAAAATAAACCTTTAGATAGATACGGATAGAGATAACCAGAGATTAAATTAACTTTAAACAATATATTATATATAAATACTACTAGAATGGGGAAACATGGAAAATTAGTTAGTAGAATTATTCTTTCCTTTTAAATGAATTTTTTTATTGTTAATTTTAATTGGTTTTGAATGAACATACATACTTTGTACTTATAATTTATAACAATTTTGAGTCGAAGGTTAAAATAAATTTCCAAAAAATAAAATGGATATTGACAATTTATTTTAATGATAAAATTCAAATCTATTAACAGTAATTTATTTCAATATAATACACACTTTTATACTTTTTAATTGCAGCCATTGCGAGATTTAGAAAAAGATTACGTAAAAGTAGGTTCTCTCGGTACATAAATGATGAAGGAACTAAAAATTATTAAAAGGGTCCGGAATTTCAAAAATTGGGTTTGCTTTATGTAAACATTGGTGATATATTTTATAATTTATAACAATGTAAGTACGGTAAAACATATACAGGCCGGCCGGATATACTAAAAAAGACTGTCTATCACGGAAATTGTTTTTCTTATTTTAAAATCAAATCCTATTATTACCAAGACGTCTACCCTTCATATCTACTTTATTATTCTGTAAGTACTAATGAAACGGCAAGGGACCAAACCATTTACTCGTATTAAATATTACATTAAGAGGATATTATTGGTAAATTAATGTATTATTAATTTTTTTTAATGTGTAATTTAGAAAAAAAAATTAAATATTATCACCAAATATTTGGTATGAGGGGAGGCATGATCCACACCGAGCGACTGCACCTGATTCCTGCCTAAGCTTTTGATTTAGAAATAATGCTTACGTCATGTAAAATATTAGTGCAATTTACAAAGATTAAAGGCGATAATCATTAAAATCTAAAAGTTAATTGTTGTTGCGATTAAATTATTTTTAAGATAGATATCGTTCTTAAAATAATAATCTTGTCATTTACTTTTTGTTGTCAAAATTAATTTTAAAGCGTTTCTATGTATAGGGGCAAGTCTCGAAACAGATTACCATCGCTACTGTACACGGATTACAATATCTCCTAGAGTGTAATACTTATTACATATTATTATGTAGTAGATAATATGATGCAAAAATTATTTAAACTTCCTAATAAAAAATTGCCTTGCTACATTTATTTATTATTTCAGACGTCACAATACAATATTAGATTATAATAACAAGGGACTAAATTGCATCTTTTAGATAGTTCCAAGTGTGAAGTTTATTGTCCGAGACGAAGGTGAGGGCAATAATCACATCAGAGATTAGTAGTCATTTTAATCCCGTATGATATATTAAGTATAAAATCTACGGAAATGATATGTTTAACTTGGGAAGTTAATATTTCTGACATTTCTTTCTTCCAAAATAATATATCTACCGGAACAGACACATAAAACTTACATTTAATCTTGCAACGAAATCCATTGAATAACGAACCAAAACAAAAACACATAAAAGCTGCTTCAAATTTGCCCAACAAAAAACCAAATCCAGGTGAGATATCGAGATCACGACAAGCTAGTAATGTTACACGAAATTGTATATCGAAAACTGATCGCACATACTTCACAGCACAATATCCAAAGCCAATTAAAAATAGTTGGAAGGAGATATACAAAACCATTAATCGGTAGTTAACCGTTTAAATTTAGTTCACACAATTTCGATTTGGGCATGGAACGATTATAATAGTAATAATAAATAGACCGCGAACACCATCGTCATTCGAAATTTGTATTATGAAAATAAATACATACGCAACACACAAACCTCACCACACAAAGGTATGATTCACAATGTGCTATACGGTAGAAAAAGCAAGTTCATACACTTGAACTTTTCAAACTCGAACCACCACACACACACACACACACATACTGGCTTCATCCAAATTGTAAACATACCGGTGCGTTTAAATATGCATGCAAAAATATTCAACCACAAAAATTAAATTTAAATATAACTGCAAATCCTTGCATAATATCATTGTCCTTCGAAACGAGTGTTAACTTTATAAACACAACAAAACTTTCAAAACCAAACAGGTGTAATATTTAATTATACCGACATACCAATAATAAAGCTATACGCGACACAAAGTAACCATCATATTTTAAAGTGAAAATATGACCGTACATTATAAATCTCACTTTAATTTTTTTTATTATCTAGTTAAATTAAGGTTAAAACGGATGTATGTTGGATTTATGAAGTTCGCCGAACCGGTAGTTCAAATTTATGATGGTTCACCAAATCTATTTGATTAAATTTCTATGAAATAAATTGAAAATTTCAATGAGATCTTAATCATTCGTTTGATATTATTATCATTACACATAGCTTATAGTATACAATCTAGACATTCATACAAATGTTCATTTGATTTGCTAATATCAAATTTTTCCAGTTCAATCAGTAGATAGCTATAAAGTTACACGCTCAATATTTTGACTACACAAAGAAATGTTTAAAATATTTTTTAATAGTAAAAAATAGTTTGCCGATGTATGGTTCTCCTACGGCAATATAAAAAATAGGATACTTTCACGCAATCATAATAAAATGTCCCAAAGCAAAATTTTTCGTTCGATACTGGCTGTATGTACACAAAAACAAGAAATATTCCAAGATGTATAAATCGTAAGGTAAAAGTCTACTCATAAAAACCTATTAAATTATACAAAAAATATAATTTAATATTAATGGCGTGTGTCGCGTACTACATTACAAGACAGATGATAATTAATAAATAATCTTAAAACGACATCAGCTAGGTTTACCCATTTTACACAATTTAGACTTCCTTATGAGATCACATAGTGACACAGAAGTTAAATACTCTAAATAAAAAATAAACTTCTTAGAACTTTCAATCTAAATAATTTTAATCAAATTAAGTATCTCAATCGATAATTTATTGTTGAAAATTCCGATATTTATAAGAGAGTATTTGAGTAATATTTGAAAATTTAACAAAAATGAAATCAAAAAAACCGAAGCTTATGTGAAAAATTTCATTTTTTACTTAACTCAAATAGTAAAAAATAATTTTAGTGTAGCATAATATAATAATAAAGGTATCTTCTTGATGTAATAGTAGGAATGAACTGGAATTAGGCAATTAAAAATTATTAAAAAATTATAGTTAATTACTGTTTATAGCGCTTCGCAATTTCAGTAAAAAAAATCGATAGAATTATATGTGCGATTATTAAATTTTAATTTCACGGCCGTATTGCATGTCACTCACAAATTGAGTATTTTATATTAATTTAATGATTGTGAAGGCACCAGCAAAAGTTTATAATTTATTCATTCTTTCTTTCTTTCTTTAATCGAAGTCATGCACGATTATCATCAAATTGAATATAATATATAGACAGATCATATTATATATTTCATAAATCGGATTGAAACTTGCTCTTGTTCGTATAATATATTAAAATATGAGATGATTTTATTTGTGTTTACAAACTAAAAATTTCAGCAGCACCAATTTCTCCCATTCTTTGGAAGACAAGTTTTAGTTAATATTCAATTAAAAATTCAAACGATTCTAACCTTAATTATTTAATCCGAGCTTTAATAATAATTGTCCACACTACACAGTTTTATCTGTAAATATGTACATGCATCCATACATAATTTTTTATGCTATGCTATAAAATGAATGAATTACAATAATTAGTAAATTTTACAAATAAATAACACTTACAGTTAAAAATCACAAATACAATATTCAAAAACATCAAAAGCGATTGACAAAAATAAAATAAGTTAATAAGTGCATATAATTATTATTTATGTTGAATTATTCATTTAAATGTAGGAGTAAACAGTAAACAATATCATTTGTTTATTTCATCGAAAGTTATTTTTAATGCGATTAGAACTAAACGTTCAAGTAGATGGTCTAATTCTCCCTAGGGAAATAAAAATGTCCACACTTTCATACGTTCAATCTTAATAATGCTAGAAAATTTGTCACGTATACTTAGGGTGACCATATGTACTTATTTTAGTAGGACAGTACTTTCTTTTTGAATGATGTCCTAGTGTCCTTCAAAGGTTTATAAAGTACACCTAAATGTATACTTTTTTCCTAAGATGCAAAAAGTCGAAATGTAAACAACTCGATATCTCAGTTCCAAAGTGTAACAAGTCCGAAATTGGTGAAAATGAGATAAGTATGGGAAATTTCACAAACAACAGTTTTCCAACAATTAGGAAAATTATGGTCAAGAACTACATAGTCTTTGTTTGATATACTCTTTGGATTATCAAATCTGTAAACAAACAAAAACTATTTTAATTTTAACGAAATAGTAAAATGTAAAAGCTGAGTTATCTCAAAACTAACTCTTTTTGAGTTACTTTGAAACTGAGGTATCGAACTGCATTTTATTTTTTATTTAAATAAAAATTTCGAAAAAAAAGTTCGAACCAAACAAAATTAAATTATTTAACTGTTTTAACGGCATTGCATCCAAAGTGCCTTGTTACCAGTAGTTTTTGAACTTTTCTTCAAACCTCGTTGACCTTGAAATGTCGTAAATTTTCGCCTGCGGCGCATTGGAGAATTCCAATCCACTATAATACATTATTGTACTCTTTTTTGTTCCGAAAATTATGGTCACCCTACGTATACTACATGTCCACGATATTCTGTTACTTTATTATTCGTCTACTATAAAAATTTAACTATGACAATAATTAAATTTCTTCTTGGTTTTAGGTGCGTTAAAATTTAATTTTAACTAATCAGCTACCATAATCTGGTCTGTTCCGTGTCCCAAATGCTATACGTATCCATCATGCTATAGCCAATCAAGTTTCGTTTCAAAAAGCAATAAGTAATTGTTTAAAAGAACTTGTTAGATATGAAATAGATCAGAATTTAATTCGTAATTTTCTACTGTACTTGTATAAAATCAATTGGTAAAATATTAGCTATTTTACTCCTTTTGCTTGGATCAATCCATATTATAAACATACAATTTTTTGTTACATAAATTATAACGAAAACTAGAACAACTTTTCAATTTTCTGACCTTCGATACTAACGAAGAACTATCAAGGCAATTGTTAAATAATCATAGATGCAAGAGTTGAATTTAAGCAAAGCAGTTAAATATTTCATGATCTAATTGTTTTTTACTGCAGAAAAGAGCGTTTTTTTAACATTTCCAAACTGTTATGCAAAGTATTTCTTTACTATGTGTGCATAATAATTGACAATACATATCAAAAAATTTTATCTTATAGGTAACGCAATTTACTTAATCTTTGTTTTTCTAGAATAAATGCTCGAGTGCGGTTTATTCGACTAAAAATAATAGAACAAGTGACACTGATAAAGCACAAATTTTTACTGAAATTACTTTCGAAATTGCAAAGTATGTTTGATTTATTGTAAAATAAAAACTACCAAATAATAAATTAATTTCTAATTGGTATTTCTTTAACATCTTCCTCGCTAGAAGAAATTGTACGGTAGTTGTAGCATTAATATCACAATTATATTATATAATGTCGATATAGCGTTATTGCACAAGTTTTGCAGGAACCGATCAAATGAATGTGTATGTCGAAGGCAAATACATAGTTATTGAGGGAAATAGTTTTTGCTTTGAGAAATGACATATTATGTCTAGGCGAATATTGTTTGTTTCTTATTTAATTGTCAAATTACCAGGCAAATATAATTTAGATCGATCAATTAATATCAGCTTAAAGATATTTTAGAAACAATATTATGCAAATAAATTTTACTTGTCAAATTAAAAATGCGATAAAATATAGTTAGTTTAGGATAGAATGGGTGCTTTTAATTGCCCAAAACAAAAAATATAATATTCAACAAAAACAATATAAATTATTTATTGTTAAGTATTAACGCTATACTGGGTAACCGACCTTACACCCGAACATAGGAAAAGAACATGAGAAATTGATTATTTTTTATATTCCTGCTTCCCATTATAACAGATAAGAATGAAAAACATATCAATTTAAAGAGATTTGTTTTCCCGTCTGAAGATATCAAACATTAACTTGATATTTTGTTTTTCTCAAACAATCGCAAACATTATAAAGATAAACAACCACGTCCATATAGCTTGTGACGCTGTTAAAGAAGCGTCGTGTAAATACAGCCTTACATTACAATACAACTTTGTAGATAGGCATATAGGCTAATTTAATTTTGAACTTTCATCATTCGAATGATATTTTGCTTTTTTATGAATATTGGTCACAAAAACTGTTTTCGAAAGTATCTGTACAATAATTTTACAACCTACTTTACAACACCTTGGCATTATAGGAGTAAATTTTTTTTATAAAAAAAAGTTTCCCAAACTAGTTAATAAACAAACGCGAATTCATTTCTAGCCATTTATCAAGCAATGAGATCAAGTTCAAATAATGTCGTAACAAATTTAACCAAACTGTTTGCCATTTATAATTTAATTTAAACTCCGTTATTATGGCACATTGTATAGGATAATGTCGACATATCTATGTTGAAACAATACTGTACAAGCAAACAATAAACAAACAATGTCAGTCTTGCGGAATATCCGCGACTTAATTAAATGCTCCCTTGAGCTGAAATGAGTCAACGTCATGCCGAATTTTCTGCTTTCCAAAATTTTTCAAATTTTTAATTTTGTCAATTTTTATTTTTTAATCGACACGTTGCATTTTTATGCACAACAACCAACTACCTACATGTTCCATGTTCTAGTAAAATGTTAAATTCAACTGATCAACCACGAAAAATTCAAATACCTAATATCAAAATATTTCATCAATATTCTTGAAAGGAAAGGTTTTCGCGATCAATAAAATACAAAAATTAACCACTGAATTCCCATATTATTGAATAATTATGTTATGATGTACTTGAAATGTTCTATGTATATGTACAATGTACATGCACTATTGCATTATTATTCTCCAATGCCTTTGTTGATATTACTTCCTATAATCTCAACGTACATTTCCTCAATAACCCTAGATCGATCAAAGCTATTTCACCGCCTCTATGTTTTAGAATCTGCAACAGATTTTTAATCAAGTGTTTGGCAGAATTTCCACTGAACTCCTTTAGATCTATTTGATCACAGTTCAAATCACAAATTAAATTTAACCTCGTCAGACCAAACAATCTATCGCCAAAAGGATATTGGTTATTACTGTGCACTTTCGCAAATATAAACGTCTTTAATTTATTTTTCTTACTGATTAAAGGTTTCTTAAGCTGAAAAAAGTAAATATACCCCAACAAGAAGTTGTGTACACAGTACACGTGGTTTTAATTCCCACTACAATGAAATTTCTTCAAAATATTTTGGATTTCCTTGAAAATCATTTTAATTTTTCGGAAATCCTAGGAAATAAAGAAGTAAGGATCAACTGTATAACTTCCTATTTTTAAGATGATAAAAGATAAAAATTATGTCTTTACTCTATACAATTTTTAATTCCTTTACAGAAAGTATAAATTTGTACAGTTCAATTATAAATTAATTTGTCGTTACAACGCAATCCTCTATTTCTTATATTTTTAAGGGAAAAACATATTATGCAGAACATTATTATTAGACTTAAAGAACTACCTTGTATATGTAGCGCAATGCAGTATTTTAAGCCACATGATTTATTGATAGAAAAATATTTTAAATATTAAAAAAAGTTCAAGGTAGTTTTTGACAAATGGAATGATTTTAAGCATACGATAAGTACATACACATCAAGACGTGAAAACTTGAATTCCTTTAAAAATGTCACTATTAACCCACTAATATAATTAATAAAGTACCAATTAAGTAATAACGTCCAATTTAATTAAAATTTAATTATTAATCAGAATAAAGAGGTAGTATACAAATTTACGTGTGGAATATTTAATAGAAAATCGATCTTTCCTGCACACAATAATACACGGGCAACAACAATGACATCAGCAGTCAGCATCAGACATATTCGACAAATTTTAATTATAGCAAGAGCATCGACGTACTTAATTTACTTTCAATGCTACACATCCCACAAAAGCTGATAATTAGTGAAAATAATCAAGACTGTTGTTTGATATCACATAGACTTTAAATATAATTTAGGTACAAATATAATTGTAAATATTTCAAATTGTTTAGTTTTAAATTCTAAAACTGCAGGCGGATTGACCGAGGGTGAGTCGGCATCTTGAGTGCGCATTTAACGCGCTCGTTATGTCCCTTTGTTCTTATTCTAAGAAAACTAAGGGACCACCGGATGCACCAAGATGCTGAGTTTCCAAAAATGCACGAAAAGAGTCAGTCCATCTGCAGTATTCACGCATCAAACACACATGTTAAATTCACGAGTATAATAGTTAAGCATTCAATTGTACAAATATTAAATAAATAACTAAAGACACACAGTCCATAGTTTGAAATTATTTGTACATGCAACAAACCACACAGTGAAAATTTTAGATAGTGATAATTCCTAAAAAGTGCGCCAACTAAAAAGGGGAAATATCATGACATCCTGCATGGTCCTTCGAGCCGGATTTGATTCATAAATCAAAGAAATAATCAAGCATCTTCACCAGCATCCAATATTTGGAGCAAGAAGCCACATTAAGATTACGCAAAGGTAATCCAAATTGCAACACATGCACCAAGCAACGCATCGAGACAACGACGCCACGCCATTCTTCTGATACCTAGGTAACCAAATTTCTTTAATACTGCCTTTATTTGTTAATTTTAGTCATATTGCAATTCGGTAAAATGAAAAACACTCTAAGTAGCATTTTTGCAAATTTCACGCGCAAGTTTTAAATAACCTTACAAGTTATACTTTGTTAGTTGCATTTTGCAAAACGTCTTATTTGGATTTATATACACACTTTACTAAATCATTCAAGTAGTATTTTCTTCAAAAAAGAGGTGATCATTAATTTAATTATGCCTCTCACTGAATTAGTAGCTAAACGCGGCCAAGTAAAGGCAAAGTTAACAAGGTTTATCAATTTTATTGAAAGGTTGGAAACTGATCCAACTCAAATTAGTGAGGTATTGGATCGTCGTAATGAGATAGATGAAGTTTACAAAAAATTTGATGATATTCAAAATTCTATAGAATTATTAGATCATTCAGACACACAATTTCAAGAAAGGGAAAGTTTTGAGGACAAATATTATGCGGTGCGGGCAAAATCAAGTACCCTTATACCTACACAGCCACCCATAATCACACAACAATGCACATCCGGTCAAACAGTAGTTAACCGAGATGAAAACGACACACAGGCAAACATCAAATTGCCGCGTATTAATCTGCAAGAATATGATGGTGCTTTTGATAAGTGGATTCAGTTCCGCGATGCATTCAAAAATGCTGTCCATGAAAATAAAAAATTAGGTAACACACAAAAATTAAATTATTTGATATCCACTCTTAAGGGCAATGCAGCGTCGGTAATAGAAAATATTGAAATCACAGACGATAATTACATTGTAGCTTGGGATTTGCTTAGGGACACCTTTGAAAACAAGAAAATCATTGTTCACTCACATATTAAAAATTTATTTAATTTACCAAATGTCACTAAAGATTCCCATATTTCAACTAGGTCATTTTATAACAACTTCAAAAGTAATTTTCGAGCACTTAAGTCCCTTAGAGAACCAGTGAATCATTGGAGTTCCATTTTAATTTATCTTCTATTTGGCAAATTAGATTCAGAGTCAAGGAAACAATGGGAAGATAAATCAAAGGGTGACTCCGATCCTTCAATTGACTCATTTTCAGAATTCTTGGAAGAAAGATGCAAGTTTTTAGAGTCATTGCACAATAAAGGCATGACCCCTCACAGTTCAAATGTTTACTCAAATAACAGCAATCATGACAATAAACGGTTTTCGCAAAACAAAGTAGCACCACGTAAAACTTTTGTTCACACAACGATTAAACAAGGTTGCGTTTATTGTAAGGGTGCACATCCCATTTATGGTTGCGAGGCATTTTTAAATATGTCGCCAAACTCACGATTTAATGAAATAACGAAATTAAGGAATACTTGCGTGAATTGCCTTCGCTCAGGTCATTATTCTACAAATTGCAAACAAGGTTCTTGCAGGTTGTGCAACAAGCGTCACAATACGTTATTGCACTCCAATCAAGGCAACGATCACACAATGGGATCACAGTCGCCCACAGATTCGCGACGTGATCAGTCCTTCGCCGAAGGTAATCGCGAAACGCTAAATACACACAATAATGCGCATTCAGTAACAAACATTGCTGAAATAGCACTTAATTCGCGATCGAGTCAAGGTAGCGAACTTCAAGTTTTACTAGCGACAGCTATAGTAAACATACGGCACACGAATGGTCAATTTTTAAAATGTAGAGCCCTGCTTGATAGTGGCTCACAATCAAATTTTATCACAAAAACGCTAGCGCACAAGTTAAACTTAAAATTGGAACATATTGATATGGCTATATCAGGTATATCACAGGCACAAACCAACATTTCCGGTAGGTCTCGAGCCACTATCAAGTCCGTTTACAATGATTATACCAAGACATTGGATTTATTAGCTATCGATAATATAACGGGATTCCTACCGCAAGTATCATTCGATCGAACCCCTTTAAATATACCACCTAACATTAAATTAGCAGATCCAATGTTTAACCAATCCGCACAGATCGATTTGTTAATTGGAGCTGGCACGTATTGCGAATTAATTTCGGTGGGTCAGATAAGGCTATCGAGATCAGGTCCGATTTTACAAAAAACCGTGTTAGGATATATTGTAAGCGGTAATCACTATAGGAATAATCACAATAAGACACATGTATCATCACCGGCAACACTAAGTCTTTGTCATCTTTCGAATTTAGAAAACATTTCCGATCAGCTAGAGAAGTTTTGGTTGATCGAAGAAAACTGCGTTAAGCGGGTAAATTCACACGAAGAACAATTTTGCGAAGAACACTTCGTAAAAACCACATTTCGCGATGCTAACGGGAGATTTGTAGTTTCGTTACCCCTTCGCGAAGATCACGGTATGTTAGGCAATTCACAACATAGGGCAATCAACCGTTTTAACACACTAGAAAACAAACTCACTAAGAATCCTGCCATCAAGCAGCAATACATAAATTTTATGCGAGAATACGAGGAATTAGGTCACATGACTGAAATCAATCCCATTTTACCCTCTGAACATCCAATTTATTATTTACCACATCACAACATTAAGAAGGAATCTAGTAGTAATAATAAGTTTCGCACAGTATTTGATGGTAGCGCTAAAACCACGAGTGGTGTCTCCTTGAATGATGTGCTCCTCGTAGGGCCCACCATACAAGATGACATTTTCTCTATAATTGTACGATTTCGTACTCACAATTATGTATTAAAGGCAGACGTAGCGAAAATGTATCGGCAGGTGTTGGTCAATCAGGACCAAAGAAACCTGCAGCGCATAGTTTGGCGAGATACTAACACAAAACCACTAAGACATTTTCAATTAAACACCGTAACCTATGGCACCGCGTCAGCATCCTTTCTGGCCACCAGGTGCTTGAAACAAATGGGCCTGGATAACATAAATCGCTATCCCACAGCCAGTCGTGTAATTCAAAATGATTTTTACGTAGACGATTTAATTACCGGTACAGTGGATGTGGAAACGGCAGTAAAATTAAAATGCGACCTCGAAACCATACTTGGCAATTACGGTTTTGAATTAAGGAAGTGGGTAGCTAATGATCCGCGTATTTTGCAAAAGGGCACACCTGATCTTAATACAAAATGCAATATAACGGATCATGAAATTGACAAGACGTTGGGAGTCATTTGGGACTCGTCCGACGATAATCTACACTATAGTAGCCACTGCATCACAGTTGGAACCAATAAAGTCACAAAAAGATCAATTCTGTCCCTAATCGCGCAATTGTATGATCCTTTAGGATTGGTAGGGCCGGTCATAGTTCTGGCAAAAATCATTATTCAACGCTTATGGCAATTAAAATTAAGTTGGGACGAAACAATTCCATTAGACTTGCACACAGCCTGGATCAAATTTTATAATCAGTTAGGTGCTATAAATTTGATCAAATTCCCTCGGCATGTCTTGCTAAGGGAACCACTCGAAGTTCAATTACATGGTTTCAGTGACGCGTCAGAAGCAGCGTACGGTGCGTGCGTGTACGTAAGGTCACACGATAGTTCAGGCAATATTCTGGTTTCCCTAATTTGTGCTAAATCAAAAGTAGCTCCACTTAAAACAATTTCACTTCCACGACTTGAATTATGCGGAGCACTCTTGTTAGCAAAGTTAATGCAGCGGGTCAAATCGGATATCGGCTTAAGCATCTCCGACACCTTTTATTGGTGCGATTCTACCATTGTTTTATCCTGGTTGTCGGCCACATCGAAAACTTGGAAAACGTTTGTATGCAATCGCGTTTCCAAAATTCAAAATATTTCCGATATAAATAAATGGCATCACATATCGAGTGGCGATAATCCAGCTGATATCATATCACGTGGTATATACCCCGCAGAACTTTTAAATTCAAATTTATGGTTTAACGGTCCGTCATGGCTTTCACTCAACAAATGCCATTGGCCTCAAATTAATAGCATTGTTTTACCACAAGATGTACCCGATGCTAGGCCTATTACAAACATGACACTAGTTAGTACGGACACTTTGGGCTTATTCGATAGATATTCAAGTTTCACTAAACTCATTCGTGTAGCATCATATATTCGTAGGTTTCACAAAAATACGACAATAAATAAGGAAAACAAAACGTCAGGTGATTTGACGTCGGAAGAACTGAGCGAAGGTACACATTTAATCGTGAAGTTGGCACAACAGCAAGTGTTTAGCACTGAAATACATTCTCTAAAGCAATCAAAATCGGTGTCCAAACAGAGCAAACTAGCTTCACTAGCTCCGTTCATAGACAATAATGGTTTAATTCGGGTAGGGGGTCGTTTAAACTTTTCCCAATTGAACTACAATCAAAAGCATCAAATATTATTGCCGTACGGTCATCAATTAACAAAATTGATAATTTCACACGAGCACAAAAGAAACCTGCATGCAGGAGCTCAAGCAATTTTAAGCACAATACGTCAAAATTACTGGCCAATCAATGGGCGCCAGGCAGTTCGCAATGTCTTGCGAAAATGCGAAATTTGTTTTAAGTCAAATCCATACGCGATCAAATACCAAATGGGTCAGTTGCCAACTGCGCGAGTAAACATATCGCGAGCATTCACTAATGTAGGCATCGATTATGCAGGTCCCTTTCAGATCAAGGATGGCAAGCTACGTAATCGCAAAGATATTAAATGTTACATTTGCATATTTGTATGTCTTGCTACAAAGGCCGTACATTTGGAAGCAGTCGGCGATTTGTCAGCCGATAGTTTCTTGAATTCTTTCAAAAGATTCACGTCCAGACGTGGACTTTGCAAAACTGTCATGTCAGACAATGCAACAAATTTTGTAGGTGCAAATAGTCAATTAATTCACTTAGTAAAGTGTGTAAAGGATCCAAATTTCACTAATTACTTGAGTTCAAATAAGATTGATTGGAAATTCATACCAGCCAGGTCACCTCATTTTGGAGGGATCTGGGAAAGCGCCGTGAAGTCTGCGAAAACACACTTAAAGCGGGTCACTCATAATTTGAAATTCACATATGAGGAGTTTTACACACTACTCACACAAATAGAGGCAGTTTTAAATTCCCGTCCCATTTTCCCTCTGAGCAATGATCCATACGACCTTCAACCTCTCACACCTGGCCATTTTTTAATTGGGGAGCCACTGAATGCAGTTCCACAGGCTGATCTGCAGCACATTACATCAGATCGGTTATCACGCTATCAGCATTTGCAAAGGCTCATACAGCACTTTTGGACTAGGTGGTCCAGAGAATATTTAAATACTCTTCAACAGCGTACCAAATGGAAGGTCGGCGACAACAAAGATGGCACCAAACTCATTGGATCATTGGTTCTCTTGAAAGAAGACAACGTTCATCCACTTGAATGGCGGCTGGGACGTATCGTTGAAGTGCATCCCGGCATTGACAATATAATCCGCGTAGTGAGCGTAAAGACTCGAAATAGTGTAGTGAAACGAGCAATAGTGAAAGTGTGCCCTCTCCCGGTTAGCGAGTTATAAATTTTGGAGAGCTGAACTCTCCAACGGGGGCGGCATGTTTGATATCACATAGACTTTAAATATAATTTAGGTACAAATATAATTGTAAATATTTCAAATTGTTTAGTTTTAAATTCTAAAACTGCAGGCGGATTGACCGAGGGTGAGTCGGCATCTTGAGTGCGCATTTAACGCGCTCGTTATGTCCCTTTGTTCTTATTCTAAGAAAACTAAGGGACCACCGGATGCACCAAGATGCTGAGTTTCCAAAAATGCACGAAAAGAGTCAGTCCATCTGCAGTATTCACGCATCAAACACACATGTTAAATTCACGAGTATAATAGTTAAGCATTCAATTGTACAAATATTAAATAAATAACTAAAGACACACAGTCCATAGTTTGAAATTATTTGTACATGCAACAAACCACACAGTGAAAATTTTAGATAGTGATAATTCCTAAAAAGTGCGCCAACTAAAAAGGGGAAATATCATGACATCCTGCAACTGTAATGACTGCAAAGACGTTCGATGGATATTTTGACGAACAGCTGCTTTTCATGACGCGAATCTGCGTCATAAACTTCATTCTGTTCCACTCGAACGACCTTCTAGACCATGGAACGTGTGCCGTTAAGGTCAAAGTGAAAAATATTAGGATAATTTTAGCATAAGTACACCTTTTGGCGTCAAACATCTATATATTAATTTTTTTCTATAATACATTCATTTTGTATAGATAGAACAACATTAAGATACTTATAAAATAGTTAGTAGAATTTATTCTGAATTTTGAACTTGACAATAAATTACATAATAAATTTTTAGCTTTCTCTTATGCCGGTGATCGTAAAAGTAAACAAATCAAATTAAATAGTTGTTAAGAGTAACTACATTATACGTAATTATTTTTCTATTGTTTAAAAAAATTCTCATACTTCTTAAAAGTTGAATGCACATTAGCGAAAACTGTAAATGAATGAATTAAATAATTTATTATGATTGCAACAATAAATTAAACAATGATGTATTTAAAAGTTAACAGTAGTATGTCTACTACATAGAGTTACCTACATTCTTAAATTTAAATTTCGTTAAATGTCAACTTTAACTGACAATTTCGATAACTGCCACTATATGTTAACTGGAAAAATTTGAATTTCTAATTTCAATAAGTTAGGGCATTAAATTTTAATGCTACATTAAATTTCCTTGTAAAAAATTAAAATAGTATATAAATCAACTCATGGTAAATTGCTACGGTGACAATTTGTTAAAAATTATAAAAAATTCAGTTGCAGAGGCAGCCTGAACTGCAAACTTATGAATTTTTTCATGATGTGAAATTTAAAATTCTTTGATATTTTAATTACAGTAAATTATCAATTCTTTAAATTGTCAATTGTTGAATTGACAATTTTTGGCATTCCTAAATTGACAACCATTACAAGTGTAAATTTATTAATAATCGTAAGTGTCAGCCAATTTTATTGTAAATATAAATTGTCAATTGTATGTATAAACTAAACAAATTGGCAATAAATTGTAAGTGTCAGCTAAGGCAATTGACAATTATTGTAGCTGTAAATTTGCAATTGTTAACGACATTAGAATTAAAAAAAATTATTAATTATATAATTTTTTACGGTTTTAAAGTAGAGGAACATTTAAAGCACATTATAGAACTACTTTATTTTCAGTAGTACCTGCTGTACTTTGAAATAAATGAAAATATCAACGATCAATGAAAATATTGACGAATGTCCCATAATTATTCCCATTTAATTCCAAATTAAATTACCTGTTAACCACTTGCAATAATGAGTTTAATTTTGCGCCAAAAAGTTATTAAAATAAAATGCATTTTCAATTATTGTACCATTTCATACACAAATGTTATTCACTTGGGTGATTCATAATAACAAGTAGTCACTTAAAATTCCCACCTACACAAACGTTAACACATACTGCATCATAAATTTTTTTAAATCTTTGATATTTACCTTTATATTCCCTTGTGAATTATAATATGTACATACATAAAAACACTGTATGTAGCGAACACGTGATTATAATATATTTACGATGAGCAATTTATTCATCAATTTCCTTAAATAAATTGACGTAGAAAGATAATCGTATTGCTGTTGGTCATTTTAAAATTTACTTTAAAGTTATTCTATTTTGCTAAAATCCTGTATGTGTATAATAATCATTCGAGTATGAATGTAGGTGCAAGCAATAATATTAATTTTCTAGTACTCAAAAAGTGATTAACTATTTGAATGTGCTTAGTGAAAGTAAAATCATAAATTAAAAATTTCCTTTATATGGTACCATGTAATTTGCAAAAAATGATACGTGACATGATGTCAATAGACAAAAGATTAATTGAATCAAGAAAAGGTCTGAAAAGAATAGCTGTTACATGTCCTGGTATAAAAATATAACTTATGGTAGTACATAATTTTATTATTTTGTGGTTAATTTAGTGTATTAAAGCAAAATTAATACCATTGAGTTTCCTAATTTTGACGCTATCCCAAGAGTCACTTTTTAAAATTTATTACTGGTTAAACTTTATTAATCGGGTATTGGGTTTCGAGAAAAACACGTTTAAACTTTCACATTCAGTTACAAGATGGATATAATAACTGATTTCGGTAGCTATGTCGAACAATAGCCTGGTTTGTACTCCATGTGTGTAAAATTGCAAGTCAATGTGGCTGGTGAGAAAATTATAGGTCCAACTTCAAAAATTAAATTAAAAAAAAATTTCTCGTGTCGTTATATTCCGTAACGTTGGTTTCATAAACGCATTTTAAAATTTAAGCCAGGATTAAAATTACCACCATACTTGATGCGAAGACGCATTGATGTTATATTGTTTGACAATTAAAATCGTGGATTGAATTTTAAATCTTTTCTGCAATCCAATATGAGTAACTAAACTTTTATTCGGCTATATATTTGGTAGGATTTTCAGAACTGGAAAAGCTAAAATAAATTCTAGTATAATGTTTTCTGAACCCAAAAATATAATATTGAATACATTTTCTAACGAAAATTAAGTATGTAATATGGAATGCATCATTATTAATGTATTACAAGGTTTTATTATAGGGTATCAAAATTTATTTAATGAGAAATTTGACAGCAATATTTTATGAACACATTAGATCAAAATAATAATATAAAAAAATAATTTTTTTTAGATCACACTAGTAAGCCCCCCTTACCCTATATACGTATAGGCGTGTCGTCTTTGAGTAAGTACTACTAATAAAATTAAGGTACACTAACAATTTATTAATTTCTTGTAATATTCCAAATATTTATAATTGCAATTTTATTTTACCTGCTTGCATAAAGAAGTTTTACTTAAAATATTAAAATAAATTAATGCTACGTCGTCATTTTTTTGAGAAAACAAAAGAGTTTCATAATACATTTATTACAAAACTTAGTTTAAATTAAAAATTACAATAACAAATTTCACATAGGTATAACAAAGTCATCATTGTTCTGAAATTATTTACCTGCTTCGTCTTAATTTATGATTTTTAAAAAACATCTGTACTAAAACTTATAACGTAGTTATCACGTTTTTTAAGACATTAATTAATCAGTACCAACGCTTTATCCCTAACAGCTAACGCCGATATGCAATTATCAGTTCAGTAACAGTTTCGTTGCAAGAGTGATGGATTCAGTTGCAATTCTCACTGTAGTCACTTGTAGGCACTCGTTCAACCCAAGTTTTGCTCAACCGATGATTTCGTAGACAGCCAATTTTATACATTGGTTGGTACAGGGTTGAATTTAATATTCTTTCTATTCATGTTGCAAAATGACTACCTTTTGAATATATTTTTAGTATTATCAAGTGATAAAATTGTAAATTATCTTATGATACTGGAATATGTTTAAAATGTAGTAATCTTTGTCTGATTTTTTTAATATTCCAATATATCATGATGCGACCCTCACATAAGATAAAATGTTTGTCTCATTTCTGCCGTACAGTGAACATAATCCGTATCAGGCCCTTATATCCTGTAGGTAGGAACGAACCGCAAAATAAAAACTATTATCATTATTTCAATTTGTGATAACTGATAAGTAATAAAAAATCAAAATATTGCACTCGTACGTGATATCGCATAAAAACCTACAATGATTACGTAAAATAGAGTATTGTTTCAAAATTAAATAGAGTGTAGACACGTAGGCATCAGTACGTGTTAAACAAATATATACCTTAGCAAAATTTGCAACAAAGATCGCCATCGCTAATATTATTAATGGGATTTTCTTTTAAATAAAAAATGATTGCAAAATCATCACGATACAATGATACACTATGATTACCAAAGTAAACTATGTATATTGTACATTAAAATGTCACCTGTATCAAATACGTAAACGTAATATGTATATGAGGTAACAAAAATATAGCATGACGTGGGGGCATTTATCGTTGCTCCATTAAATATGATCAATAATAAACAATTATCGATTGGTATGTTTGCTGTTCATCTCCTACCATAAAATTGGAAAAAAATTAGAATATATTATATAAAAAATGTAATAACTTAAAAAAAAAATTAAAATTTTAAATCAAATTGTAACTAATTGAGATATTAAAATATTTAATAATTTGATAAATAATAAGATATCGTAACCAGCATGTTAGTAGGTACTCACGAAACTCAGAAAGAAATAAAATAATAATTGCTCAAATTTGAAGATGTAAGAATATCTACCATAAAATTTAAAATACGTTCGAGAAGCTATTGGATTTTTTTGAAAAATGTAACATTTCTAGTTATACCACTGTTGCTAGTAAATTATAATTATTGTCAACGTTATTCGTCAGAGAACCAAGTGACTGACAAAATATAGATGATACTAATTTTTAAATGGTCAGCTATTATTTTTTCTAATGTGACATAAAAATAATTATTTTACCTTGCGTCCTATGCAAACTTTTTTTGTGGAACCCTATTTAGAAAAAAAAAGTAAATATTAGAAAATTACGTATAGAAAATTACGACTTATAATACAGATAGTAATAAATAAATTAACACATTTTCCCCATTAAGCGGTTGTCTATTTCAACGGTTGACAACCTTTCTGACTATTAAACTTTCTTGGATACTGCTGACCACTAAAATAAAATTTTTCAAAACGGCATAAAAGTATATTAAAAATCTTTTAATTGATTATCGTTCACTTTAACTCGTTTAAATTTAATTTTACATAGTTTCACGAGTTAATATTTCCAATTTATTAAAAGTGTATTAAACGACGAGATTATTATTAATTAAGATAAATTATTAATGTGATGTTGACTGCTTCTTGGAGAACCACCAAATGTTTTCGCAGACCACCGGTTGGCGGGCGCTGATTTACTTAATGAATATGGTAGGGTCATCCATGGGTATTTTTGATAAGCTGAAAACTTGGAAAAATATGAACATAGCACTTTTCCATAATTAATTAAGCATGAACGGCAGACACTGTTTCTGACTCATTAGTCTTCCTCGGTACCGTATACATATTATGTAGTTATCCTACTCTTAATTATGGAATTCTGCCCATCTGTTCTGTTCATATTTACTTATGCAAAAGTGTTCGAAATTGATTGCATTTCTCCAACTGCACCTTTTAGTAGATATTATGATATGAATAGCCTTTGGACAACCTTTTCTAATGTAACCATTTATATAATATAATAGTACCGCCCCCCTTCCAAGAGGGCTATTGGAAAAGTACTAAACCAATTTTGACTCAAGTTTTGCTCTAGTATAATAATTACAAATAATATGTGCGTGATCGAATCAAAGACCAATGTTTTTTATTAAACTTTATTATTTACTTTTTACTTACCTACTTCTCAGTCTTAAGTTAATGCATTTTCCTTAATTTTGGCAAAAATTGTTACAACATTTTGTGGAAAATACAATACAAGCAGATTATAATATCCTTTTGTTTTGATACAACAAAAGGAATTTTTGGGTTTACAATTACTTGAAAACAAACGTTGAACTTAAATCATAAATAAACAATAAAAAACATAATAAACATGCAGGTATGCGAGTCGAATTAAAAATTAGCTCAGCTGACGATATAATAAATTAATAATTTTGACAAAATTGCGAATTTTTTTTATCCATATAGGGTGGCGAAATTAATATAAAAGAAATACGACGAGAAATCAGACAGTATCTTTAGTTCCGTTACTACGTTATTTTCATCGGAATATGATATGTATAATTTATTGTATATCCTCAAATATAACTTCCTTATAATAATTGAATTCTGGAAAATCTCAAGAAATGTTGTGCCTTGGTTAAACCCACGATTGCGGTTTTAAGTGAATCCGAGTTAAGCAATCGATGAAAATGATCAAAAGCACCCCGAAAAAAAAAACAACTATTCAGGAAAATAGATATGCCTGCTATTGAGTCAACTCTCCTCCTATACTGATTCAAAAAATTTTGAATTAAACAGTCAATTCTGTCATTTTACATGTGAAAAATATGATCTAAAAAAATTAATAATAGTTTATCGAAATTTCTTACTGCCTATATTTTTTAAATAAAAAATTATATTTGAAAATTCATCTATCAAAACGTCGAGGTCGACCTTATAAAAAATTAATCTGTTTGGAAACCTCCTGACATTGTAAATTTCTTTAAATGGCAATTCTTATTTTTCTTTACAGATTTAGATAGAGCACTATGTTCAGAGTAAAAAAATGTAAAAACAGTATGACCTTGAAGTGAACAGTTTTGGAGATATCAGTATCAAAGTTTCAATAATGCATTTAACCAACGACTTCAATAAATTAAGGTTTTTGCACAAATGAGGTAAAAAAGAAGAGAGTTAAATTAAATGTTCGAAGTGACCTCCGCTCACTTCTTGGCAATATTCCACCCGCCAATGAAATTCATGTAAAACGTTTACAATCGTATCGGGTTGAATTTCATTGCCCAAATTTTAGAGCGGATTCCATCAATTAGTTCGTCCATTGGGGGTCATAAAAAGTAATCAGGAAGAGTAAGATCCTGAGTACTAAGTAGTTGTTCGATGGTTCCCCGAAGATCAATCCATTGCTTGGTTAAGTCTTGGTTTAAATATTGATGAAGCTCAATTTGGGTATAGCACCGCAGCTTTTATCTTAAAAGGTCAAGATATATTTCACCTTTAATGTATTTTTAAAAAAATGGGACTTAATAATTTTTTAAATATTGCAGTAAAATTTTTCTTCATTCAAGTAATTAAATTTCCATACCTGAATATTGTTTGCGGTAGCTTGACCAAAAAGATTTTGTTAGTCCTACAGAGCAGACCGTCAATTAAAATCATATGCATTTTAATGGTAATTCGGGCTTGTTAGTCCTGGCGTATAATGTGCAGGGTTAATAGTACATAAGTAGCATAATATCTAGGTTTTTACCCCTGGTGATTCCCCAGTTCCGTCAGCACATTAAAAAATGTTAAGTTTAAATTTGGTTGAGGTGAATTGCAAAGTTCTAAAAATCTACCTAGTATTATATTCAAAATTCATTCATACGTGGGCTTATAGGAAAATATAGGCTTATATGTAGGAAATACATACTAACAAATTTTTGAGTGAAGTGTTTATGAATGAATGATTGATAAAATAATTAAATTTACCTTCTTGTTTTGTTCTTGTCACTACATGCAAAAATTGTTTACACCACATTGTTGCACAATTTTGGTAGTTGCTGGATATTGTCAGTACGAAATATGTGCACACCACCGTTGAACATAGATAAATATAATCGCGTTTTGTTATCTTACGTATAGATATAAAATGATAAATATACATATAGCAGGTAGGAATATATTTTTTAACCTATCGATTATTAGTTTTATACAGATAGCTCTTATCGATAAAACAAAATGATCCAAAGCCAGCAGGTTTGTTCCATAAGCATTCCTTTAATTTATTCGCATTGAGGTGCTACTCGAGAAGTGTGGTATTAAACTTAAATTCGCCAAATATAACGTACTTCGGTTATTACGGACCAAATCAGTCGACCTTCTTAAGGTTCGATATAACCGGATACCACTGTACTTCTATTATACTTTTTTTTTAACAGAAAAAATATAATATTGATCGATGAAACGACGTATATTATTGCAAAATCTTCATTAGATAAATCTTTTCCTGGAACAAGGTTTGGAGGAACAAGTTAAGCCTGTTCGTCTGTTTCAAATAGCATTCCATATTGCCGCACAAAAGTTTTGACTTAATAAATTAATAAAATAAATAAAAATTCACTTAAAATCAAATACATTCATGAAAACGAGGTTTTAAAGAAGCAACGTAATTTTGCTTATTAATTTACGTAGCGTTAATTGGATGAGAACGTTGCATTAGATTTAGCTAGTTCAAAAAATTAGACTAAACAAATGTGGTTATAATAAAATTATAAAATCAAGGTTTCCTCAGACCAACGCAATACGGAGTGGAAACTTCTTTAATCTTTATTTGTACCCGATGACTTTTGGCTCAAAGATTCGAGAATTAGGCGTTGTGGTGGGATACCCAATGATATAAAAAAATATGTATTATATAATGATATAAACGCCAAAGCATAAATAAACACTAAGCAGTTTGCCAATAAAAAAAATTATTAATTAATGAAATATCCAAACGGTACTCAATACCCAAAATGAAATATTATATAATGGTATGTATTTTAATATGACTTTTAATATTTTATTACATTACATAGAACGTTCGTAAATGACATACTGTAGTATAATAATAATATTATTAGAGTGGACCAACCTCTTTTTTGTTTTAAATAATTAATTAAAATTTTAAATTAAGAGCTTGTTTCTGCAATTTGCCAATAAAGAGCCTTCAACTATTTGCATGATTCGCAATGTCACGGAACGTATGTATATGTCAATGGTAACCACTAAATTATTAAATTAATGCATGTCAAGAAAATTCAGAAGCTACATTTTATGTATAATCCGAAAATAATTATGCAGGTCATTGATGATAAAATCAACGGTATATTCTGGGTCAGTTAGAGGAGTCTCGAAGGTCGTTTGACCCGAGCCTCTGGCTTCAAAAATATATATATTAACACAAAAGAACAAAATAAAGAAGAATTAAAAATAACCATGGCTGATTTTTGAAAAAATTTTATTTTGTAAAATTTTTAAATAACCAAAATTTTCAAATTTGGACCAAGGGTTCATCAATTTGCGCATATAAGTTGCTTGGTGTGTCACTGGTAGAACTGCCTAAATATCATTTAATCGATTCGATTAATTTTTTTTATGAATCGAGAAAGCAATTCGTTCAAAAATCGTTAATCGATTTTTCTGATTAGAAACATGCATGTGAATTAATTTAGCATTAATTTGCGGTTAAATCAATATATTTAGATATAAAGTCTATATTATATTTTGTTAAGGTGCGTCGATTTATATTATTATTAATCGGAAGTTTCGATTAGAAATTCAAAAGCAGGGGAAATATACATAAACTTGATACTCATACTTGATCATATCCTAATTACCAGAATATTATTCATTTAAAATTAAGCGCTTCAAATATTAATTTATTGTTAATTAAATGTTTATTATAACATACCAATTTTGGATAAAAAAAAACTTTCACTAATTCTTTCGCAAGCTTACCTAAAACAAGAAAGAGCATTATTGTATCGGCAGTTTATTTTTCATATTCAAAATCAATAACTACATAATATGTACATTATACATAATAAGGAACCACAAAAATTGTATAAAAAAATAAGGGCCAAGTAAGCACATAAATGGTTTGTCAATTTGTTAATTTCAGTGATCTTTCGACATTGAAATTAACACAATTATTATACAAATTATAAAATGTATTATAATATTATATACATTTAAAACATAAGTATACAAAACATTAAATTTTTTTTTCTGTGAACCGATTTTACCTAAAATCCAATCAGTTTTAATTCTCAATATTTAAAGTACTAAATAAGAAATTTGGTATGAAAATTCTTATTACTTTTTGCGGTTGGGCACTCAAAAAATTTTACCACATACTATAATATTATTATCTATTCCGCTATATCTCAGAAAATACATCCGAACTGTGTTCTTGCAGTAGGAAGATCACTAAATTTAGATCTATAATGTACAAAAAAAGTGAAATTTTGACTTAGTACCTTTTCCCGTAAGCCCACGATTTATTATATATTGCACCCTTTTATCAAATTCTTGCTCATACAATTTTAATGCCCTATAGACAAAAGTAACAATATAGTAATTTTCTATATTAAAAATCCATATTATAACAGGCTGCATGATGTGTATAAATAGATGTTAGTATGTTGAGAGTGCATTGGATTAATTAATTTAACTTATTTAAAGGCTATACACGAGTAGACATTCGTAGAAACAATATACCGTTAAATACACATTATTTTGATCTAGTTTACTTCAAACAAGTCATCTGATAAGTCCGTTATATATTTGAAAAGAAATGATAATTTAGTTAATTATGCAAGTAATTAATTGATAATTAAAACATATGAGCTTCCGAAACGATTATAAAATCTATCGAAACCACGTTGTTGTATACGCTGCAAAGCTTTTTGACGTAAATGCAATAAATATTATAAAAATAAATTAAACTTATGAAACAAATTCATTAGATAGTTTAATGTTCACTATTATGATTGTCCTCGAAGTTGAATCGCTGGTCCGTTCTTTATTGCAAAATAAGAATCAAATCAATAAAAATATACACTTGAAATATGTATAGGTACCTACCTACTTTATATTATGCAGTTTATTGTAAAATTATGTGTCGCAAACCTGATGTAAGGATTCGGTTGCGTGTCTGTGTAATACGAAGTCTTGGATTAGGATTAATATTTATAAATACTACCTAGATATTAAATTAGCTACTTGTTATATGCGATTTTTTTTACTATTGCAGAAATAATAATTATCCTTATTATGACTTGAACTTTTTACTATTATGATTTGAATGAAAAATACGTAATCCAAATCTAATCTTAAGATACATATTGTTAGTCGGTCCAATATTGTTCCAAACTATAATAAGTATATTAAAATAAATAATTAATAAAACTGTGGATATATTAATAAATTAGCCTATTTTTATTTCGCAACTTGACGATGAAAGAAAAAAATTATGCAAAATACATAATTACCAAACAATAGTAAACAAATAATATAAAATTAATAAAGCTATTCCATACAATGAACATAGCTACATCATATTATTTATGAACTATGCATCTGCTTCCGGATCTGAAGGAAACCTTTCCTTCCGCAATTTGAGCAGTCTATACAATATTTACCTCACCTGCGGTGTTTCCTTGTGTAATTCGTAATTAAACCATTGTTACCAAAAAAGCTTAATAATAACAATCACGTATAAATCAATACAAAGCAAATGTATTTGTATTTCAAAGCCAAATACTTTTATCGAGAAATTAAAACCAGCAGCATGTAGTCGGATAGAATTGTCTGAATTATAAATTTGTCACCGTCTTCAGAAGTTCCTTGAAACCTTTTAAAAATGAATAATTTGTTGCAATTTTGGGGGTCAGCGCCCGTAGCTGAACTACTATGTGCATGGAATTAATTTTGTGTATTGCACTAATGCATAAGTACCGAATCATATGGGAGACCAATCCACATAATACTTTTAAGCGCAATTAAAAATAGTAACGTAACGTTATGTAAGAATAAATTGATATGGCCAAAATAATAATTATGTAGGCACCTACTACTCCAAATTGGATATACAATAGCGATAGGTTAACATTTCTTAATGAACGTATGTCAATGTATATCAAATATTTTATTTTTCAAATAATAGTCCAGGCGACATTTACAGGACGAAAAAATCACCCAAATTTGTCGGAACAACGCTGATGAATTTTTTTATTTTAGTAGGTTTAAAATCTTATGCCTTTGCCCCATTTTTTTCCTACTCTTCAAAGTTGTTTTTATTATATCGCACAAAAGTCAGATGTTGAGACCTAATTTACAATATAAAAGGTAATTAGATTACCGATGCTGGGGGCTAATCACATTTTTGAAACTCAAAAATGTCTGAAATTCTTAACAATTGAGAAAAATAGTTATCATTTTATATATCACTATTTAAGCCGAGAAGCCCAGTTCGATCCCGGGCAAAGTAAGAAATTATGACCGTCTTCCCTCGGAAGGCAATGACAAACCACCGAAATAGTTTTCAAAGAAAGCCCCTTCTCAATCTTTGAGAAAGCGGTCACTACCGCGCCCTTACCAGGTCAAAAGGACTATATTTATAATTTACTAACCAAAATATATTAAAATCAGATTATTCAAAATGAAAATCGCGCTGTTATCCGTAGAATCAGAAGGGTAGCAACGTATTACACCTTCGAAGTTTAATAAGTGCTGTTTTTAGAGTTACACCTTTTTTATTTTTTTTATTAGCAAAAGTTTATTAGGCAAAGTAGTTGTTTTTTTATAACTGGTAAGATCCGGAAATTTTGCGTTAATGCAATTAGTGATCAAGCCAAACATTACCGTGACTTTTTAATATTGTCAAAATACATATTTGATAATTTAATTATTATTGTTACTTAACGTAACATAAATGTGGAGTGTAATAATCATATAAAAAATTCATATACTGTTTATTAAAAAGTAAGTAGATAATATGTATTACAATTTTTAACATTATATTATCTGTTCAGTAATGGTGAAAGTGTTCATAATTACATATTTCAAAAGATTACAAATTTAAATATTGATATTGCAACCACAAATTTTACTCTCTCTTTGATTGCAAAGCCTATAGCAACTAAAAAAAAATTAACTACACTTCATGTCTTATTAAGTAGCCTAATCACATTTAACCGATGTTTTTATGTCAATTAAAATCAACCTTGTTATTAAAAATTAGTTAAAAATTACACATACGTATATTACCTTTTAATGATATACACCAATTTCGATAATTTGAAAATATATCTATTTACTTAATTTGTTGTTCAATTAAAATTTAGTCACGTAACTTCATATGTATGTTTATTATTAATTAATAATTGATTTACTGCTGAGAGGCCTAAGAGAGATTTCACTGAAGCCTATAGGCTTGTGAAAGTAAAATTAGATTTTAAGTTTTGCAGCTTATGCTAAGAAATTCTTTGGACACCCAAGAGGATTTCCTTTTTATAAATGGAGATATATAAATATTCCAATTAAGATAATTTACATAATATAAAAGCCATACCTAAAAAAAGCTTATTTAATACGTAGTGAGATCATGTATTCGTCTATTTACGTATTTGCAATAATATACTTTTTTGCAAAATATATTCGACTTTCACTAGTAGTTGCCATAATGATCATAAAAATTTTAACCAGTAAGATGCGAGATAATAATAGTTTACGATGACCATTATTAACGCACTGACCATACTATGTATACAAATTATAAAAATTAATTTATGAAAACTATGCAAGTAATGAAAATGACATCGATCGCTTCAAAATATTATGTCATTTACTGGTATAAGTACAAAACACATTCGTGTTGATAAACAGCATTATGGCTCCAAATTACAAACTTACGTAATACATGAGCAAAATAATTCCAAATCGTATATTTTAGTTAAATCCAGGGCATATATCTTATTTGTAATTATTATTCACATGAATATATTGAACACACCGGCACCGTTTGATGAATACATGCGATGATATAGATTTAACAACTGGAAATCGATATTCAATGTGCAACTTTGAGATAATAAAGATAACTTGTGAAATTTTAGCTTCAAATTAATCTGAAATTGATAAAAATTTGTGTTCATACTCGATGTAGGTATTTAATGTTCCATAGCAATATGTTCCAAGTTTTCAAAGAGGCTTACGCCTTAAAAAGAATACGTCGAAAGCGTTAAATATTCGTTACATTTGAAGAAAACCATTTCTATACGAAATCAATGCAAGGTTATCACTTTGATCAATATTTCCATGTCTTACAGCAGTATATTTTGCAATCTACTATATACTTGAAAGCAATAACAAGACCAAGATGTCCACAATATAATTTTTTTTCCTTTCCGACTTGCATAGTGACTTGAAAAGTCAGAAATTATGAATGGTACCCCTAAAAACCAGTTGCATAACCAAAAAAATTATCTGATATAACTCAGGGACGATTTTCTATTGTACGTATTTTCGCCCTAAGAAATAAGATTTTGTACAAACTTACGTTCAAAAAGGGTAATGACCTATATTATGACGGTCGTCGCCGTGAAAAAATATATAAGAAAACATAGTAATTTTGCTATTTTCAGCGATATGAAACGACCGAACACCTATAACTTTTATTGATTTTTATATATTTGAAATAATAAAATGAGCCAATCATTCAATGGAATATGACAAATTTAAAAAAAACTAATTATTGTGGCACGTGTAAACTATCTCATTATCAAGTTCAGTTTTTGCGACTATGTTTAGAATACCTAGTTATATAAAGGTTAATTCATTAACACAACCGCAATACATATTCAGATACTAATATATTTTTATATTTGCTACTCATAAAAATAAAATAATCATTCGTAGTGATGATCTGCTAAATTTAACGTAAATTTAAATTCATTTGGATATTTTAAACATAAATAATACATACTAGGTAGTAGGTAGGTACTTTTAAGATTGTTACTATAAATTTGCCTATGCATGGCATGTTCGTCAACATTAACTAAAAATAGAAAAAAATGTACGTCATACAAATTCAAACAACTGATGTACGATACACCTATTCAACTAGGTTAGGTATACCTACTAATATTTAATTAAAATATTTACAAATATAGGTAAAACCCTTCTTTTATAAAAAATATGTAAGATACGATAACACGAACACACTATCCACGTAAAAATAGTTATATTAGTATTATAGTATGCCTATCTCCAAAGAGCTGGAAAATCAGGAAATTTTTTACGGATAAAATAATCAAACAAATTGCAAGTTATGAGCCCAGGTCAGCCATAACTTAATTTGAGAATCAGTAAAAATAACTGAAATCAAACATGACATTGTGTGTTTTTAAAAATTCTTAATGTTACAATTTATTTTTGATAGTTGAAAATAATTTGTAAAAAGTTGGATATAACGATGTCGAAGAGATTTTTGAGAAAAAACTATGTTTTTAAATGAGAAAATAAGTACAACTATGTGTCCTAATTGAAGTAAATGTGATGAAAAACGGAAAAAAATACATTTAAATTTTAAATATTAATCGTGCAATAAAGTGAATCGTTCTCACTTATTGACAATTACGATATAGGGTAATTGTTATTACTACCTTAATTTTGAGATCTTTGAATTATTAACCATGTTTATACGTATCTAACCTATAGCAATACAGAAATGTTCAATCGTACTAAATTGAATAATAAATTATGTATAAATAACAGTTAACTGGAGTGCCCAAAATGAGCTTTGTAATTGGAGATATAGAAAACGTTTCGTCCTTCAACTCACATCAGTTGTTGATGTATCCCGACCTATATAAATTAATTCAAACTTCAAGCGGAATTGATAATACAAAATCATTAGGTAGGTACGTGGTAATTTATTTTTTAACTAACAATAAATAACATACATTTACTTTATTGTCCTAAAATCGGTTGAGAACAGTATGTTGGTATTATGTAATATTAAATTAACACATATGTATAATTTAAGTGAAATCGAGATTTTGGTTTGATATATCATAATGTCCAGCTTACACATTAAATTCAATGCAAATATAGATTCTTCAAAAAAAGAAATAGGGACATTTTTATAAAATGCTATTGGTGTACCATGCAAAAGTTAATTTTGGCAAAAACATACCTCTTGTTTGTTTTTTCGCAGGTTGTGCACTTAGTTTAGAAATCCACCGAAGAAATCTACAAGCTGTCGTAGTTCCTGCAGGGCGACATCCCGAATGAGGATGAATAATACTAATTTTTTCTCCAGCCGGCAAGGGCTGGTACCGACTGTATGGTGACATTAAAAAATTACAATGTTGTTTACATCACTTGTCACATGATTATAAATTTAAACAATAACGCACGCTATTAATCCTGAATTAACTCGTGAATTGGATCCTATTAGCACACAATATTATTAATAAACTCTCCATCGCAAGTAATACAACTGGGATATTAAGAAACTATTAACAATTTTTTTTTAATATTCTGAACACTCGTATAAATTGGAATAAACCACACTGTGGGCAATAAAGCGATAATTCAAGAAACAAATTTACATTTCATAACAACCTGTTGCATATTATATTTGTATTGCTGTTTTCGCGTTGCAACAATAATATCTCTACAAACTAGGTAAACGCGAACTGAACTAAAACTCGACATTGTAATAAAGTTAGCGGAATCGTGGTCTACGGTCCGTTTCCCGATTGCATAACACGGATACGCAAGCGCCAGCTTTCTAAACATTAGACTAAATTAGTACTACTACATACTGCATTAATTTAATGATATTATTGTCTTAATAAAATAATTTAAATGAAACTGTTAATAATGATATATAAGATATTTTTTGTTTATAGCTGTTATTCAAACCTCTTACTGAATTAAAAGTCTACAACGCGTACAAGGAGTAGCGAAAAAAGCTGCCATCATGTGAGCGTGCCAATAAATCAAGAACATCCAATTTTGTTGCCACTATTTCAAGTAAAATAATAATTTTCTTTAAATAATTATAAAAAGTTGGAATTGACTTATCTAAAATTAAAATCGATAAAATCGAAAAAAAAAGGATTTTAAAAGAAAAGGTTAATAAAGAAACCACCATTTGCCAGTTTCTGATGCCAATTCTTTTGGGAAGAAAACAGTCTATATTATAAGTAGGTGATAATAATCAATATGTTATAGCTCATCATTATTAAAAAATCCTTTCCAAACGCTTCCTGGTTCTTCTTAAACGGATAACAGATACTATAAAGGAGTCATTGAAAGCAATTAATAATAAATATAAAAGAAAAACAAAGAGATGATGAGAAATACACAAAAGAAAACCGTTTTTAGCCATATAAAGAATAACATTACAACTGTGCATACGAAAAATATTCGTCTATAAACAGAAAGAATGCAATTAATTACGATTTTTATAGCTTCAATCCAATAAGATTGATTTAGCTATCATTTGTTACATCTAACAATATTATAATATGTAGATAACTGTAAATTTAATTTCTTTTTTTATTAAATACTGCTATGCAATTTAATAATAATTTATCTAGCTCCACATGCAGGTCTCTCTCAATACCACGTATACATAATTACATGTGCTACCGTTTTAATTCGTTATTATATTAAATGTCCTTTTAAGGTTTAATTCTGTTATAATAGCTTTCCGGAGTATTTCATAGTTGTTAAAATTAAAAATATAATTAATTGTAGTGTGCATTTGTGACTGAATTCGTTAAAAAAAATAAGCTACCGTAAAATGGGGTTAACTTGACCAGAATGGGTGTTGAGGTCTAATAGAAGTGTTTTCATTTTGGACGTTGGTAATTTTGCTTTTTTTTTTTAAAAAAAAAAGCTTGTGTGGTCGGCAATAAAAATTACCGTTCAAGTTTAAAAAATATTTAAATTGTGGAATGTATTGATAGATTTTTTAAGATATGATTAAAGTATGCATATGCAAATCAGAGAAAAGTTTAATGAATAATTTTTCGATGCAAACTTTTTAAATAATCAATCACATATTAAGTAAATTTAAAAGTGACACATTTACAATATTAAAAAAAAGTTTAGTATCTATGCATAATTTGAAACATTTTTCAACTTTCTGGTCAAATTTATCTTGCCAGTCAAGTTAACCCAGTTTTCCGGTACATAATTTAAAAAAATCATTGAATTGTTTTTGTAAAATGCTCTTACAGATTAACGTTTAGACGAAACATGGTAAAAATCGATGGGGAAAATATCCCAAAAAAGTTTTGTATACATGTGGAAATTCGTTGGAAATCACTGCAATGCCTTGAAAATCTTGATAATTCTTTAAAAATCGTGAAACTTTCGGATAACAAAATCAAATTTTTCTGTCTGCAAGTCGTTGGAAGTCCTTTAAAAATCCATTGGAATATCTTGTCTTGTGTACATAAATTTTAAGGAAATATGCACCAATATAGTAATTTTATAAAACGCAATTCAAAAACATATCTACATATAAAATGTATATTTTAATTTATCTATTATTAAATAAATAATTAATCTATTAGATAAAATACCAAGTAATCAATCAGGCAATAAGTAATGCAATGTTATTGAAAATAATATATTACTGGCATTTGCTGTTGGACAATATTTTGCAAAGTTACTTGAAACTGTAAAATATCGTGAGGTATTCCAACCCCAGTAACATAATGGAATAGCTATTTTTGTCTAGTTTATTATCTTGTCTATTGATTTCAATTGCATCTTCGACAGAGCCGTCTTAACAAGTTTGAGCGCCTCGGGCTAAAAAGTTTTGCGCCTTAAATCTCATTGGAGTGAGTAATAATAAAATAACACCTATTAATATCGCAACATACACTTTTGTATACAACCTTCAGATTTCCACTTAAAAGATTTCCTCAGATTCCCTGGATTTATTTTAACTAAGTACAGCGAACCTTTGTCCCGGAAAACTACAGGAACAAATCCGCAATTTCTTAAGTATTTTATTTGTTTGTACAACGAACATCTGAGTCGGAAAAAAACTAGTTGGCTTCTAAGATAAGTCAATAGCATCCTCTGGATTTCCTCCGATTCCCCGTTAGTCCAGTTCTTAAGCTTGGATCGTGGTGCCCCTGAGCTATAGTTCAAAGGAAAACGATAGCCTGATTTTCGATTCAAACTCCTTCATAAGATTTTTGTAACAGCTAGTCCACAAAATTGGCTTACGTTAGAATAGAAGAAATCAGTAGATTCTAATCTTATATTCGGTTTAATGTGAACTGAGTTTTCCTTTTGAATCTTTTAAACTTGTTCGTTATATCGAGTTGAACAATAAAGGTTTTTAAAATATCGTGATTCAAATATATTAATAAATTTTTTAATTATTGCAAGTACTTTATCCATAATGATAAACGTCACGTAGTAAACGCTTGGTAACATTAGTTTTTCTTGGTACATTACTCCGAAGAGTAATATGATTACATGTGGTTTAATATAAGTAACCTGGTAAAAGTGCATTAACCCCTAACCACTCGTTTTATTTATCAATGTTGCACTTGCTCAACGATTAGTAGTTAGCTGTTGCAAAAATGTTTCACTAATTATTATTAATCAGTGCATTGACGCACACAAACATTAAAAATGACATTATTAATAATAACCATTACGTATTATGTATAGCACTGAATCGAAGAAAATTATTCACACAAATATTTTTGGTTGAATTTAGATCCAGTGCTAATGAATAAAACGATTATATTAGCACTTGACAAACAATATCAACGCCTGATAACGTATTTTCCGATATTCCACTCGTTCAATTTCTCAATATTGTGTAATTCCAGTTGTGGAACGCTAGGGGAGACAAAATTATTTTAATATGAATTCATTTTTGCTTTTCGCTAAATGAACTCAGTTACAAGAAAATATGATAATAATATTATTAACAGAAAGAAAAAAGATACATTTTTTGTGGTACCTACTTAAAAAAGTACTATAACTGAGATTGTACAATTTGGACGAATATTTTTACAAAACTGCAGCTTTTCGCTTTTGCATAATAATTATAAGAAAAGACATTCATATTATAAGCACGACAAAAAAGTAAGTTTGACTAGCAACAGGGTAAATTGGAAAAATTTAATTTTTAGTAAGAAACTGAAAATAATTTTATTAAAGAAGTGTTATGCAGTTTACAAATAAAAAATGAAGTTAATACTTATATTTTAATACAGAAATTTAGATATTTTAAAGATAATTCGTTCAGTCTGTTCACTCCGTGTTGCGTCTCACGTGATATTTTCCAGACATCGCAAATTAAGTATTATAAATGTTTAAAAATCTTGTATTGATGATGTAAATTATGTACAATAAAGTCGGTGGTTTAATATTATAAGTGAAGTTAGTAACCAAAACTTATAAATATTACTATTATATCACATTACAAATATTCTAGAGAATACTTAAAAAACATAAATTTTGTCCTATGTTGATTTGCCAAATTCTTTTTTAAAGATTTTAAAGCTGTGTAGAAAACTATTTAAAATTTTAAAAGAAACATGTTTCGAGTTACAATCATTTTGAAATAATAATTTAAATTCAAATAAAAATTACTTCAATTTTTGGAATATCTTGATAATAATAACTGATGGAAATCAAGGGTTGAAATTTTTCTAAACGCTTAAGACAGCTACATCCATAGGATCCTGAGGTTAAAAATCTAAAATTGCAATGCTTTAGTTGAGATGGGCCAAAAACCTTTAAAAGTGAAAAATTTTGTTTTTTACTTGCAAAATAGTCTATGTTCAATTGTCAGTATAGTGAAGTATGGTACTTATTTTTATTAAATTTCTAATTGCCTTGAAGCACATTAAGAATAGATAAGATAAAGGTAAAAAATAAATCTCCCGAATCCTTCATTATTATAGTGCTGTTATCTGTTAGTGTACATAAAGTGAGAGATACCTTTTATGTTTTATGTTAAGTTTGGAAACAGTCCATGCCGTCTGCATGAATAATATGCAAATATGTATTTTTTTGCGACTTTTTTTAACAGTTTTTAAATTTTAACAATTTAAAAAAGCTTCCAAGAACTGCTAATATTAGATTCGAATCGGAATCTAGAGGTGGTCAAAGAAATCGAAGAAATTTTGAGTGGATAGCTCTGATTGACAAATTAGTAGTACGATAACCTGGCCCAGCGCCGCATTTAGGGGTAGACAAGAGGGCAATTGCCCCCCCCCCCCCAAAGAAGACTGGGATTGTGACAAAAATAATGTTTTTTAGGTTTCTATACACAGTATATGAAGAAGCCTTATGTTCTGGTCCCGTGTCCGTCCGTCCGCATAATTCAATTTTTAGAATTATATTACCAATAGTAAATTATCGGTTTATTATTTTTTTAATCCGTTATTTTATTCAGAATAAATCGAATAGTGGTTTTCCGTGATTGGTGAATTTATTAAATATGATAAAAAAATAAAGTACAAAAATATTTGGGGAGCGATTTAAGAATAATTTGCACTTAATTCATATTAATGAATCAAATCGAGGTTTCCTTCACAATTAATCCAGAAAGAAAGGAGATGTATAGAAGCCTTAGAACTGCGGTCATCCGAGTTCCACCTTGTTTTACGTTGAGGTTTTAAAATTTAAATAAGTTTGGATTATTTACCGTCAGCACCGTTCGTTAATTACAATAGGATTAATAATTTCTATACCTCGGCTTTGTAAATTTCTCAGTTATCTCTGACGCACATCAATGGATTAACGAGAACTTAAAAAATTATCTGGTTTGCCCCCCTCCCCAATAGGCACTTTTTAAATACGCCACTGACCTGGGCCACAAATTTGAATTTTTTTAATGGAATTATGATAGTTGAGAGCGTAAATTTCTGATATAAATATTCAATTTAATGGTTTATTTAAAATTTCGGGTAAAAAAGGCCATAAAATCTAATACAATTATTCGATTTCCTGTTTCAGGTTAGTTCCGTCCAAGCTCTTTTAGTGATAAATTGCATTCGAAAATGACGGATCTATAAAAACGGAATTTTTGGGTAAAAACAACCCTGAAGCCACTCAAACTCGAAAATTACAGATCTAGAATGACGGGATCTTTGTTTTAACACGTCGACTGCCAAAGTCATTTTCATGATTCCGTTCTAAGAAGTCACCTGATATAATATAGTGGGATAAGTCGTAGTTGGCGTCCTAACCAAGAACACAAACTACGAGTTATCCCGTAGTTGGAAGAAGAGTAATAATAAAGAAGGATCTCACAGCCAGGTTTTAGTATGGGGGGGGGGGGTAAAAAAATAAAACTATTAAAAGTGCATAAAATAACCCCATTATTAATATGAAAAAAAACTAAAGATGTAATATTCATATGAAATAAATGAAAAAAGTAAAGAAAAACCAGAAGGTTCATTTGATTACATAGTACGTATTACAGAATTAAGGTGGGAGCCTTAGAATATAAAATAGGAAGGAAGGAAGGTATGCATATCAAGGCCGAGTCAAGTTGGTGTCCTATGGTAGCCGGTTGATATAATTGCCAGGGGTGTAGCATATTTACTAAAATGTTTTGAACACAAGCCTGACGAATAAGTTGGAAACCAATATTCCAGAATTTTGATACTTTTCAACTAAATAGCCTTCCTCATCTCATTTTTTGGAAATATAAATTATAAAAACGGTGTTTAATGTAAATAATTATATAATATTACTTCGTAATATGTACGCCAATGATTTAAGGAGTTATGGTCAGTAACCTCACAAATTAATATTTTTGTTATAAAATTATTTAAATAACTCTAAGTGCTTACTCCTGCCAAGTTATACCACATTTATGAGTTTTTTTGGTCTTAGAAGTCCTACAAACACTACAACTAACCATAATATCAATTTAAAATTTGAAAATATGAGTCACAGATAACGAAGTTGGTGTCCTGGGCGGAGCTTCTACCCACGACTTTTGACTCGTACTTGATGCATATGTTATAGCACATTCGCTCCTTCCTTCCTATTTTATATTCTAAGGTGGGAGCACATTAGGCGAAACGATGTGACGCGAATTTTGTCGCTTAGAGAAGTTTATGTAGAATCAAATGGGAACCCGCACATTAGGAATGTTCGCCTTAATGTGCGGGTTCCCATTTGATTCAATGTAAACTTAAGCATCAAAATTCAGCAATGTTAATATAATAAGTTATGACGCTCGCCTCTCCTTATTTTAATATTGTTAATGTTAATATCTTAACTTTTCGGGGGTGGGGGGGTTGAACCCCTAAAACCTTCCCCTTGGATCCGCCCGTGGATTTCGGTATATTGGAAATCAAATCAAACACTATATATTTATTATGTCAACGTTTCGGATTCTTTATGTATTGTTTTTACGTCGAGCATAATATTTATATGTGCCGTCAGAAGGATCTACAAAACAGCGTCTCTTGTGTGCAAAATCGATATTTCAAATTCGATTAGATACCTACTTATTTGAAAATTAAAAAAAAAAATGTTGATCCTGAGCTTAATCGCTTCATTTTAATGTTATCTTTCAAATTCTAAAATAATTTTTATTCTAACTATAAAAATCTGTGGGTTTGGTTTAAACTACTACTAAACGGTAACTATAAGAGATATGGAAAAATGGATGGCGCATCTTTGATCTCTTTTTTAGGGAAAAGCTTAATGGTGAAAACCGGAATCCGATACTTTTTTTCGTTTTAGAGTTATAGCCAAAAGTTCGCTTTTTCGACTTTTCGTTGAATGCCGATATCTCGGTTGTTTGTCAAGTTATAGAATAAATTTTATACCTTATTCATACATTTTCTTGAAGAAAATAAATTGGGATCAAGAGATTTTAAATATCTTCATTTGTTTTCGAGTTATAATATAAAGTTGTGTTTTTTTAAATGGAAACCTTAGTAGGATATGCCATATTTATATAGAGTTTTTTATCCTCTTTTCAATTATATAATATAACATGTGGGGTCTATTATTATAGTTTCATCCCGTTATATTAAAAAATGTTAAATAAAAATAAAGGATCTGAAAATTAAACGTTGGCTTTGTCAAAACAAAACAAAAAATCATTAGTGAGATCTAAAACAATTGTCTCCAATTGTTTTTAATAGGTTTCTTTAGTACCTACTCTATTATTTACCTTTTATTTTATAATTATTATAATTAAAAATTATAATATACAAGAAGCTGAAGAAAATACTAGGAGCTGTGGATGCAAATCCTTCCATTTCAACCCGTCAAATTGAAGCTGAATCGGGAATTTCCAATAAATTTCACCTTGTGAAATAAAAGGTAAATAATAGAGGGGGTGCTAAAAAACCTATTAAAAACAATTGGAGACAATTGTTTTAGATGTCAATAATGATTTTGTGTTTTGTTTTCACAAAGCCACCGTTTAATTTCCTTATCTTTTATTTTTATTTAACAGTTTTTAATATAACGGGATGAAAATGAAAGAATAGACCCCACATGTTGTATATAATTAAAAAGAGCATAAAAAACTCTAATGAAATATGTCATAGTCAACTATGGTTTCCATTTAAAAAAACACAACTATATATTATAACTCGGAAACAAATGAAGATATTTAAAATCCTTCTGGCCCAATTTATTCTCCTCAAAAAAATGTCTAAAAAAGGTGTAAATATTTTTTCTATAACTTTACAAACAACCGAGATATCGGCATTTAACGAAAAGTCGAAAAAGCGAACTTTTGGCCATAACTCGAAAACGAAAAAAAATATCGGATTCCGGTTTTCAGCGTTAAGGTTTTTTTAAAAAAAAGAGATTGAGGATGCGCCATCCATTTTTCCATAACTCTTATAGTTACCGAATTCCCCATAAGAACATTCGAATTTGAACCACCCTGTACTACACTCAACGCGTCAAAGTCGAAGATAGTTTAGATATTAAAAAGCACATAATATTATCAAGAAATATTGTAAGCAGATATAAATATAAATAAAATAAAAATTAAATATTATATAATCTTTCAATTGTTTTGAATATAGATTACTTTTTTGTTTTCATTTCGAAAATAATCGTGAAATCGGGCCTATCCTGCATTATTATGCTTTTATTGATTTTTTAATTTTTCTCTTGTTTCATAGTGTGATAATATTTCTTCTTCTTTTTCAAACATTCCTAGTTCTAATCTGTCAAAAGTGTTAAATTAATGTTTTTTAAACAATAATTTTCTACGTATGTATTTTTCACTTCACAGTTAAATTCTATTATCTTAATGTTTTGTTTAATATTAATAATTAGTATACCACTTATCCTATGTCTTACAGACAATAAATTATATAATAATTGTAATACAGTCATGAATGAACAAGCAAACATTTTCGCTCAGCGAAGATTTCAAGAATAGCAATAGAAACAAAACTGCTACTCTGTACATTTAGGCAAGTTACAACAATATAGTAAAATTCTGGAAAATTATTTTTGTACTCGATTATACCGATCCTTTCTCACGGGAAATAGATATACTATGCCTGACACATATTTTCTATATTTGCACATTTATAATTAGCAACTTTTATGTGAGTTTTAAGGAAACCAAAAGTCGGTAAAGATAAGAAAAATTATCAGTGTTTTCCGATTTCTCATGGTTTAAACAAATTTTGTGTAAGTATCGATTATTATGCTATAAAAATTAATAATTCTTACCTTCCGTATTTAGAGGGGTTATGATGGGCGTCGAAGTGGGAGCCAGTGCAAATTAATTGGGGCAAAGCAAGCCCCATTCAACGATTACAGGCCTAACACCTACGAACACCTGCACAAGAAAAAATAAATATAAAATATTGTAAAATGAAACAGTTATGGAGGTCACGGTAACGATCTGCTTTTGTTATTTATCCATGCATTTACAAAGAACATTCGCTCTTCCCTCTTCCTAACTCTTGTAGCCTGAGTTGGCTCAAGTAACGGTAAAAACGATAAAATTAAGAGAGAAAACGTTCCGGTGCCATTTAATCTATCTTATAAAATTCAAATGAGTAAATATGTACCATCTACTTTTATTATGCTGTATTAAAAACGAAGCAGCAATGCATTACACCACATGTGCACATTTCCATTTATATTAGGTACTGGACTCTACTCCGACTACCACGCACTAGTAATAATGTACTTCAATTTAAGCAAAATTTCAATTTCGTAATTAGGAACACGAGTAAAGACATAAAAAGTGAAATTAAATTTTTTAATGTTATGAAATATTATTATGAATCAGCTGGTCTTAATGGACAGAAGATGGCTCTTAATCGACCGACTTCTGTCTACTAAAATTGACGTTCTCAAAAAACCAAGGAACTACTCACCAAATTGCTCTCGACTTTGTTTGGAAAGTATCCTACAAAGTCATTTTGATAAAGACAATACCGACACTACTTTATATTTTTCAGTTTCACCCCCGACAATATCGAAAATATTTTTGTAGAAAATTTCACCACCAAAGTTCAAAACGTTAAAACGACTGTTGCAAGATTTATAAACCGATTAAATTTTGTTAGATTTCATTCCTATTTTGTAAAATTTCTTACAATAAACACCACAGACCACGACAGTATTGTCAAACTTGGAATCCGATTTATTGACTGATGAACTACATTAGCGCCACTGCGCTGTAATTTTGCACTTTCTGGTCAATATTTTGTTGTTGTACAAAGACGAATTTTGTTTCAGTAAATATTTTGGGATTATTTCACAGTTTTAAAATGTAAATAATACACAATAGGGAAGTGTGGTGATACGTAATTTTTATTCGAAACCTGACGATACCATTTTAAATACGTATGTGTAGCAAATACAGGTTTTCGTGAGTTTTACTTCAACATAACCTATAATTCTATCAACAGTCAACAGAAAGTTAAAATTTGTATAACAATGGAAAGCATACTTGATAGACATTTAAATGAAAATATTAACAATAATATTAAAAACGAATTGAATTCGGACATTGATGAAGACTACGACGAGTTGGATAGCAAGCAAGAAGCAAAGCTGCCGATAAACAGAAATCTTTTCAACTCCGATTCTGAGGATTCAAAAGCAAAAATGTTTAATTATGGTTTAGATCAAGGTGGTTCTATCAAAATGGAAACTGATATTATATTACCAGAAATTTCACAGGCAGCAAGTAATATACAAATCGATATTAAGAAAAAGGAAACGAAAAGTAGGAAAGAATTAGAAGAAGAAGAACGAGAAAAGATGCAGTAAGTATCGAGACTTTTCTTCCTATAAAAAGTGTATTGTATTAAATTTGGTTCACGAAGATTAGTAACTACGATTACATTTTTATTTAATATTTCATATTAACGTCCTATTTGATGATACTTTCAGGGTTCTTGTTTCTAATTTTACAGAAGAACAATTAGATCGATACGAAATGTTCAGACGTTCTGCATTTCCCAAAGCTGCCGTTAAGCGCTTAATGCAAACTATCACAGGCTGTTCGGTATCTCAAAATGTCGTCATAGCTATGGCAGGAATTGCCAAGGTATTTGTTGGCGAAATTGTTGAGGAAGGTACTGTAAAGAAAACTGTTTTTAACATAGATAAATTCAATTTTATTATACAGGTTTGGATGTAATGGAAGAACACTCCGATAGCGGGCCATTGCAACCTAAACACTTAAGAGAAGCAGTACGACGTATACGACTGCAAGATGGAATTCCAAGTGGCAGAACATATTTTAAGAGTAACTTTCGGCTTTAATTATGTTCATATTTGAAAATTATATTTAAGTTATAATTTAAATAGATATAAGAAAGTTTTGTTATATTTTTGTTAAATAAACATGTCGAGAGCTAACACGTTTATTAGATTTAAAAGAAAATAATACCAATTATGATAATTTTACCAAAATACTTACGAGTTTCTTTCTGTTTAGGTTAAAATGTCATCACATAATGTATTCAAGAGGGCACTATTATTTATCAATAAGTGAAAGTACTCGGGTTCAATTTTTTCTCCGGTTGAAGCAATCACGATTTTTTGTTATAAAAACAAAGTCAAAATTTTTAATTATTCAATTTTTTATTCTGATTTTTCAATTGATTTTAGGTATACATAAGCAATAACATTCTCGTGTTAAATTGCTTAAATTCTAAATTTTGGTCGTCGACTATAAGAGGTATAGTCGCGACCAAAGTTTCAAATTTTTGCATAGTTTAAATGAATTTCATTTCACATCATTACTTGAAAAATTTTCTATATACTTTTTCCAAAAACAACTAATTTATACATTAGTTTATTACGAATATTTTGAATAAAAAAAAACTATGCTATGAAAATATCGCACCCCTGTCCAGTCTGTCACTGCCTAAATATTTTGAAAGAAAGAACATAAAAAAAAATAAAAAAAAGTTTAATAATAGAAAGCCCAGGCATAATATGCAAAATATTATAAAAATGGAAGTTAAGTGTGCCGCGACCTTTCGCTCAAAATACTGACCTTTCTTTGAAGGAGAAAGTAAAATAAATAATTTGTTTATTTATTGTATATTTTGTTTGTTTTATTAATTTAAAAATTAATTATTATTTCATATAAAAATTTTGGATATGCAGTTGCTCACAAATTTCGTTACACTTGGAATTTAAATTTATGTAATGGGGGGGGGGCTAATTATAAAAATGTGACTCCACAATAAGTGGAAATACAGTTTTTAAACATTCACAAGGTAATTTATAATACTCCTATTAATTATTTTTAATTTTTGGAGTAGAAGTCAATAGAATAAAACAAATTTCTCGTGAACTACACTAAATATCGAAAAACTGTAAAAGAAGCTATTTCAAGATAGGAAAGGAGGGACTGGACTGTGTCTTGCGATACGCTAGGCTTCGCCCTCAGCTACCCCAATTAAAAAAAAAATTACAAGTATCATATCTTTGGGGACACCACAAATTAAAGGTTCTTTAAAATGTTATTTTTTTAAGCAAAAAAATTAAAATCTCAACTTGAATTTTTTTCAACTTTATTTTTTGTATTACAAAATAACTGTCAAATAAATAAAATACTAGAGTATCTTTTAACGCAAAGAAAATTAAAATTAATAATTTTGCTTTCAAGAAATTGATTAAAAACTATTTTAACTGAAAAACCAGAGAAAATATTAAATAATAAAACTAACGATTTGTAAAATATGTTTATGGTGAAAGAATATTGCTTTTTAATATATATTTCTTACAATAACTTGCTTTACCTGTAAGTTTTTAGTATAATATGAAGTATATTCCGCGGTATTTTGCGATGGAAGAAATAAATTTGAGAAAAATTCTTAGTGATTCCAAAGGGTCATGTAATATAATATAAGCGAATGTATTTTTAACGATGATTTTTTCAATTTACAATAAATTATAAATTAATAACAATAACAGAATTAACAAGTTATAATATGAACATCAAATTATCCACTACGGTGGAAAACTTCGTCCGTGCATGTCCCTGTATTATAGGCATCGACCCTACGACCGAAGTGTAATTTCCTCGTTGAATTAAATGAAATCCATTCGAATTAAAAATGACACAAAGAAAAAGAAATTGGTACGAGTCTTGAACTCGTGACGATTGGAATAAATTGTCACGAGATCAAAACGTTAAGGGGGAGCACCACGGTTAGGTAACCTTTGCTGAATTTCATATTAAAATTTAATCTCGTTCAGTTATGGGATTTCCTTGATAAAATACCAATATTTCGTTCTCACGTTAGCTGATAACAGCATTCGTGTTTTTGGTTTTTAGCTATTATGGTATTTTTATCTACATTTCCAAAAATTTTTTTTCAAAAAATTTTTTTAAAAATTTAAGTTAATGTATGTATTATTTCTTCTTATTTCTAGAATTTGCTTTATATCAATCTGCTTATGCATTGGATAAAATTTGAGAATCTTCTGCATAGAACATTTCATAAAAAATAGCTATTAAAAAAAATTTGAAACCATTTTAATATTATATTATGTCACCTACTTAGGTAATTATTTTATTAAATTCAAGTTTCTTTATTTTTAATCGAAAATGTTAATAATCAATTTTTTATAATTTCTTGTGATTTTTGTTTTCAACGTTTACTTGCAAACGTTAACAGAACATAAGGTTGCTTTTCAATTTAGTTTTTGATACTTTAATATCATTTCTGCCCTTAGGACCCCTGTTGTTATCAAAACAAGGAGTAGGAAGTGAGGCCAACGACTTGGTTCTTATCAGAATTAACACTGCATCCACAATATTACACTTACAGTAAACGCGCGTTAGTATGTGAATGTTTATTCCTTTTGGTGTTAGACGCTTGTACCAACAGAGATTACAATGTGGAAATTTTTGGTAGTTTTATCACTAGGTAAATAGTTATTTTTTTAATTACAAGAATGATTAAATTAATATTAATGTAGTACCAATAGTAGTATCGTTTATGGACTTACGCCTAAAAACTGGATTGCAATTTTAATATAATTTTATATCTATTATTAACACAAAGAGTTTGAGCATCCCAATTATCAGCACGGATTGATAACAAAGTTATTATTTAATGAATGTATATAAAAGTTAGATGATCTGTTTCAAATTATAGCAATATTGATCACCAATTAGGATACTATTATATTGGCTATTAATTAATAGATATCATCAATAATATTTATAAAATACTACCTAATTTATGTAAATGATGATATTAATAAAAGAATAAAAAGAAGACGACGAAAACTAATTTTTCCAATTTTGGATAATATTAATAATAATTATAAGAAATAAAAAAAAACATTCTATCTCCAAGTCTTCTATTATTTTAAATGAGACGCGTTTCGGGAATTATATTATTCTCATCATCTTTTTCATCATTATCATATATTAATAATCACTTTTATGTAAGTTTTTATAATATTGATTAATTATTCAATTTATAGCCTCGAAGACTTGATGATATGGGAATAATAATATTTATAAAGAATCCAAAAACTTAATTTTTGATTTCTTATAATTATTAGTTAATGATAGCTTTTGTCTGTGGATGTAAAATTAAATTTAATGAAACAAATAATAATTCTCTTCTCATAAGATAAAATTTATTTAACCATAAATTAGTTTCGTACCTAATGCGCATTATCAGATTGAATAGGAACATACCAATTGGAGTCTTAAAATTCAACTTGTTATTTTGTTTTATAACAACCATTAGTCATAAATGTAATACTTGTATCGTTTTCCAGGCTTAAAAAACCTGTTTTATTTAATAAAATTTTGTATGAAACACAAGGAATTCGTTCACTTTTCCCGCAACTATCACACAATTACACAAAATGAGACATTTCATAGCTAACACATAAATAGCTATTTTTACTAATTTTTAGTTATTAAATGATTTTATTTTCTATAAAATAATTTTACATTTTCTAAACGTTCTAATTTAAAAAAATATTCAGAATATTCTCGTTAAATTAATTTAAATGCCTATAAACTTTAATAACATTATATTAAGTTATTTAACTCAACTGTTTGAATTTTACTAATATAAGTAGAGCTGTGCAAAATGATTCATTACCAATGTTAGATGAAGGGGAGGTGATCACCTCAGGTGAGCTATAGGGGCTGGAGACCCAGACCTCCTCGATAATGGAGCCCCGAAGGGTCCATTTTGCTGCTGAATTAAAAATTAACAAGCTAAATGAAGGTGATATTATAATACCGAATTCATTTTATAAGCTTTCAACAGATATTTACTGTCATTACTTTTGCATTTATTGATAAACGATTGACGCCAGCTTACTAATTTAGCTGTTCGATTGAATAATAATTTTAACAAGTTAATAATTTATATAATCGATTTATTTAAGATGACCTAAATGGAAGGTTTCATCTGTGATATACTCCAGTTTCAAGGATGGTTTATGTGATTAAAATATGTACTAACAATTTCCGCGTATTGCTGATTGCGCTATAATACATCTATGATTAAATAAAAGTTTGATAATTTTTTTAAATTAACTATCCAATGTGGAATATAAATAGGAAGACTGAAAACTAAATTAATATTATTTAAATGCAAAGTAAAGGTACAAGCTGAATATTTCAATATACTCGTATTCTAACATTTTTTCATATTATACACTAAGAGCTAGACCAATCCGTAGGAATTAGAATAATATCATAATTACAAAAAAAATATTAAATGTTTAAAAATATGGTAAACTCAACACCCGATTGATGATTTTTTGATGACGTGTAATTAACATTGGAAAACGAGACAATATAAAACGAAACTATCCTGTTGAGGTCACAAATATTAAATTTTTTTATTATGAAATCAAAACTCTCACTTTAAAAGAAAAAACTTACAGTAAAAATTGAATCTATTTTAGGGTAAGTATATGTGTCTTGGCATATTTAACTAGCTTTGGGTACATAATAATTTTTATTTATATTTGTGTACAGTCATTCAACTCCGGGTTAAACTCATTTTATCTTAAACTAAATTAATAAACACAAATTTCGCAATAAAATAATTATTTAGTTCATACAACAAAAATTTAATTTTTACCATAAGATATTATTAGATTTTATAAATCATTGCTAAATATTTAAAAAAAAAGTATAGTTTTTATAAATTGATATAGGAACCTATTATTAATATTTTAATAATTAAGAAATAAAATTTAAAAAATATTTTCTGATATTTTCTTCATTGTCAGATTTCAACAACAAACTCAAGGCTTGATAATTATTTTGTAATAAATGTAGTTATCGCGATTACTTATTACAATGTGACCCTCAATACACAACTTAAAGATTTATAAATTTTTTCGACGAGTAAATGATGAAAACCCTATTAAAATAATATTGTTTAAAATATGTTTAGAAGCTCGCCCTTTGTAGACTGGACCATTTTGGGTATGAAAAAGTATTCCGAAAAACCAGTTTTTATAATATCGATAGTTCATCGATTCTCATTTTATCAAACTTGTATTCAAAGCTGCAAGAGTAAAATACTCGCTGTGAAAATATTAGATTTTGGCAAATCAATAGCATATTTTAATTTCTTGTCAACAAATGTATTAATGTCATAGTTAAAAATGCCTAATTTAATTAGTTTTCAAAACTGAGGATTAAAATGAAAAGTGCAATTCACATTGATACGAAAGCAACAACCGATATCGTCTGACTATATAATAGATAATAGTAAAAGCTGGATTATCTGGAAAGCAATGTTGATGCCATGTCTTTTATAACAAAGATATTGAATTTCTTGCATACATAATTGATACAAATAAAATCATGCAGTGTACTCTCTTCAAATGATCTTGTATGTACCATATTATATTACATTTTATAAAAATTTTAATGTGGGCAGCTATTTTATTTTTAACAAGGGATTCGCAAATTTTTAAACATTTTTACAATACTCTAATAAAATGAAATGATAAATAAAATCTATTCACATTGAATTTGCTAATTTTTAAAGAAAAATTTACTCGTACGTTTAACCAAATTGCAATAAATTAATAGATATATGTACATAATGTAAGATATAATTGCAATATATACACAGATTATGTTATGTGGACAACTATGATGTTAATTAATTCTAAGTTATTTTGTTTTTTTAACAGCAAACATTTTTTTTTAATTTACCAATTGCTATTTTCAGCATTTGAAATTCCATTTTAGATATTATGTTATTTTAATTTTGAACATTTAATAAAATACGTCCATCGTTAGCTTCTGAACTATATTTGTAGGGATGCCATTTATAGGTCATTTTGTTTTAATTATTGGTTTTATTTCAACATTTTTTTGTAATTTAAGAACATTTTTATAACGGTGATTGTTTTTTTAAATTTAATAATTTTAAACCACTTAACACTAGAAAGACGGCAGCGGTATTTGACCGTTTCGTATTCTTGTTTTAGTTATATTTTTAAACTAAGTTTTTTTAAATTATGCTGCTTTATGACTTTTCCTAATTTATTATGAACTCTTATTTGATAAAACTTCCCAAGTTGCACATATTATTTTAATGCAATAATCGATTCAACCACTAAACAAAATAAGAGTGCGCAACGGTCAAATGACCGCTGCCGTCTTTCTAGTGTTAACCCATCGTAACGCCAAATAATCCGGTGCTGATTAAAACAGCTTTTAGTAATATTATTCAAGTCGAAATGTTCATTGCAACAATGATTGCAAGTTAAACTAGTTAATTATTTAAATATTGATCAAGTTGAACTGGTATCAAATGAGATAATTTTAATTTTTAGCGGGAGTCCAAGTCTCTAATAGCTGCGACATGGATCAAATTAGAGAAGGTTGCAGAATTCAAAACCGTGGATGTTCGTGTGGAATTGGATGTATTTCTGAATACAGATATGCCACATTACAAGAATGCCACAATGCTATGAAGGGTTAAAAATTAGAACATCAATATTCTCTGATTGAATAAAAATTACTTTTAGGTAAAAGAAGTGACATTTGCACTCCTAATCCTTGTCAGCATGGCGGAAGTTGTTTGCAAATATCCCAGCATCCTGGTTTTAGATGTCGATGTGAAGAGACGGGTTATTTTGGAGCACTATGTACCCGAGGTAACAATACTTCTCGTTATTCGTCACCCTTAAAACCTAAAACATAAAATTGTTACAGCTTGCCCAGTTGTTGGTGGAGGAAGAATTGCAGAACGTGTTTATCCACACGAGTGCATAGTGATATAAAAACAATAAGATGTGGAAATTTAAAATGTACATTATGAAATAAAGTATAATAGGCAATAAATAATAATAGAATAGAACAGTGTGTACTGCTGACTTAAATGTTTATTTTCTTTCAAATTAAAACAATTTTACAAGTATAAAGATAATCCACATAGATATCATTTGTTAACTGCTATTGAAAACTGCATCCTACAGTACCCACACCAACAAATGGATAAGAAGACATTTACATTACCAAATGTGTAAATAAATTATATAATTGGCTAAAACTAACCAAAAAAATTAGTAAATTAAAAATAAAATGAATTTGTACATGCTTTACAATTGTTCGAATAGATGATTATCACAGAAATAGAAATGACGTCACAGGACTCGTTTAGACCAGGTGTTGTGGGTACCGCATAAACAGTAAACTAACATTACACTTAAATTGTCAAAACAAAATATATAAAACTCTTATAATGTAAAGTTCACTTAACGATGCAGTCTTTCTAGTTTATATTCTAATTATTTAATGATGTACGTTACAGTAAATTCATTGTATTACCATTAGTCAATGGATTATCATTTTTTTGGTTTCCAAGCAGTGATTCAAAGCCCAGCAATACTGCAGCAAATGGCGTTTTTTTAAATTCAACAATGTATAAACATAAGCTACTACTATTATTGATGTGTACATTCTGAAATTTTCTGGTCTAATTAATTTTCGATTCATTTTTTCTCTCGAGTAATTTTTAAACAAATGTATGGGGGGAATAAGACTTATAAAATACAGTTTTTGCCGATTTCACTGCTAACACAGTAGCAAATCACTACTGAAAGCACTAATACAAGTGCATGCAAGATTTTAATAAATACAATTTTAAGTTACTCAGTTATACAACCAGGCAGACGAACAATCCTTTCATGATGTGTAAACCCAGACGAACCGTCTGGACCTTTCGGTTGTCGAATCACAATAACTCGAGGACCCGTTTCTTCTATTAAAATCGGACGTAATCGATTTAGAAGTCGTTCAGGTCGAGCTTGTCCGTCACTAAAAAAAAGTTTAAAATATTAGTTTTAAACACAAAAACGCAATCGAAACTGTCTTACCCAACTTTCACCACATTACACGCTGAAGATTTACCGTTTCGTTGATTGGTAACTAACACAAATTCAACTTGATCACCTATTTGAAGCGAGGTATTGTCTTTAACTTCGGACATGTGAAAAAATAACTTTTTTCCTTCGTCCACTTCGTAAGCAAGAAAACCAAACTGGCCTTTAATAGCATCCACGGTAGCCTTTAGTTTTTTTCTTACTGCCACAATATTAGCTGCCCTACCAGAAGAATCCACTTGAAATTGCACTGGATCACCAGCTTGTAATAATTCTCTTTTGTTTGATAGACCCATAATACCAAATTCAAATTGTTTATTTGTTTCTTCAAATTGTTCATTAACTACTTTAATTAATCCTGAGTAGTCAGGCTGATCTGGATTTACTGACCGCAATGGTCGTCCAATGATTCCATCGTACAATTCATCAGTTAGTTCTGGCAACTCAATACTACCTTTCGATATTATACGTACATTTTCGGCAGAAGAGCAGGTTCCTGATTTTTCACGGCCACCAAGATTATATTCAACTTCTTGGCCAAGTTCTAAAGTGTTCGCATCTCCTTCAAAATTACTAAAAAAGAAAAAAAAATAGCTTTTATTCTTGAACATTATATTGCCTGAGTGAGAGTGAGGTGGAATTGAACATAGGCGTTTTACCTTAGTATGGGGTCAATGTTACAATCTTGAACAAAGAATAAATTGTATGCTCTAGTCTTAACAGCTATCAAATGAGACAGATAAGACAAATTTAAATTTAAGGTACCTCAAATAATGAAGGTCAGAAAGTTGAAGGAAAAACTGCAGAAATTGGTTAAATCAAGTTTTCGTCAGATGTTCGTTTGATTGTAATGCGTTTTCTATTAAAATTTCAGATCATTTACACCCGTATTCATAGAATATAAAATTAAATTAAAATTCCTAGTTATTATTTATAATTTGTCATTATATTTCTGATGAAGGTACAATCAGTGCCGAAATATTAAAATACTTATTAATTTATTATCATTTACTTTAACTCTTTTTAATTTAATTTTATATTAATTTTATATAGTTTCACGAATTAATAATTCCAATTAATTATTATTCATGGAATAAGCCTTACTGATACATAATACTCAGCTTTTTAAATTGACCCTTATCAACTGAGATGAATCCAGATGTTAGGTATCCTTCTTAAGGGTTAAGTACCTCATGAAAAATTTAAATTTTCACGAAAAAAATTTAGTACGCTTTGAACTGCAAGCTTTCAAAGCTTAAAAAGTGCCAAAAAACCAATGCGGCTAATAATTATACAGGTACAAAGATATAGTGCGGATTCACAATGAACATAAGAATAAGAAATGTAAATAAAATCTTATGCTGAAAGATATGGAATGGCTTCTTGCGAATATCGCAATTATTTCAACATTATTCAATTCTCGATTAAGCTTTCATTTGGATTTCTTATGTTTATGTTCATTGTGATTCCAGACTTAGCTGGTCCCACGAGAGCGTAAGTGTGACTCATTGGTTACTACTGTATGAATTGACACTATTAGGCTGCCTTTGTCATACTTGCAAAAAGCACCTAATAGAAAAGACAGCAACTATAAAAACGGCAACTGTCAAATTGATTGTTATTGTTAAGTAATAGAAGATAGCTTATTAGACAAACGTTTTATTTTATATTGTTCGGATAGTTCTCAGGTGTGGATCATACTCCAGCTCTCGTGGGACAGGCTATAGCACCCAAATACCCTGTATATTATGCACAAAATTTATTAATTGTTACGGACTTACCTAAAATGGAAGAATACCTCCTTGTCATGTTGGATTGTTTCAATAAATCCAAATCCATCTTTTAATGCAGCAATGAATCCTTGATGCACTTGTAAAGGTGATTTGTTGTTATTATTGGGTTTTGCTATACCATTTGTTTGTGAAGCAGGTTGTACAACTACTACATCGACTGCCACTAATTCTTTATTACGTTTTACTTGATTAACATTAAACTGCACCTAAAAAATAAAATGTTACAATAAATTGCAAATGATTCAAATGTTTAATTACTTTGTCACCAAATCTTGGGAATAGCTTGCAGTCGCAATCTTTCGAGTAATAAGAAACTGTCTTTTTAATACCATTCGTTTGGTACGTTATTAAACCAGTTTCTAAAACGTGATCTCCTGTACCATTCTGAGTTTTAGTAGGACTTCTGTTTGCTGACCAGTTATGTGGAGAAATTTCTTTCGAAACAATGCCATTTACTTCATTTTCTACTGTGCTTTCAAATTGAACGGTATTTAATGGTAAACGTTTCATTCTTATAGCACTTTGTCGATTATTTGCATAGGTGCTAGTTTGATCTTGTACAACAGTGAACTCATATTCATCATTAATTTTGACTTCTTGATCGATATCCAGGACTTCATTAAAATGAAAAAATAATCTAGGTTCACGTTCTACACATCGTAAAAATCCAAAACCTTCTTTAACAGATGCTACGACGCCTTGTTCACGCCGTTCACCAGAAACTACAAAACTTTCATCCAAGAGAGATATATGAGTGGCTCTATTCAACTGATCCCGTCGATCCGTTGCAATTTGGAATTGCACCCAGTCACCATGTCTTAATGTAAAATCACCTTTTTGATCTTTGTCACCAAAAGAAATTTCTACTTCAGAATGATCGGGCGCACGATAACGAATTCTGCCAGGTAAAGCGTCAGTTTGGTGTCTCGTATTTGGACCTCTATCGAGGGGTTTCAAAACTTGTCCTTTCAACATTTCAGGTTTCAGATCTTCAAATATTACAGTTCCAGGCGATAAACGTGTAATGTTGCATGCCACTTCTTTACCCTACAAATATTATAAAATATTTAGCATCAAATACTTTTAGAAAACTGTGAACTTACGTTACGTGTTTGAATAATAAATTCAACATCATCTCCTAATCGTAGTTCTTCTTTAGTTTTAGCTTCAGAAAAATGAAAAAATATTTCTTTAACAACATCGGCTCTCTCAATAAAACCAAAGCTTTCTTTCATCGAACATATAACGCCTTGGTATTTTACTGGATGTGCAGGATTTTCTAGACGCACATGACAAGCGCCTAGATTTCCACTGCAATATAATGTATCATAGTAAAATAATTTTAAAATAAACATCAAAGCGTTTTATTTACCGATTGTTGGTGGCTATTTGAAAACTAACTTTATCGCCTGATCGTAATGTAACATTGCCTTCTACGTCATCTTTGGTGTAAGGTAAAAAGAAACACTCGCCACGATTTTCATAACTAATTCTTCCTTGAGTATCACCACCAGAACCCTCTAATCTTAATTCTGTCGTGACTGTGCCGGTCACTCTTTCTTCACTCATAACCTATAAAAGAAAAATACGAATTAATTCGTGAATCATAATATAGGTATTATTATTATTATTAGTAATAAAATTATAATATTTTACTTACAAGCCCTTTTATGTTTCTATAAAACATTGCTCAATCTCTTAAAAATTATTAACTCGATACTACATGCAAATGTCAGTAATTTTAAAATAAAATTGTGTCAGATTTCCGTTTTTATTTAAAAATTATTTTAGGCAGCAACAAAAAGGTTAAAACAAAACCAAGCAATTTAACATTCACAACTCACAAAATTCGTTTGTACAATTTATTAATCTGTGTGCAAAAGTTTTTTCAACTTGTAGCTACACATCACAACACACATGTCAGAAACATTTAGGTTATCAAAACAACACACAAATACTGCAGCGCACACATTTCAAGCAAACAATGCAAAATGTAATCCTAGTAATATTAAAACTATTCATTTTTGCAACCAATTGATTTCTTTTCTTTTTCATTATACCTAGAAAATACTTACCACTTCGGGCGCTATCTTGGTTACTGAACTTGCAATTGGCTTTCCAGTTCTACGATCATAGGTCATCTCAAATTCAACAGGATCGCCAATTTTCAGATGCTCAATGTTACCACTGAATTGACTAAAGTGAAAAAATAATCGAGCTTGTCTCTCACAGCATTGAATAAAACCATACGAATGCTAAGAAAAAATTAAGTAGGTAATGTACGATTAAAAATAAATTTTATCATTATTTATTTATCTATCTCTTGAAAATAAATGAGGAAGGATGTTAGTGGTAAACAAATATAGAAACTGATAACAAACACAAAATATCAAATGGTTTTGTCGAGATAGCTAAAGTAGGTACTAAAAAAATATAAAAATTGCACAATTTGAAGTGCGCAAACTTCTAATAATTATTTGCAATATTTAAGATTGTACTATTGATACTCAATACAAAATTGTAAATTCCTTCTATGCATTTATTTCTAGCTCTTATCTAAATATGATTCAACATAAAAATATAATATAATTTTTAAATTGTAACATTGTTTTTATTCTAAAATGAATATAAATGAAGACTCACCAATAATTTTTCAATAATACCAGTTTCACGTGTGCCCGAATTTGCAGAATTTGATTCTGTATAATTTGTGTTACCATTTGAAAAAACGCTATTGCTAGATGAATCACCGCTACTGTTGTATACATTGTTAGAATCAAGCGAAAAAGTTCCAATTGTTGGGAAACGACCTGTCGTATGTGTAGTACTCGATGACCCATATAAACTACTGTATGAAGATTTATCTTGTAAAAGAGGAAAATCAGGTCCAAATCGAGAACTTGAGTTAGAACGATTGAAGTTAAATGCTTGTGAAGATTTACCTAAAATATTAAAACTTTATTAATACATGAAAGATTTTATTTTTCATAATAATGTACCACCATTTTCTCAATAATAAATTTAAAAAATGTATATTTGGACCTCCCAAATGCCAGAGCGACTAAGTCCATGTGTTAATTCTTATAATAGCTAAAACCTTTTTCAGTAATAAACTTTTCTCTCTCTGCCTGTTATAGTACAAAAAAGGCATGACAAATACCTTTTAGATCTTGGAGCAAATAAGCAAATTTGTACCAAATGGAGAACTGCATGTTGGCAAACAATCAAAAACAGCAGTCAGAGATGATCGGTACAAACATTAGGAATCAAAGACATAGTATAAATATTCTATAATATGAAAAAATTCTGAATGCAGAAATCCTGTTTCACATCCACAGGGGATCCACACACAAGATAGGGTGGTATTTAAGATTTTCAAGTTGATGGTATAAGGTGAAACCTAAAATTCAACCAATATGGGTTTCTTTCACTTAGTACTTTCTGGATGTCGTACTTTGTAAATTTGACTGATATGAATCGATTAAATTTTAATGCTACATTGTTTTTCAAGTATTTATGAAAATTACTTCCTCTTTGATAAAGATTTAATTGTTAATTTGTTTGATAAATGTTTCTGCCTATCTGTTTTCTTATAAAGGTTCATTATTTTTTTCAACTTGCTAAAATATTATTGAAAATTGTTGCAGATATCGTAGAATAGTTTAGCCCAAAAGTATTTGTAATTATGTCTTGGCTAGGTTTAAAAGAATGTTTTGAAGAACTTAAAATGAGCCAGTTCATTTATATGAGTCTGGGCTAATATAATAGCATTATTACTCGACTTCCAAAACAAAGCAAGGGTATAAATTATTATGGTTAGGTGTAGGTATGTATGTATGTTAGTTTATGTGCCTCTCTCTAGAGAGGCCTTAGCCTGAAGTACTGAATCGATTTTGATGAGACTTTTACTAATAATAGCTCTTTTAAGGTATATAACTAAGAGTGACCGGACATTTCGCTACCACTTCCGAATTGTTACTAAATTAGATGGCAAATTTTAAAATTAGTATTTCTTAATTAATTTTTCGCAAGACTATTGTTTCACAAGTTTCATTTAATAACAAACTAGAGGTGGTAGAGAATATTCTAATAGCGAAATATCTAGTTTTAGAACCATAACAAATAGTAAATCTCGTTGATTCATTCATAGGCGTCACTTCTAAGTTGCTAATATTGTTTCGATAGAAATTAAATAATAAAAAAAATGAATAATAATGGAAGTAAAGTTTTTACCTTCTAGTGTAATAAATACACTGAATAGGGCTATATTAACACTAAGAAGAAATAAATTAAAAAATAATTTAAATGAATAAAAAAATCCCTTTAAAAGGCAAGGAAAATTCAATTCCACTAGCTGGCTTTCTATATTATTCTAAACTTAAATTCCATTTTCATACTACTAGTCGAGAAGCTGCAATAACTGAGCTTAAGTGAGGTTTAGAATTCATGAAAGTATAAGCACTGTCTGTACTGTACAGTACTTAATACTTGTATAAAGTTTAGAATATGGAAAACTAGTTGGTGAAATTTTTTTCTTTCATTACAAAGCACTAATCTAAATTGTTTATTAATTTGAAAATAAGTATTTTTTGTAGTCGTTTTTCTTTGATGTATTGAACATTTAAGTCTCGTTGTACTGGTAACTTTAGGACCACCACGTATGTGAATTATGTTTCACTGGTATGTTAATATTTTAATCTTTTTTCAAACTCATGTCATTTTTCTGCAAATAGTTTATTTTGTGTTTTACGGTGTTGAGGAATATTTTATTACATTTAGTGAGTGAAGCAATAATGAAATAAACAACTAAAACAAAACACGACGTGTGTTCCTAGCTGTGCCCCAATTGGCAATATATGCGAGCGAATTTCGATTCGCTTTGTCTTGATAACTCCTAATATTTAAATTTATATGTTTGTTTCTTGCTTTTTATGGTGATTCATGAAAAGAACTGATATTACTGGATTAGAGTATATTTTTCAGTATTTTTCGTTTTTATTTACATAGTAACGCGTGTGTATTAATAAATAGTTATTAATTTAACCAGTGATGTAAGGCGACGTTTAGTTAGGTTCCTAATACAAGGTTTTCCAATTGTGATACAAATTGGCGATAAAATGAATAATTTTATGAAAACTATTTGCATTATTTTGAATAAGTGAGAGGTCTAAACTGTTTTGAAAATATGTTTTTGTTTTACATTAAAATTTAAATATTAATAAGGTAATCAAGCTGTAAGTAAACAATAGAAATACAAAATGTAGCATTTTTTCCTTAAAAGTTTTCAGTAATAGGGATTTCTTTCTCTGGATTTTTAATTTGTAAAAGAAAGTCCTCCAGCTTACTTAAAATATTAATTAATTAAAATTAATATTATACAACAGTAGGTACTCTTTCTCAATCAAAGTCTCTTTAAAACAAAAAGTAATTTAATGCAAAAAATAAAACATTCAATAATATGAACATTTTTAAATAAAAAAATACATATTTTGTAAATAAAAATTACCTCATGTTGATGCAAAATTTTAGCAATTCAGTTACAACAATTTTCATTCTTGTGATTCTCATAATACAAAAAAAAATTCTTTTACCAATAATAAAGCGTCCTCATCTGAGAAAGAGTCGACTTGAATTAGATTTTCACAAATTGTCTGTTATTTAAATTTATAATTACTATTTTGAATTTTTGTATAAATTTTAATACTGTATTTAATTTTAATTAAATTTTTGGTTTCATAAAGTTAATATAAGAATAATTTAGATAGATACGACAGAGGAAGTATTGGGTTCAATACAACTACAATACAACACACAACCGATATTTTTCTATGGGTTTTGACAATTCAGCTATTGGTTAATTTCAAATCTATTTATAATGGTGGAGTTAGTCAAATTTTACTAAGAATGTAGGTAAACTGTGATATTTTTGTGTCGATTTTATATTAGCAACAGTTGAATAATTGTAGCAATAGGTTTGGCACAAGTACCATTCTAGGCAGAATATATCATTTGAGTTAAATATATGGTAGTACTATTATATTGCTTACAGATACAATACATTTTAAACATAAGTTTTTTATTGACTGAGATCATCAACTTTATTTATTCATATTTTGATTGTATTTTTTGCATAGTAAAAAGGTAAGACATATTTTAAAATATCTCAATAAATAATAAAAATTTAATATGTATTACAAAACATTGTCCTTGTATAAATTGATTTTTGATATTACTTGCTCAAATTAAAACAAATACATTACCGTAATATAAGATCACAGTTCACGTATTTATTATATTTATTCGTTTGTTTGTACGATTTCTAAAAACCATTTAGCTCAATAATAATGCAGAATATCGAGTTACAAAAAAAATATATCTCCTACACAAAACTATTAAAAAATTATGTGGATATATTAATTATATCAATTAAAAGTAAATTACAACATAAATTGTCAAATTAATCTCGACTTTTAAGAGCAATGTTACATTTATGAGATACGTCTACGAATTTTACTTTGTTACAACTTTTCAAAATTAGCCATTTTAGCTAGTCTAAACTTAAAAAGGCATCTACATAAAAATATTTCAGAATACATTTGGATTACTACACCATAATTTTCCTCGAGTGTTTTAGTAAGACAACTAGTTTTATAATCTCTTAAAATTCAAAAGCATTGCATACATAAACAAACACCTAGATTATAAATGTCTTACCATTAGTAGTCACACTTTTAAAATCAAGGATGGCAGAGTCTTGATGCATGACGTCGGGCGGCTGGAAAGTCTTCCACTGAGGATTGGTGGACATAGTCTTTCGGAACAATGATTTAACTTCACTTGGTATTAATTTCTTAAGTGTAAGCAAATATCACAGAATGGTTATATTATATAATACCCACAACAGTCATATAATTATGGCAGTTGATATCTCAAAGAGCAAATTACTACAAACAGTAGTATTTGTAGTTGGATTTGCAGTATTCGATAATCAACTAGTTCACAATATACAAAACAATCCGATACAATTTATTTAAAAAAACTTCAACGACAATTCACAATCACACAAAATTTAACAAAAACTGAAATGCTGAACTAAAAATCCTCAGATGTCTTCAATGCGTGCTGGGTACGGATTGTGTTGTGTCGCTCATAATTTGTCAAGGCCAGTGGTTTATGCTGAATACTGGTTACTTTAAATTTTCTAATCTAAATTTTGGTTTCTTAGTTACACAAGCTGCAATAAAGAGAAAAAGGTGTTATTCTATATCAGAAATAAAATGATTGGTAACAAAATTATTCAATTCGGACATGAGATAAAATTCTTTTCTCTTATGTGATCACATCGATTCTGCTGTTCAATTTTAACGATTACTTTACTTTGAGTAATTTAACAACTATCAAGATAAAAGAATATTCTGTTAGCTCATTTGTAAATTTGGTTAGTTTTGAATACAGATCTACATTTTCCCAATTCTTTGAGTAGCCATAAATTTCTTCCGATGGGACAAGAAACATTACTTTAAATAAAACATACAATTAGGGTTGATTGGAATTTAATCCAAAAATTAATTGCATTTTGACAAATTTTTCAAAAACCATTTGGATGGCTCCACCAAAGCAACAAACCAAAAAATGTAATGTAAAGAAGCATAAATTTGAACTCTTACTTGGCAAGATTTTAATTTAAAAACTAATGGCGCATAGTGAAATGACAAGCTGGAAATGTATATCATAGACCAGTCAATAGATGTTTCTCACCAATAATAATTATTGCAATCGTTTTGAAAATTGGTCAAGATGTGTCATTGTGATAGATATACTAAACATCTTAATCCATATTAATTGAGCTTTCGTTTCAAAAAACCAACATCAGGTTGAATATAATTCTCGTAATAATGCTAAAATTTACTGCAAAAAGGATCTTAATTTTTCTGTCAGTTCAATAGTTCAGTGGTGGAAGCTATGGAAATATGGCAAACAGAATCAGTTCTATATTTTTTTAAAAGTTCTCAACTCTCCGCAACAACTGTTTTGACGTCTTCCGAGAACTGATCAAATGGTAGATAATAATTAATTTCATAAGACTTTGCAAAAGTTTTATTTTGGATTTTGCTAATTAATTTTAATTAATATTATTGCGAATGTCGAGTTGTTTCTAGTAAATGTATGAAGTCGTATTTTAAAACTTGATTTCGTTTAAAGGTTTCATTTAAAACTTTGAAAAATTCTTGTAACATTCAGTACTCTTTATCGCCCGTTCACACCAGGGCCTAGTTTTAGTGTACTGTGTGAAAATAATTGATTTTTATTCCTTTTACATAAAAGTAAATGAGATTGTTAATATGTTAATCAGTATGTCAAATTTATCCATATCTACCAATTTTCAAAACCGCTGCAATAAATGCAGAAAAACTAATTTTTATATCATTAAATAGCCAATTGGACTGATAGAACGGACTGTTCTACTTCAAGAGCAGAATATTTTTTGTTTAAATAAAGCTCGAGTTCGAGTGCAAGCTTACGTGCCGCAAATAATGATTTTAATAATAGTACCATGCAAATATAAATTTTCAGGTATGCAATGGTATGGGTCGCTAATAAGTACATAACATTATTATCAATTATCAATATTGTGATATTGCATTTTGTTTGCAAAGTGGTTTGTAAATATATGATATTATTATTAATGTGTTATGGCTTAAGAGAGAACTTGGTGTTATCTTTCATAATATTATATCTAACACATCCTAAGCATATTGAAAATTAATAAATCAATAAAAAAAAATTCACAAAGATAAAAGCGTTTTTGAAAAACTGAAGTAAATTTTAGATTAAAAGTCTTCGTTGTTAATCATTTTTGGTCAAAGTTACACTGATCATGTGGAGGAACACTTGATTTTTTGATTATGTGAGATTTATCAAAGCAAAAAGGTAGTAATTATCCACATTTTCAAGTACAGATTACTTTCAAGTGACTAAAAAAAACCAAAGAAAGTCTCAAATCTATTCAACGAAAAATAATAAAACTACACTTTTCTATTGGGATCCGTCAAATGGGAGGAGCTTAGAAAATATGGCGGACTTAAGGGAAAATTTCAAATACGGGATAGAGTTTTACGTGCAATCGTGTAATTTTTAAATTGATAAATAATGATAAATATAAAGTATAAATTATAGGCTGACATAATATAATAAATAATATAAAACTTAACAATTCACAATGAAGTTACTATTATATACATGTTTATTTTTTTTCCCTTAACCTAATAACATATTTTACCACCAGATGTCATATGCTCATTTGACGGATCCCAATAGGAACAATATACTTATTTAACAATTGTAGTAGTTGGGCTCTGAAAATGTGCACATGATGTGTACGAAATTACTTGGCAGCAATATATTATTCCTACAGAAAAGTGGAGTTTTATGATTTTTCGATTTTGATTTATCAATTATTGTTGTTCACATTACCTAACGAGTTGAAAAAAATCGCCTATGGCACATTTCCTTTAAATTTGCTTCAAATTGTTTATGGCGCAATCCTCTAAAAAATTAGCGAGGCTGTCATTTGCTTAGTAAGTAATCCTACAAAACGAGAGCTATGATATCAGTCTGAATAAAATTTTTAGAAAATCTCACCACATATTTGAAAACAAAGGGTTTCCTGCAAGAAGTAATATTTTTTAGTCTTGAGATATTTCATTTTTAAGCTAAGCATCATCATAATCAGTAAAACTGCAAAATTACAGTTTGGAATCTTATTAGACTTTATGGTATTATTTTAAACACTCTATGGTGGCCATAATTTGTATTTAAATTTGTAATGGTCTAGGTAATTAGTGAGACTGCAAGGTTTCCAAAAAGGAAGTTTTGGGAGAAAAGAGGCAACTTTATTTTTGCCATTTCACGGTTAGCCCAATCGCCAAGTACAGAACGAATTCCTGAAGTTAGGTAAATTTGATTTCACGATTTTCTTTCTCTAATCATTGAAGAGATCATTGGTAGTCTAAATTCAGATTTTCGACAAGATATTACTGTCGTGCCAGCTGTTACCTTGAATTTAAAGTACTCGCCCGTTTTCAACTTTTAACTAAAAATGGTCATTACAATTTTTCATCTACAATCGATATTTTTTAACTGTAACCTAAAAAAAAAATGGTAAAATTAAATTAAATGCATTTTCCAGTTTATTTTGAACTTTAGCGTATAAACAATCATTGAAAACTTGTAGTGAATAAAATTCTCTACAACTTACAACATTAATGTGTTAAAGTTTAAAATGAACGAGATAATTCAATAATTTAAAATAATCTTTGTTTTTCAGGTTAAAGTAAAAAAATATCAATCGTACACGAAAAATGGTAATGAACAAAGTTGTAGAGAATTAAATGTCCTAGAGTTTGGTTATGACCACTTTTAGTTAGTAGTTGAAAATGATCGAGATATTTAATAAAACCAAATTCTCTTAAATTCAAGGTAGTGGCTGGAGCAACAGCAGTAACTTCCCGAAAATTTGGATTTAGACTACCCCCCCCCCTGAAAAATTAAAAAAAAACTGTGGAATCGAATTTATGTAATTACAAATGTCAAATGTACAGAACGACTGGGCCAAGTGGGGATTTAATTTAATATTACAACAAAATAGTTGTACTATTTAAATATAAAAATGAAAAATCTAGCTCAATGAAGGAACAGGTTCCTTTTTCTATAGAACCACAAATGTTGTTATAAAGCACTATATAAAATTAAATTTATCACCTGAAATCTAAATAAACTGTTATGTGTAGGTGTTCCAAACGTAAAGTGAAAGTGAGTTTGTGGAATTGCATGTCCCGAAATGATTTTGTTTCTGCAAAAAAAAAATTTATCTTGAAAAATTGGTGATTCTTCTAGTGTCAAGCACCAAATTAAACTACTATTTTTTAAAAAGTTGTTTATTCAAAATTTCGTCCCCTGTTACTTATCTGCTTTGATTTTAAACAAATTTCAGACCGAATGGATTAGTTGTAAGCTAACTATAAATACAATGAATCAAAAAAATATGTGACCTAAATAAATTATAAAAATTTTGATTTTTTTATTCAAGTAAAAAGCACACGATTTGAATAACCTGACTAAAATACTTATTTAAAAAGCAATTAGAATTACATTCAATATAAAACCTATTTGTTTTGTTCATACAAAAATGCTAATAGATGTTCATACAAAAATTGCATACAAATTTAATGCCGGTGGCTTAGTTCATAGTGTTTAGTTAACTTGGTGCCACTTAATACTTAATAGTTGCTTCCATTTGATTGTTCTAAATATACACGATATACCTATAAGAACTTGAAGTATTTGTTCTGGAATGCATCAAAAAGTCACATTTTAGATTTGACTTTCCAACATTACTATTTAGAAATTTATGTTTACCTACAAAAATCAAGTTGCATTATTTTTAAAAATTTGTTATGATATTAATTGTCAAAAAAATTGTTCCTTGTGGGTCAAATTTTAAGGATAAGGAGGCGGAATTTAACACACAAATTAGCTTTAGAAAAGAATAATTAAAAAATTATGCTTAATTATTTCAACGCAAACACGCATTTTACGTTTAGAGAAGCACGTTAGTCAAATTATTGATTTATTTTTCCAATGGACGCGCGTACAGTTTAATTTTGTATATTACAATTAAGATGTTATTGTTTGTTTAATTAACGTACATTCACACTAAACTAAAACTGTACCAGTATATAAAATAAAAAAAAACGTGTAGTAGCCGAAAAATGACAGCACAAAAGATGTTGAGGGTTTGTTTCAAAAATGACGGTATTTTACACAACTGTCAATCTTATCGTGATATTAATGTTTTCGTCGATTCGTAATCTAATGCGGAACATTATTAAGCAAAATGCGATAAGATACTGTGGTTACTTTTTTAAATATAACAGAAATCTTCCACTTACCACGACACAGCACAGCACTGACGACATGCCGCCATGTTGAATGTCAACATGTCTCAAAAACAAAACTCGAGTAATATAAAAAAATAAAACTCTCCTATTGGTTACCGAAATTCGAAAATAACTAAACAAATAAACCCTAGATGGAAATATAAATGTCAAATTGGGTTATACAAAAAGCTATACAAATATCACAATAACAGTTAACACTTACGTTGATTTACATTTTATACATAAAAAAAAAACAGGTAAATACTTTCGGCTAATTTTATTTTTTTACACACGACATCAAACCAAAAAGTCTGTAACCAAACAAAAAAAAAAGTGACGTTCTCCTACATTATTTGCTTAATTCACGGAACTTTTTTTTAGTGATTGACTTCAATTTCGTAGGCGTAATTCGTGCCAAAAAGTGGAAAGATAATTTTAATAGTTATTTTTGGACAAAATGGAATCTATTTTTCATGAAAAGGTGAGAAATCATTTCAGATTCTGATGTTTGTTATTCGTTTCATGTGCAGCGGAACAAGTATTTCACTATGCTATGTGTAGGAATGATTTTGAAATACGTAACTCTATGATCAAATAAGTAAAAATAATAGAAACTCGATGGGCTATGTGACCTAGAAATGTTATAAAGTTTTTTTAGGTTAAAATTTGTCATCACCTGATATTGCTTTTTGGTTTACCGATAGTGAAATCATATTCTTGTAATTTTAATTAGCGTTATTTTCCGTGATACGAAACGAAATTACAAGTATTTCTAAATTATACTTTTTTCATTCACTCACAATTTCATTTCATAAATTGGTGTTGCATCGTAATTGTGTACCACCATTTGGTTGTCAAGTGAGATTAATTTGGTCATCATCAAATGCAAAAGCTTTTGTAATTTGAATTAAAAATATTTAAGATTGACTTTTTTTTTCAGCAAGAGGGGTCTCTTTGTGCCCAGCACTGTTTGAACGCCCTGCTTCAAGGTGCCTACTTTACTCCAGTCGATTTAAGTACTCTTGCTCATAAGTTAGACGAAGAAGAGCGAATTCGAATGGCAGAATGCGGAGAAGAAAGTGAAGAGTACCAAAGATTTCTTCAGCAACCTTCGGGGAACATGGACGACAGTGGTTATTTTTCTATACAAGTAATTAGCAGTGCTTTACAAGTTTGGGGACTAGAATTAATACCTTATTCTAGTACAGATGAAAGAGCTAAAAATGCTCTAACAGATCCTACTACAATGCAAGCTTTTATTTGTAATTATAGGGATCATTGGTTTACAATTAGGCGAATGGGAAATCAATGGTTTAATTTAAATTCGTTATTAGCTCAACCGGAGCGAATATCAAATACGTACTTATCGTTATTTTTGGCACAATTAACCGAAGAAGGTTATTGTATTTTTGTTATATTTGGTAAATTACCCGATTGTGATGCCGATCAATTAGTAGAATTGAATCCTATGTACCAATTTAAAAAACAGACTGTTTCAAGTAGTGTAAGTTCAGACGATAACGATCAAGAACTTCAACAGGCCATTAAATTAAGTTTATCCGAAGTAGAAAATTCAATTCATAGTAAATCGGGCAATCAAAGTGGGTTGGAGCAATTGGAAGATGATGATGAAGAAGTTCAATTGAGAAAGGCCATACAAATGAGTTTAGAATGTAAATCGCGCACACCATCGACTCCATCTAGTCCATGTGATGCAGAAATACGAAATAAAAGACTTGCTTTTTTTAATATAACTCAAAATAGATAAATTTATCTTTATCTAAGTAACTACTATTTTAATTTTATCATACAAATAAAAATATTTATTTATTAAAAACTAATTTGCAAATGTTATTTATGAAAAATAATTACTTTATTGTGTGTTGTTCATTATAATTGGTTTTTGTGTTTATTATTAATTACAGTTAGATTTTATTATTCATATTTGACATTGTTACATAGTTTTTAGTTTATTTTGATTTCAAATTATAACATTGTGACTAATTGGCAATATTTTACCATAAAATATTTTTTATATTTTAAAATTGTTAAATATACTTGCATAATTTTAGTTGAAATTATTGTATTTTAATTCATTAGTCACGTCTAACACATTAACTGCCAAGAGAGTAGTATGATCTTATGATCTTTTTTAAAGTATTTTCTTATTTTATGTCTTGCTATGTGTCGATAGAAGCACATTAATTGGTATATCAGATGTATTTGAAATATCAAGAACTATGATTTTATTTTATATATACGATACTCTCCTTTTGATATAAAGGACAAATCTAGAAATGAAAATTATAATTTTACTTATCGATTTTATTTTTTATATTGTTATATTAAGATTTAAATACTGAAAATTGGTTAGCAATTGATGCATTACATTTAATTATTTACAACAATCTTAATTGATTAAATGCTGAGATAACAAATTCACCCCATTAAAACTACTAAGTAAATAATTTTTGTGCCGTACAATTAGTGAATAAATAAAGCATATTTTTAATAAATGGAGAACCAATAAATAAGTGATATAATTATTTGCACTGTATTGTAAATAAGTTATACCTAATAATAATGTTTTATTGTATTTACGATATGGTTAAAGTTCAGCGAATGTTAATTTTTTTAATTATTTTGTGTTAAATAAAATATTTTTGTAAAACAATTTTATTATTAAATTTATTATTGCTTCAAATGTGTAAAGAAATTGCTTTCGTTGAATGATGCAATCACATTTTATAATGTGTATTTTGAGCATGAATAATTTATTCAAGATATTTTGACAAATACTACAAAATTATTATTAAAATGTAAAGTGATGTAAATATTAATTAAAACTGTTTGGACTAAAATTAAAGTATTGTATTTTGGAAATAAATAATTGTTTTACTGTGAAAATCTGTGGTATTTGGTTCCAATCAAATCATATGCTACGATAGCTAAACAAGAATTAAGATTGAATTAAAAATATTACGTAAATGGGATTGTAAGGCAAACTTGAAGTTATTCAGTTTACAGTGTTAGGAGTACTCCATCCTTCGTAAGATCGCAAGAACTCACGAAAAAAAATTAGAAACAAACAAAAAATTCGGGTTGTAGAAAACAATTTTAAAAGTAACTTTTTAATTGCTCCTGAAAGTCGGGCAAACACCTCAATCCGGCGATCGTAAGGCTAAGGCGGCCCAATGCCGTAAGACTTTGTATTAATAAAAAGCAAAAGTCTGATTGTTTGTTTGTAAGTTATAGGAACTTAATTTTTTTTATAGGGTTTATACACGATTTTCAAAGAGTTAAGAACTAGGTATTCCAATTTTTTTCATATGGAAAGTGAAATCATCAAAGATATTATATTTAAATATATAAAAAATTAAAAATACACCATATAACGTTGTTGTCAGAGGAAGCAAGGGAGGCTTAGTTTCCTTTGAAATTTTGGACTATTAAAATTTTCAAAAAAGTAAAAAATGAGATGATGTGAAACCAATACCAAATTTGTTAAGTTTAAAGCCTAAATAATAAATTTTTAAATAAATAATTAAAATAATAAATATTATACTTACGTGAAATCTGCGCACAGCAATGGAATTTTTTGGCCGAAGCTGCATAAAAGAAGTGAAAGAAACTTCGAATTACGAATTTTCAATCTTTGGAAGCAAAAAGTCTCAGTGGGATTCATTCGCCTTCCGTTTTTTTTTTTTAATCGCAAAATATTTACGTGGTTCTTATTGCTTAAATTGACGCATTTCGATGCGTTGTACTCGAAAAAGTACCTAACGTGACAAATATCCCATAGGTGCGGATCTAGAAAGACAGGAGTCTATGTTTTTAAGTAAAATTCGGCTATAATAATTAATGAAATTCAATTTAAAATAAAATTATTGTATTGAGTTTACAGTTGTAATCCTTGACCTCCACAAGTGTGGTTGTACTGTACAGCAACTGTACTGTTTTTTTTTATTTTAAAAAATTCTCCGCGAATGCCCATAATCATAAGATGGTTTCCTATAATCAAAACAGTCGAATCGCGCATACGCATATACAATAAACGCGAAAAATTTTAAATGTGGTGCAAATATGAATATTTAGTAAATTGCCCTATTATATTGTATAGAAAAACCATTCGTTAAAATTTGCTGATAATTTTTTTAATATCATTCTAATGGAGCAATCAAATTTGCATGTAATCGTAAGTACAAAATCTATCTCTAACGGTTTTAATAACCTCAAGAGGGCGCCAGTAGTATAAAATGAAAAGAAATAGATTGAATAAATGTAATATTTTCTTTCTACTAATTTTTCCCGTAATTAACCGTTCTGTATGTAACAAATAATTTTTAGCCACGTACATAGTAAACAAAGATATGCAAAGATTATGTGAACTAAATTTTATGACGAAAACATTATAGGCTTGATAATTTATTGCTGTGACACATCAACACAACATGCATGTCAGTCAGTAAGAAGAAAATTGTTGAACGTGATAAGTGCTAACCGTGATTAAAGGTCGGGGTTAAATTGACATTACAATGTTCCATACGGTTTTAGTGTTCCAAGATTTATTACGTGTAGTTAGTGTAAAAAATTAAAAAAAAAAACTTAATTTAAATCATAACCTATTTTAATTTTATCGTGTCGAGTGATTTTATTATTATTGACTATTCGTTCAAGTTTTAACCAAAATGTTGCAAATTAATGTTTTCTATTTAATTTTAATATTGGCGTGTTGCATTAATTTTTCCAAAAATGCAGCCCTTAGCGAACAAGAACTGAAGAAGTACAAACACTTTATTGAAGGTCAAGGTTTATATTCTATCGAAGACGATGTGCTAATTTTAACTGCTCAAAATTTTAAAAATCAAGTTTACGGCAAGAAATATACCGTAGTGGTAGAATTCTACAATAGTTGGTGCGGATTTTGTCAACGTTTTGCGCCCTCTTGGAAGGCTCTCGCTAGCGATGTTAAGAGCTGGAAAAGTATGATTAGCATTGCAGCTATGGATTGTTCCGATGACGATAATTCACCTATTTGTCGAGAATTTGAGATAATGGCCTATCCTACGCTGAGATATTTCCACGAAAATTACCAAGAGGGTGACGGTAAAATTGGGGAGGAAGTCCAAAAAGGAGAAGATATGCAATCGCATAAAGTTAAATTAATCAAACACATAATTAACGAACAACGCAAAGGTCGTGGTCAAATTTTTCCTAACGTTCTTCCATACACTTATCCAGACTTGGATCATCTTTACGATGACGTACCTGCCGATACCAAGTATGCTTTTCTCATTATCGAGCAACCGGATGCGTTTGTTGGACCAGAAATTGCATTTGATTTACGAGATGTTGCCAATATAGTAATTAAGTATTCGCTGAATAACAATACGGACCTGATTAAGCATTTGGACATATCAAAATTTCCTTCCATGAAGGTGGTAGCAAACGATAAATCCATCACCACCTTTACAGAAAATATAGATACTCGAGAAAATATACGTACAGTTATTAAACAATTTCTTCCCGCTTCTATTGTAGTACCGGAAGTTACTACAAAGAAAGATATTTACACTGGTAAGTGGTTGGACGCCGAAGTACCCGATATGTCCGAACTTATGGCGGCTAGAGAAAAGGAAGAACTAAGACGCCGAATTAAAACGATGGGAGATGTAGTATTCCAAGCAGATTTGGAAACGGCCTTACGTTATTCCTTAAAACATGACGTGGGTAACGTAAAAAGTATTTCTGGAGAGAAATTGAACGCATTAAAAAAATATTTGGACGTTCTCCAGAAATATTTTCCTTTTGGCCAGAAGGGTGAAGATTTCTTGAAAGATTTGAAATCGTCAGTTTCGCATGCCGAGACGGTCGATGGACACAGCATTGCCTCACTTGTCGTCGAAGCGGAACAAGAAGACAAACAGATTTTCTCGTCTGCGTCTCAGTGGTTAGCATGCAAAGGTAGTTCGGCGACCTATCGCGGATATCCGTGCGGATTGTGGAAGTTGTTTCACTACTTAAGTGTTAACGCCGCCGAAAAAAACGCGAATAACGAAGACGCGAATCCGCGCGAAATTTTGGAAGCAATGTACGGCTACATTAAATATTTCTTTGGCTGCTCAGATTGCAGTAATCATTTTCAAAGTATGGCCGAGGAGAAGGACATGGGAAGTGTTAGTTCTTTAGATTCAGCTATTGTGTGGTTGTGGATGGCACATAACGAAGTTAATAAACGACTAGCGGGCGATGTTTCTGAAGATCCAGAATATCCAAAAGTTCAGTTTCCTCTGGCTGAACATTGTGCAGCTTGCAGAAATACCGATAATTCTTGGAATTTGCAGGAAGTCTTAAAATATTTGAAGCACGTCTACAGCTACCTAAACATTCGGTATATTGGATCGGACACCAGAATATTACACCTGGGTTTAGAAGGGTCCCAAGCTCATACTGGATCGTCGACTTTTCCAACTTTAGATGCGAGTATGTGTTTTATACTTTACGTTTGTTCATTTATTTTAATTGTAGTACTAATTCGTATGTTTTTAAAGCGAGGTTACAAGAAAAAGATGTACGTACATGATCTACTAGGAAAGGTGTAGAAAAATTTTATACGCCACAAATAATTTATTCTTCCAACAAATGGTCATCATAACTTATGTTAATAATATGAACAATTTATAAAATAGTTTAATTACAGACATTTAAGGCTAGTAAATTTTTTAAAATAACATCACATGGTTGTATTTTTTTTTAGATTTTAGTAAAATAAGTTTTTAAGTATTTTACTTTGTACCAATATTTTTGTATATAATTATGTATTATATTGCGATGTAATTTGCAAATAAATTACAATATAACATAATATCTTAAAATAGTGTCGACTTTTAAAAAATTTGTTGTTCACTTATTTTTGAAAATTTTATGAAAGAACTAAATTATAAAATCAATCAAACACAACTACTTAAGATATAAAGGTACAGAAAATAGTTATTTATTAAGTTTATAAGCTACGCTAGCATTATCAAAGAGGTAGTTAACATAAACGAAATTTGCACACAGTTTGCTCACCATCTTCACGACAAATGGATTAAATGGCGTGAACAGACTGTAAAAATTCAAATTAGTACATAATATGTTATCATAAACAATTTTATTACCTTGAGGATATCGACTCCCGTCATAGATTTTACAAGCTCGGGAACTCTCGCAACAATATTAAAAACTTCTCCGGTCAATTTGGCTGCTCCAATATCGCCCGTCCCAGTCGATACCATGGTTATCTTTTTTGCTTGAGATAGTGGAGCGGCTACTTCGGCTGCCACCTGTTAAATTTCAGCATGTCATCTAAACGACCGTTATTATTGATACACCTACCTTGGGTAAGACGTCCAAAAACATGTCGATCATGGCTGCTTCTCTGTATTCCTTCCACGCTTCAGCTTTTTTAGCCATTTGTTCGGCTTCGGCTTTAGCTTTTGCTTCGATGGCAAATGCTTCGGCTTCGCCTTTCAACCTCACGGCTTCTGCTTCGGCCTCGGCTTCTAAGATAACTTTATTGTGATTTGCCTGAGCGATTTTTTCCAAACGGTATTTTTCTGCTTGGGCTGGACGGCGTACTGTAGCTTCTAATTCGCGTTCCCTTCTGGCAATTTCCTGCTGTTGAACAGCGATTTCTTGTGTGCGTTCGACCACTTTAATTTGCATCTGTTCTTCTTTAATGCGTTGCTTTGTTTTGGCTGCTTGTAAATCGTATGCCAATTCTGCCTCGGCTTTTTTGGTCTGCACTTCCACGTCGTACGCTGCTTTCTTCAATTCGAAATCTCTTCTGGACTTGGCAACTTGTGTGTCGTTTAGAAATACGGAAGCCATACGCTGTTCTTCCGCAATAGCTTCCTTAATTTGTGCTTCCGCTCTAGCTTCGGCTTCTCCAATTCTGGCATCACGTTTTACTTCTGCCGTTCTTGCCATACCCAAACTTTTAAGGTATCCCTGATATTGTGATTGTTAGGAGACAATTTTTATTAATTAACATCAGACGAACAAAAGTATCAGGTAACTAACCTTTTTATGGCTATTTTGTGGTGATATTTTGTTTGACTGAAAGTATGTGTATTGATTACCTACTGATTAGAACGATCGCAAAAAAGTAATTAAATTTTTATTTACAACGTTGTAAAATAGCGTAATATTTACATTGCATTTTATTTATAGCTGCTACCTCTGTTACTGAGTTTACTTTAATTTTTAAAGGCTATAAATCATGAAATTTGTTCATTTTTATACTTGGTTATGTCATATATAGAGGCGGTTTGTGGGAAATTAAGATTTAAAATATTTCTAAATTAGCATATTTTGTTGTTCTACCTTTTGGGATCGTTTTTCTACAACACAAACAAAAAAGCACAATTTGTCAAGTGCAAACTTGCAAAAAAGCCAAAATGATGTAATCTTTTCTGTTTAATGCACTATCAAAAATATAGCAAGACACTCATATAAGTTATCATTTTTTTATTTGGAATCGGTGATTCCTTTTTTCCCATAAAGAACTATAATATGTAGGTAAGGTGGATTTATATTTGTCTGACGTGATGTGACGTTCTGATATCGTTCTGATGCGTCACGTCACATCACGTCAGACAAATATAAATCCACCTTAAATTACATACGTGTTCAGCATGAAACAGATCTTATTATAACTGAAGTGCTGGTGCCATTTTTTTTCATAATATTTATTATGTGGGTTGCGCGGCATGCAACACAAAACTAAATACAATCCAAACAACATACCTTAGCACCCTTTGACGCAAATAAAAAGAAATTTTATAACCGTTGGTTTAATAAACTCTAGCATAAAATGAAAAATAAGTAGGTATTAAGAAAAATAATTGATTTTAATTTTTAAGTACAGAATCAAAATAAACCTTACCTCTTCATCTCTGATATCTTTCAATGTGTAAGACACTACCGTTATGCCCATGTTTACTAAATCTGAAGAAGCTACTTCAAAAACTTGCTTGCTAAATTTTTTACGGTCTTTGTAAATCTCCTCCACGGTCATGGATCCCATAATTGCTCTTTGATGACCTTCTAGGGTTACCAAAGCAATATGTTGGATTTCCGATTCCTTTTTTCCCAAGAATTGTTCACATGCTGCTAAAAGCATTTCTTCATTTTGTCCTTGAATTTTCACCTAGGTTTTTCAAATATATTAGTTTTGATTCACAATTCGCGCAGTTCTGCACTCACCTGAGCAATTCCCGTGACGGATATTGGCACTCCTTGACTTGTATAAACTGTTGGACTGTCTACTTGTAAAGTCATCGTGTTTAACGATATTCTGAAAATATTTAAGTAAAACATTGGTCAACATTTTTATTTTTTTATAATATATTTTTTTTTCGAGGTTTGAAAATAGAAAATGTTTGAACATTTGCACAAATAATTAATAGATAAGTATCATATATTTTTCAATACTATATATTTATATTTTCTTATCTAATAATAAAATTAAAATAATAATAACTATTATTATTACTTTCTATAATTAGTAAATTAAGTTCAACTACATTTTAAATATTTTTAATTTTTTAAATTACAAAATTTTTACATTCTTTTAAAATTATTGGTTTGTTTGAAACAATTTTAAAAACTTTAATTTTAATTATCTACCGACAGGGGTGTAATGATCGATAGACAACGTGATTTATAGGGTGCCAAAAATGAAATCAATTGTTTTATTACATTTAGAGACCCTGCAGGCTTTCGTAATAGGCAAAAATGTAATAAGGGTAAGGAAAATGGGAAATAATAATTTCCAAACAACAAATTAAAATTAAATACCTATATTGGTATTAATAATAATTTAGGTAATTTTTTTTTAAACAGACCAACTTGCTCGGTTACTTTTTCTCTTCGCTTCGCAAATGCAAAAATTGGGCGTCAAACAAAGTTTCATTTTTTAAATCCATAATACATACCATATTTGAAAATAGCAATATTCACTTCATATTTCGTGATATGCCACATTCAAACATTGTTTACAATAGAATAAATAATGGTGCTGCATTATTTATTTATGTTATTCCAAAAATAGCTTTTTCGTGCCATAAAAAAAGTTAATGCTTTGGTCGATACCAAAAAGCGTCGATATCACACGCATTTTTGTTCATAACCATTTTTGAAAGTGGCGAAAATGGAAAACCAATTTTATCGATCTCTTATTTATGTACATATTTATATAACATTAGAAATGATATTGATTGAAATTTTAATTGTTTAAAAATATTTCTTTCAAGTTAAAATATTTGAGATAAATCTTACCTCTGTATTCTTTGACCAAATGGCCAGATGAAGGCTCTTCCTCCAGGAACAAGATGCGGTTTGCTGTAGCAACATCCTAAAAAATGTATATTGTAAGTTCTCTTACTACATGAGTCATACGCACCCTTCAAATCTACCCTTACATATCTACCTAAACTATGACATTACAAGAAAAGCTTACCTGATATCACAAGAGCTTCGTTAGGTCCACAAGCTACAAATCCCCACGTCATAATATCAAAAATGATTGCAAACAATAAAATAGATTAAGAAAATTTAAATATGAAAAAAAATGTTATTTGAAAAGCGACGTCGGTCGGTGGTAAATGTGAGTGAACTGAAAGGGTATGTACGCACGCCACGCTTGCGCAATACTTATAACATCGAAATTGATTAATTTTGAAACCGACATATCGGCGCCTTACCTATTTGGTGATGTAATTACCACTTAAGAAAAATTAATTATTTCAAAATTGTAATTGGGTATTATTAATTAACTCTACCGTATTGTATTTACTTCGGAGCACAGTAATTCTAGTATATGAATGGTGTATGCATTTTATTTGTGCAAATAGGTACCTACAGTCACTCACAAAAATATTCGGCCACTCCTATGTTACCAATCTAAATTGAACATTTTGAAGCAATTTTTTGTCATATAAAACTCAATTTTAGAGCAAAACTTTTTAGACATTTTTTGTTGAAAATTTCATTGCCTTCAATTTTGTTTATTTATATTTTTCTTGTTGGTCGCGCCGTTGACTGACAGCGACTTAAACAAGACTCTGCAAAATGCAAAAAATATTGTCTCCTATATCTCGGAAACGGTTCTATAAAATAGAAAAATGTATATGTACAAAAATGTAGAGAATTAAATTTGCAAGAAAAACATGCCTATTCATTTTTTTATTTCGTTGCACCGTTTCGAAGATATAGACGACAATAATTTTTGCATTTTTCCGAGTCATGTTTAAGTCGTTGTCATTCAGAAACGGTGTGAGAATATAGAAAAATGTATAGACACAAAATTACAGGCAATGAAATTTTCTACAAAAAATATCTGAAAAGTTTTTTTGTAAAATCGATTTTTATATGACAAAAAACGGCTTCAAAATCTTCAATTTACATTGGTAACATAGGAGTGGCCAAATAATTTAGTGAGTGACTGTACGTCGAAATAGTTTCGTAAATTAAAAAATTTCGAAAATAAAAATTTTGTGTTTTACCTAATTTGTTGCATAATCATGAAATTATGTAAAATTTTTAAATAATTTCTTTACCAGCTCTGGTTTTCACCGACTACCCCCATTTTGTATTCCTATTGATGTCTCTAAGAGTACATCTTGATGCTTTATAATAGACATTTTACTTCGTTTATACTAAACATTATGTATGTATAGTTAATGTTCTTTTGTTTGTTCGTATGTTATGCACTCTTAGACTCTTTAATCGATTTGAACCAAGCTTGGCACACTTACTCAGTAGGACTTGCGAAAGATTTTAGTGCAATAAAATGTTAAAATTAGGTGACGCGCAAAAATGGATTAACGAAAATCACGTAATGCTGAAAATCCTAACTGATTAACAATCAATGATGAATTCAAAAACGATAATAATCGTGAATTGAAATAAAAAAGTTAAAAATGTTTAGTATGAATCAAACGAGTAACGGGAAGCAAGACTGGAAAACTTTCGAGTACGCAGACTAATGAAAAGTATTTTGTTTTTTAAGAGACCCCGTGCGAAGCCGGGTATCTAGCTAGTAATAATATAAATATAATAGGTTGTTGTATTTAGTCTAGTATTTTTACAATATTGTATAGTTACGAGATTGTTTTACTTTTTTCTCATTTTTTATGTAAGCGAGAGAGATATATATTGAACATTTACTAGAGTGTAGAAATACAACGAAATATACAAGGGAGTGTGAATACCTTAAATATAACATTATTCATTATATAAACATGAACTTCGTTACACCTCATTTAAACTTATACTGCCTTAAACTCAAAGACGTTTTTATTTTTTTTCCAAAAATACAAGAAGAACGAAACAAAAATTATTTCGATATAGCTAGGAGGACAGACGGGAGAGATGTGAGAAGCAGAAAAAATTAATCTCAGGATTTATATGACTACACAAAGTTTTGTATTTTTTTTTTATAATATTTAGTATCTAACGAGAGTTCATAAGTAACATCCCACAAAAACTATAAACATCGATTTATCTAACTTTATCGAACCTATAATAATTGTTATTTATAATTTATTGTATTTATTATCTCTTTGAAAAATATTATAATTAAGAACGGCTGTCTACTGCTTGTGTTTATGTCCACTTTTGCTGGACGTAAATAACATACAATTTTATACAAAACATTATTTGCTATCTATAATTATTCTCGGTCTCTTTTTAATTTCATAAAAATTTAAAATTCATAAATGCTACATATTTTTGTTTTTATTTGGCCTGCTTTCTACTATAGTCTGAAGATGACGTGTTTGATTTAAGCAACAACGATGAACTTTTTGGTCTCATATAATTTCTCTGATAGAAAATTTAGTGATAGTAAAATCTTTACATTTTACGTTTTTTACTGCACAAGGAGTTTATGGCCATTGTGGCAGGTACCCTCCATTGTTGTCTGTCAAATGAGGACATAAAGTCATCATTTTAGGAAGGGTATAAAACAGTTTACAATAATGTAGTATAGATAGATAATAACTATATAAAATAAAAATATTAATTAACTTACAAATACTGATATTATAATATGCTACGTTATTTTATGATATTATATGTTATCATTAAAAGGCGGATTTATAATTATGTAATATATTTACTATTTAGTATATGCTTTATTTGATGTACCATAGAATACTGAATTTATGTAGTAATATGTAAACGTTTATTCTGAAAGAAACCAAAATATGAAGTTTTAAAACTTAAAATTTTCGGTTTATACTATTTATATTATATTATATACATATTTGACCATTTTATTAATAAATTTTTTATTTTCAAATCAAATAATTAATTATATCTAGGTACTACTAATTATTTAATTTAAATTTAAAAAGTTAAAATTTTAATCTGAAATTTTTTACTATGGGGTCGTTCATAAATAAAGGCATAGGGAGAGAGTCAGACCGTCGCGTCGCGTCGTGACGATTTGTGTAAATATTTTCTAATTTTTTTTTGCGAATTATTAATTTTTAGAATTTAAATTTTTTAACTAATTTAATATTTTGAAATTAATATTTTAGAAATATTAATTTGTACTTAATATTTTGTTATTTTGTGTTTGTTTTTTGTTTTTCCCTTTGGTTTATAAATAATAACAAAGGGAGTTGCATGGGTGCGTGCGTAATATTGAGAGAAGGGGAGGCGAAAATATACTTAAAATTACAGATATGAAATTATTACTGTAATGAGTATGAATCAGTATTTATTAAAGTTGTTAATCTAATCAACAAAAATTACGTAAAATCAATACTTTACTTAATTAAAATTATTAATAATTTTATTCCGCTTTGCCCAACCCGCCGGATAAAGTGGATAAAACCATAGGGCAAAGTGAACACAGTTAATTAAAGAACAATTACCTAAGAATATAAGTGAAAACATAAATTAAGAATAATAATTGATATTAAATAGAATAATTAACATTATTTTCAAGAGGAATATTATGTGAACGATTGAAATTTTGAAATACCAATGTTTTATTGTGTAATTTGCTACAATTGCATCTAATGGTCCGGTGCAAATTATTATTTAGGAACCGGCAAGCGAAGTGAGCAAAATAGCGGAAAAGTTTTCTTAGGGGGTCTTTACGTTTATCATATTTTTCTTCAGGTGCCGTCTTCGCTACGGAGTTTGGCAATCAACATTGAAATTTTTATATTTTGAACAGCTGTTCTGAACAGTTCGGTTGATTCACACTGATACCATTCTCTCAGGGGGTATGTAAAATACATAAAAAATGTATATTATTTAAAATATAAAATACAAAATTAAAAATATATATTTGAAATACAAAATACCAAATATCAATTTAATATTCTTCTACTTCTATTATTTTTTTAAAATTAGAATTTTCAGCATTTAAAATCAGCATTTTAAAATAATAAATTGATCATTTAGTACAGGCATGCGACCAAAATTGTTCTCAACCTAGAACAAATTAGAAACACAAACTTGGTCCAATTTAGGGTCAAAAATAGTCCAAATTATATATTTTCATGACGGTTTGCAAGGTAGGGGGCCTATCGAAATATATTCAAACAAAGTTGAATGTAGTTTAATCATCTTTTATATAATTTTCTTCTTATTCTTCAATGATGAGAATTGATCAAATTATGACCACTTGTGTTTAAAAAGGCAAGTTTCTGTGAAAATCAAAATTATTAAATTGTATTCTGACAAAAAAAAGAACACGAATCAGTTTTCGTAGTTTTAAAAATATTTAATCAAATACATTTCAAATGAAACAAATTACATTAATTTAATTGCAATTTTGAAATAGTCTCGTTTGAAACATAATTAAACTATGAAAATATATATGGGACGCCAAATGGGACACCATTTTAATTTTGCATCTCTGATTTTATTGAAATTTTTTTGTGTTTTAGTATTGGTTAAAAGAAAACTAGCCTCCACAATGTTTCTCAATTGTTTATGTTGAATCGTTTGCGAGATATTAATTTTTCAAAATTTACGTAACTTTTTTTTTAAAAAGCTCTTTCCGAAATTTTCCATAATTTTTTTTAAACGCCTATAACTTTGCAAAAAATAAACCAAATTGAACGGTTCTTTTTTTCAAATTGGTTGTTTTTAAACGTACTTTAGATAAACAATATCGAAATAATTTGAATACGATATTAACATAAGATTTTCAAGTTTTAAAGATAAATCATCATTTTAATCAAGTATGTACTGATCAATTTTCTTCAAAATTTTTTGTAAAAAACTAATGTCCAATTAAGAAAATTTAAGCCTTGTCCCATAATGGGCAAATGATGGGATCTATTTTTTTTTTCGAATTTTCAATTTTAATATTTTTAGTTATCCATATAAAAGAATATCTGGAAAACATTTTTTATACTCTGGAGTGCAAAATGATTGTAAGAAAAAGTTATAGTTAGTAATAATTATATGTTTCGTTATTATAGTTTATATTATAATAATTATATTTTTAATTATTTAGAGGAATTTAGAAAAAAGTATTCTTCAACTCTCGTTTCAATCTCGTCCTAATGATAATCATCTTTTGATAAGTTTTAATTTATTGTGTTGAATATAAAAAGTGAGAACATATACAGAATATATAAATTTTCTGTGCAATTTTTCCCGCTTGTTATTTTTTTTCTACAAAAATATCCATGTTACTAGTTTTAGACATACTTGCAGTGTCGGATTAAAAATTTGTGGGCCTCTATAGGTAGTTAAATTTTCGGGGCCCTCTAGAAAATTATTACTTACATAATGTCTTTAATTTTACTACTCTTATTCATTTTGAGAAAAAATTAATTAATATTTTTATATTACAGATTATTGATAAACTATAAAAAGAAAATTAACTTTAAGTAAAATGTAATGGAGGAATATTTACACTTCTTAATTGTTTTGCAGTAAACTCTAAAATTTAAAATAATAAAATTACGTAAGAAATGAAATTTATAATAAAAAAAATAATTCCGTTTTCACGGGGCCTCTAAAATAAGTGGGGTTCCTAGTCGGATGCCTTTTTTGCCTCATGGGTAATCTGGCACTGCATACTGGCTTATTTCACCTCTTCCCGAAGTCAGGGTTGTTGGTGTAAATCAGGAAACATTGTTTAATTTTACATTTTGCTTTGTTTTGTTTTATTTTAAAATTGATGTCCTTCTATACATTATTTTTATAATATTAAAAATTTTTGTTTTGTTTTTTTCCTGGTTTGTACCCAAAAGGCGAGTTGCTGTGGTAAAACATCTAGATAAAACGGGCGGCTCAGGAACGTTCTTTAAAATAAATTAATGGGTGCAAAATATTTTGAGGTTTTTCAAATTTTCGTGGATAATCAGAGTTCATTATGTTTCTATTTATGTAATTATTAAGTTTATATTTTGATTTTACATATTGTTGAAAATTGCTCTGTTAAAATTATTGTGATCATAAGAATTACGATTAAATACAAAGCTATTTTAAGATGAAACGATTATATGATGCATAATTGTAATTTCAGAGCACTTTTTCATATGTCTCAAATTAGGGTAATTTTATAATTAACTTAAATTGGCAGATTTACTACCTATTATTTGTTAATAAGTTAATAAATAACGATAACAGTTTCATTATTTTACAGAAGAGTGTTGTTCGCAGAATCCATATAATCCACCATCATGTTGATAGTTATTTATATACATTAAGCATATTGCTAATTCTTTTGCTAATATTTTGTCTGCTTCAGGCAGAGAAATAGTGATGTAATTTCATACATATATATTTTTGTTTTTGATATCCGTGGAAGCATTTCCCTTAACGCTTAAGATGATCTCGGTAGCTATAAAAAAACTCGGGGGCTAAAATGCTTCCTCGTTATAGAAAATTCACACGAATTGAACAAAATGTCAAAATGTTACATTTTATAGCCGGTTAATATCTATTTTGATTATTTGAATATGAATATCATAATATTATTATTATTATTATAAATGTCACTGCAACGCTTTGTTTGAAATTTTATGTTTGAAAACAATCAAAAAGAAGTATTACGTTTTAGAGCAAAATATGCTCCGTATTACAAATTACCTAGTGACTAACTTCGCGTTAATTAAAAAAATATTAATTTTTTGTATCTACGTAGAACCTACCTAAATAACATATTAATGTTATATAATATAAGTACTATTCATCAATTCTTCATAAACAAATACTATCTATCTACGCAGAACCAGACAAAATTTATTTAACATGGAATAAAATATGAAATCATTGTTTGCTACATTGTATTTATATTTCATGATGATCGGACACACTTATGCAGAATGAAGTGTCTTGACGTCAAATGCAATGAGTCCGTATTTAAAAACAAGACGTAAAAGGTTCTAAGTTTAAACTAACAAGCACAGCCAGATTGCATTTAAGTGCACAAGGGAAATTTTGCAGACTTTTCAAGTGGGTTTACATTGTTTCTGATCTGTTCAACTTATTCGGTTGCTTCTCGAAACTAAAAGTTTTCATGAAAAATATTTAAATCATGACCAAAGACCAATTCGCAAAATATTTCCTGGGGCTACCCCTTATATCCAAAATTGTAACACTGCGCATTTTAAACAAAATTTAAAATTAAATAAATCAAGAACAAAAACAGCAGTACCTAATGTTAAGAATTTTGATTTAAATTAGAAATACATTTTGAAAAATAATTGAAAGCTATGTTGTTTAGATATTAAAAAAGCTGTGATTTGGATTTCAGAAAATTATAGATATTTTGGATAATTGGAAAATATTTTCAAATTAAAATTTTTAAAAAAGATCAAGATTGCCCCTCTTTGTCTAGATGCAAAAAGATTAAATAAAATTTATAGAAGGTTTGCTGGGTAGATTGAGTAACAGAATTATTTATTCTGTTATAATTATTTTTGGTTGATTCCGTTGGTAGAAGATTACAGAAAATTTACTGGTTGCTGTGTACTATACTATCCATGACAATTGACAAGTATAGACGACGCGACAGAGAAATTATGTTTGAGGATGTTTTAAAAAAGATAAAAGCAAAACTTTCTCTCAGAGAAAGAAGCTGATTCTGCAATGGACATAAAATGCTGAAGGTGATAAGTGATAACTGATGATGATGAACTTGGATAAGTACACCAAATCTGTGTTCTGTGAGTTCATTTTGAAAAAATTATATTATTTTGGAAATACTCGGCCGCTTATCAAACTAAAATTGTTTCAAGGCGATTTTCTACGTTTTCAACATCGACAAAATTTTGATTATTTTAATGCTTTTTGGATTTGGATTTCTAAAAAAAATTAAAATTTATTCATCAATTAGTTTTCCTGCAAATGAGAAATAATTAGTAGATTATTAAAAAAATCAGTTAAATTAAGTTAGTAAATAAAGAAATTATTAATTAAATTAAACTAGGATGAAAAATCTGAAATGGTCGTTTGCATGTATGACTCCTCACCCCTCTGCACGCCGCTCCAACACTTTGTATGTAATGAAGTTCTTATATATTAGAAAATCAAATCAGAGCTTTGCAAAAATTTAATTTAATTAATATTTTTTGAATTTCTATTATCCATATTAATTTTCAAGGGCCATATTTTGGAATTGTTTCAGATTTTGTGATTTTGAAAATTTTCCAAAATAAAAAGAATATTATACATAATATGACGTATTGTATTTGTCTGTATTTTCACAGAGAGAATGGTGGAGGGAGATGTAGGGCTAAACATATTAGGGGACGTCCATTAATTACGTGAGGTGTTCTATCGTAAATTTAGACCCCCCCTTCCCCCTGGTGAGATTTGGTGGAACCCCCTCCCCCTCCCACCGGTGAGATTTACTATATAATTTTCAAATAGTTTAAATTAATATATTAATTTTATATTTGATAATATTGTCTATTACCGGGATTGAATTTGTAATATAAAATGTATGTTCTCTGAATTAAAAAGTTGACGTGAGATTTTCGTTGATCCCCCCCTCCCCCTTGGTGAGATTTTGCCGGACCCCTCCCCCCCCCCAATTTGACCTCACGTAATTAATGGACGCCCCCTTATTACTATTTGAGACATTTTTTAAAGTAATACTCTCCGTACGGTTACTGTTAAAAATCAATTAAAAAAGGTATAGTCTGGTAAATACATATTAACTTTAATTAATAGTTAAGTCAAGGATGAGGGGTGGATATACATTATACATACTACATAATATTATGTTGTAGTTCAACCTTGATGGTGCAAATAATTATTTATGTTACCAGTCGCCACCATTCGTCAGTAAGGAAAGATACTTCATAGCCTCGTGGTTTAATTAGTAAAACTGCATATCATACCAATATCTTAAGAAATCTAACCAAAAAATGTAAAAAATTGCTCCAAGTTGTCACAAATAAAATACACTGTTAGTATAAATTTCGCAAACCATATGCTATCAGATCATCAGGCGATGAAATCCTAATATCACAGATTATCAGTATCACTAATTTTTTTCTGAAAATTTTAAACGCATAATTTCATATAACAATGGAGTTTCACTATCGATAGAGGCTGGAGTTTGTTTAATGTCTTCAAAATATCGTTAATATTTTTTTATAATAAATTATATTATAAAATTTATTTTCCGTAGCATTTCTGAATCATGGTGGTCAGCATAGATTTCTCAAGAACTCGGCAGCTAAACGCTCTCGTCTAAGCAAATTCATATTTGTTGAACAAAATATTGCAATTACATTACGGGTTAAATGAATATTTGTTTCAGCCTTAAAAGATTTCTACGATATCGTGTGTAAAATAAAACTGTTACAGTGGATCAGTTTGCATACGATTCTATGTAACCAACAAACAAGAGAACGATCTCATCGCTCACCTGACTATTCTTGTATCAAATATTGATTGTGTTTGTTCAACACCGTGCAAATTTCTTAATAACTCAACTACCTCCTACAACCGAGATGAACACAATAGCATCATCTAGTCCGTGATAGTCAGCAGGCAATTCTATAAACATAAAGTTGGACAATGCTTCTAATTTTTAATTTGAAATAATCACAGCACCGTAAGTACCTATTAATATTTTAGTGTAAATTGAAAAGTTCCTTTTTCAAGGATGTAAAACTATCACAAACTAGATTATAACTATTTATAGTCTAAAATCAAAGGCTTTCGAGTTATCGATTCAGTTAATTACTAAAATGTGGAAACATTTGTAGATTTTATTTTTGCACACCCCAAATTATACAATGGGTTTCTCTAGTCGTCAGAATTGTGGAAAATTAAACAGAACGGTGGAGCACGGGTTTTGTTATTTGCTCAGCGCTAATGTCTAACAAGATCCATTTCCATTCATTCACGGTAAAAGTGAGTAAAAAAGAATTAATCAAAAATTTAAATTTGTTTTAATTTTTATTTAAAACTACTATTTTAAACAAACAACGCATAAAAGCTGTAATGATTTATCGAGCACATCATACATCATATAATCAACGATGTAGGAGTACAACCCATTCTTATTTATACTAACATTTTCTTTTAAAATTACAACAATTATAGAACAATATATATTGAGTGTTATAAAAGTCCACTGCAAAACTAATAAAATTCAATAGCACATAATATAAAACTAATATTCGAAAAAACTACAATTAATTAATAAAATGCTGGAACTAACCCGTTTGTAACATTTCACTAAGATATTACAATATAATACTATATATTGGAACACCCGAGTATTAGGCACATTCAACAAATTATACAGGATACATTGAAAAACAATTAAACAATTAGAAGTAATAAATGCCATAATTCTTGCAAGTTGTAAGAAGTAGAATTTATATCGTTCGAATGGACTGCAAAAAATCAAAATTCAATAATTTGAAGATAATAAAAATTTGTTTACCTGTGCAATATCCACTCCCGTCATAGTTTTAACCATTTCCGGTACTTTTATAACCATAGATAATATTTCTTCAGTCAATTTAGCAGCGCCAATTTCACCAGATCCAGACGATACCATTTTGATTTTCTTAGTTTGTGTAAGAGGATTAGAAACCTCAGCAACAACTTTTGGTAAAACTTCCAAAAACATGTCCATCATAGCAGCTTGTTTGTACTCTCTCCAAGCTTCAGCTTTCTTTGCCATTTGTTCAGCTTCAGCTTTGGCTTTAGCAGCTATAGCAAATGCTTCTGCTTCTCCTTTAACTCGAATTGCCTCTGCAGTAGCTTCAGCTTCCAACACAACACGATTATGATTTGCTTCAGCTAATTTTTCTAGACGATATTTCTCGGCTTCAGCTGGTCGTCGAATTGTAGCCTCTAGTTCTTGCATGCGCCTAGCTATTTCTTGTTGTTGAATAGCAATTTGTTGAGTACGTTCAACAACTGCAATTTGCATTTCCTCCTCTCTAATTCTCTGCTTAGTTTTGGCAGCTTGAAGATCGTAAGCTAATTCTGCTTCTGCTCTTTTGGTGTGAACTTCCACATCATAAGCAGCTTTTTTCAACTCAAAATCTCTTTTGGCTTTAGCAATTTGAGTATCATTTATAAAAACAGAGGCCATGCGCTGTTCTTCTGCAATTGCTTCCTTTATATGTGCCTCTGCGCGCGCTTCAGCTTCTCCAATTCTTGCATCTCGTTTTACTTCAGCTGTTCTTGCCATACCCAAACTCATTAGATATCCCTAAAATATGAGAATTAAAAATTGTACATTGTAATGAGAATAACGGTTTACCATATCATCACTAATATCCTTAATGGTATACGAGACAATGGTTATTCCCATATTGACTAGATCTGAAGATGCAACTTCGAAGACAGCTCTGCTGAACTTCTTACGATCCTTGTAAATTTCTTCGACCGTCATTTGACCCATAATAGCCCGCTGGTAGCCTTCCAAAGTTGCCAATGCAATGTTATGAATTTCCGATTCTTTCTTACCCATAAATTGCTCGCAAGCGGCAAGCAACATATCTTTATTTTGCCCTTGAATTTTTACCTGTTTGGAAAACGCATAAATAATTATTTAATATTGGAACCCAATAATTTGAAATATTTCTTTTACCTGTGCAACACCCGTGACAGATATTGGTACACCTTGACTTGTGTAAACTTTAGGGCTGGTAACTTCCAATGTCATGGTGTTGAGGGACATTCTGGAGAAAATATTTTTTAGAAAATTGAAGGAAGTCTTTTTAAATAATAAATATAAAAAAAATTTGAAAAATGAAGCGTCTTACAAGGGAATATACCAGAGCCACTATTGTATTATGTATTTAGTAAAAACGTTAACTTTTGGTCTAGAGGTTAGTGGGTTAAATTGCGGCTTTAATTTAAAACAAAAAAGATCTCAAGCCAAATATGTACTACGTAGAAACCCATTTGTTAGGGTCAGAAAAGCAATTAGACTAATGTTTCTAATTGGAGATTCAAAAAACATGCCTACACACTCCGGTGAATTCATTTGTCCACTGGCTACTTCTTTGAAGTTTTTACTGTTTATTATGTGAAGTGGATTTGTCCTCTCTAGCAAAGACGGTTTTTCTGTTGAGATGGTTCAACATTTTAATTTTTGACTTCAGTGCATTTTATGAACTTTTGGAATACATTTGCCTTTCTATCATTCGGTTCCATACCCTGCCAATGTTTGTGTTACAGTAAATGCAGGAAATTCAGTGGTTGTATTTACTAGTGATTTTACACATTCACTGATCAAATAAGTGTAAGTAAAAAATGAGGCATAAGGAAATAATAAATACCATTGACTCTTTAAGAAAGGTGAAAAATCACTGGTTAGTACTCTGCTCTTATCGTTAGTATAATGCATTAATTGTAGAAAATCAGGGGTCTATGGACCCGCGCACTTAGTAAAAACATCCTCAAAAAACAAGCGAACTCATAAATCAAGGACCTAGAAAGACAGAGGTCGCGGAGCTCATGAACTTGGTAAAAACATCTCTGAAGGACGACCGAACAAATTAAATATGTTTTTCAGAGAAAGTTTTTTGAGTTAATTTTGAAAACCCCCATAAATGAATAGTTTGAAATTATAGGTAAGTTTTAAAATCATTAAAAAGTGTAATAGCTATCTTATTTAAATATACACAAGTGCCGGAGGGGGAATCCCCCCTCTCTTATAGATTTCAAAAATCACTGGCGGCCCTTCCATTCAATTCATACAACATTTACATTAGAAGAAATATATTATTCTTCTATTTGGCCCCGCTCAGGTCACGCCACTGTCTTGTATAGTATATTATACACTTAAACATATTATTACGTTTTAATAATAATTCCCATTCTTTAACTAATAATATACAGCCGGAATATTAGCCTAGTTTAGAATTGCCCGTGTTTATTAAAATGGAACATATACTAATTAATTAAAATATTATGATTTAATCAACATACAATTGAGCTTGTTGAAAAACAGGCCATACAAACGCACGTCCTCCGTTGACCAAATGTGGTTTGCCGTAACAGCATCCTGAAAAATAATAATAAGGAACATGTAAAATTGGCAGCCACCATGTGTGTTTATGTTCGGCACTTGTTAAATTACAATCAGATACTTAAGTACCTATCAAGTACGCACTCACCTGATATCACCAATGCCTGATTAGGGCCGCACGTTTTAAAACCCCAACCCATTATTAATTCGTTAATACAATATAAATTTTTACTTGTAAAACAAAAATGGGCGTTGCACTAACAATCTAACCTATTTTTATATCAACAATATGATAAGGAATGGCGTAACGTTATGTAATATGTGAGTTGAACATGCGCAGGTTTAACAGAAGTTTTAAAATTGAAAAAAAACATTTTAAGTTTTGACTTGGGCTATAAAACCAGCTAAGCACTTGAGTATTTATGGCGTACTATTGTACCATACAATTTTAGCAGATTTCTAAGTGCCCATACATTTTAAATAAAATATATTATTTATTATTATGATGATAATTAGAATTATCATCGATTGAAAAATTAATAAATAAATAAAATAAATTTTAAAAATTAAACTGATTTACTGGAATTTATATTTTTTATTTTATTTTATAAAGTAAATCCTATATCCTCAACAATATATTATATATTATTTAAATATTTGCATTCTGTTAATGTTATTTTAACGTTCATGTTTTCTACGGTAGTAGATATTCTAAAGCTTCGAATAAAATAAAATGAAATATGAATTTCAAAATTGTATAATAAAAATGATGATAAAATATAATTTAATGTAAAAAAGACATTTCAAGTTATCATCTAAAAGTTTATGCTACCATAAATTATCCTTCCTTTATACGTAAGTGATAACAGCAGTGCAAGTTTTTATACACATACAATAATTTTATTCTAAGTTTGCAATCAGATATCAGAAAAATAAAAAATTATTTTAATTCTTTCTGTTTCGTATCAATAATTAACAATTTAATTATTGTTTAATTCCGTATTTTTGTTTTAATAAATAACAACCATCGCATATATATATTTTTTCTGAAAATGATTTAAGAATATGACTTGTTTCAATCGTCAAACCGAATTTTATGAAAGCAATTGTTTTACTTTAATGCCGGCGACGAACGGCACTTTTAACTCCGGCGGCGATAAAGTACTGTTTTAGTGCTATGGAGAAAGACAAGTGAAAAAATAATTAACTATTATTTTGTCAAGTCTTAAGGCGCGATCCCACGAGTGGTGCATTGATCAAATGTTGGCCACAGAAGGACGCTTACTACTTACGGGATCGCATTAGTTAGAAGGAGACAGTAAGTGCACTTCTATGACCAACATTGACCAAATGCACCACTCGTGGGATCCCGGCTTTAAGAAAAATGTTTGGTTAGGCAACCGAATAGTTCAGGAAAAGTTTTCGTTCAATAGTTATACGCTATATTTCAGTCATTTGCGGGAATTGATACAACATCCTGTATTTTTCAGTTTTTTATTTACAAGTTTTAAGTTTTGTCTATGATCTAAATATCTACAATACATAATCAAGTCTTGGTTTGACTTTCTTATTTAAACCAAACAAGTTTTGTATCCGGATTCCAAATATTTGAAGGAAGTTCGAAATTGGGAACCTCTCCAATTTATTTTTCTTTTTTGCTTCCGTTTCTTCCGAAATTTTCTTTCCTTCTAGGACACTATACTCTTCTGTTATTTTTCCATATAGTTTCCAAAAGTTGAAAACTAAGTATTTATATAATACAGAATAAAAAAGTTTATTTATTCATTTATTCACCGAGAGTCAAATTCACCAATAATTATTATACGTATCCATAACTGTTCCAAAAGATCAGTTACTTTGTAGTCAAAATTGATAACCCTGCTCTTGACACTATTCTGAATATAACAGAGAACACCTTCATCTGTATAATGAGCAGCCACAAATCAAAATCAATGAAGATGGAAAATCAGCTAAGCCAAACTTTGGTTGGACGCGATTTGGTTATTTGCATAGAAAAATTTGAATAAATTGGAAATAAAGTTTGAAAATATTTTTTTAAGATGGATTAATTTATTTAATACGATTTGTGGATTGATTAAGAAAGGTTAATTAGTAAAATTGCCAATTGGAAAGTATTATAAAATTAAAAATTTTACACGAACTAAATATTGAAGATAGAACGAGAGGCGATAAAAAGTATCACATTTAATTAAAATTTTATTGAAGTTGGAATTTTATCGAAAATATCAAATCGAATATTTTAATTGAATGGATTTTTGGTATAAATTTGGTATATGGTACAACAAAGATACATTCTAAGAGTTATTAACCAAGGGGTAAGTATAATAAATGCCAAATATTTCATGAAAATTTTCATGAACTAGCGCTCATTTAAAAAGCATATATTTATTATTATTTTAATCCTTTATATCAAAAATGATATATATTTTTAATAACGACCTACATAGTTTTTGCTGCAAGGGAGAAGTTAAGCAACCCTATTTTTGAATATCAAATATTAACAGCTTATGAAGTGGGTAAATAAATAAGAAAAAGCAACATTTCCTTTACATTCCTTGTTTATTTCAACAGAATCTGATTAAAAATTAATAAACGAAATAATTATTAATGAAAAACATTCCTGCGTTTTATTTCTTTTTAGACCTCGCAAATTTCTATTAACCCCATTTTACGGTATAATTTTCATTGGGTGAATTACTTCCTGTTATTGATGGTGGTATTTATTTTAATTTTTATATTTTAAGAAAATATTTTCAAACATTTAAAAAACCTAAATTAAGAGTTAGAAATGTAGGTCGTGTACCTACCTTTTCCTCTCTGTATAAACATATAAAATAATTAAAACACCGAATTTAAATTTTTTTATCGATTTTATACTGTAGTTGAGTGGTATTTTTACATTTGAATTTAATTTGTTACGAAAGATTTCACCATTTAAAATTCTTATAATTCAAAACGTTAAAAATTTTCAATGTATTCCCACAACGCCTTGTGTATTTTGTAATACGTTCAGAACGCATTGTAGGTAATTTTTTTTTTAAATAATTGTTAATACTGTTTTTTAAATATTTATTAACACTAAATTTGGCGTTGGGTATAATAAGGTATAATACACGACGATTTTTCTGAAAGAAACAAAAATTATCTCTAAGAGGTCGATGGCGTTTTTAGGAAAGATGCAAAAACAGATATAATTTTTAAAATTATGAAAGTTGTTATACATAATAATAAAATTCGGAATTTTAATATAAAAGTGAAAGACCATTCTTAAAAACCAATCACGCTAAAGTAAAATGTTAAAAATTTAATAGCAGGTAAATTAGTTTTTACCGAATGATTTATTTTAATTACTAATACATGCGTAGAGGTACCCGTAATTACTAATTAAGAAATTTTTAAAATGTCGTATCTAAAAAGTAAGCTGCATATTTGCATGGTGTAATTTTTAAATTTTAAACTGAAATTCAATGTAATTGGAGAGCTATAAAATTCTAAAGGCAGGGTGTTAAGTTAGGTCTGGACAGCAGCAAATTGCGAATTTTGTTGATAAATTCTGATTGGCGGATAGGACTTTATATTAAATTTTTGATCAATCAGAAGTAAAATCTTGAAAATTTCTCTTTCAATTTGGAATGCGCTTGATATGCTTTAACAATTCTAATTACGCACTGAAGTGCGTATGCCATAAACTAATATTCATGTTTAATTTGAATCGAAGAATAAGAGATATAATATTAAGTCAACCAAGTTTTCCGTTTTGTTCTTATTGGAAAAAAAGCCTTCGCTGCCCTCAGGATTTAACTAAAAAATTGGTTCAGTGGCAGTGACAGTTATATAACATTCCTACTCACCTAATAGACATATTTTTGAATATTTATGAAATATACATAGGTATGTACCTACTTCGTAACTTGCATTTCTAAATTAAAATATTTCTCAAAAATATGTAGATATTTTTAATATTTAAAAATATTTAAATATGGGTATTACTACACGAGAAATTGAAACTAAAGAAATTATAATTAAAACAAACTTGATTATTATCATTGAAGAAATAATTTTCATGGATATAATATTAGGTTCCGCTAACTTAATTTTCTACACTATTATTATATCAGAAAGATACTAAACTACTATTTTCAGGTAAAACACATTTGAAATAAATAGTAATAATAATAACTTATTGTAAATTTAAATGAAGAAAAGCATTCAAGAAAAATGATTAAACCACTAAACGAAACGAAAAGTTTTTAAACAACCACAAATTACTTGTTGACCCTTTTATTGATAGTGATAAAAGTATATTCAAAGAGGGTCGATATAAAATTTATAAATATATAATGTTTCTATACATTTTGTATCCAAAAGAACAAACGTCTAACGTGCAAGGCCGGCATTAAGAATTATTGTCAAATGAAAAACTACAGCAACAAAAATAATAAATTCTAAAATAGCCTTACCGCATGACAGCGGTTTCGAAGATTAGATATTTATCGTTACAAAAATGAAAGACAAGTATCTTTTAATAATATATTTTAGTAAAAGTAATTTTATAATACAAATATTATTAATTATTACAAAAAGCTGCATTATTGAAATGTATCATGTAATTTCTGTAACAAACTCTTTCTAGGCGAGTTCATCGATTGCAAGTGAAATTATTGCAAGATGAGATGCAAAATAGTAGGTTTGGAGCATTTAATATAGATATTTTTATGATTTATAACACGTGAGCAAGATTCAGTACAGCAGCATTATAATTTATAGAGTATTGCTATACCTGTAATAAGCGCGGAATAGTATTTTAAATATTGAAATCAAAATCCCCCGATAATCAACTCAGAAGCACAAACTAGTAATTGAAGAAAAGGATTCACACGCAATGATATTAGAACATTCTTGAAACTCTTTAATAGAGAAATTAGAAATAAAGAAATTTTAATCATAATCATTTGATTTCCAACAGTATAACCTAATTACAAGAAAGTTTTATTTCATTCATTTTTTTTGTAAACAAAAAATTGCAGTAAATGAAGGTATTTTAAAAGAAGTAAAAGTAACAAATTGACGTGAAATTCAAACCACGGGAAATTATAACTTTATATTATAATTTCATTCAGGGAGATAATTACAGAACCCCCAATGATTTTCTTACGAGCATATCCTTTATGCATAATATTATGTTTGGAATTAAGGTTAAAATAACTCTCTCGAATCTCTTATCTCTTATCTCTTCGAATCTTTCTAATCTACTGTCAATTTTTAATCTTAATTGCAAATTGTTGCTCGAAATTTCCGACTAAATAAATACGTATAATGGAAGAAGCAGGCGAGCTTTTAGTTGTATCAATAATTATTACAAAAATAACAAATATGGAGTAAATATAGGATGCCGAAAATTGTTTTTATTCTAACCAAAGTTCTAAACTAAACAATAAATACAATAAGAATAGCACCAACTGCCCCTCCTTAAATGGTGCCCCGAGGTTGGGCTATAAATCTTAGATAAGTATACATAAAATCATTACAAGTGGTATTCCTTGAAGCAGGTGCATATCAGCGGAAGTGATTTGGTTCTCATCTTGGAATTCAGAATTATTTATTGAACATTTGGCCCCCCTTAAGGGAGAATTCTTTAGAATTTTTTTTATCCAATTTTTGTAAATTATCTTTCTGTATCTTTCTATAATAATATATCTACTATTTTATTAATAAAATTTTGGAGATATCAAACAATTATTTATATTATGATTATTTAGTTTTTTATTGCAATAGCAAGAACAAAAATTTTCCAATTTCTGAATGGTAGAGATTTAAGGGGTTATACTCAGTCAGGGTTTTCAAAAATTGAATTTTTTATTTATTTCATTTTCGTAATATACATATATTTAAGTATTTGCACAGAAAATTTCATGTTAAACTGAAAACTATTCTCGAAGGTACACGCACTTTTGCAATTGTAAATGCATTGTAAGGTGTTTCAAAAAAATCTTTGAACCCGTTTTACTCAAAACTACATTTTAAAGTCGGTGAGAAAGATTTCTCGGACACAGCTGAACCGATCAGTCTCAAATTTGTACACAAACTCAATAAATATATTATTTTGAGGTTGATCGAAGGATATTTCTCGCCAATAAATAATTTACATTTTATTAACAATTTAAGGCCAAAATTTTTATCAAAAATCAAATTTTATTTTGGAACGCCGCCATTCTGTTAAATATTAATGTATCGCTTATTCCTTCGATTAACCTCTACTTGATAAAACCTTATATTTACGAAAACTTTTTTGATTTCTCATTTTGGATGATCCAATCCAGAGATATCTTGCTCACCGCAAGACGCCTTTTTTTAGGAGAGCTCTCGGAGATCGGTTATAGTGGCTTTAATAATCATTATTTTTACAAATAAAAAATATGACAATAAAGTTAAAAGTTATCACAATATGTATATAAATTTTTACGTAAATAAATTGATATGTCTTTCCAGGAAAAATTCTTGAAAAGTCGCTTTTTTTCGGCCTCCTGACTGCATATAACCCCTTAATGTGATCAATAATCACGGAACAATAACCAATAATAATTTAGAAATCATTGGAATTTCTTGACACTCAAATTCTTTGGAATCTTTAGAATTCATTAGAAATCATTGGAATTTTTTATTTTAAAATTTTTAAATAAAATGTAATGAACTTCATTCTTTAACCAAGGAGAGCTGTGTAGAATGACACATGATAAAAAATTGCACAATGCTTCATATTAAAGTTTCAAATATGCGCATGCAAGAATAGCTACTGGATTGATCCTGATGGATTCTAATCATCAATCAGAATACACTAGCAAAATCCGTAATCTGCTGCTACGAGGACTTACCTTACCTCTTTCAATTATAACTGTTTTATAAAATAAAAGCTTATGTCGTTCTATCGACAAGTGTAATTTTAATTTAAATTTTTTTATAAATATTATTTTGTAATTTTCACAATATTAGTTTCAATGACCAACAAATTTGGAATAGAACCTCTCGCAAAAATTATGTATCGCATAAGATTTTAGGGGAGCAAAATGTACAGGAAGCTAACTTAGATAATTTTAAGTTTGTTTGAGGTTGGCAAACTTGTAAGTCAGGTAACCTATATAAGTTTAGAAGACGCTTCCAAACTCATACGGAAGTTTCGGGATGGTTTAAATAATAGTAAGTTAAATTTTATATCTATTTTTATTTGCCAGTATGAATCTGATGATATTAGTTTTATATGTAAAAAAAACTTGCCTTAACATCAAGCAAAGTTTAAGATTTTTCATTACGGTTTATTTTTAATTCACGTTACATAATATTATATAATTAACAAACATTAGGTACATTTAATTGTTATAGAAGTCTAATAAAACCTAAAATGTCAGTATGAATAGTTAAATCGTTCAAATTTAAATAATAACAGAATTGAAGTAAATTTTTGGCACGTTGACTTTCTATTGCTCTATTTAGTTATTACTATTATTTGATTATCACTGTAAATCTCGACATTTGGTATTAACGTTTATAAAATCTGCGTTTAACTGTAAATCTATATTATTTTTAAAATTAAACTTATCAAACAATTGAAAAGAAAATAGCCCACTAAGCACTGTAGCTCTAATCGAAGTGTTTTTAATCTATTTAACGTTAAAATATACTGTATATGCACGTGTAGAACTTCGTTATTTATGCAATATGTAATTATGCATGTCAATTTTCATTATACACGTTGAAAAAACGTTGATTTGTGCGACATTTCGATGTTTAAATAATTAATATACGATATTATGTGCCAATTGAGACTAAACTTTTCAAACTATTAGACGAGGGCTTGTTATGGCCATTAAAATAACAAATTTATAGGCCATATTTTGAAGCAGGAAACATTATATTAATTATCAAATATTTTTATACAGATTTAATTTACATTTATATCTAGAAGATGTTAAAACAATTTTACGACACCGCAGATAATAAAAAAAGTATAACCATATATCAGTATACCTACATGTTTATTCATTCTAAAATAGTGATGGATCATAAGTTCCAGTTACACCATAAATCACGAAATTATTGATTAAACTATAATTAATAAACAAACCGCACTTTAACATCTGCTTTAGAAAGAATTATATAAAAGACGTCATAGTAATGAATCAAAACTTTAAAACAAAAATTTTTCAACGATTCTAGAAGAACGGCTTTAGCACTAGGAATTCTGAGCAGAATATACAATTTTTGTAAATGCAAAAAAAATAATTTGAGAATTTTTTGATTGAGAGAGCGATTTTTCAAAAAATATTGAAACGACAAGAAATGTCTTGCTTGTTCTAATATCTATCATATAGGTATTTTTGTAAACACGAATTTGATTAATGTTACATGATTTGACTTGATGGAAGATTAGTCCCATTTCAATAACAAGTGATAACATTTTGTCAAATTATTTTTCAAATTTTGAGACTCCTTCAGTTGGATAATAATAATGCTAGTGTTTATAAAAGAATTATTAAAGTACAGATACAACCAGAGAAAACTTGAATACTTGTACAATTTTGTATGCTGGTTTGCTCCATGATTTACAATGATATTATTTTATTATTATTTAATTATATTTATTTAATTAAAAAATGTTTATAGCTTATAAAAAACACGTTTTTATTAACAAGTATTTACTTTCCGATTAAAGATATGTATGATCGCCCACTGATTACATACTATATGATCGTCATTGATTAGAGATTCAACCGCCACTGATTAGAGATATGACCGCCACCGATATTGATATGCATTACACATCTATGTTTTCATGTATTTGAGTATACTCTACCTAATTATGAGGGCATTCGGGAGGGGGGGTGTTAGCAAAAGGTAATACTGCATTTATATATAGCCAATAACTTTTGAAATAATTGAAAAACATAACAAATATAAAATTTCAAAAATTTTCTTTCTCTTTGCTATCAAGCCATTGTTTGTTATCATGTAATACCCTATATCCAATGTTTGTTGCAAACTCTCAACATAACTTATCTTACTTAATACTTATCCAAGTTACGAATTTGAAAAATATAATTGTCGAATGTTAGTTAGCTCTCCCACTCTCCAAGGAATGAGAATATTTGCTATTATTCTGGTCGTATTTAATCCGTTTTTAATAATTTACAGAAGCTATAAGCATAAGAAAGCTACAACCTTTAACGAATGAATTGTGAAGCGCCAGAGAATGAGCACTAACAATCTATTATTAATATTAGCATTGAAATTCTAAATGTGAAATTCGGTTAATGGTTTTACAATTTCAGAAGCTTTGAAGACGTTACTATATACAAACTATCTACTATCATTTCGTTCCAGAAATGCTTTTTCAAAGTTCAATAATAATCAAGAAATAATGAAAATTTTACTTATTTTCCTTTCCCTATAGTTAGTAGCACGCCAGAGGAAGAAAATTATGCGAACTCGAAGTAATGTATTATTCTGCAGAAGAAAATCTCATTAATTTTACACCACATTAAAAGTAATTATGGAATTTTATAGAAAAGAAAAAGAATAACACACATTAAACTTAGAAATTAACACATATATAGTAATTGTTTATAAAATTAAAATATGTACACGTTCCTACATCGTGACAATATTTGAAATTGTAATTATATTTTATTCCATAATTAAACCAAATGAATAACAGAAATTCAACATCGATGACCTTGAATGTTAGAACTTGAACTTGAATTGTGAAGGACTGCATTACACGCTATGTGGATTTTATAGGTGATCGTAACATTTCGTAGATCAAAATACACACAATTTCTCTTCAGGTAAAAGAATTTATATCGCTTTGTGAAGAATCAACCGTAGTTGCGCATTGATTGTGTAACATATTTGATCAAAAGGGTCGATAATTGGCCTACTTTATTAGCTGACATGACCTAGGGTATCAAAACTTCTATTGAAGAGAGATCTTTTCCGAAGCCAACTTCGGTTGTTACTTTTTATTGTCATTTCTTAGCTTTTCTTTGGCATGCAATGTAAATGCGGAACAACAGATCGTTTTTGGTACATTAGGTTGATAAATTTGGTAATATTGGTTAAAACGGCATATCCACTTCATGTTAGCGTGTCCTAGTCCCCGAGATCGATACGAGTGTGCCAAGGAAAAGCGCATAGTCGGTATCGTCGTCGCACTAGAGTCTACTCGTACTTCATTCACCTTCTCCGTGTTGATGTTTGAAAACCACTAGGCAACTTGTAGTCGCTAAGTTTGTATGTAGTGTACGGTGCTAAGAAATAAACATAAAATCGTATCGCGGTTTGCGTTCCTCCAATATACATCACATATTGGTTGTCGATATGTAGTTATCGTGATTGTTTTAATTTGCAATCGTGAACCAGTGCCAAATTTTATATTTAAGTGTTGCGTACTTAAATCAAAATATTATGAAACTTTGTTTTTATTTTAATTTTGATTTCGGAATGGCAGTATTCCAAAAATTATGCAAGTTGTGTATTGTTTAAATTCTTTGGATATTCTAACATAAAAGGTAGGTTTGTAATTATTCTTTTTGGTAAAATGGATTTTCAACTTTTGGCTTCAATTATTACTTATTTAAACTCGAGCCAATTTTTTGTGGTACTTCGTTAATAAACTAGAAGTAAAATGGGAACGCACGTTTATAAATTTTTAACACATCGATACAAATTTTTGTCCAATTTTTGGATGTAAAATATGTATAATACTACCTATCTGCCTACCACATAATCCCAGCAATAAATAATAATTTATTACAAGAAGGGCTCGACTTTTCACTTTAATCTGTATAAATATGTGTTTGACCTACATATTTAATACAATAATTGGAACATTTTTGAAGATGCTGATCTAATGCCGCATCTTGTGATAAACTCATCCGCTTTAAAGTTCAGTTGTGAGCTAAGGTAATTGCTAATTGGATACTAATTTTGAGAAAACATTAATTTAATAAAGTATTACCCGACCGCAAAATCAATTAAATTCATTTTTCTATTAAGTTTATTACGCATTTCTAACCAGGTACTAGGTACATACAGGTTACTAATAAACAAAAATTACATTTTTGTAGATTAAAATGTTTAAATAACAACTAAAAAATTATTAATACAATAAATATTTCATTTGAACATTTTTTTGGGATTAAAAGAAAATTATATTAAAAATTGTTTTAATTCTATCGGTGCAGTTCTGTACGTACCCCGGGTGCTTATTTCAAAAAATTTCAGCGTCAAAAGTCGAAAAATATGCCAACCGATTTATCTTCGGAACGTTTTGGAGTTATTACAAAAAGCAACTTATAATCTTTTTAGAAATGTTAACATATCGCGTGTTTCAGAAATTATTTGGAATAAAAAATTAGATAGTGCAACATTTATTATACATACTCGTTTTAATTTTTGGCATTTGTTTTCTAAAAATTACTCTAAATGTTTTATAGAAAATAAGCGATTTTTTATTCTAAATATTTTCTATATCACGCGAGGCAGTAAAATTATTAAAAAATTAACAAATCCCATTTGTAATAATTTATCATACATATTTCTTTTTTGGTGAATCAGTAATGTATCGAACTTCTCAGAAAAATACTTCTCGATATATTAATTAATGTATTGTCAATATATTGCCATGTTTTGTTTAGTATAAATACATATCTATATAAATAAAAGTAAATTATTTTCCATGTTTTAGAAAAATTTGTATTCTAAATATGAAAACCATAAATTTAACATATTGTTGGTAATATATTTTTCTTTTCTGATCAAGTGTAAAAAATGAGAAAGTTTCTATTTAAATGTCAGTGGTGCCTATGGGATAGATTTTATCAATAATTGAAATGCAAGTTGATCATGGTCATGGTTTAGGCTGGTCATCATTTTAACATTAATTTAAATCGCAGATAAATCCAAGTATTTCATCAATATGTCTTAGAAATTCCATACGCTTCTAAATATAATATTAACTACCAGCTCATCATACTAGTTAATATTTGTAAAAAACCTATATAATATAGGTATACATAGATAGAACAGATTCAATAATTTATTCTGATATTACAACAAATAAACTTTGTATAATATAGATAATTCTGTGGTAATTTCCAAGGAATTTTTATTTATTTGCTATTATTAAAACTTGATTTTCGAAATCACGCGCAAATAATTAGACATAGACGTTAGACGAAAAAATTACGTTATTTAAATGGAAATCTTAAGCCCACTCGGCAAGTTTTTCTAATATGGTCGAAAATATACAAAAAACATACTTTTTTGCTGAAAGCCACTTCGTTCTTCAGTCTCTGTAATGAACGTTCTATATTACAATTAATTGTTTTATTTTTAAGGTTGTGCATTAGCACTTTAAGTAAAGATGGCAATAATAGGCATCATTAAAAGGTTATCATTTAATGATCGTTATTTACTGATAATTATTACGTAGGTATTATTAAACAGGTTTTTTTTATTTCTTTTTACTACAAAGTTTACATTTAATTAGTTAATAAGTGTCGCTAATACTCCATCATTTAAAAAATTCTAGTCAGTGGTGGAATGAAAGTATAATATTTACATTCGCATTTTTAAATTTCACGAAAGGCCGTTTCTTCATTTTTATTATATTTTGCATATTATATTGGATTTTCTATATTATGTACAATGTACATACTCGTATATTATGCTATACTGTGTCCAATAATATATTATGCATGCAGTTAAAATACAACGTCTCTTTAAATGTTCTGTTACCTATGGAGTGTTTCCTTAATGACATGATCATGTTGTATTTGTTTCCTCCATTTGAAATGTTCCATTCATTCCAATGTGAATACAACACAAATAAGATATATGTATGAATCGGACAGATCAACTTGGGCAACATAATAATATTAAAAAGTCTCGAATCGGGAAACAACTTGTAGCTCCCCGAGTAAAATAATTTTTACCAAAGGTAATTGCAGAGGTCCCAAAATCTTCTGGATCTCCGCAGCTACCTCTACATACAACCTTTCTTACCTTAAGACTTTCATAAATTAAGATTTCGATAATTTTTAACGATAATAAAAAGGAAGTGGTTATACTAACAGGTGCTTTAGTTTCTCAATGCAAACGGACAAAACCGTTGAGCATATAATGTCGGTTAGAGAAAGACGCATTGAAACTTGAAAAGGTTTATAACGTCTTCTTCTATTTATAAACCTACTACATTGACAAAGGGTTAAATTTGCTTCGCCTTTATTCTCTCTAAACGATACAAAAAAATAATTATCCTCTTAGTAGTACTAGGATTTAATTTTCATCGATGCGACCATCGACGAAATCAATTACTTTGTAACTAAGTAAGTTAATTTATCGGAACATCACTTTGCCAATGCCGTGTAATATTTAAAAATAGAATTTTTTATTCAATATTGTATTATTAATTAAAATAAATTGATTTGTCCTCTCGGTTTAAATTTTTTTGTTTTTATAATTTAAAATAATATTTAATTCGACGTCGGAACTGCGTTCTTCATTGATCTTGTAATCAGCGCGATAATGCGAACTAAACAATTTTTTTCGTAATTTTTATGATTTTTTTGGGTTCATTAAAGATGAATAAAACGGGAATTGGCCATCATTTGCAGATAAAATTAAATGAGACGACACGATATCAGTGAAAATTATTCGTCATCGGAGTGAAGAATTGATAACTTATCAAAATATACAATAACAGTATTTCTGTTCGAGTAGTCTCATCTTCACAGTATCGAAGACCTATCGGTGACCTAAGACTAGAGGCTATCTAGGCGGTTGAAATCGACCGATTGTGTAAGTTAATTTGTGTTTAAATGTTAAAACTGCAAATTCCACGACTTAGCGTGCACCTTTCCGCTTTCCTTACGCAACACCTTTTACTGGGGCTTATTCAGCGGTTTCTATAAACCGCTATTATTAGATTTAATTTATTAAATTCTATTATGATATTACATCAATTTAGTTCACATAAGAATAATTTAGGCAATAATCGAGGTGACTTTTTAATTGGCTGTTTATCCCGTTGATTCCAAATAATTATATGGTAATACATACTATTTATGGTATGTAGGCAAACATATAAAATGAAAATATAGAACGCAAACAATACAATATTGAAAACCATACCGCTGATTTTTGATTACCATTGATTTTACTTCAAAATTTTTAACAATGTTATTATTAAATTTATCGTTGTTCTTTTAATTGTCCATTGTAAATTTTGTATTTTATGGTTCATAATTGCAATTAAAGTTATTTTAAAGCATTACAATTATTATTGTTGTTTTTTTATGCACATTAAAAATGTATTTACATTTTGGTTATAAATTAGTATTTTTGTACCTACGTGCAGAAGATGAAAGAAACAATAAAATACAATAGCATATTTTATATTAACCCCTAGGATTGCCCCTCCGTGTTCTGGGTGTAAGAAAAATCTTACTAGTTGTACGAAATTTTAAATCGAAATAATGACAACGCAATTTTGCAAGTTAGAATATTTTAGAGAAGTAGTCCAATATAATCCTTTTGCACGACATTGTATCATAATAAATATTTGCCGTGCACTCGGGATATAACTACTGAAAATTATAGCATAATGGAAAGTGATGCTCAAAAGCTTATCTAATAAGCAAACGAGAGTTGGCGTAAAAGAATGTTATTATAATTTTAATAATAACGATTCTGTTAATTAATTAAATGAATGAACATAATATACATTTATAAGCAAAAGTAGCTTAAATAGAAAAAGTGAAAAAATAGAAGTAACTACTGGATGCCAATGTCGAGGTCCTGGGTTCGAGTCCGATGAAGTAACACCTTTATTTTTTTGGAAAGAAATGGAAAATTACCTAGGAAATATTTTATGAGACCTTTCTCGAAATGATCTGTAATATGTTTTCCGTGGTTACATGGAGAGAAGGTCACAAAGAATTATTGTGATATTTTCGATAGGTAATTAATCGAATAGTACGACGAATAAAGTTTTTCATATGTGGGTAATAAATGTTTAACGATTTAACACCAGCACATTGTTATTCAATTTACTTACTGTTGTCCTAAAACATAGATTTATACATTACCGAAGAGTAATTACTAATTTCACCTGCCTTACGACATCGTTAAACAATTTCTATACTTATAAAGTTTAAAGATCACTGTACGATTTCTTATTATTAAATAAACTGATAATGTAATTGTAAATTTTCACTTTCACTCTTGATCCTGTACAGCTTAGGATTACTACAAGCTTAAAATAAAAGATCTTGGAATTCTCAACACGAAAAGTATTTAAATAATAAAGTGGTCATAATTTCATTTTTTTTAACGTTTTCTGGACTTATTAGCATACAATATTAGTTTTTAAAATATCTAATTTATATGAATTGCTATAGCATCATAACATGATAGGTCAGTTTTATATTTCTAAAATGTACCATAATTATTGTATTGTCAGAGAAACATTTTATACAATGTACCAATCGACAGGTTTCAAATAGTTGGGAATTATTCATTACATTAACTTGAGTAATTACGTACTTAGTGGTTTTTGTGTTAACATTTCCGATATAATTGGAAGCAATCACGTGATATATTATATAAAAGGAACTAATTGCAATGCAAGGCGGAATATTTATTTTATTAAAATTTTCTTATTTAATTTGAATTGAGAATCTAATGAGATTACAAAAGCCGGTGGCAGTTTTTGTTCGTTTAAGATTTGAATTCTACCTGCTGTTTCAATATGCTTATTAATAAGCAGCTGATCGGTGAGAAGCTTAAATATTTGAATGTAATGAAATATTTAATAAGATGTAATATTGATCTAGTCAATAATTGTTAGTTCGTTCCAAGGTATCTGGTTTGAACCCGGACGAAACAAGAACTTGATTCCGATTGTCACCTCTCGGAAGGTAATGGCAAAGTACAGAGATCTTTTCTCGCAATGAGAACTTTAAAGTGCTAGTAAATGTATTTCCCCAATGTATAAGTTTTAGTTTGTGTAAACGTAAACCACATAGTTTTAAAACAAGTTCATTAAAATGGAAACAATATTTTAGTTTCAAATTTCGAATTAGGCATTCTCAATTTGGTTCCAAATAATTGAATGCCTTATCTTAGTGTTAAAAGGGTTTTATTGACTCTGAGTTTCTAAGAAACCCATGTTATATAATTGCTAAAACTTTAGAGTAAAATAGATCGACATTCACATCTATTAATTCTATCTCTAATCCCTACATTTCTTATCCTATCAATTTTGGTTAGTAAGGAACAATATCCATTGTTCTCAAATTTATCTTCCAAACAGCTTTTCAGAATGATGATCTCTGCCTCACTTGTACCTTTGTTGCATGTCATAACTCGTAAGTATTACATATTTTCTATAACCGACTCCGTGCTTCGGAGGGCGCGTAAAACCGTGATACCTCTGAGAAATACCTATCAATTATTATTTATCAATTATAAACTTGCTCACATATTATCATAGAAACTGTATACGTTTCAGCATTTTTTAAAAGAAATTTTATCGTTAAGTTAGTCAATAGTCGTTGATAATAATTTACTATTGCATTCACGCGAGAGGCTTTGAATTCCAACGGATACTCTTGACCAAAGTTGCGTACATTTTAAAATTTTTAAAAGTTACGTTTAACTAATTGACTAATAATCATTATAGTAAATGCTACTAAATTAAAGATATTTAAAATTCTATGCGGTTTACTGATTTTAATTTATAGTCATTAGGATATTGATCAGTTGCTTAAATAGGATCTGTTGTAACTGATGAGTATAAATATGATGTAAGATAATAACGACAATTATTGTTCCATTCTTATTAGAACTGAATTTTTTAAATTAGCTATAAATAATAATTTAATGAAAATGCAGTCATAGATGATCTTATTTTAGGTGCAGAGACGTAGTTATTAATCTTAACTTAATTGTTTTTAGTTCAAAAATTTTTTGCTCCAGTTAGGTAATATTTTCTTGTGGTGTCGTTAATTGATAAATGAATTTAGAAAATTTTTTTTGAAATTCTTTCCGCATACCGCCAATCTTCAACTGTGTCAAGATATCGGAAGTTTTACGGTTCAGTAATTAGGCTCAAGTTAGTGCTGAAATATCTATTATGCCGTTCATGAAAGAAGTTAACATTTTTTATTTTATCATTAATTATTAAGTAAACGTTTACAAAATTAATTATAGTGCTTAATCTTATGTTTCTGAGCTATACGATTTTATAATTTTCTTCTTTCAGACGAGTGTTCGCAATTAACGTGCACGAAACAATTTATTCTCAAATAAGTAGATATTTAAATAATTTACTTAATATTGATTATTATCAATTTTACAGTTTCATGTACAATAATCAAAGACAATACGATGGGAATTTCTTTCGGTTTTTATACACTCTAATAAATTTCTTTAGTTTTATTTAAAAAATCGGATTATAACGTTCGTCTTTTTCCTTTGAGAAAAAATATATCTCATATACCACATAATATAAAATATTTTATAACAATAACCGGCATCACAGAAACACAAAATTTTTTTTGAATTTTTTTTTATAATACAAAAACACAGATAAAACAAAACCTCGGCGTTTTGAACCTCAGAAATCAAGTTGTATAATAATTATATTATTAAAATCCATATTTCAGAGGATACTATTTTTCAACGCCAATCCTGCCTTCCAGTTAAATTTTATTTTTACAAATGTAGTATTATGTATTACTATATAAATTGACAAGTAAAAGTATTTTATAATTCAACTTTTTTTTTCAAAAAGCGTTTCGTAATATCTTTTCATCAATGGTTGAAAATAAATTTAACATATATTTTCGATTGGTGACAACAATATTATAGCGTTTATTGAACTTGTTGGAAATAATACATAATTCATCAATTCATCTTCATGCACATTTTAAATCTATAAAGACGATTCAATAGTGTAGTTTACATTTCATAGTTTCTATATTATAATATTAGAAAATGAAATTCTCGTTGTGAATAATATTGCAGTCTTTAATTTCAGTGGTAGATATCCAGTTTCATCCTCAAATATATAAATTGAAAAATTATGTTAAATTATTGAACCTCGAGTTGCAATTATTTTAATATACCGCGTATGAGATAATAATTGTGACGTTCGCTACTGTGTCCATGTAATTAAAGAAGTAAATTATAAGAAAGTTAAGAGAAATCTGAAACAATGCGATATTGTTGTGACTAATGTAAATTAAAAACTTTATAGTGTAAATTAATAATTCAATTCAACTATATATTAATATAATTAGGTATGTGATACAACGAAATGTACTACTGACACAGTCATTATATAATATTTTTGTTATACCTCGAAAATAATTTTTTTTTCTAAGCTTCCTCGCTAAACCACACAGAAAAGTGTTCCTTTATGAGATTGAATAATATTTTTTCCGTCAAGAAAAATTATTCAAGTCTAACAATATTTGAATAGATTTGCAAAAAGCGCAATATTCTGGGAGCGATTTGAAATATTGAAAAGGTTCCATACAATTTTCATACAATCGAAATCTTAACTGAATTTCTTTTTAAAGTGGCTTCTTGATTTTGTCGTGTAAGTTTGAGTTATTCAATATTATATTAGATAATATTGTTAGTAAACTTTGCTAACACAGAGTATTGGGTGATTTTCCTATAGGAAGTATCAATATTTTATTTATACTAAAGTTTTTTTTACAAGTAAATGCATATACTGATAATTATACCTATCTACAATAACTATACGTTTTTGGAAGATTTTTAAGTTTTAATTATTCACATTATTATTGAATAAACATAAATGATTGAAGGTTTCTGGAAATTGAAAAATTTTTCAGTTATTATCCTTTAAAAATGTCTTTGTTTGTTGTGAGGCTTGTCGAGAACTCCATTTAAATTTAATTTGACTTGAGTTTTATTTATACAGATACGGGAAATCCTCGTGGGGATTATTTTGATAGACGAAGCTGATACATATATTTTTATTTGTATGAGCAAAATTTCAGAAGTGCAGAAAAATTTTTCTATAAAGTTATGTTTCAAAGATTATAGTTAAGATATTTATCGATCCAAGTTTACGATGATAACTTGCAACGTGCTTTCCTCAATGTTGAGTTGCTGAGGCACGCAATATCGGTACAAAAATAAAAAACATTTGCTTTGTTTGAGTACCAGTAGAAGTGAAGGATTTGAGATCCACATTTAAAAAAAGCCCTAGGGAAAAGTGTTAGTGCTTACTTTTTTATATAAAAATTGGTATATGTACTGAATTATAATATCGCGTTTTGTGAAATTGTATTTTCTAACTAACAATGGCTCAATTTACGGCTGATAAATAAATAACTTCCATTGGCCATTCAGAAGCCTACATTTTCAGCCTTTTATACTAATCCATACTTTTTCTTGCTTTTTTAGTAATAAAATAAAATAAAATAATATTCGAAGTATAGATTTAATTTTTCAAGACTATTGTACCATTCGGATTAAAAGTGAAACTTTGTTGACGAGCAATTTTTTGCAAATTTCGAAACCCAACCAAATGCAGATCGAGGAAATTTATAATGTTGTCTTTCAATTAAGCATAAAAATTTAATTACGATCTTGTTTTTCTACCTTTTACCCCTGCATTGTGTTTACTTCAAGTTTATTTCCTGTATAAATATTGTAAACATGCGTTAATAAAATTGTTATTAGAACTATGTGTATGTCGTATTATACCTACCTAGTTTTAATTATATTTTTTATAGCTCATAATTAATATAATAGAATTTTTTAACATTAATTAGTAATTTACATATGCGTCTGTTTGTTTATCATTACCCGTAAACTAATTATTTCGGCCTTGAAATTGCTTTATATTAACAACAGTATGGACGATACAATGATATGCGAAGTTAAGATTCGTGCCAAATCTTAAGATTCTAAAATATTTAATGTCATGACGATAGCCTTACATATTTTATATATTTTTATTAGTCGTCCAATAGGAAACAGTTCTACCTGCCATAGGCGCTGACTTATCAATTATTAGTGATTACTCACTTATTTATCTTAACCTTATCAAATTGTCATCCTAACCCACTCGAGCTTTGTAGTAGAATGCAATAAAAGTATTTTTATTATTAAACAAAGCATTTATTCAATCAATAATATTATTAAATTATTTAATAGATATGTATATTGTATACTATTTTTATTTTGGATGCAGAAAGTAATTGTTTTCCGAACAGTTACGTTTTAATTTTAGTTGCTACGACAAGTTAATATGATATCACAATATTGTATATTGTATAACTATTATTCATTGTACAGTTTATTCTCACTCAAATAAATGTCAATTATGACAGTATTTTTGTAAGACTAACGTTAAAAGTGACGCTTTTAATTCTAGTACTTACACTCGATTTAAAAGTGAAATATTACACCATTAGTGTTAAAAGGAAACACGCGATATCTACCTTTAATATTAGGTTAAAAATAAAATCAGCATGGTTAACTAACCTTCAACATTAGTAACTAAACAATTTTTAATTGTTTCGCCGCCAAACAGTAGATGGATGATTTACGTGACGTTTATCAGTGACGGCTGGTGTGTAGGTAAATATAATAAATATTGTTACTTTGTTACACTTGTATCGTAAAACACTATTTTTAAATGACGGAAACGCGGTAAATTTAAATTACTCAAATTTGAGTTGTCAAAACTGCAATCATGTTACTTTGAGGTTGAGTCGAGTTTTGACATAACAACCTAGTTAAAAGATTTATAGGCAGTATAAAAGCGTTTATATTAGGTTTCTTTCCCTAAGATTCACGATCCAGGATTCTGACGCCATTGGTGTTTATGTGATGATCATTAAAAATAATGTATTGGCAAAAAGCAGCTTCATTTTGATCTCCCCATAGTTCAAAGCTGGATGTCAACTTTAATTTGTCTTGTTTTCTTGCTGCATCAGGTGACTGAATGGTAAAACAAAAAAGATTCATGGCTTCTGTAATATATCACACGGAAAGTAAGACGTGAATTATGAATATTTTTGTTCCTAAGTCTTCTTAAATTTTTATTTTTGCATAAAAAAACAGTTGAATTACAAAAATAATAATTTTCCAGGCATATTATTTTACTTTCATTGTATTATTAATGAAAAACATTTTATTGTGTTGAAATTTGATGTGTGTAAATTCTGCACTAGTTTGCAATTTGCAACACAATTGCCAAATAAAATTTAAATAATGTTGAATGATGTCCTTTCAGGTTAAGATTTTTAATTTTGAAAATTATGGCAAAAAGACTCTGTTGGTACTGAACTGGAAGCACCGCGCCTTGCACAAATTAAGTAAAGCGTTTGTCACATTTACCTTTTAAGAACTTGCAAGAAGACACCTTATAAGTCAAAAATTGCGTAAAAAATTACAAGGTTTAGAACGTTTACGCGCTTCACTTTTAAAACTGTTATTGCGTTATATTTTACGTTGTACCAAATTGTGACTGTTTTGCAAAGGCATGTATATCTGTAATATCTTCCCTAAAATAAATAACCCTTTCGAGCCTCCGCAGCCCTACGCTACTGTTAAGTAGTTAGTACGATAGTACCATTACAAGTATACAAATTTTCGTCTCCCAAAATTCAAATTTGTAAGCGAAAATTGCAAAGAAATATATTTCTAAACATAAATACAAGTTTAAAACGTTAACAATCATATTGTTATAACTACTTAATAACTTTACACTTTCTGAAAATTTTCTTTGATTAACATAATTATTGTTTTAACATTTGCAATTTTATGCTTTCAGTTTTTAATATTCTAGCATTAAAATATACCGGTGCTGTTAAAATTGTTGTTAGCACGATTAAGTTAAATGTGATAAAATATCCCGACAAGGGTGATGAAATTAATTAAATAGATAACTAGCTAGAAAGTGAAATTTTATAATTAATTAATCCAAACTAATTAAGTTGATTTAGCTGAGAGCTGTATAGATGCAATTCCCTAGATGTTTTGTAATAATTGATATTTTTCATTAAAGCGTTGCGAATTTATTTTCAACATTTTGTTAAGATGTTTTCATTTATTTTAAAATTTTTTTGTCGGATATAAACAGATTTACTTTTTATTATTTACAGGTAATAATTGGGTTAGTAATATCATACTAAACGTTGCTGTCAAAAATATACATGGGCATATATTTAAAATCATTAATTTACGTACCTAACTTCAAAACGGTAATTTATTTTCTATGAAGCTTATTAACAGTATTCTGAACTTGTATGGAAAATATAATTTTTTAATTTAAAGACATTGATATATTTATAATAACGGACTAATAACTGTTTAATTTTTGCATTTTTTAAGTAAGAGTATTTATAATATTCATAAAGAAAGTAATAGCGGACCAACAGTCGAGGAAAGTTGATTACCAAGATTTAGCCTCAGGTTATTTGTAACTATCACTTTGTAATAATTATTACAAGTGTATAAGTAATATTATTATATAGATGCAAGGTCATTTAGTTAACCTTTATGGTTACAGGAGTAGCCTCTCATTTATTATTCTTCTTCAATTGTTTTAAAAAATACATGTTACATTATTATCATCTGCTCATAAACCATGTACACGGTTGAGCACAAACGTATACCCGTTTGCTAGGGACTTTATAATTTAAAGAAATCGCAACCAGGGTTACCAACAACGACATATATATAATGTTTTTTGTATAAACTAAAATTTATTAGTAAAGTTCAAAATGTTAAGAGAAGTTGTAAAAACTAGAAATTAATTTGGTGCTGTTAAGAGGTACAGGTAATATAATTTCGAGGAAGATTGTTACGGTAACTCATGATATAGTGTAAATTAAAACTACCCAAGATGAAATTGCCGTATAATTTATAGGTTAACTGGATAGCTAACAAAAATGTCATTTTTTTCCAATACTCGTTCGCATACATCATCTTCATAATATAATATGTAACTGAATATTACACAGACATGTGTGATCATGTTATTATCTTATCATTTAATTAAAATATTAAATCACGTGAACCTATTAAAAGTGTCTGAAAGCAAATAATTGCTACATTAAAGTTCATTACTACTTATGATATCGAACGGCAATCATAAATTGGTCAGCATTAAGCAGAAAGGAACCAGCCCACAATTTTTATTGTTTGGAATTGGTTCACTCTCTGATGATACAGCAGGTAGACAATTTTCCTTTCTGGTTAATGCTGTCCGATTGACTTGAGCATACTAACGGCCTTTCAAACATGTTTTCACTACTCATAATAATTAAAACGACAACATTGTCAATATCATGCACCTTTTAGTTCGAAATGAAAAACTTTAATTTTACAAAAAACTCAAGTATACGTGCACGAAGTATCAAGTTGATCTCAGTTACCAGTTAAAAAATGAGATTAGGTTTCGGTTATTAAACACGAAATTTTACAAAAAATTATCTTTTACATTTTAAATGCAAATTATAATACGGTTTCCAAGTATTTGGAAATATTGTGTCGGGAAGTACAGTAAATTTTTTTGCACATTTTTTCGCTAATAGTAGAACCGATAAAATTAAACGGTTTCTTTAAAATTTACAAATATGTGTTAATAGTGGTCAATTAGGTAATCAAGTTTCCGAGACCAGTTATGAAAGAGGAAGGAATAGTAATTTTCATGCGGTATTTTGTAAATGTGACGTTCAATACTGACGATAAAGTTGTAAATTTATTTATTTTTTTGAATTTCAAGTATTCACTGCTTCACTCTCTAGAGCAGGCAGGGCTAGGCGAAAACCGAAATCTGGCCGGAGGTGATATTTTGATTACTCAAAATGTTGCTCTTACAATTTTCTTTCCGCTGATGAAAACGATTAGTCATCTAAGTACGAAAAAGTATTAGCGAAAAATAAATGTATCTTTAGAATTCATAACATATTAACTTTTCCAATCAGTCATACGAAGGTCCAACATTATGAATGCGTTTGTAATGCAATCAAAATACACGAGATTATTACAAAAATCTCATTGACAACATATGTGCCAATCAGATTACTTTAAAATCAAATTTCCATTGAAATTAATTTAAGTGTTACGTATTTAAATTAAGTTAAATTTAAATTAGTTTAAGTTAAGCTTTTGAATTTCACGAATATTTATTTTAGCTTTCTGGATAGCAGTAAAGCGTGAGTCGATTCATTATTGCTAGACGAAAGCTATGCATGTTTCGATGTTTCGAGGTTGCACTGTATTTATATTGTTATTATTTTAATTAATACGGTGAGAACGTACATATCTAAATATTTTTCTGTAATAAAATCATGCTTTCTTTATAAATTATATTTCTACTATATCCATGTTCATTCAACTGTTTAAATTTATATTTACATTTTGTAAATATTTTTATTTCTCGTGTACCTTCATATTTACGTCACGGACAAATTTTTTGTGTTGATTTGCTTCTGTAATTTTTTATTTGCATGACGCAGTCGTAGAGGTTGCGGTTGAATTTAAGTAAAAAATTAAATTAAGCCATGACATACAACAACATTGTTTTGATTTACCTCACTATTTTTATATTTAAGTATTTTTAATCAATCAATGTGTATGGTGCGTAAAGTACCAAGAATTCTGATATTGGTGGACTTTTTCTTCATTTCGACATTTGCAATATATTTAATTAAGTAGCACGCGTAATAAATTGCAATGGTAATATAATTTTAAACAATTGAAATTTTTTTGTTTGGGTTTTTCGCGTTGAATATTATTTTTGTATTGCGTATTCGAGCAATAGAAATTTATACGTTTCTCTGCATTTTGGCGAAAATATATTACATAATTTACAATATAAATACAATATAAAAATTCAAAAACTCTTTAGGTTAGTTAATTTTTGAGATTTACGGCCTGTTTTACTCATGCCAAAATTTTAGTGCGATCTATTGATGCAAGCTGAAAAGGGGGCAGTGGGCCCAAATTCATTATAGGATTTTATGTCGTGAGTTATATTAAAATAATTTTGAATACCTGTTTTAATTTGTTTTCATTTAAAGCAATTTAATTCAAGTTAACAACTTAACAAAATTATATTAATTTTAATGTTTTTTAATAAATGAAATTAAGAGCCAAATAACTTGAAATTAAACTGTCGAGTTCCCAAGTTGTTAATTTGTTTCAGAAGTAGAAGTTTGGCGAAAATTTTATGATACATATTTTGGATAATATGTCAATGTTATAAAATTATAAATACTGTTACACTTCACTTTTTCCCAATGGATTGATTGAAATACTTCAATCGATTTATCTCTATTATTAAATTAAAACCATCACGCATCATGAAAGAGAAATTGATCAATTATATTATTTACTGCTGGCAATAACTTTTTCAACTTATCACCCATTTAAATGTTAAATTTTTTAATGCGTCAATTTGATAATTAAATTACACCTGTTTACCTGCCTATATGTAAATTAATTATACCTACGTTATTGCACAACTTACGTATTACAAATTATACTGCTTTTTCTCGTGATCTATTAATCGATTAATTTTACTTTTTTCTATGTATTGATTGGTTTAATTTCAATATGCTTTTCTTTCACGTGAGGCTTGAGTTTATTTTTTCAAACATGCCAGAATTATACCTTCATCAACAAAGGATTCTCCAAGTTGGAATATTAAAAGTATTAATTATAGAGAGCCATACATCAACACCCGATTTACCGATATCAAGTGATACTTCTGTCCGAATAATGCTGAATAATAATTTAGAAGCTGATGAACATCACTTGATGTTCGTTAATTTCGTGTTTATATTTGACGTTTGTCTATTGGATAATTTCTTTCTCACGCCGCATCCTATCAAGTATTTGTATAGTCCAAAATATTTTTTTATTCTATAATATGAAGAAGATCGGCATATTACCCAACAGCTGTTTTCTGACTAGGAAGCATACATCTTTCTACAAGCGACAGATATGATGTTTTAAAAATTCTAATAACCCTATTTAATTTAAAAGGCGAATTAAAATTAGAATGCCACTTTTCCGTATGTTATAAAAAGGAATACTTATTATGTTGTATAGTATATACCGACTCCTTGCATACTGCTAGACAGATTTCACTACGACTACGTCTATCTTATTCTAGTAAATATAGACGTCCTTTTCTATTACAATTTGAACACCCCTAGGCCTCTTAAGTAATCGTTTAATCAAAAGAGGTTGTTTAACCTTTCATATAAGTTATTACATTTTTACTTTCTTGAAGTTAGAAAACAGTATATTTGTGCCTCTAGTCTTTTTTATAATTTTTTTTTATTTGATCCATTCTTATGCGTGTTTGAATTGTGCCGTGTTATATCACAGAAATATAATTTTATTCTATTCTATTCAATAATTTAAATGTATAATGTTAAATGGACCAATTTAAAATGCTAAAATGAAAAAATTTATTTTGAAAAAAATTTGACTTTCAATGTTGAAAAAAGATGAAAAAGAAAAATTGGTTAGTTCATTTAGGCGACCTCACTCACTGAATTAAAAGTAAATGGCCTGAAATAACTTTTTTGTTTGTTTTAATGAACACTGTTTTTGAACATATTGTATAATAAAATATTAAATTGTAAAAAACGGTCCATATAGTAAAAGTACACTTACCGTTACTTTAAAATGAGAAGATTCACTCTGATTATGGTATTTATCTTTACTTAACTGGTATAGCAAACTGACCCTCAGAAATTACTTCTAATATAAATATTTAAATAGCTAAATCTCTTATAGTTAATAAAATAATATAAATAATATTTTCTATATTATGTATTCATAGACAATCAAATATCGAGATATGCGTAAAGCCAACCGCGGCTTGTAATTTTCTATTACACGGGGAGGGGGGGGGGTGAAGACTAGAAATGTGGGGTCAATTCGTAATTTTACCTAAAATAAAAATACTGATAACATACTAATAATGAATATAATATATCCCGTTTTGTTATTTGTATATTATATGAATGCAATCATAAGATTTTACTGGAGTGATAATACAATTTTTTGACAATGTATATTTTAATTTTTCATTATAATAATAATCAAATATCGACGAAACAACCATCAAAGTAATTTTCACTAACTTGTAAATATAAATAATAAATAGCCAATTGTAAGGCGCGCTTTAATAGTTTTTTTTGTATACAATTAGTTTAATGTTGCTATGTCAGGACACTTACTACTGATTTAGTATTTAGGTTCTTAATTTTTCTAAAATTATCAAAATTAGATAATATTACCAATATTGCAATAAAAAAATATATTTATAATTTTATTATGGCTTAGTTGTCGGAAGTATTGGTTTACACCTACGACAAGAGACATTAGGCAGAATAAAGATCGTTAAATTAAGTAACATGCTTACTGGGGGCTAGCCCGGGCAGTATTATATTATATAATATTTACAATTTTAATAAAATAATTTACTTATACGTGTTTCTTTTTATTACAGGTAAAACGCACCGATAACTTCAAACTTCAAATAATAATACTTCTGTATTCTTTAAGTATTAACTCAAAAAAAACATGTAAGTTAAAACTCACTTAAAATTATTGTATTACGAGCAGAAATAATTTCAAGTAATTATAACATAAATATTGATCACTAAATTATGCATTACAGTTGTATAACGTTTAACTATTAATGCATTAAATAAATTTTGCGTTTCTAACGTTATTTATAATACGTATACGGTTATTTGCAAGTATTCGTCACATAAATAAGAAACAATAACCTATCATGGACCTATACAACAAATTTCAAATGTGCAACAGTTACTTAAATTTTTATTATGGAACGGTAAATATTTTGGAATAAATTAAAAGTTAATTTAAAACGAGTCTGGTACCTACGTAAATATTTTACGGTTTCGTCATATTATTTTAAAATTTTTATAAATTTATTGTTTACTATTAATTTCTTGTTTTACGGTTTCATAGATGATTAAACATACTACAGTTAAAAGCATTTTTATCAAAAAAAAAATCAACGGTTTCAAATATTTGAAATAATTTTGTATTCTTCATTTTTTCATTCGCATTTATTTAAATTTTTTTATGTAATAGCCGAAAACACTATCGTATTTTAATGTATTTTCTAAATTAATTTCTTCATAACTTTTACTAGCGCTGTATTAATTTTATTGTTTGTATGTTGTAATTATTTAAATCACCATTTTACATTTTTGTTTTAAATTGCATACACGAAATTAAATTATGTGCAGAAAAATCTCTGGCATCGACGTTTCGAATACCATCCTCTTTCAGGACAACGAAAACAAAATGTTACTTGTAACTTGTAGGGTATTGTATTGACTTAGAATTCTTCGAAAAGGCATTTTTATACACCTTCCATTTATCTACCTGCATTTTAATAGAATTTAAAAGGTATCTCGAGATGGAAGACGTAGGTTTTCAGTCATCGTGTGTATTTCGTGATTGTACGATTCATCGATTTTTAATGCAACGGCAAGGTTAATCATGACTTTTTTATTTAATTTTTAAGTGAAATTGGTTCTCGTAATCAAATAGAATAAAGTAAACTTCAAGTTAGAAACTTTCATGCAGGTATGTAGTATGGTACCTTATATATTTTTGTTAAAAAATAAGGACGATGTTTTTTAAAATTTTCTTTAACCTTTATACCACAAGCGTATAAGGTTTAATGAGCACTTATACGAACAATTTAAGTTTACTTACGTGATTAAGTTATCCTATAAAATACAGGTCACTTTGTAGTACATGTTTGCTATATAGGTATGTCTACATACGATATATACGTAATATTCGGCCTTCCGTTACAAATATTGTTATTCAAAAATTGTATTTTTAATTATTATTTATGTTAAGTAGCTCACCAATTCTGTAAACCTTGATGAATTCTTAACCTATTGTAAAAACGTGAGAAAATGTAAGGTTTACGAGTGCATGAATACTTGATAATTTATAATGCCTGTTGCTAACGTACCTAAGTAAATAATGATATAATGGAAAAGTTAATTCTTCATGTTTATTTGTTATAAATATATTTTATATTTGCGTTTTTTGAAAAGCATAGGAAAAGGTGCAGCTTATAAACTGAATTTTCTCTGAAGTAATTTTAATTTGATTTGGTTTCTAATCGATTTTTCTAAAGTAATTTACTTGTTTGGAGCACAAACAAAAAATATATAAAGATTTAAAACGAATGTTATATAAACGAATTTGTTTTGTTCTGATAGAATAAAAGCTTTCACGAGTATTTTAATGTAAATGTTCCCGTCAATCAAAAGCAGATTATGTTAAAGGGAATTCATGTAAATATTGAACCAATTTTCTCTGTACTTATTTAACTAGTTATAAAAGCGCTAAACATACTTATAATAATGTGAACTCGTCTAAAAATCTAGAAAAAGACTAAAATTTCTCTTTTTTTTCTACAAAAAAATTTAATTAATTATCGGTAAAATTTTCTCGAAAATACACTACATTTTGCGTTATAGCATGAAAAAGAAATATTTTCCTTTTTATGTAAACATCAATCATACAGTTGAAACCTGGAATTATGTACCTACCCACATATTTTGTGGGTTTTATTAAAAAAAAGAAAAAAAAATGGAGGTGGAAATAAACCTTCATAATTATTAGTTTTTTAATTTTGAGAAATTGCTATTATATTATACTTCCTAAAGAAAGGAAAAAGTTGCTGCTACAGATTAATTACCTTATAGTGAACTTTGTCTTAGGTACAGCCGTCCCATGCATTGTTAATTTAAAGTGTTACGTGTTCGGGTGTACCACATAATGAATTTATTTTGTTATTATGTAAAATGTTCAGGACAAAAAATATTATCTGATATTTTATTTCAAGATTAAAATAGCAATAAAACTTTTTAATTTAAAGCTTTAAGCAAACAATATTTTAATATTGTTGATGGTTATTTCCTGGAGAATAACATTTAGAAATAATATGAAATACACAATGCAGATATTTAGAAGTACAAAAGTATCAACATTATTTAACTAACGAGGAAATTACTTCCCATACAAAATGTCAAAAATTTGATCTTGCATATTCACGATCCTTAACTGTAATTTGAATGTAAACAGTCAATGTTACGGTATTAAATAATAACAAATCAGTTTTGGCAGGTTGTGATGTATTATTTTTTGCGTTGGAGGTCTCATCAGTAGTTAGCAGCAACTTATAAAGTATTATTCTGATGAGGTCCTACCTACTTACTATTATTACTATAATGTTTTTTTATTCAAATCCAATTAAACAGATTTTAATGGATTATTTTTTATCGAGACATATTTGAACAAATTATTTTTTTATTTCACTAAATTATCAGCCGATGAATTAGGAATTAATACATCATAATATTGATATGGTTTCTATCAAGTTTCTCTACATAAACCATCAATCTATCGATTATTATGAAATCTTATTTTCGTAATAAATATACAGTTAGAATATTCACAATCAAGGACGAATGAAAAAAAATCTTGAATTATAACAGAATATTTAAGATGCTCGAGGATAATCGAGTGCTAAAACACATAGGTAACCCGCTATAAAAAAAAGATAATTAGAACAAAGTACCAGTGGGTACCATAAAAAACAATTATTAAGAAATGTTTTAAAGGTAAACACATTGCTATCTTTCGGTATGTGTTTATTATTTTTGCAATCATAAAAATTGTTTAATTAAACTATGCCGATATATCGCATAAGAATGCGAGTGTTTGATTTCATTATCTTGAGGTTATGAAGTTCTATTTGCCAATGCTGCATAAGTAATAGGTAATTAATTCAACTTGAATATAAATTTTATGGTACACGAACAAATTTGTAACTTAATTTAAATAATAAACACTAGTACACGACCTGCTTATTTATTGTTTATAATATTATTAATTAGGTATCAAACAACACATAATTTTTAAAGACAACATGCAGGGGAGGTACACAAAAACATTTTAAATTTATTGTTATTTTAGTTAATTATAAGTTACCCACTAAAATTACAATTAACATATTAACATGCAAAAATAATTAAGGGGCCTGCCTGAATTATTGTGATAAATTGATACGAAAAAATGCATGATACGACGTGAAATGTTAATGAAATACTTAATCGTTTCTCAAGTCAAATCGAATACGAATCCACTTTATTATTTTTTCTTTCATGAAATTTAAATATTATGGGTAAAATTAATCTAGCTTCGTGTTTTTTTGGTCTAGGGCCATTATGTAGTGCATGGGTCGTGGGCTCCAAACCATGACACCTTCGAAAAGTTTACTAGATTAATTCCACCTCAGCAATTTGCTGTTGCCTTCTGGGGAAAAACGGTAAAAAATAAAGTTCTTATTGAAAGAAAGAATATAACAAACGATTAGAAAGGAACTGAATATTGCCAGAAAATTCTGGAATATTCGAAATATTTTCTGTTGAAGGAGAAAATGTTTAGCGTCAGGTTTGTTTGCATATCAGGTTCAGATGACGATATCCATAAAACATACTAATTCCAGTCAAGTTTTATTTCCAATTACCATTTCAGTAATTGTAATATCAAAAAAAGTAATAATTTGTTGGAAGATCCTTGGACTCCGGTATTGATACGTTCAATTGTTCTACGGTCTTCGGTTCGCTTGGTTTACCAGCATCATTTCCTCCAGCAAAGTAGTGTTTTGGAGAATTAATTGTGGGCTGGTTTTTTGGTTGATTTTAACAATTAGTGAACTTTTCGTTGCAAGTGATAAATTTAAAACCAAAAAGAATGTATAAAATCAATTTGTGATTATTACTTTAGTTATGGTAAGCTTTTTTGACTTGTATTTAAAAATTAGACAAAAAAACATTTAAAAATGCAAAAGGTAGTACTGATTTTAAAATTTAAATAAATCTTTTCCTTCGTTTTTACATTTTTGGGCTCTACTATACGATAACTCGGACAAAAAGATACCTATAGATATTTAAAAAAATGTATAACGATGGATTAACTTGAAACACAAGAAAAGCAGAATCCGAGATAAAGAAGATCAATTAAATAGATATTAATGGTATATTGGCTATTAAACTTGAGTAATTTTATCGTTATATAATATTAAAATGGACTAAAGGTATTTTCGTATTTTTCTTAAATATAAATTGAATATACGGGATTTTCTCTTGCATTGAAGCTCAACTAATGAGACACAGTTTATAGTTAAATTAATAAAAATAACTAAATGATAGTAGCAATTTACGGATTAATAGGAAAACGTACAGATTACTAAATAGAAAAATTTAAGCACGAGCAGTTAGGCGAATGCCAGAAGTTTAAGAGTTTAGTAAACTTATAATCACGATCAATTATTCTTTTTGTTCGATTATGGAACGTCTCCTGTGTAGGACACGAAGAAACATTTAATATTTACGATCAATTTTTAGTGCTTGGTTAAGCCTGAGCTTAATTACTAGTCAACTGCCCAATTCATTTCGTCCAAAAATGGACTTACGGTCTTTTGCAGATTAAGTCGAAAATATTCATTAATTTAGGAAATAAAGGATATATAATAAATACATATACTTACTCACAGTTGGCGGGACTTAACTCAATTCTATTGCCAGTACGTGTAAGCAAGGTAGATAAATAAATCACAGTTTTTAAACGTCGCAGTTGCTGTCTAGGATTGGTCCAGTTACCATCGTAGCACAATTTTATTTTAAATTAAATTTCGTTAATGCATGATAACTAAATCTTACTTTTTAGGCCCGTGTGCCTTGCTAGGATTTACAAGACGGGCGGAAATCTCCAATGGTAGCAGCCGCAGAAAGAATAGCCCCGACTGGGATTCGAACCTGCATACTTCTGTTTAATTATAACCAAAGCTAACACCCAGCAAGACCAACCCAACCTCGACTATATTGCAAGTACCTATATTCATTAATTTTCTCCATGGACGGGGCTAACCATCGGGAAATCACTAATATAGTATTCCCATTACCTTTTTACCCTTTTTGTTCTTTTTTTACCAATATTTGCAAATGATTTAATTTTATACAAAATTTTAAAGAAATTTTTTTCCTGCTGTTTTGCCTCCGATATCTTGCAATTTGGTTTGAACCAGTCTTGCCGCGACCACGACTTTGTGTTGTCCGCTCGCTGAATATTTTTGCATATAAAGAGTTGTAATAAAATTAATTTGCGTAATTAAAGTATTTCTTAATTCCTATTTTTACTCATTTAAGTCGTCACTTAATTTTGTAATTTTTTACAAATCGTGTTAATTAAATAATATTGATCAATAAATAATAATATAGCTGGCATCTTATTAGCTACGCACTTGATTAACTAATAAATTATTATTATAACCAGCTTAAAAATTATAGTGTAAATGCTAAATAATAATGATTTGCTTAGCCGGTACCACCAAATGCATGGTATGGTAGCATTTATTCAATTTTTTACGCCCTGTGTTGCCTAATAAACTACAATACGTCGAAGACACTAAAATATATCGTAAATAGTAGTAAATATACCGTGGAATTTTGTAATATCATAATATAATTGAATTTTTCATAGTAAAATATTGATGTTTACCATTTGCGGTAAGCTGTTTGCGGAGACAGGTTCGTGGCGAACTGATCGTGGAAAACTTTTTCACTTCATTTGGAACTCCTAACTGATAATAAGAAATAATTGTCAAATGTCATTATTGCCGAAGTCAAAATGATCAAAATCTGCCACAAAACCATCTGGCAGCTTGCTAATGGTTTTTTTACCAATACAAATTTTTAAATGATAGGTTTTCCCGCATCCGAGTGGTAAAAACAATATTTTATCATCCTACTTTTTTATTTACGATAAAATTAAATAATATGAGATATATGCTATGGAATTTCTTAACTATTTTTACATCATACAAAATTTGCATCGCTCATTAAAATTTTATACTTCAGAAATAATTAAAAAACTCAAAACTTTGTTTCATCTTGTTTGTGTAGTGCAAGTTTCAACATTTTCTAATTAAACTGCCACCTATCTACGTATTACGTAACAAAATCATGTTAATTGCGATCTGGTAAAAAAAGTCATTTTAAATTTAACGACAATTTTCAATTTCGTAAAGAAATGAATCGTGAAATTACTTAAAATAAACTAATTAACACGAAGAACATAGTTTCACGTCTAGTGAACACGGATGATACCATTCTTTGTTTTTCAATTTGTGTTATGTTGCAGGATTTGTAAGATTATAATGTTTAATTTTGCCATTGTCGTCGTTTCAAACATCTTCTTTGAAAACATATTGTATTAACTGAAATTCTACGATAAAGTATTTTTATTTTATAATTAGGAAGAAATAGTTAAGAAAATTAATAATACGCGTACCTACTACCTAATATAACTTTTTATTTCAAGGCAATAAAATTTCAAGTAAGTGTTAACATTTTATTATTTATTACGCAATAAATTAACAACAAATAATAAAATATTGATTGCAACTTAAAATAGCAGGAAATGTAAATTTCATAAAATTGTTTTACTGAAGGGTTAAATTATTTAACACGATATCTTATAAATAAAACATTAGGAAGGAAATGGGCATTGATTTGTGAAAATCTTTTTTTTTCAAAACTCCTACATCATTATTAATTTTTTATAATGATGTGGGTCATACATTGATTTGCAATTTTTGAATAGATCAGTCAATTCTGCAAATATTCGATAATTTTATTGTCGAAACTTAATCTGAACTTTCTAATTGCGTTAAATACAAGTTATTTCAATTTAAGCTTTTTGAAAGTAGTTAACTTTATTCCAAATTTATTTATACGTTCGTGAAGAATTCAATTACTCAATTGCATAAGAAAAACATCAATCCTTTATCCAATCCTCAATGGGCGAAACACTTGCATTGTTACGAAGTGTCTGAAGGTGCACAGAAAGAAATGCTATATTTTGTGTATGTTCATCAAAACAGGTCAAGTGTTTTATAAGCAGACAAGGTTCCGTTTGCCTTGTTCTCGGTTCTTTATCTATAATTCAGTTTATTCGGATTTTACTACTTTCTTTTCAGACGATTGCATACATTGTCATTTGAAATTTCTTGCTTTATTAAATTATTCACTTTATTTTCTTTAAATTTTGCCAAGAGTTGCTCATGAAGACATTCCTTTATTTATTCAATTTTTTCAAGCTTTTTTTCTTTATTATTTTTGTATAGTAAACAGTGAAATACAAAAATGTAAAATTCTTAACTTTTCAAGAGCGTGGGAAAATTGTGATTTAATATTCATATATGAAAATTTTAAAGTATTGATTCAAGGTACATCCATATTGCAATATATCATGCTAAGTTCAGTTGAAATTTCCTATGGAAGATAAGTGTAATTTATAAACAAGAAGACACAACCGTGAAGTTTAATATTATAAAGTGTAGTCAATTGACCTTTGCTAAAAGTCCATGAATCATTAAAATTGACCCCGAGATCTTGCTTAAAATTGAATGAAATTCATCATGCGTCCGCATAAACCTTATTATTACCTAAATTGAAATAGAGAATATCGCGAAATGTATAAAATTATATTGCTTATAGATCTTACAAATGAAGTATAATTGGCATATAAATTGAAAGTTTTGAATAAACGATAATTAAATTTTTATCAAAAATGACCCCGCTTTCTAATGATAGAAAATACATAACCAAGAAAATCGACAGTTAATTTTATTTTCTTTTGGCGCGGAGAGTGTTAAAGACATTGAAACGCTAATTACTGTATTATGATGGAGTTGTTTAAAAAGTGAAAGATGTTCTCTGCACACACTTGTCTCACAAAACAGATATCCGGATCTGACATAATAATTTCATGAAATCTCGTGTCTGATATTGCTAAATAAGAAATAACGTGCGAATTTTGTGGATTATAAAATCACATTCTTTATTCTTTCGTACATAATTTACTATGTCGCGGTATAAAAACCGCGAATTGAACAAAGTAATAATACAATGGGCGTTATAAACTTGTGTAAATTTTATAACTTGATGGGTGAAAATAAATGCCGCAATGGTATAAAACGTAAAATGATATTGTAAATTCTTGTTTTGATTAATAACCTATCGTTTCTCACACAATTTAAATATTATTACACCAATTTACAATTTCAAATCTTTATGAATCGTAGCGAAACCAAGTATAATATTGATGATAACTACCTGTAATCCATTTCACACATTGATATCTTACGCCTAAACTATTGAAAATAAATAAATATATGCTGTCAGGGAATTTTTATAGCGAATTTAATTTCTAAAAAATGATTTATATAATTATGTTCTTTCGCATGGATTTTAACACGTTTCCAGTGTGAAGTTGTATATTTTTCAAAGTAAACTCAATTGAGTGTAGAATGTAGATAGGTATATGCACTTAAAAAATTATCTACTACACAAAATATATAAGTTTTCTTTACAAAAAAATAGGATCATGTCTAAGTATAAGTAGAAGCTTTTACCTAAAAACAAAGTTTCTTTAATCACTTGTTTTCCTGTTCGCTTTACTTAGTTCATTTTAAATTTTACATGGTCGTTTTCATTTAAATATTTCAATTTGTCGATTCCAAGATTTCAAAGCAAAATTTAAGAAATATATATTGCGATAATTTGAACAGTTTGTCTTTCTTAGGAAGGATTTTTTAATAAAGCGTTTAGATATTCAAATTGGGTTATCACCAGCAAATTTAAATGAGTTTATCCTTTTTTATATTTTTAACGGCGAACGAATCCTGCGAAATCAGTTAGGAATCAAAATGACGAAATTTTAAATTGAAGATTAAATTTAATTAGGTGCTCCTATTGCTTATAATTTTTAAAATTATATGGATCAATGATCAATTAGTACCACATGTTATTAAGTTAAATTATAAGTTGAGGTTCTCGAAATGTAGGTTAAATAATCTTTTTATTACTTTTTAACTACGAAGGAATTGGATTTGCTATGCATCAAGTTTTTATATTAAATTGCAAGTTTTAGATTACTGGATAATTTAATACAAACTGCAAAAAATGTGGAAACCGCCTATATTATATTTTCGCAATTTTCTGGGTCAATTATGCTGAGACATCATGACAGTGATGAATCTTAATTATACGCAGCATAATAATACAGATGATGAAATGCGTAACTCTATGTTAATCTACAAGATAAACACATACATATATGTTTTCTAATAATGAGAAAGGCTCAAGTTCCCAACAGTCGTGAAAATGAATGTTCCATCGCAACATCTTAACGATTAATTGAAAAATATTACAATTAAACGTGAAAACCAAATAATTTGGCGGCAATCAGGTATAGTACTTTTTAGCTGTAAAAAATATGAAAAATATTATATTTTGGTAGGTACCTACTTTCAATTGAACTGATCGAAACTCCACTAAATAGGTTATTGATCCTCTTATCTAAAACTATACGGCAATTACCTACCAGGACTAAATAGCTATCCAAAATGATTGACCAATAATCAAAATATATTACATAATGTAATAAAAATAAATAAATTGAATTCAACAGGGTCGATTTCAAGCAGATCACAAAGATAGGCAGGCATAAGTAATAAGTTGAATGCCACTTTGAGTGCTCCTTCAAACACACCCTAGCACTTTCCAATTCAATTCATGTTAATATTGCACGATGATAATTTTACTTATTATACAGCAAAACTGAAGAAGTCCTTTGTTTTAAACTTGCAAAAATTCTATAGGAGAAATTATTCTCATTAGGTTAAGAGTACGTTGAATGTTCTGAAGTTCTGACCAATCCCAATTCAACTTAATTAAGTTTTCTCTTCAAATCATGAAAAATAAAATATGAAGTACAATAAATTAATTAATAATCTAATTATAAAAATAATTAAACAGTAGATATTATATGGCAATACTGCAAATTCATTCTTTTATTTCATATCAATGTTAACCTCGTATGATTTCTATATTCGATCATATATTTTCAGTCACTGTATATCAGAGTTTCGGAGTTCGAATCTTTCCCGTGTAATTTAAAAATTTAATTATTGTTTAAACAATATTTTACAGTGTTCAAGGTTTTTCACAGGAAGTGTATCTATATGAAAATTGCTTGTTACCTAACATAGCTATGCATAATATTATTATGTGTACCTCAAGATTCTCTTGAGTTAATTATTTTTATCAACACTTTCTCTTAGCTTTTTCAAAATTTGTGAAATTTTGATTCCTACACACGTGGCGTTATTCCGTTGTAATGCAGTTTCAGAAAATTACAACAGTAACTTATTATTAAAATAGTTAAATTTATAATTAATTTAAAAAAGGTAATAATATGTTTTAACATATTTGGAGAACACATAACTTTTGCTGCAGCTCATTTGTAATGTTTTTAAACTAACGAGCGTATCTCGTGGTTATAAGTACATACGCATAAGTCATTAGAATACTATGTAGGTAGGTATGTTTAAGAATATCACTTTCAGATAGTATCTGCGAATACTGGTATAACTTCAAAAAATATATTACTTATGAAAAAATTATCTTGGTACAGTAGACCGTAATGTATGTACTGTACATCTATTCGTGTAAGATCAGTCGGCATGACCAGTATAAAGGGGCATGAAAGGAAAATGAAAGAGAATTCCAATTAGCAGCAAAATCAGATCTAGTTTTAATATTTCTCGGTAGTAATTCTCAAGTAATTATGTTAATTTAGATATTCACAACAGGAGCAGCTATGTATAACTAAATATTACTTATTTAAATCCAAAGCGATAAGACGAAAAATATTTATATTTATTTAACAAAGTTCACCAAAGAAAGGAATGTTCCGACTCCGTGATCTAGCTAATAAACTTAATTACATATTGTCGTAGCAGGTGCACAAGAACATGAAAGTGAAATGGAATTTTGCACGAGAAAATAAAGCAGGTTACTCAGTCAGCTACCGCATTAGCTAAAATGTTTCTACAGTTACGTATTGATGACGGAACAATATAATTTAATTTTAACAACGTAAGAGTAGCATTGGACCCTGAAATTATAACCAGGGGTTCGTTTCAGCAAAGCAGATTATTTTTGGTAAAAAGACTCCTGCTATGTACTTATATAATATAAAAAAAAGCTACAAGATGTTTTAAAAGTCAAGAATGCCTTCGAGGTCACTTCTATGTTAATGAACTTCATCAGGCTTTCAACCAAAAAGGCGCCGTTAAGTAGCTAGAGGGTAACTCATTTCTTTAGCTCATCCTCCTATTTTCTACTGTTGCAAGTATTACTGTAATTTCTAAATAAGACTGATGAGTAGTGAGTTTAATTTTCACCTACTTCCGTGTTCTTCAAAACAAAGAATATTAATTTTACTTCTAAAAAATAAAATACTAGAGTATCGGTGTTAAATTTGGTTTATTTTTCAAGTGCCCTTTTTACATTTATTATATTTACAATAAATTGTATCAAATCAATCTTTTACCAAATTGAAACTGAGCCAGCAGTTAAAGGTGAAGCAATAAGATTTGACGTTGTTAATGGAGAGCCGATAATGCCGGAGGTAGCCCATGGAGCTCCAATAATACTGCGACCATCGATAAGAGAGGAACTAATTAAGTTAGGCGACACAAGTCCTGGAGAGGCAATTAAGTTGGAAGACGTTATCAAACCTGAAGAGGTTAACACAGTAGGAGAACCTAACAAACCAGGAGATGCAATCAGTCGAGAAGTGGCAATTCCTGGGGAGGTTATTACTCCAGCTTGACAGCTACTTACGGCCAAAAAGGCGAAAACGGCTACGATCTAAAGAATAAAAATAAAATAATTAGATTATAATATAGCTGAATATATTTAAACTCACCAAAGTATTCATTTTATTGGTTTGCTTTCGTAAGGTATCTTAGAAACAATGATTTCATTTCGGAAAACTATCAGTTTATATATTCAAAAACGGCCTTCGAAGTACTTTGAACTGGTTTAGGCGTAACAGGAAATAATCCAGATCTACAGTACAAAATTTTTATTGTAAACGATTTTAAAGTTGCATCAGTTGATTTATTGTACTGTTTCTGGCCTAGGCTACATGACACATTTTTGTAAATTGCATAAGATTTAAACTTCTTAAAATATTTTGTGATTAATATTTACAAACTTTTTATTATTGTAATCCTGTTCAGCTGATTTCTTGTCGAAATAAGAAAAAAGTCTTTACACTTAAATATAGGTTTAATAGTTATTTATTTATAAAGGTAGTAAAGTTTACGTTAACGTCACAAATGTTGATTTATGACTTTATCGATAAAAGGAACATTGGTGCCCAGGTGCATAATTAAAGTCCTCTTGTTTTTTATTTTTTGCTTTGTATTTTAAATATAAATTTTCACTTTTGTATTTTAAAATTTAACAGATTTTCAATATATTTTTTGGAATATTCAAATTTTATAATTTTAATATATTAGAACAGCAAATTTTAAACAATGAGAAACAGAAAAAATTTCTTGATTTCTATTGGTTTACACTGAAATACTGAATTTTCCATTTTAAATGTGATATATTTTCAAAGAATTTTATATGCTACAAATTTTCAAAGTATTTTGTAATTAAATACACATTGTTATGTATTTTCCCCCACACAATTAACATTTATGGAAAATCCTTAATGAATATAATAATACTAAAACAAAAGTTGACCTTTAAGATAATTTAATAATTTAGTACATAATATTATAAATTACATAGTACATTAATATATTACCTAAAAATACCAAATACCAAAATACCAAGTAAATTTAAAATTTACACCAATCTTACACACAATATTATTTATTCGCGAATATTTATCGACTAAATAGCTATAAAATGTTTACAATCTCAATTTTATTTTACCTTTTCCCCAGATAAGAAATCACGAATAAATAAATTTTCATTTTGCAGCGATTTCAAGCAAACTTTTAAACTTTAAGTCACGTATTGTGTCGAGTCGAATGAGTTTTAAATTGCAAGTTTCAAACTTTTGTTCACAAAATTTATTTATTAATTTTTTATAGGACGGTATGTGCCCGGGTTGCGGGCGAATATGGACCATCGTTCATGTATTATGGAGTGGAGTTTACGTTACCTGTGGTGCGGCTCAATTGGTGGCTGGTATCTTTTTCATCATTTCCCTTCCTGAACTTCATTTGAGCTGTAATATATGGACTGGTTCTTGGGTAAGTTGGCAAACATTTTTTTTATTTAGCACAAATCAAATTAACGGAACCGAAAATTTATTTGTAAAACTACCCTTATTTTTCCCTGTCACAAATAATAGTCTAATTTATACGCATCCTCAGTTGTATAGCATCAATTATTTTTGAAACCATAATGGAATCTTAACATTTTGTAAAAAATTAAGCAAAAGAACATTTTCGTGGGCTGCGAGCCTGAAATTGATTAACTACAGAGATATCTTCTCTACTATACATCTTTAGCTTACAATGTAAATTTGCTATTGTATATTTGGGAGATACATTCAGAATTCCTACAAGATTTGAACACTAAAAAAGCCCCGAATGTACCATACCGTCGACCGTTTTTGATGATGATAATAATAGTAATTAGGGATTGTGTTCCTTTCTGAAAAAATCAAATAATTATTAAGTTTAAATAGCAATTATCTATTGTTAAGGTAGGTTCAAAAGCACTTTTCTACCTTGGGCAAGCTTTATAAGTTATACATAATACTTTGAAGTGATTATTATCAACGACGAAAATGAGGTTTCATCTTTTGAATATCATTATAAATCAAGGGTCGTTTCGGTCGGAAAATTTTAAAAACTAATAAATTTAACTTTTTGCTGAAAATTAACTTCTCGTAAAAGCAGTAGTAGGTATATATAAAAATCAGAGAAGCAATTTATTTTTAAAAGATACATATTTCGCTCGCATTTTAAATTAGGAAATAAAGAAAATTTTAGATTCACTTAACTAACCACTGCAGATTTGATTTCCTGCTTTATATAGGTTTTCCAAGATTAAACTGAACATATCGGCAACATTTTCAATGTTTCCTTAACATATATAATTTCTGTTCGAAAAATATTGTAATATTTTACTGATTTTCTTCTTTCACTTTATATTTAGTACGGATGCTGGTTCTCGAAGAGCTTAAAAATAAATTCTAATACCTATTGCGATAAAAATCTGAATTATTTTGCATTGTATTATTATAATAATTTGCATAGCTGATTACATCACCGTAATCCAATAAGTAAGCACTTGCACACAATGCAAGTTCCCGTGACATGGTAAGATTTTTCTTCTCGAAACTCATTTATAAGTTAAATTCAAATAAAAATAATTACTATTTTTTCACTTGCACCTGAAAATCTGATTATTTGCAATCCAAAAAATCTTAACCATACATTTAATATGGATCGTAATTTGGCACAAAAAGTGTTTTTCTGCAAGCACCCCATTAATGAGAGATCCTTTGGTTACATATGCAGAAGCATTTGATTTATAATTTTATAAATCAACTGGGTGAAACAGCTTGCGCGAATTTTACCTACAACTATGAGAGGAGTAAATAAGTAAGCTCGACTTTTGTAAATAAATCAACGCAAGAGTACCACAAACTCTCATGTTATTCCCACACTATCTCGTCTTTATTAATGAGTTTTCTAACCCAAAACTAAAAGGGCTACTATTAATATTATACTTATATCGTATATGACACAATGTATAATATTAATATACTTTGCAACTAAAAAATGAATAAAACCACTGGTTACATTGTACGTGCAAGTATAAATCTTCTTATATTTAATTCAATTTTAATTAATATTTAACTCTCATAAATTAATTACTTGTGTTTGGGAATTTCTTGTTTAATGTCGTTTGCAAATTATTCAGATAATTATAATTGCATTAGTGTACCTTATTCTAAAATAAAATGTGAGTAACAAATTCGTCATTTTATTAGTAGTAATGTTGGTTTTTAATGTATACAAATGCATAGATAAGAATTATTCACAAAATATCGACAGAAAAATTTGTAAACTGATAACGCATCTTATTGCTTACAAACAACATTGCTTATTCACAATCTACAATAACTTAAGACATTCCTTGTTATTTAACTGTAAACGTTTCGTTTAAATAAAAGTCCAATTAAATTCTCTCATTTTTAGTGACGAATCCATCACAATAACATGACACTGAAAACGGTCATAAGGAAGTTACCGTTTAAATAATTTCAATATTTGTAATTTACAAGTTGAAAATGGAGAAGAGCATTATAGTACTTCGAAAAAATTCTCGAATAGATATCTTTTCCATTAGGCTATCTGATTTTAGTTTCCATTGTTTTGGGGATGATCGTAAAGCTGAAAGATTATGTCCATGATATTAAAGTATGAATAATTAAACGTAAAAGCAAATAAACTCAATAGACAAGAAATTATGGAAGGGGGGGATTTTAAAATCAATCATTAAACACAATCTATTAAAACAAACCTATTAACAATACCTAAACCACATTTAACGAATATTTACTAAGCACGTTTTTATTGCGTTAATGTATTGCACCTTTAAACCGACACTAGACATCCACAATCCGCTATATAAATTGACTACCCATTTCTGTCTTTTATGGTTGTGGTTCTCCTAATCAATTTTCAATGTCCATCGGGAACGCTTACTACTTAAACACCAATAAAATATATAAAACATTCAATTTCACTTAGTAAATACGTATTTCCGTTACTGTTCCTCTCAATTAATTTGAAACTTTTCGATTTTAATTATAACTTTGCACCTCTATGTCCGGAAACGAATAATGTAGGTACGATAAAAGACTTTAAACTAATAATTTCGTTTTAATTTAGAATGATTTGATAGATCTTTTTGATGTTTGATCTACAAAACTTCAAATTTGACGAAGAAAAACCCAGAAGAAAGTTTTCATTTCAAATTTTTCCATTTATCTGATTTTGTTTTATTTCTGTCATCTGGCGCACAGCTCTATTTTTTGCAGTTAGACAAACAACTTGCACCTAAGTTAAAAGAAGTTTCGAGTTTCTGCGATGTTCGGCATTGCTTACCAATAACAATTTAAAGTTTATGATTGGTTCAATGAAATTGATTGGTTTATTAGTATGGCAAACGTGGAGAAATTGTATTTAGAAAAATATGTATATAATATGTGAATTAAATGAAGGTTAGTTGAATATAATGCAATTGCTTTATTGTAATTATCATTAATTAAACTGTTAGATTACAATAATTGGCGTAAAACCGCGATAAAAACCGTGCGAAAATTTTGATTACATTGTCAATCACTCTTTAATTCGCTAATAAATTTCTAAAAACAGTTCAATCAAAATCTCACGGTCAAAGTAATCCAGAACCTTATGGCTCTCTGCAGAAGTTTATACTGTCTACCCCGTAAGGGAACGCGGGATTATTTAATTTTTAATTCATTATTTTCACTTTTCAAATGTTTCAGTTCGTGAATATGAGCCTGAATAAATATATTTATATTCCTTGGTATACAGAGTGTAGAGCTGGCTAAGACGTACTAACCATTCCGGTCTTCTACTATTTTATATTATTATAATAAACTTATGAATATGTATTATTTTTCTTTGCCGGATTTGTTTAAATTAATAAAGGCAAGCTACCACGCTATTTTTCATAAATAAATTGCTTTAATTTCTCTGTTTTAATTAAAAGATTTAAAAAAAATTTCAAAACTAATATTTGCCAGGAGAATTATTATTTTAATATGTAGATAATATTCCGCATATTAATTTCTGTTATTTTTCATATTTCGATGTATATTTCGTTTTGCATAATAATTTATTCAATAACAAATGTCTGTTATTTACTCATAATACTATACGGATAGGTATATTAGATTTTATATTGTATTATTTTATATATTATGCAGAATTTTCCTTGACCTGAAAATATTCTCACATGCTGTTTAAATATAGTTGATTCTATTAGTATCCACTTTACTTCGTGAACAAAATATTGCACGATACGTTTGGGTACATATTATGACTATTTCCTAAGTAAACGTATTTGCACTTGAATTGTTATTCAGCCATTAAAAGGCATTAGTGAATGTTATGGATTTAAAATATACTTAATTAAAAGTGAAAACGGCTGCCGAAGCGCAACCCAGTGTATAGGAAAAGTGCAATGATCTACCGTCTCGGGAAAAATATTAATATTATCAAAGAACATCATCAGATCATAAGATGTACCGTGTGGGTAGCGCCTACGAGAAAAAAATGTGAGTGAGATTGATTAGCTTAAATATGTTGAACTGGAAGCTCTAATGACGGAATAAATAAGCATACGAATGTAAAATGTTACTATCTACAAAAATAAAACACTGAAGAATTAAAGCTTAAATTAGACAATATCATAAACTCATGATTTAATCAAAAATTAGTTGAAATTTGAATAGGATTAACAGTTTTCAGATCGAAATTTTTCCTTTTTCATTTTTGAAATAGCAAAAAATATGGGTTTAATACATAATTAAAACGAAAATTTGACCTTTGAAGTTTTTGCTCGTTTTAAATTTTATTTAGTATATTCTAAAGCATCAAATAATGATATAAAGGTACCTATATGCTAATAATAATTATTTTGTTTACCACAAAATCATTGGAGTTGAAATATTATTACATAATATATTCGGAAAAATGGAAAAATTGTTAAATATTTTCATTATTATAATGTTATACATACATGAAATAGGTAACGAAGCATGAAGTTCAAAGGTGTAATAAAACTACATTGGTAATAAAAACGTTAATATTCTTTGAGCTGATAATAATTATAAGTTCGTTAATCATCTTCTTTAAAAATAAAATTGAGTATATTGTACGAAATTGAAATAAACGAATTCCTGAGAGTATTAAAATTACTCATTAAAACCGTGGTATGTAGTACATAACAATTTTGTACACTGTAAATAATTTGAATTACCTAAGCCGGGAGAAATAATTTAAAAAATTATTTTTTAATCAATACGTTGATTTATTGTTAATAAGGAAGTTGTTTTGAAATATCTCGTAACAATTTATTTTATAATCAACTCTAATGAACAATAGCATTTGAAAATACTAATTTGTTATTACGTATGTGCACGCAATCGTGGTATAGGTTTGAGAAAAACAGTTAATTTTTAATAATTGGAATGTGAAATTCGGAATTAATTTTCTTGTTAATAATTTGGGAAACCAGGGAGTTATACTGTAAATATAAATAAATAAAAAAATATGTAGGTATACAGTTTATTATATTTTTACTTTAAAATCTTTTTAATTAAGTTAAGTAGTACATTTTCCACTGGTAAAGTGACAACACTGGTCCATTACATTATCCAGGGATTTGTAGCGAACCGTATATATTTAAATTACTCTGCGTTATGTAAGTTTAAAATTTCAGACACAAAAGCTCATAATTATGATTGCAGTCGTTATAATCTCGCATTAAATCTATTTGAGAGACTAAGCTATTTTGCATTTTATAAAATAATTGCATTTTTCTTTCTTTTATTTTTTACTTTTGCACCAAAAGCACCGGTGTTTCGGTAGTTTGTTGACAGTCAGCTTTTAACGTTTTCTATTGCACTTAGCGCTTCATCTATCATAATTTCCATTTCTTTCCAAGATGAAAAGCAAGGTGTGTTTAGTGCATGGTGTATTGTACTTACTACATTAAAAGAACCAGCATTTAAAACATCTTTTTAATACTCATGTTTTCAATTTTATTAATTGCTTTTTACGCATCCATTTTTTCAACTTTTCAATTTCATTTCTTTAAATTTATTTTTAAAAACCCAAAATTATATTTTTGTTTATTATACCTACTAGCAATGTAATATAATATTATAAGAGTCTACGTCAAGACAATATTTTTGAAATAAAATTACAGAGTGAAAAATTTCACAAACTAATAACTTCAATGTATTTCTACCGGAATATAGCATTAACGTGACATTGATACTCATCAATGCCATGAACATGTTTTTATGTAAGAATAAAGGATACGCATTTTTTTAACTCGTAGTATTTACTATCTTCTTATGCATAATACTAATTGTTAATTTCTTATATTTACTCATTATTGCGTTGTTTTCAAAAAAATTGCAAATTAAACCTTGTTGAACTGCTTGGTTTGACTTACTTTTCAGGGTAATCCAATTATTAAATTTCCTTAAAATCCGAAATAATAAAACGAATAATCATCAAAATTAATATTACAAGTTTGTATTAAAAGTACAAAGGGTTAATTATAAATTATTTTTTATGTTCAATTAAAGCTAATTAATAAGGGTATTGTTTTGTGAATAGGTTGTTACATTGTTATACCTACCTTTAAATGGAGGTATGATGTGCTTTTATGGTTTATTATTTATTATACAACTAACAACCTCGTGTTTGTCATTTATTGTTATTAAAATAAACGATTTTGACTGTATACCTATGTATGTGCTAATTGGCTTTATTTACAGTAATAATTAAGTCTGATGTTGCCAATTTGCTGTCTGATGTAAACTTCATAATTTAATTAACAAGTTACTTGATGAGGTCAATATTTACCAACTTCTATGTTATGAACGCATTCAGACCTATTCGGTATTTTCGGATTAATTTCCACATGAGTTACCAGAACGGATTGGTTGAAGTTAGGCTGATTTATTCAACTGGGGATTATACCAATACAGCCAATTTAGTTTTAATTCTTCGGGGTAGGTATTTAACTAAAAAAAAAATCAGGCTCAACAATATCGCTTCCGAATTTTTTTTTGTGACTCCGTTTTTCAGACGATACACAATCACGAAACTAAAATTGCTATAGTGTGGTTGTTTCTATAATTCTAAAACAATACAAAGTACAATCATTATAAATTCAGGTTTTCATATGAACTTCTAAGCTGATCAAAAGTAATTAAACAATTTTAGTTGGCCTAAATTATAATTAAAGTTCTACGCAAAACCACGAGGTAATCAAGTTTCGCATTAGTCAGTTAGCAAAATGGTAAGCTTGATTTATATTTCTTATTCCTCAATCTGGGTCTGATGTGTGACGTGATAAATTGTGGATAAAACGATCGAAACCGCGGTCATCTAGCAACATTTCTAGGATTGTATAATTTCTATAATATGCTAGGTTTTCATTGGATGATAAATGTTTGAAAACCCAAATCTTTGGTGTACTTGTTGTAGAAATGCATTTATTTGGAGATCATTAAACTTAAGACTTAAAATCGTAATTTTTATCAAATCAGTTGTTTTAGGGACAAAAATTTAAACTTTTATGAATCAGCATTGAAGTTAGTTAAAAAATAAATTCAAAACAGTGCAGTGTTGCAATGAAAATATTTATTATAATAAAAAGAGGAAAAAACCCATATTTTGTTTTTCTATTAGCGCACTAGTGTACTAATTAAGTGGAATTACTTCATTTAAATGGTTTACACGAAATATCGTGTTATATGCTTTCCACTGTTACGTTGAATAATTTTAATATTAAAAAGTTCATCATCACGATGTCTGGAGAATAACACGATATCTGGGCCCACGAGTTAAATTATTAAGTTTTATTTTAGAGTTTTTATGGATTTATTTTATTTAAAAATTAAAGAAAATTATGGCAGTTATGAGCGCAAACGATAAAAAATATAAAACATAAAATTTTGTGGATCATTCGATAATTTTGGCTAAAAAAAGCTAAAAACCGTAAAAATATAATGCGAATGCGGCATTGGTTGTTTCCATATAGTTAGCCCCGCCTACGCAATAGAATTTATAGCTCGATCCAAAAATTTTCAGTTTAAAAAATTTATTTAAATTAATCAATAAATCAGTGAGACCACTTTTCGCTCTTGGTACATTTCCACTCAAAGTTTGTGGAGGGGGGGAGGTAATTAAAAATTTTACCAAACAAAAAATATATTTTTTTGTTACAATATTGTTAAAATCAGTTAAATTGTGGTATCCGTAAAATTTTGTTTATATTTTAAAATCTTTAAAAAAGTCATGAAGATTTAAATTGCTTTAACTTATTTTTTTATTTTGTAACGTATTCCACGTAACTTCCAGTAATAATCATCGCTTGTAGTTAACAGTCCTATAATTTACTATTATTATAATTTGTTTACCTTGATATTAAAGTGAATTAAAACAACAATTGCAGATTCTATCTTAGTGGTACTGATATAATATTAGTAATAATAATTACACGATGAAATTAGATAATTGTCCAATTTTCTAGGGGGCAGTATAATTTAATGATGGATATAATCATCTATACTCGACATTATCAATACTATTTACTCAATTACAGTATTTATTTTTACAAGGCAAAGTAATTAATACTACCAAATTACTACCTACCATAATACTACCAAATTTGCGCCATGTTAAAATAAAAGTATAAAAATAGAAATAAATGCAATATTTACCAGTCAAAAGTTTGCAAAATAAAATTTTTATCTCCATATTTATCGTTTTTATACGAGAATATCTACCGGAAACACTATGCTTTTTGCTATTTTCTTTTTGTGAGTTTTCTCAATTTGTTGTACAACACTTTTCAGTCTTCAGTTGCATATTTATAACAAAACTGTCTAATTCTAATTTAAAGTTATAATTTAAAAAGTAGTTTGACTGCAGTCCAAAGCTTATGGGAAAGATAGTGCCTACCACATAGGAATAAATGCATTTATTAGTAAAATATCTATATGAACCATTGCATGACCGGTTTCTTCCCCGTCAGAAATTAATAAATATGAATTGAATTAACTATATGTATTGTTATGTAATAACTCGGGGTGTTTTTTTTTTTATTACGAATTTCTTCTAACCATCAATAAAATTATTCTTGCGTCTCACCTAAAATAATTTTAATCCCCACAATATGTTTCTTCTGATATCGCCACCAATTTTCTTATCAATCAAATAATATTCAATGTAAAATTTAATTACTCAAGGTTATTATCCAAATTTTCTTTAATAATATTTTAATATTGTCCAAACCATTAACTATTCAATAAAACCAATTCAGTAACATATTCTCCATTTTATTTAAAAATCAAATCCAAACTTTCAAAAATTTCAACAAAATCGCGGCCGTCCGCTACAATCACCGCGGACCAAGCGCCTTTTTCAACTATCTTCTCCCTTCCACTACACAAATCCTCGCGGCAAATACAAATTTTCTAATTTAAAATCAATTTAAATTTTCTCTACTAAATCTCAAAATTTCAAAAATTAATATAACAAATTTCAGGACATCACATTGCCCTCCACATTTTTAACTAAATGCATGCTATCTGCTGCGTTTATTTACAAATTTAAAATTAAGTTATGTACTGAAATTTGTACATTTTAACAATGTTACATACAAAAAAATACAATTTAAACCATATTATCAATAAAATTAAAATTCAACCCACAAATAAATAAATAATAATTCACAAAACAAAACTTCCTTCCATAACATTTGATTATCTTCTGTATGCATAGATCATTGATAAATGAAATCGACCTCTAATATGTTTGGTAATAGGATGCTGTAACTCATATGTATCTTCCCCAAATTTTCTCACCACTAAGTAGGGTCCTTCATATGGCAGTTGCAATTTGGCACATTTATTAGCTGATCTTTTTCCGACTCTTAAACTTTTGATAATTACTTCATCCCCTACTTCAAATTTCACATGTTTTTTTATCTTTCTGTTTACTTTATTTAAATAATTCATTCTGTTTTTATTTATCTTTTGTCTAACCTTATTCAACACGTAGTTCAAATCAAATTCTTCCTTTTCTACCATCCATGGTCTTTCTGGCATTTTTCCTGTCATTAACAACAAAGGAGACACTTCGGTGACCGTACTAGGGGTCTGATTTATGAAATATTCTACTTTATGTAGTTGCTCATACCAGTTTGTTTGGTCTTCAAATGATAATAATCTTAAGAATTTGCTAACTTCCTTGACATACCGCTCGGATGGATTTCCTTGTGGATGTCTTATAGAGCAATAACAGACCTTTATATCTTGTCGTTCCCAATGATTTCTAAAATATCTGTTGTTAAAATATGTAGCATTGTCTGCCAATATTCTCTTAGGTTTCTTTATCGTACTAATGTAATCCTCAATAAGGTCGATGGTATTCCAGGTCGTACAAACACTTGTTGGATATATTTTGACATATTTGGTAAAAATATCGACGATTACTAAAATATTCTTCAGATTTGGTCCACTAGTGATTAGATTTCCTATATAATCGATAGCTATCATATCGCCCGGCGCATCCACTTCTATACTTTTGATCTCATTTAAATTATGATAGTTTTTATGTTTTCCCATCGTACAAAGCCGACATCCATTCACAACCCGGTTGATGATTTTCCTATCTTTTCTAGCAAAAAAATTTTCTCTGAACAACAACCAAAGCTTCTTTACGCCAATGTGTCCAAACTTGATATGAAGTATTTTCGCTATTTCCTCCGTTGTCTCGGCGTCTACCAAATATAATTCAGAGTCGTTTATCTTCTTGATTAAAAATCCATTTTTCCAATTATAACATTTATATTCTGTGTCTATTCTTAAGTTTCTTTTAATCTCATCAAATACATTTTTTTGTTGAACTTGTTTTATCGTTTCTTCAGTGAATGGTATTTCATCAGTGTGAAATTTATTGAGAGCAATTAAAATATCCGTCGACTTAGTCAAACCATCGATGTCTTTCCTACTTAAGGCGTCTGCTATAATGTTTTCCTTACCCTTTATGTGCTTTATTACAAAATCATAGTCTTGTATCAACAACGACCAACGATAAATTCTGTTATTGGTGAATTTAGTTTTCATTAGAAAGGTCAAAGCAGAATGATCAGTTTCAATTAAAAATCTGTTTCCTATTAAGTAATACTTCAATTTCGTCAGAGCAAAAACGATGGCTAACATCTCCTTTTCAGAAACAGTGTAATTTATCTCATTTTTTTTTAATTTCCTTGAAGCAAAACATACTGGTACCTCACTTCCATCTCTAATTTGCATTAAGGCAGCTGAAATTGCATAATCAGAAGCATCCGTTTTCAAAATAAATTCCTTAGTAAAATCCGGATGAATCAGATTCATATTTTCAAAAATTGTATTCTTCATTTTAACAAAAGCTTCTTCTATTTCCTGTTTCCATTTCCATTTAACATTTTTTTTTAATAAATCCAACAATGGCAACGATAATTCTGTATAATTTGGAATAAATTTTTTATAATAGTTCATAACTCCTAAGAACCCTCTCAATGTTTTTAAATTTTTTGGTCTGGGATACTCCTTAATCTCTTTTAATCTTCCATCATCAATTTGAATACCAATTTGATTCACCTTATAGCCCAAAAATTTTACCTCTTCTTTAAAAAATTCACATTTTTGTAAGTTGAGTTTCAAACCTGCTTCTCGCAATGCTTCCAAAATAATCTCCAAATGTTTTTTATGTTCATTTTCATCTCTACTATAAATCAACATATCATCCACATAATGAATACAAAATTCTTCATATTTTTTTAAAATATGTTGCATCGCCCGAACTAACGCTGCCGAGGATGTCGATAAACCAAAGGGAACTACCTTAAATATAAACGTATGGCCATCCACGCTGAATCCAGTATATTTTCTTGCCGATACGTGTAGTGGAATCAGCCAAAATGAATTTTTTAAGTCTAACTTAGAAAAAATTTTGTCCTTCCCAATATTGCTTAATAAACTTTCTATGTTTTGAGGACTTTCATACTGCGGAAGAGTTACCTCATTAAGATTTTTTGCGTCTAAACATAAACGTATTGACCCATCCTTCTTCTTCACAACTACCAGAGGATTAATATAAGACGTACTTGCTTCTTCAATGATATTGTTTTTAATCATTTGTTTTATTTCGTGCCAAACCTTTTCCTTGTACACCTGTGGAATGGGATATGTACGACATTTGTACGCTTCCTTGTTAATAATTTGGAGATTATGGACATACCCTTTTGCGAATTTGGATTCTTGGTTGATTAACGATTTATTTATTTTTAATAGCCTTTTAACCTCTTCACGATGTTCTTCTTTACAATCCAACATTGCCTCATCTAATTCTTTATCACAATTGATTTGATTTAACAAAATAACTTCATTTTTTTCATCCACCATTTCATCGTCAACTTCTTCCTTAATCCAATCAATTATTTCATCCATAATCCTAATTTCTTTATTTGGTACATCTATCTTCATCTTAAATCTTCCTATCATGTCCATTCCAAGGATACAATCCATTTTCAAATTTGGCACCATCATAATTCCTCCGTTAACTTCGTGTGAACCTATTTTTATGGTTATCAATGCGTTTCTGTAAACAATAGAAAATTTTTTATTATTAGCAGTAGTTAAATTTATTGGGTTAGTTTTTATTTCTCTTAAGAAGTTCATTTTGTTTTTCTCAACAAGTTGTTCATTAATAAGTGATATTTCTGCACCCGTGTCCACTAATGCTTTCAACGTTTTATCATTTATTTGTACATTTATGTAAGGTAATTCTTTTGTATGTTCCAATTGCGTTATTTTCATATTATTGTCGTTGATAAATTCTCTTGGATGTTCATAGAAACTTATCAACGTTGCCTCTGGTTTATCGATTACTGAAAATTTTGATGTTCGGTTTGTTGCATGACCGAGTTTTCCTGCGGTAAGCTCACCATTATATTATTTAGTTCTGTTTCATTGATATTGCCTCTTCTTCTGTCATTTCTTGCATCTTGGCTTCTTCCATTAGTATCTTGAATTCTTTCAAAACTTCTACCACGTCTATTATCTTCTGGTCTTCCTCTGTTGTTGTCGCTTCCATAGTTTCGCTCATAACCTCTGTTGTATAAATTGTTATTCGAATTTTGATTCCGATTATGATAATGATCACCCTGTTGGTAATTATGGAAACGAGAAAAATAATTTCCGTTATTGTCCGAAAAATTTCCATTATTTTGTCGGAACGCTGTGGATCCAAAATTTCGAAGACCATCAAAACGTTTGAGGAGTTCCAAAAATTGTTCTACTGTTTGAATGTTTTCTATCCCAGTTCTTCTTTCTATTTCAGGTTCAAAATGTTTCGATAAACTTTGTACTATAACTTGCTCTGGATATTGGACATCAAGTTGTTTCACCATGTTAATGTGTCTCATTGCGTAATCCCTTCTATTCTGATCCATCATCCCTCTATATTTTCCATTTAACAATTTGTTTTGAACATCTTGCTGTTCCATCGCTCCCCAATAATTTTTCAAAAATAACGTCTTGAATTCATTAAATGTCGTAAAATTTGGTTCCACAATACCCAACCACTCTTCTGCATTACCCTTTAACGCTTTCCGTATAACCGTTTTTAACCTATCTTCATCATTGATTTTATTAGTGATTCTTTCTAAATTAATAATAAACTGCTTGGGATTTGTTCTTTTATCACCATAAAATCGATCTATATTATCATTTTTTAGAATCAATTCTTGGATCGCTCCATTGATTTCCGTACTTCCTGAAAAATTAACACTCTGTTCCTTTTTTTCTCCTAAATTTTTTAGTATTTCATGTGTCTGTTTGATCAATGTTTGACAATCATTTACATCTCGTTTATTTGTTTCTATGTGTGTTTTCAAATTTGCACACAATACTTGCATGGATCCACATTCTTGATTTATTTGTCTCTTCAAGTCATCTTTTAGATTATTTTCGATTTTTGTTCGTTTTTCTTGTATTTCTAATAATTTTAACTGATGTAAATCTTTTAGTTCGTTCCATTTTTTACTTTTAAATTCGGTAAATTTATTATTTATTGCTTCATCTATGTCTATTCTTTGTATTTCGATTTCTTTTTCTACTAGTTCAGTAATTTCTTTTTTTTCTATAACTTTAGGGTATTCCTTGAAAGTGACATCAACAAATTTTTTTTCAACATTAGTAAAATGTTCCTGACATGCCGATCTTATTTTTTCTATTTCTGTTTCATTGATTTTAGTCCGTACTTTTATTTCTTTTATTTCATCTGCTAAATGTTTAGCTATCATCTCCATGCATTTATTTAAACTAACTCCTTGTTCATCTATTTTGTTGGTCAGCTCTTGTTTTATTTTATCTATGGTCTTTATTGTTTCTTGCTTGTCTTTTTCTCTATTTTCTTGGTCTATTTTTCTATTTTCTTGGTCTATTTTTCTATTTTCTTGCATCATTTGTATTAGTGCAGCTATATCGCTTTCTTTTCGTTCTTTCTCCATTTCCATCGACATAGTACCTCTTCTGGTGCTTTCACCCTCAGGTTTAAATGGTGATTCTGTTTGTTCTTCTGTATTATATCCAGATTCTTTCTCTTCAGATATTGTTTGCTCTGTTTGCCATTCATTTTTAGTACCCATCATTTTTACTTCAATTTAAATTTATTTTCTTATCCAGTAGTCGGTTCCTTTTAAGGAAGCCCCACGATATGGGATGCCAATTTGTTATGTAATAACTCGGGGTGTTTTTTTTTTTATTACGAATTTCTTCTAACCATCAATAAAATTATTCTTGCGTCTCACCTAAAATAATTTTAATCCCCACAATATGTTTCTTCTGATATCGCCACCAATTTTCTTATCAATCAAATAATATTCAATGTAAAATTTAATTACTCAAGGTTATTATCCAAATTTTCTTTAATAATATTTTAATATTGTCCAAACCATTAACTATTCAATAAAACCAATTCAGTAACATATTCTCCATTTTATTTAAAAATCAAATCCAAACTTTCAAAAATTTCAACAAAATCGCGGCCGTCCGCTACAATCACCGCGGACCAAGCGCCTTTTTCAACTATCTTCTCCCTTCCACTACACAAATCCTCGCGGCAAATACAAATTTTCTAATTTAAAATCAATTTAAATTTTCTCTACTAAATCTCAAAATTTCAAAAATTAATATAACAAATTTCAGGACATCACAGTATATACAGGACCTTTGTGATTTAAAATAATCAATGCTGTAAGTTTATATAATATTTAAATAAAATATTTACTAGCTGTAGGGAATGTAAATATTGATCAGGGTAGTATGCCTCCCAGCAACCGACCCAGTGAGAAAATTTCCTACATAATGTACACATTATCCAATCCGCCGACGCGACGACGTAAATAAACTTTCGGTTTTCATTTATACACAAATGCAATTATAAAATTTAACTTGCCGTTGATCTATAGAATTTGATCAACTTGAATTTGTTGCATATTTACAATATTTACAATAAAAAATTATTTACGTTCCTAATATGCACATAAAATTGTTAATACTCCCACTTTTTTCTTTGCACTTAAATATGTACAGAGAAAACTAATTTTGCATAGAAACGGAATACATAATGAAGTGGATACAAATTTAAATTATTCTCACATTATTATTAATCTTATTTTACTTTCGGTTTCGTTAAATCATAAATTTACATATTCGTTGTTTTTTCTGCAACATTTTTTGCACTGGAAATTGATACAAATCTTTCATACCATTCTTCGAATGTAAATTTTCATTTAAAACATTTTTAATATTATTAAATTGAAAACCTACAACAAACAATTATAATTTTTTTCTATTTGTTTCAGAACATAATTATAGGTATCACAATAGGAATGATAGCATGCTTTTGGAGAGTGTCTTCTCGTAGACAAGAGGTGCTTTTGTATATGGCAGCTTCTATTCTTGCTGCGAATGCTGTTGATGCCGTCCTGACAGAATGGTGCTTTTATTGGGTTGACTTTCCAAAACTCCTCGCAAATCGCCCTTACCAAATTCTTATACACCATGGTATGTATTACTTAAATTAATGTTATTATTTTGTACTAAATCCTATCTAATTTTAGCTTGTTTTGCTACCCGAATAGCAATAGCAGCAATAATTATAGCATCTTTTGTCGATACTCAACTAGCGTTTTGTTCTATGCAAACTACAAAAACTCAAAACAAAAAGAAATTGCGACGTTCTCACGAGCAAGTATCGGATATTGAATACATTATCCCTCGAGTAAGTTATGAAATTATTACGTAATTTCGTGCAAAGTAGAACAATTCAAATAATACTAATTTATATCGTTCACTTTTCAGACGAAACCAACCAAACCTTACAGTGCATACAACGATTACTCTCAAAGTTGGGTATTCGATTCCGAAACGGCAAACAGTTCCAATAATATAAATTCGCCGTATTTAAAACTGTCCCAAAATGGTACACCGAAAGGTTTGGTCGAAAGCTCGCCGATAAAACCTATAGAAGAAATTGCACAAAAAGACACTTCGCATTTGATAGACAATCCCGTTGTTCAAATTGAAGAAGCTTCTGACGATAGTACAAGTAATAGTGATAGAAAATTAAATTATATGAAAAGCTTTTCGAGGTCTGCTTCTCCGGTTATTTTATCTGTTAGCTCTTCTCAACTTAGCCTAAATGCTAGTAGTAACAATCCTCCAATTTATGAATGCTTGGAAAGACTCACAGAAGCATCCGTTTATCGTTCGAGATTAAATTCTGCACTTAGTAATAAAGAAGACGAAGAATTGCAGTATCAATATCAATCGCCTCAGCCATCGACGTATCGAAAAGTGGAAGCTATTACTCCTCAAGGAGAAAAAGTGCAGTATGCCAGTTTAATGAAAGAACTTCAAAAGGCGATTGGTAATAAAAAAGACATTTCGTCTTCTCATAGCGCTAGCGAGAGTACTACGGCCTCGGAAAGAACGCAAACTAGTTCTAAAAGTAGTAGTAAACAGGAGCCGTCTATATCGGATGGTAAAAATAGCGACGCAGAATTTTCCAAAGAATTGGAGGCAGCTCTGCAACTAATACAAGATCTAGAGAGTCCTACCACTGTAGAAACTCCATCAGAACCAAAATCTTTACAAGATGATAAAGAAAATCGCCAGTTGACTGTTTGGAGAAATAGCGACGCCAGTGACAGCGAAAAGACTTTGAGTGCAGTGGGTTCTTTAGCTGAAATAACGTCTCCAATTACCGAGTGCCATCCGGAACTGTGTACCTTCAAGCCGTCAGTACACGGTAAGGGTGCTCGTGTTGTTGTACATTGTGATTCTGAAAGCACGTCCGGGTATAGTTCACCAACACAAAAAAGCAATACTCACACTCCTAACTGGTCCACCGCGTCTTCCGTTAATAGCAGTAATACCGATTTAGGCATCACCTTGTCATATTCCATTCAAAATACTAAATCTGCAGCTGTAATATCACTATACTCACAAGATACCTTGAAATCCAAAGACAAATCAGTAACACTAGTCAATATTTCCAAGGAAGACGATTATAACGAAGTAGATTCACATTCCCCATATCTTACTAAAAATGATTTAGACAATAATAATTATAAATCTAATAATTCTAAAGACCAGCCCGATAGCAAAATTATTGTCAACGACAATAATGATTTTTACAAATACGTCGATTATTCCAAGGTGCTTCGAAGGTCTTCCTCGGGAACGGGTGCAGTTTGGAACGTAAAGTCAATTTTGCGTAAGAAGAAGCAACAAGGTTTGCCAAAATTGTGTCCTGAATTGGAAGGCGCAATTGTCAAGTCAGAGAGCTTAGCGTACCTATCCGAGCTTGAGCTGCTTGCTCGGCACCAGCGCAACAAAGATATTGAAAGGGTAAGAATAATGGCTGGTGCTGGTAACTGCAAAAATTAGCGACTAACTATGCATCAATCTTTACGCTTTTTTTGCTATCAGATATTAAATTACTAACAATTAACTTACGGCTAACTGTAAGTTCCTACCACGGCGAAATGCACTTAAATAAATTTATGACTTGATTTTGACTTTCTTTAAACACTCGTATCTTTATCTTCTAAAAAAAACTTTTTATTTTATTAATTTCTTATCTGAATGAATAGGTAATGAATTAGAGCACTTAGAAAAACACAGTAATTTTGTATATACTGAAAGGGTAAAATGTAGGTATAGCGGATTTCACTTGTACAAAAGATGATAGCAATTAAGGATTTTGAATTAATTAGTTAGATGTATATTATTTATTGTATATTATTACCTGTATTATTCTTTTTAGTTCTAACTTATAAGAAAAGTAATTTTTTACTCTTTAATACTAAGTATCTACTTAATTATTTTTATATTTAAAGATTTATAATATTTTATTTATTCTAGGAAATTGAACAGCGAGTATTTCGAGTGCATCAGTTAGAATCTTCTAAGACGGAATCTAATTGTTAATAATTTTTATCATCTATTGCCTAATGTTGCAGATCAGCTACGTCCAAATTATTGTGTAACCCAAACCGTACTGAATTGGTTATTTATTAATATATTTTTTGTAATATTCCTTAAACGATCTATGTAAATATTGTTATAGTTTAATATAGTTTATAATATGATTCTATTGTAAAATAAACTGATTTATTACCATTGGAATATTTGATTTTGTACAAACTTGTATAATTTACTATAAAGTAAATGTTAGATGAGATAATATGGAATACTGTTTTCAGTTTCACTTTTACCAAGAGTTCATCCATTACAGTGTTTGCCATTTGCAAATTTTCATATTTTCAAATATGCTGTTATCTTTTCAGGTTAAAATTGGACATATCCATAACAAACCGCTAAAAGTAACCTCGTATGTATCTGAAGACATCAAGATATCATTTAACATTAGTAATTGTAAGGAGCAGTATATACTAAATGAAAGGTTTAAAGGTTATGATAATTCTTGCTGGAAAAAAGTACACTGAAGAATTGAATTTCAACTTCACATATAAAAAAATGTGCGCAATATTCCTTTACATGGAAGGAAGCTTCTCCAACATTTTTTATTATTCTGAAATCACGAAGAATTGCTTACAATTCCAATCTTTTGAGTAAAATTTGTATATCTAGTCGTAGTTATATTCTTGTATGTATGATTTGTGATGTACTATTTGGAGATTAAAGCTTCTCCCATCTAGAAAGCAGTTCTACATGGAATAGCTGATCTTTGGTTTCGTGGATTCAAAGTGTGGTTCCAAGTATTGTTGCTTATTACAACTGTTTGTTACAGCTGTTTTTTTTTGGGGCCCTTCTAATTTCACATATATTATTCCTAATTATTGCCAGTATTCTCAGTGATTGTAATACGCTCTTTCGTTTTTTTTTTTTTATTCTTACAGTTATTGCAGCGTTTCTAGTGTAAGGTCGAGGCTTACTTTTTCTTAATAATTTTTTTAATGTATTGCACACGCATAACTTGAAGGCTCCTTCACTACTTTCTGATTAATTCATATCAGGGTTACGGTAGATCTTCTACGCTTTTTTCCTTCAAAAGTACGATACAAAACCTTTAAATATTCTGCAAGAGCAAATTTAAGCTTTCTTATGAGGTGAGAATGAATAAAATGGGCTCTATAGACTTTTTGATGTAAATTTTACAAATTTAAGTTTATGTTAACTTTAAAAAAACATTCACTTACGTATTCAGGTACGTGTACCCTACGTGGGTCTTAGCAATCCGAATTTTGGTGGGAAGGGAGCGTGTTCATCTACTGGATGCGGTTGCAGATGAAACGTCTTTCGAGTTCCTACATTATCGAGTGCATTTGCGCTCGGAGTATTGTAATAATTGACATTGTCAAATCTCGGATCCCAGCTTTCGAGTTCGGTAACCCTAGGGGGACGTTTTTAATCTCAGATACAGACACTCTGAAATCCACCATTTTTAAGTGATTTCCAAAAAACAATAGGTATGTTAAATAATTCTCACAGGTTCCACTTCCTGCCTGAAGTCAGTGACCAATGGTATTGGATAATATAATTCAATAATTTAAAAATTTATTTTTGTTAATTTTGAAGAAACTACTGGATATTGTGAAAATTTAATTTTTTATATTTACTATAATAATAGTCCAGTACCTACCACCCAGTGCAAAAATTTCGGTGAAATTCGAAAGCGTAGAACATGTACATGGAATTAGTAATAAATGTAATTACCACGGAAAATGAATACTATTATAATAATTTCACCTTGAGGTTGTTGCTAAAATAAAACGAAGTCAAATCAACATCCAGCAAGTAACATGCTTGTCAGAAGCTTACGTGCTATCTGTGTTTGTATTGCGAACCGAAAAAGTTATTACTATTTTTGTGTTACAGTATGTATATTTTTATCACTAATTATTACTAAAAAAGACGGTAGGACCACCTTCACTGTACTTTGGCAGGAATTTCATTCTCGTTAGGTTTGTGCCAAAGAAGATCTTAATATGTGCAGAATAATGTATTTAACTTTGTATTTTCACTGGTTGTTCAATGGAAATTTTGAACTATACTTCCTTATATTATTATATTTGAAAATCAAAATTCAATAAATCTCGTATGAGACCCTGTTAACATTTTTATGAAACATGTTTGGAATCAGATACTGCATAATGCTAAAAAAATAATTATGTCAATTGAGTCTGCCATGTTTTTATCAATTTTGGACAATGTATTAAGGTCAGTATATTCGATCGTATGAACCTCAAAAGCTTTTCGGTTATCAGTATTAAAGATTAACATAGTTTAGCTAAATTTGGGCAAGGTTAATCGCATAGTTGAGTCGCCTATTTCCAAAACCGGCTAAATCCATATTAAAAAATTTTTCAGGAGATCAGAATAACTGCCAAGAGTTAGTCGGTTTGTCAATATAAACAAGATTTTTGGCTTTTAAATTTGGAGACTTTTAATTCATTTTGGAATTGAAATTGTTTTGCAGTCGTAAGATATTGATATGCTACGCAATATGGCATCAATAACTCATTTTGTGAAAAATATGGATTTAGCCGGTTTTGGAAATAAGCCACTCGGTTATTGAGTAGGTAATCATTCTTACACTCAATATTATGTCTACATAACCTCAATGTGTATACATTGAATCAAAATCCGTCATAAATGTGTAGACGAATAGGGGTAATGTTATTAAGTTTTAACCCCTGGTCAACATATCTTCCTTGCTTGCTGATGATTTGGTTCTTTTATCTTAATTTTGATTAAAAAGATAATTTAATAACGATTTGTATTTATTTTTGTTAAGTACAATAATTTATTATAGCGTGGATAGGGTACAACAAATACTTTTGTGGAACGAACGTGTTATCCGATCCAAGGATGACGAAGGACTACTTTTCGTCGTATAAACAATTCAAATGCTGTTTATTAGCATTCTCATTGATTACTCGATTTACCCACAAATGATATAAACAGCGATGATCCTCTACCGCTCAAAACGTAATTAACCTTTTCGGTCACGACTTTTTGTTAAAAAAAAGTTCAAAATGATAATACGTAAAATATAATTTTTTAAAAGATACTTTAGAATAATCTTATTCTTTAAGATCAAGTACATTTTAAGATAACATAAGCGCAGCGAGCGCAGCCTTGAAGTTAGAAACTTTTGTTATTAAAATATTCTGCTTAAAAAGAGAGATCTGTAGGTTATAAGTTAGTAACCATCTTTGTTATTAAAATATTTGTTAAAAATATGATATGTTTATCTTAATTACGATATAAGTTATGAAACGTTCTACATATTAGCTATTTCAATATTCTGATAAGAATAATATTTCAACAAACTAATTTGAATAATCGAATAATTTGAATATTCAAATGGTTAATGTGGCTTAATGGTATATTATGTAGGTACATTAAACATTATAATTAATTTATAAGGTAAATTTTGAACTGCTATACCGCACTCCTATGTCCTATGGGTTCGATTCCTGACAAAGTATAGAAATTTATAATTTAATAATTTGAAAAAAGAGATTCCTGGGTATTAGATGGACGAAATTTTGAGTAATTACCTGAGAAACAGTTTGAACTAATTTTGTGATTATATTCAAGAATTTGAATGGATGTATGGTTTTTGAGATGATTCATGTGAAAATTTTCTAAGAATTAAATTGCATAAGTTCGAAGATCCATGATTGATGTTAGAAAGATTTAACTTTTGCAAATACATGTGGTTGATAATTGCAAAGTATTGTTAATTAATTTAGGGTAAAAATAGGATTGAATTGATAAGTGATATGTGATGAAGAAAATGATTATTAAAACTTACCTGAAGATTAAGAAAAAAGCAGGAAAGAGAACTGTGGAAAAGAAGAAAAAGCTTGGAACAATAGAAGATTTATACACGGTGAGATACAATTTTGTGCATCTTATTGGTAATACTTTCGGGTTATCTAAACATTTATTATTAATTTGTATAAGATGACGTCAATATCTAATTTACGAATCTAGTTTTGATTTGGTAAAACGCATTTGTTATCTACTCATAATTTAAATATTCGAATAATTTGAATAATCAAAACATTTAATATTTTCAAATAATTTGAATATTTGGATATTTGAATAATTTGAATATTCGAATAATTTGTTTAACGAATATTAGAATATCAAAATGATAAAAAAATTCTCAACATTAGTTTCAATCAACAACTGTTATTATTAAAAAAATCGCTTTTCTAATTAGGTTTGAAAAAGTCTAACTTTGTGATATTCAAAAGTGTATAGAAAAGTACTACTTTTCCACCCTAGTGCGGAAAGTAATACTTTTCCACCCTAGTGCGGAAAGTAATACTTTTCTTACTCACTTGTAAAAGTATGAGGGAAAAAGGAAAAGTTCAGAAACATAAATCTACTTTATTTGTAATATACATTTAAGGATAAATTCGTAAAATTATTCCAACTAAGTTCTTCTCTGCGACACGCACCGCTGATACCAATTATCATGACCACCTGAAACAATGAAAAATCTTGTAAAATCAGCGAAATAGTAAAATTTTATTACCTTCATTTAAAAAAAAGTGTAGTCTTCCGCCTCTTTCAAGAATTTAAAAACATCGGCGTGGGTAAATATTCATTTACTGTGGAATTACAGATTGAACCGCTAATGCTGCAGATTCTTCAACATCCGAACATTCTGAAATATCTGACATTGTGACTAAAAAACCCAAATTATTGTAAAAACATAAATTAAAAAAAACGTGCTATCACTAACCTGTTGCCGGACTTACTAAGGAAATGTAATTAATGCAATTTTCAGTTGTGTTTTCACATGCACAGTTTCATCAGTGAATTCACAGATTCAGGAATAAAACAATAATTTTATGTGCTAAAGCTGCTAATCAAAAACCTGTTGTGTATACTTCACACTACACTACTGTTTCTCTTAGGATCGAAGAATAAAATGTAAATGTATGTATATTATAAAGCATGTTCCCCGAAATATATAAATTATTTTTCAGTCATTTGGAAAGTAGGTACATGCAATATATTTAGTTTATATTATACTTATCATCTTATAAATTTTTTACAATAATTTTATAAATCAATTTACAATAATTATTATTTATTAGATACTAATCATTATTTTATAAAATCTGCCAATATTATTTCGCATTTGAAATCCTACGAGCAATCTTCAGTTTCTTTCCAATGGCTTTTTCTCTTCGTATCTCTTTAATGTAGTTTTAAAAATTATATACCAATGCTAAAATATATAATAAAATAAACAAAGTTTAATTTAGGCAGGGCCTCTGTTCAACGCTCGGTTAAGACTAATCAAGGCAACCAACGTTTCAATTATAAAATTTATTGGTTGAATTGGCCAGTAAATCACCGATTAAGTTAACCATAGCTTTAAGCATTGAAAAATTGTCCTTTAGATGTGTTGCAATAGTTTATTGTTAATTTCCCTTCTGGAAGTTTTTTCTATTTTTTCAACAAAATGATATAATCACATTGCAAGGCAAAGATTTATAGTGTAAAAAATTTTATATAATAAATCGACATCATGCGTTCAGTAAGCTAATGGTCAATTAAATTAAATTTTTCTTTCCATTACGTATTTTTATGTCATTATCTGAAAAGTATAACCTGCTGCATCTACCCTTGTCGCAACGTGCCCCTCTTACCCTACGATATCCGTTAAACCATTTTAAAAGTATTAGTTCATCCTACCTCATTTTGTATATTAATTTAAACAAGATTAATTTTTTTTTATATTTTATTTTCTATAATTTTGATAGTTTCTTAATTTATTTATTGTTTTAAATAATTTTTATTTAAAAATGTAGATGGTAGATGCCTATGTAGATACCAGTAAAAATAGGAAGCTAATATACTAGTATAAATTAAAAATTTGACCGTTCATGTAAAAGTCAAGGTCGGTTAGAAGTGTGGAGAAGTTGTCAGTGGTTCGTACCTGAGAAAGGTAGATATTGCAGCAGCTTACCTCCGTGGCCACGTTATTATATTCGTAAACCTGCTTATAGACGACAGTAGTCAACGCGTTGTAAAGTGTTGTAAAATAAATCGTGAGTGCAGGTGCTATTGTGTATAAATGTTCACATAAATATGACATCCTCGTCCACTCTCGATAGTCTTCCTAAACAATTTGTCACAGCTATGCGTACATTATTCGATATAATGGACGATAAAAAAACTGGATACGTTAATTTTGTCGATATAGAAAACAGATGGCAAGACGACGAATCGAAAGGATTACCCAAGGGGGTCATAGAAAGTTTGCGTAAGGTGACTCCTGCGAATGGGTTGTTATCCTTCGAAAGGTTTTGTGCCGGGCTTAAAATATGTTTGTTAAGAAATCAAGTGGAACAAAGAAATCCTAATCACGTAAAATCGAGGTCTTCAGATCTAGGAGTTCAACCTAATAACAGACCGCCTTCGGCTCCGTTACTAGATATCGAGTGCCCTCAAAAGACACCATCGTGGACCAATACTGCCGCCGTTAGGCCTAACAACATAGTATCTCAACAAAGAACACTTAGTATGCCACAGTTGTTGCCGGAACGTAAAACTAAAGAACAGTCCGAGTCGCTCGAAGTTCAAAATTTTGAAAAACATGTGCTCAATATAAATAAAAATATGTTATATGGACCGCCCAAACCACCTCGTTCTGCGGTTGTACTTGAACGAGGACTTCCGCCTACTAATAGTAATATCGATCGAGCCGAAATACGAACGGCTTTACAAAACTGGCAAATGGGCGTAATGATGAACGATCAAGAAGCTAAATCCGATAAGAGATCGTCTCAATTTAATCAATATACAAGTAGAAGTTTAGGGGATGGTAAGGCTGCAGTTCAAACAGATTTGCCATCGGTAAACGGGATGTATCAAAAGAAAGCCAACGTACGAAGAAGAGAACCACGCAGACACACCTTACAAAATGGAATTGATTATAATATGTTAAAGCGTATGAAACAAATTGAACAAGAAAAGGATGTTCTTATGCAAGGTTTAAGTGGAATTGAAAGGGCGAGGGAGTGGTACTTAAAACAAATTGCGGCAGTTCAAGAGAAAATGAAATACTTAGGAAGAATGGGTCACGTGGTAAGTTTATAGAATTTGGTTTTTAATTTTTAGTTTTGATGAAAAAAAGTTCTTGTATAAAATAATACCGTTGGACCTACTAACCTTTTCCGACATCAATATAAACATTGCGAAATTCCCACGATGTTGATTAATTTGTATTCTTAGACGAAAACATGATTGGTATTTATTAAATTGCACGTATAGTTTGCTATTTACTGATGAATGATAAATGTAATTTTAATTATAAATGATTTAATTTTTATTAATATTTATTTTTTTCATAACTTCTAAGCTGTGACAACAAAATTTGTATTATCAGAGTAATATTCATTCAATATTCTCCGAAACGTCGGCATAACAAGTCTTCTGTATAATTGTTTTTCCAAACATCCCAATAATATTTTATAAAAAAATAAAACATTGGCTGAGAATTATCTACATTTGAATTAATAAACTAACCGGGCAAATTAAAGTTTGTATTTTTTGGAAAGCATTAAAAAAAATATTTGAACCACAAAATACATGTCAATATATAATGTTTTGAATCTATTTATATTTGAATTACATCATATAAAATAAAATAATGACAAAAATTTGTCGCACATTTGAAGTGTTAGATAAACTCACAAAATATAAAAAGGAAGTAAGGTACCAAAATTTATTAAATCTCACTATTAATTTGAAATACAATGCTTTACTCGCCTGATTACAAAACTTCGCTTAATTTTCAAATTTATTACCTTGTAAAAGCAGCATCTGCTTCACGCACTTATACCACAATATAATTTATACCTACTATAAAATTTAAAAAATATTTATTGGACGAAAAAAAAGCTCAATTTCCCGTATAAATATTCTTATAATACCATGGGTGAATTTGAAAAGCATGAAAAATTTTATTTATAACTTGTGAACTGTTTGAGATATTTTATGAGCTAAAAAGGTTTTAAAAATGAATTTGATTGCACATTTAACCCTTATGGGGCCCCGGGTACTATTTTGACTTTTTAACATAACTTTTTTCCTGTCGGGCAAATTTTTTTGAGCTTTGGCGACATCTCTACGAAAAAAGGTTCTCTGCACGTAAAACATTATAAAGAAAAAAATGATAATATTAAATGTACCCGGGTACGACGTATGCCATAGATATAAGGTGTAAATTTGTATGGCCTCATAAGGGTTAATTAATATCTATCGTATTAATATTCAATAAATATCATAAAAGATTTTACTTAAGCTGTAATTGCTAATTATATTATTAACAACAATTAAAAGAACAAAGAATCAAGTATTGGGTATCTTTGGATGCGGAGAATTATCTGTTTAAATTGGTACCTTTTTCATTCTTATCTGTTAAAATGGGTAGCAGAAATTTACAAAAAATCAATTTCCTATGTTATTTCCCTACGATCGAGTGTAAGATCGGTCACCCCGTATATAAATATTTTTTCTGTCAAAATAAACTTCTACGGTAATTTGATTATTTATTTAAGTTAATCAAATACGGATAGGTTTACATTTTGTAATGAGTTTCAGCAGGTTATATCAGTAAAACAACCTCCCTAAAAAGAAAAAAGCTGAGAATAGAATTGAACAGAAAAAAATTTCATTTCATTTTTGTCAGGATCTGCTAAAGATACTTTGTTAAAAATCATTAACACATCTCTCAATAGATTGGTATATCTTAGCAGTATTCTTCAATACTTTAATTTTCAATTATTTTTTATTGCTTATTTCTATTTATCTTTATAGCTTTCATAATAAATGTTTAATGAATTCCAGAAATGCCAGACAAATTCATTTAGTATCTACTTAACTTACCTTGATTGATCAGTAGTTCTAACTCTAACTAAAATTACCTTTTTATTTTCCACTATAGGGGAAAATATAATACGATTGCAGCCCCAATGTGGTAAGAATCGTAACTAAAGTATTTATATATTTTCACTTGCTAATTGTGCCTCACATGGAACAATAAATTATGAAAATTTAATCTTTATGCCCATTTGTAGAATATTAAGTTTTGATTATTGAATTTAAGATTTTAGTTTAAATTCAGAGCAGTAGATACTGTGTTTGACATGTCTTTTTTAATTTTTAATTAAAATTTTAACCCACATTTTAATTTTTTATCGCATTTTTTTTTTTTAAATTGAAAAATTTTAAAAATGATTTTAAAATTGCGATCTTACTTTTTTTTTTTTTAATTCTCATTTTCCTTGAAATTCCCCATAAAACAGTTTATTATGTATTATGCCCTTGTGTATTATGGTCACATTATTGTAGAGCAAGTGACAAGAAAATCATTAACTTACTATACTATCCGAAAATACGCATTTCAAAAATAATGTTACCTTTTTCGAAAATTTTGATAATGGTTTTATTATTATGAAAGTAAAGAAATACCAGTAATAAACCTATAATGTCCTAGATAAATACCGAATAATAGATACTTTTTATTTCAATTTTTATGTAATTTTTGATTAATTAAAAAAAAATATTTGCAGGAACAATGGACTGAAGCTCAACAGGAAAGATTAGAACTACAACGAGCACGTGTTTTGGAAGTCAATAGACATTTAGCTGCTCTAACTGATAGTTGGGAACGAGGAGGATTACCACTTCATATTAATCTTGCCGTAAATCATTATCCTCAACGTCGTCAAGATGAGCTTTCATCTCGACTTAAACAGGAAGGGTTATTTTCATTTCAAAAAGGTCTCCAATCGATTGCATAAGTGCACCTGAGCGTAATATTTATTGTGTTCATAAGATATTTAAGCTTTAAATGTGATATAAGTTTACGCCGAAATTTATTAGGTATTATAATTATCGACCTACAAATTCTAATTTATTTCGTGGCAATGTTAATTTATTACAAATTTTTATGTAAGTGCTATTATGTACAACTATTTTGTAAATAGTAATTAGGCAATTAAAATTTAAAAAAAACACTGACATTTTTTTACGTGGTGCCTACCTACGCTACGTACTATTTTATTAGTGGCGGTTCGTACCAATTGGTACCAATCCACTATTCAATATTTTTATTTGACACAATTATGCTGGTGTTAGAACTCGATGTTGGCGGCATTTTCAAATGCAGTGTCGATCCGCAACTGTATACTAATAAATACAGGATGCTAAAAAACAATGAGTGTTGACAGTGATTCTAATGATGTCACTCACAATGTAAATGTTAGATCTGTTGTATTATAGTTTGGTTTTATATTAACCGTAATAAATTACCACTGCGCATCTTTAAGCTAATAGGTTACGGGCCCAGTTAGCGACGAAAGTAAAAAGAAATAATTAAAGTTTGTCTGAAATACGTGCGTGTCATAAAATTTATTTTTCGCTGAAACCAGTCAGAACGATAGTACGACGATATGGGAACTATAACCAGAATAGAAGCGTTAAATAAAGAGAATTACGACACATGGAAAATTCAGATGGAAGCAGTCCTGGTAAGAAGCGATTTATGGTTATACGCTAACGGAAACATTGGAAAGCCAACAGTAATCGAAGGTGAAAATGACTCAAAAACGGAACTCCAAAAATGGTTGAAAGCCGATGGCAAAGCAAAGGCTGAAATAATTCTGTCAATTAACCCGATAGAATTAAAACAAGTCAAGGGGTGTACCACCTCGAACGAAGTCTGGGTCAAGTTAGAAAATATCTATCAATCGAAAGGACCAGCAAGGAAGGCCACATTATTGAAACAATTAATGTTACAACGAATGGAAGAAGGTAATGACGTACGAACACACATGAACAATTTCTTCGACGCAGTGGATAAATTGGAAGACATGGAAGTGAAAATAAACGCCGATTTACTAGCCATCATGTTGCTATACAGCTTGCCTCCGAGTTTAGAAAATTTTCGATGTGCGATCGAATCTAGGGACGAACTACCCACTCCGGAAGTATTGCGAATTAAGATCACAGAAGAATGTGATGCCCGAAAGAATGAAACCCGCGATGTCGAACAGAACGCTATGTATGTGTACAAGAATTCGAAACAGATGCGTTCAAAGAATGTGAATTCAAACAAGACGGTGGATAGTTCTTTTAATTATCGTTGCCATAAGTGCAGAAAATTTGGGCACAAGGCAGCTGACTGCAGAAGTAAGAAAAATAACAATGGAACGTTACTTGCTTCAGAAGCACGTCAAATCGGATCAAACAATTTACCATCAACCTGGTGCTTGGATAGTGGTGCAACAGCACACATGTGCATGAATGCAAACAATTTCACAAAAATTGACACATCCAAACATGAAAACTTAAATTTAGCAAACAGTGCATCGACGGAAATATTGGGTCAAGGTAACGTAATGTTAACTACAAAAGTGCGTGGTAAAGTTAAAAATATAACTCTAGGTAACGCTCTACATGTACCAGACTTACGCACGAACTTAATATCGGTGAGCAAGATAACAAGCAAGGGCTACGAAGTGTTGTTCAAAAAACACAAAGCGCTAGTTACTCGTCCCGATGGAACTGTTATAATAGTTGCTGATCGCGCCGGTGATTTGTATTACGCTCGGACAAAAAACCGTGTGGAAAACGCTGCAAATAAGATAGAACGTAATAATATCTTATCGAAAACATCGTTAGAAAGTGCAATGTCATGGCACCGTCGCATGGGACACTTAAATTTTAAAGATCTTTTAGAAAGTGCTAAACGGGGTACGATTAAAGGAATGAACATTAATTTTAATTTAAAAGACGATAACCTCGAATGTAGTGAATGTTTTAAGGGAAAAATGACGAGAAACGCCTTTCCGAAAAAGTCGGAACGGAAAAGCGATCTTCTCGAAATAATACACACGGATGTATGTGGACCTATGAGGATCGAATCAAAAGGAAAGTCAAGGTATTATGTTGAATTTATAGACGATAATTCTAGATGGTGCGAGGTTCGATTTTTAAAATCAAAGAGTGATGTTCTCGCAGTAACGAAGCAGTACATCAATATGGTGGAAAAACAAAAAGGAAAATCGGTGAAGTGCATTCAGTCCGACAATGGCACGGAGTATACAAACAATGAATTTGAAAAATTGTTGAAAGACCGTGGAATCATTAGACGATTGACTGTTCCGTATAATCCAGAACAAAATGGAATTGCAGAGAGGAAAAACCGTACTCTTGTTAGCACAGCTCGTTGCTTATTAATGCAATCCAATTTACCTTCATCTTTTTGGGCAGAGGCAGTTAACACTGCAAATTACATTCGTAATCGTTGTCCGACGAAGAGCCTGAATGGGAAAACCCCGTACGAAATCTGGAATGGGAAGCCTCCCGACGTCAGCAATTTTAAAGAATTTGGTAATAAAGTTTATTGCTTGAACAAAGAGCCAAAAAAGGGAAAATTTGACTCTAGATCGAAGGAAGGCATATTTCTGGGTTATTCGGAAGAATCCAAAGGCTATAGGGTATGGTTAACTAAGCAAAGGAGAGTAGAAGTGACACGAGATGTTAAATTTTTGGAAAGTAACAATACTGACAAACAAGAATTTGGAAAATCTCTCCTGGAAGCCGAAGATGTAAACGAAATTGTTCAAGAGTTCGAAACCGAACCCGTAGTTGAAATCATTCAAGAAGTCGCAACCAATGATGTGGATGAAATCATTCAAAAAGTCGCAACCGAAGAAGTGGATGAAATCATTGAAGAAGTCGAAGCCGAAGATATAGATGGAACAATGCAAGAAGTTGAAGCCGAAGACATAGATGGAACCAACCATGACGTTGAAGCCGAAACTATAGGTGAAGAAGAAATCACCACCCATCGAAGACATGAATCACGTAGTCGCGGTAGACCTTCAATAATGAGGACTGGTTGCAGGGGAAGACCGAAAAAGGTGTACAAAACGATTAATCCTGAAGCAAATCAAATCCAGACAGAAATTCAAAAAGCATTCATTTCAGAAGTTACGATGAAGCAAGCAATTACTGGACCTGATTCTTCAGATTGGTACAAAGCAATGGCGAGCGAAATGACATCAATTATAAAAAATGACACATGGTTATTGGTGGATCGTCCTACCAACCAAAACGTAGTAGGTAGTCGAATGGTTTTAAGGAACAAATACAAAGCCGACGGTACTCTAGAACGAAGAAAAGCTCGACTTGTAGCACAAGGTTTTAGCCAACAACCAGGAATACATTTCAATCAAACATTTGCTCCTGTTGCTCGACTCAGCTCAATGAGATTAGTAGTTGCTCTAGCAGTTCAACATAGTATGAAGATACATCAAATCGATGTGGCTTGCGCCTACCTAAATGGCGAAATAGAAGAAACAATATACATGGAATTACCAAAACAAGCATCAGAAATTATTAGAATTATTTCTCACCAAGACAATCCTACTATTGTTAAGAAGGCAGAAGAAATGTTAAAAGCTATGCAAGACGGAAACAAAGTATGTCTACTTAAGAAGGCTCTATATGGTCTCCGTCAAGCTGGAAGAAGCTGGTACCATAAGCTTGATAAATTCTTGCGCAAGATAGGTGCCAAACCCACCAATGCTGATCCATGCTTGTATCGTATTGGTGGAGGGGAAGATGTTGTACTAGTATTGGTATATGTGGATGATATTTTAATAGCTTCGAAGGATTCCAAAGCAATCCACAATCTGAAGAAAATGTTCTCGGATGAATTTGAAATAAAGGATATGGGTGATGCTAGTTATTGTCTTGGAATCGAGTTTTCTCGAAATAGAAATAACATAGGTTTGCATCAGCAAGGGTACGTAATTGATTTATTAAATCGTTATGGAATGATCGACTCAAATCCAGTGAGCACGCCGATGGATCCGAATGTGAAGCTACTAAAATTAACAGAACCTGCAACAAGTGAGGAAGAAAAATTGCCTTATAGGGAATTAGTTGGTGCCCTAACGTACTTGGCCGTAGCTACTCGACCCGACATTAGCCACGCGGTAAGTTGTTTAGGTCAATTTAACAACTGTTACAGAAAGTTACACTGGAATGCAGCGAAACGTGTCCTACGTTACCTGAAGGGTACTACTGGTTTAGGAATTTTATATAAGCCGGATAATCAAGGTCTTAGAGGATACGTGGATGCCGATTGGGGAAATTGTCCAATCGACAGGCGCTCTTACACTGGATACACATTTATAATTTCAGGTGGTCCAATTTCATGGGAATCAAAGAAGCAGAAAACTGTGGCTCTTTCGTCTACCGAAGCCGAATACATGGGAATGACAGAGGTAGCAAAAGAATCCATATACCTGCATAAATTTATGAAAGAACTTGAATATGAAAATTTACCGAATATTAGGATATTTACTGATAGTATGAGCGCATTAAAGTTGACTGAGAACCCTATGTTCCACGCACGAAGTAAACATATCGACATAAGATATCATTTCATACGTGAAACAATTAACAGTGAATTATTAAAGTTATTACACGTGAGGACTGAAGAAATGATTGCGGACGTATTAACGAAAGCTTTAAATAGACAGAAACATACATCTTGCGTTGAGATGATGGGTCTTGGATTAGCAGCAAGTTTTGGTCGGTCGCGTCTCGAGGGGAAGTGTTAGAACTCGATGTTGGCGGCATTTTCAAATGCAGTGTCGATCCGCAACTGTATACTAATAAATACAGGATGCTAAAAAACAATGAGTGTTGACAGTGATTCTAATGATGTCACTCACAATGTAAATGTTAGATCTGTTGTATTATAGTTTGGTTTTATATTAACCGTAATAAATTACCACTGCGCATCTTTAAGCTAATAGCTGGGTTTCATAAAAGAGGTTTAAAATTCAATCTAGGATTATAATATTCAAACAATATAACAACAATGCATTTTAATTGTTGTAACTATGGTTATAATTTTAATTGTAAATTAAATAAGATACCTTTATGAAACCCACCATTAGACACTTACAAATTTTTATTTTTAAGTTACAAATATTATTAAATTGTAAAATTAGATGTCGAACGAGATGCTTGTTTTCTATACTTTAGATATTGTTAACATTGCAATCGAGATGCACTGAACTTGAAGACTTGAACTACATAATATGTGCAAAAATGTAATAAATTCTAAAAATAGGTTAAAAGAGATCAAGTTTGAAAAATCAATAGCCAGGGCTACAGAGTTATTTTATACATACACTAGCTGACCTGACAGACGTTGTCCTGCCCAAATTTGAATAAATTTGTTTGTTCGGTTAGTTACATCACGCCATCTATCGATAACCTATTGTTTTAACTTGTTCCCGTATAAGTCTGGACCAAAAAATAGATATGCAATCTGCATAATATATTTAAGCTATGGTACAAGTATGGCTTAAATACCTGTTGCGGTTTCTGAGTTTACATTATGCCTAACAAACGCACAAACGATTTTATATATTGTGGTGTTTTGTTTTATATAATATTTATATTTCCTTGTTTTCGAGTAAAAATCATTTTATTGGCCTCCAAATTCCAATTATCCAAATCTCAATGAAACTAACTCTTCAAAACTACCACTTTTTATTTTATACAATTATCAAACATTTTATACCAGACGTACAAATCCACGTCTGGTCACTTCGACCACTTTGGTAAAAGTCCTTATTTTCTTCTTGCTTTCGCGCAAGTTCTCCATACCAAATTAACAACACAAATTTTCAAATTTTTAACAAATACAGAGCATTTACAAATTTTATACACATATTAAATAAATTAAAACAATACTAAACATGAAAAATCCATGACAATATATTGTCATGTTTCATTTTAAATTCACATCTTTTGGTATAAATAAATTTCTTTTAAAACAGGGATTAATTTTGAAACTTTTAAATTAGATAAATTTTGTTATAAGAATAAGAGATTTTTCTTTAATATAAATTTCCATGATGATGAATAGTTCGGTTTCATATTTTTTTGATAACATTTAAGTTAAATTAAAAGCACAGCTGGGAAAATTTGATTTAAATCTTCAACAATTTAGAATAAGAAAGATGTTTTTGGTCCAAGATCTTTGAATGAAAAGACAAATGCCAAATTTATCAAGGAAATCGATCGGTATTCTATTAGTTTTTATAAATTTTTAAAATAAAGTGTTTAAATCAACGAGAGTGATTAAAATTATAATGCGCCGAATCTGCAAATTCCACCACTCGGTGATTTTCCTCATCATCGTACCCTCTTCTCTTCTCCACACCTGTCGCAGCCATCCTATTCTACCAGATTTTATCACCTTCACTATGTCTTCGTTGTTCATTGCTCTCTGAATCTCACTGTTCATCATTGGTCTTCTTTCCTATTCGTTCTCTAATTTTGGGCCCAATATCTTTCTCATCACCTTTCTCTCAAACACCTTCATATCATCCTCTTCCTTTTGGCTGAAACTCATTGTTTCTGTCAGGTAGGTCAGTACCGGTCTTATAAGTGTTTTATATATTTTTGTGTTAGTTGTTCTCAACAAATTTCCGTCTTTTAGTAGGTTTCTGTTCGCATAATATGCCCTGTTACCTTGTTGGATCCTTCTTTTAACTTCTTCCTATCTTCCGGCTCTGTTACTTATTTGGACTCCCAGATAGACAAAATCCTGAACCTCCTCGTATGTTACAGCACATATTATATTTAAACTGTTTCTCGCCAGTATGAATCTGTAAATAAATTTTGAATTTCTTAAAATATCTCCGGGCTAAATAATAACAGTTGAAATTATGTTTATTTATTTATATTCATTTAAATTAACTTAAAATTATTAAATTATAGCAATATTTAATATTTCAGGTTAGTTATTTTCAAAACTTTAATATCATGAAATGTATTCAGTTATTTTCAAGTATAGTAGATTTTAGTTGTCCTAGTAAGTATAAACAAACATTATGGTATGCTAAAAATGTAAAAAAAACTCGAGAAAAAACAACTTAAAACCTTATCAAATCTTATTAAGATTTGAAGATTTTTACAGAAATTTTTAAATTATGTTGAAATACATTTTTATCCAAAAAAACGAACTATAGTCCATCCATAGTATATCCATAAATAATAACAAAATAATACGAAAAATTAAATGTTATCTGTCCTAATGTTATCAAACCTAATGTCATTGGTTAATATTTCGAGGTCATCAGTTTAATACATATTATTACTTGGTTCTTAAATAAAATGGACTATCGAATTAAATTTAACGACTAAATGTATCTACTTTATTATAAAAACCATTCTATATATATGATTTATATTCTGTATTCTTGCATTTCAACAAATTTTCTTTTCCCATGCAACTTATGGATTCAGCAACAGCATTGGATAAAGAAGTGTTTGATCTTATTTTGTAGATCTTAATAAGCTTTTATTTAATGTCGTTGCTTTTTAATTATATATTGTCATGCATTTTCTCAAAATTAAAGATTTGAAATTGCGCGGCAAATTTAATTTGAATAGGTCGGCGAAGTTTGGCAACTTTGCTATGCAAAAATTGTAAAATTTGCTTTTTGATGCCACAAGCCAAGACGGACGGACGTCTTCTTCAACTGAATTTAAGCCTAAAGGCTTGTTATTTCCACCATGTTGTCAATCTGTTGCGTTATCTTGCGATATTGATTTCCAACTATCTCGCCATCTGGTTCGTGGTCTTCCTGGCGGTCTTTGGCCATTCACTTTTCCGTCTCTTGCGATTCTGGCTAATCGGTCGCGGTCCATTCTTCCGACATAGGCGTTCCACTCTCGTCTGCGTTGTCTGCCCCATCTTACAATATCTTGGACTTGGCAAGTTTCTCTTATGGCGCTGTTTCTTACGCGATCTTTGAGCGTCTTGCCGACTATAGTCCTCAATACCTTCATTTCAGCCGTTCTGGCTAATGCCTTAGTTCTGGTATTATCGGCACGAGTTTCGTTACAAAACACAGGTTTTGTAGATTCGCACTTTGCCTTCAGTGTTGAGAAATTGATTAGTCCATATTGCATTTCTCAGGCATCCTGCTACTGCCGTCGTTTTGGTAATTTGACTAAATACTTGTCTTTCCAAGTCTCCATAAGCAGACATTTCAACGCCCAGGTATGTGAATGTCATTATCTGCTCTATAATTCTGTTGTTTATGACCAGTTTACATCTGACAGATTCTCTAGCTATAACCAGACATTTAGTTTTTTCTTCTGATATTTTCATGTTGTGTTTTTCGGCCGCTTTGTTGAACCTACACAACATCCTCTGCAAATCATCTTTTGTTTCGGCCACAAGAGCCGCATCATCTGCATAACATACCAGTTTAATTGCCCCCGTATTAAGTCTGTAGCCTACACCCGTTCGTTTTGTGTCATTAATTATTTTGTCCATGATAAAATTGAACAGTATTGGGCTCAATCTATCCCCCTGTCTTATTCCTGCGCTGATTGATATGCACTTTGTTTTCCTTCCATCCACTCGTACTGCTGTTCTGTTTTCAATATTTATAGCTTTTATTACCTTTATAATATTTTTAGGAATGTTTTTCTCTTCAAGTATTCTCAGTACGTCATTTAGCCTTACGCGGTGAAATCCTTGGTTTGGCTTGGTCAAATCTATAAAACACATGTAAGCGGGGACGCAATATTCTATTGCCCTTTCAGTTATTTGACGCATAATGAATATCGCGTCAGTTGTTGATCTATTTTGTCTGAAACGTTGTTGTTCTTCGCTTATGTCCGTTCTTTGTACAATTTCTTCCCTGACAATACTTGTAAATAGTTTTGTGATGGTGTTTAAGAGTGAAATAGATCTATAGTTTGTGGGGTCGTTTTTGTTACCGTTTTTTAGTAGTAAGCGCCAGTTCACTGGTATTTCTGCTTGCTTCAAGATGTTCTGGAAAAGTTTTAATATCTCTTTGCTCAAAGTTTCTCCTCCGTATTTTAGCAGTTCATTCGGTATTCCATCATCTCCTGCAGCTTTCCTGTTCTTTAATTTTCGTATTGCGCCATATAGGTGTTCGCTGGTGCATTCGAAAGCTTCTTCTGTTTCTCTAGTATCTAGACCGCAATCCAGGTCATTGTGATCGCATCTGTCATTATTGAATAATTGTTGCATATATTGTACCCATTTTCTTCCGTTATATTGTTAACTTGTGTATACTCGTTGACGGGTCTCTTGAGCTTCCGTAGCATTGACCAGATCCTTTTTTGAGCGCCATATAGGTCACGCTCCACGCACACGGATGGACGTGTTTGATAGAACGTCCAAGTTAAGTCCATATTTGGGCATTATTAATATAATTTAAAAATAAAAAGTGAAGTTGTTGTTTTTGAAGATTATGTTTTATTAACAATGACATAATTATGACCTTTTCGGTCATCGTAGCTAGAATAGAATCCTCTTTATCTCTCGACCTGCGCGAATCCTTCACACTACAAAATTTTGTAGTTTCGTTTCTCCACAATAATTGTTTTAAATTTTAAAATAAAGGGTGCGTTTAGCGAAGGTCAGCGGCTGAGAGGTTGACTACAGCGGTTTCGCTAAACGGTACGCTGAGCAAGCGCTTACTTACAACTGTTGAGTAAATACCTCAGCGCAAAAATTTTACGCTGAGTTGTTCAACTAATGATGAATTTAACACGTGACCCTTCCCACCTATCCCTTAACCTAAAAATTATGTTCTCTTTATGTTGTTACGTTGTGTCGAGTGTTTCGGGGTTCAGTTTAGTTTTATTAATGATCTTCAGAAGCACGATGGTAGGATATATAATATCCAGATATAAAATATACACAACTTAACCTCACCCTTTTACTTCACGTTTAATGTATTAAGTTGACTGCAAGCTTACCGTTTAGCGAAATGTAAATAGCTGAATGTCATCATACTCAACATAGTTGACTGATGACTCTAAGCAGCTGCGCTCGTTAAACGCACCCAATGTCTCACAATTTTGTTAAAGATCTCAAATGCACTATTCTTTTAATTATTATTATTTTTTTAAACCCTTTTCCTATATTTCCTAGTTGACTTCTCATCGACGCCCAACAAAATCAATTGACTTCTCTTTTCAACCAAAGATCACAACTGAAAACATCTCCATTATATCATAAACAACATTATTGAAACTTAATGTATGAAATTGCTCAGGTTGCATTTATTTAATTTTTATATAACTAAACTTTATTTTCCCTTTTTCAGGATGCAAATTTTAAAATAGAAGAATGATCACCAAAACATAAATCGACTTCCTCTTTCATTACTTCAATATTCTAATTAATTATAAAAAAAAACATGACATTATACATGTACAAATTAATTATCAATGTACAGATCAATTACAAGTACTCTATCTATTAATCTTTGCCAACTACTAGGAGAATTTGTTAAACCAAATGTCATTCGTTTAAATTGAAATAAACCTCTACCAGGCACAGTAAACGTCTTATATTTACGGGATGAAACTTTAACCGGTATTTGCCAAAATGCGCTTTTGATATCGATACTGCTAATATATTGGGCTCCCTTCATTCTATCCAAACTACGTACGGGATTGGATAAGCATCTTTTTCAGTTATATTATTCAAAAAACGGTAGTCAACGCAAAAACGGTAGTCTTTGTCTCCGGATTTTGGAACCAAAAGGACTGGCGATGATCAAGAATTCGTGGAAGGTTCAATAACGTCTAAATCAAGCATTTTCTTGATTTCCTCGTCAAGAATTTTCTGCTTAAAAGGATAATACCGCCTCTTAATTTCTTTAACGTTCGGCTTAATCTTAATTTCATGTTCAGTTAATCTTGTATAACCAAGACCACTGCCCATTTTAGAAAATTTGTCTTTCAACGGTAAGGACAAACGCGACGACTGTTATATAGAAAGAGTACTGGCGTTTTGTACAGATAAGATATTAAAATTAGTATTAGAATCTCCAAAATGCCAGACATCACGATTATTATTTTTTATTTGTGCCGGGTTGGAAGAATCTTTAGTCAATAACCGACTAATTAATGACAGGTACCAAGAATAAAACCAACCTTTACGCAACCAAAGCACAAAACTCTCGATGGTTGTGTACAAGACGATCTTCTGTGTCCTGGTTGGCCAGAATTCCAAGTAATTTCGATGCGAGTATGAGTGTCGGTAGTGAGTTGATGTGAAATGATATCGAGGTGAGTCTGTTGATATTTTGTTGCTGGTAAGCTGGTTTATGATAATCCGATTCGGGTTCAACTAATAAGCTTTCATTAGTAGATGGAGGGTAATAAAGTTTACTGCTATATTCGCTCTCTTCCACCATACGTCCGTAATGAATTAGTTTCTCTATTGTAGAAATCTTCAAGCACGAAAGACCTTTTTGAATCTGCGGTAGTATCGTATGTACTCGAAAACTCTCAGAAGGTTTTTATATAAATTTTCCATTACGGACACATACAGAATCAAGTTTTTATCTGCGCCTTGGGTTTGTTTTCTAATTTCAGCCTCCAATTTACTCTCGTACCCAGGAGGCAAAAACGACGTTCTCAGTTGAGTAACTAATTCGTCCCAATCTTTAAAAATGTGTTTTTAATAATTTATTGGTTACTAAAAGGAACAGAGCCATATCTAAAAATATACAATTTAGTTCATTTCATTTTGAAGTCTCCTTTCATATTTTTTTAAGTCAACACTACAAAAATCAAAATCGTCATTTAATGTTTCCTTATAAAAATATTTAAAAGGTTTATCTGCTCTAAACCCCTTAACCATCTGATCCTCATTAATTTTTATGTTGATGATTTCAATAGTTGTTTAGTAGAAATAAAATCAGAGTGGTTCATAATTTGTACATATGTACATAGTACTTTATTATACTTTTTTTTATAAAACACAGATGTACATTAACATTTTAAAAGCATATTTTTCTTACTTAAAGAAAGAGTTCAGCAATTTAGCCCCCCCTTAATTCGGCACTGACTTTACAACGATAAACCAGCTTTTGCCAGTGACTTCGTTAACGCCATAAAAAGTCGGAGCTGTAAACCCCAATAAAATCAATCAAATGTATGTATATTAAAAATTGCATGAACATGTTGGAATCCGTGTCATAGAAAATAGGTATTTGGCTAAAATTTGCGTAGTTGCTTAGGCTAAGGGGGGGGGGGTTGGGGGGTTCAACATTATATACGCCCGTGATTACAAAATTGGTAGTAGTAAGAACATGGATTAAATTAATTTTAATATCGATCAGTTTGTACGAAAAAAGGTAAACTTACTAGTAAAACTTAAAAATAAATAAATTTCTAACTTACCTAAACAATAATTTATTATAATCATGGACAAATCATGATTATTTATGTTGTTTCACTCTGTATGTTAGAAATATAAATTTGCATTGTGATCATGCGCATTTCATCCGTTATGTTCACAAAATGTCCGGCTTGTTGTTTGTGTCCGGCAATTTTTGTTATTTGTGTTTTTTCGATATTTTATTGTCATCGCGTTCTCATATGGGTGTTTGCATACAGAGAAATTAATAATTATTATGGTGAGGAAAATATTTTATATTGCGTTGATTTAATTCAACATAAATTATTTATTGCTCGAGCTTGAACATAACCTTACAATTGTAGTAACATAAAATAGTATGAAGTATGTAAAACATTTTTTACCTTTAAAGTATCAAAATATTCTCAAGTTTTCAAAATACTATTTATTTTAGTATATTCTTTTCAGTTGAATTATTCTATTTCCTTTTTTTTATATAAAAATTTATATTTAAGGTTGTGATTTTATTAGTAGGATACATAAGCTCCTCCCCTTTTATTTACTCACCGATAGTTGCGTTTTAAAAATTGAACGTGAATCCCAACAACCTTTTTGCAGGTCTCTTGATTTGTTTTCAAGAAAAAAATTGTTCGTCTTTGCTAAACTAGAATAATAATTGTAAATTGTAACATTTTTATTAGCTTAATTATACAGAAACATTATTGCTTAGTTATTTATAATAAAAAATCTTGAAGATTAATTATTTCTTATACAATATTCATTATACAAAAGTCATTTAAAAATACAGCGCTCTCTGCTTTTCTAAAGCTCCACTAAAATTTTCGCAATCTGTAAATTTTAATCAAATTTGCGCAAATAAAAATATTGAAATAAATCAGAAAATTATTTGACGAAACGTCGAAGGTTGCTTCGAAAATAAACCGAATTTTTTAAATGTTTTAGTTTTAATCGAAGGATAATATATTTACGGTTGTTCTAAAGGAATTTTTAAGACGATCTGATTTAAAACGACTTTTAAAAAAAATAAAATCTGTGTAAAATTGTATCAACTATTTTTCGGCTGTTTTGAAAACTTTCGTATTTTTAAAAGTAATTATCCGATCGGCTAGAAATTTTCTTTAGAACAGTTGTTGAAGCTTTAAGATTCTAAAAATTGAAAAATAATCAAGAAATTATGTTTCGTTTTGAAAATTCTTACGACGTTATGTTGATTTTTGTTTCCTATGCGCTCCCATGCGTACGAGCGAAAGAGTACTATGCATTTTCTGTCTCACTTATCCCAGCCTTAATATGTTATAATATTTCAGATTGAAAATAGCAGTGTAATCGTGGGGATTTCAAAAGTTTGATTATGATGAAATATTATTCAGTGCCAACACAGCAAAGTAAGTGTTCTTTATTTGTCTTTCCTTTCCGATCTTATATCTCAAGAGCTATAAATGATATCGGGTCAACTAATTAGCGTTTTTAAAGTTTTAAACAATTTCTTTTTGTATTGATCTGTGTTAGATAGGGCCGATGTTACAATAGGTGAAATGTGTTTGTCGGTATACTTTTTGTAGGATCGTAGATACCCATTACAGTTACAGCAAATCATAAATACCTAGAATTTTTTTTATGCTGACATGAATTTTTTGTGGGTTGAAAAATATGTGCACTATACCAACTAATGTGCTTTTGATTTAGTATATATTGTATATATCACAATTTTGGTGAATCGCAGAAGGAAGTTAGTGACCTACGTAAACAAAAACCTTTAAAACTACATAAATAGCATTATTTTATTAAAAACAGCTAAAGCTTACATGAATCTATTTAAATTAGTTTACAAAGTGGGGTAAGGTTGTCATAAGCTTCCAACAATCTTGTCGATGAAAAGGTTGTTGCAAGCTTGGCATAAGAATGTTGGCTGAATATACTTTTCACAAGCTTGTCACAGTCTTAAGAACATTTTATCAAACTTCTTGCAGGGTTTACTACATAAGGCTTAAGACTATACTCTTTGTAAAACCCAGAACAATACACGCAGTAAATTGCCAAAATTTTTATAGAAATTTGAGATTATAGGACAGAAATAAAACCCTTATAATGTCATCATAAGTTAATATTTTTATAAATATTTAATATAAACAACATTTATATTCTTAGCGTAACATTTTGCTATAGGTTTAATTCTACTCTACATTCATAAAATAGTCACTTCGGCAGAAATATCATACTACGATTATAAATAAAATGAATAAATTTTGGAACAACACATTCGGATTCAATTTTTTCACAAAATAAAAATTTTAATCTGGTTGAAAGTAAAAGTTCATTTACAAATGTTTCATCGAAATCAATTTCTAATACCTGAACACTTTTGTATTTTTTTAATATCTTCTCACTGCTAGGTCATTTTACTTTTACAACATACTCCTGAGATAAACCGTCGGGTGAAGCTCCAAACATGGGTAGCGAGGGTAATAAAAATAACCCACAAGAATCAGATGTTACATTTTCTACGTATTTTATCACTTATTTTTCTAAAAGCCTTCATCTTTTCATGAATTTATTGTCTTTTTATTTATATGCACCTATTATTATTAACTACTAATGTCCCATCAGGCTCTTCGCAACTTGCAAATTCGTACAGTTTGGAAGCAGTTATACGTCCATATCGCAATTCACGCCACAATCATGGCATTGTACACCTTGTAAATGAAACATTGGCATTAGTTTGTGAAGTGATAAATTGTCAAATTTTTCTTTATATTGAACTGAAGAATATCGAAGAATTTGTCCCCCCAGCAGGTTTACTGTTTTAGCTATAGTTGTAATATCATTTCTAAAAGAGGATATGTTTACTGATGTTAATGCAATAGCCGAAGTTGATGTTGAAGCAACCGCAGAAGTTGATGCAACAGTATAGCGGTCTTGGAAAAATTTGCAGCCGTTATAAACTTGACCGAAGTGACAACAGCAGATAAATGTGGTCGCATCCAATACGAAGGGAAGTTAGTAGGGGAAAGCTCTTCTCTTCTTCTATGTGCCCACATTATGAATGCCAAAGCGTGTTTTAAACCACCTATTAATATAAAAAAATAGTGAAAAAACTATTGTCATTCTAATTTATTACATTTACCTAATGATGCAGCGCAATCCTCTACACACAACATCTAAAATTCTCTCTTCTTCTTCGTTAACCGTCAGGCACACTACATAATTTTTTGAACGAACTCTGTGTTCTGGACATACCTGACACCGAAGGGTACACGAAGACCTTCTCTTTTTACCTCAACATAGCCATTTATCTTCTAAAAAATTCCAACACCTGTTCTCTCAAGTTGAAGAAATGTTTCACCATGTTGCCCCCGACAAGCCATTGCACAGTGCAGTACAGTTGTAATACTTACATTATTATTGTAATAGTGATGGACACGAGACGAGACTTGAACTGGTCGAACTCGTCTCGTCTCTTTTTAGAAAGTCTCTTCTCGAAAAGTCTCGTTGGTCTCATCTGATTAAAATTGATTAAGGACTAAACGAATCATCAAAGTATGAAGTATCGATAAACAAAACCTGAATGTCTTGGGGTCTTCTGGTTTTGTTATTGTCAAATCATTAAATGTGTTTGATGTTTTGCCGCAAATATAGCACCGCATTGTCGAGGTTGTATGAGTGGTCGCGTTGCAAACTTTTCCGTCAACCATTGTTAACAGTAATTTGTGTTTTATAATAACTTGCTCATCTTCAATTTTGGTTTTTTGTAGACTTTTTTTCCTGGTTTTCGATATGTTTAATTTCTTCATTGGTAACATCATTGTTTTCTTTAAGAAATCGGATTCGAATTGGCCCGCAATACCGCGGTGATGACGGAAAGGGATTCTGCCATATAACCTTTTGTCCGCTTGAGAGCCTCAAAGGTACAAGGGAAATTTGAAAAATGTGTGAGTCCCTGTCTTCTTCATTTTAAAATTTTTGCTTGTATTGGGCTTGTTGAGAGCCATCACAACCCCACTTACATATGAGCTCAAAATGCTTCTTCTCTTCCTCTGCACAGGTTTCAATAACTTCTTTTAAGTATTTGCATAATCTTAATGCTGTGTGATCCAGCAGGTCTTGAAGTCTAACTTCAGCAGAAGTTTCTGTGATAGTTATTGCTTCGTTTCTTGGGTAACATTGTTTTTTTGCCTTTTGTAGGATTGAATAGCAGGGAAAGACATTCTTGCTATCCTGTTGAATTACTGTATATTGCTTCGTAGCAAAACCAGCTTCGACAAATATTGATAACGCTTTTGACGCTGAATGCGGGAAAAACGTTTAAAATTTAATACAGATCGATTTAGCTGTTTCGGCGTGATTGAGTCATAAACATCGAAACCAACTTACTGTTTTTAATATTTTATTACAAGCAAAAAAAAATCATTAAAATTAAATGTGAATATTCGGGAGAAGTTTTTCAAGTAAGAATGTTAAAAGAAAGTTTAGGGTTTACTACTATTTTGTTGTTGTTGAGTACAGAAGTGTACAACACCTTTGAAATCACTATTTTAAAAACTTATAAAATTACGTAATGTTTGTTACAGGTTAAGCATTACTTTAAATAAAAGGCAGTAATTTGACAAATGAACACTTAAAAACGACTTGTATAATATGATCTACGTACCTCCTTCTTCAATATCCATGGTAGTTTTTTCACTAGACTCACTGGTAAAATAAATTTTAGTATTAATAAACATGCAGAGAACAAATACGTTTATATTAGACTTAAGGCAATGGTTCGTCTACGAGCAAGACCAAATGTATTGCACTGCAAGGGTAGTTTCAATTTTTTCAAGCGAGGTCATTACTTACCTCATCGGAGTACAAAGTTCGGTAACGTCCTAAAAGGTTTACAATTTTGATTTATTATTAACAATAATAATTTACAAAATTAATTCAAACTTATTTGTCGAGTTACTTTCTTTTCAAAATTTACTAATATGAACTACAACAAATAAATACCATAGATTTCCTTCTTTTCCTATAGTCCATCTGATATAAGCAGTAAGTAGATGGCAGGTCGTCTGCAAAGTCACATTTACAAAGACAGAATGGGAAATGATTCGAAAATTTAAAGAAATCTGTGTTGCCTAATGTAGAAGTTTAGAAAATAATTTTAGAAAACGTATTTTCACAAATTTATTTCATTTTTAATGCAATTTTGATAAAATAAATAAAGAAAGGCTGCATATGAACTATTTAATTTTAACATTATACATTCTAACATAATAAAATAACAAGAAACCCTCATAAAATGTGAATTTAACAGAACTTAAATTTAATAAGAACACAAGGCGTAGAAAAATCATTATTTAAAAAACCAAGAAGACATTGAAAACTTCACAACTTCCTCATAAAATGGTTCCATTTTCCTGAAAAAATACTAATTAAATTTGACGTTATCAAGATTTATAAACTTTCCTGTTTGTTCAATAGTTAACATTTTAACGTTTAGTCAGAAATCATATCTTCGTCAGAAGATCCAGTATTTGCAGTAAATTTCAACTGGAAATTTTCTATGATGTTATTATCTACTGGATATATATGAAATCTTCTTCTTTTATGGCATGTTTAACACACTGCCCATTTCTCTGGTGTTACTTGACTCAAAGCATTCTGAAACAAAATTTTCATATCTTCAAATTTAAAAGTTTTATTATTAGCAGCAACACTTGTGCCTAATAAAGTAGTTCGATAGGATTAAATTTACAATGATATGGAGGTAATCTTACTATTTCTCTTCCAGTGCTTTTAACCAATTCATCTACAACATACGACGAGGAAATTTGTTCTGATGTTAAATGTTCTTTGATTCTATCTAAAAATTAGTTCAGTTGTAATAAGAATCATAATATTAAACTATGCAAGTATCAAAGTAAAACTTACCATCAAGTTTATTAAAATAAAATGATCTGTATGGCATGTTTAACACACTGCCCATTTCTCTGGTGTTACTTGACTCAAAGCATTCTGAAACAAAATTTTCATATCTTCAAATTTAAAAGTTTTATTATTAGCAGCAACACTTGTGCCTAATAAAGTAGTTCGATAGGATTAAATTTACAATGATATGGAGGTAATCTTACTATTTCTCTTCCAGTGCTTTTAACCAATTCATCTACAACATACGACGAGGAAATTTGTTCTGATGTTAAATGTTCTTTGATTCTATCTAAAAATTAGTTCAGTTGTAATAAGAATCATAATATTAAACTATGCAAGTATCAAAGTAAAACTTACCATCAAGTTTATTAAAATAAAATGATCTGTATCCCGACAAAAGCCTGTATTTTAATAATTTTGATATTTTCATATTAATATGAACTTTATTTTTATGTTAACAGATCACGAAAAGAACAAGTCTTTTTAATAATTTTATACGTAATATTTATAATTTTATCATACGTTGATGAACTATTAGGCGATAAAAGATTGATGGGTGTGGTAGGTGTTACTGGATAACTTTTTTTAAAGTTACCCTCAGTTCTATAACAAATTAATGCATTTTATAAGATGAAAAACATTAAATAAATTTAATCAAAATTAAAAATGTACTTCTTCGCAAAATGGTTATTATTTTTTATATAATATAATCCACAACTAGTTTCGTACAACTGGTGTACATCATCTGGTGGCTACAGAAAAAGAAAAAATATTAACAATTAACATATTAAATAAAAATATGATTATGCAAACCTTGAGTAATAGATTAAATAAATAAGTTTAAAATAATAAAATTATTAAAAAACTTATTTACTAAATTTGAAAATGAATAAGAATTTTTTGAGAATACGTATTAAAATATTTTTAAAATTTTTTTGAAAAACGTATTTTTTGAAGTTGTTTGTCAAATTAAGTAAGATGTCATTGGTAGTCTATGAAAATGAAATAAAAAAGAGGGTGTATGTTAATTTAAAAAATATGTAGTGTGTTGGTGTGTTAGATAAAAGTGTTGTATAGTGGAGTGAAATTTAATTGTTCATGTTTGTTTAGCCAAAGTTCGTTTTGTTTAGTCGCTTTTTGAATTTCGTAGGATTCCCAAATTATTCTTTTTAAATATTTGTCTTCTTTATGTAAAATAACGGTTTTAGTATGGTCAATTTGATGTTTTTTGAGTTTAATATGTTTTGCTACTTGTGAGAGAGTTAGTTCTTTCATGTTCATTAATTCTTGTTTCTAACCGTCGTCCCGTTTGACCAATGTAAGAGAAGTCACAGTCTTTACAAAAAAGTTTATATACACCGTTTGGTGTATATAAGTATAAGTGTTATGTTATATTGTTGAGCTATGTTTTTCATTTTAGTGTTAATGTGGCCGTAGTATTTTGTAGATTTATAAATCGTAAATTTTCACTATTAAATAAATTGACCCACTGTCTTTCTTGAACCTGCACGTTCAGAAATTCCATCATACTGTACAACTTCCATGTAGATACAGTAGCATTAGCGCCACTACCCGAAGGAACCCTCTTTATGTTCCTTCGTTCCACTTTGAACTTATTACGTAAAACAGTCCAGCGTGATTTACACTGCTCTTCTGTAAATTAAGATGTTAATATTGTAGTACAAATTATACAAAAAATTTAACTGACTAGTAACTTCTTCCTCGCTTTGTCGATTTTCATTAATTATGTTTGCGATGAAACTCTACGCATTTTGTTTTGCAGAGGATCCGCTTTATTGGAAATAAAATTTTCATTTTGATTCACCAAAACTTGTCCATTTTATGTGTTGCCATCGCATATTATTATAATTTTTTTATAACGATATAAAGTATCAAACAGATGATTGTAAAAATTTAAATTTTTACATAACCGTATACAATTTCTTACTGTTTAACACGTCTTTTTCAATTGCTCCGATCACTGAATTATCGACCTGGATCGAACTTGCCTGCATAGCCTCTAAATTCACCTAACTCATCAAAACTTGGTTTAAAATATAACACATCAAAGTTCAAAGATGGCAAAGTTGTGATGGCCCCCGCAAAAAATTTCGTAATATGATAGATAATAGGTAACTTAATTATGTTCCAAATTGTATTCTGTATATAAATTTACTGGAGTTTAGATACTTTAAAATATTGTGGTGATATTATTAAGTTTTATAAATTTTGTATAAAAATTACGTTATAGAAATACCGTGGACATGATACCTGGTATGAATTTCCGGATAACGTGAAAATGATTTTTTTCCTGACCTCCGTATACTGCAAAAACTATACCACCCTTTAACATGAACAATCTTATATTACTGCTAATACCTAAGTATGGTTTTATTTTGTTTACAGTGTCTGAGTGTCTACTGAAATATTGTGTTCATTCATATTCGGCATTTCGTCAAGTTCCGAAATAGGTTTTGACGAGTAAAACGTCACGTTTGCTGAATGTGCCGGCTGGTGCAGTCTAACAAAATCTTCAATTTTGATTTTAAATTGATACAATAATTGAAATTGATGAAATTCAATTGATTTCACATGTTCTATATCAGATGGCCTTTATGAAATTGGTTTAATGTTCTATTCCTTAAAGTGAAAGGAATCACGACCCTGGTAGCGTATAAAATAGTAATGTCTATAATAGATAACGAATATTTACTCAAGTAGAATTGTTTTATTTCTAAACCTTCTATGTTGTGAAATTAAAATCAGTTTGACTTAATTAATCTTATTGCTGATTGCAGCAATGTGTTCTTCTTTGATGCGTTCATCGTAAATGTTATTGGTAGTTCATGTAGTAAATCTGATGTTATCTGTCGAACCTTATTCTCAAACTCTCATACTACAGCGATAACGTACTCCTTTTTTTATCTAATTAATAAAATAATCTTGTAAACATTTATATTTGCTAAGTGAAACGCGACTATTAGCATATCTTGAACGGTAGCTCAACCAATGTTTGTGAGATTGCACATTCTCTTCCGAGTCGAGCCCATGATCAAAATATTGTGACCTAAATAAATTTTTGAACAAAAAATTTAACTTAGGATTGGTAAGAAAACTTGACTTGGAAACGTCATTTGGTATTTTTGCCTAGATTTTTACTGCATGTTGCTTTTTCAATTTCACCAATAAAGGAGTTTTCTTATATGTTGAATGAGGACTGTAGAGTAGAGATTGTACATTCTCTTCGGAGCCGAATCTATTATCAAAATATTGAAACTTTGTATATTTTTAATAAATTTAGTCAGTCAGAACTAGGCTTATCATCACTTGATATATTCTAGTGTTACTCTATTCTAGTGTTGGTTTTGAGCCTAAGTAGTTGAAGGCTCTACCATATCTCCGTCAATTTTCAATTTGCACCTTATTGGGGTTTTACTTTTTAGCGATCACCATTGCCTTTGTTTTTTTCTAGTGATTTCCATCTTGCACTTTTCTCTAATTTGAATGAATTGGTGAAATATTCGTTGTAGATTTTCATTATTGGCCAGTAGAATACCGCTGTTTAATAGATAATTTAACTACACATAAATTAGTGTCGGAGTATTGGGACATGCCGAGCACTGCTCCAATACTCTTCTTTATTAATTCGACTGTTTCTGTTCTCGCGTTAGTAGTAGCGGATTTGTTACATTGGAAGACATATACTTCGTTCATATTTTTTACATGATTAATTCATCCCACATATTGTACAAAATTTAATTGGTTACTCCCCGTCACTGATGCCATCCCTTATTCTACCTTCCATCATTTTTGTAGAACACAGGTGTCTGCTGTTGCTGAGTAGTTGATATTTAATTTATAGCTTGACTTGATATTACTTGAAAAGCAGTTGATACATTTTGAAGTGTTTTCATTATTTTTATTTTTATAGTCTTTAAAATTATGGCCCCGCACAAAAGGAGCATGTCGCGGACGATTCTTCACTGCAGAACTTAGAAGTGTGACCATAACGGCAACACCGGAAACACTGCTTCAAGAATACGTTCGTTGACGTGTACTCGGTCATGATTTTTCGCATTTACTAATTTATTTAAATAAGTTGGGTTTGGTTTCCAAGATAACATTGTATAATATATATGCTAACACTTAGCATAGCTTTAATATGATGTGAGGATTATTAAGTTGAAATTATTTACATTTTATAGGATTATTTATTAAAAATGTTTCAAGATCTTTCAGTTCTTCCATCGATGCAAATTCAATTTTTATTTTATTGTTTTGGACCTTTTTAATAGGTAACGGTGTATAATTTGTCCTTCTGAATGATACACCCTCTTTCAAATTTTGTTGTAGATATATTATTAGTAGGAAAAGTTTTCTTCTTCTTTTACTTTCCTAGTTTCGGACTACGTCCTGTTATGAACAAGCTGTGTACCAAATTTACACTTGGCACTCTTGGTTCTTTGAGGACTTGCATACACTCTAGTAGGGTGTTAACCTTGCTAGATGAAAAGTCCATAGGTGAAAATTAGGCTATAGATCACAACAGTGTCATCTTCTTTGGTTTTAAGTTCTTTCTGTACTTCGTTTTTAAAATTTTTTAAATCGTTTTTTATTGTATTTCTAGTCAGAATGTAATTTTCCTTCAGGTCTTTTAAAATTTCTAATTCCCCAATAAATGTTTTTTTTGCAATTGCGGGGCTAAAGTACTCACTTTAGACCCCGATTTGCGGGTGTAAAATGGTACTTTTTTGCCCTAGTAGGGCAAATGTACAATTGTTTTCTTCAAGCAATGCAAGGTGTAACAACTTGCCCCATAGAGGTACAAGTACAAAAAAGTTCAGTATTTGTGTTTTAATAGCTTTAAATTAATCAGTATCTGACATACAATGAATACGCACATAGAAATCGTCATTACTGCAGCAAGAACATGTGCCCACTTTTTACAGCTAGTGCACTGAATCCAATCATCATTTCTTGAGGTAGAAAATGGCATCAAACATATCACGCAGAGCTCATCCTCCTCTTCTGACTTTTCAGATGGTAATTCTGGAATGTTTTATGGTTCTGGTCTTCTGTTTTTTACAGTAACAACGTGCCCCACAAGCACTGCCAATGTCACAAAAAAGGTTATGTTTCTGCCCTTGCAAGTATTAGTTTAATTTTTTAGAAAATTATTAATACAAACAAAACAGTAATATATAGGCTTTAAAATGCTATAAATAGTTTGAGCAAATCACTTACCGTTTCACGATAATACGCTTAAGAGTGAAAACAAACGTTTGATACATTTACCCGCAAAAAATAATTTTTCGTTATTATAGGAAACTGTATGATTACAAAAGTTTTATATTTTATCCATAGATGACATATGAATAGGGGAATATTCAATTGTAATTATGGTGTACCAACACACATGCGAATAAAGTTATTGCCCTTGTAACAACTAGTCCCTGTAACAACTAACCTCTTCTCCCCTACATGTCGTATGAAATGCATCATCAGGTCCACCATTACACTTCATAATATAATGTGAATGTGTAATTGTAAAAACGTTACAAAAATTTAATTGTGCTTTAGTTAAAAACAGATCTTTTAATGTAAGTTTGGTAAAATGATACGTATTCTAGTTGTGATCTTACAAGAAAAAAGTAAAGTGTTTTGACAAAATACACAGTTATTTCTTGAATGTTCCAATATCTTCACCTACACAATATATGAAAGGCTGAATACTGTCTTAATTTTTTTTATGTGAAGAATGTGGTCTTCAACTTGTTGCAGTGATTTTTCCATATACATAAATGCTTTTTGTGAATCCGCAATTGTATACCTATTGCAGCTCTTTTTGTCGCATTGTTTTGTGATTATTAATTTATTAAATTGCGGCATTTTTCCAATCTGATATGAACAATAAATTATAACTAAAGTTATTACTAGAGCAGGGAATTATATGCACTAAAAACATAAGACATATGGGGCATATATGCAAATAAATACTAATAATACAAAATACTACTAAATATGCACAATCATGTTATTACTACATGCAACAATTTATTCAGCAATATCTTAAATTTTCTATTATAAAATTTCCGTTTGTCAGAACGAAAAAATGAAAACAGAAAAACATCGTTCAACATCACAAGATGTCATTGGCGCATATTTATGTATATCGATTAATACGATTTTTAAATTTATCTTCTACTAAATCTATATTTTGTAAGTTTACTGCTACAACCAAACCTATGGTTTTTTATTTTAAGTAACCAGAATTTTTCTTTAATACATTAGTAAATTTTTTCTGAACTTTACTCCTATTATAATGGGAAATATTAACGGCGTTTTCCTTTTTTATCAAATGGCATAAAAGTTAATATCGAAACTGACGAGGCAATTATTGTAGCAGCTGTTGCTTTACATAATATTGCTAGAACAATGAATTTACCTGAAATTCCATTAGATGACTTCTTAGAAGATGCAATGATTAATGTGCAAAACGATTAAATTAATGTTCAAGAAGTAAATCTTGTTAATACTTTTATACGTTTAGCTATTATTAGAGATAATTTTTCTAGAATTATTAATTTATAATTATAATTAAAAATACTTTTATTGGAGTTTGTCTAATTGAGCTTGTACAATTTGCAATTTCAACGCATCCTCTTTCTTTAAAAATTCTTCCTTGACTCGATCTTCTTCCAATTTGCTGCTTTCTTCAATGGCATTTATTTTTTTGAGTTGTCGCACTTTTTCCTCATATTCTTCTAACAAATTATGGACTTCGATTTTTGTAATTTCTACTTTAGAAGATGTCCCCGTTTTTATTTCATCTTCGATATTTGTTTTTTTATTTAATTTTAACTCATGACTGATTTTGTGCCTGAGTATATTTATTTAACAATTTTTTTAGGCGCTAAAGATGTAGTTGGAGACGGTGATCTTTTTAATTAATTCTCCATATCTGTAACATTTGTTGATCAATTTATCGATGTACTAGGAGAAGTACTACACTTAGGCGTATATATACCCTCTTCATTACATGCAGCTGGTAAAGATGTACTACCTATAAAAAATGTAACTAGGTGTACAACCGCACATACATTTAAATACGTTATTTATTTACCTCCAAACTGACCACGTTGTGATGTAAGAGTAGCAGCACCAGATATAACAGCAGGGGCTTATTCTATTCTTCGCCTTCATTTAATGTCAAATCAAAAGTTAGCTTTATCAAACTCCGATATTCTACCTTTCATTTGAGTTCCTAAATAGCTCTTGAACTTGATTTTCCGAGTTTGATAACTCCATTGTAGTTGGTGATCGTCCTCCAGTGCCCTTTAAACAGCATTTTTTCTTGTGTTTTTTTTATATTTTCATATTTAGTTTTTAGTGCATGCATGTTCCGACATGTATTACTTGACAATGCATTGAATTCATCTTGAATTTAAACCATGTAATGGCCTTATCAGAATTCCTTATTGTATTACTTCTTTTACATTCAATAATGTGGTGGTACTTTCTAACAAAAGCCATTAATACGTCCTCATCGCATTGCGTAAAATTAGTCGTTTTTTTTTGGTGCCTTTGGATTTGCCATATTTATTACCCACATAAATAATAACAATAAGTATATTTTTTTAAAAACTTACAATTAATAGCGTTCTCAAATTATTATTAATTGTAAAAATTATAAATAATTTGAAGACGTTTGTTCTCTGAGTCTGTTTTGTTTAGTTCTTTGCATTTAGAGCACTCTTTGGAGGCGAAGGAGTTGTTTTCATACGTGAATTGTTATTTTTGGCTTCTCGTATTTGCTTTCCTCCGCAATTTTAGCTGACTGTTCAGCTGGAGGAAATCTAATTGGTGAATGATTTGACATGCCTAAAAGAAAAAACAATTAATTTTAACTTGAAGAAATTACAACTTCATAATAATGTCCTTATTGCCTGCTCTAATGACTTCAGAAATTTTAATTTATCGATGCAATTTTTGTAATAGACAATGCAATTTTAAAAGAATTTTGTATTATTTATAAGACAAAAACACAATTGAATTTCATATAAAACTGCATTTATCAACTTTGGTAATATAATACTATAATAAACTATACTATACAATATTAAAAGCTCAAAATTATCCTACTACTAGCTGACCCGGCAGACGTTGTTCTGCCACAGATTCTGATTAATAATAATTTATTTAGAAATGTAATCACAATGATTATATGATTGCGTCGATTGGAAATACGCCGGGTCGTCCTTGGCGCGTTGACAAATGGTGAGAGATACCTTCGCAACCTGTGGCCAAAAAATGCTGTTCTTGAGAGACGCGGCAACGACGTCCTGAACCGACCCACCTTGAACGATGGGGGGAATTTGGCGAAAGTCGCCCGCAAACACAACCAGTTTGCCGCCAAAAAGTAGATCGGTGTCGTGCAAATCTTTAAATCCGCACTGTAAAATTTCCACGACGGTTTTATGCATCATGGGAGCCTCGTCCAAAATAATTAGGTCCGCATGTCTGATGAGTTCGGCCCTCTGACTCCCGCCCGATACGCCCCACGGGGTGGACGCATCGGATGGTTTCAGAGGCAGCCGAAACATAGAGTGGGCCGCAATTCCCCCCTGATGATTGAGAGCCGCGATGCCGGTCGAAGCCGTGCATAATACGATGCGGCCCAACGATCTCACCTTGGCGGTGATCGCGTTGAGCAGGATCGTCTTACCCGTACCGGCCGGACCGTCGATAAAAAGCGTTCGATTAGGTCCGACTGCGCCGCATGCCTGAGACACGACACGGTTATAAACGAACCGCTGCTCGGCATTGAGTTTGGGCTCCCACTCCTGCACAAAAGCAACGCACTCCGATGCCGAAAATCGGAACGCCTCCCTACCGAGTTCCGTGGTTTGGTCGGGTACGTCGGGAAGACCAAAATCGAGCAAAGTTCGGCCGTGCGCACGTAGAAGTCGATCCAATTCGCACAGGCCCAGCACGTAGGCCTGCTCCTTGTTGGTGGGTAACCTCTCCAAAAAATCTTCACACAGCGCGTCTCGCATCTCTTCCCACAACATCGAAACGGGGGCTCCGGATATCAGCAGCGCAAAGAAGAATTGTCGAAGGCCTCTTCCGGTCTTGAAAACGGACGCCTCGATCAGGGCCTGCTTAAACTCGTCTTGATCTTCCAATAAACCACGCGCGGAGGCGGCTTTTTGAAACGTAGATTGCACAACACCTTCTACCGTACGGAGATCTTCGTAGCCTTTGCACGCAAATCTCAAGAGCAACATTCTCAAAAAAAAACAATTCGCCCAAAGTCGGCGATATGAAATGAATACGCGCAACACAAGCTCCGCGGATTCTCCTAGTAATAAAGTGCTTACCGGACGGATGGACGATAACGGGTACGATCGCGTGCTCACGACTCTTACTATCGACGTTGTAACTTTCAAAGAATTCCAAATATGTTAAATTTTGCAATTCCGGTATGTCAGGTCGGTTGAGGTAGACCGCGAGTTTCGAGTACGCGGTGGCCTGAGCTTCTCGCTCCTGGCCGGGTCTGAAAATTACTGAATCTTCGTTGGGAAGATGTACTGGCAAAGCAACTACGTTTGGCTGACGACAGCACAAATCGAATTCGAATACTCTCCACGTTGTGGAGAGTGCTGATGTGCTGCAAGACCAGTTCCCTCAGTCGACCGCCGGCTTCCTCGGCGGACGGGATCGTGCATCTGACGAAGGCGTCGATGTCGGTGCTATTGACGAGTCCTCCTCCTTCCACTCTGAAGGCCAGATGCGCATGCGGCAGTCCTCTCTTTTGGAACTCGATGACGTACAACATCGAAACCAATTTACCAAACAACAAACGTGAATTGATTAGCGTAGTGAGTTTCTGCATTTTAATTTGGAAGACGCGGTCGCAAAGGTCGGGTCTATCAATGGACGATTGGCCCGGCAATAAACTGGAGGTGATTTCGGTCCATCGGGGATTGCAGGTGACGGTCAAAAAAAAGCTTGGTCTGCCCAAACGCGTGACAATAGCCATAGCGTCCTGATACTTGACTTGCATGTAACGGGGGCCGTGCGTGAATGAAGAAGGTAGGTAAACCGTGCAAGCGTTCTTCCTCCGTCCTGCACCACATATCTACCAGATATTCTTGCGATAAGCGCCTAAGTAGGATAAATCTACTGTCAGAAAGAAATTTGTGACGATAATATTTAACTTGGGATATCTTTTTACTACCTGACTTGTTCATTAAATTAACGTGCCACCGCTGGATCCGTGGGGAAAAATTAGTGGGTACTGAAGGGCTTAGTACGACGGATGCAAATAAGAAACTTGATGAGGTTTAATCTCTCCGATTTTCCAAATTGCGACTTGTCTGGGTGCGCTGTCGCAACTTGTGCTGATTAAAGCGGAAATTTCTGAAGCAATGGGGGCGTCGCCCAAAACCGGACCGTGGGTTCGGCGCGACGTGTTTTCAAAAATTAAATGCACATCGGGAGAAGGATGTTCGGAGAGTAACCTTAAATATTTGATGAGCGGATTGTGGCACTTTATGAATTCTAAAATTGACTTGATAATGGCCTTATCTAATTTCAAATCGTTCCCCAGTTTATAGCGTTCGGTTTCGTCGTTAATGTATAGAGCCGTATTGTTCTAACTTTGACAATATGATAAATCGAAAATTCTATGATAAATTCTACCCTGAACTTTGACGAATGAGACCCCTCTATCGAAGGTTTGAAATTGACCGGTAGTTCCTATTGCCGAAAACGCAAATAGATTATTATACGATCTGGAATTCTTCAAAAACGATAGGTTCGAGTAAAACTCTGCGTTTACTGAAGGTAAAACGTCTACGTGAGTTTCTCCAATTCCGCAGCACCATTTTGTTCGAGTTCTCTCTTCGTCGAACAAAGGCGCCGAACAAAATGTACACGTATATACATCTTTGGAGAGCAGAGATTGTGTTTTCAATTTCAATGGTTGGACGCTTATCAAATCGTCACCAAACTTGTCACCTACGCAAGTAAATTTCCAGAGGTTAACGGGTCCAACCTTCCGGATTTTACGAATTAATGGTAAAATATCGCTATGCGCTTGACTGTAACGTGCCGCGGAATCCCTATTTAAAGATGGATTGGCTTGCGAGTGACGCGCCACGGATTTTCTATGAATTTCAGGGTGGGTTTGACTATAACGCTTAACGGCTTCCCTATTAACTTCCGGGTTAGTTGCGGTGTATCTAGCTACTGATTCCCTGTGAACTTCTGGATGGGTTACGGTGTACCTTGCGACGGCTTCCCTATGAATTTCGGGGTGGGTTTGACTATATCTACTAACAGCTTCTCTATTGACTTCGGGGTGGGATTGACTATATCGCGCAACTGATTCCCTGTGAACCTCAGGATGCGATTCCTGGTACTTAACAGCAGCAACGCGAAGCTGTTCTTTCCTAGTGCGAGCAGATGGTGTTAGGCGCCCGCGCTTTGCTTTCAAAAGGCCGCGTTGTTGTTCTGGACTACCTATTGCTGATAATTTTGGGCGCCCGCGCTTTACCTTCAGTGGACGTCCACGCTTTTTAATGACATTACTATCTGACACACTGGTGATGGTCGATAAAAATACTAAACTTGGATCGGTAGTGTCTACCGTATCCGAAAAAGTCCCTAACATGTCATTATCCCTAACTATTTCCTCGTATACGTCGTAATGGCATTCGCACAAATCCCTACTGAAACGTAATCGCTTAACCACGTGGTCTTGCGATCCAAAAACACCTACTAATTCCCTGTTGTAATAAACTTCAAATCTAAATGGATATAATTCTGAAGCGGCCTTAATTTCACAAGAAGATCCGTAAGAAGTTGGCAAAATAAGATCTTGAAGATACGTGTCCCTGTTGTCATATGGCATGCCATTAGCGTCGTTCGACCAAGCTTGAAACGTTTCCCAGTGTTCGAAAACGTAATTTACGGTGGCAGTCCGGACTGCGTGAGAATTTCCGTCATTCCCAAAAATGCAATATGATAGAGAGTAAAATAAACACGATCCGTCTCCCTTCATTTTAATAATCTGGTATTCCTTCGCAATACCGGCAATGTCAAGAATGTCACACATTAGTTACTTAAGTTAGAAGTACAATTTACAGTAATAATAAAATAGTTAAATTAAAATTAGCCCTAAGCGATAAATGAAATAATAACTTAATGCTAAAAACGCTATGCAAAAATGATGAAATAAAAGTTGTTAAAATGTTAAAATAAAACCCGCTACGGCGGGTTTGTTAATTAAACTCTTCCAAGACCGCTATTTTAAAAGTAAGTTGGTGGAATTAAATTATAACCAAATAAATATTTCATTTAACACAATTAAAATTTATTTTAAATGCGCGTAACGTAATAATAAATCTTTATATAATAATTATAAAATCGTAATATTTTCTATTCCTTTCGATTCATATTATTAAATTTTAATTTCGAACGTCGTGCGTTGGTGTAATTAATGCGCCTTAATTTTAAACCTTTTAAGAAAGCTCGCGATTGCAGGTGAAGGTAAACTATGGTATTTAGCAAAGTTTAGCATTCTTGGGCTATTTTTTAAAATATTTAAATAAATAATTTAAAAAAACGTATTCAAGAAGACCAATTGAAACAAATGTTTCAATGCTTCCATTGATATTTCTGCTATTACCAGTTTCTTATGCACCGCTATACCTACAGTTTTAATTGGTTTTATGTGACCTTGGTTGTATTTTCAGTATCGACTGTATTAAAATAAAATTTATTCCCTTCTTTTTCTTTAATATAGTTATGGAGAGCATAGCAGACTAGAGTGATATTCTGAACTTTTCAAACATTTAAATTGATATCTCTTTGTGATATTTGAAATTTGATTCGTCGCTCCATAGCACTTTTGCCCACTGTTCTACTGTCCAATCTTTATGTTTCTTGGCCCACTGAAGCCGTTTTTGTTTATTTCCGCGACGTAGCAACGGCTTTCTTGTCGCAATGCGGCCATGCAAATCTGCTTCTTGTAAGCGACGTTTCACTGTACTTACTGAAACAACTTTATTTCGGTTCCGATTGATTTCGGAAGTTATTTCAGGTGCCGTTAATCTTCTGTTGCGTTTACTTATCAATTTAATGTGTTGATCCTCTGCACTTGTCGTTGCTCTGGAACGCCCTGGACGATTTTTGTCTTCAAGACCACCGGTTTCTTTGAAACGATTAATTGTTAAATGTACTGTCGATTTTGAAATCTTCAATTTTTCAGCAATTTTTCTTACAGTATGGCCTTCTCGATGCAATGTCAATATTGCCGATCGATTTTCAATACTTAAGGGTTTTCCTTTAGGCATTTTTAATATTGAAATTTTAAAATACACACTACAAACTGAAGCTCTTTACACAATCACGTTTTGAATACAAATAAGGGACAAATTGGCAACTTTTTTGGAAGTTTTTGACCCTACTTTATTGCTTTCTACCTAGCAGGTAAGTTCTTGGAAGATTACTTAACAAAATAAAACTTTAAGAGCATATTACCGTTATATTACCATAATACTTATATTTAGTAATTGTCATAAAATTGAAAGATTTGGAAATATTTTCAAAAACATTTGGGCACTTGTATTATAACTGTATATAAAACATGATTTGAACTGATTTTTGTCATTTAAAAACTTTTTGTGTTGAAAATATAGCTTCTACTACCCCTTTATCAAATTTAATTAAGTGTCCATACTTTTATGAGCGGTAGACTACTTCTCCGCCGACGCAACAATATCAAGCACAATGTTGCTATCACACATTGAATAAATTCCATTTGTACCATTTTATATTTATTTGAAATGAATGCTTTTATTGTACTGATTAGTTAAATGGTTAAACGTTACTTCGTAGTATAAATTACGTCAATGAACAACAGAATTTATACACTCGAAATACCAATTTAACAAAAACAGTTCCGGCCGAACCTGATTATTTTTGAAGTGAAACTTTCAAGTTGACAAATTTGATCATACTCATCCGTAATCGTAAACCAGTCTTAACCCCAAAAAAACCCTTAATACTAAAACGCAATGCAAGAATGAAATATACAGTATACACATATTAAGCATACACATATGCTTAAAAATTATTTAAAAATAAACTTAAAAAAAAAAGTATAAATGTTGTTTTCCATGTTAATTACAAGTTTATGTACTGCACTGTTAAAGACTGAAGATCTTCAACAATCCATACTTACTTTACTCTTATGCAATGAATGCACAGCTAATCGAACCTCAGCTTCCAAATCAATGTGGAACGAATTAATATAATTTTGCAATCTTTTAGTTTCCAAGAATCTTCTAAAATTTGATAATGACAATATTAAGTTCAACACCTGAAGTTTTTCAACTTTTGAATGTTTACTTAACCAATAAATTCTCTTTAGATTAATTTTTATTTTTTATTTAAATGCTAAGTTTCTTTGAATTAATATTTTGATTTTAAATAAATCATCGACTGAGTAAATTTAACAACTGCCTTATGCTCGATTGCTTGCATTTTTAAACACTGCAGTACATTCAATAAATATTAGAGGATGTTAAAAGCAATATTTTTATTTCTAGTCTTTCAATAAAATTGGAAATATTGCGTTATACCAAAATTCTGTGCACGTCTCTAATAAATTCTACAATAATTTAAATCATAATCGATGGTTAAAATATTTACATTTTTAGAAGTTTCAAAATCCGGACTGGCTACACAAAATAAAGCTTGTTTTTTTTTGAAAAATGCATTTGCAATTGGATTTGCGTATGGTATTTTTGGGCGATTTTGTTCGTTTTTGTGACATAGTTCGCTACTGTTTTTTTCCGACGATGGACACTAAATCTCGATTGAGAACGGTTGACTTTCACCATCGAGAGAAGCTTTAATAACGGGGTATTCTGGGCTCAATAATAGGCCACTTCTTTTTATTTTGATCTTTATCTTCTTCTCTACTTTCTGTATAACTGTTTTCTCTAATAATCGACCATGTTTTATTTGAACAGGACTCGTTTACCAAATAATTTATTGATAACTTCCGTATCACTAAAATGTTTGTAATATTTTGTTAACGTGGTGTCTAATCTGCCAACTTCACGGGTGTGGTCAATTACCGAAGCAAGAAAGGTCTCATCTCCAGGTGGCAGATATTTAGACTTCGAAAACTCTTTGCGCGTGATGAATTCCATGGATGTGCCCACACAGCATGAAAGTTTTGATTTTTTCCAATAGCATTGAACATAGCATTGAACAGATGTCTTTGAAGACTCTTCACTTCGTCTGTGTAACCACGCTATGAAAACTACAGTATGCTTGCATCCTCCTACAAATTAATAAGAATTTATAACATTCAAATTTTAACAATTTGAAGTATGATAGTTACGTACACTTATTTTAAATAACTACTTAACCTATAGGTACCTACCTAAATGTGCAGCACATCCTCACATTGCACCGAAGTCATAACATTCGTACTTTCATCGCAAATTAATGGCACGTTCAGTTATGTGCTTTCTTCCGATCATTGTGTTTGGGTGTGATTTTCGCTTTCACAATGCAAATGGGGCCCTCTTTTAATTTGGACGTAACCTATCGCGTTGTCCCCATAAGTTTCTCTTGTCGATCTAAAGACATAAATAATAACATTTTGCTTACTCCAATACGTTAAAAGTATATTACTGGCCGAGATTCGAAAATTGCTCGCACAGCGAATGCTGTTGCTGGTCTATTAGAATTTTATAGTTGAAACCCTAAGTTTCAACTATCCATAAACTTATGGTCAGTAAAATGTCCTGCTAATGTTTTAATTGTTAAATGTAACTGTAATTGTAAAATAATGTGTTAATTAACTATAATTGGCGCTTGTATGGGAAAAGTGGTATAAGTCATAAAATACCGAATTTGAGATTATAGTGGATACGTTTATAAAGTGATCATCCGCACTTAGTAAAAAGTGATATAAGTCTAAAAACCCTTTATTTCCGGTTTTTACAGGGTGTATAATGGTATATGTCCATCTTATTGTTGTGAAAATATGTACATGTCGACTTGAACCATTAAAAATAAACGTTTTATGTTATATGTCTACATGTACAGCATAAATTATGTTCCTTTCCTTCCTAATAGCTTTTGTGATAATCGATAAAAAATTGAATATTTTCAGTAAATATTGTGAAAACTGCACTGAAAAAAATATTTGATGAAACGTTCATCATTTTTCAACCTATGTAAAAAATTCATCATATTGATGAAAAATTCATAGTATTGATGACAAAAATCTTTATTGTGATGAATTTTGTTCATCAATTTAAAGAATTTTCTACATCGGCTGAAAGATGATGAATTTTTCATCAATGTAATGAATCTTTTTTTCAGTGTGGGACTTCCCCCTCCCCAATTCTTGAACTAATTAATATTTACATATGACTCATTAAAACATCCCCTAATTATTTAGCTATAGAGAAAAAAGTGTCAAAATATTTACCCAACTATAAATTTGCGAGGCAAATTAATAAATTTGTATTTAACGCTGATTTTCTCGAAACTCGGTTTTTAGACTTATACCACTTTTCACATACACGCGCCAATTATTATACTATATTATATTGTTGTAATTTTTATTGTTTTATTAAAACTAAAAAAAAAACTGCAAATTTCAAGAACATGAGACTCATATATTTTTTATGGTGATGTTTCCAAAATGACTGAATTGTTTCGAAATAATAATGCTTAAATTTGTATAAATTGCACCTGCTTTAATTTTTGGTTTCATATAAATTTTCAAAGATACGTTTTTGATTCTCTATCACACATGTAATTTATCCAATTTATCATTAAAACCTTGTTTCCGTCTTATCTGAAATTAAATTCATTTAATTAGGGTAATTTTCACCAACTAGATTAAGTCCTGTTAAAGATGGTTAATTACAAAAATCAAACCTACCCGCAATTCCCGTTCTATCACTAATTTGGATTAATGCATGCACAAAATCTGTCTTACTCTTTGTTTCGTAAAAATGTGTTGTTGATACCATCCGGCTGCACTTCTTTCTGGGTTTTTCCATGCAATTTCTATTACGTCCAAAATCTTCACAGCTGTCCTCAAATTTGTTGCAAGTTATCAAATCTTTAATCTTCCCAATAACACCAAACTTTTTCTCTAATTTGTCAAGTAATCATCATGTAACACCTTATTATTATTAATTTTAAACTTAATTGAAACCAAATTCACAAATTTTTTTTTCTTGATTTTATTTTTCGACCTCTTTCCGCCCAAAATCGCTATCGGAATCCTTATCCTCTCTCGCACTTGCGCAAAATTTTCTTTTCATATCTTTCCTTTCTGTAAACCATTTTAATTTTGGTGGTAATTTGAACACACATAGCTGAAATTTTAATATGATATAGTAATGTAATCAAATAACCTAAAATTAATTTGCCAGACAGATATTCAGTTGTTTAAGAAGGAGCCAGACCGATTTAAGTCTCGGAGACAATAAGCGAGTTAGAAGAGTACGGTGAATTATAAGTCGGTTGCGCGAGAGAGAGCTATATAGCTATTATAGAGAGCAGCAGAGGAGACAGAAAAATATTTAAATAACGTTTTGTATTATTTTAGATTAGAATTTCATCACATAATAGAGCAGAATGACTAAAATTAGATGAAAAATTTATCCCCAAAATAAAATTTTTTTTTCTTGAAAATCCTATGTTCAAATTACCTACAAATTACAATTAATTATTTTTACTCTATTATGGTGTCACCATAAAATAAAGCATCTTCAAGGTCATCATCATCGCCACTACTTTCATTGTTATCATCATTGTCGGAGTTGTCTTCAGGTGTATCGTTGTTTTCTAAAATTATTTGACTATCTGCAAAGAAGTATACACTTTTGAGATTTTCTGTAGCACTTTCATTTTCCAGCTCTGGAATTTGATTAAAGAACTCAGCTGGTAAATCAATTGCAGAAGAATTTAGATCGCTGTTATTGGTAATTGAATTGTTGACATCGACTATTGGAGTAATATTATCTTGAGAATACGAAACTGAACCAGATGTACTTGGAGAATCAGTTGTCAGTATGGGATTTGGTACACAAGTACCACCTCTATTTGGATGAAATTGGTTATTTCTTTCGGGATAATTTACTAATTTATTATAAAACCCTGACCTAACATTTTTATCTCCTTGGTATGGGATAAAATTATTGTCAAACCTCCGCAACAGCACACTGAAATCACTTATTATTTCTACTTTTTCAATGGCTACTCTATATTGGCTATTTCTATTTCAAAGTGACGAGAAAGGTATTTAATTATCTCTTTTTCAAAAAGAGGCGGGTCTAACTGTAAGACGGCATTAATTAACTTTTCAGCATATTCATCACAGGAACCTATTCCTAAAAATTTACCAGTTAACAACTCGCTCCTAATTTGCTCTTGCACCTGATCATCCCAGTATCGTGCCAAGAATAATTTAGTAAATTCGTCATAGGATTCGAATTGCTCCTGTATTATCCCACACCATTCCTCAGCGTTACCTTTTAACATTGTACCAATTACACTTTTAAGATGTTCGCGATCCGTCATCTCAGCAATAGGCTTGGCGTATTTGATAAATTGTTTGGGGTTAAGACCGCTTTGTGAATGACCATAAAATTTGAGTTTTGGGTCTTTGTTAACGTAACATGACATTTCATGACTCGGCCTACTCATCGTGCTATTAATTGGCCCAAAATTGAAAGTTTGGTCATTCCCCCTAATAGCTTCTAACTCTTTTTTAGTAATATCAAAATTTTTATCCCAGATGTTATTCATTTTATCTATTCGGCATTCTTGAAGTTCTACTTTTTGATTTACCAATGCAATATTATCTGTGTTTGTCCTAACGTCTTTTTCTAAATTTTTTGTACCTTCTAGAGAATCAATTATAGCCAAATTTTCTAGAGTTTTATTAAGTACTTTATCCACAATTTCATCCCCCGCACTTTCTAATTTTTTTATCTAACTCACTTTCTAAAGATTGAACTGCCCTTGAATGTGCCTGTGCCATTTTCTGCGTATGAACTCTTTTTAAATTTTCATTTTCTACCCTTAAATGTTTTAATGGAATTAAATCTATTTTTATTCGTTCAATTTCTAATTCATTTATTTCTACCCTTGAATTAGTACTAATTATTTCCCCCTCCAGAATTACCGTTTTGTTTTGTAAAATTTCATAAACTTGATTAATTTCTCCGCGTAAATCTTTTGTATTATTTTCTATTGTTTTATTTAATAAGCGTAAATCTTTTGTATTATTATCTATTGTTTTATTTAATAATTTTATTTCGCTACTGAAAGATTTGTTATCGTTTTTTAAATCATTCTGTAACGATTCAAATTTGTTACACATCATCGCTATCATGTCTTCCATGGTCATGCCCTTCTTTCCCTGTTGAGTGCTGGAAAGTATTGGTGACTCCTGTATTATATCAGAAGTATCTGATAATTCTAAATTGCCTGCTTGCCCTATATTTACCCCCAGGATTACCTGCTCTCTCTCCACGTTTCCCTCTTCAAATAGCTCCCCAAATCCTGTCCTGCCATTTCTATCCTGATTTTAATAATTATAAAATTTTTTAGATCAAACTAATTGACATGCAAATGGGTCGTTTTGAGAAAAACGTAACCTGTCGAGCCCCACAAATTGGTCGCCAATTAAGTTGTCGAGCCAGCACGTTGGGCGCCAATTAAGGTGTGGTGGGATTTTGTAAAAAGAGAGACTTACCCTGTCTTTCACCAGCTTAAAATTACCTCGGCTAGCTAAATATTGTCGGAGAGCATGAAACATCAGTAGTGGGTTCCCTTGGGTTGCCCCGTTAGTCTTTTGAGTAAATAAAAATCTCCTTTTTAAGTTGTGATAAAATGTTTTATTTAAAGGAATAATTCTCTTGCGACAATTTTCGCTTTTAGGCTTAAGTGTAATTTTGTGTAAGGCCACTGATTTTAAAATTTCATTTATTTAAGGAAATTATTGTTGCTAAATTTTAATATCATTTGCCAGTGTTATTATGAATGTAAGCAAAATCTCTACAATTGTGATAAAATGTTCTAATTTAAAGTTATAATTAAATTAATGTGGAATTTGCATGTGTTTTTTTTAACACGTGTACCTTGTACAAAAACTCGAAACCCTCGATGACGCGATGGAGGTCAACAGTCACGGCTTCGCTTCTGAATAGTTCGCATGTGCTTGAACAGTAGCTGCTAATTTTAATTATCATCAGGTCATCCAAATAGAATTTTCTTGAAAAATCAATATTATTGACGTTGTCGATTTAATCTTCAAAAAACATCCGCTTGGAATAACGTAAATCACGATCGCAGGTAAGTAAACTTTATTGATTCTTTCGTATCTGAAAAAGATCAAAATGGCGTGGCGTCCCTTTTTGACCTTGGGTAAAATTTTTGTATCTGACTTTACAAATTTCTCTGTTCAGCTATTTTACTCTGAAACTTAACGACATTCACTTTATGATACGCACTTTGGACCATGTAACTGATTTTCACTCAGTTATCAATCAAAATTCTTATAAAAGCGCAAATTAATTGCACTCCGCAAAAATGTTCTCCTTCCCGCTCGGACACCGTACAATAAGAGAGCGCCAACCTTCCAAAAATTCATACTTTTGTGAGTATTACAAAAACGTACAGGATGTTGCACAAATTTACCATTGTCTTTTATTTTAGATTGTTACTTCGAAGCATGACACAAATAATATCACTAATAAATTAAATTCACTGGTTACAAAAAATGTGTAAAGTTGTGTTTAAAGTATTAAATTTTGCCATTTTTAATTTTCCTTCAAATAAAATTTGCCAATTTGCAGAAATAAACAAATTAAATGAACGCGATCTAAACATGCCGGGGCAAGACAACGAAAAATCACCACAATGCATAGCATCCACCTCTTGAACACAGCTATGACTTGGTTCTTGATAGTTTTGTATTATTTCCTTAACAATTGGATTCAATGTCATGAAGTGCAGTAATGTAGAGGACATGTGTGAGCTTTTGTTTTGTGTTACACATACATCTGACCACAAAATAATTTATTGCACCTATTTAGAATAATGGAATTTTCATCTTCATAAGGTGCAATATATTGCAGTGTCCTCCTCTCTCTTACCTTCGTACACCACTGCGTGGTGACCCTGGTCGAAATGTTCCCATGGGTACTACCCAATGGGGAGGTACCCATTGGTCCTACCAATTCCAATGGGCATGTGACCATGGTCACGTGCTCATAAAAAGTGGTTACATCCCCATGGGCATGTGACCATGGGTGGCCCAATTGTGCTCATGGGTACCTCCCCATTGGGTGACCATGGTCACGTGCCCATAAAAAGTGGTTACATCCCCATGGGCATGTGACCATGGGTGGCTCAATTGTGCCCATAGGTCACATGATCATATCCTTATTGGGCATGTGACCATGGATGGTCCAGTTGTACCTTTCTAATTTCCATTGAAATTTCCATACTTCAATTTATCTGTAATTTAAAATTAAAGCTAAATATTAAAAATTTGTAATCAAATTAAAAAATATTATAATTAAAAAATGTTTTCTTTAATTATATATTCATTTTTTTAGGTCTCGGCGCACAGTTTTAATTTTTGATCGTAAATATTCCATAATTTTTTTTTTCGCATGGTTCTCTCTTCCTCATTAATGGGCTGTTTCTCTAATTTTATTCTTGAGTCCAATAAATCTATAAAAAAACTATATTTATATCATATGTATTAAAAATTTTAAATGTTACCTTGCAAATAGGCTTTTTTTCAGGACTACACGCAGGACGAGCTTCCGAATTCGCCATATTTGGGCAAGCCGTACCTGTAGCACTGCGCAAACAAAGCTGCTCTCTTGACCAAAGAATGTCAATGCAATTCTTTATGAATCTGGAATCTCCAGCTTTCCCACTTGTCACCTGGTTTACAGCTTTGAATTGTTCGTTTGTTAATGTGAACTACGGAAAAGAAAAAATGTAAAATTTAACTACTAGAATAATTATAGATGAAAAATTATATAATAAGTATTTACCCCACGTTGATCTTCTAGTTCAGTAGATGAATTTTCTATTGTTGAAGGGTTCCCAAATTCTTGATTGTTATCTTCAACGTTATCTACGATTTTATCTTCAATGTTATTTTCGATTAGATCTTCAATTTTATCTTCGATGTTACTGACATGCTTTACGTCCATTTGACCATTTAACTATTAATATTAGTTTTAATAAAAAAATAGAATAAAATGAGAAGTTTGCACTCAACTCGTATATATACGTTTTATATTATTACTTACTTTAGGTATAGTGTAACTTTCATTTAAATCGGTACTATCAAATGATAACTTTCGTTTAATAAATTTGGACTTACATTTAATTGTCGTTTTGTTGTCTATTGCTTTTAATTGAAATCCAATATTGAGACGAACCAACTCTTTATTCTGATTTGTAACTTCCCTGAGCTCATCTTCTAAAATTTTTATTTTTTCAGCCTGCAGGATGGAAGATGATCTCAGGGCAATTAGCTCATCTTCCATTGCTTTATTTTCAACATCTTCTTCCATGTATTTGGAAAATGATACATGATCCAAATTTTTCCAATGCATCCCTTTTATACAAATCCGGACCAAATTCCAATTTTTACTAGTAACCGTTGGCCAATGAACGATCGGTAAATCGATTAAGGAGGAGCTAGTGTCTCCGCCAACCAATGATAATTCGCCGTTCATTTTGCGTCGAAAAATTGTCCAGAAGTTCTAACGTTTTCTTGGATTTTCGTCCAGTGTGTATTAATGCCAAATCTTCTTGTTCCGGACTTATCACTATCACGAAGTCCTTAAAATTCCGCAACTTCTCATATAAAAATTTACAACTGAAATATATTTGGTTGGACCCCAGCTTCACATAAAAAGTTCAATTGGTCAAAAACCGTCAAGAAATTCTGATGCAAATCCTAATAACATTTCCTAAATCTCCCCAATCTTTATGGGTTTCTGCTATATTGTGTGAAATTTCCTCCTCTTTCTATTCATACCAAAAAATCTTCATTTGGCCGACGCAATTGTGTCCAAATGAAATTTTATCTAAATTTTCCGCGCACCATGGGTTTCACTTTAATTTACAGTTAAATATTTCTTACAAATTAATTGTACATATGCGTACACACATTTATAAATTGCTCAATTCAAATCGTCCCAAATTTAAAACACTCCTTATTCTAAACTCTTAAAATTAACAATAAATTACAATATAAAATTTGATTTCATCCACAGGTCAATGACCTCCAGCATTTACCACGACACAACGATTTGATGTTATGGAAACAAACCAACCTTGCAATATTGGACTGTCCAACTTGACTTAATTCACAAATATTTGCAATAACGAAATCTCCTATCAACAATACGTTAATCGAGTTACCCGTTAACCCTCACATCGATCATTCATCTAGTACGTTGCGTTGACTTAAAAGTATTAATAAAATAATAAAAAACGTTTTATTCTAGTTAAATCAACCCACGTGATGATGTCTTACAAAAATTGACTAAAGAATAATAATCACAAGATGACTATCGGACTTGGCCTATTATAAACACTGCAATATATTGTCATGTATTTTTTTTTTAATTATGTAGGGGGTAGTTTTATTTTAATTATATTTGTAAATTGTTTGTGTTGCATTCTGTATAAGTTGTCTTTATTTTAAATTGTTTAAGTTGGTACTTGTTTGATGTGAAAATTTGCTTTTGGATGCCGAAAGTCAACGCGGGTGGACGCGTTGATAAACGCTCCAGTTTTGAGTCCATTTTTGGGCATTAGTTTGTGAATTATATGCCATAATTTTATTTGAACATAAAAATTAGTAGTGATGAATTTATGAAGAATTGGTTTTATTAATGATTTGGAAACCGAAACCAGGGATTTATAAAAATATTTGGGAGATTTCACCGCAATATATCATTAATCTGTAAAATTATGTTATTGGGCAGGAACACCGTGTTGTTAGAAGGTTTTGTCGTTAGTAGTGAACCCTTTATACCTGATTCGTCTGATAGATATTTTTCCTTCACTATCTGGTGGCAGCCTTCTTAATATTAACACATACATAATATGATTGGTGTTAGTGTAATTTTAGAGTTTTGGGTTGAACGTATTTCATCCAATTGGCGACATATTTGCATTAAAGGTTTGTTCCCATTCGAAGAAGATATTCCATTTTTCCAAGTGCGTTTCCAAATGAATACGCAGATATTTCCGATAGTGAACACTTCATATGCTCAGTATCGTCAGCGAGATGAATAAGGTTATGCATATTTCCAATAAGACATTCTTTCCCGTAAAAATGATTGCCATTTTCACAAATGTCGTTAAGAATATAATCTAGCGTGCGCACAGTTCTTAACAGCGGTATTTCCAGAAGATAAAATTCGACACCCGGCACGAAAAAGAAGAAAATGTTTATGAACATCCTCGGGCAATATTTTTTGGAATATAACTGGCCCAACATATAATAATAATTGAAATTCGGTAGCTTTAAATTTTTCAAAATCATGTAATGATCTTGTTTGGTGGAATTCTTGTGGTATTTGACGTTTTAGATCAACAGTTGAGATAACTGGTGCTTAGAATTTTAACTTAATCAAATTATTAAATTTCCACGTAACCAATACTCGAGAAGTTTTTTCATCACTCCTAAATTAATAAGGTACATAGAGTCTAATGCAAACTGGTGCACTAAATCTATTGGAAGTTGGATGCGGAGCAAAGGCGACAGTTCATTATGATGTTCGGAATTCGTTTGAGTGCGGAATGAAGCACTAGTTCGCAGTTTAATATTTTAAATAGTATAAATTTATTGTTCGTCGTTGAAATCTTTCCCCACGTACCCCGCATCTTTAACATGCCCATTATCATCCGTGTCCTTTGATACATTTTATAAAAGCACGTGCAGGTCTGTCACATATGAAATTTTTTATAAATACTCGAAATTTCCAATTCCTATTGCTGTGTCCTCAAAAAATATCAATCTTCTTTTGTTATCTTAGACAATTCACATTTTTTTTTTAGTTCAATTATGTCCACATTTTTTGTATGTATAGCTCTAGTTTTGATTCTCCATAGTTTGTATTTATAAACTCTATTTTTCCAGAAACAGCGCGTTTGAACCTCGACCTGTCTCGATAAGTTTTCATTTGAGAATAGTTTTCCTCTAGTTGTGTTTTCATTACTTCGCCAATTAGCGCTTTTTTCACAAATTCTTCTTTTTTGTGTACTACGTCTTCAGCCATCTCTTCAATTCTAGTTTTTAAAGTCAATTCACTACGCTTCTTAGAGGCTCTCATTTTTTGCTTTATTCTTCGATATTTTTGTAGTATATTGAGTTTTGCCTTAAGTTGGGAGATCATGTCATCATCCTTTTTTTTTTAAGTCACATTTTTCTAAGTTTTTGGCTTCTTCTAGCTTCTTCAGCCCTCAGATTTCTATTAATATTTGGTCCACGTTCTTCAGGATCTACTTGAACAGCCTCATCATCACAGGTAGGGGGTGTATTCTGCATCGCATTATAACTGTTGGTAATGTTTTTTAAGATTTGTTTTTTTCGGTAGGTAGCTGAGGACACTTTCCATTTCTTTCGCAGAATTCGTTGATCACGAGGCGTCATTTCCTTGATACTTTTTCTTTGACCCTTAGCTTTCTTCTTTAGGTATTTAAATCTTTCCTTTTCTTTCTGTTGTGCTAATTTTATTGGATCGTTTTTTATTTTGACTAAACGAACCTTTTCGGCTGCTCTCTTATTTTTCAAGATGTGTTCCTTACTTAATTTTTTTTTGTCTTGAAGAGCCATAATTACTATATGTTGTAAGAAATCAAAAATGTTGAGGGGTGTAGATTAGCATAATAGTTGATAATAATAACAGCCCACCGATAAATGGACGGAAAGATGTCAGTCCACTGGTATCGTCGTCAGTCGCCTTTACAGGCAAGGGACTGATGAACTTGGTGAAAAATTTATATATTTTTAAAAATATCATGAATATTTAACTGGTTGTTTCATCATATTATCACACGTCTCTACGTCTTTTGAGAAATAAATTAAAAAAATTTCATTGTAAAATCTTTAACTTCCATAGCATAAAAATCTGGAAAACTTTTATCGCGCTCCAGTTCCGTTAATTTTTCTTCTTAACACTTCTTTCTGCAGTCACATCTTGGCCCTTGCTTCTCCGCTTGAATTATCTTCCCAGTAATACTATTACAGATCTTTCTTCTTTATAAATAAATAAGAGGTACATGCATATCCCGAATCTCCTAGCAGACGTCCATTAAATTCTCCTTTTTCAAAAAAAAAAAAGCGTTTTCGAAATATTCTGCTTTCGTGCGTACTGCCTCTCCAACTAGCAACAATATCTCTGATACGGAAGGAAGCGTCACACACTACTTGCACAATCAAAGAAAATTATACTCCTTTCTATTAACATAATATTGTGATAATTTATTCTTCCGGAACCTTTTTTATTTTGATATTTGTGCAATCGATGGCTCCTATTACATTTCTAATGCCCGTTTTTTTCATAAAGTTAACAGTGCGGTTACTTTGACAAGCTGTTCCGGATAAACACGAGTACGAGTTCTTTTATAAAAATTAAATCTAGTACTAGTACTCGTGTATGTCCGGAACAGCTTGTCAAGTTGACCGCGCTGCTAACTTTATTAAGAAACCGGCAGAAACCCGTAGATTCTTTTGATTTGAGCCATGACCGCTTCTTCAGATTGTTAGCTTAAACCATGCAAATCGCCAGCACAATCTTGCACCTCATTTCTGGACCATAGTGCCACAAGTACTTGTGTCTCACAAGATATAGATCCACCTCTTGAATCCTTTCTTTATCGTCTTCAACAATGTGAAGATAGCTTCAACGTATTCCTTGCTGAATCTTTATTTTCTCTTAAATTCCGCATCAGTTAATTGGAAAAGGTCTTCTCTTATTCTGTATTTTTTTATTTTCTTTTCATTATGTACATCATATAAATCGTGTAATTCTTCAAAATCCGCCACTAAATCCATTGAATCATTATATACATCCATCTTAACAAAATTTAGGTATTTTATAAACGTTAAACTAGGGTTATAGCTTAAATATATCTTTGTAATTCATAATTTTCGTATCATTTTGAAAGCTGTCAATTTTGCCTAACAATGGAGCACTGTGATATATTTTCCTTACGGCGGCGCCAGGTTGATAGAATTCACAGATTCAAATATATGTACAAAAATGACAGGGAAATAAAAAAACGAACATTGGAGAATTTTGCGTGCATATCTGGTTTGATATCTCTCAAAAAGTGCTAAACACTCTTTAAAACTATCCCTTTGGAAAGCCACCTCACGTGTGAGTACAACAAGTGTGTTTCAATTTCGGAATCGCTTTCTTTGCATAACTCAAACAACAAACGAGAGTTAAGTGCGTGTGATTTAATGAAGTTTACTGCTGTAATCACATCATTGAGAACATATTTCAACTCGTCAGGATGGTTTTCACCATTAAGACTTGGCGATGAATAGTTTGGAACTAAAGAAACTTCAGAAACTAAAGAAAAAAGCATTGTTTAAAAATAACTAAAATAATCGACTGTTGGTCGTTTAAATTAATAGGAGGAATCTAAAATAAAAAGCACATCCTCGGCATCCGCCTCGGTTTATATAAACCTTCCTTGTATGTTAATAAGGTCCTTACATTCCTAGCAACTTAAAAAGCTATTATTTAATAATTTTGTTTGTAATTTCTCATTATGTAATTTTTGGGAGTTTAATTCCTGTTCCAGCTCGGCTATTTGTTTTTTTATTTGGTCTGTTTCTGTTTGTAATTTGACATTATATAAGTTTTAGGAAATTAGTTGTTTTTTCAGTTCGGCTGTCTGCTTTGTTATTCCTTCTGTTTCAATTTTGAACTCTCCTTGCTTTTCCTGATTTAAATGTAACAATTTAACAAAAATATTTTTAAGGTAGTTTCTCCGCGACAATCGGATACAAAAATAAATTCCAGTGTGAACGTAAAATAATTTAAAAAAGAGAGAGAAAGAAATCATTATTTTTTCTGGGAGTGTACTTTAAATTCGTATAATGCATTGATAATGACGCACAACTGCATACAAAAGGTATGGCAACGTTGCGTTTTGTGTCACATTTTAATTTAAGGTTATGTATGTCGTATGTGTCAAACCTAAATGTGAAAACTTTAGAAGCGCGCAAGAAAATGTGCAAAATGTTTAAAAGTTCAACTGGTTTAACTTGGGTTTAACCCAATAAATTGTGATATTACTTCTTAAATCAGTTTTTCTGCACGCTAATAAGGTTTATAAAATATCGAAAAGTTGCCTATCTATAATATTCTCTTATCTATGCGAATCATCCGTCAAATTACTTGCACAGCGTTGTCAGACGCTCATTGGCATGCCCCTTCACTAACCGAGCACAGCTTAATTGTGCATATTTTATAAATGTTTATCTTTGTAGCAAAACCGTCAGTAACCTTTTTTTTTTATTCAACATATTTGTGATAAGCTGATATACAAATTAGTAGTTTTTTGAAATAATCAAAAGAACATTTTTTTAGTTAAGATGTGAAATGTGTAACTTTTAGTCAACTGGTACATTTAACCCATGCAAAAAGTTCAAACTTTAATCGCGAATATTTCCTTTACTAAACCGTCAAAAATTTCGAATTTCAGCAATATAATGCGAGAGGTTATTTCTTATATAATCCCAAAATTTTATGAAAATATATAAAAAAGTGATTTTACGGATATACTACCTTAATTCAGCTAATTCCTCAAACGAGATCGAACGACTAGTAGATTTTGTTTTTCTCCTTAACTCTACTTGGCGGTGTAGTAGTTGTGTCGCCTTCCGCTTTTTTTGATTTTGACTAACTTCTGTAGTCCCTGCTACATCATTGTTTTATATGGTTTCCGGAATCTCAATGGCTTCAATGATCGGATGTAGAGGAGAGAGGGGCGCATGTGGACACTTTTTTTCAAATTGTTGCCTAGCTCGTGTTATCACTATTTTTTTTAATTTTAATTTTGTTTTTGCAATATATAATACATCCTTAACAATTTATTTTTAAGCATTAGGCCTAGCATTAGGTAATTGAAATAAAAGTTGGAATTGTCCCCATGTGCCCCAATGGTGGATGCATGTGGACTATAGGGAGGGTCGATGTGGACAATAAAAATCAATGTTACGATAATGGTTATTTATTTATTTTATGTCAAAGAAATTATACAAAGTTGTATTTTTGAAGGCAGATGCCAAATTCTATTAAAGAGGATGATCTTAGAAGTACCTTTAGAAGTTGATGGCTTCGGTAACTTTAAAACAACGTCTTCCCTCTTGATCAAACCCTTGTCTATAGTTGTAGGGAATGAAAAATTCCAAGAAGATGAATGCTTTCGTAAAAATTGTACATCATATTCATCAGCATCATATTTCTGCTTGATATTATGAACAACGTAGTAAAGAACTCTTTTTTTTTTTTGTTGCAAATTTTACGAGAACATAATCATCAATACTTACAGGTTCAACATCTAAATATTCTTCTTCATCCATATCCATTAAGTCATTATCAGCCGTAAATCCTTCATCATCACTGGAATACTTTACTGAACTTGACGAGTTTCTTCATCAGAAAAACTTTCTGGAACTCGTTTCACTTGTTTCTTCTTTGCTTTCTGTATTTTTAAGTTATGCTGCTCCTTAATTATTTTCATTTCTGGTGTGCTTGTAAAAATGCACGATTTCCCTTTCTTTCTACCGGTAGTTTTTCTAGGCAAAGCCTTGGGGTCACTGGTTATTTTACGAGATGGTCCGGGTTCTGCAATTGATGTTTCATTGAAAGTGGTATTCGGGGTAGTATTATCTTTAATACTGATTTCTAAATTTTGATTGGTTATTGCCCTGTCAGTTACGTAAGAGCTCATAAAATCTGAATCCATAAAAATCGAATCATTTAAGGGCCACAAACCAGATTTTTCAAATGCTTTCGTAATATTATGTGGGGTGAAACTCATAAGATATGGTTGCTTTGACAAAGCTGGTATGTCGTATATTGTAATTGGTTTTCCAGAATGTGCAGCCATATGACTATTGAATGATGTTTCCAACAAAGATTTAAAAGGTCCGTAAACTCCGACATCCCATGGCTGAAGCTTATGGGAACAATGTGGGTGAAAATAAAGCATAACAATTCCGTTTTCTTTGCAAAAACTAATAGCTGTAAAATCCAAATTCTCGTCCGATGGAGGGATACTCAAAAACAGGATAGTGGGTATGCGGACTCCAAATAAAACTACAAAGTTATTTTGCCGACGTTTCGAAGGTATAATAGTCCTTCATCTTCAGGGCTGTGAAGATAACAAAATATGGACGTCGGTATAATAGCAAACCAAAACAATCTTACCTCCATAACAAGATGTAAAGTATAGTACAATTTACAATGGAAAACACAACTGCAAAAAACCCGGAGGCAATAACTAGCCTTAACAAAGCGACAACTAATTGTTGTAAAAAATAACTGATTAATAAATAAACTATGAATAAATACTATAACTAATTACTATAAATAAATTATGAATAAATACTAACTACTAAAAATAACACTATAAATAAACACTATAAATATATAATAAATTAAAACAACCACTGTTAAACTTTCTAGAATTTTAACAAAAATGTTCAACAACATAAAATAAACAATCAGTATAAAATTAAAATGGTCTTAACGATAAGGTTAAATGTCAGAGCCATCTAACAACGACAACCCGGAACAGTCGTGATTCCATACTAATAGCTGTAATTGAAATATGTGACTCATGATTATCTATGAGTAACAAAACTGGTTTTCCCTTGTAGGTTGTAAAGTTACTTTAATATGCTGCAGCACATTGATAAAAAGTTCAGCCGTCATCCAGCCGGTCTTGTGAGCTAAACTTAATGCTCCAGAAGGACCTCCGTTAATGAAATAATCTTTAGCATTCACCCTGGGAATGACATACGCAGGTGGTAGTGCAATTCCATTTGCCGCAATAATTCCTACAAATGTCACGAGTTGGCCTCGTTCGGATGAAAAAATTTGCCCGACTTGATTTTTACCTTTTTCTGCTAACACTTTCCGGCAAGGCAGAACTGTTGTAGTTATTCCCGTTTCATCTAAGTTCAATATGTGCTTCGGTTCAAATTTATATAATTCTGAAACTTCTTTGTAATTTTTGAAAAAGTTTGCAGCATTCTCTTTATTAAAGGAAGTTGCAAGAGCAAGACAGGTATTTTCTGGCTTTCGCAATGATATATTTGTATTTCTTTTCCGGAAAGATTTCATCCAGTCAATTCCAACTTGTTTCTCATCATGCCATTTGGCTGGAAACTTCTTATTTAAACGAACAGCATACTCATAAGCAAGTTTCCTAGTTTGACGGTAAGTTAAACCATAATGCATAGACGAGCATTTTAGTAAATAATCATTTAATAAATGCTCTTCTTCTCTTGAGAAAACTTGATTACTAGCGTATTTTGATTTAATTGGTATTTCCGTGTCTTCGGATTCTGCGCCCGAATCTTGTCCTCGAATTTGCACCTTTTTCAACCGTTTGTGCAACATAGACTTTCTTTAAATTGAACTGAGTAGCTGCAGCCCGAATTGACAGTCTTCCATTTTGTATTTCTCTTATTGCACTCGTAACACTAGCTTCATTAATATCAGCTCGATTTGTTTTGTGCTTGAAATTTCTGACCATGCTAATAAAAACAATATATTGAGAAACAAGTTCAATATGGGGTACATGTGGACAGTGCATATGGGACTGTCCCCATATGCACTGTCCACATGTGCCCGCAGTTACTTTTTTACGTTAAGTGCTTAATAGCAATCAAACAGTAAAACTTAAAAACGACACAAAGATCCTAAAGATTATAGCCAAATAGTGCGTACGAAAGAAAATAATGTCACATATAAAAAAAGAAGAATGTACTTACTTGAAATCCAAAAATAGTCTAAGAAAAATATTTTTGTTTAGCACGTGTGTAACGTTCTACTTGTCATAACAAAAACAACTACCAACCGACGTGATTTGAAATTAAATTACATAATATGTTATAATTTCCAATTTCCGAGATATTTACATTGTCCACATGTGCCCCTTTCTCCCCTACTTGTAAAACATTGTTTTTGAGAATTCTCAGCTGTGCTGGATTCCACATTGACCAATCTTGTTGTGTAGATGGATGAGCCTGTCAAGTTATACCTATAGGATTAAAATTAAATTAAGGAATTTTATCCGAGCTCAGTTTCAGTATATGGAAAAAGAAAAGGGACTATTAGATAGTATTTTTAAATCCTAAAAACTAAGTAGTCGGCTTAAAATGATTATAAATTTTAAAACAAAATAGTACCGTATATTTATTCATTTTAAGCTTACCAAGTCATTGTTATGTTCCCCCTTTTCGATTTCAACCGAGTTTTCATCAAACTTTATTAAAAAATTGTCACTTTGAATTATAGGGATATCTACACCTGTAAATTAGATAAAATAAAATAATCGGCCTTATTTAAATAAATTACCCCCTCCGTGTGTTTGCAACCTTGACGTGGTGAGGGGGCTAGTGTATTTCCAATGAAACCGGAGGCATGTACTCCAGGGCGGGCGATGGGGATGACCTCCTCATCGGTCGGCGGGGGGTGGTCGGGGCCGGCCGGGAATTAAAACTCTTTGTGTCCGGTCCTTGCCATCTTCTTAATGGTTAAGATGGTTGTGGTGGAGGAAACCAGACCAATCGGCAAACACAAAGAACAAATCGTAAACCGCTTGTAGGCTGTAACGATTCCTCCTCAGACTACGTTTCTGGGGGGATAGCAGTGACAAGGGGCACGAGGGTCTTGGCTTAACCGCCTGGGCTACGTGGATGAGGCACCACTATAAAAATCTCCCCACTCCTACGGTACTGCGACGCCTAAGGGATGCAAAGCTGAGGGGTAGCTCAGTTGCTAGTCGCAGAAACCTCGGGGCCCGGCGAACCTCGTTGTATTTAGCCTTCTGTCGCATATGGGGCGCTGTGCGACGGCGACCATTTATTTCCCCAGTACTCGTGGGAACAATATGGAACCAACAAATACTTCAAAAACAAACACGGAAGGGGGTTCCGAAAGGAAGGACCCACCCGGCAAAAAACTATCCGGTGCTGCCAAGAGGAAATTAAAAAAAACTCAAAGCAGAACAAGCCAACAATAAGGCAGGGACCCCTAGGGTACCTGCTGTCAATGCAAATGATGGTGGTGAGTCCTCGACCGGGGGCTTAAAACGCAACCGGTCGGAGTCCACTACACCGATAGAGGGAAGACTGAGGAAAAAAGGCAGGGCAACCAAACCTGTTTTGTCCTACAGTGCTGCCCTAACGGATATCCAGGTGGCAATTGTGCCGGAAGGATATCCTGAAACACAATTCAGCGCTGAGCAGAACGACCTCATCAGAGGGATGATGCTCAATGCTCTGGATACCGTCAACTTAGGAGAATCTGCATCAAGGTTCTCCGAAGTCAAACCGAAGGGGGGCTGATGGTCGCCTCCTGCGCTGATCAGGCCACCAAGGACTGGTTGACGCGGGTGGTGGCAGTAAGCGTGCCCTGGGAAGGTGCAAAACTTGGCGTAATTGATGCCAAGGACATCCCTAAGCCCATTAGGGCTATGATGTGGATACCGGGACCTGTACAGGAACCGGCAAAAATTCTTAAAAGGCTGGCAGTCCAGAACTCAGGGCTCCATACGGAGAACTGGAGGGTCTTGGAGCAAAAGCCTGATCGGAAAATTCAGGGAAACTGTATCATCCATGATGCAAAGAGCACTGAAGACTGTCGAAAGATGGTGTACACGAGAGGGATTATCGGTCAACCCGGAAAAAACCTCAGTGGTCGCCTTCACGCGACGCAGGAAACTGCAAGATGTGAAAACACTAAAAATGTGGGGAAAGGAACTACATGTGGTAAGGGAAGTTAAGTATCTGGGTATAGGCTATGTGCAAGTGATTTGAATTTTTAAAAATTCGACTCCAGCGATTACGGTGGGGAAATGTGGAACTTTTCATGGTACAGATTATTACAGTTTGTATGTGTTGCTGTATTATTAAATACCAATAACATTTAAATAGCACAATTTAAATCAATTTTGCAGTCTGTTTTAGTTGAAATTAATGAGTTGGTGTTTCTATTAAATGAATAAGTACATCAAGACGAAATAGATAAGTTGATTTTATTAGATCTACGAATGCTTGAATGACAATTCGCGTAATTTTTACTTACTTTTCAAAGTTTTGTACATTAGTTTGTTAATTTGTTTTAATATACACATCAAAAGGACGCGAAGAAGTTCGGGAAATACTACTTGTTTTTTCCTCGTTTTTCTTTATACCTTTCAACTAATTTTAAATTTATTTGTATTGGTATTTTTTGAAATTAATACCATGAAAAGTTCCGGCGCGCCCAACCAGTGGGCGCTAGTTGTGAACTTGCACATAGTCTATAATCCTGGATGACAAGCTAAACTTTACCTCTCAATTACAACATGTCACAACCAAGGCGACTCGGGCCCTATGGGCCTGTAAATGCATGATTGGGAAAACATGGGGATTGAAACCGAAGATGGTACTTTGGCTATACACCAGAGTGGTGATACCCACTGTGCCATATTCGGCCCTGATCTGGTGGCACGCTGCCAGAAAATGGGAAAGCATAAATAAACTAGGCAAGCTACAAAGACTAGCATGTCTAGGAATCACGGGGGCACTAAGATCAACGCCTACCGCAGCCATGGAAGCTCTTCTGGGGCTGCAGCCACTGCACTTAGTCGTGGAGGCAGAGGCCCTACTAGCGGCCTACAGGCTGACAATTAATGGACTAGATATGGCCACCCCAACAAAGGGGCACCATACCATGATCTTTAACTCTATAAAGAGCAACAACATGCTTTGCATGCAATCGGACAGAACTAGCACTGTAAGGGACTTCCGAAAACCATTCAGTGTAGCAATACCTGAGAGGGGCAAGGAAAAAACCATGCAGGAGCTGGTTAAACCGATACAATACCATCTGGTACACAGATGGATCTAAGACAAAGATAAGTACTGGAGCAGGTATAAGGGAGAGTAGAACAGGAGATGCCTTTGGCATCAACCTGGGCTGCCACGTTACTGTATTTCAGGCAGAAGTAACTGCAATTTCGGCTTGTGTGCATGAAATGATGCGGAGGGACTACATAGATAGGCGAATCTGCATCATGACAGACAGTCAGGCAGCTTTAAAGGCCTTGGAAGGAGTAGAAATACACTCCAAGGTCGTAAAACAATGCCTCGATGCACTGATAGAACTAGCAACCCGCAACAGCGTTACGCTCATGTGGGTGCCGGGACACCAGAGCATAAAGGGGAACGAAGAGGCGGACCGCCGGGCCAGAATGGCTGCAAATACAACCCTGATAGATCCCGAACCTACCTGCGGGATTTCATATAAAACCGTAAGGGAAGGAATCAGGGAAACATTAAGGAGACAACACCTTGCTCACTGGGAGGGCCTCCCTGGACTGAGGCAGTCGCGGATGTTCATAAAAGGCCCCTCAAGCGAAGCGAGGAGTAAGGCAATAATCCAGCTGTAATAATGCTGCAATAATCTACCATAGTAGGACTTTTTACAGGACACCGCTGTCTGAAAAGACACCTCAATTTAATGGGGATAGTTGAAGATCCTACTTGTAGGATGTGTGGTGAAGCAGATGAAACTCCTCACCACATCTTATGTAAATGCCCGGCAAAGCACTGGGCGAAAGAACACGTCTCCTCGGATTTCCAGACCTGGAAATCGAGGAGATAGTACAAGCACCCATCGGCCGCGTACTCGACTTTGTCGAGGAAACGCAGCTGATGGAGTAAAAACACGGAACGAGGGGCACAATAAGCTTCAGTGCAGTGGGCGATAACACCACAACCCGTTTTATAATAATAATAAATAAATTACATTACCTGTTATCACATCTGCATCATGAAACTCGTTGAGCTCTCTTTTTTTTTTCTTATAGTCAAATGAAAAAATTTACATATAAAAAAAGCCTGAATTGGTGGAACTGGCCCTAAACATGTAGAAATAAAATGCTGTAAAAAAATTTACCGCAATGGGAACGTTTCATAATAAATGATAGTGAAAACACTGTTAGATGTTGTCAAATTTTACTGCAAAATAAATAATATGTGGTACAAAAACTAATTTGTAAAACAATTAAGGTAGTACTGTCGATACTGCAAAAGTCAAAAATATAAATTCTCTCCTTTGACTTACGCAGTATTTAGCTTAGGCAACGTCGCGATTGGAATATCGCTTTGAAATGTCAATGTCACAGTCAAAACCATTTATTATGGATAATAAAAAAATATTTCATTGGAAAGGTAAAAGATTGACCAAAAAAATGTACGAGAAGAGATTGCAACAAGTTACAACGGCAATTAAATTAAAAGACAGTTGTGGAAAGTATGTCCCACCTATCCTTAAAACTGAAATAAACGTTAATAGTGGTTCATTTGACGATATCGAGGGTCGTCGAATTGTTCACTTAAAAACATTGGGAAAAAGTATGTTTTGTATGTATTGCAACTCTATATTGTCTTTGTATGACATTGTGTCAGAAAAACGTTCTGGTTTGGCTTCAATTTTTTATGTAAGCTGCAGACAGTGTCAAAAAATTACTGGGGTTCCCACCGAGAAGCAACACTTAGCTTCTAATCAAAGTAATTATTTCGACTCTAATACAAAAGCTGTAATTGGTATGTATCTCTCTTCTTCTTCTTCTTCTCCTTCTTCATCTTCTTAATGTAGGAGAAGTCCTGGGTAAATCAAATTTTTGTCAGCCGGAACTGTCAGAGGTACGTAATTTTACAGAGTGTCTTAGGATGCTGATGTCCAACGATCATAATACCTTTTTGGAAGTCGTCCTGGTAATATTTAGAGTCAGGTTTAATTAGCATTGATATTTTTGCTAATGTTGTTCCTGTTGGACCTGTTCTGGTCCAATCTTTCTACATGGTTTCTTCATAGTATTCGTCTTGTTCTAATCGATCTTAGATGCCCTCGAACTCACATGTTTGATGTTCGGAGTATTTTCTTTGTAAAAGAAGTTTCAGGTCGCGTTTCAGCGGCATATCTTTTAATAGTGGTCTGATGCATGTTTTGTATATCCGTAGGTACTTTGCAGTCTATTGTCATATTTTTATTTTTATATAAATTTTCCACGGTAGCATTGTGATATAGCCGAAACCTTTGTAGCCTGGGCACGAACTTTTTCTGGAATGTTACTGTTACTAAATACACCTAGGTATTCAAAATTCATTACCTAAGTAATCGTTTGACCGTCCACGAGGTGTTTATAGACCGGGAGCCAGTGACAGATTTAGGTCAGTTGGTTGCTCCCGGCCGAAAATTGGAGGAATGCTTCACACAGTTGTGTTATGAAGCAAGGTAGACGTCCGCTGGACCATCGTTGGGGCGTAAGGCAACGGCAGCCTAAAACGCATGTAAGAAAAAAACGAGTTTTCAGTGCTTTGATCCCGGTTGAAATTTTGTCAAATAATAGTTCACATAATACTAAGATGAAAAATCAAAATCCGCTGGCCGTAGGCCGGGGCTAAAGCCGTCCGCTGGGGCAGGAAAGATGCAGAAACCAGGTTTTGTCTATTTAAATGTACCAGCTTTTTTATTTAACTATTATCAGGTGTGGAACTGTTATCAGACACCAGCCGACGGGTGTCTTTATTTAAGGTATTACATTAATGTTATCACAAAATTACATGCATAATAATAATTATTATCGTATGACTGTATCGAATAACTTTGATTACATTAATGTAATACCTTAAATAAAGACACCCGTCGGCTGGTGTCTGATAACAGTTCCACACCTGATAATAGTTAAATAAAAAAGCTGGTACATTTAAATAGACGAAACCTGGTTTCCCAGCGGATTTTGATTTTTCATCTTAGTATTATGTCAACTATTATCTGACAAAATTTCAACCGGGATCAAAGCACTGAAAACTCTTTTTTTTTACATGCGTTTTAGGCTGCCGTTGCCTTACGCCCCAACGATGGTCCAGCGGACGTCTACCTTGCTTCATAACACAACTGTGTGAAGCATTCCTCCAATTTTCGGCCGGGAGCAACCAACTGACCTAAATCTGTTACTGGCTCCCGGTCTATTACGGCTCTCTCTGTTTATTGTCATAGATTGGGTGTACTTGGTTTAGAGTTTCATATTGTATTTTTCTGCTGTTATTTTAAATACATGCAGTGAACGCTGCAAGGTAATCAATGTATTGTCTGCAAAGCACAAAATGTTTAGCTTTTATTACCTAGCCTGTATCGAATAAGATTTTGTGCTTATACTTTTCTATGATTTTGTCCATTATCAGATTAAACAATGCAGGGGGCTGATACTGTCTTATTTCAGAAGAGACTTTTACCTTTTCAGTCAATTTTCAGAGCATCATTTGGTTACATGATCAAATGCTTCCGTTAGATCAATGATACATAAGAATGCCGGTTTGTTATTATATTCGATGGCTTTCTCTATTATTTCGACGTGTTCTTGCGAAATCCCTGCTGTTCCTTGCTTATTCCCACCCTACTAATTATCTCATCTGATAAGATTTTGGTCAACAGGTTTAAGATGCTATTGAGTGAACATAATATACTTACCTCTATAGTTATTTAGGTCTGTTTTGGCCCACTTCTCAAAACCAGAATTGATATGCTTGTTTGCCATTGATCAGATATAGTCCCCGTGTTAAATATCTTTTTGTAAAGGGTGGCTAGTTCTGAAGTTAACATTTTGTTTACAATTTGATCAGGCCCTGGAGATTTTCTGTTTTTTAATAATTTTATTGTAGATGTGACGTTGTCTTCAGTAATTTCTACTGTGAAATACTGGCAATTCTTTTCAATGTATACATCATTCTGAGTAACTTCTGTTGTATTCGCTGGTCGCGCTCTGCACCGGGGTCTTAAATTACTCTACCCATTTCTGGGGGGAGGGGGGTGTGGATTTTGATTGTAAGTTATATTTTGTTTGTTGTAATAGGTAAGTATCAATCTTTAAACTTCAAATCATTAAAACTTTTAAATAATTAATTCCAATACAGATACTCGTAGGTTACATAAATCTATTTAGATATATTTTTTTAGGTGCTATGAACAGTGGTATGGGAAATACACATTTAAACAAAGTATTTACTGCAATGAATATCCCACAAATCAACTGGCATACGTATCAAACGCACGAAAATGAAGTAATTAGGGGTGTTGAAGATCTAGCTGGAGAAAGTTGTTTAGCTGCTGCTCGAGAGGAGAGACGATTAACAATTGAAAATGCTGACAAGTTAAAAATTTTATTGTAAGTGAAAGCGTCATGTCGGAATGACTTATTTTAATGAAATTATGAAATATAATATGTACTTGTATCTATAATCTATATAATAGGTATAATGTAGGTACCTATAATATATAATGTATATTACTTTATGAAAAAAGATTCTCGGGTTGGTTGGATTACCAATCAAACAAAAAACGACTTCTTTTGGTCGACGTTTCGAAAATTATATATTTTCATCTTCGGGACGAACAAATCGTGATGGAAAATAATTTGATCTTGCTTGACATTAAATACTAGAGCGTAGCGGAGGTATTGATGGTAACATTTATTACCAACATTTATACCAACCCAATAATCTTTTTTCATATTACCATATGCATTGGATAAGAATTGTGTTTTTTGTATTTATAGGAAATTTTAATAACAGGAGAAAAAAATAATGATAATTAATAATTAAAATGTTTAACTATATTATTCTCTACTTCTTTTTTCAGATCTTCTAATCATCAAGCAGATTTCCTATTTCCTTCCTCGAGTAACATTGATATTGAACAAAAGAATATTTCAGATAATAAGATTGTGCGTATAGCAGCGTCTTTCGACATGGGGTGGTTCACAAGAGGCACAGGAAGAACATATGATAGTCTATCTGGAACAGCTACTTTAATGGGATATTTTACGAAAAATGTTATTTCATATGTAACGTTAAACCGCAAATGTGCTAAATGTGATCAAGGGCACTCGCCTGAGGATCATAATTGCCGTTTAAATTTCGTGGGTAGTGCTAAGGCTATGGAGTCTCATGCAGCAGTTCTTCTGACGACAGATCATCCCATTCTGTCAGCAATATATTCATCGCTGACAATGATAGCAGCTCCATTTGTGCCGTAAGAGCGGCAAATGACCATGAAATTTTTAAACAATCGGATAAAAATCATACGTCGAAAGGTGTTGTGAGTGAATTGTATAAAATAAGTAAGTGCTATAAAGAACTGACAGGTACTGCTATCCAACATCTTAAAAAATGCTTTAACTACTGCGTGTCACAAAATCTGGGAGATCAAACTAGTATGGCACAAGCTATTAAAAATATCCCCTATCATGCTTTTAACCATCACAATGATTGTGGTAAGTGGTGCGGTTATAAGTCAAACACTGAGAGTTATCGACACACAAATATCAGTGACGGTTTCAAAGATGACAATTTGTTTGAAGCTTTAAAATCTATCTTCAATAATCTAGCACTTAAATCTTGTCAATTTGTTAGTGGAGCTTCTAGTAATCCGAATGAGAGCTTGAACTCTATAATAGTAAGCAAAGCTCCAAAAACACGACTGTATGGTAAATCAGCCGCAGGAGATGGAAGAGTAGCGTGTGCAATAAGTAAAAAAAATATAGGGGAAAAGTAGATTACTCATTTATCGCAAAATCTAAAAATGTCGTCTGGAGATCACACTGTGAAATTTTGTAATAAAATTGATTCTTTTTGTCAAACAAGATATGCTAAATCCGTAACACGAGCTGCAAAACTAAAACGTATTTAAAAAAAAAAAATCAAAAACTACCTTAAAAAATAAAAATGAAGCCAAAGAGGGTACTTTGTATGAAAGTAATATAGGACTACTTCATTCCCTGCATGAATCCATTCCGGTTGCAAAAGTAGATGACAATAAAGAACCGATTTCAATATTATTTGATTTAGAGACAGGAAGTTTTTCAAAAACTTCTGATATTTTACAGATTGCTGCAAAGTACAAGCAGTATGAATTTTCAGTGTACGTTAAACCAACACAAACAATATCCAAAGAAGCTAGTAAAGTGCATGGTTTACAATTGATTAATAATAAACTTGTACTTCATGGCAAATCTATTACAACTGTTTCTTTATCAGAAGCTTTGGTAGCGTTTTGTGAATTTTTATGTTTATTCAAATGCAAATGCATTTTAATTGCCCATAATTGCTCTTTTGACTATCCTCGATTAATGGGTGCTATAGAAAAATGTTTCTTAAAAGAACATTTTCATGGAATAGTTCTTGGATATTCTGATTCACTGTCTATAATAAAAAAAAAAAACTGGAAAATCAAAGAAAGGTGATAATATATTAGAAAATCTTGCTAAAGAATTGCACATAAATTCTGATAAAGCTCATGATGCTCTTCATGACGTAGTCATGCTGGATCAAGTTTTAAAGAAGTTAAATATAACCACTCATGATTTACTTGGTTCTTTTATTAGTTGGGACGATGCTTGCAATAAAATAAAATTTTTGAAGAATTTACCTGTTGCTATAAAAAAATTAAATTTATTGAAAGACTGTGTATCAACAAGTATGAGAAAAAAAATGGTTGCTGTAAACGTGACTTACGAAATGGTTGAAGATGCATACAACAAAAATAAATATAAAGGTTTATTAAACATTTTAGGGAAAGATGAAAACGGTGTTGTTAAAGTTACCAAACAGAAAAAAAATTTACGAAGAATTTTTAATTTTTTAGAAAATAAAGAAAAAATATAATCAAGAAATCGTTATTACAAGATTAATTACCAACAAAATGAAACATTATAAGTCATTTATATTTTATTCCTATTAGATTAAATAAAAAGTCCTAATAAAACATTGTTCATGGGTACCCCATCATGCAACACAATTCCATCTGGAGAACATCCTAGCCAGGCGAATTTCCAATTGATGATGAAGCCAGTCTCTTGTATTACATCCAACTATCAATAAACAAGATTTATGTAAATCCATTGCGAAAATAAGAAAAGAAGATTGGATTACTTACTGGATTTTCATGTCCATATTTTTTTCTTTCCACTGTCTCGAAAGTCAGTCCGTATGATATTACGAAACTCTAACTCGTGTTAGATCGTGCCTGCCATACACCTTACAAACAAATCTTTCTACACAGTCAATATCTGTTAAAGTGTGGTTCGCTGGTAAAGCTCATGATAAATTCTTTCCTAAATTTGTATAGATGACTTTAACACTTGCAAGCGTAAGGAGGTATTCTTAGATTTAAGACCAATTTCTATCCATAATGACACTTGATTCACTATTTAATGCATATTCCTCTGTGCTATTATTAAGATATCTATATCAGAAGCTCGTACGACAACATTTGTATTTTCAGGTTATTTAGAGACATGAAAAATAATCCGAATATCAGCTTCATTGTGATTACAACAAATTAACTGGTCAACTTCGCATTTTATGTGTCCATTATGTTTATAAAACAGTACAATTTGCTCTGAGAGCCTTATATCCTAGAATTCCTACTATGTTGTCTGTTTTTCAATATAGTTAACTAAAAACTGCACAAGCTCTGCTTTGAAAGAGCCATTTCGCAATGCTTTTAAAAAGTCGTTTGGACGTTTCTGATCTTCTCCAACAATACTACTAGAATACTAGGAATACTTACTTCTCTCTGTTACACATGCACGTCTATCTCTTCATCAAAAACCAAATCAAATCTTTTACTTGTACTTTTGCACAACTTCTTAAGAATATGAAGAGCTAATCTGCCAAAGGAGGCTGGGATGTCACCCTAAAGATGCAAAAAAAAGAATCCATCTAATTTAGTTCAATCTACTTTGTCCGGTGTAAGAGAAGGGTGCGTTTGATTTTCTAATAATTTAAATAATTTTGATTTATCTGTTTTGTTCATGATTCCATCGATATCACTTAATGATAATGGAACTGTGGTCAGAGGAAATGTCAGTACGCTTAATAAATCAATTTCATTCTATAAAGCTAATACTAAAATGTTAATTTAATAATGTTAATAATACTAAGATGTTAATTCAAAATGAAACATGACAATATATACTTTTAATTTTTATCTTAACTTTTCTCATTGCACAATGCTAGCAAGTTATGCGAAAAATAAAAATTATGTAATTTTCGAGTGAACTTTCGTAAAAAACTTTCAACTTGACGAATTTCTACTTTGCAACTTCCACGGAGAGACCATACAAATAAATCACATATGGTCATTCCTTTAACGTACATTTGGACTTGGCATTGCATATAATACTGATGATTTCCATTTAAATTAATTTCATTGTCAATTATAGTTAAATAAGAAATGTTACATTTTTGGAGAGCCGCTTCATAATTGGCAATTTCTTGCATGTAATTGGGCATTTTTTCACTTCGATAAGTTTAGTGACGCACCCTTCTTCAATCCCTATTGATTCAACAGAAACTTCAAGCCATGGTTGAATAGGAGAAACAAAAAAACCAATCTGGTAAACTTCAGCTCCATACAGTTTCACATATTCTTCAATTGAAAATTTTTCTTTTGACAAACCATATTGTAAATTTTTGTTTGTAACACTTTTTGAAGCTACAAATTCAGCAGCAAGAGAATTTTTACTTTTTTTTTAACCTTGTTATAAGGTGGGCTTTTGAGCTTGCAGTTACACGAATCTTCAAACCATCATTGAAGCACTTTGATTTTTTGTTCTAACACATAACTGAAGAATTTCGTCGTCTGTCAAGCGAACAAATTTTTGTAAAATTCTCTTGCTTTTCCATCATAAAAATTTGCCTCACGTAGTGTTCTTCGTACTTAGAACAAAATAGGAAAGATCAATTATATTTTGTGCGTTTTTTGCAATGCCGATCTTGCTTCCGTTATTATGTCCCCAACAGACGATTTAAATCCTGCAAAGTCTTCAGGGCGAAAAATTCTAGGGGGTAGTTCTGATTTTTTATTAACTTTCTGCGGAAATAGTTCTGCAATTTCCTTTCCTTTGGAATACACTTCTTTTCCCAATTGATTTATCAACGGTTTACCCCATTCTTGCTGAACACTTGTTTTTGATTTGCTTTCTTCTACGCTAATATAATGAATCAAGGTAAAAATAATATTTTATCATTTCCCAAGCGCTTTCGCCACACAGGTACATTTTGTAGATATCAAGTTGCGCGATTTTCGTCAATTTTTAATTGCACATTGTACGACTATGGAATTTAAAGAATTGTGAAAACCTTCACAACAATTTGTTGTTTTGGGGCTATTGCCTGCAACACCAGCTATGTATGTGGAAAAAAAATACGTCAACACATCGTTGTAGCGATCATCGTCGGGAAATGTCGCAGCTAGATTGTCAAATACGGGCCGCACTTCTTCTGCTGGAATAAACGACAAAGCAGCCAGAGATTTCAGTTTTAACTTTACATCAATGTCAGACTCAAATTCTATTTTCAAGCCTGCACTGTTAATTCTTCGTAATAAACTTTGGTTTAAGTGGAAGTAGCAACCTTTGATTTCTGCTTCCGGGAAAGCAATCCGAGCAGCACAAATACATGCTTTCTCAAAATCAATCAAAATTTTCTGCGGTGCAAATAGAACATTTTTCAAAGTTCTGTTTTGTCAATGTTCTCTTTTATCAATGTTCTTTTATTTCAGTGTTCTGTTTTTTCAGAGTTCTCTTTTGTCAATGTTCTGTTTTTTCATGGTTCTGTTTTTTCATTGTTCTGTTTTTTCATTGTTCTGTTTTTTCATTTTCTGTTCTGTCATGTTCTGTTCTTTCATGTTCTGTTCTGTCCGGTCACCAAAATTAACATGTAAAACTTAGGGTTAACCTTGTAACGCTATCGTCCTTTCTGGAAGTTACATAAATAATTATTTCTAATGAGTAAATATTGCTACGACCTCGACGATGGTATAAACTCAATTACTCTTGCTCTTCTTCCAGGTCGTAGATACTTTATTGTTGGGTGCCAAATTATTTAAAAAAATAATTAAATGCTTTTGTTCAACTCAAATAAAAGAATTCATATGGATAATCGTATTTAATTAACAAGAGTAAAAAAAAATTATAGACCTTTTAACAAATTAACGTGTTGGAGTTGGTGTAGGGTATAGCGCGTGTACTTAAAGACTAACTGTAAACTACACAACATGAAACAACAACACAAATAGAAAAATTAATATAAAATAAATGAGTCTGAGTTTTAATTATAAAATTTGTTGTACGACCTTTGTTTTTCTAATAATTCGCGGCACAATCTTCACGATATATCCAAACAATCTTAACAGCCACTATCTGCTTGGCTCAACACTTGGAAATCGTATCAGAAATTTCTTGGTTCGCAATCGAATTTAATATGAACTTGCTCGTACCGGGTAATTCTCAGACTGATTTTCTGGCCGTTATTATTTTTCTCTATTTCCATCGATATGGACCGTCGAGCCATCTTCAATTATTTTAATTTTATTAATTGAAAATAATTTATGAATCTCTCAGCTTTGATCGAGTTAAATCTTTTGATACCGATTCCATTGAGGCTTGGTTTCTCCTTATGGCGGTTTGATGGTAGAATTTTGGGTGGTAAAAATATTCCTCCAGGACACTTGCCTGTTCTGCAGTCACCGCAAATAAATAATAATGGAGGACGTGTTTTTGGCCACAACTTCCTTCAAAAATCTTTCCCAATTTTGGTGGATCTTCCACAACATTGTCTTCGTGGTTCTTGAATTTTAATTTCGAAATCGTGTTCGAATTTTGTAAAATTTAAATCAAGTTTACTTTATATAATTTAAAACTTAGAAAAAATAATTTTGATCGTTGAAAAAAACTTAAAATTAGGAACATGGTAACTTAAACTATTTACATGGATATTAAAACATATGAGGTTAACGCCGGTAAAGTGTCGTTCGACCTCCAGGACCCTTTGCGCAAGTTGCAGGATCGTGGAGTTCCTTCTCACCAAGAAACCTTCCTCCTTGACCCCGGGTATCATAGCAATATATTGTGGTGTTTAAATTAGTTTTTTTTATAAAAGACTTGACGTAACGTCTCTGGTCTCTCTTTTGGTTGCAGGCGTAGTAAAATTATTCTTGTTTGCGGTGCTATGCAGTATTAACCTAGCATTTTGATTTTCAAACGAAGTATTTACAAAAGTTTTATATTCGAGTACATAATTATACAACAATTATTTACAATTTACGTGTAATAGTATCAGTGTTCAAATAAATATCAATAAATAACAAGGCTCTTAAGGGGAGGTTACCGTTCAGAAGCATGAAAAATGCATGAACTTCGGGAATTTTTTTGTTATACTAGGTAAATACTTTTGGAAATAGGTTTTAAGGTATTTTATTCTTTTATCAATGGAGATTAAATTACAATTTTATTTATAAAAAAAATATCAAAAATGGCGGCTCCAGCTCCCGTCAAAAAAAGTCACGATGGCAGGGGTTGATCTGCGCGGGGCGCTCCACAGCCTTGCCAGTTCATCTGAAACAGAAATGGGTTGAAAATTATTAAACTAGATTAAATTTGGGGGGCCTTATCGGTTTTCGTTTTGTAAAAAACTCCCGCATAGCAAAATGGCAGCCGTTAAAAAAAAAAACAATTATTTTGCCCTGTTTTTTTTGCTTCAACGGACGAAAAAAGTATTTATAAATCAAATGACAAAAATCGCTTCCTGATGGCCCCGCAAATTGAATTTCCTTTCAATTGCGCAAAGATTCATTTGAATCGGTATATCAGTTGAAGCTGTAGAGCGCTCCGCGGTTTGAAAAATGCTGTTTCTAGAAAAAAGCATTTGAAATTTAAAATTATTACAAAAACTTTAACAACATACATTTAATTAATCAGCTATTCCAGCACCATACAGAGGCCCTTCTTCTTCTTCCAAGAACTGATTTTGCTGAACCTGAAGGTTAACTTTTTCTATCCTAGCCTTTTTCACGTAGTCGCACATGTTTTTCTCTGCCGCCGCCACACGCTTCCTGTCAGTCAGCTCCGCGAAGTTCCTGCTGTTCTTCCCGACTATGATCCCTAGCGTATTCATCGTTTTCAAAATGGAAGAGTAGCCTTCGTTGAAGATCCCAGTAGCTATATATGCGGCTGCTTGGATCGCCTTCGCACCACAATGAAGGTGTTTGGGAACCAGTTTCCATACGCACGCGTTGAAGCACTCATTATCATTTTGTGTATTTCCACCGATGCATCTTTGCAACAAATCTTCACTGGAAAGAGCCACATACACTGGTCGAATAGCTTTTTGAACAGTTTCATGAAGGGCTGGTTTGTGGTCGAAGTCATCGAGGTGACCCGTAGCTTCAGCGACGCGCCACTTGCACCAACTGTTTTCACCTGGCGGACAGTTTTCATGTTGAGGTTTGTCATCTGTAGAACATTTATGGTCAAAAGTTGCCCACACAGCCTTTCTCATTTCATCTACAGAATCAGGGTGCCTTCTAATAGCTAGTCCATAATACAATGTGAGGTCTTTTATCAATTTGTCGGTCAACTTGCCACTGCCTTTGCCTCCAACCCCTTTATTTTTTTTTTTGACATCGCGCAATCGAGTGCCCATCCGCTTTTGCACATGACCTATGCATTCCTTCTTTTGTATAGAGAGATCACTATATGGATCACAAGCAAGTAAAGCACTGAAAGTTTTAGTATCTCCATCGCCGATGTATGTAGCATATTTTACACCCAGCAACTCTTCGGAGCGAGAAAACATTTCTATCATACCATCAACTTCCATCTTACCAGCACTTCCGGAATGATTTATGCTGCAAATTTCTTCGTGAGTCTCGTACCAAGTATCATATTCTGGGGTTTGTTTTGCAGTGGACCAATTGCTGCAACCTTGGCAGAATGAAGACTTGACCACCAAATCTACAATTTTGTGCGTGTATTTACCAATCAACGTTGCGATGCCGAATAACGAAGAAAACCCGCGCTTCTTCCAGGTTCCGTCGCCAGATACACTCAAATGCGTTTCTTCATTTCTGGCTTCCACGTTTTTTTGCTTCTCTTCGTGAACCGCCGATTTCGCAGATTTCGCTGAATGCTTTCAAATGTGCTTTTTGTTGCTTCATGTAGATTGCCGATAAATGTATAATAGGTGCTATGTCCAAAGCCTGTAGATAATTCCATCAATGAACACAAAAGGTTCATCGAACGTAACCCAAGCCCTAAAATTCTCATCACAAACATAAATCGACGATTTATTTCGTAGGCAGAATTTACTAACGGGCTTGAAGAGACATGCTGTTGCTTCTTGCACTTGCACATGAGAAATAATTTGAAGCCAAGTCCACGTTCACACATGCGATTAAATTTTATATCGCCGTCGCATTGTTTACACTTCAAACACTGGGACAAAAAGTTAAACACAGTTAAGAAATCGAGAATAACGTTTTAGGCCAACATCGACTACGATGTCATCATAATTCGCGTCCTTCATTTTCGCGGCTGAAGTGCTAGCAAAAACATTCTCATTCTTCACTTTCTCTGCATCGTACCTGAATTTCTTCTTCCGTGGACGAGTTGGGTGGACACCACTCTGTGATTTTCGCGAATTCGGCATTTTTAAGACTGTTAATTTTTAGACAATCGTTGCACAACTGAGAATATGTAGTTTTTCAATCTTTCCGACCGACTGTTTCACGAAGTACCTCAAGTAGCGAGAAAAAACCTCCCCCAACAAACTACAATAACTTTGTATAATAATATAATGACAGATATGTCAGATAAGACGTAATAATTATATAGGTATCTTTATATCTCGATAAAGTGACTATATAGCAAGCGCGTTCTGAGCACCTCAGCTTCCTATTTTCCAGCCAGCGGGCGGTTCCGCTCAACTGGCTGTAAATTCTAAAATACATTAGATATGAAAATATCCTATTACCCACGTGTTCTAAACACTTTAAAGCTGCCAATTATGTATTAAAAAAAAAAATCGAAATTTTCATCGTCCTGAACGGTAACCTCCCCTTAAGCACATAGAACAGGTAAGTAGTAAATTATCAATTTCACTGTTATTAATTCTTTCAAAAATTCGTTTTCATCTAAAATAGTAACTGAATACCTGATAATCTGATTTCAGATTTCACGTAATCTAATTGTTCCGCAGGTTCACCAGTGGTGCACTTCATCCAGTAACCCATTAATTAATCCTCTGTCCATACATAGTTGAGACCGGAGAAAGTACCATATTTATTCAAATCTTTCAATCGTAGTTTTTATCTTCCAAACTCTGGATTCTATAATTAATAGATAACTTCCAATTGTTCCAGGAGATTTATACTTTTAATGAAATCAAAAAAAGGAAAACACTTTTTTTTATCCAAATGTCTGCTGTCTATTTTCCCTTTTTTTTATAAATCATCTATCTTGATTCAAAAATAACTTGAAGAATTTTAAGTGCACACAACGTTTGTTTAGAATATAAATGCTAGTCATTCAAGCATTTCGTGGCTTCGCATTTGTCCACAGTTGAAATCGGTTAATTTAATTAGCTGCATTTGGTTTTGTGAATATTACGAAAATTCATTTCAATATAATATACTAACAAAACTAAGTTGATACAAAATGGTAACATGAACAATAACAAAATAACATAAACGAAAAACAATAACTGGGGATCGCAAGAAATTTAGGTTTACCTTTTATTCTTGTGATAGAATTGGTTGGTGGCTCCGCAACCTCGGCTATTAGCCTGTATTACTAAAATGATTCTAAGCAGCACGGGTTCTTCTCGGCATATTTTAATTCTAACGGATGCGCGCTTTCTACTCTCCGCGCTGTATCTCGAGCAAAGCTGAGTATACAAAAAAAATTAACTTAAATAACGTATTTCACCTAGGAAACAAGATAATTGCAAAAAACCGATTTTCGTGACCTTTGACCTTCAATATCTTGGATCGCGGACACGAGATTATATGAGACTTTTCTACCTGTATTTAGAATATCGAAACTAAGGTTTACACCAATATACAGCTTATTCCTTCTCATTCCGAGGTTTGCCCTTTATTTTTCCTTGACTGGACTACAGTGACTATGTAGTCTAAACAGTATTTATTGGGAAATAGCTGGTTGTCGGCCTTGGAATAGTTTCTGTAACATATGTTAAGATGTGAGATGAAGCGCATGTGTGCAAGCAACTGCAAGGCCAATGCAAACGAATGCAAGCTGATGAGGAGTGCGTGTTTGAGTGTGTAATGTAAAACACCTTCTAATAAAAGGTTATAAATATAAAACACAGTTTTATTTAGAGAGCGATAAGCACACAACAAGCAACTTATAACATGGTGGCAGCAAAAAAACACAAAACCAGTGAAAATTTTTAAAAAGTGTGTGCAAGAAAATGCAAGAAACAAATTTAAAAATTCCAGGAGAGATGGTTTTTGAAGGAAATGTTGCGGCAAACTGGGAAAGATTTAAAAAGAAATTCGACTTTTATCTTGAAGCGAGTGAAAAAAAAGACAAAAGTGACAAATTAAAAATAGCCCTACTCATGAATATGATGGGGGATGAGGCAATGGAAGTCTATGAAACATTTAAGTACAGTGGAAGTGAAAGTGCAGAAAATTTTCAGGATGTATTGAAAAAGTTGGATGATTACTGCAAGCCACGAAAAAATGTTGTCTTTGACAGATTTAAGTTTTTTTCAAGATCGCAAGAAATAAACGAAACAGTGGACAAGTACGTTACTGAACTAAAAAAGTTAGCGTCACAATGTGATTTTGGAGAGCAAATGGAATTTTTAATTCGTGATAGACTCGTTCTGGGACTGGCGGACAAAAATGTTCAAGAGAGATTGTTAAGAGATGCAGATCTAAAGTTGGCAAAGGCCATGGATCATTGCAGATCCAGTGAAGCAAGCAAGAAACAAATGATTGAAATTTCAAGTGCAAACTCGAGCAGTGCAGTGAATGTAGTGAACACGAAACAATCCAAGTTTGAACACAAAGTCAAAAGTGAAAAAAGCAATCAGAAGTGTAAAAAGTGCAACTTTAAACACACACTCCTCATCAGCTTGCATTCGTTTGCATTGGCCTTGCAGTTGCTTGCACACATGCGCTTCATCTCACATCTTAACATATGTTACAGTTTCTTCGTGCAAGTTTCTTATCATGTCATATATGTATTTTGTCTAGTGTCAACTTCAAGGAGGAATTGTCAGATTGTCGCATTTCTAATATGCGTAATTGATTTTCTTCAATTTTTTGTTGACGTTCTTGGACTGTCTGAAATATTCCATATACTGTAAGATATCATATTAATAACTATAATGAATAAAATTTAATATTATGATAAATTGTTTAAACCTCACTAGTATTCAGAGTCACTTGCCTTTGATCTCTTGTGACCGTCACATTATCTGAAGCATTGCATTCTTCATCACCTGAATCTTCAGGAACCAAGATTCCAGCGTCATTTTGAAAAGATAAAATTATTGGCTCTGATCCAAAATTTGTTGAAGCAGCAGCATTTATATCTTTATTTGACTGTGATGAAATAATATTGTCAAATAGTGCATCAATATTAATTTCTTTGATTCGTTGTTTTATTTGCCCTCATTTTATTATCATATTGTTAATGATATGAAGGTGTCGGTTAATTAACAAGCTACAACAAAATTCGCAAGTATAATGCCTACATTAAATTACTATTGTAGCAAAAGTTTTGAAATTAAATTCGACAATAAATTAACGAAATTGAATATAAATGACAATGATGTTATACATTTTCTTCAGATTCAGTGCAAGAAGCATTTACATACTACTCTTCCCACAGTTAAGCTTCTTCTTTTCTCACAATGCAGTCATTTTTAATCCTACATTTATATTTTTTCCAGCCAGGTTCAGGAGTACTTGATGGGTTGTCTCTCAAAGTCTGGAAGTTCTTAGATGGCCAAAATACAAATCCATCTTTCGCCCACTGATAGGGAATTATTTTTTGTTATTATTGCAACAATTCTAAAGTGATCTTCCATTTCTTCTAAAATACATAGTTTACGAAATATTCGACCGTTTCCAGACTTTTGGTACACCCTGCATGCTACACGCGGACGCGCCTTAAAGGTAACTCTGACATCAGTGGCGGATCCAGGGGAAGGGCGAATGCCCCCCCCCCTTGGGAGCTCTAAAAACATTAATTCTTACACTAAAAAATTCTGACGCGTTACAAGTTCCTGAAACTATTTTGCGTACTCAAAAGCACGCTTAATTCGATTATTTTCATCAACCGAAAATTGGTTTTAAATTAGGCACATTCTATTTAGATCTTTAAATGAAGTTTCCCTTTGTAAACGTGGCTTTGTAGACAACCCGCCAACTACATTAGACTTATTAGATCGACAGCGCCGAGCGGGAAAAGGCACTGTCGCCACTCGTTCGTATAATTTGCCGCAAATTTTACAATTGTAATGATTTAGTCAGGTTAAGTTATGTTTTTATGTGCTTGGTGTATTGATGTATTGAGAATTTTGACGAATTTATGTTGTTATCATATTATTGTTATAATTTAGAGCCCGGATTTTAAGCTTTTTGCTTATTGCTCTAAATTATAAGCAAAAGATATTCCTTTTGGATCTTGACGTTTCTTACAAATTGCATTGATTTGGCCTAATGTTGATAGTGCTTATTTTGATTTTTTCTCGAGAAAATTTTTAATGATTTTTTAGAACTTGGAATAATTCTGTTAAATCTTAAATTACAATTATATACTATTTATACTATAAATTAAAAATTGTTGAGACAACGCAATCTTTTATTTTTAAGCTGTACTGCAAGTTTGCACTTTAATTCCAACATCTTAGTCATCTAAACTCGAGGTAACATAAACAAAATATGCGTATTGATATCTTTAATATTCGATATTCTCGTATATCCTGTACCTCGGACATGACAAATTCCGTGATTTACATTTCTTACTTTATTATGCAGTACTTTTAGAGCTATTTTAGTTTGAATGGAATTTAGCACTACAATGCAGATTTTTACAATATAATATGGATAATTGGAAATTATCTGGTAGTTTGTGACTTGCTTTTGGTTCGTATTGTTTAATGTTTAATTGTTTAAAAGTGATTGTTTTGAGTTAGTTTGTACGTTGTGCGATTTTAAAATTTTTTTCGCACATACTAACAATGCCGAAAGTTAAAGATAAAGGGACACCATTGTGGATAAAAGATTTCCCAGAAATTGTTATTTAAAATTACCAATTTTTCTGCAGACGTTGGTCTAAGCATGTAAGAAAGTTTTCTTCCTTTTATAAGTGTGTAAAAATATTAATATATTTTAGCTCGCCATTGACAAGAAGCATAATGTTTTACAACATGTGAAAACAATTGCAAATCTGCAACGTACCAAAAAGTATTTTCTAACTAAACAGCAAAGTAAGTAACAACGATCTATCCGCCATCGCAGATGAAATTATAGAAATATTTCCAACAGAGGTAAAAAGCGTTTATTATGAACCTCCAATTTATAAAACATATTCAAAAATAAATATATCCCAACATGCTCGTGGTCGATTGTACTCAAAATTCCACAATAAATTACAAACTTTCCGTCGTATGTCTGGTTTTCAAAAAACGCGAAAAATTTCGACACAACTATTGAAGAAATGTTCAATACCGGGTAAGAATTGTTTGTATTTCTATATTTTTACGTTGTTTTTTTTTATTTATATATTCATAAATTATGATACAATTGATAATTTTATATTACTAAAATTCCCATAGATGCTGACGTTAACCGAAGTTTATCCTGGTTAGACCACAATAAAACTTTTTATGCGGAACAGCTTCCAGTCCATTGGACTAATACGTCGCATTTCCGATTTTAAAAAGTAAAAAATTCGAGTGAGAGTGTATCTCAATATTTGGAACAGTATCCAGTATTAAGAGATCCTCTATATGGCGATAAATTAATTACTATTGATTTTAACACCCTGTTTGAAACAGAGGAGAGTAATAATTTTTACTTGAAATGGAAAAAGAAATTGTTAAAAGCGACCGACGATAAAAAAAAATACGACGCAGATAACTAATTTTAAAAGTATTCTTTCTAAAGAGACTGTTAGTCAGCGTAAGTATCATCCGCGTGTAATATAACAATTTATTGATTTATAAAAATAATATTACTAAATTTTATTTTTTAGATGCCAAAGAGTTTGTGCAAATATTACTTTTAGCTCATCTTATTTCACCTAGATGTTCAATTCCAATAAATAAACCAAAACCTTGGAAACCTACAACCTGCGAAATTCAAGATGGCCTTGCAATTCATGTGTTAAAGTAAAATAATATTATTTGAAATCAATAATTTATTCAATGTACAGTTCTACCAACTTGAGAAAAAACTTTAGAAGCGTAGTCGGCGCTGGCAAAATTGAAAATGTATACTCAGATGAAGAAGTTTCTCGATGCGAATATTTAAAATCCATAAATAATTTTCTCAAATTGCAGTCAATTTATAAAGATTTGTTTTGAAAAGAACACCTATTTTCTAAACAATGTAGCTCAAATATAAATAACACAAAACTAAATAAGACAAACAACCAAGACAAATGTAAACACACGTAATGATTTGTAACTTTTATGTACAACAGAACTAAGAAGTTAGAAAATAAATGTCAACATATCCGAAAAATGAGTATGGTTCTTCAACTCGCTCTAGTAAACCACGGAAATCAGTTTATAAACAGTGAATCACGTGAAGATAACAAAGGTGAAAAGAGTGCCAGTGCAAGAAAACTTTCGAGTGCCGTTAGTGAGAATATTATTGTTAATCCTCTACATTGCTATAGATTAATTGAATTTTCACCATATTCACAGCATTGTCGGATATTCTTATTTGTCGAATTTGTAAGGGGGATGTTCAATTTACAGAAACTGGAATACGTGGCCTCGGGTTCAAGCTTGTTATCAATTGCAAATGTGGATCTAGACAAATCAGATCAGGTCCTTTAATCAATACCGGATTTGAGGTAAATAGTAGGATTGTGTTTAGCATGCGACTTTTAGGGGTTGGCAGAGCAGGATTAAATTTATTTTGCAATTACATGGACATCGGCAGTGGCATAGCTGAAGAAACTTATAACAGAATTTGCAATCACATTCACGGCGCTGCAAAGACAGTGTATGAATTATGCTGTAAAAAAGCTATAGAAGAAGCAAAAATACAGAATGAAAAACATGCAAGACCTATTCTGAATTTCAAAGGATCTGGTGATGGAAGTTGGAAAAGACGAGGATTTAAATCATTATTTGGAGTAACAACTCTTATAGCATATAATTGTGGAAAAGTCATCGATCTCGTTGTACAGAGCAGTTACTGCCATGCGTGTGCATTGTGGAGAAACAAACCTAAAACTTCACCAGAGTATATAGCATGGCAACAGGATCATGACGAAGAAATTTGTACAAAAAATCATGAAGGATGTGCGGGAAGCATGGAAGTGGAATCCGTTAAAATAATGTTTTCGAGATCAGAGCAATTATATGGAGTGAAATATGGTAATTACATTGGCGATGGATATTCAAAAACGTTTTCAGCAGTTGTCGAATTAAATCCTTACGGTGATGAACTGACAGTTGTCAAAAGTGAGTGCATAGGCCATGTGCAGAAAAGGATGAGAACTCGGCTCCGAAACGTCAGAAAAGTTAAAAAATTGGGCGGAAAAGGAAAATTGACGGAGGCTTTAGTGAAAAAACTCAGTACGTACTACGGATTAGCGATTAGAAGAAATGTTGAAAGCATCGAACACATGAAGAGGGCTATAATGGCAACTTATTTTCATATGATATCAACAGATGATAATCCACAACACAACAATTGTCCAGAGGGTGTAGACAGTTGGTGCAAATGGAAAAAAGCTGAAGCTCTTGGAACGGAGCCTGAAGAACATGCGCCTGCATTGCATCCTGCCAATATATCAAGATTTATCAAGAAACGACCTTCTAGAGAGATGTTTAGTTTGTTTTGTGATGTTAAAGTTTTAACTCCACCGTTTGGCGGTTGGCTCCGAAACACCTACATTCTGGTTTGAAAGTAGTGCAGATTGCAGCATTTTTAGTTGCATGTTTATTTAATGAAGGGAATTCGGCCATTTTATTAGTAATGAACGAACTAAATATTATAGTTGGCAACCACAGCTTCAGTTACGCTGAAAAAATGAACGAGCAGCACGTAAGCCGACAAAATCGACGCAGTGCCTTGGAAACCAAGTGAGCTCGGATAGCACGAAAAGAGGAACTACAAGCTGAAAACGATGCTTATGAAAATGAAGAAGGATTGTTATATGGTGCTGGAATCGCTGATTAACCGGTAAGCAGTTTAAATAATTCATTACTACTTTCAATTTTATGTTTTCGGCATTTTTATTTTCAAACGCGTTTATCTCGAAACTACATTTTTTCGCTTTGTGTAACCTCTAGCTCAAAAAGTTTGAAACGTATCATTTTCAGATTTGATAGTTACTTTATTTATATAATTGTGCTCCATGTGAACCTAAATTTAGGCTGATATCACTATTTAATATATATTTTTTATTGCAGAAAAGTAATAAAAAGATTGCAAAAAATCATACCTCTTTTTTAAACACTTCTAAATATATGCAATTTTTAATTTTTTTGGTCAGAGTTAGGTTCACCTGGAAGAGAAACATGTTATTGAAGTAATCTTTAAACCGCATTGATTTCAGATAAAAACTATGGCCTCCAGACGTTACACAACCAGCAAAGTATGGTAGCGACTTACGATGGGCAGCAGCTTGTATGTTCCATATTTTCCAAGAAAATGCCCCAAAAAAATTTAAATATTTGTTAGAAAATATGAATAAAGTAATCCTAAATTTTGAATAAATTTAATTAAGTCCTTACTTGTCAAAAAAAATCATGAAAATCAGTAAAAAAACGTACGTCTAAACTGTTTTCCCCCCTTAAATAAACAATTTAAAGAAAAAACTTCGCTTGACGTATTAACATTATCTTCTTAATACATGGATAAAATTTCCAAAATCTAAACAGGAAAGGATTAGAGTAAAGAGAGGATTTGAACAATTGAACCCATTGTTTACTAATATTGTTGGGGTAGTAGATGGTACACATAATAAGAATAGTAGCCCCACCTGCAGAGCATTCTATATATCCTGCCCATGCCTATTATTGTAGAAAGGGATATTATTCAATTAATGCACAAATTATTTGTGATTTTAATCGTATAATTTCAAATATAAATGCTCGCTTCCCAGGTTCTGTGCACGATTTTGCTATATGGATGACGGGTGGTGCAAGAAGAGTCTTAGAAAGGAATTATGTAGATACCGGCTCTTTTAACTACCTACTAGGCGACAGTGGTTATCCATTAGAACCTTGGTTGTTGGTACCTTTATAAATGTTGCAGAAAATAGCCCTCCATCAAGATTTAATGTTGCTTTTTCAAACCAAAGAATTATAGTGGAACATACAATATTGGTCTATTAAAAGGAAGATTTAGAGCTCTTCATGACCATAGAGCTTTACATTACAATTCATTACGAGTTGCAAAAATTATTTATAGTTGTGCAATTTTGCACAATATGTGCAGAACCTACAACATTCCTCTTCCTGATAACAACCAGTTGTTTCCCCCACCAAAATTTAATCATCAGAATAATCCGCCCCATAATATGGAATGGTTAAATCAAGGAGTTCAAATTCGAAATCAACTATTTCCTGCTTTTCTTTAATGTTCCCATTTTTTGTTAATTCCGAAGCCTTTGTTTGTAATAAATGTAATTATTTTTATAGTTTTATATTATATATTATATAATACTTATATTATAATAGTACATAGGTGAATAATAATTATAAATAAAACTTTTTCATTTTCAGTCACATTTCTCTAACAGTATACATGATTTTTGCAGAAAAAACGGAATAATAATGTTGTCTATTCCTCCCCATTCGTCGCATAGGATACAACCACTAGATGTATCATTCTATGGGCCACTGAAAAAAGCATATAGGCTTCAATGTGATTTATTTATGAAGACGAACCACTTCACGAAAATCACTCATTATGATTTGGCATCGATCTTTAACAAAGCATATTCATCTGTGGCAGTAGTTAATAAGGCTGTTAATGGATTTAAAGCTACAGGAATATATCCCATTAATTCTCAAATATTTAGTGATGAAGATTTTCTTCCTGCTGATCATTTATTGAAACCTCAACAACCTAACAACGGTGTAAACAATATTATACGAAATGATCACGGCGATCCTAATGGTGCTGCTGATGAACAAATTTCTGATGACGATTATCAAAATACTGATGACAACCTGGTGCCTACGCCACCAAGAAAACCATAAGCATCATGTCGAAACATCAATGATAGCCTGTTAGAAAATCCCTTACCAGGAACATCTCAAAGCAGTAAAAATTGGGTATCAATTGAGGATCTCTCACCCATTCTTATCAGTAAAGTGAGTAAAGTTACAAAAAGAAAATCTAAGAAACATTCGGAAGTCTTAACAAGTGCATCTATGAAAGTTACTTTACTTGAAAAAGAGAGAAAAAGAAACTTGAAATTAGAAAAAGCACAAAAACATGTTAAAACAGCCGTGGTGGAAAAGAGTAAAAAAAAGGATAAATTGATTAAATGGTCAGAGCCGAAATGAATCAAGACCATTTGAAAAAAAAATTCTGTTATGATCCCTAAAGTCCTACTGAATAAGATTTGAAATTCATATACAATTTTTATGGACTAAAAATTGAAATAAAGGGTTTTCCATTAAGGACGCCTAGATTTTAACAAATCAATGCGGCTATGTTTTTGAAGCAGCAGATGTCAAACTTGGTGTTTTTATTCAATGATAATTGACAAATCATCATGCCAAGTTACAGCGTTGAGGAACGCATGCAAATCATAAAATTTTATTATTAGTTTCCATCAGTATCAACGGAGAGTGCTACCGATCGATGTTAACCGATTTTTTTTGGGCTAGATTGGAAAATATGGATGTGCACGACATGTGGTTCTAACAGGACGGTGCTACGTGCCACACAGCTAATGCGACAATGGAACTTCTGACGCAGCGGTTTAGTGACAAGGTTATCTCACGCAGAGGTGACGTGAATTGGCCACCGAGATCGTGCGATTTGACCCCGTTAGACTTTTTCTTGTGGGGTTTTATTAAGTCCCAGGTCTAAATGGACTTGATTCACTCTTGTTCTGACAGGATAACTTGATAACTTGACGTAATATGAAAAAATGATGACAGACGTCAAATAAAAAACAAAAGCAGTTACCTCGAATTATTCTCGCTGGAATAATGTAAGTAACATTATTCCCACTTACATAATGATTTGATTGGCACCGTTTGACGGAAATTGAAAGTTTCTATTGGTTGTCAAAATGAAAAATATATAGTCATGAAAATATTCCATCAGTAGAAGATATTAATTTTTCACTAAATAAAATTCCTAATATGATGATGGATGCGAAACTCACCTTAGGACGTAAAACAGCATAATGGCAATGTCAATATAATATTAGTCAAGCTGCATGTGGGGCTCTGTTAAAAGTACTAGCTGATGTCGATTCAGTAGAAGAGATAAAAAAGCTACCAATAGATCCTCGTACTTAATTAAGTACTCCAAAAAATACTAATATCCGCCTTGTATCACCTGGGGAATATTTCCATTACGGTTTGAAAAAATGATTATTTCCTTTATTATAATATACACCAATCAGAACGCGAAACATCTAGGCAACCATTTTATTATAGTAAATATTTACGTTGCTATGAAAAATATTAAGCGGATAAATTTATGTCAAAAAATAATCACTTCCAAAATTTTTTTCCATCATTATCCAACGTGCTTAGACAAACAAACAAAATATTACAGAATTAAATGCACAATGTCACGTTTTGTAGATAATTCTCTCCAATATATTGAATCTGCAATAAATAAAACTGTTCCCGTAAATACCCAAAAAACGAAAGAATCGGTATAGTATCAGTTTAAAGAGTTTTGTGAGTTAAGAAAATATCAATTACTTGAAGAAACCACCGCAGAAGAGCTTGCTGAAATTTTAGCTGATTGGGGTTATAACATGAGGAAAGTGAATGGAGAAAACTACAAATAAGGTGTAATAAAAACAATGTGGAATATTACGGCCAAAACAATTTTTCCCAAAATTGCCAAACCTTTTGTTATTGGAGTTTATCGTGGACTCGAAAAGCCGGATAAATGTGATGAATATCTTGAAGAATTTATCAACGAATACAACATTTTACACACAGAAGGTTTTAAATATAATTATAAGCAATTTTATGTGACAATTAGGGCCGTCATCTGTGATTCACCAGCTAGGTTATTTGTGAAACACACGAAAGGTCATAATGGCTACTATGGTTGTAGTAAATGCATGCTAGAAGGTAGTTACAGTGAGCATCGAATGAGATTTTTACAAATGGATACACAGTTACGTATGTCTTAATGAAGAACATCATTTAGGAAAATCTAAATTTGAAGAAACGGAAATTGATATGGTTTCCCAATTTCCTGTAGAATATATTGACGTGGTATTTCCAATTTCAAATTTGATTATTTGGTTTATTACCGAAAACACAATACGCCTTTTAAAATTTTTGTCCGGCTAGTTTTAATTTTTAAAAAATGGGAAGGTTAAATTTCTAAAACGATAAGCGCACCCATCTGCACCGATATCGTTATACTTTTCGTTCCTTGAAAACCAAACTAAAGCTTCTCTAGCTTGCGGGAATTTCAAAATTTAAAATTAAAATAAAATAAAATTTTAAACACCCCCCCTTTGTACACAGACCTACCACGACAACATGCATCTTGTATGCCTAGGAGTTGTTAAGAAAATAATAAACTTGTGGATCAAAGGATGGCGTCTAAAGAAAAACAAATTACTTAAATTCAGTCACACAATGATAAAAAACATTTCGGGTTCATTAAACTCGATCAAGACTTGGATACCTTCTGAATTTGTAAGAAAAACTCGAGAATTAGGTGAAACTGATCGATGGAAAGCAACAAAATTGAGATTATTTTTTTATTATATGTGGGTCCAATAGCTTTTAAAGATCATCTTCCGAATGAATACTTTTATCATTTTAACTGTTTACATTGTGCTATTAGAATTTTATGTGATGAAACTGATTTCAAAACAAACAATGCATGTGCTAAAGATTTATTACATTACTTCGTTACTGAATCCATTAAATTATATGGAAAAAATTTTGTGATTTATAACATACATAATTTACTTCATTTATCTGATGATGTTATGTTATGTTTATAACTATTTGGTACCATCAGAGGCCGGAACTCTTTAAAATAGTGTGCAGGAAAATGAGAACTGTCGAATGAACCAACGACGGAACCTAGAACTCGTCCGAAATTATCAGTATCTCATAGTTTCACACTTGCTACTGTAATAACCAACTGTTTATAACTATTTTGGTACAATTAGAGGCCGGAACTCTTTTCGATGGTATGCTGAAAAACTAAAGCTGTTGATTACAACATCGGAAAACCTCAGAACGCGGCGCAGAGTATCAGCTCTCATGAAAATAATATCCTTAAAATTCCATTTTGAGTTTGATTCAATAAAACTATCCTTAAAATTAATTAGGATGTATAGAACTATGGTTTATTCAACTTTTCTATGCTCAAATATTTTAATTCTCATGAGATGCTGTATGTTTTTCGTGAAGTTGGCATCTCATTCTTTTAATACGTGATTTTATAGGTAAATTAACTGAACTATTGTTTAAAACTGGCATGAACTGTAGAACTATGCTGGATTAGCTATATATAACAAATATAACATCAGGTTTATAATATTGGTATACTGAGGAATGTTATTGTCTAGATAAGTACGTACATATTAACACTATAAAATTGGCAATGGAGTGTTTCTCGTGTGATATGACTTTTTCAAATGTTAACAAATTCATTTTTCATTTGGAATATATTCACAACTCCCAGGCATTTATTTGTCCTTTTAAAAATTGCAAACAAAGTTTTCATAAACGCCATGTTTTTAAAAATCATATATTAACTCAACATCCTCATAGTAATGCTCAACATGAGCAAGTTAATCAACCTTTAAAAGAATTTAGTGACGGCTCATCAGCTTCTGCTTTTGTAGAAACTGTTAATTTGATATCGATTGAAGAAATGTTTGATAAATTTAAAATTATGTTAAATTCATCGGTCAATAAATTAATAGCATCTTTGTATAAAAAATTAAGTTTAAATAGAGCCATGGTTCAAGAAATAATTGAATGTTTTATAAGTTTTCTGACACAATCACTTGATACTGTTATAAACTCGGCTACAAAATTTGAATCGTATAGTAACGAATTTAATATGCCTTTAGTGCAGTCCATAGAAATTTTATTCAATTCAGTTAAAAATTCTTTTAGTAATGTTGATACAGAATATAAAAGATTTAAATATTTTGACAACTCAAATTGCTTTATACGTCCTTTACAATGTAGTTGAGGAACTTTTACAGATGATTCCCATAAAAACGGTGAAACCTCTCTTTCATTAAGAACAAGCACTTATTGGTATGTGTCTATGAAAAGTCAATTAAAAAGGTTTTTAGAAACATTAAATAAAATTTGTAGCTATCAAAGGAAGAAAACTATCTATCTGGAAGAAAACTTCGAGCTCCCATGTTGGAAAACTTGTATTGCCTTTAATATTATATTATGACGATCTTGAAATTAGCAATCCTCTAGGTAGCCACGCTGAAATATGGAAAGATGGGAGCAGTTTATTATACCATACCTACTATACCACCTTGCTGTGGAAGTAGATTAGAAAATATTTTTTTGTATCAGTTATTTTATGCTTCAGATAGACAGCTATTTGGTAGCAATAATTTGTTTCTCACTTTGATCGAAGAACTGAAATATTTAGAAAATTGTGGACTTGATATTGTCACGGAAAATAATAAAACTAAAGTTTATTTTCAGTTGATATCTATGTATTGTTGGTGATAATTTAGGCATCCATTCAATATTTAATTTATTTAACAGAAAGTTTTTCTGCAACTAATTATTGCCGATTTTGTACAAGTTCAAAATTTGAAATGCAAAGCCAAATTTCACAAAATGATGCAAGCATCAGAAAAGTAGATGAATATGATCAACATGTACAATTAAAAATTTTTTACATTAAACGTTTTAAATTCTCGAATAAAATACTTTTCATATCATTTTTATGAAAAAAAATGTTTCTCCAAACATCAAACAAACTCATTTGGATTATAAAATGATCATCATTTCTGCATCAGAAATGTTAACCCTTGTGCGGAATTTTAATTTTATAATTGGTGATTTAATTCCAGAAAATAATCAAATATGGAATTTCTTTCTTAAATTGCTAGAAATTACAAAAATTTTAACTTCATCTTCTTATAACTGACACTACACTGCAATTATTGAAAGTTTTAATTTCTGAACATCATGAAATGTATGTTAAATTATTTAATGATTCGTTAAAACCTAAACACCATTTTTTAATACATTATCATGATATTTAAAAAAAAATTGGTCCACCTAGAGTTTTGTCTTGTATGCGTTTTGAAGCTAAACATTTGGAACTTAAATCTGTTGCCCAAAGTGTCAGAAGCAAGGTAAATGTTCCTTATACACTGGCGCTTAAAATCCAACTTAATTGTAGTGTTAGATATATGTATGTCAAATATATAGGATTGAATGACCAAATTTCTTACGGTTCTATTTATGAAGTGTGCGATAAAGATGCAAGAAAACTTAATGTTGCCGATGACTTTTTCACCAAACATTTGTATATAACTTGGTATTGCATTAATGGAATTAAATTTAGTAATACTTCTGTAATACAATGTAGTTCTGAATTCGACCAACCAAAGTTCTTTCAAATCAAACACATTCTACTTCATAATGACGATAACACGATGTTGAATGGAATTCAACCACAAGTTGTTACTAATTTTTCAACCAGGCTAATTATGACTACTGAAAATAAACGTGGTCGTGGTTCAAGAACTGCGGCACAACAGTACCAGCTATATGTAAACTTACTTGAAAGCGACGTTTACTTTCGTGAAAATGCTTTCAAACCCGGTGAAGGTGGAGATTTTTTAAAATTTAAATGGGATAATTTGATTCGCGATTTGAATAGTTCGGGTGGTCCTAATAAAGACCTGAAAGCTTGGAAAAGTGTTAGTATTTATTGAAGTTATTTTAAATAAAACTTAATTATATTCTATTGCAGACTTTTAGCAATTGGAAGAGTGGTGTTCGGGCGAAAGCTCGTATAATTAAGAACAGTTTTAAGGAGACTGGAAATTCTATGCCTCCTGAAGTTCGTTTAACTAGTGTGGAAGAGAAATTACTTCTATATAGTGGTAATGTGGTTGTAGATGGCATGAATATGCCAGACTAGGCATTGTAGGTAAAGAAACGATAGTTTAAATTTCTTTTTTAAGATGGAACATATTTTTGAGCTTGTTAACTGTCAAAATGGACACCAACAACCGACATGAAAAATCAACACTAACAACCGACATGAAAAATCAACACCAACAACCGACATCAAATATCACCACCAAGTTTTTTTTTTAATTTTTAAATTATAATTTCTTTCATTTTAGAGAATCCTATTTTCGTTGAAAATTCAACAAATTTAGGTCCAACCCCAAGTGTATCGGGTGCGTATACATCATATGAAAATGAAGAAGAGTTGATTGCTGGAGACGAGGAAGTAAATAACTTATCTGCAAACAAATTTTGTTACCGGAAAGACGTAAAAGTAACAGAAACTTGCGCTGTTGTTTTCTTACAAAATTTGATAGACTACAATGTGGAGCGCTTGCTTCACAGCACACTGGATGTCATTGAAACCCTTAAGAATAAAGAACAGGGCCAGATGTGTTTGATATCGAAATGGCGTTTTGGTGGCTCTTCGGGTCATAGCTCATACAAACAAGCATTTCATGGTTCGGAAGCCAGTGATTCAGCTGCTTTTCTTATTATAAACCGGATATTGGTAATACAAATGATGGCAACACGACAAGACGATTTTTTTAAGAATGCAGAACTCGGCTGAAATTACAAAAGTCGACCTCAAGTTAATACAAAAATTACGTATTATCAATAGTAATGTATTAAGTGCATAGCGAGTTTCCGATAATACTGGCTAGTGATGCATGACAACTTGTTACGACGAAAAAGTAACTAAAAAAATGTTTTATAAATATAGATCAAATAAACCCAAAGTCGCCAATAAAAAAGCTATACGAGGGTGGTCTGAAAAGTTTCCGACCTCAACATGAAGATGGCAGCGCTTGTCTACAAAATCTAGAAAATGTGTTTGTGCATCCTTTGACAGGTATTCGCCAAAATTTCAGTCATTTTGGAAACGCAGGTGTTGTTTGACAATTACTATAAATAGTCGATGCGAGTGTTTTTGTGAAAATGGGGAAAATTGAGTATCGAGCTGTCATTAAATATTTGATTTTGAAAGGCAATATGCCTACGGAAATTCAAGATGAGTTGCATACTGTGTACGGGGACTCTGTACCATCACTTACTACTGTGAAATTTTGGGTAGCTGAATGTAAACGTGGCCGTAGCAACTTGGGCGACGATGAACGTTCGGGACGTCCAAAAACTGCAGCCACTGACGATAACATCGCCAAGTTCACCAATGGTGCTAGGAAACCTTCGAATTAAGGTTAGAGAGATAGCAGAGGATATGAATATATCTAAAGAACGTGTTTGTCGTATATTGAATAAAGATTTAGGCATGAGAAATCTGTCCGCGCGTTGGTTGCCGCCTTTACACACTTTGGACCAAACACGTGTTGGAAAGTTTAAGGCACAAATTGCGTAAAAACTGCCACATTTGCAGAAAAAAAATTTGTTTCGCCAAGACAATGCACCGTATTACACCTGAAAGATTTCCATGGCAAAATTCCACGAATTACGATTTGAACTGCTTGACCATCCTTCTTACTCACCAGATCTAGTCCCAAGCAACTTTTTTTTTCTCTAAGGCAAAAGTTGCGTTCATAGAACAGAGATTTTCGTCGAATGAGGGGTTCATTGTCTTTGTGAACAACTATTTTGCAGCGAAAGACGCTGAGTAGTATTTGGACGGGTTAAAGAAATGGGAGCATCGCTGAAATAAGTATATAGACTTACAAGGAGACTGTGCAGAAAAATATTTAAAAAATTTGTCCCTTCTATGTTAGGTCGGAAACTTTTCAGACCACCCTCGTATGTATATTCGGCACGACACCTTCCCTCGGTAAGTTTTCAACCACTTAGTTTTTTAGGTTTAATTTTGTTGCTTCTTTAGAGTCCGTATTTGCTGCAATGTTGCAAGACAGCTTGAACGAAGCCAAATTCGTACCAAAAGATCTCTGAGAAAGAGCAATACTCGTATGTCCGTTCGACTCGAATGTTTTTAGGTTTAATTTTGTTGCTTTTTTAGAGAACCAGGACGTGGTTGCTGCGATGCTGACGGTTTGGATGAAAGTGCCGTTTTCGTCGCATCAGCCGATTAATTGGTGTTTTTTTTTTGTTTGCCTACCTTTTTTTGAAAGCTATGTTTAGCGACAACCTCTCCCCTGGGGCCCTATTCTCGAACTCACACGACTTGATTCGCATATGAAAATACGTCACTTTCGCATGAGCATGAATAATTTGTATTCTCGAGCAATCGTGTGAGAATATTTTCGTATAAGACATTTCGACTTATCTTGTTTGTTTTAGTAATGATATGTTTAGTTTCTATGATGATTTAGAAGATTTATAATTAAATAAGTCATAATATTTGAATTTCATTTATTCAGATTTTAGATTTTCGTGAATTTCTAATTATTAAAGTGATAACTACTAAATACTCGATTGATTAAGTAAGTAGGGGAGAAGGGGGTTAGTTGTTACAGGGGCTAGTTGTTACAAGGGCAATAACTTTGTTCGCATGTGTGTTGGTACACCATAATTACACTGAATATTCCCCTATTCATATGTCATCAATGGATAAAATATAAAACTTTTGTAATCATGCAGTCCCTATAATAACGAAAAATAATTTTTTTCGGGCGAATGTATCAAACGTTTGTTTTCACTCTGAAGCGTATTATCGTGAAACAGTAAGTGATTTGCTCAAACTATTTATAGCATTTTAAAGCCTATATATTTACTGTTTTGCTTTTATTAGTAACTTTCTAAAAAATTAAACTAATGCTTGCAAGGACAGAAACATAACCTTTTTTGTGACATTGGGGCTAGTTGTTTCAGTGCTTGTGAGGCATGTTGTTACTGTGAAAAACAGAAGAGCAGAATCAAATCAACATTCCAGAATTACCACCTGAAGAGTCAGAAGAGGAGGATGAGCTCTGCGTGATATGTTTGATGCCATTTTCTACCTCAAGAAATGCTGATTGGATTCAGTACACTACTAGCTTTACAAAGTGGGCACATGTTTCTTGTTGCAGTAATGACAATTTCTATGTGTGTATTCATTGTATGTCAGATACTGATTCATTTAAAGCTATTAAAAGACATACTGAACTTTTTTGTACTTGTACCTTACCTATCAGTAACAACTTGCCCCACAAGGTGTAACAACTTGCCCCGGTATGGGCACATCGCATTTAAAAATTGTTTCTGAGGTTGTAACCGCACAAGTATGTCTCAGCTTTGAAAATATTATCGTGCAAAACATGGCAAAATTTTGATGAGTTGGCAATATTAGCTACGATTGAGGCAGTGGAAGAGGCCGAAATTGCTTTAGAAGGAATGCATACAGTCTAATCTCTGAACTGATCCTTTTGCGCTACCAGAAAAACAGTTTATTCGTTTGTTTCGCCTAACTAAAAGTCTAGCTCGAGATGTAATAGATATGATAAAGCCGTTTATGCAAGCACCAACCAGAACTTCTGCATTAGATATTACAACAAAGGTGTGCAAGTAACTTACTAATATTATAATTTATTTCTATTAAGAAAAATTTGCGTTTAGTTTCTCGTTGCCCTACGCTTCTTCGCCAGTGGGAGCTATCAAATGAACATAGGTTGTAATGTTTACATGTCTGTAAGTCAATCTTCTGTTTCTCGCGCCATTAAAGAAGTAGTCAATGCTCTAATAAACCTGAGATATTTAACCGATGGATTTATTTCCCTCGAAATTTGACCGAACTGGAAGTTATAAGAAATCAGTAAGTTTTTGAATAAAAATTACATTATTAATAAGTAGCCAATTCCTGTACAAGAAATGTTGCAGATTTTATCAAATTTTCCAGTTTCCCGGAGTAGTAGGGCTAATTGACTGCACACATGTAGCAATATTTCCTCCAAATGCAGAAGTAGAGAACATATACGTAAATAGAAAGAATTACCATTCTATAAATGTACAACTGGTAAATTATTAAAAATTTTAACGATTCTCAAATGTATAAATAAACAAATCATTATCAATAGGTTTGCGACTGGAGACTAAAAATTTTGAATATAAACGCTAGATATCCTGGTAGTACTAATGATGCGTATATTTGGCGAAACTCAAATTTACAATCATTATTGAGAACGCTACATGAAAACGGTCATAATAATTTTTATCTATTAGGTAGGAATTGAGCTTTCATTATAAACATCCATATTCCATATATAATTTATAAGTATTCTTATATTTGCATAGGCGATTCGGGTTATCCACTTCGACCTTGGTTATTAACGCCACTTGAGAACGACCCAGAACCAAATACACCGGAAGAAAAATACAATCGTTGCCACAAAGTAACACAATCTGCTATTGAAGGATGTAACGGAATTTTAAAGATGCGTTTTCGATGCCTCCTAAAACATAGAGTTTTGCATTACACTCCTAACTATGCTTCAAGAATTGTTAATGCTTGTGCTATTTTGCATAACATTTGCATTACAAACAATGTTCCTGAACCAGATGAAGAAGAAGGTGATGACTAGAGACCGGATTTTAAGTATTTTTGCTTATTGTCAATTTTAAAAGCAACTCTTTGAAATATGAGATCTGGACGAATTACATAAAAAGATGTATTTTAACTTAATGTTTTTCATGCTTTTTTGCGATTTTTCGCTTATTTTCTACTTTTGTGCTTATTTTGAACTTATTATTTAAATTCTTGCTAACTACTCATAGAGTACGTTTTATGTTCTAGCTGTGCTAAGCGTTAAAAGCCGCGATACTAGTGAAGCAGAGAAAAGCAAATCGTTGAAATATTATGTGACTGCTTATGTTGAAGCAGGCCTTCGCTGTTATCACTTATCATAGCTCCAACATAAACGTACCCTTAAATATATGATTTTTCTACCTGCTCTATTTTTATTTTATTTTTTTTATTAAAAAAAATTTGCAATCTCAACCAAATTAAAGATAAGCCAAAAGATGGATTTCATTGCCATACCTAGGAGAACTATCTAAAAGTTTAGCTAATTTAATGAAGAATGATACTACACAAGTGTCCTTTAAAATTAACACCACTCTGAGAAGTTTATTATCTCATCCGAAGGACTATGACTCTATATGGGAAAAGTGTGGCGTATATGAACTAAAGTGCGGTACATGCAACACAATCTACATTGGTCAGACAGGAAGGATGCTAAAACATAGAATACGGGAACACAAGTACGACCTAAATTGGTTCCAAAGAAAAACCCATAATTTAACGCATTCAAAATTTGCTTTCGCAAAACATTTTTATTCGACTGTGGGCATAGTTTTAACTAAGACCTTAATGTAAAACTACTACATCATGAGAAAAAGGGTAGAATACTTGATATTCTAGAACATTTGACCATGTGGTCGCAGTATTCTATGATCAAGGCGATCATCAAATTAGAAAATAAGATTGACATCGGCAATTTTCACAAGTTATCCGCTTTTATGAAGCGGAAAAACGAAGGATTTGTGCCGAAAAAATCGCGCGTCCTAACCTCTGACCACGTGGTCAAATTTTTAAAAGAGGCGCATCGTGAGAATATTTTGGTAGCTAAAGTAAGTGATTTTCATTTATTTATTTACCAATTTATTTCATTGTAGGTCGCACTAATATTTAGCCTAGCGGGGGCGTGCCGTACCGAGAAATTGGTAAATTTGTGCATAGCAATGTTACAAAAAAATGAAAATGAAATTGATAATTAAATCTGGTGACTTCATTTTTGCCCGGCAGTAACTTCTTTTTTGCCTTAGGGCAAAAAAGTACCACTTGACACCCGCAAATCAGGGTCTAAAGTGAGTACTTTACCCCCGCAATTGCAAAAATAAATTTTTATACATTAGGAATGTTACGGTTTTTATTTAAATCAAAATCATCGTGATCGTGGCACATATAGAAAATCGTCAAATTTGATCGGTTATGAATTATAGTGAAATATACGAAAAAAATGGAAGTATCAAATTATTTTCACTTTATCTATTCGATACACGCTTAAATTTGGAGGTATTTTTCACGTGTAAAAATAATAAAATAAAATCAGTCAGTTCAAGACAAATAGCGTTCTTTGAAAACGTTCCGGTTATTATTTATTATTTATATTTTATTTAAATGTAATTTATTAATAATTTAAATAATGTTTTACACGTGGAAAATAACCAAAAAAAATTTTACGATCCATGGTTGCAGTAACTCTCTACTATTTTATGGTTATTTAAATATTTACACAATTTTATCCTGTAAGGTCGAAATCATGGGATATTGTTTTTATGGGAAAAAGAAGGCACTTGCAGTTATGTGCCTTCCTGCTGGGCCGCCAATAAAGAAAAAAACATTTACATGTTTCCAAAAAAAATGTCGAAGACAGAATTTGACACATATATCACAAGGTGTGATGCCCCAAAATTGAACAAGGGGTTTAAAGAATATGCAGCGGTGTTTGAAAAACTGTTTTATCCGTGAAAGATGCCGAAAAATATACAGCAAAATACGAGTTAACGAGCAACATAAGTTCGGACGACCAAACAGTAGATGACTCGGACGCAAGCGAGACTTTTGAAGACGATGTTCCAGATAATTAAAAAACATGTTTTTTTATAGGGATTTTTCTTTTATATATATAAATTTTTATATAAATAGGGTGGCAAAACGTAACAATATTGGGCACAAACGGAAAATGTCGTCCGAGGAATTAGAATGTGAAAATATTCCAGGTAATTTAAATATAATTAAGACTTTTGGTAGCCTGAGATACAAATCATTATCAATATACATTACATATAACTTTTTACACCTCCGACAACGGAACTCCTTTGTAATTTATACAGTATATTTTAAACGTTTTCAGAAAAAAAAAAGAATCCATCTTTTGAAGAACTAGTACTCAAAAAGTTATGTCGCTTGAATTTGAAGTGAAAGATTTGAAAAAAAAACTGGAAAACAACACAAGCGTCCTTGCAACTTGCGTACATGCAACTTTTAGTACCGATAGATTCGGATGAAAATTTGGACCAATTAACTGGAGGAGATGCTCCAAACCAAAGAGCATTGTCAAAAATTGGTAACATAAAATTTGCCGCTTGTAATATTCATTAATCAGGTATATTCATACATTTTAGACGAAAATTCTTAGTTTAGCTGACGGCAACAGTAATAGGAATACCCTCAAAGTTATTCTGAAGAACATCTTCTCCCGATATATGGCATTGAGATATTCTCTCAAGGGTCGAAAAGGCAAAAATTCCTTTGAAAAATTGAAGTTGTATAAAGTGGTAGTGGGTAAGTAGCATCTTTTGTTCTTCTTTTATTTCAAAAACAATAACTTCTGTAAATATTTGTTTCAGCTGCTATACGATTAAATTATCCAAGTACAACAGATTGTGATATTGACAAATATATCACCTCTGTATTGTCTGGTGCAGGAGATTGGAACGGAGGGCGGTCCGAACAAAACAAAAAGAATAAATTTAAATGTAAAAATTAAACAAAAATAAATTACATATTTGTTTTATTAATATAATTTATTTATTTATTAAAGTAGTGTATTCATGGTTTAACTTAATGTAAGAATCAATGGGCCTTACCAATAACGTCATACTAAGTTGGACGTTAACTAAAAGCTTATACTAACTTAAAAAATGTACCAATAACAAATTTAGTGTAAGAATTTTAGTTAGTGCCGGCTTAATATTAAGGTTAGTATAAGCAACATCAAAAGCTGATATTTAAACATAAATTTTGGATTTTTAACCTCAAACTTCATAAAATTGTCATTGTTTTTTATATTTTTTAAAATTTTTATACCTACGCGTATAATTTTTAAAAAAGTTTAGAATATTGACATCGAAAATGATATTCTAGAAGATTTGCAAATTTTAAATGATGCTGCAATATGTAGAAAAGTGAAAACCTATAAGGAAAGAATAGATCCATTTAATCATTATTCAGATAAGGATTTTACAGATTTCTATAGATAAGTAAATGATTAGGTACTAGCAATCTTTAGTATGAAAAAATTTGCTGTTGATTAAATATATTTAAAACAAGGTTTGACAAAGAAACTGCAAAAGAAATTATGGATCTGATAAGCAAAGACATAAAGAGAAATTATACACAAGGTGCACCAATTCCTCCAGCTATAAAGGTGATAGTTACAATTAGATATTTGGCTAAAGGAGATTATCAGAAAGTTACATAAGAGCATCCGTTACCAGAGGGAACTCCAAGAGCAGCTATTAGAGCAGAATTTATTGATAGATATTTTAATCATTAATTTTTAATAAAAGTTCTTAAATAAAATTACAGTTAAAACCAATAAACTCGGCACCGGAATAACTCGGATCTCGTTCAAAATCTTCGCAAACATTTTTCAGAAGTTCACCTTCTTGGTCGTTACAATACTGATTCTAATTTTGCATTAAAATCGCGTATGATAACTTCGGTAGCTTTTGTTCCGGAAGATGACATTGAAAACGCACTTAACGTTTTGGAAAACTATCTGCCGCCAGAATTAGAACCAATCATAAGTTGGTTTACTACTACATATGTTGGTAGACTTAGAAACAGTGGAACAAGAGCCCCACCTCTGTTTCCCTATATATTGTAGTCGGTATATAACCGTACTTTGCTTGGCGCTGATATAACGAATAATTTTGCTGAAGCTTGCCATAAAAAGCTACAACAGGGATATGGGGTCGCACATCCAGAGTTATTTAAATTTATAGGTAATCTAATAAAGATACAAAAGACATTAGATGCCGATTATGAGCTTTTTGTCGCAGGGTATGAAGTACCGCCAAAACGGAAACGCTACAAGAACGCAGATCAGCGTATCCTTAATAAAGTAGCAAATTACGATCAAGAAAATATGTTAGAGTATAGAGTATGCACAAATATCAATTTTTTAAATAAAAAATATACTTTTAAATTTAAATTTTTTTAAATGTTTTTCAATAACAATAAAACAGTTTTATGCCGAGTAATCGCGGTGCCGAGTCGGGAGGAGCCGAGTAGTCCGGTGCCGAGTTGTCGCGTACCGAGTAAAGTACATGTAAAACAAATTTCAAACAATTGAAACATGTGGATAAGTCATTGGGTTTGAAGTGCTTCAGTCTTCTTACTTCATGGGGCATTGGCTTAACTAAGACTCTTCTCGGGGGGGAGTTTATCCTTCACTTAAAGTAAGTATATTGTATAATATATCGGTTTTTATAACGTTAAACGGCTTCCGATTCTTTTCCTAATCTCTTAATCAAGATTAGAGAGGTATTTAGGCATTTAATACCTCAAAGATGCTGCCAGCATCTTGTGAGGGAGCACGGGCGGGATATCCTTGTGTACTTGGTCGGGGATCGAACCCACAACTACGGCATAGCAATCGAGCATTCATACTGATTACATACATACATATTGATGCAATATTGATTTTCAATATCGGTGATGTATTAGAAAAGTATTTGAACCAATATTGGCTGAACATCGGAAGTTTTTGTATTTTGATGTATTTCTTCAAACTGAATTTATTTAAAATTGAGAGGAGCAAAAGCTGGGTACATCATTTTATTAAAGAGTCAAGATTGCAAAAGGGTGAGTGTCCACCCACCAATGTTTCCAGCTACTGAAAGCCATTATTCACGTGCTCACACAGAAAAAAAGTATTTATAATCAGATTTATCCATTTCTAAAATGTATCGTCTATATTATGTAGATTATTGTACAAATGAAAAAAATGTTACACCACAAAAAGCATCATTCTATAGAAAAATATTTGTAGAAGAATTTAACATTTCTTTTAAAAACCCGAAAATGATACTTGTGGAAAGTGCGATAAATATCATATGCAATTAAAATGTTGCGAAAATGAGGAAGAACGTGTATCTATTGAAGATGAAAAAAACAAACATTTAAATGCAGCCGAGATGGCATATGAAGAAAAGAGAAAAGATAAAATAGAATGTCAAAATAATTCTGGTGTTGTTACTTTATCTTTCGATTTACAAAAATGTTTACCAACTCTTTATTTAAGGAATGATGTTAGTTTTTATTAACGTCAACTTTGGACTTTCAATCTTACGATTTATCAAACTATAGAAAAAAAGTCATCTGCTATTTGCTACCTATGGAATATATGAGAGAATAGCTGGTCGTGGTGGGCAAGAAATTGGTTCCTGCATTTACCATTATCTTCATGATCTTGCTAAAAATGCAAAAATTCATACAGTGAATATGTATAGCGACTCGTGCGGAGGGCAAAATAGGAATATTTATTTCTCCACAATTTTACTCAGTATTGTTTACCAGCTGAATGCTCAGGGTAGAGTGTTCACTATTAACCACAAATTTTTAGAATCTGGACATCCTCACATGGAAGCAGATACTGTTCATGCTGCTATTATAGAAAAAACAAAAAAACATACTGCAGCTGATATTGAGTTACCACGCGATTGGTATTAATTATTATAAAATAATTATTATAGAATCAAAATATTTTCCAGTCAGTCATATATCGAAGATCAAGACGTAAGTCAACAATTTTCTGGTTGTAAAATAAAACGTAAAAGGAACCAAAAATTGCGTCTTGAAGGGAAAAAATATCTAGGATTTCAAAGACCTAAAAGGCAGAAACTTACATTTCAGGAAACCGAACGAGCTGCAAGAGTTATGTGACCAACTTATACTTCGGAAACTTGCAAAAAGTCTCAAAAAATAATGTGTAATAAATACAATAACAGAGTTGGACCGAAACAGATTGTTTGACTCTATTTGGGCAAATCTAACTAGCTGGGAACAGAAGAGAGTTTATGTGGTAAACTTAGTTACTAAGAAAAACACACAAAAAAAAAAACGGGTGCAGCTGAAACTTCTAGAAGATGTGTTAATTATTCTATCATCTAAATCATCTCTAATCATCTCGTTCTTCGGAACTCGTCAGAACGAAACACGTTTGATCAAAATTGTCATAAACTATCATTCATTGTACTTTCAATATTAAGTAAGTTAAAATTCAATTTTATTTAATTTTTGCATTTTAATATAACATGTAGATCATTTAGATATTTATTTTATATGAAACACCGTGCAATGAAGGGTTAATTCAATATATGGTCATAAAAATATATGCGAAGTAATATTTGATTGATATCTGTATATACAACTAAAAAATATTACAATTTTCAAAATTTAAAATTTTTTATTTGTAGTTCTGTGTGAATATTAGCAGTGATTCTTAAGTGAATTTCAGTTTTAGTGAAATATTTTGGATTATAAGTTTTTGATAAGGTTTTTTTGTGATATTTATTGTTTGTTGCACATTGTATTGACACTTCTTTATAAAAAAACAGAAATATTTTGTATAACTACTATGGCAAGCTCAGTGATACGCATATTTTCTATGACCATTTCTTTTTCACCCTCAGAGCGTCTACCTGTATACTTAACGTGACAGGGGCGGATTCAGAAATTTTGTACCTGGAGGGGGAGCGCAAAATCAGATTTAAAAAAAAATTATTTCCAAATATTCTTATATTACCATAAAAACTTATAGCGGGTGCTGAATCGAATAGCCGAACATAGGGAATTAACACGTAAAATCTTATTTATGCAAATTCCTGCTTCCCTAATTATTTTAGAGAAAAAATGAAAGACACAAAAAGAATGCAGAAATATAAACTACGTATGATAAAAGCATTAGATTTCATCTAACCTTTACTTATAGGGTTAAAAAATGCTTCTAAAGTTTTTAAAATTTTCATTTATAAGTCTGGCCATGGAAGTTTCCAAGGTAATTATTTTGAAATTAAATTGAATTTATTTCATGACCAGTCTGACAAATGAAAATTTTAACAATTCTAGAAGAATTTTGGACTCTCTAAGTAGAGACTAGATGAAATTAGAAGATGAAAGCCATTGCAGATATTCCTGTTGAAGTGCATGGAAATCTGCCAAGCGCAGATCACATGCGCAGGAACGTTCAAAGAACGAGAAGCAAAGCTATAAATGCGCCTTCCAACCCCGAATTTCGAGAAGACATAATTATTTCGCAAGAATATTCCCAGTATGAGTACAGTCCAACTAATTTTGAGCGCTTTCTATTGGCAGATTCTGGGGAAATTCAAAACGATCCACAGTGAATTTTGATATTTAGTCGAGAATATCACTCAACATGGACTTTCCAAATGAAAGAATTGTTCATGAAACATTCTTGCTATCACCTCCTCTTTTCTCACAAATTTTTGTAGTGCTATCCAGAAAAGATAACGGTGGAGTTTATCCAGTATTATTTTGTTTGCTGCCCGACAAAACTACTGAGACTTATACGAAATTGTTGATAATGATACGCAACCTTTGGCCTCAGCTGTATCCAGACAGTATAAGGGTCGTATTCACTAACTCTTAAAGGATCTTAACGGAAAGGATGCCTTTACGTAAAGGCAAAACCTATTCTGTAATAACAAATGATCCTTTAGTTAAAGGCTGTCCTTTAAGATCGATCTTTACGAAACGTCAAATGACGTTTATTATTCTTACTTTTTATTACTCTTTATTATTATAAATTGAACTTACTTATATTGTATTTATAAATTCTAGGTCATCCAGTTGAAGGGCATTGGGTATTCGGTGGATACGAGCGAGGCACTGGCCGTGTATTCATGGTCATTGTCGACGATCGGTCAACCGATACTCTGGTGCCCATCATTCAAAGATGGATAGAGCCGGGCACCACGATCATTAGCGACTATTGGAGGGCTTACTCTCGATTGAATGAAGAGGGCTTCAATCATTTGACGGTAATTAAAATCAATTCATATAGCAAATAACAGTTATATATTTATTTATTTATTGTAGGTCAACCATTCCATCAACTTCCTTGATCTGGAGACGGGAGCACACACGAACAGCATCGAGTCTTCGTGGCGTGCTGCCAAGGTTGTGATGGTATCAAGGGGGCGATCTAAGGCCAACATACCTGGAAACCTAGCTCGTTACATGTTTTACAAACGTTGTAAGCAGCTAGGCGAGAACAGGTTTTTGGCCTTTTTGAAGCTTGCGGGCAAGCTCTACAATCAGGTCACGGAAGATGAATACGAAGGTGACGATTGATGAGTAAGGAATAAACAACTACTGGGGATAACATCTAAACATTTTCTTTATTTCAGTTGAATCTTTGTAAGCCTCTAACAGTCGCTATGAGTCAATATTAGATGTTCTCCATTGTCCCGGTGACCCAAACAGTAAGCTATTAAGACTATTACGATAATTTTACATATTAACAATAAACTTGTCTTTCTAGATCTGTAATTTATGGGTTGGATATAAATAACAATACGTACATTGCATACATCACATAAGACTGCCTTATTGGTAAGTTGACCCAAAGACGCTACTTGTTTTGTTGTACGGGATTGTTGTTTTAGATCCTGAAGAAGAGGAAATAAAGACCTCGAAACGTTGATCAATAAAATTGTTTTATTATTTCACATAAGTCCAAAATTCTCCACAAAGTTTTGAAGTTAATAGTTTACGTCTATAGTTTTACTACAAAATTAAATAGTAAAAACTAAAACTGGTACATTTTTTGAAAAATTAATTGATAAGGCAAGATATTAAAATATTAAGGTTATCCATTTGTGATTAACAAAAAATAATTAAAACACATGACCATAAAATCAAAATATTATTACTTGCAAAAATTTAAATTTTTCACTAAAAAACTTTTCGAAGCTTTTATACTTTTTTCGTTCAATCACTTTTTGAAATGTATTCAATCGAGATTAATACCTACATTTATTCCATTTGTAAATTTAAAATGACTAAATTATCTGTTTGTAAAAGCAAAAGATTAACCTTGAGATAAATTTCAACATTACCACAATTTATATATTTTTTACTTTCCAGGAGATCTTCTAAAATATCATCATCCAGCTGACCATCCTCTATAGGACAACTGTAAGGTAAATTTCTGCTACTGTGGGTAAGTGCTTTAAATCATTTTACTTTTTCTATTCAATTTTCATCTTCGCTGTTATCTATTTTTAATTTTTCCTTTTTCAATTTTTTATCCAAAAACCTTCCAATCATCCAAAATGCCTAAAGGTTCCTCTTCCAAATTATCCCACGTCAGAAAATCGAAGAAATGCAAGACTTCAAAACCAACTGTGAAACGTCCACCAACTAAAAATAACGATTTCCTACGCATAATTGGCGGTGACTTCCATCAAGGCGCTAAAAGTTTTAAAAATAGCTCTCGAGGTAATCAATGCACAGCTAATGCAGCATTAGCAATTTGCTTTTCATTTTTCCAATGTGCCACTACGTGGTTGCCGACACCATTAACTCCAGATTAATATTAGGCGATTTACATTATACGAAGAGTATTGCGACCCGACAACAACCTACCATATCAACTCGAGGCAACCTTCGCCACCTGACAGTTGGAGAATTTATTGTGTACAAATATAATGATAACGGACAGAAATTTTAAAATTCAAATTCTAGAAGAAAATTCCTATGACTGTCATTTATTTAATCACAATGATGCATTTCCAAACTTGCTTCAAGGAATGCAGAGATTTTTTGCAATTTACGATTCCGGCATAATCACCTGCAACGGACTATCATCTGTCGGCATATTTCTACAAGACGGCATTTATTACTACTTCGATGAACATTCTCGAGATGCACTAGGTGCTGTGCACTCTAACGGCAAAGCGTGCTTAACTTCTTTTGACGATGTTACGAAAATTCACGCCATAATTTTCAAAAATTTGTTTATTACAAATAACACCGCCGACAGCTTTATCGATAACATTTATTCGCTGATTGCGATTACGATACACGAAATTATGCCGACCACAACAACTCCATCTGTAACAGCTCTAATAACGTCACCTTCTTCAACGCCAATGGTACTAATACTAACCGATGAAATGCCTCCGTCGACGACAACATTATCGAAATCTTCATCGGTTGCAACCGAAACGCACACGACATGCCGCCGATCGGCAAGAATACAAATTAGAGAAGATAAAAAACTTTGGATCAAGTTTTTGATCAGTTGCAGATTTCAAGAAAGAAAAACTGCACCGAAAAGAAAATTGCTTCCAACGTCAACCAAAATCAAGAAAATTATTTGGGCGTTTTGAATAAAACTTGCCAATTTTGCAAAGCCATCTTCTTCAAAGCTGATATATTCAAATGTTGTCGAAATAACATGATACAATTGCCTATCGCCGCCATCGAGTACCCTCAAGTTTTAATGCAATTGTTAACCGATCAGCACGAATTTTCTCGACATTTCAAAGCAAACATAATGAGATACAACAATATGTTTGCCTTGGCATCGGTCGGTGCCAACGTCAAACTTCCACCAGGTCGCGGACCGTCCATGTACATAATAACGGGTCTCATTTATCATAAAATAAGTGACATTGATTTAAGCAATCGGCAGCCGAAATATGGACAATTATACTTTTTGGATTCGGCCACAGCCAACGATCATCGTATGAATTACGAAGGCAACGAAAATTTAAATGTTGAATTGATAAATGCAATAGACGAATTGTTACGAACATCTAATCCGTTTGCTAAATTGTATCGTTTTTTAAAGGAAGTGGAAATTGAAGAACGAATGATTCTCGGAAGAAATGTCATTCCCAACATCTCCATGAAAATTCATCAAGAAAAAACCATGGATCGCAACAGATATAACGCTCCGACTACGACCGACGAGGTGGGCATCGTTTTTAGAGGTAACGATGGCGATCCACCCGCGCCCGGAGAATTAAGATTGCGCTTAAAATCTGAACCGAGCCGTTTTCAGACGATACGCAGAAATTCGCCAATAATTTGGCGATTTTTTATTCGTTATTTATAATGCATTATCCATACGTAACACTTTCAATCCGATACAAAGTGCAGCCAAATTGACTCAACAATATTTTGTCGACAGCTACGTGCGTATCGAGAGCGAACGATTAAACTATATAAGACTACATCAAACCGCATTGAGCTGTCATCAGTACAGCGGATTATTAGATTATGTGAATGTCGCCGATCGTCGAGAAAGCAAAGTAGGTCGTGTCGTTATTTTACCATCTTCATTTGCGGGCAGTCCACGAGCCATGCAACAGCATTATCAAGACGCCATGACCATCGTGACATAATACGGACGACCGGATTTGTTCATCACCTTTACGTGCAATCCGAAATGGAAAGAGATTGTGGAAAACGTGAAGCCGTACGAATAGGCAGAAAATCGATGCGACATTATTTGCCGAGTGTTTCGGTTAAAATTTAAAGCTTTGCTAGAAGATATTTGGATCAAGAAAATTTTTGGAGAACCCATCGCTTACGTGTACACCATCGAATTTCAAAAACGAGGTTTACCGCACGCACACATTTTGCTCACGCTAAGCGGCCAAGATAAATTTAGGGAACTCGATCACATCGACAAATTTATATCAGTCGAAATTCCGAATGCCGACGAAAATCTCGAATTATTTGAAGGCGTGACGAAACATATGATTCACGGTCCGTGCGGAACGCTAAATCCGTCCAGCGTGTACATGGAAGATGGCAAATGCAAGAAAAATTTCCCGAAGCAATTTAATGCCAAAACGACGACTGACGGTTCGAGCTATCCAATATATCGTCGACGCGATACATCCGAAAACATTACGATAAAACGAGCAAACAGAACGTACGACGTAGACAACAGATTTGCCGTGCCGTATAATCCGTATTTGTTGAGAAAATTTAAAGCGCACATCAACGTCGAAATATGCACATCCGTCAAAAGCATCAAGTACATCATGAAGTATATTCATAAAGGACACGATTGCGCCATACTGAAAATGAACGTTTCAGGCGAAACGGATTATGACAAAACAGAAAGTTACGTCGATTCGCGCTACGTGGGTGCATCTGAAGCTTGCTGGCGATTGTTGAATTTTTCACTACACGGCACATCGCACGCGGTAATTCGTTTACCTATTCATTTGCCCGATCAGAAGAATATATATTTCACCGACAATCAAGAAAGCACCGCCGCGCCGTCGAAAAAAGTACGGGCAAAAAATCCATGTTGGAAGATTGGTTCGAATTGAATGCGAGAGATGTTGCGGCGAATAGATTTTTGTACACCGAAATTCCTCTACACTACCTACGTATTCAACAAGAAAACTTGCCAATGGAATATGCTTATAAGAAAGTTTAAGAACGACAAGATAATCACGCGCATGTACACCATCACTCCAAGATACATCGAATTATTTCACATGAGAATCCTTTTGTTGCACGTAAAAGGTGCCCAATGTTACGAAGACTTGAGAACCGCCTACGGCAATACGATGCCAACTTTCAAAGCAACCATGGAAGCTATGAATTTGATCGAATCCGACAACGCATGGATCAATTGTTTACGAGATGCCGCCGAAAAGCAAATGCCATCACAGATGCGCAAACTTTTCGTGAACATCCTAAGTTTTTGTGACGTTACTGATCCGTTGATTTTGTGGAATACGTTCAAAAACTATTTGATCGAAGATTATGTATGCCGAGGCGAATCGCAACAGAATGCCGAACGTAAAGCATTGATCATCGTCAAGAAAATTTTAGCGTCGGTCGGAAAACTTTATGCAGAAACAGGCCTGCCCGATATTGGTATTGGGTTCTTTGGTAAGAACCCAACTTATTGGCCGACCACGAAGAACGCGACGAGGCAAGAGAAAGTTCAAATAGGAATGTTGTACTATTGAACGGCGAACAAATGACGGTGTTTGATAAAGTAATGAAAGCAATTTAAATCGAAAGCAATCGGCAAAAAATGCCGATTATTTGATTATTTGACCGGGCAAAACTTTTGTTTATAACACCATCTTGGACGCCCTATACGGTTCCAACGTCGAATTTGCCTCGGTCGCTTGGACCGGAATAGCCGCGATTCTTTTGAGAGACGGCCGAACGGTACATTCCAAATTTAGATTGCCAATAAATTTGAAGAACACTTCCACGTCGTCCATAACGGCCGAATCGCTTGATGCCAAATATTTGCGCCGCATCAAACTGATAGTTTGGGACGAAATTACGATGGCCACGGTGAACGCTTTCAACGTAGTGAATCGTCTATTTCAAGATGTGTGCGATAACAAGAAACCGTTTAGCGGAAAAGTAGTATTGGTTGGTGGAGACTTTCGTCAATGTTTACCGGTAGTGCCACGAGGCCATCGTACATCAATTCTAGAAGCTTGCGTTACCAACAGCGAAATATGGTGCAAATTCGAAAACATTCTATTGAGAACGAACGTGCGAGCATTGGGCGAAGAAATCGAATTTGCAAAGTGGCTCTTAGATTTGGGTAACGGTAATTGGTCTGCACATCCCGAACACATTTTGCCTCAAGATAGCATAACTGTTCCGCCACAATGTATTGTCGACGATGTAGTTACCGCGGTACACGGTAAGATAGAAGAATATACCGAAAAAGATGTAGACAACTTTGCAACGTGCGCAATTTTATTGCCCACCAACGACAGCTGCAATCGAATTAACAACAACGTCATCGAACGCTTTCCGGGCGAAATGCTAACTTATTATAGCGTAGATAAAATTGCCACCGACGACGAACAAGAGCAAGCCAACTTTACGATGGAATATTTGAATTCAATTACGCCGTCGGGTTTGCCCAATCACGAATTGAAATTAAAGAAAAATATTCCGGTAATGTTATTAAGAAATCTCCACATCAACGAAGGTCTATGCAACGGAACTCGACTCATCATCAAGAAGTTAACTGCAAATCTCATCGATGCCGAAATTGCCGTTGGCCGTTCGAAAGGCAAACGAATGTTTATTCCAAGAATGGATTTATCCTCCAACGACACCAGCATTCCGTTCGATCTGATACGCCGCCAATTTCCATTAAAAGATTGCTTCGCCATGACTATTAATAAAGCGCAAGGACAAACTTTCGACAAAGTGGGAATATATTGTAGCATTACCTTTGCAAGTTATGTGCGGGGAACCTCCAACCGAATTTAGTAGAAGGCTGGAGAGAAAAACGTCAACGGAGAAAAAAAAAAGGAATGAATGAAAAATCGAAAACCTATATAACGTGTGAGTAGTAGAGCTGATAATTGATGATAATCAAGAAATATAAAAGTGTTTGAAGTCATTCATTTTGCGAAGAGAAAATTTTGATTCATTTCCACATATTTTGATAACGTTTCAAAAACCCCAATTTTTTTATTATAAACATAAATTGGCATGTGGACGACATTTTAATTTAAACAAATAAATTAAAGCAATTATATTGGAAAAATCGTGATATTTTGGTGGAAGAAGTTTGAATACCAGTTCCAGGGACCTCAACTTGGTTAAGTGGGTGATTTTGCCGATTCGATCAGTGGCGATTTGGAACGTCGAGTTTTTTGTTTAACTTTTTTTAAGTTGGGAGATTCCAACCCGCAAAGCCGCTGCAGTCTGTCTGCGAGTAGTGCTGTATTTCTTTGAAAGTATTCATCACTGCTATAAAAAATTATATAGGAGACATTCGCATGCAGCTGTTTTTATGAGTGATGATGAAAAACAATACTATGCTGCATGGTCTTCTACTATGAACTGCAGTGGAAGTAAGAAGTTACTTTGCTTATGGCATGTACACAAAGCCTGGAGAAACAAAATTTCTTTAATTAAAAATAGGACAAAACAAACGGAGGTAACGATAATAATAATAATCATCATCTTCAACCTCTTGTATTCATTGCAGGGCTATCACCCTCTTTTTCTCAGAGAGATGTTTTAGCATTTCGACTACATGGCTTCTTAAACCGAATTGGGGATGGCGTCTTAACTCTTTATAAATCATCAACCCAGGGTGGCTGACGGCTTTACATGCCCTCTGAGGTTTAGAGATGATCATAAGAAAATTTAGACTTCTGGGATTTGAACTGGGTATCTCAGTGTTAGCAGTTGCTTGGTTAACTTACTAACCGACTCAACCGTTTTTACTCGTTAATTATAATTTTTTTATTCAAGTTTATTTTTAATAACATTAACAAATTGTAATTTTGCTAATTTTAGATGTACAAAATCTTATGTACAATAAGATTGCAGAACGATCAAACAAAATTTGATGAATTGGTAGCATCGCTAATTACACGCTTTAATTCTGACGAAGAATTAACATCATTTGGAAATTACTTCAAGAGTAATTATTATTTAAATAGACCAACTGTGTGGGCTGCTTGTCATCGACTTGGTAGTGGAATTAATACAAATATTCATTTGGAAGCCATGCATAAAACTTTAAAACACGTTTATTTGCAGGGTAAAGTTTGTAAACGACTGGATAAGACAATTTATGTTTTGCAAAAATTCATGAGAGATAAACAATTCAATAGAATTTTAAAAATTTATAAAGGGAAGAACAGTGGCAAGTTACAAGAGTGCAATAAAAGGCATACAACTGCTCTATCGGACAACAAAATGAAAATTTTAAAACAGCGAGGACGATTGGATTTTGTCGTCTGCTGAAAAAAAATATCTATTGGTTAAAACTTCATTGTCTGACCATAATATTTGCCAAATAAATTGTGCAATGTGTGGTGCATGCGTAGCCAGAATATTTTTGTTCTAAGAAATTTAGTTAATCGTGTTGAGAAGTCAATTTGCTTGACAACGTTCCATGCGCTGGTGCAGTCTATTGCAAGCTACGCTTTATTAGTATGGGGTCACTCGAGCCATACAGAAAGAATTTTTAAACAACAGCGTCGAGCTATAAGAGTGATAGAAAGTATGAAGTATCGTGCGGATGTCCGAGACAAGTATCGTGAACTAAATATTCTTACTATACCATCACTGTATATATTAGAATGCTTGGTATATGCAAAGAAAAATTTACAGAATTATATTCCGGTAAACTCCATTCATAACCACGATACCCGAAGCAATACAAATATCTACAACTCATATCTTAGACTAGATAAATCAAAGAACTCAACCTTGTACTATGCACCAAGGCTATTTAATAAGCTGCCAACGTTCATTAGATCCCTTGATGATATAAAATTCAAGAAGGTTGTTCGCGAATACCTAATTAATCAGGTATTCTACAAGATGGAGGACTTTTTTAAAAAACCAATAGTAATCGACTATATTGATTATCAATGATAATCGTTTACTATACTTATTATAGGTTAAGATGAAAAACAGTGTCCCTGCTGATCTTCGCCATTTACAACAAAGTGACCAACGCTATCAAACCATTTTATATATTTGTTTTTATGTATAATTTCAACTTGTATATATTTGTTTTTTTATGTTTAACTCAATTGTGTAATAAAGTTTACTCTACTCTACTCTACTCATATGTTTCAGTGCAATTGCTTAGATTTCCTGATTCATGCTAATGTATGCAAACATATACACAAGGTTTTTTTGTGGTAACCCAATTGCACAGGATGACAATTCAGAATTTAATGAAAATAACAAGGCTGAAATTGAAATACATTTGAAGACCTAAAAGAAACCAATTAATACTGATAAAGTGAAAAAAATCATTATAGAAGACCTAAACACAGTTCTGGCAAAAATTCAGAATGTAGATAACCCGGAACTATTAAATAATATTTCTAGGACTGTCAAAACTACTTTAAGTTTAGTCTCGTGTACTTCCTTGCCTAAATCGTTATTAACAACAACTGATAAATCTACACCAGCAAACAAAAAGGTTGAGTAGCAGATTCCCATCTCTGGTTCAGTCTCAATACCAATAAACCTTAAAGGTAAAACTGTGATAGTAAACGCACTCGTGGTACCCGAAGTGGGCCATGTTCTATTACTCGGTATCAACTTTTGGAAGGCTATCGGTCTAGTACCCGATTTAGTTCGAGGAGAATGGAGTTTCTCAAAACCCGAGATAGCCAGTTGTGCTGTAAGTGAAACAAATATAGTTTCAGAATCAAATTTTGATCCCTTACAGAAAATTATTTTCGTAGACTTTTTAAGTACGTGTTTTCCTAATAATAAGAAAAGTTAGGTTGTGCGGTTGGTATTGAGCACGTCATTAAAACAAATTCTGAGCCTATAAAACAACGATACTACCCGGTGTCCCCGGTAGTACAAAAACAAATAGATCAAGAATTAAATAAAATGCTTAAACTTGGAGTAGTGGAAAAATCCATAAGTGCTTGGAGTAATCCCGTGTTACTTGTAAAGAAAAAGGACGGTAAACTTCGATTCGTTGCGGATTTTCGCAAATTAAATGGCGTTAGTCATAAAGATGCGTACCCCCTTCCCTACGTTTCATTCATCCTTGATCGGTTGCGCAACGCCAAATTTATTAGCTCTTTAGATATAAAATCGGCTTATTGACAGATTCCGTTGGAGGAAAACTCCAAACCTTTGACGGCATTTAAAATACCAGGTCGTGGTCAATTTATAATGTCAAAATTACTTTTAACGCCCTATACCACCCACAGGCGAATCCGACCAATAATAATATCGTTAGCACATTGTCGGGAAAAACGATTTTTTCAGTTATTGACATGAAGGACGGATTCTGACAAATCGTTCTTGATGAAGAAAGTTCGAATTTATGCGTATTCAATAGACCGTTTGGAAGATATAAATTTAATCGTTTACCATTTGGAATATCGTCTGCGCCAGAAATATTTCAAAAGAAAAATTATGAGATTTTCGGAGACATAAAAAATGTTAACATATATTTTGATGATATAATAATATCTGGAAAAGACGAAGAAGAGCATGGCGTTGCTTTGAAAGCAATACTCGAAAGCGCAAAAGATAATATTACGTTTAACCTCAAGAAATTACAATATAAACTAAAAGAAGTTACATTCATGAGACAAAGAATTTCTGCAAGTGGAATCAAGCCGGATAAGAAAAATGTGGAAGCAATTAAAGCTGTGGCAAACCCAACAACGAGATCTGAATTGCTTCGAGTGCTAGGTATGCTCAAATTCTTTTCTAAATTTATCCCAAATATATCAAAATGTACAGCAAATTTACGCGAATTAACAAACAAAACTGTTCCACGTAACTTTACAAATGTACATGAACAAGAGCTGAGTAACTTAAAATCAATTCTCAGTAGTTCACCATTACTTAAAATATTTGACCCAAACCAGGATGTTACCATTCAATGTGATGCTTCAAGTGAAGGAATGGGATGTTGTTTAATGCAGCAAGAACAGCCAGTAGCATTTGCTTCAAGATCACTCTCGGGAGCCGCACGAAGATATGCACAGATTGAGAAAGAATTATTAGCAATCGTATTTGCATTTGAAAAATGTCATCAATTTGTTTACGGAAAGAACGTAGTCGTGCAATTTAAAAAGAGTCTTGATAAGGTCACAGCTCGATTGCAACGAATGCCATTGAAATTGTCAAAATATACCATGACTGTAACGTATTTACCAGGCGCACAAATGTACATCGCTGATACATTGTCAAGATTATTTATCAAGGAGGAGGTACCGGATGATCCGGAAATGGAATACATCGTGCATGCACTATCAAACAACATTCCGATGTCTACTGAAAAAAAATTGATATTTGAGCAAAACAGTTGGACAAAGACCAAGTGCTCACCAAAGTAATTATATATTATATTCAAATATGCAAAGCTTTTGCAAATTTTGGAAACCGGCAAACGGGTGTTATTATAATTATTATTATAAAAACTGGTTGTGGTGTTATCGCCCACTGCACTGAAGCTTAAGCTTATTGTGCCCCTCGTTCCGTGTTTTTACTCCATCAGCTGCGTTTCCTCGACAAAGTCGAGTACGCGGCCGATGGGTGCTTGTACTATCTCCTCGATTTCCAGGTCTGGAAATCCGAGGTGACGTGTTCTTTCACCCGTCAGTGCCGGGCATTTACATAAGATGTGGTGAGGAGTTTCATCTGCTTCACCACACATCCTACATGTAGGATCTTCAACTATCCCCATTAAATTGAGGTGTCTTTTCAGACAGCAGTGTCCTGTAAAAAGTCCTACTATCCTTCTCAGCTGTTTTCTACTCGGCTGGATTATTGCCTTACTCCTCGCTTCGCTTGAGGGGCCTCTTATGAACATCCGCGACTGCCTCAGTCCAGGGAGGCCCTCCCAGTGATCAAGGTGTTGTCTTCTTAATGTTTCCCTGATTCCTTCCCTTACGGTTTTGTATGAAGTCCCGCAGGTAGGTTCGGGATCTATCAGGGTTGTATTTGCAGCCATTCTGGCCCGGCGGTCCGCCTCTTCGTTCCCCTTTATGCCCTGGTGTCCCGGCACCCACATGAGCGTAACGCTGTTGCGGGTTGCCAGTTCTATCAGTGCATCGAGGCATTGTTTTACGACCTTGGAGTGTAATTCTACTCCTTCCAAGGCCTTTAAAGCTGCCTGACTGTCTGTCATGATGCAGATTCGCCTATCTATGTAGTAAACGGGTGTTACCAATTTTTGTACAGAGTTTGCCTATCTGAATATACATAATCAAAGGCAATACCTACATTCGGATTTCTTAGAAAACGATTCGAAAAAGTACATAACCGTAGTAGATTTTTACTCCAACTGGACAGAAGTGACACAAACCCAACATAAAACTGTCGATGACGTAATTAAATTTCTAAAAAAACATTTTCTCTCAGTTTGTAGTACCCGATAAATTCTAGAGACAACCCCGATGACTACCGCCGAAGCGGATCGCAGTTTTTCCACCTTATCTCGGGAATATCAAACTTTACCGAAAAATTATTGATAAGTTTGCCACAAGCAAGGACCGGCGCACGCCATTAATATTTAAAAACATGCAATAAGTAAGTTTATTTTTTGAGATTACAATGTTACTAATACCTTGTCTTTTTTATAATGCAGAAATCCCAAGAATAATTCTCACGAGCCGCGCCACTGCTTCAAACTATGAACAGACCAATGGAGACGTCACTCAAGTACGGACCTGATAAGAAGATTGGGGTTAGTAATCCGACAGGCTTTAAATTTTGAAAAAAAAAACATAATCCTATAAGCTCATCCGATATCGTAATCCTAATTTTGTAATATAAGGGAAAATCGTAATAAGAAATATTAAAAGCGACGATGAAGCCAATTTGGATTTAGCGAGAAATTGGCAAGTTATTAGTGTCAATCAGCCGGTCCCTGCCCCACCAAGATATCCATTTATTGCAGCTCCTGGTTGCACTTTTACTCTGCCAGAAAAACTTGATGTTTTATCATATTATCAATTATTTTTTGATGATGCTCTGATCAACCACATTGTTACGGAAACGAACAGATTTGAGCAACAACAGCCAGGACCTTCTTCAAGATCATAGTCGCCAGTTACTTACGAAGAATTGCACGTTTTTCTTGAAATGAAAATACTTCAAGGAATTGAGATCAAACCAGAAGAAAGAATGTACTGGACATCTTCAGAAATGTTTGAAACGCCAATCTTCTCGAAGCTATTTCCTTACCATAAATACCGCCTTATTCAAAGTAATTTGCATTTTAGCAACAATGAAGATTACAATCCTGAAACGCATCCACATCCCAAACTAAATAAATATGGTCTGTCTTCGAGACCATAAATAAAAAGTGTAGCTCGTTGTACAATCCCGAAAGGGATATCAGTATCGACGAAAGTCTTATGCTGTTCAAAGGACGCCTAGGTTGGATGCAATATCTCCCATTGAAAAGGGCTCGATTTGGAATAAAACTATTTTGTCTATGCAAGGCAACGTCTGGGTATTCCTTAAGGAACCACTGCTTGGTATGGGATATTGTCTAACAACGGACAATTTTTATACATCCCCTCAATTATCAGACTTACTAATAGAACAGAAAACCGACACGTACGGAACTTTGCGTCTCCATCATAAAGAAGTTCCCTTGGCCTTGCAAAAGAAAAAAGTGAAGAGTGGAGAAATTATTGCGTTTCAAAGGGACAAAGTCTCTAAAGCTTGTTGATATAAATGTAGCTTAGTGAGTCGGCCGACTTTCCATTTGCCAATTGTAGCATAAAAAAGCAGATACTCGTTTCGTACCTAATAAAATGAATCTTGGTACCTATCTTTTAAGCCGAATAGAAACGATTGAAAAATTCGCCGAAATGTACAAAAACGCAGATCTCAACTACGGAATTATAAAGAAACTATGTATTGAGGGACCAACCTAAGTGTCGAAGATTCACGGTTTAACCAACGAAAAAGGCGAATTGCACTGCATCGAGGAATAAAAATAATATCTTACCCTTTACAAGTAGTTTTAAATAAATTACTCGAATATTTATAGGGTACGAAAGCTCCGTGCATTTTAGTTAGGCACAATTCTAGTTTTGATGTACCCCGTTTCATTAGAATAATTGAAGAAGTTTCGCTTATGGACGAATTTCGAAATGTTGTTGCCGGATTTGTAGATAGTCTACGTATGTTTAGAAAAATATTTCCGGAAAGAAAATTAAAAGGACAGTGCACATTGACTATACTGGCATTCGAAACTCAATTATGTTTTGAAGGGGCACACGACGCTATGTTGGACGTTACGACATTAGTACCTCATCGTGCCTGATCGGAGAAATCTCTTCGAAGTAATCTCGAAACCGGTAGCACAATAAAACCTTGCAGTTCATGCAATGGCTAGACCACCTGCATAAACATGTATTTTGGTTTGGGGGGGGGGCTGCTTGTGCAGTATCTCTGCGTTATTCGCGTAAGCCTTAGTGATAATGCATCTCTCACTAACGCCCAGTTTTTCACTTTCAGGTTAAACCAAAAAAGTTGGGTTAACCAATGATATTGCATAAAAAACGGCTTTTGAACGTATTTCATTGGTTAACCCAAATTTTTTGGTTTAACCTGCAACTGAAAAACTGGGCCTTAGGTGTTTAGTTTTTTAATATGTGGTGTTACGAGTAGAAGCACATCAAAACTTTTCTTTGTATCGACAAACGATGATTATATACAATATATTTACACAACAAATATTTACAAGTTGTTTCTTCTTCTTTGTTGTTGTTCGAATTAAAACGTCGTAACCTACTTCTCAAGAACTGAGAAGACGCTTTCTTGACAAAGTACCGCGGTGGATTGCCACTGCCTTCCGAGCCTGCCTTCGTTTATTACACGTTTATGAAACGTTAAACAATTTATGTAATCCAGCTCTACCCGAAACAAAAACGTTACCATAATTATAGAAAATTTTAGAACCGCATTATTACATTAAGGAATCGATTTTTAATTAAAGTAATTCGGGAAGAAATTATTTTAAAAAACACATTCAAATAGCGGATCGACCAACAAAAACCAATATACTAACTTACAAAATCCCTTTCAATATCAACTCTCTTTTGCATAAAACTATTCTCAACTTAACAAAATAATTGCGTTGTCATTTATGATCATATATTATTTGACATATATTATTTTATTTTTAAAATAATTTTTAAAAATAAAATAACCCGGCACAGTATCCTGAAGATGGTATTAAACCGAAACTAGTCGATCCTAAATTTTTGTTTTATTGGTAAGAAAATACCATTTCCCTAAATTATAAATATAATTTTATCTTGCATAAGGAGAAAATCCACAAAAATGAATAAGGCTTTGAAGAATCCGCAAACAGAAGCTCTAAGAAATCTTTTGATCAAATATGAAGACCTTTTTGAAAACAAGTTAGGCCGTTATAAGTATGAAAAAGTGAGAGTATGAAGAAGTGAGATTGAAAAAGATCCAGTATTTGTAACCACGAACACTACCATCCGTTTCCATATCACGAATATCATCTTATTGATAAGAGAGATCAGTACGAATTCAGAACCCGAGAAGATAAGACGCAAATATTTAATAGCATAATAATCATTGTAATAATTATTCCCATTTAAATCCTGTACAATATAATCAATAGAAATCATTTATCAAATCAAGATCTTTTTAATCAAGGAAGATTAACGAGTTTAGAGAGTTAAGCAACAACAACGCCTCTAACATTGGTGACCTCCGATCTTTATTGGTAACGTCTAACTTGAGTTATATATTGGGGGCTTCCAACGTGAGTTGGATATTATTAAAAAAAGTTATTTTGAATTTTTTTGGAAATTGGAACAAATATTGGATTGTGGAAACTGCAAACAGAAAATTTCTGGAAACTAGCTTTGGGATTAAAGCTGCAAGAAAATAATATAACAAGCAAATACTACGATACTAATATCGTGAGTATTACTACCTTATTTTTATCGTATTTTTGACATTGTTTTCAAACAAAGTTGACGCGCCAGACATAAATATACCTCCTCTGGCAAACCCTATCATTCCACAAGCTATTCCTAATTTTATCGCGCCAGTAAGTGTCAGACCTCCGATATTTTGGAAGGCTAATCCGCGCATTTGGTTTTTCCAAATCGAGGCGCAATTTGCCAACTCCAGAATTACTAATGATTTTACAAAATATAACACGGTAGTATCCTCTGTGGACGGTGCCATTGTATCCCCAGTTTCAGATGTCATTTTAAATCCACCTAATGTCAACTTGTATGACACGTTAAAGTCAAAGTTATTAGAACGTTTCGAAGAATCTGAGCAATCACGATTAAATACTCTGTTAACTTCATTGACATTTCATCATGAATAAATTTACGCGTGAACAACGTTTACTAACTGTGGAAACTTATTTCCTAAATCAGTGCTCAGTTAGAAATTGTTATTGAGCTCTTCGTCCACATTTTGGTCGTCATAATTGTCCCACTCAACGCACTATTTGTGAAACCATAACCAAATTACTAACCCATTTTACAATATTATTAGACATTCATCCATCAACCAGAGTGCGTACAGCCCGTAGTAATGAGAACATTGTTGCCGTAGCAATTGCAGTAGCCATCGAGATCTTGTGATCTCACACCATTGGATTGCTTTCTGTGGCCAAATGTAAAATCTCTTGTTTACGTCGATAAACCCGAAACGATTGAAGCTTTGGAAGCAAACATAATTCGTGTTATTCGCGGAATACTGGCCAATATGCTTGAAAGAGTGGTCGAAAATTATTCCGATGGAATAAACCATTTAAGAGTTCGTCATGGGCAACATTTGAAAGAAATTATCTTTAAACATTAATGGCCTAGGTTGTGTCATAGATTTTTTGACCGGCTAAGTTATAGATTTTTTCATTGTGTCCAAATATTGTCAAACATGCAAGATTCAAGAAAAACGCCTCGGTAAAAGCTCCAATGAGTTTAAACTCTGGAGCGAGGGCTATGCTATCAACTGCTTGTGTAATTGGCCATGATTTTGCCTCCCTTTGTATATAGTATTCGGAGGAATTAATTTTCGTTTATTCCAATTCAGTCAATCAAAAAAATTTTGCTATAAGTAAAATTATTCCATCAGTTGAGCACCACCAATTAACAACATCTTGTTGCAGGTACCTATCGCAAAAATCATGTCCCCTCCAGCCGGCTGCTGGAATTGTGGTGGTTTCTTCCACCGTTACAGCGAATGCAGGAAACCCCGGAAGCAATTTTGCTATAAGTGCGGAACACCGGGGATCACCGCGGCCAGGTGCCGCAACTGGCATCCCAACGAGCCCCGTCCTGCCGACGAAGACAACAATGCCCCTACCGCTCCGCAACCTTTAATGAAAATTAAAGTATCCAGGCCCGCTAATTGGTGTACCACGGCCCCTCGAACAACGGCACAAACCGAAATGGAGGCAGCCTGGATTCCTCCCAGCCAGGAGCTAGTGTCTATAGACGAGATGCCCCCTTTATCGTAGCCCCAGTCAACCCTTCTATCGCATGCTTGCGAACCACCCCGGCCAAACGTATTGGTGGTCCCTACCTTTACGATGATCCCCCACCAAATGTGATGGACTCCCCGGTGCCGTCCTTGGCTGTCTCCCCGTTGCAACCAGAAACGGTGTTTAACCCCCGAAACAATGATTCTGCCACCAAGTCGTCCGTGGAGGGGGAAGTCCTAAATGTACCCACTCCCTCCCTGCGTACTAGATTACTGCGAGGCTGTGGCTACAAATTTGTACCCCCACAGAGGACCCCCCATAAACCAAAGGCACCATGGTTGTTTGAACGATAGCCCTATCGTTATGATTTTATTAGTTTATGTAAATTGTTTGAACTTGTCTCACTATCGCCATAAATGCTTTATTATGTTGTTTTTTTATTATGCCCCTATCGCTAGAGTTTTAATTGTTCAAATTAATTGTTGTACTTGTATCTCTCTCGCAGGAGATTTTTTTATTATGTTAAACTTTTTATTATGTCCCTATCGCAATAATTGTAGATTAGGTTAAGTTAAATTTTCTTTGAACTCGTAGCCCTATCGTTATGATTTTATTAGTTTAAGTTAATTGTTTGAACTTGTCTCACTATCGCCATAAATGCTTTATTATGTCAATTTTTTATTATGTCCCTATCGCTATGAAATTTTATTAAACAGCATTCTACTCGTTTTTGTCGCCCGTTTCGATTGCAATTTCTTTAAAAAAGTGTTGAATCTAGCTTGAACGAAAAACGCTACATTCAAAACCAAATTGACTCCCTCGCTATCTTTAAAATTTGTATAGACAAGAAAAAAGTTGTTGAAAAATTTCTAATACATTTTACCATGAGAGATGACAAAGTGTATGCAATGCGGTAACAGTCATAAAATCCACACCGCAACAAGTGGGTTCGCTATCAAGATTCAGGACTATAATAAAAAGTTAACGATTTAAATATATTTTATTGCACTCTGCAATGTTTATTGTAATCGTTAGTTACAAGACTCGACACAGCAACGTGTTATATTCGTTGAAGTTCTATAAGTTCAAGGACAAGTGATTTTTGAGTTTACCAATAAGGTGAATAAACTTGAGAAATCCGTTAACTGAATAAAATCGACCTTGGGAGACCTGAAAGTTCTACATGAGAGATTTTTAAGTATTGGTTTGACAAATAAGGTTAACAACCGCTATGAAGAAGACACTCCAAATATGAATACCGAACATAAAAAATATGACCTATAATTAAGGAACAGTTGAAGGTAGACTGTACCAATAAAAACTGGAAGGTTTGGAAAGCTACTTGCGGATCGTGATAATTCCCAATTATGGAATATATTGCAATGCTATTTTATATAAAAATGATATAAAATTTAAATGTTTGTGCAACCTGCCCTGACTACCTCAGCCAGGAGCAACCTCTTAACCCCAGTAGCGAGTTCATATTGTGGTATTAATATATAATACTAATATAAATGCAACACACTTCAATAAATTTTACTAATAACCAAAAAATATTCCTCTTACAATTATTGCATAGACATAAATAAAAATAATGCTGGTCCTACTTACGATAACTGAAAATAAAATTGCATACTCAAAAAAATAACAAACCAAAAATAAATTTTACATATAATGCGTATAGCGATAATTATACCGCTGATACTCGGTATATGCAGCAGATAAATTTTTCAGAAAAAGCTCAGATAATTTCATAAAATTACTGCTATTTCCACCTATTATAAAATAAATCAATTCCACTTAGCTGGATTAATTGGAAATAATTCCTGCCGTAGGGTATCCAGAATTTTCAAATAAAAACGTTTTTTAAATTCTGCACATGAAGCGCATCGATGGCAAAGAACAAAATCTTCCCCAAAATGATTTTTCTTCTGAAGAAGCACAACACAATGCATCAATTTTCAAATTTTTACTCTTTTTCTAATCTTTTCAAAACACCTTTTCACTTTTATAGAACTTTATCAACTGCCTTCATTCTCGCAGTCGCACAAACGCCTCCCAAAAATGGTTATCAAATTTGAATACGAGGCCTCGACAGAAAATATAAAGATGAATTTCAAAAATCAACGAGAAAAATAATAAAAATGAAACGCAACTTATGACCAATAAATTACATCCTGTCTCAGAAATAACGCAGAGATGAATCGTACTCGATGATCCAGATTTTTTCGTTTGAAACATGACAATATGTCACATATTGTGACAGAAGTGGCAGAAAAGATATAAAAAATGTCGATATTTAATTTTAAAATAAAAATTAATTTTTCAAATAATGTCAACATTATTGAAAATATTTATAAAGTATGTAAATTATCATGTACTAATAATTTTGAAATAAGTGATATGACGGAAATTTGCACAACAATATTCAATAATTCGAATGTATACAATATATTATTTTATACATAAATGTATACATCAAGCACAGAGAAGTTTCTCAGCGTATATTTAGGAATATTTTACATACTTTGGAATTAGGAAAAAATTATCAAAGATATGTCTGTGAAAAAGGAATTACATTTAGACGACTCCGAGCTAACTAAAGTCCATAAAAATGATGTCACAACTTTACCTTTGACCTTACGTCCACTCTTCCTACTTCAGAAATTTCAACGGGAATTTAGCTCACCTGTACACTACAGCTCAAAAAAATAAGTACCTACACTTCAAATTTTATCGATTAATTATTAAAATGCAGAAGATTAAATTATTTCAAAATCTAGTTACCAAGTATAAATACTGTCCCAAACAAAAGAATGTTTTCAAATATTCATCTAACTGGTTTATCTATGTTTTTTCTCGTGTTTTATGTACTTGTGTCAAAGTTGTATTATATAATATTAATTTGTTCGTGGTTTATTTTTATTTTGAATATGTATTTAGTGATTATTTGGTGATAATTAGGTCAACTGGCATCTTATTAGTACTTTTGTTCTTGTTAAAACATTAGAAAACATTAAATTAATTTGTAGTATCAAAAACATTTTAAGTGAGGTTACATTTTGTTTAAAACGCTAACAGTGAGATATCGTGGGACGAAAAAAATATTCCGCCTACAAAACGTAGTGTTATTATTCATCTATACAATTCTGGTGATTCTATGCGAAATATCGCTTTAAAAAACAGGAGTTTCCAAAGGTGCAGTGCAGAACTATCTTAAGATATTTAAGGAAAGAAGTAACTACAATAGTAGAAAGGCACTGGAAAGCCTAGAGTAACGTTTAAACGTGAGGATAATATAATTGTAAAACATAGCATTCGTAATCGCAGCATGACGGCACCTCAACTTACCCCTGAAGTAAATGAAAACCGATCAAATAATATCAGTTTGTCGACGGTAAAAAGGCGGTTGCCAATAGCTGGCCTTCATGGAAGAATTGCTATGAGGAAACCTTTGCTAAGACCTCAAAACAAAGTAAAACCATTAGCTTGGGTAAAAAAATATGATGAATTGTCTAATAGTCAATGGAAAAAGGTTCTCTCGTCTGACGAGTCAAAGTTTCAGATTTTCAGTTCTCGTCGACGAGTTTTTGTGAGAATGCGCAATGAAGAACGGGCATTGGATGAATGCATTGTCCCAACAGTGAAACACGGCGGAGGTTCAGTCATGATTTGGAGATATTATTAAAATAAAAGGGATATTGAGAAAAGGTTACTAACAAATATTGCAGAACAATGTGATGCCATCAAGCCGACGTTTAATTGGGAGAAGTTCTGTTTTTCAAGAAGACAATGATTCCAAGCACTCGTCGAAATTGTGTAGAGACTATTTGCGAGAAAATGAGAGAAGGAGGGTTCTAAATTATTTGGATTGGTCACACCGGTCCCCTGATTTGAATCCTATAGGGCTATTGTGGGAGCAACTAGATCGAAAGGTTCTAAAATCACAAACCCACTTATGGTAAGTGTTACAAGAGGCTTGGGATGAAATACTACGTGAAACATTGGTTAAACTTACCGAAGGAATGCCGCGTTTGTGCCGAGCTGCAATAAAAGCAAAAGGTGGATTTTTTGAAGAAAACAGAATTTAGTCATGATAATAAGATTTTTTTTATTTGTTTTTTGTTAAATTACTTGTATTTACTATATAAAAAAAGATGTCATGTTTAACATTTTGTAAAATATGGAAACATATAAGTATACTTATCTTTTTGAGCTGTAGTGTAGGAAATTGGCTCGTGTTTGTTATGTTACCTACAAGATACCGTGCATACTTCACTACTTATTTATCATATACAGTAACCAATATGGAAGTCAAAATAGGAACATAAAGATGTCGGTTCTTTGTGAACTCCAAGGAACCCAAGAAACTATGGAAATTATTTGATCGTGAGAATATTCATTCAAAGTCCAAACATGAAGCGAACTTGGTAAATGCGGATTCAAATCTTCTGAACAACTTTTTCGCCAACTCTGCTCCGAACACTGTCATTGATCCCAAAATTATATCAGATTTTATTAGTGGCAGCCATCCTTTGGTAACTAACAAACTAACATTCAACAATGTGAGCACCGACGATGTTGCTAAAGCTGTTCTCGAGCTGAAATCGAATGCAGTTGGCATTGACGGTATTTCCTCCAGAATGCTTAGGCTGAGTCTGCCCCTCTGTCTGGACTCCATCACACACCTAATCAACCACTGTCTAGAGCAATCAGTGGTACCTGATTTATGGAAGAAATCTACCATCATACCTATCCCTAAGATCAACAAAGCTAGTAGATTTGAGGAATTAAGGCCTATTAGCATCTTACCGGTGCTTTCAAAAGTTCTTGAAACTTTTATTTGCCAGCAGCTACTCGAACACATTGAACTGAATCATGTCCTCGCCAGTATCCAATCTGGTTTCCGCTCCGGTTTCAGCACCGGAAAAGCAAAATTGTGTTGAAGATTTCAATAATGTTACAAATATTGCTTTACTTGTACAACTCACTGTTCGAGTTCACGAACTAGTGACTCTTATATTACGATAACTGCTCATTACATCAATTCCAATAAGGAACATGTGACACGAAACATCACCACGGAAATAATGGAAGGCATTGGTAAATTTAAACGATAAAATTGAAAGCATCTTGACGGAATGGGGAATTTATGAAAAATGTAATACTGCAATCGTACATGACAATACTCCAAATATTGTTGAAGCAGTTAGAGAATTCAATTTGTTGCTTTGCTCATTCCTTGCAACTTGTTTTGAATCAAGTACTGGAATAAGAATTTATTAAAAAAACAATTCATAAATATAGCAGCGTTGTTGGCCATTTTAAGCATTCCAACATAGCCACAACTGCTTTATCCCAGACACAAACTCAATTAGGTTAGGAAAACCACAAAATTATTGCAATACAAACAGCAAATGCAATCGCAAATACACCGCAATGTTTAATATTGTAAATATAAAATGTAAAGCACCTGAAAAACATTAGAGACCATCTAAACCAGAAGTTCACAGTGGAGTTTTATTTCATTTAAAGGTAAATTAAATTATGTTTTTAATCATTTACTCTATTATAATTTCAGAATATAAATAATTAAGAACCAGCACTGTCGATACGTGAACAGAAATATTCAAAATATAAGCTGACAACTCAACCACTTCCAGTCGTCATAGGTGAGCTGGATAAAATTACTGGTTGTTATATTTGTGTAAACGATCTGAGACATAAAGTAGAAAGTCCCGTGAAGGCAGTGGATGTTTGTTTTAAAATTTTTCACGCACATAACTGCTGAGTTTCCAAAAGAATACGATTCAACGTGGATGTTTATTCAAGGAGGGACACTGGAGATTTCTGTGAAATAAATGTTTCTGATCTTTTTCAAAATTTTCTGATTGGTGAGACAATGGACGAAGCAATCGCTGCTTATCCTGCTAGTGGGAATGAAGATGAAAATTATGATCACAGTGATGAAGATTCTAATTACAGACCAACAGACGAGCTAGATGAAAATTCTACTTCGGAAGAAGAAACTGATTCATCATCTTCAAATGTATCTGTTCAGGCTTCAGCTGATGGTATGTATATCTCAAACATCAAATAGAAGAATTGCCTACAACAGGATGATGAACCTGAGAAAGGAAGACCCTATCACTATTTTTGGCAATATTTTGATCATGATATCCTGAAACATATTGTTTTCGAAAGTATCAGGTATGCTATACAGAAGGATCTCAACAAACCACTAAACCTAGAGGAAGAAGAATTTGAAATCTTTTTAGCCACTGCAATCTACATGTCGATTTTGGGCTCTCGCGAAGTAGAATATATGGGGCAGCGGAAATAAGCATAATATCATAAGTAGCAGATCTAACTAAAAGTAGTATTTATATTATTTTAACAGAATCTATTTTAAGAAAACGTACTGGCATTAATAATTTTGCATTATTATTAAATTCAAGTAATACAAGCAAGAATTGGAGACCATCTAAAATCGAACTGAAAAACGAATTTATACTACATGTTGAGGTATACGAATAATAGGAACGATTATAAACGTTTTTAAATGAAATTGGAAATTTAGAAGGAAGTTGGGCAAACAGATTAAAGAAATATAAAGAACTAAAAATTATTGCACAACCAATACTGGTCGTTATTAGGCGATTAAACAACGCATTTTACGTCTACATAAATAATATTAGTTTGACATGCAGTCACTTCACTTAGGGCAATGGATATCTGTTTTAAGATAACCCATACCTTAAACGCAGAATATCAGACTGAAGCTAGTTCAACGTGAAGCTTTCTGCAAAAATATTTATACACAATATCAACCGAATACGGTAAAACGTATATATCGGTCAACACTTTAATTGCTGATTTATATTAATTCATTTAATCGTTTCTTTTACGTATATATTTTTATAATGGTTCTTTGTTTTTATTGTTCTAAGCATTTTATAAGCTTGAAAAGTTTTATTTACCATTTTAAATTATTTCACAAGTGACTAAAGCGGCCGATATATTCTCTGTTCAGTAAAATGTCTGTTAACTAAGTGTTCAGTAAATTTATAAACCTCCTGTAGGTATTTTGGGTATATTTATCTTATTTTATCTGTTCAATACTTACCGAGTTGAACAATGTTTTTAAACAGGAAAATCAAATTATAATTCTTTTATACCTGCATACGTAATAATTTGTAAACAATTAAAATGTGCAGATATACCTCACAGTCATCCAGCTATGTGGCCTAAAATAATTGGTGACCGCGTCATACACAATTATTTAAATAAAAATGTTAAGTACTTTCAAAACACTGGTGAGCATCAAACCTTTGAAGCTTCTAAGAGGCAATATAAAACCCAAAACTGAAAATTTTCTAGATCAGTGTTATATATAAAATTAGTGAACGGTGAAACTGAACTGTGCCAATGGGTTTTATACTCTCCAAGTAGCGGCAAGCTTACTGTTTTGCCTGCAAATTATTTGATTTCAGAAATGTAAATCAGTTTAGCGAATAATAGTCGTTATCAAATTTTCAGCTTCTATAGAAGTATGCCATTTTGAGAAGATTGTTACGATCTACCTTGGTGTTAACACCTTGGTCGATCTCACCTTACGTACAGCCTTGGCCAAATGTATGAGGTACCTTAATCACTTTTTTTCGAGAGACAAGCTCTCACGATAATCGGAAAAAAAGTGGAAGAAAAAGAGTAACAACCCCTCGTAAAGATCGAATTTTAATAAGAAATTCGTTAAAAAATCAAAGAAGTACGTCTAACGAAGTGGCTACTGCTCTACGGAGAGAAACTGGCACAAATATTTCTGCCAGAACTGCTAGAAGAAGGCTGAGGGAAGGTGGGCTTAAAGGCTGCAAGGCGAGAAAAAAGCCGTGGCTGTCCGAGAAGAATAGGAAGTCGCGCTTGAATTGGGCTAGACAATATTTAGATTATACAGAACAGGACTGGGCAAATGTTATGTGGTCCGACGAATCTAATTTCGAGGTGCGTATTCTGTTTCCTTGCTTTTTATTATAAAATCAAAAAAATTTACAAATTTTGAAATTTTCTAGGTAATTTTAATTTTTAAATAATTTAAAAATTTTTTCAAATTTTCAGGTATTTGGAACGCCGGGTGCTACTGTGAAACACGGAGGCGGCAGTATAATGATCTGGGGGTGCATGGCATCGACCGGCATTGGGGAAATGTTCGTATGCGAGGGGAAAATAAACTCAAAAAAATATATAGATGTTCTTGAAAACTCTTTATATTCTTCATTTTCGAAAGTTTTTGGTGAAACCAATATGAATAACACCTTGTTTCAGCAGGATAATGGACCCTGCCACAAATCCGCCCTTACAATGGGGTGCTTTAAAGAAAACAATGTTGAACTGCTTGAGTGGCCTGCACAGTCTCCGGATCTTAACCCTATTGAGCACCTATGGGGTATTTTGAAGCGTAAGTTATCAAAATACTCCATAACATCAAAAACCATGCTCAAAAATATATTACAGCAAAAATTGGGCAAAATATCTACGGAGCAGTGTCGCAAGCTCGTGAGCTCTATGCCCCGAAGAGTCGCTGCTGTTGTTAATGCCAGAGGCGGCCCAACAAAATATTCAAAACTTAATAGGGTGCCTCATACATTTGGCCAAGGCATAGATTATCTTGGCCAGTCCGCGAGCGTAATTTTAACCTTGATATAAGGTATTTTTATGCACTTGCGAAGGAAAGGGAACGGAAAAGCTCTCTTGCTTGTGTGTTGCGGAAGCAACAAGACGTGTTGAAAAATATAAAAATAACATTTTGGAAAACGATGGATCAAAAGAGCGGTTTAAAAATATGCCAATAGTCAGTAATGAAATTTTAAAGTGGACAAAAAGTTCTGCGTCTCAAATTGGATTTTCATTCAGAATGCGAGCGTTTTTGTATATATATTATTCAATGCTTTCGTATATTACACTTTAGTATTAGTTTTATTATTAAGGTTTATCCTTATTCTAGCTATTTTCTTGCTTGGTGACTTACCCTAGCGCTTAGTCATTAGCATATATTAGGAAGTTAGTACATTTAGTCTTTTCATTGTAGCTGTTTACTGCGTGAATTTATTTAGTAATTATAGATCACTGATAGAACCCTTGTTGTAGGTAACGTTGGGGAGTCTGCTGTAATTGTAATGAAGAAGGGCATCGTTTTTCGTCGTGCCGAAGGCCCCGAAGAGTATTTTGTTATGGTTGCGGAAAGCCCAACATTTTTAAGGACAAGTGTCAGGACTACATGAATAAGAGGAAGTGCCCAACTTGTCTACAACTATTACCACAATATAAGGAAAACTTAAACTACCGCTTGCTTGAGGAAGACAACTGGAGTGACCATCGCTCTCCCTATTTCGGAAATTCAAGAAAAAGTCAGGACTTTGTAGAAGCAAGGTGGTTGGAACAGAACCAACCGTCGAGGAATTACCGGACTAACCTAGAGCCGCTTTTGGCCAGTTTGGCGTTAGAACCCTGTTGGGATACACCCACAAACAAATCTGATTTAGCTACCGAAGAAGACCTTAAAGAAATTTTAAGTGAAGTAAGATAAAAAAATCGACCTCAGACCGGCTACACGGTCAAGAGACTCCACTCCCTTCGAGAGTTGTGAGTCGTCGGAGGAAGAGGAACCTGAACGTCCCCTACAACTTGCCCCTTCTCCGACTGAGCCAGCCTAACTATCTATTTATTTCTAATTTAATATTAAAGTTACTAGGGCTTATAATCGTAACAGTTTGCAAAATCACAAGCAAGCATTTCTTAAAAATAAAAGCGGGAGAGCTAAAATAATTTATTAAAAAGCTTAGTGGTAAGTATACTATACAAATAGATAGACAGCAAATCGGCTATCTAAGTTAAAAATTAAAAATCATATTTAAAAAATAATTTTAGAAAGTTTAGCTGTGGTAATGTTGAGTCATAAGTTAGATAATAATATTTCTCAATATTATTAACAAGAACTGATAATGATAGTTTTATTGGGAATGCCTTGCAAAATTTAAATGCATCAGGCTCTGACAAAATTAATGAAATAGTAAATCCAAGGGAAAATGAAAGCATAGTTGACATGACTGATGAAAATGATATAGCAGTTCGTGGAAACTATACGAATTCGCCATTTTTTAGTCACTTCTTTAGAATATATGACAAGGTCATTAATGATAATTATGACGATGGCGTATATCATGAAAATTTTGATAAACTTCGACGTAAAGAAGCAAATCCATATAAATCTCAAGAATTTTTGATGTACCTATTAAATAAATGCATGCCATTTGCTCCATTATGGACGAATTTAATGGAGAATAAAAGATTTAGTAATTCTGTGGCAGAGTGTTGGTTTAAAATTGTGAAGAAAGATATTTTGTAATGCCAAACCAATATGAAGGTCGCAAGATTTGTTAATGAAATAAAAAAAATAATTGAGGTCGATATAAAATCGATCACTTTGTCTATAGGGTTAAAACCAAAGAATTGTAAAAAAAAGCCAAAAACCACGGTTTGCAGATGAAATCGACAACCCATTAAAAAAAGAAGTATGGAAAAAAAGAAATTCTAAAATAAAAGATTACTTTTCAAAACGTTTGTTAGCAAAAGTACTCCCGAAAATCCTCATAGAAAATGAAAAATCTAACGATGTAGATTCATGTAATAACAAATATGATTTAAATATTGATCAGGTTGTATTAAATACAAAAATTGAAAAATTCTAAAAACAAATCAACACCTTCATCGTGAAGAAAATGATGAATGTAAGGAAGTGACTACATGTACTCGTAATAGCAAACGCGATTTAAAAATTGTACAAGTTGGATTAAATAAAACCGCCGAAACTGAAACATCCGATGTAACACAATATCTACATTATGAAGATGATCCAGATTTCAGGGCGTTACAGAATGGTGTATTATATAATTCCAATTATTACATTCAATGCGCTGCGTTCAACAGTAATTTTTCTTTAGGAATATAATATAATGCTTAACATTGAAAGCTTACGACTTGAAGCATTTTATATCAAGTTATAATGTCATCGAGACTAATTCTAACAGTGTCACGAATTCAGAGAAATGATTTATGCCCGTATTAATAGGCACGGATTTATCCAAGATTCAATCCGAGATTGTATGATCCGAGATTCATCAATCCTTGTTGTCGTATTTAATAGTCGCGGATTCGGGTAGTTTCGGCGAATCCTAGATTGAATCTCCGATTTGGTAATATTTTTAGTGACTTTAGAATATCACCAACTTTATGTTTGCGCTAGTGTTTAATTAGTGACATAAAATTTAAAATTCAAATTGTAGGTTTATTTGAAATTGTTTCTACTGTCATACTGTGTTTTTTATTATTGTGGTGTTATCTGAGTTAAGTTATTGTAAATTGTGTTATTTGTGTAATATTAAGTTAATAAATTGGTTGCAGTGATAGATTCTTGAAAAGTAAGTAACCATTATTTTTCATTGTTAAAAGATTCTTAATAATCAGCCAAGTTCTAGATAATATAATGACAAAAAGTAGTCATTATACCGATAGGGAAAGGGAATTGCTGGCAACTCTAGTTAAAGATCACTCAGTGCTGGAGAGCAAAAAGACTGATAAGTCCAGGGTGAAAGAAAAACAAGCGGAGTGGGAACAACTAACTAATGAGTATAATGCACAACCGGAAGTTAATACCACTCGCAGCAGTTCCCAGCTGAAAATGCTGTGGAAAATTTTAAAACAAAAGTAAGCCACATTAGTTTAGTAATATAATAAAATTGCTAGTAGCTTTCTTTCAATAAGTAATACATTTTATAATTCATATAGAAAAAGAAAGCAAACTACGTATGAGAGGCACGAGGCCTTTTTGACTGGAGGAGGTCCGCCTCCTAAAAAATCAAATGACCCTCTAATTATGTTAGTAGAAGATGCGTCTCCGTTTATGGATGTGTATCTTTCCAACACTTTCGAGAGCACGGCTGCATTCGAAAGAAGAAGTACCATCCATATTGATGAGGAAAATTTTGAAAATAGTAAGTTGACAATTTATTCCAACGACTGTTGGAGTTGTGGCCAGCCTGGCCACACATATCCAGATTGTGAAGAACAAAAAAAAATGTTTTGCTTCCGTTGTGGACGCCCAGGCGTAACAAGAGGGACTTGCGTCACCTGCCGCCCAACCCCACCGATATGCTGCTCAACGTTCAGTCAGCGCTTGCCCATGGCGCTTGCCGGATCGGGAGGCACGGCCAGTGCGCGTAGAAATAAGGAGTACGCACCACCAGCCGGAGGTGATCCCAGTGTGCACTTCGGCCTTGACGCAAGTCAAAGAGGCTCCGTTGAGTGCCGAAGTAGGCAACTCGCTGGTACACGATAACTACCCTCGACCACCTGAAGAACCTTCCACGCCCAGTTCGTCCAGAGGCGAAGATCGGCCAACGGAAGAACAAATAGAGAGGTTCCGCGTTTTAATGCGAGGACGCGAGAGGGGACTTTCGTGCGTCCCGCCTCGTTCTGGCCCTGCCTAATTTTTTCCTGCCCGTTGGCGAATTGTTAATTGTATTTTTCTGCCCGCTGGCAACTTTATTTTGTATTTTTTACAAAATTTGGTTTTGATTAGGTGTGTTTGTAATTCTCTGCAGTTGGCTGTTTCGGCGGCAGCAAAAGATTTTTTGCATAGAAATCTGGAATTTTTAAAAAATAGAAACTTATAATTGGTTTTCTCGTTCGTCTTTGAGACAAATATCGTATAAACAATTATTTAATGCTATAAATGAAGGAGAAGATCCTCTCAAAATTACTTCTGTGTGTGATACCCGCTGGTTATCAATTGAATCCGCAGTGAGCGGAATTTTTAAACAATGGTTAGAATTGAAAACTCATTTTGGTATCGTAAAAGATGCAGAAAAAAGGGTGGTGGAGTATTGAACAACTTGGAAGAGATATCAATAATAAAAGCACAGAGATTACACCGGTCTGATAATTTAAACGTACAAACTAATTTCAACGAACGTTATGTTCTGCCAATCGTGTTGCAATGGTGCTGATTGCGAGTTTGAATATTTGCGATAAATCCGCCAATCGTTTTTAGTTTTTAATTTTTGATAATTTTAACCTCTTCACGCATGGCTGCATCATATGATGCCACATGAATTTTTATTAATAAACAGGACTTGATTCAGTATTCAGAATTAGGAATCGATCATTTAAATAAAACCTGGTTCACAAACCCATTCAACAACGAAAAAAAATTTTTGTTTGCCGATGTTCCCCATTTGATTAAATTGTTGAGGAATCATTTTATAGACCAAGGTTTAATTTTAAATGGGAAAACTATCGACAGGAAAATTATCGATCAATTATTAAACTTAACGAAAAACTCAGACCTGAAGATATTCCACAATAAAATTTCTGTCGAAAGCCTGAACGTTAAAGGTGCTGCCCGTTAAAAAGTCAAATTTGCAACTAAGCTGTTTTCGCAAACCGTTTCTGCTGCAATTAGTAGATGCGGTATGCTTGGAATTTTAAATGATTACAACTGGCTTGAATGTTCAGATTTCTTTAAAACGGTAAAATTTATTATTTTGTAAACTCATAATTTGTAGTGCTCATTATTAACTTTGTTTTAGGTCAATGATTGGTTTGACATAATGAATGCAAGGGTACCTGAAACTGATTCCAGAGCTCGCATAAAAGCATATGGTTTAGAGTTAGAAACGCATAACAAAATTCTTGACGAAATGACAAATCTTATGGAAAGTGTAAGATTCACTGGAAAGAAGACTATTTTGCCATTTCAGAAGGGTAAATGTTTTTTTATTGTTTTACATATAATATATAACTTTCTGTTATTTTATTAGGTATCCTTATGTGCAATAATTCCTTAAAGCAATTGTACGAAGATTTGCGAAGACGTTTCTCCATTAAATACTTATTAACGTACAGATTAAATCAAGATGTCTTTTTCGGAGTTATTAGAGCGAAAGGAGGTTTGCATGATCATCCAACTCCTTTAGAATTCAAATATCGCTTAAAGTCCCACATATTGGGACGAAACGAAGGCTCTTATTCGATCTGTAAAGTTGAAACGGATGACACTCCTGATTTTCCATTGCGATCTGAGATTGATTTGACTAGTAACTGTTTATCCAAAATCACTGTTGATATACCAATTACCTCCGAAATTGATGATATGCAATCATTCAAAGAATTTGATGATTTAGTCTACGACAGTTTAGAATATTTAGGTGGATATATATGCAAACGAATTAATCAAACTGTGTCAACAGGAAGTAATCAAAGTCAAAGTACATTTACATGGATAGATCAGATAAATGAAGGGGGTCTAGTCAAACCTTCTGAAGAATTTATTGAAGATATCCAAAACTTGGAACATATCTTTGAAGTATTTAATGGAGATGGACTTTCGTTTGCTAATAATTTCTTGAAAACATTGCTAAATAAAGCTCGTCACTTTTCTAGTTGTTCTGAACAAGCAAAGTTAATATTTTTCTGGTCAAGACTTTATTTTCGAATAAAATTTTTAAATAAAAATTTATTAAAAGTTTCGCTTACCAGAAAAAGAAAAATGGTAAAAACAGTAACTTAAGTTAATTTGATTAGTTACCTTGATTAGCCAAGGTACAGCTTCCAACTTCAGTTAACAGTGAAAAAGTAATAATTACTGTTTATTTAGAGTTTTTGCCAGCTCTGGAGGCAGTCGTTGTGCCGACCTAGTTGATCACGATCTGTTCTTTTATTAGGGTCAAGTGGTGCAAAAACGAGACGGCCGATATTGCGGTTAAAAAGAAGACATTCAATTTTTTCCAATGCAAAAATACAATAACATTGTAAAAAATATTTTACAAATTTCTTCCACATATATGCAATTATTGAAACCTATAATGAAAAAAAAAACTTGAACGCAATCATCGAAAAAAAATATTGAAGTTGACTGTGTGTATTTTGCTTAAAAAATCTTTTAAATTGCATTTACAAACTTTTCCGGTTGCAATGATGTGCATGATTGTAGAGCCCCAGTAAGTATCGCGTTTCGCAAATAACACATGTGGCTATGATATTCCATAACGACTTTAGTATATTTTCACTAGTTGGCAAGGATACTCGTTGCAAATAACAGGTGCAAAAACGAGACATCACCAAGTTTAAAAACGAGACACTCGCGAGTTAAAAAAAAAGACAAAATTTTTAAATCTTTTAAAATAATGCCGAAGGTTTAAGTTCCCAGAAAGGCCGCTTAAGACAAAAAGACTTGGAAACAGCCCTAAAGCTAATAGGGGATGGCACTATATCTCTTAGAAATGCAGCTAAACAGTTTATAATTGAGAAATCTGCTCTTTTGAGAAGACGTACTCGTTCACTTCGTAAACAGGGAAGAAAAATTTCTGTAACCGAAGAAATTTAAGAAGATTTAAGTGATAAGATAAAAATTATGGCAAAATGGGGGTTTGCTCTTACTAAACCGAAGGTACAAGCAATAGTTCAAACCTCTGTACAAGAAAACAACCCAGTTTAACCCTTAACTGGTGAGGTGATATTTTTATATCGCAACTGGTGAGGTTGGGTTATAGATACCCAGTACTTTTCGTTCTGACGTGTACTGCACTTTAAGTTAACTAGGAACGAACTGACTGATGGTACAGGAACGTACGATGACGTTCTCACAACCGTCTAGCAGCAGAGGCTTTTCAAAGCCTTACTGGGTATCCTGACACCCAACCTCACCAGTTACGGGTTAAGGAAGGAAAGCCGGCAAAAATTGGTTAAAACATTTTTGTAAAATGACTAAAAGCACAGAAAATACAGTGTCTCGTTTTTAACCTCTCACTGTCTCGTTTTTAGCCTAAGTAGTGGTTAAAAACGAGACACAATTTTTAATAAAAAACGCCCTTTATTATAAACTTAATGATTTTTTTTTTACTGTGAGGTAATACTACATGGCCTTCTGCATACAGGGCAATATGAAAAAGCTTTAAATTAGGGTTTTTTGTTGACAAAAAAATAAAAGATTTAAAAAGCGTCTCGTTTTTGCACCACTTGACCCTAATAATTAAGTATAATTAAAAATAGTGTTATTTATGTATAACAACGCTTTTCGAGTGCTTTTAATAAATGAATTTGATTATACGGATTTTTACTTATATGGATTAACGCCCAGTTTTTAAGTTGCGGGTTAAACCAAAAAATGTTGGGTTAACCAATGATATTGCGGGAAAAACAGCTTTTCAGCGTATTTCATTGGTTAATCAAAATTTTTTGGTTTAACCTGCAACTGAAAAACTGGGACTAAGGTCTGCATTAATTAAACCGGATAATCGGAATTGTACTGTATTTAAATCGTTATTTGTTTTATATTCTCTTGAAAATAAAATTAAAAATTTTAATTAGATTGAAAATTGTGTTATAATTTTAACAATCCGAAACCATCATGAAAAGTGAAACGATATTTTATCATTAACAATAGATAAAATTTAGTTATAATAAATTTATTATTAAACTGGATAATTAATTATTATGGATGTATTCTTTCATAGTAACAATTTTAATTATTATTTAAATTATGTTTTAAATTATTATTATTTAAACTTTGTTTCCCAATATAAAACTTCGTCCGAAACATCACTATGTCCTGCATTATCCAAATTTAATTGTTAAATTTGGTCCTTTGAATCATTTATGGACACTGCGGTTTGAAAGCAAACATAGATATTTTTAAAATATATTAAGACACAGTCCCTACTTCAAAAACATTCTTTTATCATTATCGGACAAACGTCAGTTATTGCAAGCATTATTAAAGTCTCAAAATTCTACCTACAGCACTAAAATTGTAGGTGAAAATGCTCTGCTTCTACTAGACAAACACCTTTCTGAAGAAAATTATAATTTAGTTAAAAAGGAATGAACATTAAAGGAACCTATGTTAATTTCTGATTGTGTTATTTTCAGAGGAATAACTTATAAAAGTGGAATGTTTGTTTGTTATGGTCATAATAAATTTGGTCACTCTATTTTATGCAAAATAAAACATATACTTATAAGTTATAAGTAATTCCTATACCGATTTGAATTTCTTGGGAGAAAGCTACAAAACGGTGCGTGATAGCGATATTGGTGTTAATGTTACTGTTTTTAAATCAATAATTAACATGGTCTGTATCGATTTTTCTTCAATAACGCCTTGTGAGCCTGTTTTACAATTTTTAACTAATAATGGTTCATCATTTTTTTGTTTTAAATCAGCACCTTATGCAGAATTATAATTACGATTTTTGTAGCTTCTATCTTATTAATTAAATATTATGGGTTGTTGTTATTTTAGAAAATGTTAATGCTAATATTATAACGTAAATCAATTGTAAATTTTCTTAATTTAAAAAGTTGATACAATTATTTTATTATAATACACCACAGACTACAACAATGGCATCTACAATTATTTTTAAAGTATGGAATCATAATAGAAAAAAAAAAATTTTTCTTCGATTGGAAAACTATTGTGAAAATGAACTGTACGAAGAAGTTATTTTAAAATCGTCACAGAAATTAGAAATCGATGGAAGTACGTTGGTTCTTGAATCTGATGGAACTGTTATTGAACACAGCGAAATTTTAAAATATTTACATAAACAAACCTTAATATTACTGGCAAAAAATGAAATATGGAGACCGGTTGGAAGTAGTAATTCCAACGAAGTTTTAATTGGTCGACTGACACTGCATCGTTTAGCAGTTTAGAGGTTGTAGACACACCACAAAATGAACCCGAAAATGAAAATTTAACCTCATGTAAGATTTCGCCGGTAGTTCTTAGTGATATTTCTGAAGTGTTTTGGAAAAATTGGGATATTCCATGGGACTCATTCAACAAAAATTTGGTGGAAGATTGCGAAAAGGGTATTAAAACAATGAACACCGTAAATAATTTGGTACGCGATATTGTTGATTTTGTAAGAACCTACAAAAAAAAACACCAGCGCATGCCTTTAAAAGTATAGCTATGAAGATGATCACTAAATACCCCAAAATATTCGAGGACAGAGATGAGGATGGAGTTGTATTGGGAGACGGATCTCATTCTATTACCTAAAAATTAATAGAACGAAATAACTATTTCAACAGGCCCAATAAAAATAAAACTCTATTGTGTCACATACAAAAATATAATAAAAAATTAAAGTCACTCTACATATTGCAAATCTATGGAATTTATAAAGTAGACGCTGATTTTGAAAATAGTTTGCAATATGTAGAAACTTAAGATTTCACATCCTGTCGACTAAATGGTCTTCACGGAAGTTGAATAGGACAAAATGATATCTAATGCAAGTTCAATTGTTGAACGGCATTAGATATCATGAAACTATGCAGACGGTGGAGGGGAAGTTGGAAAGAATTAATTAACGACAGATTAAGAATGGAAAAAAAGAAGGAGTCTCGCGAGTGCCTCGATTAGGAAAAAACTGGAAAAACTTCCTAAAATGAAGTGGTCGTTTCCAATTCCCCTCACCGTCTGGGCATTGCTATTGGCAATAAGGTAAGCCCCATGCCTGGGGATGATTTTTATGTTTTGTAATTCATATATACCTGCGGGTAAATAAATTGATATTTTGATTCATCCCAAGTCTATTATTTACAAACAAAATTAATGCGACATTTGGTGGAGGCGCCGTTGGCTTTTTAGCATTAATCATCGTATTATGCTATTTTTTAATTCAATTTGCTTTTAATACAATAAATCTTAAATAAATAAATTTTAATTTTAATTATTAAGACATCGTAAAATTTTGAATAATATCATTTAATTTCAAGACAATGTAAATTATTACATATTTTGTTTTTTTTTTATAAAAATTTTGGGAATACGACTAGATGAAAAGTTATAATGATTTTAAATTATTAAGGTATTTTTAATTATCCTCTTTTTGACAATAAACTGGGACGTTAATTCATTTTATTACATACCAGGCGTTAAACTAGGACAAGTGTTAATGCGCCGATTAACACCTCTTAAAATGAATTTAGCGTTTACTATAACTTGTCTTTCTTTTTGGGTATTAGGACTTTTTAAAAAATAATATCGTTCTTGAGTCCGAGAACGAACCAAAAAGAAATTTCAGGCGTACGGTTTGTCAAAAAAGAGAAAGGTAAGGTAATCGATATTTTAAAATAACTAATTAATTATTTAAATTTTAAGGGTTTATTAGGTATTATGTGTATTTTTTTTTTATAGGGTAACGCTTAGGGTCATTTACTTCTATGTTATTTTACAATTTAAATCTATTTTAATATGCTAACGCAACAAGTCTATATAATAGGAGTAATAATTTTTTTTGTATTAGTTGCATTACGTTTTAAGTTAAAATTAATCATTCTTCAAAATTAAATCATAAACTTGAGAAACTTATTAAATTTCATTATTAAAGTTAGGGATCGTTTTTTTTTTTTAAGAAAATAGTTTAATGTCTGGGCCATCTCAAGGTACCAGATCAAAAAATAAAATATTTGTTAATATCGCGTCAACAAATGAAACGCGACCTTTAGAATTAGAAACGTCACTAGAAGTAGACGAAACTATTATTACACAAGACGATACGTTAGAAGAACGCGATATCGGAACGAATAATTTAAATAATTTTAATCCTCAATTTCGAAGTACGGAACAGTTTACAGCCGACGCGAGTTTAGGTAATGTAAGCTCATTTGAACCTTCCAGTTGCGATAATCCTTTCAATCGCAGCCAAAAAATATTAAGAAGCCCCAGTAACACACCCGATATAAATAATTCATTACCCAAAATACCTTTATTTTCGAGTAACGTAAATATTGAACAATTATCCCCTGAAAGCAAAGAAAATACAATAATCACCGCGAGTAAAGTTGTAAAATTATCAGACATAGCGGAGACGGACGATACTGTTACATATAAACAAGCTGAAATATTAACCGGAGCATTTCATCTTTTATTACCTTTGAGTTCGAATACAAATAACCAAAACGGTATAATGGCAAATTTAAATTGTACTATTGAAGCAGCTAACGCCGCTGAAAAAACGCCCAGATTGCCAAAATTTTTAAATCCCGATATTTACAACCCAGCAAACGGTAACGCGTTAAAATTTATAAATGATTACGAGCGAACGTCTATCTTAAATGGATGGGACCTAATACACATGATAAATTATTTCGGACTTTTTTTAACGGGGGCGGCTCATTTATGGTATTCTAAATTTAAGGAGAATCCTACTAATAGTACAAAAACTTGGAGCGAAATAAAAAATGAATTTACAACAAAATTCGCTGGTGAGTCATCTTTGAGATTAGCAAAGATCAAGTTGTACAACCGGAAACAACAACCTTCTGAAAGTATAAAAAATTATTTTTACGACCTCACCATCCTAGCCGAAGAGTATAACCCCGCTATGAAGGATGATGATTTTATTGATCACTTCGAAAACGGCCTCAATCAAAAATTTTTGCAAATGTATTGTACACTAAGACAGTCAAACATGAAAATTAATCAGTTAGAAGATATTGTTCATAAATTAAGTAATTGGGAAGAAAGATCTCAAAGTAATGAATTGCCTCAACTAATGACATTGTTAAACATGAATAATAACAATCAACCTACAACCGAGAATACAAATAATATTTTCAGCCGATTTCGGAATCAACAATTTACAGGAAATCCTAGCAGTAAACCTGCTACTAACAGGCCCTATTGTAATTACTGTAGTAAATCGGGTCACTATACAAACGCCTGTTGGTATAACTCAAATAATATGAATAATCGCCCACAACGCAACTTTACCGGAAATAGTGATTTTAGACCTGTTAATCAATCACATGCGAGTTATCGTAATACGAATGTAGGTAGTCAAACATTTAGCAGAACTTTTATCCCACGAGGGGGAAAAACCCAAAATCCCACATATTCTAATAGGAATATGATAAATGATAATAAAAATTATTTTAGAAGTTACGATTACAGAGGAAGAGGTCGCGGTGGAAACAATTACAACCAAAATTCCTTCCATAAATCAAATAATTTCCCAAACGGCGGTGGACAACGCCAAAAGTAGCCCGTGTCGTTGTCCAAAATTATCAACTTTTACAAGCAAAAACCGTTTCAAATATATTAACAATACCAGGGCTCATCAATAATAATAAAGCAGATATAGTTATTGACACCGGGTCAAGTAAAAATATTATTTCAAAAAATTTTGTAAAATTTATATATAAAGGCAACTCACACCAGGTTTTAAGAACTGCTGGTGGTCATTGCGTACCAGTTACCGGTATAAGTGACATCAAAATCGAAATTAACGGAAAAATTTTTTACATTTCAGCATTAGTTGTGGATAATTTACCTAAAGCTTTATTATTAGGCAATGATTTTTTAAGAGAGAATAAAGCTGTAATCGATTATGGCAATAATACAATTAAATTTCAAAACAAACTTGTCCCTATTTCTGAAAATTTTAATCAACAACCCGAAAGTCAATCAAATTATTATATAAATGCTGATACAGTTAGTTTAGTCTCCAAGAAAATGCAAAACTCAAATTGCAAGTTAACAAACTTACCTGAACAAATAAATAATATTGATGAAAACAAAATATTATTTCAAGAATTATGCCAAAATGTCAGTACCATAGAAGAAAAACCAGTAAAAGTAACTTTAACTCAAAAACTACGTTTTAAATTGTTCTATTACGTTATATTTTTCCCATAATTCCCATGCGATTAAGTACTACTTAATTGGAAAAGTGAGTAATACAATTTTGGAATACCAAACTCTTGTGCGATCAGTTGGTTTTTTGGTGATCTCGGATCCTCTAGACCCCGCTCTCGTGATTTGGATTCTATTTACTTAAAAAAAGCTCATTTTTTTTCTATTAGGTAGATACAATAATTAGTTTCACGAATTTTCACTATAATTTAACGTGATAGTAATAGTTATTTTTTTGTGTACGAATAAAATAATTAATTAATCGGTAAAAATTAAGTTAGTCCTTGCAAACAATTCTTATTTTGTTTTAGTCAGTAAATTAAACAATTATATACATAGTTAGCCCGACGAGTAATAACTCATTAATTTATTGTAATAATAATTAATAATAAAGTTAGGATATTATAGGAGTATTTATGTAAGAAATAAAATTTTTTTTTGGATATATAGTAATAAATATGAATGATGTCTTATAATTTAGAATATCGAAGAAAAAGGGCATATTTTTTTGTTTTGTTTTATGTTAATATTTTTAAATTGTTTTGTTCAAAGATTTTTCATTATGCGAAATAAAACAATGAATAGCAACCACCTATTGGCATGAAGGAAAAAGCGTACCCATACTAGGTGAAGAAATTCGATGTCGAAAATGAAAAGGAAGAAGCAAATACCTATACCACGTTTCAAATATTGGCAATGGTCAAGCTAGTTGGTCGAGTAACGGCATCCAAAAGAGAAGAATGGAATCAAAATAAGTATTCAAACAACAAGCACCAGGCTAACAATAATTAGTTTAATGGTAACCAAAATGAAAATAGTTCAAGAATAAATTGAAGAAGATGCATGTAATCAACATCAAATTACTCCTGATGGTATAAAATGGAAATGGTACACCACATTTGGATAGGTCGACAAGGGCTCTGGATGTTAATCATGGGAATGCGCACCCCAATGGCTGACTTCGAGCAACACCATCAACCATCAATTTGTTATTGTACGTTTTCAAAACCAATGGTTGGAAACTATGTATTTAAAGTTAATAATTTGGTTATCTATATGGTATGGTATGGTATGGTAATATCATTTGAGAAGAAGAAGTTGAAGAAAATTTATCGTTACAAGAAAGTCACAAGCTCAAAGTAATAAATTGGTGAATTCAAAAAAAATTATATATGAAGACATGGTGTCATCAAAACGCAAAATAATAATTGGGCATCGCAAATAATAGCACTAGAAGAAGAAAAGAAGACATGGACATCGTTATTTAAAGTAAATCGTTAGTAGTCAATAAAAGAATATTAAAGTGCATCGTCAGAAAAAGTATAAGAAGAATATAGTTTCAAAAAAGTATAAGTGCAGAGTTAACGGGTTATGGAAGATGAATTAATAGAAGAAAGTGATGGGGTATGTCTGATGTGATCTACTTTAGGTCAGCACGTGCTAGTACAAAGAAGAAGAATAAGTGCTAATTTAAAAATGTGCAAGTGAAAAAAGCAGAGTAAATTAAAATGAAGTGAAATAAATAAAAAGTACTACTAATAAGTAAATGATTCAATAAACAAAAAATGAATTTATATGCAACAAAAAGGGATCCCAGAAATTATAAGTGATGTGGCGAGAATTCATGTAAAAAGTCTGTGTTGCAATTCCGGAATTATAAAATCTTATCACCACTTTTTATATGAATTTATCCAAGCATTAATTTTTATCCAATAATTTATTGAAAAAATGTTGCAAGATAAATATATATAATGAAAATGTTTAAAATATATGGTTGATCTTGGTAGGTAATGTGGCGAGAATTCACGTGAAACGTTGAAGTGACTGAGCACAATTATTAATTTAATATCACTTTCGCGTGAATTAATCCAAAACATTAAAAATGCTGAATGTCTTCTACTTCCAACGTTAATAATAAAAGCGATGAATTAAAAAGTAACAAAATATCAAATAGAAAATGAGCCATGTAACGAAATAAATTGTGTTGAAAGGGTATAGGATTGAAAAAATGCTTAAAATAAAATATATAGTAAAAAATAATTAGACAGTGAAATCATTAATTGAGTTCAAAATTTTTTATACTCTCATTATTTACTAATAAGTGATAGAAAATACACAGCGCGTCTCTAAATTACAATAACTTATTATTATAACGGGAACTCAAATAGACCTATTCACCACTCAATGTATTAAAAATTAAGAAAAAAAAAAAAAAAAAAAAAAAATATATATATATTTTATAAAAGCAATAATGGACAAAAATTTTAAATAAGAAATGAACTTAAGCAATGAATCGAACGTAATAAATCCAAAGAAAATTACCAAAATTAGATGCTGCAAATAAAATTTAAGCAGTGAATAATATATAGATCACGACGTAAACGTTTAAAAAGGTGTCTATATTATGATCCATTTTGTTTGATAACAATAATAAGTAGATACAAAATTTGTGCAACCGATAATTAATATATCGATACAGAATTATTAAAGTTCACAACAAACTTAAAATCTTTTCTCTTTAATTTTATTTTAATTTTTAATACAAGTGAATTCGAAAATATTATTACATTTTTATTGTTGCAAGATGTAATTTACAGATGCGATGTGAGCCTCATTATGCAAATACTGTATTAAAAAATAATTAATGTTAATATTGGTTAATATACATGCGAGTGGTACGTAGCAGTTATATAATTTTAAGGATTGAATTTTTTTTTATATATGGGAATATTTTACAGTTCTTATTTTTAATAGTATTAGATCAATATTTATAATAACAGAATGTATTTTAAGATATAGTAGCTTCTCTCTATTTTAATATTAAATAAATTATTATTATTAAGGTAATTAAAAAACCGGGATAAATGGTGTACTAAAAGTTGTGTAAATAAATAAAACACTGTTCAAGTGAGAAACAATCAATCAAGTTTAAAACTTAAAGGAAAAAATTAGTGAGATATAGTACGGACAAATGGAAATGTGATAGTTGGCAAAACATAAATACGAAATTTAAAATTTTGAAATATTATTTTAGTCACATATTAATTATAATTATAATTGTTAGATACATAAAATTATTGTTTATATATAATAGAATTTGAGCATGACAATGCAGGTACTTGTTCAATTTTCGTGAAGTTCCATAAGGTCGACATTTACTTTTTCTAATCTTTAAATATTTTTTCTAGAAACCCTCGACTGGGGACAGTCGTCTTCTTGACAGGGGGGGTAATGTCACATACAAAAATATAATAAAAAATTAAAGTCACTCTACATATTGCAAATCTATGGAATTTATAAACTAGACGCTGATTTTGAAAATAGTTTGCAATATGTAGAAACTTAAGATTTCACATCCTGTCGACTAAATGGTCTTCACGGAAGTTGAATAGGACAAAATGATATCTAATGCAAGTTCAATTGTTGAACGGCATTAGATATCATGAAACTATGCAGACGGTGGAGGGGAAGTTGGAAAGAATTAATTAACGACAGATTAAGAATGGAAAAAAAGAAGGAGTCTCGCGAGTGCCTCGATTAGGAAAAAACTGGAAAAACTTCCTAAAATGAAGTGGTCGTTTCCAATTCCCCTCACCGTCTGGGCATTGCTATTGGCAATAAGGTAAGCCCCATGCCTGGGGATGATTTTTATGTTTTGTAATTCATATATACCTGCGGGTAAATAAATTGATATTTTGATTCATCCCAAGTCTATTATTTACAAACAAAATTAATGCGACATTAGTGGAAGTAGTAATTCCAACGAAGTTTTAATTGGTCGACTGACACTGCATCGTTTAGCAGTTTAGAGGTTGTAGACACACCACAAAATGAACCCGAAAATGAAAATTTAACCTCATGTAAGATTTCGCCGGTAGTTCTTAGTGATATTTCTGAAGTGTTTTGGAAAAATTGGGATATTCCATGGGACTCATTCAACAAAAATTTGGTGGAAGATTGCGAAAAGGGTATTAAAACAATGAACACCGTAAATAATTTGGTACGCGATATTGTTGATTTTGTAAGAACCTACAAAAAAAAACACCAGCGCATGCCTTTAAAAGTATAGCTATGAAGATGATCACTAAATACCCCAAAATATTCGAGGACAGAGATGAGGATGGAGTTGTATTGGGAGACGGATCTCATTCTATTACCTAAAAATTAATAGAACGAAATAACTATTTCAACAGGCCCAATAAAAATAAAACTCTATTGCACAGTTCTTCAAATTACTCCCAAACGACGAAAGACTATGTTGGCTTCAAAAGTAGGTAATTTTAAATGTTCAAAAATTATATTTTAAACAACATTACTTCATACATTTTTTCAAATTTCTAGGTTGTAGTAATTGACAACCAGAAGTTCATGGAACACCACCGGAAACTTTAGAAGAAAAGAAAAATTATTTAAATATTATTTGTAGTAACAATACAGATTTTATTTTTGATTCCAATATAATGAGGTTATAATGTAAGGGGGCGCAACACTAACCAATATTATATACCAAAAAAACGACCTTGCTAAATATGTGCCTTGTGCAGCGCACAGTCTCAACCTCGTTGCCGTGCACCTGTAGAAGTTTCAGTTCTAATGATAAATTTTTTTGAAAAAGTGTTAGAGTTTTTCAACTTCTTCAGCAACTCCACCTTAAGATGGGAGGCTCTGCTTGAATCTCTGAAAACCACCCTTAAAAGACATTGTGATACTAGATGGTCTTCAAGGCCATGACAGCTCTAAAGAATAACTTAATATCTGTACACAAAATTTTACAGAATATGGCTGATAGAGATAATGATTGGAACATGGACACAGTTTCTGGTGCAATGAAACTTCTTAAGCAGATTGACTACGAATTTGTGTGTCTTCTAGAGATGTGGTCTGATTTGTTGGTAAGCTTGTATTGCACCAACAAGTCACTTCAAGGGGAGTCTATCACTCTTGACGTTGCATCAAATTTGCTTTCAGGTTTAGCTAGGAAAATTGAAAACATACGTAAAGAAGGAACTAAAAACTATGTACATGGAAAAAGCCAAAGTAGTCTGCGATACTATGAAAATCCCAAGTTCTTTTGCAGCTAAGAGGCTGAAAAAAATCAAGAAAATGACTGGGGAGACAGCTGAAGACGAGGCATATTTGATAAATCCAGAGAAGTCATTTGAAAGAGAATGTTTCGTTGTGTTTGACAGAATTTTAAGTAAAATAGACAAGAGGGCACACATATACCATACGATTTCGTCAGACTTTAATTTTTTGTCAGGAAAGTCACTAAATGACAGTTGTTTCTTTTCTTGAAAAGTGTGCAGCTGACCTTGGTGAGATGTATAGCAGGGATATTGATAAGCTTGAGCTTGTCTGCGAAGTAGCTGCTTTCAAATTCCACGCTAAAGAACTAATAAAGCCCATTGATAAGGTATTTCATTTTGATATTTTACAAATAATTTCACAACATGGGCTAAAAGACGCTTATCCTAACATTGAAATCGCATTGAGGATATTTTTAACAATGCCCGTTAGTGTAGCATCTTGTGAGCGTTCTTTCAGTAAACTAAAAATAATAAAAAACTACTTACGGTCAAGTATGTGCCAAAACAGGTTGACCAACTTAGCTAATCTGTACATTGAATATGACATTGCTTCAAGACTTAAATTTGACGACATCATCGATCAGTTTGCATTGTTGAAAGCAAGAAAAGTACAGTTTTAACTTAACGAAAATCTTTGTAACACCTAATATTATTTTTCCAGTTTGTAAAAAATACATACAGTGGCTCACAAAATTTTACATACTACATCCCTATACTAATAATGTAAATTGTACCTTTCGAAGACTATTGTTTGTTGTAAATATCATATTCTATATTTTGTTTATATACATTTTTCTATTTTATTGCACCGTTTTTGAGTTACAGTGATTTTAAAAAAACTCGGCAAAAAACAAAAAATATTTTCATCTGTATCTCAAAAACGGTACAACGAAATAAAAAAATGAAATTCATATTTTTTTCTTGTTAAATTTATTCTACCTATATTTTTGTTCATATACATTTTTCTATTTTGTTGCAGTTTCTGAGATACACATGAAAATTTTTTTTTGATTTTACAGGTCTTTTTAAAATCACTGTAACTCGGAAACCGTGCGACAAAATAGCACTAAAATGAAGGGAATAAAATTTACAACAAGAAATGTCTATCAAGTATTAATTGTTGTAAAAGAATCATTCCAAAAGCAATTTTTAGGTGTTAAAAGAGTCTTCAAAAGGTACAATTTACATTATTAATATAGGGGTGTATGAATATTTTTGTGAGCTACTGTATGTTTACTAAAGAAATTAAATGTGTTATTATGATCGATTGTTTTATTAATTTTTCTGGGACGACACCCGGATCATCCGTGCCAGCCCATTACGACGGAGGTTTGGGGGGGGGGGGCGCAACTTTACAGGTTTGCCAAGGGCGCAACCTTGCTTAGTTACGGCCCTGCATAAAGGTAGGCATTTTTCGCCATTTATCGAGTTTTATCTTAAAAACTATTGATTTTACGAGAAAAGTCAAAGACACAAAAAATGTGTGTTTTGGTCCAATTAAGCCTCTATAATTTTTTCAGATTTTTTCCCCAAAATTTAGATTTTTAAAACAAAAGATTGTTTATAAGTTATAAGTTATAACTATTAAACGACTCATAAAAAAATAAAGTGTAGGGTAAGATGAGGTTAACTGAACAGGTAGGTTAACTGAACACTTGCTTATATCTAACATCTCTTAATTATTTATGGATTCCAATTTTGACAATTCAAAGACTTGCTATAGATGTCACTTTAAGTTTATAAATATATTCCATAATATTAAAAATCCGCTAATTATAACTTAAAAATTATTTTTATGGTGGCTTTGTAAATTTTTTAACTCTTAAATATTTTGTTTTACGTGCAGAAATCAGTCATATATATAAAATTGTAGTGCATAGTGCTTTAGGGTAAGTATTTGACTATTGATTACCATTATTGGTTTTATTGTTAAACCCATGTTGCTTTCAATTTATTTGTTAACATTTTTTATATGCACAACAGGTTAAATGGACACAGATCCCACCAGGTTAAATGAACAGGTGTGCAGTTAATGCAAAATGCTATAATTTTTTTAAATTTTGGTGATTTTAATTTTAAAGTTTTTAAATTTTGTAATTTAGATTAGGTAGTTCCTTAATGAAGTATTGCGTCTATGATTTCATTTTTTTGTCAATATTTTATATTATATAATAATTTTTTTAAAATATTTTTTACTAATATTTTAAAGATATGTTCAACTAACCTTAATAAGTTCCTTAATAAAGTCTTGCGTATATTTTTTCATTTTTTCTCAATTTTTTTATATTATATAAGGATTTTTTTTATTTTGTACCAATATGTTAAAGAAATGTTCAACTAACCTACCTATATGGTTCAGTTAACCTGCATATGGGGTTAACTGAACCATATTGCAGCCATGCAAGAAATTAAAACTAGAAGGTGTATTTTTATAAACTGTGTGTTAGATATATATTTTTTTTATTGCTATATAACCAAACTATATGCTGTAAAAAAATTATTGGTCTATGTTTACACAATCCCATATAAATTTAAATATTTTCTATAGACTGTCCAGTTAACCTCACTCTACCCTATATAGAAGTTTTTTCTCGATATAATATAAGAAATCGAATATAATCATTCCCAGCCACTAGAACGCTGATTGGTCAGTAAGTGAACTGAAAATAGGTGTAAAAAAAATAGGTGTATAGGGGGGCCTATAGATAAATACGTACTTGAGCAGACGTAGAAACAAATGCTTATTCGAATAAAAGTTAAGTCCAGCAAATGCTCATTCAAATAAATGTTAAGTCGAACTAAAGCAGTCGACTGCTAATTGAACAAATATTGTCATTTTTATATTTCATGGAATGGGTAAATTGCATTTTGTAAAAAGGGACAGTGAAGGCAACAGATCATGAAAAATATAATTTTTTCTCAAGTGTCGGAGGGCATTTTTCAGGACAACTGCCCCATGCCCATAGGGCTAAAAAGGTAAGTAATCGTTTCAAGTTTTTGTCTTAAACTGAACAAAATTTTTACTGTACGCTGTCAGATAAACATAAATTTACAATAAATTTAGATAACTGAGGTTAAAGAGAGCTAGGTGATTATTTTGCTGCCGTGGCCTGGGAATAGTCCCGATTTAAATCGACCAAATTGATTGAAACAGAGTGCCTTTTACTCAATTAATATAAAAATTTGGTTTTTGAAAATTAAATTCGTGATGTAATTTTTATTACCGGTACTGTATATTTAAATATTAATGTCATATACAATCTAGCCGTTGATCCTAAAAATAAAAGTAAAGAAATTGACAAATTACTTACATTAAATAAATGTCACATTCAACTAGTCCCTTGAAAACACTATCCATAACACTATTATATAAATATTTTAATAATAATTATTGTCCACCACAAAATTTTTGTACAAAACAAACGCCGACTAATACAAATAAATACTGAAAATACAATAACCTAACTAAAGAATAAAGAAAATCTTCATTTCCGTTTATTTTGTTACTAACTACAGCAGTGCCTCTATTGCGTATGCAGTGAATTAGAGAATTTGACATTAGTATGTCAAATAATAATTTTCAAATTTAGTTTTTTATTATTTATTTTAAAAAACATTATCTGATACTTTCTAATGTACTTTACGTCAAAGATTGCCAAACAATTTATAGGAATTACTTTTGAAATACTTTCAAGGGCGCTTAAGAACAGGTAGAATTCGCCAAGAAAATCCAGAGCAGGGCCGTATTTGTACTAAATTTTCGGGGAGTTAATATTAAAATTTAATGTTTTTGTTTTGAAGATTTTTTTACGATTGCAGTCGGACTTCCTAAACTTTAGTAATTGATAAATAATTTCGGGGGGGGGGAGGATTAACCCCTAACACGCTTCCCTCAAATACGGCTTTGATCCAGAGGAATACTATTGATTTATAGCTTTCAAAATAATATTTTTTGATCAGGTAGTTTTTTCGAGACAAAAGTCTGCTGGACAAATAAATGTAAATCCAGAGAATATTTTATATTTTAATTTTTACTTGGTCCAATGTGATTTATCCATAACCTGAGGACAGACTCTAAAATCTAAAGTTACCAATGCTTGCTATATCAGCCCCAAAATTGATCATTTTTTTACGTTAATAAACTAAAACACTTGTTTTCATGATTTATTTATATAAAAATGAAATATACAATTTTAACAAACAACACAAATTGTGGTAGTGTAAGAAACATTTTTGGCATATTATTATAAAATACAAGTTAATATGTTCTATTATATTATTTGCCTTTCAGTGAGGTTTTTGTATTCCAATGAATTCCATCTTGAGGTAATGTGCTCTTAACAAAAGGTGATAGCCATACCAAGTACCAACGATCGCCCAAAACTTCGATTAGGTTTCGTTTCATACCTAAATCATACTCGTTGAGTTTATTATTACGTTCGTGAGTAACTACTCCTTTTAGCATTAAGTTTCCATGAAAATATAAAAGTACTCCCGTAAAAACGGCACCGATCACAACAATAATATACGAAAATAAGTATATTTGCTTGGTGGTGGGATCTAAAAACAGCATCACCAAAGGAAATACAACTTTGACATAAGAAAAGTATGTAGAAAAATCTACGTGAGACCAAATGAAATATGAATTAAAATAAGTAGAATATACAGTGGCTACAAACAAATACAAAACAAACATAAAAAAATATCGCAAATTGTGATGACCAACACAACAACTGGTGAACATACAATGGTGATCTCTTTTTAGGATACATATATTGCAGACGTTACAATGCCATGATCGTGCCGGCACCAGTGTCTCACATGTAGCGCAAAAGTGGGTGTTTGGCCCTAAACTCGATGGCAGTATACGTCCTTTGATGCTGGTATCCAACATGATGATGCCTACGTAATTAGACATTATATTCATTAAAATGTAAGTGCCCAAGATGAAGTGAAAATTGTATTCGATGCTCCATATTTCATAAAACGTTGGCATAACGACAAATAATTCAAACCAGTAAATAAACGGAACTATAACAATCATAAAAATAGTAACGCAAGCATCTTGTATCGATTTGGGTAGAATTCGTGTTCTTAAAAATGTCATTGTTGGTAGTTTGAGGTTAAAATCTATTGCTCTACAATTAATTCACACTAACATTTCGTATTAACTGCACGAATCTTTTACCAATTTCAATAAATTTTTGATATATTCATATATTTTATTCTTGTATTTTAAAAATATAACTATGTAAACATAGCTAAGTGTTAAACCGCTACTACCATGGCTAGAAAACCACCAAACCATAGAAAAAAATTGAACTTCAGCTGAAAACTTTAAAGTGCTAATACCAGGTGGCTCTGGGAGTATCAATTCAAATTAACCAATGAAAATTAGGGTAGGGATAAGAGATTGAAAAGTTATTTTTATTATATTGACATTTGACATAGCTATTACGTTGTATTTTTGTATTTGTATTATCAATTTCACAGTTAATGCTTTTTATGTTTAAAATTATAATGTAAATAGTGAAGTGGATTTACGAGTATTAGTGCAAAATACCTAAGTTACAATTAATCAATTTCGTTAAAAAATCGGTAAGTTCATAACAAGAAATTTTAGAATACTTTGCTTTTGAATATATGAAATACTTCTCTCATACTGTTACGTCCTCGCTACTGGACGTAAACTGAAATTGTCTATTCTACGATAGACGGTGTTGAGTCAGTAAAATACTTTGCTAGGGTATAACTTTCTACTTTATTTACAAACAAATTAAACTTATATAGTAGAACAAAAATCCTTTGTCATTACCAATATAATAATAATAATGATCACCTTAAAAAGGGATTTTGTGACACCCTGTATTATTATAATAAATGTATTTTAATGATACAGGGCTTCCGTAGTTGGTTTGCCGCTACAACATCTCCCCTTTTTAAGATGAGATAAAATCGCCGTATCTCTGTGGTGGTCTTGTGATTCTAAATGGTCTAGAACGCTTTGTTTTTGATTCAGTGCTTGTCTCGGTGATTTGTTCAGTATGTGTTCCAATTCCTTCAATCACTTCTTGTTCATTTCTGTTGTCCGCTTCTTTCACTGATTCGTGATTGCCATCAGCCACGTTTGTTATCGCGAATTCATCTGAAATCGGTGTATGTGTTTCTGTCATAGAATTATCCTTGGTTGATGAGTTTGTTTGAATTTCGAATCCATCCAGTATTATATGAAGAGGCGAATGTATTTTGGTTTCGCCATTTTCAAACCGTGGTCGAAGTTGATTGATATGTGATCGTATGAGGTGATTTTCTAAAGATATGTTGTACATTACATTTCCTACTTTTTCTATTATTGTGCCCTTAGCCCAATATGAGGAATTTGCTTGGTATCGTTTTACATATACTAAATCCTTTGCTTTGAACGATCTTGTGATTGCACCATGTTTGATGTTAAATTGATTCTCCATATTGATGTTCCTTGATGTGTCGTCTCTCTCTGTTTTTGGTAAAATTAGATCTAAAGGTGTTCGAATTTTCCTACCAATTAGTGATTCGGAGGGTGACTTCCCATTTGGTCCATTTTTATTTGGGGTAGTACGGTACACGAACAGAAATGTTTGCAGTATTTCTGATATATCTCCTTCCCCTTTCAATTTCTTTAACGATCTTTTCAAGGTATCAACAAATCTTTCGGCTTGTCCATTTGATTGTGGATGAAAAGGTGCGCTGGTTATGTGTTCGATTCCGTTTTTCAAACAAAATTTCTGAAATTGATGGCTTGTAAATTGGGTACCATTGTCAGATACTAGAGTCTTTGGTATTCCAAATCTTGAGAAGGTTTCTTCTAACCGTGATATTGTAGCTGCGGTTGTAATTTGAGTCATTTTAAATATTTCTGGCCATTTTGAATGAGAATCAATTATTACGAAGAAATACATTCCTTCGAAGGGTCCAGCAAAATCAATGTGTAGTCTTTCCCAAGGTTCCTTTGTAGTTGGCCATGAGCTTAACGTATGCTTAATTGGATTTTTCGCTACTGAAGAACATCTGGTGCATTCTCTGACAAAATTTTCAACCTCTTTATCTATGCTAGGCCAATAAACGTAGTTTCTGGTAATTGATTTCATACGTTCCATACCTGGATGACCTTTATGGAGTTGGTTTAAAATTCTATTTCTATAAATGGGAGGGATTACGACCCTGGTCCCGTACAAAATACTATCGTCAATAACAGATAGCGAATCTTTCCGTAGGTAGAATTGTTTTATTTCTGGATCTTCTATTTTGTGGAATTGGGACCAATTTGAATTTATCTCCCTTACTACTGTCTGTAGCAATGCGTTCTTTTTCGATTCATTATTAATCATTGAAAATGTTATCGGTAATCCTTGTAGCGAATCCGATACTACTTGTCGAACTTCATTTTCAAATTTTTTTACTGCGGCGATAACATACTCATCTTTCGGACGTGAATGAGAATTGATGAGTCTTGATAATACATCTGCGTGACCAAAATCGTTAGTTGAAACGTATTTGATAGTGAAATCGTAAGTTAGTAATACTAAAGCCCATCTTTGGATACGGTTTGCGGTGTAAACTGGTATTCCATTTTTCGATCCGAATATTGCCAGTAGTGGTTTGTGATCTGTTTCAAGTATGAATTTTCGTCCAAAAACCATTCTATGGAATTTCGTTACGGCAAACACTAGTGCCAGGGCTTCTTTTTCGATTTGACTATAATTCTTTTCTGCTGGTGTCAACGAACGCGAAGCATGACATATGGTTTTTCGGTTTCCATCTGGAAAAGAATGCATAATGCATGCTCCCAACCCGTAGTTAGATGCGTCTGCTGCCACAATTATTTCTAACTGTGGATTGTAATGGGTAAGAAGCAAGTTAGATGCTAGAACTTCTTTAAAATCTGCAAAAGATTGCTGACATTTATCTGACCATTTCCAATCAGCATCTTTCTTTAATAATTCATCAAGAGGTCCACGAAGTCTTCTCATATTAGCGACAAATTTCCCATAGTAATTTATAGCACCAAGGAAAGATCTTAGAGTTGTTTTGTCACTGGGTGCTGGCATATCACGAATTGCTTCTAATTTTTCTGGATCCGGTTGTATACCTTTTCCGCTAATGATATAACCCAAATACGATATCGAGTTCATGAAAAACTTACACTTAGCAATTTTCAGTTGGAATCCGTATTGCTGTATTCTTTCTAAAACGCGATCAAGATTATAGTTGTGTATTTCCATTGTGGTACCTGAAACAATAACGTCATCGATGTAAGCGGCTGCCCCTTGAATACCCGAAAGCATGCTATCCATAATCTTTTGAAAAGCATTTGGGGCGGTTTTAACGCCTTGAGACAGTCTATTCATTTTGAATAGCCCCAGATGGGTGTTGATTGTAAGGAGACTTCTTGATTCTTCGTCTACTTCAATTTGTAAAAACGCATCTGATAGGTCTATATGGCTGAAAACTTTTCCTGTTGAAATTTTAGAGAATATTTCTTGAGGTAATGGAAGTGGATGACAATCAGGTTCAAGTGCTGCATTTAACCCCGTGGAATAATCGGCACAAATTCGTATTTTTCCATTTGGTTTTTTTACTACAACTATTGGAGCAGCCCATTCGGAATATTGGACTGGTGTAATGGCGCCTTCGACTTCTAATCGTTTCAATTCGTCTTCGATTGTTGCCATAACTGCAAAAGGGACTGGTCGTTTTGAACGGAATATGGGCTGTGTGTTTGGGCGTGTGTGAAGTCGAACCTGTGTCTTTGTACACAACCCGAGATTATTTTGGAACAATTTTGGAAATTTTGCTTTGACATCTTCTGTTGAACTTGATATTTTGGTAGTAATTTGATTACATACCGTATTGAGGGGTACGTTCCATAGATTAAACGAGTCAATCAGATCTGTTCCTAATAAATTTGTTGTTGTTGAGGACACAAAACAGTTCCCGTCTGCAATTTGATCTCGAAATGAAAATTTACATTGAAGTTCTGTGGTAAATCGTAATTCGTCCCCTGAAGCGGATTTAGGTACTATTGTAGGTGCACGTCCTTGAGGTTCCCCGAATTCCTTCCATGTCTTTTCTGATATGATCGTTAAATCGGAACCTGTATCGATTTGAAAAGTTGTTGGTATATTGTTTACCCCTATCGTTATATATCTGCGTTTATGTTCAATATTTACGCAATTAATGTGAACATAATTTGAGCGAAAAACGTTTTTTCTTTGTTTCCTGTAGGTTGGCTTTCGTGTGTTCGATGAATCACTTTGATTTAAAATCGTACAATAACCTTCCTTATGACCAATCTTGTTGCAATCCCTACACTTGTGATGTTTGTATGGGCAATCATTTGAGAAATGCATTTGGCCACATTTCCAGCAAGGTGTTCGTGGTGTGGATTGTACTGCTGCAACTGCTAGGTTTGAATTTGTTTCAATTGAATTTACATATTCACTTGTCTGAGGTTCATTCTTGATTATTAGAGCGGTGTCTTGTCTAACGCTTTGTAATGTTTGACTTTCCTTTATAAGTGAATTTATTGTCATCTTGCCATTTGTTGCGTCATTATCGAATTGTGTCAGTAGTCGAGTTCTTAGTTCAGTATCTTGAGATGAATGTAACCCACTGATAAAAACCAGACATTTGAACTGGTCAATCGTTAATTCTTTCAATTTAAAATCTTCACAGTGTTTGTTCACGATTCCTGCGTATGTAACAATATCTTGATGCGATTCCTTTGCCAACTGCAAACACTTGAATCTACTGTGAAAGAGTGAAACCGTGCGACCAAATAGACTTGTTAACATATCGACAGTTTCTTGGAAACTAAAATCTCGAGGATGTTTTGGTAGTATATGGTTTACATATTTTTCGTGACAATTTGTGCATAATTTCCGTACTAGTAAGCGAACCCTTGCAGCATCAGTTAATTTTTTTCCATCCAATAAAAATAGATCATCGTATCTTTTGTACCATACATCAAATGTGAGACCATTTTCAGGATCATACGTAAATTCTGTTATGTTGTTTGCTAGAGAGTTCATGATTGATTCGGTATTATCGTTACAAATTGGTTTAGTATTTTGATGTACTACTTGATTTTTGAGTTCCTCGAAACTTGCTTGGAGTGTAATAATCATTTGATTTTGTTGTTGAAACAATTGTAAAATTTGTGCTTCCATTATAATTTGTTGATTATAATTTGTTCAAATTTAAATCCTCGTCGCCACTGTTACGTCCTCGCTACTGGACGTAAACTGAAATTGTCTATTCTACGATAGACGGTGTTGAGTCAGTAAAATACTTTGCTAGGGTATAACTTTCTACTTTATTTACAAACAAATTAAACTTATATAGTAGAACAAAAATCCTTTGTCATTACCAATATAATAATAATAATGATCACCTTAAAAAGGGATTTTGTGACACCCTGTATTATTATAATAAATGTATTTTAATGATACAGGGCTTCCGTAGTTGGTTTGCCGCTACAACACATACCTTTTATTTGTAATACTTATATTATTTTCATTGGGTGTAAGTTTAAGAAAAAGATATGTTGTGTTCCGGGATGTAATCTCTTTTTCGTTCATAGTGATTTACATTTCAGGGAAAACTTCAAACTCACCAGTGAAAAAATAACATTGGGTGGCATTCATTTCAACATCAAATTTATCAGGTAAGTTAAAGGAATAATGAAAATATCTATAAATATTGTTATGTATTTGACTTGATTGTAGGATCGAACGTAACAGAAGGAGGAGGTTCTTCAAAATAAATAAATAAGAATAATGTTAATACTACATACAATTTTAAAAGATTGCAAGCCAAAAATCGGAGATTAAGTTAAATACGCCAATTCTGTAATTTCAATTGGTCCAAATTATTGAACTTTTATTACAATTTAAAGTAATTAGTAACAATGATTTTTATAATTTACAATAAATTATAAATTAATAGTAATAACAGAATTAATATAAATATAATTAAATTTTATATTTTTGTATCTGTATTTTCATGTTTTATATAAATTGATTTTATTATTTAATATAAAGAATATCGTAATTATTTTATTTTTGAGTTCTGTATTCATGCATTTATAAGTTTTATAATTTGTTATTATTTGCATTGAATAGAAGTAGTAATTTAAATAAACTTTTCAGTTTATTTAAATTATGATTCTGTTCAAAGCAAATAATAATAAATTATAAAATTATTTACCTATTTGCAAATATTAATGATTTTACCCGCCAATAATCTTATTTACTGCCATCTATCGAACTGTTTTGGCAACAAACCGAGATACTTTAAAGTGAAAGTACCAGGTGGCGTGTCGCCACAAATTTTATACAGGAGTTGCCGCCCCGTGCACCAAACCACCACTATTTCTTAAAAATAATGCCGATAAAGCAGAAGTTATGCAAATATTGACAAATGACAATACTTGTCAAATCTTTATTCGAAGTGTCAAATAATAGTCGTTAACGAACGTGGGTGGAAATGTCATCTGTGTTACCGTAATGTGCGTTTTTACTTAAATATTTACGATGCTACAGTAAAATAAATTTAAACAATGGGATCCAGATTAAGGTAAGTAAATTCGTACTTTCAGAAACATAAACTCTCGTTTTCCACGCCTCCATTTATAATTAATTTTCTCTGCTTTATGTTCAATATTTTATTAAGTAGTCATTGAAATAATAAATTAGCGTAGAAGAGCTGAAAAATTAAATGCAATTTATTAATTTAGGCAAAATGTGAAACATTTCTTCGAATGTTTTTGTGAAGTCGTGCCACCGACCATTGACAAAGGTGCATGGATAATACAACAATTTCCAGATACCTACAATGACCAGGAAGTTCTTAAATCAGTTCCGAAATTCGCTTACCCTTACAAATTCGAAAAGTTAGTAGACACTTGAAATTTTTAAACGATTGTTGTTAACAATTAAAATTTTAGCAATGTCATACAGCACTATTCGTTTGTTTTAACCGACATAGAATCTAAATGGACCTTTGGATTTTGTAGACATGATCCAAAATCAGAGACTGCATTAGTTGTATTAAGTTCTTTACCTTGGCATCAAGCATTTTACAAGTAGGTTCCATACTCGTATTATTTACAATAGACGCCAAAACAAATATAATTTAATAATCATTTCTTAATCAAATCATAACATCCTCATTTAACATTAACTTGTGCTTTTATTAACTGATCTGCAGAGTAGGCCCTAGGCTGAAAGTTAAATAACTACTACTATATAGATAATATTCAAATTCATATAAAAGTTTTGATAATAACTTTGTAATCAAAGCCGAATCTTAACTTGCAAGTTGGTTATTATGCAAAACAATTTATATTAATCACAACGTAGGTACTTTAAGTAACTTGCTATATGATAATCCGGTCCTGCTGCATATACTTAATTATTAATCTCAATGATTCTTGTACACAATAATTAATTTTTATTGTTGAAAGAATTGCTGTTTTAAAACAAGATCTTTTTATAACGCAAAATCTATGTAGGCGGTTTTTAATCTAATGTTACTTGCAAACTAATAAACTGTCATGAAAATAAATTGATTTAAATTATTCAATTTATAATACCAAATGAGATCCTCGGAAGTTTATTTAAAAAGTCGATTAAAAACAATAATTCTTATTTAAGTAAGAGTACCTAGCTTAGGGAAAAATGGGTTGATTATTAATTGTTTCATTATGCGTGTGTGCTTTATTATAAGTTATAACCTTAACGTTTGCATTGATTTTATCATCAAGTTTTGATTACAAAAGGAAGATAGGCAAATATCACTAAATTTTTCACTAAGTATTATTAAATCAATTGCTGAAAGCTTATGAGAAAAATATGATTATTGTTTACGTATGCTCATTAGCACCACTACTTATACTTTACGTGTTAAGCATAAGTGTGGCTTATTTTGTTTTTTCTTTTAAATGGAATTAGCATTAATTTCTCACAATTTATATACAGGGCGCACTAGTGACCCATACAATCCTTTTAAGTGGTGTCAGAAGACACTCTACTAAGGAAAGTATTTACTTTTCAACTAAATTCTTATATAATTTAAACCTTCAAGGGATAATCCCCATTAAAGCAAATTTTTTTAATGACTTGTTAATGGTGCGCTCCCCTCACCTAGTCGAGTAAATGTCTTTTCATATTTTCTTCAGCAACTTTTCCCAAACGCTAATTTGTACTAATTTCTATCATAATCGACCTTTGCCGGCAGTAAAACTAATGTTTAATTTTTTTCTAAATTTGTTTTTAAGAAGCAAATGGAATTTATTATGGCTCATCTGTAATTGTCGATTATTGGATTATGGATAAGTAGAATAAATAAAACACGTTAATATGTTCATTCGTTTAATAAAAGTTACTACCTTTCTTCACGAAGTTAAAGTTAAGATAGAAACTAAATATTTTAATATAGAACATAGATTCCTAATTTCTAGTTTTCATGGATCATTAAAGTGATTCCTTGGGGTGCCAACAATATTAGTATTGCATACCCCTTACCCCCAAGGGGGGTAATTAACTTGCCACGAGAAGTCAAGATTTGTTCATAGTAAAACAATATAACAAGGGCGGATGCAGATCTCGATTCTACAAGGGGTAATTAACTTACGAAAACAAAATCCTGCTGTTTTTTTTAATTATAGTTATAAAATAAAAATAAACTCTAAATAAGCAACTGGATAACACTTCTAGGGGAGGATGACCCCCATTACCCCTCCCCTTTAGATCCGCGCTTGCAATATACTATTTTTTTTCTTACTTACAAGTTCAATTTTTCAAGTTACTTTTTTTGATTACTTTTTTTTTCTTGGACAAAAGTTACTTTTTTGATAAAATTTTTGTTCCGAGCCCTGTAGACTAAAATTATAGCTCATTAGTTTTTTAATTCGTAAACCATTGATCCTAGACAGTACAAGTTTGTAGTTTATGTATTATAACATAATGGCTTTTATTACTTCCTCTAGAAATTACACATATTTCTGCTTCCCGAGGGATTGAATTCGACATAATTTTCAATTGATTTTTTTTCTTACTATAAGTGTCTTCTAGTAATATCATCTGAACGCTTTATAGATGACTGGCACACCTTATATGGATTTTGATATTACTTTTCTAATCTGGATTTATTTTTACAATTCTACGGGTTTTGAAGAATATTTTATATTACAACGCAATACTGCTTAGTTTTGTTTCTAAATTTTTAGTGTCGAGTTATGCCATTATTTATAAACATATAATTTTAGCAAATTAATATTTATGTATTGCGAGTAGTGTACATTTGGAAGGTAAAAATCACTGTGGATAAAAGTATTTGGTAGTAAATCTTTATTTTGATATTCGCAGCTTTTAGATATTATTGCCGAGTCTAAATTGCACTAGTTTTATGTTGCACACGAAATGTTTAATATTATGTGCTTTCTCTTTAATTCCATGGCAAGCTAGAATATATAGTCGTAAACACGCAATGTTTTTTGGTAGATAAAGGCAAGTTTAGATTTAAAATAAACCATTTAAGTATATTTTAAGATTATATAGTGAAGATAACGACAAAAGAAAACGCAAAAATGCCTACCTATATGGATTTTAGAATAGTAATTCATTATCAATACTACTGTTATCTATGATTCACTAATATTATTGCAGACAAGACATACTTCCTGGATGTTGAGCAATTTATTGATATTTTATTTACTACTTTTAGAATTAATAAAAATTGTACAGAACCAAACTGAAAAAGCTATAATGTTCACAATATCAATGAAAATTTCGTTTATTTCAAAAATTCATAAATATAATAAATTTTATTTCTATGACACGGAACGAAAAATATGTAATATTGAAAATTTGAAAAAAAAGATAGATTTCATCGTTTGCCCATTATGAAACCCGGTTTAAAATTTCTTAAATGGACATTAGCTTTTACAAAAAAATTTGAAGAAAATCGATCAGTACATACTTGATTAAAAATGACGATTTATCTTTAAAACTTGAAAATCGTTTTAAAAATTTTTTTGATATTTTTTTTTTAAAAGTATCTACGTTTAAAAATTTGAAAAAAACGTCCAATTTGACCAATTTTTCGCAAAGTTATAGGGGTTTAAAAAAAGTAACATAATTTTTCAAAAATTAATATCTCGCAAACGGTTGGACAAAAACAATTTAAAAATATCATGGAGGCTAGTCTTAACCAATATTAAAACATAAAAAAAATTCAAAAAATCTGAGATGCAATAGCGAAATGGTGTCCGATTTGGCGTTAACTATTATTACCGTCGTTTGGGGTGAAATTGACCACGGGAAGTGAGATTGATCACTAAGTTGCATTTTTACATTTAAATCTATCGCGCAAATCGCCGGCTATATTCATCTTTCGTCAGCAAGTTTGTCGAGAGGAAACATGTGGGGGAATAACCTGTGTCCGTGTTCACCTGCTAATGCGTTGTGTTGTGTGGAATAATCCATTTAAATTTTGTAGCTGATGTCACTGAGATTTACAATTTCCAGAACTTTGATAGGTCAGTCAAATTATGATTTATTATCGAATAAATTGACGGTATAGAACTATTTGTTGTTGCTGCTGGATGTCCTATACTAAAATTCAGTCATTTCGAATATCACGTTACGAAGTTATAATGAAATATGTTTGGTGGGGTGAGATTGATCGCGCAAGAAACTTCAATGCTTTTAGAGGGAATTTCACGGTCGCAGTGTAGTGTTTTTCTTTTTTTTTTACTGAATAAAGCATGCCACGACAATACAAAAGGTAATTGGGTGCACGAAGATATTCAGATTATGCACATTACGCTATATCATAATTATTTTGTTATGTCGTTGCTCCAATAATTTGCAATGGTAAAAAACAACAGAATAACTGGTTATATCGGTTATTGGTTGATGATCTGGCAGGAACTAGGGGCGCCCATGGATTACGGTGGACTTAGGCAATTGCCCAGAGTGGACAATGGAAAAGAGGGGCCTGAGCTCCCCCCTTATTTTATGTAATAAATTTTATGTGATCAATGACACCCCACTTGTCGTATGAGATTGTTCACAACATGTTTTCTTTTCCCATAGTTTCAATTAAAAGTTTTTATCTTTTCTGATTATAACATATATCAAAACAACTTATCTACAAAAATGATCTTTTAGATATAGAGAAAATTCACACAAAACTTTTTTTTATGATCAATCTCACCCCAAATGACGGTAATGATTTTAATATTTTGCTTTTCCTTTATTTATTATTTATAATTAATATTTAGTCTTGCCAAAACTGAATTATATTTATAACATTCGTAATGTACCTACAGGTGTACGTACCTACTTCTTATAAATTTTCATAAAGGTTCTAGATTATTTATTTCTACTTTCTTATTAATGAATTCCTGAAGATTCCGACATGCAAATTTATCATTAGTTGCATATTAATCTTATAATGGTTCCCCACTAATACGTAAATAAAAATTTTAGTAATTGAAATTGAATGTAGCATGCATACATATCTACTTACTGTAATAGTCTTAATTTTATTTCTTTTTTTTAACTTAAAGAACATTTAATGTTCACTAAAACATTTTTACTATTATGTTGTATTTATATAGTATTATTATGTCATTATCTTTGATTAATTATATAAACAAAATTTAATAATAACATTAAATTTAAATCATAAATAATATTAATCAATAGCAAATTTAGTATTGATTACAACAAACTAATTCTATCTTGTAACAGATTCGCGTAATATAAAATCATTCGCTAAATTGAAAATAGCTATTTGTGTAACTGGTAAGGAAGCATTACTTATTTTCTTCTCGAGAGTAAAATAGCATCCTTATTTTAGCGATAACTTTTCAAAATATGCTTTTTTGACCGTAAAATATTTTAACCCCCCCCCCCCCCCAGGAACTTTGACTAGCTCCATTTCTTCAAATATAACTTAATAGTTATATAAGTTATAACCTAGATTATTAATATATATTAATTATTATATATATATATCTATAATGATCGAAATGATATTTAATGAATGAACCTGCCACATAAAAATAATATATTTTTTGCTTTCATTGGTACTTCCCTAGCCCCATTCCGCGTCAGTATCACGATCCCCCCCCCCCAAGAGGGCGATATCGCCTACTTGGGGAATCACTGACATGACATGTTAAATTTGAAATTTTAATTTAATATTAATTTCATGAATTGATAGCGACATCTGCGATGTCCTTATTGCATAAGGAGTTAACAAAGGTAACTTAAATATATTTTTAATTCTTGAATGTCTGATGGTGGGTTTCACAAACGTAATTTAATATTTAAGCTGCGAATTAAATTATAAGCCCAGTTACAACAATTTATTAAAATGCATTGTTATATTACTGTTTGATAATAATTAATTATAATCGTGAATTGAATTTTAAATCTCTTTTGTGAAAGTCAACATCAAAGATGTCTTTTTGTTGCTTAGAAAAATTTACAACATTTCCCGACGATTTAAAGAGCGTATTGGATTGAAATGTAATAATTTATTTATGGCGAAGGCAATATTAATGCATATTGCATAAGGAGATAAACTAGAATAACATTTCAGTCAGAAATATTTAAAATTATTGCTAGTAATTTTAATTATTATGTTTTCTTGGTAATAAATATAATTTGAATGTTATAACGATAACAAACTTTGTTTTTTTACTGAATAAGCTATTAAAACAAATATATAATTAATTCACATAAAGCTAAATTACTGTAGCGTTTTAACAGCGCATAAGCATAATTAATTATTAATTAGGTACCCACCTAATTATTGCTTAATTTATTAAAAGATCTTGTTTTATAACAACAAAGCTATACGAAAATATTATTTAAAAAACTAATAACAACTTGAAGACTTTTAGATAATATTGCGGTATTAACGCATAGTCCACGATCGGAAGATTTAGGCGAATTTCTTAAAGCTGTTTATAGCACAAAGGTGTCAGATCCCGGAAAAGCTTTCGAAGTGTCTTTTAACAAGGGAGAAAGTGTATGTTGAATTTTTAATCACGCTTCATCATCTAACAAATTATAATTTTAGGTGTTTTCGGTTGAATGTCCTAAACAGTTTCAATTACCGAGTATACCTGAAAACGTAAGTGTCATATTAATTAAAACTTATATACGTCGTATACCTGCAGGGAATTGGAACACAGAAAGAATTCTTGTTGGAAACTAATTTGAAATGCAAATTGCTAAAGTAATTATAAGTAGGTTATTAAAGCGTAATTTCCGTTTTTAAAAGTTGCCAAGACATCCTTAGATTATGTTATTAAATCTGGAGTATACAAAAGATTAATTTTTTATTGTTAATCTCAAGCGTCGAAATTTTTCAAGATTATCATATCGTCTTCATCTTTAACGGATGTGTCAGTTTTCACTAATTATAACTCTTTATTTTGCACCTTAATTACATTTTTGTTACAATTTAATTAATTTTATTGTACTACCTAAATTAAGGTCTTTCACTCCAAGTTTCCGTTTCAGTTCCCTTTCAAAAGAGGCGACTAATGAAACAAACATTTAATTTACTTAGATTTACTTTTTACAATTTGCTATTAAAAATATTATTTTGTACAAATGTTTTAGAGAAATTTGACTGAATATTATAATGCAGTGGATGCAAACAGTATGATGGTGATTTTCGCGTCAATGTTATATGAAAGAAGAATTATATTTACGTCAAAAAAACTAACTAGGCTTAGTGCATGTGTTCAATCGGCCAATGATATTATCTATCCAATGATATGGCAACATATTTTTATTCCAGTCCTACCATTAGCTTTAATTGATTACTTACTGGCTCCAATGCCTTTTCTCATTGGAGTCCCCGAGGATGTATTAAAGGTAAATGTCTTTTTTTTTAAGGGCTATCTGCTTCAGACCATGTATATAATAATTATGTATGTTTATATGGTAATAGCTATACAAAAAAGTGTTGTTATGCAATTTTGTCGTTTTCACAACTGCTGATGTGAAAAAGAAATTTATTTATGATGTCGAGCTAAAATTAAGTACCTACTACCTATATAAAATTGATAGTTCTGTGAAGCATATAATTTAAATTTTTACATTGTGTTTGACGTAATTAGAAAATTAGACAAATTAAAATTGCTTCATGTACAACTAACAGTCCAGAGTAGTTGGCATTTGTTTATTAAAATTTATGAATTCGCAGCTGCTTTGTTATACAAAGTATATATCAATATAAACAGTACACTAAAGGTCTTTATTGATGTGAGGTATTTTCCACTATTTAAGAAAAATAGGTACTTATTTAATCATTCAATAATCAAAATTTTATAGGCTTTCCTAAAACAACTAGGAAGTACGCTACTTTTATATTAACCAAAAAAGGAATGTAGGTATAACAAGTAAATTTATGTGAAACATAAAATATTAAAAAACGTAAAATTTTTGGTTTATTAAGAGTAGGCACACGTTCGTTTGCTTAATGAGTAGGTACCTACGCTAATATTGAAGCAGTGGCAGTCGTTTAAAAATCACTAATTGCTTTTAGGGACATTTAAATGTAAAATGTAACTCTTTTTATTTCAATACAAACCGTTCAAAATGTAATCTGCATCATCTATTGCTTATTAGTACCAGAGCTGGGCAGTGTTTCAAATAGATTATTTTATTTAACCCTTAAGTACTGACATACAGTTAATGGGATGTAGTCACTGACGTATCGTCTACGAGACTACCGTGTTTAAAATGTTTTTTAGAAGGTGATTTCAAAAAAAATCGAATATATTTTAATATGGTCGTGTACTTACATTTATTTAGTATGATATCAATCCAATACTTACTTAAAAATAACACATATGCTTCAGAAATAAAATTTATTATGAGTAGTTGCGAAAATAAATTACGGGAAATACAGTTGTTTTAAAAACTGCGGTAGTCTGTCAGACTACGGGTCAGTACTTAAGGGTTAAAAATTCATTCGTTTTTTGTAATTAAAATACCAATTTTCAATGTAGTATGTGTATTTTTTATTTAAAAAGTTAATTTACAATAGATTGGTGATAGGTTATTGGTAAAAACTTAAAATAGCTTAAACAAAATGTATCTTAAAATACAAATATTGTAGTTGTTTTACATGTTTGAGCAAAATTATATTTTAATTTAAATTCATAACTCACGTATTATTGTGTAGTTTGTGTCACAATTCACAAACTACAATCAAGTAATAGTTTTGATATAATAATACGTGAGTTATGAATTTAAATAAATATATGATTTTGCTCTAACATCATGTAAAACAATTATCAATTTATTATCATCTAAAAAAAAATATTGTAAACTTGTATTTAAAATTTTCTTTAACAAGTTTATTAATTACTGGCAATTTTTACTTTTTAAGTAAAAAGTGAAAAAATTCGTCAATGTATGCCCCTATGGGCATCGATCCTAGCACCGAATCGGAATTTCCTTTCTGACTGCACAAACTGATGCTTTGAGTTAAGAAACTATTTGCAAATCTGTTCCCGGACACATCGATTAGAAGACGATCGATCTAATCAACTAAAGCCTTTGCATCGCTACTCCAAAACCTTGGAATTTCTAACGCGAAAGCTGAGAAATATAATGATCATTTATTGATTGATACTTGTTATGTTTTAACGTTTTTCTTTCGTCGCTGCCGAACTGGCCATTTGACATGAAATTCCCAAAACTCTTCCTTGTCACTCCATCTGGTCTCTTACCATCATGACATGAAATCCCCACGGGCTCTAGGACGTTTCTAATGTTTGCAGTTGCAAGAGAGCGTTTAATAATTTCGTTTAGGGTTACATGTCCAGTTAACTTACCTTCATCCCGCGAGCACGAAGCCCATGATGACCAAACTTTGTAGTTATATTACATTGTATTGTAAATAAGTATTATGACATACAAAATATAAAAAATGTATTTGAAATGCATACCTGTGCCTGATTAAAATTAAAAACTGAATTAAGAATCAATATCAATAAATATGCATAGCTTTACTTTACACAATATTAATATAATAATTATTTCTAGTGCACGAAATTTTATTATGAGTAGGTACATTCCTAGTGTTGAATGATCATAAATAAGCCATCAACTTTAATTTTCTCTGATTGTAATAATAGTACATTGGTGTAATTTATATATTTTGTTCATTGTTATTACCACCATGAAAGTAATTCAATGTGGTAACGCCGTGTGCAATTTATTTAAAATACCGGAAGTTGCATTCTTATTTGTTGAAAGAAGACTTAATTGAATGTATGTAAAAGTATTTATCTAGTTGTAATATTGTATTATAGTGTAATATAGTTATTCCAACTGGATAAGTTAAAAAATTTAAAATTTGTTTAATATGCCTAGGTCTATTTATTTATCAGAAATTTTAACATTTCTAGAAAGTGCATAGATCCGAAATTGGCGATGTTGTAATACTAGACGCAGATGCTAATACGGTGGAAACGCCGTTTGATGATCTCAATAGTTTGCCCCACGAAGTGGTGCGTGAATATTTTCCATTTGATTTGATTATCTATGAACTTATATGATAAAAACTGTAGGTCAACTCTTTGAAGAAGCAGCTAAAGAACAGGTCAGCTTTATTGGGAGATGGAGTGTCAAGAGCTTTTTTGCGTGCTTTGGTACAGTTAATTGGAGGTTATCGCGAAGCGTTACTTTTTCAACCTGGAGAAAAAGTCACATTTGATAGCGACAAGTTTATCGATTCTAGACCCGTTAATTTACAGCCCTTCCTCAAGCAAATGTTACATTTACAAATTTTTCAGCAGGTTGCTATAAATTTATAAATAATTGTCTGAATTGAACAACGTTCTTTTGCAGTTTATAGAAGAGCGTCTTCAAATGTTAAATTCTGGACTAGGTTTTTCAGATGAATTTGAGATAGAAGCGTGTAGATATTCCGAAAAGTCCAGTTCGAAATTGAAGCAACAGTATAAAGAATGGACATCATCAATGAAAAAAGAAGGAACTGCATTTTTTAAAAGTGTAAAAGACAGGGTAATTTATACTTAGTAATTTTAACTAAAATCTTTGTTTAATTACAATTTTTTAGGCAAATCCAGCTATGAAATCTGCGGTTAAAACGGTATTTTACAAACATTTCATCAAGTTGGAACAACAGTTATAATTTTTTTGTGTATAGGTGAAAGGCGGAGGAAAAGGTGTAAAAAGCGCTTATAAAGGTTTAAGGTCACGATTGCGAGATAATGCAAGTCCGCAACAATTACAAAATGGTATAGATAGTCCAATCGATAAGCCACGATCGGCTCCTAATTCTCCCACTGGAAAGCGACGATCTTTAGGTTTTAGTGTTCCTACAGCTACTTACAGGAAAGATTCGCTTAATTTTAAAAGTTCGGCAAATGATAGGTTAGTTTAAAATTAAAGGACTTGGTGCGATAACAGGTTAAACGCCACATTAAACAAAAATGAGTTAGTATTAGATTCCGATTAGTGTAAATTAATATTCTTCATCTTTTGGTTCAAAACTTATTCAGGTAGGATGCATAGAAACTTGGTTTTGCAGCACATAGCCTCTTCTTGCCTCAAATATAATTAAATCTATTTAGATTTAGTTATTTTTGCAGTCATTTACAGTCATGGAAAGCAGGGTGCCACTGATACGATTTTCTTCACTTTTTTTGAAAATTGTTATACTTCAAAACAACTCTATTTTCTTATAATATAATGTATGATATCAACAAACAATAATATATTTCCAATTTATGAAAATATTGACAAATATCTAACTATGTGATTGTCACATAACCTGTTATTGCACCAAATCCTTCAATTGCTTTTAATTTTTAAGTATTACAATTTATATTTTTCTAGACCCTACAGTCCTCTTACTCCTAGTTCTCAAACAGTATCGCCAGATGCAACAGACAGATCTAGGAGTGGAACTCCAGGTGTTGATATCCCAAGAATGGATTTAATGACGGAAATGCAAGATCTTCTGCAGTTGAGACTCGATTCTACCCCTCCAGTAGATAGATCGGTATACAATAACATTTTTAATCATGCTTTTTAGTGAGCTTAGGTGTGTTTGTGATTATTGTGTTTCATGCTAATTTTTCATACTCAACATTAGTAAGTGTATTATACCTTTTGTGATTAATGCATCTCCTTTCAGCTAAAACCTGTTCGAAGTTTAGAAAACTTCAAACCTGTATCTCCTCTATCCAGCCCTGATCACTGGGGTTTTCATACTAGAGGTGGTGCCCCTATGTCTGTTCCCACAACAAGATTATTCCTTCCAAATCAAAATTCACAAGAAACTCAAAATCTTCTGCAATCTCCCGATGACATATTTTCGTCACCTCCCGTTCCTCCTCGTACATCATCTACAGAAAATGAATTTTTTGGGACCACGTCATTTGTAGTAGGTGGGGGGTGCACCGAAAATGGAGATCCTTTGTTTCTGCTTACTAATCGTCACACAATTGACGTTGTAAAATTAACGCCGCCCATAATTTCACCCCGACGTAAGGTAATGTGTTTTTTATATGTTCGTAAAAGTTGCTTTAACAGTTCCAGTACTTATACGTATTTTATGTTATTATAATAATAAATTGGTTTACTATTTTACATCAGTAGCATAACATCGTTAAGTTTGAACGAACTAATTATTGTAGAAAACTATAGATGCGGTAAGATACAAAAATACTAGACCCTTAGAAATTCTCAACTCTTTAAAATATTTAACGTCTACTAATACTACTGTAAACTTTTTTTAGCATCTGAAAGTCAGTTATATTCTCTCCAATTATTGGAAAAAATAACGACATTCTTAATTAACGCTAATATTGCATGAAACAAGATTTGTTTAAAAATTAATTTAGATGTCCCTAAGAAACCTTTAGTTATACTGTTTTATTAATAATTACATTTATGTAAATCTTGTAGGCTGAATAAGTAACTAAAACACAATCTGACTGCTCAGGTATAGCTTGTGGAATATCTCTTGGCATTTCAATGTGCGGTAAAACAGCCGATGCTGAGAAATTGATATATATGTATTTGTTTCCTTTCTCTTCTTCCACATACAAAGTGCCAAGTTTAAATCGACAAGCAGTAGTAACAAGAGCTTTAATTAATTTGTAACCTTCTTGTATAATAATTTAGATAAACTGCAAACTCATCTTCAAAGCTTTCTATTCCTTTGCTTTAAAGGTGTGAATGCTCAACTGCATATCTGCAACTTTCAGTTTAGCAAATTTAACAGTAAGATATACTTTTGTAGGTTCTGGAAAAAAGAAAAGGAAAGAATCTCGGTTTGTAGGACTTCGGAAATTTTGCTTAATGTTTTTTCTATCCTCATTATTATCGTCCATCAAAGCAGATTCAAATAAACATTTTACAGTTAATTGAATACACATATTTTGCTTATTTTAAAATCAACGTTTACTGCATGTAAATTATAAGTGTAGGTACTTTTAAATAATATGAAAAATTTAACATAAAAGTTTTAATGCATTTTCTAAATTAGTTTAAGCGAAGACATTGCACGTTGCTTGAAACTGCACTATTTTTAGTTATGGTCGCTTATGATCAGTTTTTGCTTTGCTTAGAAACGATAACTGTTTTTCAGTAGATACATAATTTATACATTATGTAAATACTGCCATTACAGTATCCATAATTATAACAACCTCTTGGGAATCCAGCATCTAGTCAAGTAAAAACCTTGTAACACTTCCTACTCGCACTCAAAGGAAATTCTAAAAGAACTATGTACATATTACATTATCGTCTAAGATTTCATATCCCTAAATATTGACTTAAATATATTTAAGGGACATATTTATAACTAAATATCTAGTTCCAATTCAAATCATTCTTTTAGGTTCATTCACAATTTTCTATTTGATATTGAACTTCTAATCACCAGGTTTTTTAACTATTTTCTTGATATCTTGACCAAAGGTGGTCATATTTCTAGGGGGGTGGCATGGCTTATGACCGCCTTTGATCTTGACTTTATATCAAGATTATTATCTATCAAACTTGATAAACTACTACAGCATTTAGTTTAAGTACCCTGAAAACTAATAGAACGATAGTTTCAGCAAAAAACAGAAGACTTTGTCATACCCGTGACATACTCTATAGTAGTAACAATGCAAATGAATTATCAGGGCGTTGCGATTTCAAACAAGACTTACTTTTAGTTCAAAATCTTATTGCTCCTATGTCTTGGTGTCCAAATTGAAGATATCATAATTGTATCCTTTATTTAGAAAGGAATAATTTGTTAATTGCCATACATTTCAGAAATGGATAGTTTGTGTAATTGAACTGATCAGGACCCTAAGAAACGAAAGGAAACACTGCAATATTTGTATTGTAGAATTTTTAGTTTGTTCAAACTTGATTGATATTTAGCTAATTAAAACAATAAGAAAAGATTGTGACATAAAAAGTTCTTTGAATTACAGAAAGATGACATGACAGAAGATCTTATACGTCTTGATTCTACATCAGATATAGACGATTTTGATCCACTTAAAACAGATACCGGTATATTAACACATTCTTCGTTTATCGAAACAAATAAATTTGATTTTTCATCTTCGAATAATTGTGCTCCATTAAGTTTAACAAATCCACTATATACTTTTTACGAACCTCAAGGTCTAAAACAGAACGGGAATGTGCCTAATACAATGCAACAAAAATTTATAAACAGGGACAATAGTAGAAATGATCAAGATTTATTGCAAGAATATGGATTAAATTTTAATAATTTTAATTCGAGTTTTGCCAACGGACAAAACACTAGTTTTGATCCATTTGAACCGTGCAATTCTACAGCAAAAGTTAATTCTAAAAGTGAATGGACTAAATTTGAATAGTTTTTTTTTTAATTTCATAGCTTCGTTTTTTAGCAAATTTATAATAATTGTTATTATGGTTTTAAAATTTTATTTATATTATATTTTTTAATATTGTAATGATGGTTTCAATGTTTGTTAATTATTAATTATAAGAAAAAATTGTATTTCTTCTGTTTGTTTATAGATTTTAATTGTCATTGGAATTAATTGTGGAACTGATAACGAAATTGAATATTATAGAATTAGCTGTGATATATACAAATACCTAGAAAAAATATAACCCTTTTAAGTAAGTGTTAAGTATTAAATTATCTTTAAATTATACAGCTTTGTTTTGTACATAATATAATTAAATAAATACGTTTTGTGATTTTACTTAACCAAAATTTCTTTTAGTCGAAATAAAATAATAAAACAATTGACAACGCTCCTTTCATGTACTTGATTAAGTGCAATAAAGAATACTTTGTTATACAAAGGATAAGTATCCCAAAAAGAAAGTTACACAGGACTCAGAATAACAAAGAATTCTATGAAATTTTCAAGTATGGGCTGCAATTATAAATACTTCCTCAATAATTAGTGCAATCAACTATAGCTGCTTCGTTCTTTTTTTCATTCCCTTGAACCTTGGCTTTCAGTTTCCTCATAGCTCCTACAATCAGAAAAAGAGCAGCTGTTTTACAAGAAGCACAGTTTATCAATACATTTTGATATCTGTAATAGAAGATAAAATGAGCTGATTTAATGATAAATGAAGAGCTGAAAAGCATCTGGCCACTTGGCTTCGTAAAGTAGTCAAACTCGTGAAGGTATTTTTTGTTGTTCAATAGGACAATATAAATAATAATGGTTAAAATTCTGTAGCCATTTTTCAAAAACATAATTCTATTATATAAATTATAGTATGTGAAACCTATAAGACTGCAATTTTATTAATAGTGGCATCGGGATTTTTTTAATTACTCATCAACTAAACGTAGTTTGGGGATTTTCAAAGAGTCTCAACAAATATACATTTCAAAAATCCCATAACTACTTTAATGTATTTCACACATGAGATTTCTAAATTTTAGTTTTTAAAATTTAGAAGAACTAAAAGTGGACAACTATAAATAACTTTCAATTTCTAAAATGAAACGGTCAATAACATTAAAATTTACAGTTTATTTAATAAATTATTAAATAATAATTGCACAATGTATCTACTTAATGACTTGATGATACTGCATGTATTGTTACATATTATAACACTTCGAATTAAATTAAAAAATCGAAATGTCTAATGCTTGGTGATTTCGTCAACACAAGATATCTTAGATAAATTAACCGAGTAACCAATCAGGCAGCAACAAATTAGTCGCATTAACAAATCAAAAATCTAATTGGTTACTTGATTAATTTAATAGATATGCATCTTCAAGATATCTCGAGGTAAAGAAATTAAATGTAACATAAATTTTATTTGCTATCAAATAATATGCACATTACTCCAATCGGTTGATTTTGCTAATTGCTGACATTGTACGACCTCAACGCTTTGTGATTTACTTTCTACATTGTGAATTCTATTATTTTGTAAAAATATGGCTAATGCATGATAGTATCCTTTCACTGTCCAAGTTTCGTTGTGTGTTCCGGTGTGTAATCGTAACAACTGTTTTTTAGCACTTCCACATCTAGTATGCAAATCAGACATCATACGTGGTGGAACTAAAGTATCCGATAATCCGGAAATAAACAGTGTCGGAACTCTTAATTGTAAAACTTTAAATAATGACAGAAACTGAAAATGTACGTTAATTTAGAAGAGGAATTACAAAACTGCAAAATGTTTACCTTATTTTTATAAAACGCTAATGGCAAATATTGCAGTAATCTCCAACCAAGCAATACTTTGGCCATATCAGGAATACTAGTAAACGTGTTTTCTACGACTAGACACCATATTTTATCAGCATATTCAGCTCTGCTGGCTAAATCTATCGCAACTGCTCCTCCTTAAATTATAAAAAATAACATTGTCTTCGTTAATATTCAAAGGGTAGAATGGTATAATTACCTAAGGATCTACCGAACACAATAATTTCTGACAAGTTAATATCGTTTCTAGTATACAAATAATCGATACTTGCTCGAGCATCCATATAAAAGCCATCTTCGGAAGGATTTCCTTCAGATAAACCGTACCCTCGATATTCCACTAATAATATATTACAATGTAAATTGTGAAATAATCCCACTGAATTTTGTAATCGATGCCCCATATTTCCAGCATTACCATGTAAAAATACTATCGTAGGCGATTGATGTTTTCTTTCCTGTGGTTGATATATAAAAAACATGTGCAGCAAAGTGCCGTCTGAGGCACGTACTTGTACATTTTCATATGGAAGTCCATACATGGACGGTATCGGTACAAACACTCTGGAATGACTTGGTAATTCGGGATAAAATAAAAAGTTGTCTTCTGCGTGATATAAAATACCTGCATTAGAGAGAAAACTTAATTATCAATTCAATTAATTAAATTACAGGACTAACCTGTTGTTGCAAAAATTAATAAAACAAAAGCGCAAGTTCCTCCATAAAAATAATATAAAATAAAACAGAAAACTAATACCAAACCCGAATAGGCCCACACTTTCAATAAAATACCGAAAAGTGTACCTAGTATTCGGGACACACGTAAGTAACCACCCATTCCCCCCTGTTTTTCGATATCAAAATCCAGTTTAGGTTCTATTGGTGTTTCCTCACATTACTAAAAATTTAGTAAAAATAAAACAAATATTTGAAAGCTAAGCTTGACAATCTGATTATTGTCAATGGCATATTTTTTATCATTTTGTGTTGATCAAAAATTTTATATCTCTAGATGGCGGTACTTAACGTAAACAAATATCGGGTTTTCTACTATACAAGATGCTGCATATTTCTTCATGAAAAAATAAATTATTGATAATCTAAAAACGGGATTGCTTAGAAAAAAGATTACTAAATCTTTTAATTAAGTAGAAACTCAAAAACAACACACGTTTATTAGAGTAATTAAAGTGTTTTTAAGTTTTCAAAAATAAAATACACTGCTAGTATAATTTTGCATCTTATCCGTTATCTGTTTAGCACTGACGTGCATGAATAGATTGACGAGATTCTTGCTACTATGATCCAGGATCCCTAATTCCAATTCAAGTCGTGCGGGACTTTTAGGTAAAATGTTACCTAGTGATTTTTGTATTAAATTTATTAAAAACATTTTATATTTGAGAATCGATTTTAAATAAAGTTATCTTCTAGTAAAAACGACCTTCATCCCTATAATAATAAATCAATGGTTCTACCAGGTATAATTCAGTTGGTAACATTGCGTGATTCAAATAAATCAGTTAACCTCAAAATATTTTATTCACAAGATTTTCATAATTTTACATTAATTAAAATTTTTGCCATACCGGATATGATATACTTTTGTCCTACGTGTAGTAATTTATGCGCTCTACGACGAAAGAGCGAAAGAATGGTTATCTGCTGTCGAACATGTCCTTTTGAAGAAAAGATTACAAGACCAGAAATTTACACCTTCTATTTTCCTTTGAAGCAACCAGACAATTATGTATTTGAAGAAGCTGAATCCTGGAAGAACGCTGCAGCCACCGATGAGAAATGTCCAAAATGTGACCATAACCGAGCTTACTTTATGCAAATACAAATTCGTTCGGCCGATGAACCAATGAGTACATTTTATAGGTGTTGTAACGAACAATGTAAAAATACGTGGAGAGTTGATTAGTGATATTTTGTTGTTACTTTTAAATTGTGTACTAATTTTAATATAATCGTGTTAAGTATTTACTTTGTTTTATTTTATAGTATCTACTGAACGGAATTGAAAATAGTTTTTTTGCATTAAGTGAGCGGAATAGTTACATTTTGCAGAGCATCAAAATGAAAGCTTTTCATTTTCGGCAAATTTTAAATCTTGACATAAAAAGTTTTCTATTCCCAGGATCACAAAGAGGTAAACGAGGAAATTTATCGTAGAAAAATATAAATACAAAATCTAAATACAAATTTTAAAAAGCACATCCAATAAGATGTCGATGGTATTTTTTAATGTGGACCAAATTTTCGTTATGAACAGACATTCTGCAGAAGAAAACTGTTTTGATTTAATTGGTGTCCGTGACATAAAATTAATGCATTGTAAAGTATAATTTTTTTTAGATTGTGCATTTACTTTACACTTACCTTAAACATATTTAATTATGTAATTCAAGGATTGTTATTTTTCAGACACTCGGTAAAATAGCTTCAATTAAAACATTCGAAAATAAAGATTTGTTTTGGAGGTAAAAAAAAAATTAATTGGGGGATTCCCAGGAAATTGATGAACAATAATTTTTTTCTACAGCATTATTTATCGAAGTACTGACTCTTTTTTTTAGTTCAAATTTTTGAAATATTAAATATAACATAACATGAAATATTCAACACTTACAAGAAAATATGGATTATCATACTCAAATGTCAGTATCGGGTCATGTCTGATGTCATGACTGGAGCTTATCCTGAAATTAAAGCAATAGTTGGTCCATAGTTTAATCGCTTCGTTATAATGTTATCTACCTATAAATTTCTATAATATTTTTAATTGTTCGTCTAAAAAAAATTTTAAGTAAAAAATCTAAATAAATAATTTGGATCCGACATCCTGTTTATTGTATTATTCAAAATTCAAGCGTCAAAAAATATTCGACTTTATGTCATTCACTCTTTTGTTAAAGCAATTATTTTACTTTAGTGCCGGCGATGTGGACAATAATTATTCTTGGACTCCTTTCGTTCGCTCCGAAAAATCCTACATTTACTTCTTACAAAACAATATTACTAATTTATTATTTATTTTTAAAATAAATGTAAAAATAACGCCACGTCCACTTATCTTCAATATCTATTTGCGCACTAGTGTGGAAAAAGAATAATGACGTTAAATGGGTAGACGGGAGATCGATTAAAGAAATTAGGATCATAAAATTGCACGACAAATTTTTAACGCTCTAATTGCTTAAAATGGCAATCGAAAAGTTATTTTTTCACAAAATTTTAATTTAACTGTTTCTGTTGTAACTTGGTAGGAGAGCTAAAATATCCTAATGTCAACCGAACTGTCAAATATATAAAGAAAAACGTAAAATGTTCCTAAATGTCGTATTAAATTTTACTTGATCGTTCGCCTAATACCAAATTGACTATTTAAATAAAATAAAATTATCCTCGACGTCGGATTTTGACCAAAAATGTTATAATAGTGATTAAATTTATATATCGTTTTAATATTATTTTGGTTTATCAAGGTGAAAAATTGGGGTGTACCGTAAAGAGTTTGACATTTTGTTAATAAATATTTAGGATATGGCAAAATCTAACTATTTTCAATATTCACCAACTGTATGTACGTTGACGAATTTAATAAAAAATGTAAATCCTACTAATGCGCAACACATTTAAATAAAATATTTAACCAACTGATAACAACTTCATTATCAGTATACCACTTCTGCAACTACTGACTGTAACCAAAATAATACGTGTATAGCAGCAATATGTTTAAATTATTTATGATGGCTAGAACTTCTTGACATTACTTTTTTCACAAAAAATTATTTTTATAATCTTAAAATGTATTCTTTTTCAACAAGTTTTGTACTACGTTGTGTACTTATTGGTGGCACTTTGTTATTAGTTATTTTAAAATTGTGCACTTGTGAGGAAGTAAAACGAATATCAACACATGAAAAATTAGCTCTTAGGTAAATTCAACAAAATAATTTGTTTTATGGAAATTTATTGTTACGCTTAATTCCAGAGATGAGGCTCGTGATATGTTTTACCATGCTTATAGAGCATACATGGAGAATGCTTATCCTGCAGACGAGCTGATGCCTTTAAGTTGTTCAGGAAGATATAAAGGACTGACACCTAATCGAGGAGACATCGACGATTCTTTGGGAAAGTGAGTACCTATTGATTGTTTTATTTACTACTCATTAAGGTCAGGGGTAGGCAATATATGACTCTTTGGGTATTTTAATGTGGCCCTTCTAATATTTTTTCAAGATTTGCAGTAGTCACTAAGCAATAAAGTTTGTAACAATTTTTTTTAACTTTAAAATTTATTTACATTTTATCAGAATTAGTGTGTATTAAAGTTCTACTGACTTTCCTAACAATAAAAAATTTTACTCCTTTCTGGCTCTTAAATCTCGAATTGTCCATTTTTATTTCTAAATTAACTAGGTCGTTCTTTGACTCGAAGCCTTCGAATAGGCAAATTCAGGGATACTGCTTAATACATCAACTTTTGATATAATCAATATAAGCTCAAAGCATGACATAAAGAAGGCAGTCCTACGTTATCCTTAGAGTAAAGTTTAAACGAAGCTATATTGGTTATATCTTTATTTAAAGTTCTAAACTACTCATCCGCTGAGCGTTCTCGAATACGCCCAATGCTAGAAATATCACTGTTGTTTTCCGGTTAGGTTTTGACAGTTTTGGTTACTTTGATAATTATTTCAAATTTGAGATGGTGACAAAATTTTATTTAGTAATATTCTGTAACGTTGAATTCATAAATGTCATACGTTAGTAAAACTTGTTTTATTTTGAAATTAAATAATTCAAACTTGATTGAGGTAATAAATGAGAAATATGAATTAATTATATCTAATTAAAATGATGCAAAACTATTAAAATTTTAAATTATCATTTTGATATTTGATTTAAATATTTTTTGTATATATTATTACTAAATGCATACATTATTAAGTCAAGGTTTACCAAGTTTTTTCATACAGGTTGTTATAACAAGAATAGCCTCTACATCTAGTGCATGTAACTAAAACTAGACCAAAGTGACGTAGATGCAGTGTTCCAATGCAAGACACCCTTTCTAAAAAATTCTCGGCAGAAGTATCGCTTTTAATATTCATGTAATACAAGATTATATAAATAATTTGAACGGATAAAAAATTTCCCAAAGGATTCCGTTGTAGTAAATTACTTACAAGGAAAAAATCCACAGTGTTTCTCATTGATTTAATTAATTTTTAGATATATGTTCTTCTTCTTCGTATGCTTCTTAACAGAAACGTGGTGACCTTTTAGAAGCTTTCTAAAGGGTTTTTGCAGTTTTACGTGGAATTGCATTTAAGGAAGTAACCGCCTCTATCTTACTACATAAATGCATTGATGAATCAAATTTTTTTTATTAAAATCATGTCAATTAATATGTACTTGATAATCATCTTTCATTTCTAACATACAATGTTGCCGCAAGAGAATTCACAAATGTGTTGCGATGAAGTTTTGACTTGTATAATATTTATATAATTTGTCATATTGTAAAATTTATAATATTGACAATATTATACATAGGTACTAGGTACACCTATTCCTTGTATGAAGTAATTTTCATTCTACAAATTCTTCTGAGCACTTAGCAACTAGATTTATTATGAGTTTAAACAAATGATATCGAGTAACAAATAATATAGAATTATATTATTTCTATAATATTATGATTTATTATTATAAGCAATTTTACAAATCTGTTATTTAATTTTCCAGTTTTCCACGAGAACAATTTGATAGTCCTTGACAAAGCCATCAATATCACACTAATAATTTTTTTATGATCCATATTTTATAGATGTTGATGTTTTTTATTTTGTTGATGGTCCGTGGGATCAAAAAAGTTGGCAACTGCTACATTAAAGAGTCCAATACAATTCTTCTCGAATATTGACTATCGCCAAACTTTCCCGTCCATTCATCAATATTTATTTTCATGGTGCACGACCTGTAATAAACTATAAACGAATGAACAAGTTAATGAAACGATGGAAATAGTTTCAATTGTAAGCTTTCATGCACTTCTTCAAACAGAATTTATTTACAAAAATTACATGGAAACCAATATTAGAACTATTACCATTTGGATCGGCCTACTGCTTACTTTTGATTCTTGATTCTTCTTTTTATTTTCTCTTGCCTATCTCGGTCCTTTTATGTATTACTATCCTCAAATAGTTAAACGTAGATTTACCTCTAATAAGGCAATATGAGAATTTTTATAATCTTTTTTGTGTGCTGAACTAAGCGGTCTTTCTTTCTTATTACTACTATTTTGCTTTAATTTCATTCCGCTGACGTTCTCGATCTTTCTCATAAATGGTATCCCCATACTTCACATATTCTATGCCGATGTAATCGATACTGGTGCTAACAATAGTTAACATCAATTCAATAAAAATAATTTTTTTTTATTATTATTTTGCGTATTAATGAAATAATACAAAGAGAACTGTTGGCCTCCGTCTGCATGATCGACAAATATTTTGAAAAGTAACTTGTATTTTGTTTTAGTTTTTCGTTGACTCTTATCGATACTTTGGACACTTTAGTAATATTAGGAGATTTAGAAGAATTCGAACATGCAATAAAACTTGTGATTAGAGATGTATCATTTGATAATGATGTTGTAGTTTCGGTTTTTGAAACTAATATTAGGGTGCTTGGGTAAGTAAATTTGTCGTTTTAGTAATTTGTTCATAACTATTTGATTTAATTTAGGGGATTGCTATCTGCTCACATTTTGGCCGAGTACTTGCAACAACACGCGGACACTCTACATTGGTATAGAGGAGAACTTTTAAATATGGCAAAAGATATAGGTTACCGATTACTTCCTGCATTTAATACAACAACAGGAATACCCCATGCTAGGGTAGCTATTATTGAATTTTTTATAATATGGTTATAAAATAGGATTTTATTTTAGGTAAATCTCAAGTACGGCCTAAAAAGTGATCGCCTAGAAACAGCACGCGAAACATGTACTGCATGTGCCGGTTCTATTATACTAGAAATGGCTGCCCTTTCGCGTTTAACTGGTGAACCTATATTTGAGGAGAAAGCTCACAAAGCGATGGACGAGTTGTGGAAAATGCGTCACAGAAGTTCAGATCTCATGGGTACAGTTTTGAATGTACATTCGGGCGATTGGGTAAGAAGAGATTCTGGTGTTGGTGCCGGAATAGATTCCTATTACGAATACTGCTTGAAGGCTTACATACTTTTGGGAGACGATCAATACTTAAACAGGTTTAATAGGCATTATAACGCTATAATGAAGTATATCTCACAAGGTCCCATGTTGTTAGACGTACACATGCATAGACCACATACCAATTCTCGAAATTACATGGATGCACTTTTAGCGTTTTGGCCAGGACTACAAGTTTTAAAAGGCGATTTAAAGCCAGCAGTGGAAACACACGAAATGCTATACCAAGTTATGCAAAGGCATAAATTCATTCCGGAAGCATTCACTACCGATTTTCAAGTGCATTGGGGAAATCATCCTTTAAGACCAGAATTTTTGGAGTCTACCTATTTCTTATATGCAGCAACAAACGACCCTTATTATTTAGAAGTAGGAAAAAACGTTCTACAAAGTTTACAAAAGTACACTCGCGTCCCATGTGGCTATGCAGCTGTTAACGATGTACATACCGGCAAACAAGAAGACCGAATGGACTCTTTTGTTCTTGCAGAAACCTTTAAATATCTTTACTTACTTTTTGCAGACAGAGAGGATCTTATTATCGACTTAGACGAATTTTTATTTACCACTGAAGGTCATCTTTTACCGCTCACATTAGCAAGTCACACAAACAAGTCGAGAATTACAGTGGAAGAAGATTCAGATAGTAGCGAATTTTCGAGAACTTGTCCAAATTCTTTGCAACTGTTCCCGGAATCTGTTAGAAAACCTTTAAAAAATATGGTCGACGGTGTTTGTCCCAGACGTGTGTCTCGAAGAAAACTTACAGCTGCCGAATTTTCTGCTTCTAATTTAAATCATTTAAAGATTATCAAAGATATGGGAATTAATATTATGGCTCTGAAAGATGGAAGAGTTCAATTGTTACATACATTCTCTTCTGTGAGTTTAACTTCATTATGAAATATTTAATACTAACTTGTTTTTCTTTTACGCATTTTTAGGCACGATCTACTGCCGATGCGGAAGAAGGTTTGCTGTTTATGCAGGAAATGGTAGAATTGTCTAAATTACAAGCTCTGCAATCAGATGCGCTACCTCAAGCGGTTTCTTTTCCGATTAAAGATGCCAATGGAGAAACACAAACGGCAATTGTTCGAGCTGGACCGTCTCATTTTGGAATGAATCTTAAAAAAGATGAAGCGGTGAAAGCTCAAACTGTACTTGTACAACCCTTCAAAGCTTGCGCCGATATGAAATATTCTAAAGAAATTCAAGGTAAAATTGCCATAATTGAGAGAGGAAGTTGTATGTTTGTTGATAAAGCAAGGCGCATGGAAACTGCGGGTGCTGTTGGTGTAATTATAGTGGATAATACTCCGGGCAGCAGTGCTACCACTTCTCCATTATTTTCCATGTCGGGCGACGGAACAGACAATATTAAAATTCCAGTAGTCTTTTTATTCACGCAAGATGCTTCCGAGTTGTTGCTCGCACTATCGACCAATCCCGCAATGGAAGTAACTATTGGTGAATTACAAAAGGAAGCAGATGTGTGGGCAAGTAACGAAGAAGAATCAATGTTTTATAAATTAAAGGTGTCTGTTCAAGAATTTTTAAATAAGCATACCGGCATTGCTTTCACAGAATCCGTCGCAGTAGGTCACTTTAAAGCAAACATTGGTGTAGATAAAATTAGGATAGTTTACGAAAAAGATGCGAAAATGAAAGAGTCGTTTAGTGAACCGATGACTAATCAGCAGTGGAGTCAAATTCGTAAGGGCTTGATCAAGTCCATTATAAGCTCCGAAACGAAAGAATTGTTTGTACCTCTAAGTATTTTAAGAATTTATTATCAAACACTTGGCGGTGCTACTGCCGAACAGTTAAAGCGGCACGACGTAATGCAGCAAACTGAGTGGTTACTTACACAATTATCAATTGAAAACGAAAGTAAAAGTGACGATGATTTGGTAGAAATTTTAGAAACTAAAGAGGACGGATCTCTCATTGGGCTTAGGGTTTCTTCGGAAATGCAGGGGGAAATAAGGTTGGAAAACTCAGAGATACTTTTGGAAAGTAAGAAAAAATTGGAAAAATTAAATTCAATTTTAGAAACTATTAGTGAGATAGAAAAAAATGTGAATGTAATTAATGTTGGTGATAATTTAGTGGTAAGTGGCGATAAAAAAAGCAATGACCAAGTTATTATTACAGCAGATCAAGTAAACGAAAGTAAAAAAAGGATCGTTGATGATAATAGGAAAGATATTAAAACAAAACGAAAACAATTAACAGACGAATTGTGATTTTAAATGTATTTTAAGTACAAAATTTCAGTTTTGGTAATTTTGTTCAAAAAGCAAATTCAAATTTTAATTGTGAACCTAGTTAATGATAAGTATTAAATTAGAAGTTGCTTTCCAATTAGTTATTAATATGTTTTGGAATCAAGGTGGGAAAAAGTTTTTGTTAAGTTTTAAAGTAATTGAATGCGTGAACAAGTGGTAAATGAATTAATTATAAAGTTGTATAATAAACACCAATTTGTCGATATAAATTTTTCTGAATTAAGCCAAATTGTACATTTTCCATTAAATATTGTACAATATAATATGGATATAATGTAAATATAATTGTTAATATTAAAAGATGTAGCGTGTAAAAAGATAAATTTGTAAATTATTTTTATATATTTATCTCAAATGTTAATAATAAATCTTTTGTAAAAATTCGTTTCTATTTTTTTCTACCAAAATCGGGATTATCTAAAGAAATTTTAAAAAAAGGAAAATTGTAATTAATATTTTTATTTTAAAATAACACGTTGAAACATTCTAGCTGTAGAAATACTTAACAGTAGCACTAACAATAAACATGATTTGAAATATTGCATTGATAGTTGCATAGAGAAATTACAAAACTATTACCTAACTTATAATACTTAAGTCATAACAGACATCTCTAGCACATATTTCAATTTGATAATTCGTTAGGTAAATCAAAAATTTAGATGTTTGTGCGTCTGATTTCATTGCTATAATTACAAAATTATGATATTCTAAAGTTAATTATGATATACAATTAATTTTAGCAAGACAACCAACAAACCCAATACCAAATGGCAACACCACATGATGCAATTTTAAGTTTCACGATATAATTTATAAAATATTTCCTAATGTTATTTACTTAGTTCCGTTTAAAGCTTTTTGTTCTTCAAACAACTTGCGAATGTCTGTTAATGCCCTCTCTATATTTTTAACAAACCTATGGCAATCCTGAAAATAAAATAAATTTTAGTATTCATTTTTATATTGTAAAACTATCGACACAGATAATATAATTACAGAAGATAGCATATTATGGAACAATAGATAATTGTTAATCCCACCCCAAGTCGTCAAATATCTTATGCAAAAGTATATTATAATAAAAAGTTATTTAATTTTTATTTTAGAGTAAAAACTGGACTATTTGACATACACGGGGTGAAAAATGTTGGATTACATAAATAGAAAAATAAAGCAATGACAGATATTTGATTAAATCAAGTAGTAAAAAAAATACTATTGCAACAAGAGAAAAATTATAAAAAAACCGAGAATTAATTTTGTAATTTTTGAAATCTTGAAAGTAAACTTCCTTGTTTGTATCGAATAACTTAATTGATGACTCCCTCATCGATAAAAATGAAAGCCTGGAAGTGTATTTTTTTTCAAGCAACTCAAATTTTTCAGCCTTCACTTATCCTATACTGCCCTGCTAAGCAAAACCCCTGCAAAATAATTTTTTGTTTAAAATGAGTTAGTTAGTTTCTTATAGCTGACATCAAGATCTACATATTTGCTAATAGACCGGGAGATAGTGACAGATTTTGGGGTACGATTTTAAGCATTACATAAACCTACCAGGATCAGTTGGCCGGTCAACTTTAAAGTTAAAGTCATTTAACTTGTTTCCGTGATTTTGACATATACGGGGGTTTTGCTTATCAGGACAGTATAGTGCTGGCCATCTCTAATAGTTAGTTATGTGTGCTGTCAACTTACCGTTTGTGGACTGGTCTTTTTATGAGAAACATGGAAGAACAATGTATCTTCACCGGCAATTATATAGGAGACACCGTAACCATCGTCGGCTACTGGGCCGAAACCTCCACCAGCAGATATACAATCGGCATTTTGCGATAAATCTACTTTTCCAGTTTGTCCGTGAGGTGTTTGAGACGTCGATAACCTCCAAGGTTCGCTTAAAACTTCTTTCAAAAACGGAGAATCGACTTCTAAATATTTTGATACTACATAAAGGCAGAACAGATGTCGATCGATGCCTTTACCACACATGGCGTCCTGATATCCCACCTAAAAGTAAAACAATTTGTGAAATTAAAAAAGCAAAGTTAATTTTTCTCATTAACCTGATGTCTTGAACAGGCAATTCGAAGCAATTTAATACATTCGTCAGAGGATACATTTTTATTCTCCATAGCTTTGACCCAAGCTGCCGATTCAATGGTACAGGGTCTGACTGTTTCAGTTCTACCTTCTCTAAATAGGCGCGTCATACTTGCTTCATACGTTAAACTAAATTTACCAGCATCTCTGTAATATGCAAGTTGTAAAACCATTTGAATGAAGGCGTCAGGGCTCACTTTACATTTCTTCATAAAGCCTTTACCATAATCGTAATGCACATATACTCGTAAATCAATATCTTGTATGAGTTTCTCTGCAACTTGCACCGCCGTGTCTATTGACGTTTGGCATTCATATTTAATATCCCACTGAAGTCGAACCGGTGGTGGAGGAACAATTTCTGAGCTTCCCAGACAATTACCTTCGTCATCGTATCTAAAGGAATCATTTATTACGTGGTAATGAAATTACGATAATTACAATGATAATTGTTATTAACCCATTCACAACTGTTTAGCATGGTACTCACTTCTGGTTTGTTTACTCCTTTCGACCAAATTCCAAAAATTATTAATTTAATTTGTTTTTAAACTAACTGAAGAAGTTTTTTGATTTGCTTGGGTTCAATAGAAAGATGTGGTTCTTCAATGCATACTACAATTTTAAGAGAATGGTCAATCAAAAAACTTGCTAAGCGTATAGAAATTAACTCAATGGCAAACATTTACTTAACTGCAATTTAAAAAAAAGAAATTTTTGCGCAGTGAAATTTTAAAAATGAATTAGATGAAGAGAAATTAAGATATCAGGTAAAGCCAAAAATGATTATTAAATTCTTTTGAAGAGTATATGTGGAAATAATAAACTAATACTAAGTTTACTGATTACCATACCAGTAGTTCTGAATGGGTTATACGATAATAAAAAACGCCAAAACAAAATTATTAGTAAAAAAAATCAATTTTGTGTTGATAATTTAAACGAAAAAATTAATTTATTAGTTCCTTTGAATCTAAAAAATCAAAGATTACATTTTTTAAAGAACGTTAAATGAAAACAAAAAAACATTTATTATTTCTAAAATATTGAGTGCTACCTACACATATCTTCTTGAGTTTAAGTTTCAAACACCAAGTTAGTATTTAGTAATATTATTTGGAAATGAAAAGTTAGTAATTTTTAGTAAGCAAACTAAGTTACAAGAGCCAAATAGTTACCGTTTGTCAATCTCACAGTAAACCAAATATTCACCTAGGTGAGCCATGATTGCGGCATCAGCCCTGTAGATTAACAAACAAAACTTTAAAAAAAAATTTAAAAACGGAAACTAAACAATGCAAATAAATATACAGCAGCTACAAAATCCAAAGTACCTAAAGATCCTGAAGAAAGAAAACATAATTGTAGCAAATAAAATTTAAGTTTACCGATATGTAAATGAGTCATCCAATATCAATAATTCCCATATATGGGACATTACTGCTGCATCTCCCCTATAACACAAAATTTTAATAATACCAATAATATACAATTTTAATCAAAACAAATAAATAGGTTATTACTGAAAGACAATTCTAACAATGTCTAAATAATATTTTAAATTAAAGGAAGCAAATACAATACGATCATGAGCAATGATTAACGATTAGAAACACAGTACAAAATTTCAAAAGCAATCTTGTTAAAACGTTAAAAATAAATAAAAACAGGATAAAATTCAATCTCGGGAGTATTCCAGTATACAAAGTAACCCACATTTATGATAAAATATTTGTACATAGTCTATAAAACATCTATCATTCGAAGTTCAGACTATCAGAGTTTGATATTAATTTGTGAAAATGATAATATTATCCAATTTGTTTTTCTGTCAAAGCTTGTAAGAAAAATTACGTTATTAACTACTCTGTACTATGTGCTCAATTTATTTTAATTTTAAATTAACTGCCTTGAATATAATATCATGGAAGTTTGGTTTTAGCAGGGTTACGTTTTCCTTATTAATTTTTGGTTTCGATCAAATTTAATGATAATAAAAATAAAAAAATGATAAATAATCGCAAGATCTTTTTGAATGTCACATATTTTTCAAAGGAGTATGATAATATTACAAGATAGTCTTAACATGCAAGTGATTTAGTTTTATGGAGGTTTATTTACGTAACTACGTTTGGTAATCTTTCTAAAAAATCAATTTTAGAATTGTAACAATTTGCACAAATCCTAACAGAGTTTCTCTTCGAATCTTATCTAAAATAAGAAGCTTGTATGTTACCACGTTTTAACTGAAACTACCTAACAGACAAAAGGTTTCTTGTTACGGTGAATGTTTATAAACATTGTTTATAATTTATGACTTATTTATTTTCCAAGTATTTAAAAAATATATAATGCATAAATGTTCTTTGGTGCCAATCTTTAAACCTGCATTTATCTACTAAATATAACAGAAATTTAATTTACTCATAAGAACATTAAGTAAAAAGATATTTCCGAATAGAATAAATTCACAAATTTATATTTTGTTTTATGCGGGGTTCCAATGTGTAAGCCAAATACATCCAAATATGATGATGCCTTTGATTATCTTTTATAATATTCAAAATATATGTTGTAAATTTTACAAAATATATATTGGAAGCGTACAATATTAGGGTACTTTAACACGAAACTGAAAGTGCTGGTTAATTAAGCTAGACAATGAGGTACCTATTCTTTTTGTAAAATAAAAACATTAAAAAATCTTCCCACAATCGGAAAACAAATAACTATTAAATAAATAATTGTACGTACCATGAGTGTTCTGCATTAAAACCAATCTACAAAACAAGCATTAATATGAATTTTATTAAATTGCAAAATAAAACTTACGCCTCCATTAGAACCTATACATAATGTAAAAGATTTATCAAACCAACGATTATATCCTTTACCATGAAGTAATGTTTTGGCATAATTATCCAATTTATTTGAGTCGTGCTGAAAAAATGAAATGATAAAATAAAGATTAAAAGATATTTTAGATTAAAATTATATACTTTATCATATTCGTAAGGAACGTCATCTAATGCAACAACGAATGCAGATTTTTCAATTAAATCCAAAGAAAGTTTATTTATTCCTTTTGAAAAGAAATTTCTTCTTGTATTAGCCCAGTGAACCCGCTCGCCTGCAGTTAGAGCTGCTAATTTTTCTTCACCTGGTAGTGGTTCCGATTTATCATTTAAAATCTGTTCAATTTGCCTTGCAAAAAAAAAAATTAAAATTGAAAATGATTCAACCGTAACTTACTATGTTTACTTTTGAATTTCAGATGGTTGTAAAATTCTTCCTTTATAAATAATAACTTTAAAGTAGCGTCCTTTATGATACACGACAACGTGATTAGCATCTAACCAATGCTGAATTTTGTCAGTTTCAACACCAGGCAATCTTACGGTATTAAAAAGTCTCTCGTATTGCGATGAACAAAGAGGTACAAATCCCTGTACAAGAATTGGTTCCAGTTCTTGTCGTTCCACCAATCTTCTGTACCGCAAGCATGCATTGATAGCAAAACCAGCTCGAGCTGCCTGAAGATTACTCGATTTAATACACAGAGCACCAACTCCATAAAAATTGGAATTAATCATTAATGGAGATCTACCCCTTAAATAAACGTACTCTTCCCACCAATCTGATACATAATTGGATGACCACCACGATTTTAACGTTAGGTAACGTTGCAGCTTCACGCCAATACCCCTTTCAAAATCAGAAGCAAGTTTCACCATTCTTTCATAATTTTGATCGTCCAATAAGGGACGTACGCTTCGTAAGTACTAAAATGATTGATTTTAAAATACAAAAAACAGTTGGAAATATTTTTAAATGCTTACTCTTTGTAAGGTATCATGTAATGAAGGTAATGGAAGCCTAGGAAGTGATCCTTGAAAACTGTACAACTTCGGTTTATTCCAACCACTTAAAACTCTTATAACAAGTACCCATAATTTAGTTGCAGTGGAAATGCTTGTGCCTTTACCCCTCGCCTCGTACATCCATCCCTTGTACATAAGCAGGAGCTTTAACGAGTAGCGCAAAGCAAACACGCATAGTAACCACACAGTCAACGATACCAATGCACAAGCCAAAAATTGCCATCGTATACTTTGCCTGAAAGAAAAAAAAAACTTTAAAGATTTTATCACAACTATTGATGAAGATTTTTTACAATTTTTTAAAGAAAAACTTGATATTATGATCAAGAGATGACTTCTTAGCATGTTAATAATATGTGTTATTAAAAAATTACGGAATAGTAGAAAAAACGTTCTTTTCCAGTTTCCACTATACGAACAAGCTAAAGTACAGATAAAATCTCAAAATCGATTTTGTCGCAATCGTAATCATAATAGGTACCCACTTTCTTTTAAAGAAAGTATAGTTTTGCATTATTTGTGGTATTTTTAAATATGATAATTTGCTGAAGTGTTATAACCGTAACCAACCTTGAATAATCATCTACTTGTTTTTATCTAACAAAAAGTTTGGGTATTCCAGTCATTAGTAGAAACAATGCTTTATAAATATACGAAAAATTTAAAGCACCTCATTATTTTAATTCGACAATATTAGTAGACGATCTTAATAAATTATTACAATTCTACCACAAACCACAAAAGCAAATTATTATATTTCGTCATATCAATATTTTAGAGTAATCAAAAAAACACCTTTTAGAACTAGAATGTTAGCATTTATCTATTGATTATGTTATATTTTGGATGTAAAAAACCGGAATTCGGGGTGACATGCTATAGTAGAGTGGCACAGGTGTATTGATAAAAAAAAAACTGAATCCGACATGATGTGAATAATAATATTATTTAAATTCGAGAATATATTTATTTAAAACATGGAAAAATACAATAGACGCCACCAGATTTGTATCACTGTAGACCCTAGGCAATAATTTTATCAAGTATATTTTTGCCCCCCCCCCCTTTCGCAAAAAATATCTTATTTAGGGTCGAAGTATCGTATCAAAATCAATTATTAAACAAACGCAAAAGAAAATTGCTTAATGTTATTCAATTGTAAAACTTCAAGTTTCACTTTTATATAAAAGTAATAATTGTTTTACTTTAGTGCTGCCCACCATCATTTTGTTTAATTTTTAGTACGGCTTTCGCCGGCAGTAAATTGTAGCGCCAATGGTCAAAAAACTTGGTGCGATTTTTTTTAAAAGTGAATAAGTGAGAATTAAAATAATCGAATGTGGCAACCATGCAATAGGTATGTTTGTTTGCCTTTTATGAGTGTAGTCGAAAACTATCAAGTGCAGTATTTGTAAGTACCTACCACCTGTTTTCTGATTTTTTTTATTTGTGAATATCATAAAAATGTTGCACGATATTAGCGATACAAAAAATTCGAATTACCATCCATTACTGTGTATGTATTTTTAGCATCCGCTGCACCATACCTAATAATGATGTTAATCATGTTAATAAAACAATGTTAAGTATATTTATAAACACAAACAATATTTACAAAATATGAATATTAAAATACAGAGAAAAAACTTTGCAAAAAAGTGGAATTTTATTTCTATAGTAGATATTTATCTTAGGTAACGTAAATCAATAGAAAAAATTATATTTTGCCTGATTGGATTAGCCAATAATAAGTACCTTAAGAGCGGCAAAAAATTTGCGCTTTGTGTCAGTTTATTTCCTAAATAAACTATTATTACCTAAACTAGAATAACATGTGACAAGATTAATAATTTATTATCAAATATATTTGTAGTTTCCTTTAAAAATTAAACAAAATAAATTATAAAAAATAAAAAACAATTTGTTGTAGTAAGTAGAGAAAATCGTTGCCAATTACCCTAACAGTCGATGTGAATTTTAGAATAAATAAATGATATTTGTTGAAGATTTTTGAAGAAAATAAAAATTTTCTTACCCGCTCATATATGGCATAGCTAGTCCAACAAGGTCGTAAGGCACTTTCAATCCTGAGAAATGTGCACCGGCACAGGCACTTATTACCATCCATAGTGTCCATAGATGGCCAGGATAAACTCCGTTGTGTATGCTATTCTGCAATAAAAATAAAATTTTATTTTGCTGAAAACGATATTAAAAACTTCACTTTATGCCATTCAATCGTCAAACTTTAAGTTTCATTTTTTATTAAAGCAATAGTAGTTTTACTTTAGTGTCGGCAACAGACGGCAGTAAAAGTAATGTTAATTAAATTTAATAATAAATTATTTTCTACGTTTAAAGGAAAAATAGCATGTTTTATTCGGAACAAAAGTACTTAGTATTTTGTGATTCGTGTATAATTGTCGGATCGTCAACTCTAATAATACAGACTTGCCACGAAAAATACTACTTTTGCTTCTATAATACCTATACGACCATAATAAGAGACAAATCCTAAAATCCAAAAATATGATTTTCAGGGAAAAAGTTTTGATTTCGTAATAGGTTTATTTGCTATTGGTGATTTTATAATATAAAATGTATGGAGTAACCAAGATCTCGTATTTTAAGGAGCCTGAGGGGGGGGGGGATTACATAATATATAAAAAAGTAAAAATTGGAGCTGGAGCCCCCGTAGTGCCCCTTCGGATACCCTACTGATTATATGGGTTAGTTTATAAAACAGGCATATTTCAATCCCACTCGTGCCGGTTGAACGGGAGTTTAATGTATAGCGTAATAGCTATATAGTCTAAAAAATAATCTCTGCGGTTTATTAAATTGCTACATTATCGACATTATGGAATCGGTGTTAAAGCAAATTAATAAAGGTAACAAATGCACACTTGTAAAACTAGTAATTTTTTTATGGCAAACAAAACGGACATAACGTTGTTCAAAGAATATAAAAAAATTGAAGAATCGGTTAGAATTTCTTACAGAATTAAAGAAATATAATAAAGACCGACTATTTAAAAATTTCAATTTGACATTGAAATATACAAAAATTATTCCAAAACATTTGAAAGCTTTTGGTGGTAGTTTCGTTGAGTTTGCCCCTAAAGGTATTTCAAATTTTAATATGTGATTTAAAATAGAAAAAATTGGAGAAATTAAAAGATAAGACATTTGGGAAGGATATTTTGAATGAAATGCCCCATATGTAATTTGTAATATACATACACACTGGCGTAATAACATTAAATACGCATATTGGTATCATCGACTTTTTCATAAGTTTATCGCGCTTATCAGTAAATATTTTTGCTTCCTGCAATATAAGATAATTTTGATTTAATTAATCCAATTACTTTTCGCTTTTTTAAAAGTTTCTGTTTAACTTGGAATGACCTTTGCAGTTTGCACGTTTGGTTTATGGTTATGATAGCCGAGGTCTCAACCTGTATTGCAGTCTCGACACATTAAAGATGACGTTCGAAAAGTTTAATTTTCGGTAAGAAAAACTTTGGGTAAGAGACCCAAACAAAAAGGATCACTAAATAGTATTTTTAGGTATTTGTCCTTTAATTTGCATTTAGATTTTGTGTTATGTAAAATATTTTTGTTTGTTTATTTTTGTGAAATTATGTAAGTATAATATGAAATATATCTATTCATATTCAATATTCAAAAAAATAAAATAGTGCTTATAACATTACACCATGGTGAAATTTGTAGACCATAAGATGTTCTAGAAATAATTATTTACTGCCATCAAAATTAAACAAAAATTCCAAAATGATTTTGCAGTTCTTTTTGTTTTTGTTAAAATAACACTCCGTAGTAATCTCATAAATTTATTACCTGAACAATAAAATATTTGTTGAACCACTACATAAATTTTTTTATTATGTAATTTATTTTTATTACTAATAAAACAGCGTTTTGATTAAAAGTCGCGAATTGAAATAATATATTAGCATAATTATTTGATAATCATGCATAAGAAATTTTTAGACTGATAAAATTTAAATTTCAAAATTAAAATTGTTAATTTTAAAAGAATACAATTGACCAACGTTGAACTGTGTTGGGTACGTTTGCAGCCCAAACTTGGCATAGACAATAAAAACCCAGACTTTTTATTGACAAAAATTGCAAAAAAAAACGTAAAAAAAATCGAAACCTAAATGCTTCCATACTCCATAATTTTGTCATTTTCAATAGGATCAAGGTAAAGCTACGAAACTAATAAATAAGCTTCAGTATCTTTGAAACCCAATAGGCATGGCAAGCCAAGCTTGATGATCCTGTAGATAGCTTAACGATGTACATAAACATAATATTGTAGAAAACTGTAAAACTGTATCTCGAAAAAATTATGTACGTTAAATACCGGATTCAGCAAGTATTGTTTAAAGAAGATAACTTTGAATTAATAAATTAGCTAATGAATATAAATCCTGATAGTAACAGCAAAACAAACTGCTGGGTTTGCAATCCGTTAACACTATGATTTTTTTTGGATTTTTTTCTTTGATATGCCCTTTCTACGTTTTTATAGTTGAGTAATTTTGATCTTAAGCTGTTGCCTGTAAGGGCCCATATTATATTGGTTGTTTCTATTCAAAATTCAGAGTTTTCATGTACCTGTACATACTAGAACATAGCTAGAATGTGTTGTTTAGCAAACTAGACTATGCAGATAGCAATACTGATTTATATGTTTTTTTTGTTAATCCGTAGTGTTGTAATTTATAATATGTTAATTTTATATTTATGCACGAATGGATTGCATTTTGAGGACATTACTTAAAGTTTATACTATATATAGAAGGTTAATCACCAGCAGGAATTCGTTGACATAAAAGTGAAATGCATTAAATATAAAAGAAAATGCAAAGTAATGATATTTACATTACGGGTCATGAATTATTAATAATTATAAAAAAAGACAGCTTAGTAGAATTAAAAATCGCTATAGCCTAATCAACAAACTGATAATATCGGGAAGGATAAAAATATCTAATAGCTTAATTTCTGCAATAGCTTAAAAGGGTTTGAAAGTATCAGACGCATGCGCAAAGCAATAGCAGTAGAAAACAATGTTTTTGTCTCCATTCAATGAGTTTTAAGGTTATTAATAAGTTTAAAAATTAACAAGATTATGCATTCTACTTAAAATAGATATAAAAGATTGACAATAAAATCGTTATCAAAAAATTAGGTGTGTCAACTAAGTTGTGATATAACAAACGTAATTGGTTCATTCAAATTTAATTGTAATTTATATCCATTATTATCCTATTTAAATTGCTCGATTACGTTGCCACGTTTGCTTATCGCAAATCAACCTGTTAAGACAATCAATAATAAATTAAAATAACATAACATTATTAATATCTATCAGTAATAAATAGGTACATAGGTATACCTATAATGAGTGAATTACTATAAATAATATAATATTTGAAGATACATTAAATAAGATAATAATCATTCATGATTTTACATGCTGGTATGTATTTGTAACTGGTAGATCAGTAGCTACCATCAACAAAATATTTATCAACATTTCTAATAGTAAATATTCATTTAAGCCAGGAAAGTACGTTTTCCTGTACGGAGTGCGATAAAGTAAACTTTAACAGAACTAACATTATTTTATAGACGTAGTTAGCCTGGAACAAGTACTTGACTTCGGAATTGCGTTTTAATTGGGGGAGGGGGGCATCAAAATTATAAATTTTTATTATGTGTGAAAAATATCAATATGCAATGAAACCGGATTGAAAGTGCATAGTGAAAGAAATTTATAAAAATAAAAAAATCTATATATTGATGAATTGAGAATAACGTGTATTATTTATTTATGTTCTTAAGTAAGTCCTTGAGATTGCATTATTTGTTTGATTATTATATTTTAATCAGTTTTTTTTTCATTCTATATTATACGTGGTTGCTTTCTTGTCTTTAACCAACATTTCATTGCGTTTCTTGACAATCTCTAGTCGGCCACAAAAAATTGTTCTCATTAAAACATTCATATACATATTATATCAATGAACTTTATTTTTACAAGCAATTGAAGGAGTCAAGTCAAATGCATGCGTAGGCTAATTTTAGCCAAAAATGTATTGAGTTCACCTGGAAATTAAATTGCTGCAGAAATAAACCTATCGATGACAAATTATAGCAAAAGATGCGGTTACTATTTTTTTGGTATTATTAAGTTTTCTAATATAAAATGATAAGTTAAAAGCGTCAATAAGTTTAAACAGGCCTCTAGGGTAGAGAGTGTCCCCAGGTTCGCGCTTGTTACCATTATGCCATTATCATAAGTTGATTCAATAAAAAAATGATTATAAATTAGATTGCGCCGTAAAAAGTAGATATCAAATATTTGATCTCTATGTTATGAAATAACTTCATTAGAATCGTTAGTGTTAACCTTAAAATTGAGAGTCAAGTATACAATCAATGCTGACTAATTTAAAGTAATTTAAAAGTCATTTTAGCATTACCACAAAATAGTATTAGTAGGTAGTACAATAAATTTACATTATTATTAAAAAAATTAATACGTGCTGTAATAAACCTAGCAATATAACATGGGAAATTACAGTTCAATTTAAAATAATGAAATAGGATGAAAAACAAAAAGAATTAATTTAACAACTGTACCTGAAATCTAGCTAGACGCTTCTTCCACGATCTTACACCTGACTGCCAAACAAGATTAAGAACTTCTCTATCAAAGTTTACATCCCAACCTTCGTGAGTTACTGTGAATGAAAATGCTACAGCAGAATGTGCTTCTGCCATAGTTTAATACCTAAAAAAAAAAAGAAAAAAAATAATTCGAGTAAATTATTATTTTTATAGATACTAAATTTTTCATTAATTACTATTAAAATTGTGTTATAAGAATGCTAATTATTAAATATTGTATTAATATTTATATTATAGAATATATAGTAATATTATGTGAATAAAAAATGTATTTTTAATTTGATATTCAAAATCGTAGGTCGACAAGAGCATTACAAATAAAATTTATTCGTATACTAAAAATTGATTACCACACAAAAATTTAAACAGTATTGATAGATTGTTAAAAGAACAACATTAGTTGGCTAAATATCAAGTGGTTATTTAAAACTCAAGTATTCGATTGAGTATTTCTTAAATAAGTTATATAAGTTCGTCGCCTCAACTAATTAACACCTATGGATTTGCTTACTGTAAATAATAAATTTTTTTTATTGCATTTTATGACGTAAATCGTCCAACTCTTACCTATATTTTATTAACAGCTAATTAAATTAACCACAAATGAATTTAAAAAACCTGATTTGATTAATAAAAACAAGTAATCTAAATCTAAATAGAAATAGTTTTTAAATACCTATTGTAATTGAAAGCCATATAAAAGGTCACTGTGGGGTTCGTATTTTAATATTAACAACAAAATTATTAAAAAAATATAAAATAGATAATAATTTAAATGTATTTTTTTAGATCCCATTCCAGAATGACAACGATTGAAATGTTTTTTATTTAATTAATAACCCTCCGAACATCAACACTTTTGTCAGCCATTTGAATTGATTATTTTATTTTATATAAAAAATATAGAAATTCATTTGTCCTGGTAACGGCAATGTTTTTAATTTGGTTGTTATATCTGCTTAAATTTTATTTAAAAATTTTGAATATCTAAATGGTAATCTATTAAAATTTATACCAATATAATTAGCATATAATTATAAAGTAAATAAACAATCGAATAGGTACTTCACTCAAAATATATTTTGGGTAATAAACCAGTTTCGACTTTACGTCATCATCAGCAACAATAAACAATTGGTTTTCTCGTCGGTGCTGATGATGATGTAACGTCGAAAACGGTTTATTAACAAAATTTTTCTTGAGAAAAGTGTTTGATTATTTATAATGATTTAGTGAGTGATTAGTTATTGTCAGTAATTACCCCTCGATTTAAATATTAAATTAAATTTTAAAATTCCCAGCTCTGCTGAGAAATGCCAGTTACATGTAGGCTGCTGCAATCAAAGAATTGGGCTGTATCAATATTTACATACCTATTCAACAACTATTACTTGCAAGTATGACAACCCATGTAGTTTTCTTTCTTATAATAATTTAACCAGCAGCATTTGCTTAAAAATCAAATCTAGAAAAAACCTACTGTATCAGTTGTAATCTCATATCTAGCTAATTATTGATTTTCTGTAGTAAAAAAATTATCACTTCCCAGATTAAAAAAGTTCCATATCAATTTTTACAACATAAATGGTAAGATAAACAACACTAAGAAAAGTTAATAGTAGTACTTAAAATTATGAAAAAAATGGAAATTTATAATCGCAATTACTCTTGTGTGTATGATAATGACGCAAATGTTAAGATTCTATCAATTTAAAAACAAAGATAACCTCAAGTAATTTATTAAAATATGCCTCTTTATTATGTGTTGCAACCTTTTGATTTGCAAAAATATATGATGAAAATGCGGCAAAGCAGGTATATTAATATTTTAGAAATGTGTTAATGCCCATACTCGCAGATGTTCATGACCTATATATTATTATGATTATTCGATTTGGACGAATCAGTGAGCACAGTGGAGAAAGCCTCTTGTGCTGCAATCCATGTTACAGCCCACGTGATTTCATCAATATCACAATATCTGAATTATTGATCAACAAGTTCCAAAACTGCAAGTCTTAACTAAAATAAAAATAATTCTGCCAACATAAAAATACAAATGTTAGAAAATCTAAAATGGTTTGTTCTAATTTAAGTTATCACATAACATAAAATATTATGATGCGTCAATTACTTCTACAGTTAAACATAACTGCGAACTTTTTGAATTGGTGCTGTAAATTTTAGAATATTATAATAAAATATTAACCTGCATGCTCATCCATTATAATTGCAATTAAAATTATGGAACGTAATGGGTATTCTATCGAGTAATAAATCAAAAATGTTCCAATGTCACACCAGTTATCTCATATTCGGATTTATTTATCTTATTGGTAAATATCAAACTAGGCATAGTATTCTTACTTTAAACATGAAATTATAAGGCTGCCTTCACACGAAGCTTCTTTGCCATTGCCACAAGCAATTATTCATGGTGCTATTGGTGGCGTGTAAATTTGTTCACAAGCCGCTAGACTATAGCTTACAGTTAATCTTTAAATGCAATTAAAACTCTATTTATGGGCTAAGATTAAACTTCGTGTGAACAAATGATAGTCCTGGTTCCAGGGCCACACCACCGTAATAGGAAGAAATCACATTATAATCCTTCAATTTACCCTTCCCTTGCATAAAAGACCCAACTTCCAATGACATTTTTTAGTATGTCCAAACTACAAGATATGAAATTTTAATTGAACCTACATAGAAGGTCCTGTCGTATATCGTCATAATTTAGAACCGATTAAAATGAACAAAAAGGATTTTTTTTAAACCTGAATAAACTGAATACGGAATAAACTCGATCTATCGGAAACAGCTGGAATACTTCTTGAAGCAACAAAAAGTAAAAGACTACTGTTGAATTGCTAGTAATAGAGCGCACTGCTGATGTCTTATTATATTAGATAGAAACTATTTTTAAATAAAACGTTGTAGAAATCACTGATGTATCTACTGATCAAAGGTGAGTACATAAATAAAATATATATAATAAAAATATAATTGCAACGATAGCGTAAAAATTATTGGTGCAAGGTTGTTGAACTTCATTCTAAAGATCAGTATGGATACCGAAATAAGTTGGTAAAAATAAATCTGCAAACCTTATTATAAAATATAAATACTAGTTGACTTATTTCGTAACTACAAAATAAAATGTTATCGAATAGGTATTTAATAATTTTAATAAAAACATCATAATACGTAATTATGACAAAATTCACATTATTATTAGTTTAGCCCGATCAATCTAGAAATTTTATATGGAAAAAATGAAGTATGAAATTTTTTGACGCAGTTAGGTTCCAATGATAGAGTAGCATGTGAAATCGGAGTTTTAGACCAAAATTTGATATGGCGTGTGCCCGAAATTTTGGATTTTGGATTTTGTCGATTTACAGGCCAATTTTGCATTTCTTGCAAAAAATGGTAATAACCAAATTTATAGAAAATTAAATTCTCTATCTTTTTTGTGTGGACAATTTTGTTGTAAAATAATTATTTATTGCTAATAATAAACAAAAAGTGAGAACAGTTAGGAGATTGGTCCAGTTTTTCCAACTTTTAGACCATTTGTATTAAAATGAAGTGACATATTCAAATGGTAAAGTTGTAGAGGACTAAATTTTCTACAACTTTCGTTGAAACAAGTTTTTCGTACGACGAATGGATCACGGCCGGGAACACGCTCAACACAGAAGCATGGCGGAAGCGACTCAACTCATTTCAACACCACAGTAGAAGTAGGGCCGTGCCTGACCAGCGTTTAGAATTGCAATTCTCCAGCCCCTCCCATTTTGAATTTTAGATCCAAAATAGTTTAAATCGTTTGTACCTCGTTGTACCCCTTTGTTGCGTTTCTGCGTTCATCCACCAAATTTTTCTAAACTTCCTCATAACTTATTTAATTTTTACTGAAATTGATTTCTGCTTTCTCATTTATTTTTAGTAAAAAAAATCAAAGAATTTCGAAAATAAAAAATTATCATTTATTCTTTAAAAAAATTAAACGCAATTTTATAACATACAATAGCAATGATTTTGTCAGCAAAAAAAGTCTCCATTAAAAATTAAATTTGGATTTTGTTTCTTTGATGTTATCAAATAGGCGGCCATACAGACTGGCACGTAGGCGGACAAATACCCAGGAACGGTTCTGCGTAGAAGTAGAGTTTTCGGCGCGTTTTTTTTAACGTGGTTTCCCCATTGTGTTTCCCAGCAGTGATCCATTCGCCGTACGAAAAACTTGTATCTACGAAAGTTGTAGTAAATTTAGTCCTCTATAACTTCGTCATTTGAATGTGTCACTTATTTTTAATAGAAATGGTCTAAAAGTTGAAAAAACTGAGCCATTCTCCTAATTTTAAACACTTTTTGCATATTATTAGCAATAAATAATTTTTTTACAACAAAATTGTCCACACGAAAAAGGAAGAGAATTTAATTCTCTATAAATTAGGTTATTACCATTTTTAGCGATAAATGCAAAATAAGCCTGCAAATCAACAAAACACAAAATCCAAAATTTCGGGCACACGCCATATCAAATTTTGGTCTAAAACTGTGATTTCATATGCTACTCCATCATTGGAACCTAACTGCGTCAAAAAATTTCATACTTCATTTATTCCAGTTTTTTAGTGAAATTTTGTCTAGGATGATCGGGCTAAGTTAGTGTCTGAAATATTATTATGGTTTGAACATTAAACAACCTGTATTTCTATCAATATGTCAGGCTTAAATTGCCAAATTACATATAAGAAAATTGGTAAGTAGCTTAAAACTTTTAGGATTTGACCTAGAAAAAATATATAAATCTTAAAATTGGCTCAAATCCCCAAACCCCCAAGACCAACCACACCAGTTTTATTGATTTTTCATGGTAATAAATTAATAGAATCCATTATGTTATATATTAGAATATTCTTAATTTCATCCAAAAATTACTACTCTCTGAGCCCACATATTAAGTCTGAAAATAATTGTATTGGCAAATCTTAATGTATTTTGAATAGAAAAATACAATAGTGTTCGTAAAAGTACGGTACTAACGGTAGGTACTATTGTGCATAATGTTTTTAAAAGGTTGGAATAAGACTATAATTCGTGGAAACCATATTATTTTTAAAACCTTAAAAATTATAAATTTTTGTAGAGGGAACATTTTCATGGTAGTCCGCCCCTGCATACCAGGTTTTTGGATTTTGCTCGAATTTTTTATGCCAATTGCTGAACTCATTTTTTTATCAATATCAATATGAAATAAAACTTTTATAATATGAGAATGATATTGTGATACCACGATGTAGTACCCACCACAAATAACTTTTTACGTAGCACGAGATTTGCTATCTTTTATTTACAAGTGGTATTATTTTGAAAGATAATAATTAACTTAAATAGTCTAGCCAGCAAAGTAATCTGGGGTTATAAAGTCAATTATCTAATTCGTCAAATAAAAATTTACTCAATTAAAATTAAAAGTTAATAATTAAAAATACAATAATAAACATTAATTTAAAAAGGCCAACACCGTGTACACATGTATAATAGTTTTAGGTTAATTGTATTACAGGTAGAGAAAGTCGATTGTTCATCATTTAAAAGTACTTTTAAAAAGAAAATAAAGGCTTCGAGTAACTGTAAATTCAAGTTTTAAAAAATAATTATTTTACTTATTAAATATAATAATTGAAAGATGTAAATTGTAAAAAATCAACCTAGTTATTGTGGGGGAATACAAAGTCCAACTTGCCGGAGGTATTTCCACATGCAAAAATAAATAAAATAACTTACTTTATTTTTCTTCCGAATGAAACAAAATGCACAAACATAAACAATTTTAAAACTAGGTAAGTAAGTTAATTAATAGTTCAAACTAGTATGAAACTAATAAAATGTATATTAAAAATCGACTCCGGGAGGCAAAGTCTTCTAATAATTTAAATTAAAAACGCATCTTAAATCAACACACACACAAACACCACACACACGAAGTTTTAACAAATCAACTACGATCTATGATTTCTAAAATAAGTTTCAGTACTGGTAGTAAGTAGACATTTCTATCCTCTTACTGACGTCATGGCAGTTCATCACAAGAACTTGGTGGGAGTGCAAATAAATTTTAATGGGCTTTGCTAATCATTATTTGGACTAGTTGGTAAACAGAAGGACGAACATATAATTATGTAGTTGTCTTGTATCCACGCGGTGGATACCGTTTACTTCCGAAAAAGACTTTTTAAATTTTTACAGTTTAGATATAAATAAAACATTGAAAATAAATCTCATTTACATAAAAAAAGAATGAGTTAACTTTCTAAAAGTTGTGCCATTGATAAATTTCAGAAATAGTAGTTTATGAAGAACTACCATGATTATATAATTCCTGCCAGATTAAAAGATACAGTTAATATTCTTGACAAACGGGCATTTTGTAATAAAATAAATGGAATAAGGGTGGTTGTAGTGTTTCTCCGCGGCTAGTTATTTACTGGATTTTCGATTTATATTTCTAGATGTTTTAAATGATTATATTAAATAAAAATGATATCATCCAATTTTAAATGTACATATGTAAACAACTAAAAGATAGTGTGAAATTAGCAAACATAAAATATATAATTTTAAATGCGTATTTTTATATACCAAATTCGATAAGCTTCTTGAGCCAATTCAGGTAACCTATCAGCAGTTTGACAAAAATAGTTTTGATGAATTTACCCCCGCAAAGGGACTCTAGTCCTAGACCACAAACTGAATTTTAATTTTCTATCAAACATTAATAAACAATTTAATATAAGAATTTAAACTTTTGTTGCAGTTCTTGGTTCTTTTGACTTTCATTGAAAATTTTAATTTGTCGCTGTTCTCGGCGAGATTCTTGAAAGGTTTTGCAAAAATTACATTTTCTTGAAGTATACAATGTCAGAATATAATCCAAAAGTTTTCAGATAATCTGGTTTTTTATAAAGAAGATATAAGGCTTTAACTTTAAGTGCAGGTAACCAGGTAAGTGTATAGCAGGTATTAGCGTGGTTGTTTCATTAACCAATGTCGCTCTATTATATAAATCTATTTAATATTACGAAAGTAATAAGCTCTTATCAGTTGTATAAAGCTTAGGTAAGAGTTAAACCAGGTTTAACTCACTAACCAATCACAGTGCTCAAAACTCTAGGTTTACTCTGATCCGAGATTGATCTTTTGTTATATAACTGACTACAATAAAAAGTAAAACGGCCATGATCCATCGAAGTATAACTGTATAAGTGTTATGCAAATAGTTTTTGTAATATGAAAAGCTAGATAGATAACTGATGAGAATTTATTTTCTTTCTTTTTATTTTTTGTAAATACTTAAGTATTATTTCACAGTCGGGTTTTTATTTATTTAAATTATTTTTTAAATATGTCTATATTATTGTTTTAATCTCCACTTAACATTTTATCGCACAATCGATATACATCGATTTCTCATACTAATTAAAAAAATACACAAATAAAAATAAATAAATAGTTATAACTACATAAAATGATAATAATTATAGATACTCCTATTATATACTTACATAAACGGAATTTTAATTATGATAATAAAATACATACTTAATAGATAACATTAAAGAACAATAACCAAGACAAAAACAATTATGTACATATGTATGAGTTTTCTGGTATAGCTATGTTTTAATATACATAAATATAATATCGCATGCGATGAAACCGACCAATTTCCACTCAATTAATATTTAAATTAATATAATTATTACAAAAACAAATCTTGAAACTATGGACCCATTGGAAGAAATTATACATATTATTATGTACATGCATTTTCAAGATATACATATAGTATGTACGTTAAAGTAAAATAGTTTTACAAAAATGCTCGAAACCATATATTTCTTAAGAATTTTATATTAACTGTATAATAATTTATTAATAATAAAATAGACATTATGAGTGTGACGCGGAGCGCCTACTATTATAGACTACTCGTGCTGCATATTTGGCTCACGAAGAGAACCCCCTCAAAGTGGCGTAATAACTATGATTGTGTTCTGCGTTAATACTAGACACGGGGGGGCCCCTAAGATAAAATAGTATCTGCGCAATTTAATACAAATTAAACTTTTCAACCAACCGTTCGAGAAGTAATTAAAAAATACAAATTAACGCTCGTCGATTTTATATTATATAATTATCATTAATATAGTAGAAATAATAGAATAAATTTTGTAATTTGAAAAATAACCAGCCGCTTTTGTGCCACATACAAAGATTTATTTTGTATTTTATAATTTTATATTGCGTAAAGGTGTTTGTGAGGGTGAGGTCCATTCCCTAAAAACGTATTTAAAAAACCGTCAGGAGTTGAAAGTCGTTTTCTTCTAGTGTAGAGGTTCAACAAGGTGATCCATCGGGACCTTCAGTTTTTAGCTAAACTAAATTATTAGGCGCTTTTTTGCAACTGCAAACATTCCTTGAATCCTAGAAACCTTGGGGATTTCACGTGATGATGGTAAGAGACCTTTGCTCCAAGTCAATTGAGAATTTCTTATCAAATGGCCAGTGCGACAGCGACGAAAGCGGAAACGTTAAGACATAACAAGTATAAATCAATAAAAGATTATTATGATTTCTCAGCTTGCAATGGCTTTAGTCGTTTGGATTGGTTAATCGATGTGTCGGGGGACAGACGCACAAAATTTCTTAATCCAAAATTCCGCTTCAGTGCTAGAATCGATAACCACTAGGCCATTCATGGACGAATTTTTCCCCCTTACTAGGTAGAAAAATTGGTGAAAAAAAACATGGAAAAATAAACTAGCTCAAGTACAGTATACTAGCTCAAACTTTCACACGCTATTTTTTCGGGATATTCGCTTAATTTTAGTGCTTTTTCACTATTTTTGTCAATGCAAAAAAATAACATACAATTTATTAGTTTAAGGATCAATGTGCAACAAGTATAATCTACATTTCAGGCGCTCTACGCTATCACTAATAAGAGACTTTATTTCTTATTTGTATGCTAAAAATTTGAATTACGTTTGTTCCTATGTAGTATATTAAAATTTATATCTAAGCATTCAATCAAATATTATGTACATAAGTACCTATACTTACGCGATTTCGACAGCAAGAATTTTCCACGTTTTTTCCCGCAAGTAAGTATTAAGTATTAATTAAATACTTATTTTAATTAATTAACTTCAATATCTATCACTATAACAATTGACTACTATATACTATATGAACACACTATACTATCAATAATAATACTTTATTAAAATGGGGTCAATTTGTGCGTAGTTTTCTCTTTATTATAATATACATAAGTTAGCCGAAGCTTGACTCATCTGTGTCGTAAATACTACTTTAATATTTATTGTTAGTTCAAAATTAGATAATATGATTTGGACAGATCAATTTAATTTAACACATTACCGTCCGGAAGCCTAAAAATAAGCTTTTTACAAATGATTATTAAATTATATCTGACTTTGGAGTAAGGAATTTTAAGATCTAAAATAGTTAATTTGAAGGTAGATAGGTAGGAAGGTTTTTTGAAAAATAGTTATAATTGGGTATATATTATTTTTTGTCACCTGCACAAGTAAGTTTTTTATGTTACCTTGCTGAACTGTAAAGCGTTAATAGATACAATGTACCTACATTATATTGCATTAACTTGAAAATTTTTATAACCTTTCGTGTTAGAAGCGGCCTCAAACTTGAAATGCAATAATTAATGTTAACAAAAACAACAAAAAGTTTGTCGACACCACTCATGCACGCGAGAAAAAATAGGTTATTTTTTGAGTTGATCTAAATTTGACATTTGTATTTCCTTCCGGCTAATATAAGATAAAAAAACAACCAACTACAGTCAGTCCGGAACGACGAACGTTAGAGAACTGGTTAGACCTGGTTGCAAATATATATTGTAATTATCTATACCCTTAGTATTAAGGTAGTCACACATTTGTTAAATAAAAATTATTAAACTGCATGCAACTATTAAATTATTAAAATAATGTGATCGACACAATAATTTATTTATCACTGATAAAATTTAAAAAAGTAATTTTAACCAGTAGTTCTCGTAATTCGCTATAATGAGGGACCACGACTAGAAATGTGGGAAGATAAAAATTGTATTCTACAATAAAAAAAATTATTTGTAGTTGGCGATAATAAAAATGTAATTTCGTTATTGTTAAATTTAATATCCTGTATTGTCCTCTCCGTACCAGTAGCAACTGTTTTCGACTATCTAGTACATGATATTAATAAAAAAATGATTTTCTCTCAAGACATAAAAAAATTCGGTTGCCATTTAAAAAAATATTTGAATTTAAACTTGAAGGAACAGAATATATTATATAAATGTATTTTTTAAATAAAATAAAATAATATACTATGTATTATGGTATAATACAGGTTCTAATAGCATTTGTGCTGATTTTTTCTCAATTCTATTTGATATTTCGTGATCTGGCTGTATATTATGTGTGTATACGTAATTAATGAAATGTGTCCACTCATTTTCTCGTGTAACTATTAGTTTCACAAATATGTGGTATCTACAAGAATGCAATAATTATTACACTGGACTTTGTGTACTATATCTGATTTCTTTTCTTGGAGTTATTGGGTTTTACAATTTAGTGAAAAGTTGTCAAATATTATTATAAGTCATAACACATACAATTTTAATATTTTCATTTAATCCTTGTAGGTATCTGCTTAACATATGGTAAAAAATATTTTAAAAATTTTTTCTTATTTTTTGAAGTCTCACCTTGGTGGCATTGCATTGGGTTGGTTGACCTATTATAAATTGTAGGGTGGAACCAAAACAAGGTAAATTTTACGAGCACAAAAATATTTTATTAATACGTATCACGTAATACGTATGTTATTGTCATCATTACTTAATTGGTATTAAAAAAGAAGCGTTAACATTTCTGATAGAAATTATCGTTAATAAAAATACATATTTTAAACTTGACAGCCCTTATTGCAATAAATATCATTAATTTATTATTTCATTGCGTCGTTAATGAGTTGTATCGAAGGCGGAAATTAAATTTACAAATATTTCAAGTTTCTTTTTTTATAATTAAAGTAAAATCAACTTACCCGCTAAATAGAACAAATGTGGTTCAATAAATTAAACAAGTGACGAGCGAGTTATTTACCGAAAACAATCAATTAGATGTAACGCACGAATTACATGACCACACTAATTTATCTATATATTTTTTTTAAATTAATAACTTTCTAAAACCAGTAATTTAAGCGAATAAACACCACACAACTATTTCATTCGAACTAAAATCACTACTTCGTGCGTTTGTAAATTCACTGTGGTAGTGGCTGTGTGACCACTTCGTTTGCAGTGGTATAGTGACCACTGACGTCAAAATAAACCAGTTATGCAAATTTTTCAATTTATTTGAAACTTGCAACAAATTTTTTATTTATATATTTGTGAAAAAATAGTAGGTTTTATCACAAGCAATATCTATAATATTTTAATTTATTTTTAAATAAATTGAAATTTATATAATAATTATATCAATTTTACAATTTTACTATACAAAAATCTCATCTTCAAAATATAAGTATACAAATTTATTTATCTAATAAAGAATTTGATCAAATAATTTGGTGACAATGAAAATTCAATGTAAAATACAAAGTAAACAGCAAATTTTATATAAAAAAAAATTGTTTTATAAAAGTGAGGAAAATTTTAAATAATTTTAGCAGTGTGCTCTAGCTTGGAAATGTATGATAGAGAATTACATTTTTTGCAACATAATTTGGTGGTGCCTTACATTCGACTAGAATGTTCTCAGGGTGTTCCCTAACATTTTCTGAGCCAGATCAAGTTTCAGCATGGCATGCCCTGTTAGCACATTTATTTGTGACCCTGATCCGGGGAACCCTATTGAGGCAATCCATGGCTAAACCTGACTGTTGTCGGAACCGGCACAGCACAGATTGGGGGGCGGGGGACAATTTTAGTGTGATTTAACGTATCTTCCAGATAATTCGTAGTAACCAAAACATTTGACAAAATTTTAGTTTATTATATTATATCCATGTAAAATTTACATTTGAATAATTGAAAAACAATTGCACCTATTGCCCCCCCTCTGTGGGGGTCGCGCCTGGTCCGTTCTCGTAATATTTCAATATTCGACCGTTCGTCCCCGGGTTAACGCTACAGAAATTAATAAAAAATATAACATTTTTTTTATAAAACTTAATTTTCATCGATGTGTGACTTTAACTGAATTTTTCTTTATTTTTTTTTAGTAATTAATTTACGTCAAATACATAGACGAAAACGAGGTTTTAAAAAAGAAATGTAATTTTTTATTGAACGAAAATGGCACTTTAAAAATTTTTGCAAATAACAAAATATTCCGTTCCGATAATATTCATATTTGAATAGTCGATTACTTAAATTAATCAAATTTCTAATTCACTAATTCACAGCTTTTTCTCGTGATAAATTATCCACCTCGCGATTATTAACTTATTTTTACTTTATCTACAGAATCTACCATTATTATTATTTGAAGTAGGTAGGACGGTAGGAGTTGTAGTTAAATAAAATCCAGATTATAGGTAATCATGAACTTAGAAAGCTTCTAAGTCCGTGCTAAGTATTCTTAAAGTCAACCTTAAGGGGTAATGACACTCTTGAGATACAAACAATAGCATAATTTTAACAATTTCTTATGCCGTTATAATAAATGCAATGCAAAAACTGATTTAAGATGTTTATTATACTACATATTATAATATTTGAAAGAATAATTTATAATTTTTTATTTTAAATTTTTTTACAAAATGGCAAGGTTAAATCTCAGCAAAGGAAACCTCTCTTTACAAATAGCGTTCCGCGGGCTGCAAGATTTCTCCTCCAATTTTTGACCTTGAACAAAATATAAATTTTTTTCAATTCTATATAAAATTTCAAGTTAAAGTTATGTTGCCGGCCAGTTTACAAATTATAGTTCTTAGATAAAGCTTTTTAAAGTTTTACATAGCATTATTTGATGAAATTTTTTAATTTATCTCTAATCTGCAATACCTGCACCATACAATAATATTGATCCTCTATATTAATGTATTGCTCTTCTGCTTCCTTTTTGAATGATTTTAACGACAGACGAACCTCTTTTGCAGCGTCAGACAGTAATCGTTCAGAGAACATAATGCGGTGTGCATCAGATTTCGCACAACAATTAATTAGAAAAATATTGTCATTCCCAATATATCCATAATTTTTTTAATGTTATACACATACCATTTTTAAATGGACATACAGCCATTTTGCCACTTTCGATCTTTGTGATTGGGGTCACTAAAGCGGCATTGCTGATATCACTGTGAACCTAGCATATCAACTATTAGCATCTTAAAAAAAACTTCAGATTTGCTTGCATCCAGCATAGTTCTACAGTTCCTGATAGTTTTAAACAATAGTTCAGTTGATTTACCTCTAAAATCACGTATTATAAAAATGAGATGCCAACTTCACGAAAAACATACAGCATCTCATTAGATTTAAAGTATTTGAGCATCTAGGCGTTGAATTCAGCATAGTTCTACATATTCCGACAGTTTTAAAAATAGTTCCGCTGATTTACCCTTGAAATTGCGATTTATAGCAATGAGATGCCAACTTCACATCAGACATTATAGCATCTCATGAGATTTAAAGTATTTGAGCATAGGGAAGTTGAATAAACCATAGTTCTATACATCCTAATTAATTTTAAGGATAGTTTTATTGAATCAAACTCAAAATGGAATTTTAAGGATATTATTTTCATGAGAGCTGATACTCTGCGCCGCGTTCTGAGCTTTTCCGATGTTGTAAGCTTTAGTTTTTCAGCATACCATCGAAAAGAGTTCCGGTCTCTAATTGTACCAAAATAATTATAAACAATTGTTTATTACAGTAGCAAGTGTGAACCTATGAGATGCTGATAGTTTGGGACGAGTTCTGGGTTCCATCGTTGATGAAATCGACAGTTCTGATCCGTCTACAATCCAGAGTTAAGAGTTCCTGCCTCTGATGATACCCACATAGCAAAAACCAATTGTTTATTACTGTAGGAACTATAGAACTATGAGATGCTGATAGTCTTGGAGGAGTTCTGGGTTCCATCGATGATGCAATCGACAGTCTGATCCTTCTGCAATCCAGAGTTAAGAGTTCCGACCAATTGTTTTTTGCTATGTGGGTATCATCAGAGGCCGGAACTCTTAACTCTGGATTGCAGACGGATTATCGACGCTCTACTGTAACTTGGGTTTTCTTCTTCCTGAAATTTGTAAATTAAACAATTGAAAAGTAGCACTTATAAAAACAGTATTTAGCGTTGAAAATATCTGACAACTACTCATTAAATCTAGTTTCTTTTCTTCCGCCAGACGTCGTTTCGCTTGTCTGTAATCGCGAATTTCGTTGTGTACCTATACTATTTTTGCTATAATATTATTTACAATTGTTACGCCACTGTTTTAATGCGTGCCATCAATTAATTCGGTGTTGGTTCGTATAAAATAGAAGGTGTCACAAAAAATACAACAAAATATTTTTTTGTAAAAAGTAATCTTTTCGATTGATCGAGAAAATCAAAATTCTTTATTAAATAACCGTCGAAGGTAGCGTAGCCACTTGTGATACATGAACAAAAAAGTATGTGCATGCGCATTGTTTTCATGACAATCCAGCCATCCAGCTGGAATTTGACAATTCGTATTTTATAAGTTCCGCAGTTTTATTTGTTAATTCGTTATCGTATGCACTGGATCGGTTCCAAAGACATTTATAATTGTGCCGACTATCTGTATGTGATTATTAAGTGTTTACTGCCGCAAGTAGAAATGGCAGGTACCAATGATCGACATCAGTTTAATAACAATGATACCAGTAGTGATACAGAAGACTACACTGACGATCACAGACGAAGAGTTTTTAAAAATCGTCTAAGGTGGCTATAAACTTGAATTAAAAAAAAACAATTATCTTAACAATCAAATCGCTATTCTTACTAATAATTGGGTCGGGTTATTTTTTTGGTATCTTCCTATACATATACTGGATTCCCCCCTGCTTATGTTTCGCTGTTCCCCTCTTTTATTTAGCCGTCTATTTTTACCTTACCAATTAATCATAGTAGCGACAAAATTTTAAACAATTTATTGTTTATTTCTATAGTTATGGATCTATTTCTAAACCAAAGCCGTGCCTTGTCCAACGGTCGTCATCTTTGACAGATCCTAGATGCCATCCTATAACTTCGCCTAAACAGTGCCATAATACTCCCCGCAACAGGTAATTAATTATTACATTTAATTTATCTGTATTCAAAATGGATTTTTGTTTATTTATTGCAAAATGGAGTAATACGATCTATTTAACTCGTAAACCTGCTGGAACGGCTTGTTTCTTGTGCACCTCACATATGTATTCGAATATGCAGTCGTTACTTAATTTTTTAATAAATAGAATACAGAAAAATTAACAATTTATTGTGTATGTAGAAAGAAACTTCTTTTAATAAAGTCAGTTCTTCTTGCAAATACGGGACTAAATTAACACTTTTTCTTAAAACCTAAATTAACGGTGAAAGGGAGGACAATTTCATCTTGCCAATTTCTTTAAACTTGCGTTTTTTATAATATAATCGTTACAGGTTTAGAAACGCAGTAGTAAATTTGCTTTGTTGTTTTCATTCTTTAAAATGACAAATTTACACAGCACTCGTTACTTGCCAAAAACTTAAAAAATACATCAAGTAAGTATTTTTAAGTCTAATTCTTTGACCTATTTTCCACCACGGCTATTTCTTTTCAACAATTGGTAGGCGTTTAAAAACTACCTGTTCTGCAAGATTGTATGATCAGGAAATTACAAATATTTCTTCATTTGAATAAGTGTAAGTAAAGTGGGGGTCAAAGTCATGAAGAGTGTTGTTTAATTATCTACTTATAAGTAAGTTTTTCTTTTCTTATTCCAAACTTCTATTGGCACAAAGAATACTGAAAATTTTTTAAATTACCTACAGGTTTTACTGTAATTAGGCACAGTCGCGTGATTGACTATAATCAATAACTTTTTATTGTTTATCGAATATACTTATGAGACTTCTTGTTGTGCTAGTTGGATAATTTTCATAGATTTATGATATAATTGCCGTTCTGTCACAGACTAAAATTTATTATTATTCAGATTACACAATACATAGTAGTTTTGGCTCTAAATATAGAATTGCGTATGTACATTGAGATAATTTGAGTAAGTTTTTCTAATTTGTACAAGTTAAACGTGTTGGTTAAATTGCTAGTATCTAAGGAATGTAAATAATAAAATATTCAAAATTATGCATTATACCTACAAATACTAATTTATTTATAGTTTTCTAACCTTCCATTACGATTGTAATTGAAAATTTAGAAAGAAAAATATTGTGTAGGTATCTACATTTATTTATGTTCTCATAAAACTGGTAAGTGCAGAATTTTAAAATATGGAACGTGGAAAACTTCTACATAAGTGAGTTTTTAAGGTGACATTTCTAATTATTACAATACATTTTTAATTGCTTTTGTTCAAATGCCTTAATTTTTTAACCATTGTGAGATTCTTGATGCAGAATAATTAATAAATAACAAAATTGAATTAATAAGATTTTGCTTTGTTTCCCATCAAAAAGTATAAAAATTAATTGAAGTTGCTATTGTTGATTTTAAAAAAATTTTATTTTGTAATTTTTTGGAAATGGATTTTTTATTTACCAAGTGCTTTTGAGCAATTTTGATTTTCGCAAAAAACCACTCTACACCGTGCAGCTTAAAATTTCAATATTATTCGATTCTTTATATTTCTTATGTCTTACGTTCATTGTGAATGAGCGCACTAAATTTGCCATTACCATATTGAATAATCTAAATTCTACAGACTGCTCATTCAAAACATCAGAAGAATTATAAAAAGCAACTTGTAGTGTGTCATGAAAAATTACACTTGATGTGACCTTAAAAAACACTCGTCAAGGCTTGGCAAAATTAATTTTTTTAAATTTTGAAATATAAATACAATATCTTGGAAAAACTAGTTAACGCTTGCAGGGTTGTTCCTGGATGATTGAAAAAAATGATATATTTTTATTCATATTTTGATGTTTTGATTTTTACCTGTTCCTAAATCAAAAAACTTTTGAAATCTTTGAATTAAACGGTCAACTAACATTGGGCGAAGATGATCTAAATACAGTAATTCCTCTTGCGTAACTTCTATTACTTCTGCTACAGATGTTAATTCCTTACCATTTTTTTTCAAATTCAGTGCCGTTAAAGGTTTATTAAATTAATATCAATTTGTTACGTGTGGTAAGTTTTAATAATGTTTGATGTTTCTATGTAATTATATGGGATGACCAGAACAAGAATGAATCAAGTTCATTTAAAAAAAAAATTCTGTTATGATCCCTAAGGTTCTACTACGGAATAAGGTTTGAAATTCATACACAACTTTTACGGACTAGAAATTGAAATTGAACAGAAATGAATCTAGTCGATAAAAATTGTCTATGAATTTCAAATCTAATTCCGTACGACATTAGGGATCATAATAGAAATTTTTTTTAATGAATAACTTATTCACTCCTGTTCTGACCGCCGCATATTTATATGTCAATAAAATTGTGTTTTTACACATTTTACACAACAGAAACTATGAGGAAATAATTAATGGTGGCGCTAATAGAATAATTTGTGTTGTATATTATTATTTCGATAATGTTACAAAAATTTTAATAATCGCTATTTTCTGATTTTCGAAGTTGCCACTTCTAATATTAACATATTCAATTATTGTCTCAATCAAATTTTTCCTTGATCCGTCCTACCTTTTTATCACTTATAACTTCATTTGCTTCTGCTTCTTATATGACCATGACCTTCTTTTCTTATTTTTTAAACCTTGTATCTCGTTAGCCATTCATGCGCATTATTTCGGTGTATGTAACTTCGTAACTTTCTATATGGGGATAAAGTGGATCTTTGGTTTCTAAAAAATGCTTTGCAATGTTTGAAAGTTTGAGAACCCTTGTTTTAGACCAATGTGATACTGCGGGAGCGGAAACTGCTTGATATTTATTTAGAAAGTAGTACTAGAATATACTACACAAACTATTTCTAGAAAATCTAAATAAATTTTATTACAATAATTACTTGTGGTCATTCTATAATATATTTCTATAATAATAAATTATTTTCTTTTAAAATAGATTTAATTTGAAATTAAAAAAATTCTTATTTTATTCTAAAATTTTATTTTTAGTTATTGAAAACAATAAATAAATTGAATTGGCTTTTAAGTTTTTAGCGATCAATTTTTTAACTTTTAAATTTATCTACAGTGGTGTCCAGTTATAACAGATCTCAAGGGACTAAGTGTTTTGGTTTGTAATAACCAAAGAAAGTTACTTTCGGTAAATATTTACTGAACTTAAAGTGAATCGTTTTTTCAGGTTGTTTAAATTAGTTTGCTATAAGCGGAAGTTTGTTACAGCCGTACACTACTGTAATCGGAAACAATATTCTACATTTTATCACAACTACATTATATGTTTAAATTTTCTAATGGTCAGTCATAATAAAAATGATAAGTTTGATGCTATAAAATTTAAATTCCAGACATGTGGGTTAAATAAACGAAATAGAATAATGGGCGGTTTAAATTAATCTAGGAAATTTTTTTAACAATCTCATTAAAGCTCGGGGCTATTGGTGTTTATACTATACTAGGTATAAATGATAATTTTGCATGTTAGCAGAACACATCATTAATTAACGTTGACAAAAAAGAGCTACTAATTAAAAGGGGTAAGTAATTCATTAATTTTAGTAACAAAAACCTCTAGAGATTTGTTAGATATTGCAATCCTTATACAATCGGGTAAGAGTTTCTTCTACCTTGGTATTTTTATTTCCTTTGTTATGGTACCTTACCTTTATAATGCTCTCCTTGGGGAATTACTTACATGGCAATTTTATATTTCACTCATTTTTAGAAATCTTTCAGATGGCATCTTTGTTTATTCTATTCTTTTGGTAGGGATGTGGTTGTACGTTTTTGTACTCTCTGTTTTTGTTCTCTTGTGCTTTTTTCCAAGAAATTTCAAAGCATAAAATTATTTGAACTCTGCTCTTTTTACCTTATATTATTTTACAACTAGTATATTACAATTTAATTTTTTTACAATACAACTTTTCAAGGTAATATGACTATCAGTTGAATTTCATCAATGTCAAGATTTGCACATTTCTTAATCATGCATGAGTAACTGTTCTTGTCAAGGAGAATACAGTGATCATTGTTAAGATTTATGGAAAACAATTTAAGTATTTAATAATTGAGAATATATTATAAAATTATTTAAGAAATTTTAATTTGTTGATTTGTTTTTATAGATCTCGATCAATGATTCAACCTCTCACACCGCCCAAAAATCAAGGTGGGCAATCCGGCTCGCCTGGAACAAATTTATTTTGTAACGACGATCGTGTAACTTTAGTCGTCGATAATACCAGATTCGTGATTGATCCTGCCATGATAATGGGTCATCCTAATACTCTATTAGGTCGTATGTTTACTTCGGGAATTGAGTACGCCCATCCTAATGATAGAGGAGAATATGAGGTTGCCGAAGGAATATCTGCTACCATCTTTAGAGCGATATTGGAGTATTACAAAGGCGGTTTAATTAAATGCCCACCAGCCGTTTCGGTTCAAGAGTTGCGAGAAGCATGCGACTACTTGCTAGTGCCTTTTGATGCTCATACCGTACGTTGCCAAAATTTAAGTAAGTTTATATTATTGAATAGGTTTTTTCAATTTTTAACATTTTATTACTCCTCAGGAGGACTTCTCCACGAATTATCTAATGAAGGTGCACGTTGTCAGTTTGAGGTATTTTTAGAAGAACTTTTGCTTCCATTAATGGTTAATTCTGCTCAAAGAGGTGATAGAGAATGCCATATTGTAGTTTTACTCGACGACGATACCGTGGATTGGGACGAAGAATATCCTCCTCAAATGGGAGAAGAATATAGTCAAACTGTAAATAGTACTGCCATGTATCGTTTCTTTAAATATATCGAAAATAGGGATGTTGCCAAGCAAGTTCTGAAAGATCGAGGGCTGAAAAAAATTCGTTTGGGAATAGAAGGTGAGAAGATTTGTGGTTTCATTAACAGATTTGTTTTAATAACGTTGTTTTTTTAGGTTATCCTACCTATAAAGAGAAAATAAAAAAGCGACCAGGTGGTCGTGCCGAAGTGATTTACAATTATGTTCAAAGACCCTTTATTCACATGTCATGGGAGAAAGAGGAAGCAAAAAGTCGACACGTGGATTTTCAGTGTGTAAAATCGAAAAGTGTGACTAATCTTGCCGAAGCAACAGCCGACCCTGCATTCGAATTAGATGCCAGAGGCAATCCAATCCATCCTATTGTTGATAACCTTGCTATGTACCGTCTTGGTATCGAAGCACCAGTTAGGGCCGAAAATATTGAAAATTTAGATAACATTGAAACGGAAGAAGGTGCAGTGGGAGGCATTCCCGAGCACGAAGTCGAAATAGGTAATCATAACGAAGGCAATTGAATTATTATAAGTTTTTAAAAGTTCGATACTAAATGCCATTTTATACGTTTGTACTCTAAAATATTTATTACGTTAATCGATATTGATAGTCACATGGATGTTAGTATGAATTTGTTTTCGTTGCTGCATTGTTACAGATAATGATTTTAATTTGTAATATACTTTGTTAAGTTAATTTATGTAATTGGTAAGTAGATATGAAATTGTAATTTATTAACAATCCGTAATGAGTTCACACTTTTTTTGCTCTTTTTAAAGTAATTTTAATAATTTTTGTTTTTTTCAACACGTGTTTTAATTTACGAGTATTTGTTCTTGAAAGTATTGGTAGTCGCAGTGGGTAGCCTATTTCAAGGTTTTAAGCTTTTCTATTGTTAGTTTGTATTCAGAAATTAAATAAGTTTTTCAACTTCTACTTGTTTTAAAAAGTGTGAACTTGAGTAAATAAGAATATTTGTTGCTGTTTTAAAAACTCAATGTGGTTGTCCAATTTGTTAAATAAAAGAAACGGATTCTTTAGTTATATTTTAAAACTTGCAATGATTCAGTATTAAATTATTATTAACAAAAATTTCTAGATGATTGATTATCCATTAATTGTTTTAGTATTTTATTATTGGCATGAACTAAAGGTAAATTTTTCTCTTGAACGTTTCAAATATATTTTCTATTGGAAAAAAAAAAACCAAATAAAGATCCTATTTTAAATTAATTAGAATTTCTGAATTTGCTGTGATTTCAATTTTATATTTTTCATGTTTCTTGCCACTTTATAATTAAAATACAAATTCATCACTACTAATGATCTGAAAAGTTTGACTTTGTACCTCGAGTTGCAAATGAATAGTTTTTTTTTATTGTACTGCTTTGGTATGGGTTGTGATTTTTTGCTTGTGTAATAAACGTGTACATTCCTTATGCATAAGTAAACCTATTAGGGACACAGCTACTGTTTCCTATATATATGATATTTCCTGGAGACTGAGATGTTCAACGTTTTAATTGAATATTATTTTTGCATGAACTGTTTCTAATGAAAAAATTTTATACAATGTCTAAATTATTTTTTGTACAAATAAATATAAAACAAAAAAAAATTTGCATTTATATTTAATTTATAAAATATTAAATAAGTAAGGTGTAATCTCTTGTTGTTGATATATTAACACTTTTTCTTTTTGTGCTAACATGAGTTGTGATAATCTTATCGTCCTTTATATATATTTTAAATTGATTTTTAAAATAAAGACATTTTTTTTATACTTTAATTTTGTGAAATATTTATTTAATGTATTAATCGCTGACCGTTTTAACACGTTTGCTTCTGAGCTTCAAATGATAGTCGTGTCTCATAGTTAAATGATTTTTTTTAGCCTTTTTGAATATTCACTAAAATAATTTTTATACAATATGTACTATTACTTGCTAATATGTATCTGCAAATAAATTTTGGAAGCTAACGTGTTAATATTGTGCATATTATTATAGCCAAATATTTTTGCTTTGGGACGAAATTAGCTTGTTAGAAATTTTGTAATTTTTCAAATTATATTATAAAAATTTTATATTGATATTTATTATCCAAATAAATGTCTTCTCAATGTTTTTTAATTTAATATGTTTAGCTATGGGAAGGAACCTTTTCATCAAAGTTGACGATTAAATTTCAATTTATGATCGCCCATAACAATATCTAAATGCTAACATCACTATACTACATCATTTAACAACAATCCAGTGAATTAATTAGGTAATCTATACAACTTAATATATTGTAGTCAGCATAAACTCTAAATAGATTCTTCCATACATATTTAGAATCGGTCGTATTTTCTGACAGCTAACAAGTTTTTTACTAGCCGACTGAATGGTGTAGTATAAACAATAGTTAAAAGATTATTAAAAAAAATGTAAAAAAATTAGTTGAGATTCAAAAAGTTCACCTAATCGTCGCATTAATTTGATTTCACTAGTAATAGCATCAGGTCTTGAAATGGAAAAGAATACCTGAAAAACTGTTTTGGTTCGTGAAAGAAAAATGTGTAAGCATTCAAGTCCGTCAACATTTCAAAAATTATCGTTAACGTTATAGGAATTTTGAAAGAATAAAATAGAAAATTGATGTAACGGATATTGCAAAGAGGTCGTAAGGTCACTTTTGTTAGTAGGCAAATTCTTCTGGCAGGTTCGGCCAAGCTATAAACTGACCACTTTTATTATCTATATAATAATAATGCCTGATTTACACGTGTACAGTAGCTTATGCAAGCTACTAAAGCAAGTAGCTAAATTTAGTGACAGTGCTTGTCTACACACGTTTAGTAGATTTGTTAGCTACTTTGTTAAGTACGTAAATTAAAATAGCACGTCGTCCTAAAATAATTAGTTCTCTGGTAAAAAAAAACAACTTTCCATCTATGAAAAGAATCAATATATTAAATATTATAATATATAAATTAGTAAAAACGGTACGTCGACAAAGTTACTTTGTAGTTTTATTTGGAGTCCGTAAACCCAATATCCTTTTTTACTAATAATTCCATCGGATGAGAATTTCATTTCTATAATATAAATTAAATAATATAACAGCTAAAAGAAATAATGTTAATTTTTTTAAAACTTATTAAATCAGAAATTCACTAAACTCTTGCCTAAAGCGTAGCTAAAATCGTTGTCTACACCAGCCAAGTATCGTTATCGTCTGAATAATTCGGTGGTGGGAGCAGTTACTTGCGCAAGTAATTAGACAGTTGTTCTATTCACTTAACTAAAATATTTGCTAATTTGTTTACTTGCGCGAGTACTAAAAGTGTAGTCTAGACCATGCAAGTAACTAAATTTAGTTACTTATTTTAGAAGCTTGCTTAAGCTACTGTACACGTGTAAATCAGGCATATAGATAATATTTTTGAATCATAACTTTACTTTTAGGCGCTAAAACGCAAATTTCATAAAAGTAATTACAAGTGTTCACGTTTTACTTTAATCTTTATAGAGGTTGGAGCAAAAATTACAAATAAATATTCAAATGATTTTACTGCCTAGTTTCCGAGAAAATTAATGGCAAAGTTCAAAGTTTTTACATAGGTTCTTATGAGCGATATAACAAAATCTGTAGTACTTCTCAAAATACTACCAACAAAAACAGAAATAATTGAATAATAGCTATTTACGTACAAGCTAGCAAAACAGATCCATTACGTAATGAGTAAGCATAATATCCGAACGAGAGAAGCGAGTTCGGATAGCTTACGAATTATGTAAAGAATGTTTCGTAGCAAGTCACGTATGCGGCTTTACCTTTCCAAATCCACTTTAAATATTATAAACATTAATAAAACTGAGAATTACTTTTAATTGCAATTTTGTTGCATTGAAAAATTTAAAACACCTGTAATAGTACATGGCGGCAAACAACAAAAGTTTTATATTTCACAATATAAAAAATACATACTTTAACAACAATAATAAGTCATAAACCCGTAATATAATTGAAATCGGTAAGTAATGAAAAATTTTTCTATTAGATATTTATTCAGGTTACATGTTATTCAGAATAGATGTTTAGAACGTATCATTTTCGCTAAAATAAAACTCAACATAAGGGGTTACTTTCGTTAGTCTTGGAGATAAAAATACTTTAAACAATATTCTATTATGAATCAATATGTGACAAAAAGAAGAGTTTTTACCATCCTGTTCACAAAATATAAAATAAAATGTGCATTTTCGAAGCAAAATAGTTGAAACAAAAAAAACCCGACAACAACAATCTGTCAGTTTTAAGTAATGAAAGGTTTTTTGTCCTTTTTTTACCAAATTCTATACATGTTAATATATTTGTTAATGATTAGAAACTTAAAAATTATGTCTTTAGTGTTTATTTAGAAATTCCCTGATATACATACAAGAATACAAAATTAAAAACCAAAGTATTAGGTTTTATCGGGGCTATTTAATGGTTCACGAAGACGGAAACAGTCTGTAAGTATTTTCCACTTGTTGTCGGTATGTGCAGTAAGAACAAAATTTTGCGTGAAAGTTTTAGGTGATTTGTCTTGATATTTCACAGTTCCACTAACTTGTACCAAAAATGTGAGTTGTTCACCTAAAAAAATATTTAATTACATTAAATTAGCAGAATGAATTTCTATTCGTCACATGATGAGTTTACCAAGGGACTAGGTAAGGTACGACATTATGTACACAATGAAACCTATAATTGAACCAAGATATTATGAATTATGGCATAAAGTTTTCAATCCAGAAAATTTTACGAATTGGATAGAAAGGAGAGACTCACCCATGGAGAGTATAAATGGTTATACGTGTAACAATGTGGTACACTGAAAACAGTTTACGTCTTCTTTGGTAAATGTCACCTTAAGCAGAAACTCCGACCCCCCGATATACATACAAAATTAAGATAGTTCTTGAAGTAAAAATGATGTTGTATTTGCTTTCGCACTTTTTTACATCGTCTGTATTAATTCAAAAACTGGCTTACACTTAAAAACATCAAAAATTGATTGCTTTAAGAATTAACTTATTCAATAACATAACAGATCAGTGTCTCTTGGTAAGCAAATGAAACTGGAATTAAGCAGAAAAAAAACTTCTCTATTTTATAACATTCGTGATTCCTTTGTAAGTAAAATGGTTTACTAACTTTGTATTGGTTGTGCGTCTAATGTTGTAAGAACGTGCTCCGTTGGTGGAAGGTCCATATAAAATTTTTGAATTCTCTCATTTCCACAACAATTATTCCCATTCCACACCAGCAAACCTTCTTTCATGTACAATTTTTGCATTTGCTGTAAAATTTTAATTATTATTTAGAAATGATTATAATATAAATATCATAACTTACGTGTCTAGACTTATCGATACTCTTATAGTATATTTTCGTAAACTCTTCTGCAGTTGTGCAAGACATTTCAATCTTTGATTTCTGAGATATTATTTTAAAAATTATTATAAATATTTCCAAAAATGTTAAATAACTTACCAAGTCCATTTTTAAAGTTGGAAAATGTTATGTTTTTCAAAAACACATTCAAATTATTCAATGTTCGTCATAAACGTCACAAATAGTTATAAAATGTGTACATTTAACCTTAAAATTTTGATACGTTATAGTATGTACAAGGTGCTGCAAAAATAAAAAATTTGAACGATATTAATTATTATTTAATTTTAACTCTATCAACAATCTTATTTAGCTGTGATTTTCTTTCTTACCGATCTATATTTCGTAATTTAAAATTATTGAAATATTTTTGATAAACTGCCAAGTTGAACTTGAATGTCGAAAATTGTGGTACAATAAAACGGCTGAGATGGCGCTTCGTACGCCTATCGGAGCTAAGCAATTTTAGATTACGGCCTAAATTTTCTTTGGGAAATAAATTAAATTAGTTGTGATCAATTTATGTTTTATTAATATTTATATAATAAAATAAAAAGAAAAACATTTCTTGACTTATTTATAAAAATAAAAACGTCAAGCAGGACAAAATAATCCAAGAATTGACCTCGGGGTTTGCGATTTTTCTATAATATGTATCTATTTGTTTTGCGTATTTTATGTAAAGAAACTTGGAAAATCTCAGATCCATACTTGGAGACACATAATAATATTTTATCATAATCATGAATAACTCTGTATAGAATTTGTAAAAACAATTTGGAGTTTCGACAATTTTGTTATTCATAAATCATAATGCCAGAAAAGTATCCCGCTTGACGTAGAATGACCTATATTATTTTTAAATCCACACACTTTAGCGTGACTCAACATTTAATCACCACTAAACTAAAATGGGGGTGTAGCTCAGATGGTAGAGCGCTCGCTTAGCATGCGAGAGGTACCGGGATCGATGCCCGGCACCTCCAAGATTTTTTTTTATTTCAAAATGTATCTACAAAATTTTAAATAAAAAGTTCTGACGAGATTTTTATTATTTTTACTAAAAAGAATATTCATAATAAATGAGATAATACTTTTTTACTTTTCAACAATTTTGACTTTTGATTAGCGCACATTTTCAAATTTATGATATTTCAATAAACTTCTTATTTCTTAACACAAAATACTAAAGCAATAAAAAATTTGGCAAAAAATGGAAAAACATTTTGCGGTTATGAAATAATTGTTGCCTAACTCTTGATCCTGAACGCAAAATAATATTTGTAAAATTTAAATTAAAATTTTGATATAAAGTGCATTTGGTGTGGGAACGCAATTTATTGGCGGTCTGAATGTACGAATTTCTTTGGTTTAGTGGCGTAGAGGTGGGCGTAACTTTAGCTTCTGCGTGCTTTGATTATTGATTAACGACAATTAAGTTGCTACATAATTTAGCACATGCACAAAGTTGCATCTAGCAACCTTTTGTAATTGACGAGAAGAATAACAACAAATTACAAACAATTAACAATTTTGTTTTGTCAAATAATCCGAGTCTTTGGAAATACCTACGTGACCCCGCCAAAAAATTAAGTTGTATTGATACCACGTGATCAACTCAAACCAGTTATCTTTTCAGGCATGATGGCGCCAAATACCATCGATCACTGTATTATTGCAATCTTTTTTGAAATTATCGATTTCGATGGGGTGTCGATTTTTGAAACCGTTCGCCAATTGAACTTTCCAAAATAAATATTAATTGCAATATAATTAGTTAATTTTAAAAATTCACTTTGAATGCGTAATGAGGACATATTGGTTATGTTGAAGAAAGATAGTCGTAATAACTAAAATCCGCTTTTGTACATCGAAACATACAAGTTGATCTTCCATTTTTTCTTAAAATGATTTTGTACGTTGGAGCATTTAATTGTTAATTTAGAAGATTACTTTAGCTTCTAATGATAGTGCCCACAAATCGGTCAGGTTATTCGTTTGTTTCGAAAGAAGAGAGACGAGAAGCGTTCTATTATTCCGTGTTGTGTCGACTACCGATTGATGCGCCATCTGTGCTGTCAATGTTTTCGCTACCAAATGGAGTATAATGGAGGACTTTTAGACATAAAACGTTAAATATAAGCCTTTTTGATGAATAATCGCAAAGAAAATGGTAATTTACCTTAAATATTGTGCGCTGTGTGATTTTAAAATAGTTACGGAACGGATATGCCTTTCCGTCTAGCATAAAGTGCGATTGTTTACAATCTAGACATGGGAGCCTCCTCTGATGTTTGACGATGTATTTTGTACAATTTTCACTTGTTTCAACTCGAATTGACTAATTTGTTCGTTCGTTTAAGTGTTAATGCATGCATTCATTAATTTTTAGTTGATAGTTGTGAATGTAAGATGTCCAAATTGGATTGAAAATATCATAGCCAAAGGCAATATATTATACATACATCGAATCTACACAATTTTGCTTGCTTATATCTCATTTGATAGTGCGTGAGAATGAGCGGGTCTTTTCATTTTGCTATTAATTTGTATTGCATCCAAGATAAGTTACTAATGATGTTGTTATTTGTTTCAGACCTAAATACATTATCGCACATATAGGAAAAGTAACTATGTAGTAAGTACTCGTTAATACTTATTATAATTAAGATTTCGTTGATGGACAAAGTTAACAATCGCTAATTTCGCTCTGTAATATATGGAAGAAATCAATAATGCAAATATTTAATACTTTCACCGCTCACTTCGATCTTATTAAGCGAAATCGTTTCGTTATGGTTTCTCACATTCGGCAGTCGAAATTACTGTTCACATTCAATAAGTAGGTATGCAATGGACTCATATATATTTAATTACAGGTTGCGCAGTGTATTAAACTGCTGCACAATAGAAGTGCAATGTCCCATAGATCCAAACGGCCTAACCGCACTGATGATGGCTCTGTTCCTGCAAAACGCCGCAAGGTAAATTAGTTTTTTTTTTCTAATGTGATAACTTGGAATTTATTGTGAGTGCATTGACACATGTCAACGTTTTGTATGTAAACATTGTTGCTTCTTGTATTCCGGAAGGCTACCGTACTTCTGAAACAGTTGAATGTTTGAAAAGTTTTACTCTGCCATTAATTAATCATTTGCATCACATGATGCAGTTTTCATTATTTGCTTTGTTATTTCTGTTCAGTTACAAATTAAATACTAATGTTTGTCAGTTACATTCAACATCGACAAAGACTAATAACAGTGTTGTAGAAATATTTTTTGACTCGTAATTGATTTTTTGTGTTGCCTAGCTTCGATGAAAGGTTTCTCATTTGTTAAGCCGTAGAAACTTCAAATAAGTTACGTTGTACCACGAAATTTTTTGAAAGGAACCAATGGAAAATTATTTTAGGAATATAGTTTAGGAAGAACCTGCCATACATTATTAGAGTAAGATGAGAAAGCAGCTAGATGAATCCTATACAAGAAAAGCATTTCACTATATAACTTGGAGGGAAACAAGATCTTACGGAAAAAAAAACTTTTTTTTTAAACAACTAAATAGGAGTATAATTTAATTTTTTGTGATTTTTATATCAGCCATATTTAGTTTTGATATAAAAAAATGTACTTCAGTGCATATCTGATGATGGGACAAATTTTTTATTTTTGTATAGAAAGTTAGATAGAGTTGACCGTAATTATTGTATAAACTACAGATCATTTTTTATTTTAAAATACACTGAGCAAAACGTAAACTTCTTATACAAAAATTTTAAATCGGTTAAACTATAACTGCAAAGAAAACTAAAGATGTATTTTTAGTTGAGTGTTACTTTTATTTTAATTTGTATATAATATGACTAAGTACTACTTGAGTTCAATTTTAACAGCAGGCTTTTCATTTACATTGCAACATAATTTTATACAAAAATATATCTTGCACTTTTAGTTTTATCTAATCCAATTATAGCAATAATTTTTTGAACAGAAATAAAAGTGTATTTTTTAATTCTAGCGGCCGACGGTGGAAGAGGAAGAAGCGGCCTCCTTGGCTGCTGCCTCATGGCAGCCACGACCTTTTAATGATCTTAAAAGTATCTATAACCGTACGGCTACAGAAGCACCTGCAGAACTCTTTCGAAAAGATCTTATTAGTGCCATGAAATTGCCTGATTCTGAACCACTGGCGTCAGATGAGTATTGGGTTATTGTCGATCAATGGAAGCAGGAATGGGAGAGAGGAGTACAAGTGCCAGTCAATCCTGATTCATTACCTGAACCATGCGTCACGGTCAATCAGTGTGCTAATAGTAAACAACACCGTGAAATTAAATTGTAAGTAATATTAATTATTACATTTGTGTCCATTAAATTTATTTACTTCAATTTTTATTTGAATATTATTAATAATAATTTCTGATGTAAAATGTGAAAATTGCTGTATTATTTATACTTATTTACTTAAATTGAAGTACGCCGGTTTCTATAATTAATTTATGTGCATTAGAAATCATTGTTACATTGTGTTTCATTGCCTGCAAAAATATGTACAATCTTTAATACTAGCAAATTTAATTTATTACTATCAAATACTAGGAGTATATTTTACAAGGTTTATCCATAGTCTTCACTTATTAATTAAAAATTTGGACTATATTGTTCACTTGGTTGGTCAATTAACTTTTTTATAGTAGTTATTTTAAAATGGAAGGGTGCTAAATACTTTAAATTTCATGTTTTAATGCTGAGTTTGTAATGATGTGTAGCATTTCTTTAATGCATCGTGAGATATTAGACCGGTTTTAATTTTTGTGGAACTAAACCACTTTGTTACAGTGCATGTATTTTACGATATTTTCTGAAATTTTAGAATGCATTGTAAATTGTTATTGCATGTAGCTAGTTTGTCAATCACAATTCAACAATTGGAAATAGTTCATTTATTATTTGAATCAATTAAATTATGTAGTTGAATTGTCTTCACTCTTAAACTTATTATAAATAGTTCAAGAGAAATTTAATATTCATATACAATCTTTGTAATGAATAAATTTTGATATAAAAGCTTGGAATAATTAAGAATTGTTACATAGTTTACAAACTTCACAAGATACGTTAGCATAATGAAGCATAGTTATGAAAACTAAGAAAATTAAAATTGTCAACGTCCAAATGATTCCTCGACACCAATACAGTTTAGATGACAATACAATTAGGTTAATTACACTTACTTCATCACTTTTTGTAGGGGATTTAATAGTTTCCACCTCCCATCTTGAAATAAACATGAAAAAATAAATTGATTTGCTCATTTGAATCAAAACTACAATATAGGGATACCCATATTTTTATTTTTATTTCGTGACATTAAGATGAGTAAATTAAATTACCCGAATTACTCAATAATTGGCACTTAACAGATCTTTAGATTTATATAGTTGTAAAATTTTGTAAAAAGTCGAAAAAAATTAAATGGAAAGAGACCCTGAATGCATAAACATCTTTTTTACTATTTGAATATTACATGAATAGGTTCGTGAATACTCAAATAATTAAATTGCCCTAGATAGCGATTTATGCCATTTTTGTTTGATCAAGTTCAAAATTTTTTATATTAAATAATAAAATTAAATAGATATTAAAAACTAATTTGATAATTTTTTTAATAATTATTTTACTAAAATAAAATCCTAAATTTAAATAAAAAATTAGAGTTTGGAAATCCCCGAATCCTAGTTTTCACTTTATGTAGTGCTTTTTTGGTTTCAAGGGTTGTGTTTGAGGTTGAGGAAACCTAGAGCTTATTTAAATCTTAATTTAATTCTGGAAACTAACGACATAAAGCATTGCTTAGACCTGTATTACACACAGCAAGTTTTCACAGTAAAATTGTCGAAAATATTTTAGAGCATGTTCTAAAATATTGCTTACAACTTTTCACTACACCTGCGCATTAGCTACGAATGGACTTTTATTATTGCATGCCTATAACCGGGCCATCATTTATCTGCTTTCTTAATAATTATCAAGTTATAATCCTTAAACTTGTAGACAATATTGTCAAAAAAATTAATAATTGTTGAAAATTTTCTGTACTGGAACTACACACAAAAACTTGCTGCATGTCATACAGATCTTACTCAGTAGGTTTATTTTATTAGATTGTAATTTAATGATTTCATTTACATGCATAAGTGTATTTTTAAATCACAAAATATTAATATTATTTTTCATAATTATTGCTAAATTGGCCAGGTTTTACACTGCTTATAAAAATTGGATAAAGTAGAGACTTCCATATAATTAACTGTAATTATCACTGTGTTACTATGCATCAATTTGATGCATGTGTCCATCGTGCAATAATGCATTGACAAGTACAATTTAAAAATATAGAAAAAGTGAAAAAGTATCAGATAAACTGCTTAATATTATAAATGTAGAAGTTTAAATCATTAATTTTGTAATTTTTTGTTTTTAGAATTTTACAAGTATTTTATATTTTTCAGACCAAAAAGTAAATACATTCGAATAACAAAGGATGAAAATTTTCGAGTAGACGAGCACATCCTCTCACCTGCACCAGCTAAGGCAGAAGCCGCGTGTTCTTATGATCTCGATGAATGCGACGTATCGTGGTTGCGTTTGTTAAATGGTGAACGTGCTATAGGTGGTTTAGCGTCAGTGTCTGAAGAACAATTGGAAAGAGTAATCGAACGGTTGGAAGTTAATTGTTGGGACAAAATACAATCAATTTTAAGAAATGAAGAAGGTTTGGGCATCGAATACGATGAAAATGTTATATGTGATGTATGTAGATCTCCTGATTCAGAAGAAGGCAACGAGATGGTTTTTTGTGACAGTTGTAACATATGTGTGCATCAGGCGTGTTACGGTATTACGAGCATACCAGAAGGACAATGGTTGTGCGGTACTTGTTCGTTATCCCAAAAACCTGATTGTGTTTTGTGTCCGAACAAAGGTGGAGCCATGAAAGCTACGAGATCGGGGCAAACTTGGGCTCATGTTTCGTGCGCTTTATGGATTCCCGAAGTTAGTATTGGTTGTGTAGAAAAAATGGAACCCATAACTAAAATATCGAGTATACCTCAAAGTCGTTGGGCTCTTATTTGTGTGTTGTGTCGTGAACGTGTAGGTGCGTGTATACAATGTTCCGTAAAAACTTGTAAAACTGCTTATCATGTTACTTGTGCATTTAAACATGGACTAGAGATGCGTGCTATTATTGAGGACGAAAACGCAGACGACGGTGTTAAGTTAAGATCGTATTGTGAAAAGCATAGTAAAATTAGTAAAAAAGAAAAAAGCAATTGTTCGGGTTCGGACGATGACGACAGCAAACGTAAAAAGAGGAAAGACATGACGTCGGAAGAAAAGAATCAAGCAAGAGCAGCGCGTTTGCAAGAAATCGAAGCTGAATTTGACAAACATGTTAGTGTGAAAGATATTACTATTCAAATAGATGTAGATTCCGAAGCTTTGCAATATATTTATAATTACTGGAAGTTAAAGAGGAAGGCGGGTCACAATAAACCCTTGCTTCCTCCAAAATCAGAAGATGTTGATTTGCTATCTCATAAACAAGAGCAAGCAGATATAGAGAAGATGAAAACCTTTGTGCAGCTCAGGCAAGATTTGGAAAGAGTACGAAATTTGTGTTATATGGTTGGACGTCGCGAAAAACTATCTCGTACATTTTTCCGAATGCGTGAACAGACTTTCCATAAACAGGCGGCTGTTTTGATTTCGGGCCAAAATACCTTACCAACGTCTGTTATACAGGCAGTTATAGAAGCTAATCATGGACCATCTATTTATGATCGTTTATATTCCCACAATGATGCTAACTATCATACAAAAGATTTTAATATTTTATTAGCGAGAATTGCGGGAGTTAAGTCACCATCTTATGATTCGAGCGATGAAAAGAAACCAGAATTAAACGGCTTATTGACGTCGGTCAAAGACAACCCTTACAAGAAGTTGTATTTGAATGGTTTGTCTAAAAGGCGTAGCGAGAGTTTGTATGGTAGTAGTACGTCAGGTACTAGTAGTAGCGAAGAAACGAAAGACGTGAAAAGGCATAGTACAAATCGTAGTAGTACCGAAGACGAAAAATCTAACATTGTAAGAAAGAAGACGAATATAGAACGTAAACGAACTCCAAATAGTAAAGTAATAGAACGCAGAAAGAAACGTCTTAGCATAACGACAGAACGCAATCGAGTCCAAAGTAGCAGCGATGAAGATATTAAAGTTGAAAGAAGAAAGATTTCAAAATCATCACGTTTGCATCAAATTGAACACGAATTAGGCGTTTCTGGCACCGATAGTGATGAGCTTATGCCAATTAATACTTCTAAATCCGCCGAATCTCGAATAAAAGCAATATCCTCTATTTATTCTGATAGCGATAGTTCAGCGTCGATAAAGAACGACGATAAGTCTTGTGATTCTCAGCAAAATTCGTTACGAACGAAAGCTGCCATGAAAGAATTTACTCAAAAACCCAATGCGAAGACTCCGAATAAAATTGCTTCCAAGACCATCAAGAATAAATCGAAAAGTGACGCAGATAAAAAGGATTACGATGCTTCTGATCTCATTGTACCTCAAAGACAAGCTGCTAAGAAAGCTTCAGAAAACTTAAAATCAACTTCGACTATTAGAGCCAAAGATCAAGTGCTCCTTTCAAATGAACTTGAGGTAAAAGTTGCGACTAGTCCTGACGATAAAATAAAGACAAAGGCAAAGCCCAAAGCTCCAAAAGAAATTAAGACTCCACAAAAGAAGGACGGTAAACATTCTGCCGATATATTTGATATTGATAAAGAATTGGAGAAAGATGAAAGCTTGGAAATTTTGTCTTATGTGCCACAACGTCAAGCTGCAAAGAAAGCTGCCGAGCATATCAAAAGTGGCCTTGGTAAACCCTTGCCTACAGATACGAACGCATTAGAACCTGAAAGAAACAAAAAGGAGGATTCCACCACGTCTCCTCACAAAGCAAGAAAAGAAATTGAAAATAAAAACAAACTAGAGCCACAAAAACCTGCAAAAGTTATTGAAAATAAACGCAAGTCTTCCTCTCACAGCAGTGCGTCTTCCTCATCTAGTTCTTCCACAGATTCTTCTAGTAGTTCTACTTCAGATAGCGACGAGGAACCTTCAAAACCACCGCGATCGGAGAGTCTGTCTCCACCACGAGATCAGACTAAGCGGACTAATAATAAAGACTGGCCCTTTCTTGACAAGGCAGTCAGGTCTTTACCCAGTAGCAGTAGTTCAGATTCCAGCGATTCCTGTCCATCACCTAAAAGCATTAAACCAAAACCTTCTATCCCCTCGCAACCTAAAACAGACTCTTCGTCGCGAGTTGAAGAAGACAGAAATTCGTCAACAAACAAGTCGGCAAGAAAGTTGCCCGATAAAGCAATTGCAACATCTATTAAAAGAGAGGAACCATGTCGAACTCAAAGCAGCACAAAAACGAAAGCAAACAACTCAAGTGATAGGCTCAGAGATGTTCATGTCGGGTCTCGAAATTTCCCTAACTGTCAATCACTGGAAGTTGAACAACGAAATAAAGAGCGGAAGGGAAAATCAGATGAAATTGCAACACCAACTCCGAAAGAGACCTGCAAGCCCAATCATCTATTCTCTTCGGTCCATAAAGAAGACAAAAAGCTAAATGATAAAATAAGCAGTTATGTAAGTAATTTTAAGTTTTTCTTAGTAGTGAACTTTGGAGAAACTTACAAAGTTATAGAAATTTTATTCAGTAGTTGAAGAAATTAACAGGTTTGCTATCAACTTTGTCTATAGGTCGAGTTTAAGCTTACATATTTGAGTGATCCATATGCTGTCGGCACTACTCTTGTCAAAGTTGCTCTTGCATAACCTTGTTCTTCAACATCTTAGATAGAGGTGGCAACAAACCTGTTAAGATTCTTGTTTTTTATGCAAGACTTGATGACCAGTGCTGCTGGATTCGAACGAATATATCTTGGGAGAAATTTAGGAGTGGGGGTTCCTTAAATATAGATGTTATTATTGGCAATTTATGTAGTTTGGGCAGTACATATTATCATACCTAGAATATAAATTACTTAAATGCTAGTCTGCTGACGTAAGGTTTTCTTAAGTTAAACGTGCATTTAATTTACGGATAACCATTTTACAAACAGGATAAACACACAAGACAAATTAAAAGTCAGTAGTTGTTATATTACTGACTAAACGTAAATGGGGAGCTATATAATATAGCCTGGAATCCAAAATACAGAATAAAATAATTTGGTACTTAGCAACGGGGAAGCGAAACTATGTTCTTATGGTCTGAAAACCAACTCCCTATATGCACTACAATAACTACTTAGTATCTGTACTCGTGTACTGTACCTACTAACAAAATACTGTCATACCACACATTACCATAAATAGGTAATAATATGTCCAAAGAAAGTTCAGGCAATTTGTGAAATAATCTTATCTTTTGTTAGATCAAACTTGTTCACTTGTTCAAAATCACACTTGTTTTAAAAACTTTACAGAAGTTTTTAAAAAGCAAATATAGTTAATTCATTAGATAAAAACAAGATTTTTATTAGTTATATCATTATCATATACAATTATTATTATCAAACAAAATCAATTTATTTTAGTTTACCATTTTTTGTTCAATTGATTATTTCTTTTATTTGTTTGTTAAATTAATAGGAGTATAATAATAAAACAATAATTTTTTTGCCAATTTTTTTTTGTTAATTCGAAGCAATGTATAAATTCTATAAAATGTTAAGGTTTTGTTTTAGCTATTATTTTTTTATAATCCCTATCCTTCTACAAATTGCCTCAAAACTTGTTAGGCATTTACACAGGATGTTTCGAATATGTTTGACTTAATTTCGAAATAAGTTTCTCACCCAGAAGAAAGACATGTATTTATTTTCAAATTGTGATTTTTAGTAGGCATTCTGGATTTTATAGGTCCATCTGCAAAAGATTTTGAAAATATAGGTTCAAACATTATTTATTTGTCATTTCAAAATTTGTTGTAAAATTAGTGCTTCTCAGTAAACACAAAATGAAACAGTAGTTGCATTAAAGAGTTTGGTGTGTATAATCAAGAACAAAAAATAAATTTGTTTGATTTATTTTACTTTAGAAAAGGTCGTATAACTCAGAAATAAATGATTTGTTTGCTTGTTTTGATGAGACCAACAGATTTTTTTAACACCCTGTGTGATGTACCTATTACTATTATTTGACACATGTAGTTTTCACTAATTGTTAATATTTAAGAAAGCTCAGTAACATAACGATCAATTGTTTTATTATAAATTTTATTCGAATTTGTTAACTACTATACAGGGTAAGAGAGGCCAACATTTTTTTATATTCTTATCTGGAATTTTTTGCAAGTATTAGAAAATCAATGTATTTAAAAAATTAATTGTTCAATGTGAATCTTTGGACCTTATGATGGCGTTGAATCTGCTATTGAACTTATTGCACCTCAAATGAATTTGAGCCTGTAGAATTTACTTCTATTCTCGGCCTTCAAAATATTCCAAATGGAGAAATTTAACAGATTGGCGTCAGGTGAATATGGGGTCATTGTCGCGCCAAAATGAAGTTCATGGTTTCGAATTTATTGCGTATCCATTGTATCACTGCTGCTTTTAAAATTCCTTAGTGGTGTACAGACTTGCTTAAGTTCACGCCCTGGTCGATCAAAACGAGAGGAGAGCTGCCTTTAGAGGTCACTGCTGCCTAAACCATGACAGAAAAGCTGGTGTTTCCTTTCTAACCGAAACTCTGTGCTCCAGATTATTGCTGAACTTTCTGTTTAACCAAACACGATTATTTTCTTTGTTTATGTACTTATAAACGGTAATACTTTTTTCATATGAAAAGACGACATTTAGAAAATCTCCACTCATGTGCTAGCATTTCAATGAAATTCGGAGCTGTATACAGAATATAGTTGGTAACAGTTGGTGCCTCTTACCCTGTAGAATAAAACATAAAAATTAAGCATACTAAAACACATTTATGCAATGCGCAGCAATATTAAATTAATATTTCTGTTTTGTTTTATAATTTACTTGTAATCAAATTCAATAATTGGACATTGTGTGACAAGTTGGTTATGCAGTGGTGCCTGGTAATGACTTGGTTGGTAATAATAGAGTTACGTATACGGTATATTCGCTAAATATTTAGCTTTGTCATATAGGTGGGTCGTTTTCATAGTACGCTTACATTAGTTCATTATAAGCGGAAGTTCATTATAACCGGGTCTGTGATAGCCGGATACTACTGGATATAAATATTGAGCATTTGAAAATTACATGCGTTAATTTTATAGAAAATTTTTTACCCATAATTATCTTTACCATTATAATTGCAGTTTACGTTATATGATTTATTTATCACAGGAGAAACCATAAAACACAGTTTACACTGTTCGGAGTTTAAACTGTGTTTTCTTTCTTAAAATTATAAAGAATATCATGTAAACCATACTTTATGCTTTCTCATAATATGATGATAAATCTTAAGAGAAATCATGTAACGTAAACTGCACTCATGGAGAGCGTTGATGTTCAGTATTAACACTACTATTGATAATGCAAGGTGCTTATAAAGCAACCATATTTGGAAGCAATTACAGATTAGTTTTGAAGTTGTTTGTAAAAAGCTACCTTGAATTGAATTGAAGTACATTTTAAAATTGTTAAAATTTGTAACATACGGCGTAACAAATCGATTTATTATTGCTAAACCAATTTATTGTCTTTCATTTTAGTAGCGCCATCTGTTGATAATTTTGTGAATTACAACAGTTGCTTCAAGAACTCTCATGAGGTTTGATTATCTGATATAATATAATCAAAATTAGTTCGCAAGGTCCAAACACAATGTTTGCATTTAGCAGTAACTGTAAAACAATTTTTAACTAATGAAAATCTTAATATTTCCTGGTGTATTTCGCTGGCGCTAAACATTGGCATTATGAACTTTAATTTTAAATTTGGAAACAGAGTAACATTCAAAATAAAATTACTTTTGTAAATTACCCTGTAAAATTTTAAAACTTGAGCGATTGGATTGATGGTATCACAAATATCATAGTTTTATTAATGATTTCTGCATTAAAATCTGAAATAACAACTTATAATTTATTAAAATTAAATATTTCATTATATCTGCATGAAAAATTAGGGTAAAAGACCAAACCCCAGTAGCGACTTTTGGCGGAATTGATCACATTATGGTTTTAAGTGTTGGTTTGCAAACACTATTATCTTGAAATTTTTAATAATATTGATTATATGGGATTTCTTTATCTAATTCAATATTAAGGCAATCATCAATATTGAAAAAGATTGCCTATGCAATATATTTTTAGTTCTTTTTATCAAGTATTTAAATTTTCAATTTTTACTGCTAGGTGAAGTTTTGATACCTTTAATTTATTATTGTTTTTAGTGATAATTAATGGTGATTTAAATAGCTTTGTTGATATAGCAACAAAGATATTTCTCACTGTTTCCAGTCAAGTCTTGCACTGCTTATACTTTTAAAAATTGTCTTTATGTAATTAAAAACAAAATTATTATGTAGGTAATTAATTCCAATGTATGTTTCAGGCGGAACGCAATGAGATTGGAAATTTGGAGAAGGAAATTTTGGAGAGAAAAGCGGGAAGAGATACAACCAATAATAAAATGAAATCTGCATTGGATAAACTATTTGACAAGAAACTGGATAAGCAACACATAGAAAAATTAAAATCAAATGAGAAGATATCCAAAGTTTCTCAACTTTCAGAAAAATTGGCAAAATTATCAGAAGTTCATTTGAAATCTCCTAAGAATTTGGTAAAATCATCTGAAAAGAATTCCAAAGTACTCGATAAACTTACAAAATCTTCAAGAATACCCGAAAAATCTTCAAGAATAGAAAAGGAATCTTCAAGAGTAGAAAAGGAAATTTCAAGATTTGATAAAGAACCTTCAAGAGTATCCGAAAGTATTTTAAAATCATTTGATAAAGTTAGCAAATCACCAGATAAATCTATCAAACCATCAGATAAACTTATGAAGTCACTTGAAAAACTTTCCAAATCGCCAGATAAATCTAGTAAACCACCAGAGAAGCTTTTAAGATCTCCCGAAAATTATGTTAAGTTATCCGAAAAACAAAGGCCATTAGATAAACATTTGAAAACAGTGGATAAAGTTTTGGGATCACCTATTAAAGAAAACAAAGAGCCTTTACGAGATTTGCACGATAGCAGGAATAGTTTGAGAAAGTCTCCTATAAAGAATAAAAGTGTGGAAGAAATATTTGTAGAAAAACTAAGCAATGCAGAAAATAAATCTATAGCAATATCAAAACACAATAAAGTACAAGTAGAAGAATTAACCATGGTGTTAGATGAAAATAGGCATACGATGAAGAAAACAGAAATTAACATAGCAACAACCAATCAGGTTGATATTTCTAACGTGATAGACGATAAATTTAACCAATCAAAACAAGGTCGTTCGATATTTTCTCCGTCGCATATTCAAAAGGATTCCGATTTATTGGACTTTGACATGTTGGATGATGGGTTTGGAATGTCAAAGGATGAAGAAATTATGAAAGGACCTTTATCGTTTTCATTTGGAAATTTAGCACTCTTTAAAGAAGATTCAAAAGAGGATAGCGCAAGAGAAACTTTAAATTTAGTTGAAAAATTACGTATGGAATATTCTAAAAAATCTACCTCGTGTGATGTTGATGATTTAGTTAGTATAGCGTCCAGTACTAAAAATGAATGTGATAGAATGGAAATGGAGCAAATTGTTCCCAATGATGTGACGGAAGCTCTTCCTAAAGATGATAAAATGTTGAAAGCCCAAATTAATTTGGAAATGAGAGTGGACGTTACCGAGTTACCGCCAAAATCAGAACAAAATGAAAACCAAGATTACAAATTTTCCACGTGTGAAATGGACGTATCGCTAGATAATAAAAATCTATGTAATAGTCAAAAATCTCGTGCGCATTTGGATCATAGTATTAATGCACAAGCAGACGAACGATGGGTTCCGCCTAGCGATAGTTATCCAAATATGGAATCTTTTAATCAAACACAATCAGATTTATCTCAATCATATATTCAACAGTATTCAACCACAAATCAACAACATCCTCATCATTCAATTTTACCTCCTCAAATAGAATTAAGACTTCAAGATGATTTGCGTAAAAATCCTTCACCTATTGTTCACGATAGAAGAATATCACAAACTCCATATTTAGAACAATCTTCGATGGATTGCATGCCTAGTCCATCTCCTTATGCAGATTTTCATCCTCAAGCCAAATGGGCCGATAGTCAAATCATGCCAACACGTAGATCATCTTCAAGTTCTGCAGCTTCAACTTCAAGTTCTTGCTCTCGAAGAAACGACGTTGAGGAAGAATTACTGAAGAGATCAGAATTGATGATGTTAACTCATCCCAATTTAGAAGTACCTTTTGATGTTCTTCATCCACAGTTTGCACCTAATTCTTTGGATGCTGCATACCCGTCATTTTCTGAACCATCTCAGTTTGTCAACCCAGTTAGTTTATTTCCGCCACCAAGCATAAATACTCAAATACCATTTCCTTCTCCTGGTGCTGCAATGTTTCCACCAGCATTTGGTGCCGCTTTTCCGGCTTCGCATTCTGTGATACCACCTCTTCCTAAGCCGGTGGAGGACAACATGAGATTTTCAGCAGCATGTACTGCTGCGTTTACATCTTCACAACACAACATGGCGTTAACCGCGGCTATGGTTAATCTGCCATCAATTACTACCAAAGATCCAGTAATCGAAAGTGTCGAACCACTGCCACCTATTCTACCGCCTTCGCCTCTACCACCATCAACGGTACAAAGTGCGTTATCACAACCCGCCGAAGAAGTTCCTGTAGTTTCATCGCCCAGTGTTACAAATCATATAGAACCATCACCAACTCCGTCACTTAAATCTAATAGTTCAACTGGCAAAAAATCGCCCAGTAAACCAACTCGTAGTTCTGCTCGGTTTATATCTCAGCAACAGAATAAATCGCCTACCAAATCTCCCAGCAAGAGTCCCAAACAAGAAGTGATTCCTAAAACAAGTGGTCCAGGACGAGGTCGCGGTGATAATAAGAGGGGAGCTGGAAAAAATTCCGGAAGGGGTCAAACACCAAATCGAGGGCGAGGAAGAGGGAGAGGTAGGGGAAGAGGGGGACATACACAACACACAGATTATGATTTTACAAGCACAAATACAATTCATAATAAATTGGTGGGAACTGTGTTCGATTTAGATTTCGATGACGATATTTCTAGTGACAATATGGGTGATCTCAAAGCAATGCGCGAAAGAAGAAAATCTGCCGATATTCATGATAGAAAATCTGACACTTCTCACATATCTAGGGATTCATCAATGTCTCCCAAGTTTGCTAGTCCTTCTCAAATATCACACAAAAATAGATCATACAACGCAGATTTACGTGATCTCAGACCACCTACACCGATTACTGAAACCTTAAAATCAGATTCGCCGTTACCAATTCCAGCTGCGAGCGATGGTCAAAGATTTCCCGATATTGTGCAGCCAGTATTGCCAGGCCCAGTCGATATGCGCACTTATAATAGCAATTTCGATTCGCAATCTTACACAGAGGCGAATTTATTGGGTGCTTTTGCTAGTGGAACTGCAGAATCTCAAGTGCATGACGATATAGATGAAGATTTTGAAAAAGAGTTACATTCTGCTTTAACTGGAAGTAATAAAAAACCTAACGAAACACCTGCACCTGAGACGGAAAAGAGTATTAAAGTTTCACTTTCAGATTCTAGAAATCAACTCAAAGTTAAAATTAAAGGTCCAATTGCTAATTATATTCCAGCGATGCCTCCTACCTCGGTGGATACTACTGCGGTTTCCAATATATCTGCAAGTTCTTCTGTTAACAGTGCAATGACCAATGCAAGTATTGGAATGAATTCAGGTGCGTCGAGTTTAAGAAGAATGAGGAAAAAGGAGTTATTGAGGCAGTATTGGACTCAAGATATGAATATGGACGACCCTGCTGCGGTTCCGGCAACTCCTGCTGCGCCTCCCGTTAACAGAACTACCATTACTATACCTAAAGCTGTAGCTTCTATGACTACCATACCGACAAGAGAGGATTATAGAAATTATAGGACGGGAAGTGACGATATTTTAGACACAAAGATAAGGAAAGAGAGTAAAGCAAGGCCGGGAGGTTTGACAAGAGAACTTCGTCAGTTGGATTTACCAGTCGATGACGACAGTATGCCGGAAAGAAGGCGGAGTATTGGTTCTACGTGTAGTAATGTGTCTATCGGTTTGTCGAATAATTTCGATTCTGCCGCAAGCAATAAACGAAGAGGCCGACCCACTGTGGGAGCAAAAATTTCCCAACCTACGACGCCTAAATTAAAAATTAAAATTAGCGGCAATAGTATTGTGGGTGGTAATCAATTGGACGAAAAGAAAGATAGGATAAGACCTCCGAAAAAGCGACTTTCTACCATCGTTCAGCCCAGTGTGGAAGACCTTAAGCGCGAAAGTATGAAGTTTAGGAAAATGGTGATGGCAGATTTTGGTGTGAAGAGAAAAAGAAAAGATAAAAGTAGCAAACGAAAAAGGCGGAAAATGGAACAAGTTCAAATTATATCAGCGGAGAGTGATAATCCTACGAAATTGATTATAAGATTTGGTAGAAAAGCGGATAGTGAAAGTGAAAATAAACGGACGCCAGTGAATGACGATGTAAATGTAAATAAAAGTGTAAATAAACAAATTAAAAACTGTAAAAGTGATTCCATGACGCCCGTTGTTGATCTTTCAAAAGATATTGCGGACGCGATGATAGGCAAATCATCGTTACGGCAAATTCAGGCCAACAAAGTGGTATCGCCTATAAAATTAAAATTATCGCGTTGTCAAGCTGGTGTGGGGTATATAATGAAAAGCAACGAAGTTAATAGTAAAAGTGGTGGGACGGAAAATGAAATGGCAAGTACGGCGCCCCCGCCTCTGCCAGATCCTCCTCCTTGTTCATTGAAGCTACCTGAGCCTGTACAAACACCCGCTCCCTTGCCTCTCAATAAAGACTGCGAAGTTAGATGATAATGTGTACCATAAGATGCTCTTAATTTGTAATATACGTGACCAGAGATCGGACTTGTACATTTATATTTACCAATCTCATCACCTGTTTTAGCTCACGTTGTTAAGTTATTTGGTATGTGTTTGATAGGCTAATTTAAGCAAGCAAGCACGTGTATGTATGTTGTGGAGTTCAATGTACAAAGGTCAATTACAGCCACAAACTTATACTCAATATTTTTGTACATATTATAAGTTATTATAATACTTGTGAATATAAATAGTACTAATTTATATATTTAATTTAAAATGATTAACACGTGTTGACAATTTTGATAGCTAGATTCGTTATAGATTCATCAAATATTGTACAGGACAAATGGCTTGGGTGCAATTTTTTATTGTTACGAGAGCCATTATTAATTTTATTATTGTACAGTTTTATTATTTTTAATTATATTGTGAGAACGGCAATCGTTTTAAAATTTCTTAAAGATTTTATAAATTAGATTTTTAGATAATATATATTTTATTTTTTATAGTTGTAAATGTTTTAAATAAATGTATCATACATGTTTTATATGAGTATTCGTGCACGAGCCATTTGTTTGTTTCATGTTACATGATATAAATATTATAATAAATATAAACTATAAAGAATTCGATAGTTTCTGTTTAGTTAAATGCCAAATACTTTATTACTATGCCCAAGTGCACCTCCTTACGTACCTATCTACCTTCTGTTAAATTCATTCCAGGTTATTTCAATTAGTACGTAGATACTTTTAAGTTTTATGATAATGTGGCTCGTTTTATTTTGTTATAATTTTATTTATATAAATTTGTTTTGTTTTTTTAAAAAACATCGTGGCATTAATAAAATATTTGGTTTAATTTAAAATCGTTGTTTTATATTAGTACCTACTGTACAGCACTTAATATTATTTGTATATATTTTGTCTATTTGCCAGATTGTAAGATATGTGTTATATTGTACACATAGTTGAATCTAAATTATATTCAATTTTATAGAATCTATTATTTTTTCTCACATTTTAATAATAAAAATTTTGTTACAAAATCGTTAGCTTTCCAAGTAAATTATTAGTAATTTCCAAGGTAACTTTGTTAGCCATCCGTAAGTTAACAGCAAACGATTTGTTACGAAATTTTAATCAGCTATTAAAATTTTTCTGGAGAGGCGTATCCGTGGATAATTTAAAAAGTTGACCACGCAGATTGGATGATAATCATCACTGATTTTTGGCACTGCCATGCACGGAAGATGTGGAATAGGCAAAGTTCATTTACATTTTTAACTATAAAAAATTGATATTGTTTGATATTTGAGGTGTGAACGCAACTAGGTCACAGATAATTAAAAAAAGATTAAATTGTAGAAACAAGTCCAAAAACACGCGTTGTAAAGCAGAACCAAATTTATGATTCACCGTAGGGCAGGATAGAGTATGATTTCTTCAAAAAAAAGTCAATTTGATTCTATACAAAATAAGGCGTATACGGCCGAGCTATGGTAGGTACCATTAAAAAAATTTGCTTGCTTTGCTGAGTATTGGGGCGACCATTTGGCGATGGGTGAATAAAAAAACTAATTGAGAAAATTTTTAAATTCAAATTTTTTCATGATTCTAATAAATTGGTTAAAAAACTTATGCTCAACTGCTTAGACTTAGACCATAAAACTATATCTGTTATAATAAGTTATGATATTAAACATGGAGAAAGTGTTAGACACTATTTGGCAGGACTCGTTCTTATAAAAATCATCCACAGCTTCTTTAAAGTCAGAATTTTCAAGTTAAAGTAAAAAAAACTCCTTAAATATTCACCTTATTTCAGATGGATTACTGCAAGGTTTCATTCTATTGCCACCATTTTAAATTATTATATATTATATCGTCTATATTATAGATATCTCCAAATATAAAAACACCAAAATGTTTTTTTAATTATTTTTTTTTATTTATTCGTGCGTTGGGGACTAAAACCCCTCTACCCCCAGGCTAATTGCAGGAGCGTGGTATCCATCGTTAGACATTGCTTCGCCGCTCCCGCAATGTCCGCCGGAAGGCCGAGCTAAGAAATTTCCGTCAGGTCCGAGATTCGAACCAAGAATTTCCGCTCTGTAACTCAACCAGTGATCACACCAAGCCACTACTGCTGGTACATATACCTTTTTTTTGTGAGAGGGGAGGAGTGTCAGATTCCTACTGACTAACACCAACTAACACCCCACTTCGTGCGAACGTTTGTCGCATTACTTCCGACTGTTGCGCTTGCTGTTCCGGTCTTTTGGGTATTTATTCGTCGCAATTACCCGTTTAGCAAAAGATCTCAACTGCTGTCCTGTTCTCCTCGCATTCCAACATGGTGTCGATGAGGTTGTCTGGAGTTAGGTTTTCGTTGACGGAACCTTCGAGCTGGCGTCTTGGCTCTAGTCAACTGTGGCATACAAACATGGTGTGTTGAGGAGTGTCCGCTACGTCGCAGTAAAGGCAGTGGTCACTGTCAGCTCTTTTGAATCGATGTAAGTATTCTTCGAAGCAGCCGTGCCCCATCAGTATTTGGGTTAACTGCCGTGAGTTCTGTTGTACCACTTTTCGATGTCGCGAATCAGTCGGTGCCTTCATTTCCCATTCTCGCTAGCGTCCCATCTCGCCTGTCATTTAATGCGGGACTTCTTGCGTAATTCGTTGATTGTCACCTGGGTGTTTTGGTGTTTCAGCATTCTTTCCTCCGCTAGCAAGTCAATCGGGACCACGGATGCGACTACTAGGAGTGCGTCTGTGGAAGTAGTTTTATACGCTCTCGCTACCCGCAGCACCATTCTTCGTTGGACCCTGGACTTAGCTTGCTTTTTCTGTAAGTCTTCGGCCCATATGGGTGCTCCGTGTAGTAGGACAGATGTGGCTACCGATACCATCACTCTTCTGTTGTGCTCCGACGGCCCCCCACGTTGGGGAGAAGCCTGAAAATTACTGATGTCGTCTTGGTTGCTCTTTTCGCTGCTATCCAGATGTGAGCCCGGAAGCTCAGGTTGCGATTGACCTGAATCCCCAGGATTCTGACAGCCTCGGTGGGCCTCACGACCGTGCCCTCCACCTCAATCTGGATGGGAGTGTGATGTCTTCTCCCGCATACTAGCACGGCCTCCGTGTCGGCCGGGACAATCATCCATGTCCAGATTTCGCGGGCACCGCCGCTTCTGTCTTTGTTACCAGTTCGTCTTCTGTTTTTGCTAGCGTCGGCAAAGCCCACCAGTTCTACTCCCTTCTCAACAGGCAGTCGCAGAGGACGCCGTCGTAGCTCACGTTCCATAAGGTTCCCCCGGTCATCGGGTATCGTTTGGTGGTTCCGGCTTCTTGAGCCGTTATCCATCTATCTTTGAAATAGTTGACGATATAACTCTTGTAATGTAGGGGCTAACCTCTATGCGAGACAGTTCTTCGATGATGTTTAACCATTTTACTGCGTTGAAGGCGTTTTTGACGTCAAGAGCTACTATCAGGGAGAACTTCCTTGTGTGCCTTGAGCCCTCTTTGGCTTTCCTCACCGTATTGACTATGTTCATGAGGTTTGGAAAAAATACACATTGAAGATAGACCAACTGTAAAATCGTTTATTATTTTTTAAAAGTTCCCATCGATAGGTGTGGTGATACTCTCATGGTAGCCGAATAAAAAAACTATTTTAGAGCATTTCAAATCAAAAGAATTCTAGAATCAAATATTTTAGTCAAAATGATTAACTGCGTATCAGAGGCGTAATTAGAAAATGTGAAGCTTGGATTCCGTTCCCTTCACATGAATGAGTAACGATGAATTTTGGTAAAAAATATTATTTATCAATTAATTCTAGTACAAATTTTTATAATATACATCATACTACATAGTATATTTGCGGAACCCGGTAGCTATGCCGCGCCGCTGCTGGCGCTGTAATTTGTTTTTGTAATCTTTAAATCCTTTAAATACATTTTTTGCGTTAGTTTTGTGATTAGCATAGCAATTTATAGATAAGTAATATTTGTTTATTTATTTAATATCTACCTATCTACATATTTTTTTGAAGTTTTGCAATTTATTATAGTTCATAAAGTTGTGATTACTAAAATATGTAACCTATGTAGTTTTATTTATTGTGCAGCTTAGATTTAATTCAGATTTTAAATAAATACCTAAACATGAATGTCAAATCGACACCTAAGTTGACACATTCTGTTTCAATTGATTCCTTTCGAAAAATGTATCATAAAGCTAAGACGTTAAGTTCCTATTCAGAAATAAAAACATTTGAAGAGGTAAAATGTACTCGGTTATCTATAAATTTTCTTATATTATTTGCACATCCCACATTTAGGTATGTACTTATGTATAATAATTATTGTATGGTTATACGTGGCTAACGAAAATATTCGAACCCTCTTATGTTAGCAATGTAAATTGCACGTTTTCAAGCCGTTTTTTGTCGTATAAAAATCGATTTTTGAGCAAAACTTTTTAGGCATCTTTTGTTGAAAATTTCAATGCCTTCAATTTTGTTTCTATACATTTTTCGATTTTGTCGCGCCGTTTCTGACTGACGGCGACTCAAACAAGACTCTGTAAAATGCAAAAAATATTATCTTCTATATCTCGGAAACGGTGAAAAGAAATAACAAAATGAATAGGTATGTTTTTCTTGTAAATTTCATTCTCTACATTTTTGTTCCTATATATTTTTCTATTTTAACGAACCGTTTCCGAGATATAGATGAAAATATTTTTTTCATTTTACAGAGTCTTGTTTAAGTCGCTGTCAGTCAGAAACGGCGCGGCAAAATAGAAAAATGCATAGGAACAAAATTGAAGGCAATGAAATTTGCAACAAAAGATGTCTAAAAAGTTTTGCTCCAAAATCGATTTTTATATGACAAAGAACGGCTTCAAAATGCTCAATTTACATTGGTGACATAGGAGGGTTCGAATATTTTCGTTAGCCATGTATCTTGCACCTCTCGTCTGGTAATGTATTTAAAAATAATTTAAAATTTAGACTTGAAAATGATGTTTAGACGCATTTAGAAATCTCTTGAAACATATTTTTATATTGTGACTATTTTATTTTCTGTGGGAACACCGTAGACACTTTTTATAATAAGGACGACTTTATTTGATTGAAGATAAAATCACACTGCCTAGATATTAGGGTAATATTGATACAAACACGAAATTGATACTTACAGAATATTTGAGTCGCCTATTTCCAAAACCGGCTAAATCCATATTAACATTTTGTTCAGGAGAGCAGAAAAACTGCCAAGAGTTAGTCGGTTTTAGATGTAAATAAGATTTTTGGCTTATAACTTGGGAGACTTTTAATTCTTTTTGGAACTGAATTTTTTTTCAGTCGTAAGATATTGATATGCTACACAATATGGCATCAATAACTCATTTTGAGAAAACTATGGATTTAGCCTGTTTTGGAAATAGGCGACTCATTTATTCATATTGTTTCTATCCTTATTTATATAGAGTTAAAAATTAATTAAGAATTAGGTATTCATTGCAGAAAAAAAATAATGGTATAATATGTAAATACTTTAAATATTTCAAAACCTAACGTATAATTTTAGTAATAATTTTAGAGTGTTAGCGAAATGCCATAAAAAAAAAGATTTGCAGCTGCGGCGAGGAGCGAATATTCGCACTTTTTGTGCTTTATTTCCAGATATTTTCTTGGATTGGGTAACAGCTCTGAAATTTTCGATAATCCTAAATATTAAAATTGTGTTTATTGTTTAAAGCACTGATTTTTGAAACGCAGCCTTTAGTTTTAAAAAATTGAAAATGTTTTTCAAATTATTTTATAGATTTCACTACAGATTTCCGTTCAGTTTAACACTTCAAAGTGGTTGTTCTGTTCAGAATTTTTTGGAAAATGACTGCCTTTTTAGTTTATGAAAATTTATTTTTTAATTCAATATTTGAACTTCTTTTGTGCTATATTTATAATTCCTATACTTACTATATCGTAAGTATTTTTTAAAAAGATTTTTAACTTTTTCGTTGGATGTAAAATACCTTTAATATATTTAATATTATTTTGTCCTGAACCCTGAAGATGTCAATATTAATATTTAGGATTATCGAAAATTACGGGTTAACATTACCCCAAAATATGCAAACTGAAAATAATCTAAAATAAGCAAAATTAAAAAGAAAGGGTATATCTTAGGCGGATAAGATGGTGAAAAGTGCCCTTACACCAATTGAAACGTGTAAAGCGGCATTCGATAGAGCGTCAAAAAGTACCATTTCAATGCAAGTTTAAATCGTCTACTCCTATTATTGGGGTAGTAATATGCAATTAAAGCTTTTTTGGTTCTCTAGCCATAACTTTTTTTTTAATACATAGAAAATTATGAAAAAATTATGAAGATTATAAATAATATAGTAATAAGTTTTTACAAATTTTTTCATAATTTTTGTGCTATATTTAGGGCCTTAAAAAAATTATAAAAGATTTTTAAGTCCGATTTTATACTGAAGTTAAAAAGTCTCCACTCCTAGTTTCTCACAATTGCAACATCTTATTATAGTCAGTGTGTCTGAATTTTTTGAAAATTTTAAAAAGGGTGCGTCATAGCTAAAAAACAGAAAATCCAAAATATTGAAATTATTTTAGATTTCATTGATCTACGAGTATACCCCCCCAACCCCTGTGTAAATAATATTACAATCGTCGGATCGTAAATGCACTCGATAATGTAGGAACTCGAACGATGTGACCGCTCATACTCATTGGTATGGTGTTGGGAGTTTTGACGGCGAGCCAAGAAGGCAAAAACAGAAATATACGTTGGCAAAACCGAGGTTTCACCGATCTGAAAGTTTGTCAGTTACGAAATTCACGGTGTAATTGTTTGTCGCTCGCGTCGCATGTTTGGTAGATATATTAATGGCACTTGCAATGATAGGCGGAATGTTTTTGTCATGCAGAATAAGAGTTTACTTATTTACACTGCTTAATTAAAGTTTGTCACTCGGTGAAATATTTTTATCGGGCGGGATTTCTCCCCACCTAAATTCGGTTGATATGACCCAGGTAGCGCACACGTACCGGCAATTAAATGGTTTTTTAAAGCTAACACTTTAGCTTTAGAAGGTACACTTGTATAATTTACATCATAAAGTCGATTGTCAAAATTAAATTGTGCAGTATCCGTTGGGCCGATTTTATTCATCCTCACCTCATAAGAATACTAAAATTGTACTCTTTCAGAATATTCATTGGTTTTCTTTCCTACTTTGAAGGGGGAACAGCCGTAGATAACTACCTTTAACCCTATTTTTCATTAGCTATTTTACGCTTTAGATATATAATTTCTTCCATGGTTTTCTATAGTTTCAATAAAAAAGGATTGAATAAATTGTATAAAAATTTTCTTTGATATAGCCATTACTGAAGGGTATTCCATACCCCCTGTCCAGAACCCCAATCATATTTTTAATTTTGTGCCAATTTTTGAGCCACTAAAAATGTGGCTCCCGACCGGGTAGCGCCAAAAGTTATAACGTTTTTAAGTGGTAAGTTGAGTTTTGAGTACGCACTGTCCAGTAAGTTACTTACTAAAGTGTAGTGAAATATATGCACTTATTACACATATACGCATATTAGATAAGTATCGACTACTTAAGCGCATGCTTAAGCGTCACTAAAGTAGTATTTCAGTGCAACCTGTCGCCGGTTGTAATATAAAACAATTGCGTAACATTTTGTGACGAGTCTGGCAAACCAGAAAAGGTTACGTTTTCTCCGAATAAAAAGCGTTAGTTTCACTTCAAACGTCAAAAATAATTTTAAATATTAATTATTATCTTTATTAAAATTTATTCTTTTTTACCATGACCGAAACTAAGGTACCTATTTTAATTTCGGTAGTCGTCGGCGGCACTAAAAGTAAAACAATTGCTTTTACAAAAAAACGTATCTTTAAGTAGGATAGTTATATTATGACAAATTCAAGTTTTCTTGACGTTTGCAGAAAAGTGGTACTTTTGCTTTATTAGAAGCAAATTTTAACTTTCGGTAGCGAGTTTATAATATACATAGAAGTTCGACAACTAAAGACAAATAGAAGCCGCAAACAGTGCATTAGCTAAAAAAACAAAACTCGTGTGGATAATACATATGTCACTCGGCTAATCGTCTCGTGTCACTCATTAATAAGCATTTTAAGCTCTAGTTAAATAATACTCTGTAATATTATAAGTACCTACAACCTACATTTATGTATCTATTATATACGAGTATGTAGATAGTATTTATATTTCTCTGTGTCACAGGGATATAAAAATTATATTATAGGTACAGAAAGAGATTTCTAATTATTATTGTTCCCTAGTCGAGTGATTGGTGCCCGACTAATGGGACATGGGAAGTTGAAAGCTTTCAGTAATACAAAAGCGCATAAATTTTCAGTAATTATGATCTGGCAAGTTTACAATAATTTTAAATTTCTCTCCGCGGCGAATAATTCAGAAGATAAATCGTACACTCAGAAAAATGATTTGTCGTTGTCAACAATAGTATCTTAGTTAATATACCTCAGCTGAGTTTCTTGCTTCTACAGCAAAAAATTTTGCTGCTAGAAAAACGTTAGTCGAAGCAACTATACTTCGTTTTTGTTAGAAGAACAAAAACATTTTTAGATCGTAGTCATTTATTTAAGTGTAGTAAAAAATCGATATTTGTATAATATATGCATATTATGTATATGTAGATATCTATGTATTATAAAAATGAGAAAATTATAAGTATATTATAAACGATATTATTCTTATAAGAATTATACGAATAAAATATAACGGATTTATTATTTTTTTGGTGTACAAGTAACTATGAAAATAATTAATCCTTTTGAAACTTGCATCAGCAGTCAATAAAAAAAACTTTTAAATATTTTAATTTAAGCAATAAAATTGCATAACACGATTAAGATTTCATATTGAATTCTATCTTTGAATTTCGTCCGCTGTTGCGATTATTAATTAAATTTTGAATTGATTGAAATGCATATTGTTACCCATAATAGTTATGCAAGCATTGTGTAGTAAGTGACATAACTGGGTAGGCTTTATTGATATTACCTACCACGCGAACAAACAACAAAAAGATAAATCTCATTTTCAAAATAAGTTTTGTACTTATTTGATTAGTTGGATGTATTTTGCGTTCCATTTAATAAACTGAATTATTATTTGTTTAAAAATTGTGGTGAATATCGATGGCAATGCTTGAGAATTTTAGCTCATAGCGCGAGTACGCCGCCGCTCTCGATTGGGGGTGGAGTAATCAATAGATGTCGGAATCGGGTTTGTAGTGTTCTGGTGCGTTGTGTGAATGAAACTAGGATTTATTTATAAAAAATCATCATGCAGCCGCCTCCACGAAAGGTGCACATAATTTTTATCACTGTTATTTTTCTATAATTGCATCAATCAAATTATTCCTATCGTTTGCGCCGATAGTAGAACCAACAGTTTAGCTGATAATTTCGAGTTAACATTAATATAGTACAAGCATGTTATGTTTATGTCTCAATTTACATTTATATCAATTTCAGGGCAATTATGCAAAATTTCTTAAAAATTTACATGCAGAGCAAACCGCTAAATTATCGGCCAAAAATCAACACGAGTGTGATCTTTTAGAAGATATTAGAACTTTTACTCTTAAACGATCGGCAATAGAAAAATCTTATTCGGAAGTAAATATTTTCAAGTTTATGTTAAGAGTTGCAAATTATCGATTAATAATGCTTTCAGGCTATATTAAAAATTTCTTCGTCGTATCTCAATAAAAAAATTCCAAACATACCAGACATCAAATTGGACGGAGGTGACGAACGATGGTCAGTAGGAAATTTAATTATTTCGAATACTTCCCAGTAATTTAATGCATTTTATTGTTAAAAGGAACATGTGGAGCGTTTGGAGGACGGTGCTGGAAGAAAATGAAAAATTGGCAAAAGCACGCCTTGCTGCAGTAGAAGTTTTTCAACAACAAATAGCGGACGACATAAAATTACTACGCTCTCATAAAGTGCAAACTTCGAGAAAGGTGAGTAGCTATTGGAATTTTTGCAAAGTAAATTTACTAATACTCTATTATAATATACCTATCTACCGATCTATTAGTGCACGGAACAATTATGTTTAGTTCAAAAGGAATTACAAACATGCGTACAAGATGTCGATAAAAATAAAAAGTTATACTTCGACGAAGAACACAGTGCTCACGATGTCCGAGATAAAGCTAGAGACATCGAAGAAAAGTAAGAATTTTAATTTTAAGAGAAATACAATACCGGTGTTTATTTTAATTTTATTTTAGATTAAAAAAGAAAAAAGGATCGTTTTTTCAATCCATCACTTCGTTACAGAAAAATAGCGCAAAATTTTCGAGTAAACGCGAACAATTAGAAGAAAAATCAACTGGTGCTAGAAACGATTATCTTTTATGTTTGGCAGCTGCGAATGCTCATCAGAATAGATATTTTGTAGTAGATCTTCAGCTTGCTATGACTTCTATGGAAAGCAACGTATACGATAAAGTTGCAGAATATTTTTCTTTAATGGGCCGTACCGAACTTTTAACTTGTTCTGCGATGCAAAATTCCTATGGCAAAATTAGAGATCAAGCTAAACAAATGACGCGAGAATATAATTTACAATGTTGTTACTTATACTATCCGGTTCTTAAACAACACGTTCAATATGACTTTGAATCTTGTGATAGTGATCCAGTCGAGCACATAACTGCCGAACACGATTCATCGGCAGCTACTTTAAGTAAAGAAGCGCGTCGATGGGCTACAAAAATTGCACGTGAAAATAACAACATTAAAGATAATGTAAGAAAGTTGCAAATTTATAACGCTTTAAGGGAATCTGGGCAAAGGGTAAGTTCAAGTTACTTCCCAAAATCAAATTATGTTTACCATAACAACTTTCTTTTTAGACCGATCCAAACGATCCTAACGGGCCCGATTTAGATTCGAAAATAGAAGAAATGAAACAAAACATTCGCAGATCGGAGACATCAAAAATGAAGGCAGAAGCAAGAATAGAATGTTTAAGAGCTGGAGGAGTAAACGTTGACGAATGGCTTCGTGAAGCGGAAACACTTACCGTTCAAGACATTCAGCGATCGGCAAGTTCATTATCGGTACTTTAATAGGACGTAATTTATTTGACTTAAACTAATGTAAGTTTTTCTAGGACCATCCAAGCTCAGATTCGTTTTACGACAGCGATTTTGCCGATGGCGAGCCAACAGCTCCCGAAAAAGTGATAAAAGTGGACAGCGATGAAAATCAAGAAATAAATAATGAAAATCTCGAGGTCGACGGTGAGTGGGGTAGGCAACACTCCTGTTCATAAAGTTGCAGTTATAAGTCACAATTTGTTTAAACAATTTTCTTTCCTTACAAACATAACATGATTTAATCTTTATTACGTATCTTTAGCAGCATTAGAACAAGAACGACACACGATAGAGCAGTTAACTGCAGGATGGGACGATCCGACACAAGTGGATTGGGGTAACGAGGATGGAGATCGATCTGACGATATTACGAGTGAAAGTGCTCCTACGGGCCCAGTTTTGAAATGTACCGCACTTTACACATACGTCGTAAGTTTATATTGAAATATGGTTTATGCATGGAAATTAATTAGAAATTTTTATTATGTTGAAAGGCCCAAAATCCAGACGAGCTGTCCATAGTAGAAAACGAACAATTGGAAGTAGTCGGCGAAGGAGATGGGGATGGTTGGTTGAGAGCCCGAAATTATCGAGGAGAGGAAGGTTATGTTCCGCATAATTATTTGGATGTTGAAAGAGAACAGTCTAGTAGAGGAGGCTTGGTTAATCAAATATCATTTTCGTCGGTCGATTACACCATCGATAACGAGGAAGAAACTCAACAACAATCAGAAACAAATCAATCTCCCGAACAAGTTTCTGTAATTCATGTAGTGCAAAAGGAACCAGAACATAAAGTATCGTACTGTTGTGCTCTATACGATTACGAAGGCGAAGGTCCAGAAGAGTTAACACTCGAGGAAGGCCAAATTATTAAAGTAGTAAGTAAATGTGCGCACAGTGTCGACGATGGTTGGTGGAGAGGCGACTTGGAGGGACAAATTGGAAATTTCCCATCTTTGGTTGTGGAGGAATGTGACGAATATGGAGAACCGTTAACAAATCAATGGGACGAAACTCCACCGTGTTCGGCACCACCTGTTTTCACTCCTCCCGACGCTCCAAATTTTTTGGTGGCACCAGCAGAAGTTATTATTACACAAGCCACTCCGATGATAGAAAAGTTAATTAGCAATGCATTGCAGGATAGTGAGCCAGTTGAAAATACAGCAGATAAAGTTAAACAGAGTGGTAGTGGCGGCGGTGGAAGATTTTCGATGCAAATGAGTCCAGATCAGTACGAACAATATGGATCTCAGTTTGACGCCAATGGTGTTCCAAGTATGTAACTATTTTTTATTACTTGTATGCTTTGTATTAATCTAATTTAAATTTAAATCAATAACCAATACAATCTCATTATGCTAACCAATGGATAATATTATTTTTATTTATTGAGACTATTATCTTATCATGTACCCGATTATTTTCATATAAATTATATATATCAATTTGTGTAGATGTAAGGTTTTTGATAATGGAATATACAACAAAAGCCAATTATTTATCTGAAATTTTCAAAATTTAATTAGATTTCATAATGTAACCAATAAAAAAAAGTATTTTGTTCCCAACTATAGGATTGCCAGGTTTTTTTTTAAATTATTAGTTAAGTAGGTCAGATCAAGACATTGGAATTTTTTCTAGTTGACTGTAAAAACAATCATAAAATGTATTCTAAATGTATTGACATATCCTTTAGACATTTAACATATAAAATTTTAAACATATCAGCAAAATAAAAAAAAAAAAATGAAGAGAAAAGACATATTATATTTAAAATAGAATACTAGCATAATTATCTAGTACGATTTAGAAATTAAAAAATATTGTTACAATAATTGATATTTTTAATGACGATGTACATACCTGGCAACCCTAAGTAATAGCACTTGAAAAAAATAATAATAAGTCAATCTTCTCGCTAAATATGCCATACTGGATGACGTCCCAGAGGTAATCTTTCCTTATACTATTTTATTAGGTATAGTTTGTGTTTGGTATGGTAAATATTACTAAATTGTTAGTTTGTCGTAGATGAAAAAAATTTACTTATTTTTCCAAAGAACGATAATATTACGTAGGTTTTCCAAATTTGTTTGGCATGTTTCATAATTATTAGATTTTTAAAAATATAATATATGCTAATAGAAATTTCAATGAAAATGCACTTGTCATTTACAGAAGCATTGCCTAAATAATTATCCTAAGATAACAATTGCATTTATCATTATTTACATTTTCAATTAAGTTCAAAAATTGTATTATCTTCATTTTATGTACAGGACAATATAGGAAATGATACTTATTAGTGGATTTATGAAAGAGTATTTTTTATAATATAAAAATATATTTTATTCATAGATGTTTCGCTCTACGTACGTGATCAATGTCGGTTTAGAAGTTATGTTATTTCTTTCCACAAAAAAGATTACTTAAATTTTGAATATGTTCAATATGTATCAAATTGATTTACAAACGATCCAAAATTCCAAATTCAGCCACGTGCGTGTTTTTTGCTAGAAAATACTACCAAGTAGCAAATAAACCAACACCGTGTGAGTTGCCCTTTAAAAACAAGAGAAAAATGTAAAATGACATTATTTATTAAGTTCCAATCTGTCAAATATAATGTGATAAACAATTGGGGAAAACAGGTGGGGGAGGACCCTATAAACATTAACTGACCGTCGAGTCGTCCTCTCGTAGGCTATTCAATTATAGATTTAAGTTGGATTGGAAATATCTTCAGATTTTATTTAAAGGTTTTCAAGCATATCAACGAATGCGTATAACTTTCCAGTTGTTTTTTAAACTCAATTTTGTTGTTGAAAAGTCGACTTACTTATCATAAAAATTCGGCATTAGTATTTCTGAAATTGATTTTTATGTTTAGTTGGAATCTTTTCTACAATTTATTTTAGGTTATCGAAAGAGCAAATATTCGTTTTCTTTTAAATTTCGTTCTAAATTTTAGATTAGGTAGGTACTTCAATTGCATCGAGCCGCTGCAAAATTGAATATTATAAAATGGCATTTATATTTGCAATTATTTTATTAAACCATAAATCGCATCATTTTTATTAATATCGACATTGAAATAAAGGTGGGTTTTTATTGAAATAAAGTAACATTACAAAATAATAACAATGCCTGGTCTACGTTAATTTAAAAATGATATTGCATTGAATTGAATAATTACTAAAAAATAATTAGTATATTATATAATATTGGATAAAATATTATTCGAATTAAAATTATTAAAGGGTATATATAACATCGTTAAAATAGTACTAATCTTTTGCCTTTTCTTTTTATTATTCCCTTCCTAATATTCAATATTTTTTTAAATTTAATGTTGGGTATCTTTCAAATTTTTTGATTAACTTTATTAATGCATATCATATGCATTTACATTTTTTAATAATAATAAATCCAATTAATTATTAAATCAATGTTACCTTATATTACTTTTATAGCTTCCGTTCTAATAATTTTTGCCTTTAAAATATAAATTGAACATATAAGTACTATTTAACTACCGTAAAATGGTATAACTTCGGACTGCTGGGTAATTTCGGACAAATGACGCACACTATTTGCGTTTTGCTAGTGACAGCTTGCAGTCAAATTTTGAACTTCTGTATTATAGGCAAAATACTCTATTGTTCATGTACCGACTTATTTTTGAGTTTTGTCAGCGTGATCCAATATTTGTGTTAGCAGCGTATGTTTGAAGTTTGCCTCGTTTTATGTTAAAATTTATATACTTTGATACTTCCTCAGGTAAGGAAGCTATTATATGTTGTATCAGCATGTCATACTTTTTAAACATTAGTGTAATATATATATAAACAATTTTTCAAAATATTGCCCTTTCAAATTCATTTGCAAATTCAGTGCTCGAGTGGAAGCCATAAAAAATGAAGTTTATACAAACAACTGCCTTAGGTAGAAAAATAAATGTTTTATTTTTCCCGACATTCCCGACATAAATAATGTCATCAGAGCAAATCTTCTCTATTTTGGATCCACCACAGACTCGGCGAGGGTACTATTTCTTTATATATTAAAATTATTTTAAAAAATGTACGTATTTCCCTATCGAATTTATTTGTGAGTCTTAATAAGTTTATATGTACCATCAAACACTTCATAAAATTTTTTTTAAAACTAATTTTCAGTTTCCATTTCGTTGAACTAACAATATGTCTTAAATTGCTATATTTTTGTTATTTTTACATTTTAATAGTTCTGAAAATGAATCGAGAATCGGGCGTCCGAAATTACCCTGCTTTAGTACTAACTTCGGACATTTCACAATATTTTTTTTTTTTTCTTACGCTATAAATAGTACATTATGCACCAAGGGAATAAAGTGATCCTTTTTTGGCCTGAGGGTAAAGGTTTGTTTGCACGAGGCGTAGCCGAGAGCAAAAATTACCCTCAGGCCAAAAAATTCACTTTATTCCCGAGGTGCATATACTGTTTTTTGCAATTGCGGGAGGTAAAGTACTTACTTCGACAATAATTACGAAATTTTAATTAAAATTTGTTCAATAAAGCACGTGGTTGATAGTACCAAAGTAAATGAAGCATAGTTGGTTATATTATTATTGCCAACTAGAATTTTTTCACTAAAAGGTACTAGAATGGTTCAGTTACATTTGTGCCTTTGAAGGAATAAGACGTGTCAAAAGGCTAAAACGTTGAAGTCGTTGACCATGTGGTCGCAGTATTCTATGATCAAGGCGGTCACCAAATTAGAAAATAAGATTGACATCGGCAATTTCCACAAGTTATCCGCTTTTATGAAGCGGAAAAACAAAGTATATGTTCCGAAAAAATCGCGCGTCGTAACCTCTGACCACGTGGTAAAATTTTTAAAAGGGCGCCTCGTGAGAATTTTTTTGTAGCTAAAGTAAGTGCTTTTTATTTATTTCACTGTAGGTTGCACTAATATTGGAATCACAAATTACGGTCAAGTTAACAAAAATATAAATGTTACAAAAAAATGAGAATTAAATTGATAATAAAATCTGGTGACTTCTTTTTTGCCCGGCAGTAACTTCTTTTTTACCCGGCAGTAACTTCTTTTTTGCCCTAGGGCAAAAAAGTACCACTTTACACCCGCAAATCAGGGTCTAAAGTGAGTACTTTACCCCCGCTATTGCAAAAAATTACGTATTTTTTAACAATATTAGATTGACCTATAAGCACTGGCACCTAAAAATAATATTTCATGACGATATTTTGATACATGGTATTTTATATTGAAAAAGAAACGTTAAAATCGTCCGAAATTACTCAACTTGACGGTACTTTAAATCCAAGTTTAAATGTTATTATTTTGAATGCAAAACTATTGTCTCTAAAATTTCACAAATATAATTTTAAAATTTTTAATAAAACTATTTTACAACTTTTAATAAAACTATTTTACAACTTTTAATAAAACTATTTTACAACTTTTATCGAACCATAAAATAAAAACATAGGTACCTATATCGGTGGGCCGTAGAGGTATTAAATTATATTTCCGTCAATATAATACTATATAATATATAATATATGAATAGTTTGAAGATTTTCTTTTGAAAATTTGACTCATTATCATACATATACATATAATACATAAAGGTATACTGAAAAAATGTTTTGCTGCGATCTCACAAACTAATATTTTTTTTACAGTAGAAAGAGACCGAAATATGTTACAATTTCCCGATTTGAACAAAAAGTATTATAAATTCAAAAAATGCTATGTATTAGACAAATATTATAGATTATAAGGTTAACTTTTTAAAATAATTTTGAAATTTGATTTTAACCTTATAGTTGTTATTCTTGAATTTATACTACTTATGGATCAATTGCAACAACAGAATAAAAAAATATGATATTGTATGACATAAAATCCTCAAGTTAAGTATTGGTAACATATTCAATATATAATTAGTTAATATACAATAGGGTTTTCTCGGTATATATAGAACAAGTGGTTCTCTGATGATAAATGCAAATATTTTCTAGTTTCAAAAAATAAAAAACAGTTTGTAATACATCTACTTAGAATTTATTAATTTAGTAAAAAATCCAGGTTCGTAATTGGTTTCTAAAATACAAAACTTACTATTGCGAATAATTCAGTAAGTAAGTTTAGTATGTATTTATAATTTTTAAAAACATAATAAATTATTATTAATCCGCTGTAGTTCCAAATTAAAATTTTCAAAAGTTTTATAAGTTATATTATATTATTATGTTATTTATTAATTATCACAATAAAGAAAAAATCTGGCCAAGTTCAATGGATAATAGAATTACTGAAACAAATGAAATTTTTATTTTAATAATTCCATTATTATTAAAAGATTTCCATATCTTGGAAATTTTCAAATAAAATAGGTTCATACTAAACATACATTTTTGTTATCGAAACTTAAAGCTCTTACGAACCTTCTCGATTTAAATAATTTTTAATAAAGTATATCTTACATACCTACCAATATAAAAGCCTAAAGAGATACAATACTTCTTAAACTAATTTGTTTTCGTTTCTTTTACGCTTACTTAGCAATTGGATTGATAATTGAGGACGAGGTATGTAATAATTGAACAATTAAACAAAAAAATTGTCAATTTCCATTGAGATTTGTTCATATGTTTAAAAATTTTGAAACAATATAATAATCTAATATGTTTATTGTATTAGGATGGAAAAGTAATTACGGAAGACGATTCTAAAAATGCAAATGAAGATCCAAACGAAAACGATTTCGGTTTAGGAGTAGCTCAAATAGTTATCACTGCAGCTACACCAATGATCGAAGAAGCCGAACATCCCTTTCCACCACCCGAAGAAAACGCTTCCGTGAATCACGTGGACGATGAAACTAGCGACAAAAATGAAATATTGCCTGATATTACAGAAGAAACTACAGATGCAGATCGAAACGAAAAATTTGATACTAGAGTAGTTCAAGAAAAGATGGACACCGAAATGGATCCAAAGCGCAAGTCAACAGTAAACGATAATTTTGTTGACGTAGCCGAAGATCAAGTAACAGAATCAGTAGCACTTCCAATTAGTAGTAGTACAGGTAGTGATGGAGAAACTACAGGTCCAAGTACAGCAGATAATTCTTTAACGCAAACTGTTCCCGCTGAAGAAGAAATAGCCGAATCTCCAAAATTATTAGTTGGTGGACGAGCCAGCATTCCCGATGAATTAGAACCTCATCAATTAGCACAATTACAAGATCTGAAAGAATCGAACGCCTAAATAACTTTTAAGTAATTCTCCAAACATTGTTAGTAACAATATTTTTGATGAAATTCATGGAGCTGTAGCCACGACCGATTCATTATGCTTTTAGATATAAAAATGCATCCGTAAATACACCAGATAATAAAAAATAAAGCGATTTTTCGAGTACCTGTTCATCATTTGTATCTATGTGTATAGTGTTCATAATAATATTACATGTTAAAAATTTGCCTTCCTTTAATAATTTCGGTTACGTGCACCGTAAAACAACGTCATTTTTTCCCAAGGATATTCATATTTAGTTAAATAGATACCTACCTTACGGAAGCGAACCTAGTGACAAATTTTACCTAAATTTTGAGTTCCACAAAATCACATATGTAATTCACCTCTGCTTTTGATTCTGATGATAATATTTTAGATTATAGGTTCACAGTTCAGTGGCTGTCTAATCGAAAACCCATAATTATCTTTACTTACATTAAGAATGCTTTGCTTATTATGGAAAAGAATATGTAAGTCCATTCCACAAATTTTTTAGGGTTGACGTATACCACATCATATTTTTTCTATTTTGATGATTTTTGTTTAAATGTACATAGGTTCTGCATTCACTTCCGTTACTGCTACTTAAGAATTTAAATTTATTACTACTACTTCTATTAGTTATTAGAATTTTAAACCAGTCAGTGGTCTACAATGGATATTACATATTCTGTTCTTGTATAGGCGATATGCAAAAATAACTAACCGAATACAAAATAAATACGTACATACATACATAAATCCTGCGTTTGGATAATGAAAAATTCTACCAAACATTTTTATTTTGGCAAAGTATTGATGTAAATGGGTAGGTATTTTGAGAGTCTCGGTGTTTTGTGAATTTGTTTTTTACTTGCAAATCGCACAATCAAACACTGTTAATGTCTAAGCAATAATGTTAAGCTTTTTAATAATAAGTAATAATTTTAATTATTTAAAATGAAAAAGATATATCGTTAAATAATAACCTAATTTGTGAGATTTAAATTTATTCTAACCTTTTTTAAATTTCACGTTACATATTCATTTAAAAAGCATATATGTATAGTATAATAATGTTATCTACTTATGTATTGTAATATTACACTAGAAAATAAAGTTTTATATGATTTTAATGTTTTAAATAAACGAGCTGCAAAGATGAAGACTTAAAAAAAAACTGGTGTATTTCACGGATACAAGAATGAATAGTATATGAAAGAGTGCGCAATAATAATTTGTATCTATCGCAATTAAACCGACCTTTTTCATGAAATTTTAAATATTTTTGAAGTTAAAATAAACTAAGTGATTATACAGGAATTGTTATTTTCATGTCGAATTAAGTTTATGTTTGAATATACCAATAAATTTTAGTTTTTATATGTTAGAAATAAGACATTTTTTAATATTTTGCAATTATGTCTTATAATGGATTTAACATATCCAATCATCAAGTTTTCATAAGCCGTATTAATATTATTAAATATAGTAAAAATATGATGTATTGAATAGATTTCCTACAACTTACCTCAAAACTCATACATATATTATTATTATTATTATTTAGATGCTACAACTTCTAAATTAGTTTACATGATCACAAACTTGTAATTAGTATACCTACATATTATTAAACCTACTGTACTTTTATAATTTTCAAATTATAATATGAAACTTATACACTAACTTATCATAGAGCAATATTATACACACAATAAGTTCATTTTCCCAGTCTTCTTTCAGCGGTGCCTTCTTATTGTAATCTTCAAGTTATCATCATCATTTAATACCTGTAGATATATTCAAAATTAAGAAACTATGCCTTTTCAATTATTTTTTGTGAATTGTTTATAAATTACATAAATTATAAGTATCTAGTTAATTGTAAAAAATAATAAATGAATTTGTCAATGTATTGTGATTTTACACTCAATAATGAATTCAATATCTTTTAGGGCCGATTTTACAATTGTCGGATCTAAGCAATGCTGATATACTATGATTTCGAGTATACAAACCAAATATGTACCTACTGCATTTACATTATTTTATTTATTTACAGTGGTGTAATAATAACTTGCTCTCCTTTCTCGAAAAATTATGTAAGTTACACCCCCGAACTAATACAAATATGTATAATTCAATTATTAGGAAGTGAAGTAGACAATATTAAATCAAAAAACAAACTTTTCCACATACCAAGTTTTTTTGACTTAAATTCGCAGATTCCTTTTCTTTTTCAAGTTAATTTTCATGTAAAATATACTTCTATCAAGTAATTTTACAACAATGTTGAATTTTACGGAGTTATATGGTAATTGCACTATTGCTTCTATTTTTTGGGTAATTTAAAATTTTTTTTGAGTAAAATATGAAATCAAATAATTTTTAGGCATATAATACATAAATCGGGTAATTTTACAGAGTATACGAGTATTTACTATTATTATAAGTGGACAATTTTTACGGTTAAAATTACACCTATTTTTTACAGTGTAGTTTAATTTCCTATTAGGCTATTAGTTTGTAATTTCTATAAGTTTTCTGATAACCTGTCGCTTCATAAAGTAAGAAATATAAGATATAATAATGTAAGAAATTAAATTTTCTACAAAAAAAATCCTGGAAAGTACAGGAGGCATTCCAAGTCGCAGATTATGGTTTTTTAGTAATTATTAATAACTTACGACCAAACATGCAATTAATGCAATTGGTGCAAATAATAAATAAACCGGTCATTAGTTGAATTTTTTAGCTAGTGGTCGATGGTGGCTTCAGTGAGACTGCCACTTCGATCGAGTCTGGTTTGTAGTTCGAGCAAAAAATTAGAAAATATAAAAAAATTAAATATTTTAGGCAGAACAATAAAAAAAATTTAATTGCGATAACTGCAACTTCTTCAGAGTTGAATATTTCAACGGACGTAGGCCATATATTCAGGCCAAATATTTTATCATTGAAGTATCACAACTCCGTTAAACTTTTAATTCTATTTTTGCTGTTTATTGATTACTATATTAAATAAAATTTTAGTATTCGGTAGAAAAAAAAATGGAAATAAAAATATTGTATGGGGCCCATAAGTATGTACTTGATGGGGCTCGATACTTTATTTTCGTTCACGCATTTATAATGCGAATTATATATTGTTTAACTTCAACTTTCACCAAATATCTCAACAACAATCAAATATAGTTGCAATTTAACAAAAATCTAAATAAATAAAATTTTCTCAAAATCCCAATCTTGCTACCAGTAGTTAGTAAAAATAATAGTAATAAGTTTACTTTCCTCAATGTCAGTTGCAGAAAAGAAACTTATTTATATTGTTGTAATTTTTATTGTTTTATTAAAACAAAAAAATTGCAAAATTTGAAGAACTTGCTTATTTTTGTATTAGATTGCTAATTATTAAAATAAATGCACCTGTTTTATTTTATGGCTTGATATAAATTTTCAAAGTTATGGTTTTGATTCGTTATCACACATGTGGTTTATCAATTCAACTTTGCACCAATTAGATTAAGTTCTGTAAAAGATGGTTAATTACAAAAAAATTCAAATCTACCCGCAATTTCCGTTTTATCACTAATTTGTATTAATGCATGCACAAAATCTGTCTTACTCTTTGTTTCATCAGTGTTTTTTTTGTTGATACCTTCTGGATGCAATTCTTTCTAGGTGTTGTCCTCAAATTTGTTGCAAATTTCTAAATCTTCAAAATCACGTTGTTAGGACAATCTTAACAGTAACACTACACTTTTTCCTCTAATTAGGCAAGCAATAAATTATATTGCACTTTATCATTATAAATTTAAACTCAATTGAAATCAAATTCTTCAAATTTTCTTTTACGATTTTTATTCTTATCTTCTCTCGCACTTGCGTAAAATTTATATTTTCCATATTTTATATTTCCGTAAAGCATTTGAATTTTGGTGGTAATTTGAACTTTCCAAATTTTACGCTTGATGAGTATTATAATTGTGTACGAAATTTTATTTTAATATTTCCAAACATTTAATTTCTATTTCCTAACTGAATCAACATCAACATCTACAAGATTTTATTATTGTACCCTTTCATTCAAGGATAATAAGAACCAAAAACATCCTCATGTAATAAATAGATTTTTAAAATTGAATTTTTCAGGAAAGCATTAATAACAAACTTTTTAATTATTCCTTTCTTTTAGGATATTATAATTTTACCCGCATCACAAATAATAAATAAAATAATCTCAATAGTAAAAACCTTCCATAGTAAAGGTAAAAATTAGGGACCCGACTAATTTCAATAAATACATATAATCGATTTTAAATTGTTCGTTAAGATACAACATACAATTATTTTAAAATGCATTATCGCACTTGTGTGGTAATGTTGAATTTTTCAAACTAGTTAAATAAATAGCAACACGATATATATTAAAGTATTTTATAGGTATTAAAATTTCAACCATTCGATATTTATAGATATAATCAATTTTGCTGTGCGATAAATGATCATAGATTGAATTGCCTACCAATTTATTTTGCTTCGCTTGTTTGCTCTGATGAAGATTATGTATAGCCGAACGAGTTTCCTCTCGTGAAATTGATCATCAGGCAAATCGTTCAAATTAAAAATTATCCGGATAAATCAAAGTTCTTGTAATGCCTAAGCACGTATTAGTTATTAATGAAATAAATTGAATTGAGATGTAACGTTGAAATATAAATAAAAAAGCACTAGGTATATGCAGGTTGAGAATATACTTATTACTTACAGGAAGCCATCATCATTATTAACCAGAGTAAAACGTTAGACAAAGTTATTCAGAAGTAAAGAAAAACCTTGACAAAGCATTCATACAAATTTTCGTAAAAATCAAAAAGCAGAGTTGAAACAACATGTTTTAATCATGTTGAAAATAAAGCAACAAGCGCTTAAAAGAAAAAATGTTTAAAACATTTGTTTAAAACATTTTGTTTATACAAAACAATCCTGCAACAAAGTAAACTATAATTTAATGTCTCATAAATCCCAAGAGTTAAATATAGGTATAGATATCTATTGATATTTTAGTTTTATAACAAGAGAAGGTTTGGGAACGTTATTAAGGGTTGATAAAATCGTTGGTGTTATTTTCGATGATATTTAACGCATAAAAGGATGTTCAGTTAAGAAGTAAATGATTGTATTGATTAAACAAGAATTAACCAACGATTCGTAAAGAATTGCGTTTGATAATAATCGTTGGCATGGCTACAGGTTTGAAACGTAGTAATACGACACATATTAATTTAGTGTGTACCTATACGTGATCCCAATAACTTGTAGTCCTATGAAATGTTATATTGCTGTTTCAAAATAAAGAAATGTTGCAAAGTAGTGTCAGGAAAAATTCTAACTCTCCACTGGAAATTTCCAGCAATGTTCAACATCAAATAATGTTAATAACGCAAAAAGAAAAAGACGATTTAACTTTATATGGGTCTCCAGCACCAACGCGTTCAAATCGTTCGGCAACAGTTAAAAGAGCGGCAACATTAAGTAAAATTCAGCCGGAATCAATAAATAATGTTAGTATAGACGACGATAGTTCCAATTCCACAAGTAAAACAGAAACTTCTGCTGAACCTTACTCGCCAGGTGAACGATATCGAAAATCATTGGACAGCACCTACAGACACAGTTTAGAATCCATTTCAGAATATAAAACTAAACATTCATTTTCTTCCGCATGCTTATTTCCAAATCGAGATGCAACTTCTATCGAATCTACAACATCGGATTGTACGGATTACGCGGTAAGAAGTTCGACCGATGTGACTAAAGATAAAACATTGATTAGTGCAAGTTCTAGTTATTTAAGTTGGATTGAAAGTGTTAACAGTGAATACTTTGGAAGTGCGAATTCAACCGCAGAAATTGTAGATATCGATAATAAAGTTGGAGAATGGAATAACTTTTGGCTAAATTATAACAGTTCTAATAATAGATATTTATCGAGCCCATTCTTGTACACATCAACCGACGAGAAAACTTTAGAAGATTTATCCGATTGTAAAAGTACGTGCAGTACTCAAAGGGAATATACGGAAAAGCAAACTTATTTGGACCAATATTATTTATCGCACGACGAAATTACGGAAACTATTCGTTGCACTCAAAGAATCACCGAAATATTACAAAATGCATTAAAACGTACGAACGAAAACGATTTTGATGAATCTAGAAATGATTCCTATTATTCTCAAATGTTTCCAGCATTATTTTCAGTATGTTATTTATTTTTATTTGTTTTATTTGATAATTGCGTAATTTAAAATTTTAGCACTTTAGAAAAAAAGAAGAAACTCCAAAAGAAAGAGTACGATCGTATTCCTTAGAGCCTCAAGAATTGCAAAAACAAAAGCAAATGTTGAAACCGCCTACACAAGCGGGCAGTAGCTGTATCAATGTTTTATTAAATAATGGGGTTGCAGATATTTTGAAGAAAGTCATTAGTAGGCGACGGGAAGTTATTACACCTGATGATTCAACTTCGACTCCCAGAAATAGCTTTTCGGAATGGTCTAGTACCAAATAGACGCGTACATTTTTCATTGTACTCTATGTGCAGGGGGACCAAGAATATTTTTGTTGTTTAGATTAGGCACATACGTCATTGTGCAATAATTGTACATAGTAATGATTGTGAATTTTCGTTTATTTCTCGAACAAAAAAGGAAAAAGTTATAAATTCGCATAATAAAAATCGTTGAACATTATTTTTATTATTGTTAAAAAATTCAATAATTTTAAGTATTTATCTACTAATATATTTTACTAAAATTAATAGGTATTTTATGTTAGTAACAAAATTAAAGATTTGCTTGATAAAAAACACCTGAAAACATTAAAAAATAATTTTTAAAGAAAATAAATTGAGATGCCCGATTTTATTTCAATTATTATTAAATATGACAAAAATTAAACTACTAGAGATATCTTTCATTTAACTTCATTAGTGAAAACAAAATATTTAGAATTTAATACGAAATAAAAGAGCTCAGTAATTATTTTGATATAAAAATATAATTTTTAATTAGGTAACTTAAAATATTATAAGCAATAATATCGGAGATCTCTAATAATAGAGGCCGAAAGATAAGCGTACAAGGTGAAGACTAAGTCTGAGATGGTACGACCAAGGGAGTGAAGATCTGAAGAGGATGTAGGTCAAAAACTGGAAAGAGAGAATGGAAAATGGCCAGTACTGGAGAAAAATTATATAAGAAACCATAGAAGTGACATCAGAGTGTAGTAATGCACCTCAAAAACGGATATACAATAATTATTACTACGGATATGTACTACTGCTGTCAAAAAATTCTCAATCTAACACAAAGTAAAAGTAAAAGAAAAAAAGTAATTTTTAAAAAATTTTAAATATAAAAAAAAAATAAGAAAAAGAAAAAACTCAAAATATTCGTAAATAATGTAAATAATTTTATTAATTTTCATGTCCCAGAATAAAACAAATTAACAATAAAACAATTAACCCTTTAATTTTAATTATTATTTCTGCTGAAATTAATTAAAAAGAATACTCAATCACATGATACGTCCTCTTGTCCTTAACTTAAGAGGAGCAAGAAAGAATTTTTTTGATTTTTTTGAGTTTTGCAAATTATTTTTGTTTATGATAGAATGTGATGTTGAGAGCTCATATGGCGCACGAAACATTAAGATTCAAATAATTTATTGTATGCCTATACAAACTTTATCCTCCGTTTACTCAAAACTAAAATTTTTCAAGTTGTCGTACCTATACTATTACTATAGTATCTTTAGAATTTTTTGAGATAGAGCCTTGATATTTTCAGCGAATGTCAAGCATATTGTTTCAAAAAATCAGCAGGAACACATTTTTGGTAAAACTTAGTGAAGTTAGAAAGCTTAGAAAAAATTTGAATAGTGAAATTTTTAAACCTTCAAAATGTTCTTTTTTAATTTAAAAATTTCGATAATCTTATAATATCAAAAAATAATTTTTAGAGCTAACGAAGCTAAACAAGGAACATTTGAATTTATAAACTCAAAAAAGTGAGTTTTAAAATTCAAAAAATTTAAGTAGGTGAAAAATTCAATTAACCAGCAGAGCTAGTTTTCGACAAATACCCAAGGCATTGGAGAAGAATCAATAGTCTTTCAGAAGATGTTCCACTAATTTTGTCTTGAAATTGGCTTAGGTTTTTGATTTCCAGAATAAGTCTAAGTGTTTATTGAAGATGGTACATGCCATATGCATAAAATGCATAAAAACATGCATTTGAATCACCTGTAATCTGTTCTTCAATTGTTCGGTAAGGAAACCATGGCAAACAGTGATGCAGTATTCCATATGTAACACAAAACTAGCATTACTGTAAGATTCAACTTAACATCTGAAGGAAGAAGGTTCTTAAATCTATAAAGACAAGATTTTAGTTAAAAAAAGCATATTCTCGATATTTTGGAGAATGAGAAATGACTGTCCCATATCATGCCCGGATTTCGCATTTTTTAGCAGAAGTTCACCACGCCACCATTGAGTTTCACTTTGACTCTTTTATTGTCCATCGCTGCTTTGAATCTACTAGGGCTATCAAAGCAATGGCATTGGGTTTTGATGGAGTTCAGAACTAACCCGTTCTGCACTGACTCCGGATTGTGGTTTAGGCTTCCAATGATTCCGTTAATGTTACTAGGATAGTCGGATACGTGTATAGTTGAGTATCGTCTGCATACATCTGGAAACTGAGTAAGAACATATTTAAATATTTATTTTAATTATGAATATATATATTATATAAATAATATAATAATATATATAAAACTAAAAATATAAAGATTAATAATAATATAAACATATAAAAATTGTTTTTTTATAAAAAAACGTTCTATATTTTTGTTTTAATTTATAAATTTTAATCTTAAAATTTCAAAAAATTATTTTTATTCAAAAAAATTTCGAATATTAATATTGAAAACAATTGAATTTTGAAATTCCAAATATTTTAATGTACAAAAAATTTTCAAAATTCATTTTTTGTTTACAAATTTAAATAATCTTATTAGTATAATCATAAAAAAATAGTTTTTCTCCAACCATCTTATAAGCAGTACGTTTAACATACCTAAAAGTTGATGTTTTTATCTCACTCATATAAAAATACGAATATTGCTAAGCAACCTTTTTAATACGTAGCTTATTAACGCCCAGATTCATAGACAAGTAATAAGTTCTAAGTAAGGCATTTCGCGTCGAATTTGTTTTTGATGCAACCTTATTTACTCGGTTGATAAGGGCCAATTTAAAAAGCTGAGTATTAAGTATCAGTAAGGCTTTGTCTATGAATATGGACGTAAAATACTCAGTTTTTAAAGCTAGAATTTAAAATTTTTTAAATATTATATTGGTAATTTATTAAAACTGTTAACTCGTGAAAACATAAATAAAATTAAATAAAAATAAAACGAGTTAAATAAACGATAATAGATTAAATTAATAATTAAATTACAATTTCTGATGAAGGCACAATCAGTGCCGTAATATTAAAGAATTAAAATTGAATTATTCATATGCAAAAATGTAATAAATGGCAAAACAAGGAAAGAAATTTCAAAATAAATAAGATAAAAATTGGAATTTTGCAATAGGCATTATTTGTTAAAAAATATTATTATTTTTATGACCAAGATGTTTAAAAAAAGTTTCCCATACCGGGAATCGAACCCGAGCCTCCTGGGTGAAAGCCAGGTATCCTAGCCACTAGACCATATGGGAGTGTTAATGATAGTTGCCTTTTACAGGTATTAAAAGTGTATAATATTAACTTGCCCGAATAATATAGAGTACAAATAATATAAAAATAATTAGATTAAAAATAGAATTAAACAATTAAATAATGTATCGTCATAATTGCCTGATGAAATTAAATAAATTCGTAAACAATTTTTTTAATCGCAAATTTCGTAAATTTAATTAACCTGTTGTGGTAGCCCTGCTTTTTTATAAGTCAGATTTTAATTTTTATACTTTTGGTAAATGTTGTATGCAATTTTAATGCAGTGAAAATATTGAAATTACTCCCGGAAGTGCCTAATTTTTTAAAATAAACCGTGCTAATTAGTTTAAAATACAATAATGTCATTTACGAGTACATTCTGAAGTAAATTAAAACTGCTATATGTTCAGAAGTCATTAGGTTACGTGCGTACAAAAAATGTAGGTATTGATGACAAAATTGTTAGGTTATTTAAATTTTATTCAATGGCGTCATCAAAAAAATTAGTTTAAACTTTTATTTTTAGAAAAATGTCCACAACCGAACAATTTTCTCTGCGTTGGAATAATTTTCATTCAAATCTTACATCAGGATTTCATGGTCTATTAAAAGCCAACGACTTGGTGGATGTTACTTTATCTGTCGAAGGGCAGTTTCTACAAGCCCATAAACTGGTACTTTCAATTTGTAGTCCCTTGTTTAAGCAGCTGTTTAAAATTAATCCCTGCAAACATCCGGTGATTATACTAAGAGATGTTTCTGCAGGAAACTTAAAAGACATTCTCGAGTTTATGTATCTTGGTGAAGTGAATGTGCTTCGAGACAATTTATCTTCATTTTTGAGAACTGCCGAATTGTTGCAAGTGAAGGGTTTAACTGGTGACGATTCCGTAAGTCAAAAAGTTACAGTTATAAATTATTTGATTCACAACGCAGACAAGAAGTTTTAGGTTTCCACGTTATATCTTTGTAATATTTTTTTTAGAGTGAAACGTCTTCACGGAAGGATGATAAATCAGATTTATTAGGAGAAAGTGAACTTGACCAAGACATTCAACAATATAGTCAATTAATAGAATCATCTGAACAATCGGGTTTGCCACATTATTCAACACCAGAAATATCTTTACCACCATCACAGCCAACAACACCAGCTAGCAATACAAAACGACCCACTAAAAGCCTTTTGAGTAGTTCGAAACGTCAAAAGTCTGAGTTAAATTCAAGTAAATCGAATGTTAAGACTCCAGAAAAGCAGGAAAGAAGTATTACACCAAATCAAACAAACGAAGATGATTCGGAATATGTCGAATGCTCATCGGTAAAGTTAGATGGTAGTATGTATGGTTCGGAAAGCGATGAAGCAAGTGCAAATAAAGAAGTTATAAAACACTTATTAGAATATAATAATGCCAATTTGTCGACACCACAAGATTCGAGTTCCCAAGATCACGGTGAGTTTTGTTTCTTTTTTGCATGTATAACCATTTCATGATTATTGTATCACAAGTTTTTGAATTATTTGCATTGGATTGTGGATTTGCATTGACAAACGTAATAATAGTATAGTTATTCTGCACGTAACTGTTGTTATAATTTTTATTTAATTTCAATTACTTTTGATATTCTAATTTTTTGAGTTGCTTTATAAATTGTTGCACAAATTGGGTAGGGGAGTGTTCCCGGGTATGAGACGGGTTTTGTTTTTGGGCCATAAGTGTTCATTGGTTAAATCAAATCGGGTGTTCTATATTCCAGCTTCAAGGTAATAAAAATACACAACTTTTGTCCGAAGAAAGTTTGGTGATTTCATTAACATGTAAAATTTTATGAACAATTTTCTAAACGTAAGTTTTTCGGAAACAAAAAAATTTGTATCCAGGTATGAGACACCTCGAAAAATCTACTCAAAATTGTAAAATATGAAATGAAAACCTTATATCTCTTTGATAAAGGTTTATTTTAATAATTTTTAAAGCTAATATACTGGCTTATTATAATAAATTGACAATTTTCATTATTAATTATCTTTTGCTTCGAAATCGTCTAAATCGTTATCGCAATCGTTTGGCAAGGCTAAACATCCAAAAAAATTGATTAATGACAATATTTTATAATGGTGTACGATTAGGGTTCGAAAAAAAAAAGTTTATCATACCTTTTATATAGTGTGTCTCATACCCGGATAATGACACTATTTTGAGAAAGACGAGACTATTTTTTTTTTCAATCATATATTGGCATAATCCAATATCGGATCGCAAAATATAAAGAAAACACTAAATGCTAATGCATTACACTTACCTTTTTCAATTGATTTACTCGAAAAAAAATCACTTTGAAAAAAATTTTAAATTACATCGACAATAAAATTTCAAGTTTTTAAAATTGAATGTTTGCTGTTAATAAAAGCAATACGTCGATTCACTTCGGTGTAAGCACAAAACATGGGCCATGTTAAAAGAAATGTTTGGTAGTAGTTAGACCGATTATATTGACGTTGAACTATGAAAAAAGTCGACTGTCTCATACTTGGAGCTGTCTCATACCCGGGAACACTCCCCTATATGTAATGTCGTTGAAATTGTATAGAAAATTAAGTTTAATTTTGATAAACAATAAAACAAAATTTAGTACAAATTCGGTTGTATCTAAGTAATTTAACGTGTTGGTTTAAGCTTACTTTGCAATGACATTATATAATTTACTAAATTGTCTCGAGCGTTTGGAATTAAAAATTCGCATTTTTTTTATGATTATCAAGTTTTTTTTTGAGTGTTGCCTTATTGTATTTTTGCATGGTAAGTAGAATTTTATTCTCGTTGAGCTACTAATAAAATAACCAATACCAATAACATATTTGCAGAAATTTTGAAACCTATGGAAAAATATGCTTGAAATCAGCATAAGGAGTTGTGCAGTGTTTACGCTTTCAATCTACATGTGATATTTATAACAAGTAATTTTAAAACAAAAATATCTTGTTTGTGCATGGATTAGAAATAATGCACAAAATACAAGAAATTTTGCAGTTATGGGGTAAATTGAATTGCTTTAATAAAATTTTGCAGGCCAGATTTATAGATTAAGAATGGAATTCTTAAAACTTTGCTTAATAAGCGATTACAACATGCGGTTACAGCAAGGGGAAGATGTTTTTGGTAGTTACCCAACTTACAGCTTTAGATTTCATTATTTTTATGGCAAATTGTGAAAATAGTGCCTACATTTTTTCGTTTCTTAACAAAATTTTGCAATATATTCAACAGAAAGAGGTTTTTATTCAATCCAATTGAATAATAATCATTAAATAACAGAAATTGCTGAAATAACATGTGATACATACATAAAATGCATTTTTTAAAGTATTATTATAAATCTGGTGCTGCTAATTAGGGTTACTTAACTTGAAAAATTTATATTATTCTAAAATACTTTTATTAATTTTTTTCTATTTTCTAGTCTATGAACAATTTATGAATTGTTAATTATTTTGTTTTCTATTTTCAAATATAACTTTTACAACTAATACATTGATTTTTATTAGTATTGTAATTACAGTAATACTTTTTGTAAAGCTGCATAATTGGATTGATACAAAGTAAGATAACCCGCATGCATTTGATAGCCTTCAATGAAATATTAATTGTGCCATTAAATTTAGGAAAATCTGAAGGACAAGGCAATAAACATCCGTACAATTGCGAAAAATGTTGTAAGAGATTTTCAAGGCGGGACCATCTAAGGACTCACGAGAAAAATATACATGGAGAAGATGCAGGGCCATTTGCTTGTGTAATATGCACTCAGTTGTATAAAAATTCAGAAAGTCTCAGAAAGCATATTGCAAAATTTCATTACCAGAAGGTAACTGAACATGGTCAAAAGATTCAAGCCAATGTATAGAATTATTGATAACATCTTGGTATGAATTGAAGGTTGACCAGTTTAATCTTGCATTTTTTGATAAAAGGAAGCCACGCGACATCTCCGAATGAGTTATTCAGTTAACTTAGAGTTATCTGAACGTAATATGTCTAATAATGTTAAAAGTATTACATATTTCAATATCATAATAATTAAGGTAAAAATGCAAAGCAACCCGAGTGTTCTACTTTGGGTTTGGGTATCGCCGCAAATTGCATTCAATCTTATTTTTTTAAATATACAATATTTCACTACGTATTAAATGGGAAAGTAAATAATATGAACACTGAAAATGTAGTTAATGATTACTTTTGTCACATAGTGCAAGATTGCTGCTATTTTAATTTTCACATAATGCAGTCATTACATTTTGAAAAATTCAGAAATACGATTTTCTTGCTTAAACTTTTTAGTTATTTGCTGATCAAGGTCTTGGATTGGTTATTTTGTCAACATCCTTATCTGAAGTAGTTAAATCCTCTTATAGAATAATTTTCTAGCCCTAGACAACATCGGAGAACAAAAGTGTATAAGTTAATATTAAAATATAATAACAATTTTGATAAAATACACTTCAGTTTACAAGTGTTTAAAGTAAATAAAATTCTGCGTAAAATTAATCAGTCGTTTTATTAATTGTTAATTTAACTAGTATAATTTTTATATAACTTAATATATTTTCACTAGTTAATAATTCATAGTTAATTAAAATTAAAAAAATTATTATTGGCCTAGTTGTTCAGGAGATATACTAATTGTTTCTTTTGTACATTTGGAAAAAAAATTCTCATCTTGGAAGTTGTAGGGGCCAAAACAATATTTTGTAATATATATGTCTTTAATTTGGACATAGGACGTATGTATAGGTCATTAATCCATGACTTCTTTTCGGTCTGAGCCAGATTTAGAAAACAAAGGTTTTCTTCAATGCTTAACTAAATAATTTACTCAAAGAAAATTTTATTTCTGGGTGATTTATACAAAAAATTACATAATGATTGAACTAGTATTATTTGAAATTAAATGATATACAGGGTGAACAAATTTCGTTCTTGCAGGCTAATTTGGTTTTTATTACCGAACTTATAAACTACTTTGAATTCTGTGGTACTTTTTTAATTTGATAAGTTATTTATTACTAAAGTGTATATAAATAGGTAAATACAATATTATTTATTAAATATCTTGAAAAATATATTGCAACAAAAAAAGACAATTAACATTTTTTATCGACGTAATTATGATAAATATAAATGTTTTTAAGTTATAAACTAAGGAGAAGATAGTTCATGAAATTATCTTCTCAGATGTATTTTGGAAATCTTCGTCTTGTAGAAACTGCGATCACGGGACACAAAATAAACATAAAATCTGTTTATTGAAATTTCTCAGAATCGTTATTTTTGAGATACGGTGTTCTTTTTTAGTGGGGTAGTATGTCTAGTTGTGCCATAAATTCTGTCTTATTATGTTCTGGAATATACGATATGATTTTTGAGATGCACGTCTATACTTTTTATCAATAATTAATTTTAAAGTAGCTTGCCCAATTTTGTTAAGAACTAATTGTTAGTCCTTTAAAAAGAACGAAATTTGTTCGCACTTAAGAAACATTGTTAAATCACGTTTTGTGTGTTTAGAAACCACATTGGTACCTACAATTTTATGTATAATGTAATGAATTAATGGTGTATTTAATTAAAATTAAGAAATGCCAAAGTTGAAATTAATTTTATATAATAGATATCGAACATCACACTCTTAGTAAATTGTGTTAAATATTTTATAAGTATTATTCAGTATTTATTCTATCAGTAATTTTCTACATACTACCTAATATGTGTTAGTAGAGCTGTAACTTTTTACTTAAATGTTGATAACTACTCCTACCAAAGTAAAACAACTAAAAAAAATTAAGATTTTCAAATCATCACAAAAGTGTACAAGTTCTGTGCTGAATTAAATTTTATTTTTAAAGTTTTGAGCATTTGAAGTTTTTTTCTTTTTCGAAAATTAAATGTTTTAATTATTAACATCATAGCACTGAATTAGTATCTGTTTTTGTTAGTTTTTAGTTTGTTGTTTATAATTTCTAAGGGTAATATTTGTTAGGCAATATCCATAGAGTGTCAATGCTTACGGGAGGGCTGAGTTGAGAAAGTTCGTTAAACCAGGAATTTCTCTTCAGTAATTCAATCAGTAATCACAGCAAACCACTACTGTGGAAATTAATTTAATTAATTTTATATCACGAAGAAGAAAATGTGTTCAAAATTTTTTATACTTAATACCTAAGCTTAATACTTATTTAAAAAAATGTGTAGATGATGAAACAAAATTTTTCATGCTTACCAGTCTTATATTACAATACCATTTATCCTCTGTGATACTTTCAATGTAATATTGTTTTTGATTGATATTATTAGGGAAGGCAACTTGAATACTACCAAGATAATGTACCTACATTGTATGTAATTATTATCGAAAAACTTTTGGTACATTATAAAAGCTTTATGGCGAAAGTCAGTACATCGGACTTCTTTAAAATTTAAAGAGGGAATCTTTATTTGAAATTGTTTCAAACATAAATATCTCTACTAATAGCTGTAAAATTTAATGTTAGGCTGCAAGATGTTTTTAAATACAATTTTATACCATTTGCTGATTTAAATATTTCTAAAAACTATGATACGATTAAAAATACCCTTCGATAAAAGATTTATTTAGTTTACCGCAACTTGTTTTTAGATATTTATTAATGCTTTTTGCATAAGTTAGTTATCGAGTTTTTAACCTAAATTGTATATAAAATTATTTAACTAAATTGTATGCTTGCTCATTTGAATTGATTTTGTTTATTATAACTAATTTAAATGTTTTATTTGTTTTTTACATGTTATTAAATTTGTTATTATACGGTGAACTTATAAAGTTTGGAATAAATCCGATAACATTTTTGACAGGAAAATTTTCAGAAAGTAATCAGACAGATAATCAACAGTAATATCTCAAATGCACAAAAATAACCGATTAAATTTTGACGTTTTTTCAACAAAGTTTTGCGAGTAAATTTGCCACATAACAAAATTACGAGTGCATAGCACGAAGAATTTTGGGTGGAAAATTAAATAAAAATTACGTTCGTTATATTGTTTTTTCTTCTCCATACTAAAAAAAATTCTACTTGCTCCAAATTCGTTACAAAACATAAGGGTTGCCATTTAAAAAAATGTTATGATGTCAGTTCAAAAAGAAAACACAATAAAACATGCCAACGGTGGAGAAAAGCGACATTTAAAAAATAAGCTTGATGTGTCCGAGAATTTTCTGAGCAACTTCCACTAAACATTTTTATCAAATTTTTTCTCAACTTTACGAGCTCACTGTATAACTTATTCAAGTAATTTATATTAAATTTTGTGTTTTATAAATATTTTTTATGTACATTATATTATTTACAGAAAATAAACATTTTTCTAAATATATTTAATTACGTTTTATTGCTTGAAAGGAATTGGTTGATGGTTTTTTGTAATAGTTTTTTCTTTTTATTGTGTTACATGTAATCCAAGTATTTGATAAGTTCATGGTGTTTGTATTTTTATTAATCATTCTAGTTAGAATCTAATTTATCTGTCAAAAGAACTATCACTTCTTATATTTAGTTTTTGTGGGTACAACATTACAAATTGTAAAATTGCAATTGTTACTAATTATCACTGTATTAAATACTAACACATCAATTTTTAATTCAAAAATAAAATTATTGCATTATTACAATTTTGTTACCATTGGTGTATGGTGATCGATTAACTCTGTACATACTTCCATTAAACTAAGGTAATAGTTACATTGCAATGTTTAATTTTCTATACTACATTGTGTTGCTTTCAGATGTACTGTTGTATTCTGTGGATTCTAAAGGACATGTGTATTGCCCGTATTGCTACAGAAAGTTTGTAAACCGCTATAACTTAAAGGTTCATATACGTGACAAGCACGATAATAACCCAGTTAATTTAGATTGCATTATATGTGGCAAAACAATGCGCAATAGAAGCTGTCTGCGTGTTCACCTGTATCACCACAGAAAACAACGTCAACAAGTTGATGAGGGCGACACTCCAGTCGAGTAGGTAATAGTTTTATTGTTACCATTGTGAATATTTAATTTTCATTTATAACCAAGGCTATTTTAATTTATTTAACATATTTTTGATACTTATTAAAGCAAGGTTTGGTATTAGTATTGTTAAGTTGAATTTAACGATTTAAAAAAATTAACTAAAATTAAATTTTTAATTAGGTGTTGCTGAATTAGAATTAATCTATGATGCATAATGTTATAACCGTATTATTATGTAAAATAAAACAAAAAATGGGTAAAAGTTACTGATTCTTAGAGTAGTTTGAGTTTTTTCAACTTTTCATTGTGCTCATTATACAACCAAGTACAATAATTCAGGTTTTTGTTTTGACTTAATAAAGTGATAATAGTTTATGTGTAATTAACAATTTAAATACTCACCTATATTTAATAACCTAAAGAGTTTATTTAATTTGTTTTTGTTATAAGATTTGTAATTTTAGTTCTATGTAATTGTTTAACAAAATGTATGGTTGCTATGAAGTATGAAGAATATAGAGGTAATTCAAAATTAGTGACTTTGCCCTTATTAAGAGTCGATTGAGTAATCTTGAGAGTTGCTTTGGATTATTGAAATTTAAACTGTATTGTAGCAACAGCCGGTTTTCCGAGAATCAATTCTAGATATGGTCTCAAGTCGCAACTATTAGTAAGGGCATTATTAAATTATACATTTCGTGACCTAAAAAACAAGCTAAACTACAAGATACTGGATGATTATTTAGTTTTTCCAGTGATTTCAATTTTCGCAGTATTAAATTGATCTTGACTATATAAGTCACTGTTTTTTGTATCGTTCATTCATTCTATCCATAGTATGTATCACAATATCTAGTCTAATATTAAGTGTTGAAATTAGTTTTGCAATAATTTGGCAGTTATATTTCTTCATTCTAATTGTTGCTATAAATATTTTTTTACTGGTTGCTATTTTATAAAATTCCTAGTTACAATAATAATAATTATTATAAAGTTACTACCTTAGGTACCTACCTATTTATTTTGAATGCTATCTATTGTGACACAAAAACATTCCTAATTTTTATACCTATTATGTAATTAAATTTATAAAAAATACGTTTCTTTGTCAGGTTTATTGTTACGTTTCTGAGTTTGTATTATTTATAATAATGAAAATAGATATAAAATTAAACAACTGTTAAAGTATGAGAAGTAAAATTATAAAATAAATTTTTTATATTTTGTTAAATTTTATTTAATTTTGAGCTTTTCAGTCTTTCGAACCCCTTTTAATATTGCTTGAGTGGTGTCGAACTTAATTGTTATGCAACTACATTGGTGTGAAAATCGGTCTGCAACTTGATTGCAATGGTCGACTTGGCATTTCTAACTTATATCTCTTACATTTCTAGTACTGCGATTCTCAGGATCATTATTAGTCCATCCGTATTGGATTTTCCTACTCATATTGTAGCTACCTTGGAATATAAATCAGGTGGTCTACTATAGGCATATCCATCTTATATTTAGGCAGTGGTGGCTCCTGACTTTTCTATGGGAGGATACAAAACTTGAAGAAGAAAGAAAATAGGTCTACTGAGACAATGATTTAAGGTGGATATAATCCCGCTTGTTTGTTGACGTGTACAAAGTAAACCTGGAGTCACTGCCATTCAAAGAAAAAACTTTTTAGGAAAACACTGATGAAGAGAAAATAATCTACCAAGCCCGAAGTACATCCTAAGCCATTTTGTTTTTACCAAAATTTTATAATATTTGAATAACTGGGTAAAGTTAGTTGCTCAAAAATTTTCGCTTTTATCGATGTTTTACTTAAGGCATTACAAAGCTCTCTTTAAAATATAGAAAAATGAACATAGTCGGAATGTAATTTGTATTTTATAACACAATTTTTTTAAATTATCTACTAATCCTAACCATGTCAGAGAACGCGGGCATTATTGTACCTGGTGAAGTCAAATTAATGGCGTTTCTGTTCATGGTGACATGATTTATTATAAATTATCATTGAATTTAAAAATAGATTATAACAAAATAAGATTAAATTTTGACATCTTTGGTTAAATGTGTTAATAGGAAATTTGCCACGCAATAAAATTAGGAGTGCGCAGTACGAGGGAATTAGGTGGAAAATAATAAAAACAATTTTTTTAATCAACTAACCCTATTTGAAACTAAAGCCGATTCCACGGAAGCCCTACCCTGTTATAAATTTTATTCGACCCCATGGTGGAGCACAATTATTATCATCACCTTTAAAATTTAAATGTTTTTAATCTTTTAATTTAAATAAACAACCTAATGAGAATTAACACTTTTATTTTAGAAGTTTTATTCTCAGCAGATCAGATTCTGAAGTTACTAATTAGTTGTATTATAAATTTATATAATATTTCTATATTTAAGTCAATGTGCGTTAGACTTGGTCTTGAAAATGTCGGATAGTGCTAAAAATTAAAAACAGTAATGAATTATTAAAGCAACTAATCCATTTATTTAACTTACTCCATGTTACCGTATATTGGTTGTTCGTCATCTTCAACGGTGTACTTACGTCGCAATTTAGCCGCTTTACCTAATGTAATGTGGGTTTTTCTTTTCAAATACACAGTTTGTAATGCACCGGATTCGTCTGATGGCGAATTAGGTGAGTTGTCATTCATAGTGCTCAGAGGAATTGAATCTTGTGGTATAATATTCTTTCTACGAAGAACATCAAATTCTTCGGGTGCTATAAATTGAATGTTAATGAAATTTATTTAAAAAACTCTTTTCTTTTAACTTACTCAAAATAAATTCATCTAAACCTGTTAAAGGATCGACGCCAAAAAATATTGATATGCCAACATCGTAATTGGCTTCAAAGTACAAAACTACCGCTGCCAAAATTAGGCAAAGAACACCTAAATAAATTTAAATAAACTATCCATTATTTAATAATTAATTAGTAACTAGGTACCTGTTGAAAACGCTAGCCAATAATGAAAACCAAATGATGTGATGATTGTTGCTTCTTCAAATGGTATAACTAGAGGGTTCGGATTTCTAATAACCAACCATAATAAATTACCAAATAACAACAAAACTCCACAGATTCCAAGGAAGTATGCTCCATACCGAATAACGGAACGGAAAAATATGTTGGCTAAAAGCCAACAAGGAAATGCGGTCCACAGAAGTATATGGGTGTACCACCCAGCAGTACGGTAAAATCTTCCAAATCTAAAGCCTTCACCATCTATGACGAAGTAATCTACTATCCATAATATTGGCAAAGGTAAGCCTTTGTATTGAGCAGCTCTAAATTGTTGTTGTAAATGCCCAGCTGCAACAATTGTGTTGTGTTTAAGATAGTTATTGTGATTATAATCGGGTGGCAATTGAGGTGCAATGACCAGAAATATTTTACTAACCGTACGGACCGAATCCCACACGACCTTGATCCCAAGTCCATTCAAAACGTTCGTTATAATCAATTACTTCTTTGGCAAAAACGCTCCCTTCATCGGGTGAACTTTTTAAAGTAACATTTATAGATCGAAGACCTATATATAGGCCAATACTACCATTAATTTCATGTCCAGTTCCAACTCGATACGGAGTTTTACTTTTTATATGAGCTACTTCCCATTCTTGACCAAAATTCGATACTAAAATATAAAAAAATTATTTTGATTTTATAATCATTTAATTTTACGAAAACTTACAAATTATAAATAATCCAATAATAAGACTGAAAACGGTCCTAATATATACATTAATATTCTGAAAAAGATTAAAATTTAAGAAATTTCAAAGTAGTAATACAAAATATTTCTTACGGTTTTCCACCTAGGACTTAAGCGTGATAGTAAAAAGCAGAATAATAGTATAAAAAATGCACAAATAAATCCAGCATCTAGCACATCTACAGTAACTGCAGTTTTATTTGCGGGATATTGTGTTGGAAAGCCGTCTGAGCGACTAAAAGAAAACCAAACCATTTTCAAATATAACTCAAACGAAACAAGAACATTATTAAATTAACATTAAAAAATACCAATGGTGAAAACTTATCAGTTCCTTCCTGTGATAAGGTAATAAATAAATCATCGTTTTATTTTTAATCAAATAACGTTAAAAATATGAGTTGGTCGTATTTATTCTTTCACCGCAACTTTATTAAATTTAATCTGAAATTCCCTTTTGGTCTGAGGATATTTTCCATTATCATCAAAAGGAAACAAATTTTTGAAATTTATTAGAAGATAATTTTATCAAGGATCAAATCCGGGCAAAGTAAGAACTTTATTTCTGATTGTTTCTATTCTCAAAATGTAATCAATGTTGACACTGTGTCCTCCCCAGTTAAGAATTTCTAAGTTTGAACCTATAAGGTATTCAAATAGCGACTTTTCTCTATTGTTGCAATCTCCATTTCTCCAAGAGAAATTAAAGGAATTAGAGTTGCAGCATACGACGAGGTATCATGGTTATAATTGGTTGAGACTCAACAATGTCCATTTTGGCCTTGGTGAGTTTGGCCAGAGGGTTGGAGTGGTCAATCAGTGCCATTCGGTACATCTACTGCTGGGCACTGTGAGGCGATGGCTGAGCCTCTTTTATTGTAAGGGGGCTTGTGTTCATTTTCCGAGGTTTGGACCCAGCCCGTTCATTCCTGCAAATTTTCTTCGCATCGTAGGGTTTGTGCTTTTTAGCGCGAGACAGTGTTGGCATCCAGCGTAGCATGACATCATCTAGGGAAGCTCCGGAGGATATGACTGCATTAGAATCGCTTCCCAAAACTACTGATAAATCGCCAGTGTCTAGTGAAAACCTCGTAAGTCCAAATTTGGCAAAAAAAATTTTATTGGCGTAATTCTTTAAGATGCAAGGTTTTGAACTATATCTATATTCGAATAAAAAAATTGGTTGTCAAATTTGGACTTACGAATCTAATATCCAGCTCTGTAAAATACTAAATTGAGAGGAGCAATTAATGCAACTTTTATAATTAACTACTAGTTTATTAGCTATTCGGTAAAATTGACAGACTGGATGATAAATTAGTATCACATAAACTAGGAGGTTTATGCACATTAGCTTTACTATGTAATTTAAGAGTAGTATTTTTAATTTTCCAATTATTATCAGAAAACGGATCACGAGCCAACATAAAAATTTGTTCAAAAACACCAACACAAATATTGTTCGAATGTAAAGTTCCACAAACTAAGATTACAACTAAACCATGTGGATTCATTTCTCCTTTTACACCATCACTTAACAAATTTGGATTAAAGTGTAACTTGTATTCACATTTCGTCTTAAATAATAATTTAACAATTTCGTTGACATCGACAACTTCCTCTTCGACAGTTGAACTGGACGTTATTAGTTGTAGTTTCAATTTCGCATCTCTCCAAAAATGTTCCACACTAATCGGTTCATTACAATTCATCATTGTGTAAAACCATTCCGCAAATTTAACAGCCATTACGTCTAATTCCGGTACGATTTCATTTTCAACAATTCTATCTTTTGGGGTAGGATCGGAATCTTTTAAATTCCAATATTCACGTACGATATCTATCAGTTCTGGCTTTGTTATCGGCAAGGCTACCGAAACTTTGTTTTTGTGTAAATACTGAAATAGTAAATCTCTTGTTATAGTTTTTCGTCGCAGTATGCTTTGAAAATTAGGTGAATGCATTAAAACTGTTTCAACTGCATCTGTAACCAAATTTTAAGTTACTTAAAGTATATTGTAAGTAAAAGAAAAACCAACCTTCTCTATTATTCAATTTTTTTTTCAACAATCCCTGCGTTACTGTAGCTGCTAAAGCAAATAAATCGTCATTTTCCAAATTTGCTAAAATTTGACGAATGCCATTTTTAGCTTTAATGTTATCCATTATAGATTTTTATTCAGTTACAAATTTTTTATTTGTACAAATAAGTAAGGTTATACAAATGCGTACAAATGTCAAGTGGCTGTCAAAAATTTCAAATATAAAAATTAAATGAATAAATGAACAAAAATATATTGTAATATATTTTGAAAATGAGATCTGAAATAAACTATTTTTTTGGGTTAGATAATGTATATTGAGCAAATAGAGTTTTTTGAAGTTTTATAAAATACATTTCGAAATAATATTACGAAATCAAAATCAACTGTACAATCTATGTTTAAAATCTACGATTTTATTTTTGTATACCTCTTGTATACCTACACGCGCCTACATACACGTTTTATATTTTATGTAGTGGCTAGGTGTACGTCTGGCATTTTATTATATACAGTGACTCACAAAAGTCTTCCGACCAAAACATTTTTCAATCAATCGCTTGTATATGTATAGTATATTATTGTCTTATTAGAAACTAATGTTTGCTATTTTAACATTGCTATGCACTGACTCAAGTGTTTTACACTTTTCATATTTTCTGGATAACAAATTTGTTTATTTTTTATGTTCAATGAGATAATATAATTACATGTTTAAATTAATTTAGATTATAATCATCGTCAGACAGAAGCCTGTTTGATTTTAAATAAATAGGTAAAGAATAATGTAAATTTATTATCATTATTTTGTTAAACGTACAAATAGCCACTGCATTTAACTTGCTATTAAGACTTGGAACGTGCGAATAATTAGTGCCTATTTTTTATTTGCTAACGAAAGTGACAGTGAAGTTTGGTTATGAATAACTTGGTCAAATACAAGTGATTTTTGTTTAATAATGGCATATTGTCTCTTGAGTACCACTAGGAGGTTAGAAAGAATTCTTTGGAAAAGCGTAAAATTACAGTATGTCGATAATAAAGTATGGTGTAATATAGCGCAATGTGTAGGACGTGATGATGAAAATTTACAATTTTAGAGTTTTTCTGTGGTAAAATCTGCACTAAGAGATTGGAAATTGTTTTGTAATAAACAATCACCTAAGGGGTTCGAAAAATATTTTCAACCCAGTTCTAAACAACCACGAAAAGAAGCTAAAGATGCTCCTGTCAAGGAAGGTAAAGAGTCCCCTGGTTCAGCAGGTAAAGGTGATCCTAAACCTCCACCATCTCGAACACCTGGTTCCAGCGGATCATCCAAGCCATACGAACAATGGTCATTTGGACTTTTTGGAGGCACAGGTAGCAGGTTAGTCAAGTTTGTTTTATGTATAAAAATACTAATTGTTGTAAATTTTAGGGGGAGCGGTGGAAAACCATTTGGTGATGGCGATAGGGACAAGTGGTATATATTTGGAGCAGTTGGTGCTGCAGCATTACTAGTTGCTATTGGTTTCTGGGAAATGAATTATAAGGAAATTGGATGGAAAGATTTTGTTCATAAGTACGGTATTATTGACCATATCATGTTTTCATTTAGAAAATATTTTTTGATTGTAGTTACTTAGCAAGAGGAATTGTGGAAAAGTTAGAAGTTGTTAATAAAAAGTGGGTTCGAGTACGTTTGACTCCAGGAAATACTGTAGATGGTTCAGTAAGTATAAATAAATTTAACATGGTTTGTTTATTACAACAGATTTAGATGCGGTTAATTAACGTTGAGTTTTTGTTATAAAAAAGCAACAATCTGACACTAAGAAATCAAAAAAATTCTGTAAGGTTTTGAAACTACTAGTATAAGCAAAAAACAAATTTCATAATTTTGTTTTTTCTCATAAGCTCTCAATAATTTCGTTATTACTTTTTCGGCTTTAAATTAAAAATTAATATTTTGGTCCCGGTATTAATTACGTCATGAAAAATGAGCTTACATTGAAAACATTAAATTTTACATTTTAAAAATTTGGATTTTGGAAAGCTGTATCACAAAAATTTTCCGGTTACAATATTTTAATTACTTTATTTTTTTAGCAGAATTCTATTCTCTATACTAGGTCACTTTTATTGTGCACCACAAATTCACTGAAATTGAGCTATTCGCAAAAATGAACAATTATCAACTAGAAAAGCTAACAGCAAAGGCACAAAGGTGTACGATTAATCTAGTAGTAGAATGCTCAATTGTTGGGGTGAAGGTATCGGGTGAAAAACTAATGTTACAACCAAATGCACATAACTTCTCAACTTGGAACCCGTTTATATTAATAAAATTTCAAGTAATTTGAAATAGTCTCAAAATAATTAGTCTGATTAACTTACTGGGTAGTTTTTTTATATTAAGTTATTAAGAATGAACAAGAAAATAAGGCAAAATAATTGTACTATAAAATAAAGTAAAAACAAATTTTATATAAAACATTACAAATTACTGCAAGAAACCTAATAAATCTGTTGTAAAAAATTAAACAATCATAATATACTTATCACATTTTTAATATTTTTGGTACCTAATCTGCTAAGTAAGTCGATGAAAAACAGAAGGACAACCTGCTGTTCTTGTACCCGAGAGCATGATGTGCTGGCAGATCCTAAATTTTAAAATAAATTTAAAAATAAAATTTACTTTAGTTTGTAATATGTATTTTACATCAACGTAGAACTTTCAAGTATTTTGTAGATTTTTAAAATTATTTTATAGGAATCTTGCTTGTCAAGGCATATTTTAAATATATGAGTAGTTGGACAACCTTACCTAGATTTGAGATAATAGGATCTATTAGTTTAGATTTGTCTATTAAGTACAAGCACAGATTAAATATACTACAGATAGCTCGCGCTTATGGGAGAAAGAGTGTCCCTTTTCAGGTATTTGGAAGCCAATTTTCTTAGTATGGAAGCCATTCACTTTATATTATAGAGGCGCTGGCTGTTCGTGTTTATTCGTGGTTACGTTATCATTTCTCTTCTAGCCGCGGTTGTTGTACGATCGTGCTGCTAGACATTCATTAGCTCACATCGCTAATGTAGCGATAGACCGTGGGTATGGTCGGTTACTTACGGAGTTTTCCTGCTGGTACCCCACCAGAAATATATTACAAGGATAGGCAGCCCTCTAGAATTCAGAAAAATACATTGCGCGAGCTATCTGTAGTATTTAATCTGTGGTACAAGTATTTTTAAGTTTAGGATTTCTCCGGTAAACACCACTGTATTTTTATTGTAAGATTGTTTCTTTGATAATTCTCACAAATATTGCATAATTTACCAAGTGATTTTAATTTTCCCCCATCCCCCAAAGAATTAATGTAACTGCCTAAACTACCCTGGCTTCTAAAGACGGTAATTACTCTAATTACCTCCTCGAATTTGAACTTGTAATATATGTTTTTGGATCAAAAACATTTGATATTTTGAATGTTAATAGTAACAGAAATTATGCTCTTTTTATGTTCAAGAATTTTCTAAATTGTAGAGTATGCTATGGTTTAATATTGGAAGTGTGGATTCATTTGAAAGGAATCTTGAAAATGCACAATTAGAAATGAGCGTCGAGCCCCCAAACTTTGTTCCTGTTATATACAAAACTGAAATCGAAGCGTCTAGTCTCTCTGGAGTTTTACCTACCCTAATTATTATGGGTTTCCTTATATTCATGATGAGACGTTCAGCAGAAATGATGGGAGGACGTAAAGGCAGGAAAGGTGGTGGTCTGTTTGGAGGAGTAATGGAAAGCACGGCTAAACTTATAAATTCAAATGAAATTGGTGTTCGATTTAAGTGAGTTACCTACCCCCAAATAATGTGAAAACAATGTTTTACGTTTTAATTACAGAGATGTTGCAGGTTGTGAAGAAGCAAAAATTGAAATTTTAGAATTTGTAAATTTTTTGAAAAATCCTCAACAATACATAAATTTGGGAGCAAAAATTCCTAAAGGCGCAATGTTGACAGGTAAGTTAAAATAACTTGAACTATTTTTCAAGGTTATAAATTACTTCTTTTTCAGGACCTCCCGGCACTGGAAAAACCTTATTAGCTAAAGCAACTGCTGGTGAAGCTCACGTACCGTTTATTACGGTATCTGGTTCCGAATTTTTAGAAATGTTTGTTGGTGTAGGACCTTCTCGAGTTCGAGACTTATTTTCGATGGCAAGAAAACATGCACCTTGCATTTTGTTCATAGATGAAATTGACGCAGTGGGTAGGAAACGTGGAGGACGTAGTTTTGGAGGGCATTCGGAGCAAGAAAATACTTTAAATCAACTTTTAGTAGAAATGGATGGTTTTAATACGACCACGAATGTGGTGGTTTTGGCTGCCACTAATCGTATAGATATTTTAGATAAAGCTTTGTTGAGACCAGGACGTTTTGATAGACAAATTTTTGTTCCTGCCCCTGACATAAAGGGTAGAGCAAGTATATTTAAGGTGCACTTAGGTCCTCTTAAAAGTAGTTTAGATAAAAATGATTTATCACGTAAAATGGCAGCATTAACACCTGGCTTTACTGGAGCCGATATTGCCAATGTGTGTAACGAGGCTGCTTTGATTGCAGCTCGAGACCTAAACGAAACAATTAATATGAAACATTTCGAACAAGCCATAGAACGTGTTGTGGCTGGTATGGAGAAAAAGACCAATGTCTTATCGCCTGAAGAAAAGAAAACTGTGGCTTATCATGAAGCGGGACATGCTGTAGCTGGTTGGTTTTTGGAATATGCCGATCCGTTGTTAAAGGTTTCAATTATTCCTCGTGGAAAAGGATTAGGCTATGCTCAATATTTGCCAAAGGATCAATATCTCTACACAAAAGAACAACTGTTTGACAGAATGTGTATGACTTTAGGTGGGCGTGTCTCCGAAGAGTTATTCTTTGGTAGAATTACAACTGGCGCACAAGATGATCTTCAAAAAATCACTCAAAGTGCGTATGCTCAAGTAGTAGAATTTGGTATGAACGAGAAAGTTGGCAATATTAGTTTTCCTATGCGTAGGGAGGGCGATATGATGATAGAAAAACCTTATTCTGAAGACACTGCAAAACTTATTGATTTAGAGGTGAGAAAGTTAATAGATAATGCTCACAAGCGTACCACAGAACTACTAACAGAGCATAAAGCTAATGTTCAAATAGTGGCTGAAAGATTATTGAAACAGGAAATCATTAGTCGAGACGATATGATTGAGCTGTTAGGTAAAAGACCTTTCCCAGAAAAATCTACTTACGAAGAGTTTGTCGAAGGAACAGGTTCCTTTGAAGAAGATACATCACTACCAGAAGGTTTACGTGAATGGAACAAGGAGAGGGATTGCAAAGAAGAACCTGCGAAAGTGTAATTAATTTTGTAATAGTATAAACATGTCGATAATAAAATTAATGCTTTAAATTATTAAAAATGATATTTAGTTATTGTTTATTTTTATTTTGTTGTTTATAAGTGTAAAATAAAATTAAACATAGTTTTTTTAGTTAATAATGTGGTAAATAAAAAACGAACATTTTTTATCGATACAAAAATAAATAAATTTTAAATTTAAAAGAATTCTAAATTTATTCCGCGAAATTTGGTAAAGGTACTAAGTATTGGTACGTATAGAAAATTTTGTAAAGAATTTTACATTGTAATTGTTTAAGTCAAAATTAATTTGAAGAATTTATAACACAACACCAACACCAAATTGATTTCAGCCTGGTAGAAATATTTTAACCAAGCAATTTATTAATTGTTTCGAGAACTTTGAGAAATCGTAATATGTGAAGAGGGATTCAAAGGCATTTGTAAGTAGCAAAATCAATTTAAAATTCCTCCCACAGTTTAACATCTGTAATATTTTAATCGGTTCAAGATGGAATAAAGAATTCAAAAAGCGTTTGCAGTTAGTACAACGAAATAAAACGGAGGAATGGAGTCAAAACTACTAGGAAAAATAAAAAAAAACTAAAATGGAAAAGGGTATAAATCGGTATTTGACAGTCAAGAACTTTGATGAAGAACTGTCGTCAAGCCAAAAAGTTTGTGCAGTTCAAAGCCAGTTAAAGTGCATCGCAAGTGCCTTTATTCTGAAGGAAGAATAAAGCAACATCTACACCCGGATTAAAGGTTAATTAAAGTATTTATTAACATTTAGACCTGGAAGCTGAGTATGAAGCTGCTCTCGTTCTTATCCCTAATTAATAAGAATACAATTTTTTAAATCTAATTTTGGTTCATTTAGATAAGTAGGGTTCACCCGAATCAGAAAATATGGCAATGCCGCTGCTGTATATTGGCAGCAAAATAAAATGTCGCCGCTAGTATCAAAACAGGAATTACTCTTGGCACGGCTTTGTTGATACCTTCGTTAATATAGATTCTAACGTTCTAAAAAATTCATTAGTAATGTAATCGGAGGGGGCATTGGGTCTAAAGTCCCTTATAAGCATTTGAAAAGCGTTAAGAAAATCCATTAAAATTTATTTTTAAATAATGTGTTATTCTGCCCCCTATCACAAAGACCTTTAGGCCAATCCGGGTCCGAGGTCCTGTGTTTACAGGTTTGATTCCAATTAGACGCTAAATTATTTATGCAGTTTCATGCTTATAGGGCCGTACCTACGGACTGACGATGGGCGAAGTTAATATGATATTGAAAAAAAAGTACTAAATCAGTAGCGGGTCATCAGAGGCGTAGTGAGTGTTGTTGGGGCCCCGGTGCAAAATATTTGAGGAGGCCCCTCTGTCCTAGAATAAAGTAGTTAAGTAAAATAAAATTTCCTAGCCTCAAACAAAATATTTTCTGTTAGGGGCCCTCAAATCGTCTGGGCTTCTGTGCTCCGCACCGAACTGCCTTGTCATAGCTACGCCACTGCATGTCATAAAGATAGTCAGGTCAAAGTCAAAATAATCATGCATTTATAGCAATGCAATTACAATTGAGGGGTCTAGAAGTAAAAGGATTCAAGTGCATTTTCAGTAGTTCTGCAATAAATTGCTGTAAAGTTAACTTGAAATTCAAAATTCCAGGAATAAGTTTTGAAAACTGAATTATTGTCTTTTTAAAAGCGTAAAAAAATTCCAAAAATCAATTTACCTCTAAGTTAAGATGCCCTTTAAGTATGATATTCTGCATTATTTAAAAAAGTCACTTGAACCCTTTAAATTTTAGGCTCCTCAATTGGCAAAATTTTAGAAAATATATTTGCATTTTATTTAAAGCCATTATCAAATTATTACCTAATTAAAACCTTAATATACATAAATAATTTTTGACCTGCGAAATCATACTTTTTTGTTATAATTTTTGGAATAATGTTCGTTATAGCAAATAAACATATTATATTTTTGGAGGTACAAACGATTACCGCGTTCAAAATTTATACAGTCGACTAAGAAACCGCTGTGGTATATAGTAGTATGACTACACACTATTAAACTATTATAAAATACTACTACAGTACTACACTACTACATATGCATATAGTATGTAAAAAATATTCTAAGTAACTGTAATTTCCATATTATTTTTAAACGTTGATTATTATTGTAGATATATTTTTCATTTTTTATCTGACGTTACGTCGGACAAAACATTTTATATTTTTGTTATAACCAAGTTTTTTTTTTTAATATTAGGAGAGAAACGAGTTGAGAGATATTCTAGGCTCTCTGTCGAGTATACTTTTCGGTAATATTCGTAATAAAACTTTTCAATAAACTATGAAAATAAATAATTAATCAATAAACTGCAAATGGGTGGTTTAGGACTTGTCACGAATAGTCGAATTTTGTATGCACCAAAACGTTAATTTGAATTTCATGTTTATTTAAAATTTTGAAATTCTACTCCAATTTTTTTTAATTAAATTAAAATTGATTACTTTGTACAATATCTACTATAAACAAATAAAAAATAAATTTAAATGTAGTAATTTTAGTTGCCAAAAGTGAGATATCGGAAATTTTATATTACATACAATCATACATACATAGATATTTAGTAGAGGCGCGCTAGATATTCACCTCGGAATACGTGGAACCTGCTCCGATTTTGATGAAATTGGTCGCAATCGCTTTTAAATCGTATTTAAAACAAAGTTTACCACCTGAGAACACTTGCTTTTTGTTTTCTTCGGAATTGAAAATATTTCACCAATTTTTTTTTTTTTTCGTTTCTAACAAAGAAATTACGTAGTAAGAGTTTCTTAAAAATAATGAGTATAATAGTAGTGAAGAAAACGAAGAATAGAAAGCAATTTATATGGTATTGCCAGTTTATTTTTACAATTTCAGTCTTAAAAGTTAATATCGGCTTGATCCTCGGTATCCACGTTTACTGTTCTAATAATCGGCCTCGAATTGAGGCAACCAATTCCACTGCACCCACCACAAATTTGTGTGCACTATAACCCACTTATCTTGCAACCATAGTCTGGGTCACAGCCTTTCTGGCAATTGAAAAAAATTGCTTTTAACATATTCTCTGGGGTTGGTTGTTGGTTCATCAGAATGGGCTTCAGAAGTTGTCAATCAAAGCAGGGCAAAGCAGCTAACTGAGCAGCTCTAGTATTTTTTATGGCTGATTTGATGAAACTCTCGTGCCTAGGTTGAGGCACGAGAATGCAACTTTCAGGAGCGATAAAAAAGTTCGTGGTCTAACTGCAGCCATAATGGCATGAGCAATAGAAGTGTATTCTTCTCATAGGAATCGATGTTAGTTTGATCTCCTTTAAAATAATTTCGCGAACGAAATAAAGCAATGCGTTTGGTATGGATTTGTTAATATTGTCGAACGGTTGATCAATCGCTAGGTAACTCTCCTTCAAACATCCTTTAGTTCTGATACGGCTCCGGATAATTTCGGCCGCAGCTTGTAGAATGCGAAATTCTTCTTTCTCGTCATTTTGAAAACGTGCATTATACCAATCGTTCTTCAAAATTTCATGATGTTTCTTCGCAAAACAGATGATGAAATTACCTGCGGATTTACTAGATATGACTATATTATCTTCATATTTCGACAGTAGGCATTTTATTATAGTTTTATCGTCAGGAACATGCGAACTAGTGATTATATCCTGCACTGTTGTAAAGTGAATTGGGAATCACAGTTTCCTTCAAAATACTTGTATATTTTCTCCATTGCATCGGTTACTATGACAGGGGATCGTCTAGGGGTTTTGTCTTTTTGTTGCTCCGAGGACTTTACCAACGAAGTAAAACAATCTGCATGATATCGGGCTTCCAGTGATTTTATATTAATTTCATTTGGAATTCTCGTAAGAATTGCTCGAGCTTGATTATCTCTTCGTTCTTTAACCACATTGAGCACCATTTCTTTGAAGTGATATCGGATCTTTTATCGGATCTGCATCGTGATTGTAAAAAAATACAAAAAATATTTGAGTTTTAAAGGTCAACTAGGTTTAAACGTTAGTATTAAGTAAACCTTAACTCACACATTTCAATAATAATTTCACGTAAATCGAGCCCCTTTCCTTGTAGGACCCGGGGCGTTGGATGCCCCCTTAGTCTGCCACTGAATCTACACTTTTACTACACTACTACACTTATTTTCAAACGGAATTCGCCATAATACGTACTCATACTCTATGTACGTACTTTAAATGCGGTTCGACGAAAAATAAAATTTTTCTTATAAACAAAATACTATTACACCCAGTACCCTTAAGGAACTCTTACTGCGCAATTTCTCTGTTATAAACGAAAAAAAATAAAATAAAATGGTAAAAAATTTTCAATTCTGAAGAAAAAAAGAGCAAGTGTTCTCAGGTGGTAAACTTTGTTTGAAATTCGATTTCAAAACGATTGCGACCAATTTCATCAAAATCGGAGCTGGTTCCACGTATTCCGAGGTTTCGACGTTATATCGTCTAGCGCGCCTCTACTAATTATATTACACATTAAAAAAGTATTTAAAATTATTAAAACACATAGTACGAAGTGACGTACAACTTTGTAGTTGAAATGTTGCGAAAAATTGATACTAGACTATGGTTTAGAATTAAGCAAAATAAAATTGCTGGAGTTACAAAACTAATAAAACAGAAGGAAGTTTTATTGAAAAACACTTAAAATCAATTAATGTATGTTTAATCTCGTTTGAGTGATTTTTCTTATAGATGAGCAAATTCAATGTCCACTTTGGTTGTTTGTTAGAGCGAGCGAGAAAGTTTTCCCTAGCGGGCCGTTCCGGTTTGTGCCTACACTGTTGCTCTCAGCTCAACTTGCATCACATCCCCAACCCTTACGAATGCTATTGCCTCATTCCCTTTACTAGCCCACTCAACTATGCCGCGCCGGCCCATTCCCTTTACGACAGCTTTGCTTCGAAAACAGTGGGACCGCAGCAGAATACTCCGACCATGAAAAATTTAATCTAGAATCCCCGTTCTCGTTGAAACTGTCGCATCGAGTCGTGTCCAATTTCTGTATCCGTTTGCTATCAAGTGGTGTCCAGCCCGTTGGGGCATACTGACGCTCTGCATCACAATATGTGACAACTGTCATGAATAGTCCTCTCTTACACCGAGAACAAAATATTCTGACAGTTTAATTGCAACTTCATGTAAAATGCTTTTTCAATTTAAATTTTTTACAACCAAATAACCAGATATAATTCCTTTTGTAATTCAACTAGAAAAATTCAGTTTGTATTTCCAAATTAAACATTTATTAACACACTTTTTAAAATTGCATTTTTTAAAACTTTACAAGCTTGATAAAAACATACCAGATCGTTTTTAACCAAATTAATTTTATATTGAAATGCGACTGCAAGTGCAGTACAAATAAGACGAGCATGTTTTAGACAAATAGATTTTAAGGTATATTGGTAAACCATTTTGTGAGTTTCGAACAAAATAAGTAAAGTAAAAATAGAATCGATGTTTTAGACAATTTTAAATCAAATCACTTTTTAGATATCCCAAGTTTTTTAAGATTCCTTTAAATTTCAAACGAGGAATATAAGTACTACTATCAATGAAAGTAATTATTTAATTTCAGTAGATATAGAAAAGAAGAAACATAATATTTTTTTTCTAATATAATTCTCATATATGGCTAACAGAAAATATGATATAACACGTAATATATTAAAATGTAACATTAAGATGTGCTTAAAGTATTAAAGAGTTTTCTTATAAATCATGTAAACTTTTAAAATGGATCTATACATTCCAACAAGTGTAACTAAAGTGATATATTACAATTTAAAAGTACCTACTGCTCTCGAATATTTTTTTGTTTCTCTTGTTTTAATTTTTAAGTGGAATTTTAAAAATTGATTTATGTAGTACGAAACCTACATTGAAGCTTATTGGTGTTATTAATGTCCCATTGTAATTAGGTTTAGTATACCAGAGGATATGAATGTTGCATATTAATTTAGCTTGATTCAGTCAATGGTAAATGTGATAATATATCACGATCTAGTCAGCTGTACTACCACTAGATCAGCTCTGTTGCCCCTTTTGTATATTATGTTCGCGAATATGAGAAAAGTCAAATATTTACACCAGGCTTAACATTGGTTGTATAGATTATCGATGGTAGGCAGTTACTAATATATTTCTATTGTTAAAATTTAATAAAAGCTGTTATATGGTGAAGTATGTTTGTATGTTCGATTACTAACATAATAGTGGAGAGATTTACAAAATTTCTGAATTTTGCATTTTATACATTCAAATTGAAATACTTTCATTATTCAAATACGAGTATTTAACATACTTATATAATGATAATTATTTAGAAGAAATGGTTCTTAATTCATACTAGCTCGTGCATACGCAATAGTTTGTTGTAACAGTTGGAGCAATTTAACTAATCTGAAGTTTATAACTACAAATGTACGCTATTCCATAACTACATAATCCCTCATACACAATTTAAGCAACTCAATTGTCCATGTAAATTAAGCCGTAGAGGTATGGGTTGCTATTAAATACAATCGTAGAGTTTATGCTAAGACTACTTGAGAGTATTAAACTAGACGCCTCGATTTAAACTTAGATAAATTTCAAATGTAATAATGTAAATTAGTAATACTACATACTTAGACGCTACGTTTTAAATTATATTGTTTAAGTAAGTAATGAAGTGTTTCTTGGATTAGAGAATTATTTCACTTGTACTATATCCAAAAAGAACGACAAGGATAAGAAAGATAGTATACAAGGCATAAGTAGTAGGAAAGAAATAAAGTTGCATAGCCATTGGGCCATTACTTATTATATCGCTGCACAGACACAATAGAAATTTATATTTTACATTGCCTCTATATTGGTTTTCATTAATTAAAAAGTATTTACTTACTGTAGTATTTGAAAAAACATAATTGAATTTCAAAATTTAATGACTCCTTTTCCTGAAATTAAATTTTTTTTTTAAGAAAGCGGTATCGTCATATAGCGGCTGTCAGGAATGTGGAATTTAAGCGTGGTATTGTTCACATTAATGAACTTGTTTGCATGTTTAAAAGTTGCAATACATTTTTTGAAATGCATTGTATTAAATACAATATTATAAAAAACAATTCTGAATTAGTGTGGATCTACGCTTGTTTCCCGAACCAAGTTAATTTAAAAATACGATAGCAATTTAATCAAGCTAAAATTTTTAAAGTTATTCGTGCATTTATAATAGTTAGATGCAAATACAAAACTAACTTTCTGATTGTTGTTTCTAGTTGAAATAATCAAAGTTTATGGATATAACTTTATATTTTACAAGTTGAAAATCAAACAAAATTTTTAGCTATTATGAAAAATTTCCGTGCAAAATAAAGAAACGCAAAAATATGATAAATAATGTATAACACTGACATTTTAGAAAATAGAGTGAGATAATCTCCCGTTGTTTATACGAGCTCAGATTTTGGAGTGAGTCAAGATCTATGTACTATTTATGTTTGGAAAAGTTTATTGCAACTAGAAAAAATGTTTTGCCAAAATTTAAACTGTTCTTAGAGGATCTAAGTTGAAGTAATTACGCTAATCCGACTAGAAATAGAGCAAATTTTTTTTGTAATAATTTTGTCAAAAAATCATTCAAATATATGTATCAAAAATTAATATAATATTTAATATTGATTTTACTGGATTTAAAAAGAGTTTAAAATCGCTTAATGTTTGCTAAGCCTTTAAATTTCTGATAATATGTTACTCCAAACAATATCTTGTACCGATAATGGTGATTGTAGATGAGAGATACGAATCGGCTAGCCTTTAAGCTTCTCGCAATACAGTCCGAAAAATTTAAGTTTCTTCTGGTTGTTAGTGTTCAAAATCTAATATTAAATAGATGTTAATGTTAGAAAAAATTTTGTTTTCCAGCTGATTGTATGAAAAGATTATATCAAGTTATAGCCGCCACTGGTAATATGCAATATAAAATAATTTGTGTAGCTGATACCAAAAATAATAAAATGTTTTACACTTAGGGTAGAGATGGAGAGGTAGAATATACCAAATTAAAAGACTTGTGCAGTGTTATAGTGTTAGTAATTATATTATTGTTGCTATTATCAGCACACCCTACATACTGCTGATTGTTACGGTTATCCAAGCATTTTGTGTCAGTGCACAGCACATTATCGTCATCATATTGAAAATTAGCAAGAGCATGTTTTGTTAATATCGCTGCAAGCAGATTTTGGTTTTGTTTTAATAATTTTAAAAAAACTGGACGATAGCACGAAGACACGTATCGAACCGGTGCGGTGCTTTAAAAAATGCGATCGAAATTAATCAAAACATTTTAATTATTACTATATTATGTTTAATAATAATGACTTTATAATGAAACTTAAATCGTAATATAAAATATATGATTTTGGATTATCTTCCGTAACAGTTACGGTCGCGTTCATGAAATTAAGCTGGTGGCGATTACGAAGCTCTTCTTTCATGACTTGAATTTGCATTTGGCTTGACTTAATCAGCTTTTAGAACGTTTATATGGCAGTCTGTGACCCTCTGGTCGGTAACTTCTCTCTTACTTAGGTGACATTACCATAATCCCACTGTCTTCCAATGGGAAGCATTTAAATGGAATTGCTCACCATACGGTTTTTATAATACCACTAATAATGAAGGCAGTTGGACAAGGTATTCTTATCTACCTTGTTAAACAGAAATACTGAAATTTTGAAATCCAAAACTTAAATAATTTAAAATTTTGGTTTACTTTCATTGGCTGTGGCTGTTTAAGAATATACTGATATAAAAGTAAAAAGAATTACGACAATGTGGTTTAAATAAATAATATTCAAAGTAGATTACAAAGAAGATAAATATGGCTTACTTAATGAATGCAATAAGGAACAATGTTGAAAAGAAAATTTAAATTAAGTGTATCTTGTAAAAACTTTAAAAAGTCTCATGGGTCGCATGTAACGAGCCAACTTAAAAAGTTTCTTTAAACACAACAGTATTATTACTACCTAAAAAGGTAAGTTTGTTCAGTACTCTGAAAAGCATTGTTTCAATTTTGTTTTACAAGTAAAACCAACTGCTATATTTAAATAACATAATTACTATATACGTAGAAAGATTTAAAAATAATTTCACGCACGTTTTCATTATTAATCGTGATTATAAAATTAACAGTAGGTAAATTTCAATATAAAATTGTGGTACCCAATTTTACAAACGTGAACGAACAAATCAAGATAACGTAAGTCTGTAGCCACCATTAACCTGATTTATAAATTGAATTGGTTGCTTTATTCGCCGGCACTATAATTTCAAGTTTTATTGCTTTAGTAAATTAAATTTAATTTTCAAATGTTTTTAAAAGATGATGTTAATGTAACTAAAATTTTGTGCAATAATAAATTGTAATTTCTACTCTGGACTGTACACGTATCGAGGTACTTACATAAACTGTTTTATTAAAACTGTTCTGTTTACATAATCTACTGGGGAATTATTAGGATATTTAAAAAGTTATGTTTAATATTTAGAATACAAAATGTACATACCTAACGACTGACGCATTTAATGGTGGGTTTATGCAATACTTAATTTTGCGTAATTTAATTTAATTTAAAAAATTCTTAGGATTATATGTTGATTGAGTTCATGGAAGATGAAACAAATTCTTAAAATTTGTTAGGTTGATTGTAAATTTCCATTTAAGCTTTTCAAGTTCAGAGCAGGGGATAGTTAAGCAAATTAAAAAAAAACAAGAATATTAGAAAATATAAAAAAATAGACTTTATTATTGTGTTTAATTTTAAAGCATTCAACTTAGTTTAATTTCATTTCTATTGTTTGTACCAATAAATGTACCAATATGTGAAATGTACCATTTCATATATATTTAATATATTTTTGTTTACTTGTAGTGTGCTACGAAACTAGCATTTAGCAACAAAATTTTACTATTAATTTCAAACTAATAGATAGGTTACACCTACGTCCACCCCGTTTTGTTATTTTCTTACCTGTTGTTCCTAAAAGCATATTTTAAAAGCAGTTTCCTGAACTTTAATATTCCCTTAATGTACTGCTATTAAAAATATTGATAACAACTACTGATGACAGTAGATTCAACAGATATCAATTATTCATAAAATATTCAAAAATTTTAAGTGGTTTATCTTGAAATTTTTAACAGCTTTTTTGCACATTTTCTTAAAAGTTTCAACATAAGTAAATTTATAGTTTAATAATTTACATCTTCTTCGAGCACCACACATTATATGCAGTGCGTAAATGATCAACTTGGTCGAAGTGTAGAAGAATTACTAGGAAATTTAATATTATATTAATTCGGTGGTTTCCGAATTTTATGGAAATGCATAATTCATAATAGGTCACAAGTATTAGGCTACTTAACAAAATTCTTTGAATTCAATCTTAAATTTTTGTAATTTTTATATTCAAATGCTTTTAAGTTTTAAATCAAAATTTTTTTTATGATATCACTAAAAAGCTAGTTAAATTTCTAAATTAAAAAAAAATTTTTTGAAAAATACAAAATTAAAACATTTTTAAATTAATATAAATTGAACTAATTAAGTTAACAACATTAAAACCAATTAAGTTTTTAAGTTTCGATGATTTTCACCACCTTCATCAGAGATTATTTAATTATTAAAAACAAAATTAATACAAATAGGAAAACAAATTCCTTATAGATTAGGTCGTGAATCAATATTGTTAACTGAACTTGTTCAATTTTAATTAATTTACTAATATATTTCACAAATTTATATTTAATATCAATTTTAAATAAAATCTAGAACTATAATTTTTAAAATTTTTTATTTAGAAGTTCACAAAATTTTAATATTCTTTTAGCTTTTTCGTTCCAAAAAAAAATATTTCCTTGAAATTAAAATATTATTTACATTTATAAATAAAAACATTATACAAAATGAAATTTCAAATATAAAAAATATAAGTTTTTAAATTTACAAATTTTACATACAAATTTTTTGAATTCCAAACAATATTTGTTATTTGAAATTTTCTTTTTGAGAGTATAAGATTATCTTTTCTAAATTATAATATAAAACATATTGAAGAATATAAAATTTTTTTAATTCTTTTGTAATGAAGGTGCCGAAATTCAAAGTTTAAAATTAAAACTATTTTATTTAATATAGGCGCCATCCGTACGAACAGGGTTCCTACTTGACTGGAAACGCTGGAAAAGTTAGGGAATTTTAAATTATGCAAATTATGTCACGGAAAATCAGGGAATTTTGAATTTTTAAGGGGGGGAGTAGGGTCGGAAAATCGATTTTTTATTTTTTTTCTGATACTAAAACTTCTAAGAAATATTTTCAGAAAATTTGAAATCGTTAAGAGCAAAACTTTTCGAGTTATAGACAATTCAGTTTCCGGACGCTCGGTCTCTCTTGACCGTAATTAGACTCCTTTGTTATTATAATTTTCAAAATATACCGGATTTTAAAGGCCGAAGGGGAAAAGAGATTTTTTTTTATTATTTTTATTATTTTAACTAAATAATGCATTCATTCATGTAGCAAAACATTAATCGCGTTTTTCTCAAAACTTTTTTGTTTTAATCGGTAGTCAAAATTTCTCGAAAACTGCTGGACCGATTTCGCCTAAACTTCGCATACCTTTTTACATACTTAATACTCGGTTCTGAATAAAAGATTTTTTTTCAATTACAACTTATATTTTTTCCCCCCTTAAGCGAAAGACGGGGAAATTAAACTTTATTGGGTCGGGAACATTTTTTGAAACATTCAGAAACAAAATTAGTTGTAAAAATTACTTTTCTTATTTCTGTAAATTATTAAAATTTATAATTTCCAAATTTTATCCAAGTTCCAAATGCTAGGGATAATTTTCAATTTTTGTAATCGAAAATTTGGAAAAGTCAGGGAATCCTGAAAATCAAAATTATTATTTTACAAAATTTTAAATTAAAAAAGCCAAATGTTTAATTTCGATTAAATGAATACTTGTAATACATCGTTGAATTGTTTTTAATCAATTAACTATACTTTTTTCTTAAATTTAATAAATTTTAACTGAAATTAAATCTCAAATTTGTCATTTTGCACCAAATTAAAAAATCCGGGAAACCCTCCTCCCCCGAACCCATCTCCGCTTAAGGCGCATTTTTCGTACTTGGCCATAGGCGCCAAAAGTCCTAGTTACGGCACTGCCCATCATGCTCATCGAACGAAAGAGATGGCAACACCTGGTGCAGAAAATCGACCAATAGAAACTATTTTTTTCTAAAGCCCAAACCAAAGCACGGTCGAAAGACTTGCGATAACTTTCACTACAGTGGTGGACTACAGGGGTATCGCTAAAATAATGCCCACCCACAATTTCAAACACTTCGGTTTTAAGCTTCTCGAAGACAAACCGATTAAGATTAGTTGTACCATTCGAACATAAACAAACGATAACACCCATATTCTTATTTTACATTACCCTGGACAAGACTTCCAAGGGTAAGAAATAATTCATCATTTTAAAAATATTGAAGACGTCCTAGTTTAAACCTCCTACCAAATCAAAAAACTAAAAATAAACGAAGAACGCAATTTGGATCAAAATCATATTTTTTTATTAAAAAAGCATTCAAAATAAAAGAGAAAATAACCCGATCGGATTAGTGCTTCTTTCGCAAGGTTAGGAGAATTTGAAGAAAAAGTCATATTTCAAAAAATGGATAGTCAAAACCATTTGAAAAAAAATCAAGAACGCGGTTTTCATCGCTCTCAAAAACATGTAATTGGGCATAGCCGGATAAGCACATGAAAAGTGCCTCCGTTCCGAAAATTTTATCCTTTAAGTATGTTATGTAAGTGTAGTTGAAAACGCTACTCACAAATTTTGAGCTCAAAATATTCATTTTTTAGCCAGATATCATAAAAAAACGAAAAATCTAAAATAATTTTTTTCTCAGGAACTACTGAACCGATATCGTCCAATAAATAGGAGCCTTCTCTTATAGTTTTAGCCGACTTAGAGAAAAAAAATTAGAAATTTTCTATTGAAAAAATGTACAAAAAATAAATTTTGAAATTTTCAAAAATTTTTTTTTTGAGTTTTCGAAATAACACCCCTCCAATTTTTTTTTTATAAAATCTCTCGGTATTAATCTATAATATATAATTTTTTCAAATTTTAAAAAGTGGTAGAACACCTTCAAAAATAAGAAATAAAAATTATTTTTTTTACCTTAAATATATATATTTATGGTAGAACCAACAAATAAGCATTGATTGAACTTAACTTAATGAATCTTAATAATCATTACTAGAGACCGGGTGCCGTATTCTCGAACTCACACGACTTTATTCGCATGCGAATCATTGTATTTTGACCAATCAGAGAGTGCGAATACTTAATTTTCATGCGAAAGTGACGTATTTTCGTATGCGAATCAAGTCGTGTGAGTTCAAGAATAGGGCCCCACTGATAAATAAGTACGGTTTTTTGAAAAATAAGTGCTTAAAAAAGCATGATATATTATAAAATAAGTTCGAATTATGTCAAAAAAAGCTATGAAAAAGTTAACAATTGAAACAAAAAAAGGTAAAACAAAAGAAATAAACAAAGAACACTTTTGCACCTATTATTTGATTAAGTTAAAATATATTGTAATGGAACGTTAATTTTTAAGTTAACTTCCTTCTCTTACCTTCGTTTGCCTCGGCTAACTTAACCAATCGGAGAGCTAGAGTTCTCAGGAGCGGGTTCCTAACGATCTTACGGCTAATAAAATGCGTGTGGTGACAAAAATAGGTTTATTTAACAGCGTACCCACTATGATAAATTTCATACGCTTCAGGTTTTTTTTGTGTTTTGTGTTTGTTTGAAAGTATCGGAATTTTATTTATTTGGATCAAATTTATCCCCTTGACTAAATTCGATATCTTCAAAACAACTTGTGTAAAATGTGTAGCAAAATTTAAGAAAACAATTGTATAAATCTTGAATAAAATTTCTTTAAAAATTTAAAGTTTTTGTGAACCGACCTTTTATCTTCACTGCCACGGTTGTAAAGAAGGATCCTGTATTTTCATGTGTGTAAGCCGACCAGAAGCCAAACCTCCCTATCTTCGTGCTTCTGACTTAATTTTGTTAAATCGATAAACCAAATTTTATCCACGCAGTTGTAGATTCTTCGTTTTGTAGTGACAGAGCTTGTGCAGTTTAAAAGTATCTTCAGGCGTGAAACGGTAAGTAATTCCAAAATCACAAATTTTCTTATACCAAAATTTTCACTTTCAAAATGGAGGATCTTCCTTATCAAAAATTAACACGTTTTGATTTCAGAAAAATAATTATACCATCAAAAATATCGGAAATTTCAATGATGCAGCATCCAATGCACCAAATGCACAATTATCTCATCCAAAAATCAACAATACTCGCCAAATTATGTCCAAAATGTCCAAAAATGTCGGACACTAAAATTATTCGCCCCCTTATCTGCGAATGCACATGTAGGAGAGTGCTCTTATCTTCTTTCCAACTTGCAAAATTCAAACTTTCAGGTAAAAATTGTTGTATACAGGCACTTACGAAATTATCTAACACCGTTTCACTTCACATTTAAATAATACAAAAATTTTGTGTAATTTAGAGTGTTATTGTTACATTTACCTGATGGTATCGCTGTTAAAAACCCTTTGTGAGCTTTTAACGCTCTTTTTAATAAAATAAAACTCGCAAGATCGTTCATTACACCACAATATAGAGGGTATTCCATGCTAAATCTGTCACTTTTTTAAGTGACCCCTTTCGATTTTTCTCAAAATTTTATATGTTTTTGAGACCAATGTAATACTCGTTTATGATTTTTTTCCAAATATTTTTGACCATCCGTTTTTTAAATATGATTTTTTTTAAATGTTTATAACATTGCGAGAGATGCACCTATCGGATCGTTTGCTTTGAAAGTTTTTGATTTTCAATACTCTTTAAAAAAAAAATAATATGATTTTGATCCAAATCATTGTGTTCACAGTTAATTTTTAGTTTAATGCAAAAAAAGTTGCATCTGGCAATGCTAGATAAATAAAACGGAAAAGCTGACTGAAATCACTAATTCGGTGTAATAAAATCTATTTAATTCAGTTAAAATAGAGCAGGTGAAAAAATCACATTTAAGGGTACGTTTATATTGGAGCTATGATTAGTGATAAGAGCTAAGAAATTTTTTAGCTCTTATCATTTATCACAGCTCCAACATAAACTTACCCTTATTTGCTTTGGCTTGTGCGCTGCTTCAACATAAACAGAAACATAAAACTTCAAAGTTTTGCTTTTCTCTGCTTCGCTAGTATCGTGGCTTTTATCGCTTATCGCAGCTAAAGAACATAAACGTACCCTAAGTAGTTAACAAGAATTTAAATGGCAAATAAAATAAGTCCTAAATAAGCATTAAAATAAAATAATAAGCATGAGTAAAAGCAAAAAAACAAAACATTGCCGCCTAAGGTCAAAAAATTAATTTTAAGTCAAAGTAAAATTTTAAACTCGAAAATAAATTCAAAATAAGCACAAAAATAGAAAATAAGCGAAAAATCGCAAAACAGGCAAAAAAAGCATGAAAAACTATACGTTAAAATTCATAATTTTATGTAATTCCTCCAGATCTCAAATTTCAAAGAGCTGCTTTTAAAATTCACAATAAGCAAAAATGATTAAAATCCGGTCTCTAATCATCACTATGTATTTATTACAGGCTGAAAATTTATTTTCGTTTTCTATTCCATAAATATATATATATTTAAGGTAAAAAAAATAATTTTTATTTCTTATTTTTGAAGGTGTTCTACCACTTTTTAAAATTTGAAAAAATTATATATTATAGATTAATACCGAGAGATTTTATAAAAAAAAAAATTGGAGGGGTGTTATTTCGAAAACTCAAAAAAAAAATTTTTGAAAATTTCAAAATTTATTTTTTGTACATTTTTTCAATAGAAAATTTCTAATTTTTTTTCTCTAAGTCGGCTAAAACTATAAGAGAAGGCTCCTATTTATTGGACGATATCGGTTCAGTAGTTCCTGAGAAAAAAATTATTTCAGATTTTTCGTTTTTTTATGATATCTAGCTAAAAAATGAATATTTTGAGCTCAAAATTTGTGAGTAGCGTTTTCAACTACATTTACATTACATACTTAAAGGATAAAATTTTCGGAGCGGGGGCACTTTTCATGTGCTTATCCGGCTATGCCCTTTTGAGAAAAATCGAAAGGGGTCAACTAAAAAAGTGACAGATTTGGCGTGGAATGCCTCATCTGTTTTAATTTTTATAATATGAGATTATGACCTATTTTGGGCCCAAATCAAAATAACTCATTTAAAGAGGAAAAAAATCTGGACTTTTATAAGTGTTTATAAGTGGAAATGCTACCTAAAACCACCCCCACTCAAGTATAAATTATTTACCTTTATTATAAGCCTCTTTACCATTTCCACTTGTAAAAGTCCAGATAACAATTTTTTTTCCAAGTGTAATTTGGTTGGACTAATACTAGAAACGGTTAATTTAAGATTTTTGGAACCTTTTTTGACAAATTTGCCCCTGTTCCGGTTTAAATCTGTTCTAGAAAACTTAAGGCTTTTCTTCTGATATTTAATTATAGAGTATAAACAAAAAAAATTCAGTTATCTTTACATAGACCTCTTTTGCACTATGTATAGATAGGATTATTGTTATATTGTTTTCAGAAAAAAAAAATATTTTTTTAAATATATACAAGGAGCAGCCTGGGAAGCAACTCCAGGAAATCAAAATCATCAAATTGAAAACCTTTGCCCGAAACGTATTCAAAACAAATTACAACAAAAAAGAAGGCTTAGAAAAAAATGGCAAGATACCCGGGCTCCCAGTGATAGTATAAATTATAATAAGGCAATTAAAGACCTCAAAAAACCGCGAAAGAACCATAAAAATTAAGAAATTCAAGATTATCTGAAAGGACTGACAGTCAACTAGGAAGTTGAAAAGACCACAAAAAAAATTCCGCCAATAAAAACACTAACACTAGAATAGGCAAGAAGTAATAAAGAAAAGGCAATTATTAGCTCATCTGGTCATAGTTTTTAAACCTTTTCAAGCAGAAGTTCCAGAATAAGATATCAGACTTCACGAACTTCTGGAAGCACCATTCCAAATGTAACTAGCAGAAATTTTTTTTTAGAAAAGTGAGGTTTCAACCTACATTAAGAAGCACTTAAACTTAAAGAAATCCCCTGGATTCGACCTTATAATTTCAAAAGTCAAACAAGAACTCCCTGACAAGGTAATCAAGTTTATAATTATAATCTTTAATTCCATCTTGAGGTTGGGATATTTTCCTGTGGCTCAAATCATTTTAATACCCAAATTGGGAAAACCACCAACGGAAACTGCTTTTTACAAGTCCATCAGCTTGCTTCCCATCTTATCTAAAATATTCGAGAAACTATTCTTAAGAAGATTAATGCCTAAATTGAAATATAATAGATATAAAAGAAATAATAGATATAACATAATTGAAAATGCCAAGACGCTGCTGCTGCTTCTGCTGCTCCAGCGTGTCATATTTTGGTAACTTTTTACGAAACCAAAAAACACTACGATTGGTTGACTGTTTTTATATCAACAAAGAAATGAAAATATCAAACCAGCAGCGGTCTGTCTCACTATTTACCTACTTGCACATAGTGGTCCACAGTATTCACTTATTAGGAGGCCATATAATTCTATATATATATATATATATATATATTTTTTTTTTTTTTAATTAAGACCGTTAAAAGTGAGAGTTACCGATCGAGCTTAGATTAGTGTTAGGAAACAATACTTGTTTAATTAATACCGCTAAAAAAAGAGATCTACCGGATAGCTGGCCGTCCGTGGATGTGCTTTCCAGTTAGTATAATTATATAAATTCGAAAAAAAATACTGGATAAAGTGAATACATACAAGATTACTATTACGAATGATGAAGTAAAATTTGGTGCCAAGAATTTTAAGTACATTGAAAATCTGTCTTGTATTAGTGACACAAGAACCAAAATAAAAGTATTTGGCAATTGCAAACACTGTTATTAAAAAATAAGTTGTTTTCATAAATATATTAGCCATAATATATTAAATAGTTTGTACTGCATTAGTAGATACACAATTACGATAAATTAATAGTTCATTAAAATTGAGCATATTTTTCTGACATTAATTTAACTTGTGAATTAGGCAGTTCTATTGTTAATTTACTCTCGGTCGATAATTCTATAATAAATTATTATAATTATAATAACAATATTAATATTTTTTTGAAATTATTTAACATTAGTTTATATTGGAAAAATCAATTAATTAAAAAGAAGAAATGTAATTAGATGCAAATTTTATGCATAGGTATCAAAAGAAATAACTTTTTCATAGAAACATAATCAAATTTGTGAAAACAAGCAATATATTGTATAATATTAAAAGCAAAAAACTCCTAGGTATGTAGAACATTAATAAAATCCTTGTTTTCTCTAGATTTTTGCAAGATTACGTCCATAAATCCCTTTTAGTTTGACGTCAGAAATTTTTTGTATGCTTCGTAATTTTGTTATGTCCGTTTCTGGCAAGGGTGGACGGACGGTGTATTACTTGTGTGATGCATTTACTCCCAAAAGAAATCGTGCAATTTACACAATTGTTTATCATTTTGTCAGTTTCATATACAACAACATATCAAAACCAAAATGTAGTTTTGCAACTGAAAATGTTTTAATAGGATATGTTGTGAAAAAAAAGAAACATGTAATGTTTGTTATTTTCATAAAATGACTAATTAGTAACACGTACAAACCTATAATTAAATTATTTTGCATGCGATTCTAATTGAAAAGTCTATCTTATTATTATAATTCCAGAAAATATACAAGTTGCTGGGAAATTTTATATTTGCATGGTTTCTCGTGGGTGAAATATGCATGTAAGTAGTTTAATTTTAAATCTTGTTATTAAACGTAACATAGGTCTATGTAGGAACTTATGAGTTATTTGTACTAATTCTAGATACTTGCACAGGGAGAGTGGAGTAAGTTGACTTACAGAGTTACGCGTGGCATATGCATAGTACTATTAGTTCTAGCTGATGTTAGATTGAAAATGATAGATTTGCTGATGAACTTGAACTGTAGTAACAATATTATCAGAAAATAAATGAAAACATACTTAGCAACTAAAACTTTTTAAATATGTTAGCAGTTTTACCTTGAATAAATATAAAAAGTAAACGATATGGTATATATGAATTTATCATAGTTCATAACGTCAATACCGATTACGCGATCAAATTGTGGGAGTTTAAAGGTTCCATTAAACTCTTATATTGTTAAAAACGATAGCTCACGAGTCTACAAATATTAATAGATTAAAATCTTACCTAGTTTGTTACCTATTAAGAACATCGATTTTCCTACGTGCATAGGGGAGAATGGTGTAAATTTGAACTCGGGGTATATTTTAATTAAAAATTATCTCGTAAAATAATAGCTAAATCTGCTAGTTACTACCAGGATTCTTGAATATTAAGATTTTACAATGTTTTTTTATTTTGTTTGTTTTAAATTTCTACCTAAAGTAGGTTAAATTCTTATGAAATTAGTTTTCCTTAAAATGATTTTGTAAGACATTCTACTACTACACGAGCTATGTAATTCGTAAATTAACAAAAGCATTAATGTAAAGGATATATCACGTTTGGAGTAATTCATAAAATTGTACATTCATTATCAGAATTAAAATATTCAATAGATGGGTAAATCTCTTATATTCGTTGTGTTCAATTTGAAATTAAAACTTGATGTAAATTTTTTGTTTTTTTCGCATATTAATTTCTTTTTTAAATATAAATTTTATATTGTGGTTTTGTAACAAAAGTTGTTTTTGTCAAATTTTGTATTTGAATTCCTATGTGACCAAATGTGTCTACTCTTGTTCGCGTATAACATCCCACCGTGGGGATACTAATAATAATTTAAAAAAGAATCTGTTATTCTTAAAAATTATGTAGTGTGTTAGCAAAGGAAGGCAACTAATCACTCTCATAAATTAAGAAAAAGTTGAAGTTAGCAGTTCAAATGCACCTTATTTTCACAACATACATTATGATGTAATTAAAAATTAAATATTTGATAATTATCCAGTTGTTTACTTATTTCAAGCTATTACTTTGTTATAATTTAATGTAAACAAGAACATGATGAATACCTACTTAATATTAACTCAATTTTTGAGCAAAACAGGTATAACACCGATTAATTAAACCTAAAAGCTTCAGTCATAAATTTTGTCTAGTTCGGTGAGATTGTTCATTAATTAATATAAAACCTGTAACTAAAGTATCTACATAAAATTTGAGAAGTGAAATTTTTATTAGCAATTAGTAACGCTTTTTATTTATTAGTAATATTAATACTTAACCATTTCTTTCAAGTTTTAACTGGAAAGCTAAATAAATTTTTTACGTGAAGCTACACCGAGGTAAGGTGCGGGTTATTGAATAGAGTTACATGTGGCACATAGTTCTAGCTGATGTTAGATTATTTATCGGAAATGTACTTTTGAAAGGACGTTGGTGTAAATAATACATATAAATCGATTCGAAACAGATTGCTACAAGGTAGTGCAAAGTTTCTTCATTATTAAAGGACCACCTGTGCGACTTCTACTCCTTGTGTATTTTGTGTGGTGTTCAAGTCTTAAGAGAATACTATTTTCTCAATTTTATGAACCAAAGTTTACAATTTGTTCGTTAAATATTTAAAACAATCAAAAATTAAATGACAGCATTTCAAGTCTATAAAATGTGTTTCTATAGGTAGTGTTATTTCTATTATCAACGCAATATACAAGTAATATTTACACAATATTAAGTAGGGTACATACAAAATCATTTCATCACTATACAAAAATTATGATATGTAACATACGAGGGGAGTTTTTTTATGCTTTCTACCTGCTATGAAAACAAGGAGTTAGAGAACAAACAAAATTTTATTTTTTAACGTAAGAACCATTAACACTAACACACTTATTCCAACGTTTTTATAGTAACAGTCCTTACGAACCCATTGCATGGACTCTTTGTTTCATGATTTTTCCATAACTTTTCGATTCAAAATTAAATTATTCCATGCAATTAGGTGCAGTATCCGCTCACCGCGGGAATACATTTCAATAAGTTAAACAAAACAGCGTTAAACGAGGTCATCTTAACACTTGAATAGTGGGGATACGTGAAACAGAACAGAAAATAAGAAAATTTATTAGTTTTCTTTTGTAATATTTATTGTAATACTGAAACAGCGTTAAGCGGGGTCTTATAATTATACGAGTTATATCCAGGTTTTGATCGAAAAGTTATGGAAGAATATAATACGTGCATAATTCGAAAAGTTCCCAAAATTAACTTCGGCAATGGCGATTGAATACAATGTTTTAGTTAATATTCGATTTTGTTCGTAATGCGTAGATTTATCATTGAAAATTCATGTTTAACGCTTTGTATAATTAAATAGAACGCGCAATGAAGACCTAATTAATTTTGTATAATAATTAGTTATCATAAATAAATTTATTAATCGTTATCATATCTACGTCAAGCATATTATAGAGAATGTAGCAAGTTGCACTATAGCATCAACGTAATATCTAAGGAATAAAATTTAATTGGTATTTAATTAAGACTTTATTTTTATTACCTAGTATTGATTGCGATAAATTAACGCAATTTAAGAGTTGCCATAGTAATCATTGCAACGTGTTACACACAGTAAACGAAAAAGGTTTTGGTATCATAAATAACGTAGTCCAGCGCGGAATCTGGCAAAATCGTGATTGGAAAAAGTCCAATTCTAAATGAACACAGTTAGGGATTGAGCCTTCATATAACAAGCAGATCAATAGCACCTGTAAACGTAATCATGCGAAACTTTCAGGGACCAAATTAAATTACTTGGCTGCATGGCCACGGCCGCTAACTAGCAACTCTGTTACATTGCTGCCTGCTTTATGCTTTGTTCTCGGATTACGGTTAAAAAAATCTCCATTTAACTTGCTTACTGTCACATTAATTTATTTTAAATTTTTAAGCTTTCCGATTTTTTCTAAATTTTCCGGGTTATTAAATTTTAACTTTTTTTTTATTAATTAATTTTGTTATTTTGTTAATGCGGATAAGTTCATGTACGATACATTAAGTACCAGATTACACTATAATAGTAAGTTACATATAACTTAATGTGATAATTTGTATAGATTAGTAGCCATTACTTTGGTGGAATAAATTATTAATGCTAAAATAGAACTGTGATTTAAATAAACATTAAAAAAAACAGTTTGTTCTGTTTAATTTTAAATAACGCACCTCAGCTTAATATATAAGTTATTTTTAAGTGTGAAGTTAATAATTCAACTATGTTGGCCTTTCATTTATTATTTAAATTGCCAAGCTTCTACAGGTTGTGTTCGGAAATTGGTGTAGGAGTACGAAGGGTTTATTTGGGGGTGGTTGGTTGGCTATAGTGGGTAGAAGGCTAAAACGTGATGGACTAGCGGGGAAATGAAGGACATTAAATCACTGCCAGTATCTGGATAACGCGCGTGCCAGTTTCTATCAGATGACCTGCTAGATCTACTTCCTAATGCATCAAAGTTTCTACATTGCCCTTTAAACTAAATTATCTTGTAAATAAATAAACAACATTTATAAACAATTTCTAATTACAATTGAAACGTTCTTGTTATCGATAATAATTTTACAAATACATAATTTAGATCTGTTACATTGTTATTAAATGCCCTAAGCTTTATTAATATATAACTGCTACAGTTTAAGACATAGTATCTATGTATATTACCGAATTCTGAACTTGGTAAGAGGTTGATTTATTTTTAACTTTAAAATCACTGTCATTAAATTTATTAAAATCATTTTCAAAATTTAGTTTTTGTCTGAAATCAGCAATAAAATTCATTAATTAAATACAAAATGATATATTGAATATATTAAGTAAAAAATAAAAATTATATTGAATACCTTATGATTTATTTAATAGTAACTATCTCTTATGGTTGCGTCTTCACCACTTGCATCCAACTATGTAAGAAATTTTAATTTTAATTCCCCAGTCAATATGATTACAAAGAGTGGAATTGGAGAAATTTTCTTTCTATTTTAAATGACTGTAAATTTCTAGTGGGTGTTTGTCATAAATATTCCATATCTTTGAGTTTTTCGATATTTTGTCATACCGAAAATCTATGTAGCTTGATTTTCTTATGTATTCGTATGTCTCATTTTTGAATAAATAGATACTTTTGATATTTGTAACTTAGGAAGTACCTAAATAACATAATTTAAAAAAAATTCTTAAACAAAAATATTAAGCTTGTTTTTATTTTTTGTACTGTTAGATTTTATAGGTATATTGGGTACCGATATTATATTTTTGTGAAAATTGATTTAACCTTATTTTGTAGTAAAAGTTTACCCACACATTCAGTTTATTATGCTGTATCGAGTCGGAACATTTTCTCTGTATAATGAGCTATAAAATGTTTAAAGAATGGTTATATAACTGAAAAATGTACTGGAGTACTAAAAAGAACCTTCAGAACATTACAACTTTTGAATGTGTAGTTACGACCTTCTTCATTTTAACACGATATAATAGTTTCTTTCTAAAAATGGAAACATGCAAATATACTATTGGAGAATTGTATAAAAGTAACCTGTGATATTGTGAACTGTATGGTATGCACCTTTCTGTGAATTTATCATATTAATTCTTAAACAATAAAAGAATAAATAAAATATGTTTCTTCGACTAGAGCTTTTAAAATAGAACAATAAAGTCAAATAAATAAAAACAATTCTATCTCAGTCAATAAAAGTATATGTCACTATTACCAGGACGAAATGCAGGCTAAAGGCAAAGTTGCATTTCAGCTGTAAAATAGCTTTAAAATTTGTTAACATTGTTTTATTGTTTTATAAATTATTTTATTTTTCGCTATTCTAATCCCAAAACAAATAGTATTAAAAAATTCAAACTTCTATATATTTGTTAAATATATATTACATTGGCTTTCGGTATTAAATCTAATATATCTAAATTTGAAGCAGTAGGGAAAATTTTCGTCGCAACTTTCAATATGTTTAAAACAAATAAATTACTATGTACGCAATACATTAATTTGCAATAAACAAAAATTGCTTCTAATTATATTTTGCTTCTATATTTAATTTTTATTACATTAAAATAAAATACAATATTCGCAGTTCATTATAAGTATTAATTATTGAGTTTTTGTTTTTAATTTCAACCAACAGATAATTGACTTGGGATTGGTTCTAAATTTCACATTTGAGTTTTCTTATTGGTTCATTTGTGTGCTTGTACTTACGCATGTAATTCTCGTGGTGATTCTGAAATATAAAGCTTTTCCTGGAATATTTCAAAACAAGAAACAGCCAACAATAAAGTTAAATATACGAACCAAATACTAATAAGATATACTATACATTTGCGTTGTTCACGCAATTTCCTTAACATTTACTATAGTCTAACAAAACATATAAATTATTAAGCAATCAATCTATTGTCGAGATAATGAGGTGCGTTTGTAACTTGAGCTTTAATTCGTTTATACGTATATTTGAATAACAGTGCCACAGAAAATAGATCTTATAATTTAATTAAATTGAAGTTTAAGCTCCTCGGAGTACATAAGTTGGTACATTTTAAAATAATAAATTGTTACAGTAAGATAATTCTGTTTGTACAATATAACCTATAGGTTGAATTCAAAAATGCAGTATAATGAAATATTATTAAATATTTTAATTACACGATTTTAGTACATCATAGGTAGATACTGTAACCTAAATGTTGCTTTCCAAGACTTAAAATTTTATCAAAGAAAAATTTAATATGTGATTGATTTGAATAGTTTATTACTAGCAGTATCCGGCAAGCATTCTAAAGCAGGCTTGGGAGCGGGAAACTGTGTTTGTATTCCTGGTAGCGCCAGATTTAGTGTTGGAAATCATCCTACACATTCACATTTCCCTAGTAAGCCGCGTTCGCAGAACGAATACTACATTGAAAGAAGAATATAAGTTTGCAAGAGTAACATTGGATTGTTTCATTTTTTTTAAAACTTTTGTAAACCACAGTTAATTAACTTAAAATGAAGTATATTATGTAGCTCATATCAAAATTATATCACTTTACATTTTGGTATACTACAGTTTATTTATTGCATGGAATTATCGAAATTTTGCGGTTTGAGTAAACTCTAATTTATATAATTTTGTAGTTTAAGTATTCTGCATTGTTGATTAATATTAACACGGATATCTAAATATATTAAAAATTCAAACTATGTTTTAACACATCCACTCCTGCCACAAGTTTGTAAAGCCACATTATCTACAAGGTGTTAAAACCATCTGTTGTTCGGTAAACTTTTTGATTTTAAAGAAAACTTTTCGCTGGGTATGCATGTTTTAATATTATTATGCATACAACATTCAAAAGCGGCAACATAATATTGTAGTGTGAGGTAAAATACGTTCTTTGGTCTGCATAGAATGTAAATTGTGAAACGGGTAAAACAAAATAGCAGAGTGACAACAGAAGATAGGAGTCGTCATATTTTACAGAATTTTCATCTGTTGGTATACCACAAGTCTAGCTTCTCATTTGTTATCAAGTTTTTCACTTGACATTTGCTTTTTATAGATATAGCAATTCAAGTGCTCGTTAAGTTATATAAAAAGTAAAATTTTTAGTGCTTTCAAGTATTCAGAAAAACTTCCAAATTAGGTTATCGAGTATATTTTATACTTATTTCAATATTTTTCTAAGCATAATATTAACTCAATTTTTTTTGATGTTTATACGAGAGCTCTTAAGAATAATTACCTACGTAGTTTTTTTTTAAATAAAAATAAATAATTCGACACTTCTAAAGTAGCAGGTTGATAAAACAGAAAAATTTTAAGTTGATACTGGAAGTACCAGTTAAGCATACCAGAATTTTATTGGAATAAGAAAATAGAAAATCCTAATTTCACCTCGCGAACAATCTGCTAATTTTAAAAATTTTTGATTTTATAAATTAAGAGATAAATAATTAAATTGAGTATATTACACAGAACTGCATTTGGCTTTATAAAAGTTACAAGTTATACATAGATGAAACCATACAAGGTCTTCAATAAGGTAGTATAGGTTATGGGTTCAAAAGGGGTAAAGCTCCTGTTGCTGTGAAATTTAAAAAACTTAATATTTCTAAGTATATAAGAAAACTATTCAAAAATTCATCAACTTGTAAGGAACACGCGATAATTATACCTACATAATAATGATTTTTTAATGTTTGAATAAGTTAAGAGAAGTTAAAAGCAAGCATCATGATACAATTCTGAAGTTGTAAATGAAATAATTTTGTGAGTTTATTCAAATATTAGAAAAACATTGCATGGTACCTTACCATGTAGACATAATAATCCTTCGTTTCCATAAATTTATATTGATGAACTTTCGAATAATTCGACATATATTTAAATTTTTAATAAATTATATTGGAATAAAAATTGTATTGTCATATATTTACTAAATTTGATTTTCAAGTAGCATTTCAACTTTGTTGTAATTTATTATTGGAAACTTTTAATTCGCTTTTAAGAAAATGGTATTATAAATTAATTCAGATTCAAATAACAACAAACAAAAACAAAGCAAATTAGATTTACGTTACGGGTTTGTGAATGCTCAAACAAAATTGTATGTCGTATAGATTCAAGCCATTTCCAGGATTTATTGTGATAGCCTCTCCAATAAAGCCGCAATCGGATTTGGTGTGGTAGCAAGCTCCGGATATCGCGACCGAGACCGCCCGCGTTCTAAGCTGTACGCTCGCCTACTTACCACTTTTTATTTAATGACCCCTATATCTATGTGTAGTATTTTCAAATTTATAATAATTTAAATTTTATTACAATACAATACAATACAAAATTTGGGTGGTCACTTTATTTTACGGTGAACTGAGAGCCATATTTTTAACATATATTTAAAAATCTGTTGTACTGTGAATAGTGGTTTTTGGGCTTTAAAAATATTATTTTTTCAGCTGCTTTTGATTTTATTAACAGAAAAAATTAATTATTGAAAATATAACGATGTATGTAGATATAATAAATTACAACTATATTAATTCAACGAAGAAGTTTATATCGTAAATATTTAATGGTTGTTGAAAAAGAACTAAACTTTTAGATTAACATCTATAAAGCTCAAAGTAAAATGTATTCAATTCCTCTTCTGAAATGTATTATACTCATTTTTATTCTTCAAAGCATTTGCTAAAAAAAAGCTCTCTATGAACATGGCAGTGCTAGGCCTGATAACAAAAGGAAAACCTTAAATTTTACGCCCATCTAATTTCAATATCGTAAATTTAAAAACTCACTTCTATTACTATACTACATTTTCGTTTGGAATATTTAATAGCGGTTATACATTTTCTTAAAATAAATAAGAAATTTTAAAATTAACAAAAATAGTTTATAATAGCGAAAAATATTATATTCTGATGTAATATATCAAATTATTATAGAAACATTTGGATAACTCACATTTTATCTTATAATACACAATTGAAAATAATCTTTTGAATTCGATTTGATTTAATTACATTTACTTACTTAATTTATAGTAAAAATATCGCCAATTTCATGTCCCATGGTTTGTGGTGATTGTAAAATAAACATGTATTTACAGATATTTAACAATTATAAAAATATGATAATTTTATAAATAATTATCTACACTCCCCATACAATAATTATTATTATATTATTTATTATATGTATTATATAATACAATATAAATACAAATAAACATCAAAATAAATGCTTATTAAATATTCATTTATTTTAAATAATTTCATCAAGTTAAGAATAATCAAAACTCATAAAACTTTTTCTAATAAAATAAAAATCTTTGAATTACTGGCATTCTTGCGTGCAAATCAAAATCGAGATCTTGGATTTCTTGAAGAATGCATTTTAACCTAGATTTTTCTTGACGAATATCGTAGTATAAATTTGATCATCTGTGTTTGTAATTATTAACTTACTCAAAAAAGCTCAAATTAATAGTGTCATTAGCGATTACAAAACCTGTGTCTACTATAACTTGCACTTCAAACAGTAAAGTAATTTAGTTTTCATTGCTCTAAGGCAACATAAAAAAATTTGCATAAAATATTTTATCAAAAAAATTTAAACTAGGTACATATTTGAAATTAAATATAATTTACTTGCACGGCAGTATATTTTTTACGTGACTGTTGCGCATTGAACTAACAATCAGCTGTAGGGAAGTTCACTTAAAATTCTTGATTAGTTTTACGATAAACACGAATGCAGGCTTTCTTGATTTTATTAACACGAAACTAACAAATAAAGTAAAGTAGAAAAATAATGGAAATTGGTGTTAGTTTCTAACCATTAATTTTTTCCTAGATTTTTTTAAATTTTATTAAACACTTTTACGACGAACTTCCGAACCTTTCATATGCACAATAAATTTTATTAGCAATTTCTGTTGTTTTGTTATTTTTGACTTTCTTAACAGTCTTATTCATGACAATTTGTGAAACCATAAATTACCCTAACGAGATGTTTCATTAAAGTAAAAAATTTCATGTTGAACACTAGACTTGATTTGTGTCTTCTTTACTTAAATATTTGTGGTGCTTAACTTTTCATTTTTACTAAATAAAGGTAATTACCCAATTAAACAAGACGGTAACGGAAGAACCAATAGCAAGCACGCAACGATAAATTTCTGTACCTGTTATTGATTGTGGTTTAACGTTTTCATTTTGTTTAAGTTCTATTTAGAAACCTCTTTATAGATAGAAGAAAACTATAATGCTACTGCCCCTCCAGCTTTCAGTGTAATACGTTCATCAAGGTATCCTTGGTGGACAGGAATAGGGAATATCGTAAAATTGCATATAATATAATGTGACACTTGATTACGTAGCATAATTGGTTAAAAAAATTAAATATTAATATTCAAGTTTTATTATTGGTAGGTATCTAATGAATATTTAGTATTTTTTCTGAATATAAATTCGTGTTATTCGAATAAAAATAAATTGTCCTTAATTATAGTTTCAACAAGTACCTACCTGTTATATTTGGTGTAGAGGGTTAAATTAAGCAGTAGGTAGTTGAATAATAATTATGATTTTAAATATCGTTGAACCAATATTATTACAGCAATTTAAAAAGTAGGATTTATTAGGTTATAAAGGGAATTAAAAATGGCAATTATGCAACAACCCTTATAATTTCAGTTATGTAAATGAAACAAATTTTCAAGATTAAAAATATTTTATTGCTTTCTTGAGATAAACTGAATAAGATATAAGTACATAGTATAATATACTTCTAATACATGCATACACTATGGCTATCTTATCCTGCTAAATGGATGCAAAGTACAATGTTTTACCACTTTGCAATATAATAATAATAATAATAATTTCAAAATTTATTGCTTTCTATCTTAAATCGACGTATGTTAAAAGCTTTCTCAGTCAAGCATTTTTACATCTACCTTTTCAATCTAACCTGTAAGCAAAAACTTAAGCAAAATTTTTATTAGTAATAAATAGGTAATTAAGACACTGTAAAATAAGTACAATGTTTCATGGATTTAATAAAATTTTCATGATGTGGTTTTAGCAGTAAATTGATAATTTTCGAGCAAATTAGTAATAATTTAATTTGTAGGTGTTTACATTACTCTTACTTTCGCTTTAACACCTACAGTCTTGCAAGCTTTTGATTGCGTGTTTTGAATAAGGTGGATGAATGCGATATGGCAATCTTTCAAGCTGTGAAGTGACCTATGCTAGTTTTACGTGAACAATTTACCAATCTGATAAAGTTATATATAAATATTTGGTGTATTTTATAAGGCTGCGACTACTTAGCTTTTACAGCCACTTTACTAATGGTCGCGCCGTTAAAAATTCTAAATTATAAATATCACGGATTTATAAGCTAACTACGCTAATTCATAAATACTTAAAAATTAGTTACATAAATATTATACAGAAAATGTACAATATTGCTTTAAAATAATTTTATCACCATTTCTTCATATGTGAATATACATATGTACTTTCATATAATTGATTTCAGGTTTGAACTCGGATTAATCTGACAGCCATTAACTCTATAATTACGTTATTGATTTTTATTTGTAATTAAGTATCCAAGAATATTAAAAAAAAACCTTAAATATATATAATATTGAAGTGATTTCGAAATATTTTCAGTTTCAACCAAAAATCCAAGAAAATATAGAATTTCTGTTGATTTTAATAACAAGCTATGAATATTTTCAATAGTTTAATATAATAAGTTTAAATTATTTTAAATTTTAATAAATATAAATTCACAGTATTGGTCTCTAAGTATCTACTAATTGCTTATTGCATAATTGACTATCCAATCATATATAAATTGAACGTCGCGTCAAATGAACCAAAAATGACTGTAGGTATATAAATTTTAATTTTTTAAGTAACTTCTAAATAATTGAAGATAATTAAAAATAACCGTGTTTTAAATAAGACAAATATAAAGAGGCATCATAATAATATCAAATAAAAACGTAATTCTATATTTTGTTAGGTAAACCAACAGGTAACGACAGCTTAACGAAACGAAGTTACAACTGATTTATTATTTACATATATAACATTTATCTTTATTATTTATCATCTTTTAATTATAATTTTTTAATTTAACTCGAAAAACAGTCATGTATAAATTTCCTATACGTATAGATTTAGATTAATGCCAAATTGTACGTGGTTGGTTTTGTAAAACTCAAAACTTCAGTATAATAATTATAATACTCTTATTATATTGTGTTTACCAACTTGATGCACGGCACTGTGTTACGTATCTGTGAACAGTAAATTTTTAAAACCCTAGCTGTTATTGATGAATTTATAATAATATTAGTGCAGTTAAATAATTTATTCATATTATTTTGGTAATTTCAAAAATTCGTGAAATTTATTTTTAACTTGGTCATCGTAATTTCTTCTTTACGGTATTTTAATGTGTATGCACATATTATTATTTATATGCATTTATGTAATTTAATCACTAGGCAAAACCCGATTTAGGGGAATGTTTTTTGACTTTTAATTTCTAATTGAAATTGAAGATAACACTAGTTTATATTCACTATAATAGTTAATTGTAATTTAATTAGGATGCGAAACAAAAGCTATGCTAGCGTACAATAGAAAAACCTAGTAAGTCAAGTTGCTAAAAATTAAATTTTATTAGAACGAAAAGTTCAAATGACTTGGTTGAAAATAATTTTTTTAACTATTTTCAATTAGATACGTATTCTACTAATTGCTAAGCTGCCAGAGAAACTTTTATTGAGGATCAATTCACATTACCTATTCCAGATGTAGGTTAAGCAAGAAGTAGCCTTTGCAATAATACAGTTATCTAAAATGCACATAGAAAGCTTTTGATAATTTTTTATAAAAGGTATTATAATAGGATTGCTTAAAATGGATTAAAAATTTTGAAACAAATTAATTTTGCTTGATATCGGTTTTTGCCTGTAAAATAATATACTATGTAATATAACCATCATTGTTATTAGATTTCGTTAATCAAAAGAACAAAATAATGGCAAAATTAAAAATAAAATGTAATTGTTCACATTGCCACTATGCAAACTTCAGTTCAATAATTTTATTAAAAAATTGAATAAATAAACTGCACTTGGATATAAAACATAATTTCTATTTTGATTCATAGCTTGTTATTAAAAGTTTAAAATTTAACAAAAAAATTTAATAATGCAGTCAAACTTACAGTGCTGCAGATATGTACTACCTATCCATACGAGATCAAAAAGGATTATTTTCAAACGCAGTTAGAATAATTATAAAAGCAGATTAATTTGAAATTAAAATGTGTAATTGATATTTTTATGCTGTTATATTAAAATTATATAAATAGGAATTATTATTTCTTGTATTATACGTAAATAAATTAATGTTAATACTGAATCATATTAGGTATGTATGCAGTGGTATTATGTATTTCATTTTGTGCACAATAATTTATGAAATTGTTTTACTTAAAACAATTTAAATTTGATCAATTCTAAGTACCCATAAGTTTGGATTTGTACAACATTTTCACCGAAATGCAATCAGCACCATATATTCTGACAGTTCAATCGCATTTTTGCTAGATTTTCAATTTCATTCAAATATGATACTGTCAGAATGATTTGGTGACCGTCGTTTTCCAAACTTTATTAAAAATGTTGTTTCTCGTGCTCCCTCTTAGAATTCATATAGAGTATGCATGTTATTTTAAAAATTTCTTTTTACGATCTAATAAGTTTTTCAGCCATCACATCGATGCTTTAGGATACATTCACATGGATTAAAACAAACAGGTACGTGTTCAACTTATATACTATTATAGATAACACAGAAACGCAAGACTAGATAAATAAAAAAATTGAGCATTACCTATTTAAATATCACATTATGAAATAATAAAAGGTTTCCTGTGATCTTTAAAATTTCAAAATTTTAACTGTACAAAATATTTACACCTTTTTTGTTTTAGGAAAATATAGTTTTGAGTATACTTACGGCCAATCCATTTAAAATGTATTATATACGTATGTTTTGCATATTATACCGTTTACAACTCATAAACTAAGCAACATATCTATAGTTCTTTTCTTGTCCCATATCTGACTTAGTAATCAAAAATAAACTTCTTTTTTTTCGAAAGGATTCCTATCGATCCAATTCTAATTTGACAAGCGTACATTTAAGTTAATGGATAAGTTAACTTTCAGCTAGTCGAATTTGAATAAGGCCTTTTAAACTTTAGAAAGTTTTCCTTCCCGAGATTCCAAAAATGCCTGCCTGATAAGGAAACAATCAAAACATTTTAAAATTATATTGGCGATTCGTTTTCAAAATTTCGGTTTTGTCAAAAATATATTTTTCAAATGGTTTTATGTAAAGTAGTAGGTTGCAATATTGTACAATATTTGTAAAATACAAATACTAAAAACACAATACACATAAACTTTTCGTTGTATAGCATTGGCCTCAACGGTTAAATTAATGTTTATCTTTTTAAAAAATATATAATTTTTGGAATTTATATTCTACTGTAATATAGTGTAATAAATAATATACTATGACTTACTACTTAATATCTCACTTGAATTTTTTTCTTAAACGATAAGGAATGACTGTAATTTACTGTACAGGAAGTATATGCATACGAATTTCACCTAAACCTAAAGGATTCGTTGCATTTTTAAATTCTATCGGTTTTCAACGATTCTTAAGCGTTATTATTAACAAATATTGCTTATTATTGCCTGACTTTATTCTACAATACAATTATTTTATTATTGGCGAAATTTCTATCTCGAAAAATTTAGATGATAATTTAGTTATTTTTTTAAAGTGAGTACCTAATTAAGTGGAAAGTCAATTATCAGGATTTATTAATATGTTTCGCACGGTGGCAGCAATTAGATCGTTGGGGTCATCGCCGGGTTCACTGTCCTTCTTTAGATCCCAACATGCCGATTCTTGATGTTTATTAAGATAAGATTTTAATGCAAATGTTTTTTTGCATTTATGACAACGAAAATTTTTATCAGAAGAATGCGTTTGCATATGAGCTCGCAAATTTGACCTGTCGGCAAATGCTTTACCGCAGTGAGCGCAGCCAAATGGCTTTTCTCCTGTGTGCGAACGCAGATGTCCTTGTAATAGCCACGGCCGAGAAAACTGTTTTCCACAAACTCCACAACTATGCGCTAGTTTATGAGTTAACAGGTGCATCGCCAAAGCTGGCATGCTGACATAGGCCTTACCGCAAGTTAGGCATTTTTTAGCAGATTGTGAATCCAAACTTCGATGCGTTTGCCTATGCCTCGATAAATTACTAGACGTTGCGTATTGCTTACCACAATCCATACAAATGTAACGACTCGATTTTGGATTATCTTCTTCTGCTTCTAATTTGGCACTTCCATCAGATTCTCCGGGTACTACTTTAAAAAATCTCTGTAAAAGAATAAGCGAGTTATGTTGATGATATAATAAATAATAAAAATTTCATTACCGTTCTAGCAGCCCTGGAATTGCTTGGTGATTCAGATCTCGATTCAGATGATGGTGAATCATTATTATCATTAATATTATCGTCATTGTTATTAATACTTTTTAACGGTTTTTTGGGTTTATTACTGTTTTTACTACGTGTTCGTCTATCGGGAATGTTTAAATTTGCAACAGCTGTTGAAGTTATAACAGATTGTTGTCTTACAGGAGGTTTCAATTTGGTGGGGCTAACAATAACGCTGGTTGTAACTGGTGGTATGTTTTGCTTGTCGATCTCTGTTGTTGAAGAAACCGAATGCGGCGTAATATCTGATAGTCGATTTTCTGATTCGGGGGAAAGCGGGAGTATTAAAATATCACTATTTGGGGAAACGTGAGTTTGAATCGAGGTTGAGTTATTTTGATCGGAGTTATTTTCTAAATTTATTTGTAAAGATTGATTTTCGGTATCTGATGAACATTCCGATATGGGAGGAGTGGGGGCTTGAGGTATTTGTACAAGGTATACTATAGGCATACAAGGTTGATAGTTTGAGATTGCTACGGGTGCTGGTGAAGGAGGTCGATAGGTCGTTATGTGTTCCGGAGAGAGCGGTCTGTAAGATCTGCTGGGCGAAGATGGTCGTTCACTGTTAGGGATACTTTGGTGCATTGTAACAACACTTGGAGGTGGCAGCGGTGGTAAACTTTGTGATAGGGATAGTAAATCGTGCGCTGCTTCAGTTTCTTCGGCACTCCGCATTCTAAAAATTGGAATTCCTCCATCTTCTTGTGAAATAACGCTATCTCGGTTTTCAATAGGCGAATTTCTTCCCATAGATCCATTTGGTACAAATTCATTTTGATAACCTGAAAAAATAAAGCAAAATTAATTTTACGTACTAAATAGGGAGATGCTATTGGAATCGATGTAATTGGCATTATTGAATATATTGATTTTCGTGGTTAATTTTACTTATTCTATAAATAAGTGTAATTTTAGAAACTTTTACTCAATTGGTACCTACTATTATAAAATTGAAAAATGAAATACAATACCTATATTGATTGTAGACAATTTACTATTAAGTATATTGAACATATAAATTTTACATTTGTAGGATACGTCCAGTGAAAACGTGCATCGAAGAAAAAAATTTAACGAGAAACAAAAGCTTTTCGCTATGAAGTTTGTTTAGCGTGGGAAAATCTTTTGAATGAAAATATTATGTAGCTAACTTATGAATATGACTTATAAATAAATTATGAGGTTTAACTTTTCTGTAATACCTGCTGAGAAAGAAAATAATTAGTAGTGTGTTGTAACTCGGGTTTTTGCGAGTAATATTTGTTCAACATTTTGAAAATTTGCGATTCTTTTGTAAAAAAAAATAATAAGATTGAAAAATGTACATAATAAAAATGAATTCTTACAATTGCTATCTAAAGTTCCTTACATAATTTATTATAGCATATTTTTACGAAATTCTGTATTTTTATTTGCAGGAATATTTTAAATATTTTATAAAATATCTAAAAATCATTATGAATAAAATAATATAGTTTGCGTTTGTACCGCACTGGAAATAATTAATAATAAGCAGGAAGTTATATCTTCCAAATTACTTATTATTCATAAGGATATAATATTAGTTTTAAATAAAATCAAAATATAATAAATACGACAATTTGAATGTTAATCAAATCTATCACGTTATAGGTATTATGAATTTTGAAATTCGCCGCAATATATTTATCAATACCCCCATATTGCGATAAATTATAGAATATTATGTAGATTAAAAAAAAAATAATAAGAATTTGCGAAATATTCGAAAAAATTTAAATACTTTATTATAAATCGACCTCTGCACGCACGGAGCTTAAAATACGCTATCCAAAGTTAAGTACCATATTCATTACTTTTACATGAAAAATAAAAAAGATTAGATACGCTTATGCGGTAAAGCATAAGTTTTACTTTATACATTAGAGGTACTACTTGTTGCTGTTGAGGTAAAAGCGACTTAAAATATTGCAGTTTCGAAGAGACATAAAAGATAAAATGCAGCTACAATAAATTTAAAAAATTTAATTTAACATTCAAAAGCAGTTTTTGTGTTTGTGAGAATATAAATGGGGCTAAAAACCTAATAATCAAAAATCTGATAAGCGGGATTGGAATGTTGGTTAAATAGGTAATGAATATTTAAAAAGTAAATATTTTCACATGTACATAGTATATGTATAGGTATGCTACGTATACATTTAATGTTTGTTAATGAGAATTTAAAGTATGTATGTATAAGATGGGGAAAATTATTCGTCATAAAAAAAACCCGAAGAAAATAAATTCATAAATTTTCCAATTACGATCCACTTAAACGTTTAAGCATTCTGGAAAAATTAAATAAAATGAATTCTGAATAGAAAACTCAGAAAGTATACAATGTATTCAGCGCCAGCGTTTATGAAATATAACGTCGGAAGCTTTGAGTAGGTTTACCAAATTAGATTACGTATTCCACAGGGAGCAAAATAAGACTGTCGTTTGTACTCGTTCCGTTATTGTGGAGGCCGCTTTTCTCTTTGTAATAAAGATAACGAGGTGTCTTCATTCTCTTTAAGAACCTAGATGTTGTTTTATATTATACGAATTATAGTTATACTCAAAAACGCTGAGGGGATTATGTTCTTTCACTACAATTAAAAGCTTATATTTTTTTAGTTAATCTTAACAACATAACATTTCAAAAAGCTTCTTAATTTTTCGGATATCATAATTAATATCATTTACTTAATGCTATTCTTTAAAAACTATGTATAATTTCTTAATTTTGCTACCAAACCTATTTGAATTAAAAAATATTTTATATTATATTGACCGATACGTTTTGGCAATTTGTTTACTTATTTTTGTATTTTTATATCTAGAATAAAAACATTAGTAGTTCATATAAAATAAATTTTGCAATAATTGGAAAACAATTGCAAAGAAATAAAAATAAATAATTTTTTATTCTAAATATTCATATCAGATAAGTACGTATTCGTAAGAGAATATTTAATATTTTTTCTAATAATTGGAGAACATATCGATCGAAGTTAATTTAAAAATTTTTTTTTCTTTTTTCTGAATACGATTTTAAAGTTAACCAATCAATATTGGAATTAAATTTCCTCTTTGATATAAAACGACTTGTCTTTTGTTTAAATCAAATTTAGTTAAAATCGATAGTATATCGAGACTAGCTAGTTTTGAATCGAAAGCATTTCGTGTACTTGACCATAATTTGAGCGTTTGTACATCTTGAATTTTTCTTTGTAAAATGGTATGGATTTGATTTTTGTTTGTTAATAATATATTGTAGCAACTGCAATTATCTATTGTTAAGAGCTTTGGTCTAACTCTCGAAAAGAAATTTTATTTTGTGTTTTTAAATTGATACAATTACCGTCGATTTATTTGCCTAAGCTGTGAACCTTAATTTTTCTTTTTCCTTTATGTAGATATTCTGCAATCTGTTTAACATATTAGCAATTCCAATAAGATGAGCAGATATTTATTTTCTTTCGGATTCATTATTACAAATTAAATTTTACTGTCAGTTACGAATTTATTTTAATTTTTAAATTCAAGAACCTTATTAGTTAGTCTAAAAGTAATTAGCTATATTACACTATAAAAATAAATTATTGAACCTATCTTTCTTTTCGAGTACCATACCTGAAGCCAATATGACTTACTAGAGTTGTACGCTATTACACTGTCGAAAATAGGATGGAACAGAGAAATCGTCAGAGATTAATTTTGAGGTGTAATTTTGACGAACTACAGTAATGAAAGTTTTAAAATAGGATAATTAGGTGACATTTTACAAAAGTAAATTAATGAAAAGCTAGATATTACAAAGTGGATATTTTTCGATTAATTAATTAATTAAGTTAATTGACGTATAAGAAAGAATATAATAATTAGTCATTTTAATAAAACTGAAAAAGTAGCAGATGCTATACGGTTAAAAGAAAAGAATAAAAGATTAAAGTTATAAAAGTTCATAAATTTCTAAAATAAATAAATATTTGGCGTAACGGTATTAAATTTAACACCTCCCAGAGGAATTACCGAAACTTGAAAAACTTATCGGAATTGAAGCCGCTGTAAGGCTATTCAGGAGACGCAACAAGAAACTAAATTGAACGGAAATTTTGCCGAGCTATTAATCGAGCGGGACAAATGCCAACAGTTAGGTAATGATGCCAGTTTCCAGTTTTTCCCATTTTCCTTTTTTTAAAGTATTTATTAAAACAAGAAATATATTGGCAAATAATTATTTCTGACTTTTCGTTCCTGCTATTTAATAATTCAATAATTCTAATGAGAATTTTTAATAAAAAGTAAATTGAAAATATGCAAATTGCTTTTTAACGTACATGCAGGGTTCACCAAAAATATGCGTCAAAATCAAAAAGCTTCAATAATTTTTATAATAAGTTAGACGAGAATTTTTAAATCATTTAACTTTTTTTGGCATAATAATTATTCGATAATGCTAATATGATAATATTTTGGTTGAAAAATGTAATAATTGCGTATTCTAACAACTATTATAGTAAATAATAGAATTAAATGGAAAAAGAATAGTGTACTCTATTTATAATATTACTTTCTATTATTAATGTAAGGTGAGCAGTAACGTGCAAAAATCAATATCATCTATACAGTCAGTAAATATACTTTGCAGAATAAACAACTAAGTAGTGCAGTGTATCACCATTGAATTGCATTAATAACTCTTATATCATGTATTATTCAGGATTCTTACTATAATTAATTTCTGTTCTTGCAAGAAGACAATGATAAAATTGAATTAAAAATTTAAATCATGTATGTATTTTAGAGATATATGAAAAATGTTTGTAAAATGCATTCTCATAGTGTATATTATTTGTGAAAAAAAGTTCAGTTTAGTTTACCATTGGTATAACATCTAATCTTTAAATAGGTGAAAAAAAATGAAGAACGAAATAAGAAAAATGATTATGAAGAGAATAATTGATTTTTCCTACAATAAATAAATTAAATTTTTCAATTGCATATTTTATACAAAAACTTAACATAAGTTTTTTTGCCAAAAAAGGCCAATTTCATAATGATAACGTTAATATTGAATTAACTAATTTAGCTAATATTAGCGCTACAAATGTAAATATTTAATAAAATATTAATGCAGGGTTGTACCATATTTACTTTTATCTGATGATATAATTATAGATATTGTGAAAATCTAACGGCATGTGATCGATAACTTTAAAACGAAGCGAATAAATTATAGAAAAACGCCAAATACTGATTAATTTAACAATTAATTGATTTAAAAGTTTACATTTTGTCGACGGTACGTGTGCTCGACGTAAATAGATGCAGCAGTGAGCTTCAGTGAGTGGAGTCTGCCGCACTTCTAGTCGTGCAGCTGTCAACATCATTTAATAAATTTATTTTAAATATCACTTTTTGGATTTTGTGGTTAATGTACCCTTTCAGATGTCTTCTTTCGTTGGTAGAAAGGACAATGCCGTATCAGTTATGGTTCCTGGTATAATCGATATTTAATAGACCAATGTTATTGGCCGTATAGGCAAATGGGAAAAGGTAGGCCTCCATAACTTAAAATTACCATTTTGTACATTGACCATTTTTGATATCCAAGTCACAGAAAGGTAAAGTATTTCTTTAATTTTTTTATTCGGCAATTGATTTGCCGCATTGATCATTTTAATATTTAATAATATTCTTGACCCATTGAGTAACTTATCAAAATGTTTACCCACTATTTGGTATCTGGAAAATTTTAAAAATAAAAAACTTCAAAATTAATTTAACCCGAGTTTTAAAGAAATAATTTTACAGAAATTTAATAAGTAGGTACAACATTTTTGTAAAATTTATACACCTGTTTAATGAAGAAAAACATTTTCTTGGAAAACTAAAACTTAACGAGACGAGATGTAATGTTTCTGTTGGGTACTTATATACTTGGCCATACTTTACATTTACCGAGTTTAAGTATCAACAAGCGTTAACGGTTTTTCACATTCTTTTACATATCTGCCTACCATATATTAAGAATTGCAGAATATAAAATTTAATTAACTCGTGTCTATAATAACATTAAAAGTAAGAAATATTTAGAAAGTTGAGCCTTAATCTAGTTAAGTAAGAATACAGAAAGCAAGCAAGAATTTGGCGTAATTTATTTAGTATAACACTCTGACATATTGTTTTACGACGATAACTTTAGGCTAGATATATCAAGTATCGATTTTATTATCAATTTACTAAAGCAGTAAATTAAAACTTCTTTAAAAGGTGTGAATAATAATATTTGACCTTTACTATCTTTACCTTAAAATTATTATAGTTAAGAGGTAGGCAATTAAATTATAGTGATAATTTGCGAAACGTTTCTAACTTGATTAGTTTATCTTCAGATAACGCTACAGAATACGACAATTAATACATTACTAGACATATTTCCTGTAGAAACTCGTGAGATTGCATTGTTAGCAAAAGTTAAAAAAATTGATCACAATACAATATTTAATATTAGCAAGAATTAAGTAAGGCAGTTCATTAGCAAATTTTGTTAAACTCTTCAGAGGATTATTTTACAATAGTACCTTAAGAGTACGATAAACACAAGTGAGATGTAAGTACATTTTAATACGTGTAAAAGAAAGACAAGTATGCTCTTTCAATGTTCTATTACAGCACTGGCGTGGCTGGGATTAATAATTGAAAAACGACGCTATAAAGTACAAATTTCATCTTGACTGTTTGTTTTTCCATATTCCAAAAATTATTTTGTAATTCCTAATTAAAAGACCGATAAAAGGGCAAATTTTGGTCATCAGGGTACTCAGTTGTTATTCAAATATTATAATAATTCTGTAAAAATTTAACATCTTAGGCTTTGCAGATTACTTTCCTATCACCGCGGTTTTCCCAGAGAATTTTTTCTTGTAATTAAAGTGACTTTAGCTTTACACTGCAAATGTGAACAAATTAGTGGGATTATCGGGTTGAACTGAAGTTTAACTAACGTTTTAAAAATTTGTTGAGCTTCAGTTTGGCTGAAATCAGTTTAAATCATTGCACTAAGGCTCTCTCGTACTATAGAAGGTAATGGAGGTTGTATCTAACTTCAAGTTAGAATCTCGATTTTGTTCTATATTTTTTTATGGAAGAATTGTTGTAAAGCAACATAACATAATTATGATCTACTGCGGAAATAGTAAAATAATAATGTGTTTAACTCGCTTTTAGAAAAATTCAAAATTTTGTTTCTAATTTTTCTCAAAAATATCGCGCCGTTATAAATTTTTAATTGAAATTTATACTAAGTAGGTATGCACATCGCTATAAAAAGAATGAGTCACTTTCCGTACATGAAAGGTTTCTGAAACCTTATATTTATTGAAACGAACGGTGCTAGTTGATTGCTGAACTAAAGACGACGCGACGGTCCTTTTTCAATCAGCTGCACTTTTAAATAATTCAAAATTTGGTAGGTGGACTAACACGAAGACGATGACTCTACTTTATATTTAATTAAAGGGGTCGTTCAAACAAAGCCTTCCAAATAAGCTTACGAATTATTAACTACATAAAAGTTCAATAGGATAAACTAAATTGAGTTAAAGATCTATAAAATCATGTACTTTTAAGATGACTGTACAATCACTTTTATCGAATATCGATAGCACATAAACTTCGTTAGACTCATAAAAGTAATAATAATCGTGAATATGTTAGTAACTGTTATTGGTTATTGGTTGCACGTTTTATAACTACCAAATTGTAATGCTTATTCAAGTTTTTAAATTATTTTTTATTGCAGAATTTTATCGAAAACATCGCTCAGGCTCATATTCGGCAATTGATCTTAATCCCTTATTAATGCAAATGGGTAGATGGATAGAATTCTTCAAGAACTATAAAATAGCAAATATCTATACACAGTATTGTTTAAAAATCCAGTAATTCAATTTTCAAATGCCGAATAGCATTTATCCAATATTTAAAAATGGCATTCAGGATAGAATATAATTAAAAATTTGCAAAATCCATAATCAACAACATTATTTGTAAGTAACAATCATCGAACACTTAATTGATCTGTTCTAAACTTGGATTAAATATTGGCAGCCATACATAGAGAAAAATAAAAGTGATGTCTCTCCATGGAACCTACTATTATTATTTGCACTGTTACTTTTAATTAAAAATCATGAAGAAACAATGGAAACATTAAAATAGTAGATACCAAATAATAATATGAGAAATAAATAATTTAGTATAAAAATATAAATGGAAAGTGAATATTTTGGTATCAAATTCAAAATTTTATCGTTATTTTAGATTAATGGTGACTAACATTTCAATTAATGGTGTATAGTTGAGCGTGGGATCAATATAACTGAAGTTGTGTCAACTTTATCATTAAAACCAATTCGGTACTAACGCTTTAATGATTACATAAGCAACTTAATTTTGATTGTTTATTGTCTCTTATATTATTTGAATACAGTTTTTAGAAGACATAGTACATATTATATAAAGATGAACACTGGCATAATATATAATATGTTGTATATTCTATGTATCTAAGGTGATATACCTCGACTTCATTAAAAATACTGTACAACGAATGCTGACTCAACATTTTGTTTTCCCACAAAAGCTTGCGTGTGTTAGGGTACACGCTAGGCATTCATTAAGGGGCCTTTCCTTATATTCACTTCCATGCTATAGTGGAATACATAAGTACTACGCGTTAAATTTTATAGTTCTGTAATACTCACTCGATTCTTTAACAGCACCGGTATAGTATGGAGGAGCTATGCAGCCCTCAGTTGGGCTTTCAGGTGATTTAGAACTAGTGGAGTTATTCCAGTTTTCTCTTATCACAGCTTGATACTTGTTGCTCTGTTTCTTTACCATATAGCACCTTGGCATGATGAAGGCTTGCAGCGTATATCGATCTGTAGGAAATTGTTGAGTTGGGAAAGTGTATTGCTTTTTTATTTATTTATGAGTATTTGTGTAATGGAATGCGGCGGCAGGTGGTTGTCGCGTTCGCGAAGGAGGAACAAGTGGTAATGGCGGCTGAGTGATGCCGGTATAGGTGGGTCATGCAACAAGTAGTAGTGACACGATGCCGGTTTATCCAACAGGTAAACAAGTTTTTGTTTTACCATTAAACAGATCTACCAAACACTCTATTTTTCACACTTCCAATTTTTAAAACGTCTTTTCATCTATTTTTTATATTCTCGATTTCAACAGGATTCAATAAGGAAGAACTCGGTTACGTAGTAATAATTTTAAAAGGTATATATTGTAGGGTTCGTTACAAATCTAAAAATGGACGGTTTTTGAATAAATTGCTACAGTGTTGCTGTCTTTAAAGTCTATTTTGATGCACTTTGCTTCCCGCTTCTTTAAACTTTTGAACTAACACCCGGAGGTGAAGCATTTTTTCGCTCGGGCTTAATTACTAAATTCAGTGTAAAAAGAATTATTTACCATCGTCACTGTCACTCACTAACACTCACGAACTCTTGATAAATGTACAAACGAAGCAGATTTACCACTCCCTGGAAGCAAGTGCTCGCGTCGCGACGCCAGTCACGGGCGGGGTGACACCATTTGCGCAAGCGTCTCTCTTCCGCGTGCAAAAATCGATCTCAAACCGACACCTGTTACCGAATTCGTCAATTCCTCTTCCTAGTATATTGCTATCTCATTCTTTCATAAGTGCATTCTGTCAAATGCACACTTTAATATATTACGCTATTAAAACTAGCGTAGTTAGTGGTTGCATTACCTCTTTTATAACTAAACAATTACTTGTTCCTTAACTGAGCTTTAACAAGTTTTACATGCATATAAACTATATTAATAAATATTATAATTAAAAACTTAAACAAAACATTTGCATGCGATTTTGAAAGAAATATTTATTATATCTATTATATATCTATATATTTTAGATTGTATACATATAATACTATTCTTGTTCTTCATGAATGGTCTCTACTCTTACAAGTTAAATGCTTTTGACAAAATCAATAAAATGTTAGTACATAGTAGTTTTACTCTCGAAATTTGAATAACAAAAATTTAAATTCTACTATAGTATAATATATTATACGCACCAAAGGTATTACACTCTGTGATAAATAATCATAGATATATTATACACTTTGTAATTTATAAACAAAAATTTAATAATTTTTAATATTATTTTTTTTAATAATTTCAATTCAAATTAATATAATATAGATAGATACTAATATCATTTTCAATACAATAAAGCGGGTTAAATTAAATTCTCAAACTCTCTAAGTAAATATTATTAATTACAAGAACCGTGAAACATATTAAATTGTATTATAAAGTAGTAAGTAATTTAGAATAACAAAATTATCTTATATTATAATATATACTATATCATGGTATACATAGGATAATATTAATTTTTTCTGAACTTCTACACCAAGAAAAGAATTGATCATAAGAACAGCATAGGTACAATAATATAAAAAAATAATAATGTCTGAAGAGAAATAAGGAAAAAGGAATGTTTATATCTAATATCAATTTATGCAAATAATAATAAAACAAATAAATTTATTAAAAATAATATTTAATTTATTAATTATTATATTATGTTTACAATTTTATATAATGCAATACACAATTAATATACAAGGTCATCAATCTATCGAAAGATATTCTAAAATTGCGTCTCATTTCATTAGGACTATTGTAATTATAAAATTTTAAAAAATATTTAGTAAAATGTCACATTTAAATTCCATATTATCCATATTCATCTCATGATAATAGGTACTTGAATTATTACGATTTATTATTGTTAGAAAACTTGTATGCATTTTCCCCAAAAATGCACTTACGCAACTTTACCTTATACTATTATTTTATACATACATATTATACTAAAAAACATACCTAAAACCAAAATACGTCTAATAATGTGTGCATTAGATACGATATTTCGTTTTTTTAATAAAGATTTTGATATATAAGAGTATTTAATTTTGATTTCAAAAAATCATATTCTGTTTAAACCAAACACCCACTTTCATTATTATTTATTGATTTTTTCAATATTCACAAGAAAATTAGTTTTCATTTTGGTTATTTAGTATATAAATTAGTAAAATTAGTGATTTAAAATTTTTAATGATGATTGATTTAAATTTAATTTACTATTCAAACACAAATAATTCAAAAAGTTTTGTACATTAATTAAATTAAAACCATTAAAAATTATAGATTTATACAGCATTTGTGTTTTGAACTTCATTGAAGTTTGAGAATTTTTTCTTAAAAATATTTCTTAAGATATTTACAAAAATCATTAAATTTTTACCCAACGATTGAAAAACAGGTGGTTACTTTAAAATCCAACATAGAACATAACAAATTAAAGTTGGTTTTGAAGGATTTCAGTTTTAATTACTTAAATACTTTGCCCTTTCCAAATTTGTAAACCATCACTAAAATAATACTAGATATCTACCCATATGTACAATACTTTAATAAAACTGAGTAGAATGATTAAATAGCTTATAATTTACATACCTGACGCCTTAAAGCTTAGTCTGTTTCAGGATGCGCTTATTAATTCTAAAACAATCCATCATCATTATAGGCAAATCCTTTAATTAACTGAATTGCTGTCTAACTTTATGAAACGCTAAAAGTTGGACGAACAGCAATTTTTCATTTAGTCATTCGAAATCGGACAAAACTTTGAAATAAATAACGTTATTGCTCCTTTACTGCCAAACTTGATGCCAAAAACAGACACCCTAAGTAGAACAAATTTATTAAGTACCGAAATTAGTAAAAGTCTTTAAACATAGTTTAACAAATTATTCGAGTCATTTCAAGAAGAAAAGAAGAAATAAAGACCAACAAATAAACCGAAATATTTATTACTGTACCTCTAATGCTTCCATAATTATAAATAGATCTCTTTAAAATGAGAAAATAAATTATCTATCAGTTAACAATTTATTTCACTTTATAATATATTTTATTACAAAATATTTCTTTTTACAATTAGGATTTTATTTAGTTGTTCCTTTTATAACTTGAACATAAGATTTTTATCGTTCAAATAATGATTATATCGCATTGAATTACTTTTTTAATTGTTTTTAGCTAATAAGAGCAATATCCAGTACATTGGTCTTGAATTGGAAGATGTCTAAATAAGGCGAAGGAATAGCTGTTAGTATTCATTGGATCAAAATCCAATATTTAGTGCAAGTAATTCCACGCAAACCTTATTTAGAATGGTCTAATTATATAGTGTAGTACAGTGGCTAAAACACGAACCGTTTTAGAATTGCAAGGCTCTCCGACTGTGTCTTAAATACACAAAGTTTTAACTGCTGAGTGCATTATCATCCAGTAGCGTACAAGTGGCACGGTGATTCCGAAACTAGAGCAGTTTCCACTTCGTACGTAACAGTATAATCCAAATTCTATTCATTGTTATTGTTATTCAACAAAAGCACTTTCATTCTATAACATACTCGAGTATCGAAACTAAAGCAGAAATGTAATGAAAATTTACTAAATATTTTTTTTTAATCGTTGATAGTTCCACTTCATTGTATCTATACATACTAATTCAATGCACTTACAGTACACAACTAAGGTTTAAACAGTATTTGTGGAAGTTAATTGAAAAAAGTAACAATTTCTCGACAAAGACAATGAAATTTGAATTGATTGTGAAATTGTAAGCTCGCACTAATTTGATTTATTTGGTGACCCTCCAAAAGATTTTATATAAATTTAATAAATTTAATATAGCATACGGGTAAGGTGAAAATTGAATTAGTACCTATGGAGTTGTGAGGGTGATGCTTACACATTTAGTTCGTAGTTTTCGTATATCCCTAAAGACGATTTGCAATATAACGTTGATGGTCCAGTTATATAACGAAATAAACTTGAGTCGGAAGAACTTTTAATGCAATTTTTCATCAGAGTTAGTATAGGACATACTTATTGTATATTATATGTCTGTATTTTTTAAAAATGTTTTTTAAAATATTCATATCTTTAAATTACTTTATAATATTTTTTGTTAACATTAGAATAAAAAAAATTACGAAGATGTCTTCATAAACAATATGTAGGAATATTAAAATACTAATGTAAAATAGAAAAAATATTACCAGGAAGGGCTATTGTGAAGTAACCATTACTCATATAAAGTAAACAACTTTCAGATTTATATTATCAGATTTTATTCTTTTCTATACAGAATAGTATCTGGAGAAACTGGCAAAGCCAATCTTTTCCAAAGCGAGTACAAAGTAAAGTTTCTTGAAAAGTTTCTTATTAAAGCTAAAGTAATCGCAAGAACTAAACAAGCTTTTGTAACTTACTTATACTTGAATTACGTTGGCACTTCTTTACTTAATGTGTTTTAAGCTATACGTGCTTTTCCAAATTATTATAAGTAATATAAACTTAACAAAAGGAAATTGCGGAAACAATAAATTATAAGCTCTCACCAAAATTTTAATTTGGAAAATTACAAATAGGTAGGGTTTTTAAAAAAATATTAAATATTTTACATAACAAAATCAATGTAATATCCTGGTTAATTCTTATCCCGTGGGATCGAGTTTTCTTTAGTCTTTAGCTTCTCTTGTCTAATAGTGGACACTCTCCTTCTCTTAGAAAACAGTTCTAGGATTTAGACTGCATTGCTGCTTAAACCGGATTGGGAAATGTGCCTGCAACCCTGTTTACAGGAAATAGTCACAAATTGAGCCTTTATAATCAATGGCAAACAGAATTTTTAAAAAATATTGTTAATATAATTCATAATGTCCGAGCACAATTTTAAATTTGAAATAATTGAAACCATTGTTTAGTATTTGAGAATAAAATTTTAAATATTCAAGTTTTTGTATAAATTTAAATTTTGCATAAGCCAATTATATCTTTGTTATTTTTTACACATAATAAATCAAATAGCCCAACTGCACAGGGTTATGAATTTTTGATGGTCCAGCTTTTATTTGGCTTTTACTTCGGTTTGATAGAAAGGTAAATTTATGTTAGTGATTATATAAAAGATTTTTAATATTACTATAATAATAATATTTAATTCATCCATATACAACGCAACAAATTTTTTGTACAACATTATTATCGACTTATCGCACTGATTGATCGACATCAGCAATAAGGTTATTACTTATGTTATTTTACCTGCGATTAATATCAATCTTGCTTATAACAAAACTTATAAATTAATAATGTAAAATAATAAAATATTAAAAGCATTTTAATGTTATATGGAAACGTTAATTACGTATCACCGAATATTAGTAGTCGAATAGTACAATAATTACGGTTTCCGCATTTACAATTTCATTTCACACATCAATGAAGAATATTAAAAAAAGCTTTCAAATTAATTACTTTAAAAAACAAAACTAAACCTTAAATTTAATCTCTGCAGAACATCTATATAATTTCATTTAAAATAGGGGTTTCGAATCTGTGAAAGCATCGGGTCCAACGAGTTAACTTGAAGATCATATTGATTATTTGCATCTAATTAATCTACTCCAGACACACGTCAGTTAAAAGTACTTAAATACCCTCAAATATATTTTAATTCGTTTATTTTTTTAGCTATTTATTATATGGGTACGTTCACGGTTTGTGGTAACAAATTTTGCTGCCTTGCGTGTTAAAAATATTCGTATCATATTGTTGAGCATAATGCGTTTATTTCTGCTTCCAATTACTTTTCTGTTATTGTAATTTACGACACTCAATTTGAATATAACATCTATTTATTTATGAATAACTATCTTAACGATCTAGAGCAGGGCAAATTGCAATATTTATAGTTAAATAACTTTAATTGGTGAAAATCGGAAGTTATTATATAAGGTAAATACAATATTATGAATTCCAATAAAACCATGCGGAAACAATGGATAAAACTGCCTGTAAATCAAAACCCCAACTTGCTTGTACTAACTCTGGCACTAACATGTCAAAAAAAGTATTATGAGTTTTTTCAAGGTTTTGTTAAAACTATTGTAGTTTTAGCGTTATGAATAAGAATATCAGGGTTGTCGGTAAATCATGTGCAGCTAACCAATAAAAATGGATCGCTGTTTTTGATAGTAACAAAAATTATTTTCTACTTAATGGTGTACGGTATAAAGTCTGCCTTACAGTATCCAAAGCGATTATTATCAAGATTTTTATATGTAGGTGCAATATTTTGATTTAATAATAAATCATTTACTAAGATACATTGTTTAAAAATTGAAAATGAAATGGTTTTGTATCTCCTTTTTAAAATGTGTAAAATTCTTGTTGTATCATAGATGATGATTTATAAGTAAATACAAACACAAAAACCCAATTACCCCGTTCACTCAGTGCAGTGGGGTAAATTCAATTACAGTAATTAATAATGTTACTATCGTATCTATTATGTATGTACATTCACGATTGTATAAAGTATATTTAGTTTTGCTTTATGTCGGTAGCTGCATATTTTTAGTAATTAAAATATGGGTAAATAATTTTTTTTATTATTTTTTTTACAAAGAAAATCTGTGGGCAGCTTCTTGAATGCCCGGTTTACATCACACAGGTTTATTACAAAGCGTATAATAAATTCGACTACAATGAATATATTATGTTTAATTAATTTTATTAGGTCTGTTTATAAATATAAATAAATAATACACAAAGAAATGTAGTAAAATTAAAAGAATTCTAAACATTTTGAATTAAATTTTTTTATTTTATTATTAATTTAAATAATTAATACTTTTAATTAATTTAAATAATTAAAAAATACTAGTAAATATAAATTATAAATTTCAAATTGACTTATTGGATGACCAACAATTTCGATCTCATCGACGTTTTTTCATGTGGAATTGATCTCATCAGACCCTAATTGACGAAGAGAAATTATAAATTAACTTACCATTTTTCTCGTTAATTTGAAATAAATTCTTTTTATTTGTTAGTTTCTCATTCGATGAAGATCCTTAGTGCAGTATATCTGTGTATAAGTAGATAAAGAATTTTATTGTTATTTTGATTAATTTTGTTAATTATTAAATTGATCGGAAGTAAAATTCACTTTTATATGTAAGTCTGATTATGTATGATTATGTGACAGTTAGTTCATTATTATAAAAGCAGCATTTATTTATTTTTTGGATATCCAGAAAAGGCCGATATTAATTTAAAAGGTATCTATAATTGGTTAATGATGCAAGACCGAAATTTTTTAATAAAATATTTTACATTTCAGTAAATTAAAAAATTTTCTTATTTATTTATTATAAAGTTAGTTGCTAAAACACAAAATTTTAGTGAATATATAAACTTAGCAAATTTACTTGTAATCATAATACTATAATAGTACAATTTGTACTTGTTTGTATAATAGTACAAATAGTTTTTAAAACTGATCTATAAGTACAAATAAAATAAAGTAATAATTTGTTTATAATAATAGTGGGTACGTATAATAGTAGGTAACGTTAGTTCTTTTGATTGTGCCTACTTCCCCTTAGTTACACTTTTTTTTATTTTTCATAAGTGAAACCCATTTGATCATTAGAGGAACCTTAATGATTCCTGCTGAATAAAAAATAAAACAAAAAATTAATACTACTATTTTCTATCTACATGCAAGATGTAAAATTTATAGTAACCACTAGATTATTCTGAAAAACAGAAAACCATTGATATTCCCAAGTGTAAGAGAACTAAGCAATTTTTAATAGTTTTTCCGGAAGCAAGAAAAGTTAATATTTTCAATGAAAGTGGCTATTTTTTTTACCCTACTGGATGGCCATAATAAAATTCATTTTCATTGTAAATGCTCACGTAGCACATAATCTTGACGCTACACTGGACCAATATTAAATGTCAATGTAATATTTGCCAATATTGGTACAATATTATAATTTAACCTTTCTACTCCTTTGCACGTATTTGAAAATGGCAATTTATCAAAAATTTCTCTACTTCTTCTTTAAAATTCAAATTGGACCAACTCATATTGTCGCAAGTAAGTAAAGTTATTAATCGCACTTTTATTTCAAAAAGTTTATGTGTTTAAGTATATTATTAAAGCTTATATTAATTAATTTTTTAATAATTTAGTGTAATAACAATTTTAATTAAGTTAAAATCTACACTTTGAAACCTTCGTGACTGTTTTTCAAAAGTTTAACTCACTAATGATTCCGATCTACGATTGTTTCATGAACAATTTGAACTCAAGAATGACCACAATTTGTTAAAATTATTAAATAATCAACTAAACTTCACATTCCAAAGTAAGTTAATATTCCAAATATTCCAATGTGTAATAAAAATAAAAATTTATACAAAACACATATAAATTGGAAAATCAAAATTTGATCTCTGTAATTAAATTAACGTCTATGAAAATCCATGACAATATACCATATTATAATATAAATATTTATAATAGATCTGCTATATTATATTACAATATTGTAAAGTACAGACTCAATAATTATATTGATTATTTTATGTAATACCAATATTGAATCAATAGAACTTTCTATTGATTTGCATACTACATATACATACATATTATGTACATACATATATATTGTTGTGTAATTTTTACAAATATGTTTTTTTATTAATTTTCGAATTTCAAAATTAAAATTCAAAAGATGGAAGGAGATTGGAGAGTGGGGAGTGAGTTCGCAATGAAGCGAACGGGGAGACGTCCGAGAGATTGCGTCCGATTTTTGAGAATATTTGAATAAAGTTTTTTTTTGTAAGATTGTGAGTGAAAGTTGTAAACAAATTAGGAATAAAAAAAGGTGTTTTAATAATTAGTGATTTGATTTTGATTTTGAATTTTTAGACTTGAATTTTGATTTTTGAAACAAAAGCTATGGTGTGTTTAAATTAAGAAAAGCCGACATTGGAATTTGGATGAGTAAATGATTCAAAAAATTCATACTATAAAACGGCAAGAGTTAATCATTTATTTTCTTTAAAACTATCAAGGGACCACATTTTATATGACTTTGGGCGCTCACGTGCGAGACAACGCACGATAGAGATTTATCGTTCCCATTTTGGAATGAAAAATCAAGTTGAGAACAAAATTAAAAAATTTAAATTTTAGAAAAGCCGGAAATTTTTGAGATTTGAATTTTCTCCAAAACCGCAACCATTGAAAAAATTGAGGGTCTGGGAAAATTCATTTCAATATTAATATTGCATCAATATTTTGATATATTGAAAATCAATAATATCTTGGAATGTAAGTAGATATACTAAACCGGTATCAGGGCACTTTTTTCGAAAGGTCTCTAAATCCGATTTTGATTAATCAATTTTTGATTTGTGGATTAATCTCATGAAACTGTTGATTAGTGGATTATTTTCATTTAAATTTGATTATATTATTTAATTTATCATTCATTTTAACTTACACATAATCTGTGACCTCATCTTTTCCTATAGATTGTTGATAAATCCAAGTGACAAACCACGAAAATCTTAAAGATTGTTTTATAAAATTTTGAACTAATTAGGTTAAAGCATCTAGGTATGTTCAAGGGTAGTTTCACACCCTTCTTCTTTTCTATAGAGCTCTAATAAAAATACAAAACTTCAAATTTATTAATATATTTTTAGTGATACTTAGAGTTTCACATAAAAATTTTTAAAAGTCTTTTCTATTAAATTACTGAAAATTATAACTTGTGTTATACTATATATTTGGAATGTCTTCGTGAAAGTGTGAGATTATTCATTATTACGAATTCATAAATTTCACTAGAAACTACATTTGAAGAAATCCAAAAAGCTGCAGCTTAACTCATCGGAGAAACATGAACCTCTCCAGGTGTGGTAAATCGGGGAAGAACACAATTGCCAAACACAACACAATATTTCCACATAATTATGTATATTAAAAATAATAATAAAAATCATACAGAAATTAATAACATATTTACAAGTTGATTTCCAAGTTAATCCTGGATTAGACTGGAGGATTTTCCAATAGAATCGAGTTAACGATATAAGTACAAAAAAATTGGAATCGTACCAAGAATTTTACACTAGACAAAATTGCCTTTTCACAAACTGCCCCATTGACGTAAAACTGAGGCGATTATCTGAATGCCTTTCTGTTGCCGGAAATTTGACTCAAACAATTGATTCGGAAGTTAACCAAATTATAACTTTACTTCAGTTCATTTGACTAGGATCGCTTGATGGATTTTCCAAATTTAACTTTTATTTCCTATATTATTTCTGACTTAAATTATCAATTTAAAATTTCATGGATTTTTCCTGAAGAACACTTAACTCAATTATTATTATTTGAATTAAATTATAACTAATTCAAGCTGTAAGCACCGGACGCCCTAAATTTCGGCGTACTAATTCGGCTGGGGGTTCACCGAAACCCACCCCGCGTTGAAAATTTTTATAACGTACATAATTAGTATGTACAAAAGTGATTAATCGACCACGGTTGTACACTCTATGGTTATCGGGTCAATGATGTTTTTCGTTCGATCCCCCGTGGAAATTATTCCCCGCGGGGTGTATGGAAAATTACCACCATGCAGGCTTAGGGCACCGGTCTTATCAGCCTAGGATTTCTTAGAATCGGACGTAAGGATGATCTTGCTGTCGATTATCGTGAGGGGTAGCAAGGTAATGAAGAATAATAATTTTCCTATTACGGACGTCATTATGCCCAATAATTCTCAAAATATCGTACGTAATAATTCAAGAAGATGTCTAGACTTATATGTTTCAATTTATTTGTAAGGTATACTCAATTTGTTTATAATATTCATTTCAGTAATTATTTGGTATAACTCCAGTTGACATTAAAACGATTATGTATTATGAATACCTGCAGTACTTTTTCCTCTGCTATTATGTTTCTGTTTTAATATATTGTTCTTGGGTATTACATGATATCCTAAAGTTTCCAAAAAGTTTACATCACCAGATGTGAACCCCTATGAATTTATTGTTGAACTTCTGAATATATAATAGCATTATAATTTTTAACCACAGCAGTTGATTGGTGTGATCGCTGGTCGAGTTATAGTGCGGAAATTTTGTCAATTTTAAATTTGACAGAATTTCTTGACTCGGCTTTCCGATGTACATGAAATTTAAAAATCAATAATTGGACTTCTACAAAGCACACTTGAACCAAGCAGATAGGTAAAGTTGGCAGAGCAAATTGATCTGCTGAATCAATGCATTGAAAAAATAAAATTTTCCTGCTATTTATTAAAATATAACGTAGATTATGTTATATATTGTCATGCTTTTATTTTTCAGTTTTGAAATTTGTTAAGTTGTGCTATGCGCGGGCAGTTCCCCACTAATTTTGATTATGTATGAAGTCCACCTCGGACTTTTGTGAGAGGTGGTATTTTTGGTTAGAAATTATAATTTTTTGATTAAAAATAAAATTGAATAAACGGAAATAATTAATAAATTGGTTTTATTAGAATGTTGAAATTAAGTTATAAATTAAAAATAAAGTTTGGTCAAAAGAAAACTAAAAGAAAAATTGAAAGCGGCAAATGTATTGGCTATTTTCCGTAAGGTTGGTCCTGTTCTCAGCGTATGTTTTGTTATACGTGTGGTTTTTTCGCATAATTTGTCAATTTTTACTATCTATTAAAGATCTTACGGCTATCAAATATGTTAATGTCAAAAACATATTAAAATTACATTTTTTATTATTTTCATTTTTTAGTAAAAACGTTCACTCTGAACAACAGATTTGTGTGCATTGATACCTTGGTACAAACTACACAATTTATTTTTTCATTTAAATTTAACAAAAGTTGTTTGATACCTCTGATCACTCTCTTATTAAAAACATCTCCGAATACTATCCTAACTCAAAAACAAAGGATCTCTAAACCCATACAATTTTTAAAAACATCACTGATAGCGCTCGAACTCGAAAATTACAAATATAAACAATTTAGGATTTGTATATTTATGCAATTGTAAAAAAGACCCCGAAGTCACCCAAACCTCCCCCTTGAAGCCGCTTGAATTTGTAAATCATGGGTCTAGAATGGGAGAAATTTGTTTTTAAGTTAAATTCGGCTGCAAAATAAATTTATTATAATATGATGTCATGGACTGACTCCGCCCGTTAAAATACCTTGCTGCAATGTTAGAAACAAAACAAATGAAAATTAATATTGAATTATTTTATTAAAAATTATTTTAGAATTTATTTAAATCTTTTTTCATTATATTAAGCGTACAAAAGAAATCAAAAAATGGTTTTATAAACGTGTTAAAGAGATCTGGTAATAGGTCAAAAGGTGATTCAATGGATAAGTAAAATCCACCTCATGATATAATACATATATTATGTAGAGTTTGTAGATTATGTTTAGTTTAGTTTTTGATATAATATACTAGACATACTAGATACTATACGTAAATACCACATAAAACTTAAAGTTCTATTTTAAGTTCATTTTTACCATTATTTCTTTATTTATTTTTTTATAATGCAATATTTACTGTAATAATATTTTTGATATTAAAACCTTAAGCACTTATATACACTTGGATAACTCGAATAAAATTGTTTCCATTGAATCTTTAATTTACGGTAACTTTAGTTTTGTATATCAATTTAAATTGATTTGAAATTTATTGAACTTGAAGATAAAATGTTCATGTAGGCATCAAGTCACCGTTGCATCTAATAAATTTATAGTGTAATACGCTATTTTATCGACTCGAGTTATTGGACTGAATATCTAGACCACCTAATTAATCCTGAGCACTGCCAAAGCTCTTTAAAAATGAAATGGTTACACATTGTCTATAAACCCATTCAGAATTGGAAGAATATCGAATTATTACAATATGAAAAGTAGCTGCTTGCTCATTAGAATTTAATTTAATTTTTGTCATTTTTTTGTAATTTTGCCAAATTGCGTTATTGTTGTTTTTGACATTAAAATCGACCGAATAAAGGTTTAGGTAGTGAAGGTTTATTTAGACACATCCATATTCTAATCACAAATATATAAATTATAAATATCGTCACAAAGTTAACGAAAAGATTTATTCACTTTAACTTGAACCATTGCATTGGTCTAAATTATAACCCCTACAAATTTATGAAATATGTTTTGTTCTATCGTTGTTTTTATTTATTTTATATTTAAATTTTTAAACGCAGTCGTAGGCTAACAGTTAGAGTGTTGGATTGCTTGCATGACATATATTTTCAACGCGTAACGAATACCAGAAACTTTAAATAAAAATATTACATTATCAATTAATAGTGAAAAATATTACCCCTATAAAACTTAAATGGACAATTCGTAAAAGTCGGTTCGCCAATTGTATGTTTAATAATAATTCAAATAAGTTTAAATGAACGTTTGCAGTTTAGAAATGTTCCTTTCAGTCTGTTTAACACTAGTTGATTTTACATCAAAGGATGTTCCAAATTGCGTACTCCTATTACATACTATCGCTCTGATGTGCAACCCCACAGTAAATTTTTTGAATAATTTCAGTAAAAATAATATCTACATACAACATTAAATTGCGTTTTGTATCACCGAATCGCAGAAGTACTGTTGATAATTTTCTTAGAACTTTTCATATTATGAACAGTGAGACATAATCTAAATTACAGCAAATTTAAATAAATAAATATATAACTATGTTATATGCATAGATATTAATTTTAGTTTGTAGTTGGAAAATAAAAACGCAATTAAGACACATTAACATTTTAAGGCTTTGGCAAACCTTAAATTATGAACCATTTTTCGATAAAATTAACGCTATTGAAAGTCTTAGCGTGTAAAATAGCAGCACTTCCTCTGTATAAATTCTATATCATTATTCATGTCACCATCCATCAAAAAATATCGAACAGACGTCGATTAATGTGCCATGCTCGTGCTATTAGTGCTAAAATATGGGCGAGGGTGGAGCTGCTACTTACTCTTTAATAAGATAAATTTTATATTGTGATAGTGCAAATGTGAATGTATACAAAATTAAACTTGTTTGAATGGTGAAATCGGTTGGATAGAAGTTTGGTTAGGAAATTCAGCAAAAACTTTTTCAAACGCCTGTTGAAGGGCGCAATTATGAGTATTCATTGAAAAATACATTACACCGGTAGACTACATTGTAGAAAGTTGTCGGGAATATCTTGAGTCCATCGTACTCACGATTACGTGTTCCGAATAAAGCTGAATACCCCCTAGGGAGCGGACGTCAGGAAATTCCACTTTTAGTTGTGTCATGTTTGAACGGTGTCATTACGCAGAGGGCGCAGTTCAAAAAAAGTTTGATTTGAAATCGAGATGATTGGAAATCCATCACCTAATAGCCGCCACCCGCTACCCGTCACACTGTCAAGACGTGGAATGAAAAATGATTCTAAGATTACTTCATGTGAAACATTTTTATTTCATACCTTTAAAACGTATACCGAAAATATATTGAGGTTTAAAATATTTAAATTTTCCGATTATATCTCACATTTGATTATATTACCGACATAGTACAATACATACATAGTATACACACACACCAATACCTAATTATTGCTGTATCTCATGCCTTATAAATAAATTAACTTTTATAGCTTTTATTATTAATTGGTTATATTCTCCACAAACTTTAAATTATTATTTTAATCCTAAAGGCACGAATTTTTTAATAATAGAAAGTAATTAGCATATTATTAAAATTGATAAACTCCAAATGTATTCTTCGCTTCTATATATCGATTTTTCTTGTAAAAACGTTTTTAACTGGTACCAATTTACTACGATAATTTTGTTATTATATACAATTTAACTAAAAGTAGATACCTAGTATAGGTGATAAATAAGATTCTATTACATAAACTAGCTTACATAAACTCCGTGGCTTGGTGTCAGAATAATAGTTTTTCATTATCAGGTTTAATCAATTATTTTGGACTGACATGATATAGGTATGATATCTGTAACGGTCTTAACGTCAGCTAAAGTGTACACAGTGTATACATTGCATATATGTTACATTATGTTATATTTGCCTGATTAAATTTTGATAATGATGTGACCGATAGATATCAACAGGTTCGATTGTTGTTTTGATAATTAGATGCTGCTGATGTTTTTGACTTTTGATTAAGTTAATTATAGTTTATTGTATCTACTTAATTAGTAATTTTCTTTTTGGTATGCGTATGATATTACAATATCAGACAATTGAATTGCACATCTACCGTAAAGGATGTTTGCACCGAATTGAATGTTTGGAATAGAATTAATATCCATCGGTTTATTTAAATTTAATCGGGGTCAAGAGCAATAATTAAACCAAAAAGCATTTCTTCTTAACAAAATATATTGAACTTTTCAATACTATTAAAAAATATATATAACCAATAATTTCGAACAGCTGATAAAATTAACAAAATTAGAAATAAGTGTATCGATTCACCGATTCCACATGTAGAGATTTGAAAAAATTAGATATTTATAAAAATTAGATTAGAAATAGATATTTTCAAATAAAATATAGAAATTGAATAATTCCATTTCAAAATAATCTTTACGGTTGAATTAGGTACTCAAAACTACATTTGTTTACATTGCAGTGGCTGTTAGTATAATTTTCAAACTAAAATTTGCATAATGTTACTCAACTAGCATTCATACTAATCTACTACTGTGGTTAAATTATAAATAAAAAAAAACAAGAAAAAGTTAGGGACTGTATTATAAATATTATCACACATTTTACATAAATATATTTAATTAATATTTAATAATTAAATCGTATGAGATTTTTATTTATAAAATTTTAATGAAGTCCCCTTAATTAAATATTTGGAACGAAAAAGAATTCTAAATAAATCACATTGCTGAATAAAGTAAAATATTGACGAAAAATGAAACACTGCAATATTTTTGTTAGTTTTTATTTATTTTCTCTGCATTTGTTGAATGACCTCTTTTTCAAATTCTGCGATGTATTCACTGAAATTGTTATCCTAGCAAATTATAAATTAAAATATAACGTACAAGCTTCAGAAAATGAAGTTACACTTTATGGTGAATAATCATACTAATTAATTTAACATATTAAAAGTTGCCTTTTGCAGGCTATATATACGAATGTACGTAAAGTACACTAAATATTCATACAAAAATTATATAGTAACATACCTATAATAATAATTGTAATATTATTTATTTTTTATGATATTTAACTTGAAGTTTTATCACTTTACCTATAACGAGTTTTCATCGAAATCATCGCAGTCAGTTAAATAATTATTTGTATTTTAAAGCCAAAAAAAAAACATTTAACAAATTTATATTATAAAAAGACAAAAGGTGAGTATCAGATGCTACGAGTATTGATATACCGCATTAAAGAATAATACATATTTTGAACGGGAAACAGGATGGACGCGTGCTACTTGTGTAATATGAGCTGAGTTTTTAAAGAATTAAAAAAAAGGAATCCTGAAGCTTGATGTCTCTGAACTCGAGGAAAGCCATTCAACAGTGTATAATATACCATATGCGCATTAAACATGAGACACCCTTCGACCCACCTTGGATTAATAAAATTAATTTGTTTTGTTACATCGACATTAAAAATATGTTTTGCTTTTATTATTATAAAATTATTATTATTGTAATACTTTTAAAGGCTAAAAAATAATAAATTATTATTGAAATTAATGCTGTTCCGTCACTGTCATGTCATTGAGTTTAGACTTCAATTTAACAACTATTTCTACTTTATGTAGGTTATAATGCATGTCTGATTGGTTAAATACAATAAAGTAATCAACGAATGAGATGTCCGCTAATGTATAATTTAAGATGAAAACTTCCTAGCGAGTTTAGTCGAACTATCGAACATTCGACCGATGTTTTCAGGTAGGCATTTTTAACTTTTTCATGTGAAACATGTCTACTTGCGCTTTATAAGTACCCACCTATCAAAAGTTATAAACATTGATAAGCGCATTAAAAATGCAGAATAAAATATAATTAAAAAAATTACTTGATTACAGATTATTGGCTAATAACGTAGAATCTATGCTTCATATCGTCGCTGTATTGTAAGAAGGGCGAATAAGCTATTATTTTTAATAGCGTATTCGCCCTTTTTACAAAACACCGACGATATATGATTAAACTTTTATATGCAATTAGGAAACGTTCCTGTTATTGTTTATGCTATTCAATTTATAAGTAAAGTTTTTTTAAAAAGAATACGTAAATTTTTTTTAAATAATGTATTTGTCAAAGTACTTATCAAACAACTACCCTTGGACAGTCATGCAATATTATTTTAACTAGCAAAATGGTTTTTTTAAATTATAGAAGTTGCCAGTTAATAAGTTTAAAAACTAATACATTCGAGAAATACGAGTAAACCTTGCTTCCTAGAAAACGATGCAACATGCAAACTGCGATTCGCCTTGTAAAAAATTACTTACCAAATCAAGTTCCACTTTTGATTCCAATAAACTATTTTTGTGGAGAATTTTTATAATTTTAACTTATATTGATTAATTCATTTCAATCTAAATTGATGAAATTATTTTGTATTTTACCAATCGTTTTACTATCTTGAACTCAACAGTTTGATGCATAAGTTGCAGAATGTTAATATTCACAATTGTATTGATTATTTGTAAACAATTGAGTCTTTTATATAGTTTATAAATATTTTAAACCTCTTTAAAGTTTAAACCTTAAATAGACTTTTTCTGATTCCCTGACGGCCAGTAACTGAGATTGGAGAATACGGCTGGTTACCATAACATTGAAAATGTCTAAAACAACTTGACATTACTTCAAATTATTTTATTTCTATTAAATATTATAAAAATATTAAAAAATTAAATAAAATTCTCGAAACTTATGGCTGTATTATTAGAAATTGATTACGTGTGGCTATAACTTAATGCTCATTAAGAGTCTGACGTATTCCTAATTTTTATAATTTTAAAAATTACATCAAAAAAATATAATAATTTTTGTGGTTCCTCTATAATAATTTATTGTCCGACTTGGTGAGTTAGTTCATTAACCTTATAGATCCGTAGGAAAAGTTCTACTTTTGCTCCTATAGTAATAGTAATATTTGAAAAATTTTAAACTTAAATTCAGAAAAACCCTGATACAATTCTTCTTCTTTTTCTTTACAGTGCCAAGATGACTTGCCAGGGAATTTAATTAATGGAGTAGTTTCTTGTTGCCTTTTCATAGCCCACAATTCGATATTCGACTTTAGATCACAGCAGCGTGTCCGATCAGGATTTGAACCGCAGTCTTATGCTTTCAATAGGTTGGCGAATGAGCTGAAAACAAATGTTTACTTTCTACATTTTTTCTGAAATGTATACATAATATGTGACTAGACGGCTATGCGTACGGAAGCTAGCTTAAAAATAATTATGAACTTGTTGCATAATGGGTTTTTATATTATGCACTTCTCTTTGCGGAAATAATTTACAACTTGAGAAAATATCGCTTACAACTGTTGTTCAATTTTTTAGAATGAGCTGTTGCAGTGTTTCACTAGAACATAATACTCGTCTTAAGAACGGCTCGACCGAATAACTTAAAATTTTAAAAGCTTTAAAAACTACATTAGGGAAAACAATAAGCTATTTTATATTTAAAAAATAGTATATTGTTCTAGAGGAACAAAAGGTGAACTTTTGATATGGTGTTCGATATTATGTGCTTCAAATTATAATATTTAATCATTGTCGGTGACGGCAACGGGCGTCATTAAAAGTTAAATAAAAATACTTTGATGCCGTCCGTTGCCAGCAGTAAGGTAAAACAATTGCTTCTACCAGCAAGTAAATCTTGAAAGATAGTTTATAAAATAAAACTACTTAAAATACTTTTCTGACATTCAAACATTGATTCATCGTAGAATCAATGTCGAAATGTTACTCGAATCAACTAGTTTATAATTTAACAATAACAAGTATTTTTGAATATATTGCTATGTATGCGTTTCTTTAAATTCAACTATCGAATCAAAATCCACTATAAAATTACGTCAATGGTAAATATAAAATATTGACACCTTGATTATGTTCTTTTATAAATAATTTGTCGTCCTTAACAATAATTATCATGAATATTTACCTCTATTCTACGATAGCAAATTTTAAATCGAATGTACACTATTAGAAAATTTTGCACTACCTGTTCAACATCAAAATTACATTTTCAATTATAATTGTTTTTCATTTAATTTTAAATTTAAATCATAATTCTTTACATTCTATAAAACCACGGTTGACTGGCATTCTAACATCGGTTTAATCCAGTCTAACCCCTTGATTGGACTCGCAACAAGTACACAGTCAAAGCCACAAAAATTTAATACATTAAAATGAAGAAGGATATATGAAAAAATTGAATGAATATATTATCAAAACCACGAAAGAAAAGCCCTGCGTCATTAATAATGAAAGTATGAATTAATACGGGAATAGCTAATCAAATCAATGTTATTTTCATATATTTAACCCCTTCCACATAATCTTCTACGTTCTATCTGTCAAAGTCAAATAATATAAGTATTAGGTTATAACAACAAAATATTTATTAAAATAAAAGCAAACTGTTGTGCCTGAGAACGTCAAGTTTTACCTTTTACTGACATTTTTAAGTTCTTAAAAGAATTAATTTTAATAATTATAAAGTTAAAATTTGTTATATTTACGAAAAAATTCCAACTTGCAACTTGTCAAATGTCAAAACATTAACCAAACATTGATAACCAAACAAATACCTACATACTACGTTAGTCAAATTAATAGCTTTGTCCCTCTTACGTAAACGATGTAAGAAAATTATATATCTTGTGATTTCTAAGTTCAGAAAACAGTGAGGCAGGGCATTTCTTTCGTGGTTTTGATATTAGTAGGTGAAATACTAGATTATGTGCAAATGAAAATAGCTGTAATATTTTATATACCGACTGGCAAGTTTTAAACCCTAATAATGGGAAAATAACAATACATTTTTTAATATTCCGCTTCTCATGGTAACGGATAAGTGTGAAATCGCAAAAAATGTTCAAACACTTCAATTATTTAAATTAATTCTTTAATAAGAATCTAATGTTAAAATTTTAAGAAATTTCGTTCTTGTGAATAATATTAATTTCACACCAATCCTTTGCATTAATTAACAATTTCGATTTTTTTAAGTATTAATTAAATAAAGCTACTTAACTTAATTTTCTAATTTCATATTTCATTTAAATCAAAATCGTCCTACAACATCAAAAATACATTCAAACTCTCGAGGCCAACCTCTTATAAAAAATTAAAACTTCTAGACCCTGCGCGTTTAAATCACAACAAAAACTTCACAATAAATAAAATAAATTTTAATTCTTTTCACCATAACTTTTAGTTTATAAAATACACAGCAATGTATGTATTTTTTTAATCGGAAAAGATATTTTCCGCGTCTAAAAATATCCTCACTCTTCTTTTTAATTGTAGTTAAAACAAACATTAAAAAAAAAGCACAATGCATTTCCCGACAGGATAGCTTTATTCTTTTTTGATATTTTGTGAAAACGTACTTTTTAAGTCACCGTTCTCTTATAAAAGGCGCCCAGTAGTGAATACGTGCATATGCAACTTTATCAGTACCTACTACCTACTTGTGAAATATCGACGCTTGAATTACTTCAAAGATTGACAACTCGAGTGACAGTTGACATCAGTTTATATTATCGACCTAGGTCGGTAATCATAAAAGAACAATTGCATGCCTCAAAAATCGGTCACTAATGATAGGTTTTTAGATTAGTAGTAAAAAAACAACTATTTATTATGTCCAACAAATCAGTTTTCCCGATATATTTTTTCTGTGAACGTCTGAAACAAAAGAGGTGTCCTCGCGCAATTGAAGTACTTAAAATTGGATTTTCGAAATGAAAACAACAAAATTGTTGGGCCCAGTAAGGTAAACCAGCAGACGAAACATTTGAAGGAAACAATATATAGGATAAAATAGTTTATCGCAAATTTGAGATTCTTACAGCAGAGCTAGGTTTGAATTGTAATTATTTGAACTTGATCGTAGGAAATTATGCAGTTAATGTTTACAAATAGCCAAGAGGGCGATTTCTCTATATTAATTAAAAAAGGTTCTGAAGCGGCATGTTTTTGAAATATGTAATAAAAAGAACGTTAAAAGTTAGTTCATAAGGTTTAAAATGGTTTAAGTTTGAGAAAGATTTTCTAAATTACGATGGCATAATATATCTTGTAGAAGGAAGAAAGCACGTGATCTTATATCGTGAGCTGACGTCCGTCGTCTGTAGATGTGAGCCTGCGGTGCGTTAGGACGCAATCCTGCTAATGTACCTTGTCGGGCGTCAGTCGTCACAGATAACCGTTATCTGTGGTAGCGTTTCCAACACCAGCGTCTAGCGCACACATCAAGGATTTAAAATAAAACGATAGCATAATGTGAAATAGCTTAGCCCCTACGTTGCGTTGCCTACATAATAGTAAATATGTAATATCTGTTGAATTTTGAATTACGTAATTAGAAATTATACATTCGAGTAGTGACAGATTAAAAATAAATTAAAAAATTTTCTGTTTAATCGAACATTATTGCTTTTTAATTTCACATCGCTTTATTACTTTTGAAAACACAAAATAATAAATATTTTGTGTGCTATATTGACGTCGAGTAAAATTAATTCACCGAAATGTATTTTATGCGCATAAACTGACAACGTAATTTTTAGTAATTGTATGTAGATTTGATACGTTACTTTTTTATGTAAATTGTTAAGCGATACATGATAACGATAGCACAATCTCACGGAATATTGCAGCGTGTGTCGGTCGATCCCCCAATACAAACTGAATATATTAACCATACCTATCGTGAAGAGTTGCGGACATAAGAGAATATAGTAGGTAACTAACGGAAGCTGTAACCTAACACGGGGAAGTGGGTTTCCTTCTGCGGTGACGGCAGGCCAGCTGCGGGCGCTATCAGGTGGTCGTCGGCCAGGTAGCGCACGTGGCCCCCTTCGAGGCCTGTATTTGAGTATGGGTAATGATCTTTCGGCACGCGTTCTAATAGCAGGCCACGTGTTGGAGCGCAGGGTGAGGCTCGATTTCTACCCCTTCAGTAACGTTGTGGTGTTCTGCAGGCTGCAATCGATGCGCAGCCCGAGGGGTGCGCATGTAACGAAGGGAGCGGGGGTGTTTGCAACCCCACAGCTACTGCCCCCACTACGGATGGCGGAATATAAAAGCGACGCAAGGGTAAGGGTGGTCTTTAAAGCCACGAGGAATTCGTTTAGTTTAGTTTGTTGAGTTTACTCTTTTGGTGCTTATCTTCTTATTCTATCCTGTCTTCTTGCTGCTCGTTTTTCTGTTCTTCGTGTGTAAGTGCGCGAGTGGGATGTGGTTACATTTGTGAGGAGTTTAACGCTCCGGATGATTTATTTTAATATTTCCGTGAAGTTCGACTCCTGGAGACTGCCGAGGTGTCGCCGACGTGGTCGTGGTTCGCGATAGCACCATGCCGCGCTGCCTTATGGCCAAGAAGTGGAAAGCTTATCCTTGGCCAGAGCGGCCTGATCCACCGGAAGAAGAAGAAGAGGAGATCGACGTCGTAGGCGACTCCTCGAGCTCCTGCTGGGGACCTTCGAGTCCTACCGCAGGAGCCACCGCTCCAAGTCCACCACCTACTTCACCTCACGGCACTTCGCTACTCTACAATGGTAAGTTATTTCGTTTTTAATAATATGCTAATTTATTTAATCAAAAACTACTTACCTGTAAAAATAATTATTTGTACAACTTTTCTTTGAAAAAAACTCCGTCGAGTAATTTTAGTGTATTGATCTGATATGTGAAAAATAACCCTACTGTTTGTATTCAGCTGTAGAAATCTTAGCAGTAATGATAGTTTTATTATTGTATTTAGTGTTAATAAAACCGGCTATCAATTTTCTAAAATCACCGTTCAATATAGGTAACGCAATTTAGAAGTTTTATCAATATCGCACATTAAAGTTGATCGCTGAATTTATAACGTGTTGACTGCGTCAGCTGTTAAAACGTCAGCATAATTAAAAGGAACCCGGGTTCTTGTTTACCCTACAGCTGTTGCAATTTTAACAACACAAATTTATTATCTTTCATATTTATTTTAAAACTTAGTGGTTGAAATTATTAATTAATAATTATCAAAAAAAGCTCACACGCAAAAATAGCTTATATTTTTAACTTTCAAGTTTTGCTATGCTAAAAGATCTGATTGAGCGTTTTTATAAATTAATTTATGTTGGAAATGTTTTCTAAATTGCTTCTTAAAATTTTCAAAATTGGCTCAACAGAAAAGAGTTTTTATAAAAAGTTTGATGACATAACATATTTACGCGAATGCTTTCACAATATAAAAATTATTCGAAAAGACAACAATTACCTTCGTAGCAGTTAATATTAATATTTTACACCAAATTTATTGATTATTACAAAATTCCAAAATTATAAATGAAAAATGAAAATAAAATGAAAATAAATAAGTGTTATAAAATGCACAATAAGAATTCTTTCTCGAATGCAGCAACTGTATTTTTTTTTTTATAAATAATAAGGAGGTTATCGAAATTTAAACAGTTTGTTTATTTTTATTATAGGCTATCTTCAGGAACTTTCTCCTACAAGCTATACTACTACATTTATTCAACGAAATGAAACACAACCCTCAATTCAGTCACATCAGCCATCTTATGCAACATTAAGAACGGTGACCGAAAGCCAAGATTTACGTGCCGAGTACAATATTTCACCAGTATTACCACGTGGTCGAAAATCATTAGCAATGTGTTTTACGAGTACGGGAGCTGCACTTTCTCTTCCACCTAAGAAAAAAGATATTTATCGTCCTTACTCTTTAGACGACAGGCCTCCCGTTCAGTCTAGAGTTCCTGCCGAAGAAGATTTACACGCCGCACATGCAATACTCGATTTGAGTGCGTCGACAACCGTTTTTTTACCACCACCTCCACCAACTCAACCAGTTCAAGTTATCGAACACAATCAAATGGTCGACATGAGAGACACACAACGAGAAATGCAACGAGAGCTTTCCATGTCTCCGCAACCTTTGAAAAATTCCGAGGGTGTGGAATTTCCACCGACGAAAACTGTGGCTTACACCTACGAGGCGTTTTTTGTTAGCGACGGTCGTTCGAAGAAGCGCACCATCAGCGACGATGCAACAGGAGGAGTAACACCGAAAGCTGTCGTAAATGGGGATAAACAAAAGTACACTTGTTGCGAATGCGGCAAACAATATGCAACGTCTAGTAATTTATCAAGGCACAAACAAACTCACCGAAGCCTCGATTCGCAATCGGCTAAAAAATGTATAACTTGCGGTAAAGCGTACGTTAGCATGCCGGCTTTGGCCATGCATGTGCTCACACATAAATTGTTGCACAAGTGTGGAGTGTGCGGAAAACAGTTTTCCAGGCCGTGGCTGTTACAAGGACACCTTCGATCACATACCGGAGAGAAGCCTTACGGATGCGCACATTGTGGCAAAGCCTTTGCGGATCGTTCCAACTTGCGGGCCCATATGCAAACGCACTCCGCAGACAAAAATTTCGAATGCCAACGTTGCCATAAATCGTTTGCTTTGAAATCATACCTTAATAAACATTTGGAGTCGGCGTGTTTGAAAGAGGAAAGCGGTAGCGGTTCCGAAGATGGTGGTTCTAGGGTAGATGGTCCTTTACCTATAAGAGTACATGCAGGTTGAACATGCTATAATGTTAGTCAGTTTGTCCCTGTAGTAGTTAGCAATCGTGTCACGTCCCGGCAGAGTTTCAAATCGCGTCACGCCGTCTAGATTAACTATGATTTATTCTGCGAGAAATGCAACTCCTTGTAAATATCCTTTTTTAGTAAGATAACACATCGCAACACGTCCATTAATTTAGGCAATAGATATAAGAAGCGCTACCTTTAGAACACCATACGGGATGTAAATAATATGCAGCCACAGTAAGATATTGGCACTTTAAAGTAATTAATTTAATTAAAAAACACGACATTCCAAATGTTCATTGTTTTGAACAAAAGCAAAGTTTCGCAAACAACGAAGTTATGCAAATATTTCTCTAGTGTTATTACTATATTAACTAGAAATATTATATGTACTTAATACATATTTAGATTATTAAGGCTGAAAGAAAACGATCGAAATACCGAACGAATTGTATCCGTTCTAGTCCCATTTTTCTAGTCCTAGTTGCGCAGCATATAATGCAGTAATAATTCTAGTCCCATTTTGATAGTCAATTATATTTTTTGTAGTATTTATTTTTTAGGTATTCTATGAAGCGTTATGCTTAGATTACTATATATTAATATTCCAAATTGTATAGTGTAATTTATAAACGAATACAAAGTATATAGTTTCGACAGTATTTTTGCAAATGTATACAATGAAATATAAGCGATAAAAGAGAAAAATTTAAATAAACGAAAACTGCAGTAATATTGCTTAATTAATTATTGACATAGCGGGTCAGTGCAATATAGGCCCGAGCGCCGTAATAGGCGAGTGTGCATTTCTAGTCATTAGCCAATAAATTAGTTGGGCCGGGCCAGTAGAAACTACCGATATTCACAAGAGTTCCGCATTGCCGGTGCCTTAGTCGATCCATAATTTTACAACGACTATCGGGCTGCATACCAAAGAATAAATTCGCCATTATTTATTTAATACAACGAATAAAATTATACATCGAAACATCCCGAACTCTTGTTGAACGCCTCGGATGTAACGTAGAGTAGCTGCACTTTAGGGTGTGAGGGAAGTTAGGAGTAGGTAGGGATTATTTATTTGATATACATATATAGTTTATATTAATATTTCTGGCAATTCTGTAGGGGATGAAATTCGAGCCAGCGACATCCGCAGCGACTTTTACGATCGCCACAAATTTGCCGAGTTGAAAATAGAAAAAATGAAACAATGCATAAGTTATCAAAGAAAATGCGAACAGTATGAATAATTCAACAGTAAAATCATCCAATGAAGTATAAAAGGGCAGTAGGTCTCTGCGGATTTAGGCTCGAGCCCCGCGATGCCGGGTATTCAAAAGCAATAAGCACAGTAGCGGGTCGAGGGGCACAACCTCTCCAGGCCCGAGAAACTATAGCAATATAGATAAACGAATATTTAAGTAATGATAGTATAAAACCTAGACATCGATAAAAGAACGCAACGGAGATGGCGTTTGACCTAGTCAAGATGACACATATTTAAAATGGTTATTCAATTATTATATAGAGTCAATAAAACATAAAGAAATAAATTTAACAAAGACAAACGCCGTCCCCTTGTAGTATAGCAGCGCAGATTTATCTGTCGTATAGAACGCCTGTCCATTATTTATATGATAGCAATAGCGACAGCAATAGTTATACATCTATTTATATTAAATATAATCAAAGCAATACCATAACATACTCTATTTATCTAGTGCTAGATAGAGGAATTTAGACGAACTTAACATAAATTCAACGAAATAGCTCTCTAGCGTGATAGCACGCTTCGAGTAGCAGCCTTGCCAAAGCTGCGGAGATATTTATAACCGTCCGTTATAAAGCTCCGAACTTTGGGAGCGCAAAGCTTGCAAAAACCTGTACACTATTTGCAGTCCAGTAATTGACCACAATATTATGATTATTATTATTATTATGTAACATTACATAGTAAGTTTTGTATTATATTTTCATAATAAATAGTATAGAAAATATTAACTACTTTTTTATTTCTTTCTTTCAGGACAACCCAATTTGTTTACAACAAAATAATTATCTATGTACAATAGATACCTACATATCCAACACAAAACTCGAGAAGTTTTTCATTTTTTGATCCTATTGCAACTGTCGCCAAAATGGTTTCAGTTTTTCAAATTACTTTAAATTATTTGCAATTCAATTAGGGTTGGGGTAATAACATTTCAACATTTTTCAAAACACTACGTTATTGTATTATATTACATAGAGCTACAATTCTTCAAAACTCTTTCACTATTATCTATACCGTCATAAAAAAATATTAATATTTAAATTGAATTTTGAAATTTGCATTCGAAAAGTCTTCCTTTTCGTAGTAGAATGAGAACTTTTAAGTTAACATAACAACTAGTCGCAAAGTTAGTGCAAATAATATCAGTCTCATCAATGGGCATTGTCTTCGTATTGATTATAAAGATTATAAATGCAAATGACCAAAACACAAACACTTGTATTTCTTCTTCGTTTTCTGAGAAATGCAAAGAAGTTTTTCTTGCATTATGTATGCGTTGCACTTTTAAAGCATTAAAAACAGTGCTATGTTCTTGAAGTTCGGTTTACTTTCTTCCTGTTTATGTATTTAAATTTCATAAGGCAAGTCCATTAAAATGACAGTTTTGTTTGTTTTCCTAGATGTACCTACCTATGTTTTCTATTTTCAATATGGGGTGTAGGTAAAACGTGGCTGATGTTTTATAAATGAACTATTTTTGTTTCCATTGTTTCTTGTTCCTGAAATAACATCCAAGTATTAAATTATTTTGTTTTAAACTTGTTAAGTTTATGGAACTGTACAATAATTGTACATATCATTACTATAAAATTATATATTATGAATAATTTTATATTATGAACATGTAATAATATTTATTATGAGTTTTAATGTTTGGATATTAAATTAATAAATTTAAACTTTTTGTAATTGAATCGATAGATTTGTTACACTTTATTCGACCATTGTTATTCGAATTTACGATTAATTTTAAACAAATCTGGAATTTGAAAAAAGAACTTCAATAAATTGAAAAAATTGTGAACATAATAATAAATGTAAATAATGAAATATATTTAATTCAAAAAACTAGAGAACGAGTTGGTGGGAATTTTTTTGCCAAATAAGTAATTATTTAGAAATAAAATGATTATAATATTTATATGAATAATACACTATATAATATATTAATAATTATTTTATTTGTAAATTGTATAGGTACACCTATGCTATGTACTACTATGTTCATTATGTATGTAGGTATATAATTTTTTTAATATTTTTAAAGCTGAAGTATACATAGTATAATATAATTTAATTATTAAATAAAGTGATTGAAAATAAGCAATAAGTCAAAATCTGAACAATATACTAAATTTCCAGGATCTCAACATTTAAATTAAAATAAATTAAATTGATAATTTTTATTTAAAAACATACACACTGTTATAATAATAAATAGCAAAATGAGGCCAATTTTTACCATTGAATAATGAAGTATTAATAAAGTTATCGAGAATTAAATTATCTTTTACGTTGCTATTTACTATTTGGGTGTTTTCTTTCCAGAAAATCTGATGGTTATTTTTTCCAGCAAGCCTTAGAGGTACTGGAGCTAATTTTTAATTAACAATATCTTCGGCCGAATTTTAGCAAAATTTTGTTAATATGCATGGGACTTACACCCTTAGTATTATAATACAACAATAACGCCGACGGCGGAGGTCTTGGGAGTTTTAATATGTTGTTCAGAAATGATTGAGGATTATTTAAGCTAATTTTCAAAATTACAATAATGTTTGGGCAAAGTTTCACCTAAACAAATGGCCTGGTCTTTTATAGTCAAAATGAACATAACATAATTCCCATACCTTTCATTAAAATAACTATTCAAAATTCAATAGTGAATTTTAAAAATCGTCGAAGTAAGAGTCCATTATCCAAATCTATCTTCTGGGGAAACAAACCGTCCATATGCGTTCCCCATGCATGGAATTCTCCAATTTTCTGTCGATTCAATCCATATTATTCTCGACGATGTTCAAGTTTTCTTACATGGACAATAATTTTTGTTATATTAAAAGTTAATTTAAAAGAAAAAACTGGCATGTTATCCGACACACAGATTTTTATAGATGTAACCCAAAAATGTTGTAGAATTTGATAGATGATATTAAAATGAAACGATTAAACTAAGATTGCACTTCAAATATAAATAACGTGGAAGCCGTACTAGTAAATCACTGTGTGGAGGAAGGCTTTTAGTGGTGCAAGTACAAAGCTTTTTACTCTTTCTCGTATTTAGCGTTCAGTAAAAAGTTACCCGGATGTGACACTGCGACTTCTGTTTGAGTATTTAGCTCAGCAGCCAAGGCCTTGAGTGTGGGCATCGTACTTACGAGTCGTAATATGAGAGAATTAGAAAGGTACAGGAAGTGAAAGTAATCGAAACGTAAAAATTCGTGTTGTGTACCCTGCTATTTTTTCGAAGATAACCGGATGAGGAAAGTTTGAGCGAAGCTTCTGGAATTGTCCTAAAATCAAGCTAGACTCTAGATTACAAAAAAACTCCATGATGGATTCCAGTATGGAATCCTTCTGCAATCTGCATCTCTTGAAGGTTAGCAATATGGCATTTGGTCGCATAACCCCAAACTGGAACAGAGTACGTCTTAATAAGCCTGATGATTGTTTTGAACAGCATTTCCGTTCATTAAACTTAGAGCATTTTGCCTATTTCGCAAGAGGTCTAGTGCGGCTATAACACCCCTTGATGTAAGTGTTATGTTTTAGATGTTGACGTCTCCGCTGTCTAAGTTGACTCAAATGTAGGGACGATCTCGTTATAGTTTGCGTAATTCTCATTGAGCCTTAGGAAACTCCCTCTTCGATCGCTCTCTTGGTTGGTCCTCTCTTGGTCCTAAAAGGACGCTATCAGCTTAATGAGAGGTGGATCGAAACAACTATAAAGTATTTTATAATGTAGGCCCTGATGCCGAACCTATTCAAATGATTGGGCGAATTCGAGGAACATCGCTTCATTTGCTTGGTTTTTATTTTAGTGTAATGTGATAGCTTTACTAGTCTCAGCACATGTAGCGTAGTAAAGAGTCCTGAACAAAAACAAAACTGCTCATCGAGAATAATTTGCTTTTATTCCAGGACGAATTTGAGTCTGAGTGGATTGAAGTTTCCTTGAGATTGTGCAACATAGTTACATCGGACATTTTACAAAGTGTTCAAGTTGTAATATGATAAAACAGCCAATATAAGATTCGCATTACATTTTTGCGGTTTACCTCAACTACCATAATTTTATTTGAAAATTTTTAAATTTGTAGATCTTGGTATTGTTCTATTCTTGTTTTATCTTGGTTGGAATTTATCAAGGAAATAATATTTACTTTTATTTACCGTTGGGGAAAAATCATTTTACTTCTTGCATACATTTTGAACAATGAACAAATAATACCTACTATTAATTGAAATACATTTACTATGTAAAAATTACTTTTTACATTTCGTATAACAAATACCTTTGTATTCTTGCAGCAATTTAATATTTGAAATTGATTACTATGTAGTACTTTTTGTGCAAAAAGTTGAAAAATTATAAATTTTAAATAAAAAACGGTACTACGTTCATTTTTCCATGAAATTTAATTACAACGATTTAAAACACCTAAGCAGTTAACTACTTGTACATTTCGAATGCAGGTTTACAGGGATTAAGAATAAATCGAAAATTTAATTAACAAAAATAAAATTCCCTCCAGAACATATAGAAATTGAAACAAGCGATGCAGAAGTTATGTTTTTTATGATAATTCAGTACATGTGTTTCAAAGCTTTCATCAATAAACAACTGGATCTAATCAATTTTAGATAATTTTTTCAAGTAATGGAATGTTTTCCTAATCAATCTTTGAAATGAAATTTTGCTCAACATTTACATATACTATATGTAATTTACTATTGCTAAAGTCAATTAATAATAACGATCTGGCCATTGTATTTATTTTTATCTTCTTCACATTTGCTACGCACAAACAAGTTATCTTGTATGGCTAACATTTAGATGTAGATTAAAGTAAAAGCAATGAAATTAATAAGTAAAATCTACAATGAATAAGAAAGTTAACAAGCAGGATTTGTCTAATGTGAGAGCAGGACGAAGAAGAAATATAGAAATTGGTAAAGTAAAGATATGAAGTTCATTGACAAAAACAATAAAACGCAATTGTATGTTGGTTTGTAGATTTGCAGAATTTTTTGTTCACGGTTTCATTTATCACACTTTTTCTTGCCACAATTCGTGAATGTTCCAAAGTAAGCAAATATGATATGCATTATTATGGTAATAAAGCATAGGCGTTTAATTTTACGTTATGTATTGGGCCGAGGTTTAGCATAATTTTATTCAATAACTCAATTACAATTAATCAGCATTGTGAGTTATATTTGTAGAATAAAGCTTTTATTAACTATTGTAATTGTATCGGTCACATTTCTATAGCAATTAAATACATAAAATTGATTTAAAACACAGATATGTGGTTTTTTTCGTTTGATTGGTAATTCAGAACATCCAAAATGTAAACCATTGACAGGTAATTATAGCATATGTTGCATTCTACCAAATATTCAAGATAGAACAATCCACCATGACAGTTTGATTGCAAGACTGGCGCAGATTATTTTGTATTACATAATCGAGTGCATTTGCAAATTCTTTTGGTTCGTTTCTGTATTTCCTCCAATATCAATAGCATGGATACCACAGGCATTTGTGTAATGATTCGCCTTTATTACACTAGTAGAATCAACATATCCTATCTCTATTTAAAATCATGTTATTTATTTCGTCTTTGATTACCATCGAGTTAAATAAATAAAGCCAATTAGCCTTCAAGTTTTGAGTGTTCGTCATTCTCATTATAAAGATGAAAAGTGTTACAGTATTGCAGTTTCGCAATGAACCCGTGTTCACTGGCTCTGCTAGAAGTTAAAAAAAAAACGAAATTATTTTGGAAGCTTTCAACATCATAAAACAAAACAGATATTTTTACATCTACTAAGTTTATGATTTTGAAAGCTTTCTAAAATGAAATTCCCTTGTTTTATTGCCCAGTAGTATTACTAAACTGAAAAGTTTCTGTTAGTTGCAAAATTATAAATTTACTGAGAGTTGCCAAAATATTTTATGGCTTGACATCAGAGAATGTTTCATCTTTTCTTTAATGTTAAACAGCGTACAAAATATGGCATGTGTGTCTAAAATAGTATTGCAACTTTCTTAAGGCTTCTATTCATAGTTCTACTTTGTGATAAAGTGCATGAACCTTGTCAAATATATTTTCCTATTCTATAGGTAACCATGAAAGTGAATTTCATGGAAAAAGGACTTTAAATTTCAACTAGGATGACTAGCTCATCCCATCTTATATTTAGTTTTCATTTAGACGATTAACTTGCCTACCACTCCATACTAATATATAAATAAAATTGTGGTCATTCAGAAAGCTGCCACTTTCTCATTACTTTTCACTGCTCAAAAACAAAAAAAATCTATTACGTCCAAATTACCCAGCGAACATATAAATCGTCTTTATGTCCATTCGACGTCGTATGATAAGGGCTGAAATTCCCACATGTAATAGCATTTTTAACGAGTTCATCGTTAATTTAAAGTTATTTGCTTGCAATTAAAGACATTTCGACGTAGATGCAACTTTGGCTTTGGTAATTTTTACACGTGCTTGCACTGTATATTTGTTAACCGGGATACTCCGTATCGTGACTGTAATATTAAAAAAATAGCTGTAGATCAATACATATAGCGTAAAATGATATTAGAACACAGTCAACAACTACAAATCCACAGGTTTTATTAAGCAACAAGCAGAGCTTTATTTATGGAAATTTTTTATTTTATTTTTTAACTCGACGCAAAAATGTCGATAATAAACATACATTATTATATGATAATAAAACGTTACTTTAAATTTATAATAAATTAATGGAACGCATTCTTTTCGATAGATTTAAAAGCACCCTATAGGATTGGTTCTATTTCCTTTTATATTACAAGGCTCAAATACGATGCACAACAACACCTTGAATCCCCTAACAATTTCAGATTCTTTCTTCGAAATCATAAAAGTAGTATCGATGGCGTCATCACTATTCGTTTCTGAAAATTAATTTTCATACCAATTTTAATTATAATTACGAAACGAATAACATTTTTTCTCAATAAACATCTAACTGATTAATGGGTATAGTGCTAGTGATGTATTAATTAGAGTTATAGATGATTTATAGCATTAATATTTGGTAGCTACTGTGCATGTAAACAGAAAGCACGAGGCAGGTTATTAATATTGTCTGATTTGAATAATTTTTCGGTAAACACTAAGGGACAAAAATAGATTAATTAAATAAACGTTACTTTATATGTGAACCCACTAAATTTACAATACAGGGAGTTGCACATAAAACAAGATTGAACTTCTTTTTTTATTTGTCTGAAATTGCTTTGTTTTGGGCTTTAGTAATCTTTTTACAAACGTATTACTAAAAGCAAGTTGACCAGGATTAACTGCTTCGATAAGCAGTTACTGATATAAGAATTGGCCACGAAGGACCCTTTGTGTGGTTTTGTTTTTTATTAGATTATTATTACCTATGGGGCTATCCGAAAGCAATTTATTGCTCACGTGATATTCGTTAATTATGACTAAATACTCTTCTAACACCTGACATTGTTCAAATTTTCCGAAAGAAAATCATTTAAAAAAATTTGTTATGAAAATAACGTTAGTAGTGCAAGAACGTGTTTTCTTAAATGGATTTTCATTAATAGTTTTCTCCTAAGCGTTGAAAAAAAAATGATGGATTTTAAATCGTGTTCGTTGATTATAGCTTCTACAGAGCGAGTTAACATTTAAAAGGAAAATGTTATTTCAAGGTAGGTAATTAAGCTGAAGGAAAAATAAAATTAATTATGACCCAAACGTGTTTTCAATATAAACCAATGAGAGTTAACAGTATAGTTAAGTGAAATTATGTAAAATTCAGCATATTTGTATTTTACTAATTTACAACTTTCGTGTCATGCCACAGATTTGTTATGAATAACAAACTGCACACGCACATGATTTATATAAATGTTAATTCAGAGAGTAGAGCCACCAAAGTGGTTCTTTCAAAGCTAGTTGATTATTTAATTTGCCATCTGCTCTGTACACACTCCGCAGCAACAGCTGTCCATTGCACACCTCGGGTGCTTTACTAATGCAAGGGGCATTTTTCATAATTCAACATTTTAATCATACAGCATAATGTCCTATTGCAGTTCATTACACAAATATATTACGCATATTGCACAGGTGAATGTGCCAATAATTAAATTTGAATGTTTTAAATTTCCAAGGAAACTCGTGATGAAAATTAGAAAAATGTGAAAAAGGAAACTTGTTCTGGTTAAATCGTTCATAATTCGTAATTATTACCTCTATTCCTACTATGTTTTGATCAAATACAATCTCGTTGCCCCATTTTATTGGAAATTCGAGTAAATTTGTCATCAATAATAAAATTTACATTTAGAAATGAAGAAAATTTTCTGTTTGAAATACACTTATTTATTATATCAAAAGGAAATTGCTAGCGGATATGAGAATCCGCCATAGATTGCTATCAACACCTAAATATAGACGAAAAAGAAAAGTTCAAGGACATAGGCAACAGGATTGCGGAGAGTAAGAAAATTTTTTAATATTCAACCGAATAGCAACACTTCACAGCATGCAGTGCAAAAAACAATCCACACTACGTTTTATCGCTGTACTAATTTAAATAACGTTATAATTTCCACCATTCACGATTTTCCACTTAACAAAATATTTGGAAAATTTAATGATCTAATAAAACAGTTTACGACTGAAAAAGCGAACTGTACGAGCACTAAAAATTTTATAACTAAATGTCCATATTTTCGAAATATAATTTTACTTTTTCCATATTATATAAATATAGATTTAAAACATATATGTTTGTATTTTATTGATTTATTTATTTGAGTTTCGTGCATTTTTCGTTCTCTTATTTTATCATTTATTTAATATGTGCATATATGATTCTTTATTTTTGTAGTAAAATTATTATAACTGAACTTTATGCTAGTACAGAATAGTGGTTTGAATAATTTAAAGATAACTTATTTAGTTAAGTACACACAAGGTTGTCAAAAAACAATATTAAGGGATATTACAGATATTCATACAAAAAATGTTAAATACCTATGATGAAAGCACATTTACCCAACAGTATGTGAAAAATAAAAAGAGTAGAACAAATATTTAATTTCTTACTAGTTCTAATATTGCATTTGTAAAAATCAAAAAACTTAATATTATATATGTTTGTAATAATTTCAAGTATTTCAAATTTAAATATTATTATATGTTTTACACTTTTAATAGTATTTTCTGTGGTTTTCACAAAACATATATACTCGGAAACAACTTAAACTCTTTTTACAAAAACACAAATTTTTTATAATATGTTATGATAAACAAGATTATACCGGGTGTCAACTATTCAACATCATGGGGAATTATTAAAATTTTCGTTTGTATTGATTAATGATACGACTGAATCGCCTCCGAATATACCAAAAACTTAATATTATTCTTTCAGCGGCGGATCTATAAGGAAACTAATGAATCATAAGCTTCAGGCATCTGATGCAATATGGACCCCTTTATTTTCACTAAGCAGGAGAAGTTCCAAGTTTCACTTGGGTGGCATTAAATGTTTCCCCATAGAAATATTTTTTAGACACTTCTTAAAAAATAGACATAAGTACACTTTGCATACTGAAAAGGTAATCCGGCCACTATTATTATTATAATAATAAAAAAATTATTATAATGTCAGCTTAAACTTCAGCTGAATTGCAGTGTAAAAATTTTTAGTATAAATTGATAGTATTCTACACTTCATTACACAGCGATTTCTATAAAATAAATCATTGAATAATATCATTATTTAACGATTTCTAAAACCACCTTGATAATGGTCACTTCGATCACGATTTTTGATGCTTTCAAAGTTGTTTTTCGCATAAAATTTTTATCCATGGCAATGGGAAACAAACATCTGAAAAAAACTGATCGCCATAATTTATATTTTGTCGTCCGACATACCACGGTTTAAAAATAAATTTTAATTAAAACAATCACGTATTTTTCTCTCTCTATACAGCCTATATATTTCGATTAAAATGTGAACATGGTATTCAAATCCATGACCCATGTCTGTTTGTTTGTATAGTCGTTTAAAAAATAATTAAAACAATTAAACTTATTGCTTTATGATTACTTAGAAATTTTGATTTTATAGCAACTGTTGTTTATCACATTTCTCTATTTTGCATCCTGCTTTAGACTGAAGTACTTTTAATTAAAAAAAAAACTGACTATTAGTTGAGCAATATGAACTAAACAGCAATCTTTTCATATAAACGTTTTTGTCCAGCCAATTTCTTCTAACGAATAAAAGCAGTGCTTAGTAGAATTTTACCAAAATTACATAGTTGCTAGGTTAGGTTTACATTGTGAGGGTGTATAAAATAATGATGTATTATACTCACGTACATTAGTAAATGACATGAGTAAATAGAATTTATCACATCAAGATTGAAAATTTATATGTGTATGTGAAAATTACTTACTCCTTTATATTCCGCAGTCAGCAAATAAAAAAGGTTTAACTAAATTTATTCTGCTCTTAAATACTTCAAACATAAAAAGATCGTCTCGATTTTGTTTATTTTGATTTCACCGCGAAAGTAATACATTATTAGTGCAATAATAAATTGATTGTTGATGTGAAATATAAATCTTTTCATATTTAATTCATTTGGGGTGGATATTTTATTTTGATAATGTGGACGGTATTGCACACAGATGTCCGGTCAGCTGTTGAATTTACCAGGTGCTATTGCACAGCTGAACTCACCCCTAATAGTAATGCAACAAGTTTGAATTTCAGACAACCCCTTTAGAATCTAACCTACTGTATCGAATTCAACATGTGAAAATTTTTAAATATTGACGCCAAAATAAATTAAAAATTAACGAATTCGATGACAGATGTTAGTACATCTTGTAATTAATTATTTCTAATTGGTATACTACCACCCTATTCTATATCGAAAAATAGAAGTTTCTTAATTTTTTAACTTAAATTTGTAACTATGCAGCAAATGTAACGAAATATTGAGATATCCCGATTATAAGCTAAGCGTTTTTAATGGTTTTTTTTATTATTCGCTCCGCCATATGATTATTAGGACAGTATTACATAGATCGAGCTGGATAAGAAGCCTTATTAATGTTGTTTTTACTAATCAATATCACGTTTCTGACCGGACGAACTCCACAAAAATATTTAATAGATCGGTGTAATAGACTTATTAGAGATGAATAAGTGGTAGAGAGCCCTTAACTATTAATGCTGAGTGCTCACTCGACTCTAGAAGATGCAAAAACTCTATTCCGTTGGCAAAGGTAAATCACCGAGATGTCTTCTGCTCGGGAAAATCTAACTACAGTTCTTGTTTAGATCCCACGTTAAACATTAGGTTTGACCTATGTGTAGTTTAATATGTCCTACGCTATGACCTGATTTCAGACGTAACATAATTATTATATTGCAGTAGAAGTAGAAAAATGTAAATCGTAATTATTGAAGAAAATGTCAGTAAAATAAATGCGGCTAAAAACTTGTCGATTAAAGGTATTTGCATTTATCAACTCTATTTTTATAGAAACAAGTTGGTATATCGATTCGTTTTTAAAAGAAACAATAATATTTATGTGCTATTGCGGAACGTTTAGCAATGCAGTTGCATAAAATGGTATTATAGCATTAAATCATAAACAAAAATCTTACATTATTTACATATTATTTATTCCTTATCTATTGAGGCAAGTTTTATATTTGGTAATTCTTAAAAATTATTATTGATAACGTTCAGCACTTTAGAGTAATAAAAAAAAACACCTTCCTAAACTTAAATGCACAAGATTCGCATACAAAATAGAAACTATCTCATGCATGTCCTAGTGTAACGAAACCGTTTCCCAAGCTTACAGTTATAGTGCATTTTATGACATTTGAAATTACATCGTTTTAGTTTTGAAAAATTGTAAATCTTAGTATTATTCAAAATATTAGATATAGAAATGTAATATTTACTTTTTTGATTATTAGACGAAGAATTTTATATTTAGATGTAAAAAGAGTTTTATGCATGGTATTTCTAAAATTTCTAGCATAACTTCAAGAGACAGTTTTTCATCAGAAGACAAAATACAAAATTATATTACGAAGACCTCTAGTGTAAATTAGAATATGTAGTTTCAGTGCATAGTAACAATTCATAATAAATTCAAGAACCTCCTGGTTTTCTGCTATACCCCATTAGGTGATACATTAAAAAAAATACGAGGTACACTGTAAAAAATTCCGATAGACAAAGAAATAATAAAAGTGGGAAAGTTTTTAGGTATGGTAAACAATGTTGGTATGTCTATTAAACGGCGTTAACAACTTTTTGGTGAAGAACTTATCTTAGTTACAGTAAACATTTTCGGAACAACCTGTATTTATAATATATTTTGTATTTTAAAGTTCACATATCAAGTTTATTAAGTTTTACACATGTCACTATAATAACACAATAAGTAGATACGATTTTTAATATGACACCACTTTAAATTTCTCTCGAGAATTAATCGTTTCTTCAGTGACTACGCGGTACTAGCAGGTACGTGATTAGAACTGTAAGTGAACTGACATACCGAAAAGCTTCACTTGAGTTTCCGTTTTAAAAATTACCTATTTATGAAGGATTATTATTATTAATGTATTTTTAATAATATTGGGTTAACTAGAATTTACTTTAATTAAACTGATAACTGCGAAAGTTAAAATTCGGTGCCTAATTGAAATTAGTACAGCAAACAGCAAACTAACTATTTTAGATAAAGAGGTGCCATAGTTGGATATTAGCGATCTAAGTCAGTTGATGTAGAATTATCATTCAGGAAGCCATTAGCTAAATGACGTGATGTATCTACTGATTACTTCCACTCCCTGCATCGGCCAGATCATAGCCCGCAAGGTAAAGCGGAAATATCGGACATGATAACCTAAATCTACTCATTCCCCTTTACTTATTAATGTATTTTCTTAGATGCGGTTCTAGACATACTAACCAATAACCAACCCTTGCTGTTATTTTCTATTGACTTAGACTTTCTTAATGTAATTTCATTTGTAAATGTATTTCTTATAATAATATTATCAGTCCCACAAAATTCAAATTTACGAATAGCACTTTTTTATTTTTATCATTTAATTGCTTTTTAATTAAAACTCAGTAATTAAAAAAATATTGAATTTAAATTTACATGAATCACATTATTTCATAATAATAATAATATAATCCCCATGTTTTCTCGAAATAAAACATTTTTGCTGTAAGTTTTGCTTTTTGTTAAACATAATAGTCCTTTCAATTGGACAATACCAGTATACCTACTGCTAATAATATTTCCATCCTAGGACGGAAAATTGGGTTATCAGATATGACACACTTTGGTATCTACCTGTTCTTTAAATTTTTTTAAGTTGATCTACCATTTTAAATATTTATTTTGTAGGTCGTAATTAAAAAATTAATCGATGCAAACATTGACGTAATCTATTAATTTTAAACAAACCCAGCTTATATTTTATTAGATTTATACAAAGTTCCTAAAGTGAATTAAAATTTTATAATATTGTACTTAGTATATAATTTATTTATAAATGTTATAATTATTAAAGTTGTCAATTACAAATTATATTTAAATATTTCCAACATAATGCTATTTTTATAAAAAGTTATTTGATTACCTACATTAAAATTTTTAAATTATAATTTGGAGTTTTGGAAAGAAAGGCTAAATGTTTTATTCGGATTGAAAGGTTACTTTTTTGTCGCACAAATTTTCTATTCGCTTGGCTACGTTTTACTTTGTCTCGAATATATTCCGAGTAAGTATATACAACTGCAGTCCTAATAAAAGAATATACTATTTTAATTCATGTCTGTTTTTTGTTAATTCTCATACATTTTTGGAAAGTTAATATATTTGTGTACCATATACATAATTGTTAATCTTTAATATCATTTTAATTAGTGTCCGACCGAAGGTTCGGTTTCGGTTCTAGCCAGTTTCGGTCAAAAATTGGCCGAAATTTCGGTGCTCATATACATGCTCAATACTACACAATTTATTTTGCTACAGCTGGAAACTGTGTATGCGTGCTTTTTTGCCAGGTCTCTCTAATTGTGTGCATCGTTTTTGTTATGGTTTCTGCTTCTCATTGCTTTTCGTACCCCTTCATTCCATGATTTTCGTGGTTTTCCCGCCAAGGTTCCATTTAAACAATCTTTTCATTCTTAACATATGCCCAAAACCATTTCAGCCCTCTCCTTTCGATTCTTTCTACTACAGTTTCAGGTGCTTCCATTTGCCTTCTAATTTCTTCGTTAGGGATTCTCTGTAATTTTGATATTCTGGCATTTATTTTAATGTTGTAAATACTGGTATTATTATTTATATCCATTTTTACTAATTATATAGCAGCGCCTTTCTATGCTCCAGTTTAGGTCAAATTCAATTCAATTCAATTCAATTCAATTTATTCGCCGTCAAACAATAATACACAGCAGGTCAGTTATTAACAGTTTAAACAAAAACTCAAGTAAAATAAATATAAAATTACAAATAATCAAGACTCCACTATTATGGTCTTATTTAATAATAGTCGATGAAGTTTGTATAATACATTTCTATATAATAAACTTTGATATACATTATAGGTAGTATATTAAAAATATTATTTATATACTAGATAAAAAAAATTATTAATATTAATACATTATAATAGTACTATAATACTACTACAAGTACTATAATATTATATAGTATCTACATTATATTATAGTAGTATAGTCAGTATACTATACTAAAGACCGCACACCTTTGTCATTTTCCCGTAACTTCCCAATTATTGACTGATTGAATAATATTGAACTAATCGACAAAATGCACCGACTAGAAAATAATATTGTAATATAATAATGATCAAAAATCTAAATGTTAAGGATAAAAACAAATTAATATACTGACCAAATTCGATTTAATAATAAAACGGGTCAAAATATTATATACTGACAATTTATTTTAAAAAATACTAACGATGTATTAATTAATATATGGACTCAATTATACAATTGTCAATAATTAATCATCATTGGATAATTTGAAATTTCAATAAATTTTTTTCGTTAAAATAAAGATAATGAAGAATGAAATCGCAAAAAAACAATATCTTACTTTTAAACTTAATTTTTCTTCTAATGTGGACCAATTCTAATTAAATTCTTTACAAAGTGAAAGATTTACCTTGATGAATAAAATTTTGAATTTGCCTAAAATGGAGAATTTCAGTGCAGAACCACTTAAATCAGTTCGATAGACAATATAAAATTTTGTTTGAAGTTATGTAAAGTAAAGTTATGTGGTTTGCAATAAATTAATTCGTCTTGTTGGTTTAAACATTAATTAAATTAATTCATAATATGGTTGAATTTCATTGATAAAAATCAAAACTAGCATTTGATACAGTTAAAATTTTGACTACAAGTGAATCATTTATAATAAAAATATTTAAATTTTTAAAATTTCAATAATACTATTATAATTTTGGCAATAAAAAGCCCCATGTATTAAAAATAATTTACGACTGAGCTAGCTGAGTTGTGTGTAAAATTTTTAGGGGTGTAACAATTTGAAAAGCGGTAGCCCATTTTAAAGCCTTTGTCAATTATACAATACATAACTCTAACTGCAATGCGTCGGTGTGATATATATCTTCATATTATTATACGGAATTTTTCAAAATCTTGGAATGGAAATAAAAGTTTTCACTATGAATTTTATTTGGCAATTATGAGCTGACATAAAACGATGGTTAATTTATAGGGAATCATTTAATTACTATATAACATACCAAGATTTTTAAAACATATTATAAAAGATTATTTTCAATAACAGCTTTTGAATAACTTTTCACATGATTGCCATAAAGTGATCAACGCATTTTAATAAGCTAAAGAAAGTTTAATAAAAATAAATTTTTTAATTACTTTTTTCTTTCTATGGTAAAGAATTTTATTAATTATTTTATTATCAATTGAGCTACATTCTATTACATTTTGTAATTAAAAAATATAATAAAAAATATAGTAGCATTGTTAAAATTTTTTCAAAGCTGTATTGAATTTTCTAATTTGATATTAAAACTAATAATTAACTAATTGCTTCTGCCGTTTTCGTATAATACAGAAGATACAAAGCGTTATTGTAAAATTTTATAGCTCTATAAATTATGAACTTTTATGTATCAAGTATTGTATTGGACAGTTATAAGAAATTTTTATTTCGGTGTTAAGTAGTTAAATTCAAATTTTTTATATCACTTTAAATTTTTACAAATCGATTGTGTTTCATAACATTTCTTAATTATTATCCGAAAATATTTACACTGTTGTTATCTGTTTAATCCTTTTTAATTTAATGGATTATTATAAAATTATAAAAATGAAATATTTATAATTAAAAATCAACAAAATTATGTACATATATCGACTTGAAAAGCCTCAATATATTTTGAATGTAAGCAAGATTACATAAGAAAGATAAAGATATAATAGAACCAATAAATAATGTATAAGAAACACAAGTAAATATTGTTAAGCACAAAATATTTACAAATGTGTTAAAAATGTCGATAAAACAAATATCTCATCGTATATATTGTTATCTTTAGAGATATAGAGAAAGAACTCATAAATTTTGAATCGAGTTAACCAATCATTTTATTGTGAATTTTTAGGAGCTATTGCTGTATTAACATAATTATTTTATTTAAATACCAATATCAACCAATAAATTATTTTTGTTAAAATTACATTTAGAATTTCATATGGTCTCATCAAAAAAGAAAACAAGAATAAAAATAAAAATGCTGTTCTGGTCTTATAAATTTCAAGATAAATGCTATTGAAATGCCGAAGAAAATCGTGTTTGTTAGCACGAAATTAATTTGGCGATTATCTGGTGTAAAAGTAAAAAAGAAGTTTGTTGTGCATTAACATCAAAAGTAATTAATTTTATTTGTATTATTTAATTTATTTCACTTAAAATTCATCGCAACAAGTAAAACTTGATTTGTTAGTAATATAATTTTGTTTTTCTATTCCTGTTTCGTGATACCATGTGATACGTTTATTCCACAATAATCACAATCACAATTAATACAAAAAAATTATTTTGCACTGTTGGTTGAATTAAAATTTTAAATTTCATACAATCTAAAATACAAATAGAATTATCTAGACTGGTTAAGTTTACGTGGAAAACTTAATTTCAAATGAATTTACTACTACCGCATGTGGAAAATTTACATATTTAGTTAATAAGCAATAATATATTTCTTGACTTTATTACTGCATTAAATGAAACTTTTAAACTCAAAAATGAATTATTTATAAAATTTTACTTGCGTAAAGATTAGAACTGTGGTTTCCTGCTTTATAGGCTTGCAGCCCATATCTTACATACAGTTCGTTAAAGAGGTAATACGATAAATTTCTAATTGTAATTGAGCTTTCGTCACTGGTCTAGGTTATTTACTTTATTTAATATTACGAACTTGATGTTAAGATATAAAAAAGTACTAAATACAATACTTGCAAAATTGTAGTAAAAAGTTACGGTTACCTGCATACATAAAATTGAATCGAGTTGCTCTAATTTAAAATTTTGTATAGGTGTCGGTAAAAACCAAAGACTGCACGTAAAAACAATATTTTTCTTTGTAGATATAATAAAATTTTTGTGCTGGCGTTGTTTTTTTTTATACAAAAGCAATGTTATATCACTTAACGCCAAATAGCTGTCCACGCTATTTCTGTCTGTGCAAGGTTTGCAACTTTCAATTGCCACTTGTAGCTACTCTTTACACTGCCTGTCTTGGCATGCAAACTACTCACCCTTTGCTCTACATACTTGTCGGGCAATGAGGTCTTCGTCAACTGAACCCTTAGTTTGTCACGTCACCGGTTCAAGTACTACACGAGCATTGTATGAGTGCAACTGAAGAGCAATTTGCAATCAGCTTGTTGAGCAGAATTGCTGCTTTTTTAACTACCTAATCCAATTATATTCAATAAATTTGAGTATCCTACGGGCGTTTCCGGTCATTATTAATTTTTTTAGCTCAATAATCAACATGTAAGTGTACGCAATTTTCAATTACTTGATACAGCAATTTATTGGATAATAATTTATTGGACTAAAATAACTACGCTCCATTCATTCGTGGATTACTTTTACCGTCAAGCAGAAGATTGAAACGGAAAAATTTAATAGATATTGGATAATTTACGTTTTTTTTCTGCAAAAATTTGACAATAACTAGAAAATTCGAGCAACATCATAATAATGTGACATGTAACACGTTACAGTAGTCAAGTTTAACTTTAAATAAAAACAATGTACAATATTAGCAGGAAACTTGTACCAATTGAATGAATATATGCACACCATATGCACCATATTGTCTCCTGCACGTTAGTTCAAGCACGGCTATTTTTTATAATCCTAGTTGAGCTTCATTTTCAAACAGTATACACTTCTCATTATAAAAATAGTTTTCCGAAACATTTTTTTTTCATAAATGAAGAGTGTGCCAGTGCATCTTTAATGCAACGCCATGGTTCGTATTATTACTTTTACGTGCGTGTAAAGAAAAGTGAAGTGATAGTTGACAGATTGTACACGTTTTCAAGAGTTTCCTGGCCGCTTGATGAAACTGGATCTAAACGAGGATGTGACATATGATACCTCCATTAGCTTCCACTAAATCTGCTTTAGACTACAGAAAAAATATCCTCAAGATGAAATTATGTATGACAATATATTATCGACACTATGTAATATTTTATGTCTCAATTGATCTCGCAGCTTTCAAGTACCCATTTCTACCAGTTTAAAGTTTGCCAAATAAAGAGAATAAACATTCTCGGTCGTTTTTATTCGGTTACTGCATTGCTTAGAATTTAGAAAAGAAAAAAAGGGATTAATGCAACTAAACCATGCAGTGTTATATTTTATTATATATAACGGTTTATTCATCTTGAAATGTTTTTCTGTTTAGCTAAAATAACTGAAAATTTAGCTTTTAAAACTGCATTTAATGTTAATGTAGTGGACTGAAAATATATCATTGTCAACACGTTTTAAATAGATACAGATATTTTCGTTTCTTTTGGCTATGATAAATTAAAAGCGCTTTTGTTAGATAACGCCAACGTATAAAATCTTGATCTTCTGTTCCAAACATATGAATATGAAAAGTGGTCGAGATTTATGAACCTTTTCATGAGAGAATACCTTATATTGCCTCATTTTAAAAAGATTTACAACCTGAATCCTACTTCAAATATCATCGTGAAAATTACTAAAATTATATCTTCTATACTCATCACCGGTGAAACATTGCACATGACAACTAACTTAAACTACTTATTCAAACTATTAATTAAATTGTTTAGCCATAAAGTTTGTAATAAATAAATTCAGTGTCTACGTTTTAAGACAGTAAACTTGACTTTATCTTAAAACTGTCGAAAACAAAACTAGTTTTTGGTTAGAATTCCAAGTTTTTGTTAAATTTTTTATCGTGTAGATTCCGAGACTGTCTAAGACAGAGATTATAGTTTCTGAAAATTGTGAAACTCAGGAAAATAGAAATAAATGAAAATTACGACGCTAAAATTAACACACATTTAAAAATGTAGTAATTTTACTTCTTTCTACCATTCCTTCCTTTCTACTTTCCTAGTAAATTACTTGTGATTTAAATCAAAAAATCATTAGATCGTAATCATATTTTATATTATATTATGTATGCTGATAGTTAATAATAGTGGTTTATGTGATCAGTGTAGAAAGTAAGACAGTTGATGACAGATTGTCACAGTAATAAACAAATTAGTATAATTTGTCTTATACAACTTTAATTATGAATTCACTAATTTAAATACTTTTGTTTTATTTTATTAATTTCATATAGTAATTATTATAAATTATATTTATATAAATTATGAATTTTAAAAAAAATGCGGTATAAGATAAAATTTTGTGTGCTATACGTGTGGAAACGTCTCATTATCGCACTTGGGTGATTTTAATATTCGGCTGACGCCTCGCTTTCCGAAAATCACGTAGTTATGTAATCACTTAATTTCTACACTGATCACATAAACTACTATCAAATTAGAATTTTTATGGTTTTTGGTAAATAATGTACCTAATGACAAATCGTTGAAAATCAAAGAACATGAAGTGAATAAGCTTAATAAAAAACTATCCCGAAAACGACAAATCTAAACTATGTTATAGAAATTGATGTTCTATTAAGTTTTATATTTCAATTTTCATTAGGTTTAATTAATAATGTAATTAAGTAAGAAGGCACGGATCTAAAAGATCGAAAATCTCTGCTTTTAAGTAAAATTTGGCTATAAATAATGTAATTCAATTTATAATAAAATTATGCTACGATGTTAACTGCTGCTATCGTAAAACTGCATGTCCCTTAACGAAAATGTCCAAATTAAGTCCCATAATCTAAACATAAAAATATTTAGATTGTTATCTAATAATATATAATATTAATATCTTAAAAATTTTGATGTTTATATGGGATACGTTATCTATAATTAACATAATTAATTAGCAAAATAACTGAGAGAATCTGATTAACGTTAATTATTTTTATATTGATATTTTTTTGATTACGATATATTGGGGTGGAAACTTTAGTATCCCGAAATCCTCAAATTAAATAATTATATATATTTTCACTGATAGAACAAATAAAGAAATTACTCGACTATTATACGAGAATTAGGAATGGTTTTTGATAATGGTAGGTAATTGATAATATTCAGCCCGAATAAATCAATACAGTTCGTAATTTAAAATATATTACCACTTTTCTAAAATCCAATTTAAATCTTGTAGGGTTGTAACAATAAAAATTTATATTAAAATAACAAACATCTATTTAATCTACTATCTACATAGGTTATTGCGGTTATACAAATTAAATTGCCTTATTCTTTCCGAATGCAAACGTAAAGCTATTAATTTAAACCTTATTAGACAAGTTGCTGAAAAAGCGCTGAAACGCGAATTTGGCACAATACAAACTGCAACAAGCAAACAGTAATATTCCATCAAATAACCTGAAAGCGGGCCTGCTTCATTATGGAAGCGGTCGGAAAACCAATTTGAAGCAATTCCTACAGACAATCGAATGCTACGGAGAGCATCAAAAAGAGATGAGAATAAAGGCTTTTGTTTGTAAAGCAAAACAAATATATAATACTTGTATATATTGTATGTATATATATACTATACAAAATTTTTGTATTAAAGTTTCTATATTTCGCTTACGCAAATATAAATAAAAATAACTGTAACTTAATATTATTTCTTGAATAATTTTAAACAATATTAGATAATATTGCATTTGGTAAGATAACATAGATTTAAAAACCCTGATATTCGCATTAATTTACTGAAAAACCGTATGGAAGTTTTTTGTAATTTTGCTTTTAAATTAAATTTTATTTTAAATGTACATACATAATTACTGGACTTACAAAAGTTCATTTAGTTTTCATCGATTTATGGTAAAACAATGTAAAAAGTTGTTAACTTTTTGTCTAGCAATTGTATTAAAATATAAGTACCTTCATTTAGAAAAGGTTGAGAACGACTGTTCACATAGTCCTTCATATAATTTACAAAGCAATTTACAAGAACTAAGTACTCGACATAGTAAAACATAATATACAAAAGTGTAGCAATGTGATTTGCTATCTTCCATGTTTGTTTTGCCGAGTTGCCATTATAGGAAGGCCTATTAAAAAGGTCGACGTGTTTAAGTAACAAAAATCTTAAATTACCTGACAAAAATATTAAGACAGACTTTTAATACAAGAAATAAAAAAAATTACTCTAAAGAAGTTCTTTACAATATTTGTAGACAAAGAAAGAATTGAATCTGATGATGCTGAAAAAACGAAACCGGTAATTTCTAATATAGGTAGAGTTTAAAATTTTAAAAAGTAGTTTCTCGTAAATGTATAATTTGCATAAATTGCTTTAATTGATTTAACATTTCGTTTAAGTCAAATGAGTAAGATTCAAACAGTTGTAGGTATACATTTGATATATTATTAAAATAAATATTCTTTAAAATATGTATGTAGGTAATTCCCACCCACTTAATTGTTTTACTTGTTGATCAACCTTATCCCACTACAACACAATTCAAACATTACTGCTATTATTATTTAGTGTTGGGAAGTTTTTGCCGTACCATTATTGCTTAATATTTTGCTGTGCTGTTTAGAAAAATTTATTGCTCTTGGCATCCTGCCAAACAAAATTTTCGAATATAAAATATTTTTTTATTGTAGTAAAACATTATTGTGTAACATTATCAATAGTTTTCGACGTTTAAAAGAGGAAATTTAAAAATACCGCATCTTATGATGTTTTTCAACAATTAAATTGCTTAGAATTAAAAAGTTATGTAGGCTTTTGTGAAAAGGTTAATAAATGATAAGAGCAATAATATTATTCTTGTCTTTGTTATTTGAACGATTTCCCAAAGACTCAGAAACTTGATACATGCCGCAAACGTTGCCGAGTATGAAAAGCTCTTTGGTAAACCGGAACAACACAAAGTCAAACCCAAACCTCAGTAAAAGCATACAACGTCATAGTTGATAGCGTCGGCGCCATTTAATATGTTGAATTTCTCAATTGTAATAGTTAAATAATGATCGCCTGATGATTCGTAAACTTCCAATATTATTCTTCGTCTTCGTCCTCTCGTTTAATGACTTTTCTTTCCCAAGTTTAATTGCAACTACTGTAATTATGTACTTCCATGTAATTTCCGAGCTCGTTGAAAAGTTTGAATTACTTTATATGCCGGCCGAGCAAACCGCTGGTAGCCAACATGTAGATGTTGGAAACTACTACGCTTCGTTTCTGACTCGTCGAATTATCCGCAGTTAGCTGCAACCGGAAGCCAAATTAGGTGCTTTGCTGATGTTAACATAAACGCTGTTACATTTTAAATGAAATTTAAACAAGTTTGCTCAAGTTTTTATTAACTAAAAATATGAATTTATGTTTTTCTGCTAGAAATTTCTACAACTTACAATGTTAAATCAAAAACTTGTTTATACCTCTATAGGTAGGTATATCTATCTAAATCGTATTAAATTATTGGGTAGGTACTATTATTTTTAAAAATAAAGTTTCACTGTTATTGTTTTTATGATCGATCATAACTTATTTAATAGAATCGGTACAATACTAGGTATCGCATACTTAAATATTCTCGTATATAAATCAAGTCTAAATTCAATATTTTATTTTTATGTCCTAAGTTGTTCAGTACAAATAAATTGTTTAGTATTATGTATGTATGTTTGTGTGTATATAGGTACCTAAAGTTTGAAGTTAATCAATATGCTGTCTAACAGAAGCATTATTGACAAAATAATTAATTTCAAACTCTTCCAGTTTTATAACCACAAATAGCTATATGTAAGTAGATTTTGAGATGCAACTTTTTGCAAAAAAATACAACATGATTACTAAAATTGTTAGATAGGGGAGACTAGGGATGGTGTGGACATTTGAATACAGTGGACATGCTTGTATCAAGAGCCATGTTAGTGATTTTGTTGCTGTACATGACTTACTGTCCAATGCATCTCAAACCTTTACTCGACTGCTGAACGAGGGCTACTAATGTTTTTCGAGTATAAAGATCCTACTGATTTATTGTAAACAAATGAAAGTGAAGAAAGAGAAAGCAAAGAAAAATTTATTTAAGGTAGAAGTAAAATCATCCAGTGAGTTTGATTTTAAATATAATATTGTTCAATTAAAATTCCTTGCTATTTATTGTCCATTACATTCCCTCCCTGCATGTCCAGTGCATATCCGGGTATAATGTCCACAGTATCTCAGTACCTCGGGATACTTTGGACAAAATTAAGGTTTACTTTTTGTCACTGAATTCTGAAAAAACTATTGCATCTTAGTAGACTATAGCTGTATTCTTTTTACCTATTTTAAGTGAGATTGTACTGAGATACTCAGTACAACTGAGACGAAGTGAGCTGAGCCGAACAGAGATTAACTGAGACAAAGGGAGAAAAACATAAGGTGAAAAGAACAACAAAAATACACTACCAACCCATGATACAAAAATTACATTCCAATCATATTGTAACAAACCGCCTTCAACATTTTTATTAAAATATATTACGAATCTAATGAAATATCTAAATGATGTACATGTTATATTATTTAATTTAAATGTTAACTACACAATCATAAATGTCACAAAATTTCAAATGTCACAATCTTTTTAAACCGACCAATCCGGGCTATTTCCCAACTTATCTCAGTTGTAACACTTTGAAATAGCAAGATCAGTTGGGTTAGGGAGGGAGGTAATTTTCTCAGTTAAAACTCAGTTCGGCACGGCACAGTACTTCTATCACAACGGTAAAAAGAACACCCATTTAACTGAGTAACTGAGTATCTCAGTACAATCTCACTTAAAATAAGCAAAAAGAATACAGCTAATATTATCAAAGTAAAGTTAATAATCTTAAACTGTAACCTAAAGTTTAGTAAAAAAAATAATCGCCTAAACTTCTTTGGAAAAACTTAAAATAAAAAAACGTAACAAAGAGTCCAAACCATCCCCAGTCTCCCCTATAATAAAATTTATATATTGCAATGTTGCTTGTATTATATTAAACTTGAAATTTAATTTATGCTATGATAAATATAAACTGTATTATTAAATTAATAAAAGCAAGAACATTAGAGATTACAATAAATTGTAGTGACAACTTTAACTTATTCTTGTTAAATGTACTTTCACCGACTAGTTCATAATTATTATACATTTTCCTTTTTACTATTTGCGTTTATAACCTGCAAACGCTTGTAAATTATTGGGTTATGACTTTTGTAGCAAAGCGAGTCACAGGTTCCCCAAGAATTGAAGTAATTTATGTAATAAAAATTTGGTTGCCTAAATATTTTATTAACAAGGAGCAACTGACTTTTTCATTAAACAACCTTTGTTTTTATTATTTGCTGCAAAAAACCTTTGAGTTGGAAATAATCATTCTCAAGTCAGACAGGACTAATTGTTTTATTAATTTAATACATTAAATTTATTTCAACATGGCGGGTTGGAAAGTTCCCATTAATCAAATTTTTGTGATTTTGTTAAACAAAATTTTAAAATTACTCAGGGCGCATATAGTAGGTTTTCAGCAATATTTAAAAAAAATACATTGGATATTCCAATGTTGGCAAATATTTCATTGGGAGACGATAGAATGAACCCGCCCAATTCATCAAATACGTAAGACTCGGTAATTCAATAAAATGATCTCCATTAAAGAACCTGTTGTTCGATTCTTATGGAAATTATAAATCTAGTTTATCGATCGCAAAATTGACAGAAAGTCAAATCTGCTTCTTAAAAGTATATGCTGCTTTTCGCGCTTATGCATACCAGAAATTTGGAAAGGGGAAATTAAGTTAAATTAAATAATATCTTTGTGGTATACCGGGCAGTACAAACATAATTGTTACACATTAATACCGAACTTTCGATTTTTTTTCGAAATCTTTCGAAATTTGAATTTAGTATATATTATGTTCATTCTTTACGTTACGTTAAGTGGATATAAACGGTACCTAAAATGGCTGAATTTGCGATTTAAAATATCAATCTTATTTAAAACATCTATTGACATTAGAAATAGTAAAGCTTTATTAAATTTTCATCGGGAACTGGTATTTGATGTTGATGTTACCTTTATAAGGATTTACATCAATGCTGTCTTATTCAACCAAACCCTTGAGTAGGCTTGAATTAAACTTTAACTTTGGAACAAACATATGCATATTATGTACCTTCCTGATATAAGACGAATATGTGTAAAGTCTTAATTCTAATTTCAGGTAAATTGGAATTTTAATAAAATAATTACTACTACAATAGTTACCTACTACTACTAGCAAAATAAAGTGTATCGTACAATGAAACGCTGACTGGTTACTTAGCGATTGTTAAGAAGGGTGTAATGTCAGCACAGATCATTAACGTTGTGGTTTGTCTTGCAACTCTTGCACCATTACCGGTCCCCATCCGACCTTCTATTAAATGTCGCGTTCTACATTGTGGTTTAAAATTAAGCATCGCACAAATGCCCTGCTATTATTATAACTCTTCCTACTATCACAGGTAATAAAACCAAGCAGAGACAATAATGTCAGATATAATATAGAAATTTACGTAACTAACTACAGAGAACGCGAAGACAACTTGAAATACTTTTAATTGACTTCTATACTCGCTGTAATTATTACTTTAGCTTTACACAAATTTACTTGTATAATACCTAACAAAGAGATTAAAAAGTTTTCAAGTTATGATAGTGGTAAAACATTGCAATATTTACTATGTTACAGAATAATAATATGTAATGTGAAATTTCCCATTGTAAGTTTTTTAAACTACAGAATCACGAAACTTATAAATAAAACTCGCGTTCACGTTTGATGAAAGCCTAGCATTTTTAATAAAGAAAATCGTCTTCCCATTGAAGATCACAGTTGAAACAAGACAAATTTTCATTTAAATGTAAAGTAGTAAATAAGACTATAATATAACGGGTATCAAATAAAGTTACAGTTTTCTTCATTTATAGAGTCGCGTAAACCATAAGAGTAAAGTCTCGTTACGTTCGTTATCCGAGAGCTGCATTTAAATGAGTCTGCATCCCAGTTTTGCTTCTACTTGATCCCATTTAAACGGTAGAAGATTGAAATCATCCGCATCGCTAACAACATTTTCCAACTTCTGTCCGCCGTCTGTGGTAGCAGTTGCCGATCCTTTGCCCTTTCTGGTTTACTTTCCTTCATAAAATAAATTACGTTAAACAGTTAAATTTACTTATTACTTTGCCGAATATTTTACTAAAAACAAGCTAAATATCTAACCTCCCTTGTTATTATTTTATCGCTTTTAAAATAACCCTGGTGAAACTTTTGAGTAATTATGTGATTATTAATTTATTAAAACTTTAAATTTTCATTGTGATAGGTATCATAAACTATATCTACTACCTAAAAACGTCAAAATTTGCATATTTCAATAAACATTTTACGGGATTATGCGCACGAAAATACAAGCCGCTTGTTGCGAAATGTCGAATATTTAATACACGAATAAAAGCGTAACCGCAAAAGTTTAAACTTATAACTTGTTGTTTAAAATTTGTAATCATCGTATTGTTTAAACTTAATTCAGTAAGTTTCATGTCTTCTCATTAGAATAACTTAGTAGCATTATTTTGGTTAATTTTAACGTAAACTTAAAAATTCGGATGGTTAAATTTAAATCCTATATATTAGCCTATGGAATAATGATCGCGAGTTTGCTAGTCAGCTACTCCGGAATGGTTGTACTCTGTTTGGATGTCATATTAAACTGATGTTCCATTGTCAAGGTAGTAAGAAATGATATTGAGTGGTATGAATAAGAATCAGTTTCTGCTCAACGGTGTCCAGGGGTTGGATTTAAACGTCAATATTTACAATATACAGAGTAATATGCATAAGATGAATTCAGTATAGTTCTTTTGCAAAAGATTTTATTTTAAATTAATATTATATTATCAACATTGTAAATTTCAACATACAACCGGTTGTTCAGCGCCTGTGGATTTATAGTGCTCAATGGATAAAAAGACCCTGCTCGGGCGCCAAAAGTTTTTATAGAAACATGGGAAGGCAGACACAGAATATAACATTCGCTAAAAGGGGTCTAATTTTATTTAACACAAAAATCTTAAGTTGATTAGAAATAAAACCTGGTATTATCAAAGGTCGTATGATAACGTATTATTATTATGTATACATTTGTTGAGAAAAAAGTAAGTTGTAATGGCAATGAAGAAGTAACATTGTTCTAGTTTTAAGTGACCTAGATAGTTGTGGAATGGAGACTAGGATTGATTTTATATAACTCTAGAAGTAATTAGAAAATGAAATGTATATTTGGGTTATTTCAAAAATTTCTTTAGTGTTTACATTATAGATAAGAAATTAATATACTAATTCAATATAAAATTCTAACAAGCATTATTAATGTAAGTGATTAATATTGAATGATTAAAAAATTTATCAAGGAATGCCGCTATAGGCACTTACAAGTAAAATTATAACAGTTGAAGTGATAAAATATCGAACCAAGTTTAATATTAACTTGAACAGTGTTTCAATAGAAAAAATAAAACGAAATTAATACAGAAGAAATACGAGCTTTTGAGATATTACTAGTGCTGTTCAGTGTTATAGCGAGCTTGGATATTGTAACTTTTAAAAATTTCTTGCTAGGTCTGTTTTACGCTTCAAGTATTTTCCAATAAGTAGAGAATGAAGGAACTAAAAAGAATACTAATGAAAAAGTGTCTTGTGATGGAAACATCGGAAATCAGGTGGTTAGAGTGAAAGTGTAGTGAAAAACTTTGGCGAGATTGTGATTGTCCGAGTAGATGCACATGGGTCCTTTGATATTTGTCAGAAAAAATATAGTTGTGCGTCTGAAAAATATCGAATCGATATTTCAAATTTGACATTTCTGTGCCGATCGTTTATCACTTAGTTTGAATTCAAAGAATTAAGTTAGGCAGTTGTAAAAAATGAATTAAGTAATTTAATTATGCATACTCGTAATGATTAATGTCGACTCGTTTAACAACTTTTAATTGCATTGTCACAGTTTTAAAACTAAACTAAAATAATACAAACGACTATCCAAATACTTCTTAAGTACGATGCTTAAGTATCGGCCGCCATCATCCTCAACTCGGTCTTCGGTCTCTTACTGTAAAAGTCGTTCGGCCTTTAGTCTCGCACTAATTGAATTGCTCAGCAAGATTGAACATTTTTTTTGGTCGTAAAAGGTGAACATGCCAAACTTTAATAAATTAAAGTGCATAAGCTCTGTTCTGCAATTTCACATTTAAAAATATAGTTACTTCTCCATTAATCTCAAAATTAATTATCTACTATGGAACGATGATTATTTTAACTGAATAATCTCTTACCAAATAAAAGCAAACTACAAATTTATTATTACCTTTCACTGGATTTAAATTGATAATTCAATTTGTAAATCTCATTAAAACATAATGTGACACACCTTTCGAAGGATCCCGTCAAAGTGTAATAGTATATTATATATCAAAGGCGTAAAACAAATTATTAATTGCGAGGTGAATATCGTATATCACGAGACGGTTACTCGAGTGACATAATTATTTTTGCCGAGTGTTTAACGAGTTGTTTACGCCCTAGTAATATTATATTATTACTATTTGTAACCAATATTTTCCTGATTTTACTATTACAACAAAACAAAATTAAAACCAAATAAGAGAAACAAGTTGGTACATATGTAGTTCATAAATATAATGATATATATCTAATAATGTAATGTATAATATAATGTAAATTTTTAAAGTATATGTATGAAGTTGAACATACGTTAAAGTAGTATTAAACCATCATTTAAATTTTTTTTTTTAAACTAAATAAATTAATCAATTTTCAATCTTCAAAATTCTTCAAAATTTTGACGGTTGCACCTATTGGCCTATGACGTGGGGGATCGGTAGTAATCTATGGCCTCATCAGATGTCTACAATTTTTTTTAAAATAGTTGTATTAAATTTAAAATTTTGTAATAAAAATAGTATATATAAAATTATAAAATCTGCGGATTCTTTGAATTCAATTAGCATTTTCATCTAGTGATGGGCTACACACGGCAGGTTGGAGGAGGAGCCTGTGAGTTTTTTCGAATTACTCAAAAATGGTGGATTTTTTCAAGGTAGGATACAAAACCACTAAATATTCTATAAGAACTTATTCTGATCTTTCCGATCAGGTGAAGAAAAATTATTTTGGTCCACCGGTTAATTCACAATTAAATTTTGAAAATCAATTTTTTGCATTAAAACTCCAGTTGACGGTACGTGGTTCGACGTAAGTAGATGCAGGAGCCTGATGTAGTTCCCTTGATGACGTTCTAGTGCTAACATGACGTAATAAATTTATTTTAGATTGTATAGGTGAATTTAAGTTGAAATTTTACCGTTTTTCGAGTTCGGTCGCGCCCCAGGAATTTTTTAAATATATAATAAAATAGTGAAAAACAAGCTAGTGGTTAAATTTTTTTAACACCGTGGGGCAAAATAACATAATACAGTAATTGTTATTCAATATACCTCTGGACATTGCTCTTAATAGAAAAAAATAAACTCACATTAGTATTAGCATTTCACTATGTAATATAAAATAATTATTGATGTAACTATTAGGTATGTCATCTTTTCCATTAATCTGTTGTAGCAAAACCTTTTACTATGACACTAAAAACCACTTGTTAGGTAACATACGACATAAATACCTACTGTTGTTTTTTTACATAGAAACTAATGTGTGATTGCGATAAATAGGTTAAAGTAATTTGAACTACAAAATAAATTACTGAAAATGCAATAATAAATATAAGGAAACTAGCACAGATCCACACATCGAGCTAGGGACGGTAATTGTTTTACAAAAACAATTTTTGACTATTATTAAGTTTTATAATAACATTTATTTTGATAAATAAAATGAGGGTTAACCATTTGTTTTCAAGACTATACCAAATTTCATTGTGTTCGCATTGGTTAATACTAGAATTTTAAAAATATCACGAGTGATAACTCTGTAGCCACCACGGTCTACTTTAAAAAATCAGGGTGGTAACTTTCAAATTAAAATTTCAAAATAATTTATTTTTAAAATTTAGTGTAATATTTGTTTCAATTTAATGTCATACAACTGGAACGCTCACATTTGTAAAGACACCAGTCGTATTGTATATTTTTCATTTAAAATTTCATCCTATTATAATAAATTATTATTAAGTTTCTGCTATGGGTAGTAGTTTTATTCGGTTTTAAATTCAAAAATTTTAAATGAAAGTATGGAATATTAAGAGTTCTCCATAATTTTTACCAAACCATTATAATTTTTAAAAAGTATTAAAATTTAAACCTTTATAAGAGTAGAAGGACTGCAATATAACTGCGATTAAAGGTCAGGCAAACTTTTAGCTACCTTTGACCTTCTAGTTCTTTATTTTTATTAATTAGTTGTATATTAGAAGAACCTATTTTACTTCATCTTCTTCCCACCAAGTATTAATATTTTATTTATACAGTAAAATTATATTACCAACCTAAAATTAATTTAATTATCGGCTTATTATTATCTCTTTAATCTGATATCCTTAATATAATGCCTGTTTTATTTGGATTTAATTTTTAATATTGCGCTTTGCTAAAAGGATTCACTCATAGTAATTTAGTGAAATAATCAGCAGATTTACAGATAATCTACTTTACTACTTTTGTTAAATTATAAACATTTTCCGCGTTTCGATAGTTTACGTTTGTTCTTGCAGCAATAAAAATTGATTTTAAACTATTAGAAACATAAAAAAAAGTATAGAACCGCCTAGGAACCGCAGTTATCCGAGCTTTCTCATTGTCAACAGTTCTGTCGATCATTTAGCATTGCTTTTGATTATGTGACCCAGTTATTTTAATTTTTATGCCTTTATGAGCTTGACAATGTTTCTTACACCCATTTAATTTTGTATTTAAAAATTTATTCTCGGTCTAAATCCATCTTCCTCTTCTTCTTATGTTAGATCCAGCATTGTTCTTAAAATTTTCTGTGTAATTGGAAGTTTTCTCGCATTCATGTAGGTATTTTGTCTTGTTACATTTTATTATTAAATCTATTTCCGTTGCTACTTCTTTATAATTCGAAACACCTGTTTTTAAAACAATCACTATCATCATCCGCGCAAGCTACTAGTTGATTCTTCTTATTTAAGATTGTTCCTCTGCAGAGAGTACGTCTAATCATTCTTCCTAATGCCATATTAAATAGGATTGCAGACAACGCATCCGCCTCTTCTCACACCACAGATTACGTTGACGTTCTCGCAAATTCTCTTTCTGTTGTTCTTACTGTAACTGAGGTTTGTACGAACGTCATCTTGTTTAATCGTATCAACTTTTCAAATTTTATCCAAAGTTATAATTTTATTCTAAAACAATTTACAATCATTTTCAAAAATTATTAGAAACACTAAACTTATAAATGCAACTTGTCTTTAGTATACCTCAGTGTTATCCACTTCTACCAACATTTTACCTCAAGGTTTGCTTAATTTATTGCATTAACAGCAATAAAAAAGGCTTAATAATTAACCATATCAATATTTCAGAACAATATAGAAAATGCACCCACACTTTTTAGAACTAATAATATGTTTTTAAGTTTTCACAAAATAAAATACACCACCTTTTTCTTTTCAATTTTAACGATATTTCAACGAATTTTCTCCATACTTTTTCAATCTAGTTGATCGCCTGAACATGCCATAGTGTGATGAAAGCGTTTGTGGTAATTATACTTGTAGTGTATTTTATTTTATAAAAACTTAAAAACATTTTAGTTCTAGAAACTGTCTGTGTATTGTTTAAGTTGTTCAAAAATATTTTATGCTTAATATCGAGTTTCACGACCTAAGCTACGTATCATTCGATTAGCTTAATTAGAAATATAGAGATGTAAAAGAACAATAAAATTAAAATAAATACAAAACAAGAACATTGTTTTGCTAATAATTTTATAACAACCATCTTCAATAATATTTTATCTGGGTCAGTCACCCTTCTGTTGAACAAGCCGACCAATATCACACTGATTAGTTCCATTCCTGGAATACTTATTGTGCAGGGTATATCTGTGAAGTGAAATCTATGAAATTAATTTGAAGTTTCAAAATTAAAAAAAGATATATTTTTAAATTAAATTAATTATTAAGGTTGGTTTGTTACATTAGTGCCATGGAAGCCGAGTCCTCAATATAATATTATGAAATATATTAATTTGTACGCAATGCTCATTGTTTTAGCAAATATAAAATAAATATGTACGAATAAGGTACAATTACAAAATCACAAAAATCAGTTCAAATACTTCGCTGATTTTGAATTAAAACACTAGATTAAAATGGATTTTCCATACGGCAACGAAGATACCAGTAACTAACTGAACAAATATCTATTCTATGATATGTTTAATTAGTCCTTATCAAAAGGTAAAGAAGATTCTATAGACCATTTATTTATCTGTTGCATATGATTGTTGTAATATTTTTCTTTTATTTTATTGTTTTTCATTTACATTCTTAACTTATCAATATATTTTAGTATAGTATGTACTATCTACCATCTATCTATATGATAACTATTACCATTGTATTTAGAATGTTTGCATTGTTTCAATTTCTGTATTATATATTGTATATTTATAGAAATAAATAAAAAATAATACCTAGTAGTGTTTGCCAGTTGAAGACGATGAAAAAAATGAAAAACATACAAATGTTTTGCATAAACAGTAGATAGTAAATAAAATAGAATTAAAAAGGAATATATTAAACATTATAGTAATTTCATCAGTTTTCCATAAAATAATGTACTTGTAGTTAATAAATTTTTAACTGCAATCAATATGTGGCGTGCATGTAAACCACTAAATAAACAATCAATTTGTTTAGTTTCGTAATCATTGTGTTATAAAAAAAAGTACATTGTAAAATAATACAGTAGTACTTAAACTCTTAAACGTGATCGATAATAATGCTTCTGTATAGCATAATATAATAACAACTGTTAAAATAAATAAAGATTATAGTTTTATTATATTGGTGTTAGTATACCTACTTAAGGGTTGTTTACTTGTTGCCCGAAAAATTTATAATGGGATAAAATGCAAAAAGAATCACACGCGGTTTGATTTAGGATTACTTTATTTAGATTTGAAAATGTTTATTGGAATATGTAAAATGTAATTTAAAAAAGAGGGAGCAACTTTATATTATGAAGCTGTAAACAATTTCTTCCGACTATATGACTTCAAGTATACGTCCTAAAAAGTATATTACAAACACGAATATGTTCTGTATTTCTGCAACGCAAGAAAAAGATTTCTTGATAATTCCTTGGGGTAACGTAAAACATTACGGTAGCGCTTGAAAAAGGTTTCAAGTCACACATTTCTTATAACCCTCATAGTTTTAATGCCGCGGACTGTTACCTAGTTTATTCAGCAATCGTCAGCAACCGGGGTCCAGCTATCATAAAACACAACCCCAGTGTCGATATTACCCTGACGCCACCAACTTAACTGCCTGGATTCAGCCAATTGTGTTCATTCGTCATTCTCATATATTTGTTTTATACACCGTGCTTTACCCATAAAAATGTTGATCGAACTATCTGTTACGTTTGACTCTTCTCACTTGTATTGATCTGCTTATACGTAGTGACGATTGTTTTTGTACCACGTGCACACGTGCACTTCTTACTTTTGCTTGAAGATATTTTCTATTATTTAGATAAACCGAGGCACTGATCCGATTTTATAAAACTTTTTATATTTATTTTTGTTATTTTAGAATCGAATTGGAAAGCAACAGCATTTTAGAGCAATACTTTATATTGTTCGGCGCTAGACCGAAGAATCATAATATACTATATAACTTGCGTTATTAACTTTTGTGTATTTACAGAAATGAACTATGTATGAGTAAGTATTAAACGATTACTTTTATTTTATGTATTGTTTAATCAATGACATATTTTGGTGAATTTTTCCAGAATTCCTATTTTTAAAATAAATAATATTAAAATACTTTCTATTCAATTATTGTAATATATCAAGAATATTTCATACAAATATTTTTACTAATTACACAACATTTAAAAAAATGGTAGAATGTACTTATTGTGTGAAATGATCTATGACTACGTTTTCACCAATTTGTAATAATATACAATTTAATATTATGCAATTATAAATATTTTTTGTTTTGTTCTTTACATTTTAATTATGTACTGTAATATTAAAATCATGTTAAAAAATCGGAAAATATATTACATAGGTTATCAACATACGACATATTACCATTATGAACCATTTTATTTTATGAAAGATATCATTATATAACATTATCAAATTATAGATTAAATTTTATAGTCTGTTTCAAGATAAACGGAATTAAAATAATGATATTAAATTATTCAAACTATTCATATAAACAGAAAATTATTATATAACTTTTTTTAATTCCATTTATCTTGAAACAGACTATACATATTACGGTATATTTTACTTCAAATCCCTGTTTTGGGTATTATTATTATATTTTCTGCATCCAAATTTAGTTTTATTTTCCAAATCCAATTTTAATCTTAATTTTTCAATATAATCGATCAAACCAAATTTCAAAAACACACCTTCACTTTTTATTTTAAAATATTATTATCAAAATCCGCCCGTCTCGGCTTGTGGCATCAAAAAGCCCATTTTTACATTCAACAAATACCAAGATAAATAATTTTAAAAACCAAAAACAACTTATACAGAATGCAACATAAACAATTTACAAACATAATTAAATTAAAGAACTCCTTGCATAATTTATACAAAGAGAATATAATCTTTTGGTCAGGTTTTTGATTTAGATTGATTGATATGGTAGTGTTTCGTTTCTTCTGTATTGTTTCTTGGGCAGAATGTAGTTCGTTATCATTTATTTGTTGTGAAGTTTTTGACGATGCCTTGTATTTTTTTTGTACTTTGTGACCAGGACGTGTGCGCGATTTGGAGGATAAGCAGGTTGATTAAGGTTTGACAACAAAAAGTACTTATTTGGTTTGACAAGTGATTGCATTTTCCTTGATTATTAAAAATCTGTAAAAAGTGAAATTTTCCTCTACAATTGAATTTTAGGAAGAACCGTAGATTCCATGAATTGGGAGTTGCAGTATTTTGAGCATATTGACGGACAGGTGTGATTGGAGAATTTGAGGGCATCGCTGCAACAGCAATAATTGAGCTAAGTGTTATGTTACTTCATTTCATATCTTGTAATTGGTTTAATTTGCAATCATTTTCGTGCGATGATATCGACCGAATTTAAAGAGACATTTATATCGACGAAATTGCAATTAGTGCTTGCATGTATTTTTGTGTTTTTTCATTATTTTTGGGAACATAATTTTATTTTTCAGTTACCTGTAAGTAGGACCTGCAATTTTTGTGGGAAAACATACATATTTTATTTGAAGTAAATTTTACTTAATTGTATGGTGTTTTTTTTGGTATCGGTATTGGTATACATTTGATTACATTTGTTTTAATTAAAGATTTTTTTTTGGGAGATATTTTTGGTAGTGCATTGAATTAAACTGACCACTGATGGGATTTTACTGGGCTGAGATAGTCAGGCTAAGCCTGACTCTAAAAAAATAAGGATTACTAAGCATCTGCAAAATCATAAACCGGTGTTGGTTGAAAATGAAAACTAAGCGAAGTCCTAACACATCCTTGACAAGTCTTATCATGTTTAAAGACAAAGTCGTCGACTACTTATGCATGCTGAAATCCAAAATGGCGAGTAAATTTCATCATTGATCATGTTTACCCTAAACCACATAAATCCTCGAATTATTTGTAACTTAGGAAGAATTGGTTCCTTAAACAGGCATACGCGTAAACTCCTGCGTTGCAGAGGTTATTTTTAGCATTCTGGGAAATTTAAAATTAACATTGACCCCGCTAGACTTAACTACTAGGAAACTTGTAAATATTGTTAAAATTTAGGATGAAAGCAGCAAGTTAACTTGTTGAGGAGTCACTCGAGTTCGTTAATGCTGTTTGTCTACAGATGTCCAAAACAAAAACGTTTAGCCGAAGCCTATACTCTGAATTTATTGAATAGACTGAAAAATCTACTTGGTTAATAATAAAATTTGCCAAACTAATAAAATATGTAGGTATGTGGTTTTGCTCCACGATGGGCGCCACTTTTGTGTACAAACAACCTGCAAAAATTAATAAAATTGTCGTAGTAACACTTTTTTGTAAACACATTCGCTGTATTTAGACAATTTTAAAGATATTTCTACATATTAAAAATACTAATTTGCTCGATGAAAAGAATAATAATTATAATATTTCTAATAAATCGATAAGGCAATAAAAATGATTAAACAAATAATAAAATAAATTGCACGAAGAAAGTAAATTGAAGGCTGTGAAGCAGCTACAGGTAAATGATGAATAGATAAGTAAACTGAACTCAAATTAATTTACATTACAAAACGTTTCATTCGTAAAACTTAAAAGTTTTTTAAAGAACAATTTTACAGTTCAAATGATGAATTAAAATACCTAGCGAAAAAAGTAAAGAAAAGCGTAATCAGCAAATTGCGTTCGTTATTTAACAAACTCTAATAAGTTTAAATATGCTGATTTCGCTTTCATTAAATACAAATGATACATTAAACCATCTGTGTAGCTAATATTCTTGAATTGCTGTAGTAATAATTTACCAAATCTCATCCGAAGTGCTGAGACCACGTGACATATTTCATGTTGTTAATGATCAGTAAAAACAGATGCAGCAGAGATTAGAAACGGTTCTTGAATATGAATTGATGTAATGGCATGGATTACTGTCCAACTATGCTAATTATGACCTCAATGGCTTAATTCAGATATAATGTCCTTCAGGTCTTCTAATACTAATGATATTCTGCTGTCTTGCAGTTTAACGATCACTACAGATTTGAGTACTGGTTGTAGTCTCTATACTTTTGCTAAATTAATTGACCCTACAGATGCTTACATTTTGCCCTCGTGGCTTTGAAATAAAAGTTAATATTCAAGTACAGTTTATAGCCATACTTAATCACAAACTTTAAAAGTGCTTTTAATTAATTCAGTTAAACCTCTTTTAAAACATGTTTAATAGAAAGCTATTCCAAGTATTATTTAATAATTGTGGAGCCTCTTTTGGTTTCTATATTAATTTCATCATTAATTTATACATAAAATAGCTACGTAAGTAATTAGAAGAGAAATTATCAAAAACAATTTGTTACTTATTGAATTTTACTACACTTAACCGTTAAGATTCGTAAATTTATAATATTGCATTAATTTAACAAAGTATTATGGCATTTCGGTTTTCATAAGCTTATCAAAGCGGTCAGAAAACTTTTACTATTTCGGTGTTACATAAATAACGCCGAACCATCATAGCAGCTTTAGCTGTGGTTGATACTACAATAAGTAGCATTATAGAAAAATATTAAGTACCACATAAACTGATTAAACGTGGGTATAACGTATATCGAACAATTTAGTAAATACCCTTTCAGCCTTCCATTACCTAACTTAAAATTAGTGGAATTACACTTTACATTAGGCCTTTCCAGATAGGTTTTAACAATCATTAATTCGGTAAATAACCATTTTGGCGACAAAGTTTAATCTAACCTTAATTTTTTAGGCGTAGTACCCCATCAATAAAGCTTTGATGATGGCAAAAAATTTCCGAACTTAAATTTTTGCTCATTTCGTGAGCCTCATTGTCTTCAATACAATAAACATGCTTATAATGATAATATGTGAAATATGTATGTATCAATTTCGACATTAAGTATACTTTTACAATAAAACGGAAACACGATTTTGAATAGGTTTTGATAAAAAGAATGTTAACTTCGAAATCAATAGTAATTGCAATCTAACTTTCGATTGTAAATTTAACTTAAATTATTTAAGTGGTTAAAATTTTAAGTTCAATTGAACGCCAAACAATTTTAACTGCTAATCGATACGCTATATATAGCTGTAATAATTTAATTTTAGTATTTCACCAAATCAAACATAAAAATAGTTCCCACGGTGGTTAATAATATGTTATTATTTGTCATTATCTTTAATTTGCGTGAAACTTAGTGTGCTGACCACATGCTATATTAAATGAACCTATTTAAACCGATGTCGTTTCTGACAACGAAATTCCATATGGTAGTAAATAATATATCCAGTATTTCCCGGAAAGTACATACTCCCCGGTGATATAATAGATACCTATTGGTTTTATGATTATTGTTGCTACTTGATACAGGAAACGACATTTGTAGGTTTGCTCGATGTATCCGTAAACCGGGGCGAAAGATATAATATCGTTAGGTATCCTTTATGTTTGATTGCATTTTTTTAAATTTAAGTAATCCGAAAAAATAAGTATAACCGATTATACTCTCTAGGTGTAACATTAAAGTTATGTAAATGTTAATTGGGAGTTTCCAATAGAGGATACATTAATCTTAGTGTGATGAATTTCCTAACACGTAACGAGAAAAGTGGAAAAGGATGAAAACTATAAAAAAATTTAATATCCGTATAGGATTTTATATTATTTTCTTGCATAAAATAAGAATCAATATCATTAGATTTGCTAGGTGATATTGAAAATAGGTGGTCAGGGTTGATGTTATTATTATAAAAATAGGATGACGGGAAAATTGGTGAAAATTCTTCGTGGTAACTTATTTGTCCCATTATTTTGAATTACGTTTGTTTTGTATTTTAAAGAAATTTTTTTTTCCAAGTTTGAACAAAACTTGAGAATAAAATTTAATGGTTTACTATTTCGTAGTACGCATTTGTTTTACTACTTAGTTAATTTTGGTTAGTTTACAAGTTTGAATGAATTTTTTTACATGCAAGGTATCACAAAATACCCTTTCGAATATCGTTTGCTTGTAATAGAGTAATAAATGGAAGAATACTGTGATTTTATTGATTTCATACGGTTATTCGGTCTTGGGAAATTTGCTATATCATGCAGTGATGAGTTTTTTTTTTCTGCATTCTCCATCAGTCGCTCTAACATACTCGAATAAATTCGTGCGAAGTAGTGGTCTTGGTTGCTTCCAGAGTTGTTACCACAGTTCTTCACATAGCCCCACAATGACAACATATTGTCAACAATAACCAAAAGTGGTTAAATTGGGTGATTTGAACAAATATTTAAATGTTTTACTTTTTATGTACGTACTAATAAGAGCATCATCTTACCTTTGAGAATTTTTTGCACCATTTTTCCTTAGTTTTATTTCTTTAATTTTTTTTTAGTTACATAATTCTACCTTGCTCATACGCAGCTTCTACTTTGCACCAGAAAAGATAAAGTGAAAAATGATCTAACGTAATAATTATAATATAGAAATAATTATATATTTTGTAAGTAATTGAAATTTTGATCGAGCAAGTTTTAGAGCAAAATAATTATTCAACCGCAGTATAAAGCTGAAACCTCCACATTCCAAAAGAAAAAAATTTCCATGAAGACTTTTTAACTACTTTTTTTCAAATTTATAATTTGCGTTTCTATATTATGTTTTCTATAATAATTTATTTTTTATGTATCGAAGTCACGCGCACTTTGTCCCATTCAGCTTTTATAATAAATTTATTCATCCAAATATAATTTTTAATTTAAAAATGACTTTACTTTCTTAAATTTCCAACTTGATAGTATCTACTCTTACCTAGTCAACTATGTATGTAGTATGTATAAATATATTAATAAAATAAAAGTCAAAAATATTTGTTTTCCTTCTTGAAATTTAGTGATGCCGTCAAGAGTAATCAAGACAAGACTTGGGAAGTCTTGATCTTGTCTTGAAATTTCAAGACAAGAATTCGGTAACTCTTGATCTTGAGGAGTAAACTCTTGATCTTGTCTTGAAAGTCTTGAAAGTCTTGAATTTTAAAACTTTGCACAATCGCATAATCAATGATTAATTATTCACTCTGCATTAACCCATTTTCTTATTTTTAAAATTACACAGTAGGTACATAATAAGTGATGCATGTATTTTATGCACTTTTTAAAAATATAGATGACAGCATTTTTTGTATTTTACAGAGTCTTGTTTAAGTCTCTATAAAACAGAAACGGCGCAACTAAATAAACAAATGTATATAAATAAAATTGATGACGATAAAATTTGCAACAAAAAATGTCTATAAAGTTTTACTCTAAAATCGATTTTTATATGACAAAAACGCCTTCAAAATGTTGAATTTACATTGCCAACATGGGACTGTACGCTTATTTCTGTGATCCATTGTATGTATCCAGTGTTCCGATATTAAAAATGTTTAGTTTTTGTATTACAGTATTTAATAAAGTGTATTAAAATTTTACTTTCTGTCTCCAGTATCTGAAGTTTATCTAGTATTTTCTTATTTTGTAAAACAAAAAATTATTAAATTTTTAGAGATTCAAGGGCAGCATCCATCGGTCGATAATCGTAATAAACAATATTATAGGCAAAACATCAAGACTCTTGATTGGCGTCAAGACTCTTGATAGATCTTCTTGATCTTGTCTTGAAATTTCAAGACAAGATTAATGTCGACTCTTGTCTTGAAATTTCAAGATTTTCAAGACAAGAGTCTTGATTGTCTTGATCTTGACGGCATCACTATTGAAATTATTGCCAAAATTGCAATTCATTTATTATTATTTATTAAATAATTATTATTGGAAATAATCAAGTGCTCCCAAACCACAGTCAGTTTCCCCTTTGACTTTGATTTCCATAGATTACAAAAATGTCTTCAAAATTGCTCTATTGCAGCAGGTTATCAAAAAACACAGATGGTTAAAACCACGAAGAATATGTTTTATGCCCTACCCGAACACTTGTAAAAAAGACAACAGAACATGATAGATTTTTTTATAAACAATATAATAAGTCGTTTTTAAAATAATTTTGCGTTAAAAAAATAAAATAACTCTTTCTGATTTATGTGCTTTACGTGCAGGTATAAAATAATAAGAGTAATAATAAGCATGTAAAAAGTGCTCCCAGCGATTTTAAAAAATCCATATAGCTGATCGATTTCTAATTGAAAAAAACATTTTTTCTCAAAATTTCAGCTTTTAAACCCGAAGGGTTTCGACATAATTAAAAAAAATAGTATTTTTCAGTATTTATTTTATTGTAACTATTCTACTGAATATTTTTTAACCATCCATCCCTTTAAAAAAATAAAAAGTTTTTGTCCTTATATTTTAATATGTTCCTTTTATATGTCACTCACGAATTTGCACAGAAAACTCCTTTTTTGCTCTTCACTATATGGTAAAAGTTTCAACTTGATCCATTTGGTGGAACATATTATGGTAAAAAAAATAAAATCGATTTTTTCAATTATTTTCTTCGAATGTTATTTACTATTTAATACTTGTAAAATATCTTTATTACTTAAAAATACAGTAAATATCTTTTTAAATATTTAATACTATTGGGAATAATTATTTAAAATATTAAATATTAAATATTAGTTTGTTTTGTTTTATTTGCAATAAATTTTTTTGTCGGTTGCGGTTCCCTTGGGTTGGTGATTTACAATATTAACAATAAAACAAGGTCACGGGCACAACCAAAATCATCATATGAATCTATTTAAAATTTACAACAATTCATATTCTCGCAGTATTAATTGTGGCTTTAGAGCACTGTAGAGGTTAAATTTAAAATATCTTCAATGCGTCTGAATATCATGAATTAATTTTCAAGTTTTTAATTTGTATTTTGCGTATCTATCAGTATTAAGTATTTGTTGGCTCGCATCCACAATAGTTATAGAATACCAGAGTCCTATATATAACCCAAAATACATTATATTGGTATCTTTATATTTATATTATATTCTTTCCGTAACAAGGTGGGGGTAATATTTGAAATACGTAGTTAAAATATATTTTGTATATTGTATGTTGTATTTTAAATACAAATATTATAAATATAAATAAATATTATTTAATTTTCGTTAAATAAAATTAAAAATTTGAAGAAAACCCCGAAGCCTGACGTAAAAAGTAAATAATAATAAAAAGAAATTTTAAAGAAAGGAAAATAATTACATTACTACAATTTGCAGCACAGAAAATCTAGATAATTTCTACTTTCTTCTTTCGCTTGCAAAATAGTGTAAAACATGTTTTTGGTCCTTGTTTCAAGCCACTGACTGGTCCAAAAATATTAGTTTTAATAAGACTTGAGCATTTTATAAGGAACCATGTAAAAGAGATATTCACGTAATGAATAGGGTAAAATTATACTTTTAATAGGATTCTTCACCTTTAGACCAGGCATTACGTGGTAACTTTATTTTGAAGCCGCATAAAAGATATTTCTAGAATTTCAGTTAATTTATATAAATTTAAACTTAACATTAATCTAATGTAAGTTTAAAATAATAAGTATTGTAATTATTAAAGATTAGATTTGTTAAGCACGCAATAGAATTTAATATTTTTGGAGTCAAATTTAGAAATTTGTCCAATTGTTCAGCAAATTTGCGGTATAAACCGTATATGTATGCACTATGTCTTCTCTTACGACTTGAATTAAATCGTTCTTTACATTGATTTTAATGACCTATTATTCAACTTGCGGAAAATGGTTTAGTATCAATGGCATGCGAAAATTGTTGCACATTTAAAATATTTTTTATTGAAATTGAATGTGTAAAAAATTTGTACTTTTTATGTTCTCAAAAATATTTAAAAAATTTGATAGCTAAATTTTGATTTAAACACTATTTAAGTTAGTGTATAAAAGCATCGATTAAATAATTTTTCAGAGCTAAATCGACACCACACATCTCCTGATTTTATCGTGCAATTAATGTAGGATCCACCTGAGGAGCATCAAAAGTTCTAAAACAATAATTGTTCAGGCAACAAGGTGACGTTAAAGTTACATTAGGTTTTGGTTATACACCACATCAAATTTACGTCATAATTGAAGTCATTTTGACATCAGAAATGAAGGCTCATAGACGACATTACCAGACGTAAGATGTTCGTCATTAAATGACGTTAGTAGACTTTGAAGTTAACTCAAATATTATTACGATAAAAGCAAAGGAAAATTTATTATTAATTTTAAATTTTGAAATCTTCACATTCCATAAAATATTCAAAATTTGAATATTTTAAAATCCTATTGTAAAAAGAGATAAAAGGGTATAAACATATTTCTGTTTGTATATAGTTCTTCGGATGGCTTTCTCCCATTTTTTTTGAAGCAAAAATGGAGTGTCTGAATTTAACGAAGTAAGTGAGAAATAATATCTCCTACTGCATATTATGTACCAAATAAATAATACGAACCGTTTTGCTCAAAGCTAATGAGAAAAAATTTCCTACATATTTCCTAAATATATGGATAAGTACGGGAGTGTCGGGTGGTTTGAGCCATGTTTGTTATTTAACTATAAAATCTCACTGGATAAAGATATCATGAAGCGAATGTACTGTTAGAAAGCTTACTTATTATCTACCCTACGGCATCATTGATTTTTCGAATTTAGAAAAAAATTATAATTTTTTTCCACTACACAAATGGGTTAAATTTTGAACAAAAAATAATTTTTCAGGTGGTTTGAGCCGCCTTAAAAAATCTGAGAAACTTGCAGAAATGAAATAAAAACGGAAAATATCAATGAAAATGATTTTTTTATTGTTCAAATGGCTCCAAAAAGGAAAAAAAGATACTCGATTAGTTATCCGATTCTGGAAAATTACAAATTTTTCTAATAAAAATACAAAAAATTCACGTAGCATACATTCCAATTTCCTATCATTTCCAATTGATAAATATTTATACCAAATGCAAAACCAGAAAATAAATGGATGGCTCAAACCACCCAAATGACTCTACTTTTTTTGTATATTGAAAAAAAAATTAAAGATTATGCAATTGAAAAATCGTTGGAGAATGTTCACTGAACGATTTTTTTTAAATTCAGCAAAAACTTTTTTGTTAATTTTTGGAACACGCGTCTGATTAAAATATATCGAGTGCGTCTTTTCTTTGCAAAACCTTGTGAAAAGTGAGGTATTGGTCTAACAACAATTTAACATTATTCACCTAAAGATCTCACTGTCAACAGGCCAAAAAAAGACACGCCCCTATATTTCTTAAGTATATCGGTATATTTACTTACAGTTAAATTCAAATGTTGTGATGTTGAGATAAACATTTTTTGTTAAAATTACTAATGATAATGAACTCTCGCACTACTTTTTCATTAGTATATTAATTAAATTCCTTACATTTAAAACACAAATTTTGTAAGCATGTTTGCAAGACGCAAATTTTAATTTAGATAAATAAAAGTTTGAATGTTGTAGATTGCAAAACTTTGTAAATTACAAGTTCTAGTTATTGTTTTCCAGATTGCAAAACAGAAAACAGATTAATACGTCAATTCTTGTTAATAATTAAAAATTTTAATTAAAAGTGTGTAGTGTTAAAAAACTTATGGTGTTTAAATAAAAGTTAATCAAACTACTAGATGTATACTACTTTTTGTATTTGTATCTTTAGGTAATGCTTTAATTTACGTTAATTTAGAAGAGCTTGAATTTGAACGTGTAAAGAATACCTATTCTTCTCTGAAAATCTAGTTATTCTGAGACAAAGGGCGGTAAATAATTGAAAGACACGCCAGAAGAAACGTTTGAATCCACAAATTAGTAATTTCTTAGTTATGGATTCTTTATGTAAATTGCCTCACTCATTTGTCTTGCTTTCTATAATTTTAACAAGCAACTTCGATGCTGACGTGAAATTTAATATTTGTCTGAATAGCAATTAGAGATGTACACATTTTCTGACTTGAGGCGTTTCTCACGTAGGTTGTTCATTTCTGAAGGATACGATAACTCCTGATAACACAACCACTTAAACATAAACTTCAGTTAAGTTAGACAAGAAAGTGGGAAATATGAGAGCTAAAACCCTCGCAAAATTGAAGCGAAGCAACAGGGATAATGCTGTTCTGCTATAAAATACAACTGTTACATAACACAATGCAATCTGCTTCTAAGAGTTATGTAATAACATTATGAATATAGAAGTATATTTATTGCTCCACATTTAATTTGATAATACTAATTCAATATGATCGTTTCAAAACTTTTAAAATGTTAAAAAATTTAACCTCAACTTGTATACATACTATATATCAAGCTTTACCCTTAAATTTTAATTAAAATGTGGATAACTGCTCGTTAAGTTTTAGATTCAAATATTTGCATGAAAACTGCTTGTTTTTCTAAAAATTGAAAAGAAAAAATGTGGGCAGGTAACCTGCTACCACAACGAATAAGTATTGCAAAATTGCAATATAAATCTTTATAGACTTAGGGTCTTTTCACAATAAGTTAGAATTTTCTTCACGTCGCATTTCAATATTATACCAAATAATACTACTACAGTGACTTTTGGGAAATTCAATTATGGTAATCAATTATAAACACGGTGTTTCAAGGGACTCGGGATTTAGTTATATTGGTAAAAAGGAATTGATTAAATATTTCCGAACAAAATAGAGTGGAATTAAATCAGATTTTTTATTTAGTGTTTCGCAATTTATTTGCAAACGTTGAAACAAGTAAAAAAATTATTTAGACTAATCTAATAGATATCATATTTATTTCAGATATTATTTTAGAATCTGCCGGCCTCTGAAACTTGACAAAAGCAAAATGCATAAAATTTCACCAGGTAATAAAATACTCATACAATGTAGTAGATACTACGTATATAATTATTTAGCAAACGACAGTGACATTATCAGGCGATGATTGATGATATTTTGTTAGTATTCTTTTAGAGAAATGTGCATTTTAGTTTTGAAAAGCTTTCTGGAAATGCAACCGGTCGAGGACATCTAGCAAATCATAAGGGACTTAAACGAAATGCAGCGTCAGATTGTGTAATCTATCGGGGTGAGATCCAAGATTTGGATCTTCCGAGTTTCTACTTGCTCGGTGCCTTTTAACCACCCAATCTGGTGTCCAGTGAAAAACATGATCGCGTGTTTCCTCAACCTTGGGCGCATAAGTGAAAACTTCGCTATTTTGATGGATTTGGTCTTCGAACATGACTCACCCATCTCTGTCAAGTATTATGCAAATAGCTAATGGTTATTTGTAATATCTTAAATAATGACAGCCGTGTTTAACTTCCGAAAGCTTACGAAATAAGCTTCTGTTTGATTAGCTTGTTAAGTTGATAAATTTTAATAAGCTAGTAATTAATGTAGTTAAAATTACATTTATTCCTCTAAAGAAGCCCATAGTTATTATAGCAAATTAAAAATAATTGTACTACAATTTTTTTATTTTATGTGGTGCTTTAGTGGGAAATTTTGTACATTGCCGTTGCGCAGTTTCCAAGGAAAATTTAAAGTAATTAGTTTTAGTACATACTACACGAAAACGACGTTTGGTTATAAAAATGGTAAAATAGTTATTGCGTTTTAAGTTTTATATTTTTGAAGATAATGAAATGAAAGTTTTCCGGTAAAACTAAAAGTAGGTAATTTATTTTCGTAGCGTTTTGCTTTTTATTTTAGTGTGCTATATAGCAACAGATGTAGTTAAATGTAAAATGGTCCAGGCAAGTTTATGATGTTGAATACTGTTGACTATACTAAAGCACCTTACTGTAAACTCGTAAGAGTATAAACATTCGCAAACCCAAGATCGTTTCCTTTATCCGCACCACACCTTTCGGTAATGTGCCATTACATTAATTCTATTACGACACGCTAGGCGAAAACTACACTTGATTGCTGTATAAACGGGAATTCTCGACTATAAATGGCGCTCAATTGCCGCTTCTTATTCTACATCGCCTGAAATCGAATTCACATACAATTTAACTTTAGCTTCATATTCTTGCATAGGTAATACAAATATATTACTTTTGAGGTTGTTCTTTTTATCTTAAAAGTGCTATTCAGAAATAAATTTGTACCATCTGCTATTTATTTTGTAATTAAAGCGCGATTCCATTTCATGTTTGAAAATTACGTTAAGAATGTTATTGAAAATGGAGAAACGAGAAAGAAAAATTCCAGTGTAAATAATTTATTTCATTATAACGTTTTAATACGATTTCCATCTGTAGCTTCTCATGCATCAACTGTTGCATGAAGTGTTCCATTTGATAACGGAAAATATTATTCCACTCGGGAAATATTTTTTATTTAATGTTACGTAACAATAAAATAGAAAAATAATTATATTTAGATTATATATTATTTTTATAAACTAGAAATGTAATTAGGTTAGAGTTATGAAACTTCAATTAATATCAATAATTTTAAAAAGTCACAACTACGGATTCCAACAACGACTTATTATGTACATACATAATTCGGTCTTATTAAATCATAATTACAGATGAACCCAATTACGAGAAATATTACACCCGGTCATATCCCATATGTGCCAATTTAAAGAGAAAATTGTTTTAGTTTCACTAGCATTGGGCCAATTATTTACAGCTAACTTTGTTTATTTAGGACGCCGTTCTGAGAACGGGATTGAAAACGTTTATTAATATTGTAATTAATATTATAAACACGTGGTTATTATAATCCAGGGATGTCCGTTGAGCAGTATAATGGGAAAAAACAAATCAGAAATAGATATTTTCGATACAAGTTAGGAAAACTAACATTTTTTCATTCAAGGCGAGGTTTTACGATCGAGGCCTTCGTCTGAGATCGTATTCCTTTTTATTGTATTCCTTATTATTGTCTGATAATATTGGTGCAATTTTATTTTTAATATTATAATAAAAAATATTGTTAAACAACACATTAAGCAACAACCATCAGTGTTATCATGAATCATGATTGTAGAAATGTTATTAGTTTATCTATCTGCCGCTCACGATACCTATTGCCGATTTTGAATGTAAATCCACCAGCCAGTGAGGTTTGCCAGTTGGTCTATATATTTGTTGGGTGATCGTCCTCTCCTTCTTTTGCCACCGATTTTTCCTTGTATGACGATATTCTCCATTCCATCTTATCTAATGACATGTCCGAAGAAACCCATTATGCGTCTCTGAATTGTTGGTAGTAGCCGCTTTGTAGCTTCTATTTTTAGCTCCCGCAGAATTGATACATTTTTCCTACCAGGCTGTCCAAAGGATGCGCATCATTCTTCTGTAACATGTCATCTCAAAGGTCTCTATCTTCCAGGTCCACCGTCCAGGTCTCACATCCGCATGTGGCGATAGTGAACACCAGTGTCTCGATCAGTCTTTTTTTGACATTTTTTCCGATAAGATGATCTTTCATATCTTCGTCAATATTGTCAGCGCCGACTTTTCCATTCCGATTCTCCTTCTAATTTCACCATCGGAACCCCCCATTTCCGATATGCGTGCTCCAAGGTACACAATTTCGCTTTATCTTTGAATATCTCCAACAGTAGTCGGCTGGGGTGGTAGAGTCTTGCTCGATCGATAATCACAGCGCACATTTGGATCGATTAAGTTTTTTTTTTGTTCTATTCGTCGCAGGAACTCAGCCATTTCTTCTTCTGAACTAGCTATAGCTCGAAGTCCTCTGTTGTTTTCTTAATTATCCATTCCCCATATATATGAAGAGCAGAGTTGACAGGATGCATCCCTGCCTTACTCCTTTTCCTACTTGGAAGCTGTTCCCCACCCTTACGTATAGCCCCTATTGGAACTATAAAGACTCTGGGTTCCGGGACGGCCATCTCCCGTAGTATGCACCATAGATGGTTCCACTGGACAGTATCAAAAGCCTTGGTGCAGTCTAGGAAGCAGAAGATGTTATAGAATTTTTCTATCATTTGTCTCACGATTATAAATTGTTCTCTGGTTCCTCGGCTCGGCATAAATCCCGCTTGTTCTCGCGGGATTTGGGGATGTAGATACGGTTTCAGTATTTCGTGAATTATACGGATAAGAAGTTGACCAGCGTGGGACATAATTGCTATTTTTCGGTAGTTCGCACAGTTGTATCTTGCGCCTTTCTTGTATATATGGGGATGCAGATTGATTCCGTTCAATCGTTCGGTCAGACTCCTGTTGTCCAAACTTCATTGCATATAATAGAATATGGACTTCTTTCGGTCCGATTACCTTTAGGATTTCTGTTGGTATTCCATCTGTCCCCACTGACTTTCTATTTTGAGCTTTTTTAGAGCCGCTTCTATCTCACCTCTTAGTGTGGGAGGTTCTAGGTTTTTTTTATCTGGTAGGTTATGTCGTTTTGTACTCATTATTATTTCCATCGTCCTCAGCAGCCATAAGACTTTCACAATATTGGCGTCATCTTTCTAAGGTTTCAGGTTTAGTCGTTATAATATTTTGCTTGATTCTTCCTTTTATTGATAGGTTGCCCTGGTTAACACTTTAACCTTGCGGAATAGGTCTCTATAGACTCATTACTGTTGGCGTGCGTTTCTATTTCATCACATATAGAAGAAATGTAGTTGTTCTTGTCTCTTATATATTGAAGAGTCTCTTGTATATGGTTCCTATGCGTCCTTAGTGTTGAATCCCAATCTTAACAGTTTGCCGCCTTTTGCTTAGTTCCCATGTTTCTTTACTTATCCATGGCTTTTTTGGTTCCGGCCGTTTATGCTTTTAGAAATTCTTTGCCATTGCCTCCAGTATCTCTTTCGTTCGGTTTCTCAATTCGTTCGAGTCAGCATTCTATTTCCTCTGCTGGGATTTCTAATACTTCTTATTGCTTCTATTCTCTAATTTATGTCGCTTCCGAGGTGCCCCCCTGTTTGGGCGTATCGTCCTTTCTTTGAAATAAAAAGAAAAGAGAAAAACTACTCCAGTACGTAATCTTGAAAGGATTAAATATCCATCAAGAGCCTGATCACGACAACAATAAATCTGCAGGGAAACAATTTCGTTGGGGAAATAAGGCGTTAAACCTAACTATCGCAGAGAAGTTTCTTCTAATATTAATCTATATGGAATTTAGAAAATTGAAATCTAAAATCAACAAAAACACAACACATGCAAATTCATACAAAATCTATTTGTAACTTTTGCCTGAAATAGGTAAGATATTACTATAAATTTTTGGAATTCCAGAAGGAAAGCTCACATTGGACGCCATTTAAACATCTTATGTTAAATTTGCGGTTTTCTTGGTATTTGAATGTAATTTTGATAAAAGTTGATTTTATTGTAAATGTATTTTTAACAGTTTGGGAAAAAAATATTGGTATTAATGTTAATGCTGACGAAAATGTGAAGAAGATCTTTCCTAATAACATTAGATTAAATTATTTATTTTTGACAAAAGCCCCCACGATACAAGCCATTTTTAAATGTAATAGAAACTTTAAATTACTTACAATTCTTTAAACTCTGATATCTGATATAATTAGCTCTTCTATGGTTTTAAATAAGTTTTTCGAAGTATATTATATTGAATTATGTGTATGATGGTGCTGATACTTAAATATTTTGAATGTGATTTTTGATCGACGGACGGTGGAAAGATACGTACACGATTGTCTCGAAACCCTCAAAAGAAACTAATTGTTTCGAAACCAGAGAGCAACTTTTTAATTATTTTAGTTTGATATGCAAAGTTTGAATTTAAAAATCTTATTTTATTCGTCCTAGGCCAGCAATCGTATTGAACAATTCAATTATTGCCAATACATGAAAATATAAAGTCCATCCTCTTTAGTTTATGATGTGCAATAGGAATTTCTTCGTTATGACATCGTTGGATGGTTTCGAAGAACATCTGTTATATTGTTGAATGTACCATGAAAGTCACTTTTGTAACAAAAATCAAATGTTCAACTCGGCAATTTCTTATATGGAGGTTATAATATATTATTTGCTTTTAGATTATTTAGAAATATTATAGTTTTACTTTTACCTTGAGAATTTTAAAAAGCTAGATTTTCCTACTACGCTATTTAATGTAAATTGAGCCTCCGTGATTCTTAATGAAGTCTCACACATGGAGGCTCAGAAAGAAACTTTTACTGGTATTCGAAAGTATAATAGAATACAAGTTCCTTCGATCTCATCTAGACACATACTTTTATTTAGTCCGGTCTTACTTCCTTTCTAAGGACGAGGTAATTGATAGGCTTAAGTTCATTGTAAGTCAAGCTTTTCTGAGGTTTACTAGGGCGGGAGTTTCCTTGAAAGAAATGCAGTTTTTGTGTGTCCTCGTGAAATTCATCAGATATAATTTGAAACACCAATCGGAATTATTAGATAAACAATCTATCAAATTAACAAGTCGGCGATGTCATTGCGTCACGTTCTTTAGGATAAAGTTATTTTCGAGAATGAAACGTATTTTTGTTAACTATTTTCTATCGAGTGGTTCTACTTCTTGATATTTTGAAACATTGCTTTTGAAGCATTTGAATAAAAGATTTTGGATTTAAGTCCATAATGATTGTTTCAAAATTAAAACTTTGCTCAAACCAAACAACTTTTTCGTCTAAGAAATTGTTTTAATAAATAAAAAATTAAATAAATTATTATTTAAATTAAAGTTATTCGAACCAAGGAAACGTTGCCTCTAAGAACGAACGCGATTACCAAGTCTAACATCTTATAATCTTTTAGCTTTCAAACTGATATTTAAAATAATAGTGCAAATTATACGTCCCAACTCTCTTGGTTTGTATGTCAAACTAAGTCAATCTAGTAAGGTGTAATTGCGATTCTTTACAATTGAAATAGACATTTAAAAAACTAAAAAAGTTAATAAGAAAGATGAGGAAATTAACTAAAACGTAAAAAGGTTAATCAAAATATCTGAGGAAGAGCCAAAGAGTTTACTCATGGGTCTTGACACATTCAATTGCTTTGACTTACCTGCATATTTGAAAATAGCTTTAGTAATTAAAAATTATAATCATTTCACAATGTATTAATTAAAATAATACATTTAATCATCAAATAATACATTTCAAAAATTAACAATTTAATTTTAACTACAACCAAATACTATTTCTACACATTTTCAATTCAGAATTCTAACCCTAAAGAATTGAAACCCAGCAGGAGTTTAAAATTTAAAAGCAGCAAATATCTACGTGTATGTAGTATATTAAACTTTGCTGGGTAAGTAAGCCTGGAAGTTAAGTTAAACGTTTTATAAATATTGTATATTATCCTTAGTATTAATATGCAGTTGTCGATAGTATAATACTACTATGAAAATGATTTTAAATCTCATTTTAAGTTTGTTTAATAACTATTTTGTATGTCAAAGCAAACAACTTAAAACTTAAAACACTACAGGCACTATAACTAAATGCTAAAATTCAGTTAAACTATTGTTGGTTGTTAAAACTTTCAAGTCTTGCGTACTGTGCAGTTTGGGTAAAGTTTAGAAACATAAACAAGGACAAACTTCCGCGGTAATTTATTGTATTTGTAAATTTATTGTTTCAGTTTCTAAAGCTCAACCTTAGAGAATCAACGGTTTTAGACAGAACTCGGTGTAAAGGGAAATTACGAGCTACTGAGCAGGAAATAGCTCGGGGTATTACGTCGTGCTTCAATGCTTCCGGTATTGAGATTCTACTACCTAATTTAAGTAGTAATGACGCGATCACCAGCAGGGCCGCAGCAATATACAGTAACGACATAGATCAATCCCACTATAACGGAAAAATTTAACAGTTTACTGCAATCAACTGATAACCGTAGCTTATATTTAGCAGATATGAAAATGTAGGAGAAAATTACTTTTCATGGAAAATTAACATTACTTATTTTATAAGCACCTGGCTCTGGGACCGCAAAAAGCAGCTATAAATACTATATAAGAAATTGAAATATTATTTAGCTTAAGTTTTCATACCGCCGCAAAAAAAAAAACAATAACTGGATGAATTGAAATTTTTATTACTTTATTATTCATAATCTCTTTGTATCTGCAGCTCCTTTGACGTTTGTAAATCATTTATGTAGAAAAAAAAATGTTAGAACCAAAAACAGCTTTGTACACAATAGAACATAATATTAACTCAATCAAATACACAAAAAGATTAAAAGATGTGTGCTTACATTATAATTTCGAAATGCATATGCACTATAATAGGTATATTCATTTGAAATATGATTTTCTCACATTTTCATTTCAAAATAAATTTAAAATATTATTACATAGGTAATGCAAATACATAATTTGTATTCTTTTAGTAAACCTCTTAGCAAATTAAGCTCAATAATTCTGTGTGTTTTGTAGCTCCCAAATTTGTTCTTTTTATTCGCTGTAGCAGGTAGAACGTTTCCTTTTCATTACGGTCGTTAAAAGTTTCTTTTTCTCCCATTTTCAGCGAAAAGCATTTTATATCCGTGATTTAACTTAAAAACAGCTCACTTTTAAAGTAAAGCCGCAGTTTCAAGACGAAAATTTGTATAATTATTAAGTAATACATGTTTGCTATAATTGAATAAATTTATTTTGTACCTTACATTTTTAAAAACGATATCAACATTATAGGTTTTTACTTATAATATCCCCAATTAAAATTTTCAAGTGATTTTATAATTGAAAAAAAGGCTTACTCGCTGAGACTCCCAGATAATTAAGCAATACGAAAATGGCGCTATTGCTCCGCAATAAAGCTAACTTTTTACAATATGAATTTGAGTTAGAAGAAAAACAGCAATAAAATTTGGAATTCAATATCAAGTTAGTTTTGTTTGTTGAATTTGCGGTAACCTGTTGCAATTTAGAATTCTTGACGAGTTTCTCGCATGAGGATCACGTTTTACTTTTATTAGAGCCATCTTTGCTATCGTGGAGCAACCAGTCGCTATGACTGCAGCAAAATATAAAATACAATGTATAAAATAAGAAAGTCCAGTAGTAATCATATTTTCTACACATAATTTTTTATACTATCTACTTATGAAATATAAAAAAATACTGAATGATATTTATGCATGGTGTTGCATTTTAATTTAAAATAGTGTATTGATTAAGTTTATCTAACAGATCAATCTCCGCAAAACCACTTTTGTATTAAATACATTTTTTTAATTTTATTTTTAACTTTAGAACATAAATGTCCGTGATGTACATATTGCTGCTAATCGATGCACGAGAACACGCTCAAGTGATCTTTGCATATAGCGTGATGAGTGGCTCTTGCTGAAAAGCAAAATTACATTATTTTTATTTAGAAACTAAAAATAACAATAAAAAAACAGTCCATTTAGCTTATTAAAATCTAAATTTGAAAACCACGATTTAAAAATATTTCTAATAAATTTAAAATATTGTTACATTTTTATTTCTTTCCATTATATTTTATGTATTAATAATATATTTGAGAAATTTGAAGAAATCGTTCAGATATCTTCAAAAAGAAAAACTTTCGTAATAGAAATTGAAATATTGAAAACCCATATTAAAATGCTTGTTGCATATTCTTGACGTTGCGTTGCGTTGTTTCGATGAAAACAGGGATTTGGTTCCTACACTTTCAACTTTATGTAATGGAATTCCGTCACTGTTTGGAACTGTTATACATAGACGTGACAAAAATAACAAATAATAATATAAAATACAAATAGCATTAAATTTTAGTTTTGTTGATTTATAGCTAACAAAAACTGGTTTGTTTGATTGTTATATTAAATTTTATATTTTTTTCTCGCTTTCGAACTACTACACTGCAGGTAATTTCATATTTTTTCTACTGCAATGCAAAATTCAATTAATTTTAATTTCACCGAGAGTTCAACCGAGTTAACTTACTCGAGCTAATCGTGCACTTTAGACTTCAAACTTCGCTAACGATGGCCTAGTTTCGAACATCACATGCTTACTAAAAAAACAAAGCGTAACAACCGTAAAAAATGAAAATTATGTTCTTTTTAAATTGGCAAATAATAATTTCTTTGCCAAACCAAAAATCAATCATTTAAGTTTCTAAAATTTTAATGGGAAAGCTAACTTAAATCGTAATCCCTTTACCAGTCGACCACACCAGCACTCTAACTTATCTTACTTTGTTTTTGTTTATAATTTCACTTCCAATATTAAGTAGAATTAATAACTAATTAGTGTCGTTACTCAATTTTATTCTAAAATTCCAAATCAACTTAAAATTCTCGGAACTGCCCGCGCATTCAAAATTTACAAATTTTTAAAAATCAAAAATAAAATAATAACCTAACAAGAAGAACGTAAATAATTTTAGTGAAAAAAATTGATATGGAAAAATCCGTGGTATCATTTCGATTGCGTTGCATAGTTTCCTATTGGTTTTGTATTTTTTGTGCGAAATAAATGTAATTAACTTGAAGTAACTAAGAGAACTTCTAATTCGATTAGAAACCCAGCGCAGGAATAGCTACTGAAGCAGTCATGAACCAATGGCAGCATTCGATTTTTTAATTAAAAATGTGAGTCTTTTTGTTTGTAATTAGTGATAACGGAATGATATCATTAGACTGGCAAACTATAATACTGCTCACCGCATAAAATTTATGTAATGTTCCTACCTATATTATATTATAATATTATGTTATAGTAATGTGTAATTACAAGCTTGTAAAGCTAGTTTATGCGGAATATAATATTCTCATAGAAAAATCATTTACATGTCAGCTTTGTGCTTTATATTATCATAATTTTTCTAAAAGTCATTTATCATAGATGCTCAATAAAAATATTGTGTCAGTGGGAGTATTAAAAGAATTCAGCCCTAGCCCGACATTTCCTTGATGCTATCCACCACAAGCTGTTCAAATCATTAATTTTATACAAAGAATGTCATCTGCACTTTCGCGAACGAACTGTGTCGTATTCATAATTAATGTGGCCAAAATTATGGTTCGTACATTCTTGCTACCTCGAACAATATGAATTTTCAACAAACTCGGCTGAAACTCTTAAAGTATTTCCGATGCAATAGCGTCATGTGTTATTGTTCCTAGACGTACTTATATGTACATGTTCTACGCTACTTTATTTAAAACATGCATAATTCAAAAAATAAGATATATGACAGTGCTTTATTCAGCATTGTCATTCATATAATATACATACATATGTAAACAAAAAACTTAATGCATGTACATATTTTAATAAATATTCTATGATAACCAGCAATAGTGCCGTAATAAATGAAAAGTTTAAAAGCTCCGAGTGATCAAATTTACTTCAAAACTTAAACTGACCTGTTTTGGTATGCAATGTATTTTTTCCACCACTAGTCATATTGGCTATCATTTTTATGTAGGTTCGCAGGTTAAGAAAGCAACCCTTCTTTAGCTGCAGGTCAACAATATTTCGTTATTGATTTGTAATTGAAAAATTTGTTAAATAATTTGGGTTATCTAGGAAAAAAAACAGTGCTTAAAACAGTGATTTGGAATAATTTTGCCGATTGAATAAAATATGCATATTGAACCTTTTAATTTAAACGAAGCTGCATTTTAGGTTACAGGTTTGACCTACTTTTAAAACTGATAAGTGATTGGTATGATAAATCGCAACTTGAATAATTATTGATATTCTTTTCAATAAAATGAGGACTGTACTGTGCAGATACTGACGAAATTTTAACATTGCTATTCTTTTCAGGTGGTCTTGGTACGAATATATCACGAGATGTATTTGTTGATGTTCGTACTTGTAACATATGAGTTAGATATGATATACTGTTTTTAACTGAGAGCGAAGCTTTTATAGTTATATCCTCAATTTTTACATAGTAGGTAGTCTGCTCCTCAGAATACTCGAAATTGCCGTTCAACATTAGTGTATAATAAAGTTAGGTTTTTTCTCGAGCTTCCATTACAGATATACAGGGACGGCCTCATGGGGGGAATGTTTGTGAAAATTAGGGAAAGTTGGAAAAATCTACCTATGAGTTAGCAAATCTACGTATGAGTTGGCAAAAAGCCAAAAGTGTAAATGCTAAAAAAAAGGTAGTTGAAATACCGAACAAAAGTGATCATAAAAAAATATACATCGATAGAGTTGGCAAATTGAGAACTGCTCCCCCCCGAAAAATTTCTCTTGGAACTGTCCCTGCAGATATGTTATTATCGGATGATGAATAAAAATGAATATATTCATCAGTCCGTTGAATATCTAATTCGCAAAAGAAATACTGCCTATTATAAAAGAAAGTGGAAAGCAGTAGTCATCATTATACGTACTCAAAAAGAGGTTTACGTCGAGATAACCCAGAAATGATTTTTTTTTGCTCAAGTCTTTTACTTTAGTATCATGAAAAAGAATTTCGATTTCTGCAACAGATTCAAATCAGGACAAAGACAAATTTGTCATAAAATAGGTCAAAAATAACAAAATCTTAAATTGTACATCCTGTACCGAAAATAGGTCATATTGAAATTAAAGTTGATAAAATTCTGCATAAAAATGTTAAAAAATGTTGTTCTAGTCTACATAATATCTAGTTTTTAAGCTTAAAAAACCTTAAAAAATCCAAAGTTTTATCGATTTTCCCGTTTGTTTTTCAGTGTGGTACAACAGTGATTAACATATTTAACTAAAACTAGACTGTTTTTATAAAAAAATCTTTTACTTTATTTGATTGTTATAATAAATAAAACCTGATTTTTGGTTAAATGAAAAGAAAATTGAACTTTCCCTTGCGGGCGAACCCAACTCTCTTCTCACGCTGGTAAACCAGCTTTTCTTTCTGTGAGAAAACCCAACGGTGGTAAAAACAACTAGCTGTATTTTGCGGAAGCCAGGGCGTGATTCTACTAAGGATCCTGCAAGTAGATAGCTCCTCAAAAAGAAAACACCACCTAATATAAAAAATATTTATTTCTCCAAATACAAGGGAGATCAAAAATGTAGTACAAAAATATCGTTATCGCAAAAAATCATCCAATATGACGACAAAAAAATTACACTGCGTTCCAATGTAACCCGAGGGATAACAAGTAAAATAGAGCACTTACACAGTAACTACAGGCAAATTTACAAAAATCGACATTATATATTATATACAGTGGTATTTTCTGCCCACCGGGTTTTTGTGGTAAAATAATTAAACAATTCCACACTTCTCGGCCCCGGCACTCGAGCAATTGAAGTATGATCCTTCAAAAATTCTTGCAGCTCTCCTTATCCACAGAAACTTAAGCAGCCGGCGAATCAAGACAAATAAAAAAATGTTATGAATGGCTAGAGTATTCCAAAAAAACTAATGATGTTAATTGCGACCCAACAGATGGTCATAAAATGACACTTAATACAAAAAGAATCAGAATAAGGTGCTTCTTACTAAAATTAAAATTTTAGAGAACAAATTTAAGAGTTAATTCAATAGGTTACTGTCGGTTTCTACGCTTGCGCTTTCAAAAGTAAGATAGAAAACCAATAAATATTCTGAAAGAGCAAAATTTAAGCTTTCTTATGAGATGGGGATGAATAAAATCGGCCCAATAGTTACTTTACAGTTTAATTTGGAAAATCGATTTTTTGATGTAAATTTAACAAGTTTAAGTTCATGTTAGCTTTAAGAAAACATTGACTTGAGAGAGCGTGCTTCATTCCACCGTATGCGGTTGCAGAAGAAACATCGTTCGAGTTCTTACATTATCGATTGCATTTTCGCTCCGAGGATTGTTATAATTAGCATAAGGGTTGGAAAAACCGCCCAGAGCGGTTCGACTGCCTCTGACATTGTCAAATCTCAGATCCCAGAATTTGAATTTCGTCATTTTCGAGTTGCGTCGCGTCCAAGGAAGTTTTTAATGATACAGTGATTTTCAAACGCCATCCTTCGTACAACCTCGCTGCGCTGAGTTGATTCCGGCCACGTTTGAAGGTCGTATATAGCCTTCCCCTTGTCGGATCCAGGTCTAATACATCCCTTAGGAAAATTACTCTGTTTTTTAACTTTGCGCTTGTTTTCACAGAATCCATATTTTCAATATTTGCAGCCCTAAAAAGGGCTATCCTATGAACCTATGGTATTCCTCAATATAATGCAATATTTTAAGAATTTATTTTTGTTAATTTTTGAAAAACTACTGGATATTCCGCAATTTTTTTTTTTTATATATTTACTGTATAGACCAAGAGTGGCCAACCCAAATGATCTTGCGGCCCATTTTGGAAATGCATCATAACTCCGCGGGCCGCATAAATTTAGATATAGTTTATACTGCCGACAACTTGAAGAAACCGGGCATAAGTCGAGTACTTTGTTTCGAAAATCTATAATAATATAATTTTAAAGTTGCAAATAAAATATATTAGTTTATATTAGGAAATTTTAGCTTAAACTTCTCTAAAATGGGCCGGTTGGCTTTAAGTGCCCGGGCCGGTCTGATGTATATCATCCGCCCCTGCCGACGAGTAAGTAGTGATTTTTTCTCTACCAATTTTTCACCTTGAAAAAATTAGCCTCGGTCGGTAATTAACTTACAGCGTCAGTCCAATCGAAGTCTGAGACTTCGTTGCTGTCCTCTCCTTCCCTTCTCTTATTCATCCTCTGGATATAAACTGCCAGGTTGCCGATAATATGGATTTTTAGCAGTAATCTTACTTGGTCTGGCTGCAACAGCGGTTGTTTCAACACCAAAAAAAAAAACAGAAAAAATTACTCTGTTGAACTCCGACTGTTCTGATTTCCTTAGCTGGTTGAGTTCTCCAGGTCATTAGCATACGTCTAAATCTCCTCAGTAGTTGTTAGTTTTTCTTTGATGGTGAGTCCTTCTAATATTTTGGTGTCTACGAATGAGACTCTAATGTCCGTATTAATAGTCACGGATTAATCCGAGATTCAAGATTAATTCTTGATCGCAATAAAATAGTCGAAATATTGCAACTATTAAACGCATTTAAAGCCAATCCGAGAATTAATCTTGAATCTCGGATTAATCCACGACTATTAATACGGACATAAGAAGATCAACCTGTCCACATTGCTCGGATATCTACACTGAAAAAAATTTTATTCGGAATTCTTAATAATTTATTCGGAATTCTGGTAAAAAACGGGATTGCAGTTCTTACGAATGATTTGACAGGAAGTGGCGGCCTAATAAATATTAGGATGCTTTCCTGTCAAATTCACAGGATAATTATCAGCATTTCCTGATAAATTTTCATGACCTAACGAATGAATTGACAAGAACTCCTGATAATTTCACAATACTTACTAATATATTATTCGTTCTCATACGAATAAATTAAAAGTCTTCCTGATAATTTGGTAGTCGGTACCAATAGTTTATTCGTATTAATACGAATACTTTATCAAATCTTCCTGATAATTTGTTAGGTTATATTGAAGATAAAAATAATTTATGCGTCCCGTCTTGTTAATTACCTTCTACTTACTGATAGAATATTAATATTTTATCAATAAGTAGAAGGTAATTAACAAGACATCACGCATAAATTATTTTTATCTACAATAACCTAACAAATTATCACAGAATTATAACAAAATAATTAAATATTTTATTTTCATAATATGCAGGTAACTTCGAAATAAAACACAGAGTAAATCAAAAATTAATAATAAAAACATCATACACATTTATTGGTTACAATAATACAACTTTAAATATACAAATATTATACAATGTGGTACTTACAACTAAAAACAACAATAACTAAATTATCCTACTTTCGAGTTTTACATCATTGTCAAGGACGATTGAAAATAATCACATACCAAAAAAGATTTCTTCGTATTCCTGCATAGCCCAATTCGATAACAAATCACGAATATATTGGTACATTTATAATTCACTTTAATTCACAAAATATAATTGTAACTTCCGATCACACACTACAACCGCACCCATTTTGCCTTTCCCTTGCTGGATCTCACACAATCTGGTCTGTCATTTATTTTATTATGAAAATGACGTAATACAATATCAGCAAATATGTCACAAAAACTTAACAGTCTTGTACGAATCATTTTGCAGGAAATCGTGATAAATTATTGTTACCTTAGCGAAAAATTATCAGTCTTGTCCTATTAGAATAAAGTAGGTACATTTTGAAATATAATTATCATGACGTCATGTTAAATAAACAAATCGTACTAATAATAAGGAATTATACGGACTTTTTCATAATAAGTTATTAATAATGTCCGGATAACTTATTAGTCGTAAAATTTTGTATGGATATAATATTATTATAATGTTATTTTATGAGTAACGTCATGATATATTATTATGCAGAATTGACAAAATGTCGTGAAAGTGATATTTTATTAATCAGACCTGTTAATTTATCATTACACCAAAAATTAATTTCTCTCCGTGTATCTACTTATATTATGTACTTGGGTTCTAAATATTGTTTTTGTCTTTACCTTAAAGAAGATTTACCTATGATCTGCAATTGTCAGTTGGTCGGGCACTTACCAGTCATATTATATACCTAATTGGAAATGTCGATTGATGCTATGGTAATGTTAATTATCAAGTTATAGTGGGGTGACACATAAAAAGTAGGAACATCCCGCAATTTGTATCAATAATATATTCTAATAAAGACTAACCTCAACTGTTGAAATCCTTGCTGCCCCATGCCTGACGGTGGTAGTTAGAGTCACAACCAATTACGAGGAGTTTTTTCTGTTGCTCACAATAGTTCACCAGAGCCATTATCATCGGGGAAGGTTGAAATTCTGCCGAATCAGTTGGAAGGTAGATGAACAACAAAATGACATCTGTTTGGCCATCTAAATCACAGGTTATCCGAACTGCTGTTAGGTTGCAGTCGTTGCTTTTATTCGTAGAGCTACCTGTCAACCTAATTTCAATTAATTTTGTAAAGGCTTTTATGAACAATTTTCCTAACCACGGCTGTTGTATTACAGCAACTGTACCTTATAGTTATCAAAGTGGCGGTATAGAACTGCCTCTGCCTCCCAATGTTGTAGGTTTACTTGTAAAAAATTCCACTTAGCCAAGGAAGCGATTTGGCCTACCTTGGAAAGTTTAACGATCGGCTTGATTTTTAGTCACCATTTCCGGGCTTACGTCCGGCTGTTGTGTTCACCAGTCCGACACCAAAGACAAGGAGGTTACTTTTTGATTTCTCCCTATCCATGTCATAGAAAACACATCACTCCTTCAGTTTAGCCCAGGTACTCTGAGCAGCAAGGCGTCTTATGACAACTTTGGTGTATTTTGGTTCCCCAGGGACCCACAGGGTAATTTTAGTTAGCTTTAGTAAATCATCTACTTCGGCTACATCTAACTTAGTTTTCTTCCCGTATAAGTGATTCGCAATCATTCTCGCGAGCTTTAATCACTACAGGTGATCTAAAGGATCTGTGAAGGAGCTATAAAAGCATTTAAAGCAGGTGAGGATTTTTTCAATTTCACCCACACCAGACTCATTCGAGTCGAGCAGTCTAACACCGCTGCTTGAAGGTGTTTTTCAGCAGCCTATTTGCAGATGACAGTACCCACCCAAAACGTGAGAACGTGAGAGCTTTGTGGAAACCTGAGCCGCTTTTTTGCAACTTAAATTTGTTTGTCAGCTCTGGAAAGCTATTTTAAGAGTTTTAAAAAATGTTATAGAAAACGTCCCTAATGTTGAGTGGTTTCTATGGGATGAGCAAAAATAATTATTAGAATCCTGACACGTTCCATGAATAAAATTATTTACTGCATTATAACTTAAAATTTTCCCGTTCCCGTGGTGCGATACGGGTGGTGAGTATGTGACATTAGAGAAGCGGGAATTGCCTGGATATTTCTAGTTTTATTTATTGCACAAGAAGAAAATGGTTTTTGTCCGTTTTTGCAGTAGTTTCTAACATTAGCTTATGTAATTCGTAAAATACCCGTTCACATTCTAACAATTTAATTCGGTGAATGGATGAACATAATCATCAAATAATCATCCCTATTTCAACATGTCGTTTTATTAGTTACATCAAAATGTGTAATTTATTATTATAATCGCATTTGCCATTTGTTATAAAATAAATGTAGCTTATTTCTGGTTGCAAGCATTTACTTGTTGCTTTTATCTAAACCACAATACACAAAGTATTACTTTTGTTAAATTTTATTAGGTAGTTAATGTCTCGTATTTATTTTTACATGATCATTGTAATGCGATTTATAATAATATAAATTATAGAAAAAGTTTTAGTTCTTTTTCATTGTGCAAGTTAATAAATTTGGAAACACCGATTCGATTTTATAAAATGTATTTGAAAGTTTACAATAAGCAACTTGAAGCTCACATTCGTCGTGAAGATATAATCGAGGTACTTGAACTTTTTCAACAGAAAACTGCAAGTTTCGTAACACACGCATTAAATTGTGAAGAAAAGCTGAATAGGGGTGCTTTACTATTTCTCGATCAAGTCCGAACATAAACCCTTCCAGCTATTCAAAGCTAAGATCAACACCGCATGCCGTAGTGTATTGATGTGCAGATATTGGTAGGGTACCTTTTCATAAAATATTAAGAAACTAAGCCTGATGCACATTTCCTGTATCATTATATATTCAAATAGGAGAAATATGATAATATTAATATACGGCATCGTAAAAATGTCGAAAAATATATTAAAAAACCTTGCCTGCATCGTTTTCGCTCCAAATATTTTATATTATTTTTCTCTGATAGGTATTCTTAATATAAACTTTATAACGTACTAACATTTTGAATGCCATTAAACTAACAAAACGTATTTTATTGCACGATATAAATCTTAAATAATTGTTTTATTATTTTGATCCAATTTAGATGGCTAGGCTTGACGTTGGCATACGTATAAGACTAATAATTATTAGTGCATTACTTGCCAACTGATGCTAATGTCAACAAAACTTGGCTCGGAGAAAACTGTGATTAGCAAGAACTAATAGAAGACTAATTCGAATTTAATAGAAGTTTTTGGCGTAGGTGACAAAGAATCTTGTTAGAAAGTCATTTGTTATGCTAATCTTTTCTTTGTTGCGTCTAAGTAATTTAAGGAAGATGGAAACAGTTACGTAAGGATAATTTGAAAATAAAATTTTACTAAAGACTTACAATTTTAGAGAAAATGCAAACCCTTGATGCATTACCTCTTCGTACGTAAACATAACGAATTGCAGAATCAGTTTCCCGGCTTAGTTCCAAAGTAATGAGTTTGCTTTAGAAGGAAGGTTGATGAATGCGCCAGCTTCACGCGTGCTTCATTTAAAGCTTTTAACCATTCATGCATTTACAGACCAAATGGAAAAATGCGATGTTAAAATAAAGAAACGTCTTTGAATTTGAAATTTTCTAAGAAACTATATAAAAAATTAATTTGTTTGCATGCGAAATGCAACAAACTGTTGCTAATTGTAAAGTTTCGAACCAACACTTTAATGACGATTTTATTCTTTAATTTATTATTTGCCCTCAACATTGTAGCTTTTTTCTATGCTAAATTTTACATTAAGTACCTAACGCTTTTAACGCTTTAATTTATAAAACCTTCAATTGCTTAATACTCTAATATTGTTGTATTGTCGATGGAGTCATCTCTAAACATTTTATAATGAAATAAATTAATTGCATAGAGCTATTATTGAGTAATCCAAAAATTATTATTATTGTTATAAAATTACTTATAAATATTTGATGACATTTTAGTCAAAATAAAGTTTTATTTAAAAATTTATGTACCTACAATTTTCAATATTTACAGATTTTGTTTGATTTCTATATAAAAAAGTCGATATACAACTTCAACGAAAGAGCATCAGCACTAGTCTTTCAATACCTACTCATATATCACGTTCTGTCAGGTTGATATTTCAATGAATTTAGATTATTTCAAGCTGAATAATTTTGTTTGCAATAGTTTCCATTATAAATAAATATTTGTTACTTAATCGAGATTTCCTGCATTTGGTCTTAAATATTAATGATTCGTTGTCGGGATTGATATAAAAGTTTTTCTTTCGGCTTTGTATAATTCTTAAAGCAAATATCTGCTACTTATCGCTTTTAGCTATGCTTTAGCACACACACATATAATAGGAATATTTTGAAAATTGACATTTCAAATTTGTTACAATCTTGAATTGCCAAATTAATATGTGTTCAGCTATTGATTTCTGAGCCAAATCTAGAAACATTAAAATTATACCCTCTGGCAATAAGTTACGCTTTTTTTTTCTGACGTATAGGCGATGATCCGGATTAGTATTAATCAAGAGTAATTAATAACATGTTAAATGTTGCGGTGAGATAAGTAAGTGTTATCTTAGTTCGTATCGGTGGACGCAGTGACAGTCCCTTTTAATCAAGGAACCGCTGATGATTCCATCAGTCACTGTCGAGTGTAGGATTGGTGTGAGACTTAATCCTTATCAGTCGTCCGCTTCATCGGACAGGTCAGAACGGCCTCGTCTTCTCTACTAGATTACGGCATGTCCATAAATCAGCTGATGTCCTTTTAATGCATCGGGGAGCCTCTAAAGTGCGCTCAACTCTCAAAGTGTCATGGATATCAACCCTATTCCATATGCAAGTGATTGACAAGCACTTAGTTGGTGTGAAAAAATAACATACACACTGAGTGTCGTTGACGCAAACTTATACCTCCCACGCCATTATATGGCTTGAATATTTAGTGACCTCAAACCACCAGCGTTTTCTTTGAGATGCGTCTGTCGTATGTCAAACTTTAAGTTTATTTATTATAACTAATAACGATTCCAAATTCTATTCGGCATATCCATATTGGCACATCTTTTCTATTTACTTATCGAAAATGTTCACCTGTAAAATTTCGCTATAATTTCTTCCAATTATGTAAGTTTCTCTATCGGTTCGGTGCAAAATTCCACCTTACTAAAATGGAATTTTGCACCTAAAAATAACTTTTTAAATTTCTATTTAATTTTAAAAATCGTGTGCAATGAAAGGGTATATTTTTGACAAGAAATTACATTTTGAGAAAGGCAACGTTCAACAAAAACTTCATCGAAGCAACAAATATAACAAAACAAATACTCAAGCAAGTTTCATTTCCTGAAATAAACAGCTATGATATTGTCCAGAACGAGCAATGCGACGCCATTTTACACGTCTCGACATTGAGTTTTCAGCCCTTGTCTGTTTCGATAACACACAATTTTAAATTGCATTTAAAATTTCCAAGTCTGAAAACGTAAAAAAGTTATGTATTTTTTATTCTATTTAAGTTGTAATATCACTTCACATTCTATGTTGATGATGTGATAACAATGTGAGTAAGGAAAACAAAATTATTAAGCTCAACATTTGCTTTTATGAAACTGCACATTTTATCAAATTGAGACATAGCTATGCAAGGCAACGGCTAAATGAAAGAGGAAAAAAATTGTGTAAATGTTGTCAGTGTCGCTAGATGTGTCTGAATATTTAATTATGCAATTTAATTTTGTTTCGGAACCATCAAATAAGTATTACTGGCATTTTAGTTTCTAAAGAAATATAAAAAGAAAAGACATAGACACAGAAACACTTTTGTTAAGACGTAGAAACCAATGAATTGAGATGAGATAGGGGCGCTACTTCGAAGGATTTCAATATACGAGCGTAATCTAAGAACATTACAGACTCGATTCCTAATGCTCCTACTTTGATTCCTACACACGAGGCAAGAGTTAGCTCTATCTTTAACAACGTCTGCCAGTCGATAAATATCACATTGTTGTTATTCTCGAATTTCAAATTTTCTACTCAATTGTATTAGACCTTTTATTTTTAAATCAACTGGTTAATTATTTTTAAGTCTGAATAATTACAAGAATAATATAAAATATTGCTACTAATTTGATATTCCCAGCTTTTAGATAATAATTCAATAAATAATTGTTTAAGCTGCTCAAAACCACATTTAGCCCGCAATTGAAAAAGCAGTCCTTTGGGAGGCGAATCTTGGTAAATGGTCGTTCTCTCGTCTCAAACATTTCATTTTCACTCTGCTATACAGCTGTTACTCTTTTCTTATGTTATGATTCCTATTTGACTATTACTTTGCACGGTGACATTTTTAGTAAACTAATAGGAGTAATAATTATTACTAATAAAAACTTTGACCCTTAAAAAATATGTCGTCGGGTTGAATAAGTCCGTTACAACTTGAAGCTCTGTACGCAGACGATACAGCAATTTATGTTTACATTTTGACAAACGTTGACAGGTGGAATGTGGAATCTACAGGTATTTAATTCACTGGATCTTAAGGACATGTCTGGTCAAAAAAGATAAGTAAACTAAAGTGAATTATGCAGACAAGAAACCATCAAAGAAACATTAAAAAAACAACAAATTGTTTCATTTTTGTTAGCCGCGTTAAGAGATCTATGAATCGTCAATTGAATAGGATAATTCCGAAATGTAGCATGCGAATCAAATTAAAACTGTAGCTTGCTAAGACCGACTGCAATTTATCGTTTTCCCCCGTTTTCTTCTAGAACAAGCAATGCAAATTCTGTACCGTTATACAACTACCATTTAACATTAATTATATTGTGAATATTATAGAAATTCGGAAGCGAACTAAAGGAAAATTAAAAAAAAAATTGAATATTCGAAAAAAGTTAACTTGTATCATGTACACTGGAAAGGTTGTTATTGAAAAATTATTTCAGATTCAATCCGTATCGGACCCGAAAGCTTAAACAACCTGATTGTAATCATCAAATTGGGCGCCCGATACAAATTTCTAATACCTTACATACATTATAATTATTATAATACTACTTAATTAGTTCATATAAAATCATATTACGGATTAGCTCTTTATGTGATATTATATTCATTAAAATTTGAAAGTTATTGGATATTTTAATATGCCATCTTCAGGTTAAGACATCAAAGAAACCTAAAAATATTTTTTTTTAAACATTACTTGTCATATTACAATATAATAAGATATAATTTTTTTTTGTCATGGAAATGTTTGTTCAGCATTTGCAGTACTTATACAAATTATCTGCTAAACAAACCGGAAAGATGTAATCTAGTTTAGTAACAGGTGCATTATTTAACGTTCTCTTAAGAAGTACCTAGTAAATTTCTATCCAAAACCAATCAATCACTCATAGTTCAAAAATTTACAGTTTAATCGTACATATTATCCTACATTCGGTTTCGCAGCGCCAATGTCCTTAATAGTGAAATTATAACAACGTATGAAAAGATTTTCTATGTAAATAACTCAATAACTGCATTTTCACTAGAATCAACCAAATATTTGTAGTTAAACCGCGGTAATATTATAGAACTCGTGCAGCTCTTCATTAGTGCATATATTTTTCTCCGTATACTAGTTGCTTTTTATGTTGTAGATAATATTTAAACTTGAGTAAGTTTAGAGTCGAATTTCATACCTAAATATTTAATTTTTGTTTTCCGTATGAAAATGAAGAGTTATAAAACTTTATTATTAATTCGTTTCGCCAAAAATAATACCGTTTCTGTCTTTTCGGAGTTCAATTTTACTTTCCAGTTTCAAAAATTAATGTCCAAGTATATCCACATGAATTTGAACGTTGGCTTACTGTAGGTAAAACAAATGTACCTACAACGCAGTATCGTCTGCATACAGAGCTATGTTTGTTATATGCAATGTTGATATGTCATTTACTCAACTTTCTATGTTGAGATTAAAAAGTTTTGTTGCCAGCGCCGAGATTGTTAAAAAACGCTTTATGGTATTCGGTAAGGATTACAGCCATAACTGTTGTATTATCCTTGCTAAACCAGTTTTGTCTGAAATCAGCATAATTAAAATAATTTAGTTTGATTAGATTTTTGAGTAGGAAATTTTTCCTTTATAGTCCGCAGAATGAAAGGATATCAAATCAAAATTTACACTCGGGGGTTTCTCAAACGTCGGCCTAGAAAGAGAGATAGTGAATGTACCAGCAGCACAGGTTACGGGTGACTGGGTGCGAATTACAGGGAAAACGCGCTATTATCAAAGGAGTACAAGTTAAAATTGAAAAAAAATAATTCAAGAAAGTAAGAAAAATAAATTTCTGAGTAAATGTAAAACATTTGGGCAATATTCGAATAGCTGGAGAGGAAAACTTAAAATTTTTCCCAACTTCATTCCTTATTATACAATACTTATGTATGTGATGAATTAAAAATTGACTTTCCCAAAGTTTTTGGAAGCAACCGCTACAATATGCAACAGTTACCAGAAGGGTTAAGCGCATTCTTTAAGCAATATTTTTGAATATACAATTGCACATAATTTTTATAATTTATATTTAAATATTAGACGACGGCGCATGTCTCACACTCAAGAGAATTATGTACGATTTACTTAACATTTCAAGTTAAACATAAAATGCAACGGAAACTCGTTCGAGTGAGAATTTGGATTCGAACTCGGGGCAACTTTACAACCAAAGCGATTTATATTCTTGAATCCGATACTAGGATCGCTACATGACCATGTCCCGGGAAACAATGTGTGGGTTGCAAAGATACGGACAACAAACTTGCCGTGACTATTATGGGGAGGAAACGGAGTCATCCTGGTTAAGCTGCTAGTGATTGGATCGATGGGAGGATTATATAGCAATGATTTGATACATTCCTTTGCTATTGGTTTTATTGCTATCTGCTTTTAAAAATTATATTTCTGTATTTTAACGGTACGAGCGTCGACGGAGCTTATGAAATGTGCGCAGAGAGAGAATAATAAATAAATTACTAATATTTAATAATAAATAAAATAAAAGATAATAATAATTAAATGAAATGATAAGATGTAGGAAAATGTAAAAATATTCCATGGTTTTAAATGCTGCCAAGTTTATAAATTATACGATAACTTCCTGGCAACATAACGGAACTTAAATGTTGCATGAATAATTTTATTCCGTGAAACAGAACAAATTAATGAAATATAAATATTAGGTAGGTACAATTTTCAGGCATTATTATAATGTATGATAATATAACGATGGCAACGAAATAAAGCAGTAAAACTCTTATCGTGTTTGTTCAACTACTTGCACACAGGCTGATTAGTCGAAGCTTATACGATCGAAAGTTTAACATGTTTTTGCAATCGACAACCCCTTTCTGCTCCCTACTATCCCTTTTATAGTGATATATCTGCAGATCACCCCTGCAACTGACAGCTTACCAAAAGCACGAGAAGCAACAGAGTCTAACTCGGTCTAACTACCCGCCTGCCACATACATATCTCATAACTGAATTACTAGTCAGTATTACAGTTTCTCGTCTACCCCAGTCAACTTCAATGTAATAATTCATGGCGCTTACACTTCGCCTTCATAAAACATTAGTATCTGTTGGGGACAGAACGGGAGCTGTTTGCGTGTTCGCGTAAACCCCTGTTGTTATTAGTGTCTTCTTGTGACATTTGTAAATCAAACAGGTACGACTACCAAATAATGTATGTACATTTATGTATGTACCTAATATACTAGAATTACCTAAATTACACTCTGCACGTATACCTTTTTTACAAACATTTATTACCCGAAGAAGAAAAGCAACGCGTAAGTATGCTAATGGAGTACATGCCAACAATTAAATGCACTATACTTGTGCTTGATGTCTTTTAAATGCGTTTGTTTCTTATACTGGGGAGTAACCGCAAATGTGTGGAGCGAATATTGTCGATGGGAATCTTAGGAAGAAAATACTAGGAACACACATGGCGCGTACTTAGGTGGAAAGCTGTAGAGAAGTTTTATGGGAAAATAAATTGGGATAGTAGGATAGGAGATATAACACAATGTTCTACCTACTTCTGCAGGAACAAATGGTATAATGGTGTAATGAAGGTATATTTCTTGCTAAAACGTTTTCACTATATTCCCGACTACGCATTAAATCTAGAGAAGCTATGAAAATTTAAAATTTAAATTTTACAATTACAAAACAATTTAACTTTCTTTAATTCAATATATATTTTATAATGTATTAATGAAATTGCTTAAAATACTTTTGAAAAAATATTTATTCGGCCAGAGTTTAACAGTCAACAGGTCGTGGACAGTGAGTAATTAGTTATTTAGGTTATTTTATAAATTCGGTTTTACTTAATACCCTTTATAACAAAGGTCTCTATAAATATTTATCAATTATTTAAATTTTAAATAACTTTTTTTTTTTATTTTAAATCTAGCGATTTACCGAATTCTGTACTTTGTTCGTATAAAACAGAGACGTAAATTTATATTCTTTAACATAAAATGTTGAATATTAATTGAGATTTTTAAAATTTTTGTAATAGGTAAATGTCAAGCTTGTTTTGTACTTTTTAAAACCAGCTACTCCACCTTTATTGAGCGTTGAACGTTTTTCAATCGAGATTTGGAAATGAGTCCAGCGCTCAGGCAGTCTGCTTTTTATTAATCCCAATGGAATAATTAATAATAATAATAATAATAATAAAGAAATAAGTGTTTGGTGCTACATTTATTTTAATAGAAGGCGATTTTATAAATCGTAGATTTAGTATGACCATAAATTTTTAGATTAATACATTTGGGTTTGACTTATCAGCAAAATGCAGAGATTGCGTTGGCTCAACCGAAAAACTGTTCAACCTAATACTTATTCGTAGGAATCGTTGTATGTCCTTTTATGTCGTAAATGTTACATACGCAGATATCTTATAGCTAAAGTTTTTCTTCTCCCGCTGTTCTCGGGGGAGAATTTATGTCGTCGTTATTGTCAGGGACTGTTTGGGTATTCCGTAGCTTCGCGGTGAGGCTGTGATCTCTTCGAGTTTGTCCCTTAGGTGTTGTGATCCTCAAATTACAATCTAGCTGCCGCCTGTCGCTTCAAACTGTTAGAAGCTGACCGGAATAATATCAGTTACTTTAGGTTTGAATACGAAAACTTTGTTCAATATTTACATACATTATTATAAAACATTTTGAAAAATTTAATAGGAATAAAATAACTCCCGTAAGATAAAAAGTAAACTGTTTAACATCTTTAGCAATAATGTCATGAAAATTATCGAGATTAAAATGCAGATCGATAAGTTATTTAATAACTGGCTAACCGTACGGTGTTATCCTGACCAGGAGCGTGGATTTCTTTATTTTCCGTAATTTTTACGATATTAGCAATTTTCATCGACAAACTAAATAATTTTGTTTTTTGTATTTACATTGCTCACTCTATTGACAATGTTGACTAACTAAGATGCTAATATGATAATTATAAAATCAACAATGCTTACCGACTTGAACTCTTAATGCAACAGATCTTGAAAATTGGCGGTCTGTTTAGAGAATTGGAAATGTGGGGGTTGATAGAGTGTTTTGGAGAAGACAAAGCTCTACTGTAAACAACTGAATATAATCTGACACTTTGTTTGAACTGCGGAACATCATAAATTTTGTGTGTAATCTGATATGATGCTAAGCATAATTTATTTTAAATTTATTGCTTTAAAAATGATAGAGTGGTATTTGGATTAATAACAAAATAATTTTTCAATACAAAATTTAATTTGCAAATATATAGCGTTCGCCTAAAATAAAAAGTTATTGTTACGTTTAATTCTTCGGTTAACCGTGCATTAGAAAAATTGCCGATTATAAAGTAAAATAGGAGGGATTAATTAAAATATTGATATTGATTTGCATGTATAGCAGCAGAAGTGGGTAAATTAACGAGTCGGATAGAATTGGATTAAATTCCGCTTAATACTCAAATATTTAAATCAGTTCTTAAATTAATATCAAAGCAAAAGTTTATTTGCATTTATTTTCCATATTATAAATATTTAAATCAGGCTCTACGTAAAAACAATAGTTTTATTAATTTCAATAAATCTTTATGTAAAGTAGTAGTATATTGAAGGAAATATTGCTTGTAGTTATGTCCAGGTGAAAACTGGAGTATTTTATTAATTAAAAAGTATTAAGATGTTCAAGAAATGATGTTATATTTGTAAAATATTTAGTAAACGTTGAATTTGAGAATACCCATAACGCTGTTCTTAACAGTTGATAGTGGCAATCATCAACCCAGAGGGACCGCCGGCTTTACGTGCTCTCCGAAGCACAAGACGGTCATATGAAAGTCATATGGAAATCATTATTGATTGGATCAACTATGTTTGTACTATATTACAAATTAATATTGTCTCAATATTTTGCATATTTTATTGCATATTATTTACGTCAGTATATTTAAAATAAATAATATGTCAATATGGTATATCATCACTATGTTAAATTGTATTATAGTGATTCTATATTGTGAGAGGTAAACCACGACCAAAACTTGTGTACACATATTTTCATTTCGGTGTTTATTTCTAAATAATTCCATGTACCTACTTCTAAATATTTGTAACAATATTTTTTTAATTCATTATATTGTTTTTTTATATTGATAATTTGTGATCCGAAAAATATTTTAGTGCGGTGTATTGAACTCTTTTATTGCATTGTGTAGTTGTTCTGTTCTAATACAGTATACTTGAAATCTATAAATACTATGTGTGTATGGGCAGTTCCAATCTATAATTTATTGTCTGTATCTGATTGAGCATAAATACCTGGTCAACCATCGATTAAATACTTCAGATATTTGTTCGTATAATATTAGCATTGTGTTCTCTTCCCAGTTTATATGTTGTTTTTTCTAGCGTATCTATTATTCTCTAGCTATTCTATAATCGTCTGTATTTCCTGTGATGTTGAAGCTTTCACATTTACATCTTCACAGTTGTTTTCTTTCTCTTGTGTCTAGGGTAAAGCTGCAGATGAACTATGTTCGGCATACGAAACACCATCTTGACAAGATGTTTGGAAAAATCGAATGTTTTTCCATTTTAAAAAAAATAAACAAAAACTATGGTGGAAAACCAAAAAATTGTAAAATTCTTCTACTGTTTATTCTGCGCTAACTCTGCAATTACTCCGCATTGCTCCGATATAGGCTGAATGTACCCAATTTTTTTATATCGGATATTACTATTACACCAATATTTTTGCCACAAAATGCATTGATGAGAGCATGAATACTGTGTACTGCATTGCTTAATTTTCTATGATTTAGAATAAATAAGTCAACTAAACTACGTACAGTCGAAACTTTTAAATGTAGAAGCAATAGCAAGTTTCTATAATGCCACTGCAACAAAAAGCAGTAATGAAAAAGTTAAAATTTCATTCAAACTAATTTTAAAGAAGTCTGAAGTTAGAAGAACATTTTCAAGTTTTTTATAAACCAATTAATATTTGAAAACATTAAGTATTTAATCACATTCTTTAAGTTTTCAATAAATTTTAGTTTTAAAATTTTCGAATTCTATCCATGTGTAGTTAATAAAGCAGGTAGAAGTTACCACAATAATAATAATCATAAAACTGCCACTAAATTCGTACAATTTACAGAAATGCATTTCTATCTAATAATAATAATAATTTTGCTATCTCATGAAGTATAGTCACATAATTTGACGACTCCCAGAAGACTAATTAACGAAAAGGTAGTTAAACTTAGGTACTTGCATTTTTATACAATTTTAATGTAAATTTAGGTCTAAAGCTTTATTTGTTTTTTATGCATAATAATAAGTACCATTTTTAATATTAACCTGCCTTTAGTGTCTTTATTTATTATTTAGAAGTTTACGACCTCGAAGTTAAAATAAATTTACAATTACCTAGACGGCACGGCGCATTGTTATTATATTTTTTTTATTATTTATGAATATTTTTTATTTAATTAGTAATGTTGGTTAATTTATAATCTCATTCTACATACTGACATATATAATAAATATCGATTATTTAGAATATTTACGGTTAAATACCCGGTAATTGACAGTTAAGATTGTAATTATTTTAGATTAGGTAGTATTTAAATAATGAAAGCAAAGCTTTATTATTAATTATTAATGCTAATTATAACCACAGGACGGATATCAAATATTGACAACAAAACAAAATTACCTACAAGAATATATTATACAGTTTTCAATATATGATTTGGTAAAAACAATTTCTGATCAACATCAAGTCAGAAAAAAGTAGGTATACAGCTTATAAATATATAAAAATATCCAAAGTCGTAATCTCATTTAATCTGTCATTTGAATATCGGTACTAATATATTGAATATATTACCAAAGTTGAATATATCATAGTAATAGATTGCATATATCATATTATGTGGTATACTTCTAGGTAGATTAAATTTTAATATATTGTCATTACTGCAAAATAGTACTACTACAACACTTTCTTTTGTATTTACCAAAATATTAACATAAATATTTTTTTATATGTAGATACAATAGTTTCCTTTATACTAGATGTACATACATTTAAGAAGTAAAATAGATAAAATAATTTTATCTTTAAATATTTTGCACGCTATTTTTTAAATCCTATATATTATGAATTAATTAATTTATCATTTCAATTAAATGTCATTGTTAATTAATATACATGCATAGTACATAAAAAAGATTTTAAAATTTTGAATTTAATTTCATGTACTACGTGGTGGCTCATCACCATAATATCGTGGAATGTTAAAAAAACTCTGTATAAAGTGATAGATTTTCAGTGTGGGTTTTAAATTTAAATTGCATTAAAATCCAGTGGGATAAAAAGCGCAACGCGTTATAACACTTTACACATTGAAATCTGCATCTCTCATCAGAATAAAAGTTGGCAAAGTGAGTTAAGTGTAAAATCGATTCTATTGGCAATAGTCCACGCCATTCGCAAACTGCTGATTATACGAATCTGGGAAGCAATGGAAATGGTGCACGGTGTTAAAAAAATACAATTATATAAAACTGAATTTTAGAAGAGGGAAAAATTACCAAATTTGTTGCTATTGTATTCATTGCTGACAGATCATTAAATATACAAAGTAAACAACACAAAGTGTTGAAAAAAAATTAAGCAGCAAAAATTATATTATAATTCATTTTTCTCGTTTGATAATTTAAATATTTTGCGTATTATTGAAGCGAAAACAGCTTCTAGGGAAATTTTTAATTGTTGTTTTAAAAATAATTCATCTAGTTGTTTAACGTAACAAGTGTTTCAAAATTTTTTAAATTAAATTTCTTGACACTTTAAAAGCCGATAATGATTAATTACAAAAATAAACGACCATATATTTAAATAGAAAATTTAATAATTATTTTATAATTAATCATTGTAACGAATAAAGTACATATTACACAACTTGAACGAAATTCAATATCGTCAATAAAGTATTGGAACAAATACGGAACAACACTTGAAGTTATAATAGGTTATAGTTAAGCTTGGTTAACGTTGGAGAAATGTTGCAAAATTCCATTATATACTAGTAGATATGTGTACGCTTGCTATAATGATTAAGATAACCGAAAATGAGGTTCAAATGGGATCATCAGTAGGCTTTCTCAGAAATCGGTAGTTGATAAACAACGGTGCTAATGTGGAATGTAAAGTAGATTAATCCAAAACTCGGAAATTAAACTAAATTGATTCTTCGATAATATATTTTAAAAAATTGCATACAATTTGTTTCTCTAAAATAAAACGAAATAAAAAATTACTCATGCAGCAAAATAATGCAACAAAAGGAATCTACCAACTATTTGGCAAAGCTGCAAAAATAAACGAATGATGAAATTGCATTAGAAAATAAAATATCCATCAAAATTACTAAAGTATACATCGGGTCCCAGGATGACAGAACGCGAGAAGTTTAATCGACAAGGAAATTTTACATTTATTTTGCACATTATAGGAGAGAAAAATTTCTGTTTATTCTAATTATTATTTTATATTAAAGCATAACTGGATTGGGTTGAATCCAGAAATGACGTGTCAAAAATTAAAATTATGTTTTAAAGGAACCTGCAGACAAACAATGTTGTATTCAAAAATACGAAAAAGTAGAAAAGTTTTTTTTGTTAATTGTTTCGTCGAACCTCGGACATGCTGCAGATTAGAGTTATTATTTTATTTCATTCCTGCATACCCATATCAGTTTGTATTTATTGAAGCGTAATTTTTGCAGATAACATTTTAATGTGAATTGTTTCTATTAATTACGAACTGAAATAAACGGAAGATTTCGAAATACAAATTTAAAATTTTTGATTCATTGTTTTGTTTCCAAAATACAATACCAAAATAAAAACAGTCTAGATTCAACAACACCTGTCGCCTGTGGGAACGAACAGCTATATTAGCTGCTGATGAATGACCAGGAAACGAAGCCAATTTCATTGCGCTGGCTGTTGCGTTTCGATCCATCCACTTCATCTATTTGTACTGGCTACTACCTCATCCTTGCAACCATCTCTCATTTTTGTCTCGGGAAAACAACCAAACATCCATACCATAATGCCATTGTAATGTCATGACATTTTTTTAAAATATCCGTTCGACTAACTAAATAACGAAAAAACAATTGACCTTTCTATTCACACTTTTTTTAATACTCAAGTTAATTGCATTTAAAAAATAAAACTGCAAAAAATTATTTTTAAATACCAAACAGGTGTACAACATAACCTTCGAATTAAATGTGGACAACAAGGTATTTTCTGGGCGAATAAACCTAATTAGTTACGAGACACAATGACTGAAAATTAAAATATAAATTACAGTCAATTTCTGAAAGATCCGATATGATACCGAAGAGCGATGCTGAGGTGCTGTTAAGAAGTCGACAAATTTGAAAGTTTAATATATTAAAATTTTTAAAATTTAATAAAAAAACAAATCATAATATGCTGGAAGATTTACAGTAATATCTGAAATGTCTATATATCTCAACAATAAAAATAAATTTCAAACAGGAATTTGCATCTATAGAGCCGCAAAAATCCTATAAACGAGTTTAAATTGAAAATTTATCGCAGCATTTCGTCATAAATACTTACTATGAATGCATGAGACCTCGATGTTCCATTTCCTGAAAACAATTTAAAAACCAAGAAATGGCGTTACGTAATAAATTAAGTATTATTTTTCAATATGCAACAAATTGCCGGAATACAGAACTCGAATACAACAATCTTTTCTTTATTTGAAAAATCATTTTTTATAGATTATGCAGACAACGAATTTTGTATAAACTACAAAATTGAAGGTTGTGGTACTTGCAGTAAAACAAGCAGCTTCGGGTTCGATGTTTCTGTCTCTTGTCGCGCAAATCTCTACAAAAAGTGATAGATGATCCCTCTGAAACACAAGAGATTTTTTCCCGTCCCTCTCTTGTCTTTTAAACGGAACGCATTTTTCTCTTGCAAAATTATTCCCGTCCTAAGCACACATTTCTTACCGAGTTTTAGTATTCTAAGGCGCGAAGTTCGCACCGCTAAAACCCGCATTTCTATTCCCGTTGCATTTCTACCAACATTTGTTCGTGACGTGATTTGTGCTTCCTTACTGTTCCCAATGTCACTTGATATCATCTTCTTCGTTCTCACGATGCTTTAATGTGCGACAAGTACTTATATAAATTGTGTCATCATGTTATGTTCAAGATTATTTTTGTATCCTCTTGATATCTTTGTTATGTTTATTCTTCATTTAAAATTATTTATTGTTTTCGCTGTGTACGTTAAAGCTTAAGAACATTTTAAATTCTCTTTTTATTTGCAAAGCTTTTGTATCGAAGTTATTATATTTAACAAATCTCGTACAATAAAAAATATAAATTTAGTTTATTTAGTGTATTTTTTCAACTTTTATAATTAATAGCATCTATGCAAATTTAACTGGTTAAAAAGCATTGCTATTATTAAATTGCTTTTTATTTCGTTCCGACCATAACTTTAAGTAAACTGTATTACAAATTACCTACAAATAAGAAAACATATTTCTATGCTGCTACCTACTAATTACAAATTGTGTTACATTTGTTAACACTTCAATATTGGTGAACACTGATAATTCAATCAGAAATACTGGGTGTATTAATTTCAAACTAGAATTTAGGAGAATAACTGGTATTATTTAGTTCTCTTGGTAAATTCTAATAATTAAAGCTCATAAACTTTTTAAAACAATAGTATAAATTAAGGTTATTTTGTAAACAAGATAAGCCAAATCAACAACAATTTGCAAAAGTCGTTCGAATTGAAATCACATAAAGCATACTGCTGAACATCGTCAACGATTTTGCAGTATTTATTCAGTAAATACAACGCTCCGGTTCGAGATAATTGCATTTGTAACGATCGAGCAATTAACGAATAAAATGATTCAGCACAAAATACTACAGGACAACTTTTACGTCTTTAATAACTCTAGTGGTAATTTTAACAGCTCAGTTTATATCAAAATAAAAAATTCACGTAATGATGTTTCCATCGTTCTTTCTTTTCTATCGTGGAATTTCAAAAGGAGGTGCCCATAATACGTGAGTAAATATCTTCACTTAAACATCAATTAAATCAACAAGTTTCACATTATGAAATTCTTTTAGTACATCATGTGCAAACAAATTTGGCATGTTCAATATTATAAATGCAACAGAATAACATTGACTTTCAATTAATTGACGAGCAACCATCAGGGGGATTTACGCCACAAATAAATTCAACAATACGGAAATTTAACGACAGCATTACTTCAAAATTGTTGTAATTATTGTGTATATGGAAACTCTCGAAAGTGCAGCAACTCGATACTATAATATCATGCAAACTCACAAATAATAAACTAACAATCTTCATGAGATATTTATTAGCAATATTTTAGAAAATGATGCTATAAAGCCAATTCGACTGCAAAACTTGTTTGTTAAAATAAACGGTTGCTTTACTTTTGCTACAAAACTTATTGAAACATCATGTCCATATGCTTAGCAATATTTATATTATCAAGTTTTACATTAAAAAGTTTTTTCCCATTAACAGTTTTGTGGGTCACTCCATAAGTTTCTACAAGTGCGAACTAATCGAAGATTAGTAATGTGTTTAACTTAATTTTATTGAAATATCAACACTTACTATACTACAGTATTGACAATAAAGTTAAACATTTGTTGGAATCGATGGACTGCACAACCACTGTCAATTGAAGTCGATTACTAATTATGGTAGTCTCTAATCAGCGGTAGTTCTAGGCACTAACGAGCGCCACTATTACATTTGGCTATTTACTAAATAAATTAAATGGTTAAACTATAATCTATCGGGTGTCTCCCCATAGTGGAGTACTATTGCTACTTTCTTTACTATCGATTAAATAATTAAAGCATTCAAATGTAGTATGCATACGTTCCAATAGCATATAATTATTTTATTAAGATTTAATGTGCTATATCAACGATATGTACCCTCAACAGCATATACAATCCAATCCCCCATTGTGTTCTTGACTGAAATAGTCAAAGAAGTCAAATTCAAACAATTTTAGTATATTTAACTTTTCTTAAATAGCACGAGGATGTAGAAGAAATTGCCGATGGTGAGCCACCCTCGTATATTACCATTCAAAATCTCTTGTAAATTTTATGTGAGTGCGTGGAATCTGATTATCAAAACGGATAGAAATATCACATAATCCACCAATGGCAAAATATACCATTTTGTAAAAAGGTCGATTTATACAAATTCCTGAATACTACATTTTGTTGTAATGACCGGGAACAAAGCCATTTTTCCAGCAACCCCTCGAGCATACACTTGAAGTATCTGCATTTTAATCGACACAAATTAAAATAAATTTACAAGTGTGGGTAGTTCTAAAGCAAAATTAATTATGTATAATTTGAAAAATATGAATACAGTAACAATGTGTTACTTTATCTTGCAAATTAGTAATACAATAATGGAAACAAAAGAAATATAAATATTTTAATTAATTTTTACAGTCAAGTGTATGAATTTTTAAACGCCATTGCTTTTATGATTATTAACAAATATTTTAAATAATTGCATAAAGTAAAATAAATTTAGGAAAATAACGAATTAATTCCTGAGCTTTCGGCAAAAGCTGCTGTTGATGAAGTAGAAGCGCATAAACAATTTGCAGATTTATATTCTCTTGGTGGTGCTTTATAAAGACTACTGTAAATTTACGTATTTTTAACCATACTTTATATCATAATGTTTATACCTACATATATCTATGTACAATGTACCCTAGTGCATATGTATTATGCTTTACTGCAAGTTGTTCTGCAAGCCACAATCAACGTTTCTTGTATTAAAATGTTTTCAATATTAAAAAAATCATACCATCATGAATTTTGTTTAGAGAAGTCTGTAGTTTATAATTATGCAATTTTTTTTTAGTAATTTGATAGTATTGCAATGTAAACATGCTTAAATATGGCTATATTTTAAATGCACACATCTACAAATGTTTTTAGGCAAGGATTATTGCGGAATATAAGAGAATATCGAAAATAATTTTTTTCTAATTATGTTTGAAAAAGTTTTACTTTGTGATATTCGAAAATGTGTGGAAAAGTACTACTTTTCCGCCCGTGTGAAAAGTAATACTTTTCCGCACACTTGTAAAAATATGCGGGAAAAAGGAAAAGTTCAGAAACATAAATCTACTTTGTTTGTAATATAGAGGTATATTCAAGGTTGAATTCGTACAATTATTCCAAGTATTCTCTCCGACACGCACCGCTGATACCAATTATCATGACCACCTGAAACAATGAAAAATCTTGTAAAATCAGCGAAATAGTAAAATTTTATTACCTTCATTTAAAAAAAAGTGTCGTCGTTCGCCTCTTTCAAGAATTTAAAAATATCGGAGTGGGTAAACATTCATTTACGTTTTTCACTCGCCTTTCTTTGCACCACGTGTTAAATTGTAAATATGCCTTTTCATATTTGCTTCTGGATTTCTGTGGAATTAGAGCTTGAACTGCTAATGCAGTTTTTTCTGAAAAGTGGTAGCCGACTATAATTTTTGTTGTATTTCTCACTAAATACGAATACCACATTTTACATTACTACAGAGAGATGCAAAATAACAATACAACTTGGAATTAATACTTAAAGAAAACAGGTTTTAAAATAAAATTTTAATAATCTGCTGATCTGATCTAGATTTCCTAGTTAAATGTAGGAACATTTAAGAACTGCTTGCTTTTAGCATGTTGATACTGCAATTTCAATGATTTCCTTGCATGGCAATTAACAGGTGGTAATGAGATAAAATTCAACTGCTTAGTTAGTTACCTTTCTACATTCAGTTTTGAATAGATTAAATGCAAAATATTTACATACTGGGCTGTCTACAAATAATATATTGTGAAAATCCATTAGCTAAAAGCAGCTACTGCTAACTTCAATAATTTCTTGTTTTCTGAAACTTCATATGACTGTATTGAATAGCAGTAAAGAGTAATTCAATTTTATTAATATTAATTAAAATAATTTTTAGTTATCATAAAACGTAATACCTACCCATGCACTTTCATTAATATTCAATCTGCTAAAATTTAAGAAAATTAAAGCTTTATGAGCATCTTTTGTAAATTAAAAGGTGCATTAAAATTTAAAGGTTCTTATTTAAAGTTATGAAATGTTCTATACATTATTTATTTTTTAATTATTTAAAAGCTTAACTGTAAGAAGAAAGTACCTACATAGAGATTACATAAGATTTAGTTATAGAGGTGCTAATAGTACTTTCTCGATGTAAACATATTTAATTTTTTGCATAAATTCGTTAAAGGGTAGATGGAGTTTATTTTTGGTACAAATAAAGTAGCTACCTACTAATTTATATATAATATAAAATAATAATAAAAAAATCCATATAGCCATATTCTCAATTTGGGGGTGCCACTGTAACTATAAATTTTGCAGCGTCATTAACGCTAAATTAGCTCTATTACAATAGAGAAATAATAACAATGGGGTTTATTGTTTATTTTGCTTGGAATATTTTTCTAAAATACCCAATAAAGAAATTATGATAATAGAAAACGTTGTCGATGAAGGTAACCGTAAATAAACCAATAATTATGATTATGAAAGTTTTTTGTTGGTAAATTGAAAGTTTATTTCTATGTACTACTCTGTTAATTCCAAAAAGTTTTATTGAGTAGATTAGTATAAAAAGCAAATCCAGCTTAAAAGTTGTAAGCACATAGACCACTTAAGCTCAATGAAAATAGAAATGTGAATTAAGAGATTATATTATAATCTATAATTCTATAAGAATTATTGAGTTTATTTTTTTATTCTTAACCTACCCGGTTGTATGTACCTAGTACATACGTGTTGTCTTTCTAATCTTCAAACAGTAATTTTAACAATGCTATTATTTGATCGTTTTAATCTACAAATAGAAGGAGAAGCTTGTAATTGGATATTGTGTTTCCCGGAGTTAATGAGATTATTATATCCGTGAATGCTAGGTATAACGGTGGGATATTTCAACATAAATTCTAACATTGCGATATTGGTGTTAATATAGGCACATACATTCACCAGACCGTTTATGCGCTACGTGCTAATTACAATTGGAGATAAGCAAAACCACAAGATAAATCAGAATATACACAATATAGGAGGGAAGTTGGGCTTTATTTAGATTAGTGTCGAAGGGAAACCGTACAGATTATTGATTGCAAAATTTAAAAATCCAAACCAAAATAACGACCATGTAAAATAGGTAAAATTTAATTAATTAATTATAGTGGCACTACCAATTTTATAAATAAAAATTACAAGTGAATAATAAATTGAGATCGCTCCAATTTTATCTAGGTAGTATGTATATAATTTTTAATAAATTGCTTAAATAATAATTTTAATCCAAAACGTATACCCAAATTAATTAATAATAATTTAATTAACGCTACCAATCTTAATAGGTAACTTTACAGAATGTTGTAATTGAAATTAACTTGACTAACAAGGTGTATAAGATGCAACAGTTCACTTTATGCTTCAGAATACACGTGTTTTACCAAAATCCACTCAAACTTCAAGGTTGACAAGAAAATCCTTTTGGATCTTTCATGTCAGGTGGTCGCTTGAAAGGATTGGAAATCCGAAACGGGTTTACTTTACACCAAATAAAATGTTATTTTAGGAAATGTTGTCAATTTAAGTGACTTAAAAAGTCACTAATATATCGGTTTTAATTATTACCGCTGAATTATTTGAAACAATTACATTTTCTCAATATGCTACTGTAATTATAATGAGCCATTTGTGGCGTGTAACTATTTAATTGCTAAGAAAATAGGTTTTTTTCTTATTGTAAAAATAAAATTTGACAAAAATTGCCGATTTGGAAACATCTTAGCCACGAGCGGTACATGGCCTAATGTGGATGGTTAACTGGAAAGCGTAACGGACACAATTCTTGAGGATAATCACATTATTTGTGAACACGCATCCTGCTGTACCCGCAGAGCTGGTAGTATTGATTGACGATTGTTCGTCTGCTTGTTAAGGCCAATTCCCTTGCGTTCTCACTCGCTATCTTCACAGGTTGCCCTCTTAACGCTCCTCTAACGCGTATCCTTATGCGGCCCCATGTTAGAATGTCCAAATCGACTGAGCATCCAACATCTCACTTGTTTATACGCATGTGAGAGCAACAGGCTGGCGTACTATTCGTACTACTTCTCTCTCGGAATATTGTATACACACTGTTGCGTTCCATTACCTGCGTGTCCTAAGGGGAAGCCTACATCAGTACATCCTTGACGCGTCTGATTGCCCTGGGACTTTGGATTCCCAAGACAAAGCTTTTGTTTATGCAATCGAAATTGGTATACCAAGTAATTGATGATGTTAGCTATTTTTAGGTCTTTTCTTTTGTTCGCCACTTCATACAACCCACTGACTATGATTAATATCGTATCAAAACAACTTAAAATTTATAAAAATAATAAAATAATCAATTCTTCCAAATGAATAATTCATAAACGTCAAATTGATTGGCTAATATAAAATTTTAAGTGAATAGGCAAACGAATATCTAAAGTAAAATTATTTTTTTGTGAAATAAAAAAATAATATTTAAATATCAATCGAAAACTTGTAAGTTCAAGTTTAGGTGATGCCTCCTATACATAAAATATCGTTGAACGATTTTTATTTTGTGTATCTTTCTTCTTTAGAGCATCAAGTATTAAATATTTTATAACAGTCGATCACACTCGTTCCGATATTAAATATAAAATTCATAACTAATGCAAAACAACTTTTTTTCTAAACAATGATATTTCTTTTAAAACGGTTAGATATTGCAGATAACGCGTATACGTAATAAAATATTCAGAAGAAGGTTTTCTTCTGTTGTGTAACACGAATTGAGACAAGAGCAGGCGAAGACTGCAGGGGTTTTACTTGTAAAACAAAAAAAATGAATACTTTAAGTAAAACGCAGATCTCTTTAAAACGAAGCTCCTTTTTTACTAAACCTAGAGAATCTTTATTTTCTTTCTATTTTTTCTCAGTGTTCGTGTGTGAAGAAGCTGGTGTCAACATGGGATTTTCTCGGTGAAGGGTGAGACTGCTAAGGGCGAAAATGCTATCCATTTTTATAGCTGTGCACGTCTAACTAGTCTAGTCCCTTGTAGCATTGGAATTCTTCGTAAGCACGTAATCCACGCTTCTCTGACAGCCAGTTCGTTAGGCACACAGATCAGTACTGTACGTGCTGAGGGATGCAAAATCAATGAATTAACATACTTAATGTAGATCCTAGATATGCTTCTTTTTGCCAATCTAAATACTAACACAGATTTATTTGCTAAATCAACAAAAGTTTACTTGAAAATTTTTTAAATACTCCAATTCCGACTTGTATTGAGCGAAACTTTGCGTTAGTAAAAAATTCTTAAGTACCTACCTCGAGCAAACATTAATTCATGTTTGTTAAATGAAGCGTTTTATAAATTTAATTTGTGCATTACGAAATTATAAATTTTACATTATTTTTTATCAGGTATCTACATAGTGAAATTTTACAAATCTCTAAAATTATTCCACCTTAACTTTTAATTAATCTCAAGATAATATGCATTTTAATTTAAATATCTCATGAATTATTTAAACAACAATTACATTTTTCAATCGAATACTTGAAGTTGAAGTGTTTGCTGATTATCATACCGTTAAATAAAATTCTCGTACACGTGTTATTCTAATTTATTGCATCCGCTTAATTTCCGAACAATCCAGTTGTAGTATGTAGTAATCATGTTCGATAGTGTACCTATTTGGGAAATTTGATACGCCAGGCCTTTATATCAATTCAGGCGTCTAATTAAGTAGACTCCCAAGTGGAAACTCGAGTAACGTGGAATCTAAACCACGATACACTTAAATTGAACTCATTGAATTTAGTAAGCTATCCATCCGTTGTCGAATTATCAGTCTGTCGATGTCGGGTAAATGTGTCTAAATAACATTATAGTTGTAATTCGTTAGTGATCAATAATCATAATTATTATTCAAAAAACAAGTATTAGACCCAACGATCACATTATTGCGCTTTTTAATCATTACAATTAAATCGATGTCGATTGTTATCGAATTTGAGAGTCATTTGCTTGTAACAAAAGACTCGGACTATCTCACCAACGACGTCTATTGCTGGTTTGTTATGAAGCGGTTGGACCATGTCGACACACGCGAAACGTCATTGCAAAGCACAATTTATATGAGCCAACAATAGCATTTGTCAATACCAAATCCGGAGCGGGTGGAGCGTTGTAATATGTAGTCCTGGCGGCGCGTGACGGCCCCATTACTGATTATCGTCCGACTATATCTGTCTATCCTTTCATGATTCACGCTTATCGGAACATTTATACCAGTGCGTGTACACACGCATCTTACAATCCTACGCCAAGCTTTCAAATTGATTTTCCAGTGGTAAGTAGATAAGCTGACCAAATTTTACCCCAGCTGCTAATATCTTAGCAATGGGTTTTTCTAAATATGCAACACCTAAGTAATATTATGCCGATCAATATTTCTAAAAATAATACAATGCATTACATGTTACCGAAATTTTAATATCTCAATTTCATAGTTCGTAGGTTTAATCGATAAATTAATGATGAAAGAGGAATTATTTAAAAATACTTAAAAAGCAATTTTCAAGTAATTAGCTGGTAATTCCCGTACGATTTATAAATTAGAAATTTTAACACAAAAATGTTAAATTAATGCTAAATTTTTTTAACTTGAAGTATACCTTGATATATGCATAATGTAATAAAAAATACGCTTTTTAATACATTTATCTACCCTTTGTGACAAGGCCGGTTCAAAATTGATCCTTCAAAAGGTGAAAAAGTTGAAAAATATAAAATTTTTCAAATACTACGAGATATAATGAAACAAATTTGAAAACAGATAAATAAAATATTATTTCAGAAATGTTTTTTATAATATAGTGCGCAAAGTCGTCTTTTGCGCATCGAGGATCGTAGAAAAACATAATTTTACCTAATTTATTTAATTTAAATTTCCACTGAGGTAATATAGTAAACCAACGTTTAGTTCAAAGTTAGTTTAAAACTTTTATTCGATCTAATTAACTCTCAGTGTGTAATTTATTGTTGTGGTGGTTTCATTATTTATATTTCTATTTAATAATTTTTTAATGCCCGTGTAATTCACTCAAAATGCTTATGAGATTTTTAAACGATATTTAAAATTTATGTGGTTTGTATGGAAACAGCATTTAGTCATTAATAATTTATACATTAAATTTATTACATTAGGGCGATTAGCAAATACGAATCCAGAATTCAAAGATAAGGACATTAAAATTCTGCGTGTAACTCGCGACTAAATCTTGCGAAAGCACACTATTACTTGAGGGTTGTCTTCATGTGCTTAATAATGAATTAGCAATTAAGTATTGCAACAAGTAAAATATAAAATCTTCGTATTGCTCCTCGTCTTTGCATTATAAAAACTAAACTTGAGCGGTTAATGATATAACATGATAAAATATACAGTTAATATAATTAATATAGGTCATAAACAGTTCTCACTAAAATACTATTATTCTTGTTATCAAGTGAATATTAAATCATTGTGCTTTCATTAATGTTGACATTGATGTAAAACATCTCGTTAAAGAATGAATTGTTCTGAACGTAACTAATATACCGTATTACTTTTCAGTTATAAAGAAAATAAAAATACTTACATAATATTTAACCAAGTCTAGTGTATTGGTTCAATTAACAAAATTAAATTAAATATTTTTCTGTAAATAGAGATAGATATAGGTACCTACTTAAACTATAAAAAAAAGTTTAATTAACTTGTATACAAAGATTTATTTAAACAGTTTGTATATAGTAGATTTTATTAAGTAATTACATATTTTTTCGACTACGCCATTAAAATAATTTGCAATGCGCTTTAATTTTCATAAATGCCTTCAAAACTGGAACTGGTTAAAATATTTACTAATCTATAAATAGAAATTAATAAATAATTTGATAGTTTAGCTTCATTTGAACTATTTATCCATAATAGTTACTGTAAAAACTATTGAATATTGTACTGCGTTCGAATAATTTAAAAGTTTTAATTAATTTGTAACTTTAATAATGAGTTGCCAGGTTTCAAGAAGACGCTAAATTTTCCATAATAGATTACCGAACTAAAGTTACCTTTCGGTAATATGGGGAAGTTTTAAAAACAATTAAAGAAAGAATAGTACTAGCGGAAATTGAAATATTGTCGCAATTCTTTTAAATATACAAGAATGTAAGATTAATAAAGTATTTATTTGGAAATGATTTTCATACAATAAAACTAAACCTACTAGTGGATAACGCAAAGTAAGAAGTCGTGGTTTATATAAAAATAATATTAATATATTTATTGGGATAACCTCTCTGAACTAGTGCACAAATTGATGTTTCTATATAAAAACAAAACAAAACTGCATTACTAGCAAATAAAATTAAAGTTTTATTTGTTTTGATTAAGTTTTTTGTTAATAATCAACTTGTTTAACTTATCTACTTGTTTATTAAGTTATTATTAAGTTACTATGATTTGTTATCGAGGTTCACAAAGAATGATGAGATATAAAATGAAATTTTATTAGTGAACTTGCTCAGATGACGAGGGGTAGTTTTTGCTTGAAATTTCCTCTGTGACGATGAGCTGTTATGCCTTGGATGCCCGTATCGAAGACTTAAAATGCGAAAAACGTCTTTTTCGGTTTCACAAAATGCAGATTTGTTCAAATTTCAGTTGTCAAAGCTAGGATGAGTTAATTCCTGAAATTTAGATAAATATAATAAGCCTGATATCGCTAAAAATCCAACGATTTTATAAATCAAAATTGGAGTGCAAGTTTTTCTTCTTATACCAATTAATTATATTTTTTATAAGTTGTTGATAAAACAAATATTTTTTAATTTTGAATTGGACTTGATAAACATTTTGAATTGCCTCTTTTTAATAACTTTTTTCCTCATAAACTGAAGATGGGAATAGAATAAAATTCCCGAAAGTGGTATATATGCGTATCCAAAACTGGAAACATGAGTTATAAATATGCAATTTTAAGAAAAAGATCTCCAAATAACAAACTGATATTAGAGATTTTAGATTGTTATTTTTGACTTGAAAAATAATTAGTTGCAAATGTTGGTGCAAAAACTATATAAAAAAATTTCGGCAAAGCTTAAATCTGAAAAAGCTCCAGCACTAATAGTCCTGCATAGAATGGACTCAAATTTGTTTGGTAGTATGAGGAGTCCGGTTCTATATTGCTAATTTTGTAAATTAATTTAAAACTTTTGGCGATTTTGACAATTTGAAAGACAGAGTGCAAAACAAGATGGATGGTCAGTCTCATTTTGATCTCAAGTGATAACACATGATGTCAAGTTATGAAGTTCTAAAAATAAAATTCAATTAACAACGTTAGACGATATATTATTTCAAGTTGAATAATATTTACCAATGCTTTAATAGAAAGAAATTTAACTGATAATACAACCACAGAAACTTGAATACTTGAATATTTTACCTGCTAGTTTGGTTTATGATTTACAATCAAGACACAAATTGGACTATATTCTATGCAATCCTTCAAGAAGATGTTATCTAAAATTTCTAAGGTATCCGTTTTTCGATTATTTGTCTATATTTGAAGGACAAGGTAGATGTTTTTTTCATTTGTATCTTGGACTCAATTGAGGTTTTAATACAACATAATGGTCTTAAATACAATAAATAGTTACCGCGTTCAAGGCTCCAGATAACTATTTAAGAGAAAATTGTCATAATTTTGACACCTAAGTATGAGATCTTGCGTAGAGGACTTTAATATCAGTACTTACTTTTTCATTTCGATCAAAGGAACACTATTGTTTTTATTATTAACAGTTTGGCGAGAATCGACTACAATTAACTTGGTAATTTTATTACAACAACCAACGATTAGATATAGGTAAATTCAATTATGTAAATTTTAATAACGTAGTATATCTACTGCAAATTTTACTATTAATAAATTAGCTGGATTAGAGATAGTCAGCAAAATATATTAGATACATAATAAATATGTGCAGGACAGCTAATAAAACAGTTGTAACTAAATCAATATATAAATTTAAGACTAGTTCCTTACTCAACATCGTCTTTGTAGGATTGCAATTATCCTGTTTTCAGTTTTGATAATAGTATTGAACCACAGAAGCACTTTTGCTGTGATTGCATAGTTTACGGTAGGAGTTGCTAAAGATATACCTCACATTTACTTGCAACATAATGTGTTATAGATAACTGCTGTGAAAGTAGATTATACGTAGTAGAAAGAATAAATTTAAAAACATAATGAAAATCCAAACTTTGTATCCTCATCTTTCGATATCCCATCAAAATCTCTCCAACGGAAAGCACGATCGAAATGAAATAACTGGAAATTCAGTGAAAAGTTCTAGGGTTAACACTACTATTTCCTGATCTAGGAGAAACTTCATTTCATTTGTTTTTAAAACTCCGCAACAAACACAAGCACAGCAGCACGTTAATGCCGAATTCTAACAAGTACGAGCTGCTTTGGACGACTTTAAAGACTTTAAGGTCGAACAAATAATAAGTCCTTTATTTTAGTTAGAATTTGACCATTTTTTGAGGTGGATTAGTTCTCTTTTACTAAACATTGTAATCTGTAAAACGAATTTTCTCCAGTTTTGTCTGTTTTCTATTTCTTCCCTCCACCTGTTGACTTTCAACTCCTTCAAATTTTCTTCCTCTCGTGCGGTTCTCTCTCTGTTTCCATTCCGCGATTTTTCTCTTTACTATACCTTTATCCTTCCTCATCACGTGACCAAGTCAATTTATTCTGTTGGACTTGATCGTTTTTACAATATCTTCGCCGCCCATTGCCTAATATTTTCCTTAATATTGTTTTCTCAAAAATTCTCATTTTTTCCTCTTCTCTTTTGCTCATCCATACCGTTTCCACCACATAGCAGGGCGTATGACGGTCTTCTAAGTCTTTATGCTGGTTTTTCTCGATAAATTCTTATCTATTAGCAGTTGTTTGTTCACGAAATATGCTCGACTTCGATGTTGTAATCTTCTTCTCAATTGTTGTTCACTCATTTGTATTGTTTATATGGGTTCCCAGGTAACAAAAACCATGGACCTCCTCATATGCCTTGTTGTTGGCTTTCAATTCCGCTTTTCTTTCTTTGTTTCCTTTCCGATATCATATATTGTCATGTTTCATTTTGTATAAGCATCTTAAGTTGTAAATAATATTTAAAAAAAAACAGAAATTAACTTAAAAACATTCAAGTAGATAATTTGTTTTAAGCATGTGAGATTTTTCTTTTAACTGAACATCCGTGGTGATGAATAATTCGGTTTCATTTTTTTTTAGATTAAATGATTGTTCAAAGTTGAAAAGCACAGCCAAGGAAATTTTGAGTTGAGTTTTCAATTATTATGAGTATAAAAGATATTTTTGGTCCACGATTTTTAAATGAAAAGACAAATGCCAATAATCATCAATGAAGTCGATGAGAATTCAATCAATTATTAATTTGTGAATAAAAATAAAAGTGTAATAAATCAACCAATGCGTAGTGCAACGAATTTGCATTCCCACCAAAATTAAGTGGGAGAATAAAAGTTTTCAAAATTACAAAAATCAAGGAGCGAGAAAAATTGGTGAAATAATTCATTCTGGGTAAAACCGTCAACTCGTCAAGTTCGAAAATTTAAAAGCCCGGAGTCAAAAGTTTAAATTATTTGAATTTGAATTGTAATTGACAAATACAATTAAAAGATTTGACTTACCTGAAGATTACAAATTCAGAGTAAGAGTGCTTGTGCCAATACTTTTCAACAGAAAGAAAACCTCAATTATTCACGACCAAAGATAATCGTCAGCAATAGCAGGAACAAGTAAGGCAACGTATGAACGCCAGATTTTCACAAAAGGTGAAATGGTAAATGGAAACAACAACAAACAAATGAAAACTTCTAATTATGGGTGAGAACAATTTAAGTGCACGAACGATTAATTTTTCGCAAAATTTGAAACCACGATAAAATTGTTTATAAAATTTGTATTAATTGCCATCAAAATTGCAACTTTGTCTAGGTGGTTGAAAAAATTACAAAAAATTTAAATAAGACCAAAATTGCAAAAAGACGGAATTGATTTATTGGTAAACCGATGTAAACGGATGATGATCAAAAACATCAAAATTTGAAATTTAAATGCTATATAAAATTTATTTAGCTGTGTATTTGTAAGATAAAATTTTGCTTAACTTTTCGATAAAATTATAAATATTTAAAAAAAATCCGAAAATAAGGTAAATAATTAGGTTTTCTTGAATTTAAACCATTTTACACATTTGGACATCGCAATATATTTGGTCTACTATTGGTTTATTTTTAATCCCTATGTCAATGATTCGTCTTTTATCTTCTTGATCGTTTCTTTTATAACAAAAATCATGGACCTCCTCAATAAGGTATTCTGCTAGTAAAAATATAAAATAGAGAAAGAAAGTAAAATGTTTTCAACGCCGTTATAATGATCAATATGGAACTTACAGAAAAACTATTATTCAAAATTTTCCAAAACTAAATTCTTCAAATGACAGAGTAGAGGGAAAAGTTCAAATAGAGCAGCAGATCTCAGAAACCTTTAAAATCAGAAAGGGTGTAAAGCAGAAATTTTTTTTCCCATATTATACAAAATCTATGATGAACATAATTATGCACCGACGAGTTTTGGAGATCTGCATTAATGGAGTTTAAGTTGACAATAGAATCAGGGTTCATCGCAGCAATTGCAAGGAAATTGTCAATGAATTGCAAGAATTGGTATACAAGTAGTTGGTCTGCTGTTTATTCGTCGGATTATCACTAATTTTCAGTCGATGACACTGAAATTTTTACTGAAAATGTGATTTTACAATTTATAAAAAGAATAAGATTGATAATCGATCAAGATAACAAGGAAAAAACGAAAATCATGATTGTATAAAGAGCAATAATAACACCAGGACTGACATTTCCAAATTGGAAACTTTCGCTGACTAAGGCCCAGTTTTTCAATCGCGAGTTAACCCAAATTCAATGGTTAACCTACAGTTATGACTATTTTGATTGGTCAGGAGTCGAAGTTAACTATTGATTTTGGGTTAACTCGCGATTGAAAAACTGGACCTTAGTTATCTAAGCTGAAATGTTTCAAAACAGCCCCACAACTTAAGAGTAGGGATTTTAGGCCTTAGACATTTTTATTTTGTAAATTATAAATTAAATGAAAAGCAGAAAACAAAAAAATGAAAAACGGATCGAGAAAACCTTTTATGATAATCTCAATTTCAAAATTAATTTCGAAAAACATTTTTAAGATTAATTGGCAAAATAAACAATAAAATTCGTTGGTAATACATCCAATCAGAATTTAAAGACTAAAAAAATCAAAACTTTCCAAAATAAAAATTACCCTACTGTATATTTAGATGTTATATAAGAAAGTTGCCCAATATGAAGAATTATGCTATTTTGGAAAAGTCAAACATTTTGGACAATGAGGTATGCCAGCTTTCGAGACTACAAAGAATTTTTGTTTTAACTTGGGTTGTATAAAGTACATTCCCATGTTACCCAAAGTTACAATTCAGTAATCATTATCAAATTGAACTTTTATAAAGTTTATCCCGTCAACAATAATTAGTAAATTGTATTTAACTTTGTACTCTATTTATATAATATGAGAATCTTTCATGCAATGCGTCAGGTTTTAGTTTATGAATCGATATCAAATAACTGTTGCTTCGTCAATTTAAACAACGGGTAGATTTTTTTACAGTGTTTCCATTGCGAAGTTTTAAACATTTCTAGATGTAGTGGAACAGACTAAAAAAATTGAAAATTAAATATGAATTGTTGAAAAAGAAGCCCATTGCTAACATTTTTTTAATATACTTTTAATGTTTTAAATCTTTGAAAGCTCATTGTGGTATTCAAATTTGAATAAATCATAAAATATTCAAAAATCAATAATTAATATATTAATAATTTTGTACCAATATTTTGAAATTTTGTGTTTTGGTATCATTTATAGGTGTCGCCAATGTATAATTTGTTCGTGTTTGCCTGATTTATTAGTGATCATTTGAATTATCAATTTGAAGGGTTTTATAAAAAGGTGCATTTAGAAAAGTGTATTTTAATGGTTTGGTTGTAATAACAGTTAAGTTTGTCTAAATAATCAACAGAGCTGGAATGCAATTATCGAAAAGAGAAATTCTTGAATATTGTTACAAGATATTATTATGTCACAGCTTTTGTTATAATATGGTAATATGGATGTGATTAATCGTAAGTTTTAAAACTTCTATCATATTATTAAACTTCGCCTATTTGTTATTGCTGTCGACATTATTTTACATAAGGACGACCATTGTTTCCCACTTATTCGTGAAACTTATCCGAACGACTTAAGCTTTTCTTAGCTAAGAAGCTTTCAGATAAATGAATTTGAAGCGCCTCGATCTCGTCCTTTTATTGGACAAACACGTTTTACGAGAAAGAAACGGTAAAATATAAGAAAAACGGTTCAGTGGAGCGCTATATCTTTTTGGAGCCGAGGCAAAACTGATTAGCATAAGATCGGCTGCCCTTGTCTTGAACTGTTAATGTGTTCATCGTGAACACAAAACTAAAACGTTTGAATAGGGAACGCGCACGAGATTGACTTGAATCGCAGCTTTCTTAGACGCTTGAAATAAAACAAAATAAAAGATTGCATTTTAGATTAGAGGAGAAGCGCTTTTCCGAGATATTTAGGTAATTTCATTGAATTGTTTTAAGTCCAGAAAATTTTCATTACGCTTTGTTATTTTCTTTTAACTTCTTTTTAGGCACCATAAAATTACTTTAAGGTTTTAATTTTTATTTTGAACTACGTATTATTTATGTTTTTGATTTTTCTGTTTATTTTATGCTTAAAAAAAAGTTGCCAGTATTTATGCACACAACTCTCGTATAAATTTATAAAAATCAGCAAACTTCAGTCTAATAAGAAATCTATAACTTTCGTCACGAAACACTTGACTCGTCTATGCTAATGGATCAACAACGCGCTTTTGTGACCCCTCCAAAAGACGAAGCCACTTGTCATCTAGCAAGTAAACAGCCTGACTCGATGTTTGCTTACGAGCTTGCTATTTGTCAAACATTTTATTTTCTTTCGTAGTTTAGTCGGTGCAAACTTGAAGCGGATGACATATTGGCTCATTTAACGGGAGGCGAGACTTCTTGTGTACTTTTATCGCTGCAGATTACTTTGTCTACATAACAGATTAAATAAAATATTTTTCATCCAAAAACTACAAGCGTTTACCTTTATTTGTGTTTGCAAATTAGGAATTTGTTTTTCCTAAATACTTGGCGCTTTCGCAAGTTAAATGGATCTAGGTCAAAATAATCAACAGTTGATTTGCTTTGAATGTTGAAAAATCTCTGACATACAAATGGCATGGATCGTTAAATCTTTTTTTTTAAGTTAAGTATACCATAATTATCTAAAAACAAGTAGTATATCATAAAGGATAATTTTGTCAGGAGGATCAACCTAACTTTCATACATTAACATAGTATGCTGTACATACTCGTAGGTACATAGTTGTGAGGTTGTCCACTATTTTAAAGTTTTCAATATTCGTTTAATTAATTCATAGCACTCGGTGAAAGTAATTCAATTATAGTTTGTCAATGTCGAAAGTGCTTGAAGTACCAAATACTAAATCTTCTTAAAAATAATTACATATCAATTACTAAATTATTTTGCAAAAAAAAATTAATTCAATTATCAAATTCTTCGTAAAAGTAATTGAAATATATAAAAATTAACCAAAAAGTAATTCAATATTACTTCCAAATTATCCAGAAGTATTTCAGTTACTCAAAGTATTTCAATTACTCGAAGTAACTCAATTATAGGTACTCCAAAAATATCAATATTAAAATTAGAAGGTTAATTTAAAAGTTAGTGTTAGGTAAGACGATAACATTTAAATTGAATTTAATATTTCTTTATGTAATAAAAAAATAAATGTGAGACAAAAGCACAAATATACTTTTTTTCATAATAAAATCAACAAAATATTCTAACTATTATTGATTGATAATAAATACTCCTATAAATCAATATTTATTTAACAAAAAGAAATTTTAGATACTAAAAGCATATTTCGTCTCACTTGGTATACTACCTTCATTGTATTATTATAATTTTATTCATGTAAATGAAAGTTATTTAAAAATATTTTTGTATACTTAATATGAATTTTGAATTTAACAAAACGACCAACTTGAAATAAATTTATGCGCTTTTATAATATTTGAGGCAACAAGTAAAACAGGAAATGTTAGCATAAATTGAAGAGAATCTGTGCAAACGACTGTTAAGTGCTGGATTGAATATCCATGTCTAAACAATACGCAGTTTCATCCAACCTGATTTTATCCATATCTATTGCCCAGAATGTATATTGCTATGGAGATTAGATTGGATATGATGGCTTGTTGTTGATTTAAGATATTGCTAGGCTAAACGTCATGTTGTTCTAGTAAAGTGCCGTAAATTATTGTTTGCGGTAGTTCTAGTAATGGAATTACATCGATTGTAAAAGCTACATATAGTTTCCAGATATATCACGTAAATGTCGATTGTGCAAAATTATTTTATGAAACTCTACAAAAATTGCAAACATTAATTTACAATCAAAGTAATACATCTATTTATGCAAGCCAATCTAAAGAAGTAAAAGTTATAAAAATTACATTTTAACTATTCGAAAATTAAGTAGGAAGTTTAAATTAGCGGGATAAAGCAACAAACGGTAGCTAATATTCCAGTACGTAGTACGTGCACCTAGAAGTTTGAAAATGTGGCTCACGTCTTTCTTGAATTTACATTGTTGGGCCGAGAGAGTAAATTACAGGGGCTCAGTCAACTCGGAGAGATTTAGCCCCCTGGGAGATGACAGTTTATTGGGATAAGCACTTAATAGGCGCAGGGATGAGGCTGCCTAACTTCGTTACGCCATTGCCTTAATTCATAAAGCTTTTGTTTTCGCATTGTCTTTGTTCCTGGTGAAAGATATTGACGTTGAAAGTAAGTGCTTTTTTATTTCGTTGATATAAAAAAAATGCGAGAAGATTTGATAAAATTTTAAACAATAACTGTAAACCTCTAACTTTTTTTAATAAAAACAAAAGCAGCAGCGCTAAGTCATAATACCTAAAAAAAAAGTTTTCGCGCTCTATGGGAAAGAGTGTAAAACAAAATGGCACTCGACAAAGATTACACAAAAGCTATTTTGTATTTACATTTCCCAAATGAGTGTACACCTGTAAAGCAGCTTTTTTTGTTTTATCAATTTAATAACATGCTTTAATACATTTAAAACGTTGTGTGTTCAACATAACAAGTATACTATAATAGTATACTAATAATGCCAAGAGGTATACAGTCCTCCAGTCTTCCTCGAGAGCATATTATATTGGTTCAGCATGCGCTTCATGTTGCACTTAGCATATTCGATGGATAGCATTATCTCATTCCACATTTTAAGTTAATAAAATTATGTATACCAACCTAATACCGAAATACCGAAATTGAATATTTGAGAAAGTTAAAACAAAAGTCCAACATAAATATCCCTAATTTGTGAACCATATCTTATTTTTACGAACAACCTGTGCTTTATATGTCGTAAAACTAACGAAACGTACGAATAAAGGTAAAAGTCAATCGTTATTATGTTTACATAAAAAAGACCTACACCAAAGAGAATTTTTACACATAAAATGTTCCAGTTATAAAAAGCAAATAACTCAATTTTGACTTCAATTCCTATTCGTGATTACATCAAACTAGTGTCCGTATAATATGAATCGGACGTAAACGCCATCGTTGGCTGTAACGGAAATAAGAGTATTTCCGACAAAATCCCGCAGTGTCTGTTTTTATCAACTGATTGTGCCGCCATTCTTTAGCAAATCAAGATGAATGTTTCATTTTACGATCGATTGTAGAAGCCCACTTAGGCAGCTTTTACGATTATTCGTTTACTGCAACTTCTTTCAGTCTTGCATCAAACATAACTAGATAAAATTTGGTAAAGTGCTGGTTGACTAGGAGTGTGCACTTTGGTTTTGTGCTTTTTAGATAATCACGCAAATGTCAATTTTTTAAAATATAAGCTTGCCCTATTTTCCAAAATTATCCTTTTCGTTTTATCAACCTATTTATGGAATATTTTTAAAATGTTATTTTATAATACTCGTAAGCGATTACCTATAGATACTTTGTACATTTAGATATTAATTTGTGTGAATAAATTTCTTATGAGAAATTCAACAAATAATACTTGAGTGAAATAGTAAACACATTTGAGGTTTCCCCTAGCACTGTTTAATATGTTAATATGATTTGCGTGCTGATCTACATTAATCAAGCAGACAGTACTTTATCTCCGGCGTTAGGTGCTGCTTTCATATAACTGTTAGTTCTCGATCACCATTAATCAGAGATCACTGTAATCATCCAGCTTCATATCAAATAAATAACCTGTTTTGTAACGATGTTTTGATTGCATAGTAATGTACGCAGGAAGCTCGAACGAATAGAAGTTCTGATAACATTTAAAATGCGTTCTAATTTGTTTCTTCCTACAATGAAAACTGAAAATTAAACTGAATACTTGAAGTTAAGCACGATATATGTAAATTTATTTCAAAATGGGTTTGTACAGACCAGAAATTGTATAAATTACAGTTCCACTTCGCGCCGGTTATTATAGTCAAACTAGTTTATTGAATTTTGTTTCTATTGCACAGTTAAATCCAATAGATTAAAATGCGTTGAAATGTGAAAATTATCTTCGAAAAGATAAAGTGTAAAAGGTCAAAAAGATGCGCCATAAAAACCTTGTAGGCATGAATAATTATATTATGTTGGCTATATTTCACACACTAAAGGTATTATTAGTATTAAAATGCGAATTTTACACGGAATGCCAATTAAAAGATTCATATTAGCAGAAATGGTAATGTTTTATCATAAAATTATAACATTTCTCGAAATCTGGCTTTGTGGGTCGATGGAACCAATCAAAGCTCATAACCGGCAGGATAATAAAATTGTTCACAATAAAAATTTAAAAAATCTTACATCCATTAAAACGTGTATATTCCTAAACAGTTCTGTTATATTATGTGCTTTTAATTGTTATTTTTCCTTCAAAAGTACGATAGAAAACCATTAAATATGAAAAAGAAAATTGAAGGTTTTTTATGAGATGAGGATGAATAAAATCGGCTCAATGGTTACTTCACAATTTAATTTTGAATATCAACTTTTTGATGTACATTTTACAAGTCACTTGACGGTACGTGTACCATGTGTCCGGGCAATCCAAATTTAGGTGGGGAGAGAGCGTGCTTCAATCCACTGCATGCGGTTGCAGAGGCAACATCGTTCGAGTTCCTACATTATCAAGTGCATTTGCTTTCCAAGGATTGTTTTAATTGACATTTACATTGTCAAATCTCGGATCCCACTATTCAAATTTTGTCATTTTCGAGTTGCGTCGCGCTCAGGGAAGTTTTTGTACTTAAGAAAATTACTCTATTTTTTTTAAATTTGCAGTTGTTTTCACAGAAACCCAATTCTCAATATTTCCAGCCCTAAAAAGGACTATGCTATGCATCAAGTGTATGCAGAATTGCAAATAAAAATTTTTATTTTCACTATTATGTACGTTTTCCTACCATCCAGTGCAAAAATTTCGTCGAAATTTGAAAACGTCAAACATCGACCGTCCCCCTTGGATCTATTTTTTGATTTATATTTTATTTATTTATTACTATTTAATTTAGTTTTTGTATTTTATTATGATAACCCAATCAGGATATGGAATTAACCTGATTATGTAATTATAAAATATTTTATAATTTGCAGATTTGATTATTATTATTAATTCAGGTGTATAGGTGGTTTTGAATTCCTCTCCTTCTTTCAGATTCTTTGTAACCTTTCAGCTCTTAATTTTTTAGGTTGCTAATTTAAAATAAACCAGTCAGAAGTGTATTTTGTAAGAAAAAATCGAGAGGACGGCTTTTCATAACTTCCTACAGCAATAGTTCCTAACCTTTTCAGTCTTGTTACCCCTGTGACCTATCAGGAAAATTGATTTTACCCCTCTTTACATTGTGATCGAAGAAAACAACACATGCATACCAATAGCGTACCATTAATTACCAGCATTATTACCCCCCAGAATAGCTGTTTTATCCTCGCAGAGGTAATTACCCCCAGGTTCGGATTTTTTTTGGTTTGGTAATAAAAATTTGCTGTGAAACTCGATTTCTCAAGTTGTGCAGTGAATATGTGCTTTCAGGCGGCTGTTTGGTCAGGTACACCCAAGTTAAATTAAAATCTTCAAGATTATTATTTACTCTGAGTCTGAACTCAGGGCAACAAATTTTTTCCCTTGATTGTAGCCGTATTAAAGTCATGTTTTTTTAAATTACAATTTAGCTGATGAATGGTCACACAAAATTAACTTAAATATTAATTAATTAACTAGTTTATTTATATGTTAATAAAACAGTAAGATTTATTGAAGATAATAAATTTTTGGTGACAGCAAAGATATGAAAGTACTAAATACTGTCAACTCTGAAAACTATGCTGAAAATCCTACTTGTGCTATTTAGATATTAAGTAATAGAGACTTACCAGTGGTCTTCAAAATTTCCGGCTCTGTTCGGATAATGTACTATAAATTAGAGGAAGAGAGAAGGATGAATGGATAGGAACTGATAAGTACTATGATGAGTTAATTTAACAATTATTGGATAGCTAAGAAAACACTTACATTACCAGGAAAACTTCTTTAATTCATATTACGTCAAAATTGGTCTGAAATTAAAAATGTCGATTCATATTAACAACAAATATACATAGTTCATCTGGGCATTAGTAACAGAAACATAAATTTCAATTTAAAATAAAAAAATTAAAAATTGTATTATCTTTTTACTAAAAAATTATTAAATGAAACAATGAAAGGTAGTACATTTCTTTTTGAATTGATATTAAAATTTATATTTTGTGAACAGTTGGCAAATCACTTTTACCAGCTTAGGCAGAAAAAATTTATTTATAATATTAATTTATTGATCAAACAAGAATCAAAATAATATAATTATATATAAGTTTTGTTAATTGAATTTAAAGTTGCAAAGCTATTCGTGAAAAATTAGGGGGGGGGGCTGTAGACATGATGCCCCCCTCCAAGTCAAATTTTAGGGTAAAATTTGTGTCAAACGTTGGAGCTTTGTTAGCTTTGTGGAGCTACGATTGAGCTTCAATGAGCTTTTATATTCATCGCTGTAATTTATTTATTTTCGAAGCTATCGGTTTTTTAATTTTGCTAACCTCCGAGCAAGTGGCGCGTGAAACCGGTAATTTTAATTTCGTAAACAATTTATTATTGAGTGTGTAAACAAATGAATTACACTGCAAAAATAAGTTTTCAAGAAAATCTTATTTATTAATGCAATGATTTTAAACATCGACCGACCCCTTTTTTATTTAACCTCACTCTACATAGTAAACTTATACAGGGTTAGTCGTAGATAGTTTGAAGAAAAAAATTCTGACTGAGTAAAATCATGAAGATTTCTTGAAAATTTTACTAATATATCAGTATCATCAGGAGGATCTTTAAAAGCTAAGCAAGTTTTGTAAAAGAATAGGTAGGAAAAACTATATTAAGATTCGGGAGGGGGAACAGAAATATAAATGCAGCTCAAACGATGGGAGTAGAAGCTCAAACGAACTAATAATAAGTATATTAATAATAAAAATGCGTTAATCTGCAATGAGTTTTTACGTTCATCATTATAATTTAAATTTTTTCGAAGTGATTCCGACTTTTACGGGAAATACAAAAGTAACTTTTCTATTTTTTTTAATGCTTTTATAACACAATTTTTTTACCAAACTGTCTACGACTAACTCTGTATAAATATATTTACTGTGGATCGTTAGTAAAGTAAAATAAAAAAATTGCCTTCAGTCCATCCAATAAATTGTTTACGAAATTAATCTTAGGGGATTCACTCGCAACTTGCTCGGAGCTCGACAAAACTTGAAATACCAATAACTTAGAAAACAATTAAATTACAATGATGAACGGGGTAGCTCAATGGATCTCTAACGAAGCTTTCTCGATTGACACCAAATTTACGTGAACATTTTTAATACGACAAAAAATTGAAAAACATGTCCACAGCCCCCCCCCCCCCCAAACATTTTGTGAATAACTCCGCGACGGTTTAGGCTCAAATGACGGGAATGGAAGCTTATTAGGGCTCAAACGTTTGACAGCAATTTCAGTAAAAAATTCGAATTAAGGGGGGGGGCAGCGACATGTACCTCTAGTCCGGTTATAACGGACCTCGTTAGAAAAAAATTTGCTTATAGTGAACTAATCTAAACGTCCTGTAAAACGGCTTATCTATAAGACTAAGGAAAATATTTACCAAATACCTATATAATGTGCGTATCAAATCATTTGTTTCTAAAAACATAATTATAATATTGTTTTATTATTATATTATTATTTTACACTTTAAATTAATTTTTATTAAAATTTTATATTAACTTCAAATTAAAGAATTCGTGGGATGATGCTCATTGATTCTAAGACAGTATTATTTCTTTGAATGTATATTAGGCTACACAATTCTTTCTTAAATTAAATTAATTCCAATATTTTGTAAAAAAAAAACATTAGTAGATATCTCAATTTTTCTTTAAATTTCTAATTTTTTGATTTTGTTTGAATATTTATCTTTACGATAGCATAGCAAGTCATGTTGACTATGTAATTCAAGGTTTAACGTAATATTATTATTATGATATACATATTTATTTATTATAGTATGAAAGCAATTTATTTTTTAACTTAATGTACATTCAATTAAATTTATAACAATATCTAAAATTAAGGACTAACAATAACTATGTTTAGGTATCTAAAAACAAAACTTTATTATATGATTTATTTATTATTTATTATATGATTAATTTATTTTACAACTTTTATTGATATAATTCAAAAGTCATATATTGTGGATTCCTATATAGTTTGGTAGATATTACTAAGATGGTATGTAAATTATTCATAATAATATGTAGATATAGCTAGATTACATAAGAAAGTACCACCAGATATTAATTTAAAAGTGATCAATTTTTTTATGGTTGTATAGCAAAACACTTTTATATCTAGTAATTTTCCGTTTTATTGTGATTCATTTTGTGTAATCTCAAACTAAACTTTTTAGTTGTATAACCTTTCATAATAAAATCTGTTGGCAAAGCGACGTGCTAGCTATAAAGAACGATACAAAAAGTAAAGTTTTGCTATTGTTAAAACGTCGAAAAGTATATGTATGTTATACAAGATTATTTCAAAAGTTACAAATACAAATATCAAAATATAACTGTTGTAGAATCTTTAATGAGTTTAAGAAAGATAAAATTCTACATAAACATAACCACCAGTGTAGTTGACTTATTTTATGGCTTTAAATTTAACTTTAAGTTTATGCTTAACTCAGTTTGTTATTTTTTTTTAGTAATTTTTGCAAACTTTCTTGAATCGTATTTTCGAATTAAAATTGAGACATTTTATTATTGTAACTTTTAATATTCGTACCAAGAAGAACATATTTTGGTTTTGACTGTAACGTGCTTCTACACTCACGTTAAACTATTCTTCGATGTTAATTATTTTTTTAACATTGGGTTTAACCTGTTGAGCAATTTACTTGTGACGTAAGTCTCGACCAATCAAATCAAAATAATTATTTTGAAATAACGCATGCGCATTGTAATTACCAAGGTAAGTTCGTGATTACAAAAATATTACATTTAAATTAAAGATCCATTTTAGGCCAAAAAATAAACTGCAGAGAGAAAAAAAGGTTTGTTGGTATTTAACCTCATTTGAATGTATAATATAATAATTTTTAAAACAGATGACCTACGTTCAGAACATATTTAATGAATAATTTATATTTTAAATATAAATTACATGTAGCCATGTAGTTTAATATTTTCTTTTCTAAATATAGCACCGGATGCGGAAAACTTAATAGAAGTTCACACGTGCTGGTATTGTGCTATTTCATCTGATCTAAATCCAATAGGTAAGTGCGAAGCTTCTTTGTTTCACAAGTTTCCGCGTTATTCGCAGTCCCGCGGGCGCAAATCCTTCTTTTTGTTCGACTTGCAACTCGATGCGGGCTCTTATAAGGTTTTTTATTTCTCGCTTCTTTTTTAAATCGTTTTACTAAAACTAATAATAATGTCCCTTGTAGCGATACCAGCATATAAATGTGTACAATTTTCTTCTAAATAAAAAGATTCCCAACTTGGGAAATCAACTAATTTTTAACTCTCAAAAGCGTTAATTATACTGCAAAGAATTCAAAGTTATACAGTTAAATAAAAGTTGAAAAGTTAATGAATTAAATTTAATTTAAATTACTGCACGATACAATAAAATTTAATTTTTCAAGAATTATATTCAACAATTTCAAATTGTGCCATGCTGAATTAGATACTTACGACCAATCAAGTCATATTAATAAAATAGCACAAAATTGTACCTCGATATTAAATATAATAAAAACAAATTTACTAATCACGATTTTATTTAAATGGAACTAACAAAACCTGTTGAATTTAGATAGACGCTGTTGCGCTTTTCTAAAAATAAATTTAGCTTTATTAAAATTTTTGAATGGTAGATCCTAATTTCTATTAAATATTTAAAACCTTCTAATCCAAACTGGTAATTAAATAATTACATTGATCGTAGAAAATGAAATTGAAATAATTAACCTATTTTCTTATTTCATTGTATTTCGTTATCGTGAATAAATAAATTCATTATTTGTTTATTATAATTTTTATAAAATTGTAAAACCTCAAATATCTACCCAAGTTTTCAGTAAAAGCATTTTCCAATGTTTGGTATATTTCTGTCTAATAATAGAAAATTTATTAATAATTCTTGCATTAGGGTTAAGAGTGCACTAATTTGAATTACTCCCACTGTTAATTAACAAGTTAAAGGGCACCGGCGCGGTGCGACGCGACGCCGTCTTAAAAAACAAAGTTGTGGGTGTTGTAAATACTCTCATAATTGAGTTATATTATAAAACATAAAGATTTAAAGGTTTAATATTATAGTATATAGAATAATATATTATACTAATAATACAATATTACCTATAGTAATACCAAAAAATTATAATATTAAAAATACAACATAAGGTGAGTGAATGACCGAGTGGTATCTCCTGGGTACCATATATTTATTTACGCAACGTGTACCTGCTTACCCCAGGTAAAAATTGATTTAAATGATTTCCTGATTCGAAATTGAATAAAATATATGTACCGAAAATAATATACAAATTACATAATATTATGATTTTCTTAGTTAAATATTAATCTGTATTTAAAATAATATAATACATTATATTATAATATACCTACTTTTTACTAAATAACAAAATGTAATTTGACGCTTAGTGCTTGGATGTGTTTAATAATTTAAGTGTATTTAGTATCACTGTCATAACTGGTCGTATTTAAATCATTGAAAGTGCTGAGTTGAAGTTAGGGCCTACTCCCGACAGGCTCTTCCTGCCCGGATTAACATCACGGCAAGGATATATGAGGATAATTCCAGGCAGTCGAGGCTCCATTTTAAAAGAAGATAAATGTTACGTTTTATCTAGGTAAATTTATGTGAAAACGCATCATAATTGTGAGCTGTTTATACGCTCCAGTGGAAAAGTGTCTCTACAGTTAGCGTTAAACGAACTCATCTATATACCATCTCATATTTCACTAATTTCACGGCAATATTAGCCTAGAATGTAATGGCTTTTCTTTCCCACTCTCCCAAATCTGCGTAAACTTGTTTTTCTTTTCGAAGCGGATACGGGTTGGCGATGTTATCTGTGCCGGCAGGCGAAGGACGAAGCAAACTTTTCCGGAGGCCATTAAGATAAAATCATTCTTCCACTGCAAATTTTATCAGGGCGCGGTCAACATCTTTTAGGATTAAAAAATGTCCTATTATTTAAAAAGTAATTTTATTAAGGTCATGCGTCTTATTAATAAAATAGATTGAAAATAATAATGTAGTAGTATATTGAATATAATTATTATTGTTGTATTATCCGCGAACGTCTTCAAAAATACAAATCGAATTGATACATAAATATGTCAGGTTAACCAGCCTTTGCGCTTTACAACCAACCGACAAACAAACTAATGCGTATCCAAATAAATGTCCTCTTGGTCGGCGGCGCCGAGGCGCGTGGTGATGCGGTGCCAACAGGCGCCCGCTGCTTATGATTCATGGCGTCCGGAACCTTCCATATCTCGTAACCAACACCTACAATCGGCAGTTACAATTTAATCTAAAACCGAAAATTATCGCCAACTTTTAACTGAAAATCCGACGCTTTTGCATGTCGTAAAAACACCGTCGCGATATAATTTCATAGATGTAAACTTTACTGCGTTTTGCGCTTTATGCGTCCAATATTATCCCTGTACGCTAATAAAATTACACGTTCTCTCAGTTGGTTGTCACGAAAATTTGTTTCGGGCTATAATATAGCGACATTTAAATTCAACAATTCTTTGAAAATTATACGCTATTTCGTTATACAACAGGTCTAAATTTAAAAATTGGATACAAAAAGAAATAACGTGCAGTATTTTATTTTATTTTACGAAAATTATATAAAGTGAAACTTGTTCAACGACCACCTAATTTAGAAAATAGATATCTACAGCTAAGTGGGCTGACACATTTGACAATTTCTGTTGGGTGTAATTACCTTCCTAGCACCTTTGCTATCTTAATTAGACAAATTAGCTTTGAAGCAAAGACCACTAAGATGCATTAGCTAGCATGTACAGTCAGCAAACATAAGGACAATGTAGAATACATGATACCCCTGCGATAGATAACATGCGGGTCCTCCCACCGATCTGGGGTTGATATATATGCGTCCACGGCACACTAATGGCCGCATGTTGATTGCGAGTTTTAAAGGGGACTGAATTTATAGCAGATCAGGAGTTTAGGGCCGCCCAGCGCTCGTTATTTATCTCCAAATCCTTTTAATACATTTACTTGACTCGATATAACTGTCCGAACATTCACAAAATTCTAGATAAAAAGTTCGGTTTTTGTTGTATTGTACGCAATCATATAAATATGTTTTAGTAAAGCAATGTGTCCCAACCAAAATTTTTTTGTAATCATACCTAATATTTTGCCCTTTGTCTTTTTTATGTCTTTTTTAGAGATGCATTAATAATTCACATACCTACATACCCATGGATACCTAGCTAAGTTATTCTTTTAACCCTATACTTACAGGATTTGATTTTCAGAATTACCTCGTTTAATTTTATATTTAATATAGGATAGTTTTTACCAGTGGCGTAGCTACCGGAGGGTCCGTAATATAAGCGCGAAACCGAAACGGATGGATCGTCTAAAAACTAAGGCTAAATTATTACGCAATTAAACGCAAACCCATTTCACAAAAATCTGGAACCCAACCTGGTACCGCTACTGGTTTTAATCTAATTATTACCGGAGCGAGTACTTGGAAATCCTGAATTTGTGGTATATCTAATATGATAAGATTTGTCTACCAAAATTTTGTTTCTGTAACTATACTTTAGGATTATAAAATCTTCGTGTAATAAGTTCTTTTTTACATACACATATTATGAAGATTAAATTTAATTAAAGTTTGTTTATCAAGTTAAATCAAAATACAAACTGTTTGGGTAGGATAATCGATAGTATTTAGACAGATAGTATATAGACACAATTATTGGCACATAGGATATGCATACCAGTGCACATAGGTGCCGGAATAGAGGGGCAAAGCAGGGCACTTGCCCCCCCATAGAAACTTGATTTTTTATTTCTACCTAATTTTTCTTTAAAATCATAATGCCTAACAGAATTGAATACTTTTCCCCCCTCTATATTTGATTCTTTCGACGCCACTGCCAGTGCATATAGAGAATTATAATAAAAAATTCATAGAAGTGTGAGAAAATCTTACCTCACACCCACAATGGCTAATATTTTAGTTATTTTAATTCTGTGGATTGCCATTGATAAAATTCAGATAATTTATCTAAATAACATTTTAATTGGGCTATCACATATATTAGACAATCTATAACAGCTTAATCTTAAATAAAATAACTGAAACGTGTGCATATATGCATTTATGTGGAGATTTTAGTTTTTGTGTGCTGATTTGCCAGTAGTTAATCTATGGCTGATAATGAGAAATTTCTTCAGAATAATCTCGAAAAACTAAATATTAAAAGCAGTATATTTTGTTTTACCCCACCTGACCTACTTTGACAAAGTTTTCATATTTTTTCTTTCAAATTTTGCAAAAAAACTTCTGGTTCATATTTCATAATATTACACGAAAAAAAATAATATTTTGATTTTGTTTAATTTATGAATATGAATCACTTTTAGAAATAAATTTATATTTATGCTTTATATACAATTTAAAATATTGCAAATGTTTTAAAATTGTATGGTGTATGAAATGCTCAAAAACATTTATTATAACGGATTGCATAATTTATTATTTTATGTTTGTTAACTTATTAATCAAACACGATGATGTATTTTTAGTGACCCTTGTCTGCTCATAATTTATGTCTAAGCCAAACATTAACATTAGATTATTATGTTCAACTTCCATGCAATAATTAATCCAAAATGTGAACTAAATTTGCTAGATATATTCAACAGTTTTCCAGCAGTTGTTTGGTGAAAAGCGATGGAAATCTTTTATTGCGAAAAAACTAAAAAGTTAAAAATAAATTGGTTGATATTAATATTAAATATTATGTTGAAATACAAACATTTTCTTATTTTTTGATTAATTTTCTCGTAGTGTAATTTAGTATAATATCAAGTGATAATTTCATATTTCGAAATATTTCACATTTTCATACATACAGAATAATGTTAGGTACTCATATCCTAGATTCTATATAGCAGTTACATTATGGAATTTATGTCTAGAATGTATTACAAATGTATTCGGAGATGCATTGTTGCGTGAGATTATTACTTTGCTTGTGCTTTTTAATTTTTGAGGAATAAAAATAAAACTATTATGTGGTTAGTGATGCACTTGAAGATTTTAATATAATAGAAGTTGCAAAGATGTACTTAAGAAATTAAAATTCATATTAAGTATTTACCTTATACAATGTACATAATAACATAGAATAGTATAGTTAAATTACGAGCCTTAAATTTAAATTTTCTCTGACACAATAATTTATCTTTAAATATTGCATCTATTACATTTACACATTATAAATTTTGTTGAAACAGATACCAGTTTGTATGCATATACTTATTTACGCTTATTTTTATTCACCACACTTGCGCTGATGGATTAAAGAAGAAATTGTACATCCATCACTACACCTATTTTTCAAGAACAATTTGAAAAATTCATAAATTAACTAGTTAATTTTTAAATTTTAATTGAATAGATATAATATATTGAAAATACATTATTGTTTATTATGAAATATATTATCAATGTCGGGTACTTTAGTAAAGAAAATGCTAAATTAAACTTTGTATCATGAAAAACTTATTTTTGATTATACACTACGGCTATAATAACTAACGATATGCCCGATTGCAGTCAATAACTCATTCTAAAATGCAGCAGCTTAAAAGCTTTTCTCAGGTAAAATATTATTTGTCAATTTAAAATGCTTTAGAGTTTAGAGCTTAGCTTAACAAAAGTCTGTGCTGATACTAAATTGAAAATATCTTCTTTTTTTTCTATATAAATTTCAAGTCGTTTAAGAAATTAAAAGCAATTTCTGTAAAATAACTGATCTTTGAGCAAGTAGATTAAAAATCGAGAAGAATTAAGAATTAACGAACATTTTCGATGTATTTCGAGGTTATAAAAGTCCTTTTTATAAGAGCTTATAATTCTAAACGAAATAGTATAGTGATTCAAAAAGTTTACGAATTTAAACCGTTTGGTGCAAAGATAACTGGAAGGTTAGATAAAAACATAATTTTATGCAATGACCTTTAGATAATGTTGGTAATAAAGCATCTCTTCCTCTTTGACCAACTCGCTGAGCACAATCAGTAGTGATGCCGTCAAGAGTAATCAAGACAAGACTTGGGAAGTCTTGATCTTGTCTTGAAATTTCAAGACAAGAATTCGGTAACTCTTGATCTTGAGGAGTAAACTCTTGATCTTGTCTTGAAAGTCTTGAAAGTCTTGAATTTTAAAACTTTGCACAATCGCATAATCGATGATTAATCATTCACTCTGCATTAACCCATTTTCTTATTTTTAAAATTGCACAGTACATAATAAGTGATGCATGTATTTTATGCACTTTTTAAAAATATAGATGACAACATTTTTTGTATTTTACAGAGTCTTGTTTAAGTCGCTATAAAACAGAAACGGCGCAACTAAATAAACAAATGTATATAAATAATATTGAAGACGATAAAATTTGCAACAAAAAATGTCTATAAAGTTTTACTCTCAAATCGATTTTTATATGACAAAAACGCCTTCAAAATGTTGAATTTACATTGCCAACATGGGACTGTACGCTTATTTCTGTGATCCATTGTATGTATCCAGTGTTCCGATATTAAAAATGTTTAGTTTTTGTATTACAGTATTTAATAAAGTGTATGAAAATTTTATTTTCTGTCTCCAGTATCTGAAGTTTATCTAGTATTTTCTTATTTCGTAAAACAAAAAATTATTAAATTTTTAGAGATTCAAGAGCAGCATCGGTCGATAATCGTAATAAACAATATTATAGGCAAAACATCAAGACTCTTGATTGGCGTCAAGACTCTTGATAGATCTTCTTGATCTTGTCTTGAAATTTCAAGACAAGATTTATGTCGACTCTTGTCTTGAAATTTCAAGATTTTCAAGACAAGAGTCTTGATTGTCTTGATCTTGACGGCATCACTAACAATCAGTTTACTTTTTCTAAATCAAATTAAATCAGGGGACATTTAGACGCGAAATGTTCAAGAAACTAGTTTCTGTTATAAGTGCTGAAAAAGGTATCTAAAATTAAAGTCGATTACAGAAAAGATGAAATTAGCAAAACAATTAGATCTTTCTTGATTAAAATCACCATTTCGTTAGTGGCGCTAATGGTAATAATATGATCTTCATTGCATAGAGGTATAAAGATTGTGAACATATCAGATTACATTTGTATTGTATTGTATTATTATTTATATTATTTCTGACCACACCTACACGAATTAGAAATATAATGAAATAAATTGAAACAAGATCTTTATCATGAATATAACGATTTTCGTAGTATTGAACATTCGTCAGTTACATTTAATCACACCTACTGAAAAAGTTATGTATGAAAATCTTACCATAATATAAAATGCTAGAAAGCTGAGTTTCTTTTTCTGATTGGTCCTCCCTGAACACTAATGGAGTTAAATTCCAATCAAATTACTCAGCAATGGAGTTCGGGAAATTAGACCCATTTTTGCTCCACTTTCCGTCTTGCACTTTGCACTGCATCCAATCAAAATTGCGTCCAATATCCAAATTACATACCAATGAGGTTGCACATTAATCGATTTACACGCCAACTGAGTAGCGTATCAATCGAGTTATAGTATATTAAATCATAAGAATCATGATATATGAAACAAGATTGCTCATAAATCCAGTTATGTGCCAATCGAGTTACACTTTAATCAAATTTTATTAGATACAATACTCATCCACCGATCAGTGCACTTCATTGGAGTTGCACATCAATAGAATATGGCAAAATTTACTGCTTTGTAGCTCTGTAAATATTGGAGTTAGAGATGAAAAAGCAGATCAATCGGGTTCCAATATATTAAATTATCTGATATAATAGCAATACCCGAATCGAGTTGCTCATCAAATGAGTTACACGCCAATCGAGTTGCTCATCTATGGACAAATGCCCAGGGTCTCAAATTAAACTTAAATTAGTTTAAGTTATTCAAAGAGGAAACAACAGGTTGACCTATGATACTTAAAACACCCTTTCAACATATTTGTATTTTTAAAAGTTTACGGTACTGAACCAGAGTGTTAAACAGCATCTGCGCAACAGTTTCGTCCACAATTTCAATCAATTTTGTATCAGGACATTGGAATGAAAATAAATGTAATTGCAATAATATCAAAAACACACAAATACACAAAATCTGCAATTAAGGTCTGTCTTAAAAAATTTTCCTTTTTGAATGAAACATTTGTCTCCGATATTCAACAAAAGATAAATCTTTACATTTACTATCAACCCCTTGGTTTTTGCTTTCGTTACACCTAAAATTTTCATTGGCTTACAACAACATGTTAAAGGAACCTGCTCTTGGGAGGTTTTGGTGCCTTTTATAAAAAAGAACATTACAATATATAAAAACATCTAATCCAGCTGTTCACCCGACTTCAATCATCAATCGAGTTGAAGCTAGAGGTTGATCATACTATCATTAGTTTTATATATTGGAGTAAATACCCAATGATTTAAATTGGTTCTCCTCTGGAAAACAGAGGAGTAGGAAGATTACGAATGAAGCCACATTCAAACAAAACCAAAAATAGATGTTGATTAGTATTAAGAAAAGTCGATTTGAAATCACTCCAGATCAAGATAAAAATTTTTGACTTGTTAGTTTTCATTGTTGTTGCTGGTGGCTTTGCCTTAATCAAGTTATTGCTATTGTTATTAATAGTCTGCAAAAATGCAAAATGCTTTTATGTAGAACATTTTAACAAATTTACTTACATTACTAGTGCTTGTACTTTCTTATTACATTAACAAATACAAAAAGCTTCTAAACTTAATAGGAAAACTGTATAGTACAAATTTGAAACAAGATGTTTGCTGTGCAAATTTATAACTCACGATTGAACACATTGTTATCGTGTGGGTGCATATTCAATATCCGTGTCTGATAAACGTCTGCGGATAATTCAACACAATGAAACAACGTAGTAGTTCTCAATACTGCAAGATTTCCACAATTCTTGAGCAAACATCGACTAAGTTGCTAATGCAAAACAAACAAATTTGATACTTATGTCAATAATTTTAGAATTACATTGCAAATAACCATTTCAACTACAAGTTAACTCGAAAAATAAGTGTATGTAAACTAAAAACATGGCAAAAATTTTTGGTTTATCGGAACAAGGATAAAAAATGTTAGCATATGGCAAATTAGAATAATATGGGAGTAATATATAATCTTCTCACATGTTTCGTTACACTTCGACAATATTTTAAACGAATTTTGGAATACCAAACTTTCGTTTTCTTTGTTTACCCATACCAATATACCGAAAGCATTTTAGAATTATATCCCATGAATAAACTCAAGTTATATTCAAATTGAATCAGCACTTCGAGGGCTATGTATATAATGCACTTTTGTGTGTACTCGAAACAGTTTTTCATTTTGACTAATTAAGGACTAGTGCTGAAGGAATGTTTTCATTTTTAAATGAAGTTGAAATTTAGTGAATCGATAAATTTATCTTTTCTGCGGACTGAATTTATTTTTCATTTTTAAAGCAACTTTAAACTGAAAGTCGACATACTTTTTTCTGGGTTATTCGTAAATTTGAAGTAGTTCGCAGTGGTATTATGCAACATAGCATTAAATACAGGCAAAAATGGGAGTTTAGTTTTAACTTTTTTCTTTAATTGTCGAATCAATAATGGTGCGTACGTAGATATTTCTAACTTCTGAAGAGCATATCAATAAAGGCAATTTGCAAATTACTGCAATACGATTCGTAAAAACTAAAATCTTGATCAGAAAATGTGCACAACGAAGTAATTTAATCAGATCTGACTAATGGTGCTTTAGATAATAGACTTTAGGCGATTTCCATCAGGATTGTCAGTCTTTAAGATTTAAAAAGGGTCTTTTGTGTGATTTATTATCGCCATTTCTCAACTGTCTCATTTGCAACTGTGGAGGACCGTGGCAAAAATACAATTGAAGTTTTCCACCATTCTTATCGTAGAATATAAAAGCCCGCTGTTTACTGGCTAAGAATGAGCTATAAACATTATCTATCCAAGAACCGTGATATGTAAGAAATAAACTCAGTTTATTCACTCCTAACTGCATTGTTACGAGGTACTTGGTATCAACTAAAATTTTAATGTTATTTAAGGTTTCGTCTTAACGATTCAATGAAATATACGATGTAATCCTGAAAACCACATGTGGATGTTTTCCAACTTCTCAATTTTACTACAATGATTATCATATTATACGAGTTAGGAAATTACGACAAAAAATTTATGCCCGTTTACACCGCAATAATTATTTTATTTTAAATTTTGGTACACTGTATTAAAATTAAGTTAATTTAAATTAATTGAGTTTGAAAATATTGCAGCGTATAACTCGGCAATATTGAAAAAAGTTTCTTTTTTTTTCGGATTTCCTGAATAGAACTAATACGCTATTATGTCTTTTTACTATTTTGTATTCTACTATATAGTTTTTTTTTATCTTAATTTATCCATTAGTTTACTTAGTATCTCTTATTTGTGAAGTACACGAATTATTGAAGTTAAAAACAGAAATTGGTCAATGAATCTAACTGAACATGGAGCAGTGAAGACATCAACTTTGCATAATGAGACTTATTCTCAGCGATTTGTAACTAACTTGCACGTATAAGGAATGATATTGGATCTTATTCACAATGCGAGAAAGCCACAAGCATAAAAGGGAGAGATAAAAAAAACAATAAAAAACATTTACAAATATATTATTTATAGTCATCAATAAAAGAAAAGTTTCAGCGAATAAGGAATCTGCATAAAAACACTGAAATCGATTATAAATCTTTCTGTTGTGTGAAAAATTCATCCGAACTCTCTCAACTATTGAATGTTTCTCGTCTGTAATACCAGCAGAGAGTTTCTGAAAACCACCGGGCTGAACAATCTAATTTATAAGATTGATTGCACTCTTTCATAATTTTAAGTGCAAGAAAATTTCGCAGATTTTCATTGTCCTCTGTGTTGTCCGGTATCTTCTTTATAAACAGCATAAAAACAAAAGTTCTAGAGTGGAATCCATTTAACTTCGTAATATTTGGCATAGTATGTCGACGATGTTCTGAACATCTGAACGGCGAGGGATGATGAGGTAGCTATTTACCTTAATCAAATCCATAATAAATTAACACTATCAACTTCATGTCATATAACCATACAAATTTTCCGACAATTTAACAGAACTTACTTAACTTCCTATGCCATATGATTCAGGATATAGGCCATCATTTCATTTGATGTTTAAAGAGCAACTTTTTTATTACCAAAAGACAGAAAAAGCGATTTGAAGGTTATTCTAACAATTAGGAACTGTAAACCTTTTCCCAGTGAAAATTAGAAACAAACTAATTCAGAGGACGGAAAAATCATATGAACCCTTTTATTTTAGAAAGACATCCACAATGCTATCTATATTGGTAGACTGTCCGAAATATTTGAATAGTTTAACTATTATAGCTGTTAATGGTTATTTTTTGCCATAAAAAAGTGGGCATATTAATACTGAAAAATAATGAAAATTATATGAAAAAAATTAAAATCGCTTTGTTAAATGAAATAATTACTTCTTTTTTATAAATAATTAACATTGGTTTAAAATACAAGATATTTATTGTCTAAAAGTTTCTACGTTTTGAAGCCTATCTAATGAATGCACAGTTCCTCATTATAATACAACAACATAATCACAAAATAATTCAACTAATACCGGATAGACGCAAGTCAAACGAAGCCCAAACTATTTAAACTGTTTTGAATTAAAATTTGAAATTGAAGGTATGGACTTTATAAACTCAAACTTTATAACACGATAATTCAATAAAAAATAAACTGAAATACATTTTTTATATTTTTTTATATGTTACTTGTTTATAGAAAAAATAATACAAAAATTTCTACAAAAGTTAAATGAAGGTTTGCAAAGTCGAAAGTGTTTATAAAGATTTTTGACCATATCGGTATTTAGTAAACACGAGCACGGTGCATATCAAGATTTACTAAGTTAAGTATAATGAATTTTTTAATTTCAAGTGCAATTAATAAATTAAAACGATAAAAAAAATTAAATTTAATTGTAAGTTAAAGTTTCCCTTCCTTTGATTTATTCACTTTTAATTTTATTTCTCATATTTTCTGAAATGTCTAATATATCTTTTGATGAAAATTTGTATGCATTTCAACTTACAGTTGACATTATATAATTATATCATTTTACTCAAGTTAATTTAATATTTCTAAAAACGCCAAAATAAAATTGACTTTAAATCATTTAACCGACAAAATTGAAGATTTTCTTTTTTCTGTAAATAATAATTGCTTCCTTCTTCAATCTTGTTTTTATTTTAATTGAATTGTCATTCAATAGCGAACCTTAATGTTTCGCTTGTTTGTCAAAGCAATATTTTAAAGACCGGCTCTAAAGTACTATTTCTAGTAATGTTAATTAAATTTAAAAATTATTTTTATCTATATATTTCATTTATTTTATCATATAAACTAACCAATTAATAATTGAATATCCTTTAATTTAAATTTAAGAACAAATGTTTGGTTGCTTGAAGTGAATTTTATATATTGGCTTCTAAAAACTATTATTTTTCTAAATTTGAAGAAACAATAGTACCTATAATTATATTTTTTACTCGGAGTAAAAGTACTTTTGGTGGTTCATCGGAAATTGTCAAATTCTCTCCGTTGTGTTCGCTTATCCAACCCTGCAGATCTAATTAATTGATCGATAAAAGCTTTTATTGCTATATATTTACAGTTTTGAATTTGCTTTTCAATGCTACTCTTTTGTTAAACCAATTATAATACGATTGTTTTCGTTATTAATATGACCAAAATATAAAAAAACTTTTCAAAATATATTGGAATTTTACTGCAAAGTTTCTCAAGAATCTCACACTCAACATTTTTTACAGCTTTTAAGTGTCTAAAAGCTCTTTATCATATTATTATTTTAAATGTATAGTCTTTAGCCATTTTACTATTTTATAATGCTACACAAATTTAAATAAAGCAGTCTTTTTTTAAACAGTTTAATTTTAATTAAATTTTTTTAATGTATATATTTGTTGTTTTAATCTTTTCGAAATGTTAACCCTTCATAGAATTTATTTGGAAAGCTTAGTTGTACATAAAATGCTTTCTTTGAAGCCAGTTATTGATGATTGCTTTATTTAGGTCAATTCTCAAGTTAATTTTGACAATATTCGTACAAGCATATTTAATATCTTGACTGAATATTTCATTTCGCTTGATAAAAATGAGCGATAAAACTGAAAAAGATGCATAAGATGGCTGCTTGCCAGTTTCCGTTATCCGTGGTTCCGGTCGCCTGGCGATAGAACACGTCGAGCGGTAGCAGTGCGGCCGCCACTGTCCGGGGGTGGCCGTGTACGAATGCAGGGAGCGATACTAGGGGAACTCTTCGTGATATATGAGGACAGCGGGATTAAGCGATAAGCTACACACTCTTCTGCTGCCCTATATCTCCTGTTGAATGAGGCGCCCAATAATAGTAACAATGTGAATGTGCAATGTCTGCTGATTCCTTTTTGCAGGATGATATTACAACAAAAAAATGTTTTTGCAAAATGCTCAAATGTCTATATAACAAAAAAAAGTTTATTGTAAGATCAAAAAATTGTAATAATAACTTTACAATTTAATTAAAGCTTACTTTATACATATTTGAAACATTTTTTAAAACAATATAGGGATCTATTATTTCAGCATTGAAACGTTCTCTCAATTTGGGAATGGTTTAGGTATTTAATCAAGTCCAGTACTTATCTTTTAATCAATTTTATGTGAAAGTAAAGAACCTAATCCACCCCTGGCTATAGTTCTAAATTAAATGGAAAATGTAGCTCAACATTTCTTATCCCTGAGAGTTAGTGAAACGAATGAGCATGTACTGCAATGCGCAATACACTCAGTACTATGTTTCCCTGTAGCATTAAAACTACCCTGCACAAGAGTTTACTTCACTATTCGAGTTCCGCACCAATATCGACATTGAGGGACATTACAAGCTCTGGATTAGTTCATAAAAGCAGTTAGGCTGCGTGCTAACCGATAATTGCTTATTAAATTACCCTTAAAGTCTCGTAAATCCAATTTAAAGTGCAAATATGAAAAGTTAAATCGTTTATATCAGCGAAACAGTTAACAAACATCTGGTAAATAGTGTTGCACCTATTTTAGATCTACTTGTTGGTCGTGTCTGTATCGATTAAACAAAATATTTCGCTCTTCTTACGCAATCAATTTTGCTTTAATTTACTATATTTTAAAACTAAATCACGAAGATATTTCGCATTCATACGCTCATACCTAGGTAATTTGAAGGACAATTAAATTTTAAATGGTGCGATGTTATCTATCAGGTAGTTGCCATGTAGTACAATTATATAGATAACAAAATAAACGATGGCGTTTGGCACAAATTATTTGAAAATATATTTTTCATTTTTTATTCATAGAACTTTCAGTTAATGCAATTAAATTTCTTTTCGCTGTAACGCATTTAAAATAAAAATAGCTATTACAATCCTTGCCAACCATTATCAAGGCGATGTAACCACAAGAAAAAGAATAAATTAGTTTTTCAGAGTTAAAACTTTTATTTGTTAGTTGAACCCAGTTCAACCTCTGTATAGTATATACGTAATAGCATAATGCCGTAGTCGTTCCCGAAAGAAAATTGTTTAATGTTGCACTAACTAATCGATTTATTAGTTCAGGTATAAGAAAACTTGATAATATCCATTTAGTATTTTAGTGTTTTGCATAACCAAAAAAAGAATGTTGTACATAATAATTATTTTACCAACAAAATGTAAAAAAAACATTTTAGATAGTTAAGTGGATGAAATACACTGTAAATATATTTTTAAACGTTTTTATAATAACAGCCGTACTACCTGTAATTAAATATCGCCAGACGAGTCATTAGTCGCCAAGTATTCAATTATTAGTTTATAAATAAATAATTGTAATTACTGTACTAACTATAATAATTATATACATCATATTAATTATTTCTTTTAATTAATAATAAGTCCGGGGGGACTTTGCTTGTTGTGACCTCAAATTTAACTGAAACTAACGTTTTCCTATATTTTGAACTTAAATGTTTAATCACGAGTTTGGATATTGGTAATTAAATTATGTCTTAACCCCAATCACTGCTTCGACTATTAAGCTAAAGTTCTTCGATTTGTGAAGTTTGAATAAATCAATATATTACGTTCGTAGGTATAACAACGTTAATTTCTGGTTTTTACATTTAAGCAATTTCCGGATTTTTTACATATTGCCGTGCATTCCGAACCACGGCATAAATAATTGCTAAAATTTAGCTAAGCTATTTTAAAATTCAACTTTGCGGATATTGGTAATGCGATAGTTTTGTTGATAGTTAACCGTGACCTATTTGAAAGGAGAAATGACTTTCTTCCAATAAATTTTTTAAGGTGTTTAAGAAATTGATTACGAGATAAATTGCTAATTTACTTCTAAACATGCAAATAAAGTTCGTTTAAGTTGTAGGTAATGCAATCGGCAATTGGAAGAAGTAAAGTTTTTTGGATTGAATTTACAATAATCGATATTATATTAACTAAAATATTTAGCAATACAATTTTATTTTTCAGTGGTTGCCATTTTTAGAAACTTATTAAAACTTTATAAAGACTTTATTTCTACTTTTTATTTTAATTGGTGACTAATTTCGCCTTTAGGCTTCTTCTGACCAATCTGTACAAATATTTGATTTAAAAAAAATCTATAAAATATTTATTTTATCATTTGTATCATTTCTTCTTCTTCTGTGTTTTTTTAACCTTTTTTTTAATTTTCTTCCAGTTTGTCCTATAAATACTGGGACATCTAAACATACATAAAATAGACAATATCTAAACCACATCAGTAGTTTATTGTTGTGATCACAAGTGCTGAAATTCTGGGTTCGAATCTCGACCTTCACAAAATTTCCTACCCACCCTACCCAAAATGTATATTCAAAGATGATACTTGATAAGTAGGTAGTTTACTTTATCCTTGTTCAAAATAAACATTTATAAACTCTTCTGTCTTGATTATTTGGAATATTATTATAATTAAAAACTTTAAGAATAAATTATAAAAAACTCTTAACCATGCATTTGCTGATAGCTTCTTAAACCTAAAGTAGTATTTCGTAAACTTGAATTTCATTTTCGGTGCAAAAGATTAGATAATGAAACATTTTGTGATGTAGGTAGTACCATAATGTAATAGCAATAAAGTAAAAATATGTTGGCAATTCTTAGGGTAGGACTATGGTAGGACTAAGGAAACGGAAGTAAAAAGTATTATAATATCACTGTGAAGTCACGTGTATGACGTAAGCTAGGATCATCTTCAGCGAAATTTATTATGTCATGGAAAGTGTTAAATGATGCTGAAATATCTAGATTAGGGGCTACCGCTATTATGTTCGTTTATTTTCATATCTGCCACACTAACATCGTCAGAAATGTGCGTTATAAAAACTTAATTTATAAATGTTTCAATAAGCTTTAATATAACTTTTATATTTAATCGTCGAACAAAAAATCTAATTAAAATCTTGCAGATGTAATATTAGAATTTGTATTGTAACTTCTAATCGTTTTAATAAATTGTAATCCATTATGCAAACTTTCTTGAATATTTATTATTTTATTTTGTGCAATTATTGTATTGCATTGTATGCTTCCGTCGGCATAAGTAGCCACTTTAATCTTCCATACAAAATCCTCAAGTTAGCAATTATCTTATTCAATCTCTTAGTATGTCGAAAATTCCATTTGTCACCTATTCGTTTTTTCGTCAGTACAGGTACCGTGAATGAAAAACTGAACGAATTCAAATTCAAATTTCACCAATAACAGTTACTTTTTAAACAAAATTCAAAGTACGCCAAAGAGTACGTGATATAAATTGATCGATGTCAATTTTGTTTTTTTCTAATGTCAGTTACAACCATGGTGTTAACTAAAGAGCAACAAGTAATGATTTTTAAGCTTTTAGAGCAACAGTGCAGTTTTACGGTGATACAAAAAAGATGTCAAGATCAAAATTTTTTTGTTTCGAAGGGTACACTCTCTAGCTACAAAAAAAATTGAATTCCAGTTCATAAAACCAAAATTCGGAAGAAAGGCAGCGGCAAAACGCCAACTCTGACAAATCGTCAATTATCGAGTTTAAAGAAAATTGCATTAAAAACGAATCCCCCGACGCTAGAACATATGGCAAATCATTTTAGTACATCGGAGTATATCATTCGCTATAATTTAGATAAAAAATTAAACCTCAAATTAATGAAGAAGCCAAAAAGACATCATATTTCCGAAGAAACAATTATGAAAAGGCATCAACGCTCTCTAGGATTATATCACTTACTAAATTGTAATAAATGGCAAAAATACATTACTGTTGATGAAGCATGGTTCCATCTAACAAATGCTGATGGCCAACGAAAAGTTCAGTACTTGCGTCGCGAGCAGTCGGCAAAAGAATTAAACGTATTTGCAAAACAATCTCATCCGAAGGGAGTTATGGTGTTCATGGGAATATCGAATTTTGGAACTACAATGCCAATTTTTGTTGAGCCTGGTGCTAAAATTAACTCGGAATATTATATTAAGAATTGTTTAAAACCACTTTTGACTGATGCAAAGAGATTATATCCTGCTGATGATTGGAAATTACACCAAGACTCCGCACCAGCGCACGCTTCAAAGAAGACGTTGAATTTTCTTGAAGAGAAAGGCGTATCTTTTATTCATCCGGATATATGGACACCATCATCACCGGACCCTTCACCCTGTGATTATTTTTTGTGGGGATATTTAAAATCGCAGTTACATAAATCAAAAGTTAAAACCATAGATCGGCTTAAAAAACTAATAAAAAGTGAGATAGCAAACATTCCTCTAGAAATGATACAAAGAGCGCTAAAATCGTGGTCAAACGTTGTCTTCAAGTGTATAAGAATCAAGGACAACATATTAAATAAAATCATTGAAAGAAAAACAAAAATAAATGTAACTTATTTGATTTCAAAATCGTTCAGTTTTTCATTCACGGTACCTGTATAACTGTATGATCATTATAATAGAATGAAATTCTACAATTTCATTTTTATTATTTACTTATTTAATTTGTTTATTTTTAAATTTGAATTTAATATTAATTTCACGAATTAAAATTTCATACCTTGGCTGATTTTTGGTGTAAATGTTTTAAAAAATGTTGATGATTTAAGACATAAACCTGCACTATAAAACTAAATATCGCTAAATTGAGTAAGTAGACAAGCAACTGATGAGTATACCTACTATCGAAGACATGATGTTAATGTAATTAAATTTACTTTATAAGACCCGGTAGATAAAGTATAACAAATTGTTAAAATTAAAAGCAGTGTTTTTATTTTGATCAATGATCATGTTGTTATCTTCAAGTAAAATATAAATTTTTATCTTATATTCACACATTATTACATTTATTAAAAAAATATCGAATAGTACGTACTTAACATACAAGAGACGTTATACTCATGTATCCTATTTACATGTCTATACATAACAAAATTTATTGGCCTTTTAAACTACAAGACTACTATAAATTTATTTGCAAGATTAGAATGTACCTTGGAAAATTTACTACACAATGTTACTAAATAAAATACAGCTAAAATATGCAATTCTTGATTTATTTTCTAAGAAGCGTCTTATGTGATTTTACATGCTAAGATTATTTGTTACCCATGAGTATATAATATGTTACTTGAAATTTAATTAATAGGATATTCAGCATCAAGGGCGGTAAGTGCAATTTATAAGTCGAGAATACTGCTTTGTGATCGAGACAAAGCCGAGGTTCCCAATCAGTGTGGTGCACGTACACCAAGTATGTACAATATAGTATGTCTTGTTTATAGCGAATCTACCTACATTAAAGTCAGAAAAATTTTTTTTCGAGATACACAAAATTGAGCTCTAAAAATATAAAATACATTAGAACTTTCATAGCCTCCCTACTTATGACTAAGGACACATACATATTGTCATGTTTCATTTTGCATAAGCATCTTAAGTTGTAAATAATATTTTAAAAACAGAAATTAATTTAAAAACATTCAAGTAGATAATTTGTTTTAAGCATGTGAGATTTTTCTTTTAACTGAACATTTGTGGTGATGAATAATTCGGTTTCATTTTTTTTTTAGATTAAATGATTGTTCAAAGTTGAAAAGCATAGCTTAGGAAATTTTGAGTTGAGTTTTCAATTATTATGAGTATAAAAGATTTTTATGGTCCAAGATCTTTGAATGAAAAGACAAATGCCAATAATCATCAATGAAGTCGATGAGAATTCAATCAATTATTAATTTGTGTATAAAAATAAAAGTGTAATAAAATCAACCAATGCGTAGTGCGACGAATTTGCATTCCCACCAAAATTAAGTGGGAGAATAAAAGTTTTCAAAATTACAAAAATCAAAGAGGGAGAAAAATTGGTAAAATAATTCATTCTGGGTAAAACCGTTAACTCGTCAAGTTCAAAAATTTAAAAGCCCAGAGTCAAAAGTTTAAATAATTTGAATTTTAATTGTAATTGACAAATATAATTAAAAGATTTAACTTACCTGAAGATTACAAATTCAGAGTAAGAGTGCTAGTGCTAATACTTTTCAACAAAAAGAAAAACCACAATTATTCACGACCAAAGATAATCGTCAGCAATAGCAGGAACGAGTATGGCAACGTATGAACGCCAGATTCTCACAAAAGGTAAAATGGTAAATGGAAACAAGAACAAATAAATGAGAACTTCTAAAATTTGAAATCATGATAAAATTGATTTATAAAATTTCTATTAATTGCCGTCAAAATTGCAACTTTGTCTAGGTGGTTGAAAGAACTACTAAAATTTAAATAAGACCAAAATTGCAATAAGACGGAATTTATTTATTGGTAAACCCATGTAAACGGATGATGATCAAAAACATCAAAATTTGAAATTTAAATGCTACATAAAATTTATTTAGCTGTGTATTTTTGTAAGATATAATTTTGCATAACTTTTCGATAAAATTATAAATTTCTAAAATTGACAAATTATTGCTTTTAATTATTCAACATCACAAGTAATTACGTTAAAGAGTCTCATGCTAAAAACAAACGAGGATGGATGTTCCGAAAATAAGGTAAATCATTAGGGTTTCTTGAATTTAAACCATTTTACACATTTGGACATCGCAATATAGCAAAATATAGATTCATATAGTATAATTAATGATAAATAGTAGTATAATTTAATATGTAGCAGGTATGTACATACTATATACTGGAACCTTGCAATCACAATAATAGCTATAAATCTGACTTTGATTTTGTCAATAAAAACAAAAGACTACCAGTAATAAATTTTTAACTTTTTATATTATCGGGTAGTTAGTTGTTCGTAAACTTGTTGCAGCAAAAGTGATAATTTATTGAACAGAAAAACTAAAAATCATCGTGAAATCTTAGAAAGTCGCAAAAGCAAGGCAAATCTAAAATTAATTATTCTTACTTTATATCCACAAAAAAAGGTGATCTAAATCTCACGTTCTACTACATTATGCTAAGTTACCGTTTAAAGTTATTCGCCAAGACAGCGTGAAAGACGCCGTATGTAAGGGTTTATTTTACTTTTATTTTATAAAATTATTACATTTCCATTAAATTTAATTCCACCAATAATGTTACAAATTATTACGGTATTGTAAATTTATGCAACGTTTGTCACGCCTTTTTATAAAATTAACCAATCACTGGCGTGGTTAAATTTTAATACGGAAACTTTTGGCCAACCTCTACTGAAAGCAACTATATAGCGCCAATCTATATATTTTATAATTTATTATATTATACCGATTTCAATAAAATAGCGACATGAAAAATTTTGTGTAAGAAACGGCGTTGCATATTATAAGAAATCGATTTTATTATTATGATTAATGATACATGCATTCAGTTCCCAAATTATCGTTTTGCAAGAGCAAATAAGAAACGACATATATGCAGCACACCTACATATACCATTCTGCTATTCAGATTTTTTTGTTTTATTTTCTGGGTAAGACATCAAGACAATTTATTTATTTTCAGATTGCTTCTGTAAAATAACATTATTTAAATCATTTTTTTTAACCAAGATAGAAATTATTGCTATAATTTGAAAAGAAATAAAATTAAACATACATCATTATATTTCTGAATAAGAAGGTAAATAAGTTAGAAAACTTAGAAGAAATTTTCATTAGTCTTAAAGTCTTTAATAAATAGCCGAGTAAAAGTATTTCTAAACGCTTCTTTGAAGATGCATTTATATAAAGAAGTAAAAAGTAATTACCCTCCCGGAAGACTTAATTAAATGTAGTTGTTTATAAACTAATCATAATTTAACTGAAGATTTTTGTTGTAAAACTTTCCTTCTTTTCCAAAAACATAGCAATGGATCTAAACTATACATCTGTTTATTGGGATAACCCTTTGGAATTGGTACTAAAATTAATGAACCTACATATATGCGTTTAAACAAATTGTCAATATTAACCATATTATAATAGCAATTGATTCTGTCATTTTAAGGATGTGGAACCTACGACTGCAACATAGCAATCCAATAACTAATCGTTCTCCATTTTCTAATATAATATATTATGTAGATACTTCTAAATTACTATAATAGGTAAAATTTCTCATTTAATAGCAGTGAAAATAATTAATCTTATCAAAGATATACCCACCTACTGTATGTAGTTTCCACAATTGACACCGTACTAATGAGAGAAAGTGAGCTTTCATCAAGTACCCGTGACACCTAAACACACTCTTGCGTATACTGTAAAATGTCGATCTTTATAAAGAAAGACATATTACGTGGGGCAAAATACATTAACAAAAGTACTACCAAAAGTTTTTAACTATTATTGATAAGAAAACTTTTAATTTGTAATTTAAAAATCAATAAGATAAAACTTTTAATGTCGTTGCTCTTTCAAGAAAAAAATCTAAACTGTCTGCTTGTATTATTGTAATACCTACCTAAACGTTTAAATAGAATTACGCAATCTGAAGGTAAAATGTTGACCAAAAGTTATAAAGTTTAATCCAAATTATATTGCCACAAGGACGTCATGTTAGTCTAGCTATCCACACGACGTTATCCTGGCGTGTGCAGCGATGTGTCCGGATGCGACGTCACACTCGAGTTGTGCCAGAGTTAACATTTAATTATCGTCCTTGCAATTAGTCAAGATTTATTCATGCTAGGATGATATTTCAGTGGCTGCCAACACAACGCATGTTGTTTAACATCAGCCAAATGGGACTTGCTGAAGATATGCTTAATGCCGAATTGTAACTACACTGCCAACTTAATTTTTTCTGTACTTTCGCAAAATAATTATTATCCAAAGCTACGCTTGGCATTATGTAAAATAAAATATATTACTATAATAGTCAAAGTTTGAAATTTAATATAATATGTAAAATTTTGCATGATATAAAATTATCAAGTAAATAACAAAACAAAAAGTATTAAGCACCTACCTACCTTTAGTTAATTACAAGTTTAGGATTTGAACAGCGTGGTACGAATTTCAAGCAACAGTTTTGGATTCGATGACACGGGGTCCGTACCACTCACGACTTGTTTTATGGCACGGCCCGGTTATTTGTAAAATATGCTATTTACTGACACTTGTAACATGAGACTTGTATGCATGCAATGCAGCCATAACATTTTATGTCTACCTTAAAGCTACGAAATAAAACAAGTATGTTAATTATGTTGCTAGCTCGGCTGTTAAATAACTTCCTCCTTAAATAATTTCTTTTGCATACCAATGTCAATATAACGAGACAAATTTAAATTTTCCGGAAAACTTTTTCATAAAGAAATTAATCGCATTATCGCGGAGACAGGCATATCTGATTAATAGTTTTTTCATAATGTGCTCAATTTCTGTATTATCTCATTTTTAGAGGTGTTATGAAATGCCGTAAATATAATTATAAAATTTTGGCGCCTGAAAAATTGGAAATAATATTACAGGAGGGAGGGGGGAAGTATTCGACGATAACATTAGTAAAATTATGATAAAAGTGGAAATGTTGACCCAAATACGTATGCTCAATTTTGTAATCTCGAGCAAAATCATTCACTACTAATATTCTATCTAATTCTCATTAGTAATGGTTATCTAAGTTGATCAGTGTAAGTCTTTGCATCTCGCCCTTTAATCTATGTCCGTAGTGAGGTGTTATAATATCAACAAACACAAGAGACTACCCGTACAAAATATATACACTGAGTATTAATATTATAATATTATTTATATAATAAATTTAAATTACAGGAGAAATCACAATTAAAAACAAATAACAGGTTGGTAAATGTTTTATACAACGAATCCGGGAATCCCAGAATTCCAAAGACAAAATCAAAATGTCACTTTGGTATTTATCAAATTTATAATTAGTAATACACATAAATAAGAAGAAGTGAAATTGAGATACAAAATTAAAATAAACACAATAATTATAGAAATTTTAAAAAACAGGATTGGAATATTCTTTGAAAAACAATCGCCTATAAATTAAAAATTTATTATCACTCAAAATTATTTAATTGGTATTATTAAGTTCACACTAGAATTACTAATCTGCGTTAAAAAATAAACAATCAACATAATTTAACTATGAATTTCCGTGTCTCATTTATATTAAAAGTATCTTTTTCTTTTAATTTCCACAAACCATTTCCTAACTAACAATTTATATTGAATTATATACCCAATAATTAAAAATGCATTACGAATCAATTTTTTTTGTTTTTGAAAAAAATCATTAATAATAGGTAATAAATTTTATTACATTTACAGAAATTGAATTAATTATAATAATTTGTGGATTAATGTATTTGCTCTTATACTATCAATTATATAATTTGCAATAATACAATTATTTGAATAAACACCTTATTGTGTGTTCATTTGTCTATATAACAGAAATACGTAATTATTATGTAGGTATACCTATATCAAAGCTTACTAGCAACAGATAGGAACACAGTGACGTAATAACAGAAACTTGACGTCAGCATACAAAGGAGTAACCGGGATTCGAATCCGGACAGAGAAATATGTTTTTGTTTAATTATCTTGCTATATGCTATTCCGATAAGCACAATTAGTCGTCCGAAGATTTTAACCTACTTTTTGAATATGCAATCTATAGAATACAGAAGAATGACATCAACCAGGCGTTACTTATTCCAAACTTCAACTCAAGTTGAAAAATAGTTTTTGGCAAACTTATAAAACATGGTTTATAGATTTTTATCATATTATGCAGTATTATACCAGATTACAGGGTTAAACTATTTACATTATATACAAAAATTCACTCAGTATACTAAGAAAATTAGAATTTTTTTAGCCTAAATCATTTTAAAAAATATTCAACTTTTTTCCTCTTTAGAAAATCGCAACACGTTGTATAAAAATTAATCTTACTTGGCATTCATTTCAGCTTTTAAGTTTTATCGAAGGAATAAAAGCGGTGGTTAGTGAAGCAAAAGAAGGGATCTTGTTGATAACTAGTGCGGGAGGTAGACAATCAGCAAAGCCACTAGAGACTTCTTACACCCTTCTCGTAGGATTTTGAACTACGAAGCAATTTGTCAGCTTCAGGCGTCGTTCCTATAGTAACTACCGCGGCTAGTAAATCGGCTATGATAGCTTTATTAAGGCCAGTTGACCGTGTGGCTGCAGCTAATGGCTAGACCAACCCTGAAGACAACGATAAATAATTCTGTTGTGGTTATTTTCTAAGCCCTTTAGTTGACCAGTAGTTCTTAGCAGCACTAAAACGCTGTACCAACCTGTTGTTTATTTTAACACTTTAATTAATTACTTAAATGCTACTTAACACATATAATTCTTATTATGTGGTATTACAATAAATTGTTTTCCAAAGTGACACCAAATAAGAAGTAGGTGATTAACGTAAAAGTACTTCAATTTTAAAAATTATCTTTAAATAATTATCAATAATAATATATTAAGAATTTGGGAATATTCAAAATACTTCTAAGTATGTATAACTGAAAAAAGGAAACTGTCGGGAATTGTGCCACTATGACAATTCACAAAAATTCTATTAAATGTCCCGGGAACACCTAGTTATAATTAAAATTAGAATATATTAACAGCAATTTTAGACGGCAAGGCAACCATTCAGGTTTTAGATAATATTTCAACAATCTTATTGATGTGACAAAAGTATATTATAAACTGTATTAAGCATAATTTATCAAAATTTTAAAAATATAATTTATACTTAGTTCAAAAACTTGGAAAATGCAAATTACTTAATATTATTCGCATTTTTGATAAAAAATTCAGGTAGGTATAATCCATTATGTGAAATATCGATTACTAATAAATTTAACTTTTATTTAAGTCAACATTTGATTTATTTTTCAGCTATCGAACTTTCTTGCGCAACAGTTTCCGTTCGATTTCAGTTCTTGATAAGCAGGTAGCGTCATCTATACATCTATTGGGTGAACTATTGTACCTTGAATTGCTCTTTCGTATGCAAAACTTTTATTTCAATTCCAGTAGTTCTTATTACTTTAAATTTTAACCAGGAGACACCGGGTACCAGATATAGAAATCTCTAATCATGACTGCTTCGGGAAAACTATTCTTACTTCAAACTAAAATTTAAAAAATAATATTCATTTCAAAAAAGTATTTGAAATACAATATTAAAATTTACAACACAATATTATTAAAAATAACTTTTTAGGTAGATATTCAAAATATAAAATGAAATATCTGTCTTATACATAATATATTATGGTTAATACTTTACTCAGGTTAGTTATACTGACTTAAATTTTTATTTATAAAATTAAAATAATAAATTGAAAGCGAATTAGCGAAAAATTTATATCAAATTTTAAAAATTACAAATCAACTTTTTAATTCCAAAATTTTAACATTAGATACCAAATATTTAAAACTAGTAGCGTATATTATTTATTATACAATAAATAATTGATTATCATTAACTTTAAGTGTTAAACCGCAAGATATGATTTCGAAAAGTAAATTTGTAAATATAAATATTTAACATATATACAGTTTTATTTAATGTGCATATAAAAACAACATTTTGAAAAACTATTATCTAAATAGATCACAAGCTTGGTAACATCAAAGAGAAACAGAAAGAGCTTTGTTTATTTAATTAAGTTTAATATTAGTACTACTAGATTTTATGAGATTTTCTATAGTAAATAAACTAGAATTTTTATGTTTTGACAAAGGCGTTTGGCAATTTTGCTTATCGTCTGGTACATTAGATCTGGACGCTTTAGTCACTAACGAAATTGCTTCTTCCTAAAACGAAACAATAAAATTATATTTTTTCAGTGCATGTATAATAAAAATAAAACAATATAATATTATTTATATTAAATTAAAAAAATAATATAATTGATAACCGACTTCTGCGGTTAGTTTATGATTACAACATTTTATTACCTCATTTTAATAATCTAGTATAGAAATGCTTTATGAATTATATTTCATTTTATTCTATTTTTTTTACGTTATAAAAATATATAGAAAATTTAAACAAAATAATATCTACTCACATAAATATTTAATGTGTCTACTTAATAAATTCTGATTTTTATTGAAAGCACTCAAAAATCAAACCGATTTATTTTCTCCCATATTAATCTGTTCTTGAAAAATAGAGAAAAAGAGTTTAGAAGACTCTTTATAGACTCTTTTAATAAATAAGTGACCACAATTTCAGATATTATTAATATACATAAAAATATTTCGGTTTGTTCATTTGTTTATAAAAATAATTCAGAACATGAAGAGTTAAGTATACGTTTTTAATGAGTCTGAAATTATCTACAAACAAGATTACAGCTCTTTATTAGCTAAAATTAACGGCTTTCGAGTTACGAATTAAATTAAGCGAGGAAATGTAAAAAGAACAAAGGTTCATTTTCGTTTTTCCAGCACATCCTGTATTTTTTAAAGAGTGTTAGAAAAAAAGAGCCGTTCGCAAATTCAACATATGACAACTTTATTAGTCCACTAGTAATCTTTTTTGAAAAACTAACCAACATTGTAACTTTGGATAAATTAAAGAAATTTTTACCTGTTTTTAAGAAAAATATAAGAACATTGCAATGAAAAAAGCGTATCTTAAGATTTCCCATTGCAAAAATTAAGGAGCAAGAAAATGTCGATAATTTTGAAACTCGGCGTTTACATTTTTGTTTGGGTTAATCAAGATCATTCAGAACTGAGAACAATTTTAAGCGCATTCAAGCATCTATAGACGATAATGGTAAGGACATCACTGCAAAGCATTTTTCACAACCATCAGACACGGTTTCAATAGGATCGGATGGTTTGATTTTCCATTGATCAAACGTATCCTGATCGGTTTTTCAATTTTCACTTTTCCAATAAATTGATACCCAGAAAAGCTAACATAGCATAGCAATCATTTAGCTTCGATTTAACTTCAATGGATTTTTTGTGGAAATACCAAATAGCAGATGGTCGCAAGAGAACTGGTCGTCCAAGGACAGCATGCATCCTAGTTGCCATTAAAGTTGTCAGAGAACGTTTTTATCGAAATGTTAATGGTGATAAATATTTTTAAAAAAGACCTAGGCAACAAGGCTTACAAGAAACATAAAAGTTTGAAACGCGTCCGAAGAAAACCGTCGGCAAAGACTCGCAGAAGACGAATTTATTTTTTCAGGTGGGAAATTTTTCTTTTTTTTAGCAATCTTACAACTCTCAGAATGATCTAGTGTTCGAGTCGAGGATATCCCTGACCACAAAAATTGTTTTGCAATGGAAGTATACTGCTTCCTAGTAAAAAAGGATCAAAATAAACGCAAAATACTATCTGGAAGAACTTATGGAAGCAATTCTTCTACCTTTGCAGATGTTAACATAGTTTTTGTTTAAGGATAAACGGCCGTCCAGCTCACCTGACTTGGAATTGAATTATTTTGCCTGGTCGTACATGTTGTCCAAGTTTAGAGATCATAAATTCAGAAAATTAGAATATTATTAAATTATTTAAAAATTATACTAGTTAAATGAACAACAATTAATAAAACGACTATTGTATTTTAATATTTATAATAATTAAGCTAATTAGAATAATTCCAAAGAAATCATCACGCAAATCAGAAAAGCAAAAAAGCAAAATTGTTCAAAATGTTTATTGTAGGTTTTAACCAATTAATTTTTAATTTTAAATATTAAAAGCTTTTAGATATAGCTTCATATTTCTAATTTTTGAAATATCGTATTAAATATTCTGCTAAAAACTTTATTTCAAAATTGCGATTGCAAAATTCTGTATTTCAATTTTGAAATAAAACGAGGAATTTTTAAAATTTTTGCTAACTATACGAGTATAATATGTTTTGGAACCTTTTGTCTAAAAAATTGGTATTCTGACATAAAATCCATATTTTGTAAAACAAGAATATAAACTAGGCAATGAGGTGCCTTAATGTGATTAATATTATATTCCCAAAATTTTACACAGCGAAACCTCAAACCATAATTAATAAAATTTCCTAAAATTAATTAATTTTTAAAACATTTCTGACTTTTGCGTGCTTCTTGAAGCAATAACAATATTTTATAAGATAAGTATCTATGCTCTAATAATAAGTCAAAATTTTACAATTAAAAATTTTGTGATCATAACTTATGGCATTATTTTCTCATTCTCGAAGTATTATTTTTAATATTATAATACATAAGATTGCATATAATGTTGATTTTGTATTTCCTTTTGTATTTCATTTCGCTTTATAGGGAAATCTTCCTATTTACTTTATAAACACTGTACGCAATATCATATTAAATAATTAAGCTTTCCAAACGATTATAATACATAATACCTAATTAATCATTTTTAGAATATCAATTTATTAAGTTAATTCAAATATGCAAAATTGATTATTATTGTTGTACATTAAATTTGCATACATTCAATGACTAACAATAATTTTAAATAATTCAATTTATTATTTGTACATTTTTCGTGTAAAACTAAATTTATTAACCGGTAAAAATAATTTATATATACAAATTACGTATTAGGTATTTCACAGTGAGTTTTATAAAAAAAAAAATGAAGCTGTAGGTTAAACTGCTAAAGTTTTTCTTTTAAATTTGAAAAGTAGTATATTATTATGTTAATAAGTTAATAAAGAGATTTTAAAAGTGCTAACCTGAAACGAAGTTGTATAATTGCACTCAGCAATTCTTTGTCGTCTCGTTTTTCTTCTTCTATAATTTCCTTTTTCAAACATGTTAATTGCTGTAGGATCGAGCATCCAGTAGCTACCTTTTCCTCCTGCTTGTTCCGGTTCTCCAGACGATACCCGGTCTCTGGGCACTTTTACAAAGCAATCGTTTAAGCTTAAATTATGTCTAATAGAATTTTGCCACCCTTGTTTATTATCCCTATAATACGGAAAGTTGTCCATGATAAACCTGTAGATTCCACTTAACGTCGTTCTTTGATTAGGTGCTGAAGTTATGGCCATTGCTATTAGTGCTATATAGGAATATGGAGGTTTCTCCGGTCTAGGCTGTTGGACACGAACAGAAAAAGGAAACCATACTTGAGAAAAATACGGATTGGTACACCTCTGACTTAAATAAGAATCACAAAATTTAAAATCGGAGTAATCCTTTTCGATATAATTGGATAGTAAATTTTCACAACCACCGTAATATTCAAACATCTTCGTAGGCAACATTTTAATTGAAACGATTTAAAACTCTTGCAGACATCACTCGCATTACAAATTTTCAAAATTTATCATTGTGTTTAATCTCTAAGGTTTGAGGCAACATTAGCTAAACGCTACATATAAATCCACTTTGCCCCCACTATTTTTTCAGTTAGTTTAGAAGCACTTTTCAGTCGGATGTACCACATGTGTTGACAAAACACTTTTATGCACCTATCGGTGTAATAACGGTGACAATTTACAAACATCCCTAGCAATAAACGGGCTTACTTGAATGTTAAAACTGTTCGTAAATAAGTAATGTGTCATCATTAACGTTTGTTATTCTAAACATTGGTAAATTAGATTCAATCGTATTACACTTATTTTTATTAGTCTCTTAGGTTCAAATCTTAAATCTAAAATAAATAATTCAACAAAGAAAATATTGTTATAGTATGTTGGATAATCAGCTTCAAAATTAAAAAGTTCATCAGAATAGAACGTTACAAAAATTCATTTTGTTTTTTAATCGATGGATATTAAGATAAATGTAAATGTATGGTATAAAAAAGAGGATTAGTTACTATAAATGTATAAATAGGTTTACGGATGTTACTATATATACGTAGTATTAATGTTGTACCACTTTAGAAGACATAATTTAAATTTTTCTGCCAACCAATAAATACTATGCACATTATTTCTCTGTTTCCTTCCACATTTTGCGTGTGGTCTTAAAACAAAATGCTCTATTAATTATTTGTAGCTTGTTCTTTAACATATGTTTAAAAGTGTTGTAAATAAATATGTCACGTATGACCATGTATTATGAAATGAATACAGAGGATTTATGAAGTTTTTCAAATATGTTGCTGCACCTTTTCTAAATATTCGTTTATGAACCAGCCAACAAATTACATATGAAACAGTTAATGTTTCTTGAATGATGTATGTAGTGTAGAAACGTCATTAACAATAATAATTTATGGACTATACACTTCTATTTCAAATTTTCCAAAGTGTTAGTATTTAAATAATAGTTGTTGAAAATAAATATAAGGCTGCAGCTGCAAAATTTGAGTCCGCCGATTCTTATAAAAAATAATAGAAACAAATCGAAATCTGTGTCTAGATAACGTTTCACCAAAACTGTAAGATGGCAGAGTTTATCTGCACTATTAAATCAATAACCAGCATCTATTCATATTGATGAATCAACGGTCAATCCAATACCATTGGATGCAACCGAAGTTTAGATACACTTTGACGTGGTACTACCGGCGCGTATTGAAACGGACGTACCCACTTGTGCTGATTGTTTTCTACTAACTTCTGCTGCATATTATATCTGAGAAAGATTCAAAGTAAACGATCTCAAAAAAATGTTGTTCTTCTTTAATATATTTTTCTACTATTTCGAAATAATAACCAAAAATCGCATTTAATATGAACCTGCAAATATAAATCTAGGAAATTTTTAATAATATCTTTAGGGTAGGTACATCCATATCGCGATATTTACTCTTGAAACGATTGCCAAGTCAGTCTCGCAGATTGGTCTAATTATATGTTATCTGAAAATGTTACAAAATGATTTTTATTTGGAAATCGTTGTGTAATAGAATTTCTTCAAGAAATTAGTAGATAGATACTATAAATAAATATGAAAAAATCACTGTAAATATTTGTTGTACTATAATAACCCCAAATGCGAGATTTTAATGTTTTAATGGAACAAACCAGTATGGCGGATCCTCTTGTGTGGCCTCAATAACTTCCAAACTAAAGTCACCAATTAGAAGAAGAATTTCGGGAGAAAACAAATGCAACTGAAAATCGATAGAAATGGTAAAGTAGAAACCTAATATTGCTTTTCTAGTCTGTGTTTAAATTTTTATTGTATGTTTCAAAAAATTTAAAAAAATAATTTAAGTCCAAATTGTATATTGAAGGAATATATTCTCAACATTTGTTATCTCGCAATTACATCGTATTATATAGTATTTTTGACATTTTTTGAAAGTAATGTATAAAATTTTAGATTTTTCCTTAATTTTTCGTATAAATCGATTTATTCCCTATATAAATCTTGTAACCGTTTCTTCTTTAAGCAAATTATTTTCAGTCCTATTTTGATAAGATTTATGGAGGGGCTAAGGTATTTCACTTTTCACGAATTATTTACTTTGTTAAAACGTCGACAAGCGTTTATGGTCCATAATACCAGTCCGTATAATACCAGAAGCAATACAATTTTATTTATTAGGCAAATAACACATAAAAAATTTAATTTGTTTAATGGTTGAACAAGCAGTTTGACCACTTATCAAATGGTGACGAAAATTATTATTGTATTATATAAAAATTATAGTAGATCTGCGATTTACTCAGGCTATTTCTAAAAGAGTACTTAAAAATTTTTCTCTTGTGGAAATGCGAAAAAATCTAAAAGGTCTCCATATTAGAGAAACCATTTTAAATCCATTCATTTTCATTATTTTTATGAAATTGGAAACTTTCAATACCATGGAAAAAAACACTTTTCTACTTTTCTTTTGTCCCCCTTTTTCGATTTTAGCGGTTAAATTTTGAACAAGCTTTAAAACAATTTATTTCTAAAAGATTAAAAACACTAAAATTTAAAAGAAAAGTTCTAACTCAAGAAACAGAGATGATACAAATATTTTAAAATGCACCTCTAAATCTAATTTCACCTCTTTACTCTTTAGGGGTCAATTAAAGCAAAACCAGACATTTTAAGCAAAAACCAATGCAATATCTCATTGAACCTAAGAGATACTGAGGAAACGATACCAAAAAAAGTTGTGCACCCATGGTTTGAATTCTCGTGGAATTTCTTGGAAATAACTGGAATTTCTTACAAAATTTTAAAATCACATTGAAATCGTTGGAAATCACATTAACATAATACACACAACAATTTGATGATGTTCAAAATATCTCAAGTAATTTTTTTATTATAATTTAAATTTCAATTTCTAAGCAAATTAAGTTCAATGTCTAAGCAGTAGATACAAGTTTAAAAAAAAAAGTTTTATAATTTCAATTAAATACTACTCTTAATTCCCTTATAAATTTACATTTTAAAATAAAGGTAATTTCGTCTTCAAAAAATTAATATTCCTATCTAGCTAACAAATTAATTCACGAAATGCATAAACGTAAACTCTATCACTCTCAAAAATTTTATATTAAGGTGCTAGATCAATAGGCGCTGAGCTAGTGTCCAGTTCAATTCAAAAACCAATTATCGTAGCGAGTTGAAATTTTCAGAACATACGAAAAATATGATATTACTTAACATCTCCTATTTTTCATTAAAAAAAATTAAATATTTAAAAAAAAATTCTCAAATTTTCAATAAAATACACTTTTGTTATAAATATAAAATAGGATGTGTTAAACAAACTCTATCATACTGATTAACTGAAAAAAAAATAAGATTATTTTTCTTGGTTTGGCTTGTGAATTTGACACTAGTATTCAAGCAATATGCATGAAATTTAAAATTGGTGCCATTGCATAAACCAATCAGAGGAAAACGTGCAGTTCAAGCATTTTCAAAAAGAGGTCACCACTCTGTTTTGACGCAAAGACGCAAACCATATTCATTTTTGTATTGAGCATAGAATAGGTATTGAGGTACAACTCTGAAGTAGATACTTTAGGATGTGCAGGTACTTCATCACAGGTATAGAACTACTCCAGGTAAATTTATTTAAAATTATTTTTCAAATATTTTAAACTAAATTCCATTGCAATATTATACTTGTTTAAAAAGGTATGCATCTTGAATAAAATAAAATATCTAAAGCAACTAGTGACATCTTCAAATTTTTATGAACTATTCCTTTTGATCTAGGACCTTAATCCGTCCATTCTTTATCGAACATGAAACTTTATGAAATGTTTTTTGTAACTCAAATTAAATTCTAAATTTTTTCTTTTTATAATCCATTTCCAAATTTTTAATATCAAACATTTTTAAAAATCCAATTTCAATTCAAAATTCAAAAATTCAATTTATTTTTTAGTTCCTGATTAACATTATTTCCAGATTTTACGTTTTTTTGTATTCCTTCACATATTCATATATTTCTAAAATCAATTTTTTTTTCTGTATTTCAATTTCTTCCGTTAAATTATTTATATTTTGATCAGTAAAATTTACTTTGTTATTCAACTGATTTACTTCCTTTTCCTATTATTTTGTTTTATGGTGTTTCCCACCTGAATAAAATTGATATCTTTTTTTTTCATCCACATCTCAACTTTCATTAAGGCTGTTCGTTAGGTTTAGATTTTGAGCAAAAAAAAATTGTAATACAGTGTACGATAACAGACAGTGTATATGCCTGTACGATCCTCAAAACGGAACTTTTATGAGAAAAGCATACATTTTTTGTTCCACAAATTTTTAGTTTGTCCATGTTACGTCCATATAAGCTTCTTGCCAATTTCTTCCATATTCTCATAATAAACTGATTTTAATTCTTGTATTTCTGTTTTTCTTTATTTTTGCATTTGCTTCTTCTATATCCGAAGATAAGCTATCCTTTACAGCGCTAGGCACTAGGCAAACTAGGCAACTGCCTAGGGCGCAAACGATAAAGGGGCGCAAACCAGATCGAGGTACAAAAATTAATTGCAGTGTCCACTGTTACTGGGTTACTGTCGCTCTTTTCTGTTTCTTTCTTTCGAAAGTACAATAGAAAACCTTTAAATATTCTGAAAAAACAAAATTTAAACATTCCTAAGAAAATTCTTATAAATTTTGAAAATCGACTTTTAGGTCAGGTAAATTTTATAAATTTAAGTTCATTTTAGCTTCAAAAAATATTCACTTGACGGTACGTATACGCTACGTGGTTATTAGAAACCAGAATTTAGGTGGGAAGAGAACGTGTTCGTTCTACTGCATGTGATTGCAGAGGAAACATCATTCGAGTTCCTAGATTATCGAGCTCATTTGCACTCCGAGTATTGTAGTAATTCACACAGGGGTTGAGAAAACTGTGCGGAATCGCCCGAGCGGTTAGCAAGGGCGTTTGTAGCGTAGATTTTCACTGCCCCTGACATTTTCAAATCTCGGATCTCAGCTAACGAATTTCGTCATTTTCGAGTTCGGTAACCCTATAGGGATGTTTTTAGCGAGTCTCGGATCCAGGCACTCTAAAATCCATCATTTCTGATAATTTGAAAAAAAGACAAGATTCGTTAAGTAATTCTCACATCAGGCTCCATCTCCTGCCTGTTGTCAGTGACCAATGGTATTTATTGCACAATACAATGTAATAATGTAAGAATTTATTTTTGTTAATTTTGGATAAACTACTTGACGATCCGCAAATTTTTATTTTTTATATCAACCATCTAATTCCCAGTGTAAAAATTTCGGCGAAATTCAAAACCGCAAAACATCGACCGGCCCATAAGATACAAAGATATAAATGGGGAGAGGGGCGCACTGATAGATTTTTGCCTAGGGCGTCAAATATCCTAGCTCCGGCCCTGTTCCTTTACTGTTTTAATAGTTGAATCGCTAAGTGCAAAAAGGGAAGTACTGACATTTTTACCAAAATTGAGTTATACATGTTTTCATATAGTTTTGGAGTAGCCCGATCGTTTGGTGTAAAAATAAAAATTGTGTCGGCAAAATTTAAACAATTTTAGCGATTATCATATGAAAATTCAACATTTTCGAGAACTTACGATTACGTAGTTGAAGAATATCAAGATTTTTATTTTGATATATTAGATTGGCCAACCATACAAGAAGATCAATCAGATCAGGATGTTATTTAAACAATTTATTATTTCAGAATAAAATTTTATTTTGTGTGAATTTTGTATCGTTTTTAACAATAAATTATGATTTAGTGCAAAAAGGAAAGTACTTCACAATACAAAAAAAGGGTTTGTTAAAAAACTATTATTGTGGAGGCGCATTTTTGGGTGGTTTCTTATGAAGAATATATGTTTCTAAAGATTTGTAAAAAAAATTTTAAATTTGAAGGTCAATTACACAAAGCAGACAGTTTAAATCTATTATCTCGAAATGTAGATTTTGTAGTACTTCCCTTTTTGCACTTAGCTATTCAGTTTGATTTAGGGTTAATTGCACTCTATCTACCTAATTGTTAGGTTCTCTAATTTAACCCCCAAATCTGTTATGTTTTTTGGTTAAAATTTTTCCATTTTCTGTCAAATTTTTGTTATCTTGTATCCTGTTTTCCATTATATTTTTTTAGATTTCCAACATAGTTACCATATTTTTATTGCTCTATTCCAAAATTATCCCCGGACTATCTTCTTCTATATTTTTACCCCTCGTTTCACTCTCTTCGTCACTCATTTTAATTTCGATAAATATACGTAAACTATAATTAATTAAAACTATATAATAATTAAACGTAACTTTATAAAAGTTACGTAAATTGTTTTTCATACTTACGAAAACGAGCTCCACGTTTGCGGGATGCGAAATTATCATTAATTTTTTTAATAAAAATTTAATTTTATTGTTTTATAAATAAAACAATTTATCTTTATTTTCCTTTAGTTTATTTTTCTCAAAATACAAAAATTTTTCAATCATGACCTTCAAAATTTTGTATCAGACTGCCACTTTATATCACTCTCCATACCAACCTGTCGTTCCAGCCCAAATTTCAAAATTCAGAAATAAATAAAATTACAAAATTCTCTCTTTACAAACAGAAATAGAATCGATTTTCAACAAACTAAATATTTTAAACTATTGACTTAAAAAAATCACAATATTATACATACAACAGAAATTTGTGTTTTACAATTTTTTAGTTTACAATTTAATTTAAACAATAATTAAAAAAGAAACTGTCAAGTGTTGGCCATATTATTATAATAGAAGTGTAAAGAAATTTATTTTCGATTAAAAATGAAGTATCAGAAGAGAAAACGTATAGCGTCTTAACATTTTCCATTTTTAAAACATTGAGTAAAAGTAGACGAATTCAAAGCAAAATTAACCCACTCCTCTTTTTATTGAAGTTCGTAGGTGAAAAAACGCACGCGATCCACACACATCCGGATATCATATAAAAATTTGATTTAACGATTTGTATGAACCCATAGGTCGGAAACAATGCTAATTTAGATTTTATTTTAATTCGATTATAATAATTTATTTTTGATTAAAATATAGTGCTATTATTTATAGGTATGAGTTGTTAACGAAATAAAAATCAAATAAAAATTGGAAACAAAAAGAGGAATTTGTGTAGGTACAAGATTTTGGACTGCGATCTACCCCTCTGTTCAAATAAAAATACAAAAGTTATCGAATTTATTTTTCAATTAATTATTAACAGTGCGAATAAAATAAATGAGCAGATTGATCCGGATTATTTGGTATCATTTTATTCATTCAAGTATTCGATGTCAATAAGCTTCTAATCGTGTCGTTGATGGAATAGTTATATTAAACGACACAACGTCACAAAAAAAGTTGAATAATTGCTAGAAAAAAGCTTTCGAGAAAAAATAATAAAACATCAATAATAATCAAACAACAATAACAAAAACATCGAAATATTGCAATTAGCTGCAATTAAAAAAGTATTTATTAAAGAATAGAATGAAAATGCATAATTGCCAAAATTTTTTGAATTTACAATTAAATCAGAACAAAGTAATTGAAAGAATAATATAATAAGTGATAGTCAAATATTCAAGAAGGTAAAAAAGTTAAAAAATTTATCGGTGATTTGCAAAAATGAAAGTTAAAATTTTTATCCATTCATTCAAGAATTTAGTATTGCAGAAGAGAATATCTCAAACGTATTTGAAAAGGCTCTAAAAAACGTTTTATCAATTCAAATAAAGAGTAGGTATTCGCAGTTATTGTGCATCTACCAAAAGAAACACAAAACAGGATGAATGGGCGGTGTACTGGCGTATTAAAATCACAAAAAAATGTCGTTTTTGTAAGTTTTCAATTTTAGCCAATTATTGTTATTACATTATCAACTTCTTAGATATTTTACTCAACAACTTGGCCATATTGATAATAATCAATTATTATAGTAACTATTTTATTGATAGATGTAGGATTAGTTCGTAACATGTGAAATTATATAATAAAATATCTAAATGATCTACATGTTCTTTTAGATATTTTATTAATATAATTTTTTTTATATTATTTCAGTGAATTTAAGGCTGACTGGCACTCTACATTGGAAAATTTTATAATATTGTTGACCCTTTTTATATTAGAATGCATATTATAGATATATTGTCATATTTTTTTTTTAAATCATATAGGGGATTATCCATTTTTAATTATATTTTTAATTTGTAAATGTTTAATTTTGTTAAAAGTTATTTTTGGTATTATATTGTTTAAGTTGGAAATGTAGGACAACGGTAGAATGCTTGATTAGCATGGAGAAGTCGCAGGTTCGATCCTGGACTAAGTATAGACGCATTCATAGTTGCGTCCGAATTTTGTATGATTTTTGATAAAAGTTTAAAAATAATGGTGATTTAGAAAAGTAAATTGAATTTGGATGTGGAATTTGGTATTAAGCGAAAAAACAAAATAAAAGGTGTTTTATTGCACTGAAGCTGGATTATTGGAATTTTTGCTGGTTTCTTGAAAAAATATCTTTGTGAAAAACCAAAACTACTGACCGACGATACGATAGTCTTATTTAAACTATAATTGAACGACGTAATGGAAACTATATTTTTTTACTTACTTTTATTATTAATAATAATGGCCGATGATTAGACAAATTCTAGAAACGTATAATTTTGCTTCAATAGTAGGTAATAGAACATTATTTGCATAATACATTTTTTAACAGATAGTTTTCTCGGTGCATAAAATTCAATTATGTACGTTTTGCTGGACATCCAGATCCAAGTATGCTCTAAAGTCAAATGGAAATTAAAATTATTGTAAAATAAATAAATAAAATTGAAACCATATACGAGTACATAGTAATAAATAATAATATAGAACCAAAAATCAGTTTTTTGATATGCAAAAAAAGTTTGTACTTTTTTATAATTTAAGAATCTTAAGAGAAAGTTTTTCCTGAATATCTCAAAATCTAAATAGATAATTGTATATGATATATATACTATTCAGAAAGTGATTTTTAGTTAATGCTGATAGGTATCAAAATATTTTCGTTATTTCGTGCATAAGATATTGTACCGAGCATTAATAATTATTATAATATATTAAACTTATATTTGACGTTTAACGACTGTAACAAACTATTATGGCTTTAATGTTCTTTTTATTAATTTTAGAATAACATAAGCACTTTAGATTTATTTAAATTTCAAATAAATGTCAGATTTGCACATCCTGCAAATACTTTATGAGGTGTCGGACCACCCATAGCACCAAAAGCACCAATCTGTGAAGCGTTAGAATAATTGTAAAAATAGAAAACATTGAAGTTTAGGTAATAAAAAGACACATAAATAAGTAAATACTAATGCTCTAGAAACACGAGTGTTTATTTGTGAATATGTAAGAACTTATACAAACACGCTATTATGGTTACAAAGGTAATATCCCTCGTAATACTTATTTAAATAGTAGTACATACTTAAAATTGATTTTTAATAAAACATTAATCCAAAATAATGCAGATAGTTAATATTGAACTCAAAGGAACACGCAGATCTAATGAGACAATCGTTCTGTTATTGCAGGCGTGTTGTATTTGATCTATGTAGTATACAACTTATATTATGACAATTCTTCGAAAAGAAGATGAATGTTTTTTACTGGTTTCGTTTCAAATGTGCTTAAAATCAACAAACATGGTTTGCTTTAAACTTGGATAATTACTGCTCTACCACATGTAGTTTATAACTTACGGTGCTTTGACTGATCTCTGCGGTCGGCCTGAAATGAGACATAAATCAAACCAACTGTTTAACTTTACACCTTTTAATAATTCCGATTCCGATTGAAGTCGAACGGTATCAACATAATAAAAATAAACAAATATATCAGTAAAAAATCTATTTGAAAATATAATATTTTCGTTTATAAAGTTATATGACTGCTAAAATGCTTCATTAGACTTTTTTTTTATTTATTCGGAAAACCATTTATAGCATTAATATCTTTAAATAAATAAACTCTGACTCTGATTTATTTTGTATGCTGCACTTTCGCTGTTTGCTATTTGTTAGCGCAAGAAGACGAATTTCTAAAAGAAACTGTAGGCGGGTGTACACTAGTGTACACTGGTGGAGAATATGAAAGAGCATATCAAAAATATAATTTGAGTTTTAACTTCTTGACTTTGCTTCTTTCCAAAACCGATTGCGGTTGGAGTTAACGGAAAAAGTAAAATGTTACAAATACAAGTTTGCTAGCGTTACATATTTGTTTTTACGGTGAGTTATCATCATACACCTTTTTTTATGAATTTATTCTGAAGAAATCAAAACGAGGTTTTATGCGTTAAACTTAAAAATTTTAAATTAGGTGCATTTACACGTATACTTCAGATGCCACGTTTCAAGCTACACTCCGACAAGCAATAAGAAAGACAAAGACGTTTTTTGAGAAAAACAAAGTCTGTGTCTTTCTTTAAGAACTTTTCGTCTTGGCATCTATATGTAAAGGCACCTATTGTTTAATAACGGCTCTAAATGACACTTGGGTACCTATCAAGTCAAATTGCAAAAAATTTATGTGCGATATAAGATAATAGTAGAGTAATTTTTTAAATTTCGAAAAATTACATTTTGGACCTTTCAAAAATGCACAATATAAAAAATATCGAATTTTTCAAATCGAAAAACAGAAATCTCCCCTTAATATTGAGCTGCTGCAAATTGTTGATTATTAATTTATGAGAAAAAATTGGTACCTTAGAATGGGGCGAATAGACACGCTAGTGTCAATAGAAACAAAAACGGGTCAGGACATTTGGACGCCGCCGTTTGGGTACCAGACTTTTGGGCGCCGGTGTTTTAGGCGTTTGGCACAGTGGGGTAAAAGAGTAAAAACATGCCTTTAATTCAAATAACAAATTGCTATTAAAATACATATATTATATAAACCGTGTCTTCATAAAAATATTACGCTCATTAAAATCAGTGCCGAAATATTAAAGAATTATTAATTTAATCTATTATCGTTTATTTAACTCGTTTTAATTTAAATTTAATGTTAGATTTAAATATTATTCGATACTCCATAAAGCTTTTGTTTGCGTTTATAATTTTAAGTCTTATGTACAGGGTGGTTCAAATTCGAATGTTCTTATGGGGAATTCGGTAACTATAAGAGATATGGAAAAATGGATGGCGCATCTTCCATCTCTTTTTTAGGGAAAAGCTTAATGGTGAAAACCGGAATCCGATACTATTTTTCGTTTTCGAGTTATGGCCAAAAGTTCGCTTTTTCGACTTTTCGTTAAAATGCCGAAATCTCGGTTGTTTGTAAAGTTATAGAAAAAATATTTACACTTTTTTTAGACATTTTTTTGAGGAGAATAAATTGGGCCAGAAGGATTTTAAATATCTTTATTTGTTTCCGAGTTATAATATATAGTTGTGTTTTTTTAAATGGAAACCATAGTTGGCTATGACATATTTAATTAGAGTTTTTTATGCTCTTTTTAATTATATACAACATGTGGGGTCTATTCTTTCATTTTCATCCCGTTATATTAAAAACTGTTAAATAAAAATAAAAGATAGTAAAATTAAAGGGTGGCTTTGTGAAAACAAAACACAAAATCATTATTGAAATCTAAAACAATTGTCTCCAATTGTTTTTAATAGGTTTTTTAGCACCTCCTCTATTATTTACCTTTTATTTCACAAGGTGAAATTTATTGGAAATTCCTGATTCAGCTTCAATTTGACGGGTTGAAATGGAAGGATTTGCATCCACAGCTCCTATAGTATTTTCTTCAGCTTCCTGTATATTATAATTTTGAATTATAATAATTATAAAATAAAAGGTAAATAATAGAGTAGGTACTAAAAAAACCTATTAATAACAATTGGAGACAATTATTGTTTTATATCTCACTAAAGATTTTTTGTTTTGTTTTGACAAAGCCAACGCTTAATTTATTTTCAGATCCTTTATTTTTATTTAACATTTTTTAATATAACGGGATGAAACTGAAATAATAGACCCCACATATTATATAAAATTGAAAAGAGGATAAAAAACTCTATATAAATATGGCATAGCCTACTAAGGTTTCCATTTAAAAAAACACAACTTTATATTATAAAAATCCCTTTATCCCAATTTATTTTCCTCAAAAAAATGTATGAATAAGGTGTAAAATTTTTTTCGATAACTTTAGAAACAACCAAGATATCGGCATTTAACGAAAAGTCGAAAAAGCGAACTTTTGGCCATAACTCGAAAGCGAAAAATAGTATCGGATTCCGGATTTCACCATTAAGCTTTTCCCTAAAAAAGAGATCGAAGATGCGCCATCCATTTTTCCATATCTCTTATAGTTACCGAATTCCCCATAAGACCATTTTTTGATGTTTTTTTGAACCACCCTGTACGTGATAAGGTTATATATATGTTAGCAATAGTAATCAGGAACAGACTCTATTGGTCTATGAACAGACCAATAGAAAGAGACGTTACCCAAGTACGGATTTGTTGAATGGACTAATACAATATTTGAACTACCCGGTATGTGATTAGCAATAGTAATCAGGGAAGACCAATGACCAATTAGCGGTACAAAAATTATTTATGTCACCTTATAATTATTTATAATTATATATTTTTTTATAATTATTTATCAATTACTAAAATTCAGGAAGTCCGACTGCAATCGTAAAAAAATCAGAAAAAAACGAACAAAATCTTCAAAACTGAAACAAAAACATTAAATTTTAACATTAACCCCCCTCCCCCCGAAAATTTAGTCTAAATACGGCCCTGTAATCACAGATGCGCATATGATAGCGGTCACTTTTGGAAACACACTTAAACCGAGTAAGGCGGAGCAGGGGGGCATACTGACGAAATTTGTATATTTAAATTTGATATTATATCTTTTAATATGAATTATAAGTAGCGGCGCCCAAACGGCGGCGCCCAATATTCCGGCGCCTAAATATCCGGCGCCCAAATGTCACGTACCGAAACAAAAATAAGAAGAATGTTGTTAATCCTAATATTTTCTTTCGACCAATTTAATTTTCGAGATGTTTAAAAATGTCTAATAATGGAACTAATAAAATTAGTAGTGACACTTTTGGTGCGGAGAATGTTGTAAATATAACAAAACAAACAAGTTGTTCTTGAAAATAGCAAGTTTTGTTTGTTTTGTTTTGTCTAATAACGGTATTTCGCCAGTTTCCTCATTTAAAATTTTGGATAGAAAATAATCTCAATTGTATGTACCTACATCGAAATATAATTAATTTTCAAGTTTTCATTTTTTGCATAGAAAGTATGTGACAGTATATTCTGTTGGCGGTACGTGTGCTTGACATAAAAACGTGCAGGAGTGTTTTTTAGTGGGCGGAGCCGGCTTTAATTCACTTGTAGCCGTGATACTGATGCTAACATAATCATTTATAAATTTATTTTAAATTGGATTTCTTTAATTTATGCCGAATATAAGTTCAAAACCAAGATCCCGATTTTTGAGCTCAGTCACGCCCCAGGAATGTTTTTAATGACAAGAGCAGCGCTCTAATAAGGTCCCACATTTTTGAGATGAATAATTTTCGAATTATGTCACGCGCCAGGGATTCTTATAATGGCAGGAGCCATTTTATTTCAGCCAAATTATCGATTATGCATATATAATCTACGATAATTTTATTCAATTTTTTCTTAAATTGGAGGCTTACTTTGGGTGCTACTCCCAGATTTGTAAAGTTAAAGTGTAGCTTTTAAGATTCGGGCCAGAGACATAAATCTCCCTCATGTCCAGGCTGCTTTGGTTCGCTGAGTTCAGGTCGAGGTCTAAAACCATTCATTTTTGTACTTTGGATCAATATATTGGAATGACGGCCGTTGTAGAGAAACCAGACTAATTATAGTACCTGGCCAAAAAGTTATAAACTTTTAAAATATTTATCAGGCTTTTCACTTAAACGGGCGGTGGTTTTATTATAGTATTATTTAGGATTTCTGTACAAGTGGGAAGCTTGTCCATGTTATCTTTAAAATATTTCAAAATATCTAATAATTATGATTCATTACTTCCCCTCCCCCGCGCCATTTCGATTTTGGATCCCAATTATCTCTATCAGACATACGTTTTTAATTTTCGTTTCAATATTATCTTATGTTATTCGAAATAATTAGGTAAGTATTCAACTGGGTTGATGAAATGGTAGGTAGCTCCCTTTTCCCTTACTGATGTAAAAAAAAATTAATTTGGTGATGAATAGAAACACTATGATAATTATAAATTTTTTTTTTATTATTAACATGATGGTAATATGTAGTACTTATAACTATGAATTTTAATTAGTTTCATTTGTCTTAATAAATATAAATTATACAATTTATTTATTACTGTAAAACATGTAAAACATGATGTAAAACATTAACATTCCAATATATTACGCAACAATTGCAAAACCAAGTAAATATTTCGATTTAAAAAAAATTTGCATGGATGCCTCTCTACAGTTACAAAACAAGAAGATCATAGCCACAAAACGTTTTGTTGCAAATATATCCACAAAAAAACAAAATACAAAATTTTATTTAGAGGACAATTTTTTACAACAATCAAAGTAAATAGGCTGAAATTATTACTTTCCGAACTCCTTAGTAAAGATTTATTATGACAAAAAATTATCACTATCAAATTTCCTACAACTTTTGTTTATAAATTCTGAAATTAAAAATTTAAATTAAAAAAACAGAAAAATTGATGATACATTTTTCATGTCTTTTTATGAAAATTTCAAGGCAAAAACCAAAATTAGCTATTGTCTTTTGTTTTCGAGATGTAAATAAAAATTCAATTTTTTTCTAAATGTTTATTGGAATGTGTCGCGATTATTACTCTCCCATGATGAAATAATACTCTTGGGACCTAATGGGCTAATACGACTTATCCTTTAACCGGCCCTGGACAATTGTACAGTTGCCTGTTTTACCGATAACAAGAAACGTCAGATATTTGACAAGTGTTTGACAGATCACAATAAGGAGGTTAAAACTTGAATTATTTACTAATTCTTTAAAGGTAGTTTAACTAAAATTTTATATTACTTTCTGTAAAACTAAAATGCTTTATCGTAATTAGGTCCTCTTATTTTAATTGTAATATTTCTTACAACTGCAGTTCTAAGTCCTGAAGTATGTATGGATGGATGATAGGATGTATTGCATTTGCAACTATTGTTTCTTGTGTGCAGGTTTGTATAAATAAGCATTCGTAATTTGTTAAATCAAAAACTATAAAATTGTAGGCACAATCATATGAAAACAGTCGTTGTAAATGTGTCTGTCCTAGTATTTCATCGGTGACAAACAGCACCGAAGTTTCACATAATAAGCGTAACTTTCACATAGCCAACGTTCCTCCCAATAAATGGTAAGCGTATATTTTAAAATAGTTATTAAATTACCTATTGCAATTATTTACAGTAATTGCGATGGCGTTATTTTGCCGAAACTGGGTGACAAAATTAAGGGTAAAGAACAAGAATTTTGTCCACGTTGCGAGTGTAAATACGAAAATCGTAATGTAACTATAATTAAAGTTGTTGTTATTATTGTGATATGGGTCATTTCCATTTTGGTTATTTATATGGCTTTCCTCATCATTTTGGATCCACTTTTAAATAAAAGAGTGAAAGGAAATTATCAAGAACATACCAATGAAGAGGTAACCTTGATTGTTTCTTTTTAGTTGCTCATTATTTGAAGTTAACTTTTAGGATGAAACAGCTGCAGGTGTTGGAGGTCCTATGGCTCATAATATGAGTGTAAGGGGTAACGTATTAAATAGAGTTGGTCATCAGCAAGACAAGTGGAAGAAACAAGTCAAAGAACAACGACGCAACATCTATGACCGTCATACCATGTTAAATTAATTTTAGTTATTAAATCATACTTACACTTTTTAGTGATAAATGATATTAATGTAATTATTGTACATATTATAATGTCTCCGTAAATTAGTAATAAAGTTTTAGAATTTACTAGAAGTTTTGCTTAAAAGTTTCAATTAAATGTGATGGATTTTGGCTAATTTATTATTTTATTTATAGATCACATGTAATACAAAAGAATAATAAAATTGGTGCTCTTAAAATAAATACATCGACATGCTATACGAAATTGTTAATTTAAAAATTAATTACAGTGAATTTAGTCTTTGGTTTGGCTGGTAAGAGATGCATCAGATTGATCACGATCTTTCATAATGCCTTCTAAATCGGACACTGCAGCAGAAACTTGAAACAGCCTACCAAAAATATCGGCCAGATCATTGTCTTGATTGGTAATTACGTAACAGTCTGAAAATTATTTATAAATAAACTGTTAAAGTAACTATTACAATTTTTTACCAGGCTTATCTTGCACAATTTTTCTGCTATAAATATTCAAGATCAAGCTTACATCATCATTTCCATCTAAATCAATGTCACGACTTAATTGATTTTTGTGATGTTTGATAAACGAAATAGCAGCCGACCACTTTTCGTTATTAATTAATTCTTGAAGTGATACCTCAAGATCTTCAGCATTAGTTGGAGCTGGTGATGGAGCAGCAGACGACACTGGAGTAGGGGTACCACCGTCGGCCTCAGTATCTTCTATTGCCCTACCCAAACCACTTCTCACCAATAATATTTCGGAAGTAATATCTTTAAACTGCAACAAAAGTTTTTTAATTAAAACATAATGTTTCTTCGACACCATTACTTACTTGACTGTTTTTTAATGTGGTAATTAAAGTGGATGTCATTTTATTAGCAGCTTCGACTAGTAAAAGCAATTGAAAATGAAGTTTGTATAAAGATTTTCCCAGATCTAATAAATATTCTTCGTTTCTGGGATCTGATTGTTGTCCACTTAATAATTCTAGCTTGAGGGATGTTTTCACGGCATCAGAATACTAAAAGTTTTGACCATAAATTAAGACTAAAAATTTATTGCTTTTAAATAATACCATGGTGGTTTGATCCTTTTTATCGCAAAACGTTTCTAAATGTTCTTGAACTTCAAGCATTCCATAACGTAAAGTTTCAGTCAGTTTCGTATTGTTTACAAATGAAGAATTAAACCAAATGATGTGAACAATTAATAGACGATGTTTAATAACGTCGATCATAGAATTCAGTCTCGAGCTGATTAATTTAATTGTAGGTAATCCGCTTGAAGCAGATTGCAATAAATACATGCATGATTCACGAGTTGTTGTTATTGTTGCAGTAGAAATGTTCTAAACATAAAAAGGGCATTGTTATTTTATTTTCATATAAAACAAGAGGTATATAAATTTACCCTGATAAGGCGATTTAATTGGTGAAACAATTGTAAGGTATTGGCGGGAGTGTGAGAAATTGTATTTTGTACATACGAATTCCACAATTCTACTGCATCATTTCTTATGGCAGGCCGAATATGAATCAAACTTGTTAAATTTGGAGAAGCATTACAAGGAGTAACATCACCCAAATCACCTGCACTCGATCCGCTAGTATCGGATCTTGTACTGGAATCTCTTCTTAGACGATGCTCTTCAAGGCTTAACGACGACGGTGGAAAACCGGCACTTGCACCTGCTGAACTATTTTCAAACTCGGGAGCAACTGCAATTTCATCTAAAGGAGATTCTGATCCAATATCATCGTCTGATGATTCTTCAGTAGCTACTCTCTGAAAATGTTATGAAAATTAATTCATTTCTTCAGAGTTTTGTTATAATTAGGGTGCTTTGTTTTAGTGCTACAACATGTAGATCTCGCTTCTTATGAAATACATTATAGATCAGGTTAAATATAAAATAAATTATTTTCAATAAAGGGATTAATAAATTGATAGAAAGAAATTAAAGCATTTATCCCAAATTTTTGTTTTTAATTATAATATAAAAAAATATCTTTTCTGTTCAATTCTTGAACCAGAATTATTTAATCATTTTTCATTGGAAAAGAGAGATCCACACTTAAACATAGCATGCAATACTGTAATTTAAAAAAGAAATATATAAATATGTTAAAAATTATTTAGTAACAAGAAATATAAAATTAATATTTTAAAAAAGTAAAAAAGAAATACATACAACCAAAACCCAACGAAATATAAAATAAAAAACAAAACTCACGTTATGATTAAATGGACAAGAGTGTACCTTTCTAACAGTTAAAATAGGCGTTTTTTCGCTAATACTTTCTTCATGTTGTTTCACACTTAACATTTCTTCTTCTCCATCACTGAGTGGTCGCCGACGTACACCCCAGTTAAAGTTATCTGTACTTTCTCCCTAGAAACATAGTTAATAATATACTTTTACCGTTAAAATAAAATGTGCTAAATTTTACTTCTATGCTCTCGCTCTCATATTCCAAGAAATCAAAATCTTTGAACACTCCAAAATCTGTAGTAGTATCATCTCTACGAGAACCACCGCTGAAATCGTTATTTGCCACTGATACTTCCTCAGTGCTGGAAGCCATGCTTGATTGCCTTTCCATTAAATCAGAACTTTGACTAAATATCACCTAAAAAGTATGTGTAAAATATTGAATGACCTTATTGTAATGGTACATACAGATGGAGATTTAGGTAATCCAACACGTTGTCCACAAGCGGTGAGAAGGTTTACTAGGCATTCCCTCACTCTTCCCTTCAAACAAAAATTATGCAAAAATGTTGTTCTTTAAAATTAAAAACATTATATCTTACTTGTGAAATCCATGGGCGCTTCCACCCTGATAAAGGAGCTGTATCGGCAGGACTAAGAGAACATGACCTTCTTGGCGATGCCACAGGTTTAGCTGATGAATTGGAATCATCTTTTTTACCTGTTAATCGTCTACCAATTACTGGAGTTTGGGAGAGATCATAAGTAAATTCCATTGTTCTTCCTGCGTTATGTTAAAAAATTAAGAGTGTGTTGGTCTTCTTCTGAAATATTTGCATACCTGGAAGTTCCTTCCTTGCAAAAACGTCGTAATCAGAAAATGATGGATGAGGTAAAGATGCAATGGAACCTTCCCAGTAAGTGTGCTGAACTGATGGTGGGGCTCCTAATGTGCTGGAGCGTGTTACAACCAACTTCAAAATTTTCAAAGCTTCTTTCCAGTTAACACCCTCTATGTACTTCGATATTACTTTGAGTAAATCTGCATTGATTGGATGTGCAGGAGCAGAAGCTAAATCCACATAATGTAAAACACAGTGAATAATATTGAGAATTGGAAGTTGCAAATTGGATGGACCTTTTTCTAAGACCTCAACCAAAAATGCTAGCATATTAACACTAAGGTGTGCGTAGGTGTCATGTAGATATTTTACCACACACTTTGTCCATTGAAAACTTTCTTTACTAAACGTTCTTCGACTGTAGAGATTCATTACGGTTCCTAAATTTTCCAGTTTTTTACTTTTTTCTACACTGACCTATGATTTCAATAATTATTTTAAAGACAAATTTAAATAAAACTTTAAGAACTTACTTGAAATATATTATCTGCACTTCGAATACATAATTCATTTGCATCTTCATAATTGAGTAGCATATAGGGAAGTAACGCCATTACGTTCATGGGAAAAGCGATGCTTTGTGAAGGATCAACTACAAGTAAATCTAGAAGAGGTGTAAATTGTGACAAAAGTGCCACAACAGGTTCATAAATGTTGGCATGAGTACAACCCTAAAAAAAAAAACTGTATAAAAACTTTAATCATACCTATTCACTTTATTACTTTTAACAACAAAGAATGAACCCCAGGAAACGAACTCCAACGTAATTGTGTTTGCAATTTTTCCACTTTATCTCTTGCATCTGGTCTATCCAACGGTAGACGATGTAAAACTCTTGCCAAAAGTCGAAGAGCAAGAAGAAATTCATGTTCGTAGTCTGATTCTAGTAGAGAAACCGATAACCAAAATAATTGAGCCAAAATTGTAAGCTTGTCATCTTGTGTAGCTGAATCACTCAATAATTTCAAACTCTGAGCAGATCTAGACCTCGATAAATTAGAACCAAACTTTGTTTTTTCAATTTCGGTATTAATGCGACCCCTCAAATCTTTGGTGTCACTTGCAGGAGATCCCGAACTTTTGCGATGTCCGTAAGACACTGAATAACTTGTACTTCTCATATGTCCTGTTTGATTCAAATAAGACAAACAAGGAACTGCATCACTCACAGCCACATTTCCATACATAGTCCTCTTACTAATTAGCTCTTTGTTGTTTAGATTAGGCGTCGATTTAAAGAAATCTTTCATTAAATCTAGAGGACGAAAATCTGATTCCAACGAATCTACAGCTGCTTCAAGAGTTAGTAATAATTCAGTAACGTAGCCTTGCATATCCTCTCCTTGTTCAGCAACAGTTTCCACTAAACGACTTAAAATATCAGACAGCATTCGCGACGTTATAGGAACTCTCAATGATCTATAGATTTGTAACGAGCGACCGGCGTAATGTCTTGATGAGCAACTAAGACCCAATTGTAATGCAGTTTGTGCCCATCTTTCATTAATATGTGCATTAGGAAGAGATTCCCTAAAGACCCTTAAAATGTGTTGAAGAAAAATATCCATCTGTTCAGCACTTTTAACTATCCAAACTTTAGCAGTGATGTCTTCGTAATTCCACAACGGCTGATTCTGACGAGTTGCAAGAAAATGAATCAACGATTTAATAATATCCGATATGGACAAATTCAAACTCGGTTCTGAAGATGTCCAAGATGCACTTTCTTCGGGAGTTACAATCACGGGAGGCACAATCGTTTCTTTGTTCTTTTCTCCTGGAACAGATTCTGTAAAGTGTAAAATTATGTGTTAAAAATGTTAATTTAGGTGCCAACCTGTTACGATGGCTTGTTTAATAGCAGAAGGTTCAGTTTCTTTGGTAGCTACTACGGTAGTCTCCCCATTTGTTGGAATTTGTCCTGATCCATAAAGATATAAATCGAATGCTGGATCATTTTCTAAAAATCAAAAGAAGTAAATCTTGAAAAATGCTATTACTATTTCTCACCTGTGAAAATATGTTGTGGTACTGGTAATGTAGGAGTAATTAATCCCAAACCTAATAAATTAGTTTTACTGTTTAAGATTGTATGCGAAACGATAAGATGATCATTGTGTTGAGCCAATACAATTAAAAGATTTAATAGAAGCTGCTTGCAATGCTGATATACTAGAGATCTTGTATGATCTAACCCCAAAAATATAATATGTAACATAAGTGGAACATGTACCGTCCAATCTAAATCTAACCCGTCAACCACAACATCACATAATAACATCACAGCAACATTACACCTAAAAAATGTAACATTTACAAAATAACATAATATAACAATCACACAAAAAGCAAGTCCATACCTATGAAAGCCCGAAATTGGTTGTGAACTTTCTGGTAAATATTCAGTCAAGGGAGCAAAGTAACCACCATACTCGGGCATCGGTAGTGGATGTGGTTGAGGAATGTCAAATTTATCACAGGCGCCTAAGGGCCGAATTATAGAAAACATGTCATCAGCTGCTTGCAACTGAAAATGATTACATAAATTTCAAAACTCCTTAAACAATATAATTTTAAGCAAATCTTACATCTGTATCAGTAGTTGGTGTCGATAGATCTTCTGATAAATTAGGTCCTACAAGAGCTCGAATTTTATCCAATCGAGGTGAAATAAAGTCAGACATTCCCTTTATAGTAGAATCTGTTTTTGATGAAACAGATGATTTGAGTGGATCTTCACCACTGTGCCTTTTTGTATGAATGGTACCTTTTTCCACACCTAAAAAAAGGTAATTTAATTATATAAACAAGGAAAAGCTCTTCAACATTACCTAAATCACTTCTGCTGTTGTTATCGGCTGCTCCTCCAGGACAACCAGTTCCATCAGAATGACTAGAAGCTTTTCTCATCACAGTTAAACGATAAAATGGTGGTGTTTCGGTTCTTTCAATTAAACAATTTAAAGTTTCTACCGTCTGAAGTTCAATCATCATCTCGTCCAAAAGACGTGCAGGCTGTACCCTTGCTAAATATAAAACCACTCTTTTAGCCTAAAAAAATCAAAATTAATGTAAATTATCCAAGATGGTATAAAATTCATACGTAAGGTAGAAGTTCGTTTGGTGCCATACCAGACACAATGATCAAATAGCGTATAATCACTTTCATATTATTAGGCCAAGATGTGCATAATGTTGCCCATACAGCTTCCATTTCTTTAGGATGATTATCTCCAAACTATAAATAGAATAAAATAAATGTGTACAAATTAAAATAATTTGTTACCTTTGCTGTAATGTAATAGATGTTGTTCAACACCATTTCAGTTGCTTCTGCTGATCCCCAACCTTCTCTTCTACCACCAGAACGGTTTGTGTCATTTGCATTGGCATAGAACTAAAATTATAAGCAAATTAATATTTTACAATAATGATTTAATGGGTTAAAGAAATTGTTGTGTAGGTACATTCGCAGAGTTCAAACATTTTGTTTTAAATGACCTCAAAGTAAATAATGAATTGCAGTGTAAAAGAAATAGCTTTGTAGTGGTTGCATTGTATCAAATCAATATTGTGGTAAAGAAGTAGCTGAAATTTTTCTTCTATTAAAATTTTTAACAACTGCAAAAATAAAATTATAGCAGGATTTCACTTGTTTGGGAAACCTGGAAAAGTCGGGAAATTTAAAATTGTACAAAATTTAATTTTGTCCGATAAAGTCCGGGAATATTTAAGCAAAAGTCGGAGAAATTGAAACTTTGGGTGACGGAGACTCTTTGAAACTTTGAAAAACAAATAAATTATAAAAGTTACGTTGTCTATAATATATAGGTACATGAATTATTATTAAACTTGATAATTTCTAAAATTCATCAAGGCTTGAAAAGTCATGGAAAATCTTTGAAAAGTCTGTTTATTTTGAAAATGAGTGGAAACCCTGATCAGCCAAACTATAAAATTTGATTCAATGAACTATTTGCAGTCAACAATCTTAACATATAAATTCAAGCAATTTCACTCGTTAAATGTCTGTTGTCTCACATTCTGGAATTGAAATGACTGCACTTCCTTATAATTGTGGCAGAATAAGTCACGATTTATAAAAATTGTGTAACGATCTTTACATTAGAAATAAGAGAGAAGATTTGTTCCACAATATAGGTATTTCAAAATATTAGAAATTTTAACTTTCACTTATGGGGCAGAAAACGTATAAAAATATGAAATGTACATAGGTACAATGAAAATTTCGTGAAAATCATTGGAATTCTACAGAAATCTTTGGAGATCTCCGGAATTCCTTCGAAATCCTCAAAATTCAGAATCCGGTGTACAACAGAATTTTGAACTATTTACCTCTAAAATAAACTATTGTCGAAAGTTTGTTAGATAAATAAAATTTTAATGCTTTGGTTTAAATTTTTAATTTAAAAGTAATAATTAGTAACCTGATAATAGAAAGCAGGATTAGTTGGCGAAACGTTTGGATCAACTAATTCCATATTATGTAGCCATGGTAATAAATATTGTAATAATATTTGACGTACTTCTGGTCGGGCGGTTTGAAATCGATGAGTAATTTCTGTTAAAAGAATTTGTTTGATATCAAAACAATTTAAATTACATTATTGTCAATAAAATAAAATTTTATATTGAATTACCTGAAAACATGGGCATGGTTAGTTCGGGATGCAGCTTTGCTAATTGTTCAGAAAGGTGAAGTTGAGATCTGCAATATGTAGTTGCTAACAAAGTATCCAAAGTACTTCTACCTTGGTCTCCTTCCGCTAGAACAAATAAAAATTCCAGTTGATCAAATTTTATAAAATACAATTACTGTAATATTAATTCCATTAATCGCAATAAATGCAGAATTTTCAACATCACATTCACGACTTAGAATATGGTTCAACTTGACGAATCAGGGTAAATTCTAGCAAGAGTACTGCAATTGTGTTTCTAAAATTAGAACTTATACTACCGATAAAAGTTTTCGCAATTCATTGCAATAAAATTAAATAAAAATTAACACAATCAAGTGATAACATAGTATGTGGTTGGTACTGATGACGGCTAATGAGCTAGAAACACAGAAATGGGTGATAGTTTCGGTAAGTCGGCATCGGTAATTCTGTGTCTGCCACTCTTCCTTGATTGTGTTAATTTTTATTAGAACTTATATCCAATAGAAAACATCTATCAAATACCGGGACGTGAAGCTAGATTCCAAATTTAAATCGGCCAATATTATGATCTCAAGAAATTTATCAAACATCGAAGACCGAAAACTATTCTGGAACCCTCCATTGATAATACGATTTATTGCCCGCTCCCAAATGTAAAATTGCCACCTCTTCTCACCCATTTCACTACTATGAAGAAATAGGACTACAAAAAGATTGTAGTTGAATATTTTTACCCCCTAGTTGTAGAATAACAGATCATTTCATTTATATTGAAATTTTAGTATAATAATATATTAAATTATATAGTATCAAAACTTTAGGCCTGTAGTTTAGGTAAAAGCGGATGGGAGATTTGAAATCACTAACTGGTTATTTGCAATCGCTTACGTTTTCTACTAATAAGTTTTAAATTTTATTTAATATTAAAATTAAAATGGCGTTATTTTGAATAAAATTGATTAGAATATTATGTACATGTTCGTGTAGAAGGGGTCCTAAAGGGTTAACACATACATATTTTAAACATTTGAAAATGGAAATAGATATTATTCTTATTTGGGTTGCCAATATGATGCAAAAGACAGCTTTCGTATTATATAAATAATATCTTCTTATAAAAACTTTCTTATAAATAATATTTACATAATATTATTTTCAACACAATAAAGCCAGGATTTTCAATCTCAAGGTATTTCTAGCCAAAGAAATTACGATATTTCTGGCATAAATTCTGAAACGTGTAAAACTCATTCAAAATATACCTACTAGGAAAATACTGAAAAAATCACATTAATAAATTGGATTGATTTTCAGAAAGTGAAAATCGAAATAACCGGGTAAAATTTAAAAATTCGAATTAAAAAAGTTAACGAAAAATAGTTTAAAATTATTTTTTTTTAAATTCGAGTCTGAAAAATATAAAATAAAAAAATATAACACTGAACGCAATTAACAGTTTTAATTACAAACTCTTCAAAGCACAAGTCTCAGGTAATTAATGAGTCATATATAGATAATTTACTGTACTTTTATTCGTTTAAATAATATATATGTTTGCTTCTAGGGCCATAAAAAATAAATGCCTTATTGACTCACTAATTGCCTTGTTTATTAATGTGTTTTCCAAAGTTTGCAAAAACCTAGCTATTTTACTTTAGGCATTCATTAAAGAGCTTAAAAAGTTCTTTGATCAATACTTTAGGCCAGAAATATTTTTTCTGTTGGAGAAACTGTATCCATGGAAGTAAATCTTGGATTATATTCATAGATTGAAAAACAAGGCCTAAGAATAAATCCATTAATTTTTTACCTATTCGTTAAATTTCGTTTGAAATGTATTAAATATAATAGGCTTGTTACATCAAGGAGAAATGTTATGTCAAAAAAGTTATGTAAACCGTTCGTTTTTCATACATACATATTTACCTCGATAAGTCATTATAATTAATTATTTAGGATTTTCAATATATCGTTAGACTGATTATTTCATTTCAATAAATATTTTTTACAACGAAATTACAATTTATTTTGGTATTCAATATTTTTTGCCAGTTAAATTCATAATTCATAATTTTTTTAGATCTATACAGTAGGTAATATGAACGCTTTATTCATCTTTTTAAAAGTGATTTTAATTAAAAACTTGAAAATAATAAATAAATGTAAGTTACGCAGCTGAAAATTCGAGATTCAATTACAAGAATATATTATTAACTATGTGAAATGCAAAAGGTGAATTTACAAAATTTATAATGAATAAACCTATGCAGAGAGGTCGTCAAATTTGGAACAAATTCGATTCAAAATTTTAGAGAAATTTTCTCAGAAATTCAAAGTCAAACTTATTGCTTTAAATGTTACTTTTTTCTGCCATTTTTTTTATCGTTTTTTACATACAGTGAGTCGAATAATAACTCGGATAAGCAATAATTCGATTATTAAGTTTAAGATTTGTAGCTTTTTTGGGACAATTTAGTGGCAAAAGCTCGGGCAAAAGTCACGAAAATTGGTCTAGGACGGACCTTCAAAATAATATTGTGAGGGCAATGATTCTGGAGTAGTATATAAATGCCCTAAACTGCTACATCCACCTCCTCGATCCCTGTACCTTCATACCATAAAACATCTATGGGATAAACTGGGCAGAAAAATGAGAAAAACCCTTATAAGTAAGAAATTATTAATTCGTCGCTTGCAAGAAAAATGAGCCTTTATTGATAACGATTATTTACAAAACAAATACCAATAACATGTCCAAAAATTTAGGTGGGGTTATTAAGCGTAAAGGAAACCCCAAAATACATTTAAAAAATATATTTATTTTTTTCAATAATAGAATACAAGGAAATTAATGCAGTACTATTGCTTGTACGAGTTATTATTCGCTCATTGTGCATGATTTACAGTTTTTTAAATGTTAACTCTTATTTTTAAATTTAAAAAAATTTATGACTTTGTTCGACATTCGGCTTCAAGTTAGTATCCTTGCGAAAACGATTTGAAATCGTCAAATTACATTATTTCTAGCTATAAAATAGACGCCAATAAAGTAAAATGAAATTATTGACAACCGACTTAGCTATAAGCAATTCAAGATCAAAGAACATTATTCAAATATAGAACTTTCTGTATGAACTTCTCATAAAATGTAGAGATCAGGGGCGGAACTAACCATGTTCGATCGAACAAGAAGCCCAGGCGATCAAACGCTCGGCTCTATTACGACAAAAACCAAAAATATTTCATCTATAATGTTAAGTTATACCTTAAAATAAATGACATGGATGAATTAAGAATTAAAAAAAAAAGTTCCTAGTTGGAAAAAACCATGGAGACCGGTGGGGACTCTGATACGATTGTGATGAATTTTAATAACATATTCGTATGTATGTCAGTATGTGGTCGTTGGGGTACGAATAGAAATAGTATCAATCGCACAGGTTGAACCGCATAATTAAATTGATCTGTTTCGCTAGCTCGTACGTAAATAGCTATTAAGAAACAAATTCATCAGTATAATGAATTCGTAAAGGCTCCTTTTTGTAAAATGTACTATTCTTGGCCATTTTACGTCAAGGTGAAAGGTGCCTAAAGCCTCATTTTGAGGGGCTGCCTTTAGTGGCTCTACCGCTAACAATGTTTACGCCATTTAAAACTCAATTGCAATTTTTTAAAATTGATCACCATAAATCATCTAAAAACGATTAGATAAACTAATGAAGTTATTTTCTGATTGTATATATTTAACTGATTGGATAGAAATAAATATTTGCATCGTAATTACAACACAAAAAATGAGATGAACGGAAACGTGTTAACCGCACAGGCGTCGCGTCGGAGCGCACCACGAAGAAACATATTTAGTTTGAAAAGTGGTGTTAACAACAAACGACCAAATTGCACGTTGAACACTGTGAACTTGTTGCATCAAACACGTAAACCGTTAATAATGAACGAACGTAACGAAACAAATTTCAACGTAACTAATTCAACTCGTTTAAATTCGCAAGAAATTTTTGAAATATATGAAGTTTCGGTAATGGAAGTATTTCAATTGTATTATACACCGATTTTGACAAATCTGGGTATTATTGGAAACGGTCTTTCGGTATGTGTATTTTTTAAAACCAAGTTAATAAAGTTATCTTCAACGTATTATTTAGCGGCGTTAGCAATCAGTGACAGTATATTTTTATTGTGCTTATTTATCGTATGGCTTAACATGATTCAAGTTCAATTATTTAATACACAAGGATTTTGTCAAACAATTATTTACTTAACAGGAGTTTGCAGCTTTCTAAGCGTTTGGTTGGTCTTGGCTTTTACGGTCGAACGATTTGTCGCCGTAAGATATCCACTTCAGCGTCAATCATTGTGCACTGTATCCAGAGCAAAGATAATAATCTTAATATTGTCCATTATGGCAGTACTTTTATTTTCCCCTTCATTATTGTTTGCGAAAGTGCAATATGAACCAACGACAGGAGTGGAATTATGCACCATCGATCTAAAGTGGCACTATTTTGCAAATATATTTAATATGATTGACACAATTATAACGTTTGTAATTCCAGTCATAATTATAATAATATTGAACACGTGCATTAGTAGGACGGTATGGAAATTGGGAAACACCAGAAGCAAACTAGTGCAAATTGACAAGAATTCTGATGATCGCTCCCATAAAAAGAAACTTCAAGTCGGACAAGCAAATCAACATAAAGTAACCAAAATGCTACTAATAGTATCAACAGTTTGTCTTTGTTTAAATCTACCAAGTTACATTATGCGAATATTAGCTTATTTCATCGAGGTAAGTAAATAAAAATTTACAACATTTTAAGCTTCAGTGTACTATTTTTGCCTATTAAAAATAATACAGGTGCTACATAAAATGTATTTTGGTAAAACTAATCGAAATCGTGGAAATATTCACACCAAAAAAATAAACCTTTAAGAAAATAACCGCCACATTTTGATCTAAAAATAGAAAATTACAAATTTCATTAATAAAAATATTTTGTAATATTGATATCTACGAAAATTTATATTAATTTTTTTGCTCACAAAGAACATTTTTTAAATATAGTAGAATCCGGTATTAACAAAATCGGCTATAAGGACATTTCGCTTTTAACATCGGGAAAATCAATATTTTTCACTGAAAATTTCTGTGAAACATCAAGATTATGTTTAAATTTCAGTAAATTATCAACTATATTTTGGTGCGTAATTACGAGAAATTGAAATATCGTTTAGAGAAATAATTAATTTGTATTCAAATACGTTTAATCTCATCAACCATTCAGAAACAGATAAAGCCAATGTATTACTTAGGCATAAACTGCTACTAATCTCTCCTATGGATAATAACGCATACAATCCACCTTGCAATTAATAAGCTATTTTACGCCCTCGTAATATAATTAATCTAATATTAAAAATTCAAATTTAATATAATATGCAACATTACCTATCTAAAATTGAAATGAAAATAAAGAAATATTACATAATATTATCATGAATTTTATTTAATATTTACGTGTACTACACTGTACATTGCAGGTGAAAAGTTTTGATACGGTAAAATAAAATTACAAAATAAATGAAAAAATAGCTCTTGGTGCTCATTGTGGCAATTATAGTGACCATACCTATATATCAGCTTCTTTTTCTTGCAGTTACCCATGGCAAAGTCGGAAACTGTGCTTGGAATCGTTATCTTGTTATAGCACAAAACCATGACCTATATACTATACCTACGATGCTACGATTATAGTGCAATTTTAACCCAAAATCATAACACCGTTGATTCATATCATAACTGAACCGCCTTCAATTTTACAAAAATGTTAAGGTGATTCAAAAATTCGAACTTTGATTTGTTGGTCCACAGTACATTTTTCTAATATTCCAGAGCCCAATCTAGATACTGTAAAGCCCACTCAAGCCTTTTTTTTTCAAACAGCATTTCTCGTATCGTTACTATTGTGAGAAATAACCGTCTATTTCTTTTACCAGTTACTACTAGATGCTCGTCCACCTGAGAAGTGGTTACTTTTGATCGCCCTGTTTCATTAGTGTAACAATTGAATCAGTTCTATGATTTTTAATGTATTTTTACTGTATTAAATGAATGTATTTCTAAGTAGTTCCACTTGTTCAATATTTTAAAATATTTTTAATTTTTAGTTAAATCTACTGGAGGAAGTCGACTTCGAATTATTTGTACTGGTTCAACATTGCTGTATGCAGCTATTCAACACTAACTTTGGAATTAACTTCTTAATTTATTGCATATGTGGTCAAAATTTTAGGAAGGCTGTTACATCGTTTTGTCAATATACTAAAATACTCGGAAGCGCAGCGACTAATTTTACAGGTATTATAAAGTCAATTATTATTATCCGTGCTTTTCAATTGCATTTTTTGAATGCACGACTAATAACTATATTGATGTAAGCACAGAGAAGATAAATAGCAAATATGATTTCTAATGGAAATGGCACTATAGTATAATGTGGGCAGTGCACGTACTGGTCAATCCAGATACAGTAGTGTAGTAGAACCTCGATTATCCGTGAAGCGGTTTATCCGTGGACGCGTTATACATCGATTACCGTGCACGAATTATCCGTGTGGCGGTTTATCCGTGCTGCCGGCGGTTAATCCGTGCGTATATTATGTAAAATCAAACGTACAGAATTTATGCTTACTTCAGAGCTGCACTTGCATTACATTACAGCGGTTTAGTGTATTTTTTTGTATGAAATATACTATATAATAAGCATATTTTGTAATATTAACAAAAAAAAGTCAATTATTATTATCCGTGCTTTTCAATTATCCGTGAAAAGCTCGGTCCCAGTCGGCCCGGATAATCGAGGTTCTACTGTAGTTTTATAAATCAGATTTTTAGAGAAAGTACAGAAAAAGAATGCATTCAGAAGAACACGAATTTAGAATTAACTAACACATCATGTAGTACATGTTATTTAAAAAGATATTAAGTTTTAACTTTTAACCGACAAATTTTTAAATGACAAATTAATATTTTTTTTATCGAGTAGGTATCTCAGGTCGGGAAGTGATCACTTTTCCAACCGGTGGGTTTGAAAGTAAAACAAAAAACTTTCCGATGGTTGGAAAGTGAAAGTAAATAAAGTAGTAAAAAAAAATTGCGATTCAGAAAACCCGCCTCGCGACCTAGGTATTGGGAACTGCTGATCGAATCGGAAGTAATTGACTTCCTAATAATTTCACCAAACCGCTACGTACCTAATATATGTAGCAACCTTATAATATTGCATCTGTGAGTAGGTGCTATCGACGTTAATAGAAGTTTGTAAAATTAAACTGAAGCTTAATTAAAAGCAAACCCATTATAAACTTACAATTAGTTTTAAACTAATAAAGAAAAATAAACTAAATTTGATTTAAAATTCCAATAGAGATATTCTTTAAAAGAATATAATAATGATTTTAAAAGGTATATTAAATAAAAACAAATTTTAAAATATCGTTGGTAACTTATGAGATATAAAGCGTCATCTAAATTAGACTTCTCATTTCCTGTAAATTTCAAATTCCGGGATGAAAATTTTTACATTCCGGGACCCCAAGAGAGCAAATTTTAACTACAAAAACTTATTCCTAATAAATAAATCAACAAAATAAAAATAAATTCATAGATTCATGCATCTATTTCCGTATTATAAGTATTTTAGAAAAAAATCAGTAGCGTTAACCACGCAGGTATCACTTAATAATAACTAAATTTTCGTAATATATATAGACTTGTTGCAAAGAAAACTCTTTCCGATTGAGTTTCGGAGGAGGGTTCGAATTTGTACTTTACTAAGGTAAACTAGCTTCTGCCAGTGACGTCGTTAACGCCATAAAAAGTCAGAGCTGTAAACCCCAATAAAATCAATCATATTGAGGATATGGAGTATCCACCATTTGCGTTATTGCGTTATTGCTTAGGCTAAGGAGGGGGTTTGAACCCCCAAACCCCCCCTATTATATGCGGGCGTGGATGATCGTGAGACAGTCATTACTACATTGTATGATTCAAAGATGTAATTATTCAATGGAAAATAAACACCACAATACTTACACTAAATATTCTAACAAAAATATTAAGGTTAATTTTAATAGCCGTGTATCTGAAAGTAATTTTAAAATTTTGAAGTATCAGCATTTGCTTCGACTTGGATTATTATTTATTTATTGTCAAGTTTCATGGCAGTAAATTTTTTTATGTTCAAGACCGTTTATATTATTTAATTGACGATTTCTCCTGATGATGAGATTAAATAAATCCCGAAACTAGTACAGGATTACATATATTTTTAAACGCACTGTATAGTGCTTTTTATTTTAATTTCAAAGTGTGTTCCATCAATTTCCTAGATTTTTATGTATTTTCTGGTTTGCATGAGAAACCAATGAATAAAAAGTGACACGTTCATCCTCTCGCCACCCTAACATTTGAATAAAGCGTAAAATCAAAGCCAAGATTCGTAGATTAGCAAACTCAAATTTATTTTTTTCGTATTTGTAAGAGCTGTTTCAAGATCATAGGAACCTAACCATTATTGTAACATTTTGGAAAGAAATGATATAAATTACTCAATATATAGCACGAGATAGCAATGCTCCATATTATTTTAAGGATAGAATTACTTACAGAGATTTATTTTTTATAAAATCAATATAAATTTTTTTTATATATAAAAGACAATTTTATTTTGATATGAAGGATATTTCTATTTATAGCTATCTTTAGTGCTTATCGGTCTAATTGGCTATTTTTTTTGAACATTTATGTATGATTTTAATTAAATTGCCTTGGGGTGTTTTTAAAATTTAAATTTTTTTGTAGAATTTGAAAGATGACATAAAATGAAGCGAATAAGCTGTGGATTAATCTAAATTTTTCCTGTAATTTCCTAATTAATTAATTTTAAGGTGGCAAATACCAATGTTATTTGGCCATAAGAATGAACGACGATTAGAAACAGAGTACAGATAACGTATGGTGCTGAAATTTGGACATACTAATATTATTTGAACATTTTTCAATAATGCAAAGTAATTAGAGGTAAAAAGCATTTATAGTTAATGGACAAATAAATAAATAAAACAGGTCTGCCTGTATCGTAATGGTTCGGTAGACCTGTTTTCTTTATTTATTTGTTCATTAACTATAAATGCTTTTTACCCTGTATTATTGAAAATGTTCAAATAATATTATGTCCAAATTTCAGCACCATACGTTATCTGTACTCTGTTTCTAATCGTCGTTCATTTTTATGGCCAAATAACATAGGTATTTGTATTTGCCACCTTAAAGTTTCTATTTTTCACATAAAAGTCGGTGAAATGTGCAGCAATTGTTTTAGTGGGCGGAGCCACTCACAATTACAGTGACTCGCAAAAGTTCTCGGACACTCCTATCTTACCAATGTAAATTGAACATTTTTAACCTGTTTTTTGTCATATAAAAATCGATTTTACAGCAAAATTTCTAAGACATTTTTTGTTCATTGCCCTTAATTTTACTCCTATACATTTTTCTATTTTATCGCGCCGTTTCTGACTGACAGCGACTTAAACAAGACTCTGTAAAATACAAAAAATTATTTTGTCTATATCTTGGAAACGGTGTGACAAAATAGAAAAATTTATATGAACAAAAATGTAGAGAATGAAATTTACAAAAAAAAATACCTATTCATTTTTTTATTTCGTTTCACTATTTTCGAGATATAGATGAAAATATTTTTTGTATTTTACAGGGTCTTGTTTAAGTCGCTGTCAGTTCGAAACGGCGCGACAAACTAAAAAATTGTATATAAACAAAATTGAAGACAATGAAATTTGAAACAAAGAATGTCTACAAAGTTTTGCTGTAAAATCGATTTTAATACGACAAATAACGGCTTCAAAATGATCAATTTACATTGGTAACATAGGAGTGTCCGAGAACTTTTGCGAGTCACTGTATGTTTTAGCTATTCATGAAAATAAAATTTAAAATTGGATTTTGTTAATTACAGCCGAATTTAACTTAAAAACAAAGATATTTTGCAAATTTAAAATACAAATAATAAAAAAAATTACTATATTAAGAGATCGTACTACTGGAACCTGCGTGTTCCCGCTTTCATGATGAGTTTAATAAAAGCTTTTGAAAATCAGAAAAATAATTATTTTAAGTTTACATTTAAATTTTATAATACAAATATAAAATTGTTTTTAGATAGTAGAACACAATCAACTGGTTCTTCTACAATAAAAAAAAGAAAACCTGCAACTGTGGTTCAAGGACAAGAATTAACTACAATGGGCGGGAATTAAAATATTATTGAGATGTTACCTATACCAAGTATTGTGTATGGAACAGTTTCAAAAGTTGCAAAGTCCACTTAAAAACCAAGAAATTTAAATAACACAAATTGTCCTCTATCAGAATATGCCATAACCGTCATTTAAAACTGTTTTTGAATCATTAAAAATTATCTAGTTAATAATTTCTAAACGTAACATTACTATGTAAGCCTGAACTGACAGTTTTTTACGATTATCTCAGTTCGACTTATGATGTACATGATAGCCACTTTTGAAACTGGACTACTTATTGAAGATTATAAGATCCAATTATAAATTGGAATCAAAATGCAGTGGAATAATTATAACGTAACTTTATTAATGTAAGTAAATGAAAAAGATGAACACTACTAACTATTTAAAAGTATAAAATAAAAGTACTACAAAGATGTTGCGCCTATGAATATTCAAATGGAACTACTACACCAAAATTGTGCGTATCTACTACAACCAGTGAAATAATTATTCGATCAACTTTTTAAATGGCTTTCACGTGCCGTTCTTAGTTTCTTTATTGTTTCTTTGAAAACTCGACTTCTCAAATAATAATTATATTCACGCGCTGTGTAGCTATGTCATAAAAACCTAAACAATAACAAGCTATGACAAATATTTTAACAATCTATTGAAAGTGTGCATTTCCAAAATTACATTTTCAATACTACTCAATTTTGTACGCTTGTTCTATGTTGAAAAGACACAGTTGAAAAAACAAAATAAATTGTAACGCATGGTTGTTTAACAATGTCTAAATCTAATTCGAACCTGATATAAAAAAATTATTATATTTTTTATCTTATTTTATTTTATATACTACAACAGCATGATAGTACCTACGACAAGCCTTTTTTGACTTTATGTATATTAATCTATTAATTTATTGTTTTACTAATTTATAATTTACTGTTAGGTTTTGCTGTTTTTCATTTGTTTTTAATCTTAATTAGGTAGATGATAAAGTAAATAAATATTACTTTTAAATATATTTTCACTTAAATTCAAATTAACAAGCGAAATAGAAAATATATGTACATAAGTTCAAATTTTTTTCATAAGATTTTGGAAATGTACTGATTTATTGTTGATATTGGCTTCTGCAACTGTGTATTCAGGTCATTTTAATTTAATTACATTATCATTTTAATTTAATTAAATAATTTAAATTTTATTGTGTTTGTTTCTGTGTTCCTTTATTAGCCTTTTATGGGGAACTTACTGCAATTCCAAACTATTTGACTATGCTGTCACTCTAAGTAAAAAAAATCTGAATAATGTGAGTATTATTTTCTGCATCACTCAAAATAGTTCAAGAAAAAGAAAACAAAAATGGTTAGGGTCGTGTTCGTCCTAATCGATCCAGGACAGAAACAAGTAATCTGTCGTATAGGGACAAAATATTTAGAACGTGTTTGTAATTCAACAAAATCGTCTATTTCTCTCATGTTTGCGGGTAGAGCCAGTGGCGAATTAATGCCTTCCTACGTCATGTATAAGGGTGAACACATGTGGGATACGTGGACGCAAAACGGACCTAAAAATTGTCATTACAACAGAACACGTAGTGGTTGGTTTGACAGCGTTACATTTGAAGATTAGTTTCTGAAACAGATGTTACCAAAGTTTAAGCGCTTGGAAGGTCCCAAAGTAATAGTTGGTGACAATCTTGCTTCCCACATAAGTGAAACCGTACTCAAAGCTTGCGAGGATTTCAACATTCCCTTTGTGTGCTTACCCGCAAACTCTACTAATCTAAAGGCGCGATCCCACGAGTGGTGCATTGATCAAATGTTGGCCACAGAAGGACGCTTACCACTTACGGGATCGCATTAGTTAGAAGGAGACAGTAAGTGCACTTCTATGACCAACATTGACCAAATGCACCACTCGTGGGATCCCGGCTTAACACAACCATTACATGTAGCTGTGTTTAGACCTGCAAAAATAGCATGGCGGCGCATTCTTACAGAATGCAGAGATAGCAATAGAGGCTCCCGAGTAGCTGGAATCCCAAAAGATATTTTCCCTTCGCTTATCAACACATTATTTCAAACAATAGAAGAGAATGTAAAAGAAAATTTAAAATCAGGTTTCCGGAAATGCAGTATATATCCTTTGGACAAACATGTACTACTGGATAGATTTCAAAAGTATGATCGTGAAGAGGTAGATATGAATACCATAGGAGAGGCGTTTTTAGAACACTTAGGGAAGAAACGACAAGATATCGAAGGGGTCAACATTGGAGGGAAAAGGAAGAGAAAACTAACTGTCGCTGCCAGTCAAAGCATTATAATTGAAGATTTAAGAAAGGCTGAAGAGGAAAAAGCGAGAAAAGAAGAAGAAAAGTCCTTTAATAAAATAGATACGCGTTTCGGGAATCTTATTCAATTCCCATCTTCAGTTTATGAGGACGAAAATTATTAAGATTACTTTGAAATAGTAATTATAGGATTCCTAACGTAACATTTTTTATAAGCCAATGCTTATGAAAGGATTTCAAAACATCAGAAATGTGGCAATAATTCGTTAATAATGATTGAAAAAATAAAAAAAAAAGTTTAAGTTAGAAATGTCTTCGTCCAAAAACACAAAAATGTTATTAAAAAGTTAAAAACCATCAAATTCAGTGAAAAAATACAACTTTTATTATTTAAGCAACAAAAACTTAGCAGAATATAAAAACAATACGAAATTTTTTTGCGAAAGATAAATTCTCTAAGGAGCAGCTTAGTACTCGAAGCTAAGTTTTTATTAAATGAAAACCATTTTTTGTTTTATTCGGTTAAGATGGGCGCCGCTGCGGACTTTTAAACTAGGTGGCGCCACAATAGAAAAATAGAACAAATTTAAAAGACAAAAGACAAAATTCTGATAAATTTATAGAAATATCAAAATAAGCAATATTGAACTTGAATTTATAGATAGTTTTCAGCTTTAATTGTTGAATATTTTCGAAATTATAAGCATTTTAATAGACAACATTTATTACAAAAAAAATTAACAGAATGTAACGAAACTATCTATATATATGCGTTACTAAATACATAATTTTATTACAAAATTTCAGGATCGCAGATACAATATTTCGGTTTATTAAGACAAAAAAGTGTTAAAATTTTTAGTTCCAATAATTCACACCTGTTTTTGACGTGTAATAGTGTAGCGTATATGGAATAGATGGCGCCGCGCAAAAAGTTGATTCGAAAATTTACTCGCGATAATTGCATATCAAATTTGAATGTTTGTAAAAGAATGTTTTTAAAAGTGTAAACTTTACACCTCTCTAGAGCAGGTGTAAAAAGTATAGAAAAAGTCATGTGGATGGTTATTTCAATCGCATCTCCAATATTAAAATTGAACTGATATTGTTGCGCCATCTTATGTAAAATAACTCGACTATTATTATTATCTAGCAATCCCCACTCTCACAGCGCCCCTCTTAATAACACTATCTAACTTACCTCTTCAATTCTCACCCACATCAAATATAAAATATCAAATAAGATACCAACTTTTACAGTTACAAGCTTTATGAAAAGTAATTCAAACTTAGAAAATAAATAAGATGTATAATAATACTTTCAAAATTTCGTGCATCAGAATTTTAATTATTTACAAAGCTCTCATAAGCTTTGATGACGCGAATACAATATGAAAGGAAAAAAATAGGAAGCAACAACCTTTAAACCTTTAAAAGGAAATTAAAATTTTGATGCAGGAAAGTTATTGGAAAACTTGATATTTATTTTCTCCTTTTGAGCAGTGGCGGCTCGTGACTTTTTGCTATAGAACAAAAAATTCAAAATGGGAAAAATATACATTTATGATATTCAAAATCCACTACTCTGACAGAACAATAAAAATTCAGCAACCTTTTGACACGACTTGCGTATTTCGTTACCTACATCTAATTTCGAGTGAGATCATATAATCAAAAACCATCATTCACATCCAAGTAACGTACGTAGCGAGCATACAAGATATAACGTAGAAAACATAGGAAATAATTTACCATTCACATTAACATAGAAGTTGAAGTTGACCAAACTTTTTGTTATGTCTCCCATGTTATGTACGAATGTAAACGGTGGCGTTTGAAACCATGCATTTCAACTTTCCTTACGTTATGTCTTGTATGTCCGCTACGTACGTTACTTGGATATACATGACGCTTTAATTATTGGGGTAAATAAACTTTACAGCATTAAAATCTAATCGAAAGAAAATGTTAAATTAAAATAAAGCAAAATTTGTGATAAAATTATTATGTGATGAGACACTCAATGATATTTAGCAAAGAGCTATCATAATAACCAGATGCATTCCAGTTTTATTAGATAAAAAATATTAAAAAAAAAATATTATTTGTAAATTTAGAAAAAACAAATTTTTGAAAAATATTTCAAAACCCATCCCAATTTATAACAATAAATCACTGCAATATATAAATATATATGAGAAAAAGTTAATATAAAACTTTTAATGAAAATATCCGTTAGACACAATATATATAATATTAATTCAGACTTACCTAAATCTCCTTCTGCCAAAGGTCCAATAGATCCGAAAAACCTTTTGTCCAATAGTTGAAGTAATTGCAATGCGGTATCCCTCACAATAGGCCTTGGGCAGCCAGTATTTAGTAGAGTAACATTAATAACAGCAGTATAGTGATCACAAGGATATTCCCTGAAAAGTTAAATAGTTTATAAATCATTAGGAACATAAAACCAAAAATTAAATTTACCTGGCACTAAATATTGTAGCCAATCCCAAAAAGCACCCATCGGCAACAGCTTGTGTTCCGGTAAAACATCTATCAACAACCCAATCCAGAAGATGTCCAATATCAGGATTGCATTCGAGGAGTAAAATTACAGTTTCACGTCCCAAGTTAGAAATCTATCAAAAATTAGATAAATAAAATATAAGTAGATATACTAAATTTTCATAATAATAAAACATTTTACCTTATCCTCGCAACTTTCCAACATAACATCTAACCACTGATAAAAGCGACTATCTTCTGCAAGTCCTTGAGCATCAAAGCATGAACCGCAGCACAATAAAGCACTCATTGCTTGTAAAGCAGCCAATTGTAATTCGGTCGACTTTTTATGACTTTGATCTAAATCCACAATGTTTATTCCTCTAACTAGTGAACCATACCTTCCAGCCCATGTGGAAAATAATAAAAATAAATTTTTCCTTAGATCTCTTTTCAATAATGTTTGGCAAGTTTCCACTACAAATCAATTTTAAGTTATTTTAATATCTTAAATAATAAATTAACTAACTTACATGTAAAGCTTTTGATCATTTTTCTAATAAAATTACAAAAGTGCAGTGTAATTTCTTTGACAGCAGTCGAATGTTTGTCAGGCTCACTTTCAAGATATAATCGTGCTCCATCCATATATTCCACAAAAGTAGGATGCAGGGATTGCGTGTCTCTATCCAGCACGCATAAACTATTTCCAAATGTTCCGTATTCTGCTATTAGTTCCAGAACACGAATTAATTGCAATCGAAGTGCATCGCGTCGGCGTCTACGACGAACATTTTCCTGTTTACGATCGACAGCTTCACGAATGTACCCTAATAATTCTTCCATTAAATCCCTATAATGCACGTAAAAATTTAAAATGCTTTAAGAAAATATAAATTAATTTACTTTAACGCATCACTGTTAACTTTTCCCAACGCTAATACGGTAGTGTCTCGCACATCGACTACTTCGCATCTTAATAGTGGAACAACCAACTTGTATAACGCCAGTGGTGATATGTTTGCTCCCGGTGTTTTATTATCGCTACGTTCTGCACTTAAACTATCTGGAGATGAGCTTAAAATATTTGTTCTAAATTTAATGATATGAAGATATGTAAGAAACTATTAAAGCATGAAAGTTATTGCTATAAAATAATTTTATGTTAGAAATTCGTTTACTTGAGAAGTACAACTGTGCGTGCACTTAAAATCGATCGAGCTTATTTAAATGCAATTGAAAATTGTTTTATGCGTGATATTTGATTTGTTATGTACAGTGAAACTTACAAGTGATAGAACAGTAATGGTACATTGCTTGTGCAACAATGAAATTACCAGACTCTAAGAAAGAATAATTTCTTTGTCACCTGGTACGTTTTGGTTGTTTCCGAATAGCTGAAAGAGGTAATGTAAATCGTCCTGAAGAAACCAATCCCTGTGCTTGTACCAAATTTTCAAGACTTGTACTAAGATCACTTGTTTCAACGATATTCTCCATTAAACTTATAAAAAATATTAATAAAATAAAAAATAACGTGTACAATTTTATTTTAACGACATTTTTCAACCACCCACAGACAAGATGGCAGATAAACAAACTAAGAAAGTTTGATTCTAAAAGCAGTACAAAGTTGCACCTTCAAGCATAATAATAAAGCACTATAAGCAATAACTCACATTAAGAGTAAACCATACCTAATTTTTGAACAAAATTTTTAAACTACAAGAAACCACACGTCTCTTTTTATTTGCAGTAAACCAAAGGAAGAAATATTTTAGGTATCAATACCATGTTTCCATTTTAAATAATCGTTAAATTTTATGAAAATTTTCTTCAGGAAAGTCGAAATAAAAAGGGGTGAAAACTGTATATAAGTAGCCAAGAGAGGAAAATATGACTAACGTTAAAAAAGGACTCATAAACAAAATCATACTTCATCTAAAAACCACCACCACATTTTATGTTTCGTAATGTAAAGTATTACAAAAAATATCCTCGGTTAAATTAATCTTTCGTTAGTTTTTTTCAATTTTTTTGTAATAATTGGAGTATGTATATAATTTTAATTCAACAAGTGATAGCAATATTTAAACTGGCAAGTTAAAAATATTTGAAAACTTATATGTATTGGCGAAAAACCATTTGCATATTAAATTTATTGCAGTAAACTTGCAACTTCTCTCAGCTAAGCCAATCACAACGACATGCGCTAATGACGCATATAAACATAATATTATAATAGAATTTTTACAAATACGCATTTCAAAGATACTAAATCAAAAAGTTTTGTAGGTGCGAAACCAAGCCATAAATTGACAGTTTCAAACAGCTGCAGCAACAGAATTATACAATAGAGAATGATGTGGTAGGTGATGACTGAAACTGAAACCGGTACAAATAATTTGGAAGCATTTGAGAATCAAACATGTGACCTCAAGACATGTGGACTAATTTTTAATCCTAAATAAAGTATTACGAGTTCTTATTACTTTACTGTTTACATAGTAATATGAAAAAGGTGTACTAGCGGCAGCAACATCTTGAAGAAAATTTTAATTCACAGGAAAACTTGAAAATAAAAAGATACTGCAAACATAAATCTATACTAAACGGTGTGTGTGCAGTAAGTTTCATTGAGTACAGACTGTGAAAGTCAGAAACTGTAAATGGTACAAAGAGGAAATTACAAAATTTATACATTTTAACAAATATAGGGTTCATTTCTATATGGTATGGTTTACTCTTAAAACAACACTCACACTGTAGTTTTCAGTTTTTGTATATTTTACAAACTTACCTTAGACTTAAATCAGGGCTGGCACATCTTATTATTGGATTCGGAACTGAAGGAACAACCCGAAATGCAAAAGTGATGTAATTTTTCCATAAATGTATGTATATGTCACGTTCATTTATAGGCTTTCTCACCGTAATTGAACTTCGAAGAAGAGAAGCTCTGTTGTCACTTACGGGACTAAAATTAATTTAATATATTTTTGTGCCCGGACTGGTTATTAAAAACTTACGTTGGGTCGATGATTGGAAATAAAGTATTGACCCTATTAAAGATGACCGGCCAAGTGTGACTAATAACTGTAGGACATACACTTAGTAGGCGATCCTTTTCTAAAAATCCAAACAAGCAGATACTCCATGGATCCACTAAATTTATATTAAAACTGGAACCATTTTTTACATTTCCATCTTCGTGAAGACCTGAAGTCCAAATACAAGCACTACGATCAGCTATCCATTGTAAATCAATCACCACAGCTGCTTGAGCAGCAGACTTTTCAGCAGCTGGCAGATGCGGTAGACATTTCTCCAAAACTTGAGGACAATATCTATCGATCACATCTATAACTGGTTCATCTTCAGAACAGTTTAGTGTTTTTAACAGAATTTTAGTTTCTTTTAAGATATGAACCGATAATTTACGTGGAGATAAACGAATGTTACACAACATTGTTAAGGCATAAGCTTCCACAAGATGCAAGACAGAGCACAAAGGTTCGGATTTTTGAGAATCTGGTTTCTTATTGTTACCTAAATCGCGAAGAACCGATTTAGTGTGTTCGCCGGCATTCATGCCTTTACCTAAAAGTAAATGGTTTTGTATTAAAAGAATTAAAAACATAAAATTACAAATATGTACCCAAATGAAGGCCACTGTTAGTAACAAATGTACTACAAGTTAAAGTGTTTTTCCATGCCGCTAAAAGTTGTAACAACATTCTTAAACCATTATCGATAAGTTGAGGAAACGTGTCTAAAACATCGCGCGATAAAAATTGGGTGAATCCCCAAACCACATCTTGTCGCCAATCTGGAAAATCAATTACCAAAGTTTGTAAACTTTGATAAGCCAAACCACGTAGTTCTTCATCCATGTGGACAGTCAAGCGTGCTAGTAAATCTACTAATTCAGCACCGGTCATTCCGTCAGGAATAAGTCGAGGAACTGCAGCAACACAAGTACGAAACAAATCAATTTTAGGCTTTCGTTCGCCGGTGATCATTTCATCTGGCTCTTTATTAACGTTTTGGGTACTGGTCATCATTAAAGGTCGCCCATATTGAGAATCCAGTGCTCTCAAGATATCTACAAAGACCCTTCGAACATGCGGAAAGTACGCACTCATGCCTATACTTTTTGCTGTATCATCGGTAAGCATTTTATTCAAGAAAGTTTTTCGTACACGTAATGTATTACCACTTGGCATAACACCCATAGATCTAGGCATGGGTGGTTCACCATCTTTTTGCTGTAAGCTATCAGCTACCACTAAAAATGCTCTTAGCCCAATACTCATACGTTCAGGAGTTAATATTATTTTAATAGTCCGTCCAACTGACAATAAATCAAAGACGATTTCACGCATAGCAAAGTCTAATCTTTCTTGTGCAATAAATTGTATAATTTTGACAAAAATATTTAGAGGAGTATCACGTGGAACAACTGCTTTAGATCCCTTTGGAAAGAGTGAATTTACGATACTTTGCAAACGCGATTGTGTAGCAGAATTACTTTCACATTTTATTCGAATCATGTAGACCCAAAGAAGGCGATATAATGATTCTAAAAAAGTAAAAAAATTTAGATTTATATAATTTGCAATGATAAATTTTATTTACCAAGAGCCACTCTACACATTTTGGGATCTCTGTTTTTTAGGTGTGACAAACACATAGCTAGAAAAGAATGCCAAGTTTGAAGAAAAAATGATTTTTGACTAACGCACAGTAGACACGTTACAAGTGGAAACAAGGCCAATCTATGTTTCGATTTTGTACTTGCATCGAGTGTTTGCGAATATAACATTTCCACAAAATTTTTTAAACAAGGAATATTGACCTCATTCTTAACAGTCTGCAAAAGAAGATGAAATCATGTTAAATAATATGTAACATACTTTTTGGTGTATGTAAAAGTCGGGGACACAGTTACTGAAGATTTCCGAGGTCAAAGTATTAGGATTTAATCCAAGTTAACTATATATCACAAAGTGTCCTTGCAAGTTCAAGATATGTAGAAAGTACTGGAATAACATTCAAATTCATCAGTACTTATTACCAAACAGCTTTAGCATAAGAAAGTTGAGGTATTTAAAACAGAACACCCTATATAGGTAAGTTGTATCAAATGAAATCCAAATACTTGAAAGAACCTGTTACAATTCTGAATTCCCAACATTTTGTAATCCCTTCCCATATTAATTTTAAAACACTTACAGCAGCTACAGGAACAAGTATTTCAACAAACAATCCAGCAAGAGCATGTTTGACATCTTTATCTTTAACTTCTAAAAAGTACTGAGCACATTCTTGCATAAATTGAAATGAAGCCTCAAATTCTTCGATTGGAACCATTTTGACGCGAAAAAATTTCATACCCATTAATAAACTAATGATACTTTGACTTGTATTTGTGCTAGGCTCTTTAGAACGAAGTTCCTTTAATTCTGCCATAAATCTTTTTCGCACTAACAAAAATCGTGATTGAGCAAGAGCTCCAATAACTTCGGCATACAAGTCTGCTATTATATGAATATTCGCAGCATTTGGACCTGTTTGACTCCTATAAAAAATATAATCACACTGTGAGATAGTTGTAAAACGGGAAGGTAAACATACCCTTCTCGATATTTAAAATGTTTAAATGATAAATTTTCTATGAATTGCACCAAATCTTCATGACCTGGATGAAAGGATAATTGTTTTAAAACTTCAATCAAAACTAAACAGAAAAGAAATTCAACTGCCAAATCTCTCCTTTCTTGTTGAATATCGGCTTCACTGCGTTCAACTGTTTCAGGTGCATTTCCAGACACAATATAAATAATACTAAAAATTATTTCGTTATAGTACTTCTGAATGATCACATAACAAATTCTACCTTTTTGCTTTTTGATCTATCTTTTTCTGCTCAATTGCTGATACTTCAGACATTTGGCGTTCATACCAAGAAAACAATGCTCGTAACAGTGATGGCAAGCAATGTTCTGCAACCGAACCAAAAGAACTTAAAAGTTGATCAAATTGAGAATCTTCACCTCTTTGAAGTGATTTAGAAAGTGGTTTTTCCTAAAATTAGTTGAAAATAATTTATAACTTATAATATGAACAATAGTATTAGAAATGTGACAAGTTACCACAGGTTCAGTCAAAACAGATTCAATTCTCCTCTCGGCTATTACTGTAAAATCGGCAAATAAAATTCTCATTACAAATTCTCCAGGTCTAATATCTGCATCTGCTACCGTATTAACACTTTGTTGAGTTCTTTCTTTAATAGAAGTCCAGGGTAATAAAACTAATCGATTGCTAGAACTTGCAGCCAAAATATTACTAAATTTACTGCTAGAATCTATAAATTTAAATTACTAATGGAGTACTTGATAATTAAAAGTTTTGGAAGTTACCGGCCATTATTAGAGATGTGTTATTACACTCTGCTGTACTAGTTAAAGAGTTTAAAGCAGCAGATGGTGTTAGCCGTGCAGTTCTGTCTGTGAGCCCAGATATTGATGTGTGCCCACTGTGGGTGTCCGAGCTTGAGCAAACGCTTTGCGACGAGTCAACATCTGAATCATGACCACTCGACATGTCTAAAACAAACATTTGCCTAAAATATTTCTGTATCAAAAAATATTAAAAACCAATATTGTCAATGTGTTATTTTTACAGGTACGTGTACTTCGACAGTATTAAAAAAAAAAAGTTAAAACGTAGTGTAAACAGAACTGGCTTATAGGTATCGAACGACTTGGTATAAAAATGTTACACTTAGAATAATTACCAACCTGTTAAAATATCACGTCCACAAAGTAAATCTGCATTACTATCACTCATACCTAATTAATTTCAATTTACTAAGCCTAGAAAATATAAATTTTGAGGTTATACTAAATTATTTCTACCAGTAGATTTATATTACCTTTATAATTATTTAACTGCGAGGTGTCGTTTTGACTACATATTATGCTGGATATAATCTTACAAGCGAGAAATAGAAAAATTAATGGTTTCTCAAAATCATTTGACAACTGAAACTCCCACTCGCATAATTCTGTATGAACACTAGTGAACACCAAGCAAGTGAATACATTCAACTCTGGTCAACATTACATTGTACAGTGTGTTCTAAAAGTAAATCATTCTTGAAATATTTATGGAACATTTCACTTCAAATCGGCTACTTTCTTAGGTGACCCCTTCGGATTTTTCTCAGAATTTCATGTTTTTGAGACCGATGAAAAACGCGTTCTTAAGTTTTTCCAATGTTTTTGATCATCCTTTCTTGAGGAATAATTTTGTTTTCAAATATGCCCCCTTCGATTTTTTTGAAAAAATTTTTAGAAACTTTTAAATTCAATAAAATTTAGAACTTGAGAAGAAAAGAACAATAAATTTCAATTTTCGAATTAAATTAAGAAAACAAAATAGAAAGAAATGTTTACCCACGATCAAACTAGATTTAAAACTTTTTATATTAAGGTAGTTTCTCCGCGACAATCGGATACAAAAATAAATTCCAGTGTGAACGTAAAATAATTTAAAAAAGAGAGAGAAAGAAATCATTATTTTTTCTGGGAGTGTACTTTAAATTCGTACAATGCATTGATAATGACGCACAACTGCATACATACAAAAGGTATGGCAACGTTGCGTTTTGTGTCACATTTTAATTTAAGGTTATGTATGTCGTATGTGTCAAACCTAAATGTGAAAACTTTAGAAGCGCGCAAGAAAATGTGCAAAATGTTTAAAAGTTCAACTGGTTTAACTTGGGTTTAACCCAATAAATTGTGATATTACTTCTTAAATCAGTTTTTCTGCACGCTAATAAGGTTTATAAAATATCGAAAAGTTGCCTATCTATAATATTCTCTTATCTATGCGAATCATCCGTCAAATTACTTGCACAGCGTTGTCAGACGCTCATTGGCATGCCCCTTCACTAACCGAGCACAGCTTAATTTTGCATATTTTATAAATGTTTATCTTTGTAGCAAAACCGTCAGTAACCTTTTTTTTTTATTCAACATATTTGTGATAAGCTGATATACAAATTAGTAGTTTTTTGAAATAATCAAAAGAACATTTTTTTAGTTAAGATGTGAAATGTGTAACTTTTAGTCAACTGGTACATTTAACCCATGCAAAAAGTTCAAACTTTAATCGCGAATATTTCCTTTACTAAACCGTCAAAAATTTCGAATTTCAGCAATATAATGCGAGAGGTTATTTCTTATATAATCCCAAAATTTTATGAAAATATATAAAAAAGTGATTTTACGGATATACTACCTTAATCGAAATTCTTTTGAGAATGTTTTCAAAAAAATCGAAGCGGGCATACTTTTACATCTCGAAACACAACTTTATTTGCATAAAACTAAAAATAAACATGAATGCAATAATTTGGATCAAAATCATAGTTTTTTAATGAAAGAGCATTCAAGAAGGAATATTATTTTCAAGAAAAGGCGATCGGCGATAGAATCGCAACCACTAAAGGAAGAGAACTGCTAGCAGCAATGAGAGCAAGTAACCTGAGCGCTATATCCACAGGCGAACCAACATACTGACCAACGGATGAAACAATAAAACACAAGATGTATAATTGATTTCGGTATCACCGAAAGAGAAAGGAGTCAGGAGTGAACAGATAAAAGTGGAATCATGTCTGCACTCTATAATGGCTACGTATGGTTGGGCAAGAGTGGGGATGGTTGAGACTTGAAAGTGGGGAGACAGACATCGGGAATAAACCCAAAATTCCTTCTTTCGTAAAATTCCGTATAGCATTCGTGGCAGTAGTTTGAGAACAAAATTTTTACCATGGCAGAGGGTTTTATGTAAAAAATCATTGGATAGTGATGAAATTTCAACTGTTAAGGAAAGGGGCATAAACCACGCCAAATAAAACGCGCCGAAAACTTTACTTCTACAGTTGGAAATGGAAATTAGTTGCGTCGCTTCCGCCATGCCTCTGTGTTGAACATGTTCTCGGCCGTGATCCATTCGTCGTACGAAAAACTTGTTTCTACTAAAGTTGTAGGGAATTTAGTCATCTACAGCTTTGTCATTTGAATGTATCACTTATTTTTAATAAAAAGTGTCCAAAAGTTGAAAAAACTAAGCCAATCTCCTAATTTTTCACACTTTTTGCATGTTATTAACAATAAATAATTATTTTACAATAAAATTGTCCTCACGAAAATGGAAGAGAATTTAATTCTCTATAAATTAGGTTGTCACCATTTTTAGCGATAAATAGGTACAAAATAAGCCGGAAAATCGACAAAACGCAAAATCCAAAATTCCGGGCACACGCCATATCAAATTTTGGTCTAAGACTGGGATTTCATGTGCTACTCCATCATTGGAAGATAAAATTCCTAGATTGATCGAGCTATTGTGACTAGCTGATTTGTGTCGATCAACAATGACGTGGTACGGCAAAAAAAAAGGAATCCCAGTCCCAGGTAAGCGCAGCTTCCTCGAAATAAAACAACAGCATAAAAAAATATGAAAGATATTTGTTCACTCTAAATATCAGAGATAAAAAAATAAATAAAAATAAAAATAAAATTAAATACTACTGCTTCACGAACAATAGGACCAGTCAGATTAGAAATAGCAAAACAATACTCACCAGTAGCTACCAAGAGCTTACAAAAATAATCCGTATAGAAAAGTACTCCGAACTATCAGAGATGTTGCCCAAAATTTTGGATTGATCGAAACAAACTTTCCAAAAAAATAAATAATCAGGGACGTAGCCGGTGTTTGTCAAGAAAGTAATAAATACCGAAATGGGTTTATAAAAGTAATACTACTGCTTCCTCGAAATATTCCCAGGTACTGGGATACTGTGGACATTACCCGGGTATATACTAGACATGCAGGGAATGTAATGGACAACAGCAACATTCAGCAAATTCACTAATTGTATTTTTTTAAATAATACGAACTAAATATTTATTAATACATTAAAAAACTAAATTACGAACAATATTATTAATATTATAATTAAGCTTTAAAAATTATTACAAAAATTTTAATTGAACAATATTATATTTCAAAATCAGACTCACTGGATGATTTTACTTCTACCTTAAATTAATTTTTCTTTGATTTTCCTTTCTTCACTTTCATTTGTTTACCATTAATAGTATCTTTAAACTCCAAAAACATTAGTAGCCCTCCTTCGGCAGTCGAGTAATAGGTATGGGATACATTGGACGCACTTGTCCATTGCATCCCCTGACAGGAAAAAAAATTTAAGTTAGGAAAATATAATATACTAGCTGGATACCCGGTATAGACCTGGATAGACGCCCGGGAGTCTATAAAAATCGACTTGCAAGTTGCAACCCTCACGCCATTTATCGATAACCTATTATATTAATCTGTTCGCGTATAAGTCGACCCTGTGGACCAAAAAATAGATATGCAATCTGCATAATATATCTAAGCTATATGGTGCAAATATGGCTTCGATACCTCTTGCGGTTTTCGAGTTTACCTAAGCCTAACAAACGATTTTTATATAGATACTATATAAATAAAACAAGCATTCATTTTTATGAATTGACTATCGACATATCTGTAAGACGTCACTTTTCACCTACAAATAAAAAAAATTACAAAAAAATCAGCTTAAATAATTGAAAATCTTTACGTAGTCGCTATAATGTAAACTTACAATACTGATGAAAGGTTGAAAACAAACTATGCTATCTAAAAACTTCCGATGACATCACAGCGTCGATTCCTCTCTCCTATCCGCTGTTTACAGTGGAATATCTAGAAAACTTTAAAAATATCATTAAAAATGTCAAACTTAAAACAAAGAAATTGCGCATCAAAAAAATTTTTAAATTAATGATTTGATCTAAAAACAATAAAAAGAATTTTTGATTAATGTTACCAAACGCTGAAGGGGTAAAAACGAAGAAGAAAAAGTACAATATTAGAATTTTTCTGTTCAGAACAAAATTTAAATTAAAATTCAATCCATTGCTGATGATGAAGGAAAGATTTCGTTATAGCAGGAGGTCGTAGAAAAAATCTAGAAATTGTCAAGTTTTGTTTTATCTCGAAATTTCAAGATTTTCAGGGGATAGATGCTGTGTATAAAATGTAAAAGTGGCTTTGGTTCACATTTAATTCAATTTTGTTTGAAAATGTGCAGCATCGAGGTTTTTGGGGAAAATTTAGAAACGAAGGTCGTTCGAGGAAGTTATATAATGCCGGACGGCCGCGATTTTATTTACCGTTCGAGGATTTGAGTGAAAATATTTATTTTTTCTTTAGATGTTATATAGTAATATGCAGTTGATTTTGGATTTTGAAGATTTTAATAATAGAATAATTAAAAAGAAGAAAATATTTTAAATTAATTTTCCAAGTATAATGTTGAGATTGAAGTTTTTGTTGAATTTATTTATGGTTGGAATATTTTGAAATTTGAAATGCAACTTGATATAAATTATAAAAATACATAGCACTATATTATATTTTTATTAAATTAAATTTTAAAAAAATTTAAATGCAAATGCACCAATCACTAAATACACGTGGTTTTCATTGATTATTGTATTCGTTGACTGTATTCGCGTTCACACTTTGGGAAAAATTCCATAACCATTTTTATGATCGATAGCAACACATTTACACTCAATTTTCATGTTTAATACCTTCACGGCACACAAAATAATTGTTTAATTTCGATGACTCGAATGGAGTATTGGAATTAGCCAGTAAATAAAGAAATGAGTGCAGTGACGGACTGGGAAGAAAAACCGGCCCTGGCATTCAGATTATGCCAACCCACGGTCATGTGGGCTTTGTTTTATATATCATTAAAACATTATCGTCCCCCAAATAGCAATGAACGTTCGGCTGCTCACCGGCGCGGCGCACTTACCTATTTAAAAATTTATATTATAATAAACATCAAATATTTCTAAACCCAAAATTTCGAATAATAGCCTATGTATATAAATCTATAATTTAATCTATTTAACCCTCAAAGTAATGTAAAACAAAATTAAAATAAATTTAAAATTCACTTAAATAACTAGATCAATATTGTCCTATAAATTAAATTATTTGCAAAATTAAAACCTCAATAATTATCTACCAAATCAAAAATATTTAAACCTATCAGATTTTAAATCTATTGTATGATATCCTTGACTTTGACTTTTCCATCTCCATCTAACACGTTTCCACGAGAAAATCTTCACCTTGTCGGTCCAAAACTTTGAAGGTGGTTGATTCGCTTCTCTGGTCTTTATCCATTTCACCAAATTCTCCTTGTTGGTTTTAATTATAAATCTAAATTTATTTTGGTATCCATTCTTGATTTTTTTCTTACTTTTGTTTGAAATTGTAAATTGACAATTAAACCTCTTTTTTTATCGTTTTCCATCTTATCTTTTTAATTTTTGAAGTTTTGTTGCTAGCATACCTTTTCTTAGCTTTGATTATTATCTTATTATTTATTTTACTACCCAAATAATCTTGTCCTTTTGTTTTTATAAACCTCTCCAGAATTATTTCTTTGTTTTCCAGCAGTGATAATTATTCTTCAATTGTTTTTGTTAAAGTTGTTGCTAACTCCTGTATTTTGTTACTTATTATTTTGCTTTGTTTTTCGAATTTTTCTGTAAGTTTTCTTTCAACTTTCAGCTTTCTTTCAGTTTGTGATTATAAGAGCTTTTATTTCTTCTTTCGTGTCTGTTTTGTTGGTTTCCGACATCATTAACATGTCCAAAATTATTCTTAATTTATTATTATCTCTGTCGTCCATATTGGTTTGCTTCACGTTACACATTTTAAAATCTCAGGGTGGTAGGTTTAAAAATTTATCTATAACAATTCACGAATAAATGCGCCATCGTAAATTGATTACCAATGCTCCACGTGTTCGGGATACCAAATGAACTGCCAAATGAATCTTTCGCTCCAAATTATAATCTTCAAATATCCCAAGATTATATCATTGCAATTATCAATTTTATCCAAAACACTGTAGTATTAAAACGTCGATTCAAATCCCCCCCCCCATTTTCCTACACCGTGTATCTAAACCTAACCTCCTAAGCGCAACGTGTGATGGCCATCAACCCGAAAATACCGTATCGTCTAGTAATAGGACCCCTCGTGTGCACACAGCGAGCCGACCGAAAATACTACAACCCCATCTCGTAATGCTTTTCGTACACAAAAGTTAACCTGAACATAGCTGGCAAGTCCTGAAATAGTAAGATTGAACTAAGACACAATTAAACACATAAATCTGGTTCAGAAGGTTTATCGTTTGATAATTATATTTGTTACATTTGTCGGTTCGACATTATTATAATTTGTTATTTATGTTTCTTACATGGGCGTTCCATGAGGTAGTAAACATACACTTTGTGATTTCGTCTGTTCGACATTATAATAATTAATTTAATACACTTAACATTTTGCTAGTTTGATGTATTTCACATCAGGTAGTTAGCATGTAAATTGTGATTATTTATCTATCATGTGTCAACTCATATATGTGGGTAAAGTTTATATAGGATTCAATATTATACCTAATTTGTTTTGTTCACACAGTACCTTTATGACATGTTATTTGTATACAGTTTTATGATAATATATAATTGTGATTCAGGATACGAGTCGAATGGTATCGGCATTCTATCGAGTCCTTCAATATATAATAGTAACATAACAGATGAAAAATCCCCCATTAGAAATCAAAGGATGGAATCTCGTGCTCAGCTACATATTGCCGCGCGTCATTACATTGGTTAACCCCAAGTTTTACACTGACATCATAGAATCGATTACGATACATATAGTTTTTGCGTGATCCTATTACTGAACCTTTAATGCGCCTTATATTTTGGCTGGTTTAGGGCGCCCTATATTAGTTCTAGTCAATTGTAAAACTTATAATTCAATCAATCATAGTTATTTAATTCGAGTAACACGAGAATTCATACCTTCGATTATAAGAATAATTATAAACATAATTTACCTAAGCATCGATGCGTTGACCCACGATAAAACAGATAATACTAACATTTTATACATTTATACAAGAAAAATCTAACTGGCTTCTAAAACGCATGTACCGCTTCATGGTCGGGGTCGTAAGAGAGCGTCCTCTCATGGCGGACCGACCGTTACCCTGCGCGCGTCTCCCTTTTCTTCCAATCTGCAGCGGTGTCTCTTCTCCCATAATTTCTACACCGGACTTAAATCATACATATTGGACGGCAAAATAAGATGATCAGTTTGGCGCAAGATACAAATTACATTTATATCATTACAACACTCCAAATCAAACTAATTAATGTCCAAAACCACTTTTTATTTTCTTTAAATATAAATTTTTTTACAATAAAATCAGCAGACTTCCAGTTTGTACATACGTCCCTTCCGTCATCTTCCACCAGAGAGCCCCTATTCTTTGCTAGTCGGTGCCAAAATCAACCTCTAGCGGGAATTTCAAAATCCAATAAACAAAAATTGCAATTTAAAACTAACATAGCATCCCACCCCCTTGTACACAAATACCACGACAATATACATATTTGGCGCAAAGTGGTAATAGGAAACTAAAAAATTTTTAGTTAAATTAATTTCCTTCGGATAAATTTATTACCCTTTCGCTTTTATTTTCTCCAAATATTTCTTTTATACCCACAATATTTATTTATTTGTTTTTTCATTGGCTTTTATATACCAATCTAAAAATATTTTAAAAATTTAATTAAATAAAAATTAATAAATGCAAATAAAAATTTGCAAACCTTATTCCTTCTCCAATTTTTTTCAGAATGTCATATTTATTTTTGCAGAAAGGAAACTTATAGTTTTTCGTGTATTTATAAATTTTTTGATAAGGCTACTATCACAGTCACAGATATAGGGGTCATTCATAAATTACGTCACGAATTTTTAAGCATTATTCTACCCCCTCCTCCCCATCGTCACAAAAATCCCCCTTACAAATATTACGTCACACGTCCTTGAATTATCTTCTTTAAATATTTTTCATTATAAGTAAAACTGAAACAACCCAAGCAATCATTAAAAATTTATTTTTCAAAATATATAATTTCAAAAATTTGAAAAATAAAAAAAATATTATATAAGTTGTAAAAATTAACAATACGTGACGTCTATTATAGTAGAACTACTCAAATTTAAAAAAACATATAGGTTTTGACTTTGTTTGAAAATGATATATTAATTACTGATTGTAATTCATCACAAATTGATGAATAATTACTATATTTTAAAACTTTCCCAGCCATTAAATATGTTATCTTAGATGATTGTTCCAATAAATATTACACTGCTACAATATTAATTTAATTGTGTTAAACTTGTTCTTCACTTCGCTTGAAATCAGGCATTGGTCGATCGTTAACTTCAGGGAAATACCACAACAAATTGGAAAAATTATCGAAAAAATAAAATAAAGTACAGTTTTATTTATGTTGGCTTTTTTTACATTCTAATTTTAAATAAATATTTACATAATAAAATTTTATAACTTGTTAATTAGCTACCGTAACGTAAAAAAAAGAAACAAATTAAAAGCAAGATTTCATTGAATTATCACCATCTAAAATATTTAAAATTGCACTATATGTAGATGCAAAACCACCAACTAAACCAATACCAATAAGTTCCCACAAATATACTTTTAAATATCGTGGAATAGTCCTAAAATATTATATTAATAAAATAAAATAAATTAAATTCTACCGTGACAATAAGAGAGAAATTTCTATCCAACACAATAATTAATTTAATTTCATTATTTGAAATGAAAAATGTAGTTGCGAATGAAAATTTTTTCTCTTATCGACGCACATAATTATAACGCAAGCAATCACCTTTCGGGCCACCTCACATCTTTCTGTTTACATAGCATCATATAAAAGAGAGGCGGAAAAACAAATGTTAACAATGTTATAGTAGATCCACCAACCAGCGATAATATTTTTGAAAAATTTGGAATGGCTGCTCCAACACACACCATTAGCAAAACCATTAGAGATCTAATCAAACAGCGCTTCTTGTTAAAATCTACATAAAAAACGTAAATAACTTTATCAAGTCTTATTCATGTTTTAATTTATTTACCTGGAGGAACATTAAACAATTCTTCTAATTCTTGGCAAACTGGATTTATTACAATTAAAAATGCCAATACTAAATGTATGGCTAAAAGAATTTCTGCAGAAATTACCAAATAACCATGGGTTAACGATAAAGCTATATTTGACTTGACTTTGTCACCATAAACAAAATAACCACCATACGCCACTGGTAGATAGAGTGCCAATATAACTTTAACATACTACAGTATTAATTATTTATTCTATGTCAAAGTAATGTTCCATCAAGAACTTACCACTAAATGCGATCATTATGCTTTTCGAAAATTTTTGTTTATTTTTCATATCATTTTGGATTGTGGGAAATGTGGACGCCCCTCCGAATGCAAAAAGCAATGTACCAAATGCAATAAAAAAATCATAAAAACTATGAACTGTGTGCACTACTGGATTTTTGTTTTCAGATCCATCAATTGTGAGTTGAATTAGTATCAATATACAAGCAAAAACTGTTGTTAATGTTGCACCAATACCCACTGCCCTAAAATTATATTAAATTTAAATAGCAAAAAATAATTTTGCGTTATTTTTTATATTAGGTACTATATTAAATAACATATAAGTGATTTGATATATTATGATTTAAGTATATAATGGTAAGGTTATTCTTATTTTAATTTTTATGGTTCATACATTCATTATACCAAATTATGACAATAATTTCTTTGTTATGATCCATATTTTTTATTTTTGGTCAGTTTTCAACTATATCTTATCGTTTTGCAGTTTTTGGGTCATCTTTTCAAGATTAAGCGTCATTTTTAGGCAATTATATGTTTTAACAACAGTTTGATAAAATTTTGTTGAACGGATTAATGCAGCCTCTATTGAACATTTAGATCACAGAGCTAATAAAATATAATAAGCTTGACATAGTTACATAAATTAACACTTTTTAATTAAAAATTTCGCTTTGCAAATAATATAATACTTGAAAATTGAACTTTTTCAATATAAAATTGATATAATGAAACATGGTGAAAATTTAATAACTTTTACATTTAAATGAACCGTAAAAAATACTCAAAATCCACAAATTACTTGTCGATATGATTATTTTTATTCTTACTCCTATATTTACCAGAAATCCTTCGGTGATCCGAGCCACATAAAAGGCGCAAGCACAATGCTAATAACTAAAAACCAATAACAAAAATTTATTGTAGGAAATATTTTACTAAAAAGTTCTTGAACTATTTGAGATGATAACAGCAGATAAACGGTTCCAGTTCCAAAAAGAGTGAATTGAATACAAATTGTTACTGCATATCTAAAATTCATAGATTAATTCAGTGTAAGTACTCCCATGTAATGTTACAGTTTATATAGTTGACTTTCAACTAAACTATTAGGCTAAAAAACTTATTTATATTTCATATTATAGTATGTGTATTTTTCAAAGATATTAATCTAAATTAGTCTTACTGATTCAAAGTAAAGCAATTGTTAATTTGTACTTAGTTCGGCTTTTCTTCAAAGCATGGCCATTATATTCAATAGGTATTGTATAAATAATAAAGAATAAATACTTAATTTATTCAGTTTCGAGTTACTTATTATATTAAATACAATACAGTTTTTTTAGTGTAAGGTATTATACACAAAAATTAAACGTGCTGTATCTGTAGAAAACTGAGAATATACTTATTACTGATATTACCTTCCAAATTTACCGATGGCTCGATTAGCAACTGTAGCATACGGATTCCTGGTTCTAACCTGATGTTCCGGATATCTCTCTTCCAATATTTCCCAGCAATAACCTAAACAAGTTCCTCCAACGGCGGCATTTATACAAAATATTACTATCAATATCATACCAATCCATCCTTTAAAAAACAATTACAATTAAAATTCAATTATCAACCATGAACGTACCAGATCTAACTATAGCTTTTGGTAGAGCTAATACTCCACTCCCGGCCATTTCTCCAATAATAAAAACAGCAGCCGTGATTGTACTAAGGCCGTTGCGATTGTCATTGTGTTTTTGTAATTCTTCTTCATTACGGTTCTAGAAAATTAATTAAATTATTTTCACGCCTAATACAAAACTGATAACTCAAATTTTAAATATGCTCATTGACTTTTTAATTTACATTATATAAAAAAAAAACTTATTTTTTCTCAAAATTCGTTAAAATGGGATATATAGAAATACTATTCCTTTGAATTCAATTGGAAAAAATCAAAACTTTAAAATTTGTATTAATGTGTAAATGGATGAAATAGACAGTTTAATTTAATTTTAATAATTTTGCAAATTTTTTAATTTTAAATAAATAATATGATAATTAGATATGATATATTATTATACGATTAATAATTATATGATCTAGTTATATGAGGTTATTTTAAAAACCCATAAATAATATTACTTATAAATTTTAAAATAATAAATTGCAAGTTAATTACTTCTTTTGATATTGAGTAATTTAAGTTTTTCAAAACTTTATAATTTATATATTTATTTATTAAAAATAATTTTTCATTTTTATCGTCGAATAATATTTTTAAAATGTACAACATGCTATATATTATCTATATTATCTAATCTATAGCTAGATGCACATTTCTTTTAAATTTAAATATTTAAGTATTAAATATTAAGTCTCCCTAGTCAAAATTTTACTAGTTAAAATATTAATTATAGTAACATATATAACAAATACATACAATTTACTTTAAAACTTATATATTATTTTTCAACCAAATTAATGTAAAATGTATGTATGTCTACATAATTATTATAATCTTATGAATTTATAGCAACAAATTAAGTTACTTAGTCATCGTGGTAACCTTGACAAACATTACAGTTAAATGCATTTTACATAAATTAATAAACAATTGTACGAAATAACTTACATTACACAAAGGTTCTTGTTCGGTTCTTCTAAATCCATTATTTATGTTTGTATTTGAAAAAAAATTCATTTTAGTTTAAGTTCATATTTTATATCACAAATAAAACATTGTCTGTTGAAGTCATTTCAAATCAAGTGCGCTGTTCCACCTCTCTTGTTACTACTTGAAGCAACTATTTTGTTATCTCTTTGTTTGGTAATTAATTTATCAGTTATTAAATAATTTTTAATATTTATTATCCGAAGAGTATCAAAATTCAGTGTCAGTGGAAATTTTAGAAAATTAGAAACAAGGATTTTGTTACAATAAACTCAATCATGGCCAAATTATAATCTTAGTGGATTGACATCACGTTTCTGCTTCGAATGCTATCGGACCTAATTTTTTTTTTAAGATTCGACCAATTTATACAAAGATCCGCGAAATTAGTAAACAAAAGTTTTCTTTACTCGTTGAAATTGATTTTTGTATATTAAGTGCGAGCTAAGTGCCAAATACAACTGAAAATTATATCATATCTGTCCTATCCAATAAAACGAAAATAAACAAATAAAGTTGCAAAATTTTGTTTATTGTAAATAAAATTTAACCAAATTATACCTTTAATTTAAGACAAACTTAGTCTAATTTTCTTAAAAATATTTTACATAATTTCTTTTAGTATTTTTAGCTTCATTTTTAACTGAAAAATAAACCAAAATTCAAATTTAAAAAAAATCATTTAGCTCTAGTCTAGATGATATAAGAAACACTTTTAGAGATAATAAGATTATCTAAATTTCTAAATTAAAACAAAAAAATTTTAAAAAATATGAATTATTTATATTTTTTGATTTTCAAAATTTACTTTTTTATAGTTTCTAATATGTATATTTAAATGTCTTTATTAGCTTTGGGATTATAAAATTATCTAAATCTGTAGATTAATAGAGAAAATTTTGAAAGTTTTGAAATTTAGATATTTATTTATATTTTTTTAATTTAAAATTTAAACTTTTATATTTTAACTTCTTTAGCTCTAATAAATATGTCTTGATTTTAGAAGATTCATATTAAAACAATTTTATTTATAGATTAGAAATTTTTGTTTATGTTTTCAATTTCAAAATTTATATCTTTTTAAATTATATTTATTTCAAAACTCAAATTTTGTTAGCTATTTTAGCTCTATAAAATATTTATGTTGATATTACAAGATTATCTTAATTACTAAAATTAAAACAATCGTTTTGAAAAATATGAAATTTTAATATACTCGTAAGTAAGTACTTATTTCTTACTTAAATATTATCTTTGATTAAATATATTATTAATGTGTTATAAATAATAATATTTATTTTGATATTTTAAAATATTTTTAACAATAACAGAATTTATTTCTTAAATTTAAATATTCCAGTTATTTGAATTTCAAAATTTTTCATTGGACCATCTAAATTTTCTCACAGTCTACTAGTCATACACGGACTATCTAGTAGATGGCGACCACTGACTAGACTGGACTAGACACTAGAGGACTGTGAGCAGTACCATACGCTACACGAAATTTTCCAACTTTTTTTATTAGACCTACTTTTTATTTCACTTGTTTTTAAATTAAGATTAAAAAATGTTTATAACATTTTTTTCGACAAAACAATAAATAACAAAAAATCTGATGTGGTATTGCATAACTTTCCAAATTAGTAAAATTAACGTCCAATTTTTCTCAGCTAGCAAAAACCATCAAGGGAGAGTAATAATCGTGAGAAAAATTTCAATCAATATGTAAAAAAAACCATTGGGTTTTTATTTATTGATTTCTGCCTTGAGATTTTTACAGACGCGGATACAGGGGGGAGGCAATGGGGGCAATTGCTCCTCTTGGCTCATGACCAAAGCGCTTTATTTTGACCAATTTCATAATTTTATCAAATAACAAATTAAAATTTTACTTAATTTTTTGTCTAAAACAAATTTTTTTTGAAGATAATTATGTAAGTCCAGGCAATGGGTAGTTTCTGAATTACAAAAGGTCAAGGAAAGTTATAATTTCGTAGATTTGTACAGTTTGGTGTCCTAATTAATATTCCAAGTTTGCGACCTTCAGCGACCGCTACTCGCGCCGCCAATTTAAGAAAATGTCGGCGAAAACTAGTTTTTCTAAAATATCTTCTCTCTAGCGTCACCTACGTTAAAAGTAGTTATTTTAAAAATTATAGAACGTGAAATTTTCAACAACTTTTGTAAGAAATATTTTTCAATGAGATGAATAGTTCACAAGTTACAGCTGAATTTTCTTTCATGTGGTATTCCCAGTAGGCCTAATCCACGATTATATCTTCTTGCAAGTTTCTTTCCTCCTCCTCCAAGTTTCCATCTTCGTTGTCTTCTTCAATCCCGTGTGCCAATAATTTTGCAACGTTCGAGTCTTCATTCTCTTCGTAGTCGTCGTCTTCTTCTTCTTTTCCAGAGCCCACAAAAATCTCGGCAGTGTTTTCACAAGCGTCTCCATGACAGCATGTGAAGATAACAGAACAATTCAAACCTGTTTTTCTACATCCACATGTTCGACAGCAGCCCTTCTTACACTTGCACGAAATAAATTTCAGGAGTGCTTCGGGTGCCGGATCTTTTGTAGTTTTAACTGAAGTAAGCCTCCCATCTTACTTATATTCCAACCCCAATGCTCTGGACCCTCGTGTATTCCATACCAAGCCTGAACTTGGTGGTAGGTCCGAAAGGAATGTTGCCGTGCAGCTTCTCTTGTAGTGGATAAGATTGCAAGATTGCATTTAGTCTTCGTGACAGATGCTGAAAAATTTAGATAACGAAGGGATCCTAAAGTAGAGGTGTTTTCTTTGGAAACGCCATAAAGAGGCGTAAAGAAACATAAAAAATTGATAAAAAAATGGGGGGTCAAATTTTTTATCAATTTCTGATTACAATACTTTCCTTACTAAGGAGTTTGGAAAGTAAAAATTTCATTTCGCATCTCACTGTACGCCTCGCAGTGCTCTAACAAATCATCTTATTTTCAAATTCGATGACTGTGCTTCAATTTTACTACGGCACCGCTTCATATCCTTCCATTGATAAAAATAAAATTCTCATAATATAAAGAATGCATTTTTATTTATAAATTAACAATTACACACAACACTATAAAATTCATTGGCATTGATACTAAAGTTATTTATTTTAAAAGTCAACAATAAATATGTCATAAATAAAATTTGTAAATACTTTACTACTTTCATGGGCTTTTACAAGAAAACCCAAATTAAAAGTAGAACAAAACATATATCACAAGTTTAGGCTAAATTACGTATTTAATTAAAATATGGTTAACAGAAAATAATCAATTTACACATACCTACATATTATTACAGTAAAAATAGAAATCGCAAAAAACTGGAATTTAAAATTTTTAAATACGTATTTGCAAAAACTATAGTCTTTGATTTTTTCTCCAATTTTTAGTACAAACTAGTTCTAGCAAATAAATTTTAGTTTCTCGATTTCTTATTTTACAAAAAACACAAATACATATTCCAATATTTTGAAACCTTAGGACACTTTTTTCTTCACCCTATAATTAATGAAATCTTTTCGAGACTTAAATTTCTTTCTTTTGATGTATATCTGCTATACATTTTTTATGTGCTAAACTTTTAATTTCATATAGCTTAAAATCGAGTTAAGTGTCCTAAAGTAAAATTTGCCTGTGCGCCATCAAGATTCTAATAGTGTATTAATATTATTTTTATGTGTACCACTAAAAAAGAGTGTTTAACCCCGGATTCACAGACAAGTGTTAAGTTCAAAGTAAGACATTTCGCGTTACATTTGTTTTTGTTGCAATTTTATTTACTCGGTTGATAAGGATCAATTTGAAAAGCTGAGTATTAAGTATCCGTAAGGCTTTGTCTATAAATATGGGTGTGAGTTTCATAGTCTCAAAACTTTGAAGTTTCATAATATTTCACTGTGAAAGTATAATAATATACCGGGTGTTGACTCGAATAGCCGAACATAGGGAATTAACACGTAAAAACTTATTTATGCAAATTCCTGCTTCCCAAATTATTTTAGAGAAAAAATGAAAGACACAAAAAGAATGCAGAAATATAAACTACGTATGATAAAAGCATTAGATTTCATGTAATCTTTACTTATAGGGTCAAAAAATGCTTTTAAAATTGTTAAAATTTTCATTTATCAGACTGGCCATGTAAGTTTCCAAGGTAATTATTTCGAAATTAAATTGAATTTATTTCATGACCAGTCTGAAAAATGAAAATTTTAACAATTCTAAAAGAATTTTGGACCCTTTAAGTAGAAACTAGATGAAATTTGAAGATAAAAGTCCAAAATTCTTTTAACATTGTTAAAATTTTCATTTGTCAGACTGGTCATGAAATAAATTCAATTTAATTTTAAAATAATTACCTTGGAAACTTGCATGGCCAGTCTGATAAATGAAAATTTTAACAATTTTAAAAGCACTTTTTGACCCTATAAGTAAAGATTACTTGAAATCTAATGCTTTTATCATACGTAGTTTATATTTCTGCATTCTTTTTGTGTCTTTCATTTTTTCTCTAAAATAATTTGGGAAGCAGGAATTTGCATAAATAAGTTTTTACGTGTTAATTCCCTATGTTCGGCTATTCGAGTCAACACCCGGTATAACTAAAATTTGACTTATAACTATGGTTACAACTACAACGTTTAAGTCAGCCACATTACAGGCTTGATTTCTTTACTTCGAGATATCTGTTAGATAAATTAAGAACATAAACAATGAAATTTTTGATTTTGTTACCGCGACTTGAATTGTTGTCTTTTGTTGACTTTGATTTTTTGGTTGATTGGTTAATTTATCTAACAAATCTGTACCTCAGAGATATCTCGAGGAGAAGAAATCGAGCGTTATGCTAATAAAATAATTAAAGAATTGATAACGCACATGCATAAAATCAATTACCTAAGATTTACATAATATCGAAATCTTGATATAATATCAAGTAAACCTTCGATGTTAATGGTCTGTGTTTTGAATGATTTTAATGTAGGTACTTGGATACTTAGAACAATGATTTATGGTTGTATAACTAATATATTTTGCCTAGAGAAGTATCACTTGCAGATTTATATGCGATTATGATAAATTATAAATAGTTTTGAAGTAAAATTATAAATTTTTGTGTGTATTAAAAAAATATATAATTTCTTTACAATAAATTTGCACCGTTTTATTTAAGTGTTGTTTGCGTAGTAGGAACATATTATTTGAATAAATTTTTTTTAAAACTTAAATTTGGCCTCTAGTTTCAGCAATTTATTTTAATATTGTGTCAATTTTTAAGCTTCCATGAACATAAATTTTTAAATTATACAGGATGATTCAGAATAATACAATATTGTAAATGTTGTAAACGCTTCCTATTGCAACAATAAAAAGGCTACAGCTTGAAGGATAAAACACCCAAAACACGACTGTAAAGTTTAAGAGTGCTAGTGTATCCTTAGGTATATCTTAAAGATTGAAATTAAATTAAAGAGAGCATACGGTTTGCTTATATGCCTACAGATTATAATCTGAATTATCCTGTATATTTACCAAAATAAATATATAATATACATGAGACCTGCTTGATTCTACTTTATGGTTTTGTTGTAAATTAACTAGAACTAACAACAAATATAAAATAAACATAAACAATTTCAGCTAGTACTAAACACTACCTTAAAGTTTAATTTTATTTGTAAAATTAAATTATTATAATACATACCTAAGCAACAACAATAAAAGAATGTACCTATATTTTAAAATTGTAATGTGTAATGTTAGAGCAATAAATAGAATATTGATATCAACATCATAACATTTTGTCATAAATAATTTGAGATAATAAACTGTAACATAATAATAAATTATAACATAATTGTAACAATTGATCAAATATAACGTTTTTCTTTTCTGAAAAGAAATATTTCCTTTCTGAAAAGAAAAATTGTGGAAGCCATTGATAGTACTTTGAATTAAAAAGATGTGCAATGAGTTCAATATAAGCTGTTAGTAATTTTTACAGCAAGTGCAATTGACAAGATTCTAATTTAATTTGCATGTTAAGAATAAAATAAAGAAGGTTACGTTAAACTAATATTTTTTTAAATATTTTACAAGTGAGAGAATATTACAGTAAAATCAAAAACACAAAAATGCATTTTAAATTTTGTACAGTGTAAAAAGGTACCTACTTATCATTTTATAATATGAATTACAAAAAGAACATAATGCTGAATTCTCAACAAAGAATTAAAATATAAGCACGGCTATTAGAAATAATTTTAGTCCATATTTACAAAATATAATCAATGTTCATAATTTTGTCTAGATAATAGGTATATAAAATACTTTATAAGGTAGAAAACATTTTAAATATAAGGTCACAATTCCGGACGTTGTCGCATCGAATGTGGATTCCAAATCCAAGAAATGGCAACAGAAAATTTATTGTAAATCCATTTGAATAGGCCGCCACCATTTAGCAATGTAGAGCAGATAAATTTAATGTAATCAGTGTTCACTATTAAGGAAAATACTAAACAAAAGTGTGCAAAAAGTTACTGTATATTTTTGCAAATAGAGCTATTCAAGTTGGTTTAATTTTTAAAATTTAATAATTTAGAAAATGTATAAAATTGATCACAAAGCACAAGACCATATTGTAAAAAAATTAATATTAATAAAAAATAATTTATCATTTTCACAAAAGAAGAGTATAAAAGAGAGGGCTACTAAAAAGAATCTTTAATAGAAAAGTTGAGAAGTACTAAATTACAATATCTCGGAAAGGAAAATTACAGTTTGGGAATATCTAATTCATAAATTTTTTAAATTAATAATTTGTATTTAATTTTTAGACAAAAAATGTTTATCAAAATTTTGTGTTGTTTTTAAAGCGCTTGTCCCACGATCAAAATTTATCACTATAGAAATCAATCGTTTTGATAAAATTTATAACCTGTTAACAATATTTTTATAGTGTTTCTATAATTATGCCAGACATGATAATTTTGATCAAAATATTGACCGTGGGAGAAGGCTTACATTATGTTTCTATAATACAGTCCAGGGGCGCACACACGAAGAGCTAAGGAAGGCCTAACCAATTAAATTTTTGTAACATTCTAGAAATAAATGATAGAAAACATGAAATTCTTTGAACTAATTCCATAGTAATTAATAATCAATTTAAAAAGATCCTCTCTAATTGTTTATGAAAACACTTGGTTACAATATTGTATATTTAGGAATTTATACCGATAGTTATCAGTTATTACGTTTTAATTAGTTCAGTAAATTACTGCACATGAACGTAATGTCTTCACTTTATAATTAATTTCCCAGATGAATTTTTGTTTGTATTGTTAAATTGTTAATTTTGCTTTTTTTATTTGCAATACTTATCTTAATTATTTTCTTACTTTTTATGTAGAACTTTGTTTTGTTATTTCTAACCGCGTGACAATTTTGCTCTTGAAATTATTGATTCTGACCATTTGAATGATTCATGAGTCTTTTAATTAATTATGTTTTAATTTTATTTTTGTTGTCTTTTTTACCATATTTTAATTAACTTTACAATTTTAATTATATATTTTTGGAATCAGCTTATCAAAATTAAAATTTTATTTACAAAATAAATAAATTATGTAAATTAATGGAATTTCATTTCATGATTTAAAAAAATTTTAGAATCAATTAATTTTGCGTTTTGAAAACAATATCTATGTTGAAAAATATAATTATTAACAAAAAGAAAATGCCGCTAATTGTGTTTTGGTTACATTTGTTTGAATTTCGGCTGACAATTTAGTCAAGTTAGATAAAATTACTACAAAATTTTATAACATTTTTAACTATAAAATGCCAAATATGCAGTAACTTTCAAAATTATTTGTCGAGTAATTGTAAAAATGTAAGTAATGAATCACGTAAAGTAGCATAAAAAGGATATGATACACTCCAAGGGGGGCAGCCACCATTAATGTACAGAACATAAGTAAAACCATCTTTACATCTACCATTTATAGAATAGTAATAAGGCAAAAATTTATGCAATTGGAATCTAAAAGCAGTAGGTACGCTAGATTCTCATTAATTAGTAAATTCAAAAATAAATTAGTACTTACTTTCTATGTTCATAAAAAAGAATAGCGGCAGAGTTTGTAGTTAGCACGTGAAGAAAAATAGCTTTCACTTTTCTTCTTTCTATTGTTGTAAGTTGGTTAATTAGTGAATCTAAGAGTAAAGTTGCTATACCATTCCTTCTGTATTGTTTCGAAACGCCCAAAGACAATATGTAACCGACCTCTGCCGATTTGGCAAAAGATTTTGCTAATATTCCCGAATCTTCTGCATTTAAAATACTATACGGTTTGATTTCTGCTACTATTAATCCCACAATTATTTGGTTATATACAGCAGCCAGTGCAAAAAACCTAAATAAAAAGTTACGTTTAGTCAAAATTTTAATTCCAATTGAGAAAAATTTTATCGATTTATTGTAGGTTACCATTCGTTTGATAAAAAATGTATATCAAGTCTTATTCATATTTAAAAAGAGAAATTTATAATGTATACGGTACACACCTCTGGCTCGAAGTAATGTCTTCGTACCACGTAATGGGATATTCTATTGGAAACCATTCCTGACACAACGCCCGAACCTCATTTAAATCACCAGGACATAAAAATCGCAATTGTACATCTGCCAAAGAGCAAATTGGGACTTGTAATTCTACCGCACATTTTTCGTTTACGTTTCCGTTGTTTACCTGATACCTAACATCAACAAATTCATTACAACGAATTTTAAATAATAATACAGATAAGGTTTTTAACCCCACTTACCAATTAATTCCAGCCATGAAAAATCCTACATTTAATTATAATTAATAGACAAAATGTTCCATTATAACCAATTTATTTTAAACTTCCTTTTTGATACTACTAATAGGGTTAACTCAGTTTTAACTTCAAATATTGAATCTGAAGTGTCATCGTCCATATTTAAATATCCACAATAACAAAGTAGATAACACGAAAATTTAAACTATTGGTGAAATTAATACCTAGGTATAATTGTTAATAAATAAACAAATCATTTAAATAAAAAACAATAATAAACATTTTTACTGCATATCAATCTAGGCAATAAACTTCAATTTGACTACCAAGAACCAAGGTATAACCGAATGACGTAGTATTGTAAATTATAATGACAGTACAGCCGAAAAGTCGTAGAATATCTTCTAATCAGTAGCGGTTTTTCAGAACAGGCAGGTTAGGCCGGGCCTACCTTAAATTTGAACACATCAAATAATTTTTTTCAGTTTAAAATATTTTATTTTACATAATATATTTTATTATTTCCATTCAAAATAATTGCAATAATACCGCTAAACTATCACAACGCTGTATTTTTATTTGCAGTTTGCAAGTAGTATAGGCACGACAGGCACCGGCCGAACCGACTTACATAGCAGCCAATGTATTCAGCACGGTGCACCATATAATATGTGATTCACACAGGTACTATGCTGTTATGGTAGGCCCGGGCTTGTATGTAGAGTCCGCAACCCGCAGTGCATCCGATTAAGTCTCCAGTCGTATTTAGTAAATTATTTATTATTATATTATATTTTACTACTATTATTTATACAGTTTAAGTTTTTATTATTTCCATTCTAAATAATTTCAATAATACTGCAAAAAATGTAAAAATCACCTCGCCGTATTTTTTATTTGCAAGTATAGGCACTGGCCGAACCGATATAATAGCATATCACAGAGCACCGGCGACCCACCGTATGATTCACATGCCACCATACAATTACTATATAGGCCCGTGCCTTGCAGTTAATCGCTAAAGAAGCCGTTTTTTGTCATATTGAAATCGATTTTACAGCAAAACTTTTTAGATATTTTTTGTTGGAAATTTCATTGCCTTCAATTTTGTTCAAATACAATTTTTATTTTTACGCACTGTTTTTGACTGACAGCGACTTAAACAGCACTCTGTAAAATACAAAAAATAAAATTTCCAACAAAACATGTCTAAAAATTTTTGCTGTAAAATCGATTTTAATATGACAAAAATTACTTCAAAATGTTCAAATTTTATTGGTAACATAGGAGTGTCTGAGTTTTTTTGCGAGTAAGAACCTTCTCGTGTTTAAAGCGTTAAAAACTTATTTAAGAAATACGATGTCCCAAGATCGACTATCTTCACTTGCACTCTGCCCTGCTTAGCGAGAGTGCCGTATGTGCAAAAATAGCCAAAATGAGTTATTGATATATTTGTACACTACGAGCAATCTGCTACCTCTTTACCAAACAAAAACGACGTATTTCCCACAACTAGTGGAATTATTCGTATATGGTGTTTGCCGTATATACAAAATTTGGTATAAATACTAAATAAAAACGCAGTATCTACAGTATACTATGCAAAAGTGCAGCATATGTTTTGTATATACAGTGGCTAACGAAAATATTCGAACCCTCTTATGTTAGCAATGTAAATTGCACGTTTTCAAGCCGTTTTTTGTCGTATAAAAATCGATTTTCGAGCAAAACTTTTTAGACATCTTTTGTTGAAAATTTCAATGCCTTCAATTTTGTTTCTATACATTTTTCGATTTTGTCGCGCCGTTTCTGACTGACGGCGACTCAAACAAGACTCTGTAAAATGCAAAAAATATTATCTTCTATATCTCGGAAACGGTGAAAAGAAATAACAAAATGAATAGGTATGTTTTTCTTGTAAATTTCATTCTCTACATTTTTGTTCCTATATATTTTTCTATTTTAACGAACCGTTTCCGAGATATAGATGACAATATTTTTTTCATTTTACAGAGTCTTGTTTAAGTCGCTGTCAGTCAGAAACGGCGCGGCAAAATAGAAAAATGCATAGAAACAAAATTGAAGGCAATGAAATTTGCAACAAAAGATGTCTAAAAAGTTTTGCTCCAAAATCGATTTTTATATGACAAAGAACGGCTTCAAAATGCTCAATTTACATTGGTGACATAGGAGGGTTCGAATATTTTCGTTAGCCACTGTACTGCATTCTTCGTTAGCACTTGTCAGTATGTGCGTGCACATACGACATTTTATTCTCGTAATTGCAATACAATTGCTGCAGTATACCAATATAATGGATTTTCTAGCAGAAAATATTGTTATGTATGAAATTTGACCATTGTAGAAAATTCAAAATATTAAAGTTACTTAAGAAATACGTGTTTCACTACGCCATTGGCCCTACGGTTTCTTGGCCAAAGTTAAATCTAAGAAGTCGAATATCTCAATATGGCTGTTTTGTACATACGGCACTTTCGTTAAGCAGGGCAGCACTGCTGTCGATACAAAAAGATATCCTCAATGATTTAATGAAAAAAAATTCATTTTATGATGACATAATCGACAGATTTGCGAAGAGTAAGGATAGAAGAATTAAACTTCTTTACAAAATAATAATAATAATACTGAATTTTATAAAAACTTTTTGTTTTTTCATTTTAATTACTATAGGTACAAAAAAACTTATTCAAAAAAACCATGCCAAAAAAAGCCCCCCCCCCTCGGAGCCATTCAAAAATTGCTGGCCTACCCAATATTTTAGTACACGAGCCGCCGCTGCTTCTAATCATTATAATCCATAGAATGTAAGCATTCTGGTTCAATACAGAATGATTTTTATTTTAACACTTGTTACAGAATGGCTTACTAGATATCTATTGTTACCAAATTATTTTACTGATTAAAATAGCATTCATCTGTCAAATTGGTTATCGTTGATTTTTTAAATTAATTTTTGAGTGTTAAAAAATTCTTTAGTGCCTTTTAGGTAAAAATACTCAAAAGTCTATTTTGTTAAAATTAACATTGACAACAATTTTGGGTTTGTAAAAAAATTAATTTTTAAATATGATTTTTGCAGTAGTCACCATGTCCAAAGATGGTAGTGCAATCAAAGTGATAGTGATGGTGCATCTTTTATTTTTTAAATTAGGTAGGTACTTCCTCAACTTTTGTAATAAATTGATTAATTATTTTGGGGGGGGGGGGGGTTTCTAACCACTACCCCCCCCCCGCCCGTTAAAACGGTCTTGGGTTTATTACTTTAATAGTTGTATAGAAAGTATACACAAGTGTGTATAGAGTAACAGTGTATAGACTAACACCTTGTTACTCGTATTCTGCTTGATTCGGGAGCTAGCTTTTTGGTCAAAATTTTTAAGTGGGGTGGGGGCAAAGTAACGGACCCATTCTGCTTTGATCTTGGAAAATACAAACCGTGTGGGAAGTAATTAAAAGATATAAATTAATCCTTGAATATTTGATAAGTTATTAATTTAGAAGAATAAAAATAAATTTTTAATCTAAAAAATAATTAGCCTATCATGCGCCTTCTGCAAAAAAGCGAAAAAATTTAATTTAATATAATTATTTTGATTAAGCTATTCTGGCTTTTATTTCAGCTTTATTTATTTTATATACATCTTCTGTGTCTAATCTATTCTATGTTAATATATAATTTCTAAATTAAAAGACAAACAAAGCGGTTACTTTTAATATGATAATTTTAAAGCCGGAAACGCAAATTTGCTATTATCTTTTTAAACTTTCACCTCATTTGTGCACTCATCTAAGCAGAGCCGGAGAGAGAGTGGATGGGGGGTAAGAACCCCGGGGCCCCGTCGTCGTCTAGGTCTTCAAAAAAATTTATTTTTAATTATTTGCCGTAGGAGTTATTATAATTTTAATTAAACGAAATATTATATTTTATTATTCACATATCATCCAACATTAATAATTGTACTTTTTGAAGACCTTCTTTGTCATATAAAAATCGCTTTTAGAGCAAAACTTTATAGACAGTTTTTGTTGAAAATTTTATGAGCATCAATTTTGTTTACATACATTTTTTTATTTCGTCACGTCGTTCTTGATTTATAGCGCCTTAAACAAGACTCTGTAAAATACAAAAAATATTGTCATCTATATCTCGAGAACGGTGCAAAATAAATGAATAGGCATTTTTTCTTGGAAATTTCATTTTTCTTCCATAAAATTTTCAACAAAAAATGCTGATAACAAAAAAGGTCTTCAAAAAGTACAATTTACATTGATAGCATAGGAGCGTTCTAATAATTTCAGGCGTAACTGTATATCTTAGCCAAATAAGCATGTGAAGGGAGGCCAAAATTGATCAGCCTCGAGGCCCACAAAAGTTCCAGCCGGTCCTGCACCTAAGGAAGGCGCAGCTGTTCTTAGCCAAATTCATTATGATTTTCCAAGTTCCTTATAATACAAATTGAATTTTGTCTACAATTAATAAAAATAGGTTTAGTTAACTTACGAAAAAAAAAAATTTTAAATTAAAACACATTGTAAGAACTCTATACTACATCACGTCAAAGAACTATAATTTTATTAATAAATTTGTAAATCAAAATATAATTTTTAAAATAATTATCATAAAGACATAAAGGCAGGAAGCAGTAACAATGCCTACATTACTTATTATGCAGCGGCATATTTTGTTAAAGAATATTTTATTAGAATTTATTTCAAATCAACTAATTCTTCTTTAAAAACTCACCAACACTTTCTACATATCTCGCACTTTTATGATCTTGGTGCGAATTCCCCGTTTTCCCGTTAGTTGTCGCCACATCGACCAACTTGCGGGAACTTTAAAAATTTAAAAAACTTAATATTTACAAAATAAATTTAAAATATCAAAATTCTATTCACCCCCCCCCCCAAACATAAAAATTTCATGACAGTATATTACTATAATTATTAATATTTTTATTATTTATTTTAATTTATATTTTTATTAAATATATACCTATATATACAGAGGTACGTGGAGGCTCCTATTTAAGTTATGTTAAATTGTATTACTAGTATTAGTCGACGTTAATAATTTAATATTATTATTAACTTAAGAAATTTGTTTAAATAAATGTTCTATAATTATAAACATATGGGGTCCTTTGGAACTGATGGGTTTTGGAGGCCGGTGTTTTTTTTAACACTCCGTTGTTAAATAATGAAAATAATGAAAAATCTAATTTATTTAGATTTAAATTCATTTAAAGAAATTAATTTTAATTTTTCAGAAGTGATGTTTGAACGTAATACAGGAAATTCTCGTTGAACCGGTGCGGTCGCAACCGTTATAATGCCGCGAGATTGAAATTTTCCGGTTAATTGAGATACAAAAGGTATGGCTTCTTTATAAACTAAACTACCAGTAATATTTAATATGTCGCTATCATTAGTAACCATACATTATAATTTTTAAACAGAATTGTAAACCCATAATGTATAATAAGTTATCACTAGAGCCCGGATTCTAAGCTTTTTGCTTATTGCTCTAAATTATACGCAGAAGATATTCCTTTGGGATCTTGACGTTTCTTACGAATTGCATTGATTTGTCCTAATGTTGATAGTGCTTATTTTGCTTTTTTCTCGAGATTTTACTTAAAACGCATGTTAGTGCTTATTAGAGCTTTTTTTCAATAAATTAAAGGACATCTTAGACAAAAATCGAGGATTTCATACTTTAGAAAAATTTTCTGAGATACTACTAGGTATAGAAGTTCAAGAAGTTGATACTAATGTACTAATCCATATAGGTACAAATTTTCTCCCATTACGTCGGTTGATGTTGAGCGAAGTTTTTCGATTTATAAGCAGGTGTTAAACGACAGACGACACTCTTTCAAAATGGAAAATTTGGAAAAATATATGATAATTAATTTTTTTATAATTAAAAAGCGAACTTCTAATTAATATTTAATAAAAATAACATTTTGATGTTCGATTTTTAGTGCTTTTTTTCAATTTTATAGGACTTATTTTTCGATTTTTCGAAACTTTTTAAAGCACTTATTTTGGAATTATAAGCGCATATAAATCCGGGCTCTAGTTATCACCGTTAACTGGTACAACTTTGGCTCTTAATGGGTAACTTTGGCCCAAATTCACAATGTTATAATGGCAATGTAAAATATTTAAATTGGGATGTTTTGACGGGAAGCAGTAATTAAGGTAATTTAATCGGTATTGCAGTTATTCATTTTCACTGATTGTGGGTACATAGGCGCTAATTTGTTGACACCTAACCCAAGGTTTTTCAGATTTGTCAGATTCATTTTGAAACTCTTCTGTTAACAGAAACGTAATGTTTTCAAATTCATCTAAGTGAAATTGCCCTTTTTGTGTATTGGTACAACTTTGGCCCAATTTTGGTACAACTTTAGCCCAACCAAAACCTAATGTTTTATTACGAAATTATACGGTTAATTGTATTTTATGACTCTCTGATGAGTTTTTTCTTATCCTTGTAGTGAATGTCTATGTTTTATATTGTATTTGTAAAAATTTTTTTAGCGTTATTTCTTTCCTGTTTTGTATTTTTCAATAAACTTTTAATAATATGTTGCGACCCAAGTAACATTTTAAGCCTGTCAGAAGCCTGGCAGTTGCCTGCCAGGTCAAATTTCGCAGGTACCTGTACCTGTAACAGGCTTGCTACAAGCTTGTGACAGGTCTCTTACAGGGAATTAGGCCCACCTAAAAAAAGGCTGCCAGGTACCTTTATAGGCACCTGGCAGGTACTTGGATAGGTCCCTGCCAGGTATCTCTCACAGGTGCCTGCCAGGGACCCTGTCTCAGGTCACTGGCAGGTATCTGTCACAGTCCTGACTCAGGTCGCTGACAGGGACCTGCCACAGGGAGTTTATAGGTAATTATTTCCACGTGCTAAAAAATTTATTATTTATAATTTATTAAAAAAATATTTTTTTGTTTTGTAATGTTTATTTTTTTCATTGTGGGAGCTTAATTTTTATATGGTTTATAATCATAATTTATACAAATTTTTAATTTATTGTAACTTATTTTTAATTTACATTTTGAAAATCATAAACGTTATAAGTACGCAATGCAATCTTCTTACCTTTTGTATCTAACTGTAAATTTAAATTTATGTTATTTTTTTTTTACTTACCCGGGATTCGAACCGCTGCTTGCTCACTGCTACGGCTTGGTAGTCCAACGCTATAACCACAAAGCTACCTGAAGGTGCTTAAATAAAATTTCTTTTTTTCTAATGTTCAGATAGATTATAATTAATCAGTAAGGAATTAATTTAATCCATGGATTAAATTTAAAAAAATTACTATATAAGAAAAAAATTTAGTTATCTATAAACGTAAAAATTTGTTTAATAATTGGAATAACTAGAATCGGTTGGAATATGGAAAACTGTCGTTTAAGAACTAGTGGAATTAAAAAATCGAAATGGTCGAAGATTGAAATAATCGATGCAATGCGAAAATTTAAAAGGAGTGGTGGATATAAAAGACGCATGTTCAAAGTTATTTATCACGTCCAAGTAGCAGTCATTTTACAAGTAATAGTGAGTTTGTTGTCGAATCAACTGTAAAAAATAATACTTCAATTTTTGATGAAATTGTGCCACAACAATTAACAGATGTTGACGTGAACAGTGATCTTAGCTCATCGGAAATCACTAACACCGACGATAATAACAAACGCTGCGAGAAAGACGCCGAAAGCTGCGAAGAAGATAATAACGAAATCTTTAGTAACAATAGCGAAGAAGAAGGTAACATTGATTATAAATTACATACGGATATTTCGGAGTTGAAAAATAAATTAGGAATATGGGCGATCAAACACGTTATTACGCAGCTTGCTGTTAATGAACTTTTGACACTTTTAAATAATTCTTTAAAATTAAATTTGCCAAAAGATTCTAGAACTTTAAAAAGCACTCCAAAAAATGTCAAGGTAACAAAATATGACAACGACGGTCAGTATTGGCACAACGGTATAGAAATGTTTCGAAGGCATGGTCGATGAAGAAATTCAACAAGAAATTGAAATCAACATTAATATCGATGGATTACCAATGTATAACAGCTCTAAATTTGAATTTTGGCCTATTTTGATGAATATTCATCGGATGGCTTATGTAAAACCAATGGTCGTTGGTATTTTTTGTGGAATTGGGAAGCCTAGCTCAATTAATGATCTTTTGTTTGAGTTTTGCCAAGAGTTGAAACATATTTTTTCGTGGTCTGTCTTCGACGTCTTCTTCGGTGTCCGAAAATCTCGACATACGTCTCTCTTCCATCAACGCTTCTCTTAAAGAGGTAATGTTTTGCCGCTTTACGGTACAAGGCATTGCGGACCAACTTGTTTTGTCAGGAATTGACAAAGGGTTCTCCCGCTGGATTGTCGAGTTACTCCAATATAGAGTACCATCGTTTTCCCAATCCGCAGGAATAACCGATAGAACCTTCTTCCCTTTCTCAATTGTTTGGACAATTTTAAATGACATTTTAGCTACAATTTTCAAAAATAAAATTCGTAGGTTAGGAAATTAAGAAAATAACAAAAATAAAGCTAAACCGTTGCGGATTTTTTTTAGGGCGCGCGTTCATATGTATTATGTAACACGTTATTTTCCTACTTTTAAACCCCCTCAGACTCCCCAATAAGAAAAAATAAGAAAATTTATACTCCCCCCCCCCCCCGCATTAATCTTTCGTAAGATTAATTATTACCCAATAAAAAACCAGATCGCATCGGGTCAAAAGAATTTTCGGTATCTACTAACGTTAAAAGTGAAATTAATGAAGAAATGTATTTGATGGTATGATTATTTTATATTTAAAAAAATGTTTTATTTATTATTATAACAATTTGTTAAAAAAAGAAAATTTATTCATATACTAGTTGACTGTGGACTCCGAAACTCACTTAATAATATCGAATAAGATTCTTACGTAAGAAATTTTCATGACCCCCCTCCCCCGAATAAGAAAAAATAAGATGTCAGCTATCCCCCTCCCCCTAAACGTCTTACGTAATACATGAACGGTCCCTTACATGTTAATTTACTTACCTTACTACTAGTAATAGTATATTATACACACTTATTCTCACGAAATAATAATCTGATATTATGGTAATCATCATAATTTACTTCTGTAGGGTATGGATATGTGGTTATAATACCAACCATACCAATATCAACACTACCATCAATTTAGAAAAACAAATTAAATAATTCAAATTACACTGCTTTTTAAAGCCAGGGCTGTTTTGAAAAGTGTCAATTTCATTCACATGAATTTTGAGTACAGCTGCACGTATTCACAAAACTTTAGACAGCCGTTAAAATTAACGGATGATTTCTATTGGCTTCCTTGCATTAAGAGATCATTGCCATTGGTTTGTTAAATTTAACGGCTTGTTAAAAGTTTTACGGACTTATGTATAAGTATAGTACATTACTTTTTATTTTAATTATGGTTATAATATAAAAATCATAATTAAAATACCGCATCTATGTAATTTATACAAATTCAATAATAATTTCATATATTAATAATTTATTTAATAATAAAATATTAATAATAATTTCATAAAATGACATATTCTCAAGAGTATTGGTTGAGAACAGGTTGGTTAATTAGGAATTTGTATATTTATAAAATGCGTTTAGTTTCGTTTACAAATATTTATTGCTTTTTATTGCAATATTTGTACAGGGTTAATAAAAATATGTTTTTAACAATTTTGGTCAAGTACAGGCCTGCACACAGGAAAAATTATGAGCTGTAAATAAGAGCCTGCCAGATGCCTGTGGCAGGCAATTTACAGGCTCAGGAAATCAGTTCTAAATAAGTCCCTGCCAGGTGTCTGTCGCAGGCAATTTACAGGGACGAAGAATTAAGCTTTAAATAAGTTCCTGTCAGGTACCTGTCCCAGGTAACTTACAGGCACTGGAAAATCAGCTCTAAATAAGTCCCTGCCAGGGGCCTGTCCCAGGCAATTTACAGGCAGGTGCCTGGCAGGTACCTACCAGGCACCTGCCAGCAATATTTGGGTATTGCCAGGGAAAAATGTTACTTGGGGAATTTGGTAATTATTTCTCAAAATTAATTTTAATCTTAAATTAATTATTACCATGATGGGTTGTTAAAGATACTATGCTTTTATTACAAGTCTGTAGCGAGGCATTTCTACATGCTGCTTGTGGAATCTTGATGCCGGCTCAATGGATGCCGGATTAACGCGTATTTACTGTACAGCGTTTCTGTTTATTATGTGATTTATAATTTCAAATTTTAAATTTCACAATGTGAAATTGTGAAATTTTAGTTGTAATGTTTTTAGACTATTTATTTATATTATTCATTTTATTTATACAATTTAATGTTGTGGACTTTGTTAAAATCTGTTGCTATGTCCTTAGCCGTTTTACATCTTACCGTCTCCAGAATATTGCTAACTTTGTTTCATCACGTTACGGAGTCCTGAAGATGAATGCCTAATAAAACCTTCAAAACGTCGACAAAGTAACTTTGGTGTTTTATTTTGGAGTCCGCAGACCCAATATCCTTTTTGCCTACTATTCCATCGGACGAGAGTTTTATTTCTAACAAATCAAGGTTTTCAAAAAACAAACTTTCCCGAATAGACCCCCAGAGCCGAATTAAAACATTTTTCAATAGTACGCTGATAAAACAAACCTTGGCGTTTCATGAATTTATATCGTAAAAGTGTACAAAAGAACAGATTTGAAATCGCAAAGAGAAATTAATTTCATGATACATATTTAGATAACTATAATGCTTTAGTTTCCAGGAAGTGGTGGCCGTCGTGTAGCGGTCGTAATAATTTTTGATGAAAAAGTATAAATTGAAGTAGTTTTTGTTTATCAGTTATATATTTATAGAATTTCTATGGAAAATAACAATTTGCAAAAACTGCTTATAAAAACAGGAAACGATTTTTTTGACGTCACCCACCGTTACATTATGGTCAATATTTAACGGCACCACTTTTTAGGAAACCAATTATTATTGCTGATTTTGGAGTAATTGGAGCCAAATAATTATTAAGTTTTCTAATTAGTTTGATTAAGATGAACTAAAATAGATGTTTAACTTTTTTTTTTATTAATGATAGACAATTACGAGATTGTGGCAAGAAATTGTCGCTAAATTACGTATCCCTAGATACAATATAATATTATGTAGATATTATAATAATAGATCGACAATAAAGACCTGTAAAACAAATTTTAGTCGTTTACTTGTAATTTTTCAAACTTATTCAAAGCGATGATGGTACCAATTTCAGACATAAAATTTGGTGTTTTATAATTTATTATATCTGCATATAATGTGAACATGTCACGTAAAGAAATGTATGTACTTTCCTGTCTTAGCTGGGAATGTAGAATTATCAGATACAACTAATTTCGTATACTTACTTACAGAACTTTTCGTATATTCCAAAAGTAGATTCTTCTATGTGTTAAACGTGTTGTCTACCTACGAATTATAAAATACCATAGCTTATAAGCCATCTCACGTTCGTGAATCAAAGCGAGTCCATGTAGCTCGGCCTTAAGACAATATAATTTAAATAATGATTAATTTGAATTACTAACTTTTAAATTGTCGAGAAGCTTGGTCAATTTTTGTGGCGCATCATCCTTCACTTAGCAGCTAGCCCACAGATAGCATTTTAGGTGGTCGAAATACTTACTTTGCTTTTAGTACTGGATTTCAATTAGGTTATAAGTCACAAGTGTATTATTTTTATTAATAACAGTAAATTTATTTTAAATTTTGGTCCTAATAAGGACCGGAGTAAGATATAAACTGAAAATACCTGCGTTAAATTACCCGTATGCTATAATGTTTTGCCGATGGGAGGAGCTACATTTTTAGAAACAGCCAATAAAATATACATATTAGATTCAAATCTGATTTAAAATTTTCAAATGAGCCACGAAATGTTCATACCTACCGCAATTTGTTTACGATATTTTTAATTTCCTGGTCCTGGTTATCGTGCTATTCTCTTTGTAATAATAATAATAAAACCATACAAGTGAAAGAGAATTGTATTTTTAATATAATTAATATGTTACAATTTAAAACATTAATATGATTTTAATAAACTGATTTGAAATGGCCATGATACACTTATAAGAAGAGTGCAGTATCGGTAGGCTCCTTATCAGACTAGAAGAGAATTAAACCATCTATTAGCTAATACGGTGTCTGGGTACACATAATTGATTGAATTATAATATTTTAAATATGTTGAATAAATTCTGGATTTAAATAAGAGAATCCCATGAAATCTGTCTGATCTAAGTTCATCATAAATAATTTGTCCGTTGGCGTCAATTCTATTTTTTCTGAAGTAAACTGCTTATCAAAATTGCTAACATCTTTCCGATGTTTCTGAAAATTACAATAAAATTAAAATAGTAACTGCTAATATTCTTCTTCAATGAATTCTTACGATTTTAGGTTTAAATGGAGGCTGAACTTCTCGGTTTTCGATTTTATCCCAATCAATCCGTCTGAAAAATGAATGACCACGTACATCCTCTTCGCCTCTGGAACCACATCCTAAGCGTTTAGATGGATTTTTAGTAAGCAGCTGAAAAACAGTTAGATATTACATTTTGTAATAAAATAATATTAGTTATTTTTAAACAATTAAATTAAACTTACTCCTTTACAAATTTCTTTGGCCTCTTTAGATAATCCCTTTGGATAGCTCACATTATGATCGGTTATTGCTGCAAATAATTCTTCTTCATCTTCACCATCAAATGGTGGTTGACCAATTAACATTTCATATAATAGTACGCCATATGCCCACCAGTCTACCGATTTTCCGTAAGGTTGATACAATATGATCTGTATGAAAATAATTATCGTTAAATTTAGTACACATAAAAATGTTTGAAGATTAATACCTCTGGAGCAATGTAATCGGGAGTTCCACAGAATGTTTTTGTAGTTTTGTCTCCGGTAATATCCTCTTTGCACATTCCGAAATCAGCAATTTTAATATGACCGTCTTGATCCAATAATACATTATCTAATTTTAAGTCTCTATAAACTATACCCTGAACATGAAGAAAGAATAATCCAATAGCTATTTCAGCAGAATAAAAGCTAAAATAATTACACAATGTAAATATTTGCTCGGTATACCTATTATATCTATATTATAAAAATTAATACTAAACAACTAAAAGATTAAATCCTTAGGGCATCATTTATATTTGCTACCAATATGTATTATGTAATATCATATTATGTTCTTTCAACAAAAAGTTTAAACAATTTTTGTGTTTATTTAATTATATTGCCTTACACAGCCACCGGTTCCTTAAATTTTCCGCATTGCTGAATTTGGAACATCAAATCTCCTCCATTAACGTATTCCATTACAAAGTATAACCGATCCTAAATAAATACATACAAATTTTATGAACGAATGATGATACATTTTTTATATTATAAATTACCATAGTTTGAAAACAGGAATGTAATTGTACAAGAAAGGGGGGTTTACCGGATAAAGCAAGAACTCGTTTTTCAACCATCGTACATTCGACATCATCATCTTGAATAATAATATCTTTCTTTAATATTTTGATAGCATACAGCTCATCTGTTCCTTTTCGCTCCGCCAGCATTACCTTCAAACAAAAGAAAATGTATTTACAGGAAAACATTGCAAAATTAGTATATACTTTTCCGAAAGAACCTTTTCCAAGAACCATTAAGAAATTAAAGTCGGTAGCCCTTATTACGTCTTTTCTTCCCATGTTGTGTGGCATATCTTTTTCAATGGTTAAAACTGGCTTTCTCGTAATCGACGTCTTCTAAAGACAAAGTATATATAAAAATAAAATTTGCGTTTACAATTTTAATTTGTTGGTTACGTTCAAACAAAGCAAAAATTTGTGCTAAGTCTCACTATAAAGATAACAAGCTTAGTCCTAATTAGTATTCCTTTTGAATGTAAATTTCTGGATTATTTCTATCTAGCAATAATAAAAAGGTTAAAAATTTAAAAATACGACATGAAAGTTAAAACCAGCATACAGTTAATAAAATAAAATATTAACCTACCCGCATTTGAACTTTCATTTGAGCAAGATCGACACCTTCTTCTGGTACTGGCACGTTGTAGAATTCTCCTTCTTCTTGAGTTAGCAGTTTAAACCAGCCAATGGCAGGCGATTTAAGAAGCTCCGAAATCCCGAAAGACAAAGATCCCATAAAATCATTACGTGAAGTGCGATCCCAATCCCAGACTTCGATCAGAAGTCGACGATCTTTATCTTCTGGTTTTAATTCACTAATATATGTCAATGAATAATAATGTTAATAAGACATTAGATGAGCTTTTAGTAAAATACTTACAAAACTAAAGTCTCGTTCCACACAGGATCGAGACAAGATCGAATGGTTTTAGTTTTCTTCTTAACATTATCGGTATCGGGTATTAATTTAATTTTTACGTATGGATCACTTAATCCGTTAGGATCCATAGGAATTAAGTTCCTACCTTGGCATACTGCAATAATAAACAACTTTTAAAAAAGAATTATGTAAAATATAATTTTTGCACACCTTCCACGGTAAGTTTGCTTCCATTACAATTTATTTTAAGTTGCATACGTCCTCGACGTTCGGTGTGATCGCAGCCACATAAATTCGGAATGGTTTCGACGCATCTGCTGTGTACATTCATATCGCACGCTATAACAATTAAATTGTGATATAATAATACTATTGACACAATGAAATAATAAGAATAATAATTAATCGGTGCAGTAATTGCACAGGAAAAAGCTGAACTTTTGCAAGGGATTGCAGAAGAATACGGTTGATTGCTTCGGTTGTGAGTGATTTTTTTCCTTGAATTTACACTCGCATTTTGGGACAGCACATTTATCCAAGCAGCTTCGAATTATCGTGGTGGGTTGACTTCGTTGGAGTTGAAGAGTTGGTGTACCTCACCTTGGTTCAACATGGCCAAGGAAGAATCGGAAGCAGAATATATCTTCTGCGTAGAAGATATATTTTCTGATAATATCTAACAATAGTGTTCAATTACCAATTCATATAAAAACAATTTTGGTTACGGAACAACTTCTTGTGCATTTTATTGCAGTGCATATTATTGAAATAACATTCGTCTTGGCAAAGAGTAAACTAAGCTTCCTGATAATCAGGTTTTCTAATAATGCGTAAAACCACAATAATAGTTTTAAATCCGTAAGGTTTTATTCGGTTTCATTAAGTAAGAACTGAGGTTTAGTAAAACTTTTCATCTATTAAAGTATTATTTTCAAGTATCTATGTGTATTTTCGTCTATTTGCTGGCTATACATATGTGTAGAATGAAAGAATATACATTACAGGATCATCGGTGTATAGGGTCAGCTTTATTATAATAGACATTGCCGGGATGTCGTTCATGTAAATGTTTCTTTGTTAAAATATGTCTTATATTTGTAGTGATAAATATTTTTGCAGTTGTCACAAGGCTAGCGACCGACGGACGACGGCGAAGTGATTTAATTATATCAATATTATTCATCTCATCAACGCTATAACCATGGAAACGTTACAACAGTCGCGTTTTATTGTTTGTAAGCTTGCGTAATATTATACGTTATTAGTTGTTGTTACTAATTAAAACTCACTTTTCGAGATTTTGAAATTGGAATTATTGATCTTGGGAGTTTAATTTCTTCCCAATCGAGCGGAGGAGAGAACGAATATAGTATTACAATAATATACTACATCCAATTATTATTATCTTGAAATATCTATTTTTCAAATTTCAGAGGTACTTTATTCTCTTCAGATTGTAACGTTCCATTTGTATTAACGTTGTTTTGCAAAATATTAATATCTAATTTCGTATTTTAAAATTATTTTTGAAGTAGTACATTTATGTTGTACTGCTCATTATATCAAAATTTCGGTAATCTTGCACATACATACCTAAACTTTGTATGCTACTTCGTCCATTTCTGTGAGATTTTTGTGATAACATCTTGGAATTTTAAACCAGCTGGTGGAATTGCAAAAATATTTGTTTTGTAAAATGATGGCAACTGAATGTATCCGTTGCAATCAATTTAAGTAATGTGGTTAATTTATATTTTCTGTAACTCTTAATTATCAATTTTAACTTGAAAACAACTGGCAAACATGAAAGTTTGGACTTAAGAGTAAGACGCAGGATTGCATCACACCGATTTGTTATTGGGTTATTGGACCATTTCTTCAAATGTTTGTGATTGTAAATTGCGTTATTTCACTGTGGAGCAGAACCTTCAGTTCTAGTCACCAATTTGATCTAGTTTTTAAATTATTTAAAATATATACAAACCAATCTTCCATCTATTTTTGGTATGATAATAATAACAGGTTCTTAATTTAAAGCTCAGTTTTATGGCTCAAGAGTTTCGTTAGATACGAACCTGAACTCAGCTCTCAGAACTGTCTAAAAGCTAGTGGTCCTTTAGATAAAATGAACCCCGAAGCAATCAGAGGTCGGTGCAAATTTTTATCTTTAAATGATAAGTTTACCAAGAGAAGAGTAACCAAAACATCAAACACAGACGGCTTTAGTAATTGTAAGGTTTAAACTGCTGCTGAAAATTTATTCTAGTGTATTATCTAATCCGTGTATGGAAATAACAAATACTATAATATGTATTTAGATTATAAGCATTAATGTCGTCTATACTTAGAAATATGCATATGGTCCGGGTGCACCTCTTGATATAAGCTTATCATTTCAACGCATTAACAGCTATAAATACCTAATAGATTTTAAATATGTTCATTTCTCTATTCATCGTCATGAATAGTTTCGATTGAGTTACCTCTTTTCATACATAAGTACTATATGAAGCCGTGTCTGTGACTTATCTACGAATGTCTATGAAGTACGGTTACGGTTACATGTTGTTCAAATCTCAAGAGAGCCACACGTTTCCATTCTAATGTGAGCACGTGGGATTATTCTGAAATTATAATGTTTGAATGCGTGGGTTATCAATAGGCATATACTTTCATTATTCATCAAGATCACTAACTTGATGAGGTCTTGCTAACAAAGCATCCCAGTAATAATATGCAGGTTAGTTAATTAGAAGAAAAGCTATAAATTTTGTTCACAACCGGTATATTTTCATCTATCAACGTTTAGGAATACTTTAAGGTGCTTTACTAATTGTCTACCATTTTATGGTAAAATAATTACAAATTAGTTCAATCAACCTTAATCCTCCATCAACTTATGAGCAAAACTTCAAACATCCATCGTTATCGATATCTTTATTGCCTATACTGAATTTACCTATTAAAAAGTAGGTACCTACCTAACATAATTATTATTAAACTAAATGAAATAATGAACTTACCGCTGCATTTCATGCCTTGATGAAGTACTCCATATAACAGAGAACCGCAATGATCGCAAAATGTTGGAGAAGCATATGTGTGTGGTTTGAAGTTGTGACGAGTACGGGTGTCCTGAAATTTTTTATTTAAATAAATTATCGATATTTCTATCAAAGCCTAATAGTATGTTTTACAATACAACATTTACTTTAATTCAAACGATTGAAAACATCGAGTTATAATATTACTTGAATATACTACCAGTGTTAGCTATGCAGTTTCAAGTGAACGGCAATCAGATGATTTTCTGTTAAATAAATAGTATATTATGTAAAAAGAGAGTTTACATTTTTTTCACTGACATTTTTAATGTAGCATATACCTACGAAGGAATAGATTTTCCAAAATAGCAAAAAATGGTTGAAATTGTTGTGCTGTTTGTTTTTAAACGAGAAAGATGAAAATATAAATAACTTTTCTAACAAGCATCGTTATTTTCAAAATAATATTTATAAAGCCCTGGCAGTAGAAAACTTAATTAGGTTTTGCAATTAGTTTTATGTCCTCTTTGCTACTGACGATGAAAGAAGTTAGCCAAAATTAAGGTCATGATTTATTATTTTGACGAAGAATTATCTCAGTAGATGGCGTAACTATACATATTATTCTGAATTTAATTATTGTAATCGTCGTTTATCGGTATTATTCGGTATGTTGCGATTCGGTTTCATTGGCTGCGCAAAGCGAAACGATGTACACTGCATTAAAGCGCGGGTTTTAAAATCATTGAAGTCATCTTGAAACAGAACGTCATTATTAAAGATCGCTAGTTTAGCTACGACATGACAATATTTGAAATTCTAATTAATTGTGACATTTTGATGTAAAAAACTTATTAAAGCAATAAAAAATATATAGCATATATGTTATCAAATTATGTTAAAAAATTTATCAAGTCGTTCGGAACATTATCCTCTTTCTATTATTAAAAAAATTGTCGCAAAGTTTTTTCCAATTTTTCGCAGTAACTGACGTTTTGAAAAAAGTGCCTTAAAATCGCCTTGAGCAATTTTTGATTTGCGCAGTTTAAAAAGTGTGCCATTATTAATTATTTATTTCATATTCATTCAATAAAATGGATTCATATTAACGACGCTATGCATCGGTGCTCTCGCAACCGCTCCACATATTAAACCTAATAGAACCACATTATTTTTGTCGATATATTTTATTTTGTGCACTTTGATTAAATTTCTATTATATTAAAAAATAATTATTTTGCTTTAGCTTATATTCTATAATAACATAATTTTCTTTTGAATATGTTTTCTGAATACAGCTGTCCCTCGATAATCCGACAGTTAAGGGACCGGGAGAGTGTCGGATTACCGAAAATGTCGGATTACCAAAAATGTCGTATTATCAAAGATGTTTTATTCTTAATGCGTTTGAACACAATGAAGTTAAAAAGAAAGGAAGAAACAGTAAAGGTACATGTAATTTATTAATACCAGGATACAAAATGACAGTACATGTAAGTTTTTAAAAGAAATACGGAAAGAAATTTAAGTAAAATATACAATATGTGGAGGGAGGGAGATGCATGTTGCTGCCGGCAGCGCGTCGGACTACCGAGTACGTCGGATTAAAAAGTGTCGGATTATCGAGGGACAGCTGTATACAATAATTTTTAATTTCATTTTATGAATCGGAAATAAGGATTCCGCAAAAAATTTCGTATGATTTTCTAATTTGAATATCAAAATGTATGCTAAGTGAGGTAGGTACTTTAAAGTTTATAAATAATGTTTACGAAACCACACTCGAAACTCAAATCATAAACACGCAAATAAATTTAATTTGTGTAAAAGTTTTTGAAAATCCTAGGAAAACAATCAATCTCTTTGCGTTTCATATTACAAGGTAAGCAGAAATATTGGCTTTCGAACAAATCCAAGGTAGGAATTCTATAAAATCCTTCCAATATTAAGTTATTGTAACAAAAATAATATTCTCATACTGTATAACAAAATGCATTAAATTTCATTGCTATCTTTGTCTAAATTATCGTAAAATTGAGTGAACTAGACAAATTATTATTTGACCAAAAATTCAAAAAACGTCTTTAAAATTTTCAATTGCACAATATTGTAGTATTGTCAGTCACATTTTAGCTATCAACTATAACAATATTCTATCGAAAGTCCATAGTTAGTTGTTTATTACCTATTTTTTTATTATTAAATATGATATCGTACAAAAGCTAAACTTGACCAACAGAAATTTCGTTTACTGGATATTTAAAATTTTTATTAAAAAATTAAAATATGCATTTAAAAGTAAAAATATATATCGGTTCGAGTATTTTTGTGATAAAAATATTTTTCTAAATTTTATATTCTGCAATATCAATGTATATAATATTTGTAGTTGGAATAGCTTCGAAGACGTCTAGAAGAAAATGTATAGCTTCGAATCGCAAGTTTACAAGATCGGGATGCGAGGTCACATATTTCTGCATTAGATTTACTATATTAAAAGAAATATCGGTTAAAAATCTCGACTTGAGTATATCGAGTGGTAAAAACAATAATTATTATTATGATGTTATTTTTAAATTGTAATAGAAGCACACGAACAACTTTCCAAATTATTCATGTAATTAATCCGAGATTACCTAAATTACATTTAGTTTGTAATTTAAATTGTTGTAGGTACGTTGGTTAGGTAATTACTAGTTTCACTCGTATTAATTCAATTTATTCTGTGGTATGTTTGCTGAGTATCAAATTAATTACCATATTATTTTCACGAAAGTATTTTAGTTACAAGATTTATTAATGATTAGAATTTCCAGATTTATACACAACCATTTTAGAAAAATAACCTATTGATTTTTAATTTTAAAAGTCACAGCGGTGGTTTGGTGTAATTGCTGCTTGAGCTACAGAGCAGAATTGGCGAAACAATAAAAACTATTAATAATATGATATTATATATACCCAAGGTTCACCATTAAGCTAATGTATTGCCCATGTAATATTTTTGCTTCATCAAGTTATTATGTGATAGAATGTAGAGCAATCTGTCTAACTTTTATTATCGTAATGATAAATTATAAATTGGAATTTTAAAAGAAAAATAATAAAATATAGATCAATAGAATGTCTGTAAAAGGGAAACAAGATTAATTAAAACGCCATTGTGGGATTTCATATATGAGTGTAAAAACTATATTTTTTGGTTTCTTACAAGAATTTATCAATCTATATTGACATATTATATTGTAATGGAACGTTAATTTTTAAGTTAACTTCCTTCTCTTACCTTCGTTTGCCTCGGCTAACTTAACCAATCGGAGAGCTAGAGTTCTCAGGAGCGGGTTCCTAACGATCTTACGGCTAATAAAATGCGTGTGGTGACAAAAATAGGTTTATTTAACAGCGTACCCACTATGATAAATTTCATACGCTTCAGGTTTTTTTTGTGTTTTGTGTTTGTTTGAAAGTATCGGAATTTTATTTATTTGGATCAAATTTATCCCCTTGACTAAATTCGATATCTTCAAAACAACTTGTGTAAAATGTGTAGCAAAATTTAAGAAAACAATTGTATAAATCTTTGAATAAAATTTCTTTAAAAATTTAAAGTTTTTGTGAACCGACCTTTTATCTTCACTGCCACGGTTGTAAAGAAGGATCCTGTATTTTCATGTGTGTAAGCCGACCAGAAGCCAAACCTCCCTATCTTCGTGCTTCTGACTTAATTTTCTTGTTGAATCGATAAACCAAATTTTATCCACGTGGTTGTGGTTTCTTCTTCTGTAGTAGTTACAGAGCTTGTGCAGTTTAAAAGAATCTTCAGGTGTGAAACGGTAAGTAATTCCAAAATCACAAAATTTCTTATACCAAAAATTTTCACTTTCAAAATGGAGGATATCTTCCTTATCAAAATTTAACACGTTTTAATTTCAGAAAAATAATTATACCATCAAAAATATCGGAAATTTCAATGACGCAGCATCCAATGCACCAAATGCACAATTATCTCATCCAAAAATCAACAATACTCGCCAAATTATGTCCAAAATGTCCAAAAATGTCGGACACTAAAAATTATTCGCCCCCTTATCTGCGAATGCACATGTAGGAGAGACCTCTTATCTTCTTTCCAACTTGCAAAATTCAAACTTTCAGGTAAAAATTGTTGTATACAGGCACTTACGAAATTATCTAACACCGTTCCACTTCACATTTTAAATAATACAAAAATTTTGTGTAATTTAGAGTGTTGTTGTTACATTTACCTGATGGTATCGCTGTTAAAAACCCTTTGTGAGCTTTTAACGCTCTTTTTAATAAAATAAAACTCGCAAGATCGTTCATTACACCACAATATATTTTTTAGGTAGGTGCAGAAAAGTTTTGTTATTTGAAATTAACATTCAGCTTATTTGCTTCAAACTGATTTAGAAAAAATTTATGAATTGATTTTTCATAATACCATAATATATTAATGTGTGCAATTTTCTGAAGTACAATAAATTTAAAAAAACCCCTTTAGCTGAAAATTAACAAATAGCTGCAATGTATGGACTTCATTATGTAATTGCTAATGGCAGAAACAATTCTGTAAAGAATCCTTTCTGCTCATATTAAAAATTTAGATGCAAAACTGCTATTGTTTAAATTCTTTCTTTTAGTTTCTTTACAAATCCAAAAAGCTCGTGATAATAATCACAACCTAAGATGATAGATATATTGTAAACAAAAGAACTAAGAACTACCTATTTTTTAACTTGAGATTGTATTTTATACGTGAAAAGACTGTAATATACAAACAGTCACTTTTGTCCATAAATTATAATATAATATAATAATTTTCATAAAAAAAATTGTAGAGAATATTAGTAATATCTGAAAATTGTTCAATTAATTAATTTTTCCCAAAGGTACAATGCCGTATTTTTCAAATCGTTGTTTGAAAAATTATATACTTAGCTTATTGCAGTCAATTGTAAAACGCGGCGAAAGAAATTACAGGTTTGAAACGAATCATATAATATTCTAAACTTTACGAACAAAATAACTCATAAATTGTAGTATTAAATATATTAAAAATGGAAGACTTTATGATTACTTCGTTTTAGAAATGACGTAAAATATTGAACCTATTCCTATATAAAACACAATAAATTGCATGAATAAGTTAGATATAAAAATAATAAAGTGCGTTAGAACGATTTTATCTTAACATACAGACTATATAGAATAATATACCTACTCAAAATAATAAAATCGTGACTTGAATTCAACATTAGTTTATAATATAGAAATGGAGCTTATAGTGAAACGATGTTATTTTAAAATGTCATAAAGTAGTAATACCCATTTCATAGAATACGATAAAAGAGTATCTACCACACATAATTAATTAACTTACGAGAAACAAATTTAAATTTCATAAACAAATTTTTTTAAATTATCTAGATATCAGAGTAACTATTTTTTTTAAATAATATTATGGCAATAATATAACAATACCTTTGGAAATCCTTTGATGAACAGGCAAGTGCAAAGCAAATAAATACACTGCAGTTATTCATGACTTTAAAATATGAGCAGAGCTAGTATTATAATATCCGACGTTTCTCCAAGTTTCTATAAAAACTTTAGATTAAATTTCCTTGAATGTATGTAGTTTCTTTTACAGATTAAAGATTCATTAACTGTACTTTGTTGAGTCTGGTTATATAATTTTTCTGTCCAGCAAAACTTTTGAAAATAAATAAAAAAAATTTTTTAATAATATTTTGTTGAGATCAAATTTTTTTTTGTAAGTTTTTGTTAAAATGTAAAATCTATTATGGGGCTTCATAATTGTACGACACAGTATATATTAGTTTTCAAACTTGATCTGTCTAGTGATTAATGTTTGCTGTACTTAAGTTTTCGCTAACAATTTTTGTTTGATAGACCTCTCCTTTTTTACTTTCCGAACCTCAAGCATTGTTTCTAATTTCAATTTTTGGAAATACATAACATAATATCTATGTTTGTGTTTCTGTGAACAATACAGTGTTTAACAAAGCAACGAAATTATTCCAAATTTTAAAGTTAAGCTTTTGTTGGTCCTGGCAGGAAGCCCAAAAGCAAAGGATGGTTTACTTCAAGTCGATAATGAGGTAATTCATTATAACTGCAAAATAAAATGAACTCGGTAAAAATTATCGCAAAACTGTTTCAGTTTATAAAGGATACTTATGCAAAACTGAATGATACATTCTCAATGTTTTTTTAAAGAAAGTTTTGGAATTCTAAACAAAAGCTCGGTTTCTTAATTTCTCGAAATGATGAAGCTTTAATTCAAAAGAAGGATCAGTTAATTACTAACTTAAGATGAATAAAAGTTATCTACTGCACGTTTTGCATACAACTTTTGAAGAAAATAAAATAGTCTTGATAGATTTTGAATTTCTTAATTCATTTTGAAGTTATAACATAAATTTCAGTTGAAAATATTTTGCAAAAGAATGAAATATATAAATTATATACTTACTCATTTTTTCACATTATGTTTAGACAGACGACAAGTAATTTAGACTCTTAAAAAATGTTGGAACTTCGGAACTTGCTTCAAAGTTTTTATATGACCATAACTAAGTGGATTTCAAGTTTCCCACCTTTCAGAAGTAAGCTTTTTTGGACTGATACTTTTAGCTGTATAACTGCTTGAAGTTGAAAGAATTGCACTCAGAAAAGTATTTATATAATCTTGAAAAATATTGAGTGTTTTTAACAAATCCGGTCATTTTTACAGCCGATGAAGAAATTTTTTTCTCTGTAGGAAATGTTGAGGTTGCATTGTAACCAGCAAAGGACTGAAGGAAGAATCAACATTCAACAATTTTACTACTGTAATTTACAGGCTGTCACTTGTAACCTGTGTTGGTGATTATAAGGTTTCTTTAAAAAAAAACTATCGAGAATATATCAATCATTTTTTAATATCTTACATTATAAAATCTTTAAATTATCTTAATCATCATGGTATCGGAAGCATGTGATCCTAGTGATGCCAACAGATTGATTCTGAATGTAGCAATTTTGAAATTGAAGGAAGAATTCATCATTATGGTAGCGGCCATGAACAGATTAACGAGATTTTCATTCTCCCAACCTGTATGATTAGACGTAGTTTTTATAGTGCTTACCTTGATGTCAAAGTATTTTAGTATTTTTATTTAATACCTACCTATACCTATTTAAATATTATTGCAAAGTTACAAAACATATTTTTCATCCCTCTAATATATTAACAACACATTAGTGTCTAGAATTTAATTAATAATTTTTTTGTGCATTCAGGCATAATAATAAAATGTTTACAAAGTTCCAAAATTCATAAACAAAATATTTTTCCGGTTTTTGAACAAATAGATTTTATTATTATATTTTGAAGTTGTTTAGTTAAAAGATAATACACATTTTCGTCCTAAAATTTATAAATAGGAGTGTACATCGCAAAAAATACAGCATAGTCGATGTATTTTGAGAGAACCTATTTGTTATATGTTTAACATATCCACTGTATTACACCGAAAAGTATGTACTATGTAATTGGACCATTAAAGCTATGACAAAGATCAATTTTCTTACAATAAACTCAAAAATTACTTAGGAAATTGAAAAATAACCGTTTATTTTCTTGCAATAAATTTTCAATTTACCTACCATAATATAATTGCGTTGTGTTGAATGAAATGCAACATGCTTTTAAATATATCTCTCAACGATAGTAGAATTTTACATAACCATGCCCATAAAACATACACAATTAAAATTTAAAATCTTTACCTTTTTTAATGTGTTTTTTTCTAAACGCAGTATCATTTGAAATGATAAATGCGAATTTTATGAGCGAAACATAATTGAGTCACTCTTTCGTATAATGTAAACCGTAAAAACGTCGTCATATATTTAGGGATTTAGTTTTCCATTATGGACAAATGTATACATATCTTACGTATACGTTCAGGTCGTTTATTTATAAAGTTTTATGTAAAATTACCTTAACCTGTGATACATTATTGTAATAAGAAATAGGTGAAAGTTGAGTTAAGTGCTAGGTCATCTTCTTTGTGGATGTCTCTGGCGGAACAACTCAGGATATGCATAAGTACACTTGGGTAAACATCTGATAGGTAGGTACTCGAGAAAATTGTTGCTGAAGATTCGCATGCTAGAAAAGATATTACGAAATTACTAAAGCTTAAACAAAGTATGGCACTACAAACTACACTACATAATAGTTGCAAAATGGAAAAGTGTAACTTAAATTTTAAGAATATACTAGGTAATCAGTATTAATCAATCACAAGCTACATTTACAAAGTGCAATATGAGAAAAGCTTAGGATCGTAAGATTTGATAATAGCGTTAGACGTAATATAATAAGCATACAGAAAAAGATTTATATGTAGAATAAATAGAATAACAATTTAAACTAGCATAGATTTAAAAATTTGTTATTATTATAATAAGAAAATATAAGAAAAGTTACAAAATTCATTCATATTAGGTACAATAATAATTATAATAAGAATATTGCGAGCGAAAGAAACTTAAATATACCTTAGTTAGGTTGATGATTACTGCGTTCCATTCAATTAGATCAATATAAAGCATTCCACCAATTTCTGTTAGCAACTTACGAAATAGATACCAAGTAATTACTTGAAATGTAAAAATAGCGACTAATAAGCTAATTAGTTCATTCTGCTTGATGTAAAATCTACTTAAATCATCATCGTTTCGTTTTACAGTTAATTAGTACATCTAGTAAAATAATCTATTAACCGAATAATTCGATTATTAATGCTCTCTATTTAATATCGTCAATTAGTATTCCATAACATGTCATTATAGTTTCCCGCTCAATTAACTTGCAAAATTGAAAAGAAGATAAAAGTGGAAAAAGTAAATACTACCCAGTATATACTGCCTTTTTAAGAAGAACAAGAAGGAATTCGCACAAAACTAACAAAAAATTATCTGGTATTAAACTGGCCGCATAATTAATTGATTATGATCAAAACTTAATAATAACCTTAATTAATTACGGACAATATTATTTGTACAGGCCACGATTAAAGTAAAGTTTTTAATTTTTGACCTTTTGTTTTAGCAATGTCGCGAAAGAAATGAAAGATTCTATTTGAGTTTTAAATTGCAGTTAACTTCAGCATAATAAATTAATAATTATAAAAACATTAGGACTAGTATGCGCTAATCATATAATAAATAATATTCTACTCCGAATTATAAACTATAAAGCAGCACTTTATTTCATGCAAAATCAGCCCCTCCCCACGCTGATTTTCGATTTCATATTGAAATTTTTAAAACGTATAAACTTGGCAGCTTAAGTCGCAAAACATGCATTAGAAAGGTATAGATTATCGACTAAAGGTAATAATTTTTAAGTTAGTAAAATTTCAAAATTATATGTTTAACGCCTGAAAATAGGCCACTTATACTACTTTAAAACTTGAGTTTCGTTATTTAGGTTATGTCACAAATTTTTACAAACGAGTAGAATTTTAATTATTACGTTTTTACATTATCAAAAACAAATATTTTTTTTATTCTCTTTGTGGCTGTCATGAATTCTACAAACTCGTCGTAAAAAGTAGAAGTGAAGAAAAGTACAGATAACTTAAGACAACAATAACAGAGATACATATTACGATACAAAATACCTATTAATTTTACGCCCAGATTTTAAACTTAAAAAAATAAACCGGGTGATATAATTTTAATATCCAAATTAATATCAAATACTGATATAATTAAGTGCTTTTCTAATTTGAACTTTTGATATATTATTAACTAGTTAACAAATACAAATAATTAATTTAAACATTTAGATTTGTTTTTAAATGTAAACATACAATCAAAACATAAATATACCTGCTGTCTGTTAGTTAATTAATGGTAAAATAATAGTGTGGTCTAAAACATACTCATGTAGGTGTAGAAGTATAATTTTAAAACATATAATAGTAATTTTAAAAAAACGGAAATGTTATGTATCCTTTCGGTGGGTTCTAATGGTCTATCAGGACTTTTAAATAACAAATAATGTCACCGGATAACCTCATAAAATATAAAAGATTGATATTTACAAAATGCAGAAATGTCACATGTTTTACTTATATAATATAATATTACTAATTTTTTCGTAATAATACAATGCAGTAGTTGGAAAATGTATATTCAATTAATTAATTAATTGATATTAAAGTAAAACCTATTTTACAGCACTAAAATCAAATTTTAATTACAAGGCAGTAACGAAGATACGTAATTTGTAGTATAAATAATTTAGTTTTCCTTTGCTAAATTTATAAGTCACATAATAAATGATCCTTATTCCTTCCAGAATGAAGCAAATTCGACCAAGATAGGTAGAAAGTTAATAACAATTTTCCCCGATTTCGTTTACACTTTTTTTTATTAAAAAATTTAGTATTATTATTTTTAATATAAAATTGTTTGAGCTAATACTTATGTCGGTTTATTATCCTCTAGTAAAGATAAGGCTAATGAGACTCAGTCATCCATCATGGATCATCGATACTCGTCCACAAATATGGATAACTTATAACATCAATAAATAATCGATGGTAATATTATGTCATATTTAATTGTGTTGGTTCCCGAAAAATATACTTTGTAAATTATTATTTTAAGCACAAAGCCATATTGATTATAAACCAGTTATGCATGAATAGCAAATTGTAGAAAATTTCCATTTTGAAACGTCTTTTAAAATTGATGGTGATGCTGTAACCTAATTTCTGTTGTATCAAGTCGTTTTTAATATTATGTAGTTTCAACTCCATTTCAGAATTTGTTTTTATTTGTAACAATACTAAAACGCAAACATAAATGGTTGTTTTTCTTTTCTATCTAAACGACACAAAAATCTTGATTCCAACATGATTTTATTTTTATTCCGTTAAACTTTATACATTTATAAACAAAAAAGTAACAAAAAAGTTTTATCGAAGTTGAAAAGTGTAATGCTGCTTTCACACCAACGATAACATTGTTAAGATCACGTTTTACTCCACATTACCAAACTAATCTTGTAGCGAGTATTCTATCATTTATGTCAACTGCATAATATCTTATAACATTTGTAGATATTATTATTTATAATTTAGTTTTTATTAATAAAAACATTATTAAATTTGATTAATTCATTCAACCTTGTAAAATATTTTTATTATAGCTAGTAAAAATCTATATAATTTTTTAAGTGACCAGTACAGTGACGGAACTACCCCAATACAACAACCATAAAAATAATCACGTATAAAATAACTTTACATTACGGTACTGTCAGCACGTAACGCAATATAACCTTTTTAAAGGAATATTTTTATATTCCTCGTGAAAATTTAATTAACGTCGTAGTCATTCATTAGATGTTGGAGGCTGAAAGATGTAAAAATAAATAAGCACTTTAGAAGTCTTTCTCCCGAGAGAACCAAGAATGAAAGAAATAAAAGAATTGCAATTATCGAAAATGGTGCAAAAAGCGTGTCGCCTCGCATTGCTAAATATAAGATCTTAAAACAGCCAGCGTATAATTGATTGATTTTATAATTTACGCTAAGCAATATAGATTAAAATGTGAAACTTCCACATTGATTGGCGCAATACATCCGATCTACTAATTTTGGCCACTCGGGCTAATTATCTGGATTTCATAAGTGGTTGATTTGGTTATGCATCTTACTAGAGAAACGAAAAAAAAGTGATTGACCAATGGAAAACCTGTAACATTTTTTAAGCTACAAGAAAAAGGCATAATAGTTGAAGACAAGATATCGTTCGCTGTTCGAATATTTAACAAATTAAAATTATATTTCAATATTTCGAAGATAAAATATATTTTGCATCACGCGGCTTACGGTCTGAAAACTTTTACATTATTTAGAAAATACTTAAACAAAAATTTGTTTAAATACCTATAAAAAAGCCTCCAGGTTTAAACAAATTCTTTTAGAAATTTAAATCAAACATGCAAACACAAGTTATTTTTTTGAAAAAAGGTGAGACTGTGGGACAGTGAAATGCTATTGAAATGTTTTCAATCACAAATTTCCACTAACTGGCGTTCCTAGGTATACTATACAATTAGTTTTTCCAAAAGGACTCCAGCTTTTTCTGCATTACAACCACTTCTCTAAGGATATATTATACGTTAACTTTATTTGCACTTTCGCATAAAAACAATTTAAAATAAAATATTTTTTCGTATTATATTACCTATGAAGAACCTTTAAAAATCACACCATTATGTTTGCACATAAAATTGCGTTCAAATTTTATTAAATTATATAAAACAAATTTTTCATATAAAATATCGATCATAGGGTTGAATATTATCAACCCTCATCATTGGGCGTGAGGTTTATGACGCTTTTCTGAATCACATCAAAAACCTATACGCATTCTCTTAATGGCGTTTACTTCATTTGACACGATTCAAACGATTCATCACATGATTGGAAATCAATTATTTCGGTGAATTAAATTTGTGCGGTTATCATACGATTGCATTATATTATATAAACATGGTAAAGCATATCGAAAAAGTAATTTATTTACATTCGCTTTGAGTATCTATCCAATTAAAATAATATTATTGTAACAATCTTACAACAAAAGATTAGTAATTCACACGGTTAAAAATTATTGTGCGACCAACAATTTTTTCTGCGCACAATAAAATAGATTTTAATTAATACTCCTATTAATAATCTAATTTATTAATAAAACAATAACGCTTAATAATACCGTATATAAAAAAAGAAAAGATAAATAAATTAAAACAATTACTTTGAAAAATTTCGTTGGAGGACGCTTTTCTAATGATATCTGTTTTTGAGCTTCACCGAATCTCTCCTAATTTTATCAACTGACAGTCAATTATTTACATTTACAAAGTACACTTCTCTGCGAGATTTCAGAATGGTTAGATTAAATTTGATGAATTTTGCAAATAATAAAAACTAATTTTAAGGCTATTACGAGTAAGCTACTTTTTTTTATTCAAGTTAAAATTTTAGAAGAACTAATTAGTAGAACTGCAAAGCATAACAAAATGGTACAATTTCTGAAGACGAACCATTATCATAAAAAAATAGTTTCAGGTGATTTTCTGAAGAATACATTGACTTGACAAAGAAAGAAAAAACACTATTAACAAAATACATGATAATATTTGGGATATTCCATGGGGGGCAATCTGGTTGTTCGGTCTTTATAAAAAAAATTGTGCCAGCCATATATGGTTGACAAGATGTCGCAGCTTTTATAATTTAAAGCGCCTGCAAAAACTGAAACATCTTAGCCCCTATTTATGAAACAAATAAAGGATTAAAAGCAATTTTTTTTTAAAGAAATTAATTTATTATAAGATTGATCGATAGACATTTCTACCTAAAGGGTGTTTTAGGCTAAAGATTGTAGAAATTCATTTTCAAAAATTGAAATTCGTTTTGCATATTTATGAACAAATTTGAAAAAAGTTCAAAAATAAAATAATTATTTTCTTTCCTATAAAACTTTCCAGTAAAAGACAAATTTAAATCGAATTTTTTATATTTTAGACAAATTACATTTAGCCCCATGTTGACAAGATAAATACTAGCTAAGATATTTAAATTCAACTAAACAACTTGTTCTCACGTAGGTTCTCAACCGAAGACAAAAAACAGTATAATTTTAATAAAAGAAAATTTAAACTCCCAACATGTTAGGCTAATTGCATACAATAAACTAAATCTTTCTATAATGGTTGAAGTATCTAATCCCTAAAGTTCTTGATTCCCTAAAGGCACGGGACTAGAAAATCAGGAATCTCCAGAAACCAATGTTACACTTTACCAACGTCTAAAGGCATGGAACTATATGAACAGGATTGTCTGTTTTTAAGTAAAACCATTTAACTTATATAAAAAAACATCTCTATAATACGTCCGATGTCAAAAGGTATGGGTTTAGAAGAGCAAGGAACTCTGTTTTTAAGTAAAATTCGGCTATAATAAATTAACGAAATCAGTTTTAAAATAATAATTAATACTACAGACCGGATTTTAAGCATTTTTGCTTATCGTCAATTTTAAAAGCATCTCTTTGAAATTTGAGATCTGGGTGAATTTAAAACAATTTTTTTGACCTTAAGAGGCAATGTTTTGTTTTTTAGCTTTAACTTATGCTTATTATTCTATTTTAGTGCTTATTTAAGACTTCTTTTATTTGCCATTTAAATTCTTGTTAACTACTTAGGGTACGTTTATGTTCTAGCTGTGATAAGCGCTTAAAAGCCGCGATACTAGCGAAGCAGAGAAAAGCAAAACGTTGAAGTATGTTCCTGTTTATATCTAAAGCCAAAGGCAATAGAACAGCGGTTAGAGCTAAGAAATTTCTTCGCTATTATCACTAATCATAGCTCCAACATAAACATACCCTTAAATGTGATTTTTCCACCTGCTCTATTTTAACTAAATTCAATAGATTTCAGTCAGCTTTTCCGTTTTACTTATCTAGCATAGCCATAACTTTTTTTGCATTTAATTAAAAATAAACTGTGAATGCAATGATTTGGATCAAAATCATATTATTATTTTTGAAAGAGCATTGAAAATTAAAAACTTTCATAACAAACGATCCGATAGGTGCATCTCTCGAAATGTTATCAACATTTAAAAAAAATCCTATTTCAAAAACAGATGGTCAAAAAAATTTGAAAAACAATCAAGAACGAGTATTACATCGGTATCAAAAACATAAAATATTGAAAAAAATCGAAAGGGGTTACCTAAAAAACGTGCCAGATTTGGATGGAATATCTTAACTTAATTAAATAGGTGCAAAAGTGCTTTGTTCATTTCTTTCGAATAATACTGTCTAAACTGCCATGTTTTGCATTTTTTGTGTCAATTGTTAACTTTTTCATAGCTTTTTTTTTTGACTTATATCGAACTTATTTTAAAAAAAACGGCGCTTATTTATTCGGTCTCTAATTATTACGATAAAGTGTTAATTCTTTAAAACGCAGCACCGAAATTCTACGTTTTAATCTTTGAAAATCTTTAATTTGGAAGTCTCATGGAATTCCCTATTTCTGCTTCATGGGATTCTAGCAACTATCGGTGAAGTCTGAAAGTTGTTGATCTCTTTGGTTAGCGCGATTTAAGAGCAGTGTGGCACTGACTGAGTAATGGGATTCCATTGATCTGAAGTTTAAGTATTACAGGATCTGGCTTCGTTCCTTCTTGTGTTCAACGTAAAATTTTCTTATTATTTTGTTATTTCACGTATCACCGTTTATGTTTGCAGTTCGTAGCATCGTTATGATGTCCTGCATCAAGGACGTAATTAATGCCGCGATGTCCAAGTTGATGAATCGTGGTGTCGAGTCTCCATTAGTTGACGTTGTATTGAGTCCTGGTGAACGTAGTCTTACGCTGTAGTCTCAACGAGTGCCGATTTGTGCGTGCCCTAAGTGGTCTGAGTTCGACCTCCTGTAAGGCAACCGACGTCCAGGGGAAACATTTTTCTTCTCTGTTCCGTTTTGTCGAGTATGGCAAGGAAAAGAGCCATGAGGCGGCGATCGTTTCCGTGCTGCATTTCTTGGACGCCGTTTACTAGTGGAAGTTGGTTTTTAAGGTAATCTTTGTTCATTTTTGGGATAAACGTGCTCGAAAATTCCCCGAAGATCACTTTCAGGGGGTTGCTTCATGTGGACATAGCAGTTTCTGTCAGAAGTGGCTGCTCAGATGATGTTGAGGTGGGATCACAAAGTTTTCCTTGAGAATAGCAACAATATAGAGGGACCAGGTATGTGTTGATTTGAGGGCTATTTTCTGAGGTGGTTATAGAGGATTCTATTGAGTGTCTTTGATTTTGCCCCTTTTGAAATTCAAAGCCTGGTGGTGGGCTTGTTGGTATAGTTTCATCGGGGTGCTGGTGATTTTCTTCCCTTTGTTTTTGCATATGGGGCAAACGACTCTTTGGTTGGTTTGGACTGTGGCAGGAAGTTATTTTCCTTTGCCTTTTCTAAGTCTTCTTTTCATTTTATTTCTGTTAGTTGTTTCCAGGTTTCAAGACGGATGACGGTTTTTGTGTAAGCTGACTGTTCATCTTCGATATTGATGTCATAGTAATAGCGATAGTGTTATCTATCATATAATATTTGCGGGTTCGAGTTATCGTACTCTAGCCCATTTATTCAACAGAGTTTGTTTTTATTTTCAAATACAACTAAAAAGCCTAAAGTTATCTCAAAGTACGTTTCGTAAGTAACAAATTTGATTATTGGGAATTGGAATGGAAAATTAGAGAAAATTTCTGTTGAAAACGGAAATTTCATCCGTCATTATGTGGACGTCAAGTCAAGTTTGTCTACGACTCAAGTTGAGAAAATGCCAAGTTGCGTTTACATTTACGACATCTTATATAAAACTTATTACATTAGAATTTTATTTACAACAAACAACATAGTAATCAAGTATTCACTTGATTATTCAGCTTTTTCATTTTTTTTCAGTCTGTATGTATAAAACTGTTGTTTTATAAGCCTGGAACTGAAAGCATAAGAAATATGTAAATAATATTTAATTAATAAATTAATTAACGATATTCCATTACTGTTCTGTCATCTTGATAGATATTAAATTGACATGCATTATAATGCACCTCTGATTGGTTGTGTTCCTGATGGAAACCACTCCTGAGTTTTAACAAGCTTTACAGACAGCTCTAAGTGTATATTATTTTAATAATGTTGTTATAATATGAGTTGAAATTGAAGGCCTCCTTTTTATATCTTTACGTGTTCGACTAGATAAGTTTTTATAAATTATAATAGTAAAGAAGAATGTAAAACAGCCCTCTTTATTAATCTAAGTCACAAATAACTTTATAAAAATTGGGTTTTGTTATAAATTATAAATATTTTCTTCACCTTGACTGAAACTTTTTAGAAATTACGTTTTTTAAATAAAACCGCCACCAACTTCAATGTAAGTTTCAAATCTAGCACGAAAACTGTGTATTTTTATTTCCACGGAAAACACGCGTTGCTGGACTGAATAATGCATGATTGTTAATGAGATATTGCTACAATGCAACTAATTTGTATAAAATTTGTATGTTTTCATTACTATTCGGTTGTTTCGCATAGATTCTATTCAAATATCAAGATGCGTACTTTATTATGGAGATCGCACAGCTTAATTTTCATGACCCAGCCATGTATTTCTAAGGAAACATCTCCTTTTGGCCAAATAATACACATCTTCTGTTTAAATACTTTTAGAGGATTTGACAAACGTAATTTGAGAGTAGACAAGTTTTGAACTTTAGATGAGGAGTCTAATTGTCTATCCTTAGACAAACTACCTGTATGATTTTTTATCTTTTATAACTAAGCCATGCAATAAGAGCTGCTCAACGAAAAGCAATTTCAGATGTGTTTTCAGTATAATATATATTTTTATTTTATTTAATACTATGGATTTCAAGGCAACAGTAGATTTGGTTAGGGATTGGAATTATCCCGAGTATCATTGTCACTACTCGATCACTAGTCTTTGAAGTAATACCACAATTCTTTTTAAAATAATAGATATCCTTGATAGGTTGATATTCAATTTCACGTGATTACTGCTGCTGCTGCTATTGAGGATTGTGGAGATATAGAACAGTGTCTTCTGCATCGATGCGCCTGTTACAATCAAACTTTTACTCATTATACAACAGCACCGATAAGGGAGTAGATTTGAATCTCGCCGATATAATGCTTCAACAACCAACTTTGTTGTAAAGAGAACGCTAATTGCCATATCTATAATATAAAACTTTTCAAATAATAAAATCGATTCATCACGTCGAATAAACTACCCCAGCGAGTTTAAGAATGTAATATTAACATCAGATCTTTGCCTTTTCCAGGCGTTATATATTTTTGTAAGATTGCGTTTTTTCGTGATTTATGAAGTCGATTGTCTTTTGTTACATATTTAGATATTGCGCATATACGTAGTATAATATTATCCGAAATGTAATCCTTCAACATACCGACATTTTATTAGCCAATCAAAAGTTTTTGACTTTTTATTGGCATTTTTTATTGCTTATTTTCAGATCTAAGCTATTTCAGCCACATATGGCCTATCAAGATAAGTGGCGTTTTTAAGTGGTCACCATAGGGTCACCCAACCAAATGCAAGCATTTTCAATAAACACATTTTCAGTTATAGATATGACCTAATTTATATAATTCAAAGAATATTCTAAAAATTTTGTTCGAGAAATTACAGTAAAAGCAGCTACTTGGCGTAAACAGAATTTTGTTCTTATATTCAAAACGCTTTTACGGGTAAACAAAATAACTTAAGTAGATACCGAATTGTTTCTGAAACAGCGTTGATTAAATTACAATACCGATGACGATGGCATAATAGCATTATTAATAAAGCGCTATCTGTTAAAATATAATAAAAATAATTTTTTAATATCGTGCGGAAAAATAATAATAGAAATAATAGCAAATGTTCAGTCAGATAGCATATCTTTTCTAAAAACTTTTAACTTGGTTGAATTTAAATTGAATTACTTTCATTTCATAAACTTTGTTTTTAATACTCCGATAATATCTAATATTTCCCGTTGCTGTTCTAAACTGTCAAATTTACTCACAGACAATTTAATACAGCCTGTTGGACGCAATAATCAATATTGTGGTATAATAATATGTTTGATATCAAACAAAACCATCATAATGTTTATGTAAATGATGTAAATTTAAATTCCAATTATTATTAATTTCATCGAACTCGAAAACACTCTCCTTTGTTATAATTTTCTACTCATCGGTATGATGTAGAAATGTAGATTATCAAGTTGTAAATTTTACAAAAGAACCAAGTTAATACAAAAAGTAATGCCGACGTCATTTGAAGAAATAACATTTGTGCAAAAACTAAAATCAATAAAGTTTTACACCTTCGTTGGTTCTTCCACAAGACATTAATTGCTTCCTTTTATTTTGTACAATTCTAAAGCTTTTATTGATCTTTATTTATCTGTTCACTTTATGGTAGATTAAAATTTATTCTAGATGTTGTAAATTTCAAGATTGCGTGATCTTAATATGTTCTTTCCCATTAGTATCAACACATCAACAGTTAAATTAACAGAAACTAATCCTCAAGAACAATTTTACCGAACAACAATGATGTCTGATCGAACATCTAAAATTGTGAGAAAAAATGTGTAACTAACGTAAAAGACGTAAATTTAAGAGTTGTAGAAAAATTTAACGACCGAGTCAGCACGTTTACAGAACCGATAACTTGTAATTTTCTTTTTTTTATTTCCACTGGCTGTATTTCAAACTGTTTTAATCCCATTTGTATAAGATTTTCAGTGGTAAACACTATTTTTATAGAAAAAAATTAATTTAGCAAACTTGGAAAGTTGTAATAACTTACAAAATATAAAAGTTGAAGATAAATCTCGACCTCAAACTTTTAAAAGTTGGATCTACTAAGGTAAACATCTTTGTTTAACACTTTGGGCTGAACAAATAGTGGAAAACTCAACATCGTTAATTAAATCTACTATAATAATAAAATTTTATTTATTTTCTATTAAAAGGAAGAATAATACCAAACTGTATTATGTTTAGAAGTTACATAGTCTTTTTTATATTCTTCATAATACATAATTAAAATATATACTTGGTTATTAATTTATGGAATTAATTCTCTATAAGTGATTATGAAAAATATATAATATAATACATTTAATTTTAACAAATGGGTTTAACTGAATTGGTAGTTTGAAAAATGCTTTTCAAAATACACGTACCTACTATATAGCAACTTTCAAGAATGTAGGTCCATCATATACCTATATTTTAAGTTCGACTAAAACGTACTCTCATAAAAGCAAAATAAAAGCAAAAATTGACAAGATTTGACCAACGTTTTCAAAACATTTTCTAAACTGTATTCAAGTATTTCAAAATGTATTTTTTTAAAAAGTATGTACCTTAAGCAATGAATGTTTTTTTCGATTATTTCAAGTTTTAATAATGCAGTAATCGTTTTAGTTTTTTTTTAATAAAATAAGTAAACATGCAGTAAATGTTAAATCAGTTAGCATACCCATAAACGTTTGTCGAATTTTGAATACACCGAAATGTACAAATGAAATAAAATAAAAAATCATGCTTAATAAAATATACTTACCTTATGGTTTTTCTGGAATTCACTACAATCAAATCACTTTTCACAAAATTAGTTCATGCAATTTTAATCAAGTTTAAATAAAAAATAAACTACATCTGTGTTATTACATTAATACAATACATTTTTATCATAAAAATTATGAACTAATGTCAGTCTACTACAAAAATCTCAAAAAAAATTTAAATTGCAAGTTTGCAAATTACTCATCTCCAAAGTTTTAAAGGATGAGGGTAGGAGCAGGGTAGATATGTGGGTGTCTTTTATAAGTGAAAAAGCGTGTAACGTAATTTTATTAATTCAAATTACACAATCCAATTTTTTCTTAAATTAAAACTGTCTGATTAATCTTAAAATTTAAATAACGCAATTTAAATTTCCATTTCCGCTGTAGGGTAAATAATAATTTTTTATAACGAGTTTACTTAAATTATATGCATTATTCCGTTAATTTACAATTTAATAATAAAATCACAATCATTTTTCGAATCTACATTTCGAAATAATAAGATATTTGCAACCAATTAGGGCATAATCGTAATAATATGGTTCTCTCATACTTTTAAATGTATTATTATTTGGAACATCCCTTTCCCGCACTGGTTGCCTGTGCAACCGTATAAATATCCAAAATCTTATCTTGGATAATCTTTAAAATTTCTATTTTCAAATATTTCTTTCAACTCAATTTCTAATTAATTATTAGATGATTATTTAACTACAATGGCGTAGAAATTGGCTTTGATGTTACGACAAACCATATCACTGTAATCATCTGATTAGAATGCATTTTAATTAATGATGCTTGATAGTTTATAGCGTATTAAATTAGTTTACAAGTGTGCTTATTACATTATTTGCAATTTATGATAAATCATTTTAATCATATTGGTCAGATAACACACCAGTTAGCAGGACAATTAAATTTGGAGTACGTGATGCGTAGTGGAACCAGCCGTAAGAATTAAGTCGTAGCGTAATGACTAAAAACAGCAATTAAGCTTTTTGAAATTTCAAATAAAAAGTATAACTTTTGATATACATAAAAATGAGGTTAACTATTGAACCGATTTAATTCAATTAACATATCAGTAAAATTCTTGGTTTGTAAGTATACAGAGTATCATAAGTATTAATTAGGAAATGTTCCCTTTACATCAGAACCAAAAATTACTTTTTAATCCGTTCAGAAGGAAATTTACTACCTATATGTAACCAATCGTGGTATGTAATTTCCCTCGCGGAAGAAATAAAAAATATATAGGAATTCTATCAAAATGTTGCAAGAAAGCTATAATTTGTTCTATAAGTTCTAATAAATATAATGTGGTTGAAATATAGGATTATACAATTAAGTTTTCAAAATAATATCCAAGATATAATAATATAGGAAATTGGTATCGATACTGAGGTTTTAATAAGCCTGCTTGGACAGCTTTCATGTTAATCAAAATTTTGAACGATTTCCCACTTTTCTCGGACGCCCTGTACATGACGAGAAGATTCGAAAATGACGACAAGATTTCTTCTGATAAAATGTGTTAAAATAAAATTGCATTCGTTTTAGTATTTATTTTTCGCAAATACTTAAAACTGATAACAACTTTTCAAAACTACCCTTAACATCTAATGCGCCATTCTGTTTCATCCCACGTCTAGTGGTTGCGTATAAACACCCACGTATAGCGCATCATTGAAAATCCTACACGATGAAAGCAATTCAGCGATGTTGTGTATAAAATATTTCATTTACATGGATTATATTGTTAATCTTTATAGCATAACATATAATAAAACGAAATTCAATAAAGTCTCATCACTTTTATAAAATTACAAACTAAATGATTTTTGAATTATTATGAAATTCTGTTACAAGTTGGTGCTTTTGAAAATAATGACGGCGTTACTAAAATTTATTATACGAACATCAATCTGCCAAGAACCCCCGCATAAAACATCTAAAAGTTACTTAGGCTCAAATTGACTGACAATTTGCTATTTTGCAGTTTAAGTGATCCTCGTCAAAAGCATAAAAAGTGAACAGTGTTTCTGTTAACCTTTATTAATTTTATATCACATTTTAAACAAAATCAGGATTGGGTTTTGTGCGAGGTCCTTTGTTGTTTTACTTTTTTTATTAAACATATTACAAGTATTGATTGCAATGTATAGATAGAACCGACTTGAAATATTTTATTCTGGATAGCACAATTTATTGAAAATAGCAAAAACCAATATTAAATTTAAAGGAGCAATATAATATGAGATTTTCTTAACAAAATGCAATTCCACCTATGTATGCATAGTAGGTAGTATATATTGTAATATACCGATCCAAAGCACATACTATGTATATTTAAAATAAGTAGATACCTAATGATATCAATTTCCTCTAATGTGACTGATTTTCCACACGAAAAAAAATTATTTTACAATATCTCATGTTTAGCTTGTAATAATAAAATGTGAAACCAATAAAGCAAATTATGAAAATTTTCTATAATAAAAGGAAATGTCTTTCTATACAAAAAATAAAAATTAGTATTTTGAAGTGATTGACATCGTAGTAAGGTTCACTTCCCTTTACCGAAATTGATATTTCGATAAACCGATCATCACAATTTTTATTAGATAACTCTTGACGCTTAATTGCTCTTTATTATCAATAGCCGCACATGTACAATTCGATTTTGTATCTCGTGCGGTTAAAAAAATGTTTGTGTCACACATCACGTTTTTCAGAAGTAAAGAAATCAACAGGTAAAGTTATTCGGATACTTCTAAAATGCTCTCTACATCAGCTGCAGTTTAAGTAAAAAACAATTTAGTGTGTGCCATTTTTATTCTCGTACGTGCTATTTGTTCGTGTAATTAACTCCAACATACAGTATTTACAGGCAGTGGCGGCTCGTGACATTTTCGAGTGAGAGGGCACAAAATAAAAAAATAGTTTTAAAAAATTTATTCTTCTATTGTTTTTGGTTTTGGGATGGGAGGGCACGTGCCCCTGTGCCCTTTATGACAAGGCACCACTGTTTACAGGGCTTAAACCAACATTAAGAACTCGCTTTGTTTGTTATTTATTTTATTACATAAATTAATTTTTTAAGGAAATTAATAAGCACAACATAGACATTGCAAATTACGGAACGAAATTTTTACAACAATAATTTTAAATTCAAGTTTAAAACTTATTTGAATCAACTGCATACAAGATGAATATATCTTAATGTTGCTTTAGCTACAGAAGTTACATGTTCGGTTTCCTTTGAAAACGAGAAATAAAAATTCAATTTTGAGATAGGTAGGTTTAAATATAAGCTTACCGTTTACGTATATTATTCGTAATGCTTTTCAATTGATTGCAATGAATTTTAAACATATCTAATTTATTAGTTGAACAATCACGTCGTATGTTTTCAATTACTACATTAATTGATACATATTGTCAATAGAAACCTTATGACGGCTAATTTTTTTGGGAAATACGGAGACATTCACAAATTTGTCATACCTACGATTTTGTATGTAATAAAACTAAGAGATCTTGTAAAATTCCATTAAAAAAATAAATAGATAGCTTATGAACTTAAAATTTCATTAAACTTTTATAATGTACAACTTAACCTGACTCGACTTTAAATTATCTATCTGCAAATTCAAATTGAAATAATTTGCGCAATAAATGAAATCATTTTATAATTTCCCTTTTCCATAGATTATTTATTAAAATAACCAAGTTGTTTTTAAGTTAAAATGCTATTAGCAAACTTTGCAACCAGAGATAAAAGAATGTTATTAATATAATATAAAATGGTACTCACATCAGAATCAGCTCCTTTGTCAACTCCTGGGCAACTAAATGTGACATATTCGTGACATCTTTTGTGTACAACAAAACTGCACACTGGAAAAAATAACGACATACGTCAAATATAGTTAGTTTATAGACAAGTTTAATTAAAGTTAAAATGATTTCTAAACACATCAATTCTCTCTATGTCTATTTTAAGCAAATCGTACAGTAATAATAATTATTATTGCAAATCGAAAAAATGACGCACGCAGTTTACATGTAAAATGATAAAAACAATATATTAGTAGGTAGGGATCTAGTTTAGAAACAGATATTTTAGAAGGCTGTAACACATTAATTTAGTAATTAATTAGTAGAAAAGTGAACAAACACAGAATACGGGTCCAAATTATTGACATGGTTTTTTAATCCTTACATTAAACAATTTATTAATACAAATTACTAACAGGTCAGGTGGCCCACACCCAATAAGTACACATTAACATAAATTCGACGTCGAAATTTTGCTTGAATAAAAGTATTTTTAATGTGTTGCGGTTGATATAACGTTACTTCGACGTTATTTCAACTGTCCAACGTTGAAAACACGGTAATTATACCGGCATTTGCTTGCCTACTACGTAAATGCTTTAGAATGGATGCGAAAGATTGAAGATAGGGATATTGAATATTATTATTATGACAAAAATAAAAGATATCAGCGTTTCAAGATTTCTCGATAAGGGAGAGTAACGATAGTTACTAATTATCGAACAGGCAACAAAAAACTACCCAACAGGAAAGCAGAAATCTCTCAAATCGATCTCTGTAACTCTGAGTGACTGTCGTTAGGTTTCATGATTGTCATGGCAAATAGTATGAGTTGTTGGGGATATTTTCAGCTTTCCATATTCAGATACAAAATTTTAAGGGTTTGGAATTTTTTTCTATGCTTTTGATTTATTCACGATAGAGAAAATTGCGAGAGGTCTATGTCCAGGAGTAGATAAATACAGGCCGGTGAAGGCAATAAAGATATGTATGAAATTAGAACCTCATTGTAAAGAACCTACGAACAGTTTTAGAACCCAGGCTTTCCACACTGTGTCTTAAATAATAAAGCTAGCTAACGCGTATATTATATCTACAATTAACCAAGTAAGTGCCATATTGAAGTAAAACTTGAGTAGTAGAAATATTGAATTTCCTTTTAATTAAAAATTTAAAAGCGATGGACGTTCTTTCTATACTTGGAAATATTTACACTGACGAGAAAATTTTCTTAATTCAAAAATTGGTTAACAATGAACTGATGAGTGTAATTTAGCCGAAACAAGAAGCAGCTTCTGTAATGGAGCGGGCTGGGTTAAATGCAAATATTCGTGCTCCGCTCGGATTTATCAGGGTTATCAGCAATTAGTGTCGGAAAGTTGTCTGAGATCCTGGGTACGCAAACAATTCAGAAATTAACGGTATGTTTTTCAATTAAGCTCTATACCTGCACATAATGACTGGATAAGAAAAAACGTTACAGCGTTCAGTTCTTCCAACTATAAAAATAAAAACAGTTCTTCAACTGCGTTGTAATATTTAACTAACAAAATTTTAAAATTGACATTAAAAGTAATTACTGTATGATTTGCTTATAACAGTATCCGTTAAAGATCGACTATTGACTATTACTTAACTATTACAGTTAAGGTTAACATTTACGAGATAGAAGACTTAAAATCTAGCGTTTAGTCGTCGTTGGAACTTTATCAAAAACTAGAATGTTTTTTGAAATAATATAGAAATTAATTAATTTAATGATTGATATTATACAACAGATAATAATTACAACAATTATCATTATTTCAAACAAAACAAAAACAGATTAAAGTATTCGCTTTAAATAATTTGATATAATTCCTACGAACGACTGAATTGTCTCGTGTGTACTATGTCTCGTAAATCTTCTGTTTCATAAATACTTACCTTAACTTATTACAATTTAGAAATATGCTGGGTGTTCAAGTCATTATTATTTTATTCCCAAAGGAAACATAATACTCTTACTTCTTATAAATGTTTTCAAAATGCTCATCTTTTTACTTTGTAGTTTTTTTAAGGCTGTTCTGTAGGGATGAACTTGTTACATAGAAATATATATTATGTACATAGTATATAATATTTTTCTAGGGAAACGGTGGAGCACTACATAGAAAATAATTATTTTTTTATATTAAAAATACAAAAAGATGTATTTACCTCTTACTTGACAAGATAAAAGTAATATTTTTATTCTATAAAATTGTCCCCGCGTCGGAGGCAGGGACACCTGTACCTTGTTTATTGCATGATTTTATAATATATAAATCAAATAATATAGTACTCATATATTGCATTAAATTAATTATATTAGTAGCAATTTTTGTCGAATGTCTGCATTTCTAAAAACCAGATAAAAAATAGAAATATTAAAAAAATCTATAATAATTTTTTACGATTACGTAATTACGTAATTTATACGAAATATGAAGTATTATTTTAAAAAGGTATCGAAAAGCAATTTCTTTCCAAATAATATAGTATTATTATTTTTTATTATTATTAAAAATATTGTTTACAGTTTAGTAATGGATAGTTTTTTATATGGGTACTTTGAAAATAGAGTTGATGGCCCACTTAAATATTTATGAAGTAATTTTGGTTCATATGAACTAGCAGGTCAGGGGGTATTTCGGCCGCCCTAATCGCTTTATATACGAATGGTTTAATAAAAATAATCATCCCTTTTTCAAAAAATTTTTCCACCCTTCAGATTTAAGTTTCTACTTATGTTAGAAATAGTATATTACTTCTTTATGAGCAAAAGAATTACATTTTAATATTAGGAACCTATATAAAATATTATTAAAAAATTCTGATTCAAAATATTCTTAAAATAATAGGATTCTGTTGAATAATAATTGATAATTCTATTTTAAAATATTGCATTACATACCTTGGCACTGAAATCCTTGTTTACCAAATCCCCTGCAACAACAAAAAATAAATTTAGTTGCAAATTAAAAATTATTACGTGTTTAGGCAGGTAATTGATCAATTGCAAAGATTAAAATGCTATGAATAGGACCAATACAAAGTTTAAAAACATATCTCAAGAAAGCTTTTCGATCGAAAGCTGATTAGTTCCAGACAATGAATCTCAATTTCCTGTATGTTTAAAAGTTTTACGATAAAAAGAAAATACACTGAAAAAATAAAAAGTAATAAATCATATTTTGTAATTTTTTTTGTATTGTTATGCGATAAGTCTACATACGCATTATATAAAATTTCAATAGAAATGGAAGGAATTTCTATAAGCAGGCACAATCGTGTAAAATTTATGGTTTTAATACAATCTGCAAATAACTTTTATAATTAGCAGACCGAATTGGCATTTAGACGCATTTCCAATAAACGATTCAACTCTGGTTTAACTCGAAGATACGGAAAACAATTGAATACCTAAGAAATTTAAATTTGAAATCATTTAAATTGAAATTAGAGCTTTCAATAATTTAACTTTCATTACTTTATTAAATTTGATATTATAGATAGATAGATTTATGGTTAACAAATTTCAGAGAAAAGATTAATATATTATAGGAAAAAATACAGTAGAACTCCGATATAACGAACCCGTCGCCGCCGTATAACAAAGTCTTCATTATAGCATGAAATATCAATTCTACTGTTGTTGGTATGTAGTACTTAAAAAGTAAATATATATTTTTGTGAACAAATATAATAAACCAAATAAAATATTGGAAAGCATAACATAATAGATATATTATCATGACCAGCCCACGTATTACAAATCAATATTATTTATTTTTGTTAAAGTAATTCTCGCCGAATTCCAATATTCTCAAGTTTTATTTATTTATTTAATATTTTTTCAATTAAATAAAGTGTTGTGATTATGAAAATTATTATTTTTGATAGTTTTTATTCGGAAGCAGTAATCATACCAAGACATTACTTGGCCTTTACTTACTTTATTATCTAAAACTGTAATTGTATGAACATATGTATATTTGGTTATTACCACATATTAGTGTTATTAGTATATTTACCTATTAAATTATATAATTAACTTATAGTAAATACTACTAACTTAATATACTCGTACCAGCAGTTGATATATTATTAATTATTGTCCTGCAATTAAAGCTGCTTTACTCAAAACATTTTCTAATTGTTAGATTGTATCATGTCTTTAGAAGGTAAAAAAACATGCGAGAATTCTTCTACAATATGAATAGCACTAATAAATTAAATTTATTGTTTTTTGTATTGCGTTATTCTTTCAAAGTAAACATATAAAAGAATGTAAACTTGTATATCTTATATAATAACTTATATATACTATTGTACTATAGATATTAACAAAGCTTTAAGATAAATAATTCTATTATGCAAATTGATAGAATTTATAGAAATATATCGTAGATACTTTTTGTGGTATATAAAATATTTTTCCGGTTTAAAGTGCAAAAGAGTCTCGGTAATTTAACAATTCATTGTACTGGTAAACCAAATTATTAATTGGAAATTTGATAATTTCACAAAAAGAAATTTCATTGTCGATAATGCAAAAATTATTTAAAAAATTAATAAAAGAAAGACAAAATTGTTTGATTAGTGTAACTGACCAAAAATCAATATTCTCCATTCCAAATCTATGGTTTCTGTCAAAGCCATAAGTGTGAGAGAAATATTGGCAATATCTAAGGATATAAGATATAGTTTATATTATTATATTATAGTCTACATTATTTTTTTTATGTTGTGTATTACTATAGAGTGCAAAAAACAAAAAATTCGTTTGAAAAGTATAGTCACTTTTCAGTCAAAACATAATCTTATATTATATTATTTTTTAAAGCCCTTTCAAAAATCAGTAAAAAAATGTATTTTCAATATCTGTGTTGATTAATTTTTATTTTATTAGATCGTTTTTGAAACAATTTTGATTATTGACTTTATATATATTTTTTTAATTAATTTGTAGGGAAATCTCTCAAGTAAAAAGCACCTTAGGTCCGTTAAAAATAATAACTTTTATTAAATCATCGGATTAAAATTTACCGATAACAATGGTCATTTCTTCAGAAGCTTCTCTGTATCTGTATTGGCCGATAACGAAACAATATAATATTAAATAAAAAGTCGCAAAATACATAATCCTACCATTGCATTAGATACAATATTAAAGTGCAACGTTCGATAAGGTTCACCAACGATTAAACCGTAAATTTTTACTTTTCATTAACCTACCTGGTTTTTCCTCTAACATTGAAAGAATGTCTCTAAATAAATAATTATTAATTTATTGAATAATAAACTGTGTCTTTCCTGCAAGATTCAATATACTTAATTTTCTAAAAATCTTATTTTACATGTTACAAAATTAAATGAAATACTGGCGTTTTTTGCAAAGTAGCGTATAAAATTACTATTATGTAACGAATAAATTTGGTATATTACAGAAGTTAACATGAATATTTTAACTTTAAAGGTCTTAACGATAAACATGGTTAGGTGTTTTATTTTGTTGGGTATTTCCACCTTTCTCACAATAACTTGGCATTGAAATTTAACTTCCCAGTTCTACAATTTGATATTTACCTTTATTATTAAACACCGTGAAGAAACTTTTTTTTGTTATAAAATATTACTCTAATACTTCAGTTACATTACATTAGCTAAGAATTATTTAAAGAATTTGAAGTTATTAAATTTTTTTTCTAAACTAAAAATATATTTTGTTGCTTTTAAATCATAAAATTTCGGATTACTTTATATCATAAAAAATATTACCTACTAAGTTTGATAAAAAATCATATAAATATTTCTGATAAGGAAGTAGTGGTAAATGATATTTTCTATGATGGAAGCTGATTTAATATAATATTATGCAAAATTTTGATATTATGTAGTATGTAAGTACATAGGTAATTCATTAAAATCTTTTTAAAATAAAAGGTTTTTCTTAAATTTAAGATTCCTAACGAAATTCAAGAATTGTTTCAAATTAAATAGTAGATTGCGTAGCATGATACTAAAGTGCATCTTTTAATCTCGAGTGTGAAGGAGCGCAATCAACGAAACAAAAATTAGATAACAAATTTAATCCTGTACCTATACTAAATAGTTTTAACAGAAATAATCTGCTTTATTACAAAATAACTACAATTTTTGTAAATTTTATTCAAATTGTGATTTACAATATCGCTATAGCTAAATATAGTTTAATGTATGTTACTATCTTATATTATGTAATTAAGCATTGGTACTTAACGGTATTAAAATGGCTGTTTTACCACTTTATTATTTTTTTGAATAAATGTTCAAGTAAAACAAGTTTTTCCATTTGCAAACAGTTTACCTGTTTACCAGCATTAAAAACACAAAACTTGTAATTTTTTTTTAAATTACTGGTAGGAATGAAATATAAGAACTCGAAACAATATGTAGTTAATTAAAATTGAAGCATTCTTTTGATCAATAATTAATGTTGCAGCAACGCATTAAAAATACATCGAAGCATCATTAAATTTAAGAAGTTATATAACAAACCGGTATTAGTCTATATACCACACGCCATGCTCAAGCATTTTTTAAAGAATAAAACCTTGACAATCTATTTTGTAATTAAAACAAAGTATTTTTTGCAATTGCGGGGCTAAAGTACTCACTTTAGACCCCGATTTGCGGGTGTAAAGTGGTACTTTTTTGCCCTAGGGCAAAAAAAAAGTTACTGCCGGGTAAAAAAGAAGTTACTGCCGGGCAAAAAAGAAGTCACCAGATTTTATTATCAATTTAATTCTCATTTTTTTGTGACATTTATATTTATGTTTACTTGACCGTAATTTGTGATTCCAATATTAGTGCAACCTACAGTGAAATAAATTGGTAAATAAATAAAGAGCACTTACTTTAGCTACGTAAAAATTCTCACGAGGCGCCCTTTTAAAAATTTTACCACGTGGTCAGAGGTTACGACGCGCGATTTTTTCGGAACATATTCTTCGTTTTTTCGCTTCATAAAAGCGAATAACTTGTGGAAATTGCCGATGTCAATCTTATTTTCTAATTTGGTGACCGCCTTGATCATAGAATACTGCGACCACATGGTCAACGACTTCAACGTTTTAGCCTTTTAACATGTCTTATTCCTTCAAAGGCACAAATGTAACTGAACCATTCTAGTACCTTTTAGTGAAAAAATTTTTAGTGAAAAAATTCTAGTTGGCAATAATAATATAACCAACTATGCTTCATTTACTTTGGTACTATCAACCACGTGCTTTATTGAACAAATTTTAATTAAAATTTCGTAATTATTGTCGAAGTGAGTACTTTACCTCCCGCAATTGCAAAAAACAGTATATGCACCTCGGGAATAAAGTGAATTTTTTGGCCTGAGGGTAATTTTTGCCCTCGGCTACGCCTCGTGCAAACAAACCTTTACCCTCAGGCCAAAAAAGGATCACTTTATTCCCTTGGTGCATAATGTACTATAATTTTAATTTTTTTTTAAACTTGAAATAAAAATAATGAATCCTTTTTTTAATGCTATAATAATTATTGTGCTTTATTTTTTATATTATATTCGTAATTATGTAATTGTTACAATATCAATATAATAATATTTAGAGCTGAAAGCATAGAGATTTAAATTTGTATCTTCGAAAAATATCAATAAACGACATGACAAAAAGTGCGATCTGGGTGTAATAATTTATTATTCAGGTCAACAGTGTAGTCATCATGTTATATGTGCTTATAGCCTTTACAATTTTGTTCTCTTTTAGGAGCCAGCTTCTGTATAGTATTGATAAGAACAAAAGAGCTGCATTCACGCGTATGTAGTATGCTTTATATATTAAAAATTATTGGTCAACTTATAATAAAATAATATGATTGAGCAATTTTGGAAAATTAAATTTTAATTGATACAAAAAAAAAATAACAGTTCACTCAAGCAATAAGAAATTTTAAATATTTCCAATAAATTTTTTATCAAATTTAAAGGAAAATAACAATATCCTTTACCTACATGTTATATATTATATGAAGCATATAATATTCGAGATATAACGTTTAGACTAGTTCGGATGTCGATTATTGTGAGTGATACAGCGCAAAAGATATTACTAACTTGCTCAATACCTAAATCCATTTCTTCAACCGTCAGTAAAATACGAAATCCAATACCTAAGGCGAGTTAAAAAGGTTTTTCTAAAATGCATACATATTAGTGGGTAGGCACACAATTATGCGAGAATTTATTTTAAAATAAAATTTCGAAATTAGTATCGTAAATTTAGTATTTAATAATTAAAATATTATAGAAGTACTGCATGAAAAATTGTAATAAGGAAAGCTGAAAACCAACTTTCAGTTATAATAAACGTTTTTATTGTGTAACATTTTAGTCGCAAATTAGGTCATTGTAATTTATAAAATATATAAAATTTTTTCCACAATTTTGGTTAAACTTTGTATATTATATTATTTACATAAATAAATTAATTAGTCACTTTATTATATTAATCAATCTTATCTATAGCTACTACACTAATAGTAGCAGACAGATATAGCATATAATTATATAATATTTTATTTATTAATGAATATAATTATAATATCCATTATACATATATTTGCGAATAGCTACAAAAAGTTGACTATGTATGCGGCTGTTAGTTTTTAAAAATAACAAATAAATTTATTAATATGTAAGTACCTATGTAAATAATATAGTTTCCATTTTAAAAAATATAACTAATATATTAACTTAACTAATATATAGTAACTATATGTATAAATAAAAACATAAAATAAAAGAAAACGAAATAAAAGAAGTTATACTTAACACATCGACTTCTATCATTTTCTTTATGCATAATAATTATGTATCTCAATGATGACATTTTTTAAAAAGAAAACGCAATGTAAACTGTGTTTTATGGTTTCTCCTATGGAAACTGTATTTTATTCAGCGCGTAGAAGATCAATTTGGAATTTGGGCGAAGCCAAAATGTCCGACTATGAAATATAATAATTAATGGGGTGGTTTTCGTTTGCCTACCCCATAACCTTACCGTATGATATTGGACTGTAGATTTGCACAGCGATCTCCTGCTAGCCAATCAGTCGGTGCATAGGTTTTACGCCATACTGTTGGTATCTAGCGGTATTCCGCGTTTTCCTAAATAAATATTATGACGTTCGAAACTCCTACCGTATGTTAATTTTTTAATAGGTGACATTGCGGAAATTTGAAGTCTTTTACTCGAATGAAAATAAATTATTTGCCAAGGAAATGACTAATCCATTATTAACAATAGCAGTAATTAGTTAATCATTGCCACTTAAAATGACATTATTCGCACCATATCAAATTGTTTCAAAATATTTGAACAATAGTATTAGTAATGGAATAGAGGCTACGTTCCAAATTAACAACAATTAAAAATCTGTACGTAATAATACAAAAAATTAATCTTTTTCGAAAATAGAATGACAATGGTTTGTACAATCTTCTTTTGCAAATTATCAACGAGTTTTGTGACAGCTTTTACAATTAAATTTAATGTTCAATTTTAAATGTTATTTTTAGAAAGAATAACACTAACTGGATAGTCATGTATGAGTTAATTAAACCTGTATATAATACCATCGCGCATCGGTTAACTATAGGCAAAAAAAATTAAATTGAGCACGTGGATCCAATAAAATGATAAATCTGTTAAAGTTGTTCCTAAAATAAATATTTAAACTTAATATCAACATTTCTGATAAAAACTATATTGGTTCTTAATATGCGAAAATTCTCCTGATGGAGAAGGTGTGGTATTTCCAACTGTATATACCAAGACATCTACTTTTGGCATTATTAGTTCTGTGAACACACTTAGTAGGATGATTACGTCTGGAAAATCTAATGATTAATATTGGGACTTTTTAGAATGCAGGACGACCACAAAGAAGTGGCAATTTAAATGGTTAATGCTGTGCACTTTCGTTATTTTCACAGAAAATTTTTATTTTAATGTAAGATTTTTATTTAGCACGTTTTATTTTGAACTACCCACGCCTTAAAATACCACAACAGTGGCGCACACTGTTAAAAAATAATGCAAGTACCACTATTCTTATGATATAATTCACTTGGGTTACGAAACTCAAGTTTTAATAATTGTTAAATTTTTGATAGTCACTTCTTTAATAAATTTAAGACATTTTCAGTGCAACTTATTCCTTTATTCCTTGAATGGTTCTAAATTTAACTTTCAAAAAGTTAGTTAATTATGTACAACACGCTTCTATAATTTGTAAAGCAAAGTAAATTATCAAGTTCCATAAATAACAATTAAGAGAGGTTTGTTCAAAAAATTCTTCACTTGAATACGAAATTTACTTAAAAGTTTATTTTAATACTGTTAGAAGAATTAAATTAAATAATTAATCCAATAAAATTTGTAATAAATTAATCCTGTTAGAGCCGATTTTACAATAGTCGGATAAACCTGGTATAAGATAACGATTGTTGGTAACAATAGTTATAATAAAATACACCAAATAGGGTTAATGCTCAATTGTTGTATTCTACACAAATAAAAAAAAAGTGTTTTTTTAATATTGGAACAATTGCAGCTTCTACCTTTTCTTAAATTATTTCAAATGGTCTACGAAAGGTCTAGCTTGTACAATTTTAATTCAAAATTTTCTTTTAATTTTATAAAAAGATTTCTTTCGGGATATTAAGAAACCCAATTTACTTTTAATTGTGTTTTCTCCCTATACCCTCAAATGATTTAATTGTTAATTAAATTAGACCCAGCTAGCAATGATATAGCAGAACCTGTAATCACGCCTAAGTAAATATTTTTTAAACGGTTACAAAATTTAACCAAAATCAAAATTTTGCCTGTCTGTACTGCATTATCATACATATCTACTACATAAAAGACATAAAATCTGAAGTTTCCCATTTTTGTCTTTTTTTACAATTTTAATTGGTATTTTCTTACTGCATATTCAAGATCATAATTCTTTACTGCAAAACGATTTTGCAATACAATTGCGTTTTATTCTTCAAACAATCGATTGATCATTATTTTTATTATTAAGCCTCATAATGAATTTATCGGTGAACACTATACATTCAAAGAGAAGCTTTTGTATATAAGCTCTGCGAACTTTTGTTCACCGGATCTGTGGCAAATGTTAAACTTTATACTTCCATATAGGCCTCTTTCTCAATATTGCTAAACAATATTGATTTTTTTGGATTATTAATACAATAAATTCTTTCAAGGTACCAAGTGGAATATTTTATTCCAAAATCTAAAATTGTATCGCCGCCAATGTTGTGTTTCATACAATGAATAATTTACGTCCAAAGTCATAAACTACCACGTATATTATTCCTCCTATACAACTTATTTTACAAAACTCCATCCTGCGTCCCTTATCAGACAATGTAACCACCTTGACCACTCGAGGGATGCAACAACCAGCACACCGCATTCATGAAATCTAAAGTAACTAACCTATAAACTATAGACAGAAACAAGAGATAATTTAATCTGGAGCATTTCGGCTCCATTCGAACGTTTAATTACGGCAGTTCGATTTCAATTGAAGTTTTTCAATTAACTATGTACCTTTTATATTTTATTGTATTTTAATTAGATAATTTAAAAGCCAATTTGAATTTCGAAATTTCGCACTATAAATTTAAAAACTATAAAGCAGAAAAATTTTAAAGTAGGTATAGAAAAAATGTAAGTAAAACTTAAAATAACTTATTTTTCCGCATTTCAATAATTTATTTACATATTTAACAATTTCCCCAACGAGAGACATGCAATTGCTCTAATATTCAAAGCTACCGTTTGAAAAAATTAAATTATATAAATCCATAAAAAAAATAGTTACGAATGCTGTATATATTATTTAGCAATTACATTAATAAAAACATAATTATATAAATTAATAAGCAAACGGAAAAACTTTAATGAAGTTTTTGAATAACAAAAAATTACGTTTTCAGTAAATTGAATTGTAAAATTGTGAGACACTTTTTGACCACAAAAATCACCCTAAAGTTGGAAATGTGTCTAAATTGACTTGAGTAATTCCACTTTAATACTAAATTATTAACCTTCATTGTTTTATTATCCTTGCACTTCCATTATTGCTAATTTAGGGCACAAAGCTACTTAATTTGTTAATAATGCAAGCTAATCTGTACATCCGACCGCTTGCCTTTCATTATATCTAAATAAGAAACTCCCTAAAGATGTTAATGCACTATCCGAAAGTACTAATTTAATCTAACCTTGCATTATAAATTTTATCAAAAACTTTACTGAACTTTACTGAAACTAAAAATATTATTTCATTGGGTACAATTGTACCAGAAACTAGAATTATTGATATTACAACGGTTTACATATTATAAATTATAACAATCTTATTTTCTGAAGTTTTTGTTAATATTTTTAAACATAATGAGATTGAATTTAAAAAGATAAGAAAAATGAAAAATATAAGCACTATCGGTTTTATTTTCTGTTTATTACCATCTACAAAAATATTTATAGTCTGGCTTGGCCACAAAGTGATAGCCCAGTGTATTGAAAAATGTCTCTTGAATCAATATTCTATAAGTATCTGTGTTATAAAAGTTAAAATTTTATAATAGCTAGTATTATATAACAACCAATCCATTACTTTAAATTTCTTTTTTACGTTAATTTCCATTACCTTACATAATATACACTGAGTACCACTCTTTATAATCACAATTATTGGTTGAATATTAATTATATTAAAATGTTATTCCAATAAACAAAATTGTAAATAGTAGTAAATTGATTCTAGTTATTTTTAACCGTTATTCCAATAATCGGTATTTGCTGAAATTGATAACTGATATAATTTAGTATATCTCACCGGAGCGGGCTATTATAAAATATTAGTAGATTATATAACAAGGGCGTAAAGTAGTTTGTTATCCACACGAGCTATTTATAAGCATTCAGAATGAAAACTTGCTAATTTGCTACATCTATAAGTAATGGTAACAAGGTTACAATATTAACTCTGACAATACTGAAAATATGAATAAAATAAATTAGTTACAATTTTTAAATCGTTTTGATTTTTTTCAGTTTATTACTTTTTATCCATACACAGCAGATCTTTGAAAACAGATGATACTACTAGTTATTGAACCCTCATAATATAGCTGCATATAATGTAAATATATAACTATAATAGACATGATATTATATTATTATATAATATGTACCTAGATAGTTCTGTGAGATTCAGTATGTTGTTTGCTCTTACTCTTTTCGTCAATTACTTAAAGCAAAGTGAACCGAAACATCAAGATTGTGCAAACATCAATAATTTTACAAATAAATTTTAGATAGTTGAGGTATTTTAGCATTCACAAGAAAAAATGTAACAATTTAATTATTTACTGCAGTTTAAAAGCAATATCCATTTGTTATTCGATTAATTCAAATTTGATGTCATTTATTTACAAACTGCTACAAAAATTGTAAACAAACAATACATTGATGTATACTAATAATTTTAATATCGCGGAAAATGCACACCACATACAAACAAAATTTTGTTTACAATTTATGTAGTATCAAATGAGTAAATTAATTTATTTTTTCATATTCGTATAGATAGATGCTGGAATGCTAGCGATTTTTAAATTTTTTGTACCATTTCAAAAATGGTTCCACGGAATGAATAAATAATAAATATTCATAAACTTTGAAAATTAGCATACAATAAAAACATTATCGCCGAATAATTTAACCATTAAATTAAATGAAAATGTCATTTCCCTAGTAAATATGACTAAAAATATTGGACAACTTGACACTAAATTGCGAAAAACTATACCTCAAGAGAAGACGTTTGCCACTTATAAAATTTGTACAATCACAAATTTCAAAATTTTGTACAAGAATTATTAATAACTTGTTTATGTGAATTATAAACTAACAGAAATTGAAACTTGATCGGAAACTTTTTAAATATAAAATTATTTATTTTTGTTGTAAATGGTTTTTCTTTCATGCAAGTTTGTTTACATGCATTTTATTTTATTATTATTAATTATTATTCTAAATCTCATAAAAGGGAGAAAAATTGAAATTTTCTAAAATTACTATTATGTATTTATAAGTAATAATTAAACTAATTTACATTTTATCAACGTTTACTTATGTTGTTTATTTATTTTCAATACATTTAATAAATAGTTGATGATATAAAACGATTTGATATCGCTAATCGTAGTTATAGAAAAGTTTTATAAACCACATGAAAAAATTTTTGTAAGCATTTTCAAATTACTGTTTAAGTTTTTAACGATAAAGTTATTTTGGAGTTTTTGCTTAATGTAAAGTTTCTTGCAACTTTTGCTGAATAGTATATCTTTTTATGTTTTTACAATATTGTGAAAAATAGAAGTTTTAGGGTAAAAAACGCTGCTAGTAAATATTAAATAGGTTCATTAGGGCATTACAACAAATTTGTTTTATGTTTTACTAATTGCAGATTGGTAAGTTATCGTTTAATTAAAATTACTTTACAGAAACATGGTTGAAAAGTTGCCCTAAAGGCAAATTGCTATATCAAATGAATCATCTGAAACAGTTATACCCGGTACTAATTTGGTAAATACAAATTTAGTGTAATGAAATGCCTATTAAGTGGAAAATATTTTGGTTATTAGTGGGAACATCTAAGCATAATTGGGTTTTTCAGACGAAAACTACAGCCTACTTATTGTTATTACAATACCTGACACAAGATAGGAATAAAAAGTATTATTTATTAACCTCTCCTTTCCTTCGGGTTGGACGAGAGGCCAGCACCCTCTCACCGTAAAAACTTAAATTCGCTAAAAATCCCAGAAATAAGCCTCGGAAATCGGACGGATACTCAAGTCGACGAAACCAGCAACGAAAACGGACTATGAATATGGGAATATGGAATGTTCAGGGTATCAGAAACAAGAAAGAAGAAATAATCTTAGAACTCATACAGCGGAAAATAGATATAGCAGTCCTCTCAGAAACAAAAAAGAAAGGAAATGGAATCGAAAAAATTAGAGAATTTCTACATCTATACAGTGGAGTTGAAAAGAGCGATAGAGCGAAAGCAGGCGTATCCATTATAATACATAAAAAAATTGAAAAATATGTCAAATCGTGGGAACCAATAAACGAACGTATCATTCAATTGACGATTCTCATTAGGGGAAGAACTATAACCATTCTCGGAATCTATGCACCAAACGATGACGCAACGGTCCAAGTAAAAGAAGGTTTTGAAGATATCCTAAGAAATACCATGGATAGAATTCCAAAATGTCACGAAATCGTCATTGCTGGAGATTTAAACGGCAGAGTAGGAAAGCAAAGAAACAGCAAAGTAGTAGGTATTCATGGAGAAGAAAGAGTGAATGATAACGGCCAGCGATTGATAAACTTTTGCGAACAGTACGATCTAAAAATTACGAACACATTTTTCGCGCATAAAGATATACACAAATTTACATGGTACCAACATACTAGAGGACTTAAATCAATTATTGACTACCTTATTACGAAACAGCAGTCCGGTATAAAAATCCAAGATGTGAGGGTATATAGAGGTGCCGAATGCGGATCAGACCACTGCTTACTGATTTCAAAAATATACATTCCATTTATAGTCTCCGATGCTCCAAAAGATGAAAAAGAAACGATAGTTAAAATTAAGAAGTATAATATCGAGAGCTTTGCACATGATAGTACCAAATACTTGTTCGGCAGAAGATTAGAAGAAAAACTTACAATAATGGAGCGGACAACGGAAGAGGAATACGAGCATATAACAGCCTGTATATTGCAATCTGCACAGGAATCGCTAGGAACACAAAATCCTAAGATAAACAAACCTTATTGGTGGGACGAAGATATTGAGCAACAAATTAAAACAAAGAAACAACTATATCAAAAACTTCTTCAAAAGAATGACATCGAATCTAAAGAAGAATATAAACGAGCCAATAGAGAGGTGAAGAAACTCGTAATAAATAAGAAAAACTTAAGCTGGACAAAAAAATGCGATGATATAGAACAATATATAGGCGGAACTCGAAGTTCGGAGGCTTGGAAGACAATAAAATCCGTAAGAACATCTAGTAAATCGGGAATTAACCTGGGAAGCATTAAAAAACATGAATGGACACAACACTTTGAAAGGTTGCTACAAGAAAAAAGACTGGCATTCATGAAAGAACAGAAACAACAGGTAACACAAGTAGATGAAATGCACCTGAAAATTGAACGAGTTGAAGAAGCAATAGCGGCTACTAAGCTTAAGAAATCACCAGGACCAGGAGGAATACATCCAGAATTTCTAAGAAATGGGCCAAAGAAGTTGATAGAAATGCTAAGATCTTTGTACGAAAGATGCCTGAATGGAGAGAAAACTCCAAAAGAATGGAAAACCTCATATATAACCACCATACATAAAAAAGGTCCAAAAAACGATCCAAATAACTATCGGGGTATAGCGGTTATTCCAACAATAGGCAGAATATACGCACGAATTCTTAGAAATTTGGTGGAGGAAGACATTAAAGATGATCAACCCGAGGAACAAGCAGGTTTTAGAGCCGGAAGATCAACTGTGGATAACTTGTTTACTTTAAAAATCGCTCTAGAAAAGCGAATACAACGAAGTCGAGAAACACACCTAGCCCTTATTGACTTGGAGAAAGCATATGACAACGTTCCCATATCACAGCTATGGATAGAAATACAAAAACTCAACATAAGACCCACCCTAATCCGAGCTATTCAAGAATATTATAGAGAAAACTATGCCGCGGTAAAAGTGGAAAACAGTGTTACAGAAATGTTTCAAACCACCAAAGGATTAAGACAGGGATGTCCACTATCGCCCACTCTATTCAAAATTTATCTTAACGAAATCCTACAGGGATGGACAAAAAAATGCAGAAATATGGGACTACGAGTGGGAGACGACATACTCTACACCTTATTTTTCGCGGACGACCAGGTTGTGATAGCGGAAGATGAGCAAGATCTTAGTTATATGATTAGGAAACTCCAGGAAGAGTACACAAAAGCCGGACTCACTATGAACCTCACCAAGTGCGAATATCTAACTGTTGGAAGTAAAGAATGTAATGACCTGCCACTCGAAACAAATAAAATAAAAGGAGTAACAAAATGCAGATATCTGGGAGTCATACTGAATAAGGAAGGTAACAGTAATGACGATATAAAAGATCGAATAAATAAGGGCAGAAAAGCGATAGGAGCACTAAATTCAATTCTATGGGAGAGGAATATAAGGAAAGAAACCAAAAAAAGAATTTACACATCTATAGTCCGAAGTGTGTTGATGTACGGCGCGGAAGTGTGGGATCTAAGTTCAATAAATAGACGAAAATTGCTGGCCACAGAAATGGACTGCTTAAGAAGAAGTTGCAGAAGATCGAGAATGGAAAGAATAAGGAATGAATGTATAAGAAGAAGCATGAATATGGACACTAACATAGCGGAAGAAATCGAAAAGAGACAACTTATATGGTTCGGCCATACAAAGAGAATGGGGGAGGATAGATGGCCGCGAAAAGTATTGGAATGGATACCGCCAGAACGGAGAAAAAGAGGACGGCCTAAGAGAAGCTGGAGAGATGATATAGATGGGGCGATGATTTCCAGAAATATAAACGAAGAGTTATGCCGGGATAGACAGAGATGGAAACTGGGAACGGAGAGGCGGCTCCAGCCGTAGAAATCCGTATATATAAAAATTTATTAACCTACTCGGAAGAAGTTGCACAAAAGTTTTTGTAATGTAATGAAATGTTGAATTAGGGTGAAAGACTTGAGAATATTTCCCATTAAAAATCAAACTGGGGTATATTTTGGTCGATATAATACGACTAAGGTCATTATAGTAGTCCCCTATAGTGTAGTTAGTAAGTTAGTATATAAATAGTTAAGATACCTATATTTTTTTATTAGTGATATTATAAGGAAAAGTAATGGGTAAAGCAAAGATCGACGACTAAAGAGTTTAATATCTTTATGTAATTCTATTTATCGCTTTCCAAATTTAAATTTATTTTTAATTGATACTATGACATAGTAAAAGGCCTTTTTGAATATTATATTGGCTTGTATATTGTTGTAAAATAAAACTCAATTTTAATTTGGCAATAAATAAAATCACAATTAGAAAATTGTCTCTGAAAGCAAGTATTTTAATAAAACATTATAATACCTAATGATGGCTATATGTTAACTATGATTTTGCGTGTTTTATTATTGTGATGAAAAATCAACCTCTAAAATTACTGAATACTATATTTACTATATAAAAACTTGGCTCTTAAGCTATCAAAACAATCAATTAAAATAAATATTGCAGTTTTTTAAGAAGCAAAATTACAAACGTAATCAATAATTTATTATTGCCAGATAAAAGCGCCTTTAATAAACCCATCTGGTGATCTACCAGTATCTGTTCTAGATTGAAACCATGGATCAATAATAATTTTAAAATTTTCAGGTTATTAAAACATAGTAATTAAATATAAAAGGAAAATACCCACACTTATATATTATATTTATACTAAATTTAGAATATTAATAAGAAGCTTACTGAAAATCTATTTTTTTTCAGTAATAAAGAAGGTAATACCTACATATAACAAATATTTTCGTCGAGATATAAAGTGACACTTTACGAAAACGTTTTATAATACCTAGGAAAAACCTGTCAATAGCACCGGCTAGAAGATTGTAACAAACAATTTTTGCGAGAAAAGCTTCATAGAAAAATTTTTATCTTAAAAACAGGACTTGTTTCTTATTCCGTTATCTGTTGACTTGTTATTCACGGAGTATAACTACGGTAATAAAAATACTTTCAGAAAACGATACCCAGGGAGGTTATGAAGCATTTGGTAGCAGTGGTAGCTGGCGGTCGTGTATAAACTAATATGAAAACTTTTTTCACAAGCTCTAAATTCATGTAATATTTTAAGATAAGAAAAAATTGAACAGGAAAAACTTGAATTCCGCAGTTTAAAGTATTTTGTTAAAAAATGTGTCCATTACTTTATTTCATCTCGTTCAATACCTACCTAAAATAAGAATAAATTATTAAACCGGTACAATTGAAAATCAATAATTTCCTCATCATACAGATATTATTTTATTTGATAGGTTAAATACACTTATCCAGTACATTTAACTCTTGTGTACAGTATGTTCATACTGCACACAAATACTGCATATTTTGCACTATAATTACAAAAAAGACCACGAAAATGTATTGATAAAAAATTTCCCAAATTTGAAGACATTCTCCAAATAAATTTGTGTTTCTTCGTGAAATGAATCCAGTATTCGTTAAAGACCATAAGAACAAATGTCAAAAAAGCATAAATGCCAAGTACTTTTACTGGGATAATAAAAAAAGTTGAAGGTAAAATTTTTTTTGTTCGTGACTGTTCTCTCTTTTAAAATACACTAACGAGTTTAGTTTTCTACCCTTAAGCAAAAAACGCAGTTGTAAAAATCTGTTGATTTCTTATAAGCTCTCCAAAATATTTGCAATTAGTAAAAATTTACTTATACTACATAAATAGAACATAAAAAACTTTGAAGATAACAAATAATGACTACTAGTATACCAAAAAGTTTTTTTATTTATTACTTCAATTACGCTAAGTGAGACTACTCCGACTAGAAGGATTTTGTTATAAAAAAATGTATTTTGTTATTTTTTTTTTTAGCAAACTAGGTACTTGGTTAAGGATATTTTTCCTTCTTAAGACGATTGCTTAAAATTTCTTAAGCGAAGTGAGCTGAAGGTGTAGTTCAATTTTGCACCAGATTTTTGGTTGTTAAATAATATTAACCGTTTTTCATAAAAATTTGCATAAAATAAATAGATAATTAAATTTAATTTACTGTTTCAAGATTAATAATTTTGGCGTTATGATTTTTAGATATAAGTTAATTTTCACAATTTCCTTCCCTTAACGTTAAGTATCTAAGTTGTAAGAAAATTTGGACTTTAGTAAATGTAGATTTATAGATTTAAAAAAATGAAATCGGTTCTATAGCTTTTGAGTAATTGATTTTTAAAAATGTTACGCGATGCGACGGATGCAAAAAATGTATGTTGTGTTATATTTTTGTATTCGTATGTTATGTGTGATATGTTTGTTTGCATTTGCAGTATCTAAATTAATTTTAAGATTAAGGTTAGTTTTCGGAGATTAAGAACATCTCCTTAATTAAATAATATGCATTATGTTATTTTAAATAAATAAACAATTAAAAGTTTGGGAAAAGTTACTTTTTACTGTTTTACATTCTCATATAATTATGTTCAAATAAATAAAAACTAAAACGGTTTTGCTTGTATTTTATTTAATATTTATTCAACTGGCTTTGCCAAATAACATCTTCAGGGTTTAATATGTTTATAGAAAATAAAATTATGATTTATTAATAAATTTAATGTTTATTTAAGTTAAATTATAAATATAATATAAACGTTATATTTTTTAATTATTACAATATATAATACACAGTGTATTGATTGTTATTTTCGCAAATTTTGTTAGACTATTTGCTGTTTTTATATTTTACTACTATGATATAAAAGTGACTTGAAATTATAAAACATCTATTTGTTTTTTTTTAATATTTAGAATGGTTATCGTTGATAAAGTTAATAAATAATCAAAATTCTTAGCATTTGATACAAAGCAGTGTATAGCAAAGTAGCACTAGACCGATTAATAAATTATTAGTATATTTTACGGTAATCTCGATAGTAGTATGTGCGATAATTTCAATACACAACTGTGATTATCACCACAACATCCTTTCAGGTTTTTACACTATAAACTTTCCTTTTACTTCGCAAATTTAAATATAATTTATTAATATAGTTATATAACAGCGATTAAATACATATAAATTAATTAAACTTTTCTGAATGTATAAAAAGAAAATTTGGTTGGGAAGCTTTATTGAATTTGTTGAAATACCTACATAAATACCATTTATGCCAATTTAAATTTTACTGGTTTTGGCTTGTAAAAAATGTGGAGGGTATAAAAGTATGTGGGCAATAAAGGATTTAACAAAATTTAAATTCAGTAAATGAACAAACATACTTAAGGTATTACAATAAGCGGCGGTAATAATAATCTTATTTTCTTTTTAAATTATAATTATGTAATAAACTTAAAAAGTTATTAATCGAATAAGTGCAGTAGTGTCCGGTTATAACAAACCTTAAGGGATGGACTGATCTGGTCTGTAATAACCGAGTTACATTTTTTTTCCTTAATTGCAACATAATGCGACGTTTACATTAATTAGCTTGGAATGCAAATATATTTTTACCAAATAAAAGTAAGTAGAATTTCAATTTTAAACGTTTTTCTTATTATCTGTGTGCAAGAAAATGTAAACTGCATACGTACATCTCAGGTTATTTTCGGCCAAGTCAATTTTACAATATTCTATCTCTTACTTTAAATTTGCCAATATTTCTCATCGGTAAATCAGCAAGCCCCCTTGAGCTGGGATGTGAGAATATTTGAAAAAATACATTATACTATAGTATTTACATAGAAAATATCGAGAGCGAATGATAGCGTAACGTAGCGCTTAATCAAGGATTTCCTGATTGACTGCACGCTGTAGGTACGACAGGTAAGTGTATACATAATAAAATATACTTCTTCAAATAAACATCATCTATTTTATGACCATCACGGTACAACTAAAATTTTCCCAACAAAGTAAACTAGGCATGTTTGACCATATCGAAATAGTAATGTTATTACGGTTGGTTTTGATTATACAGGAAATGTTGTACAAGCATAATATACCTACTTAAATTTGAAGTTTATAAATAGTTTCGACCACGTTAAGATTTATAGTATATCAAAATTAACGAGGCCTTTAATAAACAAATTGTAATTAAAATTGGAGTAATATACACCGTGTTACAATATTATTGGTTTAGAAAACAAGCTCTTAAAATTATACTTACCAAATAAAATCTTTACAATGAGAACAAAATGTAGGTTGTTTGAAAAAACGTGGAATAAATTTGTGATTTTTTACGTTATACACATTTTTCTTTTTGAGCGCGCCTTTGCGCCCATGCATCCCGAATTTTGAAATTGCTTTGCTGACATCTTCAATGAGATCGTCGTCTGCCATAAGTGACCACTAAATAAAATAGTTGGAAAAACAAAATGTTATTTCATTCACTAAAAAAGTGGGTCATAATAGCGAGTTCACCGAGATCAACAGTTTTGTTAGCGGTACTGCTAATACTAACACTCATCAAACGTCAATATTCACTACTCAGGTACCTTGATTGAAATATATTTTAAGAGAGATGCATGTACAGCAGGAATGAATTTTGTTATATTGTAACTGGTATTCTTTTCTGTCTGGCGAGTAGCACATTCAACGTGCGAGAATGTGATGGAGACTAAATACTTAACATGAATGTCCGAGCGAATAGACAACGCATGTGCAAAAACGCTTTTCTAAACTCAATAATTTCATCAAAGGAGAAAGAGCGCCTGTCCGCTAGGATGCGTTGGTGGAGGTTAAATGTAAATTTTGTTCCTGTATAACGATTTTAAAGGTAGAATCAATGTAACGAATCAACAAGTTTTTAATACATAATATACTGCTCTGCGTTAATTTTATGTTTATTGCTTCCATAAACTATAATCTCCTGCAGTTTGTTAATGTACTCCAAACTTAACAAAATCGTTGCTCACTTTTCGATATATAGTAGTACTTCTCCTTCTACCAAAATAGACCAATATTTATAATTGGAAATAGTTACAATTTATCTATACATTTGTTTGCTCAGTTACAAATCGCTTAATAAGTTATCATTATTCATAAATTCAAATATAAATACATAGAGTGTTCCACTTGTTCCATACTCTAATCTACTACATTTTTCATTGCAAACAGAACTCTTCAAATGAAATGATTTTTAAAATATATTATTTAAAACATTTAGCTTTACATTTTTCAAAGATAATTAAAATTATTTTAATTATCAAAACAAATATCAGGAACAAGAAGTCAACCGATTATTGAAATTTTATATCCTACCGTCCTGCCCTGGAAAAGTAAGCAGTGCAATATCGGCTCCGCTAGCTGCGCTGCTGCATCCTAGAAGTTCAATATCAATCTTCGAATTTCTACTAGAATAAATGTTAGTGTTCACAGAACCAACACATTGTTGGAAATAACTTTGTAATAAGACTACTACAATGTTTTAACTGTTTTAATTACAAAATTTTAATTAAATGCAGTTTATTTATAATCAATATTTTTTATATTCAAATTTAGGTAAAATTTTATGAAAACCCAGAAGAAAATATTCCAAATCTGAAATTTTACTCAATTGCTCTTAAGGCATTGCTGAACAACATACTAAAACTCCCAAAACCACAACCGTCGCGTCGCCGTCGGCGCCGCGCCGCTTTGATTGATTTTTGTTAGAAATAAGGGCAAACGCATATTTCATCCATTTTAGAAACATTTTGCTGGCTGCAAAGATTTAAGAACAATTGCTTTAATTTAAAAAGTATTGTAACAGAAAATATTGCAGACGTCTTGTCATATTTTTAGTAATTGGATTGGGAAATATGGATATATTTATTTTCATTTCAATCCGACCTAAGTTTTTTTTCAAGAAATCGTATATTTGGATTAAAAAAGTAAAGGAACAGCAAAACTTATTGATAACATACCCCCGCATTCTGGTTAATTTAGCAGAACATATCAATTACTCAACCTCTTTTTTGAAAATAAATTTGGACAGTGACATTTCAATATATTATGCTGTGGCTTCCAGGTAAAAGGAAATAAGTCAACTTATCCCAAAATCGAATTTCCAATTCAAAAACTATAATATGCTGAAAATTCGATTTCATCAGTTTCTAATCAAAGGTCTAAATTACTAGATCATAAGATAAGTTCAATAGATTTAAAAATATTGATAAAAATACCAGAGTATCCATATCCATTTCTAATTATGTTTGAAAAAGTCTTACTTTCTGATATTCTAAAGGGTGTGGAAAAGAACTACTTTTCCTTCCTAGTGCAAAAAGGAATACTTTTCCGAACACTTGTAAAAGTATGCGGGAAAAAGGAAAAGTTCAGAAACATAAATCTACTTTATTTGTAATATACATTTAAGGTTAAATTCGTACAAATATTCCAAGTAATAAGTTCTTCTCTGCGACACGCACCGCTGATACCAATAATCATGACCACCTGAAACAATGAAAAACATTTTAAAAAAGTGTCATCGTCCGTCTCTTTCAAGAATTTAAAAACATAAAACATAATTAAAAACATAACTCGGCCAAAGGCCTCGATCGTAAAATCTTGCCTTGAATGGAAAAATGTTAGTTTTCCTAACACTTGTATATTGTATAGAAAATATCTAAATCCGCCATTTTGAATTTTGAACTTGTGATTGATCAATGCATACACTACCTGAAATGTAAAAGTGCTTGTTCTCAATGTACAGGGTGGTTCAAATTCGAATGTTCTCATGGGGAATTGGGTAACTATAAGAGATATGAAAAAATGGATGGCGCATCTTCGATCTCTTTTTTTAAGAAAAGCTTAATGGTGAAAACTGGAATCCGATGTCCACCGGAAGGCCGAGCTAAGAAATTTTGTCAGGTCCGAGATTTGAACCCAGAATTTCCGCCCTGAAACTCAACCAGCGATCACACCAAGCCCACCACTGCTGGTTGTATTTTTTTATTTTTATTATGTGCATTTTTAGTTTGAGATTTTAATATTTTTCGATGCTCAATAAAGCTTTTATTTGTATTTATATTTTTAAGTCTTTGTATGTCTTATGTGAACAAACACTAAAATGTTTTTGATTTATATTTATAAATTCTTTTCCTAAAATGACCGAACATAATTTTAATTTTATTTTGGTGAAAGGGGATAAGTGTACATATCTCGTTTTACTTCACTACGTGTTTGTTAGAATTCATCAAGTAAAATATGATAAGATTTCTTATTCGTAAATCCAACTGCTTTCATTTGCTAGGTAATTTTTTTTTAATTAGTGAAAGTGAACATCCGTAAAACATTTTTATTAAAAAATTAATAATAATACTTCAATTACATCAGAGGGAAACATTTTTTGTGTCTCTTCTATTTGTGGTGCTTCAGCACAACATGTCAAAGCTGTAATTTACAGAAACGTCAGTTAAAATTATAAGATTTAAATGCAATACTGCCAAGTAGCTGTTTCTGGCAATTTACAAAGACAACCAAAAAAAAAGCTCTAAATGAGAAGTCGCTCGATAGCTGTCACAGAAAATCTACAGGGACAACTAAATAAGCTCTAAATAAATACCTACGAGGTAGCTTTCTATATTTATTTTTATTTTATAGATATAGTAATACAATATATTCGAAATTCAGCATTGGAATTCATTTTATATTATTGTATAGTATTTCAAATTAATTTTACCATTTTAAATTTAAATTTGTATGAATGCATAGACTACAATATTATCACTTGTCAAAAAATAATTTTTAGAACTACTAAGTTTTTGAAAAGCTGTATACTTTTAATTTGAAATTTTAGTTTAGTTTGTAATTCTGTTTGCAATTTTTGCAATAAGGAAAATGACTCAGCAAAGAGGAAATAAGAGTGGGGACCGAACGCGAAGGGCTTCGGTAACAAAGAGCGATGAGCAATTCATGTAGAATTTCAGAAATAAATTACACAAAATTTGGCCATTTTAGTAGCTTGGCGCCTGGGTATTCCTCTTGACGTCTTGTTAAATAATATATTATTTGGTAGTTATTTTTTAATATAACAAAAAAAGCACTCCTATAATCTAAAATATGCTTAGATATTAAACTAAGTATCTACGTGCTCACAAGCCACTGTAAACCACAAATGCCGGCATTCGGGAAAAAGAGAAATGAAAAACTGTAATAATTAACTCTCGTGGTGGTGAAGTAGGTACGAGCTACAAATGAGAGGAATTTTAATATTTCACCTTCATCACATCCTCGAATACGAATTGCGCTGTTTTGCAGATCATCAACGAGTAAAGTTAAAGTTTCACACTTATTAAAAGTTGAACAATGTTTTAATTAATACCTTTATTTATAATTCGGTGTAACTCAGAAATAAAATAAAACTTTCTCGAAAGTATACAAGTATCTACTTAAACCAAAATACGCAGGTTGAAATATTATAAATAATAAAATAAAATCGTTCATTAATTAAGACCTCAATTTACTTTCCTTAATTTTGGATAAGCGTTAAAAATATATGGTTCAAAAACAATAAATTCAAATTATTTGAAATATAATTTACCTGATCTTGAGTAATAATAAAATAATAACGTTGAAGGTGGAATAGGAACACAAAACTCATTTTTAAGTTTAATTTATTATTTCTGTCGGCAATCTGGGTCTGATGAGATAAATTCCACGTGTAAAAATGTGAAGATCTTATATAGCCATTCTATTGAAAAATTAGATAAGCAGGATTAAATAAGCATTTATTATTGCCTTTCGATTTGACAATCCCACACCATTAAACGTTAAGCAAAAATAATTAAAGAGCTTATTGAAGATCAGTATATAAATGTATTTCAGTTACTCTCCCAAATCTCAGCTTTAAACCCTATTAAACATTTATAGGTCACTTGATTGATAAATCTAAGAAAATATAAACAGTTTTTCTCAAGTATTAAAAAAGAATGGGCCCAAATCGCTTTAGATTTGTTTATATATTAAATTAACCGTTATGTAGGTTTTTAAAACCGTTTTCTATCTGTTTTTGGTTTTAGAATTGGTTTATCTTTTCTGGGATTGGCAACAAGTACATTTCAAGAAATATTGGAAATTTCCTATAAAAGTGAAGGAAACTCTATGTTCATAAACTGAACTATCGCTCAAAGAATCAAAAAACCTCTCCATTTAAAACGAATAACAATTATGTTCAGCCTTTGGGCTGGCTGCATCATAAAACCGTATTTTTTTTCAAGAATGATAGAAGTACAATTTAAGTTAATGGAAAGCCAGTTGAGTTAATGGATGTGGATAGTGTTTATTTCTGATAGATTGGAATAATATGCCACACGGCGTTTGAATAAACGTGTTGGTTGTCTCTCGATTTTATGACATCAATAATTGGCCATCTAGTAGATCGTGAAATCTAACAACGCTGGAGATTTTCTTTTCTATGTTAAAGAAAAGTCGACGCCAGTCGACGCTTATCATTAAAAACAATTAAAGCACTCAAAGACAATATTGCAGATTTTATTAGCGAAACAAGCCGCAATTGTGCTGAAAATTTTATGTAATATTATGATAGTAGGTACCTACTGCTTAAAATAAAGAATGCTAGCATTTCATAAATTTTAAAATTTTTATTTGGTAAGCAAACCGTCACTACTGCTAGTATGATTCAGAATTCCTTTACGCTAGTTTGCGAATTAGCTACCAGATGACTCATACATTTCGTTACGGACCTAAAAATTAAGTGAATAAAATCGAAATTATTATTTTAAATTTTATTGTAATTGCCCGTATAATAACTATAAAATCTACTATAAAAAATAACATAAGGAATGTTATTGACAAAACTAGTAATAGATTTTAATAGTAAAAGTTATAAGTGAAAAGTATGAACTATTTAAAGATTACAGTTGAAATATTTCGTTTAAATATTACGAAACTAATTGCAAGAAGAAATGTTTTATAGCGAAAAGGCGTTTGTCAACGCCAACAAGCAAAAGTTCCAACATAGAAGTTTTGAAATTCATTGACATCACAATTAGTTCACTTCCCTACTGTTCTAAAACTGTATTTTAACACCGCAGTCATCTTTAACTGGTGCAATCGATCGGCAAGTCTTATTTGAAAATAATCGATTCTAGTACATTGATAATTTTCAGCAATATAAATAAACGAAATAAATGAACTATTTTGACAGCATTGAAGAAGGAATCGATAATCTTCGGTCATTCTGGCGGCATATTGATGACTGCAAAAACGTCAGAGGACAGAGGAACAAGGAGTTTTTTGGTGACGAAGTTGGTTCGTTCCTATGGTCAAGAATGCGTCGATCTGTTTGCTAAGGAACTTTCTAATGTGTAAAACCAATTCCAGATGTACTATACTTCGAGCGATGTTATCAACTGTATATTCTTTGAAATCACATTGGAAGTTATTCTTGAGACCATTGTAAAAATGTCTATTTTGTAGAAAGGTGTCAATATTCGTTCGAATTGTTGTTGTCCAGTTGTCGTTTTACGAATATTTGAAACAAGAGTTTCATCTTTATGAAAGGTTATCGAGGTGACATCAGGAACTATAGGATTTCAATTCAATCTTCTATACTAAAGATATTGCATAATTTGGTTATCAGGATATTCCAGAGATCAATGCCGAGTTGCAAGAGCAAAACTGATCAATTCAAGTGATAATAAAGATACGGCAACGCTGACACCTGCACTAAGGAAGCATTCTTCATGGGAGGTAAGAGACTGGCACATGCGACTGGCACCAGAGTACAAATTGAAGACATTACCGCAAAACCACCCTTCCATAAAGAGGCACTGCACGTTTTACTGGAAGTGGGCCCTAATATAAAGGAACAAATCCCAAAAGGGCGAATCCTGTTGTTTCGAATCGGTGTCTAAGAAGAAAAGCAAAGTTTTGTAAAGACATGTAAGTAAATTAAAAAGAAGAAAAACATGAAGCAAAAAAGAGGCACTATAATATATCCTATTCGGAGTAGTTCTTGAATTATTATTAAACAAAATCTAAATAAAACATTAAAATAATAGAATTTTAAGTGTAAAGTGAAAAATATACATATAATGTAGAAAATCATTATTTAAAGAACAATGAAAAGATATTAATTTATTACATTTGGTAGAGTAGGACTAAGCGTGGTTGAAAAAGCAGAAAAACTAATGATACGATATGAAACAAGATAAAATTACAAAAATAATACGTTAGTTAGTTTTATAAGCGATTATAAGCCCTATTTCACAATTCTTTTCGATCTTCAGTTATATATAACTAGGAAAAAACAAAACAAAATTTATTATATTCTATTAATAATTATTCTATTATACATTATAATTCACGAAAGAGAATAAGAGACACGAAAAAGCAAAACGAAAATTCAGAACACCTATAGGGAAACATTTTATAATTATATTTAATTATTTTTGATTGAATAATCATCAAATCTAAATTCAATTCTAATGCCATTCTGTCATCCAAAAACAAAAAAAATCTCGGAATAACCTACGCTTGCATGAAGGATCGCGATCCAAATACTGGTCGCGTTGGATGCACTGCTTTGTGAAGATCAGGAATCTTGCTTTCGGTCAAGTTGATTGTATCCAAGAGGAATATAGTAGACCATATCTAAATAAAAGCAATTTACGTAAAAGGCTTCTTTAGGTATTAAGAATTAACGCGACTCGTCATTAATTGTCTTACAAGTTAATCTCACTGGTTTAATCTTCTTTGTTATTTAAGTGAACTTTAACACCGAAAGCAACAGGCTACAGGCAACAACAGCAAGCAACATACATAATATGTAAGTGCGAGTCAGTAGTGGAAAGTTATATTGTGGGTTTTCACGTATACAATTAAATTTTTTAATCACAGTTCCTCAATAAATTGAAATTTTGATTTCTAATCAATGTATATAAATTCCAAGTTCAAATATTGATTCATGTTTGATCAAAGATTCGAATTAGGAATTATAGCCTGGTTAGCACCCCACTGAAATAAATCATTAGTGCCGCCAAACCAATAAGTGCCATGAGTAGACGATAGGCACACAGTTGGAAATAACAGGACCTAATCCTAAAATTAGAGAAATGAAAGGAAGAACAACAATTTGACTGTCAACTTATCTCGTAGTTAATTAATATCCATCACTCAGTATGGAAATAATAGTTAATTGAACATTGACTGAAAAATTTTGACTGTGGTTAATTTCTAAACAAATTTGAATAGAATGGTATTGGAAAATCATAATAATCATAAATTATTATATTTGTGCGCCAATTCACATATAGTATTTAATATACTACATTGCTATAGCAAAGTTGAAGATTTTTATAAAATTTATTAAACCCATCATACCTTCTTCTTATTAAATTACTTTGAATCAACCGCATCTTGTAAATTGAGATATATTGTGGTCATTTACACTTTTATAAATTTTTACGATATTTATCACCATGTCAATATAAATTTGATAATAATTTCATATAAAATTCTTGCACGGATTCTTGATTAATGTTTTTATTGGAATTGTTAGCCGCTATTTGCTCTTATTTGTGGTGTTTGGGTTAAAGCGAATACAGACAAACTGCGAAGCCAAGTGGTCGATAAATAGTCACATGACTAAATATATAAAATGTACATGAACCCATATATTTCAATCGGTTTCCTGACTAACGAATTTTTTATTTTGCACAATAATTGACTTTTTGAAAGTTCGCCATGTTGCATTACATTATCGTATTAAATGATCAATGTAATTCTTATTGTAACTGCATTTCGACATTGTTTCAGCTCTCTAATCGCTTTGGACTTACTATGTTTTCAAAGATTTAGAGTTTAGCTTAAAGTTTATGAAGTTCCTGATCTTCCAAGCGGTTTTACGATTAATACATAATTAATAATACAGAATCAACACGAAAAGGTGCAAGCAGTGGTCTCTGGTGATATAAGATAATGCAGGATATGTGTTCTCTGATAACCCGGAGTATCACCTATAACGTTAAAAAATGAAAGAGGCATTGAACTCGTCCCCATCAGTAAGGTTTAGGAAGAATAACTTCCCAGTTTAAACTTTCAATCGAAATCAATTGATCTCAAGACCAATAGACCATGTCTAATCGAACACAGCAACTAAAGCAATAATACGCAAAGGGTGGTGTGAATAAAATGGAATGAAAATGTTGAAACTAAAAACTTAAACGAAATTTTTATGTATTGAGCTACTACTAGAACTACTCATTCTTTTAATTGTTGCAGTACAATTAATACCGGAAATACAATTCCAATAAATTCGAATTGAACCTTTCAAGTAAATCAATTGGAAATATAATTTACAGTTTTTCGCTTTAGGAACTTAGTAACCAACGTAAGTATATAGGAAGTCAAATGCAACGATAATAAAAATAGAAAATAATTGAAACGAACATAATGCAGAGGTAATTAAAAATAAATTAAAATTAAGTCATTAAAAGCAATAAAAATATTTTGGGCCTCATTTCAAATATGTATTCTTTAACAATATACAATTTCAAATGTTTGTCTTTCCATAAAGTCACAACAATTATCACCAAAATGTATCATCTCCTTTTCTGCTTTTTCATCACTCTTTTCATCGAAAGATCACGGATTAATCAGAAAGACTTAAAATGTGGTTAATAAAATTAATTTTTTGCTTCGGCTACGCTCAATCGAAATGAATCATTAAAAATTAACCACATAGATATTTACCTCCACATACTAATAAATTAATGTTAAATTAATATATGGAAAAGAATTCCCATCGTGAATACGCAATAATTAAATGAATTAAAAATTTAACAGTTTGAGTAGATATTGCATAATATCTGTGTTAATTAAAAATTTACTAAGTGAATTAAAAAATTATTCCAAAGTAAGTATACGATCAAAAATGCTATATTTTTACGTTAAAACAGTTTTGAAACCATTGGTTTATCTAACATGCCCATCACACATTCAAATATAAAAAATAAAATTTTCATAAAATAGTAGATTTTTTTTATTGGTTGAATTTTTTTTCCTAATGTAATGAACATTTTCATTGTATATACATACATAATATATGTAACAGTTTTTAGTTCTATGTATTGGTCTTTCATAATATGTAAGTAGCTGAGCAGTCCTGACAAGGGATTTGGTAAACCAAATCACAATGCTTTTATTTTTATTTTTCATAAAAATTTTACAGTTTTAATAATGTGAATTGAAAATTGGCGTATCAAAAGGATATTCGCCATTTTTTATTTGTCTTCAGATAAAAAGGGCAAAAAAAGATATTAAATTTTTTATAAAATATTATTGAACGATTTGTAAAATTTTATACATAATTTAGTTTTCTATTAGGATCATAAGAACTTGTAATGTTTAATTTGCTATATTTCAAGCTTTTTATAGTAACTTTGATTTTTACGAATGCAGGAAAATAGCCTTGCGCTCCAACCAGGGCTTGAAAGAGTTCAGCGACAAGCGATGTTTTCAAAGCGAGCACTTATCTCAGTGCAAACCATGACTTGTATTGCTTGGATCCATAATATCATGAGAACGAGGTAGGTATTTGCATTGAGCTACATGCATATAACTATTTCAATGCCTGATTGTTAAATTAATTGAAGAATACTTGTCTATAGCATGGATTTTCAAAAAAATTAAAAGTTTAGTTAGTTTACATTTTATCATATTCACAAAAAAAATATAATACTTCTGTACGACAGACATTTCGAATACGTATGCGAGTCAATAATCTAATCCCTCTGAAGGGATTTAGGAAAGTGAACTTTGGTGTTATCACAACTGGAAGAGACCGTGAAAGAATCCCATGATGCACTATGGGTCAGCGCAAAATTAACAATATTTTCGCCCTGGATCTATAATATATTTAAGACTCTAATCGTCCATATATCTGCAGTCTTATATAATTATTATATAATCGTATAATATATTATTTACATTATTTGGCATAATTATGTTAAATTGTGCAGTTTTCACTTCTCGCGTCACAGAATTAATACTAAAATTATTGAGAAATACTCAATATTATTCTTATAACTTGATTCCGAATCTTAAAAATCCTAAAATTTATTCATTTCACAGCCAAATAAGTTTATTTCCACTTAATTTATTTTAGAATTACCTACATTATATTTAATAATTAAAAAAAAATTATGTAAAAATGTATCTAAGATACCGCATAATAGAGTGAGCAAATTAAGCATAGTTTACAAATACTGTTGCTATCATTATATAAATATATGTACAGCAAATAATTATGTCATTCATTGTAGGATGTACAGTATCTCTTTCTAAAGGCACGATCCCAAGAAAGTTGTATTTGACCAGTACATCAATAATAGCCAATAATATGGCGTAAAGCCTACACCAACCGAATTGGGAAGCGGAAAACTGCGGTTGAAATATCATCCTCTGCAGTGCATATTGCAAGGGAAAATAGAGAGAAAGAGAAGCGTCGGTAGAAGGTGAATTTCCTGGCTCAAGAACCTAAGAACATGGTTATCGATGACGACGAAGGAACTTTTCCTCACTGCAGTTAATAAAATCATAATAGCCAGGATGATAGCCATCATCCGGAACGGATAAGCCAAAACATTAATATTATGGAAACCGACCAAACCATGCAATATTTGACAACTGTCCATATATGAAATGCATACAAATTCCAATGATAACCAAGAGGTCTCGAAGTTTCTTTACCTAACCCTACTTTACGTGAATCTAACCTTTTGGTACATTCCACCTTGTCTACAAAACAAATATTACCGATACTAAATACTAAAAGAACAGCTTCTAAATTTGGAGCAGTAATAAAACGAATACCAGCTACTTCATGTAATTCATTAGTAGATCAATTTTAAATTGTCATATACATAGAGACCGGATTTTAAGCATTTTTGCTTATTTCCAATTTTAAAAGCAGTTCTCTTTGAAATTTGAGATCTGGACGAATTACATAATAAAAAGATGTATTTTAACGTATAGTTTTTTGTTTTTTTTTGAGATTTTTTGTTTATTTCTTACTTTTGTGCTTATTTTGAACTAATTTTCTTGCTTTTACTCATGTTTATTATTTTATTTTGGTGCTTATTTATGACTTATTTTATGTGCCATTTAAATTCTTGTTAACTACTTAGGGTACGTTTATGTTCTAGCTGTGATAAGCTGTAAAGCCGCGATACTAGCGAAGCAGAGAAAAGCAAAACTTTGAAGTATTATGTGACTGTTTAGGTTTAAGCAAGCCAATGTTAATTCATAGAACAGTGATTAGAGCTAAAAAATTTCTTCGCTCTTATCACTTATCATAGCTCCAATATAAACGTACCCTTAAATGTGATTTTTGCACCTGCTCTATTTTAACTGAATTAAATGGATTTTATTACGCTGATTTAAAGATGTCAGTTAGCTTTATCATTTTGTTTATCAAGTATTGCCAGATACAACTTTTTTTGCATTAAACTAAAAATAAACGGTGAATGCAATGATTTGGATCAAAATCCTACATATTTTTTTTTTTTTGAAAATCTATTGAAAATCAAAAATTTTAAAAACAAACGATCCATAGGGGGAACGGGACTTTTCGGCGAAGCCGGTTCGGCGCAACCAGTCCGGCGCAGGGACATTTCGGCGTGGGACAATTCGGCGCAAGGACGATTCGGTGTAACCCAATTCGGCGTAAAGACTATTCGGCGTCGTTAAACCGGCGCACACCCAATTCGGGGCCAAATCAACTGGAAGTGTGGAACGGTACAAGAGGATGATTCGACGTAACCTATTTTGGCGTTTTACTTAAAACTACAAAATTGTATTTCCTGTCTTCTTCCTTGCGAGGGAATCAGAGTAGGTGTAAAACACAATATTATTATAATTAGTTTGAATTTAATATTTAAATTACCTAATAATTGTTGTGATTTTTAATGAAAATGTTTAGTTTTATTTTTGACGGAACGGAAAGTATACGCGTTACCAGTTCAGATGGGTACGCTTATCGTTGGATGTTATCGTTCCCATTTCAGAAAGCAATAGTTTAAATTAAAAATTAATTTTCCAATTTTGTGATTTCAAATTAAATAATTTTATAAAAAATTCACCTCAATATATTTTAATAATAAATGAAATGAAAAATTATTGCAATTCAAATCAAAAATAAAAATAAACAACTGAATAATTTTGAGCGCTTAGCTGAATTACTGCCGTGAGATGTCCTTAACTATCACCTTTTCCCAGAATTTAAACAATCTGGGAAAATTTCAAAAAAACGACACCAAACTCAGGAAGACACCTTTGCACCTCGGAAACTCGATCAAGAAGAAAACTTATCTTCCCTTGCGCAAAACGAAAATCTTAGATAGCACATTCAACATGAATTTTTGTTTGAATTTGATTCTGCTTGCCACATCTATACAGCTGTGTTTGTATACATCTATATACCAGTGGTTGCTCGTGACATTTTCAAGTGGGAGGGCACAAAATAAAAAAAATAGTTTTTAAAATATTTATTTATAATGAAAATCTATCCTTCTATTGTTTTTAGTTTTGGAATGGGAGAGTACTTACCTCTGTGCTCTTTATGACAAGCCGCCACTGCTTATATTCGCTTATAACTGTAACAGCCCGTATATAATTTATTATATACTAGATCCTCGTTGTCGCTTATCTGGTTTAATTTAAACTGCAACAATTCCTTTTGTAATTTATTTTCTTTCGATACTGCTGATTTGATTGACTGCAAGTAATATTATTTTATTTTTTGTTTAAGTAAAATATCAAATATTAATCTATATATTTAAATAATTAAATATATGTAAATAATTTTTTCTATAATAATCAAAGAAAATAATAAAATAATTATGTTTGTTTTTAAAACATGAATATCGCCAATAAATTAATTACTAAAATAAATGTAATACCTACTTCTGCACTTAATAAATATATTTTCAAAAACTCAGCATATAATACCATATATACATATAATATCAAACCATATCTTTAAACATATTTTCTTTTCACCATAGTTTTACCTTATAAATAAATTTTATTTTCAACAAATTTATGAGACCTTTTCTTAAAAACAAAATTAAAAAAATATCGTTATCATTTTTAATTATGACATTTGGGAGTAATTTTATAATATTATTTAAATGTAAATTTATATTTTGACACCTCATTTATATTAAACTCCTGCAGAGGTTTTGAAAATATACTAATTATTTAATCGAAGAAGTATTACATTTTCTTCAGGGTGGGGGCCATTTAAACCTCTGGGATGTTTATTGGTAATAATTAAAAGAAAAATACAAATTATTTGCTGCGAATGGATTTTGCGTTTATTTTGAACCTTGCAAATTTATTCTGATTACTTTTTAAATACGATATCACGTAAATGGTCACCGTCAGAGCGAATGGCAATAAGTCGGGCGATCGTGGATGCCAGTCAAAAGCGATCGTGGCTCGGGCTATGTGAGCTGTGGCGCTGTCCTTAAGGAACCAATTGTTGTCCATGCCGTTATCTTTAAGAATTGGCATAAAAAATCCGATATTACCGGTGGTGATAAATTCTTAATGTAAAAGCCTGATGGTGTGGTCTGAAGGCACTTTCTTCACTCGATATTTTTTTACTGATGCTTCGAACGTGGGCTATCATAAGCCGATTTGAAAACAAATGCGGAAGTTAAACAAATGCGAAAGTTGCCAGATGCCGAAGGATTAAATGGCCCACCCTGTACTTCACTAGGTTATTTAACTTCACAAATAAATTATTATAAATAAATTATATCGTTGTATATAAACAGCAAAGGGTATCTGCGTTCTTTCAAAGCCATCGTGAAAACTTAATTTCCCCAACATTCCAGATTTTGATTACACACCATTGCTCAAATAACTGATTTATCCTCTGATCATAAACGTTAGAGTTTACTCTCTGATTGGTCAACTACATGTAACAACCTAAGAAAATAAAACAACCGATCAAGTTCCACTGTATTTCTTCACTACGCCGGTAGACTATTACAATTTATCTCTAGAAAGAATATTTAGTCTACAGACGAGAATTTGTGTTGAACTTCGGACCAGTTTTACCACTTACCTTTTCAAATTCAGATACTGTTTGGAGTCACATTATCGACTATAGAAAAATGAATAGGTTGCAAAATTGAACACTATATGGAACTCCTAACTTACTCGGAAACCAAACAATATCAAAATATTAAAAATAAATTTTTAAATTCAAGTTATTTCAGTGAAAATCAATATTATAGCACCTATAATTTAACTATTTAACACCTGCCAATTCTGCACCAACAAGTTTAACTAAATATTGTAGTAATATTTATGTTATCTATACGGAATATAATAAATATTTTGTCTTATATCAATTATCGAAATTGTGCAACAACGATTGATTAAAAAAATATATTTTTGTTTGCTGAAGAAAACTTCAGTTCCACAATACAATTTAATCTTTATTTTGTCAGTTTGTATCTTGTTGAAACAAAAAAATTAAGTTTATAAAATTTTTAATGACCATCGCTCGAATATTAGATTGTAATAAAAGTAAAACAAACGTCAAGTAATATAACAAAAGTCTGGATATTTTAGATGATGTGATTCGAGTTCTAAGCTTCCTTCTCAACAAGTGATCCAGACCAAAAGTTAGTAAAGTATAGTATATACTAGTAGGTAATACGGGTATACTGACCCGATGATAATATTTTCATATTTTCTTAACATCCTTAAATAAAACTGTCGATTTATGACTTTATTAAATACTCGAAATTATAATGTATTACTTAATTGTGAGTGCAAGATCCGATAATTTTTTATTTAAAAAGTTTGTGCGAAAACGTCAAGATAAGAATAATAAATTCTAATACAAACAAAATTTTAAGTACGGTTAGGAAGTTGTAAGATCAAAAAATAGTTTGTGAAGGAAACTTTGAAGTGCTAAGGGAAGTAAAAATCATTTGACTTTATCAACGGAAGAACTTAAGTTAAGACTTTCCGTTGTGGCATATAAACTATTATTGGAAAGTAGCGATAAAAGTAATATACCTCTTAAAATATTATGTAATGTTAGATTTATTACATCTTTAACTGAAATATTAAGTTTTTTTGTAATTTATGTCTTTTTAAGTTTTCTTGGCAGCAGTATTTCGGATCTTCGGGACGAACTAGAAAATAATTTATTTAATTACCTGTGTGATAACTAAAGATTATTAATTATGATTAATCAGTTTTTAAATTTTTTAGACGGGTTTAGAACAATATCACGATAGTGTAGCTGTATAACTTTATTTTTTTTTAAGAAAACCACAATCAGGTAGTCCAAAAAAATTTAAATTTTACAGTTTATATTCTTCAGGTTTCGGTTATTAGAATAATGTTTTGCAAACATTTGAGTTAAATATTAATTTACGTTTCATTTATTTTCAATAGTTTTAAATTTTACGATATTAACACGTAAAAGCTTTTATGAAGCTTCTATTTTATTTGGTAGGTAGTAAAAGGATATTTATTACGTTGTTCAGGTTGTAAGATTTTGTTTCGGAAACAATCGTCGATATTCTTTTGGTTGTTGTATTTTGCTAAACATTTTTATGTTATAAATCTTAAGAATAAGCAGCAATATCAAATTATGACATTAAGGGTGTACAAGTGCTTACGTCATCGGGTATCAAATCGGCATCCGTTCGATGTACCATGAACCGATGCGCGCGCACTTAGCCCGGACACTCTCAACCTACTTGTTACACCGGAGTTTCCTCTGCTCCGGGATGTTGGCGAGTTAATCCGGGTTCGAGAAGCTTTTAGTTTAGTTTTATATATGTAATGTGAAAATATTAAAACAAAATCTATAAAATTGCAGACAATACCTGATTTTGAAATATCGATGATACAAAAACTTTTGAAAATTAATGCTACCCATTTAAATTTTAAATTTGCTACATTCTTATGTTTATAGGTGGTAACTGTGAATAATGACGTAGCTTAAATCTGCCGTTTTATGGACAATATTTGGTAAGTAGGGTTTATATTTTATAATTTCAAAGTTAACGCAATATTTTTACCTATCGTAAACTAGATAATTTATCGATTACAGTTATAGCCGTTTTACTCTATATTTGCGTCAACTTGCCATAATAAGAACAACCCTCAATAAAATAACGGCGCGGAGCTACAGTGTAGTTAATTATCCTTTTATGTGTTCACATTTCCAAATGAATTTTTTATATTTGCTTTTCTAACAAATCAATTTCTACTGATACCTATATACTATACTAATTTAATTAACGAATTTTAAAAATCCGCAGAGAAATAGTATAGTGAGTAACTTTCCTGCTTTGAATGAAAAACGATTAATATTAATTTGATTTATGCACAAACTTTTCAACAAATTACCCATTTTCTTATTTATATCTTCATTATACACGGAAAACAAAGCATTATCCAAAACCAAAGTGATTAATAAAGAATGGCATTTTATTCAGTTACTACTTGTTAACATGGTAAACAGGTGGTTGTGTTCCCTTTTCAGTTAACTACCTTAAATTTCTTCATCACAATTTGAATAATAGTGTGTACATCATTAAACCCTACTTTTATAATAAATTATGTCCATTCAACAATTAGGTATCGCAAAAACATAGGTAATTTATACCTACTTTGCTGGTGACGTCATTAAGATGGAAGCTTAACTTAAACGACAGTTTTTTCGTCTACAGTCTTGAAAATCGAAATATTTTGCGTAAAACATCATAAAATTAATAGAGAAAAAGAACATTTAAGCTTAAAAATTTTAAGAGGGCAAGTGAAATTGCCAATACACAAATAACTTTTATTCTCAATGATTATTTCAGCATCCAATAGCAGCGAAACACAGTTTTACATATTATTATCTTGTAATTTTATAAGCCATCTATTCGGTGATTACACAAAATGTGCTTTTAATCTAAAAAATTTTATGGTATATTATATTTTAACTTGACTGAAAAGCTTGAAGCTCTCATTACACATTTAGTGCACCAGGATAAATAATAAAAATGAATAATCAAGTTGAATGTGAATTATGAATTTATTAACACCGAATACATAATAAAAAAAATAAATTATTCAGAGTAAATTTTTGTATCTCCATATGTCAATATTGAATGTAAGAGTAATTTAGAATAAAACCTTTTTAAATAGTAATTTAACCCAAATTTTGTTAAAAACATGATTGATTATTTACCTGGCCATGAAGGAATGTACTTTATCTAATGTACGTACAAACAAAATAATTTAAATTTCATTAATTTGTAAAAAGTAAGTCAAATTAATTTGAAGTATAGGTAAGCATTATTGTAGCCCCACTATAATTTATTTAATTTTGTTTAAAATCTTGAATTTACTTTCGCTTCTTTTCAGTTCGTGCACGTTTACTCTTAAACAAGGGTTATTTCTTTCATCTCCCCTTCGGCAAGTTGGGATCTCATTTTAGTTGCAATTTTGATGTGCCGCTTACGTATTTGTTGTATTTTCCAGGATTTTGTCTTTAATGCATTTTTTTAATTAACTTTTTTATTACCTCTAATTTTATTTATCTCCACTATTATAATATTCTTTTTATTGTATATACAAAATTTATTTTTAATTATATGCTGTTCCATAAATAATATATAAAAAATACATTCGTGTGTAATACTTACCTAACAGGGAAATAACATAGTGATTTTATTCTGCTTAGGTAGCCGGAAAGAGTGAAAATTTTATGAATCGAAAGAGATTTTATTCCGTGTCCAAAGGTACGCAACATTTATTATTATTTGCCTTAATTATTGTTAATAATGTAAGAATATAATAATTTGAACTTTTACAATAGAAATGGATGAAATTTTTTATATTTATATTAAGAAGTGCCACCATTTTTAAAAATTTGATAAATTGTATATACCTACGTTAAAAATTAAAAAATACAAATAAATTTTTTGATAGAATCATTTTACTTGATTAATTACTGCTGTATATTGCAGTAAATACTATTTAATTTTACTAAATTTTTGATTTCCAAGTGTAAATAATATTTGGGAGATATCGCAAGCTGGGAGAAATTTTTAAATAAGGTCTATTCGAAGAATTAGATGTGAGCATAGCCAAACAATTTAAGTTTAGTGAACAACAACGATGATAAAAAACGATGTTCTAATTTGGAGATAACATAAAATCTAGAGCTTGTTTTACTGAATAGTCAAACACGAAGTTCTAATTAAAAAGGGGAGGTTTTCAAATAGATTTGAGCATAATGGCCGAAAGATTGCTGGTTTACGTTATAATATAAGAACGTTTCCAAAATTGAGAATTTCGTATTTTAAAAACCATATCTTCAAACCTAAAGCTTTAAATTTTGCGTTGCAAAGATTCGTGAAACTTTATTAAACTTCTTTAGATTTCGTAAAGACTGCGTAAGACTCCATGAGATTCTTAGATTTCGTGAGGATTTCACGAAGACTTCATTTTTCCCCATTCCCAAGACTTCATTTTGTAATTACCCAAAAACTCAAATAATTTGACGCTGTTCTAATCGGAATTTTAAAGTTTATATCTGTTCGAGGACAATTTAATATTTGAAAAAATGGTGCCAGAATTATTTAGTTTTTTTTTCTCTGGCGAATTACTAATGCCAATACTGAAGAACTGCCCTCTTCTTGCTCACTGAGCTAAGCAGGAACAATTGAAGCAATTGATTCGCGATTGATATTATAGTTTGGTTACTCTTTAAATAATTAAAGTTATAACAAATCTCATCATTCAGTTTTAACGCTAATGGTATTGAAGATAATATCGACACGAACAGTTTACTAAAATTACATTAAAATTTCAAGGCATATTATGTTGACTTCCCGAGTCATTAAGAAGTTTTTATATTATTTTTGAATAATTATTAGTGATCAAATATCAGAATAATCTGATCATAATATGCATCTAATCTTATAACTAATCACTTTTAAAATGTAATTTAGAACTATTTCAGGAAAAATCTGGAAGAAAATGACCCTTGGCTTAAACTTTGTAATGGAAATGTTTAATATAATTTGGCGTTATAAATTTAATCAAAGCTAAACATGAACGTAATAGATAAAAATCACCGGGGTATTGTTATCTCAAGGGTGAAGTTTTTATTATTGCTTTATTATGCCCGGTGCTTTTCTGGATTTTGCTTGTTGAATATTTGGGTTACTTCAATTTTATAATTAAAAATTAATCCGTTGAAATTTATAATTTATTCTGAATTATCTGGAGATTACATAGGAAAGCAGATTATCGTTCTACAATATAGCTATAAGTTGTATACGATTCCACAATGCTGGTGGAGAAACAAGGAACACAAAAGTCATTTATCATTCCAGAATTCAAAATAAACCTGACAGAAAAATATAATTTAATAGTTCAAATAGACACATTGATTAAGTATAACTGTTTAAGGTCCTGTTTTTCAATCTTCAGTTAGCCCTAACCCAATGTTTGCAACAATATTATTTTATCAAAGTAAACCTTTGCTTAGGGATAGTCCGAGATTAGTTTTAGGCCCGATTTTTTAATTTAACTTTAAAATTAAATAATTTTTAACATTGTAGTAAGTTAAAATATTTTAAACTACCTATGTAATTTTAAACACGGCCTAGCTGTTTTTCTTCTTTGAAAAAATTTTGGATACAGAAATATTTATCGAGGAGACAATTAACCCTAATCCAACTTTTATCTCTAAATAATAAAAACTCACTTTTCATTGGGTCGTCCTTAACATTTTAAAATTTAATTCTCATATTTTCTGATGGATACATTTCATGGCGGCACTAAAATTTTTTCCATGCATACATGAATACCTTTTGTGTTGTATCCTACTTGTGTTTATCTTTCAGAAAAATAAAAAAAATTATAACGCTTTTAATTTACATGTTCCCAGCTAGGCGTATTTACCTCAGTGTTAAAGTTATCTTTTGTGGTATCGATTATATGTTTAAACTTTAGTGCTGCTTAATCTTAAAACGATTTAGCATTTAAAGTAAAAAGAGTAACTGTCTTTTAAGTTGTCACTTATTATCATTAGTGCTTTTAATCAATTACTTGGTCATTTTAAAGCACCTCTGACTTTGTGCTAACCTCGACCCACTTGCTTTTTAAATGGGTTACCTTTTTATAGCTGCGATAGTTAATATTTTTTAAACGAAAAAAGAAGTGATATTAAGATAAAGAATCTCAATATAGTTTCTAGAAATTGTTGTCTGGAAACTGGAGATATGTAGTAACTATTATAATGCCCTTAAAATTTTAATTCAAGCCGCTTTAGGATTAGATTAGTTTAGGGAAACATTGCAAAACCCCAGCATTGACAGAATACAGGCAACTTAATTGTTTTATGGTAGATTCTAATGGTAAATATCTCGGATTTGCTTACTATTGATTACAATAAGAACAGTTCAACAAAATCACAGAATAATTCTTCTATTAATTAATAAATGCCGAATCAATCACTACAATTTATGAATTGAAAATTTCTAATAATACAAAATATTTCTGTTGATTGATTCAAGTTTTATTGGAATAAAAGTTAATTGACCTACGTATTTCTATATTTACCTTCCGATGTTTTCCGTAAAAAACAGTAGAAAATAACTTTCATTATATCTATATATTATTTTGTTTATTATTCTCAAAAATGAAAAACTTAAATTTTAAATCAAAAAGTTCCTTTTTAATTGAAATTTAACTTTAACGTATTTTATATTGTTTAACAAATTTTTTTAGCTTGTATGCTCAAACAATTGAAAGTAATTTGAGAGAAAACAAACAAATTAAAGTTTTAATAAAACTTTTTCGTTCGTTATTATTTTCTCCTTCCACCAAAACAGCTTTCTCCTTTACAGTACATTTTTTGTAGAAAAATGCAGAACAATATAAAAATGATTGTATGTAGATAATTGCGGCGTGCCTTCCTATTTTCTCTTGGGTCGTCATGCTGAATGAGGTCTAACTTTATTTTGTTGGAAAATTATTATTTCCCGATTTATCAATTCCTACTGGCCATTTTTAAGGATTTGGATCCTGTCGAAGTGCTTAAATAACGTACAATACATTTAGAAGGATTAAAAGAGAACCGAAGTAGAGAACCCATATTAGGCTGTTTTATATTCTTTGATATAACTAAAAATAAGTTTTTATTTTATATAATAGTAAAAACAGCCAGAAACTTATGTGAACCGTTTAGAAATGCTTTTTTTAATACTGGTTGCTTGGCGTGGTAGGTTTTTACAGCTTATGCGGTGAACGATTCGTCATGACAATTCGATTTTTGAATTCGCTTGAAAATTATGGATTTGGTTAGTCATCTATAAACATGATTTTACTGAGTACAGCACCGATATAATTTTTTGAAACACATTTTTAACCTTTTCAGATAAGTTTTAATTTATTATAGGTGTATACATACAATAAATGTAGACATTACCTATATGTAAATATAAATAGTATTTGTTAATTTGAATTTACACTCTACCGAAATCGTTTATTGGTAGGTATAGGTAGCATAATATAGGCATAAGTACATGCTATATATTGACTATTATATTTTCCTAAATATATGTATTATTAAATAAATTGACAAATAAATGATAAATCAAACGAAATTATTTGAAAAAATAACTTGAGTCATATTTCAGAGGATTAGATTGTATTTTAATAAATTTACAAAGATGATTTTGAATGACTACAATATAATTTCAAAATTTTAAAATCTTGTTTTTCTTATAATTATAATATAGTGCTTTTCACGTATAGTAAAATCTCGGATTAAAAAGTTTAATTCACATAATCTTTAGGATTATGAAATTAATTTAGATTACTTTTGAGTTTGTACCTACCTGCACCGTAAATGTAACTACAAAGGAAATAAAGCAACATAAAAGAAATTAATTTAAGCTGACACAATCCTAACCTGCCCAAATCATTTCAACCTTTCGGGACTTATTGCTTGTACATATTTTTAGTAGTAAATATATACTAAATTTCTAAAAAAAAAACGAATCATAAGAAACCAGATTTATTCCCACTGATTTCCCGGTTCTTCTTTCTGCACATACATTGCTCCATGGTCATAATTTGGGGGACACTTTTGAAACGCAAATATTACTGTAATGACTAAATTATTTTATGAATTCCATAGAAAATAGCCTGTGTTAAAAATTAATAAATGTAAAAAACCGTTAGACAACGAATAAACAATCTTTTTAGCGAAAATCTGAAAGTTATTCTGTTTCTAATTTGTGTCAATTGAAATGTTTTAAAAGTACATTTATCAACTATTGCTCAAGGTCACACAGATGTTACCTTTAAGATATTTTGATGTTGTGGCAGCTATTGAATATCAGACAGAAAAACTTTGAATAAAACAATGAGACTTTAGGTTCATTAATTTACAATAAAAATTGTTCAGGAAATTGTATCATATAATACAGACTTTGCGGTACTCTTGATAGCTGATCTCGATGTAAATTCAAACGATAAAATTTTTTTAAATTTAACAGTTATAAAATTCATCTTTTCTAAAAATGTATGTATGTATGTTATGTATACATAGTACGTACATTATCCATCACACAACATTTTTTGTACGACTCTTGATGGAAATCAATAATATGAATAATTTAATTAATTAAAATTTCGTTTACCAGTTAATAGTAAGGTAACTAAATAATTTGATTATATATAAACTAGATCTAATATAAACCATAATGCTAAATTTGTGTTCACAAATAATTTGCTTAGAAAATTTTTCTTTCAACACTAGGTAGATAACACTAATTTTAATACACTTGATTATTTAGTATAATATTTCAAAATAGAATATAATTACAGTACCTACATATTTTACAACAATAATTGTTGTTAGGTGTTTTTCAAATATCAAGTTAAAAAGTAATGTGAAAATATGTTTTCTAGATTATATCTCAAGATTTGAAGATATAGTATGTAAATACATAGTATATTGATATATGTATCGCATTAAAGATTCTTCAAATAATACTTACTATTAACCTCCTTTTTAACAATAACGTATAATAAAAACATACGTACTTAGTATATAAAACATCTATAATAAAAATAGAGAATAGTTGTGTCTATTTATATATTATGAAATATAATAGTACAACTTTTAATTGATCTGACTGGACTTCTGACTGCTTTGCATGTTGATTTTTTTCCGAAATGCCAGATTAAATCTGGTCAGATCAGATTTGTACCAGACCAAGTGTAACCACGGCCTGAGATAATTTTTGAGAAAATAAATATTTTTACTTTATGAACATTCATTATTATAGAATAAGTTACCGGAACTAATCAAAAATAATATAGATTATTCTACAATCGTTTAAGCTTTGCCTCACAAAAATACTATAATACAAAAATTGTCCGTGAAACAAAGTTTCACTTTTAATCTGAATGATAAATATGAATTTAATTATTTTTTTTACCGGATTAAAATTAATTATATTAAAGAAATTAAAATGGATTTTAATGAATTTTAGTCAAAATGTAAATTTTGGAAATAAACCCGAATTTTTTCAACTTGATCTTATTAAACATTTATATGTTACATATATTATGGATAATTACAGTATAGATTTTTTTGATCAAGGTTGAATTATTTGATTAAATACATATTATTTAAAACTTTTATCAACCTTATTTATTTATTAAAATTTATTTAAACTTGAATTACTGAATGGTTTGGTTCAATTTTTTGATTAATTATAATTTAATCAATATCGTTATAACGAGAAAAAATTCGCTGTTTGTTTATATACCGACAATATCAATACCATCTTCTGTAAAGATAAATAACTGGGAAACGTTTAAGGGACATTATAATATCTTGAGGCATATTTGCGTTCAACTCGGGCGACAGTATAATTATATTGGATCATATTGAACGCAATTAGTTAATACGTCCTTTTTCGAAAGCATTGGACCGCAAGCATCAACATGGCTGGCTTTAATTAATCATTATTATTGAAATTAAAAACTTTGAAATAGGTATGTTATACCTATATGTATGCAAACGATTTCAATTCCCATATGCAAAATATTAAGTTTTGCTCGAAGAAAATTCCGATTTTAATATTTTATCTATTATATCTATGAAAACGAGGTAGATAAGCACCTAATTACCTAACTGTAAAATACATAAAAGAAACAATTAATATATTTATTTGTTTGTTTGAGTTTTAAATTAATTTTTATGATTCTCTACCCCATCATACCAATCATATACATATTTTGCTTTGATAATATCTCTGCGTTTACTTTACCATACATAATATTATGTATATATTTCAAATTTGAATGTGTTAAAAACAATTGCAATTAATTTCATATATGCCTCAGGTTGAACTTAGTTTCTAGTATCTATCTATTTCGCTGGTGATCGCGCAGGTTCTTTATTAATTTATTTTTGTTAAACTGCTAGCCCATTATTAAAATAATAGCTTTATATAATAAATAAATTTAAACTGCGAGCCTGATGATAAAAAATTCACAGCACACCACTGTTTATGCCTACAAACTCATATAATGTTTGCAATCAAATTTTTGCGCATAAACCTTTAATGGTATGGGTATTATAATCTACTTATGGTAATTTTATTCAAACTTTCGCAATATGTGTATAATATATTGAGATTTAAGATTATTGATGATCAGTTTGAAGGTGTCATACCCGGCTGCAACGCTATAGTTAAGAAAAACTTAAATGAGAAAAAGTATTAAATCCGTGTTAAAAATATTCAAAACTGTTTATCCGGCTTTTTGTTTTATTTTCAAAGATTTTTTCTTTAACTCTTAATAAATTATCCTGCGGCTGGCAGTGACACTTTATTTAAATTAACTTTAAATACAGTAAAAACAAAAACTTGATTATAATACAACAAAATTTTTAAACTCATATATTTATAATATGTTGGTAAATCTGATATAGCATGCTAAATATATTTTAAAGTTAAGTTTATATTTATAATAAATAAAAATAATTATTTTTATATACCAGACGATTAAAATTAGAGATTCTTTGTATCATTTTATAACATTTATAATTTTTAAAATTTTTTGAGATTATTTCTGAACAAATGTTTTTTGTATATCGCAGTGCATGGCTATCATGGTCGTAGTATATACAAAAATTGTTGTTGTGAATCGCAGAATTATAGCTCAGCCCTAAGTGAATACCGACAAATTATTGGTTAAGATAAAAGATATCAAAATTTGGCAGACATTTGTTTACCTTCCACATCCCATCCAAAATCCAGAAGATGGTGTGCTGAGATACGTAATTTCTCTTTATCTTTTGGAAATAAGTTCTAATTACACTTTACCTATTATCTTATCTATTCATATTTGCGCAACTTGTGTAATTTTTTGTTTCGACAATATCCGTTAATTGAGTTTACACGTTAGATATGCATCAAGATACATATCTCATGTTGGTCATAATATACCTACAGGTTTCTAATTTCAGTGCATGTACAATGTTCATGTTTTATAATTATACGATTATTTATAATTTAGTAAGTACTATGTATCTTAAAACAACCAACCCGCCTTAAGGGCGTAGTTAATAATTTCACCTGGAATTGGTGGTATCCAGTAATTTTTTGTAGTTGTTGCCCGCTAGGACACGAAGTCACCAGCCCCTGCTTGCTTATAAGCTTGCGGAGGCAAAGGGGGTGGATCGAACTTCTCGTTGTTAATTGCTTTCCCTGCAAAGAAATGTGAACCAAAGAAAACACAATTTGATCAACAAAATATTTAATGATTTTTGCAGATTGACTCGTGATTACAACTTCCAACGTATACAAATATGACTCGGCTATCTTCAACTTTTGAGTCACCGACAATTGTGATAGTAAAAATATGTGTTCGTCTGCACAAAATCTAACAATAAATAAATGACTCACCAGTACTGATTGTCTCACAAAAAGTAATACGACAAGGTGTATCGTCAGCTTCGGTACAGGAACGATGACAATTGAAACTTCCAACACTTGCCAATGACTTCCTGATAGCTCTACAGGTGAACAGATGACCTTGCGATAACAGACCAGTAGAGGGACTCGATCAGCAGCCACAGATGGTTCGGTGTGGAAAACTTTCACACTTGGAAAACTTGATCGCGAACAAAACAGGTACCCAGGTAACAAAATCGCATACAACATTCGCATAGGAACTCTTGGTTTCGTGTTACTAAATTTATGATCTTGCATACAATTGCAATTGCGGCTCGACAAAATCAAACAGGCTCTCGTGCTTGGCGTTGTTGAAATTTCTTGTACAACACAAGTTATTTCGTTTGGGCGTTCTCGGGAACTCACACGGATTAAAACTCGTAGAATTAAAACAGAATACTACTCCGGAGTATCACCTCTAACCACAACATAAACGCACGACTTCTTAGTTTGCCGTCCAAATCTCAAAAAGCCTCGAAAAATACGCTGTACGCCGGGACCTTGAGGGCGCGTGGTACCTTTTTAGAACGCTAGGGGCCGAATTCCATTAGCGTCGCGTATGGGAATTCTAAATAGGAAATTATTTAACATAATTCCGTTACACACCCCCTCCCCAAATATCTCCTCGGTAGATGGAGATAGCTATCAACTAACCCAAAGTCTGCAAAAACTGTGCTCTTGCGTTGAAGACGCAGCCCCCTAACTGTAGGATAAACTAAAAAACTTCGGATCAAAACTATCCTAATTTCCCAAAAACTAAACCATAAAATCAAAAATAAGGTAGGTATTCAACCTGATAACGAAACGTTACCTTTAAATCCGCCTAAGCGAGAACCCTCATGACTAAGCTTGGTAGCTTCAAAAAGTCATCAACAAAAAAACTGCCATTTATGCCGTCACATAATGGACTTAAATGCCCCTAGGCTAGTACAGCTCCCCATAGGACCCGTACTAATATAAAAAACTCAGATTCCAACGAATCTCAACAATACACCCAATGGCTACGCCGCCCAATGGTGTTTTGGAATGGACCGCATAGGACCCATTCGTGCCTGCTCGAAAGTGTATCTAATCCCAACTAACACACCCAGCGCAAAAATTCGTTCCGGACCAACGCACTCAGCGTCGTTGGAACATAGGAACTGTAAGTAAAAATAAAAAATAAACTTCCGTTTTAATCATAAAAACCCAAATCCTCTACAGCTAGTAGACTACGCATTCCTAAGCGTGAGATTAAATCTCAGATGGCGCAATTAAAAGCTTCCGATGTTATGCTAATTAATTGAAAAATTAAAACCCAGGAAAACAAAATATACCCAACCCTTCCCAGGAATGTTACAAATAGGATCCCAATGTGAAATAGGAAGGAGGTAGAAAGGAGGAAAGGTAAAGGAAGGTAATAGGAAACAGAAGGATAAATGACTTCCGTAATTAATGTTTCCCCGCAGCAATGACGTAATCGATGATTCGTCCTCGCGTATGGATGATAACAACGCGTCGTGGACCGCCAATCAACAGATCATCGCCACCGCAACGACAAAACACCAACGACTTGGTCGAATTTGAGGACGGGAGGAAAGGTTACCCCGGGGAATGACAGTATGTCATTGAGAGCCTGAAAAACTCACGTAATCCGCCCTCAAAATTACGGTCATCGTCCGGGACTTAAATGACTGAGTTCCGGAGACTGCACGACGAGAGACCTCCACAAACACCCAGGGCTACCGCTCGCAACGTTAACACGGACTTTCCAATTGACCAACCCCACCGCAACGGTGTAGCGAAGCCTAGCCTAAACAGGGTCTTCAGGTGTAGTCAACCTTTGCGTACGCGCAAAACGAAGGATGGCTTCACAGCACGCTTGGCGTGAGAGCGAATTCCCCCGCCCCTGCAATAACCAGAACCGAAAAAACCAAACGAGTCGGGACTTATTGACTCCACGGAAGACGGTAGTCTGATGTACGACATACGGGCTAACAGGTGCTTGAGCAGAACCCTGTAAAAAAACTCTGATCTAGATGTTAACCGACCAGGTTGTGACAACATTACCCAACCTCCACCCATTATGTTGAATCACTCCATCCCACAACCTTCCTCTGCTCTATTATCCTGAGGATGCTGCTTCAGATCTTTGATGTGGAACACTCCCACATCTTTACCCCGTTCGTTGACCAGACGGTAGGTCAAAGGACCTGTAACCTCCTTAACTCTACATTTGACATACTTCGGTGCAAGTTTACTGACGAAATGCTTACTAGCGTTGGACAAAGCGAAATTCCGGCGCCATACCTTCTCACCCACCCTAAAGCGCGTGGTTCGCTTCCGGAAGTTGTAATGTGAAGCATTACGGCGGTAAGCACTCCCTAACCGGTTCGTAACATCATTGTAGAGCTCATTCAGTTTATTCATCTCTTCCGCAATTCTTTCGCGACTCCCTAAGGTTACGTCTCCCTCCCCCAATTCCGACACGCGACCGTAATAATCTCCCTTCGCAGGAACGGTCCTGCCTAAATTTAGGAAAGAAGGTGTGAACCCAGTCACCTCATGAGTTGCGGATCTAATAGCGTGGGCAATCTTGTGGATTTCCACATCCCATGTCCGGTGGTCTTGTTTGACATAAGATCTGATCGCAGTACCTACTACTCTATTCACCCTCTCTACAAAATTAACCTGCGGGTGATAGGCTGCGTTATACCATAGATGATTCACCTTGTAGTCGTTCATGAGTGCCCGAAATTCGTGACTGATAAACTGAGGCCCGTTATCCACCATGCATATTTGAGGAACTCCAAATAGCAGGAAGACTTGGTTCTCTAAAAATTCGCAAATCGACTTTGCGGTAGCCTTACGTAAGGGTTGTACCAGCACAAACTTAGAAAACCAATCACAGACTACAAGTAACATGGTGTTACCCCTAGCAGAACGCGGAAAAGGACCCATAAGGTCGACAGAAATGCACTGGAAAGGAAATCGAACTTTTTTCGGGTTCCCCATTAACCCACTACGCCCTCCCTGACATGCCTTAGACGACAAACACACGGTGCACCGACGCACATACCTAGCCACATCCGCTCGCATCCTTGGCCAATAGTAAAGTTCGCTGATCTTATTCAAAGTTTTAAAAATTCCCAAATGAGCCGAGGTCGGATCGTCATGGCATTCCTTAAAAATGTCCTGGCGTCGCGACTTGGGTATGACTTGTTTCCATTCAATCAAATTGGAAGTCACATCATGATTGTTACTAATAAGTTTGAACAGAAGCCCCCCCTCTATGCGCCAATCAGGATAATTCACCGGATTTTCGCGAACTCTGGCCAACATGCGTCGATACCACGCATCGAAATCGCCCTCGGACAAGTCAAGAGAAGACACCTCCAAAGGTGCGCGTGATAGTGCATCCGGCACTACGTTCAATTTCCCTTTCCGATGCTGGATGTTAAAAGAATGTTGAGCTAAACGTACGCTCCATCTAGCCAGCTTATTCGTGGGACTTTTCATCGATAAAAGCCATAACAAACTGTAATGGTCCGTAACCACCGTAAATTCGGTTCCCTCTACATAAGGTCGGAATTTCTCGATGCCGAAAATTACAGCTAAACATTCCCGTTCCGTCGCAGAATAATTCCTCTCGGCTTTGTTGAGAGTTCTCGAAGCATAGGCAATTGCACGTTCTTCGTCCCCTTCCCCTTGACTTAAAACACAACCCAACCCGTAGTTTGAAGCATCACACTGTATGTAAAATTTCTTACTAAAATCCGGACTAGCCAAAATAGGCGCAGTAACTAACAACTTTTTTAAGTTTTCAAATGACTCATTAGCGTCAGGAGTCCAGGTAATGGATTGACGCTTGGCCCGTCCCTTAATAAGCTCGGTGATGGGAGCCGAATAATTTGAAAAATTTGGAATGAAACGCCGGTACCAACCAATCATACCTATAAAACGTTTGACACCTGTCGTGGTGGTCGGTTTAGCTAGTCGTGTGATCGCTTCAACCTTATCTGGATCCGTGTGAAGTCCAGTTTCGTCGATAATGTGACCTAGAAACTTAAGGCTTGACCTACAAAATTCACACTTTTCCAAATTAATGGTTAGGTTGGCTTCCTGTAGACGAGAAAACACCTGTTCGAGCAGATGTAAGTGCTCTTCGAAAGTTGCCGAGATAACGATGATGTCGTCCAAATACACCCAAATTCTCTCTCCGAGAAGAGATCCGAAAATATTTTCCATCAGCCGCTGCTGAGTCATGGGAGCGTTAGAAATTCCCATGGGAACGACCACGTATTCGAACAACCCTCGACCCGGTACTGTAAAAGCCGTCTTCTCGCAGGAGGATTCAGTGAGAGGTATCTGCCAAAACGCCTTCTTTAAATCGATGGTCGATAAAAAACGCGCGTCGCGGAGAGATGTAAGAATCTCCTCAGGCGTGGGTAACGGAAAAGCATCGCGTTTGCTTAACCGGTTCAACGACCTCCCGTCATAACACAAACGGTGCGACCCATCAGATTTCTTCACCAATAACATTGGAGAAGACCACGGCGATTTTGACGGACGTACAATGCCCATCTCCAACATCTTGTCGAGCTCTGCGTGAGCTATCTTACGCATAGCCGGAGACAACGGATACGCCCGTTGTTTGAGAGGAGCAGCATCCCCAGTATCAATGTTGTGAGTAATCTTATCTGTACGAGTAAGACCATCACGAGAAAGTAATTTAAATTTATTTTTAATTTCAGTGAGAGCAACCTGTTGTTCTAGGTTTAAGTCCCCAGCAGATCTTATCAGTTTCAACGATTGGACCTCGTCCACAACGTACTGATCTTGACGGAAATCTGCTCGAACCCCAAACAGCCGGCAAAAATCTATCCCTAAGGTCAACCCTATATGTATGCTTTTACATACCAGAACCTCTAGTGGTCGCACCACTCTGCCAATACATAATGGTAAATTGACCTTACCCAAAATCTCCTGCGGCGTTCCGTCCGCAGACCGCAAAACCGAAGTACCCCCCTTAGAAAGTATAAGGTCGAGCTTATCTACGAGGTAATGACCCTCGGTACCTAAGATAGATACGCTAGCACCTGAATCTAGCAACGCTGTCACTGGCTCTTCACCTACTTTTAAATTAATATAAGGACGTTGATCGGAAGTAGGATGGAGGAAAAGAGTAGAATCATTGGAGGCCGATCCGCAAAAATCGCGTATTTTTGCCAACCAATTCTTCCAGTCTCCTTTCGCGACGATTTTAGCTTTTCTTAACGCCGCGAGGGACGCGCCGCGACGCCTCCTCGCCCTACGGCGTTTTTTGAACCCTTACTACAGTCACACATGTTGGTAGCTTTACCCTTGCGGCCACAACCGCTACAAAAAATGGAAACAGGTTTAGGGCATGATCGAAAATGGTGCCCCTGCTCTGAGCAGTTCCAACAATTACCTACATTAAATCTCCGTTGAGAGCTCGGAGCGGGTGGAGTTACAATTGAATTCTCAGAGGCGAGTGTCGACGCGGACACTTCCCTAGCAGTCCATTGTACTAAACGTTCCGCTGCCTGGGCCGTTTGAATAAAAACTTCACGGTTCGACGTGAGAGTCGGTCCCATGGCTAACGAAATTGAAGGCAATAAATTCCTTCGAATCACCCACAATTGATCTTCCTCCGAAGGAACTGGAGAAATTCGCGAAAACTCGGCAAACATTGATTCAGCAAAACTACGCACCGACTCGCTAGGTTTCTGTTTCCGATTACGGATTTGTTCAATGTACTCGCGACTGAAATCGAGGGACAAAAAACGAATTTTTAATTCCTCGACCAGCTGCGCCCATGTGGTGATAGCAGTAGTACCTAACGTCCGATACCAAGTTAATGCTTCGCCTGTGAAAAATTCGACCGCCTTATCGAATAATACTTTTTCGCTTATTCCCCGAGAACGTGAAAGTTCTTTTGCTCTCTCAATAAAACTAAATAATTGCTCGGACCCCCCTTTACCATCGTAAGACAAATTCCATTTATGTACGGCCGAGTTGGAATTTTTATTACTAATTAACGATTGTAACACAGTAGTTAAATCGGGATTACTAACCGGTGGAAGTAGAGATGACTTACGCATCGGGCTCTCAAACATCGAGATCCCGGGATCTTCGTAGACTTCCTCTTCTTCATTTTGAGTGATCACATTCTCCAATTTAACCCTAAGCGCAAGAATTTTTGCTAACATTTTTTCCCTATCAGCTTTAGGAGCACCCTGTACTATCTCTATGCGGTTGTTATAATGCGCGAGCCGGTTGGTGGTTTTCTCGAGCGCTTTAGCGTCAACCGTTCTTTCAAGTTCCTCGATAGAAATTTGAATCTCATTTAACGCCCTATTTGTAGCTTCGAAATCAGCTATTAAATTCGACGGACTATAACTGTGTGGATTGGTGAAAGATGTAAATTTTTCACTACGCATTAATTTATTAAGTTCTTTACGAAGAGAAGTAAGGTGTTGCGGCAAAGTTGAAAGGTCTTTTCCTCTAATAAGAAATTCCACATGAATTTCATCGCGGTTAAGTGCATGAACGTAATTAGTAGCCGACATGTTAAATTAAATTTATTAAAATAATTTATCGTAACTGTAGATAATGGTCGAAAAGCCAACAAAATTGAATGCAAGGTCATACAATCAAATATTCGCATACGCAAATACCTGGTTCAATCTTCAAACAAAAGATTAATTCAAAAATTTTATCACGTGTTCACACTATGCTACGCTTGTATGTATTTCGACGTACCACCTGTATAAAATTTGATGCGAAAAAAAATACCACTGTTGCTGTGACTTCTAAAACAATCTACTGCCCGCAAGTCAATAAAAAAACCGAACAACCGTTGGAAATTGTAACACAGCAATCGTTCAGGGAAAGCAATCAAGTTTAAAAAAAATGGTCGGCAACTACGTTGGGCGCCAGTAAAACAACCAACCCGCCTTAAGGGCGTAGTTAATAATTTCACCTGGAATTGGTGGTATCCAGTAATTTTTTGTAGTTGTTGCCCGCTAGGACACGAAGTCACCAGCCCCTGCTTGCTTATAAGCTTGCGGAGGCAAAGGGGGTGGATCGAACTTCTCGTTGTTAATTGCTTTCCCTGCAAAGAAATGTGAACCAAAGAAAACACAATTTGATCAACAAAATATTTAATGATTTTTGCAGATTGACTCGTGATTACAACTTCCAACGTATACAAATATGACTCGGCTATCTTCAACTTTTGAGTCACCGACAATTGTGATAGTAAAAATATGTGTTCGTCTGCACAAAATCTAACAATAAATAAATGACTCACCAGTACTGATTGTCTCACAAAAAGTAATACGACAAGGTGTATCGTCAGCTTCGGTACAGGAACGATGACAATTGAAACTTCCAACACTTGCCAATGACTTCCTGATAGCTCTACAGGTGAACAGATGACCTTGCGATAACAGACCAGTAGAGGGACTCGATCAGCAGCCACAGATGGTTCGGTGTGGAAAACTTTCACACTTGGAAAACTTGATCGCGAACAAAACAGGTACCCAGGTAACAAAATCGCATACAACATTCGCATAGGAACTCTTGGTTTCGTGTTACTAAATTTATGATCTTGCATACAATTGCAATTGCGGCTCGACAAAATCAAACAGGCTCTCGTGCTTGGCGTTGTTGAAATTTCTTGTACAACACAAGTTATTTCGTTTGGGCGTTCTCGGGAACTCACACGGATTAAAACTCGTAGAATTAAAACAGAATACTACTCCGGAGTATCACCTCTAACCACAACATAAACGCACGACTTCTTAGTTGCCGTCCAAATCTCAAAAAGCCTCGAAAAATACGCTGTACGCCGGGACCTTGAGGGCGCGTGGTACCTTTTTAGAACGCTAGGGGCCGAATTCCATTAGCGTCGCGTATGGGAATTCTAAATAGGAAATTATTTAACATAATTCCGTTACAATCTGTATGAGTAAATATAAATGACTCCTGAATATATAACTATCGCGAGTGGTGTGTAATTTCTCTGTATCAATTTATTACACTAGTAATTACATGTCTTGTTGAAAATAAACATTGAGTAGTAAAATGTGAAATTCAATGAAAATCAATTTGAATCAAAATACTAATAATCTGTATAATTATATAGGATACTACTTAATATAATATTATACTTATGAAATGATAATATTTGAGTTCAATTTAATGATTTTTTTATTTTTAAGACGGTAAAATAGAGAAAGTAAAGAATTTCAATGGTTAACTGATGTCAATTAATCGATTTTAAATACTATTGTTTCCCTACTAAACTTTAACAAATTGTAACCAAAAACATCAAATTTTAGAAATATAACTCCAATTATACATAAAAATGTCAGTATATACTAGGTATAATATTAAAGTATTCTTGTTGTGAATGTTTAGTTAGATAACAGACTCGCTCTTCTTACAATAACTACTATGTAACATAACATAGTCATTCCACCCTTTATTTCACTATATAAGATAATGCAATTACTGCTGCCTTTGTAAAACGATGTAAATTGTGTTCTTTTGACATCAGTCTAATATTATTTCCAAAAGGTATGTTTTACTGAAAAAGCTGAGAGCGATATTATAAAATATTACATGAGTTCTTTGATAACTAAAACAATCTAGTTTTTTATATAATACATACGAATTTGCAATCATACTTATAAATTTTACGAACATACCAACCTGTAGTAAGTACATCGTATAATTGTTAAATTTTTAATCTGTTTTAATTAACAGTGCACTTTGTATCAATTTTAATATCCGACCAATAAAGCTGATTGTACATTTACTTTTTGTATTAAAAAACCTTCAGTTCCAATGATTGATAGCTTTTTCACTTAGTGTTTCTCTCATACCGAACTCAGATATTAACCAAAAATATAACAATAATATTTTTATTGATTCATATCGTACGTGCGATAGGATAAAGTCAAGCCAATGCAAAGCAGAGATTATATCAACTATTATTATTTATGTAAGTTACATTTTATAGAGTAACATTCAAATATTGGTATCTATGGAACAGTTTTTAGTTATTTATATTGGGATCCGTCAAATGGGAGGAGCTTAGAAAATATGGCGGACTTAAGGGAAAGTTTCAAATACGGGATAGAGTTTTACGTGCAATCGTGTAATTTTTAAATTGATAAATATAAAGTATAAATTATAGGCTGACATAATATAATAATAATATAAAACTTAACAATTCACAATGAAGTTACTATTATATACATGTTTATTTTTTTTCCCTTAACCTAATAACATATTTTACCACCAGATGTCATATGCTCATTTGACGGATCCCAATAGCTTGCCGGTTTTATTATATTACTATGGAAACCTGTGAACTACCTTCTTTTATAGACATAAATAAAGTCTGCACGTTGAACGACAAATCTATCTTTTAGTTATTGAAATCATCCATTAAAATTATTCGTAACTTTCGAAATATTACTACATTTTCATATAATTTTTTTTTGTTTAAATTAAATTAAATGATTTTTAAATACGTATCTAAAGAACATAATATAAACGTTAATTCAACGTCAATATGTCGTCGAATTAACGTCACCTCTATTATAGCTTATAGCAAACTTCGAACCCCTGCTGGTAGTATTCAGTTGGTTTTTATAATCTATAAAGGTTTATTGGTTAATTAAATGCCCACAAGACGTTTGCCTTAGGATCAAGCTAAATTTAAATCCTGAATTTCTGGTTGTGAATTTAAAATAAAATTTAGAATTTGAAAGTTTTTTTTTGATCCTACACATTTTAGTTACTTAGGGCCGAAATATTCACCTCTCGTTAATCTTATCAGTAACTAAAGTTACCTATAAACCTACCACGTGACATTGATTCGTCAAATAGCAGACGTCCATTCTAGGTTTATAGATAACTTTAGTTACTTAAAAGATTAACGAGAGGTGAATAAATCGGCCCTAAGCATACAAATAGATTATTATCAGTAAGAACAACATCTTATCAGCACTATACAAAAATTTAAGGTAAAATATGTTTTTGAAGTTTCAAAAATAAGAGTGATTTAAGGTACAAGATGTTCAAGATACACGGATCTCCTTTATAGATTGTTCGGTCGTAATCGTTGTCGTTCAATCATTGTCTGAATAAGAATAAATTTTTATATGCGATATATCAATAATGTAAGTCAGTTTGTACTTCAAGTGAAAGTATGGCAATTATTTTAATTAAATAGTTTCTACTTTTAATATGCATTGTACTTTTAGTTATTAAAAAATTAATATTGTGGTAATTGGATTATAAATGAATTCATTTTCATGAAAATCTGAAGGTTGCATTTAATGTCTCCTTGAAAGTTAATAATGTAAAAGATTTCATAGCGTACAATAAATATGTAGGTAAAACATTTGTAACAGTGCGGTGCTAGAAATTTTATATATTGATTTCAAGTCGGAGTTCTGCATTTCCATTCCATTCAAAATGCAAGCTGAAAACACTTCACACAAAGTCTTTCGCTATAACTAGCACCATTAACATCACATTTTCCTTAATTTAATTAAGTTAATTGTAACTTGATAACTTTTTGTTGTTTTTTAATTGCTATTTAAAAACGAACAAACAGTACGTACTTGCTTCTACGCTAACCATTAAATCTCACATGTATTCTAATTAAGATAAAAAGTTAATTACTTTTAGTAACCCAGATTCTTCATATTGCTGGACCATAAAAAATATACCTTGTAAATTTTAAATAATTTTTAACTGTTCTACGGGTCGATTCCAATAAAGGTTAAAAGCAACTAATGGTTTCGCTTAAATTATGTTGTTAATTTTAGCAAACCCGTTAACTTTTAAATACATTTGAAATCCACCCGTTACGCATTATACATCATAAAAAATTTGTAAAGGTACCGTGAAGGGCTTAACTCTCCGTTGAAAGTTTTATGAAATCCAGCGCCAAACTTACTCAAATCGAAATTTATTGTATTTTCTGTCTTACCTGTTGATGTTACCTATTTAAGTAAAATTAACTTTAAAAGCTACTTATCACAATGTCACTTCTGCTAAAAACAAACCTGGTTCCTGAGAGCCCTTCTAAATAATAAACTTACTTACCCTTCTATTTTAAAAAATTTTATAGAGAAAATGAAGATCCTTTGCTGTGTTGTATGCTTGTGGGATTTTTTATATTCATTTTTATTATTATGGAAAATTTTAATAAAGACTCGTATTTTTTCACCATGACCTTTTGTCAATTGGCCTAACTTATGTAAATACAAGTAAAATATAATGGTTACCAAAGGACAGAGTTAGGAACTTCTGTAAACCAGCGATTACATCAAGCCACTACTAATCTTTGAATTCCAGTTAGCAACCTAATGTTAAACTTAATTTTACATATTATGTAAGTTTAACAATTAATTTTACGTTAAGTAACAGCAGGGAAAGCATTACTTAAAAAATCTACGTATACTTCTAATCTAAACTACTTTACAGTAGTTTTGACTAATAGGCTGCTTTCAGTTCAATTCACTTACATAGTTCGATGTTCCAGTAAATTTACCCTGAAGTTGATTTTAGGACAATTATTTTAGTAGAATTTCCTCTTGTAATATACTAAAACCCAGATAGACGTAACATTAACTTGAAAATAAATCACGGTCGGTGGTCAGTAGTGCGGTTAGGTAAATTACACATAAAATGATACATGTAAATTAACTTCCAAAGTTTATTTTTTAGTAAATCTACGTAATAAATATTTAAATAATTCCATCTCGAACCAAGTCGAATGACATCCGCAATGTTTGCCGAGATAATCAACTTAACAGTTTCATAAATGAAGGTATATTAATATAGTAGTTGCGGTTTGTGCTTCTGTACTTTTCTGTTATTTTGGCAAAGTAAGCTTTAATTAATAACTTTAGGTAGAGAGCTTTCTTGTATTTTGAGGTGTTTACTGACTACTTAATGAGTGTAGACCCTATTATTGCGGCTCGTTGTGGTTTCTACACTTTACTTCTTAGTTTAAAGTTAAATTAGAAATTTTCACTAATTTAAAATTTAATTTCATCAGAACTTATTTATTTTCGAGTACGATGTTTTACTCTTGTGTCCACTTAGTTTTTTTATATTAAATATTTTAGATTGCCGTCTCAAAAATTTTTAATATTACAAAAATTTATATTAATAAAGTTATAAAGAAATTTTTGTAGTTAATAAAAATGTTTTTAATTAAAGCTTAGTTTTTAACAGCCATCGAGTTTAAGTTGCTAATATCACGTCAACTTTTACTTTATATTCAAAATATTAAATGGTTCCATAAAAGAACGCTTGAATATCCGCATGCAAAACTGTATAACAAATTTTATTTTTTAAATTAGGTAGATATTTTGTATGCAAAATTTTGTAGAACGATTAAATCTTGTTATATATTGAAGAAGACATACAAGTTTTGATGTCAAGGTTCTTTTATTAGTAACTTCCTCCATTACCGTGTGTTTAATATTTCCTCCATAGTAATAAACATGCACATTTTCACAATGAGGAAATTCGAGAAAGTTTCCCTAGTTGAAACTGAAGTATCGACGACACTTGACCCAATAATATAATATGTTCATTCTATTGTAGTCTATCAGTTAGTATTGTGGGTTCGATATTGCATTTAATATGCTATTTCAAAATTAAATTTCCAAATAATTTTTCTTTAATCAACCCAAAATAAAAATTTTATATCCATCCGCCCAGATGTTTTCTCATTGATTTTCTGTTAATTGAATACAAGATTTACTAAATGTACCCACGCATTTAACCACACAATATTGTACGATGTATTCCAGCTTTTGATTAGGGTATCTATTTACAATTAACTACTTAAACATGACATAATAACCTGCTATACAGTTTCAAATTAGTTATAAACAACAAAGGTAAATTCTGTGCATCTACTGTTACGGAAATAAGCACCATTAAATTATGCAAGTTTCATCAGCTCCGTTTAATGCAAATTGCTGATTTAAAGTTGTACTCTCGAGTATGTAGTCTAAAAATGAAAACAGTACTTTTCCAAATATAAAGCGATTAGATGAAAATTAAAACAAATAAACAAGAATTAACTGCACGCAGGGTTTACATCTTCTACCAAAGTTTATTAATGCTGCGGAATGGCACCTCTGATTAAAATGCTCGTAGATCTTACATATTTGTAATTCAAATTTATTCAGCTTGTAGCCTTAGGTCTTGGACGGTAGTTTATTAATTATACATACGCTTCACATAATTAAACGAATTTGAGTCGCTCTGAGCTTATTCAATGACTTAAGTATCTACATATATCGGTTATCCCTAGCCTTTGTTATCCTTTTCACAGTTTTTCGTAAGCTGGAACATAAATCACACACCCGGCCAACTATCAAGACGCAGCAACCGGTGTTTCCAATTTAGCAAGTTTGACAAATAATAATTTACAGTGCCTAGTGTAGTTTGAAAATGTTATTAATATGTTAAAGAAAGAAAGTTTACTTCTTCGGTTAAAACACCTATAGGTGAATTGGGATATCATGTGCAACACAAAATTAAGTTGCTAACTCATACATTATATAATACTTTTTCAGTTTTCTTATATGACTTTTCCAGCACAGTCGATATAAGCCAGAAAGCTTTCAACATGAGAGCTTTCACTAAATTCCAATATATGCATTTTACCATGCGTAGTACGTCTATTGCTCAGTTACGTTAAGAAGCTTATGTCATAGAATATTAAATAAGAACATAGTAGGGGAGAACCTCTATGAGCCGGACATTTTACATATTATTTAAGGCTTATAAATCATGAACTATGATAGCTCTTCCTTTTATTTTGCAATAATGAGCCGAAAACTAAGTAGGGGGAAAATGTTCAATTAAGTTTATTAAATCTTTTATACTACGTGCAAACTATTGTAAGAGTTAGTGAACTTTCACCCCGAAAGCAACAGGTAACAAGATAGGCGAGCTCTCTGTTACATAAAAAAAAAACCAAAACACATAAAAATTGAATGCGTGTACTGCATTGGCTGTTTTCATGAGGTAAGCCCCGCCCACTGAGATACTTTATGTTATAAAAGTGTTTTTCTGGTACGTATTCCTGGTTTGTGCTTTTTTATTATTTTTAGTAAATATTTCGCCTTTTTACCACTTAGTAAAAACATCCCTGAAGATCTCCCCAACTCAAAATATGTATTAATTTACACGCACCCTAAACAGAATGGAGTCAAGTCCCGCCCACTTCGAATAACTCGGTGCATCTTAGTGAAAAATTTAAACGTTAAGATCTATTAATTATATTCTGCATTAACCGATAATTGAAGTTCATCCTCGCTTTAATCAATTAATTTTAGTGTCATTTTTATCAATATCAAAACGGAACTAGTTAGTTATCGGTTTGTTAAGTGTCGGTGGTCACTTACTCGTAATGATCCGATAGTATTTCAATACTAGGGGGCAGGTAGTAATTTTCGGCCTCGGATTTCGACAAATATTTTTGTTAAAGTGGTAGTAAATAAACTATACTATACATAAAAAATATAAAATCTGCGGAAAACCCTGAAGTTTTTCCAAAATTTTCATAAATATATTCTTTAAATTCAATTAACATTACTCAGATATGACGAATTTTAGAGCGCCCTAATCCGAGATTTGCCTTGATTGCGCCTGTCAAAATTGACTTTCAGCACCCTCGCTTTACTCGGGCGCTTCAAGCCGTCCCTACAGGCGCTGAAATACAACTGAACAAGAAAATTACAGAACTTGGAACCTTGGGATCTTAGTTTTCATTATTAATTCGGCCAAAATTAACCGAATTCAATCTAAAATAAATTTATTAAACCACGGCAGTGGCGTATTTACAGAGGGGAAAAGGGGCAATTGCACCCCCCCCCCAAGGATGACTCGGATTACATCCCTGAAGCTTTCCGTCAATTCGCAACATTTTTTCGCAAGGAAATTAACGGTATAAACTATACTGCTTCTGCACATTAGAATGAGCCTAAAAAAGGAGATGCGGGACATTTGGGTTTTGTTTGTGAAAGTTCATCGAATGTACATTTATGAAGGACTTATCTTGGCCCAATCTCAAAATAAGCTAATATTTTAATTTTTATTTCGAAAAAACTTCTACTGACGCGCATGAATGGATTAACGAGAATCCAAAAATAATCTGATTTGCCACCCACCCCTAGGAATCTTCTAAATACGTCACTGAACCGCGGGGCATGTTCATACGAGCACGAGTCAAGTGCAGCGTACTTCTCCCTCTACAATACGCTATTGCATGTATTTACGTTGAGCACACGTACCGTCAACAGAATGTCATTATAACGTGGCGATTGACTTAAATGTGAAAATACAGGTAAAAAATACATTTTCAAAGTTTAATTGTGAAGTAACCGGTAGCCCTAATTCATTTATTTTTACCTCATGTGAAAGTTCAACATATGTGCCCTTACAGAATGCTCATTGGTTTTCTTTTCTAATTTGAAGGAAAAAAAGCAATACTGAAGAACTAGTTTGAAACTAATTTCGTCACGTTTTAGTAACGCCCTGTGCGAACGGCCTATCGGGCCAGTACGGCCCTTAGGACGCGCAATCTGTGTAATCTAATCCTATTATAATGAGCTATATAAACATATAATATGTACTTTAATTAATTTATGTTTAAACTTCAAAATTAAAATAAATAAATTGATTTTCTGACGAAGCAGACGAAAAGTCTGCGAAATATTAAAACTCATTGTTTTATTACGTTTATTTAACTAGTATAATTTTAAATATTTTATAATTTATGTTTATTTACACTTTTCAAAACAAAAGTAGGTAGGTACATATAAAAAGAATTTTGTTAATTTAGTTACTTATTTATAATATTTTTTATATAAATTGCCGTTAATAAAATTCATCTAGTACGAGGATTATCACAATAAGATATTTTCTAAATAAGGTCTGGTATTCGTTGCTTCCGGCAATTACTTGCATTATGAACTTGTATTTTGATGTTGCTTTTACGACTCGTTAAATATTTCTTTATAAATAAATTTTTTTAATGATAAATCTTATTATCATTTCTGACTTTATAACAAAGTAATTATTTTGAAATTTTACAATAATATTTCTAGTGAACATTATGTTTTGTTTAAGTAGATACTACTTTTATTTTTATGAATACTATTTAGCAAAACACGAGTGTAAGAATCTTTAACTCGGGATACTTCAAATATGAATCATTTTAATAATAAAATTTAATTGAAAATGATTTTTATATTAATTTAACTTGGTCATTATTAAAGAAAATCCTTTTTAATGCAATAAGATTTTATTCCCGCTAAAATGGAAACTAATTCTAATTCTTGATGACCATGCCAGGGGTTCTCAATTCACGGTATAAAAATAATAAATTATAATAGAACTTTGTTGCTTCTTTGTAAATCCTCGGTAAATCCAATAAAATTTACTTTGTATCTTAGTTAAAATTAAAATTTTCTTTTTCTAATTATGTTTGAATAAGTCTTACTTTAATTTCCACTAAAAATACTTGAAATTTAAATTTTCTTTTTTTAATTATGTTTGAATATGTCTTATGTGTGATATTCAAAAGTGTGTGGAAAAGTACTACTTTTCCGCCCTAGCGCGGAAAGTAATACTTTGCCGCACACTTCTAAAAGTGTGCGGGAAAAAGAAAAAGTTCAATAACATAAATCTACAATTATTCCAAGCAAGTTCTTCTCTCCGATACGCTGACACGCACCGCTGATACCAATTATCATGTCTACCTTAAACAATGAAATATCTTGTAAAATCAGCGAAATAGTAAAATTTTATTACCTTCATTTAAAAAAAAGTGTCGTCGTTCGTCTCTTTCAAGAATTTAAAAATCTCGCTTTGAATGGAAAAATGTTAGATCTCTTAATAAAAATATTTTGACCAAATTTCAAAATTTGAATGAAATTGGCAAGTTTTTTTCGGAAGGAAGGAATTTTTCCACATAATAAAATAATATTGTATGAGATCTAACCGCTTTTAAATCAAATTACAAAATTAATGTAATGAGTTTTCCACAATTACAACTTTAAGCCATAATTCCTTTTAGAGTAAATATATTTACAACCTTTTATATTTTATAATAATGAATGATCACTGATTACTTAGTATTGTGAGGATGCAGTCTACACAAAAGCTTGACATTCAATACATATTTGGAATTAGTGACAATGTTGCAATATTATTCAGATATGCCACTCAAGATAAACCTTTAAAAATTGAATCCCAACTCAGCATGTTTATTTCCCGATTAAATTTTTTAGTAGAATCGATAATTTATAACTACAGCATGGATTCGAAGAAGATTCGAATCTATGACCTTGAGGTTTACAACCTTTCTATCTAGGTACTACACAATCAGGTTCTCTTGGTTCCTGCCATGTTTTCTTGTCTTACCGAATTTTAATTAGACTCATTTTATTTAATATGTATATTAACTTCAAAATTCTTATAAAACTTAGGTATAACTAACTCTTGTAATCCACTGAGACAAAGTTGGAAAATTATAGTATAGATTACCATGGTATGCAAAAAGTCGTTTTGGGATAATACGTTAAGCTTTACTGCCTAGATTTTACTGGCAGCTTTTTACGCCATTACTATTATACGGCAATCAAATGATACGTTAACTTTACGAGAGTGGCTGAAGTTTGTAAAAAAATTATAAATTTCCTACTTGTTACAAATTGAACCATTTTCAAGTAATTTATTACGGTTGACGATATCATTTTTAATAACTTCTTAAGATTCTCGGTAAACTGTAACTAAATGTGTTCATCGAGAAATTTCTTTGACTTTCCGGTAGATTTCCTTTTTAGTGCAAAACCAATATTTTGCAATTAATCTATTCATCTTTACATTTAACGTGCTCAAAGAGAACGATTTGATCATTTACGCAACGCAACTGTGTGAGCTCGGTTTATTTATAAGTAAATTTTATATTTTACAAGATACACAAATACACCTCAATCTTTCACTTTAATTTCCAGACTTAAAATTAAATGAAATTCACTTTTAAAATAATGTAAATGTTGATAAAAGTAGATATCAGAATTTCTGAATTTTTAGAGTTTTCTATCTAGTTTTTCATTTGAGGCTGAGTTTAACGATAGCGACGCGCCTGTTGAACTGCCAACTAGTATATAAATTAGTTTATCTGAGCTGATCAAATGCATTATATACGTAAGGTATCACTAGACATACCGGGTTCTATCTCCCAGAGGACGACTTTTTATGTAGTAGTATTTTCCAGCTACAAAGTTGGAGACGATGCTATCCGTTATCGATAAATTTTAATTATCTCTCTTATACATCATTTTAAAAAATAATTAAAAACAAACATTTATTACTAATATACTAAAATTCTTGTTATTTACTTTCAGGTCTATTATCAAGATGCCTAAACTACATGAAATGCAGCTTAGAAATGCAAGAACAACACTTTTAATTTGTAATTATTTAATTTTTTGATTTGCTGAAACCGTGGACAATACGCCATGTTGCCTACTAATGTAATGTCCTTTATGAAAAAGGTGAGTTTTAATTATTTTATTAATTATTAATTATTCTTTGAAAATTGAAATAGCTATTTGTGTTCACTATTTGTTTTTTTTCTCAGTTTGTTGCATTTCTTTATTGACGTTTCCTTATCAAGTTTTAATAAATTATTAATATTTAATACTGCAACCTCGTTAAACATAATAAAGTAAAATGTTTCTAATAATTACTTTTGCTGCGTCACTATAGTAGTTCATCAGAGCTAAACAAATCTTCATTTAGTGCGCAATTTTATTTGCAATTAATTAACCTACGAGTTTACGTGCCCTCCGATGCTCGGAGGTGATCATAAAGGAGTTAATATCTCTCCGGATTCAAACAGAGTAAACAATGACTGTCTATTATTATAAATAATTCTATTAATTAAATGTATAACAAAAATAATGCTAACAATTTTTCAATTTTTGAAAATCAATAATTACTCAAAACTAGACCACTGATTCCATTGTTTTTGGCAAATATTATGTAATATTATTGTTTTTACGATTATTCATTATTCGCTGATTCAAATCAATGCAAGAACCCTTAACTTGGTAGACAAAATTCATGAAGCATAGTAGGGTAAGGTGGGGTAAGTGTGTATCCGGGGTAAGTGTGTAAGCACGAAATAATTCTTATTCTAATAATATGCAGGTGCCTCTGTCTATGGTACATTAAATAACGGGCCATAAGAAACCATTGTAACCTACAATCGAAGTTAAGATACTTGCTATATTGGCGGGATAATATAATCTTTTATAACCACTTGTTATATTATAGTATATAATATGTAAATAGTATAATACATCCCAAGTAACACACTTTCGAATATTAGACGTATAATAATGATCTAGACCAAACGTAAATTACGTCTACAATTCGTATGATGAAAACTGATATTAGACGTCAAAATGTCCGCGGTGGACCCTCAAATATAGACGTATATAATATACATCTAATAAACGTATATTACTACGTATAATATTGGTAGTATGTTACGTCTATAATCCAATGATCAAAACGTATATTAGACGTTAAAATGTCCGCGGCGGACCCTCAAATATAGACGTATATAATATACATCTAATAAACGTATATTACTTCGTATAATATTGGTAGTATGTTACGTCTATAATCTAATGATCAAAACGTATATAAGACGTTAAAATGTCCGCGGCTGACCTGCAACTATAGACGTATATAATATACATCTAATAAATGTATATTATTACGTATATTATTGGTAGTATGTTACGTCTATAATACAATGATCAAAACGTATATTAGACGTTAAAATGTCCTCGGCGGACCCTCAACTATAGACGTATATAATATACCTCTAATAAACGTATATTAACTATGCATATTATTGGTAGTATGTTACGTCTATAATTCGTATGATGAAAACGTATATTGGACGTTAAAATGTCCTCGGCGGACCCTCAACTATAGACGTATGTAATGTACATCTAATAAACGTATATTACTACATATATTATTGGTAGTATGTTACGTCTAAAACTCGTAGGGTGAATACGTATATTAGACGAATATAATATATAAAATTATAAGCATAAATAAAAGAAATTACTTTTGAATTATATATTTTAATTTCTTAAGATTGTTAAACTTTGCAATTGTAAGTTTGTTGTATCTTATAAATTTATCTCATATTTCGTCTTATATATCTTGAACTTTCCACCTTCGTATATCTATAAAGTTAAATTATTAATTATTTGTACATTTATTTGAAATTTACTTACCTTTTTTTTTTCTAAACAAACCCACCCGGGAAGCGAACGCTAGACCTTCGGCCCTTGAAACCTAACGCTGTAACCATTGAGCCACGGCGGGACATATAGAAAGTTTTATTTTTTAATCTTGTTCTTCTATCCCTGTTTCATATTTAATTATTTTATTTTAGCAGCCAAATTTATTTTAATTTTTTCACAATCCAAACTCAATTACCAATTATCCCTAAGCTAATTTTTTAAATTTTATATCCAAATTTAAATTATTTCCATTGCAACGCTTTAAAATTATTTTCTTTTATTTTTATTCAATATAATGAAACACATCAAAAACTTTATAAAACACCTTTTATTATTTTAAATTCTATAACTTTTATAAATTTAAAAAACTTTGCAGACCATTTTTATGGTCCATAACTACTTGAGCACGGCCGGCTGGTGGAAATACGTCACGTTCTACCTATTCTTGCGCGCCAGTTTCATTTTCAAAATTACCGACACAAATTTACAAAATTAAAATTTTCAACAAACATTGCATTTACAACTTTTAAATAAATATAAATAAAAACAATTCCAAACAAAAATAATCCATGACAATAATATATTAACAATAATAATTAATAAAATAATAAAGCAGAAAAATAATCATTTTTAAATGAAAAATATTTTTATTAATTTGCGAAAAATATGTACAAAATTGTTTATTACAGTTTCTTTTTTTAATTGTCCGACAATATTTACAACTTATCTTCTAATTTAATACAAAATGGGAAAAATTGCATAACCATTTTTGTAATCAATAGCAATGCATTTATGAGATATTTCTGCTATAGAAAAATTTTCGTGCTTGCTTTCTCGGCATACATAATAAATATTGAGTTTCGATGATTCCAATGGGACATCGTACAAATTAAACATGTATTTAAATGAAATGCCTAAACACCTATATTCTCCATTTAAAAAATAAATTGATTGTATGAAATAAACTTTATTATTGGCAAACACAACATTGTTTGAACTTTTAGTAGATACACTAAATTTGTTTGTAGTTAGTTTATTACATTTAAAATATCCTGCTTCTTCGGCATATTTTCCTTCAACGGTTACTTCATGTTCGTTAACAACTTCACATTGATTCTTGGTATCAAAATCCATTTCTTGAATGCGATTATAAATTTGTTGTAACGGTAAATGTTTCCCTCTTATTTTTCGCTTTAGTTTACCTAAACAATTTTCGAAAGGAAAGCAACTATAACTTTCTAATGGGCCATATTTTTCCACATCACTACATATATGTATTAAAGAATGAACATTATAAACTACAAAATGCTGATCATAAATATTGGGGCTTGAATTGACAAATTCAAGTAAGGCACTTTTTGCAACATTTATAAATTGTGCTGAAAAATTAGCATTTGTCAAAATAAATACAGCTGCATGGAATAACAGAAAATGTTTGTAAATGTCGGCACGAACATTATTTTTTAATAATATGGGTCCACCATATAATAAAAAGAATCTAAATTCAGTGGCTTTCCATCTTTTAAGATCGTCAATTGATCGTAACTTTCTTGAAAAGTCGTCAGGAATTTTCAAATTTCGAATTTTAATATTAATTTTATTAATAGAAATTCTGGACATTTTAATCTGGCGATTATTGCCTTCTACTAAATACTTAACTAACAATCGCTTGGTAACACCCAAGTACAACATGTGCATGGGATCTAGCACAAATTGCGTAACTAGCCCTATATTTAATTGTAGTAATGGAGATTGCCGTTTAATATGAATGTCAGAGTTTTCAGTTTTTAAAAAATCTGCGTCTTTGCGATCTTCAAAATATTCATTTACAGGAAAGAAATGTTTTTTATTTGCATATACTGCCTTAATGGTACATCTTTCACATGCAACCTTACTTGTATGACCCATAATTTCCTTTAAGTATGATCTTGCAGGAGAATCACATGTAAAAAAACTAATTTCTATTTTATAAATAGTACCGTTAAATTCAAAACCATTTTGAAAAAGTTCTTTGTATTCTGCAATAAATCTACTAAAGTAGACATCTAGCGAATCTGGTTTGCTTCTTCCACAAAAAATTGCGATTATTATAGGAGATTTATCTACAAATTCACTACATTTTCCTAGAATTGGCCAAAATTGAATAGTACTGTTATTATAAAGAGGTATTCCATCAACATTAATTTGCAGAAATAGTTTCGAGCTAGAAATAATACGTTCGTTTTTCATTTTCTTTATAAGTGCATTTTTAATGCCCAAATAAACCATTTCTCCATTTTCTAATTTAATAGTACTTACAGTTCTAGGAGTACCTAAAATCGAACGAGCATCTTTCTTCAAGAATGCATATTTGGGACGAATAAGCACTAACAACTGATTCAAGGCAGTATGTGTCAATTGATTTGATATTGCCCATTCTTTAAATTTTTTTAAAAACAAGCTTTGTTCCTGTTCCTCGATGTCATCGTTAGATTTAACAAAAGGTGGCGAAGGTATACAGTTTTTCATATAATCTTTATTATAAATGTTAGAAGTTTCAGAGCTAATGTCATTATAATCAATCGCACCACTTTCATCACATAAATTCACTTCACTTTCAAGATCATCAATACCTTTTCTTTCTTCGTTTAAATTCTTTTCACTTTCATTAACATGATTACGATGAACTGGTAATATTGGATGCTCAATATCAACAGATGGTTTGCTTTGAATTAAATTTAACACTTTTTTATCGGAACCACTAAATATACCTGCAAGAACTTTGTCTGTACCAGCTTTAATGTTACGTCGTAATTGCCGTTTAGATAATATTTTTCTAGACATTATGTATTAATAAAATTTGCGAATTCTTATTGAGTCAAATTGTAAATTAATTGATGGTTTCCGTAGATTGTTGATTGTAGAATAGATTGTTTCGACAAATTTCTGAAGTTTTAAAGTTTTTCTTTAACGTCGGTTCGTTTGGTTTAAGCAGATAGCACTAGACTAGTCAAGAATAGTTTAAATTGCTTTATTACCTAAAAATTTTGCGGAGGTTAGTTTGCAAAATAAAGCATTAAAAAACAGATGCCGTTTATTGGGGTGCAGCCGACTTGGGCTAGAAGTCGGGGTACAATTAAATAACATTTTCTTAGTGACAAAATCGTGAACAGTGCAGTATGTACGCAGCAGTAGAATTTCCTGATAAAGAAATTGCCGTAGTTCCCATGTCATGGGTAATCGGAGCTTCACAGTGTTATTGGCCAAACATTAAATCCAACGAAGCTTTGATAAGGCTTGTAAAGAATTTAACCCTACCGAAAAAATGGCCAATATATACATTAAAAAAAATTTTATTTACGCACGGTAAGTAAATAATAACGTAGCTAATTGTCAAATAACTTGTACTATTGCCTATAGAGAATTATGACATTGCTGAAGAAAGATGCAATAAAATTATATCTGAGTCGGAAAGTTCATCGAATAATGGGAATTCAAACTCATTGGTTTTCAAAGGCATTACTGTTGATAAGGACATGCCAAGTTCAACAGACAGGTTTGTATTAATATTCAAAAAATTCAATATATTGTTCTACTTCTATTCTAATTTTAGTTATTCTGAAGATAGCTTTAGTGAAGATGATTTAATAAAAAGTATTGGTAGCCGAAAAAGGAAACATAGGTAAAATGTTTAACTGCTGTAACTAATTATATTCATTGAACATTTTTTTTACAGACCTGAAGTTAATGTTTCAAAAAAAAATAAATTATCTACTAATCAATTGATTCTTGATGCATCAACTAATAGTACACCGCGTTCCACGCGTGCTGAAAGTATGATTCAAAATAATATATTGACATCAGCAGCAATGGACAGAACAATCGACATAAATGAAGATAGAAATAACGGCGAAATGTTAAAAAAAATATTTACTGCACTTCAGCAGATAAAAAATAACGTCGATCAAAATACTATCAAAATTGATCAACTATATTATGATATGGTAAAAAAAAATAAAAATTTGGTTATTAATCATACTGTACCGGAAAATTTTCCTAATCTGCCATTAACAAAAAGGGATGGTCTCATTATTCTGGAAACCTTTTTAGGTGACAAGAACAATTTTAGTTATTTGGTAAGTCATAGTTCATAGATAACATTAAAACTAAAATAAATTGTTATTTTTTTAAATTTTAGATACACCGATTATCTGTTGTCGGGGGCACAGACGTAAGAAGTACAACAATGAATATTTTGAAATTTTTACTCTCCGACCAGTTGGCATCGCAATATAATTGGGAAGGACGCGATAGAGCGCATACCGCCGATGCGGAAAGAAAATTGGCTTTTAAAAACACGAAAGTAATGGAAGCTATTTATGGTAATAACCTCAAATGATATTTCATTAATTAATTAGGATAATCATTTGCCATTTTTTTAGATGCAGTCAAATTGGCATATGCCAATAATTCTCAACGAAGTGACTTGAGTGATAAAGATATAGCTGCCGCAGTAAAATCATGGCTGAAACTAGCGCCACAGCGTTCTAAGAAAAAATAAATTGTATTTTCTCTAAATTTGTAAAAATTTTAATAAATAGATAATTATTTAAAGTTTTGTTTTGTCAGTTTTGTTTAATTATTACTAATATACCGGTTGACTAACCGAACATGTAGTACAAAATAACATGAGAAACTGACTTATTTAAATTTCTGCTTAAAAACCTGGTAATCAATGGTATCAATTTGAAGAGATTTTTATTCCGCGTTTAAACATACCAAACACTTGACATTTTGTTTTTTAATTATTGTTAAAAAATTGTAATAAAAAAAAGAATTTTATAGCGCTTTTAAAAATAACTAATAGTCGCCTTGTTTGAATTATGATTAGAAACAATGGCAAAGAAATTCAAATAAGGCCATTGTTACTTTTAAAAAGCGATATTTTTAACATTTATTCTAATTGAGGTTTTACCAATAAATAATAAAAAACAAAATATTAAGTATTAGGTATATCTTTAAACGCGGAAGAAAATTTCTGTAAATTCATACCTTTTTAATTTTTAGTTCCTTATAATGGAAGAAGGAATTTAAGAATAATTAATTTCCTATTTTAGTTCTGTGTATGTTCACTTCTTCGGACGGTTATGCATTATTATGCAATTATGGAGTTTGCAATGGAATAATGGAATTGGCATATCTGGGTTAAATCAATGTGAAACCGACGTATTCTTGTTTTCTATCTTTGTTCTGATTATTACTTTTTTTGAAATATGACAAAGATAACCAAATATCTTGCGTCAAATGTCACTGCAAGTCATACGAGACTTAAAATTAATTCGACTATTACAATGCCTAAATTCTTTAATAATAACGTTTAATATCATTGTATTTAAAATTTAATTTTTAACTTAAAAAAAATTTATTTTTACTATTTAGGGCTCGATTTATGGCTTCAGGGTAAAACATTTACAGTTATACTAGAAGATTTAAGCACCAGATGTGCTAGAAACGATGAAGGTCAGTTTTTAGCCAAAACAAACAAAAAGAATATAGTTTACGCATTTTGTTATGATTATGAGTTGGGACCATTGGTTAGGACACACAGAGTTTGACCGCCATTTATATTATTCAACCGAGTTCAGCTCTTCGCAGAAAATAAAATAATTGAGGACTGCCGACAGAAGTTAAAACTTAAAACTCGAAAATATTATAATGTCACGCATTTGGTACGGAAGGGAAGTGTTATTATGCAATAAAACAAACGTTTCATAAGTCCAATCGTTTCCTCCTAAATTTTGTAATAAATAAACATTAAAAATTTGTGCAAGCACGCGGTGCTCCCGAGCGGTCAAACCCATCCAGTTACTAACCGCGTCCAACATTGCTTGACTTCCATGATCGGGTATTCTTAATAATGGTATGGTCGTTGCAACGCACATAACATATATCGTAGATATAATATCTACTACTTTGTGTATGTAAATTTATACGTATATAAAGTATAAGTCTATTAAATGAATTTTAAAGGCCAAAATTTTACCTGTCATGTTTAACTTATAAAAGACAATTTATATTGAGTATTTACGTTTAGATCAAACGTTTATTAAACATATACCGTAGATATAAAATAGACCATTTTGTGTATGGTAAATTTATACGTATAACATTATAAGTCTATTAAACGTATTTTCAAGACCAATAATCTACTTGTCATGTTTAGCTTAAAAAAAAATTATTTTGAGTATTTACGTTTATAACAAACGTTTATTAAACTTATATCGCAGATATAAAATATACTATTTTCTGTATGGAAAATTTATACGTACTATAACATATAAGTCCATTAAACGTATTTTAAAGACCAAAATTCTCCTTTTCATGTTTAACTTTAAATAAAATTTTATATTGAGTATTTACGTTTCGATCAAACGTTTATTAAACATTTCTTGTAGATATAAAATATACTATTAAGAATATGGTAAATTTATACGTATAATATATAAGTCTATTAAACGTATTTTCAAGACCAAAAATCTACTTGTCATGTTTAGCTTAAAAAAAATTATTTTTAGTATTTACGTTTATAATAAACGTTTATTAAACTTATATCGAAAATATAAAATATACTATTTTCTGTATGGTAAATTTATACGTATAACATATAAGTTTATTAAACGTATTTTAAAGACCAAAATTCTCCTCTTCATGCTTAACTTAAATAAAATTTTATATTGAGTATTTACGTTTCGATCAAACGTTTATTAAACATTTATCGTAGATATAAAATATACTATTATGAATATGGTAAATTTATACGTATAACATATAAGTCTATTAAACGTATTTTCAAGACCAAAAATCTACTTGTCATGTTTAGCTTAAAAAAAATTATTTTGAGTATTTACGTTTATATCAAACGTTTATTAAACATATATCGAAGATATAAAATAGACCATTTTGTGTATGGTAAATTTATACGTATAACATTATAAGTCTATTAAACGTATTTTCAAGACCAAAATTCTACTTGTCAGGTTTAACTTACAAACAAAATTATTTTGAGTGTTTACGTTAATATCAATCGTTTATTAAACATGTATCGTAGATTCAAAATATACCATTTTGTATATGGTAAATTTATACGTATACCATATACGTCTATGAAACGTATAATATTGGATTAATTTAAATATGGTACATAAAGGGTATATGATATACGTATATACGTATACCAAAATTAGACATAGACCAAAATTATTCCATATATCTCAATTATATACGTCTAATATACGATCGTGTGTTACCTGGGATATAACTTGAAAAGTTTAACAGTTAATAAAAAATTTCTTGCAGCAATGGAAGAATTAAATACCACAGTTCTACACACTTGCCTCAGACTTTGTCATTTCTTGATATGTGTAATAAATTTAGATCGTCTACACACTTTCCCAATTTTACGTGGGAAGTGTGTACTATGGACATGAAAAATGTATATGTAGAAATAAATGCAAAAAGTTGTTCATAATAAAGTTTTGTTCTGAAGACTTGTAGGATATACGCATAATTATATTATGCTAAAATTTGAAATCTGCAACTTAAATGCTTTACTCAGAAATATGGTACTTATATGAACTATCAAAATATTGCTACACACTTACCCCACCTTACCATAGTTGTTTCTTGCTGTTCCCATAGTTTCCTTGCGATTTGTATCTATTCCTTGATAGATAGAAAGACAATTATGTAGTAGTAAGTACTTTGTAAATTACAATGAAAAGAAGAAATCTTAAATTATGTTCCTGGGTGAAAGTAAGAAAACGTTAAAAATAGTCTTCACGTGTTTGCAGTCGCGCATTTTCAAGAATATAAGAAAAAATGTTACTGATGCACATAGCAATAGCTTTTTTTAAATTTGAAGTGAGGGTGTGAATTATTTTGTAAATAGCACTTCTGATTGTTCTCCCAAGTTGTAATAAATTAAATTTCAACACGAACAATGTAATGTGAAAAATTATTATGAGGTGAAAGTGCTTTACACTTTCAGTTGCTATTTCTGCCCAATTATAGAACTAATTTGATACATTATAATTTACCAATATATATTATATTATATAAATTATATAATATATTAATTTTAAGTATTCAATCAAAAGTTACAAAGAAAATATTTAACAGGAGTATACGCAAAGACAGTGGGTGGAATAGCAAGTGTCTAAATGATAATGTAAAATACAATTTTTATATTTTATACATAATTATATAAATTAGTGAAACTACCATATAACCAATTTCAATTCCACAGGTTGACGAATTTATTCATATACACCATATACCGACGAAATTTCTCTTTATTCAAACGGAAATTAAAGTCAAAATGAAAACGACATAACATGATGTGTAAAGTCAATCGTAATAATCGAGTTTTATGTTTGATTATAATTATTTATGCTAACATAGACTTGATTATGCAGAGAGTGTCCGGTGGAGGGATTTATAAAAGGGAATTATTATACTGAAACTTACTGGATTAGAATTATTGTGTCTTATATTAAGATATTTTTATTTATAATAATAATAAATACAAAAAATTGAGAAAGCTTAATTAATTATTATAGTTTTTAAATTAATTATACTTGTATTACGTATCTTATTTTGTTCAGTAGCAGGTTAACCAAAAAAATTGGGTTTACCAACGAAATACGTTAAAAATGTTTTTCCTGAAATATCATTGGTTAACCTAAATTTTTGGGTTTAACCTGCAACTGAACAACTGATTCTAATAAAATTAAATACTAAATTATAAATATATTATTATAATTAATTGACGTATGTTCTTATCAGTTTCTTTGTAATTTTTTATTAAAACTAAAAAAATCTTACAAGATTGAAAACTAGACATGTGGGATTACTCCTAAATATTTTACGTACGAGTATTTTGGTTCTCTGGAAACCATTTCTAAATTTGTGGCTACTCTTAAGTCGTAATTACACTATTGTAATATTCGGTTAAATGGAATGCAAGAATGTAAGAAATTCAACAGGTATTTCAAAATTATTATTCTAATAACAAATAAATCTGACTGACAAACATTTACGAACGTATAAACGGTGATTTAACTATTAAATAACCTATAAATTAATGTCAAACCAGTGTTATTTTTGGGATCATGGCACCATTAGCAGATTTTACGTTTAATTTACTGACAATCGATGTGCTTGTCAGGGGCGGATTGATCACAAAATTAACATAAGCCGACTGTCGCTAAAGCTATATTGACTAAATTTTTATTTATTTTTGTAAACTGGTTAAAGTTGATCGATATTTTTATCGTAATTTTTTTTTTCTATTTATGCATAGATAGTACTACGCCACGGGAATTGAGCATATGCTAACCGCTCGCTCACTAACGTATTTGCTAACTAAAGCTATCTTTGTGACTGCTTCTTTTATTATGCTATGAATATCAAACAATTTATCTGATATATGCAGGTACTTTATCTTGAAATTTTTCAGAAGATTGCCTAAGGTGCTATTTATATTTACACACATACACTGCTTCGAATTGTACGCCTTTTAAAAATTGATCGATTTTTAGATGTTGTAATACATACTTTTTTCTATTTCATTATTTCATAAGGCAGCAGGTGGGCGCTTACAATATTAAACCTTTTTTAGGTCTAACACTGAACTTGACTAAAACCGAAACTGGCCTGTTAAATGAAATATTAAAAAATTAACCGAAGAGCAATCTACCTAATAGATACGGAGGCAGCCCACAATATGAGAAATGCCTGATAGAATTATCCACATATTATCTATTACCAAAGTAATTTGAAAGCGAAAATTTTTCCAAATCAGCGCATTTTGCATTTTAGCAATAATTAAAGAACGAATAAGTTTTGCAATACTCAAACGAGTGAAAATACTTTTTCAATTGATAGATACCATTTTCATTCTTATCCATTACAATGGGAAGCCAGAACCTTAAAAAATCTTATTTCCATGTTATTTCCCCCTGTACGGATATATGGCGTGTCACTTGGTATATGAAAGAGTTTTGTAATAAATTAACATGGAAGCATTTCCGTGCTATTGCCAGTTATTACTTTACCGATGACATTTATATTATGAAAATAATGTGATTGTGTTGCATTAATTCATTAGAACGTTAAGCTGTAGGCATATTGTCCTGCAAATATTATTCTCGTTTGTGTCACTCAGAAAACTTAAATTTCATGTTCTACCAGGATTATAATACAAATATCAAAACATTGTGATACAATATTATAAAGAAACTTTTCTGTTTTTACGTGTAGTATGGCAGTTATAAATATAAAATCGACTCGATTGTGCTAACTTTATAAAAGGAAACTATGCATACCAGGTATATTTGGAACAGGAATACGACGGGTGTGATGACCTATTGGTGATATGATAAATGGAAAATTTAACAAGAAACCTCGATTGGGTAAACATTTGAAATATTAATTATAAATATGCCAAGAACTTATCTTCTTAAAAAAACTTGACAGTTGGAGCTTTTTACCTTGGTGTTCTGTAAATTTTCCAGATTTATCTAGATATTATAATCAATTAATTCTTATAAATAAATTAGCGATTGCATCAATTCACTGCTGTGGTAATTTTTGGAGTTAAAATTTTGATGTTTAATTGCTCCGACTCACTCATCGAAGTAAACAGGAAATCTACGTAATCGTGGTAAATCGAGGAAGTCCACAATTGCCCAAAGCAAAAATATAATTAACACATAGGAATATTAAGTATAAAAAAAAATTGTTTGAAAAATCAATAAACATATTATATTATACAAAGTTGATATGCGAGCTAATCCTGAATGAGGCTGAAGGATTCTTTCTTTAAATCGAATTAAGATTATACAAGAAAATCTAAATTCTACCAAGAATTTACATTACATAATTTTAAACCCACATTTATAAAGAACCGCTATGTGCGGGGGTAATCTTACGAAAATATTCGTTCAAATAATCTCAATGCGTTTTACTCGATATTTTGAATGATCCATGAAATAATTTTATGTTCGAAATGTGTATTTGCAATTTTCACTCTCAAGGGCCGTATTTAGACTAAAGTTTCGGGGGGAGGGAGGTTAATGATAAAGTTGAATGCTTTGGTTTTCAACATTTTTATGTTGTTTTCTGATTTTTTTACGATTGCAGTCGGACTTCCTAAACTTTATTAATTGATAAATAAGTTTGGGGGGGGGTTTCTCATCTATCTATGACCCCCATATATTTAAGTATCGTCATTTGAAGATTGCAAAAAGACGTTGCCAATAATATAAATCACAACGAATCCAATCATTTCATTGATATAATATGCATCTAAGTGAATATTATACTGAATTTTACGTATATTTTACTGACAACATGAATATAACGTTAGACTGTTTGTTTATTTAAATTCTTTGCTTAAAAAGAGAAATCTATGTTTCAATTTGATTATAATTTAGGAACGTTTGTTTTATTAAAACAGCTCTGTGAGAAATGCTCTTATGGATAAATTCTGGTAATTATCTAAATTTTACACATACACGACCGGTGGAGTGTTAAAAAGAGAGATCTGAGTGTCTCAATTAGGTTATCAAGTTAAGAACTGTCATTTTATTAAAAAAAATTGCTCAAAGAGTACGTAGATTACAAGTTAAGAATCGTTTTATTATTAAAATATATTGCTGAAAATAGAGACCTCTATGTCTCACTTAGGTTATAAGTTTAGGAACTTGCAACCATTTATAAGTTTAATATTTGTTTTTTCCTTTTTCAGTTTGACAACTTTACATGCCTTTATGTTAGTTAAAGTTTTATAAATTTTTCACTATCTAACGCCTACCAGCAAGATAGCAGAGAGAGGTTTATCTAGACCTATTTCTTCCATAGAAACTTAATGCTGTTTTTGGCCGCCCACTTTGAATAAAAGTTTTTCCTTTCATTTTATTAATTCTCATGTTCCTTGCATATCTGGAAAACTTTTTCTATTCATCATCTCGCGACGAAGATTTTCTATTCTTAATTATAAAAACATAATATAAACTGATGGTTTTAGTTTGTTTGCTGCTATCTAAAAATAAAGAAGTATTTGTAATGTAAAACTCCACAAGTTTAAAAAAAGATTATATTAGCAAGTAAAAACTAAAAGCAATTTTCCGTATCAGCTACGTGGTAATTGATTCTCGGAAGATGAATAGTTAATCCTCAATACAACAAACAAGTTTCTTTTAACCTTCAAGTGCGCTATCGAAAAACCGAATTTGTGGATAACAGATTTAATCTTGTTTGAAATTTATCCTCTCTTCATATTTCAAACTTTCCTTAATCTATTAACCTCGCATATGTATTTTTGAATACCACTCTAAAAAACAGTTAAAAACAGTCTTTTCTTATTTATAGTTATCTGCAAGAAGTTTTTTAAAACTAGATGTAAAATCTTTAATTTTGGCATATTTTTTTCAATTAGCAATACAAAGCATCATATTATTATCATTAAAAATAATGATATGAAATTATCAGCTATTTTATATCATATAAATTCTGTATCTGTGTGTATCTAATATTTATAGAGTTCAATCGATTTAAATTTTTTTCTTCGGGATCTCAATCACATAAATTTTTTCTAAACTGTCATTACAAATTTCAAAGCTCAGTTTCAGACAATTTTATATTGACGTTCTTATTTTCACTTTATTAAAATCAACAACTGCTTTTTAACTGCGCTATTATAGTTTTGAAAATTTCGGGATGTATACTTTCGTTGCTGAAAGCTTTCTTCCATTATTTCTCGCTAATTTGTATAATATATTATAGCCATACCAGAAAATTGCCTAAAATTTGAGTTATAAATTTAGTTAATTAAAAATAATACTAAATTAATTTTCGACATTTTTTTAAAACTTGCATTACTAAAACTTAATTTGGTTTACATGAAATAACACAGAGTAACGTTTATTATCGTTGTAGCTAAATCTTGCGGTGTTAAGATAAATCTAAGTAAACCTAAGTAAGATAAATACTGTTGGGATGCTGCTTGTAGCGAAATAAAAAAGTAAGGTCAAAAATTAATGGACCTAAAAATAATCTAAATTAAACAAGTAGACTACAAGCCCATGGAAAATTTTATGGGGTCAAATGACCCACCATGAATCTTGTTTAGAACGATGCTGGTATATGAAAGAATAACTTTAAGCACTATGCCGTCAGTTTTGAACGGTACAGGTGAGTACACGGGTAAATTGAATTTTCCACCTAAAGATGGGAAATTACTACCAACTATTTTTGTACGGCTTTCTTCAAGATGAGAAATCATAAAAAAATAATAACGAAGAACCTAGTGCCGTACAAAAATAATGGTACCGGGAGCGAAGATATTTTTTTAATTTCCCGAAGATTTTCTAATCGGTATAAGCGATTTATTACTGTACGGCATTTGTGTCATTCGATTTGTATGCTTATGCAGATTCATTATTCAGAAACGCCGTACATGTTTGTTGGTACAGGGTGAGAAATCCGGGCCCGCAACCCTTCATCTCTAATTAGTATAGGGGTAGTGATTTGAAGCAACTTAAAATTTAATGATCTTAATACTATTTCATGAACCGATGATGTATTTCGTCATGCCGTACATTTTTTATGGAACATATGGGTGTTTGGGGAAAATTACTTTCGCACTGAAAAGAGCGACTTTAGGGTGAAACTGTTTTGTACGCGTGCCGTTGACGCAGGCGCTGTGATTGAAGTTTCATTGTAGGTAGTGCAGTGGTGCCAATCGAAAAATGCGTATTCCCCTACTGAAGATCTTAAAGTCCCCAATTTACCCAACCTACATTTCTAAAAACCCCAAAATACCCTTTCTAAGCGCATGCATTCATGTTTTTATATCACTCCGTAATCATTGATTAATCAGAAAAAACATTATTTCTTGTTTTATAAGCCCTGATGGCAAATGTCAAAATTATTTAAAAAAGTGCGTCACGCGAAAAACCTACAATTTGGAGAATACCCAACAATTGGCAACACTGATTGTAGGTACAAACAGTAGCGTCTATTTCCGGAACCGTCCATTTCTCCCTTTTTCGCATTATTGTGAGTGTAGTAGTAATATTATGTCGAACCACGAGGACAGTTCTGTTTCTGATAATAATATTGAAGAAAGTGACGAAAAAAATTGTTTTATTTGTGGACTACTGAGTGATCCGATTATATAATATAATATAATATATAATATAATATAATATATATAATATAATTTAATTATAATTATAATTAGAAAATTATAATTGAAATTATAATTTAATTATAATTGAAATTATAATTTAATTATAATTGAAATTATAATTTATAATTTGAAATTATAATTTCTGATGAAGGCACAATCAGTGCCGAAATATTAAAGATTTAATAATTTAATCTATTACTGTTTGTTTAACTCGTTTTATTTTAATTTAATTTTATATAAATTTATTTAATCAAAAAATCCTGGAAAAGCTTATACGCTGAAAATAACGGTTTTTAGTTTTGGGGTATATTATTCACAACGTTTAATTTCATAATTATGAACGGCATTGTAATTTTGAATTATTATTAAATATTATCGACATAATTTTGTTAGTGCCGTTCAGTAATTAATGACCGTAAGGGACACCATAAACGTCTTCGAAATTTTTATCAGCTGTAAAAAATCATCTAAATCAAAATGTACGGCATATGTGTTTCTTTGTTTTTTCATCTTTGATGAACTTAAAATGGCAATAATATTTGAAAATATTACTCCTCTTATAAATTAAGGAGCATTTTAAAAACTTATAAATATCGAAAATTTCATATTTTTCTTTTTATTCATATTTTCATTTGGTTCCATTTATTTTAAACGACTATAAGGTACAACAATAATATTTTGTAACATCGTATTAAAAATTAAGTTACCATACAAGAATATATTATCTTTTAGTCACAAAAATTAGATTTAACCCCAAAATTCAGAAAATTGTTTATTTATATTTATATTAACCATAATTTTTAGACGGCACAATTATTAAAAATTATTTCATGTGTTAAAGAATTTCTTTCAATAGGTGCCGTACATTTTACTATCATCTTGCACCATACTGGTCTAGGGTAAGGGTTGCGGGCCCGGATTTCTCACCCTGTACCAACAAACATGTACGGCGTTTCTGAATAATGAATCTGCATAAGCATACAAATCGAATGACACAAATGCCGTACAGTAATAAATCGCTTATACCGATTAGAAAATCTTCGGGAAATTAAAAAAATATCCTCGCTCCCGGTACCATTATTTTTGTACGGCACTAGGTTCTTCGTTATTATTTTTTTATGATTTCTCATCTTGAAGAAAGCCGTACAAAAATAGTTGGTAGTAATTTCCCATCTTTAGGTGGAAAATTCAATTTTCCCGTGTACTCACCTGTACCGTTCAAAACTGACGGCATAGTGCTTAAAGTTATTCTTTCATATACCAGCATCGTTCTAAACAAGATTCATGGTGGGTCATTTGACCCCATAAAATTTTCCATGGGCTTGTAGTCTAAAGTCTATGTGAAATGTTTACAAAAAAAAACCTTGCTATGGAATTTAAAAGCTTTACTGATAAAACAAACGTGAGGACTTGGATTCACAAGCTACAATAGGTACATACTATGTATATTGTAGTAGTATCCATGTTAAAAACTACTATAACTGCCTTTTGTAATAAAAGTTGCATTATTTATTTGAAAATGGTTTAAACAAAGCATTATTATAAAAAAGTACTTAAATCGATTAGATGTTACATCATTTACATAACAGTTTCTTTAATTTTACGTTTGGAGTTGTGGAATGTTCATTTTAAATCAAATTTCAACAAAGGCGAAATAATTTATATGTAAGAAAAAGAAATTATTTTAAAATTTAACAAAGAAATTCTATTTTCTTGTTATAAAAAAAACAATTTCAAATTAAATTAAAAATGAATTTTCATAGAAGTTATTAAAGTATTTCAAATGTAAATTTATTTTATTATCGATTTATTAACTTCTCAATGTGATTATAGTGTAGACCAAACGAATTACGGTTTTATAAATTAATAATCTAGTTGTAGGATCAATTTAGACATCACAAAGACTAATAATAATTAATAATTGTAATGCTCATTGATAATTTTTACCGAAAAAATGTTAAAATCACTTTCGGTGTAAATATAAATTTACATGTTGCAAAAACAAACTTTTTTTGTCAAATCCCCACATTAAACTTGCTTAATGAGATCTGAAATCGTTTCGTAGGGTATCGTTTTCCAATTTTGATTAATTTCGATAACACCCTTGCTTTATTTATATCTTCCTTTGTTATCAATTTCAATTTTTGTATTTCTGAAATGTCTCTAGAATTTGTATGCGTTTCAAGCTAAAATTAATTTATTTTAACAAATAAACTAACTTAATTTATAGCATAGCATACTATAAGGATACCCAACTAAATTCAAATGAAATTTTATAATACGACGTACACTGGAAAGAAATGTCAAAAATGTGAAACTTATAATTTTAAATTTGATGGATAACGCAGTTTAAGGATTATAAATATTTGAAGTGCTTGAAACCAATTGTTCCAACATTAGCTTATATTTAGCTCTGTTGTCGGACATTTCGCAATCGCCGTTTCGCAGTCGACGAGGTATATCCTGGGTACTAAATTTATAAATTTTAGCATATTTTTAAATACAATAAATATGGAAGTCATTAAGTACTACAAAAATATGAATCTAAACTTTATATGATTAGATATACCTAATATGATTGATTTCAACAAGTCATATGTACTTTTCTTTCTAATCTTACGCGTCTTCATGTTCTTTTTACAATGTATGTACTATACACATAAAGATAAATCGAGTACTAATGTAACGGCCTATCTCTGTATAAAAATAAAAACACGTCACTTGGGCGTTGACCTTTCGGCCCGTGCTCAAAATTCTCACAACTTGGGGGTGCCCGTTCTCAGGAAAATTTTTATTTGATTATGCTGCCACCACCGTCGAACGAACTAACCACCCTTGATTATTCTGAGTCTTTTTAGGTAGCGTGTGACTGCCTTTCGGTCTTCCTCTGCGGCGCTAGGTCCCCGGCTTAACTTTGAGGATTGAAACCTCGATTACGGGTATAGACGAAAATGCACAATCTCTATCAAAAAAAAATAACTTAACTTAATATTTCTCCTTTTTTAAGGAAATAAAATATCGGAGCTAGATGTAGTGTTTTAAATTTATTTAAATGTAATATATTATTAATTTTACACAACACAATATCCCTAATATTATGGTGGCCCTTCTTTACCATAAGAATACTAATAACTACTTTGTATAATATACAGAGTGGTATATAATACAAAGAAAAAAAAAACAAAAGGTTAATAAAATATTTAAAATCAATCACTTACAAAAATTATCTTTTTAAAGTTATCCTATCTTCTCACAATCAAGTGTCGACAACTTCGACACCAAAACAAAAATCACTCAATATAAACTCGCAAATTTCAAAAGTATTACAATTATAATTGCCACACAAAACACACTAAAAAAAAACAATCGATTTCCAAAATCGATTTCCAAAATCACCAAAAATTAACTTCCTTATAAAAATCCCTTAAATCACAAATCACCGACTTAATCGATCCGTTTCACCACCCGCTTGAAACGACTTAATCGATCTCTTTCACCCGCTTGAAACGACTTAATCGATCTCCTTTTCACCCACTTGAACCGACTAAATCGATCTCCTTTTCACCCACTTGAACCGACTAAATCGATCTCTTTCACCCGCTTGAAACGACTTAATCGATCTCCTTTTCACCCACTTGAACCGACTAAATCGATCTGGCTTCCTTTGAAAATTTACCCCCTTTTATATGAAATTTCTACCTACTTTTTCGTGTGCAAAAGATTATTACAAATCATAGTCCAAAAAATCGACTGGAAAAGTACTGCTACTTCGACTAAGGGATCAAATTCACACCGTGTGCCAAAGACAGACGTCATTTTGTCCGTTTGTACCTGGCACGAATCGGTTTTTTAAATTGATTTGCTCTTATCATCAAGAAATAGAATATTGTTCTTGCGATTAGCGTATCCTGTTCGACTCGATTTCCGAAATTTTCCTCCGTCTGGAGGTTGTCATAATCAGCACAACTATAATATTATATTTCTATAAAATATAATTATCAAAGTAATAATTTTCTTATTTAAATAAGGACCCACCAAATTAATTAATATTTAACCATATTAGAATTTAATTTGTTGACTAACAAATTACAAATTAAATTCTGTTCAAAGTGATAAATATTGGAAACCAAAAATAACAAAAATATCAAACTTCAAATTGTTCCCATTTTTGTTACATTACTTCCCCCTTCGAAAAAGATGTGCGCTTGTTCTTTAAGCCACATTCTTTTCAAATGTGAAACATCCCTTAACAAATTTAACAAAATTAAGAGTAAGACTACATGTCCAATAACTAATAGAGAACTAAATTGCTTACGAAACATTCGTAATTTACCAGAAATTTCACTTATTTTTCTTCATTATCCCTTTCATTATCAGGGATGCGCGAAATACACCAATTATCTTTTAAGTCTTTAACTCGAACGCGTACTTGCAAAAATCGTTATTTTATTACTATTAGGCCAACTCACTGACTTCACGAATATCCGTAAAATTATTATGTCTCACTAAGGGTTTGTCAGTTTATTAATAACGCTGGTGCTCCCTTCTTCTACATCGCGTGGTTTCTGCTCAGTCCAATGTTGAGAACGCGATAAGGATGGATACAGATCCGTAGACACGACTTGTGGCACTTTCTCTTTGGTGTCCGCAGTTTTGGTGTCCACAGTTTTGTTATCCACAGTATCTTCAGTATTTTTGTTTTCTTGGTGATGGTGCCGATTGATTAGTACCATTGTTAGTGTGTTCCACAAACTGGCAAATAAAATCACTCCGCAACCCATTGTTTCGTATAAGTGTAGACTATTTATAACTACACCTATACAATATTTAAACATTCGAAAAATTAAGTAAAATCCTAACAGACCACTAAAGAATAGTCCGATATCGGTAAACCATCCCCATACTTGTCTCATTGTATTATGAGCCAATTCTTTCATCTCATGGGAGTCGAACATCTTAAGTGTGGAGTACCCTTGACTTCCTGAATCTAGTCCGGCTACTCGACGTGCTATAATATTTCCTACCGCTTTACGTTCTGTACCGAAAGTCAACACTCTTTGGACTTTTCGGATTTCATCTTGCGTGTATAATCCATTTTGTCCTACTGGTTGAATAGGGCTAAAATCTAATTTTTGAGAAATCTCCACTGATAACTCCTTGGGACTACTTTTTATTGTAGGATGCGGATTTAGTCCAACCCACTCGTTGTCTATATAGTATAAAGGAGGGGTCAATATGTTGCATTCTACTTCTTCTGCATGGTGTTGAATAATGTGCGTCACTGGGGCCATATACAAAGAACGATTATCTATTTCTATAGGTAACTCATGGAAACACCTTTCGGAGCGTCGAATTTTCACTACTTTAGGAACGCATTTCATGACATACAATACTTCGCCTAATACTCTGCCTATGAAACCTTTATCTATTTTCAACGTTTGACTAATGGCATGTGGCGCAAAAGGTGCCATAATTAATCTGTTTCTAAGCACCTCTCTGTGTATCATACACCTTCTATGTATTGTGTCGGTATACAATCGATCAACGCTCCTTTTATACCCCTGCTCAATATATAAAAATTTACTATTTACGTAGCTCATAAGGTCCGTATTATATGGGTTTATCGACTTCTTTAGTTGAAGAGATATTTGCGTTAGGCCTTCCACTATTAAAAGCCTTGGGTGCTCTGTTTGCCAAACTTCTTGATGACATATCATCCTTTTTCTAACCAATGACAAGGCAAAAATCTTTGATTCACCTTCTACTACAACAATTTTTTCATCGCTACCTTTCCGGGTTACTTGAGTTGCTGGTCCTTTATATAAGATACTCAAATCGCTTCCGCATTCGTTTTTTGTAAAGTCTTCCCATACAGTTTCTCCTATTGACATATCAAAACAGTGGCCCGCTGTGAATGAACAAGTCACTCCACCAGACAAATTCACTTCATTCTCTTCTAATTTCACTTGAGCAAGATAATCCCGCACAAAAATGTTTATGGTCGCTAGAACGTACACGTTCTCCCAACTCTGACCCTCTTCATGGTATGTTGCACCTTTGCAATTACCTTCGGCATCGACGTGCCCGATTAACGTCATTGAAGCAGTGGTGCTTCCGTTCATCACTATTTTGCCAATTTGCTGATCATATATCCATAACATCTTGGATTTGTGCACATTGGTACACTCCTCTGGTTCGATTTGATACACGTAACTTGATAATCCGCCGTTTACAAGAGAACTGTGGCTATGCATTCCACAGTAACTCATGATCCGTGTGACTTCTACTAGACAAGTCCAAACTTTTTGTTGTCTTACGTCATTCTTCTGGATTACCTGGACATCCACAAAATTACTAATGTAGTCGGATTCGGGTTCTGGACATTGTGCTACATCCCGAATAGAAATTGCTGAAATGTCGCTACCTTTGTCTTCACAGTCGTAAGCGATGAGACTCGTTGCCTGACCCACCCTCTGTGCGATGATTATTAACATTATTATTGTCCACTTCGCGTATCGTTCGCAAATTTTTAATAACATGGCGAAGCACTTTCACTTTATTTACGTGATCACTGTTCGATTAACTCCGCTTTAATTTTTTTTTTTATCGCACAATCTTTATTTATTTCTTTCCAATAACCGATTGTGGCTCTCAATGACTCTTCAAGGAAACAAAAGTAAAATTAATCAAATAAAAAATTTTTTTTAAAGTTCCTATATCTAACAATGTTCTTGTATCACCGAGTTACTCATTTGTAACTTGAGGACTGAGTCCTTCGTATGAGATACAAGATCCTGAAATAAAATTCATAAATCAACATGGATAATCAAATTAAACATCATGAAATGTAACCCAAAAAAAAAAACAACTTAAATTACCAAAAATAAATCAATACGAAATCGAATATTTTCGTTTACTACTCTTTTCGAATTCAAAATCTCTTCGAAAATTTCCAAATACCGTTAAATCACCATCTCTGGAAATTTAGAGCAAATTTATGATAAACTTGGATCAATTTCCAATATTTTTGAATTACACTTTTAGAGAAGGCACCCCGTGCTCTAAAAGTAACGGCATTCAACCATTCACTCCGCATTCTCTCCCCTGAAACCTGCGTAACTAGCGCTATATTAATCCATTTTCCTTATCAAAAGGAACCTCCCTTATCCCTGATCTTACGGAGATTTAATTTCTTCGAAGTGATTCACACGAGGATCCACCTCGTATATTGAATATTGCGTATATTCTTTATTGTATACAAATTGAAAACCAAGATTCAATTTGGCAATCATTCACTTCAATATAATTGACCGGTATAATTGACCGACTGCTACACCGGAATTAAATTCTCCCATTATTTAAAATTTTAGTGGGACTCCTACCCCCAAGCTATCAAGAAGCTGTAGTATTATTCTTTCCCCGACTACTACACAGGAATTAAATTTAATTTACACCTAAATATTTTGAATTTTAGTGGGACTCCTACCCCCAAGCTCTCAAGAAGCTGTAGTATTATTCTTCCCCCGACTACTACACAGGAATTAAATTCTCCGATTATTTTAAATTTTCTCATTATGCGCCGAAACGTTGCGGCGGTTTTCTGATTCTAGTAGACCTTCGTAGCAACCCCGGATTTTGAGTAGTTTGGCGGTAAAATTCATCTTTGTCTTCTTCTTCTTCTTCTTCTTCTTCTTCCTCTTCCCATTCATTTTCGTCATCTTCTTCCGAAGAAGTCATTCTTAGTGCCGTTGGGCCTTGTTCTATTCTTTGCCAAAAGGGAGGTAGGACTGTGAAATCGCACAATCCATTTTCATCATTGTTGTCGTCACACTCTTCATCGAATTCGGCTCGCTCAACTTCGGCTTCCACTTGTTTATCTTCGTCTTCAGAGACATCTTCTGGACTACCTTGGTAGTAAGGTTTTAATCGGTTTACGTGAACTCCTTGAATTGACCTATGCCCTATCTTCCTAATTTGGTACGTTACTGGTCCCAATATTTTGATAATTTCATGAGGACCCGACCAAGGTCGTACTAACTTTTTCGACAACCCTGGTTTGGTTGCCATTTCTCTTAGGTAAACTAAGTCACCCACCTCGAATCTACGTTCCCGAGCCTTTTTATTAAATTGTTTTATACGAACTTGTTTTGCTTTTTCCGTATTTGCATACACTTTGCCGTAAATTTGCTGTAATCGCGCGTGCAACTCTGACGCGTAATTTTCGGCTATATCGTATTTTACTCGTTCAGGGCGAATAAAATCGTCAATCGGTAAAACTTGCTCACGACCGTGGAGTAGAAAGAAAGGACTGTACCCAGTAGTACTATGCACTGTGCCTCGATATGCCATCATGACTAATGGAATCCAACGATCCCAATCTTGTTGATCATTTGCCAAATAATGCGATAGCATATCTTTCAGTACACGATGCATCCTCTCAATTTGTCCATTGGTGGTGGGCGCATAGCTAGAAGTGTGCAGTTTCCGTATTCCTAAAAGTTCGCAAACTTTTTTAAATAAGTTTGACATGAAATTTGCCCCTTGGTCAGTAAGAAGTTTCTTTGGTGCTCCGTGTCTGGCGATAATATGATCTACAAACACCCTCGCTATGGTATCTGCTTTTTGATCGGGGATCGGGATGGCTTCTGCATATTTTGTAAAATAGTCCTGGAATGTAAGCAAGTAACGATTCCTGTCTTGCGTAAGTACCAAAGGTCCAACCACGTCCATTGAGGTTAACTCCCACGGTTCGGTAGTTGCGGTAAAGTGCTGTAACGGTGCTTTACTAAGATGAGGAGAAGTTTTTCTTCTGTTACACGAATCACATTCTTTACAGTATCGCATAATGTCTGTTCGCATTTTCGGCCAGAAAAACCTCTTCTTGATGTTATCCGATGTCTTCTTTTGGCCCGAATGGCCATACATCGGTGAATCGTGAAAATCACGCAACACTCCTTTTATAAAACTCTGTGGTACAACCAGTTTGTAGTCACTAGTTTCTTCATCAAACTTAAACAAGGTTCCATTTTTATCTTGCACATACTGAGTGCTTACTTCTTTTCTCTCTCCCTCGTTATTAAGTTCGTTCAATATTTTTCCACAAAATTCATCTTTACCTTGTGCGTCTATTATAGCCTCTTTACTCCATTCTGGTAGAAGGCCCCCCTTGTCGGCGTCGATAACACGTATTAATTTGTTACTGTTTCCTCCATTATAAATTGTCACCGCTATCCCGGTGTTTTCGAACACATTTTGAATTATCTTCTCGACTTTTTCCCATTCTAATTTATCTAATCCACAACCAATCTTTGGCATGGCTACGAACCTATCTCCGTTTTGTTGTAACCGTTGAATTAAATTTAGTAAGGCTTTTCTTACAGCCTCATACGTGGGCTTGTTGAAAAACTTTTCCTTGGTTATCATGTAATACACATTGCGCGTTGTTAAGGTTAGTTCGGCTACTTCACCTACCATTTTATTCTGAGATTTTAAAATGGCGATTGAATCGAATCTTTCTCTAAACTCCAGAGCAATTCCTGCTCCCATCTTCATATCGGCCGAGACGCAATGGGCTAATGCGCAACCTGTAGGTGCGTCAAACAAATTTTTATTTAGGACTTCATAATTTAGTTTAGGATTATTCATTGTCGTAACACATTCCTCTTCTTCTTTATTGTACATTCGGCTCAAGGCGTCTGCGTTGCCATGTAGCCTTCCTGCACGATGGATCACCTTATAATCATACTCAGCTAAAAATAATGCCCACCTAGTGAGTCTCGAACTAGGGTCCTGCATACTTAACATCCACTTCAGCGGCCGGTGATCTGTAATCACCGTAAATTTTCTCCCATACAAATAGCACCTAAATTGTTTAATCCCGAAAACCACCCCCAGTAATTCCTTCTCGGTCGTCGAATAATTTAACTCAGCTTTCTCAAATTTTTTACTTGCGTACGCTATAGGTCGTTCATAACCGTCTCGAATCTGACTCAATATCGCTCCTGTTCCTAATCCGCTCGAGTCAGTAGCCAATATAAATTCTTGGTTAAAATCTGGATACACCAGCACAGTATCCGACGTCAATGCCTGTTTTAAGGTTTTGACAGCGTTTTCTACTTCGATCGTTATTTCAAAATTAACATCCTTTTTTGTAAGTTTTGTTAAAGGCGCGGCTATTTCTGCTACTAAAGGTATAAACCTTCGATACCAATTTACCAAGCCTAGAAACGCTCTCACACCCTTCACATTTTTCGGTATGGGAAAATCTTTAAGAGCCTGAATCTTTTCCGGATCCGGGCGAACTCCTTCTTGTGAAACTATATGTCCTAAATATTTCACGCTTTTCTTCAAGAAACTGCACTTTTTTGGTTTCAATTTTATGTCGGCGTCGGCTAATCTTTCAAACACTGCCTCAAGTCTTTTGAGGTGATCGCGACCCCCTTCAGAATTGTGTACTATGATGTCATCTAAGTATACCATACAAATATCGCCTGTAAGACCGGATAATGTCAAATTCATAAAACGTTGAAATGTGCACGGTGCGTTGCTTAGCCCAAACGGCATTTTTAGATACTCATAATGGCCTTGAAACGTGCTGAAACCTGTTAGTGGAATAGAATCTCCATCCATCTCAATTTGATGATAAGCCTCTGCCACGTCGATGACCGAAAACAAGGCTTTATTTCCTGCTTTATATCCTTGTAATAAATCAGAAATATTAGGGAGGGGGTAGTATTCCTTCTTTGTTACCTCGTTCAGCTGACGAAAATCAATACACATTCTCAATTTTTCTTCGCCGTTTGCTAACTTCTTGGTAACCAATACCACTGGCGCTGACCATGGACTACATGAAGGCCGAATAACTTTTGTGGTTAGCAATCTATCTATTTCCTCCTGTAGTACTTCTCGTTGTTTATATGGGATTCTATAGGGTGCTTTACAAATCGGTTTCGTACCCGGTTCTACTACTATTGAGTGTTTTACCTTAGTAGTGCAAGTCAATTCGTCGTCATCTTCTCTAAACAATCCATTGAACCGTCTCAATAATCGTATTAATTCGCGTTTGTTGACTTCGTCTAGGTGTTCCAAATCAAAACCTCTTTTTATCCATTCATCATTCGTCGCATCTATTTTATTTATCGAAACAGCTTGTTGTATTCTATCTTCTTGTACCCCTCCAAGTACTGCCAAAGCAACTTTTTTACCCTTTGAAATGGTAATGGTTCGGCCAGTGAGATTAACTATTCTCAATGGAATCTGGTCGTCTACTACCACCACTGAACTAGCGACATGCACCATATTGATTCCTAATTCTAAAGGTTCAATGACTGCCAACTCTCCATGTAATTTTTTGGCTAACTTAGCACTACATTGGTATTCACTTCTGGGGGGTATGGTTACATCTCCGGAAATAATCACATCCGCCTCAGTTCTTATTCGATTTACTTTTTGGGCAGACTTGGTATGATTTTCTCCAGTATTATCTTTGCGTTCTTCTCGTTTTTCCCTCTCCACCTGTCGTTGGGTTCGGCGTTTTATTTCCTCCATTTTATTTTCTGCACATCTAGCTTTTCTCCTTTCCAATGAAATTCTACCTGTGCTCACGTTCTCTTCTTCGTCCTCACTTAGTTCTCCAAAGGATTGACTTATCACTTTTACTTGGATAGGTACATTGTGTCTCTCTTTTTGAATTCCTATTTCTGGTTCCTCCGGTACTACCTCAATAACGTCCAAATCTGTTTGATCGGATTCGCTTTTGTTTTTTACCATTGACCGAAATTGTCCAAACGAATCCGAGACTAACTTTAGCCAAGTTGCCCAGTCGGTAGAAGACATATACTGATTTATTTTTGCTCTTGCTTTTTCGGTAGAGGTAATCTGGTAAGTCGTTATTTCATTACCCAGTCCGCTCCGGTTGAACGTCTTGGGACGTTTCCCTATTTTCCATTTTGATAGTCCAAAATTTTTCTCGCATTCCTCCACCGTGAGTAACTCCACTTCTTGCCCCCAGATGTACATCTTAGGATCTTCCTCGTAGCTCAAAACAGCTTTATGAGCTAGTAAAAAATCTCGGCCCAACAGAACATGGACATCCGTCAGTAAACTATCATCACACACCGCCATTGTGTGGTTTAGAGAATCATTCCATTCCCTCTCTATAGTTGGGGTCTCAATAGTTACCTCCGATGTACCATATAACGTCACAAAATGACCGGTAACTCCACTCAAAAAAATATCCTCTACACCATAAGGGTTTATCGACTTTTCTGTCACCATTTGTTTTTGGATAAGGGTTACTGCTGCTCCTGAATCGACCATACAGCGACATATCCGTTCATTAATTCTAAGTATGGCAATATATGGTACCTCCGTCATGTCCAACCCTTTTCTTTCGGATACAAACACTTCCGTTTGTCCTCCCCTTATATTAGAACTACGGTCATCTACCTGGGGTGGGGTAGTCGACCTTGCCTGTTTAAAAACTTGTTGTCCGTTTCTTCTTTTCTTTCAGGTTCTTGATTTCTTGGCTGTCTCCTATTCATATCACGTGAGGGTCCACCCCCACTATTATAGTGACGACTTGGATTACCTTCAAAACGACTATCCCGCTCCGACCTATCTGTCCTTGAACTCTGTCCACCATATTGGAAGGTTACTTTCCGACTGGTGTTCGGTTCGGTACCCCGAACTTCACCAAAGCGATCCTGACTATTGGTTAGCTGTGGACATTCTCTGGCCCAATGTCCCGGTTTGTTACATTTAAAACATTTTCCAGGTTCGTTCCTTGTTTGACAATCTCGAGCTATATGACCGGGTTTTTGACAGTTATAACAAGTTATAACCCTAATATCGACGGTATCGTGTCCCCCTCTACGCCCTTGGAGCATTTCCTGCACCATTTCATGACGCTCTACAATTTCTTCGGCCTTGTCAAGGGTAAGTCTACCATCCCCTAACAAAGTCGCACCCACTAACCTAAATAGGTCCTTCCTGATCCCTAGTTTAAATTGTCCCACAATTAACTCGAGGTTCTTCCTCTTAAGGCCAGCTTCCTCACCTGGACTAGCTGTGCGAAGATCCTCTTTCAATACTTGTACCCCTAAAGCTCGCAGCCGGGTACAAAAGTCTTTCACCGTTTCATTTGGATGTTGAAAGCACCGATTTAAATTCAACTGGTCTTCCCCTGGTTTCTTTCGCGGACTAAATTTTGAGATAATTTTATTTTTGAATTCTAAATAATTTAACAAGTCTAAATTTGGTTCAGACTTAAAATATTCATAAGCACCGGCAGTAAGTTTATACTTCACAATTTTCAACGTATCTGATTCGCTCCAACCATCCAGCCTACTTCGCTGCTCAAGTTTATCAAAAAATCTTACCACTTCTTTTCCCGAAAAATTTTCAAGAGAGGCAGCTATCATCCCTAAACTATATAGGGGACCAATCATCGTTGACATGCCTGCCATGGATCCGCTAGCTGATAACGGGGGAGGTATTGCATTACCTCCCACTTCTTCAAGTGGTACTACATTTGCTCCCGTAGTCTCCATTGCGTAAATAAATTTATAAAATTTATCAAATTTATAAACTATAAAATTATCTTGATTGTATAATAAAATTATAAAATTATCTTGAGGTAAAATAAAATTTTCTAATTATAATTAAAAAAAAAAAATTATAGTGTTAGTATCTAACTACACACAAATATAATTTCCGGGCGTCCTTTATCAAAACAATTATCTAATCTCAAATAATAATTACGCATCAAAGTTTTCAAATCAAACAAAATGACATCACAACATACCCCAAAAATATTTGTTTAATTTTTGAAGAGTGCCTTTATGCCTAACGTCTATTAAAATCCCACCGCTGCCGCCATTTTGTAACGGCCTATCTCTGTATAAAAATAAAAACACGTCACTTGGGCGTTGACCTTTCGGCCCGTGCTCAAAATTCTCACAACTTGGGGGTGCCCGTTCTCAGGAAAATTTTTATTTGATTATGCTGCCACCACCGTCGAACGAACTAACCACCCTTGATTATTCTGAGTCTTTTTAGGTAGCGTGTGACTGCCTTTCGGTCTTCCTCTGCGGCGCTAGGTCCCCGGCTTAACTTTGAGGATTGAAACCTCGATTACGGGTATAGACGAAAATGCACAATCTCTATCAAAAAAAAATAACTTAACTTAATATTTCTCCTTTTTTAAGGAAATAAAATATCGGAGCTAGATGTAGTGTTTTAAATTTATTTAAATGTAATATATTATTAATTTTACACAACACAATATCCCTAATATTATGGTGGCCCTTCTTTACCATAAGAATACTAATAACTACTTTGTATAATATACAGAGTGGTATATAATACAAAGAAAAAAAAAACAAAAGGTTAATAAAATATTTAAAATCAATCACTTACAAAAATTATCTTTTTAAAGTTATCCTATCTTCTCACAATCAAGTGTCGACAACTTCGACACCAAAACAAAAATCACTCAATATAAACTCGCAAATTTCAAAAGTATTACAATTATAATTGCCACACAAAACACACTAAAAAAAAACAATCGATTTCCAAAATCGATTTCCAAAATCACCAAAAATTAACTTCCTTATAAAAATCCCTTAAATCACAAATCACCGACTTAATCGATCCGTTTCACCACCCGCTTGAAACGACTTAATCGATCTCTTTCACCCGCTTGAAACGACTTAATCGATCTCCTTTTCACCCACTTGAACCGACTAAATCGATCTCCTTTTCACCCACTTGAACCGACTAAATCGATCTCTTTCACCCGCTTGAAACGACTTAATCGATCTCCTTTTCACCCACTTGAACCGACTAAATCGATCTGGCTTCCTTTGAAAATTTACCCCCTTTTATATGAAATTTCTACCTACTTTTTCGTGTGCAAAAGATTATTACAAATCATAGTCCAAAAAATCGACTGGAAAAGTACTGCTACTTCGACTAAGGGATCAAATTCACACCGTGTGCCAAAGACAGACGTCATTTTGTCCGTTTGTACCTGGCACGAATCGGTTTTTTAAATTGATTTGCTCTTATCATCAAGAAATAGAATATTGTTCTTGCGATTAGCGTATCCTGTTCGACTCGATTTCCGAAATTTTCCTCCGTCTGGAGGTTGTCATAATCAGCACAACTATAATATTATATTTCTATAAAATATAATTATCAAAGTAATAATTTTCTTATTTAAATAAGGACCCACCAAATTAATTAATATTTAACCATATTAGAATTTAATTTGTTGACTAACAAATTACAAATTAAATTCTGTTCAAAGTGATAAATATTGGAAACCAAAAATAACAAAAATATCAAACTTCAAATTGTTCCCATTTTTGTTACACTAATATAGTAGCAAAAACTGAAGTGCACAAATTATTAATTAAGCTGTCCCATTCTCTTGGAATACAGCTAGTTTGCTTAACAATATATTCTTCGAGGTTGATCAATCCTCTCTCTCTCTCTGTTTCCTTTACAACTTAAATCTATAGGGTATCGATGTTCACCGGAGAGTCGCGCTAAGAAATTCGTAAACTCATCGACTCGTGCTGAAAACGAAACAAAGATACTACTTTTCGATAAGAGAAATACATAGCCCACTTTATGTGCAATGTCGTTTTTGAAAATGAATAAAAATAAAAATATAAGCCATTTATAGTAAAATTTATATTCGACTGCTATTCTTTGCTAGATCTTGCAACCAGAACTTATTTACTTTTTTTGTAGAATATCACTTTATTAGTGTGATTTTATAATATCAATTAAATATAAGTCATCAAAGAAATATCGAAAATATTGAAATTTGATTTTTCCGGAAGATACAACATTAAAGAAACCTTCTGAATTATTTATATAATATAAAATACACAATTTTGTTAATTTAAATTAACTTTCATGTTAGAAGAATTTTTTCAACAATTTTAATTTACTAAATGCATGTTGCTCTTAATAAACCAAAAATGTAGGCCAAAGTTTCCGCTAACGAGTTTCCCAATAAAGCATTTTAATGAAAATTATAAGAGATTACCCCGCTAAAGGAATCTTTAAATCTGACACTTTCCTTCTACAATTATTTAAAAGGAATTTGAAATAAGAAGTCAGAAATTACATTAAATACCTACTAGTACAACCATTATTTTGGCCATTTATTAAAATTCCTATTATTAAATAATTTTAAATTCCTGATCGCTCATAATGAAATAATGCATTGAAAAGTTGCTTATTTCATTTCAAATTCTATTCACAATAGAAAAAGTTAATTCCCAAATCTGATAGAATCACAATTACATATAATTTTTAAAAAATTGTTACGTGATTTGATGTCTAAACCTAAAATCGCATGACAAGGCTTGTTTAATAGATGTTTAATTTTTTAATGATTTTGGTTATTAAGTGTAGACTATATATTATCAGCCCTCATTTCTTTTTTAAATTGACAATATACATGAGAATTTTAAAATATAGCAGGTGCATTGCCAAGTTTCTCGTATGACCACGAAATATGTATAAGAACACTTCAATTATTTTATCATTCGAAGTCATATAGCAAACTTCTGAATATATCACTTTGAAATTCGGCAGTTGCATTTGCAAGTAAAAATAATATCTCGAGACTTCAAGAGTTTACTGTATATCGATAGCCAGAAAGGTTAGCACCCTGCTAGAGTATATTAGTCAAGTGCTCACAGAACTATGAACCACTTAATTATTCAAGTTAAATTATTTATTGTTCTTTTTTATAGATGGTTACTGCAGAACCAACAGATGGAAGTACAACTGCAGATACAGCGGACAGTGGAACAACGTTTGGAAAACTGAAACAAACTCTTTCGTCATCACTTCTCACTGGCCAAGGTAACGCGATAAAACTTAAATTATTATTACAAAGCATAAATTACTAATCAGCAAGAATTATATCGAAAATTGTGAAATATAATATATTGTAATGGTATACCTACTTTCCAAAATTTTGACAAGTTTTTCCCCCTAACGCTTAACCAGCGGTTTTCAATCGACGCTAAGTAGTGGGTTGCTGTCGGACACGCATTCGCATTCAAAATTATGGAAATAATTCGTAACGTCAATTGCTAGTCCTTGCAATTCTTATCATTTTCGGTCCACCTGGTGTGTTTGCCGCAATTCCAATTTCAATTTTAAACAACATTTACCCAATTTGTATTGTTTATTTTTCCCTTGCAGGATCACTTATAATTTCTAATAAAACATTTGATTAAACTCGGACTCAATTTTTATTATAAAATAATTTTCAAACATTCCAGTGCTGTTGGCAAACTCTAACACTCGACTACACGCCTTCGCGTTTGCTGTCCAAGTTCAAGTAACAACAACAAAATTTAAATTATTTACACGCACATAAAATTTATAAAATTAACAGAAACAGCAAAATCCATCTATTTCACCACAATTTTAGTTTTACGTTCTTTGAAACTTCTGCTAAGTTGATTTTTTTGGAATCGGTGAGTGTGTCTTGTATGTATCAGATATGCGGTTTCAGTGCAAATTATATCGGTTTTCTGCAACTGAAGCAATTAATTAATTAATACCCACTTTTACAATTGTCAGATAAACCTGCTGGTATAAGGTTATACAGTAAAAGCCCGTTTACAAGACATCCGATTAGAAGGTATCAAGTCCTTAGATGTGGCACACATAAATAACTCATTTTCCGGACTATAGAAACATAGCGTCCTTAATCAAGATTTACGTCTTTTTAGATACATAATTTTCGACTTGGGGCCATTTCAGAAATATTTTTTATGAGTGGAGCAGCTCAAAGATTCACTGTCTAAGTAAAATCGTCATTTTTTAGTGCAGTTTATGACCAAATATACTTGTATAAGATAATATATAAGCACGCCATGGGTGGGGCTAACCACATGAAAACATCCAATCGAATAATCGTATAATGCTTTTAGAAATTTTTTAATCGAAATTTTGGATAATCCGTAAATTTCAATATTTATAATACTATAATTTACACCATAAACTACCATAATTTCATTAGAAAATTTTTAATGTATTTTATTTAAATAATTTTGATATTACTTTATAATGCAATTAATGAATTAACGGGAAAATTATCAAAAACACTTTAATCCTAATTAAAATAATAATTATACCTAATTGATTAGTCGGTTCCGTGATAGATGATAATCATCGTTCGTTGTCAATTTGATTAATAATTTGGATTTGTGATTTTGTGTGGTTTTTAGTTAATTTTTCACATTATTATTGTTAATTTGATGGCTGGTATGTGCTGAAGATGACGTAAAGACAATGCAGCTATTTTATTATAAATAATCATCAAGAAAGTATTTTATTATTTATATCCTTCTTCTGTCTTCTAATTAGGCTTGCGCCTGTTTTATCTTCAGTTACCTCGTCATACTTTGACGAAAGTGAAAATTTTATATTTTATATATTGGATTGTAATATTTATTGTAAACGGATCAGTATATGAACTAATCACAATTAAGATAATGTATGTTTCATAAATACCAGTAGATATTTACATCGTTGTAAAATTAACTATCTGAAAATTCAAAGTTAATATATTTAATTTACCTAACTAGGAGTACGCAGACTCAGTGAGATTTCCTGTATGATATCTATATTATACAATACAGCGCTGAAAATTGCTCTCGAGTCGCTACAACTTAATTATTACAGCCGGCTTCTTGTGCATTCTGCTTCTGCTTTCCGTTTAACATCCGTTAAATATCATAAATGTGCAAATATCACTGGTAGGCTACCGCGATCTCGTTTAGTGGAGCTCCGCACGCATTCATTAGGTATTTCAAAACTATAAAAATACTAAATATACATATTAAGAATTAACAAACGAATAAATGTCGTGGTTTGTAAAATTTCATTATGATTAATTATGAAATTCTATCTATATATATCTGAACAAAATAGTTAAATAAGACCCATACGAGACGGAGTTTTCGCTATCGCTCGACTCAATACTCAATAACATGTTATTTGCAATCACTGTCAAACGAAAATTTCGAGATTAACACCCTGCTAGACACAAGCCAAGACTCCTATATTAATACTTCAAAAGACCCTAATAGGTTTAATTAAATATAATTATTACAATATTACATTACAGCCAAAACATACGACGATAATTTTCACTGTTTCCATGGAAATAATTATTTAATTAAGCTTATCGGGGTAGCTAGAATAGTATTAATGTTGAAGTCTTTAGAAGTCTCTAGCAGAATGTTGATCTTTAAATTTTCGTCTGATTGTGATAACATATTATTAAAGGTGTTAATATTCAGTTTACCATGGCATATAGAAATTCAACAATTCAACTTATATGCAAACTCTATTAGACAAATTTTAATAACCGAAAATCACATTACAGGGATACGACCGCATTACAACGATGTAAAATATTAAATTTTCTAGATAAATTACTCGAAAAAAAAGTTCACTAGTTTTCCGATTATTATTAATAAAAAAAATATATAAAAGTAAATGCTAGTAATAATTGTAAATCACACGAAATATACTTAAAATGAATTTTGTGTATACAAAGTAATATCTAAATAACCATTATTAGTACTATACTACCATACTACTGGTAGCGATTTTATATCCGGATTAGTAAATTACATAGATATTGGTAAAACTTACCCTATAATAACAAAGAACAAGTATGCAATAAATTTAATTTTCCAGACTGCATATTTTTCAATACAAAAACAAAAAGGATATTAACCGAGCCACAAAGGATGCAAAAGAACAACTTGTAGACACGCAATAATATAAATTACCTTCTTTTATCTATTTGTCAGTTTGCTACGCACGTGCTGTCTCATACTATGATATCAAAATATAAACAATAGAAAGCACGAGCTTTAAATATTATTTGTTATTTCTTCAGTTAAATTGCACGCATGTTCCAGGTAGACATATAATATTAATCTTCACTGCCATATAGAGATATATCAGGCTATAACGATTTTGTTTCATCTTAAAGAGGATATAACTACGTAAAAAAATGTTTAAAATAATCAAAGAATTTAATAAAAGCTTGAAGAGACGGGACGAAGGAAATCTTGATCACAGAGCTTTTCCACAATAGAGCGTGCTAGCTAGCTCATTATTCCGACTGTGTAACAGGTTTCAAATATACGCCAAGTTTTGATCTCCTTTAAGATATAAAAATAAAATTATGTAGGTACATTTTATTATTTCAGATAGGTATACAATCTTCTAAATCCTAGTTTCCGTATTTTGCGGTTTCCCTAATCCAAACGTACAAATCGATTTTGGCGCACTGTATTGTATAATTTTGTTTTAGGTCAAAGCATAAATCATGAACTTCTTAATTAAAATTTCCCGACCCTTCTGTGCATTATCTTAAAAAATGATCTTCGTTTAAAAATGGCATTTTACAAATTTTTAATTTTGATTTAATTAAAAATAATTTGAGTTAAAATTTTTAAATATACGCAAAATATAGGAGAGCCAGTAAATCACTTTTAAGCCAAATAAAATTTAGACTGTGATTTTGATACACAATAATACTATCAACAATGCTATTAATACGAGGTATCCTACTAAGCTATAAATCTTCAACTGACGTTAATAATAATGGCGTTAACAACTTAATCGTTGAGAAAGCAATTGTAATTAATATTACAACAGTTTACGTACCATTTTAGTGTTTCCTTTTTTCACCAACACTTTATTATTTTATTTTACTTCGACTTACGTATGCCAAGCCAAATAAAAACGTAGCGACGAACAATTCCGATTTTCTCGGATTGCGAAATTGAGCTGTTTGTTCTGTATAAATTCAAGAAAATTAAAAATCTAAACTTTAATATTTAAGACCAAAATTTGCTCAAGTAATCTGATGTTAAGCTTCGAGCTTCGCTTGTTCAATATTTATAAAGAAGTTAAATAATATTATTCTTGGTTGTTAAAGGGGTTTTAATCTATTTATCTAATTTTTACTATTGTTTGGATCGTGCGGGCATTATAAACGTTTTCTCTCTAAAAAATATAGGTAAATTATTGCTTTAAAAGAAATTTATAATGTTGTCGTAAACTCAAATAACAATTTTGCGACACATGCTACCAGTTAGGAAAACTTTTAGCAATTTTTGTTTTAAACAATTTGATAATAAAGTTTGTGCACTTGGAATACGTATAAAAAATAAAGAAGCTGTTCCAACAGAGTTTGTTCAACTTTATATCGTAATATCAAACATTTTACAGGTCAACATAAAATACTTTCCTCGACCTACACGATATTTTTCTTCTTTAATGTAATTTTGATTTACGTCTATAAATTTCACAACAAAAGCAATATTATTATCTTTCCAGTTACGAAAATTGTTCCGCGACCTACACCAGAACCAGAACCAACACCACCAGTCGAAGAAAAACCGCCAGCTGAAAATAAGCCAATTAACCGATTAGGAGCGTGTAGAGTGTGTCTGAAAGCTTTTAAACCTGAAGATTTTAACAGAGTATGTGCCGAATGTACACAGAGAGTTTGTGAAGATTGTGCCAGTTATAGTAGAAAACCAAGTGATGAAGACAATAGCGATTGGCAGTGTAGCGTATGTAGGCGAAAATTACAATCACGAACTCAAGTTGCCCAAGACTCGACAGAAAGTTTATTAGATATTCCTGTTCAAGAATTACAGCGTCGACATTCTGAAGCGAGGCTTGGTACTTCTGGTGGTTTGAGTGCCAATACAGGTAGTGGACTTGCACCTCCGCGAAGTCCAGAACTTCGTAGACATTCGGACGTATCGCCAGCTTCCTTGAAAGAATTGGAAAAGGTATTTCGTATTGAATTACTCGATAATTTTTAATAAAATATTCTATTATTTTAGCTGAAAGGTACAGGTACTCAGAGTCGTGGTGCTAGAAGTGTTGCGAACTCCAGATCAAATAGCCCGCCTAGAGAGACTCAACGATCCCGTCGACCTTCCAGAGTTACACGCCAACATAGTTATGGAGATGATGTAAAACCTGCAACTAAACCAGAATCTGAAGAACCGTCGTTAATTTTGCCACCATCTATACCAAGACGAGCGTCAGCTTATGACGTGTTTTCTGCGCCTACCGTTAACACTGCGATGACAACTCCTTCACTGGGAAGAAGATCGTCGTTTAGGATAATTCCAACTGATCCAGCTAGCCCACCTAGTCCGGAGTTGGCTCCTTCATCTTTGGTAACACCAGAAGAAGATAGACGAGTACGACGTCGAGGATCTCAGTTGTAAGTACAGTAAAATAAAAATTTTAAAAATAAACAAGAAAAAATTGTTTTAGACCTGAAATAGCCGGACTGCGAGCAATCGTGCCTCCTAGACCGACACCTGCATTAGAAGATTTGGAAGCATCTCCACGTCGTCAAGCATCTATAGATGCGGAGGCTATACGAATTGTTATACACGATGTTGACTCTGCACCAGGACCGGGAGCTCAAAAACGAGTGTTTCTCAGAAGAGATCCAACCGATAAAGCACACAGAAGTAAGGATAGGTTAATTTTGTTCAAATTTAAACACCCTTATAATTTTACTTATCGTTTTATTAGCACGTGGGTTTGGTATGAGAGTGGTAGGTGGTAAAACCGGTATGGATGGACGTTTGTTTGCATATATAGTGTGGACAGTGCCAGGTGGACCTGCCGAAAAAGGAGGACTTCAACAAGCAGATCGGGTATTAGAATGGGACGGCATATCTTTAGTAGACCGCTCTTTTGAGGAGGTTTGTGCTATAATGGATCGAACTGGCGATACTTTAGAATTACTTGTTGAACATGCTTCCGATCTTAGAATGTGCGACATTTTGGACGATCCTATTCCGCCTAACTCAAACGCAATGCCGAGAAAACTTTCCGATGTCGGATCAGGACTTTACGTTGGTAAGTATTTAATAAAATTGTTTAAAATTAAAATTTTTAAGTTTCCATTTCAAATTTCACAGTAATTGTGTACATATTTCGGAGAATAAAAGTTTTTAATTTTAAAATATTAATATTTGTTGCAGATCCAGATACAGACAAAGGGCCGTCGTCGCCAACAAGGAGAAAACTACCTAAAACTCCGGTATAAACTCATACTCATCTTTATTGTATATAATTTTATTTATTAGAAAGATAAAGTGTAGTGGTAGTTGATTAGCTTTAAACGTGCGTACCTATTCATATATCAGGGCTTTTTGCTATTGGTTATAAACATTTATAGCAAATTAATGAAGAATCCGTTTAGACTGAAATGACCATATCGCGACTATCAACAATTCAATTTTTGCAATATCAACAATCATTTCAATATTAAAAAATATAATTATGGATGTTATAATCTAAATATCATACTATAAATTGCATCAACATCACAAACTAAGCATATTCAATATATTCTTAGTGGTGACAATCAACATTAAACTTAACATTATGGCTAGAATAGGATAATAGTCAAACATCAAATAGTTATTATAGTAGAAGCAACAAATCGATTGACGTATAAATAGACACATTTATTATAAAAGAGCGAGCTATTATAGAAAATATATATTTTTTGACAACCTACATTGTATAATATGCAACTTCAATGGTACTAGATGAAAATTATTTATACTTTACAGGACACTTGCATAAATATTAATTTCGAAACAAAATTTAATGAATATTTAAAGGTGTTTTTACTTTTCTTAGAATAATTTAATTATGCCATACTTGAGTACAGGGTGAAAATTTTTCCAGAGCTCTTCATATTTTTTAAATCTCTCTCTTTTTAATCAAAATGAATAATTTTGAGCCTAAGGAAAAATTGTTGAATACTTTTTGGGAATGTGATATTAAGTAGTTAATTCACAATCATAAGGTAATTTTATAATTTTTGTAACTTGTATTATACGTAGGGTGTCTGGAAAGTTTGAAGGAATTATTGTTTACATTTGGATAACTTTTATTTTTTAATTAGTGATATTTTAAATTTTCTGCTTTTGATATCTTTAATTGAGGTCCTTAAAATATAAATTCGCTTCATACTTTCCAAACATTCCAAATAAATGTATTTCAAGCTTATTGCTAAACAACTTGTATATATAAGTATATTTAAAGGTAAGGTAAGGATTTTTATCTTTTACACTTAATAATTTAAAGACAAATTCAAACATTTTTCTACTTTAAAATATTTTTGTACGCTGATCTACTACGTCACGTTCTTAACGTGTAAAGTAATTAGGTACGCGGTTATTGCGTATGAATTGATATTTTATCAATTTTCCTTAGAAAATCATCGTTTTACTTGACTGAAAAACTTAATATACTTGCCAAAGATATATTTCATAAGTATTAAATGTTAAAAGTTACGTATAACTGATGTATTATATTTGAGTAAAACAAATCGAGACTAACACTCAATTGAGGTGCAACTACAAGATATTAAAGAGTCCCCAAGAAAGAAATTAACTTTAATTTAATTGAAACAATTAAGTACAATGAACCACTAGCTGGAGCCCATTTGATAGTGAAGTCTTCAGGATGAAATCTTCAAAGCATTTTATTAATATTCAATTTTATGGCGAGTACAATTAGATTAAAACTAATCAGTAACAGGACAAATTTTAAATAATTGTTAGAAATGCATTCAAACAAGCTATATTTCAGAGTTCAGCTATTACAACAATATTATTTTTTATTAGTATTAAAATTTCGTGATATTTTATCCAGACTCCCAATTTTAGTTTACTCCCTTGCAACGTAGTATACTAATATTTTAATATATTTCTTGTAGGATGCAAAACGTATCGTATTATTTGAAGCATATTTTAAAATAAAATAACAAAAATCTATTAAATTGTTATATAGTGTATTATATCATACAACATAGTACCTATACAATTCAGAATATTATCTTGCATTATCTGCAATACATCATCATAAACTTACATTCACTTTTTATTTACTGTAGAAAGTTTATAACCTTTCGTATTTTTAGTAGATTTAAAAAGAAAAAATATTTTACCAAAAGCTTACAATAACGAAGATATAAAAAATAAATTATTCAAAGTAAACCCATTGATTATAAATGTAACATTTACGAAAATAACTCAACTTTAAAACGGATTAATATTAAGCAAATCTTTGGGATTAATTTAAAGCTTTTGGTTGTACTCAAAATAAGATCGAAATCCTATCGAAAGTTGTGGTTTTTAATTTTTATTAATTTCACATCTTTCGGTCAAATTTTCAGTTTCTTCGTTCTTAATATTGTTATATGTTTAATTGTATTCTGAAAAGATATAGATTGAACCAACCCGGAGAACTTATTTTCGTTATTTTTTCGGCCACCCCTACTGATTTTTTACCCTAATTGTACTAGCCTATTTTTCACAAACATTCTGACTGTTATAAATTAATAATTCATAATTCAACATATTATTAAAAGTTTGGCTACTCGGATATATTCCGGTTAATTTAAATATGAATTTGTTATAGCGTTGAACAGATTCAATTCATTTCATTCCAGTTTTTGTACTTTTGATAGAAATTATTATAGGTACCATAAGCTTGTGACATAATATGGCAGAGATATGGGTTTCATAAAAAAATTCCTTAAAAAATGGAAAATAGGACACTATATTACATAAACATACGATTTTCCAGACATAATTGGGTCGTATTATTTATCTACCAATAAAATTGTTATTTATTTAAAAAATAACAATTGCAAGTAAAATTATCAAGAAAAAATATAGAAACAAAGTGAACGTAAAATAATATTAACTCAAGAAAATTAAGGCAATCGTTAGATCGTAGAAATAATTATTGTTATAGTTGAGCTTTTGATAAAAAATAATTAATGTTGTAAAAATGTAGTTACTACTGTAGGAAAAGATTGTTGTATTTTCATATCCTCTATTAATATTTTCTACTACCACTATTATTAATTATTAAAGAATATACATTTTTCACTACTAAATTAATGAAGTGATAAGTAAAATTTCATATCGAAACGGTGCTTTAGTTATTTATGACTTAAAAAAATATTGAATATTAATTAAAAATATTCAAAAGTAAAATATTATAATATCATCTTATCTGAACAATCTTTTGTAATTTTTTAAATGCCAAAGTAATTTAAGAAAATAAAAAGCAATATCTTGCCCATCGGTGTAGGGTACCAGAACGACCTGGTGTTTCGGTAATTTTTGCAGCCGGAACGCGTATCGACAATATTTCAATATTTTATTTAGTTTAAACGAGACCCAAACTCTTTTTCTTCAAATATGGGTTAATTTGCTACTCCAAATCGGCGTTCCGGCACTTCTTTTTTGCACAATACCAGTAATTAGATTATAGAGATACCGACAAAATAATTATCGCAAAGGTGTTTTATAATAAATCATAAAGTGGTTCTGATTCCGAAAATGGTGACAGCTAATCTTTAAATAATATTCAAAATTTTAACAGTAAGTTACATAAAGAAAATTAAACATCTAACAACCGTAACAAAATTTTTGATTGTTAATGAATGTGTGAAATGAATTTAATTTTTGCCGTATTGTAACTTAAACGAAAATAATTAAAATATTGAAATATAACAAGTACTTAATATATAGATTAGCTTAGATAGCTTTTGCTAAATCACATAAATTTAGTAGAACAATAACAATTTTCGACGTCCAGTTAAATAACATACCGTAATGTATTTTATAAAATTGTCAAAAAATTGATATCTGATTACTTAGGTACTATCAGTTTATGTTGTAACAAAATGTGTGTCTAATAGAAAAGGCTTGCCATGTTGCGATAGTTAATGTTGAAAACAAACATGTAAGACGTTTGCACTAATCATAAGAAGAACCTTTAAGAACAGTATTTCCTAATGCTATCTTCCAAACTTGTAAATTTACAAACCTTTGGAAAATTTATAATATTGAATTTAAGGGTCCACAGAACATATCTAATATAACTGTTGTGGAAATGTGACAATAGAAAATTTTTAATTTAGTTACAAATTTAAACTCCAAGGGTTTGTTGTTTATGGTATTCAATATCTATGTAATGTTTGTAAGTTTATGTATAGAGGTAGAAAATGATGTTTTATATGTAGGAATAATTTTATTTTTTTTATTTTTAGACCTCTAAGTTCACACATGTAAAACTGACTGATTCGTTTAAAAATTAAATGTTTTCATCAGGCACTTTTAAAAAGAAAACGCTTACTGGTTGTTATAGATAGATTATTAAAATTGTACGTGTATGTTGAATTTTAAAATTGCCTGACTATGATTTCTTCACTTTCATAAAATTTTATAATTATTATGTACCTAACTATAAAAGTTTGTTTGTTATTATGTACCTATATTTAAAAAAATAGAACTTGATTTTAATTAATGTGTATTTTTGTGTCAGCTGGGACAGGTGTCCACTACACTATATTTGTAATTAGAGCTTATTAAAGTTAATTTAAGCTTCAATTGATTTTTCAACAACTGCTTACCCTTCCTAAACATTGTTTCATCCTACGCTGGAAAACACCGTAGGTAATTTAATATTTTGCTCACTCTACTGTCCCAACTGGCACATTTATATTTTCTTCATTATTTCATTTTTTATTTTAATGTTATAATTGTACAAAAGTAATTAGCATGATTCTTCTCTATCTATCTATACTAATTATTGTTTACATGTTAGCATGATCTTTTTGCATGACCAAACCTTTACGCTTTTAATGTTTTATATATTTACAAAATAGAAAACCATACATCAAATCATAATGTCGTCCACTCACCTGCTAACTCCTGATGACATACGTGAACGATGTAAAAGTCTTCTATTTTCGTGGTTTTAATTGAATAAACTAAGCCGGTTTTAGCACGTGGAAAGTTCACTCCCTTTTTACCTTTAGATTACACCATTATGTTTCTTGGTCGATAAATTTCGAACATTCGGAGTAAGCTCTAGCATCGCACGAAAAATCGAAGAAGAGAAGAAGATTAAAAATGTAAGACTGAAAAACAAAATGGTGCTGGTGAATGGCTTTCAAATCTGGAAAGATTTCATTATTCAATTAAAACTGTTATGGTTTCGTTCAAAAGTGTTCTAGAACCCGCTTAGTTTATATACTATTATTCAAAATCCATGTTAAACTGTAAGTTTCTTGTATTCATCACACATTTTCAACACGCAAGGGTACAAAACCGGAAATATAAAGTGAATTATAAATTTATGATAAGAAATGCAATAAATTTGTAATTTAAATTTTGGATACCCTCGATGCTTACGTTATAATAACAATAAAACTTATAAAAAACACAATCGACATAACAATTAGTTTTATAATACGGTATTTTAATTTCATAAAACACTTAAGCCATTAATATCCTGAAAGAGAACACGGGTAAAGGAAACATTAATTAATTAAATAAATCGCAAAAAAAAATTTCCCGAAATACTAAATCTACGTAATCGAAAAAAAATCTTTTAAAACTTCTCACGTTTCAATTTAGACAACGTTATCCTCCTTTATGAAGAAAGAACTTTCAAATGAAATTTTCTGACAGTTAAAAAATAACTTGTAGTTAACGGTTTTCAATTTGCGAAGGACTAAACTGACAAAATATTAATAACATTTTAGAATTTTTTATTAACTTCGGCTATTCAATAAGTTTATTAATTAACTTTTCATACTTTGTAATAAAACTGATATTTTTTTTCTCAGGAACAATTAGCAAAAGAAAGGCAAGTTTCTGGTCGAGTCCAAATACAAGTATGGTATCACGACGAACGTCGAGAATTAGTGGTTGCTGTATTGGCAGCAGATGACCTTGCACCTCGAGATGAGAGTTTAGGACATGGTTGTCAACCGGAAGCGTATGCAAGACTGTGCCTTATGCCTCTAACGTAATACATAATATAATAATATTTTCATGTAATATATACCAAGTTGATCATTTCAGTGACGAAAAACACTGCGTGCAAACTGAAGTTGCTCCGGCAAGTCAAAATCCAATTTGGAATGCTAATTTAAGTTTTCCTGGTGTTCCCGGAGATGAACTTATGGAACGTGCTCTCGATGTAACATTATGGGATCTGGTACCTCAAAGCGAACCTACGTTTATGGGCGAATGCTATGTGGATTTGCAGAAGGCTTTTTTAGATGATCGTGCGGTTTGGTGTCGATTAGAAGATCCACGTCAAATGAGAGGCAAATCACCATACAGTTCTCCCCGTGGTTCTATTGCAGGAATGGGTAGAAGAAGCGATTTTATTGCACAAAGAAGTACATCCGATGATTTAGACTCAATCGGAGAGTGTGCCAGTCTTTTACATCCCGATCAAGCTTGGGGATCACGAAGAGGTTCTTCACAATCTGAACAACTTGAAGTCGAAGTATATCAACTTGGAAAAGACTTTTCGAAATCTTTGCCAGGTTCAAGACGCTCATCATTTCAATCTGGTCAAGAACCTCCCATTGACGAGGATATTCCCGTTGTACCGCCACCATCATACAATAGAGACCGACGCAGAAGTAGCTGTACAAGAATGCTTAGAGATCCCGAAGAAATTTTAAGATCTTTAAAAGCCGTTAAAGGGGAATTGGGGCGTACAATGAGCTTTTCAACCGACAAAAAACATCGAAGTAAGACTCATTTAGCTGCATTTTAATAAAATGTTTTCACGAATCTGTAAACCGCAATTCCAAAATTCTTTCTTACTCAAAAACGTTTAATTAAGTTTACAATTATTTACCTGATTTTATTTTCCGAATTTATTTTGTGATTGTTACTAAATTATTCTTGCCCAATTTTTAATCACGCCTTCTAATGTTTTCCTTTCTTTTCTTACACTTTAAAAACACAAAGCGGACCTATAGCCGCATTTCTCGGGTAAGATTTTTCAATGGCACTGTGAGATACGCCATTTCATTGAGTGCAATGCAAATTTAATTTAAAATTCAATAAGAATTAAATTAAAATAAAAAGTACACGATGAAAAGGCTGTTCACGTTCATTACCACCTTTGTGCTTTTGTGTAGTTTTACCCCACGCTACTCTGCTTCTATGTTATCTAATTTATACAATTTACTTTAATTTAGCCGTAGATTTATTACAAAAATATATAAATTTACTCGTACCTACTTACTAATAGAGTTTTTACCATAGAATTTAGAACATTTTCATTAATAATAATTTTGTCTGTTACACATAAAATTATTATATTATATTATACTAACTACAATTTGATATCATTGTATGTTGTGCATATTTGCATGTTTAACTTGGCAGTTGCTTTAAAAGAATAGAGTCGATAGATCGATGAAAATGTAATTTACTACACTTACAAACAGAGAAGTTTTAGATATTAAAAAGTTTAGTAGGTACTTTGCTTAATTGAAAATATTTTTTATTTAAATGGAAACTAACATATTTTTTCTAATTAGGGTCAACCAGTGGTGCTTCGGGAAGGGAATCTAGAGAAAATAGTGTTGTTCCAGAAATTGTAGAATCGGCTAAAGAGAGCAGCCCCTCTTCGAGTCCAGAACGGACGTCTCCCCCTAGATTAGGTTCTGGTCAAATTAAACCGCGTGGTTTTCGTTTATCCAGCACCAAGCCAGTTGAATTAAAATTAGGACTTCAGATGACAAAAGGGCAGTTGGAAGTAGAAGTAATTGCCGCACGGCATATACCTTTACGGGATGTTCCTCCTGATACGTACGTCAAGTGCTATTTGCGCGATGGTGATCGTTGGTTGCAAAAAAAGAAGACGAGAGTGGCAAAGCATTCCTGTGAACCCCAATTTAAACAAACATTAAAATACCAAGCTTGTGATGTTTTAGGAAGAAGCCTAGTTGTCATGTTGTGGGAGAGGCAAGGAGGGTTTGAACACAATTTAGGATTAGGAGGAGCGGAAGTTGCGTTAGATTTACTAACTCTTACAAGCAACACGACAGGTTGGTATCCATTATTTCCAATTCATTCTCTTGGATCTGATTCAAACGATTCGCCTTAAAATGGAATTAAATAATACAAAAACGTATTAAATCAGATTATGTAAGTTATGACTAGAAAATAATACTTTTAGAAATTATTTTATCTTTATAATAATTTATACTTTTCGTATATTTATAGCTTTAAGGTTACCGACATAATAACTACATAATATATAATTTTGATTTCAATTTTTAAATGCTCATTTTGCATAAAATCTTGAAACATTTTGGAATTGCTAGCATAAATATCTACTTACGAGATATCTGTGATAAACTTGTAGTATGTCACTATAACAACAAAATATAATTATTCTTTTTGTGATTTTTCAAATAATTAATTTTAATGATGATTACCGTACGGGACAATCCGATTTTTTTCAATATGAGAAATATCGACTTTATAGTCACATATAAAAAGTAAATAAAATATAAAATTTCTTCTGTGCTTTACTATTACACATTTTGTGGTTTTTGCAATTATTAATTAAATAATTACCAGTTTTATATTAATTAGTAAAATTTGTAATTTTATAACATCTCGATATTCTAAAATTGAGTAAAATGAAACATAAGAAAAATTTATTTCTAAAATACCTGAAACTTTAAAACAGCAAAAACAATGAAATTTGCTCAAATGTAAATAAGTTCATATAGATTATGTACAATTAAAATACTATAGAAATGCATATTATATTAAATAACGGGTATATTACTATTATTTCATAAAAAAACGTTTTATTAAGTAGCCAAAGAAATGTTGCAAAAATTTTAGCAATTGTGTTGCTTTGAACTATTAATTTAAGGAAAAAATAGTCTATGTTAATTTCATGGAAATATTAATTTTGATTACAAATCCGAATTACAGTTTACATTATTATAACATATTATTGTATTAAATAATATGTATAATATGGGGTTACCAGCGTATATAATTATTGTTTTAAACTTATATTTTTAAAATTTGACTTGAAGAATAAATTCATAAATAACAAAGGTTCATACTGGATAATCTATTTTTGAATAAATGTGACAAATTTTAATATACAAAACAACATATTAACTTACAATAACTTGGTTTTATAATACATTTAATGGTAAAATTTATAATTTTAAACTATCAGCGATGCAGACTTTAAGTTCAGTAAATATTTAATATAGTATTACAAAAAATAACAATTACAGTTATTGCCTAATTATTTACATGTAATAAATTAGAATTATTAACTTGTGAAAAAGTAATATATTAAAAACTCAAAAAAACTATAATATAATTTTTGACACAGTACCATCGGGTAACCCCATGTTATATATTATGATATTTCAAACTGTAATCGCTCTTAAGGTCCCCAAACATGGTCATGCCTATCAAATATCAAAGCTCCTGAAGCAATTCATTTCAGTCATGACCAGGTATGTGCTCCTATATATATGTTTTTTTTTATGAACGACGATCAACGACTTAGATAATGGCCTTGTTCGGGCAAGCAATTGCAAACTTAAAGAGTACGAAAATGAATTTTAACTTCGACAAATTGTAGGATTAAATTTTCCAAAATTATTTTTAAAATTTAACCACCACCGAGAATGGTAAACAGAATAATATTTTAAAATTTTGCTTTTTAAATTAACAGAATGTATATATATTTTTTAAGTACCTACATAATATGCTATACCTCCACTAATAACTAAGAATGTCATAAATGTATAGATATTAAAATTTAAACAAAACAATTAAAAAGTCCTAGTATTGCTGAAATTTGCAATACTTTTAATATTAGCACTAAAACTATTTACCGTAATATGAGGATAAGTTGATCAAAGGCATTATTGCTGGTATCAGCTGTTGCAATGATGCTAATCCACTATCTGGTAAAATCTACCATGATCTAGATATCTTCAAGATTCCAAGCATCACCATGTATGCTATAATCTGTTTAATCAGAAATAAATTCTCAAATTCTATATGGTAATTAGCCCCTTCCCCGATCCGCAGCAGAGGATTGGTATGATCACGGATTGAGTTGCTGAGCGGAAATTCTTAGCTCTAAACCATGAAGTGAACAACAGCACTCTGTGGATTACATAATTGACAGTGTATTTATAGAAGTCCTACGAATTGACTAAGTAAATGTAAAAAAAAATCACCTAACCTCTTCTTCTAGGATTACCCTACATTTTAATCCAAATACCATAATATTATAAAAATTAAAAAATAGTAAATAATATAATATAAATGAATTTTACAATACCACGAATGCTTTATTTCTGGTTAATCATGTTACTATTTAAATAAATGATCTAAACTGATCAAACGTAACTTTTACTAAATGATATTAGCAAATCTGGGGCCAACAATTATTGTATACCAACTACTTTTCATAACATACCAATTGCAATTTTGTAATAATATGTTCTACCAAAGAGTTCTACTGCAGTTTTTGTCGGCTCTCTTTTAGTCTCATAAATGTTAGGGTCTGTAAGCCAAAAAATGTCCTATAGGAATTAAAAAATTGTTTAGCATATTTACCCTTTTTGAAAATACAATAGATTAATTACAATAATTACAAAATATTAAAAATCGAAAATGGAGATTGATTTAAATGCAATAGATAATATGTGAAAAGTAGTTGATGTGGCAATTTGCCCCAGAAAACTTAAAAATGTAATATGTATGCAATAAAATAGAAGATAATACACAGTGCATTGACAGCATGAAATTAACAGTTAATTGTTTAAGTTCAAAAAGATTTCGTTAAAATTAAAGTATTAAGATTTTTTATATTTAAGAAGTGAAATTTTGCTCGTAAAATTTCGATGGTCTTATCATTAAAATGTTAAAAATTATTTTACAACGTTCTTCGTTATTGATTTTTAAGTAATATAGAAAAATATTAAGTTATAGTGCCATACAGATCATAATTTGTTTATATCTTAATTTAATATTATTGTTTTAGATCATAAGTAATATGTTCATAAAAAGGCTCTATACTTCTTTTAGTATTATAAAAGTTAATATTTTTTTAATTCATATGTAATAATTGAAGGTTTTATTGTAAGAACCACAATGTAATCGTTTTAAACAAAATACATTTAAAAATTTTGTAGTATTCTACACCATCAGTTGGCAAAAGACAGATTACTGGATGAGTAGTCAGACGCTAGCGCGCAAGTTTATTAGTCCAGTAAACCTTCTTCGCCAGTTAAATCTCATTTTTGGAAAAGAGTGGCTTACTGCGTTCTTACAATAAGTTCTTGAATTTTTCAATAAAACGGCTCTAGATTTACAAACAACAATGAATATATCATATCAGCAAGAGTATATTTATATCTTGTTTTTACGTAAGCATTCTAATTTTAGAGTTTATATCGTTTATTGTAAATCTTACCTAGTTTATTTGATAGTACCTTATACCTAACGTAGCTTTAATCTTACATCTGCCGCTGTACGAAATACTAAAGTTATTAAGCAAAAAATTAACAATCCATTATTATATTTTTTAATGACTGAATGCAAAAGAAGACAATTGTAAAGGTCTCAACTTTTTTAGGATAGGAGATCTCCGTAATATCTAGAAAATTCATTACGTATTACGAAATAAAATGTCACTACTTATATATTTTTATTAAATAATGACATTTTTATACAAAATAGTGACATTTTGTAAATTTGTCATTCTAAATCAATATGGCCTAACAGTGAAACTCGACAATCCTTTCTTTAAATACCTGTTCAAGGTATTTGGCTAAACGTGCTGTAATCCCTTTGTATTAAATTAGTGTTACATATCCTTTAGAACCTTAGCCAGACAATCTATAATATATTCGTGTGATGTAGCTTACGATTATTGGGAGCAGACTAAAAAATTGCACAAAATTTATGTTTTCCTTCTCGAATAATTAATGAATTGTAAGTCTACTAAAGTATAGTAGAAATTGTTGACACGCAGCTAGATATATTCATAATAAGCAATTGTCACAAGTATTTTAAGCGATGTTGAGAAAAAAATTGAGATAAAAAGAAACACAAAAATAAATTAATGGTATTAATGTAGATCATTATTTTACATCACATTTTATGTTATTTATTTACATTTTTTACTGTACTCTTATACAGTCGTGTATTAAGTCTGTTCCCAAAACTATCAATACCTATTCATTTTCTATTCCAAAAACATATCTTCAAATTTTTGGAAAAGCATTGCACGCTTCTATTGTAGCTTTATAATAATCGATTTCTAATTAGTACGGGAGATTAATATACTGTATCATATAATGACCTACCTAATTACTTACATTGTATGGTGATATCAGATTTAGTACATGGCTACAATATGAAATGTAAAAATGACGTACATATACACGATTGTCGTATTCATTAATATAATATCTTCTATATATAATTAAAAAAACGTTTGTTTCAATATGTTTGTGATTTTGGTAAGCAAACACCTGAAAAATACTCAGTGCCTGGAACAACTCAGAAGTGAATCATGGTTTTAAAAATTTTTGAAAAAGATAGTTCAATAAGTTTTAATGAATACGATAACAAACCGATTCATTTTGATGTATACGTAGCGTATTAAAAAAAATTATTTTTTGATCGTTTTGTGTTATAATCGTCGTTTTGAGAAATGGAACGTTGTATTACCTACTAATATTTGTAAGAGTGTAATTTTATCTGTAGTGTAACTAATTGTTTAAAATTGTACTTTGTATGGGAAAAAATAACGAGAAACTGTAAACGTAGCAATTGTATGGCAAAAATTTTGTTTTGATCCAAAATTGTCCGATGCTTCATAAAAAAATTTATGGCTTGGTGTCAGTCAGTGTTATTTATGTAATGGTATTTATAAAATATTTGTAATATATATCTTTAATTTCGTGTATACAGTATACAGGGTGTTGAAAAAAGCTGGTACCGAATTTTGGAATTGATGGTATATCAATTGAAGTATATTTCATGAGAAATGGCTAATTTTTTCCAAAAATTCTGAAATGACACAGGAAACAGATACAAATTAATTTTTTTTTTAATTGATTTCCGGAGTTCTATGTTTTTTTGTCTGTTTAAGATTTGGTACCATTCTTTTTCGTCACCCTGCATATATAAATATTGTTAATTATTTAGTAACTTACGTTGCAAAATTTTCAAAAAGACGGCGATACTTTTTAAGTACCTATATCATAACTCACAAAGGCGCATGTGTAGGCTTTTTTGCTCGATTATTAAAAATACGTAGAGGGTAGATCCAAAAATGTGGCTCTATAGTTTTTGCAATGTATAACAACAAAACACATTGATAAATTTACATACAAAAATACAAATAATATATTTATATCATAAAAAAATTAAATATTGAGCAACTAAAGTAAAAATTTAAATATCTCCATATAATGAACTATATTTACAAACGTAATTTTTGGTACAATCATATCTTGTAAATGATTTTATATTATTAATCAATTTTTAACACTCAGACACATATTGCAAGTGCCTAAATACATTATTCTCACTTTGTGATGTTTTCTGACGGCCTAAATAAGACGATTTTAAAGTGAGATTTTGAAATAAATTTATAATTTTCATTTAAAAGTAAACATTTTCAAATAAGTAGGTATATACATTACTAAATATTTAATTTTTAAGCAATTTTCCCAGGTTATCTGAATTTTGCATTTAAAAAATCATAATACATATTATTCTATCGCCCGTCTAATCGCGTGGGTACCTAACTAATCGTAAGAACCTCTCGGAGCTGCGGTTGTGATAGTTAAAATCTAGATAATGGCATGGAGTCTTTATAGAAGGTATACTCCAAGTTATAAAAAAATTTTTAATTCAATTATTACGTGACAATCAATTTATATTTATGATTACGCCATTATATTATTATAAAATAGAGAAACTAATTGACCTCAAATTTTGTTCAAAACTGAAACAACATTGATTCCGGATAATTTTACCTAATTTTTGCTTAGTTAATTATTAATTATTTATGTATACTTTAAATTATTTTATTAATGTGCTAAAATTAATATTAAATGTGAAGAGAATAATTATTATATGTACCTACCTACTTATAATTTTTTATCTATAGTGTGCTATTATGAATAGCCTATAATTTTAATAATGTAGGTACTACAGTATATTATTTCTCCTGTGCTTATTCTCTCAAAATACTGGAGTTGTTATTGATATCCGAATTATTTTTGTTATTATCCTGTTATAAATGTGATGTAAATTAGTATACATGTATTAAATGTATAAAAAGATGTAAAAAAATAAATTTTAAAATTTATTTTATATTTATTTCAATTTCTAGGGTCTCCCCTCATTCATTAATATTATAGAAAATCAAAGCAGTCTATATTTACTGCATTTGAATGTAACTTTAAATTTTTCACCAAGCCTATAGATTTCAGAAGGTCTTATTTTCATCAGATAGGAGGAAAATAAACAAATACATATAAAATTATTTTGACGTAATTTTTAGCCGTATTTCCTCATAATTTTTTGTAAAAATAACATTTGAAAATTTTTTGAAGGAAAAGGGGCCTGATTTGTTAATTATTTTTTGAAAATAAAGCAGGTATTCATCAGAGCTGAAAGTAATTCAATTAAAGGATGAGATAAAGTAATTCAATTACTCAAAAGTAATTGAATTATTTTTTTAATTAACCTCAAGTATTTGGTATTTGATTTACTTCAATAATAAGGTATTTGACTATCATTTGGTAATTGGGTTTTAAATCTTTCTTCGGTAATTGAATTACTTTTTCCGTATAGAATTACTTTTTCAGTAATTTAATTTCATTTTCAGAAATTTAATTTCTTTTTCTGTAGTTTAATTCCTTTTTCGTTAATTGAAATCAAGGACGGGTCCAATTTTAATCCTAATCGATAATTTTGCGTTATTATTTAAAGAAAAAATTATGTTTTGATTTTTCTTTGAATTTTCAGAGAATCCCAAATTCAAATGTAAATAGTAAAGATTTTTTATTGTATTAATTAACAAAATTTGTTTAATGAATTATTTTTAATTCATTTATTTAATAAATAATAATTAATTACAATGAAATATTGTTTTTATTATATAAATATAATTGAATTACTTTGGATAAGTGAATTATTTTGAGTAATTGAAATACTTCGAGCAAGTGAAATACTCTAGGTAATTGAATTACTTTGAGTAAATTGAAATAGTTCTGAATAATTTGGGGGTAATTGAATTACTTTTTGGTTGATTTATAAATATTTCAATTACTTTTACGAAGTATTTAATAATTGAATTAATGTTTCTTAAGTAATTTAGTAATCGATATATCAATTACTTTTAAGAATATTTAATATTTAAACATTGACAAAGTAATTGGTAATTGAAATACTTTCACCGAGTGCTTTGTACATCACTTAATGATGAAAAGTTTATTAAATATCTTCAAAATTTCCTCATCTACATTCTTTATAAAAAATTGTTTTACTAGAACTTTCTGATACATCACATCGACTTCTTTTCAAGCTCCGGGATCTTTTCCTCTACGAATTAAGATTTTTTCCTAAATTTATAAATATTCAACTTTCCAAATGCGTTCCAATTTATGGCAATAGTAAAATTTAAAATTATTTCATGACAGAAAGTTGAATATTTATAAATTCAGGTAAAAATCTATTTTTTATCTTGGATATCATGGAGCAACTTACAAAAACTACGGCGCATAAAATACCCCAACTTACCTCTATGGAAGGTAATTTTCTCTTCCAGGTTGTCAAGAAGTAGCCAAACAATATTAAACAAATTTTAAAAAAGTGGTCAACAGAACATCCTCTACCTGCCATAGTTTCATTTGCTAACGTACCATTTCTCCGTTGTTCTAAATGGACAGGTTGTGAACAGCTATTTAAAAAATAGAATTATTATAGTTATGAAATGTTTTATTTCTTCAAATTAAAAGAAAAAGTTACTTATTTTCAAGTACAAAATCACAATTTAAAAAACCACTTAGCAGTAATAAAAACAAAAATAAACATCGATGTGATCCAAATAAACTAGTTATTGTTTTTTTAATCTTCTTTATCCTTTTTATCACCATCAAGACCACCTTTTGCTTGTGATAAAAATGCCAGATGACCTTTCGGACATCTATTAGCGTAATGTCCTTTAGTTCCGCACTTGTAACAAGTAACGTCTTCTAATTTCTTCGGTATCGTCCTGTGATATAAGTTTGAAGGTACATTTTCTGGTGGTTCCAATGTATTGATTGTATTAGGATATTTTGCATTAGAATCTTTCTGCATCATATCTTTAACGTCTATAGTCATTTTGTTACAATGTAAAGCTTTGTGTCCATGTTCACCACAAAAATGACAAATGATAACGGGAGGTTTCTTTTGATCTTTTACGTTTTGATCTGGAGGCACAGGCAATTCAAAGCGAGGATGCATATATTTGCAATTTGGTCCATCGAAACAAAAACCAGTAATATAATTTGTGCATAAAACTCTACGAACGTGTCTATGTCTGCAATGTGGACCGTGTCTGCAAAATCCACGATCATACCACGGACAATCCTTGATTTTACTTTCAGGATCGATGTGTAAAAATGGGCATTCCTTGTTATGGCAAGCATTAAATCTAGAGTAGAAGTAACATTCAGGCATTTTCGTCATATCATATTCGTGTAAGAATTCACATTGATCACCCTTTTTGCACAATCCTCTTAACCAATGTTTACATACGATGGTACGATCTCCACGGACATGCCTAAACGGGCACAATGGACCCTTCATACAGCCAGCTGGCAAAGAATAAAACTGGCACACAGCAGCAATAGATTTGTCCATTCCTGGAAATGGTAGCGGTAGTGCTCCATATTGTTCGTCCAATGCAATTTCTATATCAAATTTAATATCGTCTACATTAGCAATTATTGCTTCCATTTTTAAACTCAAAGTACAACGAACTAATGGTAAATTATCATCAAAACTAATTGTAAGCTTCACCGACTAAATTGTTAGGTTAATTTTCAAAATACAACTTTGACATAAACATTGCCAACCAAAAATAAGGTGCGTTCACAATAAATTTATTATTATCCGTACTAAATATTTCTTCCACTTAAGATAATTTTTGTAGAATTTAATTTTATCGTGAAGTAATTACTGCTTATTTCTAATTTATTTTATGATTTGATTTAAAAACTTAATTTTTTTCAAATAATTCAATCGTGACGAAAATTGGAAAATATGAGTTTTATATCAAACGAAAATATTGTTTAATGGTAAATTATTAATTGGCTTATTTAGTTGCCATTACAATTCCATTGACGTCACTTACTATACTTGCGTAAAAAGTGTGTTTGTGTAAATATTTGTTACATTTCAAAAAGCAAATTAGAAAATATGGATACAGCTCTACGAGAGCAAGTTATGATAAATCAATTTGTGGTGGCTGCTGGTTGTGCAAGAGAACAGGCAAAACAGCTGTTACAAGCGACTCATTGGCAATTTGAGGTAAATATTGATATGTACACCGGATCATTTTGTAAACAAAACAATGTAAATATGGCGTTTCCTCTATACAACTGTTTCGACTTGTCACCTTAAAATTTGGCGTTTTAAAACAAAATGAATTCTGTTTATTGTTGAATGGAAGATTTATTTAAAGTTTTTATAACCATTAATGTTTTTGAGGGGAGTCTTGCGTAATTTTACACCAAATTATCTTATTGATAGACAAAAACGTGACACATAATACCACTAAATTAACCATTGAAATAGCTTAAAACGTAATTTTAAAACATTGAATTTGTTGTATAAGAATGTCACTTATGTAGATAGCCTTTCCTATAAATAGCTTAACCCAAATTAACCAATTATTTGTGTACCTTTTGTCTATAGATATACCTACTGTTTGGCATACACATTTTGAAGTGTGCAAACCTAAACATTCTCCTTTGCTATATAATATAGTCTACCCGTAAAACTTTTTTGTATTATTATTATTATTACAAATTACCAGTCGCATGTAAAATTATGTAAAGAGATGTTTATCATGCATGGAAAATTTAAAATATATTTACATTTATTATTACTTACTTACACGTATCATGGTTAATTAAAATTGCACTTACTATAACATCTCAAGTAAGCGATTCAATCAAAGTTATAGGTTTTTTTGTTGTCTGTTTTGTAATGAGTCATACTTCTTTTTATTACATCTGCTATTATCTTCCTTGAAGCTAATGGTGTGGTCCCTGGTCAGTAACCTACCTTGAAACTTTTACACTTCCCCATCTCTATTTTCAATATTCTTTGTTTCCAAATCGAACAATCATTGTTGAAAGTATATCCAGCTTTGAACATATACCACGGTAAAATCATTATTTTGCCAAGTTGTGTATTTTACATGAATTTTTTAATAATGTTTTCCTCATTAAATGTGTTGACATTTCAAGTTCTTCTAATATTTAAATGATGCGAATATAAAGTTTGTGTATAAATTACATCCTATTACCAATGTCTTCTTTAATTTAACCTATTTAAATTTTACTACAAGGTCAAATTAAAAGATTTCATGTTCAAGGTTAAAACTTAGAAATTGAATAATATTCTTATATAAAACATTTAGTAACACGATAAATTCTGGGTCTTCGTTAAAAATTCTCTTTTAATATTATTTATAAAACCAAACCAGATAATTATACTACATTGAGCGCTTTTATCGATTTAGGAAGGGTTAGTGATGTTAGCAGGGTATATATCCAGGGGATATGTAAATAAAATTTGGGTATTTTCGCATAATATCACTTTTTAGTGTTTATTTGCACTTTGGCTGAATTAGAACCAAAGACTTTGTTACAGTTCATACTTTGTTATTATTGTTTGAACTGATACTTATGAGGCCTATGATAAACAAACTGGGGAAAAAAGAACATCAGCTTGAGAATTTTTTAATGTTAAAGAAGCGGGAGTAATACACAAAAGTGAACTCACAGCTAGGGTATGCCTTGGGGATACTTGCTCCCTCTCCCCAAGATAATTGTTTGCACATAAATCAGCTGAAGGGAATTTAAAAAAAAGATCATTGAAGGAAACCATGAAAATGTCTCCCCAAGAAAAAACACCTGGCCACATTATTTATTACTTAAGTCTACGCAGTGTTCGAAAAATACGCCTGGGTCTGGTAGAAGTTCACAAAAGCGTGTAAAACTGAGTAATTAGATGTGGTAAATATAACACCGAATTTGTTATGTTTAAAGCCACAAAAACTGAGCATGCCATTTGACGTATCTGTTCAATCTTCATTAGAAAACGTGGAAAAAGCGTCGAATTTCGAAATCTCAGTTTTTGGGGTCAAAATGTTTCCGTTTTTTTCAAGCATAGCCAATAAGATAAAAATAATACCGGTAGATTTCAAAGTGATGTTTTCAGTAGTTTCTCATTATATCTAAAATAAGAACATACTCATTATTTTTAATTTTCGAAGTCATATAGGAAACCTCGGAAGATATCACTTTTTTTTAAGTTATTTGGAAATGCACCAGCAATTTTTTAAATTGCAAGATATATTATTAATTTAAAGTGTGTTGGAGTGTGTACACACAGTTTTGCTACTGTAGTTTAAAATTTTCCATAATGTTCTTCTGCACATCTCTATCTTGGTGATAAAAATCATAATTAACAAAACAAGTGTAATGGAAATCACTTTTCACTTATTAATAAACATATATTTTATTTGTAGATGGCTTTGAGTATATTCTTTCAAGAAGCTGCAATTCCTTCTTGTCCTACGGGAGCATCTACTCATTTTGGACAGGTAAGTTATAAACCTTGTTCACACAACATGCTGATCTCATAAAAGAATCCAATACAGGTTTTGTGTAATTAAAAGGACTATTAAATTATTGCAAACACATTGAAAATAATTGCACGCCAAGTCGCTACAGTTGTTGCAGTTACCTGTTGTCGGATATAAGCTACCTCCTCTGCGATGTACTTTTGTCAGCTCTAAGAAAGTACTAACTTATATTATATTTGCAACCTGTATTTTCACAAATTGTAACTTCGATGATACGAAGCTACGGTTAGTACTTTGATTATATTACTTGTTTTACATCTAAGGCAGCTTAGATGTAATCCTGGTTTTATCTTTTATTAACACTCCCGTCATACAAAAGATCAACTCACCCTACAAAAATTTCGATCGCGGCTAAAAGAAGAGATATTTTGGCCCTCACTTCATTTCTAAAACTTGAAAATGCAGAATGGATGAAAAATATAGTTACTTTTCAACAGCGATACCTCAAGCTTCCTGATACGCTGATAAGCATGCTGATTTATCCACCAATTCAGAAAATAATTAATAATTTTACATAATGTAACATTAGCGATAAAATCTACTTATAACCCCACAAAAGTTTGAAATCTCTGAAGCAATTGCGTCGAGAATGGGACAATATATCGCTGGAAGAGTTGCGAAAAACAGTCGAAAATTTCCGTCGACGTTTGGAACTCTATATCCATGCAGAAGGAGGCCACTTTGAAAACCTTTAATAGATGTTGTACCTAAGGTTGTCGTTACCAATCGTTAGTTTTTTTGAGTTTAATACATATTTTATAAAAAAACGTATATCCGAAATTTTGTGGGTGTTAAAAAAAATGTATAATTTGCAATAATTTTTTATTTTTCAACAATAGACAAATATAGGAAAGTTCCAAGACGTTACATTTTTAATCAAGACATTGCCGATCATGTATTCATAAAATTTGAATTGCTAGTTAAACGTTAGCTATTCAAAAGTATAATACGTTTTTAACTAACAAGTAAGATTTTCTGCAAATTCACATTGAATTTAAAAATTACTTGTGTAAAAATTATTGAATTACTTTAGCATTACTTGTCCAGAATATTAATAGATAATTCTTTATAATTTCTGTAAAATTTATTTTAGATAATGACGCCGTGTAATACTCCTGCTACTCCACCAAATTTCCCAGATACATTAATTGCATTTTCAAAAATGTCAACTACAAATGGAAATTCTACACCTTCTACTATAACTGTTGCCTCACAACCACAACAGATCTCTCAAGTACCTACAACACAACGATAAAAATTAGAGAAAAGTAGAAATGTATAAAATAGCTTTACCGATACCTAGATGGAGTGATGTATAAATTTTATTACGTAGTTTTTGGTAAAAATATGTACGATTAGGTTTTATTTTTAATATAACCAAGAATTTTGTTACAAATTATATCTTATATTACAAGTAATAAGGCAGAATTTAATGTAAGGCAAACAATTCGCGATGTAGATGCTCAGACTGACAATCTTTTTGGTTTATTATTTCTTTAAATAATGTAAAACTTTTTGTGCTTGTGAAAGTGTTTATTGTTAACATGGAGATGAAAGGATGTTATGACATGGTAGGATGGCTCGTTTAACTCTTCACTTCTGAAATAATGTGCAAGATATGTTTCTGTTTAATCGATTAGAAGATTAGTGTAATCTTTTTAAATTAATAAACCATGTTACATTTTGTAAAATAAACTTGACCACATTTAATTGATGTAAAGTCTAAATATTTACTGCACGTATTAAAGATTTGTTCTTTTTAAAAATTAATGTAAAACGTTGGAGAATCATTATTATTAAAGAGAAAAACCATACTTGAATGTAACCTTTTATAGATTAAATTTTGAAATTTGTATAAATGTATAAAAAATATACTCAAATACTTGAAATTTATGCACGTAAACATTAAAATACTGATGTATTCTTCAAAATTGTACATACAAATTTGTTATAATTTTTTGTTTTGGCAAATGACAAGTGATATTTTCTAGTTTTTCATATAACAAAATAATTTATCTGTAAGTACAAGAAACTTCAAAATAGTTAACAATCATTGTTAAAATTAGCTGTATAGATTTTTTTTATAAAATAAAATTTATAATAATTGCAACAAGTAACGATTAATTTTTTTATATTATTTAATACATTTTCAGTGTTGAGTTTATTAACAAATTATGGAATTATATGGAGAATTTTTGCTTAATTACTGCTACATTACCTTTTTTTTTTAATTAAACAAATTTCCATAATTTTTAATATTTCATTTCAGTTTTATATTCTTGCTTGAACTTAAATAATATGATGTTCATTATTTCATTAAAAAAATAGTTTTAATTAGACTAACTTTACCTAATAATTTCTCATTTTTATTTAGATTACATTTACTGTAGTAAGGTTACTTGACAATGAAATAAAAGTTCCAAGATGTCTTAAAATAATCGTAACCAGTGTTTATTTGCAACCTACTTCTTATAAAACAAAGTTTTTATGTGTGGCTGTCCCATTGAAATCTCCTGAGCGGCAATCTATAGCAGATAGAAATTTTTGCTGCTATGAATTCTAAGGCGAACGCCGCTATTCTTACCTCTACACTTCGTTCTTTTTGTTTAACAGGCATAAGGTTTGTTTCTCTATAATCCAAAACACTGCCTTCATCACGTAGAAGATAATTTCCACATCTTGGAATTACTTTCTAGGAGATCGATAATATATAAATTATATGTGGATCTCTGCTTCAGAAGCGCGTTGACGAGAGGAATCTCTCAAGCGTAAATCTACGATCAGGGCAAGCTGTGGCAGGATGAAAGCGCAATAAAATTAAGCGAACATCTGTTCTTTTAAAAGTGCTGTAAACAACCAGTTTCTGAGGAAATAGCGTTTGAACGTTATGCAACAGAAATTGAAACGTCTTCTAGCCGAGTTGGTACAGCGTCTACAAGTGTATTGGAAGGTCCAGATTTGATTCCACCCAGTAATAGTTTGTTTTTCAGAATTTTTATATCTTCTTGAATGAAAAACAGTGCTGGTGCAAACTAAAAATTTATAGATATCAATATTTATTCACTCTGTGCATTTACAGATATGGCCAATTGAAAAGAAAATACTTACTCTTGGTGTGGTAAATTTTAAATGCTGCTTGCAGGGGTACAAAATCTGTTCTCAGCCCTGCCTTAGTGTTTCTAGGAAATGAACAATTTTTACTGTATCCAGCCATTTAGCCGACAATAACTGGAGATTGGTAAATTCTATTTCAATATCAATTTATTAGACAAAAGCAAAAGATAATTATTTATTATTAGCAGATCAGGACTATTAGGACCTCCTAGTAAGTGAATACTGAGGTACCCGATTATTATATACTGAATTAACGTACATTTGATGGGTGTGCAAGTAGACTAGTTTGTAACTGTGCAATCAAGTATACAACTTGATTGGTATGAAACACAATGGGATGGTGGTGTTGCATCTTATCACAGATCTTATTATAATATCCAATAATATTATATTTTTAACTTATTAAAACTCTTAACCGCTAGCAATATAAGTATAGTGATATAATTATTAACTTATTTATTATACACGGCATGAAAGAATACCTTGTAAAAGAAATTATATAATGTTAAGTGCCTTTAATAGTTATAAAAAGCCATTTATTAATGTTGATTTTTTTTAGTAACATATCTCCGATTGGTTTATTTTAATTTACCAATCTAAAATAATTGGGAGAGCAACAAGACAGTGCAGGTCGCAAAAATTGTACGATTGAGTTTCACACCATTGAAATGCTAGAACTGAATGTCACTCGATTGTTAGATTGCCCTATTAGCTTAACGGATAGTAAAATATATCACATAAATTTAACGGTAGAGGTGCAGGGGAGTAATACAAAATCGAGAAATCTAAGTAGAAGACATTGCCCAAGATTAAAACTTAAAACGGGTGGAAATCTTCCAATCTAAAAAGCGCTATAGGTGGTAAATGCTCAATAAATGAACTAAAAATGTGAGGAAGGATTCTTCACTAGGATCGCAAAGAAAAATAAAAAGCGGTTTTAACAACGTTAATACAAAATATTGAAATGTTGTATATTTTAAAAATATTATAAGATGATAAGAGGGGAATACAATAAACTAGGACTTCTCATTTCCAGTAATTTTTAAATCCAGAGATAAATTTTTTTTTTCTATTCCCGAGATCCCGGAGGGGAGAAGGTAGAATCTACCAATTTATTATTAGAAAAATATAATTACATTTTATATTTTATTTAATTAAATTTTTATAAAAATAGGTGGTTCGGGATGTTAAGTACACTTCTGTATGAAAATTATCTTAGCACTCCAACAAATACACACCGGAAAAAGATCCGTGAATACAAACAAAAGCATAGCAAGCCTTTATGAGCTACAAGAAAGCCTTCGACAAAGTAGACAGATAAAAGCTTTGAACCTTTAATACCTGGTTTCTTCTGTGAGATATCCCACAGATCAAGTTGTCGGCAGGATAATATCTTCTATGAGTGAAAACATCGGGCATAAAACATGCAGAAGGTGAAGAAGAAGAATAAAATTATAATTTTATAAATATTTATATAAACGAGTTAAAGTTAGAGATCAATAATTATTATCAAATTGCGGTTTCGTCGTTTTTTTCTTGTAGTTTTACTGATAAGACATGACTGACTACCTTATACAAGGGAGTGTGAATACCTTTAATAAGTATCAAGTATTTACAATACTTGTTACTCAACACATAATAAAGATTGGTCAACACAAACGTTTATTAGAAATAAAACTGGTAAAAAATACATTACAAAACATTTATGACGAATAATGACTGAAAAATTGGGCGTCTTCGATGATCTGTATGTAGTAAACTATAATACAGTTTCCTTTATATTCTTCTTATATTCCTATAACAAATAATATTCAATCTGTTGAAAAAATAATAAGGTACTTAATAAATTAAACGAATATACCTATATGTGCAGAAAATTGTACCTGAAGCAACGAAAATATCTTCTGTCCTATGCCTCCATAACTTGACTTCATATTCACTGCATGCATATCTTACTTGTTTAACGTAGTGTTTCAAAATCGTTATTCTGACAACTTTAAAAGCTGGCTTTTTTGAAAGTTCAGTTTTTATCTTAGAAATTTGACAACTTGAATGAAGTATTTAAGTATTATTGTCTAGCTGAGCCAGGTCGTAGAGTGCTAAATTACCGAGACTAGATGGTAAAACTACGTAGTAAAATTTTAAATCTATGCTGCAAACAATCAGACAATTCTCCAAGCTGATGTTGTCAACCGTGTACCGGTTGGTACGTTACCGCAAAGGTAACTTTAGGTCTTTCATAGACAATCTCAATCCTGAAGAAGGTATTCGGTAGAGAAGGCTGATATTCAAAGATGGGTAATTAATTACTTATACCGGAGGGCGTATAACAACTGAGAAATAAAGAAATTTAGTATTAGTAAATTATATAAAAATTGCGTTTTTCTCACACTTCCTATAGGAAGTCACAAAACAATTTCATCGGCAAGAAGATCTGGCTCTCTTATATTTTCAAAGTACTACCTACGTCTAAAATTAAAATAATTAACATTTTTCAAAAAAGGCTCACTTATTAAAAGTTAAGAGAATATCGGCCTTGAAGGTTTTTCTTGTGACAAACTTCGCCCTTTTACAACTTTGGCACACCATTTCCATGGAGTATGCCCTTTTTTATAATATCGCCAGGTTCAAATTTCATGAAACTTGACAATTTATTTTTTAATATTTTGTATTATGATAATAATACCTAATGTAATAACTCATAATAATATATACCCCTACGTAAAATTTACAATTTTGAAGTTAAAAAATGTTCATTCTAGATAGATTTTTCCTCCATATAAAAAAAAATTCAGTCAGGATCGAATTGAATTTAAAATGAAATGTAAGGCTTTCATTATTTAGGATATCTCTCTTTTAAAAACGTTCACACTTCAAATACTTTCATGAAATATAATAAAAAAGGCGTTTGTGATACTAAAAATATAATTATATTTGCATCCCACATACTTTAATAACAAAATTTTAATTACAACTACTTATCATATCTACTGTTTATCCTACTAGAATTATAGTAAGTATAATCAATTTTTATGATATTAATTAGTTATTTGTTAAAAAGTTAAAGATACTTAAACAATTAAACAACAGCAATAATATAAACTTATGAAATTATCAATAGGTAATAGGTAATAAACTGTATAGTTAAGTTACTGTGGTAATTGCAGCTGTCGTTTTAAGTCTAATGAAGTTTCTTCCTACAATACACTTATTTATTTACATTATGTACAATAAAGATATTAATAACTTTTCAGATGTGTTAGTCCCCTGGATGTTCGGGACATGAACGATTTACTTCAAACCATTGATCTATGCACCTGCAAAACAAAGAGTTCAAATAAGTATTTCATACAACTGTAAATTTTTAAGGTGTGACATTAATTAATATTATTAACTACAAACACCTTACCCTTTGTGATATATACATAGGCAGGGCAATCGAGCTATCACATCACCTTGAGAAAGGTCTTCTAAGCATATAACACATTCACCTTTATCATCAGTCAAAATGTCTTCTGCAAAATTAATTATTAAATAACATTTTTGTAGAAATTCTTGTATAAAAAAGTGTATTATAATTTTTAAAATAATTATAGTAACTTTTAGAGTCAGGTTATCAATGCAAGGTTCAAATTAATAAAAGCGTAAATCAATAAAATAAAAAATAATGAAGATTATTTTTCCAATATTTTATCTTTATCCTCGCATTTTAGATATCCTGCTTCCAATAATATATTTACTGGCCGTATTAAATTTTAAATTTCTGATCTGAAAATGAATGCATGATTTAGATATCACCGAAAATGTTTAAAAGGCTAATTAATGTCCTTATGAATTAATTAACTTTTGTATTTCGCAAAATTATATTTTACTTGGAGCAAAGCGAATAAAAAATTTTATGAGTGTTTGCTGAAAGATATAAATAACCATAATTTATTGTATTTATTGTTATATCAAAAAAATATTAAACGAAAACACAATAACACGACAAGTGTGGGTTTTCTGTAACTTTTATTCGCAGTCACATTGACGGAAAATCATCACAATCCTCGTATTATTGCTTTAAAAAAAATGAAAGCGAAGCTTCGACAATTTGTTTCTGCAATTCTTTTTCGCCTTCCACCTACCAAATTGTTAAACCTTAAGAGCACCATCTACCATAATTTGGATTTCTTTCCGGATTGAAAAGCGACGTGTATTTAATGTATTCGATAAAAAATTATATATATCTAATAAAAGTAAATTATATAACATTGGCGGAAACTAGCTTATTAATCGGCATAAAAGGATTTGCTTGTACAAAATTGTGTTAACATTAATCTTCATAGCTTCGCTAATCCTATCCATTGCTGGACAGGATCGTTTAATGTTGAAGATAGACCTCTTCCTTATGTCTGTAACTCCGTTTTTTATTGTTAATGGTGGCAATTATCAACCCAGGAGGACTGACGGCTTTCCTTGCCCTTTACAGGCTTTGTAGTCTCATTAACTTTAATATTTCTTCTAATTAATACAATGAATTGCATATTCCTATGAATCATCTTTTAGATTTTCGCAAAAAAATCGATAATTTTCCAACAAAATTTAAAAAAATTGACTATGTAAACATCACGTAACTTTCCCCATAGATGTCGGTTATGTTAAACAAATTGACACCTAAAACTTTTTTTATTTTGTTTATCATTTCCACAATTTTCACCATTTTCAGCTGGCCTGTAAGTTTAACTATGATGCACGTTTATGTCGAATTTCATGACATTTAATTGCGCGGTTCAACCTGTGCGATTAATACTACATCTATTCGTACCCCAACGACCACATACTGACATACAGACAAACATGTTACTAAAATTCAAAATTTCGATTTTTGAATTCAATACGGTTATTTTTTACCGAAACCATTAAACACACGTGACATTCATATAGATATAGATGAAGCTCTTAACAACGCGAAATATTTAATTTTAAACAACACAAAATAATAATATTTTAGTGTTGCCGGTCAGCGTTGTTGCATATGTTTCACATTAGTGTGTGGAAGACGTATTAGTACTAGTGTACTGATGAAATATGCAGTGAAGTAACTGAGTGTAGAATAAAATTCATAAAGTTAAATAAACAAACTTCATCATAAAAATGCTCGAATTCGTATATTTATACAGCTGGACGTTATACTTTTGAAAACGATCCACCTGAAATTTATCATGAACTTACATGAAATCAAACAGATTTTTCTAAATGGAAAAGGAAAGACTAGACATGCCCTCACTCCAACATGAAAAACTTAATTTGCCTATGCCTTTTGAGACACCTCAAATTAGAAGTCATTATTAAAAAATAATACTTAAACAAAGAAAATTTATATAGAAAAAGTTGATAGCTTAGTTTTCTAGAAAATAACTTCAAGATTTAAAAGGTGATCGATGAGAGAAGAGTTCTTTATGACTACTTTTTAATTTTTCTAAATTAGCTTTCTCATTTGTTAGTATTTTAATAATATGGAAGACATTTCTTGGTATACTGAAATGAAAAAGAGAAATTTACATAAAAATTTTATCACCAAGGGCACAGTTGTGTTTTATTCAAGTTTTTCGTGTTGTTAAGTAGGGGGGGGGGGGGGCTAACCCAGCGCAGTCTAGTGTCTTCTTTCCTATCGAAAAAATTTTTTATAATTTTTTTCGATATTCGAGTAGTTTATGAGAAATTTAAGGTAAATAGTTTTCAAAATGTATAGCCTATATATTTAAATGGCAAATTTTAACAGTATCTACCTGTAGTTCTTTTGACATTTTTCTTAATTACCTAAATTGCTCTGAAACTTTTTGTAGTAGAAAAAGTAGGCGCTATAGGATAAAAAAAACCATTGACAAAATACTTTTCAAGATATGACGAAATAAATTTAACAAATCTTGTTATACAGAATATTATTACAATTTGATTATACAAATTATTGTTTTCTCTCTATGCCATTACGGCATACGTGCTCCAATGATATGTGTTAACAGTCATATGCGGGTTTCATACAACTTTTAAAAAGCCCTTAAATTTAACTAACCAATAGGCCAATAGAAATCGTTGGTTAATTTTAACGGCTTGTTAAGTTTTATGAAATTGGGCATTAAGTAGACAAAATTTTTAAAAATAAAATAATACAATTTCTAATAAACTTTAAAGCGTCACAGGCTGCAACTCGTTTGGTTGCTCTATAATAATATTATTAAAGTAACTTTTATATAAAAGCATATTATTTTAGTTTCCAATACTAATATTTAATTTGATAATGAAGAAGTGTTATATAATAATTGAAAACCGATCGTATTGCTCTAAGTAGTTCTTCGATTACTACAAATCGTAAAATTATAACTTTTTATGCACTTGTTGCTATAATTATAGCCAATAAGAGTAGGTATATAAATATAGTACTAACTTTATTTTCGTTTCAAACTTGATATATTTAAAATGTTTTTAATACTAAAATATGTAAAAAGAATAAAGTAGGTATATTTTATCATGCGGATTAAAAGTGGAAGTTTGTTTGACAAGCAAGATTTTCGCTTTGCGAGCCGAAACGTAGTCGAGCATAATGCAAAAGTTTCTCGTCAAATAAAAAACACTTTTAATTAAATTAAAACACATTCATAGATACTACTTTTTCTAAAACCAGGAATTACGTAGTAGCTATCCGATGCATTCTGAATAGTACGAAATGTTTCAAACATTTTGTTTAAATATTCATGCAATGAAAAAAAACCTTAATTTTTGTTTTCTTGGTATAATTTAGTATTAAAAGATTGCAAATATCAAGTCAAAGTTCGTATTACATTCCTATTATAGCATAAAAGCCTATTGTGAGGTGTTCATCCCTGATTTTCTTAACTTACAAAATTCTTAACAATGATAGCAAAAACAATGAATACTAACTTTTTTCTTTTGTTTCGTGATTTTTCGTAAATATCTCGAAAACTAAGCGAGATGCATAAGTGTGGATTCACAATGTAAATAAAAACTTAATAATTATCGAATAATGTTGAATGCTTAAACTGGGTGACGTAGAATAGTTTCTTGGGAATATCAGACTAACTTTAGCATTTTTCGATATTCCATTAAGATTTTATTTGAATTTGTATTTCTTGTTTTGTGTGCATTGTGAATCCAGACTAAACCGAATAATTAACTTTATGAGAGATCATAAGCCAGTGTGCAAAAACTTGCAAAAGTACTTGTTCACAATGAACGTAAGAAATAATATTTTATTTTTAATTATTTTAATTTAATTATTATTTAAATATTTATAATTAATTATAATATACTTAAGCTGTATGACGCACATGTGTGAAAAACTTGACAATTTTACAATAACATTACAATTCCATTTTTTCTGAGAGCGACTAATGGAAATTATAAATAATCAACATTTTATTTTAAGCCCCCCTCTTATTGTCATTAGTTCTAAAAAGTGTGTAGTATAATATTATTCAAGTTATTTGAAAATATTTGATTTCGATTGTTTGCTAAAAGAAGATTATGATAAATTAAACAGTCTGAGATCTGAGTTAGAGTTTTATGTTAGGGTTCGTGAAATTCAATTAATTATTGATATATCAAGATATCTTTAAGTTATTTTATCGTCTGAAATTATACTTCACTAACACCATTACATTATGATAGATTACAAAAGGGAGAAATATATATTTTATATATCGAAACCGATGCTGTTTTTAACCCCCGACGCAAAAAGACGGGTGTTATTAGCCGGTAAGTTCAAATTTTAGTGTACTTTGTGTAGTGTATGAACTTAGTACGCACCACTTATATAATAATATTGGACCGTCGTGAAATATTAAACCCATATTTCATTTTTTAAGAGGTCTGCTAAATTTTTCCGTCGAGAAAATTTTCAAAACCTACTCTTCCATTTACAAAAAGTTTCATAGCGATTATTATTTAAATGAAGTTGTTCAAAATAAAAGACTTTGATATTTTGGCGCGACCTGTATAAATCTTCTAATTTTCTTTCCCAAAAAATTGAAATTGTGTATCAAAATTGTTTCCAATAAATAAACTATGAAATACATACCGTTGTAAGAAAGTCTAGGCTTGGTCAGGCACATTACGAGATGGCACTCGATATCATCAGGTATAATAAATTTGTTGCATACTGGACATTTAATTCCTGTAAAAAAAATATAGTTCAACATTCATTGTACTGTTTCAACAAACATTAGTTTACTGTCACACAAAATAAGTTAATAAAATAACCCCGTGCAATATTACAGTTTACACAATAAAATTATGTTATAAAAGATCATTTAAGGATCTTTTTCTCATTGTACAAAGGGGCGCAAAAAGTATGGTCCAATAAGAATTTAACACTGTAAAACACGTGTAAAATTCTTTTTTTGAATATGTTATCGAATGTGAACGTGAATCTGACTAGGTGTTTTTTTCTGCATTTATGCAAATATCAGGGTAATTTCGTGCTGAAAAAAGGTCTTCGGTGATATCAAAGTTGCTGGTTTATATTATATTCAAAATTTCATTCAACTAAATTAAAATTCTTACCAAATCGAAACTAAACTAACTTTAAACTAACCAAAAACTACTTTTTGCACGAAATTTGTGTATTTTAAATACCACAATCAAAATGTCATCAATAGATAGATACATAATAGTAAATTATTATTACCTGTTACCACGGGCATTTTTAATAAATAACGTCTTCTATATTATTATTATATACAATTTAATACAAATTATTTACTCAAGAAAGATTTCAACGTAATGAACATTAACACTCTTGCACGTCAGATAAATAAATAACTAATGCTGGGATTACACTAAGAGACTAAGACAGTGTTACCAGTTACCACGAACCCTACTCAAAATTATTAGGTGAGGTACTAAAGAAAAACCCTAAATCGCCTAAAATTTTAAGCTGAAAGACCCTCAACTCAAAAGTGCGCGAGAATTTCCATAAAAGTTTTTCACCAGCTCCAAAGCAAAACATTTGAATACCATAATTTTACGTCAAGTTTTTAAAACGTTTCAGAAAAAAAAATATTTGTAGAAAATTAAATCGTGGGAAAACTATGTTTCTCTAGTCTAGATGTTTGAATCGATTTGAAAAAAGAAAGCGAAATCATATTATTTTATTATGTTAGAACCCTTCTTATCTCTAAATCTTTCTTGATAAATTTGAATAAACAAACAAAAATTGATAATAAATATAATATTATATATTTATGGCCAGTCCGCCCACAATTAGGCGGACCGTAACGAAATACATTTTGAACTTTATTTTATACATTGAATTTCAAATACAAATTTTTAATTTTGTATTTTAAATTATAAATTTTCGATGTATTTTGAAAAATGCATGTATTTAAAACACATAATAATATGTATAATTTTTATACACATTTTTTAAATTTTAAAATACAATTATATACCTAATATATTAAAAAGACAATATTTAACCAATGAGAAATAGGAAAAATTTCTTAATTTTTGTTGGCTAAAATTTATAACGAAAAGTACTTTAAATACAGTAATTTAATTGTTTTTTATTTAAGAATATATTTGTAGTATGTATTTTACTCATACCTGTCTGTTTCCGATCCATTGCCGACGATAGGCTTTTGCAGCAGCATATTTAGGGCTGGGCAAAGTGGCAATTCCCCCCCCCCCCCCCAAGGATATCACGGATTGTATCCCTGAAGCTCTCCGCAATAAATATGTTTTCGTTTACTTTGACCACTGGTTTATTTTGACAAAAATAATATGGTTTACTTCCCCCTTAGCCTATAGGCATTTTTAAAAAAGCCACTGGTTTCTTGTAACTGTAAACATGTCAATCTGGACTTCTGTTGCCGAAATGTGACTTTTCAAAAAAAGTATTTCCCCGTACTTATATTACTTAATAAAAATTATTTATCTGGTAGCTGATTTTATAGAATTTATCCGAAGACGAAAATGTTAAATTAATTCTTGTTAACAGAGATTAATCGTGTTTTAAAGAGGGAAACTTATGTACATGACCAGATATCAAATTAGTGAAGTAGAAAGATTAATAGTATTTTGAACGAAACAAATCTATTATGTACGAGTACTAGCTATATTTTTTGTATTTACATTCCGCGATTACATACAATATTATTAAATTTCTACTGAAATTGTATGTCAGAAAGCTCACGTCAAAATGTTTGAACTACAATTAATATTAATTTTTTTTGAATTACTGCAAATATTTTTTAACATCGCTAAATGATTACCTCACATAGAGTCCTTTCAACAATGTGAGCTTGATTAACGGTCTTACGTTCGTTGTATTCATCAAAATCCAGATAAAATATTGTGTCGACAAATTTAATAAAATTATGAATTTTAGTTAGCATAGACAAATTTTTCCTTATATACGATATTTCATTAACGAGGATAAATTAAAATTTTTTTCTTTACATTTAGAAAAAAATAGAACAAAAACTACAAAACATTTTCCATCAAATAAAGCTGTTTTTTATTTTGAAATGTATAGCAATCTAATATCTCCTACATATTATAATTTATTAATATAGCATTGAAATGGAACCTATGACAATGAATTGATTGTTCATGACCTCTCATGGACTAAACGTAAATATCGATAATATGTACACAACCGTCACCATGGTTTTACTTACCTACATTTTGTAAATTACTTACCTCCTGTATAATATAATTGAAGAAATAATAATTAGTACCTAAGTAGTTTAAATATAAATAAAATGTATTCAATGCAATGTATTCAATATAGAAGTTAAAATACTGGCCCTTGACCTAGATGTTTTGTTTACTTATGTTATATATTATTATATTACATTATTAAACAATTATTATTTCTTCATCTGTAACAGTTACACAGCTTCCGAAACTGTCTCTGCCTGTATCCGTTACATGTAACAAGTAGGTAAGGCTATATCAATGTGGATTCTGAACAAAAAAAAAAGAATTTTTTCAAGGTAGCTTTTGACCATATACAAAGTCATCTGTGGTCAAACGGTAAATAATTGGTGAGCGAAAAGTTCTTCGATAGCGAATTTTATAATCACCATTTTACAATATTATTAGGTTCAATTTAAATATTAAGCAGTCCTTATTCCCTACCTAGGACATTGTTATTTTTAACAAATATTAATTTAATAATAAATTGTTTTCATTTGATGTCTCTTTAAAGATCGCGGAGGAGGAGTGTAGACTAGAAAGTAATAATAATTTCAATAAATAGATAAACAAAAAATTAAAATTAGAAAGAATTCAAATAATTACCGTTGTCGATATCTGCAATATCAAGCGAAATTTTGTATTTTGCAAGTAGGTATGTATGTAAGAAAATTATTAATTCTTATGAAGCGCTGCCCAGCAGGGTAAACTTGACCCGATTAAATTATGCATAAGCAAATAAAATTTCAATAAATTATTTATTCCAAGTAAATATTTATATTATTTTCTGTCAATTATTTTCTGCGAGATCATTATATAAATAATAATATGTTGTCGGGTTGTCGAGCAGGTATGTGGGTTGATCAAGCCTTAAATAATTGGGGTTGGCCTGTAGTGTGGAGAAAATTCTAAAGCATCAAAAAGTTGAACGGTTTAGACGAGAGTCAAACACCTTTAAAGAAAATCGCGTATATTAGCGTGACTTCAAACGCTTAACATGCCCATGAATTTCTAATAAAAAAAATTACAAATTTTTAATTCGTCGAACAGCACTTATTTTTGACATAGAGGAAAGATGAAAATCGCTTGGTTAATTCTAATTGATTAAATTAATTTCTTTATGTCAATAACGAGTACAAAACTGGAATATATCATATTAATTTTTTACACTGTTGATCGTGTGGTTTTTACAATCAAAGAAGTTTCCCCTAATCGCTATTTTAAGCAAATTACTTCCGCCAGTTATGTCAATTAAGTGACGTTGAGAATAGAATATTAAAAAAAATCGATAATACTATAGCTAAATTAATCCGACATTGAAGTGAAACTTAAAAAAATATTTAAATGGTTAATAAGTACAATCAAGTAATATAAAAGATATAATCTTCATGTATGTTTTTTGATAAATTTGTGAAGTTATATTGATATCGTAATATAAATTAATACTTCAGTTTTTCAAGAACTGACAGGTCAAGCGGCCTGTAAGCCGGCCTGACCTAATACGTAAATCTCTTGCGTGGGACCATTCGTCAAGGTCAAATCAAGATTCAGCAGCACACTAATTGTGATCCAAAAAATATGTTAATCCGTTAACAAAATGGCTCTATACGATACATAGTAAAAAAACTCGATTATACTTTTAAATTTTTAAAGCGTCAAAAAGTTTGCACAACCGAACTTACAGACTGATAGACAAACAGAACTACTAAATACTCATAATCATATTATGTATTTTTCTTCATATAAATATATACCACTACATTTAATTGCCATTTTTTTAATCCTGACAGTTGTATCATCAATATTAATTAAAACCGCAAGCAATACAATCAATTAGATATTTGTATAATAAAATAGTAGGTTAATTGTTTCATACGGATGAAAAGTGACTCTTTTTAAAATAAAGCTTTGTTAATTTTTCTAAAGTTTTCCATTGGACTTCTTCTGAAATCTCAAGTACTACTGTTGTAATGCCTATATCTTCTATAACTCTGAAATGAAAAGAAAAGCTTTGCATGAAATACATCAGGATACTATTAGTACGTTATATTATACCGGGGGTGGGGTGCAAAAATAGAGGATTCCATATTGCAAAAACAGGCTAAATCGTGGAAAACCTTAGTGAAAATTGAAAAAACCTTATTGAAAGTCTCATTTTATGTATATTTTGACATAAAAATAGTGGGTTAAATTGAAAAACGATTTAAAAATAATCAACCAGAGCAATCAAAATAGGTGATGTAATTTACTCGTGCTAGAGTTGACATACTAAATACAAATCAATGTATTCCATAAAAAAAATGTGTGATCACATTTATTCGTAAAATAAAGTAAACAAAGAAATTTTAAGCATTCAATTAAAGAAATTAAAAAAGAAAGAATCGAAGAAACGCCGTTTTTGTTCCACTTCAAAATGTTGTATATTGAAGCACTTTTAACGTGTCCGAAATTGTTTCTAAGTACTACAAATCAATATTTTTTCAACATTTTATTTTATTTTGCATTTAACATACTGACACTTTAATTTCACACAATAATAATTAATTAATAAAAAGTTTCGCAAATAAATTCACCTTTCTCTTATGCTCAATGAGATTTAAATTGACGTGTTATTTTGAATGCCAGAAGGTTAGGCTACAGTGATTTTATAGAGACAATGGAAATAAGAGATGTCCGATTTTTGATTGACTACGATGTTTTTGTTTATATTATTATAGCTAATAAGATTGAATAAATAAATAATTTTTTTGCGTTATTTGTGTATTTTTTTGACATAAAGAAAAGGAAAACTTTGTAATTTAAAGTATATGCCTCACTAAACCATGTGTTTCTTGGGTGAATTTGCATACAAAGGTTTCCATCTTAGGAAGGAAAAGTACACTATTTCCTGTAGACTATGTTGGTACGAATAACAACAATTTTTATGCCTTAAATTGGTAGTAAAATACATTACTGAATAACATAAAGGATTACTAACACTCAGCTTGGAGAAAAAAAGGTCCAATTGAAATAAAATATTTCTCTGATTGTAATACTGTTAGCATTTGCTATTCTTAAGATACGATTTCCTAATTTTGAATTATAGGCTATGTGCAAGTGATTTGAATTTTTGAAAATTCGACGCCAGCGATTACGGTGGGGAAATGTGGAACTTTTCATGGTATAGATTATTACAGTTTGTATGTGTTGCAGTATTATTAAATGCCATTTAAAGTTGCTCTCACGAAAAATGAGGCTGACGTCAGAACCATCTGAATGAAGTATCGACAAATTACTTTTTAAATTAATAATTTGTACCATAGGTGCAACAAAGACAGACTGAAATTAATGTGTCTTAAGTATGTGAATTTAAAATACTTGTACGTCAAAAATAATATGATACTAAACGCATGCGATAGAAAAAGATAGCTACAATAGTTCTTAGCGTGCATAATAATTATAATGAAAGTAGTTTTTATAGTGACTAATCTGTAATTGTGACAACTGACAAGTACACAAGTTTGGTTATATTTTGTATAATATACAAGTACAACCAAAAATTTAAATACAAATATATTAAAAAATATAAAATATAGAAAATATAACCAAACTTGTCACAATTACAGAACCAGACATCAGTCAAAATTCGTGATGGAGTGAGCTAATCAAATGGAGGTACTTAGAAAGTATTTTTCTTTTCTTTACTAACTGCCAAGAAATTCTATAAGAACTTCATCTTCTTCTCTCAAGGAGTGTTATATAACACAATGAAAGATTCGGCTTTGATATAACTCAAACGCTGTACTGGTCTCCACTCAAATTTGTTGCCAATTTTATTTTTTTATGTACCCTTGCACACGTCTTTCATTTCAGCAAACAGGAAAAATCATAAATTATTTCTTGGATCGTATCTGTCACGATCATCGGTATTTTTTTGGAAGAGATGCGAATAAGTTGCTTCCAATTGTATGGTGCTCAATTTTCACGTTTGACATATTGACTACGATACACATTCTTTTAAACCGGAATTGCTTCCGTTGTCTAAATTGCCCAAAAAGGAAAAACGATACGAAGTTGACGAATTAATAAGGGAACATGGTCATGAAGTGTTACGACTACCACCTTACCACTGCGATTTTAATGCAATCGAATTAGTGTGCGTTCATTGCAAAGATTATTACAATAAACATATAGGTCGGGACAGTTACGGGAATGACAAAGTAATAACAAAGTGAGAAGAGACAGTGGAGGAATGTTCACAAGAAGTCTAGAGAAATTGTGTTTGTCATACCAAAAAAATTAATTGAATGATGATAGCGATTCCGACACTGATGTAGAAAGTGATTAAAGAGCAAAACTGGGGTGCCATTCTATCTTTGCTTCTTTCTGCATTTGATCTTTCTTCTTCTTCTTCGTCGTCGTTCGAATTCTAACGTCGTGACCTGTTTCTCAAGGATTGTGAAGTGGCTTTCTTGGCAAAGTACCTCGGTGGTTTGCCACTGCCTTCCGAGGGAAGATGGTCTGAATTTATTATTCCACCCGGGATCGAACAGGGCTTCTCGGATTAGCAGTCGACGCACTTAAGCGTCAAGCCATAACCACCGTCTCTTCGAAGGCGGAATTTGATCTTGACCTTTGTTATATTAGTTTATTTAACTTTTTTTTCATCAATAAATAATTTTAAGTTCTAACGTAATGATTGTGTTAAAAATTGCAATATTATCTATTGCAATAGCTTGTATAATGAACAAAAATAGTTTAATAAACATATATACTTCTCAGCCTTTATTACATTATTTTGGAAACTACATGTTTCAAGCAATGAATATCTTGAGGAAAAACAAATCTACGACTAAACCCTTGTCACACGAACAAAATGTTCATTATTATTTTTATCAAAATGTTAATAAAATTTTTTACCGTGTGACAAGGACTTTAAAATTATTGCATATTGACAGTCATTTGAATTTTTTGTTTTTATATAATGATTTAAATTTATTATATCGAACACTTATTTGACTTACAATTTTCATCTTATTTCATACGCATATCGAAAATTGCGTCAGCTTCTTTTTTCGTGATGACAACTATACATTTAAATCGCGAAATTTAAATCAATTTGTGTTTGATTTTATTATATCTACGAATGCTTGTTGTTATTTTTTGACACTACTCGTAATTTTTATTTACTTTTCAAAGTTTTGTACATTAGTTTGTTAATTTTTATATACATACAAAAATGTCACAAAGAAGTTCAGGAAATACTTATTGCTGCGTAGCTGGATGTAAAAGTAAGTCCTCGAATTCATCAGGAACAATATTTTACAGTATCACTGTAAAGAAACATAAAAGTGACCAACGAGAAATGTGGATAAAAGCAGTTAAACGACAAAAGTAAGTAAAATGTCTTATAATTTGTTATTTCTCTGTTGAAAAGTAAATGTTCAAGTTAATTATTATTATAGTAGTTCTATTTTGAATAATTGAATTTTTTTTCAGTATTAATGGATCCCCTTGGAAGCCGAATAATTATTCTCGAATTTCCAGAGATAAAAACTGTGTTGGATGATACCGGTAAAGGAATTTTACTAGTCATGCCCCCTTTTCTACGAGATAACACTTTTTCAGCAGAGCAAGTGCTGGATACAAAAAAAATAGCCAGTGTAAGAATTCATATAGAAAGAATAAGGCAAAGAATAAAAACTTATCGCATACTATCAAAATTTACCATTAAAATGTTACCTCATGCGAACAATATTGTATTAATGTGCTGCATTTTGGTAAATTTGCAGCAACCTATTTTAAAGCGCAGTAGTTAGTTGTAAATATTTATTTTGCGTTTATTTGTAATAATAAATTAGGACTATTAACTTGTGAAATATATATTTAAAAACTCAATAATAACACAAGTTAAATAAACGATAAAAATTCTTTACTATTTCGGTACTAATCTGTACTAATGAAGGTAAAATCAGTACCTAAATATTAAGGAGTTTTATAACATTTCATTACCGTCTATTTAATTTGTTTAAATTTATCTAATATACATTATTTCTAGTAATACTAGATCAATCACCTACTTACTATAGTAGTTGGTGACATTCTTTGTTTTTTCCTCATAGCTTTCAACTAATTTCAAAATTATTTGTATTGATATATTTTGAAATTAATACCATGAAAAGTTCCGACGCGCCCAACCAGTGGGCGCTAGTTGTGAACTTGCACATAGTCTATAGGAAAACCCAAAGATTGAGTTAAACTTAGAATCACAAATATAAAAAGAAATTAAATTAATCAATGATTAAATTCTTTTTTAAAGTTTATCAGTCAGGCAATCAGATATTGCCAATCAGGCCATTCAATTCACATGAACACCTGTACTACAGATATAATATACATCTTTTATGTATTTTTTTTATTTACCCAGTCGTCATTGGTCTTTAAATTCTTGGGTATTTTAAAAATAGACACTGTTTTTTAAGTACGGAATCAATGTGTGATATAAATAACAAATTCGTGTTAATGCACCAAGAGAGCAAACAATAGAAACGAACTACTTTCAGTGCTTGACAAAGTAGGTATATTAAAATTATTATTAAACAAATTAAAATATATTTAAAAGCCCTAATATTATATGCATAAATAACATAAGAGAGAGAGAACAATATTGTTTGTTGAGGAGAAGTTAGATGTTATTATTGTTTTATGCTTTTCCCTTACTTCAATTAAGGTAGGTTTGAACCAATCTTAATTTTTATCTTTATTTACTAAGGGTGGTATTTATAGTGGTTTCTTAAGTTATTCTTAGATGTAAGAAATCCTCAAATGCACGAAACATTTTTATATAAACATTTATAAACAGTGCTTTTGTGCATTTAAGAATCCCTTACATCTAAGAAGACCTTAAATGTATTAAACATAAAAATATATATTTCGAGCAAATTAGTTCAAGAACATCGCTAGCTACGTCATGTCAGGTGGAATATTATACAAAGCAAATACATAAATGTATCTGTGAGGCAATATTAAGTTTGCATCCAACAATGTCTATTAACACGAATACATTGGTAAGTTTACTAACATTTAAGTTACAGGCCCTAAAATGGTGACTCACTATAATCAGTACCCCCCCCCCCCAACTCGCGATACACCGCTGCCATCAAGATTTTTGTCAACACTACCTACGCATGAGGAAACAGTTCTGATTTTAATATATCATTGGTGAGCCATGTCTCTGTGACAAATATTAAAATTCGTAAAGACACGCAAAATTCTGAAATTTTCCAAAAGTTTTTCGAAATATTTTCCGTCTTTGACCTGGTTCTTAAAATTGACTTACTCAATTTACAATTTTACCTTACTTCAAGTCGCTCTGAATGGTTATTAACTTATTATTTTATTAACTTCCGTATGCATGATGGGAGGTTCGTTTAATTTATCATTAATTTCAACTATTTTAGATATTAGGGATTTAATTTCTTGTTCCAATTTTATTATTAACTTTCCTTGGTCTTTAATAACATGCACGACATCATATACCATGCGACCATGCCATATGCCAGCGCGCAATGCGATCCAGATAATAGTGACACATTGATCGCAAAACCAGTTCAAATTAAACTGTTGCTCAGTAAAAAAAATTAGCTCACTTTTTAACGGCATATAATTCACGTGCGGATTCTCTTCTTCTTATACTTTCCTAGTACGTAGTTTAGGACTACATCCTGTTATTATCAAATGGTTACCAAATTTACACTTGGCACTCTTGGTTTTTTGAGCGTTTGCATACATTCTAGTAGGGTGCTAACCTTGCTAGATTCAAAGCCCATAGATGAGTTTTTCGAAATATTTTCCGTCTTTGACCTGGTTCTTAAAATTGACTTACTCAATTTACAATTTTACCTTACTTCAAGTCGCTCTGAATGGTTATTAACTTATTATTTTATTAACTTCCGTATGCATGATGGGAGGTTCGTTTAATTTATCATTAATTTCAACTATTTTAGATATTAGGGATTTAATTTCTTGTTCCAATTTTATTATTAACTTTCCTTGGTCTTTAATAACATGCACGACATCATATACCATGCGACCATGCCATATGCCAGCGCGCAATGCGATCCAGATAATAGTGACACATTGATCGCAAAACCAGTTCAAATTAAACTGTTGCTCAGTAAAAAAAATTAGCTCACTTTTTAACGGCATATAATTCACGTGCGGATTCTCTTCTTCTTATACTTTCCTAGTACGTAGTTTAGGACTACATCCTGTTATTATCAAATGGTTACCAAATTTACACTTGGCACTCTTGGTTTTTTGAGCGTTTGCATACATTCTAGTAGGGTGCTAACCTTGCTAGATTCAAAGCCCATAGATGGAAATTAGAAATACAGGTCACAATAGTGTAGTTGGCGCGACCGAGCATCGAACCGCGGTCTCCCCTTCAGTGGCATGTCGATTTAACCTTCTACCACGCTGTTGGCGGATTCTTGAATGGAAATCAAACCTCGCAGACACAGAAAATCAACTTGTAAGCATCCGTCATCTTGAAATTACTTTGTCTTCACATGGAGTTCATCGTCTTATTTTAATCAAATAATTTACAACAAGAATTGTTACTGCAAAAACGGCAACATCATAATTTCAGTAAATGAATATCCCTCTCCAAATATGGCCTTCAAGCAGCCCTGACTTAACCTATCGAAAACCCTTGAGGTACATCAGATAAAAAAAAACTTTGAACTACACCAGTTTGCATCATCCCCGAATTAAAGAATATAATTCAGGAAATTTAGAATAATTTTGGAACAGAGTATTGTAAAATGTTAGTTTATAATAAATATTTATACGAAAAATTTATTTCTTTAATCCAATTCATATGCGACTGGGTTCGCATATTATGTAGAATAAGAAATTAATAATCAAAATTAGTATATTCATCAACTTATTCTCCTAGTATATAATGGAACTACTCTGTCAAAAGCAAAATAAAATTTTTGTAATATTGTAAAATAAGATGGGCGAAATTAATGAAATACTAAATAATTCTGAAGACTTTGCAGTAGAAATTGCGAAAATTATATGAAAATGATATACAAAAATATATGAAGAGCGCCAAACTACTTTTCCGTCCTAGAGCGTAAATGTATTTTATCGCCCTAGTGCGAAAAATTTATTTTTGTCCCTAGGACGAAACAGTGAGACTTTACATCCACCAATGCGGGCTAAAAAAAGTGGCACTTTATGCTCGCTCGGACAAAAATAACAATATTTTTAATTGTTCGATTTTGAACTACGTTTTAATCGGGTAGCCCTGTACATCAAGTATAACACAGATCAATTGGGCTACTATTACAAATAAACGTGGAATCCAAAACAGGGCATAATTAATTGGGAATTAAGTAAGATTGGACTGCACTACTATTAAGTCTCTCTCGGCTCTGCAGCAAACTATTTGCACTGCTAGGTATACATTATTTAGAATGATAAATGAAAGTAATGGTAATATCGGCAATCATCATTAGTTACATACCATAAACAACTCGATGAAAACGTTGATTATCTGTTTCTTCTTCGGGGATGCATGATCCAATGACTATACCCATTCCAACCGCGTTAGATTTAAATGTCAAAGGTTATCCGTGATATCTAATAAATAAGAATCCAGCATTTCTATCATCACCGAAAGTATCAACACAGTTGTACATTTTTTGAAATGTATTATTCAACGGAACAAATAAAAAAAGGTTGATTACGTTAGCGGTTTATGTACGAAAGATTCACAATTTATGCTGCCGGTATTCTCTCCTAACCTTAGCAAACGCTTGACTGTCGAGTTGGCGCTAAATTTCCGTTGGATTTCATGCGCAGGCAGCGATAATAATTATTATTATACCAATATTACATTTTATTCTTTTAAATGACGCATTTTTATGACATTCAAATCAGAATCCCCTACACATACATAAATAAAATATAAATAATTGCCCTGATTGCTATAATTTATAAGCAAGTGTGTTCGATTGGCTTGGTGATTCAAGATTATTATTTATTTCATCTCATTATTATTACTGAGTTAAACAGATAAGTTAAGAAGTACAATGCACGTATTGAACGTCCCAGTTATAATACGAAATTTAAATTTACTTAAACATAATTTAAGATAATAAGTTTAAACTGTCATGCACACGTGAATAATTCGCAAAACTTGAGAATGTAAGTTTTACTATCTCAACCTCGTGAAATACTTATAAGTTTACTTTATTATTAGTCTTAAATATGGATTCTTTAAATATCATAATTACTGCAATAAAATTCAACTTGAAAAAACTCAAAAAACACTAATATATTAAAAGACCAAAGCTTGGAGACCGGCGACAGCAAGTGGTCAAAAAATAATAGTTCTATATTAATATAAATCCAGCCAATTCATGAGAAATCAAGCTTTTTCAGAAGATAACTATTTTTGTAGGCATCAAATAATGACGTACATATTTCTGCTTTTTTTTTGTTTAATTTTGCATTTAAATGTCGAATTTTAGCGTAAATATTTTTTTACGCAAGTACCCCGCGTTAACGAGTCATTACTTCAGTTGAAGAAATTCTGAAGTTACGGATTTAGCCAATGGGAAGACAGTAAATGACATTTTAAATACGTCTTAAACTTGAGTAATTCTTAAGTACTGCAGTGCAAACGGCCATAAGTAACGATGACTAATCTCAACTAAAGCTCGGGTCAGAGTTATTCCAGGTTTAACTTTTCAGCTAACACGATTGGCTCTAATATGCTTGCCAAAAGTTTATTCAACTGGTTTTAAAAACAAAAAATATCTCGTTGTGAAAAAACATATAAACCAATTCAATGACCTTTCTTGTTCTCAGGTTGAAGGTTGAGTTTCTCTTAAGATTAAACTTTGTGAGTTTTTTGTACGAATAACTATTAGCTTTGTTTTTGCAGCGGTTTAAAACTATCAGACGCATGAGTCATGCTCATGCCACTACTACACAGCTTAAAACGTTTGAAACCGCTGCAGAAACAAAGATAATATTGAATAATTTATTTTTTGCTCATTACTTTTACATTTCTTTATACCCTCAAAAATTACTCAAAAACTGTAATCTTGTTTTACATTACACAATCTACTGCAGAGGAAAGTGAACCGAACGCCTATCGTATAATATAATATAATATTTTCAGCATTTCGGTGTTATTTCAAGGAAATATTCTAGTTCCTGCTTCACAATAATTTCAAATTATTTATAAAACTATCAAATATTAAATTAACGGAAAAACAAAAATATATCGGTTTAAATGTTTACTGGTTTGAATCTCAAGAATTCACACTACTTCCGGTACAGCGTTTCTGTATAAACTAAAATTTTAAATAAAATCACCATTGCCCATATTAATAAGAAGACGTTTTGAGCTATAGGATCTTGAATCACCAGATTTTCATAATTTAAGAATTAATGTAGTTCTCAATAAGAAAAAAAGCTTTCTTACGAACCCTATTTATAAACAAACCATTAAATTCCTAAAAACATTTTTGCTTTGATTTCATGATATACAATGATATTATATTATTATCCAGTGATGCCTAATCTTTTTGAACCTGGGGGCTACTATATGTACTTATTTCAAAACTTTGGAAAGTTCTTCGTCGCAACCACCTCATCCCGCATTTGAACAGGAGAACATGTATTTTTTAAAAATATATTTATAATTAATGTATGGACGAATTTTTAACATTACTGGATATTGATGTTCATATTATAACTTGTTAATTCTGTTATTGTTATTAATTTATAATTTATTGTAAATTACGAAAAGCATTATCAACAAATAGATGAAAGTTGTAATTAGAAGTTGTGTCTGCAAATTTTCGGATAATTTGAATTGAAACAGCAATTATTAACATGTTTATCAACAATTTCTATATTTTGCTTTGATGAGCTATTTAGCTGCAACTGCGGCATTTCGCAGAGCTATAAAGAGGCGAGAAGGAGTTTTGTAGGCAAGTAATTAGAACAGCAGGGAGTTAGAATCCCAGCGATAACAATACCTATTTTATAAAAATTATTATTTCATAAAAAATAATATTACAAATAATGTAAAGAAAAAACAAACAATAAAAGAAATTATTGGAGGAAGAAATTTGACTTTGGCTCTTTACGAACTTTCGCACACCTAACACCGACTAATAACTTATACAAATTTAAAACTAAGGATGTTGTATAGAAACCTTGAACCATAGTAAATTGGTGTTCGCTGGTTCAGTACAGAGCAAAAATTCTGGATTCAAATCGCGGACTATTGGCCTTCCCGTGTGCATTGATACGTTGTCTGTTGATTTATGAATTGGAAAAAAAAAAAGAAATCCTTCAGATTTTCCCCAGATCTCGACGAAAATATTCAATTATTCTTTTTGTAATAATCCAACTCGAGTTTTATTTAATACATGCAGTAAAATTAGAGAGTTAGGTACCAAAAAAAACCTAATAAGTAGTCTGCCAATGCGCTAGCTTGTAATTTGCAGCAAAACTACTACTGGATAATATATCAAATAATGTAATAATTAGTAAGATACATTGTAGACATGAAGCTCATCTTTCTATTTCAGATCTTCAAATTTATAATTATTTAAGAGGTCTGTGATCCTGTTCCATTGTGAGAACGTTCAAACAGGGAATAAGTTACTTAGAACTTTTAATTCAATTTTATAATTATCTGATTTATAACACATATGTGTTATAATTTTTTGGTAATATCCAAGGTTTTGTTATCTTTAAAAGTTCAAAGTTAAAAGATCAACTTGAAGTTTGTTTTACATCCATCACCGAGTTAAGTATATAAGGGCCTTTGTAAGAACTCAAAAATTAAACAAAATTGTGATTGCAAAAGTTAGTTAACAATGCTTAATTTTCAATTCATCCCAACAGGCTTTTTGTGTAACTTCCCTCGCTCATTACAAAAACATTTCAATATTTTACATCAGGGGTGGGCAACTGCTGGCCCGCGACAATGTTGAATCCAACTACATAAATAAATAAAAAAATTCTTGCAAGATATTATATAAGGAACAACCCAGGAACATTCCGAATTCAATCCTTCACATAAAAGTATACCTATCCTTAATCCATTCCTATTTTTTATGCTATTAAATGAGGATGTTTTTGCAATTTTTTAAAAAATACATTAATAATTCGATAATTCAAATAATTTAATCTTATTTTGGTTCAAATTTTTTTTTGTTAAATCGTTTAATCTATTCCGGTCTACGTCATAATAAGAAAATTTCATTCCGCACGCTTTTAAAAGAAGGTGCCCCCTGCTTGATATGCTCGACAAATACTTTTCACTTCTTATCAATACATATTACTTTCTTATCTAATATTGGTAATAATAACTATATGAGCAAGTCACTTATTTTTTGTTAATTTATTTAAAAATAAATCGCTTGTCATGGGATTAATAATATATTATCGCAAAAAAAAGTATAAGCAGTTGGGAATATAATACCGCGGTATAATATAAACCGCGGTGGTAGGATTGATGCCCATACAGAATCTGCACATAGCGATTCAATTTTATTGAATAATTTTTCTTGCTTCTATGTGATCAATGTTGAATATTATAATTATTGTTCTAAGATTTGGCCCATCAAAATTTTTCCCATTTTCCCTCATAACCAGCCCACCACTTGATAATATTAAACCAAATACTCTAAAATTAAATATAAATTATGCGTGCAACTGAAAAATTCAAGAAGTTGTTAATCAATAAAAATGCAATCTACTTACTGTATGAATTTAATATTGAAAATTTATGTACTATCTAAATTAGAATAAGTGACACCACAAATAATATAATACAACTAAAAGTGAGTGATTGGTTGAAACTAGATTGGTTGCCATCTTCCATTAGTAAACAAAATAGTTACAGAAAGTTACGTAATTATGTTTACTACCCACTGAATACAGCGGAATTCGATTGCTGTGGAACTCGATTAGTTGCCGTATATTTTAAATTGGTAAAAAAAATTACTAAACAAAGCTTCTTTTTAGGTTGCTAACGTGGTTACAGAGAGAAAAAAGTTTTCTAAGTAATTTTAATATTTATTTTAATCCTAAAATATTTTTTTAAATTATCACCCGCAGGAGGATACGGATTATTGAAGTTGCATTGTACGGAATAAGTGGCAACGTGATTTGAACGCTCGGTGTAACCTATTCTTGGCCAACCTATATACCAATACTTTATATTATTTTAACCTACGTACCTACTCGTTAGGTACGCGCATATTTTTTTTACCATTTATTGATTTATGCTGCTAATTTGTAGATGTTATAAATTGAAAGGAAAACTTAATATTAGTTCCAGTTATATTTTTACCATAAAATTTAAATAAGTAGCGTCCTTCAAATGTATACAAATCAATAAACATTGAATACGATCAAGTGTCTTATTAAACGAATAGAGAAATATTTCCGATTGACTGAAAATGATAACAAGAAACTGTAATTTCCTATTTTTTGTTATCAAATAATTTACAAATGCATTTACTTATTTAAAAATTACATCTAGGAATATAATTTGTCAATTTAAAAAGTATAACACGATTAACTTATAAAAGAAAATTGAACTTATTGATATAAATTACAGACGGCGACACCTCATGAATGCAAAATGCGTTTAATTTTTTTTTCATAATTGACAACATTAGTCGTGTCGTAAACCAATATCCAAACAACACGTCCAATCACATTGGGGTATCAATAAACAGCAACCGACAGTCTCCAATCAAATTGAAATAATATAGAAATGATTTGACGTCACACTTTTGGGTAATTAGGCCCAATTTCAATTAATATTTAGTCTAAGTTTTCTAAATCTACACCCTTTTCCGTTATAGAACTGCACAGTCATTTGACTCCGTACGTAAAGGCAGATACCTCGACGGTTTGCCATTGCCAGGTTTTTCTTTCATCCGGCATCGAACCGGGAATCTCGGCTTAGCACATAAGTGGTAGGCTGTGATCTGGCGTCATGTCACATCAGCACGACGTAATTTCGGTATTTATTTATAAAATTAGGTACCATTAAATAATAATTGAAAAATATTAATATCGACTTACCATTTAAAGACCAAATGTGTGATGGAAGCGAATGTGCAGCATATACTCGACCAAGAGCTATACTGGCTGCATTCGAACCAATGGGATTTTCTTCTGTAGAACTGCTGTCAGTTTCAGGACTAGCAGAAACATCAAAGGATACACCGGTGGTAGGTATGGATATTGCTTCATGACTAGAATGTAAATCAGGAACACTTGATAAAGAACGAGCTCGCTGACGATCATTTGATAGGTCGATACCAGGCAATGTACGTAACAAACGAAAACCTGCCGGAGTAGTTACCACTTCCGAACTACTGCTCGTTGAAAATGTCCTATTGCGAGGACTTTGAGTCCCATTGGTGGTACTATGTTTAGCACCCATATTTGTAATTTTATTTAAAATTTTTAAGAAACTATTACGTTTTACTAATAATATGCTTAAACGTAAACATCCACATAATCGAACTAAAATTTGTAAACATTACACAAATACATTCTGGTAACATACCGCACATTCATTAACGTCTTGCACAAATTACATAATATCACACAATATTGTTCATATCCATTATAAATCTACCGAACTTTCGCTGACAAGCAAATTAAATTATAATTATGTTTAACTTAATTCGATATTCGAAAACCTTTGACCAGCACAACAATTTTGACATTTACTTAAACAGATGTCAGACGTTACTAGGCAGTGTCTCAGCTTACCTCATTACTTTGTAGCTTATTTATTAATTCAGAAAATAATAATTACTGGCAAAGGAAAACATTTTGTTACAATAATATCGAACTATTCTATAAACATTAAATAAATCATATCTAAATGTTATTTAACATACGTAATATAAACATTTAATTATGTACCTAACTACCCAAAGTGAGATAAAGTAAATTAATCTATAGATTAAACCATATATTTAACTATATTTATATAGAATGGATAAAGTCTGTTGTTTCTTTATCTATTTGTCTATTTATTTTATATATTAATTCAAATTGTATCACTCATGGGCGGCGCGACATTGGGGCTAGCGTACAAATAAAAATATTAATACTACTTCCAAAATTATTAAATAATACAAATTAATTTTATAAAAATAGTCTTTGATTATTATATTTACACGTGAGTACAGAGTATAGCTTGAAGAAGATTTTTTCTACTTACTAAAACTGTAATAAACCTTAGATTAGGTAGATTATCACATTTGACTGCTTTGTCCAGCGACGTCGCTAGAATTTTTGTTGAACCAGGGTGATTAAATGTCACCTGTCTTATATGCCCCATAATATCACACTTATTTTGAAAATATGAAGTATCACATCCGCCGGTCATATATTATATTATTGCTTATTGACTATTGATGACGTTATATGGCAATTGATGATAACAGTTGTTTAGATATACTCTTATTTTGTTTTTAAATTTGATTATTTTAGTTTATAAACTAATCAAGAAAATTTAGCAATTTTCACTGACTAAGTGTGCTCTCGCTTCCTCTTTTTAAATCTGCATACGCAGAAAGAACGTATAGAATTTTAATTAATTAAAATTAAAATTAATTAAAAAACCTCAACAATCGATTTTAACTTTTATTACATTGAAATAGTGTAAATGGGATACTAAATTACCTAAAAAAATTTGCAAAAATAAAATAAGTTTTATTGAAAAAATTAGAAGCGACCGAAAGTTAAACTGAGCAACCCTTTAGGACCTAACAACGACCTATCGATTCAATATTTTTTAAATTATACCAATATAAACAGTAAATATCATGAATTATTTACTTTTGATAAAAAAAAGACTTCAAAACCGTAAAAATTGAATAATACTACCTATGTATACTGGTATTAGCTAATATCACAAGATAAGTTTCAAATTTCATGTTATACGATTGTATTTCTGGTATAAATTGTAGTTTTCAATAGGCTCTAGTAAGACAAAAGTTTCTGTCTTTCAGAGGCACTTAGTTAAAACATCTCCATTGACCGCCTGTATTCAAAAATCTTCGATCTATGAACACAAGAATCTCCGAGTCCGCTATCTTAGTAAAAACATTTTACAGGAACTGCAGCCGGATCGTACATTTAAATAATATAATATCTGCGGGACCCGGTTATCGTACTCTACCCTATTTTCTACGTAATATTATGTATTCTTCACTTTACAGTTAAAATTCTAATATTTTAATTAACAAAACTAAAATTGCTTTTATAAATAATATTGTGATCATAAATAGTAGAAAATCAAATTAAAATGAGTTCTTGCAAACAGAAATTTTTAAATAAATTTGGAAAATTAAAATAAAATGGAAAATTACATAGCAATATTACAAAACAAAAACAATTTACTTAAATCGTATATCGGTCAAAATCAAAACCCGTGATTTTTTATGAATATTAAATGAACTATTTAATATTTATGGATTTTAAAAATATGGTAAGTGGCAAAAAGTTTAAAAAAATATTATGTCAATTGGCAATAAATTTACTTTTTACAAATATCAAATTTATATAATATAAGAATGAAGAAAAGAAGAAACCGTTTTACAATAATTAGTATTATTTTTATTTCAATATTAAGTATATGGTAGATGGTAGGTTGGCCAAATATTGCCATATTAAGCTAAAAAGGCATTTATGACATATATATTTTTGCTTTAAATGATTATAACTTACAATTAGTTTCATTCTTACAATATTCATTGGCTCTACTAGTATGTAGTATTTAGAATTAATTAAATATCGTAACTTGTGAAATTATAAATCTAATAAACTTTAAACGAATGAACAAATTAATACAACGATTGAAATAATTTGAATTGTGGTATTTAAAATGTAATTATAATAAAAATAACAAACTGTTTGATTTGTTATTATTTTATTTGTATTCACAAAGTGCCCATTAGTACATGGTAATCTCAACATTGTCATTATTTGACAACATTAGGTTTGCATAATTACCGCAAACCTTTACGAGCAACATATTATTATTATTTAACGGGTTGTGGTTGCATATAGCCCCCACTACACTGAAGCTTGAGCTTATTGTGCCCCACGTTCCAAGTATTACTCCAACAGCTTCGTTTCCTCTACAAAGCAGAGTACGCAGCTGAAGGGTACTTGTGCTATCTCCTCAGTTGCCGGATAAGAGGAACCGAGGTGACGTAGCCTGCTCCCAGCCAAGGCCGGGCATTCGCATAAGATGTGATGAGGGGTCTCATCCTCCTCACCACACATCCTGCAGGTAGGATCTTCGGCAAGCCCCATAATTTTGAGGTGTCTTTTAAGGCAGCAGTGTCCTGTGAATATAGTCCTAACTCACTGGACCCCCAATGAACATCCGCGACTGCCTCAGTCCGGGGAGTTCCTTCCAGTGAGCCAGGTGTTGTTCGCTGAGTAAGTCCCTGACCCTTCCTTTTGCGGTCTTGTAAGAGATCCCGCACGTGGGTTCAGGGCCCGTTAGGTGAGTATTTGCGGCCTCTCTTGCGAGGGCGTCCGCTTCCTCATTACCCTTACGAGCAACATAGCAATGATCCATTATATTATAAATTTGAAACCCCGACAACATTTGAAAGAAATTGCTCCACAGACACCAACTCCAACAGGTACACCCAGGGACGCTTCCAAGAGAAACTTTTGGGGGAAGGAAGCAGTCCTCAACTTTCTAACTCTGTCGATATCTATTTTTTTATGCTCACCCTTGTTCGGTATCCCAATTTCCTTTTTTTTTAGCATTTACGCTTTTGGTCTTTTGCCAACTCCTACGTGGATTTGCCAACTCAAAGTAAGGTTTCCCGTAAGATACAACGAATTAATACAAATCAAACATTGTTATTAGATGCAATTCATAAAAAAATATACATTTTTACTGGGTAGGGAATACGGTATTAATTGCTTATTCAAGTAATTTGTATAAATAGAAGCTAAGATAATTCTTCTCAGGTGGGGTCACCATACGAAGCACGCAAACAGCAAGGCCAGGGGCGCCATGACTGCACTATATCCTCTCCTCTCCCAAACCAGTTCCCTCTCCTCTCACAATCGCCTGATGATCTATAAAATGATCATCAGGCCAATCATGACGTACGCCTCTTCCGTATGGGGCTACGCAGACAAGATTCACCTAAAACCCCTTCAGACGACACAAAACCTGGCGATTAGGCGAGCCATGAAGGCCCCATGGTTCGTCTCAATTCTCAAACGCAAGGTTGCAGGAGGACTCCACTGTGGAGTCTGTCGAGGAATTCATCCGCACCTCAGCGGCTGAATTCTACGACAACCTGGGTACCTCGGACAACTCGATAATCCGAGAGCTGGGTAACTACCAGCTCGAGGATTTTCTGAGGTACAAGAGGCCCAGGGCCATCCTGCAACCCAGGGAGTACTAGCCCCCTCCCCCCCCCCCGATTCTCCATTCTTCTACTCGATCATCTCTTTCTGCCTCTATTCCGACCGTCATTCCTGCTCCAGATAAATGTGCCTGCTTTCAATGTTGTACGTGCGTTTCTCAACGCACAAATCGATGTTTATTGTCTGCTTAAGTTACTCAATGTTGTGAGCCATGTAAGATTAGGCTAGGCTAGGCAGGTAATTCAGTTTCCAAAAAACTCTTGACATTGTAAGAACTTCTTCACCTTTTTAAACGTTCAAATTTTTATAATGATCATTACCAATATATTGGGTCAAAATTTTTTTATAGTAGTAGAACCACCAGAATGAACTATTTAATTCTTATGAAAAATCTTTAATTTTTGTCTCTGTATTTTTTTATAATTTATTAATTTTTAATAAAAGTTTAATAAAATTTTAAATAGTTTAGTTAAATTATTTTTGTAAATTTAGATTTGCAAACTCTCTATTTAAAAAAATCGTTTCATTGTTTTGTTGAAAAATTGTTTTTCTTTCATTGCATAGATTTTGTGCGGTTTGTTGATCTACATCTAGTAAAATTTTGGTGAACTACCACGGAACGAGCACCGCAGGCGTCAAGTTAAAATCGATATAGGTAAAATTTATTTGCGTGTAGACAATTATTTAAAAAAAAGTTTGTGTTTGTTTTATTTATAGGAATATTACCTAGGTACTTTTACATTATGTTAAAGTATCAGTGATCTTTAAATTATATTACAATATTATACTCACAATACTATTTATTGATTGAATATTTATTCGTTAAGTTAAAAATGATTGAAGCCATCGATACAGGTGGATACACAAAATTAAAGAAAAACAAACGTCGTAAAAGTGATTTACACGTACCTAATGGATTTTCAAATTTATCTCCACCGAAAGATTCGTACATGGCAATATACGCATCCTTCATACTTGGTGGAGCTGGATTTTTGCTTCCATACAATAGGTTTGTGCTACATTTGATATTTCATTAACCGTCAGTTGTATTTCAAATTATAATTATTTTTCAGTTTTATAATGGCAATGGATTATTTTAAAATTAGATATCCTGGAACTCCTGTTGTGTTTGATATGTCCTTAGTGTACATAGTAGTAGCCTTCATAACAGTCTTAGGAAACAACCTTTTAGTGGAAACATTTTCTTTAAATTCGAGGATTAATTTTGGTACTATTATATTCTGAAAAGTTTTTCTTTTTAATATCATTAACTTCATATATTTTTTAGGATACTTTATGTCTTTCATAACTCTAACATTTGTGGCTACCTGCGAGCTTTGGTGGGAAGCCTTTGGTACAGCAACATCGTATACAGTCAATTTGGCTGCAGTAGCAGTAGTTGCTGTTGGATGTACAGGTATTTAAGAGTTAAAATTAACTAATTGCATGGATTTGCTTTAAATGTTTAACTGAATTTCAAGTTAGTTAGTTTTACAGTATTTTGTTTATAAGTTATGTATTAGTTATTACATAATATAATATTGCACAATTTGTGTAATAATTTACACCTAGTGACCCAAGTAACATTTTCAAGTTCGGAAAGACGAACAATAGCAACGGCCAAATAAAGCAGTCAGCTGTTTTACAGTAAAGATTTTGAAGTAATTGCCAGCCAAAAATGTTACTTGGAAAGTTACAAAAACAAGTTTATAGAGATTGAGATTTTCAGATTCAGGTTTTCAATTCACAAATTTTATGATCGAATTCCTGTAGATAATTCAAAAATGTATTGCATTGTTTTAGTTCAGCAATCAAGCTTCTACGGATACACAAGTATGCTACCAGCAAGATACACGCAAGCAGTTATGGTTGGAGAAAGTATGTAAAAAATAACAATTTGAATAAAAATTAAGTAATTAATGAACTTATTTTTCAGGCGCATCTGGTGTTTTTACATCATCAGTACGTGTACTAACCAGGTGCTTGGTTAGAGAAATTCGTGGAAGCACACTATATTTTTTTACAGTTTCCGTATTTGCCGTGGGTACTTGTTTCGCAATGTACCATTTAATTCGGAGAACCGATTTCATCCAGTTTTATATAGCGTTATGTGATAGAGCCAAAACTAGAATTACATTAGAGCCAACCGAAGATGCTGGCTTGGTAGGAAATTGTTAGAATTTTTATTATTTTGCAATTTTTATAAAATATCTTCTAGATAGAAACTACTGATACTCAATATGGAGTATTGAAACTTCAAAATAGTCCACCTCCAAGTGGTACGCCACTTAGTTTCACAAATCCAGTTTACGAACCTTCCGCTCCAGCTCCTACTTATAAAGTTGAAGATGTTGTTATTCGAGGCCGACCGAGCACAAGTACTGGCCACGGAGTGAGTGGAATAAGAAGTATGTAATTTATGGCTCATGAAAACGCAAATTTCTTAATTTTAAAATTTTTTATAGGAGGTATTCAATCGAGATGGGAAATAACTAAAGCAATTTATCCCTATATGATATCTATAGGATTAGCGTATTTTACAACTTTGTCCACTTATCCTGGAGTTGTATCAGAAATCATTAGTTGCAATTTAGGTTCTTGGATGCCAATTTTAATGATGGCAATTTTTAATGGCGCAGATTTGTTAGGAAAAATGCTTTCGTCTTCCTCTGCGTATTGGACTGGAAGTCGTTTAGTAAAATGCTGTATAATAAGAATTATTTTAATTCCATTGATATTGTTGTGCACCATTCCAAGAAGTGCACCAGTCTTCTCTGAAGAAATTTTCCCATTTCTATTTATTTTGATATTGGGTTTAAGTAATGGTGTATTTGGAAGTGTTCCTATTATTCAGGCACCTAGCAAAGTGGAAGATTATCATCGCGAATTAACAGGTTAAATTAACAGCATCTGCAATAGTTATTGAATTTAGTAACATAATAAAATATATTTGTAGGTAATATGATGACGTTATCATATAATTTTGGACTAACAACCGGTTCTTTAATGGCTTACTTTATGGAATCCATACTAAATCCAATTGAAAATCACCCATGTGACACAAATTATACGAATGTAAAATTTCATAGTACCCTTTACAACACCACTGTTTACGATATCAGTTCTACAATTAACACTACATTCATGGATTTCACCACTTCCACTTCGATGTCCAGTACAATTTTAGATCTTTTTAATAATACCACATTGGATATGGGTTAAACGAAAGCTGTTATTAATTTTTGTTTTGTTATTGTTGTAGAGATATTTAATTTATGCAAAATATATCAGTATATTATTAAAAGTAATAAATAGTTTAAATATTTCGTCCATCTAATTTGTTTCATACTATAATAATTTAGATAGGCATTCAAGAATGATCGCCTGACGACGCTACATAATTATTGTGAAAATTTATTATACTTACAGTGTATTTTATTTGTGAAAACTTTTAGTTCTAAAAAGTGTGAGTGCACAGTTTTTAAAATCGACAAGGGTTTAATGGTTAGGTAAATATCTACAAAATGTAATGCAAATAACAATTTATTATCCTCGCAATAATCAATACCAAAATATTATGCAGTAACGATCAACCTGCAATGCAACCTCGTCCAAGTTGCCAAGAGAAACGCTTTAATAATTCAATAGTGTTAAGACTAATACAGAGAAAATAACATTAAGTTTTTCTTATATTTTCATTATGTCTCACAATACATACAATGAGAAATGGCAAAAAACTCAAGAATTACTGTCATCTGTACTACAAAGTGAACCTTCGCAGGCAGACAGGCGTGAACAACGAACTCTTCTCGCAACGTTATACATTCGTTATATCATCGTAGCTAATTATTTATCCGAATGTGTGGATCAAATTGTTCAACCGCAGAAGAGAATTCTAATTCGCAAACTTTTAGAAGCAACTCTAGGTAGAGTATTGGAACTAAAATGCGATTTGGTAGAAGCCGATTTAAACGAATGGTCTCATTGTGGTAACGTCATTAGCAATTTAAGAATTAATCCTCTGGAATGTGAACTTCAAGTGCCATCTTGTTTTCGACTTGAGCGCAGAGAAGAACTACTATATCGTCAAAAAGTGATAAGCGATGTTTATGGTAAATTGGGAATTTTAGAAAAAGTTGAAAAAAAGTCGGTTTTAACCATACAACAAGCAATTTTAATAATCCAAGCTCACGAAAGAGCTAGACAAGGTCGTCTGAGAGCACAGTTTATGAAAGAAGTGCGAGGTATGAAAGAAAAAGCAAAACCAACTCTTCCAGATGGAGAGGACGAAAAGGAAGCAGCTCAACGTCTTGGTTTAGGAGCTGCTCTTAGAATTCAAAGAATTTGGAGAGGCTATGTTGCAAGAAGACTAACACGTCGTCGTAAATTACAAGAAATGCTATTAATTGGAATGATTCCTCCAACAAAAACTGAAAGTAAACATATACAGAAATCTTTAGAAATTCAAGACAGTCGGCGTAAACTTCAAGAAATTCGAGAAAAGGAATACCAAGATGCTATTGTGAGTACTAGAAAAAATATAGAAAAAACTCAAAAAGGAGCAGTTCTTGAGCAACTTAGCGATCAAGTTAGAGGCTGGTTACACGAATACCGGGCTCATACTGGAAAAATACCTGAATACACAGGTTCAGAAAGAGGTATTTCTAGAATGATGAGTAGTAGGCAAGGTAAATTGTAAAAAGTATGAACGGACATACCTATAGTATACAATTTAATTTACGTTTTAGGGACCGATAGCGAATTAAGTAAATCTTCTTCTAAAGAATCAAAATCCAAAAAGTCGAGGAGTCCTAGAAGTAAGGATACCAAATCAACCGACGAAGAAGAAAACGTAGTAGGTCTAAAAGCATTAACATCTACGTTTGTTCCTGAATTGACACTTAGGAAAGAAGAGTATGACGAAACTTGGAAAAATAAAAATGAAATACAGAATCCTAAGCAATATCATTATGATGAGATAATATATAATGAACAAATGAATGATATGGAAAATCATTTAAGGAAAGTGGTAGACGATATGATGAGAGCCGAGTTACAAATACTTCAAGTAAGCAATATATGCATATTAAATAACGACAATTTTTATAACATCTTATAGGAAGCCTTCGATCGAGATCGTGGGTATAAGGGAAAAAAGGTAAAGAAATCAAGCACCAAATCTAAACGAGGAAGCAAGAAAAGCAAAAAGAAGAAAGAAAAGGATCTAACACCAGATCGAACTACCGAATCATTATTTGAAGAACTAATAGCAAATGGGATAATTAAAAAGTAATATTCATATAATTTCATTGCAGGTAATAACAGTAACACTAAATTTTAATTTCAGATACCCAGAAGTGTTTTTTAAAGATTTCATTGGAGACAGATCATATAACGATCCTGTTCCATATAATCTTGGTTCGGAACCTCCTATATGCTTAGGAGATTTTCGACAAATATTGGCTGAATATTGCGTGGTACCTTTACTTTCACAACAACTTCATCAAGCTGCCGTTCACATGAAATCGTTATTAATAGCAGGACCAACAGGATCTGGCAAGGATACGTTGGTTCATGCAATTTGCAACGAAGCAGGTGCAGTGTTATTTGATTTAACGCCTGCAAATATAGTAGGAAAATATCCTGGAAAATCTGGACTAACTATGCTGATACATTTAGTATTAAAAGTTTCTCGTTTGATGCAACCAGCTGTTATTTATATGGACTGTGCGGAAAGACCATTTGTTAAAAAAATTCCTAAAACCGATACGACTGATCCCAAGAGATTAAAAAAAGATTTACCAAAATTAGTAAAAAGTAAATTAAAAATTTTGAACCAACATGTACAAACATAATACTAAATTGAAACTTTGTAGATTTCAATGTAGAGGATCGTGTTATGTTGATAGGAGTTTCCAATTGTCCTTGGGAAAGCGATCAAAAACTCTTACAGCAAGTATATCAAAAATATTTAGTAATTCCGAGAGGTAATTACAGTTCAAGATATTGCATTTGGAAGTACCTTCTTGGCCAATATCCTGCTATTAGTTGGAAATTTGATGTTAGTGGAATGACCAGAATTTCAGACGGATACACTGCAGGTACTTTTGATTAAAAAAAGAAGTAGGATAGTTAACACTAATCAAAAATTTTAAAGTATTTGTATTTTAGGATCTATTATTGAAGCAGTAAAAGAAATTATGACAACAAAAAGGATGTTGCAGCTTCGAGTACAGCCACTAAGTCCTTTAGAATTAATAAATTCTTTATGCAAAAAAACTCCAGTTTACAAAGAGGAAGAAGAAGCTTATGATAACTGGTGGTCAAAAACACCAATTTGTAAACGGAGAAATCAAGCAGTGGAATCTCGCTTAGACGAAGAAGCTGAAATGCAAGCAAAACAAGCTAATGCAAAAAGGAAAAACTAAAGAATTTTGGGTTTGCAGCAAATATTTTTATATTTGATAGTTGTATGAAACTCTGTACTGAAACTATTATTTATATAATATTTATTATACTTATGTACAATAAATTGCATAACTGCTATGTAATTCAAGTATAAAAGCTACAATAAATTATAAAATATATTTACAAAATGTCTTACTTAAAATTAAAACTAGGTCTATGTATAATTAATAAAGCATAATGTTAATATAACTAATAAAATATTTTCTTATATTTTTTTATTTAAATTTGCACAAAAATGTAGTCAATTTGTTGCTTTATGTTAAGATATTGCTGTATAAAAATATTCAATAAATAATCAATAAAAAACCGTTAAAAGGAACAAAAATTCCACTAACTAGTTTGCTATATTTTATACAGCAAGAAAATTAAAATTTGTGCCAAATAAATAAAAAATAATTTCTTCAATTTATTTGAATTAACTCTATATTATTTATATATTTGGCACAAACATAACTTATTTGAAACGTATTATATTGGCATATTTGGATGAAATCCATAATGCATATTTGTCTGATTAATTTAGACATATAAAGCTTTATTTTTCACCAAAAGATATAAAATTGAAATAAATCTATACTGCGCTGCGTGTGGATTCACAATGAACCTAAGCATAAGAAACACATAACATATAAGGTATAAGAAATACAAATACAACTAAAAGCTTATTTCGGTAATTATCGCGAATTATAACTCCACTTCTGAAAAATTGCAAATATAGAATGAACCTGACAATATTGTATTTGAAAAAAAATTGAAGAATCTTCTCAATTTTATTGTGGAATTCACAAGATCCGTCGACAGAATACATACAAATTTTAGTATCTCCGCTACTTATGAACTGATTTAAATCTTTTTACGACTATTAATTATTATTAATGATAAATAAAAGTACTACTGCAGAATTTATTAAAATAATTTGTTAACAATAATAATGATTATAAAATAATAAAAGATATTTTTTGTATTATTTGTATTATATACCACTAAATTTAATCCCCATAAATAAATTAATTCATTTTTCTGTTAGCGGTAACGAATATCTAATATTGTATATCAAAATATGACTGTAAAACAACGACAGTTTCAGTTTCATTTTACAATTTGTACCTCCACGAACTAAATTTCTATAAAGAAAACTATTATTCTTGTAGTTTAGATAAAGATAATTATTTAGTTTAATTATTAGATTTATTTAAACCTGATATACTGGTATAAATCTGTCACTCACCTGTTTATGGTTTAATTAATAATATTATTTGTTCAATTATAGATTATTTTATTAAATTGCTGTAATTACTGTAGTCGTAATTAAGGCTTCTCTTTTCTCGCAAAATCTCAAATCCCGGGATAAAAACTTTTAGATTCCTGAGATCCCAGGAGAAGAAGAATTTTAATTTATTTTTATTCGACAAATAAATAAACAAAATAAATTTATAAATTGATAAGTTTCTTTCCGTATATTAAAATATTTTGGAAATAGTTTTTTAAAAATCATAGGTTGTCCACGGAGGTATCCACTTAATGATCACCGAATTTTTGTAACCAAAAGATCTGCTGCAGAAAATGCTCTTTCTGTTTCAATGGATGTTGGTGATTCATTTCTTTTATGATATTTTTAACATTATATAAGTATTTTCTGCACTCCCAATTTGAGTGATATATTAAAAATTTCTGCCGAAGTTTTTCAATAATACAATATAATACAAAATGAAATAGTTGAGGTTACCAATTCAAACATATTTAATTCAAATAATTCAAATTCAACTCACCAACTCACATATTTAATTAATCTTTAATTAAAAAAATTAAGATTGGTGAGATTCCCGGGAAATTTGTATAAAATCCAGGGATTATGGATTATGGGAAGTACTTTTACCTATCGGAATCCCCGAAAAACGGTATCCCGTTTGAGAAGCCCTAGTCGTAATAGACTGTAACTAACGGAAAGGGGTAAAGGGCGAGTTTTAGGCGCCTGAAAACCGATACATATTGGCTAAGAGAGAAAACCCTAATAGAACATTTCAGTCCTTCAGATTAGGTTAGGTCGTCGAGCTAGCTCCTCGACACTCAGAAACTCAAAATCAGACGTTTTGACGTCAACCGCTGAGCTGTCACAGCTGATCTTATTTGTATAAAACTTTGGACCGAATATTTTACAGTGGGACATGGCTTAAAAATATTTTTATGTCACGTGACGTCACATTGTTAGTCAAGAATTAATGTAAATAATAAGTTATAAATTATCATAAATCAAAGTTTATTAAATTTTAAATCTGCGTGACGCAACTTACGACCACTTCCTAAATCCTTTGCCATAACTTTAACCTCTCCCTTATAATTTTGTGGTTATGTTTTCTTTTCAAAAGAGCAATGCACAAGTGCATCAAACGATACAGTGCACCGAAAAGAAATATCTCAAACTTATAGAATGAGCCTCCTGTACAAGCCTCGGAACGGACATGTACTTCAACAATAGACGATGACATAGGCAGCGAAAACGGACTATGAATTTGAAACATTCAAAGAATTCGAAACAAACGACAAAAAATCCTGATGGAATTAAATGAAAGAAATATTTATTTTGTCGTACTATTAGAAACAAAAAAGAAAGGGAAGGGAAATGTGGAATGACCATATCCACCTCTACATTAGATTACCAAAAAGTGATCGAACAAAACATGGAGTATCAATAGTTGGAAAAATGGAAAAAAGAACGACACCCGAACGACGATGTTTCAGTCCTACAAAAAGAAAACTTCGAAGATAGGTAAATATGTACATAGACACAGTGCCGAAATCCCAAGAAATTATAATAGCAGGCGACTTTAATGCCTAATATAATAATAAAAGGGCAAAAATGCTTTTGAAATTCTTAAAATTTTCATTTATTACACTGGCCATGAAATAAATTCAATTTAATTTCTATTATACATAAATTATTAACAATGAAATGTTAACAGCAAATGTTCAAACAGATTTCCATATTTAGCTAAACAAAAACCAAGTTTATCATAAAAGTTACGTCGTACATTTGCAAGTGCGTCTATAATTATCTTGGAAACTTATACATGGCCCGTCTAATAAATCAAAATTTTAACAATTTCAAAAGCATTTTTTGAGCTTTTAAGTGAAAGCTAAATGAAATCTACTGCTCTTATCATTATATATTTTGTGTCTTTCATTTTTTCTCTAAAAGAATTATGGAATTTGCATAAATAAGTTTCTACATGTTAAGGAAGGATTTAAGGGGTTAGTACCGCCCCCCCCCTCGAAATTATTTATCAATTACTAAAGTTCAGGTAGTCCGACTGCAATCGTAAAAAAATCAGAAAAACTAAAACTAAAACATTAAATTTTAACCCCCCCCTTAAATTTAGTCTAAATACGGCCCTGTGTTCGGTTAACTCATTCAGCATCCGGTATACAATCGTAATATTGTAATGTTTGATTTTAAAGCTTTTTCTTTCAATACCTTGAGGTGTGACTCACAGTCCTCTCCGCAAAACTGGGAACTTTTTTACGTTTTTGAAACAAAAAGTGGCAATCACTACAATAGGTAACTTGGTACTTTTGTGGAAAAGTAATTGCTTTAATTTGAATTTTATATTTAACCCAGCCAAGGTTGGTGCTTATTGTTTTAACGTTTTAGGTTAATAATTCTTTACTTTGCTTGATAGATAAAACGGATAGAAGTCGAGTCTTTAAAGTTGCTCAAACAATTTTGTCGAAATAATCGATTAAAAAAATTTTAAAAATGGAAAAAATAGATGTAGATACTTAATTAAAATTGTGAAGGAAAAAGTAGGATGTTAAAAAGATATGCAAGAAGTGGGACAAAAAATTAGAAAAGTGTATGGTAAGGCAACATAAAAAGAGAATAAAAAAGAAGTCAAATATAATAATAATTGTAAGTAAAATAAATTTTTTATATGAATTAATATTTAACATTAGAAAACAATAAGGATTTTTAAAATAGCCGAGGTATCAAAAGGCACAAATTTTGTTGTACAAGATTAAAATAAATAATTTATTTAAGAATAAAACAGTATGATTTTATAAAATTGAAAATGAAATCTTAATAATTTATAAGATTTTTAAAATAAATTTTTTTATAATTTAATTTGTCTTATTGTATAATTTATTGTGACTAAATAACTATGATTTTATTATGGTCAGCCAAAGTTATCAATTAATATATTAAATTATATCATATCACTAAACTAACTGATCGTTAATATCTCACTAAAAGTTATCAAACAGCGAAACTTTTTTTAATAATGTTTTAATGAAAATAGTTACTACTTGTTAGTTAAATTATAGTACCATACAATATAGATTATTTAATTATATTTATTAGGTAATAATTAATAATTATTGTTTTTGCTATCAGCATTAATAAAAAAAGTATGAATTAACATGCATTTAGATAATATGAGCCAAGTATTCTCATGTTAGGCGCGTGTTTTCCTTGGTAATTAAAATGCAACATGTTCATTTTATTTATAAATTGTTTAACAAAATCTTTGACAGTAATTGTCCATAATTCTAATTTACTTAAAATTAAGTACCTACGCAATTCGTAAAAAAGTAATTTTACCACTTTATGCACTTTTCTTTATGCAAATTATTGTAGTATATATTCAATGTCATGGCTTTATCAGAGAACCAACAAGGTGACTTGAAGTCGGAATTTAATCAAAATTCTTTCTTTTCTGTAATTTAATACAACATTAATTTAATCAATGAAGAAACTAATTATTATTTCACAACAGCATCAGCAGTGACATTTGGTATACAGGATGTCCCCTGATAAATACTAATAGACCAGTAAAATCAGCCAAATTTTGACAAATAGGACATCGGACCCAAACTTCAGAAATTACGCATACCAAATATTATACACTGTTTTTGTGCATTCTGCCATTATATTGAAGTAGCAAAGAGTCATCATCTGCACCTGTTGTATAGAGCTGAAAGTAATTCAATTACTTTTTTGTTAATTAAAATCAAGGACTGATTCAGTTTTAATTTTGCATTAAAATACTTAGCATAATTGAAATATTTTGGTTAATTTTTAAGTATTTCAGTTACTTTTCAAAGTTGATTATTGAAATTTTATTTCTTAATATCTTAAAGAGTATTTGGTATTTCAACCTACTTTCACAATTAACAAAGTATTATTTGGTAATTGAATTACTTTCATCGAGTGCTTTGAACAGCTCTGCCGTTTTTAGTTTTAATTTTTTAATTTCTTGTGTATAATATAGAAAAGGTTAGGCAAAATGAAAGAAAACAATATTTCCCACAAAATAATATATTACGCATTCATAATTTATTATAAATATATAATAAATATATTATTGGTGATTTACATTTCATACTACAATAATTTCAAACTAGTCGTTTACGTAGAAAAAGATGTAAATTCCCTAGTGTTTACGTGCAAACAACATTAAAAATACGTAAGAGAGCCGCCATTCTTGATATTTAGTAGCGCCACCAACGGTAGGATAAATCGCGAATATAATTATTTTATATATTATTATTATAATTTAATTAATCGTAATGTAAATCAACAAACAATGACGGTATTGCAGGAAATTTTATATATTTTTCTTATAATTTACCCAGAGCGGACCATCCTTCTAGGGATCTTGAATTCTCTACACGAGAATTAATATTTGCATCTAGTCAAGAACTCTTTCAAGAGTTAGAGAGTCGTCTCCCGGTGTAAAGGGTAAAGGAAATAGCCTATGATTTTTCATGCGCAGGGATTGGTCTGACGTCACTGTGGAACACCTTAAAATATTGTTTAAAGGTTGTAACTTTCTATCAAAATGACCTGTCCAATGGCCAAAACGGATTTTATAAAAATTCTTAAAATATTGATAAAAATATCGACAATGGGACTAGGGCTTAACAAATTCTGTTTATCGTATTCTGTTTCATATCCGCTCATTAATTAACTGGAAATATTATTATCAGTAGATACTGATATAGCGATTAATTGATTAAAAAAATGAGGCAAAGATATGCAAAGGAGATATTCATTACAGTAGAAAAGAACCAAGACTTATTCCAAGGTTAAAAAGAAAATTAAAGGCAACAATTTAATTATAACAAAAATGGATAAAGGTAAAACCATAATAATTTTGGAATATGAAGCAAAATGATTATTGCAAAGTCAAACAAAATAAAATGAATAGCTATGTGACAAAAGTAAAAGAGATTCTGAACTTTTTTTATTTCATTTCTTCATTGTAGATTTGTAATGTGCAGGATCTAGATGTTTGGATGTCGATAAGGGGTTGAACCCAAGAGTTGGACTGAAGTGATAATTCCTCATCAATGAAAATTCAAGTTCAACGCTTCTCAATTAAAATCCAATGTATTTTAAATTAATTATACAATTCTCAATCAAAATTAAATATCAAACCTCTGGTCCTCAGAGTTCCCCAACTCGCGGCAATTACGAATTTTCCCCTTATATCAAAAACATCACGACAATATATTTACCAAAATGTTAAACAGAGGCGGTTAGCCGTTTTTCAATTTGTTAATATTTATACATAGTAAATTCTTTCATAAAGAACAATATTTTTAGAACTATTACGATTCTGTCCTTATTATTGTATTTACATAATATGTAGATGATGAAACCGTGGATTGTACGTTCTAAATTAATAATAGCTTGTAAAAATTCAAAATTTGCTTAAATTTGCCAGTAAGCCACTTCACTGTTGGTAAAAATTATATTCTCAAAACAGTTTACAAAAGTAAAATTGCGCAAATCATCTTAAGATAGATTAGAAACTAATAATAAATTTATTATTGTTTAAATCGTGGGTATTAATTTGCTAATGAACGTCATTGATAATTCGAAATTAGTTGATGACCACGTTGATCAGATGATTTTCAATTTAAATTATTTACAGTAGTTACGTTTTTAAGTTACGACGCACAAAATTCTAAACATTTTTTTTTTAATTTAAATATGTAAAATTTTATATTGTTAATAATTAATCACCTTGGCTCCTTGTTAGAGATCATTTTAATAATCCAGTTTCTTGCATTATTAATTAATATAGGTACAAGGTATTAATTTATCTACTTGCGAAAACAAATATTTACCTAAAATACAGATAATTTAAAAGAACAGAACAATTTTGACAAGGAAAAAAGAAATCTTAAACGGGATTTTAATTTTTTCCGTCGCCTTATAATATTCTAACTTCCTTTGGCAATCTATGGTACATCTTTTTTATGGTTTGTTCTATCATATGAATCGCATCCACCATAGTTTTGTCTTCGGTGAATCTGAACTGATATTTACTTATTAATTACCTTCATAGGCGCCGGAATAGGGGGGCAAAGCAGGGCACTTGCCCCCCCCCCTAGAAACTTGAATATTTATTCTGCAATACTTATATGAATTTGTTTGGTATCTATATATTTTTTATTATTTTAGCATCATTAACTCTATAAGACAGTTTTCTAATATTATTTAAACCTTTTTCCAAACGATAATGCTATAAAAGGAAACCGGTAGAAAATAAATAATAAAAAATATGTACAAGCAAATTTGTATAATTATTATTGACGAATAAATTTTAATTATCTCTTTTGTGTATACTCTTTTCGTTCTCTGTACATTAATGTTGATAACATATCCAGGGAAAAGATGTAAAAACATATATATTTTTAATTTTCAAATATTTAAACAAAATAACAATTCAAGTTATATATTTTAAAAAGTAAAAATAAATTACTGCAGCAAGTAGATACATACCTATTTTAGTTTATCAGAAAAATTTTAAATACCCAGTGGCGGCTTGTGAGGAATTTAGGTGGTGAGGCATGCTTGAGAAACGGGGGATTTGAGGTTTTTAAAAACTATCAATTATTATAGTAGTAAAGTAATATTCAATATTTGGGTATGATCTATTATTACTTAACTACCAATTTTGTTTTTGTAGAAGTTGGTTTGTTAGTTTAGTAAGTCGTTGCCTCCTCTGCCTACCCCGATATTATGTCGCCGCTGATTACCCACATTTTATTAAAATAACATCATAAATTCAATTTGGCATAAACTATTAGCTTTTGATGAATTTCCAGAGGGATATCCTTCCATGCCCTATCAATTTCTGATTTGAGCTCACTCACTGTTGGAAATTGCTTCCCATTTTTGTAAGCATACTGAACATTATATAAACTTCAGAAATTTTCTAAACCAAAAACTGAAACTTTTTAAAATGAGCCTCATATAATAAATAATCTATCTAATATAATATATTTGTAGGTAGGTATATTAGACTTAGGTCAAGACTAATAACCAGCCATTTAAAATTTCTATATTTTTAGACAAAAGTCACGGTTTTGTCTTCTACTAAGAATGGACAGCTGCATTATTATGCAGTATGTTAAAAAAAAGTTTATTAAAACAAATGCTGCAATTATTTACTCGACGAGTTGAATACTTACACGCACCGTCAATAGAATGACGGTGACGGAATGAAATAAATCCACATTTAAAATTCGATTATTTCACAATTTAAAGGAAAAACTAATGTATATAATCTCTGTTTAATCGTTTCATTCTAATGTCACCTTTCAAATTAACGTACAGTTAATGTACTAACACCCATGAGTTCTGCGTTTATATCGTCTTTTCTGAGTGTTTCATTTTTCAAGGTCTTGTGCTTTTCATTTACTCTACTGTTTCGATCTTTTTTTGATTATCATTATTTCATTCATGTTGTCAAAGAAGTCAAAGAAGGCATTTACTGCTCCTCTTGTTTGTACGATGTATTGTATAAATTTTTGCTATTTTACAAATTTTTTATTATTATAAAAAAATAACTAATAAATAAGCGCTACTGGCCTTGTAGACCCAGGGCTGAGTTGACGATTCTTCTCCATTCCTCTCTGTTCCTTGCCTTTTCCTCCCATTCCTCCATTCTCAATCTCTTCAGGTCGCTTCGCACTGCATCCCTCCACCTGGACTTTGGTCTTCGCACTCTTCTTGTCCCTATTGCTGCTGTCCATATTGCTCATTGCTGCTATACTTCTCGATGCTCTTGTAAGTCTTGCCTTTATATCTGTACTTTCTTTAAATTTGTCCGTCAGTTGGACTCCAAGATACGTAAAGGCCGACACCCTCTCAAAAACGATGTCTTTTCCTTCTTCGATTTTCACCTCCAAAAACCAAGAAGTCTTCTGTTTCTCTTCCTTCCCTGTTAATTTCAAGTCTCATGTATTTTATCTTTCCTTGGTTCACTTCTAGTCTCATCTTGCGTGCTTCTTAAATTATTTTTCTTGTCGTTTTTACAAGTTCGATCTTTGTTCTAGTCAACACTAAAATATCATCGGTGTATGCCAATAACTGGTTGTGAGATCTTGCTTCTTCTAATTATTACTTCCATCGCTATATATGTAGCTATAGCTTAAGACACTAAACTACATTATATTAACTAGAACCATAATAACATTTTATATTATTTTCAATAGTCTTCGATCACATTAAATAGAATGCAAGTAAAAATTAAAACCATACTGTGTTGTGTACTGAAAATTTAATACAGTAGAAGTTAATGAACTTTGCTGTGCAGACGATATGGTAATATTTGGGACAAGTCAATAACATAACACAACACATAACAGAGAACATTAATATCTATCGAAAAGAAATGGAAGAGAAAAACAAGAAAATTAACAACAAAAATTAGCAGACAGAACATCAGGTACAGCACAAAAATCTACAATAATTTACAAAAATGAAAAGAGTTTTTATCGAAATTCCTTAATTTATTAAAAATTCCATCTATTTTAATATTCAATATTAATTATTCACTAATATTTTAATGTTCTTTGTGTAAAAAGATAGCTTTCTAAAAAACTTTTAATTTGAAGATTCTAACTAAGAATTTTCGCTCTGTAATTCAACCAGCGACCACAACAAACCATTACCATGGTTGAGGCAGCAGGTTGAAGTTAAAATACAGACTGGTAATGTGACGCAACGTTACGATGCTGATTGGTCCAGAACAAGCTCAAAAGATAAACCAATGAGAATATTCGAACGTGGCATTGCGTCTGCAATAACGAAGGTCAGGCGCAGCACTGACCTACAGGATAAATATTAGTTTGATATATCCTAAACTGATGAAAATAAAATGTTAAAGTAAGATAAAATTCATGAAGTATAGGTAATACTGCGATTACTTCATCTGGCTAATTTAATAATAAACATTAAATAATTTACTGTAGCAGGTAAATGAACGCATCAAATTTTAGTTACGTATTCTTCTGACGTAGTAGTCACCCGTTTTTATTAATAACAACGAAATAAAATTCCGTATAAAAAAACTTGCGGACAGGTAAAATATAAGAAATAGTAGCAGGTAATACTTGAAATAATTTGAATAAGAAACAATCATGCGTTACCCATGTGTATCGCGTTGGTGTCTGATATTATATTGGTGAAATAATGACTAAATATGAAAATCGAAAATGACACCACGTATGTTTATAAACATTGAAATATTTAACGACATTCCCTACTTAAATAAATACTTATAATTTATAAGTCATGCTCCGAACTTGTGCAATTTTTTAAAAGATTGCCGTTGTGATGTGCTTATATCGACCGGTACTTTTGTCGGCGGCACTCGCGAACCACGACTTTAACACGGTGAACCCTATTGGTTGTATATCGTGGTCTGACATAGGGCCACTACCAGCAACAAATAAATTGCAGGCGGCAAATTTACGTGAATTAGTTTACTGAAAAATCTTAGTAGAAGTGAGTCGATTGTTTTAAACATCTCATAAATTATATTGTGTATATCAAGTAAAGAATACATTTCATCGTAAAAAATTAAATTAGGTGAGTTAATTCAAACATTATGCAATTTTGCACTTGATGCATTTTTAAATCGATAAAAATATTTTCAAATTTTCTGTATAAATCATTCATACATGATTCATGGCATCATAGCAAAGGTGCTTAGAAAACGGTCAGGTTAATGAGCGGAAGGAAGTAAATTCTTTAAAGATAAAAATGTCTGATACGTCGAATAAAATTTAGCAAACAATGATTTATAATTTATTGGCGTTAATAGTAAATATTGTAAACAAAAGCTTAATAATTTTTAGTGAAATTGTTTAAGATGCAAACGTGTGGGCCATTAGGTATAATCTAATCTGACATTATTTAAATTGGATTTGCATTAAGTATATGTAAATATAATGTACTTCTAGTATAAATATTTTTTTTATTTCATTTTATTTCAAATAAATAGCGTTAAAAATACCCCTAGCTATTTTTAATTATGCAACAGGGTAGTTTATAAATCAATAAACTAAATTTACAAAAGTCTTTATTCAATAATTCTTGCATACTAAATTATTTAACTACTATTTATTGTATTATTTTGAGCTTGATTTCAAGAAATCAATGAAATATAATTTTTTTGAAAAGTTTACAATGATTAATTAATTTAATTTTCAAATAGGAATTCATATTATTAAAATCGGATAATTTCATGACGAGCTCGTTAAATGTACCTGTAGTAATTTTCAAGGAAAAAGGAAACATTATTGATGTACAAGAGCAACAGGTGATTGATCGTTTTTTCTGTTTTTCGACGTTATTAGAATAGTACCTAGTAGGTATTATAAAAATATTAGTCAATTATTTTTATAAATTATTTAATCTTGGATGAATTTTTTTAAATACTATAATGATTATATCGCATTGTTATACAATAACAATTAAACAGATAAGAAAGTACCCGAAATGGTACTCCATAACTGCATTTTAAAAAGTACGTAGATCTCGAGTAGGTATTACCTGCTTAAAAAAATACTAGAGTGCATGATTAGAATCTACGAAAATCAGCGAAGTGGTCGATCACCTGTTCGACGTATGTATGTGGTGTGGTGATTATTACATCAATCAAGATAGTCGAATTATTGAAACTGGAATAATTAACTCACTTGGTATAATAATTAATAAATATTGTAGAAAATGCAAAAGATCGTGAGCCCCATAATACCTGAAGCATAAAATTCTTTAGTAGATACCTGTCGTCTGTTAAAAACAATGCAAGAAGTGTGCCACTCGGTGAATGATATAAACATGTTGATATCACGTGGTACAAATGTGTAGTGAATATTATAATGAATGAAGTAATACCAAAAAAATTAGCATAAGATTAAAAAAAATTTAATTAAATTTTCTTAATTGCTGTAGAAATTAACCAGATTGCTTTTTTTATTATTTTTAGATTTATTTTAAGGTAGTATCTCCGTAAAACCACTTTGCATGAAATTTCATCAAATTTTGGGTATACATAAAGAGTGACCTTGTCGTATTAAATTGCTTAAATAAAAAAATTTTGCCTGTCAAATAATGGAGATATTCGCGACGAAAGTGCAAAAACTTTCTGCAAGAAAGAGGAAACTACCTTAATTAGCTTTCTGATACAAATGCTAATAAAAAGTAAATAATAAAAGCATTATATTAACATTTTTAATTTCTAACCATTAACATAAACTTGTTTTTGATTGTAAACAAACTAGTACATGCGTATCATAAAACATATTTAAAAACAATGGATATTCGACAATTAAACGTTTCAATTAACATTTTTTTTTTAAATATAATTATAAAATTTCTTCAAGTTCAATGTAATTTTATTACTATCTGTATGGTTTTCTCTGGAAACTAACGATTATTTAAAGGTTTCTACTGCAGTTTCCGCAAATAAATTGTTCGTTCAAATCATTGTATTTTTATAAGGTATCTCGTTATATCAATTAAAATTTTGATTTTTTTTTAGATAATATTTAAATATTACTGCATTTGCGTGTCTTCTAAATTAAAAAATAATTATTTGTATCGTGTGACTTTCAGGATTATTTTTATCAGTTATTTATTACGTGAAATTTATAAAGTTTAAGTTAAATTATATGACAATTTTGGTCGCTTATTTGAACTGTAATTTTTCGATGGTTAAAAAATTTGTCCTTGAACATTAAGTTTTTCTTTATCCTTTTCATGTACGAAAGGATGTGCTATAATGAATCTATTGTAAACGTGATTACACCAATAATTGTCTAATTCTTTGTGGTACAATCTTACATAGAGAATTGTGATATTTTATTTAAATGCAATTTATGAAATTAATCTATGAAAAATACCAGTATTACGTTGTATCTTTCAGTTCATTAAAAGTCCAACAAAACAGAAGGCCACGTTTTTCATTGATTTAAAAAAGTTGTATCAACACGCAGGAAAAACTTTAAAATCCATTACTTTAAAGATTCTTACATTTGAATATTTATTTACCAAATTGTCAAATTTTCTTTGGGAAAAAAAGAAGTCCATAAAAAAAATATTAAACTGCCCTAAGTTGTAATATCAAATTCGTTTCACTTGTTTTATTGGAAAAGGAGCTTTTAGCCTTGGTCTGATATTGGTAGGTTCTATTTTTTTATTTGATATTCAATTAATGTAGGTAACAAAATCTTAAAATAGATATTTTATTGATTGGCTGCCTTGCCCACAATTATTTATACATTTTCATTTTCTAAGTAAGAACATTTTGTAAGTCGCAATATCATTTGATTTGAATTTTTTGAAATTTGGGTTTTGAGAATAAAGTTTATGAAAGTTCGGCTGTACTTGCACATATAATATGTACCTTATGATTTATGTAATTTTAATCAATACTTGAGGAATTTAGTAATATGATAACGGTGTTTCATATTTTGTAGTGCATACTATTACTAAAATGATAATTTCGAGTAGTTAGTATCAAAATTTCCGTTTATTTTTTGAAGTAATCTCGATGTATACTTCAGCAAAATAAATAGGTATTATTTCCGATAATTTAATACATTAAACAAATTACAAAATTTTATTTGCATTAAAAGTATCATAATACTTAAAAAATTATAAAATAAACACAAGATAAAAAAATTACCTGTAGAATTTTCTTATAATAATTATATATAGTAGATACCTATGTACATAGTAGGGGGAGCACATCAGGGGCTAATATTTCTTTTTGGGAAATAATCAAATTTAATATATTATCATCATTAATTTTCAAATTTAATACGACTCGCGGCATAGATGGCAATCCCAGGGCACCGGTGTAAAATATTATAAGCCCCTCATCAAAAAGAAAATTAAAAAATCGTATTTGTTTGTTTTTAATACAATAAAAACATTTTAATTTCTTGATTATCCTCCAAAAATATTTTTGGATAAAATGAAATAAACGCAGGTCTGAATCTTAAACTGAATCTGCTCGATGAAACAAGAACAATGAAATTATTTTTTATCTTTGCCTACACTTTTTATTCTGGCATCTGCTACATCTCTAGGTTAACCTAATCTGTATTCATAAAGCTATAACTTTTCAATATGTTTTTTTTTTAAGTTTTCGAATATAGCAAGATTAACTTAAACTCTAAATTTTGTATGTGCAGATGTGGTTAGAAATGCTTTCATTATTATTGATTTTGCAATTTTAGAGTTTGCAATTTAAATTTCCACTAATATAACAAACAAATATTTTTATTTTGATAAAATATGAAACTGAATTTGAGATCTGAAATCTGAAACAAACCACTACAAATGTACAACCACTATGACGAATCGGTATCCAAAACCTAATCGATAATTTACTTTTTATCTACAGGAAGTCTACACTGCAAAATATTATAGGTACTATGTAGTTTCATATAACTTAAAAATATTTTATCATTTTATTTTAATTAATAAATTAATTTAACGCATTAATCAAAAATATTTTCTGATGCTGTATAGCTCTTCATGATGTGATGAACTATATGTATTTCCTTTTCTTTTGGTGTATTCTTGACGTAGATAACGCGATCAACTCTCAAGTACCCGGTTCGATTCTGGGGAATGCTTCGAAGAGCTCGTAGAGCCTAGGCCCTCCTTGGTTTAATAATTTCCGCCGTTAACAATAAAACAGGGTCACAGATTCCTACCAATCTACTTGGCCAGCGTGATAGGCTATAACTAGCAGAATGGTTTTAATTAACCACAGAATTTTATTTTAGATTACTTTTCTTGCATTTTTTACATGGTTATATGATTCTCTAGATTGTTAGCACTTAAATTACTACAACCTACCCACATCTCGGTCTCAATTAATACGGAAATCGCATCTACCTACCTACAAAAATTTGTACTGCTGTTCTCCGATGTCTAATTTCGTAATTGTTAACGTTTTGACAATTTATTCGTAGTGAAAAAAATTGCGTATTTTTTTTAAATACTGTAATAGTAGATTATTATTTTAATTTATTTGATATAGTAAATGTAAAATCGATATAGGCACTACTACATAATATGCAATAGTGATTCGAGACGTAGATAGTAGATACGTGGTTTATGGCGAGTATTAAAAGTTAAGGACAAACATGTATTATTTGTTTATATTTTTTATTGTATCTACCATTACTTTATTATGGATTGTAATTCCATGTTTTCAAAATTTATTTTTTTTAAATATAAATTTAATCAGTTTTAATTTATTTAAAACAAATATATTTTTGATATAAACATTTGTCATTAACAGTTATATTATATTATTATAGTACATAATATAGATAGGTGCCCTTTTTTTGTATCTGGTCATATATTCTACTACAGATTTAACAATTAGCTGTTGTCTTCGCAACGTTGCATTGCGATTCTAATCATATATACAATAATAATTTTTGCAGCGACCGGGATTCGAACCTAAACCATAACTTCTGTATACTGCAGCTACAGTATTTATATTAATAATCGATAAATTATTATTGTCAAGTAAATTTAATTTAATGGATAATTATTAACAAAACTACCATCATTTATCTAATACCTCCTATGCAAATAATTCCAATTTTATACCTACTTAATACAATTAATTAGTGGCAACACGTGCGTCATTTATATTAACAATAATTTTCTCATAACAGTCGATGCGAAGGCTATTACAGCTGATTTTACTAGTGTTAAAATTGGTGGTTTATGTCATTTATTTTTTGAATGTAAAAAATTTCAAATATTTACTAGTATATCAGATTGTTATAAGATTCTAGAATGCTAGCAATTGTTTTAAGTTTTGTAGAATTCTGAAAATAAAATAAAATCTTCCGATGTTAGTAAGAAGTCATTCATGTACTATGTAACCACAATTACAAAAACTAATCTTGATATAAATTAAACAAAAAAAAAGTTAGCCTCCCTTCAAGCGCAACTTTTGAAATTTAATTGCGACTTTGGTCTCCATGCCATTTGATAAGTCTAGTACTTGGTTTCTATTGGGTGTACTATTATTGTTACGTACAAAATATTAACTAACTCTTGCATTGATAACTGCTTATATTATTTTTTATCTTATCATATTTTGAAAAAATTAAATTATTGCTAATTTTTGTTTTCTATGTTGAGAATGACAAAGTAATGATATAATCAGAAAAATGTAAAGTGGAAGTTTTACAAACTATTAATACATTATTAATTTAATATAGCAAACTTGACATTTGTTTAAAATATGTTAAAAAAAATGTGATAACGGATAAGAATATGTGGCATGCAATTCTCTAAATTTAAACTTTTTTTTATATCAATCAAATAGAACTTATAATCAGCATAAATATGTGTTAATTAGTAAATTACGTAAAACTGATATCAGAAGGGCATAAAATCTTCTGACCGCGCGTTCAATTACTACGTTATATATGACCTTTTTAGTGCTGGACAACACCAAATACCTTACACAATGTCATTTGTAATATGTGATAATAGAATTTGTTGATTAATGAAAGCACATATTATTTTGAATTGAATCCTAGAGCTCTTCAGTTGTTACCAACTATTGGTTTGATACTTATATATTATATTATCTATAGTAGAATAGTGAATTATTTAAACACAAATTATGTCGGATCCTATACACAATACAAATTATAAAGTAAGTTCATAATTTTTTATAGTAGCTACGAATTTAAATTGATAATTTATAATTAAAATCTTAAATGAGCATTCAGTTAACACCTTAAAATTAACCATATTATTCATTGCGTAATACAAATTACTATTTAACATAATTTAAACAAATAAATTATTTACATTACAATTTTATGGGAACTCAACATAAATCATGCAACTATAATAATTCCGAATTTTAACACAATTTAAAAATGTACTATACTAGGAATTCCCCAAATTAATTAAAAAATTTCCTGTTTTTCGGCCGCCCGGTACACGGAGAGAAATTAATTTTTGGTGTATTGATAAATTAACAGGTCTGATTAATAAAATATCACTTTCACGACATTTTGTCAATTCTGCATAATAATATATCATGACGTTACTCATAAAATAACATTATAATAATATTATATCCATACAAAATTTTACGACTAATAAGTTATCCGGACATTATTAATAAGTTATTATGAAAAAGTCCGTATAATTCCTTATTATTAGTATGATTTGTTTATTTAACATGACGTCATGATAATTATATTTCAAAATGTACCTACTTTATTCTAATAGGACAAGACTGATAATTTTTCGCTAAGGTAACAATAATTTATCATGATTTCCTGCAAAATGATTCGTACAAGACTGTTAAGTTTTAGTGACATATTTGCTGATATTGTATTACGTCATTTTCATAATAAAATAAATGACAGACCAGATTGTGCGAGAATCCAGCAAGGGAAAGGCAAAATGGGTGCGGTTGTAGTGTGTGATCGGAAGTTACAATTATATTTTGTGAATTAAAGTGAATTATAAATGTACCAATATATTCGTGATTTGTTATCGAATTGGGCTATGCAGGAATACGAAGAAATCTTTTTTGGTATGTGATTATTTTCAATCGTCCTTGACAATGAGTTAATGTAAAACTCGAAAGTAGGATAATTTAGTTATTGTTGTTTTTAGTTGTAAGTACCACATTGTATAATATTTGTATATTTAAAGTTGTATTATTGTAACCAATAAATGTGTATGATGTTTTTATTATTAATTTTTGATTTACTCTGTGTTTTATTTCGAAGTTACCTGCATATTATGAAAATAAAATATTTAATTATTTTGTTATATTTCTGTGATAATTTGTTAGGTTATTGTAGATAAAAATAATTTATGCGTGATGTCTTGTTAATTACCTTCTACTTATTGATAAAATATTAATATTCTATCAGTAAGTAGAAGGTAATTAACAAGACGGGACGCATAAATTATTTTTATCTTCAATATAACCTAACAAATTATCAGGAAGATTTGATAAAGTATTCGTATTAATACGAATAAACTATTGGTACCGACTACCAAATTATCAGGAAGACTTTTAATTTATTCGTATGAGAACGAATAATATATTAGTAAGTATTGTGAAATTATCAGGAGTTCTTGTCAATTCATTCGTTAGGTCATGAAAATTTATCAGGAAATGCTGATAATTATCCTGTGAATTTGACAGGAAAGCATCCTAATATTTATTAGGCCGCCACTTCCTGTCAAATCATTCGTAAGAACTGCAATCCCGTTTTTTACCAGAATTCCGAATAAATTATTAAGAATTCCGAATAAAATTTTTTTCAGTGTATAGATAAAATTTGTTTCGTATTTATTTTTTGAATAATTTATACCAATCAAAACGGCCACATTAAAAAAAATTAATTTAGAATATTTATTAAGGTTTAAATTAATATTGCATGAAACTTGCTAGGAGACCAAGATATTTTCTTTGTAATTAAATGAACAATATTGTATTTACTATCTACTTATTGAAACTTTTTTACACTTTTATAGATTCAAAACACAAAAATGCCAGCTCGAACAGCCGATGGCCATATCAATGGCCCAAACTACGTGCCTGACGATGTTGTCATTTCGGGAATATCGGGCCGTTTTCCTGAAAGCGAAAATATGGACGAACTTAGACAACAACTATTCGATGGCGTTGACTTAGTAACCGATGACGAACGACGATGGCCATCAGGAATATACGGACTTCCGACTCGTACCGGAAAAATTAAAAATTTAGCCCAATTTGACGCAACATTTTTTGGAGTTCATGCAAAACAAGCGAAAACAATGGATCCCCAACTTCGATTACTTTTAGAATCGACATACGAAGCTTTAATCGATGCTGGAGTTAACCCCGCAGAAGTACGTGGATCTCGAACGGCTGTATTTATTGGAGTATCTGATAGTGAATCTGGTGAATACTGGAAACGTGATCCAGAAGCGATTGACGGCTACGGACTAACTGGCAGTTGCAGGGCTATGTTTCCCAATAGAATTTCATATACATTTGACTTTAATGGACCTAGTTACGCAATTGATACAGCTTGTTCGAGTAGTTTAATTGCGTTACAAAGAGGCTTTGCTGCAATAAAATCGGGAGAATGCGATGCAGCTATTGTAGGTGGAAGTAATATTTTGTTACAACCTAATACCTCCCTACAATTTCATCGTTTAAATATGTTAAATCCTAAAGGGATGTGCAAAGCATTTGACGAAACAGGCAACGGCTATGTTCGTTCCGAAGCCGTAGGTGTTGTATATTTGCAAAGAGCTAGCACAGCTAAACGTATTTATGCTACAATTCTTGGAGCTAAAGCAAATACAGATGGTTTCAAACATCAAGGAATTACCTTCCCATCTGGTCCCATGCAAAATAAACTTATTCGTGAAGTATACAGTGATATTGGTATTAATCCAGCTGATGTATCGTACATTGAAGCTCACGGTACCGGAACTAAAGTAGGGGATCCACAAGAAGTTGATTCCATTGCAGATGTATTTTGTGATAATCGTAAAGAACCTCTTCTAATAGGTTCAGTTAAAAGTAATATGGGACATGCAGAACCAGCATCTGGAATTTGTCAGCTTGCAAAATTGGTGATAGCAATGGAGTCGGGAGTAATTCCTGGAAATCTTCATTTTGAAGTTCCTAATCCCAATATAGAAGCTTTAAATGACGGCCGATTGAAAGTAAGTAACAATTTAAAATGAAAGTGTTGTTTAGTTAATTTTTTTGTAATATTACAGGTTGTTTCTAAAAATGAACCCTGGAATGGTGGAATTATTGGAATGAATTCTTTTGGATTTGGAGGTGCTAATGCACACGTAGTACTTCGTTCGAATCCAAAGCCAAAAACATCATGGCCCCCTGGTTCTATGCCACGTTTAGTTACCGTTTCTGGTCGTACCGAAAGTGCAGTTAACAAATTATTGGACGAAAGTCAAAAACATAAAAACGACGAAGAGTTTTTAGCATTATTGGACTCGTTGCACGTTCAAAATATTGTTGGTCATGGACATCGTGGATATGACATTCTTGGAGTTGAATATGGTAGAGAAATAAGTAGCGTAATGACAGAAAAACGACCAATCTGGTATATATTCACGGGAATGGGATCGCAATGGTCTGGAATGGCAAAGGATCTAATGCAGTTAGATGTATTTAAAAATTCTATCAAAAAGAGCTCTGAAGTTTTGATGAAACATGGCCTTAATTTAGAAAAAATTTTGGTTGAAAGTGATGACAGTGCTTTTGAAAACGTGCTTAATTCCTTTGTATCTATTGCTGCAGTACAAATAGCTCTCACAGACGTTTTGACTTCATTAGATATAAAACCTGATGGCATTGTTGGTCATTCTGTAGGAGAAGTTGGATGTGCATACGCCGATGGCACTTTCACTGCTGAACAAACAATCATGGCTGCATATTCTCGAGGTCGAGCCATTTTAGAAAGCAAACTGGCAGCAGGTAGTATGGCTGCCGTAGGACTTACATGGGAAGACTGTAAGAAACGTTGCCCACCTGAAATTTTCCCAGCCTGTCACAACAGCACCGACAGTGTTACAATTTCTGGTCCTCCTCAAGCTATAACTAACTTTGTAGCACAACTTAAAGCCGAAGGAGTATTTGCCAAAGCTGTTAATAGTTCTGGATTTGCTTTCCACAGTAAATACATAGCTGATGCTGGCCCAAAGTTGAAGAAAGCATTGGAGAGTATTATACCAAATCCAAAACCTAGAAGTTCTAAGTGGATATCAACATCTATACCAGAAGCAGGTTGGAATACACCTTTAGCTCAATTGAGTTCACCAGCATACCATGTCAATAATTTATTATCACCTGTATTGTTCCAAGAAGCTCTTCAGCATATTCCTGAAAATGCAATTGCTATCGAAATTGCTCCTCACGGTCTACTCCAAGCAATTCTTAAAAGAGCTCTTGGTCCAAATGTAACAAATATAAGTTTGTCAAAGAGAAATCATGCTGAAAATGTACAATTTTTAATTTCCAACATTGGAAAGTAAGTTTATACATCCGGAATTTTTTTAGCGCAGATTTAATATTTTGAATTTTCTAGATTATATAATGCAGGCGCACAACCCAAAATAGAAAATTTATATCATCAAGTTACGTTCCCAGTTGGTCGTGGAACTCCCATGATCAATTCAATGGTCGAATGGGATCATTCCATTGAATGGGAAGTTGCCGACTTTTCTGGTAAAGGATCCAAATCCGGTGAAAATGTAATCAATATTAATCTCAGCAAAGAGGAACATGAATTTTTATCTGGTCATGCAATCGACGGTCGAGTACTGTTCCCAGCTACTGGTTACTTGGTAAGTTCCTTTTTCTTCTTGTTTTACTTAAATTAACATATTCAATAAATTTCATAGACTTTGGCATGGAAAACTTTAGCAAAACTGAGAAATGAAGACTTTGAACAAATGCCAATAGTTCTCGAAAACGTTCAGTTTCACCGGGCAACTATTATGCCCAAAGATGGACCTGTTAAATTTTTAGTAAACGTATTTGAAGGCTCCGGGGAATTCGAAATATGTGAAAGCGGATCTGTGGCTGTTTCCGGTAAAATGTCGATTCCAGAAGATGTCTCCAAAGAAATGTTAAATATACCCAAATCGGAGATGAAAATGGACTCCAATTTGATACCTCTTGTTACATCCGACGTATACAAAGAATTGAGATTAAGAGGTTACGAATACGAAGGTGTATTTAAAGGAATCGCCGAATCTGATAATCGAGGAGTTAATGGTACACTCAAGTGGAATAATAATTGGATCAGCTTTATCGACACTATGTTACAATTTTCCATTTTGGGTCAAAATACACGAGAATTGTACTTACCTACAAGATTACAACGTGCAATAATAGATCCTGTTTCGCATTTGGAAGCATTATCCGATAATGCTGAAAGTAATAAAATTGGATAGGCTAATTAATCTTGTTTTACTAATATTGTTTGTTTTAGATCTTCCAATACATATGCATCGTGAAATAGGAATAATCAGAAGTGGTGGAATTGAATTACGAGGAATGAAAGCTAGTTTAGCGCCACGACGTCAACAATCTCAAGCAGCACCAAAACTTGAGAAGTACGAATTAATTCCATTGCATAATACCATGGCATTAGAAGATCAAGACAAATCTAAGAAGACTGCATTAACTATTTTAACCCATATTATATTGGAAAATAGTTCTGCTCTGAAGTTAAAAATTGTCGAAGAAGCAACAGAACGGAGTGTAGAAACAGTTCTCGCAAATCAAATTAGAGATATTTTAGAAACGGAACCCATGGTATCCGTAGACTACACCGTTATTACTTCAGGGAAAGGAAATTATGGTGACTTGGAAAGCAGTGGAATCAAAATTGTTCAAAAAGATGTGTCTGCCGGAGCCTTTGAGCAAAATGTCCATGTAGTGGTAATGGTTAATCCTTTATCGCAAGCTAGAATGAACATCATGCAAAACGCCCTTTCATCTTTAAAACCAGGTGGATTTTTATTGCTAGAAGAACTGGAAGAAAATAACAAACTGGTATCTGAAATGAAATTGGAAATAATTAGCACACAAGTTGCGGGTACTAGGACGTACATGTTATTACGTAAACCTGTCGAAGTTAACATGGATTCCATAGTCATAAAAATTACCGAAAAGAATTTCTCATGGCTTGAACCCCTAAAAGATGCTTTGAAGAAGAGTGAGAGTGACGCTACTAAAATTTATTTAGTATGCCAAGGAGAGCCATCAACTGGTTTAATAGGAATGATGAATTGCATAAAACAGGAGGGTGGTGGAACCAACGTTCGTTCTTTCTTTATCAATGATTCGAATGTAGAAGGATTTTCTTTAACATCTTCTTTCTATAAAAAGCAAATTACAAAAGATTTAATTCACAATGTGCTAAAAAACAAAGTATGGGGAACATTTAGACATTTGTTATTGGATCAGTCCACTGGTAGCTGTAATTTAAAGGTGGAACACGCTTACATAAACACATTAACTAGAGGAGACCTGGCCAGTTTGAAATGGATAGAAGGACCATTGTCACATCACAAGTAAGTATTTTTTAATTATACACTGTTCAAAAACAAGATTCAACTTCCAAATTTTTTATGGGAATCCTTGTTTATGTAAATACACCTATTTTCTATCTTTGGGTAGAAATTGGAAATTCCATACGAAGTTTCCTTTGCATGGAATCATCACCGAATATTGATATAATCATATTATTGAATTTTATGATGCATGCACGCTTAGGTATTTAATTATTTTTATTATTTTTTTTAGACCAAACAAATCTGAATTATGTACCGTGTATTATGCACCACTCAATTTCCGGGATATCATGTTGGCCACTGGAAAGCTTCCACCTGATGCATTGCCAGGTGATTTAGCTGGTCAAGAATGTATAATGGGTCTGGAATTTTCTGGACGTGACAGCAAAGGTAGACGCGTTATGGGAATGGTAGATGCTAGAAGTTTAGCTACAACTTGTGTGGCCGATACGGAATTTTTGTGGGAAATACCAGAAAAGTGGAGTTTAGAAGAGGCGGCTACAATTCCTGTAGTTTATGGAACTGTAAGTTAAACATTCAAAAATAATTGAACAAAAACTATCATGGTGTTAATTTTTACAGAGTTATTATGCATTAGTCGTTAGAGGTCAATTAAGTCCCGGAGAATCTGTCCTCATACATGCCGGTGCTGGAGGTGTAGGTCAAGCAGCAATTTCAATTGCACTCCATTTGGGCTGCACTGTGTTTACTACTGTTGGAAGTCAACCAAAGCGAGATTTTCTAAAGAAAACATTCCCACAATTAGATGACAATCATATTGGCAATTCCAGAGATACCACCTTCGAGCAATTGGTCCTACAACAAACTAATGGCCGCGGTGTCGACGTAGTTCTCAATTCATTAGCAGGAGAACAGTTACAATCATCTGTAAGGTGCTTGGCATTAAATGGTAGATTTTTAGAAATAGGAAAAGTAGACTTGTCCAGTAACTCACCTCTTGGCATGAACGTGTTCTTGAAAAATACCTCTTTCCATGGAATTCTTTTGGATGCTCTTTTGGGAACGTCTAATGCTAACAAGGGTGCTATAATCAAACTAATGAATGAAGGTATACAGAGTGGAGCAGTTAGACCACTTCCCAGAATAGTATTTGCTGACAATCAGGTAGAACAAGCATTCCGATTTATGGCATCAGGAAAACACATTGGCAAAGTCTTATTAAAAATAAGGGATGAAGAAAAACGAAGCACTTTAATGCCTAAACCAAAAACTGTTGACGCAATTGCTCGTACATACATGGATCCAGATAAAACCTACATCCTTGTAGGAGGTTTAGGAGGCTTTGGTTTGGAATTAGCAAATTGGTTGATATTCAGAGGAGCAACCAAAATTGTCTTAACATCTAGAAGTGGTGTAAAAACTGGATATCAATCTTTGTGTGTTAGGCGTTGGCGTGAAAAGGGAGTGCAAGTGTTGGTATCGACAACCGATGCTACTACCGAGAAAGGCGCTAGCAAACTTCTTAAAGAAGCTGGCGAACTTGGACCCGTTGGTGGAATATTTAATTTAGCTGTTGTCTTACGCGACGCCATGATTGAAAATCAAACTGAGGCTGATTTTAAAACTGTAACAAAAGCTAAGATAGACAGTACAAAATGTTTGGATGTTGCATCTCGTATTTTGGCTCCACATTTAGATTATTTTGTCGCATTTTCGTCAGTATCTTGCGGACGTGGTAATGCTGGACAAACAAATTATGGCCTTGCAAATTCTGCAATGGAACGTATATGCGAAGCACGTCAAGTTTCTGGTTTACCAGGTCTTGCTATACAGTGGGGAGCGATTGGTGATGTAGGTTTAATTTTGGAAACAATGGGAGGTAATGATATGGAAGTTGGCGGTACTTTACCACAACGGATGCCATCGTGTTTGTCTACAATGGATATCTTGTTACAACAACCTCATGCTATTGTTTCAAGCATGGTGTTAGCAGAGAAGAGAAAAGGTGCTGGAAGTGGAAATGAAATTAATATTGTAGATGCAGTTGGAAATATTTTGGGAATTAAAGATGCCAAAACGGTAGCTCCTAATGCCACGCTAGCAGATCTTGGTATGGATTCCTTAATGGGTGCAGAAATTAAGCAAACATTGGAAAGAAATTACGATTTAATGTTGAATGCACAAGAAATTAGAGCGTTGACTTTCAAGCGATTACTCGAATTTGCTTCTGGTAATGCAGCCCCAGCTGAAGAGGACAAGACAAGTAACGGAGACAAAGCAACAAGTGAAGATGAACAAGTTCAATTTGATCTCTCTACCGAAATTATGCCAAAGCAAGTTCTTCTTAATATGTCGAATAACAATATGAAAGAAGTAAATAAGAACCCCATTTTCATAATACATCCAATTGAAGGAAGTGTAAATATTTTAAAGAATTTAGCCGAAAATATCCAAGTACCAGTGTATGGTCTTCAATGTACAACTTCATGTCCATTAGCTTCAATTAATGAATTATCTAAGCATTACATCAGACAAATAAAAACTGTGCAACCTAAAGGACCTTATACTGTAATTGGTTATTCATTTGGTGCTTGCGTTGCCTTTGAAATGGGTATTCAACTTGAAGCTGCAAAAGAAAGTGTAAAATTATTATTACTCGATGGGTCTCATGCGTATGTGGCTACATACACCAAAAATAAAAAGAGCGATGCTGCTGCTGATCAAACTGGAGCACTTATATATTTTGCTCAGCTATTTAAAGAAGTTGATCAACAGAAGGTATGCTTTATTGTTGTGTAAGTTATTTTAAATTATTAACTGTTTTTGTTTGTAGCTTGCAAGTGACATGATATCGTTACCTTCACTTGATAAAAGATTAGATTGTATATCTAAAGTTCTTGAGGGAGCAACACCATATTCTACTGAAGATATAAAATCTGCAGCTTCTAGTTTTTACTATAAGTTGTTAGCAGCTGACACTTATAAACCAGCCATGAAGTTTAAAGGCGATATTACTTTGGTGAAAGCGAAAGACACTTACGTTTTATTAGGTGACGATTATGGTCTAAATTCGGTAAGCTAAATTAAACAAAACGATTTGATTGAGTAGTTTCTATAACAAATAATTGTTTTAGGTATGTACACAAAAAGTTTCGGTGCAATTGGTCGAAGGCAATCACAGATCCATTCTGAAAGGCGAAACAGTGAAACAAATAGCAAATATATTGCACAGTGTGGTTAGTCAAACATAAATTTAAGTTATAAATTACGTTTTATGTAATTACTGTTCTCAGTAAATAATTATTTTTAGAATCTGAACTAGCGTTGATTTGCTTACATGTAACTTAATGAAATTGATGTTAAAACCACTATGTAAATATTGCCAGTTAAAAATTAACTAGTTTTATAATAACTTTAATTTAATGATTATTTATATTTGTTTACGTAGAAGCAGCTAGTAATTTAAATCTATTAAAAATGTAAAAGAATTGTTTTTGACAATTGTTTTAGTCTATTTATTATAGATAATATTTAATATTTATCTATTTAATAGTAAGAAGGTAAATCGGTCAAATTGTAATATTTAGTTATGCAATTTTTAAATTACTTGGATGTGATACCAAAGAAGTGTATGAGTAATACGAACACTGACATCACACTATATAATATTATATTATTCTACTTTAACTTATCACAAATTTTTAAGTACTTGTGTTTTGTATATTTTATTTATCAATAAATTTTTATAATTTATATGCTACTTATGCCTTTATTATTTCTACTGTCTTGGTTCAGAAACTTGGTGTATAATAAAGAAAAGATTAAACTCGTTCTTGGTTTTTGACCCAAAAAAGAGCTAATATTCAAGCTTGAATTTGTTTTAAAAATTGTGTTGTAGCATTTAAACCGAGCAGAATTAGGTTAACTGGTCCGAAGTTTGAATCCAACGAACCCATGACTGTTTATTCTTTAATTTTAATTAAAATATCACCATAATGCAAAATTCATAAATATATGGGCTTCCATTTTGTTTGGCGATTCAAAATTAAATTATTGGAGTGAGATCCCGTAACTTGGGAGGCACGGGGTCCTCCTTCATTCAAGAGAACTTGTTTTGAAATTGTATTGTGCAACCAAAACTAGCATTGGTAAAAACGTTTTCTTACAAGTTTTGTTAATTGGCCATACTTATGTAAATATAGAACCAATTCTTAAATCCACAAAGTGTTGATGTATACCGGAAGGTCGAGCTTAAGTCCAAGATTCAAATTCAGAATTTCCGCTCTGTAACTCAACCAGCGATCACAAAAAAATTTGAATAAATACTAAACAAATAGATTTTTGAGTTATTTGAAGGTCAAAATATCTGGTGCAAAATTGATGTTTTACTAATTTATTATATATTATGCTCAAATATTTACACAAAATGCAGTTCTCTGCAATATTTATGAAATAAATTTATCACATCACATTTAAAATACACTAATCGTAAACCTAAACTAATGTGCAGCTACTTCACCATAAAACATGAACAATATTAACAATAAACATAACAAAACAATTTACTTCGGCTATTAAAACTAGTGGAATGAACAATTTTCTGCTTTGAATTAAAATTAATTATTTAACTAATGGGAAAACCTGGATCTTTAATTGACTTGGTTACATCACAAGTGAAGGATACAGTAATTGCATATCTAGTTCCTTTTGTAACTCTCTCTACAAAATGTGGATTTTCTGCACCGGAAGTAAACATTGCAACACGGCCCTTACGAGGTTCCATTGTTACATTATTAGTATTTTTACCTTCGGCACCATCTAACCAAATTAAACGACCCCCGCTAAACTCGGCCCCGAAATCTGATAAATATAGTAACGAGGTGTAATGGAATGATTCGTATGTTACCTAACACAAAAAATAAATCAAGTAAAATTAAAAATCACTAATGAAAAATTTACCTTATCCACATGAATATGCCAATATTCATCGTGATCAGTTTTTGGTTCTAAGTTTGTTAATCGTGAAAAGAATGTAGGATGAGTTAAATGCAAACTATTGGAATCTATTTGGAATGCTTCTGCTATTGCATGTTGAATTTTTTCTTTAACCACTTTGTAAACCATTAAATCTGCAGAATTGAAAATCTTTTTTACATCTTCCAGAGAATAAATATTTATAAATTTCTGGCCATACGAAAGAGCACCAGAATGTAAATCTAAAATAGATGCACCTCCATCTGAACCCCCTAATGAAAAACCTAAAACCACATCATTAGTTTTTATTTGAACAATTAAATCAATAATTTAAGTCTACCTTTTTTTGCAATACTTAATAAAATATTTGCTTCCGTTGACGTGACCAACTTATCTGAAACAAATCTCCCACATTTTTTTGGTTTACAACCTGGAAATTCTTCTATTTCTGATAAGTAGTCAGGATCGCAAGGGAAACTTTGACCACGATTTTGTAATACATCCTTTTGTTTTGCAAGGCTGGTTTCTTTCCCATTTTTTGATGTATACCAAACGTAAGCCATTACACATATAATCATTACAAAACGACTCCATACTCTATGTTTTGAAAAATATTTTGCAGTTTCTGCTGGTTTACTGTAAATTATCAACATTTTCTAATTACACATCTTAATAATCTTAATAAAGATGAGTAAAATAACAAATTTTAAAAACATTTCAGAAGTCATGGGTTATTTTTGATACCTATCGGTATGTATAAACGTATGGCAAATTTGTACCTACAAACTTTTAAATGGTTTAGTACGTGGAATCTCTCTGGGTTTGCAATAAACTTCTTAAATCTAATTTTAAAATAATATAGTATTTCAAAACTAGCAAGTAAAAAAATTGCCCGTTATGGAGTATTAAAATTAGATGTACGAATTGCGAGTCCCATTATCTACCACCCAACGATGATAATCCGTTGTAAGAATTTGTTAACGGTAAGTTAGTTAAAGCGCTTTGTTATTTTTTTAAATTCATAACTCAAAAGCTAAGAAGCATTCGATAAAACCCTGAGACAGAGTATAATATTTTTGGCTCATAGAATCACCAAAGTAATTAAGATCTCGATTGCCGATGTACTCATTGTGATACCACCTTCTTAGTCGGGAAGCAAACTGATAACTACGACACAGCAGTAGAACCTTGTGAATTATTTACAAATAGAAACTACGCAATTTATAATATTGGGAATCCCAAGTGCCAAGGATGACTTTGTTTTGTTAAACATAATTTGTAGTCTGATATCAAGTTAGTACTACTTAGGTGTCATCACGAAATTACCTGAATGAGTAGAGTAAAAATTTTGAAAAAAATCAGTTAAGTATCTTTCAAACATACATTCAAAGAACTTGGGCAGTCCTATGTTAACAATGTAAATTGACCATTTTGAATCCGTTTTTTGTCATATTAAAATCGATTTTACAGCAAAACATTATAGCCATTTTTTGTTGAAAATTTCATTGCCTTCAATTTTGTTTCTATACATTTTTCAATTTTGTCGCGCCGTTTCTGACCGAGAGCGACTTAAACATGACTCTGTAAAATGCAAAAAATATTGTCATCTATCTCTCGGAAACGGTTCGATAAAATATAAAAATGTACATGAACAAAAATGTAGAGAATGAAATCTACAAGAAAGAGATGGCTATTCATTTTTTTATTTCGTTGCACCGTTTCCGAGATATAGACGACAATATTTTTTGCATTTTACAGAGTCATGCTTAAGTCGCTGTTTTGCTGTAAAATCGATTTTAATATGGCAAGAAACGGATTCAAAATGGTCAATTTACATTGTTAACATAGGACCATATAGGATTGCCCGAGTTCTTATGTGAGTCACTGTATAAATTTGAGCTTATATGCTCAAGTCTTATGACTTGAAAAAGTCAGAACTGAAAGGGGTAATACAAAATAAATATTAAAATACCTATCAACCGAGGGTTTAGCTGTGTTGGCCAATTTGTAAAAAACTCATCAATTTCAAAAGAGATTTGCTTTGACCAGTCAAGTTATCTGATCTGACAGTGCCAGAAAATTTCTTATAAGAATTTTTGAAGAAGTGCTTCTTGATTAAAAGTTCTCGGACCGATGGAATAAAACGTAAAGCATAACTTCACTTTTTAATCTTTCCTTTTTCCACCACTGCACGGTTCCGGGCAAAGTATTCGCTTCACAGAGTTACAAGCAATGCAAGTGTAAGTTGGTGTCGTGACAGAACTTGGTATAGTAATTGCAACGACTAACTGAGTATACTCTTACATAATGTAAGAGTAATGTTGAAACATGTTCTTGTCAAACCATGTGTATCTTGTATAGAAGGCTGCTTCTGCCACTGTTTAGTATCAAAAGCTTTGGATGAGATTATGAAAGTCCGGATACTTTTTGATCATAGAGTACATTATTACGTAAATAGAAAAGACAAACTTTGTCTACGATATCATATTTTTTAGAGATTTATGAAATTGTTTAAATCAAGTTTAGCTAGCAAATCGAATTTTATGTAATAAAATAAGTACACAAGTAATTGATTATTTTACATACCTTAATTTATCGTCAATTTCTTCCTTTTTAGAATTATTTTCATCTTCGGGCAATAATTTTTCAGTAGAAGTCGATGATTTTGTTCGTTTTTTAATGGTCATCTAAAAGTAAATTCCTAATTAACATAATCAATTCTTAATTTAATAATTTACTTTGAATATTATGAAACTTGGATATAGTACACAATCAAAAATTCCTCAAAATGATTCTGTTGTATAAAAATTAATACTCACAATGTAATTTTAATGAAGGTAGTGATTTATACAGAAAAAATTCCAATTTTAATTAATAGCCTTTTCCGATCGATCGAAACCAAGTATTTATTTTCACTAAAACATTTTTAGTTATTGGGGGAAAATTTAACTTGCTAAAGTAATAATACATAATGAGCTGATTGCAAAAAAAAGTGTTATTTCATAAATTAAACAAGATAATATATTTAAAAGGCTTAATTTTTGACTAGAAAAGAACTAAATTATAAATAACATACGTAAATAAATTATTACATTATAATATTGTGTATGTCATAAAATATAACCTAACCAATAAACATTATAAACATATCACTGCGCAAACTTCTGTTTCCAGTGGCGTACTGTAATAGATATTTGTGTAATAAGATAGAGAAGTGCAATTTATCCGTAATATCCCGTATCCTCCTATAAGATATCCTAATAGATACAGGGTGTTAGCATTAGATCGTCGATAAGCACTACTTCTCTGGTAAATTCAACAGCATTTCAACAGCGGCCAGCAACGGATTGTGGATGAATTCTGATTGGTGAATAGGAATTTTATTTTTCAAGTGTGTGATGACTGTAACGAGTGTAGCTTTTTACATAGAAATGCTCACGAAAGTGAAAATTGAAGCGAGTTGGCATGCTACTATAACGTTTTAAATAATACAGGAAGTTGCAAGAGTAAAATATTATTAAATTTTGAAAATAGTTTATTACATAACATAATATTATAAATTTTATTTTTGGCTAGAACATTTTCTTATAAATCTCCATATAGGAGACACTTTTACCATGCAAATGTTTTGAATTTATTCGCTTAAAGTTTCATCTAAGAAAATGAAAAAAAGTAAAATTTATACAATCAAATATATTTTTTGTTAAAACCTATTTTGGTCGATATGAAGCGAATCTACTGTCTTTTCATGCAAACTACCTTTTGACCTAGGAGTTCCCGCGGCTGAAGGAGTCTTAAAGATACCTTAAACTCTCCGCCTCAATACCATACAGCTCCTATAACACAAAAGCCCCCCACTCATGACTGAAAGAGCTGCAAATTGATACTAACTGCTTTATATATTGTTCCCTATGTTACGTTAAATGCTATTTATAAATAAATTTCTTTTCTTCCTTCTTTATTATTTTCAAAATGTAATAATGTTGGGTTTACCACTTACCAAGTCTTTTCTTCGATTAAAAAAGATGTGCATTAAATATTTTATTGCCTGTATTTTACTTACATGCATATCGTTAGTTAAAATATCGAAGTAGACTGGAAGAAGATGCTTATAGTAAAATCACTTATTATGTGCAAAGGTCGGCAACCTTATTTGAAACTTAAATGTCATTTCCGTTCGTAGACTGCAATTTAAAATTTAAGATGATTGAAATAATTTTTATAAGTACCCAGAATCAAGCATTTAATCAAAAGAAATTAGTTTATAGTCAAACCTGCAAGCATAAGGGTCTATATATTATACTATCCCTTATAAGAAGGGATTATCCTCCCATATTGCATGTGTATAAGAAACATCTCCATCATGATATAAATACAATTTAAAGTAATATTTTTAAAAATAATTTATTTTAAAATAATATAAAAAGTTAACGATTATAAAAATATACATGTTATGTTCTTTTATCCTCCATGAAGTGTAGATATAAAAACAATGTTGTCGTTTGGTTGAATTACATATTTAACTGTATCCTAAAAAAAAGAAGTTATAAATATTTATAAAATTGGCAGATAAGGGCATAATGATAAGAGTAACATTAAAAATCTGTATAATAAAAAGCAACCTTTTAAAATACTACCGTAAATACTCGATTATGTTTTTGTCAGGCCCGGTGGGTCCGGTGCTATATAAAAAATCACCCTGTAAATAAAGGTAAAAAAATTGAAAAATAGTTGCAGGCTAACTATAATCCTTAGTTTAAGCCTGGACGGAGTAAGCACTAACAATAAGTAAGAAAATCACCATTTTCCATGGCTCGGAACCTATGTTGAAGAGTAAGCCCTCTATTTGAGGGCTACCATTCGCGTTGTAATCAAAACAAAACTGAGCCAGTCACCTGGCATTACGAAACGCGACCAATAATGAAACAAATTGTCGACTGATACAGTTAAAATTTGTTTTTATAGATGGCGTCTCATAAATTGTAAAGTATTTTTGTCGGTTTTGCAGTATAATAAATTTAAAATAATTATTTACAATAAACTTAGGTTTCGCAACAGGGCCATAAATAGGTTTATTATGAAGGATTTATTGTTTTAAATATTTTATTTAGATATGAATATAGAATTTTCTTCTGGAAGTTTATATACCTCCACAAAGCAGAAATGGTTTAAAAAATTAAATTTTGAGAATGCAAATATAATTTGACCGTACAATCTATCGACGACTTTGATTAACCCATAGACTATAAAATTCTAAACCGTGATATTTTTTCCAGCAGATTCTTGATAAATAATTGGTCTACTCAAGTAGGTAATTTTATTATGCATTTTTGTAACTGGTTATGTAGAAAACTTTTCGTTTCAAGATTGCAGTGTTTTTACATTTTCATCATCAGAAAATAAATTACTTAATATGCTCTAAACCCAAATCCGTAAATAAAAATGAAGGTTCACATTAAAAAAAAGAGTACAATGACATCACAGTTTAAAAACATATTAATATGGTAAAAAAAATATCAACGGAAGGAAAGAGATAAATAGCAACTTATAGTCCATCTGATATAAGCAGTAAGTAGGTGGCAGGTCGTCTGCAAAGTCACATTTACAAATGCAGAATGGGAAATGATTCGAAAATTTAAAGAAATGTGTTGCCTAATGTAGAAGTTTACAAAATAATTTTAGAAAACGTATTTTCACAAATTTATTTCAATGCGATTTTGATAAAATAAATAAAGAAAGGCTGCATAGGAACTACTTAATTTTAATATTATACATTCTGACATAATAGGAAAAATTAAATGTAATCTGTCCATAACAAGTAAATTTCAGTAGTGTAAAAGCGGCTAAAGCCGGGATCCCACGAGTGGTGCATTTGGTCAATGTTGGTCATAGAAGTGCACTTACTGTCTCCTTCTAACTAATGCGATCCCGTAAGTAGTAAGCATCCTTCTGTGGCCAACATTTGATCAATGCACCACTCGTGGGATCGCGCCTTAACGTCGTGACAATTTCATTGGCTAATATTCAAGGTCATCAGTTTAGTACAAACTATTCTCTGCATGCTTAAATAAAATGGACTATAGTTATAAATAATTAAATAATACATACCACAAGTTCCCAATCTACATCGTTGACCAACACAAGAATACCTGGTCGCCTGTAAGTGTAATAATAAATTAATATTATAATAAATAATTATATCAGATATTTATTTATACATGGTTGTACTGCCGGCATTAATTAAAGTACAGATTTACAATAATGCCAAATAAGAACACAACATGTAAAGCAAAATACTATGATCAGAAAATTAACAAATCTAATAATAAAAGCAAAGTACTGGCTGCAGTAAATAATAAACCAAATAAGAAAAATTTTCAAATGGAAGGTAACTTGACATTAATTGCTAAAAAAATTAATCGATATAATAATAATGATACAGGCTACAACGCAAACCGTCAAACAAACCAAACAGAAGTGTGGATGATAATGAGTTGATGGATGTCGAAATAAGAAGAAATCCCTACTAGCAGAATAACATACAGCACAACTGGAATAATTTTTTGACACAATATTTATGCTACGTTGTGAATAATTCGATGAGGTATGGGATATTTCCAAATAACCAAAAGGTAGCTGCAGCAAAGTCTATACATAAGAAAAAAGATTCTTCAAACTATGGCAATTACAGATCGATAAGTGTGCTGCCGAGATTTTCAAAGATTTTCGTAGTAGAACACAGTGTAATAACAGAAACGGAACATGGATATCTAAAAAGAATATTTATACAAACTACAATATTCCAACTTGTTATAAAAATATTACAGGCATTTGAAGATGGCAAATTGGCACTGGGAATGTGTCTTAATCTAACAAAAGCATATTATGATTGTTTGGATTACAAAATACTTTTTAAAAAGTTGAAGAAATATAGTGATTGGAAGTGTACTTGATTGGATTAAGACATATTTTACAAATGGTTTCCATCACTACGGATGAATTGGAACATGCAATCATTTATGCGGATGATTCCAGTCTACTGATAAAAGAAGAAACGTGGCTTAAAGTCATTGAATTATGTTTATCTACAAATAATGGAAACTAAAGTGATACTTTTAAAAAAATGCACTTCAGAATTAAGGCTGCCAAAAATGTGAGAATAGGTGGAGATCTATACGAGCTTAGCAATTCCTGGGAATACATATATGAGAAGTAGCAAGTTTATGTCCAACTGTATATGATCTGAAGGTGATATCAAACTGCGTAAGCTTTAAAGTATTAAAGACAGTTTATCTATTTTTTTTGACATTCTTTCTTTTGTGATGTGAGAAAATAATTCTGATTTGCATTTACTTTATCTTGCACTAAGATAAAGCAATAAAACCATATGATCCTACAAAACCGGCTCGATTTAAAAAAATCGGTAAGTAGATGTAATAAATCACAGCCATCTAATAATTAGATTAATATTATAACTAGCAAATGAAGTAAATTGTTATTAAATGCTAATTTAAGTAGCAAAGTGGACGAGTTAGAAATTCTAGATACATACACAGACTCGTCTTGAAGAAATAATTCAGGTCTCTCTTTCAATAAATTATCTTTTATCCAAATTAACAAGTCTTTAAGAAGCCCTGGAATACAAAAACGAGAATTAAAATCAACACCAATACATATTAATAAAGATTTATAATTACATACAGTCACTATCCTTATTTGCTAAACGCACAGAATGACTTTTCTTGTTATCGAAGAGTAGTTCTGCACCTCCACTAAAAATTAAATCAAACAGGTTAAATTAATGCTAAAGTAAGCTAGCATTATTGACCTACCCAAAACCAATGGTTATTGGAATTTCATTCATTTTAATTGTTTATTATTGTCGTTGATTATTAACGACTTGAAATTGAAAATCCCTCACAAAAATTCAATAAATTTGTAGGTTATGGTGTTTTTTTCTTACAAAAGGTGGGTTCACAATTTTATAAGTAATATTATACACGGTGTTTCAACAATATCTTGTTTATGTGTATTTGTGTAGAATACATTTTTTTAACGTTTTAAAAGAGCTACAATTTTAAATAATTATTGGAAAAATGTTAAGAAAATTATAGGTTAGTACATACACTAGCGATTTGCGGAATGCGATTTTTGCTTTGATTGGTCGAATTTGAAGGCAGTTGACCAATTTGACCAATCAAACATCAGAAATGGGAAAAATCGCATTCCGCAAAACGCAAATCGCTAGTGCATGTACTTACCTTAAATCTTAAATTTACATCCATTACCTATGTTTCGATATTTCTAATTTAAAATTATAATAATTATAATAATAATATCAAATTTATTTATATAAATACAGTACGTTTACATTATTACTTACGAGAGAAAAAAAATATATTCAAAAATTACAAAAATACATTAAAAAAAACAAAAAATCACACAATTATTGGACATTATAAAGGAAAACGATAGTTTTATTCAAATTTTTCCATAAAAAATGCCAGCGGTCCCCTCTTAAAACCTCCCACTGTGGTGCAGTTTTTCAACTCCTCGCTTATTTTGTTGAATTCTTTCAGTCCATCGGAATAATTAGAGTAATAAATTCAATCAACTACAAATTTCTTAAAAATAAAAAAAATATCCTGTTCTTAGAGTACTTAACCGATTCGATCGTTAGCAACTGCTATATTATATTATGATATATAGTTATTTATATCGCCTTCGGCTTGTGTTACAACATGCAGTCACTCAATTCTCCAGCTTGATCTAAAATCCTAAAACATTCCTAAAATTTTAAAATTTATTCTAAATTCCTAAAATTGTTTTATATTTTCGCAATTAAAAAAAAAATTTGTTACTAAATTTCAAAAATTTTGAGTGCAGCGGTCGCCAACTTACTGGTTTGCGAGAAAAATTTATTGTTTTGGGGTAAAATTATTAATTTCAAAATATTTGTAGTAATTAAATTTATAAAAATTTCATACGATCCAAATAGTTGGATCAAGGAAACCATTGACGTTAATGAAAGTCATAATATTAAATTATTTGAATTATCTGAAATATATTTTAAAACTGAATGATAGTAATAAATACCGAAATATATGTATTTTTAAATAAATAGACTAAACATTTAGAATTTTTTTTAATTTATATAAGTTTGCAATCTCGAAACATGTTTTATACAGCCAAAAAATGTTAAACAAAATTTGAATTTTTATATTCAACAAATTTAAATTTTGAAATTCAAAAAATATGAATACTAACTATAAATTTCATGTTTTTCAAAATGTTCTTGTTTTAATTTGAAAATTTAGATAATCTTAAAAATTACATATTTTTTAAAATATTTATTTTTTTATTCATGTAATCTTATAATCTCAAAAAATTTAATAGAAGAGAAGAAATTCGAGTTTTTAAAATTAAAAATTTATTTTAATAAAAATATCTATCTTTAAAATTTTGGTGTTAATTTAGAAATGTACATAATTATATAAAAACAGTATTTTTTTAAGCCAAAGAAGCTAAAAATAAGAATATTAAACAAAATCTAAACAAAACATTAAAATAAAAACAAAAAATTATTTTGTAAAGATAAAAATATATACGTAGACAATTATTACTGAAAAAACATAAGAATAAAAAGTATATAAAATTAAAGAGATTTTTATTCCGCGTTTAAAGATATGAACACTTGATATTTGGTCAAAGTTTGATCTTTTTGCATGGTTTATATATACCAGTTGACTAAAAATTACATATTCACATCTTTACTTGAAAAATTTCTATAAATATTTTTTTTAAAAACAACTAATTTATATTTCAATTTATAACACATATTTTGAATTAAAAGAAACGGTTATTGACCGATTTATTTCAAAGGTAAATATTTATAAAATATTCAAGTTATGCAATATGCAAGAAAATAATAAACACTAGCATCATAATTCTCGAATTATTTAACGTTCACATTAGAATTTAATTTGGTATCTATTTCTCGCGGAGAACCAATTTATAAAAATCTCAAGTGTGAAGCTATATAAATACATACAGTGGCGCCGGAAGAATCAAATAGAGAGGGGGGCAAAGTATTCAGTTCTGTTAGGCTTTATGATTTTATAGAAAAATTCTAATATTTTATGAGCGTTAGCTAGGTAGAAACAAAAAATTTAATTTTCTAGGGGGGGGGGGGGGGAGAGTGCCCTGCTTTTTCCCCCTATCCGGCGCCTATGAATACATAATATCATGTTAAATAGATATCTACTACATAATTATAAAAATCCGAAGGGCCGTCAGCTTTGGAATTATAGTTGTACAAATATTTGGAATTTAATCGGATTAATTATTGCAATATTAATATGGAATTATTGAAACTGGTTTGGAATTATTGGCATTGGTTTGAAATGAAGAAATTACTTGGGAATTATTGGAATAATCATAAATAATTTGGATTTATCAGGATTAATTTGTAATTACGGCTTTATATTGTATAGCTGGAACGTTTTGGAAATTTTTTCTATTTTAATTTAAATTTTGAAGTTTGAAAAATTTATCTAAATACATTCTACTATAATAAAATATAATGTCATATTTTTCAATTTGTTTAAATGTTATTTAAATGTATTGATAATTTTATAATCCCAAAAATATATTTTATAGAACTAAAATGGATAAAAAGAATCAAATTGAGAAGTTAAAAAATATACAGGATGTCCCCGGATATGGTGATAGAGAACACGTTTTTAAGAAAAATATTAAAAAACCTATAATTGGTATAAATATTATATAATACCTATAAAATAATAAAACCTATAAAAAAATAATAAGTAAATTACTTCTAACTTATTGAGCTGTCACAAGAGAATAGACTTTTTAAGTTTTTTACGTTGGATGTTGGTTTAGGTTAGGCACAGTCCTAGCACTGCCTATTTTTTTCCTACTAAGAAAAAAGGAACAATATCGCTAACATATTCCAATGTCCCAGAGTATAAAATTTCCAATATTATAAAATCGATTTAACGTTTATCCACACCATCCCAAAATTCTGAATAATAAATTAAATCTTCTTACCACTTTTACTTTTACTTTTTATTTCATCCAGCATCCAAATCTTATTTTATGTTCCATCTACTAATTTCAAATTCCGTTAATCCAGCAGCTTTCTATATTTTTTTCCACAAATTTTTATAATATTTCCTTTTTATTTTATCTCTAATGCAATAAAACACTTCAGAATTTTTATAAATCACGTTTTAATATCATAAACTCAATATAACCATATAATTTTAAAGATTTAAATAAAATAAAATAACATACCTATCATAAGACTGAAAATCGTATCACATTAAAAAGATTTTTATTGTGCGCCTAAAGATACCCAACATTCTGGATATAGTGTTTTTTAATTATAGTTAAAAACTCAATAATAAAATAAAGAAATAGCGTTTTTAAAAATATAAATTTTAGAATTCGTAACTTGTGATAATAAAATATAATAATATATAATTATAATATATAATTTAATAAAAGCTGAAGTATTTTTAAGTATTTAAGTATTTAAAAGTTTAAATAAAAATTTAAATTTAAACTCGAAAATGAAAGTAGGTAATCTCTTTCGAAATATCGTGTCTAATAAATACAATTTAAAAAATACTTAAGCGTTTATTTAACTTGGTTTTAGTTAATAAATAATAACTATTAAATAATAATAAAAATATTGCTGTGATGTGTTATTTAATCTCAGGGTTCATCCAAATTAAATGTGTAATTTTTCGTATTCCATCTAATTTCAACTTGAATATATTTTTAAATAAAAATATCTTGTAACTTTGGTACCTTTATCTTCACACGTTCTTATCTTCGTTGGTCCGTTCTTGTAAAACTTTGATTTAAAAATATTTTTTAGTATTATAAATTTACTTTCCAATTAGGCACTAACTATTTAATTGCATCACCACTTTTCAAAAACAAAATAATACCAATCTTCATAATTATTCCATATTTATTTTCAATTGAAATCCAAATTTTCAATACTTTAAAAATATTACGATCGTCCAGTATTAATTATTAACTCCCTATTTTCAAAGAAAATTAATAAATACAAAATTATTAAATGACTTTACATCAAAATATATAGTAATAAATATATTTAAATTTCATTTGCAAACAAGTTGAGAAAATTTCTCAATTATCTTGTAAATGGAAAACCGTACAAACATTTTCCTTATGGTTTGTCCTTCGGTGATTGTTCTCTATTGAACTTATGAGATAATAAATAATATTAATAATAAATAGAAATATTTCAATATTATGAAATAATATAAAATCGTAAAAAATACTTATGAGTACACAAATACTATAAAATACAAAACTAAGTAGGGGAAGACCGGGCAAAATTCTCACAACTTGAAATACACTCCAAAAAAATCCGGATTAGTATATTAGTTACCTATAAATTAACAAATCTCTAGGACGCTGAAGAATCCTCTTCTCATTGCTTTGGGCTTTTGAATAGTCATACATAAATCGCCGTAAAAATGTGACATTAAGTTCTTCTTTGTGGTCATAAAAAATATTTTTCAGTTATTTCATTCATTTCACGGTTACTTCATCACTTCATAAAGTGAAATATCATTTCACATTGTCCTCCGTAGCACATTTCACTTTGCCAGACATGACAAAAAAAATTAAAAAATTAATAGCTATTTTCAACACAGAACAAATTGGATGCTTGTTTTATCGAATTACATGCAATACACCAATAAATTGGTTAGTACATAGCAATGATTATGACAATAACCATATTCAACCCTACATATTTACACTAGCTTGTTCACGAAGTTGACACTCATAGTGTCAACTGTCTAAAACGAACAAAATATGGTGATAGATTGAAATTATGCTAAGCAGAAAAATTTTAAACCTATATATTTCACTTTGCCCGTCTATTCCACTTTACCCGGCCTTCCCCTACTTAATTAAAAAAAGTTTATTTTTTTAATTTCAGTAGTAACCTATCTAAAATATCTAAAATATTTGTTTATTTAATATTTATAGATTAATTTTGTTTATTTCTGGTATTAAAATATTGTTTAAAAAAAACTTATTTTCAAATATTTTCATGTAAAGGCGGGTGTTTCAATAGGGACGGTCGAAGTTTGTTAGTTTAAGGCGGCCATATTGTTAAAGCAACAATTTTCAAATTTGTGATTTTTACCTTTGCCACAACCGTCCTGCTAAGTCGACTATTCGACGTTTGGTTGCCAAATTCAAATCAACCGGTTCGATGAATAATCAACCAACACCAGTACGTCACCGAAAAGCAAGGTTGTTGAAAACATCACTGCTGTGCGTGAGAATGTACGGAAAAAGATTTATGCGACAAAGTCATCAAAAATTTAATGCAACCAAGCAAAACCACGGTGGACATTTGAACCACGTTATATTCCATACTTAATACCATAAAATATTTTTTCAAATAAAAAAAATAATATACGGAGACGACGGGTAGACCCGTAGGAAAATCGGAATAATTCCGATCGGCCGCTGTTACTGAATCTGTGTCTGTGTGACCGACGCCACTAATTTTGTTATGCAATAAAACAATAAGAAAGTACATTCGAATTAAAATGTTATATTTATGACTGGTTGTCGATAAAAATAAAAATAAATAAATAAATACAAATTTTACTCAAAATTGATCTAAAAATGGCGTAACCACTCTACTAAACTATGTGAATCTAAAATGATACCAAATGAGTTTGTAAACATTGAGATAGAATTAAATGATCTTATTATTTAAATAATACAAGTAAATGATATTATTCATATAGGAGTAATTACTACATAATTACTATATACAGTATATCCATAATAATAATAAGTCATGTTTTAAAGCTGTAAATTTTTCAAGATTGCTGTTATGAAGATTGATTCTTGCTGATTGTACGTTGTGGTTCTGACTAGGATAGGGCCGCTACTAGCAGCAAATTTAATTAAATTACTTTAAGAATCCATTTTGCTTGAGGTAAGTCCTTTTATTTTATAACACCTCATATAAATTAAGAGATTAAACATTAATCGTTCTTGATTAAACATGAAATTAAACATTCAGAAAATTAATTTCGGGATAATACATAATTTCGTGCATTAAAAATCGTGTATAAACTGACTCGTGATCGAAACAGTTTATAATTTATTAAAATATGCAATAAAAATAAAATATGCACTTTTTAAAATATCAAACGTGTGCGAGTTACAAAGTGTTACTCTCATTTTAATCATCGATGTCGCAATATCATGGATAAATTAATTTGTAATAAATGATGAAAAATCGTAATAAATATAAAAATACAAAAAGTTTGATTGCTGATAAAATGTAGTACCTAATAATAAACGAAGCCATAATAAACTACAATAAAATACTTGTAAATATAGTAAGAAATAAGATTTTAATTATTAGATACTAATATAATGAAATCAAAGGAAGAAAAGTAATAAAAATATAATAAATATAATAGAAAATTGTCAAATTAATTATAATAAAATTTTCAATATTAAAAAATTGAATATTAAAAAGTGGAACCCTTTATCGTTTGGAAGGTAAGGGTGGAACCTGACAATCTTGTGTTGCGAGTTAAAACTTTGTTTTGGGAATTTTTTTTTGAATTTGTTTGTCGGCCTTTTTGTGGAACCCTTGGAGAGTTTTCATGGATCCCCAGGGTTCCGCGGAATACACTTTGAGAAACACTGAGCTAGAGAAATCAAGGATTTTCTCCGGTCACATACCATTTTGCGCCATGCCAAATGCCTCGTGCGAAAGAAAATTATCCATTTTGCTCTCTCAATAAACAGTACTGTTCGTTCTTGGGCAAGATTGCTCAACTTTGAACATAGGCCTTTTTTTTATAGTGAAAGGTTTCAGAATTTAGACCCCACGATTAGTTAAACCAGGTTGGATAATAATGGCTGTGATCCCAGTTTCTATTGTTGATGGTGGGAATCATCAACCCAGAGTGACCGAAGGCTTTACGTGCTTTTCGATGTACGGAAATGGCTACAAGAAATTTTCATTCTCACAGGATTTTAGCCGTATTCCTTAAAGCTGGTTCACACTATGTGATTTCTCACGTGACTTGTCACATGACTTCTCACGTGAGAAATTTTTTTTCGTTCACACTATATGATTTTTGATATTATAGAAGTCATAGCTAAATAATAAGTAAAGTCATAGCAAAATAATAAGTGATTTTCAAAATAGGACGGTGTCTATTTTGCTATGACTTTTCATATGATTTTTTTGAATAAACCGCCTTTTTTAAATGTTTTTTGAATAAAACATTTTTATAAAAATATAACAACATATTTTAGGTTATTGGTAATGTAAATCATGCAAAACACGAAATAAATAATATTTTGTATTAATATACAAAAAAATGTTTATAGAAAAAAAAGCTGCTTCCGATTATACTGGTTGCAGAAATAAATTTAATTTAAAAATTATGCATAGTTTATTTGTTTCTAAAAATTAAATTTCTTAATAGCTTCCCATTGCCATTCAACAAATCCTTCCTTATTAAAATATTTTGTAAACGTTTGTCTGATTTCTGTTGGTGCCTTTGCAGTTCGATTAATTCTGGAAGGTTCTATAAATTAGTTAGAAACACTTCATCTCTCCAACTTCCTTTCGACATAATAACTTCTTCTGTATTTTCATGGTCTATCTCTATCCCAACAATGTATTTTTTTCCTTCTTTACTTTTTTTCTACATTATGCAACTAATAATAAGGAAGACACTATTTTGAAATTTAATTCGTCACTCATAATAATTTATATTCGATATCACAATTCAAAAACAATCACGCTTACTCCTATAAAGTTAGGTTAATTAGAATATTTATGACATCACAGCGGTTTTGACATTTTAAATCATAAGAAAAGTCATAAGTAAACTTGCGTAGTGTGAACATAAAAACTATTGGTCATGTGATTTGAGCGTTTAGATATGATTTAGCTATGACTTTTCGTATGACCTAGTCACATGAGAAATCACATAGTGTGAACCAGCTTTTAAACATTAGTAGTTTAACGCCGTAACGCATAGAAAATGAAGATCTCAAGTACTTAATCAATATTATGCTGTAGCAATAGTAATTTTTTTTATTTTGTTTGTCATACATTGTTTTAAGCATTTACAGATTTAAAACAAAAAATGTCTGCTGGAACAACTGATGCTCATTCTAATTGCCCATACTACGTGCCTGATGATGTTGTCATTTCGGGAATATCGGGTCGTTTTCCAGAAAGCGATAGCATAGACGAATTTAAACAACAATTATTCGATGGAGTTGACTTAGTAACCGACGATGATCGACGTTGGCCATCTGGAATACATGGACTTCCGACTCGTACCGGAAAAATAAAAAATTTATCTCAATTCGACGCAACATTTTTTGGAGTTCATGCAAAACAAGCAAAAACAATGGATCCTCAACTTCGATTACTTTTAGAAACGACATACGAAGCTTTAATCGATGCTGGGATTAATCCTACAGAAGTACGTGGTTCTCGAACTGCTGTATTTATTGGAGCATGTGAAAGTGAATCTGGTGAATACTGGAAACGTGACCCAGACAGTATTAGCGGATATGGACTAACTGGCTGTTGTAGGGCCATGTTTTCCAATAGGATTTCATATACTTTTGATTTTAATGGACCTAGTTATGTTATTGATTCAGCTTGTTCGAGTAGTTTAATTGCATTACAAAGGGGGTTTGCTGCAATAAAATCAGGAGAGTGCGACGCAGCTATTGTAGGCGGAAGTAATATTTTGTTACAACCTAATGCCTCATTACAGGCCCATCGTTTAAATATGTTAAATCCTACTGGAACGTGCAATGTATTTGATGAAACTGGCAGTGGATATGTTCGGTCAGAAGCCGTGGGAGTTGCTTATTTGCAAAGAGCTAGCACTGCTAAACGTATTTATGCCACAATTCTTGGAGCCAAAGTAAGTACAGATGGTTTCAAACATCAAGGAATTACTTTTCCATCTGGTCCCATGCAAAATAAACTTATTCGTGAAGTATACAGTGAAATTGGTATTAATCCAGCTGATGTATCATACATTGAAGCTCACGGTACGGGAACAAAAGTAGGAGATCCACAGGAAGTTAACTCAATTGCAGATGTATTTTGTGATAATCGTAAAGAACCTCTTCTAATAGGTTCAGTTAATAGTAATATGGGACATGCAGAACCAGCATCTGGTATTTGTGGGCTTGTGAAATTGGTGATAGCGATGGAGTCGGGAGTAATTCCTGGAAATCTTCATTATGAAATTCCTAATCCCAACATAGAAGCATTAAATGATGGTCGATTGAAAGTAAGTACAATTTAAACTGAAAATGCTGTTTAGCTAATTTTTTTGTAATATTACAGGTTGTTTCCAATAATGAATCATGGAATGGTGGAATTATTGGAATTAATTCTTTTGGATTTGGAGGTGCTAATGTACACGTAGTACTTCGTTCGAATCCAAAGCCAAAAACATCATGGCCCCCTGGTTCTATGCCACGTTTAGTTACCGTTTCTGGTCGTACAGAAAGAGCAGTTAACAAATTATTGGACGAAAGTCAAAAACATAAAAATGACGAAGAGTTTTTAGCGTTATTGGACTCATTGCACGTTCAAAATATTGTTGGACATGGACATCGTGGATATGACATTCTTGGAGTTGAATATGGTAGAGAAATAAGTAGCGTAATGACAGAAAAACGACCAATTTGGTATATATTCACGGGAATGGGATCGCAATGGTCTGGAATGGCAAAGGATCTAATGCAGTTAGATGAGTTTAAAAATTCTGTAAAAAAGAGCTCCAAAGTTTTGATGAAACATGGCCTTAATTTAGAAAAAATTTTGGTTGAAAGTGACGACATTGCCTTCGAAAATGTGGTTAATACGCTTGTGTGTATTACTGCAGTACAAATAGCTCTCACAGACGTTTTGACTTCATTAGATATAAAACCTGATGGCATTGTTGGTCATTCTGTAGGAGAAGTTGGTTGTGCATACGCCGATGGCGCCTTTACTGCTGAACAAACAATCATGGTTTCATATTCTCGAGGTCAAGCGGTTTTTGAAAGCAAACTAGCAGCAGGTAGCATGGCTGCCATAGGTCTTACATGGGAGGATTGCAAGAAACGTTGCCCACCAGAAATTTTTGTAGCCTGTCACAACTGTACCGACAATGTTACAATTTCTGGTCCTCCTCAAGCTATTACTAACTTTGTAGCACAACTTAAGTCCGAAGGAGTATTTGCCAAAGCTGTTAATAGTTCCGGATTTGCTTTCCACAGTAAATACATAGCCGATGCTGGTCCAAAGTTGATGAAAGCATTGGAGAGTATTATACCAAATCCAAAACTTAGAAGTTCTAAGTGGATATCAACATCTATACCAGAAGCAGGTTGGAATACACCTTTAGCTCAATTGAGTTCACCAGCATACCATGTCAATAATTTATTATCACCTGTATTGTTCCAAGAAGCTCTTCAGCATATTCCTGAAAATGCAATTGCTATCGAAATTGCTCCTCACGGCCTACTCCAAGCAATTCTTAAAAGAGCTCTTGGTCCAAATGTAACCAATATTACTTTGTCAAAGAGAAATAATGCTGATAATGTTCAATTTTTTATTTCCAATATTGGGAGGTAAGTTTATGCATAGAGAGTTTTGTAGAGTAACTTTAATATTTTCTCTCATAGATTGTATAATGCAGGCGCACAACCCAAAATAGAAAATTTATATAATCTAGTTACATTTCCAGTTGGTCGTGGAACTCCCATGATCAATTCAATGGTCGAATGGGACCATTCAATAGCATGGGATGTTGCCGACTTTTCTGGTTATAATATACAGAAAACCAGCGAAAATGTAGTCAACATTAATCTCAGCGAAGAGGAATACAAATTTTTATCTTATTATGTCATAGATGGTCGTGTACACTTTCCAGCTGCCGGCTACTTGGTAAACTTTTATATTTTTATAGTTGTATAAACATTTTTAATTACCCTGATAGATTTTGGCATGGAAAACTTTGGCAAAATTAAAAAACAAAAACTTTGAAGAAATGCCAGTAGTTCTCGAAAATGTACAGTTCCATCGGGTAATCATTCTGCCCAAAGATGGATCAGTTAAAATTTTAATAAACGTATTAGAATTCTCCGGGGAATTCGAAATATGTGAATGCGGATCTGTAGCTGTTTCCGGCAAAATGTCGATTCCAAAAGACGTCTCCAAAGAAATGTTAAATACACCCAAATCTGAGATGAAAATGGATCCTAATTCGATATCTCTTGTTACATCTGACGTATACAAAGAATTGAGATTAAGGGGTTACGAGTATGAAGGTGTGTTTAAAGGAATCGCTAAATCTGATAATCGTGGAGTTAATGGTACACTCAAGTGGACAAATAATTGGATCAGCTTTATCGACACCATGTTACAATTTTCCATTTTGGGTCAAAATACAAGAGAATTGTACTTACCTACAAGATTACAACGTGCAATAATAGATCCCGTATCGCATTTGGAAACATTTTCCAATAATGCTGAAAGTAATAAAATTGGCTAGACAAATTAATTTTATTTTACTAATATTGTTTGTTTTAGATCTTCCAATACATATGCATCGTGAAATAGGAATAATCAGAAGTGGTGGAATTGAATTACGAGGAATGAAGGCTAGTTTAGCACCACGACGTAAACAATCTCAAGCAGCACCTAAACTTGAAAAGTACGAATTAATTCCATTGCATAATACCATGGCATTAGAAGATCAAGACGAATCCAAGACGACTGCATTAACCATTTTAATCCAAATTATATTGGAAAATAGTTCTACTCTCAAATTAAAAATTGTCGAAGAAGCAACAGAACGTAGTGTAGAATCAGTTCTCGCAAATCAAATTAGAGATATTTTAGAAACGGAACCCATGGTATCCGTGGACTACACCGTTATTACTTCAGGGAAAGGAAATTATGGTGACTTGGAAAGCAGTGGAATCAAAATTGTTCAAAAAGATGTGTCTGCCGGAGCCTTTGAGCAAAATGTCCATGTAGTGGTAATGGTTAATCCTTTATCGCAAGCTAGAATGAACATCATGCAAAACGCCCTTTCATCTTTAAAACCAGGTGGATTTTTATTGCTTGAAGAACTGGAAGAAAATAACAAACTGGTGTCTGAAATGAAATTGGAAATAATTAGCACACAAGTTACGGGTACTAGGACGTACATGTTGTTACGTAAACCTGTCGAAGTTAACATGGATTCCATAGTTATAAAAATTACCGAAAATAATTTCTCATGGCTTGAACCGCTAAAAGATGATTTGAAGAAGAGTGAGAGTGACGGTATTAAAATTTATTTAGTATGTCAAGGGGAACCAGCAACTGGTTTAATAGGAATGATGAATTGCATAAAACAGGAAGGTAGTGGAATGAACGTTTGCTCTTTCTTCATCAATGATTTTAATGTGGAAGAATTTTCTTTAACATCTTCTTTCTATAAAAAACAAATTGTAAAAAATTTAATCCACAATGTGCTGAAAAACAATGTGTGGGGATCATTTAGACATTTATTATTAGATCAATCCATTGATAGCTACTATTTGAATGTGGAACACGCTTATATTAATATATTAATTAGAGGAGATCTGGCCAGTTTAAAGTGGATAAAAGGTCCACTGTCATATCAGAAGTAGGTATTGTTTAGTTACTGTAGTACAGATTATACATTCTTTACACTGAAAAGAATATTCTTAAGGAATAATAAGAATTGATGCAAATAAACTAAAAAAATTCTAAGTAAATGTAATTTTACGAAATGCAAATAAATGTTTAATTTTATTTTAGACCAGATAGTAAAACCGAAATATGTACCGTGTATTATGCACCACTCAATGTCCGCGATATTATGTTAGCCAATGGGAAGCTTTTACCTGATTCGCTACCAAATGATCTAGCTGATCAAGAATGTATAATGGGTCTTGAATTTTCTGGACGTGACAGCAAAGGTAGACGCGTTATGGGAATGGTAAATGCTAGCAGTTTGGCTACAACTTGTGTGGCAGATACAGAACTTTTGTGGGAAATACCAGAAAAGTGGAGTTTAGAAGAGGCGGCTACAATTCCGGTAGTTTATGTAACCGTAAGTTAACAATTTGAAACATCTGAAGTTATAAAAAAATACAGTAAGTTAATTTTTACAGAGCTATTATGCATTAATCGTTAGAGGTCAATTAAGGCTTGGAGAATCGATCCTCATAAATGCTGGTGCTGGTGATGTTGGTCAAGCAGCAATCTCAATTGCACTCCAATTGGGCTGCACCGTATTTACTACTGTCGGAAGTCAACTAAAACGAGATTTCGTTAAGAAAGAATTCCCTCAATTAGACGACAATCATATTGGAAATTCCAGAGATACCACCTTTGAGCAATTGGTTTTACAACATACTAATGGCCGCGGTGTCGACGTAGTTCTAAATTCTTTAGCAGGAGAACAGTTACAATCATCTGTACGGTGCCTGGGGGTAAATGGTAGATTTTTAGAAATTGGCACAGTAGATTTGTTTAGTAGTTTTCGCTGCTTCAATTTGTCACTGAAAAATATATCAATGCATGTAATTCGTTTGGAAGCTCTTTTCGGAACATATAATTCTATCAAGAATGAGATAACGAATCTTATGAATATGGGTATAAAAAGTGGAGCGGTAAGACCACTACCCAGAATAGTGTTTGCTGACAATCAGGTAGAACAAGCATTCCGATTTATGGCATCAGGAAAACACATTGGCAAAGTCTTATTAAAAATAAGGGATGAAGAAAAACGAAGCACTTTAATGCCTAAACCAAAAACTGTTGACGCAATTGCTCGTACATACATGGATCCAGATAAAACCTACATCCTTGTAGGAGGTTTAGGAGGCTTTGGTTTGGAATTAGCAAATTGGATGATATTTAGAGGAGCAACCAAAATTGTCTTAACATCTAGAAGTGGTGTAAAAACTGGATATCAATCTTTGTGTGTTAGGCGTTGGCGTGAAAAAGGAGTGCAAGTGTTAGTATCGACAACCGATGCTACTACCGAGAAAGGCGCTAGCAAACTTCTTAAAGAAGCTGACGAACTTGGACCCGTTGGTGGAATATTTAATTTGGCTGTTGTGTTACGCGACGCCATGATTGAAAATCAAACCGAGGCTGATTTTAAAACAGTAACGAAAGCTAAGATAGACAGTACAAAATGTTTGGATGTTGCTTCTCGTATTTTGGCTCCACATTTGGATTATTTTGTCGTATTTTCGTCGGTATCTTGCGGACGTGGTAATACTGGACAAACAAGTTATGGCTTTGCAAATTCTGCAATGGAACGTATATGCGAACTTCGTAAAGCTTCTGGTTTACCCGGCCTTGCTATACAGTGGGGAGCGATTGGTGATGTAGGTGTCCTTTTAGAAACAATGGAATCTAACCATGTAGAAATTAGGGGTACTTTACCACAACGGATACGATCATGTTTGTCTACAATCGATATCTTGTTACAACAACCTCATGCTATTGTTTCAAGCATGGTGTTAGCAGAGAAAAGAAAAGGTGCTGGAAGTGGAAATGAAATTAATATTGTAGATGCAGTTGGAAATATTTTGGGAATTAAAGATGCCAAAACGATCGCTCCTAATGCCACTCTAGCAGATCTTGGTATGGATTCCTTAATGGGTGCAGAAATTAAGCAAACTTTGGAAAGAAATTACAATTTAACGTTGAATGCACAAGAAATTAGAGTGTTGACTTTTAAGCATTTAATGAAATTTACTTCTGGTAGTGTGTCGTTAGCTAAAGATAACAAGACGAATAGGGGAGAAAAAGCAAAACAAAAATAAAAATTTGGTTATAAATTAACAAATTCTTAAAAAATATTAAATTAATAATTATAATAACACAGTCCTATGTTGGCAGTTATAGTATAGGGTAGTGGTACATCAGTCGTATAAGCCAAAAGGGTTGGGCTCAGTAGAGTAAAACTGTAAAATAAATAAAAACATATGTTTTACTGAATTGATTTTTATTTAAGGTAGTTTCTCTGCGATACTCTGATACAAAGTTAAATTCTAGTGTGATCGAAAAATAATTCATTTTGATTTAGGTTCTCACAACATAGTCGGAAACTTTGTTTAGGGTCGTTATCTTGTTGCAGCGTAAAACTACGATCTATTATTCTGACACGTATATTCAATTGGAAGTCTGCTATTTTTTATTTCCGTCTATTTGGCTTTGTTGCCTGGGCTAATCTGTCAGAATAACCTTTTCTGAAAGAACTGAATATTCACATTATTATTATTTAATTTTTTTGTAGGTATCTGTTAAATTATATTTTGATTGTAAAAATTAGTAAAATTAAATTTATAGTATTAAATTATATAATTAAAATTACTTTAAAAATTAGAAAATAATTATTGGAAACTTTGTAGAATTTTAGCAACAGCTACTGTTTGCTACAGAGGAAGTTTATTTAAAAAAGCTTTTCATTTCTAATTGATTCAATGATTTTTTGAAAATTTTAAGATATGGCTAAAATTGAAAATAGTTTCTTTCTATGTACAAATTTTTAAATTGTTAGTTTTGACTTCTGTAAGAAATTTTGATATCATTATTGCGCAACAATTTAAAAAATATTCTGTGCACCTGTTTTGTATACATAATACAAAACTTTAGCAGCGTTAAAATATATGCAAAAGTGTTGGTGAAATAAAAGAAACAAACAAGTTTAAAATATTGCTTGTATTAAGTTTATGCATGCCTTAGGATAATAATCGTAGGGATGAAAAATAATAAGGTAGTTTGTATGAAATTCCCGTGGTTTTAAAACTAGAAATTGCTATGTATATGTACTATATTTCCACAGGTTGAGTTGGTGCTAGGATCAGGATGTTTTACTAATATAAATAAGTTTAGCTTCTGGGTATAAAAGACACGATTTCATAATTTTACATAATACTCTAGGTAGGTGAAACCGTTGAAAATAATTAATTTATTTATGTTTCTACTATATTTAACTTAAAAAGAAAGACGAATAGATGTAGCAATTGTAATAATTATACTCGTGGTTACACATTTTTAATTATCTCCTCTAATATTTATTAATCCCATGTGTAAATTCTGTAATGTTGTGTGTTAATAAGCTTAAATAATATAATAATCTAATATTGGTGTTCTAAGGTTATGTAAAATATTTGATAGGGTTGTAACAGAAACGACTTATATGTTGTATGTACTGTTACATTGCAGCAAAGTACTAATTAGTTCTACAAGCTGTGTTACTATTACGAAAAATTATTTATCAATAGATATAAATTATTAGGGAGGACGACATTATGTTGTGGTTATGATGTTAATAATTTAGTGCAGGATGCTTCTATCGCATATTATAATCAATTAATACATTCAAGATGAAGCATTGCATACTTGGAGACAGGTATTATTTAAACTTTATATAAAAAAAAGTTTCCATAATCACGAGATTATACGTAGTATATGCGTATTACAAGATATTATGTAATATGTATTAATCAACCTAAATATGTATGTACGTATAAAAAAAAGTAATGTTTTTTAAAATTTTACTATATGTTTCCCAATAAAAACAATCCATTAAAAATTCAGAAAAACAAATTTACAATTAAATGAAATTTTTTAGATATATATTTAGAAAAAACAAAGGAAAATAATAAACGTCGATAATTTTAATTGAAAAATTTGTTGGAATATTCTGTAGACGAAGTTTTACAAAATATAGCAGACACAAGAACAAAACAAGCTATTAATTATTTTTTTAAATTATTTGTAGTAATAAACGTTCAGCATTTATGAAAATAAGAATGACGGCCGATTTGTACAGGAAGTACACATCTATAAAAATACTCATTTCCAATTTATTTGTACTATTCTCCTTGAATTTCTGTACCAAGAAAAAATTGATTATAATAAGCGATGTTCATACAACAAAGTTAATGATATTATACAGTTACCTACTCAATTAATTATATTATTAAGGGTGATTTTTACCTTTATAGAACATGATGAAAAATGCAATTCATTTTGCAGTTTAATCGTTTATCAATTAATAATGCCGCGCATTTATTTTCGATCGGCTCGTTTAAAACTGTGAACAAAAGAATTAAATCAGTAGATAAAAGTAATTATACTAGATATTAAAAGTTAAAATGTGGATATGTATACAATAATAATTCTAAGTAAGGTTCCGTGGTAATATTTGAATTACTATTTAATTTTGGCTCACCATTTTATGAATACCACTACATACTGACGCCAAGTTTGAAATTACGCCCGCATAAAACTTCTACACATAAATTATTCTAGACATTGGTATTAAATGGAATTATATTCTAAAATCAATTTAACGATGTGTAAAGCGTTAGTTGTAAACTGCAGTGATACTCTGTACGAACAAACTGGCATTCAGGATTGTGTATAATCCAATTTATGGAAACAAATCTGCTGTATAATTATTTTAAATCTGTTTAAATTTCTATATACCTGTGATGCATGTTCAAAGCTACATCCCCAATCGGCACATTTAATATACCGATTGTACAAGGGACTTTCATTTTAAAACTTGAATAATTAAAATAAATTGTAAACCTCCTGAAGTATAATAAACACTAGATATTGCGTTCCATAATTTTATCATTTGTTATAATATGTAGGTAGTACGTACAGAGCATAGTTACGTGAATTTGGAAAAGTAATTTATGTAGGTATACCAAGCAAAACAGTAATGAAATTTTACAAATTCAAATAAAAGTTATCACGAAAGAACAAAGTAAACCAATTTTTGAAATTTTAATCATCATTGTATTTCGTATGTTCTGCAAATCATCTTGACATATTATGCTAGTGACTATCATTGCCTCTCCAACGTTATGTAAAATAATATGTTGTAGTGCAATATTGATTAGGGAATAAATATGAGCAAGTTGAAGTTTTCAAAGAACCCACAGATTATCAAACGCTCTAAATGATGGTTTTTATCGGATCTTAATAGCTTAGAAACTTTTCAAATTATAATATCTAAATGTTCTTTTGATTACATTTTTGTATGCATTTAAACTAATTAAAATTATTCTATATTAACATTTCAACAATTTTTTTTGAAAAATTGTAATTAATAACAATAGTAAAATTATTGTGAATAGAAATTGCGATTTGTTCAAATTAACCCTTTATCGCATACAGACTTGTAGTAGTATTATGTTTACGTACTGTATAATATGCAGGAATATCAGGAACATATTAATATTAATTTGATAATCGGATAACCTTTTATTCGCAAACAATTTAAAAACTTAAGATTCTAACCACTCGCGGGAGACCACTCTGCCTATCACCAAAAAGATTTTAAGGACAAGTAGATACGTCGGGAAAAAATTATTAATTTATAGAATACAATAGATATTTTTACAAAACAAAATAAACTGCAATAGGTAGTAACTTTTTTAATTAAAAGCTTGGAATTCAACAATCTAGAATAGTATATAAAAGTTACGAGGCCTCACAACTGATTTATAAAAAAGTTGGGATTTGTCGACATCGAATCAATCAATTGCAAAAGTAGTAAATTAATGAATTAGCAATATACAAATCTCAGTTAACAACCCTTTGCCGCAAATCAGCTCCTCTCGTAAAGAGGCCAATTATAAATTCTAGTTTATCAGATAAAATAATACAATATTTAGATCAAAACTTACCCAAATTTTCCAAAAAATTAGTGTATTTAATCATTATGGCTGTTATAATATTTTGCATTTGATCAACTCTTTGCGCTATATTTAATTTTATTTACTGCGTGGATGTTATAATTTTTACACACATCTGCTTTTAAAAAAAACTATTTAACAATTTACATATACCTTTGTAGTACACCCTGTGCAGTTATTAAAGTACTTTATTATCTACCAGGGGTAAAAAAATTTCGATAACTTTTAATTAACAGTATCCTAAGGGTTAAATTTTTTTACAAAATATTGTAATAATATTTTTAACATCGAAAACCATAATGTGTTCTTTGCCGTGTTGCATCGAGGAAGTGGATCTTATTTTAATATAAAACATTAACATGAAACATTGTGTTTCAACAAACTGTTAATAATTGAAAAAAGGAACAAAACTATAGTCATTTTATAAAATCTGAAATATAAAAGGTTAATTTTATAAAAATGAAAGTAAAATTTTAGGTACTACCTAACTAATTTTACCCCAAACGGCTAAACTGAATTACTTGAAATTTAATAATAAAATCTTTTAAGCTCGAGAGAACATTTACAGTAACTTTTTACTAAGTCGATCAGTCTCTTGAGATTTTTGCAATAAAAAATATTCGTTTTAAAAGTTAATTTAATTTTATTGTATGATGTAGTATAAAATTAAAACTTTGCAACTACAACTGTTTCGGAAGTTTAATAGCTTCTTATTTTGGATTGAAAAATTCAAATAAAACAGCACTTAGTTCATTATTTTTCATTAATTTAAAATTATCAGATGAAAGTCTGCACTTCATTTATTACTAAAACATTTTTACTTGAATAAAGTATAATCTTCAAATATATTACATCATAAGTCTTGTGCATTGGGAGGGTCGCTTTAGTAGAAACCGCTTGTCTCTCAAAAGTAATAAAGAAACTCGAAAGAAAGGAAACTTTACAAAGCCATTCTGATATTACGGCAACTTGTGTAATAGTTGTCGGTCAGTGCAGTGCTGTAATGTTCCTAAATTTGTTTCCTTTTCTTCTAGAAACTTTTCTGCGATTCATATTGCAGAATAGCAGATAGCTACGTAGGAAAAATAATGAAATAAAAATTTAACGCTGGAAACACATTGCATCGGACAGTTAAAATGTACCTACTATATTCTTTTGTTAGAATTTTCAAGCTTTGTATGTTGTTAAATATTTTTAATAGATGAGTTATTCCAGTAATTATTTTTTCGAAAAACAAATAACGTAACAAGTAAATTTAGCGTTGTTTGGAATTCTATAGATTTCTTAAAGAAAATCTCATCAATGCAACATTTTTCAAATTCAATTAAAGTTGAAATGCAAATAGTAAAAGAGTAAATCATTATTAGTTACTTCAACTAGGTTCACTTCTTACGTTAGTTACATAAAATTCTTATTTACAGAATGTTGTAAAGCAATTGCTCCATCCCTCTTGGCTGTAGGATCTTAAATTTTAACTATTTCAATTTTGTTCTTCTTTTAAGCTGAACGCTTTAAGTTTCATTGACCTTCTTGTGTTTAGACAAGTAAATGTGTAATTGTAACAATTGGACAAGAAGAGCTGCGAAAAGGTTAAAATCTAACCAAGGATCTCAATATATTATGAATATTGGAACGAGTCTTCTAAACTACAGTTTGCTATGTTTGCTATATTACGTGCATGAAAGTATTTTCTCAAGTTACATATTATAGGATTTTCTAACCGAAGATTTGACTGGAAAATTTGAACTTCGGCTCATCCGCAATGCCAGAACTTGATCGGTGTATGTACATAACACATCTACGTTAAAAAGATCTTTGCAATGCAGGGCTTACCGTACTTCAACAGGTTTTCCGATCTTTATTGGAATGTCAGGTCTAAGCTTACGTTATTTAAATCGCAGTGTATAAATAAACATTATGACTACCAGAATACCAACTTCATTGATAGTACGTAAATGGTACAAAAATTACATTAAATTGTTTCTAGTGCTTTTATACTTATACAGTAGAGTCTCGCTTATATGAACTATTGTTTGCAAGCCCTGTCCTTATAATCGAGATTTACATATAACTGGGATATCATCTTTTATATTAAAAATGCTCGTTTGTATCATATATTTGAACTATAGAAACAAAATGACTTTCAACTAATAAAAATGTTTCTCTTTGCACTGCTTAAATTTAAATAAATATGATGATAATATTATAATAAATATAATAATATTCCTATGTACCTACTTTAGCAATGTAATTTGTACGTTTCGACGATTTTTTTCTCACACAATTATTTCTGGTAAGGAAATACATTTTTTGTTTAAAACTTTCATTCCCTTGCCCCTTCATTTTTTTTCGTTTTTTTCGAATTTCGTTTATATGCATTTTTCTATTTTGTCGCACTCTTTGCGAGATACAGTGACTGAAAAAATCTCTGTCTATCACAGTCTATTTAAAATCAGTGCATCTCGGAAACGGTGCAAAGAAATAGGAAATGTATAGTAAGAAGAACGACTGGAATAAATTATTGCAGACAATATTTCTGCCTTTTATTCTAAAGGTGCCATGTTTCATTAAAAATGTAGTGTAGGTTCAATGCCGCATAAATTCCACAACGCGAAACAATGTTTGAGAGAAGATTGATGGGTATTTTTAAAATTACATCAAATAATATGCAAGTATGAATAATAAGTAATAAGATATATTTTCCACAACTGCAAATGTAACAGTAAAACTGCGAAAACGTTGAATTTTTACAGAACATATAATCGAGTTTTTCTATTTTTTTTAATGTACATATAATAGAGTTCCCATACAAAAATTTAATTGTACATATAACTGGGAGATCCATATAACTGGGAGTTAATATAAGCGAGACTCGACTGTATTATAAAGAATTTTGTTTCTGTTAATTTTTAAACCATATTATAATTTTGAATTTCTTAAGCAGGTAGCTACCGTTAATGTGCTAAAAATCAGTGAGAATAAACAAAGTAGTTCTTTTATAAACTTAATAAATATTTATAAATAGTTTAAAATTAAATGAAAAGTTTTTTTGGCACGATCTCTTTAAAAGTCTCTTTAATAGGGTTTTCTAAAAGTTTTCTAACAACTAAAAACTTAATTTAAGTCAAACTTGTTTTTACTTGCATACAAGATGTCCGTGTTCAATCTATAGAGTTACGGGTGATCTATTTTGCAAGTAAAATTTCCGTGAAGCTCAAGGTACATCCTGTCTTTAGCTTTAGTATTCGCAGTTACTAATTTGAAAGGGAAATTATTTCTGATCAATTGAATATTAGCCTGTTTGTTAATTATTGCTGCATGCAAAGTCTTGTTTCATTAAGGCTTTCATGAAAATTTTATGTAAATTTCTTATTATTTTCCGGGATATTTAAAGAGTATTATCGGCGAATATTTTTAATTTATTTAATCAATTTAAGACCACATCAGTTATGTTAGGAAGAATGAAAAAATATATTTAGGTTTTGGAATTATTATGTGATCTAATCCGCACGCTAAGGAATAGAAGGTTTTAATTCTAAAGCAATTTAAAGTTATTTTAAATGATTCGTTTTGCATCAAAGGGATACGTGTTAAATCAAAACTTTCATCTTCTATGCATGCGGAGAGTTCACAGATTTTAAAATTAAATCTATATATATTTTTTTTGTAATTTCTCTTATATGCCCCAAAATAAAGTAAACCTCACAAACAATGCCAAACTCGGTGCCAGGAAACTTATCCAATACGACCCTGCTTGCCTGCTCAACTGAGTAAGTAAATCCATGTAGTTTTGTGAAATGAATCTGTGAACTTCAAAGTTTACTTGTTGCCCTATTTGGAATGCTGTAGGTATGTAGACTGATGTAAATGAAAATATAAACTCTTAAATTTACATTTCTGCACGTTGATTACACAAGTACGAAATTTGAATTAACGAAATTTTAAGAAAATACTTTACCTATTCATAATCTTTCGAATAAATGATGAAACTTTTTGTTATTTTTTTCGGTTACCAACTTGAAACTTGCTATACATGTAGAAAACTCCATTGTACATAATACCATATATATACTGGCGGTACATATCCTTGTTCCTCTTTTACCTATATTTAGGGGTTCTTTTTCATTAAATCAAGATTAATGATAAATTTATGGAGATCGATAGAGAGTTTACATAATTTCGCGTAAATCAGTAGATACCTACTATTTTTATGTTTTGATCCGGGGCAGGGGTACCTATGTAAAATATAATTAATCTAAATATATAACTTTTTGATTTCTATCCTCAAATGGCTATATAATCAACAGCTTTCAAGTTATGAATGAAAGTAAGTAAAAAAATGTTAAATCATGTAAAATTTTAAAGCTTTTAAACAAAATACTTTAATATATTTTAGTTCCAAGACTAAAGAAATTATTTATTTCAGCATGATTTTTCATACCGAAAATAATACTTTACGGTATCGTGTTAGAAAAACATGTAACCTGTTAAGTACAGAAAATTTTACTTTCGGTCTACGTTTTTTCAGATTACATTTAAATATTTTTTATGTTTTGAAATGTAGCACTTTTGTTGTTTGCCTCCATGTACTACTGCAGGTGTTTTAAATATTTCAATGTAACAAAATTGCGATAAAATTTGTTCTCAATTTTATTAATGTTTATTTTTAAAGTGGGTTTTCTATTATCTACATCTATTTATTTTGGAAAGGTCTGATACTAATTTTTTATTGACAGAAGACAGAAATCTCGTATAAAAATAAAAATAATTATGTATAAATAATATGAAGTGGGGTAGCTAGGTTTTCGTGACGAAGTGCGACGATGAGAAAGGGAATAAAAAATTTCCTTTTTCTATGATAAATCATAGATAATAAAATAAGCTGTTGGCACTCAACTTTGTTAATAATAACATCTTATGTTATTACTATATTAACCTCGTAATAATTCTCTCAAATTCAAATTTAATATCATAGACCTTTATGTTACAACAACATTGTTCTTGTCATTTATTGTCGAGGCCAATTTAATCTATCTTAACATTAAAATAAGTATCCAGATACTTCACAATCTATGTTTTTGTATTTCAGAGAAATAATGCTCCAACGTTTTCTTGTAAGGGTGTCGATTGAATAGTTTTGTTTAGATTTTTATTAAAAATAATTAGAGATTATGCGTTATATTTTATCTGACAATTTAGCTCTCAATTTTTAAATTTAAAATATTAATTTTTGTTTAATGTTATCAGTTGTAATTTTAATCGTTGACTATTACATATTGAAATATTTTTTACAAATGTTCAATATTTTATACCTACTTAATTTATATTTGCACCAATGTGTTCCAACTTTTTCAAAAATTTGTATTACTGAATTTGTTGGTGAGTAATTGCTAATTCTTTAATTATGTAAACCTTTTTCTTAGACTCTGATAAAGACCAGGTTGAAACCGGTCATCAAATCTATTGCTACAGTTGAAATTTTATTTATATAATATTAATCTATAGGGTTAAAAATGGTAAATTCGTTATATTATTAAAAATAATATTTAATCAGATATTAAATTTTTTGAACTAAAATTGCTATTTCTCCACGAAACAAGTATTTTTCAAAATGTTCTTATTTTACTGTTATAGATTGGAAAACCTTTTCGGCGAATGCGTACAGTTTTTTTCTTCGCATTTCTTCGTATATAATATTTTTATTAAATATTTCTTACGTTAGTGGACAAACAAACCTACTTTTATGTTTGCTTAAAGTAGCTGGTTCATCAGCAACAATATTTTTATACCATATTTAATCCACATTCTCGAACATTAAATAAATTATTTGGACTTTTAATATACTTATAACTCTCTTTTATTTTTTTTTTTGGTTACTTTCCAAAAATAGCTTGCAAGCTTCGCCGTTGATATAGCTGTCCTTCGAACCGCTACAATTAACAGTAAGAAAAGTTTAACATTAGAACATTTCAATTTCTTGCTGCAGAAGGGAAAATAAAAACTATAGTATTAATTTAGTTTGTTATAAATTTATGACATAGCAAAGCATATAAAAAAGTGTTTACTATTTGAAAAGTTTACAAAAGCATATAATATTGCATTATGTAATGCAGTTTATTGTTATTCCTATTTTTTTTATAGAAATTTCATTTTAATTTAAATTTTTTGGAATTTTAAAATTAAAATAAGGAATAAAAATAATATAATATTATATTATAGTTGTCCGTTCCTAAAATAAATAAAATTTTATATAACATTAAATGAAAAATTTATTAATTTCACAAATTAATCCTAAATTAATATTTTGACATAGCGGAATTTCATACTACAAAATAACAGACTATATCATGAAGTTTCACATTCCTAGCGATGATGTCCACACACATTCCTTGATACAAACATACAAGAATTGCGTTTGGACAATCACAGCCTGAAACTCGATTTTTAAGTGCTCCATTAGTTTTAGTGTTCTACCATCATCCATTCCAGTTGATATACCTAATCTATTGCTGCTTGATGTTTATTTGGGTGTCGTTTATCATTACATCGTTAGGTTAAACATCTGAGTGGACTTGAGTGGAAATCTTAAAATCAATTACCTAGAAATAGAAACTGTTTATTAGCTATTGCAAATTATTACAAAATTTATGTTTTAAATTATTCACTAATCACAGCAGCTATAGATTTATCAATATGTAAAAAGTCAGGAACATTAATTTCTATTAAATAAATTAAAACTGAATAGTGGCTTTTTAGCGAGTTTGCATTTATTTTGAGTTAATTGAATTAATAAAGTGATAAAATCTTAATATAAATAAAATTTTTCAAACTTACAGCAATTTTTAAATAAAGAAGGCTATTAAAAGATAATTCTATTGTAATTCATATTTTACGTTTAATCTTCTTTTCTGTCATTACAATCCACGGTAATATAATTCTTGCTAACTTTTCATTTTTCAGTCAACAAGAGAAAACTTAATTACGAAAAACACTTTGAGTTTTTACTAAACAGGACATAAAAGATTCCGCAAATCTTATGCAAAGTAATCTCGCGAAAAGTGCATAATGCTATAATAGAATTACACAGCTCTAATAGTTGTTGTTTAAATGAATATCTTCACTTTTAGCGCACATACACTCATTTTTATACGCCGCGCAGTCGGTGGTTGGATTTTTTGTATAAATTAATAAAACAAATTTTAAATTAAATTTGCATATTTAAAAAAATTCGACTGAACAATCACAATCATTTTTCTAAATAACACTCGCAATATTATAGATTTTGAAGAAAAAACAATCAATTTTTCTTGGTAAAATCGCTTTGTTGTTATTTTGTAAAAGCATACTTAAATTTTTTTAGTCTTTACTATAACGTCCAGTAATATTTTCATGAATATTTATAACTTAATTTAGTTATTGTTGAAAATGTCGTTTACCGAATGCAATGCAAGACCGAAAATGTTCTCTGAGACCGATCTTTAAGTTTGTAGTTCATTTAAGTTGCACACAATAATTGTAATTAAAATTGTAGACACTATGCGGAGCGCACTTATTTTTAATTAAAAGGAAAAGCGTTTTCTCTAAAGTAATGTAACAGTCGATGTAGTGTTTTGGTCATTCAATTTTCGATGCAAGGTTCAGTTACGATGCAATATAAACATAACAATAAGTAGGTAGTGTAAACGTAAATTTTACTACAATTAAGTAAATAAGCATCTGTCACGTGTATAATTATCTGCCCTAGTTAAACCATTCCTTGGAGATATTTAAACATGCAATCTTTTCATTCCCCTTTCCATTTTATCGATCGTTTGGCAGAAAGCTTTGGCACTAAAAAATTTGTGTAGACTGTTTGTTATAATTAACTTGGCATATTTATAAAATTTCTAACGCTAATGCATTGTGGAAGACAATCTTTTTACTTTAGAAATTTTCAATTAATCCAAATTTAATTTTATGCTCGCCAACTTATCTAAGTTTAGGTGAAACCTGAGAGTAGTGGATTTGTCTAGAATAGGAATTGATTGGAAAAACTTTTTTAGTAGTAATTAAGTTTGCTATAAGTAATTCAGTTTTTAAAACTAATTTATTTTTAATTAAGTCATTGGCGAATTATACAAATCTACATCTAAATTTTTAATTCCTTTGCGTGAAGAATGTCGTTACAGTTTATATTTATGACAAAATGAATTATTAAACTAATAGTTAGAAATTTTTATTTTTATTTAATTTAAAAATAGTATTAGAATGTAGGTACAAGCCATCAATTTGTCGGTTCTCAAAGTCAATTACTTTGTGCATAATTTAATGTTAGCCGCAACGTGATGCTTTTGATATGGTAATTAGCAGCGTATGGCGAATAAAACGTGCAAAATCGATTTACGTTTACAAAAGGTTGCAGTGTTAGGTGCTCAATTTTAATGATGCATTGTTTACTCATCACTTTTTCCCATAATTTTCTAAATTGAAATCCAATTTTTAAATAAATATTTGTTGAGGTGAATTACAAGTAGTACACCGGATCGTTGTACAAGATGTTAATTTTTGTTAATAGACAGGCTCAAGAATCCAAAATTATAACTTAACCATTCTCGAATAACAAATTAACTGCTATACCATCATTGGTTACTTACTCAAGATTAGATAATCAAGAATTTGAATTAATTGATTTTCTAGAATTAATTAACATTAGTAATTTATTTTGATTTAATGTTGCATCCCAGTTAATTACTGCTGGGACTTAAAATCTAAGTGTTAATATTAAATATTTTTATTGAATATCTGAGGAAAAGTCAAAGAAGTTAACATTATGTTCCTTTAATTTTGCTTTGATTTGATTGATCCAAAATTTGGAAGTATTTGGTTTCGTCGAACATATAGTTTCCACTATTCCTCTTTATCAGCATATACAAATCTGAAGAAAATAATCAATCAAGAGCTTAATTTCTTAAAAATTTAATTAATATTGATGCACAGCCTGGTTTGATATTTTACATTAAAAATATTTGCTTTTAAAACTGCTACATAAAGTTGTCCATGTGAAAATCAACTGTCTCTCAGAATTACCAACGGGGTTGAATATTTATCCTTGCAACTTGTTGATCGTTGTTGATAGTAATAAGCTACTCGCTGAAAGGAATTGTCGAGAGGTAAACCACAGACCAGAATCTTGTACATTAATTCCATTTTTTGTTTCAAATTTCTTCAATTCCCTGAATTGCTTATGTAACATTGATGTAATCTATTTAGCCCACTCGTCGGCTCACTCTGAAATATTTAAATATTATATTTCATGTTACAACATGTTAAGTATTATAAAATCTAAATAAAATTTTCTCTTATAATTCCTGCATCCTGCAAGGATGGTATCGAAACTCCTTAAAGACAGCGATTCCTGCCCTTTTAGACCTGAGCTTTTTTTTATGGAATTGTTTATCCAAATTTTATGTTTATATTTGTAATTTACGCTCTCAACTACCGTAATTTTAAAGGAAAACTTTTAAATTTGTAAGTCTAGATATCGTGCTATTTCCTAATACCATTATAAATTTTTTCAACGTGTCCTTGTGATATTACATGCGAGATATTGCTCTGATTTGTATCATAGGATTAGTCTAAATTAGATGGAAAAATTAGAATAATTTAAACCAGAAAAGCCAAAGTAATGTATCGAAGAAAAACTTCACTTAAATATGTACAAATGTATAACAAGATCGATATCAAACAAATTGAAAGATTTTAAAATATAAAATCCTGATGAAGTTTGTGTCCAAAGTTGGATCAACGAAGGCTTGCTTTGAATAATATTTTGAGTCATTATCTTGTTGAAAAATCCATTGTCGTGGCATTTACAATATGTCCACAAATATAAAGTGATCAAGATCAATAATGCTATCAATTTTCTGTAAAGGTTTAATGCCATCGCTGGAAAAGCAGCCACATATTGAGGTTTTTACCTCTGTACTTTACTGAATACGAAAACAAATTACATAGAAAGAGAAAACGTAACGTAATCCCGGATCCCAAACTGAAGCTCAGATTCCACTATAGTTGACTTTACTTTATCATACAGAAAGTTACTGTTTTATATCATTTTTAAACAAATAAAACATTCTTACAGAAACAAACCGAAAACATGGCATAAAGGACTGGTAAAAGCTTTTCTACGACTCCTTAATAAAACGACACAGAACACGTATTTTTGTAGCACGAAAACGATTATGATATGATTAAAAATGAATTAAAAAGAATTTTTACATCACTCAATGTAGAAAATCAAGTGACAAGTAACATAATATGTTTGAGGTTAATGTTTTCTTAATGTAATTTGTGAATTATTTAGAGCTAATTAAGTAAATTGCAGCCTATGGACTTGTTTTGCTGTAACACCTGAGATAATTTCTTAAGACGGAAATTAATGCATAACAACAGCGAAAACATTCATTTTAAATTAAAATGTTCATGTGACCTACACGTGTGTTGGAATTTGACGTCATATGTACATATTTTCGATAGTATGATTTAAAAAAATTAAATTAAAATAATCTTTAATTATTGGCTGACTAATAATATAAATTATTATAGATAGAACTAACATTAAATTCGATTTTGGGGTATAATTTGAATTTTATGCAAATTATCTATTGGAAATTTCGGACAAACAAAATTTTCTATTTATTTGGATATAGCCCGACTTTAAAATACAGTATCATATACAGTGATAATATAATACTAGTTAAGATATGAGTTTTGAAAGTACATCATCATTATCGAACACGTACAATGCTTTTTCATTTTTCATGAATTTCATTTCACAACATTTAAATACAGCAAATGAATAACTTTGCAGAATTAATTTATTCGAATTGATATTTCAATTTGATTTATTTGGGTAGCTGTACCGCCACTGCCATGCCACCGCCAATTCTAAATTTAATTTAGTGATCTACCATACTAATCAGTATCCTTGCAGATTTTAATTTGACATACATATTTTATTACGTTTTTGTAAAGCATATGAATTTGAAAGTGAGTTTAGATGAACATAATTTATTATTTAACTTATAAAGTAATCCAACTTTTTCGATGATATTGTTAAATTTAATTACATTAATAAATTAATTGCAATAAATGACATTACTACAGTTTTGAGGATGAAAAATGCAAATAATTTGAAATTAAGTTTATTGTTAGAGTAAACCGTATTAAAGGGATAGGCATTCTTTACAATAATATTGTTTTACTCGAAGCTTAATTTGTAATGAAACCAAACATTAATTAATTCAGAAACTGAGAATGTAGCAGCAAATTATTGGATTTTACTAATCAATTTCTATCAAATCAAAGATACCCTCAAACTAATTAAATTTTTAATCCTAAGATGTACACTTCAAAATTTTTAAAAAGAGAATACTGCTCGTTTTTCTTTTAAAAGCTAATAGGATGACCTGATTGAACTAGTGCAAACGTTAATATTGTTATAAACTCATGTGGAGTCTTTCGGAAGTTACTAAAGAAAGTTGAGGATCTTGAATAGAAATCTTAAGTCATTTCATATTATTATTGCCTTTACAATGGAAAATACCACTTTAAAAATAAATAAAAATTATTATTACTACCGGATTAAAAAAGTTATTGCTCCTACTTTACTTAAACATTAATTTTCTCAAATTTTGTTGTAATATTTTTCATTTCATTTCGAATGTGAAATACCCAACGTAGTTATCCAAAATAATTCGACACGATATAGAACGAGATATATTTTCTTCAAAATACAAATAAAAACGTATGTCTAAAAATATTTATATGCAAATATTTTAACAATGAACAATTTACTGATGCTCATATTTTAAAATTTGCATATTGAAGGAAACGTTTTAGAATAAATGACTTTCATGCAGTCTACTATTATTGCAAATATAAATTTGACGATCACATTCTTACGTATTTCAGATTTTCCAATTTTTCAAGAATAGTTTGAGTTTTGTTTTAAATCTTATTTAAATCGGGTAGGTATATACCTTTGTACTTAATTCAGTCGGCTTGGGTATGAATATACAGAACTTAATCTCGATTCATTTAGAAATCAATATATATTTAAAGTTCATAAGGATCAAATAGACTATAGTAGGCAACATTGTAATATAGGATTATTATAGTGTTATTAGTTTGCTTTAGTTTCCGAATTAATTAACCCACACATCAATTTAATCTAAACAAGTTTAGGTTAAAGGTCGATTAAAAATACGCACTGGAGCAAATAATTCCATCGTTTCAACTTACTGAAACTAGTATTGAAGGTACATCTCAAGTTAAATGGTTGAAATAACAAAGTAGTGAAATTGTACTTCTTCAATAGAGAACACTAAAATTTATTTTTTAATTAAAATAACAACAGCAAATTGGATTTAAGGACGACTCTACTCCGATGTGACGCTCAAGTCAAAACTTCAACTTTAAATGCGCTATCAATCAACCATCAACAACCAATGAAATGATAGATGAGTGAGATTTCTACTGTAAACATTCTTACTTTCCATTTTCTCCCTTTTCAAAATTGTTTATTTTTTTAACACCAGTATTACACTGTTAAGTAAATACATCCAGTTACTAATATTGCATAACAAAAAACCAAGGTTCAATAGCTTATCGGACAAATACATTGTTGTGATCTAATAGTCGAACATCGATCTGCGGACTATGGAGAAAAGCAAAAGAAAACTCATTAATTACATTTCTTTGGTAAGTCATTTTGGCTCCAGTCAAGTTAATCGCCAACGTTTGTTGAGCGGATGCAGCACTATAAGAACATTTAAAAATACTTAAAAGCGGTTGTAGTACAATCTTTTACAAAAATTATCTTGTTGCCCTGTACATTTGCATACATGTATTTTTATAATCCAGTTAAATTTTAAACTGTATTCCGAAAAAATAATAGAAGGTTATATTTGTTGAAAAACATGTCAAAAAACAAAACAATATTGTTAAAAAGAGAAAAGAAAAGAAAATTTGAAAAGATTTAAATCTTTCAAGGCGAATGTAGTTGTTCAAGGGCTACATTTACAATTTTCTGTATCGTCGGCCTCATACTCCGTACTCATCAGCAATCTGTCCGACAAACTATACTAGATCGTCTATTTCAATTTGTTACATGATACTGTTATCTTACAGTGTACATACTATAAATCGATAATAATCAAGTTCTGGTATATTTTACATTAAATATTGTACAGTACATACATACGATCTATGATGTCGACTGAAATCAACATAATAATGAATTACCATTTGTGCAAATTGTGGATTTACACTGAAGTTGTTAAAGGATGCAGCTGAAAAGAGGAGTGAGTGTTAAAAAGAGATGCGAACAGTGTTAACAATGGGGTTAGTAAATTTGTTTTCGTCAAAACATTTGCCAGTGACCTACTGACACATAAAATAATATTCAAATATTTAAATATTTTTTTATATTTTATTTGGACTTACCTACTATTTTGATTTTATGAGCTTCTTAACATTGTTTAGAAAAATATTTAAATAGGTAGGTACTATTGTTTTTATTTCTGTAGTAATATGTGTAAATATAAATTCGTATAAATTAGTTTCGGCAAAATTAAAGTTTTAAACCCATGACTTGCTTCCCATTTAGCAACAAAGCTGCTGTTTCTCGTTTGTGTAAATACAGAAATTGGTGTGTACAGCATGTTACAATATACTATTTTCATGTAGGTAGGTAGTTCCATGCAGAGACACAAATTGACACAGTATTAATTCGATGAGGTTTATTTTTTATCACGCCGTGACACGAACATGGCTTTTAATTATATTTTTTAGTAAATGTTTGAGTTGTAAGATAAACTACTTTTCACTGCACCTGCGGTCTTCGTCTAAATGAATTATTTCCAATTCCTTGCATTGAAATGTATTTAATACTGATGGAAACCTTCCGAAGTATTGTATAAGTTATAAAATTCAAATTTATAAATGAAATTTAAAAAACCAAGTTTTAGGATTTTGGATCTGTCAGTTTTACTGCCATCCGAGTTTTTATTGTTAAAATTTGTTTTTCAGTTCTCATAGGCTTATGTCGTTATTTATGGGTCCCCAAATTATTTATTCTTTTGCTTCTTCATTTGTTCAATCTTTTTTAGCAACATCACGGACTGCAGCACTTCTGTTTAATTTTAAGTAACTTCCAATACAGGCCCGTGCGCAGGTTTTCTTCTTGGGGGGGGGGGGGTTATGAAAAAAAAATCAATAAAGATTAGTAAATAATTCTATTGAATACTTATATTAATTTTTTAAATATATAAAACGTGTTTACGTCAATACTGCCAATACTTCAGGAGTTTTTCAGAAGTAAACTTGCTTTTAATTCGATAAAACAATAACCTAGATGCTAAAATCATGCAATGGGATGGGTTTGAACGCCCCCCCCCCCTTGCGCACGAGTCAGTTCCAATAGCTTTATCTAATTCTTTATCCATAGTACCATTTTTTCTTCCAGTTTCAGACTTTCATTGGATAGTGTGATTGGCATAATAACTTTTTAATGTGGAATTTACTAGGTTTACAGTGATATCGAGTTCCCCAACGATCTTGTTACTGCAAATTTTCGGACTTTCATTTCGCTTTTACACAATTTTGTGACTTTCATTTAAAATAATTTTTTTTAAATGTGAAAATTGCTCATGAAAATTACGATTTTCTAACAACACAGTCCTTATCTGTTAATGACAAATGTTACTTGTATAATATCTACTTAGGAGTTCCATATTGATCGATAGAATTGAATTAATCGTCCTGCCTACAATAAACATATTATTTGCCAGATTTGTCTATACATATCGAATGCAATTAAAATTACTATTGTAATAATTTCATGCTATCTATGAAATGATCTTTATATCAAGCAAACAAGAATGACAATGACACTATTTCATTAAGTATCTTGTGGATTTTCCATAAAAACAAAAAATGATTACAGTGGCACACAAACGAGTTTTCCAGATTAAATTTTTATTGTCATTCGTTTGGACTTGTTTTTTACGTTTCATTATAACACAACAAGAGTCTTTGATTTTGGCATACTTTAGGAAAAAACCTTATAGTCCAAATAGTAAGTGTCAATTTGCATAAAATACCCATACGATACATTAGACTATTTCACTCAGCTGTCAACAGACCAATCAAATTAAAAAATATAATTAAGATATTTTTTAAATAAAACAAGAATCAAAGAAATTCAATAATATTAATATTAAATAAACTAATAAAGTATTATAAAATAATAATGTAATGTTACTTTTTGTGTTGTATTTCGTGAAATCGACTTAATAAAGATCATCTCGTCAATTCCAATTGATAACCAACTTTATATGGACTTGAGATATTTCTTATGACTGTCGCCCTTATTCCAGGATGTTACCTGGCAGCAGGTTAGGGAGGAATTGCTAGACGACAATAATACTGCTCGTTACTTGAACCTTTCCTTATTTTTATTTTTATTTTATTAGGATTCCTTGAGTACTATTTAGGAACACTAATTAAAACACTTTCGTCATGTTGTAAAAATAATTTTTTTAAAATTATTATAAAATTGTCAACGATCAATCACAGAATCGACACTAGTTTATGACATAACGTATATTTTTTTACTATTTTGTTTTGTAATATGCAAATATATAACTATAAATAATTGCAAGAAGTTCAATTTCAAACCCATTTTTTACACATAATTTGGCCTACCATTTTTAAACTAATTACATTAATAATTACCATTGCAGCAGCTGCATTTAGATTATGAGTGATGACTATCTGATTTTACCTTTCTGATTTACAGATTAATTTATGACTTTAATACCGCAAAAATTCATAAAAGTTAAAAAGAAAAGCCTCAAATTTTTAATTTGCCGAGAAGGTTTCTTGTAAATTTTTAAATGGTGATTTTACTATAAGAAAAGAAAAAACGCCTGATTTAAAATCAGGTGCATAGGGTGGGAGATTACTTCCAAGGACATTGTATTTAGTGAGAAATAATACAAATACACATGTGACATCGTTTGGAAAAAAATTTGCAACGATCCCCAATTAATTGAGATATAACTTTTCTTTGTATCGTGTTGAAGCAATTGTGGATTCAGAAAGAGCATTAGACTATAATATTTTAATGTAATGTTAGTTTTATACCAGTTCTACCGTTTAACATGGTTTTTTTATATCTAACTATATTTAACTATATCGACAAAAATACTGTTTAAATTATAAGAAAAACGCTAATTATTGAGTCGAGACAAGGTCGGCTGCATGTGGTAAGTCTATCAACATATCAAGTTTGAAGGAAGCTTTGATGCTTTTCAAGTCTGATCAATAAAATTTTAAATTAAAAATTTAGTGGCCTTGGTCGTACGATCTATCTTATAATAAATACCTGCAATGGAATAGATTGACAACAAATAGGTCACATCTCTTATGCGATGTATGTCCTCAATTGAGTCCTGGTATCAGTTACGTTCATTTTTCCTCATTAACGTATAACTACAATTATAACATCAACCGGTGCCACTTTAAAAAGAAGTATTAACCGCTTTAACTAAAATTAATCAAGGACCAAGGACAGATGAACGAAAGTCTACTGTGAATACGAGTACGAACTTCGTATGCCCACCTTTTTGTCGATAAATATTCGCGGAGCCCGTTAATATTAGAGGTAAATAATTTTCGCAAACTTATAACAAAAGTTTTTTTATGAAATTGAATATTTTATTACTTGGCTTGATTTTACTTGCTAACAAAAAATTAATCTCCATTACAGTTTTATAAAATTGAGAAATTAATCATTAAGAAAAATGATGAGTTTAGATATTATAAACGATCATTTTAAGTTTCAGTTGATATACTAAAAAATTGCAAATTGTCAATTTATTACAATAAATTATTATTTCTGGGTTAATGATCATTAAACTCTCCTTACACCCAGGTATTGCGGATTAATTTTAATAGTTTTGAATTCAAATCACTAATATTAAACTTAAATTTTTTTGGCAAATACAAGTTTCTGATACTGTTTTGAGTTTTAGGTTTAAACCTTTAAATATAAAAGGTTTATATTTAATTACTATAGCTAATATGCTAAAGCTCTTGAAAGTAATTTTTTTAAACGCTGAAGTAGCAAGAACGGGGTCGAAGTTCTTTTTTAATTTAATTTAAAAGAACAAAACAAAGTTGTAAATTTCTTTCAATATATTTTCAGGTAATTTCTAAATTTGAGTGCCTAGTTCGTTAAAACGTTTAATATAAAGTTAAGTGAGGGTAGTTTGTCTTGTAAATGTGTTCAAGTGTGTTAATTATGGAGTTGATTGATGAGGTATATAATGTTGTGATATAATCGCGGAAGGGGCGGTTGATTGATAGAATATGGCCTACAATTATAAATTTGAATTCGGTGAAAGGACGAAAACGTAATGTTTGTTTATTACATTTTTTCAGAAAAGAATTTTTTATAAAAATACATTTCAGCCGTAATTAAATCTAACTGTAATATAACTCCCGTCAGTACAGATATACCTTTCGTTTGAATCAAATTGTTTTTGATCAAATAGCCAACAAATGAAAAAAATAGTTACAATTAAAATTTTATAACAAAAGACATTAATACCGAATACTGCTAGTTAAATACACAATCATTGAAAAAAACTGATAGCAAAAACTCGAAAGATAATAATTATTAGAACAAAGTTTGTAGTTTCCCCATTTCATTTCATAATTCAGAAATAAATGACTAGTTTAATAAAAAAAAAATTGTTGAACAGCAAACATTAAATGCGAAAAAGCCACAGAGAAAAATTTTTAAATTACTTTTACAAACCGCATAGATTCAATCGAGTTTTCACGAATTTGACGTGAAAATTTTTCCTCTGACAGCGGTAACCGACGACAGCATCTGAAAAAGAATAGAAAATTTAAAACAATTTTTATATTAAATAAAGATATCAGAAAAAATAAAGCTTTGTTGTAAAATTACGAAGTCAAAGTCTATAATTCTAAAGGAAACTAAAAAATCGCCCATTTTACATTTCATTACGAAGTTTACCGCCAAAAATATATTAACGTGTAGCGGCAAGCGTAAGCATCTGAGCACGAAATGTAATCTCATCATATTTTAGAGCGACCTGAAACCTGCATCCGGTGGATTGATTTTCCTAATTTGTAAAATAAATTGAAGCAGCTGTAGCATTCAGTATTTTGAGCTTTGTTGCTAATATTGCACCTGAGTGAAACCGCAACTAATTGCTCTCAAAGTAATTCATTACACAGATTCACCTTATAATAACTTATTTTTCTGCATTTAATTCGGCCGGATTTTTTTAGTAAAACTGTAATTTGGTGTAACTGTAGCACCTAAATTATTATTCGTATATGAATTGACTTTAATTGAATTGGTGAAAATTATTGAGAATAATACCATCTTGATTAGCGGTTCGTGTGGAGATTATGTATTTGTCCGATGTTACTGGCGGTTTCCACAGTAGTAATTTTAAATCAAATTATGATCGAAATCTTTCCATATATACAAAAAAGCACAATACTACTTTAGATTGATAACAAATCCGTCTCTATTTCGGCAAATTTAATTTTTAATGGTAAACAAAAATTTTGATTATACCACAAGGGTTTTAAATTTCACAAGGTTTCATTATAGACTTGTTATATAAGTCTGCCTACAAATTAAGCTCTGAACGTCTTTCATGGATGTAATCTAGGTTTGCGGTAAACAAGTGTAGAAAGTGGTTATTTTATCTCACGCTTTGTCAACCAGCTGGCTAATGTAGGGAAATGAGGTGATGTTAGAATGTTATGTTTACAATATATTGCCTTGGGGCGCCGACGTTATACTTCGGCTAAATTTACTTGTAAATACATAACTGTGGTCGCTATGACGATGTCACGTTTGGAAGGGCTTCACGTAACAGCCGAAAGATCGTTTAGCATCAATAACATAAGGTATAAAGCAACCTCAAATCAACGCGTAATAAACAGTCTTCTTTTTAGTATTACATGAATATTTTATTTAGCATTTTGTAAAATCGTTAAATTATATTTTTATACCCATGGGGAAGATTCTAAGTTCAGATTAACCAAGACACTTTCATTAACGCTTACAGCAAATCAATAACTTTATTATTTTAATTAGTTTAGTTCTGTTCATCAAACATTATTATTTCCCTTCACATTCACTTACCAATTCTGTTCATAGAAATATCTCTGTGGTGATTGCTGTACAAAAATTCCTACAAGTTGTAGGTTACATGCAGTTTATGCTAATTCTGCAGTAGACTATTCCAAAGTTGCCAACCTCCATTAGTAAGTTTGAACTGGAAATCTTTGTTGTAATGGCCATCAGATTCTCGTCTTATTAAATGAGCTGAGAAAAGTATACGAAGAGCAGCTATATATCATGAGTGGTTGATGTTTGATAATTTATTATATTTATATTTTTACCAAGAATTTTATTTCTTTGGGGTTTTAAATGACAACAACATATTCATCCACTTAACTTACCTAGTTGTGATATTGCTAACATTTTTATAAAACAAATTCTTTAACGTCTAGAAAACCCAAAATAAATCGTATCACAGCATATAAGCTACTTGTCAAGCAGCTCCAATGTCAAAATCAAATCATGCCTCTCCGAGAGGCAAGAAAATATAAACATTTGTTTCTCGAAGCTTACAAATTTATTAGAGCCCACGTAAAATAATATTTAACCTTAAAACAATGTTTCTTAAAAATCTTATTAGTATGAAATTGAATAATATAACACTTTTTTGATGTAATGAATTTTTTGATAGTTTATAAGTAGTCAGTGCGACTTCATAGTTGCTAAGATTAAATTAAGGGCTAACAAGTAGAAAGGCTGGTCGACTATTAAATTTATTATTACACTTTAACCTTTGGTTTTTATCGTCAATTTTCAACGTTTAATTTATGTTATCATATGGCTTAATAATTTCTAATATAGTAGAATGATATAAAATCTATAATATAATCTAATAAAATGTACATTTACTGTAAAGTGTGAAGGGTCGAAATCCCTAGCTGACTATCAACGTTTGATACTTTTAAGATTTTAACCGGTAAAAAAATCTTTGAGTGCCCGGAGCGTTGTTAATGTAGACCCTTCCGGATCCCGAGATGATCGTAAAAACGTTGTCATCCAAAATCCGTAAAGGATTTGCTGAGGGCGTCTCTCGAGGCCATCAGCAGCTCGTGATGGTCATACTAAAGCTAAGAAAAACTAAAAAAACTAAATAGTACTAATAATGTCTCCGGTTATTATTGTGGCAAGCATTGAATAAAGGTAAAACTGAAAATTTTAAAATACGAGGTCAAATTTGATTACAGTTTCATTTTGCAAATGTATTCTAAAATGCATAATTTGTTATTTATTCCGAAGTGCACTCGGGTAGGAGATGACAATAAAAAGGATATGGTCTATTATAAATGTTTACTGCTATGAAGATAACGTGGAAAAATCTTATAAAATTGCATTTCCGCTTGCATTGGCTTGATTTATATATAAAAGGTTCTCACCTATTATAAAATAACGATATGTGGCTACTGCAGATGACCATCTCGTAACCTCAAATGTATTTCTTATAGATATAGTTATGGCGGTATCTACATTATCACTCAACAGTAAGTATAGCAGCTACGATCATTTCACCCCAATGCAATGCCATATCTTACACACATTTTACAAAAAAAAATTACACATCACTAATCTTACTGATATAGTCAATGTAATGTATTTCTTCCCTTTTATTGCAGGACATTATTATATGTCTGAAAATTGTTTTTGTTATTTAAATATTTTCAAAATGTTTTTTAAACCTCGACACTTATAAGGGTGATTTCAGATAAAATATGTTAAAGAGTGTAACAGTTTTCACATCAATAAAAGAGAGGATTTAATTTAAAAATTCTTTTCACAAAAGTCTTTTAAACAACGAGTGCTAAAGTAGCTTTTTATTATAAGTTTTCTACTTCGTGGACTTATTTCACGCATTCGTAACAATTTTCTTGTTCTTTCAATAAATATCAAAAAATTATATTGTTGTAATAAATTATCAATTAGTTTAGAAATTCTAGATTAACCTGTTCTATAATATTCTAAGAAGTTAAAACGAAACTTTTGAGATGTACTGCATAAAAAAGCTAATTTGCTGAGTTAAAATTGTCTTAATTGGACTTAATCCTTTAAGAAAAGAACAAGAACTAAAATAAGGATTTTTTATAATTACCTTTCCTTTAAGTTTTAAATGTTACCCATTCAATTTATTATCTGCGGAATTTCTGAAGACACGAAAAAGTTATCAGTGTTATCGTTACCGATGTAACGATACAGATTTGTTTTATAAAAAGTTTTTTATTTTATAGTAGCTAGGTTTATTTTTGAATCTTTCTAAAAAAAATATTTTTAATTAATTAATATTAGTATGTTTAAGTGGAAGTGGACATATAGGTACCTAATGTACATTACAAGATACCTGCAGTAATTTTATACCATTTGTGGCAGTACAAAATTTAAAAGCTGGATAAACGAAGCAAACTAAAAAAGTAAAATAAATTATGATATCAAAGCACTAGCACACGGATTTGACATGAATAGAAGGATAATGAGTAAATAAAAGTAAATGCAAATGTGAGTGCTTTATATTAGTTACGAATTCACTCCACCTACTCATTTTTTTCTTACCGAAATACGGTTTTGTTCTTCTAATCCTCGTTTGTATTTTTAATTGCATTACTTTATTTATTTTTTAATTTAAATAATAGAGGTATTATTAATTGAAAATAAAAAAAATGTATGTTGTACAAAATCACACACAATCCCCATAAAAATAATATAATATACTTTCTTACTTTTTTCTTCTTCACTTTCTGTGTTAGTCATTAACAGTTGCTTGTTAATAATGTTTTTCTTTATTAATGAAAATTAAAGCTCTGTTAAACATCTTGAATATAATTTCGTAAAATTATTGTTCTAATACAAAAGAGTTTACTTTGCCTGATGGGTCAACAAAACAATGTTTGTTAGATATAATGTGGTTAATGATCGTTTGCACCACTTACACTTAAATATTAACCGTTCCTTAAATTTTTAAGTGTCACTTATTCCGTTTGCCTATTTCTTGGTTGTAGTTAGTTAATGATGAGATTTAAATTTAATTGATTTCGCTTAAATTTTCAATAAAGTTTAAAGAGTTTAAATAGTTTTCGCAAGGATTTCCAGAGAATATTAACAATTTCCTTGATTTTCAATTTTTTTTAATGATTTCTATATGGAATACTGGAAATTCCAAACAATTTCAAGGAATTACAGGGATTTACAATAAATTTCACAGGAATTCCAAACAAATGTATTGGACACTGAATTATTTAAATATTTATTTGTTTATGTTTGGTTGTCAATTGATCTGGAGAAATTGATATAAGTGCAAAACGCTTGTTTTCGAATAGTAATGATTCTAATTCTGGCAAATCATAACTAAATATTTGATTTGTTGACATCCACATCTAGAAAATCCGTCGTTAAATCATCTGAATATTCCGAAGACACAACGTGGAAGTATTATGGTGAATAATCCGTCACTTAACCCCATGAACGGTAAGACAAGATTACTTAGTTATAATTAGGATCGATGTTGTTGACAAAAAGGTAGCTGAATAATTTTATAATTTATTTATTTTATATTACCGGTCTGAAAAAATTGATAGATTATTATAGAGAGCCAGTTATAGGTTAGTGTGATCTTCAGGCCTTCATTTAGATCCACAACTGTCTTGTTTATTGGTTTAAATTTTAGTTATCATCTAACGGAAAAGTGATGGATGGATATAGATTATCTTTTGCATTTACAATCCTTTGGAAGCGTGAAAGGTTCCTATTTTTATAAATAATTAAATAAATTGTTATACATAGATCAGGCACACAAACCTTTGATCTCTTAAATCGGAGAATCTGGTGGAATCCTTTTTAATGTATTGGGAAGGTAGTATTTAACAGATTTGATGAAATTTTAAGGGGGGGGGGGGGTAAATTACCCCGTTAGTGTCTTTCTCTCTCGTAGATTATGATTTGAAGAGGCAGTAAATTTAGGAAAACAAATGATTGCATAAGAAGGCAAAGACGATTATTAATCATATTATTATTACTAGAGACCGGATAAATAAGCACGGTTTTTTGAAAAATAAATGCTTAAAAAGGTACGCTATTCTACAAAAATAAGTTCGAATTATGTCAAAAAAAGTTATGAAAAAGTTAACAATTTATTAAAACAAAAAAAAGCAAAATATAGCAGCTTAGACAGTATTATTCGAAAGAAATACCCAAAGCACTTTTCCATCTATTATTTAAGTTACAATATATAGGGGGCATTCCATGATAAATCGGGCACTTTTTTAGGTGACCCCTTTCGATTTTTGTTAGAATTTTATGTTTTTGAGACCGATGTAATACTCGTTCTTGATTTTTCTCAAATTATTTTGACCATCTGTTTTTGAAATATGATTTTTTTAAAAATGTTTATAACATTGAGAAAGATGCACCTATTGGATCGTTTGTTTTGAAAGTTTTTGATTTTCAATGCTATTTCAAAAAAAAGGTATGATTTTGATCCAAATCATTGCGTTCACCGTTTATTTTTAGTTTAATGCAAAAAACGTTGTATCTGGCAATGCTAGATAATGAAATCACTAAATCAGCGTAATAAAATCTATTTAATTCAGTTAAAATAGAGGAGGTGGAAAAATTATATTTAAGAGTACACTTATGTTGGAGCTATGATAAGTGATAAGAGCGAAGAAATTTCTAAGCTCTAATCGCTGTTCTATGAATTAACATTGGCTAGCGCACTGCTTAAAAATAAACAGTCTCATTACTTCAATGTTTGGCTTTTCTCTGCTTCGCTAGTATCGCGGCTTTTAGCGCTTATCACAGTTAGAACATAAACGTACCCTACGTAGTTAACAAGAATGTAAATGGCAAGTAAAACAAGTCCCAAACAAGCATTAAAATAAAATAATAAACATGAGAAAAAGCAAAAAAAAAATTATTTTAAATCAATGTTAAATTTTAAGCAGTAGAAAATAAGCAAAAAATCGCATAAAAGCATGAAAAACTATACGTTAAAATACATGTTTTATATATAATTCGTCCAGATCTCAAATTTCAACAAGCTGCTTTTAAAATTGACGATAAGCAAAAATGTTTAAAATCCGGTCTCTAATTATTACATTATTTTTACTATTCAAACAGCATTCTGATTCATGATTCATGTGTGCCTAATGTTATAGAAAAAATGTTCACAATAATCCCCAAAGCTTTAGCACAGATTATTCATGCTGATTAGTGACTTTGAATATGCAGAATACGTAATTACGCATGCGCAAAGTCTATAGAGATCGCTTTTCTCGCCATATTATACAGTATGTACTAAAAGATACAAAAAATGTTTGCAGGATACGATTTTAATTACAATATGTAAACTTATAGAGTTACAGCGCTGTAAGTTCTCATCTTACCTTAGAGAATAACTCTATTAGCTCTCTTTCTATAAATGTAGTGTTATATAATTCCCATTTGTATAGTTTGTACTAACTTTAAACTCTCCAACTTTTCAACACTTTGAAACTGTCTAAAATTTAATCACATAAATCTTTGAATACCTCATTTTAAATTTTCAGTAACAACATTATTTCTCTAATGTATAATATGTAATATTATGTGAAACTGATGTCGAAAACTTATCTACTTATACCTTCTGGTTGTTAAGGTACATCCTAACATTCTATTGTTTTATTTTGGTAATTTAGATTTTTGAAAACCAATTTTGAAAAATTTGCAAAAGTTGCAAATCATAATTTTAAAAATATGTTTGTGTATGTGGTTAAATTTTGTGTCCGCTCTACCTCAAAATGTAATAGGAATTTTCTAACCAAACTTCGAATTTGGTACTTTACCGATTAGATTTTGGTTAATGTGGGTTCACGGACACTTAAAATATAATTATTTTTGTTTCTTTTCTATTTATTTCTTTTTTATAAATTTTTTTTTTTTTTGGAAAATTTTAAATCAGAATTAATTTATAAGTAACCTACTATACTATATCATTAAAACTTTATAATTATTTAAAAAATTTAGTCTTTCAAAATTTTCTTTTTGTTCTTTGTACAAATATTCACAACTTCATTCATTTATAGTTCATAAATAATTATTCTACACAATATAATGTATTATAGAGACAAAGTTTATCTTAAACATTTTTATATTTTACATTCAGTAGTCCCGCATCATGGGATCATTGCATTCCTGGACAATAGTTTTAACCAAGGAAACATATTACGACAACTTCATGAATATGACATGAAGAAGGCACGAGAAGTATTGCATTCATATATATCAAGTCACAATCTTTCTGAATCAGGCAAAAAGCCGAAAACTATTAGCTTTCGCGTACTAGAAGGTTATCGCGAACATAGATAACTGCCAGGCTTGCTTGTGGTTTATAAAAAAGTTCAGCCTGATAGATGTATCTACTACTAAAATTAGGAAGAAATTAGGAACTGGCTTTGCCATAGTACATAGAAAACTCATTTTTGTTTTATTTAATTTGTCGTGCAAAATAAATTATATCCGGTTAATTATTAAAATTTGAATATTAGGTTGAACTGTAAACAAAAATACTTAATCTGATTATAATTTTCACATATTTTTATATAAATATAATTTTGTTCCGTGTGAAAATAAATTGTAGCCATAATCTCGTAAGATGTATACTACGTCCAATTAGCACAGAGGTGCGTAGCCTGAAATTCTTGCAAACATAAATTTGGCTGTATCTTTTTAAACTTATTTATCAAAAATATTGCTTCTAATTTATTAGGATGATGTTTTAAAGTTTATTTTTTTACGTTTTATAAACAAAGGGTGCTTTTTGTGTAAATCTAATACACGAATTAATACTTAGCTCTATCATTAAGTGTTGGCACTTTCATAAATCTTCTCCATTTCAGTCATTGTGTTTCAGTAAAAATTTCATCTCTTTTTATCTATCAATTTAGTTTTTATCTATTTCCTGTCTGTTTCACTACCGCCCGCATTTAGGAGTCTTTTATCGCTATCATTTTTTATTTATTGACCCCTTTTTATAAAAAAATATGTGCCGATCCGTAAATTGGAAACGATTATACATCCATCAATAAAATGAAACTATATCTGATATGTTTTAATATTGGAAGGTTACGGTTTATTTAAAATTAATACTCGATGTGATATTATTGCCCAAAGAAAATAAAAGCGGAAAAGCTCCAGTCCTATCAACAGATACATGTTAGAAAAAGCAGTAAAATTCTTGTTTCGTATAGTTATCCTAAGTCGTTTTGTTAAACGACCGCTGCTAGAGAAAATGGCGGTGATGTCGGTTTGTCTTCATGTATCCTCCCGTTTGCTGGATTTATCTAGAAGCGGTTGTCAGTACGACTGAACGTAATCTAATACGACATAGCCAACGGCCATTTGCAAAACATGCAATATATCACAATCAAAGTTAAATCACATAAGGTTATCTTCATATCTTACAGCGTGTAGGTACATATATTTATATATTTCTTTTTCTCTTATACGAAGTTTATAATCATTTTATTTTATTTACTCGACGCTAATATTATGCTTTCCGATCCTGTTTATAGTAGTAATATGACAAATACAAGTAAGGTCTATTATTTAAAACTTGATTATGTTTATTTAATAATATTTAATTTAAATTATCGTAAACTGTTAACGCAAAAACTAATTAAAGCTAGGGAAATGTAATTATAGCAAATTGGAATAGGTACTTCTATAAGGAGCTGTGAAAGTGTGTTAGTAATGAAACAAGAGCAACATGATTTTGTAATTACATGGTATAATTGATGTAGTTCGAGTCAGTCTGGCTGGTCAATTGCACCCCTTTTCCAACAACTCTCAAATGGATAATTTTCCAAGAACCTACTGAACCGCCGAATTAATCTAGCTAACGTCCGTCATTTATCCCTATGTTCAAATTACTCGCAAAAAACTGCTTGCTCTTTATAAAACTGGATTAGCTACCCACCTTAACTTTTTTTTATTATTAATTAAAAAAACGTGGTTATTCTCAACCACGCTAAACGAAATTTTGCAAGTAACAAAATGTAAAAAAATAAAATTAAACAAACAGATGATAAAGATAACAAACACCGAAAACACCACAAGCAATTAGAGATTAAAAACGATTATCACTGAACAACATATATAAGATTGGTGGGAGATAATTACATTAAGAAATCGTAAAAGTATAATATTATTAAAATAATAATAAAATATGTACATTAACAAAACTACTATATAGGGGTGCCTACAAGTTATTAATAATTTTAATATAGGATATTTCGTTGTCAGTTATACAAAACCGCAAAAATGGCACGAGCAGCTTCCCTATTCTGATCCCCATCTCCAAAAAAAGTCTAAATAAAAATTTTATTTTTATTTTATATTTTGTTGTAGAATTTGATTTGGTAATTTAGTAAAAGCCTTATGGCTAATTTAAAATGCTGTATAAAAATACCTATAAAACGAAATAAAAATAATTTTAGTTCAATTCAAATTTACGGATTCTGAAATATGCAATGTTGTTTTGCTTTAAAAACTTCGGCTCGATTACTTATTAATATTTTAATCGACTCTATTAAATATATTTCGTTTATGATCTGCGATTTAAAAAAATTATTTTAATTAAAGCGATAAAAAAAATTGAATTAATGATTAAAATGTAATTGAAGTTCAGTAAAGCATTAGCGGAAGTAGAATAAATTTAGTCGTTTTAGGTAAAAGTTGAATAAAGCGAATAAAACTTACAGCACATAATTTTCACTACAGTGCAATTAAATAGTAATAATTGCAATTGAGGCTTTATTTTTAGCAAGTTCCTTGCTTATTTTAAATTTAATTAATCAACTTATTTTGCTGAATTTACTGAAAGTTACATAATTATACAACAAAAAACAGTTATCTTTTACGTATTTGCAGGAATTTAAATAACATGTTGTTTGAAAGGCAAAAAATTATATTTAGCATAAAATTATCATAATATTTTGAATACCTACATGAGAAAATTTTAGCCTTATATACTACCGCGACTTGACATGCAAATATAGGATTTTTAGTACTAATTAATTTTCATCAACTTAATTAGGAAATCGAGAAGGAATGCAAAAAGATTGGGGTTTTTGTCAAATACCGTTTCCATTAATGAAGCACGTAAAATTATTTTCAATTAAGGAAATTGCAGTTGATACGCCGAATTTTCTTGTTTTGAAATGTAGTTAGGTTAATGAAGCATAAAATACTTGACACAAGAAAATCGTAATGAATTTATTGTTTATTATTTTTACGTTAATTAATTTATTATTAACCGGATTACGGCTTCTTATAGCCGCACGTATAAACGTATGCTAGTTTAACACTTACCTATGTACCTCAGGTTCAATTTCCGGCCATCCCTTAATGTTCCATTTACCCTATCATTTAGGAGTCTATCAGAGAACGGAGTTTGCACAACATTCAAATTGGAGTTGTTTACATAATACCTTTTAGAATATGTAAATTAAATTAACTTATTGTTCTTTGTCGATTGTTAACGGCAACGATTATTTTTTGCAACATTTTAATTAAGAATTTTTGGCGTAGAAATTGTCGGAATTGGTTGACAAATTGCAGCAGAAAAAGCAAATTACGGTAATTTTTACATTGTTGATGGTAATTCAGATATGGCTCTGCATTCTCGACATTAATAGAAACAAGATTAATTCAACAAGAGCACATGATATGTCGCTCTAAACATATAGCGTCGTTTTGACAAATGGCTATGCCAATTTGAATCCACGTCTGTTGTTGACGCAAAGCGTAATCAGAAATGGACCGTGAGATATGTTTGCATCGGCAACAACGTGACTAGCGTTTTCAATTTCACTTGAAAAATAAATTACTTCGCTGTGAAATAAAATATTGTAAAACAAACAATAAATTCTTGTGTCTTGTGTGAATCTTCTTCGCTACAATAGATACGTAATCAGGTTTCAGTTTGATAATATCATCTGTACATATTGATTTTTTTATAATACAAGAAGTAGTATAGGGTACGAAAAATTCTGTAGGTATCTGCGCTAAAACAACTCGAAGAATCAATGTCGTAATAATAAATTGATAAAAAATTTCTAAAAATTATGTGACAATATTATGTCACAATACACAAAAAGTAAGTTGAAAATTGTGTCAAAAGCAGGAAGTGCAATTTAAAAAATATTACTTCCACACAGAAGCATAATTGATATTGATGAATAAAATACATTATCTGGTTATACCTAACATATTTTCACTATAAAAAGATAATATTTTTATAAGAAAATGCATTCAAAATTTTCTATTTTGATTAAGGCATACATTTTCGGTTCACAATTTTTGTGATCTAATAAAAAGACATTTTAGTATGCCGATAGTAATTTTAAATTTTTGATATCGCATTTTCACGGAAACCTTGTCAATTTATTTTCATGCCCGAACAAAACACAAAACTTGCACAAAAGGGATTTTGTGATAGATATTTGGAATTAATGAACGTTTTTATCATTCATTGTTTAGATTGTCATCAGTGTTTAATAACATAAAACTTTCTATTATGTTATTACATACTTATTAACAAGTTTTGTCGATTTTATAGTAGTTACATAATATTAATAATTAATTGGATATGTTCGTAGTGGAACAATTGTTGAATTTTTATAAATTAAATTTATTAACAATAAATTGACATATTTAATCAAAAATTAAAAGTTTTGCTTTTACGAGCCACCTCGACATTTAGTACGGAATTTTAACTTACATAATATAATATTTAGTTTATACTGGCAGTTTTTGCAAAATTGTTTTAACAAAACTTGACAAGAAATTAGAAAACGCCGGTTGCTTTTAGACTTCATTTTACTTATTTTATGTTGTTCTATGTTAGGGTACGGTCGTAGGCTAGCAGTTAGAGTTTTAATTGCTATGCTTCTGTAATAGGTTAAAACTCCAACCAAGTAATCTAGATTTTTACAATTGCGCTTCCCCCCCACTCGTGCAAGCAAATTAGCTGATTTAGGAGCCAAATCCATTATTAATTGTAGACAGCATTTTTATCATGGGATATAGTTAAGGGGTTTATATTGAACGTAAAAAAATAAAATGCAAGCCCGGGGGTGGTATAGGGTTAATTTTGGGGGTTGAAAGGGTATGCAAAGTATATTATTGCGCTTTTCGGCGAAACTTGACTTTTTATCAAAATATGTTCTACAGAAAAGTTGTAGATCATATAAAAATTTACAACTTTCGTAAGAATCATTTTTTACTATGACCTCAAGATTACCGTGAAAAATGTGAAAAGTGAGAAAAAACCAATATTTTTGTTTTTTCTTTTACATTTTTGCAAAAACAATTCAGATAATATTCAGTTTCAAAGTCAAAAATTGTTTTAATTTACATTTTGATGCAAGAATAAAAAATTGTAGTTCCTATAATTGGTTTGAATTTATAAGAAAATTGAAAAACTGATTGCAGCATTCAATTATACGGAAAAATATACAAAAGAAACTGTCTTTCATTGTTTGACCCGAAACTAAATTTTTTTTACAGTAATTCTATAAACCTTCAATTAGAATAATAAAGCTTACCTATTTTAAATTTCCACAAAAATAACTTTTAAATGAAGAAAATTGAGTAATAAAAAAAGTGAAATTGTGATTTCTATATTTGTTTCATTTGAAAAGAAAAAAGCTGGAAGCTGGAAATAATTAAAATCAAAGTGGAATGGTGAGAAAATAAAAATTTGTTTTTGAAATTTTTTAAAAGGAACAAAATTGATAACGGTGCAAGCCACATCTGGCTAGCCGGCTTGTTAAAATTGATCGCTTCATATAAAGCAATAAAATTTGAAATGATAAAAATTTTTAAAAAGGAACCCACCCCTGAGAGTCTCACCTCCGACAAAAATTTGAGCTAGACTGGAGCAAAAATGCACACCCTTTTAACCCCCCAAATAAACCCTATACCACCCCCGGGCTTGCATTATTTTTTTTCACGTTAATTATAACCCCCTTTACCATTTCCAATGATAAAAATGCTGTCCACAATTAATAAATAGTCTAAATTAAATTTGACTGCACTACAAGCAGGAATTTCGAGTCGATTCGAAGAATATTGAAAGAGATAGTAAGTTTAAAAAAAATTATTTTATCAAATTTTTTATTCTTATTGAAAACTTTTATCGTGTTTATCTCAAAACTGCATTTTCAAAGTTGGTAGACATGATATCTCAAAAAATAATGAACTGATCTTTCTACAATTTTACACACTTCTTTTAAGATTTATGTACTTGGGGGTGGACGAAGGATTTTGTTTTTCTAAGATTTGAACTTGTTTTACCAGGAAAAACAGTAGATTTTTTCAACGAAAATCGTGTATTTGACTTTGAAGTTCTCTAAAAAATCCAAAATTCAATTTTATTCAAAATTCTTCGTCCACTCCCGAAATAAAGTAATCTACTAACGAAATTTTTCACGTTTTTTGATTTCTGATGATCCTGTCTCAACTTATCATATCCACAAAAAATCACTTTTTTTAGGACTCGAGGAATAATAGTTAATAACTTCTACAATTTTTAATATTTGTTTTTAAAAAAATAACCAATTATTCTTCAAATGATAATAAACATTATTTAAATAAACATAATCTACCTTTTTTTCGAAAAAAAATCTAGAAAAAGCTTCTTTTTTTGTCCTCATGACTTCCTATGATTTAAAAAAAAATTTATTTTTAGAAATTGATTCTATTTTGGTATTAAACCCATTTTTCCTGTTGTTTGAGAAAGTTGCAATATGGAAATATGGCAATATTAGTTGCAGACATACTAAATATTATACATAATACATTTTTTTTTAAATTATGAAAAACTTACAAATCTGTTTTTGACAAATCAATTTCTCTATAATATCCCTTTGTATATACAAACCTAGTTGCGTTTCTGTTGTTTTTCAGCATTTAATACAACCGGATAAAATATTGATCAATACATCGATTTCTACATTACATACACATTCTACACCCTATACAATAATTGCAATTCCTCAGAATTACTTGGATTTTTATTTACATTCTGTGATTTTACTAAGTTTAAGTTTGTATTATATATTGGTTTTATCTTGTAGCCTTCAGCTATAGGGTAATACTATTTGCGTATTTTGATATTATTTCATTTTGTGTATTGTCCTGATTAAGAAATTGAAATATAATTAAACGATTATTTCTTTTCTTCCTAGTTTAATTATTGTAAACTGGCGTCTTTTTATGAATTACATTTTTTCAATTTATTGAGTGAAACCTAGATAACTATAAAAAACCTACAAACGTTTTACAAAGCACTTTAGCTTGAATTTATATAACAAGGCTAGCTAACTCATGTAATGTTGTAAGTAATCTAGGGTTGAAAAAATGGTAATGCTAACGAAAACATGCACGATAAAATTATTATAGTATACCAATTATTTTAATTAGAATTTTGTAATTTATGGTCTGTGGTATAAATTAACAAATGGTTCTCTGTCCACATCAACGAAAAATAAGATTTGTTATTTAGAAAACGGTAAAAATGGTAATGTTAATGTCAATATGTTTTAGTTTTATTTAAAATAAATTTTGCAAGAAAAATTTTTAGTATTTAACATTTTTAAATATTTTTATATTTAATATAGTATTATAAAGTCATAATTTTGTTTCTATGTAATATGTTCAATATAGCATGAATATACAATATGTAGCGACCTCACACTATCAATAATATATTGTGAATATTTTCAAGTTGTATTGCAGTAGTATTGACAATATATTATGTATTCAATAAAAACTAGATACGAAAAACTACTACTCTCAGTATACATATAATTCGAAAATGATTTTCACAACAAAATGTGTTCTAGAATATCACTCTTCTTCTGTGAAAGCTCTTCAGTTCTACAGTACATGGTATTCATTTTCGTGATTTTTTGTTTTTGATCTTAAAATATTTATAGGACATCGGGGAACTATACTTTAGAAAAATATCCCACAAATACAAAACCTTTACAATTAAAGTTGGGTTAGCCGCGCTCTGCCCAAAACATTGTAAGTGTACATATATGAGGTTTTGCTGTGGCTCTTTATTTATAGACAAACTTACACATATCAGACTTTAAGTTTTAAAAAGCTTTAGAAATTTTTCATATTGGAGATTAATAATTTGTGGTTGGAATTTAATATAATAGTAGAGTCGATTATTTTTGATAGCATAGCTTAAACGTACATTTTTATTACTTTAATTTATAGCTGCTATTTATTTTCACCAAACATCTTTTAAATATTTTATAAAAATAAAATAAGCAATGACGCAAATACATTCAAACTTCTATGCCTGGACAGACGCGACAAATTTGTAGCGGGTATCACATTTATTTTAGCCGTAATTTACGGTTGAAATATTCGTTTCCGTACCTTCCATCGATTCCTATATTCTGCTCTATCCTAGTTAGTTGATTGAATGATGTTAAACGAAGTCTTATGGTACCGCAGGTGGAACAGCGTTTTTTATTATAAAAATATATTTCTTTTTATTTTATTAATCAAATATAACTTTGTAGATGTAAGAATAGTAGTTACGTTGTTTTATAAAATTTAGAAAAGAGCTACTTACATTAGTTATTTGAAGTATTTATTTAGTTTATAATAAAATTAATAAATTAAGAATTTAATTTTCTTTTTTTGAATATAGATATTGTTTAGTTTATGTAATAAAATGTAGGTACACTATAAATTGTCAACGATATTTTGGGATTGTAATAAAAATTTAAATTAAACTTTTTAAAATAATGAGAACAATATAAAAAATATTAAAAACCCACGAATAAGTACAAGTGAATTTATATTAATTTTTTTTCCTACTGACTTAGATATTATTTTAGATAAGAGATTTTTTAAATTAAAACAACAATTTTCAAGATTACTCATAGAACATAACTCATAGAGCTATTATTAAATTTTTATGACTAAAATTTAAAAATAATTTACTAAAAGTAAAAAGAAAAAGTCCTTATGGAAACCATAAACATTATAGTATTTTACCACCTATCTTAGATGGTTGTACGGTAATATTATTTTATATTGGTCTGCAACTTACAGATATAGCGTTATTACTCTTACTATACTTTGACAAGCATTCTACATTTATATTCCCGTTGCTTTAAAGGCATAATCTAAGATTTTTATAACTCAAAATATTATTATTGCTTTCAAGGTGTAATAGTTGAATTTCAAACAAAATTGTAATAAAAATTCTTTGTTAATAACTTATTAAGTATTATTTTAGCCCAACAATATAGACTGCAATATTACTTATTTAATTTGATTTTCTTTTATTACATTCTCTTATTACTACATGTTGTTACACTTTAATTGCGTTTGGCATGTAATAACAATACATTTAATTTTATTGCTCATCTATGTAATATATTTTCTAAATTAATAAAAATATTGTTTATCTACACTGAAGCCGCAGAAGATTTCCTGCATTATTACTAAAAGCTCAGGTTTTGATTTAGACCTATAAACATTTGCATATAATAATAATAAAATAATAAAAAATAATATACATATAGTACATACCTATATCTGTCAACTAGTTATTAATCACTTGTGTAGATAATAACCAATTTTACACCATTGTTATCTAATATATTAATATTTAATTAACAAAAAATAGAAACTCCCAGCTATTATAAGTATTCAGTTGACAATTGACACATCACGAAGGACTCATATACCATCAAAATATAAGTGAAATATTGTATTGTGTATTATTCAAAGTGAAATGTTGAAAGAAAAATTTTATTGATATTTTTTTCTACGAAGGCTGCATTATGTAGTTGTTGAATATTTGTATTTAAATTACTTTTTTCATACTCGCCAGTCAATTGAAAAACGAAGTGAAAAATCATTCTTTTTATACAGTTCGAATTTGCAAGCTTAGGGCAATCGGAAACAACTTTGACAAGGTGTATTGCGTTTGAGTATTTCCTTCGTAAGTCATGTGTAAAACATTGTTGCCTGGTTGAACGCATTTCCCTACTACGGAAATATCTTAAGGAATATTTCAATAGCCTGTTCGTTCGTTCGTTAAGAATTTGATAAAACGGTACAAAACTAAAAATGTTAAAATAAAAAAATACACTGATAATAAATTACTTGCATCATTATTTAGAAACATTCCATTGAGAATGTGATTTTTGATTCCTGTAAGACAATATGAAAAAATTCTGAGACCATTTGGAGATTGAATTTAATTCGATAGTTATCTCAGTTGAAGTAAAATTATTACCAACATGTTATTAAGTTACTTAGAGAAAGCAAAAATTAAATCGAAAGAGAAATATAAGACTGGACCATTTAATTGACAAGAAGATCTACCACTTTCCACTTGGAGATTTATTGTTTTCATATTCTTTAACATTGTTTCTGAATTGCTATATATTATACCAAGGGGTCCATACATTTTTACAACAGGTCTACTTTCCTAACAATATCTATTCACGATGTACTATTCCAATGTAAGATTATTAATTAACCCACAATCTAAAATTCTTAGTATTGCGCAAAACATATAATATATAATTTTTAAAGTAATTGTATCGAAAATAACGACCAAAACAGTTAAACTTTTTACTTTGAGTTCGAGTTTGAACCTTGTCGGAAAATGTTGAACTCAAACTTTAGGTAGCTATTTATGTAGCCCCAAATGAAGCTCCTTGGTGGATGGTTTAAAAATATCTCTTGTATGTATCTTAAAATCTTTCAGATTTACTGAAGCAATGATTGAATAGTTTGAGAGAAGTGCAATGCAACAGTCCGAGTGTCTGGAAAATAAAAAAGCGAATCTACTCCAATGTTATCCTGCCGATATCCAAAAAAAAGTTCATTTTTCGGAATTAATAAAAGTGAAGATCAAAGATCAATAAATAAACTAAGTGTAATTCGGAAACAAAACTTCGAGTCAACGTTTTCAAATGCTTGAGAATAATTCTCACAATCATCAGAATATGCTTTGTACTTGCTGAGAATTGCTAAGACGAACGTTTGTTCTAAAAACTGAAGCTGATAAGAATGAATTGCGAACCTCGATGAAACAAGAAAGAATGTCAGCCCTATTTTTGCTCTCAATTGAAAGTGATGTGCTGAATAATTTGTATCTCGAAGAGATAGTAAACAAATTTTCTAAAGTCAAAGCAAAAATGAAGGCAATTTTTACTTTATAATGAAAACGCAAATATTATAGGAAAAACTTGACATCCAAGTGATTTTTATTATTACCTACTTTAAAAATTTGAAATGTTTTATTTCATGAATTGATTTTAAATAATATAAGAGGTGTGATTAATTTAGTTGCTAAATTAATAATCTCTGGGGGCACTTTACACTTATAAGCGCCAGGCACAGGAAACATTAACACGGCCCCGGATCAGATACCTGTTATTTTTAATTGGATTAGCTAATAAGTCGGATAATATAAAGTTTGCTGTTATTAAAAGTGATTACAAACTTGTGTTTGAATGATTTCACTATTTGATCCCTTTGTTCGAATACCACTAATAGAGAGGATTTAGGGCGACTTCACTAACGTAGGATGAATAAATTTGGTAGGAAATTATTAAATTTATATACATTTTTTTACAGTCACGACGACACTGATAAAAGTTGTTACTTTGCCAAATTTTGTATATTTGAGAATTATTCGCAGTATTAAATTTGGGAAGGTAAATTTTGATATTGACTAAATTTATATTGTATATTGTAAGTAGGTATAGGTGGAAATTCATAAAAAAAATAAAAACGTTTTTTTAATGAAATAATTTCAAATTTCAAATTATACGCGTCGTTTTATTCATTAGCATTCTATACAAAGCACACAAACGTTGAAGCCAAAAAGTAGGGAATTAAATAAAGGACCAAAATATTTTCCTGTTCCGTTCGATTTGATCCCAATAGAAGCGCTATTGTCAAGTACCCGATTGTAAGAAACAAGCTTCCATTGTCAATTGTCACCCTGGGTTACTAGAAAACGAGACGGAAGCGTTGATATTTAGATATTTAAAAGCAATTTCCTCAAACCTCTTTAATAATCCTCACTGATTTAATTATAAATGAAGCTTTCACATTGTAAAGCACTTAAGCTAAGCCGTTTGTTGTTTTGATTTAACTTTAATAAATAAAGCCTTACATAATATCAATTAAAAATATTTAAAAAAGTTTTTTTAATTAAAATTAACGAAGTTAATATCATTTTATCTGCAATAATTAATTATTTTACCTACATAGTACTATTTCGATTTATTCTTGTTTCTTTAAAATTTGCTCTTCGTTCACTAAAAATCTTTAAATATTTAAATTCAATGAGTAATCGAGTAGACACTTTTAGATTATTTAAATTTCCTACGTTAAATATTTAATTATTACGATTCTACACTTAGTTCAGTATTTTCGTTAATTAGAAAAAAAATATATATAGGGCGTTCGATTTTTGACATTCAGAGCAATTTTAGTTTTGGAGATATCACGAAAAGTCAGAAATTGCAGTTTTATATTTATTTCGTTATTATAATATATTGCAATGTATCGGGGTGGGATTTTCAGTATAAAATATAAAACTTCGCTAGACCTGATTACTGCATTTGTTTTGAGCATGAGACTCTCTTTCATGCAATCGTGTTCTAGTTATCCCAGCTAGTTAAATTTTTATTCAATGAAAACTTTAAATGCAAGTTTAATTTATAAATGAAATGATAAGCTTCTGTCCATGCGGTTCAACAGCTGTACGATTCACTCATTGCTACAACAACGTACAATCTACAACCCCCTCCCCCTAATAATTGAAAAGGGACACGACAATATATTGTATTATAGATATATCTTCGATTGAGCACGGAAAACTTCTACATAGTTTAACGTCTATTTAAACGGCTTAATCTAGATTCTAGATGGAATGAGTTGTTCTCGACTGGAACTTGTACTGTTATTTTGCAGTGTAGTGCTTTGAAAATTTATAATTTCTTGCTTATCTTTTCCCAATTTCAAAGTTACTCTATTGGTGCTTCTTAATTATTTGCACGGCAAATCCAGCAATGAAGAGTCGTATTCCCAAAAATCGTACTGGACACATAAATAACAGGAAGTTTCTGTTTTATTTTTAATATATGAAGTTTTCTGAATCTCAATGCAAGTAATTCCCAGTCATTGATCATCCTCGGGAATTGATACGATAGGTAACATAATCCAGGTTTAATCTAAGAAAAAACTATTTAGGATTTGGAAGCCTATATACTACTGAAAAAGTTACTTAGGGTTACTACTAAACCCTTCTTGAACTATTAACCATGGATTTGTAGTTTGTTGTAAAAATGTAATTTCTATTACATTATTTTGATAATATAAGACAAATTCATATATTAATTAACAGAGACGATCTTAAAAATATAAGAATTTCAATTAAATTGTGTGGTATTTAGTAGGTATTGTAAAATATAAAGACATTAATTTATCACTTTTGACAGGTTAGAACCAAGAATATGTGAAAAAGACACACAAAGTAAAAAAAACAAATTTTTAAATTGTGAAAAATGATAAAATACAAAAAAAAAATAAAAAAAAATCAATGCGAAATAAGTTTCTTTCAGGATCATTTTCAATCTTTGAATTATAGTTAAAATTCTATTATTTCAACGTTTCGTTTTAGTTTTTAATATTAAAATTAAATGACCAGTATCATTAATGGAGTAAATAATTATTAATATCTACATAATATTAATAAATTTGAAGAGCAGCAAAAGAAAATTATGGTCTGGAATGGGCGAATGTGAATCAAGATAGTCTATTTATATTCTATACTGAATTTGTGCTAAACTAAAGTCATTAACAAAAGAATTTCTTTTTATTCATTACTCTTACATTTCTACAAAAATGTAGGCTTTTAAGAAAATGTTCGTTAATTAGCATTTATATTAAAATTTTACATCTTAATTGTTAATTGTCAAAACAAAAGTGTTGCGTACAATTTTAGTAAAACGTGCTTCAAATACACAAATGTTATTACAAATTTACATTTTCTTAGAATTATTTCTACCTGCAGAATGCAGAAAATGAAAAATACTTTGCATTCTCCGCTTTTTTTTTATTTAAATATTTTGTAAATATAAGTTTTGATTATTATTTAGTATCGATTATGCCACCTACGCAAGATAAGCTTTTTTGCGCAGTATTAAGTTTTTCTTTAATATTAAATTTTTCAATACAAAATCAAGCCACTAAATGCTTCCTGAAGAATAAGTACTTACTTAGGTGGAGAGTTGTACTTCAATAATAAGCCTTTGTGTTGAAAGCTGGTACATGTATATGATGGTTATAGTGTGAATATAGCTATAGGCAAAGTTCAAGACTAGCTTTGTATGTAATTCATTGTCTTAACGAATTATGAAATTTAGTTACAATCAGACATTGAATATTTACTATGGATGCAATTTAATTAATGTTTAATTAATTTAAATAAGACGTAATTATTATATGTGTGTATGTTAATTCATCTGAATTCCAGTATATAATTACATTCAATTAGATTTTTATTTAATTACTGATAAGTACTTAATTCTTAATTTAAGCAAATACCTGAAATTAGTAATCTATGTATTAAAATACATTGTAGTTATACACAAGATTTCATTGGTATAATTTTTAAATTAAATGTCATAAAATTAAATTAAATTTGGTTAAAGAAGCAGTAAGTTTTTGGCTTTCCAAAATATTTAATATACGCCTTTATAATAATTTATTGTTGCTAGTGATAGATTTAAAAATTTTTGCTGCCAATTAATTTTTAATTACGTACAAGATAATTCAAAATTATATGAATGAAAAAGTTTCTATTTACTAACGAAAATCGTTGACTTTGTAAGTATAGTAATTAAATTCTTCTTGTAATTAAATTTTAAATTTGCCTCTACATAATCAATATTGACGCAACTCAGCTATCTAAAGTTTATACAAATACGCTCTAAAAATTAAATATTCTACTTAAAAAACTTTTTTAATTGCTAGGTTATGTACTTCAAACGCTTTATAGCTTAACAAAGTAAATAAAAGTGTTTTCCTCTTTATTAGTAAATCTGCAACTTTTATTCAATTATCAGATTTTAAAATATTTAATGTCAAGTTTTTACTTACTTTGCTCGAGTACCCTTTTAATACCAAACGAATAATAAAAAAATAAAAATAAATTAATATTATGTAACTTATACAATCGAAACAATAATTATTAATATATCAGTTTAATAATGCTTTGTTCTCTGTGCTCTGCTATTAACTGTTAGTTAATTCCAGTCATGTTTTTCACATTGCCTATCGATAGCAGCTCTTTCCTGATCTTGATTTCTATTACAAATATTTTCTGGTTTTTCTACCTTAATTATTGTGATATTGGCGCACAGTTTTAGTACAGTAGCGCTTATTTACATTATAGAGAGCTCCATCATTTAAAAATACAAGACTATCCCTTTTATTGAACAGCAATGAGAGTGACATGCAAATACAATATACAGCACAACTTCTTATGTTTTTTTTTGACCCAATTTTCAGTAAAAACAGATGTAATATAACAAACATATTATATTATTATCTTATAATAATTACAAAAATGAATTTGCGGTGTATTTGAGTTTCATGTAAATTATCTATTGCACGCTAGTGGTGACCTTTTATCATAAGAAGTTAAAATTTCAACGTGATGATATTTTATACAATGCCCTAACGTACCCACAAAGTCTCAAAATTATAATTAATGTCCCTTATTGATTGTAAATTGCATAATGTGGCTGGGCTATTGGTAAAAAACGTTTTATTCATTTTATTGCTGAAATAAATGCTGTATAGGCTTAGTTATAACTATAAAATAAATTGCTCAATTGACCAAAAAGGTAAATAACTATCTATGTTTTATATGTATTCCTTCAATTTAAATCTCCCTGATTTAAACGAGTATCAAAAAACCATTTCTGTTTGTTATCTTTAAATATCCAATATGACTTGAATGGCTATATAAACTGAACGTTTAGTTCAGCCCTTATAATAAATTGTAATTTTCTACATAAACGGCATCGATTTGCAATTTCTTAAGAACGTAAATAAACTCATATATATTATATATTCTCATTTAAAAAATGTATTAGTCATAAATTTACTGAATAAAAAATAACTTGAAAAACACCAATCATTACATTTATGATTATCTCTTGTTTGAGGATTTATGTCACAGTAAAATAATGTAATGCATATTTTACAGTAGATACTTTTTTTATCTGCCGAAGTTTTCTATAAGTTTTTATAAATGTGGGAAGAATATTATAAAACTGAACAATTTAAATTGCTCCCTTATTTAAGAAAATAGTGTATGATGTGTGTAGTATACAAATAATAACCGATGTAACTGTATATTTCGGTAAAAAGAATAGAACTTTTTACATGACATATTTTTTGTTTTAGTAAAATATTTGCTTTCTATGCGGTATTTTGTTCCAAATGGGAAAGAGCAATCTTCGAGTTTATGAACCCCATGTATTCTCCCACACTCATCCAATATTTGGAATCTAAACATCTGTACAGCGTGCACGAATGAAGCGTTAGCGGGTGTTATGCGATAACGGCGGTCCTAATGGACTCGTATTAAATATCTGCTTGGCTTTCTTCCATCATCTTTCATCATTTCGTGTCATATTGACGTTTGGAGAAGAGTTTTGGTTTTATCGGTTGTTATCGTAAGATGAGATATAGAGGTATTCGTCCTTACGCTTCGGTAATGGACTTAGCCTTGTGAACTGTTCCTTGGAATATTTGAACAGGATCAAAGTAAGCTTCTTCAAAGTTATTTTTCAATTTGTAAAAATAACTGCACAAACAATTGAATAAATCGTTGAATATTTAAAAATCATTTCGTAATGAAAATATTCAACTTAAAATCAATTATACAAGAATTGTTAGTGCTATGCTTTTAAAAGGAATTTTTATGTTTATTTTCCAATTAGGATCATTTCTACATTAAGTTGCAGAAATCAAATTTAGTTTACTACATTTTTCAATTTTGGGTTAATACGAAAATTTGTAGGCTGTTAGTCTAATTTTATATTACATCATCACATGTAGGGATAACTTATTTTGTATATTAAATTCTTCATTAAATGGCACATTTCAAAAATGTAATTTAAAGTAGGTACCTGGCGATAATTATTGATTATTTATTTGAAATAATAATTTTGAGTCGACGAAAAATACAAAAAAGAAAATTTTGTCAACTACGTGGGTTTAACCTTTACAAAATGTGCGTTACGAGTTGTTACTTATTATTTCCTCAAATCATTAATATTCTTTTTAACAAAAAATTTCTTTTAGCGTCGAATCGAAGCAATTACAGTAAATATTAATAAATATTTTCATTTTGATTTCACAGATTGACATTTATTTGAAGTTATGAAGATAGCAAAGAATCAAAAAGTAGATATAGATATATTATTATATACTAATAATGAAGTTGATATCTTTGTGACAGTATTACCTTGAAATGAAAACTAATCGTATCCAAGACTTTTGATGACTGATCAATAATAAAACAATCTTTACTCAAATAATTATTCATTAATTATAAAGCTATAGCGATACTGCTTTTACGCATTACCTACTTAAATTTTAATTGAGTTATTAGGTGTAAAAGTGAATAATTTATGAATTTTCCTTAATGTCAACTAAACACGATGAAAATTAATCATTTTATACTAACTATTGTCTTATTAATTATTTCTAAATAAATGCTCCTTAATAGATAATTATGCAAATTAGTATATGGCAACAAGTATTTAAGTGTAATTAATTGATATACGTTACACGATCAAGTTGTTATTACATGCTTGCTTATTTTAGCAAACCAAAACAACGTAAAATTAACTAATAAGTATACCTATAAAATTCATGATATAGAAAATAACATACAGCAAGTTCTTTATCGTATTTTTCAAATTAAAGAGTAGTTACCTATATCTATCGAAATAAACTATTTTATTTTTTCAAACTGAAAATGCACGAACAAAAAATTTAAAAATGCAAATTTTTTAAGACCACTTAATATGACGTCATATAGCTGGTACACGAAAGTACTTTGGAATTTTCGAATGTTCTATTTAAATTTGTGGTACGTGTGGAAAATTTCCACTAACGTTCCAACTTTGTTTTGTAAATTAATATTAACTTGTTAATTATTAATTTTTTTTTATTTTCACTACGAAACCTAATTTATTACAAAATTTAATTTTATATTTGTAATTATATTGTCTCTCAACTTCGTTTTTGTTTTAATATATACTCTCCTTTATTTCACATTTTAATTTTTTACGTTTTATTTGTTTAAATTACTCAAATATTCTTTTGATTCCTTCAGTGGATTAAGTGGAGTAAGATTGGTTCTTGCTCCCCCCCCCCCTTTAATTAATGTGTTAATTTACTTCTTGTGGTTATTTGGAGATATTTTAAAACAATACAAAAAATATTGTAGGATTTAGTTTAGCTTATTTCAGTCTGCTGGTTAATTAGAAGAAGACCGATTCACGTGACCAAAGGGCTCAGCAAAAACTGAGAAATCATAATGATCTTTTACTGTATTAAGGTTTCAGTTTTCGTCGCTGCCGAACTGGCTCTTTTACAAGAAATTTCCAAGTGCCAGAGTGTCCACGAACGTCGTGTTCCACATCAGAGCACTCACTTGCCAGTGCAGTACCAAAGTCACCCCATCTGGTCTCGTATCGTCGGTGATTTTATTACTTATATTTGTGATTTTCTATAATATCATTTAATTGTATTCTTCTATGCCAATGTGAAAAGTTGAATTTTTTTCACTTTTGGTTCTACTTTGAAGGGCTGTGAACTTTTGTCCTATAATCTGACGTTAGCTCAGATTTTAACTTAAAAAATATGTTCCTAATGACGATTATTGTACAAGTGATTGGTTTCTTGAAGATCGAAGTTGGGTAGCGGTGAGGGTTACTGTGTGGTTGAACTTTATTGACCTTACTTTTCGGTATTCTTAATGGAAATCAGTTTCCGTTTGGAGGTTATTTTGAAATGTATTCGAATAGATTTAGTTGTCATTGCATCTGCGATACTTAGGATATTACAGAGAGATCATGGGTAATGAAATTGATTTAATTGTGTGCCATTTGTTGTGATTTTTTTATTGGTAAACCGATAAGTAATCAAAAGCAGCCGAAAGGACAATGTTTGTGGAATCTCATATACTTGAATTTAAGTAAAACATGCAGATCTTTTGAATTTAAGATAAAGAAAGTACCGCATTGTTAGCCGTTTCTTTTATCTGGGTTAGATTGAATTCTGGACCGATCCGCGACTGCCGGAGCACAGTTGGTAAAGAACAGAAGAGCGAAGGTTTTTTGTTATCAATTGGAAACATCACTTGCTAACCAATGTCGACTCTTTGTATAACCGACCTGTAATTTATATTGTACGTATTGCATAAAAATTTAATTTACGACTTTTACTGCTAATTTTAAAGCAGGTTTTTTTTCTATTCTCAGGATTTTACTTTATGACTCGTTAGTACATTCAAATTTTAATTAAGCCGAATTTAGACTATAGAATTCTTGTCTTATTAAATTTATAGATGGTGTTAAAAGTAATGAAGAAATATTGCATATGATTGGAAACATCTTCTAGATTTGCACAGGTATCTTGAAATTTTCAGGACATCATCGTTTTAGATTTTTTAGACGATATGGACCCGATTCAGGATGACGACGATAATTTTGTTTACTAAATTTTATGGTGAGAGAATTTTTAAATATGTTCATAATTGCGATTTTGATTCTGGTTGGGTATTATGGTAAATTCTAGTAATTACAAACAATCATGAATTAATTGGTAATATACGTGCGGATTGCAAATGGCGAGTTGTGATTGTGTAGTAGTATTTTCGGAGTTGATTTGCTGGTAAATGTAATGTAATATTAGAGAAAATGGTTAGATTTCCCTGACCTAATGCCATTTAACCTTGCATATTATTGTTTGCATTCTGCTATCAGGGCTATTGGGCGTTTTGCGAGGCATTTACATTAATTGTATATACTTTGTATAATGGTGATAAAATAAAAACAAAAATATATAAAAAGCAATCCCGACTACTGAAAATGTGTTTTTTTTAAATGATAATCCCGTTTAAATTTGCTTATTATAAACTTCCTTGCAATTTCCAATTAAGTGAAAAATTATATTGATTGTTGCTTTAACGATAAAAATGTTTCAATTTTACTTTTTACGTTTTAAGTTTTTGAAATAACTACATTATAATATAAAATTATTAAGGTGCGAATTTTACGATCAAAAGAGGTGTGAACGTAAAAATTAGGATAATCGACCATAATATAAGTCCGCATTGAGGATATATCGTCGAACTAACAAGTTCTATCATATTGGATCGCATATGAAACCTACCGATATCGAATATAGCTCATCGTAGTCGCTGCCGCCTTACAAGGGAAAGGGGTGTGCCGCAAGTTATCCATAAGGAACATCAATCTTCAGCTATCGAACATGACAGTCACCCCTATACTCTACGCTATGAGCTCCATTCCAGACCTAGACGCCCGCAGCGTGTAAGACATGACATTATTTTACTCTTGCTGAATTTCAATCAGATCTGGGACGCATTTCTGAACTTGTCACTTCGATAAATAGTTTCAAGTTGACTAAAACAATAAGATGACGTTTGTATTAAAATCGCTATTATGGTAAAGATGGTATAGGAAATAAGGAAATTCAAAATTGCATTGGTAACACCGGCATCGGCGTGGCAAATGAAAAAATCTAACTTTGTAATAAATCGAAATAACGTTTTAAGTATTCAATAAAGAATTTGAAAAAGTATTTACGTCTTTACATTTAAACGTATTTCCACCTCTTCAAAACCCTTACATCAACAATATATTGTGGTGATGAAAAGGTTCACTTTAACAAAAGTAGCATCTAAACCTTTTCCATCACTTCTTACAACTTCGTTTCTTTTTTACGGCTATAGAAAATAGATCCTTAAATACCTAAAGTTTTTCCTACTTAGTGATAATATTATATCCTTGTAGATGGTATGCTATGCACAAGTCGGACATTTAGCAATAGAATTTTACTTTTTAATCCTAAACATGAGTTTCGCTAAAACCTGTTAGATTTGCCCAATCTTTTCTGTCGGTATCATTTGGACCATTAAGTTAAATTTATTTTTCCGAGATACTAAACATGTTTTACGCGGTTATCGAGATTAATAAAGTTTGTTTTAAATAAATATCGTAAACAGAATAATAAAGTAAGCTCAGTTCAAAATAAAAGTATGTAGCATCAGGTTATTCCTGAGAAGGAAATAAATTCTTAGCTTAAAAATGTGAATCGCGTTAAGCTAAAATAAGAGTGTTCTTATCTGTTATAATTACCTATTAAAAATAAAAAGTGTTATAAATACCATGAACAATAATTTTACTTTTGCAAAGTAATAGCAGTAATAAATTATTTTCGTATTTGGTTATGCGGACTATTTAATAAATTCTCGTAAAAGAGTAATGAGTTAAGAAAACAATCATCAAACATAACGAATGAAGGAAATACTAATTCGAAAATTTATCATGCCGGCATAAATTATCATCCAAGCGTGTATACACTTTTATAAAAGCTTGGTAATCCCGCTATTCGTCAGCGGAAGACATCTAATTCCAATTGACGCAAATCTGCAAACTGGATATCGCAGCGCAGCGCAATCCATTATCATTTTATCCCTTTTACAAAGTTGTGCCTAAGAGTTTTCATTGAATTTAAGTTAGAGGTTGGTACGTATCCTTAATGCCCTACTGACAGATGATAGTGAGTGATAACTGTCATTAGATATAAATCGCGCTAATGCGTAGCAAAATATTTGAAAATCGACCAATCGCTTAGCATCGGTTGCTCTTTTTCCGATTGATATTTTTCAGATTAGTTTAATATTAAATATTAATTATTTAACTCGAGACTAAGTTGTTAGTTATCGTTAATATACTATTAGCAAGCCTCGAGGACCTTATTATGAAATTACATTCAAGAGAAATATGCTTACCTGTATTTCTATGTACAGTTTACTTAGATAAATCAATTTTATGTAGATTAATTGTGACATTATCGCCAAATGCGACACAACATGAGATAGTCAAGTACGATCTTCTTAACTAATGTCGAGGACAGCAACGGTTAGATAATTAAATGTTATTTAGCTATATATAATATAATGTTGTATAGGTAGGCACCTAATTAGCATTATAAGCAACTTGGTAATTGTAATTTAAGATGCACTTTGCGAATCGATTATTATCTTTTGAAATTAGATAGAAAGAGAGAATGGGATAAAACAAATTATTGGCTATAAAACTTAATTCGACATTATGTATATTTCGCAACAAAGTTACTCGTATTTGTTAATAATTATTCTACATCACACATTCCTACCCTTTTGATGAGAAATTGTAATTAGGTATTAGTCCCTATAGGGACCAATATACAGTATGTAGCTACAATATGTATTAACAGAACTCAATGCACAACACGCACATATACACACAAATAAACATTAGTTCCTATTAGCATGAAGCGAATCTTTGGGTTATGATATCATTAGTTAAGGTCACGTATTTTAATATTATTATAATACATAGTAATAAATCATTAAAATTTTTGGTCTTTATCTAAAACTTGGGCAAATTGGATTAAACTAAAGCAATTGAAAGAATTGTTACAATTTATCTTGCAAGTTAAAGCAAGATTTTTTGTTAAATTTTCGAGAAAATTAAATTAGCTTTGTTAAAATTTCCAGGAGTGCTTTAAATAAATTTTGAATTTTATAATTAAATAAAGTAAAAAACTTTTATTTTAGGTATTCAAAAATAGGCACATAGTACCTACTTATACTTATCAAATTTATAATATAATTTTGGCAAAGTAATAAGTACTTTGAAAAAGTTGTCTTTTATTTTAAAACTTCAAAGAAGTAAGTTAAAGGTTTGGCTATAAAAGTTATTTATTCACTAAGTTTGATCTTTGCCTTTAGTTAAAACAACTTTTAATTTATTGCATCTAAATCGAGTGGTATTTATCTCTCCACATACGCGCTTAAATTTCATTTCAAACAAGATGAAAAGTAATTCGGTTGCCCGCATAGCTTTTTATTTATTTCAATGCTTTGCTATATTCTATTGCTGTTTAAGTCTATAAACATTAAGTAGAATTAAAACCTCACATTTATTTTACGTATTTGTACGATATAGCAATTTGAATTTTCATGAATGAACTTCAATTCTCCAAAATGTTAACTTAATGCTTTACCATTTGTCAAACATTCTTTATTGCAATTTAGATCTGTTGCACCATGAAAATATCTCTACAAGTAGTAATTATTTTAAATAATATATAATAAATGTAAGCATTTATATTAACGTACTTTTAACGTTGTAATAACGTGTTCTATTTTCGTTATATACACGTCATATTCACCGCAAACACACGTTAAAACCACATTAATTTTTTACATTCCAACAAGTGGAAATACCACTTGGTTTACATAATATTTGATTTCCTGAATTTTAGAACTAAATTTTTACTAAAAGTCACGTCAAAAAAGGACTAATAAAATAAACAACAGTTACGTACCAAATTGTAATATATAAGACTTTTTAGAAAGGTTAGAGTACGGCGTTTTCAAAGAAGATCTTTAATACCTACCTACAATTTTATATTAAGTCGAAACATAAAATTTAAGAAAGCGTGATTACTGAGCAGAAAATAGATAACAAAGTGTTCTATTAAATTTTTCTAACTAAAGAATTCATTTTCTTTGGTGCTCTAGCCACTCAGATAATGCTGATGGCTATGCACTAACGATGATAAACTCGAGAAATATAATAAATAGGATGTTTAAGCTTTGTCGTAAATTATTCGTAAATAAAACTAAAAACAAGAAAAAATAGGGCGTCACAATGTTGTGACGTTGTGTGAAACATTGAAGTTGGTGTTCTAGACAGTATTTACTACCGCCGAAATCAAAGTGCGATAATGTATGGAACAGTAAAATAATTAAACTGAAGAAATGTTCTATTAAAATAAACATAATTTACATATTATAATTTACAAGTTTATAAGTTTAGTTTTCCTTCATTGACTGCACCGCACTTCTGAACCAGCACTATTATAGCGCAATTCGGTTTAAAGATTAATCACATACCTCCATTTCTTGTGGTGTAATTCGCAAACTTTCTTTTGAACAAACTTATCTATCTTAAGAACCATCATAAAATTAATAAGGAGAAGCTGTTGCCAGATAACTTGAAATATTGTTGGTATTGTTTTATCAAGATTTTCTCGAAACCTATTGTTTCTAAGTTTTTTATAATGTAACATTGCAAATGCGAATTTTCAACGTTCCATATTTGGTTTTGTTATGAACTGTTAGACTGGAAGTTGTCTTATGTAGTTGATTTTGAAAAACATTGTATAACTTACAAGAAGTACGTTCTTTATAGGTTCTTTCTTTAACCTGAGTTAACGATCTAGTTTATATCAACGACAATATCTTGCTCGGGAATTCTTATCTTTTCAATGTTTTAACATCTGTTTTATATCTTTCAGTGGAAATGAATTGATTTTGCAGTCACACCAACTTCTTTTATTCACACGTTGCAACTTAGTTTAAGTCGGATAATATTCTCAAAGATCTCACTGTAGTTTTTGCTTGACCGCTAAGTGATACGTCTTCAACTTATCACTAGCTATTCGAGATCGTTATATCTGTTTATTTTATTTTATATTGCAACATAGTTGTAATTTATTGCATGGCCGTTTAGTGTGCATAATGCATAATTATGGTATAATATGCATTATTATGTTCTGTACCTATTGATTTAATGTGATGTAGTTAACCTTTTATTGTTTTCTTATGCCGTTTTATGTAAATTTCTGCTGATAACAAAAAGGTGATTTGATTTAAATTTCAATTTTAAATTGAGGCTATTGGTTTTAAATACACGAACATCATTAATTACCTTTTTGCAACTTATTAGTATTCGAGTCAGTTAATTTTCCATTAAAATAATTCTAATATGATCGTTTTTTTTTAATTTTAATTTATAAGCTACAAGTATTACAGGGGATTAAATTACATATACATAACTTCAGTTAAATAAAATTAATGTATGCTAGGTATAAGAAAAATCAAGAGTTTTTAATCCACCCATTATAATTTTGAAACAATATCACAACAATGAGTTTTAATTGTTGTAACTCTGGTTATAACTTTGATCCTAGCTTATTTGAAAATCCACCATATCACGATTTTGTAAAATAACTTTAAGTTTGGTTAATTCTTTATTTAGTTGCTTCACTGTAAATTAAACTTTTACAGGACATGAACACATGCATAATATTTTATAGGTACTCTTGTATAATGTAAATAGGAAAATGTTAAACTAGTAAACAGTTGGTTTGATTCCAGCCTTAGATATGTGGCGGTCATAGATTAGGGGCAAATGTAGCACATCCACGCACTATAAAACTAATTGCTTTGGTAGCGCAGTTGATTAGCGCGTGTATTCACAGAGAATATGTTGGGATTTAAATTCAGATTGAGAAACATATTTTTCAGTGCACTGAATATGATCATTAGCGTCATGTCTCTAAAGACACTTTAAGAAGGTTTTACAACGTTAGATACTTTTTTACTGAAAAAATTATAATAGCTTTTAAAAACTTGTTTAAAAGTCTTCTCGAGGTCGAAGTAAACTATTGATAAAATTCTAATTACATTTTTCGATGTGTCCAATATAGATGAAACACATTGAAAAGATCTTCTGGGATTCACTCGACCACTAAGTACCAATTGTGTGACAACTATAATAATGATTGCGACAAAATTAAATCTTGAACAACACAATTTTATAAAATTACAAAATTTATTACAGAAGTGATTACCTGTCATATTATAAAGGTACTATTATTCAATCCATTTCCGGTTGTGTCTGCAAATAAATAATAAGCCTGAAATCTTAATGGACGAGTTTTTAAAGACAGACATATCTGATATATGGATAGGCAGCATTGCCAAAATACAGATAAAAGTATCAATTTCAGATTTGCAGACCAAGAAGTTCAATTTAGGATTAAATTTTTAATAAGATGGATTACCTCAGTGGAATGATCACTGATTCTAAACTGAGTTGTTGAAATTTTATATTTAATTACTTACTCTGTTGAGAATAAAGAATATCTTTAATGGACAACAGTCTGGTTAGTTCAAGCGTTACCACTTTCGTAGGATTGCAAAAGTCGTTTAATAGACGAGTGACTTTAGTGACGGGCTGTTTGTTTTGGTAAACTTTGATTGTTAAGAAGGAACCGCACTCATATAGCTCTTCAATAGTTAATACTTAATGGATACTTGTTTTTACAGTGTTTTTGTTTTTTTGTTCTGACAATTCAATTTAAAAACTGATAAAAGAGGATTGGTTAGTATTATACATGTGTGCCGTGCAATTACTCAATTCCGAATAATTTAAATGTTAATTAATAGGTACTAGACTTAAATTGCGTGCAGTGCACAAACGTCATGACTAGAACTTATTGAACCAACAGATATTGGTATTTCTAAGAGGATGAAAACATGTTATGGTTGTATCTATTCACCTACTATACGTTTAAGTTTCAAAATTAGTAGTTGCATATTATATTGGCATGAAACAAGTTTCAAACACATTAGGAAACTGGGCAAGTATTTAGTATAAGGAACCACATCAATCATGATGCGGTAAACCTATGGACCATAAACCTATCTTAATATTTGGTTTTCTCTATCACAATTAACATACACAATCTGCAACATATTTCCCTAGATACTTTTACGTTTGATATCGTCATCAATTATGTAGATTGATTAACCTTATCTCCACTATGCAATAATTGTAAATGAAACAAAATCCAATTTTATTGTATTCATTCCATCAATTGCATGCAGATATGGGCAACTTTATTATAGTAGCTCAGCAAAGTTTATACCGATAACGATATAGACCGGCATTAGTCTGAGTTTAATACGGTTTTAAAAACTGCACTGAATTTATCTATTTATTTCGTAAAAAATAAAAATAAATTTTATACTATAAACTGCTTTCAGTTTGGAAGTGAAATTGTTTATACATTAGTTTTTAGTTTTTTTTATTAAGTTATTCAAATAGAAAGTAGAATTAAAGTTCGCAAATTAATTTGTTAATTTAACTTTAATTCATTTACCTGAAAACATGATTGATAAGCAGCGAACGTGACGTTGAAATGCAGATACGAAAAAGCTGTTTGGCTTGGCTGCCTTGAAACCCTGACGATCCATAGAAGTTGAAGTAATGAATTTCAGGTTTCATTGTGATTTTAAATTGATTTGAAGTTCTTAAACGACGTATTCGTGTATTATTAATTTTTAAAAGTGTTCACTTTTACCATTTTCTGAGTAGGGAATATAATAGTAATATGCATTAATTTCAACATTAATACTTGAATTTGATTTGCTAACTAATTTTTTAAGTAAAACTTATTGAAATTTTGCATATATTTTAGGATGCGTACGGTAATTTTTGTATGCACAATTTAATTAATTTTGCATGCAACGTTATAATTGCAAATGTAGACATTTTAATTGGAAAAAGAGAAATACGAAGTTTGTCCAAATTTTGGAATTTAATATATTATGTAAAAGCAAAATGTTATTATTAATGTTAAATTACGTATACTGTAAACTACAACGAGAACTTAATCAAGTTTTTGTCTAAAAACCAACAAATTAAAAAATCACCCATCTCCAAGTATATTTACGGTCATGAGATTTAATAATTCAGAGAGATTTAGATCGATCTACTTGATATAACAAATTATGAAAAATATCAAAATGTAGATGAAAAGTTACTCGATATTGTAGAAAATTAATTACAGACACAAAAGGTTAAATAACGAAAAAAGCAGTCGTTGATATTTGATACATAAAATTTTAACGTTAACAGTTAATTTGTATATTACATTTTAGGCAATAAAAAATGTAATTCGAAATTATTTATTCAAATAAACAACGCTTATTCAATAAAATCTTTAAATGAAAGAAACCCTAAAGTGTTTTTAAGTCTGTACGAAAAAATAATATCTATAAATAAAAGACGATAGCAACATCAAACGAGAAAATAATATTTCGCTTTTTAGCGGTCTATTGTTGTAAAGAATGCCATATAAAAACAACTTGAAAAGTCCACAATCGATTATTATTTTAAAGGTTGAAGTATTTTTATTTCTACATCCCACAGGAAATATAAACTGAACTAACCTCACTTTGCTTTTGTTTCCAATTAGACTCAACAGCTAGTGCAAAATACAACACGAGATTTTACTTTAGCGTAATAAAAGCTCTTATTACAGATCAAAGATAAAAATCAGGTTGTAGAACACTTCTGATGCTATTGACTTTGTTAACATAACAGTCGTTGTAAAATTAATTGGAAACTGTAGAACTTTATTAAATATCAGATAGTAAAATAGATATTCAAAAGTAATACTTCAAAATTCATTATTGCAGTAATAATATATTTTTACAACGGCTAACTCAAAATTAACTTAGGTAACACATTTAATTTGATAAAATATTTTACAGTTTATTTAAAATTAAATAAAAAATAAAGATTAAAAATACAAATTAGAAAAAATATAGATGTTATGGTGGCAAATGCCATCGACATCATCGAAAGGGTTAATACTTAAATATTACTTGAAATAAAACAACTTTATAAATTTTACTCAAGAAATTTATTACATTTATAGTAATTTCACCCCAGCGGATTATTTTTGTATTCAATTTATTTAATACGGAATTATTTTAAAGATTTGCGGAGGTAAATATACAGAAACAATTTTTTTTAAACAATTTTCAAGTTATGTAGTAATTAAATTGGATGGCAAAGTACTGAAATTTTAAATTTCATATTATATCAAAGAGAAAATTAAAAATACTAAACCTGACGAGATTTATTAATTCAAATTATAACTGTTGACTTTAAGATAAAATGTGCAAACGTAATTAAATTATTTTTAAAGTACCTATATATAAAAAAAAATATTGATTGAAATTGCGATAGCAGTAGGAAACTAAGTGCCGTTTGTTGTATTTTATTTTTACTTTTTTATTTGTTTGTTGTAGTAATTAGTTCATGTTGAATAGAATACTTTACATTAGAGTAACAATATAATAATACCCCAAATTTGAAAGGAAATGAGATAACAATATACACATCAGCTCGGGGAAGTAAAACTTACTATGCAAACGACAACAACGTTTTTTGCCAAAAATGTGTGTGATCTGCTAAAGAGCTAAAGAGTAGCTCACAAAAAGTATCAGCTAATAATACTACGAGTTATATCGAATAGTTTCCCAAGTTTGTGAATTCAAAGCTCTTGATAGGATCTTGTTTGGATATCGATATAATACGTATTACTGCAAGTAGTCAAGCAACAAACTAGATACATAGTACTTACCTGATGTAATTTCTTATAATTTAGTCAAAAAATGATTACGTATATAATAAACTTTCCAACTTTTGTTAATGAAGTATTAATTGATGAACTTATGAAAGTTCTATATTTAGTGAGCTAATTTTAAAATTCATTTCGACGTTAAAAAGTAGTTAATCAATTTCTGATTTAGCTGATGTAATTACATTTCCCAGCTTGTAATTATAGTAGATAAATTAAAATTAATTTAGGAATTAGTGTTTTATTTTATATAAACATTATTATTAACATACATTTTTTGGTGCAATGAACACCTTAAATTATCTTAAAGCTTCAATCCTACACAGAGATTTCATTTTACCTCAAAACAGAAACTTCCAAAACACAAAACTTATTTAATTTTTCACCCGGCTAAAGTCAAGGGTGTTTTTAAATCCATAAACTAATTTTCTCACAATAGCTTTCATTTCCGTTAACTTCAAGAAATTTTTTCAAAAATATTATGACATTTATTTCACAGATCAAAGAAAGTAAAATTTATTGTGTGCTATCCATTCTTTAGTTTAGAATCGCCTAAATGTATTGTTTAATGGCTCTGATATAATGCGTTTACATATATCTTTTGTAGTTTTATCTTTTCTTGTACGCTGTATAAATAAGCCTAAATCAGACCAATTTAAAGTTATACAATACAATGACGAAAAATTAAAATCTGCTGCTCCTTCTAGCATTTTAACATTTGTCAATGTTTATTTCATTCTTAATACTTTAAAATAATGTTCTTTTCCATCAATAAAACTTTCTTATTCATTAACTATGGGTGGTTCGTTTTCTGCACAGATTGTTTTGTGGAAATAGACGATTTTCCGGCGTCCTTTCGACACCACTGTTTAGCCACAGTGATATTTCAACACGAAAATGTTCGGTTTAAATAAATATATAAGGGTTTCTATTTGATAATATTTATATTTTTTAAAAGATAACTTTCAATTATACGAGTATAATAAAAAATAAAGTCTAATATTTATAGAAAGACCAAAGAATTGATTTTAACAACCACAGACTTGTTACTTTGACTTCTTTTACATCAAAGCAAAATAAAATACTTACGCAGCTAAATCAATTTCTCGATACATATGAGATATTGGTGGTGCCGAGAATGGCTTCTTGAGGTACGATCAACTGTTGAGAGATATTTTCAAGTTGTACAAAATTTTGTTTACAGTTGGTTACACCGAAGTGCTCACGGCCAATTGCTTTCAATAACGAAGATTGTAATTTTTGTTGTCTTAAAATACATAAACAATATATTATAAAATTACAAAAATAATTAAGTACCTAATATTAATAAGTTATACTCTTGATCAAACTAGGTCCATCTATATAATTATGTGGAACATACATAAAAATTTAAATTAAAGCCAATATCGTTTAATAATAATAAAAAATTGCAATGAATTTATTGGGATGGCTCTTCAGAATTGGTGCCGAAACTGATGCTTCTATGTGCAATATGTGCATTCTTATCCGTATTTTATACATCTTTGTCGTACTTAAGTCGCACTCAAGGGCAAGATCGGATAAAGTTTCGACAACATTTAACTCAAATATTATTTTTAACTCTCCGAATCTCCTATGTGTAACGTTAAACGAACTGTTATTTTTTACTAAATCATGCATTCGCGCTAATCAAATTAACTTAATCGAATTCACACGAAGTTTTGAAAATATAAATCGAAATTCAGGACTTTGTGTGGAAATTATAATCTTTGAAACCAGGTTTCACGAAAACAATTTCTCTTTTCAGTGAATAAGGGATCGCATATAGGTCGATCCGCTCCTGTAGACCTTAAAATCAACAGCATTGGAAGCCAATAATTATTTATGTAGGATATATATTTAAATTATTATTCAATAATTATTTTAAATGCTTTGTTCTGTACTATTTAATTAACTTTTTTGTTACTTGCAATGTTATGTTTGCCAATTGAAAATCGTTCCCTACAATCTTTGTTCATCCCTAGAGTCTAATTTTCGTGGCTGCCCCAAATAACAGAGAATCACTATTTCCCGATGTGTTCTGAACATTGCTCTCAGATTTTTATACAATTTTGAACTGTGTTAGTTTAGTGAATTTCAACTTTTAGCCCGCAGTAAATTAAGTGAGATTCTTTTGGAGTACATAAATGCATCCGAAGCTTTTACATAATGTAGTGCATTATTTATTTTATATTAGTTACAGTAAAATTAATGTTAATCTTCAGTGTTGTGTTACTAATTTGTAAATACCCGTAATTATCCAAAATAAAAATTACCATATGTGCTGCATGCTACACATACGCCGCATTAAATTTGGATTTTCATGTTTTATTGTGATGCAAATAATATTTTAATGAAATCGCAAACCTATTTATACTCAAAGTGAAATAAAATTACGGAAAATTAACAAAATATAATAATTACTTAATTATGCATATTGTGAAATAATTCATTCAAAATCTTCACGAATAAATAATTATTTTTCTCTAAAATATGTAACCTCCCTAAAAATGAGAAAATATAAAGCAAACGTTATAAAATTGCTCAATTTATAATTTTGTGTTTAATAAGACGTTCTATAAATATATTTACCGTAACAGACGACTTGGAGTTGACGTTATAGTCATTGTATTGTAAGCTCGGCCCCTTGCACGAGCTTTATTAAGGCGCTAACTCCCTTGTCGTCACCATGGCAACGGAAGAAGTGTAGGCTGTTTGGCCTGTGCGATCACAACACGTAAAGTTTCGTATCAATTTAAGAAAGACCTAGTTTAACGGTTTCTGGGCAATCTGAAGATGGAATCACTATTATAGGTTTCAGATATGCCCTTGCTCAGTTGTATTTATAAAACTTGTTGACTTTTTTTACCTTTTTATATAAAAGTCAATGACTTACAAAATTGTAAATCAATTAAAATTTTACGTTTAGTAAGATATATAGCGTAACTGTAGTGCACGAAACTATCTTTACCACTAAGTAACTTGAGTTTTCCAAGGAAAACCGACAGTAAATTGGTGCATATCTAAATTAAAATTGCAGATTATTTAAAGAGTTATGTCTTAACACCTTTAATAACTTTTTTCTCGAAAAGCTCTACGCTGAAGCTTATTATTATAAATTACTCAACATTTTTAACCAAGTCAGTGTACTTGTATGATGCAACGAAGAAATAACGTTAAAATTACTTGGTAGCTGTAATTCAACATTTTTTATAATATTTAACAATTGGCGTCTGTAAAAAACATACGTCGAGGGTAAACTGTACAAGTTTCGACAGAGCACGACAAGATCGTATAAAAAGGAAAGTACGTGTATTGTGTTCAAATCAAAAGTCGTTAAGTGACATAATGTCAAATACTGTAATTTTACAGGAAAACGCAATTTAAGCTTTTGAAATCTCAAAAGAACATATTAAATTGAATTTATTCTGATGTTTACCAACCTAATCTTATTAATTAATTTTAATAATTAATAGATATTAAATAACACAATATTTTTCGTATTCTTTGCCAATTCTTGGTAGATAGAAAATCCCTGCTCGGGCGCCAAATTTATAATACACAACTCATTTACATAGGATTTGACATATTATATTTTATATACTTATTATATCTAAAGTGAACCAATTTCGACTATATCATTTATGTATCATACTTATCTACAAATAATATAAAGTATTTCGCCGACAGGTCATATATTATTATATCTTACTAACTACTGACGTCATGAAAGTCCAAAGAATATACTCTATAAATTTTAAGTGATCCTAGGCCCATCGCTGCTTTGTTTTAAAATCTTTCAATTTCCACCTATGTGGTATTTTTCAGGTTATTTCTTCAGTTATTGAAAAAATATTTTGGAAAAATATTATATGAAACCTAGAACAACCTGGAACAACAAAAAAAACTTAATTTGTTTGAAAGTTCTAGGCTGGCCTAAAATGTTGCTCTCGCTCCCAAGACTTTAGTTTTGGAAATATCAAAATAATTTTTTGGAGCAATATAGAACAAACCTAATAAACTAAATTTAATTTTTTTGAAAGTACGGGGCTAATACCAAAAAACGGTATTTCGCTTTATTTTTTCAATTCAAGAGAAAATATTATGGAATAATGTAGAACAAACCTAGAACAACTTGGAACGACTTTCAAAAATCATTTATATGGAAAGTGCGGGGCTAAGTTCACACAAGTGGTAGAATAGCCCATTGTTTAGGGATAGAGATTAAAATAATATTAGAGATACCATTGCCTCATGAGCAGATGACAAAAGTTGCTTGACTGATACTTTCTCAATAAATTACATTTAAAATTCCGACCAAATAATTTCATACTTATCTACTACCACTGTTTGTTCTTCGTTTCCAAAGTTTTATTCTGCACAATGCATTAAATTATAAGAAAGTCGATTTTCTATAAACTTACAAATTTTACTAGGTTTTATTTCCGAGGTGGTTTCCGAATGGAAAATATTTATTCGATGTGGTACATTAATCATATTTACTGGTGGTTTATAAAATTAATACAAAGCCAAAGATATTTTTAATTATAATAAAACAAATAGTTTTCAATATACTCCTATATTTTTTTAATGCACTTGAATATGATGGTTATATCTTTAAACTTATAATAATACCGAAAAAGAGCTGATCAGAAATGTTAGGTTTTTTTTCTGGTAAAAACTCAGAAGCCTTTGTACATTTTAGTCCTAAAAAGTAAAAAATGGTTTTCAACAAGTCGGCCAATATGTAAAATTGACAGATGAGTTTGCCTTAGTTTCTCTAAAGTGGTTGCTTCATTATTTTAATTATATTAATCCCTATTTATTTCGTTTATAAAATATTTGGTGTAGATTGTTCTTCAAATAAACACAAAACAAAATTTAAACTGAAGTTGATGATATTTAAAATAAAATAATAAATATAAACCAGTCGTGCTCAGATTGTGCTTTGAAGTCAATTTAACATACCAGCTCGTTGTACAGCACGTTATAATAAGTTCCTTGTAACTAGATAGGTACTAGAGTTTTTTTGTTATCTTTGAAATGTGCAAACTACTCGAATTTTAAAGTAAAAACCACCTAAAAACCCAGCATGTAGAAATAACAGGATAGCCATTATAAAAATTTAACTAAAACTCAAATGTTGAAGTTTCAATGCATGTGAAAATGAGCAAATAGTAAAATAATCTCCCTATATTATTTTGATGCTTGCCCGGCAAGAATTTAATAAGATAGAAACAATAAACTGTCCTATAATAATTTTAAATTACAATTTTCGATTTCTGGAATATCTCTAATATTGTACTTTTCGCTCAAAGCATGTATTTTAACTTTAATGTTTCAGTCAAGTTGTTTTTGTTCACTTTATTTTCTAGCTTTGAAAAGTGGAAACTACTCTAACTTAACATCTAACTGCTACATAAAAACCAATTAGTTCAAACCATGCAGATTCTAGATGTCCTCCGGCTGATGTACGTACTTTAGTAAAAAGCGGTACCGTAATATAGCGAATTGAATTCTGAAGATATCCACATTTTTCGCTAATAATTTTATGACACTGTTTAATTGTTGCAAGCTTCGTCATTGATAATATTTTCATTTTATTTTCGATAATATTTAAAAAATTGTCTTTGAAACCATTGTATTAAAAATAAAAGTGCAGTTTCCAACTAAAACACTTTTGACATTATTTGTCTTCTATCATTTTATTTATCTGAGGTCCGTGCGAGATTATCAAATACTCGTATTTTATAACAGATGTAAGATCCTGTGTAGCATTGGTATTCACAACACTACAGAGTACTCGCTATCATTGTTGAAGTCACATCATTTTAAATTCGTTCTGACCTGTGCTTATATTTTTGTAGTTATATAGTTAAAATGTAAGATTATACTATTTTTATTTTTTCCAGGTGAGCGAGAAAATTAATCATCTGACTTTCTTTTATTTTGACATTTTTATTATAAATATAAAAGTGAAGGCGAAAGCGAAATAAAAATGGAAAAATAAAAAGAAACAAAATAAACATATATAAAAAATAGTATAAATAACAATTTATATTTTACATATTAATTATGAAATATTATGTATTCTCAGTAAAGTATTATATATTTTAGCTATATAAAATTATAGTACTGATTCTTACTTATTTAATATATTATAAAATGATTTATAATTAAAAAAAAAATCTGTTAAGTAATACAATCGAAACTGTTATTTCAAACGAATTTTAAGCAAAGGTAAAAATTAAAAAAAAAATTTCTATTTGATTTTAAAATTTCATATTTTATATCATCAATCAGTTCTTGTAGCTTAACAAAAACAACAATAATGAAGTATCAACTTACAGTAAGTTAATAAATTATAGATTGTATTACAATCAAAAAATGTTTTCTGTACCATTCAGATCGGAAAAGAAATCTTTGAAAATAGAAAATCTATGTGTATCTAAAACTCAAAAAAAACTAATTTTATCTCAGAGTAAAACTTCTCTTTGTTTTCCAGTAAACATATGTAAATCAGCTATATATTGCGTTCCGACCCGGACGTTTACGCAAATCCCTGAATTAGACCACTAACCTGCAACGTTATCTACCCCCTGCAGAGTTGGTTACATTGCTACTAAGGGTGCTTCTCAATCAATACTGTTTTTCTACAAATTTGTTATTCATAAGTTAAATTATACTTTTCTTTACTTTAAAATAAATTGTTTAAATTTCAGAAAACTTGTGTAATAGGTAATCGAAAAAATTTAATCAATAAGTTAGTATTTTAATATATTATGATGAAATTCATCAAAGTACATTTGCTTGTACATAATAATGAGAAAATATTTTTACAGTTGTTGAGTATATTCACTCGACTGCCAATTAAAATTATTTATAATGTATATTATATTTTTTTAAAGATTTTGATACATTAATTGATTTTAGATAGAAAATTTGTTGAACATATTTAAGCTGGTGTAATATTAAACATTAGTAATATACATAAATGATTAAGATCTAAGATAATTAAATTTAGCACTTTCTCCACTTGCCTTGAATGCCAACTCAGTAAAGCTATCTCAAATAGACGAACGTAGTGAAACCATAGTAAATCCGATTAATAGAATTGTGGGTTCTTAGAATCACGCTTTGTAAAATTCAATGTATCTATAAGTGTTGAATATACAATATAATTTGTACCAAAAGTAGTCCTAACAATACCCTAACGAAAGTTATTTATCCAGTTATTCGAATTTGTAATTTATTTAGTTACAAAATTCTATGAGCTGAAATAAGTATAAAATTATAATACGACCGTTATAAACTTTTACGAATAATAATTTGCCGAGGTGACAAAGGTATTTTCAATGAAATTACTGAATCATGTTAGAATTTATTTCAAGACAGTAGATTTAATGTAAGTAAAAACCACATCAAATAATTTTTTTTAAATTTGCTATGATTAAGCAATGTCGCAACTAACAAAAATTTGCCCGACTACAAAAGTAATATTGCAAAATTTTCTCAAAGAACAAGCTGAAGTGCATCCTTAACCAGTATTTTCAATGGACTTGAGGAATTATGCACGAATTATATCCGACTGCTACAAAGGTAAATTTAAATTATTTTGTGTTTCTAAATTTTTCTTTCATGTAAAATTCAAAAGATGTATTTTTGTCAACAATTTCTTGTTGATTACTTCATTGAAAGTTTATTATATGAGGAAATTTAAATTTTTGATTTCACACAATACAATTCGCGATAATACATTAACGATAAGTGCATAGCAGAACTTATCATTTAATTAAATTGAGATTGCCTCTAAATTTGATATTTCAGATATTCAATTGGTTAAATGTTCTAATTACAAATAACTTCCAAATACTGACGCCACAATCAACTGTTATGTGAAACATAAATTAAATAATGAAAAATAATAATTAAAATATCTTCATAGTGGTTGATTTGAAAAAACATGCAAATGCCCTTCAAGTTCTGAATTTTGGTAAAAATCATAAATATTATACTTTTGCGTTTTTAAACTTTTTTCAAAGTAAATCTTTTTAAATATCTATACGGTTTCAGTTTAAACTGTTCCACGAATACTTAAGTTTGGTAAGTTTAAGTTAAGAAAGTCTATCAGTCCAAGACTATTATTATGCAGTTCCATTTAGTTTTACCATTAGTATAATGTGGAGAAAGTTTTTTTTTAAATAACCTAATGCTCTCTGAAAGGGAAATAAAGCTCTATTTTAATAAATTAAGGAACTTAAAGTTTTTCCATTTTTATAATGTTTCAAGAAAATGCAAGTTTAAACTGCTTTAATCAGCTATTAAGATCAAGTATAAGTGGTAATTAGATAGGTTAACTTTTAATTATGATAGTTATCTGCAACCTATAATATTTTAAGTAGTTCGGTAAGCAATGACCTAATAAAAGGCAACTTATCAACTGTTAACAATGTTTTGAAATGAAGTAATTAATTAATAATTACTGAAATGAATAATTTACTGCAAATTACAACAAATAAGTAGTACAATACTAATTTGAGTTTTTTAAGACCGAAAGAAAAAATAATCGTCACTGTTTGCAGTTTGGAAACATCTTACAAATAAACCTATTTAATCAAAGTCGTTTTAGTTATTAGAATTAATACCGAAATTAATAACGTATTTGCTCATTCACTTCAGTTATATAGAAACGATTTCTTTCGTATAACTCAAATATTGACGTAAATTACTTTTGAGTGAGTATTTGCGGCAGATATATTTGAGTACATACCACTTGAGATGTTTATATACTTGTATTTACATTCTGATGATCAGATAGCTGTCTTTGACGACGCTAAAAGATGTTCACTGCATTTACTCTCGAGTGGTGGTGTAACGAATAAGGGGCGATAATGCGTGAGAACTTAAAACCCTCGCGTTTTATTGCAAAACATTTCTCATAATATTTTCTTAAAACACTTTAATTTTGTATAATATGTACTATCCCTGATGAATAAAAAAATTTGTTGGTAAAAAATTAAAATTGAAATTACGTCTACAGTGAGAGTTTCGTATTTTAGAAGCACCTTTAAAAATCGATAAGCATCAGATTCAGCCAATCATAAATGATTCTACAAATCACGTAAAAATGTCATTACATAATTTTAAGGGGAAGTAATTAAAAATCAATTTCTAATGTTAAGAACAGTTAAGATAAATAGATAGAAATGAAGAAGTATAAAAGAGGGTTAATTTTATGCAATTCACATTATTTCAAGATTCAGTTAATTATATCGAAAGAGTATAAGACTCCAACAGCAAATTGGTATACCACAGAGGGTTAGCGGAGCGCCCTAAGTGAGTGGCTTAATAATTCATCTTGACAATACTTCTTCAATGGGAAAGTTCACGAATTTTTGATTTTTATATTAAATAAACCATGTAAAAAATATAAGTAGTCTATTTTTTTTTGTAAATTTTGTATTTTTAAGGATTATAAGCTTTTACGAGGAATTTTTTAATTTAGGCACTCTAGAGGTATTTTGTAACATACAATATTTGGAAATCAATTTCTTTATGTGTAATAGTCATTACAAGTAATGGGATGTTAGGAAAACATCGATACAAAATACTCGAATAAAATATTATCATAAAATGTTTAAATTTCCAACTTTCGAAATGTTTTTATTTTTTAAATTAAGATTTATTATCAATACGTATAGGTTCTTAAAATTGTCTGTTAAATCGCAACATAATCAATATGCGATATAAGACAATCATAATAAATTGTAATATATAATAAATATTAAGACTTAACATAAATTTATTGATATTATAAAAGTCGAAATATAACAGTATTATTATATTGTATAATCTTATTATGTATCTTATCGTCAATATATTAATATTTATTATTACATGCAGGGTATTTTACAAATAGGTTGTTAAATTTTTTTAAATTATAATAATAAAATAAAAAAAGCTGTTACGCTTTAATTAAATAAAAATACTTGAGACTGTCATATTAAATAGCAAATCACAAACATTACATGCGAAATACACTTTTTTAAATAAATATTCCGCTATAAATTGAGTTTTTAATCTTTCAATCTTTACTTACACTTTCAAATTTAACATTTAGATTTTAGCAGATTTCCTGATCGTCGAAATAACGTGTTTGATGGCGTACATTCAATCAAAAAGATTAAAAATGTCAAATCCCACCGCTTAGTTTATATAATAAGCATGCTAACTACAATAATAGAATATAAAGACTTTGAATGAAAAATATATATCAGGAACAAGTTATAAAAATTATTATATTACATTACTTATATTGTATTACATTTCAAAATTCAAGCTAAAATAAACTTGCAATAAAAACTAAATAAGTATTAATCACCCAGTCAGAATTAGTAATATAATATAATAAACCAACCCGAAATTGGGCATTACAAAAACAAAGATTGCATTACGAAAAAGAAAAAATTAATTGAAGCAACATTAAATTTTTATTTAGTATAGAAAATCATTAAAAAAATGAAAGAGATATCAGTTTGCAATTTCATCTTAATACTATGTGCGAGAAAGTCTCTAACAAAATTAGTTTTAAGGCAAGAATTGAGCAATACCCCGTTAAGAGAATACACATCACGATATAAATCAACTTTGTCATTATTTTTATTAAATGCGAACACCAGCTTCTAGTTAGTGTGGCAATAATCAACAAAAAAGCTAAAGCTCTTCTTATTGGGAGCCCTACAAGACTTTCAGATTAAACTTCTTTATAATCTCTTTTGCAGTCAATAATTGAATTTATAGTTTATAATAAAAACCTCTAAAGAAACTAAGTATCCCAGAAGTTAACTTCAGATGTCGGTTCTCAAAGTAATATACATAATATGCATTTTGACACTGTGTGCTGACGATGATATAACAAACCGAAACCGGTAAACAAGCAGCGTAGTGTTTCATTGCTCTTGCATTGGAAATAATACTTTGCACATAATAGATATATCCTTACATAATATATATTATATTATTTAGTATACAAAAGAAGTGCAACTTCATTGAAATTAACAAAAAATCCAAATATTTTTAAATTATTAATGTTAAAATATCAATTTTTAAGTATAATTATAAGTATAGTATATAATATATATTAATTTTGTAAACATGGTATGGATGAAATAAGATTAAAAAATTTAATTCACTATAGTATATTTGTGTTGGTATCGCAGTTCATGATATATCTATCTGGAGCATATTACCAATACCAATAAAAATTAATAATTTAAAATTCAAGAAGAATATGAACAGAGTTAGAGTAATTACATTTATATAAAATTATAAAATCTTTTACATTTATATTTCAAAGATTATTATATTACTAGATGTTTCGCAGTTAAAATTTGATAATATTAGTACACCGTCAATTTTCACTTTCTATTGTATTGTTACATCAAGTACAAGATTACGGTTGTTAATAACCACTTTGAGTTAATTTTACTAAAACGTAGCTGGTGCAAATTATACCACCAACTTCGGATTCCAAACTTTCCTAAGTAAATAATATAAAATTGTTTACACAAAATCTCCATAGATTTGTAAAGTTGTATGCGTTGACTAGTATATTAGCTTTGGTTATAGTAGTTCAACCACTAAAACGTTAACAGTTGCAATTGAAATTGCAGGATCTAAAGTAGTTTGTTATAAATAATTTATAATAAAATAATAATACTTTGTGTAAAATATTTACCTAATAAAATAATAAATTTATTATACCTGATATGTCAAATAATTTGTTCCTGACTTTTGTTTTTTTTTATCTTAAACCGACCTAGTATGTGTTACGTTTCTAATTAATTATTAAATTCGTCATTAATTACCGTAGCGAATTTTTGTTTTTTATTTCAACCAAAAGAATGCGCAATGAGTGCCTGGTACAATTATAAATTCAACCAATCAAGTATCGAAGCACGTTAAGTGTTCCTGGCACTATTATCGCAATTTTCATGTAGTTTAGTGAAAAATTGCAACGAATTCAGTTGTCAATAGGAACTGTAATATTGCTATTGTTAAAATGTTGTTAAAAAAATTGGAAAGTCGATAAGATTCTAATTATTGTTTGTACTAACAAATTTAATTATTTGATTTTCATATCTACAAGCAACCAACATTTCATTTAAATAGCACCACACCACTTATTTCAATTACTCGTAACTGTGGCGCCGCAGAGCAATTTCGTCTAAGTAATTATCACAATTGAATAGTGCATGAAGTGGCTTTCGTTATTAAATTAAAGATTGTTGCTTTTCGTCTTCTAGGCGTTTTCATTTATAATTTAATGTCAACGACATGCAATATAATTACGTATAAAGCTAAGTAAATTGATTTTGTGATGGTTTCATTTAAAGTTTATTGATTTTAGGTATTTTTTGCACATTTGACTGCAATTTCACGATTGTTTGTAGTAGACCAAACTGCACTATCAAATGTGAACGCTGGCTACAATATTACTTAATGTTGTACATTTATAGATTATGCGTACTATGTATTGTTAAAATTTTCACAAGCAATAAAATTTTGTGATATTTTATACTGGGTTAGTAATAACTTTAATAAAACAAAAGTTTAAAATTTTACTTGTTATGATACAAAACAAGTCGTAACAACTTTTTCTTAAAGAAGCAACATAAAATTTGTTTCTATTACTTTATATTTATTTTAAAGGTAAAACAACTTTTGTTAACTTCGGTACGGTGTGCTTGCATATTATACAAGTATAGAGTAAGTTTTAACTGTTTTATAACTTTTAGGGAATTTTTTAAGACATTAAAAGCGTTATTATACTCTAATGTAATAAACAAAGTTTAAAATACAATTTTGGCGAGTAAGAGAATTGGTTAAATTAGAATTAATTTTTCATCTGATAAGCGTGGTAGATAGAATAATGTGTACTAAGATTGTAATTAACTGATGTAATTAGTTAATGCAGTGATATCCGTTACCTAATATTTTGTTGCAAAACTAAATCAATTTATTGGTACCCACCTAGGTTAAACGAAGCAATTACGCTGTTACTCGCAAAATTAAATAAAATCCTCTGCTATGTATGAAAAATTGTTTTTAATATTATATTATATTTTGAATATTAGTGTTTAGAACTTTAATTAAATTTCAACTGTATAAATTAATTTAACTCTTCATTCATTACATTGCGACATTCTTTGTACTAAATTGTCTAGGGTAAAAGCAATTGATAAGCAATGACCGAACTTTATAGTGATTGAGGGTGGTAGGGCCTCTATTACTAACGAAACCGAATTCGAGCCAACAAAACCGCGAAGCGATGTCCTTAACTTAATTGATTTCCTGGCAATTTTGAAAGATTAATACGTGATAGGTCATTTTTAATATGACTACCTTATGATAATAACTTTTTAAATTATTTATAAAGTATATCCTGCCTTTCCTTTTTAATTGAAGATTTCAGATTGCGGTGCACCCTGCCATCCTAGAGTGGTATTCTGTTGTTTTCCAATTTAGTTTATTACGAAATGTTATCGGCAGTGTCAAAATAAAAATGATTTGTAAGTGTAATTTATTAATCAATGTATTGGTAGTTAAAGAAACTTTCGCTAAAAGGAATTAACCGCCGCTATTTGAAACGGTTTGAGGATGTTTGACGCATGCGCAGTCTAATTTAAGCGTTCAAATTTATTATGATTATTGTATTTAAATAAAAACACTAACGTTACAGCTAACCAAAGGAAACATCCCATGTCAAAGCTAAAGATCCATATAATATGGATTTGTGCAATTATCGATATAAAAGCTAACATTTTGAAAACTCGAGAAACAACATTACAAAAGTTGTATCGGCATCAATAGATTACAAAGAACTGCGCGAAAGGAAAAATGATCAAATTTATTTCTGATTACTTATATTACCCAATTCCCAGACTACATTATTTTTCGTTTAGTTTCTGTGACAAGTTTCTAATGAAATACGGTAAAACTAAGTTCACACTTAAATATTTATTTAAAGATAGACACAAAAATGTTCCCCATATGCAGATAGATGAGCTGCAATATACTATAATATTATGTAGGTACAGTGTTGAAAATATACTGTTTTTAAATATTTATTAAAAATTTAATAGGTATATTATGCGAGCATCACATAAATTACAATATAAAGACAAGTAGGTACTTAATTCGTTTGCCAATAATTAAAATTTTGTTTGAACGTCCACTAAATAATTTTATAATTTAAGTCTTAGGTAGAGCCGCTTTATCACTTTGCGGAATATAATATATATTTAGTTACCCTCCCTTCTCTAATTACTAAACCGTGGTGACATGAATCATTCTAATGACTGTGATCATCAACACTCACCTAATTAATCTGGTACTCTGCGATCAATTCCGAACCTAGAAATAGAAAGAAAATTTATTAATCCAATAAAAATATAAAATTAGCTAAAGATTGAAAAAATAAACTTCAAATCTCTTATTATAAGCATCAGTAACACAATGGTAAATATACCTGCACGTGAATTGCATTATTAATTGCTTTGTAAAATTAAAAGTTATATCTTCACCAGGTTTAATTAAAATGTATACATGTTTTAATAGTATGAGACATAAAACGTACATTTTATGCAAATAATATATAAAATCTAATCAAGTTCTTTCTCAGCAGAAAAGAGAGCGCGTTCGAACAAAAGTTTCGACTTGATCAATATTTAAGTTATGTAATATGCAATGAAATCTTAGCAAACGTTTGTGTGCGAACTGGTATGCTTGGTGGTAGAGTAATGTAGATGATTTGTCATAAACTGGTGTGGCCATTTCAACCGTTTCTCAACGGGTCGACAGGCCGTGAAATTAAGTGCGAGTTGCTGTGGTTCTACCATCGGATGATACAAAGTTTCTTCCATCGCTTTTGCGCTCGCAAAACATGCTATGCTATTTTAAAATCTTATGAAGCGCATTACTTTATTTTCCGTAAAGAGAAGTGTCATCTTTATAACTCGTTTTTGAAGCAATGTATAGATATGTGTTATGGTTCCTTTCTATGTGTAAGAAATCGTTCGTGAAATATAGCGTAGTAAATGTACAATGACTCGGAAGCAAGGGACACAAACTTGCGGAAAACAGAAATGTGTATTTATATTTTATTTATAAAAAAGTAAGGATGTGTCAAATCTGCTTTTAAGTAACATTTCATTCAAAGCCTTTGTTGGAAATGTAGATTTCTTAACATTTTTTGATTTTATTTGATTTCATTTAGTTTGGTGTTTTTTATCTTTATTTTATTTTTACCTCCACACCTTAGTCCTACACCTCTCTACCCTTTCCTTAAAAGGCATTATTAAATTGTGGTGTAGTTAACAAAAATGCTGGAATTGAAATGAAAATGAAATTTCAAATCTTTTCGTGGAAATAATTGAAAAAATCGTACGAAGGCATAAAATGGAAAAATTCGCAATTTACTATAAATTACGGATTAGTAGCAACTTCAAGTAGCATTTCAATAAGCAATATTAACTGCTATTGCCTGAAATATAGCTATTCGAATGTGTAAATATTTATATTAGGAATTATATACGTAGTAGAAATTTATAAATTTCATATTTGTACTAAGTTATGATTATGCTAAGTTGGCTCACTAAGCACTTGGATAGCTGACCGTGTGATTAATTATCTAAGAACACCGCATATTGCTTAACCTCTACAAAGTAGCACTTGGCTCTCAAAGCAAAATATGATCTAATTCCTTCTTGAACTAAAAAAAAGTATGGTGAAGGAAAGACGTAATGTATAAAATATAATATATTAACGTGTTGTTTTGATTCTCCAATCACTAGGCTGTACAAATTCGATTTCTTTAAAAAAGTAAATTCAAAAATTTTTCAGTTTTTGCCATATTATAGCGGTCAAAGTAATAAGCATCATACAGAAAATTTAAGCCGTATTTTTTAAAGTATATAAAATTTACTACTATTTGAGATTAAAAACGGTTTTCTAGCTCTAGTAGTGTTCGCCAATAATTGCTGATATTAGTTTTTTGAAATCATTTATAATCCGGAATCTCAATCCATAGGGGTCAGAATATGAACCCCCCCCCCCTTAAATACAACACAAAATCGTGCACTGTAACGAAGTTAATTCTGTATTGAGTTGGTTAATTTTACGATATAATAACTAATGGCTTTTATTACAGAATATGGAAGAATTTAAAAACTTGATTCTAATCTTTTGTTGTCTAAAACCAACACCTTCGAATTTACATTCAATGAATTTAAAAAAATGTTGAAATATTTTTTGGTGTAATAATGAATTGAACATTATTAATAATAATATTTGGTTTCCACCCAAAATTTTTAGGGATAAAAATAGTTGTTACTACTTTTACGACTAACGAAAATTAAATAATAGAAGTAGTCTTCTAAGCACCACGATGGTTAAAGTATCAAACGCAATAAAAGTTATTAAACTTTCGAAGAGGAAAGTTTCGAGACTATTGACCTCTCTCTGCTGGTCTTAAATGCTCTTGAAAAATATATTAAAACGCATATAAAACAGAAACACCTAATCAATGAAAAATACTTTTAAAAATGCCACATAGTACATAATTGTGTACGATAGAAGATCGATAAGTCGAAAAAGCAAGTAAGGGGAGAAAAAGAATCTGTCACATCACTTAAGAATCTGCAACATTAACACGAACGAGTCTTAAGTCTTTTCGGTTTGCTAACCCGATTAAGACGTTATACATCAAAAAGATGTGGTAAAAAAACAAGATGGAACATTTAGATATGTATATAAAATTCAAGCATCATTTGCATCTACGCACATTCTATTATCCAATTCAGAATTATTAACTTCTGCTTGTTAATAGGTTTTTAATAGGAGTTTAAATAAATATTTGGGATTTATTTTTATTGCCAATCTTCTAATAGTAAATATATTATTCATTATTCAACCGTTAGAAGCATCAGGATTTTATTAAATAACCGTGTCGTACTTATTTGTGTTAAAAATGTTTTTAACCTATGTAAAAAGTTAACATTTTAGATCCCGTCATATTTATAACATCTTTCTCAAGAATGTGCGTGACAAAAATATATAAAGAAAAATCAAAATGCCTTTAAGAAGCACCCTGTTAAAGTACGCTTTATCCAACTTTTACTAGGAACTTGAAATATTTGCCGAGATATTGGATTTATAAAAAACATTAATACAAAGAGGAAAAGTATAGCGCCCTACACTTAATAAGAAATTTCTTTCGCAGTAGGAGTTCTGATTTTATTAATTAATTATAAAATAGTAATTAAATTTTGAATTAATTTTTAAATGTTGCGATTATGTAGAGATGTTGCAAATGACATGAAATTTATATAACTTATATTATCAATACTCTTTGGCTTTGGAATTGCAGATGTATTTTTGTCAATAAGCGCTTTAATTTAATATAAATATATGACATACATCGTTAAATTGATACATTCGACTGTATAATATTTTTAAACTTATATCGATATTGTCAAGATTTCTCTGATAATTTCAGATTTAAAAATTGTCGTTATGTAGGTCTTTTCTACATTCAGATCTCAACTGCAGCCAGTCATTCTTGAATTGGGCGGTAATAAGTTTCGGATTCCATGTTCTTATATAAGTTTTCTGAATACTTTAGAGTTTAGATGAATCAGTGTAAGTCTGCTGCACCAAATGCTACTAGCAATATCTAGCGTTTTGCACAATTCATACCATTTTCTTTCAAAATTTTCTCATTCAATTTGGATCGTTTTGTACAGCGAACAATTTTGTTCTAATTTATTTTTTTAAAAACGCTGTTCGCAATTTTATTTACAATAAGACTTTTATTTTGTCGAAAAATTAACACGATGTGTTTCACATCAATAGCGCGTTTTAAAAATGGAAAATTAATATCAACACTAAAATGACCATTCATTTATAAGTTAAGTTCAATCCATTTTAATGTATAGCAGTATGTACGACCATAACATAAAGTAAATACGACTGTGTTATTAAGAAAATAATAGGTTCGAAACGCATATTATTATAATATTATGTGACCATTATTCACTATTCGAGTGTTGATTCATTATTTGTACTATCGAGTTAATGCCTATTGCACGAATTAAATAACAATATATTTATTCTAGAATATTATATTATAGTAGAAGTATTTTTCGTAAACCAATGTTTTTCTAAATCTCTTTTGACCTTGTTGATGTTTTCCAGAGGACTAAGTTAAGAAATCGACTGCTGTAATCATTAAACATGGTGAGCATGTATCCGAAGACAGTTAAATTCCTACCATAATTCATTATATTGAACCATATTATTACAGTATCACTTCCTAATGGTTTAGTTTGCCTAAATAATATTTTAACATTAGAAATTTAAGTTTTCATTTTGATATGTAAATGAATGCAGATTTCCGTTGTATAATATCCTAGTTACATTAATTTAATCTTTGTTTCCTTGTGGTGATGTATGAATAGATGACTTTAGTATAAAGCTCATTAATAATTAGCTTAGAGCTTGTTGACCCGAAGAAATAGTCAATGAATGAATCTCTCAACCCTGAGAAAGACCGTTCATCAGACGGGCTCAATCACGGTAGAATGGCCGGCCGCTTCCCTCTAATTGTCGCATCGATCACCTTCCCAGTCCTTCAAAGTGCTGAACTGCTCCAATATGAGTTCATATATCTCGAGTCTTCTTAAACAACAGTCCTGCAATTTATTCCTAGGTTGAGTGCTTTTGCTATTGTATTCATGTAACAAATTTATTTTTATACACAGACAGAGACAATTTTAATGAAAAAAGATGCTAAAAAACTTTTCATCTAAATGAACAATTTGTGGAAATTCTCAGAATCTAAAAGATCCAGCTTTAAAGTACGTCTATTAAGAACCAACGGATGGCCATAAAAGCTACATTCAACTATGTGTGCTTCATATAACATAAATAGCGTGAGCAGTTTCTATAATGACCATAAAAACTATTACAAACTCTTACGACGAATAAAATAATATTATATTAATTAAATTTTTTTATTACAAGATGTATTTTTTAAATTACAATTAACTTAATCTTCAAGATTTATTTGTTCCTAATCCTTTTTCTATTTTTGTTTCCCGCGAGAAACTACTAATTAATGAAATTATATAAACAATATTCATTATCAATCAAACATAATGTTAATTAATGATGAGGCAACGCAATTTTCTCAAATGTATTTTATCTGTTTTCTCATTATTATTTGCCAATGAACCAATCAAATATTATTTTTTTAATCACTCAAGTTGATGTTAATCTTACTCGAACAACAAAGAAAATTTAGAAAAGACAGAACATCAAATATTTAGAATTTTCGGATGTCCATCGAAAAACTTCCGGCGACGCAGATCAGAGACAAGTTAATCAAGTTTATGAATTAAACAAACATTAAGCAATAAAATTTTGCGATAATAAAATTACAAACTATGTTATAAAATAGTTAAAAGTAATTTAGATTACAATAAGGAAATAAAAGAAAAACCACAAAGAATGGTATTCTAAGTATCTGGCAACGAAATGTTTCGAGTTGAAAAGTTGCTCGTTTTCCTTTTGCGCTTGCTTTGATAATTACAACGGTAATGGCACAATTAGGGACCAGATAATATAAATGATAATTTTAAATATAAACTTTGTCGACGTACAAGTTGTATTTTGTCTTATATTTTTTTTATTTATAAAATTTTAAGTAAATATTTAACAATTAATTTATTGTTTTCTGTCCGATTTCTTCTCTTCCAGATATCGAGCATAAATGAAGGTTGCATTCATTGGAACAAGCAGTGGCGGCTTGTCATAAAGGGTACAGGGACACGTGCCCTCCCATTTCAAAACCCAAAACAATAGAAGGATAGATTTTCATTATAAATAAATATTTTAAAACTATTTTTTTATTTTGTGCCCTTCCACTGGAAAATGTCACGAGCCGCCACTGGGAACAAGTACAGTGTCAAGTTTTGTTTTAGTTCGGTTTTTACAAAAAAAATAAGATAACCGTAATTTCTTACGTGAATGGATTTTGAAACCTTTCTACGAAAGTTGTATTTAAATAAAATGTTAACCTCGCGTGCAGTCAAAATAACATGTAATTTCAATAAATTATCATTGTCAATGTTTCAGAAAATGAATATTGCATTTGAAATTAAAATCAATTTATTTTAAAATTTTTGTTGTCAAAATTTAAAAATTAATTTAATATAGTAATAAATAATAGATATGAACATAAGATGAAAATACCGAGTTTAAAATATATATCAAACATAAAAGATAATATTTGTGTTTACCCTATTTTGAACTAATGTACGAGTGCAATATGCAGAAAAATTTGGCAATTGTACAATTTTTCAAGTTTAAAACAAAGTGCAATGTTTAACTTCGTTCATATTATGTAAATGCTAAAAGCGCCTTGCATAACAAGTAAAATGTTGTACATATTTAACTCTGTACTAAAGGAAAACTAAATATTTTAACATATTATGGCAAATACTAACAAAAATACATAGTTTTTCTTGAAGTTGACAGAATATTAATGATGCCTACTTTGGCTATTCTGGTTGACTTATTCACAATTTGGTGAACACTTTATTTCGATTTTTTATAAACTGAAAAACTTTGCCAATAAATACGTATTTTTAAAATTTTTTAGTTATTATACAATATAATCGTATAAGATTTGATAAATAAAGCAAGAAAAATATCAAGAAATCTTTTTTACTTGATATTTACCTAAAATAGCTGTAGGGTACTTCATCTTCGCAGTATAAACATATACTTCAAAATTCAACAATCGTAATACAGAAACTCGTCTTAAAATATAAAAATAAATCTTGGTTCTTGGTGCCTTGAATAGCACTAAACTTATAAATTTAATGTTTTTTCCAGTTGGGTGGTAATAAATTTATAAGTTTTCCGATATGAATTAATATATGGATTTACGATTTCGATTTTATAGTTTTAAAGTATCATGAAACCAGATTTAACAATCTACCTATTAAATTTTTTATCAAGTAAGAAATTGATTTACAAGCTCTTAAACCAAGCTGAAATCAAATTATTTTATCAATATGCAATTGTTTCTATTGCGTATTTTTAATAAAATTATCCTGCTCCATATACCCTTACTTTACTTACTATAATATTATGTAGTACCGTCCGTCGCCGGCAGTAAAGTACTGCTTCTATTTAAATATGATTTTGTACTTTTAAAGAAGATATACCAGATTTTATAAAATACATCAAGTTAAACCAAAATCGTGGCTAATTGGATTTAAGAGTAAAAATCTTATTAACAGCAGAAGTTCTTGACGTATTTGTTTACTGGAGTGATTTAGCAACATTTCGTTATTTGAACTAAATTAAATTAATATATAAAATGAAATAAATTAATTAAGTTTACAAACTAACTTACATACACAATTCTACTAAAAATTACAACCATTCCGTTTACAATTTAAATAGTTACTGTTCTCTGACTACCGTTTTATCTTAATTCGTTCAATTTTACTAATTAATTTTCTTCTATAGACAAACAACAATAGAGATTTCTATAATTTGTAACAGTTTATAGCAGTGACCTACTACAAAATCAATCTGTTTAACTTGAATTTACTATTGTTCGAAAAATATCAAACAAGATTGTAGGAAAAGTTCTACTACTACCAGTTTAGTTATTTAGGTAGCAAAACCTACTACCCAAATGATATTTTGCCTTGAACAAATGAATGAAGTTTAGAAGAAATTTAACTTGCAATAATCTCGTGCCATATTTTACGAGTTGGTTTGTGAGCCAAAATTTAACCGTAATGAGGTGGTTTGTAAATCAAAACCAAGCTGTATGGTATTGAGCTTGCAAGCTACACTGGCTTGCGAAAGAAATCACTCTTACGATCTCTGCAATGTCATTTTATGATAAACTAATAAAAATTACTTTGGTGAAACCTTCATTGTTAATTTGATAATGTTTCAAATTTATTCAAATTCTTTTAACGAATTCAAAGCGAATTTATAAGAAAAGGCATTGTTTCTGTAAAAACTATAACATTATTCATTTTGTAGGTTCTACTTCAGAAACTAATAGAAAAATCTTGACGCAGTGAAAAGTGAATTTTTTGCATGGTTGCAGAAAAAGCTATTTTGTTGTATTCCTTATTTGTTTCTCACTTTTATATTTTAATATTTAAATTTTATTTAGAATATCCTGTTACATTTTGCAGAATATGTTGTAATATTTTTGTATGTTTCATATTTGTAATAAATGTAATAATTTACAATTTCTAGCAAATTGGTATTTTCTTATCCTACGATAAGGATTGTAAATATTTTATGTGCACGTCAAGTGAACAGGCGATAATATTCTACCTGTATTGTTTCGTACCCGCAATGCAATTCACATTGTAATAATTAGTACTATGTAAATGGTAGGAAGGTTTATTTATTTAGTTTTTAATAGTTCCGATTAAGAGATAGGTAACCTTTTGTGTATTCACATCTAACTTGGAATAATTACCCACTGCCACATAATGATGGTATCGTGGTATGCATCTGATCACATAATTGGCAGTGTAGAATATTATTATTACTAAAAGAAAAAGTATTAAAAATAGCAGTATATGTCTTGCACAAAACATTCACTGTATGATAGATAAATAATATGTACCATATATCGTATTGACATAATATGTACGAGTATATATTAACATTAATTAAAGTTAAGTTAAAAAAGACATACGAGATATATACAGTACTGAACTACTTTTAGTATTATAGTAAAATAATAAAGATGGTTATAAAAGTGAACTCTAGAGAGATAGATTTTTAAAATTTAATATATTCTATATTAAGTAGTATGTGTACCAGTATTGTTAATTAACTTTTTTAATATAAATTTTTTCTATTGGTTGCGGCAAATCAAATTATAAAATTTGAATTTTTCAGTTAAATTACATAGCAGGAAAAAGTAAGAACGTTGTTTACAGAATTGTTGCTAATCATATATCTACACCAACGAGTGGTTATTTTATGTCAAACCAACCAACCACACATCTATAACTCCCACGTGACTACAGTTAATTACTAACTTTGAAGTTATACCGTATCATTATACTGTGTAACCCCATTTCACAGTTTTCCCAATTGTTAACTCAATTATACAGTTTCTGTATTTGCAAATAATACATATTACTACAAAATGAAAAATACCTACACAAGTTTGCATGTATTTCTTATGCTTCACTAATAATAAATTAAGAAGTTTTTAGAAATAAAGTAAATTACTAACAAGATTTAATTTAGTTAAATGGTCGGTTACATGTTGGTATATTCAAATTACAAGCAATTTAAATTTAATTATTACAAGATAACATTATTTGTAGTAGCGTTTACATTTTAATTGGTCAGAAAATATTAAATATGTATAAATTTAATTAAAATGTAAAATTGAAAAGGGGTGCTGAAACCAAACCTACATAAAGCTGCAACAAGATCACGCACAGTTTTGTGCTTTTGAGCGCAAACCTATTCCGATTACAAATATACTATGCGTCGATGATTGCAAAAATTACTATTCGGGATTTTGTTATCCTAATGAAAATAAATAAAAGCAATTTTATTGCTCAGAAGCTGGGTTGGATAAACGTACGTGTTATCTTTACTAAGTAAATAATTTGTTTTAAGCCCAGTTAAAATTTTATAGCAGCATTTTAGGAGTAAATCACGGTCTTCGACAAACATCTACTACACAAATAATAATTCTTAATTTATAAAGAAAATGCTTTCGTGCTTCACGTAGCTGCATTGTATTCTTATTCTTGAATTTACATAATAAATAATAATACTATTACAATATGTGTCTATAATATAATATTCAATTCCAAAAATCGTTATTTTGCGATTTTTTGTTTAGTTATAAATTTTTTTGAAATACAGTGGCCTTCTAATTTTCCAACAGTTTAAATGCGTGCCTTATAAAAATCCATCTTGCAAAGTTTCCTTTTTACTGAACTGAACTGATAAGATATACGTTTTTAATTATGAATTTTCTAAAAATATGTACATGCAACAAATTGTATTACAATTTTTGCTATTGCAAAATATTTACATACTATTCAAGAATTCGAGACGATAGTAAAATAAAATGTAAAATATCGGAATTGAAATTGTATTCAATTATTGATTTAAAAAAAATTGTTAATATGATTTGCAAGACTATAATTTTATATTTAATAAAATTTATTATAATTCGCAAAGAAACATAATCAATACAAAATAATATTCTAGTTTAGAAGCAGTTTTTAATGCAAGATATGCTTTCGGCGAGCGTATTTCTATAAAACTTCAAAACTTATTTCCAACTTTTATACAAAAAGGAAAAGCAGTTGTTTGGTCAAAAAACTTCAACTTGTATTAAGTTTCATACTACTTTTTATTCGTAGATGCAGTTGCGGGTTATTGGATTTGCTGCTTTCTTGTAATAATAGGTAAGATATTTAGAATATCTACCATCTATACGAATTAATTCCGTTAAATCTTTAATATTGTTAATATTGTTTAACTTGCATCTTAATTGCTCGGAGAGACGATTAATAATGTTTGATTAAATACTCTTCCTATTTATAGATAACAAACCAATGTGGTTGAATTCAAACATAAATCCCTATTAAATATAGTGATTAATAAAATGATAGCACTGTTACTCCACCACTGCGTATATTATGTTACATTGAATTAGGATGATAATGATAAATTTATCGTCAACTTCACTTCTTGACATATTGAAACAAATCGAATTAATTATTAAATATAATTTCAATTACCGTCAGCGAATATTGGAATCTGTGTTTTAAATGTCAGGGAATGTAAACGTTCCAAAACTAATCGCTCTTTAGTTTTACAGTTATGAATTTATTATCTCATCGTAGGGTGGATTCTCTCTTTGCTAAAATCACGAGAAATATCTTTCATAAAAAATCCGAGTTAATCTAGCCTGAAAACCTATAATAGCACAGACAACATTTCTTTTCGAAAATTATGTTAAGTAATACCTAAATACATTTCAGATATTTTTTAATACATAAATATTAATTTTAAATTTGGCAAATTGTTTTATTTTAAGCAATATAGAGTAAATATTTAATTATTAAAAAGTTTGATCTTTCAACTCATTATTTTCACCAAGTAAAAGACATATTAAAATTAATAATGCTTTTGATTACTTTGAAACTTGGAAGCAGAGAAGTCGTCCTACTGTATACTGCCTTATCTGGGGGTTACAAACTTAGCTTACTTAGTATGCAAGCACGAAAGCTTATACTTAACTTTACTAGCTGCTTTACTAAATATCACAGCAGTAGGCTTCTTCGTCTTCCAAAACAAAATCAGTCGAGAAAACTTTACTATCGTTAAAATTCTTGAAATTTAAGCTCAGTCGTGTTTTCGCATATTTATACCATAAAAAATAAATTACTCCTATTACTTGAGAAGGTGTGCACACACGAAATACTTTAAAAATGAATGTCTAACCAAACATATACTTATATGATTTATAGCACATATTATGTTTGGTACATAAAATTGTAAAGCAATATCGCTTATACAATTTTTTTTGCAATATTGATTGATAACCTAACAGACCTGATTTAATCTCAATTAATCTATGCCTTCAATATTGCAGTAAACTAAAATAATATTAAAGCAAGTTATAATTATTTATTTATTAAGGAGTAAATCAATTTACATATTTAAAAACTTTAAAAATATAAATTATTTAATATTTCTTTGTATTAACCTACGAACCGTTTGAAAAATGTAAAAAAGTTTTCGTTTGTAATATTTCTTCATTTTAATATTCTGAAAAGATTATCTGAAATTTCTTTGCTCTAAAATGTATATTGATATGTGCCTTATAATCATAGAAAACCCTCCATGTATTACCAAAAGAAGTTGAAATGAAAAATTAATTTGTTGGCAAGAAATTTGAATAACAACTTTAACAATGAAATGCTATATTGTATGTTGCTATTGCAAGATTAAATGAAAATGATTCCTTGCTTTCTAGACATATTTTGAAATCCAAGTGAAATAATTGGTCAAGCTCAATCTTTAAGCATATAAAATTAGCATTATAAAATACCTAACTAACCTTACGTTATGACGATGATCAGTTAGGTGTTTATAATATTCAAAATTTTGTGTATTAGCATTTTAGCAGAATGTATAAGGAAAGTGTATTGACAGTTAGTAGACAACAAGTTAATTGGCACCAATTTATAACATTATTATTACAAACATTGCTGCGTTTGGTGTTCCTTTCCAACAAGTTCTTAGTAGATACTGTTTCCTGTTACAATTTGTTTGATGTACCTACTTTCTCATAATGACATATTTCGCTGGATAAAATTCTTAATAAAATTTAAAATTGGTTCGTGTTTTAGACTCCCACAAATGAAATAAATTCTTTAGTTTCTGGTTTGCTTATTCTGCAAATTGACCGTGTATTTCTGCTTTATTCAGAAACTTTTATTTTCCTTTCTGTTGACTTTAGATGCACTCGTGACATAATTTGAATATTAAAGGATTTTACAAAAATAATTGCGAATAAATTCAAAGTTTGTTAAAACAATTCCTATGCTATTGCGTGCCGCATACCAAATTTATAGCAGATCCATTAAGCTATGTTCTTTTGTTTCGTTTAATAACTTCTATTGTTTAAGGATATAAATGCAAGTGCAGAACCTGGCTAGGTTATTAAAACATAACCGATGTAGGTAGATACTATACAAATTATACATAATTATATTAGTTTTGGTATTTAGAATGTTTTTTAAGGCAAATTATATTTCTTATCACACATAAGTTACAATTTTTTCTGCCTTTCAAATGCATGCAATCAAAGAAACCTATTTTCTTTATTATAATTTAAAAATTAATGAAACTAACACCGATTTTAGATGCCAAATGTTGGTATATTATTATTGTATGAAATTTCTTCGTCAAAGCTTTTAAAAATCTCCCAAAAAATAAATTTTAGCTTACACCATTGTACACAAATTGAGACGTTCGTTAGGCAACCCATTATACATGCGTACACTGCTGTTTGCGTATTTTGATAAGTTGTTTTGTTTTCGTCGGCGATGCCATTGCGTCACGCATTTTATAAAAGAATCCTCTTCGATAGTAACCGATTATAATCAAATGGCCACTTCGTAATACCTTTTAATGTCCCATTTTGAACGCATTAATTATCCAATTAGAAATTAACGAATATTATAATAATACCTTTGATGTTTTCTTGCTGGTATTCTATTTTCATATCGGCATTACAATTCCGAAGTAATTAATCTTTTGATATATTTAATTTTCTAACAGTGTATGTTGATATTATGTTTGGATGCACACCCAACTGTCAATGTTTCAATTTATAGAATTGCCAATAAAGTTGCAATTGTAATAAAATGCTACAATCGGATCAAACAAAATTAAATTAATGCTACCCAACAGACCATTTCAGGTCATTAATGTAACAATATGGTATTTGCCAAACAACAAAAAGTGTCGGTTTAGTTTATTGAATAAAGTGAAAGTTGATGCTAACTTAATTTCAGAAAACTGTAACAATAAAATATTACATTTTACGAAAAAAATTTTACGTTCAACTTTTTTATAACTTAAACTTACATCGAAAACTAAATAAAGGCCCAGTTTGTAAAAAAATTCTAAATTGAAAACTTCAAGGCTTACAAAGAATCAGCAGTCATAGCAATAATATTAAACTCAGAACGTTACAAAAAATTGAAAAAGATTTTAAAGAGTAATCTGAAAATTTTGCTACGAATTGTAGTCCTGTAACATCTAACGATAACAGTTAGACCATAAGCTTATTATGATTACGTGGATATTAGTACTTTCACTGAAAAGAGTTTTTTTTTTAGATAAGAACTATTGCTTTTTTCTGTTTTTATTACATAGCAATGCGTTTATGATAGTGGCGTTGCCATTTCATCTCAAGCTAAAGTTTTTGTACATTACGATCATACATAAATTTTAAATTACGAATTAGTTAGTTGGCCAAAACAAGAACTAAAATACTCCTGCCAAAAAATTCAAATTCACGAAATTATAAAAACAATTTTTTATTAATTATTACAAATCAAATTGGGGGAAAACGTATTATAAAATTTGGTTTGTATAACAAATGGTGAGACATTTACTTAATTTAAATTTTATTGATTTAATATATTTAATGAATGAAGTATTTAAATTAAGCTATTTATTTAATAATTTGGAATCACTTTAAAATGACTGATAAAATATAACTAAATAAATATTATTTTTGAAAACTTCCAAAATTGTACCTACCTAATTAGTGTTACTTTTACAATAATTACGTTCAGTGGGTATTAATTTAATTAAGCTTTATATAAACTTAATGCTTCGATAATCGATTTATGTTTTGAAGGCATTCTAAGACTCAATTGTTGTACCTAATCATTTTTCTTATGTAACCCACTCGATATTAAAATTTATAATTTAGTTTGTGCAAATTTAAACAAAATTTAGATAATCACACTTTACCCGAAGTCTGTTGAAAGTTAACAACCTAAAAGTTTTTTCACATTAACCGCATAAAATTGAACTGAAGGTTCAACTTAAATAAGCTTCTCGGTAAATTTTTTTACAACCATTAGGTTTACTCATTTAAATTTAAATTTCTCGAAGGGTTATCAATTAAAGTATTTTCCTCGACTGCTCTTGCCTTTTCAGTAGCTTGGTAAGTTAAAAAGTAGTAATATTTCTTGACATCAATAATACTATGTGGTCAAGCAGCAATATCACCTAAACGAATTGTGAATGACCTTATTATTAAAGCGATAAATATTGTCCAGACATGTAATACCAGTGGTTCGACATTGTATTAATATTTATAATATATAACAATCTAAATAACCCACCGCGACGGGGTGTGCAATAGAATTTCAGCCGAATTCATTTGCATATTATTTAATTCATAAGTTTCGACACGTTACTAATGGAAGAAGTTCGAAAATCTTCCATTTTCGTAAAAATTGTTATTTCTTTTTACTATGATGGTGTATTTCAGATACGGTTGTTTATCTGTGTTAGCAAAAAAGAAACCAACATGAACACATATTTCAATACACTTATTGCCTATAGTATTATGTCAGAGTATACCTATACTGATGGAAATTTAGATAGAAATTCACGTAATATCTGTGTGCACTGATGATGTATTAATACAATAAATCACTTACTTCCAATCAGAATATCTCTGACACTATGCAGTTTGTTTATATCTATATAGTGTCATTACCTATAATTTACGATTTTATATGAATCTGCCAAACTATCAATAAAATTTGTATTATAATTAATGCTCTAGCGTAGTTCACAAGTTACAAGAGGTTTAGGATGTGCAGTTGGAAAGTTTTTTTATAAATTAATCATTCCGAGCATCGAATCCTTTTAGATTAATAATTAAGTAACAACGGATAATCCGGAAACGCATAAGGCGTGAAATCCTATTCAATCAAAGTTCATTGTGAAGCAGACATTTTCCTTAATAGAATCTAAAAATACTCTGTCCGCAACTAGAGTGATAAATTACCTATATTTTCCAACACCTACTTAAAGATATTCAAAAATTATATATATTAGTAATAATAATAATAATGAGAAAACAGGGTGGCTGCATTAAACTGAAATCAACCTTATAGAGTGTGTTTTTGACTAGGTATATCTTACGAATGACATGTCATAAAAACCTGTGTATTTGATAGATTACCGGTGATTTATTTTTAGCAAAATTCTATATTATATGATCGTCGGTCGTAGCTTCAAATTTTTTAAATAAATTATCAAAAATAGAATGATATTTTGAAAATGTTAAAGTATACGTTCTAAAAGTTGTTATTCCGTCCAGCCACCCTGTATCGATTAAAACACACAGTGGAGTGTAATATCGAGTAATTAAATAATGAATTTTACGTTGTGTCAGGTCGTTTAGTTTGATTTTAAGCTTTGTATTTTAAGCTAATATAATATTTTATGCCATAAGGCAATAAACTTGTGCAATAAAAATTTAATTTATCGAAAAATTTATTTTCCAAACATAAAGAACACGACAAAATTCCAATTATCAGTTTTACTAATCGTAAACTTCAATATTGATACTGTAAGTTATTTAAATAAAGCAAAATATTCGCATAAAGGTAGTTCGCTTCGTGTGCAATAAACATTAATCTAGCAAATTTATTTTAAAATGAGAAATTACAATTAAAAATAATATAAATCGGATATCTACAATTTCAGTGCTAGTGAAACGATAAATTGAAAACGTAAATCGTAATTCAATGCATAATCTTAGAATTACATTTTTAGTGGTTTTCGAAAAGAATATATCCATCAATTTATTTTGTTATCTCAATTCCTCAATATCGATAACTTAAATTATAGTACATAGATCTAGAAATGCAATTTAAATGTTTCAAATGCTTTTTGCACCTGTGCGTGTCTGATGAGATGAGTGCCAGAATTAATCCTGTTTGTCAAAACTCTTTGGCCGTTTGTGTTGTGTGTCACGATGAACTATATGATGGAATCAGTGTGTGAGAAAATAAATAAGGATATTCCTTGTTCTGTTGTAAAACTAAAACTGTATATTCTGAACCTCGGAAACATTTATGTCAGGTACAATATCACCTGAAAGCCAGCAGGTTGATATTTGGATAGTAAAACATTCCACTATAAATGGTTTGTTCTAGAATAGTGACAACCACGCTGATGAAACTACAACTTTTATTATTTATACCCGCATCTAATAAGTTTGAGATTGTTCAATTTCTTATCCAAACAAAATTAAAGAAAATAAATTTTCATTTTTAACAAATTGTACCTATACGTGCTCCCGGATTTCACAATAAAATTTAGAACTTGTATTTAAGTTAGCTCCCCAACCTCAAATGTTTAGATAGGATCTGCTGAGATATCTTTATATTTTATTCTTAGATTGGTGGCTAAAATCATGGACTAAATCATATCTGATTTAATATTCTATATTATATTAGAATATTTAACCACTTTCTATTGGGTGGTTCGAATGAAATTTTGTCAAACTTTCTTGGGTGCTTAATCTTCATTAATATGTTAAATAAATGTTGAATTCATTATTAACATTGTTCTTTACTAAATGTATTAATTAAACGTAGAAAATTATGTATGAAATGTTGAAGTTTAACAACCCAGTGATAGACAAATTGATGGTGGACAGGTTGGTTTAATTTGAGCAAGCGATGTGAAGGTAAACAACACTACAGAGACCTTCACGTGTGTCAGAAGGGGATATTAACTCACAAATCCCTAGGTCCACAATATTTATCACAGAACCGCTTCATCCGACAGGATGTATTACTATGTCGCTAGTCCACTTCAGGATTTCTAAGCAATTTATACTCTCTAATAAAAAACCAAACCCACATAATGTCATTACATTGCGCGTTTGCTATCTACCCCATTGGTGTTCATAAGTTTACTTAATACATGCTGCATTGTATACCTCATTCTTAATTAATAAGATAATTTCATTATGCCAGAATCAACCAACAGGATTGACAGATACAGTAATAATATGAATTGTCCTGTTTTGCATACAATAATATATAAAATTAAGGAACTGTTCACTATTTAATCTTTTTAATTCGAAATAAACTGTTTGACTGTATGTCATTAATCTGACGTCATTGGTTAGTATTTGACATATTTTCGATGTAGTATATTTTTGTATTTATTTATAAATGGCAGTGTTTCACTGCTGATGTAATTTTACATATTGGGACAATGCGCTACCGATTTAAGGTAGCTTTATATCATACGATATTTTCAGGAAAGATCTTGAGATTGCTACCGATACTACACAGTTTTACAAGGGCGATTTATACAGTTGCATTTAAAAAATATAAAAATTTCCAATTGTGGTACGAACCTCGAAAAGTAATACTGATGCTATTAACTAATGGGTTTACAGAATTTGTAATAAATTATACGATTTTACAAGCCGGGATACTTTAAATACTAATTAAATTAATAATAGCTTTTTTTAATTGCATACAATTTTAAATAATTAAAGCATTATTTATGATTAAATCGATAGCAAGCGAACCCAAAAATGTAAGGTTAATAAAAGAAACAAAGCAGTTAACCAAAACAAACAGTATTATGGCAGGTATATATGTAACATATAATGTATATTATATAATATATGCATGTAATATATGTTTAACAGTACATTTGGACATTAAAATATTCAAAAATTTTAATTTTCAGACAAACTGAAAAATAAAATAACAATAATTTTGCACTCCATATTATAAACTTGAAATATTTATAATATGTTTGTACATACATACTCGTATATAATGTAAAATTTTTATTTTGTAAATCTATCTTTTCAATATTAATTTATTTCTACCATATTATTTAAAAAAATTTTTTTTTTTCTAATAAAAGTTACATAATATTAAAACTTTACAGCTTTTTGAATTGTTTAATTAATTTAGAAATAATTATGTTGTTTAAAGTACCCACTTAATTCTTTAATCCCCAGTGAATTTCTACATTTCTTCAGTGATTTCTGAAAGTAAATCTACCTACAATTGCTTTAAAAATTGTAAGTTTACTTTAGTTAAATATAGACGAAATTTAAAATTCACTGTGAAGACTTTTACTATTAAATAATCATTACATCCATCTGACGAGTTTCAATAAAAGCAAAACATAAAAGCATTTCTTCCTTTTAATGTGCATAATTTAAAAATCTTTTTATTTGAAATACAATTTCATTTAAGTTAAAAAACTTAACCACATAAGCGGAGCTTTAAATAATTTACCCTTTGCAACTATTTCTTCTACTTATGATTTTAAAATAAAATAGTAAAATGTAAAATAGTAAAATATTATATAAATAAATGGAAAACAATTTCAATTTATACTTTAAATAAATTTGCATTTCATCGCATTTTCCATGTGACTCGGCAGGTGTTAAGATCTGCAGGACGTAAAATTCCAAAAACCAGCTTATAATATGGAATCTAAATCATCTAAAGCAAATAATAATTTGATTAGTTTAGTTGCATTTTTTATTTAAAAAAAAAAATATAAATTAAAGCCACACAAATTTTCATTAACGTTTTGTCTTGACGATTGTGTTGCGGTAGTGTTGATAGAAGATTAGGACCGATCAGCTGTTCATGGTTTCATGATATTGTCTGTTCTATTGTATATTGATTATATTGATTGACAACTAATATACTCTTACGGGTGTGTATTGTTTTAGTTATTAAACCATTATGTTAATTATTTTGACCTGTTGACGTGTTTTTGGATTTATTTTTGATTTATATAATAGTCAAAAATTGGGCAAACAAAGTTTGATTTTTTAAAAGTTATTTTTAATTCGATTATCTAGCATGCTAAATTTGATAATTTTTTAAGCCTTCGTCTTAATATCTTTGGCAAGTTTATGTAGCCCTTACGAAATTCCAAGCTTAAACTAGGTTGAAAGTTGAGAAGTAAGCTTAGAGTACTATGTAACTAGAGCTGTTTTAGATATAATGAAAGTTTAAAAAATAAGCTAGAGTGCAGTAAACACATTAAATTAATGCACATCCTAGTAGTAAGTTAATTTATATTCATTTATGTTTGTGTTTTATAAATCAATTAAAATTTAATTAAAAATTTTATCAAGATATAAAATAAGTGATATACCAAATTAATTTTGCACTTGTCATTTCTCAAGAGAACATTTGATTGCAAAAGAATTTTTAATTTTTCTAATTAATTATACTAATTTAATGCAATATAATGACTCCAAGCTGCTGGAGTAATTATTCACTTTTATGCACCAGCTCTAATTGTTAATTATACCTACGTACAGACTTGAGACAAGTTTATTAGTCCCTAAGCCTAAGAAAAATAATAACCTACACTTTTAATTAACAAGTTTTTGTCGTGATAATTTAAAAGGATAAACACAATTGTTGCAAGTCTACAGTCTAGACATATTAAGCAATCAAGCAAAATATGTACGCAAAGGATAAAATTTAACTACGTTAACATATGAAATAATTAAATAAAATGATTTACACTTCTGCACTGAAAATTTAATTAAAAATTTAGTAATTTGTTTAAGCACATTTTAGAAGAACTATTTTACTTAAAGTTACAGATTAGAAAAACCAACAGAATTGGTTAAACCAATCAAAGTTAACCCACTTTAAATTATTTCATTAAATGTTTTTAGTTACGCGCTCCGAGCACTCCTGAAAAATGCTTCAATTTCTACAATAAAATTACAGCAGACATTAGTTCGGTATTACAATAATAATTATTATATAGAAATTCTAGATATTTGTAAACAATGAGCACTAGCTACTATATTATTTTGAAAAGTTTTATAATTTTCAGGAACTATAATTTGTATATTTTCAACAGACTTGTAATAAATAATATATTTCTCTCTTTATCAAGAGCGATTTATAATAGCATTGTACTCATTTATATTATCGTGTGCAGGCAGCAGCAGCATTATTTTAGATAACCAGCATACTTAAATCTCAGCATAAATGAATAAATTCTCTAAATCCAAATTTTTCAATGTACTTACTACTGTTTACCTTCTGTTAATTTAAATTGAACAAGTTTTTACTTTGGACAACATAAAACCATTCCGTCTAATACTTGACATCGTTTAATATCTTAAAATATTTAAGCCTTACTTAAAAATGTCAAAATTAAATTTTAGGTTTTTGTGCTATATTCAAATTAATTAAATCAAGAAAGCCGTAAAATCCAAACGGATAAATAAGCAGAGAATCTGGAATCCACTTGAAGTCGTTTTGAAATCAGCTAACAAATGAACAAATTAAAATACAGCCGAATTCGAAGTATTAAATGGAATTTGTGTATTCGGGAATAAGCTATCCTTACTGCTTGCATATAAAACGACATTACTGCGCGGTGCGCGCTTTTTACCACTGGTAGTGCATTGAAAAACATTAAGATTTAAAAAAAAATAAAGTGTGTACTATACAAATTTAATAGATAAAAGTTTGCGATTCGACTTCAAAATTTTCGTTCTCAACTAAACTAGCTATTACACCAAGCCACTGCTATGGTTATAATTTAATTGTCGAATCCCGTTCTTAGCAGTTGTAAAATTTCTTTTTCTTCCTATTTCACCTAAGCTGCGCAAAAATTGCTCGTTACCATGTAATCTTATTAGCTTATCTTAGCAATTAAAGTCCACCCCCTTTAAAAGCATTGTTGTTAGAGATTATAATATTACCATTGGTTAAAACTTCTAAATGCAAATTAAAAGTTACACCTTTTTATATTAACTAAGGGCATATTGCACAACAATATAAATATATATAATTTTACACTAAATTTTTTCTTAAAGTCGAAAGTATTTTGATAAAAACAAAAAGAAAGCTGGTTTTACTTCAAAGTATTATAGTTTTTGTCTACCAGATAAAAGCTTAGTTCTTTACAGTGAAAAATATTATCAAATAGTTAATCTTGGACGATTCAAATAAAGTGAATGGTACATCAATGCAAACTTGCGATATATATATACGTGAACCATAAACACTTTCAAAAGTTTTCTTAAAAATTCAATTTGGACTTATCAAAACGCTTTTTCTCTTTATATCTAGTAAAAATAAAATTTGCGCACTGTTAGGAATTTATATTGTATGCACTGATGCAATACACCCAGATTATCTAATAGAATGATCTACTGTCCACCACCGAATAATTGTCATTGTTCCTGACAAATTTACCTTACCAACTATAGTTTGTTGGAATTGTCCTAATCTGCCTAAAGCGTCTGGCACCCGTGTCACCACTTCCTGTCACGGACACGCAAATTTATTAAACGCTACGCTTACTAAAATTATTACAAAAGTAGGTAGGTACTATATTGAGTGAAAATTTTAACTTTTATGCATTGCAGTAATAAATAATAATGATGTTTATTTTGTTAAGTGAACAATACATTGCGGATATCGGTTCGTTTACAAAATACAATTTTAAAGTTTAAAAAAAGGATTTCGCTCAAGTTGATTAGTTTGAAACAAAGAGAAACTTTATGTACCTCTTCAACGTCTGCAGATATTTCTAAAATATGTGAATATATTATCGGTATCTGAACAAAACATTTACATATTACGTTTTGAAGATCAGTTTAAGTTTTGCAACATTGCTGTTTGAAAATAATTAAAACGTATGTTAAATATTTAGGTTTTGGTTCTTACGATATTATATCATGCATAACTATGTGTTTCAGTAATGCTTACCAAATTCATACAATTATTGCAATAATTAGCTATGCTTTTAGCATCTCCGTTGTGAAGCATGGTAATAATTTATTACATCCATATAATAGCAACAGAATTCAACAAAGCGTCTTCGAGAGAGAATTTCTAGCAAAGCAGTAAAAGTTATTTCGTTTCGCTGCATGGAAAGTGTCGGTGGTTTTTATGAAGAAGTTAATGTTTTTGAAAACATAATCTTTCTTTGTTAAAATGTAGTAACTAACATGAATTATTATAAAAAAGCCCAAAGTGATGGAACTAGATAGTAACTAACAGGATTCGGACTTCAGTACATTTTACGGCTCATAACCTCGGGCGAATAACCAGTAGCTGAGGTTTTTTAACACGAACTCCGCAATAAAAACTGCAGATTTTGTAGCTTGATTTATAAAAGCTTGTGTTATCGTCGACCAAAGCTTTGGGCTGTAAATAAACTGTCAAATTACAAAATAACTATTTACTTTGATCGAAACTTTAATTCGGGTATAGGTCTAACGTTCCGATTTCTCAATTATTCCAAAATTAATTAAGTTTGATATTGAAAAGTTCATAATAATGTAATATTTGTGAAATAATTTAATATCAATCACTTTTCTCTAACGAACGCAATGCGTTCAAAATATTATTCACGTTTAATTGAAGCTTTTGTTCGTCAATTAAATGTAACTTTCTTCATAACTTATTCCGCAGTAAAGTTTCTTTTATTTTTATTAACTCCAGTTTCTTTTCATTTTTACATTGCAAAAATAATAATTAATGAGTTTTCAAAATTGATTAATTTAAAATAATACTGAAACATTACTTCGATAATATAAATTGGCAGTTATACGTACAAAAAAATTGTTGCATTTCGTGCTAGTTTACAATGAAAATTTACTGAAAGACGTAAACTCGTTCCAGATGAAAACTACGAACATAAAAAAACGTTCCGCTTGCAATACTAAAAGACGAGCAGTTAAACTAAAAGAATATGTCCACTTTTTGAAGTCAAGTTACGGATCACATACTCGATGTCTGAAAGTCTCCAAAACGCTCTAGGGTGGTACTCAACAACACTAGTCAGTTTGAACGACTACTGCAATCACGGTATTTTTGATACTTTTGTAACCGTAAAAGAAAATACCTTAGGGAAGATTAGAATCAGGATCATAAAGTTATTCTTACATAAAATGTTTTTGCTTTGCGGTTTACTTGTTTTTAGCACTAAAACCTTTATAATAATATAAAAACTTTAACTGCACAATGCAGACAGCTAAATTTGCTTGATTTTTCTTTCAATGTCTACTAATCCGGTATGTGTAATAGATATCTCCAACTAAACTTGATTCAATAACTTATTCGAAAATTATTTTAAATGTGGTAACTGCTACCACTACAATATAATATAGGTACATAATAGATGTCTATATATTGTACTTATTAGTATAATAGATATACAAATATTATATATCTACAGCTAATAAAATGGATTAATAAACTATAATGTGTACGTAAACATTTTAAGACACGCAATGACACAATCTTATCAAAAAATATAAAAACAAAATTACAAATAAAATTTTAATTTAAAAAGTATTTGAAATTACTGTATATTATACTAAAGTACTATCGGCTGTGAATTACTTGTAATATATTAAAGCAATTTATTTTTTACTTACCGAATATTCAAAGTACGGTTGAAGCTATCTGTAACAAAATAGGAAAATTAATGGAGCTATTAGAAGGCAATATTTTATAGATAATATATTATAAAAGCAATTGCTATTCTAACTATAACCTGTGTAAATTCTCTATTCACAATTTTATGTTACAGATAAGACCAATGTCTTGCAAGAAAATTATATAGAAATTGCGGCATTGGTTTTCTTGTTTCTTTTTGATGAGATTTATAGTAATTTTTTGCAATAATTCTACTGTGCGGAAAACTAATTAAAAATAAAAATGTAAAATTGTTGATTAAGAGATAGTAATTCCAACAAGTGCAACAATATGTATATATACACAAAAATAAATACATTGTGCTTAATACTACAATATGAAATGCAAGTTTTAAAAATAAAACAGTTATAATTGTTGTATCGATAATAATAAAATTTTATTACATTTTCTGATGCTATTTCTATGGAAATCCATATAGTATAATGTTGATATGTTGCATTACTGCTTTGCTATACAAACAGAATATGTGCATAAAAGATAAAATTTAAATTTTATATCTAACCAGAAAATAAAAATAATTTTAATATTTTATGTAAAATTTTGTTTCAAATTTAAAATTTAAGTGGTATTTAAAAATTAAATTTAGTTCCAATTACCAAGTCATTTCTTCTAGTGTAAACTTTATTAAAATATTATGATATTAAAACGTTATAGGTAATATTGATTGGTAGAGGAAGAGCTATATTTATAATTAAATTTTATTGTAAAGTAGTTAGTTATAAGTTTTGGTCTGATGAACGCATTCAAAATTAATATAATTTTACTCTTAGATTACATTATAACGTAGACTCCGTATTTTACTATTACAACTTTTATTTGAAATAAATTATTACTTTAATAATTTTTTATTATAAATATTCGGTAAATAACCTGGTTTAAATTGCTGTATAAACTCCTGGTGCTAATTATTGTGTCTTAAACAACGAAAGAGATTAGCAAAAAGTTTTTATATAGTTCAAACAAATATAATTAATGACGAACATTCAAGATTCGTGATTGGTACTATAGATAATGTTTTTTATTTAAGAATTCTGCAATGTTAAAAAGTTAATTTGTAAACTTATCAAGAAGAATTTGTTTGAGGCTTTAAAGTTGTCTTTCAGAGATATCGCAAAGCGAGGGATATTTTTTAGCCTGTTAATAAATGATTTAAGCAATTTTTAACGAAACGTTTTGTTATATTCCAACGGATTTATAAAATTGTCAAACTTGGATTTAGCAAACAGCTTAATAGGAAAAGATGCTTTAAAATTCGTATAATTTCAATTAATAAATTAGATTAAAATCGTAAATATTCGCCTAGATGTGGATGTAATATACCTTAATGTAGTTCCAGCTTTTTTTAACACCTTTTATTTTGTAACAATATAAAGTTCGACAATGAAATATAGTCGACAAGAATCAATTATGTAGAAAATAAATCACTTACAAACTTCAATTAGTCTCACTCGATCTGAGCTGAATTCCCCAAAGGTTGAGACTGCAAATGGAATATTATAAAGTTGTCTAGTTAACTTCACAAAAATGAAGGCACTAATTATTAAAAACGCCTCTAATGATAAAAGATCTTTAAAAATTAAACATTTAAGTAGAATAAACAAAGGAACTATTTATTTTCAGGTTATTATAGTTCGCTCTAGTGTATATTAATTAATTTTTGTGTATAATTAACCTAGGTACATACTTGGATGTTTATAATCAAGAAGTTGTTACACTTGCTACTATTATTATATACATGCACTTTAGCAAGCGGCTTTATTGCTTTAGAAAGCATTCAGTCAACAAATTAAGTGCTTTAGATGCTCACCAAATAAGCAAAACTAGATGGTTCCGTAAGCTAACGTACGTGAAATTATCTCTTAGTTACACTACACCCAAGAAACTTAACTTGGTGACAAAACGTAATTGTTACGATGAAATTTTCATTATACAATAAAATAACAATTTTTACAATTACAAATATATATTTACCGATTAAGGGTTAGGTCAATTTTTTTTATATTATTAATTTAGAAATGTGTAGCATGGAATTGCAGGTCTGAAAAATTAATTTAAATGAATCTGCATACTTGAACAAAACAATTTTAATTTTCGCTCCCTTCATAATGAAAATAATCTTGATTTTAAAAGCAAAAAGCTTAATTTTAATTGTCCTCGCTCTGCTGTATACCGGGTCACACGCATTATTACGGCAAATAGCATTTTTTAAATATCTGCTTTTTATTTAGTTTCAAAACATAATCTATTTCTGTTAGACAATAAATGAAATTATTGAAAAAATGTAAAAGCAGTCCATATAAAATTTTATTTGGATCCTTAAAATAAGGGTCAGTAGAGGAACAAGCACGAGGGATTGAACCTCGGGATGTTTTGAAATATTTATTTCGACTCAAATTACTACCTTATTCTTACTCCCCAAAAGTAATTTTTGGAAAACCTCTATAATTTCTAGATGCGTAGATTTTTTATTAAGTTTGTTTTTATTAATATAATTTAAAACCAAATATGTAATAAATAATAAATTTTGCATATTATTAAGTATGACACCCTTCCTCCTTTGATTACCGCTCAGTTATCTAATTTCATTATTTAAAACTTTTCTTTGGAAACTTTTCCATGTATAATAAAGGTTCTATCTGATTTGCGCTAAATTGTTTTAATTTATTTTCTACATAAAGTTAATAACAGTTGTGGATATTATTTTAATCCTAGTTGGATTAGAAAGAATGGAAACCGTCTGGCAGCTAGATTAACTTGTTCTTATTGTAGTTGAGCTGCAGCCAAGTACTGCAATATTTCAACATTTGAATTGAAATTGTTATTTGTTCAAAAGTTTATATTATATAAAATAAGTAGCTTATACAATTTAATATTCATTACATCTATAAAGTACTATTGCTGTTATCGAAGCTATATTTAAAGCCACTTACCTATTTAAAAATATCTAAATTTAGATTCTTATTAATATTAAAACGAATTCGATAATTATTTATAATTAATTATTTATAAAGTTGCTATTAATAACATATTATTTTACTACAGCTGGCGCTTCACACCTAATTAATTATATAATGTTTTTCTGATCATAAAAATATAAGAAGAAAAACAACCATTAACTGTAAATAAATGCATGGCTGGTCAATCCAATCGCAGCAATTTATTCAGCAATGCGTGAATGACGGTTTTTGTGACCAAAAGTAAAATTTTAACAGCTACGTGAAATTTCTAGTTATTTCACAAGATTTAGATTATTATTCCATTTTTTGAATAATAGTATCAGATTTTACACGAATTTAAACAGCGCTTACATTTGGGTTCTCCCGAAATTTCAGAATGGATTCTTTATTTTTTGTAAAACGAATATGATTTAAAATGTAAATTATTAACCAAATCTCGATTAGTTTGTATTTCAAAAATGTAATACTTTTTATGATACAATCTTAAACTAAGATATTATAAATATGTTTGAGAATAGGAGGGAGAAAATACGAAGCAATAAGTTGTATAATAATGAATTAATATACACCCTTTCGAACTCTCTATTAAAGTTGTACAAAATTTTGATAAGAATAGAACTTTAATAAGCTTTAATACTCTTCTACGATTTGTGTTTTTTCTACAAATACCTACTGATCCAATTTTTCCAATAGGATGATACTATGAGTTCTTTGCCAATATTTTATATTGATACCGTTGACCCTGTTTGACGTGTGTGTTATTGACATGTGACTGAGCTACGAGATTTGATTGTATCTGTTATGGTGGGTAACATTGAAGAAATTCTATTTCATGTTACTGGCCCCCAGGGAAGTGCAAAATAAAGTTGTATTCGAGATGATGGTAGAAAACGAAAAGTGAAATAAAAATTTGTGCATATTGAAAAAACCTTAGACGAATACATAGTTGAAAAATATTTAAATAATCTCATCACGTATCGCACAAGTTGCATTTGTTAATGAATGTAAGCATATCAAAACATTTACATAAAATGTAAGTGTCTCTTCTGAAACGAAGGTAAACTAACTGCAACAGTTAGTTTACCACAAACATTCTGTTATCTTTACATAATAATAACATTTTCCAAAGATTGATAATGTGTATAATTTCAGTTGTACGTTTCCAAAAATATATGTAACAATACAAGTAGTAAAGTGTGCTTGACCCCAAAAATAGGTAAGATGAACACGAAAGCCGCTTATGTAATATTTATACGCCTACAAAATTATACAATGCTTTACTTTTCAATTGATTTTTCGTGTATTCATATCGTAGTATTTTAAATAATAAATCAAATAACAGCTAGCTTTCCTTAAATTTAGTTGTAGTAGCCGAAATATGGGGTTTATCTAATAGGATACTAGGTGTTTCTGATACTTATAATTTTATAATAAACATTTCGGTTCAAAATTATCCGCTAGTGTATTTTATTTAACATGAAATGGGTTAAATATTAGGAGTATACTATAGATTATAACTACTCTTTATTATACTATGTACAGAGTTTTCTTATAATCCGATTTTTCACTATACGATTTATGACTTAATAAAAAAATTCTTACAATAAAAGTGCTGACATTTATAGTATCTTCTTTTATGACTCCAAACAAAGTGGTTTGTACATTTTGAATATGGTCCATTAAAATAGTAGTTCTGGATTGATGCATTTTATACGACATCAATGTTTAAATTAATTATTATTCTAGTATGAGCTAAAGTACTTTAGATTATTATTATTTGGCAAGTGTAGTTCAGACAAGCAGCAGATTCAAGAATTGAATTAGATTTTGAATTTATTATATAACCATTTATTAATAAAACATTTCTATAATATTATGATACAAATTTAAAAATATCAATGGAACTGCTAAACTAATAAAATATAGATATGGTCTTCTGCAATTTTAAGGTAAATATCCAATACAATATTATTTCTTGATATTGTATGTATACATCATATGATAGACATAGTAGATATAATATACATACATACATACTATGTTATAAAACTTGGTAGCTCTGGATCTATGTATTACATATTATATACAAATTAGTTTTCTTTTAATTTAAAAAAAATCAAATATAATTCACAAAAATATACCTTTACAGTATTTTACATACGATGTATAACTAGGTATTATACAAATCATATGTCTCTGTAGTATACTACCTACGAATAAAATATCAGCATATTGTTATGATCTATCTAGTTCAAGTATACATAACATGTTAAATTTATTGCAAAAAGGAAATAAATATATACAATGCTTTAACCCTTATGGGGCCATACAAATTTACACCTTATATCTGCCATACGTAGTACCCGGGTACTACCATAATAATACATGTAATTCATGTGAAGATTACATTTTAAACAGATTTTTAATATTCACGTAGGCGTTTTTAATTACAATTATTATTATGTCGAGTTATATTTACGTATTATGAATTTTATGCCACAGTAGCAAAATTTTTAAATAAAGTCAATTAGTAGTTTTTCCTCGAATGCAGTATAGTGTTTTTACTTTCCGAACTCCTTAGTAAGGAAAGTCTTGTTATCTGAAAAATTTGACCACCCCATATTTTTTATAAAATTTTTATGTTTCGACGTCCCCTGAAACAATTTTTATTATTTTTGAAAAATGTCTGTGTGCGTATGTACAGTGACTCACAGCGTAAATCATGCCCCTTATGTAGGCAAGGCAAGTTTAACATTTTGAAGCCTTTTTTTGTCATATAAAAAAGGTTTTAGAGCAAAAGTTTATAAACATTTTTTGTTGCAAATTTCATTACCTTCAATTTTATTCATATACATTTTTTTATTTTGTGGCGCCGTTTCTGTTTTATATCGACGTAAACAAGACTCTGTAAAATACAAAAAATATTGTCATCTACTATATCTCGAGAACAGTTGAACACAATAAAAAAATCAATAGGCATTTTTTCTTGTAAATTTGATTCTCTACATTTTTGTTCATATTTCAATTTTGTCACACCGTTTCCGAGATATAAATGACAATTTTTTTTGTATTTTATAGTTTTGTTTAAGTCGCTATAAAACAGAAACAAAAACAAAAATTAAAGGCAATGAAATTTTCAACAAAAAATGTTTATAAAGTTTTGCTCTAAATCGATTTTTTATGACAAAAAAACAGCTTCAAAATGTTCAATTTGCATTGCCAACATAGGGGTGCATCATTTAAGCTACAAGTCACCGTATGTATGTCTGTGAACACGATAGCATCCAACGGAAGCAACGAAAACATTCCAAATTTTAAATTTAAGTTTTGATCTGTTGCGGTACGAAACCTATTGCAGATGAAAGAATTTATAAGGGGGGAACATGGATTAAGACATAATCCAGCATTATCACAATTAGTGACCAATCAACTCACCACTTTCACAATCAACGTCAAACCAGAAGCGGGACATTACTGGCCGCATAAAAATAACGGGATATTGCTCTTAAAGCCCATTAAACGTTCCAAAAAGGCTACGGAAGACCAGAAAAAGCTGCCAAAAAGGCCAGATACCTGTATGCGTATCGCATACCAATATCCTGGAAACAATTTGTTTTCATGCAACACAAGCATGTGTTGAAACATAACATGCTTTATTTTTATTTCAATTTCCTATAATATGTTCTAAAGTTAATTTCAAGTGAAATGTGAAACATGTTTATATGTTAAATTGTTATCAATGAATATTAAAACAATTTTGAATTAATGGACATATTCTTTTTTATTTACATGCCATAGAAAAGTAATTTAGTACCCAGGTACTACGTATGGCTGGATTAGGTATAGTTTTAAAAAATCTCAAAAAAAATTCACTTAATATTATAATTTTTTTTTTAATAATTTTTTGCGTGTAGAGAACCTTTTATGTAGAGATGTCGCCGAATCTCAAAAAAATTGGCTTTACAGGAAAAAAGTTATGCTGTTTTAAAGTCAAAATAGTACCCGGGTACTAGGTATGGCCCCATAAGGGTTAAATTTACAAAATACATTCAACTTTTAAAAATGTTACATTTATCATTAAACTTTTGGGTGTAGTATGTTGAAAGCCTCCACAGGTTATTATAATTACTGCTAAATTTGTTGTAGCTAAAATTAAATAGCTAATTCTGTTGAGAGCACGTGTGCTCAACGTAAATGGATGCTGCACATGATTTAGTGGACAGGACCTACAGTTGAGCCCTGTAGGATCCCCCTACTAAGAGTAGAAGTTGATCTACGCAAAGATCATGTTCAAACGGCCGCTAAATGACTACCATAAAAAATCTAAATGTTTGAAAATTTAATTAACCAATAACTTCAAAACCATCTATTTCATATTATTATAATTTTATTAGTGCTATTTAAATTACGAAACACTCTGTGCATTTAATTAAATAACAACTGCATTTTATGAAATTGTAAATTTATTACTATCAGATCAGTATCTACGAGTACTACATTCATTTCATCGAATTATATATTTAAAATTTAATTATTTTCAATTAGTCATGATACGTTGTATGCATGGTATATTTTAATTAAAATAGCATGTGGTACTAGATTTATAGAGACATTTTACAACATTTTAAACAAATTTAAATGTTTTTTTTTTAGTAAATAATGTAAATCGAAATAATTTTATAAACTGTTTATCGGTAGCATCGTGTTTACTGTAATTACGACTCAAAACATAAACCCAATATTATTTGACGAATTTTGTAAAATTTCAGCATGTTACCTTAAATATAGATACATTGAAAGATCAGATCGGATAAAATCCTTAACTTAGCGTTTGTTGGATAAGAACACTCCATGATTGCAATAAATTCAAATAGCTGTGATATCTCAATGTTGTTGTATTAACTAATCTTGGCAATACAATTAAATCAGATTGCCTGCTAGTCGGAAACTGCCACTCTCGGGGTTAGTTTAGAAAAGCGTCAATTGCAAACTTATCTTGTCTCTAAATAAAATTATAAAAAAACTTAAAATTAGACAAATTCAAAGAGTATTTTATTATAGTATTGTCAATAATAATATATTCTACTGGAAAGGGACTCTCATTGCGGTGGAAGTAGCAGATTCAACTCTGGTAAAACTATGTAACAAAATTTGAAACTAATGTTTCAAACAACCGCTTACAATTCCCCAACCTATTATGGAAGCCCTAAGCCTAAACATCTAAATATCATTTAGTCGTTTGGAATTGATGTTAAATTATGGGCTTTCATATTCAACCGTAGCACGCAGGAAATGTTTGTGGTCAAAAAGGAAAAAGATTGAAGCATGAGCTTTTGGGCCTAACGTGTCCGTGGTCACTTAATCAGAAACTGCCATAAGTTTTATTGTAGCTTGCTGAAGCTATCACTAACCTTACGACTGTCTTTGTATGGGTTGAATATCAGTCTACAGTTGAGAAGATTGAGATACGAAAACGACTACTACTTTGTCGTCAGATGAACAGAAAAAAAAAATTTCGAAAAATCGATAAGAATTGGGGTTCTATGAAGGGGTGGCTATAACCTGGAAACCAAATAAACTAGAATAATAAATTTTTACACATTTACACAGAATTTTATCAGCTTTAATTTAATATGACCTATTTTTGGTATAGGATGTTTGTGAATTTTTAGACCTTTTAATAGTGAAATAAGGTGTTTAAGCAAAAATATTTTCATTTCCGAGTTATCATCACGCAAATCCCTTTTTCACTACGTAATAACTGGACTAAAATAGCAGTAATAACAAGCAAAATGTTGTAATATCTACTACAATTTAATTACAATGTAAATAATTTAAAGATCTAATTGGTATTTAAATGATCCCTGCTTGCACATTTTTGAAATAAAATTACCAAATTATCCATAGATAATTCTCAATTATTATTTTCAAATTTGTAAAGATGGTTTCTTATTCTTGGGTTTTTTGGGTCCTCGAAATAAAATTGCTCTTCACAATATTGCTTGCTAAATTTAAAAAAACATTAAATAAATGTGTAACTTGGGAGCAATTTAAATATCTACTTAAAATTATATCAAATTTGCCAAAAAGTGATAATAGTAGATATATAGTATAACTAGACAGAAAAAGCCAGATCTCCAAATAAAAGATGTTATGTTTTCTGAAAATGAAAAAACATATCTAATAATTAAATTTAATTAAGATTATCTTTACTAAAAGTGAGATTTCAACCTTGACGATTAATTAATAACAACCAACATTAGTGATAAACTAAAAGAAATTTTCAATTTTAATGAAAAAATTTGATAGTAGATATAGTTATGAATTGTTCGTTGAATCTATGAATATGTTCATAGTATTAATGAATATGTTCATTGTATTAATGAATTTATTTATTGTATTAATGAAGTTGTTCATTATATTTAAGAAAGTCTCATATATAAGTTCATGGACTAAAAAAACAATCTGATTTGACATCACATGACTTTCCCATTTTCAAAATACTTTGAAGTTCAATAAAATTTTATTTCAACAGTAATTGAAAAAAAAATCAAATATTGGTTATCATTAGACTCACAAAGAAAATTCCTTTTAATTTCATTATTATTTATAATAATGGGAAGAAGAACTGAGCCTTAACAATTTTCATTCTTTGAATAAATGCAGTCAACATGGAGGGATTTCACCAAAATAATTTTTGACTCGATAACAATACTTTGCTTGACTACGTAAATTGGAAAGTTAAAATTGGTATAGAAAGAAATAAATTCCCATGAAAGGGTGAATTACATTCACATGTAAGGTAAAGAAAAAAGGTTGACAAAACAATAATAATTTTTGCATGATGAAAAAATGTAGAATATATAGATTTGAAGCACATAAAGCCTTCTTACATTAATACGACCCTGTAAGTGGGCCGAATTGCGAACGACGAGATTGGGTAATTTAATAATTTAATTAGCAGATATCGAGAAAGCCTGTAACAGAACATGGACCGACTATCTAATATATAAAAAGTTAAAATACAATTTCAGCAACCACAAACTCATTCTCTTCTATCCCACGGCAGATCGATCGCGGTCAAGGTTACCGCCATCATATCCCAAACCAAAAACATAAGAGTCGAAGTACCCCAAAGTTACCTACTTGCACCGAAGCTCTTTAATCTCTTCATCAATAATATTCCCACATTCTCTAAAACAAAAGTTGCACTGTACGCTGACGATACTGCGATTTACGCGCACTCTGACACTCGGCAAACCATAACACCGCAACCAAATGTTAATATTTGGGAGTCCTGCATTTAAACACCTTAAACTAAGACGACAGCCAGACGCCAGAGCACAGCGCAAGATCTATGCCTTGATGAAGGGTAGACAGATGAACTTCGAAGACATATAAGAAATAAGAAATTAGAAAAGAAAGAATTTTGTTATTTGAACTCGGAATTTCCGCTCTGTGACCCGACCAGTGATCACCTTAAGCCATTGCAGTTGACTATTTAAAATTTTTATTAAAGTTCATGGCTTAAAATCGCCCATCGAAACAATGATGCAAATTCTGCATCGAAATGTCCTAGGTCACTGACAATAATTTTACATTGTTGGAAAACTAGGAAATCAATTATTATTGTCGACATATAGCCGGGTTTATAATAGTAAATACCCTTTAAAATTTCGTTATTATGAAAACACATGCATAATAATAGGTATATAATAGTTATGTTCTAATATATATTTTACCAAAATTAAGCTGTTATAAAAGATATTGGTTATAACAAAATTATCTAAATGTAAACTGTAATTTGCCAAGTCAGCAGTTTTTTTAACAAATCTAAATATTTGGATTTTATTATCATTCGAAAACTGGAAGTTTCTGAACTCTTTTTTCAATCCTTTTTGTTTCTAGTGATCAGTACTACATGAATTTGCTAAAATTTACTATCTATTTTAACATATATTTTGTAAAGAAGTCACTTTTAACCAGGAAAGCTGTGCCATGGTGATTTTCGGAAAATTTTTAACAGTTTCCATAATAACGAGATTTTAAAAGGTGCTTTACTATTGTGAATGTGGCTGTGTATATACGTAAAGTTAAAATTATTTTCATATTTAGGTATGTATTGTTAGTGTATAGTGATTATAACTCACTCTAGAGCGCTTTCAACTTATACGAGTGTCTATATTTACATAGGACAGATCAAGCAGTTTTGTTGTTATTGTTATCCATATAAGTAAACACACTAATGGGAATTAAAGTTCAAGCGTATTTAGCTGTTAATTTTAACATCTACGTGAATTGCTGTTTTGTCAAGCGTCTAGGGATATTTTGAATTGCTTTGCAAATGAAATAACTTCTAACAAGTAACCTTAATACATGAAGCAATAGACACTTAATACAATACGAAGTGTTTGCATTACAACTTTTGTACTATTCAAATAATTAAATATTTACCTGACAGAGTATTCTCATAATGAGTAATTTTTATTTTATCATAAATGTAGATAGTAATTAATGACAAAAATTGCATGAAACTAAAATGATTGGTTATTTCAATACATACAGCGACAACGATACTCGTTAGTCATTGAACAGTAAAATAACAAGCCATAATTAGCTTGTCATTCCATGGCAGAGAATGTTTTGAAAGTTTGTCGTTGATTGACAATTTGAAGCGTCTTTTTCATTAGATGACGCTATCAATATTCTACATAGTCGATGTTTTATTTTTATGCATAAGAGTGCAAAATTTTGCAAATTATATAGCTATTTTCCATTCCATAGATTAAAATAATAAACAATATTTAATAAACAATATGCACTTTATCATTACGAGTAAAAGCTTTTTAATAACGAAACCCAAGCCATATTTTTCAAAAGGGAACTCTGGAAAATTTAATTAGGATGTAATTATTCCTTCTTTTAAAGTAAGTAAAGATCTTCAATCGATAAAATTAAAAACTGGTTTGATTAAATACAAAGTTACATTAAGCATTCACTTAATTCTTAAAAAAATTCTGTCACAAAAATATTGTAGGTAGGAAATTCAAGTGATAAATATAAGAACATAATTAATATTTTATGCGAGTAGGTAAAGTACTTTATGGGTCACTGAATCGATGTCGAATTGCCATTCGAGGAAAGTAAACAGGAGTTTTCAGAAGCATGAAAAACGTTGATTGATCTGATTTTCACATCACGTTAGTCTCTAATTTTTTTATTTGCACTATTGAATTTTTGATATTAAAACTTCTACGTGCCATATTTAGTATAAGTTGGTAAACTTGAACAGTTTATTTATTATATAATAATTAAGTATTTTATCTAAATTCCTCAATTTGAAAAATTTGGAATTAATTATTCAAAGGATTCAAGAATATTTTATGTGCATCCACTAAAGATCATTTTTTTAATCGTTTAAATGCCGGTTTTTTAATGCAGTAATACTTTTCGAGCAATAAACTTTGGATTGAATATTATATGGCGGCTATAAAGAATGTTCTTCATAAAATTAAATTAAACTTATGCAACTGATAATAGATTATATCAAAGTGCTACTTAAATAACTGTAATCCACTAAAATCTTAAAAAATTAAAAAAGTGATAAGTATTGTGCAACAATTTTTTTCATTTTCAACTTTTCATCTTCAACTTGATATTCGATACTCAATACTTATTCCTGGCAAGTACATAGTTACTTGTATAAATTATTAAATTATAAAAAGTTTCCAATTTGAAAAGTGTTCTTAAAAAGTTTTTATAATAAGCAGCTGAGAACAATTTGACAGGTAACACAAGTCGTTGACATCATTAATTACAGGCACCGGCTTCCCTGACATAACTCTTGAGTTTTGTCATTTAGTTCCATGATTCACTTTACAGTGAGAACTAAATTAGACTTCTTCGACTACAAGATGTAATAGTCCACCTTATTCTGTTTCAGTGAATTGTCTACGAGTTGCTACATTACAAAATGTGCACAAATTTCTGCGACAACTGACTTTCTTTATACTGGCTTTATACAGTGCTGGTAATTTCACTTAACTATAACTACAACAGATAATTGAAAGTACTTCAATTAAATTTTCTCTTAACTTTTACAAACTTTGCGTTTTATCATCAAAGATTCTAGATATTTCTCCATACTAAGCAAACTAAACTATTATTAATTATATTAATAAATAATAATTTATGTATATGAGGGATGTTGAAAGACGCCCATTTCTAGTTTCGAGAGATACAATTAACCAATCACAATAATATTATACTGAAAACAATCGAAAGAATTGCAAAACATTTATTAATGAAACATCCCTTGAGTATTGATAAAATTCATTTATTAGCAATACTCTGGACTCGAGAGATATTACAAGCTATAATTGCACTCACTACACGTTAACAAAGGTTTCCTGAAAATACTGCATTTTCCTGTAAAAAGAGTCCATCTTCCTGTTAGTTTGCTCTATTTTATACTGAGTTTAGGCGTTTATAAATTTTCCAGTTTATACTTTTAAGGAACTGTACCCAAGCAAATACGTTTTTTGAATTAAATAAACATATCTCTAGATAAACAGATACGGTTACATTCAAAAGAAATATCTATATCATTGGTCGTCATAATACATACCTACGTAAATTTTTTACTTATTCTCCCACTTTATCGATTTTGAATATCAGAAGTGATTTGTTCGACCAAAGAGCGCCGCTGCTAAGAAACTACGAGAAGCTTCAGGCATTTAAACCCGAAATATCCTCCTAGTTTAATATAATAAAGAAACAGCTTGCGTACCATACACCATTGCATACATGCTCGTATTCGAAGTTTGATTACAATATAATATTATCTATTTATTTAATTTTTGTACATACTTATAAAAACAATCGATTACAAAAAATTTTGCATGGCTACATTGAAAGTAGAAAGTTTGGCGGTATCTACCATTAAGGTTACACTGATGTTCGCTTCTAATCCTTATACTAACTATAAGCTTGTCCAAAGATTAAGCTTTAATTTTTAAATTGCAAATGAATGTTAATTATAAAGTTACATTTGAAGTTTAACCATAAATTTAAATTATTTTTTGATTATTATGAAACATTAATTTGTCTAACTATAGAAAGAAAATTTATAAAATATTAATGCTACTTTTAGGTTTGATGATAACAGATTGGTTATTTCAATTTGCTGTGCATGTTTTCTAAAATTATTACTCAGGCCAAAATTCAGGACAATTTATTGTACGAGTATTATGATTCGTCTCCATAGATTTCTAATATGTTTAAAATGTTTTCAGGTTATGGAGACATTATTGTTTTCTGATTTATAATTTACAATTGTATATTATTATGACTATACCTAGTATACCGTTTTTGAATATTGTATAGGTTTTTATAAACACATAGATAAATTTGTAGTCGACTATGTTTTATTGTAGATTATATTCGTTAATATTTAAAAGCAGGGACATTTCTGGTTTAATTGAATCGAATAAATTTGTTTTTAGAATTTAAAAAATTATTCTTATATATCGCAATGTCCAGTAAGGGGCCAATAAGTTATGCTATACCCCTCGTTGTTGGGTGCCAATAAAAAAATAAATTGTTTAAATTTAAACTTAAATCGTCCGAATCACTTTTGAAATACAGTGCCCAAAATTACACTTTGGACAATATTAAATTATTCCAAATTATGTTCTCAAAGACCTAAATGAAATCCAAGTGAAATGTATAAAAATTCAAGTGATAACCAAGATACATAAAAATAGCCTTTTAGTACTCCACCTCATCTACCAAACAAATATTACTTTATATTATGGATTTTAGATGTTACCAAAATTACTGAATAAAATCCAACTACTGGGATAAATCAAAGGGTTAAATAGTGTCAAAACATGAAAAGAAAATCATTAGAAAAGTGTGTAAACTAAGGTAGATTCGAAATAATAAAGAAGTATAAGTATAAGAAGTAAAAAATTATTATTTAAAAACTAAAAAGTGGAAAGTGAAGAAAACACAAAACGGTGAATCAAATAATAAAGCAATTAATTAAATCTAAGTAAATAACAAGCTTTAAGTTAAACGAAAAAGAATCTAATACGGTGAAACCGCAGTCAAGTAACTTATGGCGTTGTTTTATTCTACTCCTAGGTTATATAACAATCTATTTAATATACTATATATTGTAGTGGAACGTTGCTTCTTGCAACTTCCTTTTCTTCACTCTTTTGTTTTTGCTCCGGTCCAGCTCTTGTATTGTCGGAGGTGAGACTCTCAGGAGTCGGTTCCTTGTAATAAATTTTGTGAGTAAAAATTACGCTTATCAGCTGCAGTCGACCAGGTGCTCGCCGCAAATGCCAGCATGGCGTTCCCGCGTTCCGATTTAATAAAGGATTGGTTTCGCTTACCCAAACAATTCAAATTATTTATTTAGTAGACGCACTTTTACTTCTTAAAAGGAAAAACACTTAAATTTTAACTTAATTTTATTGTAAAATTTTCCAAATTCGCCAATAATGTGGAGCGATTGAAAACACTGGACCGGCCTCGCCGTCCGCAGTCGCCATCCAACAGCGCCTGCTGTTCCGTCCCCATAAAACAGCACACCACAACAATAAAATCAAAAGAAACTTAAAATTAACAACATTTTTGTACAGTGCAAATAAAATTATTTACACATAAAAATTTTCAAAATTTACAAAAACAAAAACACCAATTTGTTTCACCACAATATAGTATATTATTTAAGATGAATACATTTCAAATATATATATTAAAGTAAAGCATTCAATAATAGTAATAAAATTTAATTTAAAAACTAAGAAAATCCTAAATAGGGGTACTTCGCCCCTATACTCGGATGTGTAAATATTTTTTTGTAAAATCAGGCGGGTTCCTCTTTATAATATTCATAGACACAATACCGCGTAAAATACTGGAAACAATATTCTAAAAAGTGTAAAAGTTAATCAATAAATTACATCAAACCTATTACCGGAACTTCTATTTCAAATTTTGATGATTAATGATTGCATTTTATAAACATTACACTACCCTACAGCATCGATAAATAATTATTTACTGCAATTAGTTAATGCAATAAAAATACATTTACTTTACTAGATTTTAATAATAAAAATCAGTTTTTAAATCTAAATTTGAAATTATATTCCATGTTATCGTAAATAAAATAATACCTATACTCTTTTAATTAATTTTATACAATATTGTAGTATGTCATTTAGATTATGTTGTGGTAGTGTTCAAATTCTTATGTTATAATTGTTTTTTCACAAATTACAAAATTTTGCCTATATAAGAATACATCATTGTTAAATTATCTCTTTGTGCTCAAAAAGTGGTACTAATAAATAAATTTACATACAAATTCTTTCGTTTGTATGTCAACATCTTTTAAATGACTTTTTAATAAGAATTTTTTCAAATGTTGGAAGATAAATTTCTGTAATTTTGTTTTCATTAATAAGAGTAATTAGTAAAAATGCAATAAACGATTGCGTTCTTAAAGCCAAATCAAATATTTATCTAGATTTTACGGAGCGTAAGGAACAAAAACTCAAAATACAATTTTAAATATATATTTCATAAGAACCTAAAAGGTAATTTTTATTGTAAAAATTATAAATTTTCTTTGATCGTGAAATAATTTAGATTTAATAATCGATAGAACGGTTTCTTACTCTTTCCACCTTTAATTTTATAACGTGTTCTTTTAGTTGCCTCTCCACTTCTGCTTTGCCAATTTCCAAGAACAGTTTCTTTGATCTCGAGTTTCTTTTTGTCAACAAGAGCATATTACATGATTCAAAATTAGGTGTCTGTAACAATTTATTTTGTTGGCATAAATGTAAATTTTTTATTGTTTTTTATATACATATATAAATTATATTTCCGTTTTATTTCTTCTAATTTAAGTACATCGTGTAATTTATTTCTATATTGCTTTGCTTTGACTGCAGTGTATAAGGAAAATCTATTTTCTCATTTTCATATCCCGCCCCAATTTAAAATTAAAAGGATGCATAATATTGTAGTAGATAGTTAGTGCTAAGTAAAATTTTTATTGTTCTGATAATTTCTTAACCAAATAAAATCAAACAATTATTATTAATAATTTTTCACATATTTGATAACATTTCTAGAAACCCCGTAGTATATGTAAAACAATTTTAAAATTTAAATTACACTTTAAGTTATTACATTTTCATGTTAAAATTACTTTTTAGTAACAAATTTTTTTAAATTAGGGTTTAAGATGTTTTTTATTAAGATAGATGCTTTTTTATAACAAAAAATTACGATATGATAATTTTTCAACCTATAAATTTTCCGCAGATAATTTACATGATAATGTGAACCATCATCATACAGTAACCGTCGAAAAAGTCTAGAGAATAACTTACGAAGGAAAGATTTGGTCAATATCCGGTACATGCCCTTTTGATGTTGTTAGAAGTTTTATTTTTTTTAAATTCGATCTTAAAATATTTACTTCTGCTTTTTATTTTTTAGGATATTTATGTATTTTCCAATTGCTCTATAAGTTATTATGTTAATCGTCTTTGCATGTTTTAGCCGGAACATGGAGATAGATTTGTACATGGATATAAAAGTAATGTAAAGGATATAAAGCAATTTCTTTTCGTCTCATCAGGTGACTCTATCACATTTATCAATGACTGCTGATGATAGTATAATAAATTCGAACCTATAGATATTTTCTAAATAATATTCATCAACTGTCAGAAAAGTTTTACTTTTTATTTGATGTGAACACCAATATAGCGTATCTATCCATTATTTGTCACCTCATAGTGATTCATTTCATTTCTAGTAATATATTTTAAAATTGCATAAAAGTATGCGGCCAGAACGTAAATTAATTATTCTTTAAGTTTTTCAACATTTCAGAACATATTTTGAAAATGTTTGAAATGCCATATACTTGAATTATCTCCATACGGAACGATTCACACACGAAAGAACATTTTATTTTTGCTGAGACGTCATGACATCATATGAATACTAAAGCAAATTTGTACGTGGAAAGTTTTTTAAAGTTATTTATTTTTGAAAATCCATAAATTATTTTACATTTTGATTTTTGAATAAAGTAATCGATATGAATATATTATCGTGAGTCAAACAAAAATTATAATGTCAAATATTGGGTAAATTGGTAACGAAGCACTTCTTTTACATAATTTTCAAACCTCGTTTTAAACAACCAATAAAATCAATGATGTTGAATACCAAATTACACCACATTTGAATACATTTTTAAAATACTGTGCTGATTTATACACTGAAAGTGATATTGTAGGTAAACCAAAATTACCAGCAATTTGATAACACCATTTAATTTGAAGGAAATTTAACATGTAACTTAATTTAATTGACTGGAATTTTACACGATATTTATAATACATAATTACATCTATACGGTTGTAGTGTCTACGAATTTCGTATTTTTTTCTCATGATATAAAAAATGTAAACTTAATAGACATTTCAATCTGATTTTGCTGTTAATCGCACAGCTTCATCCAGGCACCTGAATTTATTGCATTCAATGCAATCGCAGTTCGTAATTTAAATATTTCCAAATTTAAACTGCCAATCTAAAAATGTCGATTGTTACCTATCCTTGTATACCTTATTATTATCGATATTATCGTCACGCTTTTATAATACACAAAATTTACATTATAATTTATTCATTTCTGCTGTAAATTTTTAATTAATCCTCTATTTATCGCGGTATAGTTACTCTATTGGTATAATGAATTAAATATAAGTACACGACCTCCCACGTTTCGTGAATTAATTATTAAACCGATAGCACTGATCCAATAAATTGGATATTATGCTAGATGGTGAAATGTTAAAAGCTGCTTTTAATTCAAAAAACTTTTTGAAGCTGTTGACATTGACAGTAGAAATTAAACAAAAATATTTAACAATGCTTTCAATTAAACTGCGTCGAAAGTTTTAATTACTATTGCACAATGTGGATAAATGCAGGAAACGAATGAAAGTATGTGAATTTACGTAGCAACTGGACATTAATGCACTGGATGTTATAATGCATTTGTTCACTGTTTGAAATGTGTTTCATCTAGTGTATGCACACTGTAATAAATATAAGCGCCACCATTTATAAATCTAGCTATATTTAATAGTTTTCTAGTGTAATATTAAAACGCTGTTACAATTTAGTGACTTTACTGTTTAGAAAATTAATATTGCAGTTTATGGATAAAAATCCCTCATTCTGCAGTAGCATCATATATTATATGATGGTGCCAACACCCAAATATATGCAGATAACATTGCGAATTAGTGAATATGTTTTGATATTTATACTCTGTTTTAGTTATTAACTAACTTATTTTAGTTAGTACTCTTAACAATTAATATCTTGAATGCAGAACCACAATCGTATCAAAAATCTAAACACAGCTTTTGAATTTGCGTCAAGATCGTCTGAAGAATTCTAAAACCATTTTGTGTTACCACGTAAACAAATTTCACGTAAAAAAATTTATATTTTCGTCTTTACTGAAAGCTAAGAAAACGTACTTTTAAAGATAATCTTAATATAGTATTTGAAATAGTAAAGAATTCCCATTAAATTATTTATCTGTTTTTATCTGGTAATTTGCTACAAATATTATGAATGAACATTCTAAAATAAAGTGGTTACCAAAATTTAATTAAAATGAAAAATATAAAGTAATGAGCTAAAAGTAGAAAACTACTCTAACAAGAGTGAAGTAAACTTGTAAGATTTGCTCACTTAAACCGTATACGTGTAACTTATAATTGTTTCAGTTGGGACACATTTAGGTTGAACCATAATATCTACTTTAATTCACGCAGCCTAAACTGAATATCATCAGCACTAACGATCTAACTTTTAGTATTGCATGTAAACTTGTACAACGCTTTAAATTAAAACTTCACGGTTTAAAAGCATTCTCGAGTATTTGTTCGCTATCAATTTAGACAGAGACGTTAGTACTCTTACCGGTGGCACATTAAATTCAAAATCAGTTCATACAAATCAAACTCGAACTAGTTTCTAAGCAAATTGATTTACATTTTGCAATTTGAATCATTTCTCTTCGTACATTCCACTTTGAGAACTTAGTTATTAAAAGTAATTTTAAATTGTTTATAACTTACCAACTACTGTATTACGTATTAGATGAGTAGTTCTAAGATATATCATAAGTACTAGATAAATGACGGTTAACATCACTTTCCTAAGGATTAGAAAATTTTGCATCTACAAAATATTATCTTGTGGTACTGTCGCGCATGGATGGATTAATTTTTGACAGCTCTGCCCACAAGTCAGAGTTACAAATTGCATGGTCTTAGTTAGACCATAGCAGAATGTTTACTACAGATTTTGTGTTGTGAAAGGTCGTTTCGAGTGGAATGCAATGCATTGATTATTTTATAATATATTACTTCCAAAAAGTTCGGCACCATTTCAGCTATACTATTTTGCACTTATACAATGCAATGAATTAGTAAAAATATGGAAATATAGAAAAGAATGAAGAACTAAGTTCATTATAATACTTCCAGAAATATAATCATAATTTACAAAAACAAAATAGAAAATAATGAAATTTAATTTAAGAGAAACGAAAGATTAAAATATAAATAGAAAAAGAAAACAGTAAAGTAAGTTATAGAAACTTTTAAAATTCTTAAGGAATAAACGAATGAAGGAACAAATAAAAATAAATTAAAATTAAGTTAGTTGAACAAAACTAATTATGAATAATAAAATTTAAAGTTTATATTCCATATTCTATATTTCATATTACAATAGTATATTATGCACCAAGGGCAAAACGTGCCACTTTATACAAACAAATCGGGGTGTAAAGTGAGTACTTTACCCCCGCAATGGGAAAAGTATTATTTTTCGTTATGACAATAATGAAATTGCTGTTGAGAACGGAAATAAGAAAACACAGGATTCAAATCTAAAGATATGGATACTAGGTTGATACCGCTTATAACATAATACTACTTAAATTTATATCGACTAAAAAATTATCCCTCAATTAAATGTCAGTTCTTATAAACTGTGGATGTTTATTTATTGTTAACTGGATCTATTGGTATTTTTATGTTTTTTGTTTACTTCTTGACTAGTGAATTCAATAATCATTTTCGATCACAGTTGTTTACTATTTTTGTAACTACATTAAAGCGACTCTTTCCATTTTCATTAGATTTCTTTGTATTAACTGGCGCCTACCACATCTTCTTGTTTCTCTATTTAGCTCACTTTATTTTTTCGAAACCACGCTTTCAAAACCTACGTTTTAAATAAACAAGTTAGCTAACGCGTGTAAAATGGCAAGATGTGAGAAAACCTGAGCAGTTTTCGCTGCAGTATTATATGTAACATAAAATTTTAACCCGAATGGTAAATATTAAAGCAAAAATACATTATGAATACTAATCGTACAAAATTGGCTAAATTAACCGTATTAAAATGCGTGGTTAAAAGGTGTACAGTTATAAACTTTAATCATGATATCGTGATTATTATTTGTAATTTCTATATTACACTCCTTGTTAAAATTTTCACTTTCAATTTCAATAATATGTGAAATCCACAACTAACTTTGATAATTACTAAAGTTTTGCTTATTAGTTTCAGAATCTACATGATAATTAAATTGACTGTGGTAAAGTTTAGTTTTCAAAATAATTTTTAAATTAATTTATTACATACTGAAATTTCTCACGTATATCTATTATCATACATATATTATTAAAGATAAGGTTCTGTGCTTAAATTAACCCGTTTAAAAATTATTATTAAACATTGCAATTTAAAAAAACTACTTTGAAAAACAGCTTTAGCACTTTTTAATTATTTTAAAAATATTAAATAACTTCAAATAAAATAAAATGACTTTAAAAAAATATAACCGCAACCAGTGCGGTAATGCTGATGTATACTTATTTAAGTTCAATATTGATCATTTTATTAATTTTAATTCATAATTAATTCATACATCCATTTTATAAATCTAACGCTCTTATCTTATGTAAATAGGAACTACTTACTTCCAAAAAAACGACTGAAACTTAACGATGACAGCAACTGATTCCTGAAAAAGAAGTAAAATTTAATTACATAAAGGACATATCAAACCAAATTATATATTAACTTTTACAGTATGTATTAAGAATTTTGAAACAATTCATTGTTGTATAATTTATTTTAATAATTAATGCTTAAAAAAATTATGTCCATAATACTATGATTTGCAATTTGATATTTAATGAAACTAATGTTGAATTATAAAACGTAATTTTATTGTGGGAAATAAATTAAATATTACCTAACACAAAACTTTTGTGAACAGATTCGTTTAAAAGAAAAGGCGACAGTTTCACGCAATATTAAGGTCATATAAAAAGTCAAGATGGGGAAAAAAGTCGGCAATTTTCTTTTTTGTTTATTAAACGGGTCACACAGAAGTGTAAGATAACCCAATTTATTTCTATTTTCAGTTACTAAGAACAATGTATATTAAATTAAATTAAATAACTATGTAATTTAATTTTTTTGAAACCTACTGATTTGTTATGATCGTTGCGTCAACATTTGAAATCAAATAAATCTGATATGCTCAGATGAAAATGTCAAGTGTGTGGGCTTGCAAACTATGTGTGAGCTAAAGGATTCATTATTTGAAGTTTTTTATTTAAACAAAAGGTAACATTACTTTATAAAAAAATTAATAATGTGATATAGGTTTTAATGCTTTACTATGATATAAACTTTGACATAGCTCAAGTCGCTTATGGCGAAGCAAAATGAATTCAGTTCTGATAAAGTTTAAGTTGGGAATTCGTGTTTTATTTCAAAAGCTCTCGTAAACCGCGCTTTCGAATATTTCGTTTTGCTCTCTCCCCAATGCTGTAGTCCTCTCAAAGTTGCCAGAATTGTAATTACAAGTAGGTACCTATAGCATACTCTTCAAGTATCAGTAAATGCTCTTTGCGAATTAACTTGTTTAGAGCAAATAGGAGTTTTTAATAATCGGTAACATAATACAGCTAAACATTGTAACGCTGAAACTTTTATCTACTGTAAAACCTAATTATACGTCTCTGTTAAATTGAATTAAATGTTTTGAAATATTATTAAGTAAAAAAGAGTCTCGAAAGTGCATAGAATGAAAATACAGCTTAAATTGCTGCACTTCATTCTAGATTGCACTTTCAAGTGCAGTAGAGGTCAATTTCTTTTTCTTTTAAATAATAATTTTTCTATCTTTATTTTGTAATTTAATTAAATGTTTTCAGCAGCTATGATTTTCGCGAATATTGTGTATTTAGATGGAATTAAAACTCATCTCTATTTTTCTCTGTAGTCGCTTAGTTTATTCTACTATGCTAAATTTTTTTTATTTATTTTATTGATTATTTATTTTAGCCTATACAAATTACTTTACAGAGAAAAAATTTAACGCAAACGAATTTTTACACATAGATGCCTAGTTTGTTTGGGATCAAAGAACATTATATTTCATTAAAAAAATCTTCAGTTTTCACTTTTCATCAACTTCTAGTTCAATTCACTTAAGTATGTTTTAAATTAGCACTTATGACTACTATATTCTTCGTCAAATTGTTATTTTCCGCTTTTTCCGATTAACTTTAAGTTTAGAAATACAATTTTTATTATGCAGTAATTCAGAACAAACATTGAATAAACGGTAACAAGAAAATATGTCAGTTATGAAATACAAATAAAATAAAAAGTATTTTTTATGCCGGTTTGTATTTGCATTCTCTGTTCACCACGCATCTAATTGGCAGATTAGTTAAATATTAAAAAATGCTGTTTGCTCTTGTTATATATTAAATTTCTTTTGAATGTTTCATTTCGGAAATTCTCACTCAAATTTAAGGGTATTATTGCTGCTCATTTGAATGATATTACCCTACATTTAATTAAATGCTAATTTTTTACGTGCTGAATTTTATTAATTTTGCTTTTTATAAATTCCGCGTAACAGAGAAAATAATAGGGGAGAACGGGGGCAAATCGGCCAGATCGATGTTAAAGGTCGTGATAGAGCAAATAATAAGTTAATTGTAAAATCTTGTTCTTATGGGTGGGATACCGTCGAGTTAGGGTAAATTTACCTACCAGTATATTACTTATTTATAAACTTAAATATTGGGTAATATTCGATAACAACATAATCTATAATTTATTGATGTAATTTTGTATTAAATATTTTGTGCGAGTTAAGAAGAAAACGATATTGAATTTTTTTCGTAAAATTGAAATTATTATATTATCTGAGATTATTATACATTCTCAGGTATAATATAACAGATAGATTATCGAATATTATTAATAAAGTCACGAGTTTTAATATGAAATTTGATAATCTAGAAACGTAGCAAGCGGAAGCGAGATTGTTTTACCAATATTCAGGGTTATGGCACCTTCGCCCTAAGAAAAAGTTTGTAAAAATCACTTAAGTAAAAATGTAAAAAAACATGTTTTAATATACGAGAATGTAGTTTTATTAAACATAATATGATACTTGATTTGTAATCGCGAGTTTACACGCTAGGGATTTTATATTCTTTCAAACTTTTCACGTACTATAATATTAAAATAATATAACATTTTACAACATTTTCTCAATTAAATACTCGCCACGGATTGTGGAGTATCGGCAAAATTGTATTGCTAAATTTAATTGAAATTCAATAATATTAAGCAATAAGCAATATTTGAATCATGTAGTGGTTCAGAAATTTATTAGAAACCTTTTACTAAAGTACATTGTTAAAATAAACATTTTACACTTATAGTCATCATGGCGAGGGAAAGACTACAGCAATCTTGCTGAAGGTTTTGCACTCTAACACTTATAGAAAATTTATCAAATACCTTTGAAATACTATGGCGGAGTTTGCGGTTTATCTAAAAATTCTTGAGTTTAAATTTTTATCTTTCTAAGTTTTTAGAACCCTCAGTAAGATTTCTTAACTTAGAAACAATTTTGAAACGTTAATCTTTAATTAAATTTATACAAAGGGAAAATCAAAAGCTTTCGAAAGTTCATAAAAGCTTTCCATTTCATTTTAATGTCAGTTATCTAATACCTACATATCAATATTATCTACTAATGTAATAAATGCAATTATAATTTATATTAATATTCCCAATAAATATTGATTAGTTAAACTTCCGTTTGTATATAATAAAAATAAAATAAAAAAATATAATTAAAAATTAAATAAAAATTGACCGAAGTATTTTGCAACAGCTTTAAAGTATTAAGTTGGAAAGGTCTCATCTTTAGACGAGAAAACAGAATTTTATCGTTAAAAATTAACTTAACTATTGGTTCAATTACTCAGTTATCGTGTTTGTACTGTACCAGCATAACAATATTATCGTTACAAGATCAATTTTCCAAGTAGCAGTAAGTTCTAAGTTTACCACCAGATATTTATCCAAATTTTGCGTTGTATACCTTCACCACTTTATAATCACAAATAACACCCTAATCCTGTTGATACATTGATAATTCAGGATTAATATAAAATATAATTATATTGGTTACTAAGAAAATCAAAACTATGCGATTTAAACTAAAATGCCACAATTTAGCACAAGACTAATTTTTTTAAATATAATTCAATTTTTCAAAATAGTACATCAAATTAAATAAACAAAAATGCTGTTTTGTAGCTAACAGCGAAATAAAATAGGCCTATTGTAAAAAAATTTACCTGAAAGAGATAAAATACTGAAGAGGTTTCGAAGAAAATTTGCTGATGTAAGGACCGGCGATATTATAAGACGATCAAAACTAGAAATAACCTTAAAAAAATCTTTGGAAATAATATCACAGCAAGATAATCTTAATCAATTGAGCACTAAACACGAAAAGCTGTCAGTTATATGGGATAAACCTGCTTGTCGTGAGGTCTTCATAAAAGTTGAAGAGGTTTCGATAAAATTATCAGTTAAGTGCACTATTCATCTTTCAGAACTAATAGATTCAAGAGATGTAATTGCAAAGACAAAATAATATACAATTAAAATTTACATAAATTAAATTATTGTAGTGGGAAAACTATTTGAAAATTTCGTCTTTGCTTGTAAAAATGTTAGTATTCATCTCTGGTTTATCTACCCATCAACAGTAGCCTGCCTACTTACGACACACATTTATGTTTTCCTTGTCCGAAACGTCGAATATTGGAGACCTACTGTTTAAAGTTGATTAATGCATTTATAACAGAAGTTTCCAATGCGGATGTAAGTAATTAGAGACAAACGATGTTTTTAAATCGGTAATTGCGTTGTAACCCTTCCAAATGGAAAACCTTGCATAGTTTTATTTAATTCCTACGATCTCAGGCGAAAAGATATTGCTCGAAGCCATGGGTGGATCTGTACGTTAATGACTTAATTGAACCATATTATGTCAATCAATCCTGGTGCACAAATATTTTGATAAATATAAGTCATTTGGAAAATTTAATGTTTAAGTTCCCCCCTTAGATGGTGGTTGAATCATGTTTTTCTCAAGTAAAATAAATTAATCTTTTAACAAAATTATGTTAATTTGCATAATAATGTAGCATTCGAATGATACAAAAATTGGTATACTTTTAACTTGATATAATATATAAAAAGTTACGATTCAGCATACAAAATTTAATGCCCAGTTGCACAAAGGTGAGTTAAAGTTCAATTTATGATTAAATCATGCATTGTTACTTTTTTGCTGTAAAACTTAATCGTAGATTAAATCTATACACGCAAGCGTAGAAATTTGATATTCAAATATAATTGATTTAAAATTTTGTATAGATTTAACTATTGCAAGGCAAATAAACATTTAATATATTTTTAATTAAGTTGGATTATATCTATATTTGCTGTACTCAAAAGTTTTAAGACTAACTACGATATAAATATTTCGTATAAGCTTTTTAAAATTTTGATAAGGATATTATTGCAGTATCTTTTTTATTGCAGACTTGAAATACAATTATGTTAGGGTCAATAAGTAATTGCTCACTAAAACGTCTGTTTGCGATAATTTAAACGAATAGAAGCAAGTTTTATAGAAAAATAATATTATTTTTTGTTGTAAATTATACATGAAACCTTTTTTCAAATTGAGCAGTTAATAAATTTGTTTACACATGTCCACTCTTGAACTTTACAATATCAGCACCATTTCATCTTCTCAATTAGATATTTTGTTTTTGCTGTAATTTATAATATATAATATTCCTATGCCCTTATTTAATATTTGAGTTGCGGAAAAATCGTATAAAATCATATTATTACCATATTTTCGAGGGACCACTCGCTTCTTTATATACAACGTAGAATAATTTTTATAACTTTTTCTTATAATATTATATAGGTAGTATATAAAGAACTTACATACCTATAGAAGTTTTCCACCAGAATAATGTATTGTAATCAACGCAATACCTAACGTTCCATATGAATTCTTACATGCAAAAGTTCCAGTAAGCAAATCTTTAAAACACTAGTAGACGTAACATTGACTAAGAAATAAAAGTTTGAAAATGCACTTTGTCAAAGTAAGCTTTATGAAACTTAATCCTATCCAATACGTTTTTCAGTCAAAAGTTATATTTGCAAATTAGATAATCTACTACTACAAATTTCTCCATTTTAAATAATGTAATTTTGTTTGATACTGCAATAGTGAAATTCAGCATCTTCGTTAGGTCTGAGATCCTGAATGGAAAAAAATATAAATCAAAATATGCGAGCTTTTTCAAACTTACTATTTAAATAAATATAATTATTGTTCCAAGGAGACAGGTAAATCGCGGTTTTGACACCGCTACCAACATTAATGAAACTTGATTTAGATTGCCATTGGATTAGATTATTTGAAATAAAATAATTGCAACGGTTAAACTTAGTATAAGTTTAGCGAACCGTTTTGATTTATATATTTTCGCGAGCTGAGCAAAATTTTTCACAAGTTAACCAACACATCAAGTTCGTATAATAAATTAAAGCAGCAGTGTTACTATAGGGAAAAATAAGAAGCAGGAAAGCGTATTCTCAAGTGACCCGACTTGACGTGTTAGATTAAAATAATTAAAATTTCAACGTTTTCTATAAGAAACGTGGTCACAATTGTTACTTAAAAAAAAAATTAAACTGCTTATTTCTAAAGTCAAAAATTTCAGAAAATTAAAGGTGTAATATCATAAATGAAAATAAAATACAAATTCGCCGACATTTCATGCTGGTTTCTTTTTTAAATTTTTACTTTTAATGCGTAGTCAAGACACGCAATTCTGAAATCATTCACTCTTCAAGACAAGGTGTAGTACTTCCAAAACGAATTTGACAATACCTTAATATAGCGAATGTAGTAAGTGGAAGGAACGTAAAACATTCTATCAAGTATTTAACAAAACGCAGGATGCCTGTGTAATATACGATTCAACAGATCTTGAGGTTTCACCACTAGTAAATGTACTATGTATAACTAAAGCGCCTGTCTTGAATGCAGTCTTACCTAAATATTTTATAAAAAGTTTAAAAATCAATATTTAATTAATATTAATAGTAGAGACTAATTAGAAAAATTTATTTGAGCAACGTGTCAATGTAGAAATGTGAATGTTAAACTCGAATACTGAGTAGATAATGAAAATGTTGAAGCAGATAAATAATTATGTAAAATGTAATAAAGGAATAAGAAAAATATAAAATGAAAGAAACACCGGCAACGAAATTTGAAAACAAACAATTTAAAAACCAACGAGTGTTTTCGTTTATACTATAAACATGATTACACAAACTTTTTTGAGCCATATTAGTTTTGAACAGAACATAAGAAATTTTAGTGTGAATTTTTTATATTCGATGAATAATAACTTATTTCGAGAATAAATTATTCAGCTCTTCTTTAATTTTAATAACAATCTTTTGAAACTTTTAAATTTTATTGCTTTTTGTATTTTTTGAAAGAAAAAGTGGATTTTGTATATTAATAGAATCTAAAATTTGAATTTAAAGCTCAGCTTGAAGTGGGTTAATGTCGTTAAATTTCATGAAGTAATGTTCTATCCTAACGATGTTTAAATTAATATTAGCAGCACTTTTACAAAATTCGCAATACGCATTTTGTTAACTAAAATTTTATTTATAATTTTATGTTATTGGTAGATTATTAAAAAAGCAATAAATAATGTTGTGATTCAAAATGTTGTCGTAAATTATAAAATATTTAGTATTATTGTAACAATGACGACAATAAAATATCAAGTTTTTACTAATTAATGTCGAACAATGTATAGATTCAGACCAGAGATAAATAATGATTAATTTTGGTCAACGTTTGTACCTATATAGCTTTTATTATAAATTACCGACAATAATAGCGTACATGAAAGTCTACATTTTGCGGATACGCAAAAATTTATCGAATGTTTATGAGGCGTGTCAAAAGGTCGACATATTTTGAATTTTTATTTTAACTCTGCAGTCAAATTTGTTTCACTTACATTCGTAAAAATTTATATATTCGCACTATGGACTAACAGATTAGTACTTATAAATTTAAATATAAAATTTTAATACGTAGATACCTAAGTAAAATTAAACATTATGTTTAGAGATGATGCAGTTGCTACTTCGTTAATTGCACATCATAGAATTTATAGTGGCAGTTAAAATTCGGATACGAAATCATAGGAGTGGTAAAAAGAGTAAAAGCTATGAATCTGCAAATCCACATTGTATCAAGTGTTTTATGTTCCATTTGGTGCATCTGAAGTACTAAGCTGTAACCGACAAGCTGAATGCGATAGTCGTTACTAAAAAAAATCAACTCTAATTAACAAATAGCAATCTGCAGGTGCTTCCGATGTGATAATGCCCTGTTTTCAAATAAAATTAAATTATAAACTTATTTTTTACTTGAAAAAAAACCGTTGTTTTACTCTTTTCAACATTTTATAAATGCCCCCCTTCCTCCATGACGCTTGAAAAACTGAAAAAAATATTAAAACATACTGGTTATGTGTTTTGTAAAAGTTTTTTATTGTTTGATAATTATAATTTTGGATTAAATTTTAAATATTTTTTGAAAAACTTGTTTATATAAAAATATTCTAATATTCTCAATAGGTCGTATATAAAAAATTTAATTTAAAATATACACTGTTTTAAAATATATTATAAATAAAACTACGAATTTCTATAAATTTTTTTACATAATTTAATCCATAACTCGAAAGCCGGTGATTTTAAACATTAAAGAGATATATTCTAGTTTGAAGATAATTTCACGCTGTTTAAGCGTTTCCACTATATAAAATCAATAGTTTCGGAAATATTGCATTGAAAAAACTTGATGACGTCACTTTCGTAAATATCAAAAGTGAAATAACCAATAATTAAATCGTAAATGCAGAAATCATTTAATGGAAGGTAATATTATAACATATTTTTACAATAATAATTAGTACATATTATGCATAATATTAACTTTCTTTTAGGTTAATAGCTTTGTCGCATATTTGTACAAAGTTCGGTGCAATTAAACTTTAATTTAACATTTCTTTAGTTTCTTACAAAAATTTCAATTTCAAATTTACATTTTAATAATGTAAGTATTTCAAATGTCTGCTGCAAAAGGAAATTGATTAAATTTTTCAAATTACTTTGAATTTTAGTCACACATACACAACGGCTTTTTATATTTTCTGTAAAAATACAAGTTACAAACATTTTCAAGACTTTGAATTGTAAAACACGTAATAATTTAAATAAATTCATTAAAAAACATATAAAATTTGCTTTTTTAAAAAGAACAATGAATAAATGAAACGATAAAGTTAAATTTTTTACTGTTAGCTTTGTTGAGCAAAATTTTAATTTTCATTACCGGTTTAGACATAAAATTAGCAATATTTTATGATAACCACAAAATGTGCTTGGTACATTTTTCAGAAGTATTATAATTTTACTTGTACAATACCGTGTGTTTGAAAAAGTATACAATAATGATATTTGTATATTAACTACATTATTTTTAGATCATAAAAGATCATTCTGTGTCAGCCCACAGCCCCGATTCCACGTAAATCTATGGAACAGAAAGCCACATTCAATTCTAATCCGAATTAGGTAAATCCAGAATACACTCATTGTGATATACACGTACTAGGTTTAATAACTGGTATGTGGGTTGCAATAAACACTATTTTTTAATGTGTTTATAAATAATCTCTTTGAATATCCCTCGAGCCATGCAAAATATTCAAATACTTTCACCCGCATAGGCTCGGTGTATCTATAAATCTAGGTATTAGGTTTCTAGGTGTAATTAATATTTATAATATCATAATACCAATATTATCTCTCGATCACTGAATATTACGCAATTATCGCAAAAAAATAACATAATTCGGTATAGCTTGACCTAATTAACATTATTGACGACATTGCAGAACTTTTTATATGTTACTACTGATAATCCATGTTATAAAATTATTGATATGCATGCGAAAACAATATTAGGTAGTACCTATATATAATTTTATGATTTTAGCCACGAATCAAAAGTTAGCTTTTTTTATTGAATACCTTCCTTCCAATACACAATATTAATAATATTATTATTTAACTTTAACCCGTAATGAAAATGTATATGTAAAATGTAACTAAAATATTATTGACTGACTTCAATTTGAGAAACACCGCAAAACCCCGAAGCTTAGTTTGACTTCATCAGTTTAGACACGGTTCATCTTTGTATCAATATCTATAAATATTATATCGTAATACTTGTGAAATGGAAAATAAAGAATACAAGTTTGCATTGTAATATAAAACGTACATAAGTAAAGAGTTTCTTTTTGTTTAAGTAAATAACTAAGCTTCCTTTAGGTAAGAATACAGAATGTTCTGGAAAAAATATATAATCGTGCCAACTGCGTGAGTAAATTACTTTTTCTTCAGCAAACAATTTTATGTATTCTAAAAAATAAGTTGCAAGTGATTGTTCTCCACTTATCACTTATATTTATATATTGTAGGCATCCCTCATTCTAAAGAATTTTTTCATTCTTTTCGGACACTAGACTAAAAGAATTTATGATCCATGACGAAAAAAACAACCGCCCTAGTTTACTCCAAGTTATGATAAATGATGCTTTTTATGACAAGTGTTCTAAGCTGGCCGATTATGAACCCGTCCCGTTTCACCGTTCTTTTTTCAACCTTCTAATCCGATTTGCTGGACTGATAAACAAATCCTATTACGGATTACAACACAAAACTTTTAAATTAATCATATCGTAACTTAAGCAACATGCAGTTGAACAGCTTTTACAAAAAAATAGGTAATATTATAGTCAAATTGGGTCGAGCTAACACGGCGAGTAAAAGAAAAGTTTCAAATAAATTTATTTGAATTTCGAGTTTCAGATAAAGCTCCAACAAATGAGTCCAGCAGAGTATGCTTTTAGATAAACTGCATTATTTGTATTTGTTTTAAGCGTATGCTAGTTGCCAATATAAAATATACCCAGATGTATTAATCTCAACTTTGTTCATAAAATCACGTAGTAGAACTGTTCACCTGGATCAAGTGAGTTACAAGCGGATATCATTAATTCATAAAGCGATCCCGGTCTGCATCGATATTTGCACTTCCTGAACCGTATCTGTAATTATCTAGATAATTTAAACATCATTATTATAATTTGAATAGGTCAGAAATGTCTAATTAGTCATTATTATGTTTAATTAGTAAACCGTTGCATTTCTACTACAATTAAACCTGATTGGTATATGTTAGAGTAATGTTGCTGCTGTGACTCTTAACTTGTCACATGTACCAACATGCATTTATAAATAAATAGACATTGTACCTATACCTATACCAAATGCAATTGGAATATTTAATAATGACATACAACATCAAGTTAATTACTTTTTTCTCATAGAATACACTACTACATGCTATTGCGTTACAGGCTAAAATAGAAATAATGTTTTGATTAAAAGTAAATATGTACCGATAAGCTAATTTATAGAAATTAATAATATTGTGTATTATTTGATTAATTAATATGATTTATCTTTAATTGACGTCGGTATACATTATGATATACACTACCGTACACAAGCATTTGCCTACCAAATAAATTGAATATTTATGAATTATGAGATTTCTTTTTCTGTTTTTAATCACAGCTTTACAAAGTTTCTGAATACTATTTCAATAATTTTATTCAAGTTTCTGGAGAAATTTTCCGCTAGTCTGTTTATAGAATAGTCTATAGATGTTCAGTTGAACTTGGGTTATCTATTCGAATATTTACTTTCAGTTCATCCCACAAAATTTCGATAGGATTGAGTTCGAGAGACTGTGGAGGCCAAACCATAACTTTTAGTGTTCTCTCAGCTGATAATAATTTATTTAGGTATTCTCTGAACAGCTTTGAAAAGTGCTTAGGATCGTTATCGTGTTAAAACGTGAACATTTGTCCACGTTGACAAGATTTCACGTTCAAGTATCTCCAGGTAATCTTTTTTTTCTCATTCTTTCTTGAATTCTGTGAATGCGCTCTCACCAAAAACATTGAACTTCGACTCATCACTTTTTTCCAATCTGTTGGTGTTCAGCCTCTTCTTCTTATTAACGACGAGCAACAAAGGTGTACGACACAATAAAGCATCGATTTCGTTTACTGATGGTCACTATCTTCCTATCTTCAGAAGAAGTTGTGACCTTCGGTCGTCTAGTATGAATTTTGTTTCCGAGAGTTCTTCTTGGAATTTTGAGTTCCCTCGAAATTTGGCGATTACTTTTGTTATATTCATGTTGATCAATTATAATTGATAATAATATCAAACGATAATTCTTTTTTTCGAGCACATTTAAAATAAAAAATACAATAAAAACCAAATAATTGTTAACGATTTGTTAAAAATTATTACTGCCTTTTCAACATATTCAAATATATATTTTGATTTATATAGAAATAAGTGGAATATAGTACAAATGAATTAAACAATTATTTTGCAGTAGGTATTTGCATTATAACAAATTTTTTTTTTTTTCATTTTTGGGCAAATACTACTTGTGGAATGTAGTGTATGTATGTTATATTACTCCAGATCAGATTCAAGACCGCGTAAGCCACTGTTCTACTGTTATCACTAAAATGATTACATAAGTTTTCTCATATGCAATTAAAATGTATCAATGATATATAAAGTTGGTGTCATTTTTGTTGAAATTGGAACTTGTTACAAAAAAATATATATATTATAATAACTATATCCAACGGATATAAATCGAATTTAAACGAAAATTTACTCTAAAAAAATACAACTCCATAAATTTTATTTTTCCCATTAACGAAAATGTGACGAGAAATATTGTAGCTACAATAATGTATGTACAATCTTCAACTAAAATCACAAAATCCTTCGGGATCGTATAGCTTTAAAAAAAATTAGCAAATATCAAATCCTGATAGTTTAGAATTTCAATTTCAGGATATATTCAAGTATATTTATAAATTTTTTGTATATTATTGTTGTTAAGGCAATGTTTTTATCAAATTTATTTTTATACAGTAAGTCCCCTGTTTTGTCATTGAAAAATTCTTGAAATAAAAATATATTAAAACATATATTGTTAATTTGAAAAAATATATGCATAATGGCATAAAGTATTGGTATCTTACATATATTTTTTTTTAAATTTCTTCTTGAACTTTTAACATAATTGTATAACTTTTTTTAGCAAAATTTTAAAAACCACAGTTAAATAGATATAGTAATAAAAATGTGTTATATAATATAAACGAAACCAACTATTGAGTATGGTAAATACCAATGAAATAATACTAATATTAAAAAAAAATTGCAAGTTTTATCTGGATGTGAAGCATTATTACAAAAAATATTTATGTAATTTAAAAATGAGTTTATTATTTTTGAGTAGAGCGGTTAAGTAATTAGGAATAATTTACAATGCTTTGTAAAATAAGAATACACGCGGTAATGGTAGTTACATTGTATGTACAATCTGTGGTAGCTATAGAATTCCATTTATAGTTGTGTAGGTGCACAAAATACTTAACCAGTTCATTTCTGCAAAAATGGTTTTAATTGATGAAAATGTTAAAGGACTTTTGTTGTAAGAAACGTCTTTTTAAAGTGTGCAATAAAATTGTATTAAAGTACGTAATCATAATATAGCAATCAGCTTTCTTAAACATTTTTCTATTTTCTTTCGATTGTTTCTACCAGTAATTAGTATATCAATTTACGTATAATACATTCAATATTTTAGGTAAAATTATTAATACCAATTTAAATGAGTGGCAAATAGATTGTTTAATTGAGCTGATTACACTGGTCGTCCTGTTGATGTTGTGGCTGGTGGGTGATTGTGGATATTTTGGTTGTTTGACTAATATAATAAATGCATTATTAACAAGCGTCTACTAGTAATCATTTATAAAATTATTTTAATTTCGATGTTCGGATAATAAATAATATCATCAAAGGTAAGCTTATTTTCTACTTTATTGTCAATTTTTTGTGGAGCTCAATATGTCGATAAGTTTTGTATGTATGAATGTAAAATTCGATAGATGCGAACATTAAGGAACACTATAAAATACAAATAACATACGAAAATGCAATTTTATCGAAAGTCTCTTCTTGTACTTTTTGCTTTTTATAAAATAGTGAAAAAATTACAATATACAACCATTGACAATGTTTTTCGATTGATTATTTTGTCATACTTTTAGAATTAAAAAGGTTAGTTTAAATATCATTTCTTGAATCTAGGTCGTTGAAACGGTAATCGCAGACTAATTCTACCAATTTAGTGATTGGAATATCCAAAATTTCTTTTACCTAATTATTATTTAGTTCACTTTGTTAATTCCAATATCAAAACAATGCATACTTTTGATGAGATGAAGAATCGAAGATGACTTAATGGTTCTCAGCTTAATTTTGGTCCAAATTATTTGTACATTGCAGTTTAATGAGTAACTTAAGAATACCACTAGGTGTCGAAGTTATTTTTTCAACGTCATTTCTGTCGAGTTCTCAATCGAAGAACGGAAAAAATTCGAGATTGTGATAATGATCGAGAATTACAAAAATGTATTTCTTCGTATTGCTAAGTTTATCTGGAAACAACATCTCTTCGTAAAACGATATCTTCAAGTCATGAAATTTTAGGAACAGTCAAGTACAATCGACATACGAAGACAGTGTTTGTCAAATATGAATATATAGGATACATAGAATGCTTTTATCTCAATAACCATATTATTAAGTTTAATAGTAGTATTTTAGTTTTTTCATCTACTATGTGAATGTCAAAATTGGTTTTATGCAAAACATCCAATCAAGCCAATATAATTTTTTGAACTTTAATTAGGTAATTGAATTCAGCATACAATGTATAAATAAAGCTTAAAACAGAAATATACATTTTACGATACTAATTTGATTGATAAACGTGATTAATTTAAATTAATTTTTTACTTAAACTCTTTAGACTTGAGTATGCATAAAAACTTTTATTGCTATATTATGGCCATTACAAATTTATTCCTTGGGTAATTTCGAGATAGTCTCAACGTCAATTACGACGATAACTTCAAAATGTTTAGTATTTACAATGGGTTTATTTGACTTGCACGAACATTATTGGGAGTTAGGTATTTGATTAACATAAAGTATTTGCACTGCATGTACATTACTTCTGCTAAATTATTATTATACAACAGTCAGATTTTGCGCAACACCTATTTCACAAAATTTTAAGTCCGTATTATTTACACATTTTGTAATTACCAACTATAAACAATTAAAAAGAACACACAAAATATTCAACAGCATCATAAAAAGCTATAAAATTCTTTCAAGTAAAATAAGCTTCTTTTAATAAAATTCCTTTCATAAAAAGAATATCTACTTACTTAGAAATAATGAAAAAGTGCATGTAAAAAGCTAGTATGTTACATATTTCACAATTTTTGACAATGTGACATATTTCTATTACAAACATGAAAGCAAAAGATACATAAAAGTGTCGTAGCAAATAACGTTACAAAAGTAAAAGAACTTACCGTTCTTTCTTGACATCTGACTGAAAGCGCTCGGAACTGTCCTGATGTGTCTGTCGTTCGACGCGTTTCCACACCCTTTATATAGAAATAGTTCTAAGTTCAATTGTAAAGTTTTATTTTCGCGATAGTAATTATTATTATTATTTAATAGTTTTAAATTCGTCAACGCTTTAGTTACATAATTAGAATTTTCTAACAGAATTGGGAAGTAAATTGCGATATATTTTAAAAATAAATTTCGAGTTGTGAAATAATTTTTACTTGAAATTTTCGCGTTAATGTAACTTTTGGAAAAACCAACAAACGATCGCTTCCAGGCCTTCAGCCTGACTGAAAGGGGTTGCATGACAGCAAGGGCTGCTAGTGAATTCTTCTGTCAGCGCGCGCACTTTTCCCATTTCCCGAACCGAATTTCCCCGGATATCTCACACTCCCCACTTCACCTAAAATCTGTCTTTTTATGCTATTTATCTCCTCCTTCGTTTCGTTTACATGTTCCTATTTTATTTCAAATTTCCACTCTACAAAATCTGCCTTCTTAGATCGTTTATCATGAGTTACTAGAGATATAAAGAATAGCTTTGTTTGAAGATGTATAATTTATGTTAAAACGTAAAAACAATAACAATCATAACTTTATCGTTAAAACAATATTAATTTCAATTCGATTTGTTTATAAACTATCTAACTAACTATTATAAATTTGAACTATTATAAAGTTTCTACTTCAAAATAAAAAAAATATATAGTATGTACTATATTATAATCGCACTTTTAAGCAACCGCGCAATAATTATTAGAGAAATGATTATTCATAATAGTATAATGTTCTACTTTATAATATAACATACTGCTATGTGCTAAATATACTACAGTAACATAGAACAAAGTTTATATTGTGTTGCAATTAAATCAAACTTTTTTTTATTTTAAAATAGATAATAATCAGTAATAATTTTATGGCAGATGAAAGCAAAAACTACACTGCTCAATTATTATCAGTTTTGGTTATATCATGATGATAATATTGTATGATGCATTATTTTCTATATTTTTTAATGAAATGGTTATCTATAATTTAATTTCTTTTTGGGAGAACCATTCTCTATTAGTTACACAATGTTGCCCACACTGATAAACTTAATTCGTTTATCATGTAGTTTTTGTATGTTTTTATTCATTTCTTCTACATCAAAATTTATTAAATTTGCCTTTAAGTTACAGTTCATTAACTAATTGGTTTAATAGTTTTAACAAGAATAGCATCATTATTTATATAAAAAGATTTAACTTTTTTCAAAGTTACAAAATAAAACGAAGTTTTTTGAAATTTATATATAATTGACAAATTGCGATGTCTTCTGTTCGTATTTATTTTTATCATTTACATTACACGGCGAGTAGTAACAATAAAAGGTATTGTAATTTACATACCTACGAGTACAACAAAAGTTGCATAAACGCTTTTAATAGCTAAGGGATTTCGATGCTGATACTTCCCCTTCTTAGTAAAAGCAAATCCTTTTAAACACGCATAGATTAAGTCAAAATAAAGAGATTTAGGGGCAGACCCACCTCGAAAACCCGCGGAGGCTCCCCCACCCCCTACTCAAAGGGGTGGCGCGCACAGTTGTGTATTTTATTTTTTTTCTCAAAAACGGTAAAACGGAGAGACCTGCGGTTTGCGCCAATCGAAGGAGAATAAAGCCTTACATAGTATAAATATTTTTTTTATACTAAAAATTTTTAAGTTTTCCTTCTACATCAAAAAATATTGGAAAGGGTAACCTTTCTTTGAGACACTTTTGCAAATTACTCCAGAACGGCCCAATAAATCAAAATTTATCAAGAGTAGAAAGTTAAAGATTATTGTTTTTTCTATCGATTAGTATATAAATAATTATACTACCTCTTTAAATAATGCGTACAGCGGCGTCGAATATACTAGCGTTTGGTAAAAAATTTAATATAACATTTCATAAATTTTTTTTTTCTTCAAAATTAAGAAAAAGAGAAACTTGCTGCCTGTGGAATTTGGAATAAAATAAAATGTTACATTCTGTATTGAAGTGATAGTAAATTATCAAAAAATTATTTTTCCAATTGAATTTAGCGAATTACTTGGTTACACTTCTTAAAATATTTTTATTATTAATTTTAAATTCTTCAATAATCGTAGGCACGTTAAATTTCAGATACATATATCCATCTGCCTCGGTATAACAATTAATTTTCTTTCCAAACACAAACAAAACAATCAAAATCACTTGTTTTGTAATATAATTCTTTATTTTTCTTAAATATCAATTTTTATGAAATTTTACGGACCCACTGCCAATGCACGTCCGTAACGTCCGCCATTTCCCAAAAAAAGCCCTATCTTCTCCGCTAGTTGGCGTCAGGTCTGCCAACTCGCGGAAATTTCAAAATTTAAATTTAAAAAAACAACGTATTTCAATTTTGTTCCACGACAGTATATATTTCTTAATTCGTAAAAAGTTGTATTTTTTCTCTTACTACCAAAAATATTACTCCACAATAAAGAAATAAATTAAAATTTTACTAATGTAGAAAATTAAAAATTACTTATTTGTGATTTCTGGAAAAGCTTCCCATGTATCCCAACACATTCTTTTTCCATTATCAAAAAATTCAGATGTTACATCGCACCCAGTAAAAGTGTGGAACATAGGAAGACCTATTGTCACCTATTTCCACGTAAGAGTTGTATGTATCTTAAGTTTTTCCGGTACTAAACTCGATGCAAACATCCTGTTCTTGATGCAGATATTGATAAACAATGGTAAGAATAATGACATCTATGTAAACTGTTTTTATTAGTATTTTTATTAAATTACTGTTTAAGCAGTTTAGAGAATGAACAAATATTCAAGAATCAGCTTATTCTTGGTTGCACATGCAAGTAATTTTAATCAGATCTAAAGAGCTGCTATTATAGAAGGTTTCCTGAGAGTTATTGAGCACTACCATCATATTTTCAGGCAATGAAATGTCCTTAAAATAATTAGAAATTTAACTAAACAATTCCGTTTTATTTTCTCCAACTCGTAAAAAATTTTACCTATTTTTTGGAATTGTGGTAGTTAGTCTTACCTATTTCCTTTACCTCTCTTTTCCCTGGTACTTTCTGTCAAGCTTTTTTCGATATAAATATCCCAAATTGTTTCAACTCAATTAACAGTTTCCAAATTTTTAAAAATATACGGCTTTCCTATGCGAGATAATTATGTAATCTTCAAAAGATGAGCAAGCTTTAGGTTTTGAAGTATAGTATGTGCACCAAAGCGGCCCCATCAATTAATTCGGCATCGATATTTATGGGTTTACTTTTCACATTAATGTATTTTGTGCCGTGATACAATTGCGCAAGTTGAACCAGTGAGGGTGGATATGGATGATTTTCATATTTAATTATTTTTTCAAAACGTCCGTCTCCGTTATGACATTAACTTTTCCTGATGAAATGCTTTACATTATTGAGTACCCTTCTCGAATAACATCTTTAAACGTTCTTCATTGACGAAAATTTGGCTATCTAGAGCAAAAAATTCAGTTGATATTTCTTGGAATGGATTACCATATACTTTAAATGTGTTGACTATGTAACTGCAGAAATAAACTTTTCTTGCAAAACTGGCAACTCTTCGTGAATCTTATGAATATTTTGATGGAAATCTACATAATCTTTATAGTCGCCAATCAAATGAGCTACATCAGGACCTGAAATAAGCCATCTTTTTAAAGCACTGGGATTTTCTGTTAATCCAATTGCTCTAGAAGCTTTCTTAATTACTGCGTTTTGTTGCTCGTGATCCTGATCTATTTAGAATGGATGAAAATCTATTTGACGATTTTTGAATAATAAAACCTCCCCTACAGAATTTTTTATAAATATTTAGATGTTTTTCTTTTAAAATGAACATTATCTCTATAATGCACGGATAGCCAACGCGCATAGTTAGTTCTGTTCAGTGAGACAAATAAGGCAATATATTTCCTATGGATTTAACATACATATCTGCTGCTCTTTAGGACTTAATAAATCGTAAAATCTTTAATCCATCTCTTGATGGGTTTTCCTAGTTCTTGTAAAAGGGCTAACTTCTAAAAATGCGTAAATACGTAATACACCACTGTACACATCGTTAAAACATGTATTTTTGAATTTTTATTCTATCAAACGATAGAAAAAATTATAATCTTTAATTTTCTACATTAGTAAAATTTTAATTTATTTCTTTATTGTGGAGTAACAAAAAAAAAGTTATTACTATGTATATGGTGTCCACCGCCTATATTTTTAGTAGTCTTAAGAGAAAAAATACAATTTTTTATCAATTAAAAAATACGTATGGAATGTAACATTTTATTTTCTTCCGAATTCCACAGACAGTAAATTTCTCTTTTTCTTAATTTTGAAGAAAAAATATATTTTATGAAATGACAAATTGAATTTTTTACCAAACGCTAGTATATTCGACGCCGCTGTATAGTCCAGTCAAATAAGGATTCAACCTCGGAATGAGAGGGAATAAGCTGTAAATTGGTATGAACCTTTGTTTTAGTATTCTAAATACTGGTAGAAAAGTCTCATATAATCTCGTGTCCGCGTCCCAAGATATTGAAGGTCAAAGGTCACAAAAATCGTTTTTTTGCAATTATCTCGTTTCCTAGGTGAAATACGTTATTTAAGTTCATTATATAACTTGGAGATAATAAAATTATCTACAAGTTTCATACCAAGCATTTTTTTGTATCATTAGCCTTTCTCGAGATACAGCGCGGAGAGTAGCAAGCGCGCATCCGCTAGAATTAAAATATGCAGAGAAGAACCAGTGCTGCTGAGGATCATTTTTAACTTTTCTAGTAATACAGGCCGATAGCACCGCCTCTTCAACATAAATTCACATAATTATAGTTTTTTTAAATCCTCAAACGTAATAATAACAAATGTCAACAAAAGTGGTAACATATCCCTTAAGAAATACATGAGCAAAATCGCAAATGACCAATAAGTTACTTTTCATAGACTCTTATAAAACCACGGACCGACTGGTTACAATTTGTCTGAAGAAACTTTACACTCAAGTTAATAATCTCTTCATTATTAATTTTCTATTATTTTAATTGAGAAAATTTATGGAGTGAATATGTGATTGTGAGAAAGGAATTTTTTAAATAGAAATAATATATTTGCATTATAACAATAATTATTATTTATAAATTAATTAAAAATATATTATGTATTTATTATAAGTGAAGAATATTAAGTGAAAACGTTAAATAGATTGTCACAATAGTAAATTTTTTTCATTCTTTTATGATGAATCGCAAATGTAATAGATGAAGCCCAAGTTACAAAATAGTATATTCAAGATTCCTTTAGTTCGTCGTCGTCTTCTTTGTCTAGCTGCTCAAAGTTAATTTCTATGAAAAGTAACTTATTGGTCATTTACGATTTTCCTCATGTATTTCTTAAGGGATGTGTTACCACTTTTGTTGACATTTGTTATTAATACGTTTGAAGATTTAAAAAACCTATAATTATGTGAACTTATGTTGAAGGGGCGGGGCTATCAGCCTGCATTACTAGAAAAGTTAAAAATGATCCTCAGAAGCGCGGGTTCTTCTCAGCATTTTTTAATTCTAACGGATGCGCGCTTGCTACTCTCCGCACTGTATCTCGAGAAAGGCAAATGATACAAAAAAATTCTTGGTATGAAACTTGTAGATAATTTTATTATCTCCAAGTTATATAATGAACTTAAATAACGTATTTCATCTAGGAAACGAGATAATTGCAAAAAAAACGATTTTTGTGACCTTTGACCTTCAATATCTTGGGACGCGGACACGAGATTATATGAGACTTTTCTACCAGTATTTAGAATACCAAAACAAAGGTTTATACCAATTTACAGCTTATTCCCTCTCATTCCGAGGTTTGCCCTTTATTTTGCCTTATTTGACTGGACTAGTACGCATTATTTAAAGAGGTAGTATAATTATTTATATATAGGGTTTTCCAATAAGAGGTGTTATTTTGAATAGCCCGCTATTTTGGTAGATGTCACATTTGAAGATGTCATTTTTTGATATTTGACAAGTAGAAACTACGCCATTAATAAAAATGGAACGATACACGCTTCAACAACGCATTGAAATTATTAAAATTAAAAACGAAACCATTGATCTTTTACGAGAAAAGTTTCCGGACCGTGTTATCTCTCGAAGAGGTGATCACAATTGGCCACCAAGATCTTGTGATTTAACACCTTGCGACTTCTTCCTTTGGGGCCACGTGAAAGATAAGGTCTACGCCAACAGCCCGGCGTCGATTCAAGACCTCAAAGATAGAATTCGTGAGGCTATCGACGACATAGGGCAGCCACTTTGCGATTTGGTTATAGAAAATTTCATGAAAAGGATAAGTCCTGTAAGCGTGGTCATGGTGGCCATTTGGCTGATGTTGTTTTTCATTAACGGCATACCTTCCTCTTTATAATGAAATAAAAATTCGATAAATTTTCTCAAAAAAATCCATTTTTCTTTGAATATCAAAATAACACCTCTTATTGGAAAACCCTATACTAATCGATAGAAAAAACAATAATCTTTAACTTTCTACTCTTGATAAATTTTGATCTATTGGGCCGTTCTGGAGTAATTTGCAAAAGTGCCTCAAAGAAAGGTTACCCTTTCCAATATTTTTTGATGTAGAAGGAAAACTTAAAATATTTTAGTAAAAAAAAAATATTTATACTCTGTAAGGCTTTATTCTCCTTCGATTGGCGCAAACCGCAGGTCTCTCCGTTTTACCGTTTTCGAGAAAAAAAATAAAATACACAACTGTGCGCGCCACCCCTTTGAGTAGGGGGTGGGGGAGCCTCCGCGGGTTTTCGAGGTGGGTCTGCCCCTGAATCTCTTTATTTTGACTTAATCTATGCGTGTTTAAAAGGATTTGCTTTTACTAAGAAGGGGAAGTATCTGACCATTTTTCTGCTCGTAGGCTCTTAGCTATAAGTAAAAATGTATTTATTTTACCAATTATAAACTTGAGTAATATCCTATGAGAAAAACACGAATTAATACATTTACATTTCATCATGAGTCCATGGTGAAAATTTCGAGTTCAACTCGTAGAATTGCCAAAATTTTCTTGACAGTTTGATTCTTCGGTGGTAATAATATGAATGTATATTATTTACCTACAAAGTACCTGCAGAATAAATATTTATAAACATCAATTTTAGAAATACTGGTTAAAAATGCAATAAATAATCAAATTAACTTAATAAACCATTTTTCTTGGTATAGCTACTCTTTTTAATGCAGCAATAAGAAGTTACATTTGCAGTAATAATATATTCAAGTCATGCAAGAATTAAATGCTATTGATTATGCCGCCCGAGTCCACAATTGTCGTTGGTTTCTTAATTGTCTGTAATAATATTCAAATTTTAAACTAAAATATTTACGTGAGTAATTCACAAATTTATTTTAAACAGAAACTACTACCTTATTATTTCTTTTATTTAAAAAATGTACCTATTATTTTCCCTGTCAGTATATAAATTACAATGCAAAATCGTCCGATTTGGAATACATTTTCCAAAGAAACTTAAGAAATGTATAAAATGTATAAAACAACATAATAAATCATAATTTAATAAAAAATATTCATATATCTCATTTCTCGAAAAAAATGTATGTTCTTTGTTTTAAGTTGAATTAAAAAGATTTTGGACTTGATTTTCGATAACTTGATAGTTTTCAATTTGATTGAATTGTAAAAATATAATTTTAGAAATATAATAATAAAAAATGTTATTTTCAACTATGGTGAACAAAATTATAATTTTTTTTTCGTTCAAGAAAAAATCTTGAACCGTATGAACAAAAATGAAATTAAAAGATTTTATTTGTGGCAAATACTTTACTATAAATATTGCTGATTGTGATTATAATATAATATGGAATGTTATGGTAAATATACATAATATTATATAAATTATAATAATATTAAAATTATTTCTTCTGAAAACAATAATATTCATTTTGTTAACGAAATTTTTTTAAATCTTTAAAATATTAAATATGGCAAGCGACAGTAATGTTTTTTAAATTTAAAGAATTTAAGAAGAAAGATAATGTTTTATTCGCAGCAAATATTATGAAGTTGATGATTTTTAACTATCGTCCGACAAAATAATCAAATCATTATATATTACATAAATTTAAATTAAATAATAAAATAATGAATAAAACATCAATACTATTTCCTTCGATTTACTGTTTAATCTCTTAAATAGTATTTTACAACCTGGGCTGTAAAGGATTAGAATATTAATAATATAGAATAATATCAAAACAACCAAAATTTATAATTTTTCCACAATATAAATTATTTCACAATAAATAATAATTATAGTTGACTTTGTTATTGACCCATTTGCAAGGCTGAATTACACTAAAATCAATATAAAATTAAAGTTAATACAAAATTTCTTGCAATAAATGTGACAATTAATTATGATTGACAAATTGACATATAATGTACCTAGTATTGACAATAATTTATTATATTAATGGAGAATAACACAGTACCCAAAATAGATTGTAATATTGGGGATGAGAATAATTTTTATAAAATAAGTATTGGACATGGTCAATACTATGTAAATTTGTCAATCCTAATAATTATTTGTCAAATTTATTGCAAGTAGATAATTTAAAATTGTATGTTAATTTTAATTTTGTATTGATTTTATTGTAATTTAGCCTAGAAATGGGTCAATAAACCATCCTATAATGTCGGACAAATAAATTGTTTCAATAAACCTATACTTCAAGTAAATTTTATTCATTTTCTTATTTTTATTACTATATAAATATATATTCTTTTTTCTAAAAATCTCGCAAGTGAATAAAAACTTATTAATTCAAGTTCATCAGATGAACTTAATTTAATAATTTAGAAAAGTTTAAATTTTAAAAATAAATAATAGATATTTTTTAAATTATTATTAATAGGTACCTCATTTATAAACGGCTATGAATCTTTAGAATACAGAAGTTAACTGCTTCATGTAATATAAACATCTACAAGAATACAAAGTGACCCAGTGACCTTAATGCTTAATGATTTTAATGTTCAGCAGTAACTTTACACATCTTAGAGTGTACAATTTTAATGGTTTATTAATAATATATGTAAAAACAAAATTTATTATTTTGCTATCAATCATTATGATTTTATATAATAAATTGTCGTTATATAATTATTTTACCATAATATTACATTACTAACTAGCAGTGTGTTGACATAAGTGTATACCTATATGTAACAGTCAGAAATTTATTAGTCAACAAAGTATTTGATCTTCTTTGACAAATAACAGGAAAAGAAGTAAAAATTGTAAAAAAAAAGAAGTAAAAAAACCTTTCACAGTTATTGGAGTCACTAATACCGTATCTGCTTAATATGTTGATTATTTCCTGAGATTTACAATATTGGGGAGACTGGTGATGGTGTGGACACTGGGATACAATGGACGAGCTTGTATTTTGGGCCTTGTTAGTGATTTTGTTGCTGTACAAGACTTAGTATGTTAGTACCACTGTAAATAGCTGATAGGAGAGAGAAATCGACGCTATGATTTATCATCGGAAGTTTTTAGATAACATAGTTTGTTTTCAACCACTCAGTAGTAAGTTTACGTAGTGACTACGTAAGGATTTTCAATTATTTAATCTGAATGTTTTGTAATTTTTTTCATTTGTAGGTGAAAAGTGAAGTCTTACAGGTATGTCGATAGTTAATTCATAAAAATGTATGCTTGTTGTATATAAATTTTCTTAACTTTAAATTTTTTTAGTGCGTGCAATATATCTCAATATCTTATACTCGACTGACGAAGAAGGGCTACTAATATTTTTCAAGTTTAAAGATCGTACAAATGTAAACAAATAAAAGTGAAGAAAGGGAGAGCAAAGAAAAATTTATTTAAGGTAGAAGTAAAATCGTCCAGTGAGTCTGATTTTGAAATATAATATTGTTAAATTAAAATTTTCGTAATAATTTTTAAAGTTAAATTATAATATTATATAATATTGTTCATAAGTTAGTTTTTTAATGTTTTAATGAATATTTTGTTGGTATTATTTAAAAAATACAATTATTAGTAAATTTATTTCTCATTATTCCTTGCGGTTGTCTATTGCATTACCTGCATGTCCAGTGTATACCCGGGTAATATCCACATTATTCCAGTACCTCGGGATGCTTTTGGACAAAATTATAGTTTACTTTGTGACTAAATTCTAGAAAAACTATTGCATCTTATAGCCTAGTACATATATCAAGGTTAATAATCTTAAACTATCTACCCTAAAGTTTAGTAAAAAAAAAATCACCTAACTTATTTGGAAAAAAATAAAAATGCTAAAACGTAAAAAGTGTCCAAACCATTCCCAGTGAGGGGATCCTACCCTACCATTATTCAATCTTGAGTAAAACTGGAACTTACTTGTAAAACAATGTATTACAAATTGAAATTCTTGTAAAGTAATAATAAATTATTGTATCATTATAATAATTATAATATATTAAAAACTCAAAAATTAATCAAGTGAAATAAACGATTAAAATTATATTTTTACAAGTTAATAATCCTAATTTAATAATTATAATAATTAAGTAAATTAATTACTGGAAATTACACATGGCATTAGCAATTTAACTTTTTTAAGTTTTTAAAATAAACTGTCTAGAATATAAGATTGAAAAAATGGATAAGAATAGAATTATATGTATTAAAATTTAAGATATTACATTAAATTGTGATGGAATATACCTAATTATAAAAATTTTCTTATCAAATCTGGCACATGTTTTGCAAATTTTCTGTAGTAAATTTATTACAAAGAAACGAAAGATATATTTGAATTTTTCTTTTAAACAAATTTAAAAAACATTTGGTAAACATTTCGAATTCCTGGATGACCTTAAGATAGGAAAAAAAGAAAAAAAAGTTATGGTATGTTTGATATTACTACACTTGATTAGAAAAATTTAATATTTTAGAAAATTGATCACGACTGTATACGTTATCTGGTATCCATCGCATAATAATATTTTCATAATATATGGAACATTTCAGTATTCGAAAGAAAAGTAAAACAGCTAGATTATGAAGTATAATATGAAAAGGATATAATAACAAATTATAAGTTCAAATATGTATAGTTGTATTTAACAATATTTTAAAGTTCACGTTAACTGCTGCATTTCGTCTAGTTGTGATAATAATTCATTATGTTGATGGCAAGTGTTGAGTTTTGCAAAGAAATACTTTAATCAAGATTAACCGTCACAACCACGCTTCTTGATGTTACACATTCATATTTTCTTAATTAAATATATATTGCAATTAAGATTTTCGAAAGTAAATCTAAATTTTTTATCATTATTTATTTTCGTTTAGTTTAACTCACTTTGGAAACTGTCTCAAACTAGTCACAGCACATTTTCGTTTCAATTTATAGAGGTTTTTCTTGAATACTTTATCCTCATTGCTTATGCAGTCATTAAAGAGCAGTTGCCATTAAGATCTTCATTCATGATGTGGAGGCGGATATTTGTGTACATTTGTTAAGTCGTTCGTCATTGCCGAGTTTTACTGCGAGGCTGTACGTCATTAGTCAACAACAGTGTAAAATGATGGCATGTTTTGATATTATAATTCTAAATAATTTTAATGTATATGAAAACTAAGTAACTACGCATGAGAAGTAATTGTACTAAATCTAAATATTATAATACCTTAAGTTGGAACCATAACAAAGTTCACTAAAATAGAATAATCTTCCACAAACCGGAATTAATGCTTTCCCAATACCAATCCAAATAATAGACGATAGTAAATCTTTTATTTATATTTCTTAATCACGTAAGCGTGCATTGTAATTTAGTCAATTTTGAACTTATCGAGAAAAGTCTTGGAGAGATCCATAAATTATTTTATTTCGTAAGAAAAAGCATAATATAACGTAATATAAAGTCGTAGTTAGCAAACTACCAATAAAATGTTCTAGCAATGTGCCAAAAGTTCTTAAAATACTGTGATAAATGTTATTTGAATTAACTATAAAGAGAGCCATAATCTTTTAATCAAGATTCCATTTCGTACAGCATTTTTCGCTGTTAGTATTCTCTTGATTATAACATCATTTTCCATTAATAATAACATAAAATTTATTATTGTGTCTGCGGGAATACGCAAATTTTTACTTTTCCATTTTGTCGCATAAAACCGAACCATAAGTAATTTATAAATAGCGACAAAAACCAAATGGTTCTGTTAGTGAAACAATTAAAACTTATTAGATTTTTATGTAAACGAGCAACATTCGAAGACCGTTGAATTTGAAATATAGGACATTAACAAGCTCAAAGCGAGGAACGCTGAAACATTTGAGACAAGCAGACGACGTTATGGCGTATCTCTAACGGAACACACGACAAACTTTGTCTACTGTATTGCGTGCACAAAACTGCAACACAAAAGTTTAGTGAACCAAAGTAATAAAATAGCTAAGAAGTTCTGAAGCACATTTACCTATATGCTTCATTAAACCGAGTGTGTTCGCTTACAATTAGCCTTCAAGTTACATTAGGGGTACACGCAGCTTTTAAATAAAATGTTACCGTAAGTACGATTGTATACCTACTAACTGTTATTAACATTTAATATACGTTGTCAGGTTATTTCTTTGATGGAACCTAATAAATATTAATTAACGGCAAAAACTTAATATTCAAAATACAATGTTATAAAACATGTAGTCGGAAGTTTTTGTTTTGGTGCTAAAACAAAAACGGTATGCGAGTAAAAGGAAATTCTAAATAATTATAGTAAAGCAAACTGCGTGCCAGTGACAAATTAGAAAGAGTATAATTATAATAGGTTTACGTAGTATCAAGTTTTTGCCCGATCCTTGTTGTTTGCGTATACATTATAATATATAAGAAACATCAATACCCTTTGAAAAGTTCATTCTATTTGATTGTCTAGGGGTGCTTTAATGTATTAAACACAAACCAACCATTGATCTATATTGGTTAGAAAGAGGTTATAAGAAATATGTCTCGTAAGATTTGCATGATTGATGGTCCGGAATGAGTGCTCGGATTATCCGCATTGCGTGCATGTCTCGTCCGTATCGATTAGAGCTGATGCTTCCAATACAAACGTCCATTATATGCGATGTGCTTTATTCTAAAATTCCAATATTGGCTCTCCCATACATTCTAAAAGTGCATATAACAGTCAATTACCTAGTTGAAAGAAACTTGCCGTTTTAATATTTTTTCAAAATAGATTGATGACTCTATTTTAAAATAAACCACTTTTAATAATATTATTATTAATATATTAATTGCATTTTTTACTACACCCAATATGATGTTATTCTTCTAGATAGTATAATATAGTACATCATAGATCTGATAGAAATATTGTAGAATATGGAATTTTCAAAATCAACTTTAAAACTTGTACGATGTGTTGTATAACTAACTAACTTTAATATGCTCTACGAATAGATATTTTCGTGGCGAGTCGAGTTTTCGACATCTCTTTTCAGGAAGTAGAGTAGTACCGAGAGTATGGGCACTTCAAGTAAATTGATTCTACAACGCTTTCTGTACCAAACGTCGGTAACTTTCAAGATCAACAAAAATATCAATCCGTCAATTACCTAGCAAACGAAAAGTCGTTTAGTAGGTAAATCACTTATGATAAACTGTACAAATAAAGTCAAGATGAAAACTATCAATTGTGGAAATATATTCAGGTCTATGCTTTTTTTTTTAATGTATAATTTTGTAAATTTGTGAAACTTTAAATAAATTGTTCATTATGATAGTTTTCAGTATCAGGGTATTTTGCATCGATTTATGATACCTCTAATGCCAGCTTTGAAGCAACTTGTAGGCAAAGGTTACTCAACTCTTTTGAAATTTTGAAATTAAGCCCTAATAATATTGCTAGGTTTTAATGAAACTTGCAAATGGTTCTGATTACGAATCTAAGAAGTGATTTTTGATGGCATCGTACTCCAACTCAATACAGAACTTTAAAAAATTGACCCACACGATGTAGGTAAAATCAAAAATATTTAGAACAATCTTAAATTACAAAACCCTCCAACACGATTTCATAATAAATATAAATTATTTGTCCATTTAGTATATAATATACACTGCCGGCCAAATGTTTGGATACAGTTGCATATTTCTTATATATAAGAAGACTAACCCGTTTTACAGAGACATTTCCTTGTAAGTTATTAATGATACAGCTTAGTAAACATATAATTAATAATAACCTCGGACAACCTCAAAAGAAAACAAAAGATTTCCAGGAATGATCTGGAAAGATTATAAATATAAAATATATTTACACAATAAGATACAAAAGTTCTCTGCCACTTTTTACGCTTACATTAATTGATTTCAGGTCGTATGGTTAAAAAAGTTAAACCCCTACTTTATATGTGTCACCTCTTCGCAATTCGGTGATTGATATATTACCATGGCATCATTAAGCATTTCAAACTACATATTATATGACTGGCAAGTGTCCGATCAACTGGCAATGCCAGATCACAGATAGATCACCTTCAAAGTAAAGAACAATGGAATCCAAACAATACAGGAATCCGAGGAATGTAGACAGATTGGCTTTTCTAGATCACCTGTCTTTATCCTAGGAGACAAAAGTGTTAAAGGGACTTTCCATTAAAGAAAAACTTGTAACTTACTGAGGAGATTGAGACGTATGCCAATGATCTGCAGAACTTCCTCACAAAAATATATGAGCTTCATGTCCGTTAATGACAGCAAGATTGCGGGCTCGAGGAACACCTTGGTGGTGTGCAGAGCTCGACCAGCTGAGAAAGCTCTATAATGAAGCATAAAAGTCTAAAAACGAGTTCAAGAAAGCAATTCGCAATAAACAACGCGAATGATGGAGCTCCTAAATAAGATCATGCCAAAGCGGCATTATTCATGAAATCCCTCAGCCCCTTCAAAATCTTCTGAGCCTGACGAGGTATTTCCTGCTCTAATCTGCTCTGCCTACTAGTACGAGTGTATAAGGCGTGCATTGCGTACAAATACACATTGAAGGAATGGCGAAAGGTAAAAGTCATTTTTATACCCAAACCAGGCAGAAGTTATTACTCCCTAGCAAAATAATACAGACCGATCAGTTTGACCTCGTTCTTTTTGAAAATTTTGTAGAAACTGTGCGATAGAAACATTCGTAATACAGTTCTGACCCACAGGCCGTTACACGAAAATCAGCACGTGTCTCTCCCGGAAAGATCTACTGAGACTGCGCTACATGAGATGGTGGGACGCATCGAAAAGTCACTGAGCTACAAAGAGTCCACCCCAGGAGCTTTCATTGAGCTTCTGTGTTCCAACAACCATTGCCAAATGGATCAGTTTTATACTGAAATGACGGGCCGTGGAGGTGTGCGTCGAAGACGTAAAATTTAAAGGCACAGTAATTAAGGGATGTCCACGGGGGGAGTGCTCTCCCCAATATTATGGATCATGATAGTGGATATTTACGACGCCTCAACGAAGAGGGCTTTTACACCCTGGGCTACGCAGATGATATCACCATCCTGCTGATTGGGAAATTTGAAAACACAATCTGCATGCAAATGCAGACAGCGTTCAAAATATTCGAAAACTGATGTATTGAGCACTCTCTCTCGGTCAATCCGGCAAAGACTGAGATTGTTCTGTTCACCAATTAAAGATAGTTACGTGGCATGACAATGCCTATAACTTAATGGGAATTCCTCTGAAACTGGCGAATGAAGTCAAGTAGCTGGGAATAATACATGACAATGGGGAAACATTTAAAAAGCAAGTAAGTAAACAAGCAAGTAACAACAGCGTCCTCACCGCACCGATGTCAAAGATTAATCTGTCTGGCGATAACAAGAATGATGCGAACCATCATTCTCTGCCTCCCACGACTCGATCTTCATGTGCAGGAGATGGCGGTTAGGGCTGCTCTCAGGCTACGCAGCTGGGGGCTGTGGAATCACATGCGAGGAAGTGCTGGTCATATGCGGATTTTGGAGAATTACTAAGCCGGAGTACTTCTACTGCACCTTGAACCCGACAGAATTCCTCCCAAATATAGATTTGACAAGAAATATAATATCCTGCTGAATCCAATGTAGATCCACGAATATGGCATTTGCCTATTTTCGGATGGATCAAAAAGCAATGCTGGCTCAGAAGTAGGAATTTTGGGTAACGCCAAAACAGAGAAGCTGGCAGGAAACTGTTCTGACAGTCTTTCCTACGACCTGGAACAGTCGATACTCTCTTAAAACAACATACCCTACAACTGCACTCCAGCAGATTCTCAAAATAAACCGAATGCAGACAAGCAAGGGCAGCAATAAAGGTATTCTCTGGTAAACATTCGAAATACTACTTGAAGCTATCCAGAATCAATCTATGGGCAATTGCAGGAATATTAATTCGGCACTGCAAGCTAAACAAACACCTCAACACAACGGGACTTGTAGATGATCCTAAGTGGGGGGATGCAATAGAGCAGATGAAACAGCTGATCATGTACTTTGTCCGGCTCGGTTTGAGCCCGGTTTAGTGGCCTATGTGAGCATGGGTACCAGTCCCCACCCTCCTAACCAAAATCCAGAATAAATTTAATAATTTTTTACTAAGTAGCTTGCCACGGTTTTACTAGATTCGATGGAATAGGTGGTGTGCTTCCCCGATCTCAGGGTTGTTGGCAATACCCTTGGCTAGCTCAGTAATGCGAAAATAAATTAACAACACCAACAAAATATAAAAGAGAAGCGCAGATTGGCGAGTTCTCGATGCGATAACAAAAAAATATATTGAGAGGGCTATAAGTGCCCCAGGCGCCACGTGATTAAATTTAGCCTCTCAATAACCAGATTTGCTGCCCAATCACGAACGACAGCGTGGAAAGAACTCGCACAATAAGTTATAAAATACACTCTGAATATATTCAACGATAACATTTTTGACTACACAAACACTTATCCCACAAAATGTCCTTGATGGTTCTAGATGGCAGATGGTGACCAATGTACTAACAATTGAGTTTATTTTATTAATTACTTGCACTGCTAATGGTCAAGGGGTAGGAGGAAGACCCTCAAAGATGTTATGAGGGTCAATTTTCCTGGTTCTATTTTCAAGAATAAACTTGAAAACTTAGGAAAAATGTGGTTGATAACATTTATCAACCCAGGACGTTCAAAATAGCTTTAATAAAATAATGATGTTTTTATTTCACATTGAGATAGTCCAAACGGAGAAGAAAAGTGCTACAAATGTTTGCATAGCCTACAACGAGATGATTTGGTCAACTTTCAAACTTGCAAAAGTGGGAAGTTGGGATTGGTGATAAAATTATTAAAGATTGAAAACAAAATTTATTTGTGAAAATCTCGAAATGTTGTTTTTTTTATTATGTTGTTTATTTTAATGACATCTGTAAGCGACCTTCATTTTATATTTTTATTTATTTGTAAATCAGCAGGATCGCAAATTTTGATTTTTGATAGGAGAAGGTAAAATTCCGGTCAATCGTAATTTTGTTAAAAGAAAAAATAGATAATAAATTTTAGAAGTTGGTTTGAAAGTAAGTGTATTTAATTGTAAAGAAATGGCATTTCAATTATAAATATTTAAGAGAGAAGTAACGATAATTAAAAGAAAGATTAAGTTTTAGTTCTACATGGATTAAATTTATTGGTAATAACTAATAAGTGTGACGACGAAGGCATCAAATTTATTTAAAGTTCAATGTTAGATTTTTATTAAAGAATTAAATTAAATTAATTATATTAAATAAACTGAATATTTTGGATAAATTTTACTATTTGTAGATCGCATAGAGAAGATCGCAGCACTATATACTACGTTCTATCGAACTTACAACTTAATTAAATATTAAATATTATCTTTATTATTCCAGATCACATAGTCCAAATTGCACTATTTGCTGAATAGTACCAGTGGGGAAATCTACTAATTCATACTAATTTTCCGGATCTTACCTTAAATATTTTCTAGACATTAGAAATTTTGAATACTAGATTTCTGAAGAGAAAATATAATATTGTGTTCGGGACGACAAAGTTGAGCTTTACATGTTCTCGAAATCTGTACTTACAAAACTCGCACCAACCTTTTATCTCTTAAAAATGGGATATCTACTATTTAGCATACCGCACCGACTGCCTTGACTGTTAATAGCAAGTTTGAAATTCTAACTTTCAACTCGAAATTTAAAACGTTAGTTAACGCAGTGTCTTTCTATTAAAGCACAATACTAAAATTTGCATTTAAAAGATTATTAAAACTCAATTATAACTTAATAAATTTAGTTTCCTGCAATAATTTTGTTCATTAGGAAATAGGTATTTTCACCAAGAGAAAAACTTAATTTGAACTTTTCAAGTATTTACAAGTTACTTGGTTACTATTATTTACTCGTACCTTAAAAATTTACAGCATTGTTTGTTAAACCTCAGTAGTTCATTGCTATTAAGATAGTGTCGAAAAGCTAAGCAAATCAAAGTTTACTATCTAACTTCTGTGTTCAAACCAAAGTGTTTAAAACAAGAATAATAAAGTAAAATAATAGAGAAACCAAATTATTTGTCTGGTCTTGTTATCTTAATAAGGGTATTATCAACAAAACATAAATTAATGCTTTTCTTTATTTAAAGTACAAAAGATTTCCAAGTTGAGTATTTCAAGTCGGGGATATGGTAATTGTTCAGCATCTGCATAATAATAGTCACATACGCTATAAGTACAAAAGCTTAGTCTTAAAAATTTAATATTTTTAAAATTAAGTTCACTCTGCACTTATCTGCGATTTTCGTTATATTACATAAATTTGCTAAAGCTGCAAACACGAAAGAGATAGTGTAGAATACGAGTCACTTGGTTTTTCTCAATTTTTGAACTTTTACTCAATTTGTTTGAAGTTCTCCCTTAATTACTAATGAAGGAAATCAAGATATATCTGCTTGCACTACGAATTCTTGTCTCAGAGATGAGAATTTCCTTTATAATGCACATCTAAGTGTCGTACCTTGAGATGAAACAATAAAATTTCTGCAAATTTGTATGCAAAAGGTTCAGCATCCGAGTGTTGTAAAACAAGAATAAAGCGTGTCAGGGTTGTCACAACCCAAGTCACATTATTATCATTATTATGATCATTCGCGAAAATAAGACTTGTGTGCATTACTTTTATAAATCAACTAAATTTATAAATTTTAACTATAAATAATTTACTTTTAATGCTTCATTATCAACGATGTAACTTCTCGAAGTTTTCGTTATCCTCTATTTTCACTTTCAAATTACTACCACACGGAAACTATTCGATACCGACATAATGAAATTTAATTTAGTAATATAGGGTATCATGATGCTCTATCCTCTTCATTTTAAATTAATATTTTTTAGTTCTTCATTACATTTTCACACATTTCGAATATTATTTTATTAATTTCTCGGAATATTATCTTCTTGTTTTTTTTTTATTTTATTGTTTTTGATATGTTTTATCTACATAATATGTACATTCCTTACTGCGTATGCCATATTACATTATGTTATGGCTACAGATCACAGAAATTTTTCCTAAAATTTGTGAATCATCTGCATTGAAATAAATTGTCAACCATTGTAAAATTGTGACTTTTTTCACTTGACAATCTCTGCTTTACCTTACAGAATCCGTACGTATAATATATTCGTTCAACTTTGACTTCTCTTTTTATATGCTTTTTTGTTTATGGCAATTTTATTGTGTTTAAATTTCTTGTTTACCTACAAAAAGTTTTTTAAAGTTACAGTTAAAAATATGTGCACTCGCAGAGCGTAAAATGTGATATGACAACTTTATTTCATACGCGACTAACTTTTACAGCGTTACTTTATAAAATATTATTTTAAGACAGGTCCATATTGTACTTTCATGTAATAGAAAGCTAAATCTGAACGAAAATCTACTCCTGAATAGATAAGCTAAGTTTTACTTACAAAAAAACTTAACATAAACCACATTGAATATAAAAAATCTAACTAAGAGAGTTTTTAGTTATTTTAAATGTTGGTGTAAACTTAACTGTTATATTTAACATTTTGGATAATACAAAGTTACTGCTTAGCAGTTGTAGTACAGAACGATTAGGCTTTTGACCTAAAAGCAGAGTATAAAAAAAATTAAGAAAGCGGTCATCGCGGAAATAAAAAAAACAGTAAAAGAATATATAAAACTTGGAAAAATACAACAGATGAAAGAAAGAAAAAAACTTTAAAGTAACTGACTGGATATTAGTTATAACAAATTAATGAGTTACAATGACTTGCTTTTCGAATATGCTGCGGACAACACCGTTGAGGTCAATAGTAAACAAACTTTTTATATTATTTTTGTTTCAATAGGATGGCGTTACCTGCAACATTATGCCGCTAATTTAACGACTAAATTTTCTCTTATCTAATCTTATCAAATATTAATTTAATTAACAGGTAGCACAGCTGAAAACATAAACACTCAAATTATATTTGGATAATGATAAAATTATTATTGTAATAAAATGTATTTTTATTAATATATAGCAACAATTAAAAAGCTATTTAAAAATAAAAGTAATAATGTTAAAAAAATATTTAGTTCCACTTAATCGACAGTTTAATAAAATTACAATAAATATCTTACTGTATCTATCCTATCTGTGGCAATTTCGTGTATGTATAATTGTATATCTGTTACGTAAGCAGCATATAAATTCTGCCGTGACATCATTACAATAGTATGAGAATAAATTGACCTCACTCGCGTATTTGATCAAATTGTTCAAATACTGAAGAGATTCAATTTACTTGCATAATCACAACCATTTGCATAATTTAACTTAAATTTTGTCTTTCTGTGTTTAAAAAATCTGTAGTAACATTTAAAACAGAATTTATATTCATACAATTTTGCTGCTTCTCATTTACTTGTGCGTTATTTGATTGCAGTACGTTGTTTCCGTCTGATGAACTAGTGTTTTCTTTAGTATTCCGATGTTGTGCATCTTTTATACTATATTCTTGAAGTATTTTCATTAATGTCGAGTGTTCCACAATATCCTCCTTAATTTTACTTTCTGTGGGTATAATCTTTTCTAAATCGGACAACTTCACATTTTGAATATTGTTATTGTTAGTTGTTGTCTTGAAATCGTCGTCATTTTGATTAAAATTTTGCTTATTTAAATTACAATCATTCGAATTTACAATAATTGATTCTTCAATTGAATCTACACGTTGTGCTTTCTTTTTTAACGATTCGGACCTTCTGACAGGACGTGAGGGAGTTTCGTTTGCTTCCATATCAGAAACTATGAGATTTTCTACGTCAACCAAAACGTTGGGATTATTTTTAGACTTTCGAGTACGTGGTAAACTAGCATCTTTAGGATTATAATGTTCCAGTATTCCTAAATCCCAATCTTCTAAACCCCCAAATGAATCATCGCTTTCAATATCGGCCGGAGTTTTAGAAACTTTCAATTTATTATTTAAAAGCGATCCGAAACTTCTACACCTAGTCATGTAGTTTTCAAGTTTCCCAGTTTGTTTTTCTTCCGGAAGCGAGTTAGCAGAGTCGTTTGTAGAGGAATCCATATATCGTAAAGTGTCGTCATCGGTGGCAAGACTTAATTTTAATTCTGTATAATTTGGTAACGAAACTACCGATAAATTTTTCTTACGTTTAGATTCCTTTTTGTTATTAGATTTTTGTATGTCTAACTTATCCTGCCTTAGATGATTACAAATTTCACTTCCACAGGGACATCCATAATATATCACTTTCTTAACACAAATTACTTCGTCAACTGGAGTCAAATTTTCAATATTGGTTTTTTTAGAATCGTCGTTTGTTTTTATAGATTGCAATGCTTGGATACTATTTTTTGCGACCGTCTCAATTTTTTCCCTGATGCTCTTCTTATGTTTCCTCGGAGGTGGAGTTGGAGTGGTGTTGTCGTTGAAAATAAAACTTAACTGGGGATTCTTTAAGTGGATGGCTTCTCTTTCGGGTACTTCCAATTTAGCGTCACACCATTCTGATGATCTTGAAAGGGAATCTGTCGATTTGATTAAACCATTTTTGGAATCTTTAGGGGTCAAATCAGATCTGAAACAAAAACAAAATATTACAATATAAACTAATAAATGAACAATTTACTAGGTATAAAAAATATAATAAATGTTAATAAATATTTTATTAAAAAACCAATATTGCTAAGATCATTATTCCAGATGTCCTATCCACCTAAATTTTAAGTAACTAGTTAATATTAATAATATAAATGGAATCCCCAGACATAATATTATCTTATTGTAATAGTATCAAGTTTTATTTAGACTAATAACTTATTGAATATAATGTAATTATTGCTGTATTTTCACAGTATTTACCTTCATGAATTTATGCCCGATGGTTCCATTTTTTTATTGGTTTTGTATTTATAATTTAATTTCTGTATACAATGATAGAATAATAGCACAAAAAGTTAAATTGATGCAACTACAAGAATTCAATGTCTGGAAACTTCAAACTGTTTAATAATAATTAATTAATTAAAAAACGTATAATTTCCCCAATAATTATATTTCGTGCAAGTATTTCATTGAAAATTAATATTAAATTTGTCCATTTACAAACAAATCTCTGAGTATTTGACATAGTGCTATTATGCAGTCAATTAAACTTTGAACGTTCTAAAACGTTATAAACATAACTATATTTGTTATTAGCGAATTAGAGGAAGAGTACGATAACTGGGAGGTAGTTATTGCGTCTAAGCATTTTTGAAATGAGAGTTTTAATCATTTTTAGGATAGATATACATATAAGAAAAAGCAAAAGTTGAGGTAAATAGGTAAGAGGTAACCAGTCCAGTCCACAGTCCACTAAAATTCAGATATTATAATTACGAAATTAGTATATTTTTCAACCAGAGACAAGGCATGTGATGTGAACGCCTCCAATTCATATCATGATCGATGACTATCATTGCATTATAAAAATACCAATTGTAATAAACGAATTATACGATAGTAGTAAAAAAAGGTTTTAATTTTTGATCTAAGTGTATATTAATTGGAAAAGAAGAAAAATTTGCATTTGATTAATTATAGAAAAATTAACATCGTAATTTGAAATTTACTTTAAACGTCGAGTAAAAGGGAAGATAGAATATCTATAGTAATAACGTACAAGATTAACACCCGGCTGGTTCCAGCTTGATTTCATAAAAAGTTAAAAACAAATTTTACATTGAATATTAAATTTAAAAATTAAAAATAGAATGTTTACCGGCACTTAACCTAAAACAATGTGCAACTGCAGGAATTACATGAATGCATTAAAAAATAATAATATAATTTTGATTTTTTTTTATAAAATTAAGAAATCAATCCCATATGAGGGTAGGAACATTGCAATACATACATGAATAAACAAATCCATTGTTTTTAGCTACTGAAAAATCACATGTAGTTGACATATTACAAGGAATATTTCTAATAAATAAATCTCAATTCAAAATATCAAAAAATAAATCGGCTACCTCTTGTTGGACACCATTTAGTTAATGTTCATAATACGCATCAATAACATCGTACTGAATGTAAACAGAGATGTATCCAAGAACAATAAAAACTGTTTCTACGGTCCAAAATAAACATGCACCCAGTTTGTATTAAAGCATTAGAGCAGAAAAATAATTAGAAATTTGTAAACAGAAATTTTTTATGTAATTTCAAATGTATAAGTAGGTATGTATGTAGTTCATTTACCTGCTGACTTGTTTTGTACTTAGTTGAGAATCTGATTTCCATGAGTTTGGTTTTAACTAAAACAAAAATAAATAGGTAATATAATTGAAATAAAAATATTATAAACAATTTATTATTTTACAATGCACTATTGTAGTTGAATCGAGCATGTCGTAACTATGTTAACAGGGTAGTAAACGCAGTCGTTTGTATGAAAATGCAGCATAAAGATACAATATGATGTATTATAAAAGCAATATTTTGGGATATAAAAAAAAATAATTTTTCTTATTATTTGAAGTAAAAATCTAAGTCGATGGGATATATTATTATCATTCTTTGTTTAGACTTTTTTAACTAGTAGTTTCATCGAAAATAACTATAATATATATAAACCTAGTTGCAATATACGTCATAAACATTGATGACGTGATATTAATGCAACGATGTCATACTGAATCGCAATAGTTCGTATAATATAAGATAAATTAAAATTTAATTTTTATGTGGCGGTAATGATAAATGTTATCAAATTTGAATCTACAACATGTATTGAAATTAAAGCATAGTTCAATGATGCAAAATAAATTTTGTGATTATAAGTGTTGATAAAATAATATGTCTACTGTCCAAACCAATGTTCACCAAGTGATTAATTTTATGCACAATTAATTGCACACAATTTTGTATGCAAGAGTCCGAGTAATAGTGGCTTTTCTTAAATCATAATTCTTTATAAAAAAAATTGATATATATTTTAAATATGTATTCGTTCTGAAGTGAGGAAAAAGCAAAAATACAAGAACACAAACACTCAATATAACTATAACCATAGAAGATAAAATATAAGTACTATATTAAAGTGGTAAATAAATAAATTGGAGTTTTTCAAAATAATTGAAAAATTCAAAATTAAACCTTAAAATAATGTTTTTTCAAATACCAAATTTTCAATATATCTACAACAAAAAATGCTATTTTTCCTTTTCTTTAAAATTAAAAAAAAATCTCAACTTTTACTTTCGTATACATAATTACTTAATTGGTTAATAAAGCGTCTAAATATAACAATAATAGTCACTGTTTTCTAATAAAACAAATTGCAAGTTCACAACGAGAAAATTTAATTTATAAGGAATAATTAGTAGAAAATTAATTTAATTAATTTTATTGCCAAACTTCCGGTTATACTGAAATGCATTCTATCTTTTTTGCTTTAAATTATGGAATTAATTGCATTCTTTTAGAATACATTGTCGTTTCTACTCAAAACGTATACTATCATCTATACTACACACTATACCATTTGTACCCGATGTCGGGTGTACACTCAAATAATATGTAAACTAATGTGAAACTAATTTGTATGTAATTTTAATAATTCTGAGTCAGGACACCAGTCACATAATAATTAAAAAAAGCATAAAATGAACTATTAATTCAGAATTTACTATTTGCAAGCCTTGCATTTCCAGTGCAATAACGTTAAAACTTCACATCACTTTATTATATAGGTCACATCGTAATTTTAAATAAATTTCAGTAAAACTGCTAGACATGGAAAATTTCCATTAACACTTATTTTATTTTTGGCAAAATTATTTAGAATATACCATAAACTATAAAAAAATTGAGTTAACAATAATTGTGCATTATTTAAATTAATAATATCAAAATAATAAGACGCGAAATTATGTTGCCCTTCAAATTAACGCATTTTCTCAACGTTCCAATACCTAACGTAATTAAAAATACTGTTCTGAACATGACATCATTAATTATTGCTTTCCTATTAGAAGACCTGCTTTAATTTAGAAAATAAATTAGTAAATCACTGTACCTCTTTCCAATTTTGCTATCAAAATTTATTTAAACTGTGCAAAAATTAATTTTAACATGTATTTTCAAATTTAAAAACGAATTCCACTCGAGATTAACTAAGTTATTTATTTAACATTTACGTTATAAATTGTGAAAGTAAATAAATATTTACACGTCAAGAGGGTGTGAGTTACCTAGGCGTAGGATTGCAGACACAGCAAAATCGCAAATATAAAATAATTCATAAAAAAATTTTTTACATAGTTATTATTGATATTATCTGAATATATTTTCTTCCCGAATTGAAAAACCTTCATACATTCATAATTAATGTAGTTTTTATCCCTGAAAGAAATCTAAGTCATGGTAAATGAAGTTATTGACTCGTTCAAACGCCAAGTTGTAACTGTCGTGAAAATGGATTTTTATAGGCAATAAAAAATGCACCATAATATGGCCAAGAATTAGCGGAAACGCTGATAGGGCGAAATTTGATTCAATTTCTTCTTTTGCGAAAGGACCCTTAGGGTATTTTACTGCGTAATTTTTATGGTTTTCGGCCATAGAAATAAATTAAAATTTTTTTGGAATTATTTAACCAAGTTAAAATTATTCAATAAGTTCATTTAAAAATTATTTGGATTTTATATCTTACAGAACCTGATGATGCTATACAGCGAAACCGGTTGAAAATTAGTAAAAATCAAAATCGTATTTTTACTGAAGAATAAAGTTTAGTTGTAATATAAAATACTATGAGAGAATTTTATTTCGATTGAATATCCACAAAATTTATAGATATTATTTATGCGAGATATATAATTCTTGTTATCATATACTTATATTTACTTTTATGCAAATTAAACATGTGTGTAATTTAACTGACTACCTGTTTACCTAATTATAACCACCCATAACACGTTACGTGTAAAATCGGTGTAAAACATATTACTTTGAATTATGCATATTAATATTATGAAATCATAACATCTTGTGTTTAATTTATCTCTGAGTCAACATTTGATGTTTTTGTTCTCTTTTTTCCACAAAAAACGTCCGCAAGACTGCGATTGTGTTATTGCAAATTAAAGGTTTAATCTAAATCTTGCGCTCAGGAATTATTTAGTTTGATTTAATATATTCAATTGGGAGAAAAGAGGGAAATTTAAAGTTTTATTGTGATATTCCGCAATGCGAATAATTTTATTTAGATTAAATTTGTGAATCAGCTATAACCTTAGGCGCCTTCATTGTGATGTTTTAGGTAATTTTTCGAAAATCTTACACAAGAAAGTTTCAATTTGATAAAAGTATGAATTCTCACAAATGCATGTCTCAATCTTTAGTTGAGAAGTTATATTCCCCATGACCTTTTTTTTGATATAGTACTAATATTTGTTATAGTTGACGAAATAGGTATTTTGGGTACTAGGCATATCATTTTGAAATCAACATACTACTGTCATGATGATTACAAAATGATATTGCATTTTATTTTTTAGTAAGTATGCCCATATAAAAATGTCTATATTGATTTTTATCGCAAATCATTGCATTGGCGATCGTAATCAGCAATATCTATAAAAATTATCATGAGTTTTATCAAGTTGAAAATAATTTTTTGATTTTAATTTATAATAGGACTAAATTATTAATAATTCATATTTAAATAATAAATAATTCGTTATCCTTTTTACGGTTGCGTAAATCATATTTGTTTTACTTTGATCTTTCGACAATTCAGTTATATAAGTAGCAAAGTAAACTCAAATAGATTCTTACTGAAATTAAATAATTTATTTAATGATTGTTCACAATATACATACAACTCACAAACATTAACATACGTACGTACTTTTTGCAATGCAAACGGTACTCTAAATTTAGTTAGATAAATTAAATAAAAATTATATTAAATGTGTATTTGTGAATTAAGTAAAGATGAAATTAAGCACGTAACCTACAATTTATTGCATTTTTTATAAGTGATTTTAAATTTAGTTCACGATTAATAGTTATTTGTACAACGAGTATAAAAAAAAGGACACTTTATAATATAAATCATTTTACAGATTGGGTGATATAACTGCATGCTAATACTACCAGAAAAATTGAACCTACCTATTTCATAAACATTATCAAATGCTGGATAAAAATTATGAAAAAAGTTTTCATTGAATATAATTATTTTTAACTGTATCCTTAATTTATTACAAAATACAACAAAAAAATTTGCTTGTATAAATTGTTAATAAAATATTTAATGAAGTATAATGCAGTAAGAGCAAGATACTCATATTTCTCTAACTTGTCGGTGCATATCTGCATAATAGATGGATAGTAAATATGAATGAACACATTACCCGTTTCATAATATTACAAGAAGTACAAGGCCAACGCACTACTTACCACCGTGGTAATAGAATTTATTCATATTTATGCAAAACTGGATACAAATTTCAATGAAATAAATTTGACCACTATTCAAATAATTTAACATGCAATAAATTATCTCGCTTGTTCATTTATTTGCAGATAAAAAACTGATTTATCTGTGCAAAAGTTTTCAGGTCTTCAATATTATGTATATTTTCCAAAATCACGTCATGATCAATTTGTAATTAAAGATTTACTATTTTAGGCGTCCGACAAATGTAGCATCCATATTTAGCAAAGCATACCAACATATTATCTTGCATTAGTGGTCAACAACCGGCCACCTACATTATTGAATCATAATTACCTTTTATAGATATCCTGCTAGTTTAAAAATGTTAACATCTTTGAAAATGCAATATTATGAACCGTAAATTACTTTTCAGTTAGTAGCTATGTGATATTATCTGATTACATTATTTTTAGTCACATATGAAAGGCAGCAGTATTTTGGAATCACCAAACAATAAAAGAACTTTATTGCATTTTTCATGATTCAAAAATACTGATAAAATACATATAGGTATTCTTATTTGAATTTAGGGATATGACAACTCGTTTGTGTTCAACTTGGCCGGCAGAGCGGCGCCACTTGAGCTATTTTTTATATTGAATTTGAGAATATGTATTCCGGGTATGATTAAAAGAATTGTTGGTGTACTTTATGAGTTATACATATTTTATTGAAATAAAAATAGAGAGGTAAACTTTGATAACCGCAATGTAATAGAAATTCTGGAAATAATATACTACCTACCGTATAACCTTTCCAGTTTAGATAAATAACCACTTCCTTACATAGTACATATTTTGTTCTCATATAAAACATACCTGCTATAATTTTCCCACAGAAAAATAGAAACTGAAAAGTTTATGTTCACGAGTTCCTGAGGATCAAATCACGAACGAGTGCATTATTAAGATTTTCAAATCATAATTTATTTATAATTGCATACAATTAGTTCTAATTAAGCAGTAACTCAAGGAACTTATACTTTTCTACCTTCATTTTATTGACAGTTTTAAATGAACAATCTAAGTTGAAACTACCTTCAAAGAAAGCAGCAAGCAATAAAAAAACAAGTATTGCTTCACTGTTTGGCTAAAGATGCTATAAAGTAAGATTGATTAAACGTATAGAAAAGACTAGAATTTTATTAGAACAATCTACCAATATATAAATTAGCAACTTCCAACATTTTTTCCAAGTAAAACTGACATGACAACATTGTAGCTTTGGTTGTTCCAGCAAATCAGTTTTAAATTTGATGGACTTTGCATAACGCTAAGGTTAATAACAAGTTCATTTATTATGGCACTCTCACATAACCACTTTCAGCGTTAATATTTGCTATTGTAACAAGCTTTCATGAGAAGTGCACAGATATGCATGGAAATCTGTGCCATTACTTCAGCATTACAACGTTTATGCTATGCCAGCAATGATAGTTGAGCTTTTGTTCTCGTTCAATTTAAAACTTCAAAAGCGTTACAAAAAACACTATTAGTATACGTATACATACTATACATATACATGCAACACAATGAAAATCAGGATCTAGTTCAGTTAATTTATCTAATATTAAAACAATTTCTTTGTGCTTTAAAAGTGCATTTCTAATTCTTTCCACTTCGGGTGTAGCAATAGTTTTAAATTTAATATCTAAAATAGGTAGCCTGCTGTATTTTGAAGAAACTTGAAGAAAGAGCTAATCTCCTAACGACTTTTTAATGACCGACAATGCGATAAAATTTGTATAATATCGCCTGTTAATTAAGAAAGACGAAATTTGAAAATATGCAAAAGAAAGTTATGTCGTACGAAAATTTCTATAAAAATTAATGATGTAAACAGTGATTCATGTTAATTTAAAATAAAATTGTTTTTGTAAACAAAATATAAGTATTTTAAATTTTAGAATGTTATTTTTACTAAATTATACCAACGACCACGAAAAACGTGTTTTTCTTATTTCAGAATAGTTTAATATTATCAACAATAAATTAATAACTTATGTACATTGTATATGCCAAAATATTGAAAATATGTATTGTTTTTTTATGTAAATCTATAAATAAAACTCCTGAAGGTAATAAATTAATTAATTTAAAAATAGTTCAAATATTACACTATTAATAACTATTTCTAAAACGTAGTTTATATTTTATTCTTAAAATAATTCCTATCTGTGTGTTTTAGTCCATATCGTGAGGTAAAGTAAATATTTAAGGAATTTCGTCAAGTTCAATATTCAACACCCAAATTTCCACTATATTTTTGTTAAGTCAATTCTTTAATGACCACTAAACTCAAATTTGTATATGCTACACAAGAAAAGTAATTTAAAATCAATAACTTAAGAATTCATTGTTGATATTGAGAATGCAGTACCACTATACTAAAACTATTGCATGATTATTAAAATAGTCAAACAATTATTATACTAAGTGTTTATTTGATCTTTCCACTTTTGCTTTAATATATCGAAATATCATACATAACATTGATATTCTGTAGTTATGGTTTATCCCAATCATAACATTGTCGTACAACAAGACCAAATACCAACGCATAGAAATTGAATTAATCTCGACATAAAAACGTTAATTGTAATTAAAAAAGGTAAACCCGAATAGATGAAGATAAAATAAAGACTTATACAGGATTAATATAATATATGCATAGGTTACAGAAATTATGTTTTTATTCATATTGATATTATTGACATTTTAAATATCTGTGCTGGCTGTCCTTCCGTAGTAATAAATTAAATAACACGTTAATTCGTAAATACCTGAGTGAGTCAAATTTTAATATGTTAAAGAAATAAATTGCACCTTCACTTTTAACCACCCCCAAAATGATACCCTACTCTTTCTCCAAAGCTTTAAATTAAATCATTCGTTATTGGATAAATTTTTTAAAATAATATATGATATAAATCCTAGCTCTACCACTTCAAATTAACCATAGACCAACACCAAGTAAACCGTATATAGCAATGAAAAGGAAAAGTTTTTTTTATCAATTTAGCTGATTAACACCAATTTGGCCAAATTTAATTACTTATAATTTAACGATTATTCTTGGACAAGCTCAATATGCAAATACAATCAAATAAATTCAAGAGCAATTAACCTTTGTTGGCGTTTTGACTCATCGTAGACTTGCAACTTTTGTTAAAAAATTTGTTCAATTACATATTTTTCTTTGGAGCAGAGTAAGCGTGACAGATAAAAAATATATTGTTTTTTGTTAATATTAGTTCAAATACAAATAATAATAAAACAACAATTAATTAAACAACAATAATTTTGTTCAGAATCTTTTAAATAATACTTGCTGAATTTACAATTCGTTTTAATTACGTACGTACCTACTAACATAAGAAATAATAGTAACAACAATTTTTTTCAACGAAACTTTTTGCAAGAAAATGCTATAATAAAATAATCAGAAAAATATTAATTTTACACCATCATAAGCGAAAATAATAATAAATTATGTTATCATAATTTTATCAAACTGGAAATATTACTACAACATAATATTCTGCTGTCGGACATAATAAAACAAATGATTTGCAATTTGTATTTCAGAAATGTTAAACAATTAAGTTTATAATATTTTATTAGATGTATATTCCTTTTGTAACTTATTTTATTTGGCAAAACTTGATTAACTCGTATAGCTATAAAATTTATTCCCAACTTAAACACATAAAAATTTTGCACCTACTCAAGGTAGAATATTACAATAATTTAATTACACCATGTTTCGAATTTCCATTTTGCTAGAAAATAATTATATATACCCACGTAAAACTACAACTAACTTAAAACAAAAATATTACTCGGGCTATTACTATGAAGGGAAATTTTCGATCTATGAGTCCAACGGACGAAATTGGAGAAGTTGACTCCGTTTGCTATATAAGTAGCATGTAAAAAGTATATATTGCGATGTTTTCTTTCAGAAGTTGAGGGTTCGAGCACTTAATCTGTTGAGTTGATGATAAATATTTCAAATTTTTAAGTATAGTTTTCATTAAATGAAGTGAAAGCAAAGAGATTGGAATTTCAGTAAAAATCGTAAAATAAAAAATTAATAAGTGCAGTTGCAAATTTAATTTTCACAATAATTGGAATTACGAATGAATGAAAATTTAAGAGTTCGTTTGGATTGACAAATAACAGACTATTGGATATTATAATATTCGATACAAAATACAAAATTTGAAGATTATGATTAGTTTGATGAATAATAAACCTTAATTAGTGCAATATTAAATACCTTATTGATGTTGGAATATTATAAAATATTAAATTATGTTTAGAAGAACCGCAACGTAAATTTTTGTGCACCAAATTTTCTCGGATTTTCCCAGATTTTTTTTCACTTTTATGAGAAAGACAACAAAATGAAAAAGATAAAACTCATTAAGCTTTTTTTAATATTCGTTTTCATTGAATTGAATATTATCAATAATTTAAAATGGTTAAAAGTTAAATACAAAAAGGCTTTCCTAAGATTTCCTAAATTTATTTTCACTTGTATACCGGATTTCTCCGGTGATTATTCTCTCGCTTACGTATCTGTTGTTAATATACGTAAAATTCGTAACGATATATTATAGATATTTTGATTTTGTAATTTAAATTGTAAAATCATAAAAGTATTCGAAATACAAAAAATTTGGTTAAAAGCATTCATTTTATTTATTTGTTTAAATTGACTTAAAATTCATAGAGAGCATATTAAATTAAATGAAAAGTATACCTTTTGATTTGGTTTGTTTGACAACTTAAAGTATTCAGTTTACTCGTTCTTATTGGTTTAGGTTTAGATATTTATAAAAAAAAAATCTTTCTCGCTGGTTAACTATTACATCATAATTATTTGTTATTAATATTGCTGTGTTAATAAAGTTGTCATTGCACTTTGAAAAATAAAACAGAATTATAAAAGTAATTTAATAGTTTTTCACCAGTGCAAATTCTAAGTAAAAATCTTTACAGTCTAGATAGAGAATATTGGTGATAGATATATAATAGCCTGTAAGTTTTGATAAATATCTTTCTAAATCGCTATAATTTATCCTTATAAATTGGAGTAGTCACCAAAATTTTACTTTTTATTTTTAATTTAATTTTGTTTATGTTCAATCTATTACAATTTTCACTCCGTTGAAAATTTTTAAATTAAAAAATTTCCCTCAACTTGTAATTTTTCCGTTTTATTTTATAAATATGGCTTCCTTCTATTCCTCTTATTTCCAGCTCTTTCCAAACTTACTATTTCATACAATCTTTAATAATCATACACCATATATTTTAATTTCTTTTATAAAAGCAATTTTAAAACATGGCTTCCCTCTGTTTAATCCCCAGACGAAGTGCCCTATATTTTTTTACTACATCAAAGCAAGCAGGTCTGTAAATACAAATTTACCGTGTTAAACCAAAATGAAATATAATAATTATCTGATAAAATAAAATAATATTATACAATTATTATAAAATAATTTCTAAATAAAAAGAACATTCTTTTTCAAATAAGTATAATAATTTGTAAAAACTAAAAACTTGATTAAAAATAATAAAAAGTGAAAACTAAAAAAAGTTAATTAAACATATTATAATGTGCGATTCGTGGGTAAGATATACAGGCAAAATACATAAAACAATATTATTTTGAATAAAAATTTGATAAAATAATTAATTATTTACGTAATATTTTTTTATTCAAAAAATTTCTAAGTTGAAAAACTTTCCAATAATACGAATTTTTTAATAGCAGCTTTATATAGTAGTTATTTATTAGTTTATTGTAATTAATTTTTAAATATGCGTCGACATCTACGCACTCTTCTAATATATTGCTTAATTTGTCACCGTTACCGATTTTACAATTTCTTTTATAAATAAAGAACTTTTCGTTATAGAAATACTTTGTTTTAGAAATAGTCACCTGGAGACTAAAGAGAGTCAACTATAATTTATTAGTTTTTTAGTACTCTTTTGTGCGCCATTTTCACACGTTTAACAATGAGTCAATGTTAGGAAATTTCTTATTTTCAGACTGCACATAATAGTTTTTGATAACAAATTATTTAATTTTCAAAATTATCGCTAAGTAAACAATAATCAAAAGTAAAAGCAATTTTGTAAAATTTCTCGTCGGCATTATTTTATAAACGTCTGCAATTTTTTTGTCGATTAACTATTAAACAGTACCACAAAATTTTTAGATAATTTTTCTCACGCAGCTATGACGTCACCAACGAATTCGTTCGACGAACGAGCGATTCAGGAACGGGGGGCCCCAGATGCAGTCTATAAAACAAATGAAACACGTGGATCTTTTTTTATGAATTTATAAATTTATGTGGCAAATTTACTTATTCCGATGGTTCCATTCAAATTCAATTTCAATATTAACATGTGTGTAGACCGCTAGAATTACTCAAATTCTTTAAAATAAACAGTGACGTACTCTAAGGGGGTGTTTGAATGTGCAGAGCCTTTTTAACTAAAAGAAAATGTTTACAAAAAATCACTTATGTTATATAATTCTTTCTTTGGTTGTGCTTGAGTTTTTTTACAACATTTTGAAAAATGAATAAAAATTTAATTTAAAAAAAGGGGGAGCTGATGGTGTGAAATTTAGTTTCGTTGATTTTATTGTAATTATTAGACTAATTAATTTTAATTTTACAGTACAATTAAAAATACATGAAGAACAATCGAGAACAATCAAAAAAAATTAAAAAGTGAAAAAATAAAGGGTGCTCGAAAATCTTATTAATGCGCAATTTTCGCTATTATTATTACAATTTAAATTTTTATTTTTACAGGACAATTAAAAACAAATAGAGCACAATGGAAAACAACAGAGAAAGAGGGAGCCTTCACGCACGTAAACCCCCTTTAAAAAATATTTGTTGCTGTTGACTAAAATAAGTATCTAATGCCCTGTTTTTTTTTTTTAAATACGAATTGGCGCGTAAGACTAGTAAAATTTGATCAATTAAAATAGATCTACGAACTACCATGAACTTTAAGTTCACGTGAACTACTGCAGCGATTACAACAGCAGTGCATATTTTACTATGCAAGCCTCATTATGATATTAAAATAGTTGAATACTTTTTCACAAATTTAGAAAATAATACAACAATAAATTGAGAAATTTTTTATCTCGATCGTGCACGTGTTTGTTAAAAATTAAACTTTTTTCTAGAAGTTTGATTTTAAAATGCAGAGAAGAATTAGAGCGTAACAATATATTAGATGCGATAAAAGTTTGCTGTAATTTTATAATTCACAAACCAGTAATTAAGTAGCATATGTCACAACTCGAAAAAGAAGCTGAATTTTTTATGAACTATAGGTACGAAGAATTATTTTAGCCTATACTAAATAACATTTTTGCTTCAGAAATATGGCTAATAAGTTGGTGTAAGACTATAGCCCACCTTGCTAATATTTTTTAGAAAGTTGTAATTAACGCTTTCTTTGTGAGATTTCAAACTTGGAAGTCTTAGCAAAGTTTTATAACAAAAACATTTAAATTTGATGTAATTTCGTATACTACATCAAATAAAAAAAAAGTGTATTTTTAATTAAAAGTAATTAAAGTTTGCCAGTTTATTATTATAATGTAAACTGTAAAGTATAAGCAGCCACCGAATAACATCAACAAAATCGTTATTAATAAAAGTATACTAAAAATTTTCCCGAGGGCTCGCTTTTAAAAGAAAAATACAAAAACTATACTATCGGTAACAAAATGGGCACTGAACATTTTTTAAATAAATATTAAAACATTTTTATCATTAAACTTTAAGAAATCTCTCCGGATAGGCTATCTATCAGGTTTTATTTCATTATAATAAAATACATAATATATTGATAATTAGGTATTTAATATCACGACGATATTTTTGATGTTACGTGTAAATGAATCATTTTTGCCAATATTGTTAATTCCTTTAACTTTAATTTAATTCAAGTTGCATAGTATTGATTTTCTATTAATAAGACTAATAAACACTGTAATGTATGAAACTAAAATCACAATATTCTGTTGCTTTACAATATTTTATATAACAACTAGGTAATGTTTACCTTGTAGTTAGTGGACAAGAAGTAATTAAACATATATTATACGAATGAGTCAACACTTAAACTGGATGTTTTTTAATTAGCAAGGTAACGTGAATGTTTATTCACGACTATTTTCTAGTGTAATTATTTTTATTGAATATCAAAAAATGATTCGTATGTTTTCAAATTGGCGTTATGACTGCCTATGTACGATGAGGTACCTATTCTAAATTAAAATTATGAACAAATTATTTTGAAGGTTAAAGTAGCAAGGTTGAAATTAACTTTCATAGGTTAATTTTAAAATAATGTATTACTTAATCACATGATAAGCTTAAATCAATGATAAATTAATTATTATATTGGGTTTAAAAGTCTTTGTATATAACTTACATGCAATCGTGTAATAATCCTATCAAAGGTCGATGGGGATGTAGATTTAGGGCTGTCAACGTTGTCGGCCTTTTTCTTGCACATTTTATTTCCCATTTTATAATAATTTCAATTTCACTCGTTGTATTATTAATTATTTAACTAAAAAGTAAAAACATAAACTTTGCACACTTGTTAATACACAGTCAGTTGTTTAGCTACTATTGCAGTTGGCCTTTGCTAAGTTAACTTTTCTCCCATCAGGTAAAGGCTAACTTGCTCATGTTTAATTTTATGTTACGCAGTTTGTTCAGAACTATTTTATTTGTTTAATATTTAAATAATTTTACTTTTATCAAATGTTCAAAATGAACAATATAACGTCATTTCAGTTGTAAATCAATTATTTTTAAAATAACCAAATATTATATTTAGGTCAAGCAAAATGAATACTATAATTAGCAATAAAAGTTGTTTGTGTAATATTAAACTTGTTTGTAAATAAAATTATAATTTTGTAAAAAAATATGATTATCAGTTTCTATTTTATTTAAATTTAGTAATTCCCATTAAATCATCTTTTAATAATAATCGCATATGGTTGATATCAAAAATATTTATTTTTTTGCTTTTCAATTTTGTAGTCATCGCTTGTTCTGAAATTTCTATTTTTAACGCCCGATTGAAAAGATGCAGGTTATATAATATAATAGATATTGTATTGTTCATCCTTCATATCGGCAGGCGTGGTTTACTGAAGATAATCTGATAATCAAGAAATTAATTACACCACCAATTGTTGACAGATTTATGTTTAATTTAAAAACGAAGAGATTTCTTTTCCTAGCAATTAAAATCTGTATTTTTGGATATACATAGCAAAGCCACAAGAATTTATTAATTTTGCTTTTTTTAATATATTATGTACAAATACGTAATTTTGGATTTTTATGGGGGTTCCCACATCGTTTCTTTATAAGGTAATTCTATTAGACTTGAACGGTGCTTTATTTTTAGCCAATCAAAAATTCAAAATCTTAAGCAACCGCTATAGATCAACCTACATCTCAATTTAATCAGAAATAAATTCATTTTTTAAAACATCTTACATCGAAATAGAACTTTGACCTTTAATTTATTATTTCGAATTAAATTACGTTACCTATGTTATTATTAATTAAAAATATACTTTACAATAAATATTACAATAATTTCAAAACTGTAACGTGTTACAATTACCGGAAACGCGGTTCTTTGACCCATAGCAAGTATTATAATAAAATTAGATTGGGTAGCAATAATAGTAATAACTATTAAGGTAATGAATAATACAATATCATTTACATTCTCTGTAACTTGGTGAAATATTTCTCTTTTATACAATAATTTTTAATTTCTAAATTTAGGTATGTGCAAGCAAATCAGATCAAAAACAAATTCGTATTGTTAATTACAAATTTACAATTATTATTATAACAGGTGGCTTTCGTAGCGATCATAAAGATAATTGAATACCTATTTATTTTATATACATTCTTTTGTGAAAGAAAAAGTTAATTTTTCTTTTTAGGACAAATTGGAACGTTGATAGGTATACAATTTTTCACCACTAAAGTAGCCATGGTATTATCACTTAAAAGTTGCCTAGTTAACGTAATAGCTTTCGTTTGATAAACTCTTGATCTTGTGTAATGCGGTAAAATATCTTCAAGATGATCCAGTCGATCTTCAATTAACAATTCGGTAACTTTCGAAGAATTTTTCAACATTGGTGTTTTACTTAAGGGGTTGAACTTTTTGGACACTTCACTACCCTCGATTAGAGTATCAAAACTGTGATAATTATTGTTACCAAAAATATCTCTCTTATGTTTCTTCTTATTTTTTATTCCGTTTCTCGTAACACCCTTGCATGGTCGTTTACTTTTGCTTGCTTTTATACAAATTGGCCCCCGACTGATGTATTTTGTTACAATGTTAACCACTTTTGTTGTAACCACTGGCGTCGGTTTTATCACTGGAATATTGATAGGAAGTGCCGATATATTATAGGAAATGTAGGGAAATGCAAATGTACTTATATTGAGATTGTCTTCCAAATCTGGGTCATTTTCGGAAATCAATTCACTATTCGCCGAAAAGACCATCGTCAAAAATATCCCAAAAATATACATCTCACCAATGCAGCCACTATGAATTAGTACAGTCAAACTAAATTAAACTTCTTGTTTGTACTTATTTTATAGTTCCTTGTGGAGAAAAAAAAACGGTCACATTGTTCTATTTATTTAGACAAGTAAATTAGTACTAATAATTGAAATCCTAACTATCTTTTTATTTTACATGCTTACTTTTGCCGATTGTCACAGTAACAAGCAAAATTAAAGGTAATGACATCAAAAAATTAAAGTATCACAGCCATTTAATGTTAGAAAAACTGGAATATCGTGGTAATGTAATTCAACTCTAATAATTATTTAGTTTAATGAATTATTTAGTTGATAATATGTATTTTAATTTTCATATTAAATTGCACTGACATGAATATTTATGGAATTAATTATTTAAAATTTACTGTTTCAAAAGAAAAACTTTTTAAAATAAATATTAAAGAAGCTTAAATTCACCTAATATAAATTTTATAAAGCAACAGCAGTTTTCTCAAAACAAAATGTGCATTCAAAAAGTTTGATTGACAAACTTAATAGTTTATACAAAACCCATTCAAGGAGATTGATGATCACAGAGATTCTAAGTCTACACCCTAGACCCTGACAGTATAATAATCCTAATGGTGACCACTTTATACACTTAAACTAAGTTTAAGGTATTGGATTATATTACAAAATCAAATAAACTAAACCTTTTTGCATTTTATCTTATATGTAAATTTCTTTTTTATATAAATATTTCGCTTTTATACTTTTAAGTTAAAAATGCGTCGATTATTAATTATAATTTATAATTAATTAAGTTTTTAATTATTATTAACGCATATTTTAAGTTTCACAGCTGATTTATTATAAGGATAAGAAAAATTCGCTCACAATTTTAATGTATGCTTAGAAGAAAGCGTCCAAAATAGCATGGTCGATAAAACGACATATTAGCTTATTTGGTAAGAAGAGTAGAGATATCTGCAAATTGACAGGAACATCTACATTGTTGAACTATCCTTGCAACATTTAGGCTAGGATTTCTCCACTGAAAAACTTGATATTGTTTTTTCAAGTGATTGAAATTTTTGTCTCATATACCACAATTTTAGTCACATAATCGGTGTAAGCCCTTTGAGAAGCTTTTACTGATATCTTTTGTTAACAAAAACAAAAATTTTAAAAAAGAATTTAATCAAGATTGAAAATACATATTATTATAAATCTGCCAAGTACAGAGCAAATCATTATTTTACATTTCAAATGAGAATTGAGAAGGTTGTAAAGTTAGCATGCCGAACCCGTCCTTTGAAGGTAAGTCATTTATATCCGAGGTTCTATTACTCTTCGTATCTATAGGTGTTAATATTGTAAGTTTACATAAATTTAAATTAGTTAAATATAAATATGTCGAGGTTGTCGATTGAACTTAATTTCGTTACGTTTTTGGCATACCAAAAATCTTCCAACGTGGATAGTAAAACGTTACTAGAACAATCGGATAAAATAATTTTTCATAATATGTAACGAAGTCAAGTATCTGCTACGTAAACTCAAAAAATTATATTAAATGGATAGGTACATGAGAACTGAGAATGTAGCATGGTCTAATTTATCAAATTAACGTAAAAGTTAACAATAAGTAAATTACATACTTACTACCTTCACAGTAGGTTTACATCAATCATAAAAAAATAAATTATAATTATTTCTGAAAATATAAATACTTTAGTACTTTCGAAAACGAGCATTTGTGAGTTCTTCCGTTGGAACATAATAAATATCCTTTGATGGAATACTTGAAGCTGAAGATTCGACTTCAATATTTCTCAGTTGATTATAATCAATATTGGCATTATCTTTATTATTTTCAAAAACTGTTGGAGTCACGACTGTATCCAAGAGTATTTTAGTGGGTGAAATGTCATTTAAATTTTGTTTGGGTACATCACATGCATTTAAATCTAATGGCAATTTCGAAGGTTGACAACCTCTCACCGAAAACGTAACAACCGTTCTAGGATCAAAAACAGTCGTAGTTTTTAAATCTATTTCTGTTATTGTTACTGTCGGTGCTGCTAAGCCAAAATATTCCGCCCAACCAATTTCACTGGGTTCCTCTTCTATTGGCGCCAAGACAATTTTTTGACTTCCCGAATTTTCATTTATATTTCTTGATTCAATTATTTGTCTATTATTTCTGCAAAAAAAACATTGAAGTTGGTAAGTTTTAAATAACTGTAAATAACTTACAGGTAATCGGGATAAATTTGTTGTCCACCAAATTCGGGAAACGCTCGTAAACTTCTTACACTTTTGCATGGCGGTAAAGTGGGTGCTACATGAACACAGGATGACGGAATCAATGAAGTAACAATTTCTTTTTGTACCTTTACTTCAGTATAAGTACCCCGAAACCATCGCCCTTCTCGCGATCCAGGAGTTTGCTTTGCTAAAGCGCTCACAAAAACCACCACCAGTAATCCTGCACTGTTCATTTTTAAAGACCACTAAATTTTCTTGGTAGTTGTGTATGGCATTTATATATTTTTGTCTTAGATAAGTGACTAGGTAATAGTGTGATAACGTTAATGTGTCTCTCGTTTTAGTTATCCCAACTGCAGGTATACTTAAGAATGTTATCTTGCTGATGATATTTAAAAAATTTTAAATGGCTTTTAACATTACCAAAAATTATGTAGTCCACGTTTTTATCAAAATAAATTCTTTATAGATGCCTAATATTATTATTTTTTAAATGTGTCTTTCCCTAAAGTGTGTAATCAATCGGAAATTTAAAATAATGTTGCTATTTACTTATTTTATCAGAAGTTTTCTAGTTTGACTATAATCTTCTATGTTCTATACAATCAAAAATAGGAACAAGTCGTGTATAATATAATTGCATATGGACCGCTGTTAAAAAGAAATATTACCTTAGTCTCCTTTGCCTTTCGCAATTGTTGGGATAATAATACCGAAGGGGAAACCCGGGTGGAACTTATACCGGGGATGTAGAAGCTCTGATTCTGAAGGAAACTTTCTAAAATTCTCAATTTACAGCTATTACTGTTTAGTAACTGTGACTGCTTCGAGTAATTTTCATAGTTATCTAATAAAAGTGGTTAAAGGTAATATGCTGTTATTTTCTGTTTTATTATATCCTTTGTTAAATATTCTAAACTTTTTAAATTAAGCTAGTACTGCATAATGAGCTCATATTATGGGAAACTTGTTGATAACAAAATCAGAAAACTATTTTATTTCTTTAGAAAGAACTTCAAACAATATCAAACTTGAAATAAAAAACATTTTTTAAATAAAATTAATTTTTATTAATTAGAATGGCCAGCGGTTAAGAACTTTGCGTTTCTTAATTCACAGCATGACCAATTTGTTTACTTCATTTTAAAATTTATCGTCACATTTTAATAATAGTGCAGATAGCTGGTATAATACATTCGGAGTTGGGCTTCAGACCGTAGGGGCATAGACTTAATTCCCAGGTGCTGGAAAATTATTTGAGTCACATTAAGCTGGAGGTGTCTGTTGCCATTTTTTTGCCTCATGTACTTATAAAGACAGTCAAACAAACAAAAATTCAAAATTAACACAGTCTACATAATCCATCAGATTACCCAGCAATATATTAAATTTGCGGAATTCCGTATCCGCAATGCGGAATTCCGGACCATGAACGTTGAACGCTAATCTTAAGTCGTTGTATCATGGGCAGCCTGGTTATAAAGGATTGTAGGAAGGGAATTTTGCAAACAAATATAAAATGCAGAAAAATGACAAATCGTATAATTTTTATAAAATAGCTCTGAAAAATTTTAAAATAATTATACTAAATGAATAAAATAATATTGATACAAACTGTGTGTTTAATTGTTAAAATTTTATATTTTTAGTTAATTATTATAAAAAGAACAAGAAATTACAGTACAAATATGATAGTATATTATAATTAAAAATATTCGAGATATTAGTGTGAAAATGTATGACTAAGGCCCAGTTTTTCACTTTCAGGTTAAGGTGCTAGATCAATAGGCGCTGAGCTAGTGTCCAGTTCAATTCAAAAACCAATTATCGTAGCGAGTTGAAATTTTCAGAACATACGAAAAATATGATATTACTTAACATCTCCTATTTTTCATTAAAAAAAATTAAATATTTAAAAAAAAATTCTCAAATTTTCAATAAAATACACTTTTGTTATATATGTTACTGTAAAAGCCCGAAAACCGGTAAATCCTAGGTTTGACGCGTAAATCCTAGGATTTACCAATTTGGAGTGGTAAATGTACGAAAAACTGAATTATCAGTACAATTTCGGACTTTTACCATGCCATAAAGGTCAATCTTAGGATTTACTGATTCGTGTTGGTAAATCTACGAATATTCTGTTATTTGACATCAAATTGAAATAATTTAAAAAAATAAAATTTAATTATTACAACACAATTAACACAACTGAAACGTTTATTTAAAAGTAGAAAAATATTACAAGAAATAAAAAAAAAAATCCAAATCCCAAATTTAACTTTAATCGGATAATTTATATCGTTTGCTTCTTTTAAATTGTTATATAATTAGTATTGGCGTTTTAGGCAAATATATTTTATTAATTTTTGTTTTATTTATTTCTATTACGAATTTCTCTTATACTTATATAGAAAATTATCATTAATTTGATGTTGGTATTAACTTATTAAGGGCAAATTTTGTAATAGAAGTTAACAGAGCATTAAAATTTAAAAGGTGACTTACAAAACTGATGATTTTTGTTGGGCAGTTTTGTCTTAAATCGCCTTTTAAATTTAAATGCCCTGCTAACTTTTATTATAAAATAAGCCCTAATACTAACAGCTATTATACAGAGGAACCTATATATTATATAAACTGTAAAAATATTAAATAATATTATTCGTAGATTTACCAACACGAATCAGTAAATCCTAAGATTGACCGTTATGGCATGGTAAAAGTCCGAAATTGTACTGATAAATCCTAGGATTTACCAATTTGACGTGGTAAATGTACGAAAAACTGAATTATCAGTACAATTTCGGACTTTTACCATGCCATAACGGTCAATCTTAGGATTTACTGATTCGTGTTGGTAAATCTACGAATAATATTATTTAATATTTTTACAGTTTATATAATATATAGGTTCCTCTGTATAATAGCTGTTAGTATTAGGGCTTATTTTATAATAAAAGTTAGCAGGGCATTTAAATTTAAAAGGCGATTTAAGACAAAACTGCCCAACAAAAATCATCAGTTTTGTTTTAAGTCGCCTTTTAAAGATGTAATTGTACTCGTAAATGTTCCACCAAGAGATGTTTATGTAGATCATCCGGAAAACTATGCAATTCAAAATGCCATGGAAGTTCATCTTGCACTAACAAGTAAACTAACAATTGTAATGCCCGCTGTATGAATACGTATTATACGTAATAATTTTTTATCTTTAATAATCTACGCAATATTTTTCTACTTTTAAATAAACGTTTCAGTTGTGTTAATTGTGTTGTAATAATTAAATTTTATTTTTTTAAATTATTTCAATTTGATGTCAAATAACAGAATATTCGTAGATTTACCAACACAAATCAGTAAATCCTAAGATTGACCTTCATGGCATGGTAAAAGTCCGAAATTGTACTGATAATTCAGTTTTTCGTACATTTACCACGTCAAATTGGTAAATCCTAGAATTTACGCGTCAAACCTAGGATTTACCGGTTTTCGGGCTTTTACAGTAACATAATAAAATAGGATGTGTTAAACAAACTCTATCATACTGATTAACTGAAAAAAAAAATAAGATTATTTTTCTTGGTTTGGCTTGTGAATTTGACACTAGTATTCAAGCAATATGCATGAAATTTGAAATTGGTGCCATTGCATTAACCAATCAGAGGAAAACGTGCAGTTCAAGCATTTTCAAAAAGAGGTCACCACTCTGTTTTGACGCCAAGACGCAAACCATATTCATTTTTGTATTGAGGTACAACTCTGAAGTAGATACTTTAGGATGTGCAGGTACTTCATCACAGGTATAGAACTACTCCAGGTAAATTTATTTAAAATTATTTTTCAAATATTTTAAACTAAATTCCATTGCAATATTATACTTGTTTAAAAAGGTATGCATCTTGAATAAAATAAAATATCTAAAGCAACTAGTGACATCTTCAAATTTTTATGAACTATTCCTTTTGATCTAGGACCTTGAACCAAAAAAGTTGGGTTAACCAATGATATTGCATAAAAAACGGCTTTTGAACGTATTTCATTGGTTAACCCAAATTTTTTGGTTTAACCTGCAACTGAAAAACTGGGCCTAACTAAGTCAATTTAAGGGTAGATCACTGCAACATGAAAAAGATCATTTAGGAGGTTTTAAAAAAAATTGCAACAAATTGCAACAATTTATTCAGCAATGAAGAACAAGACTAGCATTTTCGCAACAATTAACTAATTTTGTTATACAGAAATTATAATAAATAATAGTATGCTAATATTATGTATTCGCCAAAATATATTATATAAACAAAATATTTTTGTTTACTGTAGGACACCGGTCGCTAACATTAGTTCGGTGGACCAATAGTAGTCCACTAGATAATTTTGGTAGTCCTCAGTGAAATTTAGAATTTTGAAATTCAAGCAATTTAAAAATTTCATATTTTTCAAACTTTTATTAATAGCTATTACCTATAATAAATTGAAGTTGATATTCTTATATATTGCGATGTTATATTTCTAAAATCCAAAATTTTCAATAAATGGTCAAATGTAAAAATAAAAGTTTTTTAAATTTTATGTTCAACAAAATTGTAAAATGGGTGTGTAAATTTTACTAATAAACGTACGTGTCTGCTCCAATATCGAATATAATTTTATAGTTCCTCGAATTATCCAAACTAATATTTAAAATTTTCCGATTATTTATAATTTAATTTTAATTTACTAATTATATCCACTCCTTATGTACCTATGTCTTCCTTTGATTTTTCTTTATTTTCAAATTACACTAGCTTGTCTACAACTAATGTTTTAATTTACTTTTTCAAATCACCAATTATTATATCTCAAAATTATACGTTTTACTTTTAATTAAGTATAGTACCTAATTTTTTGATTATTTAGAAATTTTTAGAATTAATACATTTGCAAGGCAGGGCTGAGCTGTTCCGATTAAGATAATATACCGCGAATAAGCTAAAATTAAATTACTTTGTTTTAAACTCTTAATTCAAAAATTTTCAAAAATAATAATTTTCAAAACTTTTTTGTTTAATTTAGAAATTTCAATAATCATATATATTTCAATAAATATTTTTAATGGAGTTAAAAAAACTTTCAAAAATTTAAAATTCAAAAGTATAAATAACCGAAAATTTTTACAAATTATTTATTTTAAAAATAATCTATACCTAATTGAAAAAATGGGGTTTTATAGATCTTAACAAACTAGAAAAAATGTAAATTTTTAAAATTCAAAATATTTAAATAAATAATAAAATATTTTTCAAAATTATTTTGTTTTATTTAAAAATTTAGAAAATCTTTTAATATCAAATTAATCAAAAAAAATATATTAATGTATTCTTTTATTAATAGTAAAATATTTTAATTAATTATGTATCGTAACTTGTTAAATCTTTAATATATCAAACTATAAAAATTTATTAAACCCAAGTTAATAAAACATTAAATTATAAAAATTTGTTAGCTTTCATACACGCGAGTTTACTTCTTCAGAAATATAAAATTATAAAATATTTTATAATTTTAAAATTTTGAAATTTAAAAAATTTGAAGTACAGAATAAAATTTAATTTAATTTTTATAATTATTATTCAAAATTCAAAACACATATAATATAAATTTATGCAGTTAAATTAGCTAAAACAATTTTGAATTTTTATATTCAAAAGGTATATTAGAGATAATATTATGTAAAATGTAAAAATGTCATATTTTTCGAAATGTGTTTTTATTAATTATTAATATTATAATTTAAAAATATATTACTCCCATTTATAATAAAAAACTATAAAAACTTTAAAAGAATCTGTTCAATCGAAATACCTCGTAAACGAGAGGCCTTGTTTCAAAGACAAAACTGTAACTACTTTTAAAAAAGTTTATTATTATGTGTTATAATTATATAATTACCTATTACATTATAATATTATATAAATAATTATATTATTAATAGTATAATATAAATAATTATATTATAATAATTTATTATAATTAAATAAATTACCTAATTAAAATAACTAAATAAAAATTTATTTTAATTTTAATATTTTTAAATTTCCTTGTACCGATTTCAACCAAAATCTAATCAGCTCTAACTCTCAATATTAAAATGTTAAATTCTAAATTAGATTAGAAAATTTGACCACGTCATTTGACTCAGAATGCCCCATTTATATACATTATACAATTATCACAGATATTTTTTGAAAAAGATTATTTTAGCTCTGCGATCCTAAAATATCTAAATTCACCAAATTCGTAACTTTTGTTTTCTTCGCGATAACAATCATAAATATTTATTTTTTATATCTTTTAAAAAATATTACAAAATAATACTATATATTATATTGAGACGAATTTTTTCTTAATATCTCTTTTAATTTTTAAAAGACATTTTAAATGCCAACAGAAATATAATTTTGTAAGTATTAAAAATGTAACTAAGCGCATTCAAAGATTTTTTCAATATTATAAATTTTTCCAACGATTCCTTATTGTAAGTTACGTTAAGAAATTTTTAGATTTTTTACAACTTTTTCGAATTATGACTTGCTGTACAGCAGCCAGAGGCGTATAAGCAAGTTTGACGCCACAAGCCTTTAATATTTTGCGCCCCTATCTCCCTATCTTCGGTTTTCCAGTTGACCCTTTTTTTAAATTAGAAAAATTTATAAAGAAAATGTAACTTATTTTTAATAATAATTAAGACGGTTAATGATTAATTGAGCATACGTAAAACAAATATATGCTTGAAACGGTTTTTTTCGTGATGTCGCATTGGCGAAAACATTCACGATGTCGTCAAAATTTATGCTATTTAATTCATCAGTCTCGATGCACATAAGAGCCAATACGTTCAATTTTTTATTGGATAATGTAGACCTGAGGTAGTCCTTCACTGTTTTCAATGCTGAAAACGATTTCACCCCCGTACAGTTTGTCATTGCTTTGCAACAAACATCAGCAAATATATTGTAAATTTTCCCGTCTTTTAATTGTCTTAGAAAATCTAACAATCCATTCGATGACCTATGTAGATCTTTGATTTGAATTTTTTTAATTGGTCATCGAGATCGTCGTTATACTTTTTAATCAAGGTTAACCTTTAATCGCTATCGTGAGGTCTCCCAGACTGCATCAAGTTTGAATTAAAGGTGTTTTTATATGCCGATAATTCTTTTTATGTTATTAAATGTTAATAAAATATTAAAATTAATTACTTTTTAATTTTTTCTGATTTACTAGTATACCAATTAAGACTCTGTTGCAAAAAAAACAACCAAAAGTTAAGTTGCACGTGGGTTCGCGAAATAAACAAAGCGCGGTCATTGAGACCGCACAGTAGTTATAGTGTGACAATTATTTGACGTTAGCGATTAAGGGTTAAACAGATTTTCATTACAAGTAATAAATCTATTACAATAAAGATAGAATATGCAGGCTACCAGCTACAAAGCTTTTCTCGTAAAAGAAACTGCAAGCGGGAAAATAAAATAAAGCGCTGCAGATAAATAGGCAGGCGTCCACATTATGTAATGTATGTAATAAAATTCTCTTATTTCTAAACCAAGATACCTACTCAGAATTTTAATTACGAAAATAAAAAGTATATTATTTGTACAACTCCTGAAATTTAATTTTGCGTCTCCCGAAATTTTGAGGCCCTGAAATTTTGCATATTACACCCTACCAGTGCTTTCATAGCATATTGAGAAAATCTAAAAAAGAATTATGTTATTCAATGGTCAGTAAATGAAATTTTGGCTAAGAGAGAATACACGCAGTAATAATGTAAACGTGTAAATAAATAATGAATATTTTAATAATTCGGCCCTACTATCAAATATACTATGCTACTATTGATAAATTGAAATTACCGCTCTCTATTGTTTACGTTTTTAAGTTAGGTTATGTATAATTTGTTAAACGTCAAAACATTAACTGCAACTTCATTTGATTAATTTGCAAAAGTGACATTACATGTAGAATTGAAGTTTATACGGTTTATAGGTACAGCGTTTAAATTTTAACCTTTCTACTTATCAATTATGTAGAATAGTTGTCTATAATTCTTTGTCAAGTCTTTCATTTCCTAACCTAAACATTATTTATTACATTATGTCCACATTGAGGGTTATATGGGAATGTATGTTTACTCCTAGATTAATTAAAATTTACGAAAACGGACCTACAGGGGTATGTATCGTGTTAAAGTTAAATTAATTGTATTGTAACGCATTCTTATAGAGAGTGTACGAGCCTGCCAGTCTGGAACGATGGGGTGATAAAGTAATAAACTCGGTAAATACTTATCCTTACTATTTATTTCATGTATTTCGTTGACAAATATAAATTTTAGATTTATTTACTATGGAAATTTGGAGTATATTCCTCGCCATTACTTGCAGGATTTTTATATCGTAGAGGTTTCTTTGTGGAAGATGGCTTGGTAACTCTTACTAAATTAGTAACTAGTTTGGGGGTTATCTTGGTAGTATCGTATTGTGTCAGAAGCGCTGGTAGATCATGTAATCCAGCTTACCAAAAATTTGTACAAGTTCTGCAAGATGCTCAAGTGACGTTAAATCCAGCTACTAAACATCAACTGATGAAATATGAGTTTGAATTTTTTGCATGGCCGGTTGAATTTCGATGGAGTGACGTTGAAGGGTATATTTCTCATTATTATATGTTTAAAGTGTCCAAGTTTTTATTAATCTTAGGGATGGATCAAAGAACCGTATTAGCATTTCCAGACCTATATTACGACAAAATATTTTTCAGTATTTATTGTCTTTACCAGTTCAAATAATTGGCTACGTTGCAATTCATACATTTGGAATCAAATTGATTTATCCAGGATCTATTGGATTATTACAAATGGCCTTGGGTATGCAAGCTCATTTATTATTAATTATCTTTTAAAAGTTAGTTATATTGTGCAGGAGACAATTTACTTCAAGGCAGAAGTAGATTAGTGGAAATCAATCGAGGTATCAGATTTAAGCTGCAAACTAAAGAGAACAATGAAATAGATGTAATGTATATTGATGCACGTAATCTGACACCAAATGGGAACACCCTTATTATTTGCTGTGAAGGCAATGCTGGATTTTACGAAATAGGAATTATGGGCACACCAATTGAAGGTGGTTACTCGGTACTTGGCTGGAATCATCCTGGTTTTGGTGGAAGTACTGTACGATTTCTCTATTTTGCAATGGTATGAATTATTAATCTTCTGCATCTTTTTAAAGGGCTGTCCTTACCCAGAACAAGAACATAATGCCATAGATGTTGTTATGCAATTTGCCATAAATAAACTTGGATATAAATTGGAAAATATAATTTTATTTGGATGGAGTATCGGTGGCTATTCTGCAGGTTGGGCTGCTATGAATTATCCCGATGTTAGGGGTGTTGTAAGTGAATTATTAAATACTCATAAAAAAAATTGAACGTCTTAGTACAACCAGTACAAAATTGTTTTTATTTAGGTTTTAGATGCAACTTTTGACGATATACTCCCGTTGGCCCTGCATCAAATGCCATCTTGGTGGGAATCTATAGTGAAGTTTGCTATTAGAGAACATGCAAATTTAAATAATTTTGAACAACTATCTAAATATTCTGGTCCTATTTTACTTATAAGAAGAACCGAAGACGAAGTAATTGCTTTGAGGTAATTAAAAGCTCGAGTGGCTACTGATTTTACAACCATAATTTTTAGAGAATCGGATATATCATCGAACAGAGGTAATCATCTCTTGATTAAATTAATGCGTCATCGATACCCCTTGATCTTTGAGGATTCTCAAATTGAACTACTCAAAGAATACCTTGCCACTACATCGACAAGTCAAGGTAATTTTTATATGACAAAACAAAAACACATTATAAAGAGGTGCATTCTTTCAGAACGACTCGTCAGAAAATATGAAATTAACTCCGATTTATGCAAATCGTTGCTTGAATCCTACATATCTGAAAATTCTAAATCTTATCCAATGAGAATTGGAGAGGATATGACGCAAAAGCAAAAGAAAAATATGGCCCTTTATTTGGTAAATATCCTGTATAATATGTAAACATTTTTAATAAAACTTATTATTTAGGCACAAAAATATATGAAAGATTATAAATCCACACATTGCACTCCACTACCTGTTGAAATGTTTCAACAGCCATGGGATATTCATGTAGAAAGTGATTATGTATTTACTTAAAATGTTTAATTTATTTTATCTTTAACAGTTGTCCACATATGGATGATAAAAATATTTTAAGCTACCCTTAATCCATGTATTGATTCCTCCATTAGTTCAAGTTTATTGTAAGTTGGTGAATGTTGTTCTTTTTTTTTATTTTAATTCTCATGTTCAATTTTTATGTATTATGTTTACATAATATAAATTTTCATGGAATGGTAGTTTCATATTATCTCCTTTACAACTTGTTCTTCCTTTGCATAAATTTTGTGATTGCCTCCATCAGTTCATCAGAATTCATACATTCAAGTAATTTTTTGCACTCAAACTCGTTAACTTTGTGCAAAACATCTTTTGAATGTACATTTATCATTTGCTTGGTACGTGTAATAACTTTGACATTTAATTTTCCGTATTGTTTCACCTTTTCAAAAACTTCACCTAATTTTTGGTGGGGAATTACCGCAGATATTAATCCAAATTGATAAGCTTCTTGAGCATTCATTTTATGACCCAGCAGTAGCATTTCACTAGCCTTGCTCTTTCCCAATATTTGTTGGAATAAGTAACTTGAACATCCTTCAGGACATAAGGCTAAATCAACAAACGGAGTAGAAAAGGTTGCTCGATCAGAAGCGTACACTACATCACATAATGCTAAAGTGGTAACTGCTAATCCAATTGCAGGACCGTTAACAACAGCTATTAATAATTTTGGATAATTTATGAATGCATCCATAAGTTCTTTTATTACATTACTTTTATATTCTAGATCTGTATTTTCCATTGCAGCAATAATATCGTTTCCACTGCTATAATATTCTCCATAACCAGTCAGCACAGTAACAACAATGTTATCCCGCTTAGCATCTTCATTTAATATTTCGGTAAGTTTCAAATACATTTCATGACAAAATGCATTTTTCCTCTTTGGTTTACTGATTGTGATAATCCTGCAACCATCTTTAACGGATGTCAACAAATACTTGCAACCTGTTGATTCTGTCATGACGGTATTAACTTATTTAACACAATTTGCTAAAAAATCCAAATTTTAATTAAAAATTGTGATTATGGGTATTTTATAAAAGTTCTTAGTCGAGAAGTAAATATTTAATTTGTTCAGATATTTGTAGGTTAATATTTATTTAACTTTGTTTAAACTAATTTGACCTTTTTAATGTTGATTTTTTTGTAATTTATTAGTAGTAAAAAATCTGCAATACCTTAGTTTCTGCAAAAAATTACAATTTTTTAATGCGAATGCGGCTTTATAACCTTCACTACAACCTTTGATAACTCAGTTATCAACAGAAGCCGGACTTCTATGCATTTTCAAACTTTGTTATGGGCAGGGCGGGAATTTGTTCTTGAAAATTAGATTATTTTGTCGTTTGAAACATTTTCATCAGCTACATATTTATACATCTTTATTTAAATGATTTTTGGATAACCTAGTTACTTAAAAAGTAACTTAGATTATTTTGTACTCAAATCACTGTACATAAAGTACAGTGGCCGTAGAAAGTATTCGTAAACTCCTACATAAGCAATGTAAATTGTCCTTTTGAAGACCTTTTGGTCATATAAAAATCGGTTTTACAGCAATACTTAATTGACATTTTTTGTTGCAAATTTCTTTCTCTTCATTTTTGTTTATATACATTTTTCTATTTCATCGCACCGTTTCTGAGATACAGTGACTTAAAAAAGTCTCCGTAAAAATTGTAATAAAATTCCATAAGAGTTAATACTAACTTTATTGAAACTTTTACATCTTGATTTAACCCTATCATAAAATTTATTAAAATATTTGTTCTTGGTATATATAAAATAGATATATGTATAATAAATACAATAACAGTTTTATTTTAAAAAGCTCAAAACCTATCTCCTAAATTCGTTCTTCCGATTGACTATTACCTTCAAAATAATCAGCAGACGAAAACATTCCAACTTCGCTCAACCCCCGATCTTCTTTAGCAGTTTTTTTCTATAAAAAATTAACATACAGTGAAGAAAATCTTCCCGTTCATTTCAACTTACGAAAAAAGGCTTCATAAAACTTTTTATTTTAGAAGAACCTGCGTTCATACCAAGTTGTTCTTCAATTGCATCTAATTTCTTTTCCGTGTCATCCACATTACACTTTATATGTTTCACTACAACTTCCAATGCATCGATTCGTTTACATAATAACTTTACTTCGTTAAAGTTATCAATAGACTGTGACATCGAACCAGTCGTGCCAATGACTTTTCCACGACTTTCTTGCAATATAGCAAGCATAGTTTGGAATTCATCTAAACGGGTAAGAGTTTCATCAATAAATTGATGAATTGGTATTAACTGCAAGTAGGTAAGCATATATCAGAAAAAAAATTTAGTATTTTAGCACTTCATACCTTTGTATTTAGATTTAAATTACAATACTGGCTATATTTTTCTGCTGTGGATTCCATTATTTACATGAATTTGAGGTTATTATTTTTACCAGAGATCGGATTTACATGCACAACAGATTTTGAAGTATCACTAAAATGTTACTATACAAGAAAGATGGAATATGGAAATGTGAGTGAATCAACTTTGTGGCACCTAATCAAATTTTCCTTTACCACCAAAATGTGTGCAAAATCGCATGCTCTATGATGTGTAAGGTTCAATGACGAAACTAGACAACTTGGCGCTCAGTTAATAAGCAAGTACCAAGGTTAATTTTATTTTACTAACAATTTACCAGCATCAGTAAAAGACAGTTACGCCATGTAGAGAGTGATAAGACTTCCAAAACAAAATTTTCCGGAAAAAATTATCCAAAAAACGGTAAATTTCTAATGTGTTCATTCGAGTTATGAATCTAGAAAGACGGGTTTTCTGACTCCACACAATTATTAAAAATATTTCTGACGCCACCCGAACTCAAAACCTACGGATCTAAAAAGATGGAGTCTCCGAAGCCACACAATTATTGAAAATTACGGAAAAACGATATTGTAGTATTAACCAATTATAATTTTAATTTCCTGTATAAATAATATAAGGGGTTATACGCAATCAGGATTTTTAAAAATTCAATTTTTTTTCATGTTAATCCGAAAACTGTTCTCGAAGTTACACGCATATTTGTAATTTTAAATGCACCATTGATAAGCAATGGCAGATCAAGACACTTTGGGATCCGGGGCCCTATTTTTGGAGAATTTTTGGACACTCTAAAGAAGTGGAGAGGGAAGAAGCCTCATGAGCGCCACAGTTTGTTACAAAAACGCAAAATTTTTACCAAATAAATGCTTTCAGTGGCTACGAAAAAGGAATTAAGTAAGCCTTAAATCATAATTTTAATAATAATTTTACATAAATTGGACCCCTTTCCTTGCAGGGTCCGGGGCGGTGGCCCCCCTTAGTCCGCCACGCCACCGTGGCGCCACGTTTTTAACATCGCCGAGCAAGATTTCTCGGAAATAGCTGAAGCGATCAATCTCAAATTTATACACAAGCTCAATAAATATATTTTTTAAGGATTAATCGAAGCTTATTTCTCGCCGATAAAAAATTTACATTTTATAAACAATTTAAGACCAAAATTTTTATCGAAAATCGAAATTTTTGTTAAAAAGGCTCCATTTTTTTTAAAATTGATGTATTGCTTATTCCATTGATTAAACCCTAAGATAAATTCTTATATTAACCTTTTAAGAACGGGACTGGTCGAAATATTGACCACCTTCTTCTTTTTCTTCTTCGTTCCCTCTTGCCAGAAGGGTTGTGATCAGCTTCACTCATCTGTCGTCTCAACGGCTCTACGATGTTTCGCCACTTCTCTCTATTTTCGGTTTTGTGGATGGCCTGGTACATGAAACTTTGGGTGGTCTCTCTGATTTGATCGGACCATCGTTTTGGTCTGGTCCCCTCTATCTTTCCCTGGACAATAAGTTTCTCCATATTATCGTTGGTTCTTCTTGAGATGTGTCCAAAGTATTTGAGGATGCGAGTGTACACTATCTGGGAGAGTCGAAATTGTTCCAGTATTTCGCCTTGGATCGACTCGTTAGTTCTTCTTGCCGTCCAGGGGATACGGAGCATTCTCCTCCAGCACCATATCTCTAGTGCGTCAATTTTCCTTCTCTCTTGCGCCATAACCGTCCATGTCTGCACCGTAGAGGAACACAGGAAATATCAGGGTTTTAACTATTTGTTTCTTTGTGTTAATTGTTATGTCACTATTCATCCATGTCTTCTGTAGGTCTCTCATCGTTCTTCTTGTCATCTCACATGTGCGCCTGATTTCGGGGGTACTACCTCCTTCGTTTGTTATGAGTGAGCCTAAGTATATATCTATAAATATATATATTGATTTAGCACCTGGCACTGTCCTATATTGGCCGCATGTGGTCCATTGTCATTCTTTCTGTCAATAATCATGATTTTTGTTTTCGAATAGTTTATCTCCAGGCCGTAGTCTCTGCTCTCGTCATCCAGTCTCCCGATGAGCTCCTCTATCTCTTCAGGTGAGTAGCAAATAGTATTGTATCATCAGTGTACCTTAAGTTATTGATTTTTACTCCTCCTATTGTTATGCCGCCTGTCCAGCCATCCAGTGCTCTTCTCATGATGTATTCTCCATAAATATTGAATAGCATCGGTGAATGTCTGGAGCCCCTCCTGATTTTCAAAGGGCCAGACATGCGTTCATCAATTCGCACTACAGCACTGCTCTTGGCGTACAGCCCATGGATGAGGGATACTAAGTGAGGAGGGAGCCCCATCTCAAGTAGTATATTCCACAGCTCTTCCCATCTAAGACTGTCGAACCGGAACCTGCCCGGTTAGGTAAGGTTTCAATCTTTCATTTATTATCGTTAGCATAATTTTACTTGCGTGAGATAGCAGTGGAATCAGTCGGTAATTCTCGCACCTTTCTCTAGAACCCTTCTTGTGCAGTGGGACAAACATAGACTCTGTCCACTCTGTTGGCCACTCCGTAATTGACCATATTTTTTGACATATAAAATGAAAGATGCCAGGTCACTTGTCGTTTTTAAGTTTTTCTATGGGGTATCTAACTTCGTCTCAACCGGTTTGTTGTCCCAAAGCAGCCCCTGGCAGTACATTCTCCATACGTTCAGAATCCCCTCAATATCTGTTACCTCGATGAAATACCTAGATGGAATTCATCGGCCGCCTGAAAGATAGCTTAAAGTTATAGAAAGTAATAGCGAATACTTTGATCGAACAATTTAATTTACTTACCTACTTTCTTTTAAGATAAACCTTGAATGTATCACATTCCATTTCTTCTATTTTTTTTATCTAAGCTGGTAACAAACGATTACAGAGGATCGTAGCAGTAGAGGAAGTCCGGGCAAAGCGAATACCTTAACATCTGACGGGCTTTGGGAAGAAAACCGATCGACACAGAAATAAAATTATGACTGAGTATGAATCAGTATTTATTACAGTTTTTAATATAATCAACAAAATTTACGTAAAATCAATACTTTACTTAAAATAATTAATAATATTGCAATTTGTGCCTCTATCCGCTTTGCCCAACCTATACTGGGTAAAGTGAACACACATTTGATTAAGAACAATTACCCAATAATATAAGTGAAAACTTAAATTAATAATAATAATTGATAATTATTGATATTAAATATAATAACAATATACATAATAATCAGTTGTAATAATAACCTAAATACTAAAACAAAAGCAGTGAACTATATGTAGTAAACTTCGACCACCCCTTTCTTTCTAACATAATGCAAAACTATAATATTAAAAATAATTTAATTTAACATTAAAATTACCAGTGATCGAGGAGCAGCATTTTTCTATTTGGATGACTTAATAGTTCATAATTACTTAAATTGTTTATTGACGAAATAATAACACGAAAATTCAATTTAAAACTTGGTCATTTCAAATTATAAAATAATGTTCAAGTGGAAAGATGCGACTTTGCGACACTTAAAAACTCATAAATACCCAAAAGTATGTGCTAAGTATACCTCTTACCAGTAAATGCAGACTTCAAGTACCAATTTAAGCTACAAAATATTTTAATATTTATCCCATAGGATAGACATTTTAATTAAAGTATCGAATTAGGTTAATGAACTTCCACCAAAAAGTCGGAAGACAAGGACACGATTCGACATAAATACGGAAGCATTTCTTGATGAAGAAGCTCTTCGCTCTCAAATTGTGAACCAGAAGTACCTACCGCGTTACGGTCGGTTGAAACTTTGATATAAAATTTTTAATCATTATTTTTGTGATATTCAATTAAATCTTAAATTTAAACTTCATAAATTCGCGATAATTAAAAGTGTAGTTCACCGTTCCCGAATTAAGCTTGAACTCTGCAAAAACAATTTAAATTGGTAAGAGATTTTATTGTATTTTATTTGTATGTTATTCTCTTAGGTAAATAATTGTCGCCAAAATTAATCCCTTCTGTTAAATTGAATGTAACGTTTTTTTTTTAATTAGCAATAAATTTAAACTAAAATCTTTTTCCTGTTTAATTTTTGGGATTGCCAAAGTAATCGTTTATCTCAACCCTACGCTTCCATAGTGCAACCTACCAAACCAAAACAACAAACGGGCTCGTCTATCCCCGTTCTCAACAAATAGACGTGGTGGCAGCGAAAACGGTACCAGTTCGCAAAAATCTACGAACCTCAGGTTACCACAACTATACCTACCTTTTTTTTCGAAGCGTTTCGTCGAATTTTCAAACCCTCATAGCGTCGGCCAGGATAATACTAGAAAACCGAAATTTTCAGGATAAGATGTAGTCAGCAGACTTATGAAAGCAGGTTTCATAAGTTTCATTTGTCTAACTTTTATACTTTAGATTACTACTACATTATTATATTATACAATAGTGGATACGGTAACCACTTTGCCCGTGTTCGCTACCCAATTAATAGGTACTTCCAGCTACTACTCCTACTTTAAAATTTTAAATGGGACCCCTACCTTGCGATAAATCATTTTAAAGGTGGAAAAAATCCTAGTTCATCCATATTCAAAAATTGGATTTGGCGGATCCCTCGATGAGTTAGAGGTAAAAATTGAAAGATGAAATAAAAAATAATTTTTTAAAATTAGCTATGCATTTCAATATCATCACCTAAGTAATTATGTGAAAATGTATATCTACTTTATAACAAAAAATAGAAATAATATTTAACTGCGATAAAAATCGTTGTGCTCGTAAAGTTTCTCGTATTTTTAACGAAAATCACCTAGAAAAAATGTAAGGCACAAGCACGTAATAGAAATAGTTCGAAAATCTTAAGAAACCAAGAGGTTTCGCAGATTGAACTAACTCATTTTGCTGCGAATCTTGGCACCTCCATTCGAAAAGTTGCTTTGTTAACAAAATATCGTAATCGGTTCCATAAATAAAGTGCTAAAAATTAACAGTTTTTTTCCTTATAAAATTAAAATTCGTCGACAACTAAGCGAAGACGATTTTGATAGAAGAATCGAGTTTTGTGAACTGCTGTATCAGATAATTCAAGATGACCCAAATTTGGTAAAAACATTTGAAAGCAAACACAATTGCAGATATTGTGTAGATACAATATTCTCAAAAGGTCAATGTGTGGGCTGGTATACTTGGAAATTTCATTATTGGATCAATTTTTATTGAAGGAAATCTGACCGGACAAATGTACCACAATCTATTAGAAAATGAAATTGTTCCACTTATCGATCAATCTTTAGTTAATGCAGAAGGAGATATACTGCTATATTAGCATAATGTACATTTTCAACAAGATGGAGCACCTCCACATTACATATTAAATGTCCGGCAATGGTTGAATGAAAAATTTCCTGGCAAATAGATTGTTAGGAGAGGTCCCCCGCAAGATCACTAGATTTCACGCCACTGGATTTTTTTCTCTGGGGTCATTTGAAAGCGATAATTTATAATACTCGTCCCGAGAATCTTCAGGAACTGATTAGTTCAGAAACATTTCAGCAAGTCCGCGAAGAGTTTGAAAATAGGTTGTACTATAATAATTGTTGTATTGTATAGGTTGTATGGTCTGTTTCCAGATAAATGGAATTAAAAAAAGTCATAATAATTTTTTAATTATATGAATAATTTGAATAATTTGATAATATGACTTTTTTTAATTCTATTTAACTTGAAGCAGACTATTGGGATCCGTCAAATGGGAGGAGCTTAGAAAATATGGCGGACTTAAGGGAAAATTTCAAATACGGGATAGAGTTTTACGTGCAATCGTGTAATTTTTAAATTGATAAATAATGATAAATATAAAGTATAAATTATAGGCTGACATAATATAATAAATAATATAAAACTTAACAATTCACAATGAAGTTACTATTTTTTAATAATAACATATTTTACCACCAGATGTCATATGCTCATTTGACGGATCCCAATACCTACTAAACTTATAAATAAATCTAAATTTATAATTAATGTCTTGTGCATTTTAAGGTTGCAAAATACGACAATAACTTATTAATAGTTTTATTATTATTAATTACCATATTTTAATAATAATTTTTGTAATATGGAGAGTACGGTGGCGCAAAAACAACCACTATTTTTTGTTTTCTAGTCTCGTATGAAAATTTGTTATTTTAATTCGTTTTAAAAACCCTTTCCAATCAGCTCGATAAAAAGCTTTAATGGCTGTTTAAACCGGATAGGAGAATGTGCATGTAACCGTGTTTAAAAGTTGTTAGTGGGAATCATCAACCCAAGGAGACAAACAGCTTATATTATATTATTATATATTTTTTGAACAAACAATTAAAAACCAAAAAAAAGCCAAATTTTTATTAATTTCGATGTTTTTATTTGAATAAAACAAATTTTTGTAAGAAATTGTTATTAAATCTCAAACATTTACATGTTATTAAAATTACACTAAAAAATCACCCAAAATATCATCTGACTCTGTTAACGATAAAGGGTTGTATCTTCAAAAACGTGTATTTTTGTATGAAATAAATTGGGTTCAATCGATCAAATACTATATCCCGTAAAGTTTACTACGAGGGGTAAACCACAGACCAAAATCTTGTACACAAATTCCTCTGTTTATTTCTACTTTTATCACAATTCTTCCAGTTAATTCCTTTAGCAATTCCTAGATCATGTACACCAAAATTCCTCTGAGGTTTACTACTGGGTTAACTCTACTAAAGCTCCTATACGTACAATAACCGAAAGTATTCTATGTAGTGTTTGTGTATAATATTGGTTAGTTCTCAAGTGTGTTTAATTTAAAAAGAAAAAAAACACTTAGAATTCAAGTGAAGAATTTAGTTTAAATTGAAGAAGCTTCATTGATCAATTTTATCTTAATTCAATGGTTAAATTTTAATGTTACCTTAAATATTGACAATATTTTAAAACAATAAAAAAAGTTAAATTTTAAAACTTGCATGTCAACTAAAACAATTAGTAGATACTCCTACTATTTTTTCTTCCTACAAAGATTTCTTCACAAAAATGTAGATTTTAATTATTGTTAAATGACTGGTGAAACAATTTCATTTCATTACCTTGCATGCATACCAATCCTACGTTATTAAAATATGTCGGCAATTATGAAATAGAATCTAGTTAATTATAAAAGATAAATGCACCCCATGGCCGAAGATACCACTCTTTTGCTTATTTTAAGGTCAGCACTGAGTCAAGTGTGTTTTTTTTTATCATTGAATAATTGAAACCTAACTGTATATGTATTTTATTCAACGATTTTCATAGATATCGTTGTGTAATGGATGTTATACTCAATGATTTTTTGCATCAATTTTTGATTTTTGCGCAATGACAACTTTTCCAGGCAAAATTAGGTAAAACGTAATACACCACTGTTGAAAACATGTTACTGAACTTATAAGGCCTCTTATCCCAAAAATATTCAAAGGTTCAATTCGAACAACTATTAAGAAAACTTATGTTTACATAGATATGACTAGACTTATTTTTGGTAGCTACCAGTGCGGGTCAAAATTTTTATTTTGCTGAAATCTCACTAAGATTATCTACTTATTCATTAATCTGCTTTTTTAAATTTGTTGTGTAAAACACTTTTAGAAAATATGATTAATCGATTGGAAAGTCACGCAACAAGCTCCTTCATTATTAATAGTAAAAAAGCACAATTAAAAAAATATTACGTGTGGAGAAGATTTTATGGCAAATCACATAAAAGATTTTTTTTTATAATTAGCTTATAAAAATTTGATTATGTTTACAATTATGAAAGAATAGCTCTCACTCCTGTTGGATTTCACAAAAAAAACTTAAAATTTAATCTACGAGTATAACTAGGTATCAAATAAATGTAACAAAAATACATTTTTGTTGATGAAAACTTGTATGAATATATTACTGCAGCAATGTAAGCTCACTATTCGATCCGTTCAATTCTTCACTTATCGCTTTTTATAAACTACCGATTAATGATTAATTATAATTAAGCGTAAACTATACATACCTACACCTATCTTATTGCACTTAATAATTAATTCTAAAATGCCTATAATTTATTTATTTATTATTTATGGATATCTCTAGTAACAGGTATGATGTAATTACTTAATAACTACATATATTTCTTCATGGACTATTACTTACGTTCGCAAGTGCATTCTTATTATTTTTATAAAGTGCATATTTCAAAATGCATTCGTTACAACTGCACTTTCATTATCATGACAAAGTATAATTTTAAGTAAAATTGCATTTTTATTTCTATTTCATTACACATTAAGTTCATTCTTTTTCATTATTAGAAAAAAACTAAATAGTAAATTACTGTTATTAAAAATATTATACTAATTATAGGTATAGTCAAGGGGGTGAAAGTAACACAAGCATCCATGATTAATTTACATAATTCACCTCACTATAGTGGCTTTCACCCCCAAGACCAGATGTGAGCTCAAAAAAAGTCTGCGTTATTTTACTAAGTACCTGCCATTCACATTTTAAATTTACTACAAATTCTATTTATTAATAATATCTTATTATATACTAATAATATGTTTAATTTTAAATTCCCTAATTTTACCAGGTTATTTTTATATTTTAAATTTATAAATAAATAAACAAGTTTTTAATAAAATCAAAAGAATTAGTCCTAGGTAGAGAAGATAATTTGTAAACATTTAAAATTAAGTTTTTTGTTTTTTAAAATATTTCCAAAACTTATGTTTTTTATAAAATTTGAGTAGAATTTTAAAATTTAAAACGCATAAAAGCGTCGGTGAAAAAGAAGAATACGTATAAGAGAGGATAAGAAAAATAGGAAAAGGAAGATGAAACAAAAGAATGTTAATCGTCATTTGTGGTAAAAGAAGAAGATATATAAGACAAAAATAAAAAGCATTCCGAGCAAAATAATGAAAATCAAAACTAGGTAAAATTAATAATATATTTTTATATAGCAGATGTTTAAGTGCCGTTTGTTCAACTAAAAATAGTAGAACAAGTAACACTTTAACCGCAAAAGTAGATACAATACCATTTTAACAGTAAGGGTAGATAAAGTATTTTATTTTTACTATTACTATTACTGATAATCTCATCCTTTCCTTCCTTAGGAAGAATTGTTCTGCTGATCTTCCATTCATCTGGATGTAGGCCTATTAAAACTTCTACACTGAAATGTAAGCAGAGTGCATTTGTCATACCGACGACTAAGATGGATTTTCTTAAGCCTGTTTGGACCCAGCGCTCTATAAAAATTGGAAATATCACCGCATTTAAATGGTACCGAAACCAGGGACAAAATAATTAGAAGATTTCACCGCAATATATTGTTTCGGAACATTTGCTTCTTTTGTTTTGTCTCGTGTGGGTTCTTGAATAGACTTCATTGTTTATTTCCTGTTAAGCCTGGTCACGAAGATGTTCTTCAAGACATTTCCTGCTTTCAGGATTTGTGCGTTTGCATTAAATTTTTTTCGCATTTTTTCTCTTTTTTCTTCTTCTTTCTCTTTTTTGTAGACGATTGTCTAAAGGACAAGCTAACATATAAGGTAGAAAGTTGGCAAGGCGAGGAGGGTGAAGTAATTTGCATTCTCTTTAAGGTGGAAGATATTAAAGAAAGGTGAATATTGTCTTTATTAAACTATGAATGACACTTGGAAGGAATAGTAAATTACGTTACACTCTGGCCAGACATTTTGGCTATAAATTCTGTAGTAGGTAGTGAGGAAATGATGTAGTCGAGTTAGAAATTTATATACGAAAAAGACTACACAGATTTACAATATTAGTATAATATTAGCTATTGCTGATGGACTGATGGTCGTCAACAAATAAATACCTAATTAGAATGCCACTAAAATCTACTCATGCAAAGTTACAAAATACTCAATAAACATCATAAAGTTATTGTCGGAGATCGAATCCATGATTGCAGTATAGCAATCCAACATTCTAATGGCCAGTTTGTAACTAATATTATTCTCATTTTTTTTTATTATTATTTGTTTTGTTGTATGTAATGATTGTTTTTTTTTTAATTGAAGGGTTTAAAAATAAGATGTTACACAGAGCATATTATGTTATATGGTTATATGCAATGTATAATAATAATTAATATTATGTACTGTAATTACCATCTAGTTATGGCCGATGAAAGGATGAAACATTATATCAACGGAAGTATTATTTCTCTCCACTAACCTGTGCACGTTCGATTGTGCATTAAATTAATTTGCACATCATGCTGCGGTTTGCATTTTTTAAATATTATAGTGAAAGGAAGTAAGCCTTTATTGCAGTGCAACAAGCGTAAAATTAGTATCTTCAAGTTTTAGATATCACAAGTAGTATATTTGTTAAACAGTAGAAATGTTTATGTATTTATTTACCTTTTATTATAATATAAATGGGAAAACGAGCAAAACAAAGGTCTTTACTGTATTTAAATTTATTTAAAGATGTCATATTATAAAAAAATAGCAGAAGTTCTAATAGTCTACCATGTACAATTACTAAAAGTCCAATAAAAAAAGTCCAGGGGTGGAATCTTGAACCCTTTGTTAAAAAGTTAAAATAGCATAGTTATTTTTATGGTTTTTAGTGAAACTCTTTCCTATCTACCGGATCATCGCCTCACAAAAGAAAAATTTGTTACCATTTGATTATTGATATGTAATGACTGCAGGTGTAATAGAAGAGTAGAATATTTACTATAGCCGACTAGTTTCGTGCACTATCTGTGCTCGTCTTCAGGACCACGGTTATTGTCAAAAACTCTAGAATGTGATAAACGCACGGACGTAGCTATAACTTTTATATGGGGGGGGGGTTCAACATCGTACTTAACATAGAGCCGGATTAAGGGTATGTGAGGCCTGGGGCTAACTTCTTTGGAGCCCCTTGACTTGCATGGTCTGTAAAAATGCGCCGCAGGCGAAAATTTTTGATATTTCAAGGTCAACCGCGCTTAGATCAAAAGTAAAATTTTTGAAAAAATAATTATTATTATACATAGGTACATCGTACTTTATTATAATTTTTTTTATAAAACACAGATGTACATTAACATTTTAAAAGCATTTTTTCTTACTGAAAGAAAGAGTCCAGCAATTTTTTGAGGATTCAAAAATTTGGAGGCCTGGGGCTGCAGCCCTCTTAGCCCTCCCCTCAATTCGGCTCTGACTTTAAAACGATAAACCAGCTTTTGCCAGTGACTTCGTTAACGCCATAAAAAGTCAGAACTGTAAACCCCAATAAAATCAATCAAATGGATATTAAAAATTGCATGAACATGTTGGAATCCGTGTCATGAAAAATGGGTATTTGGCTAAAATTTGCGTAGTTGCTTAGGCTAAGGGGGGGTTTGAACCCCCCAAACCCCCCCCCCCTTATATACGCCCGTGGATGAACGTTATCAAACCTTTAAATATAGGTAAACATTAATTTAGATGAAACATAAACACTTAACAGATATGTCAATAAATTAAATTTAAATTAACGATCTTCTTGTAATGTAAAATTAAATGTAGAACAACCAATAACAATCAACAAGTTGTTCAACATTTTATTTAACATTACAAAACGATCGTTAATTTAAATTTAATTTATTGACATATTAACTCTTATGTAATATGTATAAGTCACTATCATATTAATTGTTTTACATTTGCGATAACCAGTAACCTAGATTGTTACTGTCGATAAAAGCAAATCTTCAACCCAGGGAACTGCCAGCTTTACATACCCTCCGAAGCACACAGACCATCATAAGCAAGTTTGATCTCTCTCGGATTTGAAACCAGATACCTTAGTGCCAGACCGCCTCATTTACATTATTGTTTACCCATAAACTATCATATTTTTGAGTTTTTCAGAATATATTTAGTCCAAAATATTTGCACAGATAGTGCAAGAAACTAATCGGCTGCGGCTGCAGTAAATATTCCTGCAGAAAAATATTTTTATTGATTCAGTTCATTCAAAGTAATTTATCATCACATTTTAATGAAGTCTTGATGTTCTAGTAGATTATTTTCCTTTCATTTCAAAAGTGAATTGCCTTTTTTGGAGAAAGTTTGCTCTTTGTATAACAACCTATAAAGATTTTTTTATTTGTGCGTATTGTGCATTATATTATTGTATGTTAGTATAGTACTATTTAATTGTATGTGTATTGTCCGATAACTTTTATTAAATTGTAGAATTTAAATCAAATAATATTAGGTTATGAATATAGTACATAACGTAGTATAACGCAAGATAGTACCACGTTTGCATTCATATTACGCTAAGGTTTTTGATTATATTGCTGTGATATCTTTGATTTTCGTTATATTTTTATTAAAAATAATTTCAAGCTTTTATCCAAAATTTTAAAAATGTCTTCTTTACTTGATACCTCTATCTTCTCTTCTTATCATACAAACTTTTGTCGTAAATTATTAATTTTCAAATATTTTTAAATTACCATAAATTTCACCTTTTGTCATCAAATTACATCACTCTCCTATTATAATTTCAATAAAACAAATTATTATATTTTCCAATTTAAATCCACCAATCTCATCACTTCAACAAAATCGCGACCGTCCGGCATTATCTCCCTCGAACGACCTCTTATCATCCCCTTCCCACATTACATATTTCTATTAAATTATTTTTAAATTATTGAATTATAAATTATTATAAATTTTAATACTTGGTCGAGGATCGAACCTGCGACTATCTATACAAATCTAACACCTAATTGATTTCCCAACTTGCGGGTATTATAAATTTAAAACAAAAAAATTAAAACAAACTAGTTTTTTCAAATCACAAACTAAAAAAAATATTTTACTGATTTGAAACATGACAATATTTTTCAAATTTTCGCATATATCTTATATATTATAAAAACCGGGCTCCCTCACCTAAATAAATAATTACAAATTACAATAAAAATTATTATGTATTAATATAGCACCTATAATAATAGTTCCTATATTTTTTTCTAATAGCGAATTTTTTAAAAATAACTACGAGTAGGGTGTAAAGGACTCATTCTGGGACCCTCAAGGTACGGGTCCTGATTCGACTGAACTATGGGACTGAACCCACAGAACCCTAGTAGTTACGTCAATGTGCAGTGCCGTAATTAGGCAGGTGCTACAGCACAGTGTCCAGACACCTGAGGGGGGCACTTCAGGCACCTGAAAAGACCACTTTTTGAGTAAAATTTTCAATTATTGCAGATCAAATATTACAAGCATTTCGTTAAAAATAAGATCTTCCACTCAAAAGAACATCACCTCTGTAATAAGCTTTGATATTCTTATTTCTAAATGGAAGTTGCGCAATATGTTAAATTATAACATTTTATTTCCCCAAGTCACCCGGTAAGTAACCTTTTTTAAATCAGATTCACTTTTCATAAGTAATAATTATTATTCAAACGGAATTGCATCAGTATTATTAAATTTTTTTTAAATATTTTTTGATAGTGCAATAAATTTTAATAGCTTTATTTTATAAATATTATTTTACCCCCAACTCCCAGATACAGTAAATCACAATTTTGCCACATGGTTTAGTTTGAACAGATCGCTACACATTATTGATCAATTTTAGGTGCAAAGTTTATATAAGTTCCTCTTGTACCTCAGTCGATTTCATTGATTGATGATAAAATTTTAAAGTACCAATGACGTAGTCATGAATTGTATTTCGGAAATTTTTATTTGAAGTTAACGCAGAAATTCAATAAGTGAAATTATATTGTAAGATCCCTAAAGTTATTTTAAAATTTAAGGTGTGAAATTTTTCAAAAGTTTTGAATTATTTTCATTAGATGTCTCTAGCAATGTTTTAAGTCCATTAAAAGGAGGCGGCTTATTTGCCGCATACCTCAGTGTAGTCTGGTGCCGAATTATTATAAATGTAAATATAAATACTATTATAAATATAATATGTAGAATTGTTTAAATAGAAAAACTCGAAGCATCAATTTTACTTCCATTTAAGCTAAAAAATCTAAATCTAAAATCTAAAATTTTCCGATTAATTTGCCATCTAGTGACAATTTTTTAAAATTAAATTAACATTGCATTTTATGGAAAATCATAAACATTCGTCTTTCTTGTTTATAATTACACTAAATGTTTAGATTTCAGATTATATATAATTGAAATTATTATTTTAATAACATATTGCAACCTCAGCAACAATTATGTATTATTAATTCTATAATCGTCAGATCATTTATGTATTTGATTTATGTCAAATTCATCGTCACTTTATTTATTTATTATTCAGATAATCATTATTTCTATTTGCTGTTATTCTAATATTGTCTTCATAAAGTTTTGAGTAACATCTTGTAAAATTTTCATTGCTGTAGATTACGTATTATTTCAATTGGACGAATGTTTGTTCTTATGGCCAAATAACATACAAAGCCACCTTAACTCAAAATCTTAACGAAGAAGTCCTATGTAAATTGAATTGGCTTAAATGTGTATATTGGAAGCATGATTTTCTTATTTAATGTATTTCCAGCGTGAAATCACTTTTTGTTAGATTTTTCTAAACTCTTGTTTATAGGCAGTGGCGCCGGAAGAGTTAAATATAGAGGGGGGCAAAGTATTCATTTTTGTTAGGTTTTATGACTTTAAAGGAAAATTCTCAATATTTTACGAGCGCTAGCTAGGAAAAAACAAAATATTTAATTTTCTAAGGGGGGCAAGTGCCCTGATTTGCCCCCCCTATCCGGCGCCTATGTTTATAGGCTAAGAAAAACGTTTACTAATAAATCCCAAAATTTCAGAATTTTTGACCGTTCAGAATCGGAAATAATTAATAATAAACTGAGAATCTTCCATTTAAAGCAAGTAAAACTTCCTGTCCGCCATTACAAATGTAATGTAAACTCAATACTATAAATTACCATGCAATTAACCGTAAATATTAGAACAATATAGAGCTTTTTGACTTGACTTGTCTGCCTAACTATTTTGTATTAAAGGTACTTATATAAAAAAATCTCCCGAAGAATAAAGCAAAATTTGTTTAAAAAAACGCACTTCGGCGTTTTGTATCCGAGATATATTAATATATTTAATTCTAATTTGTAGCATAATGTTGTGAACGAATAGTTCACTTCGGTACTTCAAAATCGACCTTATTCTATGGTAACCAAGTCGTACGAATAAATGTTATTCCATTGAATTCAATTGATTCAACCAATACAATTTTACGAGGACAATAATTGTATAGTCACCTGGTGACTTGGGCTTCTCATATCTGCAATCTTCAATTACGATCTTCAAATTGTGAGTTCCTTTTATATGATGTAGTACACTGATAATTTTATTTTACTAAATAATATTTGAATATTAAAGTAACGATGGATATTAATGTTCATTTTATTGAGTCATTGAGATTTGAACTCTGAGTTTATTGCAAGTAATTAAACGACAAATTTTAATATATCTTCTTGATAACATAATATACCAAATCCATTGCAGTTATACTCAGGTTTGCCTGAGACGGTACCGTTTCCTAGTTTCCTTAATTTAAAAAAATATTTTATTAATTTTAATATTGGATTATACAAAAAAATTTAAAAGTCTATCGTTGTCCTGTACTGGTTTAAAGATGTTTTTTTTATATATTTTTAATATAATGCAATTTTGAAAATGTTAGTGCTGATAAAAAATGTAGTGATATTTTTTATATAAAGATGTTTTTTGTTTATTTTTTTTGCTATTCTTTTTTAATAGTGTGTTTTTCAAAATACTGCCAGTAGAATCCTATTTGTTGGGATACGAAGCCATATTTATTCATTGGGACTCCATTATATTTTATTGAATATAAAAACTTATATGTAAACTTTGCATTCTTAATTATTTTGGATCCTTCCCAAACCGCGGTATGGTTTGCAACCGAATTGTAAATTTGGGGTCACAAAACAAGTTTTATAAACAACTATAAAAAATTTCAATTTATTGGAAAAACTATGAGAAGTTTTTTAAGAATTAAAACCTGGATAAAGGTTCTAAATTTAAAAATTTGTTTCCCGCCGCGTATTTTTTATAGAAAATACGAACCTGTATATTAAATTACAATTTTATGTATTAATTTTTCCAATTACCCCCAATCTTAATTATTGAATTAATATTTCACGCTTTTTTATCTTAATTATAGTTTATTACTTTGCTTCCGTATACTTGGTCAACCATTTAATAATAATTATAAATTTAACAAAACTAAAAATCACGATAAAATATTAGAATTTTAACTGGAAAATGAAGACACTTATTTGATTTAATTGTTCTGTCCTAGTGCTCCTTTTTTAAATTTTCTAAGCTTCAATTTATTTTCATATTCATTATTTTATTTCCTTCCAGATTTCAATTTTAAATAAATAATTTTTAACAATTCTATTTTGATTGATTGCGCCGACCGAGGTGTTAGCCACGACCTCATTTAGAGAACGAAAAAAAAATTCCTTAAAATGTATTAAAAATTCCTCCGAAATTCTCTTTATTACGTTTTAAATTTTTATTTACATTATAGTATCTTCCGAAGTTCTAAAATTGAACGATTACCACATTACAAAATTGTACCACACAAATACATTATTAAATTCATTGAAAATGCTAAAAGAATTCTTATAATTATCAATAAATGTTCTTATATATTATTATTAGGGGAGTGTCGGGTGGTTTGAGCCATGTTTTGTTATTTAACTATAAAATATCACTGAATGAAGATATCATGAAGCGGGTTTACTGTTAGAAAGCTTACCTTATTATCTATCTTATTGCATCATTGACTTTTGGAATTTAGAAAAAAATGATAATTTTTTTTCAATATAAAAATGGGTTAAATTTTTAAGAAAATAGTACATTATGCACCAAGGGAATAAAGTGATCCTTTTTTGGCCTGAGGGTAAAGGTTTGTTTGCACGAGGCGTAGCCGAGAGCAAAAATTACTCTCAGGCCAAAAAATTCACTTTATTCCCGAGGTGCATATACTGTTTTTTGCAATTGCGGGAGGTAAAGTACTCACTTCGACAATAATTACGAAATTTTAATTAAAATTTGTTCGATAAAGCACGTGGTCAATAGTAACAAAGTAAATGAAGCATAGTTGGTTATATTATTATTGCCAACTAGTATTTTTTCACTAAAAGGTACTAGAATGGTTCAGTTACATTTGTGCCTTTGAAGGAATAAGACGTGTCAAAAGGCTAAAACGTTGAAGTCGTTGACCATGTGGTCGCAGTATTCTATGATCAAGGCGGTCACCAAATTAGAAAATAAGATTGACATCGGCAATTTCCACAAGTTATCCGCTTTTATGAAGCGGAAAAACGAAGGATATGTTACGAAAAAATCGCGCGTCGTAACCTCTCACCACGTGGTCAAATTTTTAAAAGAGGCGCATCGTGAGAATTTTTTGGTAGCTGAAGTAAGTTCTTTTTATTTATTTACCAATTTATTTCACTGTAGGTTGCACTAATATTGGAATCACAAATTACGGTCAAGTAAACATAAATATAAATGTTACAAAAAAATGAGAATTAAATTGATAATAAAATCTGGTGACTTCTTTTTTGCCCGGCAGTAACTTATTCTTTTTTACCCTGCAGTAACTTTTTTTTGCCCTAGGGCGAAAAGTACCACTTTACACCCGCAAATCAGGGTCTAAAGTGAGTACTTTAGCCCCGCAATTGCAAAAAATAATTTGTCGGGTGGTTTGAGCCGCCTTAAAAAATCTGAGAAAAACAGTAGGAAACTTGCAGAAATTAAATAAAAACGCACAATATCAATGAAAATGATTTTTTTATTGTTCAAATTGCTCCAAAAAGGAAAAAAAGATTCTGAATTAGTTATCCGATTTTAGAAAATCACAAACTTTTCTAATAAAAATACCAAAAATTCGCGTAGCATATATTCCAAAACGCAATTTCCTATCATTTCCAATAGATAAATATTTATCCCAATGCAAAACACGAAAATCTGAAAAATATCACATAAATTTACGTATACAGGAAAAAATTCATTGTGTGAGTACGTATACCCTACGTTTTTATTATACGCTTTATGTATAATATATGTGGATGAAATACGTACATTATACGTAAAGAAACATACGTCTACATATTAGTCTACAATTGCAAAATTACAACGTATAATCTACTATTTTGTTAATTGCTTAATTCACGTATTACTTTTACGGATAATATATGTGGATGACATACGTACATTATACGTAAAGAAACATACGTCTACATATTAGTTTACAATCGCAAAATTAGGACGTATATTCTACGATTTTATTATACGATTTATTTACATATTACTTTAATAACAAATTTTAATCACAAATTAATACGTGACAAAATATACAAAGCTATACCTATTCATTTTTATTTTTAATAATATGTACGTAAATGCTTTTCCAAATTATCAATAAAAAATGATAGTTTTCGATCTGATAATATATTTTTATATATTGAGAAGCTGCTTTCTACATTTACTGAGTTATGGAGGCATATTTGAACTTTGGTATCAAAAGCATCTCAAAAACAGTTTTTTTGTTAACACATCTCTGAGTTTCTTGTTAATTTTTTCACCTTCTGTTCCATTAACTTGCGTGATTTCATTTTTAAAGTTATCAACTAATTGTATTGAGTCTACAAGTAGCATATTTTGGGTTTCTAACTTATTTAAAACGTTACTAACGATATTAAAATTTTTGTAATATTTTAATTAATTTCAATTATAAATTTTTATTTAATTAATAAATTTAAATCATAAAAAAATTCTTAAAAAACACCAGAAGTGGCCCAAATATGCACAAATATGCATCATTTGCTTAAATACGCACCAAACGTTGAAAATATACAAAATATGCATTTTGATAAGCAGTGTTTTGGATTTGATTTTATTTAATTCGTCCACATTTCAAAACGAATCTGTTTGCATATCAATATCACAAAATATGTAAAAGCATAAAATCCGAGCTCGAATAATAACTATATTATGCGTTTATATATTTGTAAAAAAATTATATAATATAGTACAATTACTGTGAAAAAGTTATAAAAAAAATATTGACAAGGTAGATATAATAATACATGTTTAAGTTATTTTAATTTTATAATTATTATTAAAATAATATTAATATTAAACTTGATATAAATATTAGTAATTTATTTATTAAGATTAATAGTATTAAAAAAATAATAAATTCGGATTGAAGAGGCCAGTGGATAAAGGGGTTATGTGACAAAAACTGTTTATTGAGTAAAAAGGCAATTAGTTAAATTTGATGCTACTTTTTGATAAATAGGTGTCACATTATGATTTTTTTTATATAAATTAGGTTTTATATATTATAAAAAAAAGTTTTCAAAATTTTATTTTTCAAAAAGTTTGTGTACATAACCGCTTCATTTAATACAAATTAAACAAAATGATGAACAAGTGAAATGGAAATATGGGTCAAATACCAAACTTAGTACCGACTTACTAATATGTTAGTGCACATTTTTAGTTCAAAATTTAATATTCATTAATAAAAAGATATATTAACATTAATAAAAAATAAAATAAACGATAAGTCCCTATGTAGTAAAAAACAGAAAGACAGTTGAGTTCAATGAAAATGCAGAAAAGTGAAATCTATGGAAAAAATTGTTCATAGAACCAACGATCTTGCTCTGGAATATATTTTATTTGCTCCTTAATATTTTCCATTTTTTTTCTGCAATCTTTCTAGTTTTATTACGAATTCTGGTCAGTTCTACATTTAGAGCTAAATGTAATCTAATCTGTTTTAGGAAGAAAGGGCTATGTGCATTTATTTTGAGATTTGAAAGTTAATAAAAGAATCATTGGCACTTGACTCCTTTATGCAATACATTTCATTGTTTTTGTTGCACATAGCCCCTTTATGAAGTTAAATTATCGAGAAATAATGCAAATTTCACTTGTTTAAAGAATGTATGAGCTGTCTTTACATATAGTCCCTTCATTCAAGACAAAATATCAAAAAATTTAAAAATGTTACATAGCCCCTTTATCCACTTCTCCCTTCGATTATTAACTTGTGAAAATCAAATATATTAAAAACTCAAAATTCTGTATCGAAATATTAAAGATATAAAGAATTTCAATTGTTTGTTTAACTTGTTTAATTTTTGAGTTTTTAATATATTAAAAAAATATTTTAATAATAATAATAACAATAAAATAAATATTAATTAATACGAAATAAAATTTTGTATTTTTTGAAATTATTATTATACAGGGTGTCCCCGGATAATCTTTACATAACTTATGTAGGTGATGATAGAGTACACTTTTCGAAGGAACAGTTTTAACAAAAAAACTTTTGTAATTTGGTGTTTTATGACATATGCCTTATAAAAGGTTTTGTAAACCTATTGTAAATTTCTAAAATTTTTATAAATTCGATTATTAATGAATAACCCTTTTCAATTTATATTCACAATTTTCTTTTATCTATTTAATATATCTAATGCATACACTGTAATTAATTAGACACATTTCTTCTGTTTTATATACAAATAATACATATTTAGTTTAATTCCCACGGACTAACAGAGCCAATTTGTAAAAAAAACATTGTGCAGATATGTCGTCAAAATACAAAATACAAAGAAATAATATATTGGTATTTCGAAAGTTTTATTTTAAATTGACTTTATTTTTATAGTTTTTATTATTTCTACATACATCTGTTTTAATTTTAAGCTTCCGTTTTCAGCTTTACCTTTTTATCCATCTTAAATTACCTCACTTATCACACATGTAAATCAATAAATTAAACAACTTTTTAACAAATTTTCTATTATTTAAATTTAAATTACAATAAAATTATAATCATTTTCTACAAAATAAAGAAATTTCTTCTCTATATTAAAAATTCCACGACTATACATATCTAGGGTTATTAGGTCACTCTGCATATTTTTGGTTTTCGTGTACAGTAGTTTGCTTTTGGACTTTATGGAGTACTGGTATATTACTATGAGAATTAAAAAACTTCTTAAGGAAAAACTATCATAATTATAACAAAGTCGTTGTGAAATAAGATGGGTTATCTTTTGAGTTTTAAACGATATTTTTAATTTTTTAAGTGCAGGATTCCGCTCAAAGCAAAATATTTAAAAACAAGAAAAACATTAAAATATTCCGTCAAAATTATGTTTTGCAAGATTTTTAGTTAGAGAATAATATAACTGTCACCGGTGAGCAAAACAAACGAAAATCTAGTACATTGAAAATACAAAATAAAATTGAATTTTTATTGATTAAACAATTGCATTACAAAATAAATGAAAAATTTGTTATTTAAAATGCAAGGTACAAGATACAAAATGTATTTCAAATACCGCTTAACTCAGTGCGATACAGAGAACAGTACCATTCAAACGAGTTAGCTATGATAGAATAATTAAACTAAAATAATAATAGGTAGGTAATAGTAAATAAATTATTATTATATAATACTACTCGTTTATAGGTAGGAACAGAAATGTTACAAATGAATGATCTACCTCGAAGTAGTAGGGTGATGTAAAAACAAACAACTAAAGAAAAAGTTAATCAGTCAATTTTAGTGATCGCGAGGAAACGGTTATCGTTTGTAGTTCTGTATATTATAAACAAGTTCCACTTCTGTTAATATTAATAGGTATGTTTTCATCATTAATTTCTAATTCATAAGCCACTTGGAACAGTTTTGCAATTTGGAAAAATAACTTCTTGGGAAATAGCCACCTACCGTAGAACTCTACCTAAACTCGGAGCAAAAGCAATTAACTACATTTTTTAAATTAAGATGAAACAGAAATGGAAAAAACCGTTGATCGCGATAATAGAAATTGAAATTTCTGAGAGAAAGTTATTTAGTTTTTATTACAAGAGTAGCAGTAGTAGTAAGAGTTGTATTTTGACAGGTCAATAATGTAATCAAGGTTAAACCGGTTTACATGAATTATAACAAGATTTTCAAAATAATTAGGTATATGTGCCCATCACAACACTGCACTGGATGATTCCATCGTAATAAAAGTTTCTTCAATTTGGAAGCCCTAAATAATATTATTTTTAAAAACTTATGTAATTAAATTTGCATGCAGAATTTATTTTGAAATAACATTCTGTGGTAATAGATTTCAAACATTTTTATGCAAATCAGTAGATATGGAAAACTTGTACTATTTTCTCAAACTGATGTTACTCTAATAAATCATTGTAAATATAACCCTACATTCTTCAGTAAAAATGAAAATAGCTTAGTCTAAATGAAGTGACAAAATAGTGTACTAAAGATGCCAGTGCCGGTGAAATTTGCTTTCCTTTTGACCCAATAACATTACGTTTATAAAAATTTGTAAACTATAGTTTTAGATATTTAGTAAATAATCTAGAATACTGCTTGTGTAGGAGGTTGCTTTTTCAAAATCGACATTCCAATGAGTTTTTTGTTTTTTATATTATTGACAAACTCCTAGCGGTGACCAACACCGGTAACATACTTATGATATATAACCATGTAATGCAATCATAATAACTTACACCTCTTTCGGTATTCTCTTTTCCTCAGTCATATTGTTCTTTTAGTAAACATCGTGATTGTTTTCTTCTAAGTATCTTCTAATAAAGTTTTTGCTTCCCCCGGGCTTTGAACCACTAAACTGTGAAATGTAAAATGTTCTTCATGTATTACCATACTGGATTGGTTATTATGATGCAAGGGAATGAAGTCGAGAATGCCTTATTCTAGGTCAGTGGAATAATAAAAAGTGACATAATATTAATATTGTTCCACTCAACATGCAAATTTCTATTTAAAAATCGATCCTATTTTTAACTCTATAGAGAAGATGACACTTCTTTTATTCAAAACAAAATTTGTTGAGTGGTTTAAATTGAATGGGACAATATTATTTGCAGAGCCATATATTTCGAAAAGATTTTGCAAAAAATTCCCTAACAGAATATATTATATTTATCTACAGTAATTTATTTATTTATGTTCCAGTAATTTATGCTACAAAAAAACAAACAAACAGTTGACTTAATTTAACATTTGAGAAAACCATTGGGAAATCAAGCTTAAATTGTTGGGAATTTTACCGGATTCGCTTTTGGGATTTAAAGTGCTTTTTTTTATCTAAAGATAAAATAGTGTTCTTGTGAACACCTGCAAAACTATCAATAAATCTATTTTAATTATCTGTTGCTGTTGCGTCTTAAATCTTACGGCTGACTTCCGATGAGTTTAATGTTCTGTTTTCTAGAATTTCATATAGTATGCAAATATTTTAGAAATTTCTACAGAAGAATACACTAGTTAAATAAGTCTTGCACCTGAGATTAAATTCGCAATTAGCATGTGAGATATTGCATTAGAGAGCAAAGAGCATATAAAAAATATAATCAAGACCGATTCAAAATCACATTATTCGCGCTCGAGATATTAATTACTCAGTACTCTAATGAATTTAATAGTTGTAAACACGATCATGAACAATTAGGGTGCGTTAACATAATCTAAGAAAAAAATTACATTTGAAAACTTTAACTTAGCGTTTTCTTAATTTGTCATCCTCAGGAGGATATTTTAAAATAATAGTTTGACTAATATATAGCTCGATTTGTTCTTGTAATATAATATATTATGATTGTCACATGTTTACCTACTTCTGTTATGTACTTTTATCCATCAAATAAAATGTGCGTTGTTTAGAAAAATCGTCAATTTAATTACCAATTTATTATTGGGACTTATTGAACCCTACCAGTTGATGAAGTTGATTGATAACTTTTTTTTATTTGTTACAATATTTTATAATTTTTATATCTTAGATATAGCGATCTAACTAAAAGAACGATAAATATCTTTTCTCTCTTTTACATAACAAATTTATATGACTGCATCATCTTTTCCCCTGGATGTATCAATTTGCCCCAGGCTGGGGAATTTGATACGACATTGATTGTTTACATAATTTTTAAAAATATTATGGAAAACTTGTACATTATGTAAAATATACAGTATATAACGAAATAATAATGTTCCTAACAATTTTTATTTTATTTTTGTGTTTTAAAAACCCCTCGAAAATATCAAAAAGAACTTTCTCATTTTCCAAATCCTTGTTCGTCGACGAAAAAACAATACAATTTCCGCATTTACAAAATACTTTTTTAAAATTTGATAATGATAAATTATTATTTTCGCATTTTTAAAATAAAATGTCCATGGATTTTTTCAAGTCTTATATTTTTTTAAATGTATATTATTATTCTGCAATTTTTTTGGATTGTAATATTTATTACTTATTATACAACTATTTTGTACGTAAAATACGATAATTGTATTACTCATTCAGAAATTTAAGTGTCACATTAGATTTAATGTATTTTACAAAGAAAACTTGTAGGTAACTTTGAAATACCAATAAATTATAACCTCTGTCTTACAAGCAATAGATGTTTAGTGGATATCCACAATTATTATTATCTCTATCATAAAAACTTTAAGATGATGTTACGAAGTTTTTTGCGATCGCAAATGATGGAGATGCTTTTTTTATATTATTGAGTTATTTTCAATATCTACAAATCATTAAGTTCGTTTTAATTGCAATTAACCGGTGCTCTTTAATACTCGCTTAATTTTATAACACATTATTTACTTAGAAAGTAATTGGAAAGGTTGTCGGTTGTACTATTCTAATAATAAAATCACTTAGCGTAAATATGATATTAACGCATATTGTAGAAGTAAAAGTTTCATTTTTATCATTTAGCACAAAAAATTACAAAATCAAAATCCTTATAATGTAGGTAAACTTGATTCAGGCTAATTTCATCATATGAAATTTCCTTAAATTAATGGTTTAATTGAGATCAAAGGAAAATTTTTATTTGACCTTTAAGAGTAAGGCAATTTAAATTAATTTTATATTGTACAATTATGATATAATGAATTGATGATAGATAATATTACCCATTGGATATTCGAAGGGCAGTTTAATTTTTTTAAAAACCTAAAAATAATTTTATTTCTAACATAAGTAAAGCTGCACTTCGACGAAAATTTAAAATCAATTTAATATTTTATTTATAAAAATTTTAATATTATTTGTACTTTTTAATATTAAAAATACCTATTCCTATTATTTAAAATTATTTAATACTATATGATACAAGGCCGTGGTGTGTTAAATGTAGGTATAATTAAGAAGATGATATGAACTTGATAACAAAATAGATTATTTTTACTGCATACATAATAATGAATGTATTAACTAATAAATTAAGATTTAATAAAAAATAAATAAATAACACAAAGTATAACATTCTGGTTCATAAATTCGGTATAAATAGTAATGTGATAATGTAGGTATTAAAACGCATCATTTGAAATATTAAAATAAAAAAATATTAAAATTTTAAAATTTAATTGGCTATACCTAATTAATTTTGTCGATATACCTACTTTCTTTTGTCGTGAATACAAAAGTATTAGTTGCGATATCTTTGTTATCAAATCAGTAATATTCCAAAATTTTATTGATAGGTATTAGTTAATTTTTTGACTTTACTCTATCATAATAAAATAAGATAATAAAATTTATTAATTATATTATTATTAAATTAACTAATTTTATAATATGTAGAAATCAGATTAGAAAGAGTAAAATTGAATTTAAGAAACAAACCTTGACTGTTCTTCGGTACGATAAGTTTAATAACCAAAATTATATAAAAACCAAGGCTGTTGATGCGGAGAGGAAGCACTGTTATAATATGATTGGAAGGACGATACCAGCAAGAAGTTATATCTGTGATTTGATATAAATGATATCTTGGAACTGAAAAATTATTTGATTTTCTATCGATGTCTCTAAAGGTACTCACATGTCATGCCCGGCATAACCTGCCTATCATATTTCAAAGATGAGGTAGCTTTTTACATGCATCAATCAAATTATTTAGCATATTTGATATTTTATAGGCAAGACGTAATCACGTATGGGTATTTCAATTCAGCATTATGAAATGCTGAAAAATGGAAAAAGTACATAATATCGGTAAATGTGCAATATTTCCGAAAGATTTCTTTCTTATAATTATTTATTATTTCATAGGTTTCATATTGCTTTCTTCATATTTATATATTTTGAAGTGAAACTTCTTTAACCACGTATTCTGTTTGAAATTTATTGCAATAAGGGGAATTCAACAAAAGGGAAATAACAAGTTGGGACCAAACGCCAACAAGGGGAACTGGAAGGAGAAACAGGAGTGGTGACCAAACGCGAAGGGTTTCGGTAACAACAAACGATGGCGAGGATGACTTGCGCAGGAAACAATCGTGATCCGAATGCTGTAAAATTTTTATAGAAGAAAGTGCATCTCTTTTTTACAAGTTTTGCACAAAATTAAACAAATGATAAAAATTCCTTACAATTTTTAGCTAACTGTACACATTTGGAGACTTAACTTGCCATCTATCATAGTAAGTTAACCCTCTAAGAACTTGCAAGAAGATGTAAATTATTTAATAACCATTACTTTTGACTCAGAAGGCAATGGCAAACCACCGAGTTACTTCACCATGAAAGCCGTTTCTCAATCATTGAGAATACGGTCACGACGCTTCTGACAAGAAGCAAACGACTAATAAGTAAGAAGAAGACTTTTGAAAATAGCAAATAATATGCCATTTGTTTAATGACATATATATCATTTAAAGTTATAACAATAGGTTTTCAATCAAACTTAGTAAAAAAATGCATTTCTTTTAATTTGACCTGCATTATTTTTGTTTTAAAAGAAATCTTTTAATTTCCATTTAAATAGTAGAGATTTTTAAACTTAAAACTAAAATTTCTTTTCGTGTACGACAAAAGAAGTTTCACTTCCCTCGTGAGCTTATGTAGATGAGGCTCACGTTTTTTTTTATATATATATATGTATAAATGTTTTTAACAAATACGGTAGCATCATCCTGCTGTGCTCATATATTTTAAAGCTATATTTTATATTCATAAAAGCTATTGGAAAAATTTGATTGTTAGTTTTAATTTAATTTTAATTTGGAAAAATAATTTAATAATTTAATATTTTCGTTAAAATTATGGTATTTTATTTGATAGTTAAGTTTTTTAAATGAAATCAATTCGTTTCTACCAACCGGTAGATCAAAAGTGTATGTACGCGTAAGTACATTATAATATGATCAAGTTTTTTGCTGCTCTGAACTAAGTAGATACTAAATTAATAAAATTATGAAAGTTTTCTTATTTTTACGCCTAATTTAGTATCCTATTAATTGCCATGGAACTATGAACCACAGCTTTTTATTCAGAAAAAAGAAATATAATTTTAATATTTAAATTAAATCTTTTTAATTTCAATAATAAATTATTATTGTTATTTTGCTTTAACCAACTTACAATTTTAAATGTTATTTACATTATTGCCTGCTTAAAATAATTTCAACTTTAAACAAGATAAATTATATAATTAACAATTCAAACTGCCAAGCTTTGGGTCCTCATGGGTCAACATGGCCAACAAACCATCAAAGACAATTTTATTTATTGAAAACCAATTAAGACTAATGTGTTAAACTACATTGCTTTAGATTATATTTTCACTACATTTTTATAGTATACAGGATATTGCAATTATTACACCAATACACCATATAAGTAAGTATTCTACACATAAGGAAGATAATGCTTGTATAAGAAAGATACAGCATAAAAAGTATTTTTCCAAGAATGTTTAAACGAAACTTTCTAACCGTTTATGAAATTTATATTATTTTAATTATGAAACAATATAAAATATTTATTAGCAATAATAATAAATAAGCCCCGGTCCCCCGGTATAATTGTATTTTAATTACGTCAAATGAATTATTTTGTATTTATTCTTCAATTGAAGATTAATTATTATATATCTTCGCATGGTATAAATAATCACTATGCATGCGTACATTAATGGCAAATAATTTATAAATAATGAGACCAGGACTAATCTCACAATGGTAGATATTACTTTTTGCACATTATGACATTGAAATACGTATAAAAAATATTATGCACTTTGATCGTTTTTTCTTTTCATTTTAACATAATGTATTTGTGTTTCGACGCAATAGCTGCAAGTAAAGGAAACTTATAATTCGATTATTCTTAACTTAAAAAATTATAATATTGTTTGTTAGATTACAACCGCATTCTTCACAGACTTTTGAAGATAATTGTGATAAATGAAATGAACTAATTGAATACCTGCAGTTTTTCTCAATATAATATATGATAACATGCCTGATTGTAATTTCTTCAATTTCAATTTGCCCATCCGCATAATGAATGATAGTTACCATCTATAATCATCACGATTTTCAATGCTTATTATTGAATTAACTCACTGTTATTATTTATTAGGTATTTGTTCTACATATAATAATATTGCAACACATGGCAAAACATTACAGGAAAATAAAAAATTCTGTACATAATCGTTTCTTCAAGCCTGCCTGCATTTATTCCAAAATAGTAGTATTATAAATTATTCCTTGTTTTTCACTCTCCATATTACAACAATTATTATTAAACTATGGTAATTAAAAATAAAAAAAACTATTAATAAGTTATTGTCGTATTTTGTAACCTTGTAGATGAACTAGAATGAAACACAACAACATTAATAAATTATATCATTATAGGTTTTTTAATACCGCACAACTTTTATAAAGGTATAATTCAAAACTTGACTGAAACGAAAAAAGTGGGAACAATATCTTCACTTTCACCTTTCCAGTTTTATAGAAAGAAAATATTAAGCCCATGAATAAATTATATAACAAACATTATGGAAAATTACAAGCCTTACTAAACTTTTTTTATGTTTTTTTCCATAACTTAAACAGAAAGCGGGATAATCTAGCACTTTTTCGGACAAATTGAGGTTACACACGCGGTAGCTCCCCCCCATCGTCAATTCCTAAAAAAAATCGGGGATCACTCTTCACTTTCTATTATATGATTTATATCCTCTGAACTATATAGTAATTTCAAATATTTTCCAGAAGACATAAAGCGTAGTTCTCATCCAATTAACGCAACGTAAAATAGCATAACCATAACTTAAATAATAAACATAATTGCAATCATATTGCAAGGCAAATAGAATACAAGGTATGATATTGATATTGCACATCAAAAATTCAATATGACGGACTCTTGGAGACACCAAAACATAATAGTACAATGAAAATTTTTAATGGGGATATTAAAATTAAGATATAGCATTTCATTCACGTATTGGTAACTTTAAACGTTCTTATTATCAAAATAATTATTAAATAACCACGGCACGAATATGTGTTGAGCTAAGTATAGTCAATCATGTTATTTATTATTTTGAACGCACTCATAAATTTCAATGTACTTTAACTTTTCTTAATTATTTTGTTATGCTATTTTACGTCGCGCTAATTGAATGAGAATAGCTCATAAATCTTGATAAATTGCCTATATCGAAATAATGTTCAAACAAGTTTGAATGAAAAAAGGTGAACAACTTTTATTCAAAACTTAAATAATAATGCAAATTAAGCAGCGGAAAATTTTGTTAATTGCATACTTTTAGAAAGTGTGAACTTCTTAACTTGTATTGCAAAAATAAAATATTAATTCATATAAACGGAAAATTTTTTACACACCCATCGACTTCTAGAAAGTGTTAGCAACAGGCATTACTAAAAAGTTTTATTTTTGGATTTTATAAATATATTTTAATATTATATAAAAAAGGACCACAATAATTAATTTTCTAATTAATCTTGTTTATAATATTCACTTTGTTTCATCAAATGGTTAATCATAATTATTTGAATGCAATTGATGGATTTATGATGAATGTGGTGTTGTAATAATATGATATTAAAAAAAAATTGTATGTAGGTACTTAGTTTAAATGAAACATTACATCAAAATTATGTTCATGATCATCGGTAATTAAAAAAAGTTACTAATTAACTAAATCGCGTGATTGTAATTATGTTAATTAAAAATTTGTCAAACGATGATTTGAATAAGTTTGTTATTATCAGCTTAATTTTGGACACACGACCGCTGATTTAAGTATCACGACTAAGAAATTTTGCAATATTTCAGTGCTACTAATTTTAAGACTGCATTTTTTATAAAGACCGGAATTTGATTTTATTTAATTGATCATTAATTTCATGTTTATATGGTTCTAATATTATTAAATCTGTTTGTAACTTAACTATAAGCGAACTTTTTATAAACAACATTACATACGTTTAATTTTAATAACAAAAAATATAAAGTGCATTACACTTTATATATTGTTGCGTTCAACAATTTTTTTAATTTTTTTTAAAAGTTATATTTATTCAATTTTAAAGTTTGAGGGTCCCTGGATTAATATTACCGCGAGTAGTCAGGATTTTACTTGCAAGTGGTGGTATATTTTAGGAGGGGTTAGCCACTCGTGGTACGGGGGACTAGCGTTCCAACCACGAAAGGTACAAGACGTTAAGTTACGTTCCGTTTTTCACTTAATTACGTTGTATTAAGTTATTTATGTCATCTGTAATACATTGTGGAGTATTTTGGAAATTTAATAATCAATATTTTGGAAATTTAATAATCAGTATTTTGGAAATTTATAATACCAGTTGGTATAGTTGGAAATTTATATTACGATCGAGTATATTTGGAAATTGATAATTCTGCTAAAATTTATATTACGATCGAGTATATTTGGAAATTGATAATTCTGCTAAAATTTATATTACGATCGAGTATATTTGGAAATTGATAATTCTGCTATTTGGAATTTTTGGCGTTTATAAAGCTTTTTGGACTATTGGAAATTTAATAATCAATATTTTGGAAAATTTGGAAAATCTACTTATCACTGATGATTGTAAAAAGTACCTTTTTACAAAAGAGGAGTTCATTTTGGGATGAACATTTCAACAAGGTTTACTTCGTTGGACTTACAAACGCAATGTCTTATCTACGATAGATGTAAGGTTAGTGTGTTAAAAATTGTAAACGAACTTTAAAGATAGAAGGATTTGTGATTTTTTATAATCCATCAACTTATATAACTAAAAGGACTAATGTTGCATGCAAGACGTAACTTTTTTTTGTATATTGTGTTTTATTCGGAGAATTATATATGATTTTATGTTTGGTGTTGTAATTATTGTGTATTACCTTTTTTGCTCCTCAAACACTTACGCCCATTGCATTTTCCGCTCAGCTGCCGGGCAACAAAAGGCCCAAAAATAAGACGGGGTAACATTTGGCTAGACCAACGTGTGGCGTTTTTGTTGGCAAAAAAGGGAAATACAACAATAGTTATTATAAATTGTACTAGTATCTAAGATTACAGTTATTGCAAATGTGTATAAATCATGTCGTAGATAAGACTTGGCAGGTGTTAGTTACTCATATTTCAATTTTATCTGTTGGTAAATTAGTTTCGTTTGAAAATTTATTTGTTTTTTGCGATAACAATGGAACCCAGTCATTTGTCTGTTGAAGAAGTCAAAAAGGAGTTACTTAGCAGGGGGGTAGTTATATTAAATTCAGCTATAGAGCAAAGGGCTCAATTAAGAGTAGAACTTAATGCGGAAGTCAAAGAAAGAAAAATAAATTTAAATATTGTCGAATCATGGGAAGTTGAAATAGCTCACATTCAAAAATCTTTAGAAGAATTATCAATGTTAGCAACAAACATAATGAATCACGTAGATTTAGCTAGATACAATTCCAAATGTATTCATCTTAATAATATGTTAGAGAGACTTACTCCGTCTAGATATTCACTTAAAGAAGCAATAATTAAAGAATTATGGGTTGAATTTGAATCAATTCAAGACGTGTTCGTTGAACGCGAAGAAAAATTAGTTATTCCCAAATTAGAGGTACCAACATTATCAGAGCAGCAAATGAGTTCAAATAAAGGAAAAGATATTTTCAAATGGAATCTTAAATTCGAAGGGCATGATTCGAAAGAAGATCCATTATTGTTTTTAGAGAAAGTCATTGATTTAAAAGAAGCCCGTCAGGTTTCCGATAACCAAATGTACAATCAGTTATCAGATTTATTTGCAGGACCAGGTAAAATTTGGTGCCGAAATTTAAAACGTAATCAAATTAAATCGTGGAAAGATTTTTTAATCGCATTTAAACTTGAATTTCTTCCCAGTGATTATATTTATCAAATTGAAAAAGAGATACATAATCGGGTACAAATGCCAAACGAAAATATATTTTCTTTCATTACTTCGGTAGAAACTTTATATAGAAGATTAGATAAAATCACTAATGAGTCCGAAATTGTTAAACAAATAGTACGTAACTTAAATCCGTTTTATGCAAGTCATATATCTATGAATGAATATGTTACCTTAGTATCGTTAAAGGAAAGATGCAAATTAGTCCAGGGCTTAAAGGAACGCACGGATTCGTACCGAGTTTATACCCCTAAAAGAAAAGAAAATTTTCAATGTCAAATAGAAAATTTAAATTTAGAATCAGTTAATCAGGTAGATAATGAACCCATATTAGAAAGTAAAATTACGTGTTGGAATTGTCAGGGAGCACATAGCCATCGCGAATGTACGGCCCCAAAGAATATATTTTGTTTTCGTTGCGGATTAAAGAATGCTTATCGTAGTACGTGCCCGAGGTGTAATGTTGAGTCTGATGCGGAAGTGTCAACAACAAAAAACTTAAATTCGACCCCAGAATCGAGCGTCCGAGGGTTGGAACCAATAAATCGCTCTCACGGTTGGAATCAAACTTCAGCTCATTTTACACAAAATTTCAATACGTCAAACGAAAGAGCCCGCAGTGCCCGTGGTCGAGGTCAGTATTATCAACAAAGTTACCGGAAAAATTACGGAGGTCCTTCCGAAAATCAGAATTAAGTCAAAATGTCAGTAATTATGAAGCACCCTATAATGTAAATAAAGTATTAAGTGTAAATAAATCTAGTTTTAGTAATTGTCACAATGCGAGATTTTGTTATATGAATAAAAGCAAATCTAAGTCGTTTCCGTTACCTAAAGATAAGCAGGTGCATAATAAATTTCAATATTACAATCGGAATAATAAAAATGAGATAAGAATGTCCGCAAACGAAACATCTGCGTTCCGCGATAACATTAATTCGCGAGGTGCTGTTAATAAACAAAGATCGTCTGTTAAACCTTTTAATATGTTTTTGCAAAATAAAAAGAATATTACCAACATGAAAAAGCAGGTCCGTTTTAAGGGAATTTTTAAAGAAAAATTTTGTTTTAATAAGGAATGGGTGAAGTGGTTACACCAAGTAAAAATATTTTTTAAACCAAGCAAAAATGCTTTAACTAATTGCGTTATTGAGACAAAGTATGTGAATAATGACTGGCACAGTTGGTTAAATACGCTATCTAACTTTATTAAAAAGAGTAAGGAAGAAATAAACATAAACCCTGTATTTGTGTCAAAGGATAACGATAACAGACCTCATTTAGAGCTTGTTATAGATAACGAAACTTTTGAATGTTTAGTGGACACGGGCGCCACAAATTCAATCATGGGACAGTCAGGTTACGATATTTTAATAAATAAGGGTATTAATGTAAATATGATAAAAAATACCGTTAGTAAAATTAGAGTAGCAGATGGAAAGCATACTTCGGTCACAGGAGAAGTGTCTTTACCTATTCGTATTGGACATGTGGAAAAGCTAGTTTCGTTTTTAGTAGTCCCTTCCGTACCAATTCCGTTCCTGTTAGGAGTAGACTTTTGTAAAATGTTTAATCTTTCATTACATTTTAATGATTTTTCGTGGCAAACGTTCGACAGCGATAATAGGGTTTCTTCAGTGGATATTACAGATCATGTCGAATTATCTAAGGAGGAACAAAATCTTTTAACTACCGTGATTGATAAATATAAATCACTCTCAACCAACGAACTTGGTTGCGTAAAAAACGTAGAACATTATATTGATACCGGTGACGCCCGCCCTATTAAACAAAGACAATACATTTTGTCTCCCGCCATGTTGAAAATTTTGCATAAAGAAATTGACGAAATGCTTTTGAATAACGTCATTCAACCGTCATCATCGCCGTGGTCCAGTCCTCTCCTGCTGGTTAAGAAAAAATGTGGTTCTATGCGTATATGTTTTGATGGGCGCAAAATTAATGGAGTTACAAAAAAGGACTCGTACCCTTTGACACGCCCTGATTGTATTTTAAATAAGGTCCGTAATGCCAAATTTTTGTCGACCCTTGATCTCAAAAAAGCCTTTTGGCAAATTCCCTTGGAAAAATCTTCTAGACCTAAAACAGCTTTTTGCGTTCCGGGCAAAGGTCTTTTTGAATTTAAAGTAATGCCTTTTGGTCTTTCAAATTCTCCCCAAACCTTGCAGCGCGCCATAGAGAAAACATTAGCTCCGGTTTTACAAACAGAAGAAGCTTACGTTTATTTAGATGACATATTCATTGCATCTGGTACGTTTAATGAACATATATCTACGTTGACTAAAATTTACGAGTGTTTACAAGAAGCCGGATTTAAAGTTAATTGGGAAAAATGTAAATTTTGTTGCAAATCACTTACCTTTCTCGGGTTTGTAGTAGATGATCAAGGATTACGTACTGACCCCGCAAAAGTTGAGGCTATTAATAATTTTCGAACCCCAAAAACCACCACTGAAGTGAAAAGATTAATCGGCCTTATAAGTTATTATAGAATTTTCCTTCCTGATTTATCGACGATATCTTCACCGATAACGTCCCTCATAAAAAACAAGAAAAAGGGTCAAACGGTACAATGGAATCCGGAAGCCGAAGCGGCATTTGAAGAAATCAAACGGTTGATTACCTGTGCCCCTATTCTGGTCAGCCCTGATTTTGACAAGCCTTTTTTCATTCAAACCGACGCGTCCCTAAAAGGAGCAGGAGCTCTCCTTTTTCAAGAACAAAAAGGTTTAGAGCATCCGATAGCATATGCTAGTAGAGCATTCACTGCCACGGAACAGAAATACTCTGCTACAGAGCGTGAGCTGCTCGCGGTTATGTTCGGCATTCAAAAATTTCGTCTTTATGTCGAAGGGACATTTTTTACAGTTATTTCAGATTGCGCTGCTTTGCAATGGCTTCATCGTTTGAATTCTCCGTCCGGACGTCTTGCGCGATGGGCTATGCAATTGGCTCAGTATGAATTCGACATCAAACACCGCCCTGGAAAATTAAATATTATACCTGATTTTTTGTCCCGTGAAATTGCTTCCCTGAATTTAGAAGTTATAACTCCGGACGAGTGGTATTCTAAGATGTTAGTTTCAATAAGACGTGAACCCGATGGTTTTCCTGGTTTTAAAGTAGATAAGGAACGTCTGTATAAATATATCCCTACGAATCTCCCTTCTCCGTCTAATATACCTGAATGGAAATTGGTAATTCCTACCGCTAACCGTCCTGATATCTTAAAAATGTGTCATGATACACCTACCTCTGGGCATTTTGGTGTGGCAAAAACGTTAGCTAGAATTATTGATCTTTATTATTGGCCTAAAATGAAACGCGATGTTGCGAATTATGTTCAAAATTGTAATATATGTGCGTCACAGAAGAGTTCTTCTGCAGCTCGTCCCGGTCTCATGGGAAATCAAAAGAAAGTTTCGTACCCTTTCCAATTAATATCTCTTGACCTCTTAGGACCTTTACCCCGCTCGAAAAGTGGTAACCAACATCTTCTGGTAGTGACTGATTGGTTTACAAAATTTGTTCTAGTTCAACCGTTGGTTAAAGCTACAGCCACAGCTATTGTAAAATTCGTCGAACGTCAAGTTTTCTTAATTTTCGGAGTGCCGCAAATAATAATGTGCGATAATGGTGTACAATTTACATCTAAAGAATTTCGTAAGCTAGCTGATGAGTATAAGGTTCAAAACATTTGGTTTAATGCAAAATACCATGCTCAGGTGAATCCCACCGAACGAGTCAATCGCGTTATTGTTACAGCTATTTCGAGTTATGTAGAAAAAGATCACACACATTGGGATAAAAATATTTTCAAAATTGCTCAAGCTATTCGCACCGCGAGGCATGAGGTCACAAATTTTTCTCCCGCATTTTTAACTTTTGGTAGATACATTCCCATAGACGGCAGTTATTATGGTCCGGTCCCAGAAAATCAAAATTTGTTAGAATTCGATGAAAGAATTAGATTTGACGAGAGTCAACAACAACTTCCCTTTTTGTTTGAAGATGTACGTAAGCAATTAAAGAAATATTACGATAAGAGTAAGCAACGTTACGACTTACGTAAACGCCCCTTATCATTTAGTGTCAATGATCTTGTTTGGAAACGCCAGTACATATTGTCCAATAAAATCCAAAACTTTTCGGCTAAACTTGCTCCAAAATTTTTGTTATGTCGTATAATTACGAAAACTGGTCCCTTAACTTATGAACTAGTGAATCAATCCACAAATAAAAACGTAGGTATCTGGCATGTCAAAGACTTAAAAGTCTATAAAGGCAATTCCCTCCTTTAAGTTTTTCATCATTATGTTAATTATTCATAGGTTTTCATATTTTTTCGCTATTTTTGTAGGAATAATTTTTGCATTATTACCGTAATTTTTGAGTAGGGTTTCGTTGAAGTTGCGTACACTATGTTTGCGAGAAAGGATTGAGTTCGAAATCAATCTAATTAAGAACAAGTTTAGTTAGGACTGTTACGATTTCTGAAACAATATTGCGGCCTTATTGTTCAACTTTATTACTATTTTTTTTAGTTTCTGTATCACATTATGTTCTTATATTTTTGTCCTGGGCATGACAAAAAACCGCATCCCTTGATTTGTTTTTAAATCAAGTCCTTGTTCTTCTGTTTCCTTTTATCTCATATCGAATTTTCTGGTTCAGAATTAAGTTAGGTACCTTTCGATCCACGTAAATTTTTGTCGTGACTATTTTCATAGAATGGTACAACCAATTATTAAGCTAGCTATGTATTTGTTAAGATAAACCATCTAGTGTCATTTCGTATTGACAATAGTTTTCCTCTTGCGACAATTTGAGTCGAGATGATCAACTACTTATTTCACTGATATTTTTTCAGTTGAATAATAACCATATCCTATGGATTATTTCTTTTTAGATTTAGTTTACTTTAAGATAGTTAGTTTAAGTTAGTTATTAAGTGTAAATTTGATCTTTGAATTATGCGATGAGAATGTAAGTTAGGGATATCACATTGTTTAGCTCTCAGCTGACTGTGCGAGAACCATTGCTAGGTGAATTTAGGATCCTTGGAGTGGCGTTCTTTTAGCTTTGCAGCTAGGCGTTGTTATTCTTTCTTTTTTTCTTCTGCAAATTTCTTCACTCTCCGTGTAAGCCCTAAGGCCGACTTTTTTTGTTTTTGCCCTCCTTGTAAACTATTAACGTTGTCCCTATTTTTACGGATTTTTCTTGATTTGAATCTTATCAAATTAAGTGGCGCCTAACTTTAAGTATTAACTTATTCACTCCCTACTCCCACTGACTAAGTCTTTCTAATTAAGAATTTGTAATTTGGGCACTGTTTTTTTTGTTGCATGTTTTTAGCAAGTGTGCGGTTACACTGGGTAATTTTTTTGCATATTGCGTTAGGATTTTTGCGTATAATTTGTTCGCAACTCTATAAACCTCTTAGTATGTTACCGCGATGTATTTTCTTTTGGTATTTTCGTATGTTATCATGAGTTCGACTTTAGTCAACTCAATAGTACTCTAGAAGTAATTTTTTTTTGTTTTTTTTTAAGAAAAGGGAATGTGTTGCGTTCAACAATTTTTTTAATTTTTTTTAAAAGTTATATTTATTCAATTTTAAAGTTTGAGGGTCCCTGGATTAATATTACCGCGAGTAGTCAGGATTTTACTTGCAAGTGGTGGTATATTTTAGGAGGGGTTAGCCACTCGTGGTACGGGGGACTAGCGTTCCAACCACGAAAGGTACAAGACGTTAAGTTACGTTCCGTTTTTCACTTAATTACGTTGTATTAAGTTATTTATGTCATCTGTAATACATTGTGGAGTATTTTGGAAATTTAATAATCAATATTTTGGAAATTTAATAATCAGTATTTTGGAAATTTATAATACCAGTTGGTATAGTTGGAAATTTATATTACGATCGAGTATATTTGGAAATTGATAATTCTGCTAAAATTTATATTACGATCGAGTATATTTGGAAATTGATAATTCTGCTAAAATTTATATTACGATCGAGTATATTTGGAAATTGATAATTCTGCTATTTGGAATTTTTGGCGTTTATAAAGCTTTTTGGACTATTGGAAATTTAATAATCAATATTTTGGAAAATTTGGAAAATCTACTTATCACTGATGATTGTAAAAAGTACCTTTTTACAAAAGAGGAGTTCATTTTGGGATGAACATTTCAACAAGGTTTACTTCGTTGGACTTACAAACGCAATGTCTTATCTACGATAGATGTAAGGTTAGTGTGTTAAAAATTGTAAACGAACTTTAAAGATAGAAGGATTTGTGATTTTTTATAATCCATCAACTTATATAACTAAAAGGACTAATGTTGCATGCAAGACGTAACTTTTTTTTGTATATTGTGTTTTATTCGGAGAATTATATATGATTTTATGTTTGGTGTTGTAATTATTGTGTATTACCTTTTTTGCTCCTCAAACCCTTACGCCCATTGCATTTTCCGCTCAGCTGCCGGGCAACAAAAGGCCCAAAAATAAGACGGGGTAACAATATTATTAAATTATTATTATTATTATTATTAAATACAATATTATTAATAAAACATTAAAAATAATGCCTATTAAGTTATCAGACTTAAGATAATATATTAAAATTTAAATATTAAAAATTATCGAATTACTCAAACAATAAAATTTGAATTATTTAAAATTGTTTCACCCAGAATAAATTCATCTGTCTATTTTTGTACAATCGAGAATTTAAATTTCTGTTAAAGTAATTAGTCTGTTTCAAGATAAATGGAATTAAGAAAAGTCATATAATAATTTTTGGATTTTATAAATAATTTGATAATATGACTTTTTTTAATTCCATTTATTTTGAAACAGACTGCTTAATTTATTGCTATTTTGTATTATATTTACCGCCGAATTTGAACAATATTTATTTCTTATATTGCATATTTTATCAAAGAACAATTCGTAATGTTAATTCAGTATTCAACTTTAATTTCGCAGATTAAAAATTTGTTTCTACAACATAAGAGCATTTATTTTGGGTAATAATAAAACTAATTTGAATTGTATTCAATATTATTATTATAACATGTAAAAAGTTCAAAAAAAGAAGTTCAAATGTAAAACTTTTTATTCAAATTTATATCAGCTTTATAATATGTAAAATTTAAAATTAAATCAGGATCTTTAAATTTTTAATATTTGCACTGAATAAATAATACGTGATATAAAAAGCAGGTCTATGTTTTTTAACAGTGAAATGAATATTAAAATTAAAATTTAATTACTAAACTGAAATAGCGACTTTATTTTTGAAAAAATATCCAACAATAACAATAATTATTGTTCGTTCTAGTTTGGTGGTAAATATAATATAAAATAAAAGCAGGTAAAAGGCTTTGAATTCTTGATTGTATAACACCCAATGAACTCATTCTGAGTGCAATAATAAAAATAATTTAAATTTTATATTTAAATGATCTGTATATTTTTAAATTTTAATATATTTATTAATTTAGTAATGGTATTGTTTATTTCGGTTTATATAAACTCGTAATTTAAGAAATATAAATTTACATCTGGGTGGTTTTCCAAATAGTGTGTAATTTATTTTGTAATTATTTTATTATACGGAGTTGAATATTTCCCATTCTTTCAAAATTTGAGTTTCTATCAGCAATTTTTTATTTTGATGTTATTCGATTGCATTTACGTCCAAATTATATGTATTAAACAGCTGGGTAATGACGATCGGTAAAGGTGTTTTTAATTACTTCTTATACTTTCACTATACAGGTAGTATCCCAAAAGAAATACAATCAATCAATTTACATTGTATTCAATAAATACTAATCTTACTTACGATTAATAAGATTAGGTATATACCTATATTCGAGTTTTTGCTTGCGCGGTTGTGTTGTCTTTTCTCCTATATCTGGAATTTGGGTATATTATAGGAGTAGGCAGCCCAACCCCCCCCCCCTCTGGATCCGTCACTGGGTTCCTATTTTTCTTCAATTGATGTCAATTGATACTCTATTCATTGGCAATCATCATTTAAATTAAAAACAACAAAATATACGCATTTTTTCTCAAACTCAACTTTAAATTGAGAGGACATAATGAAATGTACGTAATTTACCAAGTATGTACTTTTAATTCACCGGTAAATCACTTTCAGTACCGGTAATTTACCTTCAATACCGGTCTATCACTTTCAAAATTGATTCCCATAAAGTGGGTCGTCTTGCAACGAAAATAAATGTTGAAAATACAATTTTCACAACGGTGGTAGATAAAATTAGATTTCACATTAAATTAATGTGATATTAAATAAGTGTCACAAAAGTGTTACTTATATATTTTCTATCTTTTTTTAAATTTTCCATTTGCCTTGATTTATTTTTGACAATTTACAAGTGAATTACATAGTCACCAGTTACCATTACGAGTGTTGAGAAAAAAAAAAAAGGTTCTTTCTGATTGTCAATAATGGACACGAACGGAAAGTCACAATTACATTAACGTTAAAATAATGTAAGATTATTTATTAAATAAAGTGTAATTAAATTCAAAAATTGAAATGTTTTATGAACTTCAGCAGCACAAATATTAAAGTAAAAAAAGCAATGTTCTTTATAGAAAGAAATTTGATTTGGTTTAAAAGATATAAATTACTTAATTTTTTTGTGGTAACCACAAGTGAACATGTTTCAAACTAGGCTCAAACTCAAGTTATTTTAGTTTTTGATTTAACTGGATGGTTTTTGGTACTTCTTAATAAAATAACCTATTCTAAATGAATCATGAATCATAAGTAATAATAATCAACTTGTACTTTCCAACTACTACTAGTAATAGTGAAACGAAACCCCGATGTTTTGAGTTTCTAAGCAGAACACTCAGTAGGTACGCCACTGCTAATCACTACTTTATGACTATAACTTGTAAATGAATAAATAATTCATACAAGGTTAAGCTTTATATATTACATTTCTTTCTACATAATTCAAGATGAGTTCAATAATATAATACAAATTAACCTTGATGATTACTAATTATTATTGAATTAGATTTTTTAGAGAAAATAATTTATATAGCGTGTTTACACAGGTTGCAAGTGTAAATCACAAAAATATTTAAATAATTATTAAAAATTATATGTCTAGGGTTTCCCTAAAACAATAATAGGATAATGATAAAAATAAAAATAAAAAACAAATAATATAATACATAATGTTATATTTTTTGTATAATTGTATAATAATAATATAATCTAATATTATTGTCATATTAACAACTATTATACATTTAATTTGAAAAGTTCAACAAACATCACAATTATGTGGTCCGTGCTATGTGGTATGTGGTACATAGTATTTAAAGTACTACTTATAACCGCAACTTATCACAATCGCCGAAGGGAAATAATATGTACTAAAGTTAAAAATAAACTTTATTAAAACGTTTTCTTTAATTTTTTCTTTTCGAATCGATGCAGTCTGAGTTACATTATTTGTTTTCAATGTATTACTCAAATATTTAAAATTAAATTTTTTCTCTGCCATCATTGCACCTGCCATAATTTAAAGAAAACTATTATTTGGTATACAAGAAGAAGTTAATACCGACGATTTTAAGTGGTAAACTATCTCCTGAGTGGACATAGGAGAGTTGAAAAAAGGGAAGAAAAATTATATTATGTCAATTTTCAAGTTTTCAAATTTCAAAACAATAAGATAAGCACAGCCAACAAATGAATTGACCTGAAATGAATAAAATATTATGTTTATGTGATGCAGCATGCGTGCAGTAATCTAGTCATTAACGAATATAGCAAAAACAAAACTATTTTTTAGTATTGCAGAATTACTTGGCGAGATATCAAGGTTAATTTTAACATTAAGACATTCGTCATCCGTTTGCATCATGGAAAAATACATTTTAAAAAATTTGCTTTAATACTATGATATATTTTAATAACTCCTTTTTTTTGTTACAGATAAAATGACGAAAATTTACATTCCACAACCCAAACAGCCCAATCCGAAATTTAGAGGAAAGGGACCAATAAGCGAGTGGTACAATGGAAGAACAATTCTTATTACGGGAGGAAGTGGTTTTATGGGAAAAGTACTTATAGAAAAGCTTTTGTACCAATGCTGCGGATTGAAACAAATCTACATTTTATTAAGATCAAAAAGGGGTAGAACTCCACAACAACGAATTCAAGACATGTGGCAGCTTCCGGTAAGCATGAAGATCATCATTGTAATTGATGTATAATTTCATTTATGTTGAAATTATTCTTCAAGCTCTTCAATCTTCTCGTTTCTTGTGATTGAACCTTGACAAGCTGGGTACAATTTAATTTTTTAATGTGTGTATGAGTATGAGAGTATGAGTATGATCACCACTGAGGTGATCTGCCATAAAAAGCTTACTCAAAATCAGTTGGTTCGGATTGCATCTTGAACAACAATTTCATGGATCATTAATAATGTTCCCATGAAATAAATTTTGAACTCTTGCTAGGAGAAGTTTGTAATTCCCCAAAACTAGATACCGTAAGACCGAATTAGTTTCAGCACCACTGACTTGATAAATCGGTGAATAGATTTCTAGCTATCTAAACTTTGCTCCCAGATGAGTTTTTTTTTGTTAAGTTCAAGGTATCTAATTTTCGAGCTTCACCATGGAGGTTTCGGTGATATTGAGAGATATGAAGTCCATTAAATTAGGTAAAAGTTTCATCATTTTTTTCATGATACATAAATAATACGAAAATCTTCCATTTCTTTAACCAATATTGAATTTTGTTTAAGTTTATTTGGAATATCAACTTCAAAACTTTTCAACTTAGTAATCGGAAGATCACCTCGATGTACAATATAATAGATAGATACTCGGAAAAACTTTTGAGCTGATTGAAAATAGATTAGTTATTTTATTATATCCTAGGTTTCTCTAAAAAATAAAATTTCCAAATAAATTATTGCTTATCTTATCACCTTTTAAATTATCGACTATTTCTATTTCTCCAACAAAAAAAAATTTTTTTTAAATAATGAAAACATTATTATTTAGTATGTTTAATATCCGATTATTAAAAATTTTTGTATTAAATTAAAATTTGAAAATTTGTGTAAAGCTTTCCCATCATGAAAACTTATAACAAAATTTTAATTTTTATTATTTACATTATTATACTTTGTTAATTAATTTTTTTTTTATTCCAATATTTATTTTACTAGTTAATAATTTAGTAATAATAGTAATATAAAACAATAATCACTTTTCTACAAAAATTGCGAAAATGCAACTTTTTGATTGTCATTTACCATTTATTATTATTCGTTCTTTAATATTTATTTTGAAATTATTATTAACATAATTTTATTGCACTCTTATAACATGGCAACTGTCAAATTCCATATTTTAACTAACATAAAAGATAAATAATAGTTATAAATGTTTTCACAAATATCATACAATGTCATAAATTACAAAAACTTTGTATGTCAATTACCTATATTCATATTCGTTCTAGAAGTTTTACTAGAAAACATGTGGGAATAGTGAAAATCTTTTTAATTCATTCATTAACGTCAATTCCACGCTAGACATAATTTTGGGGCTCTCGATAATTTTCAAGGGTATAATAAAGGGATATAAAAAAAATTTAAAAGACTGGCCTACACTACATTATAGAATGTAGAAATATTAATTAATTGCTATGTTGCAAATGTTATTTACTTTCTTATTTATTTCATAGTTAATTATTTATTAATCAAAGCAGATATCTTATTTTTTCGACTAATTAAGTGAATTTTAATCTTGGTTATGTTGGCTAATCTGCTGCATTTCGAAAACCCAATATCGATCTACGGGTTTTTATAACTAAATTTAAACCCCACTACAATCATTAGTACGCACTAAATCAAGTAGCAATAGTATGTATGTATATCTCTTAACGCACGAAGTTGAAAAAAAAATTTAATAATTATTCCTTTTCATTGCGAATTGCATTTTTGAGATATTTCAGTCCATATCAAGCCGACTATTACTTACCACTGTGGTTTGTGGTTGCAATAATTTGTATCTGAGATTTATATAAAAATTACAAAAAAACAGACTAGACTGCATTACTTAGTACTTTTAATTTTAATACATTATAATTTTATCATAATTTTGTTTTTTAATATTTTATTATAATTTTATACTTATTAACTTATAATATAGAAAAACTTGTGTAAATTATTAGTATATAGGTATCTACATAATAATATACGAGAGCCGTCCTTAATTTGATTATATGAATAATAAAATAAAATTTGGGGTTTACCATAGGAAAATAATATTAACCGCGTAGTACCAAAAATTATAGAAATGTGTTATTCGAAAATTTTAGAATTGATTCAGGAATGCTTTCCACATTTTTTTTTAAATTTATTTAGAAGCATTTTGACCTAGTCAAATTGACTTGCCCCTGACTCGTATTTTTGCAACTATTATATTGTAATAAAACAAAAATAATTCAAACTAATTTTCAGATTTTTTGTTTTTATTTTAAATTTAAAATATTAAATTTAGATAACTGGTGGCTATCATCGATTTTGTTAATTGGCAATAAATGCCGGACTTATTGCCAAAAATTCATAAAATTGATATAATACATACTTCTATCAAATTAAATTAAAAAGTATTGCACTCTACCCCCATAGTTTTTATTTTATGTCGCGTTTCGACTTCACATAAGCCATTTTCAGACATACTATACTAAAAATAAAATAAATAATAATATAAACAAATAAATTAAAATGTCTGGAATAAATAAAATGTTAAAAAATTCAAATCATCTATTTTTCAAATTATATTAATATACTTGAAGAACAATATATGTAGCATGTACTATATCGTGCTATAATATTTTAATTAACATTATTATCAGCTTTACATTGTGAATACAGCTATCCTTGCTCAAATATTTACAAATCCGATTGACGAGGAGGATTAAACCCCATGTAACATTACATGTACACAATAAGTTTTTCCTTCTTATTTTCTTTCTTTTATTTTTGAGCTGCAGCATCCGTGTCAATTCTCTTTTAAATAATTCTCAATTCTCTTAAGCATTGCTTATCTTTAACCATAGCCTTCAGGTCATTTATCGCCCGATTCCACCATCCCACTTTCGGTCGTCCAAAATTTCCGATTTTGATTTTGTTTCATTCTCGTCTATTTTATTTTTCTTTGTCATAATAAAACCAGTACCATTTCGTTCTTGTTTACTTTTGCCAGAGAAAAACATCATATAATCTTTCTTTTTTACCTCACATTGTTCACTCAATTCAGCTCTTGTAACGCTGCTACGTCTATATCGTACGTTATAATCTCATTTGCAACTTCGTTAATCTTTCCAGGTCTTAGTAGTGTCTTTACGTTCCCTGTTCCTACCTCTATCATATCTTGTTTAGGTTTTTTCCTTTTCCGCACCATATTCTTCATTTTATTTTTCTTTTCCATATCGTTATTCCATTTGTGTTCCACTGTTGAGGGATACATCTTACTTTCAATATTTAAAGCTTCCGGTCGCTCCATTTCCAGCTAACAGTTTTTGAAGTGAAACTTCTTTAGTGACGTATTCTGTTTGAAATTTTTGCAATAAGGGGAAAGAAAGGGGGAGTGGGAACCGAACGCCTATAAGAGGAAATGACTCAAGAAAAGGAAAACGAGAGTGGCGACCGAACGCGGAGGGCTTCGGTAACAACGAACGATGGCGGGGATGAGTTGCTCAAAGAATGTTTTAATCCATTCGTTGTAATTTCCTACATTCAATTGCACCACAATTAAACAAAAGATAAAAATTCCCTACAATTTTTAGGTAACTATACACATTTGGCGACTCGACGGCGCCTATCATAGATGTAAATTAATCCTCCTTAAAATTTCAAAAAGATAAAAAGATGTAGATTATTCAATAACCATTAGTTTAAAAATTTGTAATTTCAATGCGTTATTAATCAAAAACATATCTTAATTCCGTTCCTCTCAGCTTATTTTTATTTCCCATCACTGCAAACTTTTGACCAAGATTTTCTTCCTGCTGTTGTATTATCTCTGAGTCCCTTTGCCACTCCGTTGTTATCATTTGGTGCTGTTCTAAATACAATTTTACTTATTTTAAATATATCACTTTTCCCGTTTGGTTCTGGTGTTACTGCTCTTGCTCTTTTATTATACTCTTCCAGCATTCTTCACTGTTAGTTCTATTTCTAAGTGGTATATCAATGGAGTTTATTACCTTTTAACTTGTTAAGTTCGATAAAAATTGTCTATTCTAATAAATCACCGTAATAAAAATCAATAACTAACAAACTTAAATTAATTTTCAGGCCTTTGAACGAATGCGAAAAGTAGATCCAGAGGCAGTTAAAAAAATTATACCTATTCAAGGAGATGTTTTAACCGATAGATTAGGATTAGATTCCGAAGATCGTAAAAATATTATAGACAATGTTTCGGTTGTTTTTCATTTAGCTGCAACGCTTAAATTGGAAGCAAAATTAAAAGATGCTATAGATATGAATACTAGAGGAACTGAGAGAATTTTAGACTTATCAAAGCAAATTAAAAATTTAAAAGCTTTTATTCACCTCAGCACTGCATTTTGTTCGGCAGACATTGCCGAATTTAAAGAAAAAGTTTATCCTACAAATGACAATCCAAGGGATGTACTCCAAGTTACTAATTGGATTTCCAATGAAGCTCTTGATGCAATAACACCATCTATCATTAAGCCTCATCCAAATACTTATACATACAGTAAAAGACTTGCAGAAACGCTTGTAGCCAATGAATATCCAAATCTTCCTGCAGTGATAGCCAGACCATCGATTGGTAAAAACGTAATATTATAAACAATACATAGATACTCAATTTTGCTATATTACAGTGACACCTGCCGGAATTGAACCTATTCCTGGTTGGGTTGACAATTTAAACGGTCCAATGGGTTTGTTAGTGGCTGCAGGAAAAGGAGTGCTTCGTTCCATGCACTGTAAAGGAGAAAATCATGCTCAAGTTATTCCTGTTGATATGGCTATTACCGCACTAGTAATTATTGCCTATAAAATGGGTAACGCTACCGAGAGGTAATATTATCTTAACAAAATGATCGTTATTTTTAATTTATATTTTTGCAGACCTGCAGAAATTCCAGTTTACAATATGACCAATGATGAAGTGAAACCTATGACATGGAAACAAATTTTAGATATGGGAAGAGATATTGCATACAACTATCCGTTTGAAATGCAGATATGGTATCCAGATGGAGATATGCGGTCTTCGAAGTTAATGCATCAAATTTGTTGCATATTTATGCATTGGTTACCTGCTTTCTTTATTGACTTTCTCATGCTGATATTTTTTCAAAAAAGATTGTAAGTATTTATTTATACCCAAATGTTGTTTTGTCAACATAAACATACCATTTTTAGCATGGTTCGAATAGCAACTAAAATTAGTGATGGATTAGAATTATTGCAATTCTTTACTACTCGCAATTGGGTATTTGAAAGTAAAAACTTTCTGGCATTAGTGAATGATCTAAATCCTATAGAAAAGGATTCATTTTTTCTGGACTTTGATGTAATGCCTCTAACAGATTATTTTACTTTGTGTATACTTGGTGCTCGTCAATATGTAATGAAGGAAAATTTGTCTTCCATACCTCGATGTCGTAGAATTCAAATGCTGTACGTACATTATTTATTATTATTAAATATGAATGCTTTTAATCATTAACAATCTAATATTTTTTTGTAACGTTTTTAATTATTTCAGTAACTACGTAATCAATAAAGTGTTTTCCATCGGATTTTACGTGGCATTGATTTGGATTTTATGTAACTGTTCAGAAACTGTTAGCAGCGTCTTTGAATATTTGGGCTCATGTTTGAAACACCTACCTATAATTGGAATATTGGTACCTTATCATAAATAATCTATTAAAAAAAAAACTCCTTGTGTACTTTTTAAATGAATAAGTGCTATTAATGTGACGTCATAATAAGTCAAACATCGCTTGTATCCAGCACAATTGGATACACGCTTTGTTTGGATACAGTATAACGTTACGACTAATGGCGCGTATTAATATCACATAATACCTAAAACATTAGGTTTCTCACAAATATGAAATGTAATCTATTATTGTTATTTCCGTACTTAACAGGAATATTCAGTGATAATTAAGAAATTAATGGTGGGTTTCATAAAGGTATCTTAAAATTTAAACTACGATTAAAATTATAACCATAGTTACAACAATTAAAATGCATTGTTGTTATATTGTTTGAATATTATAATCCTAGTTTGAATTTTAAACCTCTTTTATGAAACCCAGCATTAATGTAATTTATTTCAAAGATTCTATAAAAATATAAATAATCAATAGCATTCCATTCTTCTTAAACAAACCAAGATTTGGTGAGAGAGAAAAGTAGGTGTAGTGACTATTTATATTTTTACAGAATTCTTGATATAGATTACATAAAACGCAAATTACTTGATAGATGCTAAATATTGCTTTTAATCATGATGTATATAATATGGTTTGGTGATATAATTAGAGTTTGTACTTATTATAAATTGTAATTTAATCATGGTGTTAAGATATATTTGTATATTTTTTTAAATTTATTAATAAAAAATGCAATTCACTACGTTTTATTTTAATATTGATTGTATATTGAACTAATTAGTTCATCGCCTGATGATGAAATTAACGTTGTATGATTCGTTGATCTCCAGCATATTATAATAATCATAATAGCAAATAATAGGCACAATCAGGAATTATAAATCATTCGTTCACGGAATTATTAACAACTTTAATGTTCAATATTAATTTTGTCTCCTCCAAAGTAATCTTCATTGCAAGTAATGCACTTACGCCAACGCTTAATCCAATAATCCTCAAAACACTCTTCATAAGCGATTTTTGATATGGCTTTAAGCTCTTTCTACTAATTTTTTTTATATCTTCAATCGATTCAAATCGATGTCCACGAAGTGGTAATTCCAATCTAGAGAAGAGAAAAAAGTCGCACGAAGCTTAGTCAGGTGAATATGGAGCTTGAGCAATGATGTTGGTTGAGTTTTTGGCCATAAAATTTCGGACAATCCAAGATTGTGCGAAGGTGCATTATCGTCGTGCAAAATCCATAAATTTTTTTTCACAAATCCGACCTTTCCTGACGGATAACTTCACGCAAACGTTTCATAACTCTCAAATAATATTCTTTATTCACAGTTTCACGAGTAGGAAGAACTTCATGGTGCACTATACCCTATACCACGATAATCAAAGAAAATAGTTAGCAAAACTTTAATTTTTGATTGCATTTGATGCAGTCTTTTGGGTTTTGGTTTGTTTTCAAGGCGTCATTCGGACCATGTTGTCTTGTTTCAACATCATACTCCTATACCCATGTCCCATCACCAGTTATGATGCGTCATGAATCTACTGTTATTAGTTACTTCAGAAACTATCTCTAAAGGAACTTCCTTTCGTTACATTGTTTTGGGGGAAATTCAACGTTTTTGGAATGAGTCGTGAAGCAACTCGTTTCATGTGCAAAATTTCAATTAAAATATGGTGAACTCAGCCCGTGCCGTATTATCCCACAGGCCCATGAAGCCCGGGCTTGTGGCGCAAAATTTCAGGGGCGCAAAATTTCGGGAGATATAAAATTAAATTTCAGAAGTTGTAAAGATAATATATACTTTTTATTTTCGTAATTAAAATTCTGAGTAGGTATCTCGTTTTAGAAATAAGGGTATTTTATTACTTACATATTATGTGGACGCCTATTTATCTGCAGCGCTTTATTTTATTTTCCCGCTTGCAATTTCTTTTACAAGAAAAGCTTTGTAGCTGGTAGCCTGCATATTCTATCTATATTGTAATAGATTTATTACTTATAATGAAAATCTGTTTAACCCTTAATCGCTAACGTCAAATAATTGTCACACTATAACTACTGTGCGGTCTCAGTGACCGCGCTTTGTTTATTTCGTAAACCCACGTACAACTTAACTTTTGGTTGTTTTTTTTTAATTGGTATTCTAGTAAGCCAGAAAAAATTAAAAAGTAATTAATTTTAAGATTTTATTAATATTTAACAACACAAAAAGAATTATCGGCATATAGAAACACCTTTAATTCAAACTTGATGCGGTCTGGGAGACCTAACGATAGCGATTAAGGGTTAACCTTGAGTGTAACGTATAAAAATATAACGATGATCTCGATGACCAATTAGGAAGCAAGATAATTCAAGTCAAAGATCTACATAGGTCTTTCATCGAATGGATTGTTAGATTTTCTAAGACAATTAAAAGACAGGAAAATTTACAATATTGCTGCGGATGTTTGTTGCAAAGCAGTGACAAACTGTACGGGGTGAAATCGTTTTCAGCATTGAAAAGAGTGAAGGACTACCACAGGTCTACATTATCCAATAAAAAATTGAACGCATTGACTCTTATGTGCATCGAGAGTGATGAATTAAATAGCATAAATTTTGACGACATCGTGAATGTTATCGCCAATGCGACATCACGAAAAAAACCGTTTCAAGCATATATGTATTTGAAGAGTGCACGGGAATAACGATCAGAGTCACAAAAGTCAAGTTTTGCGTAAATTGAGTTTTAAGATTTACAAACACACACATCCTTACCAACATAAGTATTTTAAAAACGCTTTTACGCTGGACTGTTAAAACTTTTTTAAATTTTTTTTCTACTAAATGATAGCTTTGGTTTCAAGCTAAAAGATGGCTGCAACAGTTTTTTTTTGAGAAAAATGGACCCTGATCGTTATTCCCGTGTACTCTTCATTTGTTTTACGTATGCTCAATTACCTAATCATTCACCGTCTTAATTATTATTAAAAATAAGTTACATTTTCTTTATAAATTTTTCTAATTTGAAAAAAAGAGTCAACTGGAAAACCGAAGATAGGGAGATAGGGGCGCAAAATATTAAAGGCTTGTGGCGTCAAACTTGCTTAATACGCCTCTGCCTGAAAGAGATATTCCAACACTAATGTCCCAAGCAGTCACTCGATTATATTATTCATCACTGCTTTCCTAACTTGATGGACATGAAATTCGTCTGTTGATGTTGATGGATGACCAGATCTAGAATCATCTTCTACCATTTCCTGGCCTTCTTTGAACATTTTGTACCACTCAAATGTTCTTGTTCTAGATAAACACTGATCACCAAATACTTTTTGTAACATTTTAGACGTCTCGGAACAAGAAATTTTATTAAAGTGCAGCAGTTATGTTTACGAAACGCCGCCCGAAACTCGAAGACGTGGAAATATTTGGTTCGATCATCCCGTGGAAACACTCCACCAAATACCTTGGTGTTATACTCGACGAAAATCTATCCTGGGTGAAGCAAATCGACGCGTGCAGCGGCAAGGCAAGGAGAGTAGTGAAAAATTTAAATTCCATGATCGAAAACAGAAGCATAGTGTCAAAGAGCCTGAAAATGGGATTATACAAAGCAATAGTAAGACCAATACTAACCTACGCCGCCTCAGCATGGACCTTTGCCTCCCCCCACGCAACTCAAGTGGCTGCAAACCGTCCAGGAACATCTGCCTTCGACGTATCCTAAATGCACATTACCTCCAGCCCAACAGACAACTTCACGAAGAAGCCAACCTGGAAACCATCGAAAAGTTTATCCAAAAGATAACTGAGAAACTATATCTACGCAGCCAAGACACGGACAACCCCTTCATCGCAGCCTTGGAACAGTACGACACCGCCGACTTCCCGAGACACACCCGACCGCTAAGTATCGTAGCACCATAAATCACCCTCTAGTCAAACCTTTACAACCGACACTGAGATTTTTGTGGCATATATACCGGGTAGTCTGGACTATTCGGACGAAAAAATCCTGGGTCTTATAGAGGCCCAAAATGAGGACTTAAATGCCTCAAGATGGCGAATAATACGCAAAGTTGTAACCGTCCCAACGCTGGAAACAACACTATCAGTTGACACGCAGTCAGCTGACAATCTGAAAAAGCTGAACTACAGGATCGGCTACAGATTCGGGCAAATTCAACTACGCCCGAAGAAGGGCAAGCAAGAAGAAAAGGCCCAAACAACAACCACAGGTGCAGATGCGGAGGCCTCAACGTCAAAGGCACAAAGCACCGATGGTAAGGAACACCAATCTGCTCAGGGAGGGCAGAAGGGGTGCTCCGGTGCGCGACCCAAAGTGCCCATCAAGGGCAAAAAGGGAAGCAAATCGGGCATTGCTGCAAACCCCAGTAAGCCGCCGCCAAAGGCGAAAGGCGCTGGTAAGGGCCCCCCCAAATCGGAGCAGAAAGGGGCTAAGAAGAACCCTTCCAAATAAAGTGCATCCAAATAAACCTCCACCACTCAAAGGCGCCATCGAGTGCCTTGCACTGGAGGTTTATAAAGAAGCAAATATCCATATAGGGCTAATACAAGAGCCCTGGATAAATGGAGGCAAAATCAGAGGTCTCTCTGAAAGGACGGCTAACGTCCTAGCCGAATACAGGTATGGAAATCCAAGAGCAGCACTACTGCTCAGGAACGATATTAATTTTGTTCCTATTCCAGAATTCAACACCAGGGACCTGGCAGCTGCAAACATTGAATTGCCAAAGGAGGGAGGCAAGAGGAAAATTGTAATAGCCTCGGCCTACTTTCCGGGTGAAGAGACCAAGGTACCGCCAGAGGAAGTACAACGCCTCATAAAATGGTGTCGAAGGGGGAACAAACACCTAATTCTGGGCTGCGATGCTAACGCACACCATGAGATATGGGGCAGCACGGACACTAACAATAGAGGTAAGGACTTACTTGATTATATTTGCTCTAACAATCTAGACATTATAAACAAAGGTAACAAACCAACTTTTATAAATGCGATACGTCAAGAGGTACTTGACCTCACGTTGGCTACTCCATTTGTAAACCAAATTCTAAAAAATTGGAAGGTGATGGAGGAAACATCCTTCTGAGATCACGCCTCTATTACATTTGACATAGAGAGCACAAAAGCAGAAGTAGTGAAATGCAGAGTGCCTAAAAAGACAAACTGGTGTACGAAGTAGCTACTACAGAGGACTTAGAAACAGCCTACAATCATATAAGTCAGTGTATAACAAAATCCTACGAGATCAGTTGTCCACTGAAAAAAAAAACTATCTCTCGAGACGTGCCTTGGTGGAATGCAGAACTGGAAAGACTAAAGGTCACAGCCAGAAAAGCACTCAATAAAGCCAAAAGAACTGGACTATGGGAAGAATATAAAAAATCCCTAACAAGGTACAACATAGAATTGAGGAAATCTAAAAGACAGTCATGGATGCGTTTCTGCGAGGGGATAGATAAAACGGCCCTGGCAGCGCGCATTCAAAAGGCACTGTCCAAAGATCATTCAAATACCATTGGACTCATAAAACAACCCAATGGGGCATATACCGAGAATATCGGAGAAAGTCTAAATGTGTTGTTAAAAACACACTTCCCGGGATCAACGGTAATAGCGACAACAAACCAGACGCAAGAAATGTCCCCATATAATGGAGAATTACACTCCAACAGGGATAGCAGAAGGTTCGCAGGAAAAATCTTTACTTTAGAAAAAGTAAAATGGGCCATAAACAGTTTTCAGCCCTACAAATCACCTGGGTGGGACGGAATCTTTCCGGCCCTACTTCAAAAAGGAATAGATTTGATAGCCCCGTGTATAACGGCAATCTTTAAAGCCAGTTATGCGCTAGGATATATACCTACAGCATGGAGGAAGGTGAAAGTGGTATTTATACCAAAAGCGGGCCGGAGGCCTCCAGAAGAGTCCAAATCATACCGCCCGATCAGCCTATCCTCTTTTCTCCTCAAATCAATGGAGAAAATCATTGATAATTATATCAGAAGTGAATCTCTCAAAAAGATACCACTTCATACCAAACAATTTGCCTACCAACCAGGCAAAAGTACGGTGGATGCACTTCACCACCTCGTACGAGAAATTGAAAAATCTCTCGTAGAAAAAGAAATCGCGATTGGAATATTTATAGATATAGAGGGTGCCTTTGATAACACCTCAAACAAATCTATAAAAATAGCCGCCGCGAGACATAACATTGAGCTACCCACGATAACTTGGATAGACTCAATGCTAAATAGCAGAATAGTAACTGCTTCTTCAGGAGGGGAAGAGATCTCGATAATCACGGCGAGGGGATGCCCACAAGGGGGGGTGTTGTCGCCTCTCCTGTGGTCCATCGTTGTGGATGACCAACTGAAAAAACTAACTGACGAAGGATTCTGCATAGCAGGATATGCGGACGACATCGTCATTATAATCAAGGGCAAGCATGAAGGCACATTATCAAACCTAATGCAAACGGCCCTAAACAAAATAAAAGAATGGTGTGAAAAGGAAGAACTTGCAGTGAATCCTTCAAAAACCATCATAGTCCATTCACTAAGCGTAGAAAGACGGACCTAAAAGCTCCACAGCTCCAGGGTCTATCAATACCTTTTTCTGGGGACGTAAAGTACCTAGGGGTAACCCTGGATGCCAAACTTACCTAGAAACTACATATGGACAAAACTCTATCCAAGGCAACGGGAGCCCTATGGGCTTGCCGTAAACTCTTTGGAAGGACTTGGGGACTGATGCCAAAAATGATCTACTGGTCATATACAGCAATAATAAGACCCATTGTCACATACGCATCGCTCGTATGGTGGACAAAAACGAACGAAATCACGACACAAAGCAAATTGCAAAAACTGCAAAGACTGGCGTGTCTGAGTGTAACAGGGGCTATGTGCACAACCCCAACTGCGGCTATAGAGGTACTTTTAGACCTGCCACCGCTTCACCTAAGGGTGAAAAGCTAGGCCCTAAAAGCCGCAATAAAGATTGCCCACATAAAAAAATTCAAGTCGGGAGACAGAACAGGTCACCTAAAGATACTGGACCTTATACAGCCCCAGATCTACTTGAAAAACCTCTGGATATCATTCCAAGAACTTTTGACTTCGAAACACCATTTGAGGTTGTTATTCAGGACCGCAACATGGCTAGAAGTCAAACAATACTATCGGACACAAAAACCTCCAACTGGTATACAGATGGATCTAAAACTGAACAGGGAACAGGTATAGGCGTATATGGCTCAAGATATGAGGCATCCATAGCCTTAGGTACCTATCCCACAATTATGCAAGCTGAAATACTTGCAATTACTTTATGTGCCCATGAATGCCTGCAAAGAAAGGTAAAGGGCAAACAGATTAATATCATGTCTGACAGCCAAGCTGCGATAAAAGCACTCAAGGCTAATAGCTTTGAGTCTTTATCCACATGGGAATGTAGACAATCTCTCAAAAAACTGGCAAAGGGCAACAAAATTGCCCTTCATTGGGTGCCAGGTCACGACTCACGAGGGAATTGAGGGTAATGAAATAGCTGATAAACTAGCTAGATCTGGCTCGAACGCTAAACCTGCTGGACCAGAACCATTCTGTGGGCTGTCAAAGACACACAGGGAGCTGGAAATACAGTAATGGGAAGCGGAAAGCAAAAAACTCTCTGGAAAAACGCAACAGGACAAAGACAGGCGAAGAAATTTATAAAGTACTCGACTGCAGAAGCTAAAAAGCTTCTTCTTTTATCAAAGAAAGAAATTAGGCTCATTACGGGGTTGCTCACCGGGCACTGCCAGGTGAAATATCACCTCAAAATAATGGGACTAGAAGAAGACGATCGTTGCAGACTATGTGAATCGGAAACGGAGACAGCCGAGCACATTCTCTGCAACTGCCCTGCCCTAAATCGGGACAGACATAAATACTTGGGACAAATACAAATGACACCAAACGAGACGAAAAGTAAATCTCTCAGGAGCATTTTGGGTTTTGCAAGCAAAATCGAACTTCTGAACACATAATTAGTAGGGTCACAAACAAAAGATCAAACCTGGTCGATGTTTTTGAAAGGCTTCTGCAGCCAGGCGACCCCTAAGTACAAATACAAATACAAAATACGTTGCAGATTCTCTCTCTCTTTCAGAATCAGGCCTCCGGTCGCCGCTTTGTAATCTAAGCAATGATTGGCGGCGCTGAACAAATACATTGACGAATAGGTGTTCGGAGCTGGATGAGTACAGATCAAAAAACTCCAAGACTAATATGACCAAGAAAAGCACCGCGAGATTCAGATAGCGGAAAATGAGAAGAAAACCGGTGAATCGGACTCGGATCGACCAAGAACTGCATCGACCGACGAACGACAAAAAAGGTATTTGTTTCGCTTGTATCCCCCCACCTCCCTACTCTCCCCACCACTCTACTCCCCCTCTCCAATTTCCCTCCAACCATGAGAAGATATGGCTCGATGCCGAACGGGTTCAGGAATCCCACAAAATTGCCAAAGTCAAGTACCCCCCTTCAAGATAGATAAAGGAGATTAAAGCAGCAATTTTAGTCTTATTTTTCGTGAGAGCAACTTTATTACTTTTTTAGGTAGAGAGCTCTCAAAATTTGAGCACATACGCAAGCCCGTACTTTACTGGAGTTGGTTATGCAACTCATATGACACCAGAAAACAGATTATTTTACGTACTGTTTTTACGTTACATCGCCGCATGTGAACGAAGTTTTATGTTATCAGGGTCATGTGACTACTGTAACTGACGATTTTGAACTTTCAAATTATTAACTGACAAACTGACATTATTTTAACGTGTGATTAAAACAGTTGTGTTTGATTTTAGTTTAAATAGTGGTAATTCTGTGCAACAACACGTTTATCTAGTGTTTATTAATTATATTTATAAAAATGTCTGCAAGAAATAAAGAAAACGTTCCAACTAAAAAAATGGATATGGGTGCAAATAAGAAACCGACTATTCGAAAACCTCCTGTTGTAAAACAAACATTAACTAGTATTTATCGTACTTTAAAGGCAAATCCTCTTTTGCTTTCAAATAATAGTAAATACAATCAAAGTCGAGATTTTGACGTCAGCGCCGTTAAAATTCCTAGCACTATAAAGCCCATAATTTCTAGGAGCGAAGAACCCATTTCACATAAAGTGTTTAAACGACCAGTAACCAATAAACTTCCTCAAAAAACCGATACAGCTTTAAAGGAAAAGTCAATTTTAAAAAATGGTGTAAATACGAGTGTAACAAATAAGATGCTCACATCAAAATTGAATACAGACAAAGGTCTAGTAAAGCCCAATAGAATTGCAGCTAAATCTGTCCTTCGGAAAAATGATAACAATCTTACGAAAGCAAGAAGTACCAATAAGCCCACTCAACGACGTTCGCTCTCTGCAGAACATTTCGACAGAATAAAAACCAAACATATGACTTATAAAGAAAACCAAATCAATAATTTTACTGGAAAATCTAAAACAAAAACTAATCTTCCTGATATATCACCAATCAAGGAAAAAAGTGTACATAGAGTCACTTTTAAAAGTTCTCCCCATACTGACAGAAAGCGTAGTTTATCGTGCTCAGCCACCCCCTCACGAAAATCCATGTATGTTAATATGGCTTCCACGCCTAAGCCAGCTCAGACTGATTTACAGCAACGTTTAGAAAAGTGGTTACAAAAACAAAACAAACCTATCGAAAGATATCATCACTTGAAATGTTTTGGTTTTAAAAATTTGAAGCCTAAGATTGACGATTATGATGATGAAAACAAAGAGAATATTGAAATGGAGTGTGCTTCTACATCTTCAAGTTATGAAAATTTAAACATTTCACAGGACGATTCCAAAATACCAAATGCTGTGAACACCCCAATTACTTACTCCTGTATAAATGGTAGTAGTGATACCGAAATTCGTTATTTAGCTCGAGGTGCATTAACAGATTTACATGCTTTAATTAAGGATGTAAGTAACTTTTGGAAAACACAATGTCACCTATATTATACTACTAATATGTTTTCTTTACAGGGATACTCAAATGAACAATGCGAAGCTTGGTTGGGTATGATTCGACAAAAATATAGCGATTTAGAAGAAGAACCCCAATATTGGGAATGCAGAGCTGCTATTGAACAACAAAGGGGTAACATAACGTCTGCTGTTGATTGTCTTCGAAGCGCTATTGTTCATGGGGCTGAGGTTTGACATCTTTTTTATTTATTTTTCATGCAATTTATTTTATTTTATTTACAGGTAAAAGTAGTCGATGGGTGTTTGGAACAGTTACTTCAAAAATTTAGTTTGCTGAACATCACTGAGTCTGAAAATTCTAAAACTGACACTTTGAAAAAGGATCGAACAAGAATTTTATGTGATGCCAGAAACATTTTCAAGTCTACTATTATTCAGTTCGCTATACAAGAAAGAACTTTAAAAAAGTAATTATAATACCTGTTTATTATCTAATGCAAAACCAAGCTTATTGTTTTATTCTATGTAGCTATCATAAAAGTTTAAGTTGTAAAAATATTTGATTTGAAAGCAAAAGTCATTTTTGAAAAGCTTGACTAATTTTTGTTACATTAAATTACTTGACTTATTTTAATTATAAAATTATTATACTTAACAATTTCAAATTTTGATTTGGATAAACCTTATTTATGCACCAGATGTTTTATTTCAAAGTAATTATACTAACGAATTTCTGATTTTTTAATTTTTTAAATAAAAGCAACTTAGCACGTCAAGATCAAAAAAAGTAGGTACACATAATAGTTTCGAATAATATATTTTAATTTTTTTTGTGTAGAAACCCTCAACAAAAAAATGTAACGGAAAAACAATTTACTGCAACACCAGTTCGTCGCAGTACCAGAAGAAGAACACTGCATGCTTCAACTCCTGGCATTCAGCTATGTACAACTTTGCAAGAACTGGAACCTAACATACGTGATCGATTAAATTTCGAAAAAAATAGTGCACTATCTGTAAAATAAAGTAAAATATTTTTAGCATCCAAAACGTTTTTATTGAAGTAAATATATTATATTTTTTTCTTAATATTTTAAATAATCTGTTCTTTATAATTTAATATTTTTCATAAAAGCAAGTATTCTAAATAATATAACTATTTTTACTACTAATATTATTATAATATATGAATTAAAACTAAAACAAGTTCCATATAAATGGATTTTGTTTTTTATATTTAGATATTTTTGAAAATGAAAACATATGTTTTCGAAAGCTTAAATAAATATTGATTTCTCGAATAGTTTAATTAACTTGTTTTAGTTTTAATTCATATATTATATTGTTTCACAAGTTACAAATTTATTAATTAAATATATTACTTTAAAAGTATTTCACGCCCAAGATTATAATGATGGTTGAAAAGAAAGCAAACGGACATAAGGGACAAATTTTGTAAAAACTTTTTTGAAAAATATTAATAAAATATTTAAACCACGTGTTAAAAATAGTTCCTCAGGAGGGAACCGTGGCAGAAAATTTAACTGGAAGTTACCGATGCTTATTGTTACCTATTTAATTCAAAATATTTTAATATTTAAAAAAATCAAAATAATAAATATCTCTTTAGTACTACTTCTATTATTTTATTCCAAGTCTTTTCTATAACCTGATAATTAAACTTTGTGTGGGCATGTAGGATCATTTGTAACCAAACTCGAAATTAAAATACAATTTCCTGCTAAAACATTGAAACGCCCATTGACATCGGCCTCATCCTATAAAAAAATTAAAGAAATGCAGTATACAATGTTATTAAATAATATATTAATGGCACCCTCCCAGCAAAATATTTATTCAATAACATTTATTGAACGCTTTAAGTTTTAACAAAATTTAATATCATTTATCCCGAATTTTTTTTAAATAATCCATATTATATAGTTAATAACTTTAACGCACGCTAGATGGACTGCGCAGTTTGATAGTTTGGTTAGGTGCGCCGAATGCGTCACGTTTAAACGTCAGGCGACCATTTTGGCTTGTTAATTTGTTACCAATTTTCGATAGCAACGAATTCTTTTTATATTAATCGTCAATTCGAGTGCTTGCAAAATACCGACAATAGTGAAGCTGTTGGACAACAAAAATAACCAAGGTAAGATTGCAAGTCTGTGCAATTCCAAGTGATTTAATATTTTTTTCTATCTAAGCGTTCAACTGTGCGCTAAAAGTACCCGATCATACAGTTTTAGTTGTTATAAAGTTATAAAGTAGTAGGTAAAAAAGTTATTTTCGCGAAAGACTCAGTAGTTTGTGTTGTGTTAAAATTTGAAGTTTTGAGTCAAGTAAATTTCATAGTTGGAAAAAATGTATATAAAGAAGAGCTATCTTTATGCTGACTGTTTATATGGCATTCGAGGACAGGCAACTCAATATTTAAGGTAAGATTAAACCGATACGGGCCTCTAAATGACTTATCAAAAATTATGCATTAATTTGTGATTCGGATAACTGTAGACTTTTTTTGACAAAGAAAAATCCTTTGCTGTTGTTGTTTCCCAGGTTATACAAAATTTTACAACCGTAGTTGATAACTTTATTTCCTGAAAATTGGTGTGAAATATTCTGAGGCCTGTTTATCCATTTTGGGTTTGCGTAATGCGTTCTACTGGATCATCCATAATAAAAGTTACTAAAACATTCTTATTTATTACATCTTTTTTTAATGTGCGTGATTGAGGTACTGTGATTTTTCTTTAGCGTGGACCTTACGATTACATAAATACTTGGGAATCCAGCAGCTTTTTACATATATGCTTATAAATACTTATATTTTATTTATTCTGCAGCTCCTTCATTTACCTCCAATGGATTCCGATGACTCACAGGATATTTCATCAGGAAATGAAAGTGAAGTAGAACCAGTAAATAAAACTAAACGTGATTCAAGAAATCTAAAAAGGTCATTGTCTCGTGAAAGTGTATCTTCAGCTAAGTCATCGAGTAGGTCAAGAAGTAACAGTTCTAATCGACATTCGTATAAATCATCTGATAGCTCTCCTCAATCGCCGGTAGAAAATGAACCAGAATACCCAGGTAGACCTAGAACACCAAAGTCGTTGGCAAGTGGTGATGAACTAACCGAAGAAAGAGCAGATGCACTAGGACCTCTGTCTCCTGATAATGTGAGTTTACAAAATCCACCATCGGTGATATCTGCCAATTCATCACGTTCAAATTCGCCTTCTCCTAATCGCCAAACTGAAAATGGGATCAAATCACCCATTTCGAATTCGAGAGATCAGTTGTCATCTCCGAATAGCGACGATAGCCGCTCAATAAAATCAGACAGTAGCCATAATTCTCGGAAATCAAATATATCTTCGGGCAACTCAAGTAGATCCTCCAACAAAAGTAAACTTTCTCGAAATGGTAGAAAGGCTGCTAATTTAGAAGATGGAAATAGTTCAGATTCAAGTATTTCGAGTACAGAATTGAAGCATAAAAATGAAAATAACCAAGCCGATGAAATATCAGATGGTAAGATATTTTAAATCGTTTTTTTTTATTTTAGAATGTAAATGAATCAGTAGTGTGTAATTCTTTGATATGAAGTGGATAATATAGATTTAACTTTAACCATATAGGGGGTTCTGTTTTTGTAAACAATACAATTATCGTTTTCAAGTCGGATACTGTGTATTATTTAATTTACAAAGCTTGCACTTTTTATATGGTGCTTTACATATTTATATTCTTCGTGTTCTTAAAAGTGAAGATCGTAAAAACTTTCTGTTGCCTTTTAGGACTAAAATACACACAGTTTTCACAAGCAAAGTAAATTACCATGACTATTGATTATAGGAAGTGTAGTACACTTCAATTTGAGTAGATTTTCCCAGGCAGAAAATAAAGTTCTTACATTGCCCGGAGACAAACCGAATATTCTGCTTTAACAGTCGGTACACATAACTGTCAAGCCTACGACTGTCTCCATTATTTTAATAAAAAACGCTCAATTAACATGAATTATTTTTACAGTTTTTGTGAAAACTTGCTTCCCACGTATTTAATAAACATGCTAGATTCCTCTCTTTAAAGCAAAGGTGGCCAACCTTCCTTGAACATTTTTCCGCCCTGCGAGATTCATCATACATTTACAAAATATATTTCTTTTATAATGGCCAAAGTAGTCATGCATTTCCAAAATGACCTGCAAGATCATTTGGGTTGACCACCCCTGCTTTAAATAATAATAATTAGAAAGTAACTTGTATGTTTTGATATTTATGATAAGGTGTGCCTACCTGATAGTTTTTCGATGATAATATTAATATGCTTTAATATGTTTATGTATTATTGCTTACTATTATAGGAGGATAAGCTATCTATCTTGTTATCAATAAATATTATACTTTCGTTGTATCAGGTGTCTTTGATAAAGTGACAATTTATTAAAGGCTTGAAAAAAATATAATCAGAGTATTTAAAATTTATCAATAATAATTAGTCGAAGAATATTTATTATAAGAATATACCTGTTATTTTCATTTTTCGAAGTCTTATAGAAAACCTATGTATACATCACTTTGTGATGTATTATTAACTACATGTATTATTAACATGACAAAATTATTAGACATCCTTGAAAATGTCCTTATTATAAAAACTGTTAAAAAAATTCTAGAAGCAAACAGCACAGCCTTCCTTATAAAAATCTAATTTGTTTTAATAAAACAAAAACACAAAATATTATGCCCTTGATTAAATTCAAGAATTTTTCGACAATTTTAATTTTTATACTCTAAAATTAATAGTAATTTCTATTGGTAATTATTACCAACAAAAAGTCTTCGTCTACATCTTACATTACGGTAATTATATTGGTACCGTAAACATATTAATTGTTTTGCATCCTAGGTAGCTTGCTGAGCTTTTCTCAGATATGCCCTTAATCCTGGATTTTTATAATTGATAAAGGCAAATCATCAACCCAGAAAGGACCGTTAAATTTAGACTCTTTGCTTTCTCTTTAGAGAGATCATAAATAGATGTTTTAATCATGCATTCAGTCGTAATTATTATAATTAATTTTTTTAAATTGAAGTTGATAAATAATGTGTTTGCAATGTATTAAATAAATATTATTTTACTTGTCAAATTGGGTACAACCTTTCGTCGAAAAGTTATGAAGACATGGGCAAGCATACCCTTAATTTAGGTTGTGAGTTAAAAAATAATTATGTATTTTATCAATAACTTGGTTACCATTGGGATAAACTCACCTGGCGAAATTCCAGGGCAGTTGTCATAGCTAAATGTAAACAAGGACCTATAGCTCATGGTGGAATCGGAACTAATTTAGAAATAGTTTGGCAGCAGTTGAAAATCAAAGTTATGAGTTATGACCTTAGTGTCCAAAGACCAACTTCAGCAGCCACTTGTACAAACACCAATTACTAGTAATCTTTTGTTTGGTATTATTTACTTTAGGAACAATGCCTTATCTACATATTCATGTTAAATGATTTTCATTGTTACAAATAAAGAGTATGTGACTAATGTACTAATAATATTAGGAACTTGAATAAGTTCTCGCTGTTTTTTTCGGGAAAATGAATGCTTTTTTAAAAAAAAACTAGTGGATAAGATGTAATTGACAATATTGTCCATCACTAGCCACTACTTTCTCCCATTTTTCTGGTAGCGTGCAAATACTATGTGGAAAGAACTACTCATCTCTTGAGGTTATCCACGAATCGACTCATTTTTTGGCATCTTCAAAAGAATGGAAGTGCTGCTCAATCAGGCCATGAGTGATCGATCGGAAGGAGCAATGTCTGGTGAATACAGCGGGTGGGGTAGGACTTCCCATTTGAGGGTTTCCAAGTAGGTTTGTATCGGTTTTGCAGCGTTATCAGACTGCAAAATTACTTTTTGGTGTCCCTCCTCGGACTGCGATCGTTTTCCTTCAATTCTTGACTCAAACGCAATAATTGTAGCCGATATTGATCTCCCGTGATGGTTTCGTTGGGTTTGAGGAGCTCGTGATATACCACACACAGCTGATTCCATCAAATACAGAGCATGAGCTTGAAACCATGAATTTTCGGCTTTGCCGTCAATATTGATGTATGACTGGGCATACCACACGATTTTTACGCTTTGTATTATTGTAGTATATCCACTTTTCGTTGCCAGTCACTCAGCTACCTCTGTGAAGTTAGCATCTCATCTATATAATCCCATTTACACGTTTTCGATGAAATAAAAATAGAAATCGACTGCTGAGGATTGGTCACATATTATAATTATCGTTAGGTCGTCATTAAATTGTTTGTAATAAGTGAATTACAGTTCAAATTTCTTATTGTTTCGACACTGAAGTTTACTCCACTTGAGCTTACAAATTCTGTTATTATGCAGTTTTAAATCGATCTTATGGTCATTTATTATTTAACACTAGAAAGACGGCAGCGGTCATTTGACCGTTGCGCACTCTTATTTTGTTTAGTGGTCGAATCGATTATTGCATTAAAATAATATATGCAACTTGGGAAGTTTTATCAAATAAGAGTTCATAATAAATTAGGAAAAGTCATAAAGCAACATAATTTAAAAAAACTTAGTTTAAAAATATAACTAAAACAAGAATACGAAACGGTCAAATACCGCTGCCGTCTTTCTAGTGTTAAGGAACCTATCTTGCTGTGCAGTAGTCTTTCTTTGGGGCCACTACCCTTGGTGTTATTTTCTCAAAATATTTTTAAAAAACGTGCTACAGTAGATTGGTTGCAGCTAACTTTAAGGCATTCATGATTTGAAATGTGTTTAAAACTTAATAGAAAATAGTACAAAAAAATTAATATTGCATTTCACTACATCTGATGAAAAAACGGACTCTGTGAAATCGCTGCTATCTCATCATCATCTGCGCAGTGGTTTTATCCACTGGACTGACACTGTTCTGCCGGTGATGGTGATTGCTGATCGTGGCTCCAGTCTTCTTTAAAATTCCTTTGACAATTGACCAAAAATGTTCAAAAGGGTTGGCCCTCAGGTCAATTTTGTGGGTTCCACTCCTTTGGAACAATTGGTACATTGCTGGTTCTGTGCCACTTCATTGTAATTTTGGAGTAATGTATACTTGCTAAATCTGGTCAAAACATTACGAAAGCATCATGCTGTCAAATAAATACCAAAAGCCATTTCTGTAGACACTCTTCAATATACATTTTAGATGTTAATGTTAAAGAGGTTTTGCCACACGAGCAAATTGCTTGCCAAATCATCAACTTTTTCCCGAATTTATCCAATTTTGTGAACTTGAATTATCGCCAACATTCGACCACTTATCGGCAATGTACCATTTTTGTCCAGGAATCTGTTTGGCATCGACTTTCAGATAAGTTTCATCGTCCATTATCAAGCAGCCAACATTTTTGTTCAGACATTCTTATACAGCCTTCTGCCTCGGTTTCTTGTCACTAGATTTTGCTTATCGTTGCGATTGGGCACCTTAATGGCTCGATACGACTTCAAGCCAGCCTCTGACAATATTCTTCTCACAGAACTCTTCGATGTTCCACCTTTTTTGGCCAATTTCCGCTGTGAAAGACCTGGATTCGCCTTCCGAACTACCTTTGTCACAATTTCCTTATCACGAGATTTTCTTCCAGTTCTTGGGGCTCCATCAACACTTTGGGCCTCCTTGAACCAATTTATAACCTGGGTCACTGTTGATTTCACAGTGTTGGTTCCTTTTGCAATCACAAAATGTGACTCCGTTTGATTTTCTGCAAAATTTTCTTCCTATTTTCAATTTCCATCTCTTTTAATTTCTCATTTTAAATGCGATTTTTTCTTTTATTATATAATCAAGAATGTTAAGGCTAACAAATGAATATAAATTTACTGTTATTTGTTTTCAAATGACAAATCATTTGAAAAATAATTTTCATGAAATCACACCGACTGAGTGGGGAATCATTGATGAAATCTGGTGTACAAGTGAGCTTGTACTATTAAGCTTTCTTTTTTGAAAGAAAATCTTAAGGCAATCCAGGGTAATTTTGTAAAAGGAAATCTAGTATACAAAAAATTTTGTTCACTAAATTTCAACTTGCAATATTAATCAAACACCCAAATATGAAACATATTTAAATTGAATATAATTATAATATAAAATTGAAAATAATAAGTGAACGAGTAAAAAAAAAATGGAATTTAGATTATTTTAATTTTATATCGTTTGTTTTTGTGTAACTGCCACATTTCTTTGACAAATTTTAGCATTGTTTACAATTCAAAGGGGTTGCAGAAACTGAAATATCTTAGCCCTTATTTATCCTATCAATGTAAAACAAGATTAATTATTTGAGATTCTTACCTAAATGTAATTTCCAAGGATGAAATTTAACTCTTCTTCTCTTTTTATAACAATTACATCCTTATGGTTATGTTTTTGTAGGAACAGAAAGTGATAAAAAAATTTAGAAATGAAATTAGTTATGTCAAATAGATTCATAAGTTAATTTAATATTTTTATTTTTAAATATTTTAGGGTAAGAAAGTTAACAAAGAAGTTCACACTATTGATTCGCCCTGCACAATTATATTTTAATCTGAAAAATAATTTGTTACAATTGTTCAGTTTCAAATTTAGAAACAATCAATGTAGTGGTAAATAATAAACTACACTTATGCACCAAGTTATAGATTTAAAGTAAACATTTTTTTCTACAGGTGAAATTGATTTATCAGAAAATGAAAAATGCCAAACCAAAAATGAAACTGAAAAAGTAAAAGAAACTATTGGTAATATAAACATTTCTCATGAAGATCTCTCTGATGTATCAGACTTGAATTCAAATGATGCTTCTGATTTTGATGTTCCAATTACATCTCCTATTGATGCAGCATCAGATCAAGCTGAAAGTAAAAGCAAAAAGGTAATTTATTGAATGACTTCCTTGTCTAGATGTCCAAGTAAATTATAGTTTTTAATACAAATAATGTATTTTTGTTTATGACAAAATTAATTTATTTATTGATGTAAATTTATTTTATTTGTGATTGTGTAATTTTTAGACAATAGAAAGGACAAACATAAATGAAGTAGTTGAGGAACAGTTGGATTTTGAAGCTGAAGATGGAGAGTGTGCCGAACCTGAAGTGATAAAAGAAGATAAATCAAATGAACCAGAAGCAGGAGAATTAGAAGATGATACTAAAAGAGTTGAACAAGTGCCTGAAGAATTAGAAGAAGGCGAATTAACCGATGAAGATGAAGCCAGACCAGAAGAGACTGAACCAAGACCGGTGTGTAGGTTTTTTTCACGTGGTCAGTGTACTTGGGGTGCTAGTTGCAGATTTTTACATCCCGGTGTTACCGATAAAGGTATTTTTTATTAAATATTGTAAAACGTTAAATCTTGATATTTAATGACAATTTTTAGGAAATTACACTATGTTTGAGCTTGTAAGGCCTGTCGTACCTGGTGATTATGGCAACGAACGTTTAATGTATAATAGGACTGAACCACCCCAAGTTGAATCTGCATGGGAAAGGGGTTTAAGAACTGCCAAAGAAATGATGCGAAAATCAATCAAGCGTAAAGAGCAGGACATTGATTTTGAAGAAAAGAAAATGAATTTAAGTTTAGCTCAAGAAGAATTAGATAAAGAAAATGGATACTATGCGAAAGCTCCTTCGCCCGAACCTAGGTAAGTCAGAGTAACCTTTATTTTTCCAAAATCTAATGTTTGATTAACTTCTTTAGCCGTTACATGCCTATAAGACATCCAGCACCAATAGACTATGCTCCTCCTGTTCGAGTTCCACCTGAGGAATACTATGGAAGGCGCCAGGTTATTTACGAACCTGAATATCCACCAGCTGTACCTCGCGAACGTTTTCGTACTTATCGTGATGTTCAACCTCATCGTTCGGCTGAATATTACAATACTAATAAACATGAAGAAGAAGCAATCATACATAAAGTAATTTAATTTATTTTAAGCGCAAAAAACATAATTGTTTACTTAAATTTTATGGTAGGCCAAAAAGCCCAAGCGTGAAGTTATTGTGCAACGTGTGGAAGAGAGAGCAGGGCGGGGTGACGAATGGTCAGATCCTTGGATGCGCTCTAAATCTCCAGCTGGTAGGAAACGGAGAAGAAAACATTCGTATAGTTCTGGTTCTAGTTACTCCAGTAGTAGTTCATCTCGTAGTTCTTCGGCGTCAAGCAGAAGTTCATACAGATCACAATCTCGTTCCTCTCATAAGAAACGTAGTCCACGTACACATAAAAGACAGGTTTCTCCTTCTGTTATAGTATCTGAACGTAAAGCAGCCAATGAACGTGCTGCTTTGATGAATCCACCAGCACCTCGGAAAAGAGCTCCTTCGCCAGGTAAATTTTAATTAAATTGTATTTCTTAAATTTTTTATTTTTATTATATTTTTGTTCAGGTATGATGAGAGTGGGTGCTCAAAATCCACCTGCACCTTCAAAAGTAGACCAATTTGGACGAACTAGAAGTAAATTGGCCGTTGCTGCAGCTTTAGCAAGAGTTAAGGGAAGGAAGCGAACGTCGAGATCATCTTCTGGATCGACCACTGGTTCAAGCTCTAGTGATTCTGATTCAACTGGGTCTAGTAGTTCCAGCAGTAGAAATGCAAGTCCTACAAATAGACGACCATCAGGTAAAGCACTTTTTGTTAAATTATACTTCAGATATGTAATCTGAGTATACTTCACAGGTGCAGATTTAGCCATGGCATTAAAAGCAAAAGCAATTGATGCTTTGAAAAGTGGTTCTGAGAAAAAACAAATTAAATTAAATTTAAAAAATAATGCTGCATCAAAGAAAAGTGATTTAATTGAAATGGCCCGAAAGGGTGAAGTTGGCCCAAGTCGAAAACGACTTGCATCGCCTCCAGTTGATCCTAAGAATGCAAGTGCTAACAAGAAGGCCAGTTCGAGGCGAGAAGAACTTCTTAAACAACTGAAAGCCGTTGAAGATGCTATAGCTAAAAAACGATCAAAAGTATAATGGGGTTTTTAAAATGTCAAAGGGTGAAAATATCGACTGTTATCCTATACAGGGTTGTTAAACATACATACATTTGATTATGTTATTTAAATTTGATTGATTTTTATTCGACATGATGTTATATGTAACTTTTGTGTTAATACTTGATTTAGTGATTTAGATACGTAACAAATTTTTTTGTTGCATACTGTTTTAATATAAATTATTTTATATTTAATGCAACATAAATATTTTCATACATATTTTGAACTTTAATTTTGAAAAACTATACTTCATGTTTGTAATTTGTTGTCAATTTACTTAGAAGTTTGAATAGCAACCAAAATAAAAGTGTGGTTCGATTGCTGAATTTTCCAAGTTTACACAATTTGTTACTTCGGCAATTATAACATAAAAGTGTGATTTATGAAAACGCACTTCCTTTGCACGTATAGAAATTGTTAATATCATTCAGTGGTTTAATGACAAAAAAATGCCTCGTTGAACTAAGGACCTAATTTCAATACTTTGTATTGTACGTTACAATATATTTTTTAAAATAATATTGTACTCTTCATTAATTTATGTGAAAGTATATGTACACTCTTTATATTTAGATTAGACAATTTAGTTTTAATTTTTTTAAATTAGCCTTTCGGTATAAGTTTGTAAATTATATAAAATATAATTTCAAATGGCTTTGTGGTCACATTTTCGTGTTTTTTTTCAAATATGATGTTGGGAGTTGGTCAAATGTTTTCTTCTTAATTCTTCAAACTGTCTATCAGACCACTGGGATGGTTCGCCACAGTTTCAATCTCTTCGTGTTTCTGTCCATTGTTCTAGGACCTACAGTTTCTATGTGAAATCTGAACATGCGGTAGATTGAAGTCATCCTCAAGATGGATCACTGCCTATGGAGCTGGTCCTGTGCGTTCTATTTCTGATTGAAATAGAAATGAGAGAAAAGCTATAGCTAATTTCCTTGGGTTCAAATTTCATGGCATATCAACGTTCACTCACCATGCTTTTTGCCATCACCGGGTAGCATTATAGATGGCTGAAATACTTGCCTTTGGAACTTAAATGGGAAAAAATGGAACACCTCTGAAGATGTTATAGAAGGGATCTACTAAAATAACCCCAGTAGGATGTTTAAACTTAAATAGTTCGTCAATACTCTTAGCATAAGAAAAAATTGGATCACGATCTCAATTCTGCTCACAATAAATATTTTACTTGTAATTTGAACACCAACCTATTGATAAAAGTTTAAATTTTGGGAAACCTCAGTATTAGCTCTGCAGACCAAAATAAAACTTTAAAACATGATAAATAATTTATTTAATATTTTCAAATGAAGTAGTGCACTCATAATTACACTGCATATAATTAAAAATTTATGACATATTTACATTTTAAATTAAGAAATACAAAAGTTTTACAACTTACATTACACATTAGTACGATTGAAACGAATTGAAACAATAAATAAAATATTGCAAACATTCATACATTTTCACTAACGAAACTTAATTCCTAATCGTTTATATATCAGTAAATTGTGAAACTGCATTTTTAACTCTGAAAAAAGTGAAATTTAGTGTTATATTTTGCTTTATAAAATTTAAACTTACTTATCGAACAGTAGAGCATCTGGCGTTAATAGCAGTTGATGTAATATTGTAGAAACCCCTAATTCACGTAGACGTGCTTGCCTATCCATAGAGCCAGGTTCTTCTAATCGAGCAAGATTGCTTATACAACACACTGCAGCAGCTTGTAACCGATTTGAAGTATGGGTCATATAACCAATAAGTTTTTTTAAAACATCTTCATTTGTCATGATATTGTCTTTTGCTTGTTCTCCATCTGCTATGTTGGCCAATATACATAAAGCTTGTTCTTTAACTTCGGGTGTATAGGATCCCTCTAATACAACAATAATGGCCTGCATTACTTGTGTTCCATGCAATTCCATCATGGCATCTGTGTGCGCACGTGGTGAAACCAAATTTCGAAGTAACCCCAATGTTTTCATAACTATTCTAGTTTCGCTATCAGCTAATAAACGGAATATCTGATCTGTTCCTAGAACGGTAAGGATCTGGGACTTAATTCTTTGCTCTGATTGAAAAGCCAAATTCATTAGAGCCCAAACTCCATTTAATCTCAATGCAGATTCGCTTCTCTTCGTTAAGCTAGCTAACAAATGTATAGCCCCTTGATGTAATATTGGTTCTTTTGCAGGCGAAAATTCTAATAGTAAATTGCAGAGGGCTGAGGAAGCTACACTGAGAAGTTCGGGAGGAGGCGTACCTATAAATAAAATTTAAGCATTGCGTGGTAAAATAATTCGCCTCTTTACCTCCTTGACCTCCAAAGAGGGCCATAAGTGGGCGCCACACAGTATGATCTTGAAAAGTAGTACGTAAAAGTTGAACAGAACGACTCAAAGAGTGAAGACATCGAACTGCAGCTAATCGAGTTTCTTCACTTGGATCATCTAACCCCTCCACCACTCGTTCCATTAATCTATCTGTTTCTATAATTCTTTTACGTATATTTTCATCATTAGCACTCACAGATGCAAAAGCCCTAAACAAATTACTTATTTGAACTAAAAAGTTTTAGTCAATTTCATCTCTAATACCTAAATGCTCCTTGTTTGCCTTTATCATCAGAAGAATTTACAAGATCAGCTAGTGCGCTTATTAGTTGATTGCTTATTGCAGTTGTTTGCTGGAGATTTATATCCATTTCTATCAGATAGGCTAACGTATCAGCAGCAACTGCTCTACGTGGTATTGAATGTTCCTTCTGCAATTATAACCATTATAAATTTGAAAAACCTTGAAGTTAGTGTGGTCAGCAAGAAGGTTTAAAATACTATGTACATCATAAAAATGAAAGAAAATAAAAGTTTTACTGAAAATTCACAATTTTTGATTTACGTTATTTAAATTTTACGTATTCTGCTGACTGTTCGTTTTAAAAATTGCACTTTTTAACAAACGTGCAAACACTGAGATTCGAAATAAAATTTAATTTTAATTATTTTCAAACGTATTTCAAATACTTTTTCAATTCCATTATATGAAATGCTGACAACTATATATTTGAAGCAGTGATTTGAGCAATATTTAAAACAAACTTACCTGACAGAGTCGTATTAAACATGGCAAGGTTCGATATAAAATAGCATCGTGTTTTGCATTGATAGCTCCTGCTCTATGTAAATTGGTAAGACAACGAGCCGCTTCTAATTGAATTTCTACTGGTTTATCTCTACTTGCAAGCTTTAAAAGCAGTTCTAACATAGTAGAATTTTCATATGTGGCATATGTTATGTCTGCAGCCACGGTACCATTTTGGAAAGCCATGGCAGATAGACATTTGAGAACCGGTATATATACATTTTGATGAGATTGGGCGAGTAATTTGGCCATTACTGCCGATGTTCCTACTGATCTTAAAGTATTTTGTTCTAATACCCCTTGACAAACTGCACTGAGAATACTAGCAACATAAGACTGCAGTTTAGAATTATTGTAATCCTCATTAGCAAAACCTAATATTCTTTTTAACTGATGAGCTGCGTATTCTGTTCTATTAGGACCTTCATCTTTCTCCGCTAGAGTTCGTAAACAACTTAAACATGCATCTATTAAACATACATCATCTTCTTCTAACACAACAAGCAGGGAATTAATTACTCCACTGCTAATTAAAAGTTGAACGTGATCATCGGTGCCTTTTGCCAAAGAACCTATAGTTATAGCCGCCTGCTGCCTAATATTACTGCTTAGACTTTGATCTTGTAAAATTTGCATTAATCGTGGAACAACTCCTTGTGCAATGAGACTTCCTTTTCGCCGATTGGAACCAATAACAGCATTTTTTAGACATATTAAAGATTTTAAGCATCTTTCTGCATCTATCGAATAAAGTTCGTCTATGTATGTTCGAGAATTTTCAATGTCCTGCAAAAAATAAATATAATAATCTTTATATCTAGAAATATTGAGACAGTATGAAAAATTTCGTTTTCGGATCTATACACGGGCGTTACTTATCAGCAACAAAATTGTTGTATTATCATATCTAAAGTTCAAAGTTGTTGAAAAATGTAACAAAAAGGCAATCAGTGGTCACAAACAAAATAACGCAAATATTTTGCAGTGTACTAAAAATGAACTTTTTTAACCTGAAAAATAATAAATATTTTACCTGATTTGGAATTCAATCATTAAAGTTTATAAATACATAGTGAACTAAGGATTTTTATATAAAATACCGCCGGTTTTCTTGTTGAAAAATTTTCATCAACAAACTTACCGTGTACACATTAAAAGGAGATACGTCTGAATACATTTTGTATGTTGAAAGAAAATGTTACTAAACTAAAGGGCTAACCGATAAAACACAACGCGACGAAAGCAATAATTATTGTTTTTACGAAATGTTAGATTAATAAACTCAGATAAATAATCAAAATTTGTGACACAAGCGGTATGACAACTGTCAAATTGTACTGCTAGCTGTCAGACGCGTCCAAAATTTATTTTTAAGATCTTAGTTTTAAAAATGCGCATCGGCTTTAAAATATAATTAAATTTATGTGGCGTAATTCAAACGTCGCAATTAAATAGTAATCCTACTAATACTTTCAAATTTTACTACCTACCTACAGCTTAAATTTTAGTTTGTAGTCATTCATCGGCGCCGACTGCATGGGTGCAACTGGGTACGTGCCCCCTTTGAAAGTGTAGTTAACTAACCTAAAAGAAAAAGCAGGTGCATATCCGTAAGGCTTCAAAAATAAATAATAAATTTTCACAAAAAAATAAATCTTGAAATGTGACAATTGAATGACCTCAAGTCAAACCTTTTTGACGTTTGGAGAGAACAGTAGAGTAGGTTTTGTTTTATTATTTGTCGGCCCATCATCGGCGGCAGTAAAGTACTTTAGTGCCGTCTATCATCTTTTTGCTATAAAATAATTGCGTTCACAATAATTATTATTAGATGAAAATCTACAGTATTTTTAATAAATCACAAATATAAGTGGCTTCAGTCCAGTGATATATCTTTGATAGATATTTTTTTTATTTATAGGGTGGACAAACATGAACACTAGAAAAATGGAGCCAACTGCAAATTAATTTTTTAAGAAATTAAGGAACGTAAATCGGCAATTAATTTTTGATATTTCGGAATACCTTGTTTTATTAATTGTTTATAATTTAAAGAATCGAAGTTTGGTTTTATCTGAAAAAATCACTTTAGGTTAAACTTGAATCGTTTTGAGTCTTGACCTTGGCACCACCACTGTCCAATCCCACAAATTTGCATTTGCACTTTACCCAACATGGAGTATAGTATTTATTACTATATAATAGTAGTTGATGAAACCATAAATGCAATAAGTACTTTTTGAAAATTATTCCTGTTTTATATAAAAAAGAAATACATTTTATACAACAAAAATAATACAAGTAGATGTATTAACTAAATGCCAAAAAGAAAAATTAATAAGATGACAAAAGTTACGGTGGAAGAATTAATAGCAAAATGTATACCGTTTTGAATATACGCATATGGTGACCTTAACGAACCTCGTCGAAAAAGTATAAATATGATTCAAGAACTCATTAATTGAATTTATTAAAAAATTGAGATACAAATTAATAAAAAATAATCACTCTAAAAAGATTGAAATGAAAGATTTACTATACACATTACAAAAAGATAAACGAAAGTATCGTCAAGTTAAACGTACATCAAGAAAACTTCAACAACTGAAGAAAATACGTAATCGTTGAGGAAACTTTTAAATTTATTACTGAACTAAAAGAATATCAGGTTGTGGCAGTTGGGATATTTTACGTTACTCAAGGTTTTGTAAATTGATGTAACAAATTTGGTAATAAAACAAAATAAAATGATAAAATATAATAAATAGATAACATAGGAATTATATTACAAGTAGAATGTTTCTATTAAAATAAGACAGTTGATGTATCTGGTATCTACACAAAAATACAATCGTGTCTGAACAAGTTTATTTGTGGTTTTGTTACTAGTAAATTTGTCGAACAGAAACTCCCGACATAATTTAATTTATTCTTGCATGATAATAATTATTCACTATCTTGATTTAATGAAACTATATTTTGCTACATAAAATTAAGTTATATTGGTGGGGCGAGGCTTTAAAATTAATTTACCAGTATCATCACACGACATGTTGAAGTCGCATAGCACTTCTCGAGTTCTCGTTGTTATAATTGATGCTGCGACTACTCTCTTATGTACACCGAGTAAAAATATAATGACTGAAAAAACAAATTACATTAATTTCCACGTAATAGTAATTTTAGCAATCGACAAAACACTAGGTAGTACTTACTTAACATTATGGTTGCTATGATAAAAAATGGATGATTTGTTAGTGACTGTGATAAAGGAACGGTTCGTGTGTGAGGATCCATTAACCACTGACTTGCGCCGGCGGCAACACATATCGATACGATCAGTAAAACGACTAAAAAAATTATTCAACAAAAACTCGTATTATAGGTATAAATAAAAAAAATCATGTTTACTTCTCCATCTTGTTGTCGAAGGTTGTAAACAAGCAATAACTTCAGTTAATCTCCTCTCGAAAGCTTTGAGATCTACAACAATATCTAATTTATAGGTTATAACTATACTCGCCCTTCAACATTTCATATAAGATACCTTCACATGCCGTTTGTTCTAGTGACATAGTTAAAATAAGTAAAACTAAAATGTCAATTAAAATTTTTAATTTTACATTTCGTGCCTTTTCATATTCATTTAAAAAAATACAACCGAATAAGACATTTCACGAAAATTATTCGGTTAGGTCAAATGACCGATAGCCGCTCGAAAACTTCATTCCGTGAAATCTCGAACATTATCGAACAGATGAAACCCCACAAGAACCGTGACCAGTGGCGGTGTTACGAATAAGAAGGTCCCAAAGAATGCTTAGAGCCCCAGACCCATTCGCGTATTGAATTTTTTTCAAAATCAAAACTCGAAAGAAATTAAATGCAGTAAAAAGACTACGGGACAACTCTAGACCACTTTTTACCAAAATTCTTCAACTCCAAATTTGATAAAGTGAAATTTCGGTTCTTAGTAATCGAAAAGTTGATTGATTTAATTAAAATAAGCCAGGAGGTCGCTCATAAATTACGTCACTCTATTAAAAAAACTGAAGAGAGCAAAGAAAATGTGATGAAAGCAAAGGAGGTGCCCAACATTTTTCGCAGCTAAACTTAAGTGCCAGTCCGTCCCTAATTTAAAGCTTGTCTGAGTCATAAAAAATTAATTAGCTTTGCAACTGTTTGCAACAGTAATCTTCGCCTTTCAGACTCATGTTTTCGAAATATAAATGAGAAAAAATATTAGAAAATAATAATTGGTTGAAATTAAATATAAATTGTGCGAACACAAACGCTAACTTCAGGTTGCTAATAGAAACATCCAAAAAGTTGAAGGTTAAATCTTTTTATTTGTCATTTTTTATTTCTTTCCAAGGTTTTCGTAAAACGTTACCTATGGCTTTACATTGTTAAATTGAAATATGAATACGGGAGGTTCTAAACCAGATATGAGGCGTACAGGGCAAATATATAAAGGTACGTGGTTAATGACTTATGATCTGTCAACATTTGGTTTTTCTTCTATCGCAAAACGTAAATAAACAAACAATTTTTATAGAACCGGGAGTTTCTACAAGAATTCAACCCCATTCAAAAGATGAAAAGAAATCCAACGAGTCAAATAAACAAAAAAGTACGATCGTAGCTTCAAATGAAGAAAACACGGACACTCTGAAAGGATCCTCACAAGAAGACATATACGAGTTTAAGTCTGTGAAGGATTTTAATTCCTCGCCCGATAACAAAGGTTCCGATTCAATAGAAGTTGATAACTCTGCTATGGATCCTTTAAGTACATCGACAGCTTCGACCGAAGAAACGAGTAATAAAAGAGGGTTTTCTGATACAAACGATGGCAGTGAAGAAACAACAGAAGACGAATCGAAAAGAAAAAAACGTAAAGAAGACAACACGAAAGAATCAAAGGCTACAACTCCTCAGCGTAATGCAGCCCAAGGCAAAGGACAATCTGCCAAACAACCTAATAATTCACAAAATAAAGTTGCCGTCAACAGTTCCAATAAAGCTGCAACTGAACGTAAAAGTCCATCACCGAGTCCTAAACCAGGTGCAAATAGTGATCCAGAACTTGAAGATGGAAAATCCGATTTAAAAGTTCCACCTCTAAAAATTGTTATTCCTCAAGGTTCGACAAATGAACAAGAAATTGGATCTAACAGAAACGGAAAGAACAGTTCTCAGAGATCACATCAAGCTTTACCCTACGTCGTTCCTAGTTCAAATAATGAATCTAGCGATAAGGATGGTGTGTCAGGTACTACCAGTCCTACTGAAACTCCAGTTGCTAAAAATGATGATAAAAAAGAAAATACTACCACAGATGATCAGGTTTGACCTAATATTATTTTAGATGATATTTTAAAACATAATAAGAATTTTAATTTTAAAGGTTTGGTTTCTTTATTACTGGTGTAATTTTAGATACAATTCTGAATAATAAAAAAGTTAAAATTCTTATTTACATTGCACCATGTACAGGATACAAAATGCTTTATCAAAGAAATTGTAAACGTATCCTGTATGATGGATGATCTTTCTTTAGGAAATTACATGAAACTAACATGTTCCATCACAGAATATAAAATATGCAGAATTTTGATTAATTTTCTTTTTATGCTTTAATGCAGGATCAAATTTACTTGCTTTAAAAATGATACTTCTGTCATTTAAACCACCGAAAAATTATTTATACAAAAATTTGGTATTTGTACCCGATAGTTTTCTAGGTGTTTATTCCTTGCTCATGAGTGGCAGGTGATTTATATTATACGTTATTGTAATTTTATATTCTGTCATTGCATATTGTTTAGTTTACTTTCGAGTTTCGTAATTTTATTTAATTATTTTTCCAATGCAGTCTAAAAAGTCCACCTTTTTATTAGTTGCTATTATTTTATTGGCAAAAATATACATTTTTGGTACCTAGTGAGGACAAGTAAATGAGTAGTTAGTCAAAGTAACAAAGTAAACGAAGAAAATCATTCGAATCACTCTCATTTTTATTTTGTGATATTTGCTCAGTAACAAAAGCACACAATAGTAAAAATTAAGTAGGTATTTACAAATTTTTTAAATTTTTTGTTAGATGGTATTGGAAAAATTACACGTACAACGAATTGAAAGTATCTTTATCTTACTCTTGTAGATATTCAGCCTTGTTTTCGAGTCAGCAGAATACTCTTGGTGAGGAAAAGATCACAGAACAGATACAAACTACTGTTTATTGCATGTAATTTCCTATTAAAACATTTCATTAATACACATTGGTACATACACATTTAATGGTGGGTTTATTTTGTGCTCAATTGTAACTGCAAGTGTAAACTCCAATTAGCAATTTATTGGGTCTGAAAGGAACTAGCAAGCTGTTACGCGGTTTAAAGATATCAGATATGTATTTTTAGTATAACCAAGCACATAATACTGTGTTATTAAATATAAAAATTTTCTTCATTGATAATTGAGTAATAAACCCACCATAATTCATTACTTAGTTTCTTTTTTCTAAACTCTAAAATGTACTAACTTTTCTTTATTCTTTTCGACTTATCCATATTTTTGCAAGCGCTTTTCTAAAAGTATTTAATTTATTTCACTTAAATTTTCTCAATATAAAAATAATATTAAATGAGCAGTTCACAAAGAAAGTAATTCAAAAACACTTTCAATCCATAAATCAATGTTGGTAAAAATTGATAATAATTGTTTTTACAGTATGATCCAGCTTGCAAAAAATAATTTTCTATGTTTTTTGTTTGCGTTAATAAAATGAGGTACATCAATTATTATTGCGGGGTGCAAAGAGTTCAAGACAATAGGGCGGAATGTATGATATGTGTCGAGAAGAACAATCCACTCAAAACTTGCTAGTTTTTTTTTGCTTGTTTTTTTGTAGTACACCAATTAACATTTTTTTAATCTCAATACTAAGGGAGAGGCACTGAAAGTTGCACAAAAGTGGTAAGTTACCCTAACGCGGCCTTGACTACTGTTCATACCATGACCGCCTTGAAATGTAATTCACAATTCAAAATCTGTTTTGTTGCCAGTTGGTAAGTCTGAAATCTATATTTTCCAGTCAGTCAGGAATTCATGACGTCGCAAAGAGGAAGTTTCTTTGTGTGATTTAAGGTGGCAAATACCAATGTTATTTGGCCATAAGAATGAACGACAATTAGAAACAGAGTACAGATAACGTATGGTGCTGAAATTTGGACATAATATTATTTGAACATTTTTCAATAATACAGAGTAATTAGAGGTAAAAAGCATTTATAGTTAATGAACAAATAAATAAAGAAAACAGGTCTGCCTATATCGTAATCGTTCGGTAGACCTGTTTTCTTTATTTATTTGTTCATTAACTATAAATGTTTTTTACCTCTAATTACTTCGACTATTGCTAACTGAAGGTAGCTCCGAGATTAGGCGTACAAAGCGCAATCTCCGTAGTTTTATTAAACTATTGTTTATGCTCTGGCATCTCAGTTGCGGCCTACAGAAATGTGCTAATTGTACTAAATATTAAGCGTAGCTCCTATTGGCGAAAAACACGCACTCTTTCTCGTTTATTAAATTATCATTTGCGCTTGGGTTGGCTCGGGTATCCCAGTTACGTTCAATTTAGCCAACAGGGCGTTGCTATTTGAGCTACGCAAATAACTGTATTCATAGCTATCGTACATAATATATTATCCTTATATTGAAATCTGGCTAAATTAATCCCCTTTTACGTTAGCTCATCATTTATCATCATGATGTATAAATCAGAAGTCTTGACTTCTGAAGAAATGCTTGAAGAAGGAAGAGAGATCAATATCATGGAAGTTTTATACTTAAGAAATACATTGTATAAGAACTAATTACATTTAAGCACATAATATTACTAACTAATAAACAAAATCATAGAAAATGTGGCTCAACTTCCATCTAAAAATTATCGGGTTAATCCTACGAATTAAATGCATTATGATATCAAATCACATATACATGTTGTGTTGTTGACGCTGTGAGCATTTAAAAACAAAATTAGTATATTTTTAATTCAAGAAAGAGCATTTCCGAACAATTACTCTTCAATTAGATTCAGTTTGTAGCAAGGTTTTTTGTTGCTTTTTAGTAAATTAGGTATCCATTGCAAAAGTAAACTTGTAATTTGAAATGTGTTGTACACAAATTTTAATCAGACATAATAATAATTATATAACACATTCTAGCAAGGTGAAGAATGAAATTGAAAATGAATCAAGATGTGAAGGGAATAAAAGAGATGGGGAAACTTGTTCGAGAGGTAATCGCTGGAGAAATCTAGTGTACAAGTAAAGAAAAATCCGAGGAAATCTTAAGACAAATCAGGAGAAAATTCGGTGAAATCTTCCAAAAATCTCAAAAGAAAATCTAGTGTACAAAAATTTGTCTTATGACTCGCTTCTTGCTTTCATTAGTACCATCGTTCCGATTTTTTCTTCTAAAATGGTTTTTTTGCCTTTCATCAAAAAAACTATTCAGTTGGAAGATTAAACTCGAAAAAGTTTAAAAAATCTTCTAATCTCATTAAAGTTTGTACTATAACAGCTGCTTTAGCGGAAAACTTATTTTACACACTTTTTAAATCGCCAACAACTCTGTTTGAAAATATTTTCAATTCGAAATATGTCTTGTTGAACTCGGAAGTGCATTATTCTGATCTTCATCGTGGAAGTCCGGCCCTGTACGAAACAATCGATTCGAAATTTTCTAATAAAATAAAATGACGGCGGCTTGGCATTTCTTTGTTTTAATTCATGTATTTTAACATTTTCATATTAAACTTTGAAGAACTCCATCAAATTTATGTTATGTTTTCAACTAAATTGTATTAAAAAGATTGAGGTTAAGGTGTTTGTATTTTTAATACAAAATATTTGAAAATTTCCCGCCTTCACTAAGGGTTTTTGTGTCTTCCTACCCCTAAATTAAATGATTTATAACCTAAAACTGTACAAAAGCTGTGTATATTTTAGGTTAACGATATTCAATGGCCTTAATAATTTTCTGACCGTAGGTTTCAAGTTTGTGTTTAATTATTTTGGATTCCGTTTTTAAAAGAATAAAGTTATTTTCTGCATTATATAATGATTTAATATTATTTCGCTTCACATATTGAGCTAAATTTCATCCCAGGTTTTCAGATGCTCTTAACCCATTACAATTTTGCTTATCATTTTAATATTAATAAAGAGTGTTTTGTGATGTAGTGACCAACCCTCTTTGAATAAATGCAAGAGAAAATTGATAATTATTTTATAATTTTGTTATAAAATATTTTTCGATTTCACAACGAATAGTTGAATAAAATTATACCTAATTATGATATTAATAATGCTTTCAGTTTATCATAAAATTTGAATAAGTGCATGTTGTACGTTTTAAATGATTGCATTGTCAATTTACTAATTTGCATGTTCGTACAATGTAACTAGTCACCTCTAACAGGCATCAACGTTTAAAATTATAATTTGACTTACATAAACATTAGGACTTCTTTTTATTTTAGTAAGGTTTCATATCCGATCTATCAGTCATATTTGCTTTACTTGTGTTAACTGTGATTTAAATTAAGTAGTTGTAATAATTTAAAATCATCAAATGATTGTTAAAGAGATTGGGACACCACCAAAGGGTTTTACGAAGTTCCCATCGTTCAGGTCCGGTTCAAGGTAATGCAGACAGAAGTAGCAATAATTCCTCTCCACAACTTCAAAGATCTCACTCACCATCCCCATCTGCTTCTCCTTCTACACCTTCAAACCAACCAGAGACAACAACTTCAACTATTCATAATAATTCTACTGCTATCACATCTAAATCTTCTGACACTCAGGTATTTTAAATACCAAAAATACACAAAATTACATATGATTTCCTTTTTATTTTTTTATAACCAATTTAATGTTTAGGTAACTGCAAATAGCGAAATGGAGACGACCACTGGAACAACGAGTGTAACTTCAACTACAACCATACCTGTGGAACTACATCCTAGAAAAAGAAAAATGAAACCCAACAAGGAAGCCGCTGCACCAGCACCCACTCAAGAAACTTTAGAAACTGCTACCGTTTCTGAAATACATCCACACGAACAGCCCATCACAAATTGTTATCAACTTTATCTTAATATTCGTAAACAAGTAATATTTTTATAGAAACAGTGTTCTTATAAAATATAATAATTAACTTTTCTCTAGATTGATAAACGACGCAAGGATTTAATTCCTGTGCAGCCCAAACCACCTCAAGGTTTTAAAGATTATCTAATGAATAGATGCACATATGTCTTGGCTGGAGTGGCACCTAGCACACCTACTATTTCTTTTCCAACAACATTACCGGTACCCATGAAAGATTTGTTTAGTGATCAAGAAAAAGAGAGATACAGACTTCGAATGCAGGTAAATTTTTAAAAGTTAAAATAACCAATTTTTCTAATTTCTTTTAAACCTCAAGCACGTGATAGAAAAAGAAAAACTGGTGTTGTCCGTGGAGCAAGAAATTTTACGTGTTCATGGTAGAGCTGCTCGTGCTTTAGCAAATCAATCTTTGCCATTCTCGGTTTGCACCATTTTAAGGGACGAAGAAGTGTACAATTTGATTACTCCAGAACAGGAAGAGAAGGATAGAAATGCAAGATCTCGTTATAACGGTAGGCTGTTTTTAAGTTGGTTGCAAGATGTGGATGACAAGTGGGAGAAAATAAAAGAGCATATGCTTTTGAGGCATCATAATGAAGCTGAATCACTTCATGCGGTGCAAAAGATGGATTGGGAATGGAAATTAAAGGAATTAAGTTTATGTGATGCAAAAACAACTCCAATAATTGATGAACAACATGTGCCCATGGTCCACGTTAGTGACGATTTTGATCTTCTTCCTGCTTAATTTCTGTTTTGTTAATTTATATTTGGGTTTTTTCGGTTGATAGAAAATTGTATTAAGTTGGCAAATTTTGTTAATCTATTGTACACATTTTAATGTTGCAAATCTTACATGGTAAAATGTAACTGTTCTTCACTTCATAGAAAATTCCATTGTTGTTGGAAGCGGTAAAGTCGGCAATATTGCAGCAAAGCAAAGCCGATTTTAAATTAAAGTAGAGAAGTACCCAACTGTATCGTTAAAATACAAATGTGCAATCGAGACGTTTTTCAGCGAGATTGGTGCCTTTGCTTTTAGAATCGGACTACCAAGTGAAGGAAAAATGTATGTAGCTAAACCTTTAGCTACATTTAGCTTTGGCTAATTTTAGATCTGTTCCAACCTCACAGTACTGCCTCTTTGTAAAAATCTTGGAACTACTCTGAAATGTCCAAATAAAATAAATTCTTTCATAAAGTTGCTTATAATTTTAAATCAATACTTCCTTACCACCTCGAATAAAACATAGAAATTAGTAAGTTAAGGTAAGAGCAAATATATGAGTAAAAGGGTAGGTAGGGTCATCTACTGTTTGTATAATACCTGCAATACTATTCCAGGTCCTGGTACAAATGTATCGGATACAATTTCGAGTACCATCATATAAAATCTCAATTTAGTAAAAATTCAGGTAAACATTTTCAGTTGAAATCCTAGTTTTAACAAGAAAAAATATACTTTCAAAACATTGCCAAATTTTAATGGAAGGTCATAAACTGGTAAAAAAATAATTTCGGCAATTAGCATTAATAAAAACATTGAATTTGAAAAAAAGTTAAATTTGGAAGTCCTTATGCAACACCGCTGCTTTTACCACGTGCAGGGTTTTTATAATGATCAGAAGGACAAATTAAATTAAATAGTTGGCATTATTGCTATTTTAGTATGAATAATATTTATAGGTTTTTAAAAGCTAAAATAAATTAAATGTACTCGAAAAGTACGTTTTTAAAAGAACTAAACTTGAGTTAAGTTACATTTACGAAAAATCGAATGAAATAATTTCAAAAATGGCAAACCATTACGAAGTTCCCAATTGGTAAATTTTACTTGTTATTTGTACTATTTTCCCTTGTATCCACAATATAAGCATGCTTAAATTAATTATTGTAATCGGTATTTGTAAAATTCTATGAAAAAACCGGAAAGATCTGTAAAATCGAGTTACAATGTTTTTAGGTTAAGTCAAATTTTGAAATACCTATTCTATCTTTTAGGGCCGGAAAGCCACCAGTAGGATTACATTTGGACGTATTAAAAGGAGAAAAACTTATTCAGAAACTTATGATTGATGAGAAAAAGTGTTATTTGTTTGGTAGAAACTCTCAAATGAATGATTTTTGTATAGATCATGCTTCGTGCTCGAGAGTCCATTCGGCTTTGGTGTACCACAAAATCTTAAATAGGCCGTTTTTAGTGGATTTAGGAAGCAGTAAGTAATCAAAAAATTGGGATATTTGTTAATATTAAACGCCACATTGTGTTATTATTAGCACATGGGACATTTATAGGATCTTTAAGACTAGAAGGATATAAACCAACACAACTACCTATAGGTTCAAATTTTCATTTTGGTGCTTCTACAAGAATGTACATTATTCGAGAAAGACCACAAGCTGGTATTCGGCCCATTATCGATGAGTTAGAAAAAGTTGGAGAAGATTGTGAAGGTGGTCTATTAGGGCTACCCGAAAGCGAGACGGAACTGGATGTAAGCTAAATTAATAACGATTTATTAAATATCTATTAACTGAAACTTTTTCTAGAATTTAACAGAGTTTAATACTGCTCACAATAGTCGTATTTCTATGTTAGGTATAACTGATGATACCGAAAAAAGAAACAACAATAAAAAAAGAAAACGAAGAGGCGTCTCGTTTAATGAAGATGAGGAAATTATAAATCCAGAAGATATTGATCCAAGTGTGGGAAAGTTTAGAAATTTAATAAGGTCGACGGTGATTCCGAGTGCTCAAAAAAGACAAAAATTAACTGATAACATTGGAATTCCAATGACGGACTTTAAAGTACCTAGAAGTATTAGTTCGGTAGTTCCACAATTGTATCAAGATTTGCCACCAGAATCGAATGCGGTAGGCTTTGGTGGTGCAGGAATATACTCCTCTCTCAGTTCAAAATTAGGCATAGTTCTTCCAAATCCTGCGCCCGATGTCGATATCGAACAAAACTTTAATCAAGCAACTGTTTTTGTTCCACCTCAAGTACAAGCAAACGATAGTATGGAACCAAAAAAGAAGAAGTATGCCAAAGAGGCATGGCCGGGAAAAAAGCCGACACCATCGTTGCTAGTCTAAGTATCGCTATTTAATTTTGTATATATTTGATTATATTAATTTTATTTGTACATAACTACTTTTCATCATTTTTTATCAAAGTAGATGCTTTAATCCAATCATTTTTTTTATTAAACTTGTAAATGATACTTTACACCATTAGAATTAAATAAAAAGAACTAGCTATCTCTCACACCGAAAGCAATCAGCAACATACATGAGAATGAGTAAGATACGAGCAGTTGCCCCACTACTCACTCTCATGTATGTTGCTAGTTGCTTTTGGTGTGACAGCTTGCTTAGTTAAAAGTAAAATCTGAACTGTCGGCAATGAAATATGTTCTTTTTAGATTGTAATTTATTAGTATCAAACTTGGAATAATATAATTATGTTGTTCTGAATTGTTTAATATTTTTACCTTACCTTAATGTTTGTAAGGAAACTAAGAAATTGATAGTTTGCATACACTACTAATTCCTATTGGTCAAATTGTTGGGTTATTGCAAAAAGTTGTAAACATGAGATAGGGATGCAAAGTTTTGATGAAATATTTGCTGCTGATTAAGTGCATTGACTGCTAAGTCAAGAAGCTCGGTTTGATCCCGGGCGGAGTAAGAAATTCTGACCGTCTTCTCTCGGAAGGCAATTACAAACCAACGAGGTACTTTGCCTAGAAAGTCACTTCTCAATCATTAAGAAGTGATTGTCAACGTCAAGAGGACCTGATATGGCATATAACAGCAAATATGACAATAACATAAAACCAAATGCATTGTTAAATAATTTTAACTGACTTTTGTGAAACCAAGCATTAATTTAAAATGAAGCATTTATATTAGGTATCAAATGTTATGGAAATATTCGTAAGAATTACAATTGACTTTTAACCCTTTAACTACGGCTGTCGTCAATAGACGACGAAACAAAACTCTCGCGAGATACGGCTGTCGTCAATAAGCAATTATATTAACTCATCCTCAGGGGTATGGGTCTCGTTTATTGACAATTTTTTTTTTATTACTATGAAGTATTTTTGTGTTCCGATAAACGGTTTTGTAAATATTTACCAGCAGTTAAAGGGTTAAGCAATAGTATTTACCTGAAATGGGCAAGTTTTTGTAATATGAATATTTCTGCCGTAATAAATTAAAAATAATGTTTTCGATCCTCAATTAAGCTAATCGGTTGATCAACCAATTTGTTGGTTGGCCTACTTAATAACGCATTGAAAAACGTCGCCTAAACTTTTTCAACTTGATTGCAAGAAAGATTCTAAAATGTAGGATATATTTTCAAAATTTGATATAAAACATTCAAAGAATGTAATTAAATTGTCATAATAAAATAACTTTAATTATCTATAAGTTGAAATTCATGTAATAATGTTTAAATAGATATTAATTTACTACCTCTTTCCTTTTTTAATTTTGTATCTTTATTCATTATCAATAAAGCATTTGAATAAATTCAGCTGCTTTATACGACAAATTTATTTAAAGAAACGGGTTTAAAATTAAACTTTTATGTCTTAAATGTAATTTATTTAATCTTTAATGAATGCTAAGTTTACAAATAAAATTGCTATAAATATTTCATATTCAACATATCCGTTAAATAAAGAAACTTAACCTAAATATAATTATAATACAATATGTTCCTTCAATGAGCAAAGATCGGTTAAATTTAATCACAGATCAAAATTAGTTGCATTTTTTAAATACATACTCTAACAATGATTATATTTAATTTTGACTACGTACATTGATAACACGAATCAATTAAATATACATTTATTATTATTATAATACCACACGAATAGTCTCCAATGTACATTTGCTTTGTCTTAAATCGGAATATTTTTATTAAATGCTTCTAATTTACAATTCTATTCATTCACTAAAGCTACACAATTAATTAGTACTTACAATTTACTTCATGTATATAAAAAGAGTATGTAAAATATATACCTATTTATTTATGGCGGGTTTAACTGTTGAAAATTTCTGTCATCAGTATTTTAAATTAAAATTATCAATGCTAGATATAAAAATGGAATTGTTTCACCAAATGCGGTACGCCTGAAGACATAAGATTAAAAATTTATTCTCGATCTTGTCAGGAATTGCGATATTTTAAATTCGAAGATTACTATAAAATAAATTTAAAAGTATAGAAAAATGTAAAAATTATTTAGTAGCAAACAAGACCCTGTAGACTTCAAATTTAAAAAATCTTGTCGTTTTTAAGTAAGGAAATGCATTTTTTTATTACCTATAAATGCTTAATTATTGATATAGTTTTAAATAGTATTTACTTACGAATATCTTCAAATAGTTACAACATTGCGGTTCTAACATTTGAGTTAGAGTTCTTATACATACATAGAAACATAAAAAAAGGGGAAGATTAAATTACGAAATTTTGATCCCATTTTTAAGTGGAGTTATAATATTTGAGTCAGGATTGGATTGTATTTGAATGTCTTCGTGTTTCCCGTTCATTTTACTTCCATCTTCTGATATGCTTTTTCGTGCAGAATTCTTACGACTTCGTGACCTCCTGTGAGAATTATTTTCGGTAGCCACTTTGGGTACAAAAGTTGTCCATTCGTTTGAATTTTGATCAAGGTACTCGATTGTATTAAGGAAACTTTTTCCTGTTATAAATTTCAGTTAGAACTTGTTGAAAAATTGAATTTCAAGTTTTTAATTACCTGAAAATCCTCCTACGGCGTACAAACGTTCTCCCACAACGGCAACTTGAACATTAGCTCTGGCCGTTGTCATACTTGGACCCACCACCCAATTTCCTGTTTCGTCATCAAACACTTCAGTCGAATTTAAAGTATGAGATCCATCCGAACCCCCAATAACGTACATTTTATTGTTAAAAACTACTACACCGCTACCACGTCTTGCCGTAATCATCGGAGTCGACATCTTCCAAATATTATCTACAGGACTGTAAACTTCAATCGAATTCAGACAATTCCATGCATCACAACCTCCAATTGCGTATACCATGCCGTTATAAGCTGCTACTCCTGCTTGGTACCTTCCTACAATCAATGTTTATTCAGTTTTTGTTTCAATAATGTTAATTATGTTGTGCAATGTACCTGTGTTAAGGGATGCAATTGTGGACCAAGTGGAGGTTTTAGGATCGAAAACATCGCATTGTTTAATACCAACTTGACCATTCCAGCCTCCAACACAATAAATCAAACCACCAAGATCACAACAACCTAAATTACTTCTCGCTAAAGGTAATTTTGTTAAATTGGTCCACTTTCCTAAACAAATAACAAAAATGTTGTATTATTCTAAAATAATTATTACACTTAAAATTCCTTACCGGCGTTCATATCTAACGTCTCTACAGAATTCAATTCCGTTGTACCATTACTACCTCCTATAGCATATACTTTATCATCGACTATTGCAATCTGAAATCTACCTCGTGCTTCTTTCATAGGTGGTAAAACCTTCCACATATTAATATCGGGAAAGTATTGTTCTACACTTCGTAGGCATTCTACTCGATCATATCCACCTGTTAAAAATAATACAACTTAACAAAATTCTTTTGTAAATTACAACTTGTGACCTACCACACACTAAAAGGGTATTTTGTAAATTTGCGCAACCCATAGCGCAGCGTGGAAAGGACATATTTTTTATTGTACAATAAAGATCAGGTTTCTCTTCGCTCGCACACCTACTGGATTCTGGTGTGGAAACTGGCGAAGGTGTTGTAGGCGTATTAAGCCTAAAATAACAAATTTAAAACCCACATTAACTCTCAAACTAATAGGTATACCTTAGCTGCACAGAAAGTGTCGCTAATCTTCCTGCTAATGTTACCAATGCTAAGCTGCTATGTTCAGCAACTTGAGAGGTAGCAATTAAATTCCAGTCCGGCTCACATTCGGTCCCCATTTCTTCACCGATTTCTCTGGAATAAATTACCACTCGAGGTTTTGTAGGTTGGCTTAAAAATTTTCGCTTATTTTTAGAATTTGGTTGCGCATTTTTCGACGACATTTTCTTGTAATCTTGAACAATTTCGGTGTCACTTATATCGCCTGACGGAAGACCAGAACAATCTTGCAAGGAGTTATCAATTGCAAGATATAACATGAATGTCTTTTCAGATAATGAATCAACAAGAAGGGTTTCGTCCGCTACTTGACGTTTAATCCATTCCAAAACGAGCCAACACAAAGAGTTGTGGTTCACCAAAGACATTTCTTCTCGTGATTGATTCAATACTTCAATTCGCACGCAAAATAGGTTTAACAATACGGAATTTTTGCATACATGTTCAAACTACAAATAGGTACACCTACATATAATTTCAAGTAGATATTTTTAAAATAATTGTTCACCTCTTTCGTAATAAAGCTATCAACGGCTTGTATGAATTCTTTATTGCGAGTAATTCCAGGTAGAGATCGTATTTCTATACAGTTATCTACCGATAAACGAGTTATTAAATGTTGGGCACACTTGCGAGCCACACGATCCATTTTCAAATGACGTGCTGCTAAATAAACAGCTTTCACCTAAAATTAAGTAAATTCACTTTTTTTAAATAGCTGAATCAGATTAATGGTGAGGGTTGCACAATGGAACGTTTAGAGTTAGATTTCATATGAAAACTCTTCTTTCTTATTAACTAAATAACTTGAACATAATAAAATAAGATCAAAAATGAGTATTTATTCATTTCCAGTTATCCTAAATGATTGGTCCTAAATTCCTGAAGTTCTACAAAACTTTAATAATGCAGTAGTTAGTATTAGGTATGATTTAGTATAAGTATCTACGTATATAAAATTTTAATTTATAATTAAATATGTAATTTATACTATTTTAAAAATATTATAGTAGTTCACACTGTAGTACATATTGCTTTAAATTTTCAAGTCTAATGAGTTTGCAGACAATTTAAAAAATACATAACCAGAATTGAATCGTTAACCTTTACCCAATGGTGGTCTATCGGTAAATCAGGACTTTCCCCGTAAGCCGCTACTAAATTAGAAATGCCGTAGTACTTTTACAGAAGAGATAATTATTAATTTACAAAGCGAGATAGCTAAAATATCAATGATTAATATTCTCGAAAACACAAGTATGTAATATTTATGACGACAAAAATAATTAGATTTGAACAAAACTACGTCAAACCAAAAATATTTTGGTTTAATTGCATTAGACGCCTTTAAAATGAATCATGAATTAGCTTGATTACTTGCCTGCGGAGTGAATTATATTCTGAAAAATGTAAAATAGGCACACAAAAGAACTAGCAAGTGTGTACATCAAAATAGATTATTTTTATACATGTTGTTTTAAGAAATTAAACGTCTATTATAGCTAGTTGAAAACATGATATGGATTCGATTGCAATTAACAACTAAAATTTCTTAAGCTATGCCTATGCTCAACCAGAGAACTACTCACTAATCTAATTAAGTTTTGTTTCAAAATTGCTATGTTCCACATTACAGCCATTTAACTGGAAGTTCAAGACCATATGAATAAAGTTCTAATCCTAATTCAGAACATACCTGTTGATATAAAACTTTGAGTTTTGAAGTGTATGCGTAGTCGATTAATATTTCCAATGCTTGTTTATCAAAAGTTCCATTAAGTTTATAAGTAATAACATTTTCTGTTCGTTTTTGTTCGTGATCCGTGCTGAACATTTCGAAAAGGTATGGAGAGACACTAGCCAAGACAGCCCGATGTGCATGAATTTCAGAATTGTCAATCTATAATTGAAAAATAATCACATTGTAAATTTTATCTCGAAAGACGAAATAAAATTAAATGCTTAAACCGTCAAATTAACAATTTAAACTTCAAACAAAATACTATTTTTTGAAAATAACTAAATAAAAGAATTTACCATTATTACCTATTATAAAAATGCTCTGTAAACATATAAAAATTAAAATAATAAAAAAATGTTTGCGGTTTATACATTGAAAGCCAAATATTAAAAGAAAATATAAGGATATTTTAGATAAATAGTCAATATATAAACCAATCCTTAAAAATTAAAATATAGTAAAATTTTAATCATTTACCTAGTGTTTCAATAGACTTACTCTGAAATCACAGAAAATGTTAAGTTCTTTTTATCGCATTCAGGGTGTACCATAGGTAGGTTATTAAAAAAAATTAAACTGTACCTCTACAATTTTTTTGTCCTTATGGTAAATGCGGTAAAAACTCGAGAGTAGTCAAACGCTAATTTAATTTGTAAATAATGCAAAACTACTCACTACATTTTAAAAATAGTATTAATGTTGAAGTGGGATCCCAAAATGTCTGACCGTAAACATTTACAATTTTACTTAATTTCAGACATCCATTTTATGCATTTGTGTTAAAAGTTTACCTATTGTATGTTTTGTCTCTACGTGTTTATTGTGAAATTTATTAGTATAGAAATGAATGACTGAAATCTGTAAAATTTTTTGTTTTACAGTCAGTACACATACATGAAGAATAACATCGCAAAAATGACGATTTTTTCTCATCTTGTTTAATGATGCTAGAGTGTTTGCACGATGATCCTCATCAATGTACACCAAATGAAGGTTGACAACTTCTTCCGACATCTCCTCTGGTTGCTCGGCTTCATCTAAAAATAAAAAAGTATTTACGTGGTTGAATATAAAAAACTTTATTGTTTTATTAGCCAATAGAGGTTCGAGGAGAGGAAATGTTTAGAAGGAATGGACAAAATTGTTTAATTTTATTTAATTATTAAATTTTTTATTATACCTTTTATAATTTCAATGTGGAAAAATGAAATTTTAAGAAAAATATTCTAGTATTTCATACTATATTTTTGACTTATAGTTTACTAGTTTTTGTATCGAACTTTGCCCAGTATCATTGTTTCAGCATAAAATAATAAAAAAACCGGACAACAATCGTTAGACCAAAAATATTAAGAGAAGTGAAGAAACTTTGCCTAATTTTTATTTGCCAAATATATAAGTACTGGATCGTTTGAAGGAAGTAGGCATATGAAATTCTTTTTAACGTAAAGCTTCATTTCTCTCGGAGTTCTTAGTCCTACCAATGGTCCTACGTAAGGGCATAGTGACCACTTCCTTTTTTTTGAAAAGGTTCTTCTGGCAGATACCTCGGTGATTTGCCATTTCCTGCCTAGGGAAGACGGTCAGAATAAAATCCTTACTTCATCCAGGCTCGAACCAGGGATTTAGGGTTAGATATCGAAGTACATAAGCGCCAGGCCGTGATCATCTTCAAAAACTTCATTTACAACCTTCAGATTCGTTAAAAGTAAGAATTAATTTCATTTAACACGTTCAATTAACGCGTAAGGTATAATTTGTTCATAATATAGTGGAAATTTAAATTAAAAACTGCTCCAAACGTACATATAGGGCAAAATAATTATATTATAGCCCATTAGATTAAAATGGAAGTAATTTATATATTTATGTATTTATTAACTGAAAATTAAAAAGTTTTCATTCAATTCCTATTACACATCATGGGAAACATTTTCCAATGGATACACACTGATGACGGCTTATACATACAGGATTTTAAGAGAAATTAATCTCAGATAAGCTGTCAGATCCAATAACACCCAGAATTTGGTAACAGTTCAAGATTCCCCTACTAGATATTTCGTTCCCGGCCAATTCGCTTTCAGACATTTTGCTATTAGTTGATAGTAGCATAATATGGGAGCAAAATGCGATGTAAGTCAAAAAGGTGATGAACAATAACTATCGACGCTTCTCGATGCAGAGATTATTGTCCCGTACAGTCCAAATAGAAAATGCAGTGGCGTACCCAGACTTCGGTTTCGGATAATAAGTAGTCTGGTATAGGAAGAATCAATGGGGAAGAGTGTGAATGGGTAATAGAGTTGGAGTCCCAGCCAGATAGGCAAAAAAATTATAATAAAATAAAGTTATGTTCTACAGTCCCAAAAGTATTTTCTTCGTGTGAAAAAAAGCATATTTTAAAAATGAGACTAAGACGTATTAGTCTGCCAATCTATGGTCTGCATATTATATCTTTTAGAGTATTGTTCGTATTAAATTATCAATTTATGTATTTTAATGACACTTGACTCTTTAAAAATTATCTCAAAGCAAATAAGAGTATCCGGTTATTTTAGAGAATCAAAACTTAAAAGACTGAAGTATATATCATTGTAGTTCGTATTGCATTGTGTAATTCTACATTCAATGTCATAATGATATAATATATATTATGATGTTATATATAATACGACGTTGCTCTGGCTGTGATTGAGCAAACAGAATGCATGATAGGCTAAGAATTATAGTACACTGCCCTATGACAGTCTTCCATTCACCAAGACGTCGAGCTATCATCAGGCAATATTCGAATATTATCATTTCCCATACAATTTATTATATAAAGAATGTATTGAAAAATTTATCAACTTAAAATTTTTTTGCAAATAAATCTAAAAATTACTCAAAGACCAACCTTTAATTTAGTTAAGATACAGAGCAGAAACTCCAGGTTCAAATAGTGAACTTCACTCTTCTTCTTCTTTAACTACTCCGAAATCTGTCTTATGTTCTAAAGCCACTATTAGTTCTGAGTACATTGTTTTAAATTCGAGAAGTTTTGTGGCTCATTTAATAAAACAATATACTATTATTTTAATATCCAATCATATTGATTATTTTGTTAACTTGTGTACAATCAAAACATATTATGTCCTTGAAGATAAACAAGAAGTAACTTTTTCAATAGATCAAAGCACTAAAATTTTGAAAAGTTGGTCGTTACATAATTATAATGTATTTCAACGTATTATTATATTTTTTTGGTCTTTTCCTAACATACATTTAGAGGTTCAATTTTTATTCGAACTGTGGTTTTCACGAGGTAATAAAATACACGTCAATTTCCGAGCAATCGATCAACAATTACAGAGGCCGTCAAAAAAATTGTTTGTTTAAAATATTAAATAAATAGAGGCAATTATTATTACTTTTACTGCCGACGACGAGTAGCATAAAAGCTAAGCAATACTTTAGCGCTGCCCGTCGACGGCAAGGCAATAAACTGTATTTTTACGTAGTTATTTACTGCCTAAGGAGTAAAAGTGACACTGCAGAATTTACTCGTCAACTGCTCGTAAAAGCATACTTTTAATATCGGAGAAAAATTCATTATAATGAATTAGAAGCAGCAATGAAAATGCTATTTTTAACAAACAAGATTAATTAACGCGAACTGGTAACAGAATTATCAGTTATATTTATAGGAACTCATAAAAGTATTAGCTTATTAGGTGAAAATAGAATCAAAGTTATGCAATGGCAAACAACGAAATCATCTAACCACATGATGTTCAAAAAGAACCAATTTTTATAATATTATCTATTTCTTTTCGCTCAGGTTGGAGTCTGTTGTGCAATTTTAAGAAAAATAATTTTCATTACTTTCTCTAGTAATATCGGTTCCTAAATCCTGTATTTTACCATATTATGATCTCATCAAATATAGTTTTCAAAAGTTTTCGATTATTTATTTGGATAAGATAAATTTAGAACAATTTTCAAAATCATTTCAAATTTTTTTTAAATTGTAGGATTTATTTATTCTAATTATCTGACCAGCTCAATAAAAAGTGAAACACGTGTCACGGTTTATATACAAGCAATTTATTATATCTTTGCTTATTTTAAAAATTGTAAGTTTATTATAACTTTTAATCTTCCATTCATAATAAATATTTTAAATTAAATGATTATTATTGGTAATTACCTACAAAATGTTTGTAATATAATTGTAAATTTGAGTGTTGTAAAAATTAAATACCTACTTAAATATTATATAAAAACAATGATTGGCATATTTTTAAACTCGTGACTGAAAAACAGAGAATTTGTATTTACTATTTTACAAGACCGTTGATCAAAATATGTGTAACATCCTGTTTTTACATTTTCAGACAGGCTCGGTGATCGGCCTCGCGCCTTCCGAATGATACGATTATCTATTTATAGTGAGGTCTATACCGAAATACAAATCCGACTAACATATGAAGGGTACAGGGGAAGAAGGCGATAAGTCAGTAAAATAAAAAAATTAGATCTTTGTGGTATTTGTAGCTTAAAATGAATACTATTGAGCCATTGCAGTTTTACATAGTGATGTGAAAAGCTATAATGATATACAGTGTGAAATATCAAAGAACCCAGAACATAATGAATCAAATGGCTCTAGCATAAATTCTTTAAAACGCTCTAATGAAAATTTAGAAAAAGTGACTAATCGCCTTCTTCCCCTGTACCCTTCATATAAAATTCATTATTACTTTTCGAGAGATATCATTATTATGAGATATATGAGTATGAGTAAAATATTAAAATAGATATAAACCCAATTGAAATAAAAAATTGTTAAAAGAATATAATTTAACAAAAGTTAATTTTATAAGAACATTTTTGAGTATTTATGTAGGTCATTTGAAAAAATAATAAAATTTTCATTAACACAAAATAGTAATAATGAAGCAATATTGTTAACTTTTTTCGTGCAAACTGTATGGTTCCTCCTGATACCTATTATAACGTTCTAAAATATAATACAACGCTAATATCAAGAATACCTTAAGCTCTCATATTTCAGGCAAAAATTTTAATTACGATAATAATAAGCAGGTAGATAACAGTGAAATTTCATGCCCATTTCATATAAGACAACATATTTGTTAAATCAATGAGCGTTACATTATTGTATCATCTGGGAAAATCAATAATCTTTTGCTTGGATACTATCAGGGCTTAAATTCTTCCACACATTAATAATAAACTCAAAAATGTAAGGCGAAGGCCAATAATTACACAAAAATCGATAAGCAATTTAACTGCTGCTAAATAATTTTTTGTAATTAGCTCTTTTTTAATACTAAACTACCGCTAATTATCAAATAATTACTCTAATTGTTAGTAAATGTAATAGTTTTGTAAATATGCGATACCCAAGTGCGTAAATATTTGAATTTAAAAATTTACAATTATATACTGTATAATGTACAAGGTTGGACAAATAAATTTTCTGGATAAGAATGATAAAATATACTTTTAAGTTCCTATGTTCTGCAATAATCGCTGAAGGCGCTCAAAGATATTGCATATAATTCAGCCCCATCAAATATATTATGTTTAGCCCCCGCTCATGAAGAACATTTTATAAAAAACGGAAGTACCTGCTCCCAAAAAGTGAGGTTGAAGTAGTCGTGTAAATTGTACGGACTGTCAGCAGAATAGAGTTAAGTCCCGCCCACTTCAAACAAGTAGATGTTTCTAGTTTGAAAAATCAAAACTATAATATCGATTGTTTCCTGAATTAGTCGATATTTGAAGTTAATATGAAGTTTAATCACTTAATTTTAGTGTTAGCTAACATATTCCAACAGTTTTTTTTTTAAATATCTGCAATATCTTTGGGTTCGGGTTATCGTACTCTACCCTAAATATCCTGTCCTTAACTTAATGACTTTCAAATTTTTTAACTTCATTATTTCATTTTACAGGACAACACAACGATGCGGAGTACATTAGTACACAACTAATGCTAATGCCAACTATACACTAATGATCGTGTTGATGTTAATGGAGTAATAGATTATTTTGATATTCGATCAGTTATTTATTAAATAGCAAATATCTGTTTTCTATTACATTTTTGATAGGTATCTTAAATTATATCGTATTTAACATAACACTCAATAGTTGACAAATAAAAATAAGGGCATGAGAAATTACTTAGCATTATTACAAATAATAATAAATTATAGTGCTTGAAAACGTAGTTTATAATTACGGCCACAGTAGGCTTAATTACCTTTAATAAGTCTCTTTAAAAACAATCAATTGTTATTTTCTAAAATACTCATTAAAAAATTAATGATGTGTGAATTTTAAGCAAGATTGATGGTTCACGAAACAACTTGGAGTTATAAAATTGTAATTTTCTTTTTTTACAGCCGCTATCATTGATAAAATTGCGAAATCTTGAAACTGTCAAAAAAGCATTTCAGAAAAATAATATTGACTTATGAGATTTCGTAGTTTAACCATCGATGTGTAAGTTATTGTTTCTAAATTTTCTCGTTTTATCGGAAAGCAAGAAGGAAGGAAAGGACGGAGATTTGGAAATATTCAGAAACGGGTCAATGTGAATCGTACAAAATTTATTTGTACACAAACATAATTTATTAAGTAGGCACATATTTATTTAGACTTTATATCTTGAGATCTGACATTGTTTAGTAAAAATCAATTTCCGTTATTTTATTTATATGTAATAAAACAAGGTTACTTACCATCCTCGTATGTGGAACTCATCTTTTTTGCTAGTTATGTGAATCTGAAAATAAAATTACAATTATAATTTGTACAAGTAGACATATAATGTGTGACAAAATTACTTTAGTGCTGCCCGTCGTAAAAGTAATGACAATTACAATATATAGTTATTTTTTACGTTTGAAGAAAAATAAGTAGGTAGGTATGTTTTTATTCAGAGGAAAGGTGACTATTTGTCTCGTCCGTTAAATCCACAAATTGAAGGTGTAAAGTTTTACTCCCTGATTTCGATAAATTGTGCGTAAACAAGCGATACCAAAATTCCAGCAAGATCGAGTTTGAATTTTAATAATATGGTTGTTTACTGTATTTGTTTATTAGTCTATATTTAAAACAAGTTCAAATGTTTAAAAATATTCTATGAATAATTTTTGTAAAATAAAAAAAAAATTATAATAATTAATTTTGAATGTAAATATACAATGCAAGTGGTTAATATTGTTTTGTTTTATAAAAATGTTTTTATATTATTAGTTTAAAACGCTATTAGGTAAACAATTAATTCCAGAAATTGTTGATGTTTTTATTTGTTCATCCGTAACTCATTTGCATCAGTACAAGTTTACCACAATGTCATTGTTTATAGTAATTTATTCGCTTCTCAAAAACTTAGCTGCCAAAAAATTTTAAAATTCAAACTAGTGTTTTGAAGTTTCCCTTTAGAATTCTGGGGCGATTTTTAATTTAAAATGTTTCAGAAGAAAAAGTTTTCCGTGATCGAACAAGATGCCCCTAGAATATAATGCTTTGGAGTTTTGGACAGAAATTTATGAGATTATTTAATTTTTATGTTTACGAACGTTTCGCTTAAGGTGATTAATAAATAAATTTTTAATAACGAAAATTGGAGGTAAAAATGAAAAATTCCACATGTAAATTTATTCATTACATAAACTTTTAACTTAGAAGTAATAAACTTTTCAACGAGAAACAATTTTTAAAGCTTGAAAATATTTCAATTGTATTTAAAATAGATATTTATTTATAATACTACTGCATATTTGTACCTACTTTTTTTTATTATTTTTGGCAAAAGCAATAAATATACATAATTATACTTAATGTGCTCATGTACGCTCTCTAATATATTCCACACTTTAGCAAAATTTTCAAACTGAAATCCAAAGGTAAAATTTTATATTTAAATTATACATTATTTTATTTAGTTTTCAACCGAAACAATTCGGGAACCTATTATAGCCCGACTACGCGAGGTATTAACGCTGTAGGTATTGTATATTTTTGAAAATCTAAATGTAAAATAAAGTAAAAAATTAACTTGTAAATAAATTAAATATAAATTTACAGCTTAGTTAGATATATTTAATTTTATAGGAATTAAAAATTACCAATTTATTTATTGTCTGAAAAAATAAATAAACATAATATCTACTATTTATTTAAAAATTCCGAAATCAAAATTTGCTTTCAAAAGTGCAAAAAATCGGGTATACATCGCGGGACTAAAGTGACTTCATTTTTTTCATGTGGGGTGGCATTTTAGGCCATTGGTGTATGATATATACTATAACTCAAAAATTTGGGATATATAATATTATGTTACGACAGGAAGAATTAAGGCAAAACCATGTAAACAAACAGGAAGCGCAATCTTATCACAAGAACAAGAAATTTTTAATGCTCTGCATGATCGAAATTATCAATAAATTATTGTAATAATTATAATAAAATGCAATTTATATTTTTTATTTTAGGTTTAAATCGACAGTACAATAATTAATTGATTTATAATATACAACAAAACAATGACCGATCGGGAATGATAGATTATTTCAAGTAAAGATATGTTCACTAAATTTTACTGCATTTCTTTCCGTACTTAATATATAATTATCAAATATATGGTAATAAGATAAAGCAGACGGTCATTGGCCTAGTAGTTAGTGCGTTCAACTACTAATGCCGTCCCTGTGCTTCGGAGAGCACGTAGAGCCGTCAGTCTCTCTAGGATAAACCATTAATAATAAAAACGAGGGTCGCAGGGACTATCCCCAATCCTGTTCAAAGTTAAACGATCCTGTCCTTTGACACCTTTATTTGATGGTGTAGAGTACCCTTTCGTAACAAATTACTACATCTATATAAAGATGAGTGGAAGAGCAGGTGGTTCTCATTGAGAGCCAATCCGAATTTAGCCCTTTTACGTGGGGTATGGTAGAAAAAGGCGTAAATTACAAATATAAACTTTAAATTTTATGGATCATTCAAAAATATGGCCAAAAACCGGAAAATACAGAAAGAAACTGTTCAATTGGCTTACAACATAAACTTGGCTTCGCTCATTCGAAAGGCTACTTCCATGGTTCGGTTTCAAATGCTAATTACTTACAGTTCACGTCTTGCAATTGCGATAGAAGTACACCGATCCTTATTTAGGATCCAAATTATATTAGAATTAGGGTTTTTTATTATTGTAGTACTCAAACGTGATGGATCAAAGATTTCCCGTAGTTGCGTATGTCAAAACGACTTGGAGCGCTCGAGCGAAGCGAGCACTCATTAAAACCCCCTGTCGCCACTACTTACGTATAACACAAGTACCGCCAACAGAATGCGATCGTAACATGCTTCTTGTTGAGAAAAATATCATATTCTACACTTATTATTTTTAAATTTCTTAATTATCTTACGATGTTCTCGCTTCGCCTGTAAAATAAGTTATTTTTTTTCATTTATTCTATTTCTTCAGTTGTATCAATGTTGATTTGTATTAGTTTGTGTAGCCTTCGACAGTATCTGTTCCAGTCTATAATTTTGTAACCGGTGACATGCTTATTAATTTTTTGTGATATAATATGTATAACAAAACCTCGTGTTTAGATAAATCGCTAATTTTAATTTAATATTGCAAAGAAAAATGTTGCTTAGCAGCGCAAGAAAGTATTGCCTCAAAGTCTCTTGCTTATATTTTTTGTTTAAATGATACAATAATCAACAATCAAAAAAAAACAATATATGCTATGTAATATTGGGGAAAAACAATTCTCATCGTTGAATACTAGCACTTTTCAGTGTATAAGTGTTTATTGCCCATAAACTTGTACAAAATTATTATAGGCACATACTTATTAATACAACAAGAAATGTAATTATCTGATTTAATATTAATAAAACCACAAATAGAGCAATCTGAATTTTCGATTGCAGTTATTACGAGTACACTTGAATATTCGATAATTCATTATCTCGAGATGTATTCGGTTAGAAAACATGAAAAATTATGTATTGTGTACCATCTAAATATCAAGTCTTTAAAAAAAATCCTTATACATATTATAATAATATAGTTAAGTATATTATAATGAAGTTATAATATTTTAATATTAGTGGCAATAAGCGCAAGCGAGATGCAAGATAATTTTGATGTGTAAGAGAGAGACTGCAGTAGTGACCAAAAGTCCTTTGTTTCTTGTAGATTATTTGTTTCAAGTGTTGTTATCATATTTTTATAAAAATGACGAAAACATTTCAAACAGTAGAAAAACGTTCTGCGATATGAAGTTCTCCCAAAAGAACTATAGTTCGAAAGCGAAAACGAAAGAACAATCTGATAAATGCAGTGGACGATCACGAGCAATAAGAGTAGTATAGATCGGTTTATCGTTACAACATCTAAATTGCCTATTAGGTTGAATGAAAATTGAGAAAAATAGGTTTCCTTGACAACCGTTAAAACACGGTTATAAGCAGCTGGATTGAAAGGTTGTGTAGCAACCAATACACAAACAAAAGCGGTATGTTTGGGCGCAAGAACATATGAATTGAACAAATAACCAATGGAAAAGTGTTGTGGACAGATGAATCTAATTTTAAAATATTTGGATCGTAACGAAGAATGTCTGTACGGCGTCGACCTGGGGAACCTGTGACAGAGTGTAGCATGAAGGAAGAAATATTATGGTTTGCGGTTGTTTTGCTGGTAAAAAGTAGGAGATTTGGTTAAAATAAGAATATTTAAAAATCTTAAAACAAAATGCGGTTCCTTCTGGACATAAAATTGCTGGTCAAACATTGTATTTCCAGCAGGACAACGACCCAAAACATACCGCTAAATTATGTAAAAACATTCTTCAGCAAAAACAAATAGCTGGGGAATTTTAAATGATGATTAGGCCATCGCAGGCTCCAGATTTATCACCAATCGAACCGTTATGGAATGAATTGGACAGAAAATCAATAGAAGATCAGCCACAAAATGCATGGAACCAAATCAGTTCTGATTATTTAGAAACACTTATTCGAAAGCCAAAAATTTGTCAAGCTGCTATTCGTGCTAGAGGTGGACATATACACGAGAATCAATTATAGTGTATACAATTTTAATTTTTTTTGTAATAAATATTTTAATAATTTAATGTAAAATAATATTTAAGACAGTAACCAAATTAATAATGTGAAGGTTAGCTTTTGAACAAAGATACTTTAATCTGCGAAATTTGAAATAAAATTCCTTTTCTCCCGCTTCGCCTTAAGCTCTTCGGCAGGTTTGCTTAGCTCTGACGAATTTCTAGTTGTAGTTTCGGTTGAATAGCAATAATACCACCAATTAAATAAAGAGTTACGTCAATCGTGTGATTTTATAAATTAAAAAATTAAGTTTTATTTATTACACCGACATTGCTTGACCACACTATAATTGTTGGTGAAGGCCGAAACGATTTCAAAAACTTATAGCATTTTTTTTAGGTACGTGAAAATTTAAAATAACCTTTGTTTTAAAACAAATGACGAGTTTATAAATTACCAAAAATAAAATTTTACGTCATAGATAATTAGTCAACGAGACTAAATTAAAATTTATTGTTTAAATAGATTTATATCGAATATATAATATTGAATATAGAGAATTTAATTAATATTTTGAACAAGATGTCAAAATTTCAAGATAAAAATGTTTGGATTGATTAGATTGTAGTTTCAGCCAAAGTGTATTATATAAATTGTTACCTATGCGAAAATTTTTGTTAAAAAGAAAAATTTCAAAATACTTGACGTATACAAAAAATAATGAAAATGAACAATCAAAGCAGAAGAGAGACGTAAATTATCGATTAATTCGCAAATTCCACTTGGAGAAAGGCAAAATTTAAGGATGCAGGTCATTAACCTTAATTTTTTGCAATAATCAATTTTTTACATTTATTAATCAGAATGATTTAACAGCATAATATACTCTCAAGGTGAACCGAGTGCAAAATAAAAGCGGGAAATTTTCAAATAGGCATAAAAACGTCCAATTTTAATAACATTAACCATGTGCAAATTTTTACACGATTATTGTAAAAACTAAGCAAATTTTGAACGATATTGACATTGGTGTAAAATATAAAAGCAATTCCACATTCAAGTTTTCAATTATTGTATTTTAAGTAAAAGATCAATGAATTACGCCGTTGTTTACACATGTACGGTTTTTAAATTCTATACGTTTAAGTAAACGAATAAAATACGAAACTTACCTATTGTTGTGCACAAAATTGTATGTTGAAATCGACACCGCTACTTAAATTATCAAACACAAGTTTTAATGTTCTCCATTTACACGTGCTAATTTGTGATATTTATACACACAAACGAATCAAACGAACGAAACAAAAGCTTCATAGGTATTCCAATAAAAAGCACGAACATGCGCACTAATAATATTTCGTACGTGTCTTTTAACATTGCGGAAATACCACCGACATCTGGAGCGCATTTTATTCAAAATATTATTGAAATCTGTAATTTCATTCTATTACAATTATTATTCTAACTAACGAATTTGTCCATAGGTAACACCTACATAATCCTTATTATGTGAGAAAGTAGTATTCAGTTGCATTTTGTACACTGAAAAAATAGATGTGTAAGTACCCACATCTGGGGTGAAACCGGACTTGCTGGGAATTCGAACAATTACAAGTTTCGGCCATTTGCGTTTCTCTATTCAGCTAAGTATTGCTCCCAGTAACAAAAACGTCCCAACTGACAATTTTTCGATTTTGAGTTCTAACTAATGGTCGTAATTTTCTTGTTTTCACATAATATAAGTTACTTATAAAATTATATTTAATATCTTCTATAACATAATACTAATAAAAAAATTGGATCCCTGGGCTTCCCAAGCAATATAAAAACCGTGCCTTTTACTGTCTTTCCAAAACTCTCATTTGATTTTTGAGAAAATATTGAAATGTCCAATAATATAGTTAAAATGAAATAAGACTACATCTGCGTAAAAACTATTGAAAAGATGAAATGTACAAGTTGGATATTTTGACAGCCCAAAATAGCTAAAATGAAAGGGTCTTGGTGAAGTGACAAATGAAAGTGCCCTCTTCAATCCTAGCCTAGCAATCCAAACCCTATTCAATAGGCATTGGAAATGGTCCATTTTTCAATTACACCACCTTTTGATCCTATTAACCCCTTAACTAAGTAGCACTTGTCTAAGTGAGACTCGGGATTGGGCGTTACGGGTTAATGTCCTGGATTGATCACCTCTTTTGATTCTTTTATTTTCTCGAGCTTTTATTTCATGATTGCGATTCTTCTCTTACGATATACATTCTTCTTAGATTTTTGTATCCATGTTTTTCTTCCTGCCTACATTAATTAATTATCTACAATCTGTTACGGATGTCAAATTAAAACACCTATAGTCCATGTGGTTTAAGTGTAATGTAGGTGGCGCCTCGGTTGCAAAGTCACATTTACAAAGGGAAACGTTACTAAAAAATTTAAAAAGAATGTGTTATATGTGTTGCCTAATTTAGAATGTGTACAAGACATCAGTTTAGTGCAAATTTTTAATTGGTTTTAATTTTGTTTAAAATTATCATTAGGGATATGATTTCTTTCTTGAAAGATATTTAAAGATTTGATTGTTTGGTATTGTGTAAAATGTAAATTTTTTTTTTTTAAATCTTCAAAAATATTCAAATTATAACATTTAGTTTAAATTTTGTACTTCAGATTTTAGCTTACGTTCACTTTTTGTTTTTAATTTGTGGATTTGTACCCGAAATCCACTAAAATTGAGCCATTATTTGACAAAAAGGGTGTAGAAAAAAGATCAACTTTTTAAACCCACACACTAATTTTTAGAAACAAATTTCTTGGCTTTTATATCCTGTCCACCATCATCAGCTTTAATTCATAACGAACATCCTGCGAATCTTGCGTTTACGAGTTGATTCTAGTATCCGTTAAATCATGCATTAGGGGCCGTTCATGCATTACGTAAAACGTTTTTTGCTATTTTTAACCCGCCCCCCTCCTAATAAGAAAAAATAATCTTAGGTAAGATTATTTATTACCCAATGACAAACCAGATCGAATCGGATCTACCCTACCCATGAATAAGTATATATAAGATATCAGCTACCCCCCTATCCCTAAATGTTTTACGTAATACATGAACGACCCCTTAGTTCATAAGCACATTTTTATTCTTATAAATTTAATAATAAACTCAATTAATTTATTGAATTCAATTGGTGAAATCTTCACTTTTCGCAAGGTTTGATATTCTGCGAGAATTACTGTTTTTGGTAGAAACTTTTTGACCTGATCTTCATCTCGAGGATCATCTAGATGCTCATACTGTTTAATAAATCAAAAACTCGATCAAAAAACTACACAAACTTTAAGGTCGTATATGTTTAAATTTTATAATATTAGGCAGTGAAAAACTAGCAATTCTAGTGAACGAGTTTTAACTGTTAATTAATAATTACTATTCATAACAAGCAGTCACTCTTTCTAGATGAACTAGATGTATATTTAAAGATAACACAAAAATTCTGCTTGTTTCTGATACGAGCTTGTTTTAATTCTGTACACGGACGTAGCTATAACTTTTACATGGGGGGGGGGTCGACACTGTACTTGACAAAGGTAAGCTAGCTTTGTCAAGTACAGTGCCGAACCTCCACCATGTAAAATTTGTAGCTACGTCCGTGTATAAGCATGTGATTCGGTATGATACATAATTGAGGGGGCTGAAAAGCCAATGGGTCTAAGTAAAAAAAAAGTATTAAGAATATAAAATTTAAAGTATTTTAACATGAACATAAACGCGTGATTCAGTTAGTTTATAAAATGTTACAGATAGCACATTTAGAATTAACTATTACTTGGATTATTTTGCTACCAGGTAAAACAATGCATCTAGTTTCTGTTCCTATATTTACTTTGATTTTAAAATTTTTCTACCCACTGGCCCTCGTACCCCCTCAATTATATTCTTCTTCTTTGTTACATCGTTCTTCCTGTTAGTATTTAATTTAATTTATTTTACCGTTCAAAAGCAAATTCTATACAAAGATGACATATAATTTAATGTTTAGTTTCGCTAGCAAACATTATGATATTTTGTCTATATGGGAGTAAAAACGTAGATGCAATACATTTTATTGTTCTTTAACCGTTTAACCTGAAAAGAAGTTAAATTGAACTTATTAATTTTTAAATTATTGTTAATCTAAAACTTCAGGTTTATAGTTAATTCACCGGTTATTTAATCAGAGCGGATAAAAGTTGAAATATACAACTTGGACCTAAATGATTTAGATAAATGCAATAATTCCAAATACCACTATTAGATTGCAAGTTTCCTGGTCGAATATAATCAACTGTTTATAATATAATTTTCACATTATACTTTAAAACATTATAAATCTTATCTAGTTAAATTTTAGCTATATTTCTATTAAATAAAATACAATTTAGCACAGGAAGATTAAAAATCAGAGTTTCACAACTTTTACAACTGACATTTCTCCATTGTTACCAACAGGTACACTACCACCTTATGGTTAGTTTCTTTTATTACCTTCAATCGGTTATACAGAGTGATTCGTAGTAAATTAGGTTAGAGCTTATCAAAAAAATTTGATAATGTGGCCATCGCATAACTTTTCGAATTATTAAAGTTAACGCTCAATTTATCTCGGTTAGTAAAACCAAATACTAAATTTCATCAGGAGAGTGCAATGAAATTTTGTTTACATCTCGAAAACAAAAGACAATAACTATTTTTACTTTATGTCTTAAATTTTTCATAAAAAGGGATCAAAAATGTATCATCAATTTTTTTGTAGACCTCTCCTAGTTTAAATAAAATTTGGGCCAAAATTTGTCTACTTGTAAATTTTAGAAAAAAATTTTTGTTTGTTTTTAATTTCTTTTTTTTGCCGATCGTTTTTACCAGCGTCAGATCGTTCGTTATGTTTAGTTGCTTTTCCAATTATTAAGCAAAGGCCTAGTGCGATCATAGCACCCCTTGCTTTATTGGAATCTTGTTTGATGTAATTGATGCAGATTTGAAGACATGGGTTTGATTCGGTTTCTGATGTCTTCGAACAGGATGTCGCCGTATCCTTGCTGGAGTTTACCCCTATGGAGTCATGGGTCATGACTTGGGGCCATGCTATGATGGAACTCTTGGAAACTCCCACTTTGGTTTCCAATTTCCTTTCCAACCTTTCCAATTTTACCTTAAACTTCCGGATTGTAATAAATTATGCTGTCAGCTGTACAAGTGCCGAGTCGTGGCCATACTTTACTGTGTCAAATGATTATGACAACATTGAGGAACATGGTTCCCGTTGCTTGATTTTTATCCCAATGCGACGTGATGTGCTCCACTACCTTCAGCACTTGCTACGTTATAGAATGTCCTGGACGAATACAAAATTGTTAGGAGTAAGGGGAATAAAGTTTTTTTACCAACCCTCATGTTAAAGAAGTTTGGAAAGCAAGATTCTTCAGCATGTTGCTGTAATTGATATTTTCATACTTCGAAATTGTTTGGCTAACCTACTGTTTCAGGGAGCCATATTACGGACGGAAGCCACTTACGAAGGGAAAGACCTCTCTCACCAAGGTGACGTCTCGGATACTGCACTGCTTCTAAACGTCAACTACCAACACAAATTCACCGTAAGCGGGATTATGTATTCCCACCACCATCATATCCTGTTTCATATAGGCTACCTAAACCAGTTGGAACTCCTTCAACGCTACATCAACAAGATATCATAACTCGTTTTTTAAGACCACCTCCTGCAAATCATGGGAACATTCTGGGGTTTGAAACCAAAGCCCATAGTAAGATACGTAACTAACTTCGATAACCAGTTGAATTTGCCAAAACTTCAACACCCATTCATGACGTACGATACCTCCCTGGGACAAATCAGCTAAAAAAAACAAATGACGGCCACGTTGAAGAATTTTCGTTACGTGACTTGGACCAAAAAATTGAACGAACTATCGTGCAAAGATAACTCAAGAGGAAAATCCATCAGATGGAACTCTACTAACACTTTTGAGTGTTGGTCTATCTAAAGGTATTCAAGCCGATGGGATAGAAATGCATCCGCAAGTAATTGGAAGATCTCAGGTTCGATTCCCCGCAAGAATAATGCTTTTTTTTTAGAAGGAATAAGAATTACACTCGAGAGATTTTCCTATCAGCCTGCCGGAACCCAAGGAATGACAGATCAATGTAGAGAAAGCTGAAGCCTTCGCCGACCTCAAACCCTAATTCAGTCCGAACTACAAGCAAGCAGACTTTGACCACATTGAAAGCATCAACAGGCAGAAGTGAAAACTTTTCTCGATACTCTAAATCTAAACTTATTTAAACCCGCAACTTTTGAAGAAGTGAAATAAGCGATCAGAAATAATTACAAGAAGAAAGCACCAGATTCAGACGGCATCACAAACACTGTCACGAAGAAACTCATTAAAAAAGCAGTATCTGCTGTAATAGGTATTATTAATTCTGTATTATGATTAAAAGATTTTCCGGACGGGTGGAAAAAAATCTTCTCCCTACAGGCCCATCAGTCTTCTCCTCACCATAGACAAACTAGCTAATTCTAACCAAACTAAACGGTTGAATTAAAACAGCAATATCATCCAAGACGAGCAGTTTGGCTTTCGACTCAGATGGCTTTCGAAAAGGTATGTCATAACGGTCTTCTTTTCAAACTGTTTCAGAAAAACGTCCAACCCACTATGATGCAACTGAACATCTTGCCTGAAAAGAAGTTTAATCGGAAGTTTAAAATTAATTTGAAAATTAAGAATAAGAACTTCTAAAGCACTATACGTAGACGACGCCATCATCGCGAAGATTCTTCATCCAGGATGCCTTCCTTCGACCCAGAGCTCGTCTACCCGCTATCTTGCCTTGAATTATATTTTGTAATAGCTGCTACTTTCTGCCTTTCATCACATGCCCAAAATATTCCAACTGTCCCTTCTTAATTGTGACTATAATCTCGGTGTCCTTTTGCAAACGTGAAAGTATCTCGGAGTTTCAAACTTTCTCTGTCTACGAAACCGTTAGCATTCGTTTGTAGGACCACATCTCACAAGCTTCGATGCGCTTAATTTTCCTGCCGATAATGGTCCAGGCGTCCACACCGTACAGAAGGGTAGAGAACACATAGCACCTCAGAAGACGAATTCTTAAGCGCAACCCCAGATTTCTGCAGGATAGAACTCTACTCAACCACTGTACGAACCTGCTCAATTCGTGATCTTATTTCATTTTGGCAATACTGCCCAACTTGCTGCAGGACTTTGTCTCCAATTGTAATGTTAGAGACTATAAAGTATTAGGATATTTGCTTATCACCATCACTTTTGTTTTTTGCTATTCAAGTCAAGATCAGCCGTTGCACATTTTGACACAACTCTATCCAAGATGTCTTGTAGGTCCTCTTGTCTGGATGCTCAGAGTACCGTGTCATCTGCAGATTGATTCTTCCTCAAGCGCTTCTCTAAAAATTCTCTCGGAGTAAACATTAAAAAGCAGGGGAAACAGGATGCAGCCCTGCCTCATGAATCATGTCTGATTCGTTCAAAAACCGTGTAGAAATCTATAAAACAGGCATAATTGACATATAAAGGCTCCTCTGAACTCGACCATGAATCACTTTTAGAAATATTTTTAATATAAGATACATCAAGCTAATAGTTCTATATTCGCCACTTGTTTATATATTTGGAATTCTTCCGCTGATATAAATTTTGCTGAAAAAATCTGTTAAAGTTTCCAAAGCTCTGCTGTCATCAATGAGTTTATATATTTCACATGGTATCCCATCAGAACCGACTGCCTTGTGGTTTCTTGAATGTTTGATAGCATATTCCATTTCGTCGTTTGTTATTCTGGGGCCTTCATAGGTTGTTAGTTCTGGGGGCTTTACCGTTCTATTATCATCGAACAATTTGGTGATGAATTTTGACCACTCCTTCAATTGTTAGTGTGATCTTTTCCTGTTTGTTATGCAATAAGCCAATTCCTTTTCTATTAACTATGCCTGCTGATTCTTTGACTTTTTCGTACATATTAAAGGAGTCGTATTTTGTTTCCAGTTTTTCAATCTCGATACACTGATTAGTTCGTTTTTGCGTCGTCACGTATTTTTTGTCCTAGTATAATGTTTTGAATGCGTTTGTATGGCTTTTCGTCGTTTTTAAGAGTTCTACGTTTCTCCATTAGTTAGATAATTTCGTCTATCATCAATTGTTTCTTTTCTTGTTTGGATGTATGTCCAAGATTTTCAATACAAATAATATTCTCTATTACAGATCTCATTGTATTTCATTGGTCTTCAGTATCTGTATTATCACTGTCTTGATTTTACAGACTGTTATTAAGTTTTCCACGTATTGTTTTCAAAGTAGACTAACTTATTATTGAATACTGATCGTGATCGGTTGATGTTGTTATGCACCTCTTTTTTTAATTATCTTCTTTAATCGATTGCACGTCACAGCAACCACATGATTGTGATCGGACCCAATATCTGCACCTGGATACGTTTTTACAGATATTACACTCTTTCTGAAGCGTTGTTTAACTAATAAGATGAACTCTATTTGATTTCTCACAATCCTGCTGTCTACATCCATATGAGATTTCCATGTATAGAGTCTCCTGGGAGGCAATTTGAAATGAGTGTTTTTTTATGATATAATCATGTTTCTGACAGATTTGAATTAGTCTGTCACCTCTACCGCTCCTTTTATCTAAACCATAGTCCTTCACTATATTCTGACATTGTCGTTTCCCAATTTATAGCTTATACAGGGTGACCCAGACCACCCGTATCAGTACTTTTTTTCAAAAACGGTAAGTCGTAGAGAGTTGGGCTAAAAAAATTTATTACAAAAGCCCTAATGACGAATCTAATGGTGATATTATTATTTCCGGGAAAAGTCGGCATCCAGAGTAGTTTGCTCCAGAAAGTCCAGAAATCCAGAATTTTAAATGGCACCATATGTCGAAAGTGGTATCGTTGGAAAGCTCTTTAAAAAATAAGCAAGTTTTGTAGGAAAATTTTTTTTATTACTCCCACCCCTTTTAAGTTATATTCGACTTAAGTTATTAAGTTATTATTTTGATTATTTTGACTTTATTTTAAAAATTGGCATTCAAAATCTAGCTATCGGGTTAGACAATAATTAATAATTGCAATTGTTTTATCCTTCTGTCGTAAAATTATCCGTTGCCATTGTTCAAACTAACCATTATTTATTGTTTATTATTAATATTAAGTGTTTGTTTTGAAGTTAAAATTTATTTAAATTAAACCAACATCTTTGGAGCGTTAACACGTGGTGTGGTGTGCTTGAAGGAAAAATTATAGGTCCTTATTTTTTTGAAGAAAATCTTAATGGGATACGATATGCCGAGTTTTTAAATAATGATTTGATCGATTTATTGGAAAATGTTTCCCTGGAAATGCGAGCAATAATGTGGTTTCAGCAAGACGGCTGCCCAGCTCATTTTTCATTGGTTGCTAGGAATGCAATAAACCAACTATTTCCCAATAGATGGATTGGCAGGGGAAGCACAGTGGCGTGGCCTCCAAGGTCGCCAGATTGTACTCCCCTGGATTTTTTTCTTTGGGGTCGGATCAAAGATATTGTTTATACAGAAAAACCGACAACGAGAGATGATATGAAGCTCAGAATTTGCAATGCTTGTCGATCATTAAACACTGAAGAAGTACTTAGAGCCACTGATAGTATAACCAGAAGAGCTCAACAGTGTTTAGAAGTAAATGGAAGACATTTTGAACACTTGTGACATTGCTCTAACGCGGTAGCTGGGTTTCAAGTGCTGACTTTTTTAAAGTTAAGTTCGTTATAAGAAATTGAAATTTAATAACTTAAGTCGAATATAACTTAAAAGGGGTGGGAGTAATAAAAAAAATTTTCCTACAAAACTTGCTTATTTTTTAAAGATCTTTCCAACGATACCACTTTCGACATATGGTGCCATTTAAAATTCTGGATTTCTGGACTTTCTGGAGCAAACTACTCTGGATGCCGACTTTTCCCGGAAATAATAATATCACCATTAGATTCGTCATTAGGGCTTTTGTAATAAATTTTTTTAGTCCAACTCTCTACGACTTACCGTTTTTGAAAAAAAGTACTGATACGGGTGGTCTGGGTCACCCTGTATATAGGTTTTAAATAATTTTGTTAATTATGTATAACCGAATTTTACTTAAAAACAGAAGCTTCTGCTCTTCTACAGCCGTGCCTTTAGACTTCTGTAGTATAGTTTGTTTGGGGTGAATATTTTTAATGATTAAAATAAATTTTAAGATTTAACAACAACCGAGAGAACGTACAAACTGGAACCTTATGGGACATCCATTTATTTCTTCATATTGTTGTGATTTTTTTGGGTTAATATTTTACATATTTGGTTTGTTTAAAATCGTTTTTATTTTGTTTCTAAAGGTAGGATTTTATATTTTTATTTTATTTAAAATTGGTTATTTGCGCGGGAAAGAAATGTTGGCATGAGAGGAGCGATATGAAATGAAGGTCGAAAAGATATTTTAAGCAGGCGGAGATTATAAAAATTTGGTAATTTTGGAAAATTAAATGAAAAGAAAAGTTAAGTTGTTTCGTTTATTAAATTTAACTAAAGGTTTTAAAAAAATACAGAGCAATTTGGCGCCGCAACGTGAGGGGCTTATGAAAATACACGAATTTATCGCAAACAACGTGGAACCAGATGTGCGAGGAGAACTTACTTTAAACCCTGAGATTAAGATCAAAAATTAAAATGAGTGACGAAGATAGTGATACGAGGGGTAATAATATAGAAGAAGGTAGTTCGGGGGATAATTTTGGAATAGGAATTACACACGAAAGTACAAGAAGGGGTACTACGGACTCGGGGATTTCAAAAGAAAATATAAATGAAGAAGAAAATCAAATGGAAATCGATAAAAATATGGCGATTATGTTGGACATGTTAAAAAACATAATGAAAAACAGGATAGAAGACAACAAAAATTCAACAGAATATGGAAAGATTTTAACCAAAAACATGTCAGATTTGGGGGTTAAACTAGATAATCTAATAACTAAAGTAGAGGGTGTGGAATTAACCCTAAACCAAACTATTAAAAAAGTAAAGGATAGCTTATCTTCGGATATACAAAAAGGCAAATGCAAAAATTTTTAAAATTGACGTAGAAATACGTGAATTAAAATCAGTTTATTATGAGAATGTGAAACAAATCGACAAGAAGCTTATGGACGTAACACTACGGGAATACCCAAAGGTTATTGAGAGGGATGAAATAAACGATATAATAAGTCGAAAACTGTATGAAAAAGAAAAAGAAATCATAGAATACCTACCTGATAAAATTATAAATGATGTTATGAGAAAATAAATTCAAATGAAGGTTCAAAAAATAATTTATAAAAATAAGGATTTTGAAAAGATCGAATCAAATAAATTAAGGGAAGTTGATGTGTGGATGAAAAAAAAAGGTAGCAATTTCCTTCAGGTAGGAAACACCATAAAATAAAAGGAAAAGGAAGTAAATCAATTAAATATCAAAGTAAACATTACTGATCAAAAGATAAATAATTTAATGGAAGAAGCTGAAATACAGAAAAATACAAAAAAAATTATTATAGAAATAACAGAAAATGTGAAGGAATAGAAAAAAAATGTAAAATCTAAAAGTAATTTTAATCAGGAACTAAAAAATAAATTGAAAAATTTTGAATTCAAGAAGAAAATAAAAATTGGTATGGTCAAAAACAGAATAGCTCAAAATTATTTTAAAAACATAAAAATTGGTTATTTTAAAATTCGAATGCCATGGAAATTTTTCAAATGGAATGTTTTGGTAAATTTTGAAATTGGATTTAAGAAAATGTTACGTATCAAAGAAAATTTGGAAATGGATTATAAAAAGAAAAAATTAAGATTTTCGAAATTTCATTTGAGTTACAAAACACGTTTTATGAAGTTTGAAGTAAAATGGATAGATTTTTTTTGAAAATTTTTGATAATGATTGGCTATGGGATTTAGGATTTTTATTTTATTCAGAAATTTATGTTCATGTACTTCGAGAATTAATATGGTACTAGGTAGGAATATCGACTACCATAATTTAATTAGAAATTTTTTTAAATTTGTTGACTTGGGTATCATGCTATTTCCACTAATCGTGTTAATATAAATTACCAAAAAATTTATAAATTTCTTTGGACATTTTATGAATATGAACTGCAATGACATCTTTACGTGTTGAGATTTTAAATCGAAATAGGTGGGTCGGTATTATAATATAAACCAATATTTGGTGAATTGTTTAATTTATGAGTTTATTGTTAAACAGTGAGCTCATCATAAAGTTGTTTTCTCAAAAAATCTTTAAATACCTAATACGTCAACCTTTTATTTATTAAAACGTGCATATTTTCCAAAGTTGGAAACTTTTTCATCATATTCTCTATTTCAGCTGTGCTGTGACCGTTTATTGCTGCTTTCCAAATTTTAAACTCTCATTCAGGGATAATTAAAAAACATTTCAATATTTTGTAAAATAAGCGTCGCGTTGGTTTATCCATGACAAACTAATAATTAGTCTTGAAAAAGTACCCGTCTTACAATTTTTAATAATAAATGATTAATGTAATTGCTGTCACGGCTATGATTTATTTCAGCTCCAAAGAGTACGTGCAAGTATCTACTGCATTTAAAAGCAATTTTTTCAATTAACTGCTCAGTCAAAATGATTTGATAAAACTTACCTTTGTATTGTTCGATTTTTGGCATTGCAGTTGGGGTTACAATTTTTATTTAGAAAGATTTAACTTTAGAAAATTCTGTAACTTCAAAAAATAAATAGATACTTTATATCTGCATATTCAGCACTAGCAGGTCAACTGATGGATAATCATGGAAACAAAATCTCTAACATGGTTATAATATATCGATAGTTACAATACAGACAACGCAACGGTAGCTTGTGCATTATATCCGGCCACTCAAGAGAACGCTGAAACTCAATAAATATCATCTTGGACGACACAAAGACACTACCACTGCTGCTGATCAACAAACAATCCAACTCCTATGCTTGAAAATTTAGGATTCAAGGCTAAAATTTTGTAATGTTAAAATAGGTAATTTAACAAAATGAATTTCTAAATTGAATATTTACAAAAACTTTTTCAAACTTAAGTTTCCAATATTTAATATTTTAGTTCAATTACTGGTTTGAGCTAAATTCAAAACAACGAATTTTAATTTTCTCTTAGAAATTTTTAGTATTTAACAAAACTATTGAAAAAATGAAAGCGGGAAATTTGAAAGTTGGTTACAATATTACAAGCTATGGTGGTATTTTTGATATTTATTTTCACACTCTTCATTTAATAAACTTTTTAACTAGGGCCACGCATTCTCTAGAGTCGACTCTGCAAAATTTATTTTGAATTATGAGTAAATATTGAAAAACCAATAGTAAAATATTGTAAGCTAAAAAATAATTACATTAAATTCTTTTTTAATTTATTGTAATAGTTTGTTTTTTCTATATTTCTAAAATCAATCCTTAAATTTTATTTTTATACCTCATTATCATAACATATATTTACGTTCTGGCATGGAATTGTTGCACATTGATTTGGCATTGACAAAGCGCACTATAAAGAATGTAAGATTTTGTCAAAGATATAAATAGCACATTTTTTGATTTGCTTATGTTTTTTGTCTGTGCTGTTCTCGTGGCTGTAAAATTACTTTAATGGGCTAATCTGCATGTGCATTCTTAAACTGAACTTTTTAAACATATGCAAAGTTGTACTTTATTGCAGTTGTAAGTCATCAGATGAACAAATCATTACAAATACTATGTATATGATTAGAATTAATGATAAATAGTTTATTATTTTAATCACGATTACACTAACCTACTACAATTTAAAGTACATTATTTTATTATCCAACAGCTAACAGCTAAATGTTAAAATGTAACTATACTTTGCATTCAAGACTTTTATAATTGACCAACTGACATTGTAATGTAAGCTTGTAACCATTAATGTTCTGTAAGGTAAAAATGGAAAAAAGTGTTACTTAGATTGCAAAAGATTCGTGACTCACGTTTGCAAAAGTAGGTACTTGCTATTAATTTTATACTCCAGTTAAAAATAATGTACCGTATATTTAGACATTTGGAAATTAAAAAAGATAAATCACATTTTTTACTTTCTTTGCTCTGCGAAAAGAAAGTATTGCAATTGAAGCAAACTTGAGATGAAATTTTTAATTTAAAAAAATTTACCATTTCGACTTGGATAGAGTCTAACATTTGCTATCAGTAATGCAGTAGTATAGCAGAGACCAGTAGGAAAATCAAGGATTTCAATATTGTTAGTAACACGATATGGAATGAACAAAGTGTGGTTATTGTTAATTTAAAAAAAAAATTAAAAAACGTGGTGAAAGGGGACAGGTGAGGTGAAAGGGGACAGGTGAGGTGAATGGGGACAGGTGAGGTGAATGGGGACAGTTTACGATTTTTTCGGTTTTTGCGTAACAACGACTTAAACGCTAAAACCGGTGCTGATAACAACGTGATACCTGATACCTGATACCTGATTTTTCAATGAAAAGGACGAAATTAGAACCATATTTAGAGGTTTTATTAATTTTTCCTGGATAAAAATGAGTGTTATGAAGATATGGTGTGAATTGGGACACCGTGTCGATTTTGTTTCATTTAAAATTTCCTCTCTTCTAAAGGCTTTTTGGGGGCTTATAGTTTTTATACATTTTTTCAAAATTTAAAGTTCCTGAATATTTCAATGGCTTATACTGCCCTCCTTAGCCAACATGACGTAACTCAATATTTACACATTGTGAGATAAATAGCAATTCATTTCAGCACAGCTTATTTTTTGTAATTTTTTTCAGTTGTTGTCTATTTAGTTCTTTTAGGCAAATGCAAAAACGATGCTAAAGGTTAGGAAATATGATGAGTTTCATATAGAACAGCCTATAAATCATATAAAATCGAAATGGGAAAAATTTGAGTTACGTCATTTTGGCTTAGGAGGCCAGTATAGTTGATTTACCAGTACTTTAATTTAGTTCTTAATTTACGTGTCTACAGACAGTGTCTCCATTCACCCTCCAGCTGATTGCATGGGGACACTGCCGTAAAAGCATTAAAAACTGCTTAACTTCAAGGAGTGTCCCCATTCACCCTCCAGTGGGGTGACAGCACGGAAACAAAAAAATGCATATAAAACACTTAAATTTTTTGGATCGTCTAAATTTTTGGGGAAAGTATAGGTCTCATAGGGCCACAACTTATTGAAAGACAGTAATCGTTTTTGACCAAATCTGTTCTCTTTCACACTATAAGGTGTCCCTATTCATCCCGTCTAGCAGTAATTAATTCATGAAAGTTTTTTCTGATATGATTATCTTTTCTACTTTTTGATGGAGCAGACAGTTCGAAAGCACATTGGTATTGTTTAGTGTTTGTGTGACGTTTTTTGTCACACATAATATTATGAAGACTGCAGTTGTAAGTGCAATATTGAATAATTTAGAGCTTTTATCTTGCGTATGGTACCTTAAGTCAGAAGCACAGTGTTTACTATTATTTATTCTTAATTATACAAGAGCTTTTGAAATTATATTCAGATTCATAAATAATATGCGAGAACTTTGAGGGTAGTTTATTAATTTTTTATATTTTTGAATCATTCACATGTTTAATTACTAGGCATTGAATAAGAATTATCACACATTTATTTATATTCTCACATAGTATATTATTGTCCTACACAATTTTAATGATAATATATTGATTAATAATAATATTTCGAATAATTATGATTAATATTGTATTAGTATGTCGTTAGTGATTTGAGGTTTCCGTTTAACTAATTAAATGTTATAATTTATTAATCATAAGAGTTAAATATAAAAGTATAGTGCGAAATAACCGGATAAGAGTAGACGATTAGTTTATCAAAGTAGTAGAAGTTGATTATCATTCTTTATAATATTGGCTAGTAGTTTCATAGATTATTATTATTATTATGAATAATTTTAAATTTTGATCTCAACATAGAGAAGATTTTTAATTTGATTTCTTATATTTAAACAATTATTATTAATGTTCATTTCTAAAAACAACAACTTTTTTATCAAGTAAAATATTTAGTGTAACATCGTATTCTTTACCAACACTTTACAGTTGACTTATATAAAAAGCAGAAAAATATGTTTTTAAACAATGCTAAAATTAATTGCTCTTAAATATAGCGGCATTTTCAATCCAATTATTATTTAAAGTATACAAGGTTTGACCTCTTTTATATATTTTTCAAAGAAATACTTAATAAACATCTTCTATTTAATAAATTCATGACTGCACATGCATTTATCATGTAAATTGATTAATGCTTTTCAAATCTTTACTTGATATCGTAAGTTTTATAAAAATATTTTTTCAGACCAACCGATGTAACCAGATAAAACTCATATCTTCATTTTGAAGCTGAATACTGTAGTCAACCTATTGGCATATTTTGATAGCATACTTTTGGGTTCTTATCATCTTAATATTATGGTAGCTACATCGTCTACTTCACATCTTTCAATGAAGATCCCTATTTAGGATATTTTTTCTCTGCGTAATTAAAATTTTTTATTATTCGCGATTTACCTAAGCGTTGGTGGCGAAATTGCATCTTTTACTATGTTAATAGTTTGAATTTATTCAGCGTGTAAATCGCCAATAGGATTTGGACTAATATTTTCAGGTATATGCATTAAATGCGTTTGAACCAAATATATCAATATACCAGTAGTATACCAATATACAATACCTAAAGGTATCATTATAGTATACAACTTCCAATGTGAATATATTTTTTTATTTAATATATCTGCCCCAAGAGACTTCACTTAACTTACAATTATTTATATTATAATTTTTTTTAATTGTTCTTTATTATACATAGTATGTATTATAACGAAGACAATTTAATAAACGTTATTAGTACCTAATTGATTTTTGTTTGCATAGCAATTATAAAATTTAAATTACTAATCTTGGCATTGGAATGAATCTATCTGCGACCAAAAATTTTAATAATTAAGTTGTCAGACAATAAAAGTCTGACATGTTGTGTTGTATCTCAGACTAATTTTTTAATAACATTTGGAATGCTGGAAGCCTAATTCACTAATGAAATTAGTGCTCAATTCAATTTAAATATAGTTATGATAAAATACAGTAAAAAATATTGCTAAATAAAATTACTCAGGAGCATAGGTAGGTAAAGTAACTTATTATTATGATAATTTAAAATTACGAGTTGAATTTGTACCTACAGGCTAAATTTCTGTCAGTTTTCAATCAAAAGAGAAACTATTGTGACTACATCACCTTATGTAGATGGAGTAACGAGCACGATAATTGCAAAAAGCAATATAAATATTTTATAAGTTATATTGAAATGTAACCTTTATCCTTAATGGCCTTTGAAAACTTGATTATATATTTAAATATAGTATCGTTCCTTAGAAAGACTCAAATGCAATTTAATGCAAAAAATATAAACTCATATAATATTAGGAATAAATTATACTCAATATACCTATTACCTACCTACATACATACATACTATATTGTTGCCGTGAAAAATGCCCATATTCATCTTCTCCAACATCTCGACGTATTACAGCTTATTGTGTTAAAATTTACAGAATAACTAAATATCTAAAAGTAAATAAATAAGGTTGCAGCCAAGATAGCTTGAAAATAATTATGATTACAATTTATGAATGTTATTTATTTGACAGTTAATGGACAAATTGGCGTATCAAGTAATATATTATCTGCAAAAATATAATTTTATTCAAAACTATATATAATTATAATAATAATTGAAGCCTTCGGGACAATAATGCTACACTTTTACCATGAAAAAAAATAACTCCGACAAGTTTACGTTTTTATGAAAACATCCATTAGCTTTTATTTGAATCTAACACCATTACTTGTAACCACTTTGAAATGTAAGTTAATCGTTAGCTTCACACCCGTTGAGAAAAATTTTAGCAATTTTTAGTTGGCATACTTGGATACATTTATTATTTATTATTTCAAAAGTGAAAGGCATTCTATAATTTTATTTATTTTGCTAAAAACAGACCTCATGGTTCAAATTATCAATGCAAATTTGTATATCTTAAAAATGTAAACATCTTATTTACTCACAACACAAATTATGATTTGCATTGACAGTTAAATAGATTTTTATTTAAATAATGCATATTCTCGAATGGAAATTTCAATTAGTTTTCATTAACAGTTAAAACTGCACTATACGTTTATTTGCTTGCTATATTTTAGATAAATAATAAAGCATATAAAAAAACGATTAAAGTTGACGTACATATAAAAAAATACAATAAATAGCCACTGTTATTAATAACTACTTTTGTATCTTTCCAATTAATAAAATTGATATTTGACACATTGTCGAATTTGTATCAATTTAAATTTGACCAAATGTTATCACAAAAACCTATGCAATTGTAATAATAATTAATTATAGAAATATTATGACAGAATTATGAATACCGATGGTAATGAATCATAAAATTTGAAAATTTTAAGTGATTATTATTTTTAAAAAATAAGTAGGGATATGCAACCTTTTCAACGGTTCAACAGTAGCTGAGCTTTTAAATGCGTTCGCAACTCGATGATAGTAGTTGATTGTTGTTAATTGTATAAGTATAGTGTGATAGACTGACTTAATTAAAAATTTACCTAAGGTAATAATCTTTTAATTTTTTATCATCTCGTTTTTTAATTAAATTATTTAATATCAAAAACAATTAAACACTTGAATTCATTTGTTTTTTTATTGTTTTTCATTAAAATAATAATGTATTGTTGTATTTTCTTCAAATTTCATTTCTTTCGGAAAAAAGTTTTTAAAACTGGAAGAATTTAATTCTTTTTTGTTTACAAAATAAATCTTTTGAAATATTAATCAACAGCAATGTTTACGCACATTCCACTTATTGACGTTATTAATAAAGCAGTCAATTTCAAAAACGTCATTCAAAGTGAAATTATTTTGGCACCTAATATAATGCAGGTGTTAAAATACCAAATAAATTTTAATTTAAAAAAGCTGTTGCCTCAGTGGTACAAAGCTTTTCATTAAAATTTTAGTGATCGTAAAAATTGCATTTTGTCTTTGCATTAAAAAACTCAATTTAGAAAAATGACGATTATGCTCTTCAGTTTTTAAATTACTTTATTTACTAACAATTTTTAATCCAATCAAGTTTCCAATTATGCAATAGAAAAATTAACGTGCTATTAACATTTTATACCTTGGAAGTTTTTATCTCTTTTTTACTGTATATTTGCATCCTATTTCGAGTGTAATATGCAGTAACTTATTATTAATTTGCGATTATATACTTTTAATTTTGTTATAAAACACCTCTGCATTGTATTCCAAATATAATTCGTGAATAATTTATGAATACACATAATAGTAATTGCTTTCATTTTTAAATAAGTCTTATTATAAATTCATACGTTTTGCTACAAATTCTAAATTTTATGGAATCTCCTTATTAAAATTTTCTGTATTTATGGTATTTGGAATTTTGTTATTCAAAATATTACAAATATGTATAATATAGAACACTAATCGTCTGTCGGAATTTGGTTATATCCAATCTGGGAAAGGAAAACTTTTAAATTATTTTTCTATGGTATTATTACCTACCTACCTAATTTTTAAGATGTATAACTTGGTACATTGGACTTGTAATGTTAGCTTTATGTAGAAACTTGTAAACGGACATACCTAATGAAAGCATTTGATTTCACTGTGTATGCAAATTTGTCAATTGCGCTATTCGTGTTATTAATTATTATGACATAATACTCAACACTTATTAGTCAACTATGTATACTACAACATGTTAATATGTTTTTTTCTAGAAAACATAAAATAACACTATATGGTGCGATTATCGATAATAGTATTAAGTTTATTGCTATGTAATTATACATATGTACATTTTTATGAATGCATTACAAGATATAGTATACTACATCAATGAATATTTTGCTAATAACAATGTAACAAATTAGTAATAACATAGTGGAGTTGTAATTGTAGTAGTCATATTGATAATAATGAAAGCAATATTTTATTATCATAAATCTTGAAAATATATCACTATGAATATTCATTAAATGGATGTGGTAAAATAATTAATTGCTTACATTTTGATTAAAAAATAGAATCTTTATGGACTGCTATATATTGATTCACTGATCGGTTTACTATATTTTAGGAATACAGGAATCTGAGGAATGAGATATTTTCGTAAATTTTTGGTACTTATCAGCATTGTTTGAACTATTACGCACCTTTATACTTTGTATGTAATATACATTGTTGCGGTTTAATAAATTGGTTTCCCAAAATAATTTCATTTCACACATTCCATCTCTGGCTCATCAACCTTTTGCAGTGTGATTGACATATTGATATTTTTATAATATCGTTTAACGTAAGTAGGGATCTACAAATTAACGTGGAATATGAAACACGGCACAAATAATTTGATCGTAACCGGAAATCGAACCTATGACCGTACGATTTGCGATCTCACTCCGAATTCACTAAACCAGCTATCTGTACAACTTTTTTTTATTTTAATGGATGAGAATGATCGGGTGGCACATAGAGAATTAACATGCAAAAAAAAATTAGTTTCAAAAAATATCTCCTCTTCAAATGTGAGCAAAAGATTTAAAAAGTTAAAATTTCACTTTATTAATTTTACCTATACTAATTTCTCAACTATTATATATCTATACTTTTGACATGTTTATATAGTTTATGTTTTAGGTAAATAGATTAACTGATGTTAATTAATTTATTGCATAATATTGTGTGAACTCTATAAACCTCGTATAAAAAAGTTATAATTTTCTCCTAATAGAACAATATAATATTTTATATTTTATTGTTATTGTAATATATAATTTTATTATAATATTGAGTATTGTTTGCTTTAAAATAAAAAATTTAAAAATTAAGTTAGAAGGTTTGAAACCGCATTTTATAAAATAGTATATTATACAACAAGGAAATAAGTAACTTCATTACCGAGCTATATATCCTATTTTTTTGAATTTGCTCTTTCAGGAATCTTTTTTCATTTTTGTGGTATTTTATATGCAATTGAAAAGCACACATTTTAAAATCGGTAATCTATATTAAATAGTACATAGATACAAGCAAAAACGTTTTCAATAATTTGGATTTTTTATTGTAATAAAAATAATCATTGTAGATTATACAAGATATGAATCATATTATTTTACGAATGCGAATCGGTATGCATTTTTGAAAGTCCATAGTTCGTTATTTTCTTGTGTTTCTTTATAAATTTCTATATACGAAAAGGAATACTTGATATAACTGCGATTATATTAAACTAATCACTACCGAATATTTTTAATATTACGTTTATTGATACGTGATATGAAAAAACCGGAATGGTTTGTTTGTTTTTAATTTTCTTAAGTTCAGAAAATAAACTTTTTCGGATGCCATTTATTTTATATAAAAACTAAAGATATGCTATTTTGTAAATATGTATGTATATAATAAACATAAACGCACATTCCAGACTTTGACTTGATGTAATGAGTTTTATGACACTCTATAATAAAAACTTGCAGTTTTTATTTAGTGTGTACTTGTAAAAACGTGATTAATTATTTGATTTCCACTTTAGATATTTTATAATGTTGTATTTGTTTCGTGTGAAAGACCTGCAATAACGAAGCAGTGAGATAGATACTATTTTTAAATATTGACATTAAAAATCCCTGCAGTTTAATTAAATTTGTTTAAATAATCTGTTTTTGCACATTTATTATATTATTAAAGGCATTCAAACAGTTTTTTCACCTCCGGGGCCAGGGGGGGGGGGGGGCACTTGAGGCACTTCCCTGTTGTATAATATTGTTTTTGAATATTTGTATTTCATACAATATCATACACATCATGATTATGAATGAACTCGATTTAATATGAAATTTATAATAATGAAATGATTAGTCTAATCGGTTATATTACGGAGCCTGAATATAAATATATGATTAATAATCGTATTTAATATTAATAATTTTAAAACTTCAGGTTTGAAAATAATTTTATGAACGAGTTTCGTGGAAATTTGGATATAAACAATTTGTTTGGAAGTTGTAGGTATTATCACAAAAGTTAAATAAATATACTTACATGTTTTTGTGAAATTGTTTACCTTCTGTGTAATTCTAAATAGGTCTGCTTAGTGTTTTAATTTCTCCGTTATCTTTTAAGTAAGAAAATTTCCACATCCAGCAAGGTGGTTTCCAGACTGGCAAATGATGTAGTTTCGAATTTTGCGATTTGTTTGTCTAGACGGTGTTAATTTATATTTTATACCTTTAATACCTGTTAATTGGCACATTATTCAAAACTGCATTTTTTACAAATTGCAGAAATACTATTCAAATTACTTGACGGTGGGTGTCAATTATTAGGATATTCTTCTTGTTGTTGATGATTCAGTTCTGAAGTCAGCTATAGCACCTTGACATAATAAGCGTAGAAACTAAAAATATTTTCATGTTGAAAACAAAAACATATTTTATACACATTAAACTAAAAATAAATAAACGATATCTTTCATTTACGGAGAACAAATTAGAGCAAGAAATTGCAAAACACTTTCTAATTTCCTTTTAGCTTAACTTAATGCATGTGTTATATATTAATATATTAATATAGTATGATATTTACTAAATTTGATTTAATCAAACAAATCATATCGATTCTACATCAAAATATTACAGTTTTATCTATTTTTAGTTATTGTATAATTAAGAAAGAATTGGAAAAAACTTTAATTAAATTAAATTACGTCGGTAACTTTAGATGATACATTGCAAAGTAATTTATTTAATTAGCGATGACTTTTATTTCACAGATATAAATATTTAGATGTTTACACCGTAATAATATGCCTTCATAATAAAATAGTAGTTAGCCGAATAGTATAATACCAATTTATCGTTCAATTGCTAAATATCTATCGCAAGTTGGAAAATTAAACTTTAACACCAGGCTAATAGAAAATTCATTAAACACAAAATTAATTTTAATATGTAATAGCAATCACTAATATTTTAGTTTGTTGACCTTTTCATTTTGGTAGTTCAGTATTTTACGAATTAACATAGAAATGTTATTATCATATTGATGTGACAATCTTGAAAAATTTCCGAATTCTGATTTTACATATTATCACAAAAATATGCAGAAACACATTACACATTAAATACGTATTTTATTTCCTGAAATAGTACATTATACAAAAAGGGATTAAAGTGTCACTTTTGATTCTAACAGCGGTGATTTTGGAATTTTAAAAAGAATTTCGAGCTGTGTAAATATTTACAAGTTTTACCTTTTGTGTTTTCCAGTTCAATGTTTATTTTTTTTGTTCAAATATAGAAGTACGTAAACACTTTAGACTGCGTTATTTTATTATTGTGTAGTCTAGGTAAATGTAGATAACAAAAGTTTGTACTGTGCATTACACAAATACAATCCTCAAGTTTTAAATTACTTGCTTTGCTGATATTAGAGTTATTAATATTTTTATAATAGTCACTGTAAAGCCATTTTACAATAAGTAACTAAAATTGTATATTATATTATATTATCATGCATATAATGTTATATTGCATATTATATCATACCAATGTATGTTAGCTGTATATAAGATGCAAAATAGTAGTAATTTAAAATTTAATTTTTTAAAATAACTGGTAATTCTTGCAGTTTTTAAATTTAGTTCCAAGGGATTTTATAATTATTATTACTTAATAACTTTGAAGTTACATTTTATAACCGTTAATGTGTGATACATAATTGTAATGAACAAATTTATTCTTGCATAGCATCGATAAGAATATTAATAATCCTTCAGTGATTAATAGACGTTTGAAAATTGTCGCACACACCGATCTACTATAATAATGAACAATAAAAATATTTAATGTTTCGGTCACGTTTTAATATGCATATGCGTTACAAATACATAACGTGAAAGTACATTATATGTTAATAAAAGATCAGGAGTGGTGTATAGTATAACTGGAAATTTTTAAATTTTATCCAAAGTGTTACGATAATAAGGAGAAAACAATAAAGTACAATTCATATAGATTCATGCAAAAAGCAGAATTGGTTTTACCTTTAAAGGATAAATTATCCTTACCATATTAAGTGATAGCTGTTCGTTAAGTTAAAAGGTTAGAAATTCATTAGTAAAAAGGTTATATCGGCGATTTATAATCTCATAAGTGCAATATTTTATGTAACGAATAACAATAAATAATATCAAACGGTTTCACCTTTTCATTTTCGATAACTATTATATACTTAATTTTTTATGCATTAATCAGTCAAGTGCATTTGCATTATGGCGACCTAGAAATTCATTTCATATTTTTCTTATCAAATGTGTATGCTGCATTAATTTTATTGCTTTTAAATCCGCAATTGGGTCAAATAGATATTTTTTATATCAACAGAATATGCTAATTCTATATCCTATTTATTAAAAAAATAATAATTAAATAGGACGTTATAACTGGATCACCATTAGCTGACAAAGAATAAATAAACATTTCAATAAAAGATGTGTTTTTCAATTGCAAAAGATTTTAATTTTTTTAATTACAAGAATTTATCTTTGTGCATTTCAAGTGGATGAAATCACGACTTTGGCGTTTATTTTCGTGAAAATCAACAAGTAGTCTTAATTTATAGCGTGTTAAAATAAGATAAAGTTTATTTTTAAAATTTTTCTAGTGCAATTCATGAACTTCAAAATATTTACAAAATGCCAATTTTAAATTATTTTTCTTTTCACCTTTATTAATGTGAATTTCCCGTGGAATGTTGTATTTGGTAGTATCTTCTTGTGCCTTTGCCAAATGATGTATCTTGCTACAAATTTATCAACGCGCCCCAGAAGTGTCAAAATAGTCACTTTGTGTGCTATGTAAATAAACATTACGAAAGAATTTTTTACAAACTTTGTAGTTATTTGAAGTATCAAAGTCAAGATGACGACGCCTCATTATCAAGTTCATGCAAGTTCAATGAAAACTAATTTAAATGAAGGTTTGTTGTAGTTTAGTTCTTTAATGGAAATTAATTGCAGCAGCTACGGTTTCAGTCCATATTTAACACGTAGGTGCGGTTGCATAATAAATAATTATACAATTCTTTATTATAAATAATGTTAATTTTTTCAAAACTTGAATAATTTATTCGCAAGTATTTAAGCGGTTTTTAAATGTCCTTAAATTATCTAATTTATCGTCGACATTGCTTCTTCCCTTTTAGATTTGCTTAATTAGTTATTATGTATAATTGAATAATAAATTTAGTAACATTATTGTCAGATATACATAAATTATATTTTTGTATTTTGCTAATAAATCATATTAATATGTATTTCATTCGGTTTTAAAAGGATAACCCGAAAAAGTTATATAGGACTACTCTGTAATGTAATTATGTATATCTAGAATTTTGAAAAATGGATACTCATAATCATAACAATAGGATTTCAAATATTCAGACAGGATGTCGATAAAAGGTTTTAGGAAAAAATAAAAATTTAGAAAAATTATTTTAGTGGTTAATTCCTCAAGCAGACAAAATTGAACCATTCGATGTAAAGCACATTTTTCCGGGAAAGCTAACAAAAGTTACAGACCAATATGTTTAAAATAACATAAAAACTGTACCCACGTCGCGAATTTCCACCCAAAACGCTGCAATAACCATAAGAATTTTGAATTTGATTTTGCAGAAAAAAAGAGAGAACTTCTGGGACATACAAATTTAATGCTGAAATCGGAATCTTTACTTCCTACATCTTTACAATTAAAACTTCAATATAATCATAATTTATAAAAATTTAAAATATTTAAGGTGGGCATATGATCGGTATATGAGAAATATGAACTTATAGGACAGGTTGATATTGGAAACCAAAAATTATTATTTCACCATTTTTCAATTAATTTTTGTAATATTATTCCATGGCTTTAGTTGAGGGGATGATTCTATGTCTGGGCTGCGATGAGATTGTTGTGATCTAAAAAGTTACACTTTCCATTTGAAGAAAAGCTAACAAGTTCTGTTTTAATCATCCAATATTAGGAGTAGGAACATACTTGTATCAACTTTAAATTTAAATATGATTGTATTAATAATAATAAATTAGTAAACTAAAAAGCGTTCGACAAAAAATGTTTGTAGGTAAGAGCTATTTTTATACGAAAATTACACACAGAAGAGGCAATTGGCAAGTGATTGAAGAATTTCACTTTAGATACGTAATACATTGATTTATTAAACCTATGCTGTGGTGAGATAATAAAATAAATCATTTTTAAGCTTTTAACATATTTTAAAATTGACGTAGTGTTTAAAAATGAATTTTACAACATTATAATAAATAGGTAGATTTTACAAGTTTTTGCAAAAACTATTTTTATTGCATAATTCATAATAGTATTAGAATTAGGATATCCTCTCGCAGATACACCTTTTTAAATTATATTATTCAACAATTTACAGGTATTAATCACACTGGCCAATTAATATTTTTTTATTGCCTGCTTAAGATAAAAAAAACATTTTAAATTCAAAACTCAAAATTTAATATTTTATTTTCTAGAATATTTTTTCTGGTTTCTCCTCGAACTACAAATCTAAAAATCAAAATTTGGATTAGGAATTGCTAACTGGTAACCACGACGCCAATCTGTCTGTATTATAGACATATTTATGTATATAATTCCAAATTACATGAAACTTACAATTTTATATTTATTCTTCTTGTAACTTTAATCGGATATAACGGTGCTGATAATGTGCATTAATATCTTTATTTCGGATAATTTAAATATTTAAGCAAACACGTTTTAAGAATTTAACAGTTGTTTTGACCTTTCAGTAAAAATAAAATGGGATGCAAAGGGTGGTGAAAATATTCTCAATTAATCTGCCGTATTTAGTAACAACTCTGAAAATTCGACAACAGTTTGTAAATTCATCAAATTATGATTGACTGTGAAAGTCATAAACTATTTAGTTTTTAAATAAATTAATCGATAAATCATTTCGCTTAAATTTCACGGCTTTTAAAAAGTCGATTATTTTAATGAGTTTTATTTCGGACACTAATGTAGTAACCCACTTATACACGTAAATCTAAAAATATGCCTTGTACTTATTTGTTTATTATCTATTTTTGTAATTCGAATAGGTAATGTACGAATAAGTGAAGATAATGCCGCAATAGGTAATATTAGATTTATTATTTAATTGCAATTAAGTTTAAACAATTTGAACCTTATTAATTAAAAAAAGTGTGAAATTTAATCGTTCGTTTAAATGATAGATAAACAAGGCCATATTTATTGCCAAAATAACAATAGTAACAATTTTTCATGCTGATGCTCTAGTCGTATTTAAATAGAATAGTTTATGTAATGCAATACGTACAATTTTTGTATTAATTGTAAGATTGTTGCCAATCCTTATTCATTGACATTGACTTTGTTTAAAAAATTTAATTGTAACATTCCTTTATAAATTACCTCATATTATCTACACGCTGCGAATTAAATCTTAACTAGAATAGAGCAATATAATATTTTTGATTGCAAACCGGCATAAAGCACCCCGAAACCGCTGGGCTTGGTACTGCTGCGCTGGTGATACGGAAAAATATATCTTTCGATATTTCTTTAGATAGAAGTATAAAGGGGCACTGTACCAGGTCTGTTGGTAAAAAAACATTTAAAAAAGGCAAAATATTCTTTATAGAGCAATCTGTATGCGTTCACTATAATCACTTCACTCATAGACGATACCATTTCAAAGTTATTGATAATATTGTGAATTGAGATAAAAAATGTGCCACTGCTAGATAAACAGATATGATTGACAGCGGAAACGGATCTATGGTAAGACCAATACTGTGATTGATAATTTAATCATTCGTTTCGATAACCAATTATGTATTACATTTTTATAAAATGCATTTTCTATCTACGTTTAAAAAATTTGTTAGAGTAAAATAAATTTATTATATTATTATAGTATAATAAATATTTTTTACCTCTCTACAGAAATTTTAAAAATTCAAAAACACGATAAACAAAATAAAAAATAAGGCGTTGTGAAAGCTACCAGCAGCTTATCATTTGATTTTCCTCTGGGTTATCAACTGTGACTAATTATTAGTTTGTATCTTATTTTATTATTCATAATATTATGAATAATAACTAAAAATAACAATTATACCTGTTTAGTATTTCAAACGAAAATGTATTCTTGTAACTTTGTGATTCAGACAAAGTTAAAAGTATAATGTGGAGTAGGTATATTTTTATTTGATAAATAAACCAGTTCATAAACAGATCATTGCAATATTTAAAACACATGAAAAAGTCACCCAATTTTTTTAAATTAAAATCTGGAACAGAAGTTAAAAGCTTTCAAAACTTATTCATTTAAAAAATTTAAATTTTGCAATGTGTAGTATTTGATTGGTTTATCTATGCAGTTTTTCGAATTTTTATAGTTGTCCCGAGAACTCGAGAAGAATATTAGATAATATTTCTAGAAAGGACCTATAAGTATTTTTTTGATTTATTACCTGTATAATATAAAAGACACAATAATATTATTTGCAGTTGTGTGCATATTTAATGGAACCTGAGCAATAAATTCCTAAAATAGTTTTTGAATCACTAAAATATTTTTAACAATATTTACTTTGATCAATTTGAATAGTAGGATACAAGTATATTTGCACATTGTTTACGGTTCAAAAATCCTATTTCATTCTTCTGCCAATTATTCTTTAAGACTTCATATTTTATTATGACAGAATGATGTTTTGGCAAGAATTTCTGAAACTGAATCGGTGACGTAAGAATTAGTTTCTGTTAAATAGACTTTGAAAGATTTGAATAATTTAATTAGTTCTGAATTTGAAATAGCTTTTGTGCACTTCCCTTTATTGATAGCATCCAATTTATTGCTGTATTGACCTAAAAATGAACTTGAATGTCTATTGTTACAAGTGTTTAGTTTGATTTAGTGTTATTGATGTTAAATGATGTCATTTTATAAAATTTGATATCTATATTTGCTAGTTGCAACAATTACGCTATATTCGGCAACCTATGGAGGAAATATTTATATATAATTGCGAATAAAGAGTATTTAGATAGCAGGTTAGCGTTCTTAAAAGTACGAGATCTGCATTTTTATAAAACATTCTTGAATGTTATTAACCTCCCAGAATTTTATAAGAATTTACTGAAATAGTCCTAAGTACTACTGCATTAGCATATAGGTTTACCTTTTTTGTATGCTGTTTGTTTTGTCGGGATCGTGGCATACAAGTTTGTAAATCCAACTGAAAAAATGGCGAAAGGAATTTTTAATTTTCAAAATTAAGTTTTCAGATATATTTTAATTGAAATATTTAGTAGATATATTACAGACATTTCCAAAAAATTTAAATAAAATTGAAAATAAAGGAATATATCATACGTATAAATTATATATTTAAATTATACCTTTCAAACAAAAACAAACTATATCTTAAAGTAGTACCTACTCGAGAGATTAAAAAAAAGTTATTGTTTTTTAAAGTTTATCACCATATTTTCAGATTAGTTAGATAAAAGCAAATTCCTATGCAATTGGGATTATAGTAATATTTAGAATTGTATATGTAATTTTTCATGGATTTTTTTTCAACTATTGTATAATCAAGCAAAAAAGTTAGAGATATTTTAATACACCAATTAGTAGTATAAATTAATTAAATGAAATATTACCACCACTATAATAAATAAATTGGAACTCAACTTTTAATATTTAAAAGAGCACGTGCCATGCCATTTAACAATACAATAGCAATATTTATGTTTACATTAATCATTAATTTGTATTACAACTGGAGTAAGTGCCTCTGTTGACTTTATAAATTTAAAAATTGTTGTCTTGCTTGACAGCAATATAAACAACAAAATAAATTAAAATTAGCAAGTATTTTTATTATTAGTTCTTACTATGAATATAACTAATGAATCAACGTGAAGTTTGAATGGAAAACACGTGAACTAAAATTGAATTATGAATTGTTTACATTTCTCATTCTTGCGGTTAAAGTTTAAAAAATTGTATGTAAACAAGTTGGAAGACGTTGCACATCCCAAAATACGACTGACTTCAAGATGAACTTAAGTGAATGCAACCGTATTGCAAAAATATTTCAAGTATTTAGATCAGAACTATTTTTGGTATTTAAGAAGGTGTAACAGGAATATTGAATTAATATTCTTGATGAGCTTATATTTATTTTTGCGTCTAAATAATTTAATAATTAATCGCATTGTATATTAATTGATTTTTTGCAAACCTTTACCAAAGATATTTTCATTTGCACAACTATACATAATATTTTCGCGAAGGTGAACATAGTGATTTATTTAATTCAACTGTACTAATTAAATTATCAATTAATTCTTCTTTCAATTACGTATATTAACGCAAATTAAAAATCGATCAACTATTGTTATTACCAAATTAAAATATATACCTTTGTTATTAATCACCAACATTTAGCATTGACCATGGAACCTACGTATTTTCTCTATAATAAAATAGTCAATTTGTAACAATCGTAAAATAAGAAAAATTAAAAACAATTTAAAACATTGCGTTTTTCAGTTTATATCGAATTTATATAATATTATAATTTCAAACATAATTCTTTTATATCGTTAAATATTCTAATGAAGTAATAAATATGGATATTATACAAATTTTATTAGTTTATAATCTTTTATAATTACAATAAAAGTTAATTTTTTTCTGTCGGTCGCAGTCATTAGCTCCGTTCGAGAAGCAGAGATACTAAATTTCTTACAAACAGTAAAAATATAAATATAATTGATAATTTTACGTCTACTCAACATTATTATTGCGGTAATATTTTAACGACTTATATTTTTACAGATGAGGAGAATCGAATGGACTTATGCTTTAATATTAATTCTTCCAATAGTAATTTTTGCCCAATACGACAACAGTGATTTACCACCAGGTCCTTACTGTGGACAAAGACGAGTGGGATGCTGCGATGGCAGACGCGACGAATGTGCTGCTCCAATAATAGGTATTTTTCTTGTTTTGACCCCATTAAGATGGAACATGAATTTATTGGTTCTTTACAGGAACTATGTGCTATTGTGACGACTTTTGCAACCGAACCCGAGGAGATTGTTGTCCCGATTTTCTCTCAGTATGTAAAGGAGTAAATGACGACGAATCGCAGTTCATTAAATCTTGTTTCTATAAAGGAAGCTATTACCCATACCGTAAAACAGTTAAAGAAAATTGTAACGTTTGGTAAATATAATTCATATATTTTAAATTAATTCTTTTAATATTATTAAAATTTCTTTAGCAAATGCGAAGCAATGGGTAAAAGGGTGGAAATGTTATGCGAACAGAAGGTTTGTTTGATGGATGAAAATATCATAAGTACCGTGAACGATATTAAGTATGGATGGACATCGACTAACTATTCGAAATTTTGGGGCAGAGAATTAGAGGAAGGTATCAAACTTAGGTTGGGAACGCTTCAACCTCATAGATTTGTTAAAAGGATGATGCCAATCAAAAAGATTTACGATCCCAATTCCTTACCGAAACATTTTGACGCTGCGCAAAAATGGCCTGGTTACATTAGTCAGATTCAAGATCAAGGATGGTGTGGATCATCGTGGGCAATTTCAACCGTCGCTACTGCTTCCGATAGGTAAGCCGAGGATAAGCTGAATATCTGGCATTAATTTTGTTTCTATATATTAGATTTGCTATACATTCAAAAGGTTTGGAAAAACCAGAACTAAGTGCACAAAATCTGTTATCTTGCAATAATAGAGGCCAGCAAAGCTGTAATGGTGGATATTTGGATAAAGCTTGGCTTTTCTTAGGCAGATATGGGTAAGTTTTATTTGATTTTAAGTGAGTAATAATGTAGACAAATCAAAACTTTAGAGTTGTTGATGAAAATTGTTATCCATACACTGGTTACAACGAGAAGTGCCGCGTGCCACGTATTGGAAATCTTCTTTCTGCAAGATGTATACCTCCATTCAATGTTGATAGAAAAGAAAAATATAGAACGGGACCTGCTTATAGAATAAATAACGAAACCGACATTATGTATGAAATAACCGAATCCGGACCTGTACAAGGTACGTTGATGTGGAAACACTATTATCTTTATAAGACTACAACCAGTATTTTATAGCAACCATGAAAGTTTATCACGACTTCTTCACTTATCAAGGAGGTATTTATAAACATTCCGATATTTCTGCTGTCGATAGAACTGGATATCACTCAGTAAGAATTGTCGGTTGGGGCGAAGAACAAGATTATTACGGTCGAGTTCGAAAGTATTGGGTGAGTAACGAAATTAAATTATATTAATAGCCCCTGGAACTTATATTAACGCTAATTTCAGAAAGTCGCCAATAGCTGGGGTGAAGATTGGGGCGAAAATGGTTATTTCAGAATAATTCGAGGTAGCAACGAATGCGAAATAGAATCTTTCGTCTTGGCAGCTTGGTCTCTTACCGTTGACCCAGTAAGCAAAAGCGATGTTTACGGTTTGTAGAATGAAAGATATTAAAAATATATTAATATAGCTACGATTTTGTGCCATTAAACCACCTTATAAATATCCACCGATATATCGAACGATAAAATAAAAAATAACTAAATAAACGATCTGTGTTACTTAAACTGCCACTAATTGATGATTATCGACTTTGGTTTTTCAAAATTTTAAATCAAATTATTGAAATAATGCAGAACCAGAAAAATTCTTCCTATATTTGTTTCTTAATCACGATTGCACTAATTTCTTTCTAATATTATGTAGTACCTAATCATCGACGACTTATTTTACGATATTAAAATTTGCCAAAAAAAAATTATTTATTTTTTGAAAGTATTAAGCTTATTTACTTTACATATTTATTTAATTAAATTATCATTATTATTGTTTATTTAAAGATACTCGACTTACTATTATTAATGTATCGTTGTAGAGTTACTAACATAATTTTGAATCAAATAGTATACTTGAAAATAAATTTTAGGCTGTAAGTGTTTATTATGTAGTTGTTAAAAATAAATCAGAAAATATTTTTATAAATGATGCTAGTTGCATTAAGTATATTTTGAAAAATAAAATATTTTAATTATAATACTTGTATTTTATCCGCCTATATACGCAATGCAAGTTATTGATTGCAAAAGCTTCCAGTAGTTATGGAAATTTCGATACCAACAAATCGATCTTTGGAGTTTTAACTTAACAGACCAGTTTCTTCTAAATATTGTAAATATAGAATTAATGGTATTATTTTCAATTGTAAATACCCTTTTTTTAAATGGATAAACTTGTAAGACCGGTTTTTACTTTGGATTTAAACTATAAAATTGCACCTGGGCTAGTGACAATTGGAAAATATGATGGAACCCATCCATGTTTGACAGCAGCAACTACTGCAGATAAGGTATTTCTCGAAATATAACTTGAAACAATTTAAACTTGTTAGCTGTTAGTTAAATAATATATTTCCTCTAGGTATTGATACATAGTCCTCACAGAAGATCTGTTGCAGTCACTGGCCGAGTTATATGGTCAGAAACAAATAGAGAAATAGCTACACTTACAGTTAATCAATCCATCACTGCTCTAGCAGTCGGAAAGCTACTTCCTAATGATGATAAAGATATATTGCTCATAGGTATTTTTCATTAAATATAATTATTCGACTTTGCATGGTCAAGAGTTGAATTTATATAATCACGAAAAGAAAAAAATTTATCTTTATTGACATACTTTAAAATTGGTTAACCAAACATTTTTTATGCAAATAATCGGTGCAACCACAGTGAGATAAACGAAATGATACCTTACGATAGGTCATCCGTTTAACTTGATACTAACTTTATTTTTAGGAACTCCAACTCATATTTTAGCATATCATGTACACGACAATCGAGATATTTTCTATAAGGAATGTCAAGATGGTGTTAAAGCCGTTACCGTTGGAAATTTCTCAGAATATAAGGGAGCGGTAGTTCTAATTGGAGGTAATTCTTCCATTCACGCAATCGATCATCTAGGAAATGAAATATTTTGGACAGCGATTGGAGATGTCGTGACCAGTTTAACATTATTAGATTTTAATAAGAACGGATTAAATGAAGTAATAAAACAAATTTGTTTCAAATATGAAACTCATGGTTAATCTTTGAAAATTGCAGTTAATCGTGAGCTCGGAAGATTTTAATATTCGCGTTTTCAAGGGAGATAAAATTATTGCGGAAAATGTTGAAACTGAAATCGTGACTGGTCTTATCAGTTTACCGGAGAGTAGATTTGCGTATTCGGTTTCTAACGGAACTGTTGGGGTTTATGAACAAGAAGTTAGATTATGGCGTGTAAAGGTACACCGCAAAGCAAATTATTTTTTCCTTGATGATGTTTTAGTAACATATTTGTTCTAGTCAAAAAATTTTGCTATATCCGTACACTTTTACGATTTATTGGGACAAGGAACACCGCAATTAATTACTGGGTGGTCTAATGGAAAAATTGATTGTAGATCTATTAAAACAGGGGAAGTCTTGCTGAAAGATTCCTTATTACACAGCGTTGCTGGTATTGTCGAAGCCGACTATAGGTCAATCGGAAAAACCGATCTTATTTGTTTAACCGTTGAAGGAGAAGGTATTTTAAATTAGAATCTATTTATTCCTGGCGACCTTCTAAAGATTTATATTTTATGACAGTTAGGGGATACACTACCACCAAATCAATATCTACTTCTTCCGGAGTTGTATCAGAGCAAGACATTGTTCGAGATTTATTGTCTCAGAAACAGTCACTTTTACTCGAATTAAGACAATACGAAAATAATACCAAATATAACAACGAGTACACCGGAGAAGATTTTGGAAGTTACGAAGATGGTGTAATACCTGCAAGCACTCGATTACAAATTGGTATTTCAACAAACGTAGAAAATATATCTAAGGTAATTCCAATAAATAAATACCCGCTTCTATTTAAAATAATAGATATCCTATATTATAGCCCCATGTAGAAATTTCGGTATCAACTAATAATCATACAATAATTAAATCCGTTATTGTGTTTGCGGAGGGAATTTTCAAAGGCGAAACCAGCGTAGTGCATCCTTCAAATTCAAAATTAAGTTCAGAACTCAATGTTCCTATCGTTCTGCCAAAAGATATTCCCATTGATATTCACATTAAAGTAAGAAGTAGAACAGCTTTTAAGTTTATTTTACCTTATACTACTAATTTTAGGCATTAGTTGGTTATCCTACCAGTCACCAATTTCACGTTTTTGAACTAACTCGACAGCTTCCAAGGTTTTCGATGTACGCAATAAGTGAAGAAAATTTAAAACCCAACGGAAGTCACGTAGAATTTCAGCTAAATGAAAGGTTACAAAGAATTTGTATATGGGTCAATCAAAACTTTTTATTACCAAATGATTTGGAATATGAAAGTGGATCAAGCATTAAATTGAATTTAAAATGTCTAAGGGATCGCTCTGACTTGATATTAAACTTTGAATCTTCAGGCAGCACTACAATTTATACCAGCAATTTGCTTTTAGCCGCTGATTTAATACAGTCCTTGGCTACGTTTTGTAACTTACCATCTCTACAGGTAAAAAAACTACAAAATAATAGAATTGCAGTATCTAAAATAATTTGGTTGCAGTCAACATGCCAATTTCCAGAAGAGGAAAAAAGGATAGTAAAATTAATGGATACTTTGGCAAAAATACAAGATTCTCGACTTAGGTTAGGAACTGATATTGCGGATAGGTTAGGTCAAATTCGAAATCTTGTAGTTCGGGCCGAAGACAGTCGTATTAATGCAATGTAAGTAATATTCTAACATAAAATTTAATTTTTCTCAAATTTTTTTGCCAATCAGAAATGAAACTGGGAAATACTATAATGATTTAAATATATTAAACATGGAACTGATCAATGAATATAATATTCGACTAGCTAATTATCAGGAAGGAATGGAAGCAATGAAATCTATTAACTCAATCATACAAAAAGCTTCGAGGCTAAGGGGTAAGCAATCGTATGAGTGTCGGAAACTCAAATTAATTATTTGATTATTATCAATCATTTTCTAATTTTAGTTGGTCAAAAATCAGCTACTATGATTAATCACTGCAGGACTGCAATAAAAAATAATAACATTGAAGGATTAATTAAAATACTTCAAAATGGTGAACAGTAGCAACGAAAATGTAAAATATTACAGGTTAAATGGATAAATGGCAATAATTATTAAGCTGCACAATGCATTATGAGTACTGTCCAGTTATATTACCAAAAACTAAATTCTTCGTAGTTTGTACCAATTTTTAAACCATTATGTGTGTGTGAAAATATGCCAAAATCTACCATGTATCAATATTTTAATGAGGAAATCAAATATTTTATTATTGTATTTTCCTGAACAAATGGCTCGAAATTGGTGGAAACTATCCGCTGATTATTTTTGTTAAGTTTTGTAGAAATTTGAATATGTAAATTACATTATAAACAATACAATAAAATAAAATAACAAATAAAAAACAGAACTAAAAGCCGCCGTTTCCGTAATAACTTATCTAGAATAAAACCAACGTGGGTTTGTGAGTTTGAAAACGGAAATTGCTTCTCTTGAGGTGATGGATTTGCCCAAAAGCCTTTTTTTGACAATATTATGGTTGAGTAGACATTTTGATTGTTCTAAAATTGATATTTAAACTCATTTGATTGCTTGATCTTGGTGCCCGATTGGTCGGTTTAGTTCGTGGTAATTTGAGGTTTCAGATTGGTGGTAACGACCAATATGACATCTTAGGTCATATCCTGGAGAGTTAGTGAGCAGATGAAATCTCTGTGGCGTTGCGTTGATGAGTTTCTCGATTCTGGCGGAACCGTTGGTTCTCAGAATGTCACCTTGAGTTCCCATTGATTCCTTACTGTGTGTTTTGACACGTGCTAGCCTGTGGTATTAGTAGAAGTAGTATAAAATAGAATAAAAAAACTTTTTCTAACATTCACACGTTTCATCGTCCTGGTCCTGGTTTAGAGTTAACTGTGCTTGTTGGACATGCAGAGACTCAAAATATATGGTGTTTGCGTCATCATGAAGGTGTACGGCTGTATGTTTGGTTCTGGTAGTCATCGATTAATTCATGTTGATACCTTGAGCTTGCATTACTTGAATTTCTTCGAGATTTTCATCTTTTTATCCATTAATGTTTTGCTCAGTCGGCGTTTCGGATGCTCAATGCATCCATCTTCAAGAATATAATGAAAAGAACAATACAATCACAATAAAAAAGCCCTCTATGGTGAGATCTACCTTGATATCTTCGGTGTGGAATTCTTTAGGAATGCTTCGGGACACTATTCTCAGTGGTTTCCCTTCAGGAAGTTTGTGCACAAAATTTTTGTGCTTGTGAGTTTTGAGGATGATCGCAAGTTTTTTCTAGTCGGCCGCTAAGTTTGACGTTATCGTACCTTACAGCTTTGTGAGCGGTATTGTAACCGAGTGCCGCTCGAAGAGCGGCACGAGATTGCAATACGGCTCACAATGCTGTATTGGCGATTATAAGACGACCGCACCACTTAGATCTCGCATCGAACTTGCAAGTTTCGACTGTGCACTTGTGGGAGTGTTATAATCGCCAGATCCTCCCGTGTATCTTGGACAGAAACGCGGTTTCTGCGTTTTGTCTTGTTGTGGAAGGCTTGGTTATAACCTTTTGATAGGGAGAGACAGCGATTGAGCTGGTGTCACTTTAAAAGTGGAAAAAGGGCTTCCACTGATGGAGGTAAGATGTCCAGAGCCTCGGCTTCTACTTTATTTTTTAGTTTAGGATTTAATGAAGTTTGCTTAGTAATGACGTCAAACACAGTGACGTCATGACATTTCAATTGCATTCGACACCGTAATTTCAGGAGCTGTCGTAATAAAGGGGTAGAAATCACAGTTGAAAGCAACATCTGGAAGAAGGTTTCGGGCGATGCAGACGGTTTTTTAATTTGCTGGCTTTCTACAACCAAGATTTACTTACTTTGTTTACTTCTACGGTCGTGGTGGTCCGTGGGATCATCGTAGCCACTGGGGGGAATTGACGCACCCTGTCTTCTTCAAGTTATCCTTTTAGTTTCATGGTATCTGGTAGTGTAGCCAAACTGGGAAAGCCCGGATAAAATTTTTTAATACTACAATCATCTATTTTGATGCAGTTTTTCAATAAAGACCAACATCGTCAATAAGTTATCGAATAAGTACTAATTTTACTTAACTATGGCCTAAGTTTTCTTTCAATCCGTTTTCTCGCCAGTTCGTCTTTACTCTTCTTTTTGCGTATTGATTCCCTACGCCCTTATGCCTTTCTTCTCTACCAGTTTATCAGATTCCGCGTGCCACACCATTTCCCTTCCATCTACCACCTATTTATCATCTCTTATACCCTTCATAATCTTTCTTTCCGAGAGGGTCTGATTGCTATCTACAAATAGTCTTCCTCCTTTCAACTTTCATTTTATCCTCCCAGCTATTCATTTTTATCACACATCGCTTTTCGCCTATTCGATAGACACTTTCAACCGCTACTGCAACTCCCATGTCCTCTCTACAAAATTCCTTCACCCATGCTTTCAGACTTTCCATGTTGTTATAGTTTTCTTGAAGCAAGTAGGAAACCGAAACAATCAAATGAGACAGAGAATGTATATGTGGGTACGTGCAACGTGAGGGGAACCAATGAAATTAGAAATTTGGAGAGATTGGTTGCGAAGATAAAAAGATACAAGATCGAATATAGGATACTGAAATTTGAGGGAATATCGGAGCGATTAAGCATGGCGATGAGGTTAAAAGGAAAGAAAAGAAATATTACACTAAGAAGAGGATATATCGAAATATGCTATAAAAATAGTACTAGGAGACGCAAATGCAAAGATTGGAAGAGAATATATGTATTAGCCTATTATAGGAAAATATAGCAAACACGAACAGACGAATGAGAATGGATCAACTTTGCAGTCGAAAGAAGAATGTTAGTCCGAGGTACAATGTTTCAGCAAAAAGATATCTACAAGGGTACATAGACAACACCAAACGGAAAAATAATTAACCAAATAGACCACGTTCTTATAGATGAACAACATAAATCCAGCATACACAACATTAGAAGCATGCTAGGTACCGATATCGACTCGAACCATTATTTGGTCAGAGCAAAGTGTCAAATAGCAAACACCGGAAAAACAACAAAAACACGCAAGAGAAATATAACAATGCAGAAATGTTAAACAATGAAAACCAAAGGAAAAGATACGAAACTGAAGAAGATAAAAAAATCCCAAGAAGTGGAGGACGAATGGGATAAAATAAAGAAAAATAAGGGAAAGAAGTGGTTCAACGAGGAATGTCAACAGCTGATGCTACTTAAGAAGAGAACAAGAATCAAAATGCTGAGTAATAATACAAACACTAACAGAGAAGTATACGTCAAAATAAGAAGGCAAATAAAGCGAATGACAGGAAAAAAAAAAGAAGAGAGTCAAGAGAAAGACATAAAAATAATGAAAACTGGAAACTCAAATGTACTCCTATGCTCAAAGATAAGAATGGGACACTACTAACTGAACCCGATAGGAGAGGAGACCGATGTCAACGAAGAATGTGAGGACAGGACAACAGAGAAAATTTAAGAGATCGAAGAATGTGCAGCAGTGTCCACCATACAAGAGGTATCAAAAACAATTATGCAACTGAAAAATAATAAAGCGCACCGGGAGAGAACGAAATAACGGTGGAATTGATTAAATATGGGTGAAGAGGATGAGATGTGAATTGTAAAAGTATGGACTATTGAAAGCATGCCAAATAAATGGAAAAAACAACATGCAAAAATACAGAGGAATTTCGCTGGTGGACACTGTGTACAAAGTTATAAGTTGTAAGATTAACAAAAATTACACTAATTAAAACCAAAAACAAGATACCTATATTCCAATAACTACTAGTCGATTCACTTCCAAGTCACGAATGGACTAAGACAGGGAGACCCTATGTCGATCCTGATATTTAATATAGTGTTGGAAGTAATAAATAGAAGAAGCAAGATCTCACTAACTGGAATGATATATAATAAGCCAAACCAGTTATTGTTGATAAGAACAAAGATGGAACTTGTGAAAGCGACGAGAAACATAATTAGAGAAGCACGCAAGATGGGACTAGAAGTGAACCAAGGAAAGACAAAATACATGACTGGAAAATAATAGGGAAGGAAGAGAAACAGAAGACTTCTTGGAGGTGAAAATGGAAGAAGAAGACATTGTTTTTGAGAGGTTGTCCACCTTTACGTATCTTGGAGTTCAACTGACGGACAAATGTGAAGAAAGTACAGAGATAAAGGCAAGACTGACAAATTAGACCGACGGATTTGTATGGATCCGAGATACGAACCCTGAGAGTTTTCGATCCGAAAAAGTTGGAGATTTGGGAACCAGGGATTCTTAGAAAAATATTCAGAGGTGTAAATGCGGAACTGGGCTGGAGAAGAAGAACAAATGATGAGTTAGAACAACTAAATATACAATGAGCCCAACATAACAGCGGTAGTGAAGGTAAATAGAATAAGATGAGAATGACGAACGAGAGGATGCCTAAAATGGTTCTAAAGAGAAAGCCAATAGGGACGAGAAGAGTGGGGAGACCAAAGTCCAGGTGGAAGGAGGCAGTGAGAAGCGACCTGCAGATTGAAAGTGAAACAGAGATGAATGGAGAAGAATCGTCAACTCAGCCCTGGGTCTATAAGGCCCGTAGCGCTTATTTATTATTATGGTCCAAGTTCTTAGTTTTCCTGAGTTTTATTGAGAATTATTGAGGGAAGCAGAATTTATCTTAAACATTCTACTTATAACTAAGTAGGTATTGAAAGCGTTTGAACGAGACTTAACTTCTAGTGGAAACATTTTAAGTGCACCAGGAGATCTTTAAAATAGCATTTTAGTTGTAAAAAACTAATTTAAGTTTATTAAATCTTGTACCTTGCAGTTATTGTTTGGAATCGATGCTAAAGACTAGTTCTTATACTCAATATTAGCGTTATATTGGCGAACATTGAAACATAATAAAAACGAAGTTCTTAATTAAAATTTACACGATTAAACCTATTTGATGAGTCCATTCTAACCCAACCATTCATTTGCCGACAGAAAAGTCTAGTCGGATTTGGCTGTGACTTTTCCTGAACATTTTAAAGATTTTTATATTGGTAATACCTTAATTGCGATTTCAGAAATAGAAGCCTATTTGCAAATCTAGGCCACTTCACCAAAATGAGGGCATCTCATTGATTAATTAGCTTTCTGCATCTGATGATGAGTATCAATGCCGTCAGAGCTTCATAATGCTATATAATTATATTGCTTATAATTTGGGTCAGTTAATTATTATTTATCTTAAAAGCCGATTTTTTAAAATTTGTATAGTCAATTACAAATTAACAGAAATAATACTTTAATTTTTCAAACATTTATTAACAAATTCTGTATAAAATATAATGCAAACTTAACATAACATTGCATATATATTTTATTAAAAAAATTAAAACTAAGGCAATTTATAACTTCAGTATTTCAATTAATCGGGAACCTTGGGTGATCTGTAGAAAAAACAGTTTTTCATGCAGGTGATCCCAATCAAATAATTGAAATTAAACACTCATACTCCCACTAACAATTTTGTCATATAATTCCGTCGTTAAAGGAACATATTTGCCTAATTTTGAGTTATAAAAATATAAATTATCTTTCAGCTTATTTACATTGAAACTTTCCGACTGTAATTCATATTTTTTTAATTTGAATGTTCCAGTTTTTGGAACCGATTTTAAAATTCTTATAAATATCGGAATTGCATAATTTGGCAAGTTTTGTTTTAAACCTTCACTTAGGGTATCAACATTTAAACTTTCATTTAGATCCACTATTGCTGCCATACCAGCTCGGCCTTCCGAATTTGGTATCTAAAAGTATTAAGTTACATTAAACAGTTTTAATTTTATTTTGTATGTTTTAGATTATTTACCTGAACGCCATACACTACAGCATCATTCAATTGAACAATATTACTAATAACAGCTTCAACCTCTGAAGTTGAGACATTTTCACCCTTCCATCTAAAAATTGCGACAATATAAAACAGCACTAACACCAAAAATGTGCCACTAACCTAAATGTATCTCCAAGCCTGTCTTTGAAGAAGTAATAACCAAATTCGTCGCCCACTAGAACATCTCCAGAATTAAAATATAAATCATTTTTGCTAAACACATTTTTCAAAATTTTCTGATTGGTGGCTTGTTTGTCAATGTAGCCTTTAAAATTCAATAGTTCTTTTTTTGGATTAATTGGTCCAATAACTAATCCAGGTTCATCAACTTCACATGTAATACAAAAACCATCTCTGTTTCTAATAGGTTCTCCGGTCGTTTCGTCACACTTGACCAATGTTATAGGATACAGCCATCTAAAGTACGCTGGAATGAATCCAATACTTCCAACTGTGTTATCTATGTTTACTAAAACAAACAATCATGAAGTATAAATAATCAAAGGTAATGAAATTAAATACTCATATTGGAAATTCCTTCAGTTGCACCGTAAAACTCGAAAACTTCTTTAATATTAAATTTATTAACATATTCCGACCAAATTTGTGGTCTCAATCCATTTCCGTATATTGCCCTAACAGAGTGCTTCACCACTGCAGATGTACCGTGAGCAGCCAAAACATATCTACACATTTCTCCAACATATTGTGCAACCTCAAAGTTCAAATTATTAAAAAATATCGAAAAGGGAGAGAACCCAGACAGCTCAACTCACTGTACAATTATATTTTGCGCACTCTTTCCAGTAGTTGGATGCGGAAAACTTTTTCCTTATAACAAAAGTTAAACCTTTTATTAAACTTTGGCCAGAACCAGCAATACAAGCAGCAGAGTGGTATAGCGGTAAAGGTCCATAAATTATATCATTTGATTTCAGATTTGACATATAATATAGGCCCATCGACATGAAAGCAAACCTAGAAATAACAATAATGCATTATTGACGTGTGTAAATAGATCTTTTGAAGATGCTGATTGGTAAGTGTTACAAATTTATTGAAACTAATTTGCGGATGTTAAGTAACGCAGTCAACATTTTGTCGTCAATTGATATACTAACAATTTATATGATTGCTAGAATGCGAAAGTTAACTTTGAAACACGAAATTAGATCATTAAACAAACATTTTGGCGATACTTACATAATCAAATCAAAAATATATGCAACTCACCGTAAATTTGTTATTATGGCTGCTTTTGGCAGACCTGTGGTTCCGGAAGTGTAGATATAAATTATAGGATCCCGGACGTTTAATTGTGGTTTGTTTTCTAGGGGACTAGAAGAAACGTCTTCTAAACCTTTTCGTAAATCTTCACAGCCATTAAGTATGTCCTTACTTTCATTTATATTCTCGTTAAACTGATACAATTTAAAATTTTCTAATTTATCTGAAATTCCTTTAATTGCTGTAACAGATAAATTAATATGTATGTTTCCTTGACGCAATAATAATTAATACTCACATTCGATATAATTTGTTCCAAAAATAGCAGTTTTACTATTTACAATTTTTATTGAATGGAGTAATTGCTCATTAATTAAATTTGTATTAATTAAAGCTGTAATAACTCCGATTCTCGACAATCCCATCCACATAAAAATAAATTCTGGTCGATTTTCAAGAATCAATGCCACGCAATCTCCTTTTTTAAATCCTTGATTTTGAAAATATCTTGCAATTTTATTGACATAATCGTTTGACTGTAAAATCCATTTAAAAATATCATTTAGAAAGAGAGAACAAAATAAGTAATAAAGATACATACTTGCGAAAATGTCCAAACCTGATCTTCAAAGTAAAATGCAACTTTATCTGGGTGTTTTTTGGCCAACAAAGAAAATTCATTTTCTATAGTTTTATTTTGTCTTGCCCATCGCCACAGTACAAAATTAAGCTTAAAATATCCTCTAGCCCCTCTGCAATATCAATTAAAATTTAATTTAATTAATCTATGTAATTTAATTTCACAAGAATATCATTAACATTACATCTTTCTTAGTTGCGACTAAGAAAGCATAAATTGTAATTCAGATCAGACAATTGTTTAGCCGAAGAAAATCATTCACAATTTCAGAAAATATTTGACGTTGTATTTAGAAGATTTAATATAAAATTGTACAAAGTGATGGCTAGAGGTTGTATAAATTCTACAACCTGACAAGAAAAGCAATATTAGATATCTATCTACCTATAAGATAAGTGTTGAAAATTATGTATTATGTTTATTACTGTAGAATTTGGTTCCTTGAGACAGTAATGATAATTACAATAGGACTTTGGTTAAATAAAATTGTAGGTATTTTATCTTTATGACTATTATAAAATTAAAAATATTGATTACTACTTTAAATAATAATAAATAATGTTACTCCTTCAAAATTCAATAACGAGTTAATGAACGCTTTTGTTATTGTGCATCATTTTCAAACTGGTTGGTTAAATATTTAATTAGAGGTAAAATGTTTCTCACATTCTAGAGAGTACAAATAAGAGAAAAAAAAAGAACGAATTATTAAATAAATGAGTACTACTGTTCAGTCACTAGTCTGCCATGTTGTCAGATGTCTATCCAACCCTGATTGGTTGAATATAAATAAACTAGTAACTCAACCAGCCGTTAAGGTGGGCAAAACAAAGTTATTGACATTATTCTAAAACTAATTTCAAATGATTCGTAGGTATGAGAATACAGACCATGGGAAATATGCTAACTCAATTTTTTTACTTCATCATAATAATGCTTTATTGCTAATTTAAAATCAGTAGACACATTTTATCTAAATATAAAATAAACTTTTAACATAAAAACTTAATTTGCAATTGCAAGAAACGTTACAAAAACATTTTCTATTCATACATTTCATCTGCAAGTAATAGCTATAATGATTTTTTTTAATAAATTGAATGTTTTCATCCAAATATTAAAGGCCTTTTCGATACTTTTTTTAATTTTTTAATTATCTGGGACAACATTGAAGTAAAAATGGTATATCATATAAAGTAAGAACTGCTTGACCATTCACTCATGATTCTATATTATTATCCCCAAACTTTTTTTCAAGTGAAAAAGATTTATTTACTATACGGTAGTCGATGTATAGTCACTGTGGGGTAATCAGGGCCTGATAACGAGAAGCCTCTTTGGAGTAATTTCAAAAGCATTTGAATAGGTATATGTATTTTTCCGAAGGCTTCTGCAGTAACATCAAATTACATTTTCGATATGCATTGGTAGATTTTTCGATTGTCACAATCAAAAATCCACTTTTTACTTTTTTGACAATTTTAATATTATTTAGTTTAATAATCCAGAATTTCAGGGGAGCCTAAGCTTCCTTTGTCTACATTGACGAGCCACCACTGGTTTTATTTTATTTAATTATAATAAATTTGGATTAGATAGGTACTTCTTCGTAAAGGAAAGTTGAGATTCTAATGCGATGTGTTTCGTCTTTATTGAAGACGTTTTCAGACATTAATTACAGAAAAAATACAGTAAAAAGGTTAGATAAAATAAAAAATATAAAAATTTTTTCAACTTTGATCGACAAATTTCAAATAATAGGTATTATAATAAAATTGTTATTTTTTAAAATGATTTCACTGATAAGCATCTAATCTCAGAAGAGAACTCTTAAAGATAAAAAATTTCTTCATTGTGTCAAGACTTTTACAACACACATTAAATTATAGTAAAAATTGGCAATTAGAATCAAAGAACATATTAAAAACTAATCCCAACATTACATATCTTAGACATAGACAGATCGCGTAAATCCAAAAGTTTAATAATGATAAAAAAAGGTATGCATCTCTTAAATAAACAATGCAAATTGAATTAAAATTTATTAAACAATTAAAATTTATCGATATCACGTTTATTCTTATTAATTCACGCTCTTATCTGCAAGTGGTATTTTAGTCTATTCAATGTATTATAATAATTTTGACAATTTTTAATCTTTGAGAGTCTTCTTCTAGGATTTTTATAAGTGGAATTTAAAAAACACACTGTTTTTTAAACATATTTGTAAAAAATTCAGAACTCACGTAGATAGATCAAAACTATCAGTTGATTATAGTGAGTGACAATTTTGTTAATTTATTGTAAAAATAACAACTATAATCATATTTATTATTAAACATATTTGTAGTATATTTTTATATTTATTTTCTAAAATCTTTTTGACTTGTGAGCGTGTAATGTTATATTTAGAGATTTGTGAAAGTTACTATTTTACTTTACCTATAGTGAATACCTGAAGACGTCTTTAATAAAGACGAAACATGTTGCATTTTTAAACATACCTTTTTATATAATACATACAACATAAATTAAAAATAAAATATTTTATTTTATGTATTTTTACAAGACATAAAAGCAAGTAGGTAATGTAAAAAATAAATGTCATTCCACTTCAATTATAGTCAACCTCAGAAGTAAAGTATGCATTTAAATTTACACCAGTTGAACTTGAAAGCCGATATTAATCAGTATTTGTATAAATTAATAAAATGAATAACAAAGAATAATATGTATCTGCGTTCAAACATTTTATAAAATCTTTTACAATAATAACATATCAACGGAGCAACGGTTATCTTTGCGTAATAGCAAATTTTATTGTTTACAATGCTTCCCAGTCCTTTCAATTTATATTTTTTTAACAGCTAACTTTTTTAAAAAAGACTTACTTACCTCAAATCTCTTTTCAAAGTCTTATATATAATATAGAAATTTCGTTGATATTTATATAGTATTGTCGAAAAAGCTAATATCAAGCTCAAAAGCGTATACTAAAATAAATAAATAAATTTAACGATATCAAAATAATAATATTAGATTGTCTTACCATTTTAATTTGTAAAGTTTTAATGTCCTTGAACTTATAGCTAATTTAAAACGAAATATTTAATTATATAACAAGAACACCATTCACTCTTATCATCATAACACCATCAGATGGTGAATGCAGTGTGAAGTCAACAATGAAGCGTGGTAAATATTATATTCGGCTGTATTCGGTTGTAATCGCAAGAGAGATAAAAATTTATTATTTTTAAAGTAATACGTACTCGTAATTACGATGACCTATCTAAAATCGCTACGAATTGAATGATGCTGGTTGATGAAACTGTTATTTCTAGTACAGTAGTGTACTCAACTGATATATTACTATTATCTAGTATATCTTAAATTTTTATTTAAGCAATAACGGCACCAGGAATTTTACATTTTGTAAATGTAAATGAACTTAAGGTTGAGATAAACACGAGTGAGATGTAAGTGGTATGTTTGGAATATGTAAGAAAGAGACCCAGATATATTTTCAGTATTTTACTGGAAAATTACCAAACAAAGGATAATTTCACCTCGACTGGGTTCGATTTTTTATTTTCCAAAATAGAATTTGGTAATTTCTAAGAAAAACAATAAAAAATTGGCCAACTTTACTCAGGTGTAATTTTAATACATAAATTCAGTTTTTTTCTAAAAAAAATTTCTAATAACAATACATCATGCAGGATTCGTTGTCCCCTGTTGTAGATTTGAATGTTTTTTTTTATAGTATAGAAATTTGATTCAAATACTTTACATTTTTATTATGCACATTGTTTTAATTGTATACCAATATCATGTACGGGGACGTACGAGATGGTACCGGATGGTACTGGAACAGAACAAAATGGAGAAATATTAAATTTTTAATAATAATGAATAAAACAACGAAGTTAAATTATTAATTAATCTAGGTATAAAAAATAGTTCTTCGCAAATTCTAGTTAGAATAAATCAAAAATTTACAAACTTGGCTATTAAATCAAAAACTAAAACTCTAATATCATAGAAGTAAAGGGCAAACGTACACTACATCTTTGCATTAAATAGAAAAATAATATTTAATCAAATATTTAAGCATTCTTTTAAACTGCTATTGATACAGTATAAGAATCAAATTACAAAAAAAAGGTTCGTATTAGGAAGTTTCCATATTTCACACAATATCCAAAATTATTCATTTTCTGTATTCTCATCTCTTGTATAATTTAAATACACCTATTTATAAGTTGACATACCACAATTTGAATAAATACTATATATATCATTAACTTCCTGATTATATGCGCAAGAATTAAAATGCTATTTATTTATAATAAATAAAATGTTCGGATACAACATACAAAATATTTTCAATATTATTATTCCCTTATCAGTATAATGATAAATTTAAATACACATTTAAATATTATATTTCACAAGAACAGTATTCACTCATTAATAATAATAATAATAATTATGGACGAGTAGTTACACTCTGAAAAAAAATGTAAGTGATAGTATTAGATTTCAATAACTAAATTTTAAATGAATATATTATAGACATATTAAATTCATTTTATAATATATATTATATTTCACAAGCCACTGATGTTGAAGTGAAGTGAATTTACTGCTATATACGAGAATTTTATCGCTTTGCCACGATTCTATTGATTCATAATTTTTTTAATAAAAATCTTAAAAATTAAATGGAAAAAATAGTAAATAAAATTTTAATTGTGACTTGTGACTTTTCTTATTGTTGTTTTCGGGGAATTATTTTAACAAATGATCGGATCGGATACAAGGGGGGTATTGAAAGTAACTATACTGCCCAGACTCTTCGAAAACCACTTTGTATTTATTGAATTACAATTCAACCAACGGTATTGTATGAATTTTAAATTGACGGACTACTTCGTGATCTAAAGTTCAAGTTGGCACCCTACTGGACGTTTTCCACCAGTAATTCAGAAATCATTAGCTATAATTCAGATTTGTCAGATGATATTCAGAAATTGACAACTGTAATTTAGATTTCTCAGTTGATATTTAGAAAGCATCAAATAAATTCAGAAATCATCAAATAAAATTTAGAAAGCATCAAATGAAATGCACATTGTCAATTGAATTTGACAAAAGCATCAAATAAAATTTGACACTTTCTGATTTACATTTGACGATTTCTGAATTTCATTTGACGCTTTCTAATTTTTATTTGACGATTTCTGAATTTCATTTGACGCCATTATATACAACCATTGCATGTTATCTACTCTGCAGTTTCAGAACAACTAGCAAGAGGTATAGAGTTATTAATAAGCGATTGGTTGACTTTTTTTTATTTAATAATTTCTTTCTTTCTATCTTTTTTATTTAAGTTATGTTTACATTATGCACATTTTGGCCGCCCCTATTTGTTTCAGGTTCGAACACAGATTTGGCGCCACGCTGGATAATAAATCTTGAAATTATGTTAATTGAATTTTACGTAATTGAACATTAATATAATATAATATATTTATATTATTATCTAGTATATACATCTTTGGTAATATACACATTCATCATTGTTATAAACTTAATTTTCCAGATTGAATTTGGTCATACAATTCGTTAGTAAGTTCAACATATTTTTTAAGTTTTGAATTATAAAAATAAATTTTGTCTTTAATTTTAGTAACGTCAAATCCTTCAGATTGTAAATCAACTTTTTTCATTTTGTATGTTCCTGTTAATTCAATAGTTTCCATTATCCTAATAAAAAGTGGAATGGAGTAACTGGGCAAGTTTGAAACTAAACCAGCTCCCAATTTTTCAATATCAACTGATTTGGTAGTATCAACAATTGCGGTCATTCCAGCTTTGCCCTCCGATCCAGGTATCTAAATTAATAATTTATTACTAATACTGAATCATCCAAATTAAATTAAAAAATCATACCTCAACTCCATACACTGCAGCATCATTGAGTTGCAAAACATTGCTAATAACACCCTCGATCTCGGCAGTAGATACATTTTCCCCTTTCCATCTGAAATATTCCACAATTAATGAACAAAACTTAAAAAGTAATTTTAAAAATCAAACCTAAATGTATCTCCCGTTCTATCCTTAAAGAAAATATTTCCCATTTCATCCCTCACTAAAATATCACCGGAATTGAAATATTTATCACCTCGTTTGAAAACGTTTTGTAATATTTTCTTATCTGTTGCTTCCTGATTGGTATAGCCCTTGAAATTTAAAATCGCTTTCTTTGGATTTATTAAACCAACAAGTAATCCCACTTCATTAGGCCTACATTTTGTACACAAACCTTGACTATTTCTAATAGGTTCCCCAGCTTCGTTACATTTAATTAGAGTAATGGGATAAATAAAATCAGCATACCATGGTATTGAACCAACACAACCAACAACATTACCCACATTAACTAGAAAATGTTATAATTAAAATTTTGCACTAAAGGAGTTGAATATCTTTACTAAAGTTCGAATTGCCTTCGGTAGAACCATAAAATTCATATATTTCTGCAATATGGAATGTATCTTTAAATTGCTGCCATATTTGAGGTCTTAATCCATTTCCAATTACAGCTCGTACGCAACGATTTTTTTGATCTTTACTTGCAGCTAGAACATATCTACACATTTCTCCAATGTACTGCGCGAACTATAGAAAACTCAGTTTAGACAAAAATTAATATGTTACTTTAAAACATTACCGTGCAATTATATTTTTCACAATCTTTCCAATAATTTGAAGCAGAGAATTTTTTTCTTATTGTTACAGTATTACCACAGGTAATAGATTGCCCTAAACCTAGCACGCAACCTGCGGTATGATAAAGTGGCAATGGGATATAAAGATTGTCGGCTTTTGTTAATCTCATAGCATAATTCATCATACAAGAAATTATCATGTATCTACAATATTTAATCCAGTTTGAATATATTAGCAATAAAAATAAGAGATGGAACTCACTTTATGTTTGAAATAAGTGCTGCTTTAGGCAACCCTGTTGTTCCTGAAGTATAAATATAAAACAAAGAATCTGTTTCGGTACATGTTTTAAATACTTCTAAGTTGTCATGAGAGACTTCTTGAAGTTCATTTCTCAAATCTACAGCGTCTTCCAACATTGCCTTGCTGTTATTTTCTGTTTCATTGAACTGATATAATTTTAATGATTTTATATCTTTAGATATACCTTTAACACCTGAAAAAAAAGTTATATAGCTGTGCTACCAATAATTCTGTTCACTTTTTATACTTTCTGTAAAATTTGAACCATAGATTACTGCTTTGCATTGAGCGATGGTTAGCGAGTGTAACAATGGAGAACTCACTAAATTTGTGTTAATGAGTGCGGTTACGACACCAATTTTAGAAAGACCTAACCAAAAACAGGGATATTCGCCACTATTTTCCAATATCAAGGCAATGCAATCTCCCTTTTTGTAGCCTTGGGATTGGTAATACCGGGCGATTTTATTGGAATATCGCTCCAGCTAAAATAAATGAATATGGTGCATTCTCTCCCTTCCTCCAGGTATCCTAACGATCGAGGAAGAGGACTAATTTAACTTACTCTACTATAAGTCCAGATTTCATTTTCAAAGTAGATTGCCACTTGAAAAGGATTTTTACGGGCTATTGAAGAAAATACTTCTGGTACTGTTAAATGTTTCCATTCGCACATAAATATGGTGAACTTTAATTTAAGAAATGCTCTCAGTAATCTGAAAATGATAAAATCATTGTGGGCACTTAAAGGAACATAAGTGGATAATGTCAATTTTAAAGTTATTTGAAAAATACAAAATATATTAAACCGTATCTATAAGTGTATGGTGTAAAAATATACATAATTAATAGTCATAATTAATTGATTAGCTATCTTTCAAGAGACCTTGCAAATTATTTACTATCAAAATTAATACTGATAAAACATAATATAGTAGAAATTATATAATAATAATTACAATTATGGAAAAATATTTGATATCGATGATTGATTGACTTGATTTATAGTTAATATGTATAATGCCTAGAATAGGTATAAAAAAAAAATTACAAAAAAATTAAATTCTTGAAATAATCGATGGGTGCATGATTTAGGCAGTGAAACTCGGATATAAATCATATCAATATTTCAGAAAATCCAAAAAATGCAAACATACAAATGAAAACCTAGTGGCTAGATTTTTTGGGTTTTCTAAAATATTAATAGGTATGTTTTAGAAAGCAGTTTATGACCAAATTCTGTATAACTGGAATGGCGAAATTTTTATTTTAAGATATTATTGCAAAAATATTGCTTGCAGGACATAGTTATGTTAAAAAATTAATTATTTTCATTTTTCATAGCTATTCATGAGTATTATAACTTGCATCTTAATGTTATACTTACATCACATCTCTACGAAAACATTTTACAACAATATAAATCCATCTGTAATTTTTGTCTTTATATAGCAGAAGTGCTAATGCTGCAAGAATTATATAAAGCCACTAAAAAATATTCAAATAATAATTTTAGGAAAACTGATTAAATTTCTTACCATTTTGACCGGCTGGTTTTACATGCAATGCAAGAAAGTAGCTCTCGTTATCTAGAACTGTACACTAACAGCACTAACCATCAAATTTGTACTCCGTTTGATAATATTTATGATAAGCAAAATCTAAGTATAGGTACGCATTGAAATTGAGGTACGAAATAATTATGTAAGTCTCATGAAACTAATAGGGAAATATATTAAAATAATTTTTGCTATCTTTAATCTGTACAGTTCAAACTCTTAGATAAGTTGTAATCTTATCGTGATTGAATAGCTAGAAAAGTTGTTGAATTTTGCTATCAAAATTAAGATGAATTTCTACAAGAAAATGTTACCTATTGACTGATTTGTACGGTAATTAGTAACTCATGTTACAAATCTGTATAAAATTTAAATCGGTGTTATTAAATTTTATTATATTTCCTAATAAATCACCAATTTATCTATCAATTTGTAATTATGGAATTGATATCCATAGATACCAAGCCAAAAGCTATAAATATAGTATAGATAAGAGCAGATACTTCCGTTGGTAAAATATCAATTAACCAATATTATTAAAATTAACTAACTAATACAATATCCAACTAATTAATAGGTTATCATCCGCAGTTATCATATTGTCATTAATTTCAATCAATCATGATCTACATCTTTTCTAAATTGAATCACGGCACTATAATGTATTTTTGCGATGATACAATTATCTTGGTCTATAATCGCACAGATCAGCATTTCATTATTGCCAATGGATTTCAAGAAAATAAAAAAATATGTTAAATTTTAAAATTTCTGTATGTCCTATGTAGGTACCTATTTTAGGCATTCGACAGATGAATTTTTAAGTGTAAATCATAATAATTATATGTACATAGATATTCATTCTATTTTGACGTGTGTAAATGTAAATTTTACGTATTAACACTAATAAAGAAATAAATAAATAAATAATAATTAAGACGGTTAATGATTAGGTAATTGAGCATATGTAAAACAAATATAATATGCTTGAAACGGGTTTTTTTCGTGATGTCGCATTGGCGAAAACATTCAGGATGTAGTCAAAATTAATGCTAATTAATTCATCACTCTCGATGCACATAAGAGCCAATGCGTTCAATTTTTTATTGGATAATGTAGACCTGTGGTAGTCCTTCACTCTTTTCAATGCTGAAAACGATTTCACCCCCGCCCGTACAGTTTGTCACTGCTTTGCAACAAACATCAGCAAATATATTGTAAATTTTCCTGTCTTTTAATTGTCTTAGAAAATCTAACAATCCATTCGATGAAAGACCTAGTAGATCTTTGACTTGAATTATCTCGGCTCCTAATAGGTCATCGAGATCATCGTTGTACTTTTTAATCAAGGTTAACCCTTAATCGCTATCGTGAGGTCTCCCGCATCAAGTTTGAATTAAAGATGTTTTTATATGCCGATAATTCTTTTGGTGTTATTAAATGTCAATAAAATCTTAAAATTAATTACTTATTAATTTTTTATGGCTTACTAGAATACTAATTAAGATTCAGTTGCAAAAAAAACAACCAAAAGTTAAGTTGTACGTGGGTTTACGAAATAAACACTGCGGTCACTGAGACCGCACAGAGTAGTTATAGTGTGACAATTATTTGACATTAGCGATTTTCATTAAAAGTAATAAATCTATTACAATATAGATAGAATATGCAGGCTACCAGCTACAAAGCTTTTCTCGTAAAAGAAACTGCAAGCGGGAAAATAAAATAAAGCGCTGCAGATAAATAGCCGTCCACATAATGTAATAAAATTCTTTTATTTCTAAAACAAGATATCTACCTAGCTACTTAGAATTTTAATTACGAAAATAAAAAGTATATAATTTTTACAACTCCTGAAATTTAATTTTGCGTTTCCCGAAATTTTGCGCCCCTGAAATTTTGCACCACAAGCCCGGGCTTCATGGGACTGTGGGATAATACGCCACTGCTCTTATTCAAATTTAAAAAAATTGGATGTCAATTGATGTGGCTTACTTAGTTTGAGTTTCAATGAACTGCTAAACCAAAAAATGTTTCAGCTTAAATCAGGATTCAGAGATATTGCTCTTTTAATTTTTTATGAGCAATCACTTATAAAAAGTGTAAATTTCTACATGCTAAATTTTACGTAGGTATGTACATTATATTTACAGTTACAAAAGTAGTAGTAGATTACCTAACAAGCATTGAAGCGAGTGAGATATATATGGCCCAGGGCGCGGGAGTGGATTCCGCTACGCATTGTAAATTTTACAATGTAATCAAAATGCACTATGCCGGGCCGGATTGGTGGTGTTCGCGGGCCGTAATTTAGAGGATGTAAATTTCTACTTATTGCAATAATGCTTGATTCTCATGGTGTGGAACTCAGCACTGCACATTTAGAATTTTATGTAATCAATTTTAATGTTGATTTCCAATTCTATACACATATATAATATATTCAAGTAATATATACAAAAATGTATATAACAAAATTAAGTTGAACGCTAATTAGCGGAATTTGTGGAATTCTGGACCATAAGTATATGTAGGTATACTGGACCTAAGGTTGACGAGGTTTTAAAACGGGATGAATAGGGACACTTTATAGTGTTAATGCATACCTGAGGCTCACAGATTTGGTCGAAAATGATTAATTTTCATTCATCAGTGGGGTGAAAGGGGACACTGTTTTAAATTAAGCGGTTTTTAATGCTTTTGCGGCAATGTCCCCATGCAATCAGCTGGAGAGTAAAGTTTCATCCGGAATTTTCTTGCACGTCTTTGTACCAGGTGGCGCTGCGTATTTTCGAACCATTTTGAGATCTCTCATTAATAACAAAATCATCAATTAAGCCACTGAAATATTCAGGAATTTTAAATTTTGAAACAATGTATGAAAACTATGAGCCCCAAAATGCTTTTAGAAGAGAAAAAATTTTAAATGAAGCAAATCAGTACACGGTGTTCCCATTCAAACTTTATCTTCCGAACACTCATTTTTTTTCAGGAAATATTAATAAAACCTCTTTATATGGTTTTAATTTTTTGCTTTTTATGGAAAAATAAGGTATCATAGTGACAAAAACGATGGTTTGGAGCATTTTGAGCATATTCTTAAATAATGTAATAGTTTACCTTAATTTATTAATAAAATAATGTTTCAATAAAAATAAACATTTTGTGAATGAAATTTTTAGTTTTGTAGCTGCTTTATTTATTATTTTCTGTCGAATGGATTGGTTTTACCAAGTTTTACCAAGATTTTTACTAGACAAAAGTTGCAGTCCGTTAAATTTCCTATCCGGAATGGGGCGTCAAATTTTTTGTAAAATGTTTTGTTTAAAAGATACAGGATTAAAAAAAAAACAAAATAAAAAAATTCTCGAACTTATCAACATTTTTTTACTTATTTTAATTTATAACTCGAAAACCGTTGATTTTCGACAATAAAAGGTTTGAATCTAGTTTGTAGATTATTTCACGCTCTTTAAAAAAGCACTAATTCATTTTAACCGAAAAATCAAAATTTTCTTTGCTATGGCCATATGAAGGTGTAAAGCTCGCGTGGGCTTGAATTTAGAATTTTTTTTGTTAAAAATGGTTCTTAGAAAATTGTTCTCTAACACTACCTAAGTTATGTAAAGTGAATTCGGGGACACCCTGTATATTCTATCAAGGCACCAAACATGTGTGCCTAAGGGCGCAGAGGTACCTTAATCCGCCCTGACCCGTAGCTGCAAAACAGAACTAGATGTTACGCAAAATCGGAAGAAATCGTAAACTGTCCCTATCAGGCGCGGATACAGGATTTTTTTTAGGGAGGGGCAATTTTTGTGTGATTTACATAATTATCTTCCAAAAAATTTGTTTTAAACAAAATTTTAGTTTATTTGACAAAATTATGAAATTGGTCAAAATAAAGTGCTTTGGTCATGAGTCAAGGGGGGGCAATTGTCCCCATTGCCTCCCCCTTGTATCCGCGCCTGGTCCCTATTCACCTCACCTGTCCCCTTTCATACCGTTGGACATCTTTAAAACAAAATGTGAATTGAACTAGATGTTCACAATAAATAGGGAGATATCATGTAAAACAATTGGTTGCAAGTGATAATTGATTTTATATTTACGTTTCGTCGGCTTAGTTAGAAACCCTCGTAAGTCCAAATTGCACAATTTTACAGGGGCAACAAAAAACGTTTTGAAACAAGCAGTTTCCAATTTTGGTACATATTCTTTTATTGTGTACTTATTATAATTTTATTTTTATAATTACACAATAAAAGAAAATAGATCAAAATTGGAAAGCTCTGTTTGTTTTAAAACGTTTTTTGTTGCCCCTATAAAATTGTGTAATTTGGACTTACGAGGGTTTCTAACTAAGCCGACGATTTGCATTTAATTTATAAAAAAATACATATATTGCAATAGCGTCTTTTATGAATTAGAGGTAGCCACAGCTTTCCTAATCTTTAATTTGTTTTAGATTATCTATTTATCTATCTATCTATCTAATTAAAAGCAAACATTGAAAATAGATACCTTTAACTTCTAATTATTAATTACAAATGAGTAATACAGATAACATTAGAACGGAAATTTTTGTATATAATCAAATTGAACAAAATAATGAAGAAATCATCTACAGGTTGCGGGAAAACAAAAACGACAGTTATCCTACGACGCCTTTCTGTTTTCCATTTTCTCAAAAACTATAGGTACACGTCGAAGTCGGCGATTAAATTTTTTTATTTTTTAAAAAGAGTTGATCGATTGGGGACGAGATCGAAACCATTAGTCATCTAGAAAAGTCACTTTGAATTTTATAATAGTATTTCTATTTGTTAATTTTTCATTCCATAATAATAATTTATTCTTAGTGCGTCCCTACAAGTCAAATAGTTTTTTGGATTGTGTGTTGTATAAGAAACGTATCATCATAGACATATATGGAAAAATAACAATAATGTGAATTGGTATGTAGACAACCGATGTTCGGGTATAAAATTTAAATTTGGATTCCGTTTAAAATTTGAATTATTAGAAGGTGAAATTTGTTTTATTTTTCAGATAATACAGTAAAATGGTGCTCAATGTAAGTGCAATCTATTGAGGAAAAACTTCTGTTTATAAATGGCTTTTATAAATTGCAATGGATTGGCTTAATCGAAAAAAATCAAAATAAAAATTTAAATTATTAATCTAATAGGACATACCTACAAAACATAATAACAAAAATACAGAAAAATGAATACCAAACAACAGATAATATTGCTGTTGAAAAACCACAAAAAGAATTATTATTGAGAAGTTGCGGAGAGAGATCAACGAAATAATAAAGTAATGCAATTAGCTGATTGAGGAATTCGAAAGGATATTAGATGATGAGAGTTAGACCACATCAGAAGTTAAAATAATCAAAGGCAAGGTTCCGCAATAGTACATGTGAAGTAGTTTCTAAAGTTACAACCATCAATGGTCAAAGCGTTCAAAGTAAGAGAAGGATGGCATTTTATTACATAATAAAATTTGTAATTGTAGGTTTCTATGTGATATTATGTTCAGTAAATGAATCGATTTGGTGATAGCTGGAGATAGCGTTCATTTATTTTCATATTGTAATCGATATTGTAGCTACTAGCCGCTAGGAAGCGCTAAGCGAAGTAAATACATTTCACAACACACTCTTATAGTATGACCCACTTTCTGCAGGAATTCATGCACATTCCTGCACGAATGAATCAGGTTTATGACGTATAGTATGACGTAGCACGGCGCTAGATGCAAATAGGTAAACTGTAAACGTAATACAATATTAGGACCAATTAATAATGAAACATCCAATATATTATTTTTATATTAAGTTTAAATTATTTAATTAAATTTGATATAATTATCGAATAGGTTATTACAGATTGAGAAGTGGGGTTGAGGCAGTAAGTTGGTAACGTATATTTTTGAAAATTATGGAAATATAGCTACTTATTTAAAAAAAAATTATTATTTAATTATTAATTTATTATATTACACACTTAATTTTTACAACAATCGAATGGATTAAATAACTCGATAAACACAATTAAAATTTAAGTCAAAAATAAAACTGAGATAAGAGTGCCAAAAATGTAGATGTGGGTTCTACCTGTCCGGCCAAGTAAAGTGCATTACGCTTATTGCTCATTATCAAACGACATAACGTACGTAATGAATTTTCAATATGATAACAAACCGCCCTAAATGAACAAGTCGTCATAAAATTAAAAGTATTACGTCAAAGATTTTTTTATGAGGCATGAAATCGAATTGAATCGTTTCACTTTCGAATGAACGTCATTAAGTTAAGTATGAAACGCGCATGTTCCTGCTGAGCTACTACAAACAGCAGGAATAGAGCTTAGCAAGCGCAGTATCCTAGTTATCTTGGGCAAGCGCACGATCGTGTGGTCCCAAGTAGGCTCTTGACTATATTTGCTGTTATGAATCGAACTTAAGTACAAACTTTGACTTCACCACGGAAACAGATATTTCGCGCGTTTTTATAAAATAATTTTTTGAAAAAGTATTTAATAAGTGTTTTCGTTTTGAACTATTTTTAACATCACGTGTGTGCTTAAGTGTAATCTTAAATTGAAAAATCTTTCACGTATTTGCGCGGAAATTTTTGTATTTTTAAACTTTTGTGTTATCTCGTTTATCTATTTGTTTTTTTTTTAAATTAAACTACATATTTGTAAGTGCGTTTGGAACAACCAGTGCGTTTTATCGAGCATCAATTTTCTTTAGTATGGATAAACTGAAAAGGAAAAGTTGAATTTGAAAAAACATTTTGAAAGTGCGTACACGCGTAACCTACTATTAAATTTTAGACGCAATTTTTCGGTAGTGAAAGTTGCCTGCCAGTGAAAGTTCATTCAGACTAATTTGAACTCGTAAACTTTTGTGATTCACGTTTTTACCTGTGGAATTCAAATAATATAAAAATGGATTCTCCACAAATGTACGATAATCAGCAACATTCGCAATCGAATAATGTTGTGGGACATGATAAAAAAACAGTGATAATAAACAATAATAATTTAACTAATTTGACCAATAGCACGGGAACGACCAAACAAACAGCGGCACTATTAAAACAGCATCATATACAACAATATCAGCAGCATCAAGGAGAACTCAGTGATTTAAATAGCCCAGAAATTTCATTAGATTTACAAAATTTAATAGACGATTCTCAATTTAATGAAGGCATTTTCACCGATATATTACAAAATCAGGTGTCGGGAAAACAACTGCAAAGTTTACATCCTAGACAGATAATGAATAATTCAAATTATCCGCGAACTACGTTAGCTTACATGCCCCAACCTGTACATAGCGGAGCTACATATGCCGGTAACGGAAATCAAACGTCGAGCAGCGATTCGAATAGTTCAGGAATAAGTGAAACGCCTTTAATTAAAGAAGAACCAATGGATCCACAAGACTTTAGAAGATCATGCAGTGTAAATGTATTGGGCAATAACTACATGCAAGGTGGTCCATCTTATCAAAATAACGGAAGTACGGCAGGTTTTTCGTCACTCACACCCAGTACAGTTTTACATCATCAACAAATGAATGCGATGAAGAACAAAACCCTAATGATGAATCAGCATAACGCAGCACGTAAACATATGAAACCGTGTGATAAAAATAGTGACGAGTATCGCAGGCGAAGAGAAAGAAATAACATTGCAGTAAGAAAAAGTCGCGAAAAGGCAAAGGTGCGCTCTCGAGAAGTCGAAGAAAAAGTAAAAGTTCTTCTTAAAGAAAACGATAGGCTGCACAAGCAAGTCGATGGATTGAACGAAGAGTTGAGTGTTTTAAAAACTTTTATCAGTAATGCTGCCCTTCCCGATCACGTAATTCGAGAATTTACCAAATACGTAGAAGCAACTGGTCACCAACATATGTAAGTATTATCACCCAATTTTCGCATTGGCCAAAACTAATTTTGTTTTTTATCCATTAGACTCGAAGAACGATCGAGGGGGATGGATATGATGGATTATGGACACTAGCTTAGGAAAATCGAAATAAATTTAAATTATTCATATCTCATAGACTAAATGCAATTATGTATTAGTATACGAAAGAAAATCCGTCGAGCTCGAAATTTGTTTTGAGCTGTAAAAATCGAAAACGACAATCATTAAGCCTTGTATACGACAATAAGGTTCGTTAAAAGAAACTCGATAGTTTTTATACTATAGGATTTTGTCCAACTGTTCAACTAGTAATAATTGCGGAATATAATGTTACCTATAGATCTCTTGCATGTCGAAGAATTATTTATTAAAACGAAAACATTTTGCGAAGAAGTAAGTCAATCATGTCGTAGAAATTCCTCGGAAAATGTTATGAAAGATTTAGCTTTTAACGGGTATTTAAATAAAAATAGTAGAATACTTATTCCGTTCGTTTTTGTGATTTATTAAGGTGTATTTTAAAAATTACAAAATGACTTACAACCGAAACTATCGTACCTTTCTTAAATTTAGTAGATAATTTAGGATATATTTTTATAAAAAATATATCGTTGTTGTAATTTTTAATTTTACTGTAAAATATATTTTCAGTTTAATATATTTTATGTATAATAATGTATATTGTATTATATTTTAATATATTTTCCAAAGATGACGATTTGTAAGTGTATTTTTAAAACACGGATATTGTTTGGTGTACATTTTATACTACCTACTTAATAATATATTTTTGTTTTTATTTAATAAATCGTCGAAATAAAAACATTTTTCTTATTTTATTTCATATTTTACCAAATCTGTAATTTCATATATTTTACAAAAATATTTCAAACAATAATAATTCCTTAAATATAAAAAAAACCTCATTAAGAATATTCTTCTCCTATATGCCAAAACGACTTAAAAACATTCAAATTCCTAATAATATAAAATGATCACAGATTGGGTATAATTGTCATATCTTCAGATTATCTATCAGAAGATGACCTACATCGATAAAAAAAAATTTTGAAACCTCCTCTGAAGGTTTTGAACTTTGACAAACGATATCACAAAATTTATGCTTTAAATTTTCGATGTTTACGTAAATTTCAAGCACGTTTAATTTAAGTGTAAACACTAATAATAAATGTAATTTTACGTATAAAATTATTGTTGTTTGCTGGCCCCATTGGAAAGTTTTTCAGGTTCTTTGTTTACCATAGCGAAGTTATGGCTCTAATTCCCAAAGGTAGGTCAGAAAAGGATACTGAAAAATGCAAGACAACCTGATCTGGATTTTGCATTCCTTGAAACAACACGATTTTCACTTACCAGAACAAGAATATTCTGCAAATTGTACCTCTAAGGGACTATGAAGTGGCATATTTCAACCTCCGGAAGTTATTTTGCGATATTGAAAATTAATGTTGCGTAACTTTTGGGTATTTCATTACCAAAGACTAAGAGTCATCAATTAACTTGCTAATATTTTGTCATTGTTTCACTGTTAGATAATAAAGTATAAAATACAAGAATTCAAAGGCGTACCAGACGTCCTTTGCGTTACTACATCTCGGCCTTCAAAATGTAACAGCTTCAGTTTTTAAGGTGTACGTAGATTTCGAATATAAAATAATATGTCACAGAACTTTGTTTATTTATTCAAATGATTACAAAATAAACAAAGCTTTAGTAAAATATTTGGCAACCTAAAAAATTCTAAACTTGTTTTCAAATTAACATACCTACACATTGATAAGAAGTAAAAAATTTTATCAATTATTAGATCTTTGATTGCCATACTTAAAAATTATAGCGTGTATTTCAAAAATTTTCAACACCTAAGTGTATGTTTATGTAAACAAATATTATGTAATATTAATAAAATTAACTCGATAAAGCTGTGATAAAATTAACAGCACATAAAACAAATTTGCTTCCATAAGAAAATTACTTGAATTCTAAAATAAACACACAATTTAATCCATTTTATTTTATTGAAGGTCGTACACTTCATACTTGAGTAAATTGAGTAGGTATAATAAGATTTGAAAACTATCTATCTATGTTTAGATTCGATAAAGCGTGATAGACAGTGTAAACTATTATAGTTTTTTTAATAATCTGATAGGTAGTGTTAAAAAATATAGTTGACATGATTTTTCATAATAATCAACAAATTTCTGTTCCCATTTAAAGATTACCTACTGACGCCACGTCAATTGAGATTGGGGCAATATCGGAAAATTCATTCATTTAAAATTTAATCTTAAAATATATCAACAAATTGCAATTTGCTATTATAGATTTAAAAGAATTTTATTGTATGATAATAAAATAAAATTAGTACTGTGTTCGTTTTAACCTAACAATATCTTAAGATATTGCTAGGTATAGCTTGTATAATAAATTAATATATAAATCGATAGTTTTTCTACGGAAAAAGATGCAATTTAATGGTGGTAAAACTAATTACAATAAACCTACATTTATATAATGTCAAATAGTTGTAGTGACAGCAGAAAGATAATTTATAGTAATAAAACATTATTTCAAAATGTATACTCGTATATCTAACTGTTATGTATTATGTAGAATACCTTAAAATTTAATATTATTAAATTAATATTACTATTAAATTTGTTTTTTATTATTTTAAATTTTCAAAAGTATATTATCAAAAATTTCGCATTTTTCATCGATTTCAATATTAAAATATATTAGAAGAAAAGTTTCAATATGACAAACTAAATAAATAAATTAATTCCTACCACAAAATATATAAATATAAGTTTATACTTTGGGTTTTTAAGGTAATAACTAAAAACTTTCACTAAAGTTAAAATTGTAAATTTTAACAACGAATTCATAAGAATCTTAAGTTAGAGTTATAGGTGTGCCTCAAAATATTTAAGACTATATATGTATTGATTCTGTTATCATTGAATATAAATTATCTAAAAAAAGAGAAATCGAAAGTTAAAAATTCTAAAAATTAATTTATTCCAAAATATTATAGGTAATATGTACCTACTTGATTCCAACTGGACAATAATCAAAACATTATTGAATAACTTTAAAACATAAGTAATATGTATAATAAAATGACTATAAGAGATATAGTACCTAATTTCTTATACAACGTTTTGGTTATAAAAAGTCAACCAAAGGAGCAAATATTGCTACTTAATTTTTTCTATATCTGCTGACTTTTGGATAATATGTTAGATAGTCAGATATCCTATAGAGAACACTTACTATTTACTAATGTGAACATTCGGCAGTTAGGTGCACGTTAGCGGTTCTATGGTCGTTTAGAATAATGCTAAGTTTTAGTTTTTATTTTTTCAATTGCCAGTACCAATGTAATGAGATCAGTATTTCAACACTGATCAATTAGTAGATCAATTTTTTTCCTGTTTTGTCATTCGTAACTGTTAACTTCAATAATTATGGCATTTAATAAATTTTATAGGTTAAAATTCTTTTTATTTCTTCTAGTAGCTTTGGTTAAAAATAACATTTTAAGTTGGTCACTCGCATGTAAATGTCAACGTCCATGTTTACATCTATTAATTTGGTATGTTGGTAGTTTGTATGGAAAACTACGACTTTTGTGTTTAAAATTGGTACTGAGACAGTTCACTTTTGTTTAGTTTGGAGAAAAAGACATCTTTTCAGAAATAAAATACACCGTAAGTAAAATTTCGCAAACAGACTTTTATTTTTCAGGTATCATGTATTAATTCTATGATAATATTAATATTCTATGATATATTAATAAAATTTCAACACATTTCAAAAATATTAATTAACTTACTACAGAGGCGATAAAACTATGCAATTGGTAAAATATTTGTGTTAGCACATTTATTTACAAACCTCAATATTTGGTCTACATAGAAAAAATTTAAACAAACAAATATGTTACAGTCACACTAATAATAGCATAGTGTATTATTTACCTAATACTTCCAATTGAACAAGTAAAAATCAGCTACTTCTTTGTTAATTTATATAATTGACAGAATCTATAGTTACTATCAAGTAAGTCAAAATTATAAGTGTTCTGAATAACGTCACTTTGAAATTAAAATTTTGTCCTTTTTCGCAATAATGTGTCAATTGACTAGGTTCTGTTTTTGTCTGCCGGTTAGGTTTGGCTGCTTATTGGGATCAATTTTTGAATTCGTAAGTAAGTACATACATACCTATAATATATTTTAACAAGAAATCATCAAAACTGAAACGCTAAACGTAAACTGGTAATTATAGGAGTATAATTGAGGAACAGGTCATTGAAATCTACAAAGTTGATATGTTTCCAACACAGCATCTAATCAGGATTTGGTGAGATCAGTTTCATGCCTAAAATTTTAAATAAAATCAAAATATGATTCGTCGAGATTTATTTTGAATTATATTGGTTTGTTGCTAATTTTTCATTTCATACTGACTGAGAAAACGGCCCTGATTGTTGTTCTTTTATTCATTCTATGTTTGAAATATGTTATCTACTTTATAGATAATATTGTAAACTAAAATAAAATTAAATAAATAATTTATAATTTTAGATTCTAATCATATTTGAAACGATTTTTTGTTCTATTTACATAAAAGAAAACCAAATAGGTAAGTTTATAAGATATCATTAGACGTATTTACCTAGTTCAGATCATACAGTCTCATGTTTTAAATAATTTTTCTGTTCAAGATTCGAAAGCTTTAATAGCGAGCAGAGCTAGTGTTCTTACATTATGCAGCATACTGCTGTTTGTAGGTGCTCTAAAGGTAAAATTTACTTATATCTTGTAATTTTTAAATTTTTTTACAGCAATGTTAATAAGAATTAATTAGGAGTATTTATTTTAGAGAGACAGAATATGTGCCATATTACATGCATTTTTTCTTGGATCGGCATTATTTGTGGAGTTAATATTTGAAATTTTTCTTTTTAATTTTTCTATTTTACAATATCATGCAGACTGGGTTACTTGCTATATAATTTTTAATCGTAGTAAGTATTTTTTGTTGAACTAAAATATTTAAAATTGAAAACTAATTTTTATTTTTAATACAGGTTTCTTCCTCTATATGGTGTTTGCGAGTTCTTCACTAGCTATTCAAATAAAAATCAGAATTAATAGAGATATATCCCAAGAACCACATCGACAGCGCCTAATGAGTTCAGCTTTGTCTTCCGAAATTTATGGAGTGTAAATTATTCGTGGTACAAAATCGAAATTTATGAAAAAATGCTGTACCATAAGTTAAATTGGCATTTAAACACCTAAAACGATTCACCAACTTGTCGAGATTCATTTTGCATTTTTGCTGTATCATGACTGTTGTGGTATAACCACAAAAATAAAGCGTGAAAACCAGTACTGTTCATTTTCTTGTATATTAATAATAGTGTGATGATTAATAATGTTATGATCAGAAACTAATAAAAATGATCTAAACCAAAACAGTGTACACGGACATAAAATGTTCTTAGATGCAGTGGCGGATTAAAGAGGGCCCACAGCCCCGGACCCTGCAAGGGAAGGGGCCCGATTTATGTGAAATTATTATTAAAATTTTCAAATTTCCGTAGCCATTGATAGCATTTATTTGATAAAAATTTCATTTGAATTTTGTGGTTACTTTTGTATTGCAATAAAACCTTCAAAATTTTCTAACGTTTAAATCCTGTTGACATTGAAAACTCAAATTTTCCTGCCTGCGGCGCTTGTGGGGACTTCGCCCCTCTCCGCCCCTTTAGGAGGCCCAAAAATACGTTAGGGCCCCGGGCCCTAGAGTGTCTTAATCCGCCACTGCTTGGATGTTATTAATTAATTGACTGGCATTACCAGAGGTGGCTATGGGGGCTGATATTCAGATGGTTTATAAGACGTTTTTATAAAATCATTAAAAGATTAAACCAAAATATGCAAATTTTTGTCTTTATGTAGAATATTGAATTAAATTTAAAAAACTTGGGTTATTAAATGTTAGTAGATATTTATTATTAGTGCTGCTATTATACTATTATTATTGTACTATTATATGTATATTTTGTTGATACGATAGTTTTAATGCTAATAACTTCAAATGGATACGTACATACATATGTATTTTTGTAGTGTTTATTTTTACAATATAGATAATATATAAAACATCAACTATGATTCTTTTAGATACAAGCAAATTTATATATATTACGGTAACAGAGGATATCTTATCTATGAGAGACAAATTTTTTAAAATGTTGCTGTTTGTTAAACAGTTTTATTGACTACAAGAATTCAGTGTTTAACCTTTCATTTTTCACTATAATAAATTCACTTATTTACCAATGAGATATATAATATAGTTGAGTGAATTGCCGAGCGCTAAAAATGGTATAGTTTTTCGTGCCAAAATTCATGAGTTTAACTGATAGATACAATACAAAATTTGAATAACCATATACATTTTATAAGGTGTTTTAAAATAATAAAAATATTTGTAAACAACTGATGAGGTTATTTTAGTTCTTCAATATTTCAATTAATAAGATCAATATTTACATACAAAAAAATTTAAAAAAAAACATAAATGTTATGCTTAGGTCTGTTGGTGATTGAAGTTACCACAATGTTATCAAAGATTTTTGTATATCGATCTTTCCTCTTGGTTTGTAACAGTTTTTTTGTCGCATTTTCTTATATGTATACTGTTTGCATTATTTTAATATGTTTCCTAGATCTGTATATTATTATTAAATAATGTATGTGTATTATGGCAAAATTATTCCTTTAAATTTTGTAATATTTTTTAATTTTGCAATTTAGGATCTTAAAGAAAGCCTTGAAGTTATATATTATCCAAAAATAACGACGTTCTACGTTGGGATCCTTTCAGAATCAATGAAAAATATAATGATGGCATACTAAAGACTAAAAAGCACAATATTATATTAATAAGTAGGTATGTTTATAGTTGAAGATGTGCTCTTTTAATATGCAATTATATTTTGATTAACCGTTCTGCTCTTGAAGTTATATTTACAAAAGCATTATAGCAATTGCATGAACCAAATTGATGATAATTTTGTATGACAAATAAATTATTAATTAAATTATTTAGAGAATAGCCAATTTTTAAATTACATATCAATTTATCTGATTACAAAATTTAAAATTGAATTCTTCTGAAAAGCTTATCGCAGTATAAATTATTGTAAATTAATATGTATAATACAATAAATTTATCACAATAACAATAATTTATTATCAAGAGTAAATATAACAACACCTCAATTTTTAAGCGATAATGTGCCTTGTAAATACGTCTGTATTTACAGTTGTTTTCTTGCAATTACTTGAAACCAACAAAGCATAAGAATTATTTACAATAATTACTACTTATCGAATTAAAAAATAAGTAGCTTTTAAATATTTTGCTTAGTTGATTTCAATAAACAATAATATTAAAAATAGGTTCTTAAAGTCAACGGAAAGATTTAGGTCAAAATTATGGTAACAACAAACAGAAAAAGCGAATTTGTACATAATAGAAAAATTAATCTGGGAATTGGATATAAAAGTAAATTTTGGCTTTGTTCTAAGAACAAAACATAAAGGAATAAAAATAAAATTTGATGTACTGCTATTCAAAAAAAAAATTTAAATACAATAAAATATGAAAAGATATTTTTCAAAAATTCTGGATTGAATCAAGGAAAAATTGGAAAAATTGATATGCTGGAAATTTCAATAATTTGGAATTTTGAATTTTATATTTGTTTTTTTAAACTAATTTGATTTTTATTTGTAAAATATTTAAATGGTTATTGGTATATTGTAAAATTTAATGATGAGGTGCAAAAGATATTATGTAATTAATTGGTTGGGTTGAATTTTATTTGATACATAATATTGTGTAACATTGTTTGAAAATATTTTGTAGTTGAATAATAGTTGGATGACATTGAACGAAATTTGGTTTTAAATTTGGGAAAACGGAAACTGAACAACTGGATGTTTTTACGCGAATAAAAAATTTGATTGATAAAGCGAAAAATTATTATACGAAAAGTTAGTATAATAAATTGCAAAGCATGTAATTATTTGTAAAAATTTAATGTCGTAAAATTTGAAAGATGAATTTACATTTTATTGGAAATTGGACGAACGGCATTTATTACCTGTTCATGGTCTACCTATATTAAAAATGTACTATTCCGTTTAAAATAAATTTTAACCAATTTGGAAAATTTTATATTTATAATTATATTTACTGAAAGGTGAAATCAACCTCAATTTATAGGATATACCATCGTAATATATACATATATTGCTATATTGTTTTTGGTTAAAACATTATTTTTAGATCAATTTTATGACATTTAGATTATGCAGCATGGAAGATAAAAGTTAAAATTACCTTCACTAAACACCCTAACAGTATAAGAAACTAACTTACAAATAAGAGTAATTGGCGATAACATTTGATGATTATTTAATTTTATATGCTTACTAGAGCATTTAAATACATTTCGGTTTCATGCCTATGCTGTATTTTAATAGTTTATTAAAGAATATCTAGCGTTACGTATTTTACAAATGGAATTTTTTAGAGATTATGTATTTTATTAAAACGATAATTTAATATTTGTTGTTAATCATTTATTATACCTGACTCAGTTTAATACAATTGAGAATAGAGGACTTGACTTTAATGGCTATAGTTAATAGTATTAATAATGCTAATGTGTAATTTTCAATATATAATTATTTAAATAAGGTTCAATTAGGGAATTTTACAAATGAATATTATCCGTTATAATTACAACGTGTGAGATAAAGGTAAATTGAATAAAAAAATATGTCTTCGAGGCAGCACAATTTTTAAAAAAACATTTAATCCATTAATCTTATATTTTCTAAATTATTTCTTTGAAAGGAGCAGTCAAACTATCACCTTTGGTGGTCGTTGCATTGTCGTAGTTTACCCTAATGATTATAATAACTATGTTTTGGGTAAATAAATATAATTAATGAATAATCTATTTACCTATATTTTAAATTTTATAATAGAATTTACATTTTCACTTAAATAATAAATAATAATATGCTGTTAATGCTACAACTAAAACCAAGCCTAGCGGTCGTACCTAACCTACACGTGCAAAAATAATTTGGCCTCCCTATTAATAAGTCATTAGAGTGGGAACAAAATATACGTAATAACAAAAATTGAAAATAATTTCAAGTTTACAAGTTTTCCTTCTTAAATTAATTATTTTTTGATAATATAAGTAAAATAAAACTAAAATAAATCTTCACAATTGCGGCGCTTACAATACAATTATTATTATTGGTACCGCTTAAATGTTATAATTAAATTATTTTCCACACAATTACTTATGTGATTTAAAAACCAACCGAAAACTTTCCTTAATATTTTAATATGCCGCTAAATTTCTCTATAAAATTTTTAAACAATTTATTATTGAATATATAATTAATTAAACTTTGAAATAGAGATATATGACGAACCCCTAGTGAAAATGGGAAAACACAATTTATTCATTTAAGTTTTTGTATGATGTACCTACATCACAAAACAAATATATGAAAACTTTTACTTTCTTTTCAACTTTTACTTTTTTTAAATTATGCTAATTATCACTTACGGAAATTAACTACATGATACATTTCGTGATCTAAAATTTTGTGAAGGTTATTTATAAACTCTTAAGTGCTTAAGAAAAATAATTTGTTTATAATCACAAAATTTTAATGTAGCTACATGGATATGTTATAATATATTATATTAATGTTAATAATGTAAAGCTCATAATATTTACTGTAAATTATAGTGTATACATATAACCACATTATTTTATTTATGTGTCTACTCGCTTTAAGAATAATCAAATTTGAAAAGTAATTTTAGAAACACTTCAAGTTATTTGTTAATTGTACAATAAATAAAAATTTCAGATGAAAGTATGTATATAAATATTTGATAGTATATTATGCGATGATGTTCAATATTTGCTTTTATTTGTTGTTCTCATAAATCACGTACTTAGGTACCAAAACGGAAAAAACGATAACAAATCACCACAAATTCGTATTCAAATTTTTACTAAGCGTTATTGTTTTATGGCTTAAGTAAGTTTAGCCATAGAGATCCAAAGTATTGAATCGCCTATAATTATACCCAATATTTGCGTATTATTTGAATAATTTAAAAAAGGGCCCAAAATCATTTTCTTCAATATATTGTTGTGTAATTTTAACAAATATGTTTTTTTTTGTAATTTTCGAGTTTTAAGGTTTTAAATTCAAATATTGAAGGAGAAAGGAAGGGGAGATAAGGGCAGTTTGCAAGAAAGCGAACGGACGGACGGACGTCCGATTTTTGCGTCCAATAAATTTTAATGCTATTTTGTGAGAAGTGAGATTTTGATATTGATTTATGTTATTTTGATTTGCATAAATAAGTTGAATTGTTTTGAAGTGAGTTTGATTTTGGATTGCTTAAATAAATTGCATTTTTGAATTTGGGTTGTGAAGATTGAAGCCGGAGTGGAAGCAGTTTGAAAGGTTTTGTTTTTTTTGAAGAGAGAAGCTATTTTATAAGATTGTACATTTTTGTACATTATATTTGGATTCAAAACGGTTAAAAGTTTAATAAGCTATTTTGTTAAAAATTTAAAAAGGAACGCATTTGCTATGATAAGCGACAATCGGCGAGCAGAGCCGGATAAAAATAAAATTTAGAAGAGATTAAAAATTAAAAATTTGAATAGTTAGCCGGGCATTTTGAGATTTGTAATTTTCTCCAAAACCGCGAGCATTTAATAAAAAAAATTAAGCAGCGGGGAAAATACATTTCAATTGGCGACACAACGTGGAGCTCGAGTAAATGTTTTTACTACAAAATAAATAAAGAACCGACCATGAACCCTGAGGAAGAAGAAAGCGAGAAGAATGGGGATGACAACAAAGAACACCAAAAACAAGTGGAAAAACAGGAAATCACGATTAACAAATTTCTAGAAAAAATATTAAAAGAAATGAGAGCAAATAGAACCGAAAACAAAGATAGTATTAAAGAGCTTAAAAACTTAATTTTGGCAAACAGTAACAAAATCGATCAAATAAGGACGGAATTATCCAATAAAATAGAAGAACAAGAGATAAAACTAAATATAACTATCGATAAAGCAAAAAATAATTTAACATTTGACATCAATAAGGCAAATAATGAAATAAAAAACAACGAAACCGAAATTATGGAATTAAAAATAATTTACTTTGAAGACATAAAAGAAATTAACAATCAAAGTTTAAATGTAACATTTAAAGACTACCCTTCAATGATTAATGAAGAAGAAATTGTCGGACAGAGAATGCAGAGTCTAATCGGTAAGAGTGCACATGGACGGGTGCACGAGTCGAATAAAAACCGAGTATTTGGTGAAAATAAGAAAATTACGTTTACAATAAAATTAAAATTTGCTAATGAAAATGTAAAATTTGGACACGAAAGAAATTTTGATAAAACCAAGAAAGAGAAGTTTGGACACAAAAGAAAAAATAACAGGAAGATTTTGATTGTGGTGGTAAAATTGGGAAGGATTGGAATGATGGTGGAAAGGTGGAGTCCTAAGGAGGAAACAAATTCGTGGAAACGGGCCAGATGGAAATGGAAAAAGAAGACTCAAGATTGAATGAGTTGCCTTTGATAATAAAATTTGATCAGTTTATAAAATTTAATTTAGTTTGAAGATTAAAAATTTATGAAAATTTATCGAGACAGCAAAATTTTAATTTCAGTTATAGTTAGGATAATGTTTAAATTATTGCAGGATTTTCTTTTCTTTAATAGCTTAGTTTGTTTTGAAAATTTATTTAATATGCAAGATTATAAAATGATGAATTACACAACGGGTGTAGATTTGATTGTAAACCTTGGTTAGACAATAAAATCTAACGGGGGTAATGTTGTGTAATTTTAACAAATATGTTTTTTTTTGTAATTTTCGAGTTTTAAGGTTTTAAATTCAAATATTGAAGGAGAAAGGAAGGGGAGATAAGGGCAGTTTGCAAGAAAGCGAACGGACGGACGGACGTCCGATTTTTGCGTCCAATAAATTTTAATGCTATTTTGTGAGAAGTGAGATTTTGATATTGATTTATGTTATTTTGATTTGCATAAATAAGTTGAATTGTTTTGAAGTGAGTTTGATTTTGGATTGCTTAAATAAATTGCATTTTTGAATTTGGGTTGTGAAGATTGAAGCCGGAGTGGAAGCAGTTTGAAAGGTTTTGTTTTTTTTGAAGAGAGAAGCTATTTTATAAGATTGTACATTTTTGTACATTATATTTGGATTCAAAACGGTTAAAAGTTTAATAAGCTATTTTGTTAAAAATTTAAAAAGGAACGCATTTGCTATGATAAGCGACAATCGGCGAGCAGAGCCGGATAAAAATAAAATTTAGAAGAGATTAAAAATTAAAAATTTGAATAGTTAGCCGGGCATTTTGAGATTTGTAATTTTCTCCAAAACCGCGAGCATTTAATAAAAAAAATTAAGCAGCGGGGAAAATACATTTCAATATATTCCTTTGGATGTCTCTTTGCCTATCTACAAGTACCTGTAACAGATCCTACTTGATGTTGGGTTTTTACCAACAACGAAAATTCCAAAATGTTTTCCCGTTCAATATTTAATTTGGTGCTCAATACCTTTGCCTAAATTTTCTATATTATATAGTACGAAATCTGCATATTTGAAATCTGAATGAACTTTTTTGTAGTAGGATTACGTATTAGATTATTCACTAGTCTAAAGTTTGCAAAAAACAACTTGTCAAATATCAAGATCAAGATAGCGATACAAAATGTAGTTACGCAGCAGGCAAGAATAGAGATGGTAGATGTATCCGGAAATAGTGCCTCTAGCGGGGTGAGACAGTCAATGTCAACCCGCGGCCTTCGCTCTATTTATAAGAAAACCGCTCCCATGTACCCACTAAAGGAATAGTTGCATACAATGTCCTGACCCTTTGTTTTAGAAAATGAATTGCAAATTTAATTCAATTTTTTAAGGAGAAGTTCGTTTTGGATATGCTGCATACTACAGAGATGTAATATTAGAATATAGTTTTTGAGGTTGAAAAAACTTCGAGGCTTATGTAACGATCGCGGCTTTAATTTTATTTTATTAATTTAAAAGGTGTAACAAACAATGAATAATTAAAATTTAAACATTTATTAATACTATAAACCAATGGGTACTATATAGTATGAGCGATAAAGAAATAAGTGGGTTAAAAGGTGTCAGCTGTGCTCGAGTAAACATATTTTTAGCTACGATATTTTTAGAGTTGGTCTACAGGTAGGTTATAATTTTAGAGTAAAAACTACCTAATAGAATTAAAAAAACAAACACCTTGTAGTAAGATCAAAATCTTTAATTTATATATGCAAATTAATCAGACGACATCGGGCATTGCCACATAGTATTACATTTTTAGTAGGTAAAGTTTAAAAAACTTTCGATTGATTTCAGAGAAAATATTTGCAAAAAGTGTAAAAAAGGCGTGTAAATAGTAATTTATTATTTATTGCATCCGGAATAGTTAGTAAAATTAATTTTATTACCTTTTTAATTTTTTATTAAAAAAATTATATTCCAAAAAATGAACATATCTGAAGAAATACTATATAAAATATAATACAACATATAATCAATGTGTTCATTTTGTGTCAATCATTCTGACTATTTTTCTAATTTTTGAAAAAAAAATTGTTTACTTGGAAATATATGCGGGTTAAGATATTTTTTGTCGTCCCATTTGTTTCGTCATTGGGCTATTTTATCTTCAAAATTATTTAAAAAAAGCAGAATATTAACTAAATATCAACCGGTTGTTTTTAACCTTTCACATGTAATTTTGAACTGTAATAATTTATTTAAATGATTTAACATGGTTAAAAATCAAATAATAATAGTATAATTATGTAGTTAAACAATATATTTTTAAATAAAATAATATTAGAAACAGTAAAATCTTCGGCTCCGAAGAGGTCGAACGTCGGAGCACGCGGAGTAAGGGAGTTCAATATGAGTAAGAAAGAACTCAGTAATGGCCTGGTAGCATTTTTTGAAAAGTACCTTTTCCCTTTAAAGGGAAGGTTAGGTTAGGTTTAATTTTTATCATTAATACCTATATATATCTATTTTTAAAACAACACATTAATAAATATGTTGTTTCTAATCTGTCACCTTTACTTTTTGGATTGTAAGAATTAATTGAAACTGTTATTAAGAAAATGTATGACGTAAGATCTTTCTAATATATAAAGCCACTCTTTACATGCTTCTTCGGCTATATCTTTTATTTTAACATTGACATATAATATACATAATAATAATATTAATTAAATTTTTTATATAAATAAAAGGAATAATTGGAGCAATCAAATAACAATTTAATTTCTTTCAATTAAGAAATTTAAAGCTTAATTATAGTTAACATCTATAAAAAATTATATTAATGGCAAACCCGTATAGAACCCCCAATTAAAATATTATAATATGAAATTATCACTTGAAAGCTGTAAAAGCTAAAAAAAATTTCAGATTAATTTTTTTTAGAAGTAACAGCTGTAACTACACTAAATTTAATTTTAGTTATTACTTTTTTGCACGTGGAAACGTGAAAATTTTTTAATAGCATTTGAGAAAGCTATAAGAGTTACCTGTCAGACAGATGTGAAAACTTGCTGGAAATCAAGCAAAATGGCTAGCACAAAATTTTTTTTCTAAGCCATTCTACTGCTGCTATTTTAGTTATTCTCAATTCTGAGAACTCTCACCGGTGTTCCATCGTTGTTTCTAGATTTGAATTTAGCTATGTAATAGATATAAAGTTAATTCAAACTATCTTACTATATAATAATTGACTATACCCACTAAATTGAGAGGTTAAAGCATCACGACCCACTACTTCAGGTGTAAACATATTACGAATACATTATTTGTAAGTCTTACATAACATTTTCGGGTGTTAAATTGTAAACGAAGCTGTGACTGGATAGATTCCTTTCAGTTTTATTATATTCAATGTCAAATCTTTTATTTAATGTCTTCATCAGATCAGGTTGTGTAGAAGCCGTCAGCCAGTCCACAGTAAATTGCGACATCATGAAATTGTTACTTTGTAGCCAAACGCACTCCGAGGAAGTGGCCGAGAGAAAAACATGAAGAAAGATGGGTAGACAAGTATTTGCCTTGGGTACTCTAAAATTGTTTGGCATACCTGTCTAATATTATACGAAGAGGAAGTGGGATTACAAATTTCACATTTTTATAATTTGACCCAATTCATAGTACTAATATAGTAGACAATTTATTGTAATTCCATTAAGTATACAAAATGATATAGCTATAAGTACTACTCCCCATACCACAACAATGCTATGGTAAAGAATTATTTTGTGTTACGTAAGTTAGAATTAGAAACGGTAATAGAGGAACATAATTGCGAACTCGACCAAGTTTTTATAATAAATATTATGTTTTCATTTGCTTGGTTACGATTCACTCTTATTAATTCGCTAATCCGAGTACTCGTTTAAGTGGAAAGTGTTTTAATTGAGTCTGCGCAAACTTACCTACCTTGGCACACATTTTAAAAGTTTTTTAAATTCGTTTTTGTTATGTGAGTCTTACTCGGTTATATAAGAAAAGTTTTCTATTATTTTCACTTTTAAATAAAGTTTCGATTTTTGCTAACTATTAGAAAAAGACAACCATATATATCTTTTTTCTTTTAGACCGATTGTTATAAAAGGAAGCAAATTTTAGTGTTATTTATATACTTGTAAAGCTTATCAGTTTACCTTGTGAGCACTTAATAACTTTCCATTTTCACTTTTATTTTATTAACGAATCCGTGAGTTAGTTGGTAGGTATTAGTTGCTATAGTTTTAATTAACATTTTACATATCAAGCTGATGGCATTAGATGACGAAATTAAGAATTTGTTCAACAATTCTGATTTTTACGATGATGATCATAAAAAGATCGTTCCAATTACTTTCACAAAAATAAAGATGAGAAGACAAAACTTTCAGTGCTATATGTATGCTTGTATATTATGGTTATTATTGTAAGAACTGGAGGTGTATACTGAGCATTAGCAATGCTATTACAACAGTTTTCAAGATGCAGCATGAAGTTCTCATAATGCATCTTTAAACTTCTAGTGATATATTACTCCATTCGACATTAATTAACATATTTTCTGTAATTATTAGACTATAAAACGACCTCATCGTTAATTAAGTACTATTACAACCTTAGTATTATTTTCCAAAAATTACAAAATTCAGGATATACTTTCAAATCGATTGCATCGAGACTTAATAAATCTATGTATGTTTAATTACGTTTTTCCTTCATACTCTTCAAACTTATTAATTTTTCTAAATAAACATTGAAATCAAATTAAGATAATCGCTTGATTAAATGCTACTTACGTTTTATAGCTTCCAGTTTTCCCATTAGATATAGTTTGTCTTTGATTCTGATTCACATAAAACAATAATCACCGCAAAGAATTTTTTTAAATCTATACTAATCGCAAGGTTATATATAAAAGTATAATTTTACAGATAATGTTTGTGTTTTTGTTTAGTCTACAGTTAATTAATTTTAATTACTTTATCACTGTGATCTCGGTCACCTTTATATATAGTATGTTTGAGTCTTTCCAATTGGGTTAGGAAAATAAATCAAAAAAAATTTTCTTAATTTTTATCCAATCGTGTTCACGTTTCTTACGAATTTCCCTGATGGTAGACAATTTTTTTCCCGTTCACAAGTTTTATCGAAACCATAAAAACATCAAATTCATGTATTATCAAAAAAGTTCGTTTCGGCGTAGTTTCTCATTTCTTGACTCGTGAAGATAATTAATTTAGATGATACATTATATTTATATTTATCGTCAGTACATGCATCTTTAGAAGTTATTTATTGGAATTTTAGTTTGTTTACAACTATGTAAGTATTGGCAATTAAATTAATAATTTTACTTTATCGGTCAATGAATGGATTAACAGGATCCGGATAAGACGTATAACATGTATGTAAGTGACCTTTGCTTTTTTAGTAATTTCTTTTACAATGACACATTTAATGTTACACTGTCTAGCTCGACTTGATTTGTGTTTCTCGATATTTTTAAATTTTCAAATTTTCAAACCACAATGTCTTGTATGACGGCATATTTTTTGAAGATATATATGCAGATTGCAGATATTTAAAAACATGGTGATTTAGGATACTCCATGGTGGAGGAGAAAAATTTCTATGGAATTTAATATTCTGTATAAATAATTTGTTGACATGCATCCGTAAATGGTATTTTCTTTTCCAACTCAACCAAGTTCTATCGATATTTCATTGGTTAAATTATAACAGTTTAAAAATCATTTTCTATAGAACAAAAATTTCCTTAATTTACCTTTGTTGATTCACAATGATTTGAAGTGTGAGAAAATGTAGTTGTAAGATGACTTCGGTGTGTGTGCTCGAAATATTTTTTTAAATAGGTTACTTTTTTTTATCAAACTCAAATAGAATACGTCATCGATAAGAAACTACGTGGTCTAATGATTTGTTGACTTGATATACACTTGCTTAGCGAAATAAAAATTACGATTTGTTGATCACGCTAATCTCATTGCGTTTTCGTTTCATGCTATTAAAAATTATGGAAAACGTATTTTCAAATAGTAAACACCGTTATTGCACCATATTGCATTGTGGATAAATAAATATTATTGTTTTGGTGTAGTAATGTACGTAGTAATATTGCATTGGACAAGAGTGATCAATACATCAATCAATTAATTTTGGTTCTTTTTCCTCAGCCTCCCATAATCACCGAAACAGTAAATATAAACTTAGAAGAAGATGTACTATTGAGAATGGTGAACATCCGGGGAGAGGGAGGAGAGACTTTTATTCTACTCATATAAAAAAACACGTCAATAATAAGAAGTACTTTAGTGCCGCCAGGTATTTTCCCGGAAATATAATTGTTAATAAAATTCTTTCCATCTTTCAGATTTTTATTCGTAATAGGCTATACAATTGTATTAAGCATACAATTTAATTACTAAAAGAAAACTATCGGTTTCAACTGCAATAATTAGGTTTTTAGTAATCTTGAAAATCTAGCTTTTTATATACTCGTGCCTCGTGTTAATAAGTTAAAACAAATAGTAGTGTTTTCCTTTTTTAATACAACTACTTATGATAATATTATGTATTATATGAAAAAAGCTGCATGCTATAAAGAGATACCTATTGATGTCAATGACTTCTTAAAGCGTCTAATGGCTAACTTTTTCGGGTATCTAATGACTGACTTTCAAACGAATGCCCGATGGTTATGCTACCGAAAAACTTGATTCTTGCACTACACGTGTAACACAAATAAACACAAGGTTAAGACCTTGAATTATGCTGCTGATAAGAAAGCTGCATGAAAAATTATTGGGAATTAAACACAATGCAATTCGATAACATTTTAATAATTGGTGCCAAGTAATTCATATAATAACGAACTACGTACACTATGACATTATTGGTTATAAATAGGTAGGTACCTACGTCGCCTTATTAATTAAATGATTTTTTTTTAATGAAAATTCCGTATACACTACACATTATCTGAAATTGCTACATAAACTTCTGTTAAAGATAAAAAATTAACACAGTGGTTATGGAAATATTGGTACGCAGTGTTTGTTAGAAATTAGAATGTTTAGAAACCAAATTTTTAGTGTATAAGCAGTTAATCATATCAGATAAAGATAAGGGAGATAATTTTTATTGGACCAACATTGAAGTTTCCAGTCGTAAGTTATCAAACCGGCGACGAAATTCAGAAAAATAAATTTTGAAGCTTAGTTTTTGCTTATATGTTACAACATCCAGTTTCTCATTCGGGGAAGTTTTGTAACAATTTATGCTTAATAAAAAAAATATTCAAATTTTATGTTAACAAAAAATTGGATTTGAACATCTAAATATTTATACGATACTGTAATTTGAAAAGATAATTGGAATTACAGAAGATACTGTAATTTGAAAAAGACATAAACATTTTACAAATCGAATCTTCAAATTTTCACAAGAACCTGTAGGTAAAAATATTTAATTTTTTTGTCGAGTGCCCTTAAGACTATTACCGTTATTGAATTTGGTTGAAATTGTGGAATTTCAAAGCTTCCTAAATTTTATTTGAATGCTTAATAATCCCCCGAAGAGGAGTTTTTTCCCATTCAGTGAAACAAATAACATGCGTAATTTACCCACCGTCAATTATCATTTACATATTTTGACTTTAATTGTCTATTAAATTGAATAATTCTACATTTTATAAGAATCTACTATGCCAAACATAAAATTTTAAGATTCCTTACGTTTACAAATACACGTGTATGACCTTGATTATTTGTGCTTGGATTCCTCTTATACTTTATACTCATGTAAAATCAAGTAAAACGGTGCCTGTAACTTTCTATTTTACTTTGTTCAAACGAGTTTAAATTTTTTTAACACAATTCATAGAATAAGATCGATAAATCAAAAAGTCACGACTTAATTTTTATATAAATTTTAATTGTTAATACTGTTGATTGCGACATACGGCACAGTAGATAGAATCTGTATCTGCTATTTCCCAAAAGCTTAATTTTATTGCTACTTAACCGTATTATTTGCTTCTGTATAATTTGTATAATAATCTGAAAATGTATGAGCAATTTCCCTTTCTGGTTCTTTTTTGCATTCTTTACACGGTTATGGTAATAACACCGTTTTATAATTATGTTATTCATAATTATGTAAATATTACAAATCAGAAAACTCTTATCGGCTGTAGGTAATTTGTCATTTCCACGATAAGTCCTAAATGAAGTTGATGGTAATAATTTAATGATCAATTTTGTTAGGTAACGAATTTGCGTGTGTTAGACTTTTAATTACAGTTAACGATTTTTTTATCAATCCCGATTACCGATAACAATAGTTTTGTGGTATCGACGCAGGCGATTTATTGAATTACGTACAAAATGGGCAATTTAAATTTAAATATTAATCGTAGTTGATACATACGTAATTTTTGCATCAATGGTTGAAAATCAATCATTTAAATTACTACGACATCATTCTTTCAAACGTCTGCAAAATATATGACATCGTCATCCAACAACGTAAAAGTTGAATGAACACCCAATGAACAAAGATAATGTAATTATTTTTATTCTAGGTGATGCAGTTTTGAATAAGATTAGTTTTTACAATTACATAAGTACTAAAATCAATAATAATTTTTTTTACAAAATTTCCTTATCCCTCATGCCTAGTAACAAATAAGAATTTCTAAAATTAATTATTGCCCATTATCTTTATTTAAATAATTTATGTTATATAAACATTATTTTTTTTCAAAGTGCGAACAACTATAATATCAATTTGTGCGTCAATACTAAACATTTTAATCTACAATTTGGAATCTGTAAGATTTCTTTTATCTGTGAAACCCTGAACTTTTTGGCCTCATAAATTCATTTTATTTAAGTGTAAAACAATTTTGATAGGGGAAGAACTCCAATTACAATTAATAATTGGTGGTCGGAATTGATAATAATTAATAGAATTTTTAAATCACTTTTTAACTCAGAAGTAGGATTTATCTGCCGATAAAGGGTAGGTATATTGAATTCTAAAACAGTTTTAGACTTCTCCATTTTTGAGAGAAATTTGTTATATCAACAACTTCACATTTGACCTAGCAAATTTGAAAGGCATCACTAGTAAATTAATATGGAAAAGTTTTTATGAAAATGATATTTTACAAAAATTTGCCATTTCGATAATATTGCACAGTTTGTGAATATAGAAATTGCACCTTTTCTTTATTTGATAGTTTATTCTCTTAATTTACATTTATTTTGTTTTAATTTATGAATGATTGCATTTTACACTAAATTTGTAAAATTTATTTATTGTCAATTGTTAAAATTTTATTAATTTTTTTCTGAAGAGTAGTATAACTTTTTATAATAATATAATAATATTTACCGTATAATTAAAATAAATATTGTTAAAATATTTAATGAAAAGTTTAAACTAATTTTTAAATTAAAGTACCCATACTGGTATTTAGTAGTTATAATTTTTGGTTTGGCTTTAGCAACAGTGAGTTCAATTTTAATAAAAACACTCCTTCAATATAAAGCCAATAAGATGAGAATGTTTTTGTTATGGTTTCTTGTTTTCGATATAAGAATATCAATTGATTGAAAAAATAGTTAACTATAATATTTAATATTTACTCAAAATATGCGATAGATAAAGTGAAATAACAAAAATAAAATATTGTTTTTTTATATTTTTTTGACCCCGTGACGTTTTTCGTTAACGTCATTACGAAGTGTTTTCTTCTCTTTTTTAAAATTAATATTGCGCCATTTTGCGTATTTGTGTTTTAATAAAATCACACCATTCTTTATTGTAATTTTTATTTTTAACTTGCTATCTTAGAGTAATGCTTTTTATAACCTCTACCAACTTTGCAGGGGGTACATAAGTTATCGAAAGTTTATCAAAGAATTGCAAAATTTTCAGTTCAACTATGGATTAGTAAATTTTGTTAATATTTCATAATTGTTCATTTATCTCTTATATTTTAAACATGCATTTTACGCACGTTTTAATTTTATCAAAATTTTAAAAGGACTATCGGGCTTTCGTTACTTTAATATGAACTATTGTTGATTATCTCGATTTTTTTAGCATATCAGCGAACCCAAACAGAAGCTTCAGGCCCCCGATGTTACAAGGGCCCCTTAATGCGTATCTCGTAGTTGTTGGTAATGTTTTTTTAGGTCGAGGTAGCCTCATAACTTATAAGTATTGAGCTGGAAATTAAGGATATAAGTATAAGGGAGATCTAAAATGGTTCCAAAGTTGTGAGAATTAGTAAGAATTATAGGAACATTTTCGAATTATTTTGTGACACACTAAAATTTACATAAATCATTCACTAAATTATTAAATTTTAATTTTACAGGTGCTTTTATGAAAAACACAGAAAAAAAAAAAGAAGTACAGAAGTGGTATAGAAATGAAAACAATGTTTAGAAGTGACCGTTTTAAAGGTGAAGATGTATAACTATTGAAAAAATGGGATTATTTTTGTTTAAATTAGATTTAAACAGAAGAAAGCTTTTGCAAAATTTTGCAGTTGTTGACAATATCATTATAGAAAAATTAATTACAGCTCTATAAAATTGATATATATCGACGTTAATAGTATTAAAAGATAATTTATTATTAGTATAAAAAATATAATAATTATAGAATTATATTTTTTATCAATTTTTCTGCAACAATAAATTGTCAATTTGCACTAATCAATAATCATGTTTATGTAAATAGTGGGCTTTTGGTAAGAAATTAAAAGACATATCTACTTAAAAAAAATATGTGTGCAAGTCACTTCCTCATAAAATTAGTAAGTGAATTTCATAATTTTATAATGATGATAAGTGATTAGTAGGCAAGTTCAGATATTTTTTATATCAACTACAGTGATACAGAGTTTAAAATTATACTCAAACCACAGTTGGTAAAACGACATGGTAACATATAATTTCCCAAATCAAAATATAATTTCCAAACATTTTTGTTGCGATTCAAAGATTTTTGCCAAATGGGAACTTACATTAGTAAGGTTGTACACTATAAAGCACCTCAAATCCCAATGGTGTCATTTTAAAATTATTTTTTAAATGAATAGTCAAATAATATTACGTAGTAGTTAAATTTTTATTTTTGCAATAATATACTATGTATAAGAAATAAATTATTATTTGTGTGCATCGGACTTATTATCAACATAACCTAAAATATCAAAGTCACCGCCAAAGGGTTAAAGTGCTACTTTAGAATATTATTATGTACGTAGTACTTGTTATTGATTTCGAGGAAACTTTTGATATAGTAGTAACTATCAAATGCACAAAAGTAGTATATTTCACAGACTGTAAATTATTTAAACTATTAGTACAAAATAAATTAATTTTAACAAGGAAGGGATTGTTGTTTAATATATTACATTGTATTCTATAATGTATCTGTATTCTATACTGCTGGCTGCGTTGGGATCTACGGCAGTAAAAGTAGGTTTTTGCTCCTTACCAACATATTAATAATATAAGTGGCCTGGAATGTTTATAACAAAGAAAAATAAAATGTGGCACAAATAATTTATTTTTAAAATTATTTATACATAAAAAATATTAATTATATTCTATTTATATGCAAAATATTTAATTTGATAAATAGATCTGAATTTATTTTAACTGTCATCGTTCAACAGTAATTTATTAATTCAATTGATAAGTTTATTCGCAGTTCAATAGAAGAATCTTCTTCTGATATTGATAAGAAGTAAGTAATATGCTTCAATGACCCGACAATTTCTCTTTACTCCGATAATTAAGACAAGTAGTTTTCCATAAATTTAATTATATAATTAGTATAAATTAAAATTAATTTAAGTCAATGTATTATACATGTTTTTTTATAAAGGCAGAAGACGAATGGGTAAACGAGTAAACGAAAATGAGATAGCATCTTTGAGATAAAATTAAAAAAAAACTTTGCAAGTTAACCTAGTTTCTTAAAAAACTTTAATATAATTATTTTTTGTGTAATCATTTAATTATTTAAAATAAATTAGCAAGTTTTATAATTTTAATTACTTGTTACTTATCTATAATTTGGCGATTAAAAAAATACTAATAAGTGGTTTAAGTACCCACGATTTAAGGACATGAAAAATCACAGAACGATGTGTGTCTTAATGCTTTTTTTTTATTATAAATTAAGATCGCAAGTCGAGACAAAAAATTGTACTTTATGTTATTCCTATTTGTATAAACTGCGCATATGTTTGATATACTATAACTATAATTTTAACACTAGCAATCAAAATTGAATTATAATCTTTTTAAATTTATTTATTAAAATTAAACTGCAATAATATTCATACACAGTTTTCTCACTACCATTGCATGCCATATTTCTCTATATGGAATGGCAAGGATGGTACTTTATCTAATTACCGCTGAACTAATAGTAACTGTAAAAATATGTTGCTATAGTTACTAATACAGGATTTAGTATAAATTTACAAACGAGAAGTAAAGGTTAACAATTATGTTACAATAATGGCAATTTATGGAAATAAAAAAATAATCATTTCAGTGCCACTAATGGGCTATCCCTTACAATTAGAAAAATGTTGGACTATTTGGGTTCAACGTTTCTTCTTTGTAAACGTTATCCTTACACGCGCATTCAATCTTTCAAGGCCTTTTAAAGGTAAAAATGCGTTGATCGCTCAGGTTGTGCCATTTTGTGTTCAAAAAACTACGAAAAAGTTTGTTTACACCAAATAAATTTACGAATGCTTTGATAAAATAATAGGAATTTCAGAGACTTTATATGAATTACTAATAATAAACCAATGATAATATTGACTTGAATGTAATAAATAGTATACTTATCGATATATTTTTCATGCACGAAGAGGTAAATATGACTCTTAAATTATAGAGCTGCAATATATTAGTTCGAAATAATATGTTCATACGCGTGTAAGGAATAATTTTATTTTCAGCTAGAAGTAAGTTGCTTTCGCATTAAGAAACACAAGTGTTATAAAATAACCGAGTTAAAATTATAGAACGTTTGCTACGATAAGAAAACGTAGAGCAATTTACGCTAAACGCTATGAATTTTTATAGAAAAAAGAAAACTGTGCCATTTTTATACAGTAAAATGTGTAAAAACGTACGTATCAAAATCTGAGAGATGCAAATCATTCAGTTTTGGAACAAATTCGCCAAAAAAAAAATTTAGAGCTGTTTTCTCAGAAAATCGTCGGAGACGTCACTGTTTTCTGCCGTTGACAGTTTTATCGTGTTTTGATTTTAATCTGTTACGTCATCGTAAATTTTTTTAAATGGTAACCCTTATTTTTCTTTACTGTAAGCGAAAAGTTTTCGAGATAATTAGTCCCAAAGTTTCCAAAATACATGTCAATTATACCAATTAATTGTTTATCAAAAAGTGCTGGAAAAAAGGAAAGACGGTTTTGACAGTACCTAATTAGAATTTTGTGATATGTGGTATTAAACTCTCAATTTTTAGAGAATTTTTCACCATCACATTGAGTCATCACTATGTCTCGTTTTTAAGTGGCGACCTCTTATTTTTTGTTTAATTTTGACAATACTGTACATTGTCCAAATGGCAGCATAAAAATTTTGACACTACATTTAAATAAAAACAATTGAAAATTATATTATATTATTTTGTTTTTGAAGCAATATAATATAATACAAAAAATTTTACAATCGAAACGCCTCTTTGCGCTTTTTTACCTCTGCTGGTATAAATAGCTATTTGTGCGGTTGAATGAATTATTTTAAAAGATGTGGTCATTTGACTAATGTTATAGTTATCAATTTATTCTTTATCAGAAAATTAAGATAGTAGGTATATTATAGATTACATATTTACTATAATTTACTAAAGTTATCATAATAATTTAGTACATAATGTTCAGATAAAGATATACCGGCATTTTTTACCAAATTAATATCTGCTCTAATCTAGTTACCGATTAGTTATTTATATTTTACAATAACACAGTTTGAATCCAACCATATCAGTATTTTAGAATGACAGAAAAACAAAATACTAAACTAGAAGTATGGATTTCGCCAAGGTATAAAAAATAAAATTTTATTTCGAACTTTGTGGATTAATACTATCATTTATAATTATATGCATAAATATCATATATAAGATCCGTACATATAATATAATATATTGTATAGAAAGTATATAAAAAATAATATTGAAGTTTGGGTACGTAAAGTATAATATACTATGTTCCAAGTATTAATTGTACGCCACATCATATATTGCAGTGTTTTCTGCACAAAATTCCATCGAATGTTTAAGTTTAATTTTAAATGTAAATTTAATTTAAAATTCTTTTCAGAGTAAACTGGAATGCATTCTTATCAGTTACCTATTCGATTTTCTTTTACCACGTTCATATAACAATTGCAAAGCTTATCTTGTAGTTGTAGCCGATATAGAAGCTATTTTCAACGATATAATTTTTTTTATTAAATTTATGCAATGCTCCATATCATAAGTTAAATTTAACATTTCCTTAACATTTTGAATACCTGGGGGCCGGCTTACCAAATAAAACACGTCAATGCCTATTAGTTATTTTTATATAATAAATTGTAAAAATGTAATATTAGTTTAGTGATGTTAAAATCTGGGAGTCTCCCTGAATAAAAAACAAACGGAATTCCAGACCCCCACATTTACAGCAGCTTTGGTATTGGAGGTCTTGGTATACCTTGTTTGCTGTTAAAATTTGAAATCGAAGTACAAATTTTAACTTTGAATTACTTTTACAATTTGAATGATTAAACTTACGAATTTCCAAATATGTAAGGTATAATATTAAATATATTTTATAGAGTATGTATTATCTACAATCTATGTACATTGTACATTAAAAAATATATAATTTAAATTATCTGAATTTTAAAATATTTATTATATTTTAATAATTATTAATACTTTGTAGTTAAGATATTGTATAAATTAATAACAAGGCTAAAAATGATAATAGTGTTGTGGTAGCGCTATAGAAACATCTTTGTTATTTAAGATCTTATTTACCAGCTGCCAACTGTTTTTTGTAAGATATTTTCGTTCAAGTTAAAATTCGCTCTGAATCGTCATCAGTTTTAGATAACGATAGCTTTATTTGTAAATGTAAAAGCTTTTGACTTTAGAATGATATACTTTTAAAACATACTGATTTTTATAAAAGTTTGTATCAAAACTGTTGTGCTTTTAAAAATATGTAAGAGATCTAAGATTACTTGAGAAGTTTAACGTACACGATATAATATTAACCATATTTTGACCAAAACGTCGTTATATTTTTTAATGTTTTAAGTTTCGTCTCAGCTATGTATATAATACAGCTATGGTTAAACCGAGTTAAAATCGTAGTATATTAACAAAAATTATAGCACGTGCTATATTGGGCTAAAAAAATTTCATTTAACTAATTTAGAATTCTTTGGTGACAATTTGGCTGCATTTGTAAATATAACTTAATTGAATTAGAATTAGTGTGTCCTGTGATCTTCATAGTATATTTACGTTGGCAAGGTACGCTGCTGCAGTGGATCTGCTATTGTGATTTGTGAAATTTTTGTTATTTGTACCCCATTCTGTTTAATTCAATAAATTTACTCGTTTCCTTTGTCTCTGATAGCTTATTTATTCCAATAGAAATATTTTTGAGCCATCCAAACTATAGAATTATTTAAATACCAATTTGCATCCAATGTTAGAAACACCTGTTTATCTGTTTAATTAGGTTATAAAATTTAAAATAATAATATTTGTCAAGAGATTATTTAAAAGATTTTAAAATGAATTGGATTTTATTTATAAATTATAAAACAATTTACTAAAACGTTGTATAAAAAAATTCAGCTGTCTTGAAGATTTTTATCCAGCTGACTATAACTATACAAAATATGTGATTACAATGAACTATCGAACCAATCTTGCAGCACCAACGCTCTACGCTTTCTAAATTTCGTTGGATTTTATCAAATTTTAAATGTTTTATTGTTAATTAGATATAAAATTTTAAGAATAATTTTTAAGAAAAAATGTAAAAATATTACTTTACATTATTTTCCCCATTAAGAATGAATAAATTATCATAGAAAGTATGGATTTAATAAAGGAACGTTTAATATTTTCCGTTTTAATAATTTAAATATGTACGACGAATCGAAAATGCAATAAATTACCCATACTAGAACTTCTAAACTGATTTATTTATAAATTTTAAATATAATAATAGTCATTTGTTTCGAAAAAACAAAATTCACAAAATATTTGTAGGCACAAAAGTAAATAATATAAGCAAACTAAGATTAAAATAAAATTTTAACTAAAAATAAGATAAAAAGTTGGAAGACACGTGGACAACCTAGAATTCAGTGAAAGTGGCCCCCTACTCTCGTGAAGTTAAGGAACTTGGAAACCACGATGTTTGAATACCCGTGCAGCCCGCGGCATCTATAATAGTTTTTAGAGCAAAAAATATCCCGAGAATAGGATAACGGTTCAAAAATATTGTAAATATTTCGACTTGTTTACTATGTCCGTACTTTGTAAGTAGGTACAGTTACATTGTTTATTATCCATTCAAAATTCATATGTAGTCGATGGCATTGTAAGTGGTCGTATAATATCTTTTTCGTCTTCAAACTTCTCTTGGGCATCACTTTCTATTTAATCTGAAATTAATAACTATCAATTTACTTAAAAACTAAATATTAAATAACGTTAGCATTTATATAACACTTATTCAGTTTTGACTATTATATTATTAATTGAATAACTTTTTTAATTTTAATTAAAATAATAGTAGGTACTACATCGCAGAGTAACATATTATTAAGAGACAGAATAATATAATTTTTATTACACATTCAGTAACAGATCCCATCATATCAAAGGTTTTTCAATATTTAAAGGCTCACATTATTAACTTTGATTGTTAGAAAGTGTAAGTTATATAAAACTTAAATAATAAATTATTATTCCAATGAAACAATGAATTTATTGTAATATCAATTAAGGAATTAAATTAATGTTTACCTATGGACAATTTACATTCAAAGCTAAATGTCATTTTCTGTAATATAATTATTGTAAATGCCAATTTGACATATATCAAGATGTAAAAGACAGTCAATTTTAAATTTAAAACAACAAATTGACGAATTAAAAACAAATAATTTTATTACTTTAAACAGATTAATTAAAAAATTAGCAATATTAATAATTAAATGCAAATGTGAATTATATAAAAAAAATTCTTCTAACATTATGCAACATATACCTTAGAGTCAAAATTAGAGTAGCATATGATTATCTTTAGAGAAAATTACACTCATTAGGTTCAGGAAAAGGGCAAGTGGCATTGGAAACCTTTCTACAAAATTTATTAATAAATTTATCGTTATATATGATGTTTCTTTTGTAAATTACCGTATACTCATTTTGCTGTAAAAATTGTTGCAATAAATTATATCCTACAACAAAGGCAAATGTGGGTGGCGAGACTAAAAATTATCTAAGTGAAAGTTGAAACACTGGAGGACCTAGATAAAGCTCTGATATTTTATAATTATGTAGGTATACTGAAATGGAAGGTGCTATAAGGTAAAATAATAAAATCGAGATAAGTAAATAAAGCAAACCCAGCAGAATGGTGTTGTGGAAAACAAATCAGTATTCGTGGATAGATGTTAAAAACGCTTACTAGAATTTATAATATAGTATTTATGTTACCTAGTAATAAAATTTAAAAAAAAAATTAATCAACTGAAAAAACGAATTCCAAGTTGGGTGGTAAACCTGGTGGGCAGAGTGTTTAACTGCTGAGGTGAAAGGACCATTTTCGATTACTAGTTAGACGAAGTTATTGCACCCAAAATCAATGTAAAATAATTGTTATTAGATATTGTACACTGATTAGATTACATTTATACCGTAAAATAAGGAATATAAACATAAAATAAGCTTAATCATTTTTCCCAGATATTTTGTTTTTGTAAAAAATATTCCTTCCTGCTTGAAATCCACTGAAGTACCTACGTAAAAAATTTCAATACAGCAATATCAGCTAGCATTACACTACAATTACATTATATTGTGTACAGAGAGTTTTAGATTCTTATCTAACTAGAACAAGGAAATAATTAAACAATTTATAGTATATCGAGAATATGTATTAAGAACAATCAAATCTTTTACGTGTGTGCTGGTTTATACAACAAACAAAAAAAAAAGAAAAGCCTACTTGCAAGACATACAAAGTGGAATTAAACCGGGATATACCTATATAAGTGCCAATACATAGGTGGGCAACAAATAATAATTGAACCTACAAAAACTTAAGAAAACTTTAAAATGTCAATATTAAATATTTTATTTAAAAAAAATAACCTTAAAGTTATATTAATTATTTAAGTTTAATATTTTACTTTATAATTTAATAATTAATTAACTTAAGGGGAGGTTACCGTTCATGCCGTTGAAAATTTCGATTTTTTTTTGCTGACATAATATGCATCCTTAAAGTGTTTAGGACATGTAGGTAAAAGAAAAATTTCGTATCAAAAGTATTTTAGAATTTACAGCCTGTTAAGCTGAATCGACCACCGGCTGGAAACTAGGTAGCTAAAGGGTTTTCTGGAGACAGCATTTTTTAACAATTTTTTCTTTTACATAATGTTCAACCTTGAAGTGTTTAGAACACGTGGATAAAAATATTTATCTATATCTAAAGTAATTTAGAATTTACAGCCCATAGAGTGGAACCGTCTAACGGTTGGACGACAGATAGCTGAGCTTTTTCCGGAAACAGCATTTTTCAGTGCGCGGGGCGCTCTACAGCTTCAACGGATGAGTCGATTTTAATGAATCTCTGCGCAATTGAAAGGCAATTCAATTTGCGGGGCCATCTGGAAGCGATTTTTGTCAAAAACTGGTTTAGAAATATGTTTTTTGTTCGTTGAAAAAAAAAACAGGGCAAAAAAATTGAATTTTTTTTTCAAAAGGTTGCCATTTCGTTATTCAGGGGTTTTTTCAAAAACGAAAAACGATAAGGCCCCCCAAATTTAGTCTAGTTTAATAATTTTTAAAACATTTTTATCTTAGATAAACTGAAAAGGCTGTAGAGCGCCCCGCGCAGAAAAATACACGTCGTGCACTGCATTATTTGACGGGAGCTGGAGCCCCCAATTTACATTTTATTTTTTTAATAAAATTGGTAATTACGCTCTATTGATGGACGAGTACAATACGTTAAAACCCATTTCTAAAAGTATTTATTTTATATAAAAAAAAAATTCTTGATGTTCACGTATTTTTCATGCCTAGAAACGGTAACCTCCCCTTAACTTTAACTTAATTTTTACCAAAATAGTGAATTTTCTTTAAAATCTACATATAATATTTATATTATTGATTGAATTTATAGTAATAATTTGATAGAACAGTGCATATAGGGTGCAAATAACAACAGGGTCGTTGAGTTTTTATTTTTTCCATTATATTTCAAGTAATTTTAATCATTAATTTGTTTTCTGCTAATAAAAAGTTTTTCAATAATTTTTTTGCTTTCGCTTGTTTTTATTTTCTTTTCATTTTAACATATTCTTGTTATTTTTGATATATCATAAAGTTGCATGATATTGCAATATCAACTTATTTCTTAAATTTGTTAAATTATAATTCGTGCAGAACAAATTCTGCTTTTCTTATTTATATTATTATGTTTTGTTAAGTAGTTTTTGTTAAAATTATAAAACAATGTATGGGACAAATGCATTATTCTGATTTAAACAAGTTTAAAAGTGCTAAGATTTGGCAATAATAAAAAAAAGAATATATTTAATCTAATAATTTCTCGCAACTTCTAAAATATAAAGTGGCATATTATATTATTTTTTCAAAATAATTTAAAACCAGAAAAATCTAACTCCTTACGAAAATTCACGTTTTTCTTCAAATTAATTTAAAAGCCATTATCCTGAATCAAATAAAATGTGTAAAAATTGTGTAACATAGTTTTTTAAAATATATTGTGTTTTTTCAAATTTCAAAAAATTATATAATTAAATTAAAAATTATAGGCAATATAATTAAAAATTCATTAATAATAATCTATACAGTATCCATTTTATTGTAAGTGGTGCAAAATATTTAAGGGATCCGTCTCTTAAATATAATTTACAATTTGAATTTCTATAAAAAAAAAAACGAATTAAATGCTAAATTAACAATATTATATCTAGATTCAAATCTACCTTTTTTACCATTTATTTGCGTTTAGACGATTTATTTACCATACAATTATTTGAACATCCATTTTAAGCTTACGTATTCCGTACGCGGTACCACATTACAACTTTCTCTTTTTTACTAACTTGTCACATTAAAAATAAAATATTTTAAAAGTGAATTTACAATAAAGTAACATCACAATTTAATTTACAAAATTTACACTGCGAGCAACTTAAGTTTTGGTAAAAATAAGATTTTGATATTACTATAGCCGTTTAAAGTTAAAATAAATAATGTCAATGACTTCCTTCATGATTATGAATTAAATTTAAATCAATTAGAAAATTATAACTTTATTGACTTTTAACGTGAATACATTATTAAAATTTGTATTACATCTTGAATAACTTGACACATACAATAGATGCAGAGGGCGTAGGTTTGTCTTTTCCTACATTTAATAAGGCTTGGTAAAAGTCAACAAATCATTCTAATTTCTAGATAAAGGTTTACCACAGAAAGGTAAAAGGTACCAAAAATACACCCATATACGTAACGCTCTCTCTAAAATGTTGGCACAGCTTAAAAGCACAAACTAACGACTGCTTTTCAAAAATTAAAAACTTTTTATGAATAAATTTTCATTAATCAGTCTTTTTCCCACTAGGTTAATTAATTATAATGTGGTGAACCCGGATCTTCACAAAAGGAATTTTTTATTCACAAATAATTGTTTTAAGTCATCAGCTACCTATGGGATGATTAGTAAAATCAGTGCAGTCTTTCCGATTGTTTTTAAGAAAGTCAGATATTATATTGAGTTTTAGCTTAGATATTTAATTATGCGTAGTTTGATTAGTGCGCCATTATTTGAGCTATTGATCTTACTTATCAATATAAAATTTATTGCTAAAGTATTACGTTGAATAAACAATAGTCTCAAAATTAGTTTAATTATTCATACACTACGAGAAATATGGCTCCACATAGAGGGCAAATACATTTTTCGTGTAATTCTTTATTTTATTTGTTTTTATTGCAAGAAAGAAGATTTAAGCATCCTACAATTTAAGATTGTCTACGTGTTATGAATTACTTGATGAAACAACGTAATGCTTTAAATTGTACTTTCTAGATGTAACCGAAACCAGGTCACCCAATGAAAGCGAAAACAGACATTTTCAAACAACGAACTAGCACAAACATTTGAATACAAAGAGCTAAATAAGTGCAATCTATTATTATGTATACAAAAAAATTACCGTAAATGTAAATTAGATGAAAACCAAATTTTTATTGCTGTAGTTGAATAACCCTTGTTCATTCAGAAAAATAAATTAGATATTATAGCTATGTAGGTACATAATCCAAAATAATAAAATTCATGGTAACTATCAAAATAAATTTCAAGAAAACGAGAAGAAATTTCTAGAAAATTTCTTGTTCACATTTTAACCCCCACACTACTGGTACCTATATCTGAAAATTTCAATCTTATTTAATAAGTTGAATTTACTTTAATGAGGAGACTAATTAATTTGTTATTTAAAGAGCATTCGAATTTCGTACCCGTGTTAATTAATTACATTCAAGTTACCTAAATGTTCCACTTCTATAATCTATGAGAACAATTGGTTCTATTTTTATTACCTAATTAATAAATTCATTTTTTCGGATGTGAGTAAATTAAGTAACTCTACTTGCTTACTTTTTACAAATTTTTAATACACTTTTGCTTTTTAATTCACTTTTCAGCGTTTGTAAGTATTGTTGGTGCTTGCACGGTACAGTGCAAGTGCATGCTCTACTTACGGTGTTATGTAAAGTCATAATTGATGTCAATTTACATTTTAAATTTACCGCACAACAATTAAATTTCAATTATGTAACATGCCTGCTTAAAATTGTCTAAGCAGGTATGGGCGCTCTTAAAACTCTTGCAGTGGCGTAGCTAAAGCTCTGGGGATTCCCCGTTACATTAACCAATGAGATTTTTGTAAAGAAAATACTTTTGTAAATAAAGACAAAGTATATCTATAATTTTTATTCTATACTTCTGATTCTTTGAACGATCTTATGTGGGATGTTGTCCCATTCTTTTGCAGTTATGTAAACCAAGTTGCCAGGAGAAGGAATTCGGGAACTCACATAACACAGGTTATATCAAGCGTGTTAAATTATTGGGTTCAAGTTTGAATTAAGAATTCATACCTGACAACTATCTTATAACAAAGTTGCACCAATACCAACAATCCCTTTGAATTATTAAACGAAATTCTTAAGATTGCTGTTTTTCAACAATGGGCAATAATTGAAAATGCTGTGTTGAGAAAAAATCCTGCCTTAAAAAAATTGCCCTGTTGTTGAATATAAAACAGCTATCAAAAGTTAAACAGTTAATTAAAAACTCTCGAAAATTTAATAGTTTCTTTATAGGTTTCAAAACGATAGTGGCATTTATTTGTTAAGATTGAAAAGATGCATTATAATAATGCACCCAGCATCCATTGTTTGTTAAAATTTTGTCAAAAGCCTGTTACATTTTTTATTACCAATTTTTGATGTTATATTTGAATAATATAAAATGAATGAAACAGAAAAAAAAAGTATTTCTTAAAATTTGAAGAAAAAAAATGACAAAATTAAGTTCTTCCAATGGTAGCTACTCAAAAGAATATTTTCGACTTGATTCTGACCTCCATTTTAAAATAATTCTTATACTTATACAATTTAATTTAATTATTTATTAATTTTATTATAATAATTATTTCATAAGGGACATAAACAACAGTTATTTACGTTTACAATAAATACTTAAAAAATTGTGTTATATATTTATATTTGTCATGTATTTTCTTAAACATTAAAAATTTTAAATTTGGATGTTTGGAAAATAGATGTTTGGAAAATGGATGTTTTCACAAAAAATAAAAATTTGTACACCCCGGACATCGCATTTAATTGGCTACCCAACGTGTGGGGCAACACTGGAACTTACCTTTGACCCTGCGATCAAAGGAAAATAAATTGATTGAAAGAGATGGAAGAAGCAAACAATATATGGGAAGGAGTAGATGAAAAATTACTGATAGCGGAGATGGCAACATGGGATATCTCAATCTTGGATAGGATGTAAAGAATTTTAAAAGGAGAAGAAAGAGAAGAAATATCTAAAGCAAGTGACGAGGAGAGAATCTCGGAAGTCGATGCGAAGCAAGATATCACAGTGGATGCAGTAGTGGAGGTCCAGTTAATCCAGTAATTGAAGAAAACGTACAGGAAATTGAAAGCGAGCTTCAGATGAAAGATATTATTATACAAGAAGCCACAAATGTTCCGATTCTGGAAAAGGAAAACGATAGACAGGAGGTTATTGTTGAACCTATCGACGAGGAGGAAGATGAGGTCCAAAAAGTTGTGGAAGATCAGGTCTAGGTCGTGAATGAAATGAAAGTACAGGTGAATATTGATTTCAAGGAGTCTGAGGTATTTTGACGACGCACTTACGGTGGTTGGAAGCGATGTCCTCGATCAAGGAAGCCTAGGAGATGCCGGAAACTTGAAGGATCACTGGATCAAGTGGGACGATTCAAGGATGGAAATGAAGGATGGCTGCATCTCAAAGCGATCGGCAGACCAGCGAGATGAAGGTGGAAGTGCGAGTTAATTTGTTTGTTTGATAAAAATTTAATTTGAACTATAATTTAAAGTTGACGATTTTGAAATGCTATATGAACTCGATTTTTATAAAGTAATGTGTGTAAATAATAATAAAACCGAATTTGTTTATTTGAAAATTTATTAAGGGTTGATTTATTTGATTATTATGAAGATGAAATGAAAATTGTTTACAAGAATTAGTTAAGAAAATTGCAGGGGTTGAAAATTGATTTTTATGTTAATTTAAAATACTGGGTGAAAATGTTTTCCGATAATTCAACTAACTAGAAATTAAATTAAACAGCAGCAATAAATAAAATAAAATTTGTAAATTGAAAATGAAGACAAGCAGAAAATGAAATTTTGGGCAGGATTATAAATAAATAGAATTTTTACAAAAATCGCTAGTTTTAGGCAGATAAAGATTATTGTAAAGTTTGAGAATATTGGTAGTATTGGATGTTATTATAAAGAAAAATTTGAATTTTGAAATATTAAAGTAGTTGGAATTTAAAACTGTATGGATATTATGATTAGGGGTGATAGGGTTGATTTATACAGTAAAATAAGGATTTGCCAGGAAAAGGAAATTTTGGGAAAATTGAGTGAAAATATGAGATTTCCAGGAAAAATAATAAGACTTGTTTGGAATTGGAGATATAAGTTTTGAATTTATTGCAAATTATTCTAAAAGAAAATTTTAAAATTATGATAATGCTGGAAAGACAGGTTTGCCTGAAATTTTGTAAAGAGAAAAATTGTTTGTAAACACTTTGCAATTTGTTATTGAAAATAATTTGAATTTAATCTGAAATAAAATGAAATGAAAAATTTGAATTTATCATGTAAAAATTTTGATTATTATAATGTGAAAATTTTAAAAATTGCTTTTGTTAATTAGATTTATTTAAAAGAAGACAAGGTGAAGTAACTAGATAATAAAATTTAATTAGGGAAAAGTTTTGTCAACATTGAATAGTTTTATTTAGATTTAAAATTTAAATGAAAAATTAAACCTGAAAACTAAACTAAAATTTCTAAATTTTTGAAATTATTTGAATTTGATATTTTGTGTAAATAATGTGAATTGTTATGATTTATTTTGAAAATTAATTTCATCTTGAATATATAAAAGCAGGGTATTGCATCGTATGGCCGGCGTGCTAAAAAATTTATAGCACCATAGCGAAATTTTTAAAGATTTACATTGAATTTACATAAAAAGAGTTCATGCTAACACAAAAATTGATGTTTCCGGATGTTTCCATAAAAATAAAAATTAGTACACCCCGGACATCGCAATATATTTTTTCAGGCTTCGCCAATACTTTGCTGAGCATTAGAACAATTTATTCCACATACCTCTAAAATGTATTAAAGACTCACCTTGTATTATTATTGTATTATGTCTTTAAATCTATAAATTTGTAATTTGTGTTGCAAATTTTACAGACGATAATAAGGTATCACTAAAAATTACACCTTTAAAGTAATGAAATAAACAATGTTCATCAATTGCTTTTATTGGTTCTTCCTCTCATGGATACTAGTATGTACTTTAATAATATAGTAATTAACTTATAAAAAAAAGAATTTTGGGAAAGGAGTGGTAGTTCTAATAGGCATGGTAAAAATAAATTTAAAAAAGGGTTAAAATAGTACACACATAGTATATTATTTTTAATAATAATTATTTATTTGCAACAAAAAAAAAAAACGAATTATAGGTCAATATCATAAATACACATATTTATATATTAAATTTATTAATAAATATTAATATAATATTTTATTACAACATATTTATTTGAAATAAAATTAATCAAATTTTACTTGATTTAATGATCTTAAATGCTTTTTCATTTCTCAAGATAGATGATTTTTACTAAATAATATTTCAAATATTTTTATTTAGAACTTCTGGAATTTTATTTAATTAAATGCAACTTACTATGCCTTATAAGTATGAATTTGCGCAATATTGCGTTATCCAGAGCGTGTTTAGATATATTTTATATATTTTTTTTTTAATCTGCTCTCGCTTTTAATTCTTATATCTTTTTCAAATAATTCTAGCCCTGCTCTATTTTAGAGTTCTATTAAGTTTTATTTAAAATATTCTTCATATGCAGATTTTCAATTATATCTTCAAAATCACTTTTCCCTGCTAAAAAATCATTTAGTAATTATTGTAATTGCAAACTCCTAAATATTAAATTCAGTAGAATTGTAAGGGATGATAATATTTTCTAATTGTCGGCTTACTATATACAAGAAAGTATTTCACAGCCTAGTTACATTACTATACTTGACTAGATAATAATATAATAATATAAGCGTGATAACTTATTAAAATTTATTTTAAACATAATTTTCTTAGAATTATATTTATCAATTGTTGATAATAAGGTAAGACATACATATATATGTCTGGTTTATCGACTCTAAAAAAATAAAGGTCAGAAGTTAAACCTCATAATTTAAATTTTTTATCACTTAAATTTTCAATTATGAATTTACTACGTTTTCTGTAAATATTTTTTATTGTTTTAACATTTACAGATTATCTGTAAAAGTTTATTTTGCTGTTTAGTCTTAGGGGCCTGCCCCTAAAATAATAATTTTACTAAAAGTTTTAATTAAAATTGATAAGTGGAATTAAAGATTTGACGGTAAACTTCACAATAATTCAATGCGCAAACCATTTATCTCATAAACAGTCCAACTACTTTAATTATACGTAACTTACAAAGTAATGACTGCTGTATAATTAAATTAATCCATTTAAATTCCTATTCAAAAAGTAGTCAATAAAATTAAAATGCTGTAGTATTTCCACGTTTGTTTGCTATTTTATCTACTCCAATAATTAAGTATAATATACAACTTAATAAAAACGATAACTTAAATAATATATTATATCAATTTCGTTTATTGTGCACTAAATTAATCTGTTATGGTTCGTTTCTCATCTAGTTTTATCGTGTAAGTCAGATTGTTATAATTTAATTTATCTCTTTCCAACACAACATTACTAGAAAAGTAAAAGTGCAATATAAAATCAGGTAGAGTCAAAAGTGTATCATAGCGGAGATTACATCTTACGTAAGAAAATGCGGTCTATTTGCGGAAATTTTTACCTTCTCAAGGTTATGGAATAAGAATTTATTTTAATATCCGGTAACTTGAAAAAGTAACTAGGTTAATATTAAAAATTTATGCTAATAATTAGGTAGCAATTGCAAATAATGCAAATCTTTCAATATAGGCAAAAATGGTAAATAATTCCATTGTAACGTGTGCTTTGGAATCATCCACATTGTAAATTCAAGCTGTTGTGGTCATTGCGAAAGAAATAAATTTTATTGTTCCTAAAAGGAAGTTTTTCAATGTACGAATTTTTTTAAATTTTGTATAAACCTGCTAGTTACACAGGCGTATAAATGAGTTTTAAACCACAATAAAAACTTTAATAATATTCAGAGAGCCTAAAAATGCTGTTTTCTAAAATCTTCGATTTTATTATGAAAGTTAACACCTTTGTGTCCCACCTTATTAAGAAAAAACCAGCAACCCACGTTTGGATGAGTACCTATACAAATTTTAAGTAACAAGACTTTCAAAACTTTTTTTTTAGTAAAAACATAATCTTATAAGCATGTGTGACTCAGCCAGTTATATAAATATAAATTATTATTTGGAGAGCTTTTGCAAAACAAAATAAAACCCCTCGAACATAGGTTCAATAGAATGTAATTCATTTTCATTTACTCCTGTATACTACTTAACCGATGGAAAATCATTTTGTGGTGAATAATTTATTAACTATTTTCCGAATCACTTTCAGTAAACTTATATTAATTAACACTATTTTTACCATATCTACATAAGTGGGAAAATCACTTTACGATAACCTTTCAAGAGTCTTTAATAATTTGATTGATAACTTTAAATAGCTTTCCTTTTTAGATTAAAAGTAATTTATTAGTTTTTGTTAAATATTATTTAAATTACCCCAACTATAATTAGTTGGTATTCTTAATATTTAATTAATTGCAGTGATTAAATAAATGTTGATGTAATAATACAAATACTGAAGTCTTGCAATGCATTACCATTTGGTTAATGAAAATCTAAAGCGTTTGTGGAGTTACTATAGTAATAAATGTATGCAAATTTTAAGTGCAATAACGTCTTCCTAAAAGGTGTGTTCACCCACTAAAAGTAAATATACTTGTGTTGTAACGGTACTCCTACGAGTTAATTTTTTGAAAAAAAGGATGTAGTATTTGCAAAACACGAGGTGCAAAATCGAGAAATAATCCGATTTGTGTCGCTCTACATTTTACTTCTAAGTTAGAATGTTGGAAAGGTATTAGAACTAAAAGAGTTGGTAAATGCATAGCAAAGTGTATGAATTTATGTTCATTATTAACCTTGATATTGCTCTATCAGATTGCGAAGGTCAGAACTATAATAAAATTCATTTAAGGAAACAAATAATTTTGTCTTAAACAGCTCCAACTTTTGTTATACATCTGTAATAAACTAATTAATTATAATATGATAATTGCAAATGCACATCTACATAATATAATAAATGCTCGTAAGAACACTCTAGAAATTATAGTTCGTCACATAGGTATCTTATCATATTTATAAATCAATATCTATTTGCCATATTCGAGTTACCTCTGGCGCCTGAAAATTGCTTTTAATCTTTGCTATTTTTCATTGGAAATCAAATAAATAAATAATTAATCAAAAGTAAAATGTGTAATATTTACTTATTTTTTATTAATTGTCATGCCGGAAATAATGAAACGATAGTCCTTTAACATAAATTTATTGTGGACATAGAATCGAAAGGATGCCACATAACTCGCGAGGAACCAGGACCTTCATCCTGCAAAATCTTAAGAATCACAAAATTGCAGGATTTAAGTCTATGAAAATGCATAAATTAATACCCTCAAAATTTTAACACAAAGTAATGGTTATCAAATTTACATAATAACAATCTGATAAGAAGAATAGCAAAAGAGTAGCAAAGCTAGCTAGCACATCCCTAATTCGAGTAAGAAATCAGAAAAGATAGAAGGAAATAGAAGAACTTTTAAGAAGCGATGGCAGAATAATATCTTAGGGAGAAAGCTAAGGGAAAAAAAGACATTATATCTGTCATATCTATATTCTCTATTATTCGCGATTAATTATTACTCATCATAGATGGTTTTAATATAAAATCTGAAATTTTTAAATTTACTTACAGCTGCAACGAGTGACCTAAGAAATGCTAGACAAAATTCTAACGATAAATGTGTTAGTTTTATTTTTTCACAAATACAAAAGCTATGTATAAATAGATTTAACTGTTTTTCTAGGTAGGTTTAGATTCTGTTATCTCTATTTATTTTCTTAATTTAAATGAATACAGGCCTATAAAATTTGTAAAACTTGGTGCTTTAACTACAATAGTACAATACCTTTACGATTATTAAAAACCATTCATTTTCGACGTAGATTATTTTATCTAATAAGGATACAAATATTTACAATTTTAAATTATTATCGATACTGCTATAGATAATTCATTGACGAATGTGTACTTTATGATACATACTAATAATTGCTTATTTATGATTCATTACGTTTTATTTCCGCTTTCCATCAAGGTATGCGCATAGAAAATTATTCAAATGCGGTAGTATCCATTAACAACACGATTAAGAATTTAATGTTCTGTATTCATAGATAAATCATTAATACCTCGTGGAATTAATCATGACGTTGTGACCGGGAGGTCTGGGGGTATTTAACAACTGGATACTATAATAAAATCAAGAACAATGTGCTGGAGAGCATGCTATACCCCCGGTATATTTTCGGCGCCAAGCTATAGTGTCCTTCAAAAGGATAACTAAAAAAAAGCTTTGAAAAGCTCGAGAACGAACTGGCCGGACACTTTACCTTATATTGTCTAATCTTAATTGTTATTATGTGGCTTATCTATTGCTGTCTCGGTGTCACTTGATGTTGAGGAACCTCCTTCAAATTTTCCGAAAAGCCCCAAGTACCTATTACGGTCATTGAAGGTAGGGCATATTGTCAACCAGGACGTTTTCAGGGCATCAACCTTACCAAATATTTTTCATTGTTAAAATTCCACGATAAACTGGACGTTCTATTTTCTAAACGCATAACAAAGTTTATACAACATAATATAAAAAAACACATTATGGAATATACCCCAGTAAGATAAATAAATATTGTTGTAATTGGTTCAAATCAAGTGATTATGTTTACAACTGATTAGGTATGATTGATTAATGCAATTAACGTACTCACTGTAAAAATAATTTCCAGCAATAATTGTTGTTTTCGAGTTTATGTTATGATTTTAATTAATTAATTAACAGATTCACCCATATTGCAGAAATTTAAATAATGTAATAATTAATTATACATAGTGTAGATGAAGTAATGGAAGAAATTAAAAATCTATCTATTTGTATAAAAAAAAAATTATCTAAATAATTCCATCGATCGCAATTTGATTTTAAAGTAGATATCTAGTCAACGGTATATCAGCAATATCATCTATTCCTGATATTTTCAAATAGTAAGTAGTCCGTATATATTTTTTTCTTTCTATTTTTCTACACGTGAAAGAAAAAATTATTTGTTACTCTGCGTATTGTACTCGATTGCACTTTTCAATAATACTACAATTTTTACTTTCGCAACGGAGCCTTGAAAATGAGCCAATAATAAATGATCCGAAACTTTGGAAAGTCAATTTAATTGTTCCAATAAACCTAAAGTTGATGATAAACTATCAAGCCAGATATAATCACTTTCAATGAAAAAAACATGAGGAATCCAATAAAATCCAAAAATGTTCCATGAGAAACTTAACTATGATAATAAATTAATTTAGATAAAAATTGTAAAAAAACATTTTGGTGTAGAATAGCTTAACTTTAGTTTTGTTTAATTTTGTTGCGTTAATTTTAATTAACATTAACATATTAAATTTGAATTTATGTTTGCTTAAATAATAATAATTAAAGTATTATATTAAAATTCAGCCCAAAAGATTGCCCTTTCCTGTATTTTATTATACAAAAATCTGAAAATTATGAAACTTCCCAAAAACAATTTTTAAAACATATACTAATTCGTAATTTACAAAATTTCTGAATTTTTAATTGTTTACAACAAGTTTCAGCCAGTTAATTTGACAGTCTGAAAAAAAGGTATAAGTATAGTTTGTTATCATAATTATTATTTGGTTGACTTTATGAAATATTTGAAAAAAATCAATAAAAAGTTGAATTTTTGCTTTCGCCCTTGTTCATTTAATATTTTAAACTCCGTTTCAGCATCATATTTTTATTTTAGACGTTTCAACTTCTTGAAACACTTTCTTCTATATAAATAATAGGTAGGTACCTGCTTCAGAATATTATGAAAATAGTATATAAAAATTTATTGCAAAATTAATCAACTATGTTGTAATGTTACCGACGCGACGGTTTGAATATGAACTAAAATACATTTTTTTGTAGTGACCTCGTTTTCAAATTCACTTATTACTAATAACTTAAATAACATCAATAACCAGAAAAATTACAGCGACCTAAAAGGAATTACCGGAATCGCATAAAAGTTTCAAACCAATAAGATATTGTAATTCTATAAAATTTAGGTCAAAAACATCTTAAAAAATTACATTGCAACAATCATCGCTTTCTTCAACCCTGAAAATTGTTATGATTAAGAATATTCCGTGAAGAGGTAAAACTTACCATTTACTTGCGTCATTTCCAACGGGATGGAATGATTATTTCGATTCGATTACGCTTTAATCTGTTAAGGTTCATTAAATATCGAATATACCTACCTATTTCGATTGGAACTATTTTTTTATTAATTAATTTCTATTGGTTACCCATTCGTTCGCGTATAAATAAATCTTCGAAGGGCTGAGAAAGTATTTCAGGTTCCTGTTTTAACTCTGGATTTTCCACTTTTGCTTTTATAAAACTTGCATAAAACTGCAAGTTTTGCTAAAAAAACAGTGATATAATTAACTATGTATCAAAGTATCAAAATTATTCAGATTAATTTTTCAGAGTGATAATTATAATACCATGGTAATTATTTTATATTTGAACTTTGTTGGCATCGGAATTGAAATAACTGACCGATACGAGTATAAAGCAAATTCCATAATTTCGATAGATATTTTTGCGGTATATTTGACATTGTAATATTCGACAAAGGCAGACTTTGAGATATAGGATCAACAAATCTCATCCTCTTAAATTTAATATATTGACTCATAAAGTCTAAAGTGTGTAGTATCAAGTACCAGTCTATGAAAGTTTTAAAAGATCAAACTCTAAAATATTGCTTCTTGTGATATTTTGGATAATTTTTTAGTATTGGTACAAAATTCAATTATCTGAAGTAATTAATGTGCTCTTACCAATATGAAATTAAGCATTTAATTACTACTGTTAGCATATAATATTACTAATTTTATTGATTTCAAAGGTGTGTTTTTATAAAATTAACAGTAGGTAATACTTTCGAGAAATCAAATGTAGGCGCCTAAGATATTAATTATCGTGACATTGTACTGATTAGATAATAGTAAAATTTTACAAACGTTCAAGTGTGAAATTATTTATTTGCTTAAAATTCTGGTGTACTATCAACGCAGAAGATTCAACAAATAATGTTATTGCAAAATATTACGTCGGCGAACTGTAGAATGCAGATCATAAAAAATATCTTATAGAAGTTATCTAACTGATCACTAGTCCTATAATACATAATAAATTATAGAAGATTTAATTACATGTAGAGTGATAGCATCAGCAATGGACGCTGCACCAGTAATGGTCACTCAAAAATATTTCTGCTTTACGAACACATTTTTCCACTTTCTACCTTTCCACCAAATCTTTCCAATCTTGCTATAAAATTTAATTTAAATTATTTTATGTATGTTGTTATATTATCAATGCAAATCATATTATAGCACTTAAAGTGCGAAAGTTTTAATATTCACAAAATTCTTACAGATAATGGGTGTTAAGATATAAATATTTAACAAATATATTTTTAGTTAAACGTAAGGAATATTATGTAAAATTGTAAGTTTATCATAAATATACAATAATTTTAATGCAACAGTTAACTTTAAGATGAACTTTTTCATGGAATGGTGAGTCGAGTATATTTTGTACTTGTTTTGCGATATTTGTAAATATTTATTCTATCATAACAACTTTGTTGCTAGTTCTAGTTTTTTAATTAAAAAGTAAGCTTTTTCTCATAATTTTGTTCATTTAGCTAAATAATTATAACAAGAATAAAAATTCTGCATTAAGTAATGTAAGATAAAACACAGGAAAGGTAATTTAAATTGTAAGATGTTGTAGGATTTTCAAATCCTAAAAATAAATTTTATGAGCAATTAGCTTAAGTTAATTAATTATTTATGAATTCTAATAGGTAGTCAAATTTATCTTGTATCTATTGTATTTCTGAAACTTTGAAACTTTAATAATAACTATTACTTGAAAAATAAAAATATAATGGTCATTTATTACGTGTGTCTTTATAAAACCAAAATTATTTATGTCGAATTTCAATAACAAGTTTATAATAAAAATAAGACCTCTTGAGAAAATATTTATAAACTCTATGTAAATAAATTATCTCAATGACCTACAGCTTTTTGTCGAAAAAAATAATAATAATAAAGTATGCCCATTAAAATTAGCGCAATGTAGGGTTAAATCAACAATAATCAAAAAACATAATTATTATCAGTATGAATAATATTATGTGGAAATAATGATTAAGTAATTAAATCTTGATTAATCCATAGCGCTGTTTCTAAGCTGCATCCATAAAATGAATTGACAACCCCGTTACAAATTCAAAATAATTTTTGTTGTAATAATGTGATAAAATTGGACAACGCAAGATAAACTATAAAATATATAAAAAAATATATTAATTTTAATTAACAATTAAACAAGAAATTATACCACTGTTACTATAAGACACTTCTACTTTTTATGTAATATAGCACACAAAATTTGATTTAAGCAATTAATTAATTTTGAATGAATTAATAAATTTCGCAACAAATATGAGGAGATACATACATATTATTATTGCTGTGTGAGATTTCTTGGTACAATGGATATTCTATTATATAAATATCTTAAGTAATAATATTTTCTTAGTTTATATATATTTTTGTTATACATTTCAATCTTCATTTGCACTTTCTAGATAACCTATTATTGCATGGGGTGTTATAAGCTTATATGAAGTAAAACCAATAAGTTTATTTGCATAGCATGAAGGTGTTCATCCAGTATTCCCATTTGAGAAATTCCCTTAAGAAAACAAGCGTATCTAATAAAATTAACTGAAGCACATTTCCTTGAAGTCGTCCTCAAAACTGTCTCTATTAGGAGTACATTAAATCTACATTGGTAATGTAATTAATTTCAAACTTTAATTTTTTATTTAAACAAAATCTGAAAACCAAAGAGTTTCTTTACATCATAACATGACAATGGTTTTCTAAAATCGTATGATGTTTTTAATTGTAACGTAAATATTAAAATGAATCACAATTAGAGGAAAACCACAAAAATGAATTGAGGTTAGTATTAATATTTACGTAGTTTAAAAGATAAAACACTTCTTTATGAATGAATAAAACCACCCACAATATGAGTAACTTTTGCATTTAAAAGAAAACTTCATATCAATTTTTTGTTGATATTTATTTTTATGAAAGCCGCAAACTTCCTCAATTGATCAAAATTTCATTCGTGATTTTCAAAAGTCATTTTGCGGTATTGCGATGAGTATTAGATGCTAAATTATAAAAAAAAGTAAACTTTTTACAAAAAAGACAATGTTTGATTTTTCTAAACATTTACTAATTAAATTTAAAATGACCATTTAATGATTTTAAAAATTTCTATTTCAATAAATTTTCAAATGCTAAATAGTAAAAATAAAAAAAATATTTTTAAAACAAAATGTTAAAATAAACAATAAAACCCAAATTAACAATAATTTGCATATGTGAAAGTGACTATTAATTTTATTCCTAGCGCAATAATTGATAATTTTAATATAAAATTTCGAAATGTTAACCAAAAAAAGGTAAACAAACAAAATTATGAAACAGTTCAAAAATGTATTCAAGAATACGAATTTTATAAAATTTTACTATTTTGAATAATTAATTTTTAATAATTTATTTTGTTTAATAAAAAAAATATAAATGGACAATCACATAAGGAAATGTAAATTTTACTGGTTGTATTTATCTACTAATATCTAATTAGTTATTCTGCTAACGTAGAACTGGATATCCATTCAAAATATGAGCCAGAAACCCATTGACATATTTGCAACTACTTTCGGTTTTAGTCGACACATGTTGAATATAATTCGCTAGTTTTTTTAACGCTTTCGCTTTCAATTACTTTCGATTATTCTATTATGGTACTACACTAAATCATTCGCAAAACCTTAATATCGAAATTTTGTAAATAGAAAAACACCTACACAAAATAAAACGTGCTTCGCCATATTTCTTTGTTTTTGATTATTTACGTTATTAAATTAGATAATTAGCAAAATTAATGTTCATCGCTACCGTCAGACGATCGCAAAGTTATACGTAATAACGAGATAGGACCATAGCTCGTTAGAAAGGAAATGAGCAAAAAAATTTTTTATTTTTATAATTTTATTTATTTTCGAGTATAAAAAAATATAATAATTTATTTTGAATAGTTTAATAACCTTTTTGTCAACGTCTAATAAATGTATCATTCTATTTCAAGAAACAAAGCTACGGGAAATTTGAGGTTAAAAGATTACTAATTTGTGGAATAAGAGAATACCAACGAAATTGGGAATTTGTGTAGGAGTTTTTTTTTAAATATATTGAATGATTCTATCTTCCACTTAAGTGCATTGACATTTTTATGTTATGATTTTTATCGATCATTTGTAGTAAAGTACATATTTACTTTAAAGATTAATGTTAAATGGAACTTTTTTTTGTAATAGCTACGCTGCTCCTTAATAAAATGCATTCAGATGTCAAAGTGTTCTAGTTCTTTCATAATTTCATGTAAGACTCGATTTTTGACATATTTTGCAAAAATAACCCAGAACTGCACTTGAACATTTGATTGAAAATATTAATTTATCTAAACAATATCTTTATAGTTAGTCATTGGCGATATCTGTGACGTACTGGTTGCCATAATTCACGAGAAATCAAAAATAGGAGAGAAAAACAAGCAAATTAAAATAGATATTATATCAATCAATTTATTCACTAAATTTTTTCGGTAATATTATACAACTTATATTATCAATTGTGCCACTGAATCAATAATAACCGCTATCAAATAATTTTTCTTGTTAACATAATAAAAAATGTCAAAAACGTTAATAATTTTTAATAAATTGTTACCATAAAAACTATGTAGCAGATAACGTTTATCAATGGATTTTCTATTATTGTTGTAAGCTTAGGCAATCCGTAATAGGTAATACATATTATTAAATTTATTTTGTTTTTCAAATAAATTATTAGGCTTGATGTAATTTGGGACACCATCTTGCTACTAAAATTTAAATAGATTTCGACCCAATTTATTTTATTTACATATTATAGAAGTGCAATTCTACGAAATGTTTACTAATTTGAATTTTTATATAAATGACAAATTTATTTTATTTTATTTTGAATAGATATCTCTCTGAATAAGTAGTTCAAACATGAATATAAATCCATTTTTCATCGTATGAGACTGAATAATTTACAGAGGCTAATTTCAGTTTTGCTAGTCGAATTTTCATGAATTCAACGTTTGACCTTTATTACTACATATTCATTTATTATTATGGATATTATTATGCTAAGGGTAGTTACTATTTAAAATCTAAAAAAAAATACAACGATCCTAACTCGTAAGTGCCACTTAAAAATTTTTCAATACCAATACAATTTATCTAATCTAACCTAACCATCAGAAGCAAAGAAAACCATGTTATGCAATAAACTTTATTACTTTATTGTATGAAAAATTAATAACATTTATTAATTGAACAAGTGGATTACTTACACTCAAAGATTTGTGCGAATAATGTCAGGTTTCCATATTAAAAAATAAAAAATGTAGAATTGCCAAGTTTGGTATATACTAATAGTTTCTATCATCAGTTGCGCTTGTCAAATTAAATGTTATTTCGTTTAAATTGTGCTATATTGATGATCAAAGCTATTTGTATGAACCAAACTTGGAGATACTGACATAACTAATTTATTATTAATATATTATTCAAGTAGAAATTGAATTATTTATTGGTGTAATTGCAGCACAAACTACTAAAATAAAACTTAATAGTATATAAAATTTATTTTGGTTTTCCAAGTAGCAGGTAAATCATTTCCTTCTTTTCTAGGCAAATTTATGAATTTCTGGTCAGAAACTCTTGTTAATTCTGTTCCCGATTTGTGCATTATTTAGCACTATATCATATTTAAATTTGGTGTATGGCAAACTGTTCCCTCACTATCAGTAATACTTAAATAATGTATATTTAAATGAAATTATATATCATTCCTAACATATTAAAAAAAAGTATAATTAAATCTACCTACAATCTTAATTACTTTACGTTATCAAATTGTTTCTAATTAATATTAATTTGTACTTATTATATTTTAAAATTAATTAAGCCATTTTAATATCCGTTGTTTTGTTACTTTTTAATTGATAAAGGTTTCTTTGATCAAGTATTCATTATCCAATTAAATAAGTACTTTATTACTTAATTTATTATTAACATTTATAAAAACAGTAAAAGTATTTATTGACGTCCATACGTGGTTAAAATATATCAATTATAAAAATTTGTCCGACGTTTCCAGCATTTATTTGTTCATTTTCATGTTTGTATAATAATAGCAAACAGAAAGAAACAAAAGAAAACTACATTATATAACAAAAATAGATAAAAACACAGCAGTTTAGAAGAAAATTCAAAAAAAGCCTTATTGCTTAAGATTTAACCTGAATTTTTATGATTAGCGAAATATGCTCGTGTCGGTTAACCTGAAAGAAAAACTTCAATATTTGTCTCGCACAAGTAAAAGGTACCTATTGTTATACTGCCCTGAGGTGTTCAATGCAGTTAACGACCAAATATTATTTTTTCTTACAACAATTAACCAGTTAATCGACTGCAAAAAAAGTTTTGTAGGTCAAAATTGGACACCCTTTCCTTTACTTTTATACTTACTTACACGGAGAGTTGTGGCTTAAATTGGGACAAATAAGAGGGAAGAAAATAAAAAATATTTAGCTATTACACACAAAAAAATATTGCACTAAAAACGAAAGCATTGCACTAAAATTAACATTATTTGCTTTCAAAAAGGGCGTAGACATCGAAACTTTCAATTTGACAGTAGCACTACATTTATTTTGAAATAATACTACTGTTAATTCGAGAGTAACTACTTTTGTAAATAATATCAAGTTTTCAAAAGCAGTTGCTCTCAAATTAAGGTTTCTTTTTCATTTTAACATTAGTGCAACATCAAATCAACAACACTAGTATTGTTTTTTGAATTGATACTAATGATAAGTTAAAAGTAGTTACTGTTAAATTAATATTATTTTTATTCGTTTTAACAATATTCTGACATCAAACTAAGAGCATTGGATATTTAAATTGAAAGTGAATGTAATTTATTTTGATTTATAACGATTTTTATTTTGAAATAAAAGTATCATGTATTTTTTAATATTATATTTTTAAAAAACTACAACTAAAACAAAATATAAACTTAAATCTAACACTAAAACCAAAAATTAAATTAAAGAATAAATTTAAATTAAAAAATAAAAACTAACAAAAAACAATATAAAACATAAATAAAAAGATTAAAACAAACAAATTAATTACTTTCTTCTTCTTCTTCCTCTTTAATATTAGGCACTGTCTGTCTTTTGCTAGGGCAGCTTCGGTGTCTTAAATTCAGTACTTAACTAAAAATTATAAATTAGTGTTAATCAAGTGATACAACAGTATAGTTAATAGGTTAAATAATAAAAAATAAAATTTTACGCCATGGATTTCAAAATTAACCAATCTTTCAAAATTTCGTAGTTATTTTCACCCTTTTTTGGTAGAAGTTTAAGAAGCTTGCCATTCATCAACAACTTCTTCGTGCGGTTCAAAATTAAATTTAAGCCAATAATTGTGGTAGCATATCGCAACAGTTTTGTCAAATTCCAGACTTCTATTACTAGTTTGGTATTCTGAGGTGCTTGGATTTGAATTTTTACGTTTGTGTCGATATTGACTGTTAATATATCTGTAGTAGAGAACTTCCATTTTGTCGTTTTAATTTTGAACTTCTATTATAGTAATATTCCTGCAAAACATATATCCGATAATAATTATTATTTAAGTCAAAATATAAATTAAACTCACCATAACATCTTTGGAAAAATATTGAATGATTTAAGATGATCCAAAAAATAAACACAAGTGTCCTGAAATAATAAGCTTGTTTCGTTTTAAAACTGCTACCCTAGGCAAGAAAATACTTACAAATTTTTCATTTCAAGTTTCACTTTCGCTAATTATCCATTGTAAAATTAGAAAAGTTTTACTACACTGTTTCAACGTACGCGTTAAGAACCTAAATGGGGCTGATATCAACGGTAAAGATAATAGTTTGCACTACAACTCATTTTTATAAATAGAAACTGCATTTTGCAGATTTGCATTGTAAACTAATTAAAAACTTGTACCTCCAAATGAATATTTGTACTTTCAAAATACAAGAAGTACTACTTTATCAAAAACTTATACTTTTGAAATGATATGCAACACATACTTAATTTAAAATTACTCAACATCAAACCTGGTGTTTCTTACTAATCAAAAGTATATGCAATTGTTTTGACAATAATTTACTTCAATTTAACAATATTTAAATCAAAAACAGTTTTTGAAAGTAGCGTTTGTCGCGATTCTTTCAAATTAAATGTAATGCTTTTAACATGACAGCAAAACTTTCATTATTCATGTTAAAAACAAAATTATTTATTTTAAAAGTAGGCTTTTCTTTGCGTGTACTTTGAACATTTTAATTTTTACTCTGAAATTTTTAAACAAACATTTCGTTTACGGTACATTGAACTTACTGTGCACTTTTTGTGATTTATGCATAAACTTACAGACAATTGTAAAATGTAGTCAACTTGTTAAACTAGTTTTAAGTGTCAAACGTGTTTTTTTTGTATTATTTTGGAACATATGTGTGAACATCATTTATATTAGTTTACGCTCCCACTAACAAACTTTTAATTAAATGCGTCCAGCATATGCAATGTACTTTACGAACAAAAGAAATGTAATATTGTGTGCTATTTATTATTAATATATTATAAAAAATATTTTAAATTTTTTAAAAAGTTAAGTTTTTGTAGTATCGCTGGTTGAGTTACGAGGCGGAAATTCTAAGTGGGAAACGCAGACTTCATGAACATGAGTATGGATTTCAGTTTAAACTTGTAAAATAAAAGAGAAAAGTTACGATTGATCCATAGATAAGCAAAGTAGCTGCATAATAAAAGCTTAATTGGTTGATATTAAGCATTTTGCCCAACCTACTGGCCTGATACGCAAGCGAATGATCAACTTAGGATTGTTTATTATTATTATTTTTAATGAAATATACAATTTAACATTTCTGGGACGCGCTTTTGCTATGTAAAGTTATACTAAAACAAGTATTGTGCAAAAATAAAAGTGAAAATAATAAGTGCATGAAAATAAACTGCGACAATAAAATAAATTATAGAACTACCAGTAGGTATACTGCCGAAGGAAATTTTAATAAATTTATATTTATTTACCAACATTGGCGAGTTTTTACGTAAATCTTTAATTTAACTAGGTAACAATTTCCTATTTCACTAATAGTAGAGTTAAAACATTAGTTTTGTTACGCAATAGTATAACATTTTCGTGTCAGTTTATTAAAATTTATTTTACTTTTATGCAAAATTTAAAATAATTTTTATATCTCAAAATGATAAAAATGTCTCAAATACTACCTACCACATTTTTAAGTGCAGCATAAGCTTAAGCACAATTCACTTGGGCGTTAAAGTAATTCTCCGAGATTTTGAAACAAGAAATTACTCATCTTAGTATTAAGGAAGGTGTATTCAGTAAATTATAATGATATGCGAAGGAGGTAATTCTATGTTCAAAAAGGGGAATAGTGTCGACAGCTTCCATACATAGGCAAGTCACGACTGACACACTTTACCTTTAATCACAACGGCCTAAGCAAATACTTTAATCGACTAAATCTACATAATAACTTAAAACTGGAGTATAGATTTTATAGATAAGACTTTAAATGAACTTTTCTGTCACACTATGCATTAATGCTCGATGTAGAATAAGTCATGAATTATTTTTAATTGTTGTTTCTATTTATGTTTTCAACTGTAATGTATTTTTAAAATCGTTTAATTTTTCTATGGTAAACAAGTTTCTGCTAACGTGTAGATACACGACTAAAAATACCTTTTAATTAGCATTATCTTTTCACTTTCTTTAATCGAATAATTAAGTATTTTTAACTTTTGTTTAAATGGAAGCAAGATGAAGAAGACAAAATTAAATTAAAATAAAACTAATAGTTTGGGTGCTAACCATTCTAGCATAGGAATAATTTTGCTTTAACTGGAAGATGTAACTCGATATAACATCAGGAATCCGATTATTATAAACAAACTAGTCCAAGTGGATGGTTTCACTTGGAAGTAATTTAACTTTTCTCTGTAGAAAAATTTTTCGATTTTTAATCTCGAGATCTCCGAAGAAGACAGACATAGGATTTCCAAAATTTCTACAATAATTGTTTATTTTCTTACAGATGTGATTATGTTTTAAATAATTTTTAAACAATTATTTGTTTAAATGGTTTTTATTTACAATAAATTATGAAAACTTATTATTAAACAATATCTTTAAATATTAATAATCTTTGTAATGTAATTTACTTATTAACAATTTATAATTTGTTTATTTGTATAATAATTTATAATTTGTATAATCAAAATTCTTACCACTTTTATTTTTAATTATTATCTCATCCAGCATCCAAATCTTATTTATGTTCCATCTACCAATTTCAATTTCCGTTTGTCCAGCAGCTTTTTATATTTTTTCCACAAATTCAAATTATTTCCTTTTTGTTTTATCTCTAATTTAATAAAACATTTCAAAACTTTTATAAATCACGTTTTAATATCATAAACTCAATATACATAACCATATAATTTTCATAAAAACTTTGCATACCATTTAACCAGCTCCACCCTACATGAGCAGAGCTGGCAAAAAAGTCTCGATTTACGTTTTGTTTTGGACAAGTTCGCACTTCCCAAACTACCAATATTACATTTACAAATTTTTAACATACACTGGACATTTACAAATTTTAAACAAATAACCCTTCCTTGCACAGTGTAGTATAATATGCTATATAATTTTAAATCACTGCTAAAAATTTTTTATTTCGCATTTCTTCCGTGCGATTTACTCAGGTTTCAACAGTTCACTTAGTATTATTGCTTGTTATTCCATAATTATTCATAATTTATTTCCATTGTTGTTTTTATATTATTGCATTTTTTATTTTAATATTTTTTTTGTATTTTATTATGAAAATTATAATTTAAAAAATAATTATTCTGTGTTCATTCAATAATAAAAAAAACTTGTAGGAAATATTTATTTTAATCAAAAAATAATAATTTGAATATAATATCTACTATAAAAATAAATATAAATTAATAATTATTTTATTTTAAATTCTGTAGACATGGTACAACCTACAATTTAAATATTTATTGTATTTACATGTATACAGGATTTACTATTATTTAAAAAAAATTTTTGGGTTGTTATATATAAAATAATAAAATATATAAATGTAATATATAAAATACACCCAACGACCGAATCCTATGTATCCATATTTTATTTTCCAAAATTAGATATTCACCTACTGGCCATATAATCCATAAAACTAGGGTATAATATAATATAATAATAATTAAAGTATTATATTAAAAAATAAATATAATACAAAAAATTTTAAGTTGCACTTTGCACTTAAGAGTAAAGAAGAGTGGGTACATTTTTTTACATCACATGTTCATGTTTATATAGATAATAATAGCAAATGGAAACTTTCGAGTCCGAATTTCGTGCTGAAACAGTATTAGTTTTGATTTCATTAAGAAAAAGTTTATAACAAAAGTCTATGTATACTACAAAATTCATTAATAAAGTCTTTGCGTTTTAGAAAATACCTCTATAATTTGTGTTTTTTTAATATTTTATTGTTAAACTAGGATTTAAATTTAGAAAGACTGTATTATTTTGTTCTTCTATTTTTATTTACCTAAAACTTATGATACAAAAATCATGGCATTATAAAGATCATTTGTTACTCATAAATTATTAAGAAGTAAAATAAAAAATTCATTAGCAGTAATAACAATAATCAAAATAATTTGTAATTGATTATACAGTAATTAATATTTAACCTAACTTTAAATTATAGATAACCATTGCTCTTTGAAGATGATGCAAATTTATTTTATATTGAGGTATAGAAGTTATTGCAGTATTTATTATTAATAAATCAGTTCAATGTACTAATGCCCAGTTTTTCAATCTCCTGATATTCCTAAGTCAAGGTTTACTTTCATGGATACATTATAAATTAATTTAAATGTATTATCTTCTAATATAACAGACATTAAAATTGTATTTAATTCAGCATTAAATTTTAAGTTATAAAAAAAATACAATGTAAAGCACTGACGTTTAAGTTATCAAAGTGTATTTCCACGTTCGAATCTCGGCTTCACGTGCTGCGCTGCTGCTTTCCAACAGTCTAATATTTAAATTTTTTAAATTCAGAATGATTTGTTATATCAAGTCTCTTTTTTTTTCACGTCTGAGTAAATCAGAAAAACTGCCCGGTTTACTTTTCCTTTTTCTGCCAATCGCTTCAACAATCCTGATGTAGACGATGCGCACTAATGAAAAACTATTCAAGACCACTTCTTACATAATACAACGAATTTCGTCTTTAAGAATTTTCTGTAGGTACCCAATTGCATTTTCTCATGCTAACAAGTAAAAACAGAAAATATGTATATAATTTTTTAGTAGCAATATTTTTGGTTTCATATCACAAATCAGGAGCTGAAGAGCAGGAAGAAAAATTTACCCTTGAATTTTACAAAAAGTCTAACAAAGTTAAACAATTGCCAAAAAATGCGTATTACAAAAAATGGTATACTACTATTGCAGAAAACAAAAACGAGACCATTATTTTACTAAAGAACTAAATTAAGCGCTATAAAACTATTTCCTCAATCCTACCACGGATAGTGAATCTCGTCGCATAATAGTCTAGTGTGATGCAATGGCTAAGGAGCACACGACCCAATTCACGTTAGTTTCTAGGCTCATTTAAGTTTTTATCAACTTTTATGTACAAAAATAGCGTTCTCTCCTTTCATATAAATAACTTGAAGCTATAAACAAAGATATAAAAGTATTGGGTATGCTAAAATGCAAGAGTTAAAATTGTATACGTCGTGGGACCCGTTCGGCCTACTAAACGAAAGTGAAATCGAGGTTGCTTAGCACTTTCACTTGTGCACGTCTAGTCCGACAAAATAACCAATCCAAACGCGATTTACCATGTTTTCTCGGTTTGAATAAATCGAATCATGTCCTACTTCATCAAGATTGAGAATTTACGTTTTAATATATCCAACTTTTTGTTGAATCATCAAGATTTTATTATAGATAATACACAATATTGGGTAATATTGTTTTTGTTAATTGTTATTATTATCTACATCGGAAACTGATCGGTAATTCCACACCCTTCAAACCTTGTTTTTTTATTTTATATTAATTAAAGTTATTAAAATCAAAGTAGAAAATTGATTCTAGCATGCTTTTTCTTCATAGATTACCAATTTCATTATATTGGCCACAATTATAATTATATCATCTTACATAATCCATCGTGAGTGACTATATCCGGCGACTCAGATGGTATACTAAACGTCTTCGTTTTTGGGTGCATTTGAAGACAATAGGAAGTTAAGCCATACACACAATTTTGTAAGTAACGCTCGGAAAACTATTGTCATTGTCAAACATCTATCAATCAAAAGTGAGTTTAACAAGTTGATAGGTTGGGTAATTTTAAAAAACTTCCACGCAAGGATTTCAGTAACAATTTTAGCAAAAGCTGTTCGTATGGATGGTTTGTGTTTCGCATTAGCAATTTTTGAAAAATAGGTCAACTATTTTATCAACTACAAGAATTGATAACTAATCAAGCTTGACTAAAATTAAACAGTCTTGAAAATAGTCAAGTGTGAGAATTTTGCCATCCAGGACATCAATTTTGAAGCAAATGTTCCACCAAGTGGGGTAAATTACTAGCTTTAGTTATCGTCACCCTAATTATCAAACCTCGTAACTCCATTTTTGACCAAAAATGAGATTTTGATGCCATTAGTTAGAGGAAAAAATACTCTATAAATGGGGAAAACCTTGTAACTGCACATAATTTTGTTTTTATATAAGGGAAAGAATAGAAAACTTCGTAACTCCATTCCGCCTAGCGCTCCAATTGAAACTCGTAATTCCATGTTCTCTAACCTTAAAGTTATGAATTTGGAGTTACGAGGTTTGATAATTAGGGTGACGTTATGTATAACACAAAAATTGTATTATAACTTTTAAGAAATTAGAACCCAAAATAAAAATAAATTTAATATTTTTCGAAAAAATAAAAAAAATTTATAATTTTTTAAATAAAAATGTTTTTAAATCAAAAATTACTTACAGCGCCAGCGTCGAGATTGAAATTAACATAAATGCAATTTTCCTTCTTGTAAGCTGAGGTTTAGTTATATTTCAGTATTTATTCTTCTTATAGATTGATGTACTTCTAAAAGTATAAATTAAACATTCGTACATCGTACTGAAGAATTTCTTCAGTCACAAAAAATATTTTCTACCAAAAATTATTATTGCCTATTATCAAGCAAGGAAATTATTAATATTGACAGAGAATATTGCCTACACATTGATAATTATTACTGTCTGACAATTATCAAAAAGTAGTTTTTATTTAATCTACATGATTTCTTAAGATTTGAAAAACGAAAATGAAAACGAAAAAGATTTAAACAACAACTATCCATCGAATATTCTTTGACTTTTTCATACATTCGCTCCACCCCACAGCACCACCATGTCTTATGAAATTTTTGGGAGTGGGAAGGGGTTAATGTTAAAATTTGATAATGTTTTTATTTTAGTTTTGAAGATTTATTTTGTTAATTTCTGCAGTAAGACTTCCTGAACTTTAGTAATTGATAAATAATTTCGGGGGGGGGGGGGGGTTAGTGGTAGTAATTAAAATAACGATTTAAATAAAAACAATATCGTTTCCTAATATTGTCAATTTTAGTTGTTCGTCCTTCATCAAATACATCAACTCAACTGATGTGCAACTCCATTGGTTGGGACTCGATTGATGTGCAATTGGATTAGTTGGGAACTCGATTGATGTACAACTCGATTGATAATAATATGTAACTCGACTGATGTGCTACTCGATTAGATGAAAATTCGATTTATTTTTGTATTTTTCTATGTCATTTTATATTTTTCGAATATTTCTCATCGTTCTCTATTTTATAAAAACATCTCTATTTGAAAAACAACATTGTTTCCAAATATTGTCAAGTTTAAATATATAACTCAAGGTACGGTACATAACCCAATTACTAAACAAATCGTACTAACTAATTGATTTTAATATTTTTTATTTATTAATTAAAAATAAATTATTGAAGCAAATATAATCTTCAGCACTACCTAGTGCGTTAGTATTTATTTGTACACAATATTTTTCGTGTACACTGCTTGCGAACCTGGAATCAATTTTCCTTGTTCTTTTCCATCAACTATTTTTATCTTCAGATCTCCGTATTCCTGACATTTCTACATAGAGATGGCAAAGGTAAGTTTAATTGGAAATTTTGTTTTTTCAAATTTTGAGCGTGTTGTTAAATAGAAACTACCATTTTTTATGATTGCATCAAAAAGTAAATGTAATAACAAAAAAATAAGCACCGAAAGGACCCTGTACCAATTATTTTTGAATTAAAACAGTTTTTGACGGAGAAATTGAATATCTCAAAACCTTTTAGATTTTTTGATTTAAAAAAAATTGTGCTTATTTAAGATTATAAGGAAGCATGTTTTCACAAAATTTCATCAAAATTGAATTATTTTTGCAAAAATGAAAAACAAAAAAATTTATTTTTTGCACTTTTCACATTTTTCACGGAAATTTTGAGGTCATAGTAAAAAATGATTCTCACAAAAGTTGTATATTTTACAGGATAGGCTAGGATGACTAGATTAGCAAATCATGCAAGTGGTGATCCAATGTTTAATCTATTCATCCCCTCATTGGCCATCTTCAAAAAGCGTCTATGAACGCTAAATAAATATGCTCTACAACTTTTCTATAGAACATATTTTGATAGAACATCAAGTTTTGCCGAAAAACGTAATAATATACTTTGCACACCCTTTCAACACCCCTAAATAAACCCTGTACCAGCCCCAGGTTTGCATTTTTTTTTCAAGTTAATTATAACCCCCTTTCCGATGATAAAATGCTGTCTACAATAAATTAATAAATGCTCTAAATTTAATTTGCCTGCACTAATAATTGAATATAATACTTGAATAATCTTGTGCGGAATAAAAATTATTTTCAAAATTGTGCAGTTTACCCCATTTTGTCCGTCGTGTAGGACGAAATAGGTTTTCAAAAAAATATATTGTGACGTCATGACGCAGCGCGTGGGACGTCGTTGCATTTACACCCAAGTTTAATCCGCCAGGACTCGGATCAGACCGTTCTGTGTAAAGGCTTGCAGAAATATGAAGCCATATTACGATTTTCAAATAAAAATTTAATGTAAATTAAAACGCATAAAAAATTTAGATGCATAAAAACCACCAAAATGCCGCAGTTTAAGCACAAAAACTCAAAACTAGCAGAAAAATTGAAAAAAAGGAAAAAAAGCACGAAAAACTTTGTTTTAAACGATAGCTTTTCTCACGATTCCAGCTTATTTCTAAAATTTTCCATGCTGCTATTAATTTTTACGTATAGCAGAATAGCTAGAAATCTGCACTCTATACTTATATATAAGTTATAACACATTCAATGTTTTCTTTAATAAGTTTTTACTTACTTTTGTTATTTTGTTTTCTTTTATTTACTTTCTGTCATCTTTTGTGACCCACGTTTTTGTTTCTTTAATATTAACTCATTATCATAAATTATCATAAATGCTACACTGATAAAAAAAATTCTATCAATGAACTAATTTAAAAACTTTTCATAAATACAACGAAGGAATATATTAAATCAATAAAAAAATTCAAAAATATAACGCACCTTTCATAAAAATAAAGAATTTCTTTCATTAATACTATGAAATTTTTCATAAATTAGTCGATTGGTTGAAATTTTCAATAGTTTAATTAAACTTTCATTGAATTTTGATTATAAATATGACAACTTTTCATTCAGTGTATCTTGATTTGTTTTCCATATTTTCATAAATCAGGTACTTTATATCACTAACTTTCTACTAAAATTCATAAAAAGAACAGTGGTTTCCATTTAAAAAAGTGATGTGACGTCATTACAATTAGATTTAAGTTGTTTAAGAGGTTGAAAAATTTACCAGCAATAATATTGCAAAAATCGTTGCATTGAATTATTGATAAGTACTGGATCAGATAGCTACAACAATTTGATTGTATATAAAAATAACAGAGGGCAGAATAGATAATGTATTCATTATTTATGTAAATTGTAATTTAAATTTTCGAAATTGGAGGTGAAATAACATTTTTAAACTTGTATTAGATGGAAATCGTGCAGTTACAGTTTAATATTAAAAACTAACACATATTATTATTTATTTCGCTAGAATTAAACATTAAACACTAATTTAAGAGTTTGATATTTGCCAGAAGAAATTCATAAAGGACCTGGAAAACACCAATACACCACCTATGTGCAGTCATATAATGTATTACAGCTGTTATAAAAATTACTGGAATCCATAACATATTTTGAGGGTTTATTGGGATGAGTAAAGGCGAATTTTTAATCAAAACTGTCAGATTGATTTTACTTCAGATTTTACTTGGCAATTCTGTAATTTTGAGAATTTCGGTATAAGTGATGAGACCGTTTTACCCAGGAATAATTAAATAAAATATAAAAACTTCTATTATTTAGTATATTTAGTTAGGTTATTTCCAAAAATAAGAACTTGTAGTGGTTTTTATTTCCGGCCATTAACTTTCACCTATTTAGAAAAATTCTTTAAAATATAACTTCTTATTAAGTTTTTCGCTATATTTCAGACCCCAATTGGAAATATTTTAATTTAAGAATTCTCTTAATGAATATATAACAAACTTGAAAATTATTAACTAGTGAGAAAATTATAAAATATTTAAAATAATACTAGTTAAATAAACGTAATAAAACAATAATGTTTTTAATATTTCGCAGATTTTAAATAAAAATACAATTTTAATAAATTGATATTTTCTGACGAAGCAGATGAAAAATCTGCGAAATATTAAAAACATTATTGTTTTATTACGTTTATTTAACTAGTATTATTTTAAATATTTTATGAATATATAACATATAGTTTTTAAATTACAGATTTTAATAATTTTAAATAAAGAACAGGAACAAGAATTTTGGTAAAAATACAAAATTTGATACACATCAATATTATACAATATTTTATTCATTTCTTTGTAATATTAATTCTTGATTTTTATATTTCTTTTTAACTCGCTCTGATAAAAAAATTAAAAAAACTTAGGTAGAAATTAACTTAAGTAAACGAAATTTTAATTACAAGTGTGTTATTTGTTTATAATAAAAATGTATTCATAAAATTGCAATTTGTTATAATTTTGTTAGTATGTATTCAGAAAAAAATTAAATAATGCTACTAATAAATTTAGTTGCCAACCGAGAGTCATATCTGTAATTTATATATAATATATTAATGTAGTGCAGCAGTGAGTGTTCCACTAGTTTATTTGATTGCCACTCTTAAAATTAATGCTTTATATGCATCATTGCTGATTTTCGAATTTTATTCTCAAAGGCAATAAAAGAAAAAATTGAACAAGCGGCAAACATTTAATTTAATGTTTAAATAATAGCAAAAAATCTGCCGAAAACGATATAGGGATCACCATTTTTCTAATATTGCTACTTTGTTGAAGAAATAAATCCGATAAAAATTATAAGTACATTATATTGTAATTAAGTAAGAATTAAGAAAGTATTTTGGCTTGTATTTTTTTCATAGGGGACAATTACGAATATTTGCTGCTAAGGTTAAAATTTGCCTTAAAAATTATTTATCGTATTAAAAAAAATTTGTTTTTAATTTATTGAAAAATATAATAAGATAACAAAAACCTGCAATCCAAAATTGTGAATTTTATCATATGTCCCTCTTATGCGTTTAGCAGCCACTGTGCCCTCCCTCCTATTATAGCAAACTGCAAGCCGCCGAAACAAGCCCTAATTTACACACATAAATACTTTCCAAATTTAAAAACAAACTGTTGTGGTTTAGAACGACAGCTTAAATTTCAAAATTAATTTAGCTGCAATAATTTTACCTTTATTTCTAGTTCATAAGATGCATTTTCTATTACGTAACAGTATTGACATTATAATTATTTAATTTATGGCAAATTTTATCTACAGTTGTTAAATGCAACGGGATATAAAGTTTCTCGCACAAAATCAAATCAACGTAGTGAATTATTATATTGCACCTACACAATGCATCAAAATTTTATGTTAGAACAATAAAGGTACGTCACTCTTACAGCATAATACTTTAATCTTTATCACCTAATGACGTATAAATTATAGTTACGATTTACCATAATAATTGGTATACGTCCAGCAATAATTATTGAACTATTAATTTTGATTAAAGAGTTCGTTAAACATTAAAGTTATAATTACCTATTTAAGATTACGTCTAAAGTTTAATATGCACATCATTATCGTATTATAAAATTTATATTTGTTCAAAAAAGGTTAAACGTAAAAATTTGGTGTACAATAATTATATAAGTTACGAAAAGAAAGTTGAAAATTATACTAAGCATTAGTACTCGTACAAATATTATTATGATATTATACATAAATAATATTATGTTGTAGTAAATATAATGACAGTGGTAATTTAACAGTCGAGACAAACTGCCAATCCAAATTCTTTGTTGGTGGTTGGCTTCCAGGTTACGTTGTAGGTCTTTTGCTCGTCATCGCAAAAATAATGAAAATTAGAAACTAGATTAACGAGGGGAACCCCTCTAGTATACCTCTAGGATCAGGACAAGCTTTAGTAGGTTGAAAAAGCACTCAAATTAAGTGACAACCTGTTTTTTAACCGTTTCTGAGAAAATATCATTTCAAAGTTTGAATGCAATACTTCACGTAGTTCATGCAATAAAATTCAAAGATCTTCTGGCTGAGATGGTAACGCATCCGCAAGTAGTTTTTTTATTTAGTATGCCATGTTGTAAAGGTAGCAGAATATATAATTGGGAAAAATATAAAAACATCTGAAAGAAGAAGCAACTATTTCTGCTGAATCGAACCTGAAACCTTCCAATCCACTTGAAGATGCATTACTATCTCATCAGCTGGAAGACCTTTAGGTTATTGTTGTATAAACTTTTAAACTTTCTCAGAAACGGTTGCTCATAGCACAAAACAAGTGTTCGAGCAGCACCCTGGAATATGTTGCTGTATATGTAATGCAAATTCGGGTAGTTAACATTTTACCGACTTTTAGCTAATATTGAAACAATCACAGAAATTATTGCAAAAAAGCTGCTATACTTAATATATTCTACATATTAACAACTAAGATGTAACCTAGAAAAGCATCTATGAATTAATATATTTTTGGCGAATGGAAATTTTAAAGAATTGGCACTGTACCAGAATTCGGCAGATTTTACAAACAGTATTTACTCCAGAGTAACTTTTAAAAATATTTTACATATGTAGTGAAATACTATATAAGTGTTACATTCACTATTTTTATGAATTAATAATTTATTGTAGAACCAATCATTTTGTTTAATTATTTTTTGTAAATATACAAAATTGGAGTGGAACTAACTAATATCTACTAAGTTTTTGTACACGTAACATCAGTAAATTAAAATTATTCCATGAAAAACAAAATGATTGATAAATTGTAATCAAATTTAAAATTAAATCATCCAATTAGGTAATTCATTAAAATATTTTTTATTTTAATACTGACTGTTAAGGTTCACATCCACATGCCCCTATTACGTGAAAACGGACAAGGCTGTAATAACTTTGATAAAAAATTGACTTATGTAAATAAATTAGTAACACTATGTTATAATTATTATTATTATAAGAAATAATATGTACCTATATTCCTTGGAAATGCAATTTATGCCCACGTGAATGGTTTGAAATTCTTCATAGATTTTTCATTTTGCTAAAGTACGATTATCGCTCAAGAAGTTAATTCAGAGTTTCTCTTTCAATTTTATTTTTATGATAGTTTAGTTGCGTGTGGTACAATTTTATATTTTTTGTTTACTTGTCCTTGCACTATCCTTAACATTTGGGCGTCCTTGTTACTGTTTAAGTGAGGAACAAAACAAATCCTGCACTTAAACTATTTGCAGGGGTCTAACGTAAATAGCAACATGCAACGCTATTTATAACGTGTAGTCAGCTGTGCAATTTATTATAATACGTGCACAGCTTCGCCAAGTTAAAACTGCATCTTGCCCGGCGGGAGCGACCTACTTCCGTATTTTTAAAGCTAAAGTGATATTAAATATGTTTCCGTTTGTCTCTGCAGTTGGATTCTATCATATCTCGCGATTCTCTTGTTTTTAGGTCACTCGTAATTGAAAATTTAAATAAATAGTTCTTAAGATTGTTAATTTTAGATATTGTAACTGAATGCTTAGATGTACTTAATATAATATTATACTGCTGTGTGGTTGTGGACTACATTAGAAACACTGCACGTGTAGACTAGATTTGTCAGTATTTACATTAGCACCTACATAATCTATATTGTTTGTGTATTCTGAATTATTTACTTTTTTTTAAACTGTAGTACACAAAAATGTATAACTTCACGAAAATATGACACATAAAAAATGGATTATTGTAAACTGATATGAAAAATATTTAGAGAACTAAAAATGTTAATAGTTTCTTGGCTCAAAAATTAATGAAACGCTGTTGTAATTTTTGTGTATTTCATAATATTGAAAATAAATTTAAGAAATAGCAAAATCTAAAAAAAAACTATTGCCTTTACATTTATTTATGGTAACAATCTCTTCTATGAGGCTGAAGACCGAACAACTATGGTTCATATTATTAATGAACACGTAAAATTATATTTTTAACTGCTTTGTAGCAGAATGTATCACGCACCTGTCCGATCAAAATAATACTAATATAATATATTTTTAATTTTTTTTCAATGCCTTTCAATATATTTTTTCATTAAAACAAAAATTATTTTGTCGTACGTAGGTTTTATTTTATTCAAATGGATTCGAGACAGTATTGAGTTGTCATGCATAATATGACGTACAGACCAATATTTCATGTAAATACATATAGCGTAGCGTATGCTATATGCATATACATAGCATATACATATATTTCAATTGGGGAAACCTAGGGCTGTCGGCTCTACCAGATCAGTTTTGCAGTTAAATGAATTTCAAGAAATCAGCAGTTTGTTTTTTTGAATAATGATAAATCTTGTACTATATTGCTCATTGTATATCTTTAGTAGCTGTGAATTATTGAGCTTGCCCATATTTATTAAATAAATAAATGTATACTGCTATATATTATTTACTACACAAATACATATGACATACTATACACTGTGTTTCCATAACCATCCAAAACAGTGGCGTATTTAGAAAATGCATATGGAGGATCATAATCAGATATAATCAGAAATTATTTTTTAGATTTTCGTTAATCCATTCATGCGCGTCAAAGGTAGGGCAATATAATATTATATATTATAATAAGTACAATTAATTTATAATTTTTCATTATTTATAATGATCTTCAACATTTTTTGTAAGGCTTCAGGGCTACAATCAGAGTCTTCCTTTGAGGAGGGGGCAATTGCCCCTTTGCCCCCCTCTAAATACGCCACTGATCCAAAACGTTTGATAATTATGGTAGATCATAAAATGTTCCTACAAATTTTTTTAGCAATATGATCTTAGACAAAATTTGTAAATATATAAATAGTTATTAGTATAAACTGTATAAAACATATAAATAATCTCTTTCAAAATAAATATTGAATTTTCAAAATTATCGACTACTATTAAATTCAATTTGAATAATTCCAACCACGACCCAGACTTGTCATAGACTTGCCAAGCTTGGAGGAATTTATGAAATTGTTATTTTACAAAATTTAGATTTCAAAACAATAATAATAATTATTAAAATTCTATGGGTCGTTCTTTTACTGTTAAAAATTTTCAAGTTTATTATTAAATTATAATTTTCACTTATCTTTTACCTACCTGTAAATGTTATAAAATATGATTATTATTAGGTATCTTTATTGTTTAGAGATTAGATTGTATTTTGAATATCATGCAGAATAAAGTGCACCCATGCGTAATTTTAACCATAGCACCTAAAATAGGTAAAAGTCAACATTTTAAAATATTAATTGTTGATAAATTTACCAACACCCATGTTTGATAATTTATTTTTGTGCGGTCTTCTTAATTTAAATATTATAATGTTTAAGGACGTTTAATATGCTAAGTTGGTAACATTTCAACATCGGTACAGAGAAAGCTGAACAAGAAATTCCTAGGTGTCAATTTTGCCGATATTGTTAAATACAGTAGAAAAATATAATATACGAAACTGCACTAAAAATAGGTTAACAATAAAATGTATTGTAAGCAGTCTGAGGCGAAGGTGTTATTTATTTTTTATCTCCTCGAAAATATTATATTAATAAATGTCTTAGCAAATTTATAATAATTTGTATATATCATCAATATTATTTCTTATATTTTTATAAAAAAAACAATTTGAAAATGTTTATAATAGGAAGAATTGAGAAGTTGAACCATGAACCAAAATATAAATAATGCAAAATGGCCTGAATTATTTATGTTTTTTTCGATATTATAAAAATAATAGATGGATAACTGATTTAGGTAGTGAAACTCTATATTAATTGTATTAATACGAGTAGTTACTTCTGTTACAATTTGATTAATTTTTGTAGGGGTTCTTTAATTATATACTTACATACTACACTTTAAATACTATTGAAAATTAGTTGAGTTTTATTTCGTGTGGTATATACTTTGAATTTATTATTCGACCGATGACTATAGAGAAAATCATTAATATAGTTCGGTAAACAAGTTAACCCTTGAGAAAAGTAATTGATAAAGAATTGAAAGAAAATCTGTTGCCATGCTAACAGATAGTTTTAAAAAAGTTTAAAAAATATAAACATAAAATAATTTTTTAGATAAAATTTACAAACAGAATTAATTGCTTTATTATGCAAACATCTTATAGCAACTACATATTTGTGTTTTATTATTATTTAATTATATATTTATATTTATAGCAATACCCAAAATTATTAGGTAATATCTAAATAAAATAATCATAATGGAATGCTGTTAAATCATTTAATTACAGTATATAGGTACATGGTATCTACTTATATGCATTTAATGCTTTCAGAAATTAATAAGAAGTGATTTGAACAATTTACATTATTTATGAGTAACAATTTATTACTTCAGGAAACATAAAAACATAAATAACCACCAACTTTTATAAATTAATCCAAAAAGTAATGCAAAGTGATATTCCGAATAATTGTACTTCAAAAGAGTTACAAATGAGTTAAAAAGGTAATAAAATTGTCAAAGTTTAATAGAAAAGTACGCAGTAAAATTTAAACATCAATTTTAAATATCAATGCAGAGTTTCCCAATAAACGAGCAGTTTTTTTGAACCAGCTGAACAAATTGCTTTAATATACCTTTTTTAGATTTCAAGACAATTTCAAATATTACTACCTACCTATTCTAAATTTTTAAGTTTACCCATTTTTTTTTTTATTTAAAATATTGTATAGTATTTATAGTGCATAATTAGAAATTACGCTTTAAAATTTTTGTAGTGGCATTTTGTGAAGTTTAACCTGAGGAAACCGCAGCTTTTCGTATCATTTACTCAAAGAAATAATTTCCATTTATTTAACAATGATTTATGTCTTCAAGAAACAAGAAATATCTACTTGGAAGTTCATCCTGCCAATCACCTTCACCATATTTTACAGAATAGTCAACTCTTTTACAATTTCAGGTTTCATTACAATAATTTGCAAGTTTAATCCCATAAATCCGTTATCCCATAATCCATTTTTTGTGCTGGAGTAGTTTGAGTCAGCCCAATGAAACTTTTTGAGAAAAACTTCTTAATTTGAATTCAAATTTGTATGCTTAATAAACAGAATAATTAAGTGCTTTTTACTTATTAATACTTTTATGGTAATTCAATTACCAATTGCACTGACCTCGAATTAAGTTTGTATAAGTTTACTTTTTTGATATTGCACTAAAGGTTTTCTTGTGCTTCCTCCGGAATTAATATTTATGGAATAGATAAGGAAGATCAGCAGATTATCCAACCATAAAACTTTGGATAATTTCTGTATTTTTATAAATCACCTGATATTTTACATATTTAAATTCTTTATTTATTTACTATTACTACCGCGATATTGTTTTATTACTATACATTTAGCTTTCGAAATTACCTACGGCAAATTCTATGCAAATTGTTGATTTTCTCATTTATTAAAATTAATAAAGCACCGATATTTACGTTTTAAAATATTAAAATAAAAGCATTTCTGCGCTTAGTAAAGTTATTATGTAAAAAATGGTTATATGAAATTTTTGTACCATGATTTATTTTGAAAAAGAAATATCGTTAATCTGCATTTGATCACCCTTTAGATTCGTTTGCACCAGAAAATTATCAATCACGCAAATTATATTCTTAACGAGAAAACGCAGTTCCACTATATTCATGCAAAAAAAATGACGCAAGTGAAATTTTTATTTATTATTTTAAAAAACCGTTCTCATGCTAGTCCCTCAAATTCGAGTGCATCCAATACTCCTTAAAATATATCTAAAATACTAAGCCGTAAATAATTGGTTCTATTATTTGCTCCGATTTATAAAATTAAAAAATTTTAAATGTTATTAAAATTACTTTATGTAATAACAATAAATTAAAATTGCAAAAATTAATTCATATACGCCAATTAAAAGATTTAATTAATCTGTTTGCTATAAATTAATGTATTAATGCTATAAGAAACACTATTTTTAAATAAAAGTAAATTGTTTGCTACTAATTAGGTGCTGTTCTGTAAAAATACGTAATAATTGTAATAAAAAATAATAAATTTAAATAAACGGAATTTAACACAGTGGGATAGAAACCGCAAAAATTGGACAAAAATCATTTTTTTCAAATTTTACATATCGATTCTATATTTTGTGAATAGGTAAAAAAAAGGTCACTCTATCTTTTCCTGGAATATCCAGCCCATAGAGGATTGCAAACACGACCCTTTCCGCTTGACAACTTACATATCATTTTGTAACCAATTTTTGAAGGGATTGAAATGTTGAAGTAAATTATTATATTTATATGGGGTGTTTTACAAGTCAATCTAGTTTCCTGTGCAGGAACAAAAAAAGTCCTACTTGGTCCTGCCTTGAAAAAATATTTAAAATATACCTAAAGCCTTCCTTTATAAGATACTAAAAAACTATAACCTCGTTTAACTTCCTTTCCGAAATTTATTTATTTTTGTAAGATGCGATGCACATTCATCGCTAAGAATCGGCAGGATATGCATGCTTATTATTTTTACAATACTCTTAAGCACTCATGATTATTATTTGCTATCAATTGCAAATTAAAAATGTATTTATTGTTTATTTGGGAAGTTATTACTTATAATTATAATTTATAACAAAGTAATTTTTCAGGTCTCGGGGTAAGAGGACTTAAGGAGAATTATACACCTGGAAGGTTTCAAAAACTCGATTTTTCAATTTTTACATTTCCTTAGATTTGAATCTTAAAAACGCCTGGAAAAATTTTAAGTAAAAATTCCAAAAAATTTTAAAGCCCAAATAGAACATGCCTGATTGTCCGTCTCTTCGGAGCTATTGTGTTTTATGGTACCTATAATATAACGATATTTTATGTTTCACCCCCTGAAATTCGCCCCATTTAAAGATTTGATTTTTTTAAATACTTTTCCAATGTATGTTTACTCAAATTGATCATATTCCCAAAATTATAAATTTTTTAGTAATTTATTTATGTTTTACCTCCTGAAATTCACCCCATTTTGATTTGATTTTTTAAAACATTTTTCCAATGAATGTTTACCTCGTTCAAGTAGATTTCCAAAGTTTCAGATTTTTGTCCACATTTTGCGGATTCTGGCCCACTGTGCATTATTATTATCAGCTTATACATTCTACTTAGAATATTGCTATCCCGTTACAGGATTTACAAATCCGTTTGATAGGGTGGATTAGTCCCCTTAATCATATAATGTCATAATCAAGTGTGTGCTCTCTTCTGTTGCTTTATTATCGTCAGTTTCCTTGGTTCAGGCATTCGGATGTTCACAATCTCGGGTGGTTCACAGCTTCTATGACAATACCTTTCCATCCAGTCATCCCAGCCCAACCACTGATCTTTATGTTTCTCAAATCGTTCACCACCTGGTCCCACCATCTAATCTTCGGCCTTCCTCAAGGTCTGTTCTCACCAGGCTTCCATACTGTGCTTGCCTTGATCGCAGATGAGTCGTTAGCTCTCATAATGTGGCCCAACCATCTTAACCGCTGCGATTTGATATGTTTGACAATGTCCTCACCGTTCATTATTCTTGTAATTCATGGTTCATGAGTGCTCTTTGTTCTTCATTGAGTTCCTTTTTTGGGCGCAGTATGCTTCTTAGAACCCTACGTTCGAAAATTCTAAGTTGTTCCTCTTCATCTGCCGACATACACAGTGTTTCTGATGCATAGCATACCACCGGTCTAACCAACGTTTTGTAGATTTTCATCTTGGTACTTTTTGTTATTTCTTTGCTCATTAACATGGTTTTATTAGCACAATAAGCTCTATTACCTGCGTTTATCCTTCTTTTAATATCCTCTTGTCTTTCGCCTTTTCTGTTAATTAGTACATCATTATGTACATTCATCAATGATTAAATCTCGCCTCACATGATTATCACTTCTGTCGCATTTCATATATTTGGTCTTCGCTTCACTTATTTGTAGTGATTGCTCGGAATAGTTCATTTAACTTTTTTATCGATCTTGTCATTATTACCAAATGGTCCGCATATGCCATTATTTGTCCTTCATTGTTTGTTATTAGTCCTTTGGAGTTGGTTTCCTCTATTATCTTGTTGATGACTATATTAAAGAGAGACGCCGAGAGTGCATCACCCTGCCTCACCCCGCTGTTTGTTTCAAATTTTTTAGTTGTTCCTATTGCTGTTCTAATACGGGCAGTAGTATTTCTAGTGTAATTTTGATCAGTCGTATTAGTTTCGGTGGTGTCCTACCTTCGGTTAGTGCTTTATATAATTCTTGTCTGTCCACCTTATCGAATGCTTGTTAAAAATCCGCAAAGAGAAAGTGCAGGGCTATATGTGTTCGTAAAATTTCTCGATTGTTTGTTTTATTATGTGTATTGCGTCCACCGTGGATCGTCCCGCAACAAATCCATATTGGCAGTCTCCCGTTAGTCCCACTGTGTGTACATTTAGTTTATTGTGAATTAATGTTGTTAATATCTTATATGCCGTGTTGAGCAAGGTAATGCCTCGATAGGTTTTGCCTTCGTCTGATTTGCCCTTCTTCTTAGTACAACTATTTCTCTTTCAGACCATTCCATGGGCATTCTCTCCTTCTCCCATACCCGACTCATGAGCTCACATATTCTTTCAAGCAGTAGATCTCCCCCGTACTTCGCCAGTTCTATACATATTCCATCCGATCCCGAAGCTTTACCATTTTTTACTTTATATATTGCTGTCATGATTTCACTGTGAGTTGGTCTTGGAACTTCTTGTTCATTTTCAATAGTTACTACTTCATTGGCATCCTCATATTCTCTATTCAATTGCCTGCGGAAATGTCTCACCCATACTTGTCCAATTCTTTCTTCGTTGTGCTCTAACACTCCATCTTCATTTTTTATGCATCTTTGAGTAATTTTGTGAACCGGTTTTTGTTTTTTTATTAATTGATAGAACATTCGTGACTTATTGTGGTTGTTACTCATTCCTATCTCTTCCATTGTTCTTTCTATCCATTGGTTCTTTTTTCTTCTATATATTTTGCTTGCTTTTTTTCCGGTTTTTAACCATTTTAATCGTGTCTTTGCCTTTCTATTACTAACTGCAATGCATTCTTCATCAAATCATTCCTTGTGTTTTTTCTTTTGTTTAAAACCAAGTTCTTTCATTGCACAATCATTAAGGCTAGTTACCAGGTTGATCCATTCTTGCTCAATATCGTCGCTTATTCTCTTCTTGGTTATTTCTTCGTTTATTCTTTCCTCGTATTTCTCTTTTTTCGCCCTTTTGTTTAGTTCTTCAATCGCTATTCTTTTGTCTTGCTTTCCAACACGATTATATTTTATAAACTTTTGTTTGATTTTATAATGATCTGAGTCTGCATTTGCACCCCTATACGACCTCACGTCAGTCACCAACGATATCGCTTTTCGGGAAACCATAACATGATCAATCTGATTTCCATCATTATTGCCTCCACCTGGCTACACCCACGTTATTTTGTGTATTTTTTTAAGTAGAATAGTTGTACTGCAAATAACCATGTTCATTGCCTCCGCTAGATTGCACAACCTGTCTCCATTGCCGTTAGTTTTTTCGTGAATTGTGTGTACTCCTGCGACTGTATTTACATAGCTTTCTTTACCAATCTGTACATTAAAATCACCGACAACGATCATTATGTCCAAATATTTTTCCAATGAATGTTTACCTCGTGCAAGTAGATTTCCAAAGTTTCAGATTTTTGTCCACATTTTGCGGATTTTGGCACACTGTGCATGAATAGTAAGATATATATCTTCCAATAATTATATAATAATATATTATATTTATTGGAATAATTAACCGCTTAAAATATAATAGCATAGAAAGATATAAGAAAACGGTTTTCTGCAATAGCTTTGTTTATTTTCCGAATTCCAGTACTAAGTGAAACGGTAAGTGAAGAAAATGTGTTTGTAAGTAAAAATAATTTAGGATAACTATTGCTGGTGCATCCCCAAGGGTAAATCAATTTGGAATTCATATTATGTGCAGTCAATCTAGGAATCCTCAGGAATGGGCATAATATATCAGATAACTATTTTAACAACAGGCAAAAGGAGTAGGTGACCAGAGTGATCAAATGTGATGTTCGTAGGTGAAGTCCCGATGATCGAGTAGGTTACTTGAGTGGGTCGCGTTCCGGTTTATCTCGCTATTAGCTACAAAAATCTTTAAAATAATTTAGGGGAATCACCTTGTAAGTAGGCAGCCAGACAGAGTTGTCAGGGTTTATTAGGCCCCTTATATCAAAGATAAGATTTTATCGATAATATCGGTCGGTGATTTGGCTTGCCCAGAGTGTCCAATGGGAATGAGGGGCCTGGTTACCGTGAGTTTGGATTATCTAGGTTGCAATGTAATTACAATCACGCAGTTTAACTACTCACTCGAAAATAAAATTGTTCAAATATACTTAATGCAACTTTGATAATCATAATTCCGAGTAACCCAACCTTTTCTCATTCTTGATTGAATCATACAATTTCAATTTTTTATAATTTATTACATTTAAAATTATCATAAAACAATACAGAATGGCATCTTTAATTTTAATATAACCATCAAAACGTCAATTTTTTACCACGAAAATTAATATGTTGCAAAATAAATACACAAATTAGCATTATTTAGAAAAAAATTTCAAAAACTAGAATTTACTGGAAAGAAACGGGATTTTAATTGATAAATAAAATGACTTGCAGATTATAATTGACCCCTTAACATTGACACGAAAATTTGTCAAAATAAATATTATTGTAACTTATGCACAAAATGAAAATTTTAATCTCGATAAATAATTAAAAATTGATTAGAAATACAAAAAAACTCAAAATGTATCTAATCTTATTTCGGTGATAGGATGTTAGTTAAATATTCATGATTTCAAAGTGCACGACAATAAATTTTAAATCTTTATGAGCACCTATGCTAAAATGTAAACAATAATATTAACATTTACTACTGAACTATTTAGATAGAGTACTATTGTAATGTAAAAAGAAGTTTGAGTATATAAATACCGAGCGATTGATTATGCCATTGAAAAATTTTATAATTAGCACGTAATATGCTAAATATAAGTTAATTAGTACCCGCTTTCACAATATTGTACGTATAGGCATATTTAAAATTCACAACTTTTTGATGCCCAAATCAAAGGTAAATTGGTCGTTTAAATGTAATTAAGTATTTATTTGAAGAAGTATTATTTTGGAAGTGCTTTCATTCAATTATTTTCCGTAATGTAAAAAATGTATCATAATGACCAAACTTGTACACTTCCTGCTATGTATACCTATCTTAAATCTAAATGTGAACTTTATACAGCACAATAATATAAAAAAAATACGAGAATTCATTGTTTTCACACTCTCACTACTTCCATTGTCGGTTTTCGTACACATTTTCATGAGAAGTTAGTTTGTGCGTAACTTTCATTTTTCGGTTCAACTTTCCCTTTTTGGTTTAATTATTATAATCGGTTTTTAAAGAAAACATTAGCTCAAATACGCGATACGCGTGCGGCTTATATTTAAAAAAGATTATTAGAATAAAAGTTTACACTTTTACTGACACGTGTCAATATTAAAAGTTCATTCTTAACTTTTTAATCGCGAACCTTTTTACTATGAAATAACGGAGATAATTATTATTTATTAGCACTTAACGAAATTCCTCGCATTATTTTGTAAATAACTAGTAATATTTTATGTTAATCGATTAAAAATATTACAAACTTAATTTGAAGCGCTTATTAAACAAATTGAGAGTAAATTAATTTTTTTAAATTTAGATTGTATCAAATAAGTAGCAATATTAATAAATTGTTAATTACTAATATTCGCGACTTATTTATCTTTTATAATGAATTAGTTCTTACAAACTTCGGTTTCTCAGTTGTGACCTAATTCAATTAGGCACCTTTTTATATTTTTTAAAGGAAATAATAAAAATTTTAAAATATATTTTGAGACCTTTGCAGTTTAAAATTAAATTGTTACTAATAATTAAAAGTAGGTCGATGCTTTAAAAACCTAGAGCCTAAAGATAGCTTCCGTAAATTAAGAAACCAAAATAACAATCGCAAGCTTTTTATTTTTTATTCATCTGTCTTGAAAGTTTATACTTAGCGAAGATATGAAAATTTTATCTGGCAAAAATAATCATTTACAATTTTTGTTGTGGTCTATATTTAAAGTTTTAATGGTGGAGGCTTCCGTTATTTTCTAATTATATGTTTTTAAGGAAAATCTAGTTAAGCCCACTAACATGACGTGAATAGATAAAATTTTCAGATGCAAAAAATGAAAACTTTTTGTAGAAATTTGTAACGTACGACAATGTTTTCTTGCACCTTTTTATATATTAGTAGGTAAATAACTTCAATTTTTTCTTCCATTAACTTGAAAATAATTCTCCAAAAAAACAATAAGTTATCATATTATAACTCGCATAATATGCCATAAACAGTTTAATTTTAAACAAGGGGTTGAAATTTTACTTGCAAAACTTAAACCTTCAGATTGAATCTTCAACCTGAATAACCTATGACATAAAAAAGAATTGTCTACGTGATCACCTAATCGTAGGTTCTATGTTGTGTTTTTAAAAGGTTTTTATTTCTTGCAAAATTTAATTAACACAAAATTATTTACTAACTATTATTTTTCAAAGAAATGGAACATAGGACATAATAATATGTAGTAATGTAACTTTAATAGTAAAACTATTATTAAACAAAAAAAAAGTTTAAGAAAAGAAGAAAGAAAAGCTAAAAAAAATTTGCTTGGTTAAAAACACATTCAATGCGAAGACAAATATATTTAGGGACAGAAGAGTGCAAGCAAGCTTAAAATTATTTATTATATTATAAATAATAAAATATACATATATTGTGATTTACTGGGGGGGAAATTTAATAATAAAATTATCAAACTTCTCGAATCCCAATAATGCACTTGTTGAGCATGAGATTTTCGAAGGAAAAATATAAATCTTTAAAATTTTTGCCGGCTAGTTTATAATTTAAACTTAATTCGATTTACGAACAATGTAAACTTATATAATTGGAAAAATTTGTTTTTATCGCACAAAAAAAAATTACAATCCTCACCGCTTTGTGAATTGGTTTCTAATTTATAATTAAATTTTTTTTTTTTAATTCCCTTTTTCTCAATTTTTAATCTTCCTGTTTTCTAGCTAACAATCAAAGTATGCGTTTTATTAACGCTACGCCTGGCCTAGTACTTCGATCTTTTCACAAGTTGGAAAACAGGTCTCTTTATTCAATCTACCAACATTTTAAATATTTATTCGGAGCGAAATTCAAATACGATTTTTCAGGTGAGTTCACTTTTGTTGTAATAACACACTTTCTTAAAAATAATTTCAATTACAATCCACTTAGATAAGTTTACTACCGACAAACTGATAGTCAATATCTTTAACATCCTTTTATTCGAAGATTTATATGTATGGACCAGAAACATTTTGATTAAAATAAAAACAAATCGACAATTGAAATTGGTAAAATCTAGAAGAAAACATGATTCAAATTAATTCCTTGTAGGACAACATAACTAAATTAAATAATATGGCTCGGTATTTAGATAAGCTCAACTGTCAATATGTCATAACAAATTTAAAAATCGGCCATCATACTGCAAGTCGCAGGAAGACATCGCTACCGGCCTCATAGACAATAAGAAAAATAAATTTGAAAAAATACACGACAATATAAAATATAATAAAAATTTGTAAATTAATTTTATTTAAAAAACTATTATTATTGGGTTCAATAACATAGAGGGATGTCTCTCGTGTCAGAATCTGGTACTATTAAAAATATGCTGTAAAAACTCTCGAGTCTGAAAAAATTACATAAATCTTTTTCAGAAGAACTCTAGAAAATTTAAAAAATACTATCGATAACATTCTGTTTGCTTTCTCTACCTTTTTAAAGAGATAAATCTTTAGGCAATCCAGGAGAAAATCAGAGGAAAACTCTTGTAAATGAAATAATTGTGATGTACAAAAGTTTATGTTACAATTCCACCTTGTTTTATGGATATTCAATGTTCATGTATGTTGAATAAAAATTTTAACGACGGACGGCGAAACGGCGACAGCGAAATATCCTACCTAGACCGTTATATACTTGCAGATAATTATATTTCATACAAAAAAAATTCCATATGGTATACCTAAGTCCAATATTCGCAGATAAAAAAAGAAAAAAATAGTTAAAATAAACCTATCGATTTTCATTGATAATTTAAATCTAATCTTAATTATCAAAATTGCATATTCTAATTCTTACATTTCAAGTTACAATAATAGCTGAACTTTAAGCATTAGATTTTAATGGATGTTTAAACTGCAATATCCAGGCGAACCTTCTTTTCGGAATTCTATAGAATTTTTTCCATATATTCAGTAATGTAATATGTATCTAATGAGCATATTATACAGTAGATATCTACTAATATACGTATTCGTGTGTTACTAATTCAGTTTATTTCAATTTTTTCTGTTTTTGTTCGTTAGGAAATATTCAAATTTCTCTATATAATTTCAGTTATAACATCAACAAATTAAAAAGATATTAGCGTCTTCACTTTTTTAAAGATTTAATAATAGAAACTCGCGGGCTACGAAGAAAATAAGGAAAGCTCCAAGTGCAATTTAAAAAACTTTTGGTTATTAATATTGCATCTACAAATAGTTTTTGTTTAAAAAAAGATTAATAAAAGAATTATTATTATTGCCAGAACGATTAAGCATAATAATAAAAAAATGCAAAAAGCTGATAAAATAAAGATATCTTTATTCAAACAATTACTATCCAAGTAGAAAATAACAATATTAATAGTAAGTTTTAAAAAATACTCAGGTTAAATGAACAATAAAACGAAAATATATTTTATATACTATAACTAAATTTATAATTTATTGTAAGCAGATGCAATTTAATTAATGTTGTTTAATACTATGTTGTTTATAATTTATTATAAATTTGATTAAATTAAATATTTTCTTATAATCTCGGTTAATAGTAAAACCCAATATCAGTGGCGTAACTATACTGATGTTTCGCGTATTCCATGGAACAACGTCAGGGGCTTTCCAGACGCTTTATTACGACAAAAAAAATTTAATAAAAATACACTTTTTATGTGTTACGCAACCCTAAATAATGGTAAAACCAAAAAAATACATACAACTTTTTAAAACAAAGATAAATTATAAGGGATGAAAAGTGGGTAAAACCCGAGGTAAACCGGTTAGGCTGTTTTTAGTTGAAAATCCTGATAGCTTTCTGAGTTTCTCCCTGCATAGTCAATTCGGCACGGTTTTATGGGAGCCAATCCTCCCCACCAAAGGGATATGTGCAATGTGCATCCTAGACACAGGATAACAAAATTCTTTAGAATGTAATACTAACTACATTTATACACTATCATAGATAGGTAATTATAAAAACTCAAAGGATTTATAATTTATTGCTCATTTTAAAAAATAAAAATTTGCAAGCTCAGCATTTCCACAATATTGGAATATTAATTTCCAGGTGCAATAAATTATCTCGGAGTAGTTATAATATGTATATTAATCTCAATCATTTATTGCTTGTTGGAAGTTTTGCTTATAAAAGAAAACTGGTATTAACATAAGGTAATTACAATTAAAAGTTAAATAATTAATCGATTGGAATCATTTAAAATTGAAGGAAATATATTTTAAAATTACCGAACGCAACAAATTACTAGTCCGGAAGAAGTACTCTTCGGTATTAAAAAAGCTGCTAATCAATTTCACCTGGTGCAGTTTTTATTTTCTAATCAAAGAGGAAGTACTTTTTAAATTTTCATAATTAAAATTTTAATCACATAGGGATATGTACATAATATTTGTTAAAATTGTAATAATTTAAATAGAAAATGCATGTTGCTATTGAAAAAAGGATCGCGGTGTATGCAGACCCTCATAAGTATAAAATTGTTTTTATTACATTATGGTAATACCTATTTAAAAAAGAAATTTTAATGTTTTTAAAAACGGTTGTTGAAAGGTAATTTGCTACTTAATTAATTAATTTTTTATTGAAATAAAATTACTCTTAAAAGTACATTATTTAATACACACAACTCATACGAAATTTCAATACAGATAATTTGTCTTTAATAATTCACCTGCTCTTGATATAATAATGTAGTTCATCATTAATAATACAAACCAAAAATTTATATAAAATACAACCAGAAACTATTCATTCTATTAGTTACAAACAAAATAAATAATATACTCGTAGTATATTTATGTAGGTGGGTACCTATTAATATAATAAATATTTGTCAACACACTCCTATCTTTGTATTTTGATATAAAATAAACTAGCAAACAAAATGCATTATTAGTCTAAATAAAATAAAATTCACAGAAATAAATATTATTCAACACTTACTAATATATGTTTATGTCTGCTAATAATATCTACAAAAATATTAAAAAGTTTTAAATGCAGGTGTTGTTAAGATTACATATTAATTATATTATTATTATCTATGTTAATAAAGACAGAATAATTTAACATTTGATTGTATATATTTAAATAACTATTTAGTAAATTAAAAACTTAAGGTTTTTAAAATGATTTACTTGCTAAGTAGATGGTATATAATATATCTGGGCTGCCAAGCTTGTGATCCCAGTTGAATCCAGCATATTATATGTAAATAATAAATGTATCTATATAGTTAAACTTTTTGATTCCATGAGATATATTCTCAGATAATATTCTTGTACGAACTAGTAGGACTTCCGAACTATTTGGGTTTTTGTCGAAACTTTGGTTTAAAAGATGACAATTGTATCATACAATATAATAAATTAATAATAAATACATATTGATGAATAATATGGTTTTTAATGAATATTTTTGTTGAAAATATGCTTATTTTCAGATTGGGTCGATCTTCAGCAAGAAAATTCAATCACACCTGCTCTATAGTATGTGTAAAATTATACAGATTATATCTATAAAGTTATAGATAGAGTACGGAAATACACAGATGTAGGCTTTAAAGTACAAGAACTATCGATATTATAATAATAATGTGTGGCCTATTGATTGATTCGTGGTTCAGGTAACGCTTCTTGCTATTATCAATTATGGAGAAGAATCCTTTAATAAATATTAATGCTTACCTATGAGCTCATAACCACATAACTAAATTTAGCTTCTTGGCAAAGTTATAGTAATTCTAAAACGTTAATTTACTAAAAATTATAGCGGATGAGTACTTCATAAATCATAAGTGAAATTTTGTGTAATGTAATAATTTCATAACTGACAGCGCGTGCATTTCTTTTATTATTCTAAAATACTAATAATAAGAGTTACCTATATTAAAATATCTGAACTACCAATAATAATCGTTTGATAATAGAATTAAATCCGCAGAATAACAAAATATCAGAATTATCTGATAGAAATATCTTCTGATCAGATATAGTCCAGTCGATGTTACTAAACTATTCTTTTTGTAGCTTTAAAAAAAATTATAAATTAATGTAAAATTAAGCAGATGTTTTGTTATTATTATTGCCGTGAAAATAAAGCTGTTTATTGTAATTTAGTAACGCTTGCTTTTAATTTAATCAAACGTAAAATCAAATGCTCGACAGCTATTAATGATAGAGGTTAATTTAGCCAAAGTATAAAAACATTTGTCAAGTACATATACATAATTATATAATGCAGTGTTTACGATAGGCCAAAAGAATCTTGATTTTGCTTCGGTGTGGTAGATTGCATTCTCGACAAACAAGTCGAGATAAGCAATCAAAACCAACGTTTTGGGCAACATTTAAAATTCATAGAAAGTAATATTTGTTTGGTAAATGAGGTGGAACGTACCAAACGGTTATTTTTATGTAAACTGTTGACTCTAAGGTACCCGGTTTGAATCCGGGAAAAGTCGAAAAACTTTCAGATGGCCATCTCCGTGCTTCGGAGGGCACGTTAAGCGACGGTCCCCCTAGGTTGATGATTGCCACCCACAACCATTATTAAACAGGGTTACTGAAATTCCCCAACCTGGTTTAAGCAGCAGTGGGGTCTGAATGTTTAATCCTCCCTTATAGGAGAGGCTTATGTCCAGCAGTGAGCGAAAAAGGGCTGAAGAAGTAAAAGAATGGTTAAACGAAGGTTTTTTCGGTAAGAAACATGTTGGTCAGTTGTCACCAATGGAATTTGTAAGCAAATTTTCAGACCAAACAACGTTACCATCATGATTTTGGTAAGAATTTAGACCGACCAGAATTTTTAAACAAGGTCTGATAATTAAAATATTCCAAACTTTCATTCAAATTCTATGTTTTTTTTTAAAATTGAAAGAAAAGTCCTTGTTAAAAGACCCTATAGTACTTTAGCGCCAGCGAAGCTTAAAATTAATAATTTTATAAATAGTAATTTAAAGGTAAATAAATAAAATTGAAATTAATATATTTAAAAATCAAAAAAACGTACAAGAAACAATCTATAAATTATGTACATTGTACCACAACCTACGACTAGTTTTATAGAAAATTTCTTTAGCGTATATATAGAACAAATTGAATGATTTATTTACTTCCGCATGTAAACACTTTTACACAAAATTTTGTTTTTCTCTGCAACCATGCAAAATCCAGCTTAAATTTATAACAAAATAAAATTGATAACTTTTCATTGGCAGCCTTAAATAACATATTTTTTACAACATTATGCAGTATCTACCAAATTTCAAACACTTTTTGTAAAATTGATTATTTTCTATAGTATCAGAGCTTATTGAATTTTGAATACGATCAAAAAACTATTTTAAAAAAAAGTGTTCTGCCGTTTGCTTCAATAATGCGATTTTGTTATTATTACTATGAGAACAAACTGTTTTTAATTGTTATCTGAACAAGAATTGTGCGATAATTTAATTGTGGGAAGTGACAATGCAATATAATTATTATTTGCATTAAAATTACTTAAAATTTACTGGCTCATTAACAGACTCAAATTATGTCCCAAAGCAATAAAAAATAATTAACTCTTAAATAATATAACTCTTAATATATTCGACTTATTTGTTGGTTTAATGCAATGGAAGTTTTCCCAAGACAATAGATATTATCTCGTAAGCCTCAAAAATATGAAAATCTGTTTATGTAGTTTCTGTATGCTGCAAGACTCGACCTTTTAATATTACAAGTAACCCAAAAAAAATTTAGTTTAAGAATTAAAACGGTTTTCTAATACCTCATATGTCAAAGTGTTTATGTAGAATTAAATAGTTTTTTTCATTTATTTCAAAACTTGTTTTTTGGGGATACGAGGTATTAAAACTACACACGATATGGATATGCAATAATTGTCTCAATAAATTATTACGGGGAATTACCGAATTAAGCAAACAAAGTAATCAAGGTTTGCTTGACAAGTTCCAGTGTTTACCTGATATCTAACCTCTAACTTTTAAATACTAAACAGCAACCTCTACTTCTAAACTTTAAGCTCTAACCTCTAAGCTGTAAGCTTTAACCTCTAACCTCTAGCTTTAAGCTCAAACCTCCAACCTTCAACTTTAAATTTTACCTTCTAAGATTTAAGCTCTCCTCGCCTGTGTAAATTACCATAAGGTAAAATTTTACATTTTCCGGTTAATTTTCTTCAACAAAATATACTTTCAGTAATTTCACAAAAATGTTGTATTTTACAGGTATAAATGTTACTTGATTGTAAAGACTTGTTGAAAATTACTAGATTACTAATAAAAATGAAATTATAACATTTTAAACGGATTGTCGCAGGTAAATTACACCCATTTTTTATAAAATAGATAATAGATATTTTGAAACAATAAATTAATTACTTTTAAATAAGCTAAAATTTAATTTCATTTAATGCGGTGATAATATTAAGTTTTATGATTTCATTTTTGACTTGTTCGGGTGTAAAATAAAATATTATTATTCAATTCAGATTAATAGTGTAGTGTTTTATAGTACTAATGATAATTTTTTACGTAGTAATTTTATTTCTCTGAAAATTATTGAAAGCATTTGAAAACATACATACATATCACGTCAATCCATAAATATAAGCTAAAACAATTTTTTATTGTATAGAAACATAATATGACATCAAAAATTAATAAATAACAAATTCAATATCTGCTTGTTATTGTTCTATAAAATCGCGAAAATAGTATTTTTATCACACTAAAGTGAAGTAAAACAAAGTCTCTTTAATAGTTCTTTTTAAAATAAATTGAAAGAACTGCCTTTTGATAACAATTAGACTTTCATAGTTCAAAGAACTAAAGAAATTTGTAATTTTATATGTAAATATTGCAAAAAAATTATAAATAAATGCAAATAATTACAATAAATTAATGTTGACTTTAATAATAACCTTTTACAGTTTCCTAATGCCAAGGTGAAAAATAAATTTGTTGAACCCTATATTATACTATATCATCAGATGTAATTTACCGTATTTCATGCCAAATGCGTTTTATGTCAAACTTCCAAATTATTGAATTGATAACTTTGTTATGAATTTCTTTTGCTGGATTAATCTGGATCTGAAGTGAAAAAAATAAGTCGTGCAACGTTCTTGAGTAAAACTATAGAATAAATAATAATAGTGTGTTATTTTAAAAATTATCGATGACGTTGCTCCGAGTCGTGTGATTCAGACAGACGAAAATTACCTTAAAAAAATGCGAAACTATAAATAGGAATCTATGGGTTCAAATGATTTCACATCAAAATAATATTTCGGATTTGGCTAAATGCTTCTATTTCGAATAGTTTAAGTTCCATTTGTTTGAAATTGATTGATTAAAAAGCTAGTTTCATAATAGTCGATTTTATCGCACGTAATCTGTTTAGAAAAGAGAGCACACGTAGGAAATGTGCAATTTAACATTTTTACCGGTGTTTTTAAAAAATAAAAAACCTGTCCTTTTACTGACTTTTTGTTTTATATTTGAAAATAAAATTTTTTATCCGGCTTATTTTTTTATTAAAGAGTACCTTGAATTGAACGTCTAATCCACCACTGACACAGATGCTAATGTTTTTAATATCTCCACTATTGTTCATTATATCTATAGCCAAATCAATTTGATATGGAGCTATCAATTTTTGGTGTCTGAGGCTTTAAAGTGTAAGGTTCATTTCTTGGCAATAAAAAAGACTTCGAATCCGAAGACAATTGAAAGGCACTCCAGGGCCAATAACATTTCTCGAATAGTCTTTTTGGTTTCAGACAAATTGGTTACACGAAAAAGTTAGACAGTGTTATAAGTAGTACCTACAACTTTTTTAATTATTTCCGAAACCTCGAATTTAAAAAAATGAGTTTTTTTTAAATAATTTTTTATTGGAAAATGTTTAAATTTTGTGGTACCCAAGCTATAATAACCAATAAACTATATTGGTAAGGTCGATTCGAAATAATATTTCAGGATTTCCTATAGAAATTTCCTAATATGATCTGGAAAACACCTATAAATTATATTTTTGGTATTACTGCGACTAAAAATGTTTTTAATACTGCATCTGATACAAAACTTCTTACTTAAATAAACCTTTAAAAAGTTTATTATACGGGATATCATGATATTGTTTATATTTGCAGTTATTTTAGCGAAGTATACCGAAATTTGAATATAATATAGCTTTTTTTATGGACAGGTACTGCCGCGTAGTGGAGAGTAGGTAAATTAAATATAATCTACTATATGTAACTGTAAAATTACAGCATTATCCAAGATCTCCGTATCTCCGTATTACCAATTTTAAAGTAAAATGCAACAATAGAATACTAAGTTTTCTTTCGAAACATCATTGATTAAGAACTGAAAAACTCAAAAAAGAACTTAATAAGAATATACGTTTATTGGTCTAGCCTCTAGCATACATGAGATAAAAAAAAGCGTTCAACATTTTATTAACTTTGAGAAAATTAACTCCATTCAAAATGCTTTAAATCACAACAACAAATATCTACGCTAGTAGAAAATTCTTTTAAAGTTTGAAGTATACTAACGAAAAAATTAGTAGGTATCTAGCAATAGCACTTAATTTACAAATCACGAATTTCAATAGTTTGGCCACCACTAGGGTAAATGCAGTAGAGTAAATGCATTTCCAATTATGCAGGCTGGATAGACCTAATGTTCCAACCAGGACCGTATATAAGGGGGTGGTTTTGGGGGTTCAACCCCCCCCCCCCATGGGTTGAGTAATACTAAATAATTACTAAATTTAAAAATTACACAAAATAAATAAACAAGAATAAAAATACGACGGATAAATTCAACTGTAAATTGATAAAATGTACAAAGGAAGTAATAATAGCTGCAGGTCATTTGTAACCAAGAAGCCAAGGGTTCTTGGTCCAAAACTTTATTGCAGATTTTAGCGACTCGGCCCTGTTCTATATCTACTCCGGAGAGAACTTTTTCGACCCTTCGACGACTAAAATCACGGGTAAGAAACTCAATAATCGAACGAGCGTTTAAACGGACTTTCTCTAATGTCCGTGCATAGGGATATTCAAGTTCCATCCGAAGAAGTCATCAGAAAGTTTTGTCTCAAAAATAGAAAAATGGTTTTATAATTAAATTTTTTTTTTATATATTATTATATATTATTAGTACCTATTTCCTGATTACAACCCCCCCCCCCAAGCCAATGTGTAACTACGGCCCTGGTTCCAGCTAATTTGTTTTCACTTTTTTTCACCCCAAAAAAAGTCCTGTCGGCCAATAGCGGCATTTTAATATTTCGAAATAGATAATAACGTTATTCTCGAGAATTCGAAGAAAAATCGCTGCAAATTCGGTAATTTTTAAATATTGACTTCCTTTTCTATTGCGTGAAATATCATATTACTTTATTTATAAATATTTAAAAATCCCAAAAATAATTCAATTTTTATAAAAAAAATTTTAAGCCAGTTTTTTCAAAAACCCCACTTTTTAAAAAAAGTTTTATGTTTTGTAGGGACACTTACCCTACATAATATGTCGCTATATGTCCGCCAAAATTCAATATCGATTTATTATTAGTAGTGGAGAAATTAATTTTTGCAATTTTTTCATTATTCAGCTGATTGAGTCCATATCAAACAATTTGTTTTTGCTGAAATAATAATATGTTGTTGATTATTTAAAATGAGAAGACTTGTATTTTCTTTTCGATCGCAAAATAGTTTTGTCGCCTGATAAAGGCATTGTAAGATTTTGAAATAAATAAGGTCGATCTTAAAAGTTCTGTATTTACATGTATCTAATAAAATTTTATTTTAAGTTAATTAATTTTTTTACTTGATTGGTTTAGAAATTTCAAAATTTTAATTTTTATATTTTTAATTACAAGTATATTAATAGTTTTAACTAATTTAAGTTCGGTATTTACGATATAAGAAAATCGCTGCCAACTCGGTAATTTTGTAGCTTTTGGATTTTTTAAATATCCTTCTGAACATCATACTTAATTTTTTTAAATATTGTAATCTCAAAAATATTTATGACTTCAAATATGAGATTTATGATTGGTTTTTCGCAATGGATGGTCGGATTATGGTGTGTTCGGATTACCGAGACTGCACTGTATTGATTAATATAGTTATTTTCGGAGATATAAATTTTTTTAATTTTATAATTATATAGGTAATTCAGTTTTTTCGTATCTCAAAATGAAAAAAGTTTGCCGTAACACCATTTTCTTGTCGTGCTACCATAACTTAACTTTAATGGTCTTTGAAAGAGGAGAAAAATTTGAATCAGTGTATGTTCTAAAGCAGCCTTAAAAAATTAATCTTTGTTTTAAAAAAAGTAAAAAAAATTGGCTAAATAAGATTTCGTTGAAATCCTAAATAATTTTTTGATTTTTAATTCGCCGATTTCCAATATTTTCAATTTTTAAATTCTTTTAAGCTTTGGGTATTTGCAAGAATGTTCTATTTTCATTTGAAAATGTTTAGGTGTTTGTTTATGTCCATAGTTTTCCTGCCACGAGAAAACATTGTAAAAATCTTGGGAAACATATCAATGCAAAATACCGTCATTTTTGAGAATTTTGAACAAGAGCACAAACTTTGTCCCTTGAGACGAGCAAGTTAAATTGTTTTATCGATTTAATCCCTTCACATTCTAATGTTTGTTTAAAGAAAAAAATATGTTAATAAGTTCAGAATTAAACAAGAAATTGTACTATTTATATTATTAAATTTAAAATTGATGTAAGAATTCCTATACAATTATTATATAAATATTTGTACAGTAAAAGCATCTGGTTTGTGATAACGATGACGTACAATAATACGTAAAAAAATATAATAAAAGTTTGTAAATCTCATGATAGATGTGTGTATACAGTATAGTACAATTTTGATCTAATTTTTAAAATCTATGAGTATGATCTCATGATGGAACGTGTCCACCTTCTTTGAGTTTTGTCACTAATGTATCTACATCTGGTAAAATAACTCCTGCTTGTCTAACTGGAGGATCTTCGACGCTAAGAATTTCAATTCGAGCTGAAATATCGACTCCTAAATCTTTTGGTGTGACCTTAGTAATAGGCTTCTTCTTGGCTTTCTAAAAATTATATAATATTTTAGGAATTAAAAACCTTATTATAGATCAATTTAATTTCTTATAGAATTCAGCCATGAGCTTACCATTATGTTGGGTAAAGTAGCATATCTAGGCTCATTCAGACGCAGATCGGCACTTATGACAGCTGGTATTTTGCATTTAATTGTTTCTAATCCACCATCGACTTCACGAGTAACAGTTAATTCCTTATCACTTTTTTCTATCTATAAAATAGTAAAACTAATTACGTAACTTATCTACCACAAATCAATTAATCATGGACTTACCTTTGATGCAAAAGTTGCTTGGGGCCAATTTAAGATGCCGGCAGTCATTTGAGCAGTTTGATTTGCATCATCATCGATAGCCTAGAAAATTGTAAACTTTTTTATCTGTGATCAAATAATTATTTCAATTAAAAGTAATCTACCTCACAAAATAGAACAATAAAATTAATCAATTCAATCACTGCCGATCGATACATTCACTTAACCTTACTAAACTGTAATAATACAAAATGTATACCTGTTTTCCAACTATAATCAAATCAATTTTTTCATTTTCTGCAATTTTGGCAAGAATTTTTGATACGTGAATTGGTTGAAGAGTTTCATAATCTGCTCCGGATACTTCAACGTGTATTCCCTTATCGACACCCATAGCAAGAGCCGTCCTTATAACTTCTTGTGACTGCGTAGGACCACACGAAACTGCAATAATTTCAGATACCAACTTCTTTTCTTTCATTCTGACAGCTTCTTCGACAGCAATTTCATCGAAAGGGTTCATCGAGTGTTTAACTCCATCGGTTACTACACCTTTTTTATCTGGTTTTACGCGAATCTAAAATTCAATGATTTGTTAGGCAATACATATACAATCTGTTCTTCTAATAGATTAGAAATTACAAGCAAAATCTAATGTAAAGTAAGTTATCAACTGGAAATTTAATTTACCTTGACAGCATAGTCGATTACTCTTTTAACCCCTACAAGTACTCGGGCCATTTTTTGAATATATGGGTGTCCTTACGACGACGTGTAAAATAAACTAAAATAAATCGGAATGCAAACCGAACAGCAGTAAATTAAAAGTGATTATTGAACTTTGTACATTGAAATATGGAACTAACATGTATTTAGGCAATATATCATACGTCGCACGCAAATTGTTGCAATGCCAAGTGGTCGAAATAAATTTTGATTTCAAATTTGCTAATCATAAAATAAAATAATAATGTCGTTAGTTGTTACTGTTTTACTGTTATATTTATTTGTAATAAATATTTTATCATATTTGCAGTGGCGTAACCTGGGGAGGCTATACTTTCCAAAGTACAGGGTGAGCCAATTTCGATAGTTCTTATGGGAAACTCGGTAACTATAAGAGAGAAAAACTCAATGGCCAAAACTATAATTCGCTATCTTTTTTGTTTTCGAGTTATAGCCTAATAAAGTTCGAATTTTCGACTTTTCGATAAATGTCGATATCTCGGTTGTTTTTCAAGTTGTCAAAAAATGTTAACACTTTCTTCGGGCACTTTTTTAAGATCAATAAAATAGGCTAAAGATATTTTAAATATCTACCTCAGTTTCAGAGTTATAACATAAAGTTGTGATTTTTTAAATGGAAACCATAGTTGAAAATGATATTTTTAGATAGCGTTTTTTATTCTCTTTTCAACGATATATAACATGATATAAATTATAACTACAACAAAAATATTATAAAATTATATTATTAAATTTAAATTAGTAAAATAACTACCAAACCATTGTTGAAATTTGAAACATTTACAACAATTGTTTTTAAAGAAATTAAAATAATATAAATTATAGATACTATACAATTTAATGACAGCAACTAAGGAAATATTCGCTTAGTACTGAAAAACAATTGGTGTTAATGGTTTAAATGTCAATACCTAATGGTTTAATTGTGTAGTGTTTTGTTTTAACCAAATTATGTATTAAACAGTGGCGGCTTGTCATAAAGGGCACAGGGGCACGTGCCCTCCCATCACAAAATCAAAAACAAACAATATCTTAAAATAATAATCAAAAAAATGTATTTTAAATTTTATATTACATCATTTTGTAGTTTATTCTATCATCATTGATAATTATTATATTCAAAATTAAAAAAAAAATTTAGAAGGATAAAAAAGTGCAAACATTCTACTAACTTCTAAATAGAGTCACGCAGATCGCCACCCAAAAATCAGCTAACGCTACTACGCGAAGACAGTCAAGGTAATTTCCCTCTCCTGTTGCTATACTTATACATGTAAGATGCATTTTCAAGTCAACCGACAGGTTAAAAACGAATCAAATCATAAGAGACTCTTATCATCAGTTGGGTTCATAACACAGTTAATATATGACGTGTCTCAATTGCCTGTCGATTGCCTGTAATTCTTCGTTTTGTGATCCCATGGTTTTGTGCTTAATTAATTTATGATTTGTGTTCTTTTTATTTTTAAATTTTACCAAGTGTTTGATATAAATTCTGTACAGTACAAACAATTATTTAAAACACGAAGAAAGAATAGTTATTTAAAAAAATAAAGTAAAAAACAAGTTTTATAAAAAAAGCTTTATTGAATGAAGACAAATGAAAATTCTTTCTTCTATGTGTGCTCTTGCTTGGAACCGAATAGAGTATAAGTTTCTTGTAACATAATTTTCTTTTCAAACTTTAAAGCTTTGGTGGTGCTTCACATATTATACGATAACTTTCGCCGAAGTTGATATCTACTAGGTATACGTTTTTCTTCCTTATAGAAAAGTCTATGAAAGGCACCACCAAAGCTTTAAAGTTTGAAAAGAAAATTATGTTACAAGAAACTTATACTCTATTCGGTTCCAAGCAAGAGCACACATAGAAGAAAGAATTTTCATTTGTTACCATTCAATAAAGCTTTTTTTATAAAACTTGTTTTTTACTTTATTTTTATTTTGTGGTTTTTAAGTTTTTATTACAATCATTAATTAAAATTATTAACTCGTGAAACTCAGCGCCGAAATATTAAAGATATATCTGACATTAACTTGACACTTGAACTAAGTCAATTAATTTTGACACATGCTTACTTGATTTCGCGGCAGATAGATTTGTGTCAAAATTTTTATAGAAAATGTGATAATTATGCGGTGGATGATCAGATCGGTTTCAAAATTTGATAGATTAAAATGTCTCGAGATACAAGTCGGTGTTTCAAATTTCAGCTTGTTTGGATGACTAGAAGTGAATTAAAAAGCAGCCGAAAGATTTTTACCTCCTATATATATATATATATACCCGGGCAAGTTAATATAAAGCTTTTAAAAAAGGTTAAACCAACCCCGGACTTGCAAATAAATTTTAGGGCTATTACTACTACGCGTATTTACAAAAGAATTTAATAAAATCATTTATGATAAATATGAGTGGATATTATGAGACTTTTATTGTTGCATTGCACACAAACAAAAATACAATGAAAATGTAAACAAAAATAGACATATTTTACAACGTTTCATAATGTGCATAATATTTTGTGAAACTTTTGAATTGACATTCAGGGGACACAAAGAAAAATCTTTTTCTGAGAATTGCTAGACGCAATGTTTGCAGTTTATAAAAATGTACTCATAAAGCAAATCAACTCAGCAAATTTTTTAGATCTAGAAGCGGATAAAACTACAGATTCTTCAAATAATTCAGTGGCGGCTTGTCATAAAGGTCACAGGGACACGTGCCCTCCCATCTCAAAACCCAAAACAATAGAAGGATAGATTTTCATTATAAATAAATATTTTAAAAACTATTTTTTTTATTTTGTGCCCTCCCACTGAAAAATGTCACGAGCCGCCACTGGTATTAAAAACAGTAGACTACGGTTTGATCTTTACTTTAATTTTTGTTAGAATTTAAAATTTTGATTGCTTTTTACTAAAAATGTTATTATTATTAATATATTTAAATTTTCGGTTTTCTATAATTTTATAATATTTTTGTAGTTGTTATATATCATGTTATATATCACTGAAAAAAGGATAAAAAACTCTATTTAAAAATATAATTTTCAACTATGGTTTCTATTTAAAAAAACACAAGTTTATGTGATAACTCTGAAACTGAGATAGATATTTAAAATCTCTTTAGCCCATTTTATTGATCTTAAAAAAGTACCTGAAAAAATTGTTGATAACTTGAAAAACAACCGAGATATCGACATTTATCGAAAAGTCCAAAATTCGAACTTTTGGCTATAACTCGAAAACAAAAAAAGATAGCGAATTTTGATTTTCGCCATTGAGCTTTTCTCGAAAAAAGACATCGAGGATGCGCCGTCCATTTTTTCATAACTCTTATATAGTTACCGAGTTAACTTTAAATAATTCTTTTTTTAAAAACCAGATATCTTTTACTAAAATTTTTTTTCTCGCATGTAAGTATTCGTCAATTTTATGTTACCAAAAATCGTCACTTCGCCTGTTCTAATTTCAAATTTCTCCCAAATCATAGGGTCGCAAGTAAGTAAAATATATTCACCGCACTTTTCTACTTTTATTTAAATCTCCTTACGACTTAATTTTTAGTGACAAAATTTGATTAGAGTACGATACCGTGCCCAAGACAAATCATAAGACGCCTCCAAGCCGCTCTTGACTCTGACGTATCGGAATAAATCCAAACAAGAGTACCGCGACATGATACGGCAAACTAAAGATGTTAGGTACCAAAATTTCTTGGAATAGTATGTCTACATACATATTGAGGTAGCTTTGGGCAGAGGACTTCAGCAGAGCTTCCACATCAAAAACACAACACGCAAAGCAATGCTGTTCAATTTGTCACCTGATCAATCATGACGTACGCTGCACCAGTTTAGCGTTATGCGACCGAAGGTCTCATAGAAAAAAAATTCAAGTAGTGCAGAACAACACAAAAAGGAATCAGGAAAGCTCCGTTGTTCGTCTCAAACAAAAGGTTGCAGGAGGAAAAAGTACGACGGATAAACTCTACGAAGCCTCGGGAACATTTAAAACCCCACCAATCGGAAAGCTGGGTACTACAGTACTACCAGCCCGATGATTACTTGCGGTATAAGAAGCTTAAATCCTACTCTACATGATTGCAATCAATTTTCTTCGTTTGTTTCAGACCGAACAACTCAACTAAAACAAAACACAACCTTAAAACAAAACACAGTTTCTCCCTAGTACGGCGCTCACGCTCAAAGTCCAGCCTCCCAATCTGAACGCCCAAAACAGAAGTTGAAACTTATTACTGAAGTTTTACTGTTTTTACTGAAGAAGAAATCGCGGCAGTAGCAAGAGACCTTTGCATCTCGAGAGAATACTCCTCGCTTAACATATATCTGGGTTTGTCCAGATAGCAGATACATGGCTAAGATCTGCGAAACGTCACACAGGGTACGATCTTTTATAAAACGTCCACATAGTTCTTTACATAAGACAAGGAATATACGGCCATGCTGTGGTATTCCTACCTAAGACACTTGATTTAACTTCACTTGACAAATTTATATCGTAGTGGATGTTTCAAACATGCAAGACATTGTTGTTAAGATTTTTCAAACCTGACGATGCTGCAATTGTGAATTTGCTGCAGCAGTTACATTTGATACCATGGAACAAAATATGCGGCAATGTTACTTGCAGAAGTTACTGTACCATTATAATATATTATATATTTTTTATATTATTTATTTATTATAATATTATATATTTATTATATTATATATTATATATATATTATATATATAATATATAATATATAATATATAATATATAATATATAATATATAATATATAATATATAATATATAATATATAATATATAATATATAATATATAATATATAATATATAATATATAATATATAATATATAATATATAATATATAATATATAATATATAATATATAATATAGGGTCAAGTGGTGCAAAAATGAGACGGCCGATATTGCGGTTAAAAAGAAGACATTCAATTTTTTCCAATGCAAAAATACAACAACATTGTAAAAAATATTTTACAAATTACTTCCACATATATGCGATTATTGAAACCTATAATGAAAAAAAAAAACTTAAACGCAATCATCGAAAAAAAATATTGAAGTTGACTGTGTGTATTTTGCTTAAAAAATCTTTTAAATTGCATTTACAAACTTTTCCGGTTGCAATGATGTGCATAATTGTAGAGCTCCAGTAAGTATCGCGTTTCGCAAATAACACATGTGGCTATGATATTCCATAACGACTTTAGTATATTTTCACTAGTTGGCGAGGATACTCGTTGCAAATAACAGGTGCAAAAACGAGACATCACCAAGTTTAAAAACGAGACACTCGCGAGTTAAAAAAAAGACAAAATTTTTAAATCTTTTAAAATAATGCCGAAGGTTTAAGTTCACAAAAAGGCCGATTAAGACAAAAAGACTTGGAAACAGCCCTAAAGCTAATAGGGGATGTCATTTTATCTCTTAGAAATGCAGCTAAACAGTTTATAATTGAGAAATCTGCTCTTTCGAGAAGACGTACTCGTTCACTTCGTAAACAGGGAAGAAAAATTTCTCTAAACGAAGAAATTTAAGAAGATTTAAGTGATAAGATAAAAATTATGGCAAAATGGGGGTTTGCTCTTACTAAACCGAAGGTACAAGCAATAGTTCAAACCTCTGTACAAGAAAACAACCCAGTTTAACCCTTAACTGCTGAGGTGATATTTTTATATCGCAACTGGTGAGGTTGGGTAATAGATACCCAGTACTTTTCGTTCTGACGTGTACTGCACTTTAAGTCAACTAGGAACGAACTGACTGATGGTACAGGAACGTACGATGACGTTCTCACAACCGTCTAGCAGCAGATGCTTTTCAAAGCCTTACTGGGTATCCTGACACCCAACCTCACCAGTTACGGGTTAAGGAAGGAAAGCCGGCAAAAATTGGTTAAAACATTTTTGTAAAATGACTAAAAGCACAGAAAATACAGTGTCTCGTTTTTAACCTCTCACTGTCTCGTTTTTAGCCTAAGTAGTGGTTAAAAACGAGACACCATTTTTAATAAAAAACGCCCTTTATTATAAATTTAATGATTTTTTTTTACTGTGAGGTAATACTACATGGCCTTCTGCATACAGGGCAATATGAAAAAGCTTTAAATTAGGGTTTTTTGTTGACAAAAAAATAAAAGATTTAAAAATCGTCTCGTTTTTGCACCACTTGACCCTATAATATTAAAGTTTTGTCAAATTTTTAATAATAGAGTGAAATTTTAAAATTAACAAATTAATTTAACAATTACTCCTAAAACTCAACAGTTCTCTAATCGGGCGCAAGTGTATAATTATTTAATTTTTTGAAATCATATAAAACATTTTTTATTCTAGACCCACAAATTATTAAAAAATGTAAGCAGTCGTTAATATTATTTTGATAATTAAAAGTCAGTATGTATAATAAGAAATTATGTTCTTAATGTATATTTGTTATTTCAATATTTCACAAAGTATAAAAGTATTAAAAAACTAAATAAATAGATAAAAACAAATTTATAAAGTAATTTATTTTAATCTAACAATACTTGAACACAATAATTTTTACAATAATTAAAGTTGAGTTTCTTTTCTCATTATTTTCTCATTTAATTTAGATATATACACTTAAAATCGATTACTAAATTGCACAAATTTTTATTTTAACTCTTTATACAAATTGGTAGTAAGTAGAAAAAACGGTTATCTACATGTTTATTAAGAAAATATTTATTACGATAAAAACGAATCACAAATACACATTACATGATTTTAAATAATGGCGAACGTAGGTTATTACAGACTAGGTTTTTGTGTTTTGGGCCAAAATTATTATTTGATAAGAAACAGTACTTATACCTAAATTTATTTAAGGAAATATTATATTTAATCTAGAGGACTAGTGGAAATCTTTTTTATTTTCTTCGCAATAAGTTATTGCTCAATTCGTTTTGATTATCATCTTCAAGCTCTAAATGCGGACCTAACGATGGTAGTTGGCCAGCTTCCGTACATGATTTACAACAAAATCGTGCGTAATACTTATGAACACAATATTGTGCCCTCACTATTAATTGACAATTGGCGAAAAATTGATTATCTGTACAGTTTGGATGTATGAATACACCTGAAACGAGAAATTAAGGATTAAATACTGCGAAACAAAATTTACGTTAATATTACTTTCTACGACAACATTGATGGTACTTGCTGATCGCGAATAATCGTTTGCAGCTTCGCACCTGTATTCTCCGGAATCTCCTACTTGAGCATTGCTAATATAAAGTCTATGACTTTCTATAAAAAAAAATGTAAAATAAAACAACAAAATTATGAGCACCGTGAAAGCTCACCAGAGATTTGAATAGCAGATGATGGTACAAGCGGCCGTTGGTCTTTCAGCCATTGAACGAGTGGAAGTGGATAGCCTTCTACGTCGCAACCAATGGATATGTCACTTCCAGACGAAAACCGATTCTGAGTTTGTGTGATGTTCACTTTCACTGGGACTATAAAATGATTATATTAAACAGACAATACCAAAGTAAACCAAATTAAACTAACAGTAAAATTTAGAAAAAAAGATATCTACAAATAAGTCTATAAGCAAATATTACCAAAAAATTAAACTACAAAATTATTAAAGCATGCATATTTACCCTGATACACCCTATGTCCTTCAGCTGATACATTGGGATAAACTGCATTTGGATCGATTGGAGGTTGACGAGTAGGTATAATTGGTGGTTCTGAATTAATTTGGTTGGGATTAACAGGATAAAGCGGATTTCGTGGTGCAATAGTGGTAAAACGTGATGGTGGGTTTACAATGTATTTCATATACGCTTGATCTTCTGGTTTCGTGCTTTCAAAAGGACCCAATGCTTGAACAGTTACAGACCAACTAGCTGCTTTTCCAATACCATTATAAGCTTGACAAGTATAAACACCTAAGTTCGATAATTGAACCGAATGTATGAGAAGAGAGTAATCTTTTCGTACTTCAAATTGACTAGTACGTAAAGGTATCATGCTATCATCTTTCCACCATGTTACTGCAGGGAATGGATAACCAATAGCATAACAATGCAAACTTGTTGGTGCCCCAAGCGCTACTACTACTTGCGAATTTTCATCATCCCCAACAATTGATGTTGAGTGTGGCTCCGAGTCTGTTACAATTTCATGCACATCAAGTGGTTAGTTACAATTTTATTTACATTATTTGATTATTTCAAAGAAACACACACCACAGTTAACTAAATTAAGCAAACAACTGTAATTTCAAAATAAATACTTTCTACTTACTTATGACTTCCAAATTGATCGACCTTTCTATTGGCGGTCCGAGTCCATTATCTGCAGCACACAAATAAATACCTGAATCGGTTTTGTGTAACGTAATAATTTGAAGTGCTCCGTCCAACAGAAGTCGATATCTCGGTTGCGTTCCATCAATCTATTATAATTATTGATTTTGTTTGGAAATTTTACTTTAAAAAATTAAGGATACTTACAAACAAATGACCTCTTTTCCATGTGATGGTCGGTGTTGGATTACCTTGAACCGCACACGTTAATGTTGCCAAACCACCTTCTCCGGCCGTAACTTCTGGTTTAAATACGTTTTCATCTACTCGTGGTGGAAAATCTGTTGATAAGGTTTGATTAATTTAATTTTAAAAAATGTATATATGCAAAATTTTGTAATACTAACGTCCAATTTCAACTGGCGTTGGTGTAAAAGCTGGGAGTAATGATGAAGTGAGCTGTTGCGGTACTGGAATATCGGGTAAAACACAAGAGGTACCACATCCAGTGGAACAACATTTCAATACCATCGAACAATCGGCATCATTTTCGCATTCCCTATCGCAACGATTTTCGCTACCGCCAATGTATGGGCAATCTCCTTCTTTGTTAACTATAAAAATAATGTTTGAAACCTGAACTAAAACCAATAAAGATATGGTGCAAGTTGTTTACCTAATCTGCAAACTGCTACGTACGTAGGATCATCGTAAGTCGTTCGGTTTCTGTTAATATCGACAGCACACTTAGATTTCTCATCGCAAGTCAACTGTCGGCATGGATCTTCACATCTGCATTTGGTGCAGAGACTTTCTTCATCGACGTAAGCTTCGACACCATATTCGCAACGCATTACAGCACAATCGTCCAAATATTTTTGGCATGGATGTTCTCCTTTTGATGGATCAATTGGCTCGATGATTGCTGTAAAATAAAAAAGTTGTTATTACGGTACACAAATTGGTGCGACCAAAGCATATTCGATGTACGAAAGCTATTGAAGAACATCTGAAATTTACTGTACAAAGTACTTGAAAGCATAGAAGCTGTAAAATTCGACTACTGTAACTTACGAGGTTCGGTTTTTACCAAAAACTCTTTACATATATCAATACAAGCTTGGAATGTTTTAAAGTTATTGAAATTTCCTCCACATCCGCTGTAAATAAATGCTGCACATTCTCCACGAGAATCGTCAAAATAGTAATGTTTGTGATTACCGCCTTCGCACGGACCCACATCGACAGGTAGTCGACATATAACTAAACAAATAATAGTGAAGTTACCAATAATTAAATGAAAAATGGAATGTTAAATCTGAAATAAATAAAAAAGACTTGGGCCGTGTGATCTATCAACGTAGATACGTCTTTCACGATACATATCCTAAGTATTTGCAAATCCATTCTATGGACATCATGACATCTTCTTTCATGATAAATGAAAGAAGATCACACGACTGAATCAATTTAAAAAATATTCCAATATAATTTACCGCTAGCAGTTTCATTTGTAACCGGTGGTCTTTTTTCTTCGTGTGTAACGCAAACGTACTCGCATTCTTCTTGTGAACTAAATCTGTTTCCGTTACCCTGACATCCAGTATATGCAAATTGTCCACAACGTCCCGCTACGGCGTCATAATAATATTTACGAATATATCCGTTACATAATCCTGGATCTCGTTGTATATTACACACGTCTATAATGAAATTACTGTAATTTTAATTATCATAATTATGTTTAAAAAGTTACCTTGTCCTCTAAATTTACCGCACTGCCTTTCGCATTGCTCTTCACTGTTGTACCGATTAGCGTTGCCGTTGCAACCAGTATATATGAATGCTGAACATCTTTGCGCATTCGAATCGTAATAGTAAGAAGCAATACTTTCGTTACAATTACCAGCATCAACAGGAGTGTAACATACTGATGGATCAACAGGAGGCGCTAAATAAAAAAGTGATTATAAGAACGTAGTATTGCAAATATTACATTTTAAATTACGTTGTGGAGCAGTTACACGTGGTGGAATAGCAATCGTCGTAACCTCAGGTTGCCGTTGTCTGCATCGTCTTTCGCAAGAAATTTGGTCTTCAAATCTGTTATCGTTTCCTAAGCATCCTCCATATTTAAATGTTTCACATGAACCGGTTGCCTTGTTGAAATACCATTGTTCAAATTCTCCATTACAAGGCCCAACGGTGAGTGGCAAACTGCAGAGATCTGAAAATATTCAAAACAGTAGTCAATATTATTTTGTGGTCTAAAAAAATTAATCGCGAACCTTGAATAGCAGCGCAGCTATCGTGACATTCTTCAACTGTTTTAAAGTTGTTTCCATTGCCGGGACAACCTCCATACATAAATTGCTTACACGATCCGTCTAGTCTATCGTAATACCATCGAGCTTCGTAAGTGCGACAGGGTCCAGTATCACTATCGAGGTAACATTGATCTAAATAGAACAGTTTTATTATATAACTTATACAAATTCTAATATTTATTATATTATACCGGTAGTGAACGTTGTTGAAGGAGTGGGTCTGCCTACAGGTATAAGCGGTGTTGGTTGAGTTGGGGGAGGTAGTGGAGGTGCTGTAGTAAGAGGTACCACGTTAATGCAACGTTGCTCGCAAGCTTCTTCGGAATCAAAATTATTGCTATTTCCTCCACAACCACCATAGTAAAATTGTTGGCATCTCCTTTCGCTTGTGTCATAATACCAGCGGAACACATAATTTCCACACTCTCCAGTTTCAGATGGTAGATGACATGTGTCCTTTACTATTAAAACAAAACAAATGTAAAAGCTAATAAATTATATCCTCTTAGAGGAAGAAAATTTTAAATTATAACTATAAGCAGTAGTCAGACGTGCGCTCCTATTTCTTGAGAGCATGTGTCCTCGATCGGTAACGGATTCTTTCAGGAAAAAGTCTTATCAAGTAGTCCGAAAGTACTAAACCAATTTTAAACCTTGAAGAACCCAGTAAATTTGGAGAAATTTGGATCAACATGGAATATTTTTGATTATTGTAGAGTCACGCACATGCTTTATATGTGCTTACCATGCTTAGTATACTATTAGATTTTTGACTAAAACTTTGCTTACCAATCATTTTTGGACAGTCAGCTTCACATGCTTGCTGACTGACAAAGTTGTTATCATTTCCATTGCAACCAGAATAATAGAAAGGCATGCAACGTGTTTCGGATGGATTGTAATACCACCGTGGATCTCGTCCGGTACAATTACCTTCCGCTTTTAGTAATGAACAGTAATCTAGCATAATAGGTTTGTTAGTTAAACTAAGACTACAAGTAAGCACTTACTTCAAAAAATACAACTAATTAATAAAATATTAAATTATTTTTAAAATAAATTATTACGGTGTACCTCTTTGACGTCCTGGTTCGGTACATTGTTGTCGACAAGCTGACTCCGTTGCAAAGTTATTATTATTACCCTTACAACCTCCATAAACAAATTGAGAACATCTTCCAGATGTTTTATCGAAGTACCATCTAACAAAGTTTCCGCGACAAGGTCCTTCTTCTTTAGGCTGATCACAGGTTTCTAAATATTCAAATTAAATAAAAATATACTTAAAGTTTACAAAAAGAAATTACCTGCTCCACTGACTGTTCCACATAATTGCGTACATTCTTCGCTAGTCTCAAATTTATTATTATTACCCAAGCATCCACTGTATACAAATTGAGAGCATGCTTGCCTTTCCGTATCGTAATACCATTTTGGATAATATCCTTCACAAGCTCCTGTAACTTTTGGCAATGCACATCTATCTGAAAATGAATAAAGTTAATTTGGTTTGCCGACTTTATAAAAATAAATACCTCTTCCACTTGGTTCCACACAAACTGCATTACAATCGTCTTGAGATTTAAAGCGATTGTTGTTACCATCGCAACCACCATACCAAAATCTAGAACAACCACCATAATCCAAATCAAAGAACCATTTGACGGTGTAATTTCTGCATGACCCCCTCTCTTTTGGAAGACTACAACTGCCTAAAATTTTAAATAAATACAATAAAAATTAAACAATTAATTTTGTTGTTTACTTTGCAAATTAAGTGGAGTTTCCTCGCATCCTTCAAAGTTATCGCCCTTCGCTTCATAAACGCCATCAAGACAACAACCGTATTTCGTCGTTTCACAAGTACAGCCTGTGTTATTTGGACCCTTCGCGGCAGTTTTTTCATCTGAGCAGCAACCGAATTCGGTATTTTTACATTCACAATCTATAAAAAGTGGTACGATAATAACGGATTAAGAAGAAAATAACATTTAAATTACCTTGTCGGAATGCACCTTTAGCAGGGGTAACACCATCCGCGCAACATCCAAATTGGAATGTTTCACATGGACATCCTTGATACTGTGGTCCTTGCGCTTCAGTAATGTCGTCTGGGCAGCATCCATTCTGAGAGTATTGGCATCCACAACCTTCATTGCGATGGCCCAACGCAGCTGTTACATTATCAGGACAACATCTGTATGGAGAATATTCGCAGCCACATCCTATTTAAAAAAATAAATATATTTCCGTATTAAAAAATTATTTAGTTCACCTTCAAGACTTGGTCCTTGCGCTGGTCGTATATTATCAGGACAACAACCAAACTGAGTATCCAAACAGCATCCTTCTCTATTAGACCCATGAGCAGGAGTGACGCCATCGGTACAGCATCCATATTGATTTTCTTCACAAGGCATCTTGCATCCTTTATAATTTGGTCCCTTAGCTGTAATATTTATTAGTTACACTTTTTAAAGTCATATTGTCGCCATAAGTAAAATCACCAGAAGTAACTCTGTCGGGGCAGCATTTAAAGTAAGATTCGTTACAATTATCCTTAAGTATATTGGGGCATCCTTCAAAATCTTCTCCAGTTGGGCTATTTTCGCCATCTGGGCAGCATCCAAAAGGCGAAGTATCACAATTTCGCATACCTTCCGTAGTGCTAATATCAGTTGCAGTATCCAAATCACTTCCAGTCGTTTCCTCGCTCGTTGCTTCGCTTGTGCCTTCGCTTGAACTTTCACTGGTAGCTTCACTTGTTGCCTCACTCGTACTTTCTTCAGAACATCCTTCCAGATTTGGACCTTTAGCTTCAGTATCGTTATCTTCGCAACAGCCAAATCTGGAAACGGTCATTCATAGAGACAAAATTAAAATTTTATTAAAAATACTCGTACTTAGATTTTTGACATTTTGGTGGTGGTTCCGGACATCCTTCGTTATCGATGCCCTCGGCTTCTGTTTTGTTATCTGGACAGCAACCAAATAGAGACTCTTTACATTGACTAGTAGGACATCCTTCGAAATTTTTGCCTTTAGCAACAGATACGTTATCTTCGCAGCAACCAAATCGGGTATCATTGCAGGTTGTTGTAGTTGGGCAGCCTAAATACAAAAACTTTATAGTACCTAATATTACAAAACTTTTATAAGCAAACCTTTGTTGAATGGTCCCTGAGCTGGAGTGATTTTATCAATACAGCACCCAAACTTGGAATCTTTGCATGTTTTCTTTACCCTCCTTCTGCACTTTCTAAGTTTCTTTGGCATAAATAGATCGGTTATTGTAGACAAATCCCAAGTGCTGAATTCTAAATTTGAAATAACGAATAATTAAGCAACAAAACATTATTACAATTTTTACCGCTGGAACTATAATACTCGGTGGTAGATGCCCAAATATCGTATTCGGAAGAAGACTCGGTGTCTGTACTGCCACTAATTTCAGAAACACTCGACAAATCTGAAGATTCCGTAAAATCACTGGTGGATGAGGAAAGATCTGATGAAAATTCTGTCGAACTTTCACTTGTTAACTCTGATGAAGATTCACTTGTTAATTGTGAACTACTTTCTTCGCTAGAACTTATTTCAGTTGACGATTCGATAGTGCTCTCACTGCTACCCGGTGAGGTCGATTCTGAACTTAAACCGCTTTCTTCAGTTTCGCTTTCTTCTGTAGATACGGAGATTTCACTACTTACTTCGCTGCTTAATTCTGTAATGCCGTCACTACTCGATTCAGTTGATGAACCGAAGCTACTATCACTGGTTTCGTCGGAAGATTCAATAGTGCTTGAAATGTCTGAGCTCACGCTACTACTTTCTTCTGTAGTCAATTCCGACGATCCACCACTAGCACTACTCTCTTCGCTTGAATCAATCGTGGATATTTCGCTACTACTTTCTGAAGAAAGACCGGTAACTTGAGAAGAACCTTCTATTGTACTTTCTGAACTATCTGTTAAATCGGTAACTTCGTCTGTACTTAATGTAGACATATCACTGACATCTGATAATCCAGTAACATCTGTTGTAATGTCGGTAGACTCACTTGCACTTTCTTCTGTGCTACCACTTAATCCTTCGTCGGAAGATGTACTTGCATCGGTAGCTCCACTAGAATCGGTTGTAACGCCATCGCTAGCTCCATCTGTAGCAGAAGTTAAATCGGTAGCATCACTGGCATCTGTATCAGCGCTGGCATCTGTAACATCAGTAGCATCTGTTTCAGAGCTGGCATCCGTAACATCACTAGCTTGCGTTTCGGAAGTAGCATCGGTAGCGCCACTAGCATCAGTTTCTGAACTAGCATCGGTAACAGCGCTGGCATCTGTAACATCGCTGGCATCCGTTTCAGAACTAACATCGGTAGCACCACTAGCATCAGTTTCTGAACTGGCATCGGTAACAGCACTGGCGTCTGTAACATCACTAGCATCCGTACCGGCGCTGGCATCCGTAACATCGCTAGAATCGGTAACCTCACTGGCATCTGTAATATCACTTGCATCCGTATCAGCGCTGGAGTCTGTAACAGCGCTGGCATCCGTTTCAGAACTGACATCAGTAGAATCACTGCTGGAATCGGTTATATCGCTGGCTTCGGTAACATCACTAGCATTGACATCTGTAGTTGCACTTCCATCTGTAGATTCAGATGTTTCTTGGCTTATATCTGTACTTAAATCTAAACTACTGGTAGTTGTTGCACTACTCTTTGTTGTTGGTACAGCCGCACCAAACTTTGATTCTGGATTGAAAATGAATTCTTCTTCGGGTGTAGAAATTGCTGATTTGCTAGCACTGCTAACAGTGGTTATTTCTGACATTTCCATTGTGTTATCCGAGCTAAGATCCGTCGAGTAATCTCCTGAACCTTCCATAGTAGTTGACAATATACTATCTGTTCCTAGTTGTCCGCTACCAGAACCAACGTCAAGTTCGTTTCCTAAGCCTGCTTCTGGGTCGTCTCCAAACATTGGCTCGTCATTTAGTACCGACATACTGTCGTGTGTTGGTGGTGGGCTCTGTTAAACATATCATTCAATATTATAACTCTTGTTAATCAAATTTACTAACCTGAGATGTGACAGCTTCGTCTTCATCGACCCATTCGCCATCGTCACATGTCTCGTCATATTCTTCTACGTACTTGTAATCTTCGTCACTACCTTCTTCGGGACCTTCTGCTGGAGTTGACCCTGATATTTCAGCAGAAACTGCAGTGATTCCTCTTTCTTCGGGACTTTCACTTACAGTTGTAACTTCTAAAAGAAATACTAGTTAAGTTGTAATCATATATAATTTATTACTATTTTACCTGAGGGACAAGTCTGTGTATTACATTCTCCACTAGCAAATGCTATTGTTTCTGGATCACATTCATTGGCAGAAACAGTTTCGTTATCTCGTAAGCAGATAACTTTGCGCATTTGTTCTCCAGTGCCGCATTCTTTGGAACACTAAAATATATTTGTATTACAGAAAAATGGCATTTCTAATACACTACAATACTTACTTGTGACCATGGACCCGTGAACCACTCTCCCTTGCATTGTTTTTTGTCCGCAGTACAAGGCATGATACTTTCTTCTTTCTTTTCTGGTTTACATTTGTTGTCATCTACTATTTTAATTCCATTAGCAATTGGATTACCACAAAATACTTTTCTAGTTTGGACACCACTGCCGCATTTGGCAGAACACTAAACACATACTACTTCTATTACAATATTACTATTTTTATTATATTTATTATGTTTGCAATATTCACCTCACTCCATTGTGAAGAATACCATTGAAAGTTACATGCATTATCGGTGCTTTTGCACTGACGAACCAATACCGGAACCGGTAAATCTGCACACAAATCGTCAGCAAAAATTTCACCCTTTGTTGAAGAACATATAGCACGACGTGTTTCGTTTGCCAATCCACAGTTGTTTTCGCACTAAAAAATTAACACATTTATGAAAAATATTATAATTTTTCAAAATAAAATTAAATTAAGGAATTTACCCCAGTCCACTCTGAAGTAACCCAATCAACTCCATCGCAAGGCCTTAAATTGCACATCTGCTGAGTTTCGGGTTTCTGTTCGCAATAAGAATCGTCTAGCACTTCAATTCTTCCATTTGTTTTTTTGAAGCATGTAACCTTTCGCGATTGAAAACCGTCTCCACAAAGATGATCGCACTAAACAATCAATTTTTTAAAAGAAGATCATTTTTTTATCGAAAACATACCGGTTTCCAGGGACCTATATGCCATTCGGAGCAAATTAAACCTTGATTACATGGTTGTTCGGAAATCGGTTTTTGAACATTTATGCAATATTGATCGTCTACAATACTGGCTATTCCGTTTGCTATTATTTGTTCACAATAAACTTGACGAAGTTGCACTCCATTATTACCACAATTGGATGAACATCTTCCCCATTGCTTTACGGCCCATCGTGGGTCACAAGGTTGATCGTTACAACGTTGAGCTGTTGGTGGTTCGTTATTGACATCACACAAACTACGATCTGCTAGTTCTAACGTTCTTCGACCGGCACACGACACATTTCGGTATTGCACGCCTAATAGTCATGGATTAATATCAACACCTATATTTTTATTAAAATTATGTGTATACCTCCTCCGCAGGTAGCGCTGCACGGAGAAAAAGCGTCAAATGTCCAAGCATAAGTTTCAGTTCCATCGCCTGGTAGAATTCCTATGGGAACACTGTAGGTATATTCAACTCCAACGTTCACATCTTGATAAAGTAACTAAAAAATAAATTTTCACACTCTATATGTACTCACAATTATTTTATAAATAATACAAAAAATGTTCTTACTACGTACTACTATGAATAATGGTTCGTAAGTTGGTCCTAAGCATGTGATACTGTCTGGAGCTGAAAATCCTCGTGGAGATCTGTCATAATGAAATCTACAACCTGCGAAATCGAGGGTTCTTGGAAAGTCGATTCTCCAATTTCCATTTAAATAGTAATATCCACTGGTGTTTCTTACAGCTGAAAATGAGTTATTGTTGGTGTAATAACAGCTAAATTGTCAATGCGAAAGTACCTAAATAATTATTTGAGGGTCCCGATTCTTTAACACGTATATTAGTTGCTCCTCCAGGAATTAATAAAATATCATTATAACCAACTTGTAAATCTTGCATGTTTAAGACATCGCTTACTGTATTGCACATCGAGCCATCTCCACCGCATTGTCTGCAAGGATCTTCAACTGTATTTGAACCTAACATCATATCACAACCAACGGGCTATAAAAATATATTTTGATTGTGATTGCGGATTTGAGATTTTATTGCCGACTAACTAACCTGACATACTCCTTCAACACAAACGTTGAGATTTTCATCATTACAACGAGTACCATCAACTACATAAGTTTTATGTCTGTAATAAAAGCGTTCACCTCGAGGCATGCAATTTAATTCGCAAGGATTGGGTGCTTTTGTGTAAGGAATCCATCTACAAAACAATTAGTTTGTAAAATTTTGTACCTTCGTAATTTCAACCAGAGAAATGTTTTTCAAAACATTATTTACAATATTGTAATTACTTACTGATAATAAACACCTTCGAACGGTATTCTGTCGTATTCTGAACACTGTTGTGATCGAAAGTCGCTTAGGTCTGGACAATCCTGGCAAAAAAATAAATTTAAGTCAATTTAAACAAGATGATGAAGAATTTTTTTTAAATCTATTGATATAGGTACATACTTGCGTATTACAACTGAAATGCTTTCGTGATGGCCCTTGGCATTCGTAGCCATAGTGGCATTGCCGCTGTTGTGTAGAAACGCCACCTCCGCACGTCCTACTGCATGGACTTGGTTCAGACCAACCGCTCCAAGGTCCACTATCAGGACCTTCACCTTCACTGGTTACAAAAGTGCCTGGAAGATATAAGTGTGCCCCTTGCTGTCTTTTAAATCTATCTCGGTGGTGACGTATATGCTGCAATATAAATCACTAATAATTCAAGAAAAACATTAAAATGAGGAAGGACAATGAAATTTTGCATCTACAAAAACATCCTCTGTGAATTTCCGGTGGTAATTTTGTAGTTTGGCGCCTTTAAATCTATACGATCATTAATTTTTAGAACAGGTATACTTATTTTTAGTATTTCTTAATCACTTCCTGTGTTTGACTAGATGTAAAAATCGCTAAAGAAGGCTTACATTTTCCTGAAGTTATATTTTAACTTTGCCTAAATATAAATAGGTATAAGCAACAGTGCAAATGTTAATAATTTTGTTTAGTTTGAGCAAAATCTTACGGATAAAATCAACATGTAACGATTTTTCCATTGATATACCCCTCAGGTTTTAATTTTTTAATGTTTTCGTAAATATAATCCTACAGTCTCAGAAAAATGTAAATAAGATTTATATTTTACACATAAATAATAGTCAGCAATAAAATGTGATTTATGCATTGTATGTTAAGAAAGCAATGCACTTCCACTTTGCAGAAGCTTGTAAAAATAGTGTAATGTTATTTACAGACTACAAGTCGTAAAGGAATGAAATTTAAATATTAAAGGCTGATGGTACCACATCTTTTAATTGTATTTTAAAATTTTATTATAGTAAATCATAAGAATACTTACGTGTTTACTTAAAATATTTCCTAATAGTGTGAATAAAATTAGTAGCAAAAGTAGTGGCGACCTGCAAGAAAAAGATAAAAAAATTAGTTTTGCTAAATTTTTAAAATTTGAAATAAAATAATACTTGCAGATAAAAATGCTTAAATAAAATCTGTATGTCTTACATTACACTTAGTTGGTTTTCTATAATACAATCTACATGATGAAAATTTTCTATCGAACTGTTGTTTACTGGTATGTACATTATATTATTTTTATTTAAATAATTTGATGACGTGAAAATTAAATAGCTGATTGGTGCGTTCACTCATGCTGGATTTCTAATAAAATTATCGATCAATGTTCTACACAATTAATAAATGTAATTTTATAGTGTTGTTATTCACAGATCCATTATAGGCAATTTAGGAAATTAATCAAAGTACACATCGTTGTATTTGCTTCTAAAAGGAAATATTTCATAGAATGGGATTTTAAGTATTATTCTCAAAAAGGGTCCTATATAATAATCATTCCTAATCACAATTATACCGCATTCTTTATAATTATCTACAATGCGTAAGCAGTTCCTATACTTTTTTTTTGAAAACTGTGAAAATTAAATAAAGTGTCGAAGAAATTGGCAGTATATAATATATTAATATATATCAACTCACCCTGGGTTGTATTTAACAGCTTACATTTTGTAATTGTTAACCTGCTAAGCATTTATCATATTTATTTTAATGAAATTGTAATAATTAATTATATTTATATTTTAATTAAATCTGTTTTTGTGTAATCTTCCACGATATTTATTATTTATTTTTTTTTTTAGTAGTAATCCATCTAAACTGAAACCGAAACGTAAGTTGCTGTCCTGTAACCTGACAAGAACAAATAAGTACATTAATTTAATATTTTTTGTATTTATTGTATAAAGGATAGCTTTTATAATTTTTAATTTAATTAAATTTTTATTAGCTAATAATTTATATTATTAAAAATAATAATTAAAAATCAATTATTATAATAACTGTAGTAAATATTATTTATAAAACTTTTTAAGTATTAATAAAAGTTATAACTTTGGATTATTATAATATTTTTCTATTTTCATTCTTAGCCTTTGCTATCTACCGTCTACCTATATTAACTATATATTGTATTAATACTATATTAAATTATCGCATTGTATTATACCATATACTATAATACATCTAGTACATATATTTGTAATATTTAGTTGTTACGTTGTATTTTGTTGTGTTAAAAAATATATTATCCTTTTATAGAAAGAATGAGATTCATTAACTAATTATTAAACTAATTTTCTCTATATTTTAAATACCCGAATGAAATATAACAGCAATAACAATTGATGATGTGGCTTAAAATTCATACAATTCATAAAGAAATTAAAATAGTAAGACCTTCAAAACTCACAGATTCAAAGGTGTAAAACTTGCAAGATAAAGTAAAAATACAAAAGCTATTTTTTTTATATTAGAGATATTGTGGAATAATGTTTGGAGAGTTCTTGCAGAGAATTGTGTATTGGAAATTATAATATACAAGAATGTTTTAAACTTTACATTTATTTTCCACATGCTAATAGGAAAACAAAAAATCATTAAATTATTTAATCAAATTTTTTTAGGATAAACCAATTGCTCTCGTTCCTGAAAAACGGAAATACTTATTTATTATCTAGCCATATACTATTATCTCATCAATTTTTCTTTTTAATTGAAACTTATTACTTATACGAATGTCGTATTGTGTGTATTACTCGGTAATTCTGTCTCAAACCATCATCTTCTCTAGTAAGTCATCTTGGCTTTGGTCAAGATAGACGACATGTTGAAGTCGTCGCCACACAAACAAATGTTTATTAAAAAGAGATCCGGTTAATTAGCTTAAATCTTTTTACTCGCTTGACTGCGTTATTTCTAAGAAAAACCAAAGCGTATAAGTTTTGAAGTTAGTCCCGAACAACCCAAATACAATTTTAGGTAAATTATATTCACCACAATAATTTGTTTGCTATGGTAGGCGCTCATATTTTATATTATTATACATTATACCTTTCTTCAATAAAAACAAGACACGAAGCAATTTAAAATTTCAGTATTTATTATACAACGAAAAGAAAATTTATTTTAATTAAAAAGGTTTGTTCATAATCAATTAGCGGGCGTTCACGATAAAAATGCAACGCACTACATCAGATAATTTAATTAAAGGTATTCGTTCGATAATGAATAATTGATGGATGAGGTATTTAATGGTTTATTTAAAATTTTGTTCTTCAAAACAAAGTTACGTTTTTTATTGAACCAATGAAAATACAAATTAATGTACATATTTATTTTCCAATTGTACAACCTCTACGTAGAGGCGGTTCTCCTGATAACTAGGAAGTAATAATAACCTGTAGAGCGACCCCAGACAAGGTTATTTCATTTTCTAGTTTTTATCAATAAAGTATGATTATGTTGTTGATTATCTTGCAAAATGCAAAAACATTATTTGCATGTTTGCTAATTTTCTTCCGAGTTATTATATTATTAAATGCAAACGGAGAAATATGTTTATTATGAAACTACTTTAAATAATCTTAAAATTATTGGATTAGAAAAATAAGAAAATTTACAAACAAAAGAAGAAATTCTACCAGTTTGCTGGAGAATCTTCTACAAAGAAGTGCCCATTAAATTATCTGCTTACCTCTGTGATGGTTGGCTTTAAGTATCTACTGGTTAATTAACTTGCTAAAAAAAATGTATTCCCTCTTTCAATTGAGAAATCGTGAAAAAATAAACAATTTATTTCTTGCCGGTATAACTCAGTCATTTTAAATAAATTACGATGCTTATTAAATTTTCAATTAAATGACAATGTAAAACGTGCATTCAAAGCAGTTAACATAAAATATAAAACAAGAAAATTATTTTATTTTTTGATTAAATCGAAAATTATATGTATGAGGTGTGGGACATTGACTTTTTACAAATTACTCTATTTATATTGTGATTATGTGAACACATGTGTACATATTTCATACTTGATGGTACCTAACAGGTATATAAGTAATGGTTTTCTTTATAATGTAAATACAGCTTTACATCTACGATGTAACTGCCTGCTTCTTCATCGGCGTAAAATGGACCAATGGCACTTATTTATCTATTAACAATAAATTGTCAAAAATCTAGGCCAATGAATTATAGTACCTATTTTTTACCACAATCTCCACTTGACTTATGGCCACCCATCCATCTTGATTTCTACCGCAATATATTGCATCTAAAGGAAAACGTTCACGAAAGCTTTTGATAATTGACGACTGGACTTGGAAACTTTTACGCCGCCTCCGATCGATAGCTGTAACCGCCTCCATGCATGGAATGCTTACATCTCTTTCAGGTTATGTTCTCTTAATAAGAAGGGATCCTTTGTCCTTACCTACCACTGACATATATATATCGGTCACTTAACTGGGTCACAGGTATGATAAGGACGACATAAATAATTCAGGACACCGTGAATAATTAATAAACGTAACAGTGTTTTATTTGAAAAAAGCGAAACGTAACAGTTTTGTTTACTGTAAGAACATATACTTTTATAATTGTATTATTATGGAATCAAACAAGATCTACTGGTTTGAATGTTAACTATCATGTATATGTGATTGATTAACTCGATCGGATTACTTCAGACAAGCTTTAATAATATAGCAATGTATTGTGTGTTCGAAACATCATTAAGAAATAATAAAACATCTCAGAAGGTTTTTAGATAAGATACCTATTATGAATGGAATCTTGAATCGCTCTTATTAATATTTCAAAAAGATATTTATATACACTTCTTATGTATTTGAAGTAAGTAATTAATAATTAATCTCTATAATTTTAATCAATCTGGGTAAAGGATTTTAAATTATAACTCTACGTGTATGAGATCATCTCTTCGTACTTTGCATTTTTAATGATGTACTTATTAAGACGTAGTCATAGATTGACGAATTTAACGTCTATTTTCAATTAAATGTTTTTTAAATCTTGTTTTTCACACGCCTTAATTGCGTTACATAAGAATGATTACATCTCGATTTAACGAACTCGGTTACGTGGCGCGTCGAATCAGTTATAATGCAGTACTGTAATATACATATTACCTATCTATAATTATTTAATAGATATTATAAATTTGTATGTTGAAAAAAATATTTTAATTGTGAGAATAGAAATGAAAATTAAGATTTAAATATATTTATTTTGATTACTCATACACAATGGTGTTCTTAAGAATGCAGTATTGAGATATCTACCTTTCCAAATCAACACTGGGAAGCAGAAATCAACCGTTGTCCTGCTAAAGTATTTTGACTATTTTTATTTTAAAAATATTTGGGATTTTCATAATTTTAAATTTTTATTGAATAATTACAAAAGCGGAAAATTAACTAGAGTTGGAATCAATATTCCATTTATCAATAATAGTTGATTTAATATCGCCAATTTTGTTTTCCTTCAATTCGCCAATATTTCAAAAGCATTTTAACTAAAAAAACTTAATTAAAATAAGAGCAATGTCCACGAATCCACGATAACGCCTACCGGTTTTATTGTTTGCAAAAATAAATCGGTTAACTTCGAAATAAAATAGAATAATCAAAATAATATTTCGAATTTAATAAATCATAAGCAAACACTTTCATTCAAATTTATTTAAATGTGTAACCGTGAACTTGACCTACCCATAATTTGCTTGCCTCTTTCTACTACTACTTTCCCTTTCATTATACCACTTCATTCAGACTTCATTGATGAAAATTATATTTTACCGAGCTTTTGCTCTAATGTGACTGACCTTCAAATGTGTCTGTTACGAAACTCAAAATTATATAATTAAGGAAAGTTAATTAACACCTGTTGAAATTCGCTTTTAACATCGGGTTAGAACTATCAGGCGAGCAGAAATCGATGTCGGTATAAATTTACCTGAGTTCTTCACCTGCTTATCGAATACAGATAATGTTCATAAAAAAACAAAACCTCTTTATTCAGGTATTCCACGTGCAACAGGTAGATAAATGTAATATTTTGTGAAGTTTTAAATAAACTACTGGCAACCATTTATGTTATCCTAATAGTGTACAGTGGAATACACATAGGTATAATTTTTTTAAATTTTTATTAGTGTTTTTACCTGGTTATTGCTACCATTTGTTCATGTAGGCACACATTATTCCACTTACGATAATCGGGCATTGTTTTGCATGAAGTTAATGATAATTTGTGATTAGTAGTAACTTTCTACAAAAACTGAAAAATAATGGAATAATAATTTTTTTAAAATAGACGATTTTATAGAGAGCAAACGACAAGGTTGTTTTGTTTAAAAGGTAGCACTAATGCCATACTACACTTATCACCCAAATCTTTTCCTTAAAAAATGGAACATTTGAACCTACTTAATGTAAACTAAGCGCTGTCAGCTTCTGATCCAATGACAACCAAATTTATGGCCCAGGAGACTCGTGGAAATGCAATTCGATTGTCTGTCAGTTCGAAAAGGCTGTTGGTAGTCGGCACAGAAAATTCATTATTTAACCGCCTACAAAGCTTTTTATGTTTCAAGTTCATATGCAGTAAAATTAAACTGCTTTAAAAAATCAACCGGTTAACGTTTTTGTAATTATTTCATTGCGCAATATTCAAATACCTGTTAAATAGAAGAATATAAGGAAATTGCAAAATTTAGTGTTAGAAATTATTCAAGTTCATTTAAGTAAGCCATAAGGATATTTTACTTTGTCGTCAGATGTTTAGATTTTTAAACAATTAAATTTTACCGATGGATGTAATTATTTAATGTAAATTATTGGTATCGTAACATAACTATTTATTTACGATTATAGACTTCAGTACTTCATAAAAATATTTATGATCCATTACCATAAAACATTCTTTTAGAGCCCTAACAATAAAATAAGTTAAAATTTATAACAGTAATGAAATTATAAGTCAATTGTGTTAGATATGTATAATAGCAGAAGAATATTTTCTAACCTTCGGGCTTTTGAATTGTTTTAAAAATTCTATATATTATAAAATAATAAAATAGATATATTATTATGTATATTATATATATAATATATTAATATAATATTATAATATAATATAATATAATAATATATAGTAGATATATTCTAATAATAATATACTTCTAATATTATAATATTCTATATTATATATTATATATTCTATAATATTCTATACTCTATATATATTATATTTTACTAATATGAGTATTTTTAAATAATTAAGATTAAATTAATAAATTTTATTTCATAAATTACATTTTTTATTGAGACCAAATGTTTAATCTATACATTTAAAATATTTTGATATTAATAATTCAATTTAATATTATTCATGATAATAAATAACTTTTTTCTTAGAAACCTTATAAAATTCTTTTAAATTAGAAAATATAACGAAGAAGCATTTCACTATAAGTTAAAATATACAATATATATATTTATTTTGAATCAAATATTTTTTATGTATATTTTCTACTTTTAACATTTCAATTGCAATAGTTCCAGTACAACTCTAATAATTGAGTTTTGCTCGTTGATTAAATATCAACTATTTTTATAACTAATTCCAAAAATGACGACCCCTTGTACTCCACCTAATACAGTTGAAAACTGAGATTCCGAAATATATGTTGTACATATTTTAGTAGGTATGTACCTACATGTAATTTTATTAAAGAAATAATAATACATCAAGTTTTAAAAGCAGCTGTATCACGTGTCAGTTTTTACATCTATAGAAAAATTTGTGTTGGGAATATTTATACAGTATTTTATTCTTTAATAATAAATTTTAGTTTTAACATATAGATATTTTATTAACCTATATAATTTTTTTTAAATTAATTGATATAAAAAATTTAATAAAAACCTATAGTTCGACTAAATTTAAAATTTGTTTAAATTAAATAGTGGGTCAGTATATCAAAATTCCATTCCATCACCCACGCTTTGTATTCATAAAAGATATTATAACTTCCGATACCTTGATGTTAAATATACGACAAAGCTTCATTATCATCTACTAACCCGTTCCGTTCTATATGACCATTTTAGTTAATGAAATTATATAACCCGTTTTGAGTTCTATATTATTGTTATATTATTTTCTAAGCAAAGGACACAAAAATTGGTATTCCGTAAAATTAAAATTTTAAATTAGTGCCTGGTAATAAAACAGAAATACCTACGTTATATACAAACTAAATTAAATTAAATTAAAAATTTTTAAGACTAAACTAATTACCTACCTATTATACAAGTTAATGGTTAATTATTTCTAAGTCATTTAAAGAATTTAACACTTAATCGATTTTCGATTAGTGAAGTATATTGCTAATAAGGAAACCTGATTTCTGATTTCATATAAGGTATATTATAATAATATATAGGTTACCAAGTGTGAAAATTGGATATTATACTCATATACCTATAGCTTTTTTCAAGATTAGATCGATTTTATTTTTTAAATTTTTTATTGGATGCTGAGTTGTTAGATACGTATAAATAAATAAATTAGATAATTTATTCACCTGCCAGTATTCCATCATAATACTGTACACCTTTCCTTATATATTACATAATTTTTTGAATTTGTATACCTCTGAAGCCTATCATTCAATTTTTATCAAACCCACATTACGCCTGCTCTTTCCGGACCATCCAATCGCATCCGGAATATATGGCACAATTACGTTATCAAGCTTACTCTTTAAAATACGCATCTCTATAATTAGAATTAACCTATTTAAAAAAGTAATTTGTGATACTAATTTCGTTGTTAAAATGCGTATCGGCATATTCCAATTAGTATAATATCAAAGAACTAAAATATAAAATTTTACATCAGGTGAAAGATGGCACATTAATTCGATAACCTTTGGTAGATTTTAGATAAACTGATTTATTAATTAGTAAAAATTTCAAAAAACAATTAATTTTTTTTAAATAAAGTTAACTGTTTTTAAATTGTCACGTATTTTTGAATCTAGGAATTCTTCTTGTAGTTGATTAGATAAGATCATTATCAAGGGTCATTAACAACGCCCAACGATGAAAACTCGAAAAATTATTACTAAACAAAATAGCCACGATGCACATGCATTTAGGTTCAACTGGTTATATTAGGTTGATTACGGGTTCCAACTAAAAAAACTTTCACTTAATTATTTTGAATAGATAAAATGATACCAAAGTTGTAAAAATATAAAGAATAGTTAAGTCGTTACAACTGACACTGATTAAGTAAACAGTGTGTAAAAAATTTATGATTTTAGTCAAGTGTCCTTAAGAGAAGTTAAGGGTCGTCCCTTAAAATTTCTATTGTGCTGTGCACGTTCGTTCAAATTTTCTATAGATATGTAAGCTATTGTTACTATTGAACTATTACAAAGGATTTCTAGGGTTCATAAAATTTACAAACAATTATTGATATTAAAATTTTGTGTGTGGATGAAAAAGTAAACAGAAATTGCATTTTACTAGCATTGTCCGAGGAATGTATCACTGTGATTATTATTTATGATATGCACCTGTGTGCAAGTGTGTTTTTCCTTATATGGAATCTCATGCATAAGTTTAGGATAGAACGTACCCGTCCTCGTCTTCTTTAAAGAAGGCATCTGGTGTGCATGCAGGCAAGCATAAAGTGGTAACACTCTAAAGAACTAAAGATATACCAAGCTCTTAGTAGAATATCTTCTACACCAGGAGAAATTTTTATTGTGTAATCTTAGACCACCATTACCATTAATTATGTGGGTATATAGATAGATTTATCGGTACATTTAAAATTTTCTTTGTTGATGTAAAACGGCGCCGATAGAAAAACTTAATTACAGGTCAGGAATCTTCTAAGTTAACCAATTGATTATTTAAATTACAAATAATAATAGTAGAAATGAAAATTCGAATTTAGTTATACCGCACAATTTTTATAAATATTGTCAAGTTTTTGTATAAAAAAAGTTGAAATAAAATTCTTGTTTGGACGATTAAATGGATTAAAATACATATATCTAATTCAAACCTTTCTTTTGTAAAAAAAAAATCGTTTATCATTCTCACCCTAAGCTGTGTGGTTTGTTAGTAAATCGGTTTAATTTTTTTTCTTCTTCCAGAGGAGCATTTAAAAAAATTGATTCCGAGATGAAGGTTTAATATATTTTATATACAATCGTATGTTCCAAAATGAACGGTATTAAACTACTAAAACTCTTGTGTTTATTTTAAAAAGTAAATACTGGTAACCTCGTGCTATTGCAAACAATAACATTTTTAGGAAATTTCAAAACTCGCACGTGCTAATGACTCTTTTTGCCTAAGGTCTAATTAAATGTTAGGCAATATTGTTTTTAATGTTTACTTGTTGATTTGTCAAGTCCGGTACTGATGTTACTTGTTTTTCATTATGATGTGACCTGAAGATATTGGAACAATGCTGTACTCTAGTCCAGAGTTTTTTGTATAACTTCTCTTCGTTGCAACTTTTAGCTTATTTTGTTTCAATATTTTTATTTTATTACCATATTGTTTTTCACAGCCAGCACCAGCGCTTCAAAAATTACAACATACTTGAAGTATATTCAAAAATATTTTATACTCTTACTTCAAAGCAAGCAATCCTGCTATAACCTATATAATTACAACGTCAAATATAAAATTTAAAGTTTAACTATAAATCAATTAGAAATGGATTTTAAATTAAATATCAAGTACATTATGTGGTATTTAGTATGTTCGTAAAATGTAACATTAAACAACCTATATAAAAAACTTATTTTAATGATCCACATAAACCAATGCTCTAATTAATAAAACACGTCAATATATTATATCTGTGCATTTTTTCTAACGCTACGGCCACACTTGCAACGTAATGCATGTTTTGTGCTTGGTTTTTTTTCAATTTTTGAAAATAAAATACATTATTATTAATAATTAATATTCAACTTCGAAAATTTTGCTCTCTTATTATATAGCAAACTACGAGCCGCCGCTGTGTAATACCGGTAATACTAACCTTTAAATTATGTTAAGGCTGCGATTTCTCAAACAAAATAAATATTTGTTTCTCCATGTAAAAGAAAAAGATAGCAACAATATTTCTATCGCGTTTCGCGCATTCATCCTTAACATTCTTATTATGTATGTGTAAGAAGTTAAAAAAAAGTTTTTTAAGATTTTAATTAATATTTTTAGTAATAAAATAATTATTAATCTGTTCAACAGGGATTAATCAAGCAAGCCTACATACTAAAAGTAAATAAACTATTAAAAATTTTCTACTTCATTATTTACTCCTCGTCATTTATACACTTTTTGAAAAACGATCATTCAATTTACGCTCTTAGGGTTAGTTTGGAGTCGATTAAAAAAATTAAAATGAATATCACGTGAAAAATAGTGAAAGAGATCGAAATCTCGTATGAAGACTTTTTTTAAATTATAATTTTATTTATTAGTTATATCTAAAGTTTGGAATTCTTTTGAATTCAAAATTTTGAAGATTTTTGGAGGGTAAAAACGATTTGACTTCATGTTTCTTGATTTGTTGCTTTTAATAGGAATCTTTGGTTTATTTTTAAATTTTAAATAAGAATTAAATAGAAAATATCAAATGGTCTTTTTTAAAAATTGCAAAATCCAAAATAAATTCGTGAATATTTAATAATTTTATCGTAATTATTGGAAGGTTATAATATATAATTTTATAATAATATAAAATAAGGTAGATATTAATCCAATAATGCTGATTTAATAATTATTTTATATTTAATCTGAGACAGGTTTCAGCTATTTCAAAAATCCTTTTTTTGAAAAACAATTTTCGTTTTCAAAAAATAAATTAAAGCAAAATTTAACTATTATGTTTTAAATTATATTATAAAAATATTTTAAAATGCAAAAGTGCACTTTTGGATGATAAAGATATTAAATGATTATTTTAACCTCTAGTAAACTTACAGTTTAATAAACATTTATTTTTGTGCAACTTTAAAAAAGTCTAGGAAAAACTGATAGAACAAGTTTTAAAAATTTGACTCTATCCCGTGGCATTAAATTTCTCGTTAAAGTTATAGCTCTGGCAAAAATCCATGTCTAAAAAAGTGCAATATTTCGTTTGATTTAAATCGTAACTATCTATACCCTACAATTAATACTAACGTCAACATCGACTAAATCATAAAATTTTACGATCGCGTTATGTACTTGTATCAAAAAAATAAGTCAGCGACCTTCGTTAGCGTCAATTTCCGAAAGACGGTTTAGGTAATGCATAAATCAAAGGAAAAATTATAGGTTCTGCAGATAGCAAAAAGTGATGCAATGTTTATGAGATTCGAACGACGTATTACCCACCGAAAAAAAACAATAATTTACAGTTCTTAAAAAACAAATTCAAGTTCAATGCATCCAATATTATAGGTGTTCGCCGAAACAGGAACCAAAAAATTATATAACTTTTACGATTAATTTTAGATGTGCATATAGAATTTTATTATTAATAGCTTAATTTCTTAAACATCGGTTAGGTATTTCTCAAAAAATAAAACAATTTTAACAATGTAGATTTTACAGAATTTTCATTCATATGCCCGAACGTGACCTGTTCAATAACTTCAAAGCGAAATTTAACACTTCATTAAAAATAAATAGAAAATAATAATTAACTTCTAATTTTAAGTCGAACTTAATTCAGGTTAACGATGGCTAACACCTCCGTGATCGATTTATAAAGTTACATAAGCAAAGTAACCAGAGCACCAGGAAAGAATTTTTCTCACTTAATCGAAATAAACAAATACAAAAATTTAAATTTTCAAAACTAAAATACCACATGCCCGTCTTCGTCTTAGCGATTTGTTACAGATATTTACCAGAGCGACTCCTGTTTAATTCTACCTGTCCTTTCAATAAATTTAGGGGTTAAAAAATAAAATATCTTCTTTCAAGAATGTTAAATCCCACTTATTTATATTATCCGATTATGAAAAGTCGGTTGTTATGTCTCCAAATTTTTTGGTAAATTAAAAATTTTACCCTCCCAGATCGAAGGTTCAAAAACTTCCATGTAAAAATGCAATAAGTCGTAAATTACAAAGTAAAAGCTTATTAAAATATAATTGTACTGTTAAACGATGAGTTAAAGTTAATTAGCGCTCGAAAGCAAAGCCCTCCAATATTAAAATAATTATAGGTTCTATTAGAAAAATATGAACTTCAACAGAACAAAGCTCTTCGACTTGAAATATGCAGTAACTGAACCGAACGAGAAAAAAATATTAAAAACTTTTTTTCTGGATGAGCATAAACTGAAACCTGGGGAAGAAATAAATTTATATGAAAAAATGTTTCTTGTATCTTTCCACTTGTGATGCAGAGCTTTTTTAATGTTAACTTAGACCTCGACCTTAGAATCTTGAACTCCAGCTGCGTCTTCATGTCTGCTCTCAGCGGCAGTCAATGAGCTTATGCGTTTATTATTACATCACTTCGTTCTTGCATTTATTTTTTATATGTACATACCTATATGCAATGCAGACAATATACATATAATTTTAAAATTTATGTGCCCTAAAATTTGAAACACCACTAACTTGTTTCCGTAAATTATTGTTATGCATAAACCTGTCCTACTTGAAAAAGAGCATTCTCAATTTTCTTTGACGGAATTGCAAGATTTCCTGAAACTCTTCGGCTTATTATTTTTGCCCGTATTACCGGAAAACCACAATGTAGTTCCTGGTCAATGATTTTCTAGGCATATTAGCAAACGTGAAAATAACGTAGAATCTATTTACTTCAAGAAATAATAAGCCAATTATATTATTATTAAGCACGAGAAACTTCAATATAAGCCAAACGGATAATCTTCGTCGTTTATCAAACTGCGTTCCTCAGTCAATTCAAACGATATGAAGAGTACACGGGAATAACGATCAGAGTCACAAAAGTCAAGTTTTGCGTAAATTGAGTTTTAAGATTTACAAACACACACATCCTTACCAACATAAGTATTTTAAAAACGCTTTTACGCTGGACTGTTAAAACTTTTTTTAATTTTTTTTCTACTAAATGATAGCTTTGATTTCAAGCTAAAAGATGGCTGCAACAGTTTTTTTTTGAGAAAAATGGACTCTGATCGTTATTCCCGTGTACTCTTCATATGGTCGGCATAATTCTGTGAATTTTTCAACGAGTTGTTAAATTGAAATCGAGAGACATAAAGTAATGTCTAATACAGCTTTTTGCTAATATTTTATTATAAATGTTATTTGTATAGCAAAACATAACTGAATCAATAAACTGTCTGGAGATGTGCATCATTTAACCAACAATTATTGGCTGGTTCAGAAAATTCGTTTTTAAACTTAAATCTTCTTGTGTAGTTTCAATGCACTAGGGTTATTGGACTTAATCCATGTCCCTCTAAAAAAGAACCTAACTTTGATGAGATGCACACCCTTAAAATCATTGCACTCGAACCTAATAACCGGTTTATATATCGGAGTTTCTAAAGTTTATTGTAATTTGTAAATTCATCAGGTTTTTTTTACCATACGTGATTCTATGGTATCCGTGGTTTAAACCTTGCCAATCAATCAAATAGTTAGGTATAAACTTGACGTCATTAAAGAAATCTTTGATCAAAACTGTCAATATATAGTGCAATAAATTTTCCAATTAATTTTCATGATCTTCGTTTAAAAATTTATAAAAATGCAAGTAGTAATTATTACTTTCATACAAAATTAAATTGAAAATACCTCAACAATTTTATTACTCGACTATTTTCAGCTTTTGATGGGGTCACCGACATATACCACAATACCAATAAATTTTACTGCATTTCTAAAAACCGTTAATTTCAGCAACAATGCACTTAAATTTTCTACATTCTTAGACAATCAAATTCAAAGAAAGACAACATAACAACAATTCGAATTTCCGAAAACAATAATATTATTTTAACCTTTCCTGCGATATTTGAGGTTTTTAGGTTCTCATAAAGGATGCATTTCTACGGTTTCCAAGTTGCTGATGAACCAAACGGTAACGACTCGATGGTTAGACCACACAAAGTGTTCTCTTTCACGTCTACTTTTTGTCTAGACTATGGACTTGAATGCCTGTAAGTTTCAAACCAATTAAAATTTGCAATTAACTTTAGATTAACACTTTTGATAGAATCTCTAGTAAATTTTTTATGCCACATTCTAACAAGGTCCACAATTTTTAATCGCTACCCATCAAATTTATTTGTTTTTTGACACTTGCTAAAGAGAATACAAGCATATACAGGGGTTATAAACCCAAAATTAGCGTGAAGTAAAATAAGAAGGCGATACTGCTCTTGAAAAAACGAGTTCAAAGTAGAACCGTTGCCCGAGGACTTTTCCAGAAAGTGAGATGACTGTTGAAGATTTTAGCATTTAAATGGTTCTTTTAGCACGAATGTTTGAAAATTACACTGTTGCAGTAAATGCAAAAACTTAATGCGTGAAATTTTATAATCTTACAAGAACTTTTATAATCACGTGGATGGTAGCCAATGCTTCATTTACCACTTACGTCTGATTTGTTTCCACAAATTTCCAAGTTGAAAGAACTTATCTATGAATTTATAATATTTGAAAATATCGCTCGTGCTAAAGTAAATGACCCAAACAATAAGCGGCTCTTAAAATTACAAAGGACACACATAAACCGCGACTGTTCTCATTAAAGATGAAGAACATTAGATTATTAATAGCTTTGCAGTTTTCAATTTTTATCACCTACAACTAAATTGTTTGATTATGTACTTCTTCAATGAAAACTAAACGCGCCGAGTTTGATAAATGATTTCCATGTTAAAAGCGTCATGTTTTATTAAATTAAAGCACCATTAAATATTTTATACAATCTATTAATTAATACCACTCACTATGAAAAGTACTTAACACAGATCGAGTAATTTATTGAAACTATATTAATTAAGTAAAACTTGTTTGTTGCTTACAAAAAGCTTTCATTTACATTCGGTTAAATAGAAATTGAAATGGAATCTATTTGATTCCCAGTGATTTATTCAAATTTCGAATCTTGACTTTTTTTGCAACTTTACTATTTGAAATATAAAATATATTAGGTTGGGGAAAAATAAATTTTGTGGTCGATCTTTAGCTCTCTAACATGTCGGTCTACTTCGATCATTTTCATGATTTTATCGACAATTTTGACGACGGGTCTACCTGTGCGAGGTGCATCTTTAATATCGAAATAATATTGGTACTTCTTTTAGAGTGCATGGTCGGGAAACTAGATTTGGGCGTGAATTGCGAATCCCTCAGCATCGCCTGAATCTTTCCGATTTGGGGCCGTTCTGGCTTCATGTTTGTGTGTTTTTCTGTTAATTATTATATTATGATTTATTTTTGACTTAACCGTCCATTTATGTATGCGATGTGATTTAATAAATTGATTGATTGATTGAAAATACCGGAACAGAATTGACGAAACCAAAATTGCGAGTAATTGGCTGATACAATATCGGGACCATAAACAGCATTCGCAATTTCAGCCGCCTGGTATTCATTTTTGCCTTTATCAAAGCAAAATTGTAAAATATACCGAATTTACTCTTCGTTGACTTTCATCTTTTCCTATAACTCACAACTGAATCAAAAATGAGTAAAGGAATTTATTTAGTACGGAATATCACTTTTCACTTTGAATTTCACCTTGAACTTTCAAAAGAGTACTTCGTTTGGTATAAGATTTTGCTGTTATCAATCCATTTTCATTAGTAACATTGGTTACCCTCCAACTTTTACGCTTCTTTCCTTCAAAAGTACGATAAAAAAAACTCTTAAATATTCCGAAAAGGCAAATTTTAAGCTTTCTTATGTGAGGTGAGTATAAATAAAATCGGCCCAACGGTTACTTCACAATTTAATTTTGAAAATCGACTTTCATGAAAATGTTTAAAGTTTAACGTAGCGTAGCGTAGCGTGTTTGAAAGACAGGGCCATTAACGCCATAGGCGTCTTGGTCCCTTTCATCTGTCGATTGAGGAACTGGCGTTGGGCCAAGAAGGCAATTTACTTTACGCTTGGTTGACGTTTGAGTGAAAATTTTGAAAGTTTAACTTCATGTTAGCTTTAAAAATGCATTCTCTTGCCGGTACGTGTGCTCTACTAGTATCATGGCAATAGTAATTTAGGTGGGGAGAGGGCTTGTTCATTCAAGTGCAGAAAAAACCTTGTAAAAAATACCCGACATTGCATAAAATATTGGTACAATATTGGGACAATATTTCACCAAACTTCGACAAATGTTAATGCAATATTGCGCATATATTGATGATTTAATTATCGACTATTATAGAATTTATTAGCATATTATTATTTGAAATAGACAATCTATTATAAATCAGTTTGAGAAATGCAAAATATGCGTAGTATAAATATATTACATTTTAAAATATACTGCCGAGCCCAGGATAGTATTTATGATATATACTTTGCAATTTAAATATAATTAACGGGGTTCGGAGGTAAAAATACTTAATATAATAAAAATATTATATAATAAATGATAAGGAAATAAGATAATTCTGTGATCTTTACATGCTTTTCGTTTCCTGCCTTAACGTGATTTTGACATCGGCAAAAAAAATTTAAATATTTTTTGCATAATAATGAAATAAAAGTAAAAAAAAATGGTTGAGTATTATTATTATTATGGGAGACAATAGATACATCAATGTTAAGTAGAACAACGAAGAATAGCATCTCCAAATATTTCATTCTGTATGTATGAATAAAACTCAAAACAATTTGCATTATGTGTATGTGCCGTCAATCGATTCACCGACATTTACGCACAGCTTTATTATGTGGAAGAGAAAAGTAGCAAGTGAGTAAATTTTCTTCAAGAAACTGGATTTCCTTAATATATTACGTTATTCTTGCGAAACACCAACCAGGAATCTACCACAAACGGATAAGTGATAAATTATGTGTAAAATATTACAGATAGAATATTATACATCCCATACCAACTCATTGAACATCTTTAAAGAAAAGAAAAGAACCCATTATTTAGGTAGGTACTTCAATTTTGAATTGTATGGTAATACAATGGGTGGGTTAAATTTGATCAGAATAATAAAATTACAACAACATTAAGAAATCATATTGACTGGCTGGTCAAAAACTTTTAAATTTTTTCGTTTCATTATAAAGAACATGTTAGTGTCAGAAATGAATTAAATAAGACAACCGTATAATATATTATATTTCATAGATCAAAACATTGCGAACTACGAAGAAAATTGGGTGTCCAGAATCAAGTGGTTCAACTTGAATGATTGCTATTTTGCTAAGTAGGTAGTAGTATGCTGTTCTTGGAGTTACCTATAACTGTTTAAGAATTTCCATACTGCTCGTTTTTTGGAATCATTCACGAGAGGGTTTCTGAAAGTTAAACTAATGATAGCTTATTTTAATTTTTTTAATGGCTATTTTATGTCAATGCGAACAAGGTTTTATTCTTAATTTATTTAATTAATGAATACACAAACATGTGCCATTACATGCAGCTGATAATGCTTAACTGTATTATAAATGCCAATTATCGATAAAAGCCAACTTAATTCTTAGTTGATAAGTAGTAGGTAAAAGGTATGTACAATAAGATGCTGGGCTCTGCTTATCTGAGAAAAGTCGTGGGAGTGCAGACTGTTTGTAAAAGTACGGAAAACATGTGTGCACCCAGCTGGTAATTATTCTTTTAAATAGTAAAAGTATTCTTTAACTTGCAGTATTGTTTTGCATTGCCATGTGTTGCCACTACTTCAGAAAGAACCGAAAATTTTTTTGTTTGCAAACCCTAAAAATTTTGCAGTTTTTCTCTTTATGATGTTTCTTCACATAACAGGAAGTATGGTATGTAAAAATACACTTTAAATAAACAATTTTTACGATTAATACAGAAACGTTTTCGTAGAATTGCAAAAGTTTTGTTTACACTAGATTTGTTAGTACAAAATTCTATAAATTACTCAAATTAGCAAATAGAAATTCGGTTAGGCAAAACGAGTCTAATTTATGCACTCTTTTATTGCCCGCAAAGTTTAATTTTAAATTCGTCAAAATTAATTACATGGTGTAAAAGTAAACAGATTTCTCAAAAAGTTAATTGCAAACTGTCAAGATATCAGTAGGGCTTTAGGTAGACGCATGTTTCGTGTTGTAAATCTTCTCATCCCGAACACTTGTGGTAGCGCCGAATGTCTCTTCGAAAAATTAAAAGAACCTTCCAGGAACTTGACTTCAATTTCTGCACGGTTTACCAAAAATAATTTTTTAGTCGGGCAAATATTACTCCACTAGACACCTTTATTGCATAATGCGATTTACTCTTGCACACTATCTTCATGACCGCAGCAGATTTAATGACTCTTCATTTTTTGGCAAGTGGTGCGCTGCGCCCAGGGGGCAAATTAACTTTTTGTAAACTGGCATTGTAATTACCTATCAGAGAACATAAACCTTGCATGTGGTTGTAGTTTATTAGTATTTTATCGTTTACGCTTCATTATATGCATAGATACTGATTGTACAAAAAGAAATTAAAAAAGAAAACATTTTATAGCTGCCTTATGAAGAACAAAAAGGATTATTAATTAAAACGAGGATGTGGAGTTTTCAACTTTCTCATTACAAGTAAGCAAAATAAATACAATAGATGCATAATTATTTTGTCTAATTAAAAGTAATTATGAGTGATCGTCACGTTCTTTTAAGATTGACATTTTATCCGGTATGTTTAAGTCTTCAAGTTCTTCTAACAACAATTATTTTGTAAACATAGGTTCGGTAAGACTAAACTATAATTTAAGAACACGTCGGTGCTTTTTCTTAAACATTCTATATTGCCAGTTGCATAATTACCATTATTTTGTGGAGATATAGTTAAATATTCGGTCAAAAAGCTCTTTTATTTCTCATAATGAAGTGCTGCAATTTGTAGCGTTTAATTTTAATAGAATTAGTTGAGTTCCAATTTAATGTAATTTTATTGTTAACTTTTTTATCTTCCAAGTTTTTCCACTTATTTTTCGTTTCATATAATTAAGTATGCAGTTTGGAAGTTTTTTCACTCAACTATATTTTATATTAAAATTTATGTAAGGTTCCAGTAATTATCTTCCCACCATCGTTTAGCTTCCGGGAATCTTACAGAATCCGGTGTATTTTATCCACAACTTTTTTATTTCCCATTTCCGAACAAAATTCACAGTAGATAAGAAAATAACTTTCTTCTTTCTTTGCAATTTATTGCAGTACTATATATTTTGAAAATTTACCAGAAATACTTGTTAACTAATTTATGGAACAGCAGTTATTAGAAAATATTGATAGTTAAATATGTATAACAGTATAACGGAAAAAATGTATAAAAAACACTTGAAAAAGCTCTTTTAAGCAATGTTTGCTGAAGAACCTCGGTAATTTTTTTAAACCAGTAGTCCTCATGCCATCAAGTACTTGTGTTACTTCCGAAAGTAAGCATTCGTTCAATAAACAAATACTAAGCACGTGTAAAATAAGTAAATAAAAGAAAGTTTTAAAATTGGATTTTTTGGAGTTATAATCCAATGCTTATTAATTTTTTTATACTAATTTAAATAAATCTCTAAGATGCAGTGGTGTCTTGTGGGATAAAGTGAACTGAAAAATCTCGATGGAAAGATAGTTAAAAAATATCAAATTACATTGATTGGGTGCAATTTTGAACCTTTTAAGAAAATTTATTCCACGGTTTCAAAACGAATATTTGCTTTAATTAATAACATTTACACATAAAGCCGATAATTGTATGATAATTAAATATTTAAATAAGTATTTTATAGTATTAACAAAATCTTGAAAATATGACAACACTTGACATACTTTCGTCGATCTCCACTGGCCATCCAAAGGACAAAGCTCCCTTGTTAAAGAAAGATCAGAATTTTAATTCATTTTAGAGTTGAAACTTGCGGTCTCTGGTTCAGACGAATATTATAACAATAGAAGTTATTCCGTAACTAGATGCAGTGGACAGAGATTTGTCTGTGACTGGGTATCATAAAAAACGCAGCCCCGGCACTAGAACGGCATCAGGAATTTTAATGATAGCGTAAAAAACACGCCCCAACTTCGAGTTTAGCAGCGATCACTTCAATTCATTCCGTATTATACAAATTTTGTATGGCTTATTTTAACAATCATAATAAATTTTGATTATCCAACTTTTTAGTTTGTTAATTACAGAAAAAAAAAATTATAAAAAGAAGGTAATCTCCACATCGTAAACTTACGAATGCACTTGATGCAGACTTAATCTAATATAGCTGTACATCAAAATAATTACTTATTTGATGGTTACATCTTTACTTACGTTTAATGTAAAACAATTTATAAATAATTACGTTCTGTGAAATTAAAAAGCCAAAAAAGTTGATCAAACCGCACCAGGTGAGTTTTTTAAAAAGGAATCAAAATTGAAGTTTTGTATTACAAGATGTATCTTATTGTTGCAAGTGATTCTCGTCTTCGAGTTTTTTGCTAATAACCAACAGTTTAATTGTGATCTGGAGCGTGAAGATTTTTCTTTGCTTCCTTCAACAGATAGACAGTCAAGGACGATTATATATTAATATTGTATTTAATAAGTTGATTCCTTTTATAGTTAATTTTTTATTAAATTCTAATTTCGCTGCTATATTTAGAGAGACAAGTTTGAAACTGGATCTTATTGAATAAGTTCCCGGCTTTTAAAATTTGTTGCAAAATTTTTAGACGAAGACATGGGTTCGAAAAATTTAATCTTATTGTATAGATTTACATAAGTAGTGTACGTTACAACGTTTCAGATTATTTTCCTGATTTTAGTGCAGTGTAACTTTCATTTTTGTATTATTTTACTATAATAATTTTAGATAATTTTAAGTTAGTATTAAAAACTACCTCGTTTTATTTTCTAATAGAATTTTTGTTAAATTAAATCATTTTCCAAACTAAATTAATGTAACCACGTATAATTATCACGTTTACTTGATTATAATTTTTTAACTTCTCAAGTGTAATTTTCTTTTCAAAGAGAGATAATGCAGCTACGTGAATAGGCGTAACGTGAAAACCCTCATAAATTATCCAGTATTCGTTCAATTCATTTTAAAATTACACTGCACCATGGTAATATAATAATAAGAAAAATACAATATAACAATCAGTACAACCGATAACGCGCTAAAAAAATTACAAAATTTCTAGATAGAAAATTTCCTGTAAACTGCAAGATAATTTTATTGTTGCGTTGCTTCAATTACTTCTTTTAGGTTTAAAATTATATTATGGTGATTGAAAAAACATTATGTGGTCATACAAAAGTAATTGCCACTCAACTTTTATTGCTTTCAATACATACTCTCCTATTAACTGTGAGGTATACCATCAATCGGTTTTCTTTTTTTAAACAATAAATTTAAAATTAAAAAAAAACACAACTTAATTGCAAGGAACTTTTTCTCAAAATTAAAAAAGCAAAGCAGTTAAAATTTGAAAAATCGCCATTGGTCCAAAACTCAAAAGTACTTACATAGAATTCCGCCCGTTAAAAAACTCCATGGCTATAAAGCCAAAAACTCCTCAAAGTTTATAATCACTCGCGTAATGGTTAAAGCACAACGTTTATGTAAGGGAGCTTACACCGACTTTACCACACCGAGAAGTTGTGACTGAATAGTCTGCATCTTGGTCCAGCCTGTATTTATACCCTCTGTTTCGCCCATAATTATGCCTAAAACTATACCACAACCCTTTAATAATGTATCGAATTTATATTTATTTTAGTATCTACCCTTTTTAAACTTTACTTTTTATAAAAAATTTATTGAAGAATTTATATTATTTTATATACGACTTGAACAACGCAAACCGGAATAACTTAAGTGCAGCAAGGAATTATTACATGGTAAGTCGAATAATTTATTATTTGATATTAAAATAATTAATTTCAACGGGTGCTTATAATTATTATGCACATTGAGTAGGTATGTACTGATATTATAAAATAAGCCTGATTTATATAAAATATTTATATATGCTTAAGTGTTGGTTAACTATTACGTTTTAATTTAAATTCTACAACTGAGCATACCTACTTGTCTGCAATTAATTACTTACAATTAGATGTGATTGTACAATATTATTTATACCTGTAGATAAGTAAGATATACAACGCATAATATACTAAGTCACAGTGCCGGATAGGTAATATGTTGAGAAAATATATAATTGTTCTGAAATGGTTACAAGTTTTTTCTCATTGTTAAATAAAACAAAATTTGCTGTCACTTGCAATTAAACAAAAAATAACAAGAAATTTTTTAAAATAAGATTAAAAACAAATAAAGTTGTTGAAACAGTAAAGAGTAGAATTAACAATAGAAAATATTTTAAAAACTACAAATGGTAAAACGGTAACAAAAATAATAATATTATTAACAAAATTAACAAAAATTATATTTTATATCTTTTATTATTCAAATTAAAAGTGAAAAATAATTTTTGCAAAAAATTTCCCGCTTAACCTATAGATAATTTTAATCCAAATAATTTGAATTATTACTAAAAACCATTTTTTTAATGTTTATTCCTATTAAATAATGCTCATTTAAGGTACTTTTTAATCAAACCTAAACCAAACCAAGAGAGCGTCTGATGATCATGTAGCGGTCTGAACTACATAATATGTCTAAGTTTCAAGAATAACATATGCGCCATCTATAAAACACTTATAAAAAGTTCAAATTAAAATCTCCCATTCGAGATTTTAAGTTCGGTAAGTCTGGACTTACTGTTCATGGCGAGCAATTTATAGGTGACCATTAGACCATTATATTTATTCAATTATTTCATTTTTTATATTTAGTTATTTAGAATAGTATTTTTAAAAAAGGAAAAATAATATCTCTTGATTGATATTATAGTTTCGTACTTATTCGTTACAATAGCAAACTGATTTTCCATATTAATTCAATTTTGTTCTTTCGTTTTTATCATTTTTAGATTTTTTTTTAATTCACATTAATAATGGCGTAAAACCTTTTATCTCATATACAAAATTCGTGTAACATAGCCCTATATCAGACCGCTACAATCGGTAACAGAATATTGTTAAAACTGTGCAAGTTAAAAAAAAAGATTCAGATTTCGTACTAAAACTTACGAGATATAATTTACTTATGCAATGACAGGCTCATCAGAAAAGGCAAGGAACGCTATAGAAGCGTTTTGGCAACCCATAATACAAAACATTATGCTTACTTAGAAGCTTGAACTAACAAGAAGAGGGCGCGACCTTGGGGTCACGGATTTTAACGCCCTTTTGGGATAGAAAAGTACTTCGTAATAACAAACTCAAGGCCAAGCGACAGCGCGCAACTCTAAGCCGTTTTCGAAAAAAACAAACTTGAAAATTTAATATCTCTTCATATACCTGCTCGGTTGCACTAATCACAAGGTAACCGCGATGGTTCCGAGGTAAACGATCCGACTTATCATTAATCATTATTAAAAATGCGATGATAGATACTTAAGAATGAAAAATATTAACGTTACAATTCAATCATTCTATTGGTAAATTGTTGATAGATAAACATGCGACGTTGACGGGTAGCAAAAAAAATTCACAAACATTTTTTTTTTTTTATTAAAAAGAAAATTTAACTCTTGGAGGAATTGAACCTGGACCGACCGGATGATAAGTCGTATTTTCAACTTTGTTTTTTTCGAAAACGGCTTAGAGTTGCGCGCTGTCGCTTGACCTTGAGTTTGTTATTACGAAGTACTTTTCTACCCCAAAAGGGCGTTAAAATCCGTGACCCCAAGGTCGCGCCCTCTCCTTGTAAGACTAAGATAAGGAAGAGTAGTTCTACTTACTGTACCACTGAAGTAAGTGAAGTTAGTGCTTAATGCATGAGGAGAACCTACTTCTCTGTTTTGTATCCAGCGTAGCTCTTTAATGACGTAATTGTCAGCCTCCTTTGTGAATCGTGCATCTTCGTATATTTTTAATATTATCTTCTCCTGAGTTAAATTTTTACTTATAATAAAACCTAACCTTAGGTCCGCGCCTAAGGACCTAAACTAGGTTAGGTTATAATATCATTTATTAGGTTATTATTATTAGGTTAAAAAACAAATTTAACATTCTAACGTTTAAAATTATAATATGGCTAGGTAAAGTTGAAAGATTAAAAATAATTTTTAAAAAAAGTATTTTTTTACATCTATCTTCCATCAACCCTTTATCAAATTGGAATAATTAAATTACATAACACAAGAAAGTGTCTCAGGATCAGCTTAGTTTAACTACTATTTTACATTTGATAATTTATTATGAAAATTTTTATTTAAATACGGGGTTAGCGTCGATTTTCTACGCTTCTTTCCTTCAAAAGTACGATAGAAAACCTTAAAATATTAGAGGGTAAGTTTTCACTGGCCCTGACATTGGCAAATCTCAGATCCAAGCATTCGAATTTTCGAATTCGGCCCTGGGAGATGTTTTTAATGAGTTTAATGCTTGTCAAAACGGTCCGTAACGCTCGAGCGCCGCGAGAGTGTCAAGGGCGTAGTTTACAACTATAGTAGCCATAACATGGCCAATTTTTACAATTAAGGAATAAAGAGAAAACATAATTACAGAGTAATAAAATATTTATAAAAGTACATTTCTGGCAAATTACTTAAAATAATTAGAGTTAGTAATTTATTTTTTTAGTATAGGTATTTTATTATTTAGAATATAGTGTAATTAATTAAACTTTAGAAATATACCTTTATAAATATTTAATTAATTATTACCTGCAACTTGCACAAGGAGCACCAGGAGCACACAATTTATTAAAATTTCTGAAAATTAAATTCCTTCTTCCTAAAATACTGATTCTTGACAGGATTTTTTGATTAAATTGGACAAATTAATATGCCTTGAAGTACAACGGCGTATTTAGAAATTACGTCTAGGGGGGGGGGGGGATCAAGAAGTAAAATCGCAACATTTAAAACTCAAGCGAAACTAGTCGCCTGGCATACAGCGCGGCAGGTGGTTTTTTTTTTCAATTTTCAAGGGCACGCGCTCTAATGGAAATTTACAATATAAAATAAAAAAATAAATTGTTATTTTATATATTGATTAGTTACAGGGGGGGGGGGGCTCGGGTTCCCTGGCTTTTCGATTAATGTCGATATCTCGGTTGTTCTTCAAGTTATCAAAAAAAAGTTATCACTTTCTTCGGGCACTTTTTTAAGATCAATAAAATGGGCTAAAGAGATTTTAAATATCTATCTCAGTTTCAGAGTTATAATAGTATAAAGTTGTGTTTTTTTAAATGGAAACCATAGTTGAAAATGATATTTTTATCCTCTTTTCAACGATATATAACATGATATACAACAACAACAAAATATTATAAAATTGTAGAAGACCTAAAAATTAAATATAAACCAATCAAAATAAAAACCAATCAAAATTTTGTATTCTAACAAAAGTTAAAGTAAAGATCAAACCATAGTCTATTGTTTTTAATACAAAATTTGGTTAAAACAAAACTGAAAAACAATTGTTGTAAATGTTTTAAATGTCAATAATGGTTTGGTAAATTTTGTGTTAAAAACAATCAACTACAATTTGATGTTTATTTTAATTTTTGTTAGAATTTAAAATTTTGATTGTTTTTTTCCAAAAACGTTATTATTATATTTAATTTTTTGGTCTTCTAACATTTTTTTGATAACTTGAAAAACAACTGAGATATCGACATTTATCGAAAAGTCGAAAATTCAAACTTTTGGCTATAACTCGAAAACAAAAAATGATAGCGAATTCTGGTTTTGGCCATTGAGCTTTTCTCGAAAAAAGAGATCGAGTATGCGCAATCCATTTTTTCATATCGGATGTCCTCAACAAAGTTTCTGTGTTAATCCTTCCTGTTAAATTCCCAACAATATTATGTATGCATAATTGGAATTATATTTCCTGTAGTACTTACGTTCGCTTGTTAGAAATCAAACTGATTATTATTATCAATAACATAAATATTTTCATGCAACAGTAGGTACACACCGAAGTGCATTGAACACGCTATGGAAATCTTTTTCAGTGTGCAAATTACAAACACATTATCTTATTTTATAATATTAAAAGTCTCCGTATTTAGATCCTGAGTTTCCAAACTCCAAACTAAAACTCGAACCCCTTCTTTTATTTTTTGTATTTAAATTATTTACATACATAGCTAAAAATAAATATAGTTTTAATATTTCTACTTTCTTTTAATTTAAATGTTCTAATTTAAGCTTTAATAAATTTTTATATTGTCGTCACTTTTATAACAATTTACTGGATATGCCAATACAATGAATGATTTTAATAGCGATAACGACTACATCTTGGTTATATCTCAGCCAAAGGACGATGATAACGGCGATATTGATAAAAATGCCAATTTAAAGTTTTTGTGAATTCTTGCGTTGTTGAGTGAGGTTCGTCTATATCTGGTTGAAAACTAAAACATTAATTTAGTTGAATCAAATACATTTACTAGATAAGTTTACATACTAAAACTCTTATATTACAAAGATGCTTGAAAGCAAGTCAAATATGAAATAGACCACTCAAAATAGCCAATTTCGAACTTGAGTCATACTCAAGCATTGCTCGAGCGATGTATGACGTTCACCGTGCGTTCGTTCTGGCACATTTTCCGCTTTTGACACTTTTATGTGCTTTCAGGAGCTCTGACTCCGCTCATTTTAAAATTGTTTTATTTTATTTAGGTAAGTGCCAGACGGAACGCAGTCTATAAGTACTCTTTTGCCCCAATGCCAAAGATATGTTATTTTAGACATCCTCAGTTTTGAAATGACCCCAGGTAGTTCATAGAATTATATTATTTAAGTTCGTTTCGAAATTGTTCTTAATTGTTCAATTAAAGTTTATTTTTTGTTTTATAGATATTTAATATTAATAGATCATTTTGTTGTCTACAAATATATCTGGGAAATTAATTAATTTAATAAATACCAAAATGTAATCCAACATTTTACGAAACTTTTCCCGTGGGAAATGGATTATGTAAATGCGAGAATTTCAAATTTTATATTCACTAATTATTATTAAGTTAGCATAGCTGGAATGTTTAAGATTGGCGGCATTCCATGTGTGGTAAGTGTAGTAATTGCACACCTGTTGAAATGTAAAGCTGGATCGAAAACTTGATCATTTGTTCTTCGCAAAAAGTGCCATTTTGGGGATTTCCCGAAATATATCAATCTCAACACTACAGGTAAAAACCAAGCAGTTCTAAAATAAAATTTGCAATTTTACACATTTGACCATGCCAGTTTATCATATATCAAATTCACCCTTTAGATTTAGAACCCTATAGACTTCCCTGGAGTGTTTGAAAAATATTTTTAATAAAGTAAAAGTCTTCTTCGGAATAAAGAGAAATTATCCTGACTAACAAAAATCCATTCGCTTTCTGCTCCTGTTTTATAATATACTGGCAAAATTATTTTTTTGTAGTATTGTAATACGCACTCATGAGTTATATACCGTTTGATATAACTTATAATTAACAAGAAAGATTTGCATTAATGGTGTAAATAACAGTTCATGCTACATTGTAAATTAGATATTTAAACTAATAGGATACCTTAATAGAACAACTTATAATACATTTATACCACCGGAGATAATTTAAAAAATATTTAAAACCACTTTTAATAATAAAATTTTATGGAAAATAGTTTAAGAATTTTAAAAATGACGTGGAGATAAGTAATTTCTTAATTATATATCATTTGATCTCTTGGCAACCTCAACATTAAATTTGTGAAAACTTTTTCCAAGGAAGCATTCAATAATTATTATCTGGCGAGTACGATCAGTTGTCTATCTTCATCTACTTTAATACTTTTTTTCCAAAAAAAACTATCCAATCAATTATTTTTCATTTATAAAAAGCAAAGAGTTATAGTCTTCTTGTAAAAAGGAAGTAAACGAGGAAATGATTATCTATCTGTAATTTCCCACTCCCACGATACTCGTGTATTAATCATTTAGCCTTACACATTACTACCAAAGAGTTAATTGCGTTGATTGACAAATATATAATTTTAATGGGGGATATTAATACAAATATAACCAACCTACGAAATAGATAATTAACGTAAAATCTTTTTGTCATTTTTCGTAATTTTACTAAAAAAAAAAAGAATTGCGACATAACGGTATGACTTGAAAAACAATTTTTATTTTACTGTGTTGCACAAACTTACTATAATTTTGTTTGTTACACTTCAATACTTGCTATAATCTACAAAAGGAGATAAGTGTAGGCTATGATGATGATAATGTTATGTGGTGTGCATAAGTATAAGTTATCTTCAGAACTTGAATCGTGAATGAAAATTTTATTAAACTACCTACAGGAAATCACTCAATTACTGGATAGTAAAGGAATTTTGCAAAATTTTGGTTTAAATATCACACCAATTAATATTTAAATTATAATAATGGTTAAAAATAACAATAAATTATTCTTAGGGTTTAAATCATATTATACTCGGCCAGTAACAGGTAGGTATCATGAAATGTATTTATCAATTAAGAGAAAATCTATTGTTTATCCATTATCTTTTGGGGTTCTCCTATATATTTCGTAAAAGATGAAATCTTGAATTTATTTTCTATATCTTAAAAATACTTATTTATTATAAAAAAAGTGCAGTGTTGTTGAAATTAATTTAAAATACCCATTTTATCTGTTTCAAAACGTTATTTATTTTATAATATTCATAAATATAAAATCAAGTAATAAAAATTGAAAAATATTTAATAAACGTAACGACTCAATTCTTAAATATAATCAGTCATTTCGTACAGTTAATTTATAACTGTGTAATATAAACTATGACTACATATTATAAAATTTGATATCAGAAAATAGTGTGATATAGTATTACATAATGTTACAGTAAAATATTATATAAAAAAAGACGTTCAATATGATAAGAAACGCTTGGCAAAATCATATTACGCGGTTTCCCTTAATCAATGACTATTTCAAATTTGTCAAAAAGTAATAAATTTCTTATAACTAAATTAACAAAGACAAAATCAAATAGTAAATATAATTATCACATTCTAATAATTAAGATATGGCAAGTACCATTAAAAATATTCACCGAGATTACTGTTTTCTAAAAATATGTTTTACATTTTTAACTGCCATAATATTCACGTTGGCGACCAATACAAACAGTATCTCCGTGTTTTTCATTTAAACAAAACAAAAAAAAAGTATATAAATAAAATATTACAAAAACGAATGTATTCTACTTATCACACAAGACAGACTTTCACAATTAAAAAACAATACCGTAAAAATGCTTGAGCAAATTCAATGCACAGCAAAGTTCTAAACATCACAGTTTAAAATCACATTTGAATAACTAAACAACCTAAGAAAATCTATAACTATTAAGTTCTATTCCTTCCTTTCTTTTTTTTTCATTTCTTCTGCTAATGCTAAAACAATTAAACCATACCTAAATTTTTATGATCTTTACAAAAAATATATGTACTTACAAGATTTTCGCAATCTCGTTGGCTTCTTTATTATTTTTGATTTTGGATTTTCAACATTATTATCTGCATATTTACTATTTTTGTCATAATTCATTCCTTTATCAAGGTCAACAAGAGGAATATGCTTATTGGAATATGCTCCAATTAACTTTGGACCCACTCCGAGCTCCACATAAGTATTTTCCACTGTTAAACAGTACTGCTTACCGAAACAATCCCTTTCATTTGCAGACTTATCACAGGTAGTCTGATGTCGGTCCCTTATGCAAAACTCAGGTATTATTATATCACAATATTTTCCATCGTAAAAATATCCTAGTATTTTACAGAATAAACATTGATGACCAAATGCTGAAAATTAAAAAATAATCCATTTTTTTTCAATAATTTTTGTTAAATTTGTAAACTTACCATTCAATGAATCAAATTTTTCAGCAAATCGAGTAAAGGAATGCCTCGTCAATAGTTGAATATCAGATGTAAACGATTCGCACGCCTTTAATTTAGAATTAATACGTTTTTTACGGTTTGCCGAGGATGCCGAACAAGTTTGAATTTTCTTATCGTTTACAGGAGGTTTTTCTTCATATTCACTAGCGGTGGTTTTGTTATCGTTCATTTCTAACGACTTTGAAGAAACACTTTCTCTCAATTTTAATGTATTGTTCATACTTTTATTAGTTTTAACTTTACTATATTTTTTTTTAATTCCTGATGAATGAGAAATAATATTCGGTTTATCACATTCACATTGTTCAACTTTTGAACGATTGGAACACTCAGAATTAACGTATGGAATATTGGTTTTAATACCATTTTTGTTAGTTTCTTTTAAACCATTTTCAATTTTGGTTTTGTTAGTATTGTCATTTTTCTGTTTCAAGAGCTGCGATTTATTATTTCGTTTTAAACGTTCTTTCATTGTAGCACACATTTTAAAATTAGAGATAAACCAATTAATGCGAGTCACAGCATGATCATCTCTAAGATCTTCATTACAGCTGCACAAAGATTTACGTCCATCGATTACATCTTTTAAATTTTTACACATGTAACATTTTGTGTCGGGACAAACTACGCAACAAACAATATTTGTAATGTTAAATATTTCATGATTTAACGGTACCATAATCAAGCCTAGTTCGTTTATTCCTTTTCTTTTACGAAAATGATCAAAACTATTTAAATAAACTTTACAATCTGGGCGACAATTAAAAAAGTGATTTATGTGAATCCAGTATCCACATTCATTATCTTGACGATTGTTCGTTGAAGTTGCTTTGCAGTTCCCGTCAATCGCTTTGAAGTTTTCTTGATTTTTCAACATGCTGACCCAAAAATGTTAAACTCTATAAATATTAACAATAATTCAAGTTCACACAATCAATATTAAGTTATAAATCAAAAATTTTCCATTGTGACATTGAAAGACCAACAAATTTTTTTCACCTTTTTAGTTTATTGGTATAATGAGATAATTTAGTATCAGAGCATCCAAAACCGAATGATGCAAATAAACTTTTAGTAAGTTACTAACAAACTTAAAATTTTAATTTTCGAAATAATAATTCCATGCAACTTCTTCCTATCGGTGTTTCAAGTCATCCTATCTCAAGACTTCAAATGTTCACTATTTTGTCTAATAACTTACCTACACATGTAGAATCATCCAATTAAAGATTGAGGTTCGTACCACCTTGTAACCAAAATTCTATGATCCACATTAGGGGTCAGCAAACAATGCAATTTTTAAAGTGTGAACTATTTAATTTTTATTTTCAACATAGTTAGGCCAGCAAGATAAACTTTATTTAAAAGAGAAGAAATTATGAAGAGGTTAGTGGAAAATAAGAAATAAAAAACAGAGTACAAAGATTGTATAGTAAATTTTATATTTTTAGTAAGTATAGTAGATCATTAATAGATTAATAGATAAATAATAGTTAAAGAAGATACAACAAATAAGCTACTTCTAATTTAAGAAAATATAAAAGCACTAAAATCAAAACTTTACATTAATTCTAAATAAGTACAAAATTCAGATTAAAAAGCAAAAAGTAGAAATTAAATTATATTTTACATCAAAGCACAAAAAACACTTCCATGTTGTTCGATAAAAGAAGCTGCTCTTAAAATATTAGCAGTGTACTATGTATTAATATACTGGTTGTTGTAGTTATTAAAAAGAAGCAATCTAAAAGAAAAATATCAGTGTTGTGTAAGTAATTGTGCATTAAGCATCTTTATGAATTAATTCTAACAAACAAGCATTATTAATATTGTATTTTAAAAATTAAGAAGCTTAAAGCTTTCTTTGGGTACAATTTGTAAAATTTGAAACTTAAGATAGCTATCGTTTACATTTTTTTATAAATCACGTTCTCTTATAAAAAAAAAATGCCAATAATATTGGTAACTAAACAAGTGAATATCATACAACCGCATATTTCTGTAAGTATCCAAAATTTCAGAAACTGTAAAAAAAGAGGTAATCTATATAACAAAAAAGTGAAAATGACGTCTTACAGAAAGAAGTGGAAGGTCCAAGAATTTTAGTCGCAGATGAACAAGGAATTTTTACTTTGAACGTTACGTTTAAATTGTTCGAGAAATATAGAAATAATTTGTGCTACATTATATACAATGAAGTTTTGTTATATAAAATTCATTTTCAGATTTTTTTCAACATACTGTATCATTTTTGCCTAAAATATTAATCCATCTTGCTTTAATCAGCAAGAAAATACCTTTCTATAATAATTATGATTAAGTCGTTAAATCAATTACATCGAAATTAAATTTTAAGAATGACGGGAGACTCGAAAAGCTTTATGTAATATTCTGCTTTCAATCAAAAAATCAACAAAACCATAGCCAACAGCAATTGAGAAGATTGGATGACTTGATGAACAGTAGGAAGTGTTTACGTGGCACCCAGAATTCTTATTTTTCCTACACAAATTCAGAAGGAAGTATCACCAACTACTGATGTTACCCAGACCACTTTGTACAAACCTAAAATATCTATGAAAACTTTTTATTTTAATATTTCTCCATCACAAATTTAGACTGAAAAATCAATGTAATATAATATGTAACACCTGCCTAGCTGAAAGACTATTTAAACTTAATGATAATTACATGTGTTAAACATAAGAATATGTAACAAAAACAAATGATAATATACAAAATTTGTTTATAAAACATTTAATTATCTTCTTTCGATACATTCTATTCGAAGTATTAAGAAGAATATTCAAGTTAATTTTATTATTTCTCACTGAACATGGGTTCGAAAAGATTACACATTTAACAAGCTACGATACTCTCTCGATACTAGAAAAAACTGAATATGAACTTACTATATAAACTGATTAAAATTTGTTGTCTAACTTGAGGCACAAAAACAGAATGAAACCAAAAAATGCAATTGATTTAAAAGTACACTTTTAGTGCCATTCCAATTCCCAAATACCAACCAGAACATAAAAATTTGATAAAATTAAGAACAAACTTACCTAAACTTATCAAAAACGTAGCGGCTGTTTATCAAATGCAAGAACGGTTGGACGTAAAAGTGAGGTTATATCAAAGTTTGAAAATTCTGATTTATATTGCGGCTTGAGATTGAAAATTTGTAAACTTTAAGTAAAAGAGCGAATGTCCTTTGCGAGCAGCTGAATTGTTTTAACAGTATAATTACGTTAACATTTTAAATTGCTTAAAAAATGTTGGGTTAATTCGAAAGTGCAAATGACCAAAAATAACAAACCACCACCATCTAAAGATTACATTTAAAACCAAACACCAAATCACATTACCTACGTTAAAAAGAACGTGAAGAAGTAATATGTGAGTAACATAAGAAAAACCTTCAAGCATAAATTCAACCTGTTTAACTGCACCCTACATCTTGCGATATATATTTTTCATACGTGAGCCCATATGGTTACTTTCGTAATTTGGCATCCCTGAAGGTGGCAAAAAATGTTTTATTTTAAACATACACCCAACGACATCTACTAGTAATAGCCTGCGTTAAAAATACTACAAGGCGAGAAGCTCCTCCTACGCTCGTAAAATTGTACTAAAAGCACGTGCTCGAATTATTGTTATAATAATCCAATGAAATCGAATATTCAAAAATTCTTCAAAACTGCAACGGCGCGGCGCCGGCGGGCGGGTAGAAGGAAGGTAATAGGAGTAATTTCATGGCTCTTCAAAAAATAAAAACAATTGGTAAAATACACAAATTGGTTATAATTTTAAATAATAGATATACCTACTAGGTATCTATTATTATTTCTTGGGAATTATTATCTAAATATTATTATTAGTTCCTATATTATTTGCGTTGTGAAATTCACATCGCATAAAAAAGGAGCACTTTACATTGTTTATTATAATTTTAAATAAAAATAAAGAAGCAGCTCAAATAATGTGAACACATATACACCTATATGAATCCATCAACTCTTTTTTATTTATTTTTATTTTTTCTGCTAAGGTCAGATACTTTCGATGCCCAGCAAATGGGCCAAAAAATCCCACTGGGATATGGTAACCCCATTTCGTCGCCTATAAAATTAAACATAATGTGGGCCCCTAATTTTCGAGGCCCTCTAATAATAATAACTAACTAATTTTAAAAAATTAAACAATGTTTATTAATATTACGAAATTAATAAGTGTTTGGACAATAACAAAATCTTTTTAATAAATCTTTTTAAGAAACCGTGATAAGCGGCGAAACGTTGACAAAAGTTTATTAAAAAGATTTTATTATTGTCCAAACCTATTAACTTCGTAATTATAATAAAATATGGACGTGATTAATAAGTCGAATGTTTATTAAATTAATTCACCAAAACTCTTATTCATTTAATTAATTAATTATTTTCTAAATTTTTTTGCAGTAAATTCTAAAATATAGAGTAATAATAAAATTACGTAGGATAAAATATCCATTCATGATCAAAGACGCTGAATCAATGAAATGAAATTTATAATTAAAAAAAAAGTTCCGTTCTTACGGGGCCTCTGAAATAATTGGGGCCGCTAGGCTAGACGGATACCTGTTTTGCCTTATGGGTAATCTGGCACTGGCCGCGCCAATTTAATTTTAACTTAATTTAATTAAAATAATAAAATTTCATTCTGAAACATTCTGAAATTTCTGAACCAAAAATTGTAAACTCAAAAAAAATTGTTTACGATAAATTTACACAACACAACGTTGTGCATTTGAAACTGTAGAAATTGTAAACCCAAATTGTGCTTATTTTTAACTCAACAGTTGTTAGAAAAATATAAATTTTTGTACTTGGATAGTTAACAGTTGTGTATAATTTTTGGATTAAACATTTAAAACTTTTTTTTTTAATTTAAAATTAAATAATAGTAATTTTCAAACAGTTTAATTCAATTTGAAAGAAATCGTATTATAAGCATAAATAGAATAATTTTCGTTTGTACATGTACAAATTGTGTACAAAGCGAGTAGAAATAAATTACATTTTGTGGGAATGTTTTTTTAGTTTTATATAAAATATTAAAAGTATAACAATTTATAATTAAAATTTTTTGAAATTAAAATTTTTCGAAAAAACTGTTTTCCTGTGAGAAATACCTATTGACTGGCCTAATGATAGAAAATTGCATTTTTTTTTTATTAGAAAAATTTATGATTTTCCAGAATCGCATAACTAACCGAGTATCTTTTTTTTCTTTTTGGAGCCATTTGAACAATAAAAAACATAATTTTCATTGATATTGTGCGTTTTTATTTCATTTCTGAAAATTTCCTACCTTTCTCAGATTTCCCTCAGATTTTTTAAGGCGGCTCGAACCACCCAACAAATTATTTTTTGTTCAAAATTTAACCCATTTTTATATTGGAAAAACAATTATCATTTTTTTCTAAATTCGAAAAAACAATGATGCAGTACTTATTTATGTCACGCCTCCCTTCTACCAAAAAAAATTATCAGCGCCCCCTTAAAAAAAGGTAATTTTCCACCAAAAATAATTTTTTTTATTTTTTAAAACATCAAAAAATCATACAAAAAAACAACGTTAGTTAGGTTATTTCAATGTGACGGATGAGCTGCATGGATTTCACAAGGTTTCCAATTCTTGGCTTAATATTAGAAATTTCACGCAGCATAAATCGCTAGCAATATTAAGGTTTAAGAACAGTTACCAACATAAAAATAGAAGAGAATTTGAAAAAAAGAGAGAATTGAGAAAAAGGTCAAGCAAACTTTCAGCTACCTTAAAATCTAGTGTATTTTTTCTATTCTTATATAGTAAAATTAATAGATTAAATATCGTAACCTGTGAAAATATATAATAATTAAAATTAAACGTTGAACAGGTTAAATATACTGTTTGACAAAGAGTTCGTCAGTACTCGAAAGTTTACAATTGTATCCTTTTTAATTCGTTTTATTAACCTGTTCAACGTTTAATTTTAATTATTATATAGTAAAATTATATTTCCAATTATCGGATTAAAGAATTTAGCAATTTAAGAATAATTTGCACTTAATTCATATTAATGAATCAAATCGAAGTTTCCTTTACAATTAATCCAGAAAGAAAGGTGATGTATAGAAGCCTTAGAACTGCGGTCATCCGAGTTCCACCTTGTTTATACTTACAACAGCAGACCATGTTAAAAATATAGGTGGGTATCAAATACATAAAAATTTCTAAATGAAAAAATGGAATTTTTTTTCAACTACACAGGTAGCCCGCGCCCCCCTTTGCATATCCCTACGCCCCCCACTTTAAAAACCATAGCTTTAAAGTCTTCTTTCAAATTCTTCAAGAATTGTTACTCATTATGACAACATCAAATCTGCTGGACAACTAGCTCATAGATGCAACTTGTATTTAGAAGGTACTTGGAGTTCAACCAAGGATGACCGCAATTTTATTCTAGCCGAAAACGGAGGAGATGAAAAATCGTGGTATTTCGTACATTAGACATACCGTTTTATAGATGGCACTTTTAAAGTTGTTCAACAGATGAACGGTTTTATAAAGCCCAATATCGATATATTCAACATCTATTCATTGTTTAGCACAAATAAGTAAAAATAAGAAATTTTTTATCTGCAAAATTAAAATTAAAGTTGAATTACTAAATTAACATTATGAATTTTTATTAAAAAAATATGCAATATAAAAAATAAATGTTAGTTTTAGTTCGGCTGTAAATATGATACAAAATAACAATAATTAATCCGCTAATTTTTAAATATTAAGATAAACTGGGGAAATATGGCACTGATTTTTTAGAGATACTAAATTTGGGTCACATTTAAAAAACTGTTTGATGAAAATTAAAATGTGTTTATTAACCTTTAAAGAAAATTCATCATTAATAATTATAAATGTCTAAAAAAAAGTTAAAAGAGCCATATTATACTACACAGACGTTGGTTAATATAGCAAAAAAGGTTTACAGTCCAACTTCTACGCTTCTTTCCTTTAAAAGTACGATAAAAAAAACCATAGAATATTCTGAACGAGCAAATTTTAAGCTTTCTTATGAAGTGAGGATAAATAAAATCGGCCCAACGGTTACATCAAATCGACTATTTGATGTAAATTTTACCAGTTTACCTTCATGTTAGCTTTTAAGAGCAATTCTATTGCCGGTACGTGTGCGTTACTTGAGTCACCACACAGCACGCGACGCATCAAACACCTTACGCGATTTTTAAACTCAAGTGAAAAGTTTTTCCCTCCCGAACTTTACTACAGTGCCACCCCCCCCCCCCCCCCCGATAAAAACACACAGTGAAAACCCGCGACGTCAAAAACACTCAATAGTGCGTACATACTTTTCGATATTTTCTAGTTTTTAGTTATTTTAGTTATCAATAGTGCATATTTAACCACCTCGGCCACCTCAGACAATACAAACAATTTTTCTTCGTCCCAATTCCGCCACAACAAACACTTTAGTGCGTCATTTACCCCGAGCTGTGAAAAACTTTACCTCAACACCGCGATAGTGCCCGCGAACCCGCGACCAACTTTACAGTGCAACGCCACCCACACGATAAGAAACGCGACATTATTTCAAATAACGCCCATATAAACACTTTGTGCCTAAATTTCATCATGCTACCTAACTTACACTTTTTTCAACCGAGTACTTCGTACTGCGCTACCAACCCCATGAGGTTTTAGCAACTTTTAACACGGCTCCGAGCCGCAATGTCATTTTTCAATCACCAGATGAAGGAGATGGCTCCGCATACCAATTATGCTTTGCTTTGCACGCATCAAACAATTTTATCCGTGAACTTTCGTTAATGCAACCTTCAGACCAGTGAAACCTCGGTTTTCCTAGCGTATATTTTAATTTTTTGCCTTCTAGGCTAACTTCCACACCATATGAAAGAAATTAAAAATGCTCCGAAAATCCCACAGCTACGCTACGCTAGGTGGGGAGAGAACGTGCTTCATTCGACTTCATGCTTTAGCCCTGAAAACATCGTTCGAGTTCCAGCATTTTCGAGTGCAGTTGCGATTCGGAGACTGTAATAATTCACGCAGGGGTTGTGAAAACCGCCCAAAGAGCGTACGGAGGGTAGGTTTTCACTGCCCCTGACATTAGAAAATCTCGGATCCCAGCATTCGAATTTCGTCATTTTCGAGGGCATGTTTTTAATGATACAGTGATTTTCAAACACGGACGGAATCGGCCAAGCCGCAGGTGAGTCCATACCGAGGGTGGCGTTTGAAAGTCATAGCCACCTCCACGTCGGATCCATGTCGAATACATTAAGAATATATTTTTTCAAATTTTGAAAATACTACTGGATATTCCGTAAATTTTTTTTTTATATGTAGATACTAATAGCCATTACATATAATTTCACATGTTAAGAACATCCTTAAATCCTTAAATAATAAAAATAAAAATAAGATTTTCTTAGATTTTATGGTGAAAAATGTTACTACCCCTCTCCCCAAGAGCTTTTAATCCATTCGTAATACCATTTTAACTCCTCTTGTGAAACACTTGGTTGAACGAAAATAGTAAATTTTACTTTTGGAAATTACTGATATTTCCGATCCTAATTTAATATTGTTGACAGAACCGGACTAATAAATTTTTCTCAAAAAGGTAAACAGTTTAATAAGAATGTTACAATTCTACAAAAAAAAATCTACCAATTTAATTAAAACGCGGTGTTTGATTCTGTAATTTAGCATTATTGTTTTTAATTAAGTTTTTACTAAAATTTCTAACTTCAACAGTAAAGTTGGTAACTTACTCAAGTTGCTACTTTAATTTGAAAATTATTTTTGAATTAGTTCTGCTTAGTTTGGAATAAAAATTGTTGTTGATTGAATTTAATAATAGTTAGGCAATTTTATTACTGGGGCTTTATTGTCAGTATAATCGTATAATACAATAATATTTCTCGATTACGGTTTTGAAATAATATATTGTCATGAATTTTTCCTAGTCAAGATTGTTTTTATTATTTATTTTAATGTTTGTTATTTTGTAAAATCTCTGTGTGCTTTAAAATTTTGTAAATTTTGGTGTTGGTAGTGGTGAAAAGGAAACTTGCGCAAAAGTAATCTTAAAACGAGACTCTTTCATCAGCTCTGCTTGCGGTGAGTAGACCTGTAGGTCTGCAAATTTTGTAAAAATTGTAAAAAAGTAGTAGGTTATTGAGATTTGAAATTAAAAAGTGAGTTTATGCGGTCTTTGAGTGTTTCATTACATTGGATGCTATTATAAATAAAAATTGGATGAAATGAAACTTGAAATTTGAATGTTGGATATCGCAATATAATAATGAACTAAAAATGCCAAATATAAAATTTATGAATCCATACTATGTAAATTTTTAAGAAACGATGTCCACGAAACAAAATTATTTGATTGATTATAGAAAATTTACCCTAATAGAAAAAAAAATAATAAAAAAATTAAAAGGTATTAGTTTTATTTACATAAGAATACATTATCCATACTTAGTAGACTTTTTATACATAAATTTACAATATTATACAAATATAACACTATTAATTTTAATATATTAAAGTTAAAATCTATAAATCCACATGTGAGATCGTTATAAATTACTAATTTTGTAATCAAGAGAGATTAAACAAAATTTTCGTTTATTATAGTGGAGCACTACAAAATGACTAGAGCACACTCGCATATTTTGACATTTACTTTTTTTATCAAGTATTTCAATATTATTATAATTAAGCAACTTTTATAACTAAAACCTTAAAATAATAATTAATAAACAAATATCACATAGCGATTACAGATAAATTATTTATACCGTATATTTATAGTCACTAAACAGCACTTGAAATTGAAGTTATTTTATATTTACAATTTTTACAAATTAACACTCTGAATTTGGAAAACATAAGAATGGAAATGCTTGCTCGATTAAAAGAGGTAGACATTTTCTACGAGAAATGAATTAAATAAATTTTATCGATTTTAATGTTTTCCATTCTTTTGTTTTAGTTGTTATATTATTTACAATATAAATACTGAAACATATAATATATAATACGCTGTAAAATTTAATATACCTATATACAATTAATTATTTATTCTTTTATATTATTATATTATTTTTAATGGTTTTTTACATACATACTGGCGATTATCCCTTGAAGTTAAAATATATTGATATTAATATAAATATATAGTAATTAATAATAGTTACAACTAAGATTAAAAAAATTTTAAATTTATTATAAACAATTTGTACTATACATGTTTTTTAGTGCAGACTAGAGCTTCGTAAGCTTATTGCATGTTGTTCCCCTGCCCGCACTTTATACCACAAGAACTTCTTGTGCGAGCACCGATTTTTTTTAAATAATATTTTTACTAGATTTTTATTTAAACTTTGTTAAATACTTACTATATAAAAATATGGCATGGTTACTTTTATTTTAAGTGTGAAAAGTAATAAAATAACACTTCCTTATACAAATAAAAATTACAAAAATTTGATTAGATGCTGACTAGATAATTATAATTGACTAGAAATTATTGGGATATTATAGATGAAGTTAGAGTAACTTGAATTTTATTTTTTACTATTTTTTATTTTATTATTTACACACAACTAGATTAACCAGATGACAATAAATACATATTTCAATGATATTTTCAAATATTGCAAAATTGAGATATATATTAATAATACGTCGATGTATTAGATAAAGAATTTGATATTACTTAAATAGAAAAAAAATCAGAAATTACTTATATTTTTTTAAATATTTTTCATTAAATGACTAGAAATTCACTATTGAAAACTTTTACCTTTAATATAGTAGGAGTACTATTTAAATTAAAATATATGCATGGTATATGTACCTACTAATAATTATAAAAAAAGTTTAGTAAATTTACTGAAAAAATCAATTAATTACAGAACTACTGATCAACAAAATGAAGTAATGGTTTTTATTTCTGTTAGTTTATAAATAAACTAAATGGCAATACTAATTAATTTAACAAAATTTTTATTACCTAGTAATATTAAAGCTAGAAGCATATTAAAATAAAACTACTATTAAATTTTATTCAATCACTGGAACCGGTAGTATAAAATTTAAAAATTAAATAAATAATTTTAGTTTTCTTGTATTTTTGTTGCTTATCAATTACAAAATGTAATAATGGCTATTATTTTAAATATAAATAATTGATTATGACTAGGAGATACTTTTCACTAATATTAGTGAACATAATAGAATATAATAAATGTTATGACTAGATAAAAATGACTAAATAAATTAAGGGGTTACTGGGAGATAAAATTATTTTTTCTTTGAAGTTAAAAGCAACTTTATCTCTGCCGTTTGTCTTTACAAAGTGGAACTTTACTCCTTTGTTGTATAATATACTATCTTTAATATGTTAATTTCTACTTAAACTACAGACTAGAATCTTTTGACTAGACTGATTTTTTGACTAGAACATGTTATTAGACTATGTAGTTAATAATAAATTATTTAAAATTATAAATTTAAATTGACTAGGCTGTATTGTAATTTAATAACTAAATTAAATTACTAAATGGCAAGCTATAAAAATCCTGAGTTTGCGTAACATAAAGATTATGAGGAAATACGAAGTGGGTATATAAAATATAAAGAAATTTGAAATTTAAATTTTAAAAAATCCAAAATATTTTTAAAAAATTAAGAAAGCATTGTAGAAACTCATGCCTACTTTTTATTTTAAATAAGTAGGACTATTTAAAATATTTTTTAATTTGTGAAAAATATTATTATAATTAAAATATTAGTAAAAAAATTTTTTTAAATGAAAAGCTTTTTTTTAAATTTTGGTTGTTCCTGAACTATAAGTAAGTATAACCTTAACTATATTTGTTATTTATACGTATTGTTATATAATTTACCCTGTAGTGCTAGCTTTAATAATTTAACTAACGAGTAGAAACTAAATGTTTTCTCGAGTTATACTGACTAGATTGAACTCTACTAATTTATGATTAGTATCTTATTGTTTAATTAATGTAAATGATATGTATATATTAACTTATATGAATCTGTGTATGTACATTTTGTGCAGGCAATTCTTAACTTATTTTATTATTTACATTTAGCTAACATTGATTAGAGGTGTTTCAATTACTGACTCATTTAAACGTGCTTATAGACGCCAGTTAAAAAAAAATTTAATTAAAATTATAATTTATTCTAATATCCTTATTGTATTTAAATATTTAATTTAAATTAAATTGAAAATTTTAAGCCAGATTATGAAGATATTCAAATAGGTATCTACCTTGCAAATGTAGAACTAATAAATTGGTATTTCATATAATATACTGTAAGTCAAAAGATATCCCCTGAAAATACCTAGTATAACCCATGCCATATAATATTATTGTTATATATTTCTTTAAACCTAAATCACATTAAAATTTATCTCATTATTATAATAAAAGAATATCAAATGACAATAATATTAAATTTTGTTAATTTAATAGCGTTTTCTTTAAAAACCGTTTTTCAAATTTTCAAATCGCAATTGAATTCAATTAATTTTATTATAACTAATATCTATAATACTAATAATTATATAAAATTTGTGGTTTGTTAAACTTTTTAGTAAATAATTTGACTAGAGAAAAAAATGTAAATAATAATATTTCTTGTATAAAAAAAAAATATAATTAAAAAAGACTAGAAAAATGACTAGTTAAGTATAATCAGATCGATTTTGAAAACAAAGAATTTAAAAAAACTATCAACAATAATGTTCACATTGATTAAATGTATAACGAAAGACTTTAGAACAAAAAATTCATATAACAAAATGAACAAATAATTTAACTAAAATCCTTCATTATAAAAAAATTTCGACTTATTCTAACATCACAAATTGTCTATTTTAAAATGGATTAATCCAAGAAACACTTGAAACGTACCTGTCTGATGTTAACAATGGTGATACTACGTGACTATTAGTAAGAGGTGGCAAAGGTGGAGGTCTCCACACTTTAGGTGGCATTCTTGGAATAGGTCTTAGCGGTATCAGCCGTTGTCAGTCTTGTTGATGAATAGTTTGATGTTTTCGTAAATACGCCAATCTTCGAAATTTCTTTCCACAATCACTACAAGGAAATTGTTCACCAATTTCATCTTCCGACATTTCTTCAGATTTTATCTCTCTGTTTGGTCTAGGTTTATGCCATCTTCTGTGCGATGCCAAGTTTGCGGGACAGTTGAACACTTTGTCACATTCGGGACAACGATATTCGACGTGAACAATTCTAGAACATCGATGCTGAGCTAATCCGAAAGCGTCTTCGTAAAGTTCACGACACAATCTGCATACGTAATCTCCTATATGATTTTCTATTTTGGCCAGTTCCGCTTTGGCTTCTTCGGTGATTTCAACGACGTTAAAAGCAGGATCGATATCACCTTTACGAACTACCAAGGTTTCACCCGGATCTAATTCTCGAATTATAGTTCCCGACACAGGTGAGCTTGTATCATCGTCGAAGTTAAGCTTGCGTGTCGCTTTGGCTTTCTTAAACTGATTTGGAGTTTGCGGTTTGATTTTCTTAGTAGGATTTTCGGGAATTGATAAAGTTGCTGTTTCGGGTACCCTTTTGTTACCAGGTGACGGAGTACATGGAGGAGTAATTGGTGCTTGGTTTTTAACACTCAAATCCAGAGGACAAGCTGTTAATTCCAATGGTTCCGAATATTTCAAGTACTGCAAATGATGTTGAAAGTAGCCCGCAGTGCTCGATTCAAATAAAGGTGGTTCGAAGCCGAGTCTGTGATGAAGTACCGAATAAGTTGCGAACTGTTCCATGTCATGATGATACTGTAAACGAGGCATACCACTTCCGCGGCTTACACCGTCGGACTGAATATATGTTTTCGTCTTCGGCAACAACCCCCAATAATAGTAGGATCCGCCTAAAGCCCTCCCCGAGTTTGCGCAAAGTGCGTTACCGTACTAGCCCTTATTGGTGGCACTACGAGCTTCGACCTTATTGGCACAAGCTAAATCAACGCCGTGTGTTCAGTTACCCGTGAAAGCTGTGGCGTCGCGGCGTAACGGATTTTTGGTTTTAATATTACACCCGGAAAACACGACTGCCGGCTGATAGATAGTTATGTAACAAATCATTAACGAGATTCCGTTGCAGATGGTCAATATCTCACCCCCACGAATAAACATTAGGGGTTATTTCCAATCGCATTTTTATTTATGTTTTACCGGATTTTTTTTATTAAGATAAAACAACTGCCAAATAATTTTAACAGCTTATGACTGTCTGAATCGAATAAATTGAAGTAATTTCCGTTATTTTGTCGATAATTTATTGCTACATCACTTCCTATATTTAAAAAATTTAAGGGCATAATTAAATTTTTAATTTGTTACATTAAAAGCTTTCCGCTTAAATTGTTAAATTGCATAGATATTTTGCTTTCAATTATTTAAAAAATTATAAATTTATATAAAAAGACTTCAATTAAATGCATCAAAATCTGCAACAGGTGTTGAAAGATTCGGAATAATAAAGCACCTTAAGCTTATTCGTTTTCTTTAAGTCACCCCAAGGTTTTATTCAATGCGCCATTAACTATATAAAGAAAAGTTAAAAGAGGATGAATTTCACGACTTGTTGCGTGCTACCATGAGAATAAATTAAGCATTGGCGTCTTGACTGCACGGCGCGGCGTCTCAAGTACACTGTAAAAAATTCTGGCGGACATATCTTGACATTAAACGTTTATTAAAATAACATTTGTATTCGAAGGGCTTCTCTGTTTTTGCAGCACACTCTTTCTCGAAAATGTCTGTTTGAAGCTAAAATAATTTATCGTATGCCGCATTTTAGTTTCCGCGTTCAATACCGTAATTGAGTTCTATGAATCAAAGATATGATTACTTCAAATAAAGGTATAGCCTCGGTCGCGTGGCATCGACCCTTTTACCTTTAAAGTTTTGCTATGAAAGAGAACAAAAGAAGCGACAGCTGCACTAGCAGACCGGTGGTACTTTACACCCTTACATGTAGCATAAAAGGACATGTGATTGCTAGGTCAGTAATCTTAATCAAATTTCTATATTAAAGAGGTTCAATACACTAGGCCTTTCTGGAATGCGAAATTCCACACTGAATATTAAATAGAAAACAATTTAATAGTGTAGATTATGTTATAGAAATTAATATATCAAGGAAATTAGTTTTACAAAACGTAATGTACCTACACATACTATATGTGTGGCACTTTATTAGAAATACTTTCAACGTATGATCGAACTCATAGCAAATATTTGCCAATAAGGATCGGAATTTTGTCCATCATGTCCCAATTTGTTCAGCTATTTTTAGATTATTTTATGATGATACCTGCAATTTGATAAATTTCGATGTTTTACGTTAATTATTTAGTAATAAACTGAGCAAAATTATTTTAAAAAATAAATTTTTAATGAAAAAAATTTACAAATATTATATACTTTTGGGATGCAGATTAAAACTGTGAGGTGATCATTCTGGTGCAGACTGCAAAGATTAGTTTTAATCTTGAATAAAATTTTCGTCCAAAATAAAATAAAATTGTAGCAGATCTTTGATTCATTATTTTTGCAACATTGCATGACCGCATGTCATTTGTTGCTGCTTTTTGAATTGATTCATTGAGGGTGCTTCTGTAGAATATTACCATATGGCCTCTTCACCCGCACTTATTACGCAGTGATTGTGCTCTCTCAAGCGCGGCGTATCTTTACATTCCAAAATTCATCATTACCATTCTAGCGTAACAATTTGCACATGCTTATGATATTTTCATGCATGATATCTCGACATGACAGCAATAGTTTTAAAATATAATTACGAGTATTACAGTTGATTGTATATTAGTATTATATCATGTAAAAGTATACCTACTAATCGTTTAGCAATATTAACCTTAATAAATCAATAGTATATTGTTTTATTAGGAGCAAAAGTAAGGCTTTTTGTAGCAAACCTATCCGTGCTATATATAAAAACAAGTAGATATTTGAAAATCGGTTAGAAATTAATGACGTCAGTAATCACTAAAATAAAAATTATGACATCGAATCTTATGGTATTCCCTCAGGATAGTTGGGCTCACTTGCAGCCCACTCGAACCAAAACATCGCTGACGGAAAATAAAGAAAATTCCTGTTAAGCTGATAATAATTTCTGAAGGTGTATGATATTTTTGAGATCCAGGGACCACACGTTTCAGACCCTTGTTACCAGGGTTAGTTACCAATATTTTAACAATTTTATTTTAATCCTTAAATACTTATTTATTAAGTTCTCAAGTTTTACATGTTAAATTCGAATAATTTAATGTCACAACTTACAATATTAGATCAAAACCATTGCATTGAATGATTATACTTTGTTGTATTTGCTTTGGTCTATCATAGTATTTCGAATTTCGGATTCTCGTCAGACAAAGCTAGAATTATGAAAAATATTTCCAAAGACAAATTACTCTACCCTTTTAAAAAATATAATATAGTTCTTATATGCTATACTATACGCTATATGATATGTTATACTATGCTATATATTATTTTATTACAATCCTAACTAACTTTTGTTATAATTTTAAAAAAAAATTTGAAAAAATCTAACTTTGTGATATTCAAAAGTGTGTGGAAAAGTACTGCTTTTCCGCCCTAGTGCGGAAAGTAATACTTTTCCGCACACTTGTAAAAGTATGCGGGAAAAAGGAAAACTTCAGAAACATAAATCTACTTTATTTGTAATATACATTTAAGGTTAAATTTGCTTCGGTTTGAATGGAAAAATGTTACTTTTCCTAACTTGTATCGAAAATATTTAATACTATACTATTATAATATTTTCAAGTGTATCACACCATGCTATTCTAGTACTACTTTAATAAGTAATGCTATTCATGCATTTGTATATTTAATTAATTAAACCGCAAATTTATTTAAAAAAAAACTAAATAATGTAAATAGGTAGTATTGTTATCCCGACTTGGTACAATGCACCCTTAATCGCTTTGTATCATTCAATTTTCAATGGTCTTATTACCCGCATAGTATGCTTAGATAGATAAAAGTATTCAAAAACTTTTACACATGTCCACATTAAAATTCAATACTACTCAATGTTTTTTACAGTTATAGTTCTTATTTGTTATAAAAATACGGAATAAAAGAGTATCGGTTATTAAGACTGGTAAACCTTACCGGCATAAATACCCGCACTTTGTTAATGATCTTAAACTTGCAGTTCATTGAATAACCCCTTACTGCGAAAGAATTATCAATCATCACGAATGTATACATGTGGAGGGTACTTATGCGAAATTACTGTTTTGTATTGTTTTTGAATTACTTTTAAAATAATACCAAGGATCCACTTCTACTTTTTGAAGAACAGCGTGAGAAAACGTTATATAATATCTTCTTCGTTTATCATTATTTACTATCATGTGCTATACGCATTATACTATGTATGAATATAATATTTTTTTGGAAAAAAACATCATGAATGCTTTTAATAGAAACCGCAAAATACTTTTGTTGTTTTTGCGTTTCTGATAATTGAAAAAATAATTATCGAGTGTATAAAATCGATTTGCAAGTTTACATAAATTTTAATATTTTTTCATTTGATTAGACATTTATTGCAACAAGGGTATCAAATAGTACAAAGTTTAATTACATAAATACAAACCAACAAAGAAATTTTGAAAATAATGGACTCGGGAGTATAGCATTAAGCAATATTTATGATTATTTTAGATTACTAAAATACATTTTAAGGCAACTTAAGTAAATTGCAATAAAATTACAGAAATCTTACTTGATGTGTAGTAATAGTTTTTGTCACGAAACACTTATTATTAACATTAAAATGATATTATTTACATTTTACAATTTTAATATAATCAAAAATAATTTTGGAAAATGTATTAATTAATCATAACATGAAAGTTTATTGTTTTGTAGCAATTTATCTGAGATGGGAACAAATATTCTTATTTTTAAATGTTTAATTGAACTTTAATGATCCGTTTGAAATTTTGGTAAGTATGTAATTACCTAATATCAAACTTCGATTAGCAATTCCCCATAGCCTGTACCACACAAAAAGTTATTTTAAAGAAGGACTTCTTTTAAGCTAATAATAAGCTTGTTTTGGCCTACATTTAATTTCACTGAAGGGTTGTTAGTAAATATCAAATCGTTTAAAAGCAAGAGAGTTCGTTCTTGCATTTCTAATAAACTACTTTTAGCAACCCTCTTTGATCACCAGTAAAAGCCTAATATATTAACCCCTCGATTGAATTTTGAACAGTGTTTTTCAACCAAATTACAACTATAGTTTTTTTTTAAATGCATGGATCAAATCGCTTCGAAACTGTTTAGATATTTTTGTATAAATAATATACCCACCAAGAGTAAACCACCTGTAATTTAAATATCAAAAGGAAGATCCCTTAAAGTTTAAGAGACAGCAGCTGCTGACACCTTTAGTAACCACGGTGACGTCGAGGTACAGCTGTGTTACGGTTACGGCTGGTTTCTTTTAATAAAGGGGTAGTGGTGCTCGATTAGATTCCATTCGTGTAATAGATAATTATGAACACACGAGCTTATTTATATGCTTGGCTGATTTAATTCATTTGATTTTTAAAATATGAACAATAATAAACTTAATGGAACACGATTAATTACTCAACGATCTTTAGTAAACTTGAAATATAAAATTATTGTAAAATGAAAAACATCTATTGTGTTTTTCTTTTTGGGGTTCACGTTAGCTGATTTATTAAATGATCCTTGTTTTTACATTTATGAATATTTACAAATGTGATAATAGCTTCGTAACATATAAGATAGTAACTCTAAAAAAAAATGGAAAAAAATTACGTTTCAATTTTTTTCCTAACAGCAATTCAACAATTACAAAACATCAAATTTTGCACTATATCCAGTACATTGTACAAGCAACAAAAAACTTTTAGTAATTCTTCTGCAGTTTGAATATTTCTGAAAAAACATGGTATATTTAAATATATGTATACTATTTTTTGGTATCGCTGATATTTTAAGCTCTTCAGTTTCATATAAATTTTTTTATACTTTGGGTCGTTCAATTATATAACAATTTAAAACGTTGTTTACTAAAATTCTTCATCAGCAAGTGTACCTATATTGAAATTATTCCATCGTTATTTGTCATTATTATTGAAAACCCATTAATTCTTTCCTGTACCTACTTAAAATCCAAATTACAGGTTTTTATTCAATGTTTTTACGTTATACTGACTTTAATAGTAAATAATGAATGTTTTGGTTCACAAATATTTTTTCAATTCACCTGTGCAAAATTCTTTGTATGTAATAAGATTATCAAGTATAAACACTTCCTTGGGGTTCTACGTACAGTGGCACCTGTTAAAGAATCGTGCCCTTACTACTTATAATCTCAAACAGGTCTTATAAGGGTCTTTTCTTACGGTTCACGTATTACGTATTTGTGACGTCATTTCATTCAAGAAAACTAGTTCCATCATTATGGTGAGAGTATAAATACAGGCAAGTCGTATGGGTACTTCTTATTGGATTATTGTATAGTTTGCGATAAGATTGTCTACATGTTTCCCCCGAAGAAGATGGCATGGTTTTAAAGATGTGTATTGTTACGATACTAATCTTTGACGAATTTAGCTCAAAACCAACTTTAATTCCCAAACAGTGGTGATGCTGAATTTAATATTAACCACGCAAGTTAGGAAAAACTATAGTTACATAGCAACGAACCATTAGTACCAATACAACAAAACCCAAAATAATTTGCATATCGCGTAAGCTCAGGATAAGGATGACAATAGAGTAATGTACATGTGTATAGGTGACACATAAACGCACATACGTCACGGCATGTGTGCAGTTCTATAGAGGGGTTCAACCCTCGCAGCTGCTGGGCACGTGGGTTCCCGTTAGGGCGCACACACCTGGTTCAATCGTTCTGATTACACATATAGTACCTAGCCTACCTACAATTTTATTTTCTGCTTGTTCTCTTTGTTTCAAATGAATTTGATTTTGAAAACTCCCGGAGAGAATAAACCAAACATTCAACTCTCAAAAGATCAACAGCTTCATTTACATTGTATAGTTGCGTTGGGCATCGTAATAACTCTGGATACGATACATACCTAATAACTTTTTATAAAAGTACTATATATTTAAAATTTTGTTTAATGTAGCGTAAAATAACAACTTCCGTGTTTAGCAAAAATAATTAAATCATTTTGTTTAATTCTTTTTATTATAATTATCAACACCAGACAATGCATTTTATTATACATCATACTTTCTTAGGTTATATTTTAATATAAGTAAAAATTGTTTGAAGAAAATTTAATATCTATTAGCATTTTTAATATTTATTACTTTACTTGCCAGCTCATTGAGAAGATCTAATAACGACGCTAATTTTCATTAAAACAGCACCGTCGAGTGTTACAAAATTATCTTATACCTATAATTAAATATCTTCTTTGAGTTTTTCAAATCAGAAGTAATATACATAGATGTACGACTTAATAATCTTATATTTTCTAAAGTAAAGTTAAAGATATTTCTAAAATTAATTAACATAAAAATTAAATTACAAAAATATCTTATTGCATTTCTATTTTATATATATTCATATATATACATTTAGTAGAATTCAATTTTTCTCTCGGGTTCTCCATTACGAAATATAAATTTTTTTGTAAATACCTACACGTTGATTATTTTCATTCATTGGGTCATTATTCGATGGAGTCCACTTAAACTGCGATCTTTGTCTGAAAAACAATTATTATTGTTAATTACTCTCATTTCTATAAATGAATTCAGGAAAAAATAAATTACTTATTAGTTAAATAATTAAAAAAAATAAATAAAGCAAAAATAACTAAAACAGAAAATGTTGATTGGCAAATTCTAAAAAATGCTATGTACTACTTACTTACAGTGTTGATTTATACAGCTGAATCTTACAGATCTACAAAATTTATAAATATATTATAGTGACTTTATTATTATATTTAAAACATTCGCTTTGAGGACCCACAATAGGTCTATTTAGTTTCGGGCCCCGAGAAAGCTGGTTTCAATTTTTAAAGTTGAAAGTATCTTTGACATTTTAAAGAATGTTTCGACATTAAAAAAATATTTAGATAGTAAATAAATAAAGAGCTTAATATTATCCTGGGTGTTATACAAAAACCTAACAATTTGATTTTATAAGTATAGCTAATTATCATTTAGAGCCGATATGAAACAATTTAAAAAAAAAATTTTAATTTTAACTCGCTCAAATCAAAATCAGCAATAAAAGTAAAAAAGTATCCGAACAGGATCAGAATTAATACAAGACGAAAAAAGGAATAGCTGATTAGTTGTAATTTATAAGAATTTAAAGTAATAAGTAGATAATTTGTTTTGAAACAAATTCGCCAATATTTTTTAGAGAGAATTTCCGGACACGTCAACTTTAATTTTTAATATCACATTTGTCTGCTATTGAAATTTTGTTTTTTAGCTGATTAATTGGTCAAATTTATGGAAATTGAAAATTTTCACAAGTTTTTGAGTATGAAAATGTCAATACTCTATGGCGTTAAAGCAAAAACTATATTTTAAAAAATGCAATGCTGGTAATTGCTGCATATTATTTAAAACTTCCTCATTTTTTAAAAAATTTAAAAAGCTTCCGAGCAAAATACATTGAATTTAGAAATACCTCAAAAAGTAATTGTTCATTATTTTATTAGGTTCTTTATTTATTTATTTTTGCTACAAATAAAAAGAACAACAAACTTTCGATTTTAACACGAATCAAAACCTTTTGAATAAAAAACAATATATATACCACGAAAATTTTTATTAGTAGTTTTTGTACATTCTCTTGTACGGAAACATACATGTTGAATTTACTTGATATAAAAAATAAAATAATAAATTAAATAAAGAAAATATTTAATAACAGAAAGAGATGGTTATGCCAAAGAGAGATTTTAAAAAATGAAAATTTTGTTTTTCAAATTATGTTTGAAAAAATCTTACTTTGTGATATTCAAAAGAGTGTGAAAAGTACTACTTTACCGCCCTAGTGTGGAAAAGTAAATACTTTTTATGAAGTATGCGGGAAAAAGAAAAATTTCAGAAACATAGATCTGCTTTATTTGTAATATACCTACATTTAAGGTTTAATTCGTATAATTATTCCAAGTTAGTTACACCGCTGATCACTAATCATGACCATCTGAAACAATGATTTTTATTACCTTCATTTAAAAAAAAGTGTCGTCGTCCGCCTCTTTCAAGAATTTAAAAACATCGGGGCGTGAGTAAACATTCATTTACGTTTTTCACTCGCCTTTTTTTGTATCACGTGTTAAATTTCAGATATACCTTTTCATATTAATAATATAAATAAATGATAATTATTTAAAAAAACTCGGCTTTGGTGGACCTCGCCTTGAATGGAGAAATGTTAGTTTTCCTAACTTGTATCGAAAATATCTATTGCAATTGTATTCTTCTTAATTCAATTTCTTAAGTAGATAAACTTCGTTTTAAATAAATTTTTAAAATGGAAAAACAAAATAAAGGATAACCATACCTATCTGTCGTGGTATCGTAAAAATTTTTTTGTAATCTTCTTTTCAAACACAAAACGTTCAAAAAAACTAGATTTTTATTCACTTAAAAAAACAGTAACCCATTCCATTTATCATTAATAATACTGTTTTAATTTAAAAATTCTCATAAAATTAGCCTTCTGGCCACTCCGCCATGCTGGACGGAAAAGCTATTATCCTCCGCTAGTTGGGGTCAGGTTAGAAAATAAAGAAAACTTAAAATTAATGCTACCCCCCCTTTTGTACACAGACGTACCACGACAATATATTATTGGATAGGACTTTCGGGGATATACATTATATAATGATATTTTTACAATCTGCTTGTAAGATCCCATGGGTGGTATCGTTTTAGTCTACGTTGAGTGTGGTTGTTTATAAGAAGGTCTGTAGCCAGCTTATTTGGATGGTCACATAATTTATTTTTATATTTATCACTACGCACTTTTATTTCTTCTTTCACTGTTTTAACTTGTAGGTCGTTGTGTATGACTTCATTGGGTACATACCACGGCGTGTTAGCAATGGTACGAAGCACTTTAGATTGATATCGTTGGAGAATTTCGATATTTGAATTGCTTGCTGTTCCCCACAACTGCACACCATTATGTCCAAATGGGTTTGATAATCGATTTATATAACAGTAGCTTATTTTCCAAAGACTACTTAGAAGTGCGACCCAGGAGCCAGTACATTTCCCTGTACTTGATACCAAGCTGCTTCTTTTTGACCAAATGTGTTTCTTGAATGTGAGGCGTTTGTCTAGGTGCATACCCAGGTACTTGACGTCATTTTCCTGCGGTAATTCTTGGCCATTTAATGTTACAGGTCGACAATCCTCTCTTTTTGTCGTGAAAGTTATTTGCACGGATTTGGTATCATTTTTGAATTTTATCCAAACTTACTTGTAGGTCAGCTGAAGCTTGGTTTTTATTTTTATGGGAGGACATGATTACCGTGTCGTCTGCAAATGTGGCGGTCGTCGTGAACTCGGTTGTTGGTAGGTCTGCAGTATATAATAAGTAGAGAACTGGTCCCAGTATGCTACCTTGGGGCACACCTGAGTTTATTGGGCAAAGTCTAGAGTATGCTTCTCCATACCGCACTCCATACATCCTGTCTGTAAGGTAGGACTTAAGGAGCAAGTAATATTCAAGTAATTCTCTTCTAATCTTCTCTAGAAGACCCTCATGCCAAACCTTATCGAAGGCTTGGGAGACGTCAATGAATGCGGCTGTGCAGAATGTTTTATTTTCGAGATTTTTATTTATAACCTCAACTACTCGGTGTACTTGCTCGATAGTGGAATGGTGCTGTCTAAAACCAAACTGATGCTTTGGTATTATATTTTTCTTTAATAAGATTGGCTGGATCTTCTGTAATAACAATCTTTCAAGTAATTTCGACAATATCGGCAAGAGGTTAATTGGTCTATATGATGTTGGTTCTTGAGCCGGCTTGCCAGGCTTAGGTAGCATGGTTATCTGCGCCACCTTCCATTGTGATGGGAATACATTTAAGCGAAGAGAAGCGTTAAATATGTAGGTGAGTAATATCATACCCTTTTCAGGTAGCTCTTTTATGACTTTTCCAGTGATGAGGTCATACCCTGGTGCCTTTTTTGGATTTAAGTGGAGTTTAACAGCCTGCACAACATCATTCAATTTGAATAATCTATTCATCTTCTGATTATAGTGAGGCTCCTCTGTCTGTTTGCTGACACTCACTTGAACTTCTTCTTGAATTTCTGATTGGAATGGCTGGAAGACGCCCGCTAGGTGTTCGGCAAAAGTATCCGCCTTTTCTTGGTCGCTTCTTGCCCAGGTGCCGTTTGTTTTTTTGATTGGCGGCACAAATGTTGTTGGTCTTTGAATTTTTCTGACGGCTTTCCAAAGTGAGTAGTCTGTCGCTTCTGTCGGAGATAAATTTTCTAAGTAGTTTTGGATAGATTTATTTTTCAGGTCGTTTAGGAGATGTTTAAGTTTTTCAGTTGATTTGTTTAATTTTGTTTTGTCACTAGGATGTCGAGTAATTTGCCAAATTCTTCTTAGTTTCTGTTTTTCTGCGACAGCTTCCTTCGCTTTGTGTGGACAATTTTTGCTTTTTGCAGTGCTGTGTGCGGGAGTAGACAACCATGCAGCACTCTGGATAGCAGTTGTTAGGCTTTCCACTGCCTCAAAGAGATCCATTTCCGTTTTAAGTGGTATCGACAGATCTAATTTTTCGTTTACCAGTGTTTTAAACGAATCCCAGTCGGTGTACCTACTATACAAGGATAGTGGTCTATTTTTACTTGTAATCCTAGAAGAGACTTCGACGATGACCGGCGAATGATCCGACGAGAGGTCTAGACATGGTTTTACCTCTAAGTAGTTTCGTGAAATTCCTTTTGTGATGAGAATGTCTAGGATATCTGGTTTTTTTTTTCTGTCCGATGGCCAGTACGTTGGGTGCCCGGATGACAAGTGGTTTAAGTTTATATTTGTTAAGGTTTTAAATAGTACTCTGCCGCAGGGATTTGCAATTCTGGAACCCCAATCTTGATGTTTTGCGTTGTAATCTCCCGCCGCGATGAAGCGGCAACCGAGTGTTTCGAAGAATTCAGTGAAGTCTTTCTCCCTGATTTTGTGTTTAGGCGGGCAGTAAACAGCTGCAATCGCCATGGGACCATATAACTCCTCGACCATAATATTCGCTGCTTGTATGTGCTCTTGTTGGTATTTAGGCAGTTCGTAATGTCTCAGTGTGCTCTTGATAATAACAGCAGCGCCACCATGCGTCCGGATGTCGTGAATGGTAGATTGAATAATTTGGTATCCTTATGTAGCTCTTGTTGGTGAAATGCGTTTCAGACACCAACATGATATCGATTTGATGATTTATCATAAAAGTATTTAACTCTTGCCCATGTTGGGACACGCCGTTGGCGTTCCATGTTGCTATCTTTGTGGAGAGGATCATTATGGCATTTTACACAAGCGTCGTTAAGATTGTTAACATTTGGTTCATTTTATTCATAAGTGTGATCATCATATTTTCTATTGTGTTAATATTTTCCATTGGTGTTGAATTCATATTTTGTTGTCTGTTATTTACTATATCATTTTGTCTCGGTCCTCTTGTCATTTTGAATAAGATTCTCTTGGGTAGAAGGTTCTTGTTTGTTGTGGGGGAGGGTTTGGTGTTGTTGAAGTAATTAAGGGGGGGTGTTGTTGTTTGGGTCTTAAAGCTTAAAATAATAAAATAATCTGAAATAAATTTGTCTCAATAATCACTTTATTCAAAAAAAATTTTTTATTTTTTTACTAACTGGAACATAGGTACGTCGCCGTTGACTGTCGCGCAGTGTCGTCTCTTCTGGTTTTACCTTATCTATGCCAATTTCCTTTTGCTTTCTATTTTTCTGAAATTAATTTTTCCTTTTTAAAAGAAATTTTGTAAAAATCAATTTCTAAAATATACCTAATATGTGTGCTTTTTTGGGTTTTCTTAATCATAAAAATTTCATCCGCAGATTATTAATAAGTTTAGAAGTTTGATTTTATCAATAAATAATTAGCATTTGTGCGGTACTACTAATGAGTAAAACTGTGAAGATGAAACTGTATTGTAAATGTATCGTCATAAAACCGTATTTTTGGAAATCATTATATTGTTATACAACTAAATAATCAATAAGTCCCACCAATTAATTTAGAGAAGTGCATTAAAAAACTATTAAATATTTATTTAACATTTGGCATTTTCAATTAAATCCCTTTTTAAATTAACATTGTATTAATTCAAACGAATCTCTTGCTATAAATTTTTTTATATAAAAACATTATAAAATGAAAAATTAATGAGTTTTCATTAATTTAAAATTTAAATACGTATGTATGTAACGAGTAGCTTAAATTAAAGTTTTTGCATGCTGTAATACATTCGAACAAAAAAATATTATCAATATATTGATATATTGCTTTACCTTTTTAAAACTTTAGAAGACATTTGTGGAATTACAACTGTAAATAACTCGATCAGAAATTTTAGTAATTAAGGTCATAATTTATAAAAACAAAATTGTAACAATTTATGATCTAAGAAATTATGATCTAAGTTGAGAAATATTATATTATACATCCAGTTGAGGAATTCTGAAATTTCTGAAAAAATACTCTTGTACTTTCTCCATTGTGATTATCATAAATAATACTAATAATATTACTTTTGTATAGTAAAACAAAATTTTAAAATATTTGGTTAAATCAAAGTGTTGATCAAGTTTATGTTATGCAATTTAATCCTATAATGTATCTAGTCAATCATGCCCTTAGGATCTTTTATAAATGTATCTAATTACATTGATTGCTGATTAAATTATTCTACTATGTGTTTGAACCCTCTTTAAAATTTCATTTAAATTTATGAAAATCCTATCACAGATTGCAAAGTTAGGTAGAATTTCTAAATTTAATTAATGGCTTCTAGGGATAGCTATTTTTAATAAACTGAAATTATGTTTTATATTTGAAATTATAATTTTTTGTTTGCTTTTTAATCAAAGGTGTAAATATGCGATACTAATTTAATGTACCTACACAATTTTTCTAATGGAGAAACACAAAGGCATATTTCAATATTACTTCAATTGTTTTATTATGTGTATGTAAATTTTGAAAATAGCGTGAGTTTATTGTCAAAGATGGACCTAAACTCTGTTATGGATAAAGGAAGATAATATTTTTTATTCAATAATAAACGTACAAACAATATTTTTAAATTTTATAAACCGCGAGATATTGAGATAGTCCCTCTTTGCCACGTCAAGATACATAAGTAGGTTGTATTGTATTGTCAGTGCTTGTAAAATTAATTTCCATTTTCTCCCAAAAGGGCATTTATAGTTTCTTAATAAAATCAATTCTAAAAATAAATGGGGATAAATTATTGAAACTTTTATTACATGCTTTCTGTTAGATTTTAATGTATCTGACGACATTTACGTGTCAACAAAAAATAATGTTATAAAGCAATTTTTCCAGCTAACAAATTTTCTTGATAACTAAATAGCTAATTTTTAGAGAGTACTGAATTAACCATTACCAAATTGAATATTTAAATTGAAAATTTAAGTTTAATTTAGTTGCAAATTGACTATAAAAGTCCTCAAGAATCATTGTGGCGGAATTTTCATCCCCCTCTAAATAGACCGTATGGTATTATACATGCAATGCATAAATAATGAAGTGTCCGTACACGTACTGATAATAACTATTGTTATTTTAAAATTCAAAATTGAGTAAAATGTAATTTTTAGTTGACGATTTAAGTTCATCTCATTTTCTAAACGAGATATTTGCGGCTGACAGTTTCTTTCATTAAGCAAATTCTTTGTGATATCACAAACATGTTCCGAACACAAAGTAAGAAACCAAATTTTTTACTATAATTATGATAATAACAATAATAAATGCAGCATTTTCAAACTACACAAGACTTCCGACTGTAATTTTGTGCCTTCAAGAATTTAATTTTCTAATTGAACATAGTAAGAGAAACGCTGATTAATGCTATTCATATTTCCGTTTACATCTTATAAGTTAATTTGGAATCCCTATAGTATAAACTGTGAGTTGCAAATTATAGTTAATGAAATTAATTAATGAAATGTTTTATAAACTAATTATTATTAAAACAAATTTTACAGCAAAGCTTAAAGCTGAAATTTAATATAGCTACCTAACGTACACGATTTATAAATTTATTCATCTGAAGTTTTTTTTTAATTTATCCTATTTGTAAAAGACTTCTTATTTCATCTACGATTTTTAGTTAAAATATAATACTAAGGTAGGAAAGGAATGATTCATTTAATATATCCTCCCTCAGGTGATTCAATATCGACTAATTTTTGATGTGTCACCAGCGGTATAGCTGAGTGGATAATAAATCCCTAGGTTTATCAAAATTTTTCTGACTGTGTTTCTAAATTAACATTACTTTTTTTTATTATATCGCACTACAAGGTCCAGTTTTTAAATCCCAACATATTAGACAATCCAAAATTAGCTATTATTTGAGTTTTTGTTTATTTGTGTTGTATTTCCATTTTTGTTTTATTAGTATATTATATTGTTTATGATTTTTGATTATTAAAGCCTAATATTCCAATAATCAGGTAAGTCAAACTACGGAATGTGTACAGACCATAATATAATAAAATTCATGCTCTCCGCTGAACAATTTGATTAACGCTATTTTTGCATTTAATTTAACTAATTTGATACTTTTCCTTTTCTCATTTCCACAAAAAATAATTTTGAATCAGGATCTTAACAAAAAAATTATGTTCTTGCCTTTAAAGTCTTATATGTAGTATGGATCGCATGTTCGTGCTACACATCAACAAGTTTTTTGAATACCTCAGTGTTACTGCTGTTAACTGCAAAATTTTAGATAGAAACTAAAATTCTTCAAAAACAGTGACTGCATATAGTTTATTAACCCTTTCAGCCCCTGCGTCCAGCCGGCTGAACATCAACTTTATAATGTCAAATTTTTTCACTAATTTTAGAATAATTTGTCTATCCAAGCAATTTATGGTTAATAATAGCTTTATTTAGAGATAACCTCCAAACTGATAACATGGCCGGCAAATACAGAAGTATTTTTTAATTACATTTTCAATAATTTTCGAACATTTTCTTTTATAATAAAATTTTATTACTGAAGTAATGCTGTATGATGTTCAGTTGCCGCGTATTTTTTTTTTATTTTATTATTAGAACATATTCAAGGGTGTCCCCTGAATGTAAATTCAAGTTGGCGGGACGAGGGGACGCAAGCTTCAGCGGCCACCTTGAAAAACACGTTTTATCAAATATCTCGTGAACCGTGCATCGTACGTTAAAAGTAGTAGAAATCATTTTCGCAGATAATAAAATTATCTACAACTTTTATTCGAAACATTTTTCTTTATAATCCATAGATTTTAATTTATAGCGCTCCAAACTTTCTTCAAATATGATTTTTCAACATGGCAATAACGAAAGAAGTTTGGAGCGCTATAAATAGAAACCTCTGCACTATAGAGAAGAAAATGTCGAATAAAAGTTGTAGAGAATTTCATTATTTACGAAAATGATCTCCAGTATTTTTGTCGTACGATGCACGGTTCACGAGATATTTGATAAAACGTGTTTTCAAAGATGGCCGCAGAAGCTCTCGCCCTACCGTCCCGTCAACTTGAATTTATATTCATTCTATCAATTTTGTAGAACAGCGGTTATCAACCTTTTTTGGTTTGCGTGCCCTATTTGGCAGTTCATTATCCTAAATTGTACCCCTTATATTAGAAAAATGTATATAATTTAAATAAAAAGAGAAAGGAGAATGGTATATTTTTAACATCCGCCAATTATAAATTTTTTCACGTACCCCTAAGCCATCAACCGCGTACCCCTAGGGGTAAGCGTACCACGGGTTGAGAATCTCTGCTGTAGATGATTGCATTATATGAACCTACATTTTTTGCTCTGGAGCCTGGACTATAGTAAAAAACTCAAAGTCGTCTATAAAAAAAAATTATGTTCAGTATACTGGACATTTGAAAAAAATCAGGTAAGTATCTTTCAAACATTTAAGCTTGAGGTTAGACGTAAAATATTTTCCGATAAGCAGGAGAAAGTCAGGAGTACAGAGGCGTAGCTATCATAGGGCAGTTCGGTGCCGCGCACAGGGGACCAGACAGTTTGAGGGTCCCGCAGGAACCCCTAACAGAAAATAATTTAAAAAGCTAGAAAGTTTTGTTTGCTTCTTAATGCATTTTTTTCGGTTACTGTCGATCTTTTAAGAGATTTTCCTTAAAAAGTAGGAAAGGATTTCTTTAAATATTCTGAAAGAGCAAAATTTAAGCTTTCTTTATGTGGTGAGAATAAATAAAATCGGCCCAACGGTTACTTCACAATTTAATGTTGAAAATTGACATTTTGAGGAAAATTTAGAAGTTTCATGTAAGGAGATTATCATCCAGATTGGTGTTTACACCGAAGCGTAAGCAATTTTTTACAAACCTCCTGGTGGTTTTCACAACTCCTGACATTGGCAAATCTCGGATCACGACATTCGAATTTCATCATTTTCGAGTTCTGTTGCGTCCCGGGTAATGCTTTCATTGAGTCAAAACGGCTCGCAGCGCTCGAGCGGGAGTTGGCGGAGAGTCGGTTTTGACAAGCGCAACCACGGCAAATCTTGGATCCAGGATTTTTGTTAATTGTAAAGAATAGTAGATATTATTGTTCTATACAGATTAAAAGTAGCCCATTTTTTACCAGCAATTTTTTCATTTGCGAGACAAAGCGTAGCATAGCGTATCGTGCCACCTGGTCTATATTATAGAAATTATCAACTTTAATCGAAAGATGATTATCCCTGAAAATTAGTGTGCTCAAGACTCGAAATTCCAAAAGATACCATATGATTTTCAAGGGATTTTCAAAGAAAATTTGAAGAAATTCCAATGACCTGTAGACAGAAAAATTTACTACATATCTACTATAATTTTTAATTATGCTATTCAAGAATTTTTTTTGGTCATTATTATTGCAGATACAAGCAGAATTTTTTTCTATATTTTGTCGTCAAGAAACAACGAAAATGAATAAATGGTTGAGATATAGCCAATTAGTCGGCAATAATAAATCTCTGATTTTATTACTAACCAGTTTATATTAATTCAATGTTAATGGAACATATGTTTCGTTACTGAAAGTAAAAACAAGGTAAAATAATTTTATATTTTATTGGAATGAGGGGTTACGGGTTAACATTAAGGTGATTCACCCATTCTAATAATGCATAAGTGCACGCACTGTAGTATAAATACAGGGACGTATCTTCTTTACCTTTACCTTTCTTATGGAACTTATTATTACATTAAAATAAATTTGAAAAATTACTTTTAAAGTCAAATAATAATAGTATAAAACATGTGATTGCTTAACGCCTGTTGTATTCTCAATTTTCTAAATTTAATATTGAAAAACGTTATTCTTCTTCTTATGATTGTCACAAATGCATTTAAAAAATATTTTTATTTTCTAACATACCTGCATAAAATATTCCAGAATATATATTCGGTGGATTTTGATGATAATTAAACCGTAGTTCATAAAATTTGATGCGGGATGAATATAGTAATTTACGTTTAGCATTTTATATTTCATATGAAGTCATTTACGATTTTAAACAACCCGATCGCATTCAGCAATTTTTACATACGAAAAACATTTTACTTAAAATTTTGTAAAATATTTAAGTTGATATTTCAAAATTTCTACATGTAAAGCTGCATCCCCATTAAGACGCACTATTGATATTTGTTCCGGTAGTATTGATCTTTATTACAAGATCGACATGCCGCTTGCCGTGCCGTCTTAATGGGGATGTAGCTTAATGTTATGTATGTTTTTTTGACTAAAATCCTTAAGTGAACGCAAGTCTACCATATGCATATTTGATATCATTTTAATGTGAATGAAAACATTAAGCTTCTTATATAGCATATTGCTGCTGCACTCAACCTATGAATAAATTATATCAAATATCTATCAAGCGCAGATTTTCTGCAAAGCCGATCAGATGGATCCTTTGATGTGTGTGCGATTAGGCATTTTTTCGGCAAACTACTACCTGACAGGAGGTACATATAAAGTTACATTTTAATAAAAATAATATTATAATAAAATGTAGTTGGATAACATTTTTAGAATATTAATATTTAATAAATAATACATTAAACAACATCGCTCGAGTTCCGTCATAATAATGCAAAATTTACAAAATCAATAATCATAAAATAATTGTTATGCATACATACGTGTACAATGATTAGGGTAGTTTCAGAATAGGTAAAAGGATACCGTGAGTCATCCGCGACGCCAACCGTCGCTACCAGTTGACGCCCGACTCAAGACTAATAGACGCCAGGTATTACTGAACACAGAGGGGGATTATTTTAAATCTTCCTATATTATTTTTTTCCTTTGACGTTTTTTAAAAACTGCTACATCTGGATTGTACATTACGAACATTAGCAAATTATATATGTACATAAATATTCGTAGTTTATGTAAGAACATAGTATATTATCAAAAAAGAATCTAATGTAAGTAATAAATACTAAATTGTGATAGTTATGCAGATACGCTTTCCCTTGAATTAATATATTTTATAAAAATTAAATATATCTTAGTTTGATTGTTTGTGAGTAATTAGTGTTTTCGATATGTGGTGGTTTAGAAATTTTTTTATGTCGATTAAATTGTTTTCAGTTGCGTCTTTTATAAAAAATTTAATCAATTAGACAATGCACATTTTCACAGCACAATGATCCTGAAGAAGATAAAAATTATAAAAATCATAAAAATGTACTCACTATAAGATTTACAATTTCGAAATCGAAAAATTGCGAATTATATTCAACTTGAAAATATTATGCACCCAAAAGCTTAATAGTATCTACTTGGTAAATCTTATAAAAATTTAAATTTTTATTTACCTTCCAAGTGAATGCACGCAAAATGAAATACACAAAATTATTATAATTTTTTACTCCTCATTTCCTATAGTCTACCCAGGGACGTAGTGAGTGTTAGAGCCCCGGTTCAAAATATATGAGAAGGCCCCCCTGCCCTTCAGACAGGACAGAAAATAGATCCCGTTTATGACGAATAATAAGAGCTTTTACGTACTTGAAAAAAATGCTTTACGAAACAAAATTATTTTCTTTTAGGGGCTCCTACGGGGCCCTAAAACCGTCTGGGCCCCTGTGCGCCGCACCGAACTGCTCTATCTTAGCTACGCCACTGCAGCTACCCTTGCCAATATTGTTTTGTTTGCTATATCAGTTAGCTTAATAATAAATTAAAAACTAATATAAAGTTTAATACATAGGGGAGACTGGGGATGGTTTAAGCCTCCAACGGTACGTCAAAGCCGATGGACATCTGGAACTTCAGTGGCACACAAACGGCGGTCTTAATCTGCGACGGCGATACGGCGGAGAGGCTACTGAAGAAAGCCAAGGTTAGAGTGGGACTGACCAGCGGATGCAGCGTCCAACGGACGCTCAGGTGCTTCAATGCTGGGGAACGGACTACGATACCCTAGCTGTCGAGGCGGGAAGGATCACTCTGCGAAGTGCTGGAGATGCGGTGAGAAGGGTCACTTTGCCGACTCCTGTACCAGCACACGACAGCAAATTGGGAAGACCCGAAAGGGTATGAAGAGATCACAAACTCGAAGGAAGAGGCACTATCCCCTTATTGGATTAAGCCTCACCTAAGAGAAATCCCAAAAGGCTACGAGAAAGAAGCAGATCAGACCCTGAACAGGAGAACTCCTACAAGCGGAAAGGAAGATGCGTAATTCCCTTTATGGAATAAGCGCACAGAGTGAGAAACCCCGAAAGGGCACGAGTAAGAAACAGTGATGACTCCGATTATGAGAACTCCTGCAATGAGATATGATACCGGTCAACCTAGGAATTGGACGACATGGGGAGAGCAGATTGATGACATCATTGGCCAACCTTGTAGAAGGCCCGAAGTAATGCCGAGAGGCGAAATCCAGTTCTCCGAGGAAGGAGAGTGAGTTTAGTGTGTGGAGTCTTGTTCAAGATTCTCACCTACAGCCCGAAAGCAAAAAAAAAAGTTATTCAACTTGTACAACTTGTATGTTTTCTAATCTTTTCTCTATGGTGGTCTTAAAATCATTACTAATTTCTTCTAGATTCTCTTATCATCAATGCAGTCCCTTCTAAGCTTCTTTCGCTCCAGTTTTTTGTTTATAACCACTCTTGATCTGACCATTCTGTGGTCGCTTCCTGCGTCGAATGAGTTCAGTACGGTAACATCATAAATGATTTGTTTATTGCATATTTCGTTTCTTGTAGCTCTGTTTCGGCTCATCCACGTCCATTTTCTGTTTTTTTTCTTTTTAAAAAATGAGTTCTTCAGATATAAATTGAATTAATTTAAGAAGTTCAATAATTTATTTATCCTCTTTCATTTCGATCGCCATATCTGTAATTTCCTATTTGTGTTTCTTGGTATTCCTGCTTCTTTCCAATCTTGGCATCGAAGTCGCCAATTATTATTTAAAAGTTGTCGCTTAATCATTGATTGTGTCTCTAATCTCATCATAGAATAATTCTATTTCTTAATCCAAATGGGATCATATATTCTTCTCCTCTTCTTCTTAATTCACACATACCAACAGGCAATAGTGAATGGGCCGGATTTAGAATGGAGTATTCAACGGCAGGCCACCTATTAACTATAAAACTATATATGTACCTATATTATATTGGATTTATTGATTATGAAAAGGCATTTGCCACAGTCGAGACTTGGACTGTACAACGAGCATTAAACAACTGCAGAATTGACAGCAGATATAGTCAACTACTACAACAGATAGCATATAAAGCGACAGCAATATATCAATTTCATGAACAAACCAATCCAGTACCTTTGGAATGGGGAGGGGGGCACCTAAACCATTCACCATTCATTTTCAAGAATATAGATTGGACATAAAAAGGTATCAAAGTAAATGGAAGATATCTCAATCATTTGCTGTACGCTGATGATGTAGTGGTAGAAGAGAGCCAACAAGAACTGCAAGAAATGATAACGGATCTAAACAAAGCCTCAAGAAAAACAGGACCTCAATTTGTTGAACCTGAGTAGAACTAAGGTAATGTTTAAGGAAGACGGTAACGTACAAATAGATGGTAAACAAATAGAAAAATACCCTTACCTGGAGCAGAAGATCATATTGGAAAATGAAAATCAAAGTTAGAAATAAAAAGAAGCACTTCCAAGCATGGGCGGCCTTTGGAAAACTGAGCTTTATATTAAAAAATACAAATATTCAATTACATTTAAAAAATCGAATCTTTGATATGTGCGTATTGCCTGTAATAAGTTATGGCTGTTATGAGCAATGGAGCGGACAATGCTAGGCATATCTATGAAAGACAGAAAAACGAACATCTGCATAAAGCAAAAAAAAAGGTCATTGACATCATAGAGGTCAGAGAGACATCCTAAGTGGTCATAATATGTGGGACATGTCGCGAAGAAGGATATGGATCAATGGAGTAAATCCATGCTGATTTGGAGACCATACACGTTTACAAGACCAAGAGGATGACATGGGTGAACGATATCAAACTTGTGGCTGGCCCTAATTGGATTCAAGAAGCAGTCAATAGAGAAAGATGGATAAAACTTTAAAAGGTTTATATCAAAAAATATATGTAAAATAAAACGCTATTAAAGAAGAAGAAGAATTTCTTATCAAAAATCCCACTCTTCGTTCGTGCGTATTTTAATCAAAATTTAAAATTTCAAAATATTAATTAAACTAATTATACAAAGCATAAACATGCGTTTTATTAGAAATACTTAGCCGGAGTTATAAATAAATTACATAGTTTTAAGATTTAGAAATTTTTGGCAAAAAGTAAAATAATTATATTTTTTCTAGGAAACATATAAATATACGTACAATAAAATTATTACACTAACTATTTAATTAAATTTATATTATGAAGGTATGTATATTTTTTTAATTTATATAATAAAAAAAATTGATAGTTTTCATGTTAGTTTATGTATTCTTTCGTATATTTCTTTAAAATATAACGTACTCACCTTAATGCTATATCTATTTCTACTTATAGAATTTTATCTGCTAATCCCTTCAGTGAACTAAAACGAATCGGAAGGTTCCCTAACCTAATTCCCAATGCGTTCAAAAGATATTTCTTGATAGAGAATCTAATAACGCGCTCCTCCGCGAAGAGGATAAAATGTCTTTAGCAGTTGTAACCCTCGAACTTGTTGAATAGCAGCACGCAGAATTATTCTGTTAATATACAAAGAAACATTTTTACTATAACCGGATAAAGAAATTATTTAGCTCATGTAATGTAGAGTACATGCACAATGAAAGTATTCGATTCATAATTTATTATTAGTGATAAGTAAAAACCAATATTGATTTTAAACATTTTTTTAATAAATTTTAAAATTTAGTTAACTTCTATGTAATAATATAAAATTTTGGTGACTGCTAATGTATGAGTTTTTGTTACGTAGAAACCTGACGGAGGGGAGCTCACCCCAGACACCACTATAAACTTTGACCAATATTTTTTGCTCTTTGTTGTTCAATTGTTATAAAATTTACATTAGAAGAAACAAGATAAAATATAATTTTTACCCTAGTCTTTTCAGTGAATGTATTGAATTACTAGTGAAAGTATAAAATCACTTCTTTCGTACTTTCACTGTAAAATATATTTATATATTATTAGTCCAGGAAAAATAGACTTTCACATGGAAATAATTTGTAACAGGCTAAATTTTTGCATGCACCTTAGTATTTTGGCCATGAACAATGTCTCAAAGTTCCCCATCGATATCCTTTCCGCTAGCTGAGTTACGCGAGGCCAAAGGTCGCCAAAAACAGTTTTTCGCAAATATCTCGAGAACGGCGACAGTTATTGAAAAAAATATAGATAGCTAATTTGTAGCTAAGCCGATTTTATATAAAAAGTTATTTGAAAGTTTTTTTGTAAGGACAATTTATTGGTCACGAAATACGGCGTTTCAGAGAACCAAGAATGTAGAACACTTTACTCGGCGTGTGATCTTACTGATCTTATGATATAATGACGGAAAATGAATTATAATTCAATAGATACATGTATTTTTGTTTAATTTAAATGTGAATGCATTTATTACACATTTATTTACGTATAGGTACATTATTCAGTGATCGTGGTATAAACATTCTTCATCGGTATCGGAGACCAATTCTTTTGTCTTCAAAGTTTGGACGACGAAAAACGACGGATAGATGCTGTCATCATTCTCCACGTTATCGATATTAAATAATGATATTGTGTTCGAACAGGTTTGGCTATGACATTGGCTACAAACTATAGAGCAGTTCAATCCTGCTTTCCGACATCCACAATTGGAAACACAGATTTTCTTGCAATTTTAAAATGCTGTATTAAGTAATAAGGACTGTTCACGAAATAAAGTAGCCACAGAAAATTTATGTTTTTTCAACTAAAAAATTAAAAATAAATATCGAGAAAGATCTTAAGTTATAAATTAATAGTTTAGTTATCATATAAAAATTGATTTTGTCATAAAAAGTCAAAGGATTAACAATGCCAACGATCAGTTCATTTTTAACAAATTTATTTTTGGCAAAAATCGTAGAAAATGAATTTTGATGAACGATCAAACTTGCGTCAAAAAAGTCATACGGACTTTACCACGACCCGACATCTACACATTTGAAGCTGGCGTTGATGTTCCAGATCAGAATAAAACCGTGGCAATTGAAAAATTTGGCGAGAAGATCTTAGTATGGCAAACTATATGCTTTTTCTGTCCTAAAAAGTTCGAGGTTCTTCACATCTGGCAATACCAACAACGAAAATTTTATGAAGGCGAGTGTTAAGTAGTGTGTGCTGTCGCTTTATTGGTAACATGGATTACCTCCTATGTTTTGACCAGATTTTGAGTCGTCACACTACGCTTGAGACACTTTAAATTTACTCGATAAGAAGAAGATCGAATTCATCTCAAAAGAAATGAACCCACCAAATTGCCAAGAGCTCTGCCCTATTGAAAGGTATTGGGTTAATATCAAGGGCGACTTGTTGAAAAAGGGTGCAGTTGCCAAGGACGTGAACGATTTTAAGCAGATTTGGCACGCAGCATTCTGTAGAACCTCCAAGACATCGGTTCGAGCCCTTATGGTAGATGTCCAGCAAAAGATGCGCGACTTGGCCAATTCAAACTAATTTGTTAAGCAAAATAAATTTCTCAGCTTATTAATAAGTAAAGTTTAAATTACGTTAAAAAAATTTAAAAAAATTTAAATACATGTATATAATTTTTGCAATTTTCTGTGGCTACTTTATTTCGTGAACAGTCCTTACATCTGGAGCAGCTTGGAGCAGAGTTGTCATTGGCTCTAGGATATTATTTTGTAATGCCCAACCCCAGTCCTGAAGATTATTTTGCCTTTCCGAAATAGAGCAAAAGTCATATTACAGCCTGTAATTGCGTGGAAAAATAAAATATGCGATGACATTTTGGATATGAAGCTAAACTTCGAGAACAATACATTTTTGATTCCACTTTTGCTTTACCAGGCTTCTGAAAATACAATATTTTGTCCTGAGGAGCTCGCGCAATCAATATGGCCATCAAGTCCACATTCTCGCCAACCATAATGTTAGTACTCGTATGTGACTCTTACATTGCTGTTTCGATGATCAGAACATCAGCATCATGTTTTACCTGCTTCGCAATGATATGTTAGCTGCGTAAAATATTTGAGTCAACATGTAAATGAAACTACTTTTGTTACAAAAAAAACTTTTAAATAACTTTTTATAGCAAATTGCCTTAGCTACAAATTAGTTCTTATTGATTTTTTCACTAATTATCGCCGTTTTCGAGATATATGCAAAAAACTGTTTTTGACGACCTTTGACCTCGCGTAACACAGCTAGCGGAAATAATATCCATGGGGAACTTTGAGACAATGTTCAGGGCTATAATACTAAGGTGCATGCAAAAATTTAGCCTGTTACAAATTATTTCCAACTCAACCCATTTTTTTGTCTATTTTTCCTGGACTATATATTATAATAATAATTTTTTTATTAGAACAACTTTTCGCAGTTTGAAATTAAGCAATACTGAAAATGACTTATTTACATTTTATTGCTATTTTAAATATAAACTTTAAAAAATAAATTGTAAAATCCCCATATGTAAGTACCACGTGGATGCATCTATTCAATAAACTGTTAAAATTGGTTCTTATTCTAGCCTATTACAAAGCTATTGTAGCGGCGAACACGTAAAATTGGATTTGAATTGAATTTTCTGTATTAAAAGACGTGAAAAGCAAAAAGTTCTTGTCACTTGGGAACATCTCACACGTTTTAAATAAAAACCGAAAGAAGTATAAAAGTAGATATACTCAAGAATTTTGGCTTTTAACATTTTACTCAAATATAATGATATTTTATTTGTGTCTTTTAAAACCTAAATCTGATTTTGAAATTTAGAAAGAATGTTAAAATACTTAATCTTAAAAGCAAGCACAATCAATGACGATACATTTTAGTAAATAAACATATTAAAGAAAATAGATGCCATGCATTCGTATATACATGTAGATATTCAATATATGAAAAAGCTAAAATGTAATTTCCGTTTTCCGTCGATGATTAAATTTATAAAAGATGACAACGGTATTGGACATCTTTAATTCACCCTAAACCTGATCCTTCTTCCTGCGACCTGTCTGCCGTGAAAAGCTTTGTCCCGGACAGCGATTACAACTTGCGTTCGAAGCAGGATATTTGTAGCAGGGCGTCAAAGAACGAATTGTACACTCGGTACTAAAAATTTAGTAAAGTTAAATTTTTTTTATATTTGCACCATAGAACTTTTTCTCTGATATTTCCAAACTGCTGTTTGCATTACCAGCAGCGTGGAGTATGCTAACCGCTATGTAGCGCTATTCTTTAAACACTTGTACATTATATATATCCAAATGTACAGGAAAATTTTGATTGACTCATAGCAACACCGCGTACTAAATCGAAATTTAGCAAACGATAATTTTCTTTCACAACAAAGATTTAATTAAAAGCACTATGCACCTATGCAGCGATTATTTTAATTTTAATTATAGTATTCTGAAAATAGAATGTGAATTATTCAATATATCACTAAACAGTATTTTTAGTTTAAATTTAATAGCAATAAATAAAAACTTATCAAATTAATCTAAGTTGATTGACTAAAAATATTTGATTTAAATCAATAATATTACATCTAGTGTACACGGCTTTTGCTTTTTCTTAGCGGTTTTGTTAGAAGATAAAGGCTTTCAAAAGATTACTTGTCTGGTTATGTTCAGGTTTTCTATTAAAAATTATAAATAAAATTCTGTATCGTTGTTCGTTACTCGCTGTTCACAATTTTAGTAAAAATATTAGTAGATAATAAATAAATTTTTAATTTGTCAAAAGTACTAATTACACAAATTATATAGCACAGGTACAGAATATTTCATTATAGTACCTACCAATAGATGCTACATTAAACAATAAATATCCACTTCATTTGCACATAGTTATGAAATTCTATGTGATAAGGAACGCGAATACAAACGTAATTAATTTTCCCTTTTATCTTTATGATAATTATAACCCGACATAATTAAGAAAAGTTAATTGTTTGTAATTTAGCAAAGTTGTAGGTCAATTATTATTGATGCACATGTAATATTACATTCCCTTAATAATACGCACAGACTTACAAAAAATTACGCATTATTTGTAAGTTTTGAAATAATATCATATTTTATTTTTGAATGTGAAATTTATAGTTGCAAATGTAATGGGCCTATAACCTGCTAAATTTTATATTAAAACAACATTGCCTTGTAATTCCATAAAAATGTATTTTAATAAAATAGAAGCACTTATATGTTTTCCTTGTATTATTAAAGCATTTCCCAATAGAATTGCGAAGTTTCACAGTTGATTAGTTCTCTACATGGAGGTATTATGGACTAAAGCTAATATAATTGGGAATTAAGGAAAGCGGCTATAGGCTTTTATAATTACCGATTAATGATCACAATAACTTTCATATCAACAAATATTTCGTATTAGTGCTGAAGTATTAAAAAAAACTTTTAACAAAAAAATTATCCCTCGCCTTAATAGCTGGGAAACATCATTTTCATCAAGCCTTATTATCCACTCGAAGCAACAAGTTCCTGTCACGTTCTTGGTGATTAGGGGCGAAAAATGACAATGCACACAATTACTTTGCCTGGTGCAAAAACTACAAGATTTTCACAATAGAATATAAACCTTTAAATTTTATAAATTCGTTCTAATAAAAAATGAATAATCTCTTTAAATACTAGTAAATATGTATGTATGCTATAGGATTTAACTATACCTTCATTCAGTTTGCTTAATGTCAATTTGCTATGTTTGAAAAATTTTGTAGTAATTTATAACTTTTATCAATTAATATTGATTCCCTCAAATGCTCCAATAAACTAAAACTGGTAGTTATACAAATTATTTTTTCTAATTATGTTTGAAAAAGTCTAACTCTGTGATATTCAAAAGTGTGTGGAAAAGTACTACTTTTCCGTCCTAATGCGGAAAGTAATACTTTTCCGCACACTTGTAAAAGTATGCGGGAAAAAGGAAAAGTTCAGAAACATAACCAATTGGCTACCAACCGTCATCTATTTTTATAAAGTATTATTTCAGGAAATTTATTCCATTCCCATTCTAAATCCCATTCCCATCTCATAAAATGTTAGTTTTCCTAACTTGTATCGAAAATATCTATTCTGGTACAATTAAAAATATATTTAAATAAGCGTTTTTATTATTTTAATAAAAACATTTATCTTAAATTATAGATTCGAGGATTCGACACATAAGAAAATAATAACAGTGGAAAAATATGGGTATCTCAGCTCCTGCAATTGGTAAAATCATCCCTGAAGGCCGCCCAAACTCGAAAATTATAGAGCTAGCAAGACCGGTGTTCCGTAAAGGCGACCGAAATCTAAAAGCACGGGTATAAAATAACAGGTATTTCTTTTTTAAGTAAACTTAAAAATCATCTGCATAACGAACGCCCTATCCCTCGGGCACTTTCCAGCTCGAAGGAAGACTGAAAGCAGCCAAGGCAGCAAAACAAATTATTCTAAACGAACAATTTCGATTCCGAGCAAGCCAAAATAAACATACAATAGAAGCATTCTTCCTAGACATCGTTAAAGCCTTTGGAAAAGTATGGCATCAAGGCCTGTTTTACAAAATGCTTAAAGCAGGTATTCTGGAAGCCCTGGAGTACCTCATCGCATCCTACCTCCAACATCGACGATTCAAGGTCAAATACGATGGCATCTGATAAAATTAAATGATCATGACTACGGGCACTCCACAGGGATCACTTCTAGCTCCTGCCCTCTTTATCCTATATATTTTTTTCCATCTCATCGAAAACTTTATCCGCCATTCGGTGGAGAAATTCTACGATAGCTTTGGATCTTTCGACAACTCATTAATCCGCGAAATGGGTAATTACCAACTCGAGAATTTTCTGCAATATAAAGGACTTAAACTGATCTTGTAGCCCCACACACCCTAATTCCAACTTATTATAAATAGCATATATTATATATAGGCACATTATACTACATATAGCTATATATTATTAAATAATATAAATATTATTATTATTTACTACAATAATATAACAATAATAATAAGTAAATAAACAGAACCCGTTAGAACACAATGTTAGCGCAATATTGGGGAAATATTGGACCAATATTGAATGTCGGCGTAATATTGCAAGCTTCAGCCAATATCGGCCCAATGTTGTTTTTACATATTACGTAACCAATATTGCATTCCAATCTTCAGTCAATATCGGTCCCTGTTACTAACTATTAATTATTATAAATTCAATCTAATGTTTTATCTTTATACCAGCTCTGCTGATTAACAGTGCCGTATTATCCCATAGGCCCATGAAGCCCGGGCTTGTGGCGCAAAATTTCGGAAGACGCAATATTAAATTTCAGGAGTTGTAAAAATAATATACTTTTTATTTTCGTAATTAAAAATCTGAGTAGGTATCTTGTTTTAGAAATAAGAGAATTTTATTTACATAATATAGGGACGCCGATTTATCTGCAGCGCTTTATTTTATTTTCCCACTTGTAGTTTCTTTTACGAGAAAAACTTTGTAGCTGGTAGCCTGCATATTTTATCTATATTGTAATAGATTTATTACTTTTAATGAAAATCTGTTTAACCCTTAATCGCCAACGTCAAATAATTGTCACACTATAACTACTGTGCGGTCTCAGTGACCGCGCTTTGTTTATTTCGTAAACCCACATACAACTTAACTTTTGGTTGTTTTTTTGCAACAGAGTCTTAATTGGTATTCTAGTAAGCCAGAAAAAATTAAAAAGTAATTAATTTTAAGATTTTATTTAACATTTAATAACACAAAAAGAATTATCGGCATATAAAAACACCTTTAATTCAAACTTGATGCGGTCTGGGAGACCTCGCGATAGCGATTAAGGGTTAACCTTGATTAAAAAGTATAAGGATGATCTCGATGACCAATTAGGAGGCGAAATAATTCAAGTCAAAGATCTACATAGGTCTCATGTGCATCGAGAGTGATGAATTAAATAGCATAAATTTTGACGACATCGTGAATGTTTTCGCCAATGCGACATCACGAAAAAAACCGTTTCAAGCATATATTTGTTTTACGTATGCTCAATTACCTAATCATTAACCATCTCAATTATTATTAAAAATAAGTTATATTTTCTTTATAAATTTTTCTAATTTAAAAAAAGGGTCAACTGGAAAACCGAAGATAGAGAGATAGGGGCGCAAAATATTAAAGGCTTGTGGCGTCAAACTTGCTTAATACGCCTCTGCTGATTAAGATAAACAATAAAATTGTTAAAAGATTATAGGATGGGGAATTTAACTTCAACCATCCCATATTTTATATTATATTATTACTTTGATTTTGTAATATTCTTAAATATATAAATAAACGAAGAAATTATCTACCTATTAAAATTTTTAACTAAAATAATAGGAGTATTTTTAATAGTCTTATACATATAAAATAAAATTACTTATTTTATTACATATTATACACTGTAAAAAATGAGTGCAATGGTGAAAATTACTTACTTAAGGGGGAACGCCGCCACTGTGAGAGCTGAAAAAATAGTAAATTTTCAAGAATTTTTTTCACAAGATTAACTAATTATTAAAGGTATCGTATTATTATTATTTAAATAAGTACATATTAAGCTTGTTTTATATAAATTTTCATCAAAAACTTTCAAAGATTTACCAAGTTATGATCCTTTACTTAAAGATTAAAAGAAAATTCTCCCTCCATTGTCCCAATGGTTTCGTAGTGTCGAGTTGTTGTCTGAAAAAACAAAACAAAAGTTTTTCAATATCTATTTTTCATATCCATTTTTTTTTTACATTATCTTTACAATTACACTATCTTTAGGGTAAATTTACTCTATTCAATAAGTAATTAAAATTATACCCATTTTTTTAAGTGTAAAATATATTATTATTGTATATAAGTTTTTCTAAATTTTTACCTTACCCATAGCTTTATAGGTACTATGCCTTAGCACCGCCAGTTGTCGACAATAAAGTAAAACAATTGCTTTCATAAAAAATGAAAATTTTAGTTTGATCATTGGACGGCGGCGACATCGAAGGCGTAAAAATGACAATTGAATAAAATCAAATTTTTCAATATTTCAAAAAAAATAACTTATCTACTTATTCAACTCTAGTGGAAACTGGAAAGTTATAAAAACTTTTGACTATGCAAAAATAGCGGCTTTAAATGAACTGCATCCATAATAATCACAACTTGACAGGACTAACAAGAATATCCTTTTGCAATGGTAAGATAAACGATGCATTTTTTACGCTTAACTAACCAACATGAAAGAACTATAATGTTTCGTGGTCTCACTTGGGTGCATTAAATACCACAAACAAGCAAAGGATAAAATAACAATAAAATTTCAAAAAGATATATTGATGTGTCCATTATATTAAATGTTTTTAATTTATAATGTATTTGTATGAGTTAGTAGATATTATAGATTTCAACTTGGGCATCTCAGCAAACCAAACCATCATCAGGAATTCTATATAATTGCTATACACTACTGCCGCCGTCACTTTTCATTTAAAAGATTTTATGAAATTTCTTATGTTTTACAATCTTGCACGTAAAAGTTTTCGAGCGATAAACTTAATTATTGTTGAAATAAAATATAGTTGGCAAAAACATAAGTCAAACATTGATTAAACTGTGGGAAAGCTGTCGACACCCTAGATTCACGCAGATTAGCGTCCCAAAGGGTCGAAAATTGTCTGTGTATTTCAATCTACAGATACGTACACACCCACACGTGCATTTGCTAACAATTTTCTTTAACGTACAGCTCTTGACACGTGCTTTAGCTTAGTTATGCTGTGCCAATGTACATAGCCATTCAATCAACCCCCAAAACACAAATTATAATAACGATACTCGTGCTTTCAAACACCGACAATTAAATGCGGAATTCCCCTGTCTATTTTTACTTCCCGAGGGAATTTATTTGTTTATTGTGAAACTGTGGGAATAAAAGCGGTGAGTATGAAAGTTTACCATAAATTTATTGATCCAAAATTTAAAACTGCATATTATACAAATTAATTTTGCATCTATTTTTTAGTACAAATATTATTCAAAATATTTTTATAAAATAATAAATTCGAATTTTATAATATACATACTAATTCATGTTATTAATATTATTAGTTTAGTATTTAAAATACCATTAATGTTTGTGCAAATAATATAATGTTTATTTATCTGAACGTATAAACAGCATTGCACAAATTAGTGTTCAAAAAAAATTAATAAACAATTTCAACATTTTAAGCAAAATTTTGTTCTCGTGTATTCAGATGCTGGTGTAAGTTATTTCGAAAAATATATCAAAGTGTTTTTTACATTTTTTATCTAGCTCAGCAGGTTAAATAATTTTCCCTCCATCCAAGTTGACGCATCTATCTTCCAATTTCAAAATTTCACCAAAACTTCTTGTTTCAAGCAAGTAAAGTTTGCGTAGCACTTAAGGGGGCATACGCAGTCAGCATTTTCAAAAGATCGATATTTTTTTATTTTATTAAAGTACAACATGTCAGAAATGTTCTCCCGAAATTTCGAGTCGATTCGAAGAAAATTGAAACACATAGCAAGTTTAAAAAAAAAAATTTATCAAGGTTGAAAACTTTCAACGTGTTTATCTAAAAACTGCATTTTCAAAGTCGGTGGACATGATATTTCAAAAAATAATAAACCGATTTTTCTACAATTTTACACACTTCTTTTAGATAAGATTTACTTGGGGATGGACAAAGGATTTTGTTTTTCAATCATTAGAACTTGTTTTACAAGAAAAAGCAGTAGATTTTTTTTAACGAAAATCTTGTTTTTGACTTTGAAGTACGTTTTTTGATTTCTGATGATCCTGTCTCGACTTATCATGTCCACGAGAAATCACTTTTTTTTAGGACTCTATGACTTCTACCATTATTAATATTATAATTATAAATATATAAAAAAAATCGAGAAAAAGTTTCTATTTTCGCCCTCATGACTGCGGATTTAAAACCAATTAATTTGATTGATTGTTTTTTTTTCAAAAAAGTTCGAATTTCTTACACTAAATATTTATAATTTTCATTAATTGCAAATTATGTTAAATCAAAAAATTGAAAAAGGCCGTAATAATTATGCTTATATTGGAAGAACCAAATTTGATCTCTTTGCCAAATTGTAGTCTCTGAAAATACATGACAATATAGATTATATTATTGATAAAGTCCAAGCTTCTATGTTGCTAAAGGTGTTTCTAAAACGAGTAGTTGAACATCAGTCAGGACTAACTAGGTACTTACAGCTTTCAATTTCGTTTTTGAAGAATTTTTAATATTTTTAAATGATAGTTTCAAACAGATGGAGCAGTCAGTAAACATAGTCTTTCCGTTATCGGAAAAACCATTCTAGACATTAAAAAATCGATTGGACAAGAAATGCTCTCTGGTTTAGTATTGAAATTTTCATGAAGCAACTTCAGATGGTGTCCATGCAAGCAACCATTCATGTTAAATGTAAAGATGCTATTTTAACTCTTAAAAGCTCGAACTATTTTCTAAACAGACCAATTTTAGCAAGAAAATTGAGCTAAGCATTAATTTCAACTTAATTTTATTTTTATAATGAAAACTCAAATACCAAATATTTTTTTACGGGCAAACCAAGTCTTTCATACAACTATCTTTATGATTCCACAATAAGCAACTACTAACCTATTCAAGAGAGGAGCCGCTAGAGAAATCTGGTGTACAAGGGAAGGGAAATCCAAGGTAATCACAAGAACTCACAGGCAAACCTAAGAAAATTGAAAACAAAAAAAATTAGTAATTATTGTTATTTCTTTTTTTTTTTTTTTATTCTTGCGTTTTAAATTAATGCTGCTCAAATAAAATTTAAAATATATTAATTTAATTAAATAATTTCTTTCTTCTATCTACATTGTTTACATTAGGGCTTAAATTAGATGACAATCGTAACTTTTTAATCATAGATGGTGTTCCCTCTGAGGCTTTCCTTTTCTTTCCCTGCAATAAGTAGTTTACGTTTCATAAATTAGTATAATATAACTAGTCGTACTTACATTTGATAAACCGACAGGATCTCCGTTATCTATGCTCCTGGTTTCAAAAACAATCTTTTTAGCATTCTTAATAGTAACAGAAGTAGTAACTTTATTAATTTCTGCCAATTTGTTTAGAAACTGATCACTTCGAGCCAAAAAAGATCCACGAGTATTCTAAAATGCGCAAATAAAACATAGAAATGATAAAAAAGATCCACTAACTTACCAAAATTGCAAAAGGTTTGGTTACTTCTATAGTATTAGATATCACCTTAGATTTTTCTAATGCAATTTTTGAGCTACCTTTACGTAAAGCCTCCTCGCCTAATTTTAAAATCTGACTATCGTTTTCTGATGAAGTTAAACTGTCACTTTGTAAAGAAGTACTCGACTCAGTTTTCTAAAAATGATAAAACTAATAATTTGACAACATTTTTATAATTTGTTACTAACACTTTTTAAAAACATTTCTCTTTCATGTCTAACTTTCCTCCACTGTTCTTCACTTTCGTCTTCCTCCAAATATAAATCGGTCTCTTCATCATTTCTAACTTCTTCATTATCCATATCATCTAATAAACAAAAAATTTATTAAATGAATAAAAAGTTACCAAGTTGTAACTAACCAATATTACGCCACCTAAATTGTTTTTGACGACCGGTTCCATGCAATTCACCATCTTCTAACAACAATTCTTGTAACATTTTAATTTCTTGATTGTCCTGATCCAAAACACGACGCCTATATTAAAAAATTATTGATTAAGAATATTGATATAAAAGCCTGAATATTTACATGTGAATTTTTTCTAAATCATTTCTCACTTGATCTTCATCAAAAACATCGGCATCTCCTTGTTCAGTTTCAAGAACATCTAAACCTTTTTCATCTTCATCTTCACTATCCCAATCAGATTCGGATAATTCAGCTTCATTTTCAAAAAATTCACGTGATTTGACACCAGATTTTGGATTTTTTTTCTCTTGAACCTCAACTTCTATTTCATTTTCTTCAGAATCATACTCCAATACCACATTTGAAGATTCTTCATCCTCTAATTCTTCATCTTCGGATATGTTTTCGTGTAAATCAATTTCCTCTTCTTTCTCTTCCTCCGAATCCACATCAGATTCGTCATCTAGAACAAAAAATATTCAACTTTGTCCCCTTAAATTTCGACTAGTCAATCAAATTACCAGAAAAATCCAATTTCTTTTTAGGTTTCTTTCTAGATTCAATTTTATCTTCATTTTCTTCATCTGAAGAATCAATTACTAAGCGTCCACTTTTTGCATACGTTTCATTCTCGATGTTGTTTAAAATAAGAGGAGAATTAAACTTCTTTTTAAATTGTTCCAGTTCATCTTCATTGAGTAACTGTGTAATGAAATTGTCTTCATCAAGATTTTTTACCTCTTCGCTAATATTTAAATTAATTTGAGTTGGTTGAGCAGGCTGAACGGTTATGCAGGTGTTATTATCAAGAGTTTGACTCTTTAGACCTTCATTATTTTGCGTATCACAGTCAACAGAAAAACTTCCCGAACAAATGTTTAGAAGATCTTGAGTAGTGGGTATAGTATTTTTAATCGGAGAATTTTCTTGAATGGCGCGTTTCTCTACATGTTCTTCATCTAAACTCATCTAAAAGTAATTAAATTATGTTGGTTTCAAAATTAAACACTTTTAGATTAATATACTTGTGAATTGGCTGTATCTTCATCTGCACTAAAACTTATTTCTTTCAAAGGGGACGGTTCTGCCTGAACTATGGAATGCATAGCAGGTGACGTTTCGTTTAAAAACTAGAATAATTTAAATGTTAATTAATCAAAGGTTACTTAGAATATTTGACCAACTTTTCCAGGATTTCCAGAAAAGTGGGAACCCTTATATTCTATTTTTAATCATATTTTATTAAAATAAGATTAAAATCTTTTTGTACATTTACATTTAAAAATTGTTTGAAATAAGAAAGAATAGTTTGTACCTTGGAACCAGAATTCAAGCTTTGTAAACCAGTTAATTGTTGAACCGGCGTCAAAAAGCTGAACTGTGATTTTGACTTTGATGGTGTCTTTTCGTTTCTGTTTTGAAATGGTAGATTAGGTGGAAATTCATCGGCTTCCGCTAGATGAACAGAGTGCATATTATTTTTTAAGAAATTCCTTTCATTCAAAAACTTTTTACCTGTATCTGTACTACTCAAACTATCATCTGCAATTTTTTTCAACAAAGGTTCTACTTCTTCATCATCACTATCTGAATTTTCTGGATTTCTAATTAAAAGTCGCCTAGGTTTCCGAGGAGTAGTAACATCATGTTCTTCGGTTTCTTCATTTTCATTTACCCCACTTCTACTATCTCCTTGATCTTCATTTAACTCGTCCACTTCATTTAACTCGGCATTTTCTTCGTCATCATCCTCCTCAGCCTAAAAAATTAAAATGCAATTTCCAGTGATAAAGAAGAAATTGTAAGGAATACCTGGTCATCAAGAAAAGCATATTTATTCTTTGATTCTTCATCAACATCAATTGGCATTTCATTATCTTCTATTTCTCCTTCTGTTGAATCTCCATCAGTCAGCTCGGCTTCTTCTTCATCATCCAGAATAGCCTCAGTCTCATAATCAGCTTTCTCTTCTAAAACAGAACATTAACACAACGCTTTAACAAGCAATTATTTTCTCACCTGCTTCAACTTCTTTAGAATCTGATTGTCTTTGCTTCCACGACTCAAACCTCCGCCGTGCCATTTGCATCTCTAATTCCTTTTTCAACTTCCTTAGTTTCGATCCAGGCGTTTCATTGACAACGATGGGTTCTTCGTCTGCATCAACCGACATTGCAACAGTTTCTTTATGTATCTCGCCTTGTGTTAAATTAATCACACTGCAAATTTAAATTTTACCAATGCAAAATAATACAATTTTATTAACTTACTCTAAATGTACTTTATGTTTTGCAATATGTTTTTTAGCAGCATGCTTTATGAACCGTTCTTTTAATTCTGAAATTGCATCGGTATCCCCAGTATCATCAAGATCAATTTCTTCACCTGGAGCTCCTTTCAAGCACGGTATTGTATCACCATACTTTTGTTTCACCAATTCAAGTAAGCTTAATTTTTTTTCTACAATATTAGCAGACTCTCCTTCATATTTTTTTAATATTCTTTGGAAATGTTCATCTTCGACATCTTTTTGTTGAACTTCAACTGGAATATCACATTCTAGCATTTTTTCTTGAGGTAGTGGTTGAACCATGCCTTCAGATTCTTCCATATCATCCAAATTGAAATCGTAGGCCATGGAATTACCACTATCTTCCAGAAATTTATTTTGAACGATTTCTTCAGTTTCATGTATTTCAGTCGAAGTGTCTTCTAGTATTGGATTTGATTTGTTTTGAATAACAGATTTATCTTCTTCTAAATCAGTTTTATTTTGGATATCTTCAATTATTTCTGTTGATAATTCTAAGCCACTTAGGTTTGATATTTCAGCTTCGGAATTTGTATCAGGCATAATAAGGGCAACCATTTCTTCAGTGTGAATTGTATCAATTTCTTGCATGACTTCGTCATGATTTTCTTCCACATGTGCTACTTCTTCGTTTACATTATTAACAACTTCGCTAGGTTCATTTATTGTGTTGACATCTTCATCAATTTCATTTATATTATCTTCATTTTGATTATTTTCGCTGGTAGGAAGATTCACCATTACATCCAACTTTCTAACATCTTCATTCTGGTTGTTGGTTTCATCTAAAGTATTCAAATTATCGTTATCTTCGTTCATGTTTTCTTCATCAGGTGCAGGCTCATTTACGGGAGCTTCTTCTTCTTCAGACTCGCTTTCAGACTCATAATATTTTTCAAGTTCTTTATTTCGTTCCTCTAATTTTTTCCTAAACACAAATATTTTATAAAATACAACTTATAGCATAAAACTATTTTAACTCTTAAAAAGCAATAAAATAATCTTAATAAGTTTTGATCTTAGACGTTAGTGAATGTTGCTCAATAATAAAGTTTCATACTCCCGAGTTAAGGAACAACCTAATTTAGCCATTGATCAGTTGGATTAATAAATTATTAAAAATTCTTTCATAAAACTTACATTGTCTATTTTCATATAATATAATAAACATTCCGATATTTTAACTCTAAGATATACTTACACAACAACCTCCAACTGTTGAACTGACATTTTCATAGCCATAGACGGTGGAGTTTGGCATGTATTTTGCGATAGTGGAGATGCAAATTTAGGTCGATTTTGTAAAAATTCTTTAATGGAACGTGCTTTTGGAATATGATAAGGCAAAGAAACTCGAGATTCGCGCAACATGCGTTGTGATTCAGATGTTATTTCCTGTCGCTGTTGTGAAGCTTCCTTGGCTGTCATCTATTGAAATATTAGTAAACTTAATACTTCCTATAAAATTGTGAACAACTTACCTTCTTTTCTTTTGGTTTAGCAGGTAATTTAGGTTTTCTGGATTTTGAAATATGTGTTTTAGGAAGATCTACTGTACTTTTTTCACTGTATGATACTCGACTTTCATCTTCAGAACTTTCAGAATCGTATAATGCAGACAAACGAGATTTCTATAACATAAATTTATTATCAAATTGTTGATATGATATTTTTTAAATACTTACTTGTAATGTAGACGTGGTTAGCAAATCTGGATTATCTTCTGAAATTAATTCACCATTCTTATTACCTTCATCGACAATTGCATGGTTGTCACTACGAAATTTGACCTTATTTGTACTTGAATTAGATGATGAATGTTCATCCTCAGAGTCGGAATGCACAGCTGCTGTCCTTTTCGACACATTTTTAGTGGTATCATTATGATCTTCGCTATCTTCTGAATCACTATCCACCAGGGCTAGCCTTTTTGAGACGCTTTGTGTAAGTTTTTTATTATTACCACGAACAGGTGACAATGTGAACTCATCCTCCGAGTCGCTGTTTGCAGTAATTTTGGAACCTTCGTCTCCACTTCCCGATGTCTTCTTTGTTGCAATATGCTTATCTTCCTTATTTGAAATGTCAGTATCTTCTTCGATACCTTCCATTGCATGTTCTATAATATTTACACGTTCTTTTTCTAAGACGCCATCATCTTCTTCGACACCTTTCATTGAATGATCCGATTCAATTAATTTATTATTTTTAACATTAGAACTGGAATCGCACTCGTTCTCATTTTCAGAATCGCTCTCAATTCGTAATTTACGTTTCGTTACACTCGATTTAATAGCATTGAAATCGTTTTCTTCATCATCAAAATTAAATCCTTGTTCCATCTTATAAGTTTTAAAAAGTTAGGTTACTGACAATCAAAAATAAAAATCTTCTGTTAAAGTAACCAATTTGATGCATAAACAAACTTAACTATTGATTTCAGATTGAATCATCTTTATTGTGTTTTTAAGTTATAATTGAAAACCCAATTTATTATCAAAATTTTTACTTTTAAAGTTAGCACCAGTTACTTGTTCGCGCGTTTAATTTCATAACAGCGCGGTAGGACTGCGCAGAAGTTTTAAACTTTTGAAATCTCCAGGGCAGGGCCGGATCGAGTTTTATTTGTTCCATCACGTGAACACAATAATAAAGGATGTATATAATAATATAAATATTGCTATGATTCCCCGTTATTTTATATCACTATCAAATTATTATAAATTAATTTTAATCCTATTGTCAACATTTCCATATTTAAACGGTCGTATACTGGCAAATTGAAAATAAATAGGTAATTTTTACTCTCCGCTACAAGATAGGTGCCCATCGGCTTCTTGTGAGTTTATATGTTTCTTATGTATTAAGGGCGCTATCAATTGATTATAGTACCGAGAGAAGTTTAAAGCCCGATGCGTCAGCAAATGAAAATTTATTTTCATTTAAATGAACTTAAAATTTATTCAATTATTTGCAAGTATAGTGGATTTTAGTTATCCTACAAGCAATCGCTATGAGTCACAAAAATGCTAAAAATGCAAATTAATGTTAAAACCTTAACATCTGAGTGTACGATGCCACAGTTCAACTTGATGTTCACACAAAATGTCACAATAAATGCAATACATACAGATATTTTTTGGAAAAAATGATTTTTAGCTTCTGGGACCCCCAAAACTTTTTGTTTTACCAAATCAATTTCACAATTCACAAAATTCTCAACTTTTTTTCTGTACGATTACAATATATTTTCACGCTATGTATGTTAAAGTAAAATTTCTCGAATCTACTTTTTATATGTCTGCCAAATATATACAACTTTTTTGTTTCTAGGACAAATCATCGCTTCCCATCGGCTGGGATTTCTTCTCATGAAAACAACTCTCCACCTGAATTTTGAAAATTTAAGATTACTGCACATTATATCAAGTTGATAATGCCGACATTATGGTAAAAGTTGAATAGCAACAACGATGACAAACTTGTTAAAAATAATCCAAAGCCACTTCTTCGGATTACAAAATAAGGAAATGTAAACGCAACAATTGATGAAAAGTTTATTAAAATAGACTAGCATGTAAATAAAAATATTTGGAAGTGTTTATACTTGCTATAACAATACATTATAGCACAAAAAGTTTATAAAAAAGGTAACTTAAGAGTTTAGGGCAATTAACATCCTAAATTTATTGACTTGTCATTCATCATCTTATGCTAGTTAAAAATAACATTCATTGAAATTAAACAAATCAAATTATCTATTACAATAAAATAAATAAATTTATTATGTAAATTTCACGTGTTACAAATTATTGTTAAAAATACCTTTAATTGTGAATTGCAACAACTAAACAATAATAATTGCTTAAAAAGAGTTAACAATTACGGTTACGGACAATCCAAATTAAAAGGTCGACGAAATTATGTGATGAAAACTATGTAGGTTTTAAATGTCAATTCTCTATCGAATAAAAATGCTAGTTCATTTTCACTGAAAAAATTATTCTACACAATTGCATGTACTCGGTAGTATATTAATCGACAGGTACAACTAGCACATTAAACTAAGTAACGAATTTGCATACGCCATTGGTTTAACATTTGGATGAGGCTGAAAATAATAAAATTAACACATCGATTAAGTCATTACATTTATTATCAACTTACCACTGCCTCATAAGTAGTATAATGTGGTATCATATCTATACCTTTCAAGGTAATAAAAGCACCTTTGTTTCCCATTGTATCACTACAAATAATAATAAATGAGATCTCTAAAAGTAGTTCAAGTGCAAGCGCAACTTACCAATAATTAGGCGCCGAAAACACCGTAATGCATCTATTATTATGAGCAACCTCGTAGCCTTCACTTTTCACCTCGTGGCTACGAATAATGTAATCCAATTTGTTAAGGGTTAAAAATTTTTGAGTAACATCTGGTCCAAATTGACAGCCAACACCACGTTTGCTTGGCGATCGACCTTCTTGGGGCATTGGATCGGACCAAAGTAATTCACACATTGGACCATCTTCAGGTGGTTGTCTATTACGATTGATTTCGCGAATTTCTGACAAAGTTACATCATCACGACTAAACAAACCACCGTGCATCACCAAAACGCGTTTGTTTAAGCAATGAGCCAAAGGTAGCCAGTTATAAACTTCGGTAAACAAATCGGCCATTTGTGATGTGTATTTAGCTTTTACTTCTCCATCGAATCCATACATTTGGTTCATGGTGGCACTTTCATGATTGCCTCTCGACATAAAGAAATGGTTGGGATACAACAACTTAAAACCAAATAAAGTGAAAATGCATTCAACCGAAAAGGATCCTCTATCGACAAAATCGCCATTAAATAGCTACAAAAAAATTGTTATATTAAAATTTTATCAAATTTAAATCCACAATTCTTACATAAGGATTGGTCGGGGATGGCAATCCGTTTAGTTCAAAAATGTTCATAAGATCAAAATATTGGCCGTGTATATCACCACAAACTGTAAATTTATCATCGTCTTCTATTTTAACGTCTATTAACGATGGTTGAGCCATAAGGTAAGTTTTTATGTCTAATAAAATCTAAAATATTGCGAAAATTAGTAACATTTTCAGTACAGACAACAAATAATTTAGGAAAGGTGTATAAACAAGAATTAAAGAAAGCTTTATAAGAAGACAAACAGTACTTGTGCTCTTTGATCAAGTTCGTAGCCGAAATATGAATACTAAATTTGTCTTTTTCTCGAATTATTATATCTTCAGTTCTATAAGATATTATAATGTATTATAATAATATAAACAATTCATTACGTTTGCACTCAAGCAAAATACTTCGTAATAATTTGATATTACAGAATTTTAATAGAGGGGCGCCCGGCTGTAACGGACCTGTTATAAAGTACTTTCTTTTATAGCAAATTAATACAAAAGTTCCAGCAAAAAAATCATATGAGAAAAGTTAAAAAATTACGGGACCTAATAACCCTGCTTATATAATGTACTTTTCGTTACAATGGACAAAATTTTGTATTTGAAGTAACAATTTATCGGTCTTTACAGATATAACAGTAAATAAAATTTTTAAACTCTGATTATCTTTAACTAAATGTTTATTTTATCAAAATAAACCTATGGTTAGGGATAAGTCGAAAATGAAAAACTGTACCTAAATTAACGAAATGTTAATTATGACTATAATTTTAAGCAAAAACTCTGTAATTATGTGTTATACAACCTACAATTTAATTTTTTTAAATGGTTTTCCCGACTACCATAAAAGAAAAGTATTATGATTTTGTAAATGTGCCGAAAAAACAGGAAACCAACAAATATATTGTGTATTTTAGGGTACTTTAAATTTAATTAGTTAATATAACTTTTATAGGTTTCGTACAGATATTGGTTGCTTTATATATTTTTATTGATCGAATTGCTTATAAGTTATAACATACCAAATCAGTCCATCTTTTAAGGTACATTATAGCCAGACGCCACTGTAGTTGTGGTCAATTTTTATTAGATCAAATCATGTTTTTGGTGACTTTGTTTAATTTGAATTTAATAATATATAAATTAGTTACACTAAGAAAATTCGACTATTTTAGGTAACCAAGAACAAATTAAGATTCAAATTTTTTTGATATCCTACAAAAATCCAAAATATGGACCAAAAATCAATTTGATATAACACGTAAAAGCTAATTAAGCATCTAAATAGGTACTAAATAATACGATCAACGCTGGTGGTATGAATATAAAATTTTAAACACAATTAAAAAATTAGTTCAAAGAGCACTAAGGTTAACTAACTGCTAATTTAAAAAAATTCAATTTATATCTTTACCTTATAAGCATATTTTCTATGCAATTTACCTTGGTTTTTATACAATTTCATTAATTCGCACATAAAATCTAATGTTACTTTACCATCTTCCAGTTCTGGTCCATTATATTCATTTTCAATGGCTAAAAATAAAAAATAATAATTCAAGTACAAAATTGCACGGAAAAACCTTACTCATTGCATCTAAGTTAATACTATCGGCGATATTCTTTTTAGTGTCTTCTACAGATATGGCTTTTTCAAAAGCGATCTTTTTGACTACTTTATTGCACTCGCTGTATTTAGTTTTAGCATCCTTATCGTTGGGACGAGCTTTTGTAACCTGCAAAAAGAAATAAAAATTCCGCTACAAAATGTTTTAAAACATACATATTCGTAATCTCTTAGAGCATCCTTAAATTTTCCCAAAGACATATAAGCCACCGCTCTTCTATAAAATCCCTTTATGTAGGACCGGTCCAACTGTACCGCCTTTGAAGCATCGTCCAATGCATATCCAAAGAATTCTTTCTTTATGAAAGCAATGCTCCTATTTCCGTAATAGATCGCAATATTAGGATTGCATTCTATTGCTTTTGTGTACAATTCGATAGCGGTATCGTAATCCTGCTCTAAAATGCAAAATTAATTGTTAGGTTATGTTAAAAAAATTGTTTAATTTTAAGATAAATATATTTAAAATATAAATATAAAACACAACCATGTGATTCCAATGCTCTTAACTTACTTTTAAAATATTCGTTCGCCTCATTTTTCAATCTCTCCCCTTTTTCGATATCTTCTTGAGAAACCACAGGTTTTTCTTGTTCGTTACTCATTTTCTTTTAAAATTAAATTAACAAATCACTGAAAATTGACTACTATTGAATACTGAAGTGTGTTCCTTATTGAAAAACCCTTTGAAAATTAAAATAGGGATTTTTGCCATTCACGTTTATATTTTTGACAGTTCTCATATACCATAGATATAAAATGTTATAGATGCGCCTTGATGAAATTTTTACCATAGCCATAGCTTTATCTAGAATAGAATTTGAGGTAGAGCAATAGAAATTTTGAGAAATCCTATTTTTTAATCCGATTGAGCAAGTAAGGCTAGCAAAAATAAGCAATGTGCAAAAATCACCAAGAATAAGTCTTATGGAACAGTCAAAGATAACCAAAATAGACCGTTTTATTAAAAACGGATTTTTGTATATTGTACGGGAGAGAAACATATACAGAAATTTTACTTATTCGTAGGTAAAAAAAATTCCTTCTTGTATTTCTAACTACCTTCTCTTTTCAAAATATGCAATGATTATTTTTTAACTCTTTGAAAAGATATTTACAATATTATTCAGTACCGAATACACTCGGCGCCTGTATTTCTTTTGTTCTGCTTAAAATTTCTTTTTTCACTAAAAATTTCACGTTTATTATCAAATAAATTATTCTTTGCATTACTAGATGTTATAAGGTGTGACAATTATTTATAAAAAAATATACATCTAAATACCAAACAATTATATTTTATTATCATATTACGAACATATAACAAATTGATTATAATTTCGATTCCATGTTTAGTGCTAATCGAGACATCAAATCTTCGTCTAAATAAAATTCTGAAAATACAAAATGTACAAATTTTATAATAACTATGAATATAGGCATAATCTCGACTTACCTAAATCTTTAACAATGGGAAACAAAATATCAAAATTTCCTTTGTAAATCACGTTTCCCTCTCTAAAATGTACATTTAAATGTGTAAAGGTACAAAATTATACTTTATTTTTCTACTTACATTCTTTTCTTAATTAATCCCGACATAGATACCAATTTCGATAAACAATTCGTCATTGTATCTAAATTTAAACAATAGGGATGAACAAATTTTTTACTTTTCAAAACTATCACTTCCAACTGAGATTGTGCCATAGATAGAATTACTTTTTCTCGAACAGGTTGAGTCATATTCTGAAATATCAAGTTTTATCTATAAAACCATTTTTGTTCTACATATTTTCAATTTACCATTGCAATTTTACACACGACGTAGTAGGTAAAAATAAATGGTTGCATGGTATTATACAAAACATGATGTAACTTCTCATTATTTCCTAAACAATAATTTTCATCCGAAATTAAAATTGCCTTAAGTTTGGTTAAATGCAATAAAGATTCTTGAAAGTCCTGAAATTAAATTTAAAAATAATCATTTGAATAATAAAACCTAAAAAAGAAGAAACTACTAAGAATGTTAAATATTAAAAACTACATTTTCAAATTGAACATCGACAAGATTTCTTAAAACATTGCAATTTCTCCAAGTAAAGAAAATAGTAAATACAAGTACTACTCAATCAAATCATGCAATCAAAACAGAAAATCCAGTAATATTTTTTGATTAAATAAGACATAAAATACCACACACCAAGTTATGTTGAGTTTCATTTGATACAAATTCGTAGGACAGCAGAGATTGTAGAAAACCATAATGCCCAAAGAGAACATCTAAGTGAGAAAAAACAATAAATAAATAAATTTATGTCGCCTCCTCCGACTACCAACCTTTACGCATTCCACTACTTTGTCGCATTAAAATAGTAACCACACTTGCAGGACTTATTAAGTAGTGCAATACAGGATTAACATAGATCTGCAACGTAATAAATGGAACAACAAATGACATACTTTGTTGAGATAAAGCATGCCCTTTTAACTTTCTAACGTCCATATTACTTGCAGAAACTGAATCTTTAACCAACACTACAGTGGAATCTTCATTAACTTGAACTAGATTTTTGTGAACTTCCAAAGTTAAACTAATGTCTTTTTCAGGATTTTGTAAATCGGTGATAGCTCCAAATGAACCAAAGATTGTTTTCAACCAAACTACATCTTTAATTAAATCGTTAAAACTAAACACTTGATTATTTAAGTAAAAATTGTTTGTTAAACTAAGTGCGACTAGATTGAACACAGTGATAACACATAATTTTTGTTGTTTTCGAACTACTTCGTGGGCTAACAACGAAGTCACTTGCTTTTCTTGCAAAGTTAAATCTTGCAAGTAAATTGGTTTCATGGCATGAACAGATCTGTCGATTGAATCTTTAAAATAATGTTGAGCCGATATGGGTTCTCCAAAATTCACATATATGTTTCCATAATTTTCTTTAATGATGCTTAATGATTTGAAAAAACCCTAAAAAACAAGTAAGGAGTTGCAGCAGAGCTTTCAATTTGACAAAACTATACCGATGTGCTTTCTTTAGGCTTCGGAACACCCAACAATTCAAATGCAAAGAGCTTTTCTTCAAGTACTCGATCGTAACTAACGTTGATGGGTACAAATAAGATGTCAGGTACTTGCGAGGTAAAGAATGATTTCAAAATCATCGATAGTAGACCTAAAATTTAAATAATTGTTTGGTTTAATTTAAAAAAATTTACGTACAGTAGAATAAAGCACATTAAAATCTTGATAATGAGTAAAAATGAAAGGGGGTAAATCATATATTATTTAGTTTTTACTGCCTCCTGAAAAAAATGTAAAATGATGGTTACGCTTATTGGCCCGTGAAGTGTCGATTTTATAGGGCCTTAAATTAAATATTTAAAAATTGAAAATAAATCACTTTTAAGTAAGTATTTTCACAAGTAAGTGAAAATAGTTCATAATTATCATAATTTTAAGGAACACAATTTAATTTTCAGAGATTACCCACATAAAAAACTAACTCGATGTGAAAGTTTAATTATGTGGTAAGGATTGTGTGAACCTTTATTTTTGAAAGAATCATAAATAATGAGGAAGTACATATACGCAAAATAAGTAAATTAACAAATTAACTGCTTAATTTGACCTTTTTATCTTAGGGAATGATCTATGTATGTTTCAGTTTTTCTATTTGCAGCAATTAAGAAATGAACTTTGAAATAACACATTAAAGTTATTAATAATATTAACAAAATGCATTTCAAAGATACTTTGTTACAAATTAAATATTATTTATGACATTGTCATAATCAGTGCAGCATCAGCAACAATATTAATTAAAATTACCAAAGTGGCGTGACTATTACAGACAATTGCATAATTGGTTTTCACAAAATACACGCAAATTACCACATATTGTTGCTTTTGTATTGTATTTTTTAACTACTGTTAATGTGGTAATGTAACTAAATGTCACACTTTTAGACTTAGATTTTTCTATACTATATTATACTAATATAAATATTGCATTGTGCTATTGATTAATATGCTAAGTCGTTCTATACGTTAAGTACGGCTCTTTAGATAATGATGGAACAGCTTGCAAATATGCAAATAAACGATTAGGATTAGGTTATCATTTTTTACGATTACAAATTTTATCTGATGCATAGGTAGTAAAAATAATAAAATCTTACCAAATTTGGGTGTTAATGATTTTCCTGTACGACTTCTAGTACCTTCAACGAAAAATTCTATAGGCAGATCTCCGTCAGTTAATATTTGATTAACATATTGACGAAACGTTTCCCAATAAACATTATCATCATTAAATGATCTGCGCATAAAAAATGCACCGGTATCTCTCAATATGCTGCCCATACCCCACATGGCATGAAAATCTAAAAATTCATTTTTACATTTTCTTATTTTTTATTAAAACCGTCATACCCATTCCAGCTGCAATTGCAGGTATTTCAATATTATAAGTGAAGCATATATAAGACATTAAAATAAAATCAGCATAACTTCTATGACTGGGTAAAAATATAACCGGTGTATGACCCATTAAACTTTTTACCTTAAAACGTTGAAAATAATAAAAATACAATAGAATAACTTAAATTAGGGTTCCTTCGTTACCTTCATAATATTGGCTTCGTTAACATAAATTCCCCGACACACCTGCTTACATATTTTAGTCAATACGAGCCCGAGCCATCGAATGACGGGCAATCGTTTGTTGTAACCAATTTCATCTAATATTAATTTAATTTGTTTTTCCACTTCCTCTTTGGTAACGTTTTCGTCCTCGCATATCTACAAAATAAAAATCATTAATTCAATAAAACATTTGAAATTTTTCGAAAACATGAAAAATCTTGAGGTTATAAGAAAATGGTTTTTTACCTTTCGGATGAAATCTTGTATTTTGGCACTTTGTAAAACACTCACTTTGTGATCGTTCGGAGTGGGTTTCTTATTTTGTTTATACGAGACAACCGTATTTAATTTACGCGAAACCCACATGAAATTGCTGGTTTCTTGCCGGCGTTCTTCCAGTACATTACGAAATAATTCGATACGAAGATCCATTTCACTTAAATTAAATGCTAAACTAACGATAGAATTTAAAAACTTTTATTTTGTGTAATGAACATAGTTATTTCTTGAGCACTTTTAAGAATATATTGACGCTCTTTAAAATCAGGTGAATTGTGATTCACACGCCAAGGCAAACGCGTAATTGTGTTGTGCGCGTACGTTCGCTGACAGTGGCTGACAGTAGCCCTAGTGGCGCGGAATTGACATTTCGCATCGATATTTTTTTGTTATCGAAGGCGATCGAAGTATTATTACTGTTCAAATTTAAATTTGCATACACGTAATTATTGGAGTAACCACATTAATTATTTAAATTTATTCATATCAAATAAAATAGTAAACAAATTAATTTTATTAACTAAAAAAAAAATTATGTAATTTTTAACATCGCAATTATTTTTAATACTACTTTGTTATCGCAATGAGCGAGTACGAAGATCAGAAGCTGAAGCCAAACATAAATTGGCTTTTGTGTAAATTAATATTTACAATTTACAATAAGGAAAAGTAACTTTGCTAATATTTTGTGGGTAATAAGTGCGCACCTACCTTTTCCTTTTAATTATGAAACTTTGCATATGGTTTCGATCTTATCATTCTAATTATTAGCAACTAATGACGACTTCCAGCTATGACATTGGTTTTAGAAAAACTTTTTTAAAAATAATATTGCGAACGAATCAAGTAATGAAGGTTAGAGAAGAACTATCTCCTGGCATTAGATTTTCCGTAAATATTTTAGGAAATTTAATTATAGTTTTAAAATCACGATTTCACTTTTGTATCTACTATAATTTTACTTTCTCCTCATAATAGCCAGGAGAACCAGCCCTACTCTTTATCTAACCAGTAGAAAATTGTTGTAGGTGTAAACCGCATTAGTTGCCCATGTTTCACGACGGTTTTCGAAAAAAATTATCATAGGTATAAAAATTTTGAAAGTTTTGTCTACAATTCATACCGGTTCTAACTAGTTTAGGACTTCTTCTCAGACCACATGTTGGTAGACTTCTTTCGAATGCTGGGATCTCCAGGCTGCTTGTCCCATGTGAGAAGCAGCTCTTATGCTTCAAGTAAGAGGGCGGGTTTTAAATTTAATTTACATTTGGTATTTAAATTAATAATACTATTTTTATTACGGTTGAGTCCGTTGACAATAAATAATGATTCTTGATTTTATTAAAACACTACTTAATAATTACACTTCAATCTGAAATATAATTTAGTTTTTTAAATTTGTTACGTAATGTTTTAAGAAAATTCTTACGTCTTTCCATTTGGGGGCGGCGAGGGGATTTATGATTTTCTTATTTTTGCATAGAGGAAGGGTGGCGGTCTAAAATCATTGAAAGTTTGCTTACGTAATACTTGAACGCCCCCAATTATAGAACAGACCTATACTACTTCTCCGTTGGTATATATTATTATACGTAATTTAATTATTATTATTTTATTAATAAATAACCTAAGTAATGTTGTGTGAGTAACGATTATTATTCAAAAACTTTGCACCTAATATATTATGTAGTACCTACTTACCTAGAGTATTAGGTTCAATGTTCATTATATCAATGGTAGATATAATGTAAGATATTATCGTAATAAAATTTGTTTCGAGTGCCTAACCTACTTATTTAAATTTGTTTACTCAGAAGATTCATAGTCCATGCAGTTGTAATTTTCAGTTTGTGTTTTTGTACTTTGGTCACCTCTAAAATAATACTATCTAAACAAGAGGTTCTAGAAAATTTCAACGAAAGCATTTGTATGACAGAAAGTTACATGAATGAACATTTATGAGTATAAACAAACATTAATAAAACTATTTCAATTTGGTTTTATTTCATACTATCTCAAATTCCAATAATGCGATTTTGTTAATAATAAAGATAGTAGCAAACGAGAGTATTATTCTATTTAAATAATAAAAATCATTCAGAAAAACAATCGGCTCACAACAGACTGCATATTATTTAAATAATTTACGTTTAACCAAAATAAAAAAGAAGTCAACGAAAACGCAAGTCATCAAGAGGCTTCAAGCAGAATGACTTGGAATTTTTAATATGTTGTCAAGGAGATACATCCAGGTAAAAACCTATTTGCACTGCACTGGATTATTGCCTAAAATAATGTGAACTTTATTCGGATGTTTAAATACTTTAATTTACGAGGCGTGAAAAATATTGTCCGATTGGGCAGTACCTATTATTGTGGTGCGAAAGTTGGCAAATTATTTTTCCCTTTGTAGTTTTATCACTATTACTTGTAAAAAATTAGTTGTGGAACTCATACTAATAATTTGTTGGCTCACATCTTTACAGCACAAAAGTTTTGCTAAAATAATACAAAATAGAACTATGAAAACTTTTATTATGTAAACCATGTAATATTGTATAAACACAATACCTTTTATACAATAATAATTTTTATAGATACTTCAAAATGAGTGTTTAATTTACAAAATTAAAAATATCATTGGAAATGACAGTTTATAATAAAATTGGTGATATTCATATGTATTTACATTACGAGTACTACAAAACACTTGTTACTACCAATCACAACTGCTACAAATGTGACTGACCACCAATACAAAGCATTCTGTGACATTTTGCTACATGCACAATATACAAAATAACATTTAATGCCAAGTTCAAGCAAGATTTTGTTCTTCGAGAACAAAAAGGAAGATTTCGAATTTGACGATTTGTACCATATTATGTACACTTTTCTACATCTAAATTTGTGAGTGCATTAATTCCTACTTGTGCATTAGTGGAACTTTAAAAATGCATTCAGGTACGAGCCTACAAATCAATAAACCACTTTCGTTAGTCACGCATATGCAAAAAACGTATAAATAATACCTATTCGATTCAACGTATTGATTGCCACATCTGACATTTTCATTTAAAATTAAAAAGTGGTGTAGTGCTCTAGTTATCTTAATTTGGATTCATAAAATAATTTTTCAATCCTAACCCACTAAATTACCACTTAAAGAAAAAACCTTTAGAATTTGTATGTGAAAAATTATATTTAAAGAAAAAGCACTACATTTATACAAAAGTACACAACAACGCAAAAGGAATTAAATTTAAATATTACTTTAAAAACGAACGAAATTAAATTTACAATTTGCTAAGAATGGAACAATATTTATTGATGATAAACCATACAAAAAAAAATACAAACAAAAAAATATAAAAAATAAAGATACTTTATACAATCTCATACAATCAATTATTGTATCGATTAATTCGTTTTAGTTGGCCATATTATTAAAATAATAATACACCTTTTGCAATCTAGCACTTTTTCAATTACAACAAATAAAACGTGAGTAATTTATCAAACAAAATTAAGTTGAATCAACTAAAAAAAATATTGTTCTATTCATGTGTTTGTTGCTCTTATCGACTATCCTACTTTCATTTATTTATTCATAGACAAATGGGAATAATTAAAAAAAGAAATGACAAAGAAGACCTACTTATATTAAATAAATAATTTTAATGCATACTTAAATCTCATAAAAACAATATTATATTTAATTATAACTTCATTATTAGGTTATTAATTGTTTATGACGTTGAATTTGATAACAGATATGCATAAACATAATAAAATATGCTACCAAAAACATAAAAAAATGATTAACTACACATGTAAGAATAGACGGATTACTACATTTTATATAAAGACGATAGTCCACAAGGACCGTAAGGAAATGAAGAGGATGTCACGATGATCGAGCAAGATCCCTGTAAAGAAAATCTGTTTGATGACAAAACTTGTTAAAATAAAGAAATTGTTTACCTTTAAAAAATGTGTATGTTAAGTTTACGTTTTTCAGCAACAACCTGACTTAGTTGTTTCGATAGGACGTCCTTGGTCAATCTTAACTTTGCTAGTTTGATCGGTGGCAGATGATGGTGGCCCCACACGATTTTTAATTTCTGCTGCCATCGTCATGAACGCTTGCTCTACATTTGTTGCATTTTTGGCAGAAGTTTCAAGGAATGGAATGCCTAATTGATCTGCATACTCCTACAATAGTAATAATTTTGTTTGAATAACGCCAATTGAGTCAACACTCCACTTTATACTACCTTTGCAGTTGTATAATCCACCACTTTCTTTGTGGTCAAATCATTCTTATTACCTACAAGTAATTTATTAACGTTGTCACATGCGTAACGATCGATTTCTTCCAGCCATTGCTTTACATTGTTAAAAGAATCCTGGTCTGTACAATCGTAAACGACAATAATACCATGAGCACCTCTATAATAACTAGATGTTATAGTTCTAAAACGTTCTTGTCCGGCTGTATCCCACTAAAATAATGATAAGTTATTAACAGGCCTTTCTTCAACTAGTTTTAAAAATACTCACAATTTGTAATTTAATTGTTTTTCCATCTAAGTCGATTGTTCTTATTTTCTACAAACAGAAAAGTAATTTGTGAAATAAATTAGATTAAAGAATAAGTCTGTTATAAACTTACAAAATCTACACCAATAGTACTTATGTAACTTTCCGTATAAGTATCATCCTGAAATTGAAAAAATTAAATAATTACTTGTCTAATTAACAGAACACGATAATAACTTACTGCAAATCGAAGCAACAAACATGACTTGCCTACCCCCGAGTCGCCAATCAAGAGAAGTTTAAACAAATAATCACTGAAAAAAATCAATTGTTTTAATCAGGTTAATAAAAATGCAATCACTTTTTTAAATAAGAATAAATCATAGGATATAAAAATTATCTGGAATTACTTATAGATAAAGCAATGAATCAGTGAAATAAAAATTGGACAAGAGATTAATTTCAAGACAAAGAAAGTTTACACGTGATTAATATTCTTAACAACACTACAAGAAACGTGAACAATTTGATAAAAAATTATGTAGAAAATAATAAATTTAGGTGGCTTGGATACAGAACTCCAATTTGTACATACAATAATATTTACATAAAGATAATTTTCTATTACTTCGTTAATTTTTTCGATTACTATCTAAATTTGGCTAAACTCCGTACAGTATTATGTTGGAAAATTAAAAATATATTTTTTTAGGAATGAATGAAACTAACATTCAGTACAGCATTACACACCACTTGTGATTAACATAATCAGAATGCATTGTGGTCTAAATCTTATATTTCTATTTCAAAATAAGTTTCCTTTTGAGATTTATTTTCCAATATTTTTATTCGTCGTCCACTAGCAACTATGTATTGTATTACACAATTTCTTGCTATGTAAATTTGCGCCGTAAAACGCAGATACTTCTGGGCAAAATTGTGTATACAATACAATATACAATAATTATGAGTCAAGAAAGTAACCACTGACAGAATGCAGTACTTGGTTATAACAGCACTGTGAGAATGATGGTTCGGGCGAGGATTGCCTGATCAAGTTATTTTTGACATTACATTGTATGAATGCGCAGCTTGAAAGATGCTTAACCACTTGTACAGTTTTCATACTGCACAACATTTAAAAATATGTATACACTTTAAAAGTGTGTACATGTGTGAACTGTCAAAACCGATATACTTGTGCATTATAAAAATGAACCAGCATGTTGATCTTTATTAAATGGCTAAACTGCAGTGTAAGTTTGATCGTCAAGTGTCGATTTATAAAAGATGTTAATAATAATTGAAAATGTTGAATAATGTGTAAACTTTTATAGTTTACGTGTGAAACAAAGTGCTACTAAAGTGTACAAGCCTGCAAGCATCTGAAGTCAATCCATAGATTGACCCAATCCAACGAATTACGATATTGTATTAACAAAGGACTATTATTATAATCGATCAAAGATAGATTACCGAGAGAAAAACCTTTACTCGCACCCCTTCTCAATGCAGCCTAATTTGAAGTCTACCACTTCAACTATGTATTTTGTAAGCTGTTACTCAAAAATTAATACATGTAAATATTGACTTTGACATAAGCTATGACTTGAATATAACCAACTTAAATTTTATTTATTTAATAAAAATCTTTATTGCTTATATTGAAATATGTCGCGTTATAATCACTCAACCATCAAACGGAGAACAATGATGACTTTTAGGATTACCCCCAAAGTTTTTGGTAGAAATGCCCCCAGACTAAGCCTTTTTGCATTTCATAATCAAATAACTTTTCTAGAGCAATCCTCGATGATCATATTGTTCTAGTGCTACACAACATTTAAAAAAAACATTACACCAGTCAAAAAGTATGGCCATGATTTTGACCATGTCCATGAAAATTTTTACATTTCTAATCAAGATTGTCGAAGTAAAGTTTTTGCTTGTATCTAGCGAAAGGTTAGTTTCAAAAGTTTCACCTTGTAGTGGTTCCAAATAACATCATCAAGTTTTTTAAAGGTAGTCAAAAAAAATCACCACAGCTTATCAAATTCGATAAGTGCCACACATTTCAATATGGATCCCGTTTTATAAAAATTTGAGTCGGATATTGCATTAAGAAATTGATGTATTAGAAAATTATTGCAACGATTCTCATTTTAACCCTCAAGTTGTTTACAGAAAGGTAACTAGCTGTTTTTATGTTCAGACCTTGACAATGAAAATTAAGAATCTTAAAAAAGCCGATTAACAATCAATGTTAATTCCTTATATTAAAATGCAAACCTGGTTAACTTGCACAGAAAAATGAAAATATTTTTATTATTATGCAATCTGCAATTATGATTATCTATCTGTAGGTAACCACTGGCAGTTTACATAAAGTCTTGGAAAATTAAAATTCCAATAAGAATTATTGTGCATGATGTTAAAAATATTGTCAACAAAGTCTAATTGATCCTATTAAGGTAGTATCATTATAATAAATATTTTTGTATAAAAAATTATTGGGAAACAGAATCGACAAGCCGTCCCAAATTTACTGTCCCGTTGACAACTTATACATCATATAATTCACTTATATCATATTATACCAACTATGAATAACCTAACTATCAATTGAAAAATATGTAAAGAAAAAAGGCAATCAAACAAAAGAAATCTTGAAGTAAAAAGTTTTTGGTTGAACCTGAAAAAAAGGTGAAAATGAAATCATAAGAGAAATAAATACCCCACAATACATTTGACTAATTGATCCATGGCACAGCCCTGCTTTCAAAATAAGATTTTTTAGTACCAATATTTGAAAATTTTAAGACAAAATGTCTTAATTTACGTTTGAAACACTCCATGGCAAAAATCAACACCTACCACCCACCATAATATATTAAATCATCACTGGTAATAATTAAGCAAATTAATCAAAATATTTTTGTAAAATTACTCCACTTGCACACGCATGAAAAAGGTGAGTCAATCATATGACGTAGCTGACACCCAGAATGATTAGGGGAAAACAAATTGTGGGTGGATGAAAAATATTGCACCAAACGAAATTAAAATGTTTACGAATATTAAATGCAAATCGTAAACGTAGCAGTCAAATAACTGCGCAATTAAATCGTGACAAAAATAATCACCATTGTACTAGTAAAAGTTAGAAATGAAACTGTAACTAAATCGATACTTACTATTCCGGATTCATTTTGTGTTCGTTTAAAATCTTACTATATTAACTAAAATAAAGTTATTTCACTATGAAATGACACTCAACACTAAACGGTTCTTAAAACGACTAAAGTTTTGTATACAAAAACTCAAATTTAGGATAATGGCTACTATACGTCCTCCCAGGTTATTACAACTGGTGTGACGTAGTGCAATGCCAAGTGGCAGCGCGCACGTAGATCCCTTTTTATTCCTTCTTGCGGGAAATTTAAATTTCAATATTATTCCAAAACTACTTTTTAATTATTTTTATATTATTTATAAGGCAGGGTTAATAATAAAAACTTAGGTTTAACTTTAAAATATAGCATTTATTTATAAAAAAATCTTTTTAACTACAATTCTATTATATTTTTATCAAATACATTCTGAAATACAATTTCAATGATAGATATAAAGCTAGGAATAACTTCAGCAATGCATTATTTAGAAGGAAATTAAACAAATTTGACAAAAACTTATGTTTTACCCTTCAATAATCTGTTTTTGTATTTATCATTGCATGTTATGTTTGGAGCCGTATAACTATCTTAGCAAACACATTGTATGTTCTCCTTTTCGGTTCAGGATAGTCAAAAGTATTGTCAAAAAATATTAGTAACTTACATAAGGCACAATTTCGTAACCCTATGGCAACTCCCCCCCCCCTTCATATACTTATCAGGAAAAAATAAATAACTCTTCTGTGAGCAATGCATATAGGTTGTACAGTTTTTATATAGGTCGATCGATCACGACAACTCTCACATTTTGTTTTTTCCTGGATCGAGAGTAACAACTTTCCTTTATTATAATCACCAAGGTCGTCAAGTTCCTTGGTTCCTTATTGTGTTTGTAGTTTGTACCATTCAGTTATTTTTACAAAATTTAGTATAATATGCTCATCTTTCATAAAAAAATCAGTTCGGGTTCCTCGTCAAATTTTATATACAGGATGGTCCAATTAATAAAGTTATTGAAAAACATTTTTGTAAAACTAATTTATTCAATTTAAATTTACGATCTAAAAATATTTTTGTCTATAGGTAGTGTTCCGTGTTTAAGCACAGTAACATCCTATTTTGTATTATTATGCATTTTTCTAAATATCAATTAAAAACTCCTCCAAACCTAAGCGTTTAGCAGAAACTACTTTGGTCCTTATTTATAAGCTTGACTTGAACGATTTACATTTAATATTTAAATATTATAACTAAATAAAATAAATTGTACTCAACTCTTTTTGCCCTGTGATTTTCTTTTACAACCAAATATCTGTATCATATTAATAGGTATAGGTACTAATTATCCTTCCGAAACTAACATATTTTAATTTTACTCGCAAGCTACGATCAGTCTCAGAGACAATCTAAAAAAATATAATTGGCAAGTTTTCTTAGGTTGAGGTATTAAAAAATTAGACTAAACCATATATCTCAATTGTTGGATATAGTAATAATTTTGTAAGAGTGAATCCAAAGTAGTGCTCAAAACACCGAATGTTAGTTCCGGAAGGTTGTATAATTATGTATAAATCAAAATATTTTCATTTAACTATTATCTAAATACTTCTCGGACTTCCTACTATACTAACTTTTAAGTACTACGTTTAGGATTTTTCTAAACCTTACAATGGATACGTATTCACATTAAAGCAAAACAAAATATATACCAGATGAATGACCTTACACCGTATCATAGATAATAGTATAAATTCCTGCTTCCCATTATGACGAGTAGGGATGAAAACGGTATCAATTTAAAGAAATTTTTTTTCCATGTCCAAAGATACCCAAGGCTTGATATTTTGTTCTTTAATTTTTGTTAAAATCTCAATAAAATGAGACCTCACCTTCTTTGAATTTCAATTCGATTAATGATGAACATAAACACAACTTGAACGTAAACAATGACAATGAAATTTAAACAAGACAACTAATATTAATTTAAAAACGTAATTTATACATTATTTTATTTGATAAATGTTTAACAAAATAACAAGTATTGGGTATCTTTAGAAGCAGAAAAATAATCTCGTTAAATTGATACCTTTTCATTCTTATCCGGTATAACAGAAAACACAAATTTAAAAAAAAATCAATTTTTGATATTATTTCCCTGTGATCGGGTGTAATGGCAGTTACACAGTATAAACAAAAATAATAACAAAACATGCATAATTAGGGTTTGGGCAAATTTGATTACGTTTTCCTTGCCAAATTAATTTCAAATACAGAAATCCCTAATTAATATAAGTAAATGAATTAATGTGTGTTACTGTTAGCTTTATATTTATAGTTTGTCCTACAGATAACGCATATATTATTTTTCAACAAATAACTTCGATAGGCATTAAATTCCTAAACAAACAGTTTACAATATAATATTATGAAAATCTAGTAAGAAACATACTTATGGCAAAATTCACTCCTCTTACAAAGAAGTTAGTGTTGAAGTTGAAGTTTTCCAAAAAGGTTTTTTTAATTTACTCTGAGAATTTTCAAGGGAGACAATAAAATTCGTTCATACCATGAAACACCGCCCTAACGTAGAAAAAATTATTACGATTATTTAAAATATAGAATTTTTTACTGGGAAAATTCTACAATATCTACAAATCAGCTATGAATTTTTGTACTTCGGCTAATTGTCTAATTGTTAGTATTTCCAAAATTTAAATTAAAAAACAATGGTTAGTTTAAATTGGAAAAAATAATTTAGGAATCCAACATTTTTTGCACAAATTTTAGAAATTAGGATGATCTTCAGAATTTTTATAATCTAAGCACGAGTGATATGCTCGTGCGAAGCAGGGAGATTGCTTATTAATAATATAGTCAATTTCAAAGCACCAACGAGGCCATTTTACATATTTAAAAATAAAAATAAGGAAACCTCAAGTTTAGTTTAGTTTATACAAATATTTCTCCTCTATGCACTATGTACCTAAAATTTCAAAATGACCCCTACGAACTACTGACCATGAGCCCTCACTACAAAATACTATGTATTTAAAATATAAGTTCCTTTTACTGAAAAGAAAATATGTAAACAAATTTTGCCATTTAGCATTTACCTGTAGGTTTCCAGCAATTCTGCAGTATTTGCGTGTTGTGAAGCACTAGTAATACGAAAAGATTAACCTATAGAAAAATTTGATTTTGTATTTGCTTCGAACCCTACCCATCCATATTAGACGAACGCACTTGTTCTGATCAACTGCACTGTTTTATATGTTGTTAATTCCAGGACCACTATACATGTGTTGCTATTATTCAACCCACTTATAATACGTATCATATGCAAACAAACATCAATAAACACTTTTCTAACTATTTAACATGCTAATTTAACCATTAAAGTTCTAAATTTTGTTCATATTATTGCGACTAGTTGACAAATCTTAAATATAACATACTTATTGCCCATTTTCTTTTACATCATATCTAAAAGATCTTGAGTATTGAAAGTTTCTTCATTACTTGAATTGTGTTTGGTATCATCCTCCTTTCTTGTAGGAGTACTAGACACATCAGTCTCTGTTCTTGTTAAGCTTGTTGAAGGAATAACAGTTTCGTTTGCAATACTTTGATCACTTTTATATCGTTTAGGCAAACTTGGCATTGGTGTATCATCATCACTGAGAAAATCAAAGTTATCTTTTCGTGAAGAAGTACCTTTGGTGAAAGCTGTTGTGATTTTTTCATCGTCGGTGTCATAATCGACCTCGCAACTTGATTCGGAATCTGATATTGTCTCCCTTACTCTACTGGTCGACGGCTGTGCTTCATTAATACTTAGTTGGCTTTGGTCGTATTTTATATCAATTCTTTTAAGCAAGTTTAGTTCACGGCCGCTTTGACTTTCCTCTAATAAATTAGTTAAATAACATATTTGTCTCTTTTTTTCATTAAACATCAGCAAAAATTCACTTGTCATTTTTAAATCTGATTGGTTTTTTATGTTAACAAACTCTTGAAGCTTTTGTTCATATTTATATCTTTCTAAAAATAAAGCTAAGAATAGGTAAACAATAAGTTAACAATACTCACGGTTAATTGCTCTCAATTTTTCTTCCTCTAAAGCTTTCTGCTTGTTAATTAAATCGGTGTACTTTAAAATTAGATCGTCAAAGATATTTTCGATCGCTTCTTGATGGTTCACCTAATTAATAAAGAAATTTATCACTAAACACATCTTCATAAATAATTTATGCTTCACCTGAGTTAAAGGGGTAGTAAAATATTTCATCTTGTGTTTTGTAGAACAGCGATGAATAACAAACTGATCATCTTTTACATCGAAACTCAAAGTCTCGTCCTGTTTGTTAAAGCATTCTTTAAGTTTGTTGAAATAGATTCCAAATTCAAGTTCGTGTTGTTCACTTAAGTTTCTAATACAATCGCGAGTAACCTAAAAGACATAACTATCCTACTTAAAATGCTTCATCCGTCTAATCTTAATAAATTGTGCACCTACCAAAGAAAACCATGATTGTGAACTCGCTACCACATAAAGACGAAAATTATCTTCTTCCCATTCTGTTTTAATACGAAACCATCGAGTTTTTTCACGATTAGAAACTTTTCTGTACAAGCACTGATTTGCAGTCATCATTTTTGGTGCAGTTGATGTTTGTAATAAAAGTTAGGTTAGGTATCGGTCGCCTTCTTTATTTACATACAAATAATCAACAACGGAAGCTTTTTATTTGTTCTTATTCAAATGAAATGATGGGAGCTATAGATAATCTTTTTATTAATTTTGTGATTTCGTGTAATTAACCATTTAATCAAATACCAAAGTCTTTTTCCGACCCATCGGTAAATAAAATTGTACTACAAAAACGATACACTATTTACAGGGAGATTGACAATAGGTTAACAAAAAAAAAATCGATGTAGATTTTTATAGATTTATTACAAACATAATACATTATAATTATGCAGCTTGATCTTCTCCCTTAGTCGTTCTGGTATAAATGATTTGGGCGTGATGGTGTACCACTTGTTTGATTAAACCTGTAACAAAATTCCAAAGTTAATAAAAGAAACAAACAAGATAATCTAATATTTTCTTATGTTTATATTCAGACTCATTAAATCAGTGTATTAACCGTCATGGTTATTCCGGTTTAAAAGTGATCATCACAAACAATACGTTCCAAATTAAGTTATAATTATTTCAAACTTACCCTTTTGATGGAGTTCGTTGAGTGCCCTCCTGGCTAAAGAACCACGGACCTTCAATCTTTCAGAAACAACTGAAGGTGTGATCAATTTGTATTGAGGAACTTCCTTGTACAACTTATCGTAAGTAGCTTTATCGAACAAAACTTGATTGTTCAACTTATCGCGAACTTTTCCTTTACTCCACTTCTTCTTCTTGGCTTTACCACCACCGGACCCCTCCTTCTTCTTTTGGGTCTTTTGTGGCTGCTTAGCAGAGGACTTGGAATCCTTCTTAGGAGGCTAAAACGTTAAATAAAAGTAAGTTTGTGAGAAAAAGCCACATTTTGATTAAATATTTTTTGTAAATTACACATCAGACTCATTAAATCAGTAATTTCTACCACGGTTCGTCTATATTTTAGGTTAACATCACACGTGTAATACAAAAAATATCAAGTCAAAATTTTACTTATAAAGAAAACCATTGCAAAGTACCATTGAAATTTAAATCAATTATGTGAATTTGTTATTGCAAAACTTATATTTTTTGACTTATTTAAAATGAGTACGTAATAAACACTTACCATGTTCACTAATGAAAGAAACTTCTGCACGGGAAACTACAACAACGGCGCCGGAAAGTGGTGCACATATTTTCAACTAAGCAACAGTGCTGCCGCCACCACTTAAAATTTAATTTCTACGCGGGAATTTTTTTAATTAAATTTTTATAAAAATACTTCAGCAAACGTTCGGATTTTAATTTAAAAAGTTATATAGATGCACGTTATGAAATAAATAAAAATTAATGGTTTTATCTTTTCTTTTACGTTGTGTCTTTCATGAAAATGAATTTAAATTTTAAACGCAGGTTCGTATTGGACACTGTTGGGCAGTGTCGTCCTAAGATATTTAAGATGATGGGTTCTTAATTTTTTTTTTTAATTTAGTTCAGAATGTAATGGTAAAATAATATAAAAATATGAAATGCAAAATTTATACTGGCGTATATGTAAATTCTGTTTACAACCTTAAAAATTTAAATGCCTAAAGCTTTAAACTAACCAATGAAAACCTGTTTTTCGTTTGATCTGTCGAGAAAGGTAAATCAAACTCGATAATTTATTATTAATTATTATAATATATTTTTCGCATACAAAGCACGATAGTTTCAAATAGACCCCCTTTTTATGACGTAATAACTAAATATTGCGCCACTGCTCAATTATGAAGTAATTCGGACACGTATGACGTATATTTTTTGGTTAACTTTTTCGATGCGGTCTGTCAGTTGACGTATGAATCAACGTTGTAAGTCGAATCAAAATGCAATTTTGGTAAAATTTTGCAATACTGCCTGGTTTTGGCGAAGCAATGCACCAGTATTTAATTTTTTCCGTTTAAAATCGATTTATATAATTTATACTAATTCAGAAAAATGTACAAAACGATGATTTAATGCGTGAATTTAAGTAAAACACCCAAGTATGATAATCAAGGAAAACACGTATGCAACCTGTTAAGTGATTTACAGTATTTTATAGAAAAATTGAGCATATGTGCAATAGTGCTGTAAATTATGGTATAGAAATATTTTAAATTAATTCGATTTTAATTTAAATTTTAACTTTCATTCAAATTGTTACCTTCTTAATTCATAACAATGCTTCCGCTGTCTCACAAAGATAGTTGTGCGGGTGGTAGTTTAGGCTCGAGAATAAAAGAAAGACTACATGGATGGATGCGCTTGATATTTTCCGATAGAAATTCTAGAAATTTGTTTCTATTTTTAATACTTAATTTATCATTTGCTTTTGTCGAATTATCCTATGGAGTTTGGACCAATAGTTTGGGTAATTATTATATTTAAAAATTTAATTGCTTCATTTTTTATTCGTATTACCTTTTAGGTCTAATATCGGATTCGTTTCACATGTTTTTCGACTGCACTGGGCTTTTAGCTGGTCTGGCCGCATCTGTTATCACTAAATGGAAAGCTAATGATAAATATTCGTATGGATATGTTCGTGCCGAAGTCATAGCAGGTTTTGTCAATGGATTGTTTTTATTGTTCATTGCTTTTTTTATCATGTCCGAAGCAGTAGAAAGAGCTATCGAACCACCAGAGGTAAATTAAACAATATAACAAATCTTAATATTATAAGAGGCGAGTGAGTGTTGTTTTTGGGTTACGATGTGACTTTCCATCACCAGTTCTTAGAATATTTAGGAATAATTTGTATCGTTATTCAAATCAGATTATCTCAAGTACTTTTGCTGAACTCCTCTTTTGCTATTAAAAAAGGGGGAACCCAATAACTGTTATCTTGATAAGTAGGGATCGGATTTATATGCATTGATACATATTTAAAGCGTATACAAAGACGCAGGCAAAACAATTTAGTACAGCGCAGGTTTTTGTAACCAATATATTACCGTAATAACAAGCGTAGACAGTAATTCATTGGTTACAAAAACTTGTGCTGTACTGAATTGTGTTGCCTGCGTCTTTGTATACGCTTAGGCTTAGGCATGCTAATTTCAGACGTCTTTTCATTTCTTGATGTCTTGTACAATTTTGTATAAAATACTATTTAAAATCATGAAATATTAAAATCGAAAACGAGGGATAATGCAACACCCGAGGAATGTGAAATTTTGACTAAGAATTTCTAGAGTGATGGAATTGCCCTAGCAATTGCTCATAATTAATTTGTCACGAATGGACTTCAAACACAATGAAAATTAATAAAATCGAATTGCTTAATTTTTCCCAATATACGATACAATATGAAAGAAATAATAAAATTATTTTTCCTATTGTTGCAAATGTAAAATCTAAATAACACTTTTTTTATTTTAGGTAAAACACGAAAGATTGTTTGTGGTGTCGTTTTTAGGATTTTTAGTAAATTTAGTTGGAATCTATGCGTTTCAACATGGTCACGGTCATGGTGGTTCTTCCCATAGTCACGGCGGTTCTTCTCATGGTCACTCGCATAATTCGCATGGACACTCCCATGATCATAATATCGAAATCGATTTATTAGCAAATGGTGATTCACAAATAATGAAAGGTGTCTTCTTACATATTCTGGCAGACACCTTGGGTAGTGTAGGCGTAATTATATCTGCTATATTAATGCAAATGTTTGGTTGGATGATTGCCGATCCAATTTGCTCAATGTTTATTTCGGTCTTAATTATTCTTAGTGTGCTTCCTTTAATTAAAGACTCTATAGTAATTTTAATGCAAAGGCAACCTAACAGATTGGACAACATTTTACCCCAGTGTTACCAAAAAGTTATAAGTTTGGCCGGTGTTTATTCGGTGCAAGAACCACATTTTTGGACGCTGTGCAGTGATATTTATGTTGGTGCTATTAAATTGGAAGTGTCGAAAAATGTAGATCCAAAATATGTGGTCTCTCAAACGCAGATGATATTTGCAGCTGTAGGTGTGCGACAAATGTACGTGCAACTCGATTACACACCCATGTGATGGAAATGTGCATTTAATGACAACAGATTGTGTATTGTATGTTTACATATGAAACATTCGGCTACCCTAAATTTAATTAAGCTATTTGTGAAGACAAAAACTCAAGGGACTATTAAAAATATTTAAACTCTGCGTTTTCAAAATTTAAATTGTTATAGAATTTTTATTTGATGGTTATTATAGTTGATGTTTTTTAAATAAAGTAAATTAAAAGTTGTTAATTTAAAAGTAGGTTGTGAGATTTATCCAGATGATTCAAATATTATTATTAATAAACTAAAGTAACAGGCAGATAGAAAGTGTTTTTTTTTGTACATTTTCATGAATATCAGTATTAACCTCATACATTTTTGATTGTAATCGTTGACGGGCGTCCTAACTAAGAATTAAATTATTAGAAAGTGTCTGCTAGTTGTGGTAAAAATATCACACTTATTTAATACTTAACAAGTTTTTTTGTATGTTTTTCAGTTTTAATAAATGTATAAAGTTCTATTTTTATAAAGAAAAAGCTGTACAAATTTTAAATAAAATTATTCCTCTTTAATAACTTTTCTCAAGATGGATGTTCTTTCCAAAAACTGGCATGTAAAATTGTTTGATCTTTTAGTTTTAGTAGTTAATTTGTATTAGGAGCTGAAAATGTTATTTTAAACGCTAATTTATAAAGATTTTTTTTCCAAATTAAAAAAAAAACGTCGGATAAAAACTGAGGTGATTACATTTAAATGATTTTTGAAGTATACATCTCGTAAGAAATGTTTTAAAAAAATTTGTAACAACCACTTTTATGATAAAATATGCTTTGGAAATTCTTCATTTCTGAAATGACAATTTTAATACCATATCTATTTAAAATTAATTGTGCACTATTATTCAAAGGGCACTTAAGTGTAATGTCGCTGATATCAAGGTAGGTTTCAACAACGCCGACATTGATGTATTTTTGGACGTGTAATTTACATGTTACATTACTGCTATGTTTGACACTGCTGAGTTTCTGCTAAATTAAAGTTCAAAGATGTGGGCTAATGAGGCAAAAAAGCTGTCCTTAAGTACCTAAGACAGAATAGAAATTACATTTGACATTAAACTTGTACTTACGTTTTAAGGTTACACCTTATAAAATTGACGTACCGTCTCGTTCGAATTCTACGTAAAACTGTAGGCTCATGGTCTGGCGCTTCTTTCCCAGTGCAAGGAAATACTAGATGTTCCGATGCTTTCGCAAGTGCGACTTTCAAAGATTCCAACGTTATTGTTCTATAGATTCTATGACTAGTCTCAGGCTTTCGTACAAGCTGTAACAACTTTGTCGATTGTGGACATTATTAAGACAGAGGTATCGAAAATATTAAACGTGTTTTTGATCTACTTTTTTAATTAAAAACTTGTTTTTCAGTGTAGTTTATGGGCACCAGTAAATATTTTGTATCAACCCATGCATATTAATTGCTAATATGACCCAACGAGTTTGGCATCCCAGCTTTAAGTTTTTACTTATTTATGTAACAACCTTTTTAAGTATAATGACATAATTAAAACAATACAAGGCGTTCATAACAAATCATAGTTTTCAAAATTTATTTTATAAATAAATAGTAAATCTTACACACTAAGCAGTCTTTTAAATGGTGTCCAGTGTCCACCTAAATTTAAAATATAAACATCAAACTAAGGGCCGATTTATTCACCTCTCGTTAATCTTTTAAGTAAGTAAAGTTATCTATAAACCTACCTATTTGACAAATCAATGTCACGTGGTAGGTTTATAGGTAACTTTAGTTACTGATAAGATTAACGAGAGGTGAATATTTCGGCCCTTAGTCTGGACAAGCTCTTTTGTTTTCTCTGGTTGCGGACTACTAGATTATTTCGACAACAGCTTATGTTCATTGTGAATCCAGACTTAACAATGAAACAAAAAATGCATAGCGCTCATGACAAGTCATATTTTTCAAATTAGTTTTACAACCCCTAAGTATTATTATTTTGCTATTGGTCCTTGTAAATTTATTAACCCACAAGCTATAACTATTATAAAATCCATATACGGAATTAATTTAGTACTAACGCAAGAATGTGATTTTAGAAAATTAAATTCTCGTATTCGTCTATTCACTCGTTCAATGTGAATTTTTAAGTTTGCTATTCGTTTTGTTTCCACTATTTTTTGACTGTCACTGACACTAGGTGGTCTCCATAAAGTGCATTGTTTTGGAATAAGGAGATTTTCAATATGTTTAAAACCTCGATCTGTCATTATAACAGTTCCAGGTTGTAAACGATCCAGAAATCCGGATTTTTCTATTATGAATGCATCTGATGTACTTCCTCCAAATGCGTTTGATATGAAATTCACTACACCGTCAGGAGTCGATGACACTAAATATTTTAAAGTATTTGTTTTATTATAATCGGACCATGTTAAAACTTGTTTGGCTGCATCAGTTGGTTTTTGAATTTCAATTTCGAAGCAATCAATAATGCACCGTACATTGCTGTAACGAGCTCTAAATAGTGTAGGTAATAGTGCTAATATTTTTTCTTTCGTAGGCCAGATTATAAACTCCCTCATTAGTTCACTAATGAGAGAGACAGATCTTAAAAATGTTCTTTTTGCAGCACTTTCTGACATTCCATAAGCATCTCCTAGTTCACAAAATTTCTGAGAAAGGCAGATTTTTTGCAACGTCAGGAATATGCTAGTGGTATCCAAGTCTGTGTATTGTTTGATAAGGTCGATTACAAACATGCATGTCTTACTTAAACCTATATAATGAGTTGGGTTCAAATTTACAATTCGCATTGTATGCTTTACAGCCATGGTCTCACTTATGCTGATATTTTCAGGTGAATGTGTACGCAATATTACGACAGATGTTTGTGTTTGTTTACTTGTGAAAAAAGGTTTGACATCTTTTCTATGTACACATTGAGATTGGTGTAACGCGGGCTTGTCCTCTGGTGTAAGACATTTTTTTATTTCCACTATACTTGTAAAAGGTTCTTCTTCGATCAACAGCTTCTTGGATTGCTTTAAAACTGCATTACCAAGAGCATTCGTCAGTGGTCTTTTTCTACCTTTTTGGCAATCGAACCTGTGTGGTACAACAGTTTTTTTCATAATTTTTATTCCACCTGTCAGTTTCCATCTCATGTAATTTTCCATGTCGTTTTCCAGCTGCAGCATAGAACCGAAATTCCAAGTAAGTCTTTGCTAACTTACAATAAATTATACACATAATAATTGCTTAGTACTTACATCAAAGTGATCTTCACATACAAAAACATTGCTAGTTTTAGACATAGAATGAAAATCCCGCTTTACGGCGTTAAACCATAACCGTCTGCGTGGTTCGTCTTTTGGCAATTGAATGAAAACTTTTTCTGTAGTTTTTATAGATGTGTTTTTACACATTGGGACAATGCACCACCGGTAGCATTTTACGTTGTACGACATTTTTAGATTACTACCACAACTCAACAGTCAATAAAAGGCAATGTTTATCACAAACGAAACAGCTGTGTTTTGACGTGAGTGTATTGTATTTACTAACCAGTGAGGTCAGCGTGCGGCCATGACCATTTTCCGAGCGGGCTTTTTAAATTCTCAATCAAATTGCGATTCAGTGAAGTAATTTACTTTTTTCAGGTTTGAAAAACTTGCAATGAAGGACATTAATAAAAATCTGACCTTTGGTTAAAAAGCTATAAATAGACAGACAGATATACAAACCACGAGTTAATTTATAATAGCCCCTCTATTTTCGATCGGGGGTTTAAAAGCAATAATTAATTAAACTTAAAGAAATTGAGTTTATTTTAATGTTTAAAGTACAACTTCTATATGGTTTGATCTATTGACATAAAAGGAGCTATCTTTCAAGTCCTTAGTTCAGTTAAAAAAAGAGTCAAGTTTGGCTTCCTAAAAGCTATAATTTGAGAATTGACAGCTGCCTGCCTCCAAATACATTCTGTGTTAGTCGGAAGTTAGGGTACATCATCTGCACTGAAAACTAATTAGGTGGTAACTTACTTTTTTTCTGCATGTACCTTTAAAAGAATGATATGCCATAGTAGGAAGCAAAACCCAACTCAGTACACCGGAGTTTTTCCAACTGCTTCCCTTGCTGCAAACATCTTTTGAGGTTTTAAATGCCTAAAATACTTTTCAGATAGGGATTTGGTAGTAAAACTAAGATATTTATAAGATAATAAATGTTTTATTTTTAAGTCTTTTATATTATTTTTAAGCCACCATGCAAGTGTATTTTATTATATCCAACCCTCGTATAAGAAAGTGCTATTACTAAAATATTATATTTATAAGCTTCATTATTTTTTGAGTCACAATTGGCAAAACTAACTTGAAAATAAGCAACAACTCGTATCGATCATAATACGTAAACATATCATCAAGTTTACAAGTTTTATCCATTCAAATTAGTTGTATAATCTATAGTTACAATAGTAGCACAATTTCAAGTCTTTTATTTACATTAATATAACTAATTCAAATCGTTAAACTATGACGAAAAAAATTATAGCAAAATTAGCATTATTGCACAACAACAATCTATAGAAAAATTAATCGATAGGAATGAATTACTACCTACTGGTATAAAATAAGGAATACTCTTGAAATAATCAATGATAAAATTTAAATTTTATACAATAATTATTATCATCATCATAATATAGAACCGATTTTTTAAAACTTAAAATTCAAACCTGTTACAATTTAATAGAACAAATTTATCTAAAAGATATCGCGTCACTTTTCCACTATACGCTTTTATTTTATTAAAATTCTATTGTACTAAAACAGACGATCCATTCGTTGCATTGCTATTTTGTTCCTATAAAATAAAGCTCCATTATATAATGTTAACGGTAATTTTATTGCAAACTTACTTTCAAACACACATCATTTGTGTCCAAATTTGATAATAAAACTTTTTTATCTAAACTATTTGTTTCATTTTGAGCACCGTCATCCTAAAATTGAAAACGATGAATATACCAAATTGTCATAAAACAACAAGTTTCTTACCTGCCGATCAACGTCTGTAGTTCTACTTTGTAATTGTTCAAACAATCTTTGTTTTTCTTCTAGTGCTTCAGTTAATTTTAACTGAATTTGTGCAATTTTTGTTTGTAACTAAAACGGAAAGTTTAAAATTATGATAAAAACTTCGAAGCAATCAAGTTTACCTCTGATAAATGATTTTGCTCTAAATTTTCTATTTCAATTTCTTTAGCCCTTAATTCTCTTTGCCAGTGAATTTCTTCTTCTTCTATACGATTTTGAAGCGTTTTCAAAATTCCCTCCTGTATATAACAAAACTAGCAATTAATTGTTGAAAAAATGTCATTTGCATTTTTACAAACCGTTTTATCGATCACCGATTTATAATGATGAACCTGAGCTTGCAACTTGTCCGATTCAGATTTTGACTCATCCAATTTTGACTTTTCTAAATCTTGAACATAGTTTTCAATGGCTTTGCCCATGTCGACAACCCACTGCTCGTAAGATGAACCATTCGTAATTCTAATTTCAGGGAATAACCGTTCTATGAACTTCTTATTGGAATCTCGTTCCTCTAACCGTGCTTGCACTATCATGTCCTTGTGAAAAAAGCCAACATTATTATTTTAAACTTGTATTAAATATATCAAAAAGAGTTTCTAAGAAAATATGGAAAGTGATGAACCATAAGTACAACTTTAGAATAAAGCGACTTACATCTAAATTTACAGGCATAGATTTTGAAGGTCCCAAATTATTCCTACTCTCGGCAGCATTTAAGGCATCCATCACTTTCCAATTCTTTTTGCGTAACTCCTATACACACGTAAATAGGTTGATAAATAAATTAAGGTGGTAACAAAAACGGCAAACAAAAATGATATCCACTCCAACTTACATTATTTTTATTTTTTTGTTCGTTCAAATCTTGTTCTAACTGATTTAATGAAGTCTTGGACGCATTTAACTCAGCAGTATACTTAATTTTCTCGTGTTGTAACTCCGATTTAACAGAAGATAATTCATTTTGCAAATTTAATAATTCCTCCTTATGACTTTGATCTTCTTTAGCCAATCCGTTGGCTTTCAACATTTGTAATTCGGATTTTTCAGTCTGTGCATCCACCAATTCGGCTTTCATCTAATGTATGTAAACAAACGTTAAATTAACTCAAAACATTTTTAAATATCCATTTCAAATACCTGAGTAATAGTTTGTTGAAGTTCCTCCTTTTGCTTTTGTAAATTTTTCATTTCTTCATAAGCTTGATTATTGCCCATCTCCAAACGTCGCATTTCTTCTGAATTTTTTTGACAAACACTAGTGAGTCGTGCTACTTCGGAGTTTAACTCATTTTCCTGTCGGTGAACCAATTTCAAACGATGTTCAAAATCATGGCTGATATCCTAAATTACAAGAAATTAAGTAAAAGAAGAAACAATATTATTATTTTGTTACCTCAAGTTGTCTAATATAATTATCCTTATCATCAATTTCGGTTTTAAAGTGATTTACTTGTTGTTGCAACTGCACCAATAAGCCTTGATTATGTTCCTTCGAGGCTAAGTTTTGTTCGGTCAACGAACGTAATTCTAAAGTTAGCTGATTATTGTGAGTATGAAGATCTTGAATTTTGGCATCTCTCTCTTGAGTTTGCGCCAAATGCATATCAAGCTGTTGTCTTTGCAACTGCAAGGCAGCGTTTTCTTCCCGTAACTGCCTAATTGTCAGTCCTTCTTCATTAAGTTGTGCTTGCATTTGTTGCATCTTCTGATTAGTATTATGCCAACGACCATTGATGGATTGAATTTCCAATTGCTTTGCTTGCAATGCCTCTTCAAAGCTTCGAACTCTTTGCTGCAATTGCGACTTTTCGGCAATTTGTTCTGCGCGAATTTCTCGCAATTTATTTTGAAGCGCCAAGAAAGTTTCTTGTTCTTCAGCAAGAGCCTTTTCTTTTTCGGCTAGTTGTTTTTTCAACTTTTGAATTGGGTCAGATTTGCCCTATTGTAATGTAAAAAGAAAGAAATGTTTTTTTTAGAAAAAAACTTACTTGTGATTTCAAAATTAAATGATAAACAATTACATTACCTCACTCCACTCGTCCAATTTTACAGGAGCCTCATGCTGCTTGTTTAGTAAGAGATCAATAAGTATTTGAACTTCAGAGCGAGACAATTCAGCATTACGCACCACATTCAGTAGAACTGGTAAGTCGATCTCTCCATCTTTGGGTCCTACTAGACAATTTTAAAAATATGTTATTTATTATATTAAACAACGAATTTCAACATTTACCTATTTGTTGGAAAGGATTTACTTCACCTTTCTTTTTTTTCTTTTCCTTATTTTGAACGATTCCATTGGTTTGGAGAACGACCTGCGAAGCAACAACAGCAGGTTCTTGCTTTTCGGGAATAGGCTGGGTCACTTCCGGCTTAGTTTTTAAGGAGACTTCCACAGCAACTTTACCGTTTCGTTCCTTATTTTCTTTACTTTCAGTGGTGTTGTGTTGGGGCACCTTCTTGGTCTTTTCTTTGTGCTCTTGAGTCGAACCATTTTGCTTTGGCTTTGCAACCTTTTCTTCCTTCTTTTCGACCTTGGGCGCAGATTCTTCCTTCTAAATAAAATTTAGATAAAACAAATATTTCTTTTTAAATTTGATGTTAAGCATACCAAGTTAACTTTTTAGTGCTTCCAAACTTTATTAGCATGTTAATTAGCTTTTAATATCTATTAATAAACGCATTTTTAATTTAAACTTCATCATTCGAAGTTAGCTTGCCTTCTAAATAATAAAATGTGCGAAACTAAAGAAGGTATTAATTTTAAATTTTATGAAAACTATTTATAATTTCAATAAAAATTTAAGAGAGCACAGTGCAGGGGAATAAATTTTATGGTTCTGCAAACTAGCTCGGTTAGAATATATTATAAAACTAAGAAAAAATGTAATTGAGGTAAGCTACACGATAAGATTTGAATTATAATTTGTTGTTATTAAGTTGTGCGTGTGTTTAGAAAAAAAACAACTGCAAGAAATTCAATCGTACGTGCATTTGTGTGTTCATTTGCATGCAGTATTAATTGCTATAGGACGGTAACCACAGACAAGAAGATAACCATTCTACCTAATGTTATCCTTTCCGCCATCGAGCGTTAAAGTATTACTACACTTTCAGCTAATAATATATTCAATATTTGTATATTATGCAATGTTAGTTTGTTTAATGTAGATAAAAACTGTATTTTTCTCTTTACTTAAATTAAAAACAGTACAAATTCTTTAAATTATTGGAAATGGCGCCCGAGCAAAAGCAAAATTTGCTTTTAAAGAAAAGCAAAACATGTGAAGATAAAGTCCAGACCTTGGTTGCTATTATATAGATACCTAATTTATGCAAGCTTAACGAAACAATAAAAAATAAGAATTTTAAAAACTTGAAATCTTAGTAATTCTAAGAAATCTATTTTTAACAAGTTTAATCAAAATTACCTAAACTATTTCCCAATTAGTCACATTTCAATATTAAATCCTGCACTGTGGTTTACATTTTGTTTATCGATGTACACTTAATTTTATGGCATGTCAGGTTTCGTCATATCTGATTTGATTTAACTCAAACAAAATATATTATCAACAAAACTTCAATAAAATCAGGTAACTTACGACTTGTAAATGCGCATGTAATAATTCAAAATCATCTTTAGGATGCAGTTGTTCAAAATGATTCACAGCAGGGACGTCGATAAGGTCAACAGCAACCGGATTTTCCACGAGCTTGTGAATTAAAATAGGCCGAACTTTTTCCTTTTTCTTACGCTTTTTCTGTAATATAAGCAATATACAACATGCAAGCAAAATTTTGTTATTGAATTAATTAAGCAAAAGTGCAATTCTACCAAATCTGTTATGTCAAAATTTTAAATGAAACCTTTTAACGTAAAATTCGAAGAATCTACAAATAAAAATTGGAACAAATGTATTTAAAGTAAACTAATTCAATATTTATTTATATGTTAAATGGTTTCCACAGTATTAATTATTTTTATTCTCTACAACGAATTTATAAATAGTAAATCAGCAGGGAATTAGTACCCCCCCCCCCCCTAAACAATAGTGTGTTTATTTAGGTATTTGTGACTTAATACCTATTTAGTTTTGTTATGGAAGTACAATAAATAAAGTAAAAATAAAGGTAAGAACTAGGTAACTCAAGAAATTATTATTTCGAGTACCCAGTTCTTACATTCAGGTGACGATATATGGATTGAACCTAAACCGAAACACTTATTCTACTAAACTAAATCAACACAAATAATATGATGATTTCTTATCATTTTAAAATACTGTATTAATTTGTTTTTTCAGAGACGGTCATTAGCTTAGCAAGTTATTCAAACAACTACTGACACTACGGTATCACGTTCAAATGTGTGGAGAATTTAAAATTTCTTATGACCATCTCTGTGCTTCGGAGGGCATGTAAAGTTGTTGGTCGGTCCACCTGGGTTGATGATTGAACACATTCCTCAATCCAGTTTAAGCAGTTATGGGGTCTAAATGCTGAAACCTTTATCTAAGAGAAAGAGGCAAATTATAGTCTTGTAGTGAACAGAAAAGGCTGAAGATGATCATAATGATTATTTCTTCAAGTCAACAAAATTAAGAGTGCCAGCCTATGCAATAGTCGTAAAATATTAAAAAAAATTTTAAATATAAAATAAATTTTAGTTCTTTGCCCGGAGAGTGCTGCTATTTGTGAACACGTTTTTAGTATATAATATCTATAAATTAAAAAATCTTGTTTTAGGTGATCAAAGTTTTGACAAAATTCTTTTCGGTGATGCAGGAGAACACTATTGTTGCCAATCACTTCCCCCACAGTTGAAAAAATTTGAAGATCTTGCCTCTGGTGTTAATAAATCCAAAATACTTGGTACTTCCCCCAGTTCAAAATTTTTCCATTGGCTGATAAGCTTAAAATCAATTCTAATAATAAATTTTGAGTTTTATATTGATTAATTGCGATAACAGGAGAAAATAGCAATCGATGCATTTCTGCAAATGACCCATTTGTTCTTACTTGACAAATTTTGAAAATGTTATAAAAGTTTACATCAAATAATTGCTATAAAGCTCAAGGAGATTAAAAGTTGTGACATAAATCATTAGCAGAATGGCGCAATAATAAAATAATAAACGGTTATCAAACTGAAAATAGGTGAAGATTATTTCTATATAAAATTATTTTTAATGCATTATCATGTCGCATCCGCTTTGTGATCACGTTAACTATTGTTATCTCAGCCTGTTACTGACAAGGTCACTGACCTCCATTTCGATTCTATAAAAAGATGAAGATATTTTGCAAATACTTTTTGTTTTTTATTAAGAAAATAATTATTTACTGTTAGTTCACGTTTCCTTATAAATTAGATAGAAACAATCAGCTTCAATTTGCATGATTCCATTAAATAATTTTCTACTTCCTATGATAATAGAACGTTTTAATTATATCAGCAATTTAAACTAAAGATAATTTCAAAGTTGATTTATCATTTAAATTGACAAAGCAAGATCATATTAAATTAAATTTTCGTTAAAATCTAAAATAGGCTTTCATCGATTATAAAAATCTAAGAAGATGATCAGCAAGCTATATAATTCTTTCACATCATTGTATTTAAAACCACACCATTGCAATGCAGTTGCAATGTTCAGATACCGTGGGAAAGGAAAAATTGTGTCATTCTTAAATAACGTACAAATGTTACTAGGGCAAGTACCTATAGTATTAATTTAAATTTTAACTGATGAATGAAAAATCAAGATTTCGATAGCATTGGCTGGTTAATTTTTTGTAGCAGGAAAAAAAAATTTGTTGATAAGGTATTTTAGAAGTTATTTAAACGCGGGGGAGGGTATTAGTTACCCCCATGACATTCCCTCAAAGTGCAACAGAATGATTGTTCCTCATAAAGATACAGACATATTTCACAGTTAGCAACTTCATTTTTTAGCAGAAAATCGCGTTATCATTTTAGTTTTTAGTGAGAGAAATCGCGTTATCATTTTAGTTTTTAGTTAGAGATAGTAATAACCATTAGCAGACCAAGTTAGCAACCCACCAGTTGATAACCATAAATCCCACCCAATTATTGATTGCTTTAAATAAAATAGAAACCGAAAGTGATAATAATTTTTTTTGTGAAAGATTATCTGAACATTTGGAAACTAGTTTTATAGGCATTCCTAAACTTGATCTTGAAATTCTGAATAAAATTATCATAATTTTTAATTTTAAACAGACGAACCCAATTACAGAAAAAATTATTCTCAGCATTCTAATTCAACGGTTCAAGAAAAACGCAAGGTATACAAATTGAGATTTTGGTTCATTTTTTCGAGAATTGCAAACAGTTTTTTTACTTTCTACTACGCTAATTATAGATTAGTCATCCAAATATTTGTTTTAGTTATAATTTGAATACATTATCTTATACATACTTGAATATGAACAGTCTTACTAATTCAGCCAAATAAATATTTTGATTAAACTTTAATTAACTACACAAAATAATGAAAAACAATTAAAATGTAAAATTAAAAGCTGCTTTTTGCTGGCAGTAATTAGGAGTTTTTGTGATTTATGTCCAAATTTGAATGAATAGTCTACATTGTGGCGTTTGCTGCTTACTTCGTCATTGTTTACTTTTCAGTAATCCAACAGTGTCTGAAAATCAAATGAATCGGATGGCAAAAAAATTCATGACTTCTTTTCTAGTAGAATTGAAATTAGAACAACCTTGTAGGAGAAAAAAATTCGGGAATTTTATTAAACTATCATGGATTAATCCCATCCCGCACGTTCTACGAGTAATTCCGATTGATCAAATCGTCTCGTAAGACAAATAATATATTCTTCTTTAGCCTCTGGTTCCAATAATATGAGCTATCGGTGAGCTTTCAAAGTTTATTTCAACTGCATTTGTGTTACAAATGTTACATATAAACACGCTGCCCGCGCCACTGGTTTTAATACATTGAATTTAAAAAATTTAAAATAAAGATTGTTGAACTCAAGTGGTTTTCGAAACAAAATCATTGCTATTGTTAAGAATTGGGCAGAAATGAGTCTACCGTAACTGTGGTTATTATGTTTTTCAAAAGATTCAAATTTAAATAAAAAAACTGCCTTTTAAAAAAATTCTTCTTACATGAAATCAGTGACCTGTGCTTTCTACTACTGTTGGTACTTTAAGCACACGATTGTTGTACATCCGAGGTAGGCTTGCATCAGATATGCCTGTAACTCTGGTTTCTTTTATTGCTAATTAAATCTAATCGTCAACACAGGGGTGTACATGCCCTCCGAAGCACGAATTTTTCATTGACAAATGAAAGAATTTCAACATAAATTTAGGAGTTGTTTGGAAATAACATATGAAATATTTTGGAAACAACAAACCTGTGACTAATAAGCCTGCTGAGCTTGCTACAAAAACTAAAGAACTATTCCTGATGAGAAACTTAAGGATTTAAGCAAAAAGTTATTTCTATACAAAAAAATGTAATAGGTGGACTGTAAATCATCATAATTATAAAATACCAGAACGTTGCTGCTCCAGCGTGTAATTTTTTGGTAACCAACCTAATAAAAACATGCTGATTGGTTGCTTTTTTTTTACCAACAAAGAAATATATCAAACCACTGTATCTCTATCTCCAGCTGTAACGGCTTGCACATCGGTCGAGTTAACTATTAACTTATTAGGAAGTCATATAATTCTATATACATATTTTTTTTTAAGACCATTAAAAGAGAGATCCACCAGTCGAGTTTAGGTTAGTGTTAGGAAACAATATTTTTTTAATACCACTAAAAAAGATATCGACCAGATAGCTGCCCGTCCACAGACAAGCTATCACCATTATAATCTAACTAAAATTTTTCAAAATGTGAAGACAATCTGCTCGCTTCTTTAATTAGAGAAACATCGATTTGACTACTTTGGTTTTAATTTTATTCAAAACAATCAGTTACTGTGTTTTATTACCATTTAAGTACCTATAAATCTTGTCTTGAAGTTAAAACCAAAGTAAGAAATTTTCTCCAGTTATGGGAAGTTTAACGTTAATTAATAATTAAATTCGTAAAAAGTAGAGAATAAAAACATATTTTGAAATATAACAACCACTGGCAGTGCATGCAACAATTCTATTTTTAAATTCAAGAATTTTGAACTTATTAATAGTTAATAAGGATAACCTTAGATACCACTAATTTTTAATAATCAATGTTAATTTAAAAACAAGTCCACATGCATCAATAATAAAATTCACACCGACCTTATTGACAACTTTAATATCTGCATTGGTATCAATTACTGTGGGTTCCTTAAACTCCACATGAGGCTTTTGAGAATTATTATCGGATCCCGTAGAAGATGATCGAGTTTCGGGATCTTCAGATTCTTCTAAAACTTCAGATTCAGAAACCTCGGCGACTTTCTTCACCTTCTCCTAAAAGATCCCACATAAAATTAACATAAATCAAATCGGCTATTGCGCTATTACGTACTTTTTTGTTCAGTTTTTTAGCTTTCTTTTCTTTTGGCTTCGGACGAGTGTGCGAACCTAATAATGCCTTAGCTTGTTGACGTTGTTCGGTTATAGCTTCTTCGTAGCTCTTTTCTTTCATGCCAAATATGTATATAAATAATAAAATGGATCCGGAGACAATAAAAACACTAACACCAATAACGGCCGATTGAATATCCATGATTCTACGAAATTCAATTTTTGTAATAGCGTAATAAGTAGAATATTTAACGTAAATTGTGCCTATCAGTTAAGCAAGTGAAAAAAAATTGAAAGCAGTTCATATAATTAAATTTTTCGATATCCGAAATTAACTGAGAAATAAATAAATTGTATGTTAAATTATTGTTATTGAAATAACACCCGAACTGTAAAATATTACATTTATAAGATGAAAACTGATGAAACGATCAAGGCCACGTAGCAAATCATGGACGGCGGTATATGTATATGTGCATAATACGAATTCGCCGGTAATAAAAACTGCTTGGTTTTAATATAATTACAAGTTAAAGGCTCGGGCGATTCTTAACGTAATACTCACTTTAGAAAATTAATGAATGTATAATCAATTGAACAAAATAAACTAAATTATTGTATACACGACACAAGAACAACCTACACAAACCAGGATACACAAAACGATTACACGTTCAAATAGAAAGATCCTAGACAGGGTTAATCTCTTAACCAATAATATTCTCCAGTTGTCAAATTTGACACCGAACCCGTGGCGCTACTTTTAAGAATATTTTAATTTGTGTACTTACAACGACGTTTAATAAAATAACTGCAACTTAATTGTTTTTCAAATTTTACACTATTTTAATTACCACGTAGAGATAAATTGTTAGTGCTTAATACTTATTATATGTACAGTTTTATTTAAATTAACTACGTTAAAGTACAACACTCATTATTTTATTTTATTAAATAAGCATTTAGATAAGACGATAAGAGTTTATTAGTCCCGGGATTTCCCGCATCGTCTTATAACTTCGCAGGACAGGACTAAAATACGAAACCAAAATCTTCAATTCCATTCACCTGTCACTAGTTTTGGATATTATTTTAAATTTAAAAAAATATATAATTTATAACTTATTAAAATAAACGAATACAGTAGATGGCGGACTAAGGGAGGGCAGGGGGCCCGCCGCCCCGGGCCTGTAAGAAAAGAAGCCCGATTTACGTTAAATAAAGGAGGAGAGCGACTGGAATTTGTTATCTTACTCTGAGAAAATACGACTCGAAAGTAAACGGCGAGTACTAAATTTATTTCATTTTCACAATATAAGGCAGCTACTTTTGTATTACAATAATAATACCTGCAGAAATTTCTAACGTTTAAGCCCTGTTGACATAGGCGCCGGATAGGGGGGGCAAAGCAGGGCACTTGTACCCCTTAGAAAATTAAATTTTTTGTTTTTACCTAGCTAGCGCTCGTAAAATATTGAGTATTTTCCTTTAAAGTCATAAAACCTAACAAAAATGAATACTTTGCCCCCCTCTATATTTAACTTTGCCCCCCTCTATATTAAACTCTTCCGGCGCCACTGCCTGTTGACTTTAAAAACTTAATTTTTTTCGACTGCGGTGCTCGTGGGGGCTTCGGACCCTCCACCCCTTTGATTTGCTCAAAAGTATTTTAGGGCCAAGGTCCCCAGAGTGTGTTAATCCGCCACTGCTAGTGTGTTCCTTGATTGATATGTGTGGTGTGCGCTCGATTAGTGTGCACTTCGTTGATCCCCTTAATATGTGGATACAGTGAAACTCGATGGGTCGCCATGGGGAAATTTGGGCACGGCGGCATTGTGCCCAAAAGAATTGGCAAAATGCAAAATGTATTGGCAAAATTATCAATACCAAAATTATGGAAATATTTTTATAATAATTTTTTAAGTTTATAGTAGTATATTTATTTTTATTTTTTACCCCATTAATCACTAGTCAAGATTGTTTGATGGCACGTCATGGTCTTATAAAATATTTCTTTTAAAAATATGACACGTAGATCAAAAATGGTTGGCCACCCCTGTCATAGGGAATGGCCCAGTTTGGAACAGCCGTTTGGATGGCAGTACAGTTCGGTACACACCCGGATTCGGTGCGCCGATAAGGGAAAAGCAAAGTCTACATATTTTTAATACACATACATAATAGTATATTGATTATTGAATATTACATAATATGTATTACATATTACAGATTACATATTACATATCGCATATTGCAAATCGCATGCCGCATATTGCATATTGTGCATTGTATTATTGTATACGGTATTGTATATTGTATAATAATATTGTAAATAATAAAAAGAAAACAACAAAAAATTATACAAAGGCAAAAAAAAACTTATGACTTAAATTTTCTTAATTTTTAATTAATAATTACATATAGGTAGTACTTAATATAATTAATAACAAGCAGAATATTAAGCATAAAAACTCTTTGCAATGTGCCAGCATAAGACTAATTCCGGTCTTAATAGTCCCATTTCAAACATGATCCATCTTGCCAACAGATTACATAGTGTCGAGAAGTTTGATCTGTTCCAGCCGTCATTTCGGGGATTCAAGATCATTATTATGTGGAATATTGATTTTATGCTTGGTGTTTAACTTACAACGTTTAGTTCTTTTATTATAATTCCGTAGATTTATGTAAATTGAAAAATAACAGACAACCAGAAAAAAATTCGTTGTAATATTGTTTTTGTCATTTTTGGGGAATGTAAATTCCTCCTTATGCTCAAATTACTATAAAATACATGTGATAAATATCAAGAGCTCTCTTTAAAAATAAAATACTTTGCATTATTCTAGGTACTCGAACGCTTTCCAGTCTTCCTTCCCGTTACTCGTTTGTTTCATACTAAACCTTTTTAACCTTTTTGTTCGAATGCATCATTAATTATTTGTTAATCAACTAGGCTTATTAGGTTTATGTAAATCTCGTTAATCCGTTTATGCGCGTCACTTCATTTCGTTAGATCTTGCTCTCCTCTCAACCTTTTTCACCAAAACCTTTCCCAAGTCCTACTGAGTAAGCGTGCCAAATTTGATTCAAATCGGTCTTGGCTTTTCATTTATTATAAAATATCCTATACATAAAATATCTTTGAAATAATTATAAAGGTGGGATCACATTTCAGATTTGACAACTGATGACAGTTCGAGTTATTTCTTTTTTGTGAACATTTACAATTTTAATTTATTAATATGTTGAAACGAAAATTACATGCATTGGATTATCCTCAAAACTGCGTAATAAATACGAATGGTACGTAATATTCAATAAATTGTAACGCTAAGGTTTTTATAACCCCAAAATTTTAGACGAAAAAGAGTTACGAAAAGTTGTTGTATGGCTGGAAGAAAATGTAATAAAGAAATGCAGTTCAAAAATTCTCGAAAATCTGCGTAACGTAGCATCTTCTGAATGGAACAAAGCTTTCGACGATTATAAGAAAGTTCTAGGCATTTATACAGGAGAAACTCTTTTAGAACAGATCAACTCGATTGCATCATATGCTGTAAAACTTGAATATGTTTCTAAAAGTGAGTATACATAATTTTTGTTTAGTAATAGTTGATCATTTCTTTCGTTTCAGAAAATGTGTACGAAAAGAATTTGGCAGAAAATATAGAGGTTTCACATGCTCCTAGTGTTATTACTGAAAATCCACTTGATCGTCTCGATTGTAAGACTGACAATTTACCATATTAATAGTTTTAACATTTATATATTGCAGTTACCACTCCAGAATTTAAAGAAGGAATCTCGGCTATAGCTAAAACATTAAATATTTTGAATCATCCAGATCCACTAATTACTCTTAAAGCCATCAGTCAGTTTGTATGTAAACGTTTGAATACACAAGTGTTAGCGAATCCGAGTAATTTTGTTGTTAAGGTAAAAAGGTTTTACATTTAATAATATAAAAACAGTTCAACATTAATTTATTTTAGGGAACCCCATTTCCATACGAAAATGTCAACTTCAATGCAAACCTAACAGATGCGTCATTGAAAGAAGCTTCCAAAATCCTGCACCTTATTTATATACAAAACCTAAGAGACCTTCAAACAAAAGTAAATGAATTTATAGTCAAAGCGCAAAGCATCACGGCAGATCCAAAAACAAACACAAAACTGGGAAAAGTTGGTATCTAAATTGTTTATTCGACAATAAACACGATTCAAGATATGCTTGATTTATAAAATATTTAACTCAGTAAATGTTTATAAAATGATTGCTAGTTTGATGGTATCTTGTTGAAAATTTCTTTTATTCCCAAAGAAGCGCTCACTGAAAAAGATTGGATTAAAATCGTCAAATGTTTATAAAGCTTATACTTACATGTTCCTAAAGCAAACAAGGTGTATTTTGATGGGGTTGTTTGACCTCTTCCAACTGAAATCAAATATCCACCTATACCTATGAAAGTACATACAGCAATGATTTTGCACGATAAACAACTTTCGTTATCTGCCATTTTCGTCCTCAAGTAAATTTTTAAATCTGCAAATAATAAAATTTAAATATCAAAAACCACTTTAAAATTATTCATCTTTCTTATAATGGTGTAAAAATTTCAGTAGATGGCATTGGTTTTGTTGTTCTTTGTATGATTATGGGTAGAGCAGTGCTTCTCAACCTATTTGTATTTGACGCCTTCCTTACAGGGAAGGATTGGTGCCTCACGAACAATCAAAATTTAATATTTTATATTGTTATGATTTAAGGTCGTAAAAGCCACAAGACTTGGCTAAATTAAAAATTGCGGTTTTTACTTTTAATTAAAAAAATGCGATAATATCTGCTATCTCTGTTGACGTCACATAGGAGATATCTATTTCTATTAAAATTTTATCTGATTTAAAGAGGATTTTTTTACAATACTGTAGTGGACGTCGATTATTCCAACATTGAATTTTAGAACATTTTTCACATCCTGTATACTGGTAGCATTTTGTTTATTTATGTTATCTGCACCATCTGCTTAAATTTCGTTTTGATTTTGTGAAGGTTGTGATTGGTTGTTATTGCCGTGATTGTCAGAAAACATACTGGTAAATAAATGATAACCTTTTCAAACACGCGTAATCACGAAATTGAGATTATTCACGAAATAGAAAAGAGTTGGTAACAATAACTAGGAACCCCAAATTGGTTATGAAATGGTTAGCTTGAGTCCAAGTACGCACACATACACAGGTGTAAGTAATACAAGTTGTGAATTATTTATTTATTGTTGTTATAACCTAAAATGTGATTCATACTAAAAATTGTGTCAAATTTTAGGGAGCTACCTTTTTTAGTGATACAGCGAATATGGAAGATAAAGAATATTTAGAACCTATTTTAGAATCTTTTGGAATTTTCAAACCATTGAAAACCGTTTTTCCATTTATTACACATTTGGTGTGTATTTTTTTGTTAGAAGTAGCAGCCATCACATTTGCTATTTATCATCCCGGTGAACAATACAAATGCAATCATTATTTCTTCGTTTTATATTCCCACGTAGCGTTTTGGTTTTTAACACTGGTAAGAATGCATGAATCTCTACACATATTAAAGATATATTATGAACGGGACTGTTGTAGATAATAGATCAAATAGCTAGAGTAAAACATTACAATTTACGATTAAATGGATATTTGGAATTTTACAAAAAGACGCTTCTCCATCATCAAATTCCGTTTTACATTGTTAGTCTATGCACGGCAGGGTTACTGTTGTTAGAAACTATAATGCATCATATATATTCAGATCAATTTATTGAAAAATGCATTGAAGGAGGACTTTTATCTCCTACAACTTTTGTGTGCTTGGTGCTTAGTCTTGAGTTTGGTATTCTGGCAGTTTTTGGAGTTACATATATCGGTGAGTGAGAAACATGCAAATGTAATAAAATAAATAATAATTTTTTAAAAAATTTTAGTTCGAGTTATAAAATTTAATAAGCAAAAACCTCCACCCGATGTGCAAAAAGAAGAATGGAATGCATGTTCGTCATCAGATAGTTTTGCACAGGGTGAAATTGGATATAGACAATTGGGTGATAAAGTTTACGATTTTATTGAAAAACAAGTAAATAAAATATAAGATTCTTTTTGTTACAAATTTCATAAATGGCTAATCGTTTTTAGGCTGATTTAATAAGACACCTGAAAGATCATAATGCAAGGCTCGGTGAGAAACTGATGGTTTTAAATGCTCAAAGACAATCGAGAAGTAGAACCGTGGCTAGTAATTGATTTGTAAAGTAGTTATTTAAATTATTTTAGCAATGGAAGTGTGATATCTTATGTTCTGAATTTAAATACTCAACCCATTGAGTTTTCTTCATGTAGAAATAATTTTAAATATTAACCAACAAAAAATAACTTTTAGACTTACCTACATGAAATTATTTTTGTTATCATAGTTTACCAAGCTCATAATTATATTATTCATTTTTATTGTACATAGGTTTATAAATAAAAAATTTTAGAGATTAATATTAACAATAATTTAATTTTATTTTTTTAAATAAATTAATTTAAATTGGCAAATGGTGGTTTGATTGGCAATTTGCTAATTAATTTTTGAAATCACGAGAATATTTTTATATAGAAATCATAAAAAAAAACGAAAGGGAAATTTAAAATTTTCAAAATATAAATACTTCTACAACAATAGTCAATAGATATCCAAAGCATAACGTGAGCAATGAGCATAGAACATACATACAGATGGCAAGTCAACACATGGACAACAAAGTTTTACTGCATGCTACCGACGGTTTCGAGACTACTTCCAAGAGATTTCTCATTATCGGGCACACATTAAACTTCAGTGACTATGCACCGACTAACGCCTCCGCATAAATATGTGTAGCTAAACCTTCCAGAACTTTTTTTTAGAAAAATAGAGGAAGAACCAGCAGGTTTCCTGTCCTTCGTGAAACACAAAACCTAACAAAAACTCTTCTTGGGTATTGGAAGATATTGTGGAACTGATGTGTAGATGAATTTTAATATTTAAAATTATATATTACTTGTAGGTACGAAATTAAAAAGTATATTGTAATATATAAATATATAATAAATGAAATGCATCGACGCACCAGCATAATATTACTGCTATTATAATATTATGATTTATTTAGTTTTTAGGTTTATTTAATTTTTTGAAAAGGTATAACCGGATAAGCATGTAAAAAATGCCCCCAGCGATTTTTAAAAATTCATATAGCTGATCGATTTCTAATTGAAAATTTTTTTTTTTTAATTTCAGCTTTTAAACCAGGAGGGTTACCACATAATTAAAAAAAAAAGGATTTTTCAGTATTTATTTTATTGTAACTATTCTACTGAATATTTTTTAACAAAACTTTTTTTAGTAAGAATTATCGGTAAGAGACGTTAAAAAATATTGTTTTATTAAGTTTTTAATCATCCCTTTAAAAAATAAAAAAGTTTTTGTCCTTTAAAAACTTATCAAGAATAGTACATTATGCACCAAGGGAATAAAGTGATCCTTTTTTGGCTTAGCCGAGAGCAAAAATTACCCTCAGGCCAAAAAATTCACTTTATTCCCGAAGTGCATATACTGTATTTTGCAAATGCAGGAAGTAGAGTCCTGGCCTAGGGCAAAAAAGTACCGCTTTACACCCGCAAATCGGGGTCTAAAGCGAGCACTTTACCCCTGCAATTGCAAAAAATAATAAATAATTTTTTTTAATTATGTCGTAACCCTTCCGGTTTATAAGCTGAAATTTTGAAAAAAAAATTTTTTCAATTAGAAATCGATCAGCTATATGGATTTTTAAAAATCGCTGGGGTCACTTTTCACATGCTTATCAGGCTATACCCTTTGTATGTTATGATATTTTAAAAAAAGGTAATTATCATTTTTACGTCGACGATGAACAAAATTAATCATATTGATTAAGAAATCTATAAATTCAATGAATTTTTTCATAAATACTATTAGGTATGAATTATTCATAAGGGACACGATGGGTTCAATTTTTGAAAAAATCAATTTTTTTTATGATTAATTTTGGTAGAAAATATATCTTTAAAAATATGTTTTTAATAATATTAAAGTTGAATTCGATTTAAAAAAAATGAATATCACTGAAAAAAATAATTGATGAAACGTTTTCATAGTATTCATAAATTCATAGTATTGATGAAAAAATCTTTATTGTGATGAATTTTTTGTTCATCAATTTGATGAATTATGTGCATCGGCGGAAAAATGATGAATTTTTCATCAATATGATGAATCCTTTTTTTCGGTGTAGCGAGTGTGATTTTGGTACAAAATACTACTCGACCGATCATTCTGAAATTTTAATATGTATTACGAGAGCGGATTTTAAGCATTTTTGCTTATTGTCAATTTTAAAAGCAGCTCTTTGAAATTTGAGATCTGGGGCGAATTACATAAAAATAAAAAGATATATTTTAACGTATAGTTTTTCATGCTTTTTTGCGATTTTTCGCTTACTTTTACTGTTGTGCTTATTTTAAACTTATTTTCGAGTTTATAATTTAACTTTGACTTACTCATGCTTATTATTTTATTTTAGTACTTATTTAGGACTTGTTTTTATTGTCATTTAAATTCTTGTTAACTACTTAGGGTACGTTTATGTTCTAGCTGTGATAAGAGCTAAAAGCCGAGATACTAGCGAAGCAGAAAAAAGCAAAACGTTGAAGTATATTATATGACTGTTATATAGAAGCAGAGGGCAAGCTAGTGTTAATTCATAGAACAGCGACTAGAGCTGATATTTCTTCGCTCTGATCACTTATCACAGCTCCAACATAAACGTACCCACGTACCCTAATATGTGATTTTTCCACCTGCTTTATTTTAACTAAATTAAATAGATTTTAATAGATAGGATTAGTTCTTAACATGTGAAATTATATAATGAAGTATCTACATGATTTATATCAACTCTATAATATAAAAATATTAAGGCTTTTTATGCAACGCTAAATGTTATAATAAAATGCAAAAATTAAATAAAATTCAATTTTATTATAACATGTAAATCATTTAGATATTTCATTATATAAATAGATTTTATTACGATGATTTAGTGATTTCAGTCAGCTTTTTCGTTTTGTTTATCTGGCATTGCCAGATACAACTTTGTTTTGCATTAAAATAAAAATAAACGTTAAAACGCAATGATTTGGATCAAAATCATATTATTATTTTTTTTGAAAGAGCATTGAAAATCAAAAACTTTCAAAACAAACGATCCGATTGGTGTATCTCTCGCAATGTTATCGATATTTCAAAAAATCATATTTCAAAAACGGATGGTCAAACAAATTTGAAAAAATCAAGAATGAGTATTACATCGGTCTCAAAAACATAAAATGTTGAGAAAAATCAAGAAGGGTCACCAAAAAAAGTGCCCGATTTAGCATGGAATGTTCTTATTTTTGGCAAACGTTTTTCCGTTTTAGGACGTTCCATCAGTGAGCCAAAATTATGCACGTCGTCAATTTCGATGTTTTTTTAAAAAATTTGTAGCAAGAAAAAAGCAGTCTGGAAAAATCCCAAAAACTATTTTTGTATACTTTCAAGATCTACTAATATATTTGCAAAGTTTCATCTGAATACCTCTTTTTTTTCTTTAGAAACATTCCATCAAAGAAATAAGAAAATTCCAAATTTGAACCCGTCATGTCCCCTTAAAATAATGAATTTTCTTCATCGGAGTAAAAATGATAAATTTTTCATTCCCCTTTTTACAATACATGCTAAACCTAATGATTGATTTAACAAATATATCGAATAGGTAAATACACACATTATGTGCTGCATCAATATTGTTGAACAACATAATAATTAATTATTATTATTTGCATGTTTGAACTTTGAAGGTGAAAAATTGATGAGCGTTTTACTTTTTACGAAAATACGTATCAGTCATCCTGTCACTTTCAGTGAAAGTTCAGAGATTATTCGTTGGTATTTCATTCGAGATACTTAGTAAATTTTCCAGTTATTCACTTTTAACATTTTATTTTTTTTTTCTTATGAGAAGCAGATACAACTTCCTACGTTATGCAATACCTACGGTAAGGCTGTCCTAATAATTACAGCAAATTAAAGGTTTTGCGTTTATTTTGATGCACCTATTCTTATTAATTGGAGAGTTTATATCTTATTAAGAAATTTCGCTTTTCGGTATTTACCAAAACAGGAATATTACGCCATCGATGTTACCCAAGTACACTTGAACCAAGATCAGTGAAAGTATTATACAACAGTCGGTATTGCTCTAAGCAATATTACACCTTCAATACCTTTTAATGGGAACATAACTTCGGATTTTAATTTTACTATTACTTTTATTCGTAAACAATAAAACAATTAATTTGGCTTTATACTTACAACATTTTTAACAATTAGTACCCAAAAATTAATTTGTTTCCACATTTATTTAATTTTATTATTTTTATTTAAAATGTTCAACATGATAGTAGAATACTTAGTAGGTAGATAGGTACTTCTATTATACAGTATTAAATTTACTTAATTTATTGGTAAACAAAATATAATACATTTTAAAGAAAGCTTCATCCCAATCATATTTGTAAATTAATTGCTTCCGTAAAATATCGTAAACATTTCCTTGTTCTTCAAGATCAAAAGTAAAACAGAAAGTGTCGTACCGACTGAGATTAATCGGTTAGCATTCCTCGAGATTGCTTTTGAATTTTCAATTCTTTTCATGTGCTACCTTACTGAAGACGCAAGTTGGTGCGCTTACATCTCACAAAATTCTCATGACTTATTTAAAATGGTGTAAAATTCGCGCCGTTTTGTGCGTTTTGTTTAGTTTGCATTATTTAAATTGTTATTGTGCGACGGATATTGCATCTAACGAAATTATTAAAAGCGGTAAGAATGTTAATTTACTTGACCAGGTGAAATTTGCCACAACAGTCAAATTTAAATTTTTTTAATTTTCGGTTTGGTAGGGACCAGTTTTTGTTCAATAAAGTATATCCTAAGCAATAATTATTTATGATCCAATACATTTAACATCTTTCCGTATATATCCGTGTTATAATAAATATTAATATAATATAGTATCAAGCATAATAATTCATTTTCTTCTTCTTTGAACAATAAAATTAATTTATATGTTTCTTAATGGAACAGTAAAATATTATTAAAAATTAGTCAATTTAATTTGATGTTACTTTCAGTAAGCTATTGTAAAAAACATAATTAAATTTATAGTATGATAATGATGATTAGTCTGACCGCAAACTTCTTCTGGGGTCGATTTGGAAATACAAAATTAAAAAATAACCTACTTAATCGCGAGAACCATCTATTGTTGTAATTAACACATTGAAAAATCGTATTTACTACGCTTGTAAAGACGAACAATGAGGACAGCAATTAAGTGCAGGTATCATTAGAATTGTATAATAGCAATTATTACACTTACAAGTATGTAAAGCTAGAAAAATATATTTTAAATATATTGGTTGGGCAACTTCACCTTGCATTTTATTAAATTAATTCCACTTAAAAATATTAAGTGCATATAATTAACTATTTCAGTATAATTATCAAAGTTTAATGTATATTATAAATTTTGAAATTAATATACTATGTACTTAACTTGAGATTTTTCTTTTCCAGTTGAATCCCCGCTAAATAATTCAGTTATTATTGTCAACAAAGCAAACGTGACTAAAACGGAAAAAAAAGCAAAATTAAAATTAGTGTGTCCTAGCATTTCAACTCGGACACCATTTTTTGCACCACCATGTAAATCAACAAAAGATTGCGAATTTGCAGCTTTAAATCTTGTATGTTGCAATAAAAGATGCATTACAGGTGTAGGATTGGCGAAACCCGAACAAAATCATTCACGTAAGTATAAGTACATGAATAGGTAATTAATTACTTACCTACTTACAACAGTGGTTTGGAAAATTTTCAATGTAATATGGAGAAATATTACTCAAAAACTGAAAATTTTTAAATTATTTTTGGTCACATAATTTGGTATATTGTATAGGTAGGTAGTCTAATACTTCCTATATAGGTACATACATCTATAATATTAATAATATTACTAAATTTATAACAACATGATGCTGCAATTTTTTGTTAAATAATTTTATTTCGTGCGAAAATTAATTAATTATATGTTAGAAATAATCTCAAACCTGTCGATCTCATTATATTGCACACACAGTGGAATTTCTGCTTAATATAAATTTCAAAATTAATAAATTAACAAAATTTATTTAGTAGGTGCCTATCTACCTACAAATTTATTTTCAAAAGAAAACCTTCTGAATTATCATTTCATAATAGATTTTATTTTTGAAGTTAAAAAAAAATTAATTAAATCTTTGCTAACGATTTATCTGATGAGTTGAAGGTTGTTAATTTCAAAAGGGAAACTCGGTAACTATAAGAGATATGAAAAAAATGGATGGCGCATCCTCGATCTCTTTTTTCGAGAAAAGCTCAATGGCCAAAACCAGAATTCACTATCTTGTTTTGTTTTCGAGTTATAGCCAAAAGTTCGAATTTTCGATAAATGTCGATATCTTGGTTGTTTTTCAAGTTTGCCACATGTCTTTGGCTTTTAAGAATTAATCTAGCTGCCAGGGATCAAACGAATTTTGGATCCCGAGGATTTTTGGTTATAACAACAAAAGTATAATATAATTTGCATTATATATAATAATATAATCCTGTGTATAATCACCTATATTATATTAACAATAATTATTATTATCGATAACTTTCATTTTAGCACTTTTTGGAATGGTCGACAGGGTGTGCCCAATAGATCCCATGCCAGAATTTCTACCAATTAAGGAATGCAACGACGATAGAGATTGTGGAATAAGAATATGTTGCCCAGAAAAACCTACTCAAGCTGTCGAAGTTAAAAATTATTGCAGAAATGCTGCACCAAGGTTTAATAAAATGCCCAGAGTGAAGGAAATGTTACTGCGTAAGCTACAAATTTTTATTTAAAATAATATAAAAGTATCTATAATTTGATTATTTTAGCTTTTAAAAATGTTGTGAATTATTTACAATGTTCTCCACCACCACCCCCATTACTGGACATATTTCCAAAAGTATGTGAAAACCCATTTGATTGTTTTCCGAACTTATGTTGTCAAGAAAATGGAAAAAAATTCTGTCGGCCGCCAAAAAAATCGCTTTTAGCGTTACTAGCAACCACGGCACAGGTAAAATAAAATTTAAATTTACAAAAAAATATTTACCTAATTACAATTTTAGAATGTGGGTACATCCGAATTTGCCAAAAATTTCATCAAAAGGATTTCGTAATAGGAAGTTTGTGTATCTGGCCTAGATTATTATGTAATTTATTGTTATTAAAAATACTTTGTAATACAAATTAATTTATTACCGTGTTTTGAATGTTAAAAGGATTGAATTAACAAGATTAAAAAAAAAAACGAATATGTATTGCCTATTTAGTACAACTTAACATACAACTTCAGATATTTGATCACAACTATTAACTTTCAATCTAATTGTCTGCATGAGATACGGAATCTTTTCAAAATCTTGTAAGTCTTCCCAGATTTGTAAGCATATAGGAACGACTAAATATTTTTTAGCTTCTAAGGTTTTAATCATTAGCGACGACGTTGCTTTCATGCCCATATTATTTTGTGAGTAGTGTAGGCGGCCTAATGCAAGAACTAAAACTCTAAACAAAATTTCACATTATTAAAAAAATTTCAGCAAGAAAATTTTTCAACTTACATTTGACTATCACTGGGTACATTTAAATCCTCCAAATTAGTTACATTTACTGGAATCGATACCGGATAACCACCTTTTCTCATTACAATCACATGGTCTATATGATGGCCTAAATTTGTGGTAACGTCTGTTGTTAAATAATTTTCTCCGCCTAAAGCACATTCTAGAGAAGCTTCTAAAGGAAAATTAAGAACCGGTTTAAGTTTGGATATTGCACCCTCTATTGCCATTTTAGAAGGTAAAAGGTATTGCAGTTCTGGTTTAAATGCTTGAACAGCTTGATTTATTAATAGGATATTTTCAAAATCGGACATGTAATCTACAAATAAAATATTTTTTAGATCTTAATTGGAATTTAAAATGTTTTGCTTACTGTTTTTAAATACAGTGTTTTGCAAAACATCTTCGTCCAAAGCATTTGTTAAAACATCCGGCACGTAAATATCCAATGCACACAGAGCTGCGGCAAATTTTAACCACAGGATATCCTTTTTGTCGTAGTTTACAAATACATCAGGTTTCATGTACTCTTCTCTTAAAACATCAAATTCCTTGGGTGTAATTTCCGTTAAACTGGCAGCATTAGCAAGAGCATATAATGGAAATGCAGGTCTTTGAGTAAGAACGGAAGGATTTTCTACATATTTTTGGATGGTGTATTTTAAAAGGTCTTCGGCGTAATATGACTAAAAAATTATAGTAATTAGCATTCATGTCAGTTGTACGATAGGGGTAAGACAATAATTTTAAAATTGATAGCACCATTAGACAATTTGATAAGAACTGTAGATTCAATGAAATACCAAATAAAGCAGTTACATTCAATTTTCCACTCAAAATTATACAAAAATGTAAGCAATTTGAATTTTTTTTTAGAAAATTACCTACAGTCCAATTTTTAAATAAAGTTTATATCAAAGTTCAAAAATTTACTTTGCTGATTGGCCTATTAATAAAAAAATTTACTTACAAGCCTTTGGAAACGTTGAATTGTAAAAATTGCTTCAGAAAATCCCAAATCTTTGTCAATAACGTACTTGGCATAAGTGTCCAAAAATTCCTCGTGATAATAAAATGGAAATTTGGCGCTATATTTGAAAACCAATTTTGAAACAGTAGTTTGTAATTCTGTTTGTTCCAGTGAATCTATGTCATCCAACAAAAATTTGATTGCTTTCTCGAACAATGGTATATAATTTTCATTTTCTTTCATATCGCATAAGGACCATATTACACTTTTAGCCAACTTTCCGTCTAATTTTTCACCTCGATCTAAACAATTGTTTAAATTATTTACTATTAGCATAGTAGACTTGTCCATCGGTGGTTGTTTAGATATAAAATGTAAATAATCACACAAATGAGAAACATTTTGTCTATCCATTTTGGTTTTTAAATTCACATCAAAAACAATGGGTAGTGCGATTAATAAACCTTCAACTAGTGGCGAACTTTTAAATTGTCGCAGAAGAAAATGCAAAAATATTATATGATTTAAACTTAATTCATTTATGTTGTATCGAATTAGTTGTAGGAGTACTTGGATAATTGTACTATTATGTGAGACGCCGACATAAGAAATCACTTTTAGAGCATCGATAATCTCGTTCAGTTCGATGTCGTGACTTTGTTTTTTCAAACAATAACATAGTTTTTCAAAATTGGGATGCCTCATAATGGTTTCAGAAGAAAAACTAGAACTAGAAAGACAAATTAAAAACTTCATAAAATTAAAATGTCATACAATCTTACCGGCCCTGTTTTTGTAAAATATACAAAGATTTCAAGGCTTGTAACAGTTGTTTACTGTTCATAATCTTATAGTGTGTCCCTACAAGATCTAAAATTTCATTTGAATTTTTAGAACTTTTTAAATTTTGGAATAAATAATCGGGTTGAGTTTGTTGAGCACCGCTAACCGAAGGCTTTGGTATTAAATCTATAAAATATTTAAATTAATTTCAGCTTTTGATTTTATTAACCACTAAATACCTTTGTTGTAATTGGAAAAATGTCTTAAAGAACTCAAATTTCTATTATTGTAGATAATTCTACCTAATAACTTGATAGAACGAGACATTGTCTGAAACAAAAACAAAACACATGAGCAAATAAGTAAGTAGCAATATTTTAAGTAATTGAGTAAAATAATAATTTGTTTAAAACGGAAATGTATACAAAAGGGTGTATATGAACTTAACCCCGCATCTATTATTATTTATAGCCCAAGCAAATAAATAAAAAATAAATACAAAATACTAACTACAAAATAATATATCTAAAATATCGGGTGCTGAATGAGATAGTCGAACATAGGAAATTAAAATGTACATAAGAACTTATTTATGCAAATTCCTGGTTTCCTAATTATTTTAGAGAAAAAATGAAAGACACAAAAATTATGCAGAAATATAAACTACGTATGATAAAAGCATTAGATTTCATCTAACCTTTACTTATAAGGTCAAAAAATGCTTTTAAAATTGCTAAAATTTAGCAATTTATTTAGAAACAAAATTTAGTTAGGAGTTAGTATAACGATTGTTGGAAAAGGTTTGACATTGGCATTGTTTTCGGGAAAAGTTCTGATTTGCAAGTTTTCGGGAAAAGTTCTGATTGGCCGATTGATTAGAAAGGTTTTGAGAGAAAAATGGCTCAAGCAATAAATTGTCATTAAGAATAGCTTCCAGGTAATATAAGAGTATAAGCTCGAGGACGATTTAGAGATATTTTTAGACAGGCTAGAACAGCAATTTGTGGTTCAGGAAATTGAGGAAAATAGAAAGGTGGCAATTTTAATTACAAGTGTGCACAAAGACGTGTAGAAAATTTTAAAAAACTTGTGTGTACCAACCAAGCCTAAAGACAAATCGTTTGGGGATTTAGTGGAGCTATTAAAAGGACAATTCGCACCACGGGTGTCGGCTCACTGTAAAAGAAGAGAATTCCAGAACCTTAGCAGTCAAACGAGAATGTAAGCGAGTGGTATGCAAAGGTAAAAGGGGTGGCAGCGGACTGTGAGTTTGGAGCGTTTTTAATGGAGCATGTAAAATTCAAATTTGCTTATGGGATGCGAGCGGGTCCTATTTTAGATAGGTTAGGTGAGGAGAAGTTGGTTAAACCATTGAAGGATTTGATGCAGATAGCTGCCCAAAAAGAAGCAACGACAATGGAAAAACGACAGGTTGGGGTGGACAAACTGTTTCACGAGGACAGACCAACGAGAGGGTTACGTGCAAAGCCTCCTACAGCAGGAGGGGAAAACGAAACGGGTTCGTTATGTTTTGCTTGTGGTAAGGGTAACTATATTTTTAAAAACTGCAGATTCGGAAGATAAGTTTGTTCGAAATGTAAAAGAAAAGGGCACATCGCTGCGGCTTGTAAGAAGGAAGAATCGTACCAGCACTTTGTGGAGGAAGAGACGGTGGATATGCTTAACATCACAAGTAGTTGTAATTTCGTTGCTCCGATTATGATCGATGTGGAGGTCAACGGCCGTTTAATACCAATGGAGGTGGATACGGGTGCAGGGGTGAGTTGCATACCGTTAAAGGTGGTTCACCAAAATTTCCGAGACGTGCGAATGGAAAGTACAATAATTGTGAAGTTAAAAACGTACTCAGGTCAGGTGATTACACCAATAGGACAGTTGCGGGTAACAAACCTTGTAGATTGGTAATTTTGAAGGGCGCCAGTCGAGCCCTGTTAGGAAGAGATATTCTAAACGAGTTCCGGTTAACTATTGGAGGGTCCCATGTGCAGGTTAACAGGTTGAGTGCGGCCAGTTTAGAAAGTATCTTAGAGAAACACAAGGATTTGTTTAAAAACGAATTTGGCACTTACAATTGGAACAAAATTAAACTAGAAACGGTGGAAGAGATAAAGCCGGTTTTTCACAAGCCCCGGCCAACTCCGTTTGCGTTTAGGAAGAAGGTTCTAGTAGAATTGGAGCGTTTGGAGAAAAACGGAGTAATAGAAAGGGTGGAAAATTCAGACTTTGGAACGCCTTTGGTGCCGGTTATGAAAGCTAACGGCAAAGATGTATTTAAACACAAAGTCAGGAATCGTTTTGACCTATTATTGGAAAGTAAGGATCAGAAGGTTTACTCTAAAGGTAGTAGGGATATCCAGTTTAAGGTTGGTGACCGGGTGTTTTGTCGAGATTATAGGAACCCAAATAAGAAAGGATGGGTAGAGGGAGAGATAGATGAGATACTGGGAGATAGAGTATATTTTTGCCGATTAGCTAAGGAAAACCTGATATGGAAACGACATTTAGACCAACTTCTGAAGGTACCAAGGGTAGTAGATGGACAGGAAGAGAAGCTGGTGAGCACAAAGGAAGATGTAACTAAAGCCAGGGAAGAAAATTGACTTATAGCACCTGAGGATTTTGAGTTCGCAGAGCTGCAAGTACAACCAGATGTAAGTAGAGAGGAATTACCGAATTTTAGCGAGTTGTTCGAAGAGCCAAGAAGGGGAGGCAGTTTAGGAGAAGAGATAAGAATCAGCGAAGAAGAAACTTCTACCTTGAGTGACGAGAGGGAAGCCAGATAGACCTAAAAGGTGTATTAACGACCCCAAAGTGCAAAAACATTTATATAATATGAAACGTATCCGGAATTTTGTTTGACGACATTTGTTCGATTAGCGGTTATTCGACTGCATTTGTTCGATTTAACATTTATTCGAACGAGCATTTGTTAGACGTAACATTTATTAGAATGAGCATTTGTTCGACTAGGAATTTTATTCGTCTTGCATTTGTTCGACTCAACATTTATTCGACATGGAACTTTATACGACGTAGTGCATAAACATAGTACATTATTTGTTTGATTATATTTTAAGTTATAATGCCATATACACTGTTTAAAATTATAAGTATACTTGTACAATGGTAATTTATTTATTATGTAATGATTTTTCGTTTTCTCGAATTTAGCTTTTAAGATTTTGGTACTTACGTAAATACCTCTTCAAGGATTTATAATCTTAATTAATTAAATGAGCTCAGGAAATTCAATTTTGCAAATTTAGGAAATTCAATTTTTGAATATACAGATTAGATTCAGGTAGCAAAAGGTACAAAAGATCTTAACAGATAGTTGTTATAAATTTGAATAAAAGGAATAATCTTCCTTTTAATAATCATAAAAATAAAACACGATTACCTACCTATACCTTGTCCGAAAATTTCAATTTACAAACTTTTTTAAATATTTAAAAAATATCGCAATGGGGGTTCTACATACTAGGTAAATAATAAGAGTAAAATATCGATACTTTAGATCACATTAAACAGGTAGGTATTTAAGTCTGTAACAAAAAAATACACAGAAAAGGAGTTTATAGAATAAAAGAATGGTTAATAACATTGTCATTGTATTGTCTATTTCGAATAAATCTTAAGTTGAACAAATGTGTGTCGAATAAATGCTCATTCGAATAAATATTAAGTCGAACAAATGTATTTCGAATAAAATTCCACGTCGAACAAATGCTCATTCGAATAACTGCTAATCGAACAAAATTCCTAGAATTAATATGAAAATGATGATTTTTCGCATGCAAATCAAATCGTGTGGGCTCGAGAATAGGACTCCTGGGACATTCCACGCCAAATGACTGGACCAACTCATTTGCATGATTAGAGCCGTATTTAGACTAAATTTTCTGGGGGGGTTAATGTTAATATTTAATGTTTTTGTTTTAGTTTTGAAGATTTTTTCTGTTTTTTAGGCTTCTATACAAAGTATAGTAAGGAATCCTTATGTTCTGCTCCCGTGTCCGTCCGTCCGCATGTTTCCAATTTAAGAACTGTTACCAACATAAAAATAGAAAAGAATACTAGAAATATAGTAAAATTATATTACCAATTATCGGATTAAAGAATTAAGCGATTTAAGAATAATTTGCACTTAATTCATATTAATGAATCAAATCGAGGTTTCCTTTACAATTAATCCAGAAAGAAAGAAGATGTATAGAAGCCTTAGAACTGCGGTCATCCGAGTTCCACCTTGTTTACGATTGCAGTCGGACTTCCTGAACTTTAGTAATTGATAAATAATTTCGGGGATGGGGGTTTCTGACCCCCCTCTCTTAAATACAGCCTTGTGCATGATAGTTTTCAATCTTGTCAATTTTTTACCTCCAATCAACCCAAAAAATTGGATAATCGAAAAAAAAAATATCGTCACTTCTGCCGCAATACCTCCAATCATCAGCACACCAAATTTTATCTGAATCGGTTATACATTCCCGGAGATATGATGTCATTTTCATTTTTTTTTATTTATTTTATTGTGGTAGTCCTGGCAAAGATTTCTCTGCCAAAACCTTATTTTCACCACTAGAGCCTACGAGACACACGTCCAAAAAGTTTGAATGCCATCGACGTAGAAATGCCGAAAAAAATCGAGGGACAAGGACTTTTTTTAAGTTTTCGCAAAAAAAATTAATTATTTTTTTTCATATTAAATTCCTGATTTTTATCAAAGGGTTCCATATGCGGTGAAGTCCTTTGAGGGCAATGTTCCTACATACCAAATTTGGTTGAGATCCCTTCAGTACTTCATGGGTAATTTACTTTTGAAGTTTTAACTTTGACAGCTTGTAATTTTTGACAGATGACAGATAGAAAGTTAATTTCACCCATTCTGGATAAAGCTTTTTAAGGTCTTTAAAATAACCTATCACAAGACAAAATCGCTTTTAAAAATCTTGTATCATTTTCTTGTAGTGGCACTCCTGATTGACAGATCGCGACGAAAACCTTATTTTCACTTTTCTACCGTAAACCCTACCACTATACCAAATTTGGTCCTGATAGGTTGGATGGTTCACGAATAAATCGAGGGACAAAATCTGGCGACCGACCGACCGACCGCCCGACCGACAGACCGACACAGAAATTTATTTTTTATTTTTTGCAGATCTTTACGTTTCTGGACACGGTGATCTCGAAAATGTAAAAAAAGAAAATTGAAATTTTTTTTCGATTACCATACCTCCAATTTTTTAATTGATTGGAGGTAAAATTCAATTTTATTATTTTATATTTTTGAGATCACCGTGTTCAGAAACGTCAAGATCTACAAAAAATAAATATCTGTGTCGGTCGGTCGCCAGATTTTGCCCCTCGTTTTATTCCTGAACCATTCAACCAATCAGGACCAAATTTGGTATGGTAGTAGAATTTACGGAAGAAAAGAGAAAATAAGGTTTTCGTCGCGATCTGTCGATCAGGAGTGCCACTACAAGAAAATGTTACAAGATTTTTAAAAGCGATTTTGTCTTGTGATAGGTTATTTTAAAGACCCTAAAAAGATATATCCAGAATAGATGAAATTAACTTTCTGCCTGTCATCTGTCAAAAATTACAAGCTGTCAAAGTTATAACTTCAAGAGTAAATAACTCCTGAAGTACTGAAAGGATCTTAACCAAATTTGGTATGTAGGAACATTACCCTCAAAGGACTTAACAGCGTATGGAACCCTTCAATAAAAATCAGGAATGCAATATGAAAAAAAAAAAAAAATTATTTGCGAAAACTTAAAAAAAACCTTGTCCCTCGATTTTCTTCGGCATTTCTACGTCGATGGCAATCAAACTTTTTGGACGTGTGTCTTGTGAGCTCTAGTGGTGAAAATAAGATTTTGGCAGATAAATCTGTGCCAGGGCTACCACAACAAAAAAAAATTAAAAAATGAAAATATCGTATCTCCGGAAATGTATAACCAATTCAGATAAAATTTGGTGTGCTGATGATTGGAGGTATTGCAAAAGAAGTGACGACATTTTTTAACATGCATTTAGTTCCTATCGAAGAAATTTTTTTTAAATTTTTTATAATTTTTTTAATTTTTTTCTAAAATTATATTAAAATCATGTGGATGGCCATATCAGATTATGCGTAAAGTAAACAAACAGAACACGAACAAAATAAATAATTCAGCGAATTGAATTTAGCGCGTTAATTACTGATTGGTTGGCATGAGTTGCAGTTTATAAACCTTCAAACAGTTGGCGATTCAAATGTCAGTGTGGCAATAGGTAAACGAAAACAAAGATGTCTTTTTTCATGACTAGCGCAAAAATGGCATAAAAATAGCAAGTTGTTGATTAATCGTGTAATTTGTTTGTATGTGTAGTTGCACCGAGACGACAAGTTCGAATACAAATTATTGTTACAAAAGCAAGCAGAAGAATAATAATGGAAGAGAATAAAGAAGAACGTTACAAACTTTTGGGTTTTAAACCACAACAAGAAAATATCTACAGCAAATTGCTACCGTACTCGGAGAAATTAGACGATGAATCGACTAAATTATTTTGCGACATAAAAACTAACCTTGTTAAATCGGTTTTGGCATGCGAAATGCGCCCTGGATGTGCTGTATGGACAGCAAGGTTACATAAGTAAGTAATTTTTTACCTTTAATTTATGGCTACGACGTTTGTTGTTCCTTTTTTAAATTACACATTCAATACACTAATGTTTAAATTACACAAGTACGTAACATGATTCAACCAGTAACGTAAGTTTGACAGTTCACAATTTTGAGTAACCATATTGAATTCTATCAATGAACTGCATTTCCCTGGAACGCATATTTGAATTTTTCCTGGAACGTTTACGAAATTTTAAAAGATTATCAAAAAATATTAATAATGAAAATTATTTTTATATAAAAAAAAGAGTATAATTATAGCCGAGTCACAAAAAGTACATCGCTTAAAATGTTCTATCGAGGGTGAACAATGTTTTTTATTCTTGATTCAAAACCCTGGAATAGGTACTAATAATGAATATTGGTGCTAACTAGCTGTGGCTGCAGAAGCGTTGTTTTTATGTTTAACAGAACTGTTATATTTGATTCTAACACACTCCATTAGTAATGTAATGACTATTAGTAATCAAAAATGTTCGACATCCAATGATTATTTTAACTTTTATAAATCATTGTTATATTACATGTATACTAGACCTTTATCAATGTATATATCTGTTTCCAATCCATTCTAAAGTCTAAAAATAACTGAAAATGTTTCATCAGTTCTTGTTTGCAAAATACTATTTGACAACAACTGATGAAGTAGCTGGCAAACTTACAATAAATCTACATATTTCTTTTGTCGGGAAACTGTGAATTATTTACTGACTTGGTGTTTAAACACCGACATACAAATCAAAAAGTATCTGATCATGTAGCTGTGATCAATATGACTCGTAATAATATTACTTAATTTAATTTTTTCTAATTTTCAGGTACATAAGAATTTATGGTTTAAAATTTTCAAAAGAAGATCATATAAGTTTAATAAAACTGTATTACGAGCTTGCAACCATTCCAAATTTAGATCCAATTAGAATAAACAAATTTTGCTCAATTTTACGAGATCTTCTCAAGTGAGTAATTTTTTTAATCATTTTCTGTCTTATAGTAAAATAATTGGTACTTTTAGAAAAAAATTATTGTCTCCACAAGATTTACAACTGGATTGGCGACCATTATACGATATGTTCATTAGAATAACAGTTAAAAGCAAAAGCGTTATCGGCATGTTGAGATATTATTCATCGTTAGATTCGATAATGGAAACTGTCATACGTTTTTGCAGATTGTAAGTTGAAATAAGCACAACCACTGTTTTGCTTTAATAAAGTTTTTTTAGATATTTTCCTATCGAAGCAACTCAAGAGATTTTAGATGAGTTGAGACCAAAACTTAGTCTTTCCGATGTGTCTGCCGCCATGCATTACATGGGATTATTTTTACCAATAATTACAAAACCTGAAAATAAACATTTAGGTTACGAATTATGGTTGGACGAATTGATGAAATTTTGGGAAGTTTCTCATAGTTCTAATGGATGGGAAAATGTAAATAATTCAATTTACAAATTAAATTTTTTATGAATAACGCAATTTTAATGTTTTGTAGCGTCTGACATGGTTAGTTGCACGCTTGGCGTATTATAATCCCGGATTGATCAATTGGGAACCGTACGTTTCAACAATGTTTGTTCGATTCCGTCGGGTTCTTCAGTTACCTGTTAGTTATCGGAAAAGACAATCATTAAAATATTATTCGATTGATAGTTCTGCTACAGCTATGTGGATTGTATTTTCGTTAGGCGGTAAAACTGACACCATCTTTTGTCATTTAGAAAAATTGATGCAAAGTTTAGAAACTTATTATCATCCAGCTAATACGGGGAAGTAAGTACATTAACAGTTCACCTAATCATAATCATATAAAACATTCCCACTTCCGACTTTGTAATTTGTTTCTTGACTCGTGCCAAAGGAAGCCTTTTAAGAAAATTATTTTTTTTTGTAGATGGGCAAACAAAATTAGAGAACTTTTAAAACAATTGGCATATTATTTTGTAGAAAGGATATATCTTGAAAGATATAAAAAACTAAATTGGGAGCAAAACATTCCAGAAGAATTTAAGCTTAGCGATCAGGATATAGAAAGATTTGTTAATATATTAAAACCATCCTTAGAGCAAGCCATATTTTCACGAATAGGAAATCAAGATGTAATGTCTGCAATGCAATATTTATCATCACTAAGACCAGACATCATTGTACCCATGGTTCTGGATAAAGTTTACACTTCTATGGATAGTCTTACCGAGCCCCACAAGCTTGTATCTTCTATGGTTAGCCTCATGTCTGTTGCCAGGTAAGGAAACTTAATATCTTTGTTCCTCTTCAATATCTACCCTTTATTTATATTTCTAGATTCATGGTTCAAGATGCAAAAGAAAAATATCCGAAAGGTCCTACACATTTATTTCCATTATTAACTTCACTTCTTCCGGGTATAGACCCCAACGATTCCAAAAAGTGCATGATGACTTTTAATTTAATTTCTCACTTTGCAAACCTTGCACCACTAATTGATTCATCAGAAGCTAGCAAATATTACGACGACCTTACTGAAGAGGAACATGAAATTTGTGAAGCATCTGCATATCTGGAAGATTTCGTGCTCCAATTTTTTGATAAAATTTTTATTTGGGTGGAATCAAGCTCTTTGGAATTTACTCGTCATGAACAAAGTGACAACAATCAAAAAAATAAATTAGAAAGTTTGGCAGAGAATGCATTGTTTTATGTTACCACAGCAGTACTCCATCAAAGTTCTCCAAAAATTTATACAGTGAGTTAGCAATTTTGAATACAAACAGATTTAACGATGTTTTTATTATTAGGCTGCTTTAAAGCAAGTACACACCTTTGCAACCAATCGTATTTTGGAATCAAAAATTTCTGGTAAACTGGTCGCCATATTGTGTGCTTGTTTTGTTAAAGTAAATCGAAAAGAGACTATGAAATTATTTTTTCCTGGACTTTTTGATACTATAGAAAATTTACTTGAGGAAAACGATGATGTTATTATGGATGAAGATATTAATGCCGAATTGCATTACAATTTGCTCATTTTAGCTGAAGTAAGTTTTAAATTTGGAAAGAAATTATAGTAACGTTATTTATTTTGCAGATGCTAGATGGAATGTCGGAATTACTTATTTACATGGATAGGATTACTAAAATATTAGATCGCATTTTGCACATGCATTCGGTCCAAGGTAGCAAGTTGGCGTCCAGAATGTTGAGCTTAATTATGACTTCTTTAACTATTATCCAACCAACCGAATATCGTAGCTGTAATAAACCGTATTCGAATGAGGTAAAGGAAGTTTTAACTGTGAGGTATGGTTTCTCAATGCTTACACTTTGATTCGATGTTTATAAAATCATTTTAGGCAATGGGGGCAGCCCTGCAAAATTTCGGATCTGAACATTCAGTGGTTCCAACCAGGAAAAGCGGAAATTGAATGTGTTCAACATTTAATTAATAGATACTTGGTGCCTGAATTGGAAGTATTAGAAAAATATGTTAGTGGAGAAGTTAAATTAGAAAGAAGAGAGTTGTGCTTGCGAGTGAGAATTATTGCTGCAGTTCTCGGTTGTCAAAGTGTTTTGCCACAGTGGCAAGAACCCAACATTGAACTGTACATATGAAACTTTAAAATAATTTTCAGTTACACCTAAAATGAGAATTTTTTATAGGATCAATTCAGTTTTGGATTCGTGGAATTTTGAGCTAATAATTGGTGACACCCATGTAGTTACTTTGCCTGATGGACGCAATGTTCGAAAAGTAATTGCAGATACCTTGCATAGGGTTCAAAAGAAAATATTGGAACTAGATGAAGGTGATACCAAAACCATTCATAATATAATTCATGTAAGTCTTTATTTTGGAGTGGATAGGGGTGATCTTACCGATTTTTTATTGCAGATTTTCAACATTTTAATATTTAATAAATATCGTGGACGCGATTTTGATATGCATTGGAAACGGTCTCACCTGGTCAAAAAGTATTTGGAAGATCGATTGCATCAACACAGAAAACATTTAAGATTCATAATTATTGATCGGGCAATGTTGCAACAAGAGATTCGAAACCAGTATCGTACATGTTCATTTACTGCCACTCACAAACAAATACTCTTGGATTTGTTTGAATTAAGCACAAGTCATTACAGTGAGGTAAGGACTTTTAAATAGTTTTACAAACCTAATACTTGATTTACTAATTTAATTAGTTATGACTATTAACAATTTCTTTCCGTTTTCTAATAATGAAAATAAATTTTAGATTCGCATTGCTGCTCAAAGTAAATTGTTTAATATGATGGACACTTTTCCATATTGTTACAAAATTGTTATACCCGAAATTAAGGAAATTCTTAAGATAGATTCGACTACAAATCACGAAAAGTTTAAGGGCTGTTTATATGTTTTGGCTGGCACGAAATCAGCTCCAATTATAACTCGCCATGATTGGAATATGATTAAAGAAGTTTGGCCACTGGTTATTAATTCTAAACCTTCTGAAAAACTATCGATAATTCGACTTATGCAAATTCTTGGAGATGCAGTTAAGCAATTCCCCACCATTCAAATTAAATTTTCAATGCCGGAGAGTTGTATTAATGTTGCTTATAAACTAGTGGATAATGTGCCAATGATTACTTTGGATGGTTTTCAAGCGATCATCGACACTGCACCTAAATTAGTGGAAACTCAAAACGAAAGAAGAGGTACTGCATATACTGGAACAATTAATTTGTTGTTAGATGCATGCACAAGTGGAAATCTGTGAGTAAAAAAATAAAACCTTATTTAAATTTTTATAAAAACATTGATTTAGACATTGGCGATATTATTCAATGGCGGTTGGTTTTATGAGAGATATGGTGCACACAGATGTGAAATACAGTCCACAAGTAGTGAACTTTTGTTTGAAGTCATTAATAAACGAGTCTTTAGAAATAAGAAAGATTGCAATTCGAATGTTTACGTACATTTTGTTACAAAACAAACCGGAATACAAAAAACTTGAAATTGATCCATATAGTTTCAGCAAAGCTAATAAAAATGATAAATTGAAACCTGGTATTAGGCCAGACAACGAGTGGTTGTTATATAAAAGTGAAACCGCACCTGTCGATGCAGTCGAATGGGACAAAGCCCGTTATATTCACAAGCGCAACATTGGGTATTACGATTGGCCTAAACCTTTGAAAGGTTATGCTCCTTCTTACGAACAACCGACGTTTTCTAAACGATTAGAAAACCTAAGTGATCAAGAAAAAGAAATTCTTGAATTTTTTAACGAAAAAAATGTTGAGATTTGGATCAAGTATCTTTCTTTGGAAGAAAAGAAAGGCAAAGACATCTACAATGGTTTTAGATTTTTAGTGTTTAAGGTGAGTCGACGAATTTGTTTGTTTATATTTTAAAATACTTCTATTTTCAGTACTTGTTTAAAATATTCGAAGATCGTTTCTTGCATTTATTTGTCCCGCATTTGGAAAGATTAACTAAAGATAGCCAAGAACAAGGTCAACGTTGTGCTGCAGAAATAATCGGTGGTATCATGCGAGGATCGAAGCATTGGAGTTTTGACAAAATTTTAAATTTATGGTCAACTTTGTTACCAATTTTACATAACACATTTTCAAGTATGTCAAATGAAACTATAGGCGATTGGTGTTTATGCTACACGATGGCGCTTCATGGACGTGATCCAAACCGACATCACTGGTTGTACGAGTTTTTAATGGCAAATCCTTTTAACGAAGCAACTTCTTTTATAACGACATGTCGATTACAAATTTTACAGCTTTCTCTTAATCAACAATGCTGGAGGAACGTGGAACTTGCCAATCGTTTACTTACATATTTAAATGAAAATCTTTCGCATCCATTCCAAAATGTGCGTGATAAGATCAGTTCATCTTTAACTGTGATTTTCTCGGAAGATATTGGTCTTTCCAATAGAAATGCTGTTAAGTGTCCCAAAGTTCAACCCTTTTTTGATTTAGTTATGCCACAATTAAATCAATTATACGAAAGCACAATTCACAAAGTAAAGAAAATTGATCAACAGGAAGGAACCGTTACTTCTCAGTTGCAATTACTTAATTTAGATGATAACGACAGAGAAACCAGCATTCGATTGTTTAAAACTGGTATAGTACTTTATTTTAAGTTGATCGTTATTTGCTAATTTAACTTTATAAATTTTAGTGTGTAAATATGTAACCGGTAGTATTGCTCGTATAAATTATGTTGCCGTTCCCGAACACTATGATTTACTACCATTAGCATGTGTGTTACAAAGTAATGATACCGACGACGAACTTACTTTGGTGTGCACCAACTTATTGGCAGTAATGGGGCACACGCTTATTTTTAAAGATTATGTACCAGCAGTTCTGAAAGTAATAAATAAGGTTTCGACTTGTCCATTTTGGTCGGCCAGGGCTGTGATCGCGGAATTCATTCCAGTTCTTGTATTTCACAATTTTGAAATCATTTTTGCACAAATTCAATGGGTTTTAGAGGTACTACCAAACTTCAATTTATAATTTCAAATTGTTTACTACTATTGTTTATTTTAGATACAGAATATAGTACTGACATTGTTAGAAGATGTACAACCGGAAGTAAGAGCTGCCGCAGCGAAAGCTTTAAGCGGATTTTTACATTGCAATTTCTTACCTAATCCATTAGAACTCATGGTATTTCTGAAACTTATGATTTAATTTTATTTAGTAACAAATTTGTATTTTTAGTCTGAATTTAAAAAGAAATCGAGAACCAAATTAAAGAATCGTAAAGCTGGATCTACTGGATACTTGAATGGTGCTTTAAATACAAATCAATCCTTTTGCATTAGGCACGCTGCGGTTCTGGGAATGTGTGCATTTATTAATTCTCATCCATATGACGTTCCAGATTATTTGTCCGACATATTCGTAGAGTTGGGAAAACACTTGAATGATCCTCAACCAATCCCAGTAAGTTGTTTTAATGTTGAAATCTAAATATTTATTCTGATGTTTTGTTTTCTTTTCGTTGGATGACCTTTCGTTTTTACTCAACTAAGTTTTGTTTTGAATTTTTTTTAGGCTACAATTCGCAACACTTTGGGAGATTTTAAACGTACCCATCATGATAATTGGGAAGTTCACAAGTTAAAATTCACCGAAGATGAATTATGCCTTCTAAGTGATCTTACGGTGCCTCCAAGTTATTATGCTTAGTTTTTTATATTAATACTACAAGTTACCTTAGTAAATTGGTTTATTTTTGTATGATTTTATATTTATCCAACAGGTATTCAGATATTTTTATGTAACTTATTCCATAATCGTCAGTATGTCAGTAAAACATACTAAGAATTTGTGGTTGTGGTAATTTGGTCTGAAAATGTTGAAAAATTGTTATACCTAGATTAAGTCTTAGATTTGTTTTAAATAGATAGCGTTTCTTACAATATTTTTAATAAATTTTATTTTGTAATAACCTTGAGGTGGTGTATTTCAATTTTGTACACAATTAACAATGAAACAATAATGCAATAAATAAATTTGTTCTTATATCTTCTTTGAATTGCAAAACATTATTAATACAACTGAGTAATTATTTCTGAACGACCGCTCCTTGTAAGAATGCTTCTTTTTTAGCGGCAATTCTTTCTTCGCGGCGTTTCCTGGCGTCACGAACTCTCCTGCGTCTTGCTTCGGCCTGCTCGCTCAACATGTGAGAACGGGCCTTTTCAGCTTTCTTCTTATGGATGTACTCCATCAGTATCCGCTTGTTCTTGAATTCATTGCCCTTGGCCATCATGTATAAGGTACGATACAAGTGTTTGTCAATTTTTTTCACTTCACGGTACTTTTTCAGAAGCCTTCTCAATACTCGAATCCTTTGGGTCCATAATCCCTAAGCGAAATGCATACGTGAAGTATATATTAAAATCAATTTAGAATGCCTTACTTTTTGTGGAGTGCGAGCATTCGCAGTACCTTTTCTTTTTCCAAAACCGCAATGCCTACCTTTACTGCGAGCTTCGGCGTTCTTGCGCACACGTGAACGCGAATGAATTGCCACAGGTTTTTTTATGATCAATCCATCTTTAACTAATGCTCGAATTCCACTCCCTGTTTAACAAATACATCAGAACACATTCACAGTCTAAGTAAAAACTAAAACTTACTAGAATTTACATTTCCAATCTCGTTAATTTCATTTGGATCTAACCAAATTTTCTTTTTACCGCAATTTAATACCGATGCGGCTAATCTTTTTTGTAATTTGAGGGAACTAAAACAAAAATCACGTAATTATTATTTATCTACGTGTTCTGTCCTAGCTTCTATTAGAAGAACCAGACTTATACTTAAATCCTGGATAATAATTAATTTTACACGTGATAATTCCAAGATTCAATTCCAGTGTTAATTGCTAATTTTTCGTAAATTTCAATACATTTTTTATACATTAATAATAACGTAAAATACAATATCTAAAAAAATCTTACCTCATAATTAACAGATCTATGCACGTTGCCGAACTTTTGCACTTAAAAACAAAATTAAATTATTTATCTAGGGGCTCTCACATCAAAAATGAATTATAAAAATTTCTGGTGGACTTTTTTTGTACTAGGATTTTCAAATTTAAATTTTTGCATTGATATGTACATTATTTAATCGGCAGAGTAGCTAACAAGAGGAAGAAATTAAAAAATATCATGTATAAACGAAACAAATTTTTTTGGAACATGATTTATCCGCTTGAAGAGAAATTATAATAATATACATAATATAATAAATTGTGGTTTATGGTCGTGAATTGGCTTAGTTTAGATTGACCAATGATATTTAATAAAAAACCGTTTTTTACGAATTTTGTTGGTTGACCCAAACCTTTTCGATTTAACTTGCAACTGAAAAATTGGGCATTATCCATTAACCTATTTTGTTCCACCTTCTCCTAAAACCAAAATGTACCATGAAGAAATTATTTGTAAACATTTCAAGGTAAACGTGCTCACAGAGACAACTGAAAACTGGTCTTATGGTTATAGGTATCAAATTTTATTTATTTATAAATTTGGCCTCTATTTGCATATTTATTAATTTAATTTACAAAAAAATTAAATTATTTTGGAAAATATGACTAAATACATATAACTAAATATGAATAAAATATTGTTAAGTAAATGAGGTCTCTTTAAACAATTTAATTGTCCGACGTTTCGGGACGTTTATTGACCCATTTTCAAGACAATTATTTATTGAGAGACAATACTATTATTTTATATTAACTAATATGATATCGAAAGTAGGTATTTAGTCGCCTCTCGGTCACCTCTGATGACGTAGTATTATAAAAAACTGAATTTTTTTAAAGAAATACTTTGTTTTTCAGTTTTTGAATTGATATTAATAACATATTAATATAATAACAATATAAAATTTAAATAAAAGATTCGACAAGCAATTTAAATAATTATTCTTTTAAAATAGCAGATGCACAAAGAATTTTAAAAATAATAAAGCTATATTTTATATTACCGATTATTAATCTGATAAATGACTACAACAATAACAACACGCCCATTATATTTATTTTTAATTTTTTTTCACGTCATTGTTTTAAGGGGTTTAGGGGTAATCAGCAGCGCGAAAAAAATTAATATTTTCAATAATTTTTTTTGGCAATAGTTTAATTTATTTTATAAAGCAAACAATACTAATTATATATTATGTTTTAACTTTATTTAATAAAAATTTAAAAACAAAATATTTATTGTAGACCAAGTTATCGCCATATTTGTTGGACCCCGTCCCAAAAGTCGGTGACCATTGTAACATTTTTCTGGTTCATCCTTTGGGTTCCTGTTTTTCTACGCTCAAAATTTTGATATATACATCTCAAAATGTGGAAAAAATGAACATGGGCCATTGTTCCGAACTGCTACAGAATTATGCGGAAAGAGAATATAAAACTCGTTGAAAAAATATTTTTTATAATCACTACTGAATTAATAAGACAAAACAGTTTTCAAGGTCTGCTATAAAAGTGGGTCAAATTCGTGCTTGACATCCTTCATTTACATTATCCACCGGCAAAGTTTTTCTTAAGCCATATCATCAATAATAATTAATAAATAATAATCATGCCGGCAATGTGTTCTAGACCGAAGTGGTAAATTTCTTCAGGATCCCCACTCATTTTTTCTTACACAAACAAAAAACGTTTTAAAAAATAAAATGTTTTATAATTTATTTTGTTTTTCAAAGTTCCAAAAAAATTTCCCTGACTTGCGTTTAAGTTTTAAATTCCCTGACTTTTCCAGGTAGGTATTCCGGACAAGTAGGACCCTGTTCTTAATGATTTATGAAAAAATTAACCAATAAGTGAAAGACATAAGTATATTAACACGAAATGTTTATAACTTTGGTATAGCTATTAGAGGGTTTTCACTGTATATTTGACAACTTGAAAGGTTATCTTTTTTATAATTGTTTTCTACATTATATTATTCTATGTGGAATTCCCAGCAGAATCTTGTTCTTATTTTTTATATTAACGACAATTCAAGTTTATCTTGTTAAGAGGTGGCAGATTATATCATCGTGATATTGAAAAAGAAGCTATATAAAACCCAACTGCTTGCTGAATTGTTACTTGTTCAAAATGTTGTCTACATTGATATTTACTGTTTTTGCTTTAACATCGCCGCTTTATCACGTAACCCTTGCTGGTCAGTGATTTAATAAATAATTAAATTTATTTAAAAATATTTTTCTATTTTAACAGACATCACAAGTAATCTTCTCCCAAACACACAAATATGTGGATTACAATCAACCGATGATCATGGAACTGAAAAAGTAGCTGGTTTAGGTGAATTTGCATGGAGTGCGCTTCTAGAATATGAAAGAGGTAAATTACTTTAAAATGAAAATAATTTAAAATTTTAACTAACAATAATTTTTTAGCGGATAAAACTCCATTATTAGGATGTGGAGGAAGTTTAATTAACAATAAATATGTGGTAACTGCGGCGCATTGTATACAAGGCGTCCCCGCAAATGCGAAATTGTAAGTAAATTTAACCGATAGAAAAAACTTTAATTGATCTCTATATTAATTTATTATACTATTATTTAGGAATAAAGTTCGTTTGGGCGAACATACCGTAAAAAATGCAACTGATTGTACATCAGAAGATAATACAAAATGTTCTGAAGCACCAGTAACTGTCGGCATTGATAAAGTTGTTGTTCACGAAAGTTATACTGGCAAAAACAATAACTTTGACAATGATATTGCTTTAATAAAACTTGACGCAGAAGTTCAGTTTTCCGGTAAATATATTATTATTATTTCATTCAAGTTCAAAAACTTAAACTTAATCATTTTATAGATTACATTAAACCTATTTGTGTACCAACTACTACCAAGGTGTTGTCTAACAAATATGAAGGAAGTGAAATGACTTTAGCTGGATGGGGAAGAACTAGCGATGATAGCGAAACAAATATAAAAAGAAAAATAAAGGTTTGTTTGTTCAATATTAATAATTACAATATTAAAAACATTGCTTTATTATAGGCGATTGGAAAAACTACCCAAGAGTGTAATTTGATATACGATAATTTACATATTCTCATAAATGATACTCAGCTATGCGCATTATCCACATATGATATTTGTCGTGGCAATGGTGGTAGCGCACTTGCAATTCAAGATGACGGTAATTGGTATTTAACTGGTTTGGTTTCCTTTGGTCCAGCTCAATGTCGATCAAATTACCCAACTGTTTATACAAGAGCCAATAATTTCGCTCAGTGGATAGTCGACAATTTAGAAGCATAATTAATTTTATATTTATTTTCGGGAATAAAAATTTACAATTAAATACTGCTCGTCAAAAATTAACTTGAAGGAGGATTTTCATAAAACTTCATGCAATATGTACAAAATTGAAAATAGTAGATATAGTTGAAATAAAAAGCAATTTACTATTTTTGCTAAGTACCAATCGTTGTTAGTATTTGTATTTTAAGGAATCGGAAAGCGTTAATTTTTAAACTTAAGACTAAATATTATTTTATCATTGTTTGCAAACACATAAAACTGTAACCAATTTCAAAATAAATATCTGTGATGAAAAAAGTTTCTTGTTTATAAATATATTAGTTTTATAGAAAACCTTAATAAAAACACCTCCATCGGTGGTACACTTTTTTACTTTCTCATTAACATAATAATGAAAAGGTATTGAAATTGGATATTCAACCCATTTTTTATGAAACAATAGTTCTTAAAAAACATTATATGGGAAAACGAATGTGATAACCACATTCTTGCAGTGCACTACCAATATTTATTAAACTTTATTAAACGTGCTCTTTACATTCCAATGTGTAAAATGTACTAATTTCAGTAAAAACTCATGAACAAGAAGTTCAATTTAGATGTCGGTTCAATCTAAGCTCGTCTCTTTATATCTTTTTGACTTAACCATACTATATCGTTTTATAGGACCAAAAATTAAACTTTTCTTGGCAAGCAAGTTTTACATACATGAGAGAAAATAGAATGCAGCCAATCTGAGAGAAAATGGTTCTTACAGAATTAGAAGTTCAAATAAAATATGTAATGTTTTTAGTATTCTTTTATTTAAACAACTTTTTGAATTCATCGATAGCCTGTATTTTAATTTTAAAAAATGAGAAAAGTGGAACTTATTTTACTATTAAATAAAACTCCTTAATTTTTTATAAAATTTTATTTTATTTTGAATTTATAACGTATGTCCGGAAAGTTTCTTAAAATTAATAAAATATCCGACCATTATAATCATAATTAAGTCAAATATGTATTAGTAGATACAATATCTATTAGTATCAATTAAAATAATGGAATTTTATGAAATATTATAGTTTTGCTTACAAACTTTCCGAAACTAACGTATTATTGTAAATATGTGTAAGTAGTACGATAAGAACATAACTATAAAAAAACAATTTAAAATTTAATTAAAATTACTTAATAGTTCAAATAGTGCACATCATTTTCATATCAACAATATAGTAAATGCTTAAACCATGTCAATTGATTATAAAATACTGTTTGCTTTACACATCATCGTCTTCTATCAGCGATGCCAGCTTGCTCATTCCAGATCTATTCCAAATAGCACTGGAAGTTCTTTTTAATTTTGCTGGTTCAATAGTAGGGAAAATCACTTGTAAATTAACTGTTTGTGGACGACTGTAAAATAACATACTACTAAAAACTTTTGTGAATCTTGACAACGTAGCTACGAATATAGTTTGGTCTTCTAAATAAAAAAGATTAATGTAGTGTCTGAAAATATTATAAAAAAAAATAGCTTACTTTTCTGCCACTCCTTTTCAACAACTGGTTTCGAATCACCATCGTCCGAATCATAACAATCTGGGGTGGGTAACAAAGGTGTTTTATATTTTAAATATTTTGGCGTTGGTACCTTATCTTTTTGTTTCTCTTTCTCTTCCGCTGCCTTTCTTGCAGCATTCGCATACTTTTGAGCATTTAGTTCTTTTTTCTTGCTTAATTTATCTTCTTGGTCGGCCGAAAACTTCTTTATCTTTTCTTGTTTCGTACGTTCAGACTGTTCCAAAGCTTTTAATTTTTCTTTTTTCAAAGCATCGCGTTGTTGTTGTGCTTTTAATTGTTTTTCTTCTAATTTTCGTCGCTTTTCTTCAGCCTCGGCTCTTAACAACGCCTCCTTTTTATGACGTGCTTCAGCTTCTTTTTGTTGCCGGACCAATTCTCGTTCTCTAAATGCAGCCTGAGATGATTTCAATGCACTGCGAGGTTTTAAGGCTGAATTAGTCGACGGCGTCAGTATTTTAGAAGCATATTTTTCTGCACTTCCAGGAATGGCTTTCGGAATACCCCTTGCTTTTGCAGCCGTACAATCTGATTTATTTGTGGATATTTTCTGAAAAAATTCAAAATAAAATTGTTATTTTTTATATGGTGATACTCCTTATTGACGGAGTTAGAAATACTGATTTTTTATCAGTATGCTGTGTTTTCAAAAATATTTAAAATAGTGTTGACTTTTAAATATTATTCTACAACACACAATCCAGAAAAGTATCTGACGTGCAGAGATAAACATCATTATCAAATCGTCTTCTACTTTCGTAGTTTAAGACTACGTCTACTTATTACCAAGTGGTGCACCAAATTTACATTTGGCACCCATGGTTCTTTGAACACTTGCATACACTTTAGTAGGGTGCTAAACTGCTAGATGCAAAGCCCATAGGTTGAAATTAAGCTATGCTATAGATCTGGGGTGGCCAACTTTGGTGGACATAAGATTGACTTTTGATCTCAAAACTGTGTCACGATTGACTTCTTGCTGGAGTAACAATATAATTGTCCTACATTAAATAAAAAAGGTCAACTAGCAAAGCAAAGTTAGTGGACGTCCATGAATTGAGAGAGAGAGAGAGGTGAGATTTTCGATATAATTTTCAAATAGTTAAATTAATTTAATATATTCATATATTTTGCTTCATACCACTAAATACCTTCCATAAACGGTTAACGTCTTGCTGGCACGTTTGTTTCGTCTTATTAGCATGCCGCTTAACATTGCGCATTGTAAAAATTTTGGTATAAATTCATGTTGAATGTAATTCTTAATGCAGCTTAATACGCGTTACAGATATTACGACTGATTAAAACTGAATGCAGTGATTTCAACGAACGCGGAGAGACTCCACCAATTAAATATGACACTTGTGCGTGCTTTTTTCAAATCGGGGAATCTCAGCCATAGTCAGCATTTATAATATTAATTTTATATTAAATAATATTGTCTATGACCGAGATTGAATTTGTAAAATTTCCTACAACCGAGAGTGAAATGTCTGCAGCAAAAGCAGATTACTATCAAATATGTGGTTTTCCAAATGTGTTAGCAACAATTATTGATTGTACCAATACCAATAGAATTAAATGAATTTGAAATATCCGTCCAAGCATCTAATTTATTTTTATTAGTATAGTACTTATCAGTTTTTCTACTTAAGGCTGTTCGGTAGGTTTAGATTTTGTGCAAAAAAAATTGTAATACAGTGTATTTATTAAAATATTCTTGTAGAACTACATATTTTAGATAATAAAAATAAATTCTAGAAAAATTAGTTTAGCCGCAATTTGTACTCAAAATATGAATTTATTTACGGAATGCCTGTGCGATCCCGATAAGATATCATAATGGAACTTGTACTAAACGCAAGAGTCTTTAATTTACTATGACAAGAAATAATTTTTATTTTGATTTTTACTTTGAATTACTTTGAAAATATGAGTTTTTAAATACTTATTCAAAACGGAACGTTTATAAGAAAAGCATACATTTTTTGTTCCACAAATTTTTAGTTTTTCAAAATAAAAAATCAAAATAAAAATTATTTCTTGTCATAGTAAATTAAAGCCTCTTGCGTTTAGTACAAGTTCCGTTATGATATCTTATCAGGATCGTACAGGCATTCCGTAAATAAATACATATTTTGAGTACAAATTGAGGCTAAAGTAATTTTTCTAGAATTTATTTTTATAAACAAATATTATCTAAAATATGTAGTTCTACAAGAATATTATAGTAAATGCACTGTATAACAATATTTTTTGCACAAAATCTAAACCTACCGAACAGCCTTAACAAGACCCAATCTCTTTTGACGCACAATATTTGCTTAAATTTTTCTTCCGATGTAAAATTTGGGTATCTCTTACGGTTTTCTGCCACTTTTAGTTAACACAATATACACAATATTGTAACGTCACTTCAAATATGTATGACGTTTAGGACCCGTATTAGTTCATTTGTTGACTGTAAAAAATATCAAGTTTCACCAAATCTTGGTGAAATGCAAATTTACCTAATAGGCAAGCGGTTTCCACCTATTTTCAGTTCACTTACCGACCAATCAGCGTTCTAGTGGTTGAAAATGATTTTATTCGATTTCTTATATTATACCAAGAAAAAACTGCTATTATACTTTATTTCTTTATGAGTCGTTTAATAGTTATAAACAATCTTTTGTTTTAAAAATCGAAATTTCAGGGGAAAAATTATAGAGGCTTAATTGGACCAAAACACATTTTTTGTGTCTTTGATTTTTTTCGTGAAATCAATGGTTTTTAATATAACACTCATTAAATAGAGAAAAATGCCTACATTTACAATTTTTTTTTATTTTTGATTTTTACTATTAGTAACAGTTATTTGTTTTTTATTTATTCTGATTGGATGATAGGTTTCTGAGAAAAATAATTGCAAAGGTAGGCATTTTTCGCTATTTAATGAGTTTCATCTTAAAAACCATTGATTTTACGAAAAAAATCAAAGACACAAAAAATGTGTGTTTTGGTCCAATTAAGCCTCTATAACTTTTTCAGATTTTTTCCTTGATTGTTTATAACTATGAAACGACTCATTAAAAAATAAGGTGAAAATGGAAGTTTTTCTTCAGTGTAATATAAGATATCGAATAAAATAATTTCCAGCCACTAGAACGTTGATTGGTCGGATAAGTAGTTTTTAAGCAAGTTTGAGATGGTAAACCGCTCGCCTATAAGTATTGTTTTATGGAATACCTAGCGTAAAGAATTCTTTAGTAGGGAATTTTTAAATAAATGTTGGTGAAATCGGGCATTAGTTTTCCCCACTTTCACTTAAAAATTCCCTGACAGAATTAGCATAATTTAAAATTTCCTGACCTTTCAAGGTATTCCAGGTTTTCCAGATGAGTAGGAACCCTGGTTAAGTATAAATAAACCAGCTCATTAAGCACAGTATAATTCCATGCAATTTATTTAGCTTGACAATTTGTTAATTTAAAACAAACAGCTTACCTCAGAATCATTTACTTTTCCTTTAGCACGCAAACTACGAACTGGCATTTGAGATGCAGCTGAAGCAGCTCCTAATTTTTCAAAAGCTTCAACTTTCTTCTTGACGGGACTGTTCTCATAAGGACTAAATACTGCTTTATTTTTCAATTTCTGCTTATGTTGTGTAGAAGCAGGAGACTCATCTTCATCTTCGGTCATTAAATCTTTCACATTATTAGGGATTTCAATTGTTGGTTTCTGTACTATAACAGTTGTGTTTATTAATTTATCTTCATTTTTCTCTTTATTGTCACAAATAAAAGTTTCATTAACCTTATTCACAACGTTAGTTTGTGGTGGCGGAAGAGTGTTATCTATGATGACCGTATCATCATTAATTTTTCTGATTTTACTTTTATTTTTATTCGCTATTTTATTTTGGATGTCATCACTTTCAGGTGAAGAATCACGCAAACGTTTCAACTGTTCTTTTGCCGCCATTTCAATTTCTTCTATCTTACTCATGGCAGCAGCCCTGGTCTTAGTTCTGGTGGAACGAGTAACTGGAACGTCCACTACATCTTTATTCGGGTTCTTTGTCCGATTCTTCGTTCTGGCTCTAGTTGTTCTAATGGGCACTTCTGCGTCCTCCTCATCTGTATCGACAACTAAAGTTATAATTTTATCACTTTGTACTATAACATCAGAATCCCTCGGAATTTGAGCAGCTTCTATCAATTCGGTCTTGATTTTAAGGCTTTTGTTTTCTTTTTGCTTACGTGATTGTTTTGTTTGCCTGATTGGTTTTGATGGGGGTGGCATATCCATTTCTTTTTTAACTTGTAAAGCGGCATTTTCGTTGTATTTTGTTATTACATGGCTTGTCAGCCTCTCAACTTTAACTACAACATCTGAAACAGTTTCTTTCGTCAAATCATTTTGTTGATTTACCAATTGTGATGGTTCTTTCAAAGCTTGTCTTGTAATTCGACCTGTTCGTTGAGACGTTTTCTTGTCTACAGCTGTATCATTTTCTTTTGAAGAGTTGTTGCCTGTAAATAATTCTCCATTTTAATAAAGCAGGCATATTATAAAGCCAAATTAGCTTCTAGTAAAAGTTATGTTGTTAAAAAGGGAAATTTTAGTACAGTAGAACTATGCGAATTATCCGTGCGTATACTATGTAAAATCAAATGTATAGAATTTATGTTTACTTCATAGCTGCACTTGCATTACATACAAAGCCGTTTAGTGTATTTTTTGTAGTATTAACAAAAAACGTCAATTATTATTATCCGTGAAAAGCTAGGTCCCAGTCGGCCCGGATAATCGAGATTCTACTGTACATGTTCACAAATAAAGAGGATGTTTCTTGTACATATAGGTGCATGTTTTGTGTATTTAAGACAGAAATCGTGATGTGTTTCCTGTTTAAAGGATTATTTAATAATTTTTATTGGTGAAAACTTAAGATAATTTTATTTTCTAACTCAACAAATTTATATGCCAGTAGGGTAAGTTCATCTAAGATTGCGCAGAGCCAATATTAATGCTGTAGTTACATTCTTGAAATAAGAAATATGCAATCCTGAAACCTCTAACAGTAATATTTAAATATTAATATAAAATATTAAAATATTTTATTTAATACTTTATTTTTATGAATTTTATATGTTTGTGATATTTTTTTATCACTACAGCCTTGCTCAAAAGAAGTTGGCACCCCACGTTTTCTCCATATTAAGTTGGCTAGGTCTAAATTTTTAAACAAATTGTACCTGAACATAAATATACCTGTCACCTTTTAAAAAGATTACAATGCAAATTTGACTAAATCACAATTAGGGCAACTAAAGATGTCTGTTATAAATTAGTTGCTACCATGCCTGATCGCCTAAAAAGCGTCATTAGGGCAAAAGGTGGTGCCACCAAATATTGAAATTTACTAATAAACTACATAGTCTCAATCTACATTTGCAATTTCTTTTATTTAAAACCCTAATTAAATGCCTAAAACTCCATAAAACGTATAAATCCACAGGGGTGCCAACTTCCTTTGAGCAAGGCTGTATATATATTTACACATGTTTGTTAATTTTTTTTACATCCATATTTTGCTAAATTAATCAATTATATCTTAGACAACATTATCCTATTACACCAACGATTTTTTCATTAATAATTGACAGAAACTCATGTGAAGTAATTCGACATCCGTTTTACATCGATAAAAGAACTTATTTATTCGAATTTTTTGACATTGCGGTGTCAACAATTTTACCATGAATTAATTCATTCGAAAAAGTAATACATGATAAAATTGTTGGGTGAAATACTTGTTTAACAAATATTTAAAAAGATGTAGATAAGTTTCTTTAAAGTGATTCTTTTAGTAGCCGACACCTGATTAAATACACAAACATGGTTTTATTATGAAATCAGTAAATCATAGATTACCTGCGATCACAATTTCTTTATCAGAAGTATCTTTCTCTGCTTCAGCATAGCTGGGTAGGCAAGATGCGAAGTCGTGATTCAAAACACCAGTTTTGTTGAAATTTTGGACTTCTTGTTCGAGGGCAGCTTCCCATGCAACGTGTTCTTTCTACATACAATTAAATTGTAAAAAAAGATAATGTTCAAGGGAATGGCCATTTAAAAACTCACCTCTAAGGAGGCTTCAAAATCCTCCAAAAATTTTATGTAAACATCGTCCATCTGCTTCAAAACGTTCGTATAATCAACATTCATTGTAAGTGATTTAATTAAAAATAATTTTAAAAATCTTGAAACACTACGTCAAAACATATACACATTCACGCGATGCGACTGGAAATTAAACACTAAACCGTTACAACAATTTTAAAACATGGCTGGTTCACAAAACCACTAAACCGTCAAACCAAACATTTGTTTGAATATTATGTGACAGATTTATTTCAAATAGATCTATGCATTAAAACGTGAAATTCAAATTTTTCATTTAATAATTTAATAATAATTATTAATATACATAATATTCTGTTATTTTTGTGCACTTTTTAAAAGACGACTTTCCCACACTTTAAAAGTAAATATTTCCTGACAGCTGACATCTAGTGGTATGTAAATTCATTATATTGTGATCAGTGGCGTAACACAAGTTTTATAGCGTTTTTAGCTGGTAAGTTGATGGTACTCAATGGTTGATGGGCATTTTTGCGAGTAACCAAATGTGATCGGGTTATCTCTGATCAGATTAATTAATAAAAATTTAAAAAAATATATACTTAATCAGAGACTGATTGGGACTGCACTGCTGTAATTTAAAGCCCAATATTAACTTGTGGGCTATAGGAAAGGCAACGGAAAACCACCCCATTAACTCTATTTCCCAGTCAGTCATCTCGGCTTTGGCCAAGTTGATCGCCTAAGCACAGTAAAGTGTATGACATTCGAAGAAGAAGAAAGATAAACCACTTAAGGCTAAGAATCATCGAGCTAGCTTTTCATCATTAACGCAGGAATATGTAATTCTTATTGTTTGCTCCCTTTGAATATATAAGATCGTATAAATTATTTTATAATAAAATGGCTCCTAGTAAGAAACCTTATTCGAAAGTAGGAAAAAAAGACTAAACGTGCTGGGAGCGTAAGAAATTTGATTAAACTCCAAAGGTAAATTTGCAAGTTATTATAATTATATGTACTTATAAAATTATTAACAATAAAATATAATATGTAAATGCGTATAAATTCGATATAATATTATAATTTTGCACCTGATGAAAAAAATTTCTCAATCGTATAAAATTTAGCCCAGTATACATCTGAGATTTAACCTTGCAAGAGATAAGGAATGCATAAAACTCAATTCCAATTTGCTTTTGCAGTTATCCAGCGATAATTTTCTTATGTTCTATTGCAGATTACTATGTTCAAAAGGATGTATACAATACATTTAATTTACAACAATGTTATACATGATTATGTTATATTAGAATATTTGAAAAAGTAACAAGTAAAGAGTATTATATTTATTTTACTAGGATTTTTTATAACCCAAGCACTCACTAAAGGCTTCATCGAGTCGCTTAATTAGAGTTTGTAATAATAAATAATAATTAGTCATCTATATTGTTTTGTTATGCAGTTTTATTTACTGCTTTATTTTTATATTTTTATTTACTTTATGGCTGCAGTTAGACCACGAACTTTTTTATCGCTCCTGCAAGTTGCAATCTCGTGCCTCAACCTAGGCACGAGAGTTTCATCAAAGCAGCCATATAAAATACTAGAGCTGCTCAGTTACCTGCTTTGCCCTCTAGCTCGACAACTTCTGAAGCCCATTCTGATGAACCAACAACCAACCCCAGAGAATATGTTAAAAGCAATTTTTTTCAATTGCCAGAAAGGCTGTGGCCCAGACTATGGTTGCAAGATAAGTGGGTTATAGTGCACACAAATTTGTGGTGTTCAGTGGAATTGGTTGCCTCAATTCGAGGCCGATTATTAGAACAGTAAACGTGGATACCGAGGATCAAGCCGATATTAACTTTTAAGACTGAAATTGTAAAAATAAACTGGCAATACCATATAAATTGCTTTCTATTCTTCATTTTCTTCTTTACTATTATACACATTATCTTTAAGAAACTCTTACTACATAATTTCTTTGTTAGAAACGAAAAAAAAAAAAAAATTGGTGAAATATTTTCAATTCCGAAGAAAACAAAAAGCAAGTGTTCTCAGGTGGTAAACTTTGTTTCAAATACGATTTAAAAGCGATTGCGACCAATTTCATCAAAATCGGAGCAGGTTCCACGAATTCCGAGGTGAATATCTAGCGCGCCTCTACTATTAGTTCAAAATGAAATATGACAGTATATTATGTAATTATTTATGAAATCAAAATTAATCGATTGCGTTTCATTTGAGCTTCTACTCTCATCGTTTGAGGTGCACTTATATTTATGTCCCCCCTCCCGAATCTTAGTATAAAATTACCTACTTATTATTTTACAAAACTTGCTTAGCTTTTAAAGATCCTTCTAATAATACTGATATAGTAAAATTTTCAGGAAATCTTCATGATATTATATACTGTCAGAATTATTTTGACCGAACTATCTACGACTAACCCTGTATAAGTTTACTATGTAGAGTGAGGTAAAATAAAAAAGGGGTCGTTCTATGTTTAAAATCATTAAATTAATAAATAAGATTTTCCTTAAAACTTTTGCAGTACAATTCATTTGTTTACACACTCAACAATAAATTGTTTACGAAATTAAAATTACCGGTTTCACGCGCCACTAAAAATAATTAAATTACAGCGATGAATATAAAAGCTCATTGAATTTCTCAAAGCTCTATCGATTGACACCGAATTTACGTAAAATTTTTGAATAGGACAAAAAAATTAAAAACATGTCCACAGCCCCCCCCCCCCCCCCTACAAACATTTAGCGAATAACTCCGCGACGGTTTAGGCTCAAACGACGGGAATGGAAGCTCATTGAGGATCAAACGAAGCTCAAACGTTTGACACAAATTTTACCCTAAAATTTACCACCTTTTCCTGTGGAATTAAAAGTTCTAGCTTTATGTAGATGTCAGAAAGTTATAATTTCCTTTAAACTTCTGCAATCAAAGCAAAACGTTATTCTCTTAATTGCAGAACTATGGTCTGTATTTGCAAGTACAATAATATGGGTTGTATTGGATCCTGTAATTGTATGGGTCAGAATGTTTGTAAAAACAAAGATGTACTGTAAAAACGGTTACCCCATTACTGCTCGAAAAAGAAAATGTTTTTGATGAGTAGTTTTCAAATTCATATGACCATTTAGGTTAAACATTTCAAAAAAGAAAAAACCAAAATTTAATTCTAAACATTGAAATTTCAAATTTTCAATGATTCAGAAAACCTAATTCCCGATGCACTTTTCATGACTGGTGCTGTACAATACAAATTTGGAGTGGGAAATGGTGATTTTCTAGCGAGCATTAATAATAATTGCATATCGTGTTTAATATTACACAAAAAATTATGATTTTTCAACTAATCGATTCTCCACACATATGCGCAACTATTATCAAGAACAAAAATTTTTGATTACGGCTTTCGTTAGGCAAATAGAAGCGTATATAAATAAATATTGTCAAATATTATAAAATTTTTGCCAAGTTCGAACCGAGATAATTGCAATTAAAAATTTTATTCCCCATAAGCGACTTAACAAATTTCAGTTTTCAAACATTAAAAACAATACATTTCGTACAAAAATGATTTCAAATTATATATCAAAATGATTGGCATTTTATGGGCTTCCTGTTAATAGTATTATCTCATTTTTTTTAAATAGCGCCCTTTTGCGCGTGATTATTTTTGATTACCTTCGGATTACCAATATATGCCATCTAACCTTTCATTCCTGCAAGTTTCGGCTTTTAATCCCGACACCCCCACAGAAGTGAGAATAATTTCATGATAGCATTCTACTCATTGAATAAATAGTAGGAAGGAAGGAGCATATTATGTATGTTTTACCGTGTTACATTTGCGAGTCAAAAGGAGTGGGTGTTCGGCCATATTGAGATGCGATTTAAATTGTCTAAAATGGTTAATTGTGTTGCTTGTGGAACCATCAGGAACGCGCAAAATGTCGAAAATGGAATTAAATGGCATAAGTACACATCTAAAATTAAATTTAACATTCTAATATTAAATGTAGTAAATTGTGTGGTTATGAATAGTGCAAAGGCGTGCATATCAGATTTAATTTTAAATAGATTCGATTCCACCAGATGCTTGTAAGTGAGCTTTATCCCTTTTTGGTTTAAGAATGCTTAATAATATTATGAAAACGTTAATATTCGTGGTTACACGCATTAAAATATAATGCAATAAATTATATTTATGAATGTCATCTTTACTCATATTTTATGTAACGCCACTGGAAATGTATTTAAGCAGCCGCCATCAGATTCGATTTGACTCGCAAAAGTATTCTAAATGCTCCTTCCTTCCTACTCTTTATTCAATGATTCTACTATATTGTAAGTGATGCTTTTCTTTTTCCATTATTTATTTGAGCGACTGTAAAAGTCTTGTAGCCATCTCGGTGATAATGGCTGAACTATAATCATTGATCACGGTAAACCCCTACGCCAGGTAAGTATGTAACAAGATCATACTTCACAGGATCATTTCTGTAGTAGTAAATTATATTAGTAGTTATCAGTGTTAACAGTGAACGCAATTGTAAGTGGCAAAATGGAAGAAAACGAGGAAAACTCGGATGGAACTAATAGTCCGGGAGGCAGCGACATTTTGAATGTCATTATTCCTACAAAGCTGATTTTTTCTCATGTTGTTGTTTTGATATCATAAGTAAAGAAAATGGCAGTCTACCGCGACAATGTTGCTGCGAACATTGATAAAAAAATTTTAAACCTGTAAAAAAATCATGTGTAAATGCCTTATTCCTACAAGGCTGAAACTTTTTAGAGTGACCAAGAATACGTAAAAATACAGGAAATTGACAGTCTACCACCTCGGAAGTGCTGCCATCAAGGGTCTACCACCTACGCAAGGTGTTAAAAAAATAATTTGTTCGACTTAAATCTACAAGGCTGGAAATTTTTTCCCAAATAGTTTAGTTTATAAAAGAACAAAAAAAAATAGTCTACCGATCATCTAATGTTGTTAAAGCCTTGGTAGACGCAATGGAATGTAAGATCTCCCGAGCGCGGCCGCTACGCTAATCCACTATAAATCGCTCTGAATAATTGTTAAATTATAATCTACAATGCTGATTTTTTGTCTACAAGTAGTTTACGTGAATTATTGTGAAATAGACGTCGTTGAACTACTTTCGATACATGGTGGCTAGACTTCGGGACGTACGTGGCAATCGAAATCTAAATAAGCGAATAATGTTACTGATATATCTAGTTATTAATTAGAATTTTTTGAGTTTATACGATTATTATTATATTAAAACAAAGAATTCTACTAGAATTTTTATAAAATATACAAATAATTAAATATATCGACAAAATAAAGAATCAAAATAGTTTTCTTTTATTCTTCATCGCTACTGCCATTTGATTCCTCATCGCCTTCCTCATCCTCATTGCTATCTTCATCCCCATTATCATGTTCATAATATACACAATCGTTTTCTTTCAAAAATCGAGAAGGTCCGTCATTAGAAATTGTTTCTGTATCTAAAAATAAGAATAAATAATTTGTTATAAATTACGCTGACATGAGTTCAATTAAATTGCAAATATGCGTACCTGTATCTTTATCATTTTGTTGATTAAATGTAACATCGTCGATAGGTTGGGGCAATTGGTCGCCACTAAACCAATTAGAACAATATTTTTTATTTTCATCGACATTCCACCCACAATCAAAGGGAGATAAACTCGTAGGGTTTTTCAAATGAGCATTGCTCCAAATTTGTGTAATGTATGCTGTTCGGCGTATATGTTCTTGGAGTTCTGATTGACAAGGTGGCAAAGGAGATGCATCAAAACTCTTCACTTTTTGACGAAATAGTCATTGTTCGAACCTTTATACGCTTTCAAAAACATGGCTGATCTAATTTCATTAATCTTGTTAATTTTTTTGTAACCGTACATTTGGCACAGAAATTCTTCCTCCGTTTCCATTACTGTATGATCACAATTAGGATATTTCTTTAAATTAGTTAAAGCATGAACATATTTTTCAGAGTTTCTTAACAAAGTAAACGGACGATTTTTTCCTTTTCGAAAACTAGCTGGATTGAAATCACTAAGTCATCTTTTAAATACATACTTATTTTCTCGTATACAGTGGCTCACAGAAATAAGCGTGGCAATTTAATTTGTACATTTTGAAGATGTTTTATGTCACATAAAAATCGATTTTAGAGCAAAACTTTATAGATATATTTTGTTGTAAATTACCTTGCTTTCAATTTTGTTTATATTCATTTTTTAATTTCGTCGCGCTGTTTTTGTTTTATAGCGACTTAAACAAGACTCTGTAAAATACAATAAATATTGTCATCTATATTTCGAGAACGGTGCAACGAAATAAAAAGTGAATATGCATTTTTTTTCTAAATTTCATTCTCTACATTTTTGTTCCTATACATTTTTTTATTTTGTCTCGCCATTTACGAGATATAGATGACAATAATTTTTGAATTTTACAGAGCCTTGTTTAAGTCGCTATAAAACAAAAACGGCATACCGAAATAAAAAAATTTTAATAAACAGAATTGAAGACAATACAATTTAGAACAAAAAATGTCTATAAAGTTTTGTTCTAAAATCGATTTTTATATGACAAAAAACGGCTTTATAATGTTCAATTTAATAATATGCTTATTTTTGTGCGCCATGCCACTGTAAATATCGCTTTTACAGCAATACTTATCCGATATTTTTTTTTCAAAATTTCTTTCTCTTCATCTTTGTTTATATACATTTTTCTATTGCGTTGCACCGTTTCAGATATGTATAGGTATACAGTAAATTGAAGACCACTCAATAAAAATTTTACATCCGTGCCTTAATGATCTTACTCCGCCTAGCCACCATGTATCGAAAGTAGTTCAACGACGTCTATTTAACAATAATTCACGTATTGTAGACAAAAAATCAGCTATGTAGATTATAATTTAACATTATTCAGAGCGATTTATAGTGGATTAGCGTAGCGGCCGCGCTCGGGAGATCTTACATTCCATTGCGTCTACCAAGGCTTTAACAACATTAGATGATCGGTAGACTATTTTTTTTTGTTCTTTTATAAACTAAACTATTTGGGAAAAAATTTCCAGCCTTGTAGATTTAAGTCGAACAAATTATTTTTTTAACACCTTGCGTAGGTGGTAGACCCTTGATGGCAGCACTTCCGAGGTGGTAGACTGTCAATTTCCTGTATTTTTACGTATTCTTGGTCACTCTAAAAAGTTTCAGCCTTGTAGGAATAAGGCATTTACACATTATTTTTTTACAGGTTTAAAATTTTTTTTTTAATGTTCGCAGCGGTAAAAGCTTGGTAGACTGTGACTTTCCGGATTTACATGGTATAAACATTGATTTAAAAAAAAATTAGCTTTGTAGAAATGGGTGCACTTTTTCTGTCGCTGCCTCCCGGACTATAAGAAGTCCTTAGTAATGGAAATAGAGGAGTACCTAGCAGACGATCCCATGAAAACCGAAGTTGCAAAAAAGGAATTATTCAAATGCTTGACTAAGCGAACGAGCAGCGAAATAAACAGTGAAACCGAACTCAGTGAACCATTACCGAAACGTGTATATAGATCAGAACCGCAAACCACGTTAGATGACAAAACGAAGGAATTATTTAAATGTTTGTCAAAACGAATCAGTGAGAACGATTTCAGAAAACCATCACCAAAACATGTGCGTAGACCAAGAACTCAGCCACTAACAAAGCCGGTAAGTCTAACAAATAAATTTAATATTCTACAAGAAAGCGCTACCAAAGTGAGCAATTTCACGAAAGGCCCAGAAAATTATTCAAACGAAAATAATGTAATTACCGATCCACAACCCGCTACAAAAAAGAAATTTACGCCACCACCAATAGTCATAACGGACAAGGTAGAAAGTCACAAGGAATTTCGACTACTTATTAACAATTTCGTAAAGAAAGGTTTCCATGTTAGATACAATAACAGAGCCGTGTACGTGTACATTTATGACTTCGATGAATGGGCAATGTTCAAAAGCCATCTAGCCAACAATGAATCACAATTTCACTCATACACCCCGAAGAACGCCAAGTCCCATGCGTTTGTACTCAGAGGTCTCAGCTACGACACAACCTCTGAAGAAATAATGGAAGAAATGGAAAATAAAACGACAATACAGGTCCAGAAATGCTACAGGATGAATGGAACCAAATATCCAGCTTTCCTAGTAATAACCAACAACGAAGTCACTTAACCATCAAATGCGAAAAATCCGAACAAATACCAGCAAAACGCGCAAACTGCAACGGCGAACACCCTGCAAATTATACAGGATGCCCAACATATATGAACATCTTATCACGAATTGAAGAGAATAACAAAAGCAATCACCAAAATTCTAAATCCTATAACCACAATGCAGCAGATTTCCCAGGAATAAGGCCAAAATACATCCCCGCACCAATCCCTGAAGTAAATGCTTGGAAATATCCTCAACACTCAAATCCACCAAAGCAGCCAATAACAAGACAGCAAAACCAAGCAAGAACAACACCGACAGAACCAAATCAAAACCATACACAAACAACAACAAACCAACCAATAGCGCAACAATCTAGCCAAATATTCAACCAGAATCTAACTGAACAAAACAATAACGAAGACTTCAATTTCTCAGAATTTGCAAAAGTAGCCGACGACATAAAATCACACACAAACCTAAACGAACTGTTACGAGCGATGAAAGATTTCAACACAATGTTAAAAGCATCTCAATCACAACAAGCCAAACTAACCGGATCGCTTCAGTTTTTTCAGAACTTGCAAAAATACAAATTCTAAATTGAAAGTAGTAACGTGGAACGCAAATGGTATCAAGGGCAAAATGGACGAAGTTAAAACTTTTCTAAGCTCGAAAAAAGTCGACATACTCTTGCTAAACGAAACGAAGCTAAAAAGTAAGAGCAGTTTAAAATTCTCAGGATACGTTGTTTATCGAAAGGATCGAGCAAACGATGTTGGAGCCGGTGGAGTGGCAATAATAATTAAACAAGGAATACCACATTCTCCCATAAAAATGGACGATACTAGCATCGAAGCTATTGGAATTAAATTACAGGATGACAAATATATAATTGCAACTTACAACAAACCGGACCAACCAATTAGAAGAACGGATTTGGACAACATATTTAACATAGGAAATAAAGTTCTAGTTGCTGGGGACCTAAACTGCAGACACTCGAGTTGGAACTGCAGAACAAACAATACAAATGGAACATACCTACACGACTACTCATCCCAAAATCACATAAAAATCCTATATTCAGATTCACCAACTCATCATCCCCCAAACGGAAATACCCCTTCCACAATAGACATTCTTCTCAATAAATCTCTCACTGGCATAACTCATCCTGTTTCGCTACCCGAACTATCCTCCGATCACAATCCGATCGAGTTCTTCCTCAATACCGAAATAAAGCAAATTCATGCACGGAAAATCACTACTTTCAAAAATACCGACTGGAATAAATTTAGACAAGATCTGAACCGGCTCATTCAAATAAATCAAACCATAACAACCGCAGAAAAACTAGACGAAGAAATAAAATTATTAACTACGAACATCACCAAAGCCAAAGAACAAAATAGCAAGAAAATCACCATCGATCCTAGCAAATACCCCATCCCAGAATCCATCGCTCAGTTAATAAAGGAAAGAAATGATTACCGTAAAAAGTGGCAACGAAGCGCAAATCCAGTCTTTGCTCAACAGATGAACCAACTCAACTACGAAGTAAAACGCCAACTAGCCCAACACCAAAACAAGAAATGGACCGATTTGTTAACTTCAGCAAAGCCTAACGACAATTCCCTCTGGAAGCTAACCAAGTCTCTTCGCAAGAAATACAAACCCATACCGGCTCTCACGAACAGCAATAACGAAACAATAACGACAAATAAAGATAAAGCAGAACTATTAGCTAAATCGTTTCAGCACATACACGAATCAAACAACATCCAAAACACAAATCAACAACAGCAAATAACCGAAAGCGTTCGCAATTACCTCAATCAGCCGATCCCGCATAACAACAAACAGCTCGCAAACCTCCTAACATCTCCATCCGAAATCAAGATTCTTATTAAAAAATTAAAGAACAAAAAGGCACCCGGCCCTGACCAAATCGAAAACATCCTCATCAAGAATTTATCCAAAAAGGCAATAGTCCAATTATGTTACATAATTAACGCGATCTTCAAAATACAATATTTCCCAACCGACTGGAAAACAGCAACCATCATCCCTATTCCAAAACCCAATAAAAACCCCAACAATCCCAAAAGTTACCGTCCAATAAGCCTCATATGCAACTTGGCAAAATTAACCGAAACTATAATACGAAATCGATTAGAAAAAGAAGAAATCAAGCTAAAAATTGAAAATCCATACCAATTCGGCTTCAAAAAAGGACACAATACCACACTGCAAATTACAAGAATAGCCAACGATATAATTACCAATTTTAACAAAGACAACACAACTGTAATGGCACTGCTTGACATCCAGAAAGCATTCGACAAAGTATGGATCGAAGGTCTCACGTACAAACTAATGACATATAACTTCTCCCCGCTCCTGGTGAAATTACTGAACTCGTACCTGAACAATAGAACGCTCGCTGTCAATGTCGATAATGCCAAATCATCCGCCAAACCAATCGAAGCTGGAGTTCCTCAGGGCTCCGTTCTAGCCCCGAAGCTATTCCAACTATATATCAACGACCTACCGCTCTTCCAAAAAACCAAAGTAGCCCTTTACGTTGACGATACGGCTATCTATGCACATTCGTTTAGTGCCGAAGTGGCCAACAAACAAATCCAGATCCACATGCACATGTTAGAAGAATATTACAAGAAATGGAAAATCTCGATAAATTCGGAAAAGACGGAACATATAGTTTTTGCAAGAAAGAGAAAATATACAAAAATATTTGCTCCTCTACGAGTTAACCAACACAAAATATCCTCAAGCGATAAAGTCAAATATCTGGGGGTAACATTAGATTCGCGATTAAACTTCAAATCACACATCCAACAACGAAAACGAATTGCGTACGGCAACATGGGTTCGATAATGCCCCTACTCAAGAGTGAACAAATGTCGCAAGCCAACAAAATGCTCCTATACAAGTCAATTATTAGACCCACCATAACCTACGCCTCACCAGTATGGTGTAGCATATCGAACAAAAGCATGAAACCACTCCAAATACTACAGAACAAATGCCTAAGATTAATAACCGGATCGAAAAGGAATACAAGAATTGAGACCTTACACGAAGCAACCAACACTGAATACCTACGCGACCATATAAACCGTACCAGCCAAACATTCTATTCAACCACAATCAAAAAAAGCAAACTTACAGAAAAAATTACCGAAACAAATCACAGTACTGCTCCATTCAGAATAAAACACAAAATGCTTTACCAAGATCTACCAATATTCAGAGCATAACCTGCTTACCGCAACTAGACTCTTCATATATGCCAAAATAATTAATTTTTAAATCAGGTTTTTACAACATGTTTTCCTGAAATGTACCCAAAATAATCAGAAAACCACAATCACAAGATCAAAGATCGAGAAGTCCATTCCAATTGTTAAAAGTTCTATAAGAACAAGACACTAATATAAAGAGGTAAACGTTAAAGTAGGAACTCTTAAGAAAAATGCGAAAATTAAAAATCGAAACAGTTTGACCATATTAATGTAATAACCTATTTGATGTAAAATATTTATAACTTTAAATAAATAATTGTAAATGTAAAAAAAAATGTAAATATAATCATTAATTTAATCTAAAATTATTCCCGCCTGATTTGAATTGAACGATTATGTCTAATTAAATTTTTAATGTGTTATAGATAAAATAAATTTTCAAATAATTTATTTATGAGTTCTCTTATACATGTACATAGTTAAACAGGTAGAATATTATTAATTGATAATTAATTTCAGGTTTTAAAATAAATATTACTGTTATAAAGAAAAATTTTTAATTTAAAAACCCCTGCTGCCCGTCCTTACAATGTTACAAATATTATCTCAAAATTTCAAACAGATGTGTTGGTGCGTTTTCGAGATGTCCTGGAATGTATGATTTTTTTTCACCTAGCCGATTTTTTTTCTTTTTTGATTAATAATTCATTGTTAGTAATTATTTCTCCTACTTAAATTTTTTGCTAAAAAGTTTACAAACATGGTATTTAAACAAATTGAAACCCAAATTACAATATTTGATTTAAAAAGATAGCCTTTGCCCTTCCTTAATTTATTATAAATATAATTTCCAAATTTGAAGAAAATCCATTCAGTTGTTTTTGAATTGTCCTGGAATGAACAAGAGCGCATCGCAAATTCCTAGCCTTACATTTGTAAAATTTTAATTTATTTCTTTATTGTGGGGTAACAAAAAAAATGTCATAATATGGTGTCCATATTTTTAGTAGTAAGAGAAAAAATACAACTTTTTACCAATTAAAAAATATATACAGAATGTAACATTATATTTTATTCCAAGTTTCTCTTTTTCTTAATTTTTAAGAAAACAAATATTTTATGAAATGTTATATTGAATTTTTTACCAAACGCTAGTATACTCGTCGCCGCTGTACGCATTATTTAAAGAGGTATTATAATTATTTATATACCAATCAATAGAAAAAAACAATAATCATTAACTTTCTACTCTTGATAAATTTTGATCTATTGAGCCGTTCTGGAGTAATCAGCAAAAGTGTCTCAAAAAAAGGTTACCCTTTCCAATATTTTTTGATGTAGAAGGAAAACTTAAAATTTTTTAGTATAAAAAAAATATTTATACTATGTAAGGCTTTATTCTCCTTCGATTGGCGCAAACCGCAGATCTCTCCGTTTTACCGATTTGAAATTAATGTGTTAAATAATTCCTACATTGCTTTGTATTAGATGGTACCTGTTGTTTCATGTTTTTGTTTTACTTATGCCCGGTTTCTTCACTCACAGATAAACTGCCGTCAACTTGTCGGCAGTATATACCGCCGACAGAACAAATTTTCTTATCTGCTAAAATGTGGGTTATAAAATTGATAAGATGAACTGATATAAATGACCATGTGATGCTTGTCACATAATAGGTATGCTCATAATTTAATGTATTTTTAGAATAATCTTAAAATTTTTGTCGGCTACTTTTACTATAATGAAGAAAACCAAAAAGATAATTCATTTGTCGGCAGTTTATCTATGAGTGAAGAAACTGGGCATTAATGATAAATAATAAAAGAGAGGGAGTGGTGCAATGATGACCGACGACGTCATATTTTAATGAGGTCTAATAAGTTTTTGCGACAAAGTGTGATGTTAGGGGGAAGAGGGTGAAGAAATATTTAAAATTGCGTGATATAATTTACGAATAACCCCTAACCGCATAAATAAAGTTGGGTACTCCTATTTTTATATAAAAATAACATCAATAACAAAAAATTATTTAAAATGGGCCAGATAATAAAATAATAAAAGTTGACAAAAAATGTATTACTTAATTATTTCTATTGGCATAATTTTAAGAAATAATTATTTAGTTGTATATTTTCTTATTATACAATTAATTTTATTAATTTATTGGTAAAACCCACAAAGCGTCTATGTAAAAATAATTACGCTATAAAGAACAAAAAATAAAATTCAATTGAAATGTTTTTATTTATGGATAGAGCGGGTTTTCCTAACAAAATCCAGCCTTGCACAGGGGCGATATAAACAGGACAATTGTGATAAAAAAAAAAATTTTTTTTCGGTAATAGGATTACAAAAATAAAAATAGTTGAAGGACGTTATTAAATAATAATACAAATCATATACTGGTTGTAGGTAATATTGTAAATGGCACGGTTAATTCATTAAACATATCGATTGGTAAATTAATAACATAATTTTATAATATTATGATATCGCGGGTCACCGACTAAAAAAAGATAACATACTCAGGTCTTCAACTGGTTTGTAAAATTTGGTTCGTGTTATTTAATATGCATAAGTTAGCAGCAATGTGCAAATAAGGTACAGCTAGTGAACAATTTATTATAATATGGGTTTTTTGTGTGTAACAGTGTTTTTAACAATTTTGGTTTTAGTTTCTTCAGGTATAAACATTTAAAAAATAATAAAAGTAGTTCTTATGATTCGGTTCTTTCAAATTATAGTTAGTTTAATTGTTTTTGAATAATTTATTACAATGTTGAAAAATCAAATATTGCAAAATTAACCGTATTGTTGCCTTGTAAACTCTAATTTATATACCAATTACGTATTTACTTATATTAAAATTAAAAAAAAGTGCAAAGTTTATTAGTTAATACTATAAGACAAATGAATAACTTAAAAAATTTGCTGCTTATGAGGTTTCTTTAAATGTCGAACAAGTATTATTGTTACAAACATCAATACAACCATAGAAAGAGCTACATATGTACAGGGTGGGCCAATTTTGATAGTTCTTATGAGAAACTCGGCAACTATAAGAGATATAAAAAAATGGATGGCGCATTATTTTTCTGTTTTCGAGTTATGGCCAAAAGTACGAATTTTCGACTTTTCGATAAATGTCGATATCTCGCTTGTTTTTCAAGTTATCAAAAAATGTTAACACTTTCTTGGGGCACTTTTTTAAGATCAATAAAATGGGCAAATGAGATTTTAAATATTTATATCAGTTTCAGAGTTATAACATAAAGTTGTGTTTTTTAAATGGAAACCATAGTTGAAAATGATATTTTTAAATAGCGTTTTTTATCCTCTTTTCAACGATATATATAACATGATATAATATAACAACAACAAAAATATTATAAAATAATAGAAGATCGAAAAATTAAATATAATAATAGCATTTGCAGTAAAAAACAATAAAAATATTAAATTCTAAAAATTAAAGTAAAGATCGAACCGTAGTCTATTCTTTTTAATACATAATTTGGTTAAAACAAAACACTACCAAACCATTATTGACATTTAAAACATTTACACCAATTGTTTTTTTAAAAAAATTACAATAATATAATATTATAGTTACCAATAAAAATTTGAAAATTTAATGACAGCAACTCAGGAAATATTTTTTGCTTACTGAAAAACAATTGGTGTAAATGTTTTAAATGTCAATAATGGTTTGGTAGTGTTTTGTTTTAACCAAATTATATATTAAAAACAATAGATTACGGTTTGATATTTACTTTAATTTTCGAGAATTTAATATTTTTATTGTTTTTTACTGCAAATATTATTATATTTAATTTTTCGGTCTTCTATAATTTTATCATTTTCAACTATTGTTTCCATTAAACAAAACACAACTTTATGTTATAACTCTGCAACTGAGATAGATATTTAAAATCTCTTTAGCCCATTTTATTGATCTTAAGTGCCCGAAGAAAGTGTTAACATTTTAGGATAACCTGAAAAACAAGCGAGATATCGACATTTATCGAAAAGTCGAAAATTCGTACTCTTGGCCATAACTCGAAAACAAAAACAGATAGCGAATTCTGGTTTTCGCCATTGAACGAAAAAAGAGATCGAGGATGCGCCATTAATTTTTTCATATCTTTTATAGTTACCGAATTTCCCATAAGAACTATCCAAATTGGCTCACCCTGTACATATATTATACCTTTAGTATATTGTACAAAAAATAATACTAAAAATAAAAAATGTTTGGTTAGTTCAAAAACAGACAGATTTAACATCTGAATAAGTAAAATATGTATTAAAATTAATTTATCTACATAATATTATATTAGATACTTTTATTTTTATTTTATAAAAATAACCGCAATAACAAATTATTCTCTAAAACTTTTCTTCGCGTACTACTTACTACAAGTCTATACCACATAAGGATTACTGATAGTGTCCTTAGTGTTGCTATTAAACAATTTTTTCAGATGATGCAGAAATATGTTCTACGCCTGAACGAACACCCGGAAAATGTATACAAATTAGATATTGCCCACCGTTATTAAGTATATTAGTTAAAAAGCCAATTTCACCGTTAAATCTTGAATATTTGGAAATGAATAACTGCGGCTTTGAAGGAATCCATCCAAAAGTTTGTTGTGCGTGGGACGATTGTCAGGAACCTCCCAAAGTAGATCCTTTGGTAGTGAACTCTACAAGTAAGTATTATACATTATTTACACCCATGGAGACACTTTTAAAGCAGTACTATTTAAGATCATAATAATGATGGTGTCCTTCCTACTGCTAACGAATGTGGATTTTCATCTGAGGATAGAATTTATAACGGAGTTGAAACTCAATTTGCTACTTATACATGGACTGCACTTCTTCAATATCGCACACGTAAATATATTACTTTACCATTTGTTGTTGGTATTTGGCTTTGGTAAAAACTAATAATTGTTTTAGCCGAAGGACTAAAATTTCACTGTGGAGGTGTTCTAATAAGTAAAAGATATATTTTAACCGCCGCAAATTGCGTTTCCGCTAAAAGTATCGACAGCAGTTGGAGTTTGTAAGAAAGTAAAACAATAATCAAAATTTTTAAAACCAATTTTTATTTCTTTTTTTAACAGAACAAGCGTTCGTTTAGGGGAACATGACTTAAGTAAAGATCCAGATTCTGAACAGGTAGGTGATCAGTTATATTACGCCGATCCCGCTTTAGACGTTCTAATTGAAAGAGTGATTGTACATCCACTGTATAATACTGAAACTTTAGCCCATGACATTGCATTACTAAAGCTTGCTGAGGATGTAAAATTTTCAGGTAAATGTAACAAATTTGATTTTGGTTCACAAATATACCTAACAGCTTCTGATGTAATTAGATTATATTACTCCAATTTGTTTGGAAAGCGCCACTGAGAATATAGATATGATATCTGGTAGTTCATCGATAGTTTGCGGTTGGAACGCAAACAAAGAAAATGAAGCAACTGAAAAAATTAAAAAGAAATCTTATGTAAGTTAGGGGAAATGTTCTAAATTAATTTGATTTGTGAGCAATTTTAATCAAATTTAATAATTTTAGATGACAATTGAAGATAACAAAAAATGTGGATTGAGCTTTGTCGATAGTGGTATTCATTTGACCCATCAATTATGTGCGACACCGTCTCGAAATGTGGAAAGTTATTATGGAGACACTGGGGGTGCTTTACTTGGTTTTAACACTAGAGGACAATATTACGTCATTGGTATCATGTCAGTTCGTTCTATGAACAACTCATCGAACAATAAGGCAGTTATTTACTCAAACGTTAAAGAAAACATTCCTTGGATTATTGAAACATTGAATCCTTAAACCCATATAGCGATAATATTTTTAAAGTTATGATAATTTTGTATTTTTTTACTACAATTTCGTTAAATAAAATTTGATCAAAACTTCTTGTTCTATAGTATAACCTACATAGCTGTAGAGTGTAAATTGCCGTATATTAAATTTTATTAATAGTAGCGGAACAAAACAATTACTGTATTCCATTCTTTTGATGTTGTACTTGATTTTACCTAACTTGGCGACTTTAATTGCAAAATGTACTATTTTTATTATTATTACCCGTTCCTTAAATGGAAGTGATTTTAAAGTGACTTGATTTCATGCAATTAATTAAATTAAAAAAAAAACATTAAAGTTGATAAATATTTTTTGTCTGAACCGAGTGATTAAGCTAGCAAATAGTTTGCTCTCGTTATGTGTATACTTATTTACTTATGTGTGTCTCATTTGACAATTTTAATATTACCTATGATTTATGTTAGCATAAATCAATCATAAAATTTTATTGCGGATTGTTTAAAATTTTATGGTATAACAATTTGTTCATATTAGCGAAGCCATTATTTACATTTACCGTGACACTAGAAATTATAATGTAAAATGTAAAATATAACGATGTAATAATAATCAGTAACATTCAATTATTATTAATTAAATTCCTATTAAAATTTTATTCAGATCATTGCTACGATTCTGATTTCACATATCAACCTCTGGTTATGGAAGAATACATAATATTATTGTTTATAATAGGATGCGGTATTTAGCATATTAAATGTTTTTTCCCTATTTTAAAAATATCTCAACAGACATTTGAAATTATATTTAGTGTTTTTTAAAAAGTTTTTCAAAAAAGCTATATTATATTGTAGAAAAATTTTTTTTAAAATTTAGGTTGAAATTGTATTCTTTTAGCCCTATGTTAATTGAATAATTTGGGGCTAAGATATTTCAGTTTTTGCAAATCCTAATATATTGTAATTTTTTTGTAGTATTGAACAATAAGATTGGACAGATTTCTTGTACTTATCTGATTTTTTTTTAAAGTTTTGAAATTTTAAATTATCATTATATTACACCGTGTTAATATAATAAATATCATTCCGTGAGATAATTTTCTATTTTCATTAGAAGGAAGTACTTACTTCAATAGGATTAAAATACAATCATTTACCCAGTTGTCTGGTCGATTATTAATCATTTTTGCAAAAGTGGTCTATTTTAGTATATTAATTACTAATAGTATACATATTTTTAAATATTGAAAGATTTACTAAACTCTTAATTAATTTTAATCTGATTTTTATAAATAGTTTAGTTACCTAATTGAGATATTATTCTACGATTAGACATTTTTAAAATTATCTAGATTTCAATCTAATATTTGCTTTTGTTAGAATTTTTGAAAAAATATTATAATTAACCATTTAAAAATCAAATTTTATTTGGTATATTAAAATTCCAGATGCTGTTATTTGGCTGTTTAGCTTAAATTTTTATGCACTACTGAAATTATTATTGATGGAAAAAAGCAAAATGTTTTTTTTTTTATCAATTTTATTTTACTTGAGTACTAGCTATATCAGTTATAAACAAAATATTATATGGGTAATATACATTCAGTGCATTTATTTACTAGTTTAAAAATAATAAAATATATAAGAGTATTATTTTAATTAATGTATACCATAACATCATCTTTTTTTTAAGTATCTACTGATTGAATTGAACCTTATCAAGATTTTGTTCTGTAGACTTTGTTATGTTTACTTTAGATGAGCACTAATTCACCTATATATAAACTGTAGCAAATTCTAGTAATTTAGATCATAACAATTTAAAATTTGAAAAATGTTACATTACGCCAGCGTCGCTGTGTTGTTGATAAGTGAGTATCAATTTAATTTTTCTAGTTTTTCTTACTACATCATATTAAAAATCTTCTAGGTCTGTTAGTCGTAATTGATGGAGAGCCTTTGGTAAAAACATCTCTAGGAAATGTACGAGGACACTATAAGGCTTCTTACGATGGACATGCATATTCAGCATTTGAAGGCATACCCTATGCAAAACCACCTGTGGGTAAATTGCGCTTTGAAGAACCTATCGAGGTAGATTCTTGGAAGGAAACTTTAGAAGCTAACAAAACATACGTGTGTTCACAAATTTACATATCCAATGATTATAAAGGTACAGAAGATTGTTTATATTTAAATGTGTATGTACCTAGAGAGAATCCTACTCCGAAGGACAACTTAGATGTTATCGTTTACATTCATGGGGGTGCGTTTATGGGAGGTAGTCCAGATATTGGGGGTCCAAGTTTCTTTATGGACAGAGAAGTAGTATTCGTTAATTTAAATTATCGGGTTGGAGCTATGGGATTTTTAACCACAGAAGACGACGTGGTACCAGGAAACAATGGTTTAAAAGATCAAGCGATGGCTCTAAAATGGATTCAAAATCACATTAAGCAGTTTGGTGGAAATCCTGAATCTGTTACTATTACGGGAGCATCAGCAGGAGGTGCATCTATTCATTTTCATTATTTTTCTAAATTGTCCAAAGGGTTATTCAAACGTGGAGTATCGCAAAGTGGCAATGCTTTAGCACCGTGGGCTATTCAAAAAGGTGCATTGGAAAGAGTTAAAGCTTTGGCAGCGTTGCTTGGATGTAGCGACATTACAAATCGTATATTGATTGATTGTTTAAAAGAGAAGTCGGCTAAGGATATTGTGGAAAACGTTCAACATTTAAATTCGCCTGCTGACGCATTTCCACAACCGATTTTTGCACCAATTGTAGAGAAAACATCAAGTTCATCATTTTTGGACGATTATCCTTACAATTTATTGATGAACAAAGACTTCTATGATGTGCCTTGGTTTTCATCTGCATGCACAGAAGAAGGAGCTCTAGCTGTAATACTTTTGTACGGCGATTTAGATGGATTAGATGCTAAATTTGATAAATGGGCTCACTACTATATGGATTACAATTATACTGCTTGTGAATCTGATAGAGAATTTCTAGCTAAAGAAATTAGATCAAAATATTTTGGGCAAGATAAAATGGGCAGAGATACTTACAAATCGATAATAAAAGTTTTTGGAGATAGAATGTTTATACACAGTTTTGAGAACTCTACCAGACTTCATGCAAGTGTAGCCAATTCAAAGGTGTATTCGTACCTTTACGGATACGAAAACAGCTTTGCAGGTAAGTTCTACAAAGAAATGGGTATCGATTTGGATCTTGGCGTTGGTCATACCGAAGATAATCAACTAATTTATGATGTGATAAATGGAGACCATCATATAAATGCTAATTTGTCTATAGACGATGAAATACTCAAAAACAAATTGATTGATATGTATGTTTCATATGCTAGAGATTCTATCCCAAAAATAGATGGTTTTACTGTGCAGCCTGTAACCAATTCCAAAGAGTTTACATATTTATCCATCATGGGTCCTGCCGAAATTCAAATGAATGCCACTCGCGAACTTACGCCAACCGAGTTTTGGAATTCGCTGCCTATTGTAGATCTCGTAAAATTCCCTGAAGAATCTTGTAACAAAAATGAACAATAATTATTGGTAATAAAATTATTAATTTTTAAATCTTGCTTATTGTTTAATTAAAAAAATAATAATATATACTATTTTTCACCACTCGAGTTTTATTTTTAATTAATCTATTAAAATACGTTTAATACACTTGTGATTAGTAAAATAAAAAATATTGGTAGATACACACTATACATTATTTATGAATGATATTATCTAAAATTGTATAGTGTAGAATCTTTTGGGATATCATTAAATAATATTACATAATATATGTAAAATTATATTAATATTACTAAACCTAATAACCAATTCCATTATTGATAAAAAATTAAAAAGAAAATAAGTATTTAAAGTGCAATTGAAATTTACAAGTTGTATTAGAATATTTGTATGTACTGATTGATAACAAACCGTAAGTGGTACAATATCGGCAATGTCACTGCTATTTTAGTCATATCACACAATTTTAGTGATATAATTCTATATTTTATAATATCAGTGCACGAGAATCATTTACTTATTTCATTTTTTATATTGCTGATTATTATTTTTTTAATTACCTAGAAAACAGGTATTCAAAAATTTTCCTGTTTAAATTTGCCATTTAAAAATTTATATGATATTTGAGGTTCCAATATTTAACATATCATAAGACGGGGTGAAATTGACCGAGCTGAACTTGGTCAAAAAGTCTAAAATTATTTCTAATATTTTCAGATTAGATTTTTTTATATAAATTTTACAAAAGTAAATTACATTATAGTAGTTCTCACGGAACTTTAGACCTCGTCATAATAAGCTGAATGTAGAACACACAACTGATTATTTGTATTGACAAATGCAAATGATATGTATGACAAGGATAGAAATAAAATATTTTGTCATCTTCACACGATGTAATGTCGACATACGTTAGAAATATTGGAATTTAAAACATTGTAATAGAGAAAGACAGAAGATAAGTAGTACAACCTTAAATGCACATACTGCTTAATTAAAATTTCCATTGATTTGACTTTTATTAGCAAAATGTCACGATAAGGTTATAAACAATTTTAACCTCCTATTCAGTGGCGGGCTCGTCCTATTGTTTGCAGGTTGCACAATCGCCAAAAATTACGCCATAGAAGTAATATTTAATTTAATTGTGTGTACAATACTTGATCGGCAAACGATCAAGTTTTTTTGAGGTACTAAAAAACCCTACCTAACATTTTAGGAGAATAATAAATAGGAAAAACTTCAACCCCACATATCTAAAACATAAGCCGCCACTGCTCCAATTAATGTATAGTTTTAGGTTAGACTATGACAGCGGTTTAAATTTACCGCTTCTATTTTACTTCACAAAAAGTTATGTTTACAAACATACATTTGACTAGTGATTCTCATCTTAGTTCGTATAGTTTAGAATTATGACGAGGTCTAAAGTTCCGTGAGAACTACTATAAATACTGAAAATTAAATATATAATTGCAAAGGTTAAAATGAAAACAGGACAAATAAAAATTTAAATATTGGAAGAGGAAGGGAATAGAAGTAAAGAAGAAGTCATAGAAAACCATCTGTTTAGAAACGATCATGAGAAGATGGAGATACATATTTTGATATTTAAATAAATTTATCTAATTGAAATAAACCTTATCAATATTTTTGTTGTGTAGATTTGTCGTTATAAAAAAATTACATTCATTAATTTAGTTAAAGATAAGACATCAGTTACATAACAGTTTATATAGCAATAGTAGCAAATATGAGTAATTAGATTTAAAAAACGCATAATTTTTTAAATTTTAACAATGTTACATTGCTATGTTGCGGTCGTGATTTGGTTAAGTATGAACTTTAAAATACACATTTTTATTTATTCATTCTTTTCAGAAAGAATTTTCTCAAGATTTTTTATTTTTCCTCATATTGCATTTTTTTAGGCTGGCCAAATGCACTTCACGGACAACCTTTTGTGAAAACAGATCTAGGAAATATTCAAGGATACCTTAAAACTTCTTACGATGGACATACATATTCAGCATTCGAAGGAATTCCCTATGCGAAGCCACCTGTAAATGAATTACGTTTTGAAGGTCCGCTCGAGATTAATCCTTGGGAAAATACTTTGGAGGCCAGCAAGAAATATCTGTGCCCACAAATTATAGAATCTAAGGAAGTCAGCGGTACCGAAGATTGTTTATATTTAAATGTGTATGTACCTAACGAGAATCCAAATCCAAGCGACAACTTAGATGTCATTGTCCACATTCATGGGGGTGGGTTCATGGCAGGCAGTCCAGATTTAAATGGACCGAGTTTCTTTATGGACAGAAAAGTAATATTTATTAATTTAAATTATCGTGTTAGCGCTTTTGGATTTTTAAGCACAGAAGATGACGTGGTGCCAGGAAATAATGGATTAAAAGATCAAGCGATGGCTCTGAAATGGATTCATAATCACATTAAGCAGTTCGGTGGAAATCCTAAATCTGTGACTCTTACGGGAGCTTCAGCAGGAGGTGCATCTGCTCATTTTCATTATTTTTCTAAATGGTCCAAAGGGTTATTTCACCGTGGAGTATCGCAAAGTGGCAATGCTTTGACGCCGTGGTCTATTCAAACTGGTGCATTGGAAAGAGTTAAAGCTTTGGCAGCGTTACTTGGATGTAGCGATATCACAAATCGTATAATGATTGATTGTTTGAAGGAGAAGTCGGCTAAGGAAATTGTAGAAAATGTCGAACATTTAAATTCACCTGCTGATAAATTTCCTCCACCGATTTTTGCACCGATTGTTGAGAAAAAATCAAATTCATCTTTTTTAGACGATTATCCTTACAATTTATTGATGAACAAAGACTTTTATGATGTGCCGTGGTTTTCATCTATATGCACAGGAGAAGGAGCTTTAGCAGTGATGATTTTATATCCCGACTTGGATGCATTAGATGATAAGTTTGATAAATGGGCTCATTACTATATGGATTACAATTATACTGCTTGTTCATCTGATAGGGAATTTATAGCTAAAGCAATTAGAGAAGAATATTTTGGAGAAGATAAAATGGGGAGAGATACTTATAAAACCATAAGAAAGATGTTTGGAGATAGAATGTTTATACATAGTTTTGAAAACTCTTCCAGAATACAAGCAAGTGTATCAAATTCTAGTGTATATTCTTATGTTTATGAATATAAAAATAGTTTTGCAGATGATTACTTCAAATCAATAGGATATGATTTAGATCTTGGTGTTACTCATACCGAGGATAATCATCTACTTTATGATGTTATATATGAAGATCATCAAATAAATTCAAATTTAACTAAAGATGATGAGATAGTCAAGAACATGATGATTGATATGTTTTTTACTTTTGCTAGTAGTTCTATTCCAAAAATAAATGGTTTTACTGTACAACCTGTAGGTAATTCCAAAGAGTTCACATATTTATCTATTAAAAGTCCTACTGAAGTTCAAATGAATGTCACTGACGAAATTACATCAACTAAGTTTTGGAATTCTTTACCTTTGGTAGATCTCATAAAATTTTCTGAAGAGTCTTGTAACAAAAATGAGACATAAGCGAGAGATAATGTATTATTATTTTGTTAAGTACCTACCTATGTATATTGTGAAATTAATATTCTGAAAATGTAAAAAATTAAATGTTGCGGGAAAGTTTTAATGGTTTCATTGTTTTTAATGATAATTAACTCTCATTTAATGTTTATCAAATGTATTACAAACAGGATGACGAGCACCCACTAAAAATATTAATCTCTGAAAAGATTGTCTGCCGAAGGGCAGTGGCGTACCGTGCCTTTTGGGTCTGGGGGGGGGATAAAACATTCTTAGGGGCACAAATATGTACCTATGGGTTTCAAATGAAACAATTTTTTGGGGGCCGGTAGTAAACTGCGGTCCTCAGATTTCATGAATTTTTTTTTGAAAAAGTGATAATAAATATACTATAGTAACTATAGTTAATAATCTTAAACTATCTACCCTCAAATTTAGTAAAATATATAATCGCCTAAATTCTTCGGAAAAAAATAAAAATAGTAAAACATAAAAAGTGTCTAAACAATCCCCAGTTTCCTCTATATTGCGATTATAGCATCACAACTCAAGGTGAATTTTAGCTAACCACTTTTCATTCTACTGCATGCGGTTGCATAGGAAACATCATCGAATTCCTACATTATCGAGTGCATTTGCGCTCCGATTATTTATTTTATGAATGGTTTTCAAGACAGATAACTATAAAAAACATTATTTGTGCATATAAATCCGGGATGTATACCTATACTTGACCGTATTGATGGTTGCCTGGCTTAATTTTCAAATTATTATTTTATTAAATTATTTCATTAAATGCCACATTTGAAAATAATTGAAATTAATATTTTTATAAATTTAAATAATAAAACTTTGAGCAAGTTCAGCATAAAAAGTTGGATCAACCACTTGGCTTGCAATAAAAAATTATAATGTAAGAATGTTCAAACGGAAATGCAAACTATGAAAATATTTTATTATCTATAAATATTATATTGGTTTTATAATATTTCCAAATGTGACAATACAAATTCTATACGAATAGCGTTTTTGTGTGCTTAAACCATGGAATTAGAAAATTTTCCACAGTTAATTTAATATTTGAAAGAATTCCAAAAATGCGAAAAAATCTCACATGTATCTGTGTAAAAAAATTTTCTCTCTTTTGTGTAATTTAATTTGAAATTCTGGTGTCAAAAGTTTTTGGTTGAAAATGATAAATATGTGAGTACAGGAGTTCAATAATCTTCAACTTACAATCGTAAACAAACTGACCAATGTTTTCATTTGATTGCACTATGCTGCTATAAGATTTACCAAAATTGCATTACATGATTGGAATAGTGCAACAATTAATATTTTCAGTGTTGCAGCTCAGACGAAAACCTGCTGTTCCACTGCTCTTGCTTCAGCTGCAGGCTCTCTCCGACAACGTCAATTTATTTATGATAAATGTGCACCTAATTTAAGCTAAAAGGCAATACATAAACTAAAATTTTCGATAATTGTTTAGTACTTGGCAATCATATTTTAATCAAATAATAATTAGGTGGACTCAACAGGGATCGAGTGCACGTTGCAGAAATGAAATTATGGAATAGGTATTTATTTAAGAAGTGTGACAGGTATTTATGACAACTTTATTTACAATGCGTGAGTCGGCTTTGAATTTTTATTTAAAGCAATTTGTTAACAATAATAGAAGTACAGCTAACAAACATGTTTTCAATAGTGTAAAATATTGATTTGAATACTTTCAGATAATAATCAAAGCTTTTACATTCGTTATATGTTTCGCAATTTGTATTCACATTAATAATTATTGCAACAGCGACCAAGATAAGAAGAACAAAGCTGTCAATTATCTTGGAATCATAACTGGAACACAAATATTAACAGCAAGATTAATGATTCTCACATCAAATTGCGTATTTTGTTTATTGAGTTAACTATAATGGGACTACAACTTGTCAGTTCCAGAGTGACTTATGAATAATGGAAAAAAATAAAGAGTTAACTTTGTATATCATAGCACCAGCACCAGCACCAGCATCAGCGTTTTATAAATATTTTTAAATCAAGACTGGTTTAAAAATGACAGGCTTAATAATTTTATCAGTTTTGAAAATATTTGGAAACAATTTAATTTGGTTATGTAAATGATCACTTCCTGTTGGCCAATTTTCAGCATTAACCAGTTTAACCTTTAGTATAATTTGTATACTTTGTTAACTGGACCACACCGGTAAGAAACATAAAGAAATGTAGTTCTTGTTATTAGGGTAAACACAAATCAATCAATTCGAAGACAAATACCAATCAGAAGCTTTTTACTGTTACTCGAATAATTATTGAAACATATAAGATTTTCTATTAACGTAATCTGGGATTATTATTGCAGCAATGGCAAATAAATGGCACGCGTGTCAAACTTGGCACGTGAGAGATTTTCGGCGGCTATGAATAATTCAATGTATACAACTAACTTTTTTGTTTCTTTTATTAAAACTTGTACGAAAAAATATTTTTTACTTCTTTCTTAATTTTCTTGCTTCACTGAGTTTCTTCGTTTACAATCAATCGTCTACCTTTTGACAGAAGCGTCTGGTGCCGTTTTTACCTATATTATCACTGTTTAAAATGGGCTTCACAACAGAGAATATTTTGTACAGAACCGAGTCTTAAACCCACATTTCCTTCATCGTTAAAAGTTGTATTTCCTGTAGCTCACCATAGATGATCATGCCAAACATGACATGCCTATCAGATATCAAAGATATCTACGCGTTTTTATGGATTTTCTGAATCTTTCTAATTTGATTCACTAAACTATACCGTTTGTTCCGTATTGCTTCAAGTCCTGGAAATAAAAATATCTGTTCAGAAAGGAAAGCAAAGTACGATTAATAATAAAAATATTAATCATCAATTTTAATTATAATAAGTAGGTACCTATATTCCTATTGAGGATCCATGTACTAAATCCACAGTGAAATTTTTTTTCAACACATGAACTTATGAATTTTTCATAAAAAGGATGAACAAATTCATACATACAATTTTTTTTTGGATATTTTTTGGACAAACAAAAATTTGTTTGCTTTTAAAAAATTATTCAAGCGAAATGATTTTTCTGATACAAAAAATGGTTGAAAGAGTAGTAGTCGATCGAGCAGAAGCACTGTATAGTTAAAGCCGTATTTAGAAGAAGGCTTTAGAGGTTATAACTCCCCCCCCCCGAAACTATTTATCAATTAATGAAGTTCAGGAAGTCTGATTGCAATCGTAAAAAAATCAAAAAGAACAAAAAATATTTAACACTGAAAGAAAAACATTAAACTTTAACATTACCCCCCCCCCCGGAAATTTAGTCTAAATACGGCCCTGAGTGTAGCAGTACTATACATGGGCGTCTAAATGGGGAAGGGCAATTAACTTTTAATTTTAACCAATAAAAATCAATAAATTTTTAAAAATTTTCTATTTATTTGGAGTACTTGAGTTACTTTGAGTAATTGAAATACTTCCGGTAATTGAATTAATTTGAGTACCTAATTGAAATACTTTGGGTAATTGAAGTACTTTTTGGTTAATTTTTAAATATTTAAATTACTTTTACGAAGTATTTGATAATTGAATTACTTTTTCTCAGTAAAGTAATTTAGTAATTGTTATGTCAATTACTTTTAAGAATATTTAGTATTTGGTATTTCGAGTACTTTCAACATTGACAAAGTAATTGGTAATTTGTAATTGAATTACTTTCACCGAGTGCTTTGTACAGCTCTGGTGGTAACTATAAAAACTAACGAGGGCTGAGGGCAGTACTCAAAATAACGTGCATTTGACACGAACCCGAACGCCGCAACAAAAATAACAATGATTTAATGTCAGCGATAATTTAAATATTTAAATGCCCTAGTTCTCCGTTTCTTCAATTACATGTTATATTATAGTTTAATAAAATATATTTATTGTTATTATTCAGTGGCGGCTGGTCATAAAGCGAATAGGGGCACGTGCCTTCCCATCCCAAACTCAAAAACAATAGAAGGATAGATTTTTATTATAAATAAGTATTTTAAGAACAACTTTTTTATTTTGAGCCCTCCCACTGGAAAATGTCACGAGCTGCCACTGTTATTATTGTTTGTGTGGATTGTGCAAATTTGAAGAACGGCAATGTATTTAAAAAAAAAAATAGGAAGAAATAAAATGAAAAATAAAAAACAACTGAATAAAAAACAAAAGATGCTTTTCAGTTTTTGGGAGTTGCGCAAACCTACAAACGTAGCACACTTTAAAATTAACAAAATAACAAAACAAAACGTAAAAAAACAACTAAATCGAAGATGCTAATAAGTTTTAATGTTTGAAAATTAAAAATTTGTTTTGTTATTATTGTTTTTCGAGGTTGCGCGATCTGCGAATGTAGCATATTTTAAAAAACAAAAAGAATACAAGGAAAAATAAAAAACAACTGAATAAAAATGAAAGATGCTGGTAAGCGTTGAAGCAGCAGGCAAATTTTCTAGTCCTTCGTTTTCTTCAGGTGAATTAATTTATACCTTGTATTAATTATACCTCCAAAAGTATAAATCACAATAAAATTAGCTAAATTTGTTAAGTGGAAATTAAGACGGCAACAAATCAAACATTGAACATTTGACAACTAAAAAGCAATTCCAGCCGATCCAAATTTAGAAAGTGGTTAAATTGAATACGCCCAATTTTTGTTTATTGACATCTTCTAGTTTTTTTCTGATATTACCGTAATCTTGGTGCCATAAAATTAAAATATATAGCGATGATTTCTTCAACAATATTAAAATTGTATGCGAAATCGATAACTTCATCGGAACGCATCAATAACCTGCATAAGTAATTAATTTTATTAGTTGTCAGAAAGGTAACAATATAAAAAGTTTCCTTTCTCCGTTAATAAAAACTTAAACAAACAACTGGTTAAATAAAAAAAATACACACTTTTTCGTTTTATTAAAAAAATGTTATAATAGCTTCAACCAATCAATTTTATAATCAAAACCTGTCAGTACTTTTTGGGATGTCACGATCTGTGTATCTTATTGAATTTTATACAATGCAACAAAATTACTTTAATTTTTGCCTGAGGAAATGTATCGGCTTATCATTCAAGCAGGTTTTATGAAGATATGGAAAACATGTGAAAAAAAATTAATCTTATTATATTGATGGCACGACCAGACCGTTTTTTGTACAAAAGATTTTCAAAATTTAATTTAAAATAAATAAAAAATCATTTTTAAAATAACATAATCGATCAATACAATAAATTAATGGTAGTGGAAGGTGTTTCGGTTTCTCTTTCTACTACTGGTTAACAGCAGATTAATACACTTTTTTGGGGATACTGATATATTTATTGTAAGAAGGGGACCAATAATATCAGTGAAAGGAAACAACCATAACAATTTTACTTTTAATGTTACTTCGACATAAACTTAATTATTTTTTCAAGAAAAAATTTATTTTGAGATTGTTTTTTAAATTGTTGTTACTGCACTATCTTTTAAATTTTAATTTTACAAGTTATAATTTTTGATGATTTCACCACACAAAAATTAATTCGCAGATAATTTACACGAAAAATTATGTTCACATTACGAGTATATTATTCAAAAAGCATCTTCACTTATTAAAAATTTGGTCAACTAATTTTCAAAAAATAAATTTTTACTTTATATTTCCAATAACACCCACTGTGAAAATAGCACGATATGTCACCACATCAAATTTAACACCAGTAAAATTTGAAATTTTTTAAACCACTTCTGATCAAATTATTGATGTGCGATCAACTGCGTTGGATCAAGTAGTAACGCCAATACCTACGTATCTATTTGAAAAATTTGCTCACTTCTTGCGAATTTTAATTCCCACCCTGTGTATAGGTGAATGGTAAAAGCCGGCCTACTGGATAGGATTAACATCTTGTCAGTCTACCGTGTATTAACGCGAAGTACTAGTGTACATTTGTGAAATTTTTTAAGTTCGTCTTCTGCTACCGTTACTTACGCAAGCGCATATCCGTAGAAGAAACTAGTAAAACAAAAATTATAAAAATCTAGTTAATGCACTTATGTGTCAGTAGGAAATTTGAAGAAAGTAAAATGCATCAATCAGTTTTTTGAAATTATATTTTTATAGCGCACCTCCGTGCTTTCTTCCCAGTATTTGCAATTACATAATTTTAAAACTTAACTCATTGAATCAAAGTTTTTTTTTTAACTTTTTACCAAATAGCAAGAAAAACGCATGTTTCATATCAATATCAATTTAGCACAAGCATATCTTTGAGATCGTGAAGTGTTAAGTGTTGCTCCATCAGTAATAACAATAATGAATTAAGTGTTTTAAAAATAATAGTTATTAAAGGCAGTGAAAACTTTAAAAATAAAAATAAACAATGGTTCTTGGTGATGTACCAAATGGCATGAGTGATTCATTAAAAGAAAACAAATCTAAACACGATGGCGTCGAGGTCGCCGCGACGTCGACAGCTTCAGTTTTACGTAAAGAAGCTGCGGACGAACTCCTTGCTAGACGCCGAAAATCATTTATTCCCATGTCAAGCATGGAAGAAGAAAATTTAAGGGAACGCTTACACCTCGCTCAACTTAAACAGTGCTCTAATATTGTGTTACAAGAACCTAGATATACCAGGGATAATTTTAAAAGGCTATTCCAATCTAAGGTAATTTAATTTTAAAAGCCAAAATTATTAGTAGTCCTGATTGCTTCGCCGTTAATAACTATGCTAACGGTAACTAAACATTTATCAGTTAAAAACGAATTTATCAGAATGAAGAGAAAGTAAAATTTTAAAGATGATTTTAGATTGGGTTAGATGTGTTAAAACAGATAACATTTAGATTGTTGATATAATTTGTAAGCCTATTAATTATTTGAGCAAGTGCGCGATCTTGTCTCTGCGACAAGACAACAAGTATTAATTGTTTATTGAGAGGAAATTTTTCGAAATAAGCTGTTTAAATTTTTAAAATAATAATGTTAAAGCGAAATTATGCTATTTGCCACACACGATACGAATCGTAATTTTCTATCATGTATACACCATTAATATAAATCATGAACACCGCAATTCTACTATGTAATCATAAGCGGCTTTTATCAGATATATGAATACCACCTACTTGGACAATTGTAGCCATGCCGAAGTTAAACCTCCAAGCATCTTAAGTTTAAAAATAATTTGACAAAAAAATTCGTTTATAGTTGTAGCTAATTTATTTACCTTGCGGGACACCGGTAATTAAAAGTTGGTCGAAATGAGATGAATATTAGAAAACTCGTGCCCGTATGCTAATCTTCTTGTGAGGTACCTATGCTTAATTTTAGCGATCAGCTAAAATGCTAGAAAATACCAAAGACAACGGTAGCGGCTTGATGGTGCGATGGAAATAACCGCTAATTTAAAATGGTGATCGCATGTTTTTTTGCGATATTTTTGAAAGTTGGTTTTGAATTACTACAAGTAACTGCTTGATATACAATAATTTATTATTAAAATTATAATTATTAATGGACAACTCGAGGCACGAAAATGCACTAATGGTAATCATATCGAACTTGTAAACACCTACGATATAATTTCAGCCATAAAATTATATGTGCGTAATAAAATAATTGTATCGTACATAGTACAAGTATATGTTGTATGTACCATATAATAATATTCATCATGCTCAATTTTTATGAGTTTTCTGAGATATTAGTCTGTTGGTACATTACAAAAATGTCACATTGGTATGTAAATTTATGCAAAAAATTAAATGGGAAACTATATAATAGGATGTTGATAAGTTATTATTACAGCTTTGTTTTGATGTCGACTATTAAATTTATAATTTTATTTATTAATAATAATGGTGTTAAAAGATAAGCTGTTTTGGTTTGATTTAAAAAATACTAATCCGACTGAGTAATAATAAATTCATTACTGGATTATGGATTTAGTTTATCTGGTATTGATTCAGAAGTCCAATGTTAAATGCATGTAATCAGTTTAACGTCTATCTTAATAAAGTTACTTATTTTACGTAGGAGAACTTGAATATTAACGTGTAATAAGAACATTATTTAAATATTTTATAAATTATTACTTATACATAAATTATAATTTGAATTTAATTTTATGTTTTTACTAATTAGTTATTTCAATTTAAGAGTTATGTGCGTTGTTAAACAAATTTGTAGATCAAGTACAACTTTTATTTTTATATTGAATTATGTCAAGTTCTATCAATGTAACTGCAGCTTCATACAATTGCTCATTGAGAGTGTGTAAGAATTAATTACTCTTTTTTTTGAATAAGTATTTATTAATACCACGGTTATCGTAATGACTCTATTTTAGATTCAATAATGTTTTACTTGCCTCACCATTAGCGATTGGAATCATCTACCTTTGTATTTAATAGTTTTTTACAATTTAACATCAATTTTGAAAAGCGGTTTTTCGTTTTGTTATATTTACGTATAAGGCGTGTTTGCCCATATACAAGGTGAAGGTATTTGAAACACAGCGCTCTTTCAGACCGCTACAATCAGCAATAGAGTAGCACCAAAAATAAATTTTGTACTTAATATGTACAAGATTTCAAGATTAGAAAAAGATGTAGCTATTTCCCTTTAGGGTCTCTATTTATACACCAAGTGGATATTAATTAGCAGTAGCAATAGTTGGTACGAATGAAATATTTTGTTATTTTTAAATAGAGAGAAACTTACTGTGGTAGATAAATCTACTATAGCATGTATAAGACGACATTTTTATAAGACAATACTATACAATTCTTATCGAAAAATTATGATAAATGTCAGGGGGAGAGATGGACGAAACAAAATAATTTTACGTGCTCCTGACGTCATAACTTTACTCTTTCAATTCATGGTGTAAAGTGGTTGGTTATCTACCATAATCAAAACTTCAATATTGAACAATATTACTTATCTACTGGGATTATTCCATTCGCGAAGATCCCCCGTTTCATAAACCAAAAATTTGTGGGCGTTCTATTAAACAAAAACCTTCTATATTCTTTCAGAACAAATATAATATCTATGTTGTCATATATATTATGGAAGTATGAACCGTGGTTTGGGAGATAAGAATTGTTCTCAGTATTGAAATTGTATGTATAGAAATGTACCAAAATATATAATAATAATACATACATACCTTTCAATGTTAAAATTTTAAGTTCAAAGCAAAAAAATGAATTTTCCTTATTTATTTAATAATAAATTCAATCTCTATAAAATTAAAAGATAAGCGGAATCTATTATTTCTTCGTTTAAGGTTATATTTAATTTTAAATAAAATGTTAAATTTATTACATAAAACAGTAAAATTAACATAAAAATTAATTTCAAGTCAACAAATCTCAAAATCAGCAAATTAAACCAACGCTTATTTTTAAGTGATATAATAATGATTTACTTAATACTTAAACTCAATCTTCAAGTTTTAAAACACCTAAAAAATATTATAAATTAGCATATTCTACCAAACAATACTGCCTCCGTTCAATGATATCTCTAAAAGCGTAATAAAATTATAAAATTTTACAACATCTAAAATATTATAAATTAGCAGATTCTATCAAGGAATTCTACTCCCCCCACTGAACGACTTCTCTAAAAGCATAAAATTTTTGAACATTTTACATTATTTTTAGTATTAGGTATATTATGTATTATATGATATGTTAGGTATATTATATAATAGTTGAATACCCGGCTTCACATGGATAAAATTTTTTTTAAATAAATATCCTGGAGGTTGTGTCAATGTAAACAATACATCTAACCAACTTCAATAGAACTCACTTATTTGGTCAGCTACTTTAATCAAAATTTAGTAAAAAAAAGCATCGATGCAAACAACACTAATTATTATAGACCTGTTTGTTATACAAGAGATTCGAGTTATTTTGAGGGAGATGAGATCACCTAGCGGATGCACCTTTACATCTAAGCAAGTGATAACCTACAGGACCGGATGATTATAGACCACATTCCAAGGTCTACCAAATCTTCCAAAAAAAAGTTAGCACTACTTCCGACCCGGGTAACTATTATAAGGCAAATGGGCCAAAAGTCAAGATTAACAAGAACAGAGTTGCTCTGGAGTGGAGATTTTGTCCTATCGATAGCTCCAAGATAAGCCGAACAGCCGCTGGGCCTAGGTTCTGATTTTGTCTCTAAAGAACTTTCGTTTCCTAGCATTTACCTCGGACAGTGCCGCGAATATCGTGACCAATCAAAGCCATTCGAGATTGCTACTACGCGACCGGCGCGGCATCAAGTCCAACCATAATGCTGAAAATCATGAGACTTTCAGACTCAATCCACATTGTTCAAGTGTACCAGTGCAACGGCCAGACCATAACCAAAGCTCAATTGATGGACAAGAATTTCAGATTACGGTCGATCGTCTACGCTTTTTTCTTTTAAAAGTATGATAGAAAACCTTTAAATATTCTGAAAGAGCAAATTTAAGCTTTCTTATGAGGTAAGGATGAATCAAATCAGCCCAACGGTTACTTCACAATTTAATTTTGAATATCGATTTTTTAATGTAAATTTTTCAAGTTTAAGTTCACGTTAGCTTAAAAAAAGCATTGATTCGGCGGTACTCCGAATTTAGGTGGGGAGAGAGCGTGTTCATTCCACTACATGCGGTTGCATAGGAAACATCGTTTGAATTCCTACTTATCCAGTGAATTTGCTCTCCGAGAATTGTTATAAATCCTTGTTATAGTTGTTGTCAAATCTCGGATCCCAGCATTCGAATTTCGTCATTTTCGAGTTCGGTAACCTTATAGGGATGTTTTTAGCGAGTTTAGTGAGGAGGCTCCACCTCCTCCCTATTGTCAGTGACCAATGGTATTGCACAATATAATGCAATAATTTATGAATTTATTTTTGTTAATTTTGGAAAAACTATTGGTAATTCCGCAAATTTTATTTTTTATATTTACGACATACCTACTTACATCGAGGTCCCCGAATTTCATTTCCGATTTTGTTGCTAAAAATTTAGCCTACAACACACCAAAACCATGAACACCATGCCGGCCCAAATGGAAGAATGTAAAAAGGAAGTGTTTGCCATGATACGTCAACTGAGCAAGCACCCCTTCTTCATAACACTCACAGCAGCAGATATCTACTGGGCGGATCGTTTACAGAAGATAGTAAAATTTTAATGGAGCTAGTAATTATTGTTTAATTTTTAGTCCGCTTTAAAAACGTTAAAACTATTTTTTTGTATTCAATATTGAATACACATTTTAAAGGATATTGTTTCAGTCCAATAAAACGTGACAAATTAAATAACAATTAGTTTTACAAAGTTACGCCACCTGGTTACAAACCTTGTTATAAATATTAATTTATAGTTTTCCTAGTTCTTTGTTACTATAAAGTAATAAAAATTAAATCTGAACAATTTATTGGTCCTAACACGCCATAATTAATCTGTTTTTATCCTAAGTATAATATAATGTGGTGTTCATAAAGAGATTAATAAATTTAATTAATTATTTAATATTTATTGCCATTAATTGTTTAATCAAGGTGTCTAAGAACTTTATTTTTAATTAAAGCTGCATGTTTAGCAATTATTGTTAATTAATTTCTAGGTCACATCCAGGTGCAGATGAAGAACATTCCGATTTTCAAAAGTTAAAAATGATTAATCGATTAGACGAAATGCTAAAAGCTTTACTGAAATTATAAATAATTTGATAACCGAATTTTTGAAAAATTTTAATTTATGATTCTGTAGTTACATTTTGACTCGTCAGTCATAGCGCCTAATTTAAATTCATGTGATGCGGATAGTCATTAAAAGAAAAACAAAACTTTTAAATTTATCAACACTAATAAAAGACGAAATCAATCATTTATATCTTTAGATCTGATTTATGATTCTGCCTGTAAAATAAAAATCTCTTTAAATTACAATACACAAAAAATGTACTTCTTTATTTGCATTTTAGTATTATTTAATTATTATGAGTATGTTGACTTTTAAAAAAAACGAACACAAAAAATTATATCGGTAGCACTTAAATACTGTTTAAGTAATCTGAATTATAAACAGTTTAAATAACATCAGCAACCGTTTAAAAAAACGAAACCGCACACTTTATCTTCAAATAATAATAATTATACTTATTTATAGTTAAATTTGGTATCAACAATGATAAATATAACGGAGTCGTTAAGTTGAGGTGAAATTTCACACTGACTTAACGGATCCGTTATTTTTAACCTTTTGAACGCAAAGTTGTATCGATTGTCATGATACCCGAAGAATATTTTAGATCAAGTATTATATTCAATCTGATCAATCGAAGTGATGGAATTAACAAAACAAACGCTATTCGAACTCTCTTGCATTTTGAATGCGTGCTAGGGTATAAAAACAAAGATTTCAAATTATTATTTTAATTTAAAAAAAGTACGACATAGATAACATCGTCAAATTGTGAACACGAATCGACCGATGGATTGATTGAATACAATGATAACACAGCATTCGGAATAATTGTTTCTACTAGTTGATAGATATCGTGGCTACTATATACAATCACATTTGCGATAGTTCTTTCTAACTGTTTGAAATCAACTTTCAGAACTCTGATTAAAAACCATCGAGACCACCATTCTCGCTAAATTCTCCAATAATCTGGTATAAGCACCCATGGGGTCTGCAGGTCATATTCAGCAGAGACTAAAATCCAAAAAAACACCTTTTCTTACAATATGATTACAATCTGAAATTTTTATTGCGAGACATTATCCAACAATTTATTTTTAATACCCATAAAATTTTATTGTGTTACTAATTCTGCAAATAATATTGTAAATTATTGAAATGATTGATGGCTTTGAAATAACAGTTCATATTAAATTGTCTAGGTACCTTTAAAGAGTGTAATGACGAAATATTTACGTCACATTATGAAAACCCTGACCTCATTTATCAAAATTTTTGGATTAAATGCGTTGAATTATTACGTATTCATATACCGAACACTGCCATTATTGATTATTACCCACTATTTACCTAGTAAATAATTATAAAACTACTAAATTAAATTTATTAAGAAATATTTAAATAATTTAAGGTGTGAGATTTCGGCAAAAAATTATAAAACTACATTCTTTGCTTGTTTATAGAATTCTCACTTTTGATAATTTATTTAAATTTACTACCAGTGAGTTGTAATTTTATATCTTTAAGTATATATCACAGCCCAAAATTAGCAAAAAAATAGATTCATCATGATTTCAAATTTTCGACCTTTCCTTGATACAAAACATCACGCCTATAGCATCAAAAGTATTGAAAATCAGGACCCGCCATTTTTTGTCTTATTTATTATTACTACTAATTATAAAAAATCGTATTATAATTTTAAAATTTAACCTTTTAAAACTTTTATTTACAACATCCTGTAGTGATGAAATTAATAATACCAGATTATGGGAACTTGAATTTGAAATTATATAATTTGTCGGTTAATTTAAAAATCATTAATCATAAAAAATGTAATTTTTCAACTAATTAGGAAAGTTGATTATAAATCGCAAATCCTTCATCATTTTTACAGTTAAACAATAATCCCCTTGATTTTCTATAACGAAAATGTGAGTAGTATCTACTATGTATGTACTTACTATCTACATCGTTTTTTCTATTATCAAATTGAACATTTCGAAACTTTTTGATAAAAAATAGAACCTATTGACAAAAGTTTTTTCAACAAGATAATTCTCGAGAGGGTGACCACCTGAGGAATTGAGAATTTTTAACAATGAATTTGTGTGGTACAAATTTTTGTAAGAGGTGCAATAAGAAGTATAAACCATAAGCTAAAATAAGGTCATCGAAATTTACTAGGAATTAAACGGAATTTCTGAGGAGCTTTTGGAACATTTAAAAAAAAATTTTTGTTTTCTAAATTACCACGACATTGGTAATTTTTGAGTAGACGGGCTTTAAAATTATGACTGTTAAATCGAGAATTTATCTAATAGTCAGTGGCGTAGCTTCACGACGGCTAGGAGGCCATTAAACTCTTCACTTCATTCTTGCCCTATTGTTACAAAATTTATGTTTGAAAATACATGCTACCCTTCTCGTATTGTATATTACCATGCCAACAGTACTTTAAAAATATTGTTAAAAATATTAAAAAACATTCGAATTAAATTTTATAATTTTGAATTATAAGGAACTGTTTCTATTGTTAGAAGTTTAAAATTTCCAATTTTAGAATTATATTCCATAACTTGACAACTAGCTCTGGAAGACATAATTAATAATTATGAACTTATAAAAATTAATATATTCTTATGTGACCAATTTACTTTTCTACTATCCAATTTAATCAATTTATTAAAAATTTTTTAATCAGAACCTGATATGTATGCTGCTAGTGAAATCAAAATCAAAAATTATTACTTTTCATTAACTATTTACTAATTGGATTTACAAAAAGCAGCTTTCATGTTAATTTTGTTTTAACATCTTTGGCAGGTTTATGTAGTTCCAACGAATTCCGACTTTTTTAAATCAAATTATACTTACATAAATTATGTTTTATATTCTATAAGAATAGGCCGGTACCCCTAATGGGGCCGGTTGGCGGGCCAACACCGTATATGTGGATACATTAAGTTTTTATTATCTAATCAAAAGCATCGAATACCGAATTATAAGATTCAAGATAAGACGAGTGCTGACATAAACTTGGAATATTTGATGTATTTATTATTCCAATAGCTTAATATTCAAATTTTTGAAAGAAAAAGTAATGGTAACTGACCGAATTAATATTTAAATGAATTATTGTTGAAATTGGTATTATAACATTTACATACATTATAGACTGTCATTTCTAGAAAACACCATATTTATTTAAACGAATAATTGTTATTGATCAAGCGTGTGTTCAGAATTTATTATTTTAACCTTATTTACAATATATTTTAATCATTACATTAGCATCATCAAACATAGATATTAGCAAAAATTAAAATAAATTGATACATACTAATTTTCAATCATTCCCAGAATTTTAAATTTTCAAGATAGTAATGATATAATGAATTTAAGGTAAGGCTACTACAGTAAACAGTACCTTCAGTATCAGATAATTTTTAGAAGAATTTTGAAGACGTTTTTTATTTGCATTATTCCTGAATGTCCTTATTTTCTTATGGTTTTCATCGCTGTCATAATTACTTTACAAAAGGTGTGTCCGAAAATTGCATAGCGGCGTGAAATACGTGTACGTTTCAACCATTCTGTATATAGCACCAGTTAAAAGCATTTTTGTAAAATTTACCTAATCTATTATTAATAAAAAACTAAGATGAACACATACATAAAAAAATAAAATACCAAATTAACAAAAAATAAAACATTGAAAATTAATTAAAATCCAATCATAATATAACAAAGGGAAAAGAAATTTATCTAAATAAGTAGATAAAAAATAAATTATAACAGAAAAAACCAATTACAAAAAAATCTAAATTCGCTTCGTTGCGGGTGCCTCTGGGCGATTTTTCCAACCTCTGACCATGGCAAATCTCGGATCCCAGCATTAGAATTTCGTCATTTTCCAGTTCTGTCGCGCGCGAGGGATTTTTTAACGAGTTAGAGTGAGCGAGAGTGTAAAGGGGGTAGCGTTGACAAGTGTAACAACGGTAAATCTCGGATACATCACCTTTGAAATGGTAATTTTCGAATTCTGCGTTATTTTCGAAAAACTACTGGATATTTTGTAAATTTTTTTTTAATATGTATTTACTATATAGACCATTACCTACCACAGTACTGACCTACCACCCAGTGCAAAAATTTCGACAAAATTCGAAACCAGAAAACATCGACCGTCCCCTTTGTAACTTTTGGAATCTTCTTCTTTTTACCGTTGCCTCTTCTTGTGCCTTACTTTTTTGCGCATCAGATTTATATTTATATGTATTCGTTCTGCAAATTCCTAATTAATAATTAAAACTAAACGAATAAAATTTCGCAAGGAAAAGCTAAAATCAAATTTTCAGCAATTATCCAGTTAAAAGATTAAAATGTTAAAATGTAAAATGTAAAAAGAATATCTTTTGGGTGGTATTTCAGTTTACTTACTAGCTAGCATTTTATATCTTTAACTTCTGCCATTTCAAACATATAGGTACTACGAAAATAATATTTTAAACATATAACCTAAGAGAGACTCACAGATCTCACTTTTTTTACCAAATTTTATTTTTGTACATTAATTATTTTTATTATATTTATATATTAATCAAAATATATATATTGCAATTTGTAAATTATTTCAATTTATTCGCAAGGTTGTAGTAACAATTTGATAAAATACTGCAATTTATCAAATTGCATCGCGGCATTGTTGTACGTATGTACCTACCTTTAGCATATAAAGATCAAATCCAGAAAAAATTGAGAAATTCCAAGAAAATTCTAGGAAAATTCAGCGAAATTAAGAAATATAATGTACAAAAATTTGTGTTGTGATTGCTTACTCGGTGGAAGAATCAAAATATTTTAATAAATGTAATATTATAAATAATTTAAAATAATTATAATAATATAATAATAATAATATATCGTTTATTTAGAAATACGTGTCACTATTATATTATTGCGATGTACTTGGGTACAGCTGCATCTAGATTCTTAAATACAAAAAATAAATAAAAATTCCTGAACCCAAATACAGCATCTGTTGAGCTATGAGACTCTTATAAAATCATAATGCTCAGTTAACTTTTATGTTATTTTGAATAAACAACATAACAACAACAAGATTCAACTACTATTTGACTTCATAAGTCACCATAAAAAATCAATCTATTCAAAATTTATAAAATTTGGTATCAAAATTATCAAACTCGTTTCTAAATATGGAATATGGAAATTCGCACGTCTGGCCAGTGGCTTGGTTCCTGGGCTCATTGTCCTTAACAATTCAAACAATAACAAAAATTTACAAATTAACCAAAATTAAATATTAAAATTAATTTAAAAAAAAATATCAAGATAAATTGTACCAATAACTAAACGAGATTAGTTATCGATGTAGATGCTACTGATTCATATTGTTAAGTTGTTTGATTTTAATCAGTTTAAAGTTTAAACATATAAAATTGGAAATTTTTTTTAAAGTTATCTGTTTTTATATTTAAATTAAAATACGGTTCACCTCGATATATAACACCTCAACACTACCACATACTTAATTGTTTTGCAATGTGTAATTTGTTAATTTTTAATTAATTTCCAATTAATACATTAAATCATTTTACTGCTGAATTGATAATGCCAAGCGATTAAATTTATTGTAAATAATTAACGAATCGATTTAGTTATTTAATTACTTATAATTTTAAATTTGTTGTTAATGTGCAGAATCATTAATAAATGGGTACCGACATAATTACGCCAAATTAAAAAATTTGCATAAAAGTTATCTTTATCGACGGTGGGTTTAGGAAGACTGAAATTAAATTGTCGAAGAAATTTAAAATATGTTTTGTTAATATTAGATTGCTAAAAGTTATTCTTGCAATCGCTTATAATTTATTTTTTATAATAAGAAAATTTAATGTAATGATTAATAGTGGTCACTAAGAAACTCACCATTTGGTTAATTTACTAGATAACATCAAAGTAAATTTTCAAGCCTCAATTACATGACTTGTCAAAATTACTTTCATATTTTGATCGGCTCATTGCTGCTATTATATAAACAATCAACTATAATGCAACTAAAATAATGTAGCTTCAGGTATCATATATGAACAAATTAGCTTTCGACGTGTTTCTAACAAAGCTTACCGCAGTTTTATTGTTGTTGAATCTATTCACATCAATCGCTGTACAATCACAACTATAAATCTTTTTGTTATACCAATTAATAATTTTAAGTAGGTACCTACCCATTTTTAAATTTATAATCGCATCTGTGGGCAGGCCCATATTATGCACTAGGCTGACTAGGCTAAAGCCTTAGGCGCCTTTTGCAGAAAAGGCGCTAGACTCTAAAATTACAAGTGGCAAAACCATTATTAAATTTAAGGGTTTAATTTTTTTTTTTATTATTAACACATGAAAATTTTCAAAAAAATTATTTTCTTTCTGCTTTGTATAGCACGTATTTTATGTTTTAAGGGGGCATACGCAGTCAGCATTTTCAAATGATCGATTTTTTAAAATTTTGCTTTATTAAGGAGATAGTAAGTTTAAAATAAAATTATTTTATCAAGATTTTTATCCTTATTGAAAACTTTCAACGAGTTTATCTCAAAACTGCATTTTCAAAGTTGGTGGACATGATATCTCAAAAAATAATGAACCGATCTTTCTACAATTTTACACACTTCTTTAAGATAAGATTTTGTTTTTCGATGATTGGAATTGGTTTAAAAGAAGAAACAGTGGATTTTTTAAACAAAAATCGTGTTTATGACTTTGAAGTTCTCTAAAAAATTCAAAATTCAATTTTTTACAAAATTTTTTGTCTACTTCCGAGATAAAAGTAATTTACTAACCAAATCTTTTACGTTTTTTGATTTCTGATGATCCAGTCTCGACTTATCATGTCCACGGGAAATCACTTGTTTTTAGGACTCGAGGAATAATAGTTAAAAACTTTTACAATTAATAATATTTGTCAATATTTATATAAATATATTCAACCGTTTCTTAAAAAAAAAATCGAGAAAAAGCTTCTTTTTTCGCCCTCATAACTGCGTATGCCCCCTTAGTAAGGGGTCTGACCATCTTGACTGCACCAAAAATGGTAGTTTCGAGATAAATGCAAAATATAGTAAGAGTGCAGTTATTTAAGCGACAGTGCGGTCATTGTTTAGCTACCGTCAATCAGCGATTTCTGATCCATATATTTTGTCTTCTGTAGCTGTGTTAGCATCTTGAGCCTATTTTAAAAAAGATGTACAAGTTTGGTGACCATTTTCGTGTTTCGCGAAGCTCCAACCGCGCGGCTTGTTAGTATTTGTCTAAAAATACCTGTAACTTCGGCAATTTAGAAAATTTTGACACTAGCGACGGTTTAAATTGTAGGTAAAGGTTGAAAAGTTAATTATAAGAAACAATTTAAAAAAATCGATTTTCGAAAAACTCCAGGGTGGTCAGACCCCTTAAATAGGCGCCAAATTTATATTAGCCTAGGGCGCCGAATAAACGTAATCCGGCCCTGTCTGTGGGCTTCGTACGCACCAAATATTAAAAAAATAAAATATCTCCAGAATGCAATTAAATAAATTTCAAAAAAATTATTCATTTTAATAGGAGTATAATTTTTCTCGTAATTTTAGAAAAAACTAAAAGATATATAAATGGCGATTAATTAATTTTGCGGAAATTAGAGATGCCGATGTTACTTTCCTTATATAGTTCGCAGCTATTTTCATCTTGAATATAAACGATCTTTTTATGAATTCGTTAAACCGTTTTAACGCAGATACTGATTGTAGTCAAATCAGTTTTTGATTATTATTTCTAGAATTTTAATGTTACTTCATTATTATCCATTCTGATTTCAAATATCACAAACGTGCAGTGCAATTATTATTATTCAAAACACTTGTCGTTGAGATTTGATTTTCAGATTATGTTAATGATACATAAATTTGCAAAGGTTTCAATATATTGCATTGGGTGGAATATATACAAAGCTACATCGCATTAAGATTCTTAGGAACTCTCAGGTTGTAAGATATTTTGATTAAAATCACCTTTTACAAAACGAACGATTTAATTTGACATGCAATTAATCAAAAATAGGATACTTACCCACATTTTGTATGCTTTAGTATCAAATTTAAATAATTTCCAAGTTTCAAATGTTAAACATGACAAGGTATAAATCTCAAAAACTGTAAATATTTTTTGACTAAAATTTATACTTCCACTAATAATTTATTATTTGTTTCACCTACATACCTGGCAAAATTAATTTTTTATTTGGAAAACTGATATAAAGCAAATAATTGCTAGATGTTCAAAAGAAATACAAAAGAAAGTAATTGGAATTTTCGAACAACCTGAACATTGTAAAACATACTTTATAAGGTACACATAGCCAGAAGTCTAGAATAGAGCCTTTGCTTCGCACATATTGATCTGTAATTGATGTCGATTCCACACTCATTATTCCAACGGTTAGAAAAATTAACTCCCGCAATTTTAATTATAGGAACTGCTTAGTAACTAATTGGTGGTTCTTCATTATAAAATACATAATAGGACATCTTTAATGGCCTACTCGGATCAAGTTTTTTGTATTTAAAATATTTAGTTGATCTAATTTCATAATAAGCTGTTAGTTTACAGTCATTCAATCAATAAATGTATTTTAATCTTTCTAAACATCTAATGAATTATAACAATTAAACACCACTTATTTAGACATCACATTTTAATGCTTCTTCTTTTGGTAGATACTACCCACTGTGTGTATATTAATGCAATGAAATTAAATGCAGGATTTTTTTTTCTATTTTTAAATCGGTTTCTCGAGGTAAACTGCAATGACATTTCTTTGTTGATGATCATATTTGATCGACGCTTGACTGTCGATCGTCTGCACCGGCAATCACAATCATCTATATAGTCCACTATTACAATTAAATGTTAAAACCGATTTCGTATAATTTTTTAATACCATATCAATTAAGCATTTTCAGTTCTAACAACACAATTTATTTAGCGTGATTTAACCGTTTATTCTTTTTGTTTCAATTTAATATTTAATAGTAATTGATGTACTGGAGCTATTATTAATATTTCAGTCAGGTATTTTAAGAATATTTTTAAGAACGTGTATTATTCCACTAAGTACTACACAATTTAACTAAAATCCAATTAGGCAAAAACAAAATACATTATGCAATACACACTTACAGGATGGGCTAGCTAGGTTGCCAGCTAGCAAAAAAAAAACTGAATTTTTGGATTCAGGGTTTTCAGATCAATGGGGCGAAAGGGCAAGCACTATAAATGACTCACAGAGTCACGAGGACATTTGATAAAATCACTTCTACCTGCCCGAAAAGGGGTGTATTATTTAAATAGTGTCCAAAGATATCTAAGTATTGTGTCGTCTGCCCCACAGAAGTGCGGCCCACTGAAAAAGTCCAAATTTCCCTATGGGTCTAACCGCCCTTGCTTTGGCAATAAAACACCAAAAAACACACCCGTATTGATTTCGGTAGGCCATCCTGTATTTACATATAAATTAATCTAATTCAACACCATCTCCTTATGATCTGCAATTACTATCTGATTAAATTAAACTTTACCAAGGTTTTTATTGTGTAAATTCGTCATTGATTTTAATTAACTAATTATAAAAGTGTATAATTTCAAACTTTTAAATTAAAACATTTTCTATATATAGTAGAAAACTCCGATACCTAAGTTCATAACAGTTTTGATAATGTTACCTTGCCATGTGGTTGTGATTTTGTTAAGTAAGTATGAATTTCAATTAAAATATATTATTATATAAATATTTATAGTATATTTAAAAAAAACTCGTAGAAAGATTTTATAGTTTTCACTGCAACTTTTTCCATTCTAGGTTTATCAGTCGCTCTTTATGGACAACCTTTAGTGAAAACTAATTTAGGAAATATTGAAGGATATCATAAAGCTTCTTACGATGGACGTGCGTATTCAGCATTCGAAGGAATTCCCTATGCGAAACCTCCGGTAGATAATTTACGTTTTGAAGAACCGGTCGACGTAGATCCTTGGACTGAAACTTTGGTTGCCAACAAGAAATATGTGTGCTCACAAATTTTTGAATCTAACGAAGTTAGTGGCACCGAAGATTGTTTATATTTAAATGTGTATGTACCTAGAGAAATACCTAATCCGAACGACAACTTAGATGTTATCATTTTCATTCACGGGGGTGGATTCATGGGAGGTAACCCAGAGATGGGTGGTCCAAGTTTTTTTATGGATAGAGAAGTAGTATTTGTTAATTTAAATTATCGTGTCGGAGTTCTTGGATTTTTAACAACAGAAGATGACGTGGTACCCGGAAACAACGGCTTAAAAGATCAAGCAAAAGCTCTAAAATGGGTTCAAAGTCACATTAAGCAATTTGGTGGAAATCCTGAATCTGTAACTCTTACCGGAGCATCGGCAGGAGCTGCGTCGGTTCATTTTCATTATTTTTCTAAATTGTCCAAAGGATTATTTCATCGTGGAATATCGCAAAGTGGTAACTCTTTAACGCCATGGGCTATTCAAACAGGAGCATTGGAAAGAGTTAAAGCTTTGGCTGCATTGGTTGGATGTAGCGATAACACAAAGCGTATGTTAATTGATTGTTTGAAAGAAAAATCTAATAACGAAATTGTGGGAAATGTTAAATATTTAAATGCAGAAGCTGACGGCTTTCCTCCACCGATTTTTGCGCCAATTGTTGAGAAAAAATCAAGTTCATCATTTTTAGATGATTATCCTTACAACTTACTGATGAATAAAGAATTTTATGACGTTCCTTGGATTGTTTCTACATGTACAGAAGAAGGAGCTTATCCGTTTATGGCGTTATATCACAATTTAGATTCATTCGATTCAAAATTTGATAAATTGGCTCACTATTATATGGATTACAATTATACTGCTTGTGAATCCGATAGGGAATTTATAGCCAAAGCGATTAGAAAAGAATATTTTGGAGAAGATAAAATGGGTAGAGATACTTATAAAAGCATAATAGAACTTTTCGGCGATAGAATGTTTATACACAGCTTTGAAAATTCTTCACGAACTCATGCAAGCGTAGCAAACTCAAAAGTATATTCTTATGTTTACGGATATAAAAATAGTTTCATAGATGATTTCTCGAAGTCATTGGGTTTTGACTTGGATCTTGGCGTTGGTCATACGGAGGATAATCAGCTTGTTTATGATGTGAAAATGAACGGTCACCATGTAAATTCTAAATTGGCAGAAGAGGACGTGCTTCTTAAAAACATGATGGTAGATATGTATATTTCATATGCCAGTAGTTCTATCCCAAAAATAAACGGTTTTAATGTGCAACCTGTCGGCGATTCAACAAATTTCACATATTTATTAATCCAGGATCCCACTAAAGTTGAAATGTATCAGGCCGAAGAAGTTACTCCAACAAAATTTTGGAATTCGTTACCTATTGTAGAACTTGTGGAATTTCCTGAGGGATCTTGCAATAAAGATTAAAATATCAAAATGGAGTTAGATATTATATTTTAACCGTATTCTTATTTCGATACGTAGCTAGGTAGATCTTTTGTGAAATCGTTGTGTTCAAATTTATGCACAAATTTAAGTTACCAATATGACCAGCATTAGCGGATATCGACTTTTGTTTGGGGATAAATATTACGTTTAGCTCTCAAGCCTCTCAAAAAAAATCCAAAAACTACATCAATAAAGGCACGAAAAGATTAATATAATCATATATAAGTAGATTGTTCTATAAGCTGTTGTTACAATAGACGAATCTAAACCAGATGTATAGGCGGAGAAAAAGTGCGGATGTCAGAGGCTAACAAAATAATTATTATTAAGCATTATAAAAATACAACGCTTGTAATTCACATTCAAAAAAAATAAATATAGGGTGGACCAATAGTCCTTTAACATTTTAAATGGCCATAAAAAATAAACAAGCGGTGTTAATTAATTAATATTTATTGTATTTTAAAGTACACAAATGAGGGTTTTAATTTTTGAATATTACATCACGTAAATGTGAACCATGATTATTTTTACACTCCTGTAACCTGAACTGGAAATTTTTCATGACCGCCCAGTAAGTGCGGTTGTTGAAATGTTTTGCATTTCATTGCATATGTTTTCTTTCAATTCTTCAATAGTCTCTAGATTGATGATACAAAGTATACTTTTAAGGTATCCCCACATGAAAAAGACCATTGAGGTCCAATCCGGACTGCGGGATGGCCTGTTAATGTCACCTCTTTAGGATTTCAGTTTTTGGCCAAAAATTTTACGAACTGACGCTATAGAATAGTTGGAGGTGTGACATGTTGCCCCGTTTTGTTGAAACCAGGTTCTTTGATTGTAGCCTGAAAAGTTCTGTAACTGTTCTGGGCACATTTAAGGCACTAGACTGCTTTCGAGTGTTAAGGCCAGGTTGCTCTCGAATAGGCATTCGTACACGCTCAACGTTTTTCGGTTTCCACGATGTCCTGGGTCGGCCGGATCATGTTGAAACTGTCGTTTTGAATTTCTGCACCTAATTCTGAATCGTTTGGATTTTTGGAGCTTGATTTGCGTTCCGTATATTGAATGAGAACAACATTTTCGTCTAGATTCGGTCACAGAATCGTTGTTTCGATAGAACTCGCGAACACAAAGCGCACTTTGTGCTCCGGTAAATGACGCTATGGCTCTAAATCCCTATTGCCCGCTCTCGCGTTTGATACCCTCCCCACCTCGATACCTCTACCCGCACGGATGCAGCGGGCTTTTCAAATGTTAAGAGACTATTGGTCCACCCTGTAGTTTTATATATAATTTTACATTTAAAATAAAAATGAAATATATTTTAATAAAAAATAAGGTTATTTATTGAAATTGAATCCATCCTATTCACAAATGGTATTAAAAATTATTATACTATCAATTAATTATTATTATATTAAAAAATATGAAAATGCAGTTAAAGAAGGAGAAATAAAGTAGAATTATTATGGATGCAAAGGTAAGTTCAAGTTCTAATAATTCACTTGATACTAAATATAATTTAATACAAAAATACCACAAATATATAATAAAATTTATATTTGAAAAATACAAATTAATAGAATCTACAAACATAATTTATGAATCACCACTAACACATTGTACTCGGATGTTTTTAACCGTAAAGTAGAATAAACAATATATTGACATAAAAATTATTTACAATTCAGTTTCATTGCATTTTTCTTGTGTATATTTTTCATTTTCTCTAATTGGTAAAGAATCCCAAAATTCTGTAGGAGTTAATTCTTTCACTTTTTCCATTTTAATGTTATCTGTATCTACAATGAGAAGGTTTACAAAATCTTCTGAACTATCTATTGGTTCTAATTTAACACTTCCAATTTTTGGAACATCATCTTTTATAAAAGAAATTATCATGTCCAGTAGTAAATCTTTCATTAAGGTGTCTTTCTCATTTAATTGTCCAGATTTAATTATCAATGCACCCTGAATATGTGTAGAATATATAAGTTGACAATCTTCACCATGACCTACGCCGTCGCCATAAATGTTATCAGCTTCTGCACGGAGTCCTTGCATTAAACTACTGTGATAACTATTGTTATATGCAAATACCTTTGAATTTGAAATGTTTGCTTGCAATCTCGTGCTTTTTTCATGACTATGCACAATATATCTATCTCCCATTAGTTTTATGAAAGTTTTATAGTTATCAAAACTTATCTTTTGTGTCCCAAAGTACTGTTCTTTAATTTTTTCGGCAATCAGTAACTTATCAGAATCACATGCTGTATAATTATAATCCATTATATTATGAGCGTTTTGGTTCCACGTATCGTCCATATTAACTATTTCGTCACCGATTATCTGTTCGGTTATACTCCCTTCCACTTCCGCTACCGATGAAATCCACGGCAGGTCATTAAAATTTTCAGTTCGTAATAAATTTACAGGATGATCTACTAAAAATGCACCAGCAGATGGTTTCTCTATAACTGGAGCAAAAATTGAAAGCGGTAACATTCCGTAATCAGGAAAGAATTGTCTTAAATTATCGATAATTTCTTTTGCAGGTTTTTCTTGCATACAATCAATTAGTACTTTATTGCTGACATTATCACATCCCAATGTTGCTGCCAACCTCTTAGTTGTTGCTAAAGCATTTTCTTGCAGTGCCCATGGTGCTAAAACGGTCCCACTGTGGGATATAGCACGATGAAATAATCCTTGAGATAATTTAGAGAAATAATGGAAATGAACAGCTGCACCTCCTGCAGATATTCCTGTCAGAGTAATTGACTGAGGGTTTCCTCCAAACTGTTTAATGTGTTTTTGAACCCACTTAAGAGCTAACGCTTGATCTTTTAAACCCATATTTCCAGGTACGACGTCATCTTCTGTACTCAAAAATCCAAATGGTCCTAAGCGGTAATTAACACTTACGTAGACTATATTTCTGTCCATTAGAAATCTTGGTCCTGCAATAGCTGGACTTCCTGTCATAAACGCTCCACCATGAATATGGACAATAACATCCAAATTATCGTCGATAGATGGGATTTCGTTAGGTACATACACATTTAAAGTTAAACAATCTTCGTCGCCTAAATCGAACCAGCCTGTAGTATATCCCTGGAAACAGGTAAGCATTCGATTGGCGTTGATAGTTTCTTTCCATGGTTCTACTTCAACAGGTTCTTTAAATCTGAGTTTACCCGTTGGTGGTTGAGCGAAGGGAATTCCTTCAAATGCTGAATATTTGCGATTATGGTACGATTCTTGATAATATCCTTGAATAGTTCCCAAAGAAGTTTTAACAATTGGAAGTTGTTCAACTGCTAGCACAGATGCTAAAATGTGAATAAAACTATTGTTTACGTGGTATTAACAATTTTAACAATTAGTTAAAATAGTTTAATATTTACTACTTACATAATATTGAAAGAAGAACGATATGATGAAATAACATTTTGGAGCCTTAATTAATAAATAAAAAATATTATTGCGTGGAGTGATGATCAATATCGTATAAAAATAATCGTCTTGTATAATAATAATCACTGTAATCTTTACTCAACCCGTATCTATGCTATTTAATATTATCTTAAAACTTCAGTTCGTTCAAGATAGTTAATACACTTATATATAATATTTGGAGTATTGTTTATAGTACATAATATTAAGTATCTAGAACGGTATGTACAATTTGCCGTCCTGTGCAAGTTTAAGACTATGCCGTCCTTAACGGGCGAGGTAAATTTCTTTAAAAAAGTTTTTTTTAAAGGGGCGTGAACGTTATTTCAGAGCTTTCATAAGAATTCTAGTGAATTACTTAACTGTTGGGTTTTGTTAATAATAATTTCTTTTGATGTTAACATTTAATAAAAATTTCACATGCGAAAAAACGAAAATTTGCCGCCACAGAAATCTGCCGCCCTGTGCAAAGGCACCGTTGGCACTGATGGTAACGCCGCCCCCGATGTTTGGGGACTGAGCAACGCGTAGCGGGGCGAATTAGGGCGAATCAAAATTAGGTTCTGGCAACTTTTCCATTTTTTTTTCGTAATAGTATTAATACCGCGTGGACATAACTCCTTTTTGCTTTGTACGAATAATTTTCAAACCTTTATAATTCCAAACTAAAATTATTTTTTCTTATGACAAATATATTGCTTGATAGTATTCACTTTAAGCTACAAGATAACGCAAAAATCTAATTTTTTTATTTTACGGACTTATCGCCTTCTTCTCCTGTACCCTTCATATGTATTTTTTCAACATTGAAAGAGATTCAACCACATTGACTTTTTACCAACACAATTTTTAAAAACAAAAAAGGGAATTAATATTATATAATTAAAAATTCATTTAGGTGTGTTAAGACTTTTACACAGTTTTTGTATGAACAATAATTATGATAGTTTGTAATCTAAATGGGACGTTTATTAGAAGCATAAAAATTATAGTAACACTATCGTACGGTCTCAGTGACCGCTAGCATATTGGTTTCTTTTCTATAAACAAAACAAGGCAACTTTTGACCAGCTCCGTTTGTCAACATACTAGGAGTGATGTAATACATTTTAACCGTATTCTTATTTCGATACATAGATAGGTAGATCTTTTGTGAAATCGTTGTGTTCAAATTTTAGCACAAATTTAAGTTACCAATATGACCAGCATTAGCGGAAATTGACTTTTGTTTGGGGATATATAGAATAAATATAACGTTTAGCTCTCAAGACTCTCAAAAAAAACCAAAAACTACATCAATAAAGGTACGAAAAGATTAATATAATCATCTATAGATTGTTCTAAGTATAAGCTGTTGTTACAATGGACGAATCTAAACTAGATGCATAGGCGGAGAAAAAGTGCGGATATCAGAAGCAAACAAAATTATTATTATTAAGCATTATAAAAGTACAACGCAAAAAATAAGGTTGTTTATTGAAATTGAATCCACCCCATACACAAATGGTATTAAAAATTATTATATTAAAAAATATCGAAAATGCAGGTAAAGAAGAAGAATTATTATTGAATGCAAAGTAAAAAATATAATTTAATACAAAAATACCACAACAATAAAATAAAACTTTTATTTGAAAAATACAAATAAGATATACAAACATAATTTATGACTCGCCACTAACACATTGTACTCTGATATTTTTAATCGTAAAAAAGAGTAAACAATATATTGGCATAAAAATTATTTACAATTCAGTTTTATAGATTGGTTCTAAATCTTCATTGCATTTTTCTTGTGAAAATTTTTCATTTTCTCTAATCGGTAGAGAATCCCAAAATTCTGTAGGAGTTAATTCTTTCACTTTTTCCATTTTAATGTTATCTGTATCTACAATGAGTAGGTTTACAAAATCTTCCGAATTATCTACTGGTTCTAATTTAACACTTCCAATTTTTGGAACATCATCTTGAATAAAAGAAATAATCATGTCCAGTAGTAAATCTTTCATTAAGGTGTCTTTCTCATTTAATTGTCCAGATTTAATTATTATTGCACCATGAAAATTTGCAGAATATATAAGTTGACAATCAGCACCATGACCTACGCCGTCACCAAAAATTTTATCAGCTTCTGTACGGAATCCTTCCATGAAACTACTGTGATAACTATTGGTATATGCAAATACCTTTGATTTTGAAACGCTTGCCTGCAATCTCGTGCTTTTTTCATGACTATGCACAAAATATCTATCTCCCATTAGTTTTATGAAAGTTTTATAGTTATCAAAACTTATCTTTTGTGTTCCAAAGTACCGTTCTTTAATTTTTTGGGCAATCAGTAACCTATCAGAATCACATGCTGTATAATTATAATCCATTATATTATGAGCGTTTTGGTTCCACGTATCGTCCATATTAACCATTTCGGCACCAATTATCAGTTGGGTTATACTCCCTTCCACTTCTGCTACCGATGAAATCCACGGCAGGTCATTAAAATTTCCAGTTCGTAATAAATTTACAGGATGATCTACTAAAAATGCACCTGCAGATGGTTTCTCTATAACTGGAGCAAAAATTGAAAGCGGTAACATTCCATAATCAGGATAGAATTTTCTTAAATTATCGATAATTTCTTTTGTAGGTTTTTCTTGCATACAATCAATTAGTACTTTGTTGCTGACATTATCACATCCCAATGTTGCCGCCAACCTCTTAGTTGTTGCTAAAGCATTTTCTTGCAGTGCCCATGGCGCTAAAACGGTCCCACTGTGGGATATAGCACGATGAAATAATCCTTGAGATAATTTAGAGAAATAATGGAAATGAACAGCTACACCTCCTGCGGAAACTCCTGTCAGAGTAATTGACTGAGGATTTCCTCCAAACTGTTTAATGTGTTTTTGAACCCACTTAAGAGCTAACGTTTGATCTTTTAAACCCATATTACCAGGTACGACGTCATCTTCTGTACTCAAAAATCCAAATGGTCCTAAGCGGTAATTAACACTTACGTAGACTATATTTCTGTCCATTAGAAATCTTGGTCCTGCTACAGCTGGACTTCCTGCCATAAACGCTCCACCATGAATATGGACAATAACATCCAAATTATCGTCGATAGATGGGGTTTCGTTAGGTACATACACATTTAAAGTTAAACAATCTTCGTCGCCTAAATCGAACCAGCCTATAGTATATCCCTGGAAACAGGTAAGGATTCGATTGGCGTTGAAAGTTTCTTTCCATGGTTCTACTTCAACAGGTTCTTTAAATCTGAGTTTACCCGTTGGTGGTTGAGCGAAGGGAATTCCCTCAAATGCTGAATATTTGCGATTTTGGTACGATTCTTGATAATATCCTTGAATAGTTCCCAAAGAAGTTTTAACAATTGGAAGTTGTTCAACTGCTAGCACAGATGCTACAAAGTGAATAAAACTATTGTTTACGTGGTTATTAACAATTTTAACAATTAGTTAAAATTGTTTAATATTTACTACTTACATAATATTGAAAGAAGAACGATATGATGAAATAACATTTTGAAGCCTTAATAATATTATTATTGCGTGGAGTTATGATCAATATTGTATAATAATAATCACTGTAATCTTTACTCGACCCGTATCTATGCTATTTAATATTATCTCAAAACTTCAGTCCATTCAAGATAGTTAATACACTTATATAATATTTGGAGTATTATTTAAAGTAATTTATATTCGGAAATAAACACTGCTGTTAGTGCTATTTGACATAAGTAATTAAAAATAATTAATCAACTTGCATTACTAATAAGTACAGTCACTAACAATCCATATGTTGTGTTTACTTCTTTTATACGTATGGACATGCGTATGGATATGTACTGGTAAATAAAATATCTTTGCTACTATTACAAAGGTCAAGGACAGGTAATGATTTTTTATTCATAATATTCTAATATTTTTACATTTAATTCATAATATTACTTGTATTACTTTGTGGTATTAGGTATAAACTGGTTAATGTGCATTATACCATTATACTTCATATATATATTATATATTATTATATTATACCATTACATTGTTATTTTATTTTTATTTAAAATTTTTTTTTACTTTTCAACTTCATCGAGTATCCAATCGTTTCCGTGGTTCCATAAAAAGTTGTTTCGAGGTGAAGGTAGACTAGGATTTATTTCTTTTTACCTTACAGTTCTGAAAGTATACAAAATAAAACAAAAATTATTAATTATAACACTGGAGAATGAACATAATATATAACCTACTATATAGTTTAACAAATTATAATTTTGAATTGCAATAGTAATAATAAGTCAAAAATATAGTAAAATACTAAAAATAAAATTGATTTATCGTAAAAACAATTAAGTAAATCTTTATTTTAAATAATGTAAATTATTGTTTATGTGTTTATTATAAATATGTAAATACAACATGCTCCGCATCAAAAGTGCCATCACTAGTTTTGTTGTATTTAATTTAATTAAAATTTTTCATAATGATTAATTTCACACATTGATTATAAGAAAAATTCAGATTGTTATTCTATATATTATGTTAGTAGGTATGTGATATAAATCTATATATGTATAGTAAGTTTAGTAAGAATAATTTAATAGTATATTAAATAACAAGAGTTTAAAGTATATTATTCATCGCAAGCATATAGATAATATTATATCACGAGACGTTTAGTCGACTTATATAATACTATCCATTTATCTATATTTTTTCTTACTTATCCATAATTGCATCAATACCTGTTTATCAACTTAGACTCATCAATAATATCGTCAATTTTTTTCTATCATTAAAATAGTATTGACAATATTATTGATGGTGTAAGCTACACCTACATATACATACAAATAAAGGTGGTCGATTATATTTGATTTGTAAAAGTATAATTCAGTTTTCTGCAGGAGAATAAGAATTCATAATTTTTAATACATATTTAATTATTATGTAGATATATTAGATGATATACAATAATATTTTTTAATTATATTTTTATTTTATTCTTTAAAATTTTTCACAAATATTACCTACTCTAATGGTTTTTAATTAACCAATCTGAAAACTACTGTAAAGAGGAAATAAGGCAAAACAAAAATGATTTATGATTGAGTTTCAATCAATTGTTCCAAAATTGATTCAATTTTTCAAATTGACAAATAAATCCAAAATTATTTTTTTAAACATAAGTTATCTTATCCTAGCTGGTTTATCTCAGTTCTATGGTTATCAAAACTTATTTTTTGCATTCCAAAATACTGCTCTTTAATAATTATTGGGGCAATTAGAAACTTATCACATGCGGTATAATTATAACCCATTATAATACGGGCATTTCTGTTCAATTTAGTCCAAATCTTTCAAATTCTTCTAATAGATTTTTTCGGCGGTCACTGTAGACGTTTAAAAGTCAACTATAATATAAAATTATTATATTTGATTCGTTGTGAAAACAATTATGCAAATCTTTATGTTATATTATGTAAATTAAGTATAATATAAAAATTAAATTCAGAAATTAATTATAAACTTTCCGAACGGATTATGATGAAAAGTAATTAAATTATTAGGAAGTTGTCATGGAAAAAAGTAATACAATTTCAAGAACAAAAAATTCCACGATAAATTTCCTTTTCCTTAAGGAACGTCAATATGCATTGCACCAAGCTTGAATTTATTTCAAAATTTCGCAAACTTGACAACTTGACAAAGTTAAATAAGCCGAGCTATTGCAGAACTGTCACACGACATCCAAATAATTTTTTTGTCAACCTGAGCAGGTATCAATTAAGTATTAATTTAATTTTAACTAAATTGATTAAATCTGTTGTGACATCCCAAACTTTTTGTCATTTACACCTCTCATTCGTAAATAATTTAATGAATACAAATTAAACATAGTTGGAAGGACCACGCAGTATTTTGACTGGGAATTTTATATATTCTATTTAGAAACATATTATAGATAGTAAAACGGGTTCGTTAAATATTTAAATGATACTTAAAATAAATTGAATCTACTTTTAATAAGCGATTATAAAAAGTATTTTTATTTCTAAAAAGCAATAAATTATACCCATTGTAGGTTGGTATAGTTCAAGTTGAAGTAGCACCATGGAAAGACCATCAAATATACCCATATTTCTTTGTGACGTAAATATATTGACATACTTTTCTAAAACACTAGTTAGTTACATCATATATCGGTATATGAGTGATAATTACACAGTCACAAATATATGTAAATACTTAATTTATACTCGCATACATGCATAAACATACAGGAGTGTCCGCTACAGCTCGAAAATAAATAACTGCCAAAATACAGAAGGTTTTACACATTTTTTTAAACACAACTTTGAAGTGCAAATGGATCTTTTATATATAAGTCACCCAGCAAAAAAATAATCTCCAAGTAGAATTCAAAAAATTATTCAAAAGCAATCGGTTAATTTTGATAGGTATTAATAAATCAACGTTAAAATTAATATCATATTTTTAAAGCTTCTTATAAGAAAATCACTTGTAGGTGACAATTAAATATTTATCTATTCATGTCACGTGTTAGAGTCAGAATTCCTTTGAAGCATCAACAGCTTAATTATATAAATTGTCAAAATTTAATTAAATTTGTGTTATCTGGTATTTTTATTTCAAATAATAATTTAATATCTTATTTTTAACAAATCAAGTTTCCATTAGTTGGTAGACAGCTACTTGTTTTAAATTAGATATAATCACGCGATTCGCATTGCAAAACTATAACTATAGATAGGTACTTAGCATATTTTTATATCATTGTAAACTAGTTATTCAATTATGTCATTTATAGTAGTTGTATTTGATTAGTGTAAGCAAATAAGAACACAAATATTTCATTCCATTGCCTACCATCAAATTTAATTTCAATGTCTTAACATTCCAAGTAAGTCCAAGATTAAAATATCAACACCCACAACTTTCCAATGATCCATTTTAGATTACTTTTTATATATTCTTATTCGGCGTATAATATCAATCAATAATTAATTGTAGAAATTCGAGATTATATTTGTATGTCTTTGTCATCTTGAAGTTTCTAGGAATGAGATTTTTCTTTTGGAAAGGCGATTTATCAAAATTTGGGTGACAATTTAATACAAATGTTATGTAAGCAACTAAGGGATCGCACGCTTAACCAAATAAAATGCAAACGAAGAGCTACGATATTGACTTAAGAAACACTTTAATCACCTCAAGAGGTTTAGTTTGTCGCACCGCATCTTAGGTTTAACCTGCCTTTCTTGCTTTAGTAGGTCACGAGGATGATTTAAGTATAATAGTTGTCATAATAATGAACCAACAGCATTGTGGTCCATCTTGAAAAAAAAAGATCTCAATTTTTGACTTATACATTTAGGTCCACCGACTGGAGTACGCGTTCCAGCTAATTAATGATTATAAATTTTAGTAGAAGTGAGAAGGATTCGACTACATGGTATCTGGGTGTTGCCCCACAAATAAACAATAATTTATTCTTTACGAACAAGTTCTGAGGCGGCTATTAAATAAAGGATGTACACACCTAAGTTCTTAAAAGATATGATTATTACAAGTTGATTATTTGATTAGTTTAAATATAGTTATAACATGTCTGTCACAAAGTTTTCAAAAAAATTGCACCTTCGGATATTATAGTAACGCCATCCACAATGCATAAGCGTTTACGTCACGACTTAACTTATTTAGAAATAGTTCAAATTAACACAGATTTCATATGAGATTTAAATATACTTGCCATTTATTGCAATTAATTAGATGTCAAAATAAATTAGAGAAATACAATCCAAAAATTATGGTTCATCATTAAACCGTAGTAAACTTAATGGTCGAATAAACTTTTAAATGTTTTTCGACTTCTCTCAGATAATTTTATGCAATAAAGAAGTTGTAAAGTTAATCTTACTAACAAATTCGACAATATATTATAATAACTTGCAATGTCATGTACTCGTTAACTTGGCTTTAAAGTATCCTTTGATATTTTCTATTCACGCGCGTAGAACTCTCAATGAGTTAGGTAAAAAAAAAATATTTAAAAAAATATTTAATGACCATCGTCAGGATACAGTGTTATAGAGAGACTAAATTCTTTTCGAAACCACCAGTTTTACCATATTAAAATAAAAATTGAATAATTATATCTGCGTATGGGTAAACATGAAAAATGTTGTCTCGGAAATTATATAAATTACAAAATTGTATATTTTACTTTTTGATTTAAAAGAAAAAAATAAAATTAAACTGGTGGCTAGAACTGAAGGTTTTGTACTACCATGTATAAAATAATAAAACACAATGAAAATTGATACCATTTTTAAGAAATTGTCTTAAAAATTGAAAGTTAGACTTAATGAATTATTAGTATAATAATATATTATATTTGGTGTATATTATGGTATATATTGGATATAATTCTATATTGTATGTACAAATATAATATTCAACGTAGTATTTTTATTATCTTAATATTGGGGTGACATATTATTATTGTAAGTATTCACAACATTGATTATATTTAGTATATATTATTATATTTGGTGTATATGGTAATATATATTGGATATAATTCTATATTGTATGTACAAATATAATATTCAACGTAGTATTTTTATTATCTTAATATGGGGTAACATATATTATTATTGTAAGTATTCACAATATTGATTGTGTATTATATTCGGAAAATATTTAAATTCAATTTTACTATTAGAACAATGAAGTCTGCATATTAAGAATATTGGGAGAATATTAATTATTCTATGTAATCCCAATTGATTACGTAAATTGAGACAGTGATTTTAAATCATTATAAATTTATTAGAATTTAATTTGTTTTCATTCATCATTAGATTCATTAAAAACCAATAAAATTAGTGTAATTATACAAAACTCAGATATCATTAGCCTTTTATAGCATTATAAAAAATTTATTAGTCAATTTGAGAAGTCCTAACTCGGAAAAATTTATATTTTTAAAATGTTTAAAGTAAGTCACTAGGTCAAACGTTCCAAAAGTAGGTCAGTAAAGCGAACCCCGAAATTTGAAAACACAGTTGCGTAATTTTTAGATATTATAGAATCAATCAAAATCTCTTTTTTTCAGTTATTGAAAAGAGAATTCTTTCGTTACTAGGAATATTGTATTATACAATGAGTTTTTAAAGGTACTACTGTTTTAAACAATATTATTTGCAATATTAATTTTTCATGTGTCATTTTTTATTTCTCCGATACTCAATTGCAAATTACGAAAGCAAAATGTTTTAAATTAATTTATTAAAAAGAATAACAAAAAATTCCACGAAGTGATTCATAAGTAATGTGCATGACATGACAGCGTAGTTTCGATAATGCATGTTAATGTAAAAACGAGCAGTATAAGAAGTTATCTAAATTTAATTTCGAGAAACAATTTGAGCATACCAAAGCAACTAAAAAATTAATTTAAAAAAGTTCGAAAAGCTTTCACATGAGTATCACATTTTGTTTACTGACAGTTATTTTAATTACTAGTTTAATTGCCGAATTAAAATAACTAAAAGTATATTAAAATTTTTGACAAAAATTAAGCCGAAATTATTTAGAGAAATTCTAGGACTCTTTATTTTTAGTCGAAATGAATATTACAGTTTAATGATGCAGGCGCATTACAAACAGGTTTTGTATTATAAATCAAAATTATTAAAATTTGTAAACCCTCGGACCCCTTAATCATTTATTCTACTCCATCATATTATTTAAATTAATTTGCCAATTATTTTTTCAAGATAAAATTTAAAATATTTAATCAAACTTCTATCCGAAAGGACGTAATTGAACTGTTATGTATCAATATCGTTATTTTCGGTAATTATATATAGGTAGATATTATTTTTGAAAGGCAAAAATGAATTAGCCACTTCAAAAATGAAGTTTAAAATTTATTACTTCGTGCAATGCATTAAATTATCAGTGCGCTGTGCCTTGGTTAAGATAATTTGGCATTGGGATGCTTCTGGATATTATGGAAATTTAAAAAATATATCTCTTATTCCAAAAGTTAAGTTAAAAAATTATTATTATTTGTACTTAGATGACGATATCGACTATTAATTATTAATATTGGCACGTCCAGCGAGCAAGTAAAAATATATCTGGTATTAGTAGATAAGTTGTTCTGTAAAGGATAAATTTATTACAAAATTATTTATTGTATGAATATTATTCACACCCACTCTTTTGTTCACCTGGGCTATTAATGTCACGCTATTGGTTTGTGTTAGGTTTCGCTGTTTGCTTATTCGATATCAAATGTCTCTAAGGGATGCTTTACGATACTGTCAGATAATTCTGAGAATATATACTTTGTAACACAATGATACAAATAAATTTCTTTGGTGTGACTTTTACGAGTACAACGTAATTTTAAATAAAATGATGTTCTCGTTTTGAACTACCCAGAATTGTGGTTAAGTTCAACTTTTGGATTACTTCTTCACTCTGAACCTGAACATTTCAGTATGCTAGAATACTATGCCAATTATTCTTATGTAAGTTTTCATTAAGTCAATTTAATATGTTAACACCACTGTGACATGAAAAAAAAAAGGGGGGGGCACGCACATCACGGGAGCAACATAGCCACACTTCACATTTCGTGAAATAAATTGCAAATATTTGTTTTAATAGACAGAAATTTAAAAACAAGATTAATTCAAAATAAAAAAGTTTTTTTCACTACCTTCTCTATTCAGTCAATCATCTATAGTAATTTTTAAATTATATTATAGATGTGGTTATAATAGCAGCAGCTGTACAATTAAATTAATTTAGTTATGTGTAAGTACATATATTCTGTCAATTACCTAACAATATCTTGAAATTACATAAGTTGATAGCATGTTTATTAATTTCTTTAGAAAAATAAATTGAGTTCTCTTGAGTTGTCTTCGAAGGTGTGTGAATATCTCTGCACGATAGTTATTAAGATAAACTTGGACGCTATGTATGTACATTATTTAATAGTTTTATTTTCATCCAAGTCTTGGTGTACTAGTACATTCGTTCATCACTATCGTGATTTTGATTTCAGAGCTTGAATACAACATTATGTACAATTATCTCACCTTGTGTTGGTCTCAAGTCTATCATTTTTTTAATGAATAAATTTCTAGCCATAGAAGAAAACATAAATTGAACATATTGCAATTGAAAGTAATTATTCGTTTGTACTTGTTTAAATTTAATAGCATTTTATTTTATAGAAAATGCTTTACTTTACTTGACAGTTTACAAGTACCTACTGTTTCGATAAGAATCTTGAGTTACAAACTAAACGTCGTTTCAGTAAATCTGTCAGAATGGAATGGTAGTTAAGTAAGTCTTTGAGTTGGCCGCAAATGTTGAGATTGTATTTTAGTTTACAAGCTTTAAGACGCGAATTAAATAATTGCACAAATATTTTTCGACTTAATAGTATTTTAAATTTAATTGCCCTCGTAACAAATTAATTAATATGTAAGTTTTATAAAAAACGCCTTAACCTTAAGCAGTTGTATAAAATAATTAAAATAAATAAATACCCACTCAGGATGATGCATGAGTAAATTAAATTCGGTTAAAAACGTACAGCGTGTTCTATGAAATTTTTCGGTGTACGATATTGTTAAATTGTCCAATTAATTTTTTGCATTAATAAAAAATATATTGTGTACCTCCTCCGGTTTCATGTATTTTGTAAAACGACGTAATGGGGTCTTTGTAATATTATAAAAATTAATTTTTCAGTCAAACTTTAGTTGAGCTTTTGCAATTCTGATGACCTCGTTTAAAAATATAATTTAGTTTCTTGTTTTGTTAATTTGGAAACAGATAATATACGATTTTTTATTGTTTACAATTAAAATTACAATTTTACAACAATTAATTTTGAATTACCTTTTATTTTTATTTTATTTTTTGTTTTTCGTTTCATACTGTTTGATAATTTATTGGTTGATACCGATACTAACTTTTTTCCTAGTTAGTTTGCTGTTCAAAAACATTGGGGCATACTTCCTAACATTCAATCTGGACGTTGTTTTGGTTTCAGCACTGCTAAATCAAAGTATCGCGTGATACTTTCTAATATTTTAATAATTTGTAAATGACATAAACTTTAATTTTGGGTAATTTAATCTTTATCTAAGTCCCATATAAAATCAAAATAATTCGGAGATATCACTCTGCTATAACGTACGGTAGTTGGTTTGCCACTAAAAGGTATTTCGACATAGCATGTCAATTAAGTATCAATTAAATATTAATTAAATAATATATTAATTTTAAGGGACCTAGACACAAATTATAATATTTCTTCGCTAACTCTGTTCTGTAATTTAGTCGGGCCCTTATTTGGTACCAACCTTACTCGATCATTAATATAGCAAACTAATTTTCCAATCTGAGAAGTTAATAAAATTGGCATCACAAGCAGCGTATATAAAATAATTTGTCGATTTTGTCGAATCATCGGTGCTTCCGACATCTTCATAATGTTGTTTTAATAGATTTTATTAATAACAAATGTATATGACTACATTAAAGAAAGCTATACAATTATTATTACACCAATTATTTTTTATTAATATACAGGTTTACTCGTTTTCAAATTAAGATTGATGATATAGTATTGTTAAAAAGTTACCTATGTTTTATAATGTTATTAATTTGTTAAAACTAAACTTTGTCAAACCGAATTAATAATCGCAACGTTGAACTTGTACGAAATTTCTGTTCAATAGGTCGTGTTAAATTTTTAATTAATTACATAAACATGAACGTCCTTATTAATTGGGAATTGATTTTACTTTAAAATTTTGATTTTTTTTCTTAAAAAACAAGAAATACTTGTTCACACCGCCATGTCAATCTTCAAAACCTGTCTCTTATGCATTCCCATTATTTATATTGAACAACAATTTGTAATGTTTATTAAATAATCCTACAAACGACTAAAAAAAATGTAAATCATAAGATCTAAGCAACTTTAATTACGCTCATTAATAGTTTTTCCATCGTTTCTGCTACAAAGAGTTAAATTGTAAATATTTTTCTCTGCCTCAACATGTAATAGAATTTTTATGGGGTAATTATGTCGAGATAGTTCAAGATTTATTGTTGTAGTTATATTGTAAATAAATGATGCTTTTTATAGTTAATGTTTAGAGTTTTTGCAGTAGAGATATATCTTAAATTTAGTTTAAAGTTATATTTGTTATCTTCTTCTATGTAAAAAATATAGAACCAATTTATTCTTAAAACCAGCAATCACACCAATCCAGCGCTGTGGTTTGATTTATTATGGATAAAATTATTACATCTACCTGTTCGATTCCTCTTCGTACTGCAAATGAATTTTTTTATTTTAGTTTTGGTGAATGGTGGATACTTTTTCTAGTTAAATAACTTTTACAGTTGGACTACCAGAAAGCATCGTTTCAGCTATCCGATATTTGTTTTGTTCTAGAATCCAGACACAGATTCAACAGTTCACATAATATGATTTATTTCACTTCATATCACACACCTCTCCACCTTCATATTAATCACAAAATAAAGGATGGGTTTATCACGAACTCCATAAGTGTGCAGTCTCGGTGAACCACCCAGAGCGGCAAAATGAATATTACTGCTACCTTCCGTCATAGAGCAGCCAGACACCTGGGAAAGCCTACTTGTAATGATGGTCGTAGAAAAAAGTAATTCTATGTTAATAACTCAATATCTTGCGAGGGATAGATGTTGAATGGTACTGATTCAGTTATTTATTATAAATTAAGTACGTAGTACTTTTAGATTAAATACTGAAGTGATTAATAGTAGCAATTTTCTTGTAACTTGAATGTGCATATTACAACACTGCTGCAGGCTTAAGCATTCCTGACTAATAGAACTTATACCTAAGTTGTTATTAATAAACAACAGTTTTGTGAATTTCTTAAAGGCAAATTCAAATTTTAAAAAATGTTTATTATTTGTGGCAAATATTGTCAATTTGTCGCCTCGGTATTTGCTTGAAATTGCTACTATACCGGTTTGATGCAAGAGAATAATAATTTTTATTATATAGGCTGTATCATATTTTATTTAATCTATTAATTATCGAAATGCTTAGGATATTTCTAGAATACTTAAACATGAGCAATGTTGTTCTTTCATAAAATATGATTTATATAATTATTAAATAAAAAGAATAAAACAAAAATTAACTACCAGTATAATCAGAAAGATATAAAATACTGCAATTCAAACTTGTATACAAAGTAAATACCTGTAACACATAAAATATTTCAAATTAATGGATTTCGGCTTTCTGAAAGCACAATTACTAATTATTTTAATGCGGTCATTATATTTTAAGTATGCAAGATAGTACACCAATATAAATATCTGTCTGAGTTTTTGAATTAAATTATTTTTTATACATTTTATTTATGCATTTTATTATGCTTCTGCACTTTTCTGCAAATAATAAGAATTTATGCGGATAACTATTTTAAATATTATGTATTAAGCAAATTTTACTCTAGGTAAAATATATAAAACCATTTGAACCATTTTATTTCACAAATTTTAATCATTCCACCTATTGTTAAACTTAAAGCCAACCGTTATCAAAAATTAATCTGTTGGGAAACTGCCCGCGCAACCAACTATAAAATAGATTTATTTTCAATAACACCACCATGTATAATATGTATAGGGCAATGTTTATTAACAATTTAATAAATTTAATAAATTAGAATCAAACAACTCCAAATCATCTTAGGTAAGTTTTAATTGAATTTATCCAAAATATAATATAATATTTGGTATAATTTTATTATGGTAAAAATATAAAGTAAATACTGAAGGCAAATGCGGATGTATAGTCTGGTGTTTTTACGATATTGCATGCATGGCTTGCCTCTTGATATCAAGAGTTTTACGTGATCGAGCTTAAGGGATACGGTTTAATATTATGTATCTTGTATGTAGAATCTCTCCATGACATTGACGAATATGAATGCAATGACTTATCGAATCTTGTACGATGATATTGATGTATTTATTCATTAAAACTGGGTTTTTATAAATTTTTATATAATTTTTTTTGCATATTACCTGGTAGCTATCAGTTACCAAACCAGTTACCTGAAGTATGCATTATTGTTTTATTTTTTTTAAATTTTAATTTGGGCTGATATTTCCATTATTAATTAAAGTCGCTAAAAAAATTATAAGGCAGTTAAAGTATCAATTCAAAAAATTAGAATGATAATAAAACAAATATTACACTTCAAACTATTATATTATAATCAATATATTAAGAAATAAAAATTTCTATGTTTTGAAGAAATTTTGAAGAAATAAAACATACATAATTGTATATTTATAGTAGATATATCAAATTATTAATTGAAAATAGAAACAATTTAATCAGAATGATTGAGATTATTTTTTGTTTCTGTGCATATAATCGATAAAAATTCTTCGTGACACTTTTGGTGCGGAGCATTTCTTTTGCATCCTGAATCCTCTTCTTATTAATGATTTTCTCCTATTTTCCTGCTTTGGTGGTGCTTTCCATTTGGTTTGCATCCACTGGCGTTTCATTCTTCAATTTATCATACACCTCTTGCTCAAACCTGTTGCATCATGATCATTGGCTTACATTTTTCCAGTAACAGGAGCTATCGGTCCGGCTACCTATTCACTCTTTATCGCCACCTAAATGTCTAAAATTGGCGAACACTCCTTCGAGATTTTCTCACGTTTACGTCCTCATCTAATCACATCTTATACAAAATGAAAGTTGAAAGAAGAGATTAATTTGCATAAAATATTTAACTTCAAATGGTTTTTGATTACATGCAAGAAAATGCAGAAGCAAAAGTAATTTATAGGCATATATACTTTGTAAACTGCCCAATTGACAATTATTGCTTTAATTGAAATAAATTAATGAATGTAATGATTAAATTATGGTGATATGGAATAACGCTGTAGTGCGATTTCCAGTTGAGCTGGAAAAAATTAGCTGCATTTACTACTTGAAAATAGTATTTATAGATTAACTTTGTTAAATAATGGCAGGAAATCAAAGAAAGCTCACTAACTGGACATATTTATTGAAATGATTTCAACGTGCTTAAAGAGATACGCATCAAATGTCGGGTTTTCTTTTACTCGTAGTTAGGTGAGTTGACTGCAAATCCCTACATAGCCTATCGCATCATTTATCCGTAACAAAAAGACACTAGATTTTCACATTATGCGTTTTTTTAAAAGTCATTCTATAAGGCATGTGGGATTTATTTTACAATACAATCGATGATTAAGCAAAAAATGCTCTCGAGAATCGTTCAGTGTATCACGGTGACAATTGAGAAGAGTTAAATAAACTTCCTTTTTCAGATACGATCGAACAGTTCCACCTACCACGAATATTGTTAAAATATACAAAATTGTTTTTCTTTTTCAGTTTGCTCGAAGCTTGTTAGCATTAAGTTAATTAGTTAATCGAGGTCGATTTTGCACTAAACTCTATTAAGTCTGCATTCGTAACAATTTGCATACGATAATTATTATAATATGCCGAAGCCTAAGAGTAAATATGTGTTTACCAAAACCATTTTAAAATTAATGATTTCCTAAAATAAATAAATATAAAAATAATTGGCGATTGTTAAAAAAGAAGAAAAAGTCGGCTATCTGAATCACGCACAGTCTCGATGTGTCTACCAAAACGGCCAATTACACGGTACAGCTTCCAAATAACTAGTTTTATTTGGACGTGCAATGTCCTTAATGATCACTTCTTGTCCGATTATCAAACAAAACATTTTTTTATTTAATGTTCATTATTTTACTTGTGTCAGTTCAGTATGCTCTTTAAATTAATTTAATTGATGGTTCGCTTTTTTGAACCGCAAAAATTCCAAAAAATTATATAGCTACGATGGTTAAATGCATTATCACGATGAGTTTAGTAGGTATTTTGTTCGTAATAAATTCGTTAATGAACAATATTTTGATTACATACTTACATAATGTAGGTCAGTAATTATTACAGTTTTTGCTCTGATTTTATGTCTGACCACATTAATAGCAATCATTTGGTCATAAAAATAAAGGTTATTTTTCTTGTCGTATATAAAAGTAAATGTAAATTATTTCGGTATTCTAAATTGGAGTAAGTTGTAAAGTATAAAAATATATCTAATAAAATTTTATTATCGCCTTTCATTAAATTAACGAAGTAGTTAGTAGATATTTCGTTTAATTTATAATATTAATTAAATTGTTTCAAGATAAGAGACATTACATTAATTTTTATTGAAGAGCGGTGCATCAGATCCAAAATTTAATTGGCCATTTTCAAAAGTAGAAAATTAATAAAACTTGAAACTTATGTCTTCCTTGTAATATTTGAATACTTATGTTATGCTTAATATCATTTCAAGTAAAAGTTGTTTTCAAAAGTGAGATTACGTTTATATTTTATGTTGTCTCATAAATTTATTATATTAGGTGCTAAAAATTTTAATTAAATTTATCCGTGATCCACATATATAAATATTCTAGCTCTGAATATTATCTGTCCGAACTGATACAATTAGACTTCGATAATTTACTATAACAAAATTTATACCTACCTACCTGAAAAAATTTAAGTGGTAATAATTCTATCTTGGGCTGATTTATTATTATACAAATAAGCAATTAAAATTAACAATTACATTTGATGGTTAAAACCAAGATAACATTTTTCATAACTTATTGTTATAGCTTAGCCAATATCTGTGCTATATTAATTTCTAATATTGCCACAATATAGGATACCAATATTGGTTTAAGCTTGGTGCAATATTACGACACATTAATGACTAATATTGTCTTCCCATCTTCACCTAAAATTGATACAATATTGGTTAAATATTGATTCTATATTGCGATCTTTACCCAATGTTGCTTCAACATGTTTTCCAATATAGGGAAGAAATATTTCACAATGATTGGTTAAAGCTTGGTGCAATATTGCCAATATAATCAACAACGAAGACGATGATTTGTAGACAACAGCAAACTTAAGAGGTTACACCTAGTCATGGAATTATTAATAAAATGCGTTTTTTGTAAAGTTTGTGTAATAAACCTGAAAGTTATTTTAATTTATTTTTCGCATATTAGCTATTATTATTTATTATAATAATTATAGATTTCTAAAAAACGGAAAGAAAATTGCTTCCTCAAAATCGGTTTTTATAAGAAGCTCCTCCGTGTGCAAGATTACAGAAAGTTGGATCATCTGAAATCGAACATTCCATAAAAGTAAGTTTGTATAAGAACCAATCTTATTAGTTGGATTGACAGAAATATTTTATAAACAATTAATTTTTCATTAAATGGGTAAGGTTTAAACCAAAAAACGTGAAACTGAGGATATTGAATTTCAAATTGGAAAAAATCTGTAGCGAATTTCATAAAAATTGGTTTAGTAGTTCTCCAATTATCTTGCTCACTGATAAGTATTTTTTTTTAAATTGATTTTGAAAAATACACGTTTAAAATTTTAACACTATAGAACAATTTATTATTCCTACATGTAAATAAATCGCCAATTTTAAGCCGATTTCATTTTAAATCTGCAGAAAATATTCTTGAGATATTACATTAAAAAAAACGTAAAAATTCAAAACCGATTTTTTTACCCAACGAAATTTTTTATAATTTTAATCGTAGTTTTAATTATAAATTACTTTTGTAATTTATAACCTGCAGGTAGATATTCAATAAGTATATTTTGTCAACAAACAGCAGTAATTCACTGAAAAAATTGTTGAATTGTACAATCTTGTGTCGACTAATTTTTTGTCAAATCAAGTTTTTCATAATAATTGTGTATAATGCATATTGATATTCTATGACGCTAAGATTTCTTAGAAAATCGTTGCGTGATAGTAACTGGCTTTATTTATTTAACCCTTCGTCTGTAAATGTTTTTTTTCGCACCTTCCGTCTATAAACCTGGGTCATTCGCGTCCGACGATGTTATTACACCCTGTTAACGCTCTCAAAAAATTCTGAAAAAATTCATGTAGATGTTCAAAACATTCTAGTTGACATATCAAACATGAAATTGTGCAAAACAATTTTTTTTCATATAGTACTTTTTATTAAATAACAGAAGATATAGTCGTCAAAACATCGTGATTTAAAAAAAAATTGTAACTTGAAGGTAAATTTAGATAATTTAACATTTAAGTGGTAAATTAAAGGTTAATAGTGTAGCTTTAGAAAAAAAATTATTTGGTTTTACTTGATTATCACTAAATGTTTAAGTTTTGAGCAGGTAAACAAGTTAAAAATTTATGGTATTAACATTATATTTTAATAAAACAATTACGTTATTGAATATAAAAGCTTTGGTTATTCCTACCTGCACTCACCCTAATAGTAAAAGTTCAAAAAATTTGGGTATCTCTTTCGATTTTTCGATTTTGGAATATACACATAGGGGTGCTCAATACATATGGCGATGGCGAAATGTGTTAAAAGAAAAACGAATTTTTTAAAACAACTGACACAAAAAAACATGTTAAAAATATAGATATTTTCGATACTATGTAAGAAACCTAAGATTTTTCCATTCAAGGAGAAATTTTACGATCGAGGCCTTTGGCCGAGATGGTAAACCGAAAAGTAATACGTTTTCTAATTATGTTTGAAAACTTACTTTGTGATATTGAAAAGTGTGTGGAAAAGTACTACTTTTCCGCCCTAGTGCGGAAAGTAAAACTTTTCCGCACACTAGCAAAAGTACAGGAGCCCTCAAAAGTAAGTTGGCAAACAGTTTTTTTGAAAAAACTTTTTCTAATTTGAACATTTTTCTTTCATTATATAGAAAGTTAGAGTTATACCTTTTAATTTAAATGCCTTTAAAAAATAATATTACTAAAATGAAAGAGAAATGTTGAAATATAAAAAACTGTTTGCCAAGTTATTTTTGAGCGCTACTGTATACGGGAAGAAGGAAAAGCTCTGGAACATAAATCTACTTTATTTGTAATATTATTTAAGGTTAAATTCGTACAATTATTCCCAGTAAGTTCTTCTTTGCGACACGCACCGCACCAATTATCATGACCACCTGAAACAATGAAAAATCTTGTAAAATCAGCGAAATAGTAAAATTTTATTACCTTCATTTAAAAAAAGGTGTCGTCGTCCGCCTCTTTCAAGAATTTAGAAACATTGGCGTGGGTAAACTTTCATTTACGTTTTTCGCTCGCCTTTCTTTGCACCACGTGTTAAATTGCAGATATGTCTTTTCATATTTGCTTCTGGATTTCTGTGGAATTAGAGCTTGAACAGCTAATGCTGCAAATTATTCAACATCCGAACATTCGGAAATATCTGACTTTATGACTGAAAACACAAATTATTGTAAAAACATAAATTAAAATAAAAGTGCTATCACTTACCTATCCCCTTTCTAACTGTTCCCTTAATAACTAAAAGTACGGTTGGTAGTCACTAGTTGGTTACTACCAACTTTAGGAAATTTATTTTAATTTAGATATAAATTAATAATATAAATATATTATTATGTAGTTCTTTTTAAACCACACTGAGAGAAAAGAAAATTTGTGGCAAATAAATGGCAATTTATTTGAATTACCTCTTACCTATATTCGGCACAAACCTAGTTTATTTGAAACACATATATCTTTAGTTGATTCAACATCTACCTAATATTTCGCCAAATCCAAGTATATATTTATTTGTGTCAAATAAATTGTTTTTTCAGTGCATAATTTGAAAAAATATTGTTCGATAATCCTGGAAAACTTTATATTTCCATTCTTGGCTTCGGTATACGATCTCGGCCAAAGGCCTCGATTATAAAACCTCGCCTTGAATGGAAAAATGTTAGTTTTCCTAACTTGTATCGAAAATATATATTTCCGCACTAGGGCGGAAAAGTAGTACTTTTCCACAAACTTTTGAATATCACAAAGTAAGACTTTTTAAATCATAATTAGAAAAAAAAATTTTCACTTCGCTACACTACAGTATTCGCCGCGCCGTCTGTAAACATGGGTATTTCGTGTCCTTTTCAAAAATTCCGTTCAAAGTGATCTACAACCTCAAAATATGTTGATCGGTTTACAGACGAAAGATTAATATGATTTTATATAACTTTATAATAATGATTCAACATATTTCTGGAAATTTTAAATTTAACGGTTGAATCCGTTGAATCATAATTTTGTACAAGTACCATTTACTATATAAAATCCCGTATGCAGTAACTATAGCGAACAAATTAAAACAAATCAATATTGTCAACAAAATTTAAAAATTTCAGAACTTCAAAAAAAAATTTTATTCAGCAAAGAAGCTCAAACATCGTATTATAATTTAATTCTAAAAAAATCAAAAAATTAGTACGATGAAGATTTTTATCAATTTAATGAACGAAATAAATAAATAGAAACAATGAAAAGACATTAATTTAACGCTTTTGATAGGGTAGGACTAAGAATGATTTATAATTTTTTTTAAATAATTTTGTAGTTAAAATTCTATTATTTTAATGTTGTGTTTAGATTGTTTTTAATATTACATTTTACGTACATACTAAATATAAGAAAATTAAAATACAATTTTTTCTCCAAGTCCTTTATTAAAAATGAGACGCCTTTCGGTAATCTTATCATTATATTATATCTCCAACCGCAAAATTCAATTTTTTTAATAATTTAGCGAAATGATTAGATATCTTTAAAATTGAGAATTTCTTTATTTTTCGCTAAACCATAAGAGTAGCTGTTAAGAAGCTTACGTTTATAGCTTTTTTTAGCTGCCTGATAGACTGGAACAGAATCGGCGGCGGTAAAGCTGCATCAACCGTTAGTAAGGACAAGAAAAAAATTAAATTTGTTATCAGGGATGCTTATAATCTTCAATAAACCCTATGCATTGAAATACCGTTTTTCAATTTTTGCGGATTATTTGATTTAATTAATGAAACTGTAAAGTAATTAACTTTTTTCTCAAAAAATTGATTAGGAAAAGGCAACGGTTAATGACATCGCTAGATTTTAATCTAAATTTGCGTTTAAATCATAAGAAGGCTTTACATAAGAGCTGAGAACATTAATTTAAAGAGTAATTGCAATATAATAGTTCACAAAATTAGTATAGAGAAAGATTAACTACAAATTAGTGTATAAGAAATATTGTTGATTAGTTTCCTATTAATGAAGTAACACGGGATAGTTAATTACCTTTCGTGTTAATAACTTCTTCTGATGCTTATTCATTATATATTATTGATTAATGGTTATATTCTTTAGTAGCTGTTCGGAGGTACTATAAATAGGCAAAGTAGTAATCGTTATAAAACTAACCTTTTCTTTGTAATTAATCTTCATTAGAGGATTAATTAAAGCATTTTTTATGTAAGTATGATGTTCTAGAGCATTATTTATTAGGTGACAAATTGCGGTAACCGTTTGGCTTTACTTTTATACAAGCTTCTTAATTGTACGCAAAAATGTATTATAAAACTTACAGTTATATACTCTTATAAGATGCCGCTTTTAATACCTTATGATGATATAATTTGTTTAATTCGATTCTGCACGTCTTGGCTATACTTTTTATTATAATTAATAAGAAAGTCGGCAGGCTCGCTGATTTGCTTATTTCAATATGTTTAAAAGTACGAATAACTTGAATACAAGTGGATTAACGTAATAAATGACCTCACATATATAAGAGAAATAAAAAATACTAAGTAATGAGAAATGGAAGAAGAACAGGCAACACTTGGTATGTGGTCTTGTCACTCCATATTTGTCGACAACTTAATATCGGGATTGAGTAACTGCATTGGAAAAAGTTTTGCAGGTACACTTGCATACAACGCTTGTTTCAGGTGTCATGCGGTTGGTTAATCAACATTTTGTTTTAAGTAAATGTAGACGCCCTTCAAGTTATAAACAATTGTCCTAGTTTGATATGCACCATAGTTTCCAACATTTAAAATGTAATTTTTTTGGTATTAAACGTGCAATAAAAATCTATTTGATTTATCTTTAAAGGTTTTAACTAAATATGTATAAGCACTATAAAGCAGTGCTCACTATGTCTACGGGAGCTCTTTAAAATGAAGCAGCAGTTTTTATAGTTTTGATGAGGTAGATAACTACCGACTTTGCCTCCGATTCTAATTGAACTCAATCAAACAATATAACTGGTTCATTGACCACCTGACAATACTCGAACGTGAGCTTTTGCTACTGCCGGAGATGCTAACGATAAGAAGTGGTTTATATCAAATTTTAAATTTCAATATTGATACCATATCGTCCTCCGCTATTACAAATAATAAATATGTTAAGCGACAATAAGTTTTCATTCATAACTTTCTTGCCCCCCCCCCTTCGCAGAACAACAGCTATTTACATCACATAAGAATTTATGTCGAATAAAGTATGGAAAAAATTCTATTTATTAACAAGTTTTTTCGTCTAGCATTTTTATTAAATATCTTTTATGCATAATCTTGTATACAAGGATAAGCAGCCCACATAATAAAATAAAAAAAGAAATCCGCTCGTTTTCTTATATTAATTTGACAGAAATATTGTACGCCTAACACGTTCTATTCAATGTAACATGAGCAAAATTAATTGTCAAGATAACTGCAACATATTGATAGTTAAGAATATAGTAACCTGGTCTATTAAAATAATAGACTAAAAAGTCAATGGACTCTTGTTTATGCAGACGATTATGTAATAACACGTGAAACTTCCATCTTTTTAGATATACAAATATTTATCATATTATTAAAAATTTTAAGCTAGTCAGAATATTAATTCGAAAGAATGTGACATAGAGGTTTTAATATAACAGAGCGACCCCCAAGAATGCAATTAAATTATTTTTTATTAATATTATTTATTTTTTTTAATTTATATCACTTGAATAATGCAAACTGAAATTGTTAAATTATTAATCATTATCACTAACTAATAAGACAATCTGGGCTGCACATTAATTATTTTAATAACTCGACTTATGAATGGAAACTTTATTATACTTGGTATGTCGGTGCATACAAGTGAAAGCGAAGTATCTGCAATCTGTTACTTTGCCAATTAAGACTAACGGTCCGAAATCAGCATCTATGCATGCGCCAATCTTCCTAGGGCGTCCGACTTAAATTTTGTAGACTTTTAAAAATACTCAGTCTGGTAAAACTACAAAATCCTGAAGTTACGATTCAGGTGGTTGTAAATTGCATTTTTAACACATTAGTTTTGTTCATTAATTACTTGGCAACTAAGATTTAACATTTAACATATCGTTGCATAATCGCTAAGTTAATTGTTGCAAAATAAAGTATGTTTTAATTGTTGTCAGTTGCAAATAATTACTTTTTAATTAGTAATAACGCAACAGTTACAGTACGATATAACAAGATAAGGAACGTAAATCCTATTTTACTATATTCTTATAAGGAAAAAACTACTCGTATACCTAAACGAAAAAGTAACCGCACTTTTATATTACTAATAATGTATTAATACTAACAATTAAAATGAGAACGCACAATTATTTTTATATGTTGTAATTTATTCTTGGGGTTTTTCAAATTTTGATATGTTATTCCGAGATACTAGGAAATTCAGTTATTGGGTCAGTAGGTAGACGTAGATAGCTCTTCAACGTTTACAAGACTGCTACAGAACTGCGAATACAAATGGTGGAAAAAATTTGTAGACCTTCATCAGTCCCGGCCTCCAGACTCCGGAATACTCGGCCGAATTTACAAAAGTTTCCAAAATGTTAGCCGTATTACCCTTTTGAATTTTCACCAATGATTTACAAGTAATTCCAATGATTTCCAAGAATTTCAGTGATTTTCAAAGAATTCTAAGTGATTTCAAAAATTCCGTTGATTTCCTAATAATTTTAGTAATTTTCAAGGAATTTCAATGATTTTTAATAATTTCAGCAATTTCCAATCTATTTACAAGATTTTCAAAGATTTCTAGAAATTTTCTAAGAATTTCAATAATTTTCAAGGAATTCCAGTGATTTCCAAGGCATTCCTGAGATTTTTAAGAATTTCCATGAATCTGGGAGGTATGAATTAACCTCCAGTATTTTTTTGCCAGCACTGGGAATGTAAAATTTTTCACAAGACATCACCAGTCCTTCCTGGGTAGTGGTATAGGGTTTTACCCACCAAAAACCCCCCTCATATAGGTGTTAAATGCTTGTGAACGTGTTTACCTAGTATCGGAATTCGCCATAATAATATGTCATTTGTTCCTTGTACCCCTGGAAATTGACAGGATTCTTTTCTACCGGCACTAGGCTGTTTTGTTGGAGTTATTTGTCCTCCGTGTCATCATCCTGTATCTAGCGCTAGTTCATCTCCTTCACCACTTTTTAATTTTCTGAACTTCCGAGCATTGTTTTTGCCAGATTTGCTATACTGGGTTTGTCTGAAGAGTGATCCCTTCAGCACTTCGCCGAGTTCTGGATATTTTTCGCTCACCAGTATGAAGTTGAACGCTGCCAGGCAATAAATCGGATTGTAACTCAGGTTAAATATTTTGAACCTCTTCTTCGAGCTCCAAGATTGTAAAAGGTTGAAGTGGTCATGGCTTGCCTTTCTTGTCTTTTGTAGATGAGACTTAAGTCCATCCTTTGACTGTGTCCTCGCAGCTCTGTAATAAGCTCATCTTTTCCAGGTTTACTTCATTCTCAAACGTGGCAATTTCTTTATTTCCCCAATAGACAGGTGGTCATCCATTGAAGATGTTTACTTTCGAACTTTCTTATATTTTCCAAGACCGTCTTGAACTTCATGGAACTACCTTTATGTAGCTGTACACTACCATGGTAATTTACCCCTAGACAATCACATATTCTAATATGTATTTATAATATTTAGAATTTCAATTTTTAGGCTTTCTACAGATACGGCTACAATCACGCACCTATTCTTTTGTTTTTTGCTTTTTATTTGGCGATAAAACTCTTTAAATTTTTTTAATGCGAAAATATCTTCATAGAATGTTAAAATTTCAATATATTTCTCGTTAGAATACAGGTAGCCATGTACTTTCGTTTACTTCAAAATTAAATAATATTTTGTAAACTCTTACTTATAATTCAATTATATTTCAATTCAATAAGTAGCTAGAATTTTATTCCTTATCAATCTTCTTTCATAATTTTCTTTATCTCTCAATCTCACCTATTTATAACTTTTGTTTTATTTATTTTTTTTTTTCAAAACCATTTCCAATATTATATTCCTCGGTTTCAAATTCAAAGTAAATACCTTTTGTTTATTTTTATCTTATTATTCTTCTTTTATTTTCACCATCTTGGGAAGTTCTTGTGGTACTCGCCAGTGTGCGCTAAGCGAATATTTCTGCGGCAACTACAAATTTTTCACAGTAAAACGTAAAATACATTTTATGTGTTTCTCCAGGCGGGAGTGTATAAAAGAATTTAGAATTAGAATTCAAATTCTTGTAACTTTCGATTTTCATTCAAAATTGATGTAACCATGCATACGAGCTACATGCAATTGTTACCTTCTAGCGAAATACCCTGTATACAGAGCCAGTCTAATTACAGAGCTAAATGTGCTGTTGCCCCGGAGCGCCAGTATTTTGGGGCAGCAATTTTTTTTGTTTGATGCATAAATCAGTTAGTAGGTATAGCTTACGGTATAATACACTTTTGTGATTTAAAAAAACATAACAATAAACTTACTCGCCTCGTTTAGTGATAGTATGACAGTGAAAAATAAAATAATGACTGCTTCACTCACATACACAAAGAAACGCTTTAAGATAAGATGTAAAAGTCCATGAGGGCTATAGTAAAAAATCACTGGATCATTCTGATAGTCTGATAGCGATAAAATACATTTAAGGTGTATCATGCGAACTTAATGATTCAAGTATTGACATATCGAATTTTAATGTACCGAATCTTTCGCAAACTGCAAAAAGTCGTTTTATTTGTTTAGATTTAAATAATAATAGAAGCAATTCATTATTCTGATTACGATCCACCGACAGTCGGACCGAAGAAGCTCTAAGAAGTCCAAACCAGGAATTTGTCTCTTGCAAATCAACCATCAGCAGTCACACCAAGCCACCAGTGTGGTCTAATAAAAAGTTGATAGAAATGGTTATCGCGTTTTGTTGCCCTAACTATGCGGTAGTCCATCGACCTACCAAATGGTTAGTCAATCTATCTACTATTCAATTTGAACTGCAAAAACAGCCGCAGCGTTTAAACTGCTCAAATTCTAATAACGAAGATAAATTAATCGAGCATGTTGCAAATTACGAAAATAGTTCTTAAGCAATTTTATACTTGCAGCAGACGCAAATTAAAATTTATTTAAAAATTATGCTCTTTAGTCACGCCAAGTCTATATTAAGAATTTTTAGTAGCTTTACGGTCACTCAAAATTTTTGCTATAATAATGAAATGCTAATTAGTGCTAACTTTAGCTTGACATTGATTGGCACTTTTAAGTTTTTTGAAAGAAAACGGTACCACTTGATTATGAATATTTACTTAATTATAATTTACTTATATTAGAATAATTATCGTTTATTATGATTCCTCGAGAGCTGACCCTGATTTTTTGGAGGGAATTGAAAAAGCGATGAAGAAAAAGCAAAAAGAGATTCAAAATAGATATGTATATGTATTATTAGGGAAGAATTGTATAGCTGCTACCTGAGCGATAAACTTCTGCGTTACTGTTTGCTTTAATACCGCGTATTGGTGTAAAATGAATATTTTAAACATATTCAGTAGATTAAGAAACTAAATTTATACAAAATGAAAAATAAATTTTATTATACTTGTTTTTGAGTGCATTAGCGGTAGCATTGAACGTCGTGGTTAAAATTTGCAAGGCGTGGGATTTTATCTGGTTTGCCTCGAGCAATGCATTAAGTTTTCGCGATAAATTTAATAAAAAAAAGTTTTTTAATTAATTTAAATTAAGTACGAAATACTTAAATTGGTTAAAAAATTAATGCCTATAATTTGTTTACTTTTTAGTTTAAATGCGACGCAATTATTGGAAACACGTCGCATTATTCTAAATTTTTGAAATACTACTTCATTTTCTTTTATTTCTATTCGCTTCAATCTGTTTACTAAACGTTCTTCTTTTTTCAACACATTTCTTTTTCATTTTTGAATCAGTCAAACGGCTTGTCAAAGTTTTTAAGCAGTTTTTGACGTCGTATTAATTTTTTTTTATAATTTGTTGTAATTCGGTTGCTGGTAATATAATTTGGCAAGTTATTGAATCGCTACTAATAAGATAACCAAACTATATTCTTAACGGATTATTTCTTGCTTTATTTGCAGCGTTACCTCAACTACTTTTTACCAACAGGTAGAAATTATTCAAATGATTACATTAAAAAAAAATTAAATTGATTGGCGATTTAACGCTAAATTAATTTTCGATTATGTCGATCAACGGATAAGTTTTGTGAGTTCTTCATTTTAAAGTTTTTAGTCATCGCTAGGTATTTTAATTTAGAATGGATTAGTTGATTATTTTAGTTTCAATATATTTTAATCGTGTTTAAGTTTTTTATGTAAACTTTTTGATTGGTTGTCAAAAATTTCTTAATAATTTTCACGGCATTTTGTTCAAAATAATTACGTTAGCAATATTGGTGAAAAATAAAATAAGAACGTATATTTCGGTTTCTCCATATTACATACAGAGATTAGTATGAGATAATACCATTAAAAAATGAGAATCGTGAATAACACTATCACGACGTTATAGATAAAAAGTCATAAATCAGAATTTCTAAATTTTGTATTTTCGATTACATCTTTTACTCTCGATAGCTTTCACGACATAAAAAGTCTATAATTATTCTTATGCTATAGTTCGTTTTTATTTCTAATCTTCCAAGTCGAATCTTGCGTCACAAGTTACCAAAGTTGTATTTTGACAATGGGTGAAGTATGGTGACCTTCTAATCGGATTTTTGAGTTTTGAAAAAAAAACTGATAGAAACTGATAGAAATTATTATTAATTAGATTTATTAGGATGTTATATAAAATATATTGCTATATGTAACTTCAACATAAATTATACTGTGTTTCGAAATTGCAAAAAAAGTTTATAAATTTGTTTTCAAATAGGCGTTTATGCTTTTTTAATTTTATTGGTAGATAATAATTCAAAAACATCAAAATTTTACTTTAATTAATATCAAAATACAAATTGTATTTATTACCAATAAATTTTGTAATCACATTTTTCGTATAAATTTTTCTAAAATTATTTATTTGGTAATAAAATTTTAGTTTTTAAAATTTTCAAATTATACGAAATCAAATACAAGAAAATAGTATGTACATAGATATCTACATATTATTATATAATACTTAGTATACTGTTTTATGCACAACAACGGTAGAATACTTATTTTATACTTATTTATTTCTTTTGAAAAAGAAATAAATATTTTTTGTATAGGAGCAAATGTAAATTTTTTCTTCAACAACAAAAACAAATGAAGCAAAGTCTGGCATTTATAAACGAACCAAAGAAAAGTTGCTTTTGTTCCAAATAAATCATGCTATTTTTAATTCAAACAGAAATATAATAAATTATTATATTTAATTAATGTTACTTTTACGGGGACACCATTAAAGTAATGGAAACGTTTCTGATAAGTAATTTTAGGCTTTACTCCCATTGAAGTTAAATATAATAATTATCTTCGTATGGGTGATAATTATAATAATCCACCTTGAGATTAGTATACTATTTTACGCCCTAGTTATATAATCTACCTATTATATAATCCATCTATTTCAATCCCCCCCCCCCCCGTTTCAGTATTTATAGAAAATTAAAAAAGTAAATATCACAGTACAGGCTTTGTGTGTTGAGTTATATAGAACTAAAATTGTGGGTTTCAGCTTCGATGGACAGGTGCAAGATGCTTGAAACATAGACGTCCTGCAGAGCGCTACAATTGCCATATACTACAAAAATGTGTATTAAATAGTTTCCATCCGGCACTAAAATGCTTAGCTATGGTCGTTTAATGCCAAGATGTCATTGTGTAGGACATTTTTATCAATTAATGTTAAAAAATTTGATTATAAAAAAGTAAATTTTAAATTGTACAAATATATAGATAATGTTGATGGAAAGAAGAAGAAAAAAAATTTGAAATTAAGTTGGATCTTGGACTAAATTTTATAAACAATAAGATATATTTGATGACATTAGTTTAGACTTTAGAATATTTAGAAATATTTGCAGAAATTTAGTCTTATCGGGGTATAATATGTATGAAACTGTACCAAATTTGAATTAAATTATATTAGTTGTAAATTTTATATACAAATTTTTATTACACGAAAATAAATAATAGTTTACTCACACATTTGTGATTTAGAACATATATAAAACTTCTTGTTTTGATGATGCTTGATCATATTATGATATGGTGATTATTGGTTATATTTTATGTTTATGTATTTTTTACAACAGCATACGAAGCTCCGCTTCCGAGCAAGCAATGAAACTGTATAGGCTTCTCGCAGGTTTTCTTTCTTTGGATGCCGCGTTTTGATCCAGTGTCCAGTTAAATAAATATACAAAAATACATATAATTTACAATATTAATTTTTTATATAAAAATAGTCTTGTAGAATAAATAGGTTTCGTCAAAATTATTTATTAAATATACGTTTCGAAATAATTTGCAGGTGGAAAAGAAAATAATAAATAATAAATCAAGGCAAGAATTTATTTAAAACATATTACTATAGCCAAATTCATATTCTTCTAATTTTTTAGATATGTAAATTTCGTAAATTAATCACACTTTCGAATTCGAAATAATGGTTTCTTCATTGTAACCTATAAAATTTAATAGATACATCGGTTTAAGAAAAACAGGTTTAAATAGATCTAGAGTAGTTGGTGGTTTCCATGTATGTTAAATAATGTAACAATAGTTATGTAGGAAGTTTACACTTGTACCTACAACCTACCTCGGCTATTTACCTAATGTTATAGGCATATACACCTTCATGTTACAATGTACTAAAGATAGAAATCAATTTGTGATTAGGAGATAGTTTAATCAAAGTTTATTTTATTTGGTATTTATTTTTTATGTGATCGCTATTATAATACAAATTTTGCAATATTTATAATTTTGCACATTTTGACAGAGATCAAACACCTCAAATTGATATTATGTACCTACCATTCAATTTCAATGATTGTTATTGAATGTCTCATAGATTTCGATACAGTGATATGTTTATTATGGTGAAATATTCACTTAACTATATCTTAAGATTTGCTCGGTCATCTGTTGAATAATAAGATTGATTGACACAATATTATATTATTTATTTATTTATTTTATACACAGTTAGATTAATAATATCGAGTGTTACCTTGTTTCCCGTGTACTAAATGTTAACAACTGTTAACACTTCTTCTCGCTGAATTTAATAACTCCACAATTAAACTACTCCTAGCCTGTACAGATAACTTGCACGAGGATTGGAGGTGGTGAAACCTCTTCAGAATAAATTAAGTAATTAGGTAGAGCAATTGAGTAATCTCCCGAATTCTTTGAAACTTAAAATAATTAAGTTACTCGGTAAAACCGCTAATTTGAGACACGGGATGTCTAAATAACATAGGCGTACTATTTAAATCGGACTATTAAAATTACGACCAATAAATAAAGATTTAATGGACTAATTACCTTTTTACGACATTCATTTTATTAACTTATATATTTTATGATCAATAATAAATCAGTTATTTATTTTCCACCCATTACCTATGCTATTAAATTGTATTAAAAGAATTCATAATATATAGTAAAATGCTCTCATATTATAATAAATTAATCGATTTTATCTCTTCGTTCTGTTTTTTTTAGCCGGCAGATTAGAAACAGTAAAATAAGCAAAAATAGAAGAATAACCCCCACTGTTTGCTATACGTATTTTAAACTTTTCAACGATTATAACTTGCAAAGTCCAAAATAGTAAATATTTTGAAAATACCAAATTAACAGCTTCATAGTTTATTGCTATCTACAAGTTTGAAAAAAGTCAGCATATCATGTACTAATGAAGTCAATATATGTTATTACTGTTCTCGTGCTGAGTTTATAATGACTTTAAGTATGGAATGGTATTTCTCTATTAAAAACTTTTTATTGGTAAAGAGACTGCTGTAAATTTTGCAAGAACATGATCGTAAACACTTTAATGTTAATAAAAAAATGTTTTTCTTTGTTTTTATATTACTATCTTCATTTGAGTCAATTAGCTTGTATATGCAATGTCTAGTAGTTTTATGTCAAATTTATTCTCCGCTTTCCCATACAATTTTATATAACTAATTTGAATTTGCCAAATTAACACGTAATAACTCAAAACCTGGCTGCTGTAAGTCCAGATTCGTATCCGAACTTCGCAGAGTTTTTTAGTTCGCCCCTCCGGTGAACATAATTAGGAAAATTTTGAATGCCAAGAATTTAAAAAAACGGAATTCGTATAATATGCTGTATTTCATTTTTTGTTATTTACAAAAAGAATTTAAATTGACTTGAAAACTTGACGAAAAATAAATAAAAAGTTAGTAATGGATGTTCTGGTACTTGGTTATTATATTTTCTGAGATTGATAAGTAAATTTACTTTCGTAAATGCCAAGGTAATTTTATGCAATTTCGTTTCTTGCTCTGAAATTTTATATTAGTAATGCTCTTCAGTTTTAATGCAAAAAACTCATTACTAAAATTGGACATTTTTAAATTATTACTTTGCACCTACATAAATCTATTTTAATATGCCTTCAAGTAAATTGGAAATATCGTTGGGATACACCGATATGGCATACAACATACAAACTCAAAATTTTTTGAATTTATTGTCTCATCAAATTTAAAAATCATTTGTTTATTTTTTATTCGATATAAATGCCAGTATATTTTGTATGTTATGAAAACTAAAGTGTCTTGTCAAAATTTAACCTATATATCTTTATGGGCGATATTATTTATTACATTGCGAAGAATAAATTCGTTTACTCACTTTTTAACAAAAAAAAAAGGCTCGGTGGGAACTCCTTCGTTATGATATTCTGAAGCTAATAGGTATGTTAATATATTTGCACTTTTAAGGTAATTAATTAAAATTATACGATTCACATTAACTAATGGAAAATACTATAATTATTGTATCGGGTGTGATATTCTAATAGCCAGGTATAATATTCCTAATTATATGTTTTCTTGACCCAAATATAAAGCTGACATAAAAATATGCAATAAGTATTATTATGAATTAACATTTCTTCAGGCTACCTTTCCATTTTTTAAACATAAAGCTAATCATATATTGATTTAGCAAGGTAATAATTGTAACAAATATAAAAAATAATTATTAAAACAGAAACAATAAATTAATTTACATCATAATTTACACGTGCTTAAATTGTAATTAATTCTTAAATGAATAAATTCGGTTTGATTAATGTTTTAATGTATATTCTCATTTAAATAATTTATTGATGTACTTGTATATGATTTTTCGTTTCCAAACCTTGGTCACTGTAGTAATTAAATATTCAGAAAAATTAAAAAAAAAAGTTTGTACTGGGAGGACACTAATTTCATGTTTGTCGGAAAGTACTGTACTTAGTGTATGCCAACATCCCTAGGAATTACTTTATGTATGTACATGTTGATCAGTATCTGACATATCACATTCATATCGTACGCTGTTCATTCAAACATACAACTTGGTTATCATAATATACCGAGGAAGACAGAACTTCTTGATTAAAAGTGAGAAGCGGGAATGTAGAAGTTTTCATGTCAACATTCTTGAATTGTAAAGTCAAAGGATGTGTGTGATAAAGCATGTAATGTTGTAATGCACATGTCTCTTCAATTATGTAGAGGTCAGCATTTTCGTGACTTCCTTCTATATGTTTCTCACATTTAAATGTTCAACTGATGATGATGTGGGTATCTAACACGATTTCAACACTCTCAACACGATTGACAAAATGAAAATTGAGCCATGTGATTTTGCAAATGATGAAATAATTTATTTAATAATAAAATGTTTTTTCATTACAATAATATATTTTCTTATCTTCAACGATATAATTATACCATTATGTAGGTATACAGTTAGCTTACTCGGGGTTAACAGTGTAATTAAAGTGTCTACAATCTCTTGAAAGTGCACCAATTACATCTAAAGTAACCACTATAACCACGGTATATACGTATTTATGAGTTCATTATTTTTAGAAGGTTTACAACTTTTTTTAAAATAAAATACTTTATTGATTATCTATACGGCTCGTACATGCACTTTTATGTTTTTAAGAACCACCTACAACAAATAATATTGCACTATAGTGATAGTGATATTGATATACCAAGGCAAGGTCCTGAAATGAGGTTGGACAGTATTATAGAGAATAAGTGGTAGGACATCCTGAAGTATTTTAAAAATTCCCACAAGATAAAAATTAAAACTTTTAGCATGTAGCAATATATTTAATAAATTATCTAATGGCGATTTGGAACAAATTTTGGTTGATTGTAACAAGTTTTTCCATTAATTAATTTTTTTATTGCTTATTATCTTTAAAATTTGATTAGGTACACCAAAAGTTGTTTAATTATTACAGTTGTTAATGACTTTAATGTGTGAGTTTTGACCAGTTATATGGTCATTATAAATTAAAATATGTTTTAATTAATAAAAATTAAAAAAAGAGAATTTTTGTTATTGATTCAATAATATCTGATAGCACATACTACATGAGATAATTTAAAAGTTTTCAAATTATATCCATTAATTAACGTCTGCTTAGAAAATGTAAACGAAAGATTTCTTATAAGATTGTAATGGTGTTTGATTACAAAGTATAATGACGTGCCATGTTTAATCCTGTTATTGCTTAATTTCAACATTTGGAATAATCAATTAACCTGACAAGAGTTTAATTAAAATTCTTAGAAAAATTATTTAATTTCATCACTATTTAACAAAAATTAAAAATAATTTTACAGTTTAATTTAAAAAAAATTGAAAGCCGTAAAATAAACATTTGCAAAAAAAGCAAAATACCGCACTCAATGCATGGCCGAATAACTTGTAGGTATAATAAAATTCATCAATCTTATAACATTTTTGTAAATTAAAATAATTTAAAAAAATTTTAATCGGCAGTTTAATCGGGCAAAAAACAAAAATTTTACTTGATTAATATTTCATTCTAGTACGATTTGTATGGTTAACTTAAAAAATAAATAATAATTAACTATTCGAGTTAAACTGTGAAAGCTTCCGAAGAATGTCCATAATGCGGCATTATAAATGGCTGATGGAAGGCTGCAGCATTATTTAATATATTGGATGAAATTCACGATCTAAAATAATATATTAATTCTGCTTTAGTGCAGTTCGTTATAAGCCAGATGTGCACTGTGTCCAAGTTCAATATTTACCTTCAACAAGGTGCGGCATTACGTTTTTATTATAACCTGGAAGTCATAACAATAAATAATTGGCTAAAACGCGTTGTTCTAGATTTAGTTTTTATCCTTGAATTATCATAAAAATGCATGATTTAAGTTTTCCATTTTTAATTGAACGAAATATACATATAACTCAAAATTGTGTTAATTAGATGGAATGCTTACTTGTTGTATCAAATGTTGAAATAATTTAATCACATTCTTTTTACCTTATTAACTTGGTTATTAATAACAGAACTTGACCCTTATTCAAGTCACGCTGGATTTAATAATGCGTTTCTTCTCCAAGATCAACTAAAATTGTATAAAATGCTCATACTGCATCAATTGGTAAGTATCGGGAAATCCCAGCTCAAATGCATTGTGCATACAAATAAGCTGCAGAAATGTTTTATTAAAAGCTAACCGATGCAGGACAAAATATTGGTGATATATTTCGATTTTGAAAAATTTCAAAAAATAAGGTTGTCTTACAATTTAAAATATTATATTTTATTGAATTAACCTAACCCCCCCTTTTTTATCACGTCCGACTTTTTTATTACGACGTCCGCATAAAATCAAAATAATTAATGAAATAAGTTTCAATTTCTAGCAGTTATTGGATACTCTAATTTTTTATTGGCAATGCAATGAAATATGTCGAGTAGACAGTTATAATTGAAATGCTACCGCAAGTAAATATAATTTTCGGTAGAATAATCAACATGGGTGTTCCATAATTTGATAGATTGATAGTTTTTTATGATAAATTATATTGCAAACCAAAAGTTTCATTTACTATAAAACTTCGTCTTAAATTATATTACTAGAAATAATAACGTCAGACAAAAATTGATTGTTGTAACTTACATTTGCATTTAATTAATTGTTTTCGTTTTACAATACATGTAATTATATGCAATAATAGTTCTAATGTTTGTAATATTATTTATTTTGATGAATTGTTTATTTAAAATTTTTTTTATGAATTTTTGTTATTATACCGGTTTCGTTTGAATTAGAATGTCAGTTCCTTCACTCCCACATCGGAATAATTACAATATCTATAATTCTTATTGTTTTTCGCGGTCCGAATAAAATGCTTTTTTTATTCTTCTTTTTTAAAAATCTGTAGCAATATAATTCACGCTTTATGGCTTCTGGTTAACACGAACTCTTAAAAATGCAATTGATCTTCAATCAGGGTTTTATTACACTTGATCCTTGATTAAAGCATTAATAAACAATTTTGGGCAATTGGAAAGTATCGAAAGATCAACGAACGAACCTACGTACTACCTAAAATTATTATATTATAAATTAATTTATTTCTATAAAATCTAGAAAGATATTTTATTCATTATTTTTATGACTTGCATATTTTTTAATGTATTGAAATGCTGCAAAAATGACTTCCAAGTACATAAATATGCTATAATTTTGCAATAAATAATATTTCTGCTATAGGAAATGTCGAAATAATTATGTGATATATAAAAAGTTTAGTGCATCATAATATTGTCTACACGTTAATTTTACTTCTGGGCTTTTAGCACAAGAACTTTTAACAAAGAAAGGAGTTGTCAGTTCTGACAGGTTAAATAAGTGTTTTTATAAATTAATATCAAATAATAAGCACAAATGATACACTTCGGTGATTAATTTGTAGATTTAATTACGACATTCACATCAAACATGAGATGATTCTAATGCTAAAGAGCATAAAATTGTTTACTTAAGTGTGACTTATTTGAAAGAAGCATTAAACGAAACGCCTTAATAAATGTCTTTAATTACTTATATCGCTTTACAATCAATCACTCTTTTATTTATTAGAAATGCTAGACGAATTGATTCTCATTAATTTATTTCTTGCCTGTCTACCTTTGACGATGAGCTGATTTTATTGATAAGTTATTCTTTCCTTTTTAAGATGCTAAGGTAAAACTATGCTGTAGGCTCAAGGTGTGGTTTTTATAGACGCTAAAGTTCACTAATATCTTCTCAAAAGTATTATGTTGCTTATTTCTAAATGAGAAACTATTTATTGGTCCATAAGTAAGCTAAGAATCGTACTTCTTCAATTAAGTGCCAGCATGATATTGTATACTTTGGTGCACATCGGAAGCTACTGAAGCAGTAGCTGTATGAAATTAATAACCTACATTATTTTTTCTTTTCTTTTTTAAAATAAAAAAGTGTTTCTCATAAAGCAAAGTCAATCAGTACAGTTAATTTATTTTGTTTAATCTGTTCAATATCTTTTCTTAATATATGTTCTATTATTTACAACTTGGCTGGATTTGACTTCAGATTATTTAAGATATAAAGCTGAGCTAATTAACTTCAGAAAGCGTAAACTGTAATTTTTTTACACGTCAAAGCTAATACTTTGGGAATATTTTAAATGTATTTTAGTTCTACCAAAACACTTATTATATATTATATATTATATATTATATATTATATATTATATATTATATATTATATATTATATATTATATATTATATATTATATATTATTTATTATATATTATATATTATATATTATATATTATATATTTTTTGGAAAACTACTTTTTCAAAAAATCTTTCTAGCTCTTTCAATAATTATCCCAGGTTTATATGATGAGAATCCGAAAAATCGAAACACGCTTGCTCGACTAAAGGTGTCATAAACTATCAATTAATAGTATTATAATCATATATTCGTAAGTTAGTAATTCAATTATATGTATTTTTGCCTTTTATTCTAACATGAAATCAATTAAAACTTTATTATTAGATAATAATAAATAATAATTATTAAAATAAAATATAATTCAAATTAATTTAATTATTGGGAGTCAGAATAGTCGGTTCCACAATTTGTAATAATATAAAACATAAATGCAATAGGGACGCATTTTATTTGAAAATAATTTTAGTATAAATTAAAAATTCTCTACCACTCTCAACTTCACTGCATATCATTACTAAATAAATTCACAAAGAAGAAAATTGCAGAAAGCTTTCTTGTATGTTTAATATGTAACGTTAGATCCTTCTGAAAGTAAATAACATGAAAACTTAACAAAGTCATAAAAGTTTTAAAACATTGTGATAACATGTACATGATATAACCTGCAACATAAATATGTACTAAACGATCATCTTCTACTTTGTAGTACTTTTGAACATATCATTATCGTAAGTTCACTTTTAGTGCAGGTGTTCTAAATACGTTAATATTGTGAAGCAACGCAACATGATCCATATAATAAATTATAATTAATGTATAACTTTCAACGCTGCAAAATATACCTATAGACTTGAAAAAAACCTTTTATTTTCAGGATTTACTGGAACAATTATTCAAACTATTTGACCAGGAACGAACCCAGCGGCTTCAACAGGAACACTGGATTGAATTCTTAAAACAACGATTAACGTAATTACAAACTATATCATATTTTTCAAAATAAATTGAAAATTTTATATTTTAGCGATGAAAAGCAAATAGATTTTGCAGAACAATTGGAAAGCGTTGCATTCTGCCTGTGCGGAGATGACCCAATTACCGTGGAAAATTTTTATCAAATATTTAAAACTAAAGGCGTAAGTATAACAATAAAAATTTCAAAAAAAATATTAAATTTAGAAAACGATTACCATATTAATTCTTGTCAATAATATTTTAAATGAATAGATTGTTGAAAAACTTCATAGACTGATTGATAGAGAAGATACCGGCACTGTGGCATCAGAACAAATAATGGAGTTTCTAGCCACTATAACAAATACCAGGTACGTTATCTATTCATAATATGTTTTTATACAATATTTCAAATACAATTATTATGCACGTGCATTGCATGTTGCTTGAATGTAATACATATAAACATTGCTCCAAGTTATAAATATAAAGTTAAGAATGAAGCCGTAGCCAGTAGTAATAAATTCGAATCTACATATTATTGCCTATTTTTTAGACCCAGAACAGGCTTCGATACAAAAAATCTACAATTTCTGGAGCAGTTATTTCGACAGACGGTTGGAAATGAAAAGGAAATTAGAAGAGAGGAATTTAAAAATATTGTTGTATCCAAAAACGTGAGATCTAGTTCTAAATTGAAATATAATTTATTTATTGCAACTGCATTTTCAGCCTTTTTTTACCGAAAGAGTCTTTCAAGTTTTCGATAAAGATGACTCAGGTTCGATATCTTTACAAGAATTTTTGGACGCCATGCACCAGTTCGCCGGACAAACACCGGAAGATAAAATTAGATTTTTATTTAAGGTGTACGACTTGGACGGTAAAAAGGCCAATATAAATTTTTAAATAGTTAAAAATACTATTTTTTATTAGGAGATGGATTAATTCAGCACAAAGAATTGCAACACGTGATGAGGGCTTGCATGGAAGAAAATGGAATGCAGTTTAGCGAAGACCAAATAGAAGAACTAACAGTTGCTATGTTTGAAGATGCAGATACTAACAATCGTGGTGCCATTACGTACGAAGCTCTTAAAGCGCAATTGGAGAAGCATGGAGGATTATTGGAAAACTTATCGATAAGGTAGCAATGCAATTGCGTTAAATTAATTTAAAGTATCTATTTTGGACTTTCAGCATAGACAGATGGTTAGTTCCACCGAAACCGAAACCACCACCAGCTTCCCTCTTTAAAAGACTGACTTCCTACAGGCCATATCAACTTTCAAAACCATACGTCAAAAATAATTATGTATATTTAATCTCACTCGCCGTCTTCTTAATTATAAATGCAGCCTTATTTATTTCTCGTGCTATTCAGTATAGACATTCCAGCGTATTTACAATTGTTGCTCGAGCATGTGGTAAGTGGCGTTTAAATATTGTGGAATATTTTTTATTGTGCATTTTTAGGTCAATGTTTAAATTTTACATGTATGTTCGTCTTGGTGTTAATGTTGCGACAGTCGATAACATTTCTGAGAACTCGCGGATTTAGTGCATTTTTACCTTTGGATCAGCACATTTATTTTCACAAACTAACAGGATGGTTCATTTTTGGTTACAGTTTTCTGCATGCAATCATGCACATTTTAAATTTTAGTAAGTAATTCAGTTTTTATTGCAACATAGTATTATACCACTTTATAGGTGTCGTGGTTGTAAATGATCCAGTTGTAAATGATAAAAATTTTACATCCTATGAATGGATCTTCACAAGTAAACCAGGATACTTTGGTTTGATAGGAGGTTTCGCCAATCCAACAGGAGTGTTGTTATTTATTATACTGTGTGTCATGTTTACTTGCTCTCAAACTTTCGTAAGACGGGGTGGATCCTTCGAGGTAATTATATGTTAATGACAATAAAATGTAAAAATTACACCACGCAATTTAGATCTTTTATTGGACTCATCTAATGTACATCCCATTTTGGGTTTTACTAATATTTCATGGTCCAAATTTTTGGAAATGGTTTATCATGCCTGGAGTTTTGTATTTCTTGGAAAGGTTGCTTCGACTCACGTGGATGAAAAGTGAAAGAGGTAACACTTACATCAGTTCCGGTCTATTGTTGCCTTCCAAAGTGACGCATTTGGTTATAAAAAGGCCATTCAATTTTGATTTTCATCCCGGTGATTACGTTTTCGTTAATATTCCAGCTATAGCAAAATACGAATGGCATCCTTTTACCATTAGCAGTGCTCCCGAACAAGAAGGTGATCATTGAGATACTGTATAAAATGCGTAATGTATGTTAGTGTTACAGATTACATGTGGTTGCACATAAGAGCTGTAGGAGAATGGACAAACAAGTTGTACGAATACTTCGAAAGAGAGCAACAAAAATTGCATAACGGCGACATCCCAATGCACACTTCATCTTATTCGTCTCAACCTGAAAAGAAACGTTTGTCCAATGGTAGCATCAGTAGTAATAGTCAAAATCCAATTAAAAAAATTCAGGCTACCATAACCAGAACGTTTTCAAATCGAGATCCAAATAAGAAGGAAGGTGCCCAATTAATTGGATATACAAACGAAACTTTCACATCTGATAACGAAAATAAAAATTCGTCCTCGGGAGATATTGAAGACTATGCTTCCAGTAGTGCAGGTTTTCACTTAAAAAATTGTATAAAATAATATTTACCCCATATTTTTAGATACAATCGCACGAACCAAAATGGCCCCTGATAAAAAATTGCATAGGCTTCTATTTTCCACGAAAGTACCGTTAGAAAAATCTTTGTCCATGCCAGATATGCAAACTAAAGCCAAGAAACGAGAACGATTAATGGCGTAAGTACCATTAAAAATATTATTTTTGAAAACTAATCGATCGATACATTTTTCAAAAGGTTACGAGAATATATGCGCTCCGAATCGGAAAAAAGTTTCGACGAATGTCAAATTAGAAGGGCACGACTAAAGTCGTTGGGTATGGCGTACTTAAGTCCCCAAAATAAATCCTTGGCTCAAAGTTTTCGCTATATGAGGAATAAACCAACGATTATAGCATTTAAAACTCCCAGTTTAGAAAATTGCGAAGCCCGAAGTTCTAGTAGTTCCTTGGGATCTGTTGGTAAGTTCAAAGCTTGAGTTATCACCTTACAAAATATTAACGCATTTACTTAGGACGTCAGTCTAGTGGCTTCAGTATAGCTTCCAGTCCAGAGCGATTAGTCGAAGAAGGAAAAATCAAGACATTTGCTGAAAGTTCTTTAGGAGCCTTGAAACCTGTTAATTATCCAGTTGGAAAGCCACTAGAGGTAAAAAATAAAAATTAATTAGTATTAATTGGAAAATTGGCTAAAATATTTTTTTAACCGACTCTCGTATGTGTACAAGTCATATTTTTTCCGAGTACATAATTAATTAAATTTATTAATACACCTAGCCAATAATTGAACGACCAACTCCACGTGATAGTACAGAAAACGTTACGGAAGATGAGATAACGCAATTATTGAACGAGTTACCATTAAGTAGCGGAACGGAGGTGATTTTGTACTAACGCATTCAATTTTGTGCTTTGTCATTATTTTCAGATAAAAAACTAAAATTAAAAAATAATATGCTAGTTAACAACAAAAGCTTTAACAGATTTTTAAATTACACCACTAATAGTGTTGTCGTACAAAAAAAAAACTTAATAATGAAAAAGAATATTATTTAATTAATGGTAATTTGAAGTCAATAAATTTTTTAGATATATCTTGACGGACCGTATGGAGCACCTTCGAGTCATATATTTAGAGCTCAACATGCAGTTTTAATTGCGACGGGTATTGGAGTAACACCCTTTGCTTCCATTTTACAATCAATTATGCATCGTTATTGGAAAGCACGACACACTTGTCCTCGTTGCAAATTTGCGTGGGCCAGTGAAATTCCACCATCCATTATGCATCTTAGAAAGGTAAACGTATCTGATGAAAAAAATTTCACTAAAATAAACTACCCAACTTATAGGTTGACTTTTTTTGGATTAATCGAGACCAAAGATCGTTCGAATGGTTTGTGAATTTATTATCTCAACTGGAAATTGAGCAAGCAGAATTAGGAGGAGCAATGGAGCGGTTTTTGGAAATGCACATGTACATCACCAGTGCTTTGCAGAAAACTGATATGAAAGCTGTTGGATTGCAACTTGCGTTGGATTTACTTCATGAAAAGGTACAAAAACATGAAGTGCGGAATGTTTTCTGAAACCTTTTATCATTTTTTTTTGTAGGAAAAGCGTGATTTAATTACAGGATTAAAAACACGGACGAACGCTGGTCGTCCAAATTGGGACAAAGTATTTAAACAAATTTTAGATCAAAAGAAAGGAAAAGTTACCATATTTTATTGTGGACCGCCAAATTTAGCAAGAATTTTAAGAGTTAAATGTGATTTATATGGTTTTAGTTTTAGAAAAGAAGTTTTTTAATGACTTAATAATTGTGTTCCACTTTAATATAAATATATTATTACTTAAGCTTATTTATTTGTATATAAATTTGTATTAAAAAAAATTAACGAAAATTGATTTGGTTTATAATTTTTATACTATTTCATATTCTGAAAATTCTACTCGTTCACATTTATCATCTACAATTTTCCATATGGAACCCGAAGGTGCGCTGCGTATCAAACCCACTACATGTTTTGCAACATTTTCTGGACTGAAAATAATTTTTTGTTAATAAACACTTTTTTTGAAATAATTTAACAGCACTTGTTTGAACTTACAGTTGGTTAGCCACGGGACCAAAAAACTCTTCAAATCTTGTATAAAACGGTTCTGAGATTTGTGATTGCGAAACACTAGCACTCATGGGCGTTGCTGTTTTACCAGGACATATTCCAATCACTCTAATTTGGTTGGCTCGATAACGAAATTCGCTACCCATGGCCCTAACATACCCTAAAACTCCGAATTTCGTAGCTGTATAAACGGGAACACCATCTAATGGTTCTAAACCAAGAACTGAACTCATATTGACGACAATGGCATCATCAGAACTTTTATATTTAGATAAATATTTCTCTACCGCCAGCTTAGTACCAGCTATGGTTCCAAGCTAAAAATTTGCTAAACTAGTTTTACATCCCCAATTTATACCAAAACTGATTTACCAAGTTTATGTAGCAACACTTTTCCCATTGTGTTTCATCTATTATTCCAGCATTGTTTATAACAATATCGAGCTGATTAAAAATCTTGATTGTGGTTTGAAAAGTTTCTAAAAATTAATTTTTGATTTATTATATTACGTACACGAAACACGACCAAGATCTTACCTTCCAATTGTTTTTGGTCACAAACATCAACCTCGTGACAATATACTTTTGAATTGCCAAACTCTTGATGTAATTGCTTAATTTCTTTTTCGGCAGTTGCTAAATTAATATCCGCCATTAGCACACCCTAAAATATTCATATAAATTTGCAAACACCAATTCCATCTTTTTTTATACCTTGACATTGTTTTTAAGTAATTCTTTCACGTAACATAATCCGATACCGGATGCGGCACCTGTAACGAGAGCAACTTTTCCAGTAACGTCCATAGCAGCGTTAAGAATATTTTAGAATGATAAAATTGAGTTTCATCAAACTTTTTATTGACTTCGTATTATCTTATCTAATTTTTAGAAAAAATAAATTATTAATGCATTTCTCAACTGGAATATAATTACCTACTTATTATCTAATTTGATTGATAATGAAGGTCAAAACAATAATAATATTATGTTTGTTCAGACTTTGCTGTTAACTTAGCTTAACTTTTCGGCATAGTAAATTAGACTGGGGTTCACCGAGACCAAAATTATTGTACATATTTACAATTTAAGTGATTGTGGTTTCCGAGCTAACGATCTCTTTCTTTCGATCTTTCATAATACCGGATGAACTACCTTTGTAATGATTAATACTTTTAATAACTGATGGAATTATGTTAAATAATTACTCAAAAAATATTTGGACGTTAGAACTTATCTGGGCATCCTTTCGTCCTTCCAGATTTTCTGTATCATACCGATGACTATTTCATGCGGTTCTTCTTCTTCATATTTTAAGCATTTAGCCTGTATACTATCTTCTCTTGCACTTCTATTATTTTTTAGTTTCGACATCACTTTCCTTATTTTTTGTTTCGTTCCAATTCCACTTTGTCATCATTTTCATCGTATTCTGCTACAAACTGTGTGTTTTCTCTTTTCTCTTGTTGTTCTGGTTTATTTAGTATTCTACCTTTTTTATTCTTAGTCCTTCTTGAGATCGCTCCCACTATTGTACCCTCTTTATTTTTCCAGAAGTTATGTTTGTTCAGTAGTTTCTTATCTCTATATTATTATACTTTTCTTCTATCTTGTCTAGTTTCTTTAGTTGACCAAGTTTTTTTTGGTTTTCTTATATTATATTTTTCACTCCTTCCTTTGCTTTTCATACCTATTTTTTATTTCTTTTATTTTTGACGTTATACTACTCCTTTTCAAATTCTCACGTACTGTATAGTTGGTACTCCAGTTATACTTTTTTTTCTTGCTAGCAATTTTTAATACCTTTTCCGTTACTATTGGATACTTTCCTCTTTGATCTTCTGTTTTGAGTTATATTTGCATCCTATTTTTTATAATATTCATGTGTATTTTTGTATTATCTCTATTTTTCCCATTACAAAATCGATAAGGAATCTTCCATTTTCGTTCCTCTCATCATGTAAACTAAACCTGCCAATTGGAGGCCTATTATGCCTCTTTTCTCCCAACAAGAGAAGAGCCATTTTAATGTCATATTTTGGTAATGATGCAGTAATTCATGAAATTGTTGAATAACTTCTATATCTTTTTCTTCAATTGGTGCATGAACATTAGTTAAGAATACTTATCTTCCAATTAAGTCGCTATCTGTTATTGGTTTGAAAACAATTACCATAGTATCCTTCTTCCTTCGTTTTGCTAGCCATAAATCTAGTTTCCATCCTTCTGTTCCATCTACCACTTTCGAAAAAGATATAATTCTCTATGTCTATTATGTCATTTCTCTTCTGTTTTGTCATTTGTAACGCCAAAATATCTAATTTGTTCTTCAATCCATTTCGTTTTCGTTTTTTCTTACCTATTTGCTGTCTGTATTCTAGAACTTAATTTGAAATAGTTAATGGTAGCTTGCAATTTTCAATCTTATTCCTACTTTCATATTTCTTATGACTTCTCTTCTTGTTTATTTATTAAAAAATTGTAGATTATTGATTTTGATATTGGTTACAAAAATAAAAGCATTACATAATTTGGATAAAAAAGGACCAAAAACCGTAAAAATGTAATGCATATGCTGGATTGGCAGATTTCACGTGGTACAAGTAGACAGTTTTCACTTTGTGCATTCTAAAAATATATTTAAATTAGAAATCTTATTTTTTATAGTAAAAACATTTACCGTAATTAAACAATAGATATAAGAAAATAAGTTGAGGTAGGGAAATAACGCCGGGATTCATAGAGAACTATGAATAATAAGACATTTATTGTTGCATTTGTTTTTGTTGCAACTTTATTTACCCGGTTGATAAGGATCAATTTAAAAGGTGAGTATTAAGTATCAGTAAGGCTTTATCTATAAATACGAGAGTAAGTATTCTTCTTAACCATCAACGGAGCATATCACTGAGTGGTGGAACAAAAATCAGGATACTGGTGCTTTCTTCCTTGACATCGCAAAAGCGTTTGACAAGGTGTGGCACCAGGGCCATATCCACAAGATGTTTAATGCGGGTATACCACATGCCCTGGTATACCTCATTGCATCTTACCTTCAGTAGAGAGATAAGTGCTAGTCTGGGACATGCAACCGCGGAGGTCTCCGCCGCGCGTGGGTGTCCGCGGGGGGGGGGTTTATCACCCCTACTGTGGTGCCTAGTGGTGGACAGCCTACTGGGGGAGCTGCAACAGACTGGAGTTCACGCACAAGGATTTGCTGATGACATCACAATCCTAGTGATCGGAAAATTCGGGGAAACTGTATCATCCATGATGCAAAGAGCACTGAAGACTGTCGAAAGATGGTGTACACGAGAGGGATTATCGGTCAATCCGAAAAAAACCTCAGTGGTCGTCTTCACGCGACGCAGGAAACTGCAAGACGTAAAAACACTAAAAATGTGGGGAAAGGAACTACATGTGGTAAGGGAAGTTAAGTATCTGGGTATAATCCTGGATGACAAGCTGAACTTTACCTCTCAAATACAACATGTCACAACCAAGACGACTCGGGCCCTATGGGCCTGTAAATGCATGATTGGGAAGACACGGGGACTTAAACCGAGGATGGTACTTTGGCTATACACCAGAGTGGTGATACCCACGGTGACATATTCGGCCCTGATCTGGTGCCACACTGCCAAGAAAAGGGAAATCATATATAAACTAGGCAAGCTACAAAGACTAGCATGTCTAGGAATCACGGGGGCACTAAGATCAACGCCTACCGCAGCCATGGAAGCTCTTCTGGGGCTGCAGCCACTGCACTTAGTTGTGGAGGCAGAGGCCCTACTAGCGGCCTACAGACTGACAATTAATGGATTAGATATGGCCACCCCAACAAAGGGGCACCATACCATGATCTTTAACTCTATAAAGAGCAATAACATGCTTTGCATGCAATCGGATAGAACTAGCACTGTAAGGGACTTCCGAAAACCATTCAGTGTAGCAATACCTGAGAGGGGCAAGGAAAAAACCATGCAGGAGCTAGGTAACCGATACAATACCATCTGGTACACAGATGGATCTAAGACAAAGATAAGTACTGGAGCAGGTATAAGCGGGAGAAGAACAGGAGATGCCTTTGGCATCAACCTGGGCTGCCACGCTACTGTATTTCAGGCAGAAGTAACTGCAATTTCGGCTTGTGTGCATGAAATGATGCGGAGGGACTACATAGATAGGCGAATCTGTATCATGACAGACAGTCAGGCCGCTTTAAAAGCCTTGGAAGAAGTAGAGATACACTCCAAGGTCGTAAAACAATGCCTCGATGCACTGATAAAACTGGCAACCCGAAACAGCGTTACGCTCATGTGGGTGCCGGGACACCAGGGCATAAAGGGGAACGAGAAGGCGGACCGCCGGGCCAGAATGGCTGCAAATACAACCCTGATAGGTCCCGAACCTACCTGCGGGATTACATACAAGACTGTAAGGGAAGGAATCAGGGAACATTAAGGAGGCAGCACCTTGCTCACTGAGAGGGCCTCCCTGGACTGAGGCAGTCGCGGATGTTCATAAGGGGCCCCTCAAGCGAAGCCAGGAGTAAGGCAATAATCCAGCTGAGTAGAAAACAGCTGAGAAGGATAGTAGGACTTTTTACAGGACACTGCTGTCTGAAAAGACACCTCAATTTAATGGGGATAGTTGAAGATCCTACTTATAGGATGTGTGGTGAAGCAGATGAAACTCCTCACCACATCTTATGTAAATGCCCGGCACTGACGGGTGAAAGAACACGTTACCTCGGATTTCCAGACCTGGAAATCGAGGAGATAGTACAAGCACCCATCGGCCGCGTACTCGACTTTGTCGAGGAAACGCAGCTGATGGAGTAAAAACACGGAACGAGGGGCACAATAAGCTTAAGCTTCAGTGCAGTGGGCGATAACACCACAACCCGTTTTTATAATAATAATAATAATAATCTTACCTTCAGGATAGGCCTTTCCGGGTCAAACTCGAAGGGACCCGTTCCACCCCTAAGCTCATGCCTGCGGGAACCCATCAAGGCTCCGTTCTCGCCCCCTCCCTTTTCAATATCTATATTTCAGATATCCCCTCTCCAAGAGAACGTCAGACCAAGAGAGCGTTCTACGCAGACAACATAACTTTCTTTACGAGCTCCTTCCCCCTCCCTATCGTAGCCCTACTACAAGCAGCCCTCAACGACCTCGAGAAATGGCTCCGCACCTGGCGGATAGGGGTAAACCCGTCCAAAAGTACGGCGACCTATTTCTCGAGGACAAACGAACTTCCCACAAATAACCCTCACCGGAAGAAGTCGGTCTTAAAAATGCAGCGACTTCCAAGGACAGACACCTCCAAATAACTGGGGGTGATCCTGGACAAAGGTCTCAAGTGGGGTCACCATACCAAAAAAGCCAACAGCAAGGCTAGGGGAGCCATGACTTCGCTATACCTCCTTCTCCGTCAAAGCAGCTTCCTCTCCCCCCACAATCGCTTGATGATTATTTTATAGATCATCACGCCGATCATGACGTACGCCTCCACCGTCTGGGGCTACGCAGACAAGACTCACCCCCAACCCCTCCAAGCGACTCAAAACCTGGCGATTAGGAGAGCCATGAAGGCCCCATGCTTCGTTACTAACGCAAGGTTGCAGGAAGACTCCTCAATGGAGTATGTCGAAGAATTCAGCCGCAGGCGACAACTTGGGATCCTCGAACAACCCTATAATCCGAGAGCTCGATAGTTACCACCTCGAGGATTATCTGCAGTACAAGAGCCCAGATTAAAACGCCCCCTACCCCGTCCGACCGAATTGTCGTCAAAACCCGGTGCTGTATCCAGCTATCCCGTTTCTCTCTTTCGCTTCAAGCGTCCCAAGACTTCTCCTTCTGCTCAATGTCGTACGCCAGATGTGGTTTAGCTTTTGATGTTGTACGCGTGTTTCTCAACGCGCACTCGGTGTTTTATGGTCGCTGTTTGAATGTTTCATTGTCGTACCCGCTTTAGATGTCGTGTCGTATTCGCTGTTCGTTTGTTTGGTTGTTTGTTTGACCCTCCAAATAGGGTCAAACCCCCAAACCTCCCGCCAGAGCCATGGCCCTAGCCTGCCAGATAAGAGAAATCGGGCTCGGTGCTCTTAAGAGCCATGCATGATTAGGCTAGGCTTCTTAACCATCAAAACTAAGCACGTTACGTTGAATATTTGTTTTTTTTTATACTTCTAACTAATTGGTCTAGTATTAATTAGTCAATGCTAATGTGGTGAAAATAACAATGAAATTCCAATCCTTATCAAATTAATTTCACCTACGACACTGTTCTGTCAAGTTCAAAATCAAAACATTGTTTATAGGTTATGGTCACGAAAATGTGAATATTATGTCTTTACCAACTTTAACCGCGAAATTGCTGCATTATCCATCCCTCGTGGCAGTTAACGTTTGGAAAGGGTAAGTTTCCCACAGAATAAACTGTTGCAACTTTAAATGTGTTCAATTGCGTTGTAATTCTTACTTTTTATTTAATTTTATTTATTTCTTTTTTAGTTTTCAGGCAATGGCATCTGAAAGTAAAACTTTGCGTTTGATACAAAAAATTGGCACTCATAACGGCGTATTTCATTGTGATGAAGCCCTTGCATGTTTTATGTTGACGCAGCTTCCCGAATATAAAGATGCTGAGATCGTTAGATCAAGAGATTTATCAGTAAATACTGTGTGCACAGTTATCGCATTTTTAATTGATTCAATTTAGGTTTTAGATTTGTGTGACGTAGTTGTCGATGTTGGAGCTTGTTACAATCCCAAGTCGAATCGATATGATCACCATCAAAAAGGTTTTAATGAAACACTTTCTACAATAAGACCTGATTTAGCTAGGAATAAACACATTAAGTAAAGTCTTTTTGGATGGTGGTGTTTAATTAATAATCTTTTAATTTTTTTAGGCTTAGTTCGGCTGGCTTAGTGTATGCTCATTTTGGAATGGAGGTGTTGTCGGTGATTTTGTGTGAACATAAAATCGATGCCAGCTCAGAATGTCTTCGAGGGATTTATTTATCCGTTTATGAAAGTTTTGTAGAAGAATTAGATGCCATAGATAATGGCATACCTATGTACAATGAGGGCCAACCTAAATATCGTATTAGTACACATTTAAGTGCAAGAGTTCATAAACTTAATCCGAAATGGAATTCTGTAAATAAAGATTCAACTGATGATCTCTTCCGTCAGGCAATGGCACTTACTGGGCATGAATTTACAGAAAAAGTTGTTGAAGTATTTTCTATGTGAAATTTTGTATCTGTGTGATCTAATCATCTACTTTTCATGTAGGCAGCATCTGTATGGTGGCCAGCACGAGAAATCGTCAAGAATGCAGTCTTACAGCGTAAAAATTTACACTCGTCTGGTGAAATAATTGAATTAGCTAAATCTTGTCCATGGAAAGAACATTTGTTTTCGATAGAAGACGAGTTGGATTTGTGTGGCCAAATTAAGTTTGTAATTTTTAACCAGGAAGCATGGAGAGTGCAAGGAATTCCATTACAACCTGATAGTTTTATTTGTAGGTGGGTAGCCGACATAGTAATTTTCTATACTTTTTTTAATTTTTAATATAATTTTATTTTATTTTAAAAAGAGTATTTCTGCACGAAAATTGGAGAGGCATTAGGGATGACGAGCTAACTAAAGTTTCTGGAATCAAAGGATCTATATTCTGTCACGCAACAGGTTTTATTGGTGGTAATCAAACTAGGGAAGGCGCCTTAGAAATGGCAATTCAAAGTATCAAAGCTGTAAATTAAATGATTTGTAAATGATTTTTTTTAAATGAAGAGACATGCAAGATGCAAATCAAAAAATAAATGAAAGTAAGAAAGAAGTATATTCATTTACCCATCATCTAATACAGTTCCGACTTTTCATCCATATAAATTTCTTTAACAATTCTTGCAAAATTTTGAATCATACTAATGAAAATTTAGTTCATGCCAAAAACTGTTTCCAATGGTTACTTAAATCTTTTATACTTTAAAGAAATTAGAAGGAATTTTAATTTTAATATGCAATATTTTAAATAATAATAAAACCTTTTATTGACGAACATTTTTACAGTTAAAATGATTTTTTGCGAATGTTTCGGCAACTAACAAGGGTAGAACTAAAGTTGCTTCTCCATAAATTTTTACTGCATTTGCAGTTTTCTTAATTTTCCCCCAAGATTTAGCTTCATCTGGTCTTGCACCTGCATCGCTTCCATCGAACTCTGAAGATGTGTTTATAAATACGGAATAATCAGCACCGTTTCTCTAAAAAGTAAACTCATGTAAATATTTATGCTGGTCATGTTTTAATGTTACCATTAAGTTAGCATTGCAAATATGGTGTTTAATTAAACCTCCTCCAACTATTAGCATTCCTGTATTAACAGAATTTATGGCCATCATATTTAGATATCGCAAATCTAAAAATTAATTAAACATTAGGAAACACGATGAGCTATTTTATATATTGTCGGTCCCTGCCAAAACCTCGAAAGTGAATATATCAAGTTCGTAGATAAACATGTTATTGCTTTGTAAGAAAATCACTTGTATAAAGCTGGAGTTGGGGTTTACCCGGATTAAGTCAGTTTTTAACCGATCTGATTGAATCAACGGTGAGTTAATTTGAACCTGAAGTTTATACAACTGGCCCTACGAGATCCAGACAGTTTGGAATTTTTAGGTAAAAAAGCAAAACTTTGTGGGTTACAAAATATTGAGTTTCTATAACTTATTGTTTGAAAACCACAGATGTATTATGATCGACAATACGTTTTATAGCAGCGCTCAAGCATTTACATTGATCCGTTAAGCCCAAATTTATTAGAAAACTAAAAATATATTATAGGGTAGGCAGTCCTTTAACGTCAGGAAATATGCTTATAAGTTTTAAAAAAACTGTTAGAATATAAAAATTATGCAATAAACTCAAATACAATGTTAATTTTCTCTATAAATTTCCGTCTAAAGTTGGTACTTGAACTTCATAAGGAAATAAACAAAGATAAGCTGATAAGTTTGAAAAACGTACATTAAGATAAAATCATTGATGATTTTCAAATTTCATATTAAGTGTTGTAGTTTTTTATAAGTACCTGATAAAATGTCGATAACTAATCCGGGGTTTCGAAAGGTATGAAAAAACATCATGTCTCCCAAACTCCCATCCGTTAATGCTGGACTAAAAACTGGAATACAATTTTTTGCAGCCCAGTAATAAATACTTTCTTCATTGTTTATTTCTTCTCCTAATCGTTTAATTATTTTGCTAGGTGTCCAAACAGTTTTTTTCTCGTTTTGTTCAGTCAACATTTTATTTAAAATCGGCATTACCCAATCCTCAAATTTACAGTAATTGTCGTTTGGTACTAATAAATTACCAATCCTATTAATTCCTTGGTCGCGAAGTGTTGCACCATCCATACTAAATTCTCCAATAAATGTAGGTGCAAAGCATTTAATCAAGTCCTCTTCTACTCCGCCAGCAGTGGTAACAATACAATCTACCTGAAAGAAACCATCGTTAGTTCAAAATTGATGATTTGACATCGGTACAATTGAACCATTTTATGTTGAACCAGAAACTTGATAGTTTCTCTCAAACCACTGGAAACAATATTGGAGGTATATCCTAAAAATATGGTACAGTTATTTTTAACTGCATAAAAGTCGTCGCCTTCTAAACTAAAATCTTTCGTTGTAGGCAACTGTCGACATTCTATCATTTTATTCACTTCTTGAACAGCTAAGCCGAAGTTCCTAGCTTGAAAACCGCTGCATGCGTAACTTTTCAAAATATTTTCATAGTTGACTCCTTCGTCCCAATTATAACCAACCACCTTTTCTGTTAAATACGACGACGAAGAGCTATCGGTTTGCTTTAACACCGAAGTTTTAGCACAATTTGGAAGAGATTCGCCTTGTTCTTCACTCATTTTACTTGCATAAGATGTAATTAAATGCGAAATATAATAAACTGAAACCCTAAAAGAATGTAATTTTATAAAACAATTTTGTATAATTTTAAAATTTAAAGTAGGGTTAAAGCATGTCAGAGTAACATAACCTTAAAATATTTCAAATTTACATCAGAGTTTCTCAAACTCCGGTTCAGTAAAATACGAGGTTGGCAATTACAAAAATCGTAGAGACCACCCTGTTTTTTTAAGGGCCATCCGCCACTGCTATACAGTGCGATTGTAACTTGAAATAGTGAAAATACACATCATGTAAAAAGTTTATTTTCAAAATTTGTAAAGTAACCGAAAAACCTAAATAATTTTTTGTGTGCTCTTAAGTAATCAATGGTCCTGAACAAAAAGAAGTTTTTACGTCATTCAAACACTAAATCAGTGTTTTTCGAAGTTTTTGTCTTCGGTATTTTTGGTTTCGATGTTTTTATTTTTCGGTATTTTTGTTTTTCGGTGTTTTTGTTTCCGTGTTTCCGTATCTTTACTTAAAATATGGGGGTACCATAATAGTCTTACGTACCCTTACGTGGGGGGGGGGATCAGAAATCGTTCTTACGTATGGACGATTCCTTCCTTCTCGCTCTGCTTTTAGTCACCCACAATTATTTGCAGAAATAAAGGAAGAAAAAATTCTATGTATTTTAATTTAAATAAAATTCCAATATTTTAGGAAAAAATATTGTACATTTTTTGAATAAAAAATTAATTATAAAGTAAAAAATTAATAAAAATATACACCGCGTGCTCTGTTAATACCTATCTCGGGAACAGTGTGAAAGATACAGCAAAATTACAAATAGACAATTTTGTAGAATATAATTTTTTTTTTAAATTTTTGGGGATGTTTGAAAATAACTGCATTAAATTTGTTGCGAATTATAATTTGTTAATTTTAAGAACTAATTTTAAAAATTTTGATTGTATTTTTTTTCCTTTATCGTATTTCATATCTTAAACCTATAATTTACTTTTTTAGTAATTGACCTATCTAATACGTGATTGTTATGTTGTCGATCTATGATATACCGTAACTAGAACCTCACCTCACTTTGAGGGGGAAACTGAATTAATTGTCTGATATTGACAATTATTTCCATACTTGGAAAGCTAAAGAGGTTTCCACCCTCAAAATTCTCCAATAGTAGTTATATTTACTTATAATTTCTCTTTTTTGTTACAATATTTTCATTTTTGCAAATATATTATCAAATTAATATTATAAAAATGCAATTATGTTTTTGATGGTGATTTCTTGTATCAGCGAAAAAAAAAATTATTTGTAAATCGTTTCCGTTTTTTAGGAAAAGTATCCCATACCAAAGAATTTTATTACGTTTTTATTGTGCATACTTATTGTTAGGTTTTATAAAAAATATTTTTAATTTAACCCATGATTATTGTATACTAAAAGGTCAATACCAGTGAAAGTTGATTGATATGCGACTCTAAAACTGCGCAATTTGATTGGTATACGAGTACACTTCGATTGGTGAACTACATAATATATTTAATTATCAAAAGATATAAATATTTTAATTCTTACAGCTATGGGCAGTTTTGAAAAATATTACTCGAGAAAGTCACAAAAATTATTAAAATATTTTCCTTCTAACGTAAATTAGCATAGTTTCGTGATTAGCACTTGCTTTATCAGACGTCACACCTTCGCAATATTATGATTTTTATATAAAAGCAAAAACAGGATAAATTGTTAAATACCCACTCCTATTATTATTTATTAAGAATTATATTATAAATTTTAATATAAAAATTATTGGAAATGGCTTACTTGTATTTTTTAAGTTTTAAGAAACAATAAATTGTTTTACTCGGAGCAAACGTATTTTTTATGACAATAATATATTAGCTATAGAAATAGCAAAATCAATATTAGATATATTGATGTTTGATATTAATTTACCCATAATAATTATTATAATAGATACTTAACCTATTTATTTTCAGGCAAAAATAAAATTTATTTTAAATTTGCTCCACACTTTATTTTACTAAATTTAGTTTGTCTGATATTGAGTGTCTATGAAACATTATTTGTTTCCTCTAATCTGATTAAGTATATTTCAATATTATTTTTTAAACAATTCAACAATTACATACAATAATTTAAAAAAACAAGTGTTTGCCAGTTATTTGCCTAATAATAGATCACCTAATATTTACTTGTAATTGATTTAAAATAATACTTCGAATTATCATTTAAACGAATTGAAAGATAATTGAATTGGTTTCATTAATAAATTTTTTAAGTGTGGTTTAAATATAAAGTAATCACGATAAAAGTAAACAATACTTGAACTGAAATTACCAAGCGCAAATAGTAAAAATTAAATTTCACCATCTAAGCCTAAATTGATCAAATTTAATGTTCTATTCTATATAATTTTCTTATAAAAATTGAGTAGATAATATAGTTACGGGAAAAGAGACAAGATATAATTTGACACGTTTCGGTCTGTTCCATTGTGCATTGAACATGCGTTGCTGTACAACTGTTCCTATTACTTTTTGACAAATTCAGTAAACAAATGAGAAAAACCTTTCCGTGCGCCTTATATTAAAATACTGGCATACAGAAGCGTATTATCCCACAGTCCCATGAAGCCCGGGCTTGTGGTGCAAAATTTCATGGGCGCAAAATTTCAGGAGACGCAAAATTAAATTTTAGGAATTATAAAAATTATATATACCTACTTTTTATTTTCGTAATTAAAATTCTGAGTAAATATCCATACATAATGTGGACGCCTATTTATCTGCAGCGCTTTATTTTATTTTCCCGCTTGCAGTTTCTTTTACGAGAAAAGCTTTGTAACTGGTAGCCTGTATATTCTATCTAATATTGTAATAGATTTATTACTTTTAATGAAAATCTGTTTAACCCTTAATCGCTAACGTCAAATAATTGTCACACTATAACTACTGTGCGGTCTCAGTGACCGCGCTTTGTTTATTTCGTAAACCCACGTACAACTAAACTTTTGGTTGTTTTTTTTTGCTACAGAGTCTTAATTGGTATTCTAGTAAGCCAGAAAAAATTACAAAGTAAATAATTTTAAGATTTTATTAACATTTAATAACACAAAAAGAATTATCGGCATATAAAAATACCTTTAATTCAAACTTGATGCGGTCTGGAAGACCTCACGATAGCGATTAAGGGTTAACCTTGATTAAAAAGTATAACGATGATCTCGATGACCAATTAGGAGGCGAGATAATTCAAGTCAAATATCTACATAGGTCTTTCATCGAATGCATTGTTAGATTTTCTAAGACAATTAAAAGACAGGAAAATTTACAATATTGTTGCGGATGTTTGTTGCAAAGCAGTGACAAACTGTAAGGGGGTGAAATCGTTTTCAACATTGAAAAGAGTGAAGGACTACCACAGGTCTATATTATCCAATAAAAAATTGAACGCATTGGCTCTTATGTGCATCAAGAGTGATGAATTAAATAGCAGAAATTTTGACGACATCGTGAATGTTTTCGCCAATGCGACATCACGAAAAAAACCGTTTCAAGCATATATTTGTTTTACCAATGCTCAATTACCTAATCATTAACCGTCTTAATTATTATTAAAAATAAGTTACATTTTCTTTTTAAATTTTTCTAATTTAAAAAAAGGGTCAACTAGAAAACCGAAGATAGGGAGATAGGGGCGCAAAATATTAAAGGCTTGTGGCGTCAAACTTGCTTAATACGCCTCTGCTGGCATATTAATGACCACATTACTGAACTGCAAAAAACTATACCATACTTATATACGAATAAATTCATAAATTCAATTTTTTTTTTCATGAATTAGATACTACAAAAAAAATTATAAATAATATATTAATTTTGTTTATCGGCACAAAAATAATGATTTTTTTTAACAATATTGTGAATCGTTTTTTTAGAGTATCTTTTTCAAATCAGTTCAGCAGTTTTATTTTTAAATGTTTAAGTATGTAGGTACTTTAAAAGTTGGAAACACAGCATGATAATTTTTTACAGACTACTTAAGAATAGAATAAGTAATTATCGATTATTTCAGTACAAATTGCAACCTCACAAAAATGCAAATACAATAATAAGTAATCTTTTCAAAGGTTAAAAAACTTTTTAATTCTATTAAAATTTGATAAGATTAAATATTTAATTGTTCTTGAGATAATAAATTGGTATAAAAGTAGTAAGAAAAATGTATATTGCATTAGTACCTATCACCAACATGAAGGTCCTTATTGCACTCACCGTAGCCGTCCTAGCTATTGCTCAGGTAATTTACTCACATTTAAGCTATATATCTTTCAATTGTATGTTTTACTGTTTTTCTTTGAAAACAGTGAAAGTTTTATTTTCTACACCAGTATTTTTAATATAAAATTTCAACTTTTCAGGCAGAAGATTTGTCTAAATTTACACCCAATGACTTATTCGTGATTCCCGACAAACCAGCACCATTCAACCCCAAAGTTGTTGGTGGAAACGAAGCCCAACCAAATTCTTTTCCTCATTCGGTAAAACTTTGAAATTATTAAACTTATTTCATGTTTTAAATTCGATTAATGTCTTTAGGTTGCTGTATACATTGATGGTCGTTCATTCTGTGGAGGTTCAGTGATTGCCGCCGATACTGTGCTTACTGCTGCTCATTGCGTTGACAGGTAAAATTAAATATAAATGCTAAATTCAATTAATTTATTACACATTTATTACTAGTATTACTACTTTGCCAATTTTTTAACTTATCATAACAAATTACCATTGGAAAATATTTCTTTAATGATGCCTTTTATCCTGTATTTATATGTATATGTGAATTACAGTGCCGGAAGTGTAGAAATCGTTGCCGGTGCACACAACTTAAACAACAATGAAGAAACTCAACAAAGAGTAACTTCGAGCAATTTTATTGTTCACGAAGATTGGGATAGAAATTCACTCTTAAATGACATTGCTCTTGTCAAGTTAAGCACTCCTTTAACCTTGAATGGCAAGTCTTTCTAAGTAAAATTATAAATAAAATTATTTAACAAATTCTTATATTTTTAGATGTTGTGAAACCAATCAACATTGATAATGGCGATTGCTCGAGTGCAGAATTAGACGGCACTCCAGGAACTGTTTCGGGATGGGGAAGATACGGCAGCGGTGGTGGAATTAGCCCTGTATTGAGAGAAGTTACAAATCCCTTGTTATCAAATCAAAACTGCAGATCTTGGTTCAGTATCATTAGAGATTCACACATCTGCTTAAGTGGATCAGGTGGTAAAAGCTCGTGCAACGGAGACTCCGGTGGTGCATTATTAGGAAACCGTGGTGGAAACAGAGTGGAAGTAGGCATTGTATCTTTTGGCAGCGCTTTTGGTTGCGATATTGGATTCCCAAGCGCTTACACACGAGTTGCTTGCTTTGCTGATTGGGTTAAAAATAAATTGTAAATCTATTGCAATTTGTTAATTTGAAAAAGAAAACGCTCTATGTACTTAAATTGATTTAATATACTTATCGAAATTAAAATTAAATAAATACAATAATGATTTATTATTTTACTATAATTTATTTTAAAAATTTTAAATTAACTTAGGTTTAAAGTGATGTATTCGAGGTGCTTTTATGAAATTTGTAGATAATTAGTTATCTTCTTTAATTAGCCAGAGCTGACGAGCGGTTAATAAACAGTAGGACGAAAAAAAAGTGGAATAGTAGAAAAATAGTTACTGGCCAAGATTCGAAAATTGCTTGTTACTGAACGCACAGTAAAGCCTCAATTACACGAGGATAGTGACTAAAGCGCCAATTACACGTGGATAGTGACTTGTACAAGTTACTTAGTACTTTCTTCGTATAAACAAGTATTCTAGTACTATTTTCCAGTGTTGGTTTTAGTAACAATTCCAGTTTAGTAAGTACAAAGCAATCCTATTTACTGGAGCCAGTACTACCCCCACTTCCACTTTCCTGATAACTAAACCCGTGTAAACATGTCGTTTTAGCAGGAATTCTATAGGGATTTGACACTTCGAATTCATTATTTAAACCACTACTAATTTGAGCAAGCTACTATCACCATGTAATCACAACTTTCTTTTAAATCACTAACTTTTTATTGGATATTAGTAACTTGTATAAGTCACTATCCGCTTGTAATTGAAGTTTTAAAAATCTTTAAAAAAGATAAAAGATTTTTTATCGCTCTTGACGGCGTTTCCAAAGAAAACACCTCTACTTTGGGCTCCCTACATTATCAAAATTTTTCAGCATCCGTCACGAAGACTAAATTCAATCTTGCTACATTACCCCCTACAAGAGAAGCTGCACGGCAGCATTCCTTTCGGACTTACCACCAAATTCAGGCTTGGTATAGTATAAACAAGAGTCCAGAGCAATGGAGTTGGAAAAGAAGTAAGATGGGGCTCACCCCAGTTAAAACGACAAAAAATCCGGCACCCGAAGCACTCCTAAAGTTCATTTCGTTCAAGTGCAAGAAGGGATACGGTCGAGCTTGTGGATGTAGGAAAACAGGCTTGAAGTGTTTTGTTATCTGCACATGTTGTCATGGAGACGCGTGTGAAAACACATCCGAGATTTTGTGGGCTCTGGAGAAGAAGACGGAGACGACGACGACAATGAGAATGAAGTACTGAAAGTTGCAAAATTATTATTGGCACACGAGATTGAAGAAGACAACATAGATGAAAACTTGGAGGAGGAGGAAAGAAACTTGCAAGAAGATATAAGTGAGCCTGGATCATCTAGGGCATCGAAACGGAAGAAAAGACATCAGTGAATAACTAATCGATGACTTGGCCTACTGGAGATACTTCATACAATAAAACAAAATATGTATGATGTATCAATTTTGAAAATTGTAGAAATTTGATAAACCAACAAACTGGAAGAAATGCTGTTAAAGTTGATGGAAAGACTGGATACAATGCTCAACCTTAACTCTCATAATGCAAAACAAGAAACCCAACGGCTTGGCACAACAATAAAAATACCAAATTAAAGTGTTTATCAAACAATCCACCTCGATAGTACAGCACATGGAGGAACCGCAATTCTAATCAAGAACTTCATACGCAACAATACACTGGAAAAATATCTAAATGACTACCTACAAGCGACCTCAGTTAAAGTTAAAGACCATAGAGACTCAATAATCATTTCGGCAATATACTGCCCACCACGTAAAAGAGGGCAAGAAATTATCAAACAGGAACACTTCTCACAATTCTTCGATTCACTTGGCATCAGATTCTTAACAGCGGGAGATTTCAATGCAAAAAACCAAAGGGGTTCTTGATTAATTACTACAAAAGGACGAGAACTATATAAGGCAATGGAACTTAACAACCTGCAGCACTTATCTACAGATTAACCTACCTATACTGGCTAACAGATCGACAAAAAATTCCAGACGTCCTCGACTTCTGCGTGATTAAAGTTATATCAAAGAACTACATCGAATTTAGATCTAGTTTTGATCTTTCATCCAATATTAGTAACTCTAAGATCCCAAGTTGTTCTAAAAGAAAAACCTCATTGCACACCAAACTGACTGTGATTTTCTGATAAGCTCGATCCAAGAGGCAGCATGGTCTGCAACTCCAAATAATTCAAGAGAAGTAATAGATATCGAAAACTATCCTACCGAAATAAAAAAAAAGCTATAACTGAAAAACGTAAAATAAGGAGGAATTGGCAAAATAACTGAATGGAGACAACCAAAAACGAAATCAACAAAGCAACTAGAGAACTCAAAAACACGTTGAAGAACTTCAAAAATCAAACGTTTAATAACTATCTTGAGAACCTTACTCCAACGAAAGCTGCCGAATATTCACTCTGAATTGCCACATAACGAATTAAAAGACCACAACAACCAATCACACTTTACATAGGCTAGGAATAGCAAAGAAAAGGCAGAAGTATTTGCAGGACACCTTGCCAATGTCTTTCAACCGTGTCAGAGAGAAATAAGTATAAAAAATGAGGAACAAGTACACAATTTTCTCAATACGTCTGCCCAAGCGACCACTCCGATCAAACCAATCACAGTCAACGAAATTTCTATAGCCATTCATCAAATAGTAAAATCCAAAAATGCACAGGGACACGATTTTATCACCAGGACAGTACTTGCTCAACTACCACTAAAAGCAGAAAAATAAGTAGGTACCTACATACATTTATGTAATGCAATTCTGCAACTGCAATATTTTCCTCTTTTATGGAAGGTAGCTCAGATAATATTAATCCCTAAACCTGGTAAATCTCCAGAAGAAGCTGCAATCTTATAGGCCTATAAGCTTATTACCCATTCTCTTTAAGTTACTTGAAAAACTGCTGCTTAAATGACTTCGACCGGTACAAATAGAAAAACACCTAATTCCGGACCACTTTTTCTAGTTTTTTATAAATCAGAAAAAGCTTTGAGGAGAAAAAGTTTTGCTCAGCCACTTTTTTTGACGTGACGCAAGTATTTCATGATAAAGTTTGTCATGGTGGTCTCATGTACAAAATAAAACAACTATTGCTGACTGCCTACTACCGACTAATAAAATCTTATCTAACTGAAAGAATGTTCCAGGTAAAAGTCGAAGACGAGTATTCGGCACTAATTCCTATCAATTAAGGTGTTCCACAGGGTAGCGTCTTGGGTCCAATTTTATAACTTCTATTTACTGCTGACTTCCCAGTTTCTACAAATTTTAACCTGGCGACCTTTGCTGACGATACAGCTATCATGGCATCACATTCAAGCCCATTCATTGCCTCAAATATGTTCCAGACAAACCTGAACATGGATGAAACGGTGGCGAATCAAGGCTAACGAGAAAAAATCTGTTCATGTCACATTTATGATGCGCAGAGAAACGTGTCCGACAGTTTCTCTAAATGGCAATGCTCTTCTTAAACAGAAGACACACAATATCTTAGTATGCACCTGGACCAAAAGCTAACATGGACAAAATACATATTATGGTCTAAACATAAACAGCTTGGCATCAAACTACTCGAGTTGAACTGGCTAATAAGTCCAAAATCCCAGCTAACAATCGAAAGCAAAGTTTTGTTGTATAAAGCCATCATCAAACCCATTTGGTCATATGGCATCCAGCTATGGGGTTCTGCCAGCAGCTCCAACATTGAAATCTTACAAAGATTCCATTCTAAAGCGCTGCGAAAATTAAGCAACACTCCAATGATACATCACTAACGAGGCTATCCACCGTGAGCTTAAAATGAACCCTGTAAGAGTGAAATACAAGCTAGCAGTGCCAGGTACTATCAAAGGTTGGCACGCGAAGATTCAAAAACTGAAGTATGATTTGTTGTAAATTTTAGTATTTGTAACTGTCATTGGATGGTTTGCCCTAATGTTATTAACAGCCTTAAATTTACTGAATGTACGTACTACGTACAGATTAAAAATAAATAAAGCAGGAAATATAAAACAAAATTATAATTTAACGTAAACCGTCTGTATCTATTGATTAGAAGTTAATTAATTATAAAGCTATACTTGCATAATTGTATGTTTTGCTTTTTATTTTTAAAAGTGACAAATTAGGGAATTAGAATTTTACTTTTCGCTGAAATTTTTCAATTTTACTTTTCAGTATCTACAGAGTAGATTGGGTCCCTTAATATAGAATACCCTATAGCAGGTTACAGCAGTAACAGTATATTATGTTACCTATACTTACCATTTGCCAACATACATGTTGTAAAACAAACAACAAAATATTAGTAAGTATGTATTTTCATCAAATTGTTTTTACTTTATTATCATTGGCGGTGGTATCAATAATACAAAATTAATCGCGTATAGAAATACCAGAATTTGTGTGTATCCATGGCAGAAATGAACCAACTTTTGTAAAAACTGAAGGCCAACCAATTTCGCAGCCCAAGGCAAGACCAAAAGATACCAGGCCTTGTTGCGTTATTTTACCATCTTCTTCGACTGTAGTTAAAGGTCCTCCGGAATCACCATTACACGCTGATTTACCACTTACGCCACTAATGCAGACGTGATTGTTTCCAGGAATTCCAAAATAATAAACTTGGCAGATAAATTGAGATATCACATGTGATTCAACAAATCGAAGAACTGGACTAATTGCTGTAGCTCTATCTGAATCTTTTCCCCATCCAGAAACGATTGCAGATTTTTTGTTTAGTGATTTATTTACATCAGAATATCGTGGTAATCGAATAGGTTGAACTGCATCTAAAAATATTTATCAAAATCAGTCATTCGTGAAAACTAAAAATTTATTAATCTATAAAAGTACTGCAGTGTGAACCACAATATGAAGCCCTTTCGATGTTATGAGTACTTCTATTTATAACCAAAACATAGAGATTTGTTAACATTTTGAAACTGGATAATTATTAATTAAAACGTAGGTATAATTGAATTTTCGGTCGCGATGATCTATCATAGAGAATAGATACTCCTCTCACAATACGTTTTCCAAAGAGTCAAAGTCAAAATTTTTCAAAGCATTTTGATTATATTTTAAGAGAAAAAATATCACCGCAATATATACACACAACTAGATACAATAAAAGCTCAATTATTAAGCACGGTCCAGACCGTAGACATTCTCCAAATTTTATCGTATAAAACAACATTTTATGATATTTTGTAACATTTATTATTAATATAATTATTATAGACTTACATATTTATCTCAACGGTTAACTTAAAAGATTCATATTCAGTAAATGGTACAAATATAGGTATCTAGTATTTATCTCTCAAGCAATTTTCCTTTCGTTTAAATTTTTTTAATAAATTATTTACTTTCATAAAATAATATAATATACTACGTGGAAACGTGGGGGCTCCATATAAAGATATGTTTAAAAGCATTATTTGTAGATATTATTTAATATATAAATGTAAGTATGGAATTAAAAGGCCCTTTTAGAATCAGTTGGTTCTGGGCTTCTGGGGCCAGTGTTTTCTGAACACCCGTAACACCCCGTTGTTACGCCGCTGATTTCAATCTGAGGTGTGTGTCTAACCTAACCTAAATAAATGTGAAAACTGCTTAGAATCATAAAGAAAATTTATACCAAATTAAAAATGCCTTTTTCTCACGATCAGTTGCGTGACAATAAAGGAAAATTTTCAAAGCAGAAAAAAATAAATAAAAGTTTAAAATGTGTTCTGGCAATGAATCGTGCAAAACGTGAAAGAAGTAAACAAAGCAGTAATCTAAACATTGAACGACGTATTGTTGAATTGAATGAGCTTGGCAGAAATTTAAAATGTTGTCAATGTAAAGACGTTCTTTCTCTTGAAAACATAAAGGGAGAACGACGTTTAGGACTTAATTCAATTTTAGATATTGTTTGTGACAAATGTACAATAATTACACAAGTGGCGACTGGTACAATCAATGTCACAAAAAATGTCCAACATTCAGACGTTAACACAAAAGCTGTGTTAGGTACCTAAGTTGTTTTTATACTTATTATTATTATTATAAGCACTACTTAAACATTTAAAATGTTATCTTCAATTTATAGGTACTGTTCACGCTGGTATTGGTTGTACTGCTTTAAATAATTTATTAACTACCATGAATATTCCCGCAATATCTACAAATTTATATAAGCGATATGAACGTGAACTCGGTCCAGCAATTGAGGAAGTTGCAAAAGAAAGCTGTGAAAGTGCTGCGACATTAGAGCAACAATTAGTTAGTGAGAAAATTGAAGAAGTGGAAGAGAAAATCTAGGACACTGATAAGTCGAGATTTTAGCAAAATAAGAAATGTAAAGCTGAAGCTTCGGTAAAAATTATCTATAAGTTAGTCACATTTATAACGTGTTCAATGACTGATTTCCGTATTGTAGTATTTTTTATGAATATAACGATAATTGTGTTAATTTTTGGAAATATGTTTGAGAACTATAGGGGAGTGTCTGGTGGTTTGAGCCAAGAAATCATAAAGCGAATGTACTGTTAGAAAGCTTACCTTATTATCTACCCTACTGCATCATTGATTTTTCGAATTTAGAAAACAATGATAATTTTTTTTCCAATATAAAAATGGGTTAAATTTTGAACAAAAAATAATTTGTCGGGTGGTTTGAGCCGCCTTAAAAAATCTGAGGAAATCAGTAGGAAACTTGCAGAAATGAAATAAAAACACACAATATCAATGAAAATGATTTTTTATTGTTCAAATGGCTCCAAAAAGGAAAAATAGATACTCGATTAGTTATCCGATTCTGGAAAATCATAAATTGTTCTAATAAAATATATAGAAAATTCATGTAGCATACATTCCAAAACGCAATTTTCTATCATTTCCAATCGATAAATATTTATCACAATGCAAAAATGGGTGGCTCAAACCACCCAAATGACTACTTTTTTTGTATTTTGGAAAAAAGAATTAAGGACGTTGCAATACTACGAAAACTTTATACACGTAAAAATTCATAGAATTTATAACACATTAACGATAGTGTCATTGAAAAACCGTTGGAGAATGTTTACTGAACGATTTTTTTTTTCTATTAAGGCAAAGCTTTTTTGATAATTTTTGGAACACGTGTCTGATTAAAATTTATCGAGTGCGTCTTTTATTTACAAAAGCTTATGAAAAGTGAAGTATTGATCTAACAACAATTTAACACTATTCACCAAAAGATCTCACTGTCAGTGGACCAAAAAATTGCGGTGGCTCAAACCACCCGACACTCCCCTACTTTCATTTAAACGAAAAAAGTTATTAAAATGAAAAATTGGTATTTATTCAATGGTTTATACAAGTCGTTGAAATTGTAATAAACTGGTCAGTTCTCTATAATTTTTTTTATACTTTAATTAGCTGACTTATGATTATTGTTGTATATGTTAATTTGTATACCGGGTGATCAGCTGAACACTAAACATAGGGATATAACATGGGAAATTGATATTTTTCTAAATTCCTGCTTCCCATTATATCGGATAAGAATAAAGAATATATCAAGTTAAAGAGATTTTTTTCCGTGTTTAAAGATAACCCACATTTGATTGTTTGTTCTTTAATTATTGTTAAAACCTCTATTAAGATATAGCGCTTATTAAAAATATATTAGCAGGCTTGGTTGCAATGTTATAATAATAGAAAATATTCCTTAATTTATTTATTAACAGTTAAATGAAAGAATATTTCAACTGCTACTGCAGCTAGACTAAATAAGATCTTGGCTAAAGATCCACAACAGCAACCCGGCAGTCTTCACCGAGAGGACGGATCATACACTGAAACCCTCTCGCAAACTGCCGAAATACTGCTACAAACGCATTTTCCCGATAGCAGAATAGTGTCAGATTTCGACTGGACTGATGCTACAAGTCGACCACCTACTGAAGACAATTGGGAAACTGCAATAAATGTCTTGACTGACGCCAAAACGGCATGGGCCATCAAATCTTTCAGCCCCTTCAAATCGCCTGGGCCTGACGGAGTGTTTCCGGCCCTAATGCAATGGGGCCTGGAGCACCTACTCTGTCACCTAGTGCGAGTGTATAAGGCGTGCATTGCACACGGATACACACCGAAGGAATGGCGAAAGGTAAAAGTTATCTTTATACCCAAACCAGGTAGAAGTGATTACTCCCTGGCAAAATCATACAGACCAATCAGTTTGACCTCGTTTTTCTTGAAAACTTTGGAGAAACTGTGCGATAGGAACATTCGTGATACGGTTCTGATCCGCAGACCGCTACACGAAAATCAGCACGCGTATACTCCGGGGAGATCTACTGAGACTGCACTACACGAAGTAGTAGGGCGAGTCGAAAGGTCATTGGGCTACAAAGAGTCCACCCTAGGAGCGTTTATTGATATCGAGGGGGCTTTTGACAAAACTACCTTTGAAAGCATAAACGCAGCACTACACCAATACGGTGTCCCCCCAACCATTGCCAAATGGATCGGTTTTGTACTGAAGTGGCGGGCTGTGGAGGTGTGTGTTGGAGACGTAAAAATCAAAGGGGCCGTAATTAAAGGCTGTCCACAGGGGGGAGTACTTTCCCCACTACTATGGATCATGGTTGTGGATAGCCTACTACGACGCCTGAACGATGAGGGATTTTATACCCTGGGCTACGCAGATGATATCACCATCCTGCTGACTGGCAAATTTGAAAACACAATCTGCATGCGAATGCAGACAGCTTTCAAAATACTGGAAAAATGGTGTACTGAGCACTCTCTCTCGGTCAATCCGGCAAAGACTGAGCTGATTCTGTTCACCAATAAAAGAAAGTTACGTGGCATGATAATGCCTAACTTAATGGGTATTCCTCTAAAACTGGCGGATGAAGTCAAGTATCTGGGAATAATACTTGATAAGAAGCTGAACTGGGGGAAACATCTAAAAACCAAACTCGACAGGGCAAGGATGGCCTTCTGGCAGTGTCGAAGGGCAATGGGACGGTCATGGGGTCTCTCCCCTAAGATCACCCTCTGGCTCTACACTGCGGTGGTCAGACCCATGCTTTGTTACGGTGCACTTGTCTGGTGGCCCAGAACCAAGCAAGTAACAACAGCGTCCTCCCTACACCGGTGTCAGAGACTAATCTGTCTATCGGTAACGGGAGTGATGCGAACGGCTCCCACTGCGGCGTTGGAAGCCCTTCTCTGCCTCTCACCACTTGACCTTCATGTGCAGGAGATGGCGGTCAGGGCTGCTCTCAGACTACGCAGTTGGGGGCTGTGGAATAACAGGCGAGGAATTACGGGCCATATGCGGATCTTGGAGGATTACTCAGCGAAAGTACCTCTACTGCATCTTGAACCGGACAGAATTCTTCCCAAATATAAATTTGACAGGAAATACAACATCCTGCTGAATCCAGAAGAGACCCACGAATATGACATTTGTCTATTTTCGGATGGATCAAAGAACAATGCTGGCTCAGGAGCAGGAATCTTTTCTGCCGAACTGGAACTAAGCATGAGCTTACCGTTGGGCAGGTATACATCAGTTTTCCTAGCGGAACTGATGGGTATACTGCACTGCGCAAAGAGTGTCCAGGACAAATGTGTCCGCGACAAAGACATTCAGATATCTACGGACAGTAGGGCGGCGCTTGTGACACTTAGTAGTCACAGGGTCACCTCTGGCTTGGTGTTAGAATGCATCCAGGCACTGGATGAGATATCAAACTCCAACAACCTTTCCCTATCTTGGATAAAAGGGCACCAAGGCAACGAGGGTAACGCCAAAGCGGACGAGCTGGCAAGAAACGGTTCAAACAGTCTTCCCTGCGGCCCGGAACCGACGATTGCACCAGCCGTCAAAACAGTCGATACTCTCCTAAAACAACATACCCTACAACTGCACTCCTGCAGATGGGCAAAAGAAACCGAATGTAGACAAGCAAGGGCGGCGATAAAGTCACCTTCCGTTAAACATTCGAAATACTACTTGAAGCTGTCCAGAGTCAATCTACGGACAATTGCAGGGATATTAACTGGACACTGCAAGCTAAATAAACACCTCAACACAATGGGACTCGTAGATGACCCCAAGTGTCGAGGATGCAATAAAGCAGACGAAACAGCTGAACATGTGCTTTGCCAATGCCCGGCTCTGGCGTCAAAGAGAGGTGCCATGCTAGGGGACTTCTGGCCTAACATGGCCAGAATCAGTGACACCCCGCCTGCCAAAATACTTGAGTTCATCCTGCAACTGGGATGGCTTGAGGGATGACAGGACGGGGATGCCGCTGCATCGGAGGCAGTACAATGGGCCCGATTTAGAGGCCTACGTGCGCGTGGGGACTTGTCCCTGCCCTCCTAACCAAAATCCAGAATCCAGAAAGAATATTTCATGGTTGAATTGAGTTCGAACATACGATTTAGAAAAATTGAAATTAATGTTCACCCACGATCACACTAGATTTAAAACTTTTATATTTATCGGACTTCTTTTGAGAATTTTTTTTTTAAATATTTTTGAATACTCATTCAAATATGAATTTTTCATATTTTTTCATTGAACGAACATTCACAATCAAAAATTTTCAATGAAAAAACAATTCGATCGGTTTATCTTATTTCGCAAAGTTATATAAGTATTGGAAAAAAAATTATAGTTCAAAATCAGACGGTTAAAAAAAATTTTTTTAAATCAAGAACGTATTTTTCATTAGTATCAAAAACAAAAAAATTTTGAGAAAAATCGAAAGAAGGTCACCTAAAAAAGTGGCCGATTTGGCGTAAATGCCCCACATATAAGATACTACAAAAATTGAAATAATTAAAATATTAAATTATCATCACCGCATTAAAAAAATTTTTAAGTAGTGTTCTAATCGATAACTCCCCAATTTTAAATTTCTTTTTAAGCTATGTTTCTACGAGAAAAACATAGTTTTGTTTGCATAAGTTAAAAGAATAATTTATTTACTTTTGTTGATATCTTGCACGCCCAAGGGGGCGTATTAATTTTTAAAACGTTTATATTATATTACGTTTATATATTTATATATTACCAGTGGCGGACTAATGCCCTGCAAAGAAATGGGCCCAATTTACATGAAATTATTATTAAAAATTGAATATTAACTAGTGAAAATATATTGTATTATAAAAATATACTAGTCTTTTTTTTTCTGACGAAGCAGACGAATAGTCTACGAAATATTAAAACTACGTAATCATTTTATTTTTTAATTTAACTAGTATATTTTTATAATATATTAAAATTATGAGTTAAGGCTTATTAATTCCTTTTTCGTAGCCATTGAGAGCATTTATTTGATAAAATTTTAATTAGAATTTTGAATCTACTTATAATTAAACTTCAAACATTTCTAACGTTTAAACTCTGTTGATTTTGAAAACTCAAATTTGACCACCTGCGGCGCTCGTGCAGGCCCCTTCAGGGTGCCCAAAAATGCTTTAAGGTCCCGGTTCCCAAAGTGTCTTAATCCGCCACTGCATATTACACCAAGGGTGGCCAACCCGCAGCCCGCCTAAACATTTTTCCAGTCCGCGAGATTCATCACACTTCATACAAAAAATATCTGCAGATCTAAATCTAATATGGTAAAATAAAATTTTATACAGTGGCGGCTCGTGACATTTTCCAGTGGGAGGGCACAAAAAAAATATTTATTTATAATGAAAATCTATCCTTCTATTTTTATTGTTACAAAACAGTTCAATTACTTTATCGTCATAATCTGATATTTCCAAAATGGCCCACAAGATCAGTTGGGTTGGCCACCCCTAGATTACACCTTTTTTTTTGTTTGTTGAAAGTTTGATATACCTACCATTTTAATTAATATTTTATTTCACACCCCAATCAGGAATATAGTGTTTAATAGATTGTATAAACTTACCATTAAATTGAATGCTTTCTGATAATTTAATTAATGCAATATCGCTGGTTATAAACATAGGGTTAAAGCCTCTATGTATTATGAATTCTGTAGACACAAATCGTTGTTGAGTTGATTCTTTCTCATTAACTTTATGCGCACCCAATATTATTTCTGCGCTTGAAGCTCTGAAATAATAAATATTTTAATTTTAATCGATCAAAAAATTTTAAAATTAAATTATATGAAATACCTATAGAGACAATGAGCGGCAGTTAAAATATAGATATCTGATATTATAGATCCACCACAAAATCCAGTCTTTGAACCAACTTGAAGGAACAAAGCCGCCTATAGAAAATAACTTATATAACGAAAAATTGTATTATAAAAAAGAAATTGACTAAATTATAAAATATGTTAACCTGGTATGGATATGAATGGGGTACAGCTTCTTCTCCTCCAACAATTTTAGGATGATGACTTTCGTGTAAACCAAAAGGTTCTATATCTAAGGGATATACATCGGACCAATTCCTATCACCCTAAATATTATATTTTTAATTTAACAATATTTTTTAAATTAACAACTTCTTACCTTAACAACAGCAATTATGGCGAATAGAATTAACCACTTCATATTTATTTTTTTCAAAATATATTCTCAAGTAGTGTGCAATAATCGTTCGATATATACCTTAACTAACTGATGTTATAAATTCGTTATCACAATTTATTATAATCATTAAATTTTCAAGTTTAAATGTATATTTCTAGATAGATAAAACTATTTTTTTAAATTTAACACAATTGAAACTTGAAATTCGACTTATAATTAAAAATATATAAATGTTCTCGAACAACAAAGCAATTTCTATTTATTTAAAAATTCTATGCACGATTAAAGTAAGTATATAGTAAAATTCGACACACTTAACTTTCTTTAAAGTATATTTCATTTTGGTTCGAAATGTCTTTATTCGTCATATTTAGGCATATAGTTTTTAATGTTCTCTTGTCTTTCAATTCTACCTCAAAAGATATCTCACCTCGTTTGCTTACATTCATCATCAAATTGCAATGTGAACTTTCTGAGCATTGCAATAATTTCTGTTTTGTTCCATTTTTGTATTTCTAGATAAAAAGCATTTCGGGAAATATATCTCTTTGCAATAAAACCGGTTGCGATTTAATAGCAATTTTACAAACTTATTATTTAATTAATATACATGATACATGGTGACTATAATAAATAATCTATTTGGTGATAGGTATGCCAGTACGTTCCTGAATCCATTTTAAATATTTACTAACTTTAGTAAATACTTGAGGCCAACCAGCTTCGCAGCCTAATCCAATTCCAAAGGAAACTATACCTTGTTGCACTGGCTCATCATTTTTGTTCAATAACACTAAAGGACCTCCAGAATCACCACTGCAGATAGATTTTTGTCTGGTGCCATCTATACACATTTGATTACCATCCACATTGCCAAAGAAAAGTAATTTACAAAGCAATGGTATTGTAACTTTCGAACTAGCGTAACGCAAAACTTCGCTGATATTTGAAGCTTTATTTGAAGTTATTCCCCATCCTGACACTGTTACACGTTTAAAAACAAACGATTTTCTTCCATCGGATAATTTTGGTAACGTAATCGGCTGAACTTCCTCTAAAATAAAATATAAATTATTTATCAATATTGGTCAGTTCGAAATTAAAATGTAAGGTGATGTATACGTACTGGTAAATATTGCTTTTGCCGGTAATCTAATAATAGCAATATCATTCTTTAAGTTGGAAGGATTCCATTGTTTGTGAATTATAAAGACTTTAGTGTTAAAGCGCTGTTGCGTTTCTTCTTCTTCAAATACATTATGAGCACCCAAAATCACTTCTGCGTTTAAAGCGCTAAAATAAAAGTAAGTAAACCACTGGTTTCAAAATGTTTACTTTATATTTGAACCTACGTATTAACACAATGAGCTGCAGTGAGAACAAAATCTTCCGAAATAAGAGATCCACCACAGAAGAGTCTTTCAGGTTGACTCCAAACTTGTAAAAATATGGCAACCTATAGATTTATTCAGTAGAATTTTTTATAACTAAAAAAATAGTTTTTGTACCTGGTATGGAAATGAATGTGGAGTTGCTTCTATTCCTCCAACTATTCTTGGAGATAATCCAAATTTACCATTTTCTATGTCATAGGAACGGCACTGAAATTAATATTTAATTAATAACTGTTAAAAATCACAATTTATATTGATTATTTACCCTAATAATACAAACAGCAATTAACACGCTTATTGTATAATACCGAAACGTCATTTTTCAAAAAATAGGTAGGTACAAATTTTTTAAGTTAAAAATATTAATTGCGGAATAGATCCCCACAGTTATTCTTATATACTAACTAAAAAATTCTAGAGTTTAAAGTAACATTGCTTATCTATAATTAAATCATAAACAATATTATAAATCTTCCATGTTTCCCAAAATAGTCATGAAATTTACGTACAGTACTTCAGCACCTCAATACTGATAACACGGATGAATAATTGGTTAAATTGCTACTAGAGATAATGATTAATAATATTACACATATTATTAGCTAATAAAATGTTTTAATATGATTAATAATTATTATTACAGTATGATAAAAAAATAATTTTAAATAGTAGATACTATTATATAATAATTAATTATTGTATCTTCTTTTTCAAGTAAAATACATAAATTGTCCTTCTCTCATCCTAAAAACTCTGTGTTTTTATTTTCAGTATTTTTGTTTTTCATAATTTTGTTTTTGGTATTATTGAGCACGTTCAGGCGGTGCCAACTGTTGAGTTACATCGCAAAGCACTGGGTTTATTATGAAAATTGGACCAATCAGAACCCAATTATTTACGAAATAACTCAACGGTTGGCACCGGCTATTATATGTGCCCATTGTTTCCGGTGTTTTTGTTTTTGATGATTTTGTTTTCCGCTGTTTGACGTAGAATCCTTTACGAGAAGTTACGCCACTGATTTTATTATATTTTGTTTTAAACCTATTCTAAGTTTGTACGTACAGATGACGCCACTAAAAATTTAAACCCAAGTTGACGGAAGAAAATATTTATTGATCGATTTCTAATTTAGGTTATGAGACGATAACGGAATCAAAATATTTTCAATTTAGTATTAATTTACTGTATTTAAAATCTTAAGGATCAAAGGATAGAATCCTATGTTAAATTACTGTATTTTATCAAATAGATAATTTATTACTGTGATTTTATTAAATAAAATGACTTCGATTGTAAAATTTCAAGCCCTATCGGGGGCTATGGACGAATCTCCACCTTGTTATATATTACAAGTGGATGAAGTAAGAATTTTATTAGATTGTGGATGGGACGAAAAGTTTGATCCAGAATTTATGCGTGAACTCAAACGGTAAGGTTTATAGAAAAATTGAAGAATCGGTCACATTGAACGAATCGAATAAAATTGAAAATCACATTCATACTAACTATTTGTTTCAGACATGTTCATACTATTGACGCCGTTCTGATATCCTATCCAGACGTTGCTCATTTAGGTGCTTTACCGTATTTGGTAGGAAAATTGGGTTTAAATTGTCCAATTTATGCCACAATACCGGTTTATAAAATGGGACAAATGTTCATGTACGACCTATTTCAATCGCATCATAATATGGAAGATTTTAATCTTTTCACACTGGATGATGTTGATGCTGCATTTGATAAGATTATACAACTCAAGTACAACCAAAGTGTACCGTTAAAAGGTAAACTCGCAACTTAATATTTGCATGTTGGTGTTAATTTGATGAAGCACACAATTTTTTTAATTCGACAATTCAAACTTTTATTGGTTTGCTTTCAGGAAAAGGTTATGGCCTTACGATAACACCTTTACCAGCTGGCCACATGATTGGTGGTACGGTTTGGAAAATCATGAGGGTAGGTGAAGAAGATATTATTTATGCCAACGACTTCAACCATAAAAAGGAACGTCACTTAAATGGATGTGAATTAGAAAAACTGCAACGTCCTTCTTTGCTCATTGTCGGTGCATTTAATGCATCGTACAGACAGATACCGCGAAAACTTAAAGATGAAAAATTAATGACTAACATATTGCAAACATTACGAAACAACGGAAATGTTTTAGTAGCTGTAGATACAGCAGGACGAGTTTTGGAATTGGCTCACATGTTGGATCAATTGTGGAGAAATAAGGAATCTGGTCTTTTAGCATATTCGTTAGCTTTATTGAGTAATGTTAGTTACAATGTTGTTGAATTTGCTAAATCTCAAATTGAATGGATGAGTGACAAACTTATGAAAAGCTTCGAAGGTGCAAGAAATAATCCGTTCCAGTTCAAACATTTGCATATGTGTCATAGTATGCAGGAATTGGCTAAAGTATCAAATCCAAAAGTAGTTTTAGCTAGTTCTGCAGATATGGAAAGTGGTTTTTCGAGAGAATTATTTCTTCAATGGTGCTCTAATGCTAATAATAGCATTATTATAACCACCAGAACATTGCCTGGAACTTTAGCAAGAGATCTGGTAGACAACGATAAAAATAAAACGATAGATCTTGTAATTAAAAGAAGAGTGAAATTAGAAGGTACAGAATTGGAAGAATATGAAAGAGAATATGCCAAGATGAACAACAATATAAATAAAAAGTAAGCGTTTAAATTTTAGTTAATAATTAAACGGTCAGAACCCTGCATCTAGTTTTCATCCTTTATTGTAAATTAATTTACAATACTATGAATCGCTGGTGGCTTATAGCTTTTTTATTTGAGGAAGCTAATCATAAATTATTGTGTAACCCCACTCAATTCAAAAATGCTCAATTTCTTTTTAACATTTTAAAAGCACCTAATTTTAGTATATCGTTAATAAGGATAATTGAATCGCTAAGTGCAAAAAGGGAAGTACTGACATTTTTACCAAAATTGAGTTATACATGTTTTCATATAGTTTTGGGGTAGCCCGATCGTTTGGTGTAAAAATAAAAATTGTGTCGGCAAAATTTAAACTATTTTAGCGATTATCACATGAAAATTCAACATATTCGAGAACTTACGATTACTTAGTTGAAGAATATCAAGATTTTTATTCTGATATATTAGATTGGCCAACCATACAAGAATATCAATCAGATCAGGATGTTATTTAAACAATTTATTATTTCAGAATAAAATTTTATTTTGTGTGAATTTTGTATCGTTTTTAACAATAAATTATGATTTAGTGCAAAAAGGAAAGTACTTCACAATACAAAAAAAGGGTTTGTTAAAAAACTATTATTGTGGAGGCGCATTTTTGGGTGGTTTCTTATGAAGAATATATGTTTCTAAAGGTTTGTAAAAAAAATTTTAAATTTGAAGATCAATTACACAAAGCAGACACTTTAAATCGATTATCTCGAAATGTAGATTTTGTAGTACTTCCCTTTTTGCACTTAGCTATTCAATTACATAAATAATAAAATTTCAAAATGTTAATAATCCAGAATTTTAGGAGAGCTAAGCCTTCTCTGAATAAAATATTTTTTATTGAAATTATTTTTTTTACTCTAGAGAGGAAGAAGAATCTGACTCTGACGATGATATAGAAATGAGCGTCATAACAAAAGGTCGGCACGATATCGTCATCAAACAAGAAGGAAAAATTAGCAATAGCTTCTTTAAAGCTACAAAGAAACAATATCCCATGTTTCCGTTCCACGAAAAAAAAGTTAAATGGGATGAATATGGTGAAATTATCAACCCCGATGATTACAAACTTGCGGAGGTCACCGAAGCTGAGGATAATAAAGAAAATGTTGTTGTTAAGAAGGAAGAAGTAGAAGTTTGTAAGTTGTTTGTTTTTCAAAAATTACTATTTTTATTAACTTTGTATTATTTTAGGTGAAGTTACTGAAGTGCCTACTAAGTGTATTGTGATTAATCGTACGGTACAAGTGAATGCTCACGTTCAATATCTTGATTTTGAAGGAAAATCGGATGGAGACTCATTAAATAAAATTTTAACACAGTTACGGCCAAGAAGGGTAATAGTTGTACGAGGAAATCCAGAAAATACTTCTGTAATTGAAAAACAGTGTAAAGAATATCTTAAATCGCGCGTTTTTGCACCATCTCGTGGTGAAATCATCGATGTCACCAGTGAAACTCATATTTATCAGGTAAGTTGCATATTAAAGGTTTTCTTTTAATTTCTTCATGCTCGTGTGGTTTGATCAATAGGTTCGATTGACAGAAGCTTTAATTTCACAATTAAAATTTAACAAAGTGAAAGATTCCGAAGTTGCTTGGATTGATGCTGAAAATATAATTAGGGAAAATCAATCAGATGCAAAACGTTTAGGTGTTGATGATGAACCGATGGAAGGTAAATTATTGTACAAACAGCTTGACTTTTTTTTTTAACGAATTTAAACTTACTATGTGTATATATTTTGTAGTTGACGATGAAGATAATAAGTTAATGACATTGATACCTTTAACGAATGGAGTAGCTCAGCCACACAATACAGTTTTTGTTAACGAACTTAAATTATCAGATTTTAAACAAGTACTTTCAAAAAGTAGTATTTCTTCAGAATTTTCTGGTGGTGTGTTGTGGTGCTCCAATGGTACAATTGCTATACGAAGAGTAAGTAAAATAATGGCATCGCGATTTCTTTTTAATTTTGTATTTCATTTTAGATCGACACTGGTAAACTTGTTATGGAAGGTTGTATTTCTGAAGAATACTTTAAAGTCAGAACTCTTCTTTATGCACAGCATGCTATTTTATAAATTGGTCTGTTTCGATATTATCAACATTAAACAATAAGGCCTTCATATTATGTAAATAAATATAGTTTTATATTTTTCACTTTTATTTGTTAGTTTCAAAAATATTTTTAGTAAATATAAAACGTCAGAAATAGCTTGTGTTTTTTTTTTAAACCTTATCAATGGATATTTTGGATTTGTAAAATAATATGTAGGTAATTCACATATAAAAATTTTTATTACATATTTTAACAATGGTGGTAGTATTTCAGGTTGTAAAAGCATCTTCTTCTGCAGACTAAACTAGATAGACTATAAGTATTATAACAAAATCTTAAAAATAAAATATATCTACAACAAATAATAATTATGTAACAATATATTTTGTAATCCTAAGAAACTATTTTATCAATAAATAAAACATTATAACTTCATAATTTGTGTACTTTGGCCCAATTGAAAATGAAAATGTGTTGTACCTGTTGCCAAGGGGGAATCCCAACATAAATATTTGTATGTTATAAATTTTCACTTGTGCAGCGGACCTCTGCAAAGAAAAATTAAGATGGAATGGAGAACAAAGAACAGCAAAAAGAAGCTCATCGGATTCAATGAATTCGACGGAGTCCTTCAATTTTGGTATGGTAAAAATTGCGCATGAAAAATAGTCAAACAAGAAAAAACCTTATTTACCTCTAAACGAAGTAAAGACAACAATAGTATTTCTCAGATTTCCGTTACACCAAATTTCTCTAATAAACCCGCTTCCACGTGCTAATTATTGAACTGAACTTTTGTAGGTAAGTTCATTTAAAAAATTTTAAATAAAATGAAGTAAAAATTTAAAAAACCCTCGAGGTAAATATATGTAAATACAACTAAAAACATTATATTATAAGTTGATAGTTTTTTTATAGAATCATAAATATTTTTTCAATATCACATTGTTTTCAAAACATTTCTTATTTTTAATTTTAAAATAAGAATTAGAAGGATTTAAAATCTTCAAACATCCTCTGAAAATAAAAATTTTATCGACCCACTTCCTTAGTTTCCAAAATGCCGATTTTTACATTTTCGTTTAAAACAGCCGCTTAGCTGTTAAAATTTTTTTCTTAAATATACTTGCATGAAATTATAGCTTTCGAAATGGAACTTGAAAAGATTTATATTTGCGATCAGATTTATATGTTAATTAAGTTAAATAATGTTAATTATATGTTAAATATTCAAATATCGTAAGCATTTCTTTCCCACCAAACAATCATAGTTCCAGACCCCGCTTAATTGATCTAGAAAAAAAATTTTGCTTTATTTTACTATTAATAAGTTTATAATAAAAAATAGCAGAGGAAGTCTTCCCGGTTGGGATATGACCAGCGACGGCGCCAGTTGATTGGAGTGCCCACCCAAAATTTATACGAAATTTAATAAAAAAGTTAATAATAATGTAGTAAACCGACATTATTTTTAAAATTTTTGTTTAATTTATAAATTTTGTTTACCCACCCTAAATACCTATATTGGACCCAATTTGTGCCCACCAATGCCGTATATAAGGGGTGGTTTTGGGGGTTCAACCCCCCCCCCCCTGGGTTGAGTAATACTAAATAACAAGAATTAAATTAAAATGCGGGCATATGGTAACCCAATTCCATAACCCCCCCCCCCCATGGCCAATGTCTAACTACGGCCCTGAGCCCAATAAAATTTGAATTATTTTTATTTTATTGTTGTTTTGTATTATATTTACCGCCGAATTTGAATTAAAGTTTCTTTCTTACATTGCATAATTTTTTAGTAAATTTAATTTTAATTTTAATTTCGTAGATAAAAAATATATTTTAATACTTTATTTTATATCTAAATACATTATTGAAGACCGTCAACAAAAGACTTTAGAAGCAGGCCCGCGCCGTCCATAAGAGGAGGTCGGGAAGCGCTACACTGCCGAGGGCGCCATAAGGCGTCTTCGGCTTTTATATTATTTTAGTTTTTAGCTAAGATTATTTTCCCACAACAATTAATTACTGACAGCCTACCTGAAATTTAAAATATACCGGTAGTTTTTTAACTAACCAAAGTTTAAGTGAAAGAACTAAGTTTGGGCCAATTATTAAACCCTTAGCTTTACACGTTTTTGGGAAATAGGGGTTGCAACTTCTAACTTAAAAATAATATTTCGTCGAAACTATCATAGATATTTGAATGTAACCAAAGCGAAATGGAAACTACTAATTAGAATTACATTACACAATGTTTTCATAATTTTCCAACAAAGACAAGGTAGAAAAAAAAATGTACCGCTTCTGTAGAAGTCACTTTTTAACATAACCAGTCGTCATTTTAATTTTAAATTTTTTATTTCCGCAAAAATAATTTAATTTTGACGAAGCTTGATGAAAGTATACCTTTCTGTATTGTAAATAACCACAAAATTAGTTAGATAAAAAAATCAAGAAGTTTCCGAGATATTCATTTTTTCCGATCCGAAGTACCTACTTTTTTTTCAAAAAAAAATTCTACTTAGTTCTGTCGGGTCTCTTTGTTTTCGTTTTGGCATTATACCTTTTGATAAAATATAAAAAATCTATAGTCACGATTTAAAAATATGCTCAAAATGCAAAAATAATAAAATATAACGCTAACAACAATAAATTTTTCGATAATAATAATTGTTGATAAAATCTGTTTAGTTTTAAAAAAAAAAAAAAAATGATTCCGCCATTCAATTGAATGAAATAAAAATTCAAAAGAATTCATAAATGTATAATTTATATTTTATTAATTATATTACGTATTACTTTATTTTAACTATTCATTTTTTGTAATTATTAGTGTACTTTAAAATATGTATTCAATTAATATAATCTTTCTTAAAATGTCTGCAAAATTTTTGAACATTGACAATATTATATTATACCATATAATACTTTTGAATATTTTAAAGCACTTTAAAGGGGGGGGGGGAGAGCGCGCAAGAGTGACTTGCCCGAGGGCGCCAATGTTAACATAAAAAAATTGAATACTAAGTAAATATCTAACTGTGAAATAGGTCGACAGCGAAATGGAAACGGCGAAATGTTCTTAGGAACCCCCGGTAGATTCGTGATTGCCAGCACATCTCGAAAGTTCCATAATTTTTTCCAATATATTTTCATACACTGGCAATACAATAATAATTGGTCTAAATACCTTGTATCCAAGGAGCAATCCATAGGAGGAATAAGAGGACAGCTAATATAATAATTCTTTCAAGTGTACCTAGTAACCCATGAGTATTAAGGGGGCCCACCGTCCCAGGCGCGGATACAGGGGGGAGGCAATGGGGGCAATTGCCCCCCCTTGACTCATGACCAAAGCAGTTTATTGTGACCAATTTCATAATTTTATAAAATAATTATTTAATTATTTAGTTTAAAACAATTGTTTTGGAAGATAATTAAGTAAATCACACAAAAATTGACTCTCCCTAAATGAAATCCTGTATCCGCGCCTGCACCGTCCCGGGCCCTGCAAGGAAATGGGTCCGATTTAAGTGAAATTATTATTAAAATTATTATAACTAATTAAGTATCGTAACTTGTGAAAATTAATAATAAGTTCAACTATAAAATTAGAACAAGTTAATAAAACAGCAATATAAATTTTAGTGTTCGAAAGCTAACAAGAATTTATATTGCTGTTTTATTAACTTGTTCTAATTTTATAGTTGAACTTATTATTAAAATTATTATATTTAAGGATATCAGGATAGTGGATCGCCAATGAAAACTAATTACTTGTTTGTCGACGTTTCGGTTTTTTATAGTTTTTTTTTTTACTGCCATGGGTTTAAAATTATTAGTTAAGGTTTATTTTATTCCTTTTTCGTAGCCATTGAAAGCATTTATTTAATAAAATTTTCATTTGAATTTTGTAGCTAGTTTTGTATTACAATAATAAATTTCTAACAATTGAAACTTTTTGACCTTGAAAACTCAAATTTTCCCGTCTGTGACGCTCGTAGGTGTTTTGCTCCTCACCTCCCCTTAGGGGGCCCAAAAATACTTTAGCCACTGAACCCATGTGTAAGATTTAGCAAGCATTTATTTTGTTTTTTTGACAATTTGTGAAAAAGAAATAAGAACCAAATGATTCTTCAACAACTAAAGCATTCAAATATCGAAAATTTGTAAAACAAATTAAATTTAAAAATATATTTTGAAATTTTGAAAACGTTTTAGTTATTAAGAATGAGAATATACTTTATTGCTAAAGAAAGAGTTCGTTACTTTGGCCCCCCCCTGTTAAAATTTTTGGCCAAAAAGCTAACACCCGAATCTATGGAGCTAGCACCGGCTAGCAACCAAATATTAAAGCTAGCACCATTACAGTTTTTTTACAAATTCATATTAAAACTGGGGGGGGCTAAAGTAACGCTAGCCCCCCCCCCCCAGTTAATATATTGTCTCCTAAAGCTAGCTCCTAAATCTATATAGCTAGCACCAGCATTAACTGGGGGGGAGCTAGTGCTACTTTAGCCCCCCCAGTTTCAATATGAACTTGTAAAAAAACGGTAAAGGTGCTAGCTTTAATATTTGGTTGCCAGCCGGTGCTAGCTCCATAGATTCGGGAGCTAGCTTTCGGCCAAAAATTTTACCTGGGGGGGGGGGGGCAAAGCAACGGACCCCTAAAGAAAGAATATATTATGTACATATCATTCAGTAATATAAAAATATAAAAGATAGAATATAAGATGTTCCTTATTTGCAATTGGTGAAGATCAGCAAAATCAAATATCAGTAGATATTGGCGATTTACATTAATGGATCTCCATTATGTTTACGTGCAAACAACATTACAAATACGTAAGATAGCCGCCATTGTTGACATTTAGTAGCGCCACCAACGGTAAGGTAGATCGCAAATAGTATTTGGAATTTTTTTACAATGCCGGTAATTGCAACTACGAGTGAATGTAGGTTTACCAATTACCAAACTCAGACTCATAAAGAATTATTTGAAATCAACTATGGGCCAGGAAAGACTATCAAATTTGGCTATTTTATCTATGGATAATTTAGTTGCTGGAACAATTTATTCTGAGGATTTTATTGATATCTTGAATAAGTAAATACAAGCTTATCTGAAAACCTAAATAAATAACAGTTTAAATCCTGGCCCAGAGGCTATTTATACATATCCCTAAATTTATTGCAGAACATGAAAGAGAACTATTTCGAAATAATCGAATTAGCATAAGAAAGTGCGTTATAATCGCATTCTGTTGACGGTACGTGTGTTACACGTAAGTAGCGGTGACAGCTTGTTTCAGTTCACGAGGGACTAGTAACATCGTTCAATGAATTGTAATTTTTGAGTTTCGTTGCTCCCCAGTGATTTTTTTAATGAATTCAGAGGAATCTTTTGGATGGGCAAAGCCTAGTTTATCGAGTAAGCCCATTGAATTGTTGCTTCCAGTTTTTGGTCATATTTTTGAATGATCCTTAAAATTTTATTTTTAAAATTGAAATTTACGCTTTAAACTAATACCATAATGTCATTAAAATCTTTTTTAAAACGTGGGCCAGCTTAACGTACTACTCCCAAGAATATTTTGGAAGGTGGCGCATAATATATTCGAATTTTCCTCAGGTACTAGAAGATCTTGCTACGGCTCTGATTGTTTATAATAATTTTAGTTTTGTTTTAGCAAAGTATAAAATTTAACAAAAACCTTTCATTTTCAGTGAAATTTTCATATTAGTTTAGTATCTTACTTATCCATTGATTAAATAAGGCACGGACTGATTGATAGCTTATCTAGCTAATTTGTGCTTTTGTATTTCTACTTCTCTTTTACGTTTTGTCCAATGAAGAATTGAAATAAAATGTAGTATAATAATTATTATTACAGAATTTTTTTTTCGAGATTTCCTGGTACCAAGTTCTCCTTTGCCCAGTGCCTCCGATCCATGGGGCCCTTGTATAGTTTTTGCAAGATTACTAACTGATACCAGTTTTTGTGTTGTTAATAAAATAGTCCTCCGTTATATTTTTGAACGTGCTACCGATTTTATAGACATATTCATGTCAATATAATATTACATCTATCAAGGGGATAACTACTAAATTAAGTCTGTGGAATGGGAAAAAATTAGTCTTTTGAAGTCTCGTGGAGTCTTACAATCTCTGAAATTTTGTGCAATTTTTATGGAACTTCATAAGGTCCAATGAAGTCTTGTGAAGACCCCATGAAATTCATGGACCGTAAAATTCAAAGTCCTGCCATGGGTCTATCAGATATTTTTTTGGTCGTGGCAGATTCTGATGCAGTAGATACTTCTAAAATCATGCTCACCTACCTGGTACTATAAAGTGAAACACTTTTTGAAATTTAACTTCTATCCCTATTCTGGGTACCGCCACTGGAAAGGATTTGCACAATGTTGGTTTTCTCAGCGTGCAGGGCTACTCCGTGGTCACGGTAAATTCAAAATAAAATTGATTAATAAATTATTTATAGAATACCAAATTTGTAAAATTGTTTCCAACATTTGTACATCGTCAGAAGTATAAATGACTAATGTTCAGGATTTGAAGTTCAACTTTTGTTCGATTTCTATTTTAGATAACAAAATAATAATAATATGTGTATCTAATATAAAATTAATAGATATTATTGCAATATAAATTTGTAGTGTTGAAAGAACAAATGGTTTTGATGTTAGTACCTAACCTAAATTTATAATTCCCAGTAAAACCGATTAATTTATAAATAAAGATCCTTGAACTAGGGCGCTTAAATTTAGCGTAGTGGGTACAAGTTCTCTTTTTATTCGAATACATTATTTATTAAATAAGTGTGCAAAAGCAACAATAATAATGCGTAAGGATTTTAACAGAACCGAGTTTAAGTTGCCAGAGGCATTTTGCTTAACCAATCACAAACGCGTATCCCCACCTTAATAGTTCATTCATAGAATTTGTCTTGTTGAGAAACGCGTAACTCATCTCACTTTACTGGTTACAGTTTAAGATTAGATTTTGTTTTAGTGTTGTGTGCGTGTTGTGAGTGTTTATTTTCATTTTTATTATTGCTGGATTTTTAAAAACAACTTTTAAGCTTTTTAATAAAGCAAAGTAAGTACTACATAATAACATTTTCTTACTCGAAATTCAGTATGGTACATACTTATACTTAGGTAGCTTTAGTTGGGTAACAAATTGCGATACCCTAATTATGTCGTTAGAATCTACAAGATTTGTTTCTTCAATTTTGATCCGTATTTTCTTAAAATATGTTGTGGTATTTACATTAAAAACATACGACACTGCGAGATCAAACTGTCTGGTGAATGTCAGCAAATTTGTTTGAGAACTTGCACGTTGTATTTTATGAATGAACGCAAACAGTAAACCCACTCCGTGGTTCTTTTTACATGGTATTATGCATAGCTGCAGTAATTCTGTACCCAAGAACCCGACTATGCAAATAAGCCTTTGTAAAATATTTAATCATTTCAAACGTCACGTTTTGATAATTAAAGCGGATTTTATGATAAGATAACCAATTTCCAAGTAGAATTTTAGACAATAAAATCACGTAGAAACGCCAAACTTCAAAATCCATCATTTTTCGAGTACAACTGGGCACTAGATCAACAAGTTCCTATTAACTTCCAACAAACCAACAAAAAATATTTGTAGTAATAGTAAACTATTTGTATTCATTCAATAATTACAAAGCATTTAAAACCACCACCATCATTTCAAACAGGTAAATTTAATACAACCGAACTTGGGGTTTATCCCACATAATTCTTATACCTGATTGGGATACACTTCTGGTGCATTAGCAGTAAAATTCCTTGTTTGTTTTAAATTACATTTTTAATTTATCCAAAATTCCCATATTTTGACTGCAGATACAGTAACATATACGAAATGGAAATTAAGAGATGTTGAGAAGATGAAGAGATACAAGAAATGTATGACTTGATCTCGAAATATTTTAATTCAACCCCAATGAACAGCGACACCGATTATAAAATCGGTACTTGAATTTACATAAGTCCGCCCAATTACCCAATGTAATGTACAAAACATGTTTGAAATTTTTGTATGATATAAGAATTATTTGCAAGATATTGCACAGTAGTCCTGTGTGTTCCAACATATTTCATTAAGAGTAGAAAGCTATGTGAGTTTAGTTTCCGATTCGCTGGAAAATCGCTTGGAAGCGGTGTTTAATGTTTCTTTTTAAGCTTCAAACATAAAAACCAAATCAACATGTTGTGGACCAATTTACTGAAGTCGCCTCCGGCATTCTTTAAAAAAAATCGAAATCTTACTTTCGAGTTGTCTTTGACGGTAGAAAACTCGAGAAATACCTTTACGTAGAGAAAATTTTGCAATATATATTTATTTACATAATGTGAAATAATTTGAGTTATATGCAGCTGGTACGCGGAGAGAGATGGGGCCCCGACCTCCCAGAGAAATAGTATTCCAGACCTCCGGTTTTATGGCTTATGAAGTTTTTATAATAATCTTACGTAAAACAGAATTGGTCCTGAGGATTTTTGTCATTTCTCATTTTTCATAATATAAATATTCGTTTTTTCAATTATTATTGTATCTTTTTCAATTACTCTTAGTCCTAACCAAAATGGTAATTTAATGCCTTTTTAGTATTTTTAAATAATAATTCTCTACATATGAATTCTTCATGTATTTTATGTACATTAATATTAATCTTTTTTGTATTTTATGTATTTTTACGTTTACAATATTCTGTTTAGTTTTGTGAAATAGGAGTATTATATATTTTACAATACTCATACTCAATGCCATACAATTTACTTGAAATTCTTATTTTTTTAAGTTTATTTCCATTATTCATTTTATTTAAATTTATAACCATAGACAATGGAATAATTTTTATTGGTTGCAAAACTTTCCATACTGAAAGACTACAACGTGTTATATTTTATGATAATATGACCTGTTTAAATGGAATATTGGTAATCCAGCTGATAGCACTACGGATTCCCGTCAGTTTCAAATCTCCTCGAAGAGATTTATTTTAAATTTGACTTTGTGTACTTATTACATAAACTACTATTATAATTGAAATTAATCCTGCAATTCATTACGATGACAATAAAGTACGTGCTTTTACGTATTAATATGAACATCATTTGATACTATGTAGGGGTTGGGGGTAAAATTCTTTAATAAAGTTTTCACTCAATTCTAATCAATGAGAACACAAAATTTAGAAGTTTTTTTATTCTTTTGTTATTGCGTAATTTTGTCGTTATTATCTGTATAATATTATACGTGATAGTTCATTCCAATTTAATTTCTGGTATTCCAAATTACAATCACCTTCATTCTATTCAGTCGTTAAATTTTTTTATATTTTTATTACCAAGTAAAAATCTAATTAGATTTTGATTTATAGAGCCTGGTAGGTAATCAGTAACGGCCTTACAGAACTGTAAGATAAAAAAATTATGTCTCAAATTACAGAATTCTAAAAAGATAAAGATGATGAAAACTTATAAATCAAAAATTTAAAAAAAACTTTGAAATATTTTGCCCGATATGTATAAATAGTTTTGAATGAAATTATGTGTACGTGTCTGATGGTATCGTACTGTTGCAAATTGTTATCACTAACTTTTTCAATTGATATTATTATTTTAAATACTTATTCTAATATATTTGAAAACTGTAATGAATAAGGAACGTTCACTTTTCTCACGTTGCTTTGCCTTTCTAAAATTTGACGGTGAATTTACATAGAAGATAATGAAACTGAAGGAAGCTTCGAGGTAACAGGTGCCCCATAATACAGGCCGGGGTTTGGTTATATTTAGAGAACTATTGCTTAAGGGCCCTGTGACATGGCTTCGAGTTCCAAAAAAGCTAGATGCGCCACTGCCGAGACTGGTATAATTAAATTTTTCCATATATACATACATCATAGTTAAGACCAGCAATTTTTGTTTACTTTAGTTTAAACTAAAACATTCTGAAAAGTTTGTTTATACATTTACACCATATGTCAAAAATAAAAACTTGTTCTGAAAAAGACTTTTTTGCGTATTACTGTTTGCTTTTATTACTAAAAATATAAATATTTCTCTAGGATATTGCTTTTTCTATAACCCGGCAAGTTTATTTTTAGGAAGAATAAGAAGTGCACATTTTGGAAAATTTAATTCGTTAAAAATTAATTTAATATAATATAAAATTAAAAATAACAGACTGCCACTGTTTCATAAGAAAGGTTTTATGTAAACATATTTTTTGATAAATTCTTTCCGACTATAGCGTTGCGGTTTCTTGATCTTTTTTGATTTTTTGTCACAAATCCGTAATGGATATCTGATGCTCGACAAGAGTTCATTTAAGTTCAAACTAAATTGACTAAGGACGCTTTCTAATCTATATTCTGCAGGTATATCATTTTTAAATAATTTTTGAAAATATAATTTATTTAATCGTATACGAACAACATTTTATGATTTAATCATATTCAATGTGAATTTGAATAATATACAATTTTCGAGATACGTCCAAACACCTTTGTTCCTAGACGATACCAAATCAGAATTGCAATGAGCTTCTCGTTAAAAAGCACTTGAATATTTGTCGCCAGAATGGCACCACTACGGAATATGGAATTTGTATCTTTCCTTTTTACTCTCACTATAAATTTACCTAAAATTATCTTTTTCTGTATCGTAAAGTGGTAGCTTTATGGAGACTTATTATACACCACCATTATTATACTGTCTGACTTCAAGGTATTATAAATAACGGTCATTTCTAAACCAACTTTTTCTTCCTAAAATTATTTTATGTACTCTAAAAGCTTTGCTAAATTTTATGTACTCGACTAGAATGTTGGTACTTATACAACAACAGATATTTTGGCTTAGAGTGGTGCGTCATTCGTAGTTCTTAAAAGTCATTAATAATGTAAGTAGGTACTTACAAATATATCCATCCGGAAGTATCTATGCTAATATACTTGATTTTTTGAAATTTAAAAAAAATAATCTACACTGCTTATAAAGCACATGTTGTTAAAAAACCTGATACGAGAGGGTAGATGGTAGAATACAGAATCTGGTGGGATCTCGTGTAATTTGATAGGTCAGGGTGCAACAGGTGGCACACAGGCTTATTTAGGGCTAAATTTGGACCCTTGCTGCTTTTAAAAACCATATGCTTTTATATTTGCTCACAGTTTTCACCAGATTTTGAATGTTTTGATTTTATTAATTTTATTTTGTTACCCACTTTCATCACGACTTTTTTCATTTTTAGATGGATGATATAGAAGCACTGGACGATTATGGATTGGAAGAAGACTTCTACGATTCTCGTCCTCCTACTTCGAAACGCCGAGTGACGTTTGCAAATAGAGTAATGGCAAAGGTAATTTTTTTTTTGAGTTGAAATGTTCGTGTAAAATATGGTAAAGTGTAAATATTATGCGCTGTGCTGTTGAACTCCCCAAACACCTAAGAAGAATTCAATTAACTACGCAGTACAGTACATATTTATAGCTCATTTAATGTTTTAACTGTTATTTTAAATACAACTCATGTGTAATTATTCACTTTTAGAGTTGTTTATGAATTCTTTCAGTATTGAAAAATTTAAGAGCATCACCCTATTTTCATTAACTTAGAACGTAATATCTTCAAAAATATTGCCCCTATAACTTTCAACTAATGACTGAACGGCTAAATGAATGGTTAAATAACACTCGCAGTGGATATAAACTTGATTTATTTTAATTAGTGACTTACGATTAATCTTTTTGGAAAAAACCTTAAAAAACCAAATTTGTTGGTGTTCCTGCTCGAATAGCACCCCTAATTATATTGCTCCAAAAATATTCTGTCGTGGTATTTGAAAAATGAAGCACAAAGGAATAGAAAGTTTTGTTCTGCGACGAAAAAGATTTTTATGATTAAATAATACCTTTACGGGAAACGTCGAAGCCAAAGTAGATGGTATCATTTTCACCCACAACCCTTCTCGCTCGTCTCGAAAGTAAAACGAGCGTACTTCCTGCTACCACGACAAATCACCTCTTAAATTCACTGCCCTCGCATGTTCCTGTACAAATTATCACGCTTCGTTGTCCATCCTGATTAGACGAAATCGTTGTCCTTTTATTATTAATCTTTTGTATACACGAAATTGCAATATTAACATACCCGCTGAATCCAAATTGTACATTATTTTCGCGCCCGCAATTCAATTTCATGTGATCGTGCATGATAAACAGAAACATGTATTGTTTGACCATATAAGCTAACAATGAATATTGCTATTAGAATTCTAATAGTCGACTGCTAGTCAATATAAATAATACGTAAGACATCTCATTTACCGGAAGTAATATATACACACGGAATTCAAATGATGCCTGAAGTATTCTAATGACTTGAAAAAAGTCATCAAGGAGTTTCATCTTCTTTAATACTTTTTCGAGTATTTTAAAACATATTGTACCGGGGTGTCAATTTGAATTACAATAATTATCCCAGTGCATCCGGTTGAACGAGGTATATTTATGTCAGATTATTTCCGTTGAAATATTTTCAGTTACCCGCTATATAGGTGATATCAACCACCGTAACAAATATACCACACTTACGCGGCATGTCCATTACTGAAGCTTAAGCGGAAAAATGAACAATTGAAAGTATTATCCGATACTTTTGTTTTGGAAAGAAAATTAATAGTTTTAGTTTTGCAATCTCAAATAAATAGTACTATTTGTATAAGATACCACTGTCTGATAATTTCACCGATGTTTTGTTTTGCTTATTTACTCAAATAATGGTTTAATCGGCTTTAATATTTAAATTAAATTAAGTGGCTATTATTTATCTTTTATTTCATCAAGGCTCAAAGACAATTTGAACTTATTATAATTATAAATTTAAAATAACAAGGCGTGCCCGATAAACTGGTTTTTCAGTCTATATTTTGCAAACCTACAACTGAAATAATGGACTAATACAATGTCTGTACATGTCGTACCTTACAGCTTTGTGAGCGGTATTGTAACCGAGTGCCGCTCGAAGAGCGGCACGAGATTGCAATACGGCTCACAATGCTGTATTGGCGATTATAAGACGACCGCACCACTTAGATCTCGCATCGAACTTGCAAGTTTCGACTGTGCACTTGTGGGAGTGTTATAATCGCACATACAGTTGACGTCTTGGTATATTTTCTGAGATCACATTTAGACAAATTAAATGTTATGTAGATTAACACAGAAGCACACATGCTCGTTGTCTCTTCATTTATCTTCGGGAAGGTCATTCTGTTTCACAAACGAATTTGGTAACCATCTAAATTTTTTATATTTTAAATTTAAGGATAAATCGAATGAACTGGCTTTAAAATTTCATTATGGGAACAGATTATTGATTGTGCGTTTATTTAAACCAACATCTATTAGGCAATGTGTCTTTTTGTTGAACTGTACGTCTTGCCACTACTACTATGCAGGCCGATGACTGAAGTCGTCTTGCATGAGAAACGCATCTGCTTTTTTGTTTATCTTTATTAACAGTAGCTCTGTCCTTTTTAATTTACGCTTTTATTTTTACCATCATTTATTTTTTAATAAGTCAAAAATAAAATTCTGTTCTGTTCGGGTCCATAATTTATTGTTAGAATATTTTTTATCAATCTGAAAGGACAGTAATTTATTGCAACTGCGTTTCGGTAAACAAACCTGTCGAATTACAATAATTATTATTTATTAATATGGCTCAAATTTGAAGGGGCCGAACCAATCCAGTACACTTAACTCTGAAATTATACATTTTTGAAATGCCACTATTAAGGAAAATTTTGTTTGCATGTTTGTGATGCTTATCAAAAATCTAAAGTGTTTGTTATGTAAATTTAGGGCTAATTTTAATAATAATAAATTATTTATGAATATAATGCTGGAAAAAGTTACGCATATACATGTAATCCCATGGCATACGTTGCATCTAAAATCTCACAATTTATGTATTATGCAATTCTTCAGATTAGTTTACGTAAATATTGATCAATATTTATATTAATGGAGATCACAATGATCAGTCATTTCAAAAAAATTTAAAGCAAAATATTATTGTTAGAAACTTCTTCTCGTTTAACTCGGAATTGCAGAATATGGAAAAGAGCCAAAATAGCTGTCTTTTTGAATACTTATTTTCAGTCATTTGTGAGATCTGAATTATATGTATGTACGAGTATATTGTATATGAACACACTGCAAGTCATAATTTATGAGTTGCTTTGAACTACGAGCAATAAAAATATTTGACTTGACCAAATTGATCTTCCTTTTGTAGATATTATATTGTTATATTTAGCAAATTGTTGCAAATTAAAATTTATTGTTCATTTTATATACATACAAAAGTTCCTAAATAGATTTGTGTAATTAAACTGCATAAACGATTGATTACTCATAGCCTGTTTTATCAATTTTCCATATCGCTCAGATACAAGCCATCTCCAAGTTCTTTCACTATGCCAAGTTTTGACCACTTCTGGCTTATTATTATGCAACAATATTATCGTTGAAAAATAATAGCCAGCTATTTGTATGATGCGTATTAGATTTTTAATAATCAAATCACCTGACTCGAGGCGCAAGAGGTTACTAAACTTGGTAAAATGTAGAAGTATGCATTTTCTAATGATATATCATATTACAGAGATAGAAGATTAGCAAATTAAAACAATATATTTCCATTGGAATTTTCAATATTATTTTCAAATTCTTTGAATTCTATTAAAATACCAAAATTTGTCACTGTGTTTTATTTGTATACAGGAAAATAATACGAAAATGGTATCTACTAACTGTTCGCTCGGTATCGCTGAAGCTTTTCTTGCCAAGTGATTTTGACTTTGAAACTAACTTTCCTAGTATCGACAATTACTTTTGGCTCGGATGCAAAATTTCCAACTGTTCCATTCACCAATATAAAAGTTTTATCATTAATGTATACCAGCGGTACTAAAAATGTTGAAAATAATTTTCCAGTTGTCGTCGGTTGCCCAATATCAATGTAAAAATCTTTATTATTAACGGAGAAGATCCGGTATTACAGAAAATTATAATATATTGCTTAGTATTTTGAATGATATTTTTGTTATTACGATATTTTCAGTTACGTATTGGAAGTTTTGAAAATTTTTTTAAAAATTTTATTGGAAAGTGATATGTAGACGTATGTAAATATTCCATTGTAATATGTTAAAAATTCTCAACAAACGAAATTAGAGAACCTCTACGAAACTGCTGTGGACCAATCCATCCAGATTTCCTCAACTTAACTTTTTTTTAATATTAAACTTGGCCTAAAAAGAATAATATCATAGTTGGTCCGTAAATTTCTTTTTTGAAATTGATACAAAATACGACTTTACATCATGGTTATCAATTGTACGAGGTTTTGTCATACTGGCGGCCTCTTGAATAGAGTTTATTGCACTGCATTGTATGAATGTGTATGCACCAATCAAATGAAAGAGGATTAATATGATGAAAAAAAATTCTGTATTCGAGACTTCTGTACAATATCGTTTGCTATTATATGCTGTTATTATAGATATAATGTTTTTGTATCATGGTATATATTGCAGTGATTGTCTTCCTTGCCTTGGGGTTGTTGGGTATAAAGGTTAACGGACATCGTCCTTATTTAAGGCAGGGTTACAGATATTTACAATAATATTGCACATCAGATCAGTTTTTGAATTTCCAGTTTGAGAAGCACTGATGTATACGATGAATCGATATAAATGGTCGAGATTTGACAACATAAATAGACCAAGTTAAATATGCATTATACCTATATACATGAATAATTCAATAGTATCGAGAATTATTTTTTCACCGCTTGTAACTACCATTAGTATGAGACTACACAATATCACTGATTTTATTGCCATTTGTTATTTTGACGCGTGGTATCGACGGATTTCTAAATATTTAATTTGAATATTGTTTTTCTTCCAAGTTTTCTAAGAAACATTCCAGAATTGGATTTAGTTCAATTTAACCTTTTTACATCATAAATTATTTTGCAAAATGTTAAAATCGAAAAAGTTCATTTAGTAGTTAAATAATTAAAGTTTTATAACGAATGCGACGACATAACGGTATGGATCTACAAATAGACATCAATAAGTTGAATAAGAGCCAATAAAAATCAATCCTTATTTAGCAACTGCACAAAGTCGTCTCTTGCTCACCTCGATTCCTATCGGCCAGATCGAGTATTATTTTTTCTTCCCAGGAACATGTTTAATATAAGTATTTTTTGAATTTGGTTAATAAAATGTTAAAACTATGGATATTTAGAATTTAATTTGTTATTATTACTTTTGGTCGGTGCACTGATCTTAGTTCATTGTCGGTCGATGATATCAACTCGAGACTTAAACTTTTAGTTATAGTACATAAAATTTGTCTTGTGTATATGACCATAGACACAGTTTTTTAAATGTAAATTTTGATTAGTTCTACTTAAAAAGTGAATCCAGCCTTTTAATTCGCTAAACCTATCCAATTCCACGTTTCTAATTTATGAATGAACAGCTTTAGTAGTGAACGTGTCCTTGTCTGCTTTTATATAAAATAATGGAACGAGTTGAACTGAGACTGACCTCTTGTACTTGCAAAACAAATCCTAGATAAATCAAAACTACTAATATTGGCAACAATATTTATGTTACGCATTGGCCAATTATAATACATTTACCTTGTACCAAATAAATTCGGGTTTTGCATTAATTTGAGTATTATTAATTTTTTTTAAATTAACGCCATCTACCCACAGCAGTCGACTTGGCTAAATATACTCCCTTGTTGATTTTACATAATTTATTTTAATATTCATGTGACGTGTGAATTAGGGATGAAAAGATTTCTTCTTTTTCATCCTGTCACAATTATAATATTTTAATCTTGTCTTCATCTGATATATTCACCTATAAATAAATAGAAGGGAAAACAAGGAAACGTCACGTGCACGCGTTACTTGACAGCTTGTTAAATTTGAAATTAGTCTCTTAATGTGCAATTTATTCTTACACTTCCTATACAATCGAATGTAGTCCCTGCCTACTCATTAGTATACTCAACAGTTTGCTTCTGTCAAGGAATCCAGTAATAGAAACACTTTTTTAGGAGTTAAAAGAAACTTCCACATTTTTATGGTTATTCTTGAAGCGAATCGAAATTTTTGAGAGCTTCCAACGATGAAGCAAAGAACAGCTTTGGTGAACTTTCGTGATATAATGAGAATTTTTACCGATACTGAAAATAATTTTTATTATCAAAAACAAACCGTTTAAAAGTTCAATAAAACGAATTTGTAACCTATTTTAACTCTTTGGTTGAAATGTTTTAATGATTTACGATTTTTTAACGCCCAACAACCAGTAAACACCATTTTACTAATGTAAATTGTGGTTTGATCACTGCAATACACATAATGACTTTTTTACTTATAAAACAAGTCACATTTCACTTGTTACGAGCCCATAATTTTTTTGTGATTTCATTAAAAACTTTTATGAGCTATCAAACGAGGTACATTTTATTAATTCACACCATAAATTAATCGCTCGGCCCTTTAATCGAAAGTGTTGCGCTGAATAATTTTTTTGTTACGAAAACTGGTAGCGTTTTTTCTCAAATCATGTAATTATTTTTTCGTTTTAGTGCCAAGAAGTTGAAATAAGTGCAATGGTTTATCTCAAGCAAGAGATTCCCGATGATATCGAAGATGACATGATACCAAGATCGCAAGAGTCGATACAAAAAGTGCCTTCATTGAGCGACCTTTCCGATACCGAAACATCTTCAGGTAGGTGATGTTTGTTAAATTTAACTATAAATTGCTTTCAAATTGGAGATCCTACACTCTTTCGCTACCCGAATCGTGAGAAAAAATTCGCATCTTCTACTGTTTCATTTTCAAAAGGTAGGGTTTAATTCTTTCGTGGACCCTGTTATTACGCAACGTTGGTATCTGATTTCAAGTTATTGAATGAGTAGGAGTTTATTTATTAATTTGTTATGAGAAGAAATAATTTGATGAATTCTATTGCATGAAAAACAGACCGCTGACGCTTATCAATTAAGAAAAATTGTATTGTAATGATTTTGTTGGAAGAGGAAAGGGGTCATGTGAATTAATGAGGATATAACAGTTTATCTCGTTTAATGGAGATGTCGTTTTACTCATATCATTGACTAAGTAGGCATTTTAAAAACTTCTCCAAAGCTATTTATTTGTCCATGCGGTTTCAGCAATTATAACCAGCTATTTGGTTAACCAATTAATTCGATTAAGCATTTAAAATGTAATTAGTGCATAACACTTGCTATACGGAATAACAATAAATTCTCATGTTTTAGTTCTAAATTTTTAACTACTACTCATCATAATATTTTGTATTATCATTATAGTTATCTGTATATTGTTTAATTCTCGTCGTTTATAATTTATTTCTTATTCACATCATGTTTCTGCGATGCTAGTTTTTATGTCTTTATTCGAAGGTAAAACGAAAGTAGATACAGCTTTTATGATCTGAAGTGAACTTAGGTAACCCAAACTTTAATAAAAATATTAATCCAGTTAAGCGCACCTGTCGTATGTATACCAGTATATTAAGAGCACTGATTCCCAATCCCATAGGCGTCCCAAGGTAATAATTCTTAAAAGTTTTATGACGAGTTTACAATATAAAATTTTAATTGATTTATTAAAATAATCGTTTCTGCAAGCTTGATTAACTTAACAAAAAGTGATTCGTCAATGATAGTTGGCGACAGCGTGGAATTTTCACCCCCCCCCCGCCCCATTAAAGAGTGATCTGCAACCAGATATCTTTAATGAATAAAATATTGGTGCACTTCACGGCGCCGTTTATATCTTCATTTTATATAATAAAATTATTTATGGTGAATTTAATTATTTAAATTTACATAAAATATAAGGGTTTCGTACAAATGAATCAAGTTTTTTGTTTATACCATCGAGTGCATATTAGTACCCAACATTTAAAAAAGTGTTAAATATTATTAATGATAGTACCTAAATGAAATTAGCATAAAATTTTGCACCAAATTTATTATTCTCACCTGTTGTTTGCAACGGATGTTACAAATTATAATTTTTTTCAAATTTCTTTATGGTGTATTTGTGAGATCCAAAGCTAATGAATTGAAATTATAATTCATTAAATTCGAATTAAGAATTTGATACGGATATTATGGGAACTTGATTGCTAACTACCTACAACTTGAAAAAGAAGCTTTGATAAAATTATAGTTAAACATATTATATTATGTTGATTTAACATTTTGACATACAACAGTGGTACATTTTATTACAAATTTATCTGGAAAACATTTAAATCAATTTTGGAGGAAGTGTATTTACTATGATCCGACCGTCAGTAATAATAAATTTAGATAAAGCTTTAATTTTACATATTAAAATTGAGTTAATTAGGTAAAATATATCTTCTTCCTGAGAACTTCCTATTGACATAGCATAATATAACGACCTTTTTCATTTGATTTATTAGATGGTATCAGTTCAAAAGTCAAGAAGGACTGCTATTTTTACAAATCTTATGTTCAAATTTGGATTACGCTCAGGAAAATTTAATATACGCCGTAATGTATCTTTTTAATTATTTTAGACACACTAGAATCATTCAATTGGTTAGATAACATAACAGACGTAGATAACAATTTTATCTTTATTCTTATAAGGTACATAAAAGCGATCATCATAGATAAACCAAGCACATACGTATTACGCAACTATTGTTGTTTTCAAATAATGTGGTTTATATTAAAAAATATAAAAAGATATTTGCGAATCATTTTTTTTTTTTTCTACAATTAGATACATAAATTTCCCAATACAAATGTTAGAAAATAGTTATTTTTTATGCAAGACCCATTATACAATTACTTCTCCAGTGTCTTTTTACACAAGATGTAAATTTAAATCTATTTCAGTAATAGCAAAATTTGCAAAAGTGTATGAGATCAAAATAACCAGGAGGAGGGGGGGTGTATTAAAATCTGCAATCATACATAATTTTTTGTATATCGAATATATTATTATGTAGGTAAATAGAACAAATAAAAAATTGGCAATATTACTGTCACTGACATAAATAAACCTAATTATCTTTTATCTTATATTATCTTTTTAATTGTAATTAAAATTAATAAAGTGCTATTGATCTTTTAATATTTACAACATTGATTCGTGATTCACATTCGCAAACTTCTAAAATTAGTTCTTTTACAATTCCTCCAATTTTAAATTACGGTTATACGGTATTTCTAGGTTTTTGCTCTAATTTTTACTGTTTCTTCCCTGCAGGAATAATTTATATTAATTGGTGCTGCGAGAGAAAAATCATTAAAATTATTTTGAATTTCGAAATTATTCACGATTATGTCATTGTATATCACACTACTGTTAAATTGTCGTTATTATTTAGTGTGTTTACTTAACAGATTATTTTATATGCCATTAACCTTTCTACAACATATTGTCTTCCTTATCAATGTTAAATTTAGAAACGTACATAAAATACGATAATTTTTATACGTGCACCATCTACCGGTGATAGTTCGTAGGAGTGGGTACCTTCTTTACAGGCGGTTCTTAACTTAAATCTTGTTTCGAGCTTGTCGTGCTAGGTTGCGCCACGTAGTAGATTTCCTAAGACGTTCGTATGCGTTCGTGTTCGCAAAGCACAGAATTTTCAACTGTTTTTTTTTTATTAAAAAACAATATAGTAAAATAATAATAAATATAATACATATTCACAAAAATATAAAAGGTTAAGCAATTAATTTTAATTCTAAATTTTTGGCAATAAATGTAAATTTTGACAATGATTTTAGACGTCCGTTTAACTTGATCTTATTAAATATTCATTCTTTTATTATAAATAATTTGATCAAATTAAGAATAATCAAAGAATTAAAATTTATATTTTTATTACTACTAACCTACCTAATTATTGAAATGAGATGTCTTTCGACTGTCCCTGAAAGTCTATCACTGCATTAATAACTTTTCGAAAATTTATTCACCATAAATTGTGTTAACAGATAGTACAAAATTATTTTTCTGGTCTAGCAATTTGAACAAATTTCTTTTAAAATATTAATAAATTATAGTACGTTGTGGGAACATAATAGAATCTACATACCCCTGGGGGTCCCAGGCCGTATTATAAAGAATGAAAATTTTTGCTAATGTAAAATTTAAAGTGGAACAATGATTAACATAAGATGTTACAAATTAAATAAGATGAAGAATGTGGTTTATTATTACAAGTTAACTTTCTTGGGTGAGACCGGAAAGCACAACTTACGTAATATATCGAACGGCAAACAGATTGTTTTGAAGCGGAAAAGTTGTCAATAAGACACGTTTCCGCCAATTTAGTTTTTATCCCAATTACCAACACTTAACTAAAAAGACAAATCAAGACAGTTAGAAATCGCTAACAAGTGATCATCGTAGGGCTCGTTCATTACAGATTATCATTATTTCTATACTTGCAAAGCGGAAAAGATCCGCTTAACATCAACAGCTCTAGGGTAGATAGATCAGGACGTTGACCGCATATAAAAAGATAGCCCATAGCTAAAATCAACTGAGAAGGTCCACTATCCTCTTACTGTACCACCTATAGGTCATTTTAGATTACAATATACAAACTCCGATTGCTTTCTCTTTCTCTTGCATAAAATTGCATGTATGTGACTAAAAGAGAGCATCCGGTCGTTTGATAATTTTGAAATGTTCTTCAGAGGCAGGTGATACTGCAGCAAGAAATAAGCGATTTGCTTTTTTGTTTTCTTCTTTATTAACGTCCAAGGTCATGTACTTTGTGTTGGCTTAATTCATTTTGCATTTAATTATTTAATTACATCGTTAAGTGCACCAGCTTAGATTTATTTTCCTGTATTAGAATACGTTAAGTTTCAGAATATTATAAATACGTCTACTTGTTGGTTTTTCCTTTTCTGGAGTTTTATTACATAATGCTTGGATTCGGGCTTATAAAAAAGACATAAAATACAAAATAACTTTTATCCAGATGACTTCTTGTAAAATGATATTCAAGTTTTGGCGAATGAAAAAACTTCTTGGGAGTTATTTTAAGGCCCATTATTAATTATTTTGGAAATTGACCAGAGGTGAAATACTAATTACGACCAAGTTAATACTATATTATATATTATTATTTTTCGTAAATTAAAATTTTAATAGAATATGATAATGAGATTAACGTTACGGTAACCTTATTTTTTATTTTTATTAATTTCTCACGCAACTTGTTTTGCGGTTTATCGAATTTTATATAAACAACTTCATTCATAATGCCCATTAAGAAAAAGTGACAGGTATATCTATTTTTAGATGCATGAGAATCAACGAAATTTTGTACAAAAATTATGGCATAGGTTCGTTGATATTATCATGGAAATAAAAATTTTAATCTTCTTACCAAAATCATTTCCGTTATTGTAAAATACCGAGAGAAAACTTGTCGAGACTAGAGTGGAGCTCTAATCAAATTTAATGTATTATATATGTACATATAGGAAGATATTATTATAAAAGAAGAATTTATAGATTCAAATAAATAAAAAAGAACTTGGCATACATTTTCGAGGTAATATATAAGTTATTGTATTATGTATTGTTGTTTATACGTGTTCTTTTTTTTTCATTTTGCTTTTGTTAAACAGCTTATAAAATAAATTCTTCTCAATTTAGAAACGAATTATCGGCTTAAAAGTGGATTAATACTGTCTTCGCTGTTAGTTTCCAAAGAGGCATAATAAATTACTTTCATATTATATTGCCATACCATGATATGCTATCACACCATGTCTATTGTTGCTTTGTTGTAAACATTAAATTGAAGCACTACATATTCCGCAGTGGCAGTCTGGATTGGTCATTTCAAAACCGTCCATTAATTTTTGGATTTCAATTTTTTTAAACAAAATTCCTTGCATAATTGACATAAATTTCGATTTAGCGTTTAGTAATGGCAGCTTTCTAATGCAACTTTTAATGCAATATTTATTTTATTGAACTTCCGCAGAATCAGAAGGAAATTGCAAATACTCAAGTTTATGGTAAAGTTATTCGTAGTGATTATATAACTTATAATTAAATCATCCAAATCCTAAACACCAATTCGTCCGGATGTGACGACATTGTCGCACTTTTCATGTTCCATACATCTGGTTTCGACTCCAACTTGGGTTCATCTCTTTATCCATCCAACTTTCGTGTCTACCGCAACACGTACCACTGGTTAGATTATCGTTAGTGATGCTCATTTTCCAGATTATCAATAGATAAAGCTCGCGGTACGATTGTGCACATTTCAAATTTGGATGTTTATTATAAGATTTATTTGAAATAACAAACAACTTTTCTGGTTGAACGGTGCGCAGTTATAAAGAATCAAACGGTCTTACAAGCTCAATTATAATTTATAACGGTGAAATTGATGGCGGATAATTACAGCAATATTATTTAATCAAAAAATAGGTAGCAATGAATTTCCACATCCTGACTTAGGTAGTGAATGGAAGCAATTTAAAAATATCGATGTTACGACATTATCAATTAACCTTAAATAATGAAGATGCTGTGTATATTATAAAAATATTCTTTTCGTGGTTCTTTTGTGTAATGCGCAGGTACTTATTAATGAGTATAAGTAAACAATAATGTAACTTCACCGTTGATTCGGTAATGAATTTATCTCGTAAAATTTTCTTGACCTAACTCAAAAACCTGTTGCACCTGTAGTGATGGGTTGTATAATTTTCAACGGTTACCTTTAATGGATATCTTAAATCTCTTTTCGTATCATCGCTTATCAGATCTTTAACACCTAATTTTCTATGTTCACAAGACGTTTGATCACATATTACTTATGTAATAGATTCTTGTTCAATAGACATCTGTTATAGGGTGCGAAGATCATTTCAGTTTTTTTTTTGTAGTAAAAAATGAATTCGTTATATCTATAAGTTTGAAGTCGTTCTACATTAACTGCGTTTTACACTATTTATAACAGTACAATGTGATACATATGCCAAAAGTGTATCAATAAAAAAATTAAGATGATAATGTTAATGCCATTTGTCATAATATAACCGGAAACTGATATCTATTGATGCATCGAGGATGCATCTTCTGATTTCATAAGAAGTTACTAATTGATCTACAATTGAAAAAATATTAAATAATATTTTTATAATATAACGTCCAGTTACACATTAATATGTATTATTATATAATATATTTTATAATAAATTTTATAATAAATTTTATAATAAATTATAAATATACTACTATAATATTTTCTTTCTAAAATTTTAGATTAATTGCATCTATTGATTCTAAAAATAAATATAGTAGCTACTCTTATAAAATTAAAATAATACAAAAATATAATCGCGGGCTTAGAAAGCACTTTACGCCCATATAATATAATATGTGCTACACTCTTAATTTTTTTAAATAAATAAAAGTATTTATGTGCTTCAAACATGGTAAACTAAGAATATCGTTAATTTATCTGCGCGTCGGCGGTATGTTTTTTCTGGTAAATTCCCAAAACAAAAACAGTACAAACGATTTATACTATTTAGGATATAAAATTCAAAATGCACAAATTATTCAATGAAATTCTACTTTTTCTTCTAATGTAAATTTTGCAATAATTGGGTAGGATGGAGCATCAGAATCTCCAAATGGAGGGAGGTTGGCAAGCGTGCCTTTTGGCCTTTTCGAAATCGCTCGATAGAATCTTAGAACAACATTTTTTATAGTAATAAAATCCCGAATTAAATTTTTTTGGTGTAACTATGATGTATTAAGTTCTTTCATAAAAAAATAATTTAATATTTATGAACTATTGTTAAAAACTTGCGAGCTGACGTACACTATGCGAGGGGCACGGGCCCTGCAGAGACAAACTGAAAGTAATAAAAGACTACAAAAGAAATACTACCGGTAAAAGTAAATTTACACAAATTTACAATATTAGCAATTAGAAGTTTCAAAAATGGACATGACAGAAATAATTAATGATTTTGCAAATTTAAAAGCAAGAAATAAACAATAATAATTTTTTAGTATTATGAAATGCTGTATATTCATTGACCAAAAACATAGAATTTTTATTTTTGTTATCATTTACTTTTTTATTATGTGTTGATGCAACTTTATATTTTTATTTCTGTTGTTGACTTACATTTTATAAAAATTAACTTTTTTTTTATTTTTATCAACAATACCAAATAAAATTCTTATTTTACTAATTTTTATAAATTCGCTGTTTACATCAGTTTAGTACTCGACTTGAGGTCAGGTCACGGTAATAAACAATCTGACTTAACGCCCAGGTAGTCGCCTGACAAGTGTTTACGGCGTACTAACTAAATAACTTGGGTTGAATGAAACTAGCTCATTATTTCTTATTTTATTATTATTATTTCTATGTGTAATACGTAACTCTAAAATGGCCCGCAAGTTGTAGTGGACTAAACAATTAAACGTATAATTATATATTTGTATGCAATTGTAAATATTCCATTAAAAGGAAGATTATCGATCATTAGATGTGCATGCAGGCAATCAACGGTGCAGCAATTACTTGTAATTACGAAAGCGCAACGCCAAAAAAATGTAACCACTTTGAACATTTAATAACACCACAAAATACAAAAACCAGGCAGTGAACTACATTCATAAAATTTTCAAATATAATTTAATCTGAAAACAAAAATAAAAACAAGGGAAAATTAATGACAAATTTTGAAAAATAAAAAATGAATGAACGCAAAAGAAATTAAAATAGCGTATAAAAAAAAATACATTTCCGAATTACATTATAATGATTCCCAGTGGGAAAAGACGTCCTGTCTTCCGAAGCTTCGTTGGTCTCTGTTGTACATACTATTATGTATACCTATATGCCAAACATTTGTTTTTGTAAAACATAATTTTATTCATCTTAAACCGGTCTCATCAAGAACACCAACAGGAAATTGGCGCCAAAAACGACAAAAAATTCTGATATAACCTAATTTCTCATCAGGACTAGCTTGTGCAATTTTTGCACATGGGAAACAATATTTTATTAATGTAAATTAGATAGACAGGAAAGATAATAATCAAAGTTAACATTTTAGATAATTCTAATGCCTGGGATACTTACCTAAGTTATAGCGTAGTTATTGAAAAGCTATAAATATGCATAATAGGTATCGAGCATTTGAAATGGCAAAAGTGCACCCATTAATTTTTATTTTTAGAATATTCACATAATTTATTGCAAAAGTAAATAAAGAGGAAATTGTTGGCCGATTCTTCGTTTTAATTCATAAATAGGTATTACGTGCGGTTAATTACGTAAGTTGCAAAATCGACGGTATTGGTTTTTTAAATGTCAATATTGTAATGAATGAAACTGCGGATCCTCTTTCATAATGAATTACTTCAACATAATTGACAAATAGTTACTATCGATACATATTTAGAATGGCAGAACGAATCTCTGCGTCTTCTTTTAAATTTGGTTAAAATTCCCTTGGAACATTTTTGGCACAAAACCAAAGTTATTGTATAAAATGCAAACAACGAAATAAACTGAATGATTTTTCTTTATTTTTGAATTCTAAAATGAAAATTAATTAATTTCTTGATTTATCCTTCTCAAAATCTAACAGCTTATAAAGAACGGTGTATTGTGTACGTTATTTCATCAAATGGAATAATATAGTTAATTATTATTTTCTTTGTCTAGATTAAAACATAGTTTTTATTTGTCTGCAATATAACTAAAGGTTATCAAGCAACTGCTGACTAATATGCTAATATTTCATAATTAACTTTTCTAGTTTTTTTTTTATTAAATATGAAAAACGGTGCTTTGGGCGGTTAGAGATGTCTATTAATAGGTTTATGCAACTACACATTAATATTATGGACGCTCTTAAATCAAAAATTTTGATCTTCCGCTGCACCAGAAGATTAACACCTGGTTACAAATTTACAAAGTTCTCATTTTTCTTAATTTTTATTCTTTTCAAATAGAGAAGGTGAAGCAATCGATAGTATACCAACGAAAATTCTTTAGTTTTCGCTTGTTTCGTTATAATTTATTAAATATGTAATTGGTACTAATTAGCATTAATATGTTATAAAATCTGACATAGAAATAACTGTATTATCAATATGTCCAGGTTATTCTACATAACATTACGAGTCGTTGTGGTGCAATAAAACTTACGGTAGCTGGCGGCGCCAAGTTAAATTTGCAAGCACTAAAAACGCGATCCTTTCACCTCTTACGACCAAGTGTAAGTTGGAGAAAAACAGAAGCTGCTGCGATTCAGATTTATAACACCCTGGGGCTATTTCTCGCGTTCCCACGATCAATGAATGAAAGAGGTACGTTCGCGGGGTCAGTATACTTCTACTACGTATGCCCGAGGGTTACACTAAATCAGACAACAGGAAATATTAGTATTTATATAAAATAAATGTTGAAAAAAAATTATGCAAACGACATATTACAATATAGCGGGTGTGTGATAGTCCTGCGCTAGCTCGTTATGGCCTTTTTCCCCATGATTGTATAGCGCCCTGTGGGCCTAGAGATTAAAACACTTCGGACTTTACTATTCATTCATCTTGGATTTTTATGTAGTTTAACCGTATTCAGATCTTATCGATCCACTTCCTCGCAATTTTTATTTCAATAATAAAAATAAAATTGTGTTAAACATAGTAGTATTCGATACATTAGCAATTTGCCATATCTAGATAATATTAAAATATTACACTATATTGGCATTTGCATTTTAATTATAATGACTCAACACTAATCGTGCAAGTTATTTAATTCAATAATTTCATTAACATTATTAATTAAGCTTCTGAAATGCTATTTTTGTAAATTATTGTGCCAGCATTTTTAATTGAGAATTAATGGCTACTGTGTAATTAAAATTTTTTTAGCAAAACTAAAAGTTGAAAATGTTAACAGATTTTAACTGTACTTATTATCTGGGTATATAAAATTAACTGTTCTATATTATTTTAGGTGGCTCTTTATAATTTTTCCAACATTATTTTTAAACATTTTATTATGATACTTCAAATATTTTACAAGTAAAATACATTTCTTTAAAAGCCACAATAATTTGTAACATCATATTAGCATATCCTAACAATAGTACCTCTTGATGCTTCTAAATTTACCAAAGAGCATGTTTTTAGAGCAGCTCTAATATCGGAGCGTGCCAAGCGAGGGCGTTGCATGCTGAAGATCAAACATACAAAATTAATAAACCATAATAGGAGTAGGCATGTAACACAATGGTATTGTGATATTTATTATACCCAATATCATTAATATTAGGTATAATATATAAATTATATTTAATATTTCACAATTTTTTTTTGTATTATATGTTGAAAATATTAAAACAAATATTAATATAAGAAAAAATTATATTTTTATAATAAGTAATCACGATTGAAAGTTGGAAGCAGTGTATAGGTAGTTCGGTATTATAGTGAATTGATTTATTAGATTAAAAAACGTCACGAATGAATTGCGATAAAATCGGTGTTTAATCACACCGAATTTTCAATAGTTTTTATGCATTTTGTTGGTCGAGTATAACGAGTTCAACCTCTCTCATATTAAATTTATTATTATGTACCTTATTAATAAAAGAAACATTAAATTTGTTATTTAAAAAAGATGAAACTGGACGATAATTTAAAAGCTTGCATGCTACAGTAATTTTCCAATAAAATGATTTACATCAATTGACCAAATCAAATTAAACTTTACAAATAAAAGACCCATCTGATTTAATTTTTTGTGTTAATTTTGGATCTTCTATGTAGATTACATTGATTAGATATGTATTTATGTATGGTGTAATTAAATGGAAGTAAAATCGTTGAATTGAAAGCGGTGCTTTTATTGTTGTGTGGAAGGCCAAAGCTTGGCATTCTTTACTAATTAAATGAAAATAGAAAATTTTATATTAATTCGACATGAAATTTTTAAAACTTGTTTGCAATTAAAATTTAAAATTTTGTTGCATGATTTTTTTTTAAATAAATTATTTAGCATTTTTGTATTGCTAACTACTATTTTACAATTTTATTAATTATAACAATCTTGATATTTTATCACATATCCACGCAAGTTTTAATTATTTACATTTGTGATTGTTAACATTCAGACATAAAATATTCTGTCAGTATTTAACTATACATCAACGATCAAAGTCGGTCAGGTCATGCAAGTTATACGGTTGACTTTTGTAATTTAGAACCAAAGCAAAGAAATTTTAATATGAATTTCTCATATTTAATGAGCATAATATGCAATGTACTTCTTCACTATATTTTTTTGAAATAGTTTCAATATTATTATATGTCCTTTGTATTGTGGACACTTACATCAATATTATATCAAACGATCCTATAAAATAACTTTTTCTAATAAATTCAAAAATTTTTTTTTTATTTCAATATATCCAAAATATAGTAAGAAATCACGATTTGATAGTTTCAAAACGGTTTGGAGTGCTGAAGAAACAAAGCTAAATAATATAATACTTTAAAATTTAAAAACAAAAATTTTCTATATGATTTTTATAAAAACATATACTCGTAGTAGGTATCAGGTACATAGATACTAGTTGGCCTATATTGGTACATGTAGGAATAGTACAATTTATTTAAATAATTATATTATATTTTTTTGTTTACAAATTAGTGAAGTGCTTTGATATAGTATGTTGGGCCAAGTGAAATATACTTCTGATATTCGTGCTCATAAGTGTTTGACCCTAAAAATGTACTTAAAAAGTTACTAACATTGAAATAAGAAGTTATATCATCTTTGTCAAGTAAGATAACCAATGTTTTTTTTAATTACGATAAACGTGCAATAGTTTTTCTTGTTTACACATGGTATATCCGACTAAAATCGGTTCTTAATAGTATATTATATAATAAACATGCAAATGACACTTTTCTCATTAGAATGTAATATTCATTTATTAGCATCAATAAATTGCGAATATCAACAGTGAATCAGAGTCAAGTGAAATGCTTCTCCCTCCGCCCTCCAAATTGAATGTATGGACCCTATCTAGTCTAGATGAATGTTTCATAATCATCAGAAATATACTAAATATTATAAAAATTTTAATTCAATTTAATGTACGTACTTCCCAAGAAATGGTGGGCAATACCCAAACGTTCAGAACAAATTCCAATAGACTATCCTCTTCGGTCTTAATCTGACTCTATTTGCTTCAAATTGCAAATAATGTATTTATTTTTTTAATTAAAACAATAAACGACGCACATTTGAACAAAGATAGAGTCAGCCACATCCTTCCTTTTGCGGACATTTTGTGATAAGGCAAAATTGATAAGAAATCTGGTAAGCAATGGTCACACATTTCTAATTTCCTGCTGTTACATTCGCGTTCATCGCGACTGAGATTTGGTGTTTGTCGAGGCTGATTATAATAATAGAAGTGCATATCGGTTTAACTTGATGATAATACTATTATCATCAATTAGGGATTTCCTATACAGTGGTAAAGTTTACGAACACTTAATTGGGCCCATGTATTGATTTCATCTATGTTGGTACGTTATTTTGTTTTTCCCGCTTTTTCGTTTCCATTTCGTTTTTTCTCGATTAACATTTTAAAACTTCTATTAAGTATTCTGATTAAATAAATTAAAAATATTGTAACGCTTTAATGGCTTAATAGTTTCCAATTTATTTAATGGTAAAATAGTCATTGTCTGTTTTTAAAACAATTCTTCACAGTTCCTAGTTGATTCGTTTCGTAAATTTTTTAACCTAACTGTCTCTCTTATTGTTACGAAATGTGCGTTTTTATTATTAAAATTATACTTGCACTAATGTGCTTTATTGCCTATCAAGAGGAATTCATTTTGCCTGAATTATAGACGCATAATTCGTAATTTGGTACCAAGAAGTGTATTAATTGTCGTAATTCATTCGAATTGTTTATATTCACATGCCTGTAAAAAGGGGGTGGTGCGCAACAGAGCACACCTGTAAAAATTTCCCACACTAAAAAAACCACCTGTATATATTGACACGCTTCGCAAAACATGGAAGCGGGAATATAATGTGTGTATGTATGTGTAGTATGTTTGTATATTTTTTGGATTTAAATTTTTGACCAATGCAGATTTTTCGTACTACAAAAGAAAGTACAATCCATACAATATCTTATACCTAGTTATTATTTAATTTCTTCGCCTATTGAGATTAACAGTTTGGTTATCCCAAAACAGGAAGACTATAATTTATGCTAAGTTTCGTTAAATAAGACATTAACAAATTAACAATTGTTATTTATAGATTTTAAACGTGTAATAAATACAAGACGTTTTTGGTAACACGAAAAGTCCATTTTGTTGTACTATTTTATGTTTCCCACGCTGCTCTAATTTACTGGTGATGGTGGAAACACACGTGGCCTTTAATTTTAATGTTTCAGCTTATACATAGAAATAAAACCTAATGATCTGCAAACAATGGGTAAACATTATTATTACCTGAGCAATGTTCAGTGTATATTGGTGCATTTTGCTTCGAAAATTAAATTGGTGTAATAATTACAGTTGTTAATGTCAAGCTACTTTGTATACACTCTTCAACTATGTACTTACTTTGTTATCACGAATTAGACTCTCCTTAATAAATTTAATCCTGTTTATTGAGGTAATTTATTTATCAATCCACCCACAATATATCTGTACCAGCTATAGGTATAATAAAGATAGATGGTCCTAAGATATACTATGCATATATGCAAGCAAATGCTATGTATGCTGCCTCCATAATTGCTCCAATTTTGAACATTTAATTTTTTTTGTGGGAATTAAATTAAATATAATTTAAAGTAATAGTATATGTACCTGTTAATCAAAATTTATAAATAATAACTCTTCCAACTTGAAACTTAATATCTAACAAAACTAATTTGCATTGCAAATAAAGCACCTGCGCTTAAATTTTTCCCATGAATGCTTTGACACTTGTGTGTGTGGTGTATAGTTTGATGTTATTTACGCAAATGTTTATTAACCTCTTTTTTCATAAAAATATAAGTGTTTTTGTTTAGAAAAATTATATTTTTACGTCAGCATTTTTCAATTTTTTTTCTATAACCGTTTGTTTACAAATTAACATCTTTCGTCTCACCAACTGCATTTTTTTTAAATCTTTCTTTTATTGTTTGATTAAAAGAAGAAGTTATAGGCAACATTAATTCAGTGTTCTGAGAACGTCTACGTTGCCAAAATATTTACAAAGAAATAATTAGTCATTTAGAGTAAGACGTGAGGGGTATGTTAAGAGGTCATAAGGGAGACAAGAAGGTGCACAAAAGGGGACCACTTTGGCGGAACCACGGTCCGGTAATCCGCCGAGCCCGACCGCGCCCACAGACATCATGATAATTTTCTTTTTCAAGTCTGTAATATTAAGACTAACCTTTTGACTCAACAATAACATGGGGTATTAAAAAACGAATGTAGGTATTTGATTAAAATCAAGTAATTTCAGAGTGAAAACGAAATCCCAGCAGGTCGTTGTTTACTCATGACACCGGTTAGATGTGTCCACCAGCCGAGCATAGTACAGGGAATCCCGATCTTACCCCTAATTCATCGAAACCAAGGAGCAAAGGAATCAATATCGATTCATTTTTAAAGTGACTTTGAAAACCATTTAAATTCAAAGTACGACTTTTCTATTATATACATAGTGTAACTGTGTCAATAGAGCGGGCATAGTTAAAAGATTATTAGCAAAGATGAACGACTGCAAGATCAATCGGCTCAATAGATTCCAACTTCATTATCGGTTTGAATTTCAAAGTGGTAGTTAATTCGTGCAAAGAAGGCAACCATGCACGTACATGTATGCCTCGCAGCTACTTCGTATTGTCTAGGGCTTATTTATTTGAATACCCTACTTAGGTTTATATTATATTGCATTCATGCGACCGATCTTCCATTTGCTAATTAAACATTATTAAAAAATTATATTTTTAATTAACAGAACAATAGAACTACAAGAATTTGAAATCTGGAAAGGTACTCCAACAGCACTCGATAGTTTATTGGAACGTTCAAAATATTAAATTCGATTTTCAATGTATGAAGATATTATCAGCATTGATTTAGTTCTCATCGAACCATAATCTCGCAACTATTCTATATTGTTTAATTAACCTTTACCTTCGTTTTTGCTACAACGCATTTGCATTCAACAATAACTAAATTTAGCACTTTTAATTGGTCTAGGTACCCAATTAAGTTGTTAAGCAAAATATTAATTAATTTTCAACATACGTACACATAATGTACTGGTGTGATGGATGACTGGAAGTAAAGGAAAAAAGTTTTCACGGTTCAACGTAGTTCCTACATTTACTCAAAAGTAACTATTTTATACAAAGGTCAAGTAAAGGACATTAAGAATATCCGGTTGATAATTTTGTTTTAGCATTTAAATTAGTGCCGTTTACGATGATTGCACATAAAAATTAAGTTAATTCAAAATGGAGTCGAGTGGCGCAGACACCGGCCTGAGAGCTATACCGAGCGATTTCCCACAATAGATAACGAGCTATTGTTTCTAACACAATCGTATAACTTACTTTTTTTTACAATTTATACAAGTGTAATTTAAACGCACGGTCAGTAAAATAAGTAACAAACTTTATTGTAGCCAAATTTAAATAATTATCTTTCAAAATATAAAATAGTTCATTTTGGATAGGCCATTCGTATATTATGATATTGTATACTAGGTACGTGCATACGTGTTTCTGACTTTGGTAACCATGCTAACATAGTGATACCAATATGAGTATTGTATTTAAAATTTGTTAATATAATTAACAATTGAATAATTTTAACTAAGCGTAAATGGAAATTTATGTAAATGGAACCAATAGTTGCTTACACTTCTATGAATATTTTTAAATTGTACAGACAAGAAGTGCGGTTTTAAATTGAGCAAACCACTGTTTAGAAAACCATAGCATTTTTTTGGTAATAATTTAACTAAAATTTTTTTTCAAAATTAAAGTTTTAAAATATTGCAAACAATGAAAATGTTGCTGGCACTGTAATCTGCGATGGTCACTTATGATGCGACTGTACATAAACATAACGACGAGTTAGCTTCATAGTTATTGTATTTACATGTAATGACCATTAAAAACAAACAGCCAGTGGCATGTGTGTTGGGTAGCGAAGCGTTAAGTCGCTCCCCGAAGGCCTCCATTTGAGCACAACTTTTCACCTTCTTTGTGTTGAGTTCGTCTAAATTGGGGAGAAACTTTCAGAGAAAATCGGTGTTCTAAAATGTATTTAAATTGTATATTTTGATCTGACTCACTGTTTGCAATAATAATAATATTGACCATGTAGTAAATTTAATGATTCAATAATTGTAAATAAAAAATAAGAAGAATAACCACATAAACAAACCATCTCACAAATATACCGCTCAGCCAAGAGCTCTACGCAGTTATAATAACATATTGACTTGCTCAATTAAATGGGATAATAAATTCAAAATAATTCTTCTTATCGACACTCTTTGTCAAAATATCCATTACCGATTTTATTGCTCAGGAAGTCGACGCTCTTACCGTACGGCTAACCTGGCACCTCTGTGAGAACTTATCTGTTGTCTTAGATTGCATTGCAAGAGCTTGCAACAAACAATCGAATTAAAATATAGCATATTACTCTGAATCTGAGATGCATGGCCAAAATTATCCCGAAAATCGTATATTCCTGATTGATAAAAAAATAAATTGTCTTACTGTATTTGATTTTTAAAATTTAAAATATTATGTAAGTATGTAAAGTATATTATGCATTTTGCAAAACATATTGAAAATTTGTTAGTTAAAATACCAAGTTGAATTTGTATTTGAAATATAAAGTATAAATAAAATTTAAAATGCAAATTAAAAAATTTTATTCAAAATACAAAATAGGTATCTATATTAAAAAATTTTATGTAGAATTTAAAATACAATATGTATATAAAACACTCCCGGTGTCAGTTTTCGAAAGTGTTCTTTTCAAAAATTTCTTCTATCAAATCAATTTATCACAATTTAGTTTGTATTATTTTTTCTTTTAATGGGATTTAAAATAATATTTAATAATTTTCATGGAGGTAATATAAAAAAAAGTTCTTTCCTGTACGCCGCTGTGTCAACAGCATTCGTTGAATTCCCCAACCGGATAATTATCTATTTACATTGCTATCTGTCAATATTTTGTGATGTATGTGTAAAATCCCTCACAATTACAATTTTCACTTTCAAAATGCGTTCATCAAATATGAATGACGACGACTTTGCTCCAATTGTTAAATTAGCATGATTGCATGATTTGTTAATTGAAGGTAAACTTACCATTGGCAGATAAATCGGTACCAACAAATGAAACGTATTTACTCTTTAAACATTGTGAAACATTTTGTAAGTAATTTAAAATACCTAACAATTTTTACGCATACACTAAATTTCAACTAATAAATTATTTGTTAATTATATTGATGATATCCTTGATAATTTTAACAGTCCGTTATATTTCACGTTATTTAGGATTAATCTCTGATTTGAAATTTGTTAATCTCTGATTGATGCTGATTCAACAGCAGTGTTGAATCACAAATATTTGGGAGGTCATAAGAGAGCAACTGCTCAGTGCGGTCTTCAGGCCGCACAACCTTATCTATTTGTAAAATCACATTCTCATAAATTAACTGTTCTACCAATTTAATAAAAATTTTATAAAATGATACTCCCATAATTTTTTTAATTTATGACTGAACTTTTAAACACAAAATTATGTTTAAAAAACTATTAAATTTCAAAATTTAAAGATAATGAGCATTAAAAAGACACTAAACCTTTAAAATTCCCATTAAACATTTTAATTTTCTAATTTAATAACTATTATTGATGTAAATACTACTGAGAAAATATAAGTGGAACTTTTTTGTATAGTAAAACAAAGGGGACAGTTGCCCCAGTGGATTCCGAATTTTTAAAAATTAAAAATAATTTAAATATTAGAAATATGAAAAATTAGTAAGTTTTATTTTTTTATTCTTAGAAAAATTAAATCAGGTAAAGAAAGTTGTAAACTAATAAATTTTAATCTGGCTGCTACCTAAAATGCAATGGTTTTATTTCCGTTTTATTGTTTTATTGGGGAGACTGTTTATTCTAATTCTTCAATTTTAAAATAATATTTTGAAACATTTGGAAAATACGAAATTAAGTAGTGTACCTGCTTCTTCTTCTCGGTAGCGAAAATATTAAAGTAGCTAAATTTCGACATATTTTTACTGCATATTATATAAATATTATTTTGGAATTTTTGTTAAATGAATATTCCAAGTTCAATTAAATATTACTGTCGTCTTATTTATAAAGCGAAAACTAAATTATGTTCTACAATAGCCTTCTTCCATATTATCTGTTAAAATATTTTTATTTGCAGAGAATAAGTTCCACTTGGGTGCTTTCTTTTGATTTAGCCTGACTCACACGTTTTTTATAAGCGTATTTTATGTGACCATAACAAAGTATCTTAACTCGGCCGGTATAATTAAGAAAACCTTAAATTAAATTTCTTGCTATAATAAATTTATTACTAACTCTGAATTAATTATGCAAGGCATTTTTTTAATCCGCGACAAGACGGACGTTAAAAATCAAAATACACAACTATTACTTCCGTTGACCTTTATTATTATTTATTTTAATTATACTCATGTTAAACATATCTCGCTTTTTATGCTATTAAATTAAGATAAATTTTTGTTTATCACTTGTTGCATTACACACCTACGATAAATCTGATATCGGGTATTATTCATCTAATTATCATGGGACCTACCTAGATTGAAATGTTCAAATAAATCGAGACAACAAAAGGAACAATTTTAAATATTTAGATTAGACATTTTTTTAATTCTTCCATGGTTTAACAAAAACTGCCGAAAAGAATAGTATGTATATACCTACAATATTAAATAATATATTTTGATTGTAAATTTCTTCCGCTCAAGTTAGGAAGTTATTACAAGTTTTTCGGCAGTTCCTGTGCTTATAAATTTTTTTACAAGTCTATAAAAATAAATTTCGACAATTATTTTTAAATAGTAAAAACTGGGGAGAATTTTATAAATTTTGAGTTTATTGCAATGATAAAATATTTTAGGTTGTTTCAAAATATTAGTACTTGGGATTCAGTGGAATCCAAAACTTACAATTATTATCATACAATTTAATATCTTTTAGTTATTTTTAGTAGTGCTATCTATTGACCACAAGAGGTATTTTCAAAATCTAGGACGAAAATATTTCGATATTGCATGGAAAATTTTAAATTGTTATTTTAAAGAGTCTCATGCTAGATTTTAAAGCGGTTATAAGGTGAATGAAATGAAGTTATTGTTCAGACTGTTACTATTGCTTTTAGTAATGCAGTAATCCAAGCTGCTAAAAGCTTCAAAAACAATACCGCGACCACGATGCTATTTACAATTAGACAATAATATTATAGTAGATGCTAAAAGCTCAAAGGACACTGTCTGAAATAATACAAGCAAAGATTTTTTGCTTCTCAGAATCTCGGCGCTAGATAGCCGCTCCAATGCACCAATGCGCTTTTGGAGATCTGGTAAACAATTCGAGTTGTATTAAAATATATTGTAATTTTTACTATATTGTGTGAAAAACTCTATACATTGGAATTCCACTGAAAATATCTCGGTATGATTTATAAAATTATCAGAATGTTTAGATATTGAAAAATCTGTAATGTTCGCGGTTTAATCTTTGTACCGTCGACATCAAAAGAGAAAATATGAAATTGCTTATCAGAAATTCGAAATATTCTGCCGATAAGTTCTCTAAATGCAAGCACATAATTGTAAATATTTATAATAAATGAAGTTTTCGTAAATAGAATTTCTGCTGATTTTTTTTCAATGTTAATAAAACATCAAAATAATTATGGATTGGGTTTTTTAATTTAAAATTCAAAAATTGTTTTCAACGAATTCATATAGGTAAATATAACAAAAATAAACACTGATACGAAAAAATGACCAATGTTTTATCTGAATAAACTAAAAAATTCCCCGTTTTTGAATTGATTATTTCGGATAATTACACTGTATCTTAATTATGTGATAATTTATTACATTATATCGTATTAATTTTCTATTCTTTTGAATATTATTCAGTCTGGTTGTTGTTCACAACAAATTGTATAAAAATTTATATTGCTTAGAATTACAATAATAAAATTTTCTACGCAGTTAGTATATTTAATTTGTCTTCAATCTTCATTGTTCATTACTTATTATTAGCAGTAAAATTAATTATTTATGACAAATTTTGCAATAAATTAATCGTTAAAATCATAAATTTTAAAGAGATTTGCAAATTAAAAAATAATTCTTTTGTTATTAGCATCAGTAAATAAAAATGTTTCTGTGGTAGGTAGATACATAATTTAAATACGATTTATGTAGATTTGTATTTGTGACAAGTAATTTATTCTGGGTGGGTAATTACAATTTGATTAATCTTATCATACTAGTCGAATCGACACGATCATTATAGTTTCAAAGTCACAACAATAAGCCATAATGTCCTTGGGCCCTTGGCCAATCACAACTGCCAACTCTTTACCATATCACTATAACATCCTGCTTCTCTAACCACTCATCACGATCGAGAGTAATGTAATTAGTAGGTACTATTTGTGCTTATTAGCATAATTTAATTTTAAATGCTAAATAGTTTAAAATTTATAACAAATATTCAATACTTTTGATGCCGAGATTTTCTACCTGCCTGCTTATACACTGTGCAAATTTTAATTTCATATTTTTTGTTTGATATTTCGGAACGAAAATTGAATTAGTCATAAACCATTAGTAAGCTCGTGCCCATTGACCCGAACTGATGGTATACAATACTGTAAAACTATTTGTTATGACGTTATAGCTACGACTTCCTTTTTAATCCAGATCTCCCGTATCCTGTTTTGAGTGTCTATGTACTCTTTGACTGACAATTCAGCTGTAACAAACCACTTCTTAACCTTTTATAGCACCGTCCGTCGACTGGCATTCTTAAGATTATGTTTGCGTAAAATCTAATTATGCATCCATTGGCTCTGATTGGATTAGAAGAGATTGCAATTTTCACCTCGTGCAAAGATTTCTTGCCTAACAGGAAACTGGAAGTTTTTTACTTTCATTAAAATTCTTTATAAGCTATATTAGTAAATTTTTAACATTTTGCCATCTTCGAGTTGTCTCGTCTCGTAAAATAATTAAACTTGTTAATACAAATCATATTTATGCTATAATAACGACGGACGCCAGCTTTGCTGCAAAACAAAAAACTTTTCAAATAATTGCTTACGTTATAATTATCTAACTTTTTGGGAACTTCCTTCTAGGCAAGACGTGTTCTTACTACATATGTATATTTATTTATGCTTACACAGGAAGTAATAATATGGGATGTAACTTATGTTAAATTACATAGTACTCGATATTCAAAAATTATCCAAAATCAGAATATTTGGTGAAGAGTAAAGTTTTGACACACATTTTGACCTAAATAAAATAATAGTGCACCAGCTGATCATAATATCTTAATTTTCCCCTCCTACGACACAGTTTTGGTAGCCGAGGGGCATGTCGAACAGCCTGAGGTTTGCGTAGAATGATGAACAACTTCCGTTGTGACGTAGCACTAGCTGAAACTCATCTTAACTTCAGCCTGTTATCTCTGGTCTACTACTATACATTTGCTCCCACACTTGCAGCACTTTTGTTTAACCATTACAGCTTCAAAGATTTTAATAAGATAAACGTCTTCTTTAACCTAATCAGAAGCTGAAATTTAATGTTTTACTTCTTTATTAATTCATAACTAAGGTAATTGAAAATATAATCACGATTGTGTACCACCAAGTCACGATTTTTTTAAATAATTAGAAGGTTAAAATTTGGTATACAAATAGATTGATTAAAAAGGAAACTAAATGTTCTTTCGATTTTTTTTGATTGGACAGGCAACGTCGATGTGAGGAACCCCATTGGTAGAATAAACTTGATGTGGATTCTTTAAAACGTGATGGTAGGTTTGCAAAACTCGTCAAGTAAATAAAATGTATGCAATAAACCATTTGGACAGTGCTTATAGCTATTTCTTGTCAACAAGTGGTTGTCGGATGATATTCAAATGTGCCGATAACGTAGGGGTCAGGGTAAGTCAATTCTGTCATGACAATGCCCCGCGACTCTTGCATATTCATAGTTCTTATATTATATGTAGATTTTATCGATTTACATAACGAGTAACACTTGTTGACGTTATGACTTTTATTGTTTGCAACTTTGATTTTAATTAATATTAAAAAAATTATTATTAAATTAAAAATGATATATTTATTTTAATTCCAGTTGTGTATAGTATCCGCATCAGGTAGAAATTTTGAAAATATTTTTGATTTTTTTTGAGAAACGTACCATGTGTAGCTATGCGTACTATAAGGATCTCGAGGGGAGGCTCGGTGACAGCTATAGCCTCTACGCAAGGTCGCCGTACACTTCCGGCGGCTATGCGAGGGTGGGATCCCTACCGTTTCCGGTCCACATCTACCCTTACATAACACGAATGTTGATTATGCCAGAAATTTAGCACAGTTGTGTCAGGTATTTTCTCATAAAAATAAAGCAAATGTGGTCGGTCCCTGGGACATGCAAACCTATCAGGTTTTTTTGTGTTATTTAAATTTTTAGCGTCTTTACAAGAGTGAATTTCTATAAAGTAGTCTCGGATAAAACGATTCCACATTATGTTGGACAATCAAGTTCCTTGCAGATTTACAGTTAAAACAACTTCCTAAATGTTGCTCTAGGACAGGTTATCTAGATAATTTCAGATGAATATTTCAAAGCTGTCCATTATTGACGATATTATCAGTCTCCTATGCTAATTTTATTCCACGCTTCGAAACACTGTTGTATCTTCTTCGAGCATCATCTGATATAACTATTTATTAGTTAGATTAAGATCGAAGCTCAGTTGACGACGTTTTACCTTATTTTCTTAGTATGCAATCAAAAGTACACAATTTGCGAGGGTACAAAATGTTCTCCGTTACCGAGATTTCTAAAGGAATACCTTTTGTATTACTATTTTTCCTAGAATTTACGACTCAAATTTTAAGTCTACGTAAATGCAGGTGTGTAAAACCATGAATGAGCTTCATTCTCGAACAACAACGGGAAGAACTACTAGAACGATATGCTGTATATATCTAACATACACAGTAACATAGCAGGTTGATAAATTTTATTTTTAGTGTGTAAGTAAGAATAGCTCTCATTGATGTTTTAATTTTAGTATGTTGTAACAATTTGGTTTATTCTGGATGTAAAAAAAACATAATAATATTTGATAAATTTACGGAACAAAAATCGTATCGTAAAGTGATATTTTAAATGATCGACCACACAGCCGATAGCAGGTCAAAAACCACACATCCGATTCGATTATCATAATTAAAATATTAGGCAAAAAACATTTTAGTCTGAAATATTATTTATTAAGCAACCAGGTGAGATAGGAAACGACCAGCTTCGGTCATTCGAGTTTTTCTCACGGCTCCGTACGTTTCCGAACATTCCCCGCACTACGTGCACCCGCTTGGAGAGTATTCATTCATAAGTTGGTGAACACATGGAGGGAGTAGCGACGTTTTTGAGACTTCACAAGCCATTGAAGTTTGCGTTGTACAGGTGCGCTCCACAATATTTCTTTGTGTCTTTATTGAATATCACGCGATCGTGAGCTTTGCTCAAGTGGAAAGTTCTTAAATTTTATAAACAAACCGGATAAATTATTGTTAAAACGTATACATCGAACCGGTTCACTACTCTTAACGTAGACAATCGACTTTTAAATTTATTTAAAGAAATCGAAAGTGATTTATATTAAATTCGAATTTGAAATTTCATATAATAAACCATCAAGCAAGTTCGCGTAATTTGGTGTAATTAATACATATCGTGCGATGTCTTATAAGAACGGTGCTTTAGTGTATTTCGAACTATTTTGAAAAAGTACAGGAAGTAAAGGTGCTTTCTTCGCATTTCGACAACAAAAAATTGTGTCAAAATGAGTCGGACAATTCAGTACAGATCACAGTTATATTAACTTGGTCTTCTGTCTTGTGGTTTATTTTAAGCTGAGCTAAAATAGATTCAGTGACTACGATTCGAAAGAAAAGGGGAACATTTGCAATAATCCATTTCGATCATATTATGAAGGAATCGTGTATATTTTAAAATTGTACTCGCAATTATGACACAAAAATGGACACGCCAATTAATATAAACAAAGTGGATGTAAAATAATTGTTTGTTTAAAAGTTTGTTGTTTATTAAAATTGCTACCTAATAAGATGAACAAGTACTTGAATGAAATTGTGAGTGATTCTATTTTTATTTTTAAATATCGGTGGTGTAATTTTTACTAAATTAGTATAAGTTCCTCTCATAACGCCGTACATTATCTAGTCACATATGTACATAGATTCGTCGGATCTGTATGCCGGGATGGGAATTAAAACAATGAAGGCTTTCAGCAGACAAAAACCAGGTTAGTTACAATTACAATACCTGAACATGAAAAAAGATAATGGACTTCTTTGCTGAAAAGTATCGCTTTATCTCTTTTTACTTGGTGCCAGGCAGATATAATAATCAAAATCTTCTTGAAACCTGTTGAATGAAGCGCACTGTTGAGTAGCTACTTTCAATTTCATCTTGCAAGTGTAATTTTTAAGTCTCAGTTCACTTGTTTTATATTAAAATATAATTAAGTATTTTCGTTTTATGGCACCACTTTAAGTGCCTTGACACAATTTGCAGAAAATTATCTTTGGAATTCTCGGTAGTTTTACAAAATATAATTCGACTGCTCTGTGCTGAGTTTCAATCACTAAGGGCGCCAATGTCTAATGCAGGACATGACAAAACCACTTTAACAGAAAAAGGAACAAACCAAGGCGACACGAACCTACTTATACCTAAATTAAATCCAAATTGTTGGCGGTATTTCTGTGTTCTCTCGTTTTCAAAATTCATTTCGCTTTCAATTTTTTCCCATTCCATTGTTTAAACCGTTGAACGATTTTGGAACTATTTCAAATTTAAATGGTTTACTGGGCGACCAATCAACGAATTGCATTAACGCACATGCGTGGAATTTTTGAATGTTGAATATGAATCTTTTCCGTATATCTTCTCATAAAATATCGTAAGAATTTTCCGTTGGTCAAAATTAATATATTTTGGTATTATCTATTTCTAACCATATAAAGTGATAAAGTTTTGTTATCAAAGAAACAAACCGCAGGTTAGGGTGTATGGTATAATTTTTGTTCTTTCCATAATATACCAATTTATTATCACGTCACAAACGCAATAGTTTTATTGCCCATTCTTTTGCTTAATTTTATTTTGTATCGCTCACAAAATATTATGAGACAATCTGCAGACTATAACCAGAGGAATAGATCAACTTAATTTAGAAAGGGTTAATATGTTGTATATCACCTACCTGCAACCTCAAAATTACCCCCATGAGTAATTGGGCTTACGATTAGTAACAAATTTAGCCACGAGCGGGATATACTATTTTTTACACTTCCGAAATATGTATGCACGCCTTATGAAACGAGACTGCACGTTGTTTTTCTCCTACCGTCTTCTATAATACGTAATCTTGTTTCGATATGCTACTACATAACAAAAAATCATGACAAATGAATAAATTATAAATGCAACTTTAAGTCACCGAAACAACTAATTGGCCATTTCAGCTACTAATGGAAACAGCGATAACCAATCACTTTAGCCTCGGAAGTGTACAAAAAAATTATCTAGTATTATACATTTTAATTATTAAGTTACCGAGTTTATCAATCTCCAGTTACCTATAACCAAAAATTTATTTCTACAGAAATAACCGTTAGAAGAATATTGTATATAACTCTTTGGTTAGGGATATCCCATGTTAAAACACTTGGCATTGAATAGATTTTTTAATTTTATTTTTCAAAATTGTTTATTGCTTTGAATTATTGTAATCTGCAAATATCTGCACGATATCCATAACGAATGTTAAATCACAGCTCAGAAATCTTCCTGCTATTATGTATGACCTATAAAAATAAAATTCTTTTCACGGATAGAAGCTCAAATAATAACAGGTTATGAGCCCAGTTTGCGTACTTTTCAATATAACAGATCTTAGAGGAAATATAGTTATATCTAATTATTTGTAAGTAGATAAAAATAATTTTCTCCACCAAAGGGAATATAAAAGTCATCTATTGCATTGAACAACTCGAAAACAACTTGAAAAACTAAAGACAATGAATAGATAAATTGAAACTTGGGGGAAAATTTAGAAACCAAATTAATTTTGTTACTTATTAGATGTTTTTCTCTCAAAAAAATTTATATTGCAAAATTGAGAACTCATTAATCGCTTTTACAATGAAAGCTTAACCTTAGCTGCGTTGATCTCGGTATCAATTTTTTTTAGAAGTTTTGTTTGAATAAAATACTACCATATACAATGAAAATTTCATTGAATCAATGAACTCTCAACCAATAGACTAAAGTCCACTGTATTTATGTAAACTTTATAATATTAATAAAAACACTTTATAGTGTTTATAAATTGTTCATTGTATATATGAATTTGTTCGTTGTATTTATGAAAATTTCATATTTCTTTTAGTGTGAAAGTAATAATTTGGCAATTTACAAGAAACTGGGCTATAAAGCAACATATACTGAAGATATATAGGTATACCAAATTTGAAGTTAATCAGTCAAATATTAAATCAACCACTTTAACAATTTAATTTTGAAAAAAAATACATTTTCAAAAATCTGTAGGTAAAGATACTATGAAAATTCTAAAAATCAAAAAAATAGAATACCGCCTTAAATGTTGTGTCGTGGTGTATCCAATCTGCTGTTAAAATGTCTAAAATTGGTTGTAAAAATTCGCTGAGCTTCAGAACAACAGCTGGCCGTTAATATCACAAAATGTAGGTGTGTAATTCCGGGAGTTTGGGAAACAGAATATCTTGTAAGTGAAGAGTTATTCAGTTAGTAACGTTGAAGGGTATTGCGGGAACTCGGGGGCAAAAATTAGGAGTATAAGCTGGGAACTGGGAACCTCAATCACTGAGGCGGCCAGAGGCCGCCCGTGCAATCTTCTAGTAGTCGCACCAAGTAGAATGTTTATCCTTTCTTTGCTTACATGTTATACAAATATATTTTGTATTATATATAATATCTATCGTGATCCATTAAAGTAACACAAACGCTCTAGTTAAAATGTTTCCCCAGACCCCCCCGGTTTCAGATCGATGGTTTATTTGCATGTTCTATAATTGATTTTAATAAATAGGCCCTTACACTCTGATAACCTCAGTTTCTCACTAATTATTTGGAATACCCTTAGTTTTTGAAGATTAAAATTACATTTCTAGTCTTCGCCCCCTCTCACTTCTTCTCAAAAGGCATAATATCTTCTTTTAGAAGCTGTAATATTTTTGAATAGTGAATATTTGCTATTTTGGTGCTTTTTCTTATTTTTTTTTGTCTATTTTACCTTAACCCTTAATCGTTATCTTATGGTCACTGTGTTTATTTTGTTGTTTATTTTACGTTTCGTTCAAAATTACTCATTATGGATTTCAGTACTTTAAGTTACATCACTCCTAGTATGTTGACAAACGGGGCTGGTCAAAAGTTGCCTTGTTTTATTTATAGAAAAGAAACAAATAAGCTAGCGGTCACTGTGACCGCACGATAGTGTTACTGTAATTTTTATGCTTCTAGTAAACGTCCCATTTAAAGATTATAAACTATCATTATTATTGTTTATACAACTATGTAAAAGTCTACAAATCGATTTTTAATTATTATAATATAATGTTAATTCCTTTTTTGTTTTTAAATAATGTTTCGGTAAAAAGTCAATGTATGGTTGTGCATTGCATACAAAAACTGTGATTTTCAAGTGTTGTGATTTTTGCGATGTAGTGTTTTTTTTTAATTATCATTAGTTTGCTTAAATATGTTTCAGATTAAGAAAAAAAATTAAATTTTAGTTATGTAGTATTAAAGGTGTGCAAATATGCCAATAATTTCTTTTTGAGTTATTAAAAGTGAATAAAATTTTAAAATTATTTATTTTTTAATTTTTTCTGGCTTAGTAGAATACCAACGACATCTGTTGCAAAAAAAAGAAAAAGTTAAGTTGTACGTGGGTTAACGAAAGAAATAAAGCGCGGTCACTGTGACCGCACAGTAGTTACAGTGTGACAATTATTTGACGTTGGCGATTAAGGGTTAATTTTCTTGCATTGGCGATATTTTTAATTCAATGCTGTCTCTTTCGTAATTTAGGATAGGTATACCTACGAATAGTAAATAATATATAGGTATGGATTTGATCATTGCAATCCCAATCCGTTGTAGGTCGACATTTTTTAGTGTAAATGTGCGTTTACCTAGATATAACACAATCTCATATTATTACGTGACTTTTCACTTTTCTATTATCTCCGACTACTGTTTACTTTGTTTCAGTACGGTAAAGTTTATATTACAGTATTCGGTGCGAAAAAACGTACTTTACCTGACTCGAGTGATTTTTGAAAAGCAGGATTTTTGCGAAAAAAAAAATTTGCTTTCTTGTTTAATTTCTATAATTTATCATTTTTACCATATTTCCATATTTGAAAAAAATGAAATAAAAAGTAAGATAGTTTGAGAGGTTTGACAGATTATACTCGCACCTATTTTTACCTTTGTTCCAAAATCAAAATATGTTGATGGCCGTTCTCCCGGACAGCCCACACAAACTGAAGATCTGCATATTTTTTATAATTAAAATGCACCAAGATTTCATAAGTAAAGTACAATGTAAGCATAATTTTGCAGTAAATTTGATGTCTAATGTAATTTTTTGAAAAGTGTTTTATTTCGTGTATGTATACAGATTTGCATTAACAATGAGCTTCTTTTCTTTGGAGAACATTTTTAATAACTGTATTTACCTTGCAATTTTATGTTCGAGATATGTTAATCACACCTTTTGCTATTCATCTTTTTTGCCTTCCATTTTTCTATTATTGGCATTGCGTCATGTTTCACTATATTATGCATGGTATAAACCCATTTTGTTTGACATAATTTATTTACTTTCGATTCGGCACATGAACATAATATCGTAGACTTATAAGGAACATTTAGCGAGCCAAGAAATACCAAATTTTTAATTTTAATGTGAAGTTTTGCTAAAATAAATGTTTTCCTTTTATTTTGCCAGCTATTAAAATTATTACTAGCACAAAAATTAGATTTCGGTAATTTTGTTTTGATACAGTAATACTCATCATTTATAATAAACATAGCATATAAAATATATTTACCAACTTTTGTTAACTTTTGACCTTCTTGAATTTATATAACAGAGTTTAATTATGTTTTTGTTTTGTGCTGCTTTTATAAAAATAATATGGATAGACGGATTATATCGTTCAACTTCATAAATTTGTAATAATTTTATAAACAAATTTAATAACAATCTGTTGCTTTTATGCCCATAAAAATTATATATTATTTATTTTTTCTTATAACTTTATGGTAAGGTGGGGTAAGTGTGTAGCAATATTTTGATAGTTCATATAAGTACCATATTTCTGAGTAAAGCATTTAAGTTGCAGATTTCAAATTTTAGCATAATATAATTATGGGTATATCCTACAAGTCTTCAGAACAAAACTTTATTATGAACAACTTTTTGCATTTATTTCTACATATACATTTTTTATGTCCATAGTACACACTTCCCCACGTAAAATTGGGAAAGTGTGTAGGCGATCTAAATTTATTCCACATATCAAGAAATGACAAAGTCTGAGGCAAGTGTGTAGAACTGTGGTATTTAATTCTTCCATTGCTGCAAGAAATTTTTTATTAACTGTTAAACTTTTCAAGTTATATGTATTATACTATTTACATATTATATACTATAATATAACAAGAGGTTATAAAAGATTATATTATCCCGCCAATATAGCAAGTATCTTAACTTCTATTGTAGGTTACAATGGTTTCTTATGGTCCGTTATTTAATGTACCATAGACAGAAGCACCTGCATATTATTAGAATAAGAATTATTTCGTGCTTACACACTTACCCCGGATACACACTTACCCCACCTTACTATATGTAATATATGAGGTACTACCTGTTACGCATCAAAAAGATTAATTCTGTTAATATTATTTTTATGTCCACTTGTGTGTTTCCATTATGTTTTAATGTATAAACACAAGGGTCACTTCTATATGACCAAAAAAATACAATACAATTTAAACTCCATAAATTACGACAAACTAGATTACAAAAGCTTTCTGTTGTTTAATTGATGCTTAAGCAGCTTTCTCGCGGTTACTTGTGCCAAGTATTATAGGGGCTCTTCATTTATTTCCAATTGTCCCCTTAAGTTGGCGTGACTTATTAATCTAAATTTTTTTCTTTCAAACATTTCATTAGATTTTACTAATTGACAGAAGTTTCACAAATCTTTGCTCGACTACACATAATTTTGAAATGTTTTTTTTTCCAATCCAATCCATCGATTTTTCTTTTCTTTCCTTCAAAATTCAATTTTAAAATTGCTAGAACTATCTGAATAGCTTATCAAGTATATTAATTGATTTTATGCTCAATCTAATGTTCAATTTATTTTCAAACTCGTTTGTCTGCTTTTTGTAAAATCTCATACTATACGAGTTTTAGTGCAATTTTTAATGCTTATCTGTTTTACGTCAAACACTTCGTTTCTCTATATTTTTGAATTTATTTTAATAACCTAACACGTGGTATCAAATTTTTTGAAGTTGTTAACACATTTGTTGGATTCAAATAAACTTTAATATTTATATTAAATTCATATAGGTACGACGGACGTTTGTTTACGTTTAACAAGATTTTGTAAAAGTTCCCAACATAAACTTGTTCTTTTTATGTTATTTAAATCGAATGGCTATTATGTGGCGAATATCTCGACAAATTTAACTTTACAAATTTTTTATCAAGTTAATAAATTGTTCATGTGCATACCTACTACTCCTAATACTTAAAAAGTTGTAAATAGAAACTAAAATATTTTTTGCAAGCTTGAAAAATTGCAATTGAAACTAAACTACCTCTTGGTTTACATGTACATAGTTTACTGCTTCTGTTGATCATAATTTAAAATTTAATATAGGACAATGAAAACAAATTGAAAATTCAAAGCGAATTGAAAAACTTGTACAGGTATTAAAGTGCAGATTTAATTTTAAGTGTCTGTGTTTCGTAAAACGATGTAATGACTTTTGTTTTAATTAACAAGTAGACGAACAAAGTAATTAATAAGAGGTCAGTAAACAAGTTTAGTTGAATTAGTGGAGTAATTATTACGTGGTTTAAGATTGTAGGTTTAATTGAAGTTAAGATAGAATTCAACATTTTGTTGCTCCAGAAACTGACTCGTATGTTTTTATAATTAGAAGAATAATTTTAATAGGATAATTTGATGGGATTAAACGCTACTTCCGTCGGCCGTCAACTTGAGCCTCATCATGCGTCACATGCGAATGGGACGTGCTTCAATTTTTAAGTTGCCGTCAACCATGTACTCTCGTACTTTTCTGTCGATGAATTCATTGTTAGTTTTTATTACTTCAAATACAATTTGACTATAAATACCTACAGTTATTTCTATAGGCTTCTCTTCGTTTTGATCATTAAATTATTCAAGTAAAGAAATACATTTACAGTCCAAACCATGATAACTATTACATTTTGGATGTAATTGTTCTGAGATGGGTGCACAATCAGCCTGTATGGATTCTTCCAGAACGTAGAGAAACTTTAGCCTGGAAGCAACTCTTTTTTGTATTTCCACTGTTGGTTCCGGATCTGTTGTTGGATTGCAGCAAAGTGATCTACGAGAGTTTACAAGCTGCGTTGTTAATCCCGTACTTATTAATATATATAATTTAAAACAATCGGTAAAAGGAAAATTGCACAGACATTCTTCAAGGTTAACTTTATTGCCGCTGCGGTATAATAATTAGTGATCTAGTTACTTATATTGTGTACCCCGTTCAATTAGTCGAGTACCTACCGGATGTTGGCACTGAATTAAGTCATATTAAAAATAGAGTTTCAATGATGAAACCCCAAAGTGTAATTTTCCCTTGTTAATTTTATAGTTTTACCATCAAGATAAACGTCGACTGAGAATTATTTTCATTATAAATATTTTAACTTTTTTAGGGCCGACTGCAACAACGCAATTTAGTTTAAATTAAATGAAACTTCAATATTGTCAGTATATTTTTGGCATAGGTGCAATCGGCCCTGGGCGTTTTAGAATTTTTATTACAAATTACGTACAATCTATATTATACTTGATTGTTGAGGTAGTTAAATTAGTAAGTTACGTTGATTTATGCAGTCGAGGTAAAAATTGTGTCTACGTAACGTCTATAATTTAACATATTTTATTGTTAACAACCTGTCAGCATATCGTGGAACGAAATACTTTGCAGAAATGTATAATAATTGAAAGTATCATTTTTAAATCTCTTGACAATTTTTTTTCCTCGTCCGAGAGTTTGACATGTTGAAGCTCACTAACATTTGCATTGGAATGTTATTTATGGATATTCATTATTTGGCGTTATATTTATTTGGTTTTGAAACTGCAATTGCATTAGAAACAAAAGGCCATTCTGGTAAGGGCAGGTGCCTTATATTTATGGCACTGTGAACCGACCAGGTATAACATTCAACAGCTGCGTTCATCGAGTTATTAATATACTCTTTAATGGCGTACTTATATTGCAATTTTTAAATAGAATCAACCGTTTTCTGTAATACCGGCATAAAACATTATCGAAATCATACAAATCTGTTTCTATCATCAATTCTTTTCCAGCAGAACATAAGTGAAGCTGATACATATTCAGGTGTTTGGTTTTCACCTTAAATAATAGTAAAAGAATATTGCACTAAAATTTAAATTGTGACATTATTTTGTGATATATCACCTATATATTCATTCGTCTTATCGATTTGTATCGGCTACATTTTTGTGTAATATTAATTCTAATAAAAACATATTAGTATACCTATTATAAAAGAATTATTGCCACCTGCTTTTTAGCTCCGCACGTGCCATGTGTTATTTAGGATATTTTAACGTTGTAAATTCGGTTATTAATGTTGTAAAACTATTCTACCTGAGCAATTAAGACTAAACATTGAAAACAGTCCGCCTATAATACTTAACATTATTTATATCAAATAATAACCGCAAGATAGCTCGCTGTTAACGTAAATATGTGACACGGGTACCAACTTTGCAAATTCTTTACCAGCATTAATGCGGCAGGTGCCAATACATTACTATTCTGCTCAAGTGCAACACCTTGTCGTCTGGAAATACTTGCCCTATTATTCATAATTCTAAATCTCGACAGTTGTCAATGGACTGTGGTCAACCCAAAACTTCATAAGTATATTTTTCAGACTCGGGAGAAGATATGGTTTTGCTCAGATAACGGAACATATTTCAGTTTTTTGACAATGATTTTTTGACACAAGTAACTGGCATATAGGGGTGCATTAACATTTCCTGTCTCTTAAAACATTTTTGACGTTAACAACTTCATTATAATCCTATTGGAATAATTAAGTTCGTTACAAAACTGCTTCTTTATTTTCAAAACTTTTTCTTCATTTCATAAACATTGCAACCGATTAAAATATTTTTTATATTTTAAACGTTAATGTCATTTAGTTATACATACAAATATCGAAAACATATCAAAAGATTTATTGAATTCAACATGACAAACAAAACTGATGTATAGAATACTAAACAAACGTGAAGCTATGTTGTTCTCTTTCAAAGAATTATCCAAATATTTGAATAAAATTATAAACAACTTACACTTGTGGCTATTATTTGATAGTATTGGTTGTTTATAATTTAAATTTTTTTATAATATTATTAACAATCTCTGCGTTCAGATAAAATGTTATGACTTGTGTAAATTACATTTTCAATTCATCAACAAAAAATGATGGACATACATTATTGGTTCATATTAAAAAATGAAAACTATTTATGCAACTGATATAATAAATGGGTGGGTTAACAAGAATTTAAAAAAATAAATTGAAGTAATAATTTGTATGCCTGAAACCTAACAAATTTTTACAATACTTTTTAGTTATCATTTTTTGATATAGAATCTTTTTCCTGACACAAATTTCATAGAAATTCTCGTCCTTATCTCGGAGCTATAGCTGCCAGCCTTCAACATTCTATATTTTTAACCTATTTCTACCCCTTGAGATTTTTGCAAATAACTCAGTTTCGGTGCATCCGAGGTACAAAATGTTCATAATCTAAAGTAAAGAGAACAAAATTTTCTGTAAAAATAAAATAAATTACAATATTGGAATTTGAATGAGTTTCGAGATATGACTTTTTCAAAAACTCTAATTTTTTGGATTTAATTTTCACTTTGTAAAAGTTGAAAAACTTTTAAAAAACTAGTATGTTTTAAAATAGCATTCTGTACATTCTATGAAACAGTTATTTATGGAGAGATCCATATCCATTGGATCAAACTTTTTTTGACCTTTGATAAAATTTTGATCTGGCGGTGCATAACGTTCTAAACAGTCAACCATAGCTGATTGAAAGCTATTACTCTGGATTGCATAAATATTGAATTAATTAATCGACCGTTTCGAGTCGATTACGAGAGCTTTGGACGACATCAAGGGCGCTATATATGGTGCCCCTCTAAAAGTTTGTTAAAATGCATAGACCGAATTTCTGCTTCGATTCCCTACGAAACGAAACAAAATTGGTCTGTTTTGGTACATTAACCTTATTCGCCAGACCATGCATCATAATATTACTATTTATGCAGAACAGTTCCATTGGTATAAATGCCTTTTTTTTGGAAGACCGCAGTTCTTCTTCCAGAAAACCCAGAACTTGTACATGACAAAGAAGCATAGAATAAAACTACTCATATTTTACTCACTAAGTGGACGGGTGTGGTTTTCCCGGATAATATTTTAAAAACATCAAAAAAGTTTTTAATTATTATTTAATTAATTTATTTAAATAAGATCAACTGTTCTTATCAAATTTGATATATTCCACGATACGTATTGTATTTTTTTTACTTCATTGACATTGCAATGCATGGATTTATCTTGAGATTACCATAGTAAGACTTCGCAATCGATCAATTTACAATAATTATATAATTTTACCTAAATACTCTCTTCATAGAGCTTTTAATTGCAGTGATGTCCGGTTATAATGTACTCAATTCTAAATGATTTCCGCTTATAGTGAACTAATTTGAAGGTCCTTCTGTTATTACGGACAAAATCAGTCTATTTCTTGGGGTGCGTTATAACCGGGTATCATCGAAACATTTCCAAATTATTATGGCATAGATTCCAGCTAATTTCTTAAATTGATATCCACCCAAGGCCGAGAAAAGTAATCTATTGCACTGAAAAGTACGTAAAGATATTTTTCTTTTTATTTATGAAATGAGTGACGTGGGCCCACAATAGCGTCGCGTCGATTCCAATACTAATGTTGATTTCAACTCAAAATTGATTATGGGCAATGTAAGATTATCCCTACCGCAATTCACTATTCAAATGCTCCCAGAAAGTCTCATCAGTGTAAATTTGATGGTAAGGGCCTTCTTTAAAAAAATTTGAGAAAATTATAAAATAATTATAAAAAACAATAATATTTCAAAAGATTTCCAATCCGGCACTGTTACATAGAGGTAATTCAATGTTCTTTAATGAAAAATTTCAAATTTTGATTTACTAATGTTCGAATATAGTTCAAAATAAAGTAGATTCAAAAATGCAAATTAAAATGTAACAATATTCAAATAATATTCAAATTTATATTTTACCATTTGTTTAAAAAGATATAAGAATAACTTGATTTTGGAATGTTCGCTACTATTTAAATTTTTATAAATGTATAGTTTGGACACGGAACATTTCAATACCGATATTTCTATTACAGTTTTACAGTGATCTTCATTATATATTTTCGAAGTCGCAGGACACATGATTTAAAAAAAAATTGCTAAATAGAAGAAAATCAATAACAATTAAATTTATAAATACATAATAATATTATAATATGTACATTATAATGTACAAGGCGACTCAGTCGTTAAACTAACAATAAAAAATTGATGAACATACATTTTATTAAAAATTATATATTATCTACTGAATATAAGATTACATATTAGTAAAAAAAGAAAACATTAATTAAAAAACTAATTATTGTATTTGCAAACTTTTTCAGAAAATAACACTTTTTTACATTAATTTTTTCTCAAACGTCGAGCCGCACTAAAGTATTTTAAATGTTTTTACAAATTTTTACAAACCAATTGGATTTCGCATCCTAAAATAAAATTCTATATTATTTGAAGATGAAGGAAGGACCACTGTCCTGATGTTTTAGAACCTCCTACGTAGTTTAACTAGTATGCGTTATTCGTCACCAACGTGGGTGGATGTTCCATTTTTGTTATCTCATTATTCTTGAACCACCATTAAATAAGAAGTCATAATAAAAACAATTTTAGTTAATCAACTGCCTTATTATATCAAGCGAAGGATTTCAAAAATATTTGCGATAATCAAATTTTTATATTCCCTTACATCTTTTGCCCATTCCAAGTTTTGATTTGACAGTTTCACAATAATTATTATTATGAAAAAATGTTTTGATATCTGTACTTTTTTAAAATAATTTGTAGTTACATTACAAATAATTTCACGTAAGTTAGCAACTACTATACAATTTTAGTTGGAGGATAATAGGTAATCATCTTAATAATTTACGTTTAACTACCTATTACCACTTGACGTCGGCTGATTCACATCAACAAATTATGTATCATCTATTTTATTTGAGCTTTTAAAACTTATTTTATTTTTTTTATTACAGATATCCCGACGCAGGTACCGCCACTGACGCCGGGAACTAACAAAACTATGACAGAGGCGCTTAAAGCGTCATTTGCTTCTTGGGAAAAAGAGCAAATCCGTCTGCACATTACCAAAGGTAAGATTTTGAAAATGGGATTTTTTTTTAAATTCCACGTAAGTAAATAAAATAATGCAAACAACTATTATTTCAGGAAAACAATAGAATTTAACGGTGGGTACATTTTTAAAAGCAAACATTGGGTCGGTATATTTGAAGTTAACATACCGAGCCAACAGTCAAATGACCTGACTTACAACAATATTTCCATATTTGTTATTTAAATATTGAACGTTAAACAACAAGAGCGAGTCAAAACTTGACGAATCTACAGGTGTTTAAAAAATTGTAATATTGTTGCTTAATTGTCAAATTTGGGTTTGAAAGTCATCTTTACCTAGCATTTTAAATTATATTAAATTAGATTGCACTTGTTTGACATGTTTTTTCAACGCGTCTTAAACAGATCTATTCTATTCGAAAATAGAATCTCATCCAAGAAACTATCAACACAAAGCAATGGAATAAAAAATTAGAGAAAGAAGTTGTAGCATATCTAAAAATAATTGGACGTTCAGCAATCTTATCCTAATGAGGATATAATTTCTTAATGACGTTCGTCTAGCACGAAACTTGGTTTTTTATTTTCTACAATTCGGTAGCATTATTGACGCTTTTTGATTATAATTGGTACCTAGCAAGCTGCCGGTCGCTTTTATCCACGAATATTTCGAGAAATGAAATTGAGATAAAATTGAATTATTGAATTCAAATGTATATTTATATTTATTTTTTTGGCGTTAGAACAGGGTGTTTGATCTCGCCATTGGTGGGTGCAATAGGTGAGGTGAGAGGGACGCCAGCAACCGGAAACAATCAGATAGGTGCGGGTCAGCGAAAGTTTCCGGTTCTATTGAAAATCAGCAATGTGTAACGATGCAGCATCCGCTAAATCTCGCGACTTTTGAAATTCATGTGAGCATAATGACGGATTTTGTCATCGTATGATGTGTTCATTAGTTGTGTTTATTTTACCTAGAAATACTTATTGCGATTACTAATTTTTTATTTAATTTGATAGTAATTAGCGAAGGAACCATTTTAATTATGCCGACCTGCAAAACTGTTCGTTTTTTCCAGAAATATCTATTGCTATCACTTCGTCGTAGTTAATTCCTGTTAGCAATGAAAAAAACTGAATATTCATCAAATTATAATTATTATATTTGCATTATCTACATCTAAATGGTTGAAATTTTTTAATAGGAAACAAAACACTCTTAAATGATTATACCGTGTTTATGTGGTGCTATACACTGCAATTATTTATTATTCTTTTTGTTACCTTTGATACACAGCGAATTATCCAAAAACTTGAAATTGTAAAAGTCATTGAACGTTTACAATATAACTTTAATTTATACCATCATGGATTATATTGTTGGATGGGAACATTTTTTAAATAGCAGCTTTTTCGTTTTCAGTTAATTAGATTTTTTGTTGGTGTTTAGTTGACACTCAAATGATAGTAAGTAGTCGAAATGTTTCCGGTCGAGTGTTTTTCTTAATTTTGTATTACTGGGGTGTTTTTTTTTAAACGTGTGGTAGGTAAGGTTGCACCAGAATACATTGTAGATAAAATTTAGTAAAGGTAAACGGTTATTTGTTTAAGTTCCCTTTTCCTAAAAGAACGATGTTTGCACTTGATATTTGCACATAATACAAATCCGAGTTAAAAGTTAAATATTGATGAAAAAACCACATTCAATTCGTCTACATTTAGATGCGCTTGCGGAAATTATGTTTGGTTGGCTAAGGGTTCTTCGCCATTCTATTTCCTTCCGTTTGATTCGAGTTTGTATTCTTGGTAATTAGAAAAAAATTTAATCGGATGTCGATTTTAGAAAACTATTTCCTAAAGAAAATCGAAATTTATTGTAATTATTCATAGAATTATTTTAATTGCATACTGCGGGAATTTCTTTTTCATGTAAACATGGGAATTTTGTATTATGATTTAACACGTTTACGTATGTTGGACATATCCTACGTATACTGAATAGGTTACCAATTGAACGTACAGAAAATTTTCTGTAAAACAATGGTGTCCAGCGCTATGTGACAATAACATTCGTGGAACATAAGTTCGTAAACCGTGGCCATTGTCTTCGACATGAGCTTAAAATAGTAAGAAATGTGACGTCAGTTTAATAGTTACAACCTTGGTTTGGTATTGTTTCATCATGTATGTCGAAATTGCAAACAACAAGACTATGTCAATTTTTTGTCTTCGGTTGTTAAAAATCGCCAAATTGTGTCGAACATTTTATTGAAACGAAATATTCACAGCTAAAATTCTTTTGTTATATCTGCATTTCATGTTTTGGTCATTTTCGTATCAACACAATGATCACCAGCTGGAATATTTGAAACACAGATACTCAGAATGTTTATTGTATTACCTTTTAATCACATACTGCAAGTAAATTCTTTCTATAGTCAGTTTTGCAATAGCGCAGATATTAAAAGCGTTTTACAGTGCAGGTTAAGCCATCTTCTATTGTTCTCGTAGGTATAATTACTGATTTTTACTTTGATATGAAACAGTTCGGTTGACTGCTTACGAATTGTTCATCGGTCTATTACACACACGCGTGTATGTATGTATGTATGTATTGCTAGTATACCATGCATCAGTGCACCCTTTTTTAACGATTTTAAAATTGTGTTAAACATGTAATATTTGTTGCTCATAATTTATTTTACTGTGCAACATTTAGTTTGGCTCTATTTGCAGCGTAATGTTAATTTTGTAAGACCATTAAAAATTCTAAGGGTTGACTTCGCTGGTATGTTACCGATACCGCCACCACCGTGTAAAACTTGAATTAGTTATAGTACGTACCTACCTTTTGTTTTCCGAAAGAAATAGCAACGTGAATCACCGCACCGATTTAAAAAAAAATCGATAATTATATTTTGCACCTTTTGTACTCTAGATCCTCGTCAATGGACGGAAAGTCAAGTGACGCATTGGTTACAATGGGCCATGAAAGAATTTTCTTTGGAAGGCATAGCTCTGCACCAGTTTCATATGAAAGGAAAAGACATATGCGCAATGGGAAAAGATGCTTTCCAAGCGAGAGCTCCTCCGTTTGTTGGAGACATCCTTTGGGAGCACTTAGAACTCTTGCAGAAAGGTAAGATTGATTAAAATTTTTTGAGATTATTCAGAACTAACCGTTTACTATTTTTGCAGACGTCGAAAAAGAAAAAGCATATGTATCGTTATACGAATCGATGTGCGTTCCAGATTTGAACCCTTATTTAGAATACAATCATCCCGTTCTTCCAGGAGAGGACAGAAAGCCTCTCATCACAACTCCTGTACCTGCGCATACTCCAACCCCGGCTGCCCAAGCCCCGATAAACAACAACGTTTTTCACGAAGGTAAGTTTCTTTAAAATGCAATTTTCTCCCCCAATTGTTTTCACTTTTCAATTTTTTATATGATAAACAAATAATATCATGTTCGTTACATTTTGCACATCTAATAAGGCGAATAATTTGTTTTTCAATTATTTTCCACCTGTTTTCACTCTAAATTCTATACCGATACGAAGATGAATATCGGTAATGTATTTAAAAGAACTTGCGTAACAAAAAGTGAGGTACATCGTCACGGCGAAGAATCCGAAAGTTGATATTACCTAATCTAGGTTAATATGTTATGCCTAAAAGTGTGTGATTGTGTTAATATTTTTATGAATTTTACAGTTTTATTATTAAAATTATATTTCACTTGCTCTTTGTTCATCAAACGTAATTGTATATGCATGGCTGCTTGCAGACTTCCATGTTTTTCGTCCATATATAATTTTACTTATTAATTTTGCCAGGTAGATATTGTTTATTTGATTAGGTTAATTATTACTTATAAAATGAAACAATAGAATATTAAAAAACATATTAAAAAAAATGTTTTCCCCAATTTCCAATGTTTCAGTTTCGGATTCTCTTCGGTACGTATTCAAATTATTCGCATTTCAAAATTAATTTAAGGTCGAATTCCAATCGTATGATATATTAGAATATTATTTTAATTTTTCGGATATCCTCTCCTGCTTAATTTAATTTGTGATTTTTTTGCAATATATCAATTATTGCTCAAAATTTAACACATGGTGTAACCGATTTCGTGATTGAGACACATTGTAAAATTGGCAATAAAATGAAATTACTTGTCTATGTAAACATTGGCCCATTTGAATCCAATCTATTTCATACATTAGACGATGATTTTGATAGTGAAAGCTAGATAAGCCTAAGTATTGCAGTTGATATGCTTCGTTTCCAACAATACCATGGACTCTCTACCCACTAAATTCGCGCAATAGTTCTTTTTTAACTTACAACTTTGCATGTACGATGTAGTTTAACGTTTCAATTTTCTTGCAATTCTTGTTTTATATAAAATTTATCTGTGACCAGTGTTCGATGATAACTTGATCAGGATTTTTATTTTATCATGGCTGTAGTTTATAAAGGTTTGTAGTTTTATCTATTTAAGCCGCTACCGAAGAGTTCGTACATGACTTCCAAGTATTTTTCCATCATAAATATAATAAATTGGTTTTCATATGAATTGTAGTCACGGTTGATTTTATTATACGTATATATGAGATACTTAACAAGGTTGTTTGTGCAACGAATTTGTCTAATCAGACTCTAATTTTGGTGGCGCAATGCTTTTTTTGTTATGTTCTTGCAAGATACGAAGAAGTAAGATATAATTAGTGTCAATGTGAGTCTTTAATTTTTTTTGTCCGATGTTTTTGTTTTGTTCGTGATATATGCTTGATAAAATACAATCGTATCGAATAAGTAAAAAATAAATTTGGCAGCCATAACAGTTTCACTTATTCAACCTTCGTCCAATCTCGATCGTATATTTAATTTCTTGCCGAAGACACCCTTGCATTATTTTTTGTTCGCCAAGAAGCCCTTCCATTAGAATATTTTTGACACGACGATGAAGCATTAAAATGGGAACCAGTAAAATTTGCGCACGTGTTCTGTCATACAACACCACTTGGACCACTTCCCGTGCTTTCTTCAGGGGTTGTTTCACATACGGTGGGCTGTACCGCGATTCTTTGTGCCCTTCCACTCTACCACCTCATCGGCATCTCACATTACCTTAGCACGTGAGCTCGAAGAATTTAGGTGTGTATATGTGGACATTGTGTATTGGTTTATGTTCCGGATGAACGGAAATGGGTGGAAGATTTTCGAGTGCAATTGCAAGATGTTCTTTTGTTTGACAAAACTCGTTGCTCTTGTTTTTTATTATTGTAAAATGGCCAAACGTATTTTCAGGTTAACATTTTCTAGACTTCTCGTACCCGATAAAAATCAGACGTTAAATTAAACCGGAATAATGATCTATGTATGTAGGTCTGATTTGGAGAAACTTCATGGGTGGAATCGATCGATCGATGTACTTCATATTTTTAACTTGTAAAGGAAACGACATTTCAATTTCCTTCTATGTTATTTTATACAATATTGAAAAAAGTCGGGATTAATTAATATAGATTGCAGGATGTAGATAAGTAATCGTAATTTCTTCTTCCGATAAGTTTCATTAAATATTAATTGATTTCAAATTTGTTACTACAATAACCCATATATATGAATATTTACCAGTTACTTCCAGTGTTTTCAGTTTTTTTGTAAACCGGTTTAATTAAATCGAGAAGTTATTTCATATCCTGGGAAACGAACCAAACTTTTGATATGCTCTTTCAAGATATGCGCTAATTGAAAAAAAACAACAATTTTATTACAAATTTTTCTTACTGCTATCAAATTATCTTTCCTTAACGATATAGACCGAAATAATAAATCTCGCTATTTATCATCGATAAACACAACTTAAGAAATTAAAGGCCTGATGTCGTTTTAATGGTGCCCGGTTTTCTTACGTTTCTCTTGAGTGGGATAACGCAAATCAGTGACACAATTGAAAGTACCAAATTTATTAGGGATGATTGACGTTTTCAAAGGGTAGATCAAAAATTTGATTAATTACTATTATTATTACAAACAATTAAGGATACCTTTCATTCTACATGCCATGACGATTGAATAACTGATGCGAGGGTACTTCAATTTTTTGAATACTACTTAAGGGTTGTTGAAAGTTGTGTTATTGTTCACCGACATTCGATTTAGGTTGGGTCAATTTTGTTCGAGAAAAAAATATGCGGTTTCCAAAATTTTAATTCGTATCAATGGGTGGTAAATTTTAATAAAAATAGATACCAAAGCTTATCAGTTGTGAACCCGTATGTTTATATAGCTGGTAGAAGTATGATAACAGATATCCACAATCAGTATTTTACAAAAGGTTCTTTATCGTTAAAAATCGAGCAAGCTCTTTTTCTTATCTTAGAAAAGGGCTCTGAAACTGACGTATTTACATGTAAACCGATAGCTAAATTTTAATATGTACATAATTTGGTTTTTGGAATTCCCAATGGTCGATTCTGTCATAGTTGACCATTTCGATTAAATACTAAACCACAACGAATAACTTTTCTTATCAACAGCTTTGTTTTCAGTTTCCGCCTTTTAATTAAATAAAGAAATGTACAACATGATAAACATGACGTTTTTATGTGCCATATATCTGCTTACAAACGATTACAATTAATATAATTTTTTTATCACACAGTATATTATAATACTATCGTATTCCGCAAAGTTAAATAAAATATAATAAAACATTTTGGTTTGGGCGCTTGCTTGCCTGTTTTGAAAATTATTTTTTATAATGCAATCATTTGGTTTGGTTAGCGCTTGGTTGAAACTTTTCAAGGTGTACTGATGAAATTGTGTTTTTTATGAAATTCATATATTTTCCGTAATTGGTGTATATAATTACAAAATAAGTTTAATTATCCATTTCAAAACCAATACCGACAGGGCAGAATATTATAACGTATTACTAAGTCCTGATTTTATCGGGACAGTCCCGATTTTTAATTATTTTTCCGCGGAGTTTTAAAAATTCAAAAAACTAGAAAAAATGATAAAATAAACACATATTAAAGTCGAACTCACAATGTGGTCACTTTATCATTAATTTATCTGTAGGCTAGCCAAACACCAAACATTGCCGGTGTCATAACTTGAAGTTTGGGTGGCTATTTTAATTTGGCCTACGTATGAAACCATTAAAACTATTAATGAAACCAACAACACTACAATCGAGCAGGGAAGCTTAAACTGTTGGCCTCCTGCACCGAACTCAAATCAATGAGATACGGTAAGCTTGAGTGGCATTTTATAAACGCATACTAATTTTATTAGGGAATACTTATAGTTTAAAAGCATGGGCGGTCGCACTCGCGGCCCTAATTTGATTTTATTATTATTCTGTGTAACAGAATTAAAAAATAAAATACTTTTTCCGCATTGTGACGTGCATTTTCTATTTCCGAGCAGGCTAATTCGTGAAAAAAGTCTCCGATAATTGCGGGTTCATAAAGAGATGTTTGTCGTCTTTTGATTTGACACGTGTGTGTGTCATCTTGCACGTTCCAAAATATTCATGAAATCTCGACAAGCTTTCAATTTAGTATCTGGTTGTCGATTTCGGTTGCAGCTCACGCTAAAAATTCGGGTGTAAGGTAGGCAAATCACGTGTGTGTAGGTTGCGTCGGTGTCAGGTTCCTTTCCGCCACCGGAAGCTGCACAATACACATTCATTCCATTCAATATTAGAAAATACTGCACATTTGATAACGTTTTGTCGAGTGCATCTTGCCTCGTCATTACGCACATACTTGAGGGATAATTTATTAAGGAAATCTCTGAACGGAAAACAAACGGCCTTCAACTTATTTTATTTCAACTGCTGAATGTGTAGTCTCAGATTTATGAATGAGCTGAGGAAGCTGCATTATTTTATATTTGATGAACCTCTCTCGCTTTCGGGCTTTCCGTTATTGTTTATCGAAACTTATCGGTGTGCATTTTTTTGCAAGATTACCTTCAAACTATAATATAAAGTTAATCGGCAAAAATAATTATTGCATACGAGGATTTGCTTGGTTGCCCACGAAACAAGTTTTAACGAGTTAATTATTATTCAATTAAAAGTTGCTTCAAGTTTTTTTGTTAAAACTTCTTACTTTTTTATTGTTACCCAAAAAGCCTGTAAAAATTGGACGATTTTATATAAAATTATTCCTAAAAGTTGAATGAAACTAGAGTGGGAGAATCCCCGCGCTTGCCGAAAGCGATTCTGACGGAAGAGGGAGTCAGTCGGAAGCCGCGTGCGTTTGGAAGTAGTTGTGCTCGTAAACCGGTAGTGACGTATTTCGAAACCACGGAGCCATCCAAGGGCACCATGGTACTCCAGGTGTTGGATTTAGTCAATTCATCTAACGAACCATTTTATGGAGACTGTCCTGCACAAACGTATACTAATTTGGATGTCAATACTTCTTCGCACACGACATGTACGGTGGTACCACAAGGTACTTTTTTTAATTTGGTATTTTTTTAGTAAAAGTGATTTGTCATTTGGAAAATTATTGCATAACTCCATTCGTTATTTTTATTTTAAGGTTCAGAAGATTTTGGGTGTAACAGTGCATGACTGTTGTTGTGTTTACATTTTTCTTCTTCTACCTACCGAAATCGTGGTTTATAATGCACTAAATTATTCATTTAGTATTTTTTCGTGAAAAACAATTTTTTGCCGGTCTTGGATGCGAATACTTGTTATCTTGGCAATAATTAAATTAAACCGAGAACCAGAGTCATGCAATCGCAATTGCATTGACATATTAGTATCATCAAGTAAATATAGAGGTAACCAATAATAACTGTAACTGAAATTACTGTCGTATATTATACTGAGAATAATTACATTGTCAATTTAAACCGACTCGGGTTTTACTTGGAAGCACAAAAATTGCAAAATGCAGTTTCACCATCGCGACATCATTCAATATTATACTATAATATAGAGTATATTTAATTTTTAATAAATTATTATTAACAATATCAAATTATAACTTAGCTGCTCCATATAGGCAGATATAGCAGTAGGAATAAATAATGCAATTATTATTGCCGCATAGAAAGCCATTGTTGCATAATTTCGTCGAGCGTTAAAATTCTTACAGCGCATTCGAACCGATTTAAAAATGATATTTTGTCATGAACGAAATAGCTAAATCAAATTTTAAAAAATCACGACCGTGGCCTCATTTTCTTCCAATTTATAAAATTTTTATTTGTTAAAAATTGAAAGTTAAAATTAGAGACGTTTAAGGTTATTATTGCGATATTGCACCACTCGAATTTCAAATTGTTGCATACCAAAAGTTCTCGGCTCTTCATCCCTCGGCGGTACTTCCCCAAGTTTCTAATATCCGATAAACATCCCATAGCCATTAAAGACATGTGTTGAACTAATTTATATATTAATTGTTATATCTAGTTTTTCAAATTTGTGGCTCTCGGTAAATACATATTTCGGTTACTAAAAATAATACGACAAAATAAAAACAAATTAAGAAGCGGTCTATATCTTGCTAATAATATTCGGTTAAGGCACGCGTTCTTACAACAGGTGCTAAGCCATACGGCATACGCCGTTGGAGTCAGCTGCGACTCGACCCTGGTGGAGTACAGCAGATGCCCTTCGTTACACTCCCTTACTCACACTTTAAACTAATATTTTTCTTCAAATTATAAACACCACTAATTCCATCTCGGTATTTATTTACACCTCAATTCATCGAACTGTTCGGAAACGTATCATTTAGACCTGCACGAACAACTAATTTGCAAATTGTCATGTCGTTTGTTCTTCCTGCAACTTTGACTAAATATTGACCAAAGGTTGCTTCTAATTTATTCCGAATTTCTTATCTTTTTTCAAATTTATCTGCTACCTGTTTCGGGCATAACGCACCATGTTTTTGTGTGCTTTGCTTGTTGATAAAATTAGAAATAATGGGTGTCTGACAAAAAATGACGGTAACTTTATACGAAATCAAAAAAAATTTAAATTCTACACGTGCAGGGCAGCTTTTGGAAAAGGTGTTGAAACAAGATAGTAATCGTTTATCTTTTCACAAGTCTCATAAATAACATTAAAAAGTAGCATTTTAAATTTTCGCGCTATATCTTCCCCATACCGAATCGTACCGATAGCATCGGGTATTTTTAAATACTGCAATTTCTATTCACCGGTTAAATTCTGATTACTGCTGATTCGAAAAGATATCTGGACGATGGAGTAACGAAAGAATCGCGGGTTTAGAGAAGCAGGTGCCTCGGTCTTGAGCACCTGTCCTTATACACCAGTTTGTATTTTTAACCGAAACCGCTCTAGCAACTTATCAAAGAATTCTACTTGCTTATTATTATACTGCACATCGAATTGCAATAGACGTTATACCGAGTGTTTTAAATATAATTACTTGTACTTGATATTAATAACACAGGTGAGCAGTAATAGAGGAAATTTTAATTATCTGCGGTGGCGTCTCAATATAAAGCATCAGAATGCAACTCGAGAAAATTCTTCCAGTTCGTAAACCTGTTTTAACGTTCATTTATTTTAATAATTAGAATAAATAATGCGACGAATAATTAAAGCAAATATTGAGACTCTTTAACGATATAACGAGAAATATTTTGCAAGTTTGCTCGTTGCGTTTTAATGATGGTCGTATATTTCCTTCTACTTTGTAAAATACTCTGGCTGCTGCACCACCACATATAAGAACCACTTGCATTATTTACCACATCTACAAGAAAAAACTAAAATATTTTAATTGCATGCTTGATAATTTTTATTCTAAATACCCATTGGATAGGATAATTTAATTCAATAAATTATTATGCAGAAATGACACGAATATTTCTTTCACTTGGTATTTTACCAAAGACATAGGGAAAATAATACAAATGATACCTATAGGAATCTCTTCGTCCAGGAACATGTTTTTCCACACATTTCGGTGTATTGGTGACCCCGAATCATCTTTCCAATATACTATAATTATAATATGACAGCTACGGTTGCTAAGCAAACAGTTAATTTATTGTCTGGGGACAGTCTTTATGTATTGATTTCTCGATTCGGCAAAAACGCTGTTCCAATAACAATCCTTGGAATATTTAACTTATCACGGAGGGTCGTTACGCCGAAGACAGTCTTAAATTATCGGGATACCTAAATAGCACTTCGCTTATGATTGTCCCTGTGGAGACAGCGTCCTCGTTTATTGGCAAAAATCTGTGATTTGTAATTATTCCAGATGAAATCGAATGATAATTGTATAAATAACAGTATAATTGAGTAACTTCAGCCTACACGGTAAAATATTTATATTAATTATAATAATTAATAATTATATTATTAAAATTTTTATTATAATCAATGTAAACATTACATTGTTTTAATGTAAATCTACATAATTCATTTTTATCACCAGACCAATTTATTGCTGATGAGTAAATAAATTTTAAAAAATGAATATAATTCTTATTTAGTAAGTCGACACATAATATTATAATTATTAGAAGGAAGGGTAACAACCACAATAATTGGGGAGAGGGATTTTTAAGGAGATTTGAAACCTGGGCGTCGTCAGGTATCTTACACACAAATTCATTCATGTTATAAACAATCGAAAAGTTTACCAGAATCACTTGATAATTTCTGTATATAGAATTTAAACACCGGACATCCTGACGCAAACGTTTATACAGAATATTAATTATGAACGGCACTTGGTCGTGTGCTAGCAATGGCTGGCTGGCTAACAGCATCCGCTAACCCAATTTATAATAACAACAATTGAATCGCAGGATTTTTATTTGACTAATTTTTTATACTTTAAACAACATGAATATTATAGGAAATATCTAAAATTCGATGTCGACTAGTAAAACAAAACACTCCTTTGAGCTAAGTGTATATAAATAGTTGGCAAAACATTTCAATCGACGGAATATAAACATTGATAAGAAACAATCATTTGTTTAGTTCTTTGAAGTAGAATGGACCAACGAGAGAGTAGCTTAAGGGAGCCAGCCTCTCAGCGAATGGCCTATGATGGAGGCGGATCCATTCGAACCAATCCAGAATCGCCTTCCCTTTCCGGTCATCTCTAAATGAGATTTCTTTACCACTTTCTATAAACCTTTTGTTAAATTGTGGTCATGTTATAAAGCGAATTATTCACGATTACTTTTGGACTAACTCGGTAGGTAGGGGGGGAACTCATAAATCATTCTGTTTTATGTACGAAACAACAAAAGATGCTCTTAATTACGTCACTTATATCACAAAATAAGATACATATTATTTCGCATTAGATAACATTTATGACAACACTTTTGTTTATCTAAAAATAGACAATGAATAACTATTCTTTCTAATTTAATTTCAGGTGGTTATGGATCACTTAGTCGAAGTCCAGCTTGTCCTCCACAAGAAGAAATAAGAGAAAATTGTTCACCTCCCCCTAACGGTCCACCTCAAAGTGGATTTTTAAATCTCCAAAGAAGCCCTTATCATCATTTAAAAGATAGTAAGTTTCAATTTATTATAACGCTTCCGCTTATATTATCTCAGATTATCTCGATCTTGTAATTTTGTATCTACATTTGAATCCTTTATAACAATGTGTTTTATTCAAGGTTTTAAAAGTTCGTGTCCTCCACCAGGAGAGCCTGGAAATTTCGAAAGCCTAGATAATATGCATTCAATTAACAGCGACGATTCACATCATCACCATCACCAGTTTTTATCTAATCATTTCCCCACCGAAGAACAAGAATACCATTCGTTAGAACCTGGGAATCAATCCCAAGCGTATATAGATAGTTCACCCGAATTTTTTCCCGCAAGTAATTTAATAGAATCAAAATACCATCCTCACAATTACGTGAAAAACTATGTGCGAGGTAAGTTATATTTTTTTCAATCGATAAACTTCATTTCTTGCTATATTATAACGAAATCTTTTTTCTGAGTGTATTATTTATATTAAATTTAATGGCACCAATCAAAATTTTCGACATAAAGTATTTAGTTGTGAATAACGGATGTGACGACTAAATAATAAACAATTTAATCTACAATATCGAATCCAAAAATTACTAAACAACAAATTTCACAACGTTTCACAGTAATAAAACATAAATAAATTAAATAATATAGTATTCCTATTGCAATTTAACCGATATTTAAAAAATAGATACAATATTCAAGTATTGTTCATAAAATTTCAACAGTCAAAAATAATAATTATTATCGACGAGTATGAATATAAAAATTGCTCATTTGTTTTCATAGAACTGTTATTTAAAATTAGGCATTGCCATTGTTTTAATAATTACTTACTTACCTTTTACGGCCGTCAAGTTATTTTGAACTCATAGTTGGCATCTTAATTCGTAAAGTTGAAGGTCGCAACAACAAAGTAAAGTTTTTTTTACTTAATTTTTAATAGGAGCAAGATTCACCGATGGTTATGCAGACTCGTACGGATCACATTACGATGGAAGTCCATTCCAAACAGTTCCTACTGGAGCTAATTCAGGCGCACCGGATCAGTGGCTCCATAATCCATCCGATTTGCCTTCAATTGCTCACGCTCATTCTCATCCTGCATTTTTGACACCGGGAATGACTGGAAGAGAGTCGATGAATTCCATCGGACCTGACACTAAACCTATCCTTCAAAATGGTTTAATGGGCGGGTATCCTACCAGTGCAAACACTGGCGGACCGTGTTTCACAGGTAATGACGAATTACAATAATTATTTCACTTGGGGTTGTATTCAAATCCGCATTGCATTATTCGAAACTCGATTCAAGTAACTTCATAATACCAAGGATAATACTTTATTATTAGAATAGACAATGGGGATTGCTTGTAATAAATTCAAAATGTCTTTCAGTGTTTCAATTATGCTTTTCTTATATCGTAGGATCAGGGCCAATCCAATTGTGGCAGTTTTTATTAGAACTCTTAACTGACAAAACCTGCCAAGGCTTCATTTCTTGGACAGGTGACGGATGGGAATTTAAGCTCACAGATCCAGATGAAGTGGCGCGACGTTGGGGCATTCGTAAAAATAAGCCTAAAATGAATTACGAAAAATTATCAAGAGGACTACGATATTATTACGACAAAAATATTATTCATAAGACTGCTGGAAAACGATATGTTTATCGCTTTGTATGTGATTTACAAACTCTGCTTGGGTATGTATAATTTTTTACTCGCATTCTCGGATATACATATATTTTTTCTTGTTGTCGAACAAAACTTTCAGTTTCCACTTGATTCGTATACTTTTTGCAAAAATTGTGTGGGAATAATAATAATTGTGATGAACTTTATAAAAAGAGTTTTTACTTTTGCGTGTACGTAACTAACGTAATTTTTTTTTGCATATTCCAGTTATACTCCAGAAGAGTTGCACGCGATGGTTGATCTCAAACCAGAGAAAAAAGAAGATGACTGATTGAACAACACAAATAAAGAAATAGAAAGAGTGTACTCATCCATTTAAGAAATTATAATTTTTTGAATGATGACGAATTGGTGCCTAATAATGTAATATATAATAAATTAATGCAATCAACAATTTTATTGTTAAAGCCTCATTAATTTTTGACACAACTTTTATTTCAATGATTTTCGTTAAAAAACAGTTTTCTATAATAGTGTTAGTGGTTACAGTTAATATTATTTATTACGTAACTGAAATAAATTTTTGTGTTACTATTACAAGTGGATTCATTTTAACGCTTTAAATATGTGTCAATTAATGTTACTCTCCTAAAAAGAAGAAATGTGGAGAAAAAACGTCGAATTCTTTTCCCAAAGTATACTTATGTGTGATTTACAAAAACGATACATAAATTTACATATGTATTTATATAAATATTAACAAAATGTGCTCTCTTAATTGGTTCGAAAGATAGCCAATTTTGAAAGGAGAGTTTGTGTAATTGATTATTGTAGCGATTTAAAAGTTGCGCCCACTCTCTTGTAAATATTATTATTGTGATAAGAAGTTAATCAAATAGTAATGTTTATATTTTGGATATATGTAAAGTTTTGGGGCATTTTGACTTACGAGATATATTATTTTCAGCCCCCGTTGTTAGGTATTTTTTATACTGTAATCTAAATTGAATGCTCAAAATTAATTGAAGTTTTCATAAAATCAAATTGACAATATGTACTAAAGAAAGTGTAGTAGCACACCGTTATCGTGTGTAAGTATTAATTATTTGTAATATGCAATAAATTTTACGATGTTTTTTATGATTCCAAAAGATTTAAATGTTGAAATCGTTTTTGTTAATTTTTGTATTGTGGTCTCAATTTAAAGTACGTTTAATATAAGTTATTATTATTATTAATAAAACACGTATGATATATGACTAAAAATTTTTAATCAAGAGTAAAATTTTTGGTCGATATATTTATTTAGTGTGTTAATTGATACGTATATGTATAAAAAAAGTTTTAATAAAATTTGGTTCACATATTTTTCTTAATATTATGGTTTTACCTATTGGCAAAGCACCTATTTACATAATTATATTTTTTTGGCCACTTTTAAAAGAACAACATTTAATTTATTACGTCGGATCTTAAGTTCTTTACTTGAAGTACAGACATAAATTCGGATTTATGTTCTAAAAGGTCCTAGGCTGAAATAATAACAGGAATTGTTTTGCATGTGTTTGCATAGTCTCAAGCTCGAAACATAGACGAAATTCAATACTGTTTTTAAGTTATTTGTTTATCAATGAAATCTTTCCAATATTCCACCTTATTTATGATGTTGATGACTATTGTATAATTTAGACTCAATCCTTAAAGTTTTTTATTACCAAATACCAATGTACTGATAGACATACTTATTACTTTACAACGTTTCTCACACGTTCGTTATGAGATATGAGATGTTTTTGTTGTGTAAAAAATTAGAAATTTCCTGTTTATCCTTAAAGAAGTTCATTTCATGCTTAACCCTTAAGTACTGACCCGTAGTCTGACAGACTACCGCAGTTTTTAAAACAACTGTATTTCCCGTAATTTATTTTCGCAACTACTCATAATAAATTTTATTTCTGAAGCATATGTGTTATTTTTAAGTAAGTATTGGATTGATATCATACTAAATAAATGTAAGTACACGACCATATTAAAATATATTCGATTTTTTTTGAAATCACCTTCTAAAAAACATTTTAAACACGGTAGTCTCGTAGACGATACGTCAGTGACTACATTCCATTAACTGTATGTCAGTACTTAAGGGTTAAAGTATTATTTATTCACTGTGCCCCTTGTTAAACTGGCGCCTGTGTTGATTAACGCACATCGCACACCAATGTACCAAAAAGGTACATTTACTGCGAATAAAATGTGCTATTTTTTAATTGTTGAAAATACTTGCAATTAGTATAATTAATATAACTTTTACTGTCGGACGGCGCTGAAGTAGTACTTTAACGCTGCTCGTTGCCGTTGTTTCTGATCTGATTTTATACTTGTGTTATAAATATTCCATATCAGATATCAACTGGATTTTCTTTTACTTTGAAAATACGAATTTTTAAATACTTATTCAAAACGGAACATTTATAACAAAAGCATACATTTTTTGTTCCACAAATTTTTAGTTTTTCAAAGTAAAAAATCAAAATAAAAATTATGTCATGTCATAGTAAATTAAAAATTCTTGCGTTTAGTACAAGTTCCATTATGATATCTTTTCAGGATCGTACAGGCATTCCGTAAATAGATTCATATTTTGAGTACAAATTGCGGCTAAACAAATTTTTTTAGAATTTATTTCAATAAACAAATATCTAAAGTATGTAGTTCTACAAGATTATAATAAATAGGGTAATGTAGTCTAAGATTGCGCACTTAAAATATTTTAACATATAATTGATTAATTTCACAAAATATGGACGTAAAAAAAATTAACAAACATGTGTAAATATATATAGTGATAAAAAAATATCACAAACATATAAAATTCATAAAAATAAAGAAGAAATAAAATATTTACTGATTAAAAGCAAATGCGCAATCTTGTAATACAGATTTGATAAGATTGCGCATATTTAATTATTATAAGTTTGCGCTCTTAATAATTTCACATTTAAACTACCCTGTTCCTAAATAAATAGAACAATTTTCATGACACCGATTCTTACAAACAAATCATTGGATCCACTCTTCTGTAGGGGTTCATCACAAGCTGGGCAGAAAAATTCTGCTTATTGTGTTATTGTCGGAATTTTTTAACTTTCTATTTTTAATAATTGATCCCTTAACACTTTTCGTTTTTGATTTAGCTTCAGGAATTTAATATTATAAAAAACTTTAACCGCGCCAACTTAGAAACGGTGCAGAAACATGGAAGCATTATAGTGCGCAATCTTATAAATTAATGACTTATGTTATTCAATTGAAGAAATTCATCACGCATACTTTATTAGGTGAAATATTTTGTTTTTAAATAATTAATTCCTTTATAATTAACTTGATAAACTAGTCTTGAATCATGAATATAAAAAAATAAAGGATCAGTGGCTTATCTTCTAGACTGGGAAAATTACAAGGATTGAAGCACTTACCAATTAATTCAAATTTTTAATATAAAACGCTTATCAAAAAACATGTGCCGTATTGTAACTATATAATAACTGTTAGAGGTTTCAGGATTGCATATTTCTTATTTCAAGAATGTAACTACAGCATTAATATTGGCTCTGCGCAATCTTGCAAACTGCGCAATCTTAGATGAACTTACCCTACACTGTATTACTATTTTTTATGCACAAAATCTAAACCTACCGAACAGCCTTAATTCTAAATTTTACCCAGAACGAATTACCAGCTCTGTTTCATCATTACAACCATTCAACAAATTATAAGTTACATAATAATACTTCATCATTTCATTAATACTTTTAAAATTAATTAATGAAATCGATAATTCTACATTTCAAATGTATTGAAACACTTTAAAAATATGACTTTGCTTGTCCCTCTGATTTTGGTGACGAGACGGCAATGAAAGCATATTCACTTAAAATTGTCGCATTTTACAAAATTTTCATCTACGGAGAAGTATGCCGAAAATGTACTTTAATAGTAATTTTAATAAATGTAAAAATTCAATTAAAAAAAAATGTAGATATAACTTAATATCTTTCTTGAATGAGAGTTTTGCGCTTCAGTCAACTATCTTAGAACACGGTTGTATAATAAACTACTTTAATAACTCGGTACGTAATATACTATTGTTTACAACATGTATTATTTTAAACCAGTTGATAAACGAAAACTTTACGATTTTTAAAACAAGCTATTTACATTTCATTTAGTATTTATCGCATATATTTAAACTTATATTTTTGTTTTTTTGTTTTGTTTAAGGTACAGATAATATCAAAAGACAGAAAAGGAACTAAAATAGAGCGCAAAAGAATTGCAATGTGGAATATTAAAACGATTTTGGTGTCAGAACAATGAATGAAGTGGTGAGTAAAATCTGTAGATAGGTACCTACAGAATTATCTTAGTGGTACCAAAAGAAGTAAGATGGAAGGAAAGTGGAAAAAAAGAAGATAAGACTTCCTTCTTTGAAAAGCCCCAGGCGTCGCTCTATCCGGCTCTATGTAAGGTACGGTGTTGAACCCCCCCCCCCCCCCCCCCTATAAAAGTTATAGCTACGTCCGTGCGCTATGGTATGGTGATGCTGGATCGACTATTCAATATCGTCCGTTGGCTTCTGTAGATCGGCTACTTGATATTTGTTGATTTTGTTCTGCATAGATTTCCATTTTATATCCAAAATGGCCGTTCTTCCAGGTGTTACAATTTTAACTTTTAGAAATCTTGTAACTTCCAAAATATTCGAAACTTGGGAATGTCGTTCATCCACAACAACAAAGGTTCGTGATTCACCTCTTTTTAAAAGTGAAATTAACGTAAAAATTACTAATTTGATCACAATTCTTTAGCGCACTACAAATTTGCGCTCCACTATCAGACGGAATCAAAAATCGTCTCCCCGCTTTATCACCTTGACCTGCGCGTTCTTCTTATCACTGCTTTTAATTTTCAAAAACCAAAATTTAAAGGTAAATTATTGTTATACACTAACGAGCAAAACAACTTAAATAGATGTTACAATTTTTGTCTGTTTCAGTATTGTGTTTAAGTTTTATAAATTTGCCTGTTAGCATCGCCTCTGAATAATAAGAACCAGGGTGCATAATAACCCTTCTTTGAAACAAAAACCAGCCGCCAAATTGTTCTTTTCACGACAATATTTTTAATGATAATAATAATTATTATTATAATAAACTTGAAAATTATTAACTAGTAAGAAAATTATAAAATATTTAAAATAATACTAGTTAAATTAAGGGGTTAGGTGGGTTTGAAGGCTAAAAAAAAACGTATTTTAATTGATTGTTTTTTAATAAATCAAACGAAACATGTTAATCAAACAATTTAGCAAATGAAAGATACATATTTAAACAAGTACCTTGTGCAATTGTAATTAAAAAGTTTTGAAAATTCAGCCAATGGGACCTCATTCCCCGTGACCTCCTAAAAAAAAGTTGTCTCGGCGTGGACAGGATAGCTCATGACTGGTTCATCTTAGATTTAAAAACCAAATATTTTCTGTTAGTAGATATATGAAACTCGTGCTTGAACGAAGGAAATTAAAAAAAATTGAAATTAGTCTATTTGGCGGAGTTGTGAACAAAAAGTTCCATTTTGTGGTCAAATTTTCACCATGTATTGCCTCGTAAAATAAGTTGTTATTAAAAAAAACAAAAATCCTTCGTTCAAGCACTAGATAATGTTATTTTGAAGAAGTGTGCAAAATTTCAACAAGATCGGTTCATAACTTTTTGAGAAATCATGTCCACCGACTTCAAAAATGTAGTTTCGAGAAAAACGCTATCGAAGTTTTAAGCAGAAATAACATGCAGTAAGAAATGTTTTTTAATCCGGCACCATAAAGTAAAGAACCTGCACTTATAAATTCAGAATAACCTCTTGGCTCAAAAAGTTCAATCAACTAACGTATTTAGAAGTAAAATACTTAAAATTGGTTACCCTTAAAAGGTGAAAACAATTAAAAAAGACAGACAAACAATGGCTAATCCGCTGCTTCAAAATACCTGCGACGCAACGAAGGGTTTTCCGAAGGGTCCGTTTCTTAGAATTTTACCGGGATCGATTTAAAATTTTGGGAGAATAGTCTAGACATATTGTACTATTTGAATAAGACAAAGAAAAAAAATAGAGTTTTTGAAATTTTCAAACCCACCTAACCCCTTAACGTAATAAAACAATAATGTTTTTAATATTTCGCAGATTTTTCATCTGCTTCGTCAGAAAATATCAATTTATTGATCATTGATATCAATTTATTGATATTTTCTGACGAAGCAGATGAAAAATCTGCGAAATATTAAAAACATTATTGTTTTATTACGTTAATTTAACTAGTATTATTTTAAATATTTTATATTATTATTATAGTGTGTTTATGTTTTACAGTGTTTAAAAGGTAAGATATCAATTTCAAAGCCGCTTATTATTATCACTTTCAAGTTTCAAGGAATTTCCAACACAATAATCTCTTTTTCTAAGTATCTTTTTCTGATTTTTTATTGAAATTTTATATATTTCCAAACACCTCACTCGTCTTAATTTCTATACAAAAACTAATGAAGTTTACCGTTTCATGGCGTGATTCTATTTTAATTTTGCTAAATGTGCACTTGGCTTGATGCATTTTAATTGAAGTTTATTTTATTTTTGCTTTACTTATGATGTCGACGAATAAGCGAAACGATCTCTCGGTCAAACAGAAGGTGGAAATTATCTATCGAAAAGTACGATACACTGCCAAAAATGGGACAAAGAAATGCCGCTGCGCAATTGAGAATCTCTCAACCGCTCTTGTGTAAAATTTTGAAATCGCGAGACAGAGACGTCTAGGGGGGGTGGCATCGTGGGGCAATGCCCTACCTTAAAAAAACCATCAACTTTACCTTCTTTATATTCTAATGACGACAATCGATTGACCAGATACAGAGCAAGTAAATTTTTTACTTTCGCCCTACCTGTAACCATCACTGCCCTACCTTAAATTCAACGCTAGCCACGGCCCTGTCGCGAGATGAAATCAAACACGCTCTAATTAACAATATATTAACAATACATACAGTGACTCACATAAGAACTCGGGCAGTCCTATGTTAACAATGTAAATTGACCATTTTGAATCCGTTTTTTGTCAGATTAAAATCGATTTTACATTTTGACATTTTTTGTTGCAAATTTCATTGCCTCCAATTTCGTTTCCATACATTTTTCTATGACTGAGAGCGACTTAAACATGACTCTGTAAAATACAAAAAATATTGTCTTCTATGTATATGTCGGAAACGGATCGATAAAATATAAAAATGTATATGAACAAAAATGTAGAGAATGAAATTTACAAGAAAAAGATGCCTATTCATTTTTTTATTTTGTTGCACCGTTTCCGAAATATAGAAGACAATATTTTTTGCATTTTACAGAGTCATGTTTAAGTCGCTCTCAGTCAGAAATGGCGCGACAAAATAGAAAAATGGGAAAAATGTATAGAAACAAAATTGAAGGCATTGAAATTTTCAACAAAAATTGTCTAAAATGTTTTGCTGTAAAATCTATTTTAATATGACAAAAATAGGCTTCAAAATATTTCTAAATTTTGGATCTAAGGTGAAGACCAATAAATTGCAAATATTGTATAGAAAATTTGGCATTTCCATTATGCAGTGTTATTTATGTAATAAGAATTCTTTTACTTTAAAAGTGCTGATTTTGCATTTTAAAAGAAATCATGATTTCAGTGGCGTAGCTATGATAGGGCAGTTCGGTGCGGCGCACAAGGGCCCAGACGGCTTAAGGGCTTTGCAGGACCCCTAACAGAAAATAATTCAAAACGCTAGAAAATAAATTTTTCGAGGGAAACACTTTTTATTTGCTTCATAATGAATTTTTTTTTCAAACTCAACATAAACGGGACCTATTTCCTCTCCTATACATACCGGGTGTTGACTCGAATAGCCGAACATAGGGAATTAACACGTAAAAACTTATTTATGCAAATTCCTGCTTCCCAAATTATTTTAGAGAAAAAATGAAAGACACAAAAAGAATGCAGAAATATAAACTACGTATGATAAAAGCATTAGATTTCATGTAATCTTTACTTATAGGGTCAAAAAATGCTTTTAAAATTGTTAAAATTTTCATTTATCAGACTGGCCATGTAAGTTTCCAAGGTAGTTATTTCGAAATTAAATTGAATTTATTTCATGACCAGTCTGACAAATGAAAATTTTAACAATTCTAAACGAATTTTAGACTTTTATCTTCGAATTTCATCTAGTTTCTACTAAAAGAGTCCAAAATTCTTTTAGAATTGTTAAAATTTTCATTTTTCAGACTGGTCATGAAATTAGTTCAATTTAATTTCGAAATAATTACCTTGGAAACTTGCATGGCTAGTCTGATAAATGAAAATTTTAACAATTTTAAAAGCATTTTTTGACCCTATAAGTAAAGATTATATGAAATCTAACGCTTTTATCATACGTAGTTTATATTTCTGCATTCTTTTTGTATCTTTCATTTTTTCTCTAAAATAATTTGGGAAGCAGGAATTTGCATAAATAAGTTTTTACGTGTTAATTCCCTATGTTCGGCTATTCGAGTCAACACCCGGTATAATAGCAGAATTGTGTCGAATAAATATACACCGAAAAAATAGTCTTCAACCAACGAACTCATTTAAAGCGTGACTTTGTTTATAAGCAGTTTATTTTGGGACAGGGGGCCTTCTCAAATATTTTGCACCGAGGCCCCAACAACACTCGCTACGCCCTTGTATGATTTAAATACAAATTCACTAGTTAGGTGTTGTGATTGCACACAAACCTTTCAAAATTTAAATTGATTTTGATTAAAAACCACTATGAAGATTTTGTACACCTTTTTAACGATACTTTAAAACCAAAATTTCATAAATTGATACAGTTCAAAAGACAGTTCAAAATTTATTCCCACTTCTCGAAAGAATATTTGTCTCTTTCTCTCGAAAAGAAGTGAACTTAAATTTGCCTACAAATTAATAAAGCCCAAAAATTCACTTAATTTAACTTTAAATAAAAGATACGAATGTAAAAGCAATTACAAAAATATAATTTATCAAAAACTCAATGTCAAAGAAAAGTTTCTGCAATTTTTTTCTCGTTTAATTTACAAAGCGGTCGAGTATACTTCTGGACAGTGTGTGTGGGTATTTAATATTTTATTTTCTTTAAATTTTTAGAGATACATCAGGAAATATCCTAACAATTTCTAATGAGGCTAATATATCCTTAGAAATACTGTATTATGTACCTTTACTTACAAGATGTTTTCATGTTTTATATTACTTATTAAATCAAAAATAAAAATTTAACCATTTCCAGGTGAAAAAGTTTTCATTGATGTTTTACGAGTGATAAAGAGGCACATTGAAAGGCTTCTGAAGAAATTCGACATCGGAACACAAATATTATTTGAGCATAATTTGGAAGAGTGGCGCCAAAAATTGCTATTCCATTGGCAAATAAAGCCTCCACTGAGGACACACACGAAATGTTATCAAATATTGGATCTACCTCATCTAGCCCTGATTCAAGCCGTACTAGCTCACGGAGTACTTTAAGGTATTCTCCCTACTTACGAAAAACTGGATCTGATTCATCAGGAAGCGATAATATCGTGATGCTCTCCAAAATTTTAAACGAATCTCCCAAAGCTTCCATGAAATTAGAGTAGGTACTACAAAAAGTTAAAAAAAAAAAAATTGGTAATTTTACTGAAATTCATTTTGGTAAAACTTGTACATATTAACTTTTAATACTTGTAGGAATACTACCGTACAAACAAACGAGGAAAACTTGACAATAAATGGCGTAATTTAAAAATTTCTTTTAAACATGCAGTTTCGGACCACTTTGCATCTAAACCAAAAAAAATAAAGTAAAAAACAAGTTTTATAAAAAAAGCTTTATTGAATGAAGACAAATGAAAATTCTTTCTTCTATGTGTGCTCTTGCTTGGAACCGAATAGAGTATAAGTTTCTTGTAACATAATTTTCTTTTCAAACTTTAAAGCTTTGGTGGTGCTTCACATATTATACGATAACTTTCGCCGAAGTTGATATCTACTAAGTAGGTATACGTTTTTCTTCCTTATAGAAAAGTCTATGAAAGGCACCACCAAAGCTTTAAAGTTTGAAAAGAAAATTATGTTACAAGAAACTTATACTCTATTCGGTTCCATGCAAGAGCACACATAGAAGAAAGAATTTTCATTTGTCTTCATTCAATAAAGCTTTTTTTATAAAACTTGTTTTTTACTTTATTTTTATTTTGTGGTTTTTAAGTTTTATTACAATCATTAATTAAAATTATTAACTCGTGAAACTCAGCGCCGAAATATTAAAGATTTATCTGACATTAACTTGACACTTGAACTAAGTCAATTAATTTTGACACATGCTTACTTGATTTCGCGGCAGATAGATTTGTGTCAAAATTTGTATAGAAAATGTGATAATTATGCGGTGGATGATCAGATCGGTTTCAAAATTTGATAGATTAAAATGTCTCGAGATACAAGTCGGTGTTTCAAATTTCAGCTTGTTTGGATGACTAGAAGTGAATTAAAAAGCAGCCGAAAGATTTTTACCTCCTATATATATACAGTTACTAAAGAAAATATCCGTCCACTCCTATGTTATCAATGTAAATTGAACATTTTGAAGCCGTTTTTTGTCATATAAAAATTGATTTTTCAGAAAATTTTTTAAGACATATTTTGTTCAAAATTTCATTGCCTTCAATTTTGTTTCTATGTATTTTTCTATTTTGTCGCGCCGTTTCTGACTGACAGCGACTTAAACAAGACTCTGCAAAATGAAAAAAATATTGTCATCTATATCTCGGAAACGGTTTGTTAAAATAAAAAAATGTATAGAAACGAAAATGTAGATAATAAAATTTAGCAGAAAAACATACCTATTCATTTTTTTATATCTTCTCCCGTTTCCGAGATATAGATGATAATATTTTTTGCATTTTACAGAGTCTTGTTTAAGTCGCTGTCAGTCAGAAACGAGGCGACAAAATAGAAAAATGTATAGAAACAAAATTGAAGGCAATGAAATTTGCTACAAAAAATGTCTTAAAATTTTTTCTGAAAAATCAATTTTTATATGACAAAAAACGGCTTCAAAATGTTCAATTTACATTGATAACATAGGAGTGGACGGATATTTTCTTTAGTAACTGTATATACCCGGGTAAGTTAATATAAAGCTTTTAAAAACAGCGATACAGTAAGGAGCGTCGAATGAAGCTCTACATTGGTAAAAATATATTACTTATTATATTTCTATTCAAATCAAAGACAAGAAATTCTAAATTACTTCAATTTTTATCTGTGAATTATTTTAGTACCAGAAGAAGAATCAGAGGCGACAGTAAGGTGGTTAAAATTCGACAATTTGTCATCGGAAGAATTTGACCACTGTTGGAAAGCGTGCTCCAACTTCCGATTAGACGAAATTAATAAATTTGATTGTACATCTGCCGTATTAGAAAAATGGCCGTTTTATAAACAACCATCAGGTTTCAGACTCAAAAAATTATATTGAAAGTATTCAAGTAGTTTTGTGTGAAAAGGTGCGTTTTTTTCAAAATTATATTAAATCAAATTTCTATATAAAAATAATATATTTAATTTAATGTTATTTTTTGGAGCTGGACGCGATGCAGCAGTATTATGGGCCCTCCACGGGTATTTTGTGCCTACAAGCAAAGTAGTAAAAAATGATGTTACTGAAAAAATGCAAACAACAAAATTTACCATTCGATACTCCCAGCAATCATTTCTTTACCTCTGCAAGAATACACTAGAGAAGAGATTGAAGATTGGATTGAATTTTTAAAATAAAAAAAAAAATAGCTATACAGCCGTTTACTTACGCCATCGGAGAAGATATAACAAAGATTAAAGAAATATATGTATACTTACTTTGATGGTATTAAGTATACATTTTTAACATATTATGTCTGTTTTAAATTATAATATGTTTTTAATTTAAATTTTACATTAGAAAGCATTATATTTTGGTCGTTCATTGAAAGATACTTTTATAACTTGAACATATTAGAGAATTCCTATAGCAAGACAGCTATACCATTTATTAATAAAAATAAAATTTTTCCCATAGCTACAAAATTTGAAATAAACAATGCTTTGGAGGTTTGTAACGTGACTATTAAATTCAATTCAATAGTTTTGATCTAACATTGTAAGTTATGACATTAATACAATCTAATTTAACAAGTTTAACGTGCGGATAAATTCTACTATGCCGTGGGAAACTGGAATAACCCAATAATTCCAAGTACGGCGCTCACGTACAGGGCCCAAGCCCAGGCCTTTGAGCCCAAACAGTTTTCACTCGTTATAATGCTTTCTATATCTAATATTTACGGTGCCATAGCTAAGCAAATTTACAAGTTAATACTGTAAGATAAGTGAAGTTTTGATTTTGGTATAAAATAGTACATTGTTTCTGGTGTGTAATGACCCCCTCAAAATACTTTCCTACTTTCCGAATATAAGACTGATGTTTAACTAAGCGGAGATTTATAGGAGGGAAAGAAATAATTATGTCATTACACCTAGAGGTCAAGTTCTTCCCCCGGTTCAGAAAAATCGTAGATCCTGTACTGACAGTACAACACAGTTTATAATATTTTTTATAGTAGGTATCTATAAAATTGTGTAAGGATATAAAAACAAATTACAAATGAACCAAAAACAGCAGACTCAAAAAGAAAGTTAAAAATAATTCCTACAAGTACTATATAAAGAATGGAAACAAAAGAAAAGATAGCTTTCTTTAAAAAGAATGCAAAGTAAAAAATAAAACCAATTTTTGAACTAAAAAAATTTTATCATGCCGATAAATAATGTAAACACGTAAATTTTGAAACAAAAATATTAAAAAGCATCTCAGAAACTTATATGGCCTAATTAAAAATTCTGTAAATAATCAGTACAATTTGATGTAATTGAATAATTTATTATTATTCTTGGATACATTTGAAAAATTAAGTTCAGTGACGGACTACACCAGGGTTCTGGAGTGCGATTACACCCCTGATTTCTCAACAAAACATTTAGAAGTTCAGTCCACCACTGGGTATGCTAGCTGGAGAATGACCCTTATATTATAATAATAAAATAAAATATAATATTATGTAAAAATCAGCTGCATATTTATTATAAAAATAAAAAAGTTGTTGTTTAGGGTGGTTTTTTATTTTATAAAATTTTAATAGGTGTTTATTATGTATACATAATTATGTGTATTCGAATCTAAAAGTATTTACTTTATCGGCCTAACGCTTGAGAAAAATTCGGTGTTACAAATATAGCTCAGCAATTTAAATATGTATAGTTGTATGTATCTGCACTGTAGTCTTTTAAGAACAACTCTTGGTATTAGCCGCACCAAATTTTGGAGTTGTTCCAGATCTATTTTTCAATTTATCGAATTTTAAATACAATATTAAATTTTTTCAGTTAATTGTTTTACCTAGTGTTCAATTAGCGATGTCAAATAATAATCTTAAAGTTGCTGTTAGGATTAGACCATTATCACAAAGGTAAGCAATAAAAAAAAACATGTCGAGTTTTGTAGCTCATTATAGTTCGCAAATAATTTATCTCAATCTAATTTATTATTTAATATCAATTAATCACTTGTGTACTGGTTTAAAATGTAATAGCAATTAGTATAATTTTCATTATAAATCGATAACTTTTCTGATTTTAAATATAATGGTATGGTAAATATAATTGGTGGCCTATTTTTCGTTGAAGTTGTTAAAAGTTCTCGTCAAAATTGTCATACCTATTTTATTAATATACTACCTGCCGAAATAATCTACTTTGATTAACAGCTGTTTTTCTATTACAAAACGACAATTTTATTTTTGAACCCATTTCACGTCCGTGATGTGGATAGCAAGTGTGGCGGCGTCTTGACGCTAAAAGTATGGGATAAACAAAACACACTTGGAGCGGTGACTTTTTGCACTCTAAATATAGAACATCCGCTCGGTAGAAATTTCTTCTACCTATTTAATATTTTTAAAATTTATGACATAGTACCTACCTACCTGTATGAAATATTTTGTGTTTATTTTTACACATTTCGATAAATTAAGAAAAAATTGCTGTAGATACATAACTATCTTTTTTTTTTACTTTCGGTATTTTTGTTTTCGCCGATTTTGACTTTTAGTGCTTTTGTTTTCTCTGTTTTGACTTCGGTATTTTTGTTTTCGGCGATTTTGACTTGCGGTTTTTTGTTTTCGGTGTATTTTGACTTCAACGTTTTTGTTTTCGGTGGTTTACCTTCAGTGTTTTAACGTTGAATTATAAACTTTTACTGGAAAATTTAGAAAAACAAATTTTATTTCAATACATTATATTTATAGTTATTATATTTAAGTTTAATGTATATTTTTTATGCATATAATGTCAATTTTTTGTGGTATTTTGACCGCTATTTTCACGATTTTTTATGTTTAAAAGACCGTATTCGAGTAATAAATTATATTAATAAAAGAAGAAGAAACCAAGCTTGTTGGATTGGTGAGGCACTGCCAGCACGGTCTACCTCGACAAACCGTCACAGATCGAAATGTTTTTCAAACAATAACCTGAAATTTTAAAATTAAAATTTCTTAAAATTAACCTTCGGTGCAGTAAATAATCAAACATTAGATCAAACTTATTAACAATAACCTAATCCAACCCAGAGACGGAACTTTTGGGAGGGGTAGCAATTCTCAATTTGACAACTGTCGACATTTTTTTTGCCTTTCGACCTCTTATGTAAGTGATTTTTTAAAACGTTTCCACGCAGTCAGTTCGCCGCAGGCAGTTCATCGTAAAATCATTTTGACTCAAAATTTATTGATCACATGGACTATTTGCCGCTGGACTGTATTACTGAAATTTGTGGAATTTCCATACTTTGGTAAATTACCATCAGGTAAAATTTGTTTTAGGTGTAAAATGACCGGTTAGTTCGTTAGTTAATATTTCAGGTTAATTTGGCGGAAGGTAAAAGTTGTTTTTATACCGAAGCCAGGTAGAAGTCAGTACTCCTTCACTAAATTTTTTTTGGTCAATCAGTCTCGCGTAGTTTTTCTTGAAGACGCTGGAGAGACTATGCAATAGAAAGATCCTCGATACGGTTCTGACTCACAGACCGTTACATCCGAATCAACATGCGTACATCCCAGGGAGATCGACCGAATCGGCGCTCCACAAGGTAGTGGAACGCATAGAGGGGTCGATAGATTATTGAGAATCTACCCTGAGTGTGTACATTGATATCGAAAAGGTTTTTGATAAAGCTACTATTGAAAGTATGAGTGCAGCACTACAACTTCATGGGGTTTCCACGACCATTGCAAAATGGATCCGTTTCATACTGGTGTGGAAAGCCATAGAGATTAGTATTGGAGACACAAAGATTAAAGGATTTGTCACAAAAGACTGTCCTTAGGGCGGAGTACTCTCCCCACTGCTGTGGAACATGGTGGTGGACAGCCTTCTCAAACTCCCGAACGATATGGGATCTTATACCCTAGGTTACTTACGGAAAAATTTGAAGATGTCCCCTGCACTTTAATGCAAGACGCTCTCAGGACTCCATTTACATGGTGCAAAAAAAAACTGGAAAAGACAGAGCTCGTTCTATTTGCCAAAAAAGAACGCTGCCGGCCATGGTTATCTCAGCTTTACAGATACTTCTCTAAAACTACCCGACGAAGTCAAGTATCTGGGAATAAAACTTGACAAAAAGCTGAACTGGGGAAAACATTTACAAATAAAACTCGAAAAAGCAATGCTGGCTTTCTGGCAGTGTCCGGGAGTAATAGGACGATCATGGGGTCTGTCCCCTAAGATCACCCTCTAGTTCTATACCGCGGTTGTTAGACCTATGCTATGCTCCGGTGCCTTTGTATGGTGGCCCAGAACCAAACAGGTAACAACAGCGTCCTCCTTACACCAGATGTAAGTGTAACTGGAGTAATGCGAACAGCACCAACCGCAGCTCTTAAGACTCCGTATTTCCAGCGGAATTTATTGGCATATTGCACTGCGTAAATAGTTAATAGTTATAGTTATATAAATAATAATTCAGGATAGATGCATCCGAGACAAAAATATCCAGATTCTCTCTGGTCTGGTACTTGATTACGTCCAGACACTGAATAGTATATCTAGCGCTAGCCAAAATGGCCTTTCTCTCTGTTAGGTTAAGGGACATCAAAGTGGGCAACACAAGGGCTGACGAATTGGCAAGAAGCGGATCCAAAGGTCTTCCCTTCGGTCGGAGCCGATGGTTATGCCTTTCGTCAAGGTTCTATATGCACTTCTCAAACAATATACACTAGAATTGTACACTTGCATAAGGAACTACTGCATATAACCAAGCAAGAGCTGCAATACGTGCGTCTTCTTGGAAGTATGCAAGATACTATCTGAAACTATCCAGAGTCAATCTGCAGACAATTGCAAAGATACTCCCTGGACATGGCATATTAAAGAAACGTCTCCAAACGATGGGGTACGCAGATGATCTCACATGTCGTGGATGCAATGAAGAGGAGGAACAATCCAAGCATGTATTTTGTTACTGTCCGGTGCTCACTTCTACAAAAGTATCCGTGTTGGGGGACTTCTGGGATAACATGGCCAGAATGAGTGATAAGGATCTGCTAAGACCTTGGATTTCATCCTATAGATGGGATGGCTCGGAGAATGACAGGGTTGGGATAAAGCTGAAATTGGAGTTAGTATAATGGGACCAATTCAGTAGTCTAAGTGCATGTGAGTTTATATTACCCTCCACCACAAATCCAGAATCCAGATACCATCAGGCAAAATTTGTATCGGGTGTAAAATGGCCGGTTAGTTTATCATTGTGTTTTTGATCTTCGACAGAGGTTTAAACATAACACTTACGACGACTGTTCTTTCTTGAATTTTTGAAATTTTAAAACTTATCCACTTTAAATGACTAAAAATTAAAAATTTATTTTTTAAATCATTTGCCATAATTATTGTCAATGGTTCTTGCAATAATGTATGATTTTGTTCCAGAGAAATAAATTACAAATCAATACCTGTAGTCGCAGTTACCAATAAAAGTGTGATATCGATTACCAATTTGAAGGTATGTAAAGCTCTATAATAATACCACATCGAGAAAAAATCTGTTGCTGCAATATAAATTTGCTACAGCAACAAATAACATCTTCATAATATCTTAATTTAAAATCCAAAATTATTAATTTATTTTGATGATAAAGTTTAATTTATTAAGTGTAGAGATATGTAGGTATCGAACTTTCTGATTTTCACTATAGAACACAAATAAAGATTATGCTGCACTTATACTTTTTGTATAATTTTACAATGTTTCTCAAATAAACTACTCAATTTGTGTGTCTTTTACTTTAGCTTATATGCACAGGTTCCGTTACAAAATGTTGGCGATAGTAGGGAAAGAATTAGAAGATTTACTTTTGATTATTGCTTTCAGCCAGAGTCTTCTCAAAGTGTGGTAAGGCAGATAGAAAACAATTAATATGTTTATATTTTAACGATTAAACTATTTCAGATTTTTGACGAAATTGAACCTGATATTAAAAATGCCATTAAAAACCGCTTTCATTCCTGTGTACTGGCGTATGGACAAAGTTCGTCCGGAAAAACACATACAATGATTGGAAGTACGAAAGATCATGGTATTATACCAAGAGTTTGTCAAAATATATTTAAATATCTGAAAGAATGTTTACACAGCAACGAAACTGATAAAATAGAAACTACAATTAGGTAATAATAATAATAATAATAATTGTCGAGGTTTTAAAACTCACATTAGATTACTAATGCATTGATCACTGCTTCGAACTCGAGTCGAGTGGAGCAGGGTTTTCTTTCGGTATAAGTCACTAAAAATGTTCACAATATAGTCGAGTTGACATGATAATGAGGGTATCAGTGGCGGCTCGTGACATTTTGGAGTGGGAGGGCACAAAATAAAAAAAATAATTTAAAAAATATTTATTTATAATGAAAATCTATCCTTCTATTGTTTTTGGTTTTGGGATGGGAGGGCACGTGCCCCTGTGCCCTTTATGACAAGCCGCCACTGGAGGGTATGACCCTAGGATAATTATTAACTGTGTTGTTTTTATAAAAAAAAATTGAGATCTGGAATCTGGAAATTGTTGCAACTTATTAGTATAAACAGCATGGATATTAAAAGATATTTTATAATATGTTATCTACACATGAATAGCGTTAGTTCTCACAATTCACACATGCAAGGACGATCATAATAATAGATTGCAAATCGACCATTAAAACACCTATTCAATTCCTTTGTTTGTATTACTATTACAACAGATACCTCTCACTAAACACTAACCAGAATATAATGGAAAATTGCCTAACTTAAAATTAGTTTGCGAATTATATCACTTGCGTGATAAAATTTAATTTTTAAAATAAATACATTACTGCAGTAATATGTATCTATAGGTTCACTGTGACTGATTTTGCGACGTGGATTGTGGATGACAATATTCTAATGTATAATCTTAATTTAAATTTTATGAACCAACTATTGAAAAACGTGAAACTCTTGTTTTTTGTTTATTTACATAATTTTAAATATAAAAATTCTATTCAAGAAATGCTTTAAAAGATATATTTACCTACTATAATTACATTTAAATTGCTGCTAATAAAGTTAATGAACTTTTGACAAAGCTGAAACCGGAAGTGAAGAAATGCTCATAATTTTTAAGTTCAATTTTTTTAAGTTTTGCACAGATTTAGCTTTAAACGAAGTTATAAAAATTATTGCTCTGTTAACAGTTAAGACTGCGCGAATAATTGGAATGTAAATAAAGCATTAATAAAAATTAACTTGAGTTTATATTCATGGTAGGTATAATACCTAATGATGAATTAAATACATTTTAATTGTGTTGTAATGACAAATAATAATAAAGAATGATGAGAGTTGCGGAATTTGTGCGCAATGCATACCTATAGCATTTCATTTGTTAAGATTTCTGTTTTGAGTCAGTAGGTTTCGTGTTTGAATTTGAGTTAGCAAGTCGTGAAAATCACTTTAAAATGCGATCTTAAAAAAATGTGCATGGAAGTCCGCAATTCAGTTTTCGTGTTTTAAATTGCATGTGCCTGAAATTAAATTTTCTTATTCATCAATATTTAAATTAGGTGTAGTTTTTAGTAAATTTTGTAAGGAGATTGCGTTTATTTTATTGGTGATTTAAAACGAAGTAATTTATTATTTCTATTTTAGTTATCTCGAAATTTATAATGAGAAAGTGCGAGATTTATTGGGTTCGATAAATCAAATTTCCGATGATTGTAAATCGAGTACATTGAAAGTTCGCGAACATCCTAAAAAAGGACCTTATGTTCAAGGTAAGTTATTAGTATGTTAATGTCTGTTAATTTATAATAACTAGTACAATATTAAATTAATATTTTTAAAACTTCAGTTTCCTTAAATCAGTAAATTAAAAAATTACATACCGTAAAATTAATTTAATGTATGTAGGTAACCTAATTTATTGTAAAATACCCATCTTATTTTGTCGCATATTATAAATAAAAATATTTCTTTCGTCATGTAAGTTTCATTATTGTTTGGTTACATAAAAAAATTATATAATTTTTACACTAATTATTATTCATTAGTTTAAAATAATTAATTATAATTTTCTCAGCCATTGTAAGTAGGTACACTTTACGTATTTATGTAACAAAGTGTAGAATTGCACATTTATTTTAATAAAAACTGATTACAAAATTATTGTCATAACCTAATGTGGGTGGGCGAGTTATAGGTATGTAATATTTGAGTTAATTTATTTTATTTTTTATTTATTTTGTTATTTGTTTTTGTAGCAATTCGAATAGTGCAAGCATACGAGGGTGGATCAATAAGTACCCGTGTTCGAAGACAGGTGGCGTTGCTAAGGGAAGTTAGTATTACCGTCGTGTACTACCATCTGTTACACGACACCATACTAAATTTCAGACTGTTTCATGGGTTAGTTTTTATTGGGCAGCCAATTATTTCACACGTGTTGCGTGTTTCTCGATAAAATAGAAAAAGAACAATACTGATCCGTTATTTGCATTTTATTTTTGAATGGAAAAACATGCGAAGAAATGGAAACAAAGTTGGTTGCTGTCTATGGGGACACTTCACCATCTATGATAACCACAAGATATTGGTTCAATGAATTTAAACGTGGTCGTACATCTGTTTTTGATGAGGGGTAATATGAGGAGAGCTGCGGCAGCCTGGCAGACGTGGTTTTTGGGACTCCAAGGGAATAATCCTCATGGACTCTTTACAGAAAGGAAGAGCGATCATAAGGTAGTACTACAGTAAATTATTGGACCGATTCGATACAAAATGAAGGAAACACGGCTCCATTTGGCTAAGAAAAAAATTGCTGTTTCACCACGATAAGGCACCAGTACATTTATCCAGGATTGCCGCGGCCAAGTTGCACGAACTGCACTACAAATTGCTGTCGCACCCATTCGACTTGGCTCCCTGCGGCTTATTTCTGTCCCTCAACATGAAAAAGTGGCTCGGTGGAAAAAAATTCAGCTCTAAAGCGGAGGATATCGTCGAAACAGAAGCTTATTTTGAAGAGTTTGACAAATCGTATTTTTGAAGGGCTTAAAGAAATGGCAGAAAAGTTGAAAAAAGTGTATTGCACTAAAAGGAGATTACGTTCAAAAATAGAAAAAAAAAATTGAGAAAAACTTGCTTCTTCATTCCTAACGCGGGTACTTATTGATCTACCCTCGTATATGTAAATCTCAAAATATTACAGAATAAATTCTAAAATTATGAAAAATTATATATCAATAAATTATAGCATAACAATATTCATAACAAGCTGAACTAATAATATAGCATATATAATCGTATAGTCAATGTTTGAAAATTTTCATAATAAATTTTTTATTTAAAATTAAATAGTAACTTCTAACATAACCTTACTGTGCTTATAATTAAAATCTATAAAATTTAATTTATAGTCGCGATTAATTAATAGTAAACTGTCGAGCGTTTCTTTTCAGCATGTAAAAATGTTCTCACCTTAACATAACCGATAAAATTCCTAATGAGACTTTTGGTGCGGAGCTTATTGTAATTTAAAACAAAACAAAAAGATTTGATATTCCCAACAAAGTTCTTGTAAAAATTTTAGCGTTTCAATAAGTAGGGAAGTGTCGATTTATGCATGTATTTTTTTAAAGAATAAATGCTTACAATATTGATACTAAACAAACCACTACATAGGTGTTACCCCTTAAGCCTTAAGTTCTCTACACGTGTGATAGAACAAGGTCCACATACCAGAAATATAGCAATAGAACGTCAAGGAAACCGAATAACCACCAGCACACAAAATTAGAAAAGGAAATTCTAAACTTATTTTGGAATTCATAAGAATTCATCCAAATACTTTTTTTTATAAAAGTAATATATTGATGGAAAATATTATTTATATTTATATGTTGTTGAGGAATTGAAATCTTGGTACCTTTCAAATTTATTTAATTTTTATTTATATAATATAGAATAGGTACAATAAAAATATTCTAAATATTCCAATATTTTCAACTTAATTTTTCCAACCAAAATTCCATAGTAAAATTTTTAAAATCTTTATCGTTTCGTTCTTATGTTAGTTCCGCACAATTTTAGATTTCAAATTATTCTCCAGCATACTATAAATTTTACTTCCCAATTATTAAAAAATATTATTACCACTTTTTCAAAAATTAAATAATAATAATGAATTTCAAACCAATTTTTATTTTATTTATAATTTTTCTACATATTACTTGTGCAATATCACGACCGTCCGGCTGTAACCCCTCGGAACGACCTCTTTATTATGAAATTTTCCCCCAAAACTACGATGCTGTGAATTTTTCAAAATTAATTAAATACAAAACTAATGGTAATTTTAGATTACAAAATATACAGCAATATATATAGGATTTATCCCATATTATTAGATTAATAGTATATAATAATAGGATTGTTTTGATTTCTCATAATTTATTATTAATTGAAAATTTCAAAATCGGGAAAATGATTTCTAATATTTAATAAATTATCATTTCTATAGATCTGATTTAATTAACTGCAGTGGCGGACTTTTTCTTAAAATATTTTATATCTTTCCGGTATTCCGGTTTATACAGGATGTTCATATTGAACACAATTTTATCCGGATACTGGGAATATTCCACACTTCTCAGACCATACAATTGCAGAGCTCGAAGGTTTGTGCGAATGTACTGACCAGGGGGGGGGGGGGTATTTTCCAGAATATATTCTGAGAACATCTCCCAGTAAGGTGGATCTGCCGATTGACCTCACATTTCTAGTCGTCGCCCCCTATTACAGAAACTGCGGATCTTCGGGGATGTTCAATTGATTTAGAAATTTCCTCTTACCTTAAAATGTGAAGTTTAATTGTTAAATTCATAATTTTACCAAATTGTAGTCATTCTTGAGTTTTCTAACTATTCATGACACGAGCGAAGATCGAAACCAATAGTGAACGAACTTCAAGAAAACATTCATCGAGTTGCGTGTACGTTTTAACTGCGGAATAATTATTGTTTATAATATAATTAAAATTCAGAATTACAAACTAAATTGTCAGAAGTTTGTAAGCCTTAATTCGCTGGAATTACGTTAAAAACTTTTAAAAATCATAAAAGCATTTTTAAATAAAAGTGCGATTGGCAAACTTACTTGCTTACAATGTTGAAGTTCGGGAAACTGATTTTCCTCAGTCCTCAATTTTCCACAACTTCCTAAATTTTTGAAATGAAAGTATTTTAAACTAATTTTCAATTTAATAATATTTCATTTCAAAACTATTCATCACTTCAACCAAATAGTAGCGACTGTCGGGCATTATCTCCTCAAAATTTATCGTTTCACATTCTCTATTTGATCGCTTAATCAAAAATTGTTATACAGCTTACAATGAAAATATTTACTAAATGAATGGAACTTCTACCAATTAACAAAAATTCATATTATGTATTATTGTAAAAATTCAATTAATTCAAAATTTATGAATAAACGTTATTAAATTTAATAATTTAACGGAAATCCGCAGAAATTTAAGCGAATCTTAGGAAATCCCAGGGATCAGGAATTCTTAGGAATATCAGGCAATTTTAAGAAATCTGAGAAATCAAAATCTTAGGAATACCTACTATAGATGAGTTATTTTTCTTTTTCAACTTTTTCTAAAAAAAAATATTAAGGCAATCCAGTAAGAGATCCGGGGATTTATTTATTCACGCAGGTTCGAACTTCCACATTTTGGAATCGCCCAGAATCAATACCCTGCAGTCTTTCTAGATTTAACAAACATTTCAACAATTTAATATCACGTTCTGTTAACCGTTTAAACCAAAATTAACACCCACTTCAACTCGGTTTAACAGTTGATAAATCGTCAAACAGCAAGTACCTGTGCCGGTGGTACCGGTAGAACAAAATTGAAGGAAATTTATGCAACGCGTTTTCCTGCTTCCAGTAGGAAAACAAATTGTTACCACCTGTTAGTTTTTCAAATTTAGAAATTCGTGCTAAAAAATGTACTACCTATTAACTGGTTGAATTAATTGTTATAATAAACTTGTTTTAGGTCTTAGCAAACATACAGCTTCCGATCCCGAAACTATTCAAAAATGGTTCGACATTGGAAAATCAAACAGAAGTATTGCCGCTACTTTAACCAATCCATATTCCAGTAGAAGTCATTCGGTTTTCACTTTAAGTTTTGGTGAAGGTATCCAGTTGCATTTAATAGATTTAGCTGGTAGTGAGAAAGCTGGAAGTAAAAGAATAAGCAATTTAACATTCACTGAGGGCGCCAATATAAATAAAAGCTTGGTAGCTTTAGGAAATGTTATTTCAACATTAGGTAAATATATTTTAAAATTAAATTTATCCTATCCACATCGTCGACAGCAATTTATTTCAAACTTTATATAGTTTTGATAATAAATCAATTAATCTTGGTATAAATTAAAAGTTTTATTTCAGTAGACACACTCACCAAAATATTATTTAAAGTTTTAATGATTTTAAGCTGAACGTGGTACAAGAACCACAAGAAATCAAAGTAAACGATTTATTCCTTATCGTGACTCCGTACTTACGTGGCTATTAAAAGACACACTTGGTGGAAATTCTAAAACTGTATTAATTGCAAGTAAGTATAATGAAAACTTAACTGAAAATTATTTTATCCACATTCAACGAATTTTTAGCTGTTTCGCCTTCAAATACCTGCTATACGGAGACAGTGAATACATTACGATTTGGGCAAAGCGCCAAGAAAATTGTTTCGTGCCCGGTCGTCAACGAAGATCCAAAAGAACGACTTATTCGAGAACTTCGTGTAGAAATAGCAGCTTTAAAACAACAGTTGGCTCAACATCAAGTAAGAATTTCCGCATACGTTTTATCCTGTTTTCATTTTCACTTAATTTCTAGGAACCGCGATTATTAATTTCTAGCTGCACTGATCATCAGCTAATCAATAAAACTAACGAAAGTTTTCAACAACTTAACAACTCAACAGAGGATAACAATAGTAAGAACGTAAATGCAAAGAATTTAATCGGAGAAACATCAAAAATAAATAAACTCAACTTGCTTCGTGGTGATTTAACTTGCTTCAAGGGTAGAAACGATAGACAGTCACGACATTCAATAAATGAAAATTTTATACCAACGATGGAGGTGACAAGTGATGTTAAAAAAGCGAAAGAAGTACCCACGATACGTAGGACTTCAAGTATTGGAAATAATATAATGAAGCCTAAATCGACCAAATCCTACGGTTCGTTGGAAACTATTTCTAACGTCTCGAAAGAAAAAGCTAAGCGACTGTCGCAACCAGCGGTTTTACGGCAAAATTCCTTGGACAAATCAAGATTACTTACAAAATCAGCTCTAGTTTCAAAGTCTAAAGGAAATCTTATAAAACACCAAGAAAGAGGTATTGTTACGGAAGAAAAAGGTCCACCAATGGGAGATGTTAAAAAATCTATCGCAAAACCCCGATCACAAATTGTTGCGGCTGTTACTAGCCGGCTCTATGGAAAAGTTAAGAAAAAGGAAGTGGGTACAGAAACTGACGTGATTCCACCCATCCAAGAAGTTCCAAAAGAATTAACGATATGCTCTAACGCTCGTTTAAGACTACAGGAATTAACCCGGCAAGCATTGAAAGCACACAGGAGAAAAACCACGGACACTCAAACTGATTTGTTTCCTGTACTTAGAGTTAAAGAAATGTCAACCGACGTGGACGATTTAAAAATATCATTGGTTGAAATAAAAGATGCTCAGACGGAAACAACCGAAGTACAAACCAGAAATGTTGGGGTTAACTGTCAAATACAAAATTTTGAGCCCGTTTTGCAAGACGGAAAAAATGCATTTATCATAACAAAATCTTGTGGTACTCAATCATCGGATAGTTTACCACGTGAGTTTAATTTTATGATTCCAGTTAATTTATTATTTCTAAAACTTTTTTAATGTTTAGCCGAGACAAAGACAGTTGTGGAGCAACCCGCTGTTTCGAGTATATCCTTTAAGAAGTATCTTCAAGGAAATTCCAAACCCGAACCAACATACACCGTGATCAATCCATGTTCTTCTAATCCAATATACACAAGTGCTGTTAATTTTAACGTATCGCATAACTACATCAACCACAACCGAGTTACGGATACACCATCGGATGACAGCTTGGAAGATCAAAATCAAGCCAATAACCTATGTTTTCCAGATATAATCAGTAATCACAATTCTTTAGAACTCGGAACTTTAAACACAGAAACGTCTGCTCAAAAATCGATGCAAGAAGAAAAATTTGCAAGTACCAATACCATTGCCGAACAATTTAGAACGTCAAATGTTCTGGACGAATTTTGCTTGAATTTGGGTCAAGCAACTTGTTTAACATCCTTTCAGTATGCAGATAGGCTAAATTCCATTAACGTCCCGGTTGTCCATGCGCCACAAGTTTGCTTAACGAAGCAGTTTTCAGAAAAATGTCTTCCTTTTTACAATACCATGCCAAAATGTTCGAATTCCAATCATTCTCAAACGGAGTTCTTAAATATTGCTGACTCATATTTACCACAAATTTTACAACCTTCCACGATACAAAAATGTAACACGATTAAATCGGTACCATTGTCAAAAATACCTCATTGTAAAAATACAAAACTTCCCGAAATGGAAAGCGATAAAATGTTTCGAAGTATGTCAAAATTTATGGAGGAAGCTACAAATTTAATGACGAATCTTACTTTGGCAGCTGAAAAACTTCAAACGCCCCAATCTTATGACTTGGAGGTAACAGTAAGTGGAATTGACGAACGATTGGGAATATCGCAAGTTGATAAAACATGTCAAGATTTTACTGCACAAACTTTTTGTGGAGAAGAAACTTCTACTCAAACTTCACCTTCATTATCTTTAACCAGCTTTAAATATCCTGTAAATAAATACGAAGAGGCGTTAAAACAATCGTGTAGAAGATTAGAAGATTGCATAGGTAAAATTCAATCGTCGGAATGTCCAACCTGTAAGGTTTTAAATGAAGAAGTAAATTTAGAGCCACCTTCTCAGTTGCCATTTCAAGAGAGTACTTGTAGTTTTGAAAGCAATTACAGTTTGCAAAGTAATATACATTCAGATTACGGCAGTTTAAGGAGAAAATCGAAAAGATGTTCAAGATGTACTCCAAGTGCATACCTAAAGCAATTAACCTACACGAGGAAACAAATATTGGACTATTCCAAAAGTGAACTTTAAAATATCGAATAATTTTGTAAATCTACCATTAAGTATACTATTTTTAATAACTTTGTTATAAGAGGAATGTATTTTTACATTTGTATTTCAGTAAATAAAACTAAATAAGTAATACACTAGCATAAGATTTCATTGATAGGTACTACACCCAAATTCTCATATTAAAAGCTTTTTATAATTAAAAAACTAAAAAAAGAAAAAGTTTGAATAAATCACGTGTGAAAAGTTACTCGAAAGCGCAATTAAGTAATCAAAAGTTAAATCCATAAAAATTTCCTTTTTACTACAAAGTGGCGAATGAAAAGTGATTCCGGTGTTACGAAGCAAATGTCCTATTCACGTTATAAAAATATTAAGTTGTCTCAATTAAAACTTTAACCATTATTGGTACCTGGTACTGAAAATACTAAAAGCAGTTATGTCACATATTTTATAGTGAAAATTATAAGAAACGTTTGGTGCTAAAAGACAATGCTTTACAGGTTCATATATTTTAGCTTTCTTTAGGTTTTATTTAAATCAATACACTTTGATAGATACATTATTTTATATTATAGAGAATAATATTTGCAATATTATAACTATACTGATTTATTATAGTAGGTATATTTAAAGTATCTATCAAAAAAAAATTAAATTTTTTTTATTGTTGCCTTTTCTTATTAGGAAAAAAATATAAGAAATAATGAAAAATTTGAATTTTGAAATTTTAAGAAAAATACAATGCATTAATTTTGTCTAATTTCCTCTTTGTTGATATAGTAATATATTATTATATTATCATATTATTATATAGCTGTTTAGTAAGTTTTATTGCATAATGTGAAGTAAAAACAAAAAAAATTAAGTTTGTTCTTTTACCGACTATTCATCAATTTGTCGATTGTAATATTTGCGATTATGATTATTATTTCCAGTATAACTTCAGCCACGTCTTACAATCAATTTAGAATATATGAGTTATATATTATATACATATTAGGGCAAACAGGCGCTCTCTTCTAGTAGAAAAAATGTTGAGTGTGTTGTAGGAGAAAATTTTCGAAAACAAATGCAAGTAGTGCAGCGGGGGGCGGACAATGTTCAATAAAAGCGTTTTAAATATTTAAAAAAATAAAATAATGGAGTCAATTGAGACAGACAGACAGGCAGTTCTCTATTGTTTCTAAAAAAATAACAAACGAAAGTGTTGTTGAAAGCGACATCTATCTTATCCTTATTAATGTATTTCAAAACAGTAAAACAAAAAACCTGGTTATGGTAAATAATTAAACTGCAATTTATAAAAAGGGTTTTTATTTTGTTTTGAAATAATTTGATAAAAATTAAACACTTTCGAACATTCTATTATCTAACACATAATGGATCGCCGTTTGTCTTCGAGAAATAACAACAAATACTTTTCATACTTTGAAAAACGTTTTAATACAGATAGGAAATGTAAAAATGAGGATAACGATGATAGTTAATGCAGTAGATATACCATAATGGGATTGAGCTGTAAAAATATATATTAATACTTTGAAAATATGTAAGTTAGTCGCAAAAGAAGTGAGGCACCAAATAAAATTGCAATAATTAATAATTTGCATGTAATTTTATTATGTGCCCCACTTCTTTTGAGACTAACTGTACAATATATTTCGTTTTAGAACTTCTCAGAAATTTCTGGATTCCCTTCGACAAGTTCTACCTTGTTTTCGTACTTACCTCCCACATTTTGCACTGCTGCATAAATCATAAAACATTATTTTACTCATTAAACTTTACCTAATATTTTTGTATGTGAACTGAAAATAAGCAAAATTAAAGAAGCAACTATACCTATATTCATACCTGGTGGATAATACAGCATAGTTTTGCGCTTCATGTATCCGGTTCCGGGAATACGAAGTTCACAATGGATTAGCGTACCAGAACTTAGCTCACTTGCTAAAACTGAAGTTACAACTGTTACAGAGTATCTTCCATTGTTTAATCTACTAGTACTCCATTCTACCGCTTCTAAAGGATTCCTTCAATAGAATATGTAAAAATTAATAAGTATAAAAATTGCACACAATAAATTATCGCACTTAGCGTAGATGTTTTCTTTTTTATCTGTGTACATCATTATTTTAGGTTCCGGATACACTTCCGTAGCATAACATGTAAAATTCATAATAACTCCATCGTATGCAGATTTTACGACGATCATCACACTTTCGGGCACTATAAGTTGAATAAAAAAGTTTTAAGTAATCAATTTTTATTAAAAAAACCTCAACTAACCAAAAACGATCATATTTTTCATGCTGAAATCTTCATCAGCAAATGTTGAAACGAAGCATTTATATTCTCCCGCCACGTCGGTAGTAGGGTTAATAATTTGCATAGCCCTGTGCACCGTTTTGGGATCACCAGTCGCTTGATAGGTGAGGTTTAATTTATTTTTCATAATTCCTAAAGCTTGAGGTTTTTGAGGTGGAATCCATTGGTAAACCACTGCTTCGTTTAAGTACCATTTTAATACCAAATCTGTGTCATCAGGACGCAGAGAATAATTGCAATCCAAAATGGCAGGCTCTGCAGAATTATTTTCCACTGCATGTGGTACTCGAATGTAGTTTATTTGAATGGCCTGCGCTGTCTTCTTAACTAAAATGGTAAAAGTTGATTTAATTTATTGATTTTACGACAGAAAGGTGTCTATAATGGCCATGTTCGATAAAACAACATAGATTTTTGTGATTTTATAGTAGAGTGCAATTTTTACAGGATAAAAGTGTGATTCGATCTTTGCTTACAACTGTTTTCTTTTTTTGTCATATAAATGCAAAGAAGTATTTATATATTAATACTGAACTTATAATTATACAATAATTTTTTGGTAAAATAACACAATATTTTATATCAGTGATGTATACCAGGTCACCACCCGTACACCCGATCATATGAAAATACCATGGGAAATTAATTTTTTTAAATTTTTGCTTCCCATTGTAAATAATGGAATGAAAAATGTATAAATTTATTGAGATTTTTTTTCTGCGTCTGAAGATACCTAACACTTTATATTTTGTTCTTTAATTATTGTTAGAATCTCAACAATAAAATAAAAAAACGACGCGTTTAAAAATTTATTCGAATTACATTTCCATTGTTTTTAATTGAAAACAAATTACCAATAAGTTTCTTTGACAGATTAAAATAAATTTGGTTAACAATGAAGGTAAACCACAGCTCGAACGTAAACAATGGCAAATATATTTGTACATTATATTGCATAAAAAAAAAAAAAAAAGAGAATTCGGAAATTCTCAAATTTTTATTTTTATTTTTTGTAATATTCTAAAAATAGTAATACATTAATAATATGCATTGTTCGTTTTGTATAGAGCAAGAAGCAAATGTTTCAAAGTCGGTGGAAACTTACCAATTATTTCAATTTTTCAAAATTCTATAAGAAATTAATGACAAAACATGTAAAACAGTAAACAACTCCTTTAAATTAGCAGTTTTAAATTATTTTTCATGTTTAGGTTAACTAGGTATTGCGCACTTTAAATTATATTAACGGAAGTATATTTATATATTTTTTTTAAAGGTCAAAAACACAAATTTGAAAAACAATTTTAAAAATGTTGATGTTTTTGTGTAACGTAGTTTTTATTGATGACTGTAAAATTTTAATCAAATTCAATTTAAAGTTCAAGATCTTATTTTTAGACGTTTTAACTTTAAAATTTATCCTATCACCCTTTGCAAGAAAAACTAATATTTAGTGGCGGATTTAGCATTTAAGAGGCCCCAGGCGCAATTTAATTTTGAGGCCCCCCTCTAAAAATTTTGCTACTCACATCAGTTGTCATTTTATTAGCCGACTTAAAGGTTTTCAATATGTTTTCCCTATACCACATTTTCTTATGAATTATGAAATACGTTGTAATAATTATTAATTATTTTCATTACAAAAAAAGTTAGAAAAAATTACTTTATTTTATTTTGAGAGCTGAATTTTGAGTCCCCCTGGATTTATAAGGCCCCAGGCGAGCGCCTCTTGTGCCCGTTAGGAAATCCGCTACTGCTTATTGTGCAAGAATATGTTAAAAAGGTTAAGAGGAGAGCGATTTCTCATGAAATTAGGTAACGCGCATAAATTGCGCTCTATTAACGAGATTCGCATACGATATTTGACTATAATTTAAAAACCTCACTGAATGATGCTTATGTGTATGTAACACATATGGAATTTTTTTTTTCAAAAAATTTTAATCCAAAACACCAAAAATGAATGTTTTAAATTTATTCTAAAAATAATGATTAGTTTAAACGCTCATTTATGGTCACGTGGTGTGTTTTTCATAAAATTGAATATCTCTTCGTTTGTTTCTTCGTCTCTTATACGCTCTTGGATCCTTTGACGATGTAAACCAAACTTGACAGACAAACCCAGTTTTTCAGTAGCAGGTTAAACCAAAAAGTGTGGGTTAACCAATGATATTGCGTAAAAAACAGCTTTTCAACATATTTCATTGTTTAACCCAAATTTTTTGGTTTAACCTGCAACTGAAATACTTGGCCTAACTCAGTAGAACTTGGGAGAGGTTATTGTCAATGGCGGATTTAGCATTTGAGAGGCTCCAGGAGTAATTTAATTTTGAGGCCCACTCTAAATATTTTTATTACTCACATCAATTGTTATTTTATATTAGTTAATTTTTAATGTGTTTTCCCTATGCCACAATTTCTTATGAATTATGAAATACGCTGTGTTAATTATTAATTAATTATTTTTATTACAAAAAAAGTTAGATAAAATTACTTTATTTTATTTTGAGAGCTGAATTTTGAGACCCCCTGGATTTATGAGGCCCAGGCGCGCGCCTCTTGCGCCTGTTCGGAAATCCGCCACTGCCAATATTTCATAATATAACAACATAATATCACAAAATTAATAAAAAAAATAATTTTAAGGAAAAGATCAGAATTTAAATGTGAAAATTCGTCTTTCTAGCCTATTCTGAAAATGAATTATATCGACCCGTAGGACCTATCCCTCCAGAAGGGCAAGAAAATTTCTATTTTCTTTTTGTACTTATCATTATTATTTCTTATCATTATATTTCTGTTTCGACTTTTCATACCTAGAATGCGTTTTACCAAAAAATCTGTTATAAGTGATTTTTAATAAATTATTAAAAAAATTTCATATTTGAGGTTCAAATAAAATTCAGAAAACCTCAAATGAAATCAGAAAGCCTCAAATATTAGTAAAAAACACAAAAAAGTAATATGTGACTGGCAATTGTTTTTTTTTAAATACTTGAATGTTATAATTTTCTAGTTTCTACTTATGCCCGGATTGATCCCACAGATCAAGTTGTCGGCAGGATATCTATGCGTGAAGAAACTAGGGATTAGAGGATCAGGCCAAGCTAGGACACCTAAATGGAGAGGATTGTACTCGTTCGCAAAAGGCTGCCGTTTCGCCTATGTTAAATGTATGCATGATATGATGGTGTCATTGTATTTGTAGGAACTTTTAGAGCCCAATTTTGTAATTTTTTAAAAGCTAAAACTTGGCTCTTGGACCCTATATACTTTTAATTACAATTAGAGAATCGCAAATATTTAAAATTTCTCTGTCAAATTTACAATATTTTAAATAGCAAAAGTAGCCATTTAATAATTTTTATAAACATTACTTTAATAAATAGAAGTATAAGAAGTATTTCACATCCAGCACAAATGTTGCACCTAACTTGTAAAAAAATTTGGTAGCATTATATGCATTTTTGTGGAAACTAGAGCAAATATAAATTGAAAGTACAATTTTCCTTGTTCTGGCGAATTTACTTGAAATAGTTGATAGAAATTTGCCACATTAAAAAAAATATATGAAATTTTGTGGCTACGCTACGCTAATTAATATAAAAGGGCAAATAATTTTTAATATTTTTCTAAACTTGAAGAGATTACTGAACTATTTTGATGTGAAAACCCCAACTAGACATGGGAAATCAAAATAGTTAGTAGTGCAAATAAAAAACCTATTTATTTTAAAACGAACTTATTTTGTAGTAAACCGCCTCCATTTTGTTTTCTTTTATTTTTTTTTCTTTATATAATCGTGCTACTGGTGCTACACATATTGGGTTAATTATTTTATTATACAGATATACAGATTTTATTTTAAATCAAAAACCACAGTTAAAACTATTTTGTTTTACTATTATTATAAAATTATGAAATCCAACCCTGTAGTTTTAGAAAACAACAATAACTTTAAAACGATAAGCCCTTTGTACTTGATTCAATATTATCATTACCGATTAGTATAATAAAAGTTTTGTAAACTTCAGCGATTCTCAACTAGTAGTCACAAAATTTTTAAATTTAATTTTATTTAATATAATTACTTAGCTTCAAAATATAGTTGAGAAGCGCTGGTTTCAAAATTAATCTAAGGGTACTTGCTACTATGGACCCAGACCGATTATCGTGTTTTCAAAACAGTGACCGTCAACATTTTGACGTCAACATTTTAATTATAAGTTACCGTTTTGGAAACACTGTATTAATCTTACCTTTTTTTAATTTTTGAATTTAATTTTTTTATATTTTTATTAATTTACGTAAGAACTTGTTTTTGGCGTACGGAAAATAATTCAATAGAAATTTTCTTTCAAAATCAGTATAATTAATATTCAATTGTCAATTCAATAAGTTTTAGAAACTAAAGTATAACTGATAAGAATTAACCCTTATCAGTCCTTCCTCAAATTAATATAAATAGCCTTCATTTTGTGAAGAAAGGCAGTCCTCATTTTTAATTTCGAGTCGAATCTATGTCGGTCGTAATTTCGGTCGATTGATATTTTGTTAAGTGAGTTTCTTTTGTAGTTTAGTGATCGTCGATCAATGGTTAGTTGTTAGTTTTTTTTGTTTTTGTGTAGTTAAGTTATTATCAAAACCACGAAAGAAAAGCCCTGCGTCATTGTTTTCTGAACTTAGAAATAACAAAACATGTAATTTTCTTATGTCGTTTAACGTAAGAGAGACAAAGATGGCAAAATAATGAGTTGTCTTACAGACAAAAGTTATGAATTTGGCCAACGTAGTATGTATGTATTTTTTTGCTTATTAATGTTTGGTTAATGTTTTGACATTTGACAAGTTGCAAGTTTGAATAATTTCATAAATAGAACAATTTTTAACTTGATCATTAAAATTAGTTCTTTTAAGAACTAAAAATGTCAGTGAAAAGTTAAAACTTTACGTTCTCAGGCACAATACAGCTGTCCCTCGATAATCCGACAGTTAAGGGACCGAGAGAGTGTCGGATTACCGAAAATGTCGGATTACCAAAAATGTCATATTATCAAAGATGTTTTATTCTTAATGCGTTTGAACACAATGAAGTTAAAAAAAAGAAGGAAGAAACAGTAAAGGTCATGTAATTTATTAATACCAGGATACAAAATGACTACATGTAAGTTTTTAAAAGAAATACGGAAAGAAATTTAAGTAAAATATACAATATGTGGAGGGATGTTGCTGCCGGCAGCGCGTCGGACTACCGAGTACGTCGGATTAAAAAGTGTCGGATTATCGAGGGACAGCTGTAGTTTGTTTTTACTTTAATAAATATTTTGTTGTTATAACTAGGGGTACGTAATTTTCGCAAATAAAATATTAATTTCGCATTTGTTCGCAAAAACTTATAAAAAAATTAAAAATTATATACAATATTTATATACTCCTAATGTTCCCAATGTAAATTGAACATTTTGAAGTAATTTTTGTCATATAAAAATCAGTTTCAGACCAAAACTTTCTGGACATTTTTTGTTGAAAATTTTATTCATTTGTTCATATACATTTTTTTAATTTTGTCGCACCGTTTCCCTGATATAGATGACAGTAATCTTTGTATTTTACAGTCATGTTTAAGGTAGTACTGTCGGTCATAGAATTAACGTTCAGAATTTAATGAAATTCAGCATATTAGTAGATTATGGTAAAATAATGGCTCAATTAAATTTTTGAAGAGCTACAGAGACTCAGTAAAAACATATTAACAATTGAAATTTTATGCTTTTAACATTGAGCCTTATGAGAAATCACAGATTTTATCATATTTTACAAAAAAGTAACATTCAGATTTCATTAAAAAATGAGGAAACAATAGAAAATAATATATAAATCATTTTAATCACTTAAAAATATAGCTTCAGAGCACGTGAGAGTGGTAATTAGCAAATAAATCTCAAAAGTGTACTTTTTATATAGTAGTTCATTAGACGTGGCAACCTCGAAGTAATGTTTACGTCAGTTTTAAGGTTAGGTGGCAGAAACTTGTTAGAAGTGTACTTTAATTTATATGTTAATGCAGCCTGTTGAAGTCTTTCCTTGTGCATTTTTTATGCCACTCTTTTACTTTTCTAATTAAATATTTATTTATTGTCATTGAATGGTTTTGATTGTGACATTTGACATTTCATTGCGACATTACATCACGACGTTGCCTAGTCTAAATACTGTCTAAGTCAAACGAGAGAGTTTCTACTTTTGACTCTTGCAGTATCGACAGTACTACCTTTAGAAAAATGTATATATGTTTTAATAAGTTACTTGATCGTTTCGCTTTAAATAATGATAATTGTCGAGATTTCGCGGAAATATATGAAAAATTAAAAAATCGCATTTATCGCATATGTTATGGCAAAATTTCGCATTTATCGCATGTATTTCGAAAATACGAAAATTAAGTATCCCTAGTTATAACCTAAAACTTCTATTATTTGACTTTGACAGCTGGAACGCAGAAAATTATGTAGTGGGGGTTAAATATATGAAAAAGACATTGATTTGATTAGCTATTCTCGTATTAATTCACACTCTCATTATTAATGACGCAGGGCTTTTCTTTCGTGGTTTATAATAGATTATGTTATCATTCGAACGGATTACATTACCAATCCATCATTCTGTATTTTTGTAAGTACATATTTTATTGATTTTCATTCAAATGTTTTTTTTATGTTGTTTAATATATTTTTATTTATGATTTACGTCGTTTAGTATACTTTTATGGTTGAAAACTAAATTGCTGTTGTTACACAAGTCTGATCTGTTTAAAACCTCTCTCTGAGACTGGAAGAGGAACAAAATCAATGAGCTTTCAACTTAAAACGTACTGAACTGTTTATCTGACTCCCTTAATTTTCTTTTTTTTATGTATAATACCGCGTATTGATTTATTTCTATTTTTCTTTGTGTCACGAATTTGTATGAAATATTTGGGTGGTTATATTAGTATCATAATTCTTTTCTTTATTAAACTCTTAGAATATAAAATAGGAAGGAAGTAGCAAATGGACTATAACACATGCATCGAGTACGAGTCAAAAGTCGTCGGTAGAAACTCCGCCCATTGCACCACGTTTGTAATCGGTGACCTATATTTTTAAATTTTAAAGTTGAATTATGGTGAGTTGCAGTGTTTGTGGGACCTCTAGGATTAAAAAAACTATTAATTGTGGTATAACTTGGCACAAGTAAGTACTTAGAGTTATTTAACTAATTTTATAACAAAAACATTAATTTGTGAGGTTACTGACCATAATCTGCTTGAATCATTGGCGTACATATTACGAAGTAATCCTATATAATTATTTACATTAAACGCCGCTTTTATAATTTATATTTCCAAAAATTTAGATGAGAAAGGCTATTTAGTTGAAAAATATCAAAATTCCGGAATATTGGTCTCCAACTCGATCGTCATGCATGTGTTCAAAACACTTTAGTGACTATGCTACGCCCCTGGCAATTATATTAACCGGCCGCCATAGGATACCACGTTGACTCGGCCTTGATATGCATACCTTCCTTCCTTCCTATTTTATATTCTAAGATTAAACTATTTACAGTGGCCGTAGAAAGTATTCGTACACTCCTATATTAGCAATGTAAATTGTACCTTTTGAAGACCGTTTTTTCATATAAAAATCGATATTACAGCAAAACTTTTTAGACATTTTTTGTTATACATTTCATTGCCTTCAATTTTGTTTCTATACATTTTTCTATTTCGTCTCGCCGTTTCTGACTGACAGCGACTTAAACATTACTCTGTAAAATACAAAAATTATTGTTCACAGTTCTTCCATGTTTAATACTCGCCATCTTCAGTTTTTCTTGAGCCCAGAATGGTTCGGCAGACTTTTCTTTCAAATACCCTCAGTTGTCTCTCATCTGCTTTGGACATGCACAGTGTTTCCCCTGCGTACGTTATGACCGGTCTTATTACTGTCTTGTAAATCTTTAGTTTTGTTTCTTTTTTTAGATTTTTATCCCTCAGCATGGATCTATTTGCATAATAGGCTCTGTTGCCTGACTGTATCCTTTCTTTAATTTCATGTCCTCGATTATTATTTCTATTTATATGTATTCCCAAGGGTGACCGGACGTTGCGCTACTGGACATTTCGCACCCGGACATTTCGCACCCGGGCATTTCGTACCAGGACATTTCGCTACTAGGACATTTTGCTATAGGGACATTTCGCTACTAGGACATTTCGCTCCCGGACATTTCGCTACCGGGGACATTTCGCTACCAGTTTTAGCATATTATTCCTTATTTTATTTTATTTCCTTAATTTACACTACAGGGGTTGTGAAAACCGTCCAAGCCGCCCGTAGGGCGTACAGAGACATTACTCATCTCGGATTCCAGCCTTCGAATTTCATCATTTTTCGAGGTCCGTGCCCTCCGAGGGATGTACTTAATGAGTTTAGCGCCTGTCAAAACGGCTCGGAGCGCTCAAAGCGAGGCGGATCCGAACGAGAGTTGGCGGAGAGTCAGTTTTGACAAGCGCAACCACGGCAAATCTCGGATCCATTACCTTTCGAATTTTGTTATTTTCGAAAAACTACTGAATAATCCGCAAATTTTATTATTTACATTTACTATATGGACCATTACCTACCAGCCAGTGCAAAAATTTTGGCGAAATTCGGAATCGTAGAACTTGGACCGGCCCCTTAAGTTTTAATTAATTATGATATTATACAGTATTAATAATTAATTAGTAACCAAATGCTACTGAATACGGATCTGACACCTGTTGATTTTGATATCACCTTTAGCACATTTTTTTAGAATTATTTAAAATATTTAAAATATCTCTGATAATGAATAATATTCTAAAAGTAGTAGCGAAGTGTCCCCGGTAGCGAAATGTCCTAGTAGCAAAATGTCCCGGTAGTGAAATGTCCCGGTAGCGAAATGTCCGGGTGCGAAATGTCCGGGTGCGAGATGCCCAGTAGCGAAGTGTCCTAGAATCTTCACCTCGAAGTTGTCCGTCTCACCTGATGTTGTTCTTACACATGCTGTTGTATGCTCGAGTGTCATCTTTGTTAATCTTATGATCTTTCCAGAGATATTCATTTCCTTCATCACCTTGAATAATTCGTTTCTATTCACTTTATCGAAGGCTTGCCTGAAGTCCACAAACAGCATATATAAATCCACATTATATTCGCTAGTTTTCTCCATTGCCTGTTTAAAGACATGTATCGCCCCCACCGTCGATCGACCCTCTGTAAATCCAAACTGATAGTTTCCTATTTTGTGTCTTGTATACTCTTTCAGTCTTCTGTGTATTGCTGTTGATAACACCTTGTATGTGGTATTTAGCAAAGTGATTCCTCTTTCAGTGGGACTATGACGCTTTCTTTCCATACTACTGGCATAGTCTCTTCCTTCCATACTCTTTGTACCATCCTGCATATTCTCCTACACAGTTCCTCTCTCCCGTTCTTAATCTGCTCCATCTCTATTCCGTCCTTACCCGGTGCTTTTCCATTTTTCGTTCTTCCTATTATTTCCATCACCTCTTCTTCGGTTGGTATTGGTACCTGTTCTTCATCATCTATTTCGTTTATTTCGCATTCGTCTATTTCTTGCTGGTTGTGCAGTAACTTGTGGAAGTGTTTAGCCCATATCTGTTTAATTTTCTCTGGGTCGCTTTCAATGTTTCCTTTTTCGTTCTTCATGTTTCTTGCCTTTACTTTACTTTCCTTTTTTTCGTTTCTTATCAACTGGTAAAAAATTCTTTTATTGCTGCTTCTGTTACTTTCCCCTATTTTCGTCATTTTTTGCATTATTCATTCATTCTTCTTCATTTTAAACATCTTGTTAGCTCTTCCTATCGCTCTCTTGTATTCATCCCGGTCCTCTTGTTTTCCCGTTTGCAACCACTTCAACCTCCTCTCTCTCTTTTCTTTACTGGCCTCATCACATTCGTCGTCGTACCATTCCTTAATTTTTTTTTTTTTTAATCACTGCAGTAAGCTCATGGTATTTTGCATTTCTATTCTAAGAAACGAGATAAAAACTAGTCGAGATTCAATTTATTCTTTTAAGTAACTTCAAGGTAGCAGAGAATAATTCAAAATTAAAAGCCAAGCTATCGCCCACGCTGATGACCGCAACCGGAAAATTTGTCAACCAAAATATTAGTGCAAATAATGCAAAATTAGAAATTTATACTCCTAATATTTTTTTTAACTACTAATATCTTTAAAATTATTTCATTTACACATTTCGTTGATAAAATAGTATAGAATTTAAAAATATAAAATTCCTATTTTGCCTGTGTGTCTCCAGTATCCCAGTTTCAGGAGCAATCTAACCCCGGCCATTTAAAAGCAAAAAGTTTGAACTAGATTCCGCACGTGTATTACAAATATTTCAAAATTTTTTGATTACTCCATGGTGACGAACCTTATCGGTGGCGCTCTTGAATGGATTAACGAGATTATTAGGTAGTGTTATCAAAATTAACGTATCAAAACTATAACATTATTTTGTTATAAAGCTTTCGCAGAACGGGCTTAACGCCTTAAGGTAAGTATATGCACTAGCGATTTGCGTTTTGCGGAATGCGATTTTTCCCATTTCTGATGTTTGATTGGTCAAATTGGTCAACTGCCTTCAAATTCGACCAATCAAAACAAAAATCGCATTCCGCAAAACGCAAATCGCTAGTGCATGTACTTACCTTTAGCCCTAAGTTTTTATTTAGCATCGCCATCGGTGGCAAACCTTGTAAGTTCTCGATGCAACCAGATTAGCTTCATTCTGATTGGAGGGATCGTTCCTGCTATTAGGCTCTCGTTGCAACCGTATACTGTTTGCATTTGGTAAAAGAGCCGTTTTAGCTATGCAGTTATGACTTTTCAACATATAACTCGATGAAAGAAATAATTTTTTTTAAATAAACTTGACAGGTGTTTGACAACCACAAAACATACAAATTAGGCTACTGTAACATTTTTTGCATAAAATTAGGCTCAAGTTCGTCACAAATGACGCTGCTCCCCCCTTTTTCCCACACCATAATATAATAAACTTTTTTTAAAAAGTTCCACGAAATATTTTAAATGAACTTGAAATTGTTTTCAAAAGATTGAGAGAATGATTCAAAAACTCATACAATATTAATTTTAATTTTCTCTTGACCTTTTCTTGTAATGAAGAACAATGTTATCGACTTTTTTACATGTAAATGAATTTAACTTTGTTTGAATATACGATTTAACATGACTTCAAAGTGTGCATTCAACCTTCCTTAAGCACGGGCACAGGTAAATTATGTATAAATAGAACTATGTGAACTAATTTTTTATCGATTTGAAATGTAGTATTAATTTAAAATAATTTACTACTTTGTAATAATGTTTTAATTACTATAATAAAACAATCGTAAAGTGGTAGTAATAAATAATAATGTAGATAGGTACTTACGCAAAATAAAAATCAACATCAACTTTAATAACGAACACATTTGATAATCTCGAGAAGTTAATTTATAAATAAATATCTGGTTTATAACATAGAATAATTATGATTTTTAAATGTAAACGTAGATATACTTTATCTTATTTTAAATATTTTCGGTTACGTACATGCTTTGAGATCAATTTAAAAGTTCCACCAAAGCGCCCGACTACAGAATAATTGCGAAATTCTTTTGTAAACATACATAGATGGAGCAACGATATTAGCAAGTTGACGTTTATGAAAACTATTTAAATTTCAAAGTATTCAAAGAAGGTTATAGTAACTGTTTTATTAACATTACTTACGTCAATTATGTATACGTAGGAAATTATATAGATAATATTGTGCTTAAATGTTAAATTACCATCATAGTTTTTAATTATAACCTATAAAATGTTTACAACTTCAGTGAGACAAACACTGCAAAGAAGTGTAGGTCGTTGGTTATCGAGTTCCTTGGCTCATTCTGCTGCTTCTATGGATCCTGTACAAGCCCAATCTTTGAATGAGAATTGTTTCTTGGTGAACGATAAAGATGAAATCATTGGAACTGCTACAAAGAGAGAGTGCCATACGGTCAGTCCGAATGGTGAAATACCATTGCATAGAGCATTTAGCGTATTTCTGTTTAACAAGAATGGTGATCTTTTACTTCAGAAGCGTGCTGCAGAAAAGGTATCCACTATGAACAACTCTTTAATTCTTAATACTATTGCTAAAATTTTAGATAACTTATCCAAGTTGTTATACGAATTCTTGCTGTAGTCACCCGCTAGCCGATTATGACGGCGAAAAAGAAGAGAAAGATGCTTTAGGTATCAAACGTGCAGCCCAGCGTCGACTTAATTACGAATTAGGTATTCCAAGTGAATCCATTCCTTTAGAAAAATTTGATTACATAACTAGAATTAAGTATATCGATACTGGAAACGGTCAATGGGGTGAACATGAAATTGATTACATTTTATTTTTACAAGGAGATGTTGAATTAAATCCAAATTCTAACGAAGTTTCTGCTATAAGTTTTGTACCTAAACATGAACTAAATGCATTTTTACCTACGTTGGATGGTCCTCTCACGCCGTGGTTCTCTCTAATATTGAAGAATCGTTTGGAATTATGGTGGGATAATTTACATAATTTAGACAAATTTAAGGAACACTCAAAAATTTTAAATTTAGGACGTTGCCCTACTTGTTAATTTTGGTTTTTTATTATTGTAAGTGCAAATTTTATATGGTGTAATTAATTATTTTTAATACTAGCAATAATTTATTAACATGTTTTAATTAACTTATGCATGTTTGCACTGCAGTACTTTCAAGATACTTAAAATATCATTTATCGTTTCTACATTGCTTTCCACTTGAATAGCACTGAAATACTACAGTGCAAACTGGCTTTCGTATATAGATAAGAGAAGATAGTGTTACTTTAAGGTTGTATCAATTATGTTGGTGTAATTTAAATTTTACGTTATTGTTTCAAAGTTATTAATTTTTCAAATTTTAATTTATTCACTTTTCAAAAATCAATTTTTAATATTGGAAATAATTTATTACGAGGTTTCAAATAATTAAAATGTTACGTTAAGGTTGACTATCCAGTGCAATGATGTTATAATTAATCGTTTATTATTTTCATACTATTTATTTTTTGTTTCTATTACAAAAAAGAGATAATGTTAAAATTATTGTAACAATTTACAGTATTTTTATATTAATAAATCTGAATAGTATTTTATAGTTAAAACGAAATGATAATTTAAAACTGGGGCAACTTTTTCGGTGCGGGACTAGTACGGCGACAAATAAAAATTCATGAAATTGTTTGAATTTATTGTTTTACGTATTTATAGATTTTTCAAAGTTATCATTTTAATAAGTGGCATACACATTATAAAAAATTTTAATAAAGAGCTCCCACGATTGTAGATTGGTAATACAAGTTACCAAAATTGTTGTAGAATTAAATTTTGAAGTATTTTTAATTTTAATAATAATTATAATTCAAATTTAACTTGAATCTGGATTTTGGATTTTTTTAAATTTGTTCTTTCTGGATCTGGAGAAAAATTTACCGCTCTATTTTAAAATTTTCTGATATTTGTATCTCTAAACTTGGCAAATGATTGTTAGGTAGGTAATATTCTATTGATTATTTATTTTTTGATAAATGACTAAATAAAGCCAATTTAAACCAAAAATCGGAAGAGAACAGATTCCCCCCCTCCTTCACCCCTCAACCCCTGTAGACTCCCATGACTTGTAATAATTTTGGAAGTTTCGATCTGACTCCAATCAGTAACAGATCCTTTTGGGAAAAAGTTGGTTTGGAGAATGATTATCTCGAAAATTTTTCACTTGAAGGTCATAGTGTTTTTACATTTTAATACTGCGAAAATAAATTGTATTCTATTAAAATCGGTAAATAAAAATAAAGGTTACCATTTACAAAACACGATACAAAAAGGTCAATGGTGGAAAAATATACCTAACATTTATAAAAAAATTAAGTTGTATCCAAGAATTTTTGAGAAAATTTTTATTGAATTTTTTCCAAACATTTACAAGTTCACTGTATATGCACTCATAATACAGGTGGTAGTGCTGAAAATCACTGCTTGTGTTGAACTTCAGTAAGTGAGGTTAATGTATTGTCATGTTATTTTTCAAAATTAGGTGTTTTATAAATTGATTGTACAAAAGAAAACATGGATGCGATTAGAAAAATTCGTGAACTGAAGGTAAAAGCTCCTTCTTGTGCCGTGACAAGTATTTATGAAGAAGATTATCAAGGTCATGAATTTAGATCAGAAATTGATGCAGATGATTCTCTAGAAAAACAAAATACTGATTACTCGAAAAAGTACATAAGAAAAGAGGAAGTGCTTTATCAAACTGCTCATCAATTGCCAGATAATGTACGTTTTTTTTTTATTATTTTTTATAAGGCTTTTTCAAACAATTGAAATACTTGGTGAAATTAATAATTTAAAATCTGTAAAACCGAGTATTCAAGACATTTATCACAAAGAGTATTTTTGAGTATTTATTTTCAAAAGTGATTATTTGTAACACAAAACTAGTCCAATACTTGAGAATTGTGAGACTAATTCAAACATTATTTTCAATTTTTGATTACTAAATCTTGTACAATCCTAAAATTTAATGCGTTGTCTCGTTTCGCTCTCTTAGAAAAATTTGTATGACTTGCATTGTTAAATGCCAAAAAAATTCACATAAATTCCTCAAAAATTCTTATTTCTTTCTCATTTTATTACAACCAACTGTACTTATCGCAGTTTCTCTCCGTTTTCATTTTTTATTTATAATCTGTAATCGACCTATTACTTAATTTTAATCAAGTGGGAAATAGTTTATTATACCTACTAGCTCAGCACCAGCTTTGGGCCTATCTCTTAGGCGGTCGTCTCTGGTAATCTTTTACCCCTCGGCAGTCCATCTTTACAAACTTTTGCTAGTCTTCCATCCTCCATGCGTTCTACATGGCTGTTCCATTCTCGCTTTCTGGTCTGGCTCCATTGGTTTTTCTACCTCGGAGTGTTGGATTTGAAATAGATCTTAATACTTTCATCTCGACTGTTCTCATTTATCGTTTTGTTTTTCGTTTCCGCTCTTGTCTATGTTGCATATTATGTCAATATAGTAGGTCAGATCATTGTCTTATAGATCTTAACCTGTCCTTCCTTGCGCACAAGTGAAATTATAAACTTAGATTTTTATATAACTTAATATATTTTCATTATAGTTAACAATTCATAGTTAATTAGATTTTTATATGTATAAAGTATGAATTTTTTCTAGAATGCTCTGTCAATGGTCGAATCGAACAGTGATTTGTTATCTCATGTGGGCAGATCAGAAGTGGAAGAAATTAAACATAAGGAATTATGTAATGTTTACGAAAAGTACAATTTTCAGAAGCTGAGCTCAAAATTACCCATTGATGCCTATCGTGATCGAGTAAGTGCTTAATAACAGTATTAATACTTTTTATTTAGTATATTTCATTTCTTGTAGATAATTCAATATTTAGATGCTTACGATGTGATTGTTATACAAGGTCCAACCGGATGTGGCAAAACTACTCATGTACCACAATTTATATTAGACGATCACAAGGCAAAGAATAAGCCATGTAAAATAGCAGTGACGCAACCGCGTCGTATTGCTGCCATAACAGTGGCTCGTCGTGTATGTGAAGAGCGCAATTGGGGTTTGGGATATGTTTGTGGCTACCAAGTATAACTTACATTCATGAAAAATAACTCGAATTTAATTAAATCCGTTACAGGTTGGCTTAGACAAAAAAAATACAAATGATACATTATTATCGTTTGTTACCACGGGCGTATTACTTCAAAAGTTAATCAAACAAAAAAATTTACGTGAATACACTCATATAATTGTTGACGAAGTACACGAACGCAATCAAGATATGGACTTTCTGTTGCTAGTTATTCGTAAATTTCTCAACACAAATTCTAATGGCGTCAAAGTACATCTTTTAGGATTTTTGTGTAGATTTGTATTAAATTGACAAAATTTTAGATTATTTTGATGTCTGCTACCATCAATACCAACGAATTTTCACAATATTTTAAAACATACACTCACGGAGAATTTTCACCTGCAGCTGTTATACAACTGAGTCAAAAGAGGCTTCACAATGTTCAAATCTTTTACACTAATCAATTGGAGCCAATTGGACGAGTAATTATGCTCGACAAAAAAATTTACATTTGCTAAATACTTTTAATTTTAGGTTTCTAACTTTGAATTTAATCGTCCAACAATCGAGAAGGATACGTTTACTTTATTTGTTAAGTTAATAGCTGCACTAGATAAATTAGATCCAATGGATAAGGAAAAAAATCATGCAACTATTGGAAATGTTTTAGTATTTTTACCTGGTATTTTGGAAATCGAGGAAGCACATGAACAATTGACGATTTTCAAGTAAATTTTACATTTTTCTTGGTACAGGGTGGGCAAATTCTGTTGTTTTTGAACTTATAGAGGAAGCGATGCTCGAATAATGGCTCACTTGCAACTATTTAACATCAGTATTTCAGTTTTTGACACAAATATGTATTTTTATTATAATATTTTAAGATATAATGGAGCTAGCTTATAAAAACAAAACAATTTGCTTATTATCCTATACCAATCTAATTTTCTCCGTTTTTCAATTAACAATAATTTTGCATTAATTTTATTCAGTCGAATTGAGCAGACAGAGAGAAAAATTTGTAATTGGCACATCATCCCGTTACATTCATCTCTAACATTAGAGGAACAAAGGAGAGTTTTTCAACCACCACCTGAAGGAATGAGAAAAATTATTTTGTCAACAAATATTGCTGAAAGTTCCATCACTGTTCCAGATATTTTATATGGTTCGTCAAAAATTAATTTGAACTTTTATTTTTACTCTAACCTTTATTTTCTGTCGTTATGTAGTTGTGGATTTTTGTCTGACTAAAACAATGATTATGGATCCCAAAACTCAATATCAAAGCTTACAGTTGCAGTGGGCATCTCACACTCATTGTGATCAACGTGCAGGTCGTGTCGGTCGAGTAGCTGATGGTAGAGTGTATCGACTTGTACCAGAGAACTTCTACTGTGTAATGTGTAAATAAGACTTCCAGTTCTTTGTGTTATTTAATTATTTATTTTAAATAGGAAGAATTATTCGAACATGTCACACCAGAAATATTAAGAGCTCCACTTCATAATTTGGTGCTTTCAGCTAAAATGTTAGAATTAAATGAACCGCCTAAAGCAATTTTAGCATTGGCAATGGATCCTCCCGATTTAGCTAACATTGACAAAACAGTTTTGTTCTTAAAAGAGGTGAATTTATTTTTTCTTGAAATTAAGATGTACTGATTTTTGTATTTGTAGATTGGTGGCTTGGGGTTGACCTGCCGAGGTGTCAAATTGGCACGTGATGGTGACATCACATTTCTTGGACAAGTTATGGCTTCTTTACCTATTGACGTTCGTCTATCGAAATTTATAGTTCTTGGGCATATTTTTAGTTGTCTCGAGGACTGCATCATCATGGGTAATTTTTGTATTGAATTTTTTATAACTTACACAATTATTATATTATTATTTCAGCAACCGGTTGTTCTCTCAGTATATTTAAAACGCCATTTAAAGATCGTCTTAAGTCTTATATAAATTGTTTACAATGGGCAGATAATTCAACATGTGATTTTATTGCTTATCTGAATTTATATAAAGTAGGTTTAATTTGACAAAAAAAAGTAGCAATTTCATAATATTTAATTTTTCTTTAGGTATGGCAAAGACAAATACAAATGAACGCTAATTCTAGAGAGGAGAGAGATTGGTGTTCAAAGAATTTTGTGAGTTCAAGAAGTTTAAGAGAGTGGAATATTCTTGTAAAGGAAGTTAAGGATCGCCTGGAACATATGAATATTATACCAAGTAATGATCCCGGCCGTGTTGTACTTACAGATACCGAAATTCCTATGATTATTAAAGTAAGTTATAAGCTATGTAATTTTTTCAAACTATACTCTAATTAAAATTTTAGGTTGTTATTTGTGGAGCTTTTTACCCAAATTATTTTAAATTTCCTAAAGAAGAAGGAGATTTTACCGAACGAGAAGCCGTCAAAGTTCTTAACGGTCTCGATCCTTTTAATACAGTTTATTTCACTGGATTTCCTCCAAATCAGCCAGGTCAATTATATGTAAAACATATTAAGAAGTATTTTCAACATTGTGCAACTGATATGCAGGTGTCTTTTAATAACAGCAGGTTTGTCATCATTTCATATTCTTATTCAAAGCTTGGAATACTTAGTTTTCCAAGATATATGCAAAATATGATGGCTTAAGATGTTCTTGGCCTTGTTATTTTTGTTAACTATTGAAAAAATTTTTAGCAAAGTTTATGTACAATTTGTGAATCACAATCAAGTCGAAAAAGTACACATTGGTGGACGAAACTTTTTGAAAGGAATGCCTGGAAAAATTAAAGTGGAAGTTTATCGTGCAATTCATTTACGACGAATGAATAGTATATGTTCTTTTAAAGTTATGGAGTGAGTAATTTTTTGTTTTTAATATTCTTTTATCGAAATATTAATTTTTTAGATCAAACGAAGCAAAAGCTTTTGCAGAAAAATTAGGTATTAATACATCTTCAAATTCAACTCTTCTTTCGTGTGTGCCAAAAACTAGCAGTTATTCTGATAATTCACCAAAATCTAGTAGTACATTGACAACTCCTTCTCTAAATATAGAAACCATTAAAATTACTATTGTTGAGGTAATCAGTTCTTCATGTAATGTTTGATGTTTTAAAAGTGTTTTGTTTAATTTTAGAGAATTGATGCTTCTAACTTTTGGGCGCACAATGCTGACGAAGATACTAGTTCCACATTGGAAGAAATTGGCCAAACTCTTAACGATAATATTGATTTAGTGGTAACAAAAAAGATTAGTATGTCGAAACACTACACTGCTCGATATGATGCTGATCGCTTATATTATAGATGCAAAGTACTCCAATACAATTCAAATGATGACGATAAAAAAATTGTCAAGGTTTACATTTTTATTATTTTATAACTAAAAGTTCTTTTTTTCAAACGAACTTTTTTTTTAATTTCCAGTATCCCTATATTACAAATTATAAACTCCATTTATAAGCTCCATAAACATTTCATTTCAGTGATAGTAAACTTTATAATTTTATTAAATTTGCTAAAGTTATATGTTTTGCCTCATATTTAAACTTATACGAATGGAATTATTTTTGAAAACTTGATAATGGATACCTCGACTCTCCTAAAACTTATACTAAATATCTTCGTAACCATAGAGGTACAAAAAATGGCGCATGCCTAATATTAATTATATTTTTTCTCAGGTATTGTTCATCGATTATGGTACAACTGCTGTTATGTCTTCAGATCAGCTATACGAATTACCAGAATTTGACATATTGAAGAAGCCCGCACTAGCGTTTCAATGTAAACTTAGTGAAATACAGCCTTCTATTGTATATAATCCTAAAGGTTTGTGGTGTGAAACCGTAAACACCATTTTTGATGAAAAGGTTTTGAATAGAACATTTTTTGCCAAAGTATACAGTTAAAAGAATTCTTTTATTTATAACTTAATAAAAATAATGTTTTGTACAGGTTTACTCCGTTGTTAATGGTGTGGCTTGTTTGGAGTTGTACAATACCCATGAAAGAGAATTTACCTTTGAGAATTCTTTCAATTTTTGGTTAATATTGAAAGGTTATGGTCAACGTAGCGAAGAAAGCTTTTTGTCAAGAGTGGGTACTTTGTTTTGGTTAATAAATTTGGTTTGATTTTTAATATGTTTCAGGAGAATCATCTTAAACGATTAAATATAGTTGGTAATCCTGAAATATGGAATGGATTTGTGATGGACGATGTTGTGGCTACTGATATCAAAGATGTAACTCCACCTGATAATTGTATATGTAAAAATACTATAGAATTAAAGGGACCTTTTAGCCCTTTAGAAACAAATATTTTTTCCATTGTTGGGGCAGGATATTCTAAAAAAGCAAAGATTGATGGAAGCTCGGTTAATTGTATCACTTTAGATACAAATCCGGAAGATCATCACGAAAGGTAGTTACACCTCTTAAATATCATCAGCAATAGTTGTTTTTTGTTTATTTTAGATTAATAGTTGCCGGTACTATTCAGCAAACCCCAGATGGTTCTTCTTTAAGTTTAAAGCATACAACTGTGATGCCAAATATTGACGGTTTTCCCATGCTCATGTCATTATTATTTTGCCCACTAGTAGAAATTAAACCATCAGCCGATGGAACTCGTATAGCATCTATTCTGTGTGGATTAGGTTCTCAAGATGACCACAGATCACTTTATCCTTCTCACGACATCAGTATTATTTTAGACACAGAATTAACAACAGATGATACTAATAAAGTACGGACAAAATTTCACTCATTTTATACAACTAAAAATAAAAAATAACTTGTTACAGATAAATGAGCTCCGATATTGGATGAACATGTCTATTAAATATTTGGAAACATCATATAATGGAGGCACTGTTCCTACCACCATTGAAGAATGCCAAAGGGAACTCAAACTTCGCTTATATGAGTAAGTATTTATACAAGTGCAAAATATGAATGATATTGATCTTTGATTTTTTTAGGTTATTAAAAGTGCAACGTAAAGCCATTGAGCGTGATTTTATTCCAAATGCTTCTGTCTGGGGCAAATTTTTATATGACGCTGATTTGCTACAACCTGGTGACTCTGGAATCGCTGAAGAAATATGGCCACTGCATAGTGGAATCAGATTAAATAATAAGAGGCATACTGAACTTACAACTCATATAGCCGAACTGGAAAATGTAGCCATGAAGTGAGTACTTGAATAATTATAATACATTATTAACCTCTGCAAACTAATATAATCTTACAATTTAAAAATTAATTATCTAAACAAACATTGAAATTCAATTTTTATGATTTTATTGAAATTTATTGTAGTTTCATAAGCTTCTTAAGCAACTATATTAAGTTGCTGATGCAGACATGCAAGAAGTTTTCACTTGTGGTTTTTATATAGCTTTTCACTGCACTAAATGAAAGGCTACATGAGGAGCTTATTTTCAAAACGCAACATGTCCAAAAATTAAAATATTTAGGTACATACGAGTATATCATACCATAGTCTAAGATCTTCTTTACAAGTAAATTTTAAAATCCTCTTAAGAAACTAAAACTAGAACAGGTCTACTTTTAGACTCTCATAACATACTCTAAAACTAACTTGTAGAGAATGTTTTAGACTATTACTACGTTTACATGCAGCCATTAGGTTGACCTGAGTCGGCTCGAGCTAGTTAGTCCTTTCATGTATACACTCAGGTAGGCCGACCTAATCCGTCAGGCCGACCTAAGTTAGGTCGAGCTAAAAACGTGGGCTAAGACGTTAGCTCAAATTTAAATTTGAATGTATACGGCTTAGCTCGAACTAAGCGCAATTGTACCAACTATTTGGTGGGTTAATAATATGGGTTATAATCTTAGAATATAAAATAGGAAGGAAGTAGCAAATGGACTATAACACATGCATCGAGTACGAGTCAAAAGTCGTGGGTAGAAACTCCGCCCATTGCACCACGTTTGTAATCGGTGACCTATATTTTTAAATTTTAAAGTTGAATTATGGTGAGTTGCAGTGTTTGTGGGACCTCTAGGATTAAAAAAACTATTAATTGTGGTATAACTTGGCACAAGTAAGTACTTAGAGTTATTTAACTAATTTTATAACAAAAACATTAATTTGTGAGGTTACTGACCATAATCTGCTTGAATCATTGGCGTACATATTATGAAGTAATCCTATATAATTATTTACATTAAACGCCGCTTTTATAATTTATATTTCCAAAAATTTAGATGAGAAAGGCTATTTAGTTGAAAAATATCAAAATTCCGGAATATTGGTCTCCAACTCGATCGTCATGCATGTGTTCAAAACACTTTAGTGACTATGCTACGCCCCTGGCAATTATATTAACCGGCCGCCATAGGATACCACGTTGACTCGGCCTTGATATGCATACCTTCCTTCCTTCCTATTTTATATTCTAAGGTTATAATAAATATTCTGTTATTATTACTACTTGTTGACGCTTTTCGAATCTTAAAGGTTAGGTATACTTATGTTTGGTGTTGTTGAATATTTTTGCAATGGAAAAGAAGGAATTAGAAAATAAAAAATTTATATTAACTGGAGATTATGACGACGTTAGAAATGATTTAGTTGGTAACACCGCTTTCAGTTCGAACTAACTAATTGCATGTATACACCTGTTTGTAAAACTTAGAAGCGAGCTAGCTTAGATCGATCTAACCTTAGGTCGACCTAACGGCCGCATGTAAACGTGGTATATTATGTTATAATATCTGTATCTAAATATTTTAATTTTTCACACGTTGCGTTTTGAAAATAAGCTCCTCACATAAGAAGTAATGGTTAAAACTTTCAATGGGCTACTGTCTGCATTCGCTCTGTTTGAAAGAGTCCTTACATTCTTAAAATTTATATAATATGTATAATAATATAATATCAACTTGGTTTGTTAATTTTTAAATTTTAATAATTTATTTTTTAGTGTTCAACCTATTATTACTGATATAACGTGCTTGTTCTGCAATGTGAAACTAAACTCTGTGTACGATACTCGCATACATGTAACTTCTAAACAACATAGAGACACAGTTTTGGTTACCATGGGTCGTCCCTCTTGAAAAAAGTCTGATTTATATTGTTCAATTATTTTTTAGTTGTTGTATCTTAAATTAAGACACATCCTATAGGATTATATTCATTTTTACTATCGATTAAGTATATTTTGTTTATTTTGATATTAATATTAGTTTTATTGTTATACTTAATATAAGAAAACTCAATATGAGGAGTTATTTTTTTAAATTTACCAAGTGTTGAAATTTTTATAATAAAGTACCTACAATGAAATTGTACAAAAGAGTTTTTATTTATTTGAAATATTATTTCAGATCTCAATAGGTTTTATCTGAGCAGATAAAACTCTCTGTACCTTATATTTTTGAATTATTTGTTTCTTTTTCTCTTTAATGTTAGCTATAATTAAGAATGAAAAAAAAATTAAAGAACACAATTTTCACAAAAAATAAGATTCAGTAACATATTGGGTTCATATTGATGAAATAAAATTTAATAGTAAGTTTATGATTTCTGCTCTGGCTGAGGTATTTGAATTAAGTGAACTTGTATGTTGTACCCTCAAAAACGGGAATGTTAAAAACAAAATCCTCATGATCGATGGGATTTTAACTCCAATTGTGAATACAAAAGTTCCTTGGACTAGCTTAACTGTCTTCTTGCAACTTCAGTACTCCTGGTGGATTGGTGAGATCTTAAGTTAGGTTGACAAGTAATTATTAAATGCTTTCAACAGAGTAATTGCACATAATGTAAAGTTTAAGAAATCATAACGATACATAGATAGCTAGATACATTGAAGAAAAGGATGAGCAACGATCCTATAAAAACAACAAAAATTTGGATCAAGGTATTACCTATCGACATAGTTTTTGATTGGTCAGCTATTTTTTCATGCAAGTTGTTTCTGGATCAAATAATTTATAGGCGAATGAACCAATATTTTTGGAATTAACTTGATGAAAGAAAATTCTCCATTTAGATACATTTCCACACCCCTTGGTGATGTCTTTGATAGCCCAACTTCAGACTTACATAAAACATAAAGATTAGGTTTTACAGGAAAAGCAATAAATGTCTTTCGCATTCAAGAGTAGGTTACTTGATTTTTCGAAAATTTTGTCAAAAAGATTTATATCAAGAGAATATCTCGGTGATGGCAATGAGTTACTTGGGGATTCCCGTAGTTTTACATCACTGTTGTGATGTTGGATTAAATTTTAAATTACAATCTTAGGTACAATTTGAAATCTTGCGTTTAAAGTGTAGTGAGGTTAACAAGGATACGAAAGGGAAGGAAGATGATAGTAAAGCGGACCTACAAATGCTGCTTATGGTGAGGGGCCTTCATGGAGCTCTTAAATAAATCAAATGTTTATTTAACAGGTCCGTGGGGATTCCCCATTACAAGGATCCTTAAGGTGGGGGAGATATGTTAAGGTTTCACTTTTTTCCCAATTGAACTATTGAGATTACAAAGGTCAACTAATATCACGATTTTTATTAAGATTACTTTTCACATAGTAAACTATTAAAAAATCTCTATTTTTGTTACATAATCTCGATATCGGAATGGCTTAACTTCCACATCGACCATAAAGGATGAATCATAAATATAAATATTTTTTGTTTAAGTTTTGTTTTACAAAAACAAATACATTTTAAACTTAAAAAAATATTTAATAAAACACATTTTTTAATAAATTTCGAACCTGAGAGTTTTGCAAATCCAGTTCTTATGTATGGACACAGTTGGGGGAGGTGAGTTGAAAATTTCAAAAATCAATCTTACGTGATTAATAGACCCTCTCCAGAGAGGGAGTTATAAAAAATATGTCTTTGCTACTATCAAAAAACAATGATGCCGACGGTTGCGGTCTTAGGAATTTTAGTATGTTGTTCAGCCATGTTTGAAAATCATTTATAATATACCAGTATTCAAGGAAATTTAATGCTCTAAAACATATTCTCGGAGGACTTTTGTCTCAAATAAACGGTAAAGAAGTTAACAGGTAAAGTTCATTGAAAAACGTTTATTTTTTAAAAATTTACGATTTTTTTCGAAAACAACAAATACAAAAAAAATAAATTGAATCATTCTTGTAATAAGTGTTTACAGCTTGGATGGATATCGACCAAAATATTCAAACAAGCTAGGTACCTACTTGTTTAGTTTTCAAAAAATCAGTTTCTTAAAGATGTAGTTCAAGAGGTCATCCATAAGTTGATTAGCATGTTAGGTAGGTATATCTTACCTCTACATGAAGAATGGAAATAGGTTAGTCGTGGTTTGTATAGTTATTATAGATATTTATGTGAAAGTGTTGCTTGACGTACAGTATAATAAAGGATAAGCCGTTATTATTAAATAGAAATTAAATTTATAAACATAAACTTATTTTTAAAATGAATTTAACAGAAGAAAAGGATAACAAAAATAATAAGGTAAACTTACTATAATAATTTGCTTTATTTCAAGTTCGTTGTACCGGTTGTACCTTGTCGCATGACCATGATATATTAGTTGTATTAGTTTCGTCGTAAAATATTTGGATTCAAATGCAATGATGTACTTAGTTTAAAATTGTAACCTTTACTTCTTGCCAAGAATTAGTTTAATTTTATTGTTTTATTTACACAAAGTCAAAACGTTTTAAGTTTTTAGAAACACGAATTTTATAATTTTTGTATTTGTACTTAAAAAATTACAAGATTACAACTTAAAAATTAATTTTTTGAAAATTTGGATATTGGATAGAAATTACAAATTAATGGGGTTATCTTTTATTTTTTAATCGATAAAACCTGCGGCTCAGCATATAATAGCAGCGAAAGACAAAAAAGACGCAATTGTCGCACCTACCACACAAGGAAAGCCAACTTGCAGACGTGCATGCTGATTAGTGTTAATTTGTTCATTTCATACCTATGTCGCATTTATATTTAAAAATATAAATAATTCTTTTTTTAAGGAATTGGACAGCATACAAAATCCAGCTGAACGCTCCACACGAAATTGCTTTTTTACAAAACAGAATAGTATTGCCGTAATTGTAGTAATATTAGCTGGAGTGATAACAATTTTAATAAATTTTAAAAAGTGTTTCGAATGTTTTTCCACAGTAGACATGTTAGAGAACGAACTCGATATCACATTAAGTAGAAACAGGATTTTTTGGGCATATGGAAAAACCATAGAAAGTGGATATTTGCACAACGTTTTCCATATTCTCGATCGAATGGGCTACGTAAATGATCCAAATGCAACTGATTGGGATTTATTGTGGGCTCACGATTATCCATTTCGTGTTCTGGAATCTAAACTGAAAAATTTAAAGCCTCACCAAAAAGTAAATAAATTACCGGGTTCGGGATATATAACAAATAAAGTTGACTTGGTTACCAGTAATTTACGTTATATACCTCCAGCATTTCGGTTACCAAAAGATAAAGATAAGTTGTTGATACATTCTAGCAAGAATCCCAAAGTGCAATTTGTGCAAAAAAGCAACGATCACAGAAATATATACATTAAAAACATAAATGAAATTGATTTAGATACAGAGGGGACATTTGTACAAGAATTTGTCGATAAACCATATTTGGTGAGCGGCCATAAGTTTGATATTGGGATTTACACCATAATTACGTCTGTAGATCCTTTAAGAGTTTATATTTACAATGGAGATGCTTTATTAAGGTAAGCGAATGTGCTCAAACAACTTTAATGCATTTAAAAGCGATAATATTTATTTCAATATTAAATTTGTAGTTTTTACAGTGTAGATCAATTTATACTTACCAGTTTTTTAACCTCGGTAGTTAGATTAAAAAATTTGAACTTCCTACGAAAAAAGTTATCAGTGGGTATCAATTTTCTAACATTATCCTCTTTATTAGAGAATTATTATGTTTGTTACATTAAATATTATCTAAATAAATAATACTACCGAAGAAAAATTTGTTTATAGGTTTTGCCCAATAAAATACTATCCATTTGATCCTAATATTACAGATAAATATGTCGTGGGTGATGATTATTTACCAGTTTGGAATGTACCAGGTCTTAAAACTTACTATAACACTTTGGGTTTTGGGATGAAGGAATCTTTGAATGCGTATATCCGTTCCGAAAATAAAGATCCCAATATTATATGGAATCAAATTGAGGATTCAATACGAACAGTTTTTTTAAACAAAGAAGAATTATTAATTAATTCTGCGAATAGGTATTACCGGCTCTCCATTTCTCTTCCATAAATAAGGCAATTCATATGTTTCAGGTATAAATCAAAGCGTAACTTTTTTGAAATGATGCGTTTTGATTTTGTGGTTGATGAAAATCTCCAGGTATTTCTTATGGAAGCAAATATGAGTCCCAACTTGTCTTCTGCTCATTTCCCTCCAAACAAGTTGCTTTTCGAGCAAGTTATTTTTAATCTTTTCGCTCTTGTTGGAATCAGCGAAAGAGTTGAAAAAGATATTGCCTCGTACAAGTAAAATTTTAAACTTCATGTTGTAAACTCCACCAGTAATTATTTTGTGTCCATTAGATCTATAATAGAAGAAAAAATGTATGTTGCCGATAAAAACATTGTTGTTTTTGCATCAAAATGCGATAGTTCGTTATGTCGTGCTAGCTGCATTTCACCAATTTGTCAACTTTGCAGATCTTGTCTTTCTAGTCAAACTAAAAATACGTTAATGCAAGCGTATTTGGAACATCTTAACAAGGGTGCCTGTAAAAGAATATTTCCACCTTCAATGGTGAGTACTATTTTTATAGATTCAAATAAAGTAAATAAAATTAAGTTTATTTATTTTCGGGCTACTAATAGCTTTTTTGTAATTAATATTTTGTAGTCGCAGGAAAATATTAATCCCGATGAAGATTTGGATCAATATTCTGCTGAAAACCAGTTACAATACAGATGGTTCCAAGGAAAATGTGAAATGGACCCATCCTGGTGTGTTTAAATGCACAACTTACAAAATGATTTAAAATGAAATTTTATATTTTGTAAATAAATTAAGTATAATAATTAGATAAACTGTATTAAATTATTACTATTTTAATACACAATAAAAATATTTATTTGTGATTATTTAAAAATTTCGTTTTTCTATTGGTATCTGCTGCCTTCGCTCTCGCACTAATCCATTATTACAGCTGTGATGCATAATAAAAACATTAAAAACGAGTTTAGCAAATGTTTAGTTGCCACATTAGAAAGCAATGCCAAAAATTAAATTCAGTCAGCCAGGAAATTATGGTATGGCTATGATTCGAATTCGGGTAAATTCTAAAACATTATTCCATTATATATTTTTGAGTATTGCAATGTTCCGGGGTAGGTTTATATAATTTTATAAAAATAAAACTCATTTAACCCGAATACAGCATATTTTTGCACGAGACTCTTTTCAAAATTAATTTTATGTTTATTTTGAAAACAAACAATATCCAAGTATAAAATCACATAACACTGTCTTTTTATTCGTAAAATTACACTTTATCTTAAATAAAATTCAATTTTTCCATCTCGCAAAATTCTCCGTTACCAAGGTAGTTCAATTAAATAACTGACAATCTGGCAAACCCGTGCCCCTCATCTTTGTCACACTCGACAAAACTCTCCAGGACGGGAAATCTTTAGCCTGGCCAAGGTCCTTAAGATCTACGTCAGAGTTGAAGCGCCCACCAGAAATCCGACATCACCCAATGCCACAGATGGGAAAAGGTTTAGCCTCACCCAAAGCAACTGTTTCTCATACCAGAAATTAACCTACCCAATGCCCAGAGATATAGAGACCAAATGCTCCAACTACAACCTTTTTCATCCGGCAAATTACAAAGGTTACAAAATGTACCCAAAAAGAAGGGCAATTCCAGCCTATTCACGTTCCCCACCCTCGTCAAAACCGTCCTAAACCTCAGAGACCAGCCAAACCGACACCCAACAAAGCTCCACATCAACCAAAACCAGTCATAACCGACACTACATCCCAAGAAAACTCTGCCCAACCCTAATTTCTGAAGATCGCATATTGGAATGCGTATGGCCTTTCGAATACGACCTGAACGTCATTCTGGTCCAGGAAAGTCACCTGAAAGAAGACCACAAACTTCATTTCCCAAACTACAATCTATACCGGCTTGACAGGAAAAATAAACGTGAAAGCGGCCCGGCAAGGCAATTTTTGTCAAATCATGCGTCAAGCACAACGAAATTCCCCCTCCCCCCATTAATTTCAAAAATATTGAAACAACATCTGTCATGATTAAAACTGAAAAGAGTGGAGACATTCACCTCACCTATCTGTCTACAAAGCTCCCAACAAGAAAATAATACTCCATAAACTCATTTCCACTGATGCCTTAGATTCCAACTACAACCCAGTCCTCATCCAGTTAGGAGAAGACAATTTCAGCACCACTCTCCTTCAACAGCAAAGTGTCTTGGCATTTCTTTATTTCTTCCAAACCGCTCAGAACTGGACGATTACGTGGGAGTCTTTGAATGCAAGGTGAAAGACGCACTCTTATAAGTCACTACAACATCCCTCGCTCACGACCCACAAGATCGTCTTCCCATAAATATTATCATCCGACATAAAAACCAGGCAAGAAGAAATTCCCAACGAACCTACCACCGCGATGACGAAATATCATATAATTATCTCGCATTTCAAGTCAAACAAAAACTCTCTTCCTTCAAACAAACCACCTGGGGTGACAAGCTGGAGAATCTTTCCTTCAAGAATCCTTTAGTTCGGCAGCTAGTCAAGTCACTGAAAGCCAAGAACACCTGTATCTTCCCCATTGACCGACCCACACCTGCCCAGCCTTGAGCACTTAGGACAAAGCGGAGGCCTTTGCCTTCAATCTCGAAAATCTGTTCAGCTCCAATGCTGCAGACACAGACCAGGACTACACATCAAGAATAGACACGGAAATCCTAAACTGTCTGTTAACCCCCCCCCCTCCTGTGAAATCCTATTTCCAATTAATCAAATATCCTATCAGGAAATTCTTGCAGATCAAAATGAAAATTCCCGGCCCCGATAACATTTCCAACAGGGCAAAAAAAAACTGACAAAACATGGAATCAAGACAATCATCCACATTATGAACGCTAGTTTTGCACTCAAGCATTTTTCAAGTTGGTGGAAACTAGAGGACGTGGTTCCTCAAACCTAAGAAAAAATAACAGCATTCCTGCATCCTTTCCATTAAATCCCTGCTGGATACTGCACTCGCAGAATCCCAAATCATCCTCAACGAGAAAATCGGATTCCGACCAGGCCACTCCACCGTCCATGACATCCTCCGGCTCATCGAATTCATCACGGAGAGCTGATGATAAGGTATGGCACCAAGGCCTGCTCTACAAACTTTTCAAAGCGGGTATCTCAGAGGTCTTGGTATATCTTATCCAGAGCTGTACAAAGCACTCAGTGAAAGTAATTCAATTACCAATTTCCAATTACCTTGCCAATGTTGAAAGTGCTTGAAATACCAAATACTAAATAATATTCTTAAAAGTAATTTACATATCAATTACTAAATTACTTTACTGAGAAAAAGTAATGGGGTAGTCCCGTGTAGGCGCAAATTTAGTTTTTACCTATGAAAATGGATTGCCTACAGTAAAATACTTATAAGGGCTACATAGATATGATTTAAAAATATTGGACTAATTATATAAATTAATAATTTTAAAAGTATACATTTGAAAAGTCGCCATTTAGTGACGTAGTAGTGATGGGCCCAATCGTATTAAACCATTTAAACTTCATGTACTATGTTGTCACTTTTATATTAACATAAAAATTCAATTTTTTAAGTTTACCATTGCCATGTATTTTAGTATGTTATAAATATGTAAATTCAAATACATTTTCATATTTGACATCACTGTGCTATTATTGTTATGAAATGTCAAACTTGCTAACAAAGGTGGTTTGAAGGTTATATTTTACAAATTTTACAATGGTTACCAACCTACAAATAACAAAATTTGTAATAAGGGAATGGCGAAAAGCTATCATTTTTGTTATTGGCTAAGACACTACTACGTCACAATTTACCGCGTTTTAAACTTTTAAAAATATTTCAATTTTTGACTTTCAATATGATGACTAAAAATTAATGAAAAAAATTTTTTTTTAAGAAGGGGATCGTTATTTATACCTAAATATTTGATTTCAATAATAAAAAAAATTTATGGGACTACCCCATTCAATTATCAAATACTTCGTAAGAGTACTCGTAATTGAAATATTTAAAAATTAACCAAAAAGTAATTGAATTACCCAAAGTATATCAATTACTCAAAGTAATTCAATTATTCTAAGTATTTCAATTACTCCAAGTATTTTAAAAATGCAATTTTAAATTATTGAGTAATAATAAATAGAAAATTTTTAAAAATTTCTTGATTTTTATTAGTTAATTATTAAATTAGAAGTTAATTGCCTTTCCCCATTTAGACGCCCATGTATTTATAGTACTGCTACACTCAGGGCCGTATTTAGACTAAATTTTTGGGAGGGGGGGATTTAATGTTAAAGTTTAATGTTTTTGTTTTAGTTTTAAAGATTATTTTGTTTTTTCTAATTTTTTTACGATTACAGTCGGACTTCCTCAACTTTATTAATTGATAAATAATTTAGGGGGGGGATCTAACCCCTAAATACGGCCTTGGCTACAGTGCTTCTGCACAATCTACTACTACTCTTTCAAACATTTTTTGAATCAAAAAAATTATTAGTATTTAACAAAAAAAAATCAAAGTAATTTTTTTAAGTGGTTCACAAAACGGTTGATTAGGATTAAAACTGGATCAGTTCTTGATTTCAATTAACAAGAAAGTAATTCGACATCGAAAAAGTAATTTAATAACCGAAAAAGTGATTCAATTACCGAAAAAGTAATTCAATTACCAAAAAAGTAATTCAATTATCGAAAAAGTAATTCAATTACCGAAGAAAGATTTAAAATTCAATTACCAAATACTCAAATACTTTATTGAAGTAATTCAAGTACCAAATACTTTATCTTAATTTCTTATCCAAGCCTTTTAATTGAATTACTTTCAGCTCTGATCTTATCGCATCCTATCTCCAATACCGACGCTTCAGTGTCAAAATTGACCATATCCGGTCAAGAGACTTTTCTCTTAAACAATGAAAGCAGGTACCCCCCCCAAGGTTCTATCCTAGCCCCCACCCTCTTCTCCATCTGCAACCATGATTTCCCCTCCCCAGTGAACGGCAAATTAAAAGTAGATTCTATGCCGACGACAACACTTACTATAGCTGTTTCTTCCGCCTTCAAGCAGCCCTAGATGACCTTGAGAAGTGGTTTCGAACCTGGAGGATCGGGGTTAATACATCCAAAAGTACGGTAACCTACTTTGCAAAGACCAACAACTCAGTCGAAACCAATCCCAACAAAAGCAAATCTGTTTGTTGCTGACAACACCGGATTTCTTGCATTCTAAAATATTTCTAAACCAATGTTGTCAGTAAAATAATGTATTTTATTGGATATGAAATTTTTGCACTTTATATTTTTCCATATTATCGTAGGAGTTTCCAACCAGTAGAGAGATGTCTGGGGGGGTAGAATACGTTTTATATGTAATATTATAATACATTTTTTTTTGGATAAAAAACGTTTTAAATTTGTTTGTTTTTGTAATGAAATATTAAAGGGAGGGGGGCATGAAAATATTATTTATAATTAGGAAAAGCTCAACAAAGAAAAGGTTGAGAAACCCTGTTTTTTTTAATTATTAATGAAATAAAATATCATGCGTATTTTATTTGAATTTTGGGTGTTTTATTGTAAATTTGCATGCGACAAGTGTGATATTCTCACACGCAAATTAACATTTGAACGCTTATGTCATGTGATAATAGTAGAATAGGCAAAATTACGAGCTATCCAAACTTTATAATTTTATATTTTTTTTGTATTTCTAAAAACATTTTGAAATGAAGAAAGTAGAGTATACTAGTAATTTCGCACTTGGCATACACATAACTATTTTTTAAGCGGATATTGAAATGTGCGATGCATATTAATTTAATATATCAATAGAAAAGTTTTTTTTAATATACTTGAACTTCAGTTTAAAAAAACTAATTTAAAACATTACCGTTAATAAAAAAAAATGTACTTAGAAAATATAAAATCTTATCTCAAGTTCAAAATTTGAACTTGAAATTTGTTTTACTTTCGCGAACATTAGCGATTTAAAACTGGGGAATTCATTTTTATTACGTTAGTAACGTCACCAATAATATCCAGTTGAGCTGCCAAAAAGTGCGGTCATCCAAGAATAGTTACAAACTGTCGAGATCAAATAAAGATGGCAAAAACTTACGATTATTTGTTTAAGTTGTTATTAATTGGTGATTCGGGAGTTGGAAAAACGTGTGTATTGTTTAGATTTTCCGAAGATGCATTTAATACAACTTTTATTTCAACAATTGGTGAGTCATATTTTGTACTTGTAAAATGTTGAAAATAAACGTCTGTCAATAAGGTTATTGTTTCTGGTGTACCTTCATTTCGCATCTACTGTTATATAAAAATTTGGTCTCCCATTGTTTATTTTTAAACTGTCAACATAATAAGGACCCATTAAATTTTAAAATTATCTTTTAACTGCTTATCTGAACTTTTTAAAATTGAAACCACACCTAATGATTGCACATCAATCATTTAATGGATAATAAGATCTCAAAAAAGTTTAAATGTGCAAAGGTAATTTTTAATAATCAACCTTCCTACGTCGAGTAGGTACTTCCATTAAATTTTGTGTGTGTGTGTGTAGTAGCAATCTGAATGATTTATATCTTTACATTTTGTTTGATAAAAATGACTAAATGGAAATTTATAATCAAGAACAACAGGAGATGAGGAATGAATGCTTAATTAATTAATTAAATTTAATTGGAGATTCTTTTGTCGAAAAATTTTATATTAGTCTTTTGTTTGTTTGTCTAATTTAATATATTTGTGCTTCCAGGAATTGACTTTAAAATCAGGACAATAGATTTGGATGGAAAAAAGATTAAATTACAAATATGGTAAGTTGAAATATTTCAAATCAATTTTCTATATTTTTTTGATAAAAATTATGGATTTTACCCTGTTACATCTATAGAGTGATTATTTAACTAGTTTATTGGGGTTCACAAACAGAAAACTTAAATTAACTAATTTTTAAATACTTATTGATTTATCTAAAGTCAATTTATGTTTACAAGAAATATGATGTGATGTATACAACATTAGTCATTCATTACATTTAAAATTTAAATAAACTGTCAGAAATACCTCTAGGTACATGAAAATTTAAGTCCTCAACGTAAAAGTAATTAGTGAATACAAAATTTACAAAGCAATTAACTACAAAGGAAAGTTACAGGGAACTTTTAATTTATTATTTATAATAAAACAATCAATTTTTAATACTAACCCCTTCCCTTTTTTCTTTTTCATTCATATTCCTTTGTTTCAATTTTATTTTTTTTTATATTTGGAAAGTTTCCAAAATATTGTATTTGTATACATTCAACTTGAAAATTTATTTGTTTACTTTTGTAAATTTATATTTTTTATGATTGTAAATTTTAGGGATACTGCCGGCCAAGAACGGTTTCGTACAATCACCACTGCATACTACAGAGGTGCAATGGGCATAATGCTAGTCTACGATATTACAAATGAAAAAAGCTTTGACAATATCAAGAACTGGATTAGAAATATTGAAGAAAATGCATCTTCCGATGTAGAAAAAATGCTATTGGGTAATAAATGTGAATTAGAAGAAAAGAGGCAAGTGTCGAAAGAACGAGGGGAACAATTGGCTGTCGAATATGGTATTAAATTTATCGAAACTAGTGCTAAAAATAGTATTAGAGTTGAAGAAGCATTCTTTACACTTGCTAGAGATATTAAATCCAAAATGGAGAAGAAATTGGTATGTACAATTTTGATACACAATGTTTTCTTTTTTATAATAGTAGCATCAAAATATTTTACTTTAGGAGATGACTCAGCAAATCTCAATTTGTATTTACAAATAATGTTGAACGATTCACGAAAAAACAACTAAATTATCAAAACAATTTAAAATTATTAACTTTATCCCTCGCTAATAAAAAAAATTTGGTTCGTCTCAAAATTATATTATACTTAGCACCTACTATTTTTTCAATTTTTTTATTGAACAACCAGATAGTCCAGTCAAATTGTTCATGCTATTTTTAGTTAACTGTAAAATCCAGAAAAGAAATTTGAGTTTGTTCGTAATTATGAAATGTGTAAAATATTTACACCGATTCATGCTATTAGAGACCGAAGGATCGTAATGGCTGTCAGGTCTTATTGACAAGCCTGAATTTTATTGTTTGTGTTTACATAATAGTATTATCTATGTAAACAACTGTTTACATAATATTGCATGTCTTATCTTCAGTCTCAATTTGACATTTTAGTTCTGTCGTACACATTGACAGTTCTATTAATTTTTAATGGATATAATATTATGTCAGGTTACATTCTTGTTCATGTCATTGAACGGTAATTCCACGTCAAATCGTCCAGAAGGAAATTAAATGGTTGGTTGACCAATTTTAAACAATCAGTATTTTTTTGGGCATTCACCCTAAAGTGTCAGTAATTCAAAATTACCATTATTTAAATCATTGTTTTTTATTTTCTTGTGACCACCATAATGTTCGCAATTTGAAGGATTTACAGAGGCTGAAATTCTTGTCCCTTATTTGTCTAAGATTTGTATTACATGCAGCAAGTTTTTATACTTAAATTATTGACGTTTTTGTGCACAGTTTCAGTACAGAAAATCGTCAACAATGTTAAATAATAATATGTACAAGTTGTGCCAAAAAAAGACATGCACTAACATTTTTCGACAATGTTTATATGTTTGACTCTTTATAGTGCGGTAGTGATAAAAGTTCTAACATATTGCAGATAATTTCTAAAGTTGTCCAAGATCCTGTGTACACTAAACTTCTTGACAATTTTGGTGTAAAAACTTCCTGCAGAAAAATACAGGTCTCATCAGCACGAGACTAAAAGTTATTAGCTGTCGTTTTTTTATGAATATCATTTAAATTATTTTCATCAACTGTTATTTTTCCAGCTATTTTTTTTATGTTTTATTTGACTGGACTAAGATTATTTTTTGTATTTTAATAAATTCCTTCCGTTCAAAGAAGAAACTGTAGTCTCTTTGAAGTCAAGAAAACTAATTAACCCCCAAATGAGTTATTAAGCCAAATGCACAGTTACATAACATTTTATTTTGCACCAAAACTTTCTCATTATTAAAAATTGAGGCTATGCATATGGCTAATGACCAATTTCTAGCGTTTCTCAATTTTATTATTAATTGTTCGGAAGAGATAAACAATGTTTATGTGTTTTAACCATTATTGTGTATTTTGATTAATTTATTACTTCAATTAACTCTAATTGAAAATGCATTTATAAAAATCATACCGGTAAATTGTTCAAAAAATTAGAATTAATTGAGCAATCAATTATCACATTTGTTACTGTTTACTAATGTTCTCTCTTTTTTCTCTTTCGTTGGGATTATTAGAAGGTAATTAAAAAGTTTTTTTAGTTAGTGCATGTTAAGTAGTCGATTAACTATGACTAATTTTCATTTTCTGATATTGGTTATGCTTTTTAACACCTCTAATCTGCAAGTGTTATAAAAATTAATCATAAATTAAATGTTATCAACAATAATTGATTTATCCATTAATTATTTTATTTATAACTATAATAATTTATCTTGTGCGTCAGATTATTAACTTAACACTAGAATCTTTGTTTAAAAAAAGTCCCATTCTTGTCAAAGAAACCTTTTCAATGATTTAATTAAGGTTTACAAGTAATGGAAAATTTGAATTCTACTTAAAAATCAATTTAGAAATCTTTTACCCATTTTCATGTTGCTTATTAGTTTTTCACGGGATTGTGGTAATTACATTTTTCTTCCAAGTTTTAATTATTTTAATTAATCCATTTGACTCATTCTGTTTTCGTAGTACAATTAGGTCCACTATGAGCAATACATTTTAAAGTGAAACTGTATTTAAATATTGTTAAAAATTTAAATTAGTTTTCTCGTTAACAATAATTAATTTGTTGCTGAATTATTATTTTCTAGGGTCTTACAAAAATTATAACAACACAAAATGCCTCAACATAAGGTGACTGTACCGGTAATGGTCACCTTAAACTATTTCTGTGTAACAAACACATTTTTGCACTATTAAAACATATATTTTTTGTGCATGAAGACCTATATTATAACAACTACTATTTATTTTTAAATAAAAAGTATTAATATCCTTCGAGTACAACTAATCTGTAATTCGATACAAGTCAAAACTTGAAAGGATATACCACATGCTTAAATTAATATTTTATCTATTTAGAAACTAAACAACTGAAATAACTTACAATAATACATTGGAACAAAGTTATTTCTGTTGGTTCGCTTACTTACAAATAAACTGATGTAATATTTTTTAAAGGAGGCAAGTAATCCTCCAAAAAGCGGTCATCAGCTGAAGGCGACGGAACCACAAAGGAAACCTACAAATTGGCTATCACGTTGCACCTTACTTTGACCAATTAGTACATATTGAAACCACATGACACCTCATGCCATCACAAGCTTGGACATTTTTCATAATGACTTTTGTGACCATTTCGTGGAAACAGACCTCCTATCCTATAGAATACCAATAAACAAAATGTATCATCATACTTAAGGGTTGTAATCGAGTGATTTTCTTTTATTAAATTGTGAAAGTCCATTTTATTGTGATGAGCCAGTTTTTAAATGTATTAACTTTTCTATTTACCCTTTGTATTTGCTTTTCTTCACAAAAAGAATTTTTAAGAATTCATTATCTTCTTTTGGTATTATCGATTTGATTTGTAAATACAATGGGTGTCAATTTTAATGTGAAAATGTGCGCCTAAAGTCTGTAATAATCTGTAAAACATGAATTTTGTAATTAAGTGGGCGAAATTTTTTATAAATTTACAAGCATGTGATTTATCAAGCAAAAAAACGAATTTGGAACAAAATAATTCGAAAACAATTAACAGTGTCTGGTTTAAAACGACTGTTGGTTAGATAATTAATTGTATTATTTTAATTACTGTTAAGGCTTGTAATGTATGTGATGAAGGATAATTAAAAAATTTTTTACCGTTAAAAAAATATAATTTTATACTATAAGTATTTATCAAGATGGGCATTTGGCAATGCACATCTCATAAGCACAAACATAATCATGTAAAGACATTTAATTTAAATTATGAATTTACATTTAAAATAAAAATTTTTTTATTTTTTTTTATTCGTATTTACCTTGCAGTTCTTAAATTCAAAAATATTTATTCTGTCGGTAAATCAAAACTTAAATTGATGTTTTGACTTATACTTGAATGTAGTTTTTTAAATTAAATTATGCAGATGGCTTTTGTCCATGCAAACATAAAAAAAAGACAACACAAAATTTTGCAAAAATTATTTATGATTGAAGAATCAACCACAAAGTGTTCCTCGATTCATGGTTTCTCCTTATATTAAGAGTAATAATTTAAAAAAAAAGCAATTTCTTGTAAAAAAATCTTTACATTTATGTTAAAAATTTACAATATTATACAAAATATTTCAATAAATTAACCTATACATACCATAAAGTTATCTTTAAATTGACGTGTTTTTCAACAGTTATAAATCATAAGTCGAAACGAGTCTAATTTTAATAAAAACCATCTTTTGGATAGTAAGCTAATGATCGACACATATTCATAAAATTTTTAAATGCTGTAAGTCCTGTTTCATTTTGTTCACCTTGTCTTGCCAAATGGGCACCAATGGATCACGAACTAAGCCAACTTCTATTTTACTTAAAATATTCATTGCTGCTTTCATGGAAGGTAACCATTCACCTAAACATTAAAAATTAGTAACAACCGGCATACTCAACTCGAACTTTGCTTACCATGTCTAGAAATGCTTTCTAAAGTATTTAGCAACGATTTTTGATAAGTTCGAGCTTCTACGATTTGGCCAACTTGAGTTTTTTCTAATATGTTCTGTGTTAATTTAGGCACAAAATTTGAAGATGAACTGACAAACGAAGTAAAACCATTAACAGAAGATCCTAATAGAATCTGCAAAAACAAAATATTTAAATAAGAGTAAATCATATTTTTTGATAATTTACTTCATCACTCCCCATAAATACAATAAATTTGTTTTCGTTTACTTGTAAAGCAGATGTAGCGTCTTTCAAATTATTATCGCTAAAAATTACACCTATAAATGAATCGATTTCGCCCAAGATATCGTTTAAAAATTTGGTAATATCAACTGCAACAAAATAGATTTATTAACAACATGATGTCTCTAATACTCGTATTATACTATTCAATTTATTGTACAAGTCGTGCATAAACACGTTTCTGTGCAGAAGTTGTATAATAAATTACATAGTATAATACGGCGACATAATATAATTGGAAGATTTTTGTTAAACCTTAAAAAAATTGTAAACAGAACAATCATACTAATTCCAGTTTTGTGGACTAATTATAATGTTTACAAATTTTGACGTTAATGCACAAATTACAGGGTTGCCACAGGTAGGTAGGATACTTCTGGCTAAACTTGCGCAGAATCAATATTAATGTTTCAGCTGCAGTTTGAAAATGAGAAATGCGCAATATTTTAACACAAATACAGCGACGTCAAGTCGAAGCCAGGCCCTGGTGCAAATTCCAATAAACTTTTTTTAACTCTTTTTCCTTCACAGCATACTACTACATTGCGATTTTCGGAAATTTCTCAATTTAAAAGGGTAAGTTTTTATATAAAGGGAAGAACCCCTTCCCCGTCTTAACCCAATATACATCACGAGCATTGACGACATCACATTGGAGCAGCACAATTAATTTTACATAAACTATAGTATCAAAAAGGACACAAAATTTTGCATTCAATGAATTATATCTTATTCATTTGTCTGAATTACTATAAATGAATGAAATGGTTTTTAAAAAGTGAACTAATTTTAAAGAAGTATATTTTTTCATAAAAAAAATAAATATGTAGCAACCCTGAATCCATAATCAAAATATTTGCATAAAGTTAAGAAAGTTACTGTTCACTCCGGTGTACGTTGGATTGTGATGATATAGTAAAGGTATACTGTTAGCTTGATCGGTAACAAGTTTGATGTATCTCATTAAATCAAAGTGATCTTTTGGTTTATTATAAAGATCTGGTAATATAGCCACTGAACCAACTTTTTTTCTTTCTGCATATCGAATCTACGAATAATGGTAAGTATTAATATTTTCTTTAAAAATATACATAATCCATTTACCATTTCTAATACATCTTTGAGAGGAGCTCCACCAATTTGAACCATTAAATGCTGTTTAGTTTCATCACAAACTTTAACCCACTCGTCTATCAATTTCATTCTTTCTGGTAACGTAAGCGACATTCCTTCTCCAATTACATCATTAACTAAAGTTTTAAATGATCAAATGTTAATCGTATACAACACAACTGTCAGTATTTCAAATAAACAACTTGAAAAAAGTATTTAGTAATAGCTTTTTGAAAATTAAAAACTCGACGGACTGCCAAATGGTAGGTAGGTACTTAAACTTACTTAAAACGCCGTTGACCCCAGCGGATAACAGATAACGAGCATATGTTGGAATAATTTCATGATTTATGTCTTTATCTCTGCCAACGAAAGGTGTAAATACTGGACACATCAATCCACGAAAATTAAATTTTTTCTAAAACACCAGAATTAAATTTGGCTAATAAAATTACAACATTTTCTTTGCCAACCTGAACTCGAACTTGAGGTACTTTAGAATTTCTTATATGCTTCTTACAGGTCATGTGCTTATCAATTTCCGTTTTTCCACATTTGTAATTACTTTTACAAAATTTACAGTAAAAAAATAAATTTCCCAGTACGCTTTCCGAAAGCCAAGGCTTGTATGTTGTCATGCTTTCCCATTCCTTTCGATATTTTTGTGTATATATCCTTTTCTTGGGTGGCGTATTGCCATCTTCTGTTTTAATGCTACGTTTTCTTTTCGAATTTTCTAAATCGTTGGTTGAAATTTCATTTTCACTCAAATATGAATCTTCATAATGCTGCGACGGATCTGTGAATAATTGTTTTACAGTTTCAGGTCCCACAGGTGTATCGACATCGTTTTCCCTTAAGTAAACTTCTATTATTTTTTCCATAATTACGAAATTCGTACTGCATTAATATAAATATTTACTTTTGCATTTTAAGGTTATGTAATTAATAACTTTGCTAGCGCCTTAGAATATAAAATAGGAAGGAAAGAAGGTATGCATATCAAGGCCGAGTCAACGTGGTATCCTATGGTAGCCGGTTGATATAATTGCCAGGGGCGTAGCATAGTCACTAAAGTGTTTTGAACACATGCATGACGATCGAGTTGGAGACCAATATTCCGGAATTTTGATATTTTTCAACTAAATAGCCTTTCTCATCTAAATTTTTGGAAATATAAATTATAAAAGCGGCGTTTAATGTAAATAATTATATAGGATTACTTCGTAATATGTACGCCAATGATTCAAGCAGATTATGGTCAGTAACCTCACAAATTAATGTTTTTGTTATAAAATTAGTTAAATAACTCTAAGTACTTACTTGTGCCAAGTTATACCACAATTAATAGTTTTTTTAATCCTAGAGGTCCCACAAACACTGCAACTCACCATAATTCAACTTTAAAATTTACAAATATAGGTCACCGATTACAAACGTGGTGCAATGGGCGGAGTTTCTACCCACGACTTTTGACTCGTACTCGATGCATGTGTTATAGTCCATTTGCTACTTCCTTCCTATTTTATATTCTAAGGCTAGCGCTGAAAAACAGCTTATGGCTGCATTAAACTATAAGCAGAACTGGGATCGCTTAGCACTTGGCGTATTTGCGCGAAGAGGAATATAATTACATTTTTCTAGTATTGAGTCGAGTGGGTACTAATAAGAAGTAAATTTAATTAGAGTTTTCAATTCCAACTGATTAATCGAGACGAGAACCTGTAGGTGGCAATAAACTTTAACGTCGTGGGAGGGGGGGGGGCTTTGGGAGAGTTAAACTGAAGAAATATATTATGTTTATAATATGAAATTGCTCTTACTCAGTTTTATATCAACGAAAGATTTATGATGTCGAATAAATTGTAAATTTTCGATGCACTTCATGGTATTATATAAATTTTCTTTTTGTAAAATGGACCATGTATTTTAATAAAACTACTGCTTCTTCGAGCTTGCAGGCTATAAAATAATTAAAGTAATTTTATTAAGGTGTAACTATTTTTTTTGTATGGACTATTATGTGGGATTGATTGAACGGAGGTATTAATACCTACTCTATTACCTACATAGCTATTATTAATTATGAAAATAATTTTTTTAAATACATTTTATAATAAAAATTTTTTATTAAATTTTATTTTAATACCCTTATCAAGTTTACTAACCGCAGAGCTACAATTTTTAAATAAAAGACATAAATAATAATAAATAAAAACTATTTATTAAAATCCCAGTACCAAAAACCAGTAGGAAAAATAACATAAATAATAATATATACGTAAATAAATTAAAATAAATTAGTGTAAAGCTATCACTTTTAAGAAATACTATGTAATACTCGTTTTAAGAAATACTATGTAATACTCGTCAGTGGTTGAAATAAAACTTTGGTTTAATGTCATTATTAATGTAAGAGCACCAGCAGATAAAACTTCGTTGTTAATTCGTTTGATCAACAGTTTCTTTCATATCTCTACCTTTAGTTTCTATTGGTAATAACAAACATGCAATCGCTGCTAATATTGCACTAACTGCATAAATTGTTGTGGCAAAATTTACCGAAGACTTCAACAATACCTAAAAATTGAAAAAAGCAATGAATATACATAAAAAATTATTTAATGATTTTGAAATACCTGCGCCACGTAAGGTGTTATCATTGCACCTAAACGAGCCATAGCACTGCAAGATCCCACTCCAACAGAACGAAGCGAGGTCGGATACACTTCCGGTGTGTAAACGTACGCTGCTTGAAATACTCCAGCTATTATTCCTCTTGCCAAAAATAACATCACCGTTAAGTAAGCACGCCTAAAATTTTAAAAATTAAAAATATGTGAAAGTAACCAGAGTTGGAATTATAATATTATCCATTAAATCAAAATAATTCCCAGCTCTGGTTGTAACGAACAGTTTTTACATACTTTTGTGTGCAAATAACCAATACAGATGAACAAATTGCAAAGAGTATAAGCTGAAGTGCCATGGTTTTCTTTCGTCCGAATCTTTCGATTATAAATATTGTTGCAAAAATACCTGCAGTTGAAACATAATCTAGTACAATTATTTATTAAAAATTTAAATTATTATACCAGGAAATTCAGCCAAAGTTGTCCACAGTAAATCCATGTAATCGGTGGTTTGCAATTGTTTGCAGTCCGCTGCACAAGTGTCAATGCGAGAATGTTGTTGACCCCTACTCTCGCAATTATCAACGGAACTCTCAAAAAGTTCAGTCGTCATCAAAACTAATCCGTAATAACAAAAAGCACAAGCCATCCAAATAAACCAAAGAAGTAACGATGTAACTCTTAAGGACGGCACCAAGAGATCACGAAAGCGTCCTCTGTGTGGTGACTGTAGGAATGCGTCATCCACTACAAGACGTCCCAACAGCATAGGCTTACCATTATCTTTTGCTATTTTTTCTAATGTTGCAAGAGCTTTATCAGTTTGGCCACTGGCAACGTGATATCTTGCAGATTCCGGTAACCACTGAAGTTAAACGAAATTAATTTTCCAATCAGCAATTAATTCCTGCAATACTCACTGGGCAAACTAAAGCAAAAACTAATAACGGTCCAGTTGAAAGAGCAAGTAGCCATTGCCAACCTAAAGTTGGCATAACAATTAAAGCTAAAGTTACTTCAAAACAAGCGCCTAGAGCCCAAAAACACTACATAAACACAAATAAAATAACAAAAAAAAACAACAAAAAGAAAAGGAAACTTACATCAAGCAAAACAACGCATTTAGCCCTTTGCTTAGTTGGCAAAAATTCTGCATAAAGCGTAACACTATAATTTTTACACAAACGCATCAAAACAACACATCGCTTTTAGTATTTATAAATATACTTACGATTGAGGTGTGCAACCAACTGCAAATCCTACCAAACCTCTCAGCAATAAAAGCCACATGTAACTAGGAGCAATGGAACTCAACAGCCCATAATAAAATAGTAAAACTGCACACATGGTAAGAGCCTGAAAATTGGAAGAGCTATCGACAGGTCTCGGGGAAAGTATTTCATTATATTATATATCGAATAAATTAAAATTTCAAGTTTTGATACTGAATTATATTCAGTTGTGCAGTGAGTTTGACTTACATGTTTACGTCCAAACCTATCACTTAGATTACCCCAAAATGTAGAAGAAAGCATCATTCCCAAAAATACTACAGTAGTTGTTAACGCCTGCTGATACCTATTGATAATTTTAATAACTGTGAGGTCGTGTAAGTGTAAATTAAGCAAACCTTGATATGTGCCAATGACAATGTAAAGCAGGTGATAAAATAGACAAAATTGTCATTTCCATACTGTCGGCCATCCAACATAAACCGGTCCATAAAGACAATTTAACTTGAAACCAACCAAAACCTAAAGCATTAACTGCTTGGGTCACCGTAAATGTATCTAAAACGTGAATGTGTTTTAAGATGTAACAAATTTGAATATCTGAATTTACCATCTGGGACTACAGAAACGGATGCCATTTCAATGTTTTGTGCGACATTATCAATCGGTTCGTTAATACTGTTACTTGCACCTACAGTCGATCCATCTATGTCTTGATAACCTTTAATTTTCCTCAACACCATTTTGATTTAAAATTTTCAATTAAATTTATATTAATGCTTCAAAATATTTACAAACTGCAAACGTGGACATAACCTAAAACGTCAAATAAACGTCAAAATAAAAGCACACCCACATCTTTTGTGATCATTTATTATGCCGTATATTGACATATTTTTAATAAAGGTGAAATTGAATTTATTTCTAGTTAATTAGCGTTATATGTTATCAGAATGTCAAGTATTATGATACAAGTAATGGTATATTTAAATTTATCATAACAGTTGCAGCTATTTCAATTCAATTCGACGCTAAATGTTTTCAAATTTGTAGGTATGTGAGACACAGTTATATTAATGGCAGTGCTTTATCTAACGTACACAGTTCAATACATGCATTGGTATAAATCATAACAAAAAGAATGGATACATTTGAAATTGGAACGCGATTTCCAAACTATAAATCGCTAACAGAAGCGTTGGACAATTTTTCTTTTCAAAACAAGTGTAAATTTTGGAAACGCGATGCTAGGACAATAAATTCATCTCGCGCTATTGGTGTCGTTAAATATTTACATCCCGATTTGCAGTATTATGAATTGAAATTTACCTGTATTTATGGAGGAAAGGACTTTAAATCTCAAAGCGAAAGCTTTCGAACCCGCGAGGAGTAAGTAAATATTTTGATTTTAATGCCTTCACGTGACTTTAGGTTTGTTCGTTTGTCATGCACTAAGCTACACCGAGAAATTAGTGTCAAAAATGGCGTTCGTTTGTCAAGGTGTAAGAATACCAATCGTGTTTGTTTGTCCAGTGGCGGGTACACCGGCACCGAAAGTGTCACACCAACCTACACCGTCTTTTTGCCGGTGTAGCTAGTGTACTAAAAAGTGGTGTAAGAATACATAACCAAAAAATACTATTGTCAATCAATTGCTGGAAAGAAAAAGGTATTGCAAATTTTATGGACGATGATATCGACAGCAATCTTTTTGTAAATAAGTGCTTTTAACGAAAGATACTAGATTCATCTTCTCAGTTACTTATGTTTATTATAGATAACGAAAATCTTACTGATCACACACGTTACTAACCTGTCAATCTAAAATTGCACTTTGAAATTTCAAAAAATCGTTCGTTTGTTATCCGTAGGTGTTTCTACACCAGGTAACACCACCTCCACTTTGTAGTTCGAACTACGCAACACTAACTTTTTCGGTGTAGCTTAGTGCATGACAAACGAACAAACCTTTTAATTGGAAGTGGCACTATATTGTACAAATTAGGCATGATGCACACGAATCACAATACACCGCACGTATCGTGTAACACACATCTCTCGTCCAAACGAAGAACCTAGTAAATCGAATTACTAAAAATTAATTTTTTTACCTTATTGTATTTAATATTTAATTTTTGGTTCGGTTAGCTTAAAAGATACGAAGTCGGTTAAATTACCTATGTTCAAAATACACCGGTATAGATAACGAGTTTAAGTTAAATTTGAATTAATTACTTAACACTTATGTTCTTGACATCCATAGACAAATTTATTTTATAAGAATTAACTTTCGCAGACTGGTATAATGTCACGGGTCAATTAAATATTAATATTCATTTTAACAAAATAAAACGAAATGAATTTTTGGACTGAAAAATTCATAATTAACCAATCTTTAAGTGGTTATCACTTTCTTTTAGTGAGTTTATTTTTAACTCTAAAAATATTGAATTTTTTTAGGAGCTTAAAGAAAATTGGTTGTCCTGTTTATCTGCGATTCAAAGCTTCCCCAGATGGCCAATCATTACAATTGATAGCTATGAACTTAAAGCACAACCATGAATTAGTTTTGGTAAGTTTGAGTTTAACCGTAGCTTGGTTCACTTCTATGGCTTCTCCTCTTTTTCTTTTTAGCATACATATTTATTTTTATGGGGACTATGTAAAATTTTTATGGCAAAATGCAGTTTTTAAAAGGAAAAAACATTCCTACGTGGACAGAAAGTCTGTAGTGAATTATCTGCTATTATTATGAATTCAAAATGTTGCTTCTAGTTTGAAGTCCCCAGTCAGACGTAATTTTTTTATATATTATTTTGCATCAATTTACCTGTCCTCGTGCATGTTGAGCAACGTAATGTTTTTTTAAATGCAAAAAAAATAATTTGTTTTAGCCAAAGAGAACACTTAAAAAACAAGAACTAATGCTTTCAGCTAAGAAAAAGTCTAGACAAACTCAACAATTGGCCAAAAAGAAATGTTTGGAAGACTTAGTAAAAGATGAAAATATTGAAGATACAATGGATTGCAGCGATTTTCAAGAATTCGAAATACAGCTCAGGAGCAATGTTGACGTACATTCGCCAAGTCCATACCCAGACCTAGAAAATGTAAGTAAAATTTAATAAACAAATTAAAAAGTATTTTATTGTATTTAATACGAGCATAACAACAGCATGATGACTCCAGAATAAATTTATGAGTAGTGATAAGCTTATCAGTTACACAAATTAATTTTGTTTGTTGTATTCATTTTAAGATTGTCTGTCTAACTTAACAAAATGGTTAGTAAAAGTTTTGATTTATATGTTATTAATTTAATCTTAAATAAATCAATTTCAGACGGGATTTACTTTCCGTGGTCTTATAGCGCCCATTTTTACATCATATAATGGAAATGGGTAAGTTCGCTTTTCATTTTGAGTAGTTTCCATACTAGCACTTTTTTTTATTGAATAGAAGTATAAATTTGGATGTAATACCGCAATACTCAAAGTATCTTTCTGATCGAGGTATCACAGGAGTGTTAGGTAAGCAATCGTGGTGTTCTTGCAAATTAAGATTTGACTTTTAATATTTAAAGTTAATGGCACAAGCGGCGAAGGGATGGCCCTGACAGTGTCAGAAAGAAAAATGGTTGCAGAAGCTTGGCAAAAACATTTTTCCAAAAAGGATCAACATGTGATGGTGCAAGTTGGAGGTGCCTGTTTGCCAGACGTGATCTCTATGGTAACTGCTAATTAAATTTTTTAAACTGTTTTTCTCTTACTGTAGGAATAATGTTATAGGCACAACATGCCGAAAAAATTGGAGTTGATTCTCTACTCTGCTTACCTGAGCTTTATTTTAAACCCACAACTTGTGATGAACTGATACAATATTTGAAAATTATTGGAGAAGCTGCTCCAAATACTCCTCTACTGTATTATCATATACCTAGTTTTACTAACGTCAATAGTGAGTATTATTGTGTTTTATTTACTTTCATTGTGATGAAGTTTTAATTTAGTTAACATGGGAAGTTTTTTGAACGAAATTGCCGACCAAGTTCCAACATTCAGTGGGATAAAATTTACATCTACTACGTTGGATGAAGGCGTTAATGCAGTTAAAGCACATAATCAAAAGTTTGCTGTATTTTTGGGAGCAGATACGGTAAAGGAAATCTCTATATGGCATGAATCTTTCACTGTTGCTTTCATTTCAGATAATGGCAGGTGCTTATGCACTAGGATTCGATTCAGCAATTGCAACGTCTCTGAACATATTTCCAGAACACGGCAGAAACATTTTAAATCTAATGAAGAATGGAAAAGTTGATGAATGTCGAAGTGTTCAAGAGGAACTGAATTCTGCTATAGCAGTTATAACAAAAAATGGTAACAATTAGAGTTTTTAAATTCAACTAATTTCATACTAACAAACCTGGACTATTCTATCAAAACGATTAAAGGGGCAACCTTTTACTCAACTCTGCAAAAATAATTGCATATACATATCAGATTTCTTCAAAAATTGTTTAGATTTTAATTTAATTAATATAAAATTAACTGCTGCGATACAGCCTTTTGCAGTTCAAATGTTTATTTCAGTATTACACACCCAGTATCCTTCAGTTCAACTGCGCTCAGTTTTATTGCCCCTATTATATTATTATAAGTTTCAAAAAAATGTTTCAGGTTCATGGGTTCCTACTATGAAAGCAGCTATGAATTTATATGCACCTTTCAATTTGGGAACAACGAGAAGACCTTTAATAGCTTTAAATGCTAGTCAAATTAATGAAATGGAAATGGAACTTAAAGGATTAAATTTAATCAAGAATTAACAGGAAAACTGATTTTGATTGTGGTTTGAAGTGGGCTATGTGAATAAAATAAATTGTACAAATTTATAAATTTCTTTAACTTGTAAATTTAACAAATAAATAACAATTTAATCTTGATGTGTAGGTGAATAAAATTTCGCAGATAATGTAGGTGACACGGCGTTGTTACCAAATCTCTCAGAATAAGAATAGTTCTTCTTAGATTGATGATACCTTTTTTCTATCACTTTATCGTAAAACCTCGATAATCTAACTGCATTAGAAGTACCGGCAGCTAAATATCGCATTTGCCTACAATCCATAATTATTTCGTCGACGCCCAACTCGACAGCGACACTACTGCTTTTTAATTTTGATTTCTTATCGTCTACTAAATCCAGTTTAGTTCCAATTACTAATATCGGGATTTGGGTTGTTCCCAAAAAATTCTCAGCGTCCCATTCGTTCAACGAACTCGTAGTTATGTTACTTAAATGACTATCGGAATTAATAAGTTCGTCTAACCAGTTCCTTAGATGACCTTCAGATTTTCTGTTTGTTAAATCGTGCACCAGTATTACTCCATGACAAGGATTGTAAAAAACATGCCTCGTATTTCGATGGTTGTGACTGCCTCCCACATCCCAAAATTCGACAAAATATGCAGTCTGCTCTGGAGTGCCTTCTTTATACTCGTGCAATTTTACTTCCACCGTACAACCTACAGTCCAACTAGGCGATTTTAAAGTTTCGCCGTGCGTTGCTTGATAAACAAATGAAGTTTTACCCACTCCCGAATCTCCTAGCACCATTATTCGCACCCGATCTATTGCAGACATTTTTCTTAAATTAATGAATAATAACTTTGCACTTTCTTAAAACGCGGACATTGCGGATTAATCTTAAAAATCATTCAAACATGTTGCGTCAACAAACCATAACAAATTTACAATGATCAGCTGTGCTATGCAACTTGCATATCAGAGGTTCTCAAATTGTAGGTGTCTGCAATGAGACACATGTCAGATGTCACTGTCAAACTGTCATAATAAATCAATCGAAAAACACAAATATTATGATAAATAATTTGCAGCGACTGCGAAAATGAACTAAAAGTTTCGATGATACGAGAACAAGTTTTTTTTTTTACAACACATACGTAAAGCAAGGATGATGATTATAAACCCAGCCTCAGCAATCTCAGTTCCGCTTTTCAATGTTTGGAGTTTGAACGTTGTTGCTTTATCATGTCCGTCTTGTTTCCCCACGCAAATACCTTTCATTCTGCAATTTAAAAGTTTAAATGTTTGAATCCTGTTTTAGTTTCGCTTCCGCGCTGCAATAATAAGTTTAATGCGGTCTTATAATAAAAGTAAAACAGTAAACGAATAACTACTGCTGTATTCTTTACAAAAAATGATAGCTATTCCGTAATAGATGAATGCATAAAATATATTAACATTTAAAATGATATCGATTAACAGTTAAAATTTAATATTTAAACAGTTAACATCGGGCGCCGCGCGTCTTCAGTGCCACTTGGTGGTGAGACGGTGCCACTCATCAGTTCCAGCTGATTTCCGTCAAAGAAATGTCAAAAAAAGGAAATCTTGCTTGAAAAAAATTAGATATTAATGCAACCACAATTATAGCGATTTATTCGTATAAATGTTATTAATATAATTGACGTGCAAAAAAACCTTGAAAACTGTCCCACAGGTAAGAATGAGGCAACAAGTTACATAATAATATTGGTGTTTGTGTCTATTGATTTCAAATAAATATTTGTTGTTAATTATTAATGCTTTTATGCAGTTTAAAATCCGTGGTTTCAACTCAATGTTTCAGGATGTCGGCTAATCAGACAACACCAACTGGTAAACCGATGAAGGGGAAACGAAGTTCTATGACACGGCCTCACAGTGCTATCGACGAAGTCTATTCAAGTTTACGAAATGACTTTGATAACGACTCTTTAACACCTGCCTACAGAATTAGATTACACAATTTGTTTAGACAAATTGAGAAGGAATTTGAATTACTCTATCAAGAAAATCAGAACCGTAAGTTTAAATCTTGTTGCTTCGTAAAACTATTTGTTAATTTCAGTGCACGACAAGGTAGAAATTTTAAATGAAAAAATTGAAAGGGATGCATTTGATAAACAAAATTATGACTGTGTTGATTTTGACAACAACATTTCGAAAGTTTTAAGTAAAAAATGTAAGTGTATTTTTGTGTAAGTTATTATTTCTTATTTATTACATATTACTTTTAGTAAGCATGACTTCTACTCAAAAGCTAAAGACTGCCCATAAATTAAAAGCTCAGACTAGCAAAATTGTGTCGAGCTTCAAAGGGCCTCATTTAAATTGTACGATGATGAAGGAATATTGTGGTCATAAGGATGGCGTTTGGGAAGTTTCTGTTGCCAAATCTAATCAACCAATTATCGGAACTGCTTCTGCAGGTAAGAAATTCAAATTTTTTAATTTTGACACCGAAAGTGTCACTTTAAAATTGAAGTTTTGAAACGTCTTGATTTTCATAACTGGTTATAAAAAAATTAATACATTTAAAAATGCTATCGCATTGACTAGAATGCTTTTGAAAGCGACTGCCTAAATGTCCCAATTTTATGTCACATTATCTTAAATTATCAAATTTTATAATTTTTACAACTTCAAAAATCATAAAGAATATGAAAAAATTATATCGAGTATTTAATTTGATACAAAAAAGTCCGAGACAGCATAATATTTACTTTCAAAAGATTAGATGCGGGAAGTATTCAAAGACATAGATTTTGACCTTTTAATTACTAATTACGACTTTAAATCTGATTAGATTCCTGGGTGCCCCCTTAGATCATATTATACAGGGTGTCCCTTTGACTGATGTACACCTCTTACGTGGTGATAAAAGACATTGCTCTAAGAATAATTGGGCTCGATAACACAGAGGCACTCCACCCGTGTTAGAGTATGGTATTATCGAAAGCCATAACTGTTGAAATTACACGTTATATTTTTTCAGCTATAATTTTTCACAAGTAGCAAATCATAATTACAGCTTCCTACGGGATGCATTCCTAGCAGTCATAAAAATTGAATCGTGTATTTTGTTTCATTTTTTAAAATTAAGTATAGGAAATGTAATTAGAAAAATGAAAATTTCTATAAAGTCAAAATTAAGCAGTTTTGTAGGATCAATTAAAAATTTTCAAAAATAAAGTAAGTTGTAAATAAGTTGCGGTTGACAGGCACACAAGCTTAAGACATAAAATATGATATATTGTTTTATTATGAGAAAAATTTCCTTTTCTTCCAATACAATATTTCTATTTTTTTCCTAGATTTTTTTATTTGTTTAAATTTAAATTTTTCGGGTTTTTTCCGTCAAGTTATCTAATTAAATATTTAACCTTCAACAGATGGGTCAGGGTTCACTTAGACCTCAGGCCATTTGTAGTTTTTGAATCGTAGTCTAGTAATTGAAATTTAAAACTTAAAAGTTTTTTTTTGTCGCCATAAGGCCCCGAAGGTTAAGGTGGTCAATATTTAATATCTGTGTTCAGTAAAGGAATTTTATCGCACATGATAAATTGGTCAAAATTAAGTTCTATAAAACTTTTTTCTAAATTATCCAATATTGCGACAAATATTTTCTCTAGAATGAACTATTTCTGCTAAAAATTCTACTAATATTTGATTTAGTTGCACTTATATAATGACCATTAAAATACCATTTTGATGCAATATCATACTACTTAGTTTTAATTGAGGAGGTTCCTACGTACTTCTATTTTTATCGATCAGCGGTTATAATTAAAGTTTAGACTTTCTTATAATTATCTTAGAAAATCCAGAAAAATTATGTATCTACTATAAAAATATAAAAATTAAATTTTGTTAGTTTGATATGTGCAAGTAATTTATAAGTAATTATAAAATTATAGTTGAAGAAAAGGTCATTTTGATCTACAAAGTAGATCTTATGTTTCAAAAATAGTATCAGTAGAGTAGCAAAAACCTTCGACAGCAAGGTCAATTACAGAATCAGTGTCAAATGAAACAATAGCAAGGAAAACATAACGGATCTGATCAGATCAAATAAATTGTGAATATAATCAAAATATGTATTTTGTTGAGGTTTTTTGAATTTTATGATTTTTTTACACCTCTGTAGCTAGGGGGAAAGACGCTGGGGGCCTACGAAATGTAGAACGTTGGATATTTTTATAGCCCAAAGGAGGTAAAAACAAAACAAAATCTAACTTCAGCCCTGATATTCTTACTAATGTTTCATTCATAATTGACAGTATTATTTGAAGAAATGCATGAGAAATTGTTGGGAAGTACATATCATGCGAAAACAAACAAATGAAAAAATTGAAAAATGTATACAAAAAGCACAAAATGCTTTATGCTCAGAGGAATATGAATTTTAATATGTGATTTCATTTGTCTTATTTCGTATTTATATGAATGTTTTTATGTGTGCTATTAATTTTTACACTAAGCATAATACGTAGATAGAAATAAGAACTTAAGTCATGATAGAGAACGTTAAAAAACAATTTTTTTGTTGAATTTGAAAAATAAAACTTATCGTTGCTTATTTGTACATCATAAATGTATACATAAATAATATTCTTTTCACGTTACCAATGTATTGATTGTAAATTATTCTACATGGAAATAGGTACTATTTTTAGTGTGTGATTTATGAAAGCTGATAATTATATTATCCATTGTTAGAGAAAAAATTTTTAATTTACTGATATTGAAAAAACAAATTACGAATTGGTAATGATTTACTAGCATAGTTTACTATCCATATTCTAGTTTTAATTATGTAATGCCGTTGAAAATGCAAAATTATGGTTGACCTTTTAATTAATCAACACGTTAACATAATTGAAAATAACAATCAAGTTTTATAATATCATTTATTTATATTAACCGAAGGGTAAGGGTTTATTTCTGAATATTTTATTGAACGAATCAATTCTTGTTCAACGTTCCTTAGATTTCTGTATTTTATTTCAATTAGCAATAAATAATTATTTAGTTATTAAGGTTTACTGAACTGGAAAATTGAGTCAATTGAAATCTTATTTATGAATTACAATTGACGTCAAATTTTGCATTCCAATTGGTAATAAGTTTAAAGGTCATAATTTTTTACTATTTTATCTCTCAGTACAAGAGTAGCTAATTTAATTGGCATATTTTGTTTTTAGATCACACTGCTTGTATATGGAGCATTGACGGTGCAAGATGTTTACTACAATACCACGGCCATAATGGCTCAGTCAATTCTGTTAGATTTCATCCCTCTAAAGATTTGGTATTAACAGCAAGCGGTGATTGTTCAACTCACATTTGGCAGGCTGTCGTTAGTTGGGATCTGCCGGTAATTATGTTTATTATCTTAATTTTTAGTTTTGCTTCTTTATAAATTTTCTCATTACCATTTATTACCAATTTTACATATTTTGTGTTATGACTGAATTAATTCAATTCAAAATATTTACGTATGGTCAAGTTCTTACACATTAAATAGGTACTCATATTTTAATTCAAAATTATTGTTGCTTTATTAACAGCAATCAAAAAAAAGTTAAATATCATATATAGATTTTGTAATTATTATAAAATCAAATAATTTTTAATAATTAAATTGCACACTGCATTAATTTTAACTTTCTTTTACAATGAATTTCATACTTTCTGCATTCAAGTAATTATTTAATAACAATTTAAAATTAAAATGTTAACGTGATTAAATTAATAATAAGTAAAATAAAGAGTAGGTTTAAATTCGAGAAGAAAACGAAATTTAATAATAGTTGACCGAATTTTAACAAGACATTGAAAATATTTGCTATCAATCAATCAAGGCTGAATCCAAAATTATTAATACAAACGGAAATTTAAAATATTGTGAGAATATTCTTTACTTTGTAAAAATCCATGTCTATGTAACGTAGATATGGCCACAATTTTAAGTAGAATAAATTAAGAAATTATTTGTTTATGACCAGTTAATAGTAAGAATTAAAAAATAGCTATTTGTGTATTAAGAGAAAAAAACAATGCATTGCCGCTTGAGAATTAAAGTTCACTTGTAGCGTAGCAACACTTCAATGTGGAATTCAACAAGTTTATAAGTTGAAAAAAACCAGACAGCTCACACGCACAACTGTCTTTAATAAATAAAATTTTTCCACTGTTCAGTGATTATTAAAAATTTTAATAAAGTAGAATCTGAATAATACACAGTTAACGTGGATTTTGAACCATGGGAATACACGATATTTACACCTTTTATTCCATTAGGGAATTATTTAGGTCATTTATAAATTATACAGTTACTTGGGAGCTAATAGGTAGACATTGTGTTGTCACACATTTGCAACACGTTACGGACACAGACAGGGGAAACTGAAAATTGTGTACTGGAAAATGTATAGCTACTAATATCATATCCAAGTAGTTTGATGCTACATGATTATGTTTATTAAGAAAATTATAATTTAATTATAAAGAAAACACTACTCCATCTGGCCGTCCAGCAAGTAGAAGTGCCTTACACAATTTTTCCATGTGTATTCTGAAATTGTACTAAAAATAGCTGTTATTAATTAATAATTAGGTTAGTAGAGCCTATCTAACAAGAGAATAGCGTGACTAGATGTTTGTTAGAAAAGCTCAATACTCCGACATTAAAGATGACTGGCTAAAGATAATTTTGCGGAAAAAATATAAAATGTTGCAGCATTTTATTATTTTTAAATAAAAAAATGATGGATTACAAAACCGGCTTTCACAAAGAGACCTCAGTTCTGTAAAATTTAAATAAATTATATTATTCAAGTTGTAATATTTGTTCAATTTTACAATTTTTACATTTAATTATTGCTAAATAGATAATAAATTATTTAAAATACAAATGATTAACAAAAAATAAACTAAGTAACTGCTACATGGTGTGTTTTCTATTTTACAATTTTTAAATAAAAGTAAACTAATTGTTAAATAAAAGAAAATCTCGTGGTTTTTACTTTTAACTTAAATTAAATATTAAAACCGCTTAAAATTGGTATAAAATGTAAATTAGATTTTTAATTATTTCATCAATTTCTGTTTTATAATTATTCAAGTTTTTTTAAATGTCCTTGGCTAAATATTTAATTGTACATGTTTAATTGATGAAAGTAAAAAAACGCATCAATTCAAATTTATATTACCTCTGGTTTGTGGTGTTACATGTCATGTTACATAAATAGTATTGTGATAATTATATAATTAATTTAATTAAATTGTATATTTCTTTAATTGACTTTATACGATATTATATTAATTTCATTTCCTCGAAGCTCTACTTTATGTAATGTTGCGGAACAAGATCGTCTCGTCGCGAAGAAGATAACATATTGATAAATCTGCAGAACAATATACAACCACATTGAAAACATTGGCAATGTGTTATTTTCAGAATGACTTAATTAGTTATTTTTGCACCTAGGACGTAAAATGATTATTTACGATATGCAATGCGAATATTGAAAACGGGTGGTTCAATAACTTCTCTTCATAATCATTTTCCTTTAAGAAAGTTCTTTAAAAAGTTTTTCTTCAATCGTTGAGGAACAGAAGACATTCAAAGCTATAAATATTGAATTTAATAACAAAAAAGGCAAAATTCGAGATTTTGAATGCCAATCACTAGTAAACTATTGAAGATAAACATTTTTTTTTTTGAATATTTAATTCTTTTTTAACATTTTGAGCGAAAAATTATGGGGTAGTGTTTACAGTTGTTACGTTGTTACATAATAATAAGTGACAAAAATACAGTGGAAAATATCATTAGATATAGCTTCTATTTATACTCGTTAGAATTAATCAAAATTTGATAATATAATTTTATGCAATGACGAATAACAATGAATATACCATCGGAAAAATGTAATAAACCTTATTATTGTTCTCTTGTAAAATATGTATACATGTTATTAACTTATTTACTTTTTATTGGCAATACAAAAATTAAAACTGACAAAGTGAATGGAGTAAGGCGACTAATTTCTCCATAATGTATGATATTAATTAAATAACTGCATAACAATAAGATGTTCTTGCTAGTTAAGTTAAATTATAATTTAATTTATACTAGTACAATTAGGCTTCACCAAATTCTTAGCGTTCAGTTTAGGGCTACTCTAATGGGCATCAGAATAATTTTAAATCTTAGAAATATTAATATTATATCTTTGGTAATTTGAATTAAACTTGGAATGTACTGTTTACAGAAAGGCCATTCATCTGAAGAAGAGTTAGAGTTAAGTGAAGATTGTGAAGATAGAGGTGATGCAAAAACAGCATCTCTTCGTACTCCTGTTTGCGAGCTTGGAGGTCATACAGGTGCAATTTCAACGGCGGAATGGTTATTAGGTAAAATTCATTATTATTACTTTTAAGTTACACATTCTTCATTTTATACTACACATACATTTTTTTTTACATATTAGGAGCAGAACAGGTAATCACCGCAGGCTGGGATCGATTAGCAGTGTTGCATGATGTTGAAACAGGTTCAACTATAACTACATTAACGGGTCACGATTTAGAATTAACACATGCATCTACACATCCCACCCAAAGATTGGCAGTAACATCATCACGAGATACCACATTTCGTCTGTGGGATTTTAGGGAATCTGTACAATCGGTTTCAGTATTTCAAGGTCACTCAGAGTAAGTATTTTTTAAAACTTGAAGATGAGGTAAGGAAAACGAGATGTTTTTTTCCAGGAGTGTTACATCTACAGTTTTTACTCGTGAAGATAAAGTCGTGTCTGGTTCAGACGATAGATCAGTTAAGGTGTGGGATTTGCGTAATATGAGGTCACCGGTGGCCACAATTAGAACAGATTCTGCCATTAATCGTTTGTCCGTGTCATCTAATGGAGTTATAGCAATACCGCACGATAATCGTCACGTTAGATTGTACGATTTAAGTGGGCAAAGGCTAGCTCGCTTGCCGCGATCCAGTAGGCAAGGTGGTCAGGGTCATAATCGTATGGTTTCTTGTGTCGCTTGGGCAGAAGATTACAGCAGTAATATAAATTTATTTACTTGTGGGTTTGATAGGCGTGTGCTCGGATGGTCAGTTCAGTCACTTAAAGATAAGGAATCTTAGGGAAGTGTAAGATTTACTTTTAATTCTTGTTAATTCTGATCTTATATTTGTAGTTGTAGTGTGTCCAGGTAATTTTTAAGTTGTTATTTCTTGCATTGTGATATTAAATTTCCATGATAGGCTCTATTTTTTATTATTTTTAGGTGTGCTAGAGAGTAGCTGTTGTTAAAATACAATTTATATTTTTTTGAAATAAGATGTTATGTGATAAAGTTGTTTTGAGAATCTTCCACATTAGAAGAAAATGTAAATTAACAAAATGTATTGCATGAAGTTAACAAAATTTAATTATTGATGCTCACTTCTAAAGTGATGTAGAATGTATGTGTAAAAATATTGTAAGCGATAGTAAGTTCAATTACATAATTAAAACTTTATCTTAAACTGCATTCACAACCTTAAAATTGAAGATTAAAATAAATTAATATGGCGCAAAGAAAGTAATACATATTAATTTGTAATTATTGTTTTCAGAGTAAAAAAATTTAAATTTATATTAAAAGATTACTCATTTCGCTATGTTAATATTGTAGATGTTGATTTTAGTCTAAAATTTTGAAGCCACGAATGCATCTTTATTCTTGAAAATTATTAATGTTTAAAGTTTCACAGTTGCATTATAATTTTTATATCAATTTAAATGTATGTTGCATTGTTTTGTATTTTAATAGGATCAAGTTTTTGTGATAATATAATAAAATGTCCAAAAATTACATTAATATGATTTTTGAATTGCCGATATTTTTAAAGGAGTGTCAAGATTTTTATGTAGTGGTTAAAAAATAGTAAAGAAAAAATACACATAATAAAGTTTCAGAAAGAATTTAATTGGGTCTTGACCAGTCAATTACCATTAATTATTATTTATTTTGGGACTCACATACATACATTGTGGAGATTAGAATTAGATGGGGGATTAACTCCAAAACAGTTTTGCTCTGGTTTTATAAGTTTGATGCTTTAGCTTTATTCTGAAGTTTGGTATCTTAATTCACAGAAAGCAAGTGAAGTTGGCCATAACTACGGAAGAAATTATTTAGCGGTCTAAACGTGATGAGGAATTTGCCCAAAGGAAATGCGATTGGTATAATTTTGAACTGATTCCAAAAGAGTGAAATTGTTATGTGAAGTAGAACTCATTTATTGAGGTTTACGGATAATATTTCTTTGAAACACCAATTATTCCGTAATTTAAGGTAACATAAAGTTTGATATTGTCTGCGTACATTGAACACTTGGATAGGTCTGAAGACGGCAGGATGCATTGGAGCGACTATATTCTGTGTCTAGATTTTGAAAACGCAAAAGTTTGAAATGTTCATAATAACATATTTTTTTAAGCCACAACTTTTAATCACATCTGGAAAGCAGCATATTTCTGGTGCTTTTTTGATGCTTTTGGTAGCTTTATTAACTATTTTACCACGGGTATGTTTGATAATTGTGTAGCTTTCTGAAGGACGTTTACATTTTAATCACTCAAAATTCGCTTCAACTATCCAGGGACATTTTTTGAAAAGTTCACAATAAAATTTCTAATGTGAAATTCAAAACTAATATTGCCAACACAATAATTCCAACTAATAAAAGATTTTCATCATTTAAAATTTTCTCATACTATTCCCGTGGAAGTCGAAAAAGTTTCAAAAAATGTTTTTTAACTCTTTTAAATCGTGTCAAACGGGCTTAAAATAGGTGTGCTAGAGGCTGGCGAGCAATGTTAGATGTGAAATAAAATTTTCAACATTTCTCGGTTACCATTTGTTTTTAAATAAGAGTTATTAACCTCTTTCTACTTTGTTTAACCTTTAAAAACAAATGGCAGTCGAAAATAAACAGTTGAAATTTCCATAATTTTTTGTTACGCCGCCGTTGTCATGTCGGGTATCTTCAAATATGGAAAACAAATTCTTTGGAGTTCTATCCGTTAAAATTGTGAAGTATAATCAACGTTCATTTTTTATTAAACCCAAACAATAATTGTCCAATGAATCGAAGTTCGCTCTATGTAGGTAATTTTATTCAATAAAATTATGTTTACATAAAGGACAATATAATGATCTCCTAAGACATTGTTTAAGACAAGTTGGATGAAATAAATGGTTACATGGAGTGATTCTGGCTCTGCTCATACTGTTTAGACAAACTGCACATATATCGTCCCAATCTTCGATATCGTTATTCGTTGCAGGTCTAAATGAAGCAAATGTTTCATTCTCAATCAATAACGTTTTTACATAATTGCAATATAAATCTTTCGCGCGTAAATAGATGACGAAGTAGGAAGCGAAAGCTGCATACAATGCTTGCGGTTCTAGAGCCATTAAAAGTGTAATAGCAGCTGCACATAAAAGTGAACACGAATTTAAAACGATGGGAATGTAAAGGTGTTCCATGGAATCAAAGCAACTGAAATTAAGGTAAGACAAGGTCTTCACTATTATAGAACATAATATTTTTTCTGTGCATATGTAATATATTAATGTTACTGTGGTGTAAATAGGATCCGGTTGGTAATTTATACCCTTGTCTCTTATACATAAGACGACTGCTACAGCTTTTGCCCATTCCAACAATATCTTCATCACCCATCTGATGCAGTAGGTCAACGAATAACGAAATTGTGCACCTCTTCGATTCCAATTATTTTCGACAATGCTTTTTATTTTCGATATAAAAAATCCAATAACAGTGTAAAGTAAAAGTGTAGATAAGCCCGTTATTCCTTGCTGATTAACCGACAAGTCTGTAGGTTCACCCAGCAGTGTAATTTCACACATCGTAAAAAATAATAGCTGAAACGCAAAAAAAACTTATAATAGCTACTGCACGCAAAAGAGGTGGTAGCGACTGAAACCCTTCCAATGTCTAACCCTATACTTACCTAAGGAATTGCATTTCTATATAAATTTAAATTTGCATGCGATATACTTACTTGGCAAAGAAAACCATATATATTGTGCATACTAATGAAAAGTTTTTCCATTGCATCGATTTCGTATAAAAGACACGCTAGGGTATTAAATAGTATTTCGCATAATGATTTTAAACAACCTAAAATTTATAAATACAGTTTCTACTCGAAATTTTTTAGCAATAATATAGTAATACTTAGGAAGGTGTAATATATTGTTGTAGAAGCAAACGTAAATAAATTAAAAGTTGCTTCTTCGTTCGAAGGTTCTTGAAGCATTATGTACAAAAAATTTTGAAATGTGTCAGAATAAGCCAAATTTTATAAATTTTGCATCGCTTTTGGTTTAAATGTGTCAACGTTTTTTGTTTTATTATACAAATGACAAAATTATTTCTAATTTTGATCGACTACGATCTTCGCTATGCGCACATTTACGAAATAGCAGGTGATTAAACAATATTAGCAACTTCAGTAATATTCCTTTAGCCTTTTATAAAATGAAGTGATCAGCTGAAACCCACCCTGGATTGTCAGTGCCGTTCCAACACATTTAGGCGCTCTAGGGGACTAAACTTGATTTAATTCAATTGTCAATCTTAAAGTATAACTTCTTGTGAAAGCAATTGTTTTAAAATAGTACCTGCGACAGGCGGGCGCGGCACTACAGTACTTTTAGAGGAATCGGCGTTATAACACCTACTATTTTTTAAAAACTTTGGTAAGAAAACTAGAGGTTAAGTACTTAATTACTTTTACATTTTGCTGCCGGCGACGGACGGCACTAAAGTAATACTTTAGCACCGCTCATCGCTATCGTTTCTGGATTGATGACGATGAGACGCAAGATTAAATAAACAGTAATATGAACCACATAAGGAGAAAATTTTAAACTTACTCTAACAATTATTTATTCTTTCATATTCCAGTCTTAATCTCCCCTCTCAGATTTTCACCTATATGGGTGCATCTAGCTCGGGGAGCAATTTCCATTAGCTTGCATTTCCGTTGAGTTTCTTTGCTTTGCAAATTATTGCAAGTCAAATTGGTTGAACGGAATTGATAATAATTTGCTCGATGTTCATTTAATTTTTTATGCACTGCAATTTAGACTAATCAAATTTTTTTATCGACCTAATTAAATGTGACGCTACCGTACTATATTTTTAGTGAATGTAAACAGTAAAGAAAACGTTTAACAGGAGTTTAAACTGCTTTTAATTAATATCGGGATTAAACCGACATTGACATACTGGCTTACGAATTTTTCCTTTCAATTACTGATGTACTACATACTGGGGCGGGGTGTTATTTAATACTCCTCAGACCTTTAGAGACGAAAGGTTTATATGATCCATGTTTGGTTTTATTAAATAAGAACCATTCACATTTACAGTTGGCGGTAGTCCTCACCCGAATCTACCCGGCATTTTTTTTCAAATTTTTATACCACAAAATTTTGTAATAAATCACAAATTGCAATATATTATACTGCGGTCGTAATGGCGGCATTGCCACCCGATGGTGGTAGCGTCGGATTCTTACCGACTAAAACCCTTTCCCCTTTGGCTTTGCCGATCCTGCAGATTTAACGCTGAAAAAGGTGTTCGTTCCCTTTATTTCAAAAAATTTCAAATTTCAAAAAGTGGCTTTTGCCATTTTACTTGTCCTTAAAGAGCGTAACGCTTCTTCCATGTTTTTTAATTATAATTTATTTATAAAAAAAACTGCATGTCTAGTCTTTTATTTTAGTCCTTTGATGAGTAGTCTCTTGATGAGTAGCCTCTCGTAAAGCTTACCGAGCTCGTCGAGGAGACAGATAGTCCTGTAAGAGTTGGGGAGGTCTAGAGGTTTATCCCCCTTACGAAGTAAAACCAGCCTGGGCTTCTTCCAAATTTCGGGGCACCTTCCCTATTTGAGGTAATTATTAAAGATCCGTCAAATCTCAGATGGGCATCTTTCTGCAATAAACTTCGTATCGATGTTTTTATAACTTAACTTAATTTAACCTCAAGTTAGATAAGATATTTTTTTTTGTAATCGCTAAGGAGGGGAAAATCTTCAATAAGACACGTCCAGATCGTGCTGGAAAGTAGTGTGGAGTTTTATGCATTAAAAGTTCTCCCGGCATTCCGTACTTAAATTCTTAAATTCTCGCGTCTTTCATTCTTAGTTTCTTCTTGTTTTATTTTCTTATCTTGCCATTTCTCTTATCTCAATGTTGTGCTTTCCTGCTACCAGTTGAATGTCCCAGTCTTTTGCAGTTGAAGCAACTTGTTACTTTCGAGACCCTGCATCCGTTGGTCAGTCCCACTTTGGATTTTGACTTTTGAATAGTTTTTGCGCTATAATCGTCGCACTTAACGAGTTCCTTTTAGGTATCCCCGTACGCCGGTCTGAGTGGATCAAAGCGTATCGTGGCCGTTTTCCGCGATGTATTTTTGGAAGTATTTGTGCAATTCTTCTTTGTTCGTCAAAATGTCGATATCTGCTCTTTTTAGTTCTGTAGCCTTTAACAGTTCTCTCGACGTAGTTTCAATGTGCTTCTCCTGAAGCCTTTACAGTACTACGTAACCTCTTCTTGTTTTTTATATTCTCGTTATTGGCGAGTCAGTCAAGTATCTCTTAATCTTGACGAGAGTTTCTCTAAATGGTAACTCTGTTGTAGTTTTAATTAGTTCGCGGGGACCTGCCCGGAAACCTATTGGGCTTTTCACTGCTAGCCGTAGACTTTATAGGATCTGTTTTTAAATTGTCTTTCTGTATTTTTTTCTTCCTTGTTCTTATTCCTAAGGAGGGTATGTATGTACCTCTTGGTTTTCTCCGTCTTTCATCGCTAGAAATTATGTCAAGGGAATCGATGGAATACTCGTGTTTACATATATTTTTGTTTTTGATAAGTTTTTCCTCCTCGTTTTGAGTCAAAAGAGGATTGATCTTCTCTATGATCTCTTCTTGGATATTTTCGAATACTTTTATCGTCTGTGTGGAAGTTCATTTGTTTATCAACATGTGTTCTTCTTGTTCCAGTGGAAGAACATTATATTCGGTGTGCCTATCTCTTTCGCAGTCTTCCCTGCTCACTTGGATCAATCTCCGGAGTTTATTTGTCTGTTTCTTTCGTATTTTCACAGATTACGTTCAATCTTCTCTTCAAGATCCACAAAGATTTCAGCCAGTTTCCGATATTGATAGGTTTTTGCCAAATGGTGGTAATGAGATCGTTCTCTTACCTCGATATTTTCGTGATATTGTATGATTGTTTGTATACCTACAATCTAGAGATTCCATTCTACTTGTCGGGTTGTAGACAAGGAACCATCTATCACTGTTATGCTCTCGAGGTTCTCGTGAAACTTACCGAGAGGGGAGGTGGATGGAAACGTTTGCCACAAAAGCTGTCTGGCGTGTAGGGTCCGAAACGATCGACATCACTCCGGGGGTGATCCAACCAGAGGTTCACGAGATATTCTCTATTAAGGTTTTACGCTTTTTTTTGACCGGCAGTAACTTCTTTTTTGCCCTAGAGTAAAAAAAGCCACTTTACACCCGCAGATCGGGGTTCAAAGTAAGTAAGTACTTTACCCCGGCAATTGCAAAAAATAATTTTTTTTTGGGTAAATATATAAAATTGTAAACTAAAATTAAACATTTATTTCCAAATAAAATGAATTATTTTGTTTTGCAACAGGTTTTATAAGCAGAAACGGAGGGACTTTTAAAAAATAAACAAATTTTAAGCTCATTTGTGTACGTCGCTCAAATTTACCGGCGTCAGCAAAGTGCATAAACGGTTCTATACAAATTTAATGTTTTAACTTGGGTCGACGCCCTCCGGAGGCGCGTCGACGTTTGACATAAAGCAACCGCAGAATAAAATATTGTTTTATACCTCTTTAGTTAACAAACAATAAAATGAAGATGTACAAAACAGTTGATTGGTTAAAAAATTTATTGATAAAAAAATTTCTAATAACTACATACATTTATAATAACATGGACTCAGTATCTACATAGAAAAATACATATATTTGTTAATTTTTATTAAAATTATGCATTGTAGTATTAATATTTACTCAATAATTATTTTAAGTATCAAAATAAATTAATAATAACAGTTTAAAAATTGTTGAACTTGTTTTAATTAATAATATAGCTTAAGCACATGACGTTTAAAAATAAAGAATAATTGTTATTGTGATAAAAAGAAAATTTCTATTTATATAAAAAGATAATTTAAACAATATGTCTAGTTTTAAGGTCTCCTATATTGTTTTGAAATTATATGTGGCTAAAAGCTTAAAAAATTCATTTGGTTCAAGCACTTTTTAAGATTTAGAATATAATTCTATATTATTATCGTTAGTTTATTTTTTTAATAATTAAATGCATTTGTGATATATTAGTAAATAATAAATTACATTTCAGTGATCGAAAAATGAAAATCTTTCACAAAAACTCTTCTTAAAGTTTTCTACCAAAAATGATACACAGTACCTACGTTTTTTCGAATTTTAAATTCGGAATTTGTGAGAATTTTATTTGAATTCTGAAAGGTAAGTACCGAAATGAGCAGCACATGCGATTAGCAATCGATGAGATGAGTTGATAATAATACGACATGATGAATGGAGCGCAATATCGTAGCAATGGAAAAAGCAACAAAAAGGCGAAATGAAAGCTCACATAGATGAATGGAAAAAGCAGTTAAAAATTTTATGGTATAAAAATTATTAAGATTAATACTAAAGTTGCAATTGATTCGATTAGCGTAAATCGTGACTTTGACGGTAGTAAATGGTGAGATCAATTTCCATTGGGAAAATAATGATGCATTTATTACCAAAATTAAATGAAAACGTATTCTCTTTTACAAATAGGACAAGCGTGGCTAGAATTAAGACACCTTCTGAGACAATCGGCATGGAAAAAATGTTGACAAGGTGTGATTCGGGCCCTTTCCATTGGACTTAAACAAACCGCGCACACGTCGTCGCAGTCTTGAATTTCTTCAAAAGAAGCACGGCGAAATTTAGTTAAAACAGATTTTTCGTCTTTTAAATGTTTTAAACTATTTAGGAACATATCTTTCACATTTAAGTATACCGTCAAATATAAAGCAATCAACGCAAACTTAACGTCACCGTAACATAACAAAATAGTACTTAATGTTGTAGCTAACGAAATGGTGTAATAACGAAGGATTACTGGCGCATACAAAGCTTCTAAAGCTTCTAGCATATTTATGCGTAGAAATAATAATACGGTCGGGAAAAACTGTACAAATACTTTTTCAGTGCACATATAATAAGTCCACGTAACGAAGGTATAAAATGTTGTTGGTTGATAATACTCCAATCCTTGTCCCAAACCGAAGACCAATAACATAAATGTCACAGTGATGATAAAGGTAACAGCTTTGGTCCATTCCAGAACAATTTTCGTTGCAGACATTGCAACGTGCTTTAAATTGCTGTGCTTAGTCATATTTACGTATGGTGACCAATCTTCCTTTTCAATTAGTTCTTTGATGTATGACACACAGTATGCTATAACGTTGTAAAACATTAAGGAATAAAGTCCTGTTAAACGTTTCTTGGGACAGTTATATCCACCGAAATTGCAAAGTAATACTCTGTCGCACACAGTGAAGAACACAAGCTAAAATTAAAAACGAAATTGTATTAACCATTTTTAAGCCAATAGAGGATAATCATGAAATTTTATGTATAAATAAATATATATTTATAAAAATAAACAATTTATCAAAACAAAGTTATTCTTCCAAAAAGTGGAACAAAAGTGATATGAAAATTGTGTTATTTTCTAAATTGGAATGATATATGATAAAAAATACTAACCTGCATGGTCATACTGGATATATTTGGTATTTTCATAAACATTTTTTCGATTCTATCAACAGGATAATATATTTGTAAAAGTACATTCACTACAGGACCAGATATTTTGTTGAAATATTCTGAAATAAATATAAAAAATTAGTAAAATTTAGATATGGTTAGAATATAATATCGGCTAATGTAAACCAAGCCCCCCCACTACGGGGGTCTCATACACCTTTATTTTTTCAAACATTGGCTTTAAATGCAGAATATATAAATATACTATTATATATTTAATATTAAATATTTTGCATTATTAAGCAAGGACAAACAGAGATGGAATTATTTATAATTTTCCCAATTATTTAGAGCGATTATTTATTTTTGTCATATCCGACTATTTAGGTATCTACTACATACATTTCAATTGGTCATAATACCCAAATATAAATCGAGACTCCCACAAAGTATTCATATAAATACAATATAAAAATAGATTTGTTAGTTATCAATTATAAATAAGTAAATGAGATAAAGAGGTCTAGATGTATCCGGAAGTCATAGAACTTGGCTTAGCAACAACGGTTTTTTAAATTTAATTATCAATTTAAGGTGATCCTTGCTCATCGAGTTTACTTGCCTTATCATTTCTCGACTTAAAGTTATGTGAGTACAAATACATGAAGGATTTTGATCTTAACATAATTTTTTTTTTAAATTGTTGTTTAAATTATATCTTTCAAAACAATTTTTTAAATTGAGTTCAATTTTACAAAAAAATATCGTCGTCTACTTATTTTGCCCAATTTTAGTTAATTTTATCGGTATAGTAAAAAAATTACTCGACTTGTGCTATTTTGGGAAAAAGTTAACGTGGTTAAAATGAAATAATGTCATGGATGTCGTCTGGTATCATACTTTGCATTTTAGATATTCGGTGTTAATATGCAATTTCTTAATTACTTACAGATTATTCTTTAATGGCTTATCCGTTTTTCTAATGCGATGTGACACACTAAGTTCCCGAGGCGTGCAGAACTTTTAAATTTAAGGTTCCTTTAAAATAAAATCAACTATCCATCTTTTTCGAAACGAAAGGTCGAAATTAAGAAAAAAAGATTTAACAGTTTATACTTTGAAAATTGTGTTCCTAATAGAGCAATCACAAGAATTCTGGAGTAGTTTATATTAAAAAATAAATAACATTTATTCTATAACGATTTTGCTATAGGTGAAAGTAACTACGTCTATGGAATACAAAAATGTAAGTGAAAAACAGCATATTTCTTCTATGCATATTTAATTAAGTTTCGAGGGCGTTAAATAACTATATAAACATTTTTTTTTAATTTCTGTTTTACAAGTTTTCGTTCCTTCGAAAACGTAAGAACTTCGAGGTAAGTTTTTCAAAAAATATTTCATTTTTCAAATTCGGAAAGTTTTTTAATCCGATCAAGTGCTTTAATTATGTAAGACAGAGCACCGATATCTGGTTCAGTTGGTTCTTTAATAATAATTGATAAGATTATATTTGGTTAGGTATATCCGCGTATGTATATCCCAATGTATAATATGCTCTATATAGTAGAGGTATAGTAATACTCGTGGTAGTATATAGCACGAATTTCAAAATTATTTTTTTTTTTTAGATATTATTATGTTACATACTTAAATAATGTAGTATGATCTTGCTAATTAATTGTTTTTGTATTTTGAAGTTTATTAACTAAACATAGTATCTAAAATCTGTTTATTATATAATTAGAACTATTTCTGCTTATCTCTTTTTATAACATTTTATATAATAAACATATTCCTATTTTGTCAACATTTGCTATCGGTTTTTAATTTTTCTTCTGAACTATTTCCAAAGTTTAAGAGATATGTGTGCTTCCACGTGGCTCAAAATTGATAAAAAAATGTAAAAAGAATAAAATAATTGCTTGAAGAAGTACTCGAACATTGTAGTTAAAAAATCTATTTATATGTTGTTCTAAGTTTGGCAGACGAAGTTGGTTGACATTATTGTTCGGGATTATTACTCTACTGAAGTATTTATATCACACAATACAGTTATTATTGAGTACTCCAGTACTCAAAAACAATTTCATCTACCATTCGACATTATATTCAATCATAATCAAAATATCAAGTACGAAAATTGGTCATTTGTTATTCTATTGCTATCACTTAAGCAAGCAATAAACTTAGACACATTCATTAGACATTTTGGTTTGCAAGTAGTTTTCTAAGAGCTATCTTAATGATTACATTACTTAAGACATACCTGGTAATTTGCACTTGAGATTTCGTAACCATCGCATTGGATATTTGTAATTAGCCGAAATCAGTAATGGTATCACAAAACATGAATATGTCAATAGCCACATTCCACCCAGGCTCAATAAAAGAGGAACGTGTCCTTTGCAGCAGTATGGCAGAAGTAGTACCACGGACAGAAGACTCACTACAAAATTCAAAAAATAAGTTTATTACAAGATTTTAATATTATAAGAGTTTCACTTGGTTTATTAAGGAAAACGTATTTTTAATTGAAAGATCCAAGACAATAATATGTATAATAGGGTATTTTGCATTACAATGAAAATTAGGACCTAGCAATTAATTGGTATAGCAGAAATGAACTGTAGAAGAGGATTGAAAATTGAACGAGCTGGTTAGATCAGGAGAAAAGTTTAGCCGATGGGGGAAAAGGTAAAACCTAAAATTTAAACAGTATTGGTAATATAAGTTTTGTCTTTGATTAAATTGTTCTGAGAAAAAAATTATTTGTTTTTATTTAATGCTTTTTGGAATATTTCCAGAAGGAATTGACCGATTATGCTCTTTTACGTCAAAACATATCATTCTCGATAGAGAAGCGAGGGAGATTTATTAAAAAAATACGATAAACACATTATATTAAATGCATTTTACGTTTTACCCCAATTTATTAATTTATTATGAACATTAACCTTAGCAAAATTCAAAATAAACTGAGTTGATCTGATATTAAACAGTTGAAATTTAGTAGTTGAAGGATTAACAGATACTCGATGACCTTTTATATCAAAAAGCACATACATTTTTTGGACATGAATTTGATAAAAATGTTTGAATAAAGGAAAGTATGACTTTATCAAATAATATATTTACATCAAAATAATATAGTTTAATATTGCACAGCTAAAATTATTATGATTCACAAAGCTTTTCGTTTTGGCAAAGGATTTGTTGAAAATTTACTTGTCACCCCAAGTGCATTGTTAAATTCAAGGACAATAATATCTCTTGGGCAAACCATTTTGTACTTTTCGAATCAAAAATTTTATCCAAACTTTCCTGGCATAGCTTATCGCGTTTAATATATTAATATTATTTATTAAGGACACTTTCATATTACAAATTCCTATAAACTATTTTTAGAAGTCTTAATGTAAATACAATTTGTTATTTCATGAATTTAGAAAAAAGCGATGCAGAAAATAATTGGTTTATCGAGTCAAAAATGTCTGTTTTTCATGCTGAAGATAATTAAACATAATTATTAATTGGAAAAGCCAATGGCTCTTATCTGTAAAGCGTTCTAAGAAAATAAATAAGCGGTTATTAATTATTATCAATGTTGTTATGAAAATGTATAATTCTACAGAATAAAACAATAACATTCTGCAAAATGTTTACCTGTTTCGGCAATTCTTTCATTTTGAATTTGTGGATCCAATTTGCTCAAAGCTTGAAAACTCCTTAACCTCCCTCTAACTCTAGTAATCATCCCCATTTTTGTAATGTTCACTTCACAAAAGCAAGTCTAAAACATGTCTAACGCACTAAACTTATTCTTGAAATTGATGTAAATATAACCGTGACTTTCGTGTTGAATGAACGCGTTTGAACAAAATTCTACGTATCAATGTGCTTCCTTTTATTTTTGACTCCCAAAAATTGTGTTTTGTTTGTTCCCAGTCGTCCCACTTTAAATGACGTTGTGCGTCATAGACTTTTGGCAAATGCAACCATCGTATGAGAAATCAACAATTCGTAACTTTGTGCATGTGTGCACGTTTCAATATAAATATTTAATTTATTTTTAAAACCAATTTTTAGTAAACATGTTGTTCGAAGCAAAAATGAATGAATTTTTGCAACATCCTACATACAAATAAACAGGCGGTGTCTTCAATAGGCCAAATTTAGGAAACTAAAATTTAATTATGCAGATACTAAGCTTTCTCTCTGAAATGGTTTTCAAATTCCAAAGGATGTTTGAATAAAAATATTTTTGTAACTGTAACTGATTTTTTGGGCAAAAACAAAGCTTAGCTGTACAATATGAAATAACAAGTTAGTCATATTATATTGTCGTTAGTACGATATCAAGATCATACATTCTTGACGAATTTTTTAAAATTTTTCTGTGCAAAAATAAAGCAAGGAGCTTTAAATGTCGTTTGTAAAAAAATCTAAATATAAATTAAATTTATTGACCTCAACGTAAAAGTTCAAAATAGTTATCAACACATCAAATGAGATTTAAACGATATTATTTCTTTCAGTTTTCTTAAAATAAATTTTCGGTACAGCGAACTTTGCTATTTTACATAGAACATTTCAATAACAGCAATCAAAGTACTTTTTTAATGTTGTTGGAAAACAGCGCAAAATGATATTTTAAAAATTGTTTGTTATTTCACGGGTTTAACGGCAATGAAAGTTTATGAAAATATCGAAATTCCTAACTTGTTTCGATAAGTTAGTGTATTGGCAAGCAAATTAGTTTCATTTTCGAATCATCATAATATAAAGCTTTTCTTTCATTTAAATTGTTTATATCTCTGTTCATACGTTTGTTTTGAAAATAAAATTTCTTCGTTTTCCATTTCCATATTTATTTACGTTTTATTTTGACTGTATATTATTTCTATTTTTAACTTGAAACATAATTTAAAATGCGATTTTGGTTTGCATAAACTTTTCGAAAAATAAATCGTAGAAAAAAAAAATTAACATCGCAAAAGCTATCTCTTGGTTCATTGAAATTATATTATGATTATTAGTTTAAATAGAACAATTATGTTTAAAAAAAGTTAAAAAAATAGTTGATAAATACTAATTATGTTGGATATATGATATCTACCTAGTATAATGTTTTGGCAAACTCAAAGACATTTTTGAAATTGCTATATTATAATCACAGTAAAACTAAAAAAAAAGAAAACATTAAACCTTGAATGAGTTTAATGTTAATCTTTTGTTAAAATTATTGCCAAGATAAAATTTGTACGTTCAGTTTGCAGGCGGATGTGAAATTCCTAATCACACGTACGTGTACGTAAAAACTTATGTGTATATATGGTATAATATATCTACATATACCACCCTGCCACACCATACCATGCATTTTATAATTTAATAAAAAAAAATAGAATGAAATATAAACATATAGCACGAGATGAGAATATGCCAATTAATTAATTGACCCTGCAATTAAATATTTGTTTTGATAAAATGATTAATTAAAGAGCTATGTTTACTCAAAATCTGTATGCAAATTAAATGTAAAAAAGTGATAATGCATTTCGATATTATATATTTTTATTTTGATAATTCGATTTTTTTTATTTATAAATTATGTAAGAATTAAATGATCAATTTATAATAGTCAAAACAATGTCAAGAATAATTCTTTGTGCAGTATCTATTACATATCATATTCTTTTACATTGCGGTCCCGCGATATATCCTTTTTAACTATACTGCCCTGTTAAGAATAGAAGACGTATCTACAATTTAGAATAAATTCAGTTTATGATGTTTACAGCTTGAAAATGAGTATATCTACCTGGCTGTTAAGACTCAAAGTCCTATATATTCTTTTTATGGTTCATAATTAGCTCTAAACTTTAGTCATATCTGAGAAACTACTACATTTGGTAGGTGCATTAATTGTATTTGAAAATATTAGAAAAATAAATATTTTTGTCAGTTACGACTTCTATTCTTAACAGGGCAGTATACATATATATATATATATTTTTTTAAATTAGTAAAAGTTATTTAAATTTTTACATTAAATTTTGTTTTATGTAATATTCTGCAACCAAACTTGCATAAAGTATATTTTTGTCTAATTTTAGAAAAATAAATATTTTCAGATAAATAATTCCCGATAGTATTTTTTAAAAAAGATTTTTGTCGCAGTTGGTCCGACGCTGTCAGTTCAGCTTAAATTCTATATATGGGGCGTACCAGTCAACAACAATCGTCATTCTTATTTGTACTATATTCTAATTTTACATTTTTTTATATTGCATCTTAATATGTATCATGCGATCGCGATTTACTTTATCTTTTCCATATTTTTTTATCACAAAACCGTTTACAAACAATAATAAAATCAAAAAAATTTAAATTAATATGTTATTTTTGTAAAAATTAAGGTAAGTAATTCAAAATCAATTAAAAATATTTTATCAATATTAATAATAAATACAATAAAAATCCGATGTAAAAGTGAAAGGAAATCCGAGGAAATACAATTTTATTTGCTCGTTTACTTTTTTGTGGCAAAAATCCTCTGCACGAGTACTTCATACAGAGGAATCTGACAATATCTGATAAAATTCGGGAAAATCGCAACGTAAATTTATTCTTGCACGTTACATTTTAATTTAAGATATTTCCTTAGATTTCCTTAGATTTTTTTTATTGTACAGTGGACTTCTGCTACAAATAACATCTAAAATAAATTAGTAGTAAATTATCAGGATTTCTTGGATTTTCCCGCATTTTCAAGATTTCCCTTTGCTGCTTATATGTATAGCCTACTTTTATCTCAAAAAAGTAAACGATCGGAAAAAGCTCATTGACTTTTTCAATAAATCAATCGATAGTATTTCTTTGGAAATGTATGGAGTTGAACACCTCCCAAGCTCCCATAGGCCTCATACGGGTACTTTACTGTAGGACATAATAAGATATATTACAATTGTTCGTTCTATAAACCAGAGGGTGCGGGGGGTAGAAGAAATTCTTCCGGTAGAATGGCCCATACAGGCAAAACAAGATAATAAAATTTATAATAATATATGCAGATCACATGCGAGTTCTTTTTACGAGAACATAATCAAAATCATTAATCAGCTTATGTTATTCTACCGCATACTCTTTTTAGTGCACAGTTTATTGTCGATTCCGAACAACTATTGCTAAGGAAGATTTTTGGCATTTGGACACAATTTTTTTTTTTTTATTGATCTTAATCGTGTATTTCTCTGGTACTAGACTGCACACCTGCTGCCTTTTTAAATATTTTGTCAGGAGTCATAGAACTTTGGCAGCGACTCCGTTTTGTTCAGAATTTAATAAGCTTTCATTTTTATAACAATTTCCATTTTAATAAATTCAATATTACACAGCTTTCAAGAAATTCCAAATAATTGTAAGAACATAATTTAAGAGGATTCTCGAATACACATGTGTTTAAATTTTCATTTCTATTCGTTCGATTACGACCTCGAATGCTAGAATGACCGGGCTAATAGAATAATTACAGTTATCAAGTCAAAAATTACTATGGTATCATACAATGACCACCGAGATCATTGTAGCGTACCCACCCAAAATCGGAGCAAGACAGTGTTTTTGTTTAATTTTAAAATAATTAAATTATTATATGTATGATTTTTACTTTTAATTAATTATTTAAATTATTAATTAAAATTGTTCATAATGCCAATAGTATTCAAATAAAATATTTTAATATAATGGTAGGTATAGGTACTATTTAAATTTTAATTGGATGTAAGCGCAGAAAAGAAGACTGGGAAAAGTCACTTCTTCCATTAGTTTGAAAAGATTTTCTCAGGCAGATTATACCTCCGTGGATTGCCATTGCCTTCCGAGAGGAAATAGGCAGAAGTAAAATTCCTACACTCAGAGAATAACACTTTAAAAACAATTGAAAACGTACTTGATTCAAAAATTTTTAAACATGAAAGGGAGCTAAGGTTGAAAATCTTTAAATTGAAAATTTGATTTTTAATTTTACTATGAAAATTGTATAAAAAGCATTGTAAATTTAAAAGCGAATAGTATTAAAATAAAAGTGTAATATGTTTTATTTAAAAATGTTACATGTTGAAGTAAATAGTAAACAATTTTTAATTTAAAATAGCAACACTTTGACTCAAATATAAAGGTTAATTAATTCATAAGTGGCACTATTGATTCAAAAGTGAACAATTTTCATATTAAAAGTTAACATGTTAACTCGAAAGTGAAGATTATTGAATTTTAAAAGTGCAAAATGTTAACTGAAAAGTGCTAAATGTTAACTCAAAAGTGAAAAATGTTAACTTATAAGTGAAATTTTTTTTTTTAAATGTGCAACCATTTAATTTAAAAGTGAATTATTTTGGAATGCAGTCTGGGTACTTTTAAATTAAAAATGCAGTTTTTAAATTAAACTTTGTTTATTGGAATATAAATATATTATATAAATTAAAAAGAAATTATAAATTTATAGAAAATTACAAAAATTATAAATAATACAAATAATAAAACAGTAAAATTACAAAACACTTCAAGAAAATACTAAAAAATAAAAACTTATATACTAATTTCACATAATATTCGTACTACGTTTCTAATAATATTATATTTTATATAATAAAATAATTTTATTTACAAAATAATTTAAAAATATAATTATAAAAATAACTCATCCAATAAATTACTAATAATAATAAATTATTATACAATGTTAACATTTCTATTATATTATTGAAGTTGCCTCAATTAACAAAATATTTAATATTTAATTTAATAATTATCGTTCGTATTTCTTTGGTAAGCTTTAATTTTCAAGTAGTATTTTTTTAGTAATTTATTGATGTAATTATTCTTTTGGTGTATTTTCTGTATATTTTTAGCCTTGATGTTGACTGTAATAAATACGTCAAAACGTTGGCAATAGATTATATTGTTTAACCATTTATTTCCACTTATAACCAAGAATTTTTTAAATTAAAAAATATAATTTACAATAATATCATAGATGATATTATGGCAGATAAAAATAAAAATTTTGTTTTTCATAACTATTACCTACAGTTTCACAAATAATTCTTATTTCTTAAATATGTTTTATCATTATTAATTTGGACATTTTTTTAATTTTAATAATATCTATTTTTCGACCAACTTCAAAAGACTGAAAATGATTGTCAAATTTGCGAATTTCTATTGGATAACAAAATACATATATTTCGTTATTTTCATACATAATTGCAAAAATACAGTCTTCACCATCTTAAAAAAAAAATGTAAGAAAATTATTCCGACATAATATAAATGTCTGAAAGTGTTACTTAAGTATCACTTGCCAATAACTAATTACCTCTATTTTTAGTAGTTTTTGCAATTTGTAAAAGATTTTTGCAGGCAGGATTGTGAATATTATCTTCATAAAAAGTTTTACTTTTTTCTTTAAACCTTTCCCATTCTCCAATCAATAAGTGTTCCTTACTTGGGTATAAAATATTGAAGTCAATATTAATCTGTAATGAAACATAAAATTAGAATATGTTAATGGGGTTTACATAATTTTTTCATACCAATTGTGGGGCTCTAGAATCTTTTAATTTAGGCCAAGCACTGATGAACTCTATATTAGATAACTTTTTCAGTTCTTTTTTGCCGAAGAGAGAAAGTTTTTTCCCACTTATCGCAAATGTCACTCCAGTTAGAATTTTCTCTTTGCAGGGTAGCTTTTAATGCCCTTGAAATTGATTCATCAACTTCAACAATTTCACGATTGTTATTTTGGAGAGTATTAGATGAACCATTAGAACTTGTATCCACTTTCAATTTTTTGGTTTTGCTGTTAAAATATTTACCATACAACTTGCCACTAGGATTTTTTTTGGGTTGTCGACGAATATAATAGTAGTCCTTGAAAATAGAATTAAATTAAGGTAAACATTTAAAACATTTTGTTCCAAAAGCCTTACAGAATTTTTTTTTTCGTTGGGAAATAATTCTATGATTTCCTCAACTATGATTTCAAAATCTTTTGGTTTTAAACTAATTTTCGAACAAATAACGTCCTCTATTATAATTTGAACCAATTGGTTTCGTAGTTCTTCAGAAAAAATAGAATGTTCAGTATAATACTGTATCAAATTTTGCCCTTTCGAAGTTTGACTTAATACAGTTTTCACAGACTGAAAAGTTTTTTTGATATTATATTTTCAGAAAAATTACTTTTATGTTGATACCTTTCGCAGACGAATATTTTGTGCCGAAGAAGTTGAAGATGAAGATGAATATGTTCCAATACTTCCTTCCTCATGGTTTAACCATTCCTTAATCTTGGAATGAACCGCAACGGTCTCTTCGTCAATTCCAAACTATTTTTTTAAATAAATTTTAATTATATTTCAGAATTAACAAACTAAGACTATAAATTAATAGTGAAAGCAAAATCGATAACCAGAATAAAAATTATTTAACTACACTCGACTCCCTTAAATCAATAAAAAAATAATATAATATTAAACTTGTATCGTAATTATTTTTCCTATCTTGAAGAAATCGACTGTATTGCATAATTTTTTTAAGACAGCAGAAATCTATTTTTCGTAATTTTAAAATATTCAAAATCATTTCAAATTTAAAAACAAATTATTTTAAAATTTGCGATGTTCATATATTACTCGTAGTACTTGTTTGTTCTGCTTCGTTTCAAAATTAAAAATGTACACTTTTAAATTAATTATGAACAAAAGTAATAAGCGGAAATTCTGTATTCAAATCTCAGACTGGACAGAATTTTTAGCTCGGCCTTTCGGTGTGGAACAACAATTTCAATTTTTAAATCAATCAACAATTTTTTGATTAAACAAATTATAATCTATCTTACAAAAAAATAATAATGGAAATGTAGTGATATAATAAAAAGTTATAGTAGGTACCTGCATATTATTTCATAAAACTACTTACTGAATAAATTTATTGGAATTAATAAAGTTTGTTAAAAATTTCTGTTAATATGAAAAACTTATTTTTCACTTTCACTTCATTTACTGCAATTTGCGATTGTAAATTAACTAGCTGTGCATTAATGAATGTACACGAGCAATTGCATTCTGTTGCAAAGAACATCAGCAGAAATTAATCTTGAATCAGTTTTAAAATAAAAGTGTTGCTGTTGATTTTTATATTTCTTCATCTTGAAATTAAAAGTGTTCACTTTTAAACTTAAAATGTGCATTTTACATAATATTATTTTATGGTCAATTTATTTTATAAGTATGACTGAAACAAATTAGCAACTTACCTCTTTCTTTTTCCAAGCAAACAGCTTTTCTCGGAACTCCACTCGCAAACCAAACGGTTTTATTATTTCAGCGATATCGTATTTTTTCAGATATCTTAAAGATCTATATGTAACACCACATGCTGAAAAATTAAAAATAATTATGTAGGTACATAATATGTATTTACATAAATATATGTAGGTACATTGTCGCACTTGAACGTTTGATTTTATAGATTTTTCTTACTTTTTAAACCAGAATACAAATTCACCAAATCAAATTCTTGTAAGAGCTGAAATAATTTTTCATCGTCCTCATCAGAAATAACTGTAACTATCACATTGGTAGGGGTTTCCTCCACAGTTTCCTGAAGTTCAATTACATTTTCGGCAGTCCCGTCCCCCAGATTTCTCTGTAGTTGAATTAAATTTTCAATCGTACTTTCCTGTAGATCTTTTTGAAATTGAACTTCATTTTCAGTAGGATCCTCTTCCAAATTTTCAGGCATTAACATTTTATCGATTTTAAACTAAACCAACAAAATCTTCTACACCCTTTTTACTCAACTTATAAGAAACACTTTCTCACTATATTACGCACCTTACACGTGTAAACTGCGATTAAAAGCTATTCTGCAGATGAAAGAATTTTCTTCGCGGGTTTCTTATCAACGTTATGATAGTCAAACCCACACATAAATTGCATTTATTTCTTGTGTCAACTGTTTCACGGTTAAAAGCATCATGTACATTATATTCTTTACACTTTAAATTTTTGAATTAACATTGCAACTTTTAATATTGGGAAAAAATAAAACGCCATTCTTAATTATTCAAAGCACAATTTAAAATTAAAAGTGTTACTTTTAAAAATTAAATGAGAATGAAAATTTTTAAATTGAAAGTATTAACATTTGATTTTAAAGTCAATAATTTCTCTGAGTGTACTTCGAACCTGGTACTCGGCAACAGTAGTACTGATGCAACAGTAGCTCTTCATTTTACGGCAATAGAAAATTTCTCTCCTAATGTGTTATCACTGCAAACCTACAGTGCAAAACAGTGTTATTAATAACTTAGGTTGAGAATTGACTAGAATATTCTTTTTAATAAGAAGATAAATTCCAAGAGATTAATAATGTCGCAATCACACAATTTACAATAATTAATTTGTATTTAATATTCTTTTTTGATTTATCGAATCAGCAATTTGTTGCAATTATTAAACTTTATTGTATTTTATTCAATTTTGTTTTTATGGTGCCATCATAGCTTATTTTTACTTCTTTTGAGCTTACCTGTTAGAAATAAATATTATCATTAGAAGTCCTTTCATTTAATTTTTATTCAAAAATATAAAATTAACTACTGCATCTTAACATAGACAACATTTGCATTTCAGAATTGCATAATTGTTATTCTTGTCAATAAAATTCATTTGTCTGGAATTATTTATAATTTTGAGAATTTCATCAATAAAAACATGTTTATCATAATTTATAATAATTATGTTTACTGAGTCTTGCAAGTACGAGTAAGCTGATAAGTAATTCCTTCAAGCTCATACCTTGAAGACAAAATAACAAAATGGGTAACATATTTAAAAAAATCACTATTTCATTTAGTTATTCCGGACCACGAAAGACGTGACTTTTCTTTTTGGGAATTTACAATTACAAAAATCCAACTTTTACATTCATTTGTGTCTGCCATTCACAACTAAACAGAGTCACGGGCACATCACGTTCTCTATATGAAAGAGATCGAGTGTTTAGAAACTGGTTAGGGTTGTTTTGATATTAATACAAACGAGCATATTATTAATATTTAATAGATAAGTTTGAAAAATTAATTTTCATTGGAACAAAATAATAGTTATTTTGGTTTTAACCTATTTTATTATAAATATTAAATTGTATTCCGTCCAAACAACACCATTTGTTAAATATATAAATGTTTATTGAGGTCAAAACCATATTTTTAAATATTACTACTTCTTGTAGCATCAAAACTCAAAAACACTGTTTATGTTGTTGTGCAAAGTTTTACTAATCTTAAAACTGCATTTGTTATCTTTAACATATGGAGTAAGTACAAAATTTATTTAAAATAAATTTTTGTGCCCCGAGGATTAAAGGTGAAATTTTGAAAAGAAATGTTGAATATTTGCCAATAAAAGCTGATACAGACTAATAAAGATGAAGTATGAATAGTACAAAATAACAATTTCGTGCATTCTTTTTACTTCTGGCTAGAAATATTTGAGCGGTTATGTACATGGTCATTAACCAATGGGCTAATAATATGCATACATGTATGCGAGATCTAAATATATTTATTCTTTTACTTTGATTCGCTCAAATACATACTGATATTAAAAGAAAATACAAATTTAGAAGAAAGTCCAAATTCATGAGTTTTAATAGTTTGCTAGACACCTGAACGCTTAATTGGATACAATTATTATATTTACATAATTACAAAAATTTGATAAATTTAATTAAAAGGATAAGTAAGTTCAAAGTCTAATTTTGACTAAAAGTTAAAAATAAACACGATGACCTTTATAGTAAAATCTTTTAGAACATAAACCTCGAGGGGGGGAAATATATCAAAAAAGTTCCGGATAGGCAGTACATCAATAATAATTTATCTTAACTATGATAGATTACATAATTGTAACACTTGGAGTTTTGGATTCAAATAATTTACAAGAGTCAATTATTTTAACATGTTTGCTATTGGCGGTACATAATATATAATATTATTTTACCAGTGGTGTAGCGAAGCTTTTCAGTGTCAATAATAAAAAATATATGCTGTCGAATTAAAATAGATTAACAGTTTTCTCTATGAAAGATTTCAGAGATGGATTACAGCATTAAAACCAACTAAACCGTAACATTAGGGAGTTGGATTCAGGGTGGGGATTGGAGCAATTGAATCCGACACATTTGATACATTTATTACAAAGTAAAAGCTTTTATCACAGTTTCTGTGATCTAAAACCGGACTTCTACTCCCGGACGTATAAAAAAATATTACTTGATTGGTTTCTACCAAGCGTTACAATATATTATACAATTATGAAAGTAAGGGGGGAGAGGGAGGAAAAATTTTTGACCTAAAGAGCTGAGTACTTATCAAATTTAAATAAACGACGTCACAATAATAATTACGTACTATATTGTTTTTATGATATATTTCAAGAAATACCTATCTATGTGGTGATAATTGATAATTTATTATAATACCATTTGCATCCAAACATAATACTCTCATAAGTTATTCAAATTTTGTTGATATAGTGATTAAAATGTAGAATAATATTATTATGTAATTAAAATTAAAAATTTTTTGCTGGTAGATTACAATTGCATTACACAATGTAAATATATTATCCATTTTTGCAAATTAACAAAATCGCGTCTAGGCTGCTCTTGCCAAGATTTGCGGATTAGATTCTCATAGTCTGGTATCTATAACAGTAGTTTTTGTTCACCTCTCCATTTACTGACCTTAAGTAATGTATTGTCATGATTTTTATTAAGCCAGACTTGGACAGAAATAATTTGTACTTGCGCGCCAAATATTGACTCAGCACTGCCCTGCGAGCAGGAATAAGAAGGAACATTTCAAGTGGGATAGGCAAGTCGTGAGATGAAGCCGCTCTAATAAATTAAATATAAAATTGATAACCCTGCTTTTTATAAAATTTATGAATAACATAACACTTGACGTGTTCGCTATTTTGGCATACAATTTTTTTTATTAAGCTGTTATATTCGCATTTGTATATTTATATACTTAAAACAAACCCATACATCAAATTTCCACTACATAATTTATTGTCTTTACTAGATATTGCACTATTCAGAGAATAACTATTTAAAGTTCTTCTATACAATGGGTGTCTTGTGAACGTCCAGATCATAAGTGTAGATATTCACAAGATATGAACCAAGATTGCTGGTTTCCTTTCAACTTAATTTGTTTTTAGCAATGTGTTATAATTGTCAAATTTTTGTAAATAAAAGAAAAATATACAGTACTTTATTTTGAAAAACTCCAAAAGCCATTTATACATTGCCATACAATAAAATACAGTTACAATTTAATTGAGAAATTCATTAATAAAAGTCATTTCTATAATATTTGCAAAAATAGTGAAAACGAATAAATAATATAGGAGTATATAAAATTATGGTAAGCCAGTCAAGCTGGAAAACTTCAGTTATTCAGCCAACGGATAGTTCAATGCTGCTCAAAATAATTTATAACAAACAGAGTAAGTTTCATGATTAAAATTTAAAAAATCTCCAAAAATTAGAATAAACCGGCTTTACATCTACCTTATTCTGAAGAAAATCTTTCATATTCCATCATAAAAGCTATCCTAAGTATTACTCTTCAAAAATTATAATCTGAATCCAAGGTAGATAATACAACAGCTATCACCATTGAATTTCCATTCCCTCAACTTAGATTCACAAAAGCAAACTATCGAAAGTGCTATTTGTCAATTTTCAAAACATTGGTTTTGATTCTCATAAAAATTGATAAATTGCATTCTTGCTTTTTGGCATTGGAGAAACAATGTGATTTTTCAGGTGTTTTGAATTAAGTATTTTAAATTTTATTTTATACTTTGTGTTTCAAATACTTATAAAGTATAAATTTTGTATGTTAAATAACAAACTGGAATGTACTTTGCAAAATACAATTAAAAATTGAAAAAAAGTTTGTATATTTTAAATATTGTAAGTATTTTTTAAATACTACAATTTCTTGTATTTTAAATACTGTATTTTGAATTTTCAATACATAATATAAAAAAATGTATTTGGTATTTTGAAATTTGAAATACACATTTTCAATACATTTTCAATTTTAAATATATATTTAAATGTATTTTGCCTACCCCCGATTACATATAAATAATTATTTTTATAAATTAAAATCAAAATCAAAAATAAATTTATGGACTTTATATTAAAGTTTTTCAACAATCCTTAAATAAATACATCATTAGATAGGATAAATCGCTAAAGATAAGTTTTTATTTTGTGATTTTTTAGTTATGCCACTATTGCAACTGGTAAGCAAAGCATTTGCTACATTTCCACTTAATGGAAAATATTTTACTGTAATACAAAATTTCTTTTCTAATTTATTTAAATATTACGCGATACACTTTACATTTGAAAAACAATTCAGGACAGTGTTCGTTCATTTTTGCACAAAAATTACACAAAAACATTAATAATACATTTTTTTATCAAGCTATTTTTTTATTGAGGATATAAATTTATATTATAATAAAGAATATATTATACATATTAATTTATTTCATTATTTCAATGACAATAAACAAATAGACATCATCAATACATAGGCAATTACTGTTTTCTAAAAATATTCCATGACAATAATTGCAATTTTTATCAAATTCTTTAAACACGCAAACAAGTAACTATTTACATTGATTAATTAATTATTTTCATAATTTGGGTGAAATTACTGTTTTAAAAACAAATTTAGTTATTTTTATAAATTAAACAATTAGGATTAATTTTTTCCTATATATCTATATGTTTCAATTTTTTTTATAAAACATTTGTTTTAAATTGTTTTAAATAGATCCGCTATTCCTAAACTTTTCACTATTTTATACTAATTTTTAACTATAAAATTGATATAAACTATAGTAGGTAATGTAGATAAATTGATATTTTGTATAGTAAGTATATAATCTAAAAAGATTTATATTAATTGAAATAAAATGCTAGAAGTGTTTGTATTTTCTATGATAAAAATATTCAATTAGTGTTCAATCTCGACAAAATTTAACTTAATATACATAATTATACAATTCAGATAATATTATATAGCCCGTAATATAATATATTACCATAGCAGACATACTATATATTTTTTGCAATATTGAAAATCTGTAATACCAGGTTCGCAGGTTATAGGTATACCATTAGATCTATAGGTAATAATATAGTATATTAAAAGTTATATGTAAATAAATTATTAATAAAAGATAAAATAATTAAAAAAATATTAATTAGTTCAATAATAAAAAAACAATATATTGTATAAACTATAAAAAAAAATTAAAAATATATTAAATAATAGAAACTTGTCTTTTATCACTTAAGAATTAATATTTGTTTATTAAAACATATAAATATATTTTATAATGATTAATGTGTGTCTAATACAAACCTTTGTATAATATATTTATAGCTTAATAGTTTGAATGAAACAGGAAGTAGGTATGCTAAATTATATGATTGTTACTAAATAATTTAATAAATAGTAAATTTACGTGAGGTCATTTTTGAAAATCATCAAGTGCTTATAATAAATAGTTTTTAAATTCTATAAATTTGGGTTACAATATTAAATTATTAGGTAGAATTAAATACATACAGTACTAGTATTATTCGCAACTGTACTTTCCGATGGTGGCGACATAAAATTTAATAAATTGTTTACGACCTGCTACCTTATCGTAATTTTGAAATGATATGTCTGCAAATATGCGGGCTACATAAAATTATACGGCACCGGCTTTTGCAATTATTACAACCGATCCTTAAACGTAACATCGTGCTTGCCAAAGTGATTATTATTGTTTTACATACGGCAAAGTCTACAATTTTGCAATCGAGGTGTGGTGACTTTGGCAATTCAATTTAATTTTTAAAAAAGTCTTTAATTATTTTACTATTAACTCATTAAAGACAAATAGACAAATAATTGATTAAAGCTATAGTTATTAGGGGAGTTTAAATTTATTTCGTGTAGTCTAATGCTATTAACTTGCGGGTCAGGGGCATAAGTACTAAATTGACCAATTATTAGGTATGCAATTCAACTTGATCCTTTTGTTATCCTTTTGTTCAAAGCCGTTGAGTCGTGAATGAGCTGTGTAATACTACTTACAACCTTTCAATTTTGGGGAGTCATGAAATTATTTATTAGACAGTGATTGACCAATAGAACATTGATTTCAAAGTCCTCGTTAATTATAGAATTATTTTTTTTGCTAGTATGCACTGAAAAAAATTTTATTCGGAATTCTTAATAATTTATTCGGAATTCTGGTAAAAAACGGGATTGCAGTTCTTACGAATGATTTGACAGGAAGTGGCGGCCTAATAAATATTAGGATGCTTTCCTGTCAAATTCACAGGATAATTATCAGCATTTCCTGATAAATTTTCATGACCTAACGAATGAATTGACAAGAACTCCTGATAATTTCACAATACTTACTAATATATTATTCGTTCTCATACGAATAAATTAAAAGTCTTCCTGATAATTTGGTAGTCGGTACCAATAGTTTATTCGTATTAATACGAATACTTTATCAAATCTTCCTGATAATTTGTTAGGTTATATTGAAGATAAAAATAATTTATGCGTCCCGTCTTGTTAATTACCTTCTACTTACTGATAGAATATTAATATTTTATCAATAAGTAGAAGGTAATTAACAAGACATCACGCATAAATTATTTTTATCTACAATAACCTAACAAATTATCACAGAATTATAACAAAATAATTAAATATTTTATTTTCATAATATGCAGGTAACTTCGAAATAAAACACAGAGTAAATCAAAAATTAATAATAAAAACATCATACACATTTATTGGTTACAATAATACAACTTTAAATATACAAATATTATACAATGTGGTACTTACAACTAAAAACAACAATAACTAAATTATCCTACTTTCGAGTTTTACATCATTGTCAAGGACGATTGAAAATAATCACATACCAAAAAAGATTTCTTCGTATTCCTGCATAGCCCAATTCGATAACAAATCACGAATATATTGGTACATTTATAATTCACTTTAATTCACAAAATATAATTGTAACTTCCGATCACACACTACAACCGCACCCATTTTGCCTTTCCCTTGCTGGATCTCACACAATCTGGTCTGTCATTTATTTTATTATGAAAATGACGTAATACAATATCAGCAAATATGTCACAAAAACTTAACAGTCTTGTACGAATCATTTTGCAGGAAATCGTGATAAATTATTGTTACCTTAGCGAAAAATTATCAGTCTTGTCCTATTAGAATAAAGTAGGTACATTTTGAAATATAATTATCATGACGTCATGTTAAATAAACAAATCGTACTAATAATAAGGAATTATACGGACTTTTTCATAATAAGTTATTAATAATGTCCGGATAACTTATTAGTCGTAAAATTTTGTATGGATATAATATTATTATAATGTTATTTTATGAGTAACGTCATGATATATTATTATGCAGAATTGACAAAATGTCGTGAAAGTGATATTTTATTAATCAGACCTGTTAATTTATCATTACACCAAAAATTAATTTCTCTCCGTGTGTGATTTATTATTTTGCTACAAAGCTTATTATTTTGCTTTGCAATATTACCTAATATGACTATAATTACCTGATACGAGCAATCAGTAATTTATATTCATTATAAGAATTTTTTTTTAATAACCACGGTTAAATAAGTGCGATTGTACTTTGGCTAATATAAAATTAATATTAAATTTTTTGAGAATTGAACTAATAAAAATTATAATATCCATTCATATAAAGCACTTTTAGAAACCGTATATTGTTTTTAACTTCTTAAAGTGCCGCATTTGCTCGGCGAACGTTGCCTATCAACTTGGTAGAAGTCAAGTCGATTTATTAGGGGAATAAATAAATGGGCTAATTTCTAATTGCCTTCACCACAGATTGATCTTAGAGTTTTGATCACAGAAATTTCACCAGGAATAGAACCGTGGTTTCTCGATGCCCGATCTATCGGTATTACGGTATTATCGTACGGTATCAATATTATGATGCTGAATTTTTTAAATTCACCATCAAAATTCTTTAAAATAGGTATTCTTAAATTTTAAAAATAAGATTCAGCGACTACTGCAAGCGTGTAAAATACATCTATATGATGTATATTAAAACAAACGAGTCACTATTCCAATATTTTTTATTTATTTTTACCTGCAAAGTCTAGACAGTTACGTTACTAATTAATTATTTGCAAATACATTATACATTTCCAAATAATAATTTCCGAAATATTTTTATTGCCGCAATATTTTTTCAAATTGTTATAATTTTTATTTTCCTGATCTAGCATTAAAATTTTTATATTTGTACATTATGATGTTAGTACATTTAATATTTACTTTTTATTTGAACTATTAAAATATCGATAGTTCAAATTTCAAATTTAGATTGCAAAGTTTTTGTTTATTTGACTTTTAAATTTTTATAGTAAATATATGGTAAATTAAAAGTTCATAATATGAAATGTTATTAACATGCGCTCACATTTGATAGTAGAGTTTGATAATAGCTAAGTAAGTGGTGGATAGCTAGCCAGAAGGATTATTAGTCTTTGGGTAGCGTTTGACTTGGGCATGCTTCTTACTCCTTCAATTATTATTTAAGTGTGAAAGAACATTGTGCGACCTTACAAAATTAAGTTTACGAATTATTTGCTCACTTTTAAGTTTCGATTAAGTTACGGTTTGCAGTGTTTAAGATTTTTTTGTTAAAGCTTCTCATTGCGGTATAGATGTGCTTAAAAATTTATTGTGCTTGTGCCTGTGTAGGAATTTTAAGTCTGTTGAATAGAAGACAAGCCTATTGGAGTTATCCTGGCGAAAAAACACAACAGGTATATTTTTGATTGAATATTTAAAAAAATACGAAAAATCCGTAATTGGATAAAACTGGAATTAAGGATCACAATTATTAACAAAAAAATTTTTATGTTTATGTTCCAAATTCCAATGGCAAATAATCAACACATATGCTCAATACTTTTGCTAACTGTTTATAGAGTAAAGCTAGAAAATAACGATTTATTGCTCATTAAGCCAATTTTAAAGTAAACAAGTTAAAGTTTTGCTTATGTTAATTGTTCGGGAAGTTAAACATTTTTAATTGATGTTAATTAAATTTTAAATAAAAGTATGCGTTTCTATTGTTTTTTTGCAATATAAATAAAATTTGTTATGTAATAATTTCACTAACTATTGACATACTTTTTGCAGGTTCGTACACGTACAGTTGTATCTACCCCAGTGCGACCGCCTTCAAAGAGATGCGGTCTTCACCATTACTCCTACCCTTAATTTTTACTTTTGTTATTTTATCACTTTTGAATATGTAAGTATTAGTAGCAACCAACTTAAATTTATGAATACGATCATTAACAATTCAAAGTGAGACTTACGTTTTACAAATTTAGACAGAAGTTCGACAACGGTAGATAAAAATTACATAATAATTTTTGTACTTTATTCCGATATAAAAGTTTGGATGTTAGACTTGTAAAAGTTAATTAGATTAAAATTTTTTTTTAGAGTTTAATCGTAATTTTTACGAATATCTAATTTATTATTAGTTGTTTTATCAACAAATTTGTACTTTTTATTTGCTAATTTATTTTTTAAGTTGAACTTACTTTTCTTTATGCTAGATAATTACTTAACTTAACATCATACAATTTGATAATTTGTCTCAAATTCGTCGAAAATATCAACAAATTCTTACAAAGGTTCTAACTTTTGAACTTTGGAGGAACACTGCTTCTATCTGCCAACATTTGATATTATCACTAACTGTAAATATAATTATTGTTATTGTATGCAATTGGGGAGTTATCAATTTCTTTATGTTACTTCAGAATTGCTCCAAATAAAGTTTTAATAAAATTTTTTGTTATAGGATTTATGCCAGAATGGTATGTGTTCCATGCACTCAAGATGAAGATTGTGAAAAAGAACCCGACGAAATTTGCGCTTTAGGAGAAACTAGGGATTACTGCAATAGAAGAGTGTGTGCGAAGGTAAGAAATTATAATTTATAAACATGTAAAATACTTTGTGTATATTGAGAAAGAAGACTTTCCTCGAAGTACTTAAAAATATTAAGTACCGAACGCTACTAAAAATTGGCAATAAAAATATTTTAAATACCAAAGCTAACTTTTTCTTGTTAAACATCAAACGGCAAGGAAACGCTAAAAGATGCTTTTACACTCACAATTAAAATTGCGTGCAGTTAAGTTTTCGTATTTTTTTTTCTTTAAGTCTATCTTTCATCTATATAAATTCTTTTAATTACATTCGCTTCAAATTAAATCGTTATAATTATAAAAATTTTATGTTTAATCAAAAAATCTTTTTATACAACGTCAACTTGCAGTAAAATATGCACTGCGATAAGTGTAATTAAAAATAAAACTTTATTTATACAAATTTTATTTTTTTACGAAAGTTCATTGTACCACAACATCTTTAATGTAGATACGTTATATTGTTGTTAAATTTTTAATTGTTACATTCACATCAATTAATTGTCTAGTAAAATGTTACATTTCGTAATTTAATCTAACAGGAACAATTTGGATACCTCTTATTGCTTTTTGAACTTTTATCAGTAACCAGTCAAATTGCTTACTTCAAATAAATATTTTAAATAATTTTGTTTTGTTACAGGGTCCAGGAGAAAGATGTGGAGGACCCCTTGGTATATTAGGACATTGCGGCGATGGAATGATGTGCAAAGCCGACGAACGATGTTATGGCTGTTCCACTCGTACATTTGAATGTTATCCATGATCTATTGTACAAGTTAAAGCAATGATCTCAATTATAAATACTTTCCGCATCAGTATTAAATAATTGTCGTAATAATTTAGTTACGTAATAGAATTGCATATTATATTTATTTTGAATGAAATGCACGCTTTTGCGAGCTTTTGTGATGATTTTACTATTGTATTAAATTAGCAAAATTTTAATTGTTTCTTTGTTGAATTGTAAATATTTATTTGCTTATGAAAATATGAAGAAAAAAAAACGAAAAAAACGTAACAGATCTCAAATTGAGAAAAGTTGATATATTTATAAAACGATGAACTACACAAAATAAAAAAATATTTAAATTTAATTTTGTTATATTTCTTATTGCCTAGTATGCACAAAACACAATTAACATATACATAAAAACATGTGCGGAGACAGCACTTCTATTAACTAACAGCTTTGGTGTTAGTTTAGGTGTTATTTTGACTTTTAGAACTCTAACACAGGCTAGGTCAACGTTCATAATAATAACAGTTTTATGCACTTCCGGGATTTAAACTGCAACTTCAATCAATTTAAATCTCTAGGGATTTAAATTAAAGGAAACGCAACTATAATACAAACGTCAAACTGATCTGTATTTGGACTAACGCAGAAATAATTTCACTCTTTCAATAATTTATGCTTTAATATAATAGAATTTATTTTCATTTTGTAATATAATACCTTTTCTTTCCAAATAATTACTTCATCAGCCCTACATTTTTTTTCCCACATCATCTATAGTTCTATAGCAATATAGGACTATAGCAATTCTATAATAGCAAAATTCAGGAACAATTGGGTAAAACGGATTTTAATAAAATTATGGCAATGAAGGTTAAAAGAAGCCCAAAAACCGTACATATTTAATACGTTTGCTGTATTGGCTGTTTTCATAAGGTAAGGCCCCGCCCACTGCAAGACTTTATTTCATATTATACAAATGTTTTTCTGACATTAATGGTTGTTGTTACAAATACGTTTATAAAACAAAATTTTATTTATTTCTTTTGTTTCTGTGTAACACAATAAATTGCTCTCCGCCTTCCAGAACAAATTTGGCGCTGCAATCTTTCAATTATTTTTAATACTTGCATTAACTATTTGACGATTTTCTAATTTATTTATTATAATTTTTAATCTATTAATTTATTATTTGAAATTTCTCCCGACTACATATTATTATAATATGTTTTGTATTACAGCTTCTGTTTAACTTGTTATCTTCTTATCTTTCAGAATAGCGCACTAACACATTTAATCAAAGTCAAGGTTTTTTTTTATTGTAGGGGAATGTCGGGTGGTTTAGCCACCGCAATGGTTTGGTCTGTTGACAGTGAGATCTTTTGGTGAATAGTGTTAAATTGTTGTTAGACAAATACCTCACTTTTCATAAGGTTTTGTAAAAAAAGGACGCACTCGATATGTTAACAAAAAAGTTTTTGCTTGATAGAAAAAAAAATCGTTCAGTGAACATTCTCCAACGATTTTTCAATGTAACTATCGTCAATGTGTTATTTTTTATTGAAAAAAAAGTATCATTTTTTTCTAGATTCGAAAAATCAATGATGCAGTAGAGATAATAAGCTTTCGAACAGTACATCCGCTTCGTGATATCTTCATCCAGTGAGATTTTATAGTTAAATAACAAAACATGGCTCAAACCACCCGACACTTCCCTATTATTGTATAAATATTTTTTTAAACTCTTTTCTGAAGCGCTCTCTTACTCTCCCCACTCGCAGGGTGTGCTGAATCAAAATGTTGGTGGGCAATACAAATTATATAATTTAAAACACAGCCCAGATTTTTAAGTAAAAGCGTTCTCCCTAAACGACAAATATGTATAAGAAAATAACAAAAGTTTGAGCGAATAGGTCTCTGCGCTGATGCACTTAAAAACAGTACCCCTGAGGCAGCCTGAAATCGAAAGTTACATATTTGGAAGGACAAAGGTATCTGTGTCGAAATGAAATTTAAATCAAAATAAATTTATAGTATAATTCTTTTGTTCCCGGACATCTTTTTCTATAAGACTTAATAGAAAATTTTTAAAAATTCTCAATTGTTTTCTGACTTTATAATTTATAATGGTTTTTAAAAATTTTTAAGATGGTTTTAATCAGGTGTTCGACTTCACTCCAATGAGTAAAACAGAACACTAAAAAATACTACATTAATTTTTTTAATTAAAAAATATTTCTCACGTTTGACAGTGTAGCTCTAATTTTCCAGGATGGCTGTTTCAGAAAAAGAACCAAAATTATAAAAAATATATTGCTATGTAAATTTCCAATTCTGCCAGTAAGCCAGTTTTAAAAATCTATACAATTCTTTTAATTATTTTTTTGGTAAAATGGCTATGTGCACCGGTATCACCTAATATTTTCCGTTCCTTTGATAGTTCAATTTATATACTTTCGACGTATCCAGTTGATTATAATATAGTATATAAATTTTATATATCATTATTGTATTATTTGGTATTTATCTTCTTCTGTAATTTTCTCCAATTTTTCTATCCAAATTTTTTAGTTTTCGTTATAATTTAATATCCAAAATATCCAAACTCTTCCAAAATTTATTTTATTTATTTTTTAAACTCAAATCAAACAATTTTTTGTTTTAAATCATTTTTAATTCCAACAATTTTAAACCTTTTAATTACATTTAACAGAAGACTTCCAAATTTCTCGTGTGTGACTTCTCTGCCATGTAGGCATAAAAATTCCTTTTCCTCCAAAAAAGTTTCAAAATTTAACAATTTTGGAATCATTTTTTACCAATCATTAAAATTAAGCTGGGGTAGATCCAAACGTTTATTACCTTAATAAAGTTAAGTTAAAGTTAATTCTAGATGTTCTAATACTCTATGCAAACTCTCTAATAATCTCTTATTAAATATTTTTCACCTATTGAAATCATTATTCATATTGAATAAAAATCCCATTCATATTCAAATGCCGCAAATTTCATTTAATCCACGTGGTGTAAATAGCTAATATTATCTACTTGACCTGATTAGGTCAGACAGCTTGTTATCACGGGCTGCACTAAAATATGACCGATGAAAGTGACAAAATAACAATATAAACAGTTATGTATCTTATTCAATTTATGTTCCGCATATTATCTCGCAATAATTACATTTTACCACAAGTAAATTTGAAGCGTACGCTTCACGTGCTATTGGCAAGAAAAAATAAAGTAAAAACTTAATATTAAAAAAACCAAAGTTAAAAAAATTAAATTTATTACAAATATTGCTTTTTATGATTTTAATTAAAAATGTCTTATTCCCGGTTTCTTCACTCATGGATAAACCTCAGACAACTTGTCTGAGGTTGTAAATAATTAATTAATTGGTTTTATTGAAATGAGGGTTAAATTATTAGTTAAAAATAAAGTTTGATCAAATTAAAAAATTAAAAATTAATTATACCAAGATATCACAGCAATATATATGGCGATGGTATTTTTAGGTCCAATAAAGGAATTATTCAGACAATTTAAAACCACAGTCCTGAATTCATTTTATAACTTTCACAGCAATAAATTTTTTCTAATTATGTTTGAAAAAGTCTTACTTTGAGGTATTCAAAAGTATGTGGAAAAGTAACACTTTTCCGCACTAGTGCGGCGAGGGTAAATATTGATTTATGTTTTTCACTCGCCTTTCTTTTGCACCACGTGTTAAATTGCAGATTTGCCTTTCATATTTTCCACTGGATTTCTGTGGAATTAGAGTTTGAACCGATAATGCAGCAGATTCCTCAACATCCGAACATTCCGATATATCTGACATTTTTCAACTAAAATAAGTTATTATATATACCTAGTATAGTATAGTAAAAACACAAAAAACTAACAAACTGCCTAATAAAGCCTCCTATTAATGGTACTGAATAAGAGACAAGAATAATAAAAACCTATTATAAGTGCGTATGTGCTTCATAATTTAAAATTCCGCCTATTTTGCAATAGCATTATTAAACACGTGAAAAGAGAATTTTGAAATTAAACAATAATATAAACATAAACCTCATGAACCCATCATGTTCATAGATTACAGAACCGGATAGTAATAAAAGTGCTCACATGAACCCTATTATTTAATTTTCAAATAAAAATATTTGATCATTTCAAATTAACAAATTAATAATTAACATTAAGTTAATTTTATCATGTTTTCATTTAAGTTATCGGTTATAGTTATCATCCATGACTTACATTTTTTATATATAATTGTTATTAATTCATAATCAATATAAATATTATAATATTCTTTACAATGTATTTCAGAAGTCAAATTGTTATTATGTGTTTTTATATACTAATAAACTGCACTAATATTAATATTAACGTTAGTTTCATTATATTATGTGCTCCTGCGATAGAAAAATATGAACAATTGAAAGCAGAAACTACAAAAAGATTTGCCGTTTCCCAAGAAAGAAAAATAATTGCCTTACTGGAAGACGAACAGATCGGAGATAGATCTCCTTCACACTTTTTAAGACATCTAAAAAGTTTAGGGAGCTACGCAGCAACCGACGAGTTAATTAAAACAATATGGACTCGACGCCTACCTAACCACCTGCCAGCGATCGTGGCATCACAAATTGATGTGCCAATAGAGAAATTAGCCGATATTGCTGATAGAGTTGAAGAGGCTTTGCCACAAAGAACCATTGCTGGTATCAGCAACACGAAGAATCACCAAAACGACAACAATGTGCAAACGCACCTAGCAAGTTTAAGCGAAAATATGGTAAAAATATCGGAAGAAATAGCTCATACCCTTGTAGCATCGTGGATATCCAGATTTGGTGTACCAGCACGAATCAGGGGCGACAATTCACATCAAACGTGTTTAAAAATTTATCCAAACTTTTAGGAGCAGAACACATTCAATCAACCGCTTATCACCCAATGGCAAACGGAATGATCGAAAGGGTGCATTGACAGCTCAAAAGCGCAATCAAATGCCATGCCTTGGAGAACAATGAAACGTGGGTGGAAGCGTTACCAATAGTACTTTTAGGTTTAAGAACGGCTTTTAAAGAAGATATCAACGCAACGGCGGCAGAATTAGTTTATGGCGAAAATATTCGGGTACCAGGAGAAATATTTCACAATAGTCCGTTTTCCAGCGAGCCCTCAAATATGGCTTCTCAATTACGTAAACATTTTCACCCCGGGCAGTAACCATGGCAATAGAAAATTTTCGTGCACAAAGACCTAGCTACCTGTTCACATGTTCTTGTTTGGCACGACCGGGCACGACGCAGTAAGAAAACCGTTACAAGCAACGTATGATGGTCCCTTCAAGGTTTTGGCAAGAACAGAAAAGATTTTCAAAATCGAAAGAAATGGAAAAAACGTAGCAATATCAATAGATCGTATTAAACCAGCGTACATGGTGACGAACAGTGAATCACAACAGACGACACCGAAACCTGACAAGATTCCTTTACCGACGATATCTCCATCAGGTACATATATTAAAAACCCATCAGCAACACATAACTACAAGATCAGGAAGACGGATACGATTCCCGAAAAGATATTGCAATCTAGTACAAATAAGGCTATATAATACTGTATCGTAAAAATGGATAACACTTTTACTAGGGGGGGAGTACTGTGGCGCACCCTGTATTTCGTGTTAATATTCTATGTATTTATTTTAAGTTGGTAAAAATAGCAGACATAATATGTCTATATACGACTATGCTACCAGGTAGATCAATAATAATAAATGGACTTAACAGTATCCTAAATTGTTTTCGTACCTTACAGCTTTGTGAGCGGTATTGTAACCGAGTGCCGCTCGAAGAGCGGCACGAGATTGCAATACGGCTCACAATGCTGTATTGGCGATTATAAGACGACCGCACCACTTAGATCTCGCATCGAACTTGCAAGTTTCGACTGTGCACTTGTGGGAGTGTTATAATCAATTTAACTCTTTTAATATTGCAAGTCAACTTAAAAACCTTTCACTATCTTCTGGAAAATTTCCGATTTCGAAAATTGGATTGGCGATAGCGTGTCCCGTCCCAGTTTTACTTTAAACTTTCTTCTATTATAAATCTTTGTAGCGGTGTTTTGATTTTGTTTTTAATTAGAAAATAGACGATTTTGCATTAAATCCATCTTGGATCGAAGGAACAATTAGGCCAGGTATCTGACCAAAGTAATATATACTATCTAACTTTGTATGGAACCGTGGATTCTGACGAACCATATGAATCCTGACACTGGAAGATTTTCATATTGAGTTAATCATAATACTGAAGACCATGTGTTGCCGGAATCGCTAAAGGAGTAATTTACATTAAAAAAAATGCAAAACAACAGTGATATTTAATAAATTAGCACTGATAAATATAATTTTATAACCTTGTTTTAAAAATAGAAAGCAATTCAATAATTTTAGCTATAAATTTTGCGATAAATTATTTTAAACTGTCAATTCTATGAATTATTGCGTAAATGTAAGTTTCTGGTAACTTTGTATCGCCTTTTAAGTACTAGTTAAATTGTTGGAAAATACATAGCAATTTTGGAATCTCGACAGCTTTGTATAGAAACTGAAAAGGAATGCAATGTGATTTTTGTAATCTTTTCTGAAACTTATACATATAAAATATTTTATTAATTTTTATTATTTTTATCTAGCAAATACTTAAATGGAAAACCAAAATTTTATTTTGATTTTCTTTAGGTGGTTCCAAACATTAATTTTTAAGTTCCTATTTATTTCATGAATTATTTTTTCGAACAACCTCGTAGATCATTTATTTATATTGACTTATTTATAATAACCTCGTTGGAAATTTAATCGATTTGTAATTAATTTATCCTTTAGGTATGCTCATTATATGGAATATTATTAAATATTGCTTAATGCAAAATATAATAATTTTACAGAATTGTGATAATTCGGTAATGAAAATAAGAATAGTTTCTATAGTAACACATTCATTTTACTGCTTCATGGTAGAGATTAATCTGCAAGTCTTATTTTATTAAATAAATAATTAACTGCAAAACAATAATATAATTTTTATAAAGTTGTTGTAACGCAAAAAAATAAAAACTTGGAATTCCAAACGCCATGTCATTTAAAATTAAAATATTTACGTAAAATTACAACATTTTTCTTACGAGAATTATAAAACATCAATTAAATTAATTTATATAATAATTATATATTATGATATCTACGTAAATATATTAATATAAATTGATAATTTTTTCTTTTTTGGCAAACTGTCTTCCTATACGAATGCAATATGAAGGAAGCACATTACTAATTTTTTTAATAATACCTATTAAAATGATACTAATTTTTTAGTAAATGTTTATTTCAATTTTTATTCAATATTTATTAATTAATATATTAATAAGTTTTGTGTTGATAAATACAATAATCTCAATAATTTTTTATTTTAATCAAGCACATTGGAGTTCTAAATGAAGCAATTATATTAATGCTGACTTAAAAATTTTAAAAAATTACCAAAATTTATATTAATTATTATTACTCTGATTGGTCAATTTAATAATAATAAAACCCTAATTGCTATAGTCCACTGAGATGGAGTAACCAAAGGTCGTTTGAAATTCAGTGCAGGCTGATTCGGATTGCGACCATGAACCTTATCACAGTGTTCACTAGATTACTCTATCGCAGTGATGACCGGGGGATAGTTTGGTGCATTTAAGACACATTTGAGATACAATTAAGTGCAAAAATTTGATTTTTTCTATGAATGTTTACTTAAACTAAATCACATCTACTTATGTCTTATTTAAAATACTTGATATCTTAATTCATTCAAATTTTCTTCCACACTTATCTTCTTATTTGAAATAAAAATTGAACTATTTAGTTTTCATCTTCTTGATCGTCCAATATCACACCCAATTAATGTACTATTTAAGAGAAATAAAATAAAATTCTAAGAGGATTTTTGCGAAACATTTTTTGCTTTGGTTTGTCTTCGTCTAACCAGAAATCCTCGTATTCCGGCTTGAATTTTTGTTGCAGACTTTTCCTCCAAATCAGAAGATTTATCCATTTGTTTCTTCAATGTATTTTCTGATCCTCGAAGCTTACCAGAACTTTTACGTCGGAGCGATCGCCTTAATGTTATTGAATCCACTCCACCATTCTAAAATTACAATTAAAGCGTTAATTTATTATGTTCTAGAAATTTTTAACGAAATTAGTCTCTAATTAGAAATTAGTCAATTGTTTCATCCCAGCTTCCCTACATACTACAAAGATCGATGGCATTAAAGTATCCGTAAGATTCGCAATTTTTTGAAGTTAAAAAGTAACATTTAGGTACATTGATTTATGAAAAAGTATGAGATTAGACTAAATCATTAATTTTAAATAATTTACGTAAAACTTCTTTAAATACATAAACTAGTGGCTTGAAAGATAAATTAACTCGCGAAATACAATTCAATTATATCAAAAAGATTTTCAGTCGGCAATTCCTGGCAAAAGCTCATCATAATCTCGAATACATTGAGTTGTTTTTAGCTTGTTAATGTATTGAAGTATTTATTATCATTATTGTTAAACCTTTAAGTGGAAAACATAATTAAAGTGTAATTAGAAATAATTAACTTGTAGCGTACGAATCGGAATCTAATTACTACTGATGACAGATCAAAACAAATTTCTTGAGGAAATAGCCAGTAAAATTAATTTGTTTACCTGAAAATTTAATTTCTGATATTTGGACACATCCTGCTGTTTTTTAATTTATATACAGAGATTCAGCAATGCTTTTGTTGGAATTATACTAGATAAAATTAAGAAAACACTGGAATTTAAAAAGCATGTAAGAAAGATTTGAGATACCAATCATTCAAAACAGGCATGGGTTTCTTATTATCTATTTTTTAATATAGATATTAATTATTATTATAAACAAAATTTTCTAAAAATAAACTGATATATGTATAATGGTATGTGTTAACTTCATCAGGATAATCAACAGTGATACAATTTTTAGTAACCTTTATTGATCCAGTTGAATAACTCTAAAATAACCTACTGTCAATTAAGTGTTATCATATAAACAAATTAATTTTGTCTAATAATTTATCTAAATAGATCGAAACTAATAAACAAATTAATTAATTTACATATATTTATCATTTTAAACGTTTTTTAATGATTGGAATTAATATTTTAGCACGAGGTTTTCCAGAAAATTTTTTATTTTTGTTTATTTATTATCTAAGCTCAACTATTTCAAACTTTATATTTTGAGCTAAATTAAATATTATTATAATGCACAGAAAGTACGATATTGCTAAAAATATTTAGGTATATTACGTATGACTAATATATAGGCTTGTATATAATATTTAACATAATATTAACATAGTTATTTTTAAAGTATCAAAAATTATTGATTTTTTTATATTACCTCTATCTGAGTACAATCGATTTTAATGTCAATAAATATAGGAAACAAAGTAACTAATAGAATAAGTATCAGGAAACTATTTTTCGTTCAATTTTAGTAATAAAATGCTATTTTGGCAGTTTTGAAAATAAATTTGAAACATAATCCAGTAATCCATCATCAAATGCCAAACTTGGCACTTACTGAAATTTTAAGTACCTCTAATACCTCTACCTATGATATATGTACTATGTAGCTATAGTTTTCATTTTTCTTTATTGTAAAGTAGGTAGGTATAGCAAAAATTTATAAAGATTAATAGGTTCGAAAAATTGTATTTTATTAGCTATTATTTACAATATTTAAATTGGGGCAAACTAACAGGATATAAAATTCAATCATCGGACGTCGTAAAAATAGATCCTGAAAATAGCCGCCGCTATTAATTTAGAGGCCGAAACGATCTCGTTCTTGCATGATTATCAATTTTATAACTTTTAATTTTTTATGCAAATAATTAAATTTAAATTAAACAAATTTTTAGTAAATCTTAGCGAGGGTGAATTAGTAGAAATGAACTTAAAATATAAATTTTGAACAAAGGCAAGAACTAAGTACTAACCGTCAAGTGAAAAATACATATAGTATGTATAAAATTAAATTAACGTAAAATTAAATAATAATTTTTCTACATACTATACATAATGTATTCTCACTTTACGGTTAAAATTCTATTATTTTTATTGTTTGGTTTTTGTTTTATAAACAATAAATTAGTTTTGTTATTAGACAAATTGTTTTTCAAGTACAATGAAATCCCGCTAAAAACAATGACAATATATTAATCATTTTCAATATTGCAATTATAAAGTATTGACATTAAATTCATCTGATATTTTGAATGTTTTAATATATTTCGATATTATTATTATATTTTATTTTAAAAATAATTTTATAAATTATGAATGAGACCAATGAGTAATAGTTCGCAGGGACGTCAGTCAACTCACTGCAGATACTAGAACATTTGCCTCTCCCCTCCACCCAAATAATTAACAAATTAGAAAAAATCCTCCTGAGAATTGAAGAAAACATACCTTACGTACTAGGGCCTAAAAATAAATATTATATTTAAGATTAATTGTCAGTTTTCACAAATTTTTATATTAATAAATATGGTAATGTAATGATAAAACAACTGCTACAAGGTCTAGTTTGAAACAGTTACTTGCCAGCGGAAGTGACCTGACGCCTGGCTTGCACCGATCGCACAGTTTTTCCGAACAGAACAAGCGTACTTGTGTGGAAAAAAATGGAAAGATTGAATAGTTGATTGAGCGAAAACACAAATAACTCAAATATTAATTAATTAATTTGATCGATACGAGTAATTTGAATTGTTATCTCGTATAAAACCTTGCTCCGATTTAATATGTATGAATGTAAAATGTGACGTATACGTCGCGACGCTATGAATTAACTTGTAATATTTTTTAACGCAATATTTTCCTTAGCAAAAAAGTTACTTTACGCTATATAAAAATAGCTTCAAGTCACAAGCCATTAGTAGCTAAAATAAAAAAAAAGTATATCAGCAAAATACTTTTTATAATATATTGGAATATACTTCTTGGCAAAATATTTTGCGAAGAAGTATTATCATTATAGGGGTTGAAAGCATAAATATTTTGTAACTTGACCAACCCTGTTCATCAGTACTATTTGACTTTGGAGTATAGTTGGAAAATATAATTATTTTTTAAGAAAATTAACGAAAAACTATATCAGCTTACATGTTGCAGCAGAATAAGTTGCACAATTGATTTGCCAATCTTCAGTATCTAAATAATAAATAAGTAGATATAATAATAATAAGTAAAAATGGTTATTAAAATTTTAATAAATGAAATTATGCAATGTATACTGATATCTGATAAGGACCTTTCTTTCAAAATGTGTGTCTGGATTTTTAATATTCCAAGTGCATGTTTTTAAAATACCTGATATACCTGATGTGGTATATCGAATTTCTGAGTTTCAAAAAGTTGAAACATTACTTACAATAATACAAAGGAAAGGTTATTTACATAACAATATCAATGTTTGTGCTTTACACAAAAAAAGATATACCACTCAAACTATTTTGTTCAAATTCTGTACAAATGCCAGATAATGTCACGAATTGGAATGCAAAAACTTAAACTATTTTTTAAATTTTGACGTGCACGCAATTTATTAAACTGTGAACTATGAGTAGGAACAACAACAATTTTGGATCAAGAAAATTGTCACAATGTTTACTAATATCTGCATTTGGCCAATCAATAATAAAGTTTCAAGTTGTGTATATTATAACTTTTAAAATGGAATCCAACAACCATTAATTACAAAGTTATGACAATAAATTGAAAATTACGGTAGGTATAATTTGCATGTTGAAAACCAAATTAAAAATAAGTAGGACTACATGGTTTCTTAGTTAAAAATAAGTAGGTAACCCATTTTCATTATATATTAAAGTGGAAGATAAATAATTTAATAAATAAATCGTTGCAAAGCTAACAATGAAATTATTGTTCACGTTCTATGCGTATGGCAACGCTCAATTAATTTCAATATCAATATTACAGAAGTCTTTTTGAGGGCACAATTTAATCACTCACACTAATAAAGAGTTTAATTTATTTATTAGTTCAGTTAGATTGAACAAATTTAGTCTAAGTAACATGCGTTACCGCCATAACAAATTTAAATTTCGAAAACTGATGCAGCGGATGCGGTGCGAATTAAATTGGAAGCCATCATCCCAAGGATTTAGAATTTGTTTTTTTAATTGTTTAAGTTTTCTTTGGGTTATTTTTAAACTAGACACATTTTCATTGACATTTAAAATTAACTCTCGATATAAAAGCACCGAGAAAGTGAAATTAACCTTGCGGTTCCTTCAGAAATATTTAATATTTTCATTACCTCTACGTCGATATGTAAGAATTTGTTAACAATTTATACATGAAGAAAATGTGGAACGTAAATAAATTTTCAAAAACATCTAACCTTGAAAATAATTGCAACAGATAGTTTGGATTATATCCAACATTAATAACCACATCTTCATTAATTTCCGAACGTCAAAATATGAATAATATTATTTAAGCTTTGTTAATAATTAGGAATAGAATTGAAAAAATTAATTAGTAGGTAGTTTTAATTTTGTTTCAAACTTTTTTCAAAAAATGATTTTTTAATTTGGTTAAATTTGTATCATATTCTAATTAATAATAAATGGGTACCTTGGGTTTAAGTTGTTTTCTAACTTGATATCCTCTAAAACTAGCTTGGATTTTGGTGGCGGCAACGTTTTCCATGTTTTGTTCTGTAAGAGTTGTGTTTTCTCGATTACTTGTTTCCATACTGGTTCGTAAATGCGCGCCGTTTTTTGTTGGCTCGTCTTTAGATGAAGCGTCTTTTTCTGACGTCTGCGCAATTTCTTTAGGATTTTCGATGATGAGAGACGCTTCTGTTTCGTCAACGGACGTTGATGACGTCAAGATCTCAGCACCTGCTTGGATATAAACCAAGTGTAAAATAAAATAGATATGCAGTTTATAGCTTTAATTTATTTACTAGATGAAAGACGTGTTATGATTAGAGAAAACTTTTCCAATATACGAGCTTCCTAAAAGTTTTACCGTTCAAAGCTCGTCACCTACATTTCGCACATTTTTTGCTATCCACGTTAACTTTTGAATTGCATTGACCGCTTTTAATAACGACTTTGATTGATTTATATGATTTAAGTATTTTATAGAATTCAAAAATAGTTCATGGCTAAACATCTATGTACAGTTTTTGTTTAAGCTTTTTGACATGTGTTTGAAGTTTTAAAGCTGACCCAAACTAAATTTAAAATTTGTTTATAAACAACAACCATTACTTATTATTTATTACAATAACTGCAAGCAATACCACTTCATAATAATTATATACTATACAAGTGCCCATTTTCTCTAATTGAGTATATGCATATGTGTACTTCTTATCTTATGGAATTCAGAATAAATAAATATTAATAAAAATTGTTGAAATAATTTCGAGACGTCTGAGTATCTAGCAAAGTATCATATTATTTTTAAAATAACTTTGCTTTTTCTCACTTATTGGGACTTTGCATTTATGGTTAGATTCTTAAGATTCTTAATGATGTGTAGGAAGCAACTTATTGCAAAATTACTGATAGATGACTATCTAGTAACTACTGTAAAATAATGAGATTATAAAAATAGTCAACAACAAAAAGCCACCTACAAGGATTTCTATTTTAATTTTAAAAAATTGTCTAGCAAAAACTGTTAACAAGCAAGTACAAGTTATTTTAAAGTAATAGTAGTTCCAAATATTTAAGTTAAGCAATAACAAAGAAAAACAAACAAATAAAAAATTAAAGTGTAAAAATGCAAAGTGATTGTCAAGTCTACACTCTAAAAATTGTTGTTGGTGATGTGTTCGAAAAAAATTAACTTTGAAACACATGAAACAAAACAATGTGATCCACGTTTTTGACTGCTACTTTGCCTTCAGGTTCTTAATTCGCCCGGGCTCAAACCGGGTACCTTCGCATTACCAGATAATTTAGTTACAGTAAGAATTAAACTACGTAAACTGTTTTTAAAAATTATTTGTTTTTGTGCTATGACTCCAACATGTATTTTTAAATACCTATAACTGCGCCAATGTTGTTAACACCAATAAAATAAGTAGTAATTTTTATTCTACGATAAATAGTTCACGAGATGCTAAAAGTTTAACGAGCGACATTGTGGAAAAATTTCATTTCCGAATAATGAGGTCAATAATTTACTATAATAATTTTGGATCTTCTATAATAATAATTTTGATATTGATTTGAAGAACTAAAACGTCCATTGGGTGAATTCTCTATTTCAAATTTCCAAATTTTGGACCAAGGACGCCTTAAGACTAATAATTGGACTAGAATATTTTTGCATAAAATACATTATTATTTAGACAGTTGTTTTTAAATTATTTATAATAATTTTATGTAACTTTTTTAATTACAGATATCGGTCGCAGCTTTGGTTTATAGCGAATAATCTCAGTTTGATTTAAGTCGAAAAAATTAGTTGAATTTTAAAACTTTTAATTTGCTTTCCCAAAACAAAAATTTCCAAGCAGGAAGATTACCTGCTTCTAATAAATCAAAATTTATACATCTAAATTTACACAAAATTATATTTGCTTAACCGCTATAAAAGATAAGATATTATGTGTTATGAAAATTCTGTGTATCTACCTCGATTACATGATAATTATAATTTATTATTTTCTTCGCCAAAATTCAAATACATAATGTTTTTGTATGTTAAACTTAACAACTTAACAAATGTAAAAAAGCGTCTTAACTACATTGAAAATAATTATATGCTGTTATGGACTCTTTTGTAGGAAGTTTATTTATATCCTAAATTGTTTTAGCTATACCAATATATTATCCTGTTCTTTTTTATTTCAAAATTTAATTTCATTTAAATTTTGAAAACTTTGTATACTTAAAAATTGTAATTGGTAATTTTGAAAATAGAACTTGCGCGAAAGCAAAGGTAAAACGAGGCTTTTCACCAGGCCCGCTCGTGGTTAATTGATCTGTATAAATGGTCTATCAAGTTTTCGAAACTTATGTTAGTTATTAAGATTAAATATTATAGGGGAAAGTAAAGAAAAATTGATGAGTTTTATTACTGGAAAAAAAACAAAATAATTTGAATTGATGGTTTAAAAAATAATTTTAAAGCGCGCTGCATTGGAATTTGAATTTGGATATGAAATAAATAAATTGGATTTGAGTAAGAAATTTTAATATAAAAACAAAGGATTATTGTACACTAAGGGATGATGAATTTGAAAAAATTCATCCATTATTAAATTAAATTCATAACTTACGAAAATATGGTTATAACACCTTTTGGTTGAACAAGCGTATTTCGAAATTTTGATTCTCATCAGAGAAACCTTGGATATTAAAGAGCTAGAAAAGTTATGTAATTAAATTGAATATTAAAAATAAAATATCAAAAGTCAAATTATTTTGACGTAAACTAGTAAATAATAATTATTGCTTTAATAATAAGTAATTAAGAAAGATATTTCTTTTTAAACAACACAATAACAAAAAACACAATTTTACAACTTTTCGACAATGTTGAGATCCCGATTAATATTTTAACCACTTCCTTTGAAAAATAAAACAGAAAAATGATTTTTCGACCATATTTTGATTTTCTTTAGTCCGACAACAAAAATATTTATTATTATTATAAACTTTCTTTTTAACTGATTACCAGATATTTAAAAAGCTTCGCTGGGCACGACTGGTGACATACTGGCCTTTTCGTTTCGAAGCTTAAAATTAAAATAATTTAAATCGTTTGCGCTTTATTTTAAATTTGTATATGGTTTATTTTTATTTGATTCTTTAGGTTTCGAGAAATTCTGAAACAATGGTATTGACGCATATAAAATATTAACGAGATTATTCTAATTACCAAATCTTCACTGTATTTAGTTAAACATACATCAAAAAGCTATGAAGTATTATCTTATGCTATTCCTCTATTTGTGGAATACGATATGCAAAAATTTTTTTTAAAGCTAGAATAAAATGTTTAATATATATTTTCTATTACCGAATTTCCGATCCTGCCAAGATGAAACAATTTGACTTTTGAAAAAATTGAAGAAACCTACTTTTGGACAAAATATCATAAAAACTATATTGGAAATAAATAATGCTTTTGCTATTTATAAAAGCAAAGGAAACCGAAATATTTGCAGAAAATTGATTTCGTCTTCTATAGAAAAAATTCGGTGAAAGCTCGGCAGCTATTAGATGATTGAAATTTATAATTATATTAAATTTATAGTATGTCAAACAAAATGTAAAATTATAGGTACATCTCTACCGCAATTATCGAAACTTTTATAGTAAATTTTAATTTTAATAGATGTGTTTAAATAAAAATCAGTCAATCATACACTTTTACAAATAATCAATTTAATTTTAACTAAAGATTATTATTCATCTAGATTTCTAGATACGTTTGCCAAAACATTACATCCTAATACCTATAGTAATATCTTGATTTTTCAATGCATTAAACAAACAAGTTCAAAAAAATTTTGACTTTCTCTTAAACTAATATTAAGTTCTTAAAATTTTGGACAATATCCAATACCATTTATTATTTTGTCTAAACTTTAAAACGCTTATTTGCGATACCATTAATAATTTTTGATCAACAAAGAGTTATCTATTCAAGTTTGTGTAGCCACTTTTACGGTTAATAAATTTCATAATAAAAAAAAAGATTTGAAATTTTTACGTAATTTATTTATTGAAATAAATTGAAATCTAAATTGTTTTCATGTTTTGGCATTGGAAGCGGAAAAAAATAATATTTTGTAATAATATAATAGTAACTGCTAAATGTTTCTATGATCTTTTATGACATTGCGTTATTTGAATGTAAACATAAAACCAGCTTAATATAAATTTAACGTTCCTTCAAAATTTAATTAAAAAATTCACAGGTTGAATTAAAAATAGTAACTCAATATTGGCATAAATAAATGTTAGTCAAATTTTTTATATGTGTTTAATATTATGTCTATTTTAAAAATAATACTCCTATATTTTTGCTAATTTTTTTAAAATTTTTTAATTACTGTCTATTAGTAGAGAGTAACTACCTATATGAAATTTCACTATTTTTCAGTATTATTAAATGTATTTTGTTGAATTTAATTATATTTAAAAAAAATATTTAAAATTTTTCATTTTTCAAATTCTTTACAATCCTGTCCTGTTATTGAATGTTTTTAAAGTGTGCTCTCAGTGGAAAATTTCTACATTATGCTTAAATGATTAGAATAAATTTTGGATTAAATCTCAAATAATTAACAAAAAAAATATGTTACCCAAACAAGCGTTTTGTTATGTCAAATTGTTTAAATATTATTAAACGGGTCATTTCATACATTCTAAAAAACCAGATAAGCCTAGACGTGCTCAAACAACGTGTTATGTTTTATTACTATTTACAACCCCCAATAAATGTTTTACCATTAACTATAACATTGACAATTAAAGAAATTATAAATATTTCTGATAACTACTGATATTAGGTAGTAGATAAAATATTATGATAACAAAGTATCACTTTATTCTGACGTTTTACGTTAAAAAACGTTGCATATTGTGTGGCCAGTGTGCTAAATGTTTATTTATTATACTTTCATTACGCAACTAGTTATATAATGAAATTTCAACTATAAGGTTGTTATATTCCAATTATTAATATATTTATAAAAAAATATCAAATTGTTAATAAGAAATTCAATTAAGTTTAAAATTACTGCATTGATAATTTTGAAAGTTTTTTTATAATTATATAAAATCTTTAGTTTAACGCGTTATCTAATTTATTTATTTTTTAACTTGCGCGTTTGTAAGAACTGTAATAGCTAATACCTGTATATTAAAACGTATTACTTATTTCTAAGCCAATTTTCCTATTTTGCTGAAGATATATTGATGCTATTTTTAAATTTTACGTCATATAATAACTTAATAATGTGCAATTTAAAATTTAATTGTACACGTGTACGTTAATTGCTTTTAAAATATTTTTTAGTTCCGCGGAATTTTCTTGAGCGAAGATCATTATTATTTATTAATTTGTAATTATTAAATAAAAGGATAACTTCTACAAAATTAATATAACAAAATCTCAATGTTTGCATCTGTGCTTTCTGTGCTTATACAAAGTTTCATACATGAAATCAGATATTTTAAAAACTACTATTTGAGATCTGTGGTTTTCGTTTTCTAAATATAAGATGCTCGTGCAAAAATGCAACATCGATGAACGCCACTTACTATTATGATATATACTTGACCTGGAGCTTGATTTGGTTGAACTTCAACTGGTAGGGTACTTCCAGAATTTTGAGTATTCTGAACCACCATCGGCATACTTTCATCATGAATTGTCCCATCTGGTTCAAACGAATAATTCACCAAAACGTTATTGTTTGCACTTTCTTCTTTTTCGTTATTCACAGATTCGTTAATTTTTTTAAACGGCGAAAATTTACTTCCAGCTTCGTCATCTGCATCCGACCGATTATGTTGCTTTAAATCGGTAATCGCTTCATTATTTTTATTGGCACTTTCATCAGTTACATCAACCGGATCTTTTAGAGGTATGTGAATATAATCAACTTTATCTTTTTCTTCAAATTTTGCGTATGGTGTTGTAATGGCTAACTGTTGGTTTAAAACCACCTCAAGGGCTTGTGGTACAGAACCATCGGCAGCTTGATGTAATTTTAAAAGTTTTTCTTCATTTTCTTCTTTGTTGTTTTCTGGGCTCTTTTTGACGTCTTCTTCAATATTATTCATTTCATCAAGTTTGTCCCTTTTTGAAACAGCGCTTGATATTGGAAAAACATCATGAAACTCGCCACTGTGTTGTAATTGTGACATCGAACGGTTTTGATCCGAATTGCTTTCATCAATAGAACCTTTCAATGGTATGTGAATATATTCGGGTTGGTTTCCACTTTTATCCACATCCACAGCATTGGGTGCAGCAATGGCAAGTTGTTGATTTAACATGTTTCCTAGAGCGTCAGATATACCAAAATCTTCATTCTTCAAATCCTGTTCTTTTTTAGGTTGGACTAAATTGAATGCATCCGTTGAGTAAGTTGCTTCTTCCTTTGATTCATCAGTTTTTTTAATTTTATCTTTCAATTTATTTCTTACATGATATCCTCTGTAAATGCTCTGGATTAATGTAGCAGCAGAATGTAACGTATCGTCGGTTGATTTCAGGTCACTTTTACTTTCACTCATTGAATCTTCTGTTTGTTCTTGGGTAGCAATTTCCTGGCTGGTAGCTTTGGAAGAATTTTCAATTTCCATTCTTAACTTGGAAATATCAAACGAGCTTTTGTTATTATTTTCTAAATTTTCGCCTATGTCGTTCACGACACTTTCTTCTGTTTCTAGTTCTGTTTTATCAGCAGGTGTCGAATTACCAGATATGTTTACTAAATTGTCGTCGAGTTTATTTAACGAATTTGTATTAAAAATTACTGTGACATCGGAATCTGGTGATGCCGAAATACCACTCTGAGCACGCTCGTCAATCATGTCATCTTGTCGGTTCGTACTGTTTGTTTCATTATTAATCTGATTGAAATTGCTTTCTTGATTTGTATTGGTCATGACCTCTTTATTTATTTTTGGTTCGACTTCCTTATTGGAAAATGATTGGTTACTATCGTTTGGAGAAATGATTAAATTGTCAGATGATTCAGTGGGAATGAATTCGAATTCCGATTCATTTATAGAATGAGTTGTAGGTTGTGGTTCAAGTTGTGAAGTATTTTCATTTTTAATAACTTTATTTACATCTTCAATGTCGTTATTAACTGATGTCAATTGATGATCAACGTCATTAGTTGTATTGGATTTTATGGCATCATTATTATCCTCGTTATCAATTAAATGCAATTGTGACGTACTGTTTATTTCTTTTACACTATGAGCTTCGTTTTCAGTATTTGTTACATTTGTGTTTGATTTATTATTATCTAATTCTTTCTCATCTGTAGGCTTCATAACATCGTCCACTTCAGATAATTCAGCACGTAATTTCGATAGATCAAACTTATTAGTTTTCTCAATTTCGGCAGTTACAGTGGCAACTTCTTCAGGTTTGTCTATATTCTCAATTAAATTGGGATCTTCTTTTGATTCTTCTATATCGTATAATTCTGCGTGTAATTTTGACAAATCAAAATTGTTGGTTGTAGTATTCTCTTCTACCTTTCCATCGCTTTTATTATTATCCTCTTCATTTAATTCACCAACAGTGGAATTTTCTTCTTTTATATCATTAATGTTTAATTCTAAATTAAGATTTTTTATTTCTTTTGGGCTTTCTTTGCCATCTTCAGGTGTAATCACATTTTTATCATCTTCGTTTAAAAGTTGTACATTATCTAATTCAGCGCGTAATTTTGATATGTCAAATTTTTTTGCTCCATTTTCAACTTCTATATCTTCTTTAATTTCAATATTTTCGTCTCTTTTATCGGTAGGTTTATCTAAGTCTGTACCTTCTGTGTTTATACTTTCTCCATCATACAACTCGGCACGTAATTTTGTGATGTCAAATTTTTTCGTTTCGCATGGAAGGTCTGCATTTTCTTCTTTTTTGGAACTTCCAATATCTTCTATGCTTAAACCTTTGATTGTTTCTTCTGTACGAGGTAGCCCTGCATCCAATTTAATTGTTTCGCTGCTTTCAATTTCTTTCTCAACTTCTATACTTTTTTCAATTTGACCATTTTCTTCTTTTCCATTTTTGACTTCTTCAACAATGTCGTTTTCTTCCTTGTCTAGAATGTTTATGTTTGTATCTTCGATTATTTCTTTTGTTACAGCCAACGCTGTATCCACTTTAATTGCTTCCGTTTTTACAATTCCTTTTTCAACTTCTGTACCTTCTTCAATTTCAGCGTTTTCTTCTTTGCCATTTTTGATGTCCTTAACAATATCTTTTCCATTTGTAAGTGTATCTAAGTTTGTAATTTTTGCGTTTATATTATCTGCTTGATCTAACTCCGTTCGTAATTTGTTAATGTCAAATTGATTTGTTTTATTTTCTTCTTTTTCAGGCATCTTATTTTCTAAACTTGCAATATCTTCAGTAGGTTTATGTATGATTGTGTCTTTAGTGATTTCTTCAGTTACAGTTAATCCTACGTCTAATTTACTTACTTCAGTTTTTGCAATATCTCTCTCTACTTCTCTACTTTCTTCAGTTTCAGCGGATTCTTTTATGTTATCTTCAATGTTTCCAGCAATGTTTTCGCTTTTTGTGTTGACTTCTGCTTCATCTAATTCGGCTCGTAATTTTGTTATGTCAAATTTGTTTGCTGCATTTTCTTCAATTTTACCTCTTTCTTTTTCTTTGGTGATGTTTTTCTCTGAATTTTCAGTGTCTTCTATTGATTTATCTATGATAGTGTCTTTAGTGATTTCTAACTCTGTGCCCAACTTTGTTACTTCAGTTTTTTCGATTTCTTTCTCGACTTCTCCACTTTCTTCAGTTTCAGCGTTTTCTTTGTTGTCATATAATTCGGACCGTAATTTTTCCATATCAAAACTTTTTGCTGCGGTTTCAGTTTCTTTGATGATGTTTTTGTCAAAACTACCAGTGTCTTTTGTAGATTCATCTGTGATTGTGTCTTTAGTGATTTTTTCTGTTACAGGTAATCCTGCTTCCAATTTCGTCACTTCAGATTTTCCAATTTCTTTCTCAACTTCTTTACTTTCTTCAATTTCAGCGTTTTCTTTTTTGTCATCTTTGATTTCTCCAACAATGTCTTTTTCATTTATCGACGTATCTAAATTTTTTGTGCCTATATTTTCTGCTTCATCTAATTCCGCCCGTAATTTTGTCGTATCAAATTTTTTTGCTGCGTTTTCATTTTCTACGATTTCTTCAATTGTACCTGTTTCTTCTTCTTTCATGTTGGTTGTTTCAGAACTTCCAGTGTTTTCTGTAATGATTGTGTCTTTGGTGATTTCTTCTGTTACAGGTAACTCTGAGTTTAATTTTATTACTTCAGTTTTTTCGATTTCTTTCTCAACTTCTGTACTTTCATTTTGGTTTGTACTTTCTATTATTTCAGCTACTTTTTCTTCTTTGGTGATGGTTTTTTTAGAACTTCCAATGTTTTCAATAGATTCATTTATGATTGTGTCTTTAGAGATTTCTTCTGTTACAGGTAGCTCTGAGTTTAATTTTATTACTTCAGTTTTTTCGATTTCTTTCTCAACTTCTGTACTTTCTTCAGTTTCACCTTTTTCTTTTTTGTCTTCTTTAATATCTGCAATAATATCTTTTCCATTTATTGATCCATCTAGTTTTATACTTTCTGTGTTTATATTTTCTGCTTCATCTAATTCCGCCCGTAATTTTAACATATCAAATGTTTTTGCTGCGTTTTCAGCTTCTACAATTTCTTCAATTCTACCTATTTCTTCTTCTTTGATGTTAGTTGTTTCAGAACTTCCAGTGTTTTCTGTAGATTCATCTACGATTGTGTCTTTAGTAATTTCTTCTGTAACAGGTAACCCTGCGTTTAATTTTGTTACTTCAGTTTTTTCGATTTCTTTCTCAACTTCTGTACTTTCTTCAGTTTCAACGTTTTCTTTTTTGTCTTCTTTAATGGCTCCAATAATATCTTTTCCATTCATTGATGCATTTAATATTATACTTTCTGTGTTTATATTTTCTGCTTCATCTAATTCCGCCCGTAATTTTGTTATATTAAATGTTTTTGCTGCATTTTCAGCTTCTACAGTGTCTTCAATTCTACCTATTTCTTCTTTTTTGATGTTAGTTGTTTCTGAACTTCCAGTGTTTTCTGTAGATTCATCTACGATTATGTCTTTAGTAATTTCTTCTATAACAGGTAACTCTGCGTCTAATTTTGTTACTTCAGTTTTTTCAATTTCTTTCTCAACTTCTGTAGCTTCTTCATGTCTATCGTTATGTGTAATTTCTTCTACAATATCTTTTCCATTTGGAAGTGGATCTAGGTTTGTGCTTGTATTTTGTGCTTCCTCTAACTCGGACCGTAATTTTGTTATGTCAAATTGTTTTGTTTCACTTAAAATTTCCACATTTCCTTCAATTTTAGATTTTTCTTCTATTTCAGCGATGTTTACTTGAGAACTTCCAGTATCTTCTACCGATGAATCAATTTTTATATCTGTGATTATTTCTTCTACTGCATCTAATCCGGCGCCCAATTTTAATACATCAATTTTTTTAATTTCTTTTTCAACTTCTGTACTTTTTTCATTTTCAGCAATTTCTTCCTTGCCATTTTTTATTTCTTCAACATTGTTGTTCTCATTTGTAGGTGTATCTAGGTCTTCTTTTTTTGTATTTACATTTTCCGCTTGATTTAACTCAGCACTTAATTTTGTTATGTCCAAATTTTTTACTGCTTCTAAATTTTCTTCAATTGAAGCTTTTTCTTCCTTTTCAGTGATGTTGTTTTCAGAACTGCCAGTGTCTTTTGTAGAGTCCTCTATAATTGTATCTTTAGTTATTTCGTCTGTTATGGCTAACTCTGCACCCAATTTTGTTACCTCAGTTTTTCTAATTTCTCCCTTAACATCTGTTTGTTCTTCAATTTCAGAGGATTCATTTTTAGAATTTTTGCTTTCTACGTCATCGTGTTTTTCATTTGTAGATAGAGCTAAATCTGTACCTTCCGTGTTTATATTTTCTACTTCTTCCAACTCGGCACGTAATTTGGTAATGTCAAATTTTTCTACTTCATTTGTTTTTATTATAGCATTCTCTTCTATTTCAATAATGTCTTTTTTGGAATTATCGCTATCTACCGTAGATTCATCTATACTTATATTTTGGATTACTTTTTTTCCTACATCTAACCCAGCACCCAATTTTGTCACTTCTATTTTTGAAATTTCTTTTTTAATTTCAACGTTTTCCGCTAAGATATTTTTGCTTTCTTCAACACTGCTTTTTTCATTTGTGGGTGTACCAATGTCTGTCTCTTTCGTGTTTATATTTTCTACTTCCTGTAACTCGGAGCGTAATTTTGTAATGTCGAATTTTTTTATCTCACTCTTATCTTCTATAAGTTCGGCGTTTTCTTCTTCTTTAATTTTATTCGTTTCAGAGCTCTTTTCATTTTCTGAAGACGTAACTAAGTCTGCATCTTCTTTGCTGTCTGCATTTGCTTCATTTAACTCGGCGCGCAATTTTGTTATATCAAATTTTTTTGTTCCACTTTCAACTTCTTCTTTTTCATCTAATTGAACACTAAATTCCGATATATTATTTTCAATGTTAGGATTTTTAATATTCTCATTATTCACTATATTAATTTTCTTTTCCGTTAGTTCTTCCTCATTTTCATCTGCTTTTAATTTATTATTATCTGTTGATACCTCCAGTACCGAAGTACCAACATCCACAATTTCTTCAGTTTCCATAGTTTCTTTGTCAAGGGGTTGCAATGTAACATCTTCGATAATTTGCACACTTGTATCTGAAAGTTTCGTTGCATTTTCACTTTGTATCAAAATATCTTCAGGTACTTTTGATTTTTTCACTTCAAGCAATTCTTCCTTTGGTTCATCAGACTTGATGTTTTCTTCGTTGAGCTGCAATGAAACGTTTGATTCGGCTTTGTCATCTAAACTACGCTTTTCTTTCTCTTCACTGTCAGGTTCTTTGTCACATTCTTTCCTATCAATATTAACTTCATTTAATTGCGAAACTACATTTATATCTTTTATTAAGTTATTATCTTCTGAAGTAACGGAAGTTTTATCTTCACTTTCTATTAATTCTTCTATGTCATATAATTCTGAGGTGTCTTTAGTTATGATCTCGTCATAGTTATCTTCAAAGTTCAGTACTATTGAATCTTCGATTATATTTATATTTTTTATGTGATCTTTTCTATTGTCTTCTTGCAGTTTGTGTTCTGTACTATTAATATTGCTTTCTTCGGATTGTCTTGTTTCATTTTCTGCATTATCTTTTTCTACTATAACTAGATCATGCAACTCGCCACTGTGCTCAAGATTTAATAATGATTTTCTATCTTCTTTTTCAACATTTTCGCTAATTGAATCACTGCTCAGTTTATTTTTTTCATTAAAATAGGCAGGGGTGTCGTGTAATTCCCCACTGTGCTGTAGAGTTGAACCAAGTGACGGATTTGATTCGATTGATTCTTCTTCATTTTTTGAATCTTTCTGAAATTCCTTATTATTTTCATCTTCAATTCCAACTGGTTGCATTGCAAGATCCAAATGTTCATTTGTCGCTTTTTCAATTTCTTTATTGATTTCGTCGATATTTGGTTCATTATTAATTGCAATATTTTTTGAGTTGTTTAGGGAATCTATAAGTTTATTATTTTCTTCTTCAATAATTTCTTGAAAATTGATAGATCGTTTTTCTCCCCCTTGTTTATTGTTTTCATTTTCGTTAACAAAATTTTCATCATTTATTGTTGCAACCAATTCAGTGCTACCAGTATTATTATTACCTGATACATTTTCTGTATCTATTACAATTTCTTTATCAATATTTTCAATTGAATTTTCTTTACAAACATTATTTTTTATGTTACCTTCATTTTCAGTTGCTGTACTTTCTAAATTCTTCTCAACTTCTTCTTTCTCATTATTTTCTGATTTTAAATTAAGTTCAGCTGTGGTTGAAGGTAAATTTTCGTCGAGCTCACTTGCTATTGATTTTAATTCTAAATTTTTATTATTGACGTTTTCTTCGATGATTACGTTTTTCTCGATATTTTCAGTGATTTCTGAATTTTTATTTAATTCTGCAGAAACTATTTCAGCAGTTATATTTTCACTTGTTGTATTTTCCTCAAATTTTGGTAAATTTTCAATTGTCTTCGAAGTTTCTTTATTAACTTCGCTTTCAATATTTGTTGTATTTATTTCGTTATTCAAGCTAGTCTTTTCTTCATTTTCTATAACAGTCTGTGAATTACTCTCTGTTATTTTCTGTAAACTCAATGGTTCTGTGGGTTGATTTAAACTGTTGGTAGTTTCTTCTTTTACGATTTCAATTTCAGTTATGTTTTTATTATTTTCTGTTGTATCTTGTATTTCACTATTAATGATTTTATCCTCATTTGAACAATTGATATTTAAGCTTTGATTTTCAATTAAATTATCTTTTTGATCTGCATGGTTAAATTTATTTTGCATTTCTTCTTTTAATTCGTCTTTATTTTTTAATTCGCCATTTTGCTTTTCATCGTTAATTGTGTGCACAACTTTCTTGTTCTGTTTCCTGCTGAGATATCCTCGAACTCCAGCTTGAATTTTAGTAGCTGCATTTAAGATCATTTCATTATTGGGTGCGGAAAATTTAGATGAAGTTTCATCTTTATTCTCTAAATTTGAATTCTAAAAATAAAATTCATTATAATTATGTAATAATAACACATTCATTATTTACCTACTTTATTATTAATTACTGGAAAATTTTTCCTTGTTTTGAAACCACGCCACATGGATTGAATTTTTACGGCTGCCAATCCTGCCGAAGCAAATATTTTACTTGCATTATACATTTTCTCCTCCTTAGAAGTTTTGGATGGCCCATTTAAATTATCTTCTTCGGATAACACTTTTATATTTTCTTCAATTTTATTTTCGTTATGATTATGTTCATTAACTGCATCGGCAGTTGAAATTGATCCATTAGCTTCTAACTTATCTATTTCTTCGTTTTCTATCACAGATACTTCACGAGAATTTAAATTTTTATCTAACATCACATCTTTCGCTTTATCACTTTCATTAATACTGCAAACTTTTTCTTCCACTTTTTCAACTTTATTGTGTTCATTTATGTCAACTGTGACATTATCTGTGGCACAAACGTCGTCTTTAAGAACTTTGTTTTCCAATTCGTCAGCTGTTGCTGTTTCATCTAGGGAAACACTTCTGATTTCTTGTCTAAGTTTATAAGGATTATATGTAGTAGTGAAACTGGTAAACTTGGATTCGTCGTGAATTTTAATTAATTCCTTACGTAGAGCTGACGGATTATAATTCTTAGTGTTAATATTTTCTGATGACAAACTAATATTATCTTTATCTAAAGAATTTATTTGAATATCCTCTGGATCAATAATATTATGGTTCATACTAATGTTACTAAACGATGTAAAATTATCGACGCTTTTAACCCTTTTTTTAATTTTTGTACTTTTTCCTTTCGATGGCAAAGTTTTATCCAAAATTTTTTTACTTTTCTTATTTACCTCCCCATTACTTTCTTTTGATTTATTCTTATTATCATTTTGTAAGTTTAAGTTTTTTTCTTGATCTAGTTTAGATAAGGTTTTCTTTTTAGTTAATTTCAGTTTTTCATTTCTTTGTTTTACTGCCTCTTCCTTTTTGTTTCTTTTATCTGATTTCAGTTCGCTTTTCTTTCCTACTATTTTAAAATCTTGAATAAAAGGCTGGACGTTTAAGCTTACTTGTCTTGCTAGCTGTTTATCTTTTGACTGTTTTTCAGATTTGTTAACATGTTTAAAATCGACATTGTTTATGTAAGTAATAATTTTTGCAGTAGGTTCTAAAATGTTGTAAGGTTTTTAAAAATACACATATGTCTGCGTGAGTACTTACCTGGATAACTTCCACTTTCACGCAAAGTTAGTAACTGAGTAAAATGATCCGACGCAAAATTATAAATATCTATTGGTTTTTTCTTCAGTACTTCTTTTGTCAGGCTTGTCATTAATTCCTCGAGACCTATGGGGACGCTAAGTCGCTTTACGACGGAATTACCATCTGGTTCTTCCATCGAATGTGATACTTCCATCATCTTGACTAAAATGAAGAGATCAAAAAATTATTAAAAGATTTTGTTAATAATAATAAATGTAGTTGTAACGCATAGCTTTTCCATTTTTAAAAATGGTTACTGCAGTCTGCTACACCAAATACTTGGTTAATTCAAGCTAATAATAATCTGTACATGGTACAGATAGCTCGCGCTTATGGGAGAAAGAGTGTCCCTTTTCAGGTATTTGGAAGCCAATTTTCTTAGTATGGAAGCCATTCACTTTATATTATAGAGGTGCTGGCTGTTCGTGTTTATTCGTAGTTACGTTATCATTTCTCTTCTAGCCGCGGTTGTTGTACGATCGTGCTGCTATGCATTCATTAGCTCACATTGCTAATGTAGCGATAGACCGTGGGTATGGTCGGTTACTTACGGAGTTTTCCTGCTGGTACCCCACCAGAAATATATTACAAGGATAGGCAGCCCTCTAGAATTCAGAAAAATACATTGCGCGAGCTATCTGTAGTATATTTAATCTGTGGTATTATTATATCTAAAATGTATAAAACACCCCAAAGGACAGTTAAGGACAATTAAGGACAGTTCATTTAAAACAATATAATATGTATATCAAGCAAAGGACAACAATAAAATTCAAAATATTAAAAAAATACTTATATTCATTCAAAATTTCAATATTTTTTTTATTCAAAATTTCTACGTAGCCAATGAACAAATAAATGTTAAAATCATTAATCGAATAAAATTTTCAAAGACATTTGAAATTTGCAAACTATGATTATAAGATTATCTACAATTATCTCCCTCGATTGAATAAAAAAACTTTAAAAAAATTGTATTTTGAAATATTTTATATTTAAAATATATAAAATTTTATTTTGAAATTACATATTGATTTGTTTTTATGAGTCTGATCTAAAGTCGACCCCGACGCGACCAATCTGAACCAAGAAATAGATTATGAAATCTGCATAATATATCTAAGCTATGGTGCAAATATGGCTTCGATACCTCTTGCGGTTTCCGAGTTTACCTAAGCCTAACAAACGTACAAACGTACAAATTTAGCAGTGGCGGATGGTAACATTTTGGAATGGGAGGGCACAAAATAAAAAAATAGTTTTTAAAATATCTATTTATAATTAAAATCTATCCTTCTATTGCTTTTGGTTTTGTGATGGGAAGGCACGTGCCCCTGTACCCTTTATGACAAGCCGCCACTGATATTTAGTATAATATATTAATATATTGCGTTGTATTGGGGGTTGAATTTGAAAAATAAATTTATTAAACTTCCATACCCAAATATAGCACTTAATTCATTCCGCCAATAGCATTTATCAATAAAATTTATTTATAATAAAAAAATTACAAAATTGCAACATTTAGAAACTATGGTATGGGATTTGGAACTTAAAAAATAGGAGCTGTTTTCTTGTCTAAGTATTATAAAAATATATTATACTGTTGTACATAATATAGTACATTATACTCGTAATATCTATTACAGAATGCTGCTATATTAGAAATAATATTAATTTTAACAAGAAGTAATTAAGTTTTAACTACTTTGTGAATAATAACTCCGTCTTCTTATATCCTATTTTTAAACTTTTCCTTAATTATGCAGGTATGAAAGTAATTTCATTTCATATACGTAGCAGGTTTTCATTTTATAATAATGAAAGTGAAAATTATTAGTTTATAGAACGATAATGCAGTTGAAACAATATTATATTATATAAAATAAAATCACTGTTACCTTGGAGTTCAAGTAGCACAAGTAGTTGATTTTCTACTAATGGTGGAAAAGAAAACCGTAAGGGTAGCTTTATTTAAACACTTTTCGATCGAATAATTTTCCATTTTCTGATAGGAGAGTGTAATATTGCGTGTAGACGTGTATTATTAATACAAACCCTTTGTATTGATTTAACCTCTGTCACCATTTGAACTTTATAACGAGAAAAATAATCGTTAAATTCATTAATATAAATAGGTAATACGCAAGTTATTAATTTTTAATTAAACCTAAATATAGCCGATATTGAAGAATTGCGAAATTGGAACCCGAATCGTTTCCTACATTCTAAAACCATTTTACTTTCGGAATTGGAATGAACCTGAAAAGAACAAATTCCATTGCAGTTGCTATTTACTCACTAAAAATATATGGTGAAATCGTTACTTTTTTGGGGTTGGGAAGAAGATAAATTAGTTATTTAATTTTGAAAAAGTTGTTGATATTTTTAAATCACGGAAAATATATATTTTCACTATTTAACTTAAAAAACTAACAAATTAATTTTTAAATTTTTTAAAAGTATGATTGGTTTTGTCTGGATAATCATAAAAAATTTTTATTTGAATATTTTTAGAAACAGAAATAAACCGGAAAAAAAAATATGTAATTTTAAAATCAAGAACCATTTTATCTTATATTTTCATCAATATAAATCAAAAATATAAATATTTCAACATTAAAAACATCATGAAACTGTCACATCTTCGATTAGGCAACTTAAATTATCAATTTATTGTATTTTAATATCTAAACATTGATCTGCAGTTGCCCTCCACCTGCCTTTCAGTTCATAAAATAAAACATTTTTCTAATCAAAATAAGATCCTAATCAAAACTAAATTAATATTAATTTAAAGAGATCTAAAAGTCTAAGGTTTTAACTAATTAGTACTAAAAATCTACATTTAATTAGAAATATGTATAACAATTTAATTTGATCATTTTTTAAAATAGAATAAATAGAATAACGGTGAATAATTTATTATTTATTAAATTGATATATTATTTTTTCTATAATTTCTGTAGGGGTAGGCAAAATACAACAAAATGTGTATTTAAACTATAAAATACAACATATCTACATTGAAAATATATATTTTAAATACAAAATTCCAAATAGGTACATACAGTACTTATTTGAAATGCAGAATTTACAATATTGAAAATACTAGAAAATACTTATATTATTTAAAATATATAATACATTAAATATTTTTGAAACTAATAAAAGTCAAATAATGGGCGAGTTTCACTATATTTTTTTTATTTTTTTATTTGAAAATAGAATTCAGACTGAGTCTTTACGATTTTTTTCAAATTTTTTTGAGTACGTCTAAGGTAAGAAAATAATTATTAATGAACTGTCTGCTGACGTCACCGGCCTGCTATTTCCAAAAATAGCGGGGCTGAAGCCAATAAAAAGAGCCATGTTGCCGGCTGTTGGAAAGTTGAAACTGTTGAAAGTTATAATATAATAAAATATATAAATATAAATAAAATAATATTTTCTACAAAAAGTTAGTTAATATAAATTGAATTTTAAAGAACTGTCAAACATTTATAATGTAATAGAAATAAACATTTACCAACGATCAAAATGATTTGACTGCAGCGCATAGTTATGATTAATTTTCATTTGTTTTTTTAATCTTCCACTAAAGCTAATAACAATGGGCCTTACCACTGTTTTCCGCGATTACCTCAAAAGGTACCAAAAACATAATTTATACAAAATTGAAAGATAATTTAATTTTCTTCTATGTAATTTTTTTGTTATCCACCTACGGCAAGAATTGACCAAATTATGGCTATTTCTTTGCAAAAAAGTGCATATCTGGAAATTCGAAATTATTAATTTAGTTATTTAAATTTATTGCATTCGAACAAAAAAATTCATGAATCGGTTTTTGTAGTAAATGAGATTATAAATAAAATGTATAATATTATTTATATTAAAAATGATCTGTAACCTAAAAAATCAGTTTTTGTATGAAAATTTGCATTTTTATTTGAATTTGTTATAAACAATGATCTGTAAACAAATAAAACGTATCAAATATTAGCTGTAAAAATAAGCTATGTATTATATAATATATTTAACAAATAATGAAATAAACAACATTCATTTTTGCAAACATTTTGAGATTCACTGACATGTGATTGTGTGGAGTTTTTGTTGTCAAGAATTGGCATCTGTTGGCAGCATCTGTACATACTTGACAAAAATGTCACAACGCCAAAGAACATCTCGTTGTTGTCAAATAATTTGATAATTTTTTTTGTAATTCCATAAATTGCAGTTTGAATAAAATTATGAAGTATATATGTATTTATAATTCTAATATATTAATTAAGTGTATAATTGTGAATAATTTGTTTGAACTGCCCAATATATCGGTGCTACAACTAAAAAACCTTTGTGATGTTTTGATTTGATGTGTACTAATTTTAAAGTGTGCAAAGTTTCGACACCTTTCCATAAATGTTCATTTTGTAATTTAACGTTACCCGAATTTTAAAAATGGTGAGTGCAAATGTTTTCTTTTTTTCGGTTACTGTCAATTTTGTCTGTTACAGCAAGTAGACGACCCTCCTTATCTTTCCGTAGGCACTGCGGTGAGTGCCAAATATAAAGGTGCTTTTTGTGAAGCTAAAGTTTCAAAAGTGGTTCGGGTTGTGAAATGTAAAGTAAGTCACTTGAAAATGTACTCGTAAACTTTGTTTCATTGAGTTCTTTTTATAGGTAACGTATAAAATGGGTCTGGGTACTGCTACCGTAAGTGATGAACAAATTAAAGGACTTTTGAGAGTGGGTCAATTAGTGCAAGCTAAACATTCGGATAAGAAAGAGTACGTTGATGCAACTATTACAAAAATACAAGACTGCAGTCAATACACAGTCGGTTAGTGTAGCCATTAGGATATAATTATTGCAATTTTTGAGGTTATTTATTTTAGTTTTTGATGATGGCGACATTACCACTTTACGAAGAACTGCCCTGTGTCTTAAAAGTGGTCGTCACTTTAATGAAAGCGAAACTTTGGACCAACTTCCTCTCACACATCCAGAACATTTTGGTAATCCTGTAGTTGGCGGCAGGCGAGGACGTCGTAGTCGACAAGCAAAAGAAGATAGTAGTGAAGGCGAGGGAGAGGAAGAAAATGAACCTGATTTAGAAGTTTACACCATGGAAGTTGGTCGAGTCGTGTGTGTTGAAGCAAGTGATAAAAAAAGAAGTAAAGATAATTGGTTTCCCGGTCTTGTAGTTATGCCTTCAGCGCAACTCACTGTTCGAATTAACATAAAGGATGAATTCTTAGTGAGATCTTTTAAAGATGGACGATAGTAAGCAGATTTTCAATTTCAGAAAGTTGTTTGCTTACTTTTTTTTTAACTTTTAGTTACACAGTACCACAAAAGGAAGTTACCGAATTTAGTCGGGATATGGTGTCGAAAATTGAAAGCACATTTTTATCTGAAGCAGTGGAAAAGGCACTTAAATATTTAGACACCGATGAACTTCCTATTCATTGGGAACGTGATCTCCTTTTCTGCAACTCGATCCAGGTAGCCACTTCTGATTCAGATGATCGTTACACCGATGTAAGTTTTTGATCTAGTAATTTGTGTTTTTGTAAAAATATTTTTTACTTTACAGAGTTCCGATGATGAAACTCCAGAAGAGAAAGATCATTTTGTAGCTCAACTTTATAAATTTATGGATGACAGCAATACACCGTTAAACAAAAGTCCTGTGATAGGCAACAAAGATGTAGATCTCCACCGACTTTTTCGAGTAGTACGAAAGTTAGGTGGTTACAATCGAGTAACAAATAAGAATAAATGGCGATCGGTAGCATTAAGACTTAAACTTACGAACAATCCAAACAATTACAATCAAGTCAAATTGGTTTACAAAAAATTCTTGCTTAGTTTTGAAGCATTTCATCGCACGTTAGGAGTTACAATGCTGAGTCATCCAAGAAATGCTAAGAAAAGTAGAGGACGAAATTTAATTCGAGATAAAGATCGTAGTACTCCCGTCAATAGTCCCAGACCGGACAAGGAAGATGAAACTGTTTTCCAAGAAAAGAAGGAGGAGGAAAAAGTGGAAGAAAAACCTAAACCTGTTAAAAAGAGCGAAATCAAGCAAAAAGAAGATGAAAAGAAAGTTAAAGAAATGACCGAAGTTAGTGATACTAATAGCAGTGATACTACAGACTTGTCTGAAATTGCATCTAATTCCAATGCCAAATTAAAACGTTCTGAATCAAAATCAAGTAAAGAACGGAAAGCCAAACCGCCTACAGGAGAAAAAGTTAAAGCTATGGTTGAGAAATTTGAGGAACAAATCAAGATTGAAGATAATAAAGAAGAAGAAAGGGTAAGTTTTTACCTAATTTATTATTCTAGAATTCTGAACTAATCCTTAATTTAAATGTGAATGAAATTTGAAGAAAATGTCTAATCAACATTTTTGATAAACTAATCTAAAAACCAAAACAAATTGACAAGGTATACGAAACAACAAATTCACAAAATTCAGTTTTATTTTAAACTAGCTGACCCGGCAGACTTTGTCCTGCCTATTCGGATAGGTGGCGCGATTTTATATTATAAACAAAATAAATAATACGAATGACTCTGCAATCGTTAATATCGAATTGTCATGTTTCGGCGTTTAGATGGAATAATAAATCGCACAAATCGGTGGCATCTTTTCTAAAAACTTATTATTGGGAGACGGTTCTTCTTCACTTAACAGACCTTAATTTTGAAGTTTTGAATTTAAGTTTGAAAGTCAATCATATATATTTTTAATGAATAAATACAGGAGCGGAGTAAAGTCAAACAGAGCGGGGGGAGGTGTAAAGTCAAACATTTATAGTTTTTAATAAATTAATCTGTAGGAGTTTAAAATCCATTTACAAAAGGTGTTGTTCACATCCCAAGACATCTACGCCACTGGTACGTTTTTAAAAAACCCGCGAAAGTTTTTGTTATCTGAGGGGGGGGGGTGTAAAGTCAAACATAGATTTTTAATAAATAAATACAGGGGCAAAGTCAAATATAATAATTTCTTAGGTAGTATCAGGGCAGGTGGGGTCAAATATATAGATTTTTAATAAATTAATCGGTAGGAGTTTAAAACCAATGTACAATAAGTGGTATTAACATTCCAAGTATGTCACTGGTACCTACCTACAGTGACTTTATAGAGATATTTATACCTACCTTAGGATTAGGATTTGTAGCGGAGGGTAAGATAAACTTACATGCACTAAATCGGGCCTATTATGCTAAAATAGCCAAATCGGTCCAGCCGTTCTCAAGTTATGAGCTTAGCAATGAACAGCATTTCATTTTTATTTATATTGAAGATTTTTTTGTAGCCTTGAGAATGGGTCAATAAAAAACCCGAAACGTCGCGTCGGACAGCTGACTCAACTATTTATCCAATATTTTATTAATAGAAGGTGAACAATCACTACACTATAAGAAGATATTAGTGTAGAAGCCTAAAAGCTGCGGTAATCCGAGTTCCACCTTGATTAAATTTTGTATTGCAAAAGAATGTGTAGGGTGAAAGCGTGTTTATGCTTACTACACTTTGATCTTAGCTGATGAGCCGAAAAGTGATACTTTTGGAGAATCAGAATCATGAAATGACATTGTGGAATACCGGCTGAGCCCACACTTCCTTAAAATGACTGGCGGGAACCGCCTGGTTTGACATCGGGTTGAGGAATTAGCATACAACCGTCCGCCGGGGATCTGCCGACTTTAGATCCGATTAGAGCTGTATCAAGACTGTCGGCAGATTGGCTGAGATGTGATGGGGTTACATGAGTCAATGCGAATCGTGGCGTGCGGAATGGGTCCAAAAACATGGCGGGACCCAGCGGCAAAAGGATAGAATTTGCCTATGAGGATAGAGGTTGGTTGTAAAGCTTATCGACTGTCTTCAGAGGCGCGAGACTGGTAAGGGCGAGGCGAGGTCAGTCTCCCGTCGGAGGAGAATCAGTTTCTCCGAGAAAAGGCTCCCACGCCGGGCGCGCCGCGTGGCGCGTCCGTCATCCCGCTTTCTGGGCCATTGGGGGGGTGCTAGAATCGACCCCGATTAGAGCCGTTGTCGATTTTTCGGAACTCCCCCCTTTGGTCCTGGAGGAGTACTTGATTCTCGTACTCGAGTATTGGCTGCCGGAAGGGGAATGGAATTACCATTTCCTGATCTTGGCTGTGATCATGCGCCCTGGGAGGAATGTAAAAACATAATTTGTGATGTATTTAGATATCGCCCTCTAACGACCACCGGGTGAGTGAAAAGTGAACTTAGCAGTTTTTAACCACAATAGATGGCGTCACCTTACCCAGCCTAAAAGCCTGTTCACATTATAAAATTTTGCTTAAAATTTAGCTTAAAATTTTTATAAGATAAAAATTTCACTGTTCACACCTTAAAATTTTCGTTAAAATTTTCCTTAAAAAAACTTTTAAGCGAAATTTTAACAAATTTTAAGGAATAGGACGGCACCTATTTTCTTAAAATTTTACGTAAAATATAGTGAGTTTTAATGGTGTATTTGGTGATATCAGGTAGTATCACTGCTTTCTGTTGGTAGTAGGTACTTTGTTATTATTATCATTATTATATGATATAAAAGTATATAACTTATTTTTATGATGTATTCTAATATTTTATATTATTCTATTATTGTTATTGTTGAAAAGATGGATAGTCAAGAAAATGTAGGAAACACTTTTGAACCCAAATTTTTTTAGTTTTTTGTTTTTGAATAGACTTTCTTTTTCTAAATAGATTTAACAACAACACAGTTGTTAAAATTGTACAACTCATCACTTCATGTTTTTTAATCGGCATTTTACTTTCGCGTGTTTTATATAAACAATAATCACCTTGTACACCAACAAATGTTAGGTTAGTAAACGTTAAAAAAATATTTCCGTAAAATAATAATTTTAAGGTTACTTTTAAGGTGTAAACACAAATCTGTAAATCGACAAATTTTAAGGAATTTTAAAGAAATTTTAACTAAAATTTTAAGCAAAATTTTAAACAAAATTTTATAATGTGAACAGGCTTTAATTCTACAGGGTGATAATCAAATAAACTCTTTGTTCTCGTTAATGTTAAAATTTTTACATTTGTTTCGCGAATTTTGAACTTTTTTTTGTACATAAACCTTGTCGGGGATATAGACAACAACTCACCAAAAAATCAGCCAAATCCGTCACCGGTTCTCAAGTGATGAGCGGTGATACATATTTGGCAATTCATTTTTATAATAGAAGAAAGAAGAAGATATGTATAATACCAGTTGGAAATATTAGCAACCTTAATTTAAAATAAGGCTTCTTCATATACTGTGTATAGAAGCCAAATAAAAAATTTTAAATTTATATTCGGGTAAAATACAGGGCATGCCAGGATAAATGCAGTTAACAGATGATGGCGTTCTAACACGCGTCATACAGTTGTCCATGCGCAAAACACGGAAACTTCAAATGAATTCCGCAAACTTCCAACTACTGTCCTTGTGAATTGCTGACGGTCATCGCGAAGGCCAGACTTACGGGGAATTGCATCCGTTTGAACTCGAATGGCAAGTCAGGTCTGTTGGAATCAATGGGATACGCGGAATCAAAACATCTTTTCCTTGATAATTTTCGCTTCGATCACGTTGTTCATAAGCTTTTGTACAGCCGGCCTTGTTCCATTGCATAGTTCTCCTTCGATTCGGTAAACTGACATAAATTAGTGGGCAATGTGATGAATCCGGTCAATTCTTTGCTTTTGCAACAATTGCTTTGAAAACACATCTGCATTTCGATCTTGATGCAAAACCACTCGCAGGTTAGTCGTCAATCGGAGTGCCTTGATATGGCGCCACAAATTTATTATTAACAAAGGATATTTTTATTGTTGCGCCATCTGCCGACGAAGAATTTTTGTCTTTATTTTGTTACAAACGATAGGTCCGCTACTAACGCCATCTATTGAAAGTAAAAAATTGCTATCGAATACATCTTTCCCGAATTTCCTGTTTTCCGGGCAACTTTTCTAATTTTTCATTGCGTAAAAACATTCATTGGACTATTACGAACATTTCAAAACAAAAATTAACAAAATCGGTGCAGCCGTTCTCGCGTGATGCCGTGACAAAGGTTTTTCACATTCATTTTTATTATATAGATTACTTTATTAAATTTATTAAAGTATATTTTCAAAATGACTAAAATAGTTTCAAGTACAATGCAAAGCCAAAACTTCGTTAAATCTAAATTTCATTATAATATATAACTACAGATTATAAGTTAGTATTATTAACGTCAACGCTCCAATAAAAAATTCGTGAAATAGAAAATTACACTACGTAGAAGTTTGTTATATAAAAGTTCCACTGTATAACATTATATTAAAAATATCATACATTTACAATAGGTTTACATCCAATAACAGGAAAGGCACTACTATTATAAGAAATTACCCTAATAAGGTAACAATATCATTTTTATAACAACATTTTTGAGTGAGATTCGGCTGCTCAGGAAGTTTAGGCTCCACCATAAGACTAAATTTTGTTTGTTGTTTTCGTTTTTTCTGTAAAATAGATTAGTTTTTCAAAAAACTTGATTAATTAAAGTTGTAACTCGTCAAATTTTTTAAGAAAATATAAATAAATAAAAAAAATAATTAAATCTGTAACTCAACAGCCGTAAATTTTAGACAATAAAACCTTAGAATCTAGTTTGTAAATAATTTGATGCTACGCCCATTAGCACATTAAAAAATTTACAACAAATAATTTATTACTTGTTGGGATGCTTATAGTTTGAGAACTTTAAACTTTTTAACTAATGATAAAAAAAATTTATATAGGTACAGCAAACACGTTCGAAAAACCAAGTCGTGAAAACGAAAGAAAAAGAACAACTTCCTGAAAAACGATTACGTGATACTAAAACTCCGCTTCCTGAAATTGCTCCATTAAATAAAACACCTGTTAAAGTTGTTAAAAAAACTGAAGATGAAAAAAAAAGAGGTCGAAAGCGATTTAATGCCGATGATAAAGAAAAGACACCATCAGATAGGTAAGTTAGGAATTAACCATTGAAATTGGTTTCTTAATACTGGTATCTCTTTTAGTGGTACCGATACATCTGCGGTACCAGCGGTTAATGTTGGGGACAAACTGAAAGTTTACTATGGACCAACTCACGAATCAAAAGTCACATATGAAGCAAAAGTTGTGGAAATTGAAAATTCTGACCCGATAAATCCTGTGTACATGGTTCACTACACCGGCTGGAATACTCGTTACGATGAGTGGATTAAGCCTATACGTATTGCTGAAAATCTTAGTGCCACTACCAAGGCCAAAAAACTTCGACAAAATTCATCAGCAAAGGTTTTAAAGAAAAAGTTTATAAAATTTAAAAATGCAATAATCTTGTACTTTTTTAGAACAGTGCCACAAAGTCTTCCCCCAATAAAAGAGGCCGTCGAATGTCTATTACAGGTCGAAGTACAGTTATCGAACCACCACGTTCTACTACTCCATCAAGTGTAACTTCAACTTCCAGCAGAACAAAGAGTCCTGGTACTCCAGTCACTAGAGCTTCCCGTACCACTCGTCAAGGTATGAAATATCAATCCTTTTTTATAGTATGAAATAACTTACAATAAATTACATTTTCTGATGTTATTTTAATTATTTATATTGTAGGAGGAATGAATAGAAGAGCTAGGCGTACGTCTGTTCAAACTGATGCTTCAGATCATAATCATTCAGAATCGGATTCCGAAGGTACGGAAAGTGATTCTGAAACTCTTAAAACAAAAAGTGGAAGTAAATTAGAAGATAGCGATGAACAAGTAACCAAAAAGAAGTTAAAATCGACACTTGTAAGTTTATAGATTGAATTAGCTTTAGATTTTAAATAATCTTCAAAATTTAACATTAAATAGAGAGAAAAACGCATAAGAGAAGATGAAGAAACAGAAAAAGAAGAAGACGTCAGCTCTTCTGTTGAAATCAAACCCAAAAGGAATAGAAAACTAAAGAAAATATTAACAACAAAAGTTTCATCGGTTGAAAGTGATGATGATAGTGGAAGTCCACCTAAAGGAAGAGACTTTGATTTGATACAAATAAGATCCGAATTGAAAGGTTTTGTGAAAGCGGCTGCTATAGCCAATGCTGAATTGATCGATAAGGAAGTAATTTCTTCTGACGAATCTATTATTTTATCTGACACCAAGGCAGTTTCTGATGCTACAGATACAGAACCTGAAAAATTAAAAGCTGGCTTACCAAAATCTTCAAGTTCTGATGATATTTATGAATTCAAAGAACCTGAACCTTTTGAATTCGAAACTCGGTCTAAATTGGTGGATGAAAAGGTTAAAAAACGCCTCATGCCTAGAATGTTCGAGGAAGTGGAAAAGCCCAAAAAGAAAAAAATTGTTACTAAAGCTGAAGTTAAAGAAGAACCAGAAGTGGAAAAGAAACGTCCTAAACAGAGCACCAGCAAAAAAAGTGATGTAAATTCAGAAGAAGATGAAACCAGCAATGATTCCATTAGTAGTAGATTGCATGTTGAAGATCCGTTCGATAAGCTTGTAGAATCTCCATCTTTCCATAGTGGTAGGGAAAAACCTTCAAATAACGGCGACAAACCTAAATTTGTTAAGTCCCTTAATTTAGATGAGCCTTTAAATTTGTTCCATAATTTAACAGAAAATGCTGAAGACGATAGTGGTGATCATCTGGATATATCAGATTCTGAAGAACCTCAAAATGAACCGCTCTTCACGCACAAGGAGCAACTATTTTCAGATCCCACATTCGGTAAAGCATCACCAGAACAACCAGGTTTAGATCCAATCTTTAGGGGATTTGTATCTAAGTCGGTAGATCGAAAGCACAAGGATAGCGACGATGATGATAGCATTAGGGAATCCATTCAAAATGTCATCAATCAAACTTCTTCTACCGATGATGATAGTAATGATCTTTTAATAATAAATCAGCCATTTATTGATTTTCCAGAAAATATAGCAGAAGGTGAGTATTATTTATGTTTTTATTTATTCTATTGTTCTATCAATCATTCATTTGTGAAATTATATACAGATTGGCTCACTTTCGGCAAATTTTTCCATAGCGTCATCAACAGTAGAGTAAATTTAATAATGTGCCTAATGCCATACCATATATAAACCAAAGGCATGGAACCAAGATGTTCCATTTAAAATAAAACGAATTGTATTCTCTACAAATAAAAATACAAACAAATTGTAATTTCTCTTTCTAATTTTATTTTAAGAACACTATGAATGAATTCGTGATAGGTGGACCATCCTGTATTTTGAAATAGTAAATAATATATTATACTCTTTTGCAGTTAAACCAAATATTCCTGCTGTAACTTTAAAAGACGTTACTTTGGAAGACAATCTAAAATGCGTGGATATGGAAATTGAAAAAATGGACGAAAAGATACAACCCATACCAAATCAAGATCTAAAAGTGTTTCCCGTAAAAGAAATATCTCCTGCTCTGCAAGAAACAAATAACAGTTTGATAGAATTAATATCGAAACCGCCAGAAATATTATCAAAATTGGAAGACGCTAAAGATATTGTCGTCAAAACTGGAACAAAAATTGCAGATACGTTATTGCAAAAGTTCAGTATGGTAAAATCTCCTTCAGAAAAATCTATGGACGAAGATTCTGGAAGTGACGAAGATAATAAACCGATTATAACTATGAAGCTTGAGGCAAAACAAGATAGTATTCAAAAGGAGGAAAACATAGCTAAAGCTGATGTAGCAAAATTCACTGAAACGAAAGTTGAACCTAAGATTAAACCTACGAAAAGTATTGAAAAACCTAAACCACAAGAAGTAAAATTAAAAGCAGTCGATGCTAAACCAAAAATTGTCGACAATAAACCAAAAGCTAAAGTTGAACCTGTCTTGGAAAGTAAAAAGCGTTCCAGGAAAATTGTCAGTCGTGAATTTATTGAAGATACAGACTCAGATTCTGATAGCACCGATTCAGGTGAACGATTAGTGATTGCACGTTCAGACGAAGAATCACAAACAAATTCATCTACTGATGTTAAAGTGGATGCTAAAGAGACTAGTGATGATGTTGTTAGTAATACAGCTGACAATTCCCAAGCGTCTTGCGATTCCAATTTTAAATTTAGTGATATTAAAGAGTCGGATGAGCTTTCTACATTAAAACCCGAAGCTGAAGCGGTTAAAGAAGAAGAACCGGATTCCCATTTACATTCTCTTTTGCTATGCGAAGAAACGATACCAGGTAGTCCTGCTCCTCAACCAGAAGTTTCTTCTGTTAGTGAAAGCAGGTCTAAACCTATATCTGTTTTGGAAATGCCCTTTGCTAGCGCACCTGGCACAAGCAATAATAGCAATAAGTCTGAATCAACTAAAGAAAGTAAGGTCTCAAGTAAGGAGAGAAATCGGCCTCCTCCTTTAGGTCTCTCTGCAGACAATCGCGAAAAGGATACTCAAAAAACTTTGACTGTATTAGACAACACTCCACCTTTAACACCTGAAAGTACAATTAGTAATTTATCACCAAGAGGGTAAAAATATGCAAACATTGTTTTTATTCCTAAATTAACTATTATTTTTTATTTAGTGACATTGGTGACTTATCTCCAAACACAGCAGATGATAGTTGCAAATCTGGTGAAGGAGAACCCGACTACAGCATTCAAAGACGTAGTTCTGCTAACAAGATTAGTTACAGTGAAGATGGAAGTTTAGATGCTATATTAAACGCCGACTCTAGCACATCAAACAAAAAAAGTAAAGATGCTGCTTCAGTATGCAGAAAACGACGGAGATCTTGTAAAGCTACAGATGAGGTACCTGCAAAACGAGGTAGAAAACCTTTAAATCGTTCTCGCCACACAAGTGACAGTGATGACACTACATTTGATGTACCAGAGCAGTCGCTCATGTCCAATGCAATGTTAAGTGGCAGTTCTGCTATTGAAAATCAAATGGCTCGTTCTCCAAAATCAAAGTATAATTTCTTGGTTGATTTAGGTGTGTTCTTGTTGCATCAGTGTCTGTCAAAAATATTAATTGCTACACTTTTAGATTCCATTATAGACAGTAACGAAAGAATTGCAATGCTGCAACAAAAAATGCAAGAAGTAAGGACAACTTATGCTATGGTTAAAACTCGATTGGCAGCTATCGAAAGAAGAAGAAAGAAATTAAGAAGAAGGGAAAGAGAAGGTAAGTGATTATTTATTATCAAAATTGGCGGAGTATGTTGAAGAAGACTGGGATAAGTTGAAACTAGTCCATCATGATCGCATAATAAAATGATGGTCAACCAAACCAACATTATTAACAGTTGTAGAGGGTCGGGCAAAGATTTGGCAAGGGTATTACCTCTTTTATTTATGAAGAGGAAGGGGTAATTTTTTTATAATTACCAAGAAACCAAAATTAGGCTGACAAAATTGATATTTTTCAAAAATTATCCTTACATAATAAATTTCTAAATTATCATTTTGAAGCCTTTGATCTTGAAAGGTGCAAAAGTAAATTTGCTGCGGCAATATTGTAACTCGAATCTAACGAATTGAATATCAGTGTGGTGGCATGAAACACACACGGACAGGCTAGGGAGCGGAAAACCACAGTTCTATCCAATAATAATCTTTATAACTCGTCTAACTTTTTTATTTTTATTTTCATTTTAGTTGAACGTTTTATGCCCGGTTTCTTTACTAAAGTTAACCGGGCATTAGTTGGGTAAACTTAGCAGATTGCTCATATTAAATACAAATTTCATACTGGCGAGAAACCATTTTAACACTTGATTATGCTCATCTAAGCGAGATACAGCATAATTTGATTAGCCATTACTGGCACCAAGGAGGTCATGTATAATTTTATGTGTACAGGATTCTCTGCAACCGATTCATATTTCTAAGATCCGTTTATATAAAGCTCGAGTCGGGAGTTGAGTTCAACATAGGGAGCGATACGTAGCAATATCTTCTATATTAAATTGCAGCTTCAATCGCAGAAAGACATTTAACGAAGCTGATACTAACTGCTTAGTATCAGATTACTATTGTTCCCTACGTTAAATGCTACTACAGTTAACTCAATCTTTTGCCTCTGTTTGCATAAACATCAATGTGTTACCCCTAAGTTAACTTTAACTTAAGCTTCATAAAATAATATTGTTAACAAGTTTCGAGTACTAACTTGTCAGTCTGTAATTTTTAATGTAATTGGTTTTTAATGTTTGAATCGTAAGGGACTTGAAGAAGTTTCCATTAATGATTCAACCTAAATAGATTATTTACATATATTTGAGATAACATTTCAAATGTTTCATTTTTCAGCAAAAATGGCCAAGCAAGAATCTCAAAACACTTGATGGAGAAAGATTAATTAATAGTTTTAAAAATGAAAGAGCAATTTTTAATGGTATTTACCATGTTTTATCAATAGAAATGTATATAAGTATTGGTTTATAATTATTAGATGAATAATTAATTTTAAAAATTAGGAGTAGTGTAATTTATTTCGAATAGTTATATTAATTCTTTGTTAATACCTAAAAATTTTCGATCGTTACCTAACTGATGTTGTTTTTAATTTAAATTGGCAAAACCTAATGTTCTAATTAATTGTAGTTATTACTTTGTAATGTTGTTATTAATTTTTTTAATTAATTTTTGAGTTACATAAATTTTCTTTCTTTTTGTTCAAACACATCACATAAACTAATTTGGTGGGTAATTTATTAAATTTGATACAAGAATCGGCCCATTGAAATTTATATATTTATTTTGTTCCAACTGTTTTTAACAAAATTGTTGGTTACATTAAATCGACAATATTATTATTATTATGAATGTACCACTTTGATTATTCTCGATAACTGTTCTTTGCAATGAACTATGAATGCTTTGCAACTAGGCATTATAATTTTTATTGTAATGTAGGTGTAAATTTTTAATTTCTATATAATGTTAGTAGATAAATTGAGTATTTTATTATTTTTAAGCAACAAATGATTTATATTAATTTTCCATTATGTAAATGTATAGAAATTTTTGTTAGCTAATTATTTGTAATATAATTTCAAATTGTACTGTTTTTGTAAATGTTAATATTAAAACGTTTTTTTATAATGATTTTGCTTGCAAGTGTATTGTGTATATAAGAACTTTTATCTGTCTTATTTCATAGAAATTGTGTAGTTTTAGGTCCTATATTATGTTAATATTTTATCATTTTTATTAGAGCAAGTGGTGTAATTCTAGAGACATAATTTCAAATACGACATGTTAATAACGTTCTTCCTCAATAATTATTGATTTTTATAATAAAACATGATCATAAATTAATTTATTAATAAAATACACTTACATAATAGTACTATTTTTATGGGGTATTTTTTTCATCTTACAACTATGAAACTAAAAGCTTTCAGAAAATATTTTATAAAAATGCGAATATTCTGAATAGTAAGTGCTAATTAAAACTTGTATTATGGAAACTTGTTAAAGTTTGTAGGCGTTAACAACAGGTAAGTAAACTTTTGTATTTTGTAATTTACAAAATTTTAATATTAAAAATAAAGAGCAATAACTGGAAAGGTTTGGTTTAGCCAGTTGGGTAAAATGCCAGTCTAATGTCTGATTTTTTCACTTTGAGATATTTCGGAGATCCAAATAATAAACTAACCAATTGGACAACAACAATTCAACGTCGCAGTATCAAATCAAAAATCTGATAATGGATTCGTATTTTAGAAATATCTTCAAGTGAAGAAATTTGTGTCTACTTTTAGGACAGAGGTTTCGAACTTGTTTGAATCGTACATCACATACAAGACCACCAATAGTAGTTCATGGCTAACTTGAAATTTGCAACACAAATTTTTAAGAAAGGAAACTTTCTGCCAACTAAATTTTAAGAAGTTTACCTTCCTTTATACTTCTTTGACAACATATCAAAAGTCCCAAGCTGTTCTGCTTGGCGTTTTCCTGTAAAACATACAACAAATAGCATTCATCGCCAAGTTAGCCGTTTAAGCTTACATGTGTCGTCAAAATTGAAGAAGTTCTGTTTGGGAAAATCAATCTTGTATAACATCGACAAGTTAGAATTTGTATTCTCTCAATTTTATTTATTTCTATAAACCATTTTTACTGTTAGTCTGAATTTTATCTTACTTTGAGTTTTAAAATTAACTGCAATTTTGATTCTAGTTTTGCTGTCAACCTAGATTTTTTTATGTGTGTATAATTAGTTCTTTCGTTCCGAGATAGAATTCTTTGGAATTTTTGAGTTCTACTGAACAAGACATTTTATCAAAATCAATTTAGTCTTTGAGTAGTCCAGTTCCAAAATTGACTAACTACATCATAAATGAAGCAGAGTTAATCGCTGAAAATTGTTAGGTCTAGAATATTTGAAATATTAAATTTTTTTGATAGTTATAAAGTTTATCCTGATGATTCTGTGAACTTTTAGTCAAATGTAGATATTCAAAACTCAGTTTGTACATACTAGACAGTTTTGAAATCATTGCCTGTTTATGGCAACTGAATCGGTAGTATATTGACAGTTATGGAATCTAAATAGCTATGCAAAAAATTATGATTAAAGTAATTTATCTGATTGTATTTTATCTCCGTAAACCCACTTTTCTATTGAATTTCATCAAATTTTAGATATACATACATATAGGCGAGCGGTTTACACCTATTTTCAGTTCACTTACCGACCAATCAGCGTTCTAGTGGCTGGAAATGATTTTATTCGATTTCTTATATTATACCAAGAAAAAATTTCTAAATACACTTTATTTTTTTATGAGTCGTTTAATAGTTATAAACAATCTTTTGTTTTGAAAATCTAAATTTCGGGGAAAAAATCTGAAAAAATTATAGAGGCTTAATTGGACCAAAACACACATTTTTTGTGTCTTTGACTTTTCTCGTAAAATCAATAGTTTTTAAGATAAAACTCGATAAATGGCGAAAAATGCCTACCTTGATGATTTTTTTTCTCAGTAACCAATTGTCCAATCAGAATAAAATAAAAATATTCAGCCAACCCTAAACTATCACGACATTTTTTTTCATTTTGATTTTCAGTGTTACTAACAGTGAAAACCGTATTGAAGTAGATATCTAACACCGCTTCCTCTGTGCGTGCGTATGTCCGTCCGGCGAGCTAGGATGGAAGCTTTAATTCAAATTCAAATTGTTTATTAACCATTAAAATACAATATATTACATACACGTGGATTGTCATAATTTAAATTACCTAAATACTAGAAGATGTCACAAAAACAAATCTATTAAAAATACTCCTTGTTCCTTGACCGCGTAAAACATATTATTGACTACATTTTTTATACTTTTACTTACATAAGTGGTTGGCAAGGCTAAGCTCCAAAACGACTAAACAAAAGATTTAATAATAATTATAAAACACAAATTTGCGTGTTTACTCTAATACAGTTTCCACTGTTACTAACAGTAAAAATTAAAAAAAATTGCCTTATAGTTTAAGGGGGAGGGGGGATCAACGAAAATCTCATGTCAACTTTTAAATTCAGAGAACATACATTTATTATAACAGATAACATTTTATATTACAAATTTAATCCCGGTCATAGACAATATTATTAAATATAAAATTAATATATTATATTTAACTATTTGAAAATTATATAGTAAATCTCACCGGAGGGGGGGAGGGGGTCCCTCCAAAACTCACCAAGGAGGAGGGGGGGTCTAAATTTACGATAAAACACCTCACGTAATTAATGGACGTCCCCTAAGGTTGGCTGAAAATTTTTGTTTTTTATTTATTCTGATTGGATAATTGGTTTCTGAGAAAAAAAATTATAAAGGTAGGCATTTTTCGCCATTTATTGAGTTTTATCTGAAAAACCATTGATTTTATATTTTACGAAAAAATCAACGATACAAACAATGTATGTTTTGGTTCAATTAAGCTTATATATTTTTTTCAGATTTTTTCCCCGAAATTTAGATTTTTAAAACAAAAGATTGTTTGTAACTATTAAACGACTCATTAAAAAATTAGGTGTAAATAGAAGTTTTTCTTCAGTGTAATATAAGATATCGAATAAAATCATTTCCAGCCACTAGAACGTTGATTGGTCGGTTAATGTAATGATAAACCGCTCGCCTAATAAGGAATAATGTTCTCTATTAAATTGCTTAAATCAAAAAATTTATATATCAGTTTTGGAAAAACTACCTGAAGGGAAAAATTATTATAATAATAAAGAAGAATAAATATAGGTAACAAATGAAAATATATTAAGTTTTAAAAAAATGAAAAATATAATAATAATAATTTTTGCCTTATTATTTAGTGGTCCAAAGGAAATATTAAAATGAAAAGAATATTTTGATATGCTTACCGAACCTTTTAAAAATGTGGGCTTAGCCACTTTTGAAACAGGATTATTCAGTTCCTGAAAAATAAAGTTGTGCGAATATCCAAATTTAATTTTAGAGTGCAAAGAAATAATTGTGCAGAAAATCAAATTATTGAGCATATAGCTAGCGTTTTGCATTTATAGGGCAAGGGACCATTTTTCCAACAAGTCTATATTGAATATTTCTTTAAAAATTGTTTTAATTGTGTGTGTATCGTTTGTGTATTTATTATTTTCATTTATGTTAGCGTTGTTTACGAAATATCTTCAATTTAAATTAGGGCGAGATGCGAACGCCCTGTATCAGTGTAAAATTTGTTTTAATTGAGTTCTAAATTTATTTAAAATATAAAACATATTATTATGTTACATAAATCATAATATTATACGGAATGATCGACCTTACATCTGATCATAGGAAAATTGCACCGAAAATTGATTTTTTTTAAATTCCTGCTTCCCATTATAATGGATAAGAACGAAAGAGATTTTAATTCAGCATTTGATAATTTATTCCTTAATTATTGTTAAAAACAATAATAATAAAATTAAAAATAGCACTTTTAAAAAAATAGTGTGAATTTTATTGCCATTGTTTACGTTCATTGTTAATCAAATTTATTTTAATCTGGCCAAGTAACTTATTGATAATAATTGGTTTTCACACAAAAACGATGGCAATAAAATTCAAACAAGGCACTAATATTTATTTAAAACTCTGCTTTTTCATTTTATTATTAAGTTTTTAACAATAATCAAAGAACAAAATATAAAGTGTCGGGCATCTTTAGACGCAGAAAAAAAATCTCTTTAAATTGATACTTTTTTCGTTTATATCCGTTATAATGAAAAGCAGGAATAAAAATAAAAATTAATTTTTCATCTATTTGCTTGTAAGAATTTAACACTCAATTTCGTCCTCAAACAGTTCTTTCCATTTTTGGCAGCCCACGTATATTGGCTTAATAGTGCAGTTAATAAACACTACTAAAATATCTCCAAAGTGTAATTCCCCAACTGTATATTAGGGTATTCACCGATTCAGATTATGTTGTATGTAGAATGTATTTTAAATTTAATATGAGACGATTAATTTTTTTTTCTCGAAAGTAAATAATTTCTTGATTTCTAAAATAAATTTTTGATAAAATTTCAATACATATTTTTTATCATTTTTAGTCATGCTGCATTTTCCTTCCATTGGTGTGAAGTTTTCTGATGTGAAAGTTTGAAAAATTCGCAACTTTTTGGTAACTCAGGTAAAAAATCGAAAGAAAATTTAAAAAATTACGAATTAAAACTGGTTTGGTCAAAAAACAAAAAGTCTATACGAAAGAATTTATTTAAATCAAATTTAAAGCCGGAGTCACTCCAGAAAAAATTGTACGTTTAATAATTAGATTTTCAAACAATCTTTTTAATTATTTTAAAAATAATATTGTATTTTAATTTCAAATTGTTCTAAAATGTATGGGAAAATATTTTATCGAGTCGCATTCAAAATGAAGACCGGATGATCGTAATAGAAATGGAATGTACAGCTTGCCGATCCGTATTCTTGGCTTTCTAGTTTCTACCACCATGTTAATGACTTCATCTTTCTCTACCGAATGACACAGCAACGCGAACACAGCATAACGGTATATTCATCAAATATACAAATATAGCAAGATATACTATTTTTAACAAGATTGCGCACCTATACTTGTTCGTGTGCGACGACTTTTAATATTAGTTATTATTAATAATAATATTGATATTTAATATAAAATTAAAATGTGTACAAAGCACTAACCAGCACTGCTTCTCAAGAGTCCAGCATGCTTTCCATATTATGCATAATATGATTATACAGTATTTTATAACTTCAAACAGAAACTTTGATAGCCTTATTTTGTTTATAAAGCATTTATTAAAAACTCATCGTTCGTTTATACTCGCTGATTATTTATTAATTTTTAAAATATCTATTATTATGGCCTACAAGCAGTGGCAGCTGGTACGACAGGGCGCCCGGGCGCCCTCCCTCCTACTAAAACAGAAGACCAAAACATTATGAAATTTTAAAAATGTGATGTAATAATAATTGCTGAAATAACCTAACATAAGCCTAATTAACGCAACTACTGATGTTTAATATATAACTTAATGTTCACAAAAAGTTCGTAAAATATAAAATTTTGATAGATACAAGACAATGTATTCGATAGCTAGGCTGTGCTTCCAAATGCCAAATTTGTTTGTCAAAAAAGGACACCTTTGATCTTGTAAAAAACAATCTACTATTAAACCTACATGCAAGGTTGTATGCTCTATAATAATCAATCGATTTGCGAAACAAAAAATAAAACCTTTTTTTATACAATTTTGTTTTCTTTATTTTCAATATCTTGTCATTTTTTTATACTTTAAAGAGAATTCAAACCGTTTTGAATTCCGTTTCTTTCGATATATCGATTAAATTCAGAGTTCCTAAACATTGCAAAATTAGTATGTCTTTGCAGGGGTTTTTAATTATTTTCATGATGTCAAAATAATATGTATAGAAAAAGTTTCCTAAAATACCAAAAATATGTGTGAATTTTTTAATAATTTATTCATCTGAACGTTTTCAGATTCAGAAAAAAACTATGATATAAAATATTACTAACAATATTTGTCAATGACTATTACGTCCTAAAAAGTTTAAATGTAGCTTATGATGTAGCTTTACATTAATAAAACGAAGCGAGGGTTAAATAGTTTGAACTCAATAGCTTGTAAACATTTATTATAATACAAGACCTAACAGCAAAAGCTCTTAAAAAATGTAGATATTAATTTTCAACAATAGTTTTCACAATATTATAAATTAATGCATAATTGATAATAAAATTAATATTACTTTACATGGGCGCCGACTACTTGTGTGCATCGGGATGCCTGAACCTATTGAAATTATCCGTAACAAATTGTATTGCATAAACAATAACATGTACATAACTAATATTATTTTAATAAAATAAATACATTTTAAGAAAATTTTGTAGTAAATAGAAATTATAAAAACAAAATAAAAATTATTAAAACATTAAACATCTAGAATATCTGGTACGATTGGACACTATCCCCCCTCCAATAATTTATTGCACTATACATATTCCACCATATTTATTTAAAAAATTTAAATAAAAACAGTAGGTAAGTTAAATGATAAACTTGTGTATAAGTTATCTGCATGTGGCAATAAAGTGAATATTCTCATATAAATACAGTCAAACTTGACTAATTTGAACAATCCCCGGTTCCTTCAAACATTTTGTTAATTTCTTGAGTTTGAAATGCCTTTGTTAAAACTGTTAAAAAAAATTGAGTTTCTTCTATGCATACTTCGAGTCGTAATGTGGCGCTATGCCGCATTCCACTTTTCAGCATTGCGTCACATTACGGTGTGTGCAAAAGCTCAATTTTAGATAATGTGTCTACTAAGAATGTTGTACCGGTACTATTTATCAACATGATTGTCATTCAAATATTCAATATGATTGGATACCTATTTAATTTTCAAATACAACCAAAATTTATAGAACTTCAAAAAATGCAAACTATACAAAAATTATTACCTATTATTAATTATTTAGAAATTTAATATTTCAAAGATGATTGATTAGAGAATTAATGATTTAATTGATTCAATCGATGACCTTGTAAAAGAGACTGCGGTGTAGCAATCCAACACTCTAACTGCTGGCCTACGATCTACATATAAAATACAAAATTGTATACATGAATTGTTACTCGATGTTAGCTTATTATCATTCAATTTTAAAAGAGTTGTATATTATACAGTGTATCCGGTGCAAACAGGAATGGAACCGCGGTTTCCTGTGTTATAGCCTACCGGCTAAACTTTTGTCACAATCCATTGTTTCAGTAGTTGTAGAATGGCCAATTTAAAAAAAGGTAACATAGGGCTTTCGCAATCCTACGTGACAACTGAGTATGTACGAAAATGTGCATAATATGTATTACATATTATATTTTTTAAATATTTTACATAATAAATGTACATACCTACTTTCTCAAATAGCGGTACATTATGAATATTGTATTTACAATTTTTTTTAAAAACCCCATTCAAATTGTTTTGCCCATGGAGCGTGTAATAAATTGTAAAAGTTTGGTTTTTTCAAACTACGGAACCCAACAATTGAAATTAAAGAAGATGTAATTTAGAATTGACTTTAATTTTAATAAAAATTCAAAATATGATTTCTTATATATTTTATTTTTGAGTTAAACACTTTATTAGATTCGAATAAACCCCGTATAAGCTGTCATCTAGTAGTTTTCTAATTATTGTGAGAGCAAATTCAAAATATTTTGCGAAAACGCGTTGAAAAATACATAGTATCTACTATTCACAGTCGAAAATTCAACAATAAATTGATGAATCTTTTTTAATCAAACTTGATACCGTAGTATTTTTAAAATAAGACTTTTGAAGTTAGAAAAACGTTTGTGATATTATTACGTTAAATAATGAGTACTAGTAGTAGTATTCATATTCCGAATTGTGTAACTTTTTAGTTCTAAGAAAATAAGTTTCTCTTTTAATAAAATTTTCACTTGAAAATAAGTTCATCGTAAAATATAACTAAATACTAAATGAATTACGTAAATCAAATGTCATAGTTGAAAATTACATCCAGGATATAAAAGTCCTTCTACCCCTAATATAGGAACAAATCAAAGGATCTGCGATTGCGCCATCTAAAACTAGCTGAAAGTTCTCTTGGTCCATTATTAATTTGGCCGACTATAAACTGCCTCACAATGTGACCGGGCGCATTTACCGTCCTTGTTTTCTAGGCAAAAACAAAGATTAAGCTCTCTCTCACGTGACGTCAGCGGTAGATGTGAAGGGACTCGTACAAAAATAACTCCTATCGCTGTTATTCAAGATAGAGACTAGTATAGCACTTAAAAACTAAATATTATACTGGATTTATAATGTAAATAAAATTTCAAAAGAAACTCTATTTTTATTTTTATTTTCTTTTAATTTTTTTACCTTTTTTTTCAGTTTTTTTGCAAATAATTGATTAATAATGTTTTGTACTATTAAAAATTCAAAGATATTTTTAGAACTTTGTATTTGAACAGTGCATTATTGCAGAGAAGAATTTTCGAAATTTAAAAAGAGTAAAAACGATTGTATAGACTTGATTATCTACGCAATATCTAACGTAATTCAAAATATTAGTTTTTATTTCAGATTTTACAATATTTTCACGTACTGTCGTGATCTAGTCGAATGAATGTTCGTCATCATAATATTTTTAAATAGAATGCAAGCGGTAAATTCGAATCGCTTTCATAATATTCAATTAAAATACTTGGTATGTATTTGGTATAACCTAATTTATTATCTGCGTATCCAATGTATATTAACCAATGAATAAATATTGATAATAACATTCTTATTGATATCGAAATTAGAGGAGAGTTATAAAATAATAGCGAATATCAAAAGTTATTAAAATAAAGCAAATTAGAGAAACACACAATATTCTCATCTGAAACCGCTCTTTTAGAGCAAAACTTGTTTTTGCCAATTTATAGAATTCACTACTGTTTACCTACATTTTTCATTAATTACTTTTTAGTAACAGCTCAAATTCCAAAATTCAAAACAAAAAATTATTTCATATTAGGGATTCTAGTGTGACGGGATTATGGAACGGCGGGATTGTGACCGCGGGATTGCAGCTGCGAGATTTTGTCCAATCCAGAAAAAATTATTATTTCTTCATCAATATTATAAAATTTTCATAAATACAATAAATTTTTGTGCATTCAATGAACGTTTTCATTATATAGTATGTGTATGAAAGTTTGTGGTTCGATTTACTGTTTTGGATTAGCTTCTAGTATGAGTTTCATCCGTGAACCGCTGAGCGATTTCTAACATAATGTAAATCACAAAGTATACAATAAGTTTAATCAATTTTTATACTAGTTCCTACTTTCTAACATAGCAATTAGGAAAAATTGAGGGATTATTTTTTCTTGTCCTGTTTTGTATTAACCCTTTATCGATTTATCCGGTTCCGTCCAGCGGAACCCGCAAGACCCGCGGATCCTGCAAGTTCAGAAATTTAAAGATAAAATTAAAATTATAGTTATTTTAACGACAAGAAACTTCTATAATCCTGATTTTCTTTCAATCATGGGAATGAAAGGTTCCTTAACGGACAACTTCAATAATAGGTGGAAATTTATTTAGTAGCGTAATTGTACCAAAATAATCTAAGATTAATATGTAATTTTGTATGAAGAAAAATTTTAAACAATTAAGTATTATACCTGATAAATTTTTTATAATGTAAAATGGCCGGTTATCATTAGCTACTGTACTGTTTAGATCTGTTGTAATAAATATGCCACTCTAATTTTTATGTGATTTTAAATTTTCCGGTTAATTTTCCTCAAGAAATGTGTTTTTAACTAGTAATTTCACAACTACGTTGACTTTTACAGAATTATTACAGTGAATTCTCTTTTGAATGCCTTTTCAACTGGTCGTATAAAGTATATTTTAAGTAATAACCCTATATTGCTAATAAATAGTTACCTGAATTACAATTTATTTACATTACAATTTTTTTTTCTGGTTTTAAACTTGTTAAAAACCCTGGTTTAAACTACCAGAAGGTGTCTGATTTGTCAGCACTTGTTGTCCCACCACTTTTATTAAATTTCGATATTACTGATACTTTGATACTAATGCACAAGATGCAGGGAATTCTTTAACCTATTGGAAGCCCTGGGCACTTTAGGATAATGATAATGATAATGATGACTATGATACGACAGAGGACTATTTTATTACACTGGTTATCGGTTGGTGATCTGGCAGGAGCTAGGGGGCTCCATGGATCGCGGGGCACTGGGTACTTTTCCAGAGTGCCCAATGAGAAAGACAGACTTGACAAGATGAATCAACGAAATGACCAGTTTCTACCTTTAAAGTGAATACATTTATTTATGAGCACAACGGAAATGAAAACTACTAATGACATAGATGCAGCCAGAAAGCTTAAATAATAGGGAAAATTATCTGTTTTCTGCGTGTTGCTGAACGCTGAACTTCCCTGTTGGTGTTGGTTTAAGGATAAGTTTGGACAACGTCGTATTTAGGGGTTAGGGGTTAGCTCCCTTCCCCTCAAAATTATTTATCAATTAATAAAGTTTAGGAAGTCCGACTGCAATTAAAAAAAAAATCAGAAAACAGAACAAAAAATCTTTACAACTAAAAGAAAAACATTAAACTTTAACATTACCCCCCCCCCCAATATTTAGTCTAAACACGGCCTTAAGTTTGGGTTCTGCTTCAGAGATGTTTTTACCAAGTGTGTGGGTTCAGATATTCTAAATCCAGGATTTTCAAGTAAAGTCGCGCTTCAGGGGTGTTTTTGCCAAGTCGTGGGTTCCGAGACCAATTACTTCGAAGACTCCCCGCTTCAAATTACGTGGGGCTTTTGGGTTACATGTTACCTACAGTGATTTTTTTATTAAAATATTTCTCGTTAACCCATTGTAAGGTTCGGTTTTTAATATGTTAAGACTGTTATAGGGAATATATAAGTATTTTATTACAAAAAACAAAAGATTACAAGCAAAACATTTTTTAAAGATGGCTACTTTCTGATAATTCGAATTCAGTATTTACCCAAAAGTTTTTAAAATTCTATAACTTCAAGGAAACACTTGGTCCCGGTCACGTAGACACCCTGTATACGAGTATGCACTTGAGTAAATACAATAATTAAACTATTCTTCCAAATATACCAGCATATTTTTATGGTGACTTATTAAAGCGATAATTTAGTAGAAGTAGAATGGAAGTTTTAAATTTTTATGTAACGCTAGTTTAACATTTTGATGCACATTACAATGGTCAGTTTAAAAAATATATAAAAATAACGAACGATATAAAAATTAAACGAGAGATGGTTCTTGAATTTAATATCTTTCGAGCAGGTGACTTTTAACCAATAAAAAAACCGCATTTTATTAATGTAAAATACAATCTAAAATTTTCCGTGAGACTATGTACCTACCAACTATCTATAGGTTAACGTGAAATCCGAACCACAATATTTTAGATTATTTAAATTATGATAACAATTTATTAAAGAGTAGCCAGATAGTCGGCACGACCATGTAGTGTGTTCTATGTTTGTAGTTGGTACATATGGTATATTATTGTACATAGTATACTATAATTTATATGTGCTATATGCAGTACATACTACATTGATATCGTATACTTTTCTATGTATTGTATTATGTATTTTATAGAAGCAATACTTATTAATTATTATGCAATCTTAAACAGACTATAGCGACGGACATCCAAATTTATGTTGATATATTAAATTGTTAATGTATAAATTAGATCGTTGCTAATTAAGTTATTAAGTAAACAACGGAAATTCGAAAATGCCTAAATCTATTACTTTGTAGTCAACAATTTCTACAATGTAAAAACTTTCCAGGGAAAATCCCCAATACTTTTCTACTACACTAGTCTCTATATTATCAGGCCTGCCTTAGCGCGCAACGAACCGAACAATCCATCTCTGTCGTTTTGGGTATAACTATCTTTTTTTAGCTCGCGTACCAACTGTTGTGTGTTCACTCAACCATTTTCGTCCATCTCTTTTTATGTTTACTGTATTTTGTTGAGGGTATATTGAAATTCGCGGCAAAAACTCTTACTGTTGTGTAAAATACGAACTCTGCCGGTAATAATCGTCTTGAATTCTGGCGCCAAATTAGCGAAAACAAATTTTAAACACAGTCAATTTTGTTGAAGACCTTTTTTTAATTATATTTACAATATTGCCGCGTTAATTTAAAAATATTTTTAACCGTACATTAATTCTTTTCAACTTTTCGAAAGACTTTCTTTTGCTAAAAAAATATTTGAAATATTCTGTTGAAAAATTGGGCAAGGAAAGCGGAACTTGTTCAATTTTTAGTAATGTTGCTTAGCTCGAAAATCAATAGCACTAATGAATTTGTAATATGGGACAGGGGCGTCGATTATTAACTGTCAAATATTTTATAAAAATGTCGATAATTTAACGGGAGGTATTTTATTCATACATATAAATTTTATATTATGTAGAAAAAGGTATGATTAACCATTACAACATTCACGAACCAACATGTAGCATACATATCTTTATTTTTAGTATCAAATTTTAATTCTGCGAAGTCAGCGATGAAGCATGCGCTGTGACGTCATGTTTGGAAAGTACAAATACGGATATTGTTGTTGAAACCATGATAAATAATTTTTGTCTGTTAATGCTTTTATCGTTATGGAAAGTAACTTGAATCGAATTTTCCGCCGATACAATAATTTGCAAAATTATTTTCGAGATAAATTAGAGGCAAAATTAAGATACGAATGGTTTGTAAAATTAAAATTTAAATGATTTAAAAATAGAACATTAACGAAGGACTCTCGCAGCTGTGTCGCCCTCTGCAAACGACTGATATTACTGACGAAATCGCTTAGCCAGCGTTATTTCAATTAAATTACGCTTTTAGAACACAGTAAATATTCAACGGAATAATATAATATATAATTTTTAAAATATCAATTTGTTATAGAAAAAATCGCGAAGCGTATCGTTTTGGAATTATACATTCTGCTTTTATAAAGCAAAAATCTTGAACCGGAAATCGGGTTATAAATATATAAAACCAAATTGGAATTTTTCAGTTTCTCTCGAACACGATTTCATTTTACTTCAAACTGAGCGCCAAGTTCAAAATTATCGTGTGTTCCATTACTACTAAAGTTCGACTTCTATCCAGCGTTGCTTGGTAGATGTATTATAGAGAGAGAAAGAGAGCGACAGAGTAACCATAACGCCTAGAAACTCGTTTGTAAAAGCATTGGTTCGAGTCGACTTCAACGTTTTATAAATTATAATACGCCAATGAAGTTTTAATTTTTATATTATTAAATGAATTTATTATATATTATGTACATGGTAGAATCGTAAATTTTGAAATAAAAATTTTAATTTGCTTTCAAATAAAAACAACAAAAATTACTACCTATTGTCCGACTAGTTACTGGTATGTGTAACAAGTGACAATCGGAATTATAGGTATTTGATATTGGTGACGTCATGCGCACGTATGACGAATCGGAGAAATGCAAGGGCCTACACGAAATCTACGGACACTTGAGTCATTCAGAATTGTCCAAACCGCACGCCAGTCGGACGTCGACTTACGACATAAATTCAATTTTTTGTAATCAGTTCAATTTGTTGCAGTACAAATTAAAAATGATTAATTTAAAATCAGCAGAACACTTCAATATTATAATAATTTGTTATATTAAAATATTGATAATATAAAAATAATTATTAATTAAATATTTTGTAACGACGAATTTTGATCATCTTATTTTCATTATGCTCGAAATACAGGGTAGAAATTTTGAAATTATCCATTTCATGGTTATATGTAACTAGTTATACCGCTCAAACAAATAGCGGGGCCCATTTGCTTTGTTTGTCGCTAGTAGGCTACCACACTAAAGTTGGCCGATTGTAGAGAGAAATAGACAGGAGGGCCGGAGCTGTAGCTTTCCGTGAAAGCAGTACACTGTAGCTCATCTACCCATACTAAAACTGTGACGTCAAAATTGCGAGAGGCGATTATGAGATTGTCGGTTGTGCGACAGAGAAAACTAGCGAACAAACTTATTACTGTAGGGAACGAGGCGACCCAACCTAACCGTACGCCAACCGGTTTGTGAGGAACTCTAAATGCCGGCATAGAGAGAGAAGGATGTATGCTTTATACATGGTATTGATTTAGCAAACGGTTGTATCTGGCTGAGTCACTGTAATTGATAATAACTTAAGGATAGCAAACCTTTACGTTACTTACATTTTCAAATAACGTGTAGCAACATTGAACTTACTTTTGGGATTTTCTTAGTCAACAGTGAACATTGATTGACTGCTGTTCCATTGCTTCACTTCGGACGGTCGCCGTTATCAATATTGCAAGAAACGAAATTACTTGAAACGCAGCCGATTCCACATTCGGATTTCATCTATTAGGATATACAAAGTATTTACGAATAAATGTACGTTCGCGCATACCAATATCCTAAATTATTTTGAACCTTGTTTTTTAAATATTTTAACTTACATTTTTGTACATAATATACATCGACCCAGAACAATCGAAATGTATTCTTTAGTAAATTTAGTGGAACCAAAAACAACACTACTTTGTATATAAAAAGTTTCTATTTTCCAGCAATTTTTTTTTTATTTTATATCATAATATAACTGGAATAATAAACTAAATCAATAGTAATAATTATTCTATATTGTTTAAGATTCGCAAATTTAAAAAAATTCTTAACTTTTTTCAGCGTTAGAAGTTGAACGGAGAGCACAAAACATGTCTAAATAAATTTTATTTTGAAAGCTTTTAAAAGGGGGTTACTTCTTGTCCTTCTTGATTTAAAAGTTTTTGATTTGGTAATACATAAGAACGGAAATATGAAAACCCAAAACCATTATCATATTAATTACTTCAGCAAAACATTTTTGCGTATTTTGAAAAAACGAAATTAAAATTTGGAAAAACATTAAGAATGGTCTATTAAAAGCTTTACAAAACAGGATTTTTTGGAAAATAATGTTCAATTGTTAATGCAGAAAAAATAAGATTTCAATTTTTCTAAAGGAATAGGCGCACAATTTCACACAGCATGTGTCACTATTTGTTATTAATTATTTTATTGATAATTAATTATATAATTTTATTTTAATTATCATTCCACTAACAAATTCAACCAATGTGTCCAATGCGAACAATTGCACCTGAAACAATTGCCGTAATCTTAATGTTCATTGGTCAAGAATTACTATGAATGGAATTATTGTTATGGTAATTAAATCGTCGCTTATGCCGAGTTTCAGTAGGAGTAAAATACATATTTATGTAGGTAGGAGCGGATAAAGTCTTTTTTTACTTTACCTCATTGAAAATGACTAAATTGCAAGTTTTAGGAACGTTTAAATCTAGTTCGTTCCGTTGTCTTTTGCTAGATTTAAAATTATCTTCAAATTCCGGGGTACGCTTGCACCCCAGCGCAGACCGCCACTGCTTGATGTAATACCAGTGATACACAGAAATGTTAATGTATAAATTAAAATACTCCCGTATAAAAATATTATATATAGGTTAAGAAACCGCCGAAGTTCTTTAGATAATAGAAAATAATAAAATCGAATACTTCTTTGCATAAAAGATTTATTTTTAAAATTTCTAACTTCGCGCAATTGCGAATCATCAAAAGTTTCAAGTAAAATGTTATTATAAATTGTAATAAGGGTGTCCTAAGTATCGAATATATAAACATAGTATTAACCATGGTATTAACTGGCAGTCATAAAAAGGCGACAACAAAAACTAGTACAAACGATGTTGACAGTGAGGTTATAAAATCATCAGCAAGTATTTTATATGCTCGGAAGCACTTAATTTTATTTTCTGTTATAAAAAACTGAAACTACAAAATGGTTTTTTAAAAAGGTCACTACGTCCAGGTATCGGATTTCTACTTTAAGTTCCCCGATTAATAATGTTTGTATAATATGAAAACGGAATAAAAATTTGGAAACTTTTTGGTTTGGTAATAAATAGCCCCAATTTGCCTGAGGTGGGCTAAGATTAGATATCATCTTCTTCTTCGAGTGTCAAACATTATTCAGTGCGTTGGCGATCAAAGCCAATATGACTGACTAGGAAATATAATTAATGGGGTGGTTTTTCATTACTTCTTCATAGCCAAGTGATTTAGATAATTGGAGTGTATCCATTTTTTTCCTACTTTGTTTTAAAATGGTTCTCTTGGCAGACGAGTCGGTGATTTACCGTTGCCTGCCGAGGGAAGATGGTCAGAATAAAGTTTTTACTCTGCCCGGGCTCGGCAGAGTAAATTCATACTGTATGCTTTCGCGGACTTTGTTTTTCAAAATTTTAATTACCTACAAAATTGGCAAATTGCAATTTTATTAATATTATATTTATGATGAATTATAAAAATAAATAAATTAAAAACAAATAATATTAATATTTTATTAATACATTTTTATAATATTATAATAGCGCATTTTTGGAAACGTTTCTTCTCGCCATCGCAGTCGCTCCAGGTTGACGAAATTTGTATTTGTTATTTTTTTTATATCTTGTATTTTGCAGGTTTTCCAATGAACATTTATGGAAATTAATAAATCAGTCAATATGTTAGATTTAATTGAACAATAAGCCAACAATTTCCGTTGAGTAGAACAATTGCATCAACTTCTAAAGTTTTAACCTTAAAAATCGAGCTTCTGAACATACATTTTCCATTTAAACCGACTAATGTAAGAACAAGAGTTCACTTACCTACGTCAGTGGCGAACTTAAAATAAATTACGCCCTATAGGTTCATGTTTTAGGCATGGCTTTTGTACTCCATCTAGGGTTAGGGTCAAGCAAAAAATTAAGGTTTCCTTAATAGTGCATTCATAATACTTATGAGATTATAAGTTTTAAATATCTTGCTCCTGTTTCCGATTTCACCTTCATAAAACTATATAAAATTGTTTATTTGGTTATTAAGACATTGGTATAATTTTTTAGCCATTTTAGATTATCATCAATAGTATTTTCTATGCAAATTTTGTAATATCTCGGATAATAACTCTCCACATTTCCTGAATAATGTTTATCAACTTTCAGTTGATTAAAACTGTTACCATTTTGGTAAACCTGCCATGAAATAATATTCCACATGTTTTTTTATAGGGTTTAAATCAGGAATGTAGACTGGCTACTTCAACATTTTAATATTTTTGATCGGATCGGCCTGATACTGAAAGGAAGTTGGTAAACCTAAGCTTATGGATCAATTTATACACAACAATGAGTTGTGGAGGAATGTACATTGTGATGACAAAAAAAGTTTAATTTAAAGGAATTTTTCGTCCGTAAGGACATAAACAGAAATATGTCGAAATTTGGGAATGGAACGGCAATGATGTGAGGCGGCTTCAGCTCTTATGGCACACAACAAAGTGTTGAAAATGAGATTTTTGAAAAATGCCAACAATACTATAGTGCCATTCACAAGTTCAGGACCATCGGGGGCAGGAACAGTTAAAAAACTGTATTCTGGATGTGTGGAGAGAATTGGCACAACTAATTGGATTGATTATTTTATTATTATTCTTTTATAAAAATTATGAAAAAGTATTACATTTTCAAAAATGATTGAGTGTATTTCAATTACCATATTATTCATTTAAACAGTAATTAATTTTTATAAATAAAATAATGTATTATTTTTTAATAAACTATTATAAATATATCATGAGACAATGCTTTTGTATTACTATTAATGAAATAAAATTACTCAGTTCAATTAGAGTTTTCTTAAAAAACATCAGTGAGACTATTTCTATTTCGTCCACTGTATACAATATCTCAGATATTAAATTTTTTTATTCCCAATTACTATCTACAAGTCAGTTCAGTTCAGTCAGTCAGTATAAAATGTTTTTACTTTATTTTCTCTTGATTTTTTCAATCCTTTCCAACATTTCAAGTATTTACTCTTGTTTTTCTTTCTTGATTATATTATTTTCACATTCTTGCTAAAATTATTTTAGTTTAATTATTTTCCTCACAGCCTGGATGTAATAATTAAGTAAATACCCATTGTTGGATATCAGTCTCTTTGTCTGTCACATACTCTTCCTAAAGTATTACTGTTCAAAAATATATTTAGGCATTTACATATTATTATTTTTACTTTTTATAGCTAATTAGGCCTTTTGCATTTATAAAATTATAGTTCATGACCATATTTATCATTACATGGTGCTTAGAGAATTTGGTTTTCATATAACTCGCTATAAATTATATTAAGTGCATCATAGAAGAGTTGAGTGTAATGATAAGATATAAATAAACATAATAACAAAAAATTAAACTTTTCTTTTCTTGAAATCGATCGGTTGAAGTTCTGATTGCGGTTCTGATATCACATAGATACCTTGCTGTGTCATACGCTACTGCAGTTTAAAACTACAGGATGTTATGGATGTTAATGTTCAGTTTCTGAAATGCCCATGTACCCAGGTCTTTATAGTACATAGAGTAATAGCCATTTAGAATTTTGGTACGAAATTGAAGTTTCATATGATAAGAATGTACCTATATGAATTAAACAAATTTTCCAATTTTGCCTGATGATGCCCTGGTAAGATGAAAACGTTACAAAATAAGTACACATAATTTTGAAAAACTTGGTGTATTTTGTTATTTTTGTTTTAATTTTTTATTGGGACGTTCAAACTCGGAAAACAAACAAAATTGAACACTTTTTGTATATTTTTCAGACATTTGTTTGCCATCTATTTTTAAAATGTTTCAAAATATCAATGCGTTTATAAATTTTGTAAAATGGTATTCTGACAGGTTTTCAAAAACATGCCTAGACCATAAACTAACAAACAACATTCAAATTAGCCATTCCTCTTTAAACACATAATATATTATTTCACTCAATTTTGTTTTTAGGTTTTAATATGCATAAATTTGTCTACAGGAGCGTAACTAGAATTTCACTTGGGAAGAAGCTGAGTTACGCGATTTTTATTTCTTTCCAAGGAAAGCTGGTGGAGGGCTAAATAGATTTTGTCTTCAAATAAAGCCCATATAGATAAGCAACCTTATTTTTAATTTTAGTTAGGAAAATTGTTTTATTTTATTAGTTGAAAGTCAGGTAGAGCACATAAATTATAATATTCATATTATTATAATATAATATTCATATTATAATTTATTTTATTTCATATCACAATACATTTTTTTGGAAGTCCATTACTTTAAAAAAAATTAACTTCTTGTTTGTAAACTTTAGAATTTGCTTCTCACCTATTAAGAAACCCCTAAGGATGCACAAGTTAAAATATTAAATACTAAATTTCCGACAGCGAAATGGCGATGGCGAAATATTCTACACCTTCGCGTCCGTCGTATATAAAAAGTATTTTTAAATTCTAAATTTTGGTTTTTAACATTTTCATGGTGAATCGAATTTTCACAATTCCTTTTTCTTCTATAAATTATGAACAACCCTATAACATCAAAGAGTTTTCATTGTTTTACAAACCCGACCGAATACTGATTATATTTATTATTGATATAACGCGGCAATTTTAAAACGAGCAACGCAGTTGACAGATAAGGGAATCGTCGATAAAAATGTTCTTATCTTTAATATTTTATGCAACAAATACTAAATACTAATATGATAGCGTGAGACTACACGAAAAGCTTGCTCTAACTACTAATAGTGGCTTATTAGTGTGATAAACTACAAATGTCGGCCTTTCATAAAATGCAGAGAACCTGCTATCTATGCTGCTTCTTACTTTTTTGAAAACAATTTTAGACAGCGTGTTGATATTGTTGTTGACAAAAAAATTACACTGAATATCAAAATTATCAACTAATCAAAATTAATATTACATATTATGGTTTTATTTAATATATGTATAGGTGGTAGGTATGTACTTGTATAAAAATTTTGTAACCCAAAAATTCAATAATTTACAGAGAAGGGCATCGTGCTAGTGTATTAATAAATTATTAATTTGGTTTTTCGAGCCTACACCTTTATTTTATTTTGCTTACTACTATGCATTTTTAATTCAAATAACAGGTAGTACGTATGGCATTTGATTAAAGAAAAGCGGAACCAGAAAAATTTTGGAAAAAATACTATAGCAATTAATTTAAAGTTTAAACGAAAATCATAAAACCTTTCAGAAATAATTTTTGGATGTTGGCAAATAGGGTAGGGAAAGCTTTGGTCTCTCCCTAAATACGTGTATGAATGATTAATATAGGTAAAAGGACTTTGCAGAAATTTTACAGGATTAGAGACTGTATTGGAAATTTGATTTCTTCAAATTATTAAAAATATAATGAAAGTTTGATGGTTTAATTTATTTGATATGTCATGAATTGTTTAAAATTCAATAATAATTTAAAATCGGTTTATGCTTCACATTATATGACATAAAATCGAGAATTTTTTAAATATAAATATATACAGACATCTTAGGTGGAAATTGGGTTCTAACCTTTATTGTCTAATATCAACAGGTATCGAGTTATGAATTAAACTGAGTAAAAAAAAACTCAAAAATCCATTTCGAAAAAAACCCGGAAATAATGAACACAAACGGAACAAGAAATTCGTAAAATTTATTTTTATTGAATAGAATTGAAATTAAATTTTAAATTTAGTAGTAAAATTTTAAAATGATTTAAGTTTTTCTGTCTTATTTCAACATTTTTTTACTTAATTTAATTCATAACTTGACAACCGGCGATATTAAGCAATAAACGGTAATAATTTAGTATCTAAATAATTTAACGCCCTTCAAAAAAACATTGTAACATTTATACTGAAAAATCAATAGTTTCGGTACTACGACCATTTGAGTAAAAATTCAAAAACTTGATTTAAAGAAAGCTACAAATCCCTAAACGATTCAATTCAGACAACATTTTAGAACAATGTTTCCGAAAACAAGCAGTGTCTTCCATCAGATGTACAAGAACACCTTGTAGATGAAGTCGTTAAATTCAAATGAAATTGCAAATTGGAGCTTTACATCATTGTACGCAATAATACCAAGCTTACAGGTTGGTATTGTGAAACGCAAGAAATTTAATAGTATATTATGTACCGAAGTAAAAAATTCTTTATTACAGGCGTGCGTTAGCATAGCTGACTGAGACGCAAAGCGCCGAAGAGCTTTTATTATTAATTATCAGTAAATAATAAACTATATCCCAACTTATGCAAATTTAGTAATGAGTCGATTATTAACGGATTGTGAATAAAATTAAATTAGGATCGACCGAGGCGAATCGGATCAATGTTTCTTTATCGATGAAAAAGTTTTTAAAAACAATAATTGTTTTAATTTAATTTTATTATAGGTTTATTATAGTTAGACCTTTAGTTTGAATTTTATATAATGTAATAAAACATAAACATAACATTTTCTATTTCACAACGAAGAAATAGGGATAAGAGAATTATCCGATTTGCCCCAAAATTAGGGGCGAAACGGATCAGTAGTTTATGTCTTAAAAATTGAAAATAATACAACTAATTTTTGTAAATAAACTTACGTATAAATAAAAATTAACAAACCTTTTGTAATTAATTACTATATTAGAAAAAAATACTTCATTCATTAACACAGAATTCGCAAGTAAAAGGTCCTTTTTCAACTGTTCTATCAGCACAGTTCTCGTGACACCATTCTTCACAATTGTTGCATTGAATCCCGACTTGGTTAGGTGGATGAATGAATTTTTCATTGCAATAGATGCAATGCCAGTCTCTAGATGAATTGCTTTTATTCTTAATATTAATTCCTGGTGTTGCTTTACCTTTTTTAATTGACTTTATGGTATAAGCTATTTTTGATTTGTTTTCTCTGTTTTCAGAAGATGACAAATGAAAAATTGGCTTTTTGGCAGCTTTACATTTTCTTGCAGGTATTTGTTTTTCAGGTGTTCGAAGTATATCTTTCAAAATCGCAGTAGTTGCATCTTTGCTAATAACATCATTATCGGTACTAGTTGAAGGCCGTGGATCGGTGATAAGATTGATTTGAGAGCCACTAGTTGAAGATCCCTCTGTTGCAGAAATATTAATATTAACGTCATCATTCTGTAGGACATCGTAAAAAAATTTAACTTCTTCTTCCTGCACGTCATTAATTGTTGCTCTAGACAAATCTTCTGACTTTCTAATAGCAATATTTTTATTTCGAAGCATAAATCTATGAAACCAGTCCTCTCCTGCCATCTCAGTATCGGTATTAAAATTATGTTTTAAATTATGGCGAACAGCAAAATGAAAAGCATATTTTCGTACGTTCTTCGGGGTAATACCAAATCCTCGATTAGCCAGATAAATTAGACGGTCAGCAAACTTCTTTTCAGTCGCTATATCCATAACAGGCTGTCCACCACAATGTTTAATAATGCTTCCGGTAAAAGCAAGTCGCCTCTGCAAGGTTGTATATGGAACCTCATAACAATCAGCAGCTTGACGTAAAGTTATTTTTCCAGACTTTACCTTCTGCACAGCCTCATTCATCATTTCTTGAGACCATGATTTATTAGTTGATTTACGATTATATGTGCGAACCATCTAAAAGAAATAAAAAAGAACGTGATTTTATAATGCTATAAAAAAAATATGATCCGAATCACCCCAAAAAAGTTGATCCGATTAGCCCCATATGTCAATTTCATAATATAATAATATATTCTCGAAACTATCTTAACAATATTATTTAATAGAATAATTTAGCAAATTATACATTTAAAAAATTATTATAATTTGAATAAGTTTCAACATACCCTTTTGTTATGAAAATGCGCAAATGAAATCGAGATTTTATATCAGCGTCTGATGCACTCGTAACTTGTGCGCTTCTATCGTCGACTGACACAAGATGACGCAATGCAGACGTAGTACAAATATTGCTGTCCATCGTTTTCGGTGCAGTGAGAACGTGCGGAGGTAACAGGCACGGTATGACAATTGCTTGAAAGAAAAAACTAACGATAGCTGTCTTAATGCTTATATTGATCCGATTCGCCCTGTGATCCGATTCGCTTTGGTCTACCTACCAGCCTATAGGCTAGAAACTCCGCATGCCGTGTTCAGAACTTTTGAAAAAATTTGTGATAGTTTTAATTTATTTTTGACAGATGTCACATTTCATATTCAATACATTTGTTATTATTATAACAGAACGTTATACGAAAAACACTGCAACAATTTTTTTCGTTCCGAAATTTCAAATAATCCCCATAATACTAAATCAAAAATATTTGGTAGAAATTCTATCTAAACAGAAATTATTAATTTATTTCTTTCGGTAATTAAATTATTACCATTTGTCTAGATAATAATATTGGTAAGTTTAATATTATAAAATGAATATACAATGTATTGAAAATGAAATTTGATAACTGTCAATAAAAAATTAAAATTAAAAGTCCAAAATAGAAGCTACTGGATCTGGCGCATGCGAGAAATCTAGGATCAAAGTGGAATCGGTGGTGCTAGATACCAGTTAAAAAAACAATATTTAACAGGAATACATAATAATTGCGATGCTCACGTGCAAAAGCGGGTAAATACACTTTTGGTTGAAATCGAGTATACATATTTTTTATAATATTAATTAATTTATCTTCTGGTGAAGTCAATTTTTGTGAAAAAATCCGGTTAAAAATATGTTTAATTCCATTTAAAATTAGCAGTGCCGTAGCCAGGTCTTACTGTGGGGAGGGACTTTTATGTTGCACTTGCATTTTTGTTTTAAATATTCTGTATGATGGGGGGGGGGGGTGAAAGGCATCAGACATATAATATCATAATAAATAAACTTTTTGTTATAAAGTAAAAGCTAAGAGAAGATTTAGAGGGGTCCAAAAATTTGCTTTAGCTTTTTTAGCTTTTTTAAATCATATTATTGATTACTTTGTGCTTAAAATAAGTAGCTGAAACTGTACAAAAATATACAGATAAAGGTATAACAATGAAGGTTTTTTTTTGTTTTCTGAATAATTAAGAGCTCCTCAATTACGAACGATGACATAACATCACAGATTCGCCGCAAGAACTTTAGACAGTAGCTTGATAGAGATTCCAATGTAGTCATTGCACATATTAATTAATTATAAGCAAATGCACTGATCTACGCAAGACAATATTTAGCAAATTAAAAAAAAATTAAATTTTTAAAATAGCAATCCCACCGACAAGGAGAGACATCACATTTCAAAGCAATAGAAAGAGATCGATATATTATGCCACAATTTTATGATTTTAGCAATATTTATTTTAAATTCAAGAGTAATCATAGCAGAAATATAAAATATGAGATTAAGTCTTCCGTCTAAAATTAAAATTTACAAAACCAAGTAATATTATAATTAAATTTTAAATTATAATTTATTTTTTAAATGCACATATTTTTGTATGATACAAAAACTATACGTATCTACCTACCGTTATATCTTATATGATATAAATGCTAAATTTCTAAATTAAATTTTTAAATAAGGAAAATTTTGGAAAGAAAGTTTTAATTTATACAGGGTGGACACTTGGTTCTTATATTTTATTATTAGCTTCTCGAATTATTTAAGGGTACTTTTTGCTTACTATGTTTTTTCTTTCAATACATCCAAAGTAATAGTGATTTCGTAAAAATAGTAGTTTTCATTTGTTTATTTTGTACCTGTTATAACAAGAAAGCCTACAAAGAATAACAACATGTATTAGAATAATGTATTTATTTTTCTCTGCACCAAACTTATTTACAGTTGACCTCTAAAATGATTAAGGGGGTAAATAATTAAACATTATGAATTTATCATTGAAATCCTTATGGTGCGTGAACTAAATATAAACCGGTATATTTCTATATAATTCGGGATTTATACTTTTATAAATTATATAATTTGGTATATCTTTACTGCATTGAGATACTCTGCTTTTTTCTCGTTTTTTTTCTTCACTTTTAGATCTAGCTTTCTTTCCCTAATACTGTGGATTTTTATCCGTGCTATATTATAGCAAAAGATAGCAATAAATTTTATCGTACTTCTTTGAGGGTTTCGCATATGAGAAGCGCCAATTTATGGAAGGGGGGGGGGGTAATGGGATGATATACCCCCTCAAAGGATTTGTTGAATTTTACTCTAACTATTTTATTTTCTGTAATGTTTATAAATTCGTAATTAATGTTTGTACTCGTACTTGTTTTTGCAAATTACAATATTTTAAAATTTATCTTTTTTTATATGAAAAACTTATTAACTATAATAATAGAATAAATGTAACTTCAGGTCTGGAAGTAAACACTCTTACTCGATACATTGTGATGAAATATTTAATATTCAATATAACATAATATACTGTTGATTTATCAATTTCTTGTGAAAATGGAAAGCATTTCAATCCTATACTAGTTCTATTTGGAAGCGCAAAAAAATTGGGTTTCGAACCACTCTATCACATGCGGAGAAAAAATTTTAGTAAACAATAAAATATTAATAAAAACCAGTTTTTCCGTCTTCCCAAAAATATTATAAAACAGAGCTACCTCCTTTTTGCAGCAAACTTTTACGAAAGTAAGCTTTGGTGAAGGTTGCACAATGGAAAATTTTGTATTCCTACGTATTAGAGAGGAAAAAATATTGATTCACATCAATATTATGTTTCGCCTTGTATATTTTAAGCGCGAAGAATGTAGTACAAATAGTGGAAAATGTGTGATCGGGTTTTCTTTACACACATTCGTCTTTGTTTTTAAAAAGTTGATCGATTCCGATTTTAATTAAGGATTTCAAATTTTCAAATTTTCTTAATCAAATATGTCGTATAATAATTTTATAAAAGTTTAATAATTAATCAAATTTGACTGGTGGTTTTTGGTACTTAAATGATGCGAAAATAATTTTGAAACTTTATAATACCATGGTACGAGCGGCGTGTATTAATTCCAACCATCCTAACCTTTCCGTTGTGGGTACAAATGCAGGTGGACCGGAGAAGGCCGAACCGTGCGACGGCAGTCGAACGAAAACCGGTCTCCGCGCTGCTAAATGCCTAACTTCTACGATGGTTAGACTGTGTAGCACAACGTTTGATTATACTTCGTGCTGTATGTGATAGTGACTTTTCGTGAACATGTTGCATTACGCAACAATGACATCCCTTGGCGCGAATTAATCATGTGGTTTGAATCTCAGGTATGTTTCATTCAAAACTTCCATTTTCATTTGTTTTTCAACAATTTGTTACCAAGAATAGCATTTCCCAAGTCAACTGCAGCTGCCACTATAGTTAAATTTAGTATAATTCGGCTTGTAACTGCTGCAGTTGGTCGGTGCATTTTCAATTTCAAATTTTCTACAACCGAAAGTTATACCTTCATGCACCTTTGATTGAGTTGAGTAGATGGAAGTTGTAACAGGAAAACGTATAATGTTCGTCTTTGTGTTGCTAACATAATTTAAGTTAGAGAAAACGAATTTTCTGTTGTGAAAACGTGCTTTTCAAATCCACGTGACAACTGTCAAACTCAATCTAGTTACCTATGCTATCTCCGCATGTGTTTTGTTTTGAAACGAGCGGGATCACAGTGCATTGAAATAGTTTATGCGCAGTGGACCAGTTAAATCGTGTGCGTGCTGTGGATTTTATCGTCGCTCTCTCGTCGGGTATTTTGCTGTGCGATTGGACATTAGTCTTGTACTTCAAGAGGAAAGTGGAGGGAGTCGGCGCCACGGTCAGACGGCTCGCTGTTAACGACGCTACACCCTCGTTTTTCCCAATAGAAAAATTGTTTGTCAGATTCAAAATTTTAGGCGCGTTCTTTTAATAATTCTAATGGATCTTGCCGTTTTCAACCTTTACGCAAACTTTAAATTGTTATTAACGGCTGACGTTTTAATTTATAGCTTGGATTCTTTCTGGAAAATTATTTTTAAATTTTTTTAAATTTTCGATTTTTTAAATTCTCACATTAACTTTGTTTATGCGTTACTAGGTTATGTCGATTGTTGTTATCATAAACTTGGAGATAAACATGTTTCAATGTTGGGTTGCATAATAGCATTTGCACTTCTGTTACTTTCTAAATCGCAGATTATGCATTTTGTCGAATATGTTTTTCTGATCCAAGTGTGCAACGAAATCGCTGTTGACTACAATGTTTATCGTGTAATTATTGCGTTCGTTACGCGGTATCAAGTTTTCTTTAGAGGTAAATAGCAGGACATCATAATCGCACCGATGTTTACATAATCCTTTCAGTAATCTTAACAGCTGTGGCACCTTTACCTATACTCTTTCAGTTGCTCTTATATACCGGATGATCTATTTCAAATGCAGTCTTTGTTTATTTCGCGACTACAGGTTAATAAATTAAAAAATACATTGGCCAGTCCAAAGAATTAACTGTAGACAGTTAAGATCATTATTTCTAATTCGAAATTATTGTGCCCTAAAATAATAAACTTGGAAGTCGTTCAAAAACAAAAACCTTTTTTATATAAATTATTGCTTTTTGTTTGTTTTGAATAGAAACTGAAGAAAACCTAATAAACCCAAATAGTTTCTGCGAAGGAAGATTTTGGTTGTGTTGGGAAGTCTTTTTGTGCTGCATAAATATTACAAGTTGATGTGCCTATTGATTATTTTTAGATAATTTTCAATCGATGAAATTGGATGATATGTTGTAATAACTAAAATACTAGTAAAAATGTTTTCATAATTAACCAAGCACCCTGTATATTTCTTTACAATTGATAGTTTGACGTTGTAACTAGAATCTATGTGGTCAAGTATGAATATTTTAGTGAAAAATTTTTGTAGGTGATCAATAAAATTTTGATTACGAGTTGAATTATTTAAATTTCAAATCGAAATGTCTTTATGTGTCTTTCCAACCATTCATAGGGCAAGGGTTTTTTAGCTGTAAATTTTGTGCGCGGAAGAAATTCAAATTTTTCCACGCTACATGCATTATTTGGCGCTAATAGTAGCGGAACTTGGTTAGAACGAGAATATTGTTCTATTCAAAATCGTGTCCTGCTTTCTACTGCCAACTCTGTATTATCGTTTGTTCTTTCCAACGTTGCGGTCTAACCTACAAAGTAATTTGTGCTGACTTGCACCAAAGGCGTTATAATACGATAGTCATTTGTGGTATTAAAACAAATATTTAGATTTAAAAGAACAAAAAGCAAAAATATTTTTTTACCCGTGGCAGGAAAATTTGAATATCGATTGTTTATAGAATAACCAAGCCGGTGGAATTTCCATGTAGCAAGTACTAATAACACACGGCGTTGGTGTCGTTTCCATGGGGACAGGTGGGCGTAACGGACTCGCTGTACACACGATGCGGCGATATCAGTTCATTCAATAATTTTTACACGCCAACTTCAACGCCGGAGCTAAATTACAAAATTAACTCTTTTTTACCTATACACATAATTTAACTGCAAGTCGGTTTTCATGTTTCATTCGGTCGACAAATGCAGACTCGAGGAATAATTAATAAATCCAAAAGCGATACAAATATTTTGAAACCTAAAACAAAAAGCGATCGATATTTGATTAGGCGCTGAAACAAAAAATAAAAACGCATCGAAACTGTTTTGTAGTACTTTTTTTTTTATACTACTACCTACTTTGATTTATTTCAACGCTCGCGTAGTAGGTTTTATAATCTCTGAAATAATAATTTAAATAATTATTACACACGATTTTTGGAAGTCGCTTATTTTTCTATTTGTACCGTAACTTCCTGCATTTTTGTTAAATAAAGTTAGCAGACTACAAAATTTTTCTTTGACCAATGTAGTTGCCAAAAATTTTGAATGGGCGCCAAGAAGAAAATGGTTCAAGAGCAAATTTTGTTTTGCATTTTTTAAAATTTTTACATAATTCATTTTGATAACATTTTGGTGTAAACGAATGGGCGTCGTGTTTGAATTGAATTTTCGTTTCCACACAGACTTAACGGCGACGTACAAAATCTTAGCTTAAAATCATAGGTTGATCGTCGTATAATTTTGTTAAATTCATGTGGAAAAGCCCGTTGGATGTAGAAACATTTCCCTATGGTAGTGTGTGTCGGCAGTAAATCCAAACGGAGATGTATATTTGAATTCATCGGCATTTTAAATATCTTCCGCGTTGTTCTGGAATGGGAATGTCCGTGCAAATGCCATAAATAAAACACCTGTTGACAGAATGTAAACAAACCATTAGTTGTGAACCGAACAACACAATAACATCAATGCTCTGCCAACTAAACCACTCATAAAAACGCTATAAAACAGCAAAGCAGGCTTCATTAATCATTCCAATTGGCTGGTCCTGATACTGACCTTACGCAATCTACTGCAGATCTGACATGAATGAAGGAACAGGTAATGTCACACTTCCGATAATAAAGCGGCGATTGGGTCCAGAGCACGTGGTTCGCCCCTCTGCCGGTAGTGTTTTTATTGCATTATTGGTTACTCACGTGTGATGTATCACTAATCTAGTGATCGTTACGACAGGTGACATTGGCACGGGCCAAAGCCGTCTCGAAATCGCATTCTGCATTTTAGTCTCTTGTATTTATTGTATGTAGTTCCTGTTCGGTCGGTCGGGTTCGATCTTTTCACACACATAAATTATCGAACTAGACTCGAATACATACAATAAAACCTGTCGGCCAACAGACAATAAGCATCTTTAAAGCGGCACTTCATTGTAAACCAATTATTAGGGGTAGTTTGTAATTTTATAATAGGTGTAATAACGACGGCCATTGTCGTTGGACCGAAAAACCCCTAAGTACCGATTTAAGAAGTCATAAACAAGTTGCCACCCAATTTTGTAATGGTCAAACCTCAAACGACAATTGTAAATTAATTATTGTATCTTTTATTGCCTCGTGCCTACATGTGCGTTTGAACTACTACCAGTTTAGTTTACTAATATTTGGGCCACGGTCATTTTGTAAATTTGGCCCACATTTTAAATATCAAGAAGGCGCTACTTCTAAATTCTTTCACCCAACTCTTAAGACATTTTTGAGGTTTTGCTAAAAATATTTATCGATTATCGAATTTGTAGATGAATATTTTACACCTGGTTTGACGTCGACAATATCGAGTTGTGTGTGTCGTTTGTAGACCTACTTTAATCGTGGATCAGCGCTAGGGAAAATTTGCCAAGTGGCACTTAGCTCAGAGCATGGGAGGCCAACCACATAGGCGATTGACTTCATCCTGACTATTTTATCCTGTTCACTTTGTACGCTCGCGTTGTTCATTCGCTCTCTAATCTGAAATCGTGCAAGGCAAAGAATAGTTAACATTTTTTAGATTTCTATGTTCCGTGCCCAATTTCTTTGTTTGTTAACTATTTTGGCTCGACTACTACGACGAGTGTACCAGGGATTTGGATCGCTTTGTTGGCTTTCTTCAAGCCACGAATGAGATCGCATTTTTATGCTGCTAAAATAATTTTCAAAATTGGGTTTTACCGTTGAATTTCGGATAAACGATAATTTAAAAAAAATGCTTGACCGAACAAACGGGGTAAAATTTTTGCAAAAACTACGGGTGCAATTTTCGCTAATTGATCCGAATTAGCGCTCCGAAGTTGTCAAGATACTTGGAATGAAATTTGCATTAGAGGATAACGACGTATCTGCGCACTGCGCTATACAAAAAGATGCATTTCGCTTGCGTGGCATATAAAAAGATATGGTAGCAAGCGATTCTCGCCTCTATTAAAATCTCCTTGCTGGGGCCCCAACTCGACGATAAGAGAAAATGTTCCAAGGCGAGATGTCGTCCGTTCGTGTTACAAAACTTTTATTTTTAATGTACAACGAACGTTTCCGTCTGCGCCCGAACGTAGTCGTTCTTTATTTGATTTTCATAAAACAAGGCCAAGCTTTGAACTTTTCACTAGCAAGAACTGAGAGATACTGACGTAGCGAACGATCACATAACTGTGAAAAAAACGAATTTGTCGTTTGAATTGATGATACGTAGAGGCGCTACTTGAGAGTCATGTGACCATGTAAACCTCACTTGTTTGAATGCAACACGTGGATGACTACATTGTCTTTCAATTTAATTGTTTTGAAATAAAACACACCAGCACGACCATGACGAAATTTCACCGTGAAAAGCTCGAGAATTGCGCACGGTAGCACCGAAATTTCAAAATTTCGAAATCTACTCGTCAATTTGTCAATTTTTAATTCCATGAGGTTTCATGTGGGAGTTTTACATTGAAACATACTAAACTTCCATAGTTGTCTTTGTTTATTTTATCCGAACTGAGGGTAGGCGGATGAACTACATATTTTGTATATTATAAATTTACGCCAAAGTCTTAGTATCTTCCAAATTCAGATTAGGTAGGTACGTTTTTTCGGAATAGAGAAACAATTCGGTTGGAATCTACGAGAGGCGTCCAATTATTATGGTAGTTTCTCTATTGGATAACGAGGACTCTACTGATTCAGGTCATGGAATAAATTTGAACTAAGCTAGGTTTCATCCTATGAACTATGTACGTATACACTACGGTATCGCTTAAACAGGATTTTCTTTTTTTTTACGTTCGGGGTAATCTATAATAATTTTGACTGGATATTTTTTATTGCCAAAGCAAACCAGTAACTGTTTCTCGGTACACATATGTTTCTCATTTGCAGTTTTCTCTGTTGAACGTGTACAACATTTGCAATCGTTCTCTTTTTGTTAATTTTCCTATTTTCAAATCATGTTGTCTTTATTGATTTCCAGTGGCGTAACTTGTAATCCGCAAGAGGCATAAACACGGCGGCGCGTTGTAAGCTTCAAATATCAGTTTTCGTAATACAATGGAAAGCAATATAAAATAATTTCGATTTTAAAAAATTAAATTTTTAGAAATTTTGATTAGGTAGTTGTTTTGTTGTAATAATTCTTTTGTTTTTTAAAATACCTCCGTTTGTTTTCTCCAAAGTTGAAACAAAATAACGACGCATTTGTTTTACATTTTTAAACTTACAGATTCAATTTTTGTAAAAATAATTGTTTTACTGCGGCATTAAAGTACTTTATCTGTTTAAGATTATTGCGCATGCGTAGATAGTTGGCGAATCGTCGGAACTCGATTGTGTTTTTTTTATAAAAATTTAAACTTGCTACTTGCTCGATATTTTTTAACGGCGAATCTCATTTTTCATTTTATCATTTAATTATTCATTGTTTTAGCTACCAGTAGTTTTAAAATTCAAGTGTATGTCATCCGAATGCTTCAAGTATTTAGCAAAAAAAGAATTTCGTAGATGGCTGATAAATTTCTTCATTAGTATTGTAGTATTCGTGTTTTAAAAATATATTTCATTGTAATAATATCTTGAATTTTCATTATAAGGGTTAACAACATTTCTAGCTTTTATACACTTTCCACATTTTTAAGAGGGAATAAATAATGAGCAGCTTCTCGTAATAAACGATAAGAAAATTATATTATTTTTATTTCTAATATTAATTAGAAGAGGGAATTTGTAACAATGTGTAAAATGCATGAATTCGAGTTGGAAACTTTTATTGGGTTGTATGTAGATTTTAGAAAATTTAGTTGTCGAAAGAGCTTTATTAATTTTTGTAGTGAGAATGATTAAAAAGAAAATCGACTCAAATTTTAAACAACTTCCATTTAATGCTTTTGCTAAATACAACTCATTCGACATTATATAATGTGTTTGGAAATTGAAATTTATTAAGAGGGTAAAAAAGCTTATATAAAATAAATTCCCAGCAGGATCGCTATCGCCGAAGCTGGAGCCAAAGTAGTGGTGGGGAAACTCGAAAGGCCATTGGTCGGTTACCGTGGCAACGCGCCTACGCCACCCTTACAGTCCTCAACTGATGGGGTAAAAACAAATGCCTCGCTTCGTAGAACTCCGACTCTCGGTGGCTTTGTTCACGCTGAATCCGCCTGCACGCCCCTTATACCATCTTTTTTTACTGCTCTTTTTTATCGGCCTTTTTGTGACGTAGAGGCCGTTTTTATAGAAAAGATTTTCTCTAAGCGAGGTAACTTCGAGAATACATTTTTGGACGGTTTCGAACTTGTTCTACGTTCTGAAGAAAATTAATGTAGAAAATAGCTTTGAGCGCTGCGTGTTGGGGAAAATTTGAAAGTTTGTTAAGTCAGTCATATTTTGTTCTCTCCCGTTTTAGTTTAGTTTGAGTTGGGGTTATTTTGATGGGGAGGGTTGGTATTATATTAGAGGGTCTAGTTTCACTTAACTTTATTGATAACTAACTGACAGGCTTTTCTCTTTTCATTTGCAAAATTTTGCTGCAGCTACATTTTATGTAATTATTTTATCATCCAATATAAATTGACAAATGTTTTTTGAATTTCGTCGCAGCATTCCACGATGCATCGTCAATTATCTCGAATCAATCTAATTATGCGGTTTTCGGGAATCCTCTTTTTTTATTGCTTACAAACAAAATTTTACAGGACGTACATAAAATACGTCTGAATAAAAAAAATCGCGTAAAGAACGTGACTGATCGCACTCGAACAAGAAAATACATAAAAACATTAGCGACGAACGTGGGCATTATGAGCGCCCTAGCGGTGCGTCCTTTATCATCTCGTATAATAACATTTTGCTTTTGTTATTAAATTTTCTTTCCGTGTCTTATTCATTTTTGAATGCATCTCCCCGTTGGAAGCAACAGTCTCGAGGTATGCCAAAACGACAATCGAGCTTCTATTTATCGGCTTTCGACTTAAAATAGTAATACAAATTTTATTATGAGCTATTGCCATTTTCCTTCATGCTGAACTCAAATTTGGATTACGTACAGAAAGAAAATTTGCCAAACGAAAAGTTTTTCTAATTTTGCCCGGAACGCAGATTATAACTAATCGCAATTATGTATATCGCGTCTACGTCTATATAATACGAACGTTGGACCTCGTATCTTATTTTAGTGTTGGAGTTATTTTAAAATTTGTTTTGCGAAACAGAAAGCCGCACGCCACTATGCTGATGATGATAATAATAATAATAATAATGCTTTTATTGCGTTTTGACAATACGTAGAGGTCTGTTATTGTAATCACGTTTATTAGAATCGACTGTCTTTCTTTATCGACTTCTTCTAAAAAAGCAATTCCAATTTACTAATGTTTTAAGTGCTGCTACACATTCACTCCAAGTTATTAAAATCCTTTTACAAAACTAGCCTGTTTGTAGTCGTTCCACCATACACGCCGGGCTAATTTAATTTTACCAGACACAATAGTGTTAGCACGAAATTTAAGTCTTTCCATTTTATAAATAGAAGAATATGAAAATTCAAGCCTAAAATTAACTATAGGTACCATTGGCGTGTCTCTGGATCTGTGCGTCCAACATTATTCACGATATTCTTTTTGGTTAGCGGTGCTGATGAGAAACAGTAATATTTATAAATTGTTATTTCTACAAAATGTTGAGAACCACTGCTTAGGAAAGAATTGATACCTGCTTTATCTACACGTATACCTGAAAATCTAAAAATTAATTTATAAGGTCAGAACCGACTTGAGAAAAATAGGTTTGTTACCTGTCTACCTGGAAATGTTCCATCGGATTCCTTTTTGCATAATTTCGTTCGAATTTATACCTAACGACATATTTCGGTGAATTATTAATATTAATATTACGATTTGTGTAAATACGTTTTCGCACTATGCGGGTAGGTATCTACAAATTTTTACGTGCATTTGGCGAAAAAGATTCGCTAATAAAAAGTTCCGTCTCTAAAATAGCAAGTCTGTTTCATTAACATATTTCAAACAAAATAACCGTAGTTGGGGCCCGTCCCGGCTTAAGGGTGCACCCTTGCTAGGGTAGAAGCCCCTTTATGCTTGCCCGCTATGAGGGTATACAAACGTGGTTGGTTATATATGGAACTTCCTGCAACGACTAAGGCCCTCGCTTCAAAAACGTTACTGGGGGCCAACGTTTGGCACTTACACAATTACACTCTGGATATTTTTAAAATTATGTAATTTTTTTGATGAATTAATATTGGTAGTGCAAATTCTTAGCGTAGCCGGATCCGGATTATCGCAAAAAATCTGAAGATGAGAAACGTACGGTAATGGATCGGTGGAGAAAAGTTAAACAAGTGTCAAACTGATATAACTCTGAATATTATATAGTTTATAAATTAAAAAGCCCATTGATCACTTATTTGAAAAGTTTGCAATACGATTCGAGGTAATTTTGTTTAACAAAGCACGCAAAATAATTTTGACTAGTATAAAATGATGGAGAGCTCGGCGATGTTAACCTCATTTGGACGAAGCGACGTGAATGTTATATAGTTGTAGGATTTATATTTTATGGTATTTTGACTTCATAAGTGGATGATATTGAAATAACAACGTTTGTATTTTATCGCAAATTTTCCAATACTTGCTACTTTCGTAAATTACGAGCATTTTCAGAATAAACGGGAGTAAGCTGTAATTTTTTTATAAAGAACGATTCGAGCATAATTTAAATACGAGCTGGTAACTATAACGACTACGTTAGTTGATGATGATAGAGTTCTTGTGGTAATTTCACAAGGTATACTGGAATAAAGCATGATAACCTTGAACAGTTTCTCAGGCAGAGTAATCGGCCTTCGCTATTAGTTTGTTGCCTGCCTGACCGGCCGCTGGCCGCTCCACTCTCTCGTTCACTCACCAACTTGCTCAATCTTGACTATACGTATTTCTAGCCAATCAAGAGCCGCTAACTTTTAGTAAAAATGTCGTAATTATAATTATTACCTGGAATATTATTTTTTGTTTTAAATCTAATTGAACACGCCATTTTTAACTAAAACAAAAGTCCGTATCTTGTAGGGACCTATTACTTAGGTATTTTACTAACTAAAGAAAGTAAGCCAAATGTTAGAAAGTTAAGTAGTGATTCAGGTTTTAATAATATAAAGTATAGGTCACAACGGAGCTTACTTTTGCTCATTACACACTCATTGTTAGGTTTCTAGTTTTTCTGACTACATTTCAAAATTTAAATTATTTTGACGTCGCGTCGTTCATGATATCGCGACGGAGCTAACGATTTTTTTAATTTCAACAATCCCTGCTTAGGTATTTTTGTTCTAATCCATGAGTGCGTTCTTGCAAACTAGAGGAACTCGTATTATTATGTAGCGGTATCGAAACTGTTCGCACCATCTGCTGCAATTAGAAGCAATTTAGAAAAAATTCAGTGACTGCAGGCTACAGGACAATCAAACTAATGGAGGAAGATTAAATATTTCAATATTTTTTTTACTCTTTAATATTAAAATATTATGCCGTTTGATGAAGGATAAATAAATTTACTCCTGTGGTCAGTCCTAATTTGAGTATGTACCTAGTTGAAATCGAGTAGGTAGTTTAACGAAAAAACGCTTCCAGCTCAATAATAAAACAAACTTTGAATATTTTTTATGTAATGTTTGGGTTAAGGCAGTTTATCCATGACTGATATAATTTAAAAAGAAAGTTCCATCTATTTTTAATTGTAAATTTAGTTTATTCAAAAGAATAATTTATTTACGCCCAAAAAAATATTTTTCAAACGAGATTTTTAATTTTTAAACAAGTTATTCCAATCCTTTAAATGGCAACAGGAAGAGTTTTGCATTTTCTGAAGAAATATTTTATACATTTTTTTATTTTGGTGATATACAGTTGAATTTGACAAGTATTGAACTGAGTATTTGGTTTTATAGAGTGCATACCTACTTAGGTACGTGAAAGGGGGGGGGGGTAAATTATCGAATCAACCAGGTTTCAATTAATTTTGAACTTTCGTATCCCGGATTTATGACGCTTGCGAACTATTGATTGTTTAAGGCGGTATTCCAGTCTACAATTTCGAAAAAATCGATTTTCTTCTCAAGTTGACAAACGCGGTTTTTAAGTCCTGGTCGACATCTCAAATTCTATTTGACCGATTAATGTCTTGTATATGTTGCTTTATAGCCCGTACCTTAGAAAATGCTAAATTATTATTATTATTTTTAAAAAATAAGAATTTTTTTTTAATAGACAGCCGCCAGAATACCGAATAATAATAATTTAGCAATTTCCAATATACGAGCCATAAAACAACATATACTGAAGATACACATTAAATTTTAAATTAATTGGTCAAACAGAATTTGAAAAAATAGTTTTGCATAAAACGCATTTTTCGACATTTAAGAGTTTGTACTTGAAGAAAATGGGACAAAAATCGTTTTTTTCAAATTACTAGACTAGAACAACGCCGTAATGTAATCGAATTAAGGTCTTTTTAAAGAATGTGAAATTATTGAACTAGATTCTAACTCTTGAATGTCTAAAATCAGTGGCTTTCGACTTGTGGATTAGACATTTTTAGACAGACTAATTAAGACTAATTAAGTTCTGGAATGGGACATTTCGTCTTCGTCGTTGAATATCTAATGTTTAATTTTATAATGTCAAAATTGAGCATCCGGAGCATTTTTTTCAAAAGGTAGGGAGCTAACTATGCTTTTTAAACATAAATATACAGTATAATAATATATTAAAATTTAAAAATGAACAGATTAATTAAACAATAAAATTAAAAATATTTTTATTGTTGCACCCAGAATAACTCAGAACTAACTAAAAACTCTGAAGAAGACCAATATAAATGGTTGAAACCGTTCAGCAAATATATCAAAGTAGCTTTATTTGTGTAGGACCCAAAACACCTACTATTAATTATTCCATCATTCAGTTCGATAAAACTTAAACTAGACTGTTTTGGTACATAAATAACTATTACTTTTTAAACTAAAAGTTTCCAGGACAACTGTAAAATGTTGCTAATCAAGTTAGTGTCTACTAAGGGAAATATATTATTCATTGTTTGTTACTTAATTAAGGAAATCATGAATATACCTACCTACTGCATAATCTACTACAGTTTTATGAAAATTCTAAATAATTCAACGTAAAAGTATCAAAAGAATTTTTGAACGCACTTGCGGAATCGGGGTTTGGGGAAAACGTTTCTTAAGATTTTTTCAAGATTTGAAAAATGGGAACTGAGATTTACGGGAAAAATTGATATGTTGTTTTTTTAGAGAGCAGCGAAAGCTCCGCAGATATCGATTGAGATTTTTAATATCAACCAAGATGTTAATCTGTTGCAATAATTGTAGCCGACTGTTAATCGATTTTGTATTTCAAATTTATTATTCCGTCAGTTTGTAAGTATTTTCTAGGCAAATGTTAAGTCGGGAATACCGACTTCGTATACTATCATGATGTCCTTAAGAGAAATTTCCCGTCTGACGTCATGACAGTACATTTATTATTTAATATCAAATTATTTAAAATAAGAACTTTTTTTTTATTTCTTTAGTATTTTTTAAATTTTGCACCGTTTTCGAGTTATTAAAAAGGTGTAGTCATACTCGACCTTGCCAGGACGAGTGTACCTTTAGTGCAATATATGTAAATTGTTTTCTCTCACTCTCTCGGCTTAAATAATAACGCGTTTGGAACATTGTTGCCTATGAAAGAAAGTCGGTATGTTTATTTCACTTCTATAAATACTTTTCACTACACAATTGAAATGATTTTAATTTGACTTATACAAACATAACCTAAAATGTTGAAATAACCGCCAACTCGTTAAAAAATCAATTTACAAACCTGTCACTGATATTGTAAGAATTTGACACTATTTTAGTCATATTATCTAGATAATAAAAAATAGAAACAATAAGGGCCAATTTCATTATATAAAACTTAATCGAGCATTAAAATTTAATCGTAGGATTAGAATCAAGCAGACCAATGAAAACCATCAGTTCTTCTATTAAATTTTAAAGTCGGATTAAGTTTCGTTATGAAATCGGGCATTAGAAAACAAATTCAGTAAAAATTATTAAATCAAATGTCAGATAAAACGTCAAGTTAGTGATGACTATTAGCTATTGCGGTATCTATCCAATGGGACACTCTCAAAACGATTCGGTGCTTTTGGTGTGTTAAAAAAGTTAATTATGCTCTCGCTATTAGTTTCGATTCCATGAATAGGTTTTGCCTTTTGATTTTACGGATTTAAAAAAAAATACGGAACCGGGCGAGGAGACGGGACCAAACAAATAGTTCTGTTTCCTTCTCTAGACTAACCTAATATCAAAACTATTAAAATCGAAATATAGATAACAATAATATGCGAGACATTAAGGTCGGACTTTTGACTGATTTGACGTGGAATGACGTACAACGAATAACTTGTAGACAAATGTTGTGTTATTTGTAAAATTATCATAAATCATAAGATTTGTAACAGTTTGTTTTTGTTTGCAGAACTGTGCCATGATGGGTCTGCAGGGTACTTCAGGGAAACGTAAGCTAGAAGCAGCAGTAGCACCAGGTGAACTTTCTCCAGCAAAAAATGGTCGTTGGGAAGCTCAAGATTGTATAGCGCGACTACAAGCCGTAGCTGTACCAAGCGATACGTGGCGATCACCGACACCTTCGTTGACGGCCACTCTTCTCACCGACGATTTTGACGACGACGACGATTTTGAGGACGAGCTATCAGATGACGATCGCTATCCGGGAATACCGGAACCTGCACGTTATCCGCAACCGCAATACTCGCGATACACACCCGACTACTGGCAGTATTATCAACCACCGCAACAGCAAACAATACGTTGTGACGAAAATGGAAAATCGTACCTGGAATTAGGAGCATCTCCGCCACAACAAACGAGATGTTGTGACGGCAGAACAAGATGGTGCCACATTCCTTGTTATAGACAAAGACGACTTGCGGTGCTTAATTTATCAATGTGTAAACTAGCTAGGTATAGACAATGTTCTGATCCATCGTTACGGCGGTCAGTTTTAATATGTAATACTTTGAGAAGGTTAGAACGCGAAATGGAATCTGATCCACCCGAACCAAGTTATTCAACGTTACCCGAATTACAAGCGCCAAGTAGACTATCACCCGTTGCACCTGAACAGCCCACGTACGAACAAACACTTAGAGAAATGACTTGTTCGTCGGGTAGAACAACTCCTTTCCCCACATCGTCGATGGACACGGATTCGGGTATAGGCGACGACGATATGACAAAACCCATCAATTGGGGGTCCGTTTTAAGTTTAACAACACAAACAGATTTAGAGCCTCTAAATAACAACGAGTTTTATACGGAACTTGGTTTAACCAACGAAGCGAACCACGATTGGAAGGAGGCGTCGACGTCGAGAATTGATGATTGGGACGGTTTTATGCAAGTGTTAGTTGGTGGAACGTAGCATTAATTATTGTGGATTCTTGTCTCCCCTACTGGTTGTGATTTTTAGATAAAGACAATTTTAGTGCGCGTGTTGGAATTGTGCAGCTATTGTTGACTATTTTTATTTTTATATTTAATAGTAATTAAAGAATTTTATCTTAATAATATAATGAAGGAAGGACTCGGTACTTCTGGTACTTGGTACTTAGACGTATTTTAACGATTCTCGAAATACCTTTGTTATACTCTAATAATAATGTGGTTTTGATCTCCGTCGCTCAATAATACTTTAAACTCCATCTCAAGAGTTTAAGTTGTTCATAATTATTATTATTATTATATTATTATTGAACTGGTGTTATAGACCCGTTTTTCTCGGGCAATATTCCTGGTGTACATATATACATAGCGGTTGCTGTACATACTGTACATAAGAGTTTTAATCAGACTAGAAATGTTTTTTTATAGTAATTCAAAATATATATGTTATTTAAAGAAAATTATTATTAATGTCTAAATTCGATAAGAAAATTTCGAAAACTTAGATTATTTTACATCTTTGGTTTGTTATTATCATTTGTTTAATTATAAAAGTCTCCCAAACTGTTTAACTAGCTAAGTAATGTTCACTTACAGGGCATACAGTTCCTCAATTTTAAAGTTACCATAGTCGAAGCTACATAAGATGCTTATACTCTTACATTTCTTATACAAGATAATTCTACTTTTAAAATCGCCGTTAAGGTCAAGGAATTGCTTTTATATTAACCGAATTATCTTGTATACGAATAAAGTGAATTTAATTATTGTAAATTAATTGCAAAATAGTTTTATTTTCATTGACATGTTCAAAAAAATGTTATTCAACGGTGAATTTTTGAATCTATCCCAAGTTGTGATGGTGGCAAAGTTACTTACTATTTTAAGTGTCTTCCGTAAACGTAATTTATGTTCGAGACCTGCAAGCACAAATTTACACCAGTGATTTTATTTTCTTTATATTTTGCAATTAACCAGAAAAACGTTTTGTAAAATTTTTTAATATTAATTATGCTATAAATGAAACACAAAATCAATCGATATTGAAGTGCAAGAATTTTAATATCGGCTACCGTTTATGTTTCACTTATTGGAGACATTGAAACTTGTCAATTAAAGTCTTCTTTTATGAAAGTAGTAAAATGTGTTAACAGTTGGGAGCAAAAATCTAGTCTATTGTAGCCATTATCGACTTAAGAAGTATACACGAGCCAGTATTATTAAAAACAAAACTTTTTTAACTTAAATAAAATGATACTCGTTCAAACCGTCCTAAACTTCTTAACGGATGATGGTTATTGTAATGAGATTTGTGCGGACATTAATTCACTATGAATCTTGCCATGACAATTTTATTATGTTTAATTTTCCCAATTTTCGTTTTGAGAAATATGTTTTTTGGGACCTGCATGGTACAATGGAATTGAGCGTTTTAATGGTAGCTAGTTATATCAGGTAAAAACGAAAGCAAATCGGGGGCGTATAATTTATTTGTAAAAGCAAAGCATGGCTCTAAATGCAACATAGAAAATATATTTTTGAAGTACTTTTTTTAAGTTCTAAACAAAATAAATACAAGGGCACAAAATACTGTTATATGAAAATTGAAATAGCTAATTGTTGTGGTACGATAAAAAATTGTAATGTTAATTTGTTGAGATTCCATTAACAAAATAGTTTAATATGAGAAAACTGAGGCAATCAATATTATACAGTTTTTATAAAAAAAAAGAATAGCTGTGTTTTATTCTAAAACTAATATGGAAATAAAATTTTAAAAGTATTTTGATAATGCAATAAGAAACTCGGAAACTTGTTGTTTCTTGGCTCGATTTCTATTAAAAATTAAAAATTTATTTATTAACTCACTTACAACGATACACAAAATATTTATTAAATAAATACAAACTTACGATTTTTGATTTTTAATGGAAATCCAGCTTTAGTTATGAATTTAATTACTTGTACTTCGTCCCCACATCGACGTGATGTCAATAATAATTACGTACAACACTGAATGTGTGCAAGTAACATGTGATATCATGTAATATGTTAGTGTTAAGAATATAAATTGGTATATATATATAAATAAATCTATATATATGCTATTATTACATCGTGTTTTGTTTTTCTTTCCCAATACATGTTCCAGTATTTTCTTTTATTCGATAAAATAATCGTAGGCACACTAGAGCCACACAGTATTTAATCACATCTTTAAAATTTTACTGATTTTTGAACGATTGTAGTATTTAAATCGATTTCTATTGTAACTAGAAATGCATGGTTTATTAATTCGATAATTCTTTTCTGGTAAAATTTTGAAAATGTGACTTAATAGTACCGTGGTTTTGAGGTCCAGAAATTTGTTTTCTATTGCCTATTGTATTACTTGATAATATAATTGTTATGATGCTTGATGACCATACTTAGTAAGTATACATTTACACTATTTTATTAAATTTTTTTTATAATTTTAGAAGCTACACGTATTACGAGGACAACGTTTCTTATGTGTGGTCGGATGATATAGATAATCTTGTCAATTTGATAGATCTGAACAAAATTAAATTTTATTTTATTAATTATAATGTATGGGCTATGGCGTGACCAAGGATTTTGCCTAGATTCGTTTTCTATAAAAAATTAATGAAAGCATTTAAAAAAATCGTTGGTCACGTTAAAATTACTATTTGAATAATTATTCCAATAATCGACCTTTCTTATTTTTTTTACATTTACATATTGCCGTTAATTTCTCTACAGCAGACTACAATTTGTTAAAATTTATCAAAACAGCAAATTCTGGAAGGTTTGCTTTTATGGATAATATCAAAATCACTTTTGCATCTGGGATGCAATGAACAGGAGGGAAAGTCTGCAGCAAAAACTAACAGCAATTTTTTTTTACTAAAATTTATGATAAAAGTGAACGAGACAAAAACACATGCAAGACATTAGAACAACAAAGAAGAGTAAATAGGGAGTAATTCACCTCAATAAATGAATTTAAAGACTTCTATGAAGTAGGCATATTCCAAAGGAACGTATACCCAAATGTATACCTGATTAAATAAAAAAAATAAATGCCTTCATCTGAAATTACCAAATTTTCCGGTACCAAAATAAAATTTGCTTGTTTCTTTCACTTTTGAATTTTTCTAAATTTTTAGTTTTTTGACTTTCGGTGTTTTATTTTATTTCATCTGTTACAGCTTTTATTCTCAATTAATTAGAAGTGCATAGTTGAAACTATCTTAACTTAACGCATCGCAAAAAATTAACAAGAATTTCTAAGATTTCCTCGATTTTTTAAGATTTTCTGGGATTTCCTAAGATTTCTTCAAATTTTTCATAATTTTCTTGGATTTCTTTAAATTTTCCTGCATGTGAATACTATGAATTTATCATCAATATGATGAATTTTGTTCATCGGCGCAAAAAATCATGAAATTTTTTCAGCAACCACTTTTTTTCAGTGAAGGTATGATCAATATGTGAACGAAAACTCGTCATATACTGCGCATCAAAATGTGGCTAATGTGCCGAGACAATATTTAGGCAATCTTATTCATCTGATACAAAATCATTACGTGATAAAGTAGAGAGAAAAGTTCAAGTAGAGCAGCTCAGATCTCATAAACTTTCAAAATAAGAAAAGGCATGACAAATGAATGCATCCTCTCTCTAATATTTCTCAATATCTATGGTGAACACATTAAGCGCACGGACACCGTCATTTCGGCGATTCCAGTTCGGCACCGTCATTTCGGCGACTCTGTTTCGGCGACAGTCAATTCGGCGACCCGATATTCGGCTATGATAGTTTCGGCGATTCCAATTCGGCACCAGTAGTTCGGCGATTCCGATTCGGCGACAGTAAATTCGGCTACGTCGATTCGGCGACGGAGGATATACTTTTGGTTTATTCAATTCTAAATTTAAAATTTAAATGTATAAAAAAAACTTTAGTACGGACGAATATGGCTTTTACCTCCTTTAAGTAGATCCCTTTTTTGTTATTTGCTGCTTTTCAATAATACTGATTGTATTAATCTTTCCTGGGTTGTTTTTCAATACAATTCTTATACATATACTCGTATATCCTTTTTTTCAATAATACTTATTGTATTAATCTTTCCCTGGTTTTCCCTATTTCAATACAATTTTTGCATATATCCACCTTTTCAATAATACCTTATTGTATTAATCTTTCCTTAGTTTCCCCATTTCAATACAATTCAGCCTTTTCAACTAAATAGTTAATACCATTTTCCTTAAGTACATATCTTTTCAAAATTTCAATTAGTCCTCCACTTTTAGTAACGGTTTTCGAGTTGATTTTTTAGTTAGTTGAGTTTGGGCGGTGGAATAGTCAGTTGAGTTGGGTTTTGGTATCAAAGTGAACAGTTTAGTTTACACAAGTAGTGAGTGGAAGCGTTTAAGCATAACACGCTAAAGGTAAGTAACTTAAGTAAGTTTATAAGATTGCAATAATTGACATTTTATCTCCAGTTTACAGATTTCGCTGTATAGATTTTAATAAGAGTGCTCAAGTGTAGTATTAGGAATCAATATAATAATTTTCAATTTGCAATACAATGGAAGAAACTCAAATGATTTTAACCAAACGAAGCAACGAAAAATATGCTAATGATGGGTACCTCTATGTTAAAGATAAAATTAACACAGATGGTACTATTCAATTCTGGCGATGTGAAAGTAAGCACAAGGGTTGCAATGGCAGAATATGGACCAATATTGGAGACGGTTCGTTCAATTCCCAGCGAAGGGAGCATTCCTGCAGAACCGTAGGAAATGCAGAAAACGTCGAACTTTAAAGACTTAATACTGCTATAAAACTTTTAGCCGAAAATACAATGGAAAATCCATCGCAAATAAGAGCACGGGCTATTGCAAATGTTCCTGATGCCATAAAAGGTAATATTCCAAGCAATTCTGTCATGAGCAGAACGATACAACGGAGACGTAACCAAAATTCTGAAGCACCAGCAAATCCGGAATCTAGGGAACTAATAATCATACCGGAATGTTATTCCACTTATGAGTTTAGACCTGATAATTTTGAGAGATATCTTTTAGCCGATTCAGGAAGTGAGAATTTGGACTCTGAACGTATTATGATATTTGGAAGAGAATATAATTCCAGTTGGAGTGAAAGTATGTTTGAATTGTTTATGGACGGCACTTTTCTAATTTGTCCGTCTCTTTTTTCACAAGTATTCGTTATACTTGCTAGAAAAGATGGAAGAGCAGTGTTTCCTGTTTTGTTTTGCTTACTACCCAATAAGAGAACAGAAACTTATGTGAAATTATTTAATATGATCCGTGAATTGTGGCCTCAACTAAATCCGTTGAGTATAAGTGTGGATTTTGAGCTTAGCATTCATCAAGCGATTCGTGAAGTATTTCCTGACGTTAATATACATGGCTGCCTATTTCACTTAGTGAAAAATTTAAAAAAACATTTATCGTCAAATAATCTTTTAAAAAGATACAGTACCGATGTAGACTTTGCATTGCGTGCAAAAATGGTTACTTCGATTGCGTTTGTTCCCGAGAATGACATTTTACACGCAATTACAAGTTTGGAGAATGATTTACCACCAGAATTAGATCCAATTTTAGAATGGTTTACAAATACATATATTGGACGTCTTAGAAATAATGGTACTAGAAATACTCCAATGTTTTCTTCAAATATTTGGTCTGTGTATCAACGCACGTTGGATGGAATTGATAGAACTAATAATTACGCCGAAGCTTGTCATCGAAAAATACAATTAGGTTTTGGTAGTGGTATATTTCATCCAACGTTGTGGACCTTTTTGGATAAATTAAGACGTATTCAAAAAACTTTCGACACAGAATACGAACGTATTCTAGCCGGACATGCACCTCCTAAAAAAAGGCCGCGGTACGAAGCGGCTGATTCTCGAATTTTGGCGAAGGTAACCAATTATAATTCTAATAATGTTATAGAATATCTTCGCGGTATAGCTTATAATTATAACATGGATTAAAATTTGTTTAATTGCTTGTATGTATATGACCTGTGATGTATGTATGTAAATAAATATTTAATTTAAAAATAAAAAATAATTTTTTTTATATTATAATAGGTAATAATAAATACTATGAACTTTTTTCGACCCTGTATTTATATTAATAAACAATAATTTTTAATTATTTAAAATAATAATTTTAGTAATTCTTTCGTATGACTCAAAAAATCCAATAATTAAATCCATCTTCTTGTTTATTAATAAATAATAATTTAAATAAATTTCCCGTCGCCGAATCGACGTAGTCGAATTTTTTGTCGCCGAATGGGAATCGCCGAAATGCCGGTGCCGAATTGGAATCGCCGAAACTAACATAGCCGAATATCGGTTCGCCGAATTGACCGTCGCCCAATATGCGGTGCCGAATCGCTTTCGCCGAACTGCGGTCGCCGAAATGACGTGTACCGTTAAGCGCATGGTTTTGGAAGACTTGAATGAGCAAGTTTGGATTGGCGCAAAGAGTATCACTAACTTGCGATATACCAATATGCTGCAATGTTAGATATCATAGAAGAAGAAACCCTGCAAAAAAAGATTTATTCTTCTTCTTTGTCTAGGTGCTAGTGGAACATCATCTAGTAATAATGGAAACTAAAATTCTAATTATCCACCAATTGTCTGATGTATTTTTGTGGAACAAATAAGGAAAAACTCCGCCTCGCTGACCGAGACCTCTTAAAAAATCCTGGCTTCAGTTGGCTCAGACTGATAGCACCCAGTAAGGTGTATTGAGCTACATTCATTAGTGCGGTCATAGGATTAAAATCCAAACGGGCGCTTAAAGGTCTCAGTTAGGTAGACTACCACCAAGTTGCCAACACGCAGGGCTAGCGCGGCGACTCATTAGCCAAAACCCTCAACACCCTATGAAATGACGAATTTAAAAACATAATGTACCCAACTGGGTAGGGCAATTAGCCCGGAATCCAACACCGCAATGCCGGTCCGCCTTATGGATTCTGGGATTACACAGATTAGCCTACATAGTGATGCAGATAAATAAAAAGAAATCACTGAAAATCGTACAAATATATGCCCCAACCACATCATACGACGACGACGACGACGTTGAATACATTTCGAAAACCCAAGACGAACATACCACTCGATATACGCTAATAATAGGAGATAAAAAAAATAGCTTTGAACAAACTGATAATTATATAAAATAAAGAAGAATATCAAAACGCGATATCCGTGAAATTGAGAGAGGGTAGAGAATGACAAGACAAAAGCATGGAGGAGATAAATGACGCTCACACTATGACTATTCAACAAACCTACCACACAATGCTAAAAAGAAGCAGGAGAAAAAAAGACGAAGCTTTAAATTTTGCTGTTAGTAAGATGATATATAAACGTAGAACATTAATAGAACAACGCCAACAATCCATAGAATTTACGAACTAAATAAACAAATCAGGAGCTCAATCAAAGAACATAAGAAAAAAAAGATGGAAAAATTCTACGGAAAAGTAGATATATACATCAAAAGCTAAAAAAACTAGAAACAAAACTAAAGCAAAAGATAACAAACGTCAACTCCGAAGATATGCCGGATATAACCGAAAAAGAAATAGAAACCGCATTGAGGGGAATTAAAAACAGCAAAGCCCCGGGAAAAGATGACATTGCAAAAGAAATGCTCCAGAGGGTGGAAATAGCCAACTATCCCCCCATAACACTGCTCCCACAAATATATAAGCTGCTCACAGAAATTATCACCAAGAGAATTAACAACAAACTTGAATTATATCAATCCCGTGAACAGGCAGGTTTCAGAAGAGGATTCAGCACATGTGACCATTTACTAGCAATCCGAACCCTCTTGGAGAAGGCAACGGAATACCATACCTTTGTACTTGGGATTTAAGATTTATAGATTACGATTAGGACACAATAGAAACATGGGCACTAGAAGAGTCAGTCTGGAATAGCTAAATCGACCATCCGGACACGGACAACTAGGCGAATCCCGCTAGGCAACGTATAACTGGGCAACGTATAACTGGGCGACGGACAGCTGGGCAATTGGTAAACTGGGCGATTGGTAAACTAGGCAATGGTCAACTGGGCAATGGACAACTGGGCAATTAGTAAACTGGGCGATTGGTAAACTAGGCGATGGTCAACTGGGCAATGGACAACTGGGCAATTGGGAAACTGGGCGATGGACAACTAGGCATTGGTTAAACTAGGCGACGTATAATTGGGCGAAAAAATAATAAATTATATTTGTTTAAGGAGTTATTATTCGAGTTAACGATTATTAACAAGATTTCGGACTTGTTACACTTTGGAACTGAGATATCGAGTTGTTTACATTTCGACTTTTTGCATCTTAGGAAAAAAGTACATTTAGGTGTACTTTATAAACCTTTGAAGGACACTAGGACATCATTCAAAAAGAAAGTACTGTCCTACTAAAATAAGTACATATGGTCACCCTACATATAATATAATGCCTTGAGTGACCGTTTTCCAGTCTACCATCGCCTAGTTTATCCATCGCCCAATTTACCAATTGCCCAGTTGTCCATTGCCCAGTTGACCATCGCCTAGTTTACCAATCGCCCAGTTTACTAATTGCCCAGTTGTCCATTGCCCAGTTGACCATCGCCTAGTTTACCAATCGCCCAGTTTACCAATTGCCCAGTTGTCCGTCGCCCAGTTGACCTTCGCCCACTTTACCAATCGCCCAGTTATACGTTGCCCAGTTATACGTTGCCCAGTTATACGTTGCCTAGTGGGATTTGCCTAGTTGTCGCGTACCGTATATATCAGGCATCCAAAATAACAGTCAAGGTATATGCTGAAACAAATTCAATACCTTAAAAAGACGAGTAAGATAGAGTGACACTATGGGTCCAAAACTCTTCATCACCGACTTGGAAGATGTTTTTAAACAATTAATTTGGGAGAAAAAAGGCATAAACGTAAACGGTGATCGTTTCAGCCACCTCAGATATGCAAATTATATTATCATCATCGCCGAGAGCAAAAAATAGCTGCAGATTATGATGAATGACCTCGACATAAGCTCCAAAAAAGTTGGCCTAAACATCAATAACAATAAAATAAAGGTCATGACAAACGCAGAAGATAGACTAAATATCACGGTTGACGGAGAAAATTTTGAACAAGTCACAGAGTATATATACAGGGTGGCCCACGGCAGACGCTTAAATTTGAAGAGAGCATTGCTTCCTTTCTAATGATCCTCGACGGTTGAAAATGGGGCGGTTCGAAAGAGGGGGAAGGGAAGTTTATGTTCCACGCGGTGGTTTGGTCGTTTGAACAATGTGTTTTTTGTGTGCAAACCTATTTTTCGAACGCCTGTTCGATCCTTGGGAAGGGGAGGGGATGGATGGAGCTGGAAAACGTCTGCTTTCAGCAGGATGGGGCTTTCAAGAGCCCGAGCGCCTCATATCCCTAACAGACGATTTGAACTAGCCAGCACGCTCTCCTGATTTTTTCTTGTGGGGATATCTAAAATCTTTGGTTCACATCGATCATCCCAGGACCCCGGTAGCCCTCAAAAAGAATATTCGAGCCCATATAGCCGAAATTCCTGTATTAATGTTTCAAAGAATGCACGAAAACTTTAAAACCTTGTAAACTTAAATATCCCATGTTAATAATAAAACCGGAAAAAAATAAAAAAATTGGTAATTTTGTAACAGTCTGGGTTTTATTCCATTTTCAAATCCATGCGTCTGCCGTGGGGCACCTTGTACCTGGGAGAAATCATCAAACCAAACAAAGAAAATCAGGAATCTGAGGTCATTAGTAGAGTGAAGCTGGGATGGGTGGTTTTCGGAAAACTGAGCTACATATTCAAAAATAAAACAATCCTCCAGAAACTAAAAACCAAAGTTTACGACCAATGCATTCTTGCATACTACCAGTACAAGGGTCACAAATGGACACTTACAAAAAGAATATGGACAGGCTCACAAAATGCCAAAGAGGAATGGAAAGGCAAAAGCCCGCGATCTCCTTAAGAGATAGAAAGAGAAATGAGTGGATCAGGGGGAAGACCAAGGTGAGGAATATACGTGAAATGGTAGCGACACTACAGTGGCGATTGCGGGAGACAGTGGAGACCATGACTTAGCGGAAGAGCGAGGAGGAAACCACAAATGAGATGGACCGACGACCTAAAGAAGCATGCGGGACTACATTAGAGAAGAAGAGCGGAAAGTAGAACGGGGGAAGGAACTTGAGGAGGCATACATCCGAAAATGGATTGAATGAAGGCTGAAAGAAGAAGAAGTAAGGAAAATAGTTCACACTGAAACGTCGCTGATGCTTTGATGCTGTCTAGGACATTTCTCCATCACTACTTTGCCGTCGTAGTCGACTCATGTTGCCGTCAGAAATTAAGTATTCAATTTCTTAATATTAATATGAACATTTATGACATTTTTTTAAGAGAATCGAATTTAACACTATACATTTTATAATTAAGTAATAAAGTTCGAAATATTTTTATTGTTGCACCCACAAAAAGTTCTGAAATTCTGAAACACACTAATGAATGCTATTAAACTCTTATAAATACACAAAAAGGAGACCCTGCAGATATTGAGAACTATGGACCAATAAGTCTCTTGTCACACCTATACAAGATGTTAACAAAGATAATAACTGGACGACTCACAAATAACCTGAACTTTTATTAGCCAGTTGAGCAGTCAGGTTTTAGAAAAGGATTTGGTACCAGTGACCACTTGCAGATTGTCAGAACTTCAATTGAAAAGTGCGAAGAGTACAACGTGCCTCTAAATCTGGGATTCGTTGGCTTTAAAAAAGCATTTGACACGGTGGACTTGTGGGCGGTATTCCAAGCCCTGAATGTCGCTCAGATGGACTCGTGATATACGATTTTATTGAAGGATATATACAAAAATGCCACAATGAACGTAACAATAGATGAAAACACAATAACAAGAAAGATTCCTATACATACATAGAGGTGTTCGATAGGGAGATAAAATATCCTAAAAACTGTTCACATTAGCCCGAGAAAATATATTCAACGAATTAGAAAGGAATGAAAAAGGAACGAATGTCGACGGCGCACTACTAAACCATTTCCGATTTGTAGACGACATTGTTATTATTAGCACAAAAACCGAAAAACTGGAACAAATGTTGAACGAACTGGTCAGGGCATCCTAGGAATGCAAGGGAAGAGCATTCCAACAGCGATAGAAAATTCAAATTAGGCCAACAAGCCTAATAACTTCTGTACTTAGGACACTTAATGACGTTAGGAAAACAAAACTAAACAGCGGAAATCTCAAGAACAGTGAAACTGGGATGGATAGCATTCAGAAAGCTAGAATGGATCCCGAAAGATAGTGGTATATCTAGGTGCTTAAAAAGAAAGGTATGTGATCCATGCATCCTACCAGTACCGACCTACGGAGTAGAAACACTAAAGTTGACAGTTAAGAGCGCATGGAGAGAATGAAGCAACGTATGCTAGAAGTGAGTCTACGTGGCAAAATAAGAAACTTAGAACTTCGGAGACAAACAAGGGCAATAGACGTCACGAAAAGAGTTGCAGAGTTGAAGTGGAGATGGGTCTAGAACATTGATAAATAGAGTGATCGAATGGCGTCCGAGGACTACAAAGAGAAGGGCCAGTAGACCCCAAAAGAGGTGGTCAGACGACATAAAACAAACTTCCGGTAAACAGTGGCAACAAGTGGAACAAAATAGGGAAGAATGGAAGAGTATGGGAGAAGCCTATGTCCAATAGTGGGTGAAAGAGGGCAGAAAAGAAGAAGGGCGAGACTTGGACAAACTTCTTTTTTGGTTGCTTTTTTTCTGAAGATCATCTTTAATCAATTCATGAGGAAATTTGGGAAAACCTTTCAGAAATGTCCTAAAAGGATATCTAGTGCACTAAAATTTGTTTTGTGATTCGCCTCTCGACATAGATGATGAGCTACATATTATATAATATATTGGTTGATAATTTTAAAAAGCATTCTTTCTTCTTGTTCCTTTTTATTATTATTAAAGATCTGATATGGACGTCGACATAACTTTTCGGATTCTGTCTGTTCAGTAACAAAAATTAATGAAAATATATGCTGTCAAGAACTTTTTTCAAGACAATGATGATTTTCACATGCTAATAGTTGATATTTCATTGGTAGTTACTGCAGCGTCTTGGATGAAAGGTCTTATTGTTATTTTTCTTACTTTTTTAGTTTGTTTGTATGTTTCCCAATTAAGATTTACTCAAATCTATAATTATTTAAAATTATAAATGAAAATTAAATCATTTATTTTTAAAATATCTTCTAAAAAGGATAATAAAGTCATATAAATAGCCATGGCAGATTTTTTCTTATTTTCTAAATAAAAATTAAAAATTAAATCACATTATTTTTTTTAAATGTTTTTCAAAAAGTATGATAGTGTCATGTGGATTCATGACGTACAATAGTTCCAATAGCTACCTCAAGAAATGAATAAGCAATTATCCATTTGGCCTATTCTCGAGTTGTTTAATGGTTATTCTATCAATCATATATTATCTACACATCCATCATATTATCCACACATCCATCATATTATTTTTCTTATCATTCAATAGATCGATGATTTAAATGTTTTATTGGTTTTCGTAAATGTACGCAGTACATAAGAAGAGGTTTCAAAAGTTTAAATGACTGCCCCAATTATTACTATTCTTCTTTATTAATTGTTTTCATTTTTCAGCTAAAATTTTGTATTACAAAAATTTCTGTGTTTCTTGTATACCTATAGATAGCAAGTAATATAATTTATAATGTAAAATTTACTAGAAAGGTGGAAGGCGGTATTTATAAATAAAGCAAACTTAATTTGTAACAAGAAATGGATATTGTAAAATAAAAGTTATAGAGACATTTTGAAATTTGAACACTAGCAAAACACATGTTAAATGTCAATGATTTAAATATTTAATTGTTGTAATATTTTATGCTCTGATTAAATTGGTGATACCAGGCATAACGCCCAAAACTTCATAATAAATATTGATTATGTTCATTGCCTAGTGAAATTTTGAATCAAGTCATATAAGATTATTGGAAGCAACTTTGAATGCTGGAGAGTTTTCAATATTTAATCTTCTATAACACTACGAAACTAAAACTCATCGCTTGGCTCTAATAAGCAAATATAAATAATCGAATCGGTTGGTCATAAGTTGTGTATCATTATTTATATTGAAAAGTACACTATACTACATCTTCGTTCATTCTTCTCCATTTAAAAAATGCTGGACCATGTTTTAATCACGTTTTCTGTTTTTCTTCTTCAATTCTAGTGAAATCTATCGTGGTATCATATTGTGATGTCTAATTAATTTTTTGATCAAGACACTTCTTTCAAGCTCTTCTAAATTTGAATTTATATTGTCGTATTCGTCAGATTGCTGTGTGAAATTTTGTTGGAAAGCTAATGCAGTGGTATCTTCGTAATCTGTTGTTGTTTGTTCGATTCCCGCTGCAGGTTTGTCTGTAAATAAGAAATAGATATAATTAATATTTTAAAACGTAAAAAAACAAATAATTGAAAAATAAGTTTACTAATTTTAAAGTTGACAACATAATGGGCGAATTCAGAGACGGTTAGCTACTCAGCTCAGTTTGAAGAAAACCCGAGATTCGAACGTGGAAAGCTTCTGCATATAATCGAATCTGCATTGCACTGCTGGCTTAGAATGTGTTACCTAATTATAATAAATTACTAAATTTACTAATTTGATGAACTTTCGATGCTTTCTTGGGTATGGAGTTACTAAAATTGCGAAGGATTGTTTAGAGTACTATGTATAGACAAACGTTTTTTGCACTGTTTAATAAAATTAGAGCGAGATAACTATAAGACTTTTAATAGAAAAGTAAATATTGATTTTTTGCATGCAAATTCTTGAATGGAAAAATCCAATTTCCACACTACGTTATAATAATTATTGTAATACGAATAAAACTTTACCGTTTTCGCATCCTGTATTAAAGGGTAAAACAATAGTTTTGACCGAGGACGTTTCCTTTAAGTGTCCATTCCATATGAATACATAGTACAGAGATAACATAATTCCAGCAAGTGATACAAAAAAGATATATGCAACCACGGTTAAAACACGCACCAATTTTTTTTCGTGCTTTGGCTCATATAATCGATCTTTAGCTTCTTCTCCGGCCAATTTAACACTTCCATCGTTAATAGAATTTTTACTCCAATGTATTGGATCACTGTTGACTTTAAAACTGTTATTTAAAGACAAATGACACGACATTTTCACCAGCGAAATTCACAAAACTAATGAAAAACGAGATGTGTTCTAAATTTGTAACGAATGTTTATGAAAATCGCGTTTGTACCTTACTTTCGTTTGGCAATTGTGTACGCACATGATTTTCTAAAACTATCTCGAATAATAAACTTCAAATTTTTTAAATTCTCTCAAACAATTAAAAGTTGATGGTATGATTATTTTAAGAAACTAGAGCACGCTTGTTGAGGTTTGCACGGATTTATCAAAATCAATAATATGCACACAACTTATAGGTTACTACTGCGCTGTTAAACGTACATTCTCGAAAGAATTTCAAAATAATTATTTACTTAATTGTACTACTGCAAAATATCATAAGACATCGAAAATTCTCAATTTTTATCATAATAATTGGGTGCCTTTCGTTTATTGGTATAATCATTTATATTACAAACAATTTCAAAAAAATATTCTTTACTCGTTATTACGAATAAATAACAATTATTACAATAATTAGTTACGATTATTTTCTCCTAATTACACCTAATTTTAAAATATATAGCACATTTGTGCTTTCTGGTATAATTAAGAATGTTTTAAATCTATTTTACCATTGATTTTGTATTAGTATATTGTTACACATAATAGGTATGTATTTACAAACCTATATAATATACCTACTAACATACATAATATATTAAATATTATACATATTATTATCGTTATACAACAAATGCTTACTCTCATTATTAATAATAATTTAATCATATTAAAGGCATAGGGAGGTTCAAGAATAAGAAATTTAATTTTTTTTCTGAAAATTGAACAATAATATATTGCTGTATATACTGTTATTAATAATTAAAATATTTGGAAGAATAAGAAATTTCAACATATCTCTGACGACTGGGATTCTATGTTAAAGCGGTGTGAAATCAGGTGAAATATGTTTTTATTACGAGTGTTGATTGTTCCCATGGATGGCGCACCTTACTCGATGCTTGATTGGCTAATATTTTATTTAAATAGTTTTGAGTGTGGATCAGTGGCGTATTAATCCAGCTCCGGGCTTGTGTTCCAAAATCTCCATCGGCCCCGTACCATACCCGAAATTTATTTATTACATTTTAAATTTACCTAATATTATCAATAAAGAACTAAGATAAAAGTCCTATACACAATATACATACATAAAAAAGGAACTATCAAATTAACAAAAAGTAAAATATTAAAAATGAAATAAAATCCAATCATAGTATAACAGAGGAAAAAGAAAAACACCTACATAAATAAGTAGATTAAAAAAAACTGGAACCGAAAACAAACAAGTATAAAAAAATCGAAATATTTTAATAAAATAAAAACTATAAGGATTAAGGATGTGTGAGACCCGGGGCTAACTGTTTTTGGAGGCCTATTGGCCTTGCGCGGAAATTTTTGATTTTTTAAGTCAACCGCGCTTTTGAAAAGATAATAATTATTATACTACGTACATAGTTTATTATAGTTTTTCTTATAAATTAATTTATTTTAGTCTGAGCTACAACTTAATTTTTTTAAATCCCTTAAAACATTGGAATCCCGGGATGCAGCCCCCCCCCTTAATCCGGCTCTGAAAAGGACTACAGAAAGCTTTTCTTCCTTGATTTAGATTTAGAAAGTTGTCACGATAGAAACATAGAAACTATTGCCAAAACTGATAATCGCTCTTGGGAGATGGACACTGCGTCTAAACGAAATTAGTTGTTGATAAAGTGTATCTGAAATATCTTCTGAATATGTCAGGTAAAGCGTCTTACCCATTTCTTGTAGTTCTTTATTTGAAAGAGATAAACAGAGTAACACATCTAAGGGCAAAACCCGAAAAGTTGAACAAATTTCGGGTAGTCCGTTACTTTGACTTTTTAACTGGATGCTAATTATAACCAGTGTTTAAAAAAACCATTAATTTTAAACTAGTCTACATTTGTTTAAATTTGGTAGCAGGGGCGTAGCGAGCGTTGTTGGGGCCTCGGTGCAAAATATTTGAGGAGGCCTCCTGTCCCAAAATAAACTGGTTATAAACAAAGTCACGTTTTGATATTTATTTCAACCTTACGACGTTTACACTGACCTAAAAGCTGTCATATATACAATGAAAATTCAATTAAAGTTTCATTAAATCAATGAAATTTCAACCAATGAACTAACATTCACTATATTTATGAAAAATTTAATAGTATTAATGAAAGAAATTCATTTTTTTTATGTAGGGTCCATTATATTCATGAGTTTTTTAATTGTTTTAATAAATTCCTTCATTGTATTTATGAAAGGTTTTTAAATAATTTCATTGGTTAAAAACATTTTTTCGGTGTATAATTTTATTCGACACAATTCTACTATTATATAGAACAGGAAATGGGTCCCGTTTATGTTGAGAAATAACAGCTTTTACGTAGGTACTTGAAAAAACAATTCATTACGAAGCAAATAAAAAGTGTTTTCTTCGTAAAATTTATTTTCTTGCGTTTTGAAGTATTTTCTGTTAGATAATAAACTTGAAAATTATTAACTAGTGAGAAAATTATAAAATATTTAAAATAATACTAGTTAAATTAACGTAATAAAACAATAATGTTTTTAATATTTCGCAGATTTTTCATCTGCTTCGTCAGAAAATATCAATTTATTAAAACAAAAATGTTACATAGGAACGAAAATTTAAACATATTGCCATTTAGACGACCTACTAGATAAGAAAAACTTTCTTATAAACTAGGTCGTGTTCAAGGAAAACCTATTGCAAAACCGAAAATAGGAAAAAACTTGATACCAATAGTTGCTAACTAAGAAGAGGGCTGTAGATTGTACTAAGTCCTTCGATGTCGGTTTTCCTATTCATGCTGTTTTTTTCTTTCTTGATGGCTAGCATTTCGTGTAAAAGCCTGTCTTTATAGTTTGTGATGGATTTTATTATTTTGGTGTCTTTAAAATTTGCGTCGTGACCGTCGACAAGTATGTGTTTTGCAATGGCGGTCGAGTCCGGTTTATTACATCTGATGGTGGAAATGTGCCCGCTTAATCTTTTTTGTAGCCACTGACTGCTTTGCCCAATGTAGACCAAGAATATTTCTATCCTATATATTCTTTTTGTTTAATTCAGTAATAGTTCCTTATTCGTTCGTTCAGATTTAGTTATTAATTAGGTATTTCTTAGCAGAATGAGTAGTACATACACTACCGCTCAAAAGTTTGGAAACACTTAAATTTTTTTTATAATATTAATAATTTTACTACAATATATGATTTAAATTTGAAATAATTTTCACACAACATCAGTTTTGAGTTATAAATGTAAAAATTTACGAAAAATCCGCCTACACATTTTCTTAAAATTGAATAGAAGGATTTAAACAAATGTTGGGATTTTGACGTGCCGGACGGGATCGGCGAACTTTGAACTAATTTGAGCCCTTAAAGTTTTAATTTTAATTTTATGATAGTAAATACCCAAAACTGCAGATATATTTGTTTTACGACCCTTTTTCAAGTTGCAATATGAAATAAGTTGAATTCAAAAATTTAAATCATTCATTTTGTTTCGGGTTCCTTCTGAGTGTAATTTTATTTTATAATGGCGAAAAAACATCAAATTATATATCTATATAATATAATATATATAATATAAATAAAATATTATGTAATAATATCAAAAATATTAAAATTAATTTAATGTTATTTTTTGTTTCCAAACTTTTGAGCGGTAGTGTATAAATAAAAATGTGGTTTACGCAAAAACGTAAGGAACACGAAGAGCCAGGAAAAAAGAAGAAGCTCCCAAAACTTACAACTTTTTCAAGATTTAGTTCTTTTATTGTTCGTCCGTGCATGGTTCGGGGCGGGCCCTTACTAACTTTTATTTTTTTTCACAATCTTTGTAGGTAATCTTTTAAACATTGCCCGGGCCCCGGCGAGGGGCTTCTGACTTCTGACTCGCCACTGGTGTGGATTCACAATTAAGCTTTTATTTGTATTTGTATTTCTTATGTTTATGTTCATTGTGAATCCAGACTAAGATTTGAATAAGACAAAAACAATGAAACAGTCTGAATTAATCGATAATTACCAGTTCTATATTGATAATTTGTGTGAATTATGTCATGTGGAGAATGATAATAATTCTTATTTTATTCTTTTAATTCTATTCAATTCGTATTTGAATATTTGATCAATCCATAATTTTTTTCTTTAATTAATTGAAGAAGATTCATTCTTTTCTCCTCGTCAGACCCCAGTGGAGTAAATGTAATAAGTATAATGATAGTAGTAGGCAAAATCAGTGAAAATATACATAGTAGTGTAATCAGCGCAGTAACAAGGGTATGAAGCGCCTGTGGCAAGTGTCTAACTTGTACCCCCCCCCCCCATAACCCAATAATGACAAAAAAGTTTTATGTAACAAGTTAAATTTTACTTTTAATAATCTATTAAGTAAAATAAAAACCATGTGCAAAGTCTCAACCCGTGGCTTAAGTTAAAAATTTTGCAAAATCTCGACCTGAGAGGCTGGGGCTATGGACTACCCCTAAATAATGGGGGTCCGTCGTGGGACGTTTGGGATATCCCTGGGAAAATGTTTGAGAAATAATTTAATTGAAACCTACTTTTAATCTTATCCAAACCCAAAGATTCCATTATTTTAAAGATAAAATAAAATCGATAAACACCTTTATGCAGTAAAATCAATATACTTAAGATTTACTGGAAAAGAATTATAATTCTTTCTAATTATCATTCCAATTATCAAATTATCTTTAACTATCATTTTATTGCAATGTAGGTACTAATAGAAGAAGTAAGAAGAAGAAGGTACTAATAATCAAATCAAAGATATACAACAAAATTTTAATTCATACACCAGTTGATAAATTTTGTACTTTAAATAAAAATTCGTTAAAACCTTACTTCTACCCCCCCACCCCGTTTTATTGTCATTCATCATTTTCTCTTACTTGTACACATTTGCAAGGTTTCCTTTATCAAAACCGTCACTTTCTGTTCATCATTTTCAATGTTATACCAAATTTTCTTGTTGCAAGTAAGTAAAATTTACCTCACTTTCATATTAAACTGTTTTTGATTTTTGAAAGGTTTAAATTCAATCTAAGCGTATAATAACTATTTATAAAATTTTAAATTATTTAAATAATTTTGTAGAATTAAACCACTATAACGACTTGGACTGATAGTTTTCCAATACTTCAAACATCAATAGCTTTGATCTATATGTTCGTCTTTTGTGGATGTTTCAAAATTCAAATTTGGATTTTAACTGGCCAAATTTCACCACAATGTATTGTCCTGTATTTTTAATTGAAAATTAGAAAATTATTGAAATTGTAAATAAATTTTGTAATTTTGGTGTTGGTAGTTTTGAGAACTGGAACGATGCTTTTTCACCGGCCCTGCTCGAGGTGAGTGGATCTACAAAGCGGTTTGCAAAGTTTTGAAAATTGTTGAAATTATTTTAAATGTTGAGATAAAAACAGTCTCCTTTTCAGCAGTTCTTGTCAAGACTTCAGCCACGATTAGATTTGGTTTCAACGATTTAGCGCGTCGCATTACAAAGACCATGTTTAGTTTTCAAATTCCTGACCATCATAATTACGGTTTTAGCTTTCAACTGCATTCTGTGTTTTGGCATCTTTGAATGAACTTCTTCGTTCATGAGTTCGATCGGATAGTTTTCCCTATCGTTATCATCACTTCTGTCAATGGAATCAATACTATTTTTCGGGCAAAGTATTGCCATTTTGGAATATTTCTTCACATCAGCTGCATCAAGGCTCTCTCCAAAATTTTCCTGGATAAAGGAAGTTTCGCAAACAGAATTATGTGAAATCTCAATTATATCTTTAGGCAGATCTTTGTCATTTGTAAGTTCCCAATCATTGAATGCCGAATCAGCGGACCGGACATTTTGACTTAATTTTAATACTTTAAATTAAGCCCCCAAATCATTAAATTTAATGCTGGAATGAATAATAACTGACCTCTTTTCATGCGGCACGACACGAAAAGTTTGTCTGAAATCACCACCAAGAATTAAAACTTTATCGCCAAAAGCTTTGATGTTTTTTATGATCCCTGGAAGGAGTTTGTCAAAACAATTTAGTGGCGTTTTTTTAATTTTAAAAATTAAAAATAAGTTAAGAAGAAGAAGAAAGGAAAGAAGCTTTAAAAGAAACATTTTTAAAAGGTTATCAAAAAATTACACGCTGTAGCAACACCTTTCTGATTTTGAATAACTGCGATTTTGGCAACAAGCAGATAAAATTTTATTTGCAATTTCAAAGTGGCGCAAGTTTTAAAAATATACATCACTTTTTAAGTTGCGTACTCTTTAAGTCACTTTCAAGCCGTGCTTTCAAGTTGCACCATAAAAAGTTGTAAGTTTTTATATTTCATATTTGAAGTTTAGTTTTCTTTGTTATTATTATTCAAGTTATCTCGGGTAATTGTCTAGTTGATATTGAATAGAAAAGTAAATCATTATTTTACCGATAAACGTTGACAATATTTACGTACTACGCACAAAAGAAATAATGTAAATAAAGTGTAAAAAATAAAGTAAAAAACAAGTTTTATAAAAACAGCTTTATTGAATGAAGACAAATGAAAATTCTTTCTTCTATGTGTGCTCTTGCTTGGAACCGAATAGAGTATAAGTTTCTTGTAACATAATTTTCTTTTCAAACTTTAAAGCTTTGGTGGTGCTTCACATATTATACGATAACTTTCGCCGAAGTTGATATCTACTAGGTATACGTTTTTCTTCCTTATAGAAAAGTCTATGAAAGGCACCACCAAAGCTTTAAAGTTTGAAAAGAAAATTATGTTACAAGAAACTTATACTCTATTCGGTTCCAAGCAAGAGCACACATAGAAGAAAGAATTTTCATTTGTCTTCATTCAATAAAGCTTTTTTTATAAAACTTGTTTTTTACTTTATTTTTATTTTGTGGTTTTTAAGTTTTATTACAATCATTAATTAAAATTATTAACTCGTGAAACTCAGCGCCGAAATATTAAAGATATATCTGACATTAACTTGACACTTGAACTAAGTCAATTAATTTTGACACATGCTCACTTGATTTCGCGGCAGATAGATTTGTGTCAAAATTTGTATAGAAAATGTGATAATTATGCGGTGGATGATCAGATCGGTTTCAAAATTTGATAGATTAAAATGTCTCGAGATACAAGTCGGTGTTTCAAATTTCAGCTTGTTTGGATGACTAGAAGTGAATTAAAAAGCAGCCGAAAGATTTTTACCTCCTATATATATATATATATATATATATACCCGGGCAAGTTAATATAAAGCTTTTAAAAATAGGTACAACTTAAAATATTATATTTACATTTTCTATTAACATTAATCTGAAATATTTAATGAAAAATGTAAAAAAGTTCATAGTTTTTCGAAATGCTAAATGCACCTTAAGAAGATATTTAAGAAAAAAAGATAGACAGTCTCATTTTGACAACAAATTCGAAATAAAAATTGTTTATTTTTATAAAAAATTTCGGTTTTCTTAAGATCAAAATAAGTTTTAACGATAAATATACCTAATCAGGTATATTTAAGTACTACATACATATATTTAATATATTAAAGATACAGTATAATATTAAATATACAACAAAAAGATCAGCTTGACGAACCCTGGTATAGTAATGACATTTTGGATACCTCTGGACCAAAATACGTTAAAATGGTACTAAAAATAGTGAGTTTTATTTTTGTTCCTATTTCACGGTTATTACCGATCTTCAGTTGCATATAACATAAAAAAATAAAAAAATAATGATATGAAACTAGAAAATAATTGGGAAAATTTATAATATTTTTTTCAATTGTTTCAATATATTTTCTACTTTCATTTCATTATTTTTGTTTTTTTTTCATGTTATATGCAACTGAAGATCGGTAATAACAGTGAAATAGGGCCTTTTATATTGCATTACATAAGTTTTTGATTTTTAATTTTTATCAGGTTATATATAATATGTATGTTGTATCAACTTTTGTTGGCTGGTATCATTTAGGTATACTCATATAAAATATTGTTGTATTGAAATATTTAATATAAATAAAAATTAGCGATATCCAATAAAAGCCTATAAACCCTTACTTGTAAAACCAAAATCCACAATTTGATGCTATAGGGACCTTACTTAATAATCCAGTATATTTTTGATCACGAACATTTACGCCAGAATTGCTTTGTTATAAATTGCTATTTTGCTAGGGTCAAAATTCTTAAGGCCGAAAAGATATAATCTAAAAGCACAAACGTGATTGCAATAAATTTATTAGTAATAAATAAAATACGATATGCATATGGTGCTTAGAAATTTATGTGTTCCCTGATACAGATTATAAAAGAAATTATTAGTAACTTATTGAAGTAGACTTTTAGATATTTGAACCCTGTATTATACATACAGATAAACGTACTATAATAATTTAATTATTTTAACCAGAGAAAGCAACTTAAAAAACCCAAAATTTTCGGTATGCGTCTCGTATATTTAATGTTATAACTGCTATCTCAAATTGTAGGGCAAATTTATTTTAATTTTAATCATATCAGAAAATAGCTGTGAAATTTTAGTTGGTACACAATGAAAATTATAAGGCATGAATATTTAAACTATTTTTAGACTTACACTAAACTAAAAAGATCAATTTTCATTTACATATTAGTTATAAAAATCTAAGAAAATTAGAATAGGGTTCAACAACAGTGTGCTGACTTTTAGAAAAAGTTTAATAAAATTTCTTCGAGTAACGAGTGCGACTACAAGACTATGTGGAGAGAAAAGTCGTATGTATAATTTTCAAGTAGCTGTATTATAAAAATATTTACATACAGGAAACTTAAAAATTCTGCCATTTAAAAATTATGTCAGTACCTTTATTATAATTAACAGTAATTTTTATACTATTATAATATAAAATTAGGTAACGAATTTTTTTAATGCCTACATACTATGTTTTGGCAATGAAGAATGGAACAATTATGGATTATTTGCGGAGGAATGCTGAGGTGTCAAGAATTAAAGTGAATAAGAAATAAGGATATTAGAAATACTATACGATTTCAATAGCAGAATCTGTAGATCTAAGGATTAAAAATTGATGACTACCCTAAAGTTATAAAAAGTAGATCATAGCAATATATATATTAAAATATTATATTGTTACAATTTAAATTATTTAAAACCTGCTCGTGTAATCTGACACAAATATAATATTATAATTTTTAAACTTTCCATTTTATTGGTTTGCTTTAAAAATCTCGTCTTTTACTTCTCTATTTTCTTTAACAATTTTTATCTCGAAATTACAGTCGAACTTTTTCGTGTCTGTTTTTGTGTACACATAATAAAGTTGTTTACTTCTTAAACCACAAAAATATATTTGACTTGTTTCGTCAAACTGTCAAAATCTTTACCTTTGCACAAAGCACTATTATAATTAAGAAAAATATTGGTCGTCAATAATTTATTGTTTCAATTTCACTAATCTTACGTACTTATATCTAACAAATATTTACACAATTAATGAAGGTTTTTTATTTACTAAAGCCCGCTTTTACAATCGTCGGGTCGCGTCGTCGGTTAAGCATGATAATAATTATAATTATGATAATTGTGGTTACTAATTTATACATTCCATAGTATTTAGTACTAATTTTATAATTACCGTTAGTTACGAACTGAATTTCCCACTCTATTGGACACGAGTTTTCACTTTCCTTTCTCTGAATGGAAACGCGGTATTCTGCCACTTACGATGATTGAATTAGTAATGATTACTGCCTCATTATTTGGTTACATTCTAAATTAATAATTTTCAATAAAACTGGAATTTAACAAAATATTTCAGAAATCCTGTTAAAAAATGGTAATATTATTTTAAATTTTAAAATTATTGTATTATAATTTTTTTCAAAATTTTTCTTGTTTACGCGGTTAATATTTAAAATCTACTATAGTGTCTAGTATACTATACAATACAAGCTTAAAAACTCACCTCGATCGAAATTCAATTTCGTCGAATTTTCTAAAATAGAATCCACTTCTATATCATTCAATACTTCCTCGATGGAATTAACATGAATAAGGAGGTTGTCTTCATTTTTATACGAATCTGTAGACGACTTCAACTTAAAATCCTCTGTCGATAACGTAACTTCATTATTTTTTTGCATCGCATTATTTTTCAAAATACTTTGCATATTGTGGGATTGTAAATAAATGCGCTCAGCTACCGTCGATCCAGGATAACTCTTCAGAGCTAATGTCGGTTGTCCGTCCCAAATAAAAATATAATAAATTGAAAGGAAAATTGCTGCTAATGATACGCTTAGAATATAGGCAAACACTGTAAGAACTCTGATGGTTTTGGATTGATGTTTTCGATCGTATAGATTTAAATTGATATTGCTATTTATTGAAGGTGTTTCGGAAATGTCATTATCGGTCGTTGCTTCGTCGTGTGACATTTTATTGTAATTAGTCTTGATTAATGCATGAACTTAATTTTTTACCTATGTATAGGTAGGCATTTTGAAGTATTGGTCAAATTGTATAATTAAAAATTATAGTACGAACTGTTTAGCGGAAAAAATCTGCACCAAAAGACAAAATTAGTTCAAGTTCAAAAAATTTCAACCGAATTTTAGATTATCTGAAATAATCGGCTACGAGTAATTAAAGGATATTATTAACAAAAATAATCAAATGTCTTATTAATACTTATTATATGAGCGTCCGCAATTCAAATTGTAAAAGTACTCCGCGTAGTATTAAACTAAAAATCATTAAAAGTTTCTATTTCAGTTTTATGTAAAAGAATTATAATTTTTAAATTAAATTTAAAATTTTCCGTTAACGATTTGTTAAATTAAACGCGTAAAAGAAAGTTTCAAACTTTTATTTTTAATTTTTGAAAAAGTATATCAGTCGAATGCACTCACAGATTTTAATAATTCGTATTCACTCACTTTTAATCAAATATACAAGTTTAATTACTATATGTAAAAATACACCTGACGAGACAAACTGAATTTGATTTAATATTTTACTTGTAATATTTAAGCGTCACGACGTTGTGTTTAGACGTCGTAAAAACGAGATGAGCACAACTACATTCATATTAAAAATTATACATTAGGAATCATGCGCGAAGGTTTTAACAAAAGTATAAATATTTGTCGTAGACACACTTATAAAATCACTCTGTAGCACAATTAAAATTGTTTATTAAAAATTTAGTTGGAATTCAACACTTAACATTGGATTTTGAATAACACAAGTTATCGACATAACATCAAAGTTTGTCAAGATTGATATCTCTTATGGATAATGTATTTTTATATTTGACGGGATCTCTTATATAAACTCATTTATTGATTATTTAATTCAATTAAAATATTACGAAATTGGATATGTTTGAGTTATCTAATATTAGCGAACTTTTTAATTTAAAAATGCTTTTCATAATAGTCAAACATAATTTGCTATTGTCATCTACAAAATTTATTATATTTATTAAAGCTAATACCTCGTAGGTACCTACCTTTATAAAAAGTAACAAAGACAAAAAATAATATTCTTAATTGGTGCTTAATTTGTGTGTCTTTGATATGATATGAATGGGAGGTATTGAGGCTCGAGAGGAAACAAGCGAAATAATAGAGTAAAAATATGAAAACCGTAGAAATGGAAAAAGCTATAAACCAAATAAGTAAGTATAATGAAAACAGAGATTTGATGACGTAACATTATAAAGTAAAATTAAATACATAGAACAGAGAGACAAACGGAATAAATAATCTATTATATTAAAATCAATATTATTTCTTGCTATTGTTGGCTTGTTTTTTGTTCGTCTCTTATACACTCTTAGACCCTTTGACTAATTTGAACCAAACTTGGCACATTTACTCAGTAGGACTTGGGAAAGGCTTTTGTGCAAAAAAATGTTACAAAAGTTGAGAGGAGAGTGAGATCCCACAAAATTAAGTGGCGTGCGTATAATACAGTAGCGCTCAAAAGTAAGTTGGCAAACGTTATACCGTTTAATTTAAAAGCCTTTAAACTTACCCAACTTACTTTTTAGAACTACTGTATATTGCCAGTGGAAATTTTGTCTAGAAAAATGTGTGTACAGAAGACTCCGAATTCTAAAGATGTAAAAATATTCCAATGATTTCCCAAGAATTCCACAGAATTTCAAAGCATTACATAGAGTTCCAAGAATTCCAGCGATTTAAAAGAAATTCTAATGTATTCCACGAATTCCAATGATTTCAAACAATTTCAATGATTTCCAAGAATTCCAAAGATTTCCAAGAATTCAAAAAATGTTCAATTCTGAAGAATTCCAGTGATTTCCAAGAATTCCAGAGATTTCCAAGATTTCTAAAAATTTCCTAAGAATTCTCATGATTTCCAAGTAATTCCAGGGATTACCAAATAATTCCAGAGATTTCCATGAATTCCTCAAATTTCCAAAGAATTACAATGATTTCCGTGGAATTCCAGTGATTTTCAAAGAATTCAAGTGATTTCCAAAGGAATTCCAACCACTTGTACATAACTATTTTGGTATATTTACCCCTTGGTATATTGTCATGTTCCCTTTTTGTAAAAATTATGTAGGGGGTAGTTTATTTTAGTTTAAAATTTTAACTAATTAAGTATCGTAACTTGTGAAAATTAATAATAAGTTCAACTATAAAATTAGAACAAGTTAATAAAACGTTTTCAATAAACGTTTGTCTAACGAAGAACACTAACGTGTTCGAAAGCTAACAAGAATTTATATTGCTGTTTTATTAACTTGTTCTAATTTTATAGTTGAACTTATTATTGTTTAAAATTTTATGAAGGAAACCGGAAAGAAGAATTATTTCAAAATTAAGTATAGTAGTAGATGCAGGGGCCTAGGGATGTTGTTGGGGCCCCGGTGCAAAATATGTAAGGAGGCCCCCCTTGTCCTAAAATAAAGTGGTTAAATAACAAAAAAATCATAGCTTCAAACAAATAAATAATATAATATGTATAATTCTAAAAAAAACAACTAAACAATTTATATTTTTATAAACAAAGTCACGTTTTGATATTTAGTTCAACCTTACGACGTTGATGTTTGTTCTACTATTATATAGGACAGAAAATAGGTCCCGTTTATACAGAGCAATAAAAGCTTTTACGTACTTGAAAAAAAATTCATTACAAAGAAAACTAAATTTTCTAGCGTTTTAAATTATTTTCTGTTAGGGGCTCTGCGGGGCCCTCAAATCGTCTGGGCCCCTGTGCGCAGCCTGCCCTATCATAGCTACGCTACTGAGTAGATGAGAATAGCAATAGGGGTTATTAGAAAAATATATGTAAATAGTGAAAGTGAAGTAGGAAGATAAGAACGAGGAAAATGAAGCAAGCGGTAACAGAGAGGTTCAAACTATTAGCATGGCTGTCGATTATTTGAATATTAATGGTAATAGTAATATGGCGACACTGACAAGTATTGTGTTTCACGCTTCCTCGATTTAATTGAATTAAATTAATACCAACTACAAAATTTCTTTAGGTAAGCAAAGTAAGGAATAGCAGAAAAGATCATCTTCCGAACATCAACCAAACCAACAATTACGAGCAACGGGAAACAAGACTGGAAAGCGTTCGAGTACGGACTTCTGAAATCCGTTAGTATGAAACAAACGAGTAACGGGAAGCAAGCCTGGAAAAACGTTCGAGTACGCAGACTAATGCAAAGTATTTTATTTTTAAAGAGACCTCGGGCGAAGCCGGGTATTCAGCTAGTATTATATAAAAATTATAATATAATCTAATTTTATATAATAAAAATATTATTTATACAAGTATTATATTAAAATTAAAATTCTTTTCAAATAATTGTAATTAATTATTATCTATATTATTACTTTCCCCATACGTATACGTATGTACTATGTATTATAAGGGAAAGTATTGTAATTTTTATTTACAGTAGATATATGTATGTACTGACTAATATTAAATATAGGTGTTTTTTTTAAATATTATGATTTCTTACTTTTAATCTTAACAAGAGAAGATTTTTTGAAATAAATTTGAAACATTTTAACTATTTTACGAACACTGTAAAAAATTATCAATCCTGACAGTATAAATCCACTTAGCAAAAAGAATAAAACATCTAAAAGATAAAATTGATACCATTCCAGCTTCACTGCAGCAGATTTTAGATGATGAGCACCGTTATGTCTTAAAACATAATCTACCCAAAATAAAGCATTGTCTAAAGGCTTTAATGGCTGATCTCTTAAAATTTTGGATCTATGCTTTATATTTTTTCTATACCTAAAAATTTTTTAAACAGGTAAAAAATGATGTTAATTATGAAGGATTTGCGGAAGAGAGAAAAAAGAGAAAATAGGTTATCAGATAAGAATTGTGGTTTAATAGGCTGCTTTTAGCCAGGGCCGGCGAGAACTTTGATCATTGATAATTCGGGACCGCTTCACTTATACTTTACTATTACTTTGACGGAAACGGTCGATGACGGCCCCCCCCTGCCACACCATCTCGCCGGCCCTGCTATCAAAAACGAATATTTAATATTTATTACAAACCTAGGATTATTTAAGATCTCCGAAATACATTCGCTAAAACTTTCTTCTGTAAAATTTCTGATATTCAATTTAATCGCATAACCTCCAACAACACCATCATTTACGTTCGTTTCTTGATCACCAAATAATGGAATACCCACTATTGGAACTCCATAATATATTGCTTCGGTAGTACTTAACAAACCTCCGTGGCTAACAAAAACTTTTAAATTTGGATGCGCTAAACAGTTTTGAATTAATACGTTTTATAAATTTATCCAAAAAAATGTATACCTAAGATATCCCTTTGCGGTAGCCAAGGATTAATGACGACATTGGAAGGCAAGTTTGGTATATTTTCTTTTTCAAATTTCCATAAAACTTTTAATGGCAGCTTGGAAAATGTTTTTATAATTGATTCTAAAATTTTTGGAGGCAAAAATGCACTTTTAGCGTTGGAACCCAAGCTGAAATACAATACACCATTTGGAGCTTTATCCATAAAGTCTTTAATATCTTTAGGAAGCCCTTTGCCATCTTCGACATGAAAACCACCGATTGAGATCATATTAGGTAGTTGTGGTTTCGTGGTTTCGATACTGTAATGGGAATTTAAAAGTATTAATGACACATTCGCCAAAAGGTCGTTAACGGGAGGTGCATTTGGAAAACGTTTTCGCAGCAATATTTCTTGATTTGGTATAACATACAGATGATTCATTAAATCATATGTTATGGTGCAGACTGTATTTTTGACTCTTTGCATGAAAGTCATTTCGTCTGAATAGGATAAAAATAAATTCGGAACGTACGAATAAGGAGCGGGATTTCCTGAAATTCCATTCGTCATTATAGAAGAACCTATAGTACTAAATAAAATAGACGAAGCTCCAAAATGATGAGAAATTCCCAGGTGTGCACTATTTAATGTCCAAGCATATATTACAATATCGTAATGCCTATTGGAAGAAAGTAAATCTTCTAAAGTTTGATCGTTCAGAAAAGCTCCATTTATAATTCCTAAAAAGCTTATCATTTCCTGAATTGAATTGATGTAACTTGATTCTTGTTTCTCCAAAATTACATCAAAATAATTTTCTAAAATAATTTAAAAATTAAGTTAAATATTAATTTATAAATTAAATTTTACCTTGATCGGTTACTTTTGCTTCTGTTCTCTTTATTTGTATATGTTCATAATTTTTAATTTTACTTTCTAATGCAAAAGGGCTAATCATTGTTACATTATGACCATTCTTCGCCAGTGATTGTAATAAACTACTTCCTAGAATGTGATGACTTCTGCTTGGAAAATTAAATATTCCAAGTATATTTGCACTGTCTGCACTTAGAATAAAATAAAACAAACATAAAATTTTGACCAGTATCATGTTCATTGTATTAAGTAACTTGGAAAACTACTTTTATATTATAAGCAATTCTTTAATTAACTAAATTGAGCAGTTACATAAAAGCGATTAAATCACTTGTTTATTGGGACAATGATAACGTAAAAATAAATTTTAATTTGATAATAAATTATTATGCTTGATAGCAACTAGTATAATATTATATAATAGTAGCTAGTAGCGTGGTGTATTCGGGTACGGTAAAGAGCAATGTGAATTGGCGCCTTGGACAATGTTGAATTTGGGCTTCTCATTTTTTTTTTAATCGCGGAATTTGTATTATTGCATATAAATAAATAAAATGATCAAAAGTAAACATAGTTTATTGGACACTAAACTACTAATAAAATTATAAAATTCAATTTATCAAAATAAAATTTAAAACAATAAAACGGCTCCAATAATAATCATCATTTCAACATACCGCTCAAAAAGCGTACAAACTCGAGAATACACCCTACAGTGATCTTGTGGTAAGTTCTCATTCTGCTGTTAACAGGTGTCAAATTTTATAACCTCAAAAATTATTAATCTGAAGTTTCTAATCAGTTCCAGCTCTGATCGGTTCTGTTAATCAAGAATATATTATTTAATATTAATTTATCTGTATTACTGTAATAACGATGGACGACCTCATTAAAAGTTGTCTTGTACCAATTTTGAACACCGATATCGACAACGAAATTGTCCAGTAAGTTAACAATACATATTTTTGTATTCCTTTCTATGTATTAAACTCTAATTAACAGATATGTCAAAGAAATGAAGGCTATAGATGATTTTGACGAATTTATGGATAATATAATGAACAAAGAGAATAAGGAGCACGTAAGAAATTACGAGAGACTAAAAAGTAATTTGTTCAATACAGGAGCTAAAAAGAAACAAGCTCGCAATAATGGAAAACAAAATGCTATTACGGAAGACTTTCCAAAATTATTATCATTAAAAAATACTAACCAGAGAACACCTACAAATCATAGAACACCAGATGTTAAGAAAGAGTCTCCTATAACTCCTGGAAGTTCCGGAGGAAAGGGAAAGAAAACTAAATATGTTGATATTAAATCACATGAGTCTACAGTTGTACTAAAAAAAGGTAAGTTTTAAATTATTAATTTGTAACTTAGTTTTACAGTTTCTAACATTTAGGTCGCCATCCTTGCAATTGCGAAGCCAAGACACATTTACTTATCAATAATTGTATTAACTGTGGACGTATAGTTTGTGAACAAGAAGGTTCAGGACCTTGTTTTTTCTGTGATAATATGGTATGTAATAATACCTTCTAAAAGAATTGATAAATTTATAAAAGAACTTTCGCAGGTATGCACAAATAAAGAAATGTCAATTTTGGAATCCAATTCCAAACAGTCGGACAGATTGTATAACCAATTGATAGAACAAAAAACGTCAAAGGAATGGAAAAAAGCTGTCGAAATGCGAGACAAGTTGTTACAAGCAGATAGATCAGGGTACATGGCTAATATACTGACATTTAAATTCTTGTAAGACTTGAAATTTTAGTGATTACAAACGGGCTATTTATGATGATCAAGGTGATTATTATGAAGGAAATAAGTGGAAAAGTAAAGATGATTCTGTCAAAATGCCAATTCACAAAACACGCCGTGATATAAGAATGGCCTTAGATTTTGCCACTCGTGAGTTTGTTATAGAAGAGGACAATGACTTTAAGAAACACAAAAATGAACTTATGAAAGGCGTTAATAAATTGTTGGATACTACCGATGAACGGTTTCCTAAAAGTTTTTATGAAGACTCAAGTGTAAGTAAAATATTGCTACAAAATTTTTCGGCTAACCTTAATTTTGTAGTTTGATGAATCGTCTAGTTTTAACACCAGTGAAACAACTTATGAAGTTAATAAAATTAAAGTTGCTAATGAGTCGTTTTTGGCAGAAATCGATCGAGGCCTATGTCTTAGTATGCATCAACCGTGGGCTACTCTTTTAGTGGCAGGCATTAAATTGTAAGTTCTTCTTCTGTGTTGCTTTTTGGCATTATAGCATTTAAGCAAATAATTTATAGATATTGTTAAATTTTTATTAGGCACGAAGGTAGAAGTTGGTACACAAATCATCGTGGTCGACTTTGGATACACGCTGCATCAAAAGAACCACAAAATAGTGAAATACTTGAAGTAGAAAATATGTATAGAGAAATTTATAAAGGTAAGCGTCCAAAATTTTTACTTTTTGTTGTGTTTATTTTGTTTTACATTCTAGATCCTGATTTTGTTTTTCCAAAAAAATATCCTACGCGTTGTTTAATTGGATGTGTGTTTGTCGAAGATTGTCTTCGACAGGAATCTTACGAAAAATTATATCCAGAAGGCGAAAGTAGCAGCCCATACGTATTAATTTGTAATAATCCCGTAATATTACCGGTGTTTTTTCCGATGCAGGGTCAACATAAAATTTGTAAGTTGTTGTTTTTTTTCTTTATTTTTTTTAAATTATCACAAACTGAATATTACATAATTAATTATATTAATTAATATTTAATTAAAATATAGTATAATATTTTCGTTACGCAAAAATTCATTTTTCAATTTTGTAAGTCCAACTTGAGTATCTAGTTGATTTTAAATAACAAAATAAATAAAGTAAAATTTGAGTTGCTTTGCGGTAAGAGATTTACTTTTTTCACAAAATGTGATATGCATCAGGTTAAATTTGGGATTTAAAGTGTTCTTGTTATATTTCAGTTTCCTTAACTAAAGAAGTTCACAAAAAAGCTAAAGATGGTATTCTTGCAGCAAAGTGGCTCTGAGTTATAATTGTTAATACTTAATTGTGACAGTTAAATAAATAAAGGTTTTATTGTGTATCATATTGAATTTGTTTTTTGTTGTAAGCCTAACAATAATAAGTTAATAATGACTACCAAAGATGTAGAAAGGTCATCTATCGCATTGAAAGTACACAAAATATTTGTTGTACTTTTTAACGTGACTGGATTGGACTTGGACCCATAACTTTATTTGGGCTTCTATATTTGCGAAAAGACATAGTTTTGCTTCATCGCATCAGCCATGAAAGTTTCCTTAACTCCAATAAGTTGTTCAAGAATTTTGTATCGACAGTTTTCCAAAATTGCTGTACAAATTCCTTAACCTCTATTTTTTAAATTCGACTCTATCGAAATTATTATTGGAAGCAGTTTGAAACTATAAAATATCTTGGGAGTAATATTGGTAACAATAGGAATAATAAAATCTGAATCGATGTACATAACTTTATTTTAAATTACACAAAGTTGTAGGTATCTATGTACTTGTAAAGTGTAAAATAAATAAATAGCTTTAAATTTAGCAATACCTAAATAAAATTAATAAATTACAAATACAACTAATCAGCATTTAAACTTTTCCTCACAATAATTTAACTTTAAACTGCTATTACAAAATTATATACACACAAACACTAATTAGCAGACAATCAATACACTTGTAGAATATTATACAAAATTTATATAAAATGAGTATCTTACCTAATATTGCAATAAAATAATAAAATATTTATGTAAAATTGGTTTTCTATCTAAAACCATGTAGCTACTAACCTATCTACTGGAAAATTCTTGAATTGGTCAAGAATTGTTTAATGAAGGAGCAATTTTTATTTTATCAAATTTCTAAAAATATGCTCCACTACTTCCTTTCTCTTTGATCTTTTTTTCAAATCTAGGATTAAAAGTAAATTCTAATTTAACATCAAACAATAATGTAAGCCGAAATCAAAATATTTTAGCTGAATAGCTAACTTAACTGTCTCGGTTGCCCTATAAAATTTTGAAAGATAATTTAAAAGATATATTTACCTATACTTTCTTATTTATAATAATTTATTTAGGGCGAATAACCCCACCGTTACACATTGTAAGTTCATTGGATAATTTCGCGAATTGTATCCAAACAAATGGTAAAATGAAACTTTTCAGAAACACCAAAATTTTTAAGAACACTTCGTTATAATAATAATAATTATTAATTAACAACACAAATGTGATAAATTTAATTATCATCATTTTTATTCATCTTCTCTTTTATGCTGGGAAAAAATGCTTCGAGCGGTAAAATTGGATCATCCGTCGATATTGTGAAATAACTGGGTACTATTCTACTATTTGGTGAAACAGCTTTAAATAATCCTGGTGTGTCATACTCATTTTGAGCAGACGAAGTTAGGTTGGATATTCTTTGAGACAACAAAAGGACGTCGTTTTCCGTTTCTTCTGATTCGTCATCATTTGTGATATCTACATCGTGTTTTTCACTCAGAGATACTTGTCGTATACTAGGTTCAGTTGCTAAATCAATCGGAATTGTATTGTCTGTGTTGGCGTCGAATGTTGTCGGCTTTTCGGTAACTTTCTCTTCATTATTAGTACGATTGTACTTATTCTGAATTCTCGTCTTTAGAGTTAACGGAGAAGGCCTTTTCAGATTTGAGAAAATGTTTGGCTTGATGGATACTCTAAGAGTTGTAGATGCTTCCGTGGTTGATCTACGATTGCTTGCGAGCCTTACTCTAGTGCTAATTTTTTTATCTAACTGTGTCGTTTCTCCATTGTACCTCGGTTCTTTTGGTGTAAATTTTGTCTTCTCCGTTGTTGGTTCGTCGTCTTGAAGAAGAGTCGTCGATGTTTTTCTTGAACGATTTGGGAAACGAAGTCTAGTCGCTTCCGTACTTATTTTAGGCGATTCCGTGGAACTTGTTGAAGAATACTGGTTTAATCGATCACGATATTCTTTTACACTAAAGCGAGGACGATTTTTATTATCGTATTTACTTGTTGTTGGTCTTACTCTTCCTCGGTTTACTTTAGACGACGTTTCAGTTGATTTCGGAGTTGTTATCGTTGTTGCCGATGACGACGATTGTGGTGGTGAAGCAGTAGTTGTTAATGTCGTTAGTTTGTGTCTGTGATTTGATATTAACTTTGTCGGAATTTCTTGCGTGGAAGTGAAATCTTTAGCCGATTCAAATTGATTTGTGTGTGTAGAATAAACAAAATCGAGCTCGTTTTCAGGCGTGAGTGTGTAAATTACCGGCTGCTCTTCTGTGGTTGTACTTGTCGTTGGTTGGCGAGTTCTCTTTCTTTTCTGCGTTGGTCGTTCTTGAATTTCGTAATTTTCGGTATATGTTTGAGGAGTTTCTACAATATATTTTGAATTAAAATCTTGAGTTTCTTCAGGTGCATGATTACTGGTCGGTGCTACTTTGAAGTAATCTTCAGTGTCTATTGAATTGTCTGGTTTCGATTTGGGGTTTATTAATTCACTTTCAAAAGTGATCGGATAATCTTCTGTGGTCGATTGATAACGGTAGTTGTTGTTATCGTTAAATGTGTCGTCTTGGTAAGTATTTACGGAAGGCGTAACTCTTTCAGAATAATATGTATCTTCAGGATTTCTATGATTGCTTGGCAATTCTTCTTCGATCTCAAGGTTTTCTGTTATTTTTATTGGTTTGGCATTCTCAAATTTATTTTTATGTTTTTGTTTAATAATTTGAGTTAATTTAGTTGTGTGCTCAAATTTAGGAGTTGTTTCTAAAATTGGTGCTGGTGTACTCCTTATTCTTCCTGGTTTACGTGTTCTTTTTACTTTTTGCACATCGTTGGAGTAATTTTCATTGGACAATTCTGCTTTGTTCAAATCAAATGATGCAGTTTCTGTGGGGATTTCTTCTGTTGTAGTGGTGGAAGTAGTAGTAGTAGTAGATCTGCTAGATTGGGGTTTGCGTCGGCGAATGGGTTTACGCGAGCGATAGTCTTGGGGTTTTCGCACGGCAGGTGGTTTTGTCGTATCTACTTCCTCTTCGGATTGATAATTTTGCACTGGTCTATGTCTTTCCGCATTACTTCTAAGAGTAGTTTGTTCGTGAACGTATTCCGTGCTTTGAATTCCATCTGGAATTGATGTTACGGTTGGATATTCAGATTTTGTGATTATTGGGTAATGTGTTGAAACTTCTCTTAAATTGAAATAATCTGGTTGCTCCGTAGCATATTCTTCGTTTCTGAGCGGTTTGAACTTATTTATTTCAGTCTCTTCTTTAAAATTGAAGAATTCTGGTTGTTCTGAAACATATTCTTGGTGTTGATGTACTTTTTTTTTATTCAGTTCTGAATAAATAGAAGATATATCATCTTGTGGTGCCGAATTTTGGACAGAATTTTCGGGATGGTATGGAGTAGGCAAGAAGGTGTGTTGTTGAAATCCTTGTTCTCCCGCTTGTTGGACAGTAGGTGTTAATTGCGAATATAATGGTTTGTATAAGGTGGGTCTGGTCGACAAAAATGGTTGATAATTTTGCCAATGTTTACCTTCGGTAACTTCGTATGTGGGATTGCTGGGTGCAACGCTTATAGGTTTTTTATATCGATCATCTTTGGGCTCTTCGTAGTGAATGAAACTTTCTCTTACTTGATTTTTATTTTTATGCTTTGGTTCGTGATTATAATTACTAATACTCGAATAGCTTTCGGCAACATGATGTGTTCTTACGTTTTCGTTTGGCTTTCCATTGTGTTGAAAATGGTATGGTGCGTTTTCTTCTTCATTGGATTGGTAAGATATAGGAATATTATTATGCAAACTTTTAATCTTTTCTTTTGTTATTTGCACGTCGCTGTCGTCGTTACCATGAAAATTAAATTTATGCTTATCTTCGAAATGAGATGGTGCATAGGAAATTAAACTTTCCGGATGTGCTACTCGTCGATCTTTATATTTATTATTACCAACTACTTTAGAGTTATGGTAAGTAGCCTTTTCAGTAAATTCTCCTAGTTCGTTTTGTGGAAAATCTGTTGGTTTGGCATTATTTTGCTGTATGTAACTGTAGGGGGGTGGTACTAAATTTTTGTTGAAATCATCGGACTTTATGAACGCATTAGGTTCATTTTGGTTTGAATGTTGATTTTGGATTAATAACGTACGAACGGGTACTTGTTGAATTACAACATCATTATTTCCCTGATTGCCTGTCAGACCAGCAAAGTGGTTTCCAAATTGATGTGAAACTAAATGAAAATGTTTACCCCCGGGTAAATTTTGTGGTCGATGTGGTCCGTGTGGTCCATGTGGTTGATTGAAAATTGCAAAGGAACCTAAAGATGAATAATTTTAACGGTTTTCATTACTTTTTGAGTTTGTATCAGCTTATGTACCTGAAGTAGTGGACGACGCCGGAATAAAAATTTCATTTTTTAAACTTGGTGATCCTCTTACTACGTTCGAGGGTCTTTTCCCTTTATAGTTATTGTGCGCTATAACAGGATGTCTGCGTTGAGATCCGGCAGATAATGGAATATGAGGTCCGTGGCCGTGATTGCTAAATTTTGGAATTAAAACAATCGGCTGTTGAATTTTTAGCACTGGTGCAACTTTACTTCCTACAATTAAATTGGATAATTTTTTTGTGTTGACTAATTCATTAATAATTACCGTGAATTTTTTTTCCATGCTTGTTGTTAGAGTTACTCGAAATCAATGCTGCTGCAATTGCCTCACTTGTAGAAATAGTTTGATAAGGTTTAGTCGAAAGGGTTGGAGATGGCGTATGATGCGAGATAGTCTCAGCTTTTACGGGTTTACTCTCAGAATCAATTTGGCTTGGATTTCTATAAATTGTTATCGCATCTTCCACGTCACGATGTGATTTGCCAATTATTGGGCGCCAACCATCTACAGTCCCTGAATCCTTAAAAAGTTTCAAATTTTTAAAATACTTCTCATGTTACTATTTCCAACAACCTAACGCACACTTACTTGTAATAAATCACTTCTTGTTAATTTTATAAATACAATTAGGAGAATAACTGGAAATAAAATAAAATTATTGAAACTGTAAGTTCATACAGTTTGTTGTTTCTTTTGCTTTTATATTTTGATTAACATTTTACCTTGTATGTGTAATTTCCATCGGACAGGCGGCATATTTAATCTGAAACAAATGCAAAAATTAATTTTTTTAAAAAGAAAAACATTAATTTACGAAATCGTAATTTAAAAAAATATTGTTAAAAATACATTACGTCTTGAAGAAAACAATGTATTTCCAATAAATTTTAATATTATGTTCAAGAATTATTGGAGATGAACTAAGAACCTTTCTTATTTATTACTCTATTTATTTATGTATATTATTAAAAATTTCGGATTGATAGTTTTTTTTTTAACATATTCTGCACAGTACAATAACTTAGTATAATTTTCTCCGGAAAATTGTAGGAATGCGCTGTTCAAAGAATAACAATAATAATAATTATGTCATTTATGATAAAAATTTGACAAACAAATTTAAAACGAGCAAAAATAATAAGTGTAGCTCCAACCTTGGCCTAGTGACCAGAAATGACTTGTGACATAAATAATTAATACTTTTTAGAAACCTGTAGTAGGTAGTTGTTGTTAAGCACGAGTTGCTACTCTTCCTTTAATTTAAATACTAACTTGCAGTTTCTAATTATTTCAATATGACAATTTGATGCATATCATTTTCAGAATGGTCTTTTTTTATTGCAGTTTTTTTGAAATTTGGGAAAGGAAAGCTAGTATCACTGTCATCGGTGCATCCGGTCATGCAAATTAAAATTTAGATGAAATAGATGGAAAAGCAATCGCATGGTCATAATAATATAAAATTTGACTTAAGAAGTTAATGGAATAGTAGGTATGTATATTAGTTACGAGAAGTAGTTTAATGTTGAAACTGACGTCTTCAGAATTATAGATAATAATAATTATTTTACAAAATGTAATAGGCTGAATATTAAAATGATATTATGTGTATGGCTATCACAGAAATCACTTACAGTCTGTCTTCTAGCTGTACGTTTGATGAATTGAATCAACTAAGCATCATGGTGCCACTGGATTTCTGCGAAAAAATTTGAATCTATTAAGGTATCAATGTATGTAAAACAAAAACAAAAAATAAAGAAACTGCAAAAATGTATCGCATATGTAAAGCTGTTTCATTTGAATTCAGTTAAAATTAAAAAGAAGTTAATAATTTTTGATTTTTTAAATTATTGGGAGCTACGCTACGACTTAATTCTTACGATTGACTTTCGCAGTGTTTGACGTACATACTCTTATATTTATACTGAATATAATATTTTGTTTTATAATATTGTACTAAATTAACCAGAATATAAAAGTATATTCAATATTCAATTCACCAGTAATTTTCAACGAAAAAAAAACAATTTAGCAATTTAGTGAATATAATCTTCTTGGAAGATATTCAAGTGAGAATATTAGTGAGAAGTGAGAAATTTTAGCAGTGATTGCTGTTATAAACAAATAATTTGTTGATTATTTTTATTTAACATTTAATTTAATTCATTTCTTAATTTTAAAAACACAAGTTAAAATTTTTTAACGTGCGCTTTGAAAAACAGATTTTTTGTAGAGATGTATTTGTTTCTAAAGAATGCAAGTAGTAACACCTCTAGTACCCCCCAGTAAATGTAAAATTTAATTTAATATTAAATCATTTAAAATTCTGTTGTGGAAGGGCGCGGTGTACCATCGCCCTCTTCTTACTAGCCGCCACTGTGATAGTATAACATATTTGCTAATGATTGTGAAATTTTGAAATACTTAATTAAAAAAAATTTATAATGTGGAAAAGATTTTAAAAATAATTAATAATTTATTAGTTTATTGCTAACTTGTAATACAGTTTATTTTATATAGTAACTGATATAATATGTAATAATATATTTGCAAATCGACGTTCTGACCCCATATAAGCATATAAATCGACGTTGTGGCACCTATATTTGCGTTGTGGCACCATTTGATGGTGCCTGATGGTTTTACAATTATATATGTCATGTGGAAGGGCCAGTAAGCCTAACAACGAAGTTTGTGAAAGGTGCCAGTTGGACTATATACACCGTAAATATCGAAGTTTAGTTCCCTCGTATAAAATTGTATTAGTGCAGAGGGCGCTCTTGTAGTTCTGGTTCTAACGTCGACTTGAAGTTGACTTATCGGCGCGTTTAGGCACCTCAACTCTTTAAACAATATTTTGACGTTTAGACACACTCGGTGTGGTGTGTCTTTATCATTTTAGTTTCTAATATTAGAAATACATAAGCAGGTAACTAGTGTTTGCATTCGACCGATTCTCGACTTTAATGACGAAAATCCATTAAAGGCGAGAATAACATTCATTATTATGATGTTTTCGCCTCTAATGTAATAACTTAATAAGTACCTACTTTATGAACGAACTCATCAATATTTTTTAGTGCCTGTTATTTTTGGCGTTTTTAAACATAGGGAATTTACATGGGAAATTGATTTTTTCTAAATTCCGGCTTTCCATTATAAAGGATAAGAATAAAAAGTATAATATCAAATTTAAGAGATTTTTCTTCCGCGTCTAAAGATATTAACACTTGATATTTTGTTTTTTAATTATTGTTAAAAACTCGGTAGTAAATTAAAGAAATGGTGCTTTTTAAAAAATATTAGTTAGGCTGGGTCATCTCTATTTACGTTTTAGTTCCCGCATTGCCATTATTAACCAAATTAATTTTAATCTGTTAAAGTAACTTGTCGATCAAGCCTGCTAATATTTTTTTTAAAAGCGTTATTTATGCGGAATAAAAATCACTTTAATTAGATTTAATACATACTTTTTATTCTTATATCCGTTATAATGAGAAGCAGGAATTTAGAAAAAATCAATTTTCCATGTAAATTCTCTATGTTCAAAAATCGAAAGGATTTTTCAGTCAACTTTGTTGCTTTTTGAGAAAATACTGATTATTACCAAGTTTTCATTTTTTTTTTCAAATAATGTTTCCATAGTGACTTTAAGCAAAACATCCGAATCTTAAGTTACTTTGCTTTATACTGATTAGCGATTTCTACTTAAGGTGGCAAATACCAATGTTATTTGACCATAAGAATGAACGACGCGACGATTAGAATCAGAGTACAGATAACGTATGGTGCTGAAATTTGGACATAATATTTGAACATTTTTCAATAAAACAAAGTAATTAGAGGTACAAAGCATTTATAGTTAATGAACAAATAAATAAAGAAAACAGGTCTACCGAACAATTACGATACAGGCCGAACGATTACGATACAGGCAGACCTGTTTTCTTTATTTATTTGTTCATTAACTATTAATGCGTTTTACCTCTAATTACTTTGTTTTATTGAAAAATGTTCAAATAATGTTATGTCCAAATTTCGGCACCATACGTTATCTGTACTCTGATTCTAATCGTCGTTCATTCTTATGGCCAAATAAGTAATAACATTGGTATCTTATAAGACAAATCATTGATTAATAACAGAATACAAGATATGATATTAAAGATTTCCAATCTGGTATGGTTGTGTGCATTACACGTCACTGGAGAGTAATCCCAGTGGCGCGACTACAAAACTGGGGTCTTTAAATAAATTTTTTCACATACAATCAGATTTTGGCTGCCAATATTCTTGGACTCAAACAAGGTACTTTATTTGTCACCAAATTTGTAATTACTACTTGAGTAGTAATACTGAAGTCCACCTACTTATTAGAATAAAAAATTTTAGCATTAAAATACTCAAGTTGGGATAATTACATCCCACTATGAAAAATAACTTATTCTAGTTTAAAATTCTTGTTCATAGTAAACTGAAAAATAAAACACGGATGTTGCTGATGGTTCCCTTAAGTCATGGGTTCGTAATGCCGTTACTTGTTTATTTTAGTATGAAATATAAAATATATATTAAATAAAACAGTGTGCTATTTTTTAATTTCAGGTCTTTGTCATAAATCTTGTAATTTCTACCCTAATTATAAGATTACTTATTTTGGCTTAGCCCATTGGAAAGTATTACTTAATTTTCTTTATTAATATTAAACTCTTTTCTTAATAATCAGTAATTTCATCCAGTTAGAAAAAATCAATAGATACTTGAAAGTAAGTTTTATTCTTTTTACCGTTTAGGCTAGCTAGGCTCCTGCCTAGGGGCGCACGAAAAATGGGGCGCAATGCGTCAAGAAAAATTATGCATAATTGTAAATGCCAATTCTCCAATCTCTTAAAGTTAAACGAATATCAAATATGTCATGACTGTGTATTGAAAATGAGGGTGATCATTTTGAGCATATTCATAAATAAAATAACTTTTCAATAAAAGTTACATACCCCTGCAAGCATAAAAATTTTAGAAAGTTAAAATTGGTTTACAAAGCCTTTAAAATGCATGTGTCATAAAACACCAATCACAAACGTTCATTAGTCAATATTGTAAGCCCCGTTTCACAGTAAAACGCGCTACGCGCTACGCCCTACGCGGCGCGTAGCGCGTAGCGCGTTTTCCCGTTTCACACTCATCAGTATTAAAATGTACGGGAACGAGTATACTTCGAACGTTGTTGCCATAGCTGCATATTATTATGATCAAAGTGCAAGAAACAAAGCAAAACGATTATGGGTTCATCCATTGATTGAGAAGAGGTTACTAAAGGGCGCTTTTGTAACATTATATTCGGATTTAAAAAATTTCTGTGTCAATTACATCCATTTCGCTTGATCTCACAACAAGTACTTTAATAAACTGGCAACCTCATATATCTACGCGCGCGTGTCACCCGCGTTGAGTGTGAAAGGCTCCATAAGATGCAATGCCCTCACGCGTCGCGTAGCTACGCGAGGCGCGCGGGTCGCGCGTTTGCCCTCGGCATAAAATAGCACGCGCGCGTAGCGCGTTTCCAACGCGCGCTTGTGTGAAAGCTACCATAAGGTACAATGCCTATCAACACGCGCCGCGTAGCGCGTAGCACGTAGCGCGTGTTACTGTGAAACGGGGCTAAGGTTTTCATTGGTTGTTGAACTTTGAGCATTTTAACTAAAATAGGTTTAAAACACTCTTTAAATATTTTTATGAATTCAAAATTTTGTCAATTTAATTTTTTGTTTTGTAGCTGCTTTATTTATTATTTTCTGTCAAATGAATTGGTTTTACAAAAATTTTTACTAGACAAATGTTGTAGTCCGTTAAATTTCCTATCCGGAATGGGCGTCAAATTTTTGTAAAATGTTTCGTTTAAAAGATACAGGGTTTTGAAAAAATAAAAAAATTCTCGAATTTTCCAACATTTTTTTACATACTTTAATTTATAACTCGAATGTCGTTTATTTTAGATAATAAAACGTATCAATCTAGTTTGTAGATTATTTCACGCTCTTTAAAAAAGCACTAATCCATTTTAACCAAAAAATCAATGGCCAAAAATGGCCACGCATGAAGATGTAAATTAAAAAAAATGTTTTAAAGAGGCCTAACTCTCCAGGGCTTGAATTTAGAAAAAAAATTGTTAAAAATGTTTCTTAGAAAATGTCCTCTATCACCACCTAAATTATGTCAAGTTCCGCTGTGAGTGGGAGCGCGAGGGTATTATGCATCCATATGAAGTGGGAACGAGAGCATCAACCATACTCGACCATATGGTTGATGCTCTCGTTCGCACTTCATATGCATTCATAATACCCTCGCGCTCCCACTCACAGCGGAACTATTTTTATCATTATCTCTAAAACGGCCCCGCTTTCAAATTGGAAATTTCGCATATTATATGCTTTTTATGTATCACATAATTTTTCTGAAAATCTCAGTTTTGCTAATAGTAGTGGAATTATAACATTAGGTAATTTTTTTATATTCTATTATAATATTGAATATAATTTTTTTATTTTTAAGCTAATTTACGTATTTTCATATTTTTCATATGAAAAATATTGGATTATTATAATATAGAACACAAGAAGTTATTTACCTACTATAAAGACATAATACTACAAAATAAACTTGATAGTGTAATTTTGCAGCGTTCTAATTCTGTTTACAGTTAAATGTGTTACGTAATTTCTCATTTAAGCAATGAAATCAATGAAAAGATACGTAACAAATCTTTGTGTAAACTGAAATGTCGCGGCAACTGAATAGAAAACCGTTAAGCATTAACGTCTATTTTGCAAAATTTTCCCGCTTTTTCATACCGCTATAAAATTACAACTTGCAGAATACAATATTTTTCATTTGCCAAACAACACCTACTGACCTACCCCAAAGGATGACCGTAACTTTTTTCAGATTTCTTTAGAAAATTTATGTAAAAAAATCGTACCGTCAGAAAAACTTTTAATCTTGCAAGGGAAGTGCAGATTTGTTGTGATAATATTACAACAATACTATTTATGTACGGAAGAAATCGCAACCTTGTAGCCAAGTCTTTATTTACACTTCTTGCGTTTTATTTACCAATAAAAAATGTAGAAAAGTAAATATTGGAGGTCATATTAATTATTATTATTTTTCGAACTCGGAAATAGGGAAATTTAAAATTTTTGATGTGTTAAAATTATACCTGGTGACCGGCCGAACTCTGAACACAGCGAAATAACAAGAAATTTATGTTTAGCGCAACCCACGAAGTGGTAACAAAAATCTCTTTAATTTGATATTTTTATTATTCTTATTCATAATAAATTATAATGGAAAGCAGAAAGTTAGAAAATGTTCAGAGTTCGGCCGGTCACCCGGTATGCAAGTTGTACGTTCCCATACGCAACTTGCTTGGAGGTGTACAAAATTTCAAGTGCTTAAACTTTCTAAAAAATTAAACACTTTCTTATAAGCTCGCTTTTCAAATTTTCGTCAATCTGTGTGATAATGATGTTAGCTATGGTGCTCTGCTTTAGTCCATTTTAAAAAAATTTCAGAAATTTTCAGTAATAAACATTTTATTTTCATTGAAAGTGAAGGTCTAATTTCTCTTATCGGCAAACGTCAACCAAGGGCACGGCTTTATTATCATTGCTTTTTCACTTTCGTCTGCCGCTTTATAGAAAAATATTAATTATTATTATTTTTCGAACTCGGAAATAGGGAAATTTAAAATTTTTGATGTGTTAAAATTATACCTGGTGACCGGCCGAACTCTGAACACAGCGAAATAACAAGAAATTTATGTTTAGCGCAACCCACGAAGTGGTAACAAAAATCTCTTTAATTTGATATTTTTATTATTCTTATTCATAATAAATTATAATGGAAAGCAGAAAGTTAGAAAATGTTCAGAGTTCGGCCGGTCACCCGGTATGCAAGTTGTACGTTCCCATACGCAACTTGCTTGGAGGTGTACAAAATTTCAAGTGCTTAAACTTTCTAAAAAATTAAACACTTTCTTATAAGCTCGCTTTTCAAATTTTCGTCAATCTGTGTGATAATGATGTTAGCTATGGTGCTCTGCTTTAGTCCATTTTAAAAAAATTTCAGAAATTTTCAGTAATAAACATTTTATTTTCATTGAAAGTGAAGGTCTAATTTCTCTTATCGGCAAACGTCAACCAAGCGCACGGCTTTATTATCATTGCTTTTTCACTTTCGTCTGCCGCTTTATAGAAAAATATTAATTATTATTATTTTTCGAACTCGGAAATAGGGAAATTTAAAATTTTTGATGTGTTAAAATTATACCGGGTGACCGGCCGAACTCTGAACACAGCGAAATAACAAGAAATTTATGTTTAGCGCAACCCACGAAGTGGTAACAAAAATCTCTTTAATTTGATATTTTTATTATTCTTATTCATAATAAATTATAATGGAAAGCAGAAAGTTAGAAAATGTTCAGAGTTCGGCCGGTCACCCGGTATGCAAGTTGTACGTTCCCATACGCAACTTGCTTGGAGGTGTACAAAATTTCAAGTGCTTAAACTTTCTAAAAAATTAAACACTTTCTTATAAGCTCGCTTTTCAAATTTTCGTCAATCTGTGTGATAATGATGTTAGCTATGGTGCTCTGCTTTAGTCCATTTTAAAAAAATTTCAGAAATTTTCAGTAATAAACATTTTATTTTCATTGAAAGTGAAGGTCTAATTTCTCTTAGCGGCAAACGTCAACCAAGGGCACGGCCTTATAGTATCATTGCTATTTCACTTTTGTCTGCCGCTTTATAGAAAAATAATCTCACAGAAGAATGTGATGAATATGCTTATTATTGCAAGTTTCTCTATCATGTTTTTCAAACACTTTTTAGCGCAATTCGCGTAGTAGCAGCCCTTGTATGCTTGTTTTTATAATGTTACTTTAATTATTTTTATAATGTTGATTTAACTTCTATCAAGAGAGATAAAAAAATATTTTAATAGTTTTTATTAAAAAAATTTAATTATTGAATTAAATTAAAGCATTGAAACTTTTCAGGTGGAATACCTAAGTAAACTTTCGTAAGTAGCTACATAAATACTAAATTTGCAGTTCTTTTTCATTATTTTGTATTTCGTAATCTTAAATGCCGCTAAAATTCTCACCATGCTTATGCTGTAAAATACTGATCCATCACAAGTGGGTGCGCGGCTATCCCCACGTGTGGGTTTTAATAAATTTTTTCTAAGTTCCTGCTTCCCATTATAAACAAATAAGAATAAAAAGAAATATCAAGTAAAAGAGTTTTTTGTTCCGCGTCTAAAGATACCCAACACTTGATAATTTGTTTTTAAAATTGTTACAAACTGGATAGTAAAATTAAGAAATATTAAAAAGATATTAGCAGGCTTGGTTAAAATTAAAATTGTAATCTGTCAAAGTAACTTGTTGATAATATTTGGCTTTCATAAAAAACAATAATTAGCAATGCAGCAACTTAAGACGTAATGCAACGATAAGCCTGCTAGTATTTTTTAAAAAGCATTATTTCTTAATTTTACTATCGAGTTTTCAACAAAAATTAAAAGTACAAAGTAATAAGTGTGGGTATCTTTAGACGCGGAACAAAAATCTCTTAATTTGATATTTTTTTATTATTCTTATCCATTATAATGGGAAGCAGAAAGTTAGAAAATGTTCAGAGTTCGACCGGTCACCCGGTATGCAAGTTGTACGTTCCCACACGCAACTTGCTTGGAGGTGTACAAAATTTAAAGCGCTCATAACTTTCTAAAATATTAAATTGTATTTAATTTGGGAAAATTTCTGGACGGTAATTGAATTGACTGCTGGTGTAGTAATTAATTACAAATAATAAATAATACAAAATTGAAACAGCTATAATAAATTAATACAAAGGATCTAACTTCTTATTTTAATACGTTTGAGATTGGCAACAAAAATTCCCAGAAATCTGTGAATTACTTGCCAGATGAAGTTTCATAAAATTATTAATTAACAGTAAAAGATTTGGTGGAATGCACCACAAAATCAAAAAAATTCACACAAGTTAATTATCCGAATTAATTGGGACCGGACCCCATTCGGATAATCAAAAATTTGTGTAATTGGATTTTTTCCGAAAAAAGAGTCCATTTTCGGATAGTCGGAGTTATACTGTACTTTTTAGACATGTTCAATATTTCATAAAATTTTGCCGGAATTTTTGAAAAGGTTTTATAAGTTAAATTATTGTTACTACAACCGCTACAACCAACTTATATAATAAAACTCGTAAACAAATTTTTTGCAATTCTTCACCGGTTCATTTACAGGAATGTACTACGGATTTCGTATTTGGTACAAAGTTGAAATAATAGGCACTAAATTAGTTCAAATTTCAATTAAAACTTACTCCGTTGTAATAAGATTTTGCTATAATAAAAAATTACTAGATCAACTTAGTTTTGACACAATTTAAATTAATATTTTTTAGTATGTGCCTATAAATTAAATGCAAATAAGTACCTAGTACTTTTAAAAATCATGAAAAGAACATTTCAATTTACATTTATTTATTATAGAGACTACGTTATATATTTCCTATAAAATATTTCCTTTTTAATTAATGTCGTGGGTAGGTGCTATTTATATCACAATGCATGCAAAAAATAATCATAAGAGACGTAATGTATTATAAAAAAGTTAAAAAAATGCAGACCACATCAAGGTCACGATGGTAACTCGCTAAAAATTAAATAGGGGCCACAACGCGTATGTATGCCATTTTATATATAGCTAAGGTGCCACAACACCTTATATAGCGTTCCATATATACGGGGTGTCAAAGAACTTTTATGCTTATATGGCACAACGTCTTTTTAAAAATTGGTGCTTGTTCGTCAATCTACACGTATAGATATATATGAGGCAAGAACGGATTCATCCAAACTTTATGGAGAGGGGGGATTTTCCAATAAAAACGAAGTGATATATTTCAAATTTGTAGAAATGTAATGCATTTTATTATTCTTTTTTTAGTTTTAATATAAGTCACGAGGGAGGGGGAGGTAGTTACTCTCGTGAACTCCCTCCTTGAGGGATGAAAAGAAAATTGGTTTAATCTAACCTTGGTGTACTGTTCTGGTTCTGGTTCAGTCGAACCTGAAGTTTGGTAACGCTATTTATGATAGCGAAAAGTTAAGACCACGTAATAATTCTTTTTTAATCTTAATATTTGTAAAATCACGAAAATAATTAAAATTACTAATAATTTTTCTTAATTTTTTATTAATCTTTATCTTTAATTTGTTACAACCTGTAAACATTTTATTTTTTAAAATCTCAAATTACAATGTACCTAAATGAAAGAAATATAGATACTATTTTGTTTATCTTTTTATCACTTTTCCGTACGTGCTTTAGTTAGAAAGTTAATAAGTGCAATTAGTATGTGGTCATATTCGTAACAATAAAATAAGTAGTACCTGCTTTATCCTGAAGGTACACGGTACAGGTATTAATAGAAACAAAGAGTAAATGAAAGTTCGTGCTCCGCAATAATTGATGAATCTTCAAACTACATTATAATCATCATTATAAAATAAATAAGCTAGCAGACTAAAATTTTGTACGTAGACATTGTAGAATGTTAAATACTTTTAAACTTAATTAAAAAAATTTCGAATGTAAAAGAAATACTATAGAAATTATCAGTGTGCATCTACGCGTTATTTTCCTTGTTAATAATCGGTGCATGTAATTTTTCATACCATGACTTCTTCCGCTTCATCTTATTTATAGATACTTTTTTTTTAATTTAATGTTATAATTTAGAATTGAATAAAAAGTATGAATGAAATAATGAAAGAATTTCCAAGTAAAATACAAATCATAAAGTCCTGCGTTTTTCGGTAAATCTTTCAATAGCCAAAACCCTGCTATAATATGTACATACCTATATGTGAAAAACTGTAGTAACTGCATTTGTGTGATATTTAATTTTCATACATTTTCATGTGGACTTTCGAATTTAGTTATTAATCCTCCAGTTTGAAACAAACAAAATTATTAAATTATTATTATACTTAATCACAAATTTTACTTTTTCGACATAATTTAGATAATAACATAATTAGTTGGTTAGTTTAATTTGACAAAATAATCGGGGACAATTATTAATCGTATAGAAAATGAAAACAATTTTCTTCGAGTTACTATTGTATGTAATGAGAAGTAGAACATCTTTAATCGATCGCTTAGATTTGCATGATTATTTCTACAATTAGAAAATTAAATAAATCATCCTTTATTGTTAGCATACAAAACTAATTAATTATGTTAATTTCATTTTTAATTTGATTTTTACAATCTCGATGAAAATTCACGGCCAACTCTATAAAAATAGAAATACATAAACCATGTCTTAAAGTTTCAGAAGCAAAAAGCTTGTAGATTACATAGTCTTACTTTCGGTTGAATCCGCACGAAGAGTTAAATTTTTTGGTACTTTAGATGCCAAAGTTAAAGTAAATATTATTATACAAATCAAAAACATTTGAAAAAGACAATAACTTTTTGCTGAAAGCTTAGGAAGTAAGTTAAAAAAAATTGCGAAGGGTAGACAATGATATTGTCAGATAATAATATTTGCTGATCAGCGCGTAGGAGAATTGTTAATTATTACAATTATTAACGCTTTCTGTAAAAGATGTAGATTATTAAATTGTAGACACTGTCGATTATTAAGCTTAACTTCCTGTAAAATAATTTTAACATCGAAAGGTGAAATTGGCAATTAAGTATGTTTTAAACGCACAGTAAGGACACAAAATATTTAAAAACCCATTTAAATACAATAGAAAACAATAAAGTGTATTTTTTACAATGTTAATACAATAAATATTTATCTTTTTAAGTTTTATTACATTACAATAATTTTACTTAAATTGTGAAATAATTGTACCGCCTTACAGAAAATTTTTATATAGTACTTACTTTTTTATTTAAAATATTTTAAATAGGATATTACAGGTGTAATCTTTATTTAATTGAGTAATTGAAAAAACTATTGTGAGAAGTTTTTGATAAAATAATGAAAATGGATAATTATTGTGATAGTTGTCACATTTTACACGAAATTATCAGTACAAATTAAGTTAAATTTGTGTTACTTTCTAGAAGATATAATGTGCACTAAATTCTTATTTTAATGTGAAAGTTTGCTAACAATAATTTAACATTAACATAATAAGAAAGCATATCTTATGTTACATGAAAGATTGTACTTATGATAACTGCTCTCTTGAAACTTAATTGAAATTACAAGTGTTATATAACAAGTTCTATTTTAAACAATATGAATTTCATCAAGGACTTGAAACCTTACCGATACATTATTCGTTTTATATACTACGATTTTTTTGAAAAGGAATACCTGTATAAATGTGGGGATTAGTACGCCGACGAAAGTTATTGGAGAATTAGGAATACCTACTCTTATTAAAAAAATAATATATTTGCTATAAACAGGCATTAATTCATTATTAACTTGTTCTAATCATTTGAAATTTATAAATTTTTTCCCCGTTATATGACATACATTACTATAAATGTTTAAATTTAGAAAATTATATTTTAAAGTATTAGGAATTATAAATTTTTAGATACCGTTTGACTAATGCAAATTAACGCCATATGTACTACATATATGTATCAACAAATCCACTATTTGGAATTTAAAAACAAATTAGGTACATAATATACTCGCAAGAATCGATAAATTAAACAATATACATTTCAAAATTATTATTTAAATTTTTTTAATCACTTGAAACTTATTATAAATAATGTAATTCTGCTTCCAGTCTGTTGGGTTAGTTATTTCTAATGGATATCCTATATGTATTATTTATTACAGTATTATACATAAAATACAAGTTTGTATTTTCTTCTTCTTCATAATTCAGGATTTCGCAGTTTAAGGAGATGTTTTTCAGCGCCGAAAAATTGTTAAAAATTAAATAAGCTCTAATTAAACAATATATGAGTTGGGATGTAAAAATAATCGTCTACAATATTGTCATTAATTTATTTTGATCTGCATTATTCATTACTGATGAATCAATATTTTTTGGTCAAGTTTTTTTGATTACATTTTGTTCGACCTATTTTTCAGTTATTGTAATTAATAATAATATAAATTATTTCTGTTGTATTTTTAGATACCTACGATGTATATTACATTCCATCTTTTGTGTTCATCTTGAGCTGGTCTTGCTCAAGTATAGTATATTATAGTGTTCAGAGGTATAATAAACGAATAATTATGTACAAATAGAAGTAAAGAGTTCGTATAAAACAAATAAAAATTTCCCATAAAGGTACAAACTGTAACTTATTACAAAATAAGCTGACTAACTATGTTCAAGGTCATTAACGAAATGGATGGGGACTCAACTATACTACATAATACGAGTATATTTGAATTTAAACTTTAGGCAAAAAATTAAGAAACACAGAAAATCCAAAATTAGATTGACAAGTTTTAATGAACTCAATAATGACAAACTGGATAATACATTTTTTAAAATCTAGTGGATGCAGCTGTCGAGAGAGCCGATCTATCCGGCTCATCCGGAATTTCCGCTTTCACTAAAATAACAGTGCATTATTTTAATACATACTAACTTGAACACAAAATCTGCAAATGTTATAATCTCAATCACAATTATTTTATATTTACTGCTATTTCACGAAAGTACATGTGTACTCATGTTGGGTATTGAGTATGTAGACATTTCCACATGTGACGAATAAAAATAAATTTGTTGTCAAATGATTGAAAATATCTCAAAGTTCTATTTCTTGAAAGATTAAAAAATATCAAACAGAGCTTTCAGTTTAAACAGGTTAAAAAATACTTTTATCTGAAAATTTCCTAGTTTCGGCGTAGTTGACAAAGTTGCATTGGCTGATATGGTGTCATGGTCATTGCATTTTGAAGTTGGTAGATGATATTATATAATTAATTATATCAAATAAAAAATAAATATAATACTATGTTAGAATACCAATTTCAACATTTTACTATTCTCATCATTCTTCTGAATTTTCTATTATTCTATGTAAATTTTATATTGTAGTTATACAATTAGTAATTAAAAAGAACAACATTCAAAGAGCTTGGTTGAAAATGAAATTAAAATAGTAAAAATTTCCCATTTATTTGCAAGTCAATGATATACTGTAATTTGTCACAGTAGTATATTATAATTATTACAAATAATAGTATAGTCAACTCTGTTGATTATTAAAATAAATTGAAACCGAAAGCATTTTAATACACAATTTTATATTAAAAGTTGAAAAAGGAAATAAAAATTGAATTTTTGGTAGTGATATCTATCAAAGAATAGATAATTTTTTTACAATACAATGTGTAGGAATGATATATACCGATGGTATAACCATCACATGGACCTCGAGGTTTTCCTATACTACCAACAACGGTTTTAATATTACTTCGAAGAGGTTTCTGATCATCAGGCATATTATTATAAAGTGACGCAGTATGCAGCTAGGATATCCGGAACTGACTCTGCATCCGACGCCATATATTGAAATTTATGGAAGAGGCGGTAAGCGTCCTAACGGGAAAAGTTTAATATTTTAATATATTATCACATATTTCATGAAATATATATGTATATTGAACTTTCATCGAATGATTAATACATACATCTATCTATGTACTGCAATATATAGAAGTGTTTAAAATATTATGTATCGGCTAGAATGAAAACCTAATTGAACAAACTTTTGTTTTGACAGAAAAATTTTAATATAAAAATAAGTAGTACAGTTGACTGTATGTGATTATATGGATAATAATCTTGTATGCAGTAAAAATTCAAGGTATTAAATTATACGCGTAATAAAAGTTCGCACTTTGGTTTTTTTCCAAGACAAACATTAAAAGTTTGTATTTTGTTTTTTCCAAGACGATCTTTAGGATATTTTAATTAATTTTCAACATTGCTTATATTAAAAAAGTATTTGGATTTTCCATATTTTATTTTTTTTTAATTCTTTATTTTGAAAAATCAAATAAAAAGTGAACAATTATAGCGTAAGCTCGGCAAAGTATAGATAATAATTAATTGAATTATATAATTTTATTTTAATTTCTATACTTTGTTCCATTACTTAATTTTTATAATAATTATTGAAAAACAAACACTAAAATTTATAAATTAATAACTTTTTTGTTTTACATAATGATATTCTAAATCACGCGAGTATTATTATTATTTATGCCCGATTTCTTCACCTCGAGATATTTCTAAGATATGAATCTATTAGATCAATAAACCAATTAGTCAATTACATGTTTGATTTATTACCGTGAATTTGAATTGTTGTTGCCTGATTGGTTACTTGGTTATTTATCTAATAGATTTGTATCCTGAAGATATCTCGAGGTGAAGAAATCGGGCATAAATATTTTTTACAATAACTTGATAATAAATCAGACGTTTTCATTATTTAACTACATGTATAACACCAAATGGTGTTTAAAAAGCTGTCGTGCACTGGCTGAAATTAGCAGGCCTCCGCAAAAATTATTTTAGGTCTGAAATAAAATTTTATTTTTTAACAAATAAAAACATCCAAGTATTAAATGTTTAATTTGATATATAATTATTATTTGATGTAATTTATAATATAATAAAAAAATTATGCGTAATAGTTGATAGTCTTTATGTATTTTTAAAACCAATATTTCCACTGTTATACATCAATAAATCAATATGTCCTTTAACAATAAAATTAAAAAATAAACTTTTAAATAATAAATTATATTTCTACCTAAAACCCAAAGAATTTCAAAATAATTTGTTACAGGACCTTCGACAATTCTTTTATCCGTACCTCAGTTTTTCATTGTTACATTAAATATTGTTATTTATATTAAGTATTTTTATCGTAGGTATCTATTATAGATTTCTAATCTAACAAAAAAATGTTCAAAATACATTTTTTACATTTTATTGGTTTTTTTACGTTGTTTATTATTTTTGATGTGATCGATTTCAATTTTAATTTTAATTTTGCTTTCTATTTGTTAATATTAACCCAATTATTACTTAAAACCCGTTATTGTATGTTTTTTTGTATAGAAATATTATATTATAAATTATACAGAGTGGTCGCGATATGTTGAATAAAATGTACACAACTGAAAAGGAACTTTTGTTGGAAAATTCCTTATCCTTCCTATTATTTTGTATGGGTGTTAGTTAAATGCTATAAAAATATGAAATCTGCTTGCTATAAAAAATATAAATTTTGCAATATAAATAAAATCAAGTTAAATAAAAATAAATGCTTCCCCTATAGTAATTACTACAACATAAAAGTAAATAATAAATGTATTAAAAATAAAATAAAGTGAAAAGAAATGGAGGGAGGAATCGCTGGTGTATAAATGAAAGAAAATCTTAACAAATCCGAGGAAATCCAAGAAAATCTTGGGAAATTATAGAAAATCTTAAGATGAACTTTTTCTTTTGTTCTTCTACTTTTTCAAAAGGAAATTTAAGGCAGTCAAGAAGTTCAGTTAAGAAAATCTAGTGTACTAAAATTTGCCTTGTCATTATAAGTGAAAAATGTTTCTACTAAGACATAATATTATTTATTGCGCTATAAAAAGATGAATATAGAGTAAATTTTAGAGTAAAATTAAATCACCGTGTTCAGAAACGTAAAGATCTGTAAAAAATAAAAAACAAATTTCTATGTCAGTCTGTCTGACTGTCGTCAGATTTTGTCCCTCGATTTATTCCTGAACCATCCCATCAATCACGGTTAGTAAAGTAAACGGTTGCCTCATAACTCAGTTTGGAGTTGTGAAAAATATCGTCACGAGTCTGCTACTCATAAGATTATCATTTAAAAGGGTACAGGACGTTTAAACGCGCGCGGGCGGTTGGACGCCGCTGTTTGAACGCCGCCGTTTGAACGCAGGGACGTTTCAATACAAAGAATAAAAAAATGAGATATTTATAGTGTACCTAAAAGCCGGTACTGCGAGCGGTTATGTAAACGATTAATATACGGTGTAAGATTAATCCTTTTTCTTATAATTTATAAAAAGACATCAAATATTAACTGTAACCTACCACCCGATCTACTTTTCGCGCAGATTCCACGTTTTCGTGGGGCAATCCCCCCCCTCCCCACATCGTTACGTAATGAATTAATTTATGTATTGAAACAACTTTGAACATTTTTTACCTGGATATTGAGGGAAAAATTATATTTAATTTTTAAATAAAATTAAAAAAAATATTTTAAGAACTTACGTAAGGAATACATCGGACCCCCCCCCCCACCTAAAATTTCCGATTCTCCCCTCCACATAAACCTTTTCGTAAGTAATGGACGATCCTTAATATTATTCTTTGAAATATTAAAAAAAGTTGCCTGCAGGGTTGCATTACATGCTATTTCTGAATATGTCAGGGTGAGCAGGGATTAATAGAAATATAGATATGGGCTGTAAAACCTTTGTTTGCCGACCTAACCTAATTATAAAATTTCCTAAATGCTGACAATTACTGCATCTACTATTATGCCCTAAAAATACACAATATAAAACACAAAAACATATAATATGATTAATACAATGTTCGTAATACCGGAATAATATCAGTTTTTGGTTCCAAAATTTTTAATATTATTAAATAAATTTTTATTTAAAAAAACAGGATATTGTTTTCTTGGTAGCAAAAGTTGAACTTTTCGCTGAAAATTTTTATAGTTAACGAGCCACTAGAAGTATTTTAGCTCAGAATAAAACCTATCATATTTTTTCAAACGTAAAATATAATATATTTTTTTTTTTAAATTGTAAAAATTAATTTATATATTTTGCGATGAATATAGGACAAACTCTATGTATAGAAAATTTTGCAGATAATTAAATTTCCTATAAATATCTTCGAGGCGCCTTCAGTATTTTATTTGAGACAATAAAAACTTTCTGACAAGAAATAACAAAACTAAAGAAAAAAAATTGAAAAATCAAACAAACACAAAGTTGGATAGAATTGCTGAACAAAGTAAATTACGGGAATTGGTTCAGTTCATGTTTTGTAATCCAAAAATTAAATTAAACTGACAAGAACCGCAAAGGGCGGAAATACAAATTTCTAAACTTATGTTAGATTAGCTTAGATTTTTTACCTTACCTATCTTGAAATTAAACTAATAAGTTAAGTTGTAAATACAACGCAGCAATTATCAATCTTATTTTTTGGCAAATTTTCAGAAGGTTTATTTTAGTGTTGATGTTTTTGGTAAATGTTTTAATAAAATTAATAATTTAAAACAACTTGATAAAAATATTTAAATGCACTTTTCAATAGGTTTTAGGTTTCTAAGCTCTAATACTTATAAAATTGGTTGTTTGTACAAAAATATGTAGTGGAATTTTTTGTAGAGAAGTGTCTGATCTGTTTAGTGTGAATTTAAACGGTTAAAATAATAAATAATATAATGCAAGTACCTATCAATATAATTAAAAGTTAGACGAAACTCTGATCGATAATATCAATAATTTAAATTTAGATATTCACCAATTACCATATCTAATTACCTACATTATAAAATGTATTAGCTTATGTTATATAACAGAGTACTTGTAAAAAGTATTTTGCAAAAAATTTCGACTCGATCAAGTTTTACAGTAAATGCAAGCAAATATTATCTCTAACGCACGACTTAAAAACTTAAAATTTATAGATTTAATCTTAAATTATAACGGAAAAATTAAATAAATTGTACATCATTATAAATTTAACAAAACTAAAGCGAAAGTTAATAGCATGTAAGATTAATGATTTAGCAGTAACTTAATTATATCTAATAAATAACTAGGAAGCTTTATATTGCATAACATTTATTTACTGTGTATAACGAGAGAATTTAATTTTTAAATTAGTGTTTTTTTTAAATACAAGAAATCAGATTTTTATTTTTTACGGGTAACTAAATTATAAGAACAATATTTCTAAATTATAATATTATGACAGTGAAAGGTGGGAAAGTCTTTTTTTATAAACAAAAATCAATCATTACACAGACTGCAATCATTTGGGTCAAGAAAGCTTTTAAATGATATTTGCTGATTTCAGTGATGAAATCCATTTTTTCTTTCACGAAACATAAATTACATATTATGAAGTACACACAACAGGAAATATAATCTTTGACTTAGTTTTCAAATTGCGGAAAGCATAGTACATTTTATCTCGAGAGGGGCTTTTATGGCAGAGTACATTGGTGGTTTCACTTTTAATGTTTAACAAATTTTAACATATTTGAAAATATCATTTTCGAGATAAATAGTAGATTATACTACAAGATCGTAAAGACCAGTTACTATTGCAGATAAGCATCATGTTTGTGTCCTGAGATGCGAAAAAATAAAACTTTTCGACTTCGCTGATAGGCAGACGACGGTAGACAAAAAAGCGACAGTTGATAGTGACAGTGAATTATTGGGCTAGGTCAATGAAAAAAAGGTTCCATGAAAAGCAATTTCAAGATTTAGATTTTCAGATCTGCAGTAAAAAAAAAAAAAATTATAAAATTTGGATATTGTGCAGATACCTAATGTTTTAGATTTTAATTTTTTTAACTTTGTAAAAGTAATAACTAATGCTGAAGAGGTTTGCAATAATTTAATGATGTAGAGCATGGCATGTAGAATCCTATTACTATAATTTGCAATTTAAATCGCGTTTTTACCTATTAAATTAAATAAATGGAAGCGTTAAAAACCTGATAACAAAACCAAAAGCACAAAACCATTTTGCTAATGAAATTCATCATTAATAATTTTGTTTGCAAGTAGGTATATGGCAAAAAAGTGTAATAAAAATAAATTGTCGTTTTCTATTTAAATTTAATTTTAACTTTTAACGATACTTTAATGATGACGGTATTGTTTTTGTCAAATCAACGCATTTTCAAAAAAATATAATAAATATAATTGTTTAGCAAAAACGTTAAGTTACTTTATAAAGAGGTCAACGAAAATATGTATGTCCCAAATAAATAATAATTTTAAAATTTAAAATAAGGCGCGCGATAAAATTTACATTCGACTACTAATTAATTGATACCTAATATTATAAATGCTTCATCAATTTCGTACTGTTAAAAATGAATAGGTCAAATATTTTCAGAATCAACGTATAGAAACTTTACATTAATATGATAATATCAAGATTAATTTAAAAAATATGGAACTTACGTGCAATTAAAAATTTAATGAATAACCCCAACAAACTTAAATCAATTTGGTTAAGTCAAAAGTCGATAATCACTTGTTTACTATTTATACACATCACTATAAACAGTTTAATGATACAACATAAATTATTATACCGTTGCACTGTAGCACAAGAACTGGATGGCCGCTGCTTCATAACTTCCGAGTTACCATTAGTTCTTATCTAATTCTTCAGTGGGGCGACCTCCTACTTCTTCACTATATCTACAGTTCAACACTAGTTATCAGAATGCAATTATCGTGTTACATGTTAAAGAACACAAGAATGAATATGTCAAAGTAAATAACAGCAATGTACGATGCTTCATATATTGGATTTGCTATACTGGGATTATTAGTTGTTTTCGAGGAAGTAAGTAATCCAGTTTTCCAAATAAATTTTGTGGAAGATTAAAAGTGGACTAGCAATTACGGGACAATGTAGCAGAAACTCACACACTGAAGACAAATTGCCTATTAAAAATTCAGGAAACAATAATTTTAAAGACACTATCCTACTTACGAAAAGATAAAATGTTAAAAAATTTGCAAAAAGAAGTCGTTAAAGTGTAGAACAAATTGAGTGACATTGCTTTAGTGTTCCTCATTAGTCTAATTGTACTGTTTCCAAAAGATTCAATCGCCAATAGTTTAGCTAAATAGCGACATAAATCATTATTACTGTTTTTATTTGTTTAACTGTAGGTAAGCACGTTTATGGTTGGTTTGGTATTTCTGAATGGATTTGACATAGCATCTTAAATTTTGAAAATACATTTCAAAGTGCAATATTATTTTTCCCTTTGACTTAAAAAATAGGTCATTTTATGCAAATTGCGTCGATAAATCTATAAGTGCAACGTTATTACTTTAATTATGAGCCTTGAAGTAATGATCAAAGTTGATTACGGCGCAATGAACACTACTTAAAAAGTCCTCATCATCGGCTAACTTTCTAACTTGTATTTACTTCACATGCAATTTAATAATAAATGATGTAGAAATATAAAATGTTTTAAATAATCTTTACAAATAAAAGTGTTAGCTACCTGTGATTACTAAGTTAAAACGTTTCTTCACCTAAACGTTGCTTTAATATGCTCGAGAGTAGGAGGTAGCTAATTGTAGTTTAGTAGTATTGTATAGAAGATTAATTGTAAACTTGTTGCAATTTTCTGAATAAATTACAGGTAGTTTGAATCAAGGACGCCTATGTAGATTTTCCTGTCTGCCTGCCGGTGATGTGGCGCCCACTCCCTTCCTTTTACCGAAAGAAAATTTCAGAAATTTTATCGTGGGAAAGGAAATTTTAGAGAATTTGCATATATAATTAAGAGATAATTATTTGAGTTTCAAGAACCTATTTTTCAAACAAGGTCACTGAAATTTTAATAAAATATACAAAGGAATTCAGTTAACATTTAATTTTTCGAAATAATTTTGTTATTAAAAAATACAGTATTTCTGCATAATTCGAAAATGAATCATTTTTCATTTTGTTTCAGCTTTCGATAGATTTACAGTTGTTAATAATAATGTTTTACGTAGGTGTATATAACCTGAAAGAAGTAGTTATTGCAAAGCCATAAAAATGGTTACAGCTGAAAGAAAATTGCAATAACGTTTTATTTGTAACAATAAAATAAGTAATCATTTTACTATAATGTACAAGGGCCGCATATAATATCTTGGTTGCGCATCACTAATTATATAAATAGCTATTAATTCTATAAAACATGAATGACAGTCGAGCTTTAATTAACAGTATTTCTATGGATTCTATATTAAAGCGATTAGACCTAGAGGAGGTTACATTGAATTTAAATGTAAAAATATTTAAAGAAAAAGTTTTTAAATGATCAAACCACGACATGTTTATTATTTAAACCTATTTATTACCATCACTATTGCCATACTATTACCATACTATTACCACACTACTGCCATGCTGTTACCGCACTATTATCGTACTCTTATGATAATTTTACCTTACTCTTACCATACTGATGCCGTACTATTATGTTACTATTATCGTGCTATTTCCGTACAATTTGTTACCTTACTCTTATCATTACTATTTTACACAAATATGTTTTAAAACAATTTCGGACGAGTGGAAAGTATTATTTTTCGCGAAAAGTCAGTGTTGTTATTGATTGGCATGAATAAAGTGTAGTTTGGCATATATGATTAAGCAGGGATCGATAACTCCGATTACAACATGTTTTTTCACTGGACGACTACAATCTACTTATAGTGTTTCTGAGTTTGATTTTTGCAAACCTTTATCAATTGTGTTTCCTAATGCTAAGTAATTATGCTTTCTCTTTAAAACAAATTTTAATTTTTCAAGGTAACGAACCAACCAAGTTTTCAGTTTAAAGATATTATTATTCTGAAAATATCAAAAGTTTGATTTTAGGATTTTCTATAGTCAATTTTTTGATGAAAACCATTAGTTTTTTTAGTCGCACGTAATCTGTTTGTTGTGTTGGAAAAATTTTCAAATACTGCACCTAAAACAACTTACGTCTCTCCATAAAAAAGTTGTTTCATTCAGTTTGATAAGAACAAATGTTTAAAAACATTGTTTTATAAACCCGGGGTTTCGGGATTTGGAATAGCGTCCAGCTTGGGCAGCGGTAGATCTACCTAGAAACCAATGATCGTACGAGGCAAACAGGATACCATAATTAGATTTGCACCCCGTTCCTACCGAGTGTTCATTTTAAGACTTCCCGGAATTAACATATCAAAAACCAAAACTCATATGAAAGACTGTTTCGGACAAAAGTAATATGATAGCAAGGGGGAAAGAATATCGCATAATTATTTTTTTAATTTATTGACCTTTTCAAGATCATTTGAAGATCAACTTTGTTTTTTAAATGGCACCCTATATTTTTTTTAGCAGATTTATATTTTGCATAAGAAAATAAACAACTTTTCTTCAAAAAAATTTGTTATTCCACGTAGGCTTTTCGAGTAAAATGCATTGAAGCAAAATGAATACATAATAGTTGAATATAACAATAGTTGAATAAACTAATGTCAATTCATTTGTTTTATGTGACAGTGGTTTGTTTTGATCGTCCGAAAATTATAAGTTGAGTAATAACAAAAGCAATAATAGCCTTCTAACTTTAAAAAAATTAAATTTCGATTATAATCAGCTGCAGTTCATTAAAATGTTTTTATTTTGTTAAGTTATTTATTTTCTTATGCAAAATATGAATCTGCTAAAAAATATACAAGGTGTTATTTAAAACATCAAAGTTGAGCTTCAAATGACCTTGAAAAGGTCAATAAATAAAAAAGACAATTATGCCATATTCTCTCCCTATCATACAAATTTTGTCCGAAACATTTTTTCATCTATCTTTTGGTTTTTGAGATATTAATTACTGGAAGTTTTAAAATGAACACCCGGTACATTGTTTTGCCGCATATTCTACTTAGCGCTATGGTTGAATATGGAGATCTACAGTTCAATATTACGGTCAAGGTCAATTATGAACATTAGCTCATAGGCGCCGGATGGGGGGGGCAAAGCAGGGCACTTGCCCTCCCCCCACCCTAGAAAATTGAATTTTTTGTTTCTACCTAGCTCACACTCGTAAAATATTAGAATTTTCCTTTACAATCATAAAGTCTAAAAAACTGAATACTTTGCCCCCCTCTATATTTTACTCTTCCGGCGCCACTGCATTAGCTATATTGATAAAAGAGGCTTGCAGAATTTGGACTCCATGGAAGAAACTTACCTTGAATTAGGAAAATTTAACTGTCTCAAGAACATCCACTCTTCATTTCTCGAACACGGCTGCGAATCTAACTTTAATATTTTAGTGTTTCATTAGTAGGTACCTGTTCCAACTACAATTACGTGCATCCAGGTGTCTTCCCACAAATTAACTTTAAGGTTTTCATCTAACATGTACTTAACTAATTAAAAATAATGTTTTTTGAGGCTGAAGAGTAAGTGCAATTTGTTGCGATTAGTCGAGTTCTCAAGAATTCACATAAACATAATTTAAACAATTTTTGGTTCAATTTAGTTAGGTATAGTACTTTATTGTTAAATGCGAGTTTTAGATGGATACAAATTAATTTAAAAAAAATAATTTAAAAAATCAGATATTAATAACAAAAATTGTAATGCAGGGAATCCAAACTGTAATATAGGATAAAAGTCCACTAAGCCCAATATTCTTTTTTCCCCAAAATCAGATTTGGGTGAACTTTATTAGAGGAGACTTTTGGAAGCGTAGCTATACGTACATAGACGTACGTGCTTTTAATATGGAAGGGTAAGGGGGAATTACAATAGTTACAAATCAATAGGGCAATAATGCATTTATTTATTTTAAATTATATAATAATATATTATTTTAAAATTATTTTTATATATTACGATATTATATTTATGGCCTTGCTTTGCACCTTTGCTTATAGGGATGCAAAATTGAAGTATCCCAACGTGCGCATGTTGGGTAACCTAGCATATTATATGCTAATCAAAATTTTAAAAAATTAATCAAATAAAATTTGGAAATGTTTTTAATAATTTTTTTGGGTTTTTGAAATTTTCAACGACGAATTTTTCAAAACTTTATAACTCAAAAATACACAGAGATAACGATTCAAAACAAAATAAGGAAGGTCCTCCCAATAAGTACCAACACTTAAAAATAATTAACAAAATTGAAAACTAAAATGTAAAAAAAAAATATATAAGTTAATTTTTATTATTTCTTTTATGAATCTTTATTAAACCGTTTATAATTATTTAAAGGTTAATTTACAAGTATAACAAGAAGCTTGTTTTTTCTACCAAATTTCAGATTGGTTATGCGATAAATATAAAAATTGTCGGCGGGATTTTTTATTTTGTATTTATGTTCAAATTATCGTTATGAATCTTTATATTTTTTAAGGGTTATCGACATCAAGGACTTTTAAAATTATTTCTTCACCAATATTTTAGTGTTGCATTGTTATATTATATTGCAATTTTAGGTGGTTATTTGCTTTTCAAATGAATTTTGATGTGTCATTTCTGTGAAAATCTTGGAAGTAAAATTGCAGTTATTGCGAAAATTTAAAAATCTCAGAAATCAAGCTAAGGTATGAAAAATTCTCTCTTCATCACAATTCGAGTTTCCTTGATAGCATAATTTAGAAAATAAATGCAATTATTTATGTATGCAATCTAAAAAAAAATTTACACACTAAACAACTTGTTTCAAAAGCGAAAGTAGATGTAAAGATAAATTGTCATAACGAAATGCGTATTTTAGTTACTACAAATTTGACTACAATGGATATTTAGTTATATGAAGTCTATAATTATTATGTATACACATGTGTATTTAATCGAACGCTTAATTAAAGTAATTAAGTTTCATTGTTACCAAAAATTAGCTCAAATTTTTTGTTAATTGCACAACTTATCACTGAATCAAATTTTATTTTGTTTATAATATTTGAAGCAATAACAGGCGGACTGATGGGAAACGATTTCTTTAGATTTATGAATGGATTGGAGTGAAAATTACTTTACAGTAACTACTTGCCTTACACTTTTTAAACTAAGCAAATAGTTAAACTACGCATTCGGAATGATAACGATCATTTTACCATTCCATGTAAAAATTTCAAATATGTTGTAAGTAAGTATTCTAATTTGTAGGTATACTATTTGTATCTTCTAATCAGACAAGTGTAGATAAAATAAAGTTAAACACACAAAAGTAAAAACTTAAACAGCATTGTATTGTTTAAAATTTTAATTTAATTAATTATAATTTTTGTGTTCGTTATTAATATATAATTTGTTTTATTTTAATATAATTAATTTAATATTTGGTTAAAAATGCATGAAAAACTCTTTCTACTTAGCCGGTTAATTAATAAATAATTAATTAACGTAAATATAGTAATTAATTAGAATTTAAATTTTAGTAAGCTTGTCTCACTTGGTACCAACCTCCCCTACACTAAACTACGTATAGTAATTATTTCAACATTCTTAGAATCTTTTTTTGTAATTATAAAGATTTTGTTCATTGAACTTTGTAAAATTATTAATTACAATATTGATTGAATAATAATATATTACTTTTATAGAACCATTTTTAAGAATTTTATCGTGACGGTCAGTGAATATGCAAACGTTATTTTAGTTTCAGCATTGTCCATCTTGGAGAGTTTTTCTATGGTTTTCTTATTTTTTAATTGATATATGTAGCGGTTTTAACAACAGTGGTCATTACAAACACCAACTAGGCGGATGTGAAATTAAAATTCACAATTATTCGACTGCAGTTGCTTACTTTTCTTGCCATTCTCTGTTGGTCTGCTTTTATTATTAATTTTATTTATTGTTAATTATAGTTTTCAGTGAGAGTGTGGAGAAGAGCAGACGACGCGGCAGATGCATAAATGCCTCGGGCGTCCAGTAACATGCAGCGAAATATATGTATATATTAATTGCAACAGCCGCAGGTAATGACTGGACATGGCCCGCTTTTGAACAAAAGCTATTTATACATATTTGCGTTTAGAATGTGATATATGATATATACGTTATGTACATGTTCTAATTGTTTTGTTTATGTTTAGAACTGTTATATTAATGTAAAATTTTATGTATATTTTTTAATATATAAGTACCAATAAGTAGTATCTCATAGGCAAATAAAGAAGTAGAATGAAAAATTTTGATTTTTTTGTTTTTCTATAAATTTTCAATCAAAAGGAGTTTGACTCGAAATTCTAATGATATCTGTTTTTTACATAATTTTACTGTAATTTCACTCACTCGCTTTCTATACAAAATATTGTAAAATGAAGAATACAATATCCTTTTGGGTTCTTGTCAGCAGACTATTTCACGCTTGGTATTTTTAAGACACTCGAATCAATTTTATGATACTTTCCAAAAAATATTTAGTATAAAAAATGTAACAATTTAGTAATAAGTAAAACCAAACTTGTGACATACAAAACCTAAATCGCATTATAAAATTCTTAAACGTTCGAAAACGTGACACTATTTACTTACAATTTTGTTACTTTGTTCTCCTTTATAGTATGCTTCTGAGGTAGTATTACTTTTGTAATAATTTCCTTGTGTGTCAACTTTGTACATAAACCATAAGTTTGATTTATTATTAATATAGTAGGTCGCAATGATGACACTTTTAACAATTGGATATATTGAAAATATTCCCAGCCACAAGATCATGTGATTATTCTATAACAATGGAAGCAATGAAAACCATTACCTACTGAAAAGTCCATTGTTACACATTATTGTTTATATTAATTTAAGGAATTTGCATAATTGGTCGAAATTAATGTTGTTTAAAATTAAATAAATTTATACAGTTTTCTGAAAACTCTCACTAATAATTATGTTTCGTAAAAGACATATGGAATATAGCCAACGCCAGTCACTTATTAACTTAAATTTTGATTAATCATTTTAAATCGTTAAAGGTGTTTAAAATAAATTTTAATGTAGAAAACTTGGTAGAAACAGCAGCTGGTCTATAAACTAAATTTTATGAAATAAAAATTAATTGTTACGGTTGTTATTTTAATATACTAACAAGGAAGTACTTCGTCGGATTTAATCATAAAACATGATATATCAATTACCTAAAAACAATATTAATTTTATCGATTAAATATTTACAAGATTCACTTGGAAGGAAAGTAAGTTTTTCAAAATTTAAATAACACGACGCGACGTCGAATTTAAGGTTAAAATTTAGAGCAACATTTTTGGATATCGTGACAAACAAATTTTTTGAATAACTTTAATATTAATAATCTATTCGAACCTATTAACTCGATTATTATAATTAATTATCGGCTAATTAATAAGGAAAGTTAAGAAAATTGGACCAACAGACTGATGTATTGCGTAAACACATTATCTATAAATAAACCACGAAAATTGGACCACGAGTTTGCTTTTCACTTCCGAGTTTTTTTCTGCGTTATTTTAACCACGATAATTTAATTAAACTTATTTAAGATATTTTCTTTACTTTAATTAAATAGTTTTTAACCTACGAACCAGATTCATTAATTTATTTTGAATTTTTAAATCATAATAGGCGAGGTAGAATGTAGAAAAAAATTATTTATTAGTATTAATGGCATTATAATGTGTACCTACGTAAAACTAAATATAAATAGCATAGTGTAGATACCGGAGAAAACAAGACTGCAAAAACTATGAAGAGACACATGTAAAAAGTCCTTACTTTTACTCCGGCTTAGCAGTCACTTTCAACTGTCATAAAAAAAGCTCATAAGCTATAATTAAATTTAAAAAAAATCTTTCAACACAAAAACTAATTGCCTTTATTACCATTATTGAAAACGCTGATTAATTTTAACACTTTGCTTTCATAATTGAATTAATAGAAAAATAACAAATTAGTTATTTGAATAACAAACAATATAATTAATATGTTAAAAAATTAGAAATTGTTTAATTAAATCGAGTTGGTGAATAAAGTGCTTTCTTCAACTTAATCAAGAGAAGTAACACACAACATATTATGCACTTTTGATCAATCGATCGGCATAAAATTAATAAGTAGTCAATTGTTTTACCAATATGCAGAGTTACTAATATAGAACTTAGAAGGAGCAATGAAACTTGTAGTTTCAAAGAAAGTGGGACCCAAACTACAAATCTAGAACGACGATCCACTTGTTAAACCGCCTCATCAAATACTTGGATCCGCACGAATCTATTTGGAAATTTTTTTAACAATTCAATTACCTACTGATCACTTTTAAACAAATATTAATAATTAGAAATTTTAAAATTTAGACAATATGCACTTTGGTTAAGATTATTAAATAATATAAAAAAAGATTAGACAGAAATCACTAGCATGACAAAAACAAACGCTTTATTTTAGTTTATAAGATATCCACAAAAATGTAGATATATAGCAGCTTTTTCAGATATATGGAAAACTCGGCAGGTCACACATTTTTCTATTATATTATTGAAATAATTATAGTTATTCTCATTTTGAGAGGTAATATTAGTCACCCTTTCAAAATTTTCCCATAAATTAACTGAAGCTAGGTCAGTTATTCACAATAGTTGTGGTTTTTCTTATCGCATTTCTCAATTTATTTAGAAAAACAGTCAATCCTGCAAATCGGATTTTCTGTTTCTTCTATGCTTGTGCATTCTATCGCTAACAGTAGCATAGATCATGGAATAAGCAAAACATTTCAATATCTGTAAATTAGTTTGAAATTTAAAATTATAATATTTTTCGGTATTTTAATAATCTGTAATAAATAACAATGATGAAAAGATAAAATTCTTTGTTGAAATTTGATATTTATCTTACCTCTAGTCTAGATACAAAAAACCACGTGTTATATACATACATACATACTATATACCTACCGTTTTAAAACTGAAATAGTAACATTATAGCATATCAGTAACTAACAGTTAAAATAAACATCTGCTAACGAATTAGAACGTAACTTAATTATTGTTAATTTGTTAAGCAAAAGTAAGATTTATAATTTACAACAAAAATTTCGTTATTCAGCTTATTATAAGCTTTTCCCCTTTTGTATTTAGTATATGTATGTATTGTTCTAATGTATTGTATTTAGACATAATGTATGTATATTATATGATAATATAATGACTTTTTTGTTAATATTTCCCCCCCCCCATAAGAAATTTTTAAATATGTGATTGTGCAGCATATCTTCAAATATTCAGGTTTTTGCCACATTTGCCTGAACGAATACTAATCAAAAGATATTGATTAAGACATATTAACATGTACTGTATTTTTATTTTTAAAATGTAATTGATTACTACATAATATTTCTTCGAGTAAAAAATAATAATACAAGTTATATAATAGGAGTTACTAATAAATACCAAAAGCAATTATTGCGATTGTATTTAATACTTCAAAAGAATTGTTAAAAGATTATTGGTTAAGAGTACTACTTATTCAAATTTTGAAAATTACGTTACATAAATTTCGCTTCTGTATTTGTGTACGTGTTCTAAATAGTTAAAAACTGTAAAGCCACTTATAGTGTTATTCAATTTCAATTTATGTTCGCCAATGCATTCAAATTTAAAGAGTATGATTACAAATAAACAATTAAATTATTACAAAATTTAAAATACGCTCATGTGAGTACCTAATAGTATGTGCTTAAACCTTGTTAAAATTTACAACAGAAAAGCTTTGCTTCATTCATGCACTTATGCATTTGTTTTAGTTAGATTTTATTAAATTTCCGGTTTTACCAATGTATTCCTGTAGACAACTCTATTATAATGTCATTTATTTAAACCATGGCTACATTATCTCAAGCCATCAGTCTCTGAGAATGGGAAATTCTTTTGGGTAATCCCGAAATCGGTCATGCACTATTGATATAGAACATAGCGTTGATATATTATGTATTGTGAAAGAAATATAATGTACCTATCTTTAATAGATCACGTGACCGAATCCACTACTCTATTAATTTTTTAATATTATTATAAAGTATCGTGATCATTTTATTATTAATCATTTTTTAATTGAATCGATATTTATTGCAGTTTACCTTACAACTAATAATCTTAAATTGACGTAAAATGACCGTAATTTTATATTTTGCAATTAACAACGTTATTAACTATACGAGATCTAATAGCAACCAACTGCAATTTAGAATTTGGACAAATATCAAAGCGATTAAATTTCAACAATTATGTAATTTGACCTCCGTCCTTGCGGCTTGTGGGTTCTTTATTTCTTTTTAATTCAAAAAGATATGCACTCGGATAAGTGTATATTAGGTATTATATTATAATTTGCTGAAAAAATTAAAACTTTTCATTTAAAATTAACAAAAATAATTTGATGTGATTGCCTGTTGACTTCATCATCTAATATTTAGAATTTTTTTTTAATAAGTACATTAAGATTTGATATTTTCTAGAATATTAGCACCAGCATTGTATAGCAATATATAAAATGAGCACGTTAAAATCAGTGAATAACAACAATGCGAAAAAAGGTAAGTTGACAATGAGGAAGAAAAACTGGTAGCCGTCTTTTATTGTTGTTTGTTTGCTTCAATGCTGACAATCAAGCGTAAATAGATCAATAAATATTGTTCCGGACTAATTTTCTACATGGCACACATTTTCATAAATAAATCATTTAAATTCAATAGACAAATCTTTGTGAAAGTATTTGAATCGTGTACAGCATTAAGCATGTCTATTACAATTATTATTGTTAAATTGACTGACACAAATAATTATAATATTTAAATGATTCACTCTTTAATATTCAATATTTTAATAACTAAATGTAACAGCAAAGCTAAATAGTAACTACCTGTTTTTTTAAAATTTGTAGTAGCAACTTATAAGTTAATTTAAATATTATAGGCCCAGTTCTTCCATCTCCGGTGAAGATGGAAGATCATCTCTAGATGAAGCTTAATTTTTGTAAAAATAATTATTGCAAGAATTGTATCACTAAAATAGTTTTTAAAAACAAAAAATAACAACAGAAAACAAAAGTATTATAATGCATAAACTAATGTACAACCAATGTACAAGACAATCGTGAACTCAAAACACTATAATCATAAAAAAATGTTGAAAAATCTTTAGAAATTGTTAATGTTGAATGTAATACTATAAGTGAATTAAATTATCTTCCCCGCTCCGGTATAAAATTTTAAAATTGTATAAATGAAATTTAGAAGGTAATTAAAATATAATTTTATATTTAAAATTAATAAAAACTACTAGCTATGTGTCAAGAATAAAAATGGAAATTTTCTCATTAGCTTTCGGTAATGGTTTCTTACCCCATATATATCTTATATTAACTATAAATATTAAATAAAATACAGTACAAAATAAATATTATTATATAAATTATATAATATATTATGATATATATTAAAATATATTTAGATATATATTATAATATAGTATATACTACATATGTATACTACATAGTATAATGTACTCCTACATATTATAAGTACGTAAAATAATTAGGTATCAAAATATGTTTTGTTTAAAATGAGTTTTTAAATTAATTGAAAAATTATCAAGACTACTAATTCCTAAAGAATCTAAGATCCAGAATCTAATCTAAATATATATGTATGATATATTATGTATAATAATGATTTGTTTCAAACAAGTTATAATTTTTCACCTAAAAATCAATAATAGTGTGCTTTGTTTTATTGGGTTTATGTCGTTTATGTGGACCAAAATTAAGGGGGCATACGCAATCATGAGGGCGAAAAAAGAAGCTTTTTCTCGATTTTTTTTCGAACAAACGGTTGAATATGTTTATTTAAAATTTGTTGCATAATGTTTATTATCATTTAAAGAATAATTGCAAATATGGTAATATTTATTTATTTATAAAATATGGTAAAAAAAAAAATTCGGGAGAACTTTTCTGACATGTTGTACTTTTATAAAACAAAAGAAATTGATCTTTGAAAATGCTGACTGCTTGAAATTTGAATGAGAATATTGAAAGATTAAATCCTGTTTCTTGCATGCTAGTTTTACCAAGCAAAATCTTTTTTAATATTAAAAAATACTGGTATTAACAACAATTTTACCATAATTCCGATAATATTCAATAATAAATTGGTAATTTATTTAATTTTTAAATGCTGATAGCGGTCGATCTATTTCCCCATGAATTAGGTGATGCTTTTTAACGACATGTGTAAAGAGTTGCCTATACTAACCTAAACAAAGACACATTTAAATCAGAAAAGAAGTTACATCCTCAAAATTAAAGATAAGCGAGTAAATTTTAACGTATTTCTAAGTGAAAGTGTTTATTTTTTCAAATGCACGCCGTAAGTAAAAATGTATTTAACTCATATTTTCAGTTTGTTTCGGTTTCTTTTACGTTCTTTCTTATGTTTTCTTACTTATTTTAGCACCTGTCAACCTGTTAAGGCACCTGTAACATAATTTCACTTGACTTTCGTTCATATTTTAAACATGTCGGCGAATTGGAAGAAATTTGAAGATGCAAAGGGTTTCCCTTTTTATAAACAGTGGGTTTTTTAATAATCGTATTGTCGAAATATAATCGAAAATTTTGTTTATTTAAATTTTAGAGAATCTACAAACATTCAACAGTGGGACCATCCCAAATTTGGAGATATTATTAAAGAACTCAGCATTTGTAATTATATTAAATTACCAGCATACCGAATAAGTTCCAAAGTCAGAATTTTACAGCAGGTTTTATCTAGTAAGTATCTATAATTTATTTTTTTATTCATCAATATTCATCAAGGTATTGTATGTATGACACCCAAATCAGTAGCGTAGCAGATTAAGGATAAGACCTCAAGAGTCAATAAGCGGAAATAAATCATTTTAAAATTTTGTATGTTTTCCAGATTTGGGCGGGTATTAGAAAATAACACCTCGCAATTTTTCAAATTTTATTTTATTTGATTGTTAGTCTGGGGAGAACATAATTTCATATAAAAAATTTGACTATCATTTTAAATATGGCTTTACCAATATTGTATTTTTGTATCCTTCTTTTTATATTTTTTCTGGAATCGAATTGTATTTTGAAATCAATTTTTACATTGGATGTTAGAAGTATTAGAGCTTACACTTATTTTATTAATTAACTTATATTAAGTTAATTTTAAATTAAATTTTATACTGAGCTGTTGATGGTTCTAGGGAATTTTTAAAAATTATTTAATTTTCATCAGTTAAAATTTAAGGTATGTACCTGCTATTAAGTATTTTAAATATTGTAATTTACATACTACATTATATTATAAATTAATATCAATAACAAAATTAATAAGTTATAAAGTGAACAACAAATTATCCAGTGTATTGGTATTAGTAAATTAAGTATACATAGTGAATATCAACGATATATTAATATATTGTAGTGTCCTCTATACATTTAACTCTTTTCCTAATTTGGACTTTCTTTAAAATATACAGTGAGCTCCTATCTATAATTCCTAGTACTTAATTGTCCTTCCGCTGTTTTTTTTTATTGGTGTACGATTTTTTTCTTCTATTCCCAAAAGGTTTTTTTTACTAATATTGAGTATAAAAAGGCGGATGAGCTTTCTCTATTAAAATTTTATTAAAGCTTGAACGACAACGAATTAACTTTATTTGCATTATTAATGCAAGTTATTTATGGATTAAAATTTCCCCCTAATATGAACACGACTGTTCTAAAGTAATATAAACTTTTTTCCAGTGGAAGAAGTTCATCTTTCAACGATAATAGGAATTTTTGAATGCCATAAATTAGGGGCTACCGAAAGCGCATTATTTCTGGAGAGTTACGATTTAGAAGCTGTATTATCTGACATTTATTTTGCTTCCAATAAACAAAATTTTACAAACACCGACATTGATTATGCGACTGATTTAATGATGAACTTTTTATACAATGTCTTTGATAAGTAAGTGGACCATCTGAAATATTCCAATTTATTTTAATAATAATTTTTAGAGACAGACGAAACAATGTTCAAGTAATTTCCACTAAACTTATTTTGGCTTTGTTGAGTAAATGCAACGAATCAGATTTTTATGATTTTTTATTTAAGTTGTGTTCGGATCATAATAATTGCGTGACCAGATCGAAGTTACAAGCCATATTATCGAAAGTGATGGCGATTATCTCTTTTTTACATGAGGATGTGTATTTTGCTCACAACATAATTGATACCACAGTAAACAGTTGTTTTCAAAACGTAAGAATTTATATTTTTACTTAGGTTTGAATATTTAAAAAATGGTTTTGGGTTTTAGTCTCCTGGTCCAATAGGAATAAACGAAAGTGTTTTTAAGGTTTGGTTGGAAAACCGCATTAAGTTGTTGTCATGGATATCTAACTTACATCGAATGAGAATTGCGGAGACTGGTACATTTCTTTGGAATTTATTTTGCATTTCATAAATTTTTCTGTTACAGTTATTCACAATGTAAAATGTTCAGTTTGTCAAGCTACGATATGTGGATTGCGGTACAAATGCATGAGTTGTTTTAATTACAATCAATGTCAACATTGTTTTTTGTCTGAACGAGTCAGTGGTTTCCACAAAATCCAACATTCCGTTAAGGAGTACTATACAACCGTAAAGATTTACAATATTCAAATTTTTTGTGTTATCTATTTTTTCTTTTCAGAAAAAAACAACAGACTTATCGCATGTAGTTTTTAAAAAGATATTAAGGCTGCTGAAAGGTTCTGTGACAACGGTTCAACCTATTCTTGCAGTCAATGAGCCAGAACCAAAGGTTTTCAGGTATATTATATATTTTTGTTTATAACAAATGTTATTTATTAAATTTTAGAGGTTTAAAGAGTTTCATTACCAAAGTCGGAGCCAAAAATATTGATCCACTATTAAATCCAGAGGCTCAGTTACAAATAGTGATAAAGCAGTTGGAGAATTTAAATAAGTAATTTCATAATTTAAAAGCACTGTTTTAATAAATCATAAAATCTTCTTGTATTCTTTTAGAGAATTGCAACAAATTGCAGACTCGAATAAAAATGGTAAAAAAATTAAAAAACATTTAGAAGGCCATAGACAACAAATGAATGTACAAGTGGAAACTTTGAAAATTCTAAAAGTTATTTTATTATTTTATTTTTGATTATTTAAAACTTACGATTTGTTTTAGGATTATTTAAATAACTCACAACATGTAGCTACAAAACAACCGACACTAAAACGAATGGAATCTACGCCAATGATGGCTAACACCAAAGGTATGAGAAGAGCTGCCGACTTAAGCCTGTTAAGTCCAATTAATCAAGAAAAGAGTAATAGGACCAATAACTATTCTTATCCAATTCAAACTTTATATGATAGTGCAGTTGTTTGTCCTAAAGACGATTTGCTCGACAGTAAATTTGTGCCCAACACATCAATGCCATCCTACTCTGTTAAGGACATTAGCACGTGGATTGGAGGTACTGGTTTTTTTCGGGTAATTGTTGTTTAACTTTTTAGTTCATTTTAGATTGTCCAACGACCTCTACGTCGGATGTATTTATGGAGACTAATGTGAATGTAGTGGAAGACAATTCCGAAGTACAAAGTAATTTGGACGAAGTATTGGCCAAGTTACAACAGATTTTGGCTAATAATTGCTTATTAGATGGTAAGTAATTTAACATTCCAATAACAACGAAATGATCATAATATGTTTTTGTCACTGTAGAGTCTCTCGGTGGCAGCGATACCGGACATTTAAAAAATGCAGTGACTGAAGTTGAAGGAATGTTGACATCTCTTATCTATAGTGTATAAAATACAGCCTCCATAGTTTATCAAATTATTATCATTTATAATCCGTTCTGATCACACATGTGATCGCCACAAACATTGCAATAATACTTTTTATATAATATAAAAGAGATAGATGTGATTAGTATATCAAGAAGATGTATTTTATGATTTTTGACAATTTACAATAGGTAACAAATTATATTATTTGCTTAGTAAGATATTTTTATTACGATATAATTAAGGAATATAATTAAATAATTATATCAGTTATTGTTTTTAAAAATTTATTTGTTTTTAAAATTATAAATAAATAAATATTTAGTATGAGTTGGGTGTTTTTTACAGTACAAAAGCGTTACACTATTAATTTTCACAATTTGCGTTTAAAAATTTTGTGTAATAATTAATTACACAAAAATAACAAGTATAACAAAACGGTTTCTTTTTAATTTGCACAATTAAAATAACAAGGTTACCATAATAATATATTATTATTGCACTTTTTACTATAAAAATATTGAATTATGTATATATTTTATATTAAACATATTAATTAATCAACTTCAATATTATATTCTAGTGAATAAATTTTTATAAAAATAATTAATTTTTTTAAATAATTTCAAATTGATCAGTTAATCCATAAGAACTTCTTGTATTTTTTTAAAACAAATATTTATGAAGATTAACTGATTAATTTGTAATTAAGTTATATTATAGTCAAAAGAAGCAAAATTCTTTTAAACTTTCTTTGTTATAAATAATAAAACTAAATAAAAAAAATTTAAATTGGCAAGTTTGATGAAATATTGACCAAGTCGAAAAAAATTCTTACCGGGATAATATAGATTTTAAAACCTTGTGCGTACATGCCGACGAGACAGGCTTTTTGTCTGAATCAAAGCTGTCCAATAGTGCATTATTTCTGAAAAAATGTGACATACATTTCTAATAATAGTAACACTTTTCAGATATTAAAATTTTTTGTTAAATCTATCTTTGACGAAAGCAAGAATGCAGTGAATTATTAAAAATACATATTTACATATTTTTAAATGAAGCACCTTTCAACAAAATATTTGAATAAACAACTATTATTACTAAATCTATATTACATTTATAATTAAATTGTAAAATGGAGATATTTATGCTTAAAAATTTGCCAACGCACAAATGAGTGGAATGTTTAGTTTATACCTATATATATTTTTATCATAACAACATGAAATGTGGGTTGGCTCCTTTTTGCATAAGTATCTCCAAATATTAGTTTCGTTTAGAAGAATTAATTAAATATTTGCAGCAGTGAGTCAACAAGTGTTTTTCGCCATTATTGTCAACAACCATTGCCATTTCTCTTGTGTATATGTCCAAACCATACTGCCCTTCTTCAGGGAAACTTATATTAAACGTAATTATATCATCTGTCAGTACATGGGAGACGTATTTCGATAAACGTTTTTCTTCGACTCCATTTTTATGCAAAGTTGCCATGAAATCGGTTAGCTGACGTGACATTCTAAACTGGATTTCCAATTCACGTCCAGCAAATATTAAAGCGTCCTAAAAATTTTTAAAAAAATTATTGTGTAGCTGACTTTTGGTATATTTTTTCTTACTTGGTGTGTAATTGGTACTAAACCAAATAATCTCGTTGCTTTCGTTGGTCCCCATTCGCCACTTGCGCAATCCGGTAATGGTACCATCACTGTTTGTAAGTCTTCGCAACATATCTTAAATTTACAAACGCTTTTGAACTTCATAGGCTCGCCAGTTAAATATTCTTTGGGGGTTACCGCATTGGCGAATATGTCGAGCAAGAAAGCACCACTGCATGGTGCATGAACGCGAAACGCTACCATATTTCCAGCTACAGACTAAATTATCTCTGTAATAAGCAAGAATATTTTTGAAAAAATTTTTATTACCTGCATAACGAATCGTTTTAACGATACTCCATCAAAACTATCACCATCGCTATCGTAAAATTTAAGATTATAGTGAAATATTAAAGTGCCTTGCATGTGCGCTGGCATCGCAATTCTAACGGTTGCCGCCCCTAAAATATTATTATTAATTACATGCTTGAACGGTCAACTCAATCCCTACCTGTCGAATCTGTGAACATAACTGCCTTAGTGTTGGGATCTGAAAAATACAGTCCATATCTAAAGAATAATGATCTGACAAAGGGTAGTTCTTCAAATTCTTGGAGCGTTATTGCGTGTTTCAACAATTGCCAATCCGACTGAAGAGGGAAAAATTCGTATATAAATTCTTTTGGATCGGTTAAAAAGTAATGGTCATCGTATTCGTATCTAAAAATTTAGAAATTTGGTTGCAATACCGCCGATGAGGAAGTAGACGACTAACCTTAAACTATCAGATTTAGCTTTGTTACCAGCTTTTGGAACTTCCTTGGCATTTACTAGATGTCTCGCTCCCCAATTACATTGCACGAAACGCCAGGCACCGGCAACATATACAGCATTCCACGAGTTTCTAAATCTGTTATCTTCGAATTTAACACCTGGTTGATATCCAGCCGATTTGGAATAGCCTTTTATTACGACGCAATGTAAACCTGCGTAACTGTTAAAACAAACTCGATAATTTTACTTTTCGATTTTTTAAAATCAATATACCTGCATAGTCTTTTAAATAAGACGTGATAGCTTTCGGTTCCGTGCTTTATTCCACGCAAAAGACCCATTGGTGTGTCTCCTCTTAAATTATCATCAAAGGTCATTGTATTTAGATTTTTGACTGTTATCCATCTAAATATTGTTCTAAAAAAATATACTTGTAAGTCATGAAAATTAAACGATGATGAGAAAAGTAACGGAATCAAAAATCATGCACCGTTGTTGTGATGAACATTACGTTTGGGTTCATCGATCCAAACGGAATGCTACTATTTATTTATTTATTTATTTTATTTATTTATTTAATTTAGACACACTCCTAACAGAAACACTAATTAAAAGGAGTGTGTATAAGAACGATATATACATTATATATAAATTGAAAAATGAAAATTATTATACATCATAATAACACAAAAAAAGAAAAAAAAAACCAAAAAACGCATAATCAAGGTTCGGTAAGTCGTCCAATATGCCTGTAGCAGATATCGACGACTTCCTTAAGGCTCGAATGGTTGGGGTCGGCAACATCGGCGATGCAATTAAAGTTGTTGCAACAGATGGAGACAGGAGAAGAAGCCAAAAAGTTTGTGCGGCTGTTCCTGCAATAGAAAATGTTGCGCTGTCTCGAGGAACCCCTAGGTACCAAGAAGGTGACTTCGGCCAACAGAGATGGACAGTCGATGACACCTCTCAGCAGCCCGCAAAGAAACACAACAGATGAGACAAAGCGCCTGCTCTCAAGAGATGCGAACCCAAACCTATCCAGAAGCATACTGTGATCAAAGCCCTGCGTCGGGTAGACACCGTCCTGGAGGAATGCAAGAAGTTTCAAGAATCGGCGTTGAACAGACTCAAGTCTCCTGATGTGGCACGCATGTATCGGGTGCCAGATCAGGGCAGCGTATTCCAACCTTGAACGAACAAAGCTGTAGAAAAGAAGTTTTAGGCAGCGAAAGTCACGAAGATCCTGTGCGTTACGGTAAATGAAGCCATGCATGCGGGCGGCACTATCCAAGGTAACACTAATGTGTTCGGTGAAAGCCAGTCGCGAATCGAAAGTGACACCTAGGTCCCTAAAAGAATTGCATTTCTCCAGAGCAGTGCCTTCGCAAGAATATTGATAGTCAACCAGGGTCTTCCTGTTGGTGAAAGAAACCACCTTACATTTAGAAACCTGTAATTGCAGCCGATTACATCGGCACCAGGCAACGACAGCATCAAGATCGACTTGCAGACGATGGCAGTCCCCAAGTGAAGAGATACTTGAATAAATTTTCAAGTCGTCAGCGTAAAGCAGTTTGTGTGAAGTTATGAGACCGGGCAAATCGTTAACAAATAATAAAAAAAGTAGAGGACCGAGATTGGATCCTTGAGGAACGCCTGAGCTTACTGAGAAGACCGAAGACTTATGACCACGGTATTCCACAAATTGCTTGCGTTCAAATAAATAAGAGCGGAAGAACTATAAAAAGATCAGAAAAGTTAATCGACCAAATTTAGTGAAAATTAAGGGTAATGTGTGCAGCGTCCTAGATCTTCGAGTTGAGCAATAATTAAACATTTCAAATTCAAGAATTTCTTATAGCTGCACTTCTAAAGACTAATAACCCATAACGACAACAGAAAATCTGCATGGTTGAAAAATTTCTTTTCTAATTATGTTTGAAAAAGTCTTACTTTGTGACATTCAAAAGTGTGTGGAAAAGTACTACTTTTCCGCCCTAGTGCGGAAAGTAATACTTTTCCACACACTTGTAAAAGTATGCGGGAAATCTCGGCCGAAGGCCTCGATCGTAAAATCTCGCCTTGAATGGAAAAATGTTAGTTTTCCTAACTTGTATCGAAAATATCTATTACTAACCTTGCTTTTTCTATATCCGAACCACATCTTCCAACCAGTTGTCGTACCAAATCTGTGAAACTTTTTTGATCTTCTTGGGCAACCTTAAAACACATTGCAACTTTAGATTGGGTATTTTAGTTATTCAATCAAATTTTCCATGTTATTTTATTAAGTTTTCTCACCTTGCCCTTGACGAGAATTTTCTGATTTGCAATTAAATTTTATTAGTATTTACAATTGGGAAAACTTAAATGTAAGGCATTTTGATCTCACCTTAGGGTTGGGTTCTTTCTGGTTTGCAAGATAAATATAAAAATATTGTTAATAACGAAAGAACTAAATTAAACAAATTGAACATTAATCTCACCTTGATCTGAGATTGTTTTTGATTTTTTCTTTGCAATTCTTTCTGATTAGCAATGCAAAAATATCTCTATTTTTATTACACATTAAGAAAATTAAATATAAGGCATTATATAATATCGATCTCACCTTGGGCTTTGGATCTTTCTGATTTGCAGTATAAATGTAAACATTTTATTAATATTAACTATAATAGTAAACTAATAAAAAAATTATCGTTAAAGCTTTATTACATGCAGCCTCTACTTTATTAAAATTACCCCAACAATATTAAGAGATACAGACAACTATAAAACAGAAATGGAATTTCAAGTGTTTGGTGTAGTTTTTATTAGACTTCAGAAAAGGTAAACTTACCGAGATAGCAATTTGATCCACGTGAGAAAATTCGGTAGGGTCGCTATAAATTTGAAATTTGCTAAGTGCTGGGGGTGCAGGTACTGGTGCATGACTTGGATATGGAGGTAATTCTTCCACACACTGTTCATCTTCTCCTTCTACGTATAAAGATTCCGCCATCATATATTCGCTTCGTTTCTCGTTAATTAATTCGAGCATTTCATGACTTTGTTTTTCGACTAATGCTGCAGTGGCCGCTCTGTAATTTTTATTATCAAATATTTATAATTATTTTTAAAAATTTCAATAGTTTAAAAACTAACTCTTCTATCATGCACCTAGCAAAGTCTTTGGAAATGACACGATCCATTATTTCGCGGTACGGTGTACTTTTAAAATAATAAGTTTGATCCATAATGATACCATGGAAATTCTTTAGAAAACCCTAATTATTTTTTCTTAAGAAAATTTATACAATGTAAATGTGATAAATTGCTTTACTATTAATTCGATCGGGAGTCTATTGTGACATTGATTGGCGACCGCAAAATGAAATCGATTTGGTGTTTCACAAAAGTGACTTGAAAAAGATAAAATTTAGATGTTACCTTTCGTGTTCTAACATCTTTTTGGATATGGTTTCTTTTTTCTTGTCCCTTCTTAAAGTCATATTTTTTTCTAAATCGTCTCGTTCTTGCTGATGTCTTATCGTTAAAACACTTTGTTCATCTCGTTTCCTCTTCAGCTGTAACTCCCTTTCAAATCTGTTTGTCAGTCTTTCTAGTTCTTTTTCCCATTCGTCCTAAAAAAAATAAATAAAAAATGTTAATTATATTTTGCGACTATTTATTGTCGATCTCCAAAAATTAAAAAAGCAATTAGATATGCATGGAAATTAAAAATCGGGTGATAGTTTTCGTGAATATCTCCAAGAAGTAACAACGGTTTTCCGATCTAATTACGAGGATACGTATATATGTATGTTCTACTCTGAAAATATTCGCAAGGATTAAGGCCAAGGCCATTCATGCAAAAAGTTTTGTAGTGTAATTATAAGCCATCAACGTTAAGTAATATCTACATAATTGAATTGAATAAGCAAGCGCCCAAAGTAAAACTCCTACTGATTCTGAATTTCTAAATAATTTTAAATGACATCACGAATTTGATTTATTATAAGAGGCGCTCGTATGTTACTATCAATGGGAGAATTCTGGATTCTGGGATAAAAATTTGGAATATTTACCTTAAATTCATCTTTTATCCGCTTTTCTTCTTCTTCCCGTTGCTTCGCAAATTTTCTATATAAATCGTCTTCTTCTTTTCGATGTTTCATTTCCAGACTTCTTTGCTCATCCCTGTCCTAAAATAAAAATAAATATTTGAAAATTTTCGGTTCGCTTTTTCTTTTAATTAAAAACATATATTACGTAATAACAAATCACTTATTGTGATCAATTGCGTTTTGTTTATGTCTGCCAGCACTTTTTTATTATTGGTTATTACGTAAAAGTGATGGCAGATATTAAAATGTTGAAATATGATCACCTTAATTGGTGGTATTGTTTTCAAATCAATCATAAATATAAGAATTACCCACAAAGCTTTCTATAATTTCTGGGGGACGATACCCCTCTTTCTATTTACTGTTTATATTCATTTTATTTATCTTTATGGAGAAAATCTACTTGGGGCTGGAGATTTCTTTCTATAACAGACAAACACATAGACTGTGAGCTTTTATGATTACCGAAGTGTCGGAATTTTTTGGCTACCCTAACTTCTAGTTGACGGTTGAGCTGGTTGTCCAGCCTTCGACAACATTTAGAGAATTGATTTCCAAATTTTTGCATGTGTTCTCAATATTTTGTTTATGTTTCTAAGTTACGTGTTGGGAAAATTACAATTTCGGGCCAGCAAACGGCCTGATTATGCATTGTTTCATGATTTTTTGTTAAGTAATACATAGTTGCAAATTTTAATTTAAATTTAATTAAATGAGTGAGAAAAGTTTACCATAATGAATTTCAACTGCATATCCGGTATTCATCAGTCAAGTGTTACCGTTCATTCCACTAGGCTGCATTTTTTGTAATAAACCGCTGTGGGTTATTTATTCATCTGAATGAAGTTCCCCAGATAAATATTTATTTAACAGGCTAGCAAACTAAGCTAGAGGTGGCACCGGAGGTACCGTACCCCCGGCGATAAAAGGAGAGTTTTTTCTTTTTGGGTTGATAAATAATTCCTGCAGTACTTATGTCATTTTTACACCTAGCAATTTATGGTTTTCTTTTCACACTTCGGTTTATAATGGGTTTTAAATCGTTGTTAGCGTTGATTACTAGGGAATCCGGTTACTGCATGGAATCGTGAAATCAATGACACTGAAGACAGCTCAAAGGTTGCGTTTTGCATAAACAATGCATTTTTCAAATACAACACTTTTCGAGAATATTTAATTATATTAAAGCAGGATCATTTAGTCAAGGTTGATGGGTATAGGTATTTTAAATAATAGTGTCTTACAATAGGATTAATGTCAAAATTTCAAAACTATTAAAATTGTAGCAACATCCGCATAGTTTTTTGTGATTTTAATCAAATACCACTAGGTAATAATCCACTTACTTATACAAAAGTGGCAAGTTTTTTCAAGACAGGCTGAAGCAGACAACTTTCGCTCTTTCGTCGTAATACCGCCAATTAAACAAATACCTAAAGGCATGTGAAAGAGAAACTAAAAAGTTAATTTTTTGTAAAATAGCTTCAATTCTGTAAGTTATTAGTATTAATTTTTTGACGTCACTTTTAACTAATGCTCACTTCCATATTTGGAAAATTGTATTTCTAATAATAATCCAGTATTACCGCATGTAGGTTGGTTCAAAATAATATATTGATATGCGGTGTACGTAAAGATTCAATGACTATTTTAGAACTTGATGACTTTCTCGATAATGACGTATTTATGTAGACTTAATTATGTATTCGTGGTTGTAGGTCGTATTGTTGAAATAATTCACCCACATTACTATTTTAAAAACAAGATATTTTAACCACAATATATTATACTGAAGTAGTTTTAAAGTGCCGTTAAATAATAATCTTAGCAACTGAATATTATTACAGACAAACCAATTCTTATAATATTTATTTTTTCCTTACAAATCATGAGGCAAATAACTTATACTGATCTTACAATTTTCATTGTCCAATAAGACCATTTGTTAATATATACATATACCTACCACATATCTGACATAGAAAAACATGGTACCGTGTACCTAAAATTAAGTACGAGTTTGGGTGTTATTATATAAATATATATTATTAATAGCAATCAAGTTAAATTAAAATAAAAAAGTTATTTTACTAAAAAATTTAGAAAATAATTTAACTTGATTGGTATTGACGATTTATATTTAAAATATATGTCTAGAACTTATTTGTAAAGTATTTGCATTAATTATAATATGTTAATTTTTAAAAAACAATACTTAATAAATTATAAAATTAGTTTTAAAAAATATTATGTAGGCATATACCATTTAGACAAAAAAAATTTTAATTTAAAAAAGTCTTTTGGTTTTTCAAAAAGTATTACCAGAAGAAATTAGTAATACTTGATTAATTCATTTACCCGATTAATTACTTATATCTATATATTTCTAAAATATACATATTTAAATTATTCCAACAAAAATACCTGTAGCTATTCTCTATATGGGTAATATGGTCGGACAACTACTATGAAATTATATGTTGCGGAAAGACGGAAGTTAATTAACAAATCCATTGTATTTACTACCTACTCTATGGGAATTATTTAGCAAACACATTAAATCAACGTTGATTTTTGAATTAAATTCATATTTTATTGGACAAGTATACGATTTAACTCTTTTTCAGTTTTTATTATATTATGCATTTAGTATACTACTTATACCAGTAGAATATCCTTCGCAATACCTAATACATTTCTAAATTATTAAATGTCACTTATTGCAGTTAATTTTAAACGTGGGTATTGTTTTAAATGTCTTTATTACATTGATTTCTTTCTATTTTAAATTAAAAATCTCGGTAAACTTTTGATGAAACTAAAAATTGACCTATACATTAAAAAACTGCTGTATAAAAATAGAAAAGCATTCGAGAAAGTTTATAACATTAAAATTGACTGGTACACCTAGCCCCTCTAATAGCAAACTAAATATTATATTGCTTTAAACATTAAACCTCTGCAAAATGAAGTTTAGTGCCCATAATTCATATTAACGATCGCAGAAAATTCTTACCAAATAACAATCCAATGGTTTTTCACGCGGTCTGCTATATGCTTTTTGTAGTTCTGTTTGTTTAAGAGCATGGGCGATGTGTAATGCGCTGGCATCGAAACGACCATATTGGTAACCTGGAGAGTCCAGATGATTGTTGTGTGGATAAGAATTTGGGCTGTAGGTGTGTTTCTGACGATCTGAATACGGTGGTGATGCTGGTTGTTGATTATTTCCGTTTACATGTGTACGAATATTTGGCACTGGAAATAAAATTATGTCTATCAGTCTAAAAATTATGTCCTAAACAGGTATATATACGCCCACATCACATGTTTTGAAACTGAATGGACAATATTATTGGCATCACTTCAGTGATGAACTGCTAACCATTGATAGTGCATAAACAAAATATATTTTTGTTTTTGTGATGCGTAACATATCTATTAATAAATATACATAATAATAAATTGTTATTATTGAAAATTATTTTCTAATTATTTAATTGTATATACTATTTTATAAATTGCTGGTACGGTCGTGAGATTAAACAGAACAAGTACTATAATTCAAATATTTATTTTCTACTCTTGTATTATTTAACAGTTGTTATTCTAATTATTAGGTAGTACAATAATTAAATTATACAAACAATTTAATTTCTACCTTTCTAACATGAACGAATACGCTGATATTATCACGAAATCTCATCACAAATGTATTCTTCGAGTTATTGTAAGTTCCAAATGTATAATGTAGCTTTGAAAATATGCCCATCTAACGATTCATTTTATATTATGAACTGATTAGTACTTTCCTATATTTTCGCAGTACAGTGCCGTAACAAGGCTGTAGCGACCGCGGAATTTACCTCAGGTGCCATCGGAAGGAGTGCGAATTGCTATCGTAAAGGGGGCGCTAAACCTTGGAGAAATAGATATTAAGGCTGTTATTGATTTGATGAATTTGAGGAAATGAAATACAGGGACGGTCCCATGGGCGGAAAATGGGGAAGTACCCCTCGCAATGTCTTAGAACAGTTGGGAATTCCCCCCTTTCCTAAAGGGGGAAAAATCTTGACATTATTAAAAGTAAATAAAAAAAACTTGAGTAAGGAATATAAAAAAAATAAATAAATCAATATTGTACACCAATATTAGTTAAACAATCTAAATTTAAAAAATAAAATTCTAGAGCCGCTTATTAGAACTTCATAAAATGTAATGAAAAAATCTTTCAATTATTAAAAATATCTTCATCCAAAAATTTTGATCATACAGATTGCTCATCTATCAGACTAACGTTATTTTATTATCCTGTTTATATTTTTAAAATTGCTTTCCAGATATGCTTGAACTCATCACTAATAATGTTAACCTGTGAGCAATGTTATTATTTAGCCTCAGCAATTTAATTATTTACAATTCTACTGGAAAAAACCGACGAATTGCGCATACGAAAATTAAATAGAAATGGTTATAAGCATAATTTTCCGTTTGTTTCAGCATATAAGAATTTATTCGTAGATTACCAGTTCGTAAAACGCATTGTTATTAAAAAAAAATTAAATTAGATAACTTTTGTGTTAAATTAATATTTAAGTTTTATTTTTTCTTTATTTCATAAATTTAATATCCATTTGCACCACCTACACTTGTAATAAATTTATGCTTTCATTAAATATTTTTCCAACCAATAGGAAAACGGAATAAGTAACACTACCAATTTAAGAAACACTTAAACTTTAACTGTAGTGCCCATTGGCACCACCTATACTTAGAAGTGTTAAACGTTCCTTAAATCGTTAAGCACCACTTATTTTCATTGGACCACTGAATTAAGTAACGCTTAACGTCTTACGAACACCTAAATTTAAGCTAAGAAATTGACCGCGTAAACTGTCACTTAATCTCAACTCTCAATTCATAGGGAGGTAGTCATATTATAATATACCTATTTATGTACGATAATATTTTTTCGTATTCATAAAATATTACCGAATGCGGTGTTGCTAAATTTATGGAAAGCTTAACTAAACTTCCACTTAAAAATAATAAAGTGCCGCTTAGGTAAATGCCACATTTAAGCAGCAGTGATGCAAACGGACAAAAAAGAAATAAATTTTAAACTTAAAAAACATTTTTTTATAAATTTCAAATCTTGAAGGCGTTAGGAGGGGGCTACAAATTCTAATCTTTACATAAAGACTGAGGGGGTTTACCAAAACTCTTACAAAAACTAAAACCCATACACGAGGTAGTAGGAGGGGGTAGTAGTAGAAAATTTAAATAATTGTTTTTACGTAATTAATAGACGTTCCCTAACTGGTACCTGACGATATTATAGATAGAAAAAAATACAACACTAAAATGAAGCGATTAATCTATGGAGGAACTTCTAATATCGATTATATTAGAAATTAATCAATATTAAAATTTTTTTAATATAAATTTTTAATATTGAGAAGGAACACCCAGTTGTTTAAAGTAGGAGGGGTTTAACTCCAATCCGCTAACGGTACGTCTAACCGACATAAGTCCTTGCAGAAAATTATTTTATATACTTTTTTTTTCAGAATCCAACACCAATAAAAGTCATCAACGCGCACCGTGCAGAAGTCACATTTCTTTTGCCATGGGTAAAATACACAAGTCCAGTAGATTCCAGAGGAATCCAGTACGACCTAGCCTCACGCTACCCACAGAGGTCATTGCCTCTCAATTCCCACCGCCAGCCCCCAACATTCGATTAAGGAGATATGGGGACCACGCCGGCACCCGTTTGTCAAAGAAGTTTAAATATTAAAGATTTTTATAAGTCTGGGTTTTTGTACTAGTTTATTTTCAACTACCATTAAAACCATAACCTGTCTATTAATTCACATCAGTCCGATAAATTGTTTGAGAAACAATAATAGGTGCGGATTTGCAAAAACAATCAAATAAAAATCAAAAATTAAATAAATTGCAAAATAAATCATAATCAATGTAGGAAGGTGAGGCAGAATGGGGTACTTAAAGTTTGGGTCTATTTATTTTATTCAAAAAAAATAAAATCTGTGGATTTTCTGCTATACGTGCTTGATTACTCTATAATCTATACGAAAAATTATTTGAACTGAAATTTTGTTAAATAAATTTTGATATTGTCACACTCAAAAAATAATCTTACATTTTTATAAAAATATTTTATAATCATAAATCAAGAATGTAAAAGCTTAAGTTAAATTATAATAACGATTGCAAGGAAGTATAGAATTTCCATATTCGGTACATTCCATAAGGGCAGTGACCAGTGACATATCCGCTACCGGCACAAGGCGTGTCAATTTGATAAGAAGGTGACGACCCCAAACGATCGATATCGGAAAATGTCGATCAACGGGGTCGATCGAGATAAGAGTAGGGGTGTGGAAAGATTGATCAAAGTAATTGGAAAAATAATTAAGGAGTCAATTAAGGAGTCTCGCAAGAGTCTCGCAAGAGTCAATTAAGGAGTCTCGCGAGTGAACCACTTTGGAACACCACGCAGCAACCCTTGGCTCCCAAGATGGTCAATCTTTCCATCCCTAAGGTGATGATTGTAATTTTAGGGTAAGTGCTAATTTTAAGTTTGTACAGTTTATCTTATTTTATTTTAATATAGTTATTGTTATAAAGTCTATTGGTTTTTATTATGAGCTACACCACCAACTGAGCTACCCCCAAGTGTTGGTTAAGGGCAAACTAGCCCCACCACGCGACATGGTGGAGGCGTGCCGTTTTGTTCTCGGGTGGTAAAAATCTTCGAATTTTTACCCTAAGTAATTTTTTTTTAATTTCAATTTTATTTAAAAATGCTCATAATGAAGACATATGTATAGGGAAATGTGTTATAAGAAACAACAACGTCGACAAGGTATCAATTATAAAGTACGAGTCAATTTCAATTACATTGCTTTAATTTATTAATCCACGATAAATTCATTTTAATAAAATATAATTTTATTTGATTGGTGGAATCTTTACAGCTTTATTGTATCATAGACTTCACGCCTGTGAAACAATAAGGAATGTTTTGTTCCAGAAATTGGAAAATTTTACTTATTGCCCACAGTCTAAAATTGGGTATTTAACTAGCTAGGGAGGCTACTAGCTAGGTAAGTAAAATGCCAATATAAATTTTGAGTAACTTTTGACAAAAATTAAGCAAATAAATAATTTTTTTTTAATTTTGAAAAATTAAATATTGCATTTCAAGTAAATGATTATGAGGTATTCAATCAAGTATTGTAGTGTCGACATAAGTAAAGGAAATGCGATCTATACACATTTCATAATAAAAGGATAGTTTTATAATTTATTAAATACATTCATTTTAGGATACGGCTAAATCAATGGTAATAATCATATTGAAATATGAAAAATATTTATCACTTAGGGAGTGATTTTTAGAAAGGTATAGAAATTTTAAGTTTAAAATAGTTGTGGGAAAATATTTTTATTTTTAAAGGGCGCATAGGTTAAATTTAAATGTTATGATTAAAAATAGTGCTAAACGTAATAATTTGTGTTAATGTCCGATTGAATAAATTAGGAAAAAATAATTTATTTTAAATAAATATTATGTTGCTATAAGATTATTGATGACAATGAAAAAACCATGCAACGGAAAACACTGGAGTTCAACCAAGTTCATATTAGAAAGGAAATGCATAGTAATTTTTGCAAGAAATGCAACTTGTGCATTACGAAAATTTAAAAGTTAAAAAATTTTGATTTTTTTCCAAATATTAAAGTAACTAATCAAGTAATATAAATAGATCTAGTAAAATATAAAAAAGCATGTTGAATTTTTTTATTTTTTAAATAGTATGTCTCCAAATAGTGCAAATCAGCAGTTTTATTTAATTTGAAAAATCTGTAGCCTCAATTCTAAATAGTTTCAGTAACAATGTAGTAATATTATTAAACTTTTTTACCTACTTTCAAGTTAAATTTAAAAAAATGCAACAGAATTAAAATAATTATGAAATTTTAATAAAATATTTGCTTACAATTACTTTGCTATAAATAATCTGAATTATAAATTTGTTTTTATTAAAAAATAATTATAGTTGATAATGTTAAACTTTAATTTATTTTAAATATTAGAAATTTGTTAATTAAATCAGCGTCAAATGGATTGATCACCCAGTTTGTTGTTGAATTTAAAAATAAGTCAGTTTAAAATTGAAACATTTCTAAGTAAAACTAAGGATTTCAATTAAGATAACTTTTAAAGTCAAGTAAAAGCACATTCAAATTATTAAAAAGCTGAATAGAAGCAGGCTAAATAATTTAAAAAAAGTTAACCAAGTAATTTTTTTAATTACAATGTAATAAGATAATTAGAATGAGAAAATATGCTAGATAAATGCAATGTTAGGATAATTAAAATAGTTCGGATTCATAAAATCAAAATTATTACTTGTCCATAATTACAATAGTTTAGGTGGAATAAAATAGAAATTTGGAAAAATTGTAAGATTTTTGGATAATAATGATATTTTGAAAAGTGGTATAATACGTCATGTGATTCCAAAAATAAAATTGACTAATCTAATCACGGTTAAGTAATATACAATCATTTGTATAATTATATGTTTCTTTCAATATGTTTTTTTTCAAAGCTTATAAAAAAGTTAGGGTTTCAAACCAAAATTGAATTATTAAAATCTTTTAAAAATAAATATTAAACAATAAAATATAACACCTTATAAGAATATTGGCGACATAAGCACTAGAATTAGATTGTATTTCATTTGCAGTGGCATTTTGATAGAAATACAACATTATGTAGTATATGCGTAAGCTACAATAGTATGAATTTTAATTATTATCAAGGAAATAATATAAACAAGGGTTGATTATAAAACAGTATAAAAGAAATAAATTCAGGGCATAGTTTGTAAGTAGGTTAAGATTTCTAACGTTTATCTGTTTAAAGATTTAGTGAAGTTCAAATTATTTGGCTATTGGAGATGGACAATAAACTTTTTTTTGTGGAAAAATGGCAGCAGACCTATAGGACCAAATAAATATAGTAACCCCAAAGCGATATCAATAATGGCATTCAATATCAAGAATAAATTGGATGGTAACCGAAGTTAAAATGGTTTGAAAAGTATATGGAACAAATACACATTATAGATGGATTGATGGTTAGCTCCTGATGTCGAACCTGGGAAGGACGCTTCCAATGACTGATGGCACACGCAACTATCAACTGTCAAATGGTGACTACGTTTTCTAAAATACATCAAAATGGGTAAAATCGATAAATGTAATGAAATGGTAATTATTGTAATAAAATGGTAGTACAAGTAAATATGTAATTATGGAATGGCATGGTAATAATGGCATGGCATGGAATGGTTATAACAAAAACAATATTGGTTATTGGATAATCTAACTCTTAAGTTAAAATGGTAAAATGGTACAGTAAGAAGTTATGGGTTAAACATAATGTAAAAATGTTAATGGTATATTTGCGTAAAGTAACGCACGAGAAGAAATAAATGGAAAGAAGATTGTAAAAAATGGGTCCAAAGTATAAAATGGGTCCAAAGTATAAAATGGGTCCAAAGTATAAAATGGGTCCAAGGTGAGCCATTTGTTAGTATGGTAAAATGAAATAATATGGATACAATAATATGGAGTAATATGGGTCAAAGAAGACTAATTAAAATAAGAAAGAAATAAGTAGGTCCAATGTGAGCTTCTTCAAGTCAGCAGGTGGGTCCGAGGTGAGCCACTCATGCTAATAGTAAGAAGAAGAATAAAGAATAACTTAAAATAATAGGGTAATAATTTTAAGTATTATAAAATGTGCGTAACCTAAACCTTTACTGTAATTTACCAATTACCAAATAATGTTATAATTTTACCAATTACCAAATGGAAAGTCATGCAGCATTAAAATGCAATAGTAAAAATACGATTTAAAACGCGATGTAAAAACATTATAGGTTACTAACAATAGGTTACAATAAAAATATAGGTCAATTTATGTAAACGCTGCGTAAGATGAAAATAACAGGTTGAAATCATTGATAAGTCCAAATTTATAAAATAAAATATAAAAAATGTCTAAAATAATTATCCCAAATGTTAGAATGAAGGAAGGAAATAAGAGAACTAAATTTTGAAATTAGTTCAAAATATTATACTATATTATATAATATATCTATATATTTTTTTTTAGTTAAGAAATAATTTAAACATTAATTTTGGTAATTTAAAGAAATTACAATACATATCTCTAAATCACAATAATCAGTAATATCGGAAACTTAAAAGGGAATAATAATACCCAAAAAAATTTAGGTACCTATTGAAAGTTTTAAAGAAGACAAAAAATAAATAATCATAATTGTTTATACAAAGATATTCAGTAAGTGTGTACTAAATAATCATCAGGAATAGGAAATATTCAAAAAATTTAAATTTGAACAAATACTGTAAGCACGATCAATAAGGGCATTGAAGAAATTGTAGGTAACGGCGTAAACGCTTAAAAAAGTTACTACAAAATTCTATTCTACACGATGCAAATTGGCAAACATTTTCAAACAACATAATAATTAATTTATTTTAGCTACAGGATTTTAAGATTCAAATCAAGAACACACCAAGTTTTAAAGTCATTTTGAGAATTTTCAATACGAAATCAATTCGAAATTATGATTAAATTTTATTATACGCACTGTGATTTTGAGATACGAAAAAAACCCAAAAATGTATAATATATAGATATATTAGAATTAATTATTATTACTTTCATTTAAATTAATGATTTAGTTGATTAAATTTTTTTAATGATTTAATTGATTAATTTTAAATTTTAAAAAGTTGTTCTTTACAAAATACAATTATTGTATGTATAATTTTACAATTTAAAATTAGAATTTTGTTTTCAATATTTCAAAAAGATGCGAGAATTTTCTTTATTTCTCCAGGGTAGTATTTTTAATATAAATAATCATATCGACACGATCCTGATAAGGCACCCAACTTAAATTTTTTTTATCGTAGTATTTTTTTTTTCGTGTTATGCTCACTTTGCTCCAATTAGTCGAAACGACTTGGGTCAGCCGTTTTGTCGGTAGGGGGAGATGTCACACTCAAAAAATAATCTTACATTTTTATAAAAATATTTTATAATCATAAATCAAGAATGTAAAAGCTTAAGTTAAATTATAATAACGATTGCAAGGAAGTATAGAATTTCCATATTCGGTACATTCCATAAGGGCAGTGACCAGTGACATATCCGCTACCGGCACAAGGCGTGTCAATTTGATAAGAAGGTGACGACCCCAAACGATCGATATCGGAAAATGTCGATCAACGGGGTCGATCGAGATAAGAGTAGGGGTGTGGAAAGATTGATCAAAGTAATTGGAAAAATAATTAAGGAGTCAATTAAGGAGTCTCGCAAGAGTCTCGCAAGAGTCAATTAAGGAGTCTCGCGAGTGAACCACTTTGGAACACCACGCAGCAACCCTTGGCTCCCAAGATGGTCAATCTTTCCATCCCTAAGGTGATGATTGTAATTTTAGGGTAAGTGCTAATTTTAAGTTTGTACAGTTTATCTTATTTTATTTTAATATAGTTATTGTTATAAAGTCTATTGGTTTTTATTATGAGCTACACCACCAACTGAGCTACCCCCAAGTGTTGGTTAAGGGCAAACTAGCCCCACCACGCGACAATATGAACCATTAATTTCAAACAGGTGTAATTTTCCCATTTTGCCCCATGGGTGGGGCAAAACGGGGCAGATTTTTTTAAACAGTAATAGTCAGGTAAGAAATATTTTTATTTATTATTTTATCTATAAATAGGTGCTTTCACATAAAGGACATAAGTGAGTGGCATTCTCGTCGTCTTCATCCACTCCAGCACAAGAGTTGTGTGCCCATTTTCCGCATGAGGAGCATGTAATCCAACCCTCATCAGAAAAGTCTTGGCAGTACAAGCACTCATCGTCTTTGTTCTCTTCATTGCTCTCTAATGATGTCGAAGAAGGAGATATGTTGCGCTTCTTGCCAGTAGTAGATTTATTATAATTTTTTAATGGGGTCCATACCCCATTTTACCCCGCCCCATTTTGCCCCACAGGCATTGTTTGAGGTTATATAGTTATAAAAATTAATTGACTAAGTAAAACTTGACGATAACAAACGGAATTAAAAGTCAGTAAGGATACCTTAACGTAAAATAAACAGCTATTAATTAAATACAAAGTAATTTCTACTTATTTGCATTAAAACACAGCTTGAAAATTACAACACAGGTAAAAATTTATAGTCAACATGCAATGCCATAAAGTTACGCGCGCAATAACCGCCAAATGTTGCATGATAGTGGCAGACCACATGATCATGAAGTTCAGTAAAATTCAGATAGGTCGCTCTATTTCTTTCGAAATTAAGAGGGATGTCCCGTTTTACCTCACTACCCCGTTTTGCCTCACGTTCCCCTACTATGCTAAATTTATTTGTTTATAATTAAAGTTCTTAAGAAGTGAAACTGTTAACATCATTTATTTTAAATTCAATTTCGTTAATTATTGCAAAATTTAACTTAAAGATTTCTACATGGGCCTAGAAATCCCCGTCTTTCCAGATCCGTGATTTTTGAATTTGGTGGTTCTACAGGGATGTTTTTCTTTCAAATGAAATGGTTCTTTGACCTAGGTACCTCAACTTTTGTTATTGAATGCGAATATTTTTATTAAAAATAATTTTAAAAAACACTAATTTAAAGATATTTCAGAGAAATGAATAGGGTTGTAACGGTTTTCGAAGCTTTTTAATCAAATTTTTGAATAATCCATAATACGCCATCGATTATCATAATTTTATTAAAACATTTTTTAAATCCGGGTACTAGTTATCGTACTCTCCCCTCTATTATTATTATTATAATAATACATAAAATGTATAATTATTACTGCCAATTCTGCATAATATTTTTTACACGCTCCTGATGACATCAATTACTACTTTACTCTTGTAGTTCATGATGTGAAGTGGACGATTAATATTGATCATGATCAGTTTTTCTTTTGAACGCAATTACTGGGGTACCAGTATTCCGTATCCCTCAGACCCGTTCGGTTTTAATAACCGAAAGGTTGCGTGCTAGTTCTGTCATTGATTTTAGTACCTATATACAAATTTTTCACTTTTCCAGAACAAATAATTTTATGAAACTTCAATGGCTCTAGTTTCTCGATAGATAATAAATTTTCTACTACCGTTACGTAATAGCTCACTTTTAACACTGATTTGAGTTACATAATGAGTTACTTTCACGCACTAGTGCGAAAAGTAAAAATTCGATGTGCTTTTATTTATTTTTTAATGACTTGGATACAAAGTACTCATAAATTTCATTCTAGCCTACTGACTGCTATACCATCCTATTATATGTCATCTGCAGTGACTCACGAAAAGTATCGCACTCTCGTATGTTACCAATGTAAATTGAACATTTTGAAGCAAATTTTTGTCATTTAAAATTAATTTTAGAGCAAAACATTTTTTGTTGAATTTCATTGCCTTTAATTTTATTTATTTTATTTAGTCGCACCGTTTCTGTTGGGGTCGATGATGATATCTCCAGGTTCAATCATACACATAACAAATTGCGCAAGTAAAGCAAGTAAATTAGAAATTTTTAGTTACCTCATGAATCGAATCATGAATGAATTAACGAGATTCCCACAGTAAACTGATAACCAACTTAACCTCTATTTATCTATCTAAACATCACTGTGGTAATTAGATTAATATTTATGTTGTATATAATTTTTACGATAAAGTAGTTTTTTATGTCTCAAAATTACAAACACGGTGAAACCGCTATATCAGGTTGTTAATGCATTTTAAAGCAAATAAATAATAAGGTAAAATAAAATTATTTAGTGCAAACGCTAACATAATAATTATAGAAAAACAGAAATAAATGACTTGTTCTGCCTATTAAGCATAAGAATTTTGTGCTGCAATTTCTCGGGCAGGAAGTCTTTTGATATAAAATTTACAGATAAACAATTTTTACATTCGAGATGAACCCTCCCGACCGAATTACAATTAAGTTATAGTAGCCGTTACTTACTTGCTAAACGTAACCAATAACTTAAAGGTTAACGTGGAATCTGACTCACGACAAATGAATTAAATTTATATTAACTTCGATGTGACAGTGTAATTAAACCAAAAAATTTGGGTTGACCAATGAAATAAATATTTTGGCTTAACTTGCAGCTGAACAACCGGGCCTTAGAAAGGAAAGCCAAAAATTATCCAAAAATCTTAATAGAAAAAAACATATTTTCGAAGTATGTATTTGTGAACATGACATGAATAATTATTTACATCACCATATGTCACTCCTGTTACCTTGAGCTTAACATTCTACATATTTTAACATTTTTCACTATATTATTTTTGTTCATTCATTAATTCCATTTTATGACAAATTAATATAAACTATCAAAACACATCAATATCAGTGAAAGTTACTAGCTTTTCTTAAATGACCTAGACAAAATTTGCGTTAGGAGTTATTAGTTCTTTTGGTATTTATCATAGTGGTGATTTTAATTTTATGAACTTACTTAAATTAAAACTTACCTTCTGTTTCTACAATCCCCCGTCCGGGTCCTCGTATTTGTTCATTAACGAAATTACTAGACTTTGGAACATTAAGTGCGGATCTGATTCCAACTGAAGATCCATCAAGATGTCCAGGTCCAATTTTGGGTACATGACTGTTGCAATAGACTTCTTTGTCTTCCTGCTTATGCTGATTATTATAATAAGTCTTTAAGGTTAATTTCGTTCCACACACCGCACACTTAAAACAACCGCTGTGAAAAAACGTAAAATCTTTTAAAGGTCCCACACGATCCACTTGATATACAGTTTCGTTACACCTCAGACACGTACTCTCGTAAAAATTTGGACGATACTTGTTTTGGTAAGAACTTTGAAGCATTTTGGCGTAATCTCACAGTTTGCACTTTTTTTTATAAAATCCAATATTGGTTGAAAGTTTGTAGTATCTTGAACTTGCCATCCATTAACACACTTTTATATAATGACCTAGTCTGTTTCTACCATCTTGCACAAGAAAAATTGTAGTTAATTGTTACTACAATGGAATACTTTTTGTCTGCTTGAGTGCCTATAAGACACAAAATGTAATTATTAGTTTGTACATGAAGCCGTTAGGTACACATTTTCAGTTCAGCTACTTCGATATACTAATAATTCTACTCGGTACATTTAATTACATTTAAAGTTTTTTTTCCATTAGGTAGACATTTATATTAATACCCTCAAATGTAAAATATACCGAGACGAATAGTGTAAAAGTGAGCATTGCATATAATATTAACTACAAAAAATATATTACAGTAACTATGTTCAAAAAAACTTTTAATTATATTTTGTATAGCTACTACTATTTTTTTCAAATACGGTACTGTTGTTTTAAAATGATTTTTTATATAAAACAATTCTTTTACAGTTTTATGTTGCTTAAAAACTGTAAAAATTGTTACCTCTGTATGCTATTATAATAACCACCAAACCAAGTATGCATTTTTGGTCGGTTTATCATTTTATTTTATTTTTACCTGATATACCTATCATTATCAGAAACTTTAAAGTTAATTATAATAAATTATTATAATAAAAAATTAGTTGAAAATCATTATAATAAAATATTCTATTGTTTAAATAAAGCGTTGGTAATTTATTTAATTACAGGTAAAATTCTTCTTTAAATACTAAAAATAGTAATTATTTTTTAAATAAAACTATTATCCCTGCAAAAGTCGAAAAGAATTCGAGTTTCTACTAATTCATAATTTTAAATTAACAATTAAATTTAATTGAAAAAAAGTTTATGAAAAACTAATTTCAACTTGCGAATATAATTTTCTATTTTAGGGGATTACCCCAGCAGCTTTGGAAGCGCATTACTTGTTTTTATAATAAATTTTGAGTGGTATATTGAGGGATCTCGGAAAAAAATTGCCCGATGGTTGAAAAGGGCACCTCTTATTATTTCGGATTAAATTTTGGAAATACAAAAAGTTACTATAGAATTTATGCTATATATCATATCTGCATAATGTAAAATACCTAACAGCAAAATGTTATTTTGCATAACAATTGAAATTCTTTTTATGGTCACCAATGTCTTACTTCAATAACTTCGTTAATAAGTCATTTCAATCATTCAACCACTTGTATTTTTCCATAAAAATGTTGCATGAATTATTTATTGAACAAATGTAGATATAAGAAAAGATTAATTATTTTAATTTCTAAAAAAAAATTATTTAAATTTGAGAAACTTTTACACACGCGGATTTACTTTATATCTATGTAGGTATTAACATATAGGTATCTGCTTAATAAATTCTTGAAAAATAATAAATTAATATAATTTTCTAAACGTGAAAGTCGATACGCGTAATGAACTGAAAATGTTGAATTAACTTGCAATAAAAATTTACATCGTGACATTTTTATCTTAAATTCTCAAAATTAACATTGCCGAAACTATGAACAACAATTTATTATAGGTACATACATAACAATACCGGCTATATAAAAAGATTTAATTATTAGATTGCTTATTACCCATTTTATCGTATACATATGGTTATGGTCAAGTTTTTTTAAAACTATATTTAGGTATATTCAAAATTACTTAATAGTATATCGATTGCCTTTTCTGGAAATGTGTCTAGAACAATATTTTGTGGCTATGCCTATATTTAAATATAGATATTATTCAACACAATTATCAATTAATTTATGACACGAAAAAGTTTCCTTTCGAATCTATCATTAAAATCTCTTCATTAAACGGCAGTTTATTTACATTGCATTTATCTATCTATGTAATAAGTACCCGTTGAAAAGTTTAGTAATCAAATTATGTTTATTTTTCATGTGGGTACTTAAAATTGGAAACTTTTTCGCATAAAATTGACAAAATTAAATTTACCTAAATTTGCTTAGCTGTCATATTTTCACTTCCAAACTATGTACATAACCACTCACACTTCGACGACTCGGTATTATGTAGTTCACAGAAATATAAATAAATTCACTTTTTAAAAAATAATTTAAAAACGCACTTAAAAAAATTCGATTGGAACTATCACGCACAACACAATACGCGACTCTGAACTACTAAAACGGATAACCGTAGCCATGTTGTGAACAATTTTGTAAAAGTTACTTCTCTCTCTATCTTTTTTTAATCTACCTGTGTTTCTTTAATGGCTCACCTGTTGATTAACACATGAAAGAATATTTTCTATTCGTTCAAATACGGAATTAGTTTGCATTACTTGCATGGACTTAAATTGGCAATGCAATTTGTTAATTGAAAAAGAAACCCAAGTAGATAATAGAAACTTGAAAAAAAGCACTAAAAGACGTTTAGCACACTTTTTATTTTATTTAGTTAAGCTTTTGCATTAAATCCGACGTGTAACGATAAAGTCTGATATTGTTTAGCACCTGTTGTAGGTTGAAGAATAAGTGAGTCTGAGAGCCCACGTAGCGGCCTCTCAAGAATGGCATTTTGCCTTGGGATATGCACCCGCAGCCTACATTTTTATTTTCGCACACCTTCCTTACATCATTAGTGTGGTAACCCATTAAATAAAATCTTACGCATGTTTCAAATCAAATCATATTTAATTACTATACATATTGCATATGGATAGTAGATGTATTCATGGATTGCAAGTAATATAGGGCGCACCTAAAAGAATCTGGAACAGAAAAATGTGAGTGGAATGCGATCATTTTTCAAAATAATAAGTATTTCGAACAATTCAATTTCTGCATCCAGTTATAGATTGGAAAAATTAACTTAACTTTCGATTGCATCGATAGGTATGCAAAATTACAAATTTTTTACTCCAAACTTTTTATCGCAAAAAACTGGTATCGGATCTTATCCTCGGTTAAAAAAAATATCAGTATAATATCTATGTACAAAAAATCGACAACAAAAGTATATCATCGTTTGAAACGATCTCGCACTCATTGAAAGTGGTTTGGTTGAAATTTATGCTTTCCTGTAATCATCAATTTTAGTGTCTTACCCTTGCTTTCTCCCATAGCGTCGAGGAATGTAATTAATTATTTTACTGACAAGGCAGCATCACACCTTGCTAAACCCAGCTTTTTTATTAACTTTAAAAAGGAAATCCACAAAAAACTTATATTCGTTCTTAGTTCTGAGTCTTTCTTTAAATTACATAATTATCGCTTTATCGCCGGAGGTGACTACAATGCGAAACGCAACCATTGGGGTTCGAGATTGATAACATCCAGAGGCAAGCAGTATTAGTTGTATCAATCCCTGCAAAGTTGTAGTCTTCTATCGCTATCATCAGGTGAACCCACCTACTGGGCTACAGACCAAAATAAAATCCTTGATGTACTGGACTTCTGCGTTACTAGAGGTATTTTCCACAACTATCATCGATCTATCATCTGATCATACTCCTCTACTAATCAACCTCGATTCTTGTGTTTTCAAAATTAATAAACCACCCACATTGTTTAACAAAAATACAAATTGGGAAAAATTCAAAAACAGTCTCTCTTGAAATCTAAACCTCAACATGTCACTAAAAACAGAGAAATAAATAGACGAGACATTAGAATACCTCACAGTGACAATCCAACAAACCTCATGGAATGCTACCCCACCTACGTCAACCATCGACAAAGCAGGCTATTGCCCCTCGGGCATAAAAAAGAAGATAGCAGAAAAGCGTAAACTAAGGAAACGCTGGAAACAAACCCATGTGACAAAACTAATCTAAATAAAGCCACAAAACAACTAAAGAAACTTCTAGAGGAATACAGAAATCAAGAAGTAGAAAACTTTCTAGAAAATCTTACAGCTAAACCAATGGTGGAAAATGGGCTCAAAACGATGCGGAAAAAGATCCAAAAGAAATCCCTTTTGAATAAGAAAACCATATCCACCAACTACTAGAAGCCCCCTATCAAGTGGATTTACCAATTAGAAACTTCAAGCTAAATGAAATATAAAAAGTTATTTCTGGGAAGATTAATCCAAAGAAGGCTCCTGGTTACGACTTAATAACTGGAAAAATTTTGCTAAACCTACCAGAAATTGGATTCCAGCTGCTTAGAATAATATTTAATGCAATCCTTCGCCATGGCTATTTTCCATCTCGGTGGAAGGTGGCACAGGTAGTTATGATCCAGAAGTCAGAAAAAGATCCAACTGTGGCCTCCTCATATAGACCTTTAAATTGCTCTTGGAGAGATTGAAACCGCTTCTCCAAGAAGGAAATCTAATCCCAGACCACCAATTTGGTTTTAGGCATGGACACGGTGGAACAAGTACACCGAGTTGTGAAAAAGATTAGAACGGATCTGGAATGCGAGAGATACAGCTCTGCCGCTTTTCTTGATATATCACAGGCATTCGACAGGGTGTGGTATAAAGGACTGATATATAAAATCAAAAATCGTCTATCCCACCCTTATAGTCGTCTGTTAGAATCATATCTAACCAACAGATATTTTCTGGTCAAGCATGGAGAGGCTTATGCTGACCTGGAAACCATCCTATCAGGAGTGCCCCAGGGTAGTATCCTTGGTCCTACCCTGTATATTTTGTTCACAGCAGATCTGACGGAAAATCCCAACGAAACGGGGACAGCTACTATCCGCAGTAGTGTCTTTGTCGTCTTCGCCGGACGCTTACGGAAGGAGCTCGTACATGGCCTCGAAAACGCGTCCATTGAGTAATCTTCATTATTCGGGCGGCATTGCACTGATATTATTACCAACGCACAGGTAGTCCAAAGAAGCACGCACAGTAGTTCGCCCTATCATTCTTAACGAGGAATCTGAACCGCTGTACCCGCTGAAAAGAATAGCTCCGACCGGGATTCAAAGTCTATGTTGCTGCTCTATGTATAATTAACAAAATAAAATTAAAAATAATTTATTATGATGTTAAACAGTTGCACTTCTTGACGGCATTAAAAATCTTTGCTGCAACTACTTGCGTCGGTTGCACGCACCGTTAACAGAATACAGTTAAGCTCCGTCTCTTTCCAACAACTGGGTGTTTTTTTTGCATGAAAAATCAAAGCTTAATTTAACTTTAATAGTACTCTCAAATTCCAATATACAGGCCAAACTACAAACAGACGTACTTTGACCACATTGAGAGCATCAAGAGGCAAGGGAAGGCTTTCGTCGATACACCAGATTCAAAACGGCGAAAAAGGCGATAGAGAACATCAAGAAATGGAAACTCTGGACTCAAGCATCGTCACGAACGCCGCCCTGAAGATACTTCCAAAAAAAGCCATATCGATCGTAACAGGTAGAATTAACCTTCCCATAGCACTGATGACTCATCGGTCTCCTCTCCGCCATCAGAATACTAGTGGAGCGAGTCAGTTTAACCAAGCTAAACGATTGCATCAAAAAAATTAAGATCATTCAAGACGATCAATTTGGTTTTCGCCCAAAACATTACACCACCTACCAGATATTGCGACTCGTCGAGCACATTACCTTATCCTTCAAAAAGGATGGTTGAAGGTGCTTCGGCACTGACGTGTCGAAAGCTTTCGACCTGGGTAAAAATCCACCTGGAAACGAAAGATCACAGCCGGCGGTCAACAAGGCTCTTCGCTGACCCCTACCCTCTTCAAATATACATGAGCGATCAACTAAAGACGACAAGAACTACAGAAGTACTACACAGACGACAGTGCTATCGCAGCCAGGTCCATAGGCCCCAAAACAAACAAACGTGCAGTTGTATGATTACAAAGAGCATTCTGAAACTCAAATATGTAAAATTGTTTGGCAAGGAGATTCCACGATATACCTAGGCATCGTCATGTAACCGAACCTCCAACTGCGACATCGTCCATCCCGTTGTCACTTATGCAGCCACGACGTGAGGCTTCGCCTCTCTCCGACAAATGTGCCGAATTTAGATCGTTCAAAACTTTGCCTTCGCAGAATAACAAATGTCTGCTATATAGATCACAACAGATACATCCAGTCCGAAGCCGAACTCGAAACCGCCGACGAATTCATACAAAATCTGATGAAGAAAAGGCGCAGAAAACCCTTCGTCTCAAAACTATATTCCTATTCAAAATCGAGTAGGTAAATGCTGCTTTGCCCACAAGATAGCCTTAAATAATGAGAAAATCTGTTTTTAGTAAATAAATGATAGAGATTTATATAATACGAGCAAATAAACCTGGTGACAATTTGGCCCCAGCAAAAGACCTGCTAAACCTCTTCAATGAGTCCAAAATAGTTAATATTCACACTTTACACCTATTTCATCTATAATTTTGCTACAAACTGTTAAACTCAAGTCAAATTTCAGATACCACTACTCTCATTCTCTTGCCCCCCCCCCCCATAACTTTCCTACCACCGCGACACCGATTTCAAAATCATTTTTAACCAAAGCAGACATATCTGTATTTATACTTCTTCTTTTTCTTAATTCTTCTTCTCTTTATTAACATTATCCTAACGCGTCACTACGCGAACATAATTTAACATCCAAACTTCCCTCTTCGCCAAATCCTCTATCCACAAGTACGTACGTACAAGTTTCTACACAAGCCGATGAAGTAAATGAGGCATCTTCGTTGCCATAACCTTTACTTTTTGTTTATTAGTTTAATTTAGATCCGGTACTCTGCTATTCGCGTTTTACAAAATGTGAAGCGCCACGTAGTGTCCTTTGCGGTAACTAGCATAAACGGTAATCGGTGTGTATTTCGCTTTGAGTGTGTACTAAGTTTTAAGTGGTTTTTTAAGCAATATGGATAAAATTCTGAAAAGTAAATATAGTAATATAAATTGTAGTGTTTATGGGTGTCATAGCAGGTCGGGCCAAACAAAAATTTTTAGTTTTCATACGTTTCCACGCAAAAATAGTAGGTTAGTGCGGATAACCAATAAATTTGATTTGATCGAAAAAATCGATCGTAAACTTGCATGGGAACGAGTTTTATTACGAGCAACTCCAGCTACTCGATCCTTACGTGTATGTTCTCTACATTTTAAAAAAGAGGATTTTATGCTACCAGGTATAAATAATAATGAGCTTAAATTAAAGCGTATTTTAATAAATGTAATCAATTCATTATAGATGAGAATCATATTCGAGCAATAAAGCACATTGAATTTCGTGAGGTTGTTCCATTAAAGCAGTGGTCTGCAAGCACAAAGCAAATATTTCGATAGCATTTGCATCTTGGTGTTTAATTCCACATGTGACAAGGTGTTTCGCATTTAAAACTGCTTCTCCTTCATTGATACATCTAGAAGACGGCAGAGCATCTAAATAATTAAATATTTTGACTAATGAAAGTAATAATGGTTCATTTTCAGTAGCCATTTGCTCTAAAAGAAAATTTAACAATTAGTTTTCAACATTGAATAAATTATGAAATACAGTAGCGCTCAAAAGTAAGTTGGCAAACAGTTTTTTCTACAAGAACTTTTTTATATTTCAACATTTTTCTTTCATTTTTGTAATATTAGTTTTTATAGGCTTTTAAATTAAAAGGTATAACTCTAACTTTCTATATAATGAATGAAAAATGTTCAAATTTGAAAAAGTTCTTTAAAAAAAATTGTTTGACAACTTACTTTTGAACACTACTGTAAGAGTATTTCAGTCTTTTCTTAAGTGTTTCTTTATATACTTACCACTAAATATCATTTAAATAGTAAAATTAACTATTGTAAACCAAATTGATTTAAAAAACACGCTTTCCAAAGAAAACAACGCAAACTTCACTATATAGCTTATAGCCGTCAATACCGCATTAAGTCGGACATATTGTTTTAGTAAAGCGCCACCTATTGGTAGTGTAAAATGCGAATAGCCACGAAAACAATAGGACCTTTAAAATGTTTGGCGATGAGAAAAACCATGGCAACGCAACAAGCTGTTGAAACTCCCTTATTTTTTATGTCGATTCATTTCATTTTTCAATCTCGATCTGCCTTCTTACATAATATTCGCTTTTTTTGGTGCATCTACCTCAGGGACAATTTCCATTACTTTGTATTTCAGTTGGGCTTTCTTACTTTACAAATTACTCAATTTGCACTGGATATTGTTTTAATCCCTCAAAATTTGTTGGCTTACAAATTTAAACAAATAAAAATTAATTTTTGCGAATAACTTTTGATTTGACAATAAGGTTTAAAAATAAAAGACTAAAGTGAAGTTAACCAACACTTTTGTGAAGATTGTACGGCTACCTATATTGGTAAGCTGCTCAAAAATTATGCAGAAGTTATAAATTAAATTGAAAAATGTAATTCAGCCCCCTTCAAAGTGAAAATCTGATTACGCTACTGATCAACATGACAATTTTTACGATTTTTGAGGATTTGTGACTACAAAAACTCTTTAATTTTTACCAATTTTTATAGATTTGATAGTACCTATTTCATTTCAGTGAACAGAAATTTCAATCCAAAATGTTTGCAGAGAAAAAGTTGAGAAGCACTGATATAATATTCTACATAACAAAAGTCAACATAACCTCAAATTGAAAATAAGCCTAGTGAGTTGTGTAGTTTATAAAATGCTAATACAGTTTATTAATAATTACGATGGAAATGTTTAATTAAATGGATTTTAACTTATGAATTACTATGATCTTATAATCTAATATTATTTATTCTATGTGTATGAGATACATCATCTGTATCCCACTGAAATCTACGAAGTAACTTACATTATAAGTGTAAATAAAACGAGTTTAACATGGCTGACGTACGGGATATACTGGAATTGGAGGCTCCGATTGCCCCTGAAATAACTAGGGAGTCGATAATTGGTTCCGATAAACAAAGAAGAAGACAATTTGGCACAACAAAAACATCGAGAAGACCTGAGGGAATGCACAGAGAAGTTTTTGCTTTGCTTTACAGCGATACAAAAGATGCTCCTCCTTTATTCCCATCAGATACCAGTAATGGTTATAAACAAACAAAAATTAAACTTGGTATGAAGAAACCTCGTAAGTGGGAATGGACTCCATTTATTAACCCCGCTAGAACTGATGGGGCGGCTTTTTATCATTGGCGTCGGCCATCCGATGGGCCTAAAGAATATCCTTTTGCAAAATTTAATAAAGTAAGAAAATGTTAGCTATTTGTGAAACTTTTTTTATTCTATATTAATTTTTTTACAGAAAATCGACGTGACGACTTATACGGATAGTATCTATCAGCAACATTTACAAACGGAAGGCTGGACTAAGGAGGAAACCGATCATTTAATAGATTTAGCTCTTCGATTTGACTTACGCTTTATTATAATGGCAGATCGATATGATGTAGAAAAATATTCCAAAAGATCTGTCGAAGACTTAAAAGATAGATATTATAAAATTTGCGCTATTTTAGGAAAGGTAACTTGTAGAAATATGTTGAGAAAAATATAAAATAAATATATTATTGTAGCTAAATGGCGAGAAGAAAATTTATCATTATGATGCAGATCATGAACGTCGTCGTAAGGAACAACTGAAACGCTTAAATGAACGAACACAAGAGCAGGTTTTACCATTCAAAAATAATTGTTTACGATAGGCACATTACCACATTACCTTTTAGATTGAAGAAGAACAGTCGCTATTGAATGAATTAAAGAAAATTGAAGCTCGTAAGAAGGAACGTGAACGTAAAACTCAAGATTTACAAAAATTAATTAGTCAAGCAGATAGTCAAGCGGAAAATGCTAGAAAAGTGGATAAAAAATTACCTAAAAAGAAGCTTGCTAATCCTTCGAGGCCTTCTCGTATCGATACCAGTGTAAGTGTATTGGAAATTACGATATATTTAATTAACTCTTTAAAATCATTATTTACTTTGTTATTCATGTCAGCTCTGGTTATACCTGGTGCTGAATTGGTCAGTCGTGTACGTAGGGATTACACTGCCCTGATTATTTTTGGGTAAAAATTAGTCGGGATAAAACTAATATAGTCTCTCATTGTTACCTTTATTCACTTTTTTGTAATTAAGGATGCAGCCGGTGCATGAAATTACATAATATTATGTTGGTATGATTTTATGCGTTAAATCCCTATGGACTATTCAATACAAGGTATGATTGGTACCTTGTGCTTTTTCTTACTTTAATAAATTAATTGTTTAACAGAACAGAAGGGCATAAACACGTTTAATTTGTTTTTATCTACAGAATATTTTACAGGCTGTGGAGACAGCAGGAATTAAATTTCCAGACTATAAAAACAGTGGAGTTTCACTTCGTTCTCAGCGTATGAAGTTGCCAGCAAATGTTGGGCAAAAAAAATCAAAAGGAATTGAACAAATGTTACAGGAAATGAAAATGGGTAAGCAAATTATTTATTTTAATGGAGTTAATTTAACAAACTTAAAATTGGGTTTATTTAGAACTTAATCCCACACCAACAGAAGAAGTTTGCCAGCATTTCAACGAACTGAGAAGTGAAATGGTGTTGCATATGGAACTGAAAATGGCTCTGTCTACTTGTGAATTTGAATTGCAATCTCTAAAACATCAATATGAAGCATTATGTCCTGGAAAATCGCTAGCCATTCCACCACAGTTGTTAGGTTCGAATTCAGATCAAGAAGACATTAAAATTTCTGGTAATCCTGAAATTATTGATGTAGTTGGTTCCCCGGGAACACCATCAAGTTCTGGTATTTAAATAGGTAGTATCGAGGCTAATTTATGCAATTTTATTATAAAACTAGTATGATTTAATAATTTTACAAATTGTAATATATTTATATTATATGAAAATTTTAATCTTTTTTAATTAGTCCTTAACATGATATCGTCATTGTAGTAATGGAAATTGCACACTCGAGAAGCATTTCAAATTATGAGTATCCGCAGAGTTTTTTTGAATTCATCTTGATTTTTCGTTTTTACCTGTTCGTGGATGTGCACGAATGTCTCTGCCACCACTACAATTCAAGGTTTTCCACTACTGATATAATATACTAGTTTAAAGGAGTCCAGGGTTCTCCATGCCACTCTTTTGATTTGAATCATGGTGTTACCATCGTTGACCAGCTACAAAGCTAAAAGTGTTGTATTTATCCCTATTTCTCGTTATACAAAAAAGATTAATTTCATTGCGACTATGCAAAAAGGCAACAGAATTCCGATATAATAAAACTGTCAAAAATGGAACGCCCTGTAGTTAAACTAATTTTTAATAAGGGTAATTAAAAATTCCAGTTTTTTTGGAAGAATTGTATTACATAAATAACAAATATTATTATACAAATAAAATATAAACAACTTTCTTTTACTGGGCTGCACTGAATTCTTTTATTATGTGCATTAAACAAATATAAATCACATGCAGTATGATATTTTGAGGATCTCAAAATTATATTATTTATTTATAATATACAATAATAAAAATAACTTTAGTTTTTTAATTTTGTTTCCATGGTGCATAATACTTTCTTTTACATAAATGATAGAAATTGCTTAAATCGTAATGTGTACAATTAAAGTTATAAATAACAGGTGCCTATGCAATAAAATTTAAATTAATATTACCGAATAAAATCTTAAATACATGCATAATTTAAATAGTAACTAACCAATAAAAAAAAGATAAAGACTAATTCCACAGTAACAGGCAAGCTGAAAACTTACGTTTTAAAAAATTAGCAGCCACTTGAAAGAATGAAATACTTCTTCATTATATAAATTATTAGAAGATATTATAAAATGAGATTATAAAAGTGAGAGAAGCAAAATATTAACCTAACGAGCTTGAAATCAGGGACGAATTACATATACATATTTTAGCCACGATCTTTTGACGCCCCCTATCCAAATTCGCGTTTTTAGTGGAATATATTTTTCTAAATAATATTTTTTTATGTTGATATACTAATCAAATATTAAAGCAGCCAAATAAATTTCTTATTTTACCTTAAAATTTACAATCAACAATAGATAATGCAGTCTAACTATTTCCTATGTACACAATAAAAACTAAAACCCTGCATTTAATTGATACAAATTGGTCAATAAGGTATTAAAATTTATTTCTTTGACCATTTCCACATTAATTGATAGCATCGATGGGTCGCCCTGGTCAAGTTCAAAATTTTAATTAAGTATTAAGGCAATGACTTCTACGGTAATGCGTCCCTACTTAAAATGCAAATAAAAGAACTGTATATTTCAAAATTATATTTGATAACAAAACTTTTCTTCAAAAAGATTTCTACCATTTATTTTACCAAAAGTACTTTACATTGCATGCCATGATTTTAGTTCATAAATAAAAAGAAAAGTATATATTACAAAATAATTTATAAATTTTCTAAGAAACCAACTTTTAAAATTTGGTGATGTAAACAATACTTATTACACCTTATCATGTTGAGTGAAACAATAGAAATTAAAAATCAAATTTGTGCCACGTAAAATGCAAAATCTCTATCCTTTTCAGTCGAAGTAAAAGGGGCGGGGGTAAAAATATTACAATAATTACACAGTTTGGTAAGACATAATGTAGGTACATTACATTTTTAAAATATACTTTTAAATATGTATTAATAATATGTTCTATTCAATTAGGTATCACTTAGAATGTTATAATATAAAAATTTTACTTAACCATACATAAAAAATAAATAAACTCAAAATAACTCTTATGATGTAGTACTGTATTCAACCCTTAATCGCTTCCTGGATGAATTTGTATCTTCGTTTTCATTTTCTCTTTTCTTCTGAAGACTCTGAGTCTAAAGTAAAAATTGATTTTACAAATCATCAAATATGTTTTTTAATTTGTTTGTTTAAAATTATAGTGTGAAGGACAAGTCTCGTGTTATCTATTCCTGTCGTATAATTAATTGCATACAAATAATGTAAAACCGAGGAGTACTTCAAAATAAAATGGCACTTTTAATATTGGTAGCACCACTGTACTACTAGAAGTATGAAGATATAATAAAACTAAACCTCAACTTCTTGACCTTGAAAATAAAAACAATCGCCCCCCAGGATATTTTACTCTCTAGATAATCGGAAGTCATTTGCATTACTGATCAAAATAAAACCTGACACATTTTAAGATCAACAAATTGACCGGTGACAATATATAAATGTATGCATACCTTTTTATCCCAATGTTGATGTAAGTACCTTAGTAATATACTTGTTTTTTCACTGACTATTACTAAAAACAAAATAAGTATTGGTTAAAATATTGATACGAGCATGCATGTAATATTTACTTTGTTCGGATGGAAAATCTTTTGTGGGAATGTAAACAGCTGGTTTTTTCAAAGTTGTTCGACTGCTACTATCTGCATGGAATTTTGAAAAGTTATCTTCATTATATGAAGGTAAACCCTTTAAAAATTCTGCAACTGACTAAAAAAATAATACATTTTTTAAGGTTATCTTACGTATGAAAAAATTTATAACACTTACCATTTTTGACTATCGAGATACTTTCACAAAACTTAGCTTCAATGTATTTCTACTTGAAATTTTTTCTGTAGATTAACTACGTTTTCTATGTGGTGTGGAAACAAATGCAATGCTCGCGGAAGTACATTTGTACCAAATGTCAAAATCGTAGTGTTATAAAGGAGTAGCTACACTCGCTGCACTTCTGCGACCAACTTAGCAAACGATACGATAATTTTTGAGAAGTAAAGCTGTGCGATAAGGTAAACCATAAAGATGAAGTAACATAAAGTAAGTAGGTGATTTCTTCGGTCAATTCAAATTAAGTGAACAGTGCCGTAACTAGGCAGGTGTAGCCCAGGTCAAAGGGGGGGGGGGGGTCTTAAACTAACTTATTTTACGCTAGTAGCATAACTAGCAATCACGAAACTCTGGTGCAAAATGATTTAATAAGACTCTTTCAAAAAAAAAATTTCTCTCACTACAGAAGAGTTACTGTCTCGATCACTGGGGATAGATAGCCATAACGGCTAAATCAAAATCCAAGTTGTATAAGTAACTATTTTTATTTGGGTGCTTTTTAAATTGTATAAAAATAAATTAAAAATTCCTCTTAATGCAGGATTTCGTCCTGTTATTGTCATTAATAAGTTATCGAAACTAGTAAAATAAATTTATCGACATATATTTTTTGTGGAGATTCTTTCTGGGTTCAAGTTTTACTCTTTACTATGTAGTATAACTTTCACTACATCAACATTCATCAATTTTAATGTACCAGGTTTACACTTTTATGTTGCGGTTTTGATCAAACTCAAAACACTTTTTACGCATGAGGCATGACCTACTTCACGATATACTTTCAAGTGCAATTCTGATAAATACTCTTGGACTACCTACGAGCTGTGGTTTTGTTGTATAATAAATTCTAAATCTACCCCAACGGTGAATTAGATTTGGCCAAATGCAATATTTTTGAAGTGCTATAAAATTTGTAATCAAATTAGAGTGTGAAAATGTTATATAAATATTTGAAGACGTGTAAGAACTTACAAGTTTTCTATGAGCCTTCTTGATGCAATAAAATATCATAAGTAGCCGATGTACACCCCCTTTCCTCTATATCTACATAAAAATTCTTAGATATTTTCAAAAGGAATAAACTCAAAATTAAAACAATATATTATTTTATAATTTGAAAAAATTTTTTTAAATCGATCTTTCAGATTTTAAACAACTGATCAAGGTGTAAAAGCTGCTCCTGTTATCCCTTGCTAATCCTAAGACGCAAAATTTATAATATAATAAGAAATGGAAGCTGAAAATCAGTGAAAACAATTTTATATTTAATAGCATTAATAGAATTTTTTCTAGAAGTGTGGATATTGAAAAACAATAATTTTGTGGAAACAAAAATTGAATCTACTTTAAGTGCAAACAACAATTACCCTTCCGTTCCATTTTATTATTATACAATATTCTTCAGTTCAACTGCTGTATAATTTGGTATCGTACATCCGATTTGTTGAATAATTTGACGTGAAACCCAACAACCCCACCTTAAACAAACTATAGGATCTAGTCCATTCATTAATCCACCTAAAAATCCAGCAGCAAATGCATCGCCTGCACCGGTAGTATCACCAATCTTATTTGCTTTGAGTTTTGGTACCAAAAACTCCTCGATTTTGCCTTGCTTGCCATGTATACACATTACTTATATAAAGCTGCTTTGCCTAACTGACTCACTGACTGACTGATTCATCACCACGTGCGAAAATGTTTGGGCACTTCCGGGGGTCGTGGAAAGCTGAAATTTTGGCAGGGGACGTGGTCGGTGGTGCATATAACCAGAAAAATCGAAAAACCCCAAAAAGTCACCCCCCGCCCCCGATGATCGGCTTTAAAGGGTTTTTACCAATCCGCCTCCATCTCCCTTATTTTTCAACTTTTTCCGATTTTTTTGAAAGATTTGGAATCCTCTCGGCGAGGGCTATCTTTTTGTCGCTGGATTTTTTCAAAAATTTTAACCTTTGACCTATATTTTTTGACCCAAACTTTTGAAAACTTTTTTTGACTGCCGCTCCCTTAATACGCCTCCGATCTCGATTTTGAAAAAACCGCCGGCGAGGAAAAGATGAATCCGGCGGAAAAGGTCTCTTTCGTTTTTCCCCTAAAATGGATGGTTTGGCCGGGATGGTCGTTTAAGAATTTCGAATTTTGCATTAAATTTTAGCATTTATTGTGATTTGACGCGCGGGATTACACGAACCGTCTTCGTTTTTAAATAATTTCCTTTCGTTTTATTTTACGTTCGACTTTTTAAATACGTTTTTTTAAATTAAATAAATAAAAATAATAAATTAAAAAGCCAGAGAATGCTAAACTTTGCTAAATTCGAATGTTTACCTTCGCCTACAATCGCGAGCTTTCTTAAAAGGTTTAAAATTAAGGCGCATTAATTACATCTACGCACGACGTCCGAAATTTAACTTTAATAATTTGAATCGAAAGGAATACAACGATTTTATAATTATTATTAATATATTATAGATTTATAACGTTACGCGCATTTAAAATAAATTATAATTGTGTAAAATGAAATATTTGGATATAATTTATTTTCCCTTGCTAAAAGTTAAAATAGCGATCTCGGAAGAGTTACTTTAACGAATCCGCCGTAGCCGAGACGTTAGGTGGTTGGCCTACCGATCCGTCGTTCCACGTTCGATTCCCCGGCGCTGCAGTTTTTTTTTTTTGAAAAAGTTTATAATACATTCGAAACTGATGTTGCATTCGACCACCTTATAGTTTTTTATACTTATTATAGTAATTTTGCTAATCGATAATGTTCTAAATTAATATAAAATCGGTTATTGCATCGATTAATAAACACCTTTACAGTTCACCAATACAAATGCTGCATTTTATTTACTTCTCCTAGCAACACTATTTTCACTGCGAAAAAATAGTTACATTCTTTTATGTCCGGGTAAAAGTTTCATGTTCCTTTTAAAAATATCAAAGTAGGTAAAAGTATTAAATTTGACGTTACTTAAAAAATACAAATTTCTAAAAATGAATGATATTAATATCCGTTTTGGTTCCTGTTCTAAAGAATTAATTGCAAATACAATTGAAAATAGTGTACCTAAATCTACTGTTAACTGCAGAAGTTCGATTTGGAAACAATTTCATCAATTCTGCAAAATACGAAGTTATGATCTATCCGTATCAACTTCATGTAAAGACCTTGGAACAATATTGGCTGATTGGGGTTTCAATATGAAGAAGGAAAACAGCGACAATTATAAGGAAAGTGTAATAAAAACTATGTGGAATGTAGTGGATTATAATTAATTTTACTAATTTACATAATTTTACTATTGCCAAATTATTATTTCGTTGCATTTGATTATTTCATAAAATAAAGATGTTGTATTTGAGTCGTTTATTAATCTTCCTAAAATACACTCGAGATTTGACTTTTTCCTTTGATTTAGTTGTTTTTCTAAACTCAAGCTTGGTTTCCACTTGGAAATTTCTCTCAAATCAAAAAAATTAGACAAAATCACTCCACCTTCGGTGTCGTGATTTTTTCATTTTTTTGATTTTCGAGAAATTTCCGTGGCAACCAAGCTTTTGTTAAAAACAACTAAATCCGGGAAAAAGTCAACCTCTTGTGTATTTACCCCCGATAAATGGTCTTCCTCTAATAATTATTATTAAATTTGACCGAGAGGGTGAAATAATTTTATACAATAATTTCGATTGGAAATGCTTAAAATTACCGGGCGCACACGATTCCGCCGTTAAATTTCGACAATTAAAAAAAAATATATATTTTCCGAATTTTTTGAAATTTGGTAGGTAAGTTACAAGCAAATCTTTTTTCTTCTTCATTCCATTGCAAATTGCCACGTTACCTTTGAACTTGGAGAAAAAATGAACTATACCAAAATTGTGGAAAATCGCCGTGCGCTGCTTTAGCAATGCGAGAAATTAGAAATCTCCCCATAAATAAGGCCGCTACGAACGATATAAGAATTTTCAAAATTTTGACTTAAATACGGCCGTAGCGCGTAAGCTATTGAGAAATTTGAAAAAGTTTTGCGGGAATCCAGTGGCGTTTTGCGATGTGCTTCTTTTTGTTAATCGCACATTTTCTCGAAAACCGCCAAATAAAGGAGCAAATCCACTAAATCCGAGGTCTCGAAAATTTTCGTTTCAAATCCCAGCTCTTTTTGAACTATAACAAAAATATTTTTTTTAGCGTTAAAAAGCGATTTTTCGAAAAAAAATTATTAAGCTTTTCTCAATATTTTCGCTAAATCAATTAAATAAAATTTTAAAATAATTGAATTTTTAAAATTTGGAAAAAAACGTTACGCTTTGGAGTGCGCGCTACGCCTTAAAAGGGCTTTACGAATATAAATTTCGCTATAGGCGTACTGCCGATCGTCGACAAGGATTATAACGTCAAAATTTTAAATTTTAGTCCTTTTCCTCCGGTCGGGTGACGAGAAACGACAGCTTTTGCGTATATTATACGTAAAATCCATTCTTTGGGCTTAAATTTTTCTAATAAGGAACCGTAATTTTATAACAAAAACATGATTGGCAATGCTTAAAAATGTCTGGCGCACACGATTCCGCCATTAAATTTCAACAATATTAAAAAAAAATATTTTCCGAAAAATTTTGAAATTTCCAAGGCAGTGGTTCAGGAAATATTTGAACTATTCCTTCGATTCCACATTGTTACGTTACCTTTGAACTTGGAGAAAAACTGAACTATACCTAAATTGTGGAAAATCACCGTGCGCTTCTTTTGGAATGCAAGAATTTAAAAATCTCCTAATAAATAAGGCCGCTACGAACGATATAAGAATTTTCAAAATTTTGACTTAAATACGGCCGTAGCGCGTAAGCTATTGAGAAATTTAAAAAAGTTTTACGTGTATCCGGTGGCGTTTTACGATGTGCTTCTTTTTGTTGATCACACATTTTGTCGAAAAACGCCAAACAAAGGGGCAAATCCACAAAATTCGACGTCTCGAAAATTTTAGTTTCAAATCTTAGCTCTTTTGGAAAGATACCTATAATTTTTTTTTGCGGTAAAAAGCGATTTTTCGAAAAAACTTTATTAAGCTTTTCTCAATATTTTCCTTAAAGCAAATAGATAAAAATTTTAAATAATCCAATTTTTTAAAATTTTGAAAAAAAAGTGACGCTTTAGAGTGCGCGGGCTTTATTACGAATATAAACTTCGCCATAGGCGTACGCCCGATCGTGGACAAGGATTATAACGTCAAAAGTTTAAATTTTAGTCCTTTTCGTAAGATCGGGTGACGGAAAACCACAGCTTTTGCGTGTATTATATGTAAAATCCATTCTTTGGGGCGAAATTTTCTCAAATGGAACTTTATTGGTACAACCGGCCCATGGTATAGTAGTATTTTTTTTTATAGTATAGTACTAATATTTTCTTATAGTATAGTAGTAGTAGCCCTCCGGTGAGGCATAAGGCCGATCGCCGATATCGATCACTAATTATTAGTGGGCCAGCGAGATCGATAAGAATGGAGCGATAATGATGCTCTCCCTGTGAGGCCGAAGGCCGAACGACCGTATCCGACGAATATTAAAGATTTTCTCCCTGTGAGGCCGAAGGCCGAACGACTATATCCGACAAATCTATTAGGTTAGGCGGCCGCGAGGCCGCCGTAACCTACTAGTTCTTTATAATTTCCTATGAGGATGTCACTTTTTTGTGCAAAATTTAACATTTCTTCAGGATAGTTTTTAGACATAAATGCAGCACTTAGATTGAATGCAAACATTGTATTTCTTTGGTGACAAAATTCTTGAACAAAATTGGCTACCTCAATTCGATTTGGTATAAAAAATGCTTCCATATAAATAAGACCAACTTGTTGAAGTATGTCCATTCTATTATCAGTTTGTAAGTCTTCAATTTTATAATTTTGTGCCGCTCCAAGATAAGCAACCAAAGACCTATTTTCTTTATTTATTAGAGCTATTGCGGTTCCTGTTTGTTCATTATCACGTTCTACATACCTGAAATTTATATTTTACAATGTGAATAAATTACATAATATCGTAAAATATATTTAGTACGTCGTTTGTACTCCAGAAGCATTTACGAGACTTTTTAAAGTAACACCTTGTTCATCTTTTCCAATTGAACCGAACATGACAGTAGAATTTGGTTCTTCGAGAACCCATTGCAAAATTCGAAGGGTATTTTGTGCACAACCACCTGGACTTACGGTAGATGGTAAACTAAAAGAAATCCGTGTAGAGAATAACGAGTATTTTTTTAGGACTTTACTTTGATATATCGTTTAACAATAACTTCAGATCTTCTTCGTCGGTAAGAACTTTTTGATCGTCTTCATTAAGGTTATATTTATTTAATAATGTTTTATTCGAAATTTTAACAGATACGTCCAGTAAAGGATTTCCAAAACCACCTACAAAAACCATTTTGGAATTTAATTTTTGTAATAAACGCGATTTGTTTTTAATTCGTGTCAGAATATTGTAGGAGCTCGGGACACATATTGGTCAGTAGGCTAATTTCATAATTTTTTCTAAAACTGTTGTTGTTTATCATCAATTACATAACCTCAACCGGTCATTGTACAAATGTCACAATAGCTATTTATACAGTCACTCACAAAAATATTCGGCCACTCCTATGTTACCAATGTAAATTGAACATTTTGAAGCAATTTTTTGTCATATTATAAAAATCAATTTTAGAGCAAAACTTTTTAGACATTTTTTGTTGAAAATTTCATTGCCTTCAATTTTGTTTATATATATTTTTCTTGTTGGTCGCGCCGTTTCTGACTGACAGCGACTTAAACAAGACTCTGCAAAATGTAAAAAATATTATCTTGTATATCTCGGAAAATGAAATTTACAAGAAAAATATGCCTATTCATTTTTTTATTTTGTTGCACCGTTTCGAAGATATAGACGACAATAATTTTTGCAGTTTTCCGAGTCATGTTTAAGTCGTTGTCATTCAGAAACGGCGTGAGAAAATAGAAAAATATATAGAAACAAAATTGAAGGCAATGAAATTTGCAACAAAAAATATCTGAAAAGTTTTTTTGTAAAATCGATTTTTATATGACAAAAAACGGCTTCAAAATCTTCAATTTACATTGGTAACATAGGAGTGTCCGAATAATTTAGTGTTTTACGTAAGATTTTATCAAAATTTTACACATTATTATTACTTTTTCAAATTTAAAGAAAAAACAACAAAACATGATCATTGCTCCTCTCTTCAAAGATTTAAGCTCAAACTGTGAGAATGGAAACTCCTCTTTCTTAAAATTTAACTCGAGGAGCTGCCTCCTCAAAAGACGTTTTCCTTTTAAAAATAAAAATTTGTTTTTTTTTACTAGTAGTTTCAACATAACGAATTTTTATTGTGTTCCAAGATTTTCAAGTATTTACTTTCATTTCAAGTCAAGCTTCTACATATTTAATATGATTGTATTGATGTTTTATGAAAATGTTTACGATAAGAATTATAGTTGCTAGGTTGTATATTAGTAATACAAACTAAAAGTTTTATAATATTATAACAAAATTTTCATGCAAACTTTGTTGATAAAGCATTAACTGGTTATAAATTCCTATATGACCAATATACCCCATCTCTGTTAACGTATATCCCATCATAGAACCTTATCGGTTGTCCAATTGAAAAATTGGAGTTGCGACAGGCAAAAATAAAATTTGAATATGTATTTCGTTTGCCTCCTCTAAATCAGTTCAAATGCTTTTTTCTCATTGTTATTTCTTTTATTGATTCATTCAAAATGTTAATGACAATAAGTGATTTATTTATTGATAATATCATAACATGTTTTCTTAAATACTAAACACATAACGTTGCTCTTCGTGAAAACTGAAAAACGTTTTTCACCTTTGATTAAGTTAGTTCTTACTGTTGTAATTAAACACAGAATCAGTGGTAATTTATAGTAATCAACATGGTATATATTTTATAGACCATATTAAAATAAATTATGAAACTAATACCATATTGCAAAAAATTAAATTGTCCACATAAATAACCAAATTAGTTTCAATTCTACAATATTCGCAATAACGAATACAATGTAGATAAAAAAAAGAACTTTCAAATAAATTGATAAATGTGAAGATAGAATATTAAAAAGTCGTAATAATAAAAATGCTCAATATGAATCTACTTATTACTTTACAACAAAGTATATCAAAACACTCAAAAATAAAATTTCGTCACGAGTCAAACACATCTTAAAAATTTAAACCTCATTTTCATTTAATAACATATTTGGTATACCATTACTAATAGGAAATTTTCGACCCGTTTCAGGACAAATGAGATCTCCATCTACAATATCGATTTCCAACAAAACATGATGAGCTTTTCTTAAAAAATCTACGTTATTTTCATAATCTTGAACAATCTCCCGTGGCAAGTCTTCCAAGTGACCAATACTTTGAGCTGTATCGCAAAGAACTGACCAGTTTAGTTTTGGGATCACTTTTGCTATGAATTGGGGCTTAAAATCCACATCCAATGTCCTAACATTTTCTGCCTGAAATGAAAATATTGTCAAGTAAAAAAAATTTTAGGCATGCTTAACATGTTACGTTTGCTTCCACTTTCAGAGGATAACCTTCCACGACTCCTTTAACAAATTTTGACGTTAGCATATTGTGCGTAATGAGTTTCATTTTTGCTGTGATATTCCTTCGATTAATTTAAGTTTACAAATAATTTAGTATTCAAGATGATAAAATCAATCTACCTATTCAAATAGGTTATTTTTTGTCTCTTTATTTTTGCTGCAGTACCAACACCACCAACACCAACCAACTGTTTATACCCAACTACACAGGTGCGTACCATGTGATCTACGAATTAAATAAAAGGTAACATTAATAAGAATAATACTTAAAACTATTTAATTTATTATATAAAAACTATAAATTCTTATCTATGATTTAACGTAAGTAAAGTTCAGTTAATTTAATAAATTGTATATAGCGAACAGTTTTTGTTACGCTCCTGGAAGCAATAACCTGCGTAGTAATTTTTGACACAGAGGGCACTGACGTGCGAAGATTATTATTATTTACTATTCATTGCTGGTAACGATTCACATATTAGTAAATATTGTGTAAACATTATAACGCTGATTTGAATAGGTTTACGCAGCAATTGTGTAGTGCAAAACATCTAAATTCAAGTTAATATTTATCGGCGTTTTAAGAGCGACGGAACGTTTTTAAACATGTCTGAAAAGCAATCTAATGTAATAGAAGATAGTACTGCTTCAGATGACGATGAATCTTTTGTCATTTTGGGAAGCTCTCCTCCACCATCGGTACTGGATGTTGACGACGAACAGAGTGTTTTGGAAGTTATAAGAAAATCTCTGCATTTGAACAATAATAATTCATTGGAAGTCGATAATACCACTGGGGAGGAGTCTGCACAGCAATTGGAAGAATATGGGGTGAGTTAAACAAATTATATTAATTCATCGAATAAGTAAACAAAAACCAGAGAAGTTTCTTTACAAAGATTTTACTGTCCAGAAGGACCAATTCAAATTTCATAAATGCAAATGCACACAGTCATAGAGTGATCTGCAAAGATGTAAGTATCAGGATTGACTCCTGGTAAACTATGGAGCAGCAAATTAAAATCTAATGCTGCGACTTACCGCACACAATTTTGCAATCCGATTTAAGCAGTTGTGGGATCTAAATTCGAAAGAAAAAGATAAGCAATATAAGTGCCATACAAATGGAATTAATCCCAAAATATTAAAAAAGGTCTAATTATAATATTATTAATGCAAAGCAGGTTGTTGAAATTTTATTACATTGATGACTACGATAATGACTAAATTTCTATACGATAATCTTAAAACTTTTATTATCAGATTGTTAATAATCTTATCAAGAATTAATTATAATTGTAGGTCCCGGATTTTCATCCTATCAAAAGTACGATTTATAAATAACATTGCAAAAGCATTGTGTAAGGAAAAACTATCTTAATCATACGCATTGATTCTGATAATTAAAACTCACAAGTATTTCTTCAATTTTAATTCTAAAATGGTATTCCAAATTTTAATAGATTTGTTTTCCAGGTATATTTCTTAGAAACGGTCCCCTTTTAGATAATGCAGTTATGTTTGTATTCCTAGGGTGAACCCTATTGGCTAGCTGCTCTATTGTTTCTTTTAGAACTGTTTTAGTGCAAACTTTCGAATATTTCTTACCTGATTACTTACAAATTGCCTGAATAGAGCAATAAACGAAACGAAATTACCATAAGTTTACTTAGATTTTAATAAATTGTCTTACATTCTGTGAACATTGTTAAAATTGCGTGAAAGTGTGTTCAGATATTTTTTAGAGTTATCTCGCAAGTTTAAAATGTTATATTTTATATAGTAAAATTATTTTTAAATGTCCAGAGGAAAATTAGTTACCGAATTTAAAATGGGTAAAATTACTTTCCACAAGGAACTGGGAATGTCACACCGTCAGATTGCCAAAAAAAATAAAAGATCGTTGTGCTTGTAGTTAATAACTTAATAAAATTAGGTCATTCATTCGGAAAACATCATCCAAAAGGTGGACTGCAGAATCTAACCAAAAAGCAGCGTGATGTATTCTTCGAACCGTTCCAACACTGCAAGGAACAACAGCGCAAACACTACGAGATTTTGACCTTTCTGTAACTGTGAGACGTGTCCATTAAGTAATTGCCACATCTGGCAGTTTTAAATAGACGAAAAAAGCAAAAAAAAATCGGTCTTAAGAAAACATCATAAAACGGCTAGATTGGAATTTTCAAGAAATCATCCAACCTAGGACCATCGATGGCATCCTATTATTTTTTCTGGCAATAAAAATTTTGGATGGCCCTGATGGTTTTAAATTCTATTTGCACGAAAAAATGTCATAATGAGCAGAAACTTCGGTTGCATTTACCTTTACTGGTAAAACTTCCATATGTAGGATAAAAACTAAAATATGCAGTATTACAGGAAATTTTGTTAGATTTTGGTGAATTTCAAGATTCCGAAAATTTTATTTGCCACAGGATAATACCGCAATTAATGTTTGTTATTAGAAAGAACGAGGAAGAATAATAGGGGGTAGTAATACTCACTATTAATTTATATTTGAGTTTTTTTGGAATAAATTCATTAAAATTTTTAGACCATACCTTAAGGTATTTTCGCTTTATTTATTGCCCTATTCAGGTAATTTGAAACTGTACGTAACCAGGTAAGAAATATTCAAGAAATGGGATTATAGGTAGCTTTCGGTCTTTTTGTTGCATATTGTGAGAATATTGCTAGTTTATGCCTACTTTGAAAATTTCTGGATAAATTTTATGAAACTACCATGTGTTACACTTTTTTGGGTAAATATCTGCCAAACAAATGGCATTCTAAAGTTAACATTTTCTTGGTCGTTTTTAATTATGGGATCCTGACGGAATATAGGAAAACAATACAATTAATTTAGATACGAAATTTTTTCTTCTTTTTATCAGCGAAATATGCAATATATTATGTTATTAAACTTAAAATATACGAGTTTGTCCAAAAAGTAACGAAATATGCAAAATTATGTGACAAAAACTTTTATATTGGAAAGATAATATGAAACGGATTTTTGTCAAACCAGAATTACAATATGCACTGTCCAAACGAATATGCAAATGCCTAAAGTTCCGAGCCTTGATTATAACATAATATCTATTTTATTTGTGAGAACTGGGTACATTTTAGTTCTAATGTGTTGAGAAATTGGTAAACACAAGAACATTTAAAATTGACAATTTATAAAGAATTAATTTTTTTCCTTTTTATGATAAGTCACTCTTGCAGTAGAGAACATAAAAATGGCGGTGGTTACAAAAATTCACTTAATAAAAAAATCCCCCGGGGCGCAACAGAATTCGAAAATGACGAAATTCGAATGCAGGGATCTGAGATTCGCCAATGTCAGGGGCAGTGAAAACCTACCCTTCGGGCGGTTTTCTCAATCACAGCTTTTTAAATTGCTACAAAAGATTCAAAAAGACATTTTGATGTCTGAAAATACTTAGAATCATTGTAATTGAATTAATTTTTAAACCTTTGTCTAATTTAGTCCGATATTGCCGAGGTAACTAGTGGCAGTCAACATGGTTCAATTGAAATTGCATCTGAAGAAATTCTTCAAAAACTGAATTATCTTTTTGAAGAAAACGCGTCATTAAAAGGTATTATTACATATTTCTGACGTTTTTCTTGTTCATCTTGTATCTTTTAGATTCTCTTAATGAAAATAATATGAGAATGAAGAAGCAGTATAATGAACTGGTTACATGGCAAAAAGAAGTAATGGATGTTCATCAATTACACAGAGCTAAATTTGATACGCTTAAAGGCTACGTTGATACGGTAAGCATAATTTGGTTCTATCGATACTTATAAATCACATTTTTCATTTTCATAAAATTCTAACGTCATATTTTTGTTTAGTTAAAATCTGAAAATTGTAAGTTGCACATGGCTCTACAAAAGGACATGTTTAAGTCATTTGAAAAGAATGAAGAAAATTCAACTTTTAGTGGAGAACAACAATTAAAGGCTAAAATAATTGATTTGGAAGAAGAAATTGAGATTTTCAAAAGAGAACTTGAGAAGGAAAAAAAACTTAATCGTGATGTAATTTAAAAAAAAATCGTTTACTAAGTTTTCCTTTAATTTGTATTATTTTAGAATGTGAAGAACTACTCTATGACCGACTCCCGATTGCCAGAAAACGAATCAAACATAAAGCTACAGGAAGAAAACCTCGTTAACGACTGTAATGCAATGTTTGGAAATATTTCCTCGTCACGTGCTTTGCTACAAAATGATTTACAAAAATGTGTTTCTCGTAATGATTTAGAATCCTGGGTTACAGAAACACGCAACATCTCTGGAAATTATGCAAATGAAATACAGGAAAAAAACAAGATGATTGATAATTTAAAAGACGAGATTAAGAATTTAATAGTTAGTATTGAGGCAAAGATCAGCGAAAAGGATGCAGTGATTAGCGATTTACAAGTTCAACTCAAGAGTGCAGAAAATTATAAAAATTCCTTAAGCGATCACATGCAAGATGAACTTGATAATCTTCGAACAATTTCTGTTACTAAATTAAATGAAAAAAGTGAAATGATTAGTAATTTAGAAGCGATGCTTAAGGATTTACAGGAGATTGATGATACTAAAACTAATCAGATGTGTGAATTGCAAAAGAAAGCCAAAGAAGATGAAACGAAAATACGTTCTCTTGAAATTATGGAAACCGATTTACAAAATAAGAATTTGGAATTGCAGGAAACGGTTATAACATTGCAAGCAAAAGTTTCATCTATGGAATATGGTTTAATTCAATCTCAAAATGCTGAAGTTGCAACATTGAATAACACAATTGAAGAGTTGGAGACTACTGTACTTCTTCTAACGGAAACGGTTTGTATTTTCCAAATTTTATTTAAAATTTTTTTAAATTTGCTTGCTTGTTTTAGTCAAATGTATATCGAAGTGACTTTGAAGTAGAGCATAATCAAAAGGAAGCTTTACGTTCGGAAAGGGATCAACTTAGAAGTGATTTGAATTATACGCAAACACGTAATGAACAGTTACTAGAGCAAATACAAAAACTACAGGGCAATACACCACGTGCTACTGCTAGTTCTTCTTCTAATCAACCTGTAAGTAAAGAAATATAAAACAGTTGAAAATTTAATTAATTTTTGTAAGTTTGTGTTTTTTTAGGGCGCACCACCGACTTTTCAATGTCCCACATGTTTTAATACCTTTTACGATTATGAAGCTCTAGAAAAACATGTGAATCGCTGCATAGAAATTGACTCTTTATTTTAGTATTACAATGTACCTATCAAATATAGTTTGGTTAAATTATTAAGGTAAATTATGTTGACTCTGATTTTATAATTGCGCAGTTTTATTAAATTAGAAAAAGAAAAGTTTATATTCAATTTCTTTTCTAATGTATGTAAAATAAAAATCTAACTATGGGTGATTATATAATTGGAGGTTGATATTTTATGTAACTTGACTGTATAAGTTATAAATAAAACAAAGGTATATTTTTATTGTGTTTTCAATTTTCTTGTACACTAACAAGTCAGGTTAAAAATCAAAATGATGAAAAAGTACCAAGAGCATAATAATAAGAAAATCATCGATGTTGGTGGTTGTGATTTGCTGCATGTACATACAGCTTTTTTAATAGGATTTTCAGAGAGTAGGTACCTACATTCTAAAAAAAATTTCATATTTTATTTTTAAATATACTGGATCACCATTTTAAAGCTATTCTTGATGTGTAAATTAGAAACAACAATAGGTAAGTTTTATATTTATGAAATTGCTAATCATATTTTCGTAAACTTACAGTATTTACGAGAAAAAATTACTGATTTTTTGTTTTGGAAATCACCTAATATTTGATTAAATATTATTTTATTTAATCACTTTAATATTTTCTTGTAATTTTTATTGATTAAAATGCAGTAGGTTTAATAATTGAGAATTACAAAGAGCTTTAAAGCTTACGATTTGCGATACTGATTTTATTAAGCACCATCGCATGATTTTTGTCAATTTGGTTCTGAAATATTTTAGCTATAAGCTCCTTAAATTCTTTTTGGTGTTTAATAAAAGTGGTGTTTTTAAATATTAAAAGCCATCGATTTTAAATTCATTCATGTGTTTTTGAATTTTATCCATATAGTATCGTAGTATGTATATATCTTTATCGGCATATAAAACCACCTCAAAGGCTATCTTAAGACAAGACTCCTCCCCCCAAACATTTTTCATTATTTTAGTTATTTTCCAAAACTACTTGCACGAATATTTATTGGTAAATGGTTTTCTTTTAGAACAATTATTCTAAAATTAATTAACTAATTCAATTCTCACATTTTCTAGAACTAATTAACAAAAAATACGCCGTGTGATTGCAAGTGAGGTAAAGTTGTATTTTATTGTAGTCAAATAACTATTACGAGCTGTTAATCGCAAAGTAAATTTTGGCAGTATAAAAATGTATTAATTTTAATTTTACTTTAGTATTCTTAAGAAAAACGAAATAATATATTATGTAATACCTACTTATATAATATCACACTTTCATTATTTCAAAATTTAAATGTTTTTTTATACAAAAATCAAAATTTTAAACCAATTATTATATTATTTAAAGTTTTCGTTTTTTATTCTAAATTTTCGTAAAATTCCAACCTCCTAATCGATTTTTTCAGACAACCAATCACGATCAGTTGCTTAATCAGACGCTGGCGACGCCGACGCCGTTTTGATGACAGCTTGTATTCTATTTAAATTAATTGAAAAAGTATGAAAAGACAAAGTGTACGAACGCTTTCTTTGGTAGTTTGCACGTTTACTTATTTATTAATAGGTGCGGCGGTGTTTGATTCTTTAGAATCAGACGAAGAATTACGACGCGACGGAATGCTAAAAGGTTTAGTCAAGAGGTTGTTTAGGATAGAAACTACATTTTGTGTTTCAGATACTTCTAATGCACTCAAACGTAAATATAATATAACGGACGACGATTATAGAATGATAGAGCTAGCAATAATAGAATATAAGCCGCACAAAGCTGGCCCTCAATGGAAATTTGCGGGATCTTTTTATTTCGCCACTGTGGTTTTGGCTATGATAGGATATGGCCATTCTACACCTGTTACAGCTGGCGGTAAAGCGTTCTGCATGGGTTATGCTATGGTACAATACTTTAACAAATTTATATTTTCAATTTTTAATATAAAAAAAATTGTAGGTGGGAATTCCTTTGGGATTGGTTATGTTTCAAAGTATTGGTGAAAGATTGAATAAATTTGCGTCGGTTGTAATTAAGCAAATGAAAAAATACATGGGGTGCAAGTGCGTCGAAGCAACCGAGATGAATTTAATGTTAGCTACCGGAATTTTATCTTCTATTATTATTACTACCGGAGCAGCTGTATTCTCAAAATACGAAGGGTGGACTTATTTTGACAGCTTTTATTATTGTTTTGTTACGCTAACAACAATAGGATTTGGTGATTACGTAGCATTGCAAGTATGTTGTATAAGTATTTGAGGTGTTTATACAAAAACTAAAATAAAATATTTCAGAACGACAATGCACTGCAAAATAAACCTGGCTACGTTGCCCTAAGTTTAATTTTTATATTATTTGGATTGGCCGTTGTTGCTGCCAGTATAAATCTTTTGGTTTTAAGATTCATGACAATGTAAGTTACCTAAATATCAATGATTTGTTTGTTCCAAAAGGCTTTGATTGGTTACAGGCAAGCTGAAGATATACGACGCGATGAAGCAGAGTTGCAACCTTCCTCACAAGAAGTTTTGACTTTAGAAGGCGAAGTTAACGGCAAACTTTTAGCCGAACATGCACTTATAGGTGATGACGATATAGACCACACATCAGTGTGTTCGTGCAATTGTCTAGCAGTCAATCACATAGACAAACACGAATCTCTACTCGATACTTATTACAGACCTTCCCATACCATTCTTGCTGCCAATTTAAAAGTAAAGAGAGCATCTGTGTGACATTCATTTCATTATAAGTTTAGTTTACCTTAATTTAGTCTTCCTTTTTCAAGTTGTAAATAATAGGTACATGTCATCGTACGTAATCAAGCTATTTGTGTTAGTACAAAATGTAATAATATTTTGCCAATTTAAGATAGAAGATATGTGTGCAGTATAATAGATTAAATAAATAAAAATTAGTAAAAACTGCAGTAGGTATACGCCCTTAGAAATGTGATGTAAATGAAAGATTTCAGTACGTACTTTTTCATTTACTACATTTGTCTTGGGTAGATACCTACTCATGTATGAAGTTTCTACTCAATTTTTAATTAAAATTCGAATTATTAAGATACCTACTTTTATAAAGAACATGAATTTCTAAAAAAATATGTAAATACAAAATTATATTCTGTGATAAATAAAAATCATTGCAAATATTAAGTTGAGAAGTTAAGGAAACAATAACGATAAAGAATACAAGGAAGTTGTATAATACACAATTTAATATGGAATTGAATTTCCTGACATTGGCAAGAATTTTTATTTTAATCGAAGGATTAGGTCATAAAACCTTATGGGGTTACTCTACAAAATGTTTATCGAAATGGTAACAAAAATTAATATTGTAATTGTATATTTACAATAGTGTGTTAAATGTATTTCCTACAACATGTAATTACAAAACTAAGAAACGTGATTATAAAACGTGAGCAAATTCAGTAACACGTCATTGTTATATCCTTCTAATGTTGGTTTACCACTTTTGTACGAACAATTGGTATACAATTGTATTTTAGGTGTTTGATACCAGACATTTTTCACTCCACCTGCTTCCATATTCAACGTATTCAATTGAAGTACTCCAAAATGGAACCATTGACCGTCAGAATGAACGCATTGTAAAGTTACTGGTTTTGGTAAAACACCGACGTTTTTCTATAAATTTAAGAAATTACACTAAAATAGCAAACCTAAAATTGACTTACCCCAAATGTCAGTCTAGCATATGAAGCAGCAGCAGCAAACGTCTTCATCAATGTTCGTCCATATATCTGTAAATCTGTTACGGTTTCTTCAAAAGCATTTTTAACTTCATCATTACGATACAACACAAATAAAGTGTGGGGATGGTGCCTTGTGATGACCTTTCCTAAAGCTAAAATCCACTTTCAAAAAATTCATATTTCAACATTAAAACTATGCTCACAATAAACATCTCGCACTTCATAAATATTTTCAGAATTTAAAGTGACAGTTTCTTTAAGAGGAAATAAATTTGGTAATTCCAATGTATCGGTTACATTATTTGTAATTGGTCCTAAAGGTTTATTACTGGTAAGAAAAGTGTCTCCTTTTATGTCAATCTGAAATAAATCGCCAGCTTTCTCAAAGGGAAACAAAAACTTGATGTTGTCAGTTGCAAATCTTTGTTTGACAATTTCGGTGGGACTACATGTTTCTACTAGGCGCAATAACCTCATAGTCGTCAGCTTCCTACAATAAAAATTTATTGTAAAATTGTCAATGTTTTATTTTTTAAACTTACATTTTGCGAGCTTGCGACACCCCATATTCACGAGGAAATATATGTGCAGGTCTTAAAGGATCTCGAACTCGAGGTAACTTAACTAATTCGGCATCGAACAGACAAGAATTTAATATGCATTCCTTAGCCTTTTTGTGTAGATTTGATAGAGAAAATTTTAGATCTAGTTTAGAGTTTTTAATATCCAATTGTTGCGGAAGCCCATCTGCAATTTGAATACTTTTCGTAATGACTTTAGCTTGCTCAAGTCCTTCTAAAAGTACGTTGTTATCCTTGTAAGTATAACAAATTCTGTCGTGCCAATTGGGATGAGTTTGATCCAACTTCACAGGTTGTGGGATGTAATTGGGAACTTCTTTAATGCTGTAACGATTTCGTTTATAAATTGTGAAATCAAATACAACAAACAAAATATTACAGTTTAGGTTTCGGTTCTGGATTTAAAATATCGTCAGGATTATACACGGGAATATTTTTCCTTTCCAATATCTCTCTAGCGGTTCCAGTTTCTATGATTTTAATTTTTCTTTGTTGCAACCAATGCTTTACGAAGTCCCTGCCGACTCGTTGAGCATGCAGCACATTCGTAAATTTCATTTTAAATTAAAAAAATAAGTTTTTGACCATAAACTATAACTGAAACACCAGTGTTTAATTAAACCAACTATTTTTCAAACTTACTCAAAGTAAAGTATCAGTGGAACAGTGATTTTCTATGTATATAGAAAAGAACATTAAAAGTTAGGTTATGTTCAAATATGTATTGTAGATTCCTAATGGCGAAACTACACTTCACACTTATTCCCACAGCTTATTTTCCTCAAGTGTGACCTATGAGTGTGACAGACGAACAGTATTTAGGTTTGTCAGTTTATTGTACCAATTTTAACGAGAATATTTAATTAGTTTAGTTTTTTTGAGTTGAACGAAAGAATCTCAACATTTAAAAGAAAAAGATAACAAGTAGATAAAAACTCGATTAAGAGTATCGGTAAGTTAAGATTGTAAGTGCCTCTACATCTACATTCTACATGTATAAATTTTTTTAAACTAAAAATTGGGAGGGGAACAACTGTTCTCTTTGCCCTCCATGTGGACGCCCATGGATATGTTATACGTCGCATGACGTGTACATGTACAAATCGTATGAAATCCCGCCGCCCGTCTTTGCGTAAACAATACTCGAACGCGACCAGCTGAGAAGTTCAAAACTTTTTCCGTTAGTAGTTCGGTTACCATTCGTTTGGAATAGTTTAGATTACTTGCATGGGGTGTATTATGAGGTCGTTGCCGCCTTAATTTAGTTAGATTTGTTGGCATTTTTTAACAAAATTTGAGATTTTCTGTTGTATAGTGTCCATGCAAATTATTCGAGTTGAAAGGTATATTTATTTTGCAAAAAGCATTTCTTATCATAGCGGAACGATTTTTGATGATGTTTTAATAATTTCTGAATTTTTATTGTGACGAATATGTTACCATTAATTGTGAACTAAAAGTTGATTGAAATTAGGATGTACCTGAATACGAAATGCTCCGATGACAATTCTAGCAGCAATTTAAATTCAAGTTTTAAGTGTATCATGAACGATAATGATAGTGGTTACATTTCTCAACACATCGAATCAAATTCCTTGGGCGAAGTAAGTGACTACAGCAACCATATTGTCTTTTCGACTTCCAATATGTACCTAAACGAAGACGCGTTACTTGAAAATCCGGTTAAAACTCAACCCGAACACGATAATTTGTTTTATATGTCCGATTTCTCCAATACTATAATTCCGCCTTCGGTCTCGAGTCACGGAGACAGTTTTCATGTGTTTGATTCTGAGGACTCCGAAGTTATGGAAGAAACCGAAGTTTCTCTTGTAATTCCTGTTGCCGATCCTATTGTCGTATCCGATCTCAGTATGGAACAAGTCACCACCAATGAAGAAGATAGTTCATTTATTGTTGATGATAAACATTCTATCAATTGTAAGTGTTTAAAAACTTACAATCAAATTAATATTATTGCACGGGTTAAGGTGCTAGATCAATAGGTGCTGAGCTAGTGTCCAGTTCAATTCAAAAACCAATTATCGTAGCGAGTTGAAATTTTCAGAACATACGAAAAATATGATATTACTTAACATCTCGTATTTTTCATTAAAAAAATTTAATAATTAAAAAAAAGTTCTCAAATTTTCAATAAAATACACTTTAGTTATAAATATAAAATGGGATGTGTAAAACAAAATCTACCATACTGATTAACTGAACAAAAAAAAAAAGATTATTTTTCTTGGTTTGGCTTGGAAACTTGACACTAGCATTCAAGCAATCTGCATGAAATTTGAAATTGGTGCCAATGCTATAAGCTGTTATCTGTTATCTACCTGCTTCTAATGCTGTACCTATCTAATTTTGTGTAAATTCCATTGCAATATTATACCTGTTTGAAAAGGTATGCATCTTGAATAAAATAAAATATCCAATGAAAATATCATCTTCAAATTTTCATGAACTATTCCTTTTGATCTAGGACCTTAATAATTTTAATTTATATATTTTAGATAAACATTCTAGTCAAACGGAGGACAATGATAAAACTGCAGTTTCTACAATGAAAACTAACAATTTAAGCTGCGTGCAAACGCGAATAATGGATGCCAATAACTGTAACATGTCGTTGTTTGAAAGTTTTTATTCATTTGTATGTGATTTATACACAACGGATGCAGCTCCCTTAGAAGAAATATCAAACATTGCTGTGAATTCACACGATTTACTTGTAACTCAAGTAAATGAACAAATGAGTAGTTACATTCAATTGGAAACAAGAAGCGTGCACGATTTACCTTTGGGCAATACGGTACCTACTGCAAGTACAACGAATTTACCAGAGAGCCCCACCACTTCCTTTGTGAACTCTTTTTTGAATCCAATAAATACTGAAGATTCTTCATCAAAAGAAATTGCTTCTTGTTCTCCTACAAATGCTACAAGTAATTCTAAAGACGTCCAACCTATAGAAGTTATAAATAACGATTCGTCAAGTGTTATATCGTCCGAGACGGTTCAAACTCCTACAAATTTAGTGGGAGCTTTTAATTCTGTAGGTAGACCTGAAATCAATTCACCTCAAGTTGCTACTATCATTGAGAATTCTGGTAGCGTTTCAAAGTTGCCAGAATCTCCGAAAGTTGCAAGTTCTTTAATAAATGCAAACGCTGAAAGTGAGTGTTCTAAAAATATTGAAATTACGAATGTTTCTATACAGACTACTTCAATAATTACAGATCGCTCTGCAATTATTGCAAAAGCTACAGAATTGTCTAAAATCGTTAGCAAACGAAGGGATTCTTTGAATGTAAAGAATGCATTAGCAGGCAATGCCGGAAGTAGTAAGTTGCGACGAAAATGCAAAGAAATAAAAAGTGCAATTCCTGCAAAGTCGATATTGAAGAAGCAACAGCATTATTTGGATTCTAGCCCAGAATTATTTTCAGACGATGAAATTTTAGAATCGCGCTTTAAGCCAGTTATTCGTCCTGTTCACAAAGAACGCGAGGAGTTGTATGTAACTCAAACTGATAGAAAATTATTTAAACGTGCTCAAGAATCTATCACCGGTGTATTACCTCCTCCAAGTGTTACAATTTTACAAATTACTATTGATGAAATGTTAGGTAAAATTAAAGAAAATGAACATTTGTTTTTGAACAATCTGGAAAGTAGTTCTAATAATGAAGGCACTTCGACGTCCGAGAAATGTGAAAGCTCGTCAAAGAGGGAGTCTCTTCTCATCAGATGCAAGGAAACGGATTTCAATTCAGAAAGTTGGCCAGATATTCTGAACTATCGATACCATGGATTATAGTAAGTTATACAAATTTCTAAAATAAGTCTAAAAGGAAGTTTTTGAATTGTTTTACATTTGTGCTGATAAAATTTTATCTTAATTTTGCCTTATAATAATTCTTAAATGGGTTTTTATCTGTTACATAAACAAGTGATATGAGATAAACTTTTGATTGGCCTTGAGTTTATCAAGATTTAAGGCGTCACAATGAAAAAGTAATTTTGAAATTGTCTTTGCATATTTATGCTTGGCAATTGCTGTATTTATTAACATATCGTGGTGTAAATCTCTTATCTCGGGGGTTCTTTTATAATATTATCACTTATAATCCATATCTTTTATGCAATAAAATTTAATAATTGAACTGGGTAATTTAACAATAGTAAAATTAATATGTTTTTAAGCTTTCAGCGAAGCTATCAGAAAATTATGATAGCAATAAAACATTACATTTTACAAGTTAAAAGTTTATGTATTTATATAATCTTTTATTTGGGGTCTTATCAATAAATTGATACACATTTATTCATAATAATAGTAATATAGGCGTTTATTTGAATTTTCAGACAACACTCGTTCCTTAATCCATCAATTACCTTACAAAATATACACAAGTATACAATACAATTTATCTACACAAATATACATTATACAACTAAGCACAACACAAATATTTACACATAGATATTTTCAAATTTACAATTAGTAGGTAATACAGCAAACAACTATTATATTACAACAATAAAATAGTGCAGATACATACAGCTCACTATCAATTATTATAGTATAAACCAGGGGTGGCCAACTTCAGTGTACATAAGATCGACTTTTTATATCAAAACTGTGTCGCAAACAACTTCTAGCCAGAGACACAGTCGATGTATACCAATAACCTTTTTTTCTTATAGCTTTTTCATTTTATTTTTTGAAGAAAGTAATTAAAACAAAATGGGTAATTGTGAATAATATTTAATTATTTAATGGAAATTTTTTTTGGAATTTCACAATTTGGCCTAGCGATTGACCAAAATTGGCTTTGCGATCGACTCATTGGCCACCCATGGTATAAACTTTAACTTACGACAACCAGAACAGAAGCATGAAAATTATACTAACTACGTATTTTCTTTACTTCAAATAATTGACTGCTAGCTTGTTTATTTCCACTCAGTCCAGCTCCTCAAACGTAGTTGTGATACTTGATACACCAAGAAAGATATAGCGTAACCACAATTTTCATTTTAAATTTTGCTGGTGTTTTCAAAGATCACAAAAACGAAAGCATTTTTTTATTGTCACTTTATTTAAAAAAATAAATTAACTTTTGACATCATGACCTAATTTTCTATTTTACCAATTTTTTTATTACCATTTGAAATTTTTTTTTCGTCCCATCATTTTATTGAAATCAGACAAGAATAAAATTTGTTTCGCCATATAGAATAAAGTGATTAACATTATTTTTAAATTTTATTTTTAGCTTCAACAGAAATACTCTCAGTGAAGATTTTGAAAGTTTGTGTACAAAGTACACGGAAAGATATATAGGTGCGGAGACGCAATCCAGCTGTACTGTGTTTGGTATTAATGCTCTTCAAAGTCCCTCAAAACATAAGTGTCGCTTAAAACGAACAGTCAAGTCTCCCGGTAAACGTCTTAGTCATTTAGCAAGGCGAAGAATTACATTTTCCAAAGATTCCTTAAATTCCTCTGTATCGGGTAGTTGTGCGTTTGGCGCCAGAACCAGACAAATTATGGTAGATGTGAGGTAAATCTTATTTCTTCTTATATTGGATTTTCAAATTAAAACTTTTTCTTTTTAGAAAATGTCAATTGCTGAAGCATAAGAGTCCAAGAAAGAAAACTCCCGTTAAGAGTCCTAGAAAAAAAATAACTCCTAGCAGTTCAGCTAAAAAGCGATTTTCTAGGCGTCTTAGAATGTACAGTATCGACGATAGTTCAGATTCTGTTGCTTCTACTTCTACTTCAAATTGTAAACTTAGTGCTACTAAAAGGGCTCTCTTTCAAAGTCCTTCTCAAAGAAGCGATAATGGAAGTTTAACACAGTCCCATTCAAAAGGTAAAAATTAAAAGTTTAAAATAGTTTGCTTACTTGAATTAAATGTAAAATTACAGTTGTTCCAACTGCCGAATTGAGCCAATCAGCTACACGGAGAACTCCGAGACGTGCCTTATTTCCTTCACCTTTAAAAACATCTCCTGCAAAAATGAGTAAGTTTTTTTCAAGTCTGAATTCCTAAATCATGTTTTAATTCTTTCAATAGCAATTTCGAGCTTATATCCGCCTAAACGGAAGTTAACTCCCAAAAGAGCTCTGTTTACTTCTCCCGAGAAACTGCTGAGAAGTGCCAGTGCTAATGATAGAAAACGCAAAAGAGTAGATAGTGATTGTGAACAACCCAGCAAGGTTGTTAAGAATTTGAGCGAAGATATGAAGAAAGTGACTGATGGAATTCACAATGCAACTAAGGTTTCGGGTTCTGCAACAACTCAAAATATTACCGATAATCGTAAAAAGGTAGTAATTTTTTTCTAATACAGTGCAGTATCTGGTGCGTTTGAGATTTTTCATGGTCAATTTAAAAATGGTTTGACAAATTGAATTCAAATTTTGATGTTTATACATAGTAGGTAAGAGCTATGTCCAAGAAGGGCATGAGTTATTTTAAATACATTGGATACTCTACCCCTAAATTAACAACTTTTTCATTAAAAATAAGTTAGGAGTATAATTTTTGTGCTAATAGAAAAACGAAATTAATATTAGTTGTCAGTAAATTTTAATAAATAATAAATAATAGCAAATGTGTTTTTAAAAGTGATCTAATTAATTTTGATTTTCAATGTGTAATTTTAAAATTCCCTAGTTAATTATCGGTGATTCAAATCAACTTTTGTTTTAGAAGTTGATGTGGGCTGTAGCAGAAGCATTGCGTTTACAAAACATCGATATAAAACATCCCCAATTTAAAGTGTATGCATCTGTGTTGGCTCGAGTGATTCGTAACTTTTTGCCCAACTTATTTGTTAATGGATCTCGGTCCGAAGGCAGTACCACTGAAAATATGCTGCGCATTGCGAGAAAATACGTATTTGCTGTTACTCGAGGCAAAAGTGTGGATTATATAATAAAGGAAGCCGAAAATGAAAAATTAAAAGTTTTAAAACCAAGTGGATATGTTGCCCCAAATAAAACTGAGTGTAGCAATTCTAGTCAATCTAAACATAAAGAGGGTGTTTTACAAGATCGCCTTAATATTATTTCTACCGAAAAAGATGTTGGTGAAAATAACAAAAATGTTAGAAGGGGAGGAAACGTGGAAAGGATCCGAAAAGTAATTAATTTTGGAGACGATGATCTAAAAAATAATAGTATCAGATGACTAGGGGATTCCTCCAGCCAAGTTACAAACAGAGCTGGAATGATCAGACAACTTTGTGCTAATGGAACTACTAAAACCGTTTATAATTATCGTTAAAATGTATTATTGCTAAATATAATAATTGGAGTGTTTAATAGACTTGTACTGGGTAGTACTAAAAATATTTTCATATTTTTTGATTTGACTACTTTATTTTATAAATAATTTATTAATTTTTAATAGGTAATTTTATTAAAGGTAAGCGCTTACTAATTATTATGTTCAGTGGAGAAAGTGGGTTGACAAGAATTGAAAAAATCTTAATAACGTTTGAAAGGCTGATAAAAAATTATAATAAATAATAAAAATTTTGTTGTGATTTGAATCCTTTGTATATATAACTATCATTTTAATAATCAGAAAATAGTTTCTGTGATTTTTAGGTAGAATTTTAGCAAATTGGGTAAATTATGATGTAATTCGATTATTATGTGCATTAAAGTTAGTAGTGCAATAATTTACTTTAATGCACTGATTAGTTTAATCAAAGGTTAGGTTATTAATTTATAATATATCGAGTGAATATTTGATTAATTTGATTTTTGTCGTAAGGATTTTACATTAATTTAATGGTTTCGTATAAATTGTTTTGTTATAAATTTTAATAAAGATTATTCTTTCTATTTTACTTGTTTCAATTAAAGATTTGTATTGAAATGAAAAGGTTCAGTTTCGTTTAACGAATTACTTCTTTTTATTTCTTCAAGAATTGCATACTTACAAAGTTGATTGTCTCTTCTTCATTGTACAGAGGCATAAGGTGTACATTACATTTTAAATTTTTTGCTTGTTTACATTTGGGCTCTACACTCCTTAGTACACTTACGTTAGTGCAGTAAGTGTGAAACTTATGAGCAGGTAGATCTTTTAAAAGATTTATCTGTCCTGTACTAAAATTTTGTCAACATATTTACCCAAAAGTGTTCTATTACCCCTGTATCTACTGATGTTTAGAAAAACTGGTTGCATGGGGCGAGATGGAACAGGTGAGTTTGATACTTCAGTTTATTATTAAATTCATGTGATTTTATTTAGCCGCTTAGTTGTATTCTGTATTTTAATGTAAATAGTTGCCTACTGACTCTTTTTATATTACGACTTTTCTCCTTTATTTGTATTATTTGATAAGCAATATTTGTTTGATATATGGATATGGCACTAGAATATGCAAAAATTAAATAAATAATACAAGTAAAACCTGATTATTAAGGTACCTACCAAATATGTATAGATTTCGTTATTTCAAAATAAATGATAATTCTGAGATAAGATAGTGCGGGTAATGTTTAATAATAAAATTAACATGCTAATATGGGGGGTTCGTCAAGTAAAGATGTGTACATTGGAATTTCAGAAGAACTTCTGGATGAATATGTAGAATTAACATATTTGCGCCGCAGTGAAATTTTAAGGTAATAAATTATTTTAGAAAAAATTAAAATAAAAGTGATGGTTTTTAGGCTGCTTAATGTTTTTTCACGTTTGAATGTCGATGATGCACCATTTGATATAGAGCATCGTTATCATATGAATTTAATCATAGAACATTTTCCTCAATTGAAAGTAAGTACATAGATACCTATCTTAAATTTTTTTTAAACAATTTTCTATTTAGTTTAATCCATTTCGAGATAGAATTTTTAAAGTGTTTTCTTCCTTAAAAGACAACTGCCTGTCTTTCGAGGACATGTTAGAATTATGCTCAATCATGTCAAGTAATTGTCCAGAAAAAATAAAAGCGACTTGGGCATTTTATGTTTATGGTAAATTTCTCACGTAGGTAAATTTTCACTTTTCTATGCTAAGTTCTTTAGATTTAAATGACGATGGATTCATCACTAAAGAGGATATCACCGTAGCGATCAGGAGGCTTACAAAAAAAGATTATCGACGTTTAAGTAAAGAAGAAATAAATCATATTAGTAGTATGGTGCGTTTTCAGTATTAATATTGTTCTATACAAACATTAACAATATTTTTATTTAGCTTTTAAAGGCTATCGATCTACAAGGAAACGAGAAGATAAGTTTACTAGAATTTCAGCACGCAGTCGGAAAAATGCCCGATTTTTCTAACGGTTTTATGTTTAGAATTTAAACTATTGCTAAAACCAATGTACTATATCGAGTATATTGTATTTTATATTATTTATTCACAGAATGTTAAAAATATTTTAAGTATTGCAAGTTTACTACAATCTAATTTCCATTTTACGTCATTTTGAAATGTAGATTAATTATATTATGTGCCCGATCTTAAACTGATTTGTAGCACTTTTCTGAACTTCAAATAATTGTACCGCAACTTGTTCAAAATAAACTTATCCCCTTCTTCTCCGTGACCACAGAGTTAATCCGTATTTGAGTATTGCTCTTCTTTAAAAATTTGACTGAGCTTGATTTAGTTTAGTTTTAGAGAAATTTAGTTTTTAAATTAAGAACTTTATTGACTTAAGTAATAAGTTATAGTAATCGTTTAACTTATTTTTTTAGGGGGTATGGGTGAATAGAAATGTTACTTTACATTAATTGTTAATCTTATTCTATCGTTTGTAACTGATGTCACTGCTTGGTGCATATCGTCCAGTTAAAGCTCTTTGAGGTAAATATGGACTACGATAACTTCTGTCTAATGTTATGGGTAAAACTGGAGGATCCTTGTATTTCACATAATATTGTGGGAACTTCAAGTATGTGCTGATAAAAAAATAATAATGATTAAGTAGTACAAGTAATCTTAAAAAACCAAACAATAAGAGTACCTCGTGAGATCTGGTGGACATTGGAATCTGTATTCACCTTTCTTGAAGTAATTTAGAGGATGATAACGACCTGCGTGGTCTTTATATTGATCACGGTGCATTTGGGCCGCCTACAGTTAACAATTATTGAACATTTTTCCGCTTAAAATCCTCAAATTACATACTTTATAAAAGTTATCAACTTCCTGCTGCCTTCCAGGGTCAAGAAAAGTGACAGGTGATCTAGGCATATGAAGCATTCGATTCCAATTGGTACCTTTCCCACTTGCTGCTATATCAGGTCTGGGACTGTATGGCGTGTTCATCATACCCCATTCATACGGCGGCATCTAAATATGTTACGATTAAAAATTTTAATCCGAATAAAACAACATTTAATTATTGTACCTGCATTTTGCTTAAATTTTCGTTTCTGTAATTTTGAAAGTAACTGATGTGTGCAGATTCCGACAACGAGCCATAACCATTTTTAACGGGAGGATGAGCACCCATAAACCCCGGCTGTATCGAAGGTGGATAATATGTTGCTTTCATATCAGATAGTTGTGTATCGCCCATACCCATTTTGATCAAGTATTTTTTTACTTTTAATTTTTAAAAAATTTATTTTTTCTTTAAATTTTGAATCGAAAAAATGAAGATTTTTGAATTGAGAATTTTGATGGGTGTCAAAAGTCGTGTTAATGTGATATCTGACTGATTATAAATTGCTATAGTAATTAGTTCTAATAATAAATTTAATTAATTATTTAGCCAGATTACCATATCTGTGGAGTGGCTAAGAAAAATAAAAAGTAGTGGATGTCAAATTAATATCTGACAAGAAAATAGGAAATCATTAAAAACCTTAAAAGGCGTACGTACGCAAAAACAATGTACGAAGTTGCAAAAATACGATCTGTACGGTAGATGGATGTCAGCAGTGGATTGCGGATTTTGATTGATCAAAAATTTTCGAAAATTCTATTTTTTAAAAATTTACCCTCAAAATTCCCAGTACGCTCCTGTGACACGATACTGCCAATGAGGATACTGCTGTGTTCAAAGTACATTGTAAAAATTGCATGTAAAATAACGGGACATCTATTGAGATTAAAATAAAATAAAATTTTAAAAAACGTCAAAGCTTGGATAAAATCCAATTTTAAGGTTACCTATTTTTTATTAGTCATAGTGTAAGAATTTTTTCCATTTATGTAGATTTGAAATGAATTACGATTTTCACCAAAAGCAAAAACATTATAATTCAAATCAGGTGAGTAACCTATGATTCACCTTAATGTAATATCGCAACAACAATAACAACAAATTGTCATTCAATTATTTTCACAAAATCGAATAAGTATTTTTAATGCACCAATTTACTTCCTAGTATCCATTTCTATCTAGATTATATTTTTGGCGAGGTATTTTATGGGATGGATTGTTATTTTTAAATCGCTAATTTTTGCAACCCAGTTTTACATAAAGTGCGGTTATGATATTTAAATTTATTGTAATTTACATAACAAATTTTGTGTAAATTTTATGTGTCTTGAATCAAGCAGGTGGATTAACGAATTATTAACAAATTGATTGGGTAGTTTTAAAAGGATTTAATTTTAGACACTCGATTAAATGACCTATTTAAAAGAATTGACAATGGACGGATATTACACACAGGACAGATTACTTGAGATACGAAAACAAATAGATTCGTTACATTTAAGTTACCTGGAATTAGAAGAGAGTCCTCAGAAACTTCAGCAGCGCAATAAATTAGAAGGTTATTTTTTTATTCTACATTCAGTTGTTAGAGATGTTCAATGTTTATTTTTTAGAATACATACGAGAATTTTTGTGCCTCGCTCCTCACAATCAAAAGTTTTATTTTCGGGAAACTGCCGATGTTTTACATCGTTCGGCAAGTGTTAAAAAAGACTTCAGCGGCTACAGAGCTGCGTTGGGTTGGAATGCAATAGGAATGTATGCAGCTAATCTTTTAAATCAACCATGGAGAAAAGAGTATAAACAAATACAGGTATAGTTTTATCTCTGCACAAAGCCTTAATTTAATTATGATAATGCTATGTTGTAGTTATACTCCGGTTTTTATAAACATCAGATTGATGCAAATTTAGTGGGTGCAGAAATTATTTTTGAAATAATGGGGTACAAGAGAAATGGCGATGGCATTTTAGTCTTGGATGAACCAATCTGTCCGGATCAAGTTATTAACGTGTCACAGGATTCGCTGATAGCTTATGTAGAATGCCAGGTAAATTCAAATAATTGTTTTGCAAGTAAAATAGTGCAGTCACTTTTGTATGGAAATAATTGGGAAATGTACTTGTTTGTTTAAACCTTTCAGTATTGCATCTGATAACAGCTTATAAGTTCTTTACATCAGGCTCGGATGACTAAATTTGTTGACCAAGCCCAAAAAATGTAAAATTGCAGGCTGGTTGTTTTCTATTTGTTCCAAAACAGATATCGGTAAAATTAAATTAAATCCCTCAAAAGTTCAAAAAAAGAGTCGATCTCGAAATAATCTCACTCTAAGTTTAAAAACTGTTTGTTGAAAGATTTTAGAGTGGGCCGATCACTTATTAAGAACTGAAAAACAAATTTTATTTAATTAACTTGCTTTTATTTTATATTTTTAAACATTCATATAAATAATTTAAAGGATTAATCGATAAATTATACAAGGATTTCTAGTCTTACTAGAACTACTACTAGTCTTACGCTAACTACATATTATATACCTTTACCTCCAAGACATGATTTTTCAAGAAAGGAAAAGTGGATGACTACAGATGAGAAGTAGATATAGATGACACGAAAATAATCCTTTCTATACATGTTATTCTAACACAATACCGCAGAGTATCATTTTCCGTCTGATAAATTGTACAGAAAGTGATACTTTCATTGATCACTTGGCAGGACTAAAGCAGGATTGACATAATAGCAGGATCCTGCGAGGCAGGACCCCGCTTATTTTTAAAAATTTTACCTTCAAATGACCATAGCATCGATACTATTAATTTTTTAGTATACATTGTTCAATGCTTTTTTAAAGATCGTGGAATTATCTACAAATAAGATTCTAACATTAATAACAGTAACAGAAATAACAAATCATAATATAATAATTATCCAGTAAGATGGATAATGGAATTTCTTTGTTGGATGCACAAGCCGATTCTTGAGATTACAAAATTCTACCATAACCGTTTCTTCCAATTAAGAGATCTCAAAATAGATCGAACCAATAAGAATCTCAGTCCTAAAAAAAATGAAGGCTAGAAATAATCTTGTTTTTGTACAAAAATGTAAAAATAGGGTTACTTTTATAAATAAATAACAAAATAAAATAATAAAAGAAATTTATCCCTGAGCTGATTTAATAAACTTCTATTTTCAAATTATTTCCATTCAAACCCCTTTTTGCAACGTAAAGACTGGATTAGTAATCTTAGGCAATTTTCTTATTTCAGATTTTAAAAGCTATTTGGGAAGAAGTCTCTTTAAGTTTCAAAGTGAGCTGGTTAGAAGTTTTAGAATTTCGAGAATCACATTTGTGCAGTCTCAAACAGTCTGTTCAGGCGTTGACCTATCGTTTTCACGAACGACAGTTTCAACAGCACACACGCAGTTATTCACAAGGTACAGATCCTTTTATCGTGAATTCTCGGTTATTAGGCAATGCACACCCTACGGCTGCACTTTCAGCTCACTCATTTCCTCCCTTACAACACTCACATGCTTCTGTATCTTCCACTCCCTGTATATACGGAACCAACAATTATTACCATAATACATGTCCAACTTATGCCACCATAGGTCCTCAACATTATGCATATCAAAATATAGCCAAACCTGTTTATTATCCCGCTAATTATTTTCCTAATGGTTATATAGTTCCGCCTCCACCTCCCCCTTACGTTTGTCCCACTGCACAATTAATAGAGCTCGAGTCACAAGGCTCACATCATTATGACACTGTAGATGACGTTGGACACGCAAGAAGTGAAACATTCAGCACAAAAAACAGTCTCAAAAATTCTTCGGATAAGGAAGAAGTTAATCCAGACACAATTGATAACTGGGATTTTGTTTATCGAGATTTAGAAAATCAAGGTTATTCTAAAGATTTAGGAGAGAGAGGTGATCTTTTAACTTTTTCTTCCGATGGTAAAAAATCAAAAAATGTTATTAAGGAAGCCAGAAAAGTTAAGTCTAACAATGTAGAAGACGGAATAAATAATTTGAACCTAAACGATAAGGCAAGTAAAACGAACGAAAGTATACCAAAATTTAAAGATCGTGAAAGAGAACAACATGTTTACGAGGTATTAAAACCTACAAATGAAAAGGAAGGAGTTTTACAAAAGCAAGCAGTAAATGGATATATTAAAAATACTAACACGTTACCATCTGTAGAGAAACAAACTGCTGTAACAAATGCTGTGATAGAAAATAGTCGACCTTCAAATAGCAAAACTTTAGATGTAAGGAAACAAAAACAAAATCAAACAAATGACAGGATAAGCTCTAAAGTAAAGGATCAACACACCAAAGAAATCGTAAAAAACGATTTAAGTAAGTGGCAATGTACTACGTGTACGTATTTGAATGAGTTGTCGAGTAAGATTTGTGAAATGTGTGGGAAAAGTAAAGTGAAGGTTCAAGATGTTATGGAAATTGGTGGATCTCAATGTTCCAAGTGCACTCTTGTTAATCCGAAAGATCATAGAATATGCAGTGCTTGTTCTAGTAGCTTAAAAGATTCACCTACTTACATTTAATTGCATTTTCGGAAAATTGCTGAAATTTTCTTTTGTTAACTTATATTTAAATTTCCAATCCAACATTTGATTGTTTGTGTAAAATCTTTGTAAATAATTATTCATGAGGTTACTTTTAAAAATAAATATTAATTAACTTATTTTTTACAAATTACTATTGTAAAATGCAATTTTAATTATGTTAAGAAAATAATAAACTATGCATGATACTAATTGCACAACTTAGTATTAATAAAAGTATAAATGCGAGTAGGTGTTACAGTTTCTGACAAATTTATTGTTTTAAAAAATAAAATAAATAATTACTGATTGATTTGTGGGAGAGTGAAATTTTTTTTGCATGTTCAGAGGCAGAGCGTTGAGGTACCTAATAATAATAAATGACAACAGTTGTTTATTAGTAAAAGTTGTATATTACTGTGATATGTAAATTGTCTATATTAATTATTGAATTTGGAAGTGTATTTAAAAGTTTACGATGCGCAGTCAGTTCCCCACCGACTTTAACACGTTGACTCTGAAAATGACCAACGGATTGTAAATTGGAAAACTGACACTTTTGTGTACAAAAAATAACTAATCAAAATTCAAGACCAGACTTACTCCAACATTTTGGTGAGGAGATTGAGTGTTACAGGCTCCCTTGCTGTTCTGTGCTTGTGCACCTTATGAATACGCTTGGTTACGACACTGCTGGAAGTACAGGATTGTGCATTATGTATCCCAGTATTTTGAGTTAAGGTTGTGATTTTATTAGTGGGAGACATAATCTCCTCCCCTTTTATTTACTAACCGATAGTTGCGTTTTAAAAATTGAACGTGAATCCCAACAACCTTTTTGCAGGTCTCTTGATTTGTTTTCAAGAAAAAAATTGTTCGTCTTTGCTAAACTATAGAATAATAATTGTAAATTGTAACATTTTTATTAGCCTAATTATACAAAAATATTATTGCTTAGTTATTTATAATAAAAAATCTTGGAGATTAATTATTTCTTATACAATATTCATTATACAAAAGTCATTTAAAAATACAGCGCTCTCTGCTTTTCTAAAGCTCCACTAAAATTTTCGCAATCTGTAAATTTTAATCAAATTTGCGCAAATAAAAATATTGAAATAAATCAGAAAATTATTTGACGAAACGTCGAAGGTTGCTTCGAAAATAAACCGAATTTTTTAAATGTTTTAGTTTTAATCGAAGGATGATATATTTGCGGTTGTTCTAAAGGAATTTTTAAGACGATCTGATTTAAAACGACTTTTAAAAAAAATAAAATCTGTGTAAAATTGTATCAACTATTTTTCGGCTGTTTTGAAAACTTTCGTATTTTTAAAAGTAATTATCCGATCGGCTAGAAATTTTCTTTAGAACAGTTGTTGAAGCTTTAAGATTCTAAAAATTGAAAAACAATCAAGAAATTATGTTTCGTTTTGAAAATTCTTACGACGTTATGTTGATTTTTGTTTCCTATGCGCTCCCATGTGCATGAGAGAAAGAGTACTATACATTTTCTGTCTCACTTATCCCCGCCTTAAGTATTATTTTTTATTTAAAAAAAAGTTTTAAGAGTAAGTTTTTATCTTACGGCTGGGGTTTTGCTGTGTTTCACAAGAAATAAGTCATTTTTAAAGCAGCTCGACGGACTTACTTAAAATCTGACCTTGAAAAATAAACTGTATGGCTTGTTTTCAGGATAATTCTAATGTTTGCTCTTATAGTCGATACTTGGCTCGATTTTGAACTCGAGTATGAAATAGACCAATCAAAATAGTCGATTTGATGCTTGAAGAGTATTCATATATTAATTGCTCAAGCATTAGTATTCACGAAATTGAATGCGCACTCGGTACATATTTGACTGCATCTGACTAATTCCTAGTGGTCAAATTAGATGGAAGTACACGGTTACCAGCTAAAAACGTAATTAGACTCCCCTGCTTTCTCGGGAAAAACTGTCAATGGCGCCCAATTGATTTGGGTTAGCGACCCATGAATTATACGAGTAATATACTCGATCAGTTTTGTATTTCTGCAATAATGTGCAGAATTCTTTGTAATATAGCAGAATTGTAGGTATAATGTCAAAATAAAATATTAATTGAAATGAATTTTTCTGTTATTTCTTGCACGAACTTACGAGAGGTACAGAAAATATATCACCGAATATATCAATTTTGGATTTTTTAAATGTCGAGTAATATGAAATAAGGTGGACCTCAGATGACCGCAGTTCTACAGCTACCCTTCTAGTTTAACTTTGAAATATAGATTATTATAGATTTTAAATCATATTTTTTGGCAAATTGCAAAGTAAAGTCGTAAATGCTGAATCTTGAATTTTAAATTCGGCTGAATTTGAATCATGTGGATAGACAGACACGAGGCCAGGTAGTATAGCAAAAACTTCTTGCTATATTGCGTATAGATGAAATCTTAAAAAAAAATAAAAGCTAAGAATTTGGCAAAAACTTATAAACTAGTCGAAATTTGTAATACCTACCTTTGCATTTTAGTTCTCCACTTTTAACAAGAACATGAAATTTTTTATTTTATATTAAAATATAAATGATTAAATCTAATTTTTTATTAAAAAATGTACATTATGTATTTTATCTGGTGTTGGAAATAATTTATGATTTACGATGATGGTATGTTAATAAATATTTAAAATATTTTCTCCAAATAGCAGCGTTGTAAGTTATTTTTTATTCAAGTAAGTTTAATATAGAAATAAATAAATTTGTTCGAAAACTAATTATTTATCGTCAAACAATGTGAAAAATGTTAACTTTTAATTAACTTTTAGAATCGGAACTTAATTGTAAAAATTATAGTATACTCTAAATATGAACTGAATTTTTAGATAACGACGTGTAACAAATTTATATTTACAAAAAAATGTGTAAAATTAAAAGAAGCTTAAGGATGATTGTAGTTTTCACTGAAAACAGGGTCGATTATTGCCTAACTAATTAATAATTAACTGGCCATCATTTTTACTTAGAACTTTGTTAGACCTCTTTTAGAAATACATCACGTACCTATACCTATTAATAGAAAATTAGTTAAAACAGCTTTTGCTATTGACGAAGTTCACAGTTAAAATAGAAAATTTTAATGAATAGAAAATACTTAAGATTTATAATAACAAGAAACTATAATGAAGTTTTAGAATCAAATTGATGATTGCCTTTACTCGAGCTTCCGCTCCCTATTTTGTACTGGGAGCTTTTAATTTCTTGAATAAAATTTAATTATCACATCACTATAAAAACATCGTTTTATAATAGTATTAAAGTTTTATATTTATTGTTCAACATTAAAATTTAATTATTTTACTGAATATTTTTCGGTAAAGTGCTTTTCTGTTAAACATTTGTGTTTTTTCTTTAATAAAATTATATTATGTAAATAATTTTGATTTACAAATATTAAATATCTATATATATTTCAAAGCATTTAATAAGCAAACACGTTATATTAAAATTTAAATATAATTTATTTATTGTTAATATTTATTATAATCTAAACTAATTTATAATATTGTACATTGTTGTATATAATATTAGTACTATAAAAAAATGTATTAATAGTAGTTACTGTGAAATATAGAGCTTTAAAGTAACGATACCGTTGTAAATTTTACCATTTCACTTTACGCAGTTGCGATATGCAGAAATTTCCGATCTATAAGAGTCATCGCCTAGAGGGTTCATAATTTTGATCCTTTAAATTTGTCTCGTGACGTTCCTAAGCAACAAACTTTAGAAGTTGTATTAAATTTTAGGAAAAAATTTGCATGTACCTATCCATGCAAGCTTTGCTTAATTTAATTTATTTATTAGTTTTATTGGAAAACTAGGCTTTTTCATTCCATTATTAAGCATACGTGGTTTGTCTCAAAAATAACGAGAATGATTTTCATATTAATAATTTTATTAATCTTATCTACAATAAATTGAAACTAATCTACTTCAAAGTTTGCTCCTTGGAAACATGCACAGATTTTCCAACGGATTTGCCATTCCTGGTTACAATGCTGGAAAATTTTGTTCCATTGGCTGTTCCAAAAACTTTTTAAAATTTATAATACCACACGAAACTATTATGTACCTACGAAGGATTTAAAACATACATAGAAGAAGCTTGTATAATACATCTCTCGCGAAAAGATTATGGAATGTAGCATATATTACGAGCAAACATTTTTCTTTTCTTGTACTTTTGTGAAATTCTGTCAGCAACAATTTCGCCAATAAAGGCAATGCTAGAGAAAATATATCCAAAACCTAAAATAAAAAATGCACCTTGTATATCTTCCAAAGAATAGGAATTGTCGATTGAGTTATAAGATTGTTGTGCCAGTTTGTCTGCAATCAGTCCATCAACAAAATCTTGGTACCACTTAAACATTATTCCCATTTCTAAGAATGTGTATATGGCTTCATTGAAACTTTCTATGAACGGCGAACCTTTGGGAACAAGATACGAAACAAAATAACTAATGGGACACTCTTTGACAATGTGTAAGAGCGGCTCACCTTCATTATCGATAAATTGTAAATTGATGAAAAACTCGGCATCGTGTTTTCGTTCTATCGTTGACGCATTTTTAACGGAAGCGATATACGACAATGCCTTTCCTTGGTGAGGTAAAACTCGTTTGCGAAGACCTTGAAATATTTTTGAATTATCTGTAGTAAATATATTTAAAGATGTTACTATACTAAATCCCGATTTATCTAGTTCTTCCAATGTATCAATATCGGGATAATAAGTTGTTGTGCTGTACGATCTAAATAAAGTACCCTGGAATATTCCGTTGATTATAATCACAAATATTAAGCAAATACTTAGAAAGAAACGACGAGGCATTTTAGTAATATTCATGGGAGTCGATATGAAAATTAAGAACATGTCCAATATTGCTTTTATAATATCGTCAAAACACCAATTTTGTATTTTTATCGATAACCAATATAATACACAAAGAACAAAGACTCCGGTAATGATTAACCAAGTTTTGAAATTGAAACAACGAAATATAGCTTTCCATTGAGGTATCTGTAACGACTTTGGAACAATAAAACAGAGTACATCACAATATATCGGAACGGTGTAGTCGACATCGGTTGTAGCATACGACATTAAAAATCTCGAATTTCCAGAAAAATCGGCTTTTTTATAAATTATATCGCCTATACTACCGGTGAACGTGCCATTTTCCATCTTATTCCCAAAGTTGTCATTATCCTTTGGTTCCTTAATTACGGTAGAAAAATTCAAAATGTTGGCAATTTCACCTAAGAAACAACCATCTAATCCCACATACTGGCCAGATTTATCGACGTGTTTACAGAGGTAATTTCCCACTACATGCTTTGGTGAGTTGCTTTTTATAGCTGTAGGAAATCTTTCAAACATTGTGATTTTTAAAGGATATCCCTGAAAATTATTATCTTTTTTGCATTTAAAGTATCCAGCAGCAATCTCGACGTCAACTTTACATATTCTTCCCCATGATGCATTGTTCGCATAAAACGGTTCGTACCACATAATTTTGTTCGAGTCTTTAATACAAGGAGCTGTAATAATAACCATCAAAATTTTAAAATGCTTCCATATTTTGTAAAGTAGGTCGGATGCTCGTATCTCCCAATATTCGCAGTTTGTTGTAACTTTTTCGACAAATATGATTGAAAAAATTTCGGTGGGTTTGAAAAATACCCGTTTGGATTTTATTCTTAAAATTCGCACCAATAATTGTATATTCCATATGATGACGAAATGAAAATTTCTTACTTCTTTCCGGCTTTTGTTTCGTAGGCATTCAAAATTGTTGGTAATCACGCTCGCTTTTTTGGTTGGATCGAATTCATTTATATTCTGATCGATCGATTCGGATGGGTAAAACTCATGTTCATCGCGAAAAACATGGGTTTTTATAACGAAAGGGGTTTGTTCTTCTATATGTTTGTAGCAAGACCGAATGAATTCTGTCGTGAAAGATTTAATATCTATTTGGAAATTTTCCAATACTAGAACATTTATATTAACAACGTGAGTACGAAGAAATAGCCAAGATTGTAGATTCCAAAAGTCGCTGTTGTGAATGATATTGCCGTTTAAAGGTGATAGCTTTTCAGTAAGAGCGCCGTCACATTTTACATGTCGAGTAATATAAACTACTAAAAGTGCAGTTAATATTATTTTCATGTTGCCGGATATGTATCTACTCGTAAAATTCTGAATTCTTTATGATGTCGTCAACATCAGAATAAAAATTAAACTCGGTAATGCAGCAAATATAACATCGGAGTAACTGGAAGATATAGGTAAATCCTTGGTAAATCGTAAAAAGGGTTAAAGGTACGAGCACATTAGGCGAAACGATGCGACGCGAGGCGGTGCGAGGCGACGCGATATTTTTTTGGAGTCCGCACACTAAAAGCGAAGTTTCTGTGTTTATCTGTCACCTCGAAAGAATTGTGGTTAGAAAATTCTGACAGGACGCCCCGAACGTCATCTATGATAATTAAAAAATTATTCACGAATGTCAAACTGACAATAACAATGTTGAAACGTTCCGATATGTGCTCCGATCAATCCCGACAGCTGCCAATCGATCACGAAGACGATCTATTTGCCGCGTCGCTTCGCTTCAACCCCGTACACTTAAGCGAAGCTACGCGATAAACCGTCGCTCGAATGCCTCTCAGACGATTCAAGCGATGACGCGCCGCATCGCAATGCTTCGCGTCGCCTTAATGTGCGGGTTCCCATTTGATTCTATGTAAACTTCTCTAAGCGTCAAAATTCGCGTCGCTCCGCGTCGCATCGCATCGCCTAAGTGAGCGAGCACCTTAACTGTGCGTTAAGTGTATGTGTACATAAAAGCTTCACACAATGGAAGTTGATTTTCAGGTTTGTAAATTTGATGATTTTTAAAAGAAATTGTCAAATAAAAAATATGAAGTGTTTGGCATTTCATGTTGTAGATTACTTCAAATTGATTTTTATTGTATTATAATCACATTTCGTTATTATGCATTAAATCAATGTTATTCAGTCCATCAAAAATCATCTTGAATTGCTCAATAGCTAAATAAATTTGAAGTATAAATAATATTAAGTTAAATGGTGGATCGTAAATTTGTACATACATTTTGTGGGATTTATAACGAAATTATGGAGCTTCTCTTATGGTATAAGGAATTAGAAATTATAATTATGTAAAGAAGATTTACGTAGCGCAAATAGCTGTAAATATCAACTGATGTCGGCCAATACGGTAGAAGTTCTTCGTAATTTGAAAGCGAAGAGATAAACAATGTTGTAAAATTATTGCTTTTCTTTGTCGCTTACCGGTAAAATATTAATGAATATTGTAAAACTGCAATAATAAATCATTAGGTAATACTGTCTCAATGATCAAATTGTGGTAGTAAATTGTAATAGCGTAAATAATGAATATTCCTTGCAATATCTCTTCGACAATATTTACTTTAATAACATTACGTCGTAGTTCATATCTATACATATTTATGTAACAAGTTCTCTCCCAGGATTTGTAATTTTTTAACAGTGTCACAGTTTATCTTAGTATACCTATTTAAAACTATGATCGTGGGAAGGTGGATTATCCAATAAAACACAAGTTTATGTCTATGCATATTAGGGTCTACAATAGGGAAATGTTGTCAATGCACAAAATTGGCAAGCATACAAGTTATATACCAAAGAGAATTAAATTACATCCAAAAATCAACACTCTTTAAATAAAAAAGCTTGCAACCAAACGTTGCAATCAATGATATTCAAAAATCGCTGGTGCTACTTTTACAGGTAACTGAAAAGTAAAATTATGTTCCCAAAAATAATACCTAAACCAATATTCTCTCGGAAGCTATATTCTAAACAACAAAAAAGAATACTTCAACATACCAGAAAGAACACTAAGTCTAACTTTGAAATACCTTTACAACGGGGGGCATACACTACCCAGATAACACTCAATATCTACTGGATATCCAGTTCCAGTCCAGATAATGTATGTATATCCAGGACTTTCTCTGGATATCTACTAGATATACGTTGGACAACATCTAGGGAATGTATGGAGAAAACATTTAGTAGACATCTATTTTTTGAATGTCACCACCGGGCTTTGTCTGGATATCCACAAGAAATACTTGGAACAATATCTAATAGATGTAATAGAAAAATATATTGTGGAAATCGGACAGTATATCCACAAGATAAACTTTGCACAACATCCAATAGACGTAGATAGTGGGCATCCAATAGATGGCTAAAGCTTGTACGTATATCCTAGACCATATCTGCATATCTATTAGATATACATTAAACAATATCTAGTGAATGTATGTAGAGGACATTTAGTAGACATCTATTTTTTGTAAGGCACCACCGGGCTTTGTCTGGATATCCGCGAGACATACTTGAGTATGTCTTTATATAAGGGAGATGTACCAGATATGGGACGGCTCCAGATGTGGGACACTCAAATTTTTCAAAATTGCGATTCCAATTGGTCGAATTAAAATTAGTCAAATTTTTTTTATATTGGTAGCAAGTTTTTCTTAAGAACCGGAGTGAATAGTTACAAATTTAGTATGTGATCCAACCATCGAGTGAGAGTGTCATAAAAAAAAGTTTTATTTGATTGTTTGGTAATTGCTGTTGTTACTAGATATTCAACGAAAAAAAGTTACTACAAAATGCATATAAATGCAGGGTTTATCTTAAATTTTACGATGAACTAGTCGACTAAACTAATTTGTGTTCACAAAGTACTTTTTCGGCGTTATGTAAAAAAATTAATATAGAGGGTGTCTTTAAAACCAATCACCAATTTACGATATCAGGTATAAGTACGGTATAAGTACGGTTGTACACCGTACAGCAAGTAGCAGTTACAGAAGGAATAGGTTAGTGATCACACGTTTTTTATTAATTTATGTTTTTAAAATTTGTGTTTTTCGAATCTCTAAAAATATATATCAATATATTATTTATTATGGTTGGTAAGTATTTTCCGTAATTTAATGGTTTAATCTAGATAAATATTTTTTTATTTTAAAGGTTTAGTGATACGAATTCACGATCAACTTTTCGACAACTCTGTATACAACGGAATAATTACGACTGCAACCAATCATATCATTTGTATATTTTAATGTTGGTACAATGTTGAAATGTTATTTTACCATTAAACCCAAAAAGGGAAAACCAGTGATTTTGTATTGAAAAAAAATCGATTAAGAAGAAAATTAATAAAATGGCAAGCTGAACAATAATTGTTTCCTTTTAGGAAGATAACAGCGTTGAATTCATTTTATCACAAAAGCATATTTAATAATAATATGTATAATTTATTTTCTTGAATAATATTTTAAATTGTTAATGTTTTATATCTTCGAATTTGTAAACAAATTAGAAAATATCTATAACTGTTTATTATTTTTTAGGGGCACTGAACATATCTCAAAATATACAAGACCTAAAAGCTGGTGAAACGTTGATAAAAATCTACATTAAAAATGCGACCGAGAGGACGATGCAAAAGAAACTAAAGGAAAATAATTGTTTTAATAATTAATAATTTATTTTTATTATTTATATATTTTTTTTTAATAAAGAATTTGATTTAATTTACAATTAAAATATTATATAAATCGTAAAATCCTCTTTTTTTGAAGGCGGTTAAAAAGTACTTTTACTGATGTTAACATCACTAACGTCCACTAGATACCTTTAATTACATGTCTTCTGGACATATGTAAGTAGATCCATAGGATATCCAACCAATACATCCTCTGGATAGCCAAGTTTGTGACACCTGGACGTCCACTAGATACCTTTAATTGCATGTCTTCTAGACATATGTAAGTACATCCACTGGATAGCCAAGTTTGTGACACCTGGACGTCCACTAGATATATTTAATTGCACATCTTCTGGACATTATGTTAGCACATCCATTAGATGTCCATAGAATAGATCCTCTAGCTAGTGGATATCTAGGAGATGGCTTTGCGTTGTCTGGGATATCTATTGAACGTAAATAAGTACATCCATTAGATATCCACACAATACATACAATGGATAGACAAGTTTGTGACACCTGGATGTCCACTAGTTATCCAGTGTATTTACCAGCCCAACATATGCTATCCTCTGGATAGAGGTTTACCTTATCAAAACATCCAGTGGATATCCAGAAAACCGGTTTGTGTTGTTTGGGTATCAATCATAAGAAAACTAAAACAATATTTTTTATAGACAGAAAAGAGATTTAGGTTATTTGAGGCTTTCTAAATAATTTTTTTTTAGAAATACTATAAAGGCAATACTAAATGATCGATTACTCTTGGGATACAAGCCTCACATGTAATGTAATGTTAGTGTATACCACGAAAATACAATACTATTTTTCCAAATAGCCTGAATGGTGCAAACAGCAGGGCAATCTGGTTTTCAACAACAGCAATGGTTAGTCCAGAAATCTTCGACAATTTTAGATACTATCTACTTTTGTGGATAATTGTTTTAATTCAAAATAAATATTCAAGTAGTATATTTTTGGTTTGTAATTTAATTTTTAAATAAAAATAAATTTTATACTTCTAATAATATATATTTTTCAATTTTACAACTTGTACATACATTAATAAGTATTTTATAATATAAAATTTAAGTTCATATCACAACCTTAAAATTGGGTTTACAATATAATTTATTGTATATAATATTATATTATAAAATTCACATATCACAACCTTAAAATAGGATTTACAATATAATATAAACATTTTATGTTAATGGACAAGATGAAGAGAGGGATAACTTGTAAAACTTTTAGTATTTATTTTTTACGCATGCAATATGATCATACTTAGCACTTAATAAAATACGTACAGCGTAAAACTTGAGAGGAAGTTTCAGCTACAAAATAAATTAGTTTTATTCTAACATGCCTGTATTCTCAAACATATTCCCGTAGCAGTATAGCACGTAGGTATCACAAGCTTATGATTCGTTAATTTAATTTTAAAGAAAAAAAGGTTAATACAGGATTGAAATGTAAAAAACCCTTGCTTTTACATAAAACATCAAACTGACGAGACTAAATGAATTTATGTATGACTTTGTTATGTATGTAAAATTTAAGAATTACAAAATATGTTATATGTTTGAAATTTCGTTTGAGCTTTATGTGCACGGTTGTAATTGTGTTTGCTGATCATAATTATTATTCTACTATAATAATAATAAGTTTACAAAGGTATAGTTTGTTTAATAGGATAACATTTTAATTAAAAATATGTTTTTAAACCTAGTTCCCGGATAAACAGTTTCCATGAATATAAGACAACACAACAACACGATTAAATTTATTACAAAAATAACTTAACTGAATTGTTAGGGTGAAACACTTCAGGAAACGAAATTTATAGTTCAAAACAGAATAAATATTACTATAGAACTCTAGTGACTTTTCACGCGATTTTGACGAATCGGAGAACCGGATTTTGGGCCGTCTCGGCGAGGTAATAACTTCTAGATCTGCAAATACACCTCCACAAGATCGGATAAAATTCCGAATTAATATTTTTCAACAACACCAAATTATCACCTAAATTTTTATAAATAACTTCAATAACTAAATTAATATATAATTTACAAAATTAAAATAACAGGCTATTGATTATACTTATACCCAATGGGATTTGCGCCGTGAGCTATCGCTTTTCAATTTTCATTAATTTATATTATATTTTGTTATGAATAGCATCTTCTGCGATGTTATAAGTTAAACTTACAGTTATTATTAAATTCTCAAAATTGATTGGTTAAACTCCATATAAACTTCTCTAATAACATCCTGAAAGATATAAGTACCTATATATATTAAGCAGAGTTTGTCGTGTTTAAATGTAATTCCGATCAGCAAACACAGCACAACTGCAGAAATATGCAACACATTCATCAAATTTTATCATCAATATAATCTTATTAATTAAAAGAGAATATTAAAAATAACAACTTACAACTGATTGTTATTAAATTATACGACACAACAAGTTTGAACAATATCAAGATGTTATAATATGCACAGCATTGGTTTTGTGTGATCACTGGCAGAGTGGTAGAGTAGAAATTCCAACTTTGAATCACGAAATTTCTTTGCTCGGCCCTCCGGCGAACACCAATACGTCGTGGATTTATTTTACAAAGACACCCTTTTCAATTATATACAATGAAGTAACTAACAAAGCAGGTTTGACACCTGTGTAAATTTTATACAAAATTAACAATTAAATTTACTTGTAGATACATTTTGTCCTCAAATAGAAAATGTAGTTGTAAACACAGGAAATTATGGTAAAAGACTAATAGAACCAGTGCTATAAATTTACAGGTAAATATTTATAACAAAATTTACCTGTTTGATATTGGACTAAATTTACATCGGTGTCAAAGTGTAAAAAACTCCGATAATATTTATTCGTTATAATTTATATTAAATTTAAAGTATTTTAAGAGTAATATAAATTCCTGTATAAATTATTAAATAAATAATTATTCGAGAATCTCCAGTCTTCTTACTACAAAGTTAAAGTGACTTTATTAATTTGGCTGGTATAAAATCATCTTTTTACATTGTTCTATTAATTAATTGTGTCAACTACATGATATTTTAAATAACAATAGATCAAAGTAATTAATAATTTATTGGAGGTGCTACAACAGAATTTGATAATTTACCATTGCATTAAAATTAGATAACAATATACATCATAGACAGGTAGTACATAAAAGCTATTTACATGTGCATTTATTAGCTAACGTAGACAAAAAAAGTGTCAAGCTTCAGGTTATTTCAATAACTAATAGAAATTCAAGTAGTGCATTGTTTTAACCATATCTGTATCTTAAAATAAACAAAAAATGCACCAAACACTTCTGAACTAAAATTCAGAATAGTATGACGAAACGGTTTGCGGAATTATATTTACAATGTATCTTATTTGTGAACTTTAGTTCTGAAAAGTGCAACGTTTGCTAATTACAAAATACAAATATTGCTATTGTATTGTTTTATTTTTTAAATAAAAAAAATAAGTTTGTATTTTTGCTTTCTTTTTAAATTAAATTTTGTAATAGCATATACCTGTTCAATCCCACGACACGTGTTATTACTCATTTCAGTGAAAGAAGTTAATTATACCGTTTCAATAAAATTGTCTAATTGAACGAAAAAGTTGGAATATTTAATTAATGTTGAGCCGTCCGCATTTCCATTTGCACCAAATTAAACTGTGTATAAGACCATTGATTGCATGACAACTTCAAACTAGATAAAAAAGGTATAGGTGCCAAATTCAGATGGTCTGTTCATGTCTATCATTGAAACGCTGAGGGAAATACGTATTTTATGCGAATCCCATTGTAATTAAATTTTTAAAATTTTAGTTAAATTGATTGCTTCTTTGGTACAACATTTTATCCGGGTTACTGAAAATTATCAAAAATGTGTTATTAGAACTGTTCCCGACATTGTTAACCTAATTTATTAGAACGTACAAACTAAGGTTTTATGTACCTGGCTTATCTCTACAATCTACGTAGATTTTAATCAACTCATTATTCAAGTACTAATTTTATTTAGGTGGCAGACACATTAATTGAACAAAGATAAAATAATTATATTTTAGAATAATGAAAATCGACCCGAAAAGAAATTTTTAAGTAATTGCTGAATGATAATTTTAAGTAGGTAGGTATTCTAAAATTGAAATTTTAAATATTGTCTTTCATATTTAAACAAAGTATATAAATTATTAACTTGTGAAATTAATTACCAGTTTTTAAAAAATATGCAGAATAAATAACATAAAAAGTAATATAAATAATAAATTTTTTTATTATTAAATGATATTTTGAAAAAAATAAAATTTTAACAATAGTTCTACTAATATATGCTGCACAGCTACATGAATTTATATAGAATTAAAACAATAAATCAATATACTTTGGGGTATGAATAATAAAACCCTATTTTGTTTTTGGGAAAATAATACCTAAAATTAAATCCACTCAACAATACCTACATAGGTATTCTCATTAATATGCGAATTGTAAATAGTAATCAAGTTAAATTGTTAAAATAAATATTGACTACATCTGATCACGATCCTGAATTGCGAGGGTCGAAACTAGATACACGTGAAAATATATTAAATAATAATGTATACAAAAAGATTACTTTTAAATTAACAGAAAATAATTTTTAAGAAAAATTATGAAATTCATATGTTAATATGTTCATTCCAGGGAAAACTTCAATAAAATATTTATATTTATCCGTAGCATTTTAATTTTCAGAAATCTTTTACGGTTCTATACTAATGCATAAAAATATAAACAAGCTCAGGAAATCTAAAAATTTGAAAATTTGACCAAAGGTTAAAAAGACTTGACATCGATATAAATAGAATTTTGATAATTATCATCGTTGGGTATAGTTAAATAATTAAAATTTAAAACTAAATCAAAACTATTTAAATACAAAAAATACTAAAAATTATACGTAAAAATTTTCTTTTTCTTTCTTTTTCTCATTTCATTACTTCAAATTTGTTCATGTGAAATGGAATACACTTTAGGAATGTGCTATCAGCCGTGAGTTTGATAATAATCTAATGTTGTTGTTCGACATCATACTCTTTTGTCTTTAGTTTGTCGTATTGTAGGAGTAATATAATTTAAGTTTATATTCAATAAAATTGTCAACTAAAAATTCGAAGTTAAAATTCTTCGGATGAGGTTACGAGTACATATAGCTATCCCTTGTTAGTAAACCAAAACCGGTAGACGTTAAGGATTTGTGTTTTATTGGCGAGGAAATGCGGGTAACTTTATCTTTAGATTTTCAACCTCGCATTTGAACTCGACAATTTTAATAAAAATTGCTGGTATGCCCAATTTACTTCTATATTGCCAAATATTTAAAAAAGTATGTGTAATAGCAAATCTGATTCTACCCACATTCCGAAAGAGAAATGAACAACATTCTAATGTAAAATAAGCAAAATTTTCGACTTAATAATATTAATGAAAACTTTTTGATGGTTTATATTGTCTCCACTGTATAGAACAGAGATCTGTTTATAACAGTTAAATAATTGGTTTAATTAAGTAACTTTTTGAATGTTTGAATAACTTGGTGACGAAGACACTAAACAAGAAAAGACACTAATTTACCACTTTAGACAAACGTCTTCTTGGGAAATCTTTACTTTTTCAATTGTTGTTTTCCTAGTTGTATATACAACTGAAGATCGAAAGTAATCGTGAAATAGGGCTTACTGAAGATTTCTTTTTAAATTTTTACCTTGTTTCATATCATACATTTGATGTATCACACATTTCAGTTCACATCTTCTGACTGTATACTCACGAAACTATTGAATTTTGAAAGCAGTGCAAATTATAAAGGAATGTTTATGCCCAAAGATGAGAACTTTGAGATCTAAGGTGCAGCTAAGATGATGAGAAGTGTATCTAAATTTAATTGTAAAAGCTATTTTGTAATTTAATCTTTCAGAGCGATGAATTTATAAAATGTAGTTGCAATCTTGAAATTTTTTCATTTTAAACTTTCACATACTGCAAGGTTTAAATTTTTCTGTTAAAATTGTATTAAAAAATTCATTATGGAATAAATTGCTTTTTTTAAATAAATGTTTGTAACTTGATAGGCCTAATTTTTAGCTTTTTGTCTCTAAGAGAAAAAATTTCAAATCGATATCCCAATATTATATCCTCGAGTTATAAAGATTCAAACAAGATTCGCTTTTTTCTAGCTGCCAGCCAGGTATACATATTAAAATTTGTTTGTTTTAAATTATACTGTCTTTTTGGAGTTAAACATAGGTTTTGATGACATTGAAAATATCAGTGAAATATTACAATATTAAAGTATAAGTAATATAAAAATATTTGTAAATTAAAGCTGTTGACTACTTCAACTATATACTATGTACCTCAAACATCATTCATGCCTAAATTCTACCCATAGCTCGACATTTTTCAAATTAAATTTTTCTGTGCTTTGTAGTAGCAATTTTATTACTTCTAATAATAATGATGCATTTTATTAAACCAATCTGCCGTATTATTTATAATAAACCTATACATTAAAGATTTTTGAAATTGCAGTTCATATTATCATATTTTGATTATGAATTTATCTATTTTGCGTTATTACCGCAATATCGTTTTACCACCGACGGTGACGCGACGCTCCTCAATAAGAAAAAAAATTGTTTGGGCTTTCATTTAAATTTTACATAACTTATGTAACCTATTTACATGATATTTAAATTTAATTTAGCAGAATTGGTGAACAAGAAATGGGCCTCTATTAAACATAAAAAATATTGTCAGTTAAATGGACCTTTAAGTTCAAGATTTCACTGTAATATAATTAGTCAGTATGACACGACAACGCTCGTCAAAACCATTAAACAGCAATTATTTTAACAACAAGAGTAAACTAAAACAAAACAAACCAGACCATATACAACCATTCAAAATGTTATCAACTCATTTTAATTATTGTTAAATTAATTGAGGTTTTAACATTGTTTGATGACCAACAACATATTATACAAACAGGTTAAAATTAGTTAGTAAAAGAATATAGAAAAACTGTTAATATATCTTTTTGAAATTTAAATTGCATTTATATCAATTTGCGTATCTATTGCAATTTAGTTTTCCTGTTGACGTCAAGGATTTTATTTGATATATTGACAATGCGTATACAAAATTTTTTAAAATGAAGAAGGCGAAATATTTGTTGCATGAATTCGTCTTATTGCTTATTGGAAAAAAATTTATTATTATTAGAAAAGCAATTTTGCTGATTTTAAAATGTGATATCAAAAGGCAAAGTTCTGATATTTATCAATCGTACTTCAAGAATGGCATAAAGGTCATAATTCATCACGAAAGTTTTGTTCAGTTGCCGAAGTTTTGCAGAAATTATAAATTGAATTCAGTAAATTGAAATATATTAATTTAATTTAAAATTAATTTATGTATACATACATACATATCTGTAGATGAAATAAGTTTAGCTTAATTAAAATTTTATACCCACGTAGCAAGATTTTTTTTTATTTGTCGGTGGTTTTTTACTTTTACAATATATTGAACTACAATTTATAATTGTATATAAGCTGTAGGCGACTATAATAAAACTCAAATTTTTGAAGAAAACTTTAGATTTCAATTTTATCAAGTTTATGTTACTTTTATAAAAGTACATTTTGTGCCAGACAACTCACTTCAGTTGAAGTAGTATATAAATAGTAGCTTGAAAATATTAACAAAATCTGTTTCAGTCTTCGGTCTGTGTCTAACATTTCAACAAAACGTTTACAGTTCAATTGATTTATCAAATTCATTCGTGTTTGTGACAAAATGCCATAACTAGACAATTATTGCATTATAATAAAGTTCGCAAAAAATATAATTACAGAAATGTAGATATCATGAACAATGTGACATATACATAATAATATATAATAAACTATTTAATAGTAGTGACAATGGAAATATATTACTGAACGAGCAGAAAACTAAGGATGAACGACAGACACGTATTTCTGACTCATTAGTCGTCAGCATTACCATTATATACAAGAAAAACGCTTAATTTTAGCAGAAAAATATGAAATATAACTACACTAAAATAGAATTTTTTCGATACAAGTTTGGAAAACTAACAATTTTCCATTCAAGGCGAGGTTTTACGATCGAAGCCTTCGGATCGAGATCGTAAACCAAAATGTATATTACAAATAGTAGTACCTATATTATTTTTGTTAAAAGACGTTACTTCAAATATATTACAAGCAAAGTAGATTTATGTTTCTGAACTTTTCCATTTTACCGCATACTTTTACAAGTGTGCGGAAAAGTAATACTTTCCGCACTAGGGCGAAAAAGTAGTTCTATTCCACACACTTTTGAATGTCATAAAGTAAGACTTTTCAAACATAATTAGAAAAAAAAAAGATTTATCACATTGATGAAAAATTCATCATTTTTCAGCCGATGTAAAAAATTCATCAAATTGATAAATCCTTTTTTCAGTGTAGTTATATTTCTTGTTTTTCTGCTAAAATTAAGCGTTGATATATATGTATAATTATATATAATAAATAATAATAATTGATAAAATTAGATATTTTTCACAAGCATGCCTTTTATATAATTTTTATATAAAATATAATAAATTTTGAGTCTCGACGTTTATACTTTTGTTCATTTTATTGAAAAAATACGCTTTTTAATTGAACAACAGAGACATGTGTGAGCCTCATCCACATAAGCTCACGGGGGAAGTGAAACTTCTTTAGCCGTAGATATTATTTTTATTATATTTAATTTTTTTCATATCGTCAAATTTATAAAAGTCATCTCCGTTCATATTTTTGTATTAATTGTATTCAAATATCTATAAAAATACTATAGACAACATGTTAAGGTTTTTTATTAAATATTGGAAATACAATTTGTATATTAATAATAGTATTCATTAATAATAACAGTTCGATTCCCATTCTTATTTCCCCTTTTTGGCGGTCGGTCCCCACTTTTATTTCCCCTTATTGCAATAAATGAATTTCAAGCAGAATACGTCGCTCTCTTATAAAAAATAGTCCTCAATGGGCCTGAATATCATGAATACCAAATTACTTTACTTGGAAATTTGAAAAATGTACAGCTTTCAGGATATAATTTACACGTAATTAAAGTTAAAATTCTGCGTTTGTACTTGATAATATGAAAAATGAGTGTAATTTGTTGAACCGAGTCCGTGTAAATATTGTAAACTGTCACTGGAACTCCATCTTTTTTCATTATCTTATTTTAGAACTAGAATCTGCAAACCAGTTATTTCCAATTGCAATTTCACAAATTATTGCGCCCTTGTAAATTTACATAATGTTTGTAACGCCTTTTAATAACATTAACCAATCACGGGTGGGGTCAAAATTTAATTTAAAATATAAAACAATACTGATGTAAAATAACTTTCGAAAATGCTTATTTAGTTAATTAAAACTTCACAACACCTTGATGTATAACAAGCAACATGTAAATTTAACATACAATTTAAAAATACAGCAAACTTTTTTACAAACAATACTTTTCTTAGTGCAAAAATCTTGTGTAATATTGATCAGTATATTAAAGAAAAATACTTCGTGGATGACATTAGAATATAATTATTTGTTTTCATTAGAATCAACAAATGCAATAGAATTTCTAAACAAATATTGAACTAAAATAATAAATTTGAAAGTGAAAATTAAAATTCGAGTAAATATTGCAAAAAACCTAAATTAGTTAAAACAACTATTAAAAGTAATAAAGAATTAAAAAGATAATAATTTGAAAGACAGTAGATAAAGATAAAATAGGTTAAACAATGTAAAATCAGAAATTTGTTTTTATTTTAAAAACCAAAAAATAACAGATTACAAAATAAATAATTTAGGAATTCAGATATTTTTGAATCTACGATAGTATGAAAATTACGTTGTGGATCTTGTGTTTGCACGTGGCATCATTAAATCCTATGTTAAGCTTTTAATAATTCTCATTAGCAATTTAGGTACTATTATTAGCAAAAATATAATGTTATATTTATTAGGTTAATTAAGGATTTGCTTGTTTGATTAGAAATGCCATGATTTATTGGTTCAGATGACGGAAAGTTGAGTGCAGTTAAAATAGAAAGATTATTTTCATTTGACTTTGACAAAGCTCTCGCGAACGATTCGGCAACAATATAATATTGTGTAAAATAAGAGTTCTGTGTATAAAGTAAGTACAGCTAACAGTAGTGATCAAGCTTACAAAAGCAACAAGTTATTCTAAATACCTGATACATCAGATGTGTTAGTTCCATTCGCCCTCGCTCTGCAATTAACCAGAAACGTGATAACAATGAAGCATGATGGAATCTATTATCTATTCATTATAATATATAATAAATTAACTTAATTTATACATACGTCGTTTGTACTTCGGATTGAGAAGCCGCTGACCATTTATATAAGATTCGTTGTTTAAATAATTCGCCAAAAGTGGTACGAAACATGCGATTCATACAACAATAGAGAATGAAATTTATGGCTCCATTTAATAATGCTAAAATATCCATGATTTCTCCAAACTTTTGGTAACACATTAAGAATACGCACTGACCCTTCATACCAATATAAAGTGCAAATAGTCCTTGCGGAAACTCGGTTAGTAAGAATAAAAATAAAACAGCAACCAACATCTTTGTAGTCCTATCGGCCCTTCGTTCTGCTTTACTTCGTTTCTTAGTTTCTTGTTCACCTCCACTGCCCACAAGACATGTACTATAACCTTTGAGAACTTGCTTTCTCTTTCTAGCTTGAAATAAAGTTTTTATAAGCCATATACTAATTAATGTTAATATGCAACATGGAAGCAGTTTTATAATAACTGCATACATCCAAAAATTAAATATTAAGTATGTCTCGTTTCTCGCAGCCATGTCACTTAAACTTGTATGATATAGGATGTACTCTTTGTCTTCTAATACGGTTGTTGATTTTATTTCGACTATAAAATACGTTGGACTACATAACAAAACTGGCAAGAAGTAACTCAACACGATTGCTAATGTACAACGCCCTTCCGAACAATAAATGTGATTTTTTTCAGGATATCTAAAAAAATTGTACTTCGTTAAAACAAAGAAAAAAGTTCAATTCTGCTACTGCCATGCATCATGCAAATTTCGTATTAGATATATAATTATAACAACGCAGATTTCAGAATTGTACCCGAATTCTTGTTTGATCTAATCAAAATTTAGATAAAGTTAAAATATTGCAATTTTGCTAAAATATAACAGTGTCTACAGATAAAATTGATTTTATTTTGAATTTTTAAAGGTCATATTTTTATATACTCATAAATAATCTTATAACTAATTCCCCATATTCTTATTTTAGGATAATAAAAAATAAATAAACGCTTTTTAGAGCTAAAATGAGACTTTATAATAATATATCTTATATGTATAATATGCACTAAGGTATAAAATAAACTGAGTTAAATTTGAATTACTTGTTGATCGAATATTGCATAAATCAGTGAAGGCGTAGTTAAGAAACACCTATCATTCATAAAACATACATCAAAAGGCAACACACTTTCAATTTGTGACGAATGAAAAAACAACAAGAAGATTACTAAATGTAATTTTTTTTTTAAAAGATCACAACTATTTAGATCTCGTGAGAATAACAACAACACAATTTTGGTGGTAGGTGGTAATATTCACAGCTTATTTTGTTATTGCCGATGCGAGTTCATTGGCAGGTTGCTGGCTTTAATTACTGTAAGTTTACTGATGAGCCAGCCAGCCAGACACTATTCATTTATAGCATATACTATAAAATTTAAATAACCCGTAGCGTTTCATATGGAAATTTAGTAAGCATACAATTAGTTAGTAGCAAAAATTTCAAAATAATTTTGTTAGTTGGATTACTGGGTCACATGGTAATGGTTAATCGATTAGGAATTTCCAGGAAATCTCAAAAATTTGTTACATTAAAAATTTTGAATATACCAACCCGTCGAGAAGAACTAAAAATGAAAACCTGACGCCGAAAGCTGTTTATAAATTGCCTGTAAAATATTGAATTCGTTATACCTATCGAAATATATTTCTTTAATACCATTAGATATTAATGCTAATATTCCAATAAAAAATTCGTAAATTGAAAATTTTTGTTATATAGAAGTTCGTTATATGGTAGTTCCACTGTATTTCCATATTTCCAGTTCTAAATTAAGTTTTATAAACTTTTTCATTTTTTCCCTTTATTATAAATTACCAACCGAATTTATCTATCTTTTATCCAATGCCCCTACGCCTGTCTATAACAATAAAAGAAAACTTTCAAAATTTTCCATTTGGATCATTGTAAATAATAATTTAATCCAGTTCGGCTATACAAAGCAAACATCCCTATTGTCAATATAAATTTTCATTATGCGGTTGATAAATGGAAAAATAAAAAAAAAATATTTTTTAATTATAGATAATAATATTAAGATCTATATAATCACAGCTGAAAATAATTTTAATTATATACATTTGACAGTTTTTATTACTATTATGTCTTTCAAAGCGATGATTCGTTCACTAATATATAATGAAAATTAAATTCGAGCTTTCTGATTCTCAGAGGATCGTTACAGAGTATTTAATTAAATTTTTCACGACATTAAACGTCATAATTTTCCATAATAAAAATAAATAAGCGGCATTAAATTGTAACGGCCCTGCTTTTTTAAAGCTTCGTTTAATATTTTCATGAATTTGTCATTTAACTTGAATAGAATTTAAAAACGTATCGGTGAACATAATGCACCTAAGTAATTTTGTACATATTATTATGTGAAAGCGATCAAATGGCTTAATTTGCGTTTGGATATTTTTTATTTTAGCTTACAATTATGAACTTTACAATGAGCTTTTATCTTTTAGTTGAGGTAAGCCGGTTGCTCAACTTTCTCAGTTTTTAGAAGCAGTAATGTAGTTCGGCGTTCATCTCTCATTAAGTAAAAGTAATAAATACTAATTGCTTGTATAACTGCTGCTTTTTGTTTTCCAACTTTTGAACTTAAATTAAAAATTAATGGCTTTCTTAGACGCCAATTCTCATCGTTTAAGCTAACGACCATAGACACAATGTTATTATACCTACAGCATTAATTAATTTTGTGTGTGTAAATATTCTGAACAAATTACTTTAATTATTCCATATATTAAATACATATATAACTATTTCAAGATAGAACGATCGATTTGCTGTCAATATTTGTGATATTTTGGACATTAGCGAAGCTGCTTAAAAAATATCATAGGGTCAAGTTGACCCCGGCCTGAGTGAACTCATCCAGGTCATTTATTTTGATTGCAAAGTAATTTACATCAAAAAAATAATGCGAAAAATGCAAGAAATCTAATTTATTTTGTATATTTCACAATGAAAAATGCAATAACTTGCTTTCAAACATGATTAAACAAAATTAAATTGAAATTTAAAATGAAGAATTTTGCGGCTGTCAATGTCTGGTGCTAAAAGCATTTAAACACCGTCTTTCCACTTGACAAAATATCCAGAATTTGTTTTTCGAGACTGATAAATGTATTATTCTATATCTTTTCAGTAGTTTGTTTCTGTTTTCTGAAGTATTTTTATCTAAAGCAATTATTTTTTGAACTTGAAAATAGTTAGCACTTTTATTATTCTTTTGTTTATATAAATAAATAAATTGTTGTTATAAAGAAAACCAGTTCAAAATTACCTGTCAAGTTTAAAAAGTATTTATGTAGATATAATGTAGAATCTATAAGATTTAAGCATACAATTGGAGAAAAGTTTAATAAAAAAATGATATAATTGTTTAGCTGTAAAATAGTTTTCGATACATTTTTTAAAGTGGGATTTCCTTTTCGTCTGAAATTACGTATGCGGTATACCTATTTAATTTTTTAATGTCAACATGAGCATTCACACGATCTTTTTTTAAGAGGTGGAAGCAAATTCAAAATTATGTACATAATTTCAGATTAAAAATTTACGTATATCTACTGCAAATTTGTACTGAAAATTTCTTAAAATTTAAAAGTTTAAGCTTCACTTTTAAAAAGCAGAATAAAAACTTTACATTCGTTTTGCACTTTTTAATTACAGAACTTTTTTAATGAATTTTTTTTGGAAGAGTTACAGATTATAATAAATTGTAATAAATAATACCGATACTTAATTAATACATTAAAATTAAAAACATTTACAGATAGATTAAACCATAAAATTCGAATTAGTTTCATTATTATATTCAGAATATGTGCATTTATGCTGTTCAATCGGGTATTCAAAATCTATCAAATATATTATATAAATCAAAATAAATCAATTTTAATTTTGTACCACAATTAACAAAAATGAAATGTTTTCTAACGTTTTAAAATTTTAGTGTATAATATTAATCTGTTAATTTTTAAATTTAAGATATAAGGAGGACCACTATTTAAGTATAATTATACTACTATATATAGACCAGAGTTTAGTATATTACATATTACATAACAGATATATCATATTATTTATCTTATGAAAATGTTTTATTTCCATTTGAAAACATTTCCTTTATTTTAATTTTGTTTTAATTTACTATTATGGTATTTATATCATCATCTTTTCCACTTTTCTAATTTTAAATTTCTGTTTTTTTTTCTTTTCCATTTATCATTTCTTTTGTCTTTCATGTCTTCTTTGATATCTTTCATTAATTTGTTTTCCCTCACACTCCCATGTATTTTCCTTCCAAATTATTTAGAGGATAGAGTTATTGAACAACTTCAAAGCTACGAAATTATAAACCATGTAATATTACAGGTTTTTGAAAACGTTTCAAAATAAAACAATTTCACTAAAACTGATTCTATTATTGCGATGTCCAAATGTGTAAAATGGTTTAAATTCAAGAAAACCTAATTATTTACCTTATTTTCGGAAAATCCATCCCCTTTTGTTTTTAGCATGAGACTCTTTAACTTAATTTGTGATGTTGAATAATTAAAAGCAATAATTTGTCAGTTTTAAAATTTATAATTTTATCGAAAAGTTAAGCAAAATTTTATCTTACAAATACACAGCTAAATAAATTTTATGTAGCATTTAAATTTCAACTTTGATGTTTTTGATCATCATCCGTTTACATCGGTTTACCAATAAATCAATTCCGTCTTATTGAAATTTTGGTCTTATTTAAATTTTAGTAATTCTTTCAACCACCTAGACAAAGTTGCAATTTTGATGGCAATTAATACAAATTTTATAAATCAATTTTATCGTGGTTTCAAATTTTACGAAAAGTTAATCGTCCGTGCACTTAAATTGTTCTCACCCATAATTAAAAGTTTTCATTTGTTTGTTGTTATTTCCATTTACCATTTCACCTTTTGTGAGAATCTGGCGTTCATACGTTGCCTTACTCGTTCCTGCTGTTGCTGACGATTATCTTTGGTCGTGAATAATTGTGGTTTTTCTTTTTGTTGAAAAGTATTGGCACAAGCACTCTTACTCTGAATTTGTAATCTTCAGGTAAGTTAAATCTTTTAATTGTATTTGTCAATTACAATTAAAATTAAAATTATTTAAACTTTTAACTCTGGGCTTTCAAATTTTCGAACTTGACGAGTTGACGGTTTTACACAGAACGAATTATTTCACCAATTTTTCTCCCTCCCTGATTTTTGTAATTTTGAAAACTCCTATTCTCCCACTTAATTTTGGTGGGAATGCAAATTCGTCGCACTACGCATTAGTTGATTTTATTAGACTTTTATTTTTATACACAAATTAATAATTGGTTGAATTCTCATCGACTTCATTGATGATTATTGGCATTTGTCTTTTTATTCAAAGATCTTGGACCAAAAATATCTTTTATACTCATAATAATTGAAAACTCAACTCAAAATTTCCTTAGCTGTGCTTTTCAACTTTGAACAATTATTTTTTAATCTAAAAAAATGAAACCGAATTATTCATCACCACGGATGTTCAGTTAAGAAAAATCTCACATGCTTAAAACAAATTATCTACTTGAATGTTTTTAAATTAATTTCTGTTTTTAAAATATTATTTACAACTTAAGATGCTTATGTAAAATGAAACATGACAATATATACAGTCTCGTATTCACCATTAGTTGATGAAATCAACCAACTAGCAGAAATTACAAAAATTAAATGAAACTTCAAAACTCAAAATTTCCGTCACCTCCCTCTGTAAATCAAAAGTACACGACAATATATAATGTATTTTCTAATAATTGCTCCACGAGTCTACTGTAAAACGTTATTTTCAATGGACATCCTGTATAATATCAGCAAATTGAAAATAATAATCAATAGCAATAAAAAGTGCTGAATTAACTACATCAACGTCAGAGAAGAAGAGTACACAATATAGGTACTAATAAGACTATCAGTCTAATAAAAGCAAAGTAAACATAATCCATAGATACTGCAAAGGTAATAAAAAGGTAATAAATGAATTTTTCGAAGAATTATACAAAATAAAATAGTTTACTTAGAAAATAAAAATGTAATGAAATAACAGTCAATTTAAAACTAATATTATAATAATATTGAATAATTTAATGAATAAAAAAAGTTAAAACTAGGTAGACTACACAGTAAAAAAAATGTTGCTGATTTTTCATTATTATGAAGTGGATTCCATTTGCTAGTGTTGTTCTGATAAATTAACATCGTTTTAACCTAAATTACCCACATTTGGAAAATGGAATCGCCTTTATAACGTAACCTGTCAGAAGTGATAAATTTAGTTTTTTTTTTAGTTTTTTGAAATAATAATTTTCTGGTTTTTTCTCCTATATGGATAAAGCTATCCACTAAATTTATTACTAAGCTTTTTACCACCTAATTGGATTAAAAATATAAAAACATATTTTTTAAATATAAGTTTATCCGGAGTGCTAATGAAATTATTACCCTAGCTTCTGCAGTTGTATGAAATATTTGAAACTGTTAGTCCTTTCGTTTTAAATAAATTTTCAACTTTCATATATTTCGGATTTTTTTAAAATAAATAAAACATAAACGTAACATGATGTGTGTGTCCATTACTCATTTATTCATTTACATTCTCACAACCTTTATTTATTACGATAATAATAGAAGATTATTAAGATAATTTTTAGAGGAAAAAGGTTTTCTCTACCTATTCCTGCAATTATTATGAGTATTGACCAATCGTAACAAATCAATTATTTATAAAAAAAATTATGTTTTGAAACTTTTGAAACTTATGAACTAAGAAAAGTTAAGCAAAATGGTTAGTAAATAACTAAATAAAATAAAAACAATGGTTAGTGCAAAGCTTACCCAATAGCAATATATCTCCAAATGGCTAGCGCCAGTGTTAAGCATATCGAAATGGTATGTAAGACTTGAGTAAAATGTGTATGGAATAATATGAATGCCGCTCCCCAATAAGGAAAATTAAGTTTACCGGGAAGTTCTATGTAGTAATAATAAGCAAAACTTGTGTATTCAACCATGAGAAACATATCGACTATAGCAATTCCTGTTAATATTCTATTAATCGGTGCACATGCCATATCCTTTCTTGTAAGTACAATTATATTAAGTACGTTAGCTACTATTCCAAATAAGCACACAAAAATAGCTACATATCCATGGTAAGTTTCGGAATACACCAAAGCCAAATTTTGAAAGGCTAAATTGCACTGTTCGCAATTGGTTGAATTGTTAAAGTCGTCCATCGAATCATTTATGTATTTGTGTACATCACTTATGGTAAAACTAAAATTTTTTCCAAATGTCTTATTTTCCATTGCTTGTGAAATAAAGCGTAACAAGGAACTTAATTTTAACATTTCAATTTCTTGGTGGTGGTTACAAGTACGTACTTCACAATCAAACGCATATTTTTATTGTCGCAGAGACTGAAGTTGAATGATTGAAGAATTCCGGTTAATTAACATCGGTCTTCCATCATTACAGTTATCTGAAATAAGAAAAAACATTGTTATAATAATATTATATTAAGATAAATTTAACATTTTGTATAAAGTGAGCTTGGCATTGGCTATATAAAGTTGGAATGCCCAATTCCACGAAACCAAAAAAAAGTTGCTGAAAGTTTTTTGCAATTTTTTTACCGTAACGCGAATATTTTTTATTTAATTTTATACATAATTTAAGAAAATATTCTTTAACTTCTATATATAGGTAAAATGAAACTTTAATATTTTAGAATGTGTTATAAATTATAAATTTTTTGTACAGTCTAACTCAAACTTTTTAAAATTACATTTTCTAAAGATGAAAAAAAATTCAATTTAATTTTCAATTAAGTTTGGCTAAAATTAAGATTTTAGCATGAAAATTGAAAACTCCAAGGCAAAGCAAATTTCCGTTTTTGCTATTTCATTGTGGGTTTGGTTCTTTAGCTCCGTGATTGTTGCAGGACGACTACCAAAGATTTGCAGCAAAGAAATTTGTACGCTTTTTGATGATTAACAATATAGTACGGGAGATATACGCAAAAAATAAGTGATAGGTGGAACTAATTCCCACAAAGATGGGGTTTGATTTTTTTAGTTCTTTGTTTATATCTTTTTGACATATTAAAAGTCTAGAAAAATCTGAGTGTGCAAAATATGATTTTTTGGTCGTTATCTTAAAAAAATTCAAAAAAATTTTGAAATATTTTATGTTGTATCAAATTACAGAATATTTCTTGCTGAAAATGATAATATTATTGGATTTAAATAATAAAAATAAGTAACAAAATGGTGACCCAAAAACTAAAAGTTCATGCAGTGTCGAAAATCAGTTTTTTGTCGTTATCTTGAAAAATTTCAAAAATAACATAAAAAATCGTGTGTGGTATCAAATTACCAAAAATTTCATGATGAAAAAGATTATATTATTGGTTTTACATTAGTAATAAATAACAAAATGATGGCCGAAAAACTGAATGCTGATGTAAGTTAGATGTTAGCTATTGTCCAAGACATCCCGAAGTAACATTGATGTATAAGTGCAGATGAAAGCAGTATGTGTCCTCTAACAGCTCTTGAATAGGCTTATGATATGAATAAGCTTTACCTGTAAGCAAATGGAAAGCTGTGTTTTCTGCGTAAATAGTCTTTAAGGCCTTTTCTATTTCAGATCCACATAACAGTTGACCAATAGTATCTTGATATGACATCAGTATATGGAAGGCATCAAAGCGAATTAATATGTTTGGGAATTCTTCAGGTTTACTGGAAACAACTTCCATAACCTTAATTCACAGGCACTGATCAAATACTTTATTGAAGTTGACAATAGCTTGATTTCTGATTTGATCAGTTTTGCTACTGCTTCAATTAAACGATATATTTCTAATTCAGGTTCTTTTAATTTTTTTTGCTTTTGGTAATTTAATAGAACATTAGTCACTGTGTGACCCATGGTTATAGCATATTAGGCATCCCATCATTTTTGGAAACGATAACATTATCAGAAATGTGTTCTTTAAGCTTTTCCAGAATGTGATGATTACTATAATGATTAATTATTATCAACTGATAGGAAATCTTTCAATTTAGTAACCAGCTGCTGGACAGAAACAGGCTCATCACTTCCTTGAAATCACCTTCTCTGCAGGACGACCAAGAGTTTTACAACGTAATTCGCCTTGAGAATCATTTCGATATTTCTTAGGGATTGGGTCACCTTTTTGAAAATTTACACTGAATGCTTGGTGATAAATGGCACCTGCTACTGGTAAATCTTTAACTGATAGAAATCGTGATTGAACATTGACTGACCATAAATTATTTCTGGAGTTACACGCCTTCATAATAGATTATTGAAACATTACTGTACGGACCTGTTTAACACCATATTTAACCCGTTTCTTACTGTCAGTAATAAAGTGACCACAAAATAAATCCGTCCGTAATACTCTACTACAGCTGGCTAGTGCTTCATCATGAGTATGCAACTTCAATTTCACATTACTCTGAATATTATTGGGATTTGTCTACAAACTTAGGCATTCGACATGGACACTCACGGAGTTATCAGGCAATGGTTCAAATAACTCATGGATATTATCTTTTCGAATTTTATTTGCACTGATGATACTTTGTATTGCGATAAAATTATCAACATTTTTATAATCCCTGGTTTCGGTTATTAATTTTAAAATAATAATCGGTAATTAAACAAAATTTCATTTATTTTATAGAAAGGCACAGTTTGATTAAATTGTAATTTATAAAATGATGTAAAAATTGTGATGTTTTTGATCTAAAACCGCATAACATCGGTTTGCCAAATAAAACAAAGATCACCAAATTTGGAAGTTAAACGCATTTATAAGTAAATATTTCAACTTTCTAGCTTAATTTTCAAATTAGATGGCAAAATAATACAAAATCAAATAATCAATTTTATCGTGGTCACTGGTCGTAAAATTAATTGTTTTGCGCTTTTAAAATTGTTCTCACCCTATCCGTTTTTGACGTCTTCATAAAATTATGCTGTTGCTTGTTGCTGGTTTCTTGGTTTCTTAATTTTCTTATCGTTTTCACCTGCTGTGGTGAATAAAATATAATTCTTCTTCTGCTTATCAAATTTCACAAAAAAAACACTCTTACTCTGAATTTTCATTCTTCAGGTAAGTAATTAATTATTATAATCATATAATTTATCTAACTAATTTAAATTTTTAATATTATTTATCAATCTTAATTTCATCTTAATTATTTAACTCTGTGACTCTGGGCTTTAAATTTCGAACTTATCGAAACAACGGCCTTGCCCAGAATGAGTTATTTTTAAAAACCATTCTCCCTCCATTAATTGTTGTTAAGCAAAAATTTCGTTTAGAATTCTGAAGTGGTGGAAAACTTTGGTTGATTCGGCGCACTTATTTAAATTATTACACGTATCCACTTTTATTGTTTAAAAACACTTGTTATCAAAATTTTAACAAAAATATAAAGCCATGGCGCTTTGATAAATTTGGCGTTTATCTTTTCATTTAAAGATCGTGGACCAAAAACATCTTTTAAATTTAAAATGCTGAAAAAAAGTTACAAAACAAACTATTAACCGTGCCTTCCGTTATTAATAAAACTCAAACAATATGTGAAATCAAACAAATTATCATCATAAAAATCAATCAAAAGTAATCCTGAGTTTCCAAAGCAAAATTTAATTAAAAAAAGTTTAAACTTTATTTGTGTTTTTTAAATGTAGAATCTTAATTACGGGGTCTGTTAATTGAAACATGACAGTATACCTTTAGAAGACAACCTAACAGACTTAGAAGTTCCGCTTCCACTTTCAGAGCACAAGATACAGTCCCTTTCTGCCATTTGCAGTTTCCTAGAAGACGTCAATATTTATATTATTGTTATAACTCCAGGGTCGTATATAAGGGGGTGGTTTTGGGGGTTCAAACCCCACCATAGGTTGAGTAATACTAAATACTTAAGAAATGTTTCCAATGTGCGCGTGAAAACAAAATAAAGAAACAATAATATTAACACCACGGATAAATTCATGTCTAAACTGTAAAGTAAAAAAATTTTCAAAGGAAGTAATAAAAGAATCAGCTCATTTGTAACCAAGAAGCTATCATTTATTCTGCCAACCTCCTTTTTACCTTTTTTTTCACCTTTTTTACCTCTTTTTTATTTCCATAAAACCTCCCATGGCCAATGTCTAACTACGGTCCTTGTTTAACTCTTATATTTATAAAAAAAAAGTTACAAATAAAATATGGTAATAAATGGTTTCTTACCTGGTTTGTCGCTACAATAATTTTAAAACTCATTTTGATTAATAAAAATATGATTTTTGACATTACATATAAGCTTTCAGTTTTTAGGTCACCACTTTGTTAATTATTTTTAAAATCAATAATATAATCTTTATCAACAAGTAATTTTCTGTAATTTGATACCACGCACAATTTTTTATGATTTTTTCAATATAACGTTCAAAAAGCAAATTTTCGACACTGGATGAGCTTTCAGTTTTTGAGCCACTATTTCGTTATTTATTTCTATTATTTAAAACCAATAGTATAATCTTTTTCAGCAAGAAATATTCGGTAATTTGATACCACATACGATTTTTTATGATTTTTTTGAATTTTTTCAAGTTAACGGCCAAAAAAACATATTTTGCAAAATAAGATTTTTCTAGACTTTTAGTATGTCAAAAAGATATAAACAAAGAACTAAAAAAATCAAACCCCATCTTTGTGGGAATTAGTTCCACCCAAAAACCTAAATCTACCGTACTAATAGTATTTATTCCTATAGTAGGACTGACTGGTTTGTGAGAGGTGCTTAGCTGATATACTATGTACATTAACATAAATCTCAGTCATATCTCTTACAGTTCTTAATTCCTTAAAGAAAAAACATTTAGTTATCTCGAATAGATTTATTATGAGGAACTCGGTAATACCAAAAATTCATGTTGAAACACGTAATTTGAAAATGGTTTATACATTTATGTCAGTTGGAGATATTTAACTATTCCAATCAAAAAACTAGCAATTCCGATGTTCCGATCCATTATCGCGAATTTTTCAAGCCTCAAAATAATAAAAATCTACATGTATTGTACATAGCGAAGAGACTACGAAAATTTGAAACCCAACCGTCGTTACATCTAGAGAATTTTATTTACATCAAAAATAGTTTGAAAAGATTTTATTGACAGTTTGTTTGTTAGTTTGTTCCTCAAATTGTATATAAGTTGCAACATTGTCGTTTGTTTAATAATCACAATGAAATGCAAAACCACCCCTCATAGTGTAATTGCAGATGTTCTATATTTCAGCACACAAGTGCTCACACTTTGTGACAATTTTGATTACAAGATAAGGAACACAGTTGCTTAGGAGAATGCAAGTGGGCCCTTAAACCCTTAACGCTTGAATAAATTTGTCTTACAAGTAACTGCGTGAGTTTGATTTCTAATCAAAATCGTATTTAGAACTTTTAGTAAATATGATAATTAAGAGAATTTACAAAATTATTAAATCAATAGAATCCACTGACTGTTAATTGAATTAATTTTTTCATCATTTTAAGTGGCACGAAGAATTGCTAGAATGGAATTTGTAATAACAAAATTACATGTTATGGACTGTAGAATATAATCATGTTAAAAGCTAAATTTTAATAAAATGAAGTCCGCAGCTTTGGAGGTAATTGGTCCATCCCCCTACTCCGGATCGTTCTTCCAAAATCTTCGACTCGATCTAAATTTTTACATTTTGTTTTCCGCCCATGTTCAGTGTGGTTTTTTTGTTTTTATGTCCAATTTTGATTTTTTTTATTTTTTTTTGTCCAAATTTTGTTTTCCTATTCTTACCAGTTCCTCTTCTTGGTCCAAATTTTATTTTCATTTTTCTATAAAACGAAATTTTGCATCCAATTTTGCGTTGAACCATTCCAAATTTCCCATTATGTCTAATTTTCAATTTTTTATAAACAGATTTCAATTTTTAATTTTCTAGCATCTTTTTTTTTTCCAACATGTTATCTTTCGCTTCCTCCTTCTGTTCTGTATTCATTTTGATTTACTTTTAATCGTTTCTTTTTGACAATGCACGTTAAATTTTAATTTTAGTTATCAAAAGAAATAAATTCTTAAGGTTTCTTAAATTTTTGAATAAATTTTTAATTTTATAGAAAAGATAGTTTCATTTACGTTTAAATTCTGATCAGCTTTTGCATATAAATTTTATCAAACACTTTTGAAATTTGTTATAAATTAATTTTCTCATCAGTTTTATTTATTTTTTCTTCCGTTTATTTTTTTAATTTTCAAAAAATGACGGATCGGCCGGTAGTAATAATTAATTTTTCAAAATGCACACGCATCCTTAATTTTTATTATATAATTTTTTTACCCAAATCCAACTATTACTTAATTTTCCACAATCGAAATTCAAATTCCATTTATCCAGTGTTTTATTATTTTCCATACCACAAATCCAAATTATTTTAATTTTATTTTTTATTGTTCGGTGTAATAAAAATACATCAAAGTTACTTTTTAATATTTAAGTCAACAAGTTCAACAGAATGAAATTTACAAATAAAAAAAATCAGGACAATATATTGTAATGTTCGGGGTGTTGAATTTTAATTTTAATTGAACCACGACGTGTTGAATGCAGGTGTGCGAAACACATGTGGCCCCTTTCTTCATTCAAATATAAAATTTTATTCTCATACCGCTTTATTTTTATTTCTTTTTTTATCTGAATTATAAATTATTCCAATGCAAAACCTGACACATTTATTTATATTATTATGAATATTAATGAACAAAATGAATATTTTGTCAAAATATCACAATAATATATTGCTTGTTTTGAATTATCAGTAAATAATATTTAATAAACCAAACAGCACCAAAATACCGGATAAAAGAGAGAATAATAAATAAAATATTTTAATTTTTAATGAACAAATAAAAAAATATAATCAACAAACAATTAAATTTCTAAAAAATTATATTTGTGTTTAACTTATTCAAATAAATTTTTTCATAATTTATTAAAAGTGTGTACACTGTACATATTATGCTGTATATTCAGGGGTGGGCGTATATTATGTTAGTTAGATTTCATTATTAGAAAATATATACCTACATCTGTATTTTGTAGCAATTTTTAATCTATTTTAGTATTTTGTATTCCAAATACCATTTTATATTAAATTTTTAATAATAATATTATAATGATTTCAAAAATATTGTTGGAAAATTTAAGGAAACCAGGAAAAGGTTTGTTACGTATAGAATACAATATTTATTGTGCAGTTGAAATTTCACGATTCAACATATTAGGTATAGTTGCGTTGAAAAAGAATTGTAAAGTTTCCATTGTATGCATATTCTTTAAGATGTATTATAAAATATACAAACCAAACTACACAATATAATACATATTTTGAAATTTTAGTAAAATATATTGAACATTATTAAATTATTGATAATAATTTTGTTTTTACGGCATAATATTGTATCAATAACTTTTTTAATTAAAAGACGCTCAAGTCAAGAGTCAGAACTTTTTACTTCGATAGATGTAAAATTTGCTGTAAACTATGTATATTTTAGGAAAATATTAAAATAGTAATCATCTCTTCTCTGATATTTTAATAAATCGTACTCAGGGTTCTATCAAAATTATATTATTATAGATTAACGAAGGTATTATAGAAATTACATTCCAGGTAGATTAGAGATGTAGATTAGTAGAAATTAGTTTCCACTAATAGCAAAAATTACTAGAAAATTGTTTAAAAATAAAAATTAATTTTTTTTGTAATAATTTTATTTATTATACGACAAAAAATATATGACAATAGAAAATATCATAATAATATAAAAATTTATTTAAATAATAATATATCCGTAGAGAAACAATAAGTCAATATTGAGTTAGGTTTTTTTAATCTCGGGACTTTTATGCACTTTTAATTTAGTTCTTATGTTCTATAAATACATTATACAAACAAAAATTCGAGCAATCACGGTCACTCACCTCCCTTTATTTACCAAAAATGCTGAATTGGAAATCCTGTTTGTACTTTGATAAACAATTTAAGAGCATGGGTACCGATTTTCAATATATTACGTTATGAAATTTAACATGCTATATTTTTTATCAAACAATATGAAAATCGGTGGGTATCTTATAGTAATATACTTATTCAATCATAAATTAGTATTCATTTTTTAAATTAACAAATAATATATTATTAAACCATAAATAGTTTATTAAAACAACAGTGCCCAGTACTATTTGATAAAAAGTATCAAAAAGATACTATTTTTTGTCTTTTTAAATAAAAATTTGGTAAAAATTAATAAATTATTAAAATTAAGTGCAAATAGTATAATAGAAAAATTGTATCTTAAATTATTTAACGCTCAGTTTTCTTTGCGAAATTACAAGGCAACCACAAACGATGCTGATTATTTTAAACACGACAAAATTTCCTTCGTTTTCTAACTACAAATTTGCTTCACATATTTCCATAGATAACTGAGTGGAAACTTTAATTAAAAAAATACCTATTTATAAATATAATATAATACAGCAATACGTGAAAAAATGAGAAAACGTGCTGATTAGAATGTCAATCAAACATTTTATTCGCGAAAGTCGCCAATAAAATCTTTATTAATCAAATTTGGACTTGAAAAGTTGAGAAAAGTTCCATTCCGTTATAAACACTACTCCCACATTGATTGTACGTATACTTCGAACATTTAATGAAAGCTTTGAATTCTTTTTCATTTCGCTGTTTAATTTTTAAAACTACAAGCAATTTGTAAAATTCTCACGCATTCGTTCAATTGCTACGTAGGGCTTTAATGAAAATAAATGAATCAACTTATTAAAAATCGATAACTTCAAACTAGGTTACATTAGAAAGCCATTAATGATAATGATTCACTAACCTTCTTTTAATCTTCTTTCCTATTAATTAAATGCTTTCGGTTGAAAAAGAGATTAAAAATATAAGAAAGCCTGATATGAAAAGCTCCCCTTCTACCTTCAAAATATGTAGACACAAAAAAACCTCAGTGGTTGTTAGTTGTTACTACAGTGAAGTTACATATTTAAACTCTTTTACTCGAGGACAAAATTTAATTAAACGATTTTTCTTTAATTTAATTGTGTACTTATAAATTGTGAAGAAAAACGTTAGTTACCCTATTATATTTATTTATTGAGTTATTCGCTACAACTCTTGTAAATATTTGCGTTCGCCATTACAGGTCAATTTAATTTCTCATGATAATTTTCATTTGATGTTTTATTATAAAGCACATTATAAAAGAAAATATATTAGATGACATCAAACAACATATTCGACATGGAGACAATTGAAAACTCAAAAAGTTGTGAAGCACATAATAATAAATTAAACAAAAAAAATGATATGGAACTAAGAATTACGGAAACGCTATTACGTAGATACATATAATTAATGTAATATGTTTTCAAGTGTACAGTGCCGCTTATACCAGGATGAACTGTAATAAAATTAATCTGCGAAAAACTACAATGTCTAAAGCAAGTCGGCATATAAGCGATATAATATTGCCTTTACAATGTATAACAATGTAAATATTCAAAATGGCTGAATTCAAATACGTAAAAAATATCTTTTGTATAAAATTAAATATTGAAATATATGAAAATTACTAAACAAGATAAAAGGTTTTTTGTGACTCCCAAACATTCACATAATGGCGTTTACGCCGTATTACCTCAACAACGTGGAATTGTCAATAAATCTTGTTCAAAATTTACTCCATAAGGTTAATTGATTTGTACCTACCTCTGTTGAAAAAAGGAGCTTTATGAGTTTTGAGTATCAATTTCAAACTTATATTATGTAAGGTAGAGAGTATTCGATACTTTATCTATTATCCAGATAATCGTTGTTTATTAGTTCAGACTGTTTCTATTTCAAACAATGGTTAAATCAAAGATTTCTGAATACAAACTATGTAAAAAATTTTATAACCAACAAGTAAAACTTTTCTCATTCTGACTCTCGAGTTTAACTTACAAAATAGAAACTAGATAAATTATCCTATATATATATATTATTACCCAAATTATTAAAAAATAAATTGAAATAGTATTGAAGATTGCAGTTCAGTCAAATTATTAAAAAAATTTAAATTTAACAAAATAATTTAAAAGTGACAGGAATTTCATGGTCACAGCTGTTTGAAGTTTGTATGATATCGTACGAAAATTTCAATAGATTATTTCAAAGCCAATTCAATTCTTTTGTAGTTAAAAATTATTTTATCAAAGTTGTCATCATCCCGTAATTGAGAGGAGCCCTTCCTCATAGATTGGCTATCCATTATTTAAATAAATGTATTTATTAGTGACTATGAGAATTTATGAGAAATAAACCCCTTATTATTATAATAATAATTTTGCTATATTCCTGATATATTCCCAGTGCCCATATACATCATAAATTAATTTCAAATTTTCCCAAATGGTATAATAAAATAATAAAATGTTGTTTAAAATAAAATTCTTGAGAAACCGGGAACCCGACGGGTAACGATAAAAATAATTAAAATTACAATTATTATTATTTTATTTTTAATTTAAAGTTATTATGATTACCGCATTTCCACTCTCAACAATTAATTACTAAAGAGCTATTTAAACAGATTTGGGCTAAGAAGGATTTTTATTTAAATAATGTCGGTATTAAAAATGAATAAGTAATTAATTTTTTATAGACTTTATCCTTAGACATAATTGTACAAGGATTGTAATTATGCAGAGGTATAATAATTAATAATAAGATACCTACCAGTTGTAATTTGCATTTCTCCCCATTTTATGTTGTACTTTGTTCCGAAGCATAAGTTAATTAACAAGATAAAATTCTTTAGTGTAAGTATTTGTAAAGCAAAAATTTAAAAAATATTTATTGAGATAGTGGAAATAAATTTTAAGGAAACGTAAACTTATATTATGAAAATTTATTAGATTTGTTTAGACAAGACCACTAGACGGTGGTGTTCATATTGGTCAGTCAGGAAACATTTTAAACAATATTTAGTAAAAATTTTTAAGTTTCAAAATATTTTAAAACTGTCGTGAACGCAGTTCGCTTTGAAAACTCATCAAAAAGAGTGCCCGGAGACTAGCAAGATAACTTTGGGGTTGTTTGTAAACCTGCAACCGTGTTGAAACCGCATTAATTAAATTGATTTTGTGCCTTTGTATAAAGTACAAAATTCAAAAGTTTTAATTTTGTTTTATGCAAAGGGTTTGCATAAAACCATTCATCGCCAATAAGGACGATTTATAGCGTTTTTATTTTACAACGTGGCAAAGCAATTACGTAAATCAAAAGAACTTCTTATAGTTTAAAATAAATCTTCACTTTTACTTTTAATAATAATGTAAGCTTTAGAAGTTCATTTAATCTTAATTTGGTTTCTTGTGTTTTATTGTAACTATTGTGTTTGGTGTTAATAACTTATTATTAAATTATTTACCGTGTAATTTTTCCTTTTCTTCGTACCGCTTTGATTATCATTATAATAGACAGTGTAATTAATAAAATTGTAAAGCCAACAAAGATTTCCATTACATATTACAACCTTCTTAATTTTATTTAGAACTTAGATTTTATAATATGGAAATTTATATTATTTTAAATTAGTCATTAGTTGGAAAAGTGGGAGGATAAGACGGAAATTTTGAAGAAGAAATTTAAGCTAAGAGGAAGCGAGGTGTTCATCGACTTGAGAATAAAAGCGAAACCTTTTAACGTATCAATAATAAACGTGTACGCTCTAACAGAGGAAAAAGAAGAAAGCGAAAAGGAGAGATTTTACAATGAAATTGAAGAGATAATTGAGAGAACTCCAAAGACCACTTTTTAGTGGTGACCACAATGAAACAAGAGTGACAATAAAAGTGACAAAGAATAAAAATTGGGCAGTACAAAAGTTTAAAGAAGAAAATTCAAGACAGAATTACACCGAAAACCTACGTGATGAAGTGACGAAAAGAAATGAGGAACAACATGTAAACCTTGAATGGATGTTTTTAAAGGATACAATCCAAACAAGCGCAAAAAAAGCGTTGGATGCAAGGAAGGTAAAAGAGCCCAGACGAGGTTCGATCATGAATGTAAAAATAAAATTGAATTGAAGAGAAAAGCAAGAGAAAAATGGTTGAGGACCGGTAGTCAAGAGGATAGAGAAGAATATGCAAAATGGAGAATAAAAGCCTTCAAAATTTGTAGAAGGACAAAAATCTATGGACGAACTGGAGAGAAGTAATAAAGCAACAAAGCTAAAGAATTCTATATGAAAATTAAGAAACAGGAAGGAAGGCACAAAACAAAATCGACAGTATTTAGAGACGCAGAAGGGAATTTAGAAAGTGGTGAAGAGAAAATAAAAGAAATTTGGAAAAAGCACTATCGAGATCTACTAAACCAAGACGAAATAAACCTGGAACCCCAACCCCAAGAAATGACCCAAGGCGAAACAGAGGAAGAAAGTATAGAAGTGCCTACATACACCGAGATTAAAAATATAGCGAGTAAACTAAAAAATGGGAAGGCAGCAGGTAGAGATGGATTCACGGGCGAACTAATAAAAAATGTGCGAGAAGAAATGGGAGTAGGACTGTTTGCACTCATATAAAAAGTATGGGACACAGAAGAGATGCCAGATGAATGGAGGATAGGACAAATAATTCTATTGCACAAGAAAGGAGATAAAGAAGATTACAAAAATTATAGAGGAATTGATAAAGATGACACTAACAAGAACAAAAGCTACGGTGAAGGCTTTAGAGGAGGAAACGGAAGCTTTTGCGTTGTCTGCGACCTTATTCAATATTATTTTGGAACAAGTGTTCAGAAGAACAAATTGAGAAGGAACAATAAAAACCAAAGGAGGACAAATATTGGCATATGCAGACGACGCCGACGTGGCTTTTATAACAAGATCTAAGAGAAAGCTAATAGAAATATTCCGAAAAATCGAATCACATGCAGCAGAAGTAGGTTTGAAGATGAATGAAAAGAAGACTAAGTTTATGAGGTGTAGAAGAGATGGTATAAAGAACGTAAAGCAAAATTTGAAGATTGATAAATACAATTTTGAAGAAGTTGATGGGTTCAAGTACTTGCAAGTAGAAATTGGCAACGACAACGTGAGGGACGCTGAAGTCAAACAAAAAACACAGAATGGTAATAGATCGTACCATGCTAATAGCAAAGTTCTGAAGAGCAGAAATATGTCGAAAAGAACAAAATTGAAAATTTACAAGAGCCTAATAAGACCTGTTGTAATATATGCAGCAGAAGTACTATGCATGACAAAGCGGGAAGAGGAGATCCTAAGAGTTTTTATGCTGGATCAGAAAAAGATAAACGATGGAGAAAGTAGACCAATAATGAATTTTGAGCTTCTAGAAGAGATGGAAGGAGAGGACATCGTCAGAGTGATAAAAGCTCAGAGATTGCGATGGATAGGCCACATAATGAGAAAGAGAGAAAAAGAAATTACAAGGGAGATTACCGAGTGGAAATCCGAAGTGAGTAGAGGTAGAGGAAGACCGAGGATGAGATGGACGGACGGAGTAAGAGATGACCTAAATAAGATTGGAGTTAAGAAAACTCTAATTGTGAAAAGACCAGCCATGAGGATTGATCCACCTCGTATAAGGGATTGAGGAGATCTTTAATGGTAGCTATATTCCGAATGGAATGAATGCTTTGATGATCATGTATTAGTTAAGATTACAATCCGGCTTTTTGTCTATAAAATCAATTAAAAAAATAATGACTACCAGCGGGATTATAAAATTGTGCTACACAGTGAGCTCGAAAAGTTTGGAACAAATTAAAAAATGTTTTTTAGACACTTCAAGCTTATTTGTATCTACTTACATTTTTTATCGTGTTTTGTAACCAATAAAAATAAACAAATCTGCATTTCTCACAAAATGGGCAACTTTAATTCATACAACAATGTATAATATAGTATATTCCATTGCTATATTACTTTTGAATTATTTCTGTTAATGTAAGTAACTGTAGATTGGAAACGTACACAATTTTAATGTACGAAAAATAATTTCCAATACTGAAAAACTAATTTACGTAATAGGAATAAAGTAATCAAATTACGCAAAAAATTAATGAGTTTATGCAAGCATTTAATGTAATTTAATATAAAGGAGGGATTCTAAGAATTCTATTTTTGGTTTAAACCCACCAATAAAATCTTTTAAATATTAAATAAAATTAGATTTAATATTTGCATAAACTCACGATAATGCAAATACTCAAAAGTTATGTACGTCATCATCCACCAAAAGTAAGTTTTAAGATATTGAAGTTCAAAGTTAGTTCTAAAAACTAACATACAGTCATTTTCAGCAAATTAAATTTTCACGATTTCATCGCATGGTTCCTTTTTGCATAGCTGCGTCCAATTGTATTTAAAAACCAATATTCTTCATTGAAGTATTTTAAATACCAAATACTTTATGTTAAAAAAGCAATTCAATTACTTTTTCCAAGTCTTTCAATTGAAGGTTTTTCATCTTTAATTACCATAACATTTTTCATTAAAATATTTAGCGAAAGTAAAGATTTTATTGTGGGTACACCACCTAAGTGCAAAAAACTTCCAACAAAGAGAATTCAAAATACAATATTTTGCTGTGCCTAGCTGCCTTTTTATGTTGTCGCTTTTGTTATATAGCTGAGTTGACCCGACCTAATTAATTTAAAATTTGAACTTGAACTTAAATTAGAAAATATGAATTGACAGTGAAGATTCCATATGTACTATGTTCACTATACTTAAGTGAATGAAAGCAACATAACGAAGTAGTTGCTTTACTGGGTTGAAAAGAAATAAATTGTATTTTTAATTTCTAGCCTTAAAAATTGTTTGTATGGCAAAACAGAAACAATCACTTAAGAATCACAATAAAACTTAAGATCTGTATTTTGTCAAGTCTTTAAACTTAAAAAGTAAATAATCTTGATGTCATATTTCTGAAACAATTATTGAAAAGAAAATATCAAAAAAACCTTTTTAATATTATTATAATTATGTTTTGAATATATTTTTAAAAGGTTTTACTTGAATAGTTTAAGAAATTAGGTAAATTTTTGTTTTTTTATCTCAAGTGCTTACTTTTTAAGTTAATTTAAAAAAAGCTGCTATATAGGAATATTGACGAACCGTAATCATAGCATAAGAATTTTAAAATCGTTTAAAATAAGATTAAGTAGGAAGATATGTAGGAGCTTTAAAATTTGAAATATAATTTTATTTATTTTCAACGAAGAATGAAGTTTCTGAAGTCGATAACTAAATTATTTATCCTGATTATAATTTAGTTAGCGAGTATTAAGCTTTAAGCTTTATATTATTTATGCAGGATCTTAACGGATTCGGGTAGTAAAATGATCAAGTTTCGTTTTATTTAAAATCATTCTTTGCGGTTTTAGTTTATTGAGTAAACTAAAAGGTTTTTTAACATTTAGGTACCTTTTCTATTGAAATATTTTGTTTGTTTGTATGATAAACCTGTTATAAATGTCTGGTGAACTGTTTCTATCATCTGGTGAGTGTGAAAGTTTGATTATCTCAATTTAAAAGTGTAGTGTTTGAAACGAAAATTGAGGTTTTCCCTTGCGGGCGAGCTCAACTTTCCTCTCACGCTGGAAAACCAGCTTAAATTTGGTGAGAGTGCCCTAGATGGGATAACTAGCTGCTTTAAAAATGCGCAGAGCGATGGCGTCGGTTCAAGAAAGTTCCTGCAATTGTAGCTCCCCAGAAAAGAAAACAAGTTAAACAATAACAGTTTATTTCCTTTAAAATATAAAGGATCAAAAAAATAAAAAATACAAAATTTGTCGTCACACAGCTCCAGTATTCGGTGTAATTGATTAAGAAAGACAAGTATTTCTCAAACGAACGTTACATGTGCGTTGCAAAAAAAGGTTGAAATGATCACAATGAAAAAAGTGATCCCCAAAGAAATTAAGAGCAACTGCTCGCAAAATCTGGTCCGTCAGATTATAAGTACAAAAAAAACACTTACCCTAATAGCTATTGGGCAGTTTACACAATTAAACCTTATACAGGGTTACTTTAACCCAACGAGACCAGCAGCAGGAAATTGAAAGCACTCTTCAACGATCTTCGCCTTACGCCATGAACGCTCGGAGACGATGGTACGAAACGATTTCTGGTGTTCTTGCAAGTAGTCGGTAGCCCTCACTCCTAGGAACCTCGGCAGCATGAACTCTCGAGACGAGATCAAAAATATATACGGCTTCCTTTGCACAAAAAAATTTCCAATAGTTGGTGATAGAATCCCAAAGTGAAATGACCAAAAAAAGCACACAGATATGCACCAAATGGTTGCCGATGTTAAATAAAAATGTATTTAGTAACTTAATTGTAAATAAAGTGCTTCCTACAAAAGATGAAAGAAATCAAAATCTATCGTAACAAAATAAACAGGAGCTTACCATAAGTTACGACGAGATTGAATACTTATAAAAAGGTTTCGCAAATTCAAACGTGTCAACGCAAATCTCAAAAATTTGACCACCAAATGCTTTCTCAATCAAAAATGCACTCGCCCGGTCTTTTCTAATCGTGTGATAAAATATCGCACGCAGGGTCGTACTTAGCACAAACAAATTATTTTAAAAATTTGTTACACGGCCCCCCCCTAAAATGTCTGACCGGGGTCAAGACGGTAACTCGTCTAGATAAGAGAAAAGACCTCAACTGTTCTGGAAAATGGGGGTACGTAGTGTAAGAATCGTTATCGTATACTATTGCAGATAAAACCAAAAAAATCTCCCAAACATTATGGGCTTTAACTAACAAAAAAACTAAACATAAGGTGAATATTCCCAAAGATTACGTCTCGTAATCCTTACAGCCGCCTAAGCGTGAACCTCAAAATGACTGAGCGCGTTGCACTACTACTAGCCACACAAACAACGATCTATTGCACACGGCGCAAAAGCATCGACTTAGATACAAACTTCACCAAAAACGAATACAGCACCACATAGGATCTGTACCCCAAAATTAAACCAAACACTACACTAAAGCGACGTCTGCATTAGTGGTGTCCAAAGAAAAGAATGAACCACATACGGACTCATTCCACACGGCTCGAAAGAGTATCTAAGAGTACACCCCCAGCTGCACAAAAAATGTTTCGGACCAAGGCAATCAGCATCCTTGGAACATAGAAACTTCCCAAATACTAACATAAAAAAATTCAAAAATTCTTGATCATATGACGATCAACAAATCTACTCTACAACAGCAAAGGCAACGATTCTAGTACATGAGATCAGATCTCAGGTTGCGCAATTTAGAACTTCCGGTGTTCTGTTCCTAAATTGAAGTAAAACAAACACAAACAAAAAATAATACTACCCTAAAATGGCTTAAAAGGGTTTAACGCAAATAGTAAGTCAGATGGTCGACCTACATCCTGCAACCGTGGTTTCACTCATCCCTCACGTCGTCTCGTCAAAATCTTCCCGAGGATGCTGTTTCAGGTCTTTGATATGAAATATACCCACGTCTTTACCCCGCTCATTAACTAGTCGGTATGTTAATGGCCCGGTTACCTCACGAACTCTACACCTAACAAATTTGGGAGCTAACTTGCTGTTAAAATGATCTACAGCTTTGGATAAAACAAAATTCTTACGCCAAACGACGTCTCCCACCTTAAAGCGTACGGTGCGCTTTCTAAAATTATACTGCGTAGCATTACGCTTATACGCCATATTCAAACGCTTGATAACATCGCCGTAGAGTTCGTTCAACCGATTCATATCTTGAGCCAGCTTTTCACGGTTAGCGAAAGACAAGTCCTCCTCCCCTAACTCTCTGACGCGACCGTAGTAGTCTCCCCTAACGGGAACTGTGCGACCGAGATTTAAAAAAGAAGGAGTAAAGCCCGTCACCTCGTGAGTAGCTGACCGTATGGCATGGGCTATTTGATGGATGTGCTCGTCCCAAGTACGGTGATTCCCATTTACGTACGATCGTATAGCGGTACCCAATACGCGATTGTATCTCTCGACAAAATTTACTTGTGGGTGGTAAGAGGCGTTGTACCACAAGTGACTTACGCTATAGTCAATCATAAGTTTCTTAAATTCCTTGCTGGTAAATTGTGGGCCGTTGTCCACCATACAAATTTGTGGCACCCCAAATATCAGGAAAACCTGATTCTCCAAAAACTCACAAATTTTTGCGGAACTAGCCTTTCGCAAAGGCTGTACCAGCAGGAACTTAGAAAACCAGTCGCACACCACAAGCAACATAGTATTTCCCTTAATTGACCGCGGAAATGGTCCCATTAAATCGACAGAGATACACTGGAAGGGAAACCGTACCTTCTTCTCGCTACCCATTAACCCGCATCGTCCACCTTGAGATGCTTTAGATGCCAAACATACCTGACACCGACGTATGTAACGACCAACATCCGCACGCATCTTTGGCCAATAATATAACTCGCAGATCTTATTATGAGTTTTTGAAACACCCAAGTGAGCCGAGGTTGGATCATCATGACATTGATGAAGGATCTCGTTACGTCGAGACCTCGGAATCACTTGCTTCCACTCAACCAGATTAGATGTAACGTCGTGGTGGTTGGTTACGAGTTTATACAAAATTCCTGATTCTATGCGCCAGTCAGGAAATTGCGTCGGAGAATGACTAACTTTTGTTAACATACGCCGATACCAGGCATCAAAATCACCCTCAGATAACTCCAAAGATGAGATTTCTAAGGGAGCGCGAGACAAGGCGTCAGGTACAACGTTAAGATTACCCTTCCGATGCACGATATTGAAATTATGCTGGGAGAGACGAACACTCCACCGAGCCAAACGACCTGTAGGATCTTTCATGTTCATGAGCCACAACAAAGAGTGATGGTCAGTAATTACTGTAAAATCAGTACCCTCCACATAGGGCCTGAATTTCTCCACCCCAAAAATTACCGCCAAACACTCACGTTCGGTAACCGAATAATTCCGCTCCGCTTTGTTAAGTGTGCGGGACGCATACGCTATGACGCGCTCGTTATCGCCTTCACCTTGGGTTAGAACGCACCCCAAACCATAATTGGACGCATCGCACTGAATGTAGAATCGCTGATCAAAGTCCGGAGCTACTAAAATAGGAGCCGTAACTAAAAGTTCTTTTAACCGTAAAAAGGACGCTTCGGCTTCAGGTGTCCATACAATGGACTGTCGCTTAACCCTACCCTTAATCAACTCGGTAATAGGAGCTGAAAGAGTCGAAAAATCCGGTACAAAACGTCGGTACCAACTAACCATGCCGATAAAACGTCTAACTCCCGTAACGGTAGTAGGTCTTTCTAACTTAGTAATGGCTTCCACTTTAGCAGGGTCTGTATGTAGTCCGGCTTTGTCAACCACGTGCCCTAGGAATGTTAAGGATGCTCGACAAAATTGACATTTTTCCCAGTTAATAGTTAAGTTGGCCTCCTTCAAGCGAGCATGTACCTGGTCAAGTAAGCGCAAATGCTCTTCAAAAGTGCTGGAAATGACCATTATGTCATCCAAATAAATAAAAACATTTTCTCCCAACAAGGGACCAAACAAATTTTCCATCAGCCGTTGAAGAGTAGCAGGTGCATTTGATATACCAAAAGGCATAACCGTAAACTCAAATAATCCTCGACCAGGTACGGTAAAGGCAGTTTTTTCACAAGATTCGGGAGAAAGAGGGACTTGATAAAAGGCTTTTCGCAAGTCGATGGTCGTGATATATCTAGCATCCCGGAGCCTCATCAAAATATCCTCCAACCGAGGAATCGGGAAGGCATCCAACTTAGTCAATTTATTGAGCCGCCTTGCGTCATAACAAAGGCGATACGAGCCGTCAGTCTTCTTGACAAGCAAAATTGGAGAGGACCACGGAGAGTTGCTAGGCCTAATAATGTTTTGTTCCAATAGTTTGTCAAGTTCGGCATACACAATTTTCCGCATTGCCGGCGAAAGCGGATAGGCTCGTTGTTTAACAGGGGCAGCATCCCCGGTATTAATTTCATGAATAACCTTATCGGTTCTCGTCAACTTGTCACTATTTAGCGTTTTAAATTTATCTTTTATACCGGTGAGTGCAACTTGTTGTTCTATATTTAGATCACTAACTTCTCTAATAAAATTGATTGAATCAATTTTATTCACAAAAAACTGATCTTGCTTGAAATCTACAGTTATACCAAATAATTTGCAAAAATCTACCCCTAGCGTTAGACAGGTACCAATACTACGGCATACTACAACATCTAAAGGACGGACCACTCCACAAATCGAAATTGGCAAAATAACCCTACCTAAAATATTTTGCAGAGTTCCGTCAGCTGATCGCAAAGTTACTATGCCATCCTTGGTAAAATTTAGATCTAACTGATCGATTAAATAGTGACCCTCAGTGCCTAGAATCGAGATACTAGCACCAGAGTCCAACAAAGCTGTCAATTGCACCCCCTTTATAGATAAGTCGACGTGAGGTCGTTGGTCCGACCTGGGATGAGTGAACAGAGTGGAAGTATTGGCAGTGGATCCGCAAAAAGCGCTAAGTTTTACTAACCAATCCCCCCAACCCTGTTTGTCGACCTTGATGGCGTTTATAAGTGACGCGCCGCGACGCCACTTCGCCCAGACACGTTTTTTGCATGATTACCCTTGCACGTGGCTGTGGTAACACCGGGACTTCCGCACGTAAAACAAAACATCTTGCGAGGCTTGGAGCAATTCGAAAAGAAATGACCCTTCGCCGCGCAATTCCAACAAACCCCCCATCGAGAGGTTTTAGAGGGCTGAGCTACAGACTTCGCAACCGTGGGTTCCGCTACGGCCGACGCCGAAAGCTCTTTAGTTGTGGTCCAACTGACTAAGCGCTCAGCAGCTTGCGCTGCTTGGATGAAATCAAGCTTATTATTTAATGTAGCTGTCCCCATTGATAAAGAAATTTGCGGAGACATGTTTTTCCTAATCACCCACAATTGCTCGTCCTCTGAAGGAGGAGGGTTAATCCTACTAAATTTACTGAACATTGATTCTATATACGTTCTCACGGCTTGTCCAGGAATTTGTTTACAGGTCCGCACCTGCTCGAGATACTCTCGATCAAAATCAAGAGATAAAAATCGGATCTTAAATTCTCTCATCAATTGTTCCCAAGTGGTAACGTTGGAGCTTAGGCTACGATACCATGTCAACGCTTCCCCAGAAAAAAATTCAACCGCCTTGTCGAATAATTCAGTAGCCGTCACCCCCCTTGAAACAGAAAGTTCCTTCGCTCGTTCGATAAATTCGAACACAGTTTGGAAGTCCCCACTTCCATCAAAATGAAGTCCCCACTTATACACAGCCACATGGTCAGGCTTACGCTGTTGTAGCAAACCCGCGAGAGCAGTTACCAAATCATTGGTTGACGCCGGAGGGTTTAATAGAGAGGATTTCCTCAATGGAGTACCAATTTCGCTACTATTAGGTATGTTCTGATCATCAGACGCATCAGAGTCATCCCCTAACTCGATTAACTTCTCCACCCGTACCCTAAGCGTTCTAGCTTCTGTGAGTAAACTGTCACGATCGTCCTTAAATCCTGCACCTTGCATGATATCCAATCGGTTGGTATAATGTGCTAATCGATGAGTGACTATTTCTAATATAGGTGAATTTAATTGCGATTCTAATTTAGATATTTGTTCGGCAAGTTCTTGTAATGCCTTAGCACATATTTTAATATCCAACCGAGGATCATTTGGCGTATATGTATGTAAGGCCAGCTTTGAATTGAACTTCTCATCCCGAAGCAACTTTTTCAAGTCCTTTCTACGAGTAGCAAGGTGCGTGATCGTAAGATCGTAACTACGAAACTTTAATTCTACCTCAACCTCTTCGCGAGTTAATGCCGCAACGTATCCCGACATGATATTACCAAATGAATAGACGTAAAATAATACTAATGGGTAACCGTACGCAAATTAAAAAAATGGCTAAGCGAATAATCAAAAAAATGTAACAATCTCGTCCTAAAACTGTGCTATCCAATACAGCAAAAATATATCCACTAATAGTGAAATCAACAAATCAACAACAGTACTGGAGATAGCAAAAACTACAACTAAGGAAGCACCTTATTCACAAAATAATCAAACACAAAAATGTTTGATAGCAAAAAAATGCAATAGCAAATCAACAATGTAATATTATATAGGTAGATACTACTAAAAATTGCAATTTAAATTGTCTCGAGGTCCAGCTGCTTCTGCTCCCTGAAATGAAAAACACGCAAAAACCAGCAAAAACCCCTTCGCGACAACCGAAAACTGCACTGAGCGACAACAATTCTCTCGGAGGAACTACCCTGCAGGAATTCGCGAAAAAAATTGGGCCCCACGTTGGGCGCCAGTGAAACGAAAATTGAGGTTTTCCCTTGCGGGCGAGCTCAACTTTCCTCTCACGCTGGAAAACCAGCTTAAATTTGGTGAGAGTGCCCTAGATGGGATAACTAGCTGCTTTAAAAATGCGCAGAGCGATGGCGTCGGTTCAAGAAAGTTCCTGCAATTGTAGCTCCCCAGAAAAGAAAACAAGTTAAACAATAACAGTTTATTTCCTTTAAAATATAAAGGATCAAAAAAATAAAAAATACAAAATTTGTCGTCACACAGCTCCAGTATTCGGTGTAATTGATTAAGAAAGACAAGTATTTCTCAAACGAACGTTACATGTGCGTTGCAAAAAAAGGTTGAAATGATCACAATGAAAAAAGTGATCCCCAAAGAAATTAAGAGCAACTGCTCGCAAAATCTGGTCCGTCAGATTATAAGTACAAAAAAAACACTTACCCTAATAGCTATTGGGCAGTTTACACAATTAAACCTTATACAGGGTTACTTTAACCCAACGAGACCAGCAGCAGGAAATTGAAAGCACTCTTCAACGATCTTCGCCTTACGCCATGAACGCTCGGAGACGATGGTACGAAACGATTTCTGGTGTTCTTGCAAGTAGTCGGTAGCCCTCACTCCTAGGAACCTCGGCAGCATGAACTCTCGAGACGAGATCAAAAATATATACGGCTTCCTTTGCACAAAAAAATTTCCAATAGTTGGTGATAGAATCCCAAAGTGAAATGACCAAAAAAAGCACACAGATATGCACCAAATGGTTGCCGATGTTAAATAAAAATGTATTTAGTAACTTAATTGTAAATAAAGTGCTTCCTACAAAAGATGAAAGAAATCAAAATCTATCGTAACAAAATAAACAGGAGCTTACCATAAGTTACGACGAGATTGAATACTTATAAAAAGGTTTCGCAAATTCAAACGTGTCAACGCAAATCTCAAAAATTTGACCACCAAATGCTTTCTCAATCAAAAATGCACTCGCCCGGTCTTTTCTAATCGTGTGATAAAATATCGCACGCAGGGTCGTACTTAGCACAAACAAATTATTTTAAAAATTTGTTACATGTTTCTTTTGATCCAAAATTAAATTGTTTTCGGTCGAGACAATTCACTTCAAACGTATTTTTATTATTTAATCATAGCTTTTGCGAACAAACCCCATCAGTCAGGACGAGGCAAAAAAATAATTGAAATATGCTGAAAAACATTCATTTCGATCATGAAATACAAAACAATTTAAAATTAAAATTAATTATGCTTTGTTTAGAATTTGTTTAATATTATAATAAATACCTCATAATATAATTTATTTGGAAATTTTGCCAAAATGTACATTTTATCCGAATAGAACCAGTTAGTTTTACTTAAAATAGAAGTTTTAATTAACTTTACTGCCGGCGACAATGAAGTATTTTAGTACTTTGCTTCAAGAGACCGGAAAAGTAATGAAGTAATGTACTAATTTCATAATTTCTATATAAAATTTGTATTTAGTAGTGTTAGTGCAGGGCTAAATAAACGTTTTTAATATTATTATTATTGCTGTACCTCATCATTTTGCTTTAAAACAACTGCGTGCACGAGAAGATAAAAGTTGAAAGTACAAGTAAAATTATTAGTTTTCATCATTTTCTATTAATCTTTTTGATTGGGTTTAACTGAACAAATCAATAATAAATAAAAAGAAATACAAAAATACGATAAAAAAACCTTTCATTGCCTTTTTGTAAACGAAGACATTTTAAGATTATTGGTAAGTTATTGTTGTGTTGAAAATTATTTCAAAGTGCTGCTGCTAATTATGCCAAGAATAATAATTAAAATGTATTACCCTAGAGCTAAATTTGAAAATGATTAAAATGTAAACTTTCAATTTGAGAATATACAGTAGGTGCATTGTTTAATTAATCACTGTGAACCTAGCATATCAACTATTAGCATCTCAAAAAAAAACTTCAGATTTGCTTGCATCCAGCATAGTTCTACAGTTCCTGATAGTTTTAAACAATAGTTCAGTTGATTTACCTCTAAAATCACGTATTATAAAAATGAGATGCCAACTTCACGAAAAACATACAGCATCTCATTAGATTTAAAGTATTTGAGCATCGAGGCGTTGAATTCAGCATAGTTCTACACATTCCGATAGTTTTAAAAATAGTTCCGCTGATTTACCCTTGAAATTGCGATTTTTGGCAATGAGATTCCAACTTCACATCAGACATTATAACATCTCATGAGATTTAAAGTATTTGAGCATAGGGAAGTTGAATAAACCATAGTTCTATACATCCTAATTAATTTTAAGGATAGTTTTATTGAATCAAACTCAAAATGAAATTTAAAGGATATTATTTTCATGAGAGCTGATACTCTGCGCCGCGTTCTGAGCTTTTCCGATGTTGTAAGCTTTAGTTTTTCAGCATACCATCGAAATGAGTTCCGGCATCTAATTGTACCAATATAGTTCTAAACAATTGTTTATTGCCGTAGCAAGTATGGAACTATGAGATGCTGATAGTTTTAGACGAGTTCTGGGTTCCATCGTTGGTTCAATCGACAGTTCTGATCCTTCTGCAATCCAGAGTTAAGAGTTCCGGCCTCTGATGATACCCACATAGCAAAAAACAATTGTTTATTACTGTAGGAAGTATAGAACTATGAGATGCTGATAGTTTTAGACGAGTTCTGAATTCCATCGTTGATTCAATCGACAGTTCAGAAGGATCAGGAGGATCAGCGGAACTATTTTTAAAACTATCGGAATGTGTAGAACTATGCTGAATTCAACGCCTCGATGCTCAAATACTTTAAATCTAATGAGATGCTGTATGTTTTTCGTGAAGTTGGCATCTCATTTTTATAATACGTGATTTTAGAGGTAAATCAACTGAACTATTGTTTAAAACTATCAGGAACTGTAGAACTATGCTGGATGCAAGCAAATCTGAAGTTTTTTTTTGAGATGCTAATAGTTGATATGCTAGGTTCACAGTGATGTTTAATTAGCGTCGAAAGAACAAACAAGTTTTGCATATATTATGCGAGACTAAATATAAACCGTAATCTTCCCCAGATAGGGAAAAATAAAGTATTTCAAACTATTTTTCAAAATATGCTTAACTTTTTGTTATCTGCTCTGTTGTTAGGGTTGGCTTTAAAATTGTTTGGAAGAGTCTATGTAGATTTATATTAATAAGCATAATTTATCCGATGATCGGTTGATATGATGGTGAATAAGACAATATACTATTTTTTTATAAAAAAATGTTACCAGCACAACATATTAATGATTAAATTAGCCCATCCAATAGTATTATGCCAAATGCTGATATTACAAAGGTAAATAATTAAAAAAATAATTGAAGGATTATACTGAGAAAACCTATATTTACTTTTGAATTTAAAAATCTATTGCAAAGAAAATGAATAAACTGAAGAGAATTCGAAATACCAGCTTTGGTATATCCTCTACTGTCATTTACATAGAACACGAAGTGATTGGTAGATATACTAAATGATAGATCTATGACGTCAAAGAAAACTGCTATATTATCTCGACGTCAAAAGTCTCTAATCTTAACGATTCTACTAATCCGTAGAAGAATCTGATGCTTTTTCAAAGTACGTCATCATTTTATTTTATTATTAGTATATATAGCATTTCAAACTTCATAGAAAACTATACACTATAACGTACATAATACGTCTTACAAGTACTTTCATAAGCAATATAAACGTCAAAGAGAACGATCTTGGTTATGTTTCTTAATTTCTCACAGCTTTTTTTGTCATTTTGTCTATTTCGTAAAACTTGTATTCAACATCAAATTTATAATAAAAAAATGGCTAGCATTTAATATTTTTATTTAAATTGTTCGCCATCTATCGGTGCACGCCATCTCTTCTTATAATTATATAATCCTACAGGATTATTAACCCTTTCGGAAATGAGATTATTGTAAAAATCCAGGCTTAACGAAAATATTTGGCTTACCGAAATTACTAGTGCCCAATTTAGGCCCGCCTCGTTGGCCCACCTTGAGATACATGAAAATGAAATTTTTAATTATAAAATAAAACCTCTGAGATTTTTGCTCTTTAATAAATTATTGCTAAAGAAGTAATCAGTATTTAAAAATATAACTTCCATTAGAAAAGTAATTGCTTAAAATAAATTGTCTTGACAGATCAAAATAACCAAATTTAATTTATAATTTGAAATTTGCATGTTTTCCGAGAAAAGCAATTCCTTCTAAAAAGCTCTTGTTTTACTTTTGTATTTCCAGTAATAATTAAAGAGCGAATATCAGAACAAACAAATTTAATTTACAATTTGTAATTCATATATAGTTTTCCGAGATAACTGCCTAATATTAAAATTTTATTTTTATCCTTAATTGAAGGACTAAGTTGTTAGCATTGGAGAAATAGGTTTCAGTTAAAGCAAATTATTTCTTCTGTAACACTTTAGTTATTCATTTTCAGGGACGGCTTGTCGGGGTAGGCCGAGAGGCAGTCCCACACTAATCCAACAAGTAAAATTCAAAACTCGTCGGTTTTACACCCATTTTTATGCCCTCCGGGTTTATGCCTAACCACCTAAATTCCTCATAAGCCGCCACTGGTAATGACTAATGAACGTTACTCTCATGTTGATTTCTTTATTCATGTATGGCAACAAAGTGAATAAACATGTTTTCAACATGTCAAAGGAAACAATTAATATTACCTAAGTTCGCATTTTTTTTACAACTTTCAAAACATTGTGTCCGATAGTTTTTCTAGTTATTAACAATGTGAAAAACCATCGCTTTTTTTACCTAACGAAAATGTTTAACTCGGCGAAAATAGGAATGGTGCGGGTTATATCACAGTAAATATGAATGATACAAACTCTACCTGTAGAAATAATGCTATACGCAAATAATTTCTAACTTTATTGGAGCTTGAAAAATCGAGAGGTAGAAAATGTGAAATAATTTCCATGAAATTTGAGAAATTTTAAAATGCAGAGAAAAAATAGTTAATAACATGAAAGTGTTCCTCGATTATTGCAAAATAAAATTTTAAATCAAAAATTTTCTAATCTTGGAGTTATTTCTTTGTAAGAAAGAAAACATATAAATATAAATATAAATCTATAAATATGATTTTACTGTTTTTTTTTATTGTATAAAGCTTTTTTATTATTAAAACTTTCATTAAAGGAAATTTCGTAAGGTTTTTTTTTTAGAATCTGATGACGACACGCGTACGATTGATGTATATAAGAATCAAAGAAAATACCAGAATTCTTAAAAATAATTTTTTTTAAATCTAATATTTTATTATTAAAGTTTTTTGAATCGAAGAATATTTTAAAGAAAATGAACAACTCATTTGATCATGGAAAATGTTGTAGTTAGATAGCAGAGGTTATGCTTTATTCCATTACAGGACACAATATTAAAAGTAATTTTATTATATTTATTCTTATAAAAATATGCTCGTTAATCAGATATACAACTTTTAAAGCTAATGGAGCTCTCGTACAAGTCCATACTATTAATTCAGCTCAGTTTGTGGACACACAAAATGAAGTATATAAATGGTTTGTAAGAACATTTTATTTGACTTTTCAATTTAAATAAAGTAATAAATTACAAAAGCATTAGATTTTCTCTAAATATTCTCCCAAGATGAGATAACAAAAAAATTATTCATATTTAAAAAAAATTTAAAACTTTTAATCAAGATTAGCGAAAGCTCAATATTATAATATTTACATTTCTCTATTGTTTTTTATTCATATTCCTATCATAGATGAACGAAATATTGAAAAAAATATTGAAAGATTTTGTTCAAAAATAGAAAAAGTTCTGATTAGATTTAAGAAGTTTTAAGTGAAATTTGATTATTTGGTAATTAGTGGTTGATTGTTTTAAAATTTAAATTTTTGATGGTATAGCCGAATATTATGTTACAAATGCTTGACGTGACAACGCAAGTATTAATGTTGAATATAAAATAATTTAACATCGAATTTATTAAAAGTTTAAAATTGTAAATGTTGGAAGTTTTAACACAAAGAATAATTTTTAAAAAAGTGCAAGATCAAGTAAGTATTCTAAACTACATAATACTTTGCCGATAATTTGAAGAAAATTTTATTTTATACGAAACGAACAAATAATAGACAAATCGGAGACGGCGCGGTGTTAGCAACATGGTACGGTTCTAACAAAAAACGCTTTATTTTATATAATGTATTATAGCAATTACTCAGTCAATAAAGACAAAAATCGAAAAATTTAATTTTTGTAGGATTACGTAGTTATTCAGATTCTAAATTATTTGTCCACTCTCACCGCCATCGACATCTTGAAAGGATTTCGAATTATTTTATAAATACTTTTTTAGTATTAATCATACTAATCAAAGCAATGCAAATTGTTAATAATTGTCATCTTAATGGATGGATATGTGGTTCAGGTAGTGAAACTTGATATTATCCATACGAATATTTAAAAAAAGTTGGCGATAGTAAATTATACTTACAGTGTGCTTTATTTGTGAAAACTTAAGGGCATGATTTTACCGACGACGATAGTTATAATAGTTAAATGTAATAGAGAGAGACCGAAATATGTTACAATTTCTCGATACTTACGAAATGTATTATACATTCAGGAATAACAAAAGCAGAAATATGTAAAATTTAAAGTTATGTTATTAACTCAGAAAGTTAGCCGAACAACTGCTGACTCTAAGGTAATCGGGTCGAATCCGGTAAAGTAAAAATCGGTGAAGTAAAAATGAAAAGCGATAACTGAACGTTCTGCTACGTATTCTAAGGGGAACGCTGCCAGTTTCAACTAACCCACATCGTTCCTTTCATGTTCTGATGGAATCATGGGAACAGTGACAGGACAGTTTTTAGATTGTACAACCTGGAGGATCTGTCTGTCTTTTCTATCGTAATGCTTGTTCAATTAGTTTGTTTTAAGTTATCAACAGAATAAGAGCAGATGGGAAAACTCAGAAGTCGGCCTACGGACAAGAAGATTCATCCCTGACATCCGCACCAAATGCCAATGCTCACCGGTAACGGATGTTTTAATGAAAGGCACTAAACAGAAGACAAACCAAAAAGATAACATCACCCTAGCTTCAAAAGTAGCAAATTGTAGGTAAGGGAGAGATTTTAGTCAGTGCAAATCTGACACTACTGCCATAGATGGTGTCTCGTACGTATCTTCGTAAGAAGATTCAATGAGTATCAAAACTTAAGCACTTAACTTTTACTGATGAAGTGAAAATCTTCTAAAAACAGGCCTCTGGTTTTTTAGTAATAGGGGATCATCACACCAACTCCCATTTGCTCAATTAGTGCTTAAGTTGTGATACTAATTGAATGACATAAAGTCAAGATACATTAAAGTTTTACGACAAAAGCTTTATAATATTATATATTTCTCCCTCAATGCACCCACCTGTTCAGAAGGCTTAAAGCCCGGAGTACTTACATAAGGTAATTAACTTGAGAACACGTAAAGAACAATCCATAACAATAAATAAGTAAATTTAGAAATCGAGAACAATCAAAACAGTTTTTAATTTCAAACAATTCAGAACTATTTATACTATTTCAGAAAGTAGATTTCTGACTTTCAACTGTTTTTCAAATATAGTTTGCTCTCTATGCAATTTGTATAACAGTAGGTTTCGCTCTAATGTTAATTTGTGGCTGACAATCATTGATCGAATACTTTTTATGTCGACATTATGAACTATCAGTTACAGTAAACCACACTCGCCAACTTCAACCGTATTTGATATCCCATTAGAGTAATTATTATTATTGTACATTGCAGAATCAAATTTATTACTAAAGTTCTGTGTAAACCTTCTGTAAAGTATTCTTTAAGATTTATTTTTGAATTTTTTTCTTAACATCTGATGCTTGTAAGCAATCAACAGCTTCAAACTTTCAATTTCTAATTTTAAAAGGCTGGCCAACACGTACCGTCTATCTGCGGTCCTTAGTAAGAGCATATTATTATTATATACTTACTATTTCGTAATGAAGTACTTACTTGCATAAAATAAAATTATGTAATGCAAAATTTACAAAAATATGATCTTTTGGTTCACAAGAAGTACGAAGTTCTTCGCGAGGGAAGAAAGTTCAATTGGTTTTTTAAGGTTTTTCCTAATTAAATTTGATATAACATGGTACCTCTCATTTTACATGTTCTGTGTGGAACCAGCAGCAAAGTTTATAATTAAAAATTTAAAAAAATCACAGAAAATAGAGTAAAAGAATTTGCTACTATCTACTCGTATTGAAAAATAAATTATTTAATACAAAAGATGTCATACAGCTTTAAATATTAAAAAATTTACTTTTTCTTCAATTTTTAATTAAAACATGATGTCTTGAGCTACTATTGTTGATAACAATAGTGACAATCAAAAAAATAATGAGTATAAAGTAACTAAAAAAAGTAAGAATTACACGACACTGCTTTTTTATTAAAAATATTCTAGAAGCAAACATGAAATGTCATTTGAAATATCATTTTATTTATAAAAGTAAGCATTTTCTGTTTAAAGGTAAACAAAGAAATGTTTAATAAATTTTTAAAATTAAATTTTGATGAACAGTTTGAACTGAGAAAATAAGATTTATTAAAATTTCATGTAACCGCGATAATTTCAACACATTTTGAACAAAAATAGCAAAAAATTCTAAATAAGAAATAAAATCAAGTTCATTTATGTATATTAAGTTGAGAAACTTGGAATTAATGAAAAAGAAAGAAAGATTATAAAATGATCGTAAATGGGAATTTTAATTAAATTTTTTAATTTAAATTAGTGTAAATTAAAATATAATATTAATTAAAATTTTTTTATTACGGTTTGTTCGAGTTGGAAGCTTACGATTTAGGTACCAATTGGCGCCAACGCTTATAGTGCGCAAATTTTACCGTGAGACAGGCATAGCCGGATAAGCACATGAAAAGTGCCCCCGCTCCGAAAATTTTATCCTTTAAGTATGTTATGTAAGTGTAGTTGAAAACGTTACTCACAAATTTTGAGCTCAAAAAATTTTGAGCGTCCAAAAATTGAAAAAATATTCCAACTCGAATACGGCTATAATAATGCATGCACACCCCGACGAAGCATATTATATGTTTTCCGCTCGTGTACGCATCTGTACGAAAGGTCGCCACCAATTTGGTAATTTTGTAGCTTTTCAGTTGACTTTTTTCTCTGTGGAATATCGTAGGTATCTACTTGATTTTTAAAAATATAAAAATCTAAAAAACTTTCGAGAAAACCAAAAATATTGCAATTGTTCTGAAAACATTGAAAGTCGTTTTTCTGAAAAGAACTCGCTATTTTTTTTAATATTAAAATAAATGTTTTAGGAAGAATCCCTTATATTCCCTCCACATTTCAATATCGATTTGTTGTTATTTTCGTAGATATTAATTTTTGTTTTTATATTTACGTAGGTGTATTTTCACCACGTTAAATCGATATAAAACTAATGAAAAATTATTAAATTAAATTTAAATATTAAAATATTTCATTTTTTTTACAAAAACAAGAATCCAACCTCAAATATTTGGCTAGGTATGTACTCATAATAATATGAATATTCTGAACTAAATACTTTTAATTAAAATTTACTAATATCACTATATATATTTTTAAAATAGGATGGGTACCTAATTTGTTGTTGAAATAAGGGAAGTATTACATTTTAAAAGTAAACATGTATTTTTACATTTATTATTTCTTAGTAAATGCTAGATGGTTAGTTTTCTATTACAATAATGGTTATTTTAAGCTTTGCTGCAGGTTAAACTTCAATTTTTGCATTAAACATAAAATGTGAAAATTTTATATAAAATATTATCTATCTAGTTACTAATTAAAATTAAATTCAAACTAGCTTATCCGATGCTTATAGCTATGCCAAATTTTAAAATTTAAATTAATAAATATTTGAAGGAATATTTATTATTTTTTAAATAATACTTATTTTAACATCGAATTAAGTATACCAATTTTGAAAGTAAATTTTAACTTTTTAATTAATTAACTGTATTTCACAGATATATTCATATGATAAACCACAAGAAATAAATTTTTTTTGGAAGGCCATTCAAATGTTATCTGAATAATATCTACATTTTAAAGTACTTAACATGTTAAAACTTTAACATGACGCAAGTAAAATTAACTGTTTAATTAGTATTAAAATTATTATCTACTATATAAAAAATATAGAAATCATATATATAATTTCAATCTTCTCAAATCATTAAGTAAAAAGTTTTTTTTAGAAAAACGATTTTATTTATTTTTTTAAAAATTCTTTACATTATCGAAATACATACCCCCTAAATATATTATAATATTTTTTATATAATAATTTTGAAAAATAACATTATTTATTTGGAAATCTTAAAATGCCACTATCGGGCTGTCAGAACTTTTCTGAGATGAAAAAAATATGGTTCTCAATACTTGTCCCAAATACTTATATACAAATAAGTATGTAAATATAATAAAAAACAAAATTAAATTTTGATTAATAAACAGCAACCGAAAAAATATTTAATTACTTTTATGCTTTCAGTAAATTGAATTTCTGATGAATAGGAAACTTAAATTATTTATATTTTAATTATAATATAATCCCAATAATAATTTATACCGTACAATTTCTTGTTCAGTCCTTGCCAGGAAAATAACGTTATGTCATTTACGATATTGGTATAGTGTAAGATTATAATCACTAATCAAATGAGTGTTTTGGATAATTCCATATGAAATGAAATTATAAATTCAAATAGCTAACAATAATAACTTTTGTGCTATATTTGAGAAAATAGTATAATCCTAAAGATGTCCTTTGTTAATTAATTATAATTAATTAATAAGAAACATTTCTCTGACTTGACAGCTTTCCACGTAAAATTTTGTTCGTACAAACAGCTTCTGACAAAACTTGGACGTATTACTAAGAACAGAGGTATACTATATTGAAAATACACAACTAGGTATACGAAGTAATTTTTAAAATACTTCTAAGATAGCAGGTTCATAAGAGCAAATCTTGTAAAAAGTTAGATGTTACTTTCAATGGATTCATTTTGGTATTGAAAGTTGTTTAATAGGTTTTTTAGTACGGTGCAATTGTTTTTTCAGTAGCAACAATTGCATCTAAAATTGAGCAGGTTTATATTTTTTTCTTCATTTTACGATTAATTAAAGGTTTTTTCCATGAATAATTTCAATCTGTTTAATATTTCTGAAACGTTAATTAAATCAGTAGGTTGACAGTAAACAACGATATGTTGAGGGTACTTCATTAAATATTCTAGTATAAATTAACTTTTAAATTTTCATGATTCATAATTAAATTTTAAGAATATTTGAAATTATATTAAAATCTTATTTAAATATTTCAAATAAATTGCGTAGTAATTTTTTTACCAACACGTATTTGGATTTGATACAATAATTGTGCTATAATATTATTTCTTACAGAAATTTTATTTTGTGGTTGTCAACAACTGACATGAAGTGAATTGAAATGGATTACATCATTTGAAACATATCACGAAGCCATCGTTGACGAAAACTTTAAATATCTTTCTTCTTAACCTTTAAAGATGGCGGCGGTTCCCCAAAGCTGATTGAATTTTTACAGAAAATTAATGAACATAAATTTATCTAATACCTATATATTTCAGTTTTTAAAATATACTTACTTTAGCCGCAAATTTTCCACAACGTTACATTCGTGCTCGTTATATATTATTTTTTTAAACTTATAATGGTACCTATACAATAAATTATAATGTTGACGTGTAAATATATAATATTACGTGTTATATGTGGGGACACACTTGTATGATTAATTAACTGTCAATAACTTGTCATTGTCAGATATCAATTTTTTATCCTAGTCAATTCCCAATGAAAACAAAGTTAATTAAAAAATATTTACACATCTGCAATAAAGTATAACGTGGAATTTTGTCGTCAAAATTTCTAAAAATAAGTTGTGAAGTGATGTATAAATACCGAATCATTTAATAATTAAAACTACCGTGTAAATATAAAATTATTAAACAAAAATTGGTTCTAAAAAATGAAATAAAAGTAATTAATTAATTTTGATGTTTTTTTACATTGATCCAAGCTAAGGAAAGCAACCTTTTCTAGACCACATAGTGGATTATGCAACTAGGGCATAAAATAGCTTATTCATCGCGAGGTGATTTTACATAACATGCAAAAATATATATTAAATTGATGGTATACTACGTGATTTGTAATGAATTTTTGAAAATAAAATTAATAACAATTTTTCTAAGCTGTACAGGGTGAGCCAATTTCGATAGTTCTTATGGGAAACTCGGTAACTAAAAGAGATATCAAAAAACGGATGGCGCATCCTCGATCTCTTTTTTCGAGAAAAGCTCAATGGCCAAAACCGGAATTCGCTGTCTTTGTTTGTTTTCGAGTTATAGCTAAAAGTTCGAATTTTCGACTTTTCGATAAATGTTGATATCTCGGTTGTTTTTCATTTTATCAAAAAAATGTTAAGACTTCCTTCGGGCACTTTTTTAATATCAATAAAATGGGCTAAAGAGATTTAAACATCTCTCTCAGTTTCAGAGCTATAGCATAAACTTGTGTTTTTTTAAATGGAAACAAGAGATGATAATAATATTTTTAAATATCGTTTTTTTATCCCCTTTTCAACGATATATAACATGACATATAACAATAACAAAAATATTATAAAATTGTAGAAGACCGAAAATTTAAATATAATAATAACATTTTTAGTAAAAAACAATCAAAATTTTAAATTCTAACAAATATTAAAGTAAAGATCAAACCGTAGTCTATTGTTTTTAATACATAATTTGGTTAAAACAAAACACTACCAAACCATTATTGAAATTTAAAACATTTCCACCAATTGTTTTCTAAATTATTAAAATAAAATATTATAGTTACTAAGATTTAAAAATTAATCACAGCAACTAAGGAAATATTCGCTTACTGAAAAACAATTGGTGTAAATGTTTTAAATGTCAATACCTAATGGTTTAAATGTGTAGTGTTTTGTTTTAACCAAATCATGTATTAAAAACAATTATACTACGGTTTGATCTTTACTTTAATTTTTGTTAGAATTTAAAATTTTGTTTGTTTTTTACTAAAAATGTTATTATTATATTCAAATTTTCGGTCTTTTATAATTTTATAATATTTTTGTTGTTGTTATATATCGTTGAAAAGAGGATAATAAACGCTATTTAAAAATATCATTTTCAACTATGGTTTCAATTTAAAAAAACACAAGTTTATGTTATAACTCTGAAACTGAGATAGATATTTAAAATATCTTTAGCCCATTTTATTGATCTTAAAAAGGTGCCCGAAGACAGTGTTAACATTTTTTTGATAATTTGAAAAACAACCGAGATATCGACATTTATCGAAAAGTCGAAAATTCGAACTTTTGACTATAACTCGAAAACAAAAAAAGATAGCAAATTCCGGTTTTCGCCATTGAGCTTTTCTTGAAAAAAGAGATCGAGGATGCGCCATCCGTTTTTTCATATCTCTTTTAGTTACCTTATTTTACGTAGTAAGAAAAATTGAATTTCTACCATTTATTTATTTAACCTTCAAAAATGTATTATTCATCACGGCATCCCTTCAATTTGCTAATTAATTTATTTTTTCATTTTATATCGAATATGTTTTTCTTTATTGATTTTTTTCAAAAGTTTTTATATTTTTATTACGGGCTTTTAGGCCATCGCCAGCATTTAGTGTTTTGAATTACCGCAGGAGAGCTTCCAGATCCGCGCTTATTTTCAACTTTACAGGACTGGGCTTTGCAAGTCTCTCAGTTCCGTATTGCTTAATTTTAATTTTACAGATAGGAACTGAGTTTCAGAATGCAATATTTTATCAGTTGTGGATATTACGACAAAGATATGTCGAATGTGTTAAATTATTTTTATTTAATTAAAAAGTAAATAAACATAAATTTTTTACCGCTTATTTGTTTATTATTATATCGCCGCGTGTTTCTCATACTAAAAAATGCAATAATATTCCCACACATTTGTACTTTTTAAACACAATTTGAGTTAATTTCTGAGTAGTCTTTTGAATATATACAATATACAAACTTTTTCATTATATAACAAGTGTACCAGAGAGCGCTAAAAGGTTAAATATGTACTGGATTTGCTACTAAATTTAATATTTATTTTGCACGCTTGTTAGTGTTAAGGATTATTTAATTTTTGAAAACATGAAATTTTTTCATTATCTAATATCTCGTCGATTATTGCGTTCGTTGCGTATTATATTTACTATAATATGTATTATTAGATTGATTAGAGAACTAAGTTGTTTGAAAATCATTGGACTTTAATTTACTGGCTTTACTTAAGAGTTAATGTAGATACTATTAATTACTTAATTTCTGGGCTATTTTAATCAAAATATGAATTTGACCGATTAGACTATTAATTTTAATTAATGCATCTCTCGCACATCTTCTTCCTTCAGTCGTTCTCATTTATAAATTCAAAAAACTAGTCGAATCAAAGAAGGATAACCTAAATTCCAAGATATAAAACTATAATTTAATGAAATTATTGACATGTCTATTTTTTTGAAATGCCAAGACGTCGAAGAACGTTAAAATTATTGTCGATTTCTAAATTTGTACTTAGAATTTCTCGTTAAACTCAATTCGTGCATGAAAACTTTTGATGGCACCAAAGTTTTTTATTCGTACCTAGTCATCTTTTTCTACATTTCAACGAGTGGATTCCAATTTTAATTTTTTTTGTGAATTTGCGTATCATCAAAGTTTAATCTCCATGCAAAAATATTTTTATATAAAATATAAGTGTTTCACACTTTGAAGAATTCGTAGCCCTTGTTATACCAAGTTTAACAAAATATTTATTTCATAACTAAGTTTCGTAAGATACAGTCTTTTTTGCGAAAACACAATTATTATGCAAAACAATTTAATTGTTTGAAATTGAATTAACAAAATATTGAAATAAAAGTAAACGTTCAATGTATGGATAATAAACGTGATTATTCCCGAGCCAGTTTTCATTACCAAGCCATATTACTATTACGTATTTTTAACATTTAAAATCCACTAAGAAGAACTCAACAAAAAGAAAGTTTCATTAAAATTAAGCGCAATTTGGATTTAAACATTAAAATTTTCAATACAAAAAACGTTGGATTACAAAACTGCACAATTTGGGTCTACAATTTGATATGCACATCGTTGTATAGATTTATCGCAAACAATTTTTTTAGTGTTGTCAAATTGTCGACCGAAACCCATGTTAAATTGTTTGACTTCCATCAAGACCAACCGAAGCGCTGAGAAGGTTTAATGGTTATTGATATAACGTACGTATATGGCTTAACGCTTAAGAACATGTTTATAAAGTTTGTTTCGAATAGCCCAGAGCTTAATTCTGAAGTAATTTTACATTCATTACTGGTGTACATCGAATTACATTCTTTATTGCATCCATGTTAGTACGAAAATGATTAATTGGGTTCATTTAATCATGCTTTAATAAGTACGCTTCTTAATTAAAATCATAAGTAAAACTAGATTCTCTTTTGATATTGCTTAAATCGGTTGTAAAACTTCTCACAACAGAAAATGAGAGACAATGTTAAATTATTATTTTAAATACAACAATCTAAAAGTGTTTTAATAGAAGTCCTTCAAAAAAATATTCGAAAGCTCAACTTGAATTATTTAAAAAAAAAAATACGATTTCTCACAGATTATAAATTTCAAACAAATTTTGGTTATTGATTACAAGTTCTCAATTTTAAATTACATCTGAAAATTCCAACAACGAATTTTTTAGTGCAGAGTAAATTGATTATAATTTTTTCAACAAAATAAAATCATTTTATTTTATTATTTTTACTGTCCAATTATTAATTTTTTATATTGGCAACTTTCAACTTGTAAAAGTGGATTAATTTGGCTAATTATAACTTTAGTAGATAATCGTTAAAATTTCATTTTCAATCGTTTCTTTACAGGTACGTTTTCCAATATTGTAAGCAGTCGTGGGATCTAACTGGTGAAATTTTTCATTAAAAGAAAGAGACCGAGTATGAGCAGTCAACAGAAGAAGCAGAAATATTTACAGAAATATGCTGTTACAATTTAAATTTTAAAATGAAGTAATTAATGTAAGATTTTTAATAAAAGAGGAAAACAATTTAAAGCGAGTCAATTTTTCATTTTGTTTCTCAAAATAGAGCGATAAATTTATTATCTCCTAAAAAATAAGTAAGTTTATACAAAACACCAATCGATTAAGGTGATTTAACAATAAGAGATGTGTTATGTAGGTATGTAAATTTTGTAGGCTTTTATTTCTTTATATTCTTTACGTAAGTGTAAGTATAAGTTCCAAGTTTTAAGAGGCCTTTTATATAGAGCCGTCTCTAATACGACGTCTCTCGACGCGTTGCTGTTATCATGTGTGAAGGCTGTTGTTTGGAATAATAAAGCTACTTAATAACATGAGCTTATTTATTGTTCTGTTCTTGTTTATCAAAACTAATAATATACTAAATTTTGTATATTCGTTAAGTTTTGATTTTTATATAGAAACTTAAGGCACCAAACCATGGTAAAACCACATTTCTTTCCAGATTTTTTTTTCTTCATTTTCTGAAAGATTCGTTAGTTAAGAATACTCTTAGCAAATTTTGTAAAGAAATTCGTAAAATTGACGGAGATATAGCATTTTATGTAAAGCCGACCAAACACTGAACCGAATAAAAATCACGCATGAGGGTCGTCTATGTGCAAAACACGGAATAAAATAATGAGTCTCTGGATGCTGAGGAGGTGTTCTATGGGCCCCGAATAGCTGACTGATATTGAAAAACAAAAAAAGTACAAATATAAAATTTAGTTTGAATGTCGAATTTTCCTTCAACAAAAGTTAGAACGCATTTTTCTCGAAACTACGTTATTCAACCTGGTTGACAACAGATTTCAAAAACTATTCATCCGATTTGCATCTACCAAGTCTTAAAATGTTCGAAAATCTTGTCTCTATGGCACCACGTAGAGATTTTTTTATAAAGAGCCCCCTTCTATATTTTTTTTTTCATAAACGGCGAAAATTTTCTGTGATAATGGGAAATAAAATTCACTGGCCCGCCATTTCTCTTCTTTATTAGATATCAAAATTCCCCTACGTGATTCCATAAACCTATATGTCTAGTTTATAAATATATTTTTTTTGTAATTTTCAAATGAACCGTATGGCTTAAGTGCTGTCAACCACCACGCAGCAACTTCGTCCGAGCGGCTTTTTGGAAGGGACGTACACCGCAAACTATTCTCAGGATTTGAAAAAAAAAATTGGGTAGTGTCTTCTATACATATATATTGAATATTAGTATCAATAAATAAAATACCATTAATCGTTTGCTAGAAAAAAAATTTGAAAAATAAACCCTCGTATCGCGTGCACACCGTGGTCTGGTGCCTTAATAAAACTAGAACTCAAAATTTATAAATAATCTCGTTTTAGTATTATCTATTATGATATGAAATCCATTCGCTTCCACTCACAAAATTATATGTTCAGTTTTGAAATATTTAAGTTTTTTGCATAATTTTGATTATTATCTTTTTCTAAAATTGCTTTAGTTTTAATAAGTTTCTTTTGATATAGTCCAGAGACGCGTAAAATAGAATCCAAAACGTTGAGAAAAAGTGTTTTTTTTAATATAAACATAATTTCAAAAATGTATATAAAAATGATTAATACATAATATCATCAGCTTTTGTATTATAAAATAACTTAAATTAACATAGGAAATATTTCCAACTTACTTTTAATACAAAATTATCTTGCATGAGAATAATAATATAATATGTTAATTTAATTTTAGAATAATAATGCATCTCCTTCAAATAAAGGTAAAGGTATTTAGTTTAGTTAAGGGAAGCTCTCGACGCTTAAATATAATAATTGTTTACAACTTCTCTACGTTATGTAAAATTGTGGGTTACTCATATTTTACTATATAATTTTTTTACCTTGATAATGTCAATTGGCCAGACTTGTGTAAATATAGAAACAATTCAAATCAAAATCAAACAAAAAAGAACACCAATCCTTTGCTGCAGTTATGTATAATTTAAAACTCTTATAATAAAATTAATCAAATTTCAAGATAATTGGGGAACGACAATGATTCAAACCCTCGACCACAAAGTACAATACCTGTTTTAACCAAACTGTCAAACTTTACAACAGTTTCAATGTTCGTAATTTTTGAATTTGATGTACGAGGATTAGATACTACTATTAAATCTCAAATGTCTCATTCAAGAGATTTATCCGAGAAAGATTGAATGACTATTTCGTGAATTTAAAAGCTTACACAATTAAAATTAATTCTTTAACCCTCTGTTATTTAATGTAATTACATAGTATTAGTTAAATTGAAACCATTACCTTCAATGAAAGCAACTAAATACAAATTAATTCACTTGTTATTCTTCGCGTGTTTGTAAAAAGCTTTAATTAAATTAAATAATGAAAATATTTCCAGAATACCATCAAACAACTGCTAAATTAAATTTGTGTAATCTTGACACTATATAAGTAGGTAATCTATATATACTACTTATAGGAATATACTAGTTTAGGAAGAAGAGCAGCTGAGAGAGGAGTTCGAAGTTACGAGTGGGTTCCACAGGGCTCGGTACTTGGGCCGACGAGCAATGTATGACGGTGTCCTTAACCTGCGGTTGACAGATGGGGTCGAGCTGGTGGGATTTGATGACTACCTAACTCGGGTGGTGACAACAAGAACGGCAGAAGAATTGCAAGCAAACGCAGAAGAGGCTATCCAAATAATAATTGACTGGATAGAGATGCATGGATTAGAAGTAGTGCCCGAAAAGACGATGGCCATGCTATCCATCGGAAGAAGAAAATTGGATATCCAATTGAGCATCAAGGACAAGGAAGTACAAATGACAAACACCATTAAGGTATTAGGAGTTCACCTAGACAAAGGTTTGAAATTTGGCCCCCATATTGAAGCCACGGCGGCACAGGCCCTACAACTTGCCACAGCGCTAATGAAGCTAATGCCGAATATGGGTGGGCCGAAGTATACAAAAAGAAGAGTGTCATATTATATGGCGCACCGGTCTGGCACAAATCACTGGAAATTGGCAGCTACCGCAGCAAGTTCCAAAGGGTGCAAAGAACTGTTGCACTAAGGGTGTGCTCGGCATACAGGACGGTGCTTGCATGTCTCCCACCAGTAGAGCTTCTGGCGGAGGAGAGAAACACCAACCACCTTTCCGATAAAACCGCGGAAGCCAAGCGATAGGCTAGGGAGACGCTTCTCAACGAGTGGCAGAATAAGTGGGCAGCCTGTCCTAATGGTTCATGGACCAGAAAGCTTATATCGACTCCAAGACCATGGGTCGAACGATCGTTTAGAGAGCTGAACTTCTGCCTCACCCAGTTTTTTACGGGACATGGCTGCTTCAATGCCTACCATGAAGAGAATGGCGCGAAGGGCCGAACCTGGATGCCGTTACTGCCAGGAGGAGGACACCGCGGAGCACATGCTCTTTAATTGCTCCCGGTGGAAAGAATTAAAGATAGAAGCTGATATTCAGCATTTGACGCCCAAAACCTTAGTCACAGGAATTCTGGTATCAGAAGAGAGAGGACTGCAGATATCCGTAGCAATTAACAGGATTATGGCTACAAGAGAAGCGGACGGGAGAGCTGAAGAACAGGAAGAGCGGTCAACCGTGACGACCGCAACCCCACAAGAAGAGTAAAGTCCTGCAAAGGCAGAAGAAATTAACCTAAATTCAAAAGTATTTCAAACGCTATATTGTGGTTAAATTAAAAAAATTATAATTTTGATAGAAAATTTACCGTGATTCCAATAAAATTCTCTAGGGTAACCTCGAAACCGGTGTACTAATTTTATGAAAACGTAGCCAGTCGAATAATCCATCCACTTTAATGTTTATATTTTGCAATATACATTTCTACTATCATATTATCATCTATCATAATATTATGATGTATAATAATATATTATAATTAATTTTTACTTTAATATAATTTTAAGTGAAAAAACAAGACATTATAACTTAAATATTACTTCAAGTACGATATCCATAAAAATGTTTATTTATGTAAAATATCTACTCAATTTAATCCAATAAAGAATAAATTACAGAGTATGGTCTATTTTAGAGTGGAAAAATTATCCTAAGCTTTAAATAAAAGAAGCGGTGAACCACCGAAGCGATCTTCTACAATGCAAAAAATTCAAGTCGTAAAACTGTGACACTAAATAAAATATCGTATATATTATAACCAATTTAATTTTTAATTAATTTACCGTAACGTGGGAACATTAATAAAAATAACAGAAATAACAAATTATAACTTTTCCAGAAAGACGAAATGGAAACATTCTTCCAATAAATTGCATTCTATAAATCAGGTGGTGCCTTACAGGAGTTAATATCAGTCGTAGAACTATGCCAACTTTTTGATTTATTATTATATTTCTTTAACCGGCTCGTTCAGTAATTCGTTGCTTTTGCCCCTATTTCATGAACCAGAATTTTTAAACAATTTATTGGGAGCGGATTCAGTGGAACGCCATCCATTGCCATATTTTTTGAGGAAACAGACAAAGGTTTTCCTGTCAAGCTATTTTATAGTGAACTGATACAGTAGTGGAATTTGATTGGCAATATTGTCACATAAATATCGATCACACTGTATATAAGCAAAATAATAATTAATTAATAATCAGTTTTGTAATACCTGTGTGATCGATGATTGTGCAAAATAATAGGACGTTGCACTGCTGATCGGTAACCTATATTCCGATTTAAGAATATCAAGCAATAATCACCACTAGCCAATAAGAATAATGACAATTTAAGTAAATTGATAATTAGGGGGAGGAATGTCATAAAAAGGGATAATTGGTTACTAACGAGTTAGTTAGCCGGAAGTTTTCGGGTTTTAGTGGCGACCAGGAGTAACCCATGCCCTTCACGATGACAACCTTCCCTCTGATTCTTTTAGGGTAAGTAAAACTAATTGTAGTTAATCTTATTTGGGAAATTATATGATTATAATATATTCGTTGTTTCGTTATTTGGTCTGAGCTACAACCCCCCACGAAGACAGATTCGTGACATGTGGTGGAGGCGCCGCGTTAATTTTGGTGGTTGCAATAAGTCTAAACGCATGCACTAATTCTTCGAGATGAGACTGTCTTGAAGACCCACTATAAATTAATATTCTGGTACATTTAAATTTTACAGGCATAGAATACTTGGCAATTATAGGCGCATATTTCATTTGAGAGGTTTTCTTTTCTTTTACAAAAAACGCTTGAGAAAAAATGCCCAATACGTATAAATTTGTTTTTAGATTAACATTCCTAAATTTTATATTTATTATATTAATAATCAATTATAATTAATGCGTTATTACATATTTTTAATCCATATTATTAGTTACGTTTTAAATTAATGTCGAATAAACCCAATACAAGGTCTCAAACAAAATTGAATGTAGTAATTTCCCCCGAAATTGTGGAAATATTAGAAGGTTCTGATAATCTTACGATTAATAATACTGTTATTCCAAGTGATGATTTTAAACCTGAATTTCAAAGTACTATAAAAAATAATCCCACTGAAAACTCGGAAGAAAGTTTCCAAGAAAATTCGCATGTTACAAATCCGTTTGATAGAAGTTCTATGATTTTAAGAAGCCCTACAAACGTTTCCAAAAATTTAGAAACACGTCAAATCACACGTACGCATTCTGATACCGAGGTTGATGAACCATTAGAACAAATTCAATTAAATAAGTCAATTTCTTTCGAAAAATTATCGGGTGACAATACAATTAAACCTATTCAGTTAGGGCCACCTAGTAAAATTCAGCAACAGGGTGTAATTTTAAACGGCATAATGGCAAGTGATTTAGATTGTACACTCCAGGAAGCAAATACTACTATACAGTCACCTAGATTACCGAAATTTGTGTCACCTACAGTATTTGACCCGGCAAATAGCAATGCCTTAAATTTCTTAAATTCATATGAACGCACTTGCATGGCAAACGGTAGGACAAATAATTTTAAGATCAAATTTCTGGGTAGTTTCTTAAGTGGGGCTAGTAACGTTTGGTATAATCGGTATTTAGAAGACGCTGCCAATGCTGACAAAACATGGTCTGAGGTAAAAAAAGATTTCACTACAAAATTTGGGGGAGATTCTTGTGCTAGGCTCGCTAAAATCAAATTAATCAATAGGAAGCAACAATCGTCAGAAAATATAAAAAATTATTTTTATGATTTAGTAACTTTAGCTGAAAATTACAATCCCAACATGAATAAAGACGACTTCGTGGATTATTTTGAGAACGGTTTACAACCGAAATTTTTACAAATGTATTGCACTCTGAGATATGCAGGAATGTCTGTTGATGACTTGGAAAAGATAGTCCACAGACTTAGTGATTATGAAGAAAGATCAGCTGTAGGAAATTTAAACCACTTGACTTCTCTATTAAGTGTCGGGTCTAACAACCTTGTAAATACTAGTAATTCTTCAAATTTCCAGTCGTTAAAGAATCGAACATATGGCCCGACCACAAATAATTTTCCTCCCAAACAAAATAATAGACCCTTCTGTAATCGATGTAATGTACTTGGTCATTATACTTCCGCATGTTGGTACAATCAGGAAAACCAACAATCATCAAATAACAGTGCTCACAATCGCTTTAACTCCTATAATCGACCTTCAAATCATCCCAACTTCCAAAACTCTGGAAGACAAAATTACCAAAATTATAATTATCAAAACCGGGGTGGTAGAAGTTCGCATTCCTACGGTTTTAGAAATAATCAAAATAACGAAAACACACAAGGTCAAGGTTACGGTGGAAGGGGTTTCGCGCAAGAAAGAACGAATTTCAAGAACGTTAATAGTAACTATCAAAATACTAAAAGTCAAGATTATCGAAATACTGGTCGCGGAAGAGGGGGTATTTCTTATGGAAACAGGAGTTTTTTTAGAAGTGCGGAAAACCCAAACGAGATGGACCCACAGCATCGCCTCATACCAACTTTTTAACGATGGGTCCGAAAAATCAACAAATATATTGATAGTGAATGGTAGTTTAAATAATGATTATCGTAAGGTAGAAATAGTATTTGACACCGGTTCTAGTTACAATATCATTTCCCGTGATTTTATAAATAATTTAAATAATAATACAACAAAATATCTAATAAAAACTAGCGGAAATCACATTGTCCCTGTAATCGGAGTTAGTAAAGTTAGGGTAGAAATAAATGAACATATATTTTATATAAGTGCTTTAGTGGTAGATCGTTGGCCTAAACCTTTACTGATAGGAACCAATTTTATGAATGAATATAAAACAATCATTGACTACGAAAATTGTACAATTAACCTTCGTAGAAACAATGAGTTAATTTTGCTGAAATTTAAAAAATTCAATGAACCCTCCCCTCCCGACAATTCAGTAAATAACGTAATTATTAAACAAAACGAGGCTTTAGTTTGTAAATCGGATAATCTACACGAAATAAATAAAACAGAACTAAATAACGCGACAAAAAATAAGTTAGAAGAAATGTTTTTGCATTCAAGAAAAGAGTTACAAAACAATCAAATAAATTCAGATGAAATATCACTAAATGGTCATAACGAAAATAATGATGTCAAAGAGATAAAAGAAAATTTGATTAAGATTGATTTTAAGGACACTTCAAAATATCATGATGAAATTATCCCACAGAACCTAATTTCAAATATAAAAGAGAATATAATCAAATCTGACGAAATTAATGAGTATGTTGATTACGAACAAGTAAACAATGATTGCTTTTTTCCGATGGAAACTTACTAGTCAAAAACGCCTGCAACTACAAATAATACAAATCCTGATAATATCATGACAAACATAAAAGTTTTAAACCAAGATGTTCAAATCGACGAGACCACAAAATTCAAATTAAAATTATTTAAAGATTATCAAATTCAACCGGGCGTAATTACCAAAATTTCACTAATTTTAGAGTGTAACGATGACCAATTATCTTCACATTTCTTTAAACATAATGATATTTTTTTTGACAAAAAATAAATTAGCTTTTGTATCTCGGCTCAAATTCGAAAAAGACCTTTTATTCACTATTGATATAATTTTGAAATCAAAATTACCGTTAAAATTATTTAAAGGAACCACTTTGGGATACCTTGAAAGTACGCACGAAATAGATAATTTTTTAATAATACCTTCATCTGAGGAGAAACAGCAGTATGGCTTAAAGCAAAAGAGTGAAATTGAACTGAATGACCACCAAATAAATAAAGATCTTACTAAAGAACAAATGGAACAAATACGAAATTTACTTGTAGAATTCAAAAATAATTATGACATTTTAATGAAATATTTGCTTACACTTACGTTGTTATAAATAAACTAAATTACAAATTTGTTTTTATTAAAAAAAAAAAATTTGACCACACACACACCCTCAAACGTCTAAATCCGCAAAAATCTCAACTTTTTTTTCTGCACGATTACAATACTTTTTCATATTTCATATGATAAAGTAATAATTACTGTTGATTATGTTAAAGATTACTTTATTTTACATGTTAGAAATTTGCTAATTAAATCAGCGTCAAATGGATTGATCACCCAGTTTGTTGTTGAATTTAAAAATAAGTCAGTTTAAAATTGAAACATTTCTAAGTAAAACAAATGATTTCGATCAGATAATTTTTAAAGTGAAGTAAAACCAAATTCAAATTAAAAAGCTGAATAGAAGTAGGTTAAATAATTTAAAAAAAGTTAATAACCAAGTAATCTTTTTTTTAAATCGCAATGTAAAATGATATTAGCAAGAGAAAATGTGCTAGATAAAAGCAATGCTAGGATAATAAAAATAGTTCTTCTGATTCAGGAAATTAAAATTATTACTTGTCAATAATTATATACATTAGATTGAATAAAATAAAAATTTGATTTTATGTGCTTCCAAAAATAAAAGTAACTAAATCACGGTTAAGTAATATACAAATATTTGTATAATATGTTTCTTTCATTATTTTTTTTTTTTTTTTTTGCAAAGCTTATAAAAAAGTTAGGGTTTCAAACCAAAATTGAATTATTAAAATCTTTTAAAAATAAATATTAAATAATAAAATATAACACCTTATAAGAATATTGGCGACATAAGCACTAGAATTAGATTGTATTTCATTTGCAGTGGCATTTTGATAGAAATACAACATTATGTAGTACATGAGTAAGCTACAATAGTATGAATTTTAATTATTATCAAGGAAATAATATAAACAAGGGTTGATTATAAAACAGTATAAAAGAAATAAATTCAGGGCATAGTTTGTAAGTAGGTTAAGATTTCTAACGTATATCTGTTTAAAGATTTAGTAAAGTTCAAATTATTTGACTATTGAAAATGGACAATAAACTTTTTTTGTGGAAAAATGGCAGCAGACCTATAGGACCAAATAAGTACAGTAACCCCAAAGCGATATCAATGATGGCATTCAATATCAAGAATAAATTGGATGGTAACCGAAGGTGAAATGGTTTGAGAAGTATATGGAACAAGTGCACGTTTAGATGGATTGACAAGAGCTAGTGAATCAAACTTGGGAGTGCACGCCTAAGCTGATTTCATGCGCCACTATCAACCGTCAATTTATTGGTGACTACGTTTTCTAAAATACATCAAAATGGGTAAAATCGAAAAATGGAATGGAATGGTAATTATTATTGTAATAAAATGGTAGTACAAGTAAATACGTAGTTATGGAATGGCATGGTAATAATGGCATGGCATGGAATGGTTATAACAAAAAAAATATTGGTTATTGGATAATCTAACTCTTAAGTAAAAATGGTAAAATGGTACAGTAAGAAGTTATGGGTTAAACATAAAGTAAAAATGTTAATGGTATATTTGCGTAAAGTAACGCACAAGAAGAAATAAATTGGAGAAAGTATAAAATGGATCCAAAAGTTAAAAAATGGGTCCAAGGTGAGCCATTTCTTAGTATGGTAAAATGAATTAATATGGATACAATAATATGGAGTAATATGGGTCAAAGAAGACTAATTAAAAGAAGAAAGAAATAAGTAGGTCCAATGTGAGCTACTTCAAGTCAGCAGGTGGGTCCGAGGTGAGCCACTCATGCTAATAGTAAGAAGAAGAATAAGGAATAACTTAAAATAATAGGGTAATAATTTTAAGTATTATAAAATGTGCGTAACCTAAACCTATACTGTAATTTACCAATTACAAAATAATGTTATAATTTTACCAATTACCAAATTGAAAGTCATGCAGCATTAAAATGCAGTAGTAAAAATACGATTTAAAACGCGATGTAAAAACATTATAGGTGACTAACAGTAGGTTACAATAAAAATATAGGTCAATTTATGTAAATGCTGCGTAAGCTGAAAATAACAGGTTGAAGTCATTGATAGGTCCATAATTCAAGTCCAAATTTATAAAATAAAATATAAAAAAATGTCTAAAACAATTATCCCAAATGTTAGAATGAAAGAAGGAAATAAGAGAACTAAATTTTCAAATTAGTTCAAAATTTTGTACTAATATATTATATATATTTTTTTTAGTTAAGAAATAATTTAAACATTAATTTTGGTAATTTAAAGAAATTTCAATACATATCTCTAAATCACAATAATCAGTAATATCGGATACTTAAAAGGGAATAATAATACCCAACAAATTTAGATATTGAAAGTTTTAAAGAAGACAAAAAATAAATAATCATAATTGTTTATACAAAGATATTTAGTAAGTGTGTACTAAATAATCATCAGGAATAGGAAATATTCAAAAATTTTAAATTTGAACAAATACTGTAAGCACGATCAATAAGGGCATTGAAGAAATTGTAGGTAACGGCGTAAACGCTTAAAAAAGTTACTACAAAATGCTATTTAACACTATGCAAATTGGCAAACATTTCCAAACAACAAAATAATTATTTTAACTACAGGATTTTAAGATTCAAATCAAGAACACACGAAGTTTTAAAGTCATTTTGAGAATTTTCAATACGAAATCAATTCGAAATTATGATTAAATTTTATTATACGCACTGTGATTTTGAGATACAAAAAAAAAAACCCAAAAATGTATAATATATAGATATATTAGAATTAATTATTATTACTTTCATTTAAATTAATGATTTAGTTGATTACATTTTTTTTATGATTTAATTGATTAATTATAAATTTTAAAAAGTTAATTAATTAAAAAGTTTTTCTTTACAAAATAAATTTTCATAATAACGTGAAGTTTACGAATAAACGTTGTGTGCTACATTTTTATTAGATTATTATGTCTTTTTATTATTAAATACCTCGTTAAATACCAAATAATGTATCCATTTGTTTTTCTAGTTTTAATTGGTTAGATTAATCATTTGTATTTTTTGTTTCGATATACTTAGGAAATTTTTTTAAATTTTTCTTTTAGTCATTGTCTCTGTTGGTTAACGTGATTAATGCATCTATCAATTTTGGCGACTTGGGCCAGCCGCTTTTGCCGGCGAGGGGGTAATGTCACATAAATATCGATCACACTGTATATAAGCAAAATAATAATTAATTAATAATCAGTTTTGTAATACCTGTGTGATCGATGATTGTGCAAAATAATAGGACGTTGCACTGCTGATCGGTAACCTATATTCCGATTTAAGAATATCAAGCAATAATCACCACTAGCCAATAAGAATAATGACAATTTAAGTAAATTGATAATTAGGGGGAGGAATGTCATAAAAAGGGATAATTGGTTACTAACGAGTTAGTTAGCCGGAAGTTTTCGGGTTTTAGTGGCGACCAGGAGTAACCCATGCCCTTCACCATGACAACCTTCCCTCTGATTCTTTTAGGGTAAGTAAAACTAATTGTAGTTAATCTTATTTGGGAAATTATATGATTATAATATATTCGTTGTTTCGTTATTTGGTCTGAGCTACAACCCCCCACGAAGACAGATTCGGACAATATCCTTATAAATGGGAAGATATTTATGTTTCGATGTACATATAATAATTATAGGTTGAGTAATAATGATAAAATTCGCGATCTGTTATCTGAAAGCCGACTCCAGCATCTCCCTTAAATGATAAATCATTATAAAAACCATCAGTCTACATAATATATGATATGCTCCGTAGGTAGATGGTGAAAAAATATAATTATTTTTAATTTAGCTTCTAACACGTGTTGAACATTAGCAATATAAAAAACAGTTAACTTTTTTAATGGGTACTTATAGCTTTATGACTGATTATTTCCATGAAATAATTATTAAATATTAAACTTCAATAACGTAAATGAAATTAGAGGTTGAAGCAGATTAATCTCGTTTTCAACCTTTATTTTAAATAATAAAAAATACTTATAGAAGTTGTTATAATAAAATTTTAAATTCTTAAAATTCCAAACAAATTTAATAAAGCATATTTGCCAAAATTTACTAGATTTCAAGAATAAAACAAGATCCTTCGCTTTCCTTGTATATTATAATTGCTTGTACTCAATCAAGTTTCCAAACTCATCTTAGCACTAAAAGTAATTTAATTTATTTTTAAAAATTCGTCTTTGTTCCAGAACTCAATAAGCTGGAAGAACAATTGAAAGTTACCAAAACTACCTTATAAATATGGTGAATTATAACGAGATAACTGGACGAACGAAGGCAAAAATTGACAACGCAAAGAAAACTGCCGACAGAGTAAACTGAATTTTATTTAAACGAAATATTTGCTTAACTATTATTTTATTTTAGATTCGAATTGCATGTGCACAAACTTATTCATTTCATCATTATTTGTCTCCCTCACCATGGTTAAACTTCGTAGAACTACAGTAAATTGTGGTTTTTCTTCTTAAAATAGCGTCGGCTAATCTCGATATAATTATAATTACTGTTTAGAATAAGTAGAGCAGAAATGAATTGACGACCGATCTACCCAAAAATGTACAAAAAATATTGTGATTTCTAAGTTATTTCGTCTTCAAATACATTCTAAATAGTGTAATGGCAGAAAAAAATTCCTGTCATAAAAACCTGACAGGCTGTGACAAACATCCTTATCTTGGCGTACCTATGTCTCGAATGGCAAGCCATTATTAGTTATTATTTTTTTGTAGGATATTCAATTCAGAACAAAAAAGTATGCATATCATCCGCATAGTAAAATGATAGAAAACAAGTTGATGTCAATAATATTGATGTTCCAAATATGAATTTTTCAAAAAGCAAATATTTTTTTTACAATTTTTTAATATATAATTATTTTTTACAACAAATTAATTTATCATTCTTTCACATACTCGACAAATTCTACCACATAACAATCATGGAAAGTGAGTTGAACATTTGGCAGCAACTTTTGTAATACACTATTTTTTCTTTGGCTCCCTAATATCATAATACAAATAATCAATTTTATTAATTTTTGTTGATGAATGAGGAACAGTTTATTTACAATTAATAAAGGCTATCTCGTATTAAATAAATCTATAAAATACAATTTTTCCTTCGATGTACGCGTTAAATAAGACACAGTAAACTGCGTAATATAACTTCGAATTCGAACTGCGCGTTATTAGCATTAACACACAGGTAGACGGATTTGCCGACTTTAATTCTCAAATTAAATTTGTAGGGTATGCTGGAAGAAGGCGGTTAGGCAGTGAAAACTTGAAATTAAGACTTGGATGCAATCTTGTGGCCAAAGGCGTATACATTGGCTGGTTAATTTGCTTTGGCGAAAATTACGTTTACTCAGCAATTACAAGAGAGGAAAATAATACCGAATCCACTGTATTAAAAGTTCTGCTGTACAATTCATAACAAGTTTTTTTTATCATTTTAAATCTACATTAAATATTATTATGTAATGAAGTTTTGTTATTTTAAAAAATTATTAAAAACTCAATTAATTAAAATAACAGTGAATTTATTGAAACATAATAATATACTACTATGAAGTTAGATAAAAAATTCAATACAACATAACAGATTAAAAGGATTTTATAGTAGGTAGATACTATGCATATAAAATAATTTCCGTAAAAAGTATTTTAAATACAATTTTTTATATGTATATGGGGCAAAATTATTCTAAATTTGTAGTATATGAAGCATTTGTTCATTGCTAAAAAACAATCATTTCAGTTTAAATTTCAATTAAAATCTTATTTACTTAAAATTTAAAAAATTAAAATACATTATCTTATTCCAAACATTTGTTATTTGTGTGAGCAATCAGAGCTCCTATGCCTATTTAGGACCTACCATCTAAAATTAGTTTTAAATTGTTTATTTAACTGTGCTTTTCATAATAAAAAAAAAAATCTGTAAATATTTAATTTTTACATCATGTAGATGTTTAAAATTAAAATTAATGTAATTAAATAATAAATCGCTAAAAAAAGCACGTGTTAATAATATTCAATTACTGCTGATTAAAACATGAACATTGTTTGCGAAACCAAAAATTGGAACCTGAGCTTTAAACTTATTTGGTTACAATTTGACCAATTATTTCTTTTACAATTCAATGCCAAAAAACTAACGAAATTGGACCAATTTATCATTCTTTGGTTATTCCTACGCAAGCAATTATTTCATTTCTAAAGAAATGTATTTTTAAATACAATGGTTATACAATATATAATGCAGTATATAGTCGAAAATATTTTAGTACATGTAAAGTAAACCAGCAGGATGGTTTTTAATTTAAATTGTAAAATATCTACTTGATCATTTCAACAAAACCTTTATTGGAAATTGACAATAAAAAATTATATTTTTGAAAAATTAATATGTATATTAAAAAATACCAAAGAACGACTATTTATTAGAAGTAATTTTTTCATAATTCTAAAAATATCCAAAAAAATACTGTAGAATTATGAAAATTTTATGGAGTGTTTACAAGAATGTTGAAAGAAAAATCGAGCTAATTTTTGTTATTAAACTTAAACAATATATAAGATTTAAGAATCAGAACACGTACTACGATGTAAAATAAATCTACCAAACCTCTTCTACCTACGGTTGGTTCTTGTGAGAATTTCAAATAGGTAGGTTCGCAATTTTATAAAAGCTTTTTATTCAGTTTTAAAATCAAAATCGGATATGTTCAGTAAAACTCGTATTTCGTAATATAATAAAATTAGATAATATAAAAAAAACGGTAAAATTGCCGCCACTATTGATTTACATGCTCTATCCAATTTAATAATTTCCAATATTTATTGAGTCAATTTCATTATTTATACGAATAAAAAAATATAAATAAGTTCAAGAATTCAAATATAGGAGTTTAATTTCAACAAAAATTTTGTTAACACAGTGAGAACTCTAAGAATTGATATTAAGATAAGCTAAGACAACTTGCATAACTAAACTTCAATTTGGCAGAAAACGTGGAAATATTTGAATAATGTGTAAACAAAAAGCTGTTTATTACCACAAATTTGCTAGTCCAGTAATTTGCACAAATTATTTGAGCAGGTAAACCTTCTCCAAGCTAATCCTAGGTTGTTTAATATTACCAAAAACTAAGGTAAATAATAGGAAGACGTCGGAAATTTATAATTCATTTGATGAAATAAAGTCAAATAAGTTTCCAGACTTTATCTACTTGATTAACTGTATATCAGCATTATATAAAGTTAACAAGCAGAGACATAAATACATATGTTAACTAGTCGTGTGTATCAGATGGAAACATATTTTTATTATCCTTAACAATAATTTATTATATCAGCATTCATAAATCATGCATCATTATCATTTTATAGTAGATTTATATATAATACAGTTAATAATTAATAATTATAACAGTAAGGTTCCCGAAGCTTACTTTTTGTACTAACTACCTGTACATATTATTGTTTAGTTTTTAATTTACAATATTAACTTATTAAGTTTAATAATTAATATTTAACAGGAGAATTCTCTTTGCTTTAAACAATTTAGAATATTTTTAAACAGATAGCACATAATATTGGCTCAATTTTGGGTCAATTCTATATTATCATTTAAAAACTGAATTTTACAATATGCACTATGATCTATAGGGAAATTAAAAACAAATCTAAAATACACATAGTATTGGGTGTAACTCTTTACTTGTGTGACATTTTTCAAATTACATTACACATACTACATCCAAATTGTATGATGTTCTTTCGCTGACTGCAGCTGAAAAGACGCATTTTATTTTATAAAAAAACTTTAATTATACCACTTCTTTCCAAACAACATTTTTGATACTTAAAATTTTTATATCGATTTTTGATCGACATTTGGATAATTTTTGTCGTCTATGCAACATTAAAGCCAATCTGTTTGGTCAAGATGACTTGTATTTAATTTAATGCGTGACAGGAATACTACTTTGCTATCAATATAATCTGATAGTCACTGTCATAATTTTACTGGAAATTTAAGGTGTGCCACCCTCAACTCATCCATCTTGCAGTATCTTTATCCTGTTGTTTTATTCTCGATGCTTAGCTATATCCATACTATACCAAGATTATAAGGATTATCAGCATAACTATATAATTTATTAGGTGGATGTGGATTGGTATTAAAAAATAGCATGCAAAATTTACTAAAAATGTTAGTAATAAATCTTCAATTATATCCTTTATTCCTGAACTGGAAAGACTTGTGGGTAGTGAGTTTTATTTTCTTATATTATTAAATACGAGTTTTATTTGTTTATGTCAAAGAACCCACCACCCACAAGTTTTTCAATGTTAGTAGGTAATGTTTGCGTATTTTATATGATGATCTATAATAATAGAGTAGAAAAACTAGGAAAACAATTTTTGAACCTACGTAAATAGAAAATTATATTTACATAACATATATTACACGCATTGTTTTATTACAAATAAAAGTATGCTTTTCGTAGCAAGTCTGTGAGAGGGTTAATGGTTGAGTGAAACAAACCCGACAAACAGACGAGCCATAAAAACTCACTTTTGCTCTGAAATGTTCGTCGATATTGTAAAAACCTAGTGATTACTGCTTCTTATTATTTTATGTTGTGTTTTTATTGTTGGTTATTATACTAAAATTTTATTTGTGTTAAATTGCTTGTTTTCTGGTGTTCGTAATTTTAAGGACGATTCTTTAACATTAAATTTAATTAATATTAACATCTTTTCAACCAGTAATTTAGGAATCGTCAACTGTAAGTCTGCTATCTGGTATTCTCCATATAAATATTTGATAAACTTTACATACAAAAAAATAATGTAGCTATTATTTTTTGATAAGGACAAGTTTTACAATTTACACTGTAAATTTTAATTGCTGTTATCTGATTGGTTACTTGGTTAATCTATCCAGAGATTCGTATCTTAGAGATATCTCGAGGTGAAGAAATTGAACACAATAGGCTTAACTAGCTTTTTACATTTCTTTCAGGAGAAATTTTTCATTTATTTTACATATTTTATGCATTCAATTCACATTTCTGATTACGCCAATATGCATAACTCAATTTTCAAAATTTTGAGGGTTATTCACTTATGAAATGTCAATATAGTATAAATTTTTGGGGTGATAATAGTTAATACAGTAGTTTATTTAGTAAAAGCTATTTATATCTACATCAAAACAATTATTAAACATTTACACAACAAATACTTTACAACAACAAAGTGCGTAGGTATTTGCAAATTCCCTCCCTTTATGTGCAAAGCTAACAAAATCCTAAATGTTCCATAATTATCACATTCCTTCACTGAAACAGACGATCCATTATAAATCAGCAAATCCTTACAAAAAAATAACGATGGTGCATTTACATAAAAAAATCCTTCTCTGTTTCATACTACTGTAACGTAATAAGTACATTTCTCTGGAATATAATATCTAATTCCTATAGTTGAAACCTAAATTATAAAGCAAATATTGTGAAACTACGTAATTTTACATTTAAAAGCTTCAAAGTTTTCCTAATACCTGTTCCCTGTTACACCGAATAATTATTACTGAAATAACTCTCATTGCTTTATTTTGGATTGTTGAAAATTGGTCGGATTCACTTTCAGTCATGTAGTAAATTTTGTTTACTAAATTTTCACCTAAGTCTAGTTTTGTCCTATCAGTCAAAGACGTCCCCAGACGACGAACCGTTGAACCGAGACTAACTGAAGATGCTGTTTAATTTTTCTTTAATAACAGTGAGCGATTTTTAATTTTTGTTGAAGTCAATGTTTTCTTTTTGGTATTTATTTTGCTTTTTAGTTCCGCTTTTTGCACAATTAAGGATCTTAACAAAATGAAAGACTTCTATATAATATATTAATGATACTCTTGTTGATATACACAAACTGCCAACTGCCAAAAGTGAAGTCTCAGATAAAACTTTTTGTGATATTTTTTCATAATGAGCTACATTATATTATGTAAAATATTTTTTAAAACTCTTGAGTTTCATCCATAATCGCTCCTAAATATCTAATTTCCATTACTGTATTTAAAGTGTTGATGTTCATAAAAATCTATAAATTTTCCATTTTACTGTTTCTTAAGAAAGTATAATATTAATATTGAGCATAATATTGCAAATAACAAATTATTATTCTAAATTTTATTTATATTTTTTTATGTTAATTATTTTTAAAATATTACTTTTATTCTAGTAGACTCAATCCAAAATTACAATTTAACTGTAATAAAAAAATTAATTATTAATAAAAGATTAGAAAAAACTAAATGATCTTTTCAGTGGTATATTTTGTCGATTAAAAAAAAGCTTTTCAGAAATAAGTAATTGAAGTATTGATAGAAAACATTTTTAAGAATATTTTTGAATTAAGAAAAACAATGTTTACCGTAACGAAGATTGGTTTTGAACGAATGCCACAAGTTTATTCAAGCATATTGGCGTGTGATGGTTTTCGATATATTTGCTTATATATACATATTTTTTTAAAGATATTTAGATGTTAATACATATTGTATAATATTTTAGGATAATAACAAAGACAAGTTAATCCAACAATAAAATACGTGAAAACTATAATTTGTACACATTTACATATAATTATCACAAATTTAAAAGTTTTAATTTATGTTTTTCTCAGAAAGTAAAAAGGGATGGTAAAGACTAATGTAAAAATTCAGCAAGTATTTTTTGTATCTTTTGAGAAAATAAATGAAGTGACAGATTTTCTTCAGTAAAATGAACTTATAAGTTATAACCAAGAAATCTACTTCTTATTCATGAAAGTATACTTTTTTTGAATTTTAAATAATTTAAATGTGTGAAAATTTACAGAAATTAATTAGATAACAGAATTGTATTCAAATAAGACCGACTGAGCTAATTTATCTTAATTGCGCCTTTTGAAAAAACCATTTGAATTTCCATTGAATTTAGAAAAAAAATATTGGAATTTTGTATGTACTAAGTAATTCAAAACCATTCAACTTTTTTCCCTAACCGATGTAATACATATTCACAGACAAATAATTATCGCTGGCGAAGGTCACTTGAATTCATATTTAAATACACTGTGAAAGAGAATCTAATATGCGGATTAACTAAAGGTTTATAAAATTATGTTACTATTTATTTATGCTTAATGTTATAAAAGTGTATCTATCCAACAGTTGAATACAATAAAATTGGTTCAATAAAAAAAGGTTCATTGTGCATTTAAACTGTTTATTCTGTTAAATTTGTAAATTGTGATAGTTATAATACATTACAATTTATATTCGTATACCATTCGTTAAAACGAATAACATAAACTTCTGAGGTTAAAATCACACGATTTGCAATTAACCGATATTAACATTGTCGTATATTCATTATACATATTCATACATATAACTACATTATAAATACAAAGTATTATTCTGTGAATTTGTGTTAAATGTTTAGATAACTCTTCGAGTTAAAAGAAAAACATTTTTCTTAGTAATTAATACAAATAAAAAAGAGCTCTTTTTTAAGAATTAATTAATTCCTAACTTATTATGCCAGACTCTTTTAAACATACTAAATAAATGTATAAGAGATGTAATTTTTCAGAACCTACATCGAGAGAATGGAAACTACCCGATAAAAAATGTTGAAAGAAATAGAGAGATTTACACAATTAATCAAATCGTCATAATATTATATATATTAGAGAGAAAACAATTAATAATAATATAACGTTAATAATATATTATATTTCTGAGATTAGGGGCGGTATCGGCAGTACCAAGAAGTAACTGGCAGTATTAGATAGTTAGTAGCAGTATTAGGCAGTAACAGAAGTATCGGCACTAAGTAGCAGTATCGGCAGTAAGAAGCAGTACTTTATTAAATACTGCCAAATGGCAGTACGCTGTACATATTCTAACCCAGTGATTCAGCCCCCTGTTTTATTCTATACGCAATCTTGCCATATGTATTGCAAAAATATCCAATTAGTTTATAATTAGTTTTGTAAATTTCATTTGGTAAATTTAAAACTATTCTATCGATTGATGGCACATACATATATGTCGAATACTGCGGCTAATAAATCTAAATACATATATAAATTACGTGTCAAAGTGAACTACCCTAATTAACATCGAACCATTTCAGCACGTCAAGATTTTAACAACAAGAAGAAATCAACGTTTCAATTTGTCAGAGAAAATCAGTGCACGGTATTTTTTTAAAATAAAGTTACTCTAACTTAATGCTAAATTTGGTATGGCCGAATGTAATCAATTTTAATTGATATAAAAAGTCCTGCAGACATGCAATTATTTGGTCTACTTCTATATCGCCAACACCCTCTAGAGAAAGGTCCTACTGATTGAAATCAAATCCAGCCAAGTCAAATTAAAGTAAAAATGTTATTACCTACCGATTTCAACTAGAGAGATACAAACCAACTGACGTCAAGACTTCTAGTCCAATTTCAATTTAGCTCATTTAATTATTGCTTTTAGTAAACCTATCCCCATTTCAGTTTTAACAAAATAATAGTATTTAGTAACTTATTTTTAGAAAACTTTATTAATTTAATTTTGAAACTTTGTTAGAATATATAACGTCAAAGAAACGTAAACAGTTAAAAATATTTTTCACTTTCAATGATTAGACCATAGTAGAAGTTGTCGAAAGTACATAAAATGATTAGCAAAAACTTCAACATGAAAAAAAAGTTCAGGGTTAAATACCCCACTTTCATAAAATAATTAATTTATGCTAGAAATCCCGAAAATCGCTTCCTTCCAAGTCGTTTAAAACTTTTCAATCTTTAATGAATTGATTAACTAAATTACTTACCGATATTAAACAAATTTTTAACTACCTAATTAGTTTTTATATACCTAAACTAAATATTTCTTATCGGCAAAATAAACATTGTTGTTAGGTACAAATTAGAGTAACTATGCTTAAAAGTATATTATTACACACATATTCTAAATCAGTTTCTAATCTATTGATTTTTTATTGATAGCGGCGATATTATAGAAACTTGGAAAATACGTTTAATTAAATAACTAATTAATTAGGTATGTTTGGTTCCAATTTATGCATATTTATTTATCCATTACAACATCAGTTTATTCAATTACGAGATAAAACAATTTTTTCATTTTTTATTAAGTATATTTAAGTTCTGAATAAAATTTGTTTAAAAATAGATTAACATTTTTGGCTTTAGAATATTATTCCAAAATATTTAATTAACTAATTAATTGTTTTTTTCGCTTTATTTATAGTAGTATAACAGTGACTTACCGAATGTAAAATAATTTTTGCATGTGATTAAAACTTTCCGGTGGTCACGAGGGATTTTTGGGATTCCGGGCGATATTTTTGCACATAAATTGTAATTAAAAAAATATTCTACGTTAAGCTTGCGAAACATATGGTAAGCAGTTTTGCTTTTTATACTTTAAAAATAATTTTATTCAACTTCTATGTTACCAATTTTTTTTAATTAAATTGCTAATTGTGTTCCATTTGAATTGTTCGACAAGCAAAATAGTTTATTACATGATAAGGGACTAAAGAGAGTAATTATTATATAAAATCGTAATAATAATATAAAATCATTTGGCTGCTGTATAGTAGACAAATAAAAAAGATTGTATATTAGGGTATACTGGGTATATTGGATATATTTTGGGTTAAACCTCTTTACTTTATTATTAGAAAGTAATGAACAAAAAAAATTGTTAAGATCCTAAAAATCACAAAACCTTAAATTGGGTGTTTTCTGTGCAGCCTATAGTAGATAAATCCGATTCTGGGTATAGGACGTACGAGTACATGATGCGACCAAATTCAAATTTTGTGATTTTTGCAGTCTTTCTTGACAGATTTCCACTGTTACGGTTTGCATGTGTTTACGCCGGCTCCACACATGGGAGCCAACGTTGGCTCCAACGACGTTCGTCCAATGTGTGGATCGACAAAATAGTGTTGGAGCCAAGGTTGGCACTAGTTGGCACCAATGTTTTCACGAGTTGCTCCAATATTGGTGTGTTTTCGTTGACTGTTGGTTTTGCCAACACACAGAATTTTGTCTCTACACATGGGAGCCAACGTTGGCACCAACAACGTTCGTCCAATGTGTGGATCGACAAAATGGTGTTGGAGCCAAGTGGGCATCAATGTTTCAACGAGTTGCACCAATGTTGGAGATTTTCCGTTGACTGTCGGTTTTTGCCACACACATCAAAGGAATTTATTTGTAATTAACCGGCCACACAATCGCTCTTGTTCATTCGGGCAAGGTAAATTTATAGTTTGCAAGGTGAAGAGAATTGTTTTTTTACAAAATGTCGTCCAGGACAGTATGGGATAACGAAAAAGTTCTTGAATTTTTTGCTACTATAAATGTGGCATAAATAAAACAACTATGACTTTATACGTGGCTCACAGAAATAAAGACACAGTCCTATGTTAGCAATATAAATTGTACCTTTTGAAGACCCTTTTTCTCATATAAAAATCACTTTTACAGCAATACTTGTTAAGACTTAAGACAGTTTTTGTAGAAAATTTATTTTCCTTCATTTTTATTTCTATACATTTCTCTATTTAGTCGCACCGTTTCCGAGATACAGCGATTTGAAAAAAAAGCTGTAAATATTTTAATAAAATTAATATACTTCTTATGGTAATTTTAATAAAATTTTTACGGAGTTTATTTTAAGTCGATGTATCTCGGAAACGGTGCGACTAAATAGAAAAATGTATATAAACAAAAATGAAGGAAAATAAATTTTCTACAAAAACTGTCTTAGCAAGTATTGCTGTAAAAGTGATTTTTATATGAGAAAAAGGGTCTTTAAAAGGTTCAATTTACATTGCTAACATAGGACTGTGTCTTTATTTCTGTGAGCCACTGTAAGTTCATAATACTTACCGATTTCTCAGTCTATGAAGTGTTGTAACCCACCATCTTCTTTGACAAGGTCGCTTTCGTATTTTTTGTAGCAAAATATAATTATATTACTTATTATTAGGGCAGTCACACCCACAGCAATTTCCATGTCAGACATGCTAATAGCTCTGACGGTTTCGGGTAGGGACGGATCAAGAAATTTTTAACCAGAGGGGCGAAAAGTTAGATTTTAAAATAATTATGTATCTATTAATCGAAATCAACTAAATAATTGTTATTGAAGATCATGAAAAAAGCTTTTTCTCGGGGATTTGGGAGGGACGCGCGCCCCCTTCGCAATATGTGGATGCCACAACAAATTACGAACGAACGAACCTCAACTACGTTCGTCCAATGTGTAAGGTTTGCATCAATGTTTTTACGAGTTGTACCAATGTTGGAGTTTATGCGTTATGTTGGCCCTGACGGTTTCGGACTGGCATAGCCCCAATGTGTGGATGCCACAAAGAGCTTGGTACGACTTTTGGCCCAATTTCGTCGCCAACGCTGGCGCCAACGTTGGCTCCCATGTGTGGAGCCGGCGTTATACTAAAATAAACGGTTTAAGCAATAAAAATTACATTTTCGAGTTATTTTCACGCAAATCCCTTTTTCACGATGTAATAACTGGAGTATAACGATTTCAGCTATTCCCGCATTCTTGAAAGCGAACAACGATTACGTTGTTGTAATGTAATTTTTTAGGTATTGTACTTTTTATAATGTAATTATAATAAAAACTAAAAGTAAACTTCATTTGATGTACGTAATTAAAATGTTATCCGGGGCTAGTTCGGAACAAAATAATTATATTCAATTTTAATTGTCAACATATAATTAAATATCAGCGCAATTTTCAACAGGCAACTTTTAATTGACGAAACGTTTAAATACTAAATAAATAAATTCAATGCTTACAAAAGCGTATCCACACTTAAATTAAAAAGTAAAACGGTCTCGTATAGAACTCACCTCTAAATATAAATGTTTTAGGGGTATTGAGCTAAAACTAATACTGGAAATTTGAAAAATTAGTTATAAATGCTAAAACAACTTTGAACGGGCACCTGAAGTTTTAGCAGACCACGGGAAAAACTTTCATTATTTTTAAATAAATTACTTAAAAAAAATAAAAACGTTTTTTAAAGTTTAGCAAACAGCTTCGATAAATACATTTGACATTTTAATATAATAGGTAAAATCTATTATATTATGTACTTATTTCAATACAGATTGAACTGGACAGCTTCTGTGTGTTAAATACTCGATGTGCAAAATACAAATTACTTTAAATCCAGCGGACGAATCGTAATACCTATATTTTAGAAGATAAAATTAAATTGAATACTGCAATTTTAACTTTATAAAATACCTATCTATATATAAGGTATCCCCGTGGTCCGTGGTGAATTAAATTAATTTAAATTGTGTTGGAAAATTCCAAGTTTTGAAATATTTGAAAATAAATTTTAACTTTAACCTTATATTTAAAACAATATAAATTTTGAAGTTATATAAATTAATTTTAAGCTATGTTTTGTTGTGAAATTAGTTTTTTCTTCAAAACAGTTTATTAGATATAAGTTGTAGCTCGTCAAATTATTCATCTGGAAAGAGACGTCAGATTTTTTGTAAAATATTTACTTTAAAGATACAAGATTTTCAAAAAATATATCTCCGTTGCTTCAACATGTTTTTAATTAGAGAACCGCTGACTTTAGGCAATATACCATCAGAATATAATTTCTAGATAATACGCTCTTGAAAAGAGAATGAAAATATTTATATTGAAAATCAATAGCTTTGGGGCTATGGCCATTTGAAGATGCTAATTAACGGCATTGTTTTAAAAGGAGCTAGCTCTCAACGGTTTGAATTTAAATAGAATTTTTAAGAAATTTTTTCTTCTGTTGAACCATTTAAGTAGTGGTTCAATTTTATGCTTTATGGTAAGTTAACAATTATTTCAATTACGTCAACTTTAAATTATGTCCACCAAATCTCACCAAGGGGGGGAGGATCTAAATTTACAATAAAACACTTCACGTAATTAATGGACGTCCACTTATAGCACATATCTTTACGCTAGTTATGTTTTCAAAAGAGTACGGATTTCTAGTCTACCAAACTTGCTAAATATGAACACTTATAGCAGAAGTGCAATTGTTATAAATGTCAATGAATTTGAAACAAATAAGTCGCTTGGCGCTATTTTTCTATGCTTATTTTGATACTTTTATGCTTAAATTTATTTTTAAGCATTTTTAGTGCTTATTTTATCATATTTTCGATAAATTAAATGAAAATTACAATAGATACAGCTTTACCAAACTTAGAAAGAACACGGAAAATATGCCAACTCAAGTTTAGCCTTTTTCAAGAAGTAGATTCTATTGTAAAAGTTACAAATTATTGCGTGTGTTTACATTTGTCGTGGTTCATTTTAGAACAAATCTTCATAAACGGACCATAATTTGCAAAATAGTTTATGGATTTTAAACATTCGCACCGAGAAACTTCTTCATCTGAGTGTACATTTTAAATTTTGTCAGCGCCGGCCACGCCTCTAAAACCTTTTGTAAAGTTAGTTGAGTTGGTGGAAAAACACTTTCGGTGTTTTTGTTTTCGACGATTTTGACTTTCGGTGCTTTTGTTTTCAGTGTTTTGACTTCGGCGTTTTTGTTTTCGGCGTTTCTGACTTTGGGTGTTTTTGTTTTCGGCGATTTTGACTGAATGTTTTTGTTTTCAGTATATTGATTTCAGCGTTTTTGTTTTTGGTATTTTGTTTTCAGTGTTTTGACGTGGAAACATATTAATAATGGAAAATTTAGAAAAACATTTAATAATTGTATATTTTCGAAAAGATGTACAGTAATTACATATTTTATTGTTTTACTTTTCAAATAAATTTTATATCAAAATATTATTTTAATGGAAACTTTTTATGCTATTTTAAGCGCTATTTTCAAGATTTTTTATGCTTAAATGCCCTTACTCTAGTTATCAATCATTTGTTATTATTATTGTTATTAAAATAAACAGCAATATCCATTTTTAATTTAGAAAATTGTAGAATAACAAATTTAAAATTACTTCTAGCAAATTTCATTATGTATACACTTACCTCTCTATAAAATCGATTACTTAACATTTTGTCGCAAGTTTCAATAAGTGCTTACAATTTCTTTTACATATAATATTAATTATTTCAATTTTAAAATAACGTGGTGCATTTTTTAATTTCAAATTTGCTATAAATAATCTCATATTATAACATAACTTTTATAAATTATTGTATAATTATTATATTATAAATATAGTATATTAATAATTAATAATAAGTGATCAGTATTTTGTAAAATAAATAGTTAGGATATACCAATGTTTTACCAATAATTTTGTTTTTTTAGTCGGTAATATTTAAATTTTTGGTTAATACCATATTTACTTCAATAATTTTGCATTTATTTTGTTATTTTGTGCATTCAATTTACATAATATCTAGGATACGACAATGACAGAAAATGAGGGTTACGACATTTGAAACCCAGAAACATGCATAATTCAATTGTAAAATTTTTAAGGGTTTCGCATATTGCCCTATAAAGTGTCGATTATTATCACATAATACATAATATATTATGTCAACACAATTATGTAGATTATACACTCCCCCGCACAGGAAGAACTTGTTAATCAAAAAATAGTACATTATGCACCAAGGGAATAAAGTGATCCTTTTTTGGCCTGAGGGTAAAGGTTTGTTTGCACGAGGCGTAGCCGAGGGCAAAAATTACCCTCAGGCCAAAAAATTAACTTTATTCCCGAGGTGCATATACTGTTTTTTGCAATTGCGGGAGGTAAAGTACTTACTTCGACAATAATTACGAAATTTTAATTAAAATTTGTTCAATAAAGCACGTGGTTGATAGTACCAAAGTAAATGAAGCATAGTTGGTTATATTATTATTGCCAACTAGAATTTTTTCACTAAAAATTTTTTCACTAAAAGGTACTATAATAGTTCAGTTACATTTGTGCCTTTGAAGGAATAAGACGTATCATGAACGGGAACCACGAGATTGCCGAATCAGCCAAGATGGTGTTAGCAGAACTTTTGCCGACAAAATCAAGGCGGTCACCAAATTAGAAAATAAGATTGACATCGGAAATTTTCACAAGTTATCCGCTTTTATGAAGTGGAAAAACGAAGGATATGTTCCGAAAAAATCGCACGTCGTAACCTCTGACCACGTGGTCAAATTTTTAAAAGAGGCGCCTCGTGAGAATTTTTTGGTAGCTAAAGTAAGTTCTTTTTATTTATTTACCAATTTTTTTCACTGTAGGTTGCACTAATATTGGAATCACAAATTACGGTCAAGTAAACATAAATATAAATGTTACAAAAAAATGAGAATTAAATTGATAATAAAATCTGGTGACTTCTTTTTGCCCGGCAGGAACTTTTTTTTTACCCGGCAGTAACTTTTTTTTTGTCCTAGGGCAAAAAAGTACCACTTTACACCCGCAAATCGGGGTCTAAAGTGAGTACTTTAACCCCGCAATTGCAAAAAGTTTATTTTCAATCCTAATAAAACAATCAACTATTTTTTACAAATACAGTAAACTCTCGATATAGAAGAACGCACGGGAATGTAAACATTACACTGTTTCGCGGTTTTCTTCTATTTCGAGAGGTAACAGATATGCCTGCAAATAAGCAGCCGCACTGATATATAATTAAATGCAAGAATATTATTGTGCAACTTGCAGATTCGGCGTCGACTGAAATATAAACGCCTAGATTGTAAAAGATACGTTGTTTATATAATAAGTCTGGAGCGATACATTTCTACATGCTACAATAACGGTGGTCACGTGGTACGGATGCTACTGTTTCGAGTAACACTGTTTCGAGAGTGTAATAGAAATAGAGAAAATAGTAAAATAATAGCTGTGGTTCGAAACTAAATATGACAACAAAAACGTTGAATCTAACAGGTTGATAAGTAAATTATTATATTATTATTTTATTATAAAAGTTGACATTCCAGCCAAAAACTCTCAAAATTAGATTTGCAGTTTATTATTATATCAAAATAATGATAGGTACTTTTTACCTACTGAAATATTATTTATTCTTTTATTGTCCGATCTGAACATTCACAGACAAATTTATATTACTTTAAATTTAATTAAAGAAGGTATTTGCACGAAACTTGCTGGGACGTGTGAAAATTTTCAAACACCCATAACTTTGTAAAAAAAAATGTGGAATTACTTACAATGACGATCACACAAGCATGAAAAAATAAGTTTCATTCATTTCAGATCGAATTCACATAAAAATTCAGAATGAGACTAAACAGATAAATATGTCTATTTATGTAAATTGTGCGTTGGTTGAGGCTTAAGCGATTATAAATAGAATATCATTGAGGTCCACAAAAATGATATTATCACTCCGTTCATGGTGATATATTAATGTTTATATTGAACTAACTACAATATAGTTATTATCATTACAAAAGCTCATACTATTTGATAAATATGTAACATTGCATTCGTATTAATCAAATTTAGCAAATTAGTATATACTAAATTATATATTGTATTCTCCGAATAAATCAAATTGTATTTACGTTACACGTATAATAAGTAAATATTATTTATAACAATTGTGTATTTGATTCCAAAATATTTTTATAGTAAGGTATAGTAATAATATTATAATCCATATACCATATCTTATTTAAATCAAAAATTCTTTTTGTGTCTCAACAACGATAAAAAATATGAAGAAAAAAATAGTGTCTAATACTTACTTATAGTACTGATGCCTTCCGCAAACAATTCGAGAGACTCTAATTTGGATTATTTCAGTTTTTAGAACAATTTCTTCCTTAAAAGTACAATTTTGTTACATTCTTTCATAATAAAATTAATAAATTACAGTGTAGGAATGAAGCCGGTAAACATCAAGAAAGAAAAACCATATTGATGCAATGAGCAGTATAATACTGGCAAAGCTTATATAAAGATAAATTTGCGACTAGACTAACGCAAATAACAAAAAAATCTGAAAAAATTTTATACACGAAGAGTAATTTTACATAATACTTATTCTACATGACAGAATATGGAGTAAAAAGTTCTCAACAAGTTCAAATATGTATATTTGTATTAGTCGTTATTTACCTATATTTGAATTCTATTTACTTAAAAATTGGTTTCAGTTTGAGACTGTTTAAAACGGTCAGCAATTTTACACTGTTTACTGTATTGATGCTTTAAAAGTAATTCAAACTGTAGTTTTCTGTGTAATAATGTAATTTACTTATATTCAAAATTTACACGTACGTACGTAGGTAATTTTTAATAATATAATAAATTACGGAAGTAGGTCTAATAATAAAATAATAATGAAAAAGCAATAAAGAATCATAAACGTTTATTTCTTTTCGTTCAAACCCATACTAAATTTTGAACATCATCAAAAAATATATTATATGATCCATATTTCTTCCGAGAAACCAAATAAAAAAGTTGGTACTGTTTATGTACCATTATACCTAAGTATACACTATGCAATTTTTTGAGAGAGAAACTTTAAGTCTGTACCCTAGAGGTAGTAGTTGTAAATCTAATAATGTAAACTTGACAGAAATGGCAAATTATGTTAATCTGGCTGTTAGAAATAAAATTTTTCTTATTAATTAAAAACGAATTAAAACTGAAGTTACGACTGGATACCCCTAGGATACAGAAATATAAATAAAATTTTATTTGATAAGTATTATGTAGGTAGGTACTTACAGAAAATTAAAAATATTCCAATAATTTTAACAAACATAAAAACACAGTTTCAAATAGATTTGTAAAGCTAACCTGCATAAAGCTGAACCGAAGCCGCATTTTATGCTTTCAAACTAAACTATGCTACAATAAATTTATGAGCTAAAGCTAAGTCTTATTTTTATTTTAACTCGTAAGTATTTTGTAGGAGACATCAGCAAGGTAATTCTTTTTTTATTAATCTAACAATTTTTAGAAAACTAATTTATTGCTATTGCAGTGTTTTTGTAAATCATGAAAATATCTATGTTGGCTAACATTATTTTTTTAAATATTAAATTTACTCTTTTGGTAATGGCTGTTTATTGATTATAAGATTAATTTTTTTACATTTTATTAGTAGGGAGCCCCCTATTCGAGCTGGAAAAAGGGCACTATTTATAATCATCAGACGGCATAGAAATTCTTTATAAGTTCTACTTGTAGCTTCTCGAATATCAATTATTTGTCATCTGCGATTGCAATTTTGAATATACGATGTTACAAGACAATTCTATATATTTCATATTATATTATATGCACGAGTAATATTCTACTGCATTCGTTAAATATAATTGAAAACTTTGGTTGCTTTACTTGTTCAAATAATATTGGTTGAAATGATGTAATTATTGGACTTCAGCTCCGGATCACATAAAGCCGATTTTCTTTGAAAAGTAATCCAAGCTTATGTCAATAGGGAAAATCTTTAAAAAAATTTTTGGGTGTTAATGCTTGAAATTTCAACTGCAAATAAACCTCAAGTTTTTAGAAAAAAAATTACATATCCGAATGAAAATGTATCCGACCGAACAAAACCAAAAACATTTCAAATATATAAAATTTTGAAAACATTAGGAAACTTACCAGACAATGCATTGAGCTATATATACTATTAACATACCGCCTATATGTATATGCAGACTATTATTATGGTATGTCTAGGATAATAAATTTTTTATATAAAATAAAATGCTAAAACCCAAATGGTTGGTAAAATAATAAAATTTAAAATTTTGATAATTTGTAAACCCAATAAATACATTATTATCTTTAATAATTAATTCGTTTACATTAATATACAATAAAAATCAAACGATTTTAAGTTAATAATTACTATACATAATATTAACTTTTAAGTATTAAGTTTTAAATAAACCTAAATAAAAATTACAAACTTGATATTTAGTATATTGTAGTTCACCCTCAATAAATTTCTGGAATGTATATTCATAAAATTTTGCAACAAAGTATGGGTCACAACCACATTGTGCATAAATATAACTCCATATAATAATATAATTGCAATTAAAAACGCTTCGTTATATGAATATTAAAAATACGCTAAAACTTTGATCGTCAAATGAATTACATAGTATAAATATATGGTAGTACTACACTGGTGCTACATACCTATGGCCGATATGAGGTGTAAATTTGAGTGGGTTAATATTGTTTAAAGCTCTGATGGAATTTTAAAATACCACAACAATAGATTCAAATGGGGGCTATAATCCTTTGGCAATTGTATGCTATTGCATTCGTTAACGATGTGTGATATAAATTTCGGCACTTCGATTGATTTTTTTATTGCTTGACAAATGAATTGGAACTCTTTAATGCTATTATTTATAATAAAAGCATGTTTCAAACAGCATTCATTTTATAATATATAAAAATATATTTTGAAATAGCCTAATTGTGTTCTTTGATATGTTTCACACCTACATAATGTAATTTTCTCTCAAAATTTCAAGTTTAGCTGTTGATCCATTTAATTGCTTCTAATATTTACATTTACATTTAATTAATACTTATAATTAACGCAATCCACCGAGAAATCAAAATTTAAATGTTGTTAAATTACTGTGATATTCAAAACATTTTAATTAAAGAATTCGTGATTAATTACAATAAATTACGCATATAATTCAGAACTTGCTCGGAGCAAGTCTTAAACACAAAAGAAATATTTAAAAAAAAAGTAAAAAAGGTTAATCAATCGGCATCGAAATATTATAAGATTATAATAATATATTATCGTTTAATTAATTTGTTCTATGTTTAAGTTCATTCAATATGTAAAAAATATATATGCGATAAAAACTTCAATACCTGAAATAAAATTATAAAGTCAAACTCAAATAAAAAAATTTTTTTCTTAAAACTACAATATTTTTTTAACAATTTTGTATTCAAAGCGTACTTTTGGACCGCAAAATAATGAATTAATGAAGACAGTAAATATTGTAACAGCCAGCAATCCTTAATTATTCTACCTAAACGAATTTCATTGTTTTTACACAAAAGACGCACCAGTCGTAGAGGTTACTGAAACATCCTTGTAAAGAAATCTAATGGCAACAAATGCTCCATTTCCACTTAATAATAATTAGAAATTTTGAAATTCAAATTAGGTGTGGATACACCTTTGATGTACCGATAACGTGTTGGAAACTTTCACTGGTGTGACTTACGTACAAACTTCAAGGATACCTCAACGTTCCCGAACATATAATTAAAATAATATTATATTATTTTAGGTAATTTAGTTAAAACTCTTCATATCCTCAAATCATGTTTTTTTTTCGACCGACAGGATGATCTGTGATAACAAGTATTTTATTTTATTCCTAGCAACCTACAAGCAGCACTGAAGTACTTTAGGCCACTTGCTACCGCAGTAATAATTAAATGTTATTTTTTAATTTAATGTAATTAAATTCTTATGGCCTGTTTGTAGTTATTGGATTCGTTCCGCTCGTCGGTCAACCTTAAGAGACTTGCGATAAAAAGTTCTTCATTTGTTCATTGCTCCTTGTAAACCAATTAAGTATAATATAAATATACTAAATCTTCTTATATAATATACGAAAACATAAAATTTCATAAGAGGGTAAATTATGTTTGGAAAAGAATTTTTTTAATTAAAAGTCTCGAAATGCAAATTTCCCATCTATCTACATTGTATAAATTTATAATCAAATTTTAGGCTCTAAATTATTAATTATGGACATACATCAGTGTCTCATATTGTAAAGTTTCAAAATTATTTTAATAGGTATCTACTACATAGAAGTTTAGTTTAAAAAAATGTTTTAATAAAATAATAAATTTTAAATATTTTTTTACTTTCATTAAAAAGTATTTACTTTAAATAAATATTGCATAGGTAATCAGTAAAATAATAAATTTTATGAGCCATCTAACTTACCAAAATCAAAATTAAGCTCAATAATAGACGCTTTATCTGAAATTTTCGTAAACGACGCTATCAAGATTTTCATGTGAAAGACGCGCCAACCACAACCTTCTATTAGATACTGTTGTATCACACCAGTTGCATTTATCGTTAGCTATAGCATTCCGAAAAACATGCGCAGATTAATTTTTTCGATTATCTTTTGCTTTACTTCTTTCAAAATACACTTAAAATCTTAAAACGAATGTTACCTTCTGAATTGGTAATTTTTATGGAGGGCTGATTATTTTTCTAGCTTATAATACGCCTTGGAATAAATTAACTTCATAGTTAACTTGAATAAGTTGATTTTGATTGAAAAAAGCCTGTAAAATCATTAAAATACATATAAGCTTTAAAAAAGCTTCTAACATTTTTTCAAGTCGCTGTCGCATCGAGGGCAGCTAATAATTGTACGTCTATACTTCTCACCTACCACTTTTGCACTCCGTAATATTTTTTACTGCATTTTTTGTCAATACCTTTTTATTTCGTTCTGACCTTTCTGGATTTTGCCATACGCCTGTAAATGATTACTTTCTCATTCGGAAGAGAATAATTAATTATTTTGTTGATAGAAAAAATAATACTAACATTTTTGCGGTGGCTTATATAAAAGTTTTTTATTGATATATAAATGCGAAATAAATATGAGAGGAACAAAGTAAAACAAAAAAATCGAACATCGAACAAAAAATTAAGATAAAGAATTTACTACAATAAAACTGCAATAAAAATATTGCCAAGTTGCAAAATGATAATATTACGTAGAAAGTAGTAATTGGTATATTTGGCCCCAGGTTATAAAGCTTCTACGTAACCGAGTTTTCTTTTAAAGAAAATTATATATAAAAATTTTATAATTTTTAACTTTTCAGATTCATAATACTTTATAGCTAACACAATTATAGGAAATTCAAGGTTTCTAAAGGGAAAAACAGAGGCGGTGCAAGAGTATCTAAGGCCCATAAACACATTGCCGTAAATAGGCAGATGCTTTGAGCAACCGCACAGGCTCACACACCCGAAGGGGACATTTCAGGAATCCGAGGGGACATTTTGTTGAAAAAGCGGCAAAAAAGCTTTTTTTTAACTTGAAATTATTTACATTTTTTTCCATACTCAAAATATTTAAAATTTCATGTATTGTACTCGAACTCCCCAACCTCTTTCAGTAGTTCACGTGAATGTATTTTTGATACCGCGCCGAGTAAACGAGAGTTTAGTAAGTTCAGCGATTGTTTAACAACAAATCCGGTATATCATGACACATAAATGGTTTTGTGGTATAATTCATCGTTCAAAGTTCTAAAATTTATTTTAAAAATCCACCGAGTTTAAGTTCACTGAATTCTCGTCAAACTAGTTGGTATAACTGTCCATAGTAACTACATAAACAATGGTGTATTTAATTTAAACAATGTACGTACTAGTAACTTTTTTATAAAGTTAGTCAACAATGACAACTTGTCTAAATTAATAACTTTGCAAAATTAACACAATACAACATGATATTATTAATAAAAGCTATTTTTTTCTGTATTTAATGAAATTTTTTAGGGTTAATCTTAAACCTTACACTTTGAGATATAACTTTTTAATTAGTTTGCTATTTAAACATTACAGTTAAGCATCGAATTTGGAAGTCATGTAAATTTTTTGCATTTTTGTCTGGAAATAATAAATTTTGTTTTACTTGAAGATGTAATTTTGTTTAAAAAAATGTATCTGTTGTTGTAAATGTATGTATGTAAAATAAAAATTTCAACGCATAGCATTGCGTTAAAAACTGTGTTGTCAGGAAAAATTTGGCAAAAACATCCAGGTCCTGCAAGGTATGGGTTGAGGTATCGGGCCAACTCCTCGATACTAAGGAAATATTGCAATAATGAAATATTGCAATATATTCAACAATTAGAAAATGAAAAAATAGTTAGTACTCTAATATTTATGAATTTTAACTATCTAATGTACTTTGATGATTACGAATGTGGTAATCCTTGAAGATACAATTCTGGTCTTCTAAAGTAGGTGCTAATATTCCACACTTTCACCAAAACTGGAAAATATATAACCACTTTTAGAAAATATATTTTTAACATTATTGTTTCATACCAAAATCGTAAATAATTTGAAAATGCCCATATCTTTTAAATTTTACTAAACGATTTGAAATTATTACAACATACTGAAATAATGTAATTTTATATAATAATAATCATGGATATGTGGAAATTCGGTTTGTTTTAACAGGTTTTCCAACGTTCAATTTCATTGTCGCTTTTGCAAAATCGATAAATTTACGAAAGGAGACAATTTATTGATACGCACAATCGGCAGTTACCAACAAGATGTTTTATAGAACGATGTGTCCACAACTGGCATTAAAGAAATATATATTCTAGAAATTCTTCAAATCATAATATATCATATTTACATGAAGGTGTATGTCATTACGACAGGCTGTATAATATATTAAATTGTATTTTAGATAAAGAAACATTGAATTTGCAAAATATATTTGCTTTAATATTTGGTGATCTTATTACGAAAGATAAAGTTTGAACATTGTATAATACATTCAGAGAGCTTCCTGATCTAGTGGATATTGAAAATATTAATACATAGACCCTCGAAAATGACCGCCGATATTACTTGTTTTTTTATCAATGATCAAAGATAGATAATATGTAGGATTTCTATATAGAAATATTAACGTTACTCATTTTTTAACAAACATGTTTATAATGCATAGAAGTAGAACGCAAAACTGAAAATATAAATATTACTTTTGTGCAATAGGAAAATCTATTGAAAATTAGTATTGCTTTTATGCTTACAGTGACAGGTGGAAAGTTATTTACACAGTCAAAGAATAATTTCTTTATATAAGTGCGAATTCGGTTTTATTATGATATATTTTTGATTACTTTACAAAAACGACATGACGGATTTACTTAAACTACTCTCTAGCAGCAGCCTAGTTTTTGTTCAAACCTATTATGGAATTAAATAATTATGTATAATATAAACATTATTATAAATTTATCTATTTTTTCTGTAATACGAGAGTTCTGACTTGCTCTGTATGAAATTTTCGCGAACCTTTCAAGCCAAATCTACTTAATTTAATAATAATAGCAGAAAGAGCCGTAAAATCATGATGTACAAATCAATAATTTTTTGTAGAGCCTACTACAAAAACTATTTAGTTATAAAATAAATAAAAACCCATCTTTGAACGAAAATCTTTTTATTTTATTTTTTTGTTAATAGCACATCATATAATTTTTTTTCAAACATTTCTATAAGTGTTTTGTGAAAAGAAAATAGTAAATTTAATCAATAATTTCAATTTCCAACAACTCCAAACCTTTATATCAACTGAATAGATAAAATCTTGACGACACTTTTGTTGTAGAATAACTTTGTGTCTACTTCAAAATCAAAATTTTTTAATGTTAATAAATTGCGCTTTTTAGTGTAATATATAAATGCGTATATTTCATCAGGGTGAGAAATTTTATAGATATAAACCTACAGTATTGGTTGAATATGAGCAAGAAATAAAATTATACATTATATTATAATTTAAATTAAAATTTTGTAAAAAGTTAAAAACACTCAGGAACTCCGACCTACTCGTAATTACATAAAATGTTCTTTAATTATTCAGCAAAATAACATTATGTCTTACGAAAGTTCAGAAGTAATCAAGGTGATATTAAATAATATTAATATTGAATATTGATAAAGGTCTTATTACGAGATACTTATTAAAATACTTTTAGTTTTTATTATTAACTAAGATTGAAACAACCGTTAAATTCCGTATATGTAAATTAACGAAAAATTAGTAGAAACATAAGCAAAAATCAAAATAATAATAATAAATTTAATATTTTTTATTATATCTGTTGCCCTGGTAACTTCCGTACATCTTTTTAGGATAGATTCAACCAGTACCTTGAAGAGAGATTAATTTTTAAGATTTTTCAAATATTTAAATAACTAAAATCTTGGAATGCGAATGGGTTGAGTTTCAAGAGTAAAACATAATAAGTTACTAAAAATTTAGAATTAAGCGTTTTGTTGTAGAAAACTTAATATATTTAAAACTAGTTAAAAAGATTCCTTGTTTGAGTTAACAGTCATAAGAAAATTAAAAAAGTACCTATATCACTTCCTGCAACTAACCTCGTCTAAAGTTTTAATTTCCTAATTATTTCTCCTTTGTATATTATCTCCCGTATCTCATTAACATACTAATCCGTATGTATACGCATCTCTCAAGTTTTTGATTTTTAAAGCAATTTCCGGCAATTTCTTTCGTTTCGCCCTCTGAAATTTAAATCCTTTAAAAATGTAATTTTATTAAATTTTCCATTAGCACCAAGAATTGTTTCATAGTTTTGTTTGGTCTTCGTGAGGTTTTTTTATGTCACCTTTTCTTTCTGTCTAAATGAAAAGTACTTTTCTTAAACACAATATTTAAAAAATGAAAAAATTTAAAGTGCGATTTAAAACCGTGTAGCATTATAGGGAAAATTGTATTTTTTGTATTTTGCAAGGTTTTTATTCAATTTAGCTTAGGATTTATGTAGGTACCTATTTATTTAAAATTATACAAAACATATGTTAGGCCAAGCAATAGGTATATTTGCCTGAAAAATAATCCCCGAGTTTTGAAACCTTGTGGGCTGTACGAGACCTAAATAAAATGTTAAATTTGCAACCTCAGAACGCCGCCGCTCGCGCCGCCATCTTGTAAAAATGGCACCCAAAATCAGTTTTTCAGCTATATCTTCTTTTTAGTACTCCCTAGGTAAAAAACTGTTATGATATAAATTGAAGAGAGAAAAATTGCCTACAATTTTGATACATAACATTTTTCTGTGTGATTAATGGATTAAGAGTAACATTTATATAAGTCAAAGAAAGTTCTTTCAAATTGATAAAATACACTTGCTTGAGCGCCGTCAATGCACTTTTATCGCCTATTTAGTACTATTTGCTTATTGGATATTAAACCGTATAGTAGAAGTATGCTGTTTTATCCCCCCTATCGGTTTGTCCACTAGGCGAAAGCAGCGCGAGATTGATCCAGATCAATTCAGTCGATTGTGCGTGTCTTTACCACGAGGGTATTGTTTCGTTGTACATTTTTGTTTTTTGCAAATTTCATGTGATTAAGATTTTCTGTTGTTTATTGTAGGGGTTGTGACAAGACTCAAGATATCGGCTCTGTTGTAATTGCAACTATAATTGACAACGATTTTGACTTATGGTTAGTTAAATTCAAGCGTAAGGACAGAATCATTCCCACGGACGGACGTAGCTATTACTTTTACATGGTGGGGGTTCGACACTGTACTTTACAAAGATAAACTAGCTTCTGCCAGTGACTATTCCTTAATGCCATAAAAAGTCAGAGCTGTAAACCATAATAAAATCAATCAAATGGAAATTAAAAATTAGGTACATAACCATAACCATTAAAATCCGTATAATAAAAAGTGGGTATTTGGCTAATATTTGCGTTGTTGCTTAGGCTAAGGGAGGGGTTTGAACCCCCCCCCCTTATATACACCCGTAGTCATCCCCTTGGGGCTGTCAACAACAGCATTACTGTATTGTCGAAGTAACTGTTCCTATTGATCAACTACTGTTAATATTTCATAGAATGTGCATTGAAAAAGAATCAGACGAAGAGTTACAACAATACCTTCAATATGAACTTGCTCCGTTTCTCTTGTCGCTCTTTTCCGAGGAAGGAATGAGATAAGGCACAAAATCGTCTTTATATAAGACCTTTACACCACTTCCGAGTGATACGCAATTTTGAAGCAGGGTTTACATCTACTTCACAGAGTTGTATGACAGTGCAACGAATCTTTTACTGCTATTTGCACACATTATAATGCAGCAAACAAAGACACAAAAAATGTAGAACGTCTATATTATACTATATCTATTTTTGATAAATCGATGATCACAATATATTCTCAATTCAAATTTCTGGCCAACGAACACAACAAAAGTCGTCTTATCACCTTGATTAAAAAGCAGTTTATGACCTTCTTGTACGTTTAGTTGCACTAGCAAATAATCATCCAAATGTATATTTCGTACAATCAGGCAAGGGAAAAACTTCAGAACAAATTAACTCTGTATAAAGTCTACAAGAACCAAGAGTAGCTCACAATATATTGTTTTGCACGCGTTTAGCTGCTGCAACACGACATCTGCCATTTTTAGTCACGGTAAGAACAAATTTCTTAAGATGATTACGAAATTCCCTGAATTAAATGAAACTGTTCCAGTATTTAAGGAAGAAAGTGCAGACATCAACGCCATTGCAGCAAGTAGGAAAAAACATTTTATGTAGACTTTACGAAGAATCGTAAAAATTTATCTCTGGATTTTATCCGATATCAGCAGTTTAAAAGATTGGCGACGAAAATTACGGTTAATCTTGCTTCACTCCCCCCCCCCCACAGCAGAGGCTGCAAAACAACTTTCCTTCCGAACCTATCATTAGATTCAGACCTGGTACGGCATTGAAGAAAGTCCGGAAAAATTGAGATAGAAAAAAGTAAGTATGGACTTACACCTGTTAAAACAACAAAAATCCTTCTCCAGAACAGTAAATGCAGAAAAGATTCTTGCGATAAAGTTCCTCAAGTTTTAACTGATTCTGAAGGCAAAGATCTAGACGATTCTGATCCATCTGAGGACATCTGATGTTAGGGAAGACGATAGCGGGAAAGTATGTTTAGTAAACATACAAAATAAATGTGAATTAGGCCTTGGGGAAACCACTATTAGAAAAACGCGGTGGGTACTCTACCTCATATGAAATGAGTATAATGGATAGAAATGAGGGCGGAAATGAGTGTAAGTAATATTTACTGAATAGGTAAACAAATAACGGGCCTTATCACACTATCAGGGAGGAATTTGTAAAATTTGACTATAATCCTCTTTATTTATATCCATATAACTCCGAAAATATTGATCGCACAAAAAAAAAGAATGTCACGGAATTTGTAGAGAATCTTCTTGTCTATAATTCTTCGAATAACAATTTTTTGTCTAGGGGTTTTTGGCGCCATTTTATCAATATCAAATCATGTATGTAGTTGAGGTCATACATATTGCGATGTTCAAAAGCGTAAAAGTATCGTAATACAAAAAGAAAACTTAAATAGTTACCTTTGGAACACCCATCACTATTATTAAAGCTTGCGATTCTTATAATTATTTTTATGATAAAAATTAAGCAAGTTATTAAAATCAATATAATTTAATCAGTCATAAACGAAATTTCAAAATATTACACAAAAAGGCACAGTTTGATCAAGTTGTAGTTTATAAATTATTGTTGTAAATTGTGATGTGTTTGATCTTAAACCGCATAACATCGGCTCACCAAATAAAACAAATGCACCGAAAACCTGAAATTTTATCTTATTTACTCTGTAATTGTTTCAACTTCTAGATAAAGTTCCAAATTTTGTGGCAAAAAAATATACAAATATCAAATAATCAATTTTATCGTAGTATCACTGGTCGTAAAATTAATTGTTTTTGCGCTTTTAAAATTGTTCTCACCCTATTTATTTTTGAAGTCTTCTTAAAATTATGTTGCTTGTTGTTTCTTTAGTTTCTCGGTTTCTTAATTTTCTTCTTTTTATGTTTCACCTGCTGTGGTGAATAAAATTTTATTCTTCTTCTTCTTATTATCAATTTAAAAAAAAACACTCTTACTCTGAGTTTGTAATCTCAGGTAAGTAATTATTATCATAGAATTTATTAATTATATTTAAATTTTTAATTTTATTTATCAATCTTTATTTAATCTTAATATTTTTAAAACTTGTGACTCTGGGCTTCAAATTTCGATACTTCTCGAAACAACGGCCTTGCCCAGAATGAGTTACTTTTAAAAAATTCTCTCCCTCCTAGATTTTGTTATTTAGCAAATTTTCAACGTTTGAGCTTGAAGTGTTGGGATTTGTAGATTCGGAGCACTATTTAAATTATTGTTGGGTTTGCACTTTCACTTTTATTGTTTAAAAATATTAGATTAAAGGAATTAACAAATTTTTAATGCCAATCGGTTTCTTTGATAAATTTGGTGTTTGTCTTTTCATTTAAAGATCGTGGACCAAAAACATCTTTTTATTATTAAAATGCTAAAAAAAAGAATTGCAAAACAAAATCTCGACCGTGCCTTCTCTTTAATAAAATCAAAAATATGTGAAACCGAAATAATTATCATCATAAAAATTAATCAAAAGTGTGTTAAATTGAAACATGACAATATGTACTTAACTGCTAAGTTTCAAAACTTCGGTATTTTTTTCCAGGTAGAACACTTTTGACTCCCCTATTGCCTGGCCTATGTAGGTAACGCAACGGGTCTAAAAGTATGGTAATAGTTGGAAAGGTAGGAGGAGCAAACAAAACAATAACAATCAACAAATATCAGGAGGATATTATTTATAAACTTTAATAAAGATATATTACAGCTTCCGAAACTCTTAAAATTATTAAAGTAGTAAATTTATTAGATTTTGAATTTCATATTATAATCAATTTGATTTTGTTTCTAGTTGAGTTGTACTTGAAATGTTCTTTACTTAACTAGTTGAGTAATGTAACTAGTTGAAGTGGAACGCTCTTTAACATAAAATTCATATAATAGTGATACTTTGTTATCACAATTAGATAAATATTCTTTCCTCGCCTAAACTATTGAAGATAAATATAATATACTGTTGATATTAGGGCGTAATAGACAAAACAATTGCACAACACTCATGCATATTATTTTATTTTATTCGGAAATTAATCTAATATGATTTGTATGGACTCCTGGGCAATAGAAAAATGGTAACCAAAAATACCAAGAATACCACTCATTGTGACTATTTTATCTCCAAAAAAATATTTTTAACGTTTTTTTTTAGTCGTTCAACTATCAGTATTTAGATTTGCCTAGTAAAGAGAACCGGCTTCCAGATTACATTATAGAAACTTGAAATTTAGTAGGAATACTGGACAAAATTGATCGATGATCCTTCGCTGAAAGAAGTTTCTACATCATTCACGCACGCATTAAGAGGTCAGGGCGACCGGTAGACCGCTTATGACCTGCTAATAGGATATATTTACAAATATTACATGAAAATAGAAAATAAACTTACCGATATAAGAAATGTATGTAGATAAAAAATACTTTAGCTAGTTGACGTAGCTACACGTTAATAGCTTTTTACGATAAAGTTCATTTGTATGGCAATTTATGACCTATTAAATTAATAGTAGAAGTGACAAATTCAATTATCGATAGCACGAATTAGCCATAAATATCTAAAAATATGTTTACATCTTATTATAAATTATCTATCTAGCTACTTTCTTGTTATATTATACAACTTATAATACCTAGTTACCTAGTTAACCTGCATTGATAATATTAAATTCAAAAATGTTTTGTATTATACGAAATTTGATATATTATATGTTTCGCAAAATTTGTGTTTCTCCAATTTCTAAAAACCATCTTGAAACAATAGTAAGTTTAATACTATTTATTTAAGACATATTAGCTATATACTACTATTTTATAGCACTTTAGAATAAATTAATAAACAAATTTTATCTAAGTAATTACAGAATTATTGCTGTTTGGTATTATTCCCATAGGTAAAGTAATAATGAAATATTTCTGTAATAAAGAAATGGCAGAGACATACGTAGAAAATAAAATTTCTATATTTAGAACATTTCTTTTATAATACCAATATATTATATATCAAAACTCATATTATATCAGTGATATTATAAAGACAATAAAAAGTTTACCTTGACCAATATTAAAATAAAACATGTTCGTTGCTAGCAAATATATTAAAAGGTCGGAAAAAGCCCTAAACGTTTCCGATTGCTAAATTATCAAAATTGCATGGCGGAACTTTCATTAGCAGTTGTTCTCAGTTACATTAGTTTATTATTCTCGAAACAATGTGTTTTTGTTTGAATTCACTTCAATAATATTAAACACTCTATGGTCTACGTTTATTTGAGATCTTGGATTATATTAATTTAGATTTCAACACGATTTTCATCGTTTAAAAACTTTTTTTAACTTCGGGTGTTTCTCAGAACATTTTATAATAATCTAAGTTTTCCATAAAGTCCATAAGTAGAATCTGGAATCAATCAGGACGCTTATTTTAAAAAGTAATAAATTGTGTGATAATATATAAATAAATGTTACTTTTTTTAGCTTAACATACAATTTTGTAATGTAGGTACCATTTTGCTTTAAAATAAACAATTTAAAAAGATAATATGTTAAGAATATATTACAATGAATTGAATTGAACTTTTTTCATAAAAAACACACGCACACACACATACATGAACTTCATACAAAAATAAAGAATTATACAAGTTTGTTATTTTATTTCAAATTGAATGTGCAAGACAATCAATCAAATTTCAGTTTCAATTGTTTCATTTTATATGCAATTTCTTTATTCAAATATTTTTAATGGGTAGGTATCCACTTTCTATTCTCTTACTTCAAAAGAATTATATTTCTTTTATATACAGAAAAAACAATAATGTAAACTTTCACCTTTTATTTTCTTCCTCGCCATCGTATTGAATTACTTTTGTTATTTGAAATTTGCTTCATACACTTACGCGCAGTTCTTCAATTGCAGGTTAAACCAAAAACTTTGAGTGAATCGATAAAATATGTTGAAAAACTGCAACTGAACAGTTCGCGGTTTTTCTCAATAGGTTCGAATTATCGGGATTGCACTGTATAATACAAATATTTGACGATAAAATAATTAAAATACAATTTCTTTAGTTTTTATAAATTTATTATTACAAAATAACAAATTATATTCTTGATATTGCTTATTTGAGTTCGATTGCCGTTGAAAATCATAAAAAATAAGAAATTCTTAGTATAAATTATATCTATTGCAATATTAATATCTTTAAATATTACTTTATGTAATATCCACAGTAGTAGTTATTACCGATTGAAAATTTCAAACATTCTGCAAAATTAAAAATATTTGGAACACGATAAGGCGTTACTTTTGAATTAAGGATTAGAACTGAATTATTAGTTTGTTTCGCTACAATGTTGTACAAGCTTATATTATTATAATACATTTTGTGCTACTAGTTGTCTTATAAACTACATATTGTAATTCAAAAAGATTTTTGTGGTTTCACTAACAATAAGGTATCTAATATAAAATTTAAAATGCTCTAAGCAGAACCTTATGCTTTTATTATGTTCATGCGAAATTGGTGTATGTGTATATTATTTAGTTATCCTTGCAATATAATATACAAAAAGGTACCCAACATCAGCCAGTTTTAACTCGTTAAAATATTTTATGAATTTTTTAAATTAAATATGTACGTAGTAAAAGTAGTAGTTATCAATCTCTCACCTACTTTTTTGAATATTATTTTACACAACTGATTTGCATTACTTGCCAATGTGAACTCCAAAAATAGATAAGTCAAATTTAATTTAGTTTCAATTACAGGTCATTTCTCCTTGTCTAATATTTTATTTCTTAAAATTTAAAAATAAAACTTGCAATAAACTTTTTATTTTCAGATGGGAAAAACCGAAAATTCGGAAGCATTCAGAATCCAAAAACGTTTAATGACATTAACTGGATTTTGGCCATATCGAACACCATCGATTTTTTATAAAATATATGGCACTTTGCACTACCTCTTTGTGGTTTTATTCGCATTGTCGTTATTATTAAGTACTATGGTCGTAACTGATCTTGCTAAATTAATTCAAAGTTGGTCCATGTTTGTTGCAATTCTTAACTGCAGCGTGAAATTTACAGTGTTTTACTTTAAAATGGATCCGTTTATGGATATGGTGGATTTTTTGAAACTGAATCACTTTTCGTACTATGACGAGGCTTACGATAAGCATTTAAAAAAAACTGTAGACTTCACAAAGTTTATGGTTAAGTTTTTCTTTTGTAGTGGAATTACTACTGTCATATGCATTTTATCCGGCCCGTTGTTAAGTCACCAAGAACCTCGACAAACTCCTTTGCCTTTCCCTCTGGACTTAAAAAAGCATCATGTTATTGTATATTTACTAGTTTATCTATATCAATGTATTGCCTTATTTTCGGCAGCCTGGACCAGCATAGGCTTCGACAATTTATCAACGAGTATGATGGGGATATCGTCAGCGTATTTTAGAATTCTAAGAGACACTATTTTGGAAATAATGAACAAGGAACTAATAAAGAACGATAAAAATAACAAAAACATGTATGATATGTACAAAATTAAAGAAAACGAAATTTTTGAACAATTGGGTATGTGTGTATCACATCATACTGCGTTAATTGAGTAAGTTTTATATTGTAATATACTTCATTCACTGGAATAACATATTTTAGGTTTACCGAATCAATCGAAAATATTTTTACTTATGTATTTTTGAGTCAATTTTTGTGCAGCGCTGCAGGAATTTGCTTAGTTGGTTTTACATTTATGAATGTGAGTTAATTAATTCTATATGCCAAGTCTTATATGTTTTTCATATAATCTGTGTAGTAAAAAATGAATTTAAGAGCTCGGTATTCGAAACAATAATTAATTGTTAAAGTTCAATAATAATTTTACAATCTGAATAATTGTAGGCTGCACCAGGGAGCATGGAATTTATATTTGCATTAAGCTTTCTTGGTACTTTAATGTTTCAAATAACATTATATTGTACTTATGGAAACGCCGTTACTGTAGACGTAAGTACGATTGAATTTCAGTATACAGCTATCCAAATTAATTACAAACCATTGTTTACTCAATAATCATTGCATTATTTAGCGGTTCAATGAGCAAACCAGATAGGAATTTAGAGTGGTAATAAAATTTCTAGTTGTTTTTAACAACAAATTAAATTCGGCATTACCTTTAATTTCAAAATCTTGAGTTTATCCATATCCGTTTAATTTAAATTAATAAATGTTAATATATACCTATAATAAAAAAGTTTTACATAATTTTTCCAAATAGGTAATTGATAAGCAACAGTTTCAGCTATTGCTAATAATTTCCGATGTATTTCAGACAAACGCCGCAAATTGCTACTAGGCAAACTTTGATTACGTTGTGTCTAATTTTCAAAGCTTTGCAAAGTTTTCAATTCAATTGTTAATTGAATATTATATAACTGTTTTTATTTAACCGTTGTTTATCATAAAAAAAAGCTCCTACGGAAAATTACTGAATTAGGTAAGCAATGTTCATTCGATAAGTTCCTGCGTTTCCCTGAAATAGAAGAGCAATTTCTAATAGCTGAAACTATTAGTCAAACACTGAACAAGTTTGACGATTCTACTGTTTGGCGGCAATCCTTGCAATAGTTAGGTGTTCCCGGAAATTAACGGATTTCAGACTTTGCCGTCGACATACAGGTTACATTTATAATTTCTCTATTTCCAGAATAATTGTAGAATCAAAATTATTTCATATTATAGGAATATAATATTTCTAAAAGTATTATTTTCATATATCAAAAGTTATTTAAAAGTACCTAAGTACTATATAAAAAATATTAATTCTATAGATCAAAAAATTGTATCTACAGAATGGATATAATGATTATAATGCTAATTGCAATTAGTCATAGATGATTATTAAGCCTATCACTTAATTTAATAGTATATTGTAATATTATACATACTATATAATACCAAAGATACCATAATATTAAGCGATTGAAATATAATGAGGTACTACCTTAGATTATATAATTAGCTTATACATTTTCAGAGTTATGAAATTGGGGATGCATGTTATTTGTCCGAATGGATTTACACTGGACGATTAGTTAGACAATCGTTATTCCTCATTATGGAACGCTCAAAACGTCCTCTTGCATTAACAGCTGGAAAGTTTATTGATCTCTCACTTATGTCTTTAATGGCAGTAAGTTATCGTTTTAAATAAGTGTATTATTTTTGTTACATAATAAATATTCACTTTCAGGTATTAAAATCGGCAGCTTCATATGCAGCAGTATTGCGTCAAATGACTGAATAAAACTAAAATCTACCAGTGTGACCTTTTTGAATATTTCGATTAAATATCTATTTAATTTAGTGAAATTACAAAATGTTAACTAAAAATAGATAGCAACCGATATGATCATTCAATATTTATTTAATCGGTTTCCTTCCAAGGAAACAATTTAAATTACCACAATCAAAAACATATATAATATTATCGTCATTTTATTGAATTCATTTTCTCCTTCAATAAACAAACTAGGTAATATTCGAGAATAATTTAAAAAAATGAATTTTTAAATTAGAACACTAACCAAGTTATGGAAGTCATGTCTGCAATTCTGCAACCATTAGAATAGTTTTACCTTTCACTCTGCAGATGACGTTCTAGTTTCTTGTTGATCGCACTGTTGTAATGTTTAGCAACCTCCAAAGAGCATAAAATAAAAATCTGTTATGTACACCCAGTTTTATTATATTACATCAAGATAAATTTAGTGTAGCCTGGAAAATAATTAAAGAACTATCGTAAGTGATTATGAAAGTATCTCATCTGTTTGATTTACCCCGTGTCACTTGCAAAAGTTCATCAGCTGTAACATCTCAATTAAATTAAAATTTGAACAAAGACTTGTAATAAAAACAAACAGCACTGGTGAACCGTCGAAAAGCTTTATTTTTTCAAGATGACGTTCGACCACACGTCGCTGTTACGACCAGATAAAAATAATGAAATAAAGATGGAAGATCCTTCCTTATCCCCAGTATTTTTATATTTGGATAATTACATGCATGGTTTCACTTCAATAATGAAGCGGCTTTAAAAGAAATTTTTTGAAAGCAAAAAGATAATAATTTATAAATTTTATTTTGATATACCTGAGTATTTTTATTTTCCAAATTAAACCTTCATATTATCTGAGAGAGGATATTTTGAAAACTAAAGTTATTTTTATGTAAGGAAACACAAAAGTTTTTATTTCAATCTCAGCAATGTTAGATATTTTTTGGTTATCTGAAGTTTATATTTTGGTTAATGGGCGAATGCTCGTGCACGAGTATGTACAATAAAAAAATAAATAATACGTTTTCATTACAATTTTATATACGACTTCATTCAGACGACTGCAAAATATAAGATAAAAATAAGTTAATTAATAATTCTTAATATGTCTGCAGTGGTACATAAAATACGGTATGGTTCTATAATCTACCTATCAGAAATAATTCCCAAAAAAATCCGCAATTTGCATCAACCTCGGATTTATTGGATACTACAGAAAGATAGTATATCAATTTTGTTTTATTAAAATTTATATAATAACATTTAAAAAGTGTGTTACCACACTACAAAGGCAAATATACTTTTGTATCTGATTGTATCTTCTATACATCCTTAAATGGTAGACTACACATTTTGACACCTGACATATGAAAATCTTCGAGCAAAAAACAAACGAAAGTAGAAAATCTTATGCCCGATGTTTCAATATTACGTAGGTGTAGAATAAACAGCAAAAAACAACCAAATACTCGTGAAATTTAATCAATATTATACTTTAACATAGGCACAACGCAATGGATAGAAATTACACTTTTTATTGGATGTGGGAATAAGACTCGAACTCACAACTCAGGTAGAGATATGCAATCTATTTATCAACAAATCGGTCAGTCTCTTGAGGTTCGTTATAACCGGACACCGCGGTGGATACGTTGTTTATTGAAACACCTTTACAATAAAAGAGTAATATCATTTTATATTAAATAGTATTAAAAATATCATAATATTATAATTAATCAATTTGATTACTTAATCAAAGCTCAAAATGTAAATTTTCACACAAAAAACGGTATGTGTAAAAAATGCTTGTTAATCCATTTATTCGCGTCACTAATGTAACCGTAACGCACGACACGTGATGCATACACAAAGAAAAGGACAAAATTGTATAGGAAAACATCACCAAAAAAATATTTTCTCTTTCATTTCGAGCTTTATTTATAAATTATGATATAATCCGAATGTAATTTATGTATAGGAAAAATTTATTTAGAAATTCGATATTGAAAATAACATTTTTAAACTTGAAACTACGGAAGAAATAATGATAATATATTATTTACATACCTACCGCACTTTGCTGTTTCAAATTGCAATATATTGTACTTATAACGAATTTTTAATATATTGAGAATGTAGAAGTTTACTCAAATGAATTATATTAGCCAAATACCCACTTTTTATGGTGGATATTGGTGGATACTCCATTATATCCGAAATATGATTGATTTTATTGGGATTACCTTTTTAAAGTACAGTGTCGAACCCCTCCCCCATGTAAAAGTTATAGCTACGTCCGTGGCTCTAATGTAAGTGCTAGTTCATAATGAGCTAAGACATAGGAAATACAAATAAAACCTTAGCTTTCAAAGAATCACACTAAAATTACAGATTGACTGCAGAGCCGTCAGACGTGTTGCGCATTCAAATTAGAGACCCGTCGGACGTATCTCGTATTTAACTTAGAGACGCGTCGGACGTGTCAATCATTTAAATTATTTAATTTAAATTTAAAAATTTACGTAAGCCAATACTACGTAAGTACTAATATATTTATAATACATAATGTATAAATTTTGTATATATTCAAATTTCAAGCGTAGAAATATTGAATTTATAGTAGGTATATTATTAAAGTAAAACTTTGCATAACTAAACAATATAACAAATTAATTCATTAAGACTTCATGAAATACAATACGGATGTTTAGATAACCTGAGGTTGTTTGCAGCAATAGTTTACTTAATTAAAATAATATGTTTTCAAATTATTTCTACCTATTGATATCAACTTATATATAATTCGTTAAACACTTTTGGAAGATAAAAAGTTCATTGTTATAAAACAATGACAGAAAAAAGCGGTTGGTTCCATTTTGCGATATTTTTTTTTCATTAGTTGATTGGCAGGTAATTTAAGCAGTCTTATTGAAGACACAAATATAAAATAATTTTATATTTAATAACATTATTTGTAATTGACTGAAATTTGTATAATAACTACATACAAATTGTTAAAAAAGAATGTTGAGTTGAGTAATGTGTGAAATAAGAAAAAGTATATATTCTATAGCTAAGAAAAACTTGGACTGTTAATTGCCTGATGATGAAAAAAAATGCGAAACTAGTTACAAATAGTATATTTGATTAATTTTTGCATAATATAAGTACCACATTAATAAAGAAATATCACAGAAATTCGCTGCAGCCAGCACACACTGCTAAAATGTTGTGTACTAAATTTTTCTCGTGAAACTACTGGCATATAATATTTGTAAACCTCTCAAGCACCTAATCGGCAGCCACCTTGTGATGAAAAGTGGAAAGGACCTATTGCATTCGGATATTGTGTCTGATATGATATGATATTATGCCAGATATTATATAAACTAGTGAAATTTATTTATTTCACTATTTTAGCAGTGATTACTTTACTAAAAGTTGTTTATTTTTCAAAATGGTGTGTGTTTATTCGAACTTAGAGCTGTTAAAAATTCAGATTTGCTTGTTTGCAGTTATGATATATGTATATGTATACTATTGCAATAGTCACGCAAAATAGAATATTTGCATAATATTGTACTATGAAAACGGATGGATAAGCTCTTCTGATTGTTTGCTCAGAAAATCTGCATGACTACGAAAGCAATCGCACTTATGCTATGCAATTACTACATTATTGTCGGTAATTGAAGGCTTTCATTTGACAAATATATTGTAAGAGTTTGTTTGTAATCGTCCAATGTATACTTTCAACGTAAAACCATAATTGAAAGATGCAAATATTACCAACGCTCTGTATTTCGGCAATTATCGTGAAATTGGTCTAAATTCCGTAAGGGGTGTATCTAATTCATTATAAGGGTAGTAATTTTATGGAAAGTGCGCTGTTCTTTAAAGTAGTTACTATTTGAAATAAAAGGCACTGTACTTATTAGTAAATTTTACGAAATTATGTTTGGAAACTACAAAAGTATGAAATTCGAAAACATTATATTTCGATTATAATTTTTAACTTAAATGGTTAAGCTTAAAAGTCAAGCGGTGTTTTGAAATTTTTCTTCGTTTTTAGCATTGATATTATGTTAAATAATAAATTTTTAATCAGTGAAATTAAAATTGAATTACTAAATTAACCTTATGAATTTTTGATTGACAAAATAAGCAATTACATGAGAAATAAATGTGAGTTACAATTTATAGCTTGTTTCCTTACTCTTGAAAAAATACTCTGGTTGCTCATTATTATTGACATTAAAATATTTAATACTAAATATAGTAGGTATTTAATCATTATATTATTTTATTTAATATGTTTTTTATTATTTAAGTATAATATAAAATAGTAATATATCAAAATGTGTAGAGTTTGCTTCTCATCTTTTAAAAATATCTTAAGAACTAGAATTAATCCTTTCATTTTCAGTAACATTTTTCACTTTCTAAAGTGGAAAAACTACAAGTTATTAAATATTCCTAAATATGCAAGAAATAATATTTATTTAACTCAAATTGAAATTTAAAATTTAAACAATGTGGTAATAATTTTATGACTGTGTAGGTAATATAAATAAAACACGAACACAAATAATAATCTTATTTTCTCCATTTCTTCTTCTTCTTCTTCTTCTTCTTCTGCACGTGCTAGGTAAGTATACCCGTTACGACACCATCAATCATTGGTCCCTCCATCTTTTTCTCGGTCTTCCGACACTACGCCGTCCTGTAGGTTTGTACAGGTATAACTGCTTTGGAAGGCGGGTATCGTTCATCCTCATTAGATGCTGTTTCCAATTTTCTCCATTTTCAATATTTATTTTAAGGCACTAGTTTCGAAACTTGATAGCTACACTTTAGAAATCTATATAAAATATTTTATTTTCAGAATTATAAAATCTAAACATAATATGTCAAAAATTTATAATCTTTCAATTTTCATTAATTTCTACTTTAAAAATTCAGATCTTGATAATATTATTTCAATTTAAATTTTTTATTTCTACAATGTTTCTATAATTATGTAGTTTTGCTTAAATTTACATATCGTATACATACATTTATTTAATTTAAACTTCAGCGATTCTCTGAAGTTATTTTTGATAAAAATTTTCGATTTTCCATAAGTATACTCCGGACAAAAAGTAATATGAGACTGCATTTTTTAAATACACTCACTATGAATATCGATGTTTGGTAGATTGTTATATCTGAAGTTGTGAACAGCTGCCATAAATTTTATGACATTTGCCTTGTTAGATTAGAAATTACAGCGCTTTTTGTGTTTAAAAAATTTTTTTGTAAATTATAAACAATATTATATAATATTACAATATTAAACTTGAAAAATTATTACAAAAATTTAAATTGGACAATATTATATTTCAAAATCAGACTCACTAGATGATTTTACTTCTACCTTAAATAAATTTGTCTTTGCTTTCTTTTTCTTCATTTTCATTTTTTTACAATTAGTAGTATCTGTAAACTCGAAAAGCATTAGTAGCCCTATTTCGGCAGTCGAGTACATTGGGCGCACTGCCCATTGTATCCCCCGACAAGAAAAAAATGTTAAAGTTAAAAAATTTATATAAAACAATCATTCATTTTTATGAATTAACTATTGACACACCTGTAAGACTTCACTTTTCACCTACAAATAAAAAAAATTATACACTGCTGTGATCTAAAATCCGACTTCGTTCTGTAGACTATCAGTGCCTCAGAAAATTATTCATCCACTCCTATGTTAGCAATGTAAATTGTACCTTTTCAAGCCGTTTTTTAGCATACAAAAATTGATTTTAGAGCAAAACCTTTTAGACGGTTTTTGTTGCAAATTTCATTGCCTTAAATTTTGTTTGTATATATTTTTTTATTTGGTCTGGTCGTTTCCGAGATACAGTGACTTAGAAAAACTCTGTAAAAGTTTCAGAAAAATTAACATTACTCTTATGATCGGAGTTTTAATAAAATTTTCACAGGGACGTTTTTAAGTCGCTGTATCTCGGAAATGGCCCGACCAAATAAAAAAATGCATGTAATTAAAATTGATGGGGATGAAATTTGCAACAAAAATTGTCAGATAAATATTGCTCTAAGAGTGATTTTTATATGACTAAAAAGGTTTGCAAAAGATAAATTATAACATTGCTTAACACAGAGTAGATGAATAATTATGAAAGAGCCACTGTATGCATCTTGCCAGGTTAGCACCCTACTAGAGTATTATTCAAGTATTCAAGCACACCATGAGTGCCAAGTGTAAAAACTTGCTGTATTAATTGAAATAACAGGACGAAGTCCTAAATTAAGAGAATGATTGGAGAAATTCAAAATTATAAATAATAAATCTCGAATCATATTAAATCTGGTAATCGTAGGAATTCTAGTAATTTTCATACTTTGTCTTTTGTATTTTTATATTAGGTCTTCCAAACTCTCCGGTATACCTTGGGAAATCCTAAAGTTGTGACAAGAACAATATTGGGAGACTGTATTTTAATTTATTGTAGGAAATTTCCTGCCACTCGTCTTCCTATTTTTTTAAAAATTTTAGTTCTTATCAGTAATTTTTTATTTTGATGAAAAAATTTAATTCTCGTGTAACGCTGCTTTATAGTTAATTTCATATTTTTTATAAACGCAATTAGTCAACTTATGAAAAATTCTATATTATTTTTTATACTATAAAGTAGGTGTGTAATTGATGTAGAGGGAAAATTAATTTCAGTACCTAATGTTCGGTAATGGAAATAATAAAAAACGCAACGTTATTTACAATTTTTAAGACCGAAATTTCGGAAAAATAATGTCTGTGTATTATTTATTATTTAAAAACCGATTACGCCAATTAATTTCCACTAATAATTTCATAATGTGAATAATTATATCAGACTGCGCCAGGGATCATGGAATTTATAATTGCATTAAGTTTTCTTGGAACTTTAATGTTTGAAATCACGTTATACAGTACCTACGGTAATGCTGTTACTGTAGATGTAGATATTTATGAATATTTTAATTTGAATTAGTTTGTTCATTTGTTCCTGAAAGTTCCAGAATCTATCGCAATATTGTAAACCACGTGCCACCTTAAATAATTTTTGTCAAATTTGCTTTTTTTGAATATTTAAAACTTTGTTTTACACACTCAATAAATATTTGTAAACAAATATAACTGACAGGAAATATTGCAAAAATCAGTAGGTATAATAAATAAGGCTCCTTTATATTATCGACTCACCGAGATTCAGCAACAGGTATCTCTACGATTCTATAATTGCGCTTTCCTTGTGGCTTTATAAAAGTAGCATAATTTCTTCGTTTAAAACAGCTAAGTAATTCTGAATGAAAGTTTAAAACAATGAATGCATCATCAAACAAGATAGCACGGCAAAAACCAAGATAACTTCTCTTTCAGTACTATTATAAACATTTTTCAGCTGTTAAACATTTAAAACAAAATAATCGCTATTATATAAAAATAAGGTAGGTACAAGGAAAGCACTTCTTGTCTCGTCAAGAACAATAAAGTTGATAGATGTGTTTCCTTTGGTCAAGATCCTTAAATCGTTCAAGACGGAGCTAAAAGAGCGAAGTAAATATAAATAAACATTATATAAAAACATTGGCCCGGGCGAAAATCTAAAAACAGGATTAATGTGCATTAAAGGAGAGACGGCAGTGTATAGGTATTATTCCCTTACGCTGTGTATTTACTTTTACAGACCGCCCGAAAGAAGTCTAAATTTGTGGATTCACAATGAAAACTGAACGTAAGCAAAAGAAATACATAAAGCATAAGAAATACAAATAGAAATATAAGCTTATTATTATTATTATTATAAAACGGGTTGTGGTGTTTCGCCCACTGCACTGAAGCTTAAGCTTATTGTGCCCCTCGTTCCTTGTCATTACTCCATCAGCTGCGTTTCCTCGACAAAGTCGAGTACACGGCCGATGGGTGCTTGTACTATCTCCTCGATTTCCAGGTCTGGAAATCCGAGGTGACGTGTTCTTTCACCCGTCAGTGCCGGGCATTTACATAAGATGTGGTGAGGAGTTTCATCTGCTTCACCACACATCCTACAAGTAGGATCTTCAACTATCCCCATTAAGTTGAGGTGTCTTTTCAGACAGCAGTGTCCTGTAAAAAGTCCTACTATCCTTCTCAGCTGTTTTCTACTCAGCTGGATTATTGCCTTACTCCTCGCTTCGTCTGAGGGGCCTCTTATGAACATCCGCGACTGCCTCAGTCCAGGAAGGCCCTCCCAGTGAGCAAGGTGCTGTCTCTTCAGTGTTTCCCTGATTCCTTCCCTTACGGTCTTGTATGAGATCCCGCAAGTAGGTTCAGGACCTATAAGGGTTGTATTTGCAGCCATTCTGGCCCGGCGGTCCGCCTCTTCGTTCCCCTTTATGCCCTGGTGTCCCGGCACCCACATGAGCGTGACGCTATTGCGGGTTGCCAGTTCTATCAGTGCATCAAGGCATTGTTTTACAACCTTGGAGTGTATTTCTACTCCTTCCAAGGCCTTTAATGCTGCCTGACTGTCTGTCATGATGCAGATTCGCCTATCTGTGTAGTCCCTCCGCATCATTTCATGCACGCAAGCCGAAATTGCAGTTACTTCTGCCTGGAATACAGTAGCGTGGCATCCCAGGTTGATGCCAAAGGCATCTCCTGTTCTGCTCCCGCTTATACCTGCTCCAGTACTTATCTTTGTCTTAGATCCATCTGTGTTACCAGATGGTATTGTATCGGTTACCCAGCTCCTGCATGGTTTTTTCCTTGCCCCTCTCAGGTATTACTACACTGAATGGTTTTCGGAAGTCCCTTACAGTGCTAGTTCTGTCCGATTGCATGCAAAGCATGTTGTTACTCTTTATAGAGTTAAAGATCATGGTATGGTGCCCCTTTGTTGGGGTTGCCATATCTAGTCCATTAATTGTCAGCCTGTAGGCCGCTAGTAGGGCCTCCGCCTCCACGACTAAGTGCAGTGGCTGCAGCCCCAGAAGAGCTTCCATGGCTGCGGTAGGCGTTGATCTTAGTGCCCCCGTGATTCCTAGACATGCTAGTCTTTGTAGCTTGCCTAGTTTATTTATGCTCTCCCTTTTCCTGGCAGCGTGCCACCAGATCAGGGCCGAATATGTCACAGTGGGTATCACCACTCTGGTGTATAGCCAAAGTACCATCCTCGGTTTCAATCCCCATGTCTTCCCAATCATGCATTTACAGGCCCATAGGGCCCGAGTCGCCTTGGTTGTGACATGTTGTAATTGAGAGGTAAAGTTTAGCTTGTCATCCAGGATTATACCCAGATACTTAACTTCCCTTACCACATGTAGTTCTTTTCCCCACATTTTTAGTGTTTTCACATCTTGCAGTTTCCTGCGTCGTGTGAAAGCGACCACTGAGGTTTTTTCCGGGTTGACCGATAATCCCTCTCGTGTACACCATCTTTCGACAGTCTTCAGTGCTCTTTGCATCATGGATGATACAGTTTCCCCGAATTTTCCGATCACTAGGATTGTGATGTCATCAGCAAATCCTTGTGCGTGAACTCCAGTCTGTTGCAGCTCCCCCAGTAGGCTGTCCACCACTAGGCACCACAGTAGGGGTGATAAAACCCCCCCCTGCGGACACCCACGCGCGGCAGAGACCTCCGCGGTTGCATGTCCCAGACTGGCACTTATCTCTCTACCCCTTAGGGTAGCACTGATCCAACCTGTTATGGTTGGGTGTACTCCCCGTCTGTCGACGGCTTCTTCTATTGAATCGAAGGACGTGTTGTCAAACGCCCCCTCGATGTCGAGAAAGGTTCCCAGAGCAATTTCTTGACTTCCGAGCGCCCTTTCAATCCTGTGCGTTAATTCGTGTATGCTTAACTCACATGATTTACCTGATTGGTATGCATACTGGTGTTTGTGTAGTGGCGAGTTGGCCAGCACATCATCCCTGATATGTCTATCAATCAGTTTCTCTAATGTCTTGAGCAGAAATGACATTAGGCTAATTGGGCGAAAGGACTTCGCCTGGGCGTAGGATGCACGCCCCGGCTTGGGTATAAATACCACTCTGACCTTCCGCCAGCTTTGGGGCACATAGTTCAGGGCTATACTCGCCCTGAATAAGGCACACAGGGGGGCAGCCAGTTCCTCCAGTCCCCACTGAAGTAGGGCAGGAAAGATACCGTCCACTCCCGGAGATTTGTATGGTCTAAAGGATCTTATCGCCCATGCAACTCTCGTTGTGTTAATAATTTTATCCGCCACCTTCCAGTGCTCCCTTTTCGCCCAACGCATTGGTATTTCAAGGGGACCCCGTTCAGTGACGTTACTGTCAGGTTTCGGCGTACACCCCGGGAAGTGCGTCCGGAGCAAGAGCCCCAGAGTTTCCTCCCCCGAGGATGTGCGTCCCCCCTGTGGATCTTCCATTGTTCCCACCTTACCGTGGTTTGCTTTTAGGAGTGCCTTCTGGAGTCTGGCACATTCTGGAGTTCTTTCGACCTCCTCGCAGTACCTCCTCCAGGAGTCCTCCTTTGCCTTTCGTATGGCATACGTGTATTTCAGACGGGTGCTCTTATAAGAGTCCCAGTCTCCAGTTCTTTTAGACCTGTTAAATTCTTTTCGAGTGTCCGCCCTGAGAGTCTCAAGCTCGCGATTCCACCAAGTGGCCTCGCGTTTTGCTCTCCTCTCCCTTAACGGACAGTTCGATTCGTATGCTGCCATGATGGTCGACGTGATCATGTCGTTCATCATTTCCAGCTCCGCTGTGTTGGATGGTTTCGACGGACATTCACCCAACCCCTGCTTAAGGCTTTCCTTATAGATTGCCCACTTGCAGGTTCTTGGGTTTCTGTACGTCGCCTCCTCCACGGGTGGTGTTTCGATGTTGAATCGAATATATTTATGATCAGACAGTGACTCCTCCCGCGAGACGTGCCACTCTCCGATCCATTGACTTGCGATAGGTGTCCCCAACGTCAAGTCAAGTACTTCCTTTCTTGTCGCTATGACAAAGGTAGGTTCATTGCCCCTATTTGCTATTTCTAGCTTATTACTGAAGATGAATTCCAAAAGAAATTCACCTCTGCTGTTCGTGTCCGTGCTCCCCCATATAATGTGGTGTGCGTTGGAGTCACAGCTAATGATCAATTCTGTGCCCCTGCTTTCGCAGTCCGCTACCAGGTCCACTACCTCCTTTGTTGGGGGTGGTTGTGGTTGATCATATGGAAGGTATGCTGATGCCACTACGAGGTCCCTCAGACCGCCTTCCACTGCAGTTTTGAACTTAGCCGCTATTAGGTCTCTAGTGCATAGTCCCCATAGCGGTAGCAGATTTAATCTTTTTCTTGAGATAATACAGACCCTGGGTTGATTATCTCCTGGGCTTATGAGTTCCCATTCTCCTGTAATATTGAGTCCCCCGACCCGTCCCCCGTATAACCAGGGTTCTTGTATCAGAGCCACGTCAATATTATTTTTTATTATGTATCTCTGCAGGGCAGCCGAAGCCGCCCTGCAGTGATGTACATTTATTTGTACACACCGGATGAAGGTCTCACATTAGTTGGAGAGCCCATCCTCCGGTGTCTTCTCTCCAGCATTGCTCGCTGGAGGTGGGGTTGGTGTGGGAGCATGCGACCCGGTTGAGGTTTCCTCCCCCGAATCACACTCCATATCCTCCCCCATTTCGCACACCTCCCTCTCCATTGTGCTTCCTTCCCCACTGTCCCCAGTGGGGGGGAGGAGAGGATTAGCTGGATGAAGACTAGGTGTTTTGGTCGAACTTGGTTCGACCTCGGCCACCTTTGTCTTCTCCGTTTTGTTGCCCTCCTTTTTCTTCCCCAGTTCCTTGACGGTTACCCTGGACAAGTTTAGGTAGGGTTTATATTGTAGTTCCTGGATTTTACTCCAGGACCTCTTGTCGACCAGCATAATAATTTGCTGGCCCTTCTTGTCAGGCTTTTGTTCCAAGACCCTCCAGTTCTCCGTATGGAGCCCTGAGTTCTGGACCGCCAGCCTTTTAAGAATTTTTACCGGTTCCTGTACGGGTCCCGGTATCCACATCATAGCCCTAATGGGCTTAGGGATGTCCTTGGCGTCAATTACGCCAAGTTCTGCGCCTTCCCAGGGTACGCTTACTGCAACCACCCGCGTCAACCAGTCCTTAGTGGCCTGATCAGCGCAGGAGGCAACCATCAGCCCCCCCTTCGGTTTGACTTCGGAGAACCTTGGTGCAGGTTCTCCTAAGTTGACGGTGTCCAGCGCATTAAGCATCATCCCTCTGATGAGGTCGTTCTGCTCAGCGCTGAACTGTGTTTCAGGATATCCTTTCGGCACAATTGCCACCTGGATATCCGTTAGGGCAGCACTGTAGGATAAGACAGGTTTGGTTGCCCTGCCTTTTTTCCTCAGTCGTCCCTCTATCGGTGTGGTGGACTCCGACCGGTTGCGTTTTAAGCCCCCGGTCGAGGACTCACCACCGTCGTTTGCATTGACTGCAGGTACCCTAGGGGTCCCTGCCTCAACGCCAGCTTGTTCTGCCTTGAGTTTTTTTAATTTCCTCTTGGCAGCACCAGAAAGTTTCTTTCCGGATGGGTCCTTCCTTTCGGAACCCCCTTCCGTGTTTTTATAAGTATTCGGTTCCATAATTGTTCCCACGAGTACTGGGGAAATAAATGGTCACCATCGCACAGCGCCCCATATGCGACAGAAGGCTAAATACAACGAGGTGCGCCGGGCCCCGAGGTTTCTGCGACTAGCAACTGAGCTACCCCTCAGCTTTGCATCCCTTAGGCGTCGCAGTACCGTAGGAGTGGGGAGATTTTTATAGTGGTGCCTCATCCACGTAGCCCGGGCGGTTAAGCCAAGACCCTCGTGCCCCTTGTCACTACTATCCCCCCAGAAACGTAGTCTGAGGAAGAGTCGTTGCAGCCCACAAGCGGTTTACGATTTGTTCTTTGTGTTTGCCGATTGGTCTGGTTTCCTCCACCACAACCATCTTAACCATTAAGAAGATGGCAAGGACCGGACACAAAGAGTTTTAATTCCCGGCCGGCCCCGACCACCCCCCGCCGACCGATGAGGAGGTCATCCCCATCGCCCGCCCTGGAGTACATGCCTCCGGTTTCATTGGAAACACGCTAGCCCCCTCACCACGTCAAGGTTGCAAACACACGGAGGGTGTCGACTATAGAATAAAGCCGGAATTATTCCGATATTCCAAAAAAAAACACTCTACATCATCAGCTTAAGATTTCAACATTGTTCGATACTTCATTGAGTTTCTATTTTTATTTCTTAGGCGTTCATTGCCATTGAATCCACACTAAAAAATAAATAAATAATTTTAATGTTGTTTAATGTCAGATATTAATTAGACATCCACTATTTTTTATAAGCTATAATGCATTTTCGAATGGGTGATAATAAATGAACCTAACAATGAAAAGAGAGTTTAGTAAAACAGTTGAATATGCAACTGATGTTTCAGGGAGATATTTTTGACTTCTTGAAAAGTTTGCATATTTTTCACTCAACTTGACATCATGACTAATAAAATTTCTAAAGGTTTGATTTATCAAAACTTTAAATTAGGTAAATTTAAAAAAAATATTTTCAAATTAAAATGAATTAAAAAGTTTTCTGGTTGATAACAGCGATATATTGAGTCAAATGAGTGCACACCAATATATATTTATATATAATATAATATTTCATTTGAATCTCTACTTTATTTATTTAAAGTATAAAATTTCATCTCAGATTTTATAATTACTTCCAGTTGTGAACATCGAATATTTATTTAATTATTTTCCTTTTATAAACAAATTCTATAGAATAAGGATTTAAATTATCAAGATTCAACAAAAATATTTTGTGTTCGTTAATTAAATTTTTTATTTCCATAATAAAGTTTGGCAAAGGTTCTTAATTCTTTTTGTTAATTTAAAATAAAAACTATTTGTTCTGGAATTTTAAATATTTAATTCGAAAATTTAACCGAACAAAATGTTAAAGTGATTTACATAAGTTTTTTTTCAATTAGTATATTTTCTTATACCCCTTATACTTTTCTAATCAGTTTTCAAACATATCAATTAATTGTCGTAGATTCTATTTGCTAATTTCTTTAAAAAATTAAAAAACTGAAAAATATTTCAATACCGGAACATTTTGTAGATCAACCAGGACGACAGGGACAGGAGTTCCAAAGCGGGGACATGTACCGGGACGGATGGCAATCTTCAGAATCAGTAACCAATGAAAAATAGTATAAGAATATTATAAAATTAAAACAAGTCCTTAAACGACATGTCTCGTCTTATTCACTATTATATTACTTGTAAAACTGATTGCATTATAAAATTAAAGTTGCCATTTTCCGAACGACCCCAAAACTTCAAACATAAACCTATTCACCAAATGCGAAACATATTGTAATAATGTGTAATATTTATTATGTAAAAGGTTTGTAACTTAGTGTCCTTGATAAAGCACATCTAGACTTACAAGTTGCGAACTTCTAACAAACGTAATATTAGTTAACTAAATAATTAATTTTTTATTTGATTCTAAAAGTTTGTTTTGTAATATCGAATTTTCTTCATAATTTCATTGTTACAAACGTGAGTCTCGTAAAATTTTTGGGCAGTTTTACGACGTATAATATGCGTTGGAGCATTATTAATATTATTAAAACTTATATTTTGAAGTTATAACGAATTATTGTATATATAGTACATATTAATACAATATGCTCATCGTTGTATTTAAAATATAAACTTTAATGGTTAACAAAGTAAAGTATATTAAAGTTCAATCTTGTTTTTTTTATCTAAAGTGCTTATTTCTTAAGTTAATTTTAAAAGGAGTCGCTATAGAAATATTGAGGAAACGAGGTGCATAAAAATTTAAAAATCGTTTAAAATAGGATTAACTATATAGATACTATAGAGAAGTTTTCAAATTTCAAATATAATTTTATTTATTAGCAACGCAGAATAAAGTTTGTAAAGTCGATAGCGAAATTATCCATCCTTACAATTTAATTAATTTTAAGCTTCATAATATAAGTTGTGTAAGATCTTTACGGATTCGCTTAACAAGAAAACAAAGTGATAATACTTGAGTTTATACCAAACCATAGCTTGAGGTTGTAGTTTATTGCTTAACTTGACAATTAAATATTTCTTATTACTTTTATATTTTCATTATATGTATGGAATATTCAACACCAAATGTACAAAATAAAATATAAATTGATTCCAAATGGCAATATTAAATTTCTCTATATTCTTAAAATATTCTTTCGACTATTTAGGAAAAATGAATGTGTACATTATCTGATTGTTTCCGCACTTGGCTTCCATTTGGCACAATTCTCTCTATACAATCTACAATGAAAAGATTTTCTTTATTCGCGTATTGAACGTACTACCTACTGTAAATTTTTGTAATTCTGAAAATTTATACAAATTGAAAAGTTGAAAGGTGTTCGTTTATCTGTCTAATTATAAATTAATTATTTTAAACCTATAACCTAAAGACTAAAATTTGAGCATAATTATTATTACAGTTGACAATATAAGCTTGAAATAATTTGAACGACAATATCTACATAAATTAAAGAAAAATTTGCAATTTCATATTTTACTTTACCTGTTCAATAATTTAAACAATTTCCGTTATCATTATAACTTATTCGAGTGAGAACATTATTAAAAGTAAACATTGCATGACTCTGAATCTTTCGCACAAGTTATTAGGTAGAGATATTCATTCATAGATTAAAAAGATTTATATTATTCGTCCCAAATTTAAGTTCGCTGCTTCTAGAATAATAACTTTCTAGTTTTACATTTATTGCAATATGTAGGGAAACCAGAAAGGAACGGGTACTTTTCGTTTCAAGCTACTTTGGAAAATAAGAATCTGATGCGTGAAAATCCTTTAAAAAGACTTTTACAATTTTAGTTCAAAATAAATAATTTTTTCAGTTTTTCTGAATTGAGCTATAAACCCACTTATACATATATCACAATTTTATACTTACCTATGAATTTTAATAATTTTTCTTATCTATCCTCCCAACAGTCTGGAATCGTCCTTGCCATTTTACTGACTGATGATCAAATTTGGCCAATTTAAAGAACCCTTATGCGTATAAAATTATTTTGCAGAACCCTGGATCATAAAAAAAAATAATATTCAGAATCTAGACAAATAAAATTGGCTTGTTCAATTCAGAATGCTTTATTTTTTATATTTACTATTTTCATCATTTATTTGATGCATATTTTATGTTCGTTTATGAAACCCTTCAGGACATTTTGTAAAACCTCAGTGTTCCGTAAAACGCAGTTTGAATAATACTTCACTACGTCATATTGACAAATTACAAAGTGGTAGCTACTTCGAACGTCTGTGTTGAGAAATATAAAGCATTTTCCCGATACCCTGTTTCGCGCTGGTGTTCTCTTCGTTCGTTGTATTTGTAGATATTACAATATACTACAAACAAAAATTAACGTTTCGATCAAAGTTAAGGTGTAGGAATGTCTCATACAAAGTCAGTTTCATCAAAACAGAAACTATGTCAAGGAAATAATAATCAAATATAACTTTTCAGTAAGATGACAGAAACTTGATAAAGTCGAGAATTTTATTTTTCTCATTCAAGATGATAATAATTGCTCCTTACTATTTACAGAAACGGTATTTTGAAAGCAATGTTTTATTACGGTTGTTGAAATATTTGATGATTATATAAATAAAAGTTAATGTAACTATGCTTATAACCACCTATTTACAAAATTAAATGAAAAAGATTTTTGTGATAAACTTATGATTAACTATGGGTAGACAGTTATATCCAATAACCTGCAAATTAAGGAACTTAGATAGAAGTTTCATGTATAATGGGTTTTTTGTGTAAGCATTTAATAATTATACAAACCTTTATAATATCATAGTTAATTATTCTATCTTGAAGTTTTTAATTCATTACTCCGTAATTTTGAAATAAATAAGACTTTAAAAAAGTTATTTTATTGATTGCCGATCGAAATTGGCGCAGTCGGTAGGATTAGTAAATATGTTTATAAATTTCATTGCAAAAATCAAAAAACAGTCTGTTTTAAGAGTTTATTTGGCAAAACAAAAAAATCTCAAGGCAAACAAGAACACGTGATGGAAGATTGTAAAGAAGTAAAGAAAAATCGCTACAACCAACTTTCATCAATCAACACCAATCCATCGAGGATACAACCCTGCAATTAGAAAGACCTGGGATCTCGAAGAAAAATCGTCGGACAACCTATAGGCACTAGAATTATGAAAATAGAATGAAACTAAACCAATGAGTTGCTACGTACATGAAATAAACCAGATATAATATAACTATAACTAAAGGGTTTTCCATTAAGAGCGCCCCAACCTTTTTTTTTTTAAATAAAACAAGGATTTTATTAGAAATTCAAGGTGAGATATATTTTTTCTGAAAGTACATTTAATACCATTAATGATGGAACATAACATCATTTAAGTGCCCTTCACGAAAACGTTTGCAGGAATGAATCTCTAATTGCTGAGATCGGCGCTGAATTGAAACATTTGGATCATTTGCAACACTCTCTTGTACACATAGGCGCCGGAATAGGGGGGCAAAGCAGGGCACTTCCCCCCCCCCTAGAAACTTGAATTTTTTATTTCTACCTAGCTAGCTCTCGTAAAATATTAAAATTTTTCTTTAAAATCATAAATCCTAACAGAATTGAATACTTTGCTCCCCTCTATATTTGACCCTTCCGGCGGCACTGCTCGTACAGCAGCAATATTCTCTTCACTTCTTGCATTTCTTTGTCTCACTGGCACGGGAATATTTTGGAGAGTAAATGTTGACTCAAATTTTTTCACTAATCTTTTAATTGTCCTTCTGTCAGGACGATTATAACGACCGAAAATTGGTGTTAATTTACGTAAAGTAATCGTAACCGAACAAGAATTTTGGTAATAAATTTTTTTTATTTGCAAGCGTGTATCTTTCCATGATGAAATGGTAGACATTAAATATCACAAACGTCAGCAAATGACATTTTGAAATGTCATTTAAGTGTCCCAAATAGCAATTCGAAATTGGGGCGTCCCTATTGGAAAACCCTTTATAATATTATAGGTAGTTAGCTTAGTTAAATATATAAAGTTTCGTATATACACGCAAAAAAAAGATGTTGTTATATTAACATTTTTCATGTAGTAAAATAATTGTTGCTAAACGAACAACAATTGCAGTAAAATTAAACGCACCTCTCATGCTGGTTGTACTACATCAGCTGTAAAATGCACTTACGCATTGTTGTACGACGAATGTAGTTAATTCTACAAAGTTTTTGTATTTGTAACTCTAGAGTGTTGTTGTTTTATCACTCAAAAGAGTTGATTTTTATGTAATTAACAACAATTGTTGTAAGCTGTACTACAGTATTTTTACTACAATTAGCATGTAAATTTTACTTATCTTTGGTGTTGTCACTATATTTACAACTCATTGTAGTAAATTTTACTGCAATTGTAGTTACATTAACAACTTTTTTTTTCTGTGTAGTATATAAATGGATTGCAAAACAAAATTGGCATTTTTTTTGTATTTATTGAAATTCATTTATTTTAATTTGGTTTTGTAAGAAGGGATAAAGAAGTAGCTATTGATCAACAATCTCTTTTATATAGAAATAGTTACAATATTGCTCAATTAATATCAATATTTTTTGTACATTTATGAAATAAAAAAACTCTTTCATTAATTTTAATTGATGTACATTAACAAAATCATTTAGCAGATCTTGTGTACCTATTTAGTTTTTATCAGAAGTTTTCTTTTTATTAATTTGTCTATTTATTTCTTTACTTTTGTAGTGCTCGAGTAAGTGCGCACTTCATGGAAGCTATGTAGATTTTTCTTTCGCTTAATTATATTAGCAATATAAAATAATTTGGAATTTTGGTAAAATTGTAGTACACAAGTGCGTACTTCAGGAAGCCACGTAAAATTTTTTTTCAGTTATACTAGCAATATAAAATAATTTACAATTTTTTTAGTAATTTTAGATTTTACTTAAAAGCAAGAGCACTCCAGCTAAAGCCTTGTTATAGTCTTATTATATTAATATTGAAAATATTTTAATATCAAAAGAGCACTACATACGTAATTGTTTTGCTCATTAATTAGAATTAAAACAAAAATTAATGACAAATGATAATAATTTAATAGATAAATAACACTCCTATTAAAATGCGATAATTATCATAGAAAACAAATAATAGGATATTTTGAACACTCGCATTTATATACATAATGGATTTGTTTTTATTTTATTACCAAACCGGTTATGCTCATAAAAATAATATAACATAATAATATTGTTAGAACCTATATTAAAACTTATAAATAAAAAACATTGTGGTCTATTCGATTGCAATAAATTCTGACAACTGTTATTGGCACAATCTGATAGGGATATCAATTTTTATTATGTTGGCGGTTAGTTCAACATTGTAGGTTACGTTTATAATAAGTAGAATACGCACAAATTCATAAAGATAATATGATAAAAAGACGCTAGAAGTTACAAAGTTCTTTAAGCACTACGTTTCCTTAGGCTGTCTTCTCTAAATTTCTTTTCAATTTCTTAATTTTTCCAATTGATTTAGAACTGATTTGATTTGAAATTGATTTAGAAATGGTTAATATAACCCAGCAAAAGTGTGTTTATGTATATAATATGTTTATCTTAAAATCGTTAAATAAGTTTTATTTTGAATAATAATTTACAATTATCTAACAAAATACATAAAATAAAAGCCTTTTTGTTTAACAATAGCAACATAATATAAAACGATGTATTTTGTGCAGGTACAGAAAGATTATTATCAATACATACATGTACGTATAGTATATAAACATTCAATTAATCAAAGTTTATACTTCGTCTGGTCCTAATAACATTAAATGTTTTTTTTCTATTTCTTCCGAATCAGATATGTAATTGCTATCTACAACTTCATTGTAGTTTTCTTTATCTAAATTGGTTGAGAGAATAAGATCTTCAGTTTCCTGATTTACATTAGCATCTATTTCATTATTATGTTTATTGTCTTCTAATTTATTATCATCAGTTTCGTTATCTCGTTGAGAAAGGAAAATTTCCAAGCGAACTCCCAAATCCAATAACTGGAATGAAATTTTTAGTAAAAACAAGCATCATATTACTTTATTTTAAAACTTTTATAAATTCTATTAACTGAATTTCATACATTATGAAATAATACTGTACATTTACAATATAAATCTCGCAAAAACAAACTTTTCAATTTCAATAATTATTATGCTTATGCTAAAAGCTGCTTAACTTTACTTTTGATTCTAGTATAGGTATACTGATATATGTATAATATGATTTAAAATAAATTTTTAAAATAATATTTGGTCTGGGGTTTAGATACTAAATTTTACAAAAGATGAAAATCATAATAAACTAGAATACCTACTAAATTGATTAGGTGACTGTTTTATTTAGAAAATTAATTAAAAGTTAAAATTGCTTTTAATTATATATACGTCTCGAATTACCTACCTCTAATTGCAAATTTCCTCGCAGGTCACTGCTTGAATAATTCATTTATATTTTGACAAATATTGTTGCGTAAAGTTTATTAATAATGCATTATTTATTAATAAGTTTACGGTGAGATTAGCATATCCAAACAATATATTGGTTATCAATAAAATTCTATTATTTTAGAAAGAGCCTTAGGGCCACACCTAAACTAATGTTTTCATGTCATAGAATAAAACGTATTGCCTTTTGATACGATTGGATTTTTATTATTTATTTTAAGCCATATTAACTTTATTATTATCATTTTTAAAGGGTTTCGTTCAATGTCTACATACCTGTTTATCAGCATCAACACCTTGCTCGATTAAAGTTTTATAATGTTCCAATAGCTTGAGGGCATCCTCATATAATCCATTGATGGTGAAAACCAATACAGTATTAATTATTGCATACAAATTATCTTGAGATAAAACTGTTGCCTGTCTATAAGCACGCAATGAGTTTTCGGCATCCTTAAGTGCAAATAAAGCGGCTGTTACAAAAGAGAATAATGAAAAACTAGGATACTAACTAATAAAAGTAATAAATACAAGATATTATTGTAACTAAAACATAAATTGAAGAGTAAAGACTACTTTGAAGTTGTCAAGTGAAAAAATAATTATAGGAGATAGCAAAACTTACATCCAAGTGCCATAAAAGTTAATCCTACATCAGAACGCAAATTAACAGCAGCACATAGAAAATTAAACGCCGATGCAGGTTGCAGGGTTTGTAGATGTACTAACCCTAAGTTTAAAAGAACTTTCCAATTGAGAGGTGACAACCAAAGCGCTCTTTTTAAACAGCTTATCGCCTACAATAAAATGTATGATTAAATTGTACGAATGATTTCAAAGCAAAAGTATATAAGCTTTTTTTGATATTTATTATATAAAATGTTTCCTCTATAACTCTCTCTGTTTAAATCCCAACGCGTTTTGGTAACAAATTTTGTAGCAAAAAATTATTTAGCAACACAAAAGGAATATAATTATAATAGGTAGGTATTTATAAAATTATTCTAAATTCAAATGAAGGAATATACCTAACTAATTTCCTAAAACTGATGACCCCAAAATATATATCATTTTTGTTTATTATCAGATACGCAACAACTCTCTAATTCCACTGATACCAATATATTTTCCGGAATCGTTGAAAACAGACATCCGATGGAATATTGCAGGTTACTTAAAAACCTTATTGTTCACCATAACGATCATGTTTAGAAGATAATATAACTTCCTTTGTTAAACGTTTTGTAATAATCCTGGTTTTCTATTGTGTTCACCGAAAGTTTCTAAATATAATTTCGTTTTTATACTATAACTAAAAATACAATACGGTGGTTTGCAATAACCTCTTTTTTGTTATACTATTATAAAGATTTACCCTTTTTAAATTTATTAATTCCAATATTGAACAATAAAATCTTTGTTTGTAGTAAACCTTTCATTATAACTTTATTAAAATTTTAATTTTCTTTGCAATATACGGTCACGTTACGACAAATTGCAGTGGAGTCAAAGACTTCAAAGCGGTAGTCGTTTCAATTTAATATATTTGATTTTTCATGTCATATTTCAAGCTTGCTTCTTATTGTATTTCCCGGAGGCTTCTATTGTTTCCTGTTTTATCCAAAAAAACAGAAGTTTTCAATAAATTACTTTCGTCGTATCATTAGTGAAATTAATACAACGCTATTAAAATTAAAATGTTTTCAAAATCAAGGTTGGTTTTAACACGCACATGGTAATAGGTTGTTTTATATAACAGATATACATATTATGTATAGCTATAAAAAGTGAAAATGGAAGTGGTAGCAGCTATTGAATTATGGATAAAATGTGCGAAAGAACGGATGAATATAGATATCACGATTCCGGAAAACTTCGTTGTGAACACATAAACAAGCTTCCGTGTATAACTACCCTGGTCTTTTCAATCGGAATGCGGTTTACAGAAAAAGAGAATCTTGAAAAAAGAAAAGCCTTAGGTTAGATTGGTTTAATTTCCTTACCGCAATATATTTTTGTTTAGAAAAGAAACACATTCCTATATTGTTCCAAAGAGCAACTGAATTAGGATCGATTTGTACTGCAATTTTATATTTTGATAAAGCAACGTCATACTCTTCGTGAACCTGAAAATAAAATCGTTAAACTAAATAAAAAAAAGTAATAATTATTTTGGTGATATGAATATTTATAATAACCTACTTGAGTAATGCATCCGATTCCTAATAGAGCTTGAGAACACATGGAATCTAACGCTAAAGCTCGACTTAAACTTTCAAAAGCTTTTTGAGTTTGCCCAACTTTTAAATGCAATAAACCTGATTCAGTTAACATATTCGTGCTGTCCGGACATGCCCTACAAATATTAAATTAAAATATACGAATATTTTAGGTATTTTCTGTAAATTCTGGTATAGTATAGATATGTAGCATACACGTATACAATATTTAAATAGTACATCAGATACCGCTTAAAAGTTTGGTAACAAAAAATAAAAAATTACTAATAGGTAATGTAAGGTAAGGTAAGGTAAACTAAATTTTTTTATAATAATATTAAATGGTTCAACAACGGCATCTTATTTATTCCCCCCACAATCCTACATTGTACGGCATTAAAAAATGATTAAATTAATGTAATCCATAATAGCATTAAAATTCAATAACGAGCAATAATTAATAGATTAAATCAAGCTACAAGCAATTTCATCAAACTTATAAACAAGTTCATTGAATATGTTGATTTTACAAATTAATATATAACTTTGATATTAATATAATTTTCAAATTATACACAAGTGATTTAAAATTGTTTATTTAATTATAATGTAATAAGCTACCGGTTGAATTATTATTTCGGAAATGTATTTTCTTGCAATAAATAAAATGCGCCTTTTTATTTTTGAACGAATATTCAGTTAGAAAAATAGACCCAAAATCAAAAATTTCGTATTTTGAAATTTAATTTTCAAAGAAACGTCATAATAAATTTAAATCTATGGTGGTATAATATTGTAATTTTAAAATATCTTACTCTAAAGCTGAACTGCAAAATGTAATAGCTGACTGTAAATCTCCCTTATTTGCAAGAAGCTTGATTAATAGAGAATATGAACTTTCTTGTTTACCTAATTGAACAGCTTGTTTTATATAATATTCGGATTTTTCTTCTTCTCCAAGCGACATTAAGCATTTTCCTGTAACGTTATATTCAATATGATTATTCTTAATTCTTGAAATATTTAAAAAAAGTTATAATAAATAATTTATAAGAAAACTAGTATATAAACGATAAAATAATAGAATATGAACAGTAAAGTGAAGAATGCATATTACTTAGCAAAATTATTATTTAAAATAAATTAAAAATAGTAATGCAGGATTATTTTTTGATCTTCAGTCGCATGAGTTTTTCAATATTAAAAAATAGAAAAATTCTGAACGGCACAACCGCTTTGAAGTCACTTCTAAGACCAATATTATTTATTACCTATATTATGGTAAATCTCCCAATCAGGTTTTTTTGAGATTTTTTCTGCCTCCAAATAAGCATCCAAGGAAAGACGATATTTTCTTAAAAGAAATCTGCAAATAAATACAATACGAAATTACAAAAATTGTAATCTTAAATTGTTTGAATGATTGCAAATCGTTCAAAATTTTAACCACGTGTATTTTTAATACCGACATTGAAGTGACTGCAAGATTATATTTTTGTAATATAATATTTTCATCAGTTTACATCTATGTAATTTATTTAGAAATTATTATTAATAAACTTCCAAAGAAGCTCGATGCGGGCAGTGTTTATGATTAATCCTGAAGCAGAGCAGTTATGTAAGCCAGATTCTTATGAAAATTATTAACCCTTGTGAAGAGATGAATAGAAAGTATATAAAAATACACGAAAAGCTGAACAACTTCAACATCAAGACTTAAAAGGTTCCGAGAAATTCCTACTATCTCACATAATATTATTTTCATTACTTTTATAGATAGTACTCAATATTATTACTTACAAACACTTGGCAACTTCTTTGATATTGTCCGTATTTTCGTTATTTAATTTATAACAAATTTGAAATGATTCTAAAGCTTCTTTAATTTTTTTTTCTTCTCGTAATATAATTCCCTAAAACAAATATTAATTTTAAAAGATTGCTAATTTGGAAAAGATGTAAAAGATATACTATACATCCCTTTCGTATATGGTAATTTTGTACTAGATATCTATAGCAATATCTAGAAAATATAAAATATTCAATTTTCTTACGTTATTAAAGCGTCAGCCCTTAAACCAATTCAAAAATTTTATTAAAATAATTGTGCATAATATTATGTAAGTATCTTCAAAATTTATTATTTAAATTTTATAATATATGCACATAGTATTCTCTAGATTATTCAAAACTAAAGCGAAAAGATCTCTAAGCGCACACAAATAAACAAAAATTTAATTATGAAATTATAGATGAGAAATAGGTCATTCCGATCTACAAAATAGTACTACCTATATAACATTTTATTTTAAAATAAAATATACGAGTATAGGAGCATTTTTATAATGTAAAAACTTCCTCAATGCTTCATTGTTAAATCTCACTTTAATTAATTGAAAATTGCACTTGACCTAGAACCTTAAGCTAGATTTGATACATAAGGTTTGTTTATGTCAAACTTTGACGCACACAGAATATGCTCAGGAAAAACTGAGTAGCAAATCCTATCAAGAGCAGCTGGTGTTTTGCACGCTGCAAAACTTTGCAAAATTTTGCAACTCGAAACTTTCCCGCCTCCCTCCCATCCGATAACTCCAACTTCTTAAACCGGCCATTCTTGATAGGAACTGCTGTAAATTTTTTTTAGTGTAGATAAATATAATATAATGTAATAAAAGGTAATAAAGCTTAGATTATGTATGTATAATCGTAAAAATTCAAATATTTTTATAAAACTTATCGAGTTTATATCCCAATGAAATTTAATAATTATTATTTATTTTTGAATAAATAAAACTACAGGTTCTAAAATAAGAATATCTATTCGTTTAAAATTTGTCACTAGAAAACGAAATCTAACTAGGAGAACGGCATTGTAGGTGAACTTCTGCATAAACCGACATATATGTGCTGCGTCACGTTCAAATTTTTGAACAGCGTAAAAGCTACGTCCGCGTTTGACATAAACCAACCATAAAAAACAAGAATCGGCTATTAGGTGGTCTCACTATTTTTGTTTAAAGTTTTATATTCAACTGTTTTAGCATAAAAGTTTTTTAAATAAAAAAAATCAAAGTGAGCAGTTGTCCAATATGCAACGGCTTCTGATGAATTAATTATTTTAAATCAAAACAAAAGCACATTCAGTGCAAGAAACAATTGCTTTTACAAAATGTGATACTTTAAATTTGTTTTTTAAGAATTTTGAATAACATTAACTTTCAATTAACTTTCCCAGTTTTGAAAAATTTCATGTAGAGTTTAAAAATTTTAAATTAATTAAATATCGTAACTTGTGAGATAATAAATATATCAAACTATAAAAACTAAAACAAGTAAATAAAACATTAAAAATTAATGTTAAAGTTAATTAATAAAAATACACGCAAGTGTATGAAAGCTTACAAATTAAATTTTAATGTTTTATTAACTTGTTTTAATTTTTATAATTTGATATTTATTAAAAAAATTTTAAGTTAGCCATGCAATATTTTGAAACTGTAATATTGTTCCAAGGAATCTGTTGGGATGATTTTATTATTATAGGTTTTTTTTATCAAAAAAATAGTTTAAAAAATTATACCCCCGATTTTACTGATACAGTAAAAAATTGAATGGCCAAAATATTAAATTTTCTTTTCACTTTTTAGGTGACCGCTTCCGATTTTTCTCAAAATTTCATGTTTTTGAGACCGATGAAAAAAGCATTGTTGTGTTTTTTCAAATGTTATTGACTATCCCTTCTTAAGGTATAATTTTTTTTTAAACGGTCGTAACTTTACGAAAGATGTTCTAATACGATCGCTTTTTTTTTTAATTTCGAATTTGAATGCTCTTTCAATAAAAAAATATGATTTTGATCCAAATTATTGCGTTCATCGTTTATTTTATTTCAAAAGAATTTGAAATAATTTAAAAAGTTTTAAATCTAGTCTGTTGGTAAGTAAACATTTAATTCTTTTTTTTTTTCTTAATTCAAAAATTGAAATTGTTCTAAAGTTTAGAACTTTTGAAGAAAAAAAATAAAAATAAATGTTTACCCACGATCAAACTAGATTTAAAACTTTTTGTATTAATTGAAATTATTTTGAGAATTTTTTCAAAAGAATCGAAGGAGGCATAACATCTCAAGAAACAACTTTTTTGCATAAAATTAAAAATAAACGATGAACGCAATAATAAGTCATTTCCACTACCCACTCTTTCGAACAGCTGATTGGGAGTTTCGTGTCAAATCCAATATCAATCCAATGTTATGTGATTTGTGAGGTTATGGGATTGACATAGAATTTGACACGAAACTCCCAATCAGCTGTTCGAAAGAGTGGGTAGTGGAAATGACTTATTGGGCTTGGTCTTTCGCAAAGTTACCAACATTTGAAAAAAAAAATTATGCCCCAAAAAGGGATAGTCAAAAACATTTGAAAAAACACAAGAACGCGTTTTTCATCTCACACTGTTTTGATAAATTTTTAATATTGAAATTATTATTACACTCGTATCGCGCTATAAACACGAGGTCGGGACTTGAGTTCGCGCTATAGTAACGCCGAGCGGGGAAAGGCACTGCTCCTTCTCGACCGACCGTAAGCTCCGCCCAGCCTATCAACTTCTTTATCGGTGACACATTTTTAAATTTCAAATTGATATAACGGTTAGTTATTGTGTTTATGGGACTTCTTGAACCAAGAAAAATCTTAAATGTGGTATAATTTGGCACGGGAAAGTACTTCGAGTTATTTAAATATTTTTATAACAAAAATATAAAAAATCATTGGCGTAATCCTATATAATTATTTATAAAACTCGCGCTACTACAGTGCGATGCACTCCGTTCTTATAACGCGGTAGTGCTAATAGCGCGATTGCTTATAGCGCGATACGAGTGTACTTTAACCTTTAACATACGTGGTATCAAAAAGTATTCTAATAGTGCAGAAAAAAAGTTGAGATATAAATTTTTATTATTTTATAAATAAATTTTTAAACTTAAAAAAAAAATTGAATAAAATTGTTTTTAAATAAATGTTAAATCCTGGGGATTTACAAATTCCATTCCTGACATAACGACTGAAGGGATCTACAAAAACCTTGTGAACCCTGACATAAGGGGGTAGTTGAAATTTTCAAAATATTATGTAAATAATGTTACTCCGGGTAAGTTTTATTGTAATCAGAACTAAAAATTACAACGTTTTTGCCGTAGTTGGTAACTTATACAGAGCCTCCCCACTAGAATTATGTAGTTGTATGGGTTTCGTCAATCTAGTTGTCCCTCGTTGTACATACATTGCATATTTACTATTATATGTTCTTAATTTTCGAAAAGCAAATCTTTCTTAAGTGCGCACAATTCGGCGCCTTAAGTTTGTCCCGCCTTTTTATAAAATTTACCATTTACAAGCGAGATCAAATTTTAGCGCAAAATTCAATTAAGTGAACTTAACTGATAGCACCTACTTGATTGAAATTACCTGTTTAAAATATGCATACTCGTGTTTCCCTTTGGTTTTAATAATTTCATTTTTAATCAATTCTTTACACTTGGCCGTTTCGCCCCGAACGTGTAACAAATGAATCAACCAATTAAGTTTTTCCAGTGGATCCGGTTCAAAAAGTGCGGTTGCCATTTTCAATTTTTTATCTAAAACAAAATATTTGTTATTCCCTTAAAAATATGTATGAATTTAATAATTATTCGGAAAACAATAATTTATCGTTATCACTTGTTGAAATTTACCTACCAACTATTTGAAGGTGAGCATCTTGTTTCCCGTTTGCAATGAAACTCATTATAAATTTATTTATCAGTCGATTTATGAAAAAAGTGTAAAACAATATTTTCCAACTGGTAGTTCACATCCGCAAAAGTTGACAAAGCGGTTGCTAGGCAACGGCGTGACGTACACAGAAAATTTGACAACTGCCATTGTCAAACGTCAAATATTTACTTCGTTTACTTTGTTTATTCTTTAAGTTTTAATTGTTGAATGCTTCAAAATTGTTAATGTGCGTAATTATCGATATGTGATTATCTTATTGGCTTAATGGTTTATTAATTATTACTATTGTGAATGCTTTCAGTTCAGATAGCGCTGTTATTAAATTTGTTGATTTATGGGTGACACTTAACGACAGTTACCACTTAATAGATACGGCGTTTTTATGGAAACGATAAATGCTAAATAGTACATAAGCATGGAATCCATAAACAATGGTTCCATGTTATCAAAAACACAACGTCTCTTTTTAGGTTTGTTTGTGTTGCTGGTAGTTGATATTATTTGGGTATCCTCGTCGGAACTAACTAAGGTGTGCAAATATAATTCTTCTTATTAGTACTATTTAAAAATAATATGTCCCTTGTTTTAGTTTATATACCTCGATGAAGCCTTCGAGAAACCTTTTTTTACTACATTTATAAAAACATCGTTGTTTACTATTTATTTACTTGGATTTTGTGTGTGGCCACCATGGCGAGATTATTGCAATTCGCCTTCAAATTATACAGTAAACAACTATAGCGATAAGATTATTCTTTATTACTCTTTGAAATTTTTCAGTTTATCGATCCAAATATGGAAGATGAAAATTATTATTCCGACACGGTACATAATAGCCTTGTAAGTGATCGATTTATCTTATATTAAAAATTAAATTCTTGTAGAACTTTAAACTGACTTAATTTTAGAGTAATCCCACTTATGTTCCTGTGAAAACCCCTGAAAGAGAAACAATCGAACGAAGTTCGGGCACCGAAAGCGATGATTCATCTATTCGTTCTGTTCGATTTAACAAACTAGCAGAAGTAAGGCATATGTCGGAATTCGAAGCTTCTGAAGCATTACTAGCAAGACTTTCCTATCAAGCTTCCATAAGGGCAGGAGAATTAGCCAAGAGAGCGGCTACTAAACTGCCAATTTACAAAGTAGCCCGAATTGCTTTTATTTTTTGTTTATTAGTAAGTAATTATTGGTCAAGTATTTGCCGTGTTGCTAAGCATTAGTATTTTTTTAGTGGTTTTCAGCCAACTACACTTATCAGTTAGCATTAGCAAAGACCGAAGCTGGTGTAGTAAATTTATTATCTTCCAGTTCTAGTTTATTTACTCTAGTTTTATCAGCAATTTTTCCATCAAACTGCTCAGATAAATTTACATTTTCAAAACTAATTGCTGTATCGATATCGATTGGTGGTATGGTGAGTTGAATTACATATTTAGTTTTGCATTTTTCAGCATTTAGCATTAAATATTTTTAGGTATTGGTTAGTTTTTCTGACATGAAAATGGAATCTTCTCATATACCAATGGGAGTACTCCTATCACTCTTAAGTGCTTTTGCATATGCAACTTACTTGGTATTTTTAAGAAAAAAAGTTGATCATGAAGACAAAATGGATATTCCCATTTTCTTTGGTACTAATTTACCTAATTTCCATTCAACCTTTTATTTTAAATTGTTTTAGGATTTGTTGGTTTATTTAATTTTGTGTTACTCTGGCCAATGTTCTTTTTGCTACATTATTGCGACTGGGAAACGTTTGAATGGCCCACAAGAAATCAGTGGTTATTTTTACTACTAAATGGTTTAGTGGGAACTGTAATATCTGAAGCATTATGGTTATGGTAATTAAAAATTTTTTACTAAAATTGTATTTTAATATATTGCTTGGCCCATTTTACCTGAAATTATAATTATTTAATTAGTAAACATAAACTTTTTTCTCTGATTCGGAAAAATGGACCATACTGTATATAATAATACTATAAAATTAATAATAATCCAGTAATTTATTTATGTAGGGGCTGTTTCTTAACTTCGTCTTTAATAGCAACAGTGTCTATAAGTTTAACAATTCCATTGACGATGTTGACAGATGTGATTTTTAAAAAAGTGTCATATTCTTTCTTATTTTATACTGGTACCATACCAATTTTAGTGGCATTTTTAATAATCAGTCTTCTTGCACATTACGAGAATTGGGATCCATTTTTTGATCTGTTACGCAGTGCGTATAATATAATTTGTCGTCGAACAAGACTGATTCGGTGAGTTGACAAATTACACCATTTTCAAAGTTATTTATTAAAAGTATTTTTTAGTTATAGAATGCCTGAGTTACAGTCGGAACAAACTGAAGCTTTAATTAGTATTAACAGCAATGAGCATGAAGCTTAAAATTGTATTTGTTGTATTTGTAACACATACACATGATGCCTTTATTGAAAGTACTGATAAATTTAGTATTTTTTATTATTGCTTTCAATTTATTTAAAAAATTACTTGCTTGACACTTTTGAATTTACAGAAAATACGATTTCTCCGATTTCAACATAAGAAGTATTATTTTAATAATTCATTTTTAAGCTGAGATATTATTATAGTTCCTTATATGAAGTTGACTGAAAAATTAACCGATTCAATTTACAGTTGTATACAGAGAAATGCGCTATTTAGGTGCAAGTAAGTGATTTGTATATTTTTTGTTAATTGTTTTTAGATTAATTTTTACCTAAAGAAAATTCTATTTAATGAAATAAATAATGTATTTATTGAAAGCTGTAAGCATTCTAATTTTATTTGAATAATTTCAATTCGTTATGTTTGAAAAATTTAATGTCAGTGTGAAATATTTAGAAAAGATTTGTGTTATTTTTACATACAAAGTTTATACAAAAAAAATGGTTTTAGAATACTCACTTAACTACGTTTTTATTACTTCCAAGCTTTAAACCATTTTTTTAATTTTGATGTAAACTGCCTCTTACTAAGGGAATGCTTTTATTTGTGACTTCCAAAATCTTGTGCTAAAGTATAATGAAATATAATTTTTAAAACCAATAATACTTCCACCTATCTTTTTTTATAAAACAAGTATATTGTCGAAGATGAGTTTTAAAACAGATCTCAAAATGTAATTATTGTGTAAATTGAAAAATTGCGTCAACACTAAACTTGAATACATTTAGTGTGCAAATATTTTAAGATGTACTATTTAATTGTTCTGTGATTTTAATTGGTAATGTAAATTTTTTTCTAATTAATGTGCATATATAAGTTGGTGCTTGAAGTGCAAGAAAATGAAGCTAATTCTGAAATTTGTTTCGTTTTCGATTTTAAGATATTTTATTTTGCTAATATGCATTGCTAGTCACTTTTTTATTATTTCATTTTTAATAAATACAAGACATTATTTTAATTGTAATGAAATTCAAGCGCTAATTTTAAGAGTTTTTAATCAAATATTGAAAAATAGGGCACAAGTTGCTATTGTGATTAAAATGGCTCATAATTTTTGCTATAATTTTCACAATTTCGCCCTTACTAATTATTATTCAATAACTGCCAATATTTTAAATTTACATCGGGCACATTTTATTCTAATTTAATAAAATCTTATGTGTCTTGAAGGTTAGTAGGGGCTAAAATTTGTTAATTATTGCATTTTAAAAATGTTTATACATTCCATTACTAAATTATAGTGATAATAGATAATATGTAATATAAAAATATATTAGTGCAAAGTGTTATATATTTTCTGAAAAATTATTTAGGTATTAGAATATTATTCTACTGTCAGTATTTCTGCTCCTTGTTCAAAATTCTTATTAAAGAAACGTTCCTTCAATATGGTCTTTTATTATATCGCTTTGCCAACATGTTGACTGCTTTAATTGAGCAATAAAACGCACAATTTCCTTTGCTGTAAATCTTGGTGGATAAAAATCAGAAACCAGGAAGGGCAAATTTTATTGTTTTTGCAGACCAGTTTTACTTCAAGTTACAAAAATATACTGGGCCATCGTCATGCCACTAAAAAGTTAATTTATTTACTCGAGGAAACACCAAAAAATTAATAGGAATATCTTTGAGGTATAATCACGAAAAGATTTTGTCAAATGGGAATTTGGAAAATTTCATTTTCTGTGAAATAGATCGATTTTTCATATGCGTACATACAGTGAAAACAATGCAAGTGGAACACATAAAATAAGTTATTATAAAATAATTTTATTTTTTCTGATAGGTAATTTTTTAGCTCACCTCTTTTCAAAACGACGGCATCTTTTTTTAAAAGGTTATACATGTTGAATGTAAACTGAGCGGCACGACGTTTTTTAAATGGTTTCCACACCTATTTACCGATTGTTTTTTATTTTCTCTTTTGTGATCCTGACGACTAGACTTATGTAAATATAAAATCAATTCTTAAATATTTAATTTTTATAAAAGAACTCCTGTATGTCCAGAACAGCTTGTTAAAGTATCCATACTGTTAACTTTATGAAGAAACCAGGTATAAGAGAAGAAAAACCTAATAGATTATTTCAACTCGTTAAACAGGTGTTACTACGTAACAAATGTAATATAATATTTGAATCTCGAGATCCGTTTTAAAAATGAATCTAAACATGCTAAATCAATCTCGAACTATTCCTCACGCAATAAATGAATAAAACCCTAACTAAATGTAACTTACAAAATTTATTTTAACATAATTATAAATTACATTATGCACGTCTGGTAAAAGCATTTGCTGCAGGTTGTGTCAATTGTAAGCCGCTGATGTTGTTGAAATCCAACATCTTCAACATTTCTTTAGTTTCGGGATCAACTTCAATGATATCGTGCTCTAAAGCCGAAACTTCTGGAACGTAGTTGTCACGACGTTCCCTTTCTTCTTCTTGCAATTTGATGGATATTCCTCTAACTTGAGAATGCCTCAAACGCTTCATTAAATGGGTTACAAAACCAGCCACTTTGTTGCGTAAAGGTTTGGTTGGAATGATTGCAATTTCTTCGCAAATCCTTTTGTTGGTGTGGAAGTCCAACGTTAACCGCGTGTAATATTTTTCTATGATAACCTTCGAGGCTTTCTTGATAGTTTTAGTACGTACGCGACCCATGACTGCGAATAATAAATTACAATTTTACTACCAACTATAATAACAGCAAAATATAATGAAAATACAATAGATTATTACTTACTTCGTAATTATGAAAATCTCTTTCAACAAAAACGTGGTTCTGCGAGTCGAACTGAAATGGACGATTTCCAATACTGCCACTACAAATTGCTACAAATGTGGTTAGTAAACAACTACCGAAAGACTACAGTTAAGTTGCCAACTTCAGTTTAAACATTTGTAGCGGGAATTTTCAATTTAAAAAATATTTAGCTAGTATAAATAAATTCATATACCTACTACCTATTTATTTTAAAATTTATATATATTTATAACCTGCAAAATAGTTAAATTTTTTCTGTTCAAATTTTTAATTTTTTCCAGTGGCGTAGCTTCACATTTTAGGTTCTCTTTCCGGGCGTGATATGTTTTTGAACAGTTTTATGTCAAATAGAGCTTGGCAGATTTGCAGTTCATATTAAAATTCTATTTCTTCTAATTATTATTAGAAAAAGAATTGTATACAAAGATATTACGTAGATATGTTTAATGTACAAAATAAAAGCTAAAAATTTAATTTATTTTAAAATACAAAAAATATATAAATATATAAAATTTTCATATTTTTCAAAATGTGTAATTAAGATAGTAATCAATAATCATCATTTCAAGAAATATTTTTTACAGAGATAAAAAATCCAAATATACATAGTTATTAAGGGGGGTTACGGGTTAGAACCCCCCCCCCCCCTCCAAATTATTTATCGCTCGATTTTAATTTATTTACACGATTACTACTTAATACTTTTCTATTGTAATTATAGAGTAGAATATTATAAAATAATAAAATTTTAAAAATATAGGAAATTTTTTTTATTTTTTTTTCAAGTTTCCGTTTACCAATTTTAACCAAAATCTAATCAGCACTAAGTCTCATTGGTAAATTACTAAATACTAAATTTGGTTAAAAAATTATTCCTATTACTTTTTGCTGTAGAGCGCACACAAAATTTGACCACACACACACACACCCTCACCCACCTTCCCTCACCCTCCCACACAGACATTTTTTGGAAATGATAATTTTGGGCTTCTGGGATCCCTAAACGTCTAAATCCGCAATAATCCCAACTTTTTTTTTCTGTACGATTACAATACTTTTTCATATTTCTTAAGATTTTGTTTTAATTTTAATTTTATTTCTTTATTAAAATTTCAATATTATTCCCATAACGCTCGTTTTATACATAACTAAATGAAACTTGCCCGTGTGACACTCGGGAATAGGCGTTAAGGGGTTATCCCCCCCCCGAAATTTCAGTCCATTTTTTTTCTTATATATTTTTTTAATTTATTAATTTTTTTTTAGGTATTTTGCATAATACTTATTGTTTTTAAATTTTTATCTCTCTGTTTTCAGTATTGGTAATCTCAAAATATTACAGCTTTACCAACAAGAATGCCAAAATTCATGGCCATCGTATCGGGTGAAATGTATATTTGATGTTTATGAATGAGCGAGACTGCACACCGATACCGCAGCGATTAATTTTATGTTTGTTTTATGATTTGGGGTACTTTTACAGTAATCATAATTAATTATAAATAATTTCTGCATCAAAGTTGATCAAGCTATGTTTAAAAAGTCCGAGTTTTACCGAAGTTGGCAATCCGTTTAAATTAATAGATTGTCATGTGAAGTGTCAAATTTGACACTTTGGGGATATTTTATTGGCTTTCCTGTCTAGTGGTTTCCCTGTAATACAATAAACATGGTGTGTCAAGTCTAATGTTCGGTGACATTTAATAATAAATTCAATGCATTTATTGTGCTTTTAATATAAATTAATTGTTTAACATACATGGTTTATAACACTTTATAAATGACGTCAGGAAAGGACACAATGGGGTAAATTTTTTTACAAGATTATCATAATTCGCCCTTTTAAATTACCCACAATTAACGTTAATACTTTGAATTTGTCGTAAATTTAAATTGGAATTTTAAAGATTCACGGCTTTTCATTTTATTTTTAAATTAGTCTCTAAGTAAATGTAAACATGTCTTAACCACTCCCCTTTTTATTACTTCGATGTATCTAAATTTTACCTATGTGTGGTTTTAGGGAGCAGCCAATATTTACCTGCAAGGCTCACGTATTCCACATCGACCCCAAAACAAAACGATCGTGGATGCCAGCCTCTAGTACTGCAGTAAACGTCTCATTTTTTTATGATTCGTCACGCAGTTTATACCGAATTATTAGTGTGGAAGGCTCTAAGGCTGTCATTAACAGCACCGTCACACCCAATATGACTTTTACAAAGACTTCACAAAAATTTGGACAATGGTCTGATGTTCGTGCCAATACTGTTTATGGACTTGGTTTTTCGTCGGAAGCTGAATTACAAAAGGTAAAATTATAAACAATTAACAAAAACCTTGGGTTCTTCTCTCAAACATTTGATTTTTTACATTTTGAAATTGATGCTTTTTGATAATCATGTCTTACTAAACACTCAATTCATATCCTGCCGACATGTTTGTGATAGAATTCTAATAATATAAGGAGCAATCAAATTTAATGGAAGTATTTTGATTGTAGTTTATCGATAAGTTTAATGAAGTTAAGGAAGCTACACGCACAGCAATCAATAAGGTGACTGCTAATGGTGCGGTAACGCCTGTCACTAGTGCCAATGCAAGTCCAATAACTGCCAGAGCAGCTACAGCAGCTCCCGATTTAGCTGGTGAAAATCTGTTGGAACCACCTGGTAACAATTGTAATTTTTTTTATAAATGCATTGTGTCCATGATTCCAATTTGCAATTGATAAAAACAATTTTAAATCTTTATTGTAGTTCGTCATCACATCAAAAAAGGGGTCCGTATGGAAATAAGTTAGAAATGCAAATGTTTTTACTTTTAAAATTAAAAAATCCTACCTTTGGTTTGGCATCACAAAAAACCCCGCAAATTTTCTACACTAGGCTTGGACTAGAACAGGAACAAATTTGTCAAAATCAAGTTCAAAAATTACAAGTGCGGGAAGTGATAATTTCGAATGTACCCTATGCTTAGAATACCTATGAGGAAAATTAAATTAGATAAAATTTTGAATACAAATTTTAAGAACAGGTTTTTTTAGCTCTTTTAGTTTTTGAGATACAGTTGCCCACAGACCATGATTTTTGTCCAAAAACGTCATATCCTGACGTCTTCACATCGATGAGTAAAGCTGGATGCAATTATACATGAACCTTCACATAAAATAGCTTTAAAAATTTGATGTTTTTCAAAATTTGCTTGAAATTTAAAAAATATTCTGGACAGGAAACAGCCAACCCACAGATTTGTGATGTTGGGGGGGGATCTTCTTAAATAAATTTGGTAATTTTTCGATATGAGCCTGATGTAGAAAAACTACGCCCGATTGCACCGCAATAGTTAAGAAAAAACTTACGTTTGTATATAGCGCATGTTTTCGTTCTTTAAAATTGTAACGTAACCTGAATAAACTACTCACTTTTTGATTTAATACGAACTTAAGCTATTTCTTAGAGTCAAATTTTTTGTAACGAGCAAAATGTGCATTATGTAATTGAAGCAGAGCGACAACAAAAATCTTAAACTAAAAACTGTATTACATTACACAATTGAATTTCTTGAACAATTCCTATATAATTTTGTGCAGAACAAGGGTGACACTCGAAACACTTCTGACAAGTATTGCAAAATTGTACAAGGAATTGTGTAATGCAATACAGCCTTAAGAGAATCTTACTAAACCAAACTTGAGTATTAAACCAGTGCAACCAGCATTAGGGGCGTTTTTGCGATGCCAATCTAAGCGCTTGACAGTACCCAATAACTGGACTATTATTAAAGGCAATTTTAAAGTTCCAACTCGATAGTGAATTTATGTAAACATCCTCAATAAAATTAAATTAATTTTTGAGATGGTGTTACTTGCAATTTGAACATTAAGCTATTCATTTTTAAATGTTGTGTCTAATATAAAGAAGCTTTACATTATTTCAATACGAAAGGCTCATATTATCATAGGACACAGTGTGCATGTTAAACGTATAAATTTTGCACTCAATATTTCTTCAAAATAAAGCATTGAATTTATAATGCATAGGTGCACAAGTTAATTCAAGTAAAACAGATGACGATTCTCTTCCTCATTTACGGAGTCATTCCTTGTCAGGTTTTCAGAGCAACGAAAGTCCAAGCCATCAAGTTAAGTCTGAAAAATTATCATACGGTCAACCGGGAAATACCACAACAGTAAATACCACACAACTCGATGCTGCCCAGATCAAGTATGAAAACGACAGGCTCAAGCTGGCTCTTGCACAAAGGTCAGTTTCTTATTATTTTAATTGGTTTATTAAAATTTAACAGTAAGAAAGGGAAAATGAAGTGAAATTACTTAGAAATATTGTTCGACAACTAACTAATTAATTTATTTGTTACTAATTATTAATGTAAAAACTGAGTAATAAGAAACTCAAATGTATTAGCTTGCAGTAGCTTATATGCATGCAAATAATTGCTTCTGTTTTGTGTGGTAAATTACCATAAACGTTCAAATGCTTATAACTAAAGTTTATGAATTTATGAAAGTTCTTTTTGCCTATTTGAGCTTACCAAGTTTTCTTACGCTAGTCAAGTTTTAATTAGATCAGATAAAGTTAATCTTATTTGAATATCCATTATGTACATAAATATAGCATTATTTAAATTTTCAGTCTTTCACTGCAGCTTTAATAGCTTAATTGGTCGATAGTTTCATTAGTTTTACTTTTATAGCAGATTCTTTTGAATCAACTTTTTAAGTTATTTGTTATTAATGTAACATGGTTTGTGTTTTCCTTTGATGTAAGAAATTTTAAAATAATACCAGAAATGCAAGTGAAAGTGAAATTGCAAAATGATTAACCTATTTTTTAATTATTTAAATTAATTTGTTTTCTATTACAATTTGTTGCAAAAGTATATATCCACCTGATATACCTGAAATCATTTTCTTGATTGAAATAAAAGTGAATATAAGTTTAAAAAAAATATTTTATTAATAAGTAGGTATATAATACTTTTTGTATTTTTATCACATGTAAGGGGAGAAATTACAACAATATAATTAACATAATATAAGAATTATTATAAGATCACTTGAAATTTGAGTAAAGGCTTTAATAATGACCACCATATCCTTCATCGTGTCCACCATAGCTGTGTTCTACTGGGTGATGGGGATGACCAATTTTATGAACAACGGCGTTAAATCCACTATGTTTATCGGCTTTGTATTCTACGACACGAGTGGTACCATCGGCTTCCTTTAAGCTGTAGCTTCCCTTTACTGTATCGCCATCTCTATGTTCGTTGTGTTGTTTTTCGTCACCAGTATGGGGATCATGCACTGCATAGTTGAAGTTGTATTTGGGATACGCCTAAATAAATCAATGATTAAACCGAATCTTGCATATTTTCTTTTAGTACTACTTACATGATAGTCTTCATGTCCATGTTCATCACCTCCATGATCACCGCCATATTCTAATCCTCCTAAATCATGACCGCCTAAATCACCTCCTAAATCATGACCACCTAGATCATGACCTCCGTAACTGATAATTCCAGCTTGAGCACATGAGGCAAAAACGACGAAAGCAACGAGAACCTATAAAAAATTATCCTTTAGAACTTCACAAATTTGAATTTTTTGCACTGATTTATATCACACTGATGTTTTATTCACTTGCCTGGTAATATAAAGCCATTTTTATGATTATTTTATTTGTTGTAGTAGTAAATATTACTGAACAAACTGTTGGAAGAAACTGATATTGTCCAAAATATTCAACCACTTTTTATAGTAGACACCACCTACCATCCAATTAGTTGCATTGCAATCTTACTTCTTCCTTCCTAACTTTCTCTGTATATTAAGTAAGTTTTAATATAAAGTATATATCGTGTATACTTGAAGACTACATACATTTTGAATAATTGATTGACTAACAATTTAATGTGTATTACATTATATTTATTTAATTTTAGATTATCTAAAATTGTGAGTACTACACAAAAGTGAAACTGTTTACGGTTGATGCTCATTGGTATAGGCAATTTTTATGGTTGGTGTTTGATTTAATGTATTGTGATTAAATTAATTTCATTATGTTGATACATTGTACATAATACGTTTTGTACATTTAAATGTTTATGAGTAACCTTTTTATTATTAAAGTTTATTTACCCAATTGAAAAAGAGTCAACGTTTAACTTATATAGATTTGTATTGTATATTCGAGGATATATAAAATATTTTTTATATTATTTAAAATGAATGATTATTTGGGGAGGTACGTCAGTGTATAATATGGCTTCTTATCTCCAAGACCGATTATCTGTTTTGCGGTTTTTTATCTTTTTTTTTTTCAATTAGAGCTTACATTAAACTTAATTTTTTGTTATTAAGAAAATTAAAATTTTACAAGAAGACTAGTTAACCTGATTAATTATTTATATTTGTGATATTTAAAGCTTTTCACAATTACATGCATGCTTCCGCTTTTTTTATTAGTCAGAGATTTCATTAAATTTGTTCTTTATTAAGATGAACAATTGTACAGATTTTCTTTTTCATTGGTAAGTTGAAGTTTTGTACATGTCCTATGTTGAACTCTCACAAAAAAATAAGTCGCTAGCTTCCATCATTTGATAGTTATGATTAAATCGAATATTGAAAGCGAATTTATGTTCAGTTTAGTGTATTGTCAAGTAACAATGCTTATTAAATGAAACTTTTCAATGCTCATTTATTTCCTTAATTTCTTAGTCGGTGTTTAAATAAATAACAATATTTACTGTCAATTCAATTTAAAATGTGCCATAATCTTGCCTGAAGAAATGATTAAATTGGATTATTATTTTTAAATAAAAATAGGATTTCTTTTATAAATTTATTTTTTAATGCAATTTGTTACGTAATATTTATAAGTATAAAATATCTAATTCATAGGGAAATAAGAGTTATGTGTGCTCAAAACGTATTTCTTTATGCTCTATTTTTATAGAGCAATTGGAATTGCTTGGTCGAACACAGTTATGCAATCGAACATCACCACCTGTTTATTAAAGTGTGTACTTACATATTAACCAATGAAAGTGTTAATTTAAATTTTTATATTAGAAGCTTTTATCATGAAAAGCAATACAAAACAATTGGTTAATTGGTTTATTTTCACTTAGGTAACTTATGAATTACATTTATGTTCGTTGTAGAAATAGCGATTTTAAAATTAGAAAAGAAGTAGTAATTTGTCAAGTAATTTGAAACATTAATTAAATAATTATATTTTGATGAGGGTTTTGTATTTTTTGTTTGTTACAAAACAAGCTGATTTTCTATGATAACTGGCTTTTAAATTTTGACAGGTATTTATTTAAAAATAATACTTCATTCTGAATACAATGGTATCAAGTTTCTTGTATTCAATTAGTTTTTGTTTGTTGCATACTATAATATGTAACATTTAAATTTTATATTATTTACTTCAATGTAAAACTTGGTTGCACCACGTGAGAAGTTTTTTTTTTATGAAACACTGCTAATTATTATTTTTTTAAATTATTTAAATGATTTTATTGGTAGGTAATTTAAATTTTCATTTAACCATTTTTTGTTTTATAATACATGCCTGTATTTACGCAAGTGGAAAATTGATCTATGTTTTTAATTAATAATAATTAGTGCGTGTACGTTTTGTCTGATTTACATTTATGTTTCTAATTAGCGCTTGTTTCTTTTAGCTCTGCAAATGCAAAAAAGTGGGAAATTGAACTGGCAACTTTAAAAAGTAATAACGCGCGACTAACGAGCGCTTTACAAGAGAGTACAGCTAATGTTGATGAATGGAAGCGTCAACTTCATAGTTATAAAGAAGAAAACATGCGGATGAAAGCCAAGTATCAATCAGATCTTGAAAATAGTAAAGGTAAGAATTTCAAATTGCAGTTTTTTTTTTTTATATACATACACATAACTTTTAAAACAAAGAATTATTGTGCAGATTAAAATTTTTGAATAATTTAATAATTGCTTAGTTTCTAAATTGAAGTTGATTTGTGTTTCCATGAAAGATTATTATTAATTAATTAATTTTGCAATATTATTTCTGCATCTTTGACGCTAAAGGGATTTTACCGGAAGTGGCTAGAAGGACGCGTTTACTTCAGTGTGTTGTTTACAGAACCAATGCTGAAGCTACTTTCTAATAGTAACTAAGCTACAAGCTAGTTTTTGCAGTATAGAAGTAACTTAAACCCTTTAAGTTGTATTATTTTTAAAAGAGTGTTTAAAATGGTGGTGGTGTTGGTTGTGATTACCTAATAATAAAAAAAAATGTATCAACATTTTTGGACAACGACAGCAAGCTCCACCTTCTTAAGCGTTGCTAATTGATAATTTGTAAAACGTATAGTGCAAAAGTTTAACGATAGTTAACTTTTCAACGTTTTATAAGCCATTAATCTTATATGAACAGTTTCACTTGATAAGGTTTCACTTGAAACCTTACTTTTATGCTGCAGAATAATTTATACAATACAAATGCCATGTTCTATCTCAATGGAGCTTAAGATGTTGAATATAAAATGTAGCTATAAATAGTAGCTTGAAATTACAAATCTTGCCTATATAAACAGCACGAATTTACTCTTCTTGCTTATTTAAAATTCTTACAAAATAATTTTTCCAAACAAATAGTATCGTGAAACGGTTTGAAGTGGATTACCGATATGATATTAAAAAATATTGTAGTTACACTTATAACATTTAAAATTTGGTCACAGAAAAACTTGACCTAATCGAAAATGAAAAACAAACTATAACGAGCAAGCCACCGATCTATGCATATTGGAATAAAAAGAACGACCAACAGTGGCGGTTCAATCTGTCTGCTGAAAATTATGCCGTGCCATATACAACTTCGTATGTAAAAAAGTGTAGTATCAGATGACCTAATTTTTCGCGACCTCGTGAATGACATTGAGGAAGAGTCTGCTATAGATAACGCCAAAAATACATTTATTTTATTTCTAAATGAATTATTTGAAATTTTATTTTGATTTTTTTTATGTTTAGCCGCAATAATAGTATTGTTTAAAAATCATATTCTAAATAATGGGATGATAACATTGAAACGAACGTCATTTAGGGAGAGGGTCGGAGCAGGAAGAAGGGACTAATCTATTTTAATGAGGAGGTAGAAATGTAAACGTATTTGTTTGTGAGCCAATAGTCATGAACGAATTTTCTTTTCAGAAAATTAAAAAATGCTCATCAAAATTATAAATCAGTTTAGAGGTTTTTAAAAAAGTTTCCTAGTTTTGAGAGCCACTGGACCACTTCTCTAATCAGGAATTACGTTCTTACTTACATTATGAAGCCTTGCACTTGAGCGCCTTATGCCGGCCTAAGAAATGTAGAAAGTGTAACTACATACAATTGATTCCCTAAAACTAAATGTCTTTATAACGGAAAGTTCTTGATCCGTTTCTGTCTTAGTACGTAATTTCCTCCCATTTATCGTCAGCAACAGTGAAGATTTACTTCCCACGTTAAATTAATCTATCTCATTCTCCCTAGGTAATTAAAACACCCAAGCTAATTTATTTCTTATGAAACGTCTAGACTTTTATTATTAAAAATATCAATTCATTTAGTTATAACAAGAGTGTCTATAGCAAACGTATTTCTTATTTAACAAGCACTTTTTATTTAATCGTTTCCTGTTATATTTTCATTCTATAACTTTTCAGGAGTGGTTAAAATAGTATATATTATTAAGGCGTAAACTGCTTATTAATCGCTCGTGTGGATAATAAGCTATTTTACGCTCTTGTTATATAATATGCTATTATTACATTATTACGAAAACAAAATTGCGATATGAACTTTTTGGATAAAAAAGTTATGTACAATTAATGTAAATATGTAATTAAAAATGATCTAATGTTTATGCAAAAATTAAACAATAATTCAGTTTCGTCAATATTAATTTTTTTAGATTCCCATGGGAACTTAGGAAATAAAGTGGAACTTATGTTGGTTCAAAACAACCAGTTGGATAAGGAAAAATCATAAAACAAACATAAAATTTAACTCTCTCTCAGCTTAGGTTAGATTTTCAGTAAATAAAACACAGCAAATATCTGTTTATTTCAGATTATGAAGCTCTGTTGGTATTTCGTCTCAGAGAGAGTATAATGTTTGTAAAAAATGTACCACTTTTATCAATAAAAAAGTATCCAGGAACTATAATGCACTTCTGTCTAGTACCTTAAAAAATGTATCATTAATAATTGGAGAGAACCCATCTTCGCAAGTGAAGTTAGTTTGGAAATATAGGAATCCCAAAGTCGATCCTCCCTCCCGTCCCTGTTCCACACACCACTTAAATATCTTACTTAAATTATTTTTAAGTGAGTTTTGTTTTGACATTTTTGAACTGTTCAATAATTTTAATAATTGCATCTAATTTATTATAAGAAGGTGGTAATTACAAAAATTTAAATTACTGTTATTAAAAGAATTTTAATAGAAACTTATAATTAAAAATAAAAGAAATTAAACTCAATATGCCGCAGTTCATTAATGTTTACAAAATTTCCATTATATAATTTCTATTATTAATTATTATTTATCAATTAATATGTCTAATTTTTAAAATAAAATTTACAATTTATGCTAAACCTAGTAATTTTCGTAATATTTTTGCTTATTAAAACTAAATGTAAGATATTGCAAATATGGTAAGTGCAGCCTTTTGCAATGTTGTTCAATTATCAGAAAATAAAGTCTAACTTTATATAGCTTCCACGAATTTGTTATTCAGTTATATAATGTTTTCTAATTTTAAATCTATTCAGAGTTTCTTACAATGCCGTTTTTAAATACTTCAGATTACAGCATATGGTAAATGCAAATTTAATTTTTTAATTAAAGTATAACGGTTTAAGTGAGGTAAGGTTTTGTTTTGAATATGTTAATTGTTAGAAATAATAAAATACAATTTAGAGAAAGTGATGGTGATCTCTTGATAATTTTCAGAAATTACAATTCACAATAGTTGATCAATTTGGTGATGATTGATTAAATTAATTAATGTTAGACATAAATAGCACAAGAATGCACTTAATTTTTTTTTTTTTTATAAATGTATAAATAAAATTATATAAATTATTAACCTGTGCAATAATATACATTGTAAGTTTTAAAAGATATGCAGATTAAATAATATACAGCTAAATTCGGTTTATTGTTCATTTAACCTGCATATCTTTTAAAAATTACATTTGAAATTATAAATAAAGGGCAGTTAAAATTTTAATTTGATTGTTTTGTTTAGATCTTACTATTAAATTTGTTCAGTAAGCACGTGATTGACTAATTTAATTATGCTGTTAATTCATGTGAAATCTGCTTTTTAATTAGTATGTAGGTATTTTATTAATTTGAGTTCAGTCATGCTAAACTTTATGAGCATTGCAATCTCAATTTTTAAATATAGGAAATTCTAAACACACTTAATTAAAAAATAAAAGGATATGAACTGTCAGAATAAATCGGACGTGTTTGGAAGGTTAAAAGCAACTTCATTGAAGATCCTTAATGTAGTTTTAAAACTTATTTATAGGCGGAGGAGACATTGCCGATGAACTTCGAAAAGAAATTCAAAGTTTACGACATCGAGTAGAGCAACTAGAAGTGGAATTGGAAAATAAAGGCAAAGAAGTACAGCAGTATGCATCTCATAAAATTGCAGATATTACACAGGTAACTAAAATTTCACACGAAATTAGTAAGACTAAATTAATAGAAACAATTTTAAATGCAGAGTTTGCAACGTGAAAATCAAGATCTACAAACAACGGCAAAACTTGCGCAATCTGAATTAGATGTTGCATTAGGGGCTCACGAATCGCAACGACAAGTTCTCGTAACCCTTAATCAACAGTTAGTATCTCGAATTCAAGAATTAGCCACCATACACGATGAAATAACTACAGCATTACAAACGTGAGGGCCTTTTATTGTAAATGATAACTTATTAATTATTGTGACTACTGCCTTTTTACATCAAATGTATGGGCATTGTTTTAAAGTTGCTTGAATCATAATGGTTATTAGTGGAGTACTCTCTCACTTGTTGATATTTATAAGAATGCATTTTTACTTCTATAATTTCCATTTTGTACCTTTTTTTTAAAACGTTCAAATAGTAAGTATTGCTTTGATATTTAAAATCAGTTCTAGTGATAATTGAAAATGCCTTTTTTGTTTGAGTGTACACTTTAAGAAAATTAAAATCAACATAAACCAAAGATAAATTTGGTAAATTTAATAAAAAGTTAAATCAAAAATTGTCTGGCTTGAGTGTTGTGCAATATTTAAATCTTTGAATTTGTTTTTCATTGGAAAATGTATTAATTTCGTCATTCAAGGCTGAAGCAATTTAATAAAATCATATCGAAACTATTGCATTACAAATTACTTCTACTTATTAAAAATATTTCATATATTTGTTCATGTACATTGTGTTATTTAGAAAACGTTAAGTTATATTAATTGCATAATTTATTCAATTGCATTAATTTATTAAAAGAGTGTTTGTTTACATTAAACAATAATTTCAATTTTTTTTTAATTAAAGTGCTAAATAGAACGTTATAATACGAAATATCTAAAAAAATATAAGTGAAATGGTATTTTACAATTTTGGAAATAATTATTTATGATATTTTAGAATAGTTAATAATAAAACATATTTACTAATGATTTCATTTATAAAAGTATTTATTTTTATGATGAACATGATTTTGACATGTTTTTACAAATTAATTTTGCAAATCTAGGGTACATTAATTTAGAGGTGAGCAATTTTCATGGTGCATTTTAAAAATTATAATAAGGAAGTTTTCATCGTAACACTGGTGAGTGCTTATTTTTGAATTCTTAGTAGTGATTTTTGTGTCCATTACTGAATAGATTATTAGTGGAGTTGATACAATGTGAAAGTTGTCCATCAAACTAAAGCTGAAGTGATCTTTTATTTTATTTCCACGCAGGGACGTATCCAAAGAAACGTTTTCAGGGGTGAGCAATCTTGAGTGATCTGTTGAGTTTTTGTTCTCACCTCTTTTTTTGAAAAACTCAATTTGATAAAGTCTTGAGCTTTTATTTTTGCTTTTCCACTTCTTTTTTTAAAGAAATACCAATGATGTATAACAATAAAAGTGATTTGTGAGAAATGGCGGTTTTGCCAACTGCCTCAAACATTGCGGGGAAACTCCTCCTCATCCCTCCATGGGTTCATCCTTGCTTTCACCAAGCAAAACTTGACAGTTTTTTGAAATAAATTTATAAAATATTAATATTAAATGTTAATAACAAGTTAAATAAACATACTATTAAAATTAATATTATTTTTGATTTTCTACAAATGTAAGTTTTAAAAATGATTTTAATGTTCAGTTAACTTGAAATTGTAATACGATTAACATTGATACTTTATAAATATTTTCATGAAGTTAAGAATGATCAAACTCATAAAAATTTATAAATGTATAAAACTTAGAATAGAAACAAACAGTGGACTTTTTTATTTTTGTTAAAATAATACAAGCAGCAATTGAATTTGCATTTTTTTTTTCAATAAATAAAAATAAATTGTAAAATTCCATTTTAATATTTTTCAGTTAATTTCTATAAACGAATTTTATATATTGTAAGGGCAGCTCGAGATCTATGTGCAATTTACTTCAACTTTCAACTAAAATAAATTTATGAGTAGGTACAAGAGAAATAATGTGAAATTTGAATACAACAAAAAAATGATATTAAACATTGCTACTACAAAAATTTTCTGAGAGAAATTATTGTAAAAAATTGAGGAAGTCGTGGCCAATTGAAATATTCTAACTTGAGAACACAAACAGAAATATATTTCAAGTGGATGATATGAATATTCCTTTAGTTTTTAATGCTTTTTGTTTGTCGTTTAAGGGCCGAAATATTCACCTCTCGTTAATCTTATCAGTAACTAAAGTTACCTATAAACCTTCCACGTGACATTGATCCGTCAAATAGCAGACGTCCATTGTAGGTTTATAGATAACTTTAGTTACTTAAAAGATTAACGAGAGGTGAATAAATCGGCCCTAAATGAAAGAAAATAATTATTGTAGATTATAATGATGTTGAGTAAATGTGCAGTAATATTTAGTTTCAATTAACAAAATCAGCCATGTGCTTGACGAAAAAGGTCTTGATAAGTAAAGAGCATATAGATCTTCAGCAAATCTAGAAGTCTGAAAGTAGTTTTGATATTATACAAAAATTAAAATACAATAAAAATTGTAGAAAATAAATTTTAGTCTAGGTAAATTAGAAGAGATATCGAAAAGAAATCAGGAAAGTTGACTTGTTGAAAAGATTATACTAACAGACTTCTAATATTGAAAATAGATAGATGTAATAATCCACACACACATATCTTTAAAAATATAATTTTCTTTTGAAACTACTAAAAAATCTCATGTAAACTGCAATAGGCCAAACAATAAAAGCTTTTTACTGTTTTATATAAATAATGAATTTAGAATTAAAACACAGTAGTAGCTAAAGCATCAACCTCTCTTTATTTTTTGAGAGGAACTTCAGTATGTCGATTAGAGATGTGTATTCAACAAATCTCCGTTTTCTTTTTCTGCTACTTGCGATTTTTGATCTAATTTGTCTGGACTAGTTATATTTTATAATTGTTATACTATCTTTTTTTTTATTTAAGTATTTCATTGAATGAGAAAATAATGCACTAAAATGTGTTATTGTGGCAGCTTTATACGTATTCTAATGTTACTTTGTGTATGATTTTGATTGTAATTCACATGGTACACGAAAAGGTTAATAACATATTATGTACAATTTTGTTTATAGTAATTTTATTGGTATTATAAGTGATTACAACGTAAAGATCGAAATAGCTTTTAAGTGGAAAGCTATTCTGTTTTAATAATTGTTTTAAGAATGCCAAACTTGTATTAATAAAAAATATATAATTAAAAATTGTAAAATCGACTTAGAATAGTTTATATTAATACAGCACTGTTGCAGCTGTATTATAATCCTCCAAAGTGTTCCCGTACTGATACAAATAACAATATTCACTATTGAACTTGTTAAAAAAAAACTGTTATTTATCATATTTATTTAAACGTCAGACCAATTTGTAGTAAAACAAATTTTAAAATAACTTTTGTTTGTATTATGTAGCATAGAAGATTAAAATAAAATTGATACCTAATTTTGCCTTTTAATATTTTGCCAGCATAACTACCTAATATGCAGTGGCAGATTTACCTAATAGTGAATAACCGGTAGTTTGCAATAGGTATTGTTCTCCATTTTTCGAAAACATTTCTCTTCCGGTTGTCGTATTGTCAATCTCATAGTTGACCTTTCTATGGCTTCACTGTATCTTCTTGCATATAGAAACGTTTTACAAAAAAATTAACGATCTTTTTCTGATAATAAGTCTTCTATCACCACCTTAAACATCGGTCACAGGACATGTTGTATACCGTATTATTTACATACCTGTACATAGTAATCATTGTTGGCAGCCTATACATTTTTAAGCAAATAATAATAGAATAAATACTATCTAAAAAAATAATGCTCAAATGGACTCATTTATTATTTACCATACAAATTGGTAGATATGTATATAATTATCAAAGACATTTTTACTAAGCAAATAAAATATACTAATATCCAATGCCATTAGAAAAACATTAGTAAATGCTTCAAGTTCAGGATTAACCGATTTTTCTTACAATTTTACCGTAAATTGTTTGAGAACGAGAGTGTCAGAAATGATTAAAGAAAACAAGATTGTGAAGGAAAATGGTTATTATATAAATTTTATACATCCTATTGCTACTATTTTAGCACAGATCCCTCATCGTATTTCATCCATATTTCATTCTCTACTGGTTTGTATTAGTGTTTTAGCTTGTTTTGGTGCTTCAATTTATATTATGCAAGGATCGACTGCTTACTTAATTTTAAAAATTAGTTCCAAGTTTTTACAAACTCTATTGGTTATTTACCATATATTATCGACAACGTTTTGGAACAAAAATACGTTTTTAACACTTCTAAAATGTTTTATTAAATTAAAAATTAAACTGCCTATAATTAAAAAGGAGAAGGAGAATCAATGGGGTTATATGTTTTTCCAAGTGTGTCTATTTCACCTCTTCTATATATCGCTTGCAGTTCTCGATGCAATTTGGTTGTCGCCACATGATGATTTGTTGAATTATATTTGCTATTCAATATACAATTTTATAGAATATTCTGTTTTTGTATTTGTGTTCTTAATCTGCAACTACTGTTTATCACTCAAACAACTTTTTAAAACATTAAATGCTTCTTTGAAAGAGTTGAACATTTCGAAAAAGTTACTCAGCATTGGAAGTTATAAAATTTTAATTGATAATGTGATCAACACCAGAAAAATTTACATTCGTCTTGTTTATATGGCCACATTATTTAATACCATATTTGGATGGCAAATATTATTTCTGTATGCTTCAATCGCGTCCGAAATACTTCAAACAGTAGAAGATCTTAAAAACGTGTCGTTCAATTATACGATTGCAACAATAATATTTATATGGTTGTTTATAAGATTTGTAAGTAAATATAAATACAGGCGAATTTAATTGTTTTTGAGCTGCTTTGGGATATTGCATTTGTTAATTATTTTCTATGTAAGTTCAATAATATTTAAAGTGATAGCTTTTAAAAACAACAAAATTTGCCACTGTATACCCATTTGTTTATTAGTTGACTACAAGATATTTTTTAAATTTAAGGTTGCTGGAGTAGTAGTGGCCGTTACATTTAACGATACAGTTAAAGAAGCCAAACATACTGCAAAAATTTGTTATACTTTACTTTTAAATTTTCCAACTCCAACAAATACTTATCAAGATATAATTCTTAAAGAAGAATTACATTTGCTGGCTAAACAAGCTACATACGAATGTCCCGAGTTTACTGCTGCTGGATTTTTTAGTGTCGACCATACTATCCTCGTTGGTCTTTTTGCTACTGTGACAACTTACATAATTGTTCTTCTTACGATTTAATGGTGGAAGATATAAATTTTTATAATGTTATATATTTTATTAGGATATTTTTATTACAAAGGTGTCTTGAAATGATTTCTTTCGTATGTGCTTATAATACGTATATTTTGCATATTAAAAGCTCTGGGATGAATTGGGAACAGAAAAAAATTTAGGCAAGCTACGGAAAATTTTAAGAAACGAGTTTCATTTTTTCAAAAAGAAGAAAAAATTCAAAGACACCGATGATATACTTATTAATTATTATTTATTAAAATTCTTGTAACTTATTAAATAAATAAGTAATAAGGTACCATATTATATATTACTTATTTAAAATTCTACATTACACTGGCGACTGCCGATTAGAAAATACAAATTTAATTTAATTACAGATACGTACGAGGGATAGGGCTATGCCCTTGTGTTGTCGTGTTTATTTCTTTATTAATCATAATTATCATTTTAATTTATTTTATTTAAAATTTTCCAGATTCACATATCAACAGGTATGCAATTGTTACACCTATCACACATGGAAAGCCGTCAGTGTGCTATATGATTATATTATGTATTCTGTGAAATAAAAAAAAAATCTACGACACACAAATGCCCTTCTAAACTTTTTCGTTGCGCTACGCTACTGGAAAAAGTTCTCTGTTTATGAAATACAAAGGTTCACGATTTATTACGCTAGATGTCGCCAAATGCAATATAAATGAATAAAATTTACAATTTGTAAATTTGTTCCCTTCCCGTATTTCAGCCAATCTCACCTATTAATAATGGTCAATGCGCAGTTGTCTGCGTAATATTCGAAAATAAATGTAGAAAATGTCAGAATTGTATAATTGACGTATTGCGCCCGTAAAAATGGTTAAAATCTCAGCTGATTGTATTGACACTTTGATCGAAAATTAGTAGGTGTAACAGTGGCATTTTAGAAAAACATCGACGTATATTAAATAAAAATATTAAACCATTTTAATTAATTTTATGTGTGACGACTTTAATTTGTTATGAATCTCTTTGCTTTATTAGCAAGTTTGTGTTAAGATTTAAAAGTGATGGATCTTCAGGACGCAGGTGGTGGTATGGGCACCGAAACCATTTATGGAACACATGAGGATTCTCATGTCGTTATGTCCGAAAAAGTGCAATCACTGGCTGGTAGCATTTATCAGGAATTTGAACGTATGATTATACGATACGATGAAGACGTTGTTAAATCGTTGATGCCCTTACTAGTAAATGTGTTGGAGTGTTTAGATGCTGCTTATCAAGCAAATCAAGTAAGACATGTATTTTTTGAAAGTCATTAATTTATTACAAATTTCCAAATCTTAGGAACAAGATGTAGAATTGGAATTGTTGAGAGAAGACAACGAACAGTTGGTAACGCAATATGAAAGAGAAAAAGGTGCACGGAAAACGTCGGAACAAAAACTCTTAGAGTTTGAAGATGCAGCTGAAGGTAGGTGTTGTAATTGAATTTTTATTGCAAAGAGATTTAACTTTTATCTTTTAACTCTCAGGTGAACGTAAGGAACTTTCGGCTCGACTAGAAGCTTTAGAGAGCATTGTAAGAATGCTTGAAATTAAACACAAAAATTCTATGGAACACGCAGGAAGATTGGAAGAAAGAGAAGGCGAATTAAAAAAGGAGTATTCTAAATTGCACGAACGTTACACAGAACTATTTAAAAGTCACATGGAACATATGGAACGTGCCAAATTACTTGTTTCAACTCAACATTTAGCCAATGACAGATCTGAAGCTGGAAGGATTAATTCCAGTAGGTTACACATGGGACGTAGCTCGGGACCTATCTCATACGGATTTGCTTCTTTGGAAGGTGCAGGTGAAGGAGTCGATAGCATACCAACATCCCCAATCAGTAGTACTCATTCATCACCCAGGTATGTTTTTTCAATTTATAATTGGATACATTTTAAATGGTAAAGCTTAGAAAGTAATTAGTTATGCGACGTTTAATGATGCACAATTAAGATATGGAATAAGAAAGTGAGGGTCTCATCATAAATGAAAGTATATTTATCTACTTTTGCTTTCAGAAGATACTTTTTGATACATTTAATAAATAGGTCAACTTCCTAAATTTTTTTTGGTGTCATGGTAAGGAGTTTTACCATGTTTGAAATCTTAGGTTCATCTTGAATTGTGAGGATTTTGAGTGCACTCTAATAATTATTAATGTTGTGGTTCAAATTCCACCTTAAACTATCGTAGTCTAAGTCACAAATTCTATTTTGTGAAAAAATAGATAATTATTAGAAGCTGTTCAGTTTACTATCAGTATTATATTATTTTTAATTGAATGTTATCTAAATTCAAACGAACTAATTTTTCTACGAAGATTAAGTGAAACGTTTGATTCGTTAATGATTCTGAGTGTTTTTTTAAGTTCAAATGTAACATAAACGTTGCTAACTTTTTTATGTTTTGCTTGTAATTCAAAGATTTCTCATAAATCATTTTTCAGTTGTAGTACTTTTCACTTGAAATGATTGTTAATTTGTAAAAGATTTTTTTGCTTCGGTGCACAGACAATCATGATAGCGTGATTAGCAAATGGATTGTTATTAATAAATTATTAGTTCTACTTGGTTTCAGTTAGTTATTTGCATACGCATTTATTTGAACAAAATCAAGAATTTTGTATAGCAATCACGTTGAGAAGTAACTTTTACTGTAATGCAACAATTAAAATTTATATTTTTTGTTATACTTGGAATATTTAAATTTATTGGTATTTTATTTGCTCAAATACTTGAATATTGCAATTTATTTATCGTTATCTAATAATAATAATTTATTATTATCAAGCATTTTTTATCAGTGATTTAAGTATTATTAATTAAAGAACGATAGCTTCTGTCTGTTTGGCTCTACTCTACTTACTTTCCTAATTAACATAGAATGTTTGTTTAAAGAAGCCTGAACACAAGCATCTAAATCGTTGTTTTTTACATACTAAAGATTGTTTCTTTAAATAAAAAAGTTATTTAAAACAAATTGGCATTATTGACATTTCTTTCTAAAAATATTTATGAAAAAACACTCCCAATAGTAACCAACTTGCGTTAGTCATTCTTTTTATCTAATGATGCTATTTACGTCACCCTCAAATCTTAGATATTGGTTTGGTTTTCTATTGTGATATCTTGATAAGAATTTTATTAATTAAAGTAAATAACTTCCTTTTTACTTAAAATCCGTAACTAAAACAAGGATTTGGAATTTATTGACATTCAGAAGGTTGTCAGAGTTAAACGTTTCATTGCACATAAGAATTGATTGATATCATATTGAAAGTCATGAAATGAGGAGCCCCTTTCTGTTAATTTAATATGGATTGCCAGGAGCAGTAAATAATATCATTTTGAAGTATCCGATATAAATCTCATTGATTTGAAGTAAGAGATTTCACAACAGATCAACACAACAAGCAAAAATAAAATGACCAGTCAATTTTTAGAATATGTTGAATGTTAAATCTTAAAATTAATTTTTGTTTTAATCAGCGTCGTTGGCGAATTTTTGATATTTTGTGGTATATTTCTTTGACCTCCAATTTAAAGAACCTGGAACAGTAAAATATCCAGAGCAACTTACGCGACTATTGGCGCTCCTCAAGCAGAAACTTGGTAAACATTAAAAATTGAAAATGGACCATAGAAAATTATTCACGGGTTAATGACCCAGGATTTGAGATAGCAGTCAAAACTGTAATAATTCTAGAAAAGTAGAAATCAATAATAAGAAATTTAAACTAACAATTTTTGAATTAGGAAGTCTGACTTACAGTTAAATTTCTGGTTTTCTCATAATTATTTTATTTTCTACAGTCGATGCAGTTTGGTTTATAAAATAAATATTATTTTCTGTAAAAATCATTGCAGATTTATTCTTTAACACTCGAGCTCCAGGTATAATATTACATTTATTTTAAATATGTATATTAAAAACGATTTGTACTTTGTGGTAGTGCAGAATCTTAAACTTAAAAAAACAAAACAAATTGGATTTCATTTTTTTTCAACCACTTAATATTAAATGGTTTTGGCTGCTTTGAAGAAGGCTTAAAAGTGAAATTTTACTTGAAATTTAATATTTTAAGCTTCTATGTTTTACATAATTACTTTAATGACCTTCATTGTGCAAATTATTTTAGTGCGGACATAACTAAACCTTCATTTGATTTCAAAGATGAAAATATTTAAAAATATTATCAGATTATAATTCAAGTAAAATTCATTGAATTGATAAAATGTATATAAAACAGAATATTATTAGTAATTTAACATAACATAATATAGAAACATTATAAATAAATAAAAATTATAAACATTTAATCATAATACGATAATTTGTCTTTAAATCTTTTTTATTTAAAAGTTATCTCAAGTCTTGTAATGATTTATATTCTGTAATCGAAAAAATCAAGTCAATATTTTTTCTTTTTTAGAATAATAACAATAAGATTATTAGACATTTTTTATTATTACTAATTATTAAAAAAAAGTAAAATTAGATTATTAAAGCGTCAACGTTCAATACTGTTATATTTTTAAAACAATGGAATTTTTTTCTTGGTGTCGAGTCTCTATTGTCGTAAAAGAACGAACAACAACTGAACCGTGAAGTGATATCCTCTTCATTGAACTACAATGATTAAATATGTTTATAGTTGTAAATTTTTAACTTTATGTAAAAAATAAAGAAATGTTTTTTTTATACGTTTTATCGACCACTTATCTTGATTTAACAATAAGTAAATCTATATTTATTCAATTTACAATAATTTATTCTTTCATTAAATTCAAAGTGAAACTTAAAACTCACAGAATACTAAATCTACTAATTTGAAAGAGATTTTTTTACCATTTTGGTTAAATTGAATATAATTTATTAAAGAAATGAATTTTTTTTAATATTAATTATGTACTAGGTATCCTAATTTTATATTAAAGAATAAAAAAGCGTCAAAAAATTAAAAGGTTTAGTTATTAATTTGGATTAGCACTTAGTATTTGCAAGATCTTTTTATTGTCAGTTAGGATTACATTATGTATTATACTCCTATGTACATACACTAAAAGCATAATTAAAGATATTAATTTTTTCAGTTTGCACAGTGAATTGGACAATATAAACCATCGTGTTTCCACTGTAGAAAGAGGTCAAGAAACAGAATCTTTGAATTTAGAAAATAAGAGTATGGTAACTTCTCCCGTAACTCCACCGGCACCAACAAACAACAATACAGGTCGTGTACAAACTCGTAGAGAACAGAGAAGTGGAAATACATTATATCAAGAGCTTAGTTTTCAAGTATGAATAATATACAAACTAAATTATATTTTTTATAACAATGATTATTACTTATAGGATTCCGATGCTTTGGGTGATGCAGATGAGGGATCGGATATCACCGGAGGTTGGGTTCATCCTGGAGAATATGCTTCATCAGGTATGAAGACGTCATTACTTTGTGCATGCTTTATAATAATTTATCATAATTGCATGATCTGATTTTGTTTAATCATAAATATTAATTTTCATTATTTGATACTAATCATTTGTTTGTTTGGCTTATTCTTGGTCATCTTCATCAAATCCAGTCAACGATAATTTTTTTGGTAAGCTTTTTTTATTAATAAGCGCGTAATTTCAAATGTTTACAATTCCTACCACCAAAATTATTAATTTATAACGAAAATGTTACTGCTGTGACGTAATAGAAAAATATTGGCTTGAAAATTTTTTAAAACTAACTTCGTATTTTGAATTAGGTATCAGGACGAGGCTAAATTAGTGAAATGTGTTAATTTCATATAATTGCTTTCTTGATGGTCTAGCATTATTAAATTAGCATATTTTACGTTATTTAAACTTGATTATGATCACAGAGTATACAATATTATGTACTGAATCAACAGTCTGAACTGCTTTGATAGTTCACTTATTATTCAAAATAAATATTAAGAAAAAAATTATGTATTTCTTTGATATGCTATTTTCTACTATACACCAAATATGACTTTCTTTTAACGAAATTGAAAATCGTATTTGTGTATGTTACAATTTTTTTTACTTATTTCAATTTTGTATTTACCTATACAATAAATCGTACATTTACAGTTGGTGGCGGCACACTGTCATCTTTAAGTTACCCAGCAATGTTCAAATTTGACATGACATGCCTGTCACAGATACCAAAGACATGAATTCGATAAATATACATTGGTATCTTTAAAATCTGATAAGCATATCAATGCAAGCTTGATCATCTGTGGATAGCGTGATAGCGGTGTTTAAAGTAGTATAAATAAATGCAATCAAAAAGTAAAAGTTCAAAGATATTTTATTTAATTCAATAACGTAGCAGGGTTCTTAATTTTATATTTCTGTGCATTTTTATACTTGATTTGCTTTTATTTCTGAGATACAGGGGAAGGATAAAAATAAGAGACTTTTAAAAATTACAATAATTTCTTAGGATAATATAATGCCAGTATTACAATTTATTTATTTGTAAGTATATAATAAATTGTAGTCTTTCCATGGAGTTTTAAACTAAACTTGTATCTGTGCAGAAACTGTAACGGTTTGTTTATTTATTTACAGCGCTCTTATTAGATCAAGCTTCTTTTTTTTAACCTTTTGAATAATAGGGCAGCTATCAAAGTATACCAAACTACTGATTTATCCTTAGATGTTAAACTCGACTGACACTCGAAACCACTCAAGGAGATTTTTTGAAATACAAATATTAAATTCTAAACTTCTGTATAGTATTCTGCATTCTATGTTATTATTAATATTTAGTGAAAGCATTCTATTAAATTTTTAAACTAACACTAATTGAAATAAAGCTTTTAAAGATGTAGTAGATTGAAAATTGGGTGTCAGGCGATATTTTTTAATAGTAATATTCTGTTTTTAATTATATTGAAATGTTTACATTTTTGTCTTGGATGTAAAATCATGGATCAAGATTTTTAAATTTGTATAAAGGAAACATTTTTATATTTTTTGTATACATATATTAGTGCTCTAGAACTTTTACCTACAATAACATTCTTATTTTTTTGTTTAGGTATGGGAAAAGAAGTAGAAAACTTAATTATGGAGAATAATGAACTGCTAGCCACCAAGTATGTTTTTTTAAATAATATCTTAATAAATGCAGGTACTAGAAACAGGCCCGACTCAAGTAGGTATATTATTTTGACTAAAGTCTCGTGGTGGGATTGGTAAAATTTTCAAAAATTGATGTGGTTGACAATAACTGAAACATGAGCTGAACTCCTCACCTTTTAAGTCGGGCCTGACTCCTAATATTTAATAATCAATTCAGAAACAATTAATTTGTTTGTAAAAAATTTTAAGGCACTAGTTGGTTCTCTTTTTATGAATTTATATATTTTTTGTTTAGAAACGCATTAAACGTAGTGAAAGACGATCTAATAGTGAGAGTTGACGAACTCACCGGCGAAGTAGAAATGCTTAGAGAAGAAATATTTTCATTAAATTCATCTCGTGATAAGTTAAGAACTCGTGTTAGTGATTTAGAAGAAGAACTGAAGAAGCTTCGAGAAGCCAATGAGAACAAAAATGATGTTGCCGAAGAAGAAGGAGATGTACCCATGGCACAAAGAAAGAGATTTACTAGGGTGGAAATGGCTCGAGTTTTAATGGAACGTAATCAATATAAAGTTAGTTATTTAATTAATTAACTCAAACTTTATGTTAATTAAAATTTTAATACTTTACAGGAACGTTTTATGGAATTGCAAGAAGCGGTACGTTGGACAGAGATGATTAGGGCTTCGCGAAATGACCCAACTTTGGATAAAAAGAGTAAACAAAGTATATGGAAGTTCTTTAGTAATTTGTTTAGTAGTTCAGATAGACCAACTCGACAGATGATGGCACCTCACTTGCGCTATCAAGCTTCAACCAATCAAATAGCGCCAGGTGTAAGAGCACTGCCACGTGGACAAGATTTTTTAGATACGGAAGTGGGTACGGAATTATGATTTGTTTTTATAAGAATCTTCATTTGCTGTCAATTGCCTGTGATACTATGCCTAAGTTGTCTGCAGTTTGTTTAGGTGTTACTTACATTTATAGTTTTTCTCTTTTTGCAAGGAATGTGGAATTGTTGATTTTTTGCCATTTTAAATAAGGAAAGCTGTTTCAAGTTTTCACTTTTTGTTTAAAAAAACATCACAAATTTTAAACATTTAATGGTTGTGAGTTTTTCGTGATATTTTATTAATTAGTCTGATGGTATGTTAGTGTTCATAGATATAGGAATAATTTTATTTATACAAGAAATTATTAAAACTCTCAACTAATAATTTTTTTAAATGTTTTGATTTGAGTTATCGATTTTTTATTTTGGGCGCAAAAATCTCAGAATTTGTTATTTGCAAGAAAAACCGTTCAATAATGGTTATTTTATTTTCTCATCGAAGAAGTTACAAAATTTATAAAATTAAATTAAAAGTATTCATTTAAAACAAAGTTGTTGCATTTTATGTTTCTTAACTTTTAATTTTTTTAATCCGTATTAAAAATTTAGTCTGCATGGTTTTCAGAATATAAAATACACTACTAATTGTGTACAAATATAAATCAATTAATTTTAAGAGAATAATTATTTACATGTGCCTGTGAATAAATGGAATTGTTTAAAATAATATTGAATTTTTGAGTCGTGTTTTATTAATGTACATTTAATGCTAATGAAAAATTAATTTAGTAAGAATACTGTTAACCAAATAAACCCTGGTCAGAACATAATAGCAATCAATAAGTAGATTTAAGTATTTTAAACAAAAGAAAACAAAAATTTAACAATTCCATAATCGTGTAAAAACTATACAAATCTTACAGTATATTACGTGCCCAAGACCTTAAGTTATATTTTTGTGGTGCACAAGGAAGTTGATTAAACGTTTAGGGCCACGAAAATACTTACGGAACGAGGGGCGTATGCTATTTTTTCAACTGCCTGAATCGCAATGGAGTTATTACAGACGTGGTATAAAGTACGCACTGGTAAATTTTTATTTACTGAACAAATAATATCTATTATTTGAATGAAATATATTTATATTGATAATACCAACATTTACAACATCAACTCAATACACAAGAATATGAGTTTACATACAGCATATAGTTTTAATTTTTTTTCACTAATGGCTTAATTAGTATTCAAGTGGTTGAAAAAAGTTATTTTCTAGCGATATTGTTTGTTTATTTTCAATTTATTTTTGTAAAGCATAATTTTCCTAGTAATCGCTCAAGTGAGCATTGTAGAGAACATAATTTATAAATTTTACAAAGTGAAAGACAAATATTGGCTTCATTTACTTTCTAGTCCAGTCATTATGTTGAACAGTGAGGCAGAATCATCTGAAAGTCAGGTCTATTGGATGTTACGATATTTATTATTAGTACTTGGTTTACTGTTAAAACTTCTAAAATTTATTGAACTTTGGTTCAGCTGAATTAAAACCAACTACGAGAGCCTTTTTTCAAATGCCAAATATTCTAGAGTTTCAACAGAAAGATTGAGTTTTTGAGTTATTTTTATGCGAAACTACCTAATAACTGGACTGTTCATCAATGGGAGTAAATAATCTCTTAACTTTTAAGTACTTATCAAGTGCAATTTCATAGCGGTGACCAAAACTGCACTGCTCTATTTATACAGAATATTTTTTCTGTAAAAATGTAGTCGTTATTATTTTATTTTGTATCTTTTGTTTTCTACTAGCCTAAAATGCGTTATTGCTAAAATACTTGTATATTGTTTCTCAACCAATGAAAAATTGTTCATTTTATTACCAAACATTATTTATTCTATTATATTATAATAAATTACAATAAAGTTATTATTATAGCATATTGTAATTATATTATAGTCGATAGATAGTAATTTAAACGTGATTTATTATTGTTTTTTGATATTAAAAATCAAAACGCCATATTGAATATTTTCCCATTCATTATTTTATATTTTTACTAAATTTCACTAATAATTCTTATTAATATAGCATTGTGGAGTGCAATAAAAGTAACTCATGTTTTATGACGCCATATATTTCCAGAATTGTTAAAAAATTAAAATAATTAGGTTGTTTCCAAGAATATTGAAACTAATTAATAATTTAATTTTATTGTTTAATAATTTTATTTAATATTTTGTGTTAGTTTCCACCCTAACTAGTCTTCAGTGCCATTTAGGTTAAGATACGTTTTCGTTAACAAAATTATATTTCCTTTCAGCCTTCCAAGCTTCTTACCAAGTCAAGATATTAAAAAATACCTTGTTTTATTATTTTGGTACAGAAGATATTAAATCTGATGAAAATCTCATAATAAATAAAAGAACACCCGATTTTTAGAAAATTTATAGTACAAAATACAATACAATATAAATTTTATTTATGCCCATTTATTAATTTGTTACTTCATTTACAATGAAAGTATACTTACTTTTCAACATAATTTTTGCTTGCAGTATGCTTTTATATTTAAAAATTATTGTTTTGAAATTGAAGAGTTTGGAAATGAAAGTGTGACTTTAAAGAAAAGTAATTTTTTCGTAATTTTCAATAAAAAAAGATTTAATTTCACACTTAAATGGTCAAACTCTTCAGTGCTTTTAATGTCGTAGTTTTGTATATTTGATTGCAATTTTTATGTACCTTATATTATTTATTTTTTCTAGTCGGTATGTTTATATAATTTTGTATACCTAAATGCAAGTACGATTATTTTACATGTGTTAAATTTGTGATTAAATTTAAGATTGTTAGGTTTGCCTGATTTTTGAAAATATATTATAAAATTTATTCGTAGTGTTTTATTTTAAATATTTATATTAAGTTAGATAGATGCATGTTTTGATTTATATAAAAAAATTATGCAAGATATATTATGGCATGATCAAATTTTAAGTATCCCTGCAATTGACAGTAGGAATTGTAAGTTAGATGTAAACATGAAAATTTTGAAATTACTTGATTTATGATATTATAGGACAGGGATCTGAACGTCTGGTTGCTCGTCGTGCCGTTGAGAGGCGAGAACAATATCGACAAGTTCGCGCTCATGTTCGTAAAGAAGACGGTCGTTTACAAGCATATGGTTGGAGTTTACCTGGTAAAGTTAATACTAGTGGCGGAAGCAAGAGTTCTCATAGCAACAGCAGTGGAGTTCCAGTTCCCGTACCAGTTTATTGCAGACCTTTGGCTGAAACTTCTCCAGGAATGAAAATTTGGTGTGCTGCCGGTGTAAATCTTATGGGTGGATACACTAAAGATGGCGGACTGATGGTAACATTTGTCTTTTCTGTTTAAAAGTTCAAAAATTATGATCACATTTTTTATAGGTCGGTGGCAGTGTGTTTTATTATGAAGATCCAATTATAGACAAAGTTGTGTCAAACGAATTGGAAAGTTTAGACAAAGAAGTAAATGCGACTCGAGAAGCAGCTTTGCTGGAAACTAAACTTTCATCTTTAGTTTGGATTTGCACATCCACTCATGCTGCTAGTATAGTCACAGTCATAGATGCTAACAATCCTGCCGAAATATTAAACAGCTTTGGAGTGTGTGCTAATCATTTATTATGCATTGCCAGTGTACCTGGTGCTAGTTCAAACGAATATTTAGGTAGTTTTAACGTTACTAAAAGTAGTAGCATTAATGAAAATGTACAAAGTAGCTCAAACAATGAAAACAATACTGTCGATAATAATAGTGATAGTGGTGCGAATAACGAAGAAACCTCGGTTAAAGAAGAAAAGAAAGAGGAAGTTGATCCTGAGTCACTAGTAAGTTTTATTTTTATCTATATTTTAAATGATCATAGTTGTACTTTGTTACTGCTGCTTGAGTACTCGGGTTGATCTGCTTTAAGTGACTTAACAAGTAAATTTTCCCGAAACTGATTAATCTTTTCTGACCAGAATCGACTCATTAATTGCATCATCTTATTTAATTTGTAAAATATTATGTTGGTCCACTTATAGCATAGCATCTTATTGATTGGAAATTCAAGCTTTATGAGCATGAACTAAACTAAAAGAATGTTTAAATAATTTATTTAAAATTTTTTTAAGGTTGGTAAGATAACTTTTGTCGAACATAATGATACTGTGATGAATAAAAAAGATCAAACTATTCATAAAACTGAAGAAGAAGATTCTAAGCTAGACGATAGCAATAATAGCAAAACAGATGAATCTGAAAATTTAGAACAAATCGAGGATGAGCAAACAGTGGATCATGAAGTAATGTCTAGCGTGCTAGCAACAATGTGGTTAGGTGCTCAAAATGGTATGCTTTTCATACACTCTTCTGTTACCAGTTGGAATCAGTGTTTACATTCTGTTAAACTAAACGATGCAGTATTAAGTATTGTGTAAGTACTACATTTAAAATTATTAGATCTGGAATTAATTTAATTATTTTTTTCTTAGTCACATAAGTGGGAAAGTGGTAGTAGCTTTGGCAGATGGTACAGTAGCTGTATTTACGCGAGACACTGAAGGGCAATGGGATCTTTCCCAGTACTATTTGGTTCAGTTGGGACAACCTTTACATTCAGTGCGATGCTTATCTGTTGTAGGTGATAAAGTGTGGTGCGGATATAGAAACAAAATTCATGTATTGGATCCCACCAATCTGTCTATTGTACATTCACTGGAAGCTCATCCACGAAAAGAAAGTCAGGTAAATGTGGTTTCTTTCAAAAGGTATCATGGGTTTAAGTATGATGTATATTTTAGGTTCGACAATTGGCTTGGCTAGGTGAAGGTGTGTGGGTATCGATTCGATTAGATTCCACCTTGCGATTGTATCATGCGCACACTTATCAGCATCTTCAAGATGTTGATATTGAACCTTACGTTAGTAAAATGTTGGGTAAGTTCATTATTTAAGATTAATATGAAAATAAACAAACTTTTTTTTGTAATAGGAACTGGAAAGCTAGGATTTTCATTTGTACGAATAACTGCGTTACTTATTTCATCAAACAGGCTATGGATTGGAACTGGTAATGGTGTTATTATTTCGGTTCCATTGAGTGATAGTGGTAGTAATGTTGGTGCTATTGTACCACGGGGTATCAGTTTACCTGGTGTAGGTATGCGAATTTCACCTGTGCCTGGTAGTTACGTTCCATATTGTACGATGGCGCATGCTCAACTCAGTTTTCATGGACATAGAGATGCTGTGAAATTTTTTGTTTCTGTCCCAGGAGCTGGAGGTAAGTTTTCCATTGTTTTTATTTTTAGTAATAGTTTTCGTTTTGCTTGTTGCTTGTTCAAATCAAGTCATATGGGCAGACTGGTCTGGATAATGCAAAAAATTTACATCAACCAACTTCCCCGAAAAAATTTTATTTCAATTTTTAAATTTCACTTATCAGAAAGGCAGTCTAAGCCCCGTTTCACAGTAACACGCGCTACGTGCTACGCGCTACGCGGCGCGTGTTGATAGGCATTGTACCTTATGGTAGCTTTCACACAAGCGCGCGTTGAAAACGCGCTACGCGCGCGTGCTATTTTATGCCGAGGGCAAACGCGCGACCCGCGCGCCTCGCGTAGCTACGCGACGCGTGACGGCATTGCATCTTATGGAGCCTTTCACACTCAACGCGGGTGACACGCGCGCGTAGATATATGAGGTTGCCAGTTCATTAAAGTACTTGTTGTGAGATCAAGCAAAATGGATGTAATTGACACGGAAATTTTTTAAATCCGAATATAATGTTACAAAAACGCTCTTTAGTAACCTCTTCTCAATCAATGGATGAATCCAAAATCGTTTTGTTTTGTTTCTTGCATTTTGATCATAATAATATGCAGCTATGGCAACAACGTTCGAAGTATACTCGTCCGCGTACATTTTAATACCGATGAGTGTGAAACGGGAAAACGCGCTACGCGCCGCGTAGGGCGTAGCGCGTTTTACTGTGAAACGGGGCTAACCTGCTGACTAGGTATAGGGGTCTAGGTATATATACATAATATGTACGTTGGTAAAACTTTTAAACCATAAATGTATTTTTTTTATCATTTTAAAAGAATGATTTGTAAAAATATACCTACATCAAATTAAGGTAAATATAAATTTAAAAATAAATACAATTGGCCCTTTTTATTTTCGTGGTGGATAATTTTGATAAACTGTTTTCATTTTCCACTCGCCATCGGTAGGTAACAAACTATTAACGCGCATAGTAGTTTTGCGCCTATTTAGTTGCGTTTCTATTAAGCCACTTAGTGGTATGTGTCTCTGAAAGCGTCGTTTCGATTTTCTTACATTATTTCCAACATGAGCTAAACCCATAATGTGATAGTCGCAAGTTTCTGAATTCCAAACTAGTCGAGATTCGATTTTTTTAAGATTTGACTTTGGTATGGCGTGTTTTAAAAATTGGCGAATAGTTTTAAATTGAGCATTTAGCCATACTTTATTAGACCTCAGCATGTCCAATTCTTGCTGATTATCTTGCTGAGTTTCATCTTGTACCATTTGCAGCTTTTTAAGTTTTTTTTCTATGCACTGAATTTTTATATCAATATCGGTATCTTCATCTTGTAAACTAGAATACTGTTCTTCCAAATCAAAACGTTCAAATTCCTGTTCTTCTAATTTTCCTTCCAATTCGTGGTGGGACTTGTCTAAAGTTTCTATTTCTTGTATAGACGTTTCAATCATGAATTGTTGTTCCTGAGCTGTATTAAATAAATTTTTACCACCAATTAAAATTTTGTTTTGTAATGTGTATATTTTTTGGTCCAATTCTTTCTTTGTATCTTCTATTTTTAAAATTTCAATTTTATGTTTTTCCGAAGTTTCATTTAAATTTTGTTTGCTTTTTTTACTTCTTACTTGTTTTGTTGATATTACACTCGAAGATATACTCGAGAGTTGACTCTGTAATTCGCATATTTGGTTTTCGAAATATTCTATTAATCCACAATCGGTCTGTAAATTTAGTTTAACGTGGTTTTTAATAAGTTTAGCTCGACTAGCATATCGAAGTGTACATATTGTTTCGTCATAATCTGTAGAACACGGACTTATCGTCGCAATCATTGCAGTTTTTGAATTTCCACCTAGAGAATCTTGTAATAACCGAGTAAGTTTTGAGTTTCGATAAGGAATATGGTTTGGTTTATCTTCGACTAACGCAGATATTACGTTGCTTAATACAAAAAGCGACTGATTAATACTTGTAGCTTCTTTCAAACCGTCGCCGGTAGCTTGTGTTCTATTTAGTCTTTCCGAGCCAGCTAAATCGACAAGATTCAGTTTTGCGATTGTTGTTTTTTTACTTTCTCTATCTTTTGCTTCAATTGTAAGCGTAAAAATTGCGTGTGAGCGAGAACTAAGTTTATTCATTAATGTTGCTCGAGTTATTCTGTTTGTATTTCCTAAATTTGTCAATTCGTTGATGGATTCAATGGAATCGACTGTAAAACCTGTCAATCCTTTCACATACACTCCTACGTCAACGCGTTCCCGTATTTCCAACTTTTCATTTGGATGTGGTGACAACAAATCACGAACCTCTTCGTTATAAATTTCTAGGTATGTAGCAGTAACGGCAAAAGACTTTTCTTTGCTTGCTCTGTGTATCTGATTAAAGATATGAGAAAAAGTGTTAGGAATGATTCCTTTCAACTCGTTTTGCGTTGGTATACCAGTCATGGTATAAGTTTTACCACTCCCGGTTTGACCATATGCAAAAACTGTGCCATTATAACCTTGGAATATTTTTTCCACTATTGGTAGAGCAACCTTTTGATACACTTCTATTTGGGTACAATTTTCTGCCAAAATATAGTCAAATGTAAATATTTTATCGTTTGCTTTTGAATTTTTAGGATGACGTATACTTATGTTATTTTGTGATGAGTTTGTAAGGGTAATATTTTGAACATTTTGTGTTTCTTCCTCTTTACTGTATGATCGAATACGGACAACCACTTGAACGTTTTCAATTTTTCCAATGTCAACATTATTTGCCATAACTTTTACTTTTTAAATAATAAATGTAATTGTCAGGCAGAGAACAAATTATGAATACCACAGCTATCTTAATAAAAACGAGATTTAAGGACCCTATGAGACCCTTACATACTTTGAGATATAATAATATCCAAAGACGGTCTTCTCTTCTTCTTAATCGTTTACTTCTGATTGAGAAACGGTTTTCATGGCAAAGTACCTCGGTGGTTTGCCATTGCCTTCTGAGTGAAGATGGTCGGAATTTCTTACTCCGCCTGGGTTTGAACCAAGCTTCCCGGCTTAGTAGTCGACGCAGTTAAGCGTCAAGCCATAACCGTCAAAGATGGTAGTAATATCTAAAATAATATCTCGGGTATTATGTAGAATTCAAGCAATATTAATGGTTTTTCATTTAAAATTAATAAGAAAATTATCAAATCTTTCTTTGTAGGTAGATACTTTTAATTCTAATTAGTTACTAGTTTCGCCTTTAGAAATCTTCTGACCAACAAATATTAATTTATTAATAACCTATCAAACTTTTTATATAAATTTAGTACGAAAAAATCCAAGAACGAGAGTAATACCTAAGGAGACCCCCCTACACGTCATGTTACGATACCGTCTCAAGAGATGTTTCTCAGTATGTGAAGCCCTCCTTATAAACATTTTTAGAAATCGTGTTTTAATCCAATATAATATTTAATAATGTTATGAAATTATTATTACAGGGATGAGTGCAGCTTCAACGCCTTCAGAAGCAATCTCGGCTGGGGTAACACCAATAAATGGTCCTTGTAAAATACCAGCTGCGATGTTGGTTATGTCAGGTGGAGAAGGATATATTGACTTCAGAATTGGTAAGTTGCATACTTCATATTTTGGTTACTCTTCTATGCATGCGATTCTTCTTTATTAAATGTATTTTTTTCTGTCTATTGTTGGAATTATCAATAGTTTTCTTATATTACTTTTGTGAGCATGCCACTAACTCAGTTTAACAGCAATGTCTAGTGCTAATTTGAGTAATTCGTGTTTTGCATCATTTATATACAAAATATCAGAAAAACTTAAATAATCGTCAGTTTCCGCCAATCTTGAAACATCTTTTTATGCAAACTCCATATTCAAATGAGTAAATCAATTTCTTTCTTCACGTTCACCTAAATAGATGTTACAAGATTAGCAGAAACTAATGATTTGTTTTTAATTTTAAAAGTAAATGATATACAACACGAGTTACTCAATATAGTATCGGATGCAGCAGTATGTTTCGCATAAAAATGTATTCTGTTTATAAATTAATTTTTGTAAATAATATAAATTGGAGGCGTGTTGTAAATAATTTAATGTGGATTCCTGGGAGTATCGTCAAAACTTAACCAAACTACTTTCTCTTCTTGTTTTCACTGCTTTATAATTAGCCAAATTAACTAAATGCATATATACTACTTATAAAAAGATTGCCGATTTACTTTTGAAAGTGAAACCAAAATTTACAGAGGAAGATGCTAGTGAACCAAAAGATGTGGCTTCCCATCTTCTTGTTTGGCAGCTATTGACTGATAATCCCGAGAATCCCACAGGGTAGGTTGTTCTCATACATTTATGCAACAAAAATGTTTTCAGTTGTCACTGCATCACTTAAATGTTGAAATTTATTGTATACAGGATGAATCAATGGTGTAGCTTTCCTAAAGGGATGGGTTCGCTACTACTAAAGTGTAAGAGTGTACAGAGCTGTCGTAAAATAATAAATCTATCCAATTCAATTGAGTTTATAACTGCATAGATGATTTACCATTTGATTTTAAACAATATAGTCCAAGAGCCCAGAGCCGCCAGACCTACGTCATTTTAGCAAAGCTGAGATTTTCAGAAAAATATGTGATACATAGATAAAAAGCGTTTGCGAAATTTCCAATTTGAAAGCGGGGCCGTTTTAGAGATAATGATAAAAATAGTTCTGCTGCTATGGTAGGTAACAGTATGGTTGATGCTCTCGTTCCCTCACTCCCAGCGGAACTATTTTTGTTATTATCTCTAAAACTAATTCTAAAACTAAAAATCATTATCTCTAAATGGTGTACATGATTTTGACAATTCAGTCGTTCTGAAAATAATGAATAAAATTTTTTTTCGTCAATTACAATGTATGGTCTAAGATGTGACGAAGGATTTTGCCAATATTTGGTCTGATCGTTGAAAAAAATGTTTGGATTTATTGTTGTAAAAAAGTGAAAATTTTCTACCCTATTTCTTAAAAAAAAAAAATTAAGGAAAATGAAATTCAACAAAACCCTTTGTCACATCCAAACTTCTTCTTTGAACTTGTATTCCAAATTTCAAGTCAATTCATCCAATACAGACTATAAAATCATGTACACCGTTTTAAAAATGTAGTTTCGAGCAAATCGGTTTTAAAAGTTGACTATAATTTGTGAATGTTAAATCGTAACTTATCGTTGATTTGCAATTTGGAGCAAATCCTGCTCCATAATTGATCTTCCTCGCTATGGAAACCTTATTGACGTAAAATTTAAAAATGAAAAATAAAAATTTAGGGAAACAACAAGTTTTAATTCTGCCGACAATTTAGAGTTTACAACCTAATCGACATAAAGCGCTGGAACTAAAAAAATACTACGAATATTGACATGAAATTTTTACATGTTATTCTCAAGATGTTCAACCATTTATTTAAACAAAAAATTGTTTTTAAGTTTCACACTAGGGTTATCCCTTAAGTAAATCAATATTTTATTTTGAAGAGTTTTGTAACACCTAAAGTACAGCAAAAAGGTAGTACAGATAATTTTAATTGGTGCACACTATTGATTCATTCTCCTTTTAAAACTTGAACTTATTTTTAAAAGATTGTTGTTGATTGCCTATTGTTTAAATTAATGAAATAAAATTTTTACAGGTGATGGCGATATGGAAGAAAGTGTGATAGAAGATCCTCCGAATGATTTAGAATCTACATCTCAGGGCGAAGTGAAAGGTGAACAGAGTCACTTAATCGTGTGGCAAGTGTCACTAGGATAATTCAATTATGAAATATTTAATACTCATTTTTGAAATTTTATAATGTTATTTGTATAAAACAAAAAAATAGTTGTATAGCTTCAAACAGAGGGCATGCTAACTAGTAATCGATATATTTATAATTACAAAACATTTGTAGCTAATTATAATATCTAAATAAGTATTTTAAACCTAGTGGCACTAGAGTTATACTCGTTAAAATATTAACGCATTTTTGAATAGTATTTATATGAAACTAAGTCAAGAGGATTTTTTTATAATTTATTGCTGTACCTATCTAATTTTATTAATATTAGTTAATCCACATAGTGCTGTTGATTATGTAAATTATGTAAATGGTTTTAAAATATTGTATGTGCAATATTTTGTTGTGCTTGTGATTATTACAATGTTTTAAATTTTTTTTTAAATTTTAATTTATAAATAAAAAATTTTAAAATAAACCGGAGTATATATTTGATTTCAATTATATCAGATTCCACCCTTAAAAGTTACTTTTCTTGCCATCCATTCAAATCAATTTTTAAATTATTTTTCATATAATGTCCCTTCTATTACTTGCTTTCACATTAATTCTGCGTTGATATGAAATTTTTCGAGATCAAACTTGGTGAAAAAGTACATGGAAGTAAGGGTCAATTTTATGTATTTTTCCACCACTTGTTTATGTGGTGCCATTACGATTTTATTAAAAATAAGTCACATTTAATTATACGTACTTTTATTTTAATTAATTTCTAAAATAAAAAAACTATCTCTACAAAAAGGTTTTCGTATAACTTAATGCTGCTCTTTCGAAACCATATGGCGCATTAAATTACTAATAAATTTGTCGACTTTCTTAACTTCTTGAGCTATTTCGGTTTTAAATTGACAACACTGGAAATTAAATAATTTAGTAAAACTAAATGGTTTCAAATATAATACAAGAAGTACTTACAATTATATTATCTGTTATTTTCATAACTATAACGTTTTTCGAGTGATTGTATTTAACGCTATATCGAACCTTAGACGGTGATTGTACGTACAGTGCTTCGGCAGCCTTTTCAAATTCTTCAAACGAATTATAAAACGTCATTTTAAATATATTTTATTAACTTGATCAACAAAGTGACAATTGCATACTTTATAGGTTATAAATTCATCTTAAATGTGCAATGGAAACGTCATCACATGTTCTGTAAATTGTAAGAGATGTCGCTGGTAGTGCCAATTATTATGAATGAACTTGTAGAGTATTTTGCAAAGGAAAGGGAATATTATTATATTACAATTTTCTTAATAAATTTTGTATTTTAAAGTTAAATATAATTAAAATAAACGATGAGGTTCCATTTATTAAAAAGGTGGGAAAAACTAAATTTAAAGTTTCAAACTTATATCTGAAATATACAGTAGCGCTCAAAAGTAAGTTGGCAAACAGTTTTTTTTAAAGAACTTTTTCAAATTTGAACATTTTTCTTTCATTATATAGAAAGTTAGAGTTATACCTTTTAATTTAAAAGCCTTGAAAAAATAATATTACAAAAATGAAAGAAAAATGTTGAAATATAAAAAAGTTCTTGTAGAAAAAACTGTTTGCCAACTTACTTTTGAGCGCTACTGTACGTGAAATAGTTTTCTCTTTCAAAAATTCATTAGAATTCCAAGCTAAGAGACGCCCCTAATTGTCGATTTCGAAAAAAAAATGGAACATTATCGTGTTTCCACTGGACCCTTCAATAAATTAGTATCCATGTAATTTAGTTTATAGTCGTGATATCTCGGCATATGAAACTCCAAATCCCCGAGAAAAAGCTTTTTTCATAATCTTTAAAAACAATTATTTATTTGATTTCGATTAATAGGTACCTAATCATTTTAAAATCTGACTTTGCGCCCCCCCCCCCCCCCAGGAAAATTTTCTGAATCCGCTCCTATACTCGCCGATAAATTTTAACATAGGTAACTTATAAAATTGGTAGTGACACTTTTGGTGCGGAACATATTGTAAATTAAAACAAAACAAACAAATTTAATATTTCCAAGAAAATTCTTGTATAACGGCTAAAATTCTCACAATAGTTTTTTTAGCGTTTTTATAAAATTTTAGTTCTTTATTGAAATAAGCTAATAATAGATACCGAATATAAAAAACTTATTTGGAATAATTTTAACGGCATAAAAAAATTATTGTAACGTTTTTACTGCATATAAATCCGCCCTCTAGTGGTACCGGGGGTGGATCTAGGGGTATCCAATATTTTTCAGTATATCGCAACTGTTGCTTTTTATATACATTCCCAAATGGAAGAATTATTCAGTTGCCAATATTGTACCAGACTTTTTCAGTCTTAAAATCATGAATACTCACTGGATCTTTTGCACAGAGAATATGCATATTTTAAAACAAACGATTAGTAGTTTTGAATATTTAGTTTTGGTGTAAAATAAAATGCATTTGAAAGAATGTATTTAGTTCTTATTTTAAGTAAAATTGATTTGAACGAAGAATATTTCTTCTTTGTTTATTATTTTTTGGTTAAAAACTCTGCATCGAAATGATTCGTTTTGGAGCAAAACTTTTTTTTATTAGTGTGGTCGCGAGAAAATATTTAGGAACATAAGCGAAAATTGACCAAACTTATAGCTATGATATCAATCCTTTAAATTCTGCTGAAGGCCAGACCACCACCCTAATCACCGACTACAAGATTAGGGTGACCTGTACCTTATTGACTTTCTAGTAATCATATAAAGTAGAAAATTTCTCTACTCGTTTAGCAATCTACCTTGTTTTCATCTTATGGCATAAAATTCTGTTAAAAATTCAAATTATTTATTAACCCTTAATAAAAGCTTAAGCTGAACTGAATCTCAATTAATTTAAGAAGATTTAACAACAAATGAGCTATGACATGGTATATTGTATATTTAATTTATAATCCTTATGAGTTCTCCTGTTCCAAATTTTATTTACTAGTTTTTATACCCCCTTAAAAACTTTTGATTGAAAATTTGGACAACATGATTGATTTGTATAAAAAGTTTGCAGTGTAAATTTAGCCAAAATTAACTTTCGGGATATAGGTACTATAAACTGTTTCTTTTTCAGCATAGTTCACATGCATATACGGCTGTAATTATTTAAATCATTACTGAAAAATAATTACATTAACAATTTTTTTAACTTTTGTATGATATACGTATAGTGCAGGCAAATTAAATTTAGCGTATTTATTAATTGTAGACAGCATTTTTATCATTGCAAGTGGTAAAGGGGGTTATAATTAACGTGAAAAAAAATAATGCAAGCCCGGGAGTGGTACAGGGTATATTTGGGGGGGTTGAAAGTGTGTGCAAAGTATATTATTGCGTTTTTCGGCGAAAGTTGACTTTCTATCTAAATATGTTCTACAGAAAAGTTGTAGATCATATAAAAATCTACAACTTTCGTAAGAATCATTTTTTACTATGACCTCAAGATTTCCGTGAAAAACGTAAATAATGCGAAAAAACAATATTTTGTTTTTTCTTTTTTATTTTCGCAAAAATAATTCAATTTTGATGAAATTTTGTGAAAACATGTTTTCTTATATCTTAAATAAGCACAAATTTTTTTACATAAAAAATCTAAAAGGTTTTGAGATATTCAGTTTCTCAGTGAAAAACTGTTTTATTTCAAAAATAATTTCTGTGGTGAAAAATCATCGTATACGGAGTTCTTTTGGTGCTTATTTTTTTTGTTATTACATTTACTTTTTGATGCAATAATAAAAAATAGTAGTTCCTATTTAACAACACGCTCAAAAATTGAAAAAACCTTAAAATGACTTTTGCAACAATGCATTTTTCAGTAATATGTTTTATTAAAAACAGCATCCGGTAGCTTTTATTAGAAAACCCTTTAGAACGGCAAAATTAGAAAATTTGCATTAATTTAATTTGCATTTTATTATTTGTTTCGAAATAATTAAATTTTAAATGAGGAAATATTTTCCTAGAAACACCAATAAAAACTTTTGACGTCAGTCAGTAAATTTTAAATTCGTTTTTAAAAAATTGATTTAAGTACAAAAATTTCAAAATATCGACCAAAAAATTAGGTCGTTCGTCTTCTGTAGGTTTCTCACAAATAATATGATGGTATACACTAATGGATATTTGACCATAAATAAGGGTTTAATTTATTACTTTCTTTTGTAAATTTTACAAAATTGTAAATTTGATAAAATTTGTTAAAATGCAATAAAGAATATTATTATCATTATTATTTAATTTTTTTTATGATTACAAATCTAATAAGTTTTGCTTTAACATTAACTTTTAATTTAATTTTAACCAATTTTATTGGTTTTTCTTTAATTTTTATATGCGTACCATTAAGCTGAAGTAAGTGGTATGCTCAGGCTCAGCCGCAATATTAAATATTTAATAATATATTGTCATGTTTCATTTTCATAAGCATCTTAAGTTGTAAATAATATTAAAAAAAAAGAAATTAATTTAAAAACATTCAAGTAGATAATTTGTTTTAAGCATGTGAGATTTTTCTTTTAACTGAACATCCGTGGTGATGAATAATTCGGTTTCATATTTTTTAGATTAAAATGATTGTTCAAAGTTGAAAAGCACAGCTAAGGAAATTTTGAGTTGAGTTTTCAATAATTATGAGTATAAAAGATATTTTTGGTCCAAGATCTTTGAATGAAAAGACAAATGCCAATAATCATCAATGAAGTCGATGAGAATTCAATCAATTATTAATTTGTGTATAAAAATAAAAGTGTTATAAATCAACAAATGAGTAGTACGACGAATTTGCATTCCCACCAAAATTAAGTGGGAGAATAAAAGTTTTCAAAATTACAAAAATCAAGGGGGGAGAAAAATTGGTGAAATAATTCATTCTGGGTAAAACCGTCAACTCGTCAAGTTCGAAAATTTAAAAGCCCAGAGTCAAAAGTTTAAATCATTTGAATTTTAATTGTAATTGACAAATACGATTAAAAGATTTAACTTACCTGAAGATTACAAATTCAGAGTAAGAGTGCTTGTGCCAATACTTTTCAACAAAAAGAAAAACCACGATTATTCACGACCAAAGATAATCGTCAGCAATAGCAGGAACGAGTAAGGCAACGTATGAACGCCAGATTCTCACAAAAGGTGAAATGGTAAATGGAAACAACAACAAACAAATGAAAACTTCTAATTATGGGTGAGAACAATTTAAGTGCACGGACGATTAATTTTTCGTAAAATTTGAAACCACGATAAAATTGATTTATAAAATTTGTATTAATTGCCATCAAAATTGCAACTTTGTCTAGGTGGTTGACAGAATTAGTAAAATTTAAATAAGACCAAAATTGCAATAAGACGGAATTGATTTATTGGTAAACCGATGTAAACGGATGATGATCAAAAACATCAAAATTTGAAATTTAAATGCTACATAAAATTTATTTAGCTGTGTATTTGTAAAATAAAATTTTGCTTAACTTTTCGATAAAATTATAAAAATTTAAAATTGACAAATTATTGCTTTTAATTATTCAACATCACAAGTAATTAAGTTAAAGAGTATCATGCTAAAAACAAAAGGGGATGGATGTTCCGAAAATAAAGTAAATAATTAGGTTTTCTTGAATTTAAACCATTTTACACATTTGGACATCGCAATATACTATCTATAATATATTATGTAAATTTTAAATAAAAATAATATTAAAAAAATTTAGCTTACTATTTAAGTATTTTAAAAATTATTGAAGTTTTTATACGGTTTGTACTGGTGGTACTACATACCGGGTGTTGACTCGAATAGCCGAACATAGGGAATTAACACGTAAAAACTTATTTATGCAAATTCCTGCTTCCCAAATTATTTTAGAGAAAAAATGAAAGACACAAAAAGAATGCAGAAATATAAACTACGTATGATAAAAGCATTAGATTTCATGTAATCTTTACTTATAGGGTCAAAAAATGCTTTTAAAATTGTTAAAATTTTCACTTATCAGACTGGCCATGTAAGTTTCCAAGGTAGTTATTTGGAAATTAAATTGAATTTATTTCATGACCAGTCTGACAAATGAAAATTTTAACAATTCTAAACGAATTTTGAACTTTTATCTTCGAATTTCATCTAGTTTCTACTAAAAGGGTCCAAAATTCTTTTAGAATTGTTAAAATTTTCATTTTTCAGACTGGTCATGAAATTAATTCAATTTAATTTCGAAATAATTACCTTGGAAACTTGCATGGCTAGTCTGATAAATGAAAATTTTAACAATTTTAAAAGCATTTTTTGACCCTATAAATAAAGATTACATGAAATCTAATGCTTTTATCATACGTAGTTTATATTTCTGCATTCTTTTTGTGTCTTTCATTTTTTCTCTAAAATAATTTGGGAAGCAGGAATTTGCATAAATAAGTTTTTACGTGTTAATTCCCTATGTTCGGCTATTCGAGTCAACACCCGGTATATTTAACTGCTGAAAATATAAAAAAGTATTTTTTCGCTTATGTTTTTTTTCCTATCATAGAATTAAAACTTATTATTTTGTAGTTTAGATCTAAATGCTAAACGTAATATTATGTAAAAATTACACTTTTTGTTGCATGGAAATTTGGGAATCAAATTTTGGACTTTTTTAGTGTACCGGAAATTTTGTAGTCGAAAAATTTGGTTTTACATTTACAAAAGTCTGATCAATTGACAAGAAGCCAAGGTCAAAAAACACATATACATGTGGGACTAGTTTTTGTAAACTTGCGACAGAATTAAAAAAATGCGTTTTTACGACATTGTCAGTAAAATAGCGTTAGATATAATATAAAAAATATTAATCATTAGGTAATCTATGATCACAAAAGTGAAGGTATATTTCAAGTTTTTCGTATTACACTTTTAATTCACTATTGGCCATGAACTATGGTTACATAATTAAACTTATTACACTGGTTAATGCACTTAGCTGTTAAATAATAATCCTTTCTCATACATTTTATCAAGGAGAAATATGCTTTAGGTATTGCATAGCTAAATGTATTTTTTATTTAGATAGGTAGGTACCAAATATTATATTATTTGTATTTCTAAATATAAATTTAATGAATAATAAAAACGTTTAAAAATAACTTTATAATAATTAATTATTACATTTTATTAATTTCGTCATGTAATAAGTAGTATTAATATATTTTATCTAATTATGATAACAAAGTATCACTCTATTGTTACTTTTTACGTTAAACAACGTGTGTAGTCACGTAATATATTTCATTACTCAACTAGTTACGTAATGAAATTATATTTCGTAATCAGCTATGTAAAGAAAATTTCAGGAGCTATATCTACGTGAATTTTTAGCTAATTCAATTATTTATCAAATTTATAGTTAATATTTTCCAAAATATTCAATTTTTGTTCAACTTGTATGTTTGCAATCACTTGGGGAACTTGTTCCCTTCTTGCTTACAAATAATAATTCACAGTGGTTGAACAAAATGTTACATTTCATGTTGATAGGTTAAGCTATTAATGGCTATGTTAAAAATTTTAGCAGTCTTTCTAACATAACAACAGAATAATAATTGTTATGTCAAATGCACGTTTATCAATATCGTCAACTGTTGGTAAAAGAATAATTAGGTACAAATAACTTATAATATTAAGTTATTTTTATTCGCGATAAAAATAGAATTTCATTTAAATAAAAGGATATTTTTATATTTTTCTTTCATTTCATTAATAATTTTAAAAATAACCGAAATATCAACAAACAGCATCTACTCGTATGCAAAAAAAATAAATTAATCAGTTTTCTCTTTAAAATAATAATAACAATAACTTGTTTATTTCTTTCAAAACAATGATCAGCCAACAATGATTGTTAAAGATTAAGTTCAAGTAGAGCTGCTGAAGATATACTTAACAATCAAATTTATATAATACCATGCTCATGGGCGTCGCTTCCAAAAATTCCAGGGGGGGGCGATTCTTTTAAATACTATTAAAAAAACGATTAAGTATAAAATAAAAAATCTGATGTGACATCACATGACTTTCCCATTTTCAAATTACTTTGGAGTTCAATGAAACGAAAAATGTCAAGTATTGATGGTTATCATTACACGCACAAAGATCTTCTTTGTTTCAATTGAGACTAATTTTATTCTTATCTATAATAATTGGAAGAAGAATCGGGCCTTAACAATTTTCATTCTTTGAAAAAATTGATTCAAGATGGGATTTCAACCAAAATCTAATCAGCTCTTTAGATTACTGTTATAAACCAGTACATAAAATTTCAATGAAATCGGTTCACGAGTTTTGAAAAAATCATGGACGAAAAAATCGCACACAACACATACACGCACATCCGGATATCATTTCAAAATCAATCTCAAATGATTTGTATGGAATCATAGACTATGGAAAAAATGTTAATATTATATTGCAATTGTTAAATTATTATATTTTTTGACAAAAGCCAGGGGGGGGCAAGAGCCCCCCCTTGCCCCCCCTTGGCGACGCCCATGACCATGCTCAAAGGATCCCCAAAAAGTTCAAAGTTTACATTTATTAAATAAATTATTACATCACCTTCTGTTTTTCATATTTTATCTTAGATTACCATGAATGATAGTAGATTCAAAAAACAAAAAAATAAGTTCAAATAGTCAAGTTTGACTATCTTAGATATTTACTGATATTCACAAACTTCTTGATCCTTATCAACATTGATAACTTGTCAACGTGTTGTCAAGAGTTTCTTATAATATTAAAGGGTCCCTACGCAGGGCCGTCGCGTGCAGGGGTTGCAAGGGGTGCGCAACACCCGGGCGGCATCCTACTAAAGGCGGTAAAAATAAAAATAATTCACCATAATAATTTTTATTTTTTTCAAAAATTAACTGTAACTGTTATCAAAGAATTGATACAGAATATTACAATCAACTTTATTACGTCTGATGTTCTGATGAACATTATATCTTGAATTATATCTTGCACCCGGGAGGTAGATACTCTTGGTTCGGCTCTGTCCCTGCGGCCTAGAATTTTCAAAAAATCAATTTTTTATTTAAAAAACTTGGAATATTTTATATTTAAAATCTGGTAAAAAAAGTCAGATTTTTTAACTTAAACTTCAAAAGCGCGTCATTTTATCAATTTTCTTTTTATTTGTTTTTTTTTGTTCCGGCTATAACTGCACTCATACTGATTAATAATTTTCTCAATTTTTATTTTTGAGATAAATAAAAGGGTCAAAATCCGTGTACCCGGGATTATTGACTCTCTGATATTTTACCCCCCGGGGTAAAATTACCCTAGGGATATTTTACCACCGGAAAAATTCCCTAGAGAAATTTTGCCCACAGTGATAAAAATTAAGGGGGTAAAATTTTCCTAGTGGATTTTTACCGGGAGGTAAATAATTTAAAAATATCTGCAGTGAATTTTATATGTATTGGGGTGTCCATTCAGGAGCTTTCCTAGTAAAAAAGCGTAAGGGGGTTATGCGATGACATTTTTAGAAACAAAATAATAACTTAGTAAAGAGAGCGTCCTTTTGGGCCTGCGTCCTTATGGCCCGCGTCCTTTTGGGTCTGCGTCCTTTTTGGTCTGCGGCCTTATGGCCCGCGTCCTTTCGGGTCTGCGTCCTTCTGGGTCTGCGTCCTTTTGGGTCTGCGTCCTAACGCTCGCGTCCTTTCGGTCGCGTCCTTTCGGCCGCGTCCATTTGTCCGGCTCCCAGAATAGTCGTGTGTTCCACGCATTGCAAAAATTTGAGATTCGTTTCCTTATAAGAGGAAAGACGTGTGTGCAGCGTTTGCCAAAGTGTGTTTTTGGTTCCGTAAAGGAAAATCGACGTGTGATGGTCCACGTTCGTCTGAGCAGTAATTTTTTTGGACAATACCGACGATCTAAGTTTGGGAAATTGTCGAGTGAGAAGAATAAGAAATTGGAATTTGTTTTGGAAGCAGATAAAAAAAATAGGTGATTACACGAACGCCACAGGCGGACAAATTTGAGTTTTCAACTTCAACAGGATTGAAGGTAATATAAATTGTAATAGAAAATTCAAATTTCCATTCCAATATTTTACTTAAACTATTTTACCTTAGATTTTTTTACCTAGATTTTTTTACCAAGACCATTTTACCTAGACCAATTTACCGTAGGTTATTTTTCCTTAGACTATTCTACCGATTACCAAATCGGATCCCTTTTCTTGCAGGGTCCGGAGCGGAGGGCCTCCGGGGCCCCCTTCGTCCGCCACTGCAAAAACAGTTCGGTATTCACAATTTGTAGTGCTTCATTCGGTGTCGGTTTTATTGTCCGAATCAAAAGATGTTCATGTCCAAATACGAGCTATCCGTTCATATATCGTCAGCTACTTCGACGCAATTGCATAATTATATCCATATTAGTAACTATAAAACTTAGAAAACCTTTAGTTTATTTGAGAAGATTATGTAAAATCTAAATTTATAATTATTAAAATAATATGCGATAACATGATTAATATCTATAAATGTAATATTACATAAAAATAATATTTGCTCAGTACTGATTCAGCTATGTTTGGATGCAGTTTAGAATATTAAGCGATACCATGTCCATACATGGTATAGTATATCGGATATACTACATACTATGTAGGGACATATTCGCCCACAAAAGATTCGCCAAATAATTCGCGATGTATGGACAATTAGCCATTCGCCCACGAATGGGGGTTTTTAAAGTAAGGTAAAGATTACCAATATTCGACAGAATTCAACTGTTTCTCAATATCTAGAAGTCGTTAGCTCTAATAATAATTAATTAATTATATATGTATTAGGTACTTCAATAAGTTCTTGCTGTTTTTTTTTCGTGAAAATGAATGTTTTATTTAAAAAGCATGTCATTGAAAAGTCAAGATGTCCCATCTTTTTGGAAGCATGCGAATACCATGTCGAAAGAACGTCTTATCTTTTGAAGTTATCCAGGAATCGACCCATTTTTTGGCATCTTTAAAAAATTTAAGTGCTGCTCATCGATTGGAAGAAGCGGCAATCAAAAGGGACTTCTCATTTGAGAGTTTCCAAGTAGGTTTGAACTGGTTTTCCAACATGTGGTTGAGCGTTGTTTTGCTACAAAATTGCTGTTTCGTGTCTCTCCTCGTATTGAGACCGATTTTTCTTCAATGCTCGGCTCAAACGAATCAATTGTAGCCGATAGCGATCTCCTGTGATGGTTTTGTTGGGTTTGACTAGCTGATTCCATACCAATTACACTAATTACACGAGCTTAGAAACATGATCGTTGTTGTTTATGGAAGGCTGGGCTTACCCACGATTTTTTACGCTTCGGATTATCGTAGTGTATTCACTTCTCGTCGCTAGTCACGATACGATGCGAAAAGCTTTTCCTTTTCGGCGGTTGGAGCAGTTGTTCACATGTAAAGAATTCGTAGAGACCTAAATTTCCCAGCTTCTAAATCATTTCTATTGTTTTTAAACGTTTGGAAACTGTTGTCCGATCAACTCCTAATGATTCTGCAGGTTTATCCTGTGTCTTGAGTCTTCATCGAGTAATGCTTCCAATTCCTATAGAGTGTTCTTTATCGTCAACATCAAAATCATTATTTTTAAAGCATCTAAACTAAACCAATCCCTACATGTTGTTTCCGAAAGAGCATGTTCGCCATAAGTCTTTACAAGAATTCTATGTACCTCAGGTACACATTTCTTCTGAAAAATAATGCAATAAAATTCCCCGTAAATACTCTTTAACACTTTGCAAAAACATGATCTTTACGTCTCGGCGGAATGAAAAACAGTTCAAGCTTCATGATCAATTTGATTTTAGTACTGCCCGATGCAAATGGGCTCAGATAAAATCATCTGTCGGGATACAGCGAGAACTTTTTCAAACTCCAATATGATCCATTAATTTTAAGCAAAAAATATATTAACTACTAAACTATTTAAAATGTCAGAAAATCACACTTACCTATTTGTTGACTAAATATTTTTTGTAAACTTATATTCTCGTCCAAAAGCTTTTATGGCGTTAGCGATCTAGCGTTACGAGAATTAAGACCGCATGAGTGGAATGGTTAAAAACATGGTGGGGGAACCGGTAGACGAGGAGCGACACCGTGCACTATTTATACCATAATAATATGGAATAGACAATTTACGTGCTACTCTTTTCTAAATAAAGTTTAACACGATGAAATAAAATTACACATAATTGAAGCTTACATTACTATTAGATACTATTATAGCTTTTTATTAAATTAGTTTTTTAAACATTGTCTTACGTTGTCGACTTTAGGTCATTCTACACTATGTAGTATAATTATCGATACTCACACATGGTTATGCCTGGCACGTCATGCCTATTTGACGGATTCACGCCTTTTGAATTTTCAGTATTGGATAGGCATGACCGTGTGTGGTAATTATTATTAATTAGTCAACGATAGGTGTTATCTTAGTTCCGTTTATTAAATCTATATAGCGAAACTACAATATAAAGCCTCCAACTTGACTGTATTTTCCTATCGGCATCTCGTTTTCCAATTTCGGCTGATAATAAAAACATCTATGTAATAAACACGTTCGCAACTGTACACGTGAGATTTACCACGGATGGGGTTACTCGCGATAAGGTGAATGCGCGCGCGAGTGAAACGCACGATGAGGTTCGGTAGCCAGCCCAAGCCAGTCGCTTTAGAATTGTGGTGTGAGTAGATTGTGTGTCGGAATAATTCGATACGCGTACATGTGTTTGACGAGTCATTGTTTACATAATCCAATAATTTGTCGTTAATCATTTGTGTGCCAATTTTAATTAACGAATTTGAAATCTTCTCGGTAATTATACACCACATTTAATGTATTACTAATATTTGACGGAAACTTTGCTTTTTAATCTATTATATAATTCGAAGATATAGGAGTTGCCCATGAATCATTATTAAGCATTTATTACTTAGAAGAACATTTTAATAGCCAATTTTGTGAGTGGGATGTGCAAGAATAATTGTTCGATTGATAAGTGAGTGACTTTCGTGACCGAACCAAAAAAAAATGTTTTGTTTATGTAACAATTAAAAATTGCATATACATTTTTTTAGTAATTTTTTGTGTTATAACGCGTTTGTATGTCAACATAAATAATAGGATTGCAAAATTCCATTAAGAAACGTGTACAATTGTAACGTTACATTATTGTTGCGCAACTGAGGTATAAAATCGATTCAGCTGCGCCAGATATTTTGTCCAGTGCAACACGTGCTGCTCAAAACATGTTCACATAATCTGGAAATAATTTAACACTATTTGAAGTTAATTCTAAAAATAACTTAATCATGTCAAAGAAAGGGGACAAACGAATAGGACACATTTTGAGGAAGTATCCGCAGTTGCTGCATGTTTTTAATATTATGGACGATGAGGAGTCCAATTCCACAAGTGATATCGGTTTAAAAAGAATATTTCGAAAGTATATCGAGAAGAGTAATAAGAAAAATGTCCTCAAAAAGAAACGCACGTCAAAACCTAAATATAATCAAGATTGCAACTCTTCGCAAGGATTTAATAAGAATTCTATTGGAGATTTATTCAATTGCCCGGTGTGCAGAAAACTCTTGGAAACTCCCATTACAATTGATTGTGGACATAGTTTTTGTAAAGGTTGCATTGACTCCGTTTGTGGTGATAAATGCAGTGTGTGTGAATCTGAAATTGGAACCAATAAAAACACTAATATAGTAGTTCAAAGCATCGTGGATAAACTCAAGTACGACGAGCAAAACGGTAAGAATAATTTTAATTGATTTTAGACAGCAAACTAACAGTCTGGTTTAATTCGCTCTATTTTATCCTTATACATAATTATTAAGTTTGTTGAGTGGCATCACTGACGGTATACTTGGGCTTGTTTCTTATTAAACTAATCAATCAAGTTGGTAAACATTCATAATACTACAAGCTCCATGATATTAGTTATGTTTAGAGTGCTTCCTTTGTCTTTTTCGAATAATTAATCTTTTCTTTTACGTTTGTAAGTAGATGACCGATAATAATCAAACAAAGAGAAGGGATTACAGCTTTTAGCTGATAAAAAAAAAGTTTTTTTATTGTCTTGGCTGTTGTACTTCTCTAATTTGCCGTATATGTATATTTATCTTTAATCTTAAACAGAAACTCAAGAACAAACGAAAAGCATTTCAATTTAGTTTGAATAAATGAATATAGAGCTAAATACAATCGCGCCTGGCATGACATGACTATCAAAGTTACCACATTCCATATTATCAAAGTTAACGAGAACATGTATAATATTTAATATCCTTCTGCGTACTAGCTCCCACTACTCTTCATGGAAGCAGAGTCGTACGCAAATTAATAACCTCAGACGTAAACAAATGAAGATGTTCATTGAATAACGACCACTTTACAACCTTGGTACATAAATAACAATTTTAATTTCAATTGTTCTGCTTTTCTTGTAGAATTTGAAAAGAAACACTATTTCGAGTGCAGCCGAGATTTGAGTTGTTCCTGGTGTGTAATATATTTTTGATGATATAAAGAGGGTAACAAAATAAATGTATACAAGAAACATAATATTGTAAATCTTCACAAATCTGTCAGTACGGTTGGCTACTAACATGAATGTATATGTAATTTTATGTAATATTTCATTTAACCAGTAAGTGCTCGATGGAGTGATGTTTATACTGACAAGTGGGCAAATGTTATCTGACACATAATCAAAATAATGATATGAAAATTTAAAAGTTATTATCTTTTGTTGTCAGCTCTTAAATCTTATTAACTTTTCAATTGCAATAAATTTTGGCAATACCCTAATTAATATTGTAATGTGAGACAACAGTTCGGATTTGCATTAAATTTATACAATATCTGGACTTTACTGCTATAAGTATTTTTGGAAGTATTTGGCATTGTTTTCTTTTAATAGTTATTTCTAAATATAAAGCGTAATTAAATTTATTTATGATGATTAAAGGGTCCTAAATGTGTTGTAACCAGTATAGCGTTCTTTATGTACCAGCCGTATCAATTTATTATAAAAATACATATCATATAATGAATTGTCATTATTTTATACGTATCAACATCCCTGTTGTAAACCTTTCCTTTATAAGGAAACTAGTAAAACACACTTGTCTCGAAGATTGAACCACTATAGTAAACAAAATATTGAATAATAAATTATCGACAGGAAATATAATTGCAAATTACTAGAAGCTCTTCTGCAAGTTGACTAATTAAGACTTAGCATCTGCTATCGGAAAGTCTAAAACAAGGGGTAAATATCCCAAAAAAGTTGGGTACACGTGGTTGGAATTCTCTTGGAAATCTTTGGAATTCGTGTTTTCGGTGACCAAATTTCAATAAATATATTTGTTTATATATGACCATTATTATTGTCCAACCTGTTTCTAAAGAAATTTCAAAGATTTCCTAACAATTCCAGCGATTTTCAAAGTATTCCAATGATTTCCAAAGAATTCCAGTGACTTTCAAGGAATTCCAGTGACTTCCAAGGAATTCCACAGATTTCCAAAGAATTTCAATGATTTCTAAGGAATTCCAGTGATTTTCAACGAATTCCAGAGATTTCCAAGGATTTCATTGAATTCCAAATTATTCAAATTGTTCCAAAGATTTCCAAGGGAATTTCAACCACGTGTATACAACTTTTTTGGGATATTTACCCCTTCAGATTAATGTCTAATCATAGAAGTTTAATTATTTTCTTAATATCATGTGCGACAACGGCTGTATGTAGGACTCATCACTATTAAAAGGTCACTAATATAAAATTGGAAATCTTGGGAATTCTTGGAAATCATTGGAATTCGTGGAAATCATTAGAATTTCTTGTAAATGCTTGGAATTCATTAGAAATCTTTGGAATTCTTGGAAATCATTGGAATTCTTTAAAATCTTTGGAATTCCGAGTCTTATGTACACAAATTTTTCTGGATATTTACCCCCTGGTCTAAAGCAGAGAAGGCACACATATGTTATAGTACATACATGGTAGGAGACAAACAAAATAGAAGAGTAATTTTTTTTAAATTTTTTAATAATAGCACACTTCTGCCCGTTTTAATTTCGAACATTCTGCTATTAGTCGATTCATTGTTAAAATTATTGATTTTACATAATTAATTTTTGATCTGATTGTTAATGTACAAGGATATAATTAGCTGTTATTAAATAATAGCAAGATATTTCATATCAGATTCACAAACATCTTACATACCGTATACATTTATTTATTTGTTACGTATTCAACCGTTTGATTAAAACTCGATACAGTCTTTATATAAATGCTCTTTAGAGAAAAATAGTTAGCTAACAGTGTTCAAGCACTTAATCCATAAGACTCCCGGTTTTATTATCTGATTTTGACTTATGCTTAGGTATGTTTTGGAAGAAATTTATCGAATTATTTCTCGTAATAGATGTTTATTTCGTTTTTATAAAAATAGAATTATTTTTTAATATAAATTAAAAATTAGCAATATCAAATAACATAACAAAGACATGAATAATTTTAGATTGTTAATGGGACCAATGATAAATCATAATAATGTAATGAGTTAATTAAAAATTCAATGCAGTAATGGAAATTTTCAATAATAAATTTATATTATATACTTAATATATAAACATTATTTACACCCATTTGACCATCGATTAAATCTTAATTCATACAAATATCGTAAATAGCATATTCATTTTTCCTGGCAACGACAGTGTGTAATTTTACATAACGTTTCATTCAATCATGTAACAATAAACTGTATTTTTATACCTACTTTTGAATTTATTTTTAATGCTTCTTCCAATAATAAGCATTATATAAGAAGCAAATTTAAAAATGTTTTTTATGTTATTTTCTATTCAACCCAGCTATGTGAGGACAGGGTATCAATAACAATTAACCAAAAGAATCAGTCTACTCTTGTTCTGCACATCCTTTGACCGGTTATTGATTAATATATACCTATTATACTAGGTGAAACTCTAAATAAATTAAAAATATTTCAAGTCGGCATTGCATAAGGATAAAATAAGTATGCATAGTCTGTGAGATAAGAGCAAATATGCATTTTTATGAGATTTATAAACTAGAAGTCCTTCAAAAGTAATAAACATGAATATGGCAAATAGGTATAAGTAATGATTATTACATTTTTTAAATAAAAAATATTAATATAGCAGGAGTACTTTTAGGTTCTTACATCATTTAAATTTATTAGCCGAGTTATTAGCATACCATAATACTACACAAAGTTACATACTCCTATACCTACATACCTAATTTATTTACTTTAATACATATAATCTTGCAGTTGTGCTATTATATAACATTAAGATCAATCTAAAGGTACATCATTATTTTATATCACTCGCAATTCATTATGTAAGAAACTGACAGGTGTGTATTATTTTGTAATGTCTAAGTTTGTCTAATGAGACAATGAATGTTAGCTTTTCCATTCACGAGTGGGGTTAACACTTGACAACAATAGCTAATCATCTTATAGCTTCGTTTCCAACTGCATCTCACAGTAATAATTAAATTAATGTAATGGTCCATGGTCCACGCTAAACTAAAATCTAGAGATAATATACGTATTATATTGGGATTTAGATAGGGTAAAGAGCGACCTGCAGGACAAACTTTATTGCGGTAAGCGAGGGTAGTGGAAATAGTATATTATATTAAACTACAATAATAATAATACTAATTTTAACTCGTTACTATTCAATATAATAGTGGATTAGGTTACACGATCTTGACATTATAATTTACTAGGTGTTACTTTTACTAATAAGACTTATTTAATATTTTATCGTAAAGAAAACAAATGAAAATATGTTTATTTCAGAAGTGTTATTATATTCTCGCGAAAACATTTTCAAAATAGCATTGATTAATTTGCGAGGGACACGGAGAAAAATCTAAATAAAATTAGAAAAACAAAACAAGTGTAACACGTGTTTCTGAACCTAATTATCCTTTCGTCAGTGGTTGTATAATACACAACGCACAATGCGTTACGACCTACTTTTGTGCACAAGTTTAGGATTTGTTTGGCATAGTTTCATTTTAATGCATTTATTGTAATCTAAATTTTAGTTTATTATGCCCGGCAGTCTGCAACGTATATACAAGTTGTATAATTCGAACCATTGTTATTATTGTTCATACTTTCAGAGTATATTATTATATATTCAAATTTTGCAGTAAATATTTTAAGCTCGCGTTCTTTGACGAACAACAATTAGATATAAATAACTCGGTAATTTATGTAACAACAATTATTGCGAAACGATTAAATCGCATTGTAAAATATACCATTGTATAGATAAATTTAGTTACTATATCTTTATGTCACGTAAGAAATAGAGTATCTTTTTATTTGGCTTTTGATATTGATAATTACGTTCTATCGAGGATAAATTTACTCACAATTAGTGTCGTCTTTTCGGTACGATGTGTCGAGTGGAAATTCGTAATAAATTTTTTAAATTTTATTTGTCATTCCTCGAGTACTAATTTTATATAATATAATTACTATTTTTAGTAATCGGGAGACTCTTTATAAAAGCACCTTGTGTAATAGCTAAAATTATAAGCAACTTATTAAAGTTACACAAGAAAAGGAAAACTAGTTTTAATTTCAAGTAATTTATGTTGCACTTATTATAATTAACTTAATATAAAGTTAATATTATTATAGTTCCAAAATTATCTGTGGTGTTCCTATATCCAACACATTTGAATTTTAATGTCTCGGTTGACCTTACTGGCATAAGGAAGAATATTATTTTGCATTCTATTGTTATTTATCTACATTGTCTGGGTATTGCCAGTCCTGTACTACACAACATTACATGTAATAAATTTCATTGTAGATTTTTTCTCCTTCTAAGAATTGAATAGGAATATCATTTTTAAATTGTACAATAATTGGAATATTTTTACATGTTTTGAAATAGTTGGGTAAGTCACGTTTAATAATAAATTGGTTTCGTTACAGGTATATCTTTGTTTATCAAAACTTGTAGTAAACCCAAGAGAGGTTACATACTTGTATACATGTTATTGAACCTGTACGGCTATGGAGATTCGAGAAACGTTTCATGTTTTATACGAATAGTTCAAATTTGAACACTTTTTGCCTGACGAGGTGGAAAATGGCCTTGGTACAAATTTCATAATCAGTTTTGTCATCATCCAACCAATTCAACTTCATTGATTTCGTATTTAATTATATTCCTATTTTGACCTGAATCTTAAAGGGTAAATTATATAATTCGATTTTATCAATTTTAAATAATATGCATGCTTTATGGTTTGACTAGGTGAGATAACATTCAGTTAGTTTTGGTTTAATTCTATTACATGCTAAGTGCATTTCGTTTCCTGAAAACTAAATGGATACTTTTGATGAAACTATCTGACTTCAGGTCAGGTCGGAATTTTCTTAGGGCGGACTAATTACCTCCCTGACCATCGTTGGAATAGGACTCGTGGAATCTGTATCCCTGAATCCTTTAGTCAACGGGAAGAGTTGCCGAAGAGATTAACAGAGAGAGGAATGAATAAATGCATCTCACAAAATAGTTGGAGTTTATTTTCTATTGCAAAAAATGAAGTAAACCGAAAGTTATCAAGATGGTGGTGTAGTGTAGTAATGCTAACTTTATAGCACGAGTGTGTAGCGTGGATATACCAGGACAATTAGAAGAGCAATGTGGTTGGAAAGATATATTTAAAGAATATAATATGTGGAGTATGATTTAGTAACAAAGCGAATATATTATGATTGTATATAACGTGACTCAAAAAAGTCTCCGTACAGTACAATTTACATTGCTAATTTATAGTTATCGTACTGAGACTTTTTTACGTCAATGCATGTATTAATATTATTTTTCTGCATTTCTGTTATTTCGTTGAATTTCAACTTGTAGTTGGAAGGTTTGAAGTATGCAATCCAATCGATTTGTGATCATATATTATGTAGAAAACAAATTCATTCATTTTTTTATAATTTCATAATATGGCTAATATTGGGATATACCTCATATTAACACAATGTAATCATTTTTATGATAAACAGATAAAAGTTTTGGTCGGCTTTGGTTCACTGACCTTGTTAACCTTGGTAACTGTCGAGTTTCGCATTAGTATTGAAGTTTTTGTATAAACTTATTATTTTAGTAATTTTGAGCGCAATGACATACTTACAGTTTTATACCACACCGAATTCAATTATTTACAACATTGCGCAGGGCGTTACATAATATGATGTAATATAGCATTGCAGTATTCTCGGATATTATACCCACTGCAACAACTTTTTGTTAAAACCAAATAATATGTATGTAGGTATATAATCTCCATTTAACACATCGAAAATTAAAATTGGAACTTAATCGTGAATCATACTAAATGTAAATTTCCTAGGATTAGTGTAATTGCCTGACGTTACGTAGCCTTAAATAATATTCTTTGTTACCTGTATTAGTTACTCTATCGATTATTTCATTTCACAGATGTAAATGATTAGATATTCACTATTCATGATGTCAAGCTATAGTTTAAGTAGGTAATGAGCTCATAATAATGTGAAAATTATGTTAAGGCCATATGATTCCTATATTAAAATGTAGTTCAAAATGCGTAGGTGTGAAGGTTTTCTTGACATTTTTCTCCAATGGCTCACTAAATCTATCCCTTTGTTCAATTCCAATGTTATATATCGCACAAGCTACAATTTATATTGCACACTCCGTTACTACCTAATTTATAGATATTTTATGTGGAGCATTCAACGTAGGTAGTATTAAAAATCGTTACATCGATCCCATGGACCAAAAATATATCATGATATCAGCTATCACTATTTTTACAACTACAGAGCTAATAGTAGTTAAGGGATAATTAAAGTTGCGACTTGTGATTGGTCCCAACGTTAATCACAGAATACCCACAGGTTACAATTTGAAATGTATAGTAAATAATAATTAATAGACATAGATTTCAATATATCTCTTTGTTTGCCTTTCGTTAGACAATGAAGTTTGAAATAACTCAAATTAATCTGTTATATAATATCTTTAATTTATTGAAATTGTTTGACAAACTTGAATCAACATTTTTAGAAGTTTCCAAGTGGGATTTATCTGTGTTTACTTGCTCAGAATATAATTACCATCGATTTTCATCTAAATAATACTCCTATTTGTTTTCCAAATTATTTACATATATATCTTATTAATACATTAGAATTTCGTTCGGTTGTTTGGAAACGTAATATAAGAAAGGTGATTTTTGGTAAAAATTGCATTACGTAAGGTTAGTTACCAAGGTAGATTTATTCAACAAGGTCATCGTGCGCATAAGTAGATATCTTGACGTGAATAGATATCAGACAAAATACTTATATATCAGTTTTATATTTTTTTATCACAAATATTTTATTATTCGACATGTAAGCTTTCTCACCTCAGTCTAATATTGTTCATAAAAGTCTACCGATTGATTTAACCAGGCATTGTATTGGCATTTCCTTATTAAAAAAATTATGCTACTTTACGAATGTTGTGGTTACTCTTAAATATAATTTTAAAATTGGCTGTATCCTCTGTATTCTGTATTATTCCATTTTTAATCAAAGTAAATATATTTTTTATGTGTAGATGTAAACACATCTAAAATTAACTTACCACATTGTCAAGGATACATCATCAATTTAAAGGTCAATAATCTTTCTATATAAATTAACAGGTCGGTGATTTTGGGATAGGTATTTTTAAATTTTTTAAGCAACTCAGGTCAGATGTAATTTGTGCGTAATATTCAACTTAATTTAACGAACCTATTAAGTTTTTTCTTGTTCAGAAGATATTTGATTAGTTAAATTTCAAGGTTTACTTAGTATTTAAACAATTACGAGAATTAAATTTGTATTTAAATTTTATTACAGTTTATCTGTAATTTTATGATATAAGACTATCATCATAAAGGAAATTTAAAATTTTAATGTTTTTAATAGCATAATGTTTTTTAGGCACTGGATTTTTACATTTTCTTCAAGTTGTACAACATTTTACAATTTCGTTTTCGTTTTGTCACAAAGAATTGAGTTAGTCTGAACGACAAATGTTAGAGAACTGCAATTATTGTGCAATCAATTGCAGCAACACTTTAGTTTTGTTACATAGTTTATGCAGAGTTGAACTTGGGACTTTCACCTCAGCAGTCGAGCGTTCCACCACCGGGCTGGCCGTGCATTAACGCATTAACATAATATTATTATGATTATTAGCATTAAAATTAATTAAGCAAATAGGAATAATGTCTGAAGGAGTTGGAAATACTTTTACTGCTATCATTCTGACTCAGGGACAGTCGCATTATCGTTACTTTTTGAGGTCATTATTGTTTATTGATATGATCAGGGCCGGATTAATTATCTTTGTTACTATTGTTACCCAATTTAAAATTTACCCAATAAGTAAGTACCTAAGTTTTTTCAAAATAACCATGCTTTTACCGGCATTACCCATTAAACCAAATATTTGACAAAAAGTAAAATGCTAGCCAATTTAAAGAGCTACTTTAGTCTAGTGAACTTGAAAAATAAATTTATTTTTAAAATGTAACAATCACAAATTTGGCCAAGGCTCGAATGGGTTTTCTGACCAGATCAGTTTTTTACCTAAAAAATTTGTGTCATTATTTAAATTTAATAACGTTGGTGCATGGGTGGAAAAGGTCCCGAACAAGGGAAAATTTGCGATTACCATAATGTTTTACGGTTTAAAATTTTATATAGGTATGAAAACATGTTAAGTTCCAAAAAAATATCTAACTACCTAATTGCGATTCAGGTTGAATGTACTACGAATACTTACGAGTACATCTGAATTTATAATTTTATTTTTAATATACCTATTTTAAACATTATATATACTATCATCCGAGAGTATGCGGTAAATTACATTTTTTAGATAGTGGGTATTGAAATTAACCTGGACCTAATTATTTATTATGCTAATTTAGTTTTAAAATTAAGTTACGTTACCGAATATACAATTATTACAAACTTATCCATTGTTTCTGAAATTCATAAAATGTATGGTATTTCTCGCGGTTTACATAATCGACATACAAAAATAATAACTTGTTATGTCGCTGATTGTGTACGTTGAGTTATAAAAGAGTTAATATTAGGTATGGTGGCTAGATATGTTTGGTAAGAAGTCGTTTGAACGTAATTAAATTAGTCTAATATATGCTAATATTTAGGAATTTTAAGGGTTTCTGTTTTTAAAGAAAATTAAATTCTTTTCTTGTTTTGGATTATATTTTTGTTTTAATTATGATGATCATATTTGCAATGTAAATTGGCAACATAACTGGTTACAAAAGATAAAAGAAACGCTTGGCTAAATTGATTAATAATATGTAATACATATGAGCTAATTGAAAAATTTAAAAAAAATTACTGAGAGCGATCAGTGCTCTTTAGAATCATATTGTTCTGTAACCACAAAAACGTTTAAAAAGAGTAACGTTAAGGGGGGGGGGGAGCGTCGACCGAATCCCCTTAAGTGGGGAATTTTTTTAAATATAATTTAATTGAATGAAGATAACTCGGTACATACTCAGCAAGTAGTATTCATCTGTGTATTTTGCAAGTTTCTTGTTTTATTTGCAATTTATACCGATATAAAAATTATAACAGTTTATAGCCATGAGTCACTTCTATTCGTACATCGTACATTAGTGTTTTCGCAGTCAACATCCGTAAATTATAACTTGATCATTTATAATATAAACAGGGGTCAATAACACTCTTTGTTAACTTTAATTTTACATTATTTATCTCGTTAGGGACTTACGTAAAAAATTACCGGTTTATGGGTTCATCCTGTTGCAGTTGCTTTGATGTGACACGTACCCTGGATGGATATGAATATTTATTTTTTGTTGGGGGAATTACGGTAGGTTTCTTTCTTCGCGCGTTTGTTTGCACGAGCAAAGCCAAATTCGAATTTTTTAAATCTAATGTAATAATTATACAGAATATTATAAATAATACCTCGATTAATTACTTTGGGCGACTGACTGACTGGTTAATAAATAATATCTAAAATGTGATGTTACATAATAATACTAAATAGGTATCAATATCTATTTTGTGTAAGTTAACGACGCAGTTGTCCTCGTTGTATATTAACAATATCAATAATATGGTTACTCGATGTTATAATATTATACTAATGCGATTTTGAAATGAATATAGATTTGTATTATTTTTAATTTCAACGATGCAATGAATAATGAAATAATGCAAGTAGTGGCGGCTGGTACGGAAAGGTCGACGGGATGCCGCCCTCCCAAAATTAATTATTTTGTAAATATATTATGAAATACATAATAATGATTGTTAATGAAATATTAGTAGATCAAGTAAGTCGTTTCTAAGCTGACGCTATCGACTAATTAGCTAAATCTATGCTAAACTGACCGTATACCAGTAAAAAATTGATTTCGTGTAGTGTGATTTGAAAATTATGTCAAAAAACATACTGTGTACTTTCTAAAAACCCCTGGTATATAGGGAATGTTTACCATAATATTGCAAGCTTTTAAAGTTCAAAATAATGTCAATTTCATCCCGAGCTTTGCGAAATGCATAGTTTACAAAACTTATAAATATCTACTATTGTTTTTCAATTTAATGGTATAAAATTTGAAAGTGTTATTGAACGAATCCTGCATTTTCGAATCAAAGGAAAGAAACGTCCACTTCATTGAAATGTATACCTACCTACTCCATTTTAAAATTTGATTATGTAATTTAGATTTTCGTTAACGTGCTTTCATGTTTAATTTTATATTACATAGGCAACTTACGTAAATGTACTTACAATAAAATTCACATAACATTTTATTGAAATTAAATCAATTTTCTAGAATCATGAATTACATCTTGTTTCATTAAATCAATTAAATTCATTTAAAATTCTAATTGAATATGAACGCTGAATTTGTTAATTGCTGGGGAAAGAAATATTAAAACTCTTTGTTTGGCTTCGCCTCCACAAAAAGTAATATATTTTTACGGTCCAATAAAACTAGAACAGTTTTATATCTTATGAATTAGTATAAACTGTACTTTTTGCAATAAACTAGAACATCTTGAAATATTGCGCTTCTATAAAATAATATAAAAAAATAAATAAAATTTTCGTAATATCTACTACATACTGCATTTATTGACACGCTATGTTTGGATTAGGGGTAAACAAGTCGTTGGAGAATATTATTTGCATATAAATATTTTTTTATTTGAAATCGCCTATTATGGTGTATTTTTAATTGCGGAGAATTTGTTTAGTTTACAAATAATATTAATTAAGAAACTAGTTAGCGCCAAGGCTGAATATTTATGAAATATATTTCATAACAAACCTAGAAAAACACGAAAAGTAGTATTAAAATGTTATTAAAATTATGTAAAGTCGGTTTAATTACGAACAATTCGTATTGCATATTACACGTTATTAAAAATATTATTTGGCTTATTCTTCATTCATAGCATTCGAAAATAAATTTTCTTTTGTAGTGATAATTCACATAAAATATGAAAAATCTTTGTGGTAACAATAAACAAGTTAACTGTCTGCCATAATATTATTTGCAAATTGTTGTTTGAATAATTTGCCAATTAATAGGTATATATAGAATTAACGATTCTAAGTCTACTTCTTATTGTTTCGTAACAGTCGACTTGTTTTAATTATGCATAATTTAGGTAATACTATTTTAACATTCGCTGTATGCTGTAATTCACAATGAAAGTGCAGTTTTAAATTTAATTTGCGGTGCATTTTCAATGCCACCGGGTCATTCCCACGATTTAGCTGCATTCTCAGACTGCACTTGATGTTCCCGAGTTCTTACAAGAGTTTATTGAATCTTGCGGGTAAAAGAGACGATTTATATTTTTCTTTGTGTTGAATTTATTGTTATAATTGTCGGTGTAATATTAAAATAAACTGTTTGTTATGTAAAAGCTTACTCAGCTAATTTTAAAAATAAAGATAATTTTAACATTAATTAGTATAATTTTTTCTTAGATTATTCAATTATTGAGTATTACCTAAGAAAGATTAGTTACTATACATATACCTGGTACTTGTTATGAATTATCGAGTTGCATAAGTTTTTGGTAAATATTACGTATTAGTGTGTGTGTAGTTTTATCTTGGTCAATCATTGCATTTAAGACGTATTATTTCATTTTTTATATGCTCGAAATAAGTATTTGAATGCTTTTGTTTTCGTAATTGAAAATTTATGTTAATTTTATTTAGATTGTTGGTTTGCATCTAAATATCTAACCATGACATATTTAAATTTAAATAACGTATTTTAATACCAATGTTATTTGATACTTACATAACTATATTTTTTAGATGAAGCAAGTAGCACAAAATGTAGAGATGGTATTGAGCAGGAATTTAGATATTGTCTCAGGTCAAGGTGCAGCGGATTGCATGGCAACTGTTTAGAAGATCTAAAGGCAGAGGTAATTATTTTAAATCTCTTATTAATATTATGAATATTATATATTAATTAATCGCAATAAAATATTCTGCATGAACCGGAATGATTTATAAATTGCATTATCCTTCAAATAATGAAAAGTGCACGTACTTGAAAGGCAATTTTATTATATTTCCTTGTAAACATTTTAATGAGGTAAATAAGTTTTTAATTAAAGTTAAACGTGTTTTTGTTTCTGCAGTGATTGGATTTGAAATTGCAAAAATATTGAATATCATTTAGGATAATTACTTCGTTCATTATGCCTATTGAATTTGTTTGACTCTTCCACCTGATTTTGTTATTCAGTTTTTTTTATCCATTATCCATTGTCGAATAGGGAAGAGGTACGGGTAGTTTTATTCTTCGTCATACGAAATATATTTTTGGGTGGTATGAAAATTTTAATAACGCAGTATTAAGCAGTTTATATCATACATAATACACTTTTAAAAATGATCGAATTGAAAATAACAGTTTTGCATTAGGCATATCAGAAGGCAAAAGATTAGCCGACTATTTATACATTTTTAATGGATTAAATTCGGTAATATCACGTAAACTACATATACTAAATGACAAAAAAAAATTGTTTTTATATGAATATTTTTTCCATTCTATCATTAATTTTTTAAAATTATTTTTTGTTTGTTTTCTTAATTTTTGTTAATTTTTGTAGTTGCGTAAAATTTATCATCTGTGACCAGTTCAATTTCAAAATATCAATATTTTCGTGGAATAAAATTGATCCAGCATAATTTTTATACTGAAGATCAATTAATTTAGCTTTTTTATTTAGTGTGTAGTTTTCAAGGAGTAACTTTCATTTACACATAGAATTATTTTCAGACTTCCACAATAAACATTTATTTCAATTAATTTCCTACCTACCTCAATTAAGTATTCTTCTCTTTTATCTACTATCCAATTCAGTCTATACTTGCAGACTTTTTCACCCCTTCGCGAATAAACCTTCTTTTAAGTTAACATAGGTACCTGAATTTGTACTAATTACCTTTATTTTTTTAATAGTACTACCTAATACATTTGCATACGAGCAAATTATAGATGTCCTATTCAGCATAAAACTCCAATAAATTTTAAGTATTGGTTAAAAAATGTTGGCTAAAACCTGTAGTTCTATAATAATATTACCAAAAGTATACTAATTAGTATTTTATCAATGCTTACTAAATATCTTACCGGATACTCTTAAGGTGACCCATTCGCTTAGAGAACTTCGATTAGAAAATACGCTAATAATAAAAAATAATGTGGTCTTAGCTTCCAAGCTATGTTATCTACATAATCTTAAAATGTATGCTACTCGTGCTTTACTGTAATCGGGGGCGATGATTAATGAGTAATTCCACCTATTTAAAAAAATACTATTCAAAATTTTTGGGTTCTAAAACTTCTTGGCCCCCTTAGTATTGAGAGGCCTGTGGAAACTTGTATTTCGTACAATTAGTGACGTGTACTACCTTGATGTAGAGTTATTCGAGGGTTCGTTTATGTTGGAGCTGTGATAACCGCTAGAAGCCGCGATTCTAGCGAATCAGAGAAAAACAAAACGTTGAAGTATTATGTGACTGTTTATGTTGAAACAACGCGTAAGCTAATGTTACTTCATAAACAGCGATTAGAGCTAAGAAATTTCTTCGCTCTTATCACTTATCACCGCTCCTACATAAACGTACCCTAAGTATTTGTCTTCAAAAGAAAAACTCTTATCGTGGTAAAAAATGTATTAATAATAATAAAATCTGATGCTATTTAATACCTGTTTTTTTTTGGAAGAACGCAGCACCATTTCCTGTTTCTTCCCCATCGCTCATAGATTGAGCGAAGGAGTATAAAATAATATATTCATTTTTCCGAATCAATTAACTTCTTTTTTATTTCTTAGTATCTGTTTGCTTCAGGAGATATTCAGCATGAGCCGTTTTTAACTAAACACGCGGTTATAATTATTTTACAAACAATAATGCAATTTAACATACAAATACAATGTGTCTGTACAAATACAAATACTATTCATGTTATTTTTAGGTACCCATACACCTAAAGCTTTTATTTATATTATCTGCGGCGTATAAGTGAGTTCAAAAGTATCAACTTATAAGTTTAAAATAAATAAGGACAAACTCAAACAAAATAAAAAATTGCTATAAAATTTTGTCGCGTGCCAAAATTAACAGTCCCAGTTTGAGGTTTCATTGTTAAGTGGAATTGCTAATGTTAAAGAAAAAACGCAAGTAAATCGCGAAAGATCACAGAGGTTTTAAGAATATTAAATATTAATTATTTTTATTTAAAAAATATACGCAAATTTAGTACGGAACTCGTAGAATATTACTACAATTTGTACATATCACTATTTTAATAATATAAATTGTAGTAAAAATTCAATGTTGGTTTGATCTTATAAAGCTTTGTATTTTCTTTTCTTTAGAACTAGAGTTTACTAAGTAATAGAATTCATTTTTATCTACTATTATTTCCCAAAAATTATTGTTTTCAATAATAATAAAAACAAAAATAATGATTAATTTCTGTTAATTAGCATAGCTGTCATAAATTTTACATAATTAAATAATTAATCATTCAAATAAAAAAAAATTTTCTGAAGGCCAGGTTCTGACGTAATAGACTAGCATTGCTATTCCGATTCTTAATCGACTCGATTCGGTTCTTGTAAGTTTCAAGTACACACTGAAATCTATTAAAGCACCACACTAGTTTTCAAGTTTGATTTTCTCAAAACGACTGATACCTTCATTTTTGGCATTGGCAGGATAGATAAATAAAAATGTAACAACACTGTTTTATGGTTGGTTTAAGTTTGTGGTAGGCTCAAATTTGTATACGAAAGTTTACGTTCCTACATTTTATATTTTTTTCAGAAATTCGTAACACGTAAAATTTCTTATTACAGCTGACACTAAAATTTAAACTTTAAATTTGTCTCCTTGTCTCTGTGTGAATCTTACTCCTCCCTTGAGACATCTTTTGTATTAAACTTATATGAGGTTGACTGTAATAGTTACGCAAAACGAATGTTGTAAAAATTTGCATTTGTATTACATTTTAACGTGTATCTGCGTTATCTTAACTTTTAGAAATTACTAGAATTCAAAGATATTGCTTTACTCCTGAGCATTATATACTATTTATATTCAGTAAATACTATCAGGGTATTTGAGTTTCTAAAAAATACGACAGGGAAATATTTAAAAACAGAGTGCATTTAAAAATACTTATTTCATTGAAACTCTTAAAATAGATATCAACGTAAGATAATATAAACGAGACGTAAGATTGATATTTTTCTATGGAATCTTTAGTACATTGCGATCGCAGTAGATAATTTTTTATTTTACCTTGTGACGTCGATGACTGAAGTACCTACTCATACCAACGGAAGCGGATAAAATGGAAATAACCTCTTCATACACGTGGAATTTTTTTTGAGTCTATTCATATTCTTGTCTATTTTAATGTCTCATTATTTTTAATGTAATATGGATTAAGTTGTACTACCAAACCGTCCACTTACAATGGAAAACTTAGTGGAAGTTTACATGCATAATATAATATTTATATTGTTTAATTTAACGGATAGCGAACTTTTTTGCATTTATTACTGCTTATACCACCGCCTAGACCCTAGAGAATAGAAGACTTACGGTAGTATGACGCTAGTATTTATATCACTTTTGCATTTCATATATTACTTTTTTTTCTCGTTTTCTTTGTTTTCTGCTCACAATGTATGATTTTAAATCTATATAGTATCTATGTAGATACAAAATAATGCATAATCATATTACTTACGGTAATCTAGATAATCCGACCTATTAAACAACGTACACGGGCTAAATATTATGAATATTACCTAGAATGATAAAAATTTAATTTGTTTCATTGAATAATGTGATATTACCTGTTTAGCCGATTATTAAAGCACGTAACAAAATTAATGTATAACCGATATAAAATTGAAAAATTGTAATAATGAAGCGTAATAGTTTTTAGTTTAATTAACTGTAAAACATAATCGATTGTGGTAGTTTATGGCATATAGATTATTATCTTTCAAAAATATATTTACATTTTTATTCGATTTTCCTCATACATTGCATTGTGATCAAAACAGAAGCAATCGCCTGTGAAATTCAAAGTTGGGCAAATCTCTCAGGAATCTGCTGGCTAATTGCATAACCACTACTTGCCGAATAATTACAATATATTGAGACATTGTATCGCATATAATTCAATATTATTATTATTCTGATGAAAACATACAAAGTTCGAAACAGGTGGCTGTCAGTCATTCTTAAACCGTTAACTGCATGTTTGAAATTGAACTGTTTTAAAAATTTAAAATATCTTTTATTTTATCTCTGACATTGTTGGCAACGTAAGTGGCTAGGTAGATTGTCACCAGACTTCCTATTTTCTATATTATGTTTTGTTTTTTTTAATGGTAATGGAAAAATTATTAGGTGCCAATAATTGTTTTTAAAAGCTTTTATTTAATTTGGCATAACCGTCGCGTCGTCTGTCTGTTTGTATGAACCTCTTCGAACCAAATTTTGGAGCTCAGTTCCCACTAGTGAAACATTTTAATATAAAACCTTTTATAAAATTCTCATAGGATCGTGTTTAAATAATATAAATAAAAGCTTAAATCATTGTGATGAGAGTCCGACATACAACAAATTATTTCCGACACGACCTAATCTACTTTTCTTGTAATAGTAACTTCTTTGACCAACTTAACTACACGTATGCAATAAGTTCATTAAAATTGATATAACTATATTTTAATATTCTCACATAAATTCGATGATAAAGCACTGTTTATTATTATTATTTTGTTAATTTATATTATTATTATCATTTTCTCAGCTCCAGCCGAGACTATATCATGGACAATGACCTCCTTTAGCTATTTGTTATCACCGCAATATATTTTTATGGCGAAATTTCTTACTTTATTTGCTGTTGCCAATAATAAACAATAGTATACACATCCTCTGCACATAATATACCAGATAACATAATTGCACACATTTTATTAATTATACATTTTTGTTCTAGAAATGTACCACCCTTTCGACACATCAAACAAAAGATAGCATTCTTCAACGTAAGTAAAATAATTCCATTGCCGCAACATTCAAAAGTAACGAATTTTGAATTTTTAGGAATGGATTTATCCATCAAGAATATTACAGTCTCAGATTTGGAATGCATTGTCTGTAGTCAATGTTTTATGAGTCCCATTACAACAACTTGTGGTCATACATTTTGTCGAGAATGTTTGGCAAGGGTATTTGATCATGGTTTAGCTTGCCCCCTATGCATGACCTCTTTAAAAATTTCTGAACAGTTTCGAGGGGAAACTATTATATTAACACAAGCGTTGCAAACACATCTTCATAAGAAGCAGTGGGAGCGTTTGACCAACAGTTTATCAGCAATCGATGTTTTGAACTGTCGAAATGAGGTATTTAAAGATAAAACAAAGTGTTTGTCCATTTCTTAACGAGTTTTTTTTTAAGATTCCTATATTTATTTGTACCAATGCATTTCCAAAAGTTCCATGCCCTTTGTACATCTATGAACCAAGATATCGTTTATTATCAAGAAGATGTGTCCAGTCGTCGACCAAAAGGTTTGGAATGGCTTCTAAAACTACCACTGGTGATAAATTTTCCGTGTATGGCACTTTGTTAGAAATTAAAGATTGCGTTAATTTCCAAAATGGAACATCAATATTGACAACCGTCGGACTTACTCGTTTTAAAGTTATTTCTAGAGGCGAACAGGTGTGTATTACTACTACTCCTACTTTCTTCTAACATTACTTACTCTGTTAAATTTCAGGATGGATACGACACAGCTGTTGTGGAATATCTTCAAGATATGGAGATCACTGACGATAAATTAAGTGCAATAATAAATCTACATAAAAAAGTTTATAACAAAACCATTTGTTGGTTGCAATGTTTAAAAACTCGATTATTAACCGAAATAGAGCGTTGCATAGGACGCATTCCTCCCGTGGAAAAGGAATGGTATCATTTACAAGATGGCCCTAGCTGGACATGGTGGTTAATTGCAGTTTTACCTCTCAGCAATCAATTGCGGGTACGTTAAACTTCTTTAGCTTTTTAATTTTTAAATTTCACTATTTAATTTTAATAATTGTTTCAGGTTGGATTTTTGGCTTGCACAAACTTGGAAAAACGATTATTTGCCATTGATAAAATGCTTAATCATATGAAAAATCGAATGAAGGCATTTCAAAAGAATAATGTCAATTGCTGTGATACGGAAGACTCCTTTGAATTTTGTAGTCACGCTCACGAAAGTGACGAATTTCAAGCACAATCAAATGTATAAATTAAAAGTGAAAACTAAGGAGTAAAATTTAAAATTTTGACTCTCGTATTAGTAATGAAACAAGATGGAAACTAGTTTTAAAATTTTCTATTTGAAATGTTTAGTGAATTTTTACGATAAAAGAAGAAAAAGCATTATTTATATTTATTTTAAAAATTGAATTTATTGTAACAAAATCCAAAGAGTGAGTTATTTATTTTTGTAAGGTATTTTTTATACAGCGACAACACTTTTTCGGTTAGCTTTAATTAGTGATTATTTTTGCTCATAATTTCTTTATGACTGTATACCATTCCAAAACAAATTGAAAAGAAAATTATTGTAAATAACATTCATGATAAATAATATTACATATCAATGATGTATTACTTTTTAAAATGTGTAATAAAATGAATGAACATTTGATTATAATTTTAAGTATATTTAATTTATTTATAATAATGAAAAACTATTGCAATGATCTCTATTTACATTTTTTGGAATTAAGGGAATATTTACGTTTTAAAAATTTATGTTGTATATTTTGAAAGTTATTTTTAATTCGCCTTGATATACTTAACACATGGGTCAGATTTATTTAAATTGAATCACTTGAGAATTGCATGCCTTCGTTTGATTTTGGCTAGTTAAATTATTGTTCTCGCTTGTTCAAGAGTTACTTATTTGAAATTGTATCATTCTCGCGGTACAGCAATTAATTGAGTTCCACTGTAAATAATAATTGTAAGTATTCTTTTAATATTTGACTTGATATAATTTATGTAAACTAATTTATTTTTTATCGTGATATTAGATTTTAAAATATTTATGATTTAATTTATGCTGTTCAAATTGGATGTTCATAAGTGGTTAATTAAATAAATTATAATAAATATAACATTTTAAGTATTCTTTTAATTGTCCCCAAGACAATTAGATTACATGAATTAAAAATGTTACAATATCTCAAAGTTTTGTAGGTTTTTCTTCAATATGTGTCTGATAAGTGTATTGAATAGTAAATTAGCAAACTCAATATTTTATTAAAAAGTTAACAACTGCTTGTTGCATTTTTTAGTTGCTACAAATATTTAGTACGAAAAACAGTAAGTACATGGATTTCCTAGGCCGTGATGTTGTGTCACCTTATTATTGAAAGTATGTTCTTCTATCAGGACTTCAAATATTGGTTCTTTTGCTTGGAAGAGTGGAAGAGCTCTTCCGTTGAAACAATGTGGATGAGCAAAAAAATTGGAGCTTATCAAACTTTCCTATTAGGAAATCAAATCTTTTCGTCTTGATTATTGGAATTATTTAAAATAATTTTGAATTCCGAGTCTTGGTACATAAATTTTCAAGGATATTTACTTCTAGTTTTACTTGGACAGCAAACTTTTATCCTGAAAAAACTAAACAAACAAAAGAAATTTTAATTTTTTTTTTTTTTCGGAAAAACGAAATCGCGACAAGGACAAATCTGAACGACTAAAATTTTCTCGAAACAATGGTCAGTGAATTCTAAATTAAGTCCAAGTCCACATAAGATCTATTTCATTCATCCGAGAAGGATTGAGCAATAATCAGAAAAGGCTCAAGAGGCAGGAAACAAAGACTTAAAAAATTTAGGAGCGATTACATAATATTTTTTTAGAGAATCTACTAATAATCCACTCCTTGGTTTTTGTCTCTTAAATCAAAACTAGAAGAACTCTTCTAATAATTGCTGAAGCAGGAAACTTGTCTTGACGGATCAACCGATTGGATTAAAAATTCTAATGATAATTGAATGAAAAATGCTGAATGCTTGATAATATGCAGCATCTCTTGATAGTGGCAGATCAGCAAAACTAAATTTCTTCTTTGTTATTGATTTCGAAAAGTGGTGGTAGTAGTACATCCAATATTTCTTTTTCTACGTCATCGCCATACAAAGCTACAAGAAAACGTTCTCCGTTCTCTTTTCCAAAGACTTCAACACAATACTATACAAAAAAATGTTATTTTATTTTCATGACAGTGTCTTCAGAAAAATTTTGATCAGGGTTTTGATGTGATATGACAATTGAACAAATATTAATGTGAACAATGAATATATAATATAACAAACACAGATAACGTGCTCGCATTATTGACTCTGGGAATGACTTGTTTACATAATGTTTGTGACGAAGTTAAAATAATATTGTGCCATTACTTTAGCAACATACGAGAAACGTGATTGGAAGGCCTTCATATATTATTCGAAGCGACCAAGGCTTAAAAAAATTAGTCCATTCTTAATATCATCCATTTCTAACCATCGAAGAGTTAATGTCAATAATCAATGGAGTTATAGAGAATGGGTAGCCACTCCGAAGTACGAACCGCCAAGAATACACCAAAGTTGCACAACAAATGTTAAAATTAAAATTGCAGAAAAAAGAAAACTTTGAACACCCCATGACAAGGCTAAGTTAAATAAAGCAATCTTCTTCTTCTTAATCGTTTGCTTCTTGTCAGAATCGTCGTGACCGGATTCTCTCAAACATTGAGGAACGGTTTTCATGGCAAAGTACCTAGGTGGTTTGCCATTGCCTTTCGAGGGAAGACGGTCAGAATTTATTACTCCGCCCGGGTTCGAACCGAACTTCTCGGCTTACCGCCTTCAAAATAAAGCAATAAAACAACTAAAAAACTTAATAAACGATGAAAAAAATGCATCCATTCAAATAGGAGATGTTGACTGCAATTGAAGTCACGGAATACTCCTTATGGAAGGCGACAAGAAAAATAAAACAGCCTCAATCTCACTTTCTCCCCATTAGGATCGAGAATGGTAAATGGGTCAAAACTTATATAGAAAAAGTGAAAACATTTGCCGAATACCTATAAAATTTCTTCAAACCATTTACTTCTGAAGTGAGCAACAATGTGGAAAGCAAAATTAGTACATTTCTGGAAGCACCTCACCAGATGGATCTCTCAATTAAAAAATTTTAAATGAGAGAAATACGCAATATAATAAAAGAAATTAAAACACCAGGCTACGACCTAATAACTGGTAAAATCCTGCAAGAACTACCTGAGAAAACGATCAATGGAAAATGGCACAAGTTATCATGATACCCAAGCCGGGAAAGAATCCAGAACAAGTAAAATCTTACAGACCCATAAGCCTGCTCCCTGTAATTTCCAAGGTTTTTGAGAAACTATTAATGAAACGGTTGAAAACAATACTGTGTGAAAAACTCATACCAGACCATCAATTTGGATTCAGAGAGCGAAACTCAACTATTGAACAGATCCATCGGCTAGTGGAACAAATACGTAAAGATTTGGACGAAAAGAGATATTGTTCGACGGTGTTCATAGATATATCGCAGGCGTTTGATAAAGTTTGGCACCTGGGACTGTTATATAAAATCAAAAAGATGCTCCCATATGACTTTATGAAATAACAGACACTTTCTAGTCAGATATAGAGAAGAGACTACAGGAATATATCCAATCGAGGCTGGAGTACTGCAGAGTAGAGTCCTGGTCCCATCACCACGGCCGCTTTTGCAGATGACAGGGCTTACATGGCATCCCATACAAATCCTAGAACTGCCTCGGAATTCCTACAGATAATTTTGAATAACATGGAAAAGTCGTTGAAAGAGTGGAAAATGAAAGTAAATGAGACAAAATTGGCACACGTAACTTTTACATTATGCCATGGAACATGTCGTCTAGTGGTTCTGAACAATAAAGAAATTCCACAAAAAGACACAGTCAAATATTTGGGCATACATCTGGATCGTCGCCTGACATGCAAGAGCCAAGTATATGAACCAAACGAAAACAATTTTATTTACAATTTCAGAAAATGTACTGATTCTTGGGTGCAGGATCGAAACTTTCACTAGAAAACAAAATACTCGTTTGCAAAGCTATTCTAAAACCAATCTGGATCTAGTTGGAATACAACTATGGGGGTTTAGCATCCAACTCAAACCTTGAGATATTAGAGAGATTTCAAGTAAAGGTACTTTGAAATATGGTGAATGCACCCTGGTTCATCTTCCATTGGTAAAAGAAAAAATCGATGCTTAAAGTGTTAAGTATAGTGACAGGATTAGTGTACATCCAAACCAGCTGACAGCGAATTTGCTAAACGATCAACCCAACATACGCAGACTGAAGGTACAAGCCATAAGATCTAACGAGAAGATTTAAGGGGGTCGGTCGATGTTTTAAGAGCTCGAATTTCGCCGAAATTTTTGTACTGGGTGGTAGGTAATGGTCTATATAGTAGATATAAATAATGAAATTTGCGGATGGTTCAGTAGTTTTTCCAAAATTAACAAAAACGTTTGTTACAAACGCCGTTTCGCAAATACACTCGAAAATGCAGTAACTAGAACGATGTTATCATTCCAACGGCATGATCTTGACTGAACACGCTCTATCTCCACCTAAGCGTAGCGGAGTGACAATGCGAAGCATTTGGTGCCGTTGGCACCTTAATCTTCTTCATCTGGTGTCTGCAGTTTTGACGATGTGGTTAAGAAAACAAGTTAAAATACGCTGACGCGGTTTCCCACGTTGGTCTGTGAGGCTCGGTAACAAAAATTGGAAATATATTTTCCCCGTCTGGATGTTTGTAAACGCTGTAGCAGTAGAAAGATAGCGTTGAACGTGTATGCGGCGGTCGTGTTGGTGTGTTGCTGTTTTGAAGATTTCGGTGTAAAGGCTGTGATGGGTGCATGGCGGTGGATATCCTTCTGATATCTTGTAGAAGTTGTGGTAGCAAAAAAGAAGTTACGTAATCGACGATAAAATAAAGGCGCGAAGACCAGCCTCAACTCGGCTTTGCCCTCAAAATGGTACTACCAGGAGAGCGGGGGGGAAGGATGTGGGATTTGGTGCGGACGGATAAGAAATGGGGGGAGCTGCTTTTCCTTATTGGCCTTGGGCTGTAAGAGAGGGGTTACAAAATAAAATTGGTTTGGTCTTACTCATGCTATTGGTTTAAAGATGATCATCGGTCTTTCGTGGCCCCAGAAGTCGTCGGGGTTGTACTGGCCGAGTTGATTGACCAGGGGGTTGTCGATGTCGGCGCACCTGTCGTACAGCTTCTCAGCTGCCTTGCGGTTTAGGTCCGTCAGGAGTTCCAGTTTGGTGTCGGTGTGGAGTTGTCGGTTGGTGATGTACCAGGGTGCATCTATTGCCCTGCGCAGGCAGATGTTTTTGAGTGTCTGGATATTCTTCAGTTTGTTGGTTTGGGTGTAGGCCCAGGCCGGTGCGGCATAGGTGAGGGTTGGGCAGATGATCGTCTTGTAGAGCCTCAGCTTGAGTTCCGGCGTCAGCTTACTTCTTCTTCCTATCAACGGGGCTAAAGTTGCCATTAGCCCTTTGGTGCGGTTCCGAAGTGCGGTGACGTGCTTCCCCCAGGTGAGGCCGGAGTCGAGGGTGACCCCTAGGTAGGTGGTGGTCTTCTTCCATGGGATTGCCTTTCCAAAGATGTCTAGGTCTTGCAGGCCCATTGTCTCCAGTCGACGGTTTGTGAACATGATAGCAACACTCTTGTCCGAGTTGACTTCGATGCGCCAAGTGCGGCACCATTGTTCCAAGTCATCGAGTGCTTCCTGGGTTCTGAAAACGGCCATTTCGGGTTTGATGGAGGTTGAAACGATGGTGGTGTCGTCTGCGTATAGGAAAAGTGAGGTGCCCGTGGTTGATGTCTGGGGATGTCGCTGACGTAGATGTTGAAGAGAGTGGGGGACAGTAGGGACCCTTGCGGGATCCCTGCCGTGATTACCCTCTCTGTGGAACGGATGCCATAAAGTTGCACCTTGAAACTCCTGTTCCTGAGGTATGAGGCTGTTAGTTGGACAAGTCTTGGGGGTATGTCTGCTTGAAACATTTTAAATAATATTAAAAAAAAAGTTTAGCGGGTTAATTGGACAAAAAAAAACAACTCTTCTAATCTTTTGTCGACGTTTCGCTGCCTATCGCAGCTTCCTCAGGACTAAAAAGTTTTTATTATTACACAGCAATTACAATTTACAATTCTTTCGTTACCTCAAGATTATAAAATATGCTCAAAATTAGCCGACATGTGTGACATATTTATTGATTATTGTATTGTTTAATGTGGATTAAGATCGCAGCGTAGAGAAGATATTTACAGCCTGGTGCAGTACCTGTAACGACGGGATAACTGTAGATCCCTCACAGATGTCGGCTAATTTTGAGCATATTTTATAATCTTGAGGTACTAGGTAACGAAAGAATTGTTAATTGTAATTGCTGTGTAATAATAAAAACTTTTTAGTCCTGAGGAAGCTGCGATAGGCAGCGAAACGTCGACAAAAGATTAGAAGAGTTGTTTTTTTTGTCCAATTAACCCGCTAAACTTTTTTTTAAGACGTGATTGAACCGTTGAATTTTAAATAATTGTCGAACACTTTGGAGACGTCCAGAAAAACGGCGCTGCAGTGTTCTTTCCTGTTGCGGGACAGGGTTATCTTCTCGACGAATCTGAGGATCTGCTGGGTGGTGGAGTGTTCGGGACGAAAGCCGAACTGCTCGTACTGTATCGTCTTGTTGTCCTCGAGCGATTTGTTGATTCTGTCCAGGATGATCCTTTCGATGACCTTGCCGATGGTGGAGAGGAGACTGATTGGCCTGTAACTTTGTGCAAGGTCCTTGGGTTTCCCGGGCTTATGCAAGACGACCACGTCGGCCACTTTCCATCTGTCCAGAAAATGCCTCAGCCTAAGCACTGCATTAGCGATACCTCTGATGACCACTAGGGCCTTTTTGGGGAGTTCCTTCAGGGCTGCGTTCTGTATGCTGTCCAGGCCTGGTACTTTCTTCCGGTGATCCCCACCTAAATTAGCATTGCCACGACACAGGCAGAGCCGGCAGAGCACACGTACCAGCAAGAGAATGGCTTTTTAATGCTAACATGAAGGTAAACTAGTAAAATTTCCATAAAAAGTCTATTTTCAAAATTAAATTGTGAAGTAACCGTTGGGCCGATTTTATTTATCCTCACCTCATAAGAAAACAAAAATTTTGCTCTTTTAGAATATTTAATGGATTTCTATCGTACTTTTGTAGGAAGTGCTCTTAAAAGTTCGACAGTAACCATTAATTTTTAGTAATTTATTTTCAATTCACCCTCCGAAACGACTTTAGTTGAAAATTTTGATTTTTTAAACTATTTTGTCTGAAGAACTCACCCAGGTTTTTAAGTTTTTTTCAGATTAATGTTAAATTAAATGCATTTCTAAAGTTCTGGATTTTTAAAGTAATTATTTTTATTCCATCCCATCCAACTCGTCCCTTTCAAAGAATTATTTTTTTAAATTAGTTTTCCGATTTTTTAATAATACATTTAATAAGTGTGACTCCTCTCACTCACCCCATTTAAAGTTTTTATATTTTTAAATATTTTGTGATAGTTGTTTCCTCGTGCAATTGCATTTTTAAAATTTCATACATTTATTCACTTTTTATATATTTTGGTCCACTGTAAGATGATGCTATTACGCTTTATATAAAAAATAAACACATAGCTCTCTCTATTTTTGATGGAGTGATAAAACGTGTTATTACGATTAATATGGGATCATGTTTAGATAACACAGATAAGAATTTTAACAGTTAAAATTTAAAGCAATATATCTATAATTTAGCTATATATAATCAGTTTCATAATGTGTTTACGGCTTTTTGATACATACGTAACAATGTATTAGTTATAATATTACCGAGTTAAGGCAACAGAAAGACATTTGGAGAGTGAAAGATGGTACATCACGGCTAGGTAGATACAATAATATTTTTAAATGGCTTTTTCGGTTTTCATAAATCTTTTCAAGTTTTTATTATTTCATTTTTTTTAAATTTAATTATTTAACTTAGCATAACCGACCGACGTGTGCAGTTGTGTCTAACTCGCAACAGTAACAATCTTGGCTCTGACTGTGGTGACATTTATGCTGCGGTAACAGTACTTCTGAGAATTGTTGAGTTTATTAACAGCCCCGAAAAAAAAATTTCTGTTCTAAATAAACAGCTGATGAATATATGCAAATGACTTTATGAGCCAATTTACAACTGTATAATTCTAGATTCTAGAATTAACATTAAATGTCCCATAACGGACTGTAACGTTAGAAAATCGTAATTTTCAATTAAACACAACTTTCAAGTTTGAAGATTTATTTTGTCGAAACCTTTTTTAAAACAACATGAAACAATTCAAATTTATAAAAAAAATCAAATTTTGGGATTCCGGATGGTCAAGCGTACTTTCCGTTTGATGCCTTCCATTATGTTTTGCAGCAGCTCTACTGGCTGCTCTTATCCACTTTATTACCTTGAATGCTTCGATGTCCTTCGCTAGATTTTTATTCTTTATCAGTTCTTTTTTTAATAGAGCCCAATATCTTTCAATTGGGTGAAGTTCTGGCACGTTTGGTGGATTAGCCTCTTTTACAAATTTGTGTTTGTGTAGCATAATGAGCTGAGGCTAAGTCAGGCCAAAATAATGTTGGATTATCATGTGAATTAATGAATGATTTAAAAAAAATTTCAATACATTCTTTGCGATACATTCCTGCATTTATAGAACCATATGTAACGAAAATTTCGTTTCGTTATCCGCACTGACAAATAGTCTGCCAAACTAATAGCTTGGTCCCCAATTTTTTTTCTGACATCAGGAAGATTCTCTTCAGGTTTTCTTGTGCAATATCAGGGATCAGCTGGTGTTGCGAAGTCCATTTTTACGTAAGTTTTGTCCGTCATGACGACAATTTTTTTTTAAATTTTATATAAATTTGTCAACCGAGTTTTTATTGCTTAAAGTTGTTTTTCAGTTCTTTTAGGTTTATGTTGTATTTATAGGTTTTCAAATTATTTATTTGTTTTGCTCGTTTGAACATACCTTCATTTATTCCAACATTTTTAGCAACATCTCGGACCGATGAAGCACTTCTTTTTAATTTCAAGTAACTTACAATAGCTTTATCTAATTATTTTATCCATAACACCTTTTTTTCCTCCAGTTCCAGATTTTCTTTGGATAGTGTGATTGACATAACTTTTTAAATTGTCGGATTTTCCTTTCGCTTTTGCACAATTTTGCTACGCACTTATTTTTGTTTACTTCTGCATATTGTAAAATATTTAACTATATTAAATTTTATTTAAAAATGTTTCTCTTTGCATGTGAAAATTACGATTTTCTAACATTACACTCCTTATAATACTTAAAATTAGAAGGCATAGTAAATTTTTTGTTTCAGTATTAACGACGTTATTGAAATCTTGTATAATTTTATACTGACATGCCAAAAGATTATGATTCAGCAATTTTGCAGTTGTATGCCCGTACACCAGCTCCATGTCGTGATTATTGTGGTTTAACTGTCACAGAAACCGATGTAATATAGGTATAAGCAACAATAAAATAAGAATGTTTTATAGTTTTTTCTTTTTAGGTAATTTTAAATATATGGCAAGTTTCATTTGGTCCCCACATTTATCCGAAACGTAAAACATGCCTTATGGAAGATTACGAGCACGATAAATATTTGCAATCAGAAATAAAGCGAATTTATGGAAACAATGTCTGCGAATACATTACGAGTATACACAAGAGACGCAATCTCCAAAATCTGCCTACAAAATGCTTCTTAAACGTAATAAAACATTTGGCTACCAGAGACATCCGAAATTTATCTCAAACATCGACCATTCTTTTCAACGTAATTCAAAATATCAGGTATATTAAATATTTTTTATAAAATGCTAATTGTTATTTACAGCGCTGTAATATGGATAATGTTTGGAAAATTTTCTTTAGAAAATACATGAAAAGAAATCCAACTTTGAGCGAGAAACGTCTGGCAAAGGATAATGGTTGGAAAGAAACATTAAAAGAAAAATTTATCAAAAAGGTAACATCACAACGGAATATCGTGCCTAAAAACGATGCTTCAAAAAATAACAAAACTAAAGAAGAAAATGATAAAATTAACCGTGTGTTAATGAAAAATATGCAGAAGAAGCCGGACGCTAAAACCAAAACGACAAATATAAAATTGGTTCAAAAACCGGTACCCAATGTCGATATTAATAAATTAAATAATACCGTCAAGTTAACTACTACTAGAAGTTCTTCGGTCTTGGAAAAAAGACCCACTAGTACTCGAAAACCAGTCAAACTGAATCAAATTTCGAGTTTAGTAAATCTTAATAAATCTGCAAATACAAGCAACAAAAAGTCGTTGCCTCAAGTTAAAACTGAATTAAAATTAAATAATGTTAATCAGCGTACTAAAACTGCTGTGAAGATTGAAGTACCAAAAGAACTAAGGAATTTGTTAGTTACCAATAAGAACACTACTAATTTAAAACCTAAGAATTATATTAAAAATAATTTAAATAATAAATAAATATACTTATGTTTATGTAAATATTTTCCTACTGTCTTAAGCTGTGGTCTACTCATCTTGAGGATTTCGTATTTTCTTTTGCCATTTGAGGGCCTTCCCATTACCACGCGCGATTGCCTTAGTTCTGGCAGGTCCCTCCAGTACGCAAGATGTTTTCTTAGTAGCTTCTTGGTTTGTTAAAATTTTAACCGTAGAGCAGGCCTGCCTAGAGTACATAAAACAAAATTTTATCTAAAATTAAATTTCAAAAATTTAAGCCCCCCCCCCTATTTGCAAATGATGCTCATTGAGGCTTAAATAAAGGTAAATTTTGGAGGAAGGCAGCGAAAAGTACCTACAGTTTGGGAATTTCTATCTTCAGAATAATAATACCATGTCTCGTAGATTCCATCTGTGAAGAAAAATTTTACTCTGCTAGGTGCAAATTTTAGTGTCTAGTTAAAATCTACCATTATAATGAAGTTCTAGTGTTAAAATAAAATAGTGTCAAGTTTAACTCAAAAAATTAACACTAATTTACATAATTATTACCTACCACTAAACATTTAGACAACAAATTTTTTTATTTCAAGTGACAATTTTGGTTATGTACATAACTAACCAAAAGGTAATACCTACTTAAAGTCGATAATCATTGGTTGAATTTCCGTACGATGCGATTGATTATTAAAACCGATACACTTTTCCATTATACGCGTGCGTCTTCGTCCTCAACAACGCGTTTAACAACGTAAACTGCAAATTAATTAAATTATTTAAATTGATTATTACATAAATATATCCATTTTTACAACTTATCAAATTTTAAAAGGTTTCGTCTTCGAATAAAATATTTTTAATAAATAGTTAATCAATAAAACGGTTTTATTGTTAAAAAAATAAGTTAGCGCACCATATTTTTGCGACAATGTGCTTATTGAGTTTATGACAAATCCAAAAATGGGTTTAGTGAACTTCGTTGCTATAATGTGTTGGAAACATAAGTTTAAATTTTTAGTAAAAGCTTAAATAATGACAAGCGTTAAGAAAGGAAAAGGAGGCCGATCTGAGTAAGTTTTATTTTTTTTAAATAATATTATCTAATTTCTCTAATATTTCAATGAGTGTTTAATATTTTTTAATATAACTTTAATGTTATACTGTGGTGCACCTGTTGAATTTCAGCTGAAGGCATCTACTGAAAATTGACAGCACTGAAAATTTAGTTTTAGCTTTAATTAGGTTTTACAATTAAATTTAATGTACCCTAACTCTACTGAACGTTGATGAATTAAATATATTATTTTTTTTAAATATAATCTCGGTTTTCTGATTCGAGATTTACCTTAATTTTGAACGGTATGAAAATTTAATGAGGTAATATTCGTGATACTGTTGTTTTTCAAGTGTATTGACAGCTAGTTAGATATTCACAATTCCAAGGTAGTGCATAAAGGTTAAATAGTAAATTTTTCTTGTCTTGCACCGATATGTACTTTCATAAGAAAATCATAAATAAATTATAGGTACTACTGACATTGACCTATTAGTATAAAATAAATGTAATTGGAGTAGAGCGGCTACAGGGGACCCAGACCGCTCTTGAATCGAAATTAGTTTGTTAATCCCTATATTGATTATCTATATTAGCGACAGTGGCGGATTAAGACACTCTGGGGCCCAATACAAAAAAGTAGTTTTGGGCCCTTTAAAAGGGTAGAGAGGGGCAAGGCCCCCAAGAGCGCCGCAGGTAGTAAAATTTGAGTTTTCAAGGTCAACAGGGCTTAAACGTTAGAAATTTTTGTAGGTATTATTTTAATACAAAAGTAGCTATAAAATTCTAATACATCTTTTTAAAATAAATGCTTTCAATTTCTTACGAAAAAGAAATTAAATAAGCCTTAACTCATAATTTCACGTAAATCGGACCCCTTTCCTTGCAGGACTCGGGGAGCATATCATTTAAGGAGGCCATCGGGCTTTCCCCTAATCCGTCACTGATTAGAGATTAAACCGTAGATTGCAAGTTTATTAATTACTATATTTTGCAATTTACAATAAATTATAAATAATTAATGACAATAACAGAATTAAGGAATTATAATATAAAGATTAAATTATCTAGTAAGGTGAAAACATTCTCCCATGCATGGCTCTGTAAGCATCGACCCTAGCACCGAAGTGGAATTTCCTCGTTGAATGCACAAACTGATCCTCACATCCATTAAAAGACATCCGATTCAAGCGAACAAAGCCTTTGCATCGCTATTCCAAGGGCCGGGGTCTCTACCGCGAAAGCTGAAAAATCATAATGTTCTTTTATTGATTCATACTTGTTATGTTTTAACGTTTCCGCCTTTATCGCTGCTGAACTGGCATTTCACTTTTTACATGAAATTCCCAAGTGATTTGGAGCGCAGAAGTTGCGAAATCAAAGGCATCCCATCTGCTCTCTTACGATCATCATGCGAAATGGCCACGAGTTTTAGGACGCTAGGAATGTTTGTATTTGTAAGAGAGCGTCTAGTAATTTCGTTTAGGGCTCATGATGACCGAACCTATCGACTAATGTTCCTGATATAAAACTATGTTCATGATACAAACTAACTCCAATTCTAAGACTTATTATGCAAGTTTTTGTATATTAAAGTACCCAGGTGGGAAGATGGATTTGCCTCGAGTCAAGCACCGAATTCCTGTTCGGAGACAACTAGAATACGTGCACGATTAATAATTGTAGCATTATTTAATAAAAAAAGTTTCGATATGAGTAGATCCCATTAGTCTAAGAACCTGCTTCTGATGGTAAAACTTCTAACGGACATATTGTCTGCCAAGCTGTAACTGATTCCTTCAAGTAAGAAACCTCAAAATCCGTTAAAGATGGACGAAGGCTAGAACCAAAAGCTGGAAGAGCCACATCTGATGTTTGTCTAATACCCAAACCACTAAATCTTATGGGCAAAGAAACTTGTTTGGACAAAAAGAGATTGATATATTTTGATGTTTCACAGTAATCAGAGGATTAAAATTTTTAAATTTGGACTTAATATCTCAAAATCATTTATGATTTCTTGCTTCCTTACCAAAGACAAGATTTTATTAACGTATATTTCATATTTGTAAAATGTAAAAAACCCAAAATCTTGTAAACCAATGATTAGTTTGTGTAAGTAGTAAAATACCGTGTCAGATTTACTAGCAAAAGTTCCATGATCTAGATACAAACATTAAATTCTGATGATAAAGACTTTATAAGTTGATCGATAAGTTAAAAATTGCAGATCCTAATCCCTACACTAATATAATATGTAGATGTTTCTTTGTAGAAAGGAGATTAATCAATTTGCTTATAATAACATTAAAATATGCAAAATTCTATACACGGAACATTTTAATGTCTATTTATTATACATTCAAGCATTTTTTTATTTTATAGTAGGGGAGACTTGGGATGGTTTGGACCTGAGGTACTGGGATAATGTGGACATTACCCGGGTATATACTGGATATGCAGGGAATGTAACGAACAACAGCAAGGAGCAATGAGAAAGAAATTTATTAATTTATTGTATTTTATATATAATACGAACTAAATATTTATTTAAACATTAAAAAACTAAATTATGAACAATGTTTTATAATATTATAAATATTATATTTCAAAATCAGACTCACTGGATGACTTTACTTCTACCTTAAAAAATTTTTTCCTTGCTTTCCTTTTCTTCATACCCGAAGACAAGAAGACATTCCTGTAAGACTTAACTTTTCACCTACAAATAAAAATAATTACAAAAACTTCAGCTTGAATAATTGAAAATCCTTACATAGTCCCCATATATACACTTACAACTGAGAGGTTGCAAACAAACTATACTCTCTCTCCTATCAGCTGTTTACAGTGGTACTAACATACTTAGTTATGTACAGCAACAAAATCACTAACAAGGTCCAAAATACAAGCATGTCCATTGTATTCCAGTGTCCACACCATGCCTAGTCTCCCCTATTATATTGGCAATAAAAAGGTTTTAGGGATATGTTTATTAGATTCAAGACAATAATTTAATTAATATATATCAAACTGCGATCAAAAGTACGATCGCGAATGGATTGAGACGGTAAATATCCTGATGATGAATGAAAATCGCAATGCTGCAAAATAATGGCCGAGTTCTATTTTTTACCATGTTCAAGCTATGTTTGTTTAGAAGAATATGCAACTAGAAATAATATAAGTACCTACTATTCAATATGAGTTATAGCCCTTATAATAATTTATTATATGATAACGTACGTATTTAATCTTATTTGCATATCAAAATCGAAAATTAAATTAGAGTTAATAATTGAGTTAATAAAATTATGTATCAAGTGGCAAAGCATAATTGGTTCAATCGATTAATTTATTAAAAGCGTAATGTAGTTATGTTTAATATAATCAGCATATTAAATAGCTTACCCTAATAGCACGCTTCGTCCTCAGTACGTACAAATTACGTCCATTTTATGTACATTCGTCCATGTACGAAACTCGGACGAACATATAACGTACTTTACAGTACGTACCTGTACGTAAAAGTATGTACGTACATATTTCGTACGGTTTTCGTCCGTCTTATGTCCATTCGTATATGTACCTCACGGGCACGTACATATGCTGTACTTAGAAGTACGTACATGGTATGTACAGTTATGTACTTCAGGTGGACGTACATATCCAGTACTTTGATGTACGTACATGGTATGTACAACTATGTACCTTAAGACAACGTTCAAACCCGGTACTTTAAAGTACGTACATGGTATGTACGAGTATATACTTCACGTGGACGTACATAACCGTATGTACAGTAATGTACTTCAAGTGGACGTACATGTGCTGTACTTTGAAGTACGTACTTGGTATGTGCGAGTATGTACCTCACGCGGACGTACATAACCGTATGTACAGTAATATACTTCAAGTGGACGTACATGTGCTGTACTTTGATGTACGTACATGATATGTACGAGTATGTACCTCAGGTGGATGTAGACATCTGTATGTACAATTAAGTACCTCAAGTGGACGTACATATGCTGTACTTTGAAGTACGCACATGGTATCTACAGTTATGTACTTCAGGTGGACGTACACATCCAGTACTTTGATGTACGTACATGGTATGTACAATTATGTACCTTAAGAAAACGTTCAAACTCGGTACTTTGAAGTACGTACATTATATTTACGAGTATGTACTTCACGTGGACGTATATAAGCGTATGCACAATAATGTACTTCAGGTGGACGTACATATCCAGTACTTTGAAATACGTACATTATATGTACGAGTACGTACCTCACGTGGACGTACATAAGTGTATGTACAATAATGTACTTCCAGTGAACGTATGTACATGTGCTGTACTTTGAAGTACGTACACAGTAAGTCCGAGTATATACCTAAGGTGAACGTAGTACATACCCGTTATTTTGAAGTGCATACAGGGAGGCACGAATTCGAATGATCTTATGGGAAATTAGGTGACTCTATGTGAGATATAGAAATGTATAGAAAAATTGATGGCGCATCCTTCCCTTTTTCGAAAAGCTCAATAGTGAAAAAATCTTGGAACCTTATCAGAATATTTGATTTGTATCGTATATGTCAAGCGCGGATAGAAAGCGGCGGTTATCAACTACCCCCCCCCCATAAATCTTAATATAGAAAAAGAACTGTCTAATAAACTAATAAAACAGTGGCAGATCCAGGATCGCCCTCTCCCTTACAGCTCGTCCACATTATTTATTATTTCTTCCATTAAACATACCGGGTGACTGTCCGAATTTTGAACATAGGAATGGGAAATTGACTTTTTCAGAATTCCTGCTTCTCATTTTAACGGATAAAAATAAAAAGTATTTCAAATAAAGAGATTTTTATTCCGCGCCGAAGGATATTATTTAACACTTAATATTGTGTTTTCTCAATTATTGTCAAAAACTCGATAGCATAATTAAGAAATGGTGCTTTTAAAAAAAATATTAGATGACTGGGTCATTTCAGTTACGTTTTAGTTGCCGCATTACCATTGATAACGAAATTAATTTTAATCTGTCAAAGTAACTTGTCCACCGAGCCTGCTAATATTTTTTTAAAAAGCTCTATTGCTTAATTTTACTATCGAGTTTTTAACAACAATTAAAAAACTAAATATTAAGTGTTAAATATCTTTAGACGCGGAATCTTTTTAATTTGATATACTTTTTATTCTTATCCGTTATAATTATTGGAAGTAGGAATTAAGAAAAAATCTATTTCCCATGTAAATGCCCTATGTTCAAAAATCGGACGGTCACTCGGTATAATAATTTTAATAATGTGATCGTGCCTATATATAGAAATAACAGTACAAGAAATTAATTTAAATACTATATTATCCCTCTTTAAATCAACAAAATATGCAATTATGTGTTCTTAAACCTGAAAATATTTTGTTTTCGAAAATCCGGCATAAATTAATATTTTTTATAATAAATAAAATCTTACTGTAATTAAAGCCCAGCATTTGTGCTTATTTTTATATTTCTTATTATCAGGCAAATAGTAATTTTTTGTAAAATTTTTAAACAACTTAAATTGAATGCTTTCCTAGAATTTTGAATTTGGAAATTCCAGAAATTTTACTAGTAAAAGGGCTCCTTTTAAGTTATGCAGGTAAACGGTTTTAATCCTAAATCCTAAATCTAAAATTTAAAAATATTTGAAAAGGAAATATTTTTATTAATTCTTTTATTTTAAGAGCCGATATCTTAAAAAAATTGAAGTTTTGAAAATTGAAAAATTGAATAAAATGAATTTTGCTAATTATTAAATTACAATTAAAAGTTTTCAAATTTAATACCAACTACCGTCTGCTTAACCGCGCTTGGAAAAAAGTTCATTATAAAAGAATAGGTTTTAAACAGCTTTAATAGCTTCAGTAAATTTCAGAAAAAATAATTTTATTTTTAATTTTTATTGGAGTGTTATTTTGTTTTACGTGTTTAGGGCCGTTCCAAGTATTACCTAAGCAAACTTAGGGGGGCGGTTAAGTTTTTCTTATTTTTTCTAACAAAAGTGGTAGGGAAAGTATTATAAATCTTACGTAAGATAAAAAATTGCAAAATAATTTAAAGGTTTTCAAAATACTGAACTTTCACTCAATAACAGTTTTGAAATAATTGTTATGTCTTATCATTTTTTGGAGGGGGGGACTTCACATTTTTCTTATTTTTGTTCATACTCTTACGTAATACTTGAACACCCTCTTTATTAATTTTAAACAAAATAGTGAATAAATATGTAAACTTGATGTATCTTAATTAAATATCTCCCAACCAAGACGTTTTGCTAATGTTGAGGAATTTTGGTATTATTTTATAACAAGGCATCTTATTGTGTGTCAGGCCCGTAGCCAGGGGGGGGCACTCGGGGGCACGTGCCCCCCCCGAAACGTTCAAAACGAAAGATGAACATGATGATGATGACCTTTTTTTTTTTTTTTTAGGTCATTTTTTCAATGAAAGCTTACGAGTGCCCCCTCCGAAATGAAATCCTGGCTACGGGCCTGTTGTGTGTGCATAATGAGCCATTTCTTCCATTGTACTTACGGACGCCATGACAGTCTTAACAATAAAAATACCAACCATGGGTTTTTTCCATCAACTTTAACCTCGTAGAGAGGGGTAGTAACTATTGGCCATTCCTGTGTTACCTGCGAACCTTTCAATACCCATATTATTATCAGTAAGCTGTCGAATTCTCCAACAAATATTTGTAAGTTGTGTAAGTTAAACAATTTATTTACATTTTCATACTGTGCGGATTCGATCGAGTGCCGTTTTTAAATTTAAAGTTTAGTAAGTTAGTAATATATTAGTTGTTTTGTTTTATTTTGTAAAATAATTGTAACACGTGGACTGTTATCACATTTGTAGATGAGCAATAGGTGCCTTTCTCATGGGGAGTAAACGGGCCGAGTAACGGAGATTGAAACCTGTGAGTTACCAAATCGTTAAACATGGAAACTGTATAAATACACTGGATTCAGGAACAACGTCTTATATGGTAATAGATTTATATTTTTAGAAATATTCAAAGAAGCAAATCAAAAGGCACCAAAAGCGATGGTGACCAGCGAGCCGGAATCAGATGGAAGCATTCAATGTGCTAAACTTAAATGAGTTGTTAACATGCAGTAAGCAATAAAATTTCATTTTGATATAAATAATTTAATATAACTTTTATTTTAGGTTGGAAATTTCTAAATGGATTGGAAGATGCAACGAAAGGGGGAAAATGCAAATGTATAAATTAATAAAAAAAAAATTTTTGAGTGTTGGCATATTTATTTTACTAATTATAAATAAATTAATAAAAATAAACAATAAAGAATTTTTTTGCGAATTTTATTATTATTTATTACACGTGTTGTATACGTACCCAGTACGTACAAGGTAGTACGAATAAGGTATCCAATTATTCGTACACATTTGTACGTATCTCGAGCAAACAATGTACATATCTAGGACGAATGATTTCAGTCAGGCGGACGTACCATTTACGTACCGGTATATACATTGCATGTCCTGTATACGTACCCAGTACGTACATTATTCACAAGGTTGTACATATACGGTACGTCCATTATTAGTACAAATTTATCCATATCTCGAACAAACCTTGTACATACCTTGTACTAGCATTGTATGTACCTCGTGCAAACAATGTACGTATTTAGGACGAATGTTTTCAGTCAAGGGATGTACCATTTACGTACCGGTAGGTACATTCTACGTCCTCTATACGTACCCAGTACGTACTTTATGCACAAGGTTGTACATATACGGTACGTCCATTATTAGTACAAATTTATCCGTACCTCGAACAAACCTTGTGCATACCTCGTACTAGCATTGCATGTACCTCGTGCAAACAATGTACGTATCTAGGACAAATGTTTTCATTCAAGCGGACGTACTCTTTACGTACAGGTATGTACATTGACTGTACCGTATACGTACCCAGTACGTACATTATGCACAAGGTTGTACTAATTCGTACAAATATGTGTGTATCTCGTGTCAACTTTGTGCGTACCTCGTACGAACATTGTACGTACCTTGTACCTCGTACAAACAATGTACGAATCTTGTACGAACAAGGTACATCCGCGTTGGTACGAGGTACGTCCTCGTTTGTACGAGGTACGTCCTCTTTCGTACAACGTACGTACAGTGTTAGTACAATGTACGTACAAATTGGTACCAATAATGGAGGTCCTTTATTCGTACAACACTGTGCATAATGTACGTACTTAGTACGTAAATAATACGTACAAGTTGCGTACCGTTACGTACAAGGTACGTCCGCTTCGATAAAAATATTCGTCCTAGATATGTCCAAAATACGTTATTGTGCTATCTGGGTATGGACTGGTAATGTCGAGATAGCCAATTCGATCCGGGTAAAGTAACCAGTCTCCTTGGAAGGAACATAAGATTTAGTAGTACCTACATTAAATCAAAATAAAAGAACTTAGGCCATTAAGAGGTAAATAAAATTATGTGAGTTAGCATTATTATAGCAATAGCAATAATCTCGAAGGTAAATGAACTCCATCAATAACTTGATGATTTTCTACTATATCACAAAACAATCATTTCAATAATTAAAAGTTGTATTAAAATAATTCGCGGTTAAAACCGCGAATGTAAATGTCTAAATCCATGGATTTGATTCGTTGAAAACGGCAGATTTTTGAATAACTTTGAACGTGAATAATCCATGATTCAGAATCAAAATATCCAGAAGAATACATGAGCATTTACATTCAGGCCATCAGATCAAAATCATAAAACTACCATATAAATAAAGACTATTTCTTATTTTCTGAATTGCTGATCTATATAGGATATATTATACTTAATTATCTATTTATTAAAAAGTTTTGTTTCACATTAAAATTATAAAAATTAATTAAATTTAATTTCTAGTGATACAATGGAAGATGATTCGGATGAGATTGATTCAAAACGGTGAGTATTATACTTATAGTTATACAGTTTCGGACATTTTATTAATCGGGCCTTGGTTCTGCAGTTCATTAAAGCAATGTTTGTATTAGGGGAAAGTGTCCTATAATGTCGTATTTTTTTAAATTCAAAATATCTTCACTAAAAAAACTTATTTTACACATTCCTTTGCAGATAATAACTTTATAGATCTGTCTCCGCAAGCTGACAAAACATTAGGAATAATCGAATTACACCAATTTTTAATTATTCAATGTTACTTTCCTTGTTTAATGATAATATGGAACATTTTCGTAATAAACTTAACAATACTTAACTCGAGACACTTTATCCATCATGAATTCAGCTCAATATAACTCATATTATGGTGTACTTTTAGGCGCATCCGCCGTAATGGCGTTTAAAGCGCGGAGCCGACTGTGTCTGGAGCACGGAACCGCCACTTGCACATATCTGACTTATAAAACAAATAAACTTATTTATTATAACAATATAAGTAGAGTACGGACTTTTAAGCATAAAAAATTGTGAAAATAATGCATAAAATAGTACAAAAATTAGAAATAGAAATACAAAAATTAGAACAAAAAAATCGAAGTCAAAATACCGAAAACAAAAACACCAAAAGTCAAAAACACCGAAAACAAAAACACCGAAAGTCAAAATCACCGAAAACAAAACACCAAACGTCAAAATCACCGAAAACAAAACACCAAAGGTCAAAATCACCGAAAACAAAACACCAAACGTAAAAAAAATTGGTATATTTATGTAATTAAAAAAAAAAAACTTTTAGAAGAACTGTAGTTTCTTTGTACACAAAAATTCTGAGTTTATTGAATATATGACAAAAACGGCGTATAAATATAATTTTTATAAGAGCTTCTTTCTTGCATTCTTTCGATATACCAATCTCTTTAATCAGCTATTATCTGCACTAAATTAAGATGTTTATGACGTAGCACTGTAAGAGTAATTTTCGTAAGTTAGAACATTGTGAGTTTAGATTTAGATTTAGACAATGCTGTTTAACAAAAATTCATAACAATAAAATTTTGTAGAAAATGTCGAAACTTGAGCGAAAAAAAAAGGCGAGATCAGTTCAATCTCTTAGTAAACGAATTAAATTCAATGGTTTCTGCTGGGGGAAGAAAAATGGACAAATCAACAGTTTTGAAAGCGACAATAGCTTTTCTTAAAAACCACAACGGTCAGTGTACTTTTACCCAAAATTAACTAAACATTTTATTAAATATATTCTATTACCTTTAGAAATAACAGTACAATCTCAAGTTCACGAAATAAAAGAAGATTGGAAACCTTCATTTTTAACTAACGAAGAATTTATACATTTAGTTTTGGAAGCCATTGACGGTTTTATTATAGCATTTTCGACTTCCGGGCAAATATATTATGCATCAGAAAGTCTTTCTTCACTATTTGGTTATAAATCGGTAAGAAAGACCAAAGATGAATCTCAATAGATTAAAGTAATTGTAAATTTAAAATTGTTTTAGAGTGATATTTTGAACAGAACTATTTTTGATATTACCAGCGAAGAAGAACAGACAAATCTTTACAATACACTATTAAACAGAACAGAGCAACTAGACCAAATATCATTTTCCTGCCACTTAATGAATAGCCCTTCAAATTCCATGCAAGAAAAATTTTTTGAAATGGTTAATTTTGTTGGATATATTCGTAAGTTACAATTAATTCTATTTAAATGTATGGACTTATGTGTGCATGCATTCACGTGATAATGAAATTAAAAATTATAAACACGTTTACAATAGTGATTTTAATGAAGGTTACAGACATTTAAATGTTTAGCATTCTTATGTTAACAAATGCAGGCAAATTAATTTACATTCAAATAATTAAGACGGCTTTCTAACATAAGTAGTATAATTAATTTAATATATCAAAATGCATAGTTGATATCTTAACATTATTGTTTTTTTGTATATATTTTTATTGTCATATTTTAGTTTTTAACGCTTACCTAATGCCAATTGGCTTACCTAATTTAAATTATTTTAACAATTTGACTTGTTCTGGTCAGCATTGTCAATGGTTCTCTTTATTATTATTTAATATTATTAAAAATCTCAAATTTTTTTATGATTTATATTTTTATTTTGTATGTTGGTAGTTCGTTTTTGATAATAATAAATTATATTTTACTGCAGGATCGGATGATACATTAAATCAAATTGAAAGTGGATATGGCGAAGATTCCGAAGCAAGGTACTAAGTTTTTTTATATAATTTATTATTTTATAATATAATATAACTATTAAATAGATTTTTGCATAAAAAGTGCCCTTACGAATGCGTAATAATAAATAGTATAGATAAAATTATTACACTGAAAAAATTAATTGAAATTTAGATAATTTATATTATCATGTAATTTTGCATTTAGTTATTTACATGAATAACAAATATAGAATTACATTATATTATACAATGTAGTTTTTTACTTATAAATTACTTCTTTGAGTGTACAAATGAACATAATATATTAATTAAAATAATGTCACCGCAAAACAAAATGATTTGTTTATATATAAAAAAATTATATATATTAATATAAAACATATTTTTGTCTGTTTTGAAAGATAATAAAAGCATTTACTGTAATTTCAGATATATTTTTGTGGGAACTGGAAGATTACACAGACCTCAACTACTCAGAGAATCGTCTTTAGTGGGCTTATTCAAAAATGAATTCACTTCGAGACATAGTTTAGAATGGAAATTTTTATTTTTGGATCACAGAGCTCCCCCAATAATAGGTTATTTGCCTTTCGAATTGCTGGGAACATCTGGGTATGATTATTATCACGTAGATGACTTGGAAGACATTATTAACTGCCACGAAGCATTAATGCAAAAAGGTGAAGGTACATCGTGCCATTATAGATTTTTAACTAAAGGACAACAATGGATTTGGTTACAGTCTAGGTTTTACATAACATACCATCAATGGAATTCAAAACCAGAATTTATTGTGTGCATGCATCGCGTTGTAAGGTGAGGACAAGTCTATATTATGGAATGAAGATTATCAAACCTTTTTCAGTTATTCAGATGTTTTAAAACAAAAAAATAAAATGCAAGAAAATACAAGCAATATTGATACCTCAAATCAGTATAGCAGTAACGAATCCTGGTCAAATAAATTTACAAATCGAGATGTTAGCGATGATACAAATACATCTTCACTCTGTGTATGTACATCGTTGGTTGCTTTTGTAATAGATATTATTTAATTTTCAATTTTTAGGTTTCCCAATCTAATCAATGCAATTTAATTAGTATTCAAAATCAATCCAAATTTTTACAGCCGCAACAATATGTAGAGAATCCTCAATATATTACATCCATACCGGTACCGGTACAACCTGTTATATCAAGTTTTCCAGCACCTGCAGTTGTATCGCCTTTACCAGTAAGGGCCAGTTCCACCAACTCTGATTAAATCGTTGGTTAACTAATCATGGTTAATCATTAACCGTGATTAGTTGACCGACATTAATTTCAAAGCGTTCCACCACACATTTAGTATCTATGATTAGTTGACCACTTTTACTTCGAGTATGCTCGGGTGTAATCTTGCAAAGGCTGTTCTGATTGGTCGAAATATAGTCGTAGTTCCTATTTCTGTTTTTGGCTGCATTTAAGAACATATTATTTAGAGAATAACCTCAAATTTCATTTTGTTCTCGCGGTCTTCTACAAACAACATTCACAATATCTTCATCATCTGAAGAAGATAAAATATTGTTGCAAAGCATTGTAAAAAATGATGATATCAACAAATAATTGCTATTTAAACTATTTTTTACGCATAAATACGGTGTTCACGTTTTGCTGTAATTAGCCCACTTCCTATGTTAGCAATGTAAATTGAAAATTTTGAAGCCGTTTTTTGTTATATAAAAATCGATTTTAGAGCAAAAATTTTCAGACATTTTTTGTTGAAAATTTCATTACCTTCAATTTTGTTTATATACATTTTGTATTTTGTCGTTCCGTTTCTGACTTACAGCCACTTAAACAAGACTCTGTAAAATACCAAAAATATTATCATCTCTATCTCAGAAACGGTGTGACAAAATAAAAATATAAGTTGATCTTTTTTTCTTGCAAATTCCATTGTCTACATTTTTATTCACACACATTTTTCAATTTTATCGCACCGTTTCCGAGATATAGATGAAAATATTTTTGGTATTTTACAGTCTTTTTTAAGGCTGTAAGTTAAAAACGGCGTATCACAATAAAAAAATCTAGTATATAAACAAAATTAAAGGCAACGAAATTTTCAACAAAATATGTCTGATTAATTTTTGTTCTAAAATCAATTTTTATATGATAAAAAATGACATCAAAATGTTCAATTTACATTGGTAACTTAGAAAGTAGGCTAATTATATTTTTACAACTGTATGTTCAAAATGTCAACGTTATCTTCTACTACATTGAAAAAAATGCGCATGCACCTACCATTAACCGTGATTAAACTCGTCTAATCACCCAAAATCGGTCGATTAGTTTGAAGGCTGTTTAACCATGATTAAACTGCTTTAACCATGATTAAATAGATGGTGGAACACTCTTTTACATTTAACCGTGATTAACCCCAACTAACCATGATTAAAGTATTTAATCAGAGTTGGTGGAACTGGCCCTAAGTCTGATATTACATTTTATGCTGATAAATTCTAATCCTAATGTATTTTAGTCAGAAATTACACAAGAAAGAAACATAATTCACGCAGATCTGCAAAGAAAACATGCGGAACTACAAGCTTCCATTGGTCAACAACAAGCAGAATTAAGGGCAGTTTCTGAACAACTGATAATGGCACGATTAGGACTTATACCATCGCAAACACAGACATCGCAGGCAAATGTACGTCGATACCACATGCCATACCAGATATATCGTTCATTTAATTTTTTTTTAGATATCGACATATTCGTATAGTTGCTCTGGAACTGTGAGCAGTACCACAACTTTTGCTGGCTCTATAATTACAGCGGTGGTGCCTACCGTAGCTCTAGTGCAATCTCTTCCAGAAAGTGAAGTTTTGACACCTCTAGTGCCAGTTCAAACTGACTTAAATTCTTCTCAAATAAATTCTTTATATTTACTACCCGATTCAAACACTCCGCCAACTTTGGAAGAATTAAAATAATAACCTACTTAAATGTAACTGTTTCGGTAATATAAAAGTTTTCTCAATGGGAGTAAAATGAAAATTGATGGAAAAATATTATTAATGTTGTTACAAAAAAACATGATTGTGGTGATCTTAGTAAAACAGAGGGGCTGGATTGAGCTGCAGTTCTAAAATGGTATTGTTTTCGAATTGAATTGTGAAAGCTTGCTCAGACTGACCAATCATTGCTATTAGCTTTGTTTACACTCTGGGGTTGGCCAGTTCAATCTAGCCACCCTGTACATATATAAATTTAAAATTTTATAAATGTGAAATATTTAAAAATTGATTATTGTTCTGATTAAACTAACAAGTTCGAAAATAGCAAAATTCAGAATCTAAACATTTCGAGCTAGATATCATCTTATTAAATTATTTTCATCTATATTTTGAACAAACGAGCTTGCACTGTATAACGAATGTTTAAAATCAAAATTATTAGATAATTAAGATAAAAAAGACTCAACAACTAGTAAGTAATGTTTTGCTACGGAAATTTACAAAAACAAAAATTATTTACAAAATAATTACTTTTTTCAGTATATATCAATATTTTTGGTTACTGAATTTACTACACTTAACTGAAGAATATAGTATTACTTATTTTTAAAGAAGAAATTTCTAGTAAAGTATTTACTATTTTAAATTATCATAAATAGCCGCTAAAGCGTCACATAAAATATTGAAACATTTCTTCAGAATATATTAATTAATTTGTTTAAAGCAGAAGTTGTAAAACGATCAGGTTTATAAAAGCATAGAAAAACATGTCAATTATTTTGTCTAGCCAATAGTAGGTAATACCGAAATATTTTTTTTAGTAAAACGGATGAAATGTTTGGCAAATAAGATGATTGACTCATTTTGTAAGCTTGATTAAACTGATTATTCTGTACTGTTTATTTCAAAATTAGGTAAATATACTTTTTAGATAATAAACAAACGTAATTCATTGAGAAAAGTAATGGACAATATTTTTTCTTAAAAGAAATTTCTACCTCGAATAAGAAACATAAGAAACGATTAGTTTAATATTAATTGTTTAATAAAAATGTAAAATAAAATCTCAAAAAAGAATTTTTTTTCTTATTTAAAATTTTAACATTCGACCTTTTGAACTTATTCTTGCTTTTTCTAAAAATGTTATCATTTACTTGACGTCAAATTTTTAACTTTTATCTGATGTCGCTGCGATATCTTGGAGTCTATCTGGTTTAGGTTATTGGAGATGTTTATCAACATCAAAAACAATATATTAAATAATTATAATTTTATTTTACTATAATTTAAGAGTACAAAATTTTTATAAAATACAATACTTGATACTTTTACTTAAAAACTATAGCTGCAGTGATTCATCAAATGGTTAAAGTATATAATATATATTTGGTTATCATGCATTTATGCTAACGAAATATACTTAGCTATATATTTTCTTTGGCACTTCAACTTATAAGCGTAGAAACTTTATATACATCGTACATTAAAAAAAATAATCGTACGGTATCTAAACTGGTTTCATTTTTAAATTAATTTATTATTCTAGATTTCCATTTTACAGCTTCCGCAAGGAGTCGAGTAAAATTTGCATTTCTTGTGACACGTTTTGTACTAAAGCTTCAATTTGTGGTTTTGAATCTAATACTTCTATACTTTCGGTGTATGCATTGTATCTGACTCCAAATGATCTTGGTATAATAGCAGCGTATTTACTAAAAATAATTATGTAAATATAACAAAGATCTACGATTGACGCATTATTTTAACTTACATCATCTGTTCTTTGGCAGTCTCAAAACTTTCTGCTACATAATATATGGGCTGATATTCAGTTATGGGATACTTTTGAAGAGCAGTCTTTGCTGGATCGAAAGGACGAATTTCGGCTTTGTTTTCTAAAGAATACTTGAGTTCGCCGAACGAAGAAAGTAATCCGGCTCCATAAGCTTTCAATTGGCCATTTTCGTGACACAAACCAAATTCGACCGTAAACCAAAAGCACTGAAATAGAAATAAGTTAACAAACTGTATAAATAATAAAATAAATACTACTTACTGTGGCTAATTTTTCGATATAGTCATCGGGTGCTCCTAGAGAAGCAAGCCCAATTTCTTGAGAAAATTGTGCGAAAGCTGGATCTGCAAATAATGGTGCGTGTCCAAGAAGTTCATGACATACGTCCGGTTCAGGCGTATAAAATGGTTTGCTGGCGTGACGAATATATTGGGTGGAATGGAAAACTCTAAAAGCTAAACCGCCCAAAAAGTCTCTGGATGAAAGTAACCCAGCAACTGGGCGTAATGTGAATCCGGTGCAGTCTGAAAATTGAAACGTTCGACAAATTAAACGACGTCGTTTGAAATGCTATAATTTTATTCATTATCGAAAAGAAATTATGCTAATATTTGGTGTAAAATACGCATTATCATTATTACGATAATATATTCCTTGGTTATCAAACCGCTAGATAAAGAACACGTATTTGACTATTTAAATTTTAAAACGTATTTGAACAAGAAGTGTGTGTTTTAATGATTTGCTTAGAATAAATTTAAATTATAAGTTTATAATTTGCTGGTATCCAATTAAGCATGAATACCGATGAATATTTTGCAACAATTAAGAAGTATGGAGCAGCTCTTTCGAAATGGGCGGAACAGTTTGTCAATTTTAATGGTTATGACGACATTTGCACGCAAACAAAGGTAAAAAATTAGTATAATTTATTTACGCAACCCTGAATTCTGTTGATAGTAAACAATTTCCAAATGTTATGTATAGTATTAGTTGTGCGTCAATGAATATTTTATTTACCTTTCAAAAAGTTGGAGACATCTTGGAGTTGAGGAATGTTGTCTTCTCTATAGTTGCAATTTTGAATCAGAAGCGGAAACACATGATTGTGCTCTTTGCAAGCATGGGTGGGATAAAGAGTAATTAATTGATTGAATACTTTTCCCCAGGTGTTAATTTCTTCTTCCGTATATTCTACTCGAGGCAATGGCTGACCATGTTTGTAATTGTAAGCTATATCGGCAAAATATTTCCTGCGAGCTCTGTAAACGGGATCCGTAAAGCCAGGATGATCAGAATCTAGTTCGGAACCGTACGATAAAATTTGATTCGCAAATCTGTCCAAGTCTCGAATACGACGTGGAAACCAAGGAACGATATCTAATTATTGATCAAAATTATGATTAGAGTTTGTCTAAAATTACAAACTTAAAATTATTTACCTTTGTTGTCTTTGTAGTTTCTCGAAATTATGTTGAAATATTCACTAATTTCTTTAATTTCAGTAATGGCAGATCCAAGATCACCGCCGGGAGCACACTCCACCATAAATTCGTACTTACTAGGCATTCTTGCAGATGGTCTTGATTCAATGTGAATAAGATTTACGGAATATTTTTCAAATGTTTTTAAATAACGGGCCAAAACACCCACTTGTTCGGCAGGAGGAGAAAAAATCAAAGAAGTGCTTTTTGCTGAATCTCGACCTGGTTTTATGTAATTTCCTCCGGGCATTAATTTAGGCTAAAATTAAAAATATTATTTTTATACTGTGATTGCAAATTTTGTTAATAAATTTTAATAATGCGGATATTGAAGTAAATCATTTAAAATTTTAAATAAATGTAAAATATAATATTAAAATGAAAAAGAAATGACATTACTGACAATATCACCCAAAACTTTGTAGTTTTATTACTCTTACATCTTTAACAAAAAATATATTTTCACTTTCAATCACTTCGGTAAGTGTCATTTTAAAAATTTCACTGCAATAAGCTGAGTAAACTGAAGACGTGAACCTCGACACGTATTTATATGACCAAATCTCTTCTTTGTTGATTAAATAATTTGTTCTGTAGTAGGTAATCGTTAGGAAAAACCAAATGTGAATTTATTTATCGTTCGCTCTCCATTAAACTATTCATTTAAAAATTTCCCCGTCTTATATTTAAGTACTAAATTGTTTTAAATATTTCATCATGCATTTCCTCATTTTTGCATGCAATTCAACAGAAATGAAGGACATCCGTTAAAAACTGTAGCAAAATATTCAGTTTTTCTTACATCAATGCAATAGCCTCCAATATTACATTATGCAGCTGAGCGATTCTTTGACGCACAGTAACCTTAATTAAATATTTTTGAAGAAAACAACAAATTTAATTTATTTACTTTAATGACATGAAATACTTTCCAGTTTGGAAGGTTGGCTTCCTTTTTAGATGAAATATAAAAACTTGAATAAAATGATGTTGCGATGAGATTTTGATTTACATTATCACTATAATTAATATAATAATAATCATTATTGAATAATAAAATTAATAGGGATAACGAGCCATAATTATTGATTATGTTTAAAGCTGCTTCTTTATCTAATGCTTTAAAATAATAATATATTACTAATAGTTAATACAATAATAGCTGCTATTCTTTGAGTTTATTTTTTATTAGAAGAGGTACGCGAATCAATTCAAATTTAGTAAATATAAATCAACATACAATTTATTAAATAAAAGTTTTTAACAAATTGATAAAAATTAGGTTGTTTCGACAAAAGCTTTAATTAATACTAATAAACAATTTGTGAGCATGTAATTATTAATTTTATACGTGTAATTAAAATGCGATTGATATTTCTCACTAAAAATGTAAATATTACTCATTCAATCGCTGTTTTTACGCGAAATTGCTTCAGAATTGCAGATATAATTATATGTACTTATAGAGGAATTTTTCCTCAAATGAAAAGGAGATTTTCATTTAAAAAACTGCAAAAACAATAACAAATATTACGTAAATATTAAATATGTTATAATACTTTGAGAACTTGAGAATATTATAAATATGCCTTCGCTATTTTGGGCGTGGAATATGTTTAAAATCTGAATATGTTAAAATCAAAATAAAAAATATATAATATTTTTGTAGAATATTTTATTTTCAACACTATTTTTTTTTTTTTTTGATTTTTTATAGCTTTTGCTGCATTTCAAATATTGGTTTGCAATGTCAGTATCATTGTTTAAAATTATTTCAACAATTAAAATTATAAATAATAGAAATAAACTGTTGTATTAAAAGGCCATCCTAATAGTGGAATTAAATCAAAGTAAATAAAATCTTGAAAAGAAATTTACGAATCGAATTAAGTGTTTCGAAAGTTTAAAATCTAAAAATTATCACTTTCGTAGAAACTTTTAAAACAGGAATTTCCGAAATCGTAAATTAAAATTTTTTTAATTAAACACTACTTACTATATCCGGTGGACTCGTGGACATCATATTATCCTTAATTACTTCCTTCATTCTAGTTTTAATTTCTTTGGGCTCAGATTTAATCGTAATCATGTTTTTGTTTTCAAAATCACTCACGAAATTTTAAACTTATCGAATTGTGTATGCGGCGGTTTGAAGATAACTATTTGTTACAATTTTTACTACGTATATATAAGAAATCTCAGCTTAGATACAAAGTTCGGTTATCAATAATCAGAAGATTTGTCTTTTGTAAGTTATTAATGTTTTTCATCATTCAAAGTTGCCTAACTTAGTCGATTAAAGAAAATAATATTGTTGCTATAACATTTTTTATGTTTATTTCCGAAATGTTTTACTTTCTCTTCGTATATTGCTTTACAAAACTTCATTTCTCCAACTAACTACCAAAAAGTCATATATTTAGTGGCATATAAAGGTAGATTAGATGTATAGGTAGGTATTTATGGTAAGGAATATTTCTATAAAGTACAGCTTATCAGACTATTATTTTATTTATTGCGTCACTCTTTAAAATTTTATTTGATGTTTTTGACAGGATTTCGAATAATCAAGTTACAACATCTTGGTAAAATAATTACATCACTCTAAATACGACGTGTGGGTTTCAAAACAGTAAATAAGTTTTGCTTTCCGAGATCATGAAAAATTCCAAAGTTGCAGTCAAATATCAAACAGTTCTAGATAAAATGTTTCTTGCAAAAAAAATTTATATCTATAATTTCCCAATTTTAACTTTTCGAATTTTTTTGAATTTACCTTTTTTTTACCGTTTGCTTTGCAGAATTTTTCATTTAATTTTAGAAATTTTGCTTATTAGTATTAATGTTATGGTAAAAAACAAGAACATTTACTCGCAAACGTGTACCGGATCTATTCAATAAGTTGGTAAGAGTGCGTTGAGTATTTCAAAAAAAGATGTTATCCTTCCAACATTAAGGATTTCATTATTTTTATAACAGATGTTATAAGTGCGGTTTGTTCAACTAAAAATAGTAAAACAAGTGACAATTTAACCTTAAGAGTAGATAAAGTACCACTTTAACAGCAGGGGTAGAAAATAATATAGTATATCCTATCAGTGCAGAAAGTAAATCATTATCAAACTCGGGTGATACTTGCAAAACGAAGCCGAGTTTTACAATCACCCAAATACGATAATAAGACGTTTCTACACATGTATCATACAAAATTGTATCTTCATATAAGATGATCGAACCATTCAAACTAGTGAATTCATATAAAAGTTGCAATATATTATATTACTAATTTGTTCATAATTGTGACAATATGTCAATTATCAACATACTTGATAAATAACGTTAATATACGTCAGTTTCTTCAATTAAAAAAAAAAGCATATCGAATTTACTCCCAACACCGGTGTTAAAATTAAAGCACTTTCTGCACTAGTGCGTGGGAATATCTCATTATGTAACTGAAATTAGTGTATAAAGTGAGCTATTATGTCACAGGAGTAGATAAAGTAATTTATTTTTATTGACAATGTTATTGAAATTACTAAAAATTTTAAATAAATTTTCAAGAGACTTGCAAAATCGAATTTCTTTTATTTATATATCGAGGTAAGCTTTTAATAATAGTTATTTCAGCTGCTAGGGATGTAACTAAATTATTAACTCTCAAGAAATCGAGTAAGCGCCTATGTTTATATTACCTTTGAAGAGTGTTAATGGCCCTCACATACCATGTTGCTTATTATATTTTTCCAATTTCCACGTTGCACCAATTTAATATAATAAATTATTTTAAAAATATTAGACGATTTAATATTGACGAAAGAATTTTTATCGTCAGAATTTGAACTATAATAATAGAATTTTGTTTTCATTATTTATATTTTTTAAGATTCTTGCCTAGTAACAAGCTTAGTACCCGAAAATAATATATTAAAATATTTACAAACCAAACGGGAAAAAGTTTAACAAATTAATCAGATGAAAGAAAATTACAACAGTAAAATAACAATAATCAGATTTTAAGATACTTGATTGGATAGTTTAATTGCAACCGTTTCTGGTTTCATAAATATTTGTTTGCCTCCTTTATTAGCCATACAGAATATTTCAAATCAGTTAATAATTTATTATTATATATCAAGGCGGAAACAAATTTGACATTTCTAATCTTTAAGTACTAAAAGATATAAAATTTTAAAAATAGAATTAATTAAAAATTAATGAAATTGTAGTAATCTTTACCTCTGGGTAATTTATTTATTAGGATTACTACGTAACAATTCATACTTTTGCCAATGATAGTATTATTTAAATATCCATTATCCTAATATCCAATTGTGGAAATTTAAATGAAATTTGTTGGATTTACATTCACTTGTACACCGGATTTCCCCAGCAATTCCCTCCCCCTTTGTTATAATTAATTTTATTGTTTTTTTCTTCGTCACCGGCATTAACTTTAAAACTGCCCAGTTTAGTTTTCTTAACTTTTAGTGCCGTCTATCGCTGGCAGTAAAAGTTATATAATATTATATAATAATAAAATAAATAGAATATATTATTAGGAGCAAAAATACTTACATTATACATACGTTTGTCTGTCAATTAATAATAAAAGTTCTAGTTTTGCTTCTAATGAAACAATATTAGTAATTTATTTATTTCGTCATTTTAAAATTTCATGAAGAAATTCACACTATTGATTATAAATACTTGAGATTATATCAGAATGCAAAATAAAAATTTTTGTTTTTGAACTTCATGTTGGAAGGTTAATCTGAAGATATAAATCATATTAGCTACAATAGTAAATATCGCAACCAGTTTTTTTTTTGAATTGTATAAATAACATTATTTTATATTTATGGCGAATCTTGGTATGGTAACAGCATATTTTGTATTGGGAAATGCTAAATAACGATTGTTTCATTGGTTTACATAAATTATAGGTACCATTTAAGTAGAGATAAATTTATATAAATACATATTTTTTATAGTAGTGCGAGAGAGATAAAAATTATTTTTAGAAAAATGGGTACACATAACACAGTGCAGAAAAACTCTTATTATTGCTGTGTTTGTATCACAATTTGTGAGGTCATATTAACGTAACAATTGTAAAGTCATGGTTCTTTGAGCTGATCTCAATTGGTAGAGATATAATAATTATCGATACAAAAAATTTGCATAGTGAGAGGGGTACTCTATTAATTCACATAATTTGAACTAGGACATCACTTTTTAACCTATCCCATCCTGCAAGTAAAAACCAAGAAATACTGTCTCTAACTAGCTTAGAACTGCAGTAGCAATATTAAAAAACAGTCTAATTTTTAATGTTATCGTTGTTTTTTTAACCGACTAAAAGAACTAAAAATGCTATACAATATTCAAATTTAAAATGCACGAAATCAGAAAATATGAGAGGTTTTCCTAAAATATTATTTTTTTTATATAAAATATTTAAAGTAATATTTGTAAGTTTCTTTATTTAAATGAGAGATTCAACGGTTTGCTTGAAAATTCTCTTCTTCAGGAATTTAATTTGTATATTTTTGTATTCAAAGAATATTATAAAATTTATATATTAACTGAAATATTAATTTGAGAATTTTATATTAAATATTTATATATAATATATTATATTATTTGTAATAACATTATTATAATATAAAAAATATATAGTATACCTTATATATCTATTATATATAATATTATTATTTTTTTATGCTTAGCTATATATATATTTTATAAAATATAGAATATATTTTAATGAATTAAAGAGTTTGGAACTACATTTATTTTGCACAATATAATTTTATTAAATACGTCCCTACTCGATAATATTATTTTTATTATTAAATATAGAGATGGAAACATATTTGAAAAATTATTTTTTAGTGGGTACATCAAATATTTGATAATGCTTAATTACAATTAATCATGCAATTTTTTACATGATAAACAGGAAAAATTTTGAATATTATTGTGTAACTTGTATTTCATACTTATCGTTAAATTGACGATTGGCATATTATTATTTATATTTTGTATGACTGTTAATTGCTTAAATGCCACATAAATATATTATAATAAACAGAAATTATTTTCAAACTACATTAATAAGCTAAATATAGCAGAAAACGCATTGATAAATATTATGAACTTTTTTAATGATAGTAATAAAATAGTAGCTTTCAGAAATTTTTATTTTAGAATAATTGAAAATTGTAAGGAATTTCAGAAGTGAGGAGGGGTAGTCCTTAATATTAACAGGGTTATAATAACAGAAAATATTTATATTGATATTTAAACATAAGATAGTTAAATATCAATGACCTAAATTAATTGCAAAATTTATTGAATTGAAACCTTATCAATTTTTTTAATTAATTTTTTCTTATTAATTTATTGTTAAGGTCACACATTTAGTTTATTGCTATGCTTTATAATTAATATAATGTTTAATTTTGTAACCAAAAATATTTATTAACAATTTGATAAACAACTTTTGAAAATACGCCTTTTGCGTCAAATGATATAATGTGGCTGACAATAAATTTATTATGGCAAGGCCCAGTTAGATTATGTAATCTATTTTAATTTCACCAAATTATGATTCAATAGCTTTTGCGGTTTTGAACTAACGCTTGTGCTTGCAGAAAAACCCTAGATATTCTCATAAAACAACACATTTTACAACTGCATTCCACCAGATAAAAAAAAGAATTGCGTATAAATAAATTGATACGCAATGAGAGCACCTTCGATAAGCAAACAAAATATTATTTACAGTTATCCAGAATTTCTCAACGGGATCATTGCAGTGATCTTACCTGAAGATTGACAAAAATCCTCAAGAAACAAGGACAAACAAATCTCTGGGAAAGGACTAACTTAATTTATCCATTTATTTCATTTTTCAGAAATAATAATTTACCTGATCGATATTAGCAAGTTGAACATTTTCAAAAATTACATTGGTAGATTTCTAATGGGAAATTGGCTTTGACTAGTTTGATATCTTCGAAGGAATGTCCTTGATTATAAAATGTAATTCTAAATTAAAATTAAATAATGGCAATTAAGAAAAAAAGATAAGAATTAATTTTACTATTTATGTATACTAAATGTTTTTAAATCAACTTGAAAAAAGTCCGTAAATGGTGCGATTAATAAATATTATATATTAACGCACAATATGTGACATCATAAACAAATAAAACATAATTATGTTGAACGAATTTTTTATATCTTTATTATCATTTTACTGACAGAGTTGAGGATCCTGTTCCCTACCCTGCCCTTGTGAACTTTACGCCACTGCTACTTAAATGTTTGTTATTTTTATCATTGATTCTTTAATCAATGTTTTTATGTAAAATTTTGTTTTTCTATACTTCAGGATATATTTATTTTCTACTTTAGATACACCGATTTGTTTGCTAAAATGTAAAAAGTAGCAAAAATATTCAAAATGATTAATTTTAACCAGTTTTGATAAAAGTTGGGGTTCTTAGGGAGTTGTATATCTCGGTATAGGAGGTACAGCACAATTTTCTAAATTCTTTTGGAAAAAAACTCTTTGGTAAGAAAAGTTATTTTGTATTCTTTATTAATTGGTGGAATTTCATTCAGATCAATTTTGTTTAAACCTATTAATTGTAGGCATAGGCAACCCCATGCATTTGTTCATTTTGAGAATTTCAATAAATTCTACCTTCTTCTTCTTAGCTAAACTAATGATTTAAACAAAAAAAGCATTTCCCACTTATTTGTGGGATGATTTATCAATTTCAATGTTTTACTAGTGTAGATACGGTTTATGTATTTTCACTTTTTATTACTAAATACATAGGTAACATAATAATATGATAAATAATAAAGTTATAAAATAAATGCATGCAAATATCGTTGAATGACATTATTATAAACAACATTTTAGGTTTTCAAATGTAATTATAATTTCTCCGTTATCTCTGAATAAATTATAATTTTAACTTTAATTCAATATCAGCAGCATCTATTATACCAATAAAAAGGGTGATATCGTTTGCTACTGCTGTCTGATAAAACATTTTTTGAGTGAATCTTCAGATTGTGCTCTTTAATGGGCTTCCTCGGTCGGGTGTTGCCCCAATAACATCCTTCTTGCTTAAGAGCTTCGTTCTAAAATAAATAATAGCTTTATGTTACAAGTTAACATATTAAATATTAACAATATTTCAAAACAATTTTAAAAACCAGCTTTACACCAATTAGAAACGCATTTACTATAATTCAATGTATTGCGTTATAAAAATACATACTTTATACATTTCTGACGATTTGGATATATATCGTATTCCATGAGGGCAAATTAATACTGCCTGATCGTTTGCGGACCTAGATTCCGCAGTAGTTGACGCTGAAAATCCCAAAATTATATTATGTATCAACAAAATAATTTTTATTTTACCTTTGATGTTTATGCTGAAATAACATTTAGCTTGGTTTCCAGATTCATCGTGAGCAATATAATAAACATAATGGATTCCCACGCGAAATTTAGTACCGGGTTCCTAAATAATGTAATAAAATAGTTACTGTTAAAATAAAAAATTAATGTTTAATACTGACTCGAGATTTATAAACTCCAACCACTTTCACGTTATCTGTAAACTCAGGTTCTGACCAGTACATAACTTTATTGTATTCGTGCGGTGATAATCTGTATTCAATGTTATTTGGGCAATTAATCACTTGTGGAACTTCTTTGTCCACAACTGATATAATCAGTCGACAACTGACTGTGTTATTGGTAACTGGACTACGCGCAGAATATATTACATCAGTTCTTCCTGGCGATAAATTTTTGGTTAATTCCATACCCCAACTCGGTTTAGAGCTGACATATCTAAAAATAAAATTTCATTAATTTAAAATTTATTCAATCTGGGTATTTGCTCTTACCTCCGCCAATCTACATTGGAATCCGGTTTGGGGATAGTAACTAACATTTGATTTTTACCAAGTGGTAAAGTGTAAGTTAAAGAACCTCCCTTAGGACAGCGTATATATGGCTCAAAGGTGTCTAAATTAAGTATAATTAAATTTATTTTAAATCTAACAGTCAAATTAATGTTTACCTTGACTGCAAGCACTTTCTAGACGAGATTCTGAAACAATAGAACTCCACTTCAAACTGCTAAGGCAAGTAATTGTTTCAAATTCGCGAGACGGTTTGTACCCTTGATTACATTTTAATGAACACATTTCTCCTGGGAAGAGTCTTGAATTTGTACAAGATTCTGGAGTGAAATATCCTCTTGCAACACTTCCGAGCTTTGGACATGAAACAGCTACAAAATTATTATTACAGTGAATATTGATTTAATCAAACTATACATACAGATGCAATAAGATGCTTGATTTCCCCAATTCCCTAAAGAATTACAAGATTTGATCGATTCTCCTCTTAATTTGTATCCTACTTCGCACCAAATTAGACATTGTGTACCAACAGGCACCATGTTATTTTCGTTTGGATACATTTTCATACACCTGACATTGCCATTCTGAGGAGGAACTAACGCTGGACACATGCTAATGTAAACTGGTTTACAAGATCTTCTATTGGTTTCTAAACGATACTCTTCTCTGCATGCGCACTTATAGCTTCCATCTAAATTTATGCAAAGCTGTTGGCAGCCTCCATTGCGGCTTAAACATTCATTTATATCTAAACATGTATTATTGTTACTACCTAACGTATAGCCATTAGGACAAGTACATTCATAGCTTCCACGTAAATTTCTGCAACCATGTGAACAACCGCCATTATTTGGTCGACAATAATTTATTTCTTTGCAATTTCGTTTATTAGGGCGAATTTTATATCCAACAGGACACGAACACTGAGCAGTTCCGTTGATATTTGTACAAAAATGAGAACAACCTCCGTTTTTCATTGCACATGGGTTTACTTCTAAGCAAAATCTGTTAATCATTTTTAACCCAGGCGGACATTTACAAAATGCTTCTCCATGAACATTTTCACAAATATGAGAGCAACCACCGTTGTCAACTTTACATGGATCTACTAACCGACACGTACTTTCTTCCAAGATGTGGTTTCCTGGACATAAGCATTTTATAGATGAATTCTCATAGGAACACTCGTGGGAACAACCTCCGTTATTAATCAAACATGGATTTATTTCGACACACGTTTTGTTGTATTTCAGTTCGTAGTTTTGAGGACATCCACATTGGATTTGGTTTTTATTATCGTAAAAACAATCATGCGAACATCCACCATTGTCGATTTCGCACATATCCATCTCTACACAAATTGTTTTGTTTGTTAATTTGTAGTGGACTGGACATTGGCATTCTATCTCATTGTTGGTCATAGTACAAATGTGACTACAGTATCCATTATTGATTTTGCAAAGATCTTTTCGAAAGCAAGATTTATTATCTATAAGTTCATATCCATCGGGACAACTACAAGTTACTTGATTTTCATTACTTTTACAGATATGTGAACATCCTCCATTATTAACAGTGCATTGGTCAATTTCTTCACAGTGAGTTTCATTAATTAATGCATGTGTGTGGGGACAACTACAACTTGCAATTCCTTCGTGGCTTTTGCAAAAATGAGAGCATTCGCCGTTGTTTATATCACATTTATCCATTAAAATGCAGTGGTCGTTTACGATTTCATACCCATCAGGGCAAATGCAAATTGCGTTTCCGTTGTCGTTAACGCAGATATTAGAGCAACCACCATTATTTAAATCACATGGATTTAATAATTTGCAATTCTTTGTATCGTCCATTAGGTAATAATCATCTGGACAGGTACATTCGTGAAAACCTTCACCATTAAGACATATATGAGAGCAATTTCCATTAGCGTAAGCACACTCATCAACATCCTGACAGTGTGTACCATTTGTAAGGTTGTACCCATCAAAACAAGCACAATTAAAACTTCCATTTATATTGTCACATATTTGGTTGCAATCATTTAAATTTACATCTTCACACTCGTTTATATCTTCACATGTGAAACTATCACTTTGGAGCAAATAGCCCTCTTCGCACGAGCATGCAAAGGATCCTTCGACATTTTCACAAATTTGAGAACAGTTGTGAATGTCTCTAGAGATACACTCATCAATATCTTCGCATGTGTAATTATCCTTTCCTAAAATAAATCCTGTAGGACATATGCATTGAATTGAGTTATTTAATTTTATAAAATCATAAGTACAAATTACTTCCAAACAAGTTGTTTGATTAAATAAGTAATAATTTTCGGGGCAGTCACATCTAAAAGTTCCAATTTCGTTTATGCATTGATGAGAACATGGTTGATGAATACATTCATCAACATCTTCACATATAGTATGGTTTTCAAAAGAAAGAGTATATCCCAGAGGACATAAGCATCGATAACTTCCTATTGTATTTTCGCACTCATGCGAACAATTACCATTTGATTCTTGACATTTGTTAATATCTAAAAACATATTAGGATAAGTTTATGTGAATTTGAAAATTATACATTTAAAATAGTTTCAGATTACATACCTTCGCAGTTCAAATCTGTTACAAAAAATCCTTGTGGGCATGGTGATGCATTAATAGTGGTGTCACTAGAACTTGAAGTTGTATGTTGAACTTCTTTATCATCGTATTCATTGTCTGGATAATTCTCATCATCATAATTATGATTTCCATAATTTTCTTCATAATCTTCTTTGTAATCGATATCTTCTGCACTACGAGATGGACTATTGTCGTGGTGAACGTTACTATCATTTTTTCCCTCTTCGTCGTATTCCTTTCTGTGTACAGATTTAGGAACATTTTCTTCGGTAGGTTTTGAAAATACATCATCGTCATAGATCGGTGTTGACGTTGAAGTATAATATTTTTCGTCACCTTTTTCATCTTCATTTTCCTCTGTTGTGTTTGATGAATCGTTTGTATCATAGCTATTAATGGTTTGTATTATATTTGTTTCCTTGTAGTCTTCTTCATTGCTTTCTTCTTCAATGCCTTTGTTTATTTCGTTTATATTCAACAAATCATTGTAATTACTTGATATTGTAGTAGTTTCATTATGATTAGCATAATAATAGTTTTCTTCGTCTTCGGTGTTAAATGAAGAGTCACTTTTATGATATATATTGGTATTGTTTATTTTGCTTGATGTATTTGTATCTCCATCATTACCTGAATAATTTTCTTCCTTATAATCATCATCTTTATCTTGCCTTCTATGATGATGGCTTTCATTTGATGCCCCAGTTGTTGAGTCGTAATTGTTGTCATTTCTATCGTAATCTTCATTATTATTATTTATCGTTATACTTATCGTTGGTGTTAAAGTTGTTACTTCATCACTTTCAATATAATCGACAACTTCAAAATCGGTTTGTTTATTCAAGTTCTCTGTTGTTAAATCGTGAGGAGTATCAGAAACAACACTCACTGCAACTTCGGTAGGAATAACCTCGTAAGGTGTTACAATTGTTTTTAAATTTCTATCATCATTTTCAGGTTTTTCCGAAACTGTGGGAGTAGTAAATTCTGTTTCTTTTATTGTATTTGAGTTTATGTTTTCGGTGGGGATTGTCACGTCTTGGAAAACTTCGGTTGCTGATTCAATTGGTGTTTTAAAAGAAGTACTTTGCAAGACATGTATAACTTTGCCTTGATCCTTTTCTGAATTATAATTGGTTTCGTCGTAGTCAATTTCATTGTAGTAATCATCGTCACCTCTATCATAAGTATTTTCGTTTAAATTTGTAGCGTTGTTTTTAAATTCACTTTGTGCTTCTGTTGTTTCTGGATGAGTTTCGGTTGTAAGAACTGTTTTCGAATTATCAATCAATGTAGTAGTAGTTGAAATAACTTTATATTCGTGTTCTTCTTCATTATAATCTACTTCATTGTAGTAATTATCATCTTCATCATAATTTTCTTCATCACTTTCTTCACTAAAATTTTCTTTAGGTGTTTTAATTATTTGATTTGCAATATCTTCTTTATTAAGATACACTACAGTTGAAGGGGTAATTGCTTTAATTTGATACTTAAAATCGTCAGAATTTTCAAATTCTTTATTAGGTACACTGAAATTATTGGGTTCACTTGTTGAATTATTAACACTTCTATCTGTATTGACGTTTTCTTCTTTATTGTGGATTTCACGGATTTCTGTAACTGAAAAAAATTCAGTAGTGTTTTCTATTTCCCTATTCTTATTTCTTTCATTGTCGTTCGTTTCTTTTTCATGGTCCATTTTATATGAATTATCTATTAATATATCGCTTTCTTTATTTTCTAATTGAATTTTATCCAAATATGTTGTTTCTTTAATATAAGATTCCGTAGTTGTTATGAAATTAGTAGAACTTGTTTCAGTTACAAAATCATTATTCTGATCAGTTTCTTCAGTTTCAATACTATCATTATTTTGGGTAGTTGATTCATTTTCTAAAATTGGTCGCACATCATCACTTTCTTTTTTATTTTCAAGGTAACTAACATTTTTATATACAAATTGTTCTACGTAATCTTCATCATCTTCGTTTTCGTTATTTTCCTCACTATAGTTTTCATTGGTATAATCTCCACTTCCACTACTTTCTTCATCTTCAACGCTTTCGTCGTATATTTTGTCAGGAACATAATGAATACCAGTGCTATTATCCACGTACTCCTTTCTTTTCTCAAAACTTACTTCGGAAGGTATACAATAATATGAACCTTGGGTATTAACACAGCCATTCTTGCAGATTTTTCTTATATTTTCATTATCACACTCATTAATATCTTAAATAAATAAAACATTATAACAGTTAATGTATGAAAATAATATCACTTACCTATACACTTATTTTCAAGTAAAATATATCCAGTATAGCATATGCAAATCGGTTGCTCATTTTCAATGATACAGTCTTGCTCACAATTTTTTCGAAATTCATATGAACAATTAATTGAATTGGCTAAAATTCCAGAATTTAGTACAACAGCATCATCATTTAGTTCGTAACTTTCTACAAATTTTTAATCAATTTATTTTTTATATAAAATATAAAATCCATTTCTAACCTGGAATAATTTTCACACATTTGGGTTTTCTCCCAATCCATGTACGTTTGCTGCAATACATTTTAAAAGTTTCATTCATTTCAAATTCATAACCATCTAAACATGAATACATTGCAACGAGAAACCCTTTATGTTCATTTTCCTTTGCTGTTATGGATGGTGGAAGTTTTTTATGAATATATCTCACAACTTTTCCATTTTTAATAGGTGGCGCTTTAACCATTCCTTGAGATATACAAGACATATCCACCAAAGGTATTAAATAATCGGGAACCATTTCTATTTCCAGCGATTTATGTCTACTGTGGCGAATATGATGTTCTGTTAAATAAGATAACCATTATTTTTGAGTAGGAATGGAAAAATTAATTTACTAAAAGAAAAATTCTAAATAGACTCGAATTGTTAATATAATCGGTACTCTGGTTTATTGAACCTTAAAACGTCTAAAATTTTATACGGTAAAATAAAAAAAATCTTGTGGGTGTACAAAATGATTGTAAACATTTGAATTCGTTATTTTTGTATGCAACACCTGAACGTTTGTGTTATTAAATTCTTTAATTGAACTAATTTATAATTATCACTTCGATGGGTTTAGATGAGATTTTCAAAAATAAATAATCTTTCTTTAAATAAGTACATAAATTAAGAAAAAGATTTTTTGTGGGACGAAATAACTTGATGTGCCTACTGATAGACATTGATAGGTTTATTATGTGTTCTACAAATAAAAAGAACATGTAGATGTTATACCTATTATGGACAAAAGAGCTATGAAATTTAAATATTAGATGTGGTAACATTTTAATTTAATGTCTGCTATCATAATAGAAAGAACATTGAATTTGTATTTACAGAAACTTACGTGTTTGATCTAGCTTATTTAATTCGTCTTGCATAATAGAAATAGCATATTTTTCTTTACGATCGGCTTTACTCTGCGGGGCATATACTAAACCTGTAATATAACATAAACATAAATGTGGTAGTTAATTGTAGGTAATACAACCCACATTATAATACAACTTTATCATGGCTATTTCAAAAACTGCATTTTAATAGAAAAAAATAGGAAGGAGGCGTGCAGCATATGGTTCATAAAATTATAAAGCCTGGGTGGTGAAACCTGAGAAGCCAAAAATAAAAATATTAAAATTAACTTTTAGTTTAATTTATTACTTAGGAAACAGTGCACTTGCATGAGATTTTCAATTTCGATAATACTTTTTAATTTTAACAACAATGTTTGTTGGTGAATTTTTTCTAATTTACAAAAATTAATTTTTGAGAATATAAGTTTTTGGGTAATTAGGAAAGTTTACTTCTTTTTCTTCCAAGTACAACGCCAAGTTTCCTGATGTCGGCAACCTTTCTTCCTACATTTATTTTTATGGAAGAGTAAATACACTTAAGTTTGCAAAGGTTTGTATCTGGGTGGTTATCATTAACTTTTTAAGTAAAACAAACAGAAATCAAGTTCTCAAATCTATGACCAATACATTTTTGAGTTACAGTTGGAAAAAATGTGCCATTTCAAAAAGTCAAATGCTGTTTATGCACGACGGTGTTTCAGCACATTTTAAACAAACTACCGGTCACTTGAAGCTTCTTTAAGTCCTTGGCCTATAGCACTCCAATTGAATATATTAAAAATTTAAGTAATTGCATATTTTACAATATGTAATATTATATACCTGACATTTTAAGACTTTAAAACCTTGAAAATCCAAAAATATACTTTTTAGAAGATGTAGGTATATGAAAACAAATTTGTAAAAAGAGGCCTATTGTAGAAGAATCAACTACAATTTAAATAATGTAAAATAATATGTCCCATTATCAGATTTTAATTTGACATTATATAACTTTTTTTGGAAAACTTGTAAATATTATTATTTAATTTAAATAAAACAAAAAATGTATTTTGTTAAATAACTGATTAATCTTACTGATTAACGATTTTAATAATTAATTATTCATTTTTTTATTATAGAAAAAATATATTGATTTTAAATCATTGCATTGCAATTCTATTTATAAAATGTTTAGTGAAATTATAATTACTTGCCACTTAATTTTACGTACCTATTTAAATAGAAACAAATTGTTTCAATAAAGTTCTTATTAAAATCGATCGTTTTAATATTTAGGACGCCACATAATATATTGATTTTGATTTAATCGATTATTTTTGTATTATAGCATTGTATATAGAATTTGCAATAAGGTATACGTAACACCTATCTTCATTTTGTGAGTACTTTTTTTAAAAATTTATGATTATTTTAAATGGGTTTGTCATCTTCAATAGATAATAATTCCATTAATAAAAAAAACATAACAGAAAAAAAACACGATACATATTTAGAAAGTTAATTGGCGAGTGTCTCGGCATGTTCCCCAATAAACATTCGTTTTATTCGGGATTTTATTAAAAGTTTCCCATAAAATCACATGGTGACAATATCTATTGTATTATGTAGGTCATGATATAAAATATAATTATTGCAAAGGACACAATTTCAATTATTATGAATAGCGACCCCCCAATTTATCTCAATCTTGTTTAATTTCATCAATTTGTATCGAATTATCTTTTAATTGGCGTTGCTATTTAAGATTCAATGTAAACATTAATTTTATAGATAAATTGAAACTGCAATAATAATCGAAAGAATGTAAATCTTAATTTAACATTTAACAATTTGACAAATTTTAATTGGAAAGCTTACAGCCCAACTGCACGAATATCTTTCATGGAATAATGGAATAATTTAAATATATTTCCTTTGAACATGGATACTTACTATTTCATTTTAAATTTAAATTATAATTAAATAAATATATCTTTCAATCGCAGTAGCGAAGGTATAAAGAAACATATCATTGGCTATGTATCCCGCGAGAGTTTCTAATTGATACATTAACTGTTGATTGCCTTGTATTATAAAATATACTAAACACTAATTACCGGTAAATCGTTATTTTTGAAGTATTTAAAAATAAATGGTATTATTATTCACATGAGCGATGAAAAAAATTGATAAAATAATTTAGGATGCTACCTTGCTTTATATACCTACAAAATCATCGATCTTAAATCAATGAACTATTAAAATATATTGTTGAGTTAGAACAAAAAATAAGAACCCCTTCTCTAATTGATCAACACAAAAAATGTTTATAAATTTAATTTTTGTACCATAAGATTTAATATCTTACTAAATTTTTTTAAGTTAATTAACAGTTTGTTAATGATTTAAAAATTGCCGGTGTAAATAAATATAAATTTAATATAACTAACATTGGAAATGTTGTAATGAAAACAAAGTATTATAGCTACGTGTTGACAACTTTTTGGTCATTTTTGAAAGATTTATTATAATAGAAGTTAAGTTTCTAATTATAGTTAGTTATATACATAGGTACTTGGGGAGATCTAGTTAATTTTATACACAGTGTCAAAACTTGTGTCACATAAAATAGTGTAACCCGGAAATATATTTGTTCACAATATTCAATACATTATGATTAATTAATTTTTTTAATAAAAAATTTTGAATGCCGTAAAATTACACAAACTAAATTGAAGCTTTATGCAATAATTATTAAATTAGCAAAAATTTGCATTCGATTAAAAAATATTTTTATTGGCAATAAATTGAATTAAGTATTATTTATTTGATACTGCATTAATTAAATTAAATGTACTTACATAAAATTATTACTGAAAAAACTGAGCAATTTTTAAAAGCTTTAACGCACATTGTGCCGTTTCTCACTGGTCGAGTTGAGCTGTGCGTCGCGATTAAGAAGCTCCGACTGTTACAAAAAGAGATGAGCTTATGAACATAATTCTTTACACCTCTGCGAACTTCGAAATAAGAATCTACATTTACACACAAATCGTTGATTTAAAAAATAAGTTTCAAGTTTTCGTGAAAAAATATTCTTAATATATTTCATAAAAATAGATTAATTTGCATGGGCATGGTACTAATTATTTTTTATAGCAGGTACTTCACCTAATATATGGTATACACATATATTACATAAATATGTAGGAATTTAATTTAAACAAATGTTATTAAATATTTATTATACAGCATTCATTTCCAGACCAAGTAATATTGTTTCCAAAATAGTATTTTGGAGGTTTTGTAAATGCATTCAGTGAATATAAAGAGAGACACTTGTGATACTTAGACTCTTTAAATAAAATTGCTAATTATTTTGAGAACCCCATAAATTTTTTTCTACAATTTTAATTACTTGACCAGATTGCTTAAACGTTAATGGGTTTACATTATTACATGTGCAAAATGTGTTAATATTCGGTTGTGTTGAAAAATTTAAATGTGTGAATTACTAAAACATAAATATTTTAAATATTAAAAATTGTCTTTGCTCTTCTGAAAAAAAATTACTTACGCAAAAATTATAAAACTAACAAATTATTTGCGCAATGATCAATTTTTGACATTTAAAAAATTATGTATAGACCTCCTCAAAATTATCTTTAAGGATATTCAAAATTACTTCTAAAGAATTTTTCTAAAACAAAACACTGGGTTAAGATATGAACGGTTACTTAGAAAATCGTAGGAATACAAGCGATAAGCTTTTTCTACTTTTTTTTAACTCGTCTTGTTTAATAATTCAAAATGAAGAAATTAATTTATTTAAGCTGGCTTTTTAGTTTTGAAAAAAAAACGATTTTTTTTTATTTCCAGTTTTTATTTACTTACAAATCGAAAACCACGTTACATTTTTCAAAGTGCTTGACATAATATCTCAAGCTCTATTTAATCGATTAACCTCTTTGGTGTGTACCTTTAGTAGTATATGCTGCTTTATATAGTCCGTACCTTTAAAATTGCTAAAAAAAAACTTGGAAAGATGTTTCTTTGGTTTTTCTACATGTTTTCTTCTTTTTTAAACTAGTCTTATATATTAATTCAAAAGAAACAAATTAATTCATTTATTTAAGGCGGTATCTTAGTCTGGAAATGTTAAAAAAAACTAATATTTTTCATCTTCAAATATAGACTTCAAGTAGGTACATATATTGAAAGTCGAAAAACGCGTTTTTTATGCAAAACTACAGTTTTCAAAGTGGTTGTCGTAATATCTCAAGTTCTATTTGACCGATTAACTTCAACTTTAATGTGTATCTCGCATTATTACTTTTTTTTAAGTAGAAAAAAGAAAAATTCTGAAAAAAGCTTTTTTTGCTTTTCTTTCGTTTCTTCTACTGTTTTAGTAAGTAAGTCTAGTAAAATAATTCAAAATACTTCAATAAATTAATTTATTTTAGGCGGTATTTTAGTCTAGAAATGTGAAAAAAAACAATTTTTCCCATTTTCTTCAAATATAGACTTCAAGTACATTAAAAATCAAAAAACATGTTTTTTTATGCCGTACTACATTTTTCAAAGTGGTTAACGTGATATCTGATATCTCAAATTATATTCTACCGATCAACTTCAAATTTAATGTATATCTTCAGTATATGTTGGTTTTATAGTCTGTACCTTAGAAATTCCATAATGATTATTATTGCAATTTTTTTTTTAAATAAATAACTTGAAAAAAAATAGAAAAACTTAATTTTGTTTTTAATAAAAAATAGTAACAATAATAATTTAACAATCGTCAAAGTATACAGATACAAATTTAAAGTTAATCAGTCAAATAGAATTTGAGTTATTACTTAAACCACTTGACTGATAAATGTAGTTTTGAAAAGAACAAACTCTTAAAAGTTTTCAAAAATTGATCCATGTGTGTATAAGCAAAGGGTTTGGGATTTTTTAAAATATTAATTATGTATTGGTAAAACTTGGCTTCTTAACTTGGTGAGGCGCTACCTCGCGTGCCTACCCAGACAAGTCGCCACTGGAAACAACCCTATTGGTTGAAATTTAAATTGGTAGTAAGTCATTATAAAACAAATGTCAAATAAGTACTACTATTCTTTTTTAAAAATTATTATTGATTGTTTACTTTTTTTAAGTAGGCAATAAATTCTTTTTATATAAAAAAAAATCGTCACTTCTGCCGCAATACCTCCAATCATCAGCACACCAAATTTTATCTGAATCGGTTATACGTTCCCGGAGATACGATGACATTTTCATTTTTTTAATTTATTTTATTGTGGTAGCCCTGGGAAAGATTTTTCTGCCAAAACCTTATTTTCACCACCAGAGCCCACAAGACACACGTCCAAAAAGTTTGATTGCCATCGACGTAGAAATGCCGAAGAAAATCGAGCGACAAGGACTTTTTTTAAGTTTTCGACAAAAAAATTAATTATTTTTTTTCATATTGTATTCCTGATTTTTATCGAAGGGTTCCATATGCTTTGAAGTCCTTTGTGGGCAATGTTCCTAAATACCGAGTTTGTTTGAGATCCTTTCAGTACTTCAAGAGTTATTTACTCTTTAAGTTTTCACTTTGACAGCTTGTAATTTTTGACAGATGACAGGTGGAAAGTTAATTTCACTTATTCTAGATATAGCTTTTCAAGGTCTTTAAAATTATCTATCACAAGACAAAATCGCTTTTATTTATTTATTTATTTATTTTATTTATTTCTTTATTAGTGTTAATACGTAAAATTTACATTTACACACGTCAAAATAGAATGAATATCTACATATAATTATTATGATTTACACTTAAAAATTCATCTGTCGAATAGAATGCATGTTGGATTAATACGCCGATTAAAGTTTTTCTAAACTGAGCTGGAGGCAGTTCCCTTATGTTACTGGGAAGGGCATTATAAAACATTATACCATGGTATTCTGTGGCTTCTCTAGAGCGATATAGTCTGTGGAATTTTACCACTAAGTCATTTTTACGACGCGTATCATAGGTATGTGAAGATGTACCATAAGACGATCTATTCATGTGTATATAAGTTAGTGAGCGTAAGATATATAGGCATGGCACTGTCAATATATTTAATTGAGTGAACTGATTCCTACAATCATCTCGATAACCCAGACCAGTTATTATGCGTATTACCTACCTTTCTCTGCAAGGCAAACACCTCTGCAGTATGAGCAGAATGACCCCAAGCCAATACAGCATAGGATATGTTGCTATGCACCAGACCAAAGTATGCTGTTTTCAGCACAGGTGAAGACACAATACTCTTCAGTTGCCTAATCAAGTAGATGGAACTCGATAGTTTGTGACATAATTTAGCTATATGTGGCGCCCAAGTTAGTCCGGAATCCAACGTAACACCCAGAAACTTTAAAAATCTTGTATCATTTTCTTGTAGTGGCACTCCTGATTGACAGATCGCGACGAAAACCTTATTTTCACTTTTCTACCGTAAACCCTACTACCATACCAAATTTGGTCCCGATTAGTTGAATGGTTCAGGAATAAATCGAGGGACAAAATCTGGCGACCGACCGACCGACCAACCGACAGACCGACACAGAAATTTATTTTTTATTTTTTGCAGATCTTTACGTTTCTGAACACGGTGATCTCGAAAACCATACCTCCAATTTTTTTGGTTGATTGGAGGTAATTAAGAAAATTTAACCGAGAAAAATTTGATGTGGCCATCGCATAACTTTCCGAATTATTAAAATTAACGTTCAATTTACCGCAGCCAGCAAAAACCAAAATACAAAATTTTATCAAGGGAGAGTAATAATCGCGAAAACGTTCCAATCAATATTTAAAAATTGGAATTTTTATTTACATCTCGAAAACAAAAGACAATAGTTAATTTTGTTTTCTGCCTTGAGTTTTTCATAAAAAAATATCAAAAACATATCATCGATTTTTTTGTACTTACCTCTTATAGTTTTAGATTATTTCTTGTATATTTTAGAAAAAAAAAAAAAAATTTAGTTTTAATTTTTATTTTTTTATAGTTTTTATTAATTTTTATTAGTTTTTGTGACTATATGTATTGAACTTAGTAAAAGTAGACAACATCATTCTGTGTTTTATTTATTATGAATAACTTACGAAATTTCGGATAAACAAACTGAAATAATTTTTAATATCATAAAAAAAATTGTAGAACAAAAGTTGCAGGAAATTTTATAGCGATAACTTTTGCCTATTTCATTGCGTTTTAAGGTTATGATGGATTATGTCTTATTGTTTCAAGTAAACCTGCCGTTCCTCCCTAATTTGGAGTGATTTCGTTCTTTCCTTTGGATGATATCGTATTCACAGACATACACACAGACATTTTTCAAAAAAAGTACAAATGGTTTAAAAGTACTACATCAAAACAAAAAAAATTGATAAAAAAAAGGTGGTTAATTTTTTTTTCAATTTCTGATAATAATACTTTCTTTACTCAGGAGTTCGGAAGTAAAAATGTTTTTTTGCACAACTTACATTTTAGATGGTACACATAGGCGCTGGATAGGAGGGGGCAAATCAGGACACTTTCCCCCACTCCAAGAAAATAAATTTTTTTGTTTCTACCTATAGTCCATTTCATTTAAGCATGCAGAGAATAATTTGTACTAAAATGATGACCTTGAATATTAGCCAATGAAATTGTCACGAAGTTAGCCGCTTTTACACTGCTGAAATTTACGTGTTGTTGACAGATAACATTTAATTTTTCATATTATGTCAGAATGTATAATGTTAAACTTAAATAGTTCCTATGCAGCCCTTCTTTATTTCTTTTATCAAAATCGCATTAAAATTGAAATAAATTTGTGAAAATACGTGTTCTAAAATTATTTTGTAAACTTCTACATTAAGCAACACACATTTCTTTAAAATTTTGAATCATTTCCCATTCTGCCTTTGTAAATGTGACTTTGCAGACGACCTGCCACCTACTTACTGCTAATATGAGAACGACTATAGTTAGCTATCCTAAAATATTAGAATTTTTCTCTATAATCTCTGATTCAAACATCATAATTATGAAAGGCGAGCGGTTTACTCCTATTTTCAGTTCACCTACCGACCAATTAGCGTTCTAGTGGCTGGAAATGACTTTATCCGATTTATTATATTATTATACTGAGAAAAAACATCTATATACACCTTATTCTTTTATAAGTCGTTTAATAGTTATAAACAATCTTTTGCTTCATAAATCTAAATTTCCAAAAAAAAAAATCTGAAAAAATTATATAGGCTTAATTTGGACCAAAGCACATATTTTTTTGTCTCTTTGACTTTTCTCGAAAAATCAATGGTTTTTAAGATAAAACTCGTTAAATAGTGAAAAATTCCTATTTTATGAATTTTTTCCTCAGAAATGAATTGTCCAATCAGAATAAATGGAAAATTAAAATATTCAGCCAACATTAAACTATCACGAATATTCTTTTTTATTTTGATTTTTAGTATTAGTAACAGTGAAAACCGTATTGGAGTAGAGCTCTGACACCGCGTCCTCTGTGCGTGCGTACATCCGTCCGTCGAGCTAGGATGGAAGCTTTAATTCAAATTGTTTATTATGTTATTTTTGTTTATTGTTTATTAATTTAAATAGCCTAAATACTAGAAGATGTGACAAAAACAAAACTATTCCGCACTAGGGCGGGATAGTAGTACTTTTCCACACATTGTTGAATATCACAAAGTAAGACTTTTTCAAACAATTAGAAAAAAAATAAGGTGTACATAGAAGTTCTTTCTCAGTGTAACATAAGATATCGAATAAAATCATTTCCAGCCACTAGAATTGGTCGGTTAATCTAGTTTCTAAGGGAGTTTGAGACAGTAAACTGCTCGACTAAAATAACATCATTATTATGACTATATTTTTTTATTTATTAGAAAATAGTTTCATAATACATGAAGAAATTGCTCGAAAATGACACCATTGAGACCATACATTTACAAATTTTGTTGACCACTGTATGTGAATTTCTCCTCCGTGTGACCGTAACCTAATGTTGTGTTGAAACAGTTGCCTACTGTTGCCTACTTAATTATTTTAAAAATAAAATCTACATATCTTGTTTTTAAGGTTATATTTTTAACACCGTGATTTCTGTTACCAAAATGTCTTTAAAGAGTTGTATTCGTGTAGTATCAATTTTAAAGTTCGCAAATAGTAAAACCCTGCTATCAAATGCAAATTGTATTTTTTCCTATAAAGCCAGAGACTGTATTTCTTGTGGTTCGATTCCAATTTTGAATAGTGTTCGGTTCTCCTCGACACAACAAAATACAAGCACAGACGACAAAAGCAAATTAATATATTATGGCATTTTGACACCACAAATACGGGCAGTAAAGGTATTAATTACAGTAAATATATTGAGGAGTGTTGGTCAATTCAATTTGTTTTAGTTATTTTCGTTACTCACAAGTATGACTGGAATAGCTGCACAACCCTTTTTAATTAATAGCGTAATTCCTGATGCAAGTATTCCTGCAATCGTAGGAATTTATACTTTCGTAGGATTTTTTACCTTTGCAACCCCTTTGTTATTACATTTTATAACAAAGAAATACGTAACGCAGCTCACGTACAATCCAGAAACAAAAACATACGAAGCGACAACTTATAAGTTATTTATAACCAAGAATAAGGTGTGAACTTGTGGTAACTTATGTTAATTAATATATTATTTATTGATTTTAGATTGAATTTAAACCTGAAGATGTTCAAGTACCAGACGTAACTGGAGTATTTACTACATTTAAAGTTAAAGGAAAATCATTATTTGTAGAACCTAGATTGTTTGAAGATCCATCACATTATGGTAAAATAATGGGATACGACAAGCCTTTAGATTTAAAATTGTTTGAAACTTCATTAAACGAGAAGAAAAAGTAATTTAAATTGTCTGGCATAGCCTTATAGAATTCATAGTTAATTTGAATGAATTGGAGTATCTAAGAATAATTATATACAAAAATACGACGCCGTTGTTATTGTTATTACTTAAAAGTATAAATACTTAAACACAAAAGGTTTTTTTAATAATAATTTAAAAATTTACAACAAATACCGGAAGATGATTTCCTGGATGGATTTATCAACATCGGTAGCAAAATCGAAATAAATACAAACTATTGAAAGCTGAATTATTTGATAGTTAGTCTTCATTTGAACTACCAATCAAACACGAATACGAGTTCTTTTATAAAAATTAAATATTTTATTTTATGTGTATGAAGAAACCGGGGATACAAACTGCCTAACTCACATAATACAAATTTTACAGGAGAACCACAAAACGTTTCTGATTACAACTAAATCAAATACAAATTTTTTTCTAATAATATATTTCTGGTGTGGGTGCATAAGACATGGAAACATTGCGTGCATGCTAATAAATTATAATACTCGTAAACACAGTAATCTGATTACGTTTCACATGACTGCATCTCTTGACAATCCACGAGAGCTAAAATCTTATGCCATCAGTGTTTGTGATGATTCGTGTGCACATTAGTATGCTCATTCTAGTCACAGCGTACAATGTGAGATCTGTGTACCACACTTGGATTTTATATTATGAACTATTGTTTTTTTTTAAATTTTTGTTAACAATCCAGCAGATGATTAATGAAAAACAATTTATTCACTTTCGACGTTCTCTATACCTTTCAAAAATGTAAAGAGCCATATTATAATCATATTTTACAAAATATATAAGGTTTTTGTTATTAAGAAAATAATTTTTGTTCCATTTTCAAATTTATATATTGTCGTGTTCTTTTTCTAATTTCCTTTTCTTATCAGTTATAAGGTCAATTTCCGTTTATCAGTTATTATGTCTTCCTGCGATGTGGAATTTGTTAGCTGTTGTTATTGTTGTTATTGCTTGTTTTTTATTTTGTTAAAGCAGTATGTTGAGTTGATGTAGATTATGTGCCATGAAAAGGAATTAATTTCAGTTATTCTAAAAAAACAACAAACAAAAACTTACCTGTAAGATTTCAAATTGTGCGAAGTAGGATCCTGATAGACCCCATCTAGTCTACTCGTCCACTGGATAATCAAAAAAGAGATATCTGTAGTTGAGAACTGGTTTTTTTTTATTAAAAAAACATCTGCGCGTAATATGTATAATACTCCAGCGATTTTCTATAAATCATAGAAAATTGGTAGTATACTCGCACCGAAACGAAACATCTCACGCCGGAAAGTCTTCTTATCGAAACGTCTCTACTCCAAAACGTCATAGACCATAAATTAAATACAAAAATTGCCTCATTCAATTTTTGCAACTGAGAGGAAGGCCCCAAGTTCTTATTGCTGCAACTGTCGAAAACCAGTTTCCTTAAATCTTATTATTGCTGCTTTGATAAAAAAACGTTTTATATCATTAATACAAAAGGAACTCGAAAAATCCTTAGATAACAAATGGGTCCTAAACCCGAATTATATAGTATAAATAGGTATAGATGATTTAAAACAAAACAACAAGATAAGATATATGACTCAGTGATGGTGATAAGGTCCCCCGAAGATCTCGCGATGCGGGGGGCTCTCGGAAGGAGAACTTTATGACGATATTATACGCAATTTATCTTGAAAAAATAATTTTCTTACGTTTACTAAAATGTTTACCTTGCCGAATGTTGTCTATTGCACAATGCGTCTATTTTGGTATCCTACATATTGGTTTAAAAAGGCACCGTGCTCGTATTTATTTACTCGACGCTGCTTGTCGTGTGGATGAAATACTGAGATTCTCAAAGCTTCAGATCTCTATCTCAATTGATTTCCGAGAAAATAAATATTAACTCGATATTAACCCATTCCTTCCCATGGATTTACTTTTACCTGTTATTCTGTACCCATACGAGTACAGTGGAAATTAATGGGTTAAATAAAATATAAAAAATTAATTGATCTCAAAATTTAGTAGGGTTGTAAGGCCTCGTAACAACGTTAAAAAAATAATTAACAGCTCTATAGCTTCATAAGAAATATTATTTTTTCATAAATTATTTTATTTACTTAGCTATGATACAATTTTAAATCAATTATTTTTTTTAAAACTTTATATGCAACCCTAAAGCATATATTTTTTTCAGATCTTTTGAGAAGGTACGCCATAGTCAAAAAAATCTATGTATACGGTACTGATGAAGAGTAATGAGTCAGAAACACACAAATTTAATTGTGCAAAGTGTGAAAATCAATAATATTTAATCAATTTTATTTTAATAAATCCTGTTATGTTTAATAGCTATCATTTATTTTTCAAGATGCTAGTATGCTCCCTTAGAACATAATGAAATTTTTAAGAAAATCGATTCAGCCAAACTTGAGAAATAAAATATTTCATAATTTTCAGTTTTCATTTTTTTTACCAAAACTATTCGAGTTAGAGGTCTCTAATTTTCAGGATCTCAATCATTTATAAGTACCTTCATATCTCTAAAATAGAATTGAATTATCTCGTAAAAAACTATAATGTATCACTTTACTTACCTGAATGTTATCATTTCGTTTATTTTGCAAATCATTTTTAATGTAGTTGTTTTTATGTTTGCAAATTAATTCAATTATATCTTCGGGATATGAAGGCACTTATAAATTACTAAAATCCTGAAAATTTGTGACTCTATCTCAAGTAGTATTCGAAAAAAAATAAAAACTTAAAATTATGAAATAATTTATATCTCAAGTTTGGCTGAATCGATTTACTTAAGAATTTAATATGTTTTAAGGGGGCAATCTAGCACATTGAAAAATAAATAATAGCTATTAAGCATCATAGTAGTATGTATTTAAAAAAAAATTTTTAAACATTATTTATTTTTTTTAACTGTGGCGTACCATTTCAAAGAATCTGAAAAAAACTGTTTTAGGGTTGCATATAAAGTTTAAAAAAAAATTTCATAAATGTTCTAAAATTGTATCATAGCTATAATAATATAATTTATAAAAAACTAATTTTTTTTCTATGTTTTGTTCTAATAAAGCTATATAGCTGTTAATTTTTAGAGCTGTTATGAGCTTTAAAAATCGAGTTAATATTTATTTTCTCAGAAAATTACCCCAAGCTGCAATGACCTCTTCGGGGAAAAAAATTTGAACTACGTCAGGGATTTAGTTCTCTTTTGTTGCTAATTTGTTGTCGCATTCCCGATTTTTTTGCTCCACCCGTTTAGCCGGAATCAATTGCGCTGCCAGCTTGGGATCAAGCTAGCAAAACCACGTTGGTAATTAATAAACGGAGTGTTGGAAATATACTTCATAAATACCATAATTTGTTGCTATTTTGTTGCTCTTGAATCGTGAAAATCCCGTCGCTTAATCATCAACCTTTACTCTAGAACCCCCCCCCCCCCGCATACCATTCCAGTATCAGAGACAACAGATAACTCGTATGGTCTTTTCGAGTTGCAACGGGCGATTTCTGCTCACCGACGCACTTTGTCAAAATATGTCTCACGCAAGATGTTATCATCGCACCCCTACCCTAAAAAACCCAGCCCCATACCTCCTCAGTGCAAACACGAGAACTGTTAGATTGGTGAGGGATTTTTAAACCATAGCTCACAAATAACCCGAATTGAGGGCTTTCCGATTATTATGTACAACTCCTTCTCGTATTTGTTGCTCAATAAATAATAGTTGATAGTAGTCACAGAATTTGTTGCTGCGCGATTTCGACCTGAAGACCCCTCTCTGAATTTGTTGCTACGCGATTTTGACCTGAACACCCTTCCCAAAGTTTGTTGTTACGCGATTTCGACCTGAAGACCCTTCTCCGAATTTGTTGCTACGCGATTTCGACCTGAACACCCCTCCCCGAATATACTGGTCCTCGAATTTGACATGAATAAACGTCTCCGAATTTGTTGCTAAGCGATTTCGACCCTGAACACCCCTTTCTGAATTACTTCCTATGCAAACAATTCGGAGAGGGATGTTCAGGTCAAAATCGCGTAGCAACGCATTCAGGGAGGGCGTGTTCACGTCGAAATCGCTTAGCAGCAAATTCGGGGAGGGATGTTAAGGTCGAAATGGTGATCAGGTCATCCTGGCAGGTAACCTGAACGCCAAACATCCGGCATGGAATGCCGTAAAGTTACCGGAGCTGTGTTTCTAGATGTTGCCAAAGAATTTGACAAAGTATGGCACCAGAGCCTGCTTTACAAAGAGCACTTATAAGGCTGATAGCGTCATTTCTATCAAGTCGAAAATTTAGATTAAAACTAGAGGGCTCCCGCTTGATCGAGAGGCAAGTCCGGAGTCCAAGCGAAAGTACGCCAGAGTTCAGTAATTGCTCCCAAATTCTACATATTTTATGCACACAATGTGCCGGTGCCAGTTCCAATGTCATCGTAAACAAAGTGCAACTGTACGCAGACGACATTGCTAACTTATCGTATCGTCCTAAATAGGTCATACAACGCCTCCATAAGCCGTTCTGGACAGCCTCGATGTTTGGTTTACTTTAAATCAAAATTATGGTAACCTTTAGACTCAGGTAGAAAATTATTGAAAAAATATGTAGCAGAGCTCTTCGTGCTCCTGATTTTATTCGCAGACAAAGTAAATACTTCTCGGCTACGAAATACCAAATAGGGGAGACTGAGGATGGTTTGGACACTTATTACGTTTTATTATTTTTATTTTTTCGTAAAAGGTAAACTTAAGGATAGATAGTTTAAAATTATTAACCTTGATACAGGCTACTAAGATAGTAGATTTTAGTGTGCTTGGATCTGAGACTCGCTAAAAACATCCCTATAGGGTTACCAAACTCGAAAATTACGAAATTGATCATGACAATGAATTGTTGAAATACATGTTGAATTTGTTTCTATGCGAACAAATTCGGAGAGGGATGTTCAGGTCAAAATCGCGTAGCAACACATTCGGGGAGGGGTGTTCACGTCGAAATCGCTTAGCAACAAATTCGGGGAGGTTTAGTCATGTCAAATTCGAGGAGCAGCAAATTCGAGGATGGGTGTTCAGGTCGAAATCGCGTATCTACAAATTTGGGGAGGGGTGTTTAAGTCGAAATCACTTTGCAGCAAATTCGGGGAGGTATGTTAAGGTCGAAATCGCGCAACAACAAATTCTGTGACTATTATTTATTGAGCAACAAATACGAGAAGGATTTGTACATAATAATCGGAAATCCCTCAATTCGGGTTATTCGTGAGCTATGGTTTAAAAATCTCTCACCAGTCTAACAGTTCTCGTGTTTGCACTGAGGAGGTATGGGGGTGGGTTTTTAGGGTAGGGGTGCGATGATAACATCTTGCGTGAGACATATTTCGACAAAGTGCGTCGGTGATCAGAAATCGCCCGTTGCAACTAGAAAAGACCATACGAGTTACCTGTTGTCTCTGATGCTGGGATGGTATGGGGGGGGTTGTAGAATAAGGGTTGATGATTAGGCGAAGGGATTTTTACGATTCAAGAGAAACAAAATAGCAACAAATTATGGTATTTATGAAGTATTTTTCCAACACTCCGTTTATTAATTACCAACGTGGTTTTGCTAACTTGATCCTAAGCTGGCAGTGCAATCGATTCCGGCTAAACGGGTGGCGCAAAAAAAATCGGGAATGCGGCAACAAATTAGCAACAAATGATGGTATTTATAAAATATTTTTCCAATAATCAGTTCATTAATTACCAACGTGGTTTTTCTAGCTTGATCTCAAGCTGGCAGCGCCACCGATTCCGGCAAAACGGGTGGAGCAACAAAATCGGGAATGCGGCAACAAATTAGCAACAAAAGAGCACTAAATCCCTGACATAGTCCAAATTTTGTTTTCCGAAGTGGTCATTCCAGCTTGGGGTACGTTGAAACTTTGAAGATATTAGCATTTCATCAAATGATTTCAATATCTTTCTGGGGCCGATTCACCATGCTTATCGTTCTATGGTCTTTTTAAATATTATATTCAAATCAATGACGTCCGTCAATGTACCAAACTTGCAACAGATGTAGCAGATATCTAACTTGCAACAAAATATTTTTTCTAAATATATTCCTACAAAAAAAGCGAATATGTTACGTTCTCTTTTAACCAAATGTGAAGATAAATAGTAACCTATTTTTAACACACTAGATTTACATACAAAATTGCATATTATCTATTTTTACGTCCGGTAAAATATATAGGTAGGTATAGGTACTACAACCGATATCTGAAATTACGGTGTCTAATGAGAAATGAATTAGCATAGATATTCATATCAATAAATTAATAAAAGTCATCATAATTTTCAAAAAATTATATATAATTTTCTTTATTTAGTAAAATATGAAATCTGTCAAATAACGGGTTCCGTAAATCAAGTGTTAACTGTGCCCGTTGAGTTTGAATTTTCTTTTTAATTAGATACATCTATTGCAAGTTTTATACATTGACAGTAATTTACGAATTAGCTACCGTCATTTGGGGTGAAATTGATCATAAAAAAAAGGTTTTTGCGTGAATTTTCTCTATATCTCAAAGATCATTTTTGTAGTTAAGTTGTCTTGATAGATGTTAGTGTCAGGAAAAATATGCAATAATCAGAAAAGATTTGAAACTATGGGAAAAGAAAACATGTGTGAACAATTTCATACTACAAGTGGGGTGTCATTGATCACATAAAATTTAATGCATAAAATAAGGGGGGAGCTCATGCCCCTCTTTTCCATTGTCCACTCTGGGCAAGTGCCCATGGGGCGTCCTAGTTCCAGCCAGATCACCAACCAATAACCGATATTACCAGTTTTTCTGTTGTTTGATCCATTGCAAATTATTGAAGCAACGACATAACAAAATAATTATGATATAGAGTAATGTGCATAATCTGCATATCTTCGTGCATCCAATTATCTTTTGTATTGTTATAGCATATTTTATTCACTAAAAAAAAAAAAGAAAAACACTACACTGCAACTCTGAAATTCCCGCTAAAGGCATTGAAGTTTCTTAATTAATCTCATCCCGAATGTGCGATCAATCTCACCCACCAAACATAATTTCATTATAACTTCGAAACCTGATATTCGAAATGACTGAATTTTGGTATAGGGCATCCAGAAGCAACAAGAAATAGTTCTATACCGTCAATTTATTCGATAATAAATCATAATTTGGCTGACCTATCAAAGTTCTGAAAATTGTAAATCTCAGTGACATCAGCTACAAAATTTAAATGGATTATTCTACACAACACAAAATCATTTCATTGAATGCCCTGGTAAAAAGTTTCATTTTTTAAACTACATTTTTCCAATTGATTACATTTTTTTTTAATTAAAAAGAAACAATTATTTTTATAGACATTTATAACCGCAGCAGTGGATTGGTGTGATCTCTAGTTGATTTACAGAGCGGGAATTCTGGGTTCCAATCTTGGCCTTTACAGAAAATTTCTTAGCTGGTCATCCTTCCGGTGTGTTTATTATAAGTATGTGTGAAAATAACCTATACCATAAAAAATTTTAAAATAAACTCTAATATAAGACCAAAGTAATATTTATATAACAGAATTTTATTCTTATTTAGGGTTATTTATTCTTATTTATATATTCTTATTTAGGGTATTGTAAAACGTTAGATTTTAATAAACATTTATTCGGAAAATTAAAATTTAATTACAATAAGGAAGATGCATAATTTTTTTTTATTGCGTAGTTGGATAAAAAATACTAAAATATACTGGTTAATACTATTTAATTCATTTATGTTCGTTTCAATAACAATTTAAAAAATATTTAAAAATCCATTAATTTGAATCGAATGAAACGATCGCGCAATTCGCCATTTTATTGTGACGTCTCAGGGCACAATATTCATAGCTTGCTCCATGCTATTTAATGGCAGAGTTCTCTAGACATTAACAACTTCGGTAAAACTCGGAATTTTATCTCTCACTTTTTTGTAAAATTCTTTTAGTAGAAATTACTTATTTTTAATCCGGATTTGAATGAAATTATCCCGGAAGAGCACTAATTGGTAATAAATAAAATATTGCATTTTTAGTTCCCGTTTTGAATCCCCTGCGATATTATCAAGTTTGTCACAATGAATATATGAAAAAATAAGGTTATTTTAGGTAATTTTAAATGTCATTCTGACAGTTTTACATTTAAAATTGGTTATAAATTTTTTTAAAGTGATTACGAGTAATCAAGAGCGCGGACATTTATGCCTGATGACGTCAGACCTGTGGCGCTAGCGTTTATGGTCACATGATTTATTTTAAATAATCATTCAATTTTAAAATGGATTATTTATAACAAAATAGAATAAATAGAAGTAATTTTTGTTGATTTAATATTTAATATATTGGATTAATCTGAAAATACTATTTTAACTAAAATCTTTTATTCATGCATGTTCCTTATTATTTTAATATGTAAAATTGTATTAATATAATTAAATTTCAATATTTAATATATTTTGTATGCAATTGACTTTAATATATTCAACATATTGTCAAGTCGTCTGCGTTTTGTATATTATTTGCGGAAGTTCCACCAATGCTAAGGTGTCAAAAACATTGGATATTGAAAACATTGTGAAAGAGTTATTCTTCATAGATATATGATATTATTATATTATTGAACTGAAATTACTTACATTTTAGAATTAAAAAAGTGTAATATTCTGTATGTTAAATATGTGCCCCATGGTCCCCCTAATTATGAAAAACCCTGTCCACGGTACCGAAGTGATTAGATAATATTGGATATTATGCACCTGAAGTACACTTGAGTTCGAATTAAGATCATTCTTTGTTTCCAAAAAAACATTTCATGCCGTTAACAATGAAACAATGTATCAGATAGCGATGGATTTAACGCAAGACAATGGGGCATGGTATTTAATTTTTCGTGTTTATTTTGTATTGGCATTATTTATTATGATTTAAGTATTATTGAAACATGAAAAAGTGTTTTGAAGTCTTGCGTTTATAAAAAATGCTGTATCATTTACAAAAGATTATGATAAAATGTATTAAGGTTATAGTTCACTTGAAAAAAATGATAACATTCTAATTTAGGGATAGCTTTTTAAATTGTATATTAAAAAACAAAAAACATAAAAAGAAATATGCGAAAAATTAATATAAATTTTAGAGTCCCTAAATTAATAAACTATCACTATATTAAAGAATTAACCATACACTGACGTTCTTTCACGCAATCGGATTTATATGAAAATCCGATGCGGCCATCCACATGACTTCCTTGTACACCTATTACTTCGTAAAATCCACAAAACTTCCGTCAAAATCTGAAAAAGTGCCCTCTTGGCACCTACAATCAAAACCAAAAATAGGAGGTGTACAACTAGATAATGCCATAAGAGTCAAATACAAAATTTCAACTTTCTACTACTTACCGTATTTGAGTTGTACGACTTACATTATGTCCGTACAACCGTACGTACGCACTTACGTACTGACGTCACGACGGAACTAGTCAAAATGGATTCAGGGAAGGTCAAAATCTTAAACCGAAATTTTTCGGGATTACAATACTTCCCTTTTACTCTAACTGAAAATATTTCAGTTTCAAAAAAAATCAGTGTTATTTTTGGAAAGTAGAAAGAAACGAAAATTGATGTGTGAGTGTATGGGTACCATTAGCGTTTCAACAACATATTTCATGCGTATGCGCAGGTTTTCAAGTAGTAGATTTACATTCGGTATAATATAAATAAGCAGGCGTAATAAAAGTCAGTCTGTGTACTGTTACATTCAGTGCAAGTGAGTTTGACGTCTTTCATTTTAATTTTGATAATTTAACCATAATGGCTGGTCGAGATAAGGCTGCTAATCAATTAGTAGATTGGAAACAAAAAAACAAGGTAAACTTATTTTTATTTTCTTGATATAATTTAAAATTTGACGTAATATATTTACGAATATTACGGAAAGTCTAATTATGGAAATTTTACTTATTTACAAGCCGGTTTTCTTAATTAAAAATTGACGTTTCATTTGCACAATTAAAAGTATCAAGTTTAAAATCGTATAGGCTAGACCTCGTGCGACACATAAACAAACTTATTTGCAATTTCAGTAGCGGACTAGAAATAAATTTTAGGGAGTGCTAAATAATCGTTCATAATTTACTTCAATAAAAGGTTACTTTTAGAATACTAATTGAAAGCTTTATCAATACAAACATGAACTTGGGTTCCATCAAATTACTAAACTGCGTAGGTGCCCATTCTTATTTATATATTAATTTTATAGGTACAACGTATTACTTATTCGCTAGTAAATAATTCAATACGACTGTAATTGCATTCAAATATATGCTGTTTTTTTTTTATTTTCCCACTGACTGCAGGTTACTGGAAAGAAAAATTTTGCCATTGCGGTTGCTCATAATTATAATTTTAAATTAATCGTAATCACACATACATATTATGTAAATAAACAAAATATTTTTCATAATATACATACGTCAATTTAAATTAACTATTTCAATTTACAGAATATGCCAATATTTTTGTTTAATTTTAATTAATTTAATTATATAAAATATATTAAAATCATTTATATTCACAACAATTATTTCCCATTTGTAAAATTTTGTCTCCACAGTATTTACAAAATTAATAGAATATTTCATTTACGCAACCAACATTACGTTTTTTTTAAATTCAACTTTGCCGGTTTGTACAGTTTCGTGACCTTGTAAAAGAAATTTCTTCAACTAATAGGTTCAATAAACTTAAAAAGCTTGAAATTTCTTAATCTGTAAACATTTTTTTAAAAGTATGGCATCGTAGATTTTTTTTAAATCATTATTAGAAATAAATTTAGGGACGTTTCAAAATTTCATCAAGTAAAACTCAAACATTTTGAGTACAAATTTGAATTGATTTTCATATTGTTTCTAAATTATCAAACGGAATTGTGATTTATCATAGAGTCAACAATGTAAAATAATTTTAGATAATTATATTTGATGATAATAATAATCAAAAAAAATTCTGATTATTGTAATAAAATGTAGCTATGCAGATTATTAATTTTATTTCAATTTCGTGCGTTTTGGGGCATATATTTTATATTATGCAATCGATGTATTTGCTCCCTATTCCAGAGGCCTATCAAGTCGGTTATTTAGAATTTTTAACGTTACATGTCTAGAACCGCATTTAAATTTTACGGGGTAATAATAGCCATACAATGAAATGACATTTTAAATAACAAATAGGTATGTTCATAATTATTGTAAGATAGAATTTCTATCTTGGAAAAGAACAGTTTTACAGTTCCTGTGCACTTGTACAGTTGACACACTTATTGCAGTGGCGTACCTTTAATGTATAAAAAAGTTTATTTCCTAATTGCTTATTAAATACTAGCTGTTAAATTATTTATTTAGTGCAGGTACCTATAATAATATAGTTTATGCATTTTTAATTATTGCAAACAATGATGCGAATACACTAATTTGCTCGTATGTTTACGTAATCTTGTTACCATTAGTTTATGCATATTTTAAGAAAACCCATTTAGCACAATAATAATGATATAAACCCAGTCCTTGAATTTTGATTAACCAACTGCAAAAAATATTAATACCGGTTTTGTTGGTGTTTATTTTTCATTATTATTTTTTATCCCCTATTTCGCTTTTAATATTGATAATAATTTTTTTCCATGTTAGTATCTAAATAAATACACCCATTGCGGATTTAACTTACATTATATTATTTTAATATGTAGTTGATAAAGTTTATGTATATAAATAATGATAACAAAATGCAGATATACCCTATTGCTGAACATTGTAGCACAAAATTTTGTACCTCTTTTTCGTAATGAACCAAGTACAGCTTTTATTGGATTTTATAGCTACACAGCTATTATGTTATTGTTAAAAAATATTTTATGGAACAGTTTATTTAAAAAACTGCAAGTTAGATTTTTAAAAAGATGGCCCCTAACCTCTCCTAACATCTTAACGGACCCAGGCCATACGCTGCAACCTTGAAAAAATTAAAGCTATGTTGACCTTAACTACTCGAAAACAATATAAAAATAGAATTCCAAAAGTACAATTTCATAATCTTTTGTTAAATTGAACTATCACTTGAATTTAATTATTTAATGATAATTAGAAGTAGTACAAAAAAAAGGAAATTGGACTTGTATTATTATATAAATTTCTAGTCTTATTGTTATAAGAGTTGTCTAAATATTCCCAACAAAAATTTTGTTTTTTAACTTTTGAGCATGATGTGTTGACGAAAGTATCGTAATTTCAAGGACAACACCGAACAAACTTATAAATTTTAATTAATAAAATGAATCTCTAATCCTTTCTATTGTTGGAACCGACATCAAATATATTATTTATACAATTTATGATTCTATATCTTCGAACACAGATTGCATAGACCTAGAATAATTATTCCTGTTTTAATTTTCTCGACCAAAAAAATAATTGGGGCGAGATAATATAAAAATTACGTTTACCCAAGGGGTTAAATGGATTTCAATTAATCTTATTAGACTTTTTAATAATTTCACTTGGAAATAATATCTACTATTTTATAGAAATTAAATGAGAGTATAAAATATATTTTCGACTTTTACCATTGATTACTTTTTTTTTATTTGTCTTGCTATCTTATCGCTCAGGTTAAACTTAAATAAGTTGGAGATAAACTTGATGGTGATAGGTACTTGTTTTCGTAAGATGCAGTCATTAATTTAATTATACCTTAATTTGAATTATATTTCCATATCACCGTGCTGGATATTATTACGTTGACGGAGAATTACCACATAAAATTTTTAACCACAACAACAAAATTACTTTTATGCGAATGCTGTGATTAAAAAAGTTGTAAGGATAAACCGCACTGAAAGTACCTTCTGTTAAATTTTAATACATTGATACGATATAGGACAAGTATAATAGTAATAGTATATCTAATATATAAATTTTATTATAAAATTTTAATATTTAATGGATAATAATATGTTCTTTATACTTGGGCAACGATTCCTTCCATTGCAAGAATCTCGATTTGATTATTCATAATATCCATCATACTTATTAGAATTTATACTTGTGGTGAAAAAATGACATTCATAATATTATCATGAATGTACATCCCCATATTATGAATTAGTTATTGTGATTCACAATTTTATTTACTTGCAATATTGTGGAAATGATATTACAATTTCTTTCAAGAAATTATAATTTCTTCAAGTGAAAATACTATGTATGTTATTTGGGATGATATTTGCTATTTTTTTTATGAACTAAATACGCAAAACTGCAGTGATATAATTTCTTTATCGTTTATTCTGATCTCAATAGATCAAAATTGAATTAGAAATAATTTAATCTCAAGTGAACAATAAATTGTCTGTAATCAGGTGTCAATTTATTATTTTGGGTATACTTGAGTATCGACCAATTATTTTTAAATAACCACTTGTATTTTATATCAAATTATATATAGCTACATATACATACCTATATACTTAAGATAAAGCTATTATAATTAACCCATTATGTTTTAAATTCTTAATTATAGTAATATTTCCAACAAAGACTATTGTTAAACTCTGTAGTTCTTTTTTTAAATTCAATACAAAATAATATACAAAACATGATAAATTTAATGTAAAAATCAAATAACATTTTTTATCTATATATTAACAATAATGACATCGCCCACAGTGCGATCTTATTAGACTTGAGATCACTGCAGTTTTACTGGATAGATAAATAAAAGGTCAACAAAAGGACCAATCCGATATTTAATGATGATGCCTTTAATGAACGATTAAAAAAAATCTATAGCATATATTTTTTAACCAAACCCTTGACAAGGTCAGAATGTATCATCTCTTCCTATATAATTATAGGTAGTAATTGGCTATGAAAAATTACTGCTGTTCAGGATTTTTATTTTAATTTCGTTTAAATAAAATTGCAATCAAGTATCACGTTACTTGAATAATTACAAGTTTTATAAGAAATTGGTGCGATTTATACTTAATTGGATTTCTTATGTTATATAATTTTTAATTGCCATATTATCTTTACATTGCATGCAAACATGAAATATCTTATTGGTTACCTTATCTAGCAGAAGTGTTGTTTTTCTAACATATTTACTTATCTATATTGTAGATTGATTGTACCTAACGTTTTTAATTCAAACATCCTTATAAGTTTAAAATATTTTTCCAAAGTTTTTACGAATTTTAAAGGTTTTCCAAAATTTAAAAAAAAAATCTTCCCTGCTCACCCTGACCGCGCCAGGTCGAGTTTAGCTGCTTTAAAGTGCAAACACGTTTTTATAATATGTACCTGCACTTCATTACATAATAACAATTTTATATGTAAAATAATGTAAGAGTTCAATCACCTAAAATCTTAACGTTGACATTACTCACCGGTCGGTGAAAGTGTGGAGTAGAGCAACTGCATTATAATTTTTCAAGTATATATGGAATAATATTCAGCAGTATAACCTTTGGCTAAGAGGATTACACAACAAGTGGATACTCCCAAAATTTCAGTCATCCATTTTAATGTTTTATAATATTTTGTAAAAGTTACAATGATTTATGTATGATGATTGTTAAAAATAAATTGCTGCGCCTTTCCGTCCATCTCCGTCAGCTATCTAACTGCTTCTCATTTCTTAACAACTTTTGAGCTAGATTACATAATTATTTTCATTAAATTAATTAAAAGATTATAATATTTTTTTGAAAATAATTACAGTTTCTACTTCTTAAATGTTGAAATATAACCGTTGCTTGTAAATTGTAAAAATTATTTTTTTGCATAAATAAATAAAAATTATACTTTTATTAATTTTTAAATAACTATTGTTTATTTATATTACAGGAAACCGCATCTGCCGCAACCGGATATGGAGCACCATTAATAAAGAAAGATGCCGTTTTAACTGTGGGTCCCAATGGACCTATCTTGTTACAAGATAATCATTTCCTGGACGAGATTTCGCATTTTGATCGTGAACGTATCCCCGAACGTGTAGTACACGCCAAAGGTGCTGGAGCGTTTGGATATTTTGAAGTTACTCATGATATTACTAAATATTGCGCCGCTAAAGTTTTCAGCACTATTGGAAAGAGAACTCCAATTGCAGTTAGATTTTCCACTGTAGGAGGTGAATCCGGTTCAGCAGATACCGTTCGCGATCCTCGTGGATTTGCACTTAAGTTCTACACCGAGGATGGAATTTGGGATTTAGTAGGAAACAACACCCCAATATTTTTCATTCGTGATCCTACCCTCTTTCCCAGTTTTATTCACACTCAAAAGAGAAACCCGTCGACTCACCTTAAGGATCCCGACATGTTTTGGGATTTCATCACGTTGAGACCAGAAACTACTCACCAAGTTATGTTTTTGTTCGGCGATAGAGGTATTCCTGATGGTTATCGCCATATGAACGGATATGGTTCTCATACTTTCAAAATGGTTAACGACGATGGCAAAGAGTTCTATTGTAAATTCCATCATAAAACTGCTCAGGGTATTAAAAATCTTGATACAACAAAAGCTGGAGAATTATCTGGCAGTGACCCTGATTATTCTATTAGAGATTTGTACAATGCTATCGCCAATGGCCAATATCCATCTTACAACATGCACATTCAAATTATGACCATGCAACAAGCTGCATCATGCAATTTTAATCCATTCGATTTGACAAAAGTTTGGCCTCAAGGTGAATATCCACTTATTCCAGTTGGAAAGCTTGTGTTGGACCGTAATCCTGAAAACTACTTTACCGATGTAGAACAAATTGCATTTGCACCTTCGCATTTGATTCCTGGCATTGAACCATCGCCTGATAAGATGTTGCAAGGACGTTTGATTTCGTATTCCGATACCCATCGTCATCGTTTGGGTGCCAATTATTTACAATTGCCTGTTAATTGTCCATTCAAAGTTAGAAATTATCAAAGAGATGGCCCTCAAGCTATTCATAATCAAAATGGTGCTCCCAACTATCATCCCAACAGTTTCAGTGGTCCAGAAGACGATATCCGCGCTGGAAAATTGCAACCACCAATTTCAGTTTCTGGTGAAATTCTTCGTTACGACAGTGGAGATGAGGATAACTATTCACAAGCACGTGTATTTTATCAGAAAACTTTGGACGAGCCACAAAGAGCACGTCTTGTTGCCAATATTGCTGGGCATTTGAAGGATGCATGCGATTTTATTCAAGAACGTGCCGTGAAGAACTTCGGTCAAGTTGATTCCGATTTTGGAAGAAGATTAGCTGAAGCCTTGAAAAAGCAAGCCAAACCACACGCTAATTTGTAATTCTTAAATAACCTACATACTTTATATTTTTGATGGATTGGGTACTTACTAATTATATGTTACTGTACGGGTAGGTTTTTGGTACTTGATATACTTCATGTTGTTTTCACTGCATAGTAGTAGTTAATTATTCAAAACCCACTCAATTTATAGTCATTGTGATTGTGAATAAATTTTTATTGTTTGAGCCTGCATTTGGGCATTTCAGATTTTCTTTGTTTATCATTGTTTAGATTTGTTTGTTTACCTAGATATTCAGTAGTCATGTAATTTTTTAGTACTTTATGGTTCATCATTAATAATAATAATAATAATAACATACCTGTTATACCTATGAATTTATATATGCAATGTTGGGAAAAATATGTATTATATCAGTATGTTTGTAATTTTTATACAAATAAAGGGTTTTCTAATTGCACTTGTTCGATTTATAGCTACATTATTGCATGTAATTACTTGCCAATATGTTAGATACAGCATGCGGAGAAAAAGAGACACAACAATTTTCAATTGTTAATCATTGATTTGCATTGTTTTTACGAATTGGACGCGTTTCTAGAATAGAACTTGATAATATTTAAATATTTATTTTGCATGGCAAGGAGTATTTTGGTAACACCAAAAGCAATTTCATATTTTTATTTCTAAACTTTAACAATAGTTCAATATTAATTTATAATTTTTCCATAGTATTCTTTAATTTAATTACTGGTTTTCAATCGTGTGAATTAATCCTGTTATGCAAATATATGCTTTTGTTCTTTTCTTGGTTTACATTTTATATTACTTATTTATAAACATTCTCATGTAAATTTATTTATAAAATTTTCATACATTCTATAATTTGCCTTATACCTACAGATTTTATGGAAAATGTAGAAAACGACTAATATAGTATTTGTATTCACCTGTATTATTTGCTCACGGTTGGGAGTTTTATAAAAGTGTTAATGTTTAACCTTGTGCTTTATTGATAGTCATCGCAAAGTAAAGTTTTAAGAGAAATTGGAGACATTTAAATTCGTAAGGTTAGTCCATTGTTATCATAGGAATCCTTGGAATGTAAACAATATCACCTTTCGCACAGCCAATTAAAATTTCAGCTTCAAACGGGTACTTTGAGTACCAACTTTTCTCTTAAGCTTATATGGCTGGGAGGAAGCCTAGGTGGATTTAGGTATCAAACATACCGAAAATCTATTCATTCATGCCCAAAACCGAGTCGTTTCCAGGAGTTAAAATTAAGAGCTACTCTTAACTAGTCGCTGGCTTTCTCTGAAATTTTTGATATTTTTCTGGATAAATGGTGAAAATTTATACATCATAATTAAATCCATCCATTTCCCTACTTGTCTATGGAACTGAAGTACCACTTCCATTTTCTACTTTTATATCATGCAAATCATAATTGTCATCAGCTCTTATTGGGGTTTGGATTTGTTGTGAAGTGGGTTCCTGCACTCGTTCGGAAGCATTACGAACATTTCTGCTATCGGTTGTTTTTTTTTTGTTTTCTCTACAAAGACGCTGTCTTTTGGCAACCATAGAAGAACGACCAAGATTTGATTTTCTCTTTACCATTTTGAAAGGAAACTAAAACGTACGAAACAAAAGATTAGAAAGTGAAGTGAATGTGGTTAAAATGTTTGTTTTTCTACCTGTTCTTGCTGCTAATCTCTTCTCTCTTCTAAGATATAAAGATTTTGTGGGCTGAATACTCGTAAGCACGCCACATAAAGTTGCCCATGAGAAAAACAGTTTTTTTTTCAGGATTTGTCTTGAACGAAGAACAGTCAACCCCAATAAAACAATTAAAAAATCAGAAAATATTAATACTACTTACCAATATAACAATATATTTCGTATTCACACTGAATACATTAAATTTATTAACCACTCTGTCAAAATCTTATGTCTTTATGGAATAATATTGACTTAAAAACAATTGAAGCTTAGCCCCCCAAATATTAATTGCCTGAAGCTAGTGTCGGTGGTTTCATCGGTAAAAAATGTTTTAAAATAAAAGATGTAAAGAGCTAAAAAAAAAAGATAGTTATTTGTTGTGTAACCCCCGAAAATATTGAACCTAGTTGCGCCTATGCTTACAATTCCATTTCAAATCATGCAGGCTGGGTAGACCTTACGTTCCGGAATTTGTTTTCGCTAAAATTTTATTTTTTTCCAAGTTAAATAATCCGGTCGCGACCCATGGATTAGGAACTGCTGGTTACATTATTTTTATTAAAATTACTTCCGGTGCAGCCCAGTTCATACTTCATATAGGGGAGGCTTATGTTCAACACTGGATTACTAAAAGGCTCTTAAAAAAAAGAAGATTGTTAAAAGGGGGGGGGTCAAAAATGTAATAAGGTTCCCGAAAAAATGCATCTTAAAAACAAACAAATGTGTTCTTTGCGCACCTCTATATGTTCGGATACGGTTCTGTTCTAAAGTATGCACATTGGCAACTTATTTCTCGAGTTTTTGGACACCCTTTATATAAAATACAATTTATGTAAATAAAAAAATACCTACGTTAATAAACAACATAATTGATGTTAACGTAATTGAATTTTCCACGTGATTAATATGTTTTTTAGTAAAACGTTATCAATATAATAAATAAATCAAATTACTTTCGAATGATAATTCCGAAAAAGGTCGTCACCTTAATCGTCGCTAATCTACGAGTCGCACCCAACTGTAACGGCAAAGTTGTACATGCGAAAATTCACGCTTATGTGAAGTAACATAATAATAATAAAGCAAGTATTTTGCACTTCACCGAAGCGATAAATGCTCAACTTTTATGCTATGCGATGTAAAAGAACGAGCAACTTACTTTTTCAAATTTCCCGCCATCAAGAAAATGAAACCAACGCCTCCCTTGATCTCGGACATTTTTGTAACCAATAGTGCATCCGGCATCGCCAACTAATGGAACAGCTGGCGTGGTGGAAAGCCAGAAATACTTTTGTATCGTTAATAATCGCTGTGGAATTAGTTTAATATGTAAAATCGTTCTTGAAGTGCCCTTTTTAGTGATGGAGAACTCAAACTCGGAAGGTGTCGTCCTACCGGACATTGACGAAGCCGAACATCTTGCGAGTGAGCACGATGGCGGCGAGAATGGCGAAACCATTGTGGAAACAAAAAACTCCAGAATTTCTGTACAAACCGTTCGACATGGGGGTATCACGGGAGTTCCTGTTAGTGTTCCAGTGGGTTCCCTTATCGCAAGTACGTTCAATGTTATCACACAAGAACATCTACCGCACTTTAAGCCTATGCTGTGTGTGGACAATAATGGGTACTTAGCAACAGACGGTTCAGGTGGTGAGTTAAAAACTATTGTTATACAAGATGACGGTGGTGGCACTATAGCAACACCAGTTTCGGTATCCAATTCGGTTGCAGCTGTGTCAGGTTCATGGAGCGAAGCAGCAAGTATGCCTGTCTTACCGGTGCGCTGCAAGAATACATCGGCAGAATTACACAAAAGTCGTTTCGGGTCTGGAGGTAGAGGCCGATGTATAAAATTAGCCAACAATTGGTACACGCCTAGTGAATTCGAAGCCCTTTGCGGAAGAGCATCGAGTAAAGATTGGAAACGAAGTATTAGATTTGGCGGTCGAAGCCTTCAAACACTTATAGACGAAGGTATTATATTTCCTCATGCCACCAGTTGTACGTGTGCGGCGTGTTGTGACGACGAAAGTGCCACAGGCCCGGTTCGTTTATTCACACCATACAAACGTAAACGAAAGAAAGACATCGATAATATTGTCAAACGTAGAGAGTTGAGTGGCGAAGACAGTGAAGATAACCAACACATACAAACAAAAGAAGAAGCGTGGCAAAATTTAGCAGAAGGTTTAGATTCAAATGAATATCAGTTAATGGAACCGATCAGCAACACCGATCCTACTCTAGTACTTAAAAGACTGGAGGACATCGCTTCAAATATTAGTAAACTGGCAGGGGAATTTAGACGAGGTATCGAGGAAGTGAAGGAAGCGTGGAAAGGTCAATCGGATAAATTTCAAAGAGAGAAAGATTCCGCAGTACTTGCAGCTCGTGTTGAAGCACAGGTGGCAGCTTTACAACCACCCGATGGAAACACAGATTCTACTTTACAACCTGCTTTAGATAACGAACATCATAAGAAGGTAACTTTATGTACATATTTTGTAGAAAATTATTTGTGTTATTCCTGCTTTCCAGTACTATTAAAATAATTCTAAGTTTAAAAAATCTAGAAATTAATGCATTTATATTTAATAGAAATTCGTGTCAGTTTTGGAAATTACCCTCACTATTCTTCATTATATGACATTGAATTTTTTTCCATGAAAATTTTCTAAATTCGTATGTATAAATTTATTTTAAACTAAAATAATTAGTATCAACTACGATGAGGGTGAAAATTCCCAAAGCAATTTATTATTACCTACATAAGATTAATAATAATCATATTTATTAAGTGATAAATAAATTACATTAGCATTTAATAATTTGTAATAAATTGAAATTCCAATTTAAAGAGTGGACATCAGCCAAGAACTGCTGGTTTTCATCTCAACTTATTCTAAGAATTCTGAAACTCAAACTTCATATTGTGCTTTTTCTGTCAGGACTTTATTTGTTTTCCTGTAGATGAGAGGGGGGGGTGTCTTTGTAATCTTATGTACCCTTATGAAACATATTAAAAACATTATTTTTACTTAATTAATAGAAGTTCTTCAGGGGTAGTCACGGGTGATATTACACGAGGCAGGAGATGTAAGAAAATATTTGTGAGATGTGGTCTACATATTAGAAAACATCGGTGGAATGTGGTGGAATATAAAAATATAATATATCTGGTGAGATTTTCTTGGATTACCACTAAGACTTAAAAAAATCAGATATGGGATACACATTTTTGCCTTGTGATTTACCCCTTTGGCGCTTTGTTAATGGGAGGAAAATTTTTTTATGCGCATTCAGACTGCTAAACCGATCTCATTGTATTGCTTCCAATTTGGCAACTCCCAGTACTGTCATTTCCCCCCAAGGTTTTATGATTATACAATAAATAATATTGCCAATATTTTCAAATATTGCAGTAGTATTGACAATATTATTGATGGTGCGGTGTAAGGTGCTTGCCTCTAAGTAAATAAGATTAAATACCTATCTAGAACAATACGTAGTAGATATTTTAACATCCATGCAATGTTATCAACACATCTATCGTATTATCTTTACATTATTTAACTATGATTATTGTAACTAAGGAAAGATGTACTTTTATTATTAGACCTTCCGCTTATGCCATATTTTCTAAAAAATTTCCTACATCCTTAAAATAATCTTAAAATTAATACAAAAGGTTTAAATTTCTAAATTTTATCTTTAAATTTAAATTAAAAAATATATTTGTAATATTTTTCTAATTTCAATTCTTAAAATACTAATTGAACTGGTAATGATTGATGTTCGAGTTCAAAAATCTAATACTTACACCAATTCTCACTGATTTACAGTTACACATTTTTGTGCAGATAGGTAATATTAAGATTTATTTTGAGTTGATTTTAATTTGAGTGGGGGAAGGGCATAATAAAATTTGTCATATAAATAAAAAAAACCAGCTTATAAGGGTCGAGTATTATGTTCTTTCCCATCTTGACTTGCCAATTAACATTATAATTATGTAGTTTGCAATTTAGAAACCAATTTAATGAAAATTTCCGTATTTCTACACAACTTAATAAATCTTACCCTTGAATTTCAAAATGATATCTTCAAGGTCTGTTTTTCTTTTTTGAAATTATAAAAATATGTAAGAAACCCTCAAGATATGTTTTGAATGAATTTTTTCCCAGAAAGATTTAGCACTCAGATAGTTTTGAGGTTTCTTTAGCAGAAATAAGAGGATTTCATTGAAAATATTGCGTTGGAAAGTATTATCGTGTTTTAGCGACGTGTGCAGCATTGGTTTTGACGTCGTAGTCTGTCTGTGTCTACCGTTCATCCTTAATTATGCAAAGTGTGTACTAAAAAATATTGTATCTAACTGATTAAATAGTGGCAAATCTGACTTTAAAGTTTCTTATGCTAATGGATCTACTAAAATTTTAAAAGGTGTAAAAAAATCAAAAATAAATATTTGGGGGCTATACTGCCCTGCTTAACGAAAGTGCCGTATGTACAAAACAGCCATATTGAGATATTCGACTTCTTAGATTTAACTTTGGCCAAGAAACCGTAGGGCCAATGGCGTAGTGAAACACGTATTTCTTAAGTAACTTTAATATTTTGAATTTTCTACAATGGTCAAATTTCATACATAACAATGTTTTCTGCTAGAAAATCCATTATATTGGTATACTGCAGCAATTGCATTGCAATTACGAGAATAAAATGTCGTATGTGCACGCACATACTGACAAGTGCTAACGAAGAGTGCGGTATATACAAAACATATGCTGCACTTTTGCTTAGTATACTGCAGATACTGCGTTTTTATTTAGTATTTATACCAAATTTTGTATATACGGCAAACACCATCTACGAATAATTCCACTAGTTGTGGGAAATACGTCGTTTTTGTTTGGTAAAGAGGTAGCAGACTGCTCGTAGTGTAAAAATATATCAATAACTCATTTTGGCCATTTTTGCACATACGGCACTCTCGCTAAGCAGGGTAGTATAGTGGATAAAGATGGTGTAGGTAAAAAAGAAATGGATCAAAGAATATTGAAAGCACGCAAAGTACTGGGATCACTTAATTCGGTCTAGTGGGACAAGAACATCTCTAAAGCTACTAAAAAGAGAATTGGTAGAACTATGGTAGAGTCCATTCTTACATATGGAAGTGAAGTGTGCGCAATAAGAGAACACGAAAAACGCAGATTTAGAGCGGTAGAGATGGATTACTTACTACGTAGTGCCAGGATATCGAGAACGCAAAGAGTAAGAAATGAGAAAATCCGAAACATATAGACACAAGTAGAGGATGTAATACATAGAATAGAAATAAGAGGCCTTAAATGGTTTGGACATTTACTGCATATGGAAGATAAAAGATGGCCAAAAAATATATTTTTATGGAAGCCGCCAGGAAGGAATAAGAGAGGACGTTTCCGAAAGTTGTAGAATGAGGGCATGCGAAAAGCAGTGCAGGATAGAGGTCTGGATGAGAGAATTGTACACGATCTAGTCTAGAGGTTTTGAGATTGGAATAAGGAAAGCAGCTAAATGTTGTGTAGTGAATGTATAATATTGATTTTATAATGTATGTAAACATGACTAAACCCAAAATAAATACATATAATTCTTTATTAACGATCTTCTACCAAAATGTCAGAGGTCTACGTGTTAAACTAAATAGTATGAGAATCATACCTTACTGGGATGACTTTGATGTTGTAGTTTTTACTGAAACTGGTGTACACAGAGAGATTTCTGATCAAGATCTACAAATTTTAATATTTATTGCACAAATAGGTCGTTGTCTACTAGTGCCTCTGGCGGATTGGGTGGAGTGCTGATAGCTGTAAAAAAGCATTTGATTTGCCAATGTCAAGTAACTGATGAAGCACTTCATAAAGTTTTGTTACGGTGAGTGATATGAATTCAAGTGTTGTTGTAGGTTTTGTTTATTTCATACCGACATATTCATTAAATTGCTATTTGAGTTTCATTGAATCTGTCGAGGATCTCTATGAGAATAATGTAAATGCATTCTTTTACATTTTTGGTGATTTCAACTTACTAAAAACAACTTGACTAATGCCCGGTTTCTTCACTCATAGATAAACTGCCGACAAGTATTAATTGTCGACAAAGCAAACTTTGGTTTTTTCATTATTGTAAAAGTAGCCGACAAAAATACTAGGGATATCTTAAAAATACATTTGGCTACATTACATTGAGCATGTGTTAAAGGTATAATAATGTGGTTATTTTATGTCAGTTCATCTTATTAATCTAATAACTTACATTTTAATAAATAAAAGAAATTGTTTTGTAGCTGGTTTACACTGCCGACAACTTGAGGAAATCTGGCATAAATTATGTGTGGTGTATCTATCACACATTTTCTTTGCTTGATCATTACTGTACCTTGAATAATTTATTTCAATCAAATTGTATTAGGAACTACAATACAAACTACTCTGAATATATTTTTTTCAACTAAAATTGTTACTTGCTGCTGTAGGGTTACACTACTATCTCTTGATCAACACCACTTGGCGTTTTTTGTTTAATCGACTTCTCGTACGATTGACATCTCTTTACCTTTGGAGGATGATAACTGTTGTTCTGACTTGAAGAAAACTGACTTAACAATTTCGATGCACGAAATATATTGTTATATATTTGATGACTGTGCTCCTCTGAATGCAATGGCCAATTCACTATATTCTGATTTTCTTCAAGGTATTATTGTTTCGTTCCTTTAAAATGTTCTTTCCATCTTGGTACTCGAAAGATCTCAAAGGTGCAATTTCAAATAAAAAATATAAGCAGAGTGCCTCTTTAGAATTTAGATGATTATAAGATTATTAGTAACTAATTTATTGACTTACTCTCGTTACGTATTCGAAGCTATCGACAATGCCAGTCAGATTAACTCCTTGTACATGGATTATTCTAAATCGTTTGATAGTGTCAACTGTAATATTTTAATAAACGAATTAAAATTCATTACCAGAGTCACGAAGAATTCACTCCCACTGGTCTCACTAAATACTTTCTATCCATCATACATGCACCAACTTTTAGTACAAGGCAAAATGTAACATTTTATGTTTCATCTACTCACAAGCTACATTTTATTACTCCTCAGTAAGGAGAACAATGTTAAATGTAAACAAGTACTGCACTTCAATGACTTCTCGACTTTGTTTCATTTGCAATGCAAAACGTGCCTACCTAGGAGATTACAATGATTTCTTTTCTGTTTTATCTTTTTTTCAAATTTTTGAATCTACTTTTGTACTATATTTTAATTTAAATCAATAATATTACATATTATACTATAATATATTACAGTTGAGCTCGCTTAATGTGATTACATCGGGACTTGGGATTTTTTATAACAAAAAAAGAAAAAAAATTTTATTGGTTATTTATTAGTATCTACAATAATAATTATTATCTATTAATTAATAAGAAAGAAACCTTAAAAAACTTATCTAGAGTGTTGTTTCTCTCTGCTGTACAAAGAGTATATTGTTTATAAAACGTTCATACTGATAATGCATTTGAACATTATAAACCGCATAATGCAAGTGACATCTTACCATCAAATCATTAAATTATACAAAATAATATGAAAATCAACTCCTTTGCTTATGGGAGAAAATAATCTTAAGAAGAGTTTGATAATATAAACCGAATTTATGATTATATTATAAACGATGTTTTTTGTGTGAAAATCATATACATCCTTTCCGTTCCTTGCAAAAGTGATAACAATACCCAAATGATAACATTAACCGTGATTCCAATAAGGAGGTTCCACTGTATTTATAGTATACATAACTTTGTATGTTTATCTCAAATGTTTAATTTTAATTGTATTGTGTTATGTATAGTTTATGCAAAAATTGGCTATGGCCGTTAATAAATATATGAAAGATATCACTTTGACATTAATTTAATGGTAATATTTTTAAAGTTATTTGGAAATTTATACCTGCTATATTTTTAAATTCCAAGGTTAATATTAATAATTTACCTTACCCTTAATTATGAATGTTTTGTTCTGATTTTTATTTATATTTGCTTGAAAACGAGCAAGTTTTGAAAATTCTTAATTAAAATCTAGAAAGTTTTTTGTGGGAAACCTGTGTAATTATTGCTTCAGTAATTTGTTCTTATTGGCTGCCAATATTATTAAAAATTAAATTTGTTAACGTCTTATTTTTGTTTTAGTGTGCAAATTGTAATCGTGAAGCGTTAGCAGAATGTTCTTTGTGTCGAAGAACTCCTTATTGTTCAACATTTTGTCAACGTAAAGATTGGGGATCACATCAAGTTGAATGTGTTCGAGGCGTCACCACAGATGGAAATCAGCAGTCAATTATGCTTATTGTTGAAAGTACTGATCAACAATAAAATCAAATCATGATGAACTAATGAACGTTAATATTGAAAGTACATCAGTTTGCTGCAGCAATTACTTTGCATATTACACATTTCAACTAAGCAGAATTGTTGTTGGTAATTAATTGTAAAAGGTTGCAAATTTTTTATGAAAACATTAATTTTAGTGTAGTCGCCGGCGACTAGAAAACGTTTTTATCAAAAATATGACTGATTTTCAAGTTTTCGTACAAGAAACTAGAATATTGCAAAACTTAAGTTGTGTTAAAATAATTTGTCTACAAATGTGGGCTTTGGAGTGAACAGCAGACTTATACATCAATTCCTGCCATTAATTCCCTTGCAATTCCTAGTTTTTTTACACTGAAATTCCTATACAGTTTACTCCTTGATGTATGTCAAATTGTTAAAAATCATCACAAAATTGTACAATATACTTATTTTTTTTTATCTGGTAACGTCTTTAATCAAGGCGAAGGAACTAAAAATCTTGCTTGCTTGAAAATTTGCAAATCAGACAAATAGTTGATTCTCCATTTTTGGAAAGGCAATTACTTTAATTAACAGTTATTGAACTACTTATGGTGTATCAATAAATGTGTTGCAATTTTGTTTATATATTTTTTTGTTTATTGTACATAAAGTATTGCAGCTTTTAAAAAATTTTTCAACATCTTAAAAATGATGTAAATATTTAATTAATTGAAAAAATTGTACATAAAATTCCATTTAAAGTGTCCATTTCTTTCATGTTTTAATGATACAGAAATTTTAATGATAATATTATTGAGTACTTTTATTAGGTTAAGTTTAAAAAGTATTTGTATTAATTGGAGTGTGATTTATTAATAATTTACCAATGAAATGTTTTATTAACCGTTCAAAAATGTCAAAATTTAGTAGTTATTTTTAAAAATTAACTGGCAGTACTTGTTTTATGAATTCAACTTATGTAGGTGGGCGTATCTGTATTTTCTTCAAAATATGAACAATGCCTTTTTATCCACACGAAACTGATCTTTTGTCTTCTTGTTTAAGTTGAAATTCTTTCAAATGCTGACTACTGTTTTATTGCACAAATTATGTTAATTACCCTTCGTTTTATTTTGTATTTCTACTAATTTGTTTAAATGAATTTCATAATAAAGTTAAATTAATGGATTTGTATGAAACATGTATGATTATTAATTTATACCACCGATAAAAGTTCCCCATTTAAAATAATTTATTGTAAATTTACCATTGTAAAGGTAAAATTTTTACAGTTGTGTTTATGTACAACATCTTATTGTAATAATTAATATTTTATATTATTTAAGTTGATTTTATTTTATTTTGTAAGTTGATTGATATTTTAAAGTATATTTTTTTAATAATTTGGGTAGTAGTTGTTAATTTCAAAACTATATTAATTTATGTAGGTAATTAACAATATCAATTTTTTTATTCATTACAGTAGTAATAATTTATAAATATAAATCACGTGTATTTTTGTCAACACATTAAAAGATAAAAGTAGAATAAAAGTGTTTTCTTTAGTGTTAAAAATTTCAAAATTTTGTAATATAAGACTATATGGGCAGAAACAAGTTTTAAGCTTCTCAGCTATGCTATAAACTAATGTATGTTTCCAAGTTAGATTCTACATTAAATCTTTTTTGTGGTATGCTCGAAAAGAAAGGGTCTTATAAAAAATAGGTAAATGGAAACTTGAAAGATAATTTAATTTTTTATATTTTTGTTATTTTGTTTATCTATCGTGGAAGTTGACTATGTTATGGTTATTTGTTACAAGAAAAGTGCATTTGAAATTATCAATTGGGTTTTGAGAGGAAAATTTAGCCAACATGTATGTTTTGCATCTTTTGGGAAGATAAATATTTTATAACCTAAGAACATTATATTTTCTATAAAAATAAGTAAAAGAATTTGTTAAAGTTAGTTCGTGAAATTAAGTTTAATAAAATATCTTCCAAATGAGACTATCTACACAAATTTTTCTTAATTACAGCATATAAATAATAATTAGCCATTTAAATTTTGGCAAAAATATCGCAAATTTATATAACTATTGTATTTATTAATAATATGTACCTACATTTATGCATCAATTAAATTATCACAAAATTATAATTTAATTGAAAAATTGTGAACTGGACTCCTCCTTGTTATACCATTTATGTACATACTTACAAATTAAGAATTATATAGAAAAAATATTGGATAATCAGTTTTCACCTAAAGGATTTCTAAGCCATGGATATTTTGGGGGGCAATCTGTACCACATTTGGAGAAAGATCTATACTCTCCTTCTTCATTTGTTAGCTGACAGTTAACATTAACTTGGCATTGATTTGCATGTTTAGGTTGACAAGATGGCCAAGAATTTTTTATATTTGCCACAGTTGATGGGTTTTGTACCCATTCTAAAGCTCTTTGAGCATTTACCTGAAATAATTAAACAATATTCATTACATGTTACAATTAAAACTAGTTTAAATTATTCACCAAAAATACATCTTCGAAGGTTTGTAAATAATCCAAAAATTTAAGATAAGCTGAAAATCTGTTAGGGTTTGCGCTAAACCAAGATGAATGAACAAAAAAGCCAAAAGGTGATTTATTTTTAACATTGTAGTGACGCTTAAAATTTCTGATCATAAATTCTAATATTCCATCTTCATCTGTAGGGCTAGAAAATATAATATTGAATATAGAAATGAAAATGATACTTATTTGATTTATTGCTTACACGTCGTCACAGGCATCCACCATTGAACAAACCCGTCCAGAATTGTCCGTCCAATCAATCATTGGAATTTCCCATACATTTGGGAAAGAAGCTGTCGGACACGGTAGAAAAGGACAATGTTGAATGCTTCTATATTCCAAAGTGTATGGCCATATCCCTGTTTCCATATAGGCATGCGTTGACCAGGAGCAATCGTATTTTAAGCCGGCTTCTTTTATCATTTGAAAATGTTTATCTCCTTAAAAGTCATATTTTTGATGAGCATCTATTTTATTTTCATGTTTTTGATTTTTTTAAATGATTTTCCCTGTCTAGAGGGACAATGAACAACAACATTTTAAGATTAAAATATAAATAATTTTATTACAAGTCGAGAAAAATTTTGTGTTTGCATGTAGGAAGTAGATATATTTATTACAAGCGATATTTTCTTAAAATGTTGAAAAAAAAAATAGGAGTTATTATTTTTTACTCACACTAACCTGATAGATGTAATGAAGATAACCGGATTCCTTTAATATCTGACTTTGGTACTTTAGCAAAAGCTTCAAATTGAAGTAACTGATCAGAAAATTCTCGATGAAGTCCTTCTACAGTTATATTTTTCCAATATTCAGGGGATGGCTGATGAGTAATAGAATGTAAGGCTATTTCAAAACCGCGCGTCCATAATTTGTGTATCTTAAAATTTAATATTGTGTCCTATTTTTTTATTTATACATATATTATGTACTAATTTACCGTGGTGTAATTTGTATACTCATGAGAAGTAAAAAATGTGGCCCCAACGGGACAGCCATCTGGATTTACTCTGTTAAATAAAGCTTGTTCATAAAATGGATAATTTTGAATATTAACTGCGTCATCAAAAGTTAATAAAACAAGCTAAAAATAATGAAAAAATTAAATTTAAATTAAAAAGGCAAACGTTCACAAATGCTTACCTGTGGAATTTCTTTTCGATCCAAATCACCCGGTACCGATGTAGATGCACAACGGCAATCAGGTAATTTACATAATTCAGCAGTGCAAGGTTTTGCAATTTCTAATTCTGCATACCCATTTTTGGGTGCTCCGTATGAAACAGCTATTAAAGTCAAAATAAATAATAGAAAACGCATCTGTTGATAAGTATTTCAACTTTCTGCGTAAGAATAATGATGCTTGATGAAATTATTAGTGTTTTATACTTTTATTTATCTTTAAAATAATCGATAAAAGGTAGATAGAAACGAAATATATAGTAAATAATAAATTAAAATGATAAACCTACTTAAGGAATAAAAATTAATAATTTCCTCATATTAGTTTTAATATAATAGATAATTATGGGTATGATAACAAGGGGAGCAAAAGAAGGTTTATTATTTGAATTGGTTGTCAATAAAATTTTTGTAAATTTTGCCAAGGTGGGTTTTATAGTAAAATAAAAGCAAACATAATACGTTTGAGTATTTTTCATTCAACCTAATTGCGGTCAAAGCACAATTGAAGGGGTCTAGAAGTAAAAGGATTCAAGTGCATTTTCAGTAGTTCTGAAATAAATGCCTATAAAGTTAACTTGAAATTCAAAATTCCAGGAATAAGTTTTGAAAACTGAATTATTGTCTTAGTGCTAATTAAAAGCGAAATGAAATATCCAAAAATCATTTTATCTCCAACCTCCAAGTTAGAATACCCTTTAAGTATGATATTCTGCATTGTTTAAAAAAGTCACTTGAACCCTTTTACTTCTAGGCCCCCTCAATTAATTAGGAACCGCCTGGCGCTGATCTAATTTACTCTAATAATTATTTAAATTGAATTTTCATTTATTTGAAAGTGAATAATTTTGATTTTACTGATAAAATTTTTCATAGGAAAATTCTCTGTATTAAAATCAGTTTCTAGGAAGAAATTGCTGTTAATTAATATGTTAATAATATGTGTTCAGAGATGTGGAAAGGCACGATGCTCACCCTAAGGGTGTGGGTTTCATCGTGAACAACAAAGGCAACAGATCGGTACAAAACTTCGTACCTTTCTCAGACAGAAGGCAAAACCAAAAAACATTAACATAATACTGGTATATACGCCCCTAGCGGATAAACCGGACGAAGAAATTAAAAAATTCTATGCCGGCATGAAATAGTTGAGAGCGAGCACTAACAAAAGTGAAATTAAAATAAATGATAATGGGTGATTTCAATGCGAAAATCGGCAAAGGGAATACTGAGAAGGTGGTAGGTAATTATGGTCTTGGAGATAGAAATGAGAGGCGACAGGCTGATGCAGTTCTGCCAAGAAGAATACGAGTTCACTACAAGATAAGTCCAACAATATAGTAAGAAATCAAATAGACTTTTTTTTGTATATGAAAGACATTGAAATTAAATAAAGGGAGTAAAAACATATTCGGGTGCAGACGTTGACTCAGACCATAATCCACTGATCGCACGAATGAGATTTAAACTAAAAAAGCTACACCGAATAAACGAGAAACGGTCGTATAATATGTCACTACTGAAAGACCTCAGTATACATAATAAAATATGCCAAACCATCAATAAAGACCTAGTACCTAGATAAGTTCAGATCGAGCATGGAGATAGAACCCGGGAACGAAACGAATATTGAACCTATGTGGGATCAGCCGAAAAACACCATCAATATCAAAGAAATAACAAGAAAAAATGTAATGGACCGAAGAAGAGAGTGAAAAACTGCAAAATATGGAGAGATTCGGAGAGCAATCAGGCGAGCAATCAGAGCGGCAAAGAAGGAACTGATGACAAGGGAATGCGAAGAAATGAAAAACTTACAGGAGAAACATGACCTTTTTAACGTCCATAAAAAGATCAAAGATGTTGCAGGCACGCAGCAGACACGTTTAACAACAAAACTAGTGAATAGTGACAACAAGTTGAGGTTAGATCGGGCAGAAGAAAAAGAATGGACGAAATATATAAAAGAGTTATTTGACGACGAACCACAGATCCAATTACCGACGACAGAAAGAGAGAACAGTCCTAAAATAACAACAAGCAAAGTTTGCAAAACAATACGTAAAACGGGGATATATGGAACGATAGGGATTATATGGAACGAACACACATGATTTGAATCTAAGCGCTAATTTGACGTACAGGGTGAACCCACCACAAAGACAAAAATTTCTAGTGTTACTTGATAAGTGCCAGTACAAAGGTCCGGAACGATCGCTACGAAACATTGTATGTAATTAAAAAAAAAAAATAATGAAAATCATTGCTTCTTTAGCATTTTTCAAAACCTCAAAGTGTTTCATATGTAGCGAGGAAGCTGTTGTATTCAGAGCATTAGTTCTATGAGAAAAAAGTTCCATAATAACCTCAACAAATATATAACATTAGCGCCTTTTCGAAACAAGCACGGGTTTTTCCAAAATCACTGAAATATTGAAAATTATGATTTTCCAGGGTTATATGGAACAGAGATATGAACGTGTTTTTATGGGAGCGTTTGTCCCTTTATGGTTATTTTTTAAATTTTATAAGCGTTTTGTCAACTTTTTTTTTATATACTTTGGAAGCTGTTTTTATGGGAGTGTTTATCCATTTCTTATGTTCGTCCTCTTTTTACGAATAAAAATAAATATTTTCCAATAATGAATTCTAATATGGAACTATATAAATACTTGTCGCAAATTAATTCCTGACGCCTTATTTATCATAAAAAATGCGTGGTAAAAGCGCCGTATTATTTTTTGATGTCCATTGGCCCATATAAACCCAAATTGCTGACAATCTAAACCGAATCTGCACTGCAGTGCACCTTTAAAAAATCACCTACAATCGTTCCATATAACCCCGACCCTCCGGGTTATATGGAACAACAAAAAAAGAAAAAAAAAAGAAAACGGCCATTGATCAGATCATTATTGGTCATGAAATATGATGCTGAAGCTATCCTCTTTGATATTTATTTTTGCCGTTGCAGTAGCTCTGATAATACTTTCGCAATTCAACAAAACGTTGAAAAATCGTTCCATATATCCCCGTTTTACGGTACATTATGAAAACAAGGAAAGCTATCTAACGGGTAAACTGCTTGGAGACTGGCACGAATCAATTTCCATCCTCATTAAAAAAATAAGCATTTCAGTCCTACAGAAATGCTTCGACCAGAGAAAAGATTTAAGCTGTGTTATTTATAATCTCTGTGTGCATCACAGTAAATTATAAAATATTTAATTTTCTTTTATAATAAATTCAAAAATTTCCATCTAAATCTAAATAAATATGTTACCTTTTGGCCAATTCAACAAATTCGCGGACGTCCGGCATTCACTTCCCGGAAAGACCTCTTATCTGCCAGTTCCCCCCCTAAAACCTCGATGCTGCGCATTTTGTAAAATAAATTAAAATACAAAATCAAAGGCAATTTTACAGTACAGTGGAATACACGGAAATATATATTGTGATGTCCGGGGTGTATAATTTTTTATATTTTTTTGGTGTAATTAATTTTTCTATTTAATAATCTAAAGGTTTTTATTTCCCTAGTTTATATCACTCGATCCTTGGTTTCGTGTTTTAATCTGTTATCACACGAAGCCTATTGAAAATGAATAAAATAGTATGGAGGAAACGGGGGGTTTATTTGAAGCAATAAGACATAATTCATCGTAACTTCAAAACGCAATGAAATAGGTAAAAGTTTATTACGACAAAAAATTATCGATATTACATTTCCTACAACTTTTGTTCTATACTTGTTTTTCTGAAATTAAAATTATTTTTTTTTAATTCTAAAATTTACATATAGTCAAAATTTATTTGAACTAGAAAAGGTAAGTATAGAAAAATTGATGATTACATTAGTCACAAAATCCAAAAATTGAAGAGAAGTAACATTGTTTCTTTTTGAATAGGGCTTTCTTTTATATTAAAAAGTTTATATTATTAAAGTGCTATATTAGATAATTTAAAATTTTTTCCTTATTATCATTATCTTTAATTAATAATGATTTTTAGTTGTCAAAATACTGATATAGTACTCATAAAAATTAATTTTATTTTTAAAAATGTTAACAGAATGCAACGGGATAATTTGTCGTTCATCATATAAATTCAATGAGCTTCAAATTTGATTGTATTAAAACATTTGATGTGGCCATCGCATAACTTTCCGAATTCTTAAATTTAACGCCAATTTACCTCGGCTACCGAAAACAAAAATACTAAATTTCATCAATAAACATAAAAAAAAATTGAATTTTTATTCATCAATTTTTATGTACCTACTTCTCCTAGTTTAAATAAAATTTGACTACGTATCTACTTGTAAATTTTATAAAAACAATGATTAAAAAAAATTTTTTTTAAGTATTTATTTTAAATTCAGAAAAATTTATATAATAACAAAAGTTATAAACTTTTGTAAAAAATCTCGTCCAACGGCTAACAATATGTTGAAGGATATCGGGATTGTGGATCGCTAATAAAAACTAATTACCTGTTTGTCGACGTTTCGGTAAATTAATTATTATAAGGGTTCGATAAATTTCGAACCCTTGTCTACCACCAACATTATTTGGAAGTATTAGGGGATAAGAAATGGGTGTTGAACACGTCCGGAAACTGGAACCCATATACCAGAGACAGCGATAAAGACTGTGTCTTTGGGCCCTAAGTTTTCCATGCTGCCAACCTTGAGAGATTTTCCTATGTTTAAGTACTTATCCGAAGTGGAGTTTGCTCTGAACTGTTTGACCTTACCAGATAGTGAAAAAGAGTTACTGAGGTAAACTTATTAATAACATTCATAACTTTTGTAATAAAACCGCAGAAAAAGAGATCATTACGAAACAAGTTTGGACCACCAAGAAATTCCTTCGAGATAACCCTCAATTACTACTGGTCCTGAAAGCGAATAAAGGCAACTCCACTGTTATTATGCATATGGATGATATGGTAACCTACAAAAAGTTACCTAAGAATCTCACCTGTTCCATCCAAAACAAATATAACAAAATTGTTAAGGGTCTACATCAAAATGGTTATATTGATGACTTGACTAGGAAGTCCCTCACTAGGTATAACTCCTTATTTCCTCGGGCGTATGGTTTACCGAAGGCTCATAAAGATGGGGTCCTCCTGAGACCTGTAATTAGTTGTGTGGACTCTCCTTCTATTCCACTGGCTAGATTCCTAAAGAATGCTATTCCGTTTTTTCCTTTTAATGTGAAGAACACTACAGAGGCAAGAGACATAATTATTTCCGCCAAAATACCTCATAACTACGTGTTGGTTTCTTTCGATGTAAAGTCGCTGTTCACTAACATCTCCAAAGAATCAGTAATATCGTCACTTTACAACAATTGGGATTTGATCGCCTCTCACACTTCCATACCACCTGAAGTGTTCATAGAGATGGTTGGTGTCATATTTGATAACAGCTTTTTCAGCTACAACGGACAATTTTATTCCCAATTGGTGGGCTCAGCGATGGGAGATCCTTGTAGTCCCATTTTTTTCAACTTCGTTATGAACGATTTGCTTTGTAATTTCTTTGGTGCAGTCGCGTTTGAGCTTCCTTTTATTATGCTGTATGTTGATGACATTCTCACGGCTGTTCCCCGTGATGAGGTTGATAATAGCCTTTCCATACTCGGCTCCTACGACGACCTCTTAGATTTTACTTATGAACTGGAATCGAATCTCTCTATTCCTTTTCTGGATCTCCTGGTCACAAGACACTTAGACGGCAGCCTTGGTACAGACGTATACCGAAAAACATCATCCACAGACAGATTGCTCAATTTTAATTCCGCACATCCTCTTCAGCAGAAAATGAGTGTGGTTACGACCCTGAGAGACAGAATTATTAATTGTGTGCCGCAACACCAAATCACCACAAAATTGCTGGAACTCAAGTCATAACTCTTAAAAAATAGTTTTCCGGGGAGATTGATAGATGCCACCTTATTCAAGACAAGATTAAGGAAGCCAGCTCTTGCAGAAACTAAACTAGATGATTCTACGACATCCGGCAAGTTTTGTAAAATTACCTTCCATCCTTGGTTGGCTAGAAGAAAAATGTACTTACTAATGGCGACTTGTGCATAGCCTATCACAATCGGTTCTCACTCAATAATTTAGTATTTTCCAAGACCAAGGATAGCATTCCGGAATTGGAAAGAAGCAACCTGGTGTGGGTTGGGTACAACTCGCCGCGCACGATTCGCCGGCAAGCACGATTCGCCGTGGCACGATTCACCGAGAGCTTCTAGCGCCATATACCTATCAATAAGCTTCGAAATTAAACAAGAAGAAAATTATTTTAAAGTAAATTCAGTGCTGATTTAAATTTATTTACAGAGAACTAATAATACTGCAGAGGTAGCTCATAGGAGGCTACAATCGTAGTTGAGCATCGAAAGACCGACTATTTGGCGTTTCATAAACGAATTAAAAATAGTTCAAAAAAAACAGAGACGTCTTTTATGAAAGCCTAGTTGCCGGGAACCATGCTGCAAAAAAACATAAAAAGTTTATCTTTGCAGATCAAAGAATCTTGACATTAGTCAATGATTTTGGGAATCGGGATATATTAGAATACCTTCGTGGTTTGGCCCACAATTTCGAAATGTTGGAGGCTTAATCTAAATAAAATTGAAAATTTGAAAATAAACAAAAATATGAAGAACTACTGTTGTTTTTTTCAAACTTTGGGTTAATTTTTTTGATTTCAACTTTTTGATTGGTAGGTCCATCTGGTATGGTGCATCCAAGTATTGAGCTATGTTTAAGATTTCATCTCCTGTGTTTAGTGTTGGAGGGAACGGATTGAAGACAGTTTCAAGGTGTTTGGCGAAGGCAACAGCTTTTTCTTTATCTCTCCTTGCCCATTGTCATGTATCCCTTCTGATCGGTGGTATGGATTGTTGGAGGCGTTTCAAGTTTTTTGCCCTCCACAAGGAGTAGGTATTCATTTGCTTTCTTCGCTGACAGATTACTTACTTAAAAGATTTATTTTTTAGGTTGAGGAGCAATGTTTTCAGTTCTTTGGCCGCTTTTTAAATTGTTTCTTATCATCGGGTGTTCTTGTTGTATGCCATTGATGTAAAAATATAAATCTTAAAAAGCGATTTAAATAGGTTTAAAAATTTAGAAATGAATTATTGAAGTGTATTTTTCCAGTCCCACAATTTTCTAAACAGATCTTGTAGAAAATACAGTTTTGAATTTTGCCCGACTAACGCATTATTACCATATAAAAATTTCACCATATTATATCAATTATAATTTTATTTCCCATCCATCTACATTTTTTCCCAATTATATTTTTCAGTATCAAACTCAAATCAAACACTTTCATCGAAATCACTTTTATCCCTTAGCTGGTATACTTCATCAGAATACATAGCTGGCATCCTGGGACGTTTGAGACCCCATCCACTAAAATGTTACTTACGAAAAAACTATTTTTAACATAATTTTACAGCTAATTTCAGTAAAAAAACAATTTTTATTCCTTCGAAAGTTTATGCTACATTGAATCATCACTGTATATAGCCATAAATTTCAACGTACCATATGGAAAACTAAAATAAATACTTCGGGCGTATAAGCGTATAAGATAAATTGTGGACCCACCGATAATGAAAATGATATAATTTTGATAATTAGAAGTACAAAAATTCAAGATAGGTAGGTACTAACTTAGTAACTGACAAAATTAGATAAAAGTATGCATGACGTGAACAAAAATAATAATAATGCATTATGATAAAAATAAATTTACGCTATCTTTATGCGCTTCCTGAAACAAGTTTAGATAACATCTATTTTTTATAGACTGAAGTATATAATGTATCATAATTAACTATTACCAAAAATTAAAAAAATTGTTGAACTTATGTACGTGTTACATTTATTAATTTATGTACATTGTACATTCAATTAAATTATCACAAAATTATAATTTAATTGAATAATTCTTACTATTGAACTATTTACAAATTAAGAATTATACAGAAAATGAAGAATACAAAAATATCGAATAATTAGTCTTTACCCAATGGATTTCCAATCCAGGGATATTTTGGGGGACAATCTGCACCACATTTGGAGAAATATCTATACTCTCCTTCTTCAGTTGTTAGCTGACAGTTAACATTAATTTGACATTGATTTTCATGTTTAGGTTGACAAGATGGCCAAGAATTTTTTATGTTTGCCACGGTCGATGGCTTTTGTACCCATTCTAAAGCTCTTTGAGCATTTACCTAAAATAATTAAACAATATTCATTACATGTTACAATTAAAACTAGTTTGAATTATTCACCAAAAATACATCCTTGAATGTCTGCAAATAATCCAAAAATTTAAGATAAGCTGAAAATCTGTTAGGGTTTGCGCTAAACCAAGATGAATGGACATAAAAGCCAAAAGGTGCTTTATTTTTTTCATGGTAGTGACGCTTAAAATTTCTAATCATAAATTCCAATATTCCTTCTTCATCTGTAGGGCTAAAAAATTAATATTGATTATAGAAATATAAATTATACTTATTAGATTTATTGCTTACATGTCGCTGCAGGAATCTACCATTGCACAAACACGATTAGAATTGTCTGTCCAATCAATCATAGGAATTTCCCAAACATTTGGGAAAGAAGCTGTAGGACATGGAGGAACAGGACAATCTTGAATGCTTTTATATTCCAAAGTGTATGGCCATAACCCTGTCTCCATATAGGCTTGCGTTGGCCATGAGCAATCGTATTTTAATGATCCGACTTCTTGTATCAATTGAAAACTGTTATTTCCTTAAAAATCAAATTTTAGATAAAATATAAATTTGGATGCTAAGTTTGCATGTAGGAAATTTTCAGAGATTTATTTATTCACACTCACCTGATAATTGCAAGAAAGGTAACCGCATTCCTTTAATATCTGACTTTGGTACTTTAGCAAAATCTTCAAACTGAAGTAACTGATCAGCAAATTCTCGATGAAGCTCTTCTACAGATATATCTTTCCAATGTTCAGTGGGTGGCTGATGAGTAATAGAATGTAAGGCTATTTCAAAACCGCGTGTCCACAATTCGTGTACCTTAAAATTTGATGTTGTTAAATTTGTTTATTTGTGCTTGAATCTTTCACTTTACCATGGTGTAATTTGTATACGCATGAGAAGTAAAAAAGGTAGCTCCGACAGGACAGCCATCCGGATTTACTCTATTAAAAAGAGCTTGTTCATAAAATGGATAATTTTGAATATTAACTGCGTCATCAAAAGTTAATAAAACAAGCTATAAATAATGAAAAGGTTAATTTTAAATTAAAGAAACAAAAGTTTACAAAAACTCACCTGTGGAATTTCTTTTCGGTTTAAATCACCCGGTACCGATATAGAAGAGCAACGGCAAGCGGGTAACTTACAATCAGCATTACAAGGTTTTGCAATAGCTAATTCATCATATCCATTGCTGGGCGCCGCGTGTGAAACTGCTATTAAAATTAAAAGAAATATTAGAATTCTCATTCTGTTGATCACTATTACACTTTTCTGCGAAAGAATAATAAATGTGCATGTCAGGTGAGATTATTAGTGTTTTATACTTTAATTTATCTTTAAAATAATCGATAAAAAGTTAGATAAATGGAAAATTATTGTAAATAACAAAATAAAATGATAAACCTACTTAACAAAAATTAATATTTTCCTCCTATTGTTTATTATTGAATGGAAGAATTAATTTAAAAAAAAATGTCAAGATAATTAGTGCAGATAATTAGAAAAAGTGCAGTTTTTCAGTCCATGCAAAAATATTATAAGGACCACAATTTTGGAATATTTTACCAGCTTTTATTATTTATAAAATGGATTTGTTAACAGGTGGAACGCAAGAATGTTTTTCAATATTTTCAAAATTGTGATTGAATCACTATAATAGTGAAGTATTAGTATTTTAGTTTAGGTAAATAACAATTTAAAATCTTTATAATTTGATTTGAAACATAAAAAATGACAACTGTTAAAGCAACAGCACTCGACTTATAAAAAGGAAAAATGTGTTTCCTATTATGATTAAACTCCAATAAGTGTCGTAGATCAAGATTCAAGATTATTATTAATAAATTAAGACCAATAATAGTAAAACTCTGAGATAAAGTCAAATATCAATACTGAAGATCTATCCTCATATAGTATGATAATTAGTTGAAGTTGATCAAATTTACCTATGAGTTGGCAAAATCAAAAAAAGCATTTCTTAAAAATAAAAGCATAAAAGCTAAAAAAAAAAGGTCATTGTTATACCGAACAAGGGTGAGGATAAAAAATAAGCATAGACAATGGCAAATTAAACGTCGCTAGTTGGAAAATTGAGGACTGCTCAGCGCTGAATTTTTTTTTATATTGAGAATGAAATTAACTTGATAGACATCATTTTAAGTCGATTACGAAGAGTTTTTCTAGTATTGTATTTAGCATTGGAACCAGTCTGGGTCCGGCCAGGCTGGGGTCCCTGGGGATTGGCTACCTCAGAGTCTCCAATAAGGAGTAGGGCTTTAGGGGGGTCTCCTCAGCAGAAGAGGGGTCTTCCCCCGGTATTTTTTTAATTTTACATTTTTATGTATGACAAAAAACTTACAGGATCAAAATATTATTTATAATATAGTTTACTATTTATTTTTTGAAACTCCTGGCGATTGCCAAATAGCCAGTCGGGACAGACCGGGCCTGTTTGGAACATATGATTTCCCGTTTTATTTCAGCAGTTCCGGAACTTTTTGATCAGGGGTTATGTATTTATTTTACAGCAACTATAATTCTTTCTAAATCGGAATTCATATAAATATCATTGTAATTTTTATTATTGAGTCTTGAGTTACTTTTAATATTAACTTGATTGAAATGTATATTTTATATATTAAAGTTCATCTAAATGTACTTACCTAGTATATGTTATATAATTTTTGTACAACATTTTTCCTTATTCGCTATCTTTAATCAATAACTTGCAGTTGTCAAGATAATAGTAAAAACTAATTAAATCTGAATCTAAGTTAAGCTGTAAAGGGAGAATCCTAGGTTTGATGGCATTACACGAAAAATAGATTGATATTATAGTATATAATACATATATAATTAATTATTATGTTTCCGCTTATTGAAACATACATAAATAATAGGAGTATTATATAATACAATAAAGTATACTATTAAATTTTGTTTGAATATTTTAATAAAGGGTCTTCAATAAGACATGTCATTTTGACTTGTTAAAAAACCCCATTAATGATTGGAAAAATTGATTTTTTTTTATTTTAGCATAAAGAGCAAATATTACGATTTTATTATACAGCAAACACATAATTATATATTTTGGAATATATAATTTTGTGATTGCTATATGAAATGTTGTTCCATTTTACTGAAACCATATATCTTTGAAATCCATTTCAATTCATTTTGGCCACCATACATTTATTTATTAACATATCACGATAACGAAGACCAGCAACGAATTAACCCTTTCAAACCCCCTGTACACGAAAATATTATACTTACATAATATTGTAATCAATTTTATTTAAAATATATTCTAACAACTTATTTATTAAATGTAAAAAAAAATTTAAATCTATAATATTTAATTCAGGTCTGTAGGGGGGTTAAGGTTCTAGGCATTTTTCTGACACTTTCTTCCACTTTAGCGATATTTACAGCTGAAAGATCACCACGAGGAGGGATAACTGTTCTTACGTTACTTACTGAAATAGTTTCGTCAAATTATTTGCTTAAATTTACAATTTCCACCATTTTGGCAATGTGTTTAGCAATAAACAATGACTGTACATTAGTCGACCATGCAGCGTTCCATGGTCCAATGACGTAAGTCAAAACATAAGGCGGAAATGCTGGGCAATAAAAATGACACCTCTTATTGAATCACCCTTTACTTCTTGACGATTATGTTTTAATTGTAGGAAATGTACTAGATATGACTTTCAATAAATTAAAGATAATAAAAATTAAAAAGCTGGATTAATTTTATTAGATAGTTTAAAATGTATAATAATATTAATTATATAATAATTTTTATATTATAAAAACTTTTTTATAATTGGTTTATTTATTTATTGATATATGTACATACAACTTTGTATCATATAATTACTAGATATAATTATTACAAAAGTTCCATTTTACCATAAAATAATAAATGTTATACATAGTTAAATTTTAAGTTTATAGTTGTAGTTTAAAAAAGGTTAAAAATAATTAATAGTTTTGAATGAACAATAGCAATAAAAATTAAGAGTGTGGTATGCGTAATCGGGTAGAGGCTGGTTTTAAAAGAGACGGGGAAAGACGGGAAAAACAAAAACTTTTTGTAAATGAAACGATAGTAAGAATATGGGGTAGACGGCGTAAAGAAGTGTGTGTTAAAAAGGTGAAAGATCAAATTGGAAAAATTTAGTGAAAACGGTAACGGGAAGTGACTTAGGACAAATAGGTGTAAAAGACAAATAAAGCGACGCGCGTAATTATAAGTGAAAGACAGTATAAAATTAAATATAGTGAAGGAATATTTGAGATTAAAATTTTAAGGTAGGATTATTTTTTATTCAAATTCATACGCAACGAAAAATACTGCGGAATTTAAAATAGAACTTGCATGCCAAAATTTTCAAGAAGTTCTAACAGGTTATGGGCCCAGAGAAGAATTTGAATAAAATTGAAATAGAAAAAAGATGATGGACGACAAATTTGAAAAACTGAATAACACAAATTATCGACAGTGGTCGTTACGCATGAGAGGTGTGTTAGGTTTAAAGGATTGCTTAGAAGCGATTGATGGATTTTCGGGTACAGTCACAGAGGAACAAACTAAAAAAGATAAAAAGTGTAAGTCATTGTTGTACTTAGGAGTCGACAATGATAATTTAGACAATATCGAGGAATGCGAAACAAGTAAAGAAATTTGGGATAAACTGCAAGACGTTCATACCAAATTTGATAGTTATCATGGAATTCTTTTGCTAAAAGAATTTATCAACGCCGAAAAAACGCAAAACGAATCGATAATAGATTACGCAAATCGAAGAACGAACTTGTATAAAAAGGTACAAGGTGCAGGATTTAAATTTGAAGATAAAGTTTTAATGGGTTTAACGATAATAGGTCTACCGAAAGAGTTTGAATACTTGTCCAGAACAATAAAAATCGATGATGGTAGGTTGACGCCAGCAGATTTGAAAATGAGATTAGCAGAAGAAGAGAGACGACTTAAGGACACCGCTAGAAAAAATGAAACTCAGGTGTATAAGGCAGTAAGCGAGAGAAATAAAAATGAGGAGAAAATGAGAAGATCAAATTACAACAACGCTACAAGAATTGGTGAATACAGTGGTAATAGTCAAAATAAGTTTAATAATGTAAAATGTTATCGTTGTAATAAAATTGGTCATATTGGAAGAAATTGCGTCTCGGTTAATAATGGTGACCAGAAATACAGCAAACGTTCTTCATGCATCATAAAAACGAATTTGGGTTATACTGAAGGGTCCATTAACGAACTAAATGATACATGGATTGTAGACAGCGGGTCAACGGATCATATGACTAGCTATAAAGAAAAGTTTACTAATTTTTATGAAAAAACTAGCGAAATAATTAGTGCAGGGGGGAAAATTTTGACATCAACGGGTTACGGTGACATTGATATTAAATGGAAAAATGAAAATGGGGGTTATAATGTTATTTTGAAAGATGTTTTATATGTGCCGAATTTAAATAACAATTTATTATCGACTGCAAAGATGTGCGAAAAAGGAATTACGCTTTTCTTTTCATATGGAACATGCACGATTAAAGATAAATTTGGTCAATTGTTGTTTAGGGCATTGCGTCATAAAAATTTATATACGATCAGAGAAGATTACGTCATTAAACCTATGTCATATTTTGCGAAAGAGGAAGAAGTAAATATGTGGCACAAAAGATTGGGCCATTTAAATGAAAAGGATCTAAACAATTTGTTAAAAGACTGCGGAAAATCTAAAAACGTGAACGAAGCGGCGAACGAGCAGAAATGCGATATTTGTGAAACTGCTAAACCGAGAGCTAAAAGTTACCCTAAAAAGAGCGAAAACCGCAGTAAAGATGTGTTAGAAATAATTCATACTGATTTAATGGGGCCAATAAGTCCAATATCACGTGGAGGAAACAGGTATGTGATAACATTCACGGACGATTTTTCGCGATATACAGAAATAGTCCCAATGAAAACAAAAGATGAAGCTCTTGAAAAATTCGATGAATATAGAAGAAAAGTCGAAAGAAAATTTGATAAGAAAATAAAAACGTTACGTAGTGATAACGGGGGCGAATTTGTGAACAATAAATTCGATAATTATTTGAAACATTTAGGAATAACAAGGCAATTAACGACACCTAGATCACCACAACAAAACGGAGTAGCGGAGCGCCTAAATCAAACATTAATGAACATAGTAAGATGCATGATGGAGGAATCGAAAATGTATCCTGATTTATGGGCAGAAGCCACACTCACTGCTTGTTATTTGAAGAACAGAAGACCAACAAGCGCAAATGATGGCAAAACACCGTACGAATTTTGGCATGGAAGAAAACCCATGATCGATCATTTGAAAACATTCGGATGTAGAGCTTGGAGCATTAAGAGCCAAAGAAACTTTAAGTGGGAACCTAAAGGTAAAAGATACATATTTCTGGGATATGAACCAAGTGCAAAAGCTTATAAATTGTGGGACGATGATAGAAAAATCATAATAATAAGTAGAAATGTAACATTCGATGAAGATGTTTTTCCGTTAAAAGGATTAAACGGAATAAATGTAGATGCAAATAAAAAAGAACACATAGATTTGGGTAATATAATTAATGACGCGGAAAATGATTTTGAGGAAATAAACGATTCTCCGGCGGACAATAGTACGGAAGAAATAGAGACAAGCGATAACGAAGACAATAATGAATCGGAAGAAATAAGAGAACGCACAAGTTCAGAAAATTCGGAAATTATGAGCAGCGCAGAGTCGAGTTCAAGTACTGATTCAAACGAAGAAAACTTAACGCAAACAAGAAGTGGAAGAAAAATAAAGCGGCCAGAATGGTCAAAAGACTACGATATGAAATTGAATTTGGCAAATAAAACAAAAGTAGATGTGGAACCCAAGTCATACAAAGAAGCGATAAAAAGTAATGACAGAGAAGAATGGGAAAATGCAATAAATGAAGAATTTGAAAATATAAATACAAATGATACCTGGGAGATCGTTGAACGACCAAAATACACAAGAATCTTAAGAAGCAAATAGGCTTTTAAGAAGAAAATAAATGAAAACGAAATCGTAACACGTTACAAAGCAAGATTAGTTGCATTAGGAAATAATCAAAGATGCGGGATTGATTATGACAAAACATACGCACCTGTAGTGCAAAGGAAAACGATGCGATTTATGATGGCACTAAGCGTAAGAAAAAATTGGAAGGTGCATCATATTGATATAACTGCGGCATATTTAAATGCAAATATAGAAGACGATGTTTATATGGAAATTCCTGAAGGTTACGAAGAAAACATTGGCGAAGTTATTGATAAAGAAAATAAAGTTTGCAAACTAAAGAAAAGTTTATACGGGTTGCATCAATCAGGTATGTTATGGAATAACACCCTAGACAAATTTATGACCGATGCAGGTTTACTACGATGCAAAGCCGACCCTTGTTTATATTACAGTGACGAAAAGAATATTTATGTAACCGCATATGTCGATGACCTCTTAATTTACGGAACCGAAAGTCAGGTCAATAAATTTAAAGCAGATATTTCAAAGAAATTCAAAATAAAGGATTTAGGACTAGCACGAAGAATATTATCGATAAACGTTAAACAAGATGAAAACGAAATAAGTTTGGATCAAGAGCATTACATTCGCGATGTATTGGCTGAATTTGGAATGTCAGATGCAAAAGAAACAAGAACTCCTTTAAGTTTAGGTGCAAAATATGTAATCAGCGAAGAAGACGAAATGTTAGATGAAGAAATGAAGGCACATTATCAAAAGGCAATAGGAAGTTTAATGTATGTATCAACAAACACGAGACCAGATATAACATTTGCTGTAACTTACATGAGTCAATTCAATAATAAACCATCAAAACGACATTGGATAGGTGTTAAACATATACTACGTTATTTAAAGGGGACTACGAATATGAAATTACGATACACAAATTCAAGTGATAAGATTATAACATATACTGACGCAGATTGGGGAAGCGATATCGTGGATAGGAAGTCTTATAGTGGAAATATAACAACACTTTCAGGTGGAGCCATTAATTGGATGTGCAGAAAACAAAGATGCGTGGCCCTTAGTACGATGGAGGCCGAATTTGTTGCATTAAACGAAGCTGCAAAGGACAGCTTATGGATGACAGAATTGACAAATGAAATTGGAATACGGGGTTTGCGAGACGAACCGTCTATTATAAAAATAGATAATCAAAGCGCCATAAAAGTTGCCGAAAACAACACAACTTCAGACAAAAGCAAACACATACAATTGAGATTGTTCCACGTACGTGACTGTATCCAAAGGAATAAATTGAAATTAGAGTACATCCGCACAGATGAAAATTTGGCGGATCAACTAACGAAGACATTACCCGAAGAAAAATTTAAGGTACATCTGGGGAAATTGGGAATCAAATAGATTCAGGGGGGATGTTATACATAGTTAAATTTTAAGTTTATAGTTGTAGTTTAAAAAAGGTTAAAAATAATTAATAGTTTTGAATGAACAATAGCAATAAAAATTAAGAGTGTGGTATGCGTAATCGGGTAGAGGCTGGTTTTAAAAGAGACGGGGAAAGACGGGAAAAACAAAAACTTTTTGTAAATGAAACGATAGTAAGAATATGGGGTAGACGGCGTAAAGAAGTGTGTGTTAAAAAGGTGAAAGATCAAATTGGAAAAATTTAGTGAAAACGGTAACGGGAAGTGACTTAGGACAAATAGGTGTAAAAGACAAATAAAGCGACGCGCGTAATTATAAGTGAAAGACAGTATAAAATTAAATATAGTGAAGGAATATTTGAGATTAAAATTTTAAGGTAGGATTATTTTTTATTCAAATTCATACGCAACGAAAAATACTGCGGAATTTAAAATAGAACTTGCATGCCAAAATTTTCAAGAAGTTCTAACAATAAATTCATATAGTGACTATTAGATCAAAATTTAAAAAATTTAAACAACAGTTGATATACCAAGTCTTATTTTGGCGTATTAAAAATATTAATCAATTATATTTATATTTCTGTATATTTACATAATAAATTTATCTAATATTTCTGATAAGAAAACTGCCACTTAAATTTGTGTAGCAACATATCACTCTAAGAATGTTTGAGATAATCGGACAATGTCAATAAAACTTTTTATAAGTTACTTTTTTTGACTAAAACTGTAGTAAGTACGTACTTATAAATTAAAATAATGGTTCTATCATTTGAACGGTGGAAAGGTAAACTAGCAATAGTAACGGGAGCAAGTTCAACAACTGGAGTAGCAATAGTAAAACAGCTGATAGCAGCTGGAATAAAGGTGAAATTTATTTATTGTGTGGTTATGTTATAAATACAACAATTTGTATGTTATAGGTGGTAGGTTTAGATAATCAACGGCAATCCAATTTTGAAAAGCTATACAGCGATTATCAAAAACGAAATAGATTGTTTTATTTAATCGAAACAAATAACACAGTAGAAGACGACGTATTAAAAGCATTTCAATGGGCAAGAGAAAACGTTGGACCTATAAATATTCTCATTCATTGTGCTCAAGTGTCAAATTCGTCCAAAATTATCGATGGAAATACTAAGTTTTGGAAGAGCATTTTTGATACCAATGTTATTGGACCATGTATTGCCACAAGGGAAGCCGTAAAAGATATGAAAACTAATAGAATCAACGGTCACATAATTTATATAAATTATCACGCAGAAGATTCATTACAAGCTGATTTAAATATTTATTTTGCTTCCAAACAAGCTTTAACATCTTTAACAGAATCTTTAAGACAAGAACTTAAATTAATTGAAAATAAAATTAAAGTTTCCGTAAGTATTGTTATATAATAGTTTAATAAATTAGTTCAATAGGAAACTTTCAGGTAATTAGTCCTAGTGTAGATTTAGAAGATTCTAAAATTAACAATAATTTGGCATGTTCGGATAAAGAGGTATTTAAAACAAACCGAGCATTGGACGCAGAAGATATTGCAGATGCTGTAATATATGCATTGTCAACACCTATTCATGTTCAGGTAAAATAAATTAATATAGACGTTTCCTCAAATGTATGTTGAAATATATAAATTTAGGTTTCAAATTTGGAAATTCAACCAATAGAGAAACATACTATCTCTAATGGGAGTGCAATACAAGAATCTATATAACATATACATACATAGATGTATGTTGGGTGTACTTCATCTTTTACTGCCGTAATATTTTACAATGATTCCAGATATTTATACTTTGATTGTAACAAATACAATGTATATTGCCATAAATAATATATAGATTATTTACTTAAATTCAGTAAATAAAAATAATTTTATTATTTCATACTAGTAGATAATTATACCTTATTGCATTTTTAATAATAATTTTCATTCATAAACACAAGGAGACTGGCGTAATAAATTCGAAAAGCTACCTGACCTACCCATGGGAGTAATCGAAGTTAATGATTGTTAATTCAAAAATTAATTAATGTAAAAACCAGTTAGTTTTCAGAATTTTTTTAATCGTATTGTATTTTGTTGTATTCATTCCAAAATTTCCCGACGATAAATTTGGAAGGAAGTTTCGAGGTTTGATTTTTTTCTTTTACTATAATTGGACTTTTTTCTATATCTACTAATTTATACAATTTTTTTTTGGTATGTAACAGAATTCGCAGTTGATATTTTGAGGTCGGGTAGTGCGTAGTGATGAATCAAATTGTATAATATCATGTCGATATGATTATATTCATTGTACATTTTCTTGTTGGACTAGTCGGGTAAAACGAAAGAGTCATAACAACTAATTGGCTCAGTAAACATTTACCAAATTTAAAAATGAGGGTAATTTTTTTTTTCCGATAAATTTAACATGCAGCTGACGACAGTGCAATATTTGCTATCAATACAATTCATTATTTGAAATACCTCGAATACTTTTCCCCACTTGGTTAACCTGGAGACAGTAGAACCTCTGGTGATTGTAAAGCTAGTCAGTTAACAAATGTCCTTCGATATTACAGGTGTATAGCTCGCATACATAATAGTGTATCAGTAGTGTATATACATTTACGTGTTGATAGTGTTTTATGCAGTGGTGGTGCATATAATTAGGGCATAAGCCCTCAGTGTGATAATGACTGTAACATATACAGGGGAAGTTCCTAACGGAAGTAGATTTGGCTGTTTCTGGAAAATATTATGCAAGTAAGTTTTGCCAATTTTGACAAGTTACCTACGTGCCAAACACTATCGCTTAACTTTTTTATGTTCCAATTTCAAACAATTGAATGTAGATTTTGTGCAATTAAGAAGCGATCTGCTTAATTTGTATTCTTAGGAAAATTTTTAATAATGGTTCTATGTAGACTACGTTTTCTTTGCAAAGTTTGTAAAAAATTGTGAACTACATAGGTAACTTATTTTAACGGATACCTTCAATTAGAAAGTTGTGCAAAAATATACTACCGATAATGATTTCTATTAATAGTTTTAATTTGTTAAGTAACTTAAAGGTACCAGCATAAATCAATTGATATCGTAACAAAAATAATGCCAGTTAAACTATTTGAGAATATCAAAATTTTTATGTAATGGAATTGCATTATTTAATTAAATTCTCTTATTATAGTTACTCGACTTGTAGCTTCATGCTTAGAAATAGATTTTTCTAATTCACTTAATAATATAATTTTTCTGGTGTTTAATTCTCTTAATAATTACTTTATTTGAAAATTTGTGCTGAGTAACTTCTGTTTCCGTAAACCAAGAATTATATATGGATTAATCATATAGTACATTCATAAAAATTGTATATAAGTAATTTTTTGTGTATTGGACAAACAAAATTATTTCAATAATTTATCCTAGAATAACATTTCGCCAAATTAATTATCTAGAACGCAAATATAAAAAAAATTAACAAACAAGTTGAAAAGGTATTGATTAAGCTGCAAAATCATAAAAATTTTATCCAGTAGAAGGTTTTTGTAATTAAAATATAAAATTAATCGGAAATGAAAAATATAAGGGTTAAGTCGTTTTAATAATTAGCTTTAAGACAAGGACGATTTTGAAGAACATTAAAGGGCAAGGGCGTTCATTGCCGAAAGTCCTCGTTTACCAGTTTTTGCAGACGGTTTTCAAGTTAAACTTGAGGTGTATGTTATGTGTTACATGAGGTCAAATTCCAATCTCGTCAAACTAAACAATATAACATAAAACTACACACGGTTTTATTATATTTTGTTAAAAGAACTTTTTTATTCTTTCAAATATATTTGCAATAAAATAATTTGCTTCAATACTAAATGGTTTATTTGTATTTAAGATTATTATTATCCAATGTCATAAAAATGTTTATTGATCTTGTAAAATACCTTCTTCTGTATGTATCCATGGTTAATAACTAAGAATAAATTATGAAATTATACTTGAATTGCATATCTTACCTTTTTAATAAAGATAATCTTATTAATAAACCAGTAGTTGAAAATGTAGAATGTCAAATAGGTACTTGTGGTGTTGCATAATTATTGGTATTAATGGTTTATTTCCTGTGTAAAAGTTAGATGAATTAAAAGCTGTAAGTAGCAAATTACAAAATCAGTCTTGCAAATTTAAAAGGTTCGACATTAAAAAGTAGATATAACTAAAATTTTTTGTTATACTTTTTGATGACATACAAAATACAAAAAGGCAACAGATAAATCTCATTATGTATTATATAGTTATCATGAGTTTTTTATTCTGGTAAAACTTAGTCATATTTTCCCAACGAGATTCATCTTTGTTTGTAGTATGCACAAAACAAACATAGCGATCATTATTGTTATATGTAGTAATTTTTCTATATATCTACCTAGTATACCTACATATTATGTAAAATAATTGAATTTGAATTATTAGCTTTGATTTGATAGTAAATAAATGGTTAAATTGACCATCGACTAAAACTACCATTAATTTTTTTAAATCTTTTATCAAAAATAATAAATTATTTACTACTATATACAGATGTTATCCAAAAAGATCGAAACACGTGTAGGTCGTTTAGTAATCCTTGGAATGTAATTTTCAGTTAAATGAAAATTAAAAGTTTAGTAAATTTTTATAAATGTGTGTGGTAGATTTGAAAAAATTTACATTTTTAACATAATTAATATAAAGAATAATGCAAGGATTTAAAAATCTGTGAATAATTCTCACAACTTTATCTTTTCGTAAAATAATTTTTGTTTATTTTTACACTGTTATGTGTACTACGTATAATTAATTTTTTTTGTGCTATATGCATACTAAATAATATTCGTTACATCAACAGTAAATTTTCCATTGAAAATTACTTAAAAATAAGCATTAATTTATATAAAATTAAAAAAATTACAAATGATAATGAACTCTTATAGATTGCTTACTAATAAATGAAAAACGATGTAATTCAAATTCAAGGACTGCCAAAATTTGCTTTCTGCAGGCTGAAATTACTCATTATTGTATACTACATGTATGAAAGTGTATCATTTGTTGATAAAGGTTGTCATGCATAATTTTTAAATGAATAATAAGAGAAATATTTGGGAGATTATTTATTTCGTTAATCTGTTACTTTTACTTTCCACGTTATATGCGATTCTAATAGTTCTTAAGTAATCGAACAAGAGAATTAATTTCTGGAATTATTTCAAGAACACTTAACTAAAAATGTATTATTGTGTAATGCTAAATAATATATAAGTATATATCTGTATGTGTTACACTTTCAGAATTACGAAATTCGATTAAAATGTACAAGTAATAAATTAAATTATATTGTTCAAAATTTTTGATTTGGCGCTGCGTCAAGAATATTTTTAATGTAATTATATCTATACATATACATAATATTATAGTTAAATACATAATAAAATGCGTTCTAGTAAATAAATTCAATTTTTTTTTCAGCGTAGTTTTGGTATTGACCTGCATTGAACCTATGCAAAATTTTGTTTTTTTATTGGTTTGGTATTGTTTTATTTTAAATTTTTCTTATAAATCACATAACTAATCTATTACTAATTTTTCACTTGCCATACAGATACCGCCTTGACCATCGAACAAGTTTAGATGAATTCTTTTCAAGGGTTTAATAACTCCGATTCATTGTACATACATACTACTATAATATATTGTTAGCTTAAAGTTTTGTTATTGGCATATACAATATAAGATGTATCTTGATTATGTATATCAGTATAATAATGAACTCTCTGTGTTTATGTTAAATAATTATTAAACTTTAAATAGTATTAAAATAAAGATAATATAATTTATTAATTTATTATTTAACGAATTAGTCGCACAGATTTATTACACATTATTAATTTATCATCAATAATAAAGAAATCTTTTTAAATAGTAAACTATTCTTATTATTCATGACTGATCGAGTAATAAAAGAGTTGTTACTTATCACATTGTTACTTAAATTTTATTATTTATGGAAACATGAATCATCCTATTATTTATGTCGTTTTATGTATTTTATCTATTAAAAAATTGCATTATTTATAATCTAATTGAACGAAAAACAATATAGTTTTTATGTAAGTGAAGCAATCAATTATGGTTATAAGGTATTTTCTAGTATACCTCCACAATATTGTACCATTGTTAAGCTGTACGAGTCACAAGTTAGTAATAATTAGTAGTATAAAATTATTTATTTGGTTACTTGCACAATTTGACATTGTAGTGCAATAATAATTAAAATTTGAATGTATACATATTACGTTTCAATAACGTGCTAAAGTTGCAAAATAATAGATACATTCATTTTATTATCTATTTGCTTGTAATATCAATTAATTAATTAATTATTTGATACAATTGGGTATTAAAAGTGATACAAATAATATATTACTTCTTTTATTTTTTTTATTCTAATATTTATTTTTTTTTTAGAATATTGTACCACAGTTGTGGTATAGCCAAAATTAACTTTAATTTAATTTTTTGCAATTAAGATTTAATTGATTTTTAATTACAAATAAGTACGCATGTAGGCTGAATGCTTAAATAATTATGGGAAAAAATCAAAATTAATAATACCTAAATGTTTTAATAATATGTAATGTGTACAATATGTTTTTATTAATAAATGTTCAACTAGATGAAGAGTAAAATATACGAAAATGTAAATTACTATAAAATAAGCAATACATTTGTAGTAATAAAAATATTAAATTCAAGAAATAACACGAAAATTAAAAACATTGTAAAAAAATATAATACCTATATCTATAAAATGTACTATATAGTAGATATATTTATATTATTTCATTTCATTTTATTTATTTATACTTTCAACGGGAGAACCCGCATTTACAGAAAGCGAGAAATGTACAATATGTATAAATCTACATAAACACACGACTATTATAAATCAGTAACTATATAATTTAAATTCAACAACTCAAATATATTGCTGTGTTATATAAAATATCGCAGGGTATTTTCAAAAATTATTAAATTTTCCAACCACAAAATGATTTAACAAAAACTTTAAAAACATTTATAAATAAAGTTGATATCTCGTATCACCTATCATGTAATTATCCTCCAATATACCATAGATTTCACTCTCTAAACATTAAACTTGATCCCCACTTATTCAATAAATAAATAAAACCAAGGATGCATAAAAAATGCACACTCTTTTTTAAAATTAAAATGCTTATAATATATTAATATACATATAGTGTATTTTATTTGTGATAACTTATAAGCATTTTAGTTCTAAACAGTGTGTGTACATTTTTTAGGTTTTATAAAATATTATTACCATATAAATTAGATTTTTAAAATTTTAATATACGATATATTATATTTTACATCAATATACTTAAAAGCACAAATAAAAAATTGTAATTAATTTTCTTTTCAGTGATTATTGTTTTAAATTAATGAAAGATAAATAATTAAAAAATATATAATTTTCTATTGTAAAGTTGACAATATTAGATAATCTTTATTGACTCTTAAATTATCTAACTAATGGGCATTGTGGATAATAAAGTGCCTATAGACTAGATTTACCACCTATTCTTATGTTCAAATTGAAGTTTTAAATTTTTATTGTACAGGTACATAATTATTGAATGAATGATTTATCATTTAAAGGATTTATTTAGAATCGCATAGAAAATAAATAACATTAATATTTGTTTTTCAATATGTAATACCTATAAATAATAACTTAATTAATCATAATAAAACTTAATGTAGTTACATGTACTGCAAATATCTGCGTTATGTAATAAATAATTATTTTTGAAGCGCAACACCCGGTGGATTGTTTTCTGATTAATTAAAGATGTCAAGATGAAAACCAAAGTTTAATAAATTAAAAAGATCTTTTTATTAAAAATTAAATCAGAATAAATTTTATTGTTTCGCCAGTACCGGGTATTCGAAAGATTCCACTAATTTTGTGTCATTAATAGTGATTTTCTGCACGCAAACAATTATTTAGCGAAGCTTACGCGTACCTACAAAATAGTTAACACCAGGATGTTTTGAAATTATTTAGCATGCAATCAAAGATGCTACTTAAGCATATCTAAGTACTTAATTAATGGTAACCTTCGTCATAATTGTATATTTAAGGTTAATTACTTTATTGTTAAATCTTTTTATTAAATAGAAAATGCGATGATATTAATAAAATGATTAAAATACTTTTATCATTGATAAAATAAGATAGTAATAGATAGTAATCGGAGAAAAAACAAAAGTTTACTACAATAAACTGCAGTTAAATTGTAATAAAATTGTTTAAAATAATAACATTTTTGCCTTTGCTTCCAATTTTATGTGTTGTCAAGTTTACTTTCTCTATAACCGGTAGAGGTAATTTTCACAGTGCAAAGTATACTTTACTATCAAGTTTCAACTATAAATTTGGTAATTAAATTTTCAATTACAGCTACCAACCTTTAGTTCATTTTAAATTTGATTTAACCAATAAATCACGGTCTAGACCAACTGGGTGTGAGCTAACTTTGGAAAAAATGTTTTATTGCTGTATTACATTTATTTAAAAAAAAAAACAGGACATTTATATAATACTTTCAATAATTAACTAATATTGCAATATATTACATTCAAAATTTTAAATCACTTCCATGAATTGAAATAGCTACCCAAGTAGCATTTCTAGCTACAAAACAGCTGCGAAGTTTAGTAGCTGGTTATTAGCTGACTACAAATTAGCTATTTATTGATATTTTACCAGCGGTATATTAGTATAAAAAATAGCTGTTGATTAGCTAGGTAATAGCTCTTAAATAACTGCTACCATTTGTAGCCGCTTATAATACCAGCTAATGACGCATGAATAATAGCTTAATAATAGCTTCTTGGTAGCAAAGTTTAATATCAGCTAATTCGGAGCTACATAGGTTTAAAAATTGCTGCTTTTGAACAACTCACCTTCGTTTGCATTCGGCGTGATGTCGAATATAAACGAGAAATTATAATAATACACCGTTAAGCTAACTAATTCCGTAGCTGATTTGTCGTTACAATAAAAATTTATTAATTTCCATACATTATTATTCCTTAAATGTAAACAGTGCTTAACTACAAATTTTAGTAAGAAAATGATGTATTTGATTGGATTCGACCGCGGTGGCATACGGTGACCCATAGGCGCCGGATAGGAGGGGCAAAGCAGGGCACTTGCCCCCCTTAGAAAATTAAATTTTTTATTTTTACCTAGCTAGCGCTCGTAAAATATTAAGAATTTTCCTTTAAAGTCATAAAGCCTAACAAAAATGAATACTTTGCCCCCCTCTATATTTAACTCTTCCGGCGCCACTGGGTGCCCCGTATTAAAAGATAGTTTAATTCAGGGGCGCATTAAGGTACCTCAGTCCCGCTAGGAACACAAATGTAACCGTTTACAAAATTAACCAATGATTTCTATTGGCTTATTAATAATGATAAATATTTCCTATTGGTTAGTTAAATTTAACGGCTTCATAAAATTTTTATGAAACTTATATGGTAATCCGAATTAGTTTCATTGGCGTCGACATCGCCCAAATTTTGGCCATTGGTTTCAGCGTTATTACAGCCAGCAGTGGCTTATTATTCCTTAAATGTAAACAGTGCTTAACTACAAATTTTAGTAAGAAAATGATTTATTTGATTAAATGATTCGACCGCGGTGGCATACGGTGCACCGTATTAAAAGATAGTTTAATTCAGGGGCGCATTAAGGTACCTCAGTCCCGCTAGGAACACAAATGTAACCGTTTATAAAATTAACCAATGATTTCTATTGGCTTATTAATAATGATAAATATTTCCTATTGGTTAGTTAAATTTAACGGCTTCATAAAATTTTTATGAAACTTATATGGTAATCCGAATTAGTTTCATTGGCATCGACGTCGACATCGCCCAAATTTTGGCCATTGGTTTCAGCGTTATTACAGCCAGCATTGTCGATTGCCTCCAAGTTGACATTACCACGTGTTGATTTTAGTTCCAATTTTTTATGTATGATTCTCGTATTAACGCGTCTTTTATACGTACCGCTTCTTTTGAATCTTCTCATCATATCGAGCAAATCAATATCATTCGTAAGATTATATTTACAGATACCAATATTTCTTATACGATAGTTCTCCATTGTTTTGCGAGTAATTTACAATTTAAATAATTGTTTTTTTTATTTATATACTTACATATTATATACCACACGTAAGTACCATATAATAATACCTGCATTTTAACATTATAAAAATATAGCAGTCATATAGCCTAGGGGGTTAAGTGGAAGCTTCGTAATGCGAGGGTACGGTGTTCGAATCCCAGTCCAGCCAGGTAAGTAAAAAAAAAAAGTTTACAAAATTGTATTTAATATTAAAAATTTACAGATTTACCATCTAGGAATTTCGAGTGTCATAACCAGTAAAGAAGAATAAGTGAAAAAAATTTAATAATAATATAATAATTTGTAGATTATGAATTATAAATAAAAATCGAAACCACGGTATAATCAAGAATTTCAATTGTGAGAAATTATATATTTTTTTTAATTTTGTTGAAAATGAAATTATTATATCAATATATTATATAGGGTAGATAAAATAAACTATTTTTGATTTTTTTAAATAAAAAATGTTTTTTTTTTAATTTTAAATAAATTACGGCTGCTATACAACTAGCAAAATTTAAGCAATTCTAGTCAGTCATTTACACGCTACCGTAGCTGACTTTCAGTAAGCTATTCCTGAGTGTCGCAGGCAGCTACCAAACAGCTGCATAGCGTGCTACTACCATTAAAAATTGCTGGCTTTCTGCTCAAAAATAGTGGGCCAATTTAGCAATATTGCAGCACCTTTGCTGCATTGTAGGCGCTAATCGGCTGGCTACTGTAGCTGCTGCAGCTGCACAACAGAGCATTTAGCTAGCAATTTGCATTTTTGTAGCATCAAAATGCTACTTGGGTACATACATTTATAGATCTTATAGGGCTCATCTAATAATGTTAAAATGTTTTTCTTATCTTCAAAAGGAAAACTTGGATCAACCGAAAGATTAGAAAATCCACTAACTTTATTTAAAATTTAATGCTAGATAAAATTTCTGACTAGTAGCCGTTAAAATGTGAAATCAGGGGTTTGGTTAAATCAAAACATTGAAATCTACACATGAAATTAACGATAACTTTATTCACAATCAGTTATTTTATAGCCAAGTTAAGTTTTAATAATTACTTTACATAGTAAGTACGTAACAAAAGCTAACAATTTTTTTTGCGGTATTAGAAAATCATTTTACTAATTTAATGAACATGCTTTCATATTAAAAAAACATATTATAAAAAACTCTGGGTAATAAAAACAAACTTTTAACGAGGTTTCCATGGTAAATGTTTACCTTGTATTATTCTTTCGTAGAAATGTTCATTCGTATGAAAGCTTTCGCATAACTTTTTTCGTACAAATGATACATAATATAATGAAGATACTATTATAATATTATATTGCTATTCATAATTTTCAATTTTTAATTTTACAGTATTAAAAATTTCTAGTGAACAAATTATTCTTTTACCTTTTTATTTTTTTTTTAATGATATTATTCTGCGTTGATCTCGTTCGATCAGATTTAATTTTTAGCTCTTCTCTTAGAATTCAAATATTTTGTACATTTTATTGTATTTTCATATTACATTACAAGTTAATAATTCTAATTTATTATTTTGTATATAGGCTACTAATTTTATAAATTTCCTATTGGGATAGCGAATCGCAAAATATAGGAATTTTGTAATTCCTGACATTTAAAAACAAAAAACTATCATCATCATTATTTAAGCTGCATCATCTAGTGCTAAGAAAAGGTTTTTTTCGGTTGTGTAATTTATTTGGGATCAAGATTCATTGATCCTTGGGAACTGTAGATCCCAATAGTGTTTAAGTATGGACTTACGGTTTTACCCGAGTTTTTGGGTTTATACCATATTAACTAACTCATATCATCACGATATCTGGATATTAATTGCTCGTGTGGGTAATATTTTGATTCAGTTTTTTTTATCATAAGATATGTGTTGTTAAGGGTTGCTAAAGTGTTAGCAGTAAGTCCAGCATGTTAACCATAAAGTGACTGGTATCGTGCTATTCTTTTAAATGTTTTATGGCTTTTTTATCTATAGTTTTTTCTACTTTTTCAGGCTCAACCATTTCATCACACTATAAATTATCAATAATTAATGTTCTATAAAATCTTCAATTATGGAATCTTCATTGCAATAAACTTTTTATTGAAAGTATTATAGGTAGTAGGTATTCAATAATAAATTTTATTTTTTGTCGTGTTCATGCTTACCATTGAAGAATCCGTTATTTAGTATTTTTCTTTCAACTCGAAGTTATGTATTAAAAAGTTTTACATCGAATGATTGGTTTACACACATTAGCTATTAATATGTGAAGATAGCAAAGTTCATTCACCTGTTTTACTTCTAAACACTTAAACAGACAGATGTGAGATTCGTTCTATAAAAAAATTTACTTTTCCTGTCGTACTTAGATTCATAAACATTTGTGGTTATCGTGCAATAAATTGCAAGTGAAAGTATAAATCTGCATGGAATTGATAAAACTATTGGTATTGTACCTAGTAATACATAATAATACAGGACATACATATAACAATGAAGAATGTTCTCAAGGCGATTTCTATAATTCAAAAATTATAGTGAAACGAGGAAAAATGGATCAATTTTCTAAGTTTTTTAACATTTCGCATGGGTAAAACAAAATTCTTATTTATTATATGATAAATTTTTAGTTGGAATAAAACGGAAATAAGCAGAAAATATTAATTTCCTCAAAATATAATTCATTCTTTCAAAATAACTCAATTACAAATAAAATAAATTATCTTCACTATTACCATCTACTGAAGATCATTAATCTCAAAATATAATATATTATAACAAATATAAACAATATAAAAAAAATATAGGAATAGATAATTAAGAGCTTATCTATGGACGTGAAAAAGAAAATTTTAAAAAATCTTATATTTTAAACAGAGAGGTTGTTTCCTTGATCCTTGCTATTGATATATCATAATATGGGCATTCTAGCACATATTTACGTGTCAAAGTCGATATTACTTCATGGCCACTTGTAATTAATACGAAACAATTTTAATAAATTATTGTAATAATTATATAAACACTAAAATAATAAATTTATTATTGATTTATTTAAATATCATGTAATGTAGCGAAATTGTGTTAAATAAAGTAAGCATAAGTAATTATTAAAGCAAACTTGGAAATATGCACGTAATAATCTCAAGACGTCAGAGTATGGGTACCATCGTAATTTGACGGTTTAACAGACAATAAAGTGAGAAAATTTCTGAAAATCAGTTGACCGTAAAAATTAAAAACTACAAAAATTCAATAATCGATTGAAATCTGAAACGACTATTTCAGCAAAACATGATCATCTGTTCATCTGTATATAATATGTATAACTTGTTGAAAATCTATATGAATACTAAATTTATTATTGTGACTATTATTCAAGGTCACCATGACGAATTATTAGTAAGTACCCTTTGAACGCTGCAATGATTTTTTTATTGATTCAACGTCTATGTATTTCCAACTTCCAAATAATGTTTAGTAGAGTAAAAATAAATTTATCAAAATTTTTTTGTTTGGGTACTGCATTTATAGTCTACCAGCCTATATTGAATATTTTTTAGTTTAAAAAATTAATATTATAAATTAAATAGTATAAAAATATACTAAAAGAAAACAAAATGTATGAAAATATAAAAAAATGATTAAATTAAGATATAAAGAACTCAGAATCTATAACGAAAAATTGAAAATATATATCTAGAATATATAAAAAAACAAAATAAATTATTATTTAACAAATTAATTAAAACAAAATACATGATAAACAATAAAGAAATTAATAGAAAAAAAGGTAATCATACATATGGAAATTTTTTTTAAAAATTGGGTCAGTGTTTTATCAGCTAAGGTTATTATATCTTTTAAGTTTTGATAAGCTTACAACAATTATCTATAAACTAATGATGTATATTTTTTTCCACAACTTAATTTTTTAAAAAATTTTTCCACTTACATATATGCATTAACATTTTAACTTACACTTATAACGTATAATATACGTTATGATATTATCATCAGGATTGGATATTTTTTAACTAATATTTTTTCAAAATTTTGAAATATATTTTAATTTGAAAATTTTTGACATATTGTTAAAATATTTAAATTATGAAAATCTGGTCCTTTTTCATCATAAATTCACAAAATGTTAGATTATTAACTTGACAATAATTCAATTAAAAAATGTAATATATTGAAATATCAATTAATATTAATCAATTAATTGATTATATGTATATTAACTTGGTATTATTAAAACATACATAGATACATAACATTAGATTTCATTTTAACATATCAAAGTTTGGAATACTCATAATCTATTTATAATAATAATATAATGTAGGTACAGATAATACCTATTATAATATTTGTAAGTAATTATATTAATGTTTAATAAATTATTATAATTATTAGGATGTTACAGGATATGTAATGTAATTAAAAACTATCACTTCAAAACTAATATTTTGTTCTTCGTGACAAACATCACTGACAAAAATAAATTTAATTTTTTTTAAATCGCATATTAACCATATCAGATTTTCTTATTTTACCTTAAAGAGAATTATATTATAATATATTGAGAATAGTAGTATAAATTTACAGCTCAATCATACGGTACCACACCACACCTACAATATTTAGTAAAAGTAAAAATAGTACAACACAAAATGTGTTTTTACGTTTTTCTTCATTCACAAAATTAGACCATTAAAGAAGACACGTTTTAATGGTATTTACGTAGGTGTCATTCACATATTGAGTAGACACACGCAGTTATGAATTTTAAATTAAGTCATATTAGGAAGTATCGTGAAAACCTGGTTTTAATGTAATAATTAACTTTGACCAAGAAATCAGTTTTCGATACACTTTTAAGGTGAATGCAAATTTATCTTCATGAACAGTTGTTGTTCTAACACAAGTTCATTCTACATAGTAGAAGTCTAATTTAATTATACCTACGTAAGTGGAACGAGTTTTCGGAAGGATATAAAAAGTTAATATATGTATGTTTAAATATTTCAGTTCGACCTCTCAAGGTTGCTTGATAGCTACATCAAGACCTTAAAAATGATTTTGGATGATAATTTTGATTAATTTAAGACGTAAAAATAGTCCTAGACGTATTATCTCTGCAACTGAATATTTTGGTTTTCCCACTTCAGAAATTTTTTTTTTCTAATTTCTGATATGTAGATATTTTATATATTTCTTCAAATTGTATTATTGTATCATGAATTACTTATAAGTTTATTAAACCTTGAATGATCGAAAGGCATTAATGTTATTGATGACTATTAAAAAAATAGATACTTGCAATACTTACTGACAAGCCCAGGGAAAGTAGGTATTGCTATTATTGTAAAAATCCACTTTCGTAATACAACAATATTGTTTTTATGAAAAAAATCCTTCAATATAAAGGACAACCTTTCTACCAGTTTTCTTCCTGTTTTTGGATTTGATTTATATTAATGATTGCTAATTATTAAAGTTAACTAGTTTTAGATTTTAGGTGTGTTCTTTCGATTTAAATATTTATAAATAAAAGGTATTACTGTAAATAATTTTTAAAAAATCTGTAAATCTATAAATAAAGAAGCTGCAATTACCATAATGAAAATTATATTCTGTGTTAATCTTAGTATTAGTATTAATCATAATATTTAAAAACTGAATAATTCTTTTTTCAAAGTCAATCAATAGTAAATTTCTTGAAAGCTACTTAAATGTTAAAATTTAATTAAAACCTGCAATTGGCATTATTTTACATAATACATAAAACACAAACATAGTAATGAACAATGTGTGTCTTAACATAATTGCTTAAGTCTTGGTAGAATATCGATTTTGCTATACATAATATTAAGTAAGAAATAAATTTATGCAATTATTTTGCACCAATAGTCTGACATTGAATTTATAATAAATAATTAACTTTCTATGACATAACAACATCCAATATAAGATGCTTAAACTAAAAACCTCAAAAAATTTATAATACTTTAATTTTGTTAAAAATTTACAAATAATAGACATTAAAGAAGGAGTAAATACAAGCAGCTTCAGTTAATGACGCATTGTGGTCATCAACTCGAAGAGTTTTGATTAAAAAAAAAACAGTCTAGAAAGGAATTCCCAGATTTGCTTTAAAAATCATTTTGTCATATTTAGGAAGAAGTGAAAAATATTATGAAGTAAATTCATAATATTATTGTACGTACCCACTTACTTTCATTATTTAAACACATCAATATTTAAAAACCGGTAACAGCATTATGTATAGCTGCAAGGACTTCGTGTATTTTGCCTTGGTGGAGCTTTATGTGGATTATAATAAGTTACTTTAATTCTGAAACAATAAATTAATTAATACTTAAACTCATAATTTTTATTACTAGCAGTTTTAAAATATTATAAAAAAATCTTGATCAGATTAAAAATTTACAAATTATTCTATAGATTGTGGTAAGATATTTTTGCGATATTCTTCCATATCCTGAAAACTCTGATGGTTATCTAATATCTATCAAGTTTGAATTAACCAATAAAATACATAGAAAAGCTGTTTTTATGAAATATCATTGATGAAGATATTAAATTCGACATCTGGGCCCTGTTTCATAATGAAAATTTACTAATATTACAAGTTACAAGTGACTTTAAATACTCTTCAAATCGTTAATCTGCACAGCTAGCTTCGTGGCTTTTGGTACTTATTAATGAAATAACCTACTCTAAATGCATAGCCAAAAATTATCCTCCATTATTTTATAATATTAATAATATTCCACTTGTACTTTCCAACTAATAGTATTAGTAATATTATGAAACGCGACCCTGATAATGCTAATATATTATTATTAAATATATTAATGCAAATACTTCGGTGTTGCCTAAATCTTAATTCTATTAAATGTTTGTTTACTAATCTATCTTTTAATACTTTGATTTTATTAATAAAATGTTTACTAATAAATCATTGTTTAAAATTTAAATCTCTGTTTATTTCATCGTAAATAAATATTGCTTTTTTTTATAGTTTTATCTTATTTATTTACCTTAGCATGTGCGCTTATAAATAAATAGCTACTATTTTGATGTAATTAATAACGTGATAAAAACTTTAAATATCCTAAAAAAATGACCTCTGCACACGTCGGACCTGTTGATTCGCTAATCTTAACCCGTGCCGTAAAGCACGTAAAATTTAACATTGCTGTTACTTTTAAATGGGAAAAACAAATAATCATGTTTACCCCATACTTCAACACCTCAAATTCTTCAAACATCTCCTGAATTGTAAAATTAAAATTATTCTATATTTTTTGCGAAATAGAACCCATTTAAATATATTTTTTTTTGTAATTTGATAGCTTAGCCGCCTGACCTTCTAGCACAGAGTATATGGTAATTTTTTAAGGGGTTGGGTTCCGAAGTCGAGAACCTGGGTTCGAGGACAAGTTAATAATATCTAAAAAAAAATTCGTTAGTTTTAACTCGAAATTTGAATAGGGGGGTTAGCCGAATGTGACGTCGTTTCCCTTTATATAAGAGTAAAATATATAATCATATTTTTATATTAAAAATAACTAATCTCCAATTACTTTGCATCCAAGTGGGCGATTTTAAAAATTATCTGATGTTATAATCAAAAATAAATTGGTAGTATTTTTAATTTTAGATAAATTTTATATTAAATAATTATACCTATTAGCCAAGTTACATTTCTGTATAAGATTTGCGAGGATATTTTTTATACTAAAAAATGTGTTTAATTTGCAGTTCTCGGTCGTAAATTTCGAGCTTTTGTTATTGTTTTGTTTTAAATCTTCAGCAATAAATATTAATTGATTGACTAGTTTTTGTAAGCACTAATTTCAATTAACTCTTCTTTGGTTAAAATTTAATATTGGAACCTGTTTTAATTAATTGACCTTGTACTTAAAATGGCAAAAAATAAATTGATGCTTAACTATTAAGTATTAACTAAAATACTGCGTTTATTCATCAATTTTACATAATGAAATGTTTGTTACAAATCATCGAAAAAATTATGAATTATTTGTATAATAATTATTTTGTAGCTAGAGGTATGTAATTATTTTATTCTAAAATTTATAGATTTTTTTATTGAATTTATAATCTACCGGCGCGTCGTACATATTATTTATTGAATAAAATTTAAGAAAAACTTTGGGTACATAATATATTGCGGTGTTATTTATAATCTCAGGGTGCATCTCATTAAATTATCAAATATTCAATAAATTCAAAACTTCCATAAAAATCGAAATAAATGTGATATATCTTTTATCACTTCCGTAGCAAATTTTCTTATCAACCAACGACTTGTCCTTGCAAAATATTCTATAATTACTAGAAGCTTTTTTAATTATTAATTTTCATTTCCACTGGATAAACAATTCAATAAAACCAATTTTCATATTATTTTTTAAATTTATTTTCCATTTGTATCCCAAAATTCTTGAATCAAAACAAAATCACGCCGTCTGACATTATCTTCTTCAAACGACCTTTTATCCAAAATTTTTTGTACGGGAAAATGTTAAATCGTACCCGAGCAAAACCGGGCACTTCGGTTAGTTACTAAAAGGCAAGGGCTTTTGCTTATTTAATTTCTATGAAGATCCACTGCTGGAAATATTAGCAAATATTTGATATCGAGGTATATTTTCCTGAGATAGTTTGCAGGTTTGCCAACTTAATCATGCGAGATTAAATGTTTCTTGCAATAAATAAATATATGAAGATTATTTAGCTACTGACTGATTTGACTTTAACTATTAGAATTAACTACTTTTTCCTACGCCACCAAACTACGTTTAAAAGTTAATTTAAAATTATTAATTTGCATAATAAATTAGTATGTAATTATATATGTCACGTATTTTACTATCGGCGCGACAATCGATGTTTACAAGTAAAATTTTGTGGCTACACGGAATTGCACAATTAAAAATATTTTTATACAATACATAGATAAAAAAACAATTTCAATGCGAACACTCGGATCCCGTAAAAATCGTTATATGGGTTACGTATCACTGAGTTACAGCAATAATATTGATATCCTCACATGTAAACTTTATGCATTTTATTCAAGGTTACTTCACACAATAAACTTAAATTCACATTATGTTTAATTAAGGCCAGTCTTTATTCTGAAAGACATTCAAAATGAAAGTCAGTAGATTGAGATCTTGCGACTGTTATCTAAAGCAAAAACGTTGCGTTTCCTGTTTGCAAAATATTTGCTGAAATCATTAGGCTGACTAAATCATTTGCTGTTATGTGGGTACAGTAGAATTAAAAAAAATTTTTTTTTAGAGCATTAAAACATAGTCAATTGGGCTGTCATAAATGGATTGGATGTGGAGGACAAATCCTGTTGTAGACTATTAGGATGTTATTAAAATATTATAAAAGTAAAAACAAAACAATAAACGTGAGGATCATTCGTATATTTGACAAAATTTTTATGTCATGGCCATAAAATTGCCATGCGATATAAAAAATGTACGTCGGATATTAATTTACTGTATTATAATACTAATCTTATAAAAATATATTTATTCTAAAATATTTCTTTTAATATATTTAAAACGCAACAAAATATGCTAATATCTTCTTGAAGAATATATTAAAATATTGCTCTATTAAGATACACCATTAATTTTTCAACTCTTTATTGATATCAACCATGGTTGCGCATTAGATTTTCACATATGAAGTTATTTTAATTTAAATTTACAATCATATTGTTTCAAAAGTGATATATCTAAGAGTAGTACTTATGTATATTTACATTATTTTATAATTATTTTTTAAATTTATTATTATATATATAACGATATATTTCAGTAATAATTTGCTAAAATATTACCTTTTATTTTTTTATTTTAAATAAAATTAAACAAATTATCAATAATTAAATACCGCGTTAATATAGTGCTATTCCTAAGATTGGGGGCTCAGAAAATTTGTTCAACTGGAATATCCCATGCTAACGAAGAAATAAAAATGTTTTTACTTATATCAGCTTTTTTTTATTTTGGAATGTTTGTTGTGTATTGATGATTATGCAATCGCCGACAGTTTAATATAGTATCATCGGTAATTTATTGTGTGCAAATTATGTTTTGAGAATGTACTAACACACCTGCCGTATAATTTTAATACTCCATTGCTTCTATTGTCTAGAACAATAGCAATTTTGTATAGCATAGGGCGAAACGTTTGAATGAATTGTTAATCAATGCAATAAATGCATTTCAAAGCAATCGACTTAGTAGGCACCCAACAATGATATGTAAATATTACATGAATGCTGTAAATATTTTATTTTGCAGTGTATAACCTACGTAGATACATATAAACATAAAGTTGATTGTCAGTTTTTTTAGTTTCAATGTTACCTTCACGAAAATTTAAATTTGTATGGCTGTGATAGATTCTAGAATAATTCTTTTTAATTGTATTAAAATTTGCATTTATAAGTATTAATTGGTTAAAAAATATTTTAAGAGAAAGTAATATAATTCTGTTGCAAATTTAAATAAATATTTAAAAATTTGACATAAAAATGATTTTTATTAGAACAATTTATAATCGGATGTTATAGGTGAAAGGAAACTTACCTACTATCGGTTTCTAAAATTTTTAGCTCTAACTATGGCGTTTTTACAAATCAAAAATTTATTGATAAAATTTTATTCCACAAAAGTAGGTCGATATTAATAGCAAATTTAAAATTTAATACAAACATCTTTATATAGATATATACCCTAGACAATTTTTGTATTATCGAGACAGAAATTTCATATAAAAATGCATAATTTATGCAATAACTTACAAAATGCCAACTTTGCAAATTTTGTTCTAGTGAAGTCGGTAGATACTAGTAAAAATATTATGAAATTTTAGGACTCATTAATTTTGAAATAACTTTTGAATTATCAATCATAAAGTCATCAAGATTTCTTCGTACGTACCCGGCTACGCCCGGTATAAATTCACATGTTTTACTATGTAGACTACTATGTCAACTTGAACAAACGCCAATGATATATGTAACATAATAAAAATAATAAATGTAAAATTTTAAATTTAATACTATTACAGATGTTTATCTGTAATATTTTAAATTTAAATGTCGTTGATATTGATCTTTCCTACAATCTAACATAATAATTCACGAAGGACGGCAACCTCTTATTTTATTCATTATGCATGTCTTGATAAATTTACATTGATTTTTAATAAAACAATAAGCTGGTATATAGTTAATATTATACAATTTCTATAAGCATAGGTATACCTACTAATTTGTCCAATTAATTAAATTAAGTAACATTGCTTACAACCTTATGTTTTGATATTTACATGACTTTTTTATGATTTTAATTCTATAAAATTATTTGAGTAACACGAATCTTATTTTGTTGCAGATGGCGAGGAAGTGTGTATAAATTAGTATGGAGAGAATTATTAGCTTATTTATTACTATATTATTCAATAAATCTAGTGTACAGATTTGCACTAAATCCAGAACAAAGAAAGTAAGTATATAGACAAATTTATTTTATATTATACTTTCGTAATACCCACTTACCCAATGAATAAATTTGTTTGTATGTATTGTCCCTCCGACCTTAATATAAAACACACCAGTAGACCAATTTAAAATTTTAGAATTAATTAATTCTTGTTACACAGTACAATTTTTTTGTCAAATATGATATAGCATATCTTGAAAATTGCGACCAACATATCTGAATTATGGAGAAGAGCTCTGCCAGAGTATCTCTTCCATATTTTGAATCTGAAAATTTTTTTTCTAAATACAGTAGAGTCTCGCTTATATGAACAATTGTTTGCAAGCCCTGTCCTTATAATCGAGATTTACATATAACTGGGATATCATCTTTTATATTAAAAATGCTCGTTTGTATCATATATTAATACACATGTTACATACTAGTTATGCTTAAATTATATTTACAATATTATTAATAGAAAACATCAAATTACATTTGAACTATGTATAGAAAAAAATGACTTTCAACTAATAAAAATGTTTCTCTGTGCACTGCTTAAATTTAAATAAATATGATGATAATATTATAATAAATATAATAATATTCCTATGTACCTACTTTAGCATAGGCGCCGGAATAGGGGGGGCAAAGCAGGGCACTTGCCCCCCCCCCCTACAAACTTAAATTTTTTATCTATACCTAGCTAGCGCTCGTAAAATATTAGAATTTTTCTTTGAAATCATGAAGCCTAACAGAATTGAATACTTTGCCCCCCTCTATATTTGACTCTTCCGGCGCCACTGTACTTTAGCAATGTAATTTGTACGTTTCGACGATTTTTTTCTCATACGATTATTTCTGTTACGGAAATACATTGTTTGTTTAAAACTTTCATTCCCTTGCCCCTTCATTTTTTTTCGTTTTTTTCGAATTTCGTTTATATGCATTTTTCTATTTTGTCGCACTCTTTGCGAGATATAGTGACTTAAAAAATCTCTGTATTTGATTAAAATCACAATAAAGTATTGTTAGTTTTATTAACATTTTTACAGTCTATTTAAAATCAGTGCATCTCGGAAACGGTGCAAAGAAATAGGAAATGTATAGTAAGAAGAACGACTGGAATAAATTATTGCAGACAATATTTCTGCCTTTTATTCCAAAGGTGCCATGTTTCATTAAAAATGTAGTGTAGGTTCAATGCCGCATAAATTCCACAACGCGAAACAATGTTTGAGAGAAGATTAATGGGTATTTTTAAAATTACATCAAATAATATGCAAGTATGAATAATAAGTAATAAGATATATTTTGCACAACTGCAAATGGGAGATCCAAAAACTGGGAGATCCATATAACTGGGAGTTAATATAAGCGAGACTCTACTGTATATATTCACTGAAGACTGTTAAATGCGTCGGCTGCTAAGCAGTCTAATATGTCATGAGAACCTTTCTAAATGAAATAATCCCCATTTCTCATTAAAATAAAGGGAAGGAGAGAATATATATTCGACAGAAAATACGATATCATGGTCAGAATCAATGGCAGATTGCCTGCCAGTTTTAATTTGCACTTTTATCCAAACCGATAATAATTTATAACAATGCAAGTATGGTGAATTTTACTCCACCAACCTTATGATTATAAAATATTTCGCCTTTTGAGTGTATGTATATAATAATACGTACATAGTTACTTAACTTTAACTCATTTACAATGTACATAATATGTGAGTACACTGAATATTGTAATTTTTCATTACTATATTATCTACTAGTTGGATGATTTAATATTGTTCTTTAATATTATATTATGTTAAAATATGCAACATAAACAAATCTTATAACTTAATTGCAACGATAGTTTCCTTCATTATTCCATTTCCGTGTTGATATTCTGTTAAATGTACATACAATGTGGTGATTTTAATATATTCTCCTGAAAGCACTCATAACTCCTTATAGCCTTGAATCAGTGTTGGAATGTATGTACATATTGTGTACCAACTATTGTTTAGAAGAAAACATGCAAATTGTAATATGGTACATCTTATAATCTTCAATGACGATTAATTTAATATTCTACTTTGGAAGATAATATTAAACCAGAGAGGTTCGAAATCCGCAGAAAAAAATCTTCTGAAATCAAATTGTATTGCACTTTTCGTGGTTCTGGTCTCACGTTAAATTCTGCGACTTCGATTTGTGTGATATTTCGCACGTACGCCATATTCAAGAGAGAAATAATTTTAAGACATATCTTAAATTACAGAAAAAAATAAAGAAAACAAAAACCAATTAATTCTAAAATTTTCCGAGTACACAATCAACTTTACGACAAATTCCAATGAGGTTTCATTGACGTGCCTGCAGTGTAGGCACATACATATATGAGAAGTAACTGCGTCATATTAAGGTCTCGAAGGCCAAAATTATAAATATAAATAAAATATTGAATGATTAACAAAGAAAATTTAAACTAAATAATATTCAAAAAATAAAAATCTCAATTTACTATCGAGAATGATTTTAAATATTTTAATGCATTGCAATTGTTTAATTTGCAATGTAAATGTTGTATTTTAAGTAAATAGGTACCTACTAGTACCTATGCTAATAAAATCCAACAATATTGTATTTTCATTCTGAGAATTTATCTAAAAATATTTTATAATATAATATGTTTTGTTAATATTTATTAATATTTCCACCTATTTTTGTAGAGAATAATTTAAAAAAGTAATTATACAAAAAAACTTTTATTCCTCCAGTTCAATAATGTAATTGTAGTACAACTTAAAATTACGTATATAGCAGTCGTAATATTATAAAAACGTTTCTATATTTTCTCTTTGCAAAACTTACAATTAAAATTTTATTTCAGAGTATTTGAAAAAATCAGGTTTTATTTTGGACAACAGAGTGAAACTATTCCCATGTCTTTTGTAATGGGATTTTATGTAACATTAGTAGTAGGAAGATGGTGGCAACAGTACAAATTACTTCCTTGGCCAGATACTCTGGCTTTGTTCCTTAATGCTGGTATTCCAGGAGGGGTGAGTAGGTATTAAATTAGTTATCATTGTATTATAATTGCAGTATTTTTAAGTCGTGTTCTTGAAGCTATTATTTAAAAAATACTGCAATTTTATCTTTATTTCTAACTCTAATCTACCATAAATTTTAACATTTGTCAAATATAGTATGTAGGTACAATGTTCGTGACAATAAAAACAAGTTTTTGCTACAATTTTTTTAATTCAATGAAATTCTAGGATTTTAAAGTAACAAGTATTTAAAAAAATTATGGTATTACCAACGGAAATAAATATACAATAAAAATAGCAATAATGAAATTAGAATCGTAGTGTAAAATCAAAGGAAGTTTGACTCAGTTTTTACAATTAATTATTTTTTGGATGTCTGTCGCTTCAATTCATCATAATTATTATAAGGACCATAATTATTATATCATGAAAGCGCGATACTACATGAATTATTTTAATGAGATTAAAAGATTTGGGAAAATATAAGACAATTTTTTAATTTCATATTTTTGTCCATATTAATTAAACACAGAATGCGTTGTTCCTAAAAGTAAACAATTCTTGTAATAAACGGGAAACAACAAGAAGAGAATAAAAATATATTTTAGGGTTTATTTTTTCTATTAGAAGCAAATATTGGATTTTTCGTGGCGAGTTTGCTGAATTTTCATGCCCTCCGTGTTTGTCTACCTTCCTGTCAATTTACGTAACTCAAATTCTTAAAAATTCAGCCAAATAATTTCCCTTGATATAATATTTGTGACTTACCAACCACAAACTATTAAAACCTGATTAGCTGATTTATTTCGTAAGGTAATTTTGATAAAAATTATTACATTTTTTAGTTTAGAAGTTTGCTTACTTACCACCAGGGTAGTTAATGTCTGCATAAATGTTAGAGGATTCGTAATTAAAGAATATTACATTGGTAATTTTTATCATGGGTATAAATTATTTCTGAAAAATTTGGAAACTTAAAAAATATAGGTTTGAACTTGGGAATGTTGATGCATTTAAAGCAAAACACCTACTCATTCTGTGCATGCATTTACCTATATATTCTGACAATACATATTATATCGCCTTGGTATAAATATGTAGATTTTCAATCGGAATCGCCAATTTGAGCTTATGCAAAAATGTACTATACAATATTTGTTTTAAATTTCAATGGGTATTTTTTTTTTACTAAAATTCAAGTGAAACTTTAATGAGTAAGTGGACAAATATGTAGGTACAAGTATGATGATATTGCATAAAATTTATAATTATTGATTCTTATAACAACACAAGCAATTTTGTTGTCGGAATTTATTATACCATGAGCTAAATAACATTTTAAATTATATGGAAAAACCGTAGAAGGCCTTTTAAAGCTTAATTTGATTATAAATATAATATTCTTATTTCCAATATTGAAATATGTTCATATTATATTGATTATTTTTAAATTAAGTATTCCACGTATTTGGTATGGGAAGAACATACCGATTTCAATGTATTCAAAATTTCCCTTAAAAAACTAAGAAGCTGTTTGGTAATAATAATTTTCAATTAAAATTTCACATAAATTTATTAATAGATATTTTAAATCGAGAAATTCATTTACTATAAAATAGGTATGTGTATAACCTGTTAGTGTTACTATACCATGATCTACCGAAAAAAAGTACCAGTTACTGAAATTAATATATTTTTGTAGGACGAACGACAAAGACTGATGAGAAGAAATATAGTTAGGTATGCTGTATTAGCTTATGTAATCACATTGCAGAGGGTTTCATTAAGAGTGAAGAAACGGTTTCCAACTTGGCAACACGTTGTTGACTCTGGTAAGTTTTAATATCTTGCAATATTTATTAACCAGACAGAATTAAAATTAATAATACAGATTGAAATACCATACCACTGTTCATAAATTTACACTACCATATTATTGGTAATCGTTTCCTAATATCTAACAAACGTGCAGACTTTTCGTCATCTATGGTATCCGATTAATTATTACCTCATTACGTACCTTTATAACATTTTACTAAACGCGTAAGTATATAGGTACCTACGTATACTAATACTTACGTATACTATACGTAATTGTAACTTTTATGTTTAAATTAAGGTCATACTGAGAGAATAAACAATATAATATAGTTTAAGTATTATTTAAATGCACCACATAAAATTTAAGATGCATTTTTAATTTTAACTTGTAAATGTAATATAAGATGAAAGTATACTTGTCGAGTGGTAATGGAACGTGATTGTTGCTATTTCGTAAATTTGGAATAAATTATGGGACACCGAATAATAAAACACTGTAACACATTTCGATAGTTTATTGCACTACACCTTCTTAGAAATTGTAGGGCACGTTTGCGCATAATACGTGATAGCTTTGCAAATATCAAGGAATTGGCATAATTTCAGATCATCCAACATCCAATAGTTGCAGCAATGTATTTAATTAATTAGATCGTTAACAACGGTCTCGAAATTAATATTTAATTCTTGCCGAAAGCAATAATTTTTACATGAATATTATTAAAATTTATAAACTTCTTTGTTATCGTTTATTTCATTATCAGGGTTTGTTTTATTGCCAACTTATAGTAGTATTTTAAATATACATACTACATACAAATAGAAAACGTAATTAATTAAAAGTTTTTCTTTAATTCCAAACATATTTATCACACAAACCAATAAAAATGTTTTAATTTACTGGCGCCAAGTTTGATTAGAATAGCAGACAGTTTTGTAAAAAATACACTTTCTAGTTTATATTTCTCTTCATTTCTTTCTATTTGTAAGAAGGTTTTGTCAATTATGGAGCTCTCAGTGACGATATTGTGATTATATCTATTGAAAATTAAAATGTGTTGAAACTGGTTAATAATTTAATTAAATGTAACATACAGTCTGTCTACATAAACTTAATGTAGCATTGAATCAATTTCAATTGTGATAATTATCCCATGTTTCGATATGCCTCAACAATTTCCTATAAATGTGTACCAGTCGAACAGGAAGTGTGGAAGTTACAATAATAATGGGTGGCAACGGAAGTAAAATTGATTATAAGAGGAACTAAAAATTTCCAACGCTACTTACCCGAATTGAACAATTTTTAGTGATAATAAAATATAGTTAATTACTAATTGAAGTTGTATTACAGGTCTGATGTTAGAAAGCGAGAAGAAAATATTTGAGCTGATGGATGGAAAAACTCCAATGTCAAAATACTGGATGCCTTTGGTTTGGGCGACCAATATAATAAACAGAGCAAGGAAAGAATCGTTGATAACAAGTGATCACATAGTACAAACTCTTTTGACGGAATTGTCGGATATCAGAAGAAGATTGGGCGCTCTTATAGGATACGATACCGTTTGCGTACCATTAGTTTACACACAGGTAACATATTTAACTTTAACATCTATTTAAGTATTTGTCTTTGTCTTGTCAACTTCCTATTAACTTAACCCATTAACTTTCATGAGTACTGGCTAATATATACCTTACTAGCTTCATTTGAGAGATAGAAGTCGTGTGCTTGGTGTTAAATAGTCATCAAGTTGTCTTGCAATGGGCATACAACACATACAACAGTTAGTTTTGTCTGAAACTTTTTGTTATTACCGATCTACTGTTATATTTTTAATTAAACTATTTAAAAGCAGTTAATATTATACATATCGTAGATTCACATTCCTTTTTTAAAATGTGCGGTTTAATATTTTTCTAAATCATTATCTGGGTATTTATTAAATCGAATAGTCATTGCACAATTCATGCACGTACTATTCATACTTTCACGTTTTGAATAATGACACATGTAAAATGTTACATGTTTGTCGCAAAATCAGTTAACATTACATATATTGCATTTATGCATACGAAATATTTACCATTTAGAATTAAAAAATATATATCTATGCCTAATTATTATTGTAAGTAGACTAAATAACGCAAACGATTAGTTGCTAAATTTTTATTTATTATTATTTCAAGGTTGTACTTGATAAGCTGTCGAATTGTACACCGCTATTTATGTAAACAATATAATATATTTTTAATGACTCAGTTTGAAAATTACACTAAATTTCTTTTTAAGTTTTGAGTAATTAGAATGTGCAGCAACGGGTAGTACGTACTGCATATTTGTGAAATATTTAAAATTCTAAACAAGATTTGAACTAAACGAGTAAATCATAATATAGCGTAAGAAAATAGCAGCAGGCATATTCCTTGCTATGAATCAGCAACAATATAGTTGTGATTTTCATACCAATAAGAGCCTAAAGTCTAACCCAGGTTTAAATCCGGGGAGAAACTAACTTTCTTATGTTTCCGTGCTTCGGAGGGCACGTAAAGTTGGAGGTCGAAAACTGTATTAACTATATGAAGATATTTAATTTTTTTTATAAGCTTTATTTAGGTACTTCTCGAGTTGTATCAAAATATATACGGTTTAGAATTTAGATGGCTACTTGCTAGAATATCTTAGTCGATGTCATTTCAATTTTACACGATTATTGGACTACAGCATACGGTGACTTGCATTGCGGTGACTAATAAAAAATTAATTTATTAATGAGTAATCGGAAAAACTGGATAAGAAGTTTAACCTTACCTTTGCAACGCTTCAAAAACCGTAAAAATAAAAAAATATTATGTATCAGTTTTGTAAGGTATTAAATTTTGTACAAAAAAGTCCGTAACAGTACATTTTATCCTCTAATAATTATGGAGTGAAAAGCATTCAAAGTCAGAGATTTTGACCTGATAGTTTATAAAAATTATAATTAATAACCATAGTTTTAAACTATAATAAATTGAAGTTTCTTTTAAATTAATATTGATTATGTTTATGTCGAAGAACCCGGTTCGAGCCCGAATGAAATTATAAATTTATTCTGACCAATAGGTACTCTAATAAATCGGTTCAGATGTCTTCCGACATGGTGTATTTTAAATTGTTTTTAATAGTTCCAATTGACTCCACGCAGTGCTCGGCAAATTTCAAGCGCCTTTTGATTTATAGAAGCTGGTTTGAGACTTCTTATTTTAATGGCTTTCTATGTTTAGTTGTTTTAGTTTAAAATCTATGCAGCTTCAAAAAAATTTGTTTATTATTGTAGTTAAGTTAGGTTAAGTTTAGATTAGGCTGTCAGTGGTTAATATTATATAGCCTTTAGGTTAGGTTTAGGTATCATATCAGTAAAAAAAAAAAAAATTACACTCACCTTTTAGAACTAAAATAACTCACATAAAATACATTGTTATATACATATAATACAATTGTTGTTATAATGTTTAATTATCTTTCTGTTAGTTACTCATATTCTTTTCTTGCTTATCTTACATTTTTTAATTATGATTTTTTTTATACTATCTTTTTATTTATCTTTGTTTTTCTTCACTTTTTATTATGAATCTATATGTGACAACTATCAGGGTTCTCTTTACACTTTTAATACCATGACAAAAAAACAACAAACCACTTCTCCAAAATACAACTTTAAAATCAATTTGATAAAAAGAGAAAGTGTATTGTTTCAACCATCCAGGTAGATTTTTCTTGAATACTAGGGCTTAAAATTAAAAAATATTTTTAAATTGCCAATTTCTTTTGATAATACACGATATTTTTAATATGAGCTTTTATCTGCTCTGGTAAGAAACCTTACAATAAAAATAAATAAAATCGCTTATTCTAGAAAGGCAACTTCCTTGAGAGATAATGGTATAATACCATAGCATACTGAGACTATATAAATTTCTAAAATTTCAGTTATTCTAGTTTATTCTTTAAAATTTATGGTTACCTATCTGAAACGTGGCAGAAAAATTATTATGTAATTATTAATTAGATTTAAAGGTATAGGCTGTTGCATTTACGAGTTTAGAAAAGTCATGACGATGGCCATAAGTTAGTATCAGATTTTTGTATTTCTTATGGTTTTTAGAGTGAAAGGTCATGACATGCTTTACGTAGTAAAAGCAATACAAATTTAATTTAAGATCATATTGTGATAAAAATTATGACCTGTAGTATATGACCTAATTTTCTTGCTATTCATTTCAGCATCCACTATAATTCTCTTTTTTAGAAAATGCTTATTCAGTTATGTTGAGGGTAAATGAAAGCTTTAACCAAAAAATACTTATTTAATCACTTGTATCTCTTTGGATACATGATCCACAAAATTAAGCACTCTATTGCAATATACAAATATATTGATAGTGAGTTTGAAATACAAAATTCTAATATGTAGTATGTTTTAAAATAAATATAATTGATATACACCAGCATCGTCACGAAAAGTGTATCATTTGTTCTTAATGACACAATATACTATTATTTATATACGAAAGAGAAATTATAAAATATTTTCAAAATTAAATTTTAATAAAACAAACTCCAAAGTGGGGTTTTGGTTATGCCAGTGAATAAACCTTTCTCGAATTTGTAAATAGTATTGTATGCATTTTATAATTTATTGTAAAATATTAATTTTTAATATGTACAAAGTGCTTTGTTAAAAACGTATATTTTCATCATTAAGAGGTTTTTACATTATTTTGATTTTAATTGTTTTATCTCCGGTTTTAATTTCATTTAGTACTATAATTGGATTTTTACAATTAATTTTTATTACAAAGCATTTTGTTAAAAATTAAAGGTTACGTGTCGTATTAAAGGTTACTTTAGACCTATTACATAGTATAATAGGTTGTAACTCAATCAGTGATCACACCAAGCCACTGTTAGTTGTGAACATTTATCTTAATTATATTATTGTTTTCATCAACTTTACCTAATTTGTATGTTTATCTGCTGGCCTCAGATAGCATCATAAAAAGGCTTTGAAAGTTACATGGGATTAGATTATACAATGCTTATTCTTCCTATTTATATCCGTTCTTCCTGAGATAGAATTCTACACCTGCCTTCATTTTAATAAAAGACCAATGTTAAGAAATATTAATATAAACAATATTATTTTTAGGTGGTTACTCTTGCACTATACACATACTTCATTGCTGCCCTCATCGGCCGACAATTAATTTCAGACGATGTGCAATCAATTGGAAAATTTGAGACTCCCGATATGTACTTTCCATTTTTTACAGCACTTCAGGCATGTAAAATATATAAACATGTAATTCATGGCTATTTTTAAATATAATTACAGTTTTGTTTCTACTTGGGTTGGCTGAAAGTCGCAGAAGTATTAATTAACCCATTTGGAGAGGATGACGATGACATTGAATTGAATTGGTTAATCGATAGACATATCAAGGTAATTTAAAATTTAGCTATTATGCAAATTTAATGGTCATAAAAATAATTATGTACTTAATAAATGTATTTATTACTTTACAATTTACACGTTCTAGGCTGGCTATATGATAGTAGACGAAATGCACGAAGAACATCCAGAACTACTTAAAGATCAATTTTGGGATGAAGTGGTTCCAAAAGAACTGCCTTATACTGTTGCTTCTGAGCATTATCGTAGGGAAGAACCCAAAGGTTCCGCAGAGAAGTATAAAGTTAAAACTACCGATGCCATGTACGCAAATCTAGTTTCACCCATGAGAAAACATGTAGTTGACGACATGTATGCAGACTACGTAAGTATTTAGTTTAAAATTTAAATTTGCATTGACACTTACAATTCAAAAAAAGGAAAGTGTGGACACACCTATAGTAGAGAGACGCAAGAGTTCTAACTGGTTTAGCCGTCAAATTTCTAAAACCAGAGGTTCCATACGATCTTCTTCAACGGCGTACTCGTCTGGTGGATTATTTTCTCGACATCGTGGAAACTCTGTTTATGCAAATCCAGAAACTGGACAACTTCCTGGACAAGTTGTCCCACCAAAAATGTCTATTTACGATAGACTCGTTGGTAGACGATCGAGTAGAACTCATAAATTAGCCAAACAAGGTAAGCTACCAAAAAATAGTTGTCATAAACAATTAGTTTTTAATTATATATCAAAAAACTATGTAACGCTTAATAACCTTGTGATTTTCACTTGGCATATTTTAGCAATATTTGATTATAGCTCCATAAAATTTCAAGGAGCTCTCAGATTTTCTACAACATTGTTTTTGAATAACTTAAAATTTCACTATTATTTTTAGCTGGTCTTGGAAAGCTTAATATAAATGGATCTGGAGTACAAATTCCAGTAAAAAATAGACCAAGAATACCTACACCTGATGTCACAAAAGAAGTATTAGAGAAAGACCGTTTTAACGCAGGATCTATAGGAATACATAATCAACTTGCTCAAGGTGTTGCTTTAGTTTCTCAACAGTTATCAGCACCTTATCATGCATACCCCGCCGGCGAAGCACCTTTTGTCCAATTATTGTTATCTCCTATTGAAGAATCGGATGGGAATAATTCGGTTAATAATACCTTACACGCGGGTCAGCCAGGCACTGCGGCCCTTGCACAAGCTATTCTTTCATCGGGAGTTGGGCCTGTCTTAACAACTTCTGTTAGTTTACCAGTGACTCAAATTGCGTCTCTCGGATTGACGTCTGTATCTAAAAGTCCACAAGTAACTAAAAATGTAAATTTTCAATCCAAAAGCAGTCCTTTACTTGTACGCGCATTTGAGCAATCACCCAGCCATAAATTTTCTCAAGCAATTATTACAGAAATGCCCGTAGAAGATTCTGATCACAGTTTAAATAATCGTGTTAGTGAAGAATCTGCTACTTCTGATAATTCTATTACATCTAAAGATAGTAAATCTTCTCTGCGAACCAATGGATCTAATAGCACAGCTTCTATAAAATCCATAAAAAATAATGAGTCTGATGATGTTAATTTATCTGGTGTCTTTATAGAAAACGTACATAATCCGTTAGATGATTCGCCGAACTTAACATCCAGTGCATCATTATTGGAATCCTTGTCAAATACAGAGAGTGCCAGTAGAAAAACTTCAATTACATCTCAGAATAACACAGGGTCGACAAAAAGAGGAGAAGTATATGTATAACAGTAGGAACGAGGATAAAAATACAGAAAAGGGAATCGCCATGTTCTCTGAAGATTTACCAAACTGTAAGCAAATATGAATGTAATATCGTAATAGTGATTGGATTTTACATCGGGGTTAACCGAAAACCTCGCACTATTAAACATCTAAGAACTATTAAATCGAATCTATATGTTTCACAGGGTATTATTATAAATAAGTGCAATTTGTTGGAGTTTACAGTTCAAATGAGAGATTTTATTCCACAAAAAAACTTAAATTTAATGAGGATTATTTATTTGTGTATCTATGTTGCATAGATTGTTTTAAACTTAATTTTTGTACTTATTATAATTTTTATAATTTATTTATAATCTTCTTAGAATAGCCATGTTTATTAATCTAACAATTTTTGTTCTAAAAATTAATAAGATAATGAAATAATATATTATCTTTAAAAACTCAAAAATGAAACAATAAGTTAAATAAAGGATTAAAATTCTTTAGCTCTTTAATATTTCGATACCGAATGTATCTTTATCAGAAATAAAATAAATTTATCATTTATTTAACTTGTTTTATTTTTGAGTTTTTAAATATATATTTCACAAGTTAATAATCCTAATTTATGAAATAATATAATTATCTTGTTAATTTAAATTTTTGTTTAATATTAGAAAAACAGTGGTTTCTATTAAATTTGATTTTTTTAGCTATATTTTGACATGCATTTACTTTTCATAATATGGAAAATACGGAAATTTTTTTTTAGATAATAACATTCAGAAATAAGTTTCTTTTTAAAAATTCTTTATTCCAAAATGTGCTGTACATTTTTAGTGATACTTTTATGAAAATACAAGAATGTGATAAATATTTTATTATGTAGTAGATAACTTGTATATTAGGAAAAAATCATGATTTGGATGGTGCAAATCTAATTTGTCTTGTTTTTGCTAAAAATAGACAAATGAGATTCGTGAGATTTACTATAAGTAATATAATAAAATGGTGATAAAAATTAAACGCATAATACTGCACACTTTGCATAAGTGTGTTTAATTATTATTGATGTAACATTGCAATAATTTGAATGACGACTACACGTTGATTTTAACCATTTAAACTCGAAAATTATCATCTATAAATTACAACTAATTTGCTACTTACGACATTTTTAAATCTATAATTAAATGATTTTTTTGCGTAGATATTTGTAGTGCTGTATTATTTAATTATTAAACTACGTTTTGTATATATGTAAATTATATAATATTTTTTGCAACAAGTAGAATGAATTGCCATGGGGATTATTAATGTACCTAAAAGTAAATAATCAAAGTTGTATTAGTTTTAATATTTTTTGTTCATTAAAGAAATATTTTACTTTACATTTGTTTATTATTAGGGTAATTTTATTAAAGCATATAAATTTAACGTGTGAAATAAATATTAAATCAAAATTTAAAAAATTAATGCCCCCTTGCAAATATTTTTAATTTTAAAAATTGTAATTTTTGTTACAAAATGAAGTTTTCATTTTAGTTTGATATTGCTATCAATAATTGACACATAATAATTATCTTTATCTTATTCAAACATTTTTAATCCCACTCAGTTAAAAGGGTTGACTTAGTTTCGTTAAGTGTTTTTAAAAATTTAGTTTTAGATGAAATTGAATTTTTAAATTAATTTTTTACAATACCCGGAATTGTATAATATAATTATTATCTTAAAAAATTTTCTACTTAATTTTGTACATACTAATCACTATTTGGCTTAGCCCTTTTTGGATTTTTCTAAAGTCTAAATTCAAGATTTTTTTGACTGTAGAGTTCAACTCTTGAGTCAAAAATGGGGATTTTGACCCCCGTTTTTGAGCGTTCATCGACAGGACTCTATAGAGATATTCAAAACAAATTACGAGCGTAATATATTATGGATACCTACCTACATACATACGGACGATGGTGGTTTCCACCAATGGTCAATTTTCAATCCTTTTTTTTGTTGGGTTGCCGATGGTTCCACTACTGGATATAAGTGCGATAAGTATTGATTTGTATGAATTTTCAAAAATTGTAAGATATCTAAAAAAAATTTGATTTTATAACAAATTCAAACTATTATTATTTTGTTATTAAAAAAATATATAGATAGCTAATTATTCTAAAACGAAACTAAAAAATGTTATACTTAACAATCTGTTAATTTTTGTAGTAGAATACCTATAATACTGAAATAAATATTGTAACCGTTTGCATTCCCTTTAGTCACAATTATTACTCTGTTTAGTTATTTGAATGCTATTAAGTTCGATGTAAGTTTCTGCTTGTATTTCTTTCAGTTACTCCATAAAAAATAATATTATGATCGGTGGACAGTATAAATCTGCGAATTAAATATATTATAAAAAGTGAAATATTTTCCCAAGTTTTCGCCAGACATTAATGGCATCTAAAGTCATGTTACCTTTATAGTATTGATAATTACGAGATAATTAAAAAGATGTGGAAAATATTGGATATTGTAAACTGATGGTGTAAGGTCTCTATTATGTTTTTCTTCTATGTTTTATTAACTGTAATTGAATCTTGAATTTCGTAAACCAAAAAAAGAGTTGACTCTCTAATCATAGAAAGTCTGTGGGGATCACAAGTGCACACAAACAAACACACGTTAAGTTTTTAAAAGTTTTATACATTCATTCATTTGTATGACTAAAAATGTGGAAAATTAACAAAATAAAAATAAAATTATAAAAAATCTTTTAAAGCGATAAAAAAAATTCCTAAAATGGAAAAACTAATTTACAGCACTGCCTCATATTTTTTCATTAATTCTAAAAAGAAAGCTGGATCTGCGTGGTTTTATTAAAAATTCCTTCGAAGCTCATTTTATTTATATAATATTTTCTTAAGTGATGAACTTGGATAAAACAGTTCAAGGAGATATTCCCCACGCTTTAGAGCAATTACATGAAGCATTAGTTATGTAATAATTATTATTTCTGATATAAATCAAAAGATAATGCAAAACTGCATTATTATACAATTAATTTTCTTTCTATAGGTTATTATCATAGTATTGAGTTCACGACTAATTTTTTTTATAAAATATCACATTGTATAAGAAAAACAAGTTCAGAAAGAAAATATAAAAAGGAATGTTTTCTTAATTTTTATTGGTTTTATACCTAGCAGTTTATTTTTTAATTAAAGTATTTTTATTGCTCTTAATAATTAATTAGTAATTTTTATCATTTCAGAAGAATTTGTTATAAATGTTCATCGAAAAGGCCATCCGGTAAGGCTTTAAAGTTAACGGCTATTTTATTTTCAATTATTACTTTACATTCCAGTACTAAATAAATTATTTTATCATGGCAAACGGAATAACTTTAAAATCCAAGAAACTGTTTGAAAATAGTACCTATTAAATATTTAAAGCAAAACTGTATATACTGTAAAATAATATATAAGATATCAGATTGTAAATCATCAAACTCTAGATCATTAACCACATTTTCTCTTGTTTTATTTTAGACTTCAATGCGTATCTGAAATTAACAAAATTTATTGAAGTGCAGTTATTTAAAAGTGGGAAATTTTATATTATTTTTGCAGGGGTAGTTTCTTTATCGGAATATCTCGACATATTACATAATTATTTTAAATGACAGATTTCTGCAACAAATGGCTGTGTTAGGAAAATCATAGATATGGCAAGGGGGCAAATGTATATCAAATTTGATGTGAATTTTACCAAATGTGTTTTACCAAGTATCAAGTTAAAATTGGAAATGTTAACTCCAAAATCCATTTTCGGCAAATCCTTAACAATTTTTGACCGGTGTAAAAAAGTTCTGGATTTATTGAAAAAAAAACAGATTTTTTTTCTTTCAATTTTTGATAGCTTATGATGAGTGTAGAATATATTCGCCAAACGAATTAATCGAAAATAAATTTATAAATGATATATTAATAATTTTAAATAATATAGATGATCTGGTAAGTATAATTACGATAATAAGTGTTTAAATATTTTTTTCTCGAAACTACATATTTCAAACTGGCGCTCACGATAGCTCAAAAACTACTCGATGGATTGTTCTACTTTTTTAAATTTTAAAGTAAATTAAATTTATTGAAACCTAAACCTAAATAGATGATATTTGTTGTTTCACAAATATTGTGAAAAAAAAATAATAAGAATTAGTAAAAGCCCGGCCCAAATCATGCACAGATGAAAAATAAAAAACTAAATCTGAAAAAGAGTGTACGTTTTAGGAACTTCTTCTTTTTACCTGCCTCTTCTTGTACCTTATGTTTTTGCGCACCAGATTTTTATTTATATGTACTCGTTCTTTTAACGACTCGTTCGATAAGAGAACAGGTCATATTTTAAAAATGGAAAGAGAATTCTTTCTGTTAACCCTCCGGATTTATTACTGTTTATATAACATAATATAACATATTACTGTTATAACCAAGATTTGGTTAGTTCTGTAATATTGTGCACCTAGGTTATTATGTGTTTAAATTTTTTTTTCTTAATAAAATGATTAAAAGTTAAACATTCTAAAAAGCTCGATCTCCGAAGGGTTAGAACCTCCAAGTAAAGTTGTAATAGTAATGGTATCAGTTGATAACACATGAAATCAAATTAAATATTTATTTGCACTAATTATTACTTTTTAAGCTTTTAACTGGATAATTGCTGAAAATTTGATTTTTGCTCGTTTTTCGCAAATTTTTTTACGTGTAGTTTTAATTATTAATTAGGGATTTGCAGAACGAATACATATAAATTTAAATCTGATGCGCAAAAACGTAAAGCACAAGAAGAGGCAATGGTAAAAAGAAGAAGCTTCCAAAAGTAGTTACAAAGGGGACGGTCGATGTTTTCTGATTTCAAATTTTGCCGAAATTTTTGCACTGGGCGGTAGATTAGTACTGTGGTAGGTATTGGTCTATATAGTAAATACATATAAAAAAAATTTACTAAATATCCAGTAGTTTTTCGAAAATAACGCAGAATTCGAAAATTACCATTTCAAAGGTGATGTAACTGAGATTTACCGTTTTTGCACTTGTCAACTCTACCCCCTTTACACTCTCACTTACTCTAACTTGTTAAAAAATCCCTCGGGAGCGACAGAACTGGAAAATGACAAAATTCGAATGCTGGGATCCGAGATTTGCCGTGGTCAGAGGTTGGAAAAATCGCCCAGAGGCCGCAGCGAAGCGAATTTAGATTTTTTGTAATTTGTTTTTTCTGTTATAATTTATTTTTTATCAACTTATTTAGATGTTTTTCTTTTCCATTTATTATATTATGATTGGATTTTAATTAATTTTCAATGTTTTATTTTTTGTAAATTTAGTATTTTATTTTTTTATATATTTGTTCAAAGTTCATCTTAGTTTTTTATTAATAATAGATTAGGTAATTTTAAAATTTGATAGTTTTGAGATAGAGTTGAGGTTTTGGAACACAGGCCCGGAGCTGGATTAATACGCCACTGCTTTTAAGTGCGAAAAACACGTGAAAAATTGATTCCGAAGATTTGCATGTCCGCCATTTTTGTAATTTTTGACTTTTTATTTTGCATTTCTGCTAGTAAATCTCGCAGGGTCCTCTTCCAACCTGCCATGTGTAGTCAATCACTACAAAGAAAATATTTATGAAAATTTTGGGAAAATTTTTTTGTCGAAACCTGTGACCGAACTTTATTGCGGCCCCCCTTCCCAAAGTTAGAACAAGGAGTTTCCAAGCAGAAAAGAGTTTCCAAGTCGTTCAAACGCCAGGTCACTTTCGGTGTTTTTGGTTTCGGTGATTTTGTTTTCGGTATTTTGTCTTCGGGGTTTTGACGTGGAATTCGCTTCGTCATTTAGGCTTTAGATTAAAAAGGCTCGTTAATTAAAAACGTTAAAGATTATAAAATCTGTTATTGTGAAACATACATTAGATATAATGTATAATAAGTGGAAGTAGAATTAGAACCCCAGCCTGCACCCTACAAGTACTAAGAACTCTTTCAGACGGAGCGGATGCGGACGCGACTCTGCAGCCCGCTTTTAGTAGCCAATCTGAATTAAAGTTTCCTGCGGGCCCGCATCTGCATCCGCTCCATGTGAAAAAGCTCTTAAGATTAGTTATAGAGATTATATTGTATGTTCAATCAAGATAATCTGAACATTTTTCACTGGTCAGAAAGAGAGTTTGTTAGTTCTTCTATATTTTTCTTTTTGTGTAAAAAACTGCATCTCTAGTTTTTATAATATGTACCTATTCGTAATTATACATTTGTGATCTGTCGGCACTGCAGGTAAAATGGGTAGTTTTTGATTTTCAGGTATAAATAAATGGGTTACTGTCGATACTTTAAGAGACTTTCTTTCAAAAGTAAGAATGGATTTCTTAAAACATTCTGAATGAGCGAAATTTAAGCTTTCTTATGAGGTGAAAATAAATAAAATCGGTCCAAGGTTACTTCACAATTTAATTTTGAAAATCGACTTTTGATGAAAATTTTACAAGTTTACGTTCATTTTTGCATTTGCATTTGCATGGTAGTCTTAAATCCGATTTTTGTGGAGTTCCAGCCTACAAGATTGGAAATGAATTCGGTTCTCTTAAATTTGGACAGCCAGTAGATGTTCCTAAAGGTCTTACAACCTATTGTAGGTATGGAAAGTTCGGTATTCGACGGATCCTTCAAACATAGAGGTTTTATGGAATGGTGCTGTTAAAGTTTCACCATTGTGGAGATTCAGATTATGGTAGTCACATCTTCTGTTGATAAACTCTTGCAGATAGTTGCGATTAAGGGAATTTGCATATACCAAGTAGGAACAGGGCAAACTGAAGTTTGCAGCGAGATATCTTGAGTTGTTGAGAGTAACAAGTGCTGTTTTTGGATTATGTGGATCGAAGCCGAAATAGAAAATGAATAATATTAAGCCAACAACAAAACTTATATTAACACGGATAATTATATACAGATAATATTAAATTATGACAACATATCTTTTTTATTTGAATAACTATGGCACCAAAAAGGTACCAACCAACACTTGAACTAAAACTAAAATAAAGGGCGCACAATTTAAATTCAACACTCCCACTTTTAGTTACAAGTGATATCAAAAAATTTAACAATTTTACATAACATTCATTAACACGCAAAAATGTTTATGTTTAACCTTTGCTAGAGCCTTCGTCAAGATATCCGCTATCTGGTCATCTGTGTGTACATACTTCAGTTCAAAAATACCATCCTCGAATTTTTCCCGAATGAAGTGATATCGAACGTCGATATGCTTTGTTCTCTTGTGGAACTCCGGGTTCTTCACAAGTCGAATCGCGCTTTGGTTGTCCATAAAAAGAACTGGCACATCTAACTTTGTCTGCAGCAATTCACACAACAGATTTTTCAACCAAATCAGTTCTTTCATGGCATGGGCTGCTGCCATATACTCAGACTCTGTTGTTGACAATGCAACAGATTTCTGGCGCTCCGAACACCAACTTATGATGCTGCCCCCAAACATAAAAACATACCTAGATGTTGATCTTCTAGTTTTGACATCTGCTGCATAATCAGCATCGCTGTATCCGTAGAAAAACAAATTATTACCACCTTCAAATTGAATGCCCATGTCAGTTGTCCCTTTGATGTATTTAAGAATGCGTTTGACTGCATTTACATGAGCTTCCGCCGGTTTATCCAGATAACGACTAATATTACCAACCGATCGTTGATCAATTTCAAGTCCCAAAAAACATTTTGCATCGAAAACTTTGATTTCGAATTCCTTTCTCAAATGTTCAATAACAGGTAAAATAGATTTCTCTTTCTCTGCCGCAATTAAGCCATCGTCAACGTAAATTGCTAGTACCATCATACCATATTTACCATTGCACACGAAAACACATGGATCCGATTTACTGACTTTAAAATCAAATTTCGTTATAAACGACGTGAACTTCTTGTTCCAGCAGCGTGATGCCTGCTTAAGACCATACAAACTTTTTGACAACTTGCACACCCGTCCACTTCCATCGTCATAACCAATCGGTTGACCCATGTAAACATTTTCTTCTAAATCTCCATTTAGAAAAGCAGTCTTTACATCAAATTGTTTCAATTTCATTCTTTTCGAGGCTGCCATAGCCAGAATAGCACGAATTGATGTAAACTTGACTACTGGACTGAACGTTTCTTGATAATCAATTCCATATTCTTGAGTAAAACCACGAACCACCAAACGTGCCTTGTAACGATCGATGCTTCCATCCGTGTTCTGTTTTAACTTAAAAACCCAACGATTATCAATAACCTTTTGATTTTCTGGTAATTCAACCAAAATCCACGTATTATTTTTAAGGAGTGATTCGTACTCTTCATCCATTGCTTTCTTCCATTGCTTGTGTTCATTCGAACTCTTCGCCTGCTCATATGTTCTTGGCTCGTCATTTACTGCCAACATTGCAAAGTGATCTGCTGATGCAAGATAGGACAAGCGCGGTGCAGCCTTAATGGTGTCTCGATTTCGCAGACGTTGACTAATAATGTTTCCATTATCAAGATCGCAAATAGTACCACGACTCTCACGCTGCTCTGGCTCTTGTGCCACTTCTGTTTCCTCTTCTTCACCTTTTTCAATATTTACTACCGGCACGGATTTTTGCAACAAAAAAGTTACGTCTCGGACTACTTCAATTTTGTTCGTCTCTGGATTCCATACTCGATATCTTTTTGGATGATTATCATAACCAACGAATATACATTTTACTGCTTTTGGATCTAGCTTTCGTCGCCTTTCCTTTGGGATATGTACGAACACCTCTGAGCCAAATGTTTGTAGATGATCAACCATTGCTTCCCTGTCATACCATAGTTCGTACGGTGACTTGTCTATGACAGTGCTCGTTCCAGTTCTATTTAGTACATGGACTCCCAAATTTACCGCTTCGGCCCAAAATTTTAAATCCATTTGCTTTGCACGAATCATTGTTCTCGCCGACTCAACAATCGTTCGATTTTCTCTTTCTGCACATCCATTTTGTTCCGGTGTGTACGGTATGGTTCGTTGATGTTGAATACCCATTTCATCAAAAAATATTTTCAACTCTTCGTTAACGAATTCCGTACCATTATCCGATCTGAGGAAACAAATGTTGTGCCCGTGTTCCTTTTCGACAAGCCGTACGTATTTCTTGATATAACTTGCAACTTCAGATTTTTTCTTCAAGAAGTAAACGAAACGAAAATGCGAATAATCATCTTTTAACAGCAAGAAATACCTAGAGCCACCAATCGAGTTCTCTTGCATAGGTCCACACACATCTGTATGAATTATTTCGCCACACCTTCTGGATATTTCTTTACGACTATAGAAACTTCCTCGATTATGTTTACCATACACGCACGCTTCACACGCAAATTCTTCATTTATAAAAGCTATTTTGTGGTTCCGCAAAAACTTCTTTACATGTGTTACGTTCTGATGTCCAAGGCGTTCGTGCCATGAACGAAGGGAAGACTCTTTTACTGCTATATTTGCTGTAGCCTCTTCAAGCTTTGAATCGTTTACTTTGAACATCATCTGGAACAACCTTTCTCGACGAACTCCCACTGCCGCGATGTTTCCATCCTTCAGTAATTCGCAACGTTTGTTGTCCGATTCCAATGTATAACCACGATCCACGACCTTTCCCAATGAAAATAAATTTGTTTGAATTTCTGGTACATACAAAACATCCATCATGCGTTTACGAACCCAATTATTGCCATCGTATGCAAGGATGTCAATATCACCTCTTCCTTGAGCCATAATTATATTACCATCTCCAATGGTCACTTGAACCGATATTTCCTTAAAGTCTTGAAACCATTCTAGTCGATGACTCATGTGATCGCTGGCACCCGAATCCAAAATCCAAGAGTCTTTCTCTCCACTCGATGCTGAACACAAGAATGCCTGTGTGTTTTCTTGCTTCTTGTTGGAATTGTTCTTCCGCCGTGGGCAATCTCTCTTCCAGTGATCACTTCCGCCACACGTAAAACATTTACCTTTGGGCTTTGTTTTAATTGTTCGTTTGCCGTTGTTACTTGATGAATTAACCTTCTTCGACTTATAATTATTCTTCGAAAAATTCATTTTTGCCATCAGCGCCTCCACATTTTCAACTTGGCCTTGCGATTTCAAACGAAGCTCTTCTGCCATTAACCGCGCACGCAAAATTGCCATTGTCTGATTTTCTTCACTCGTAGATTCCCATGCACTATGGAAATGATTATACTCGGCTGGCAATGACATCAAAATTTTGGTCATAACCATTGAATCGGATATGTGTTCCTTTTGATCCTTCAATTGCTGCACAACTTCCATTAATTTTGATAAGAAAATTGCAATATCATCTTCCGGCTCCTTTGTAAAACAGTAATACTTTTGTTGTAAAAACAAAACATTTGACTTTGATGATTGCTCATATGTGCTTTTGAGCGTTGTCCACATCTCATTTGCTGTTTCACAATTCATAATTTGTAAAAGCGGTTGCTTCAAACATGCCGTTGAAATTGCACGCCTCGCTCTAGCATCTAATTTCTTCCATGCTACAATTGCTGTTGCATAATTAATACTAGCAGTAGTTGGTTCTTCTACGGTGCCATCCACAACATCGAATAACTCACTGGCTTCCAGTATTTGGCGCATTTGAAATTTCCATATTAACCAATTACTACCATTTTCCAGTTTTTCAATGCTCATTTTGTCGTATTCCATTTTCCTTTGTTACTTGTTATTGCTTAACACGTTTTTTTTTGTTCCAGAATGTTTTTCCACAAAAAAATACCTTGTTACTTGCACTTGCTTTTCCACAACGATTTTTGTTCCAGAATATTCTTCCTGAATCGTACAAATTCCTTAACTTTGAATTTTCCTGCACGATTACAAACGTTCTACAAAAATTATCTCGTTGCTTGATCGAAAAGATTTTTCACTCTTCTACTTCATAATTAACTGCGATGATCTGGGCCCATAACCTTTTGGATTATGTGGATCGAAGCCGAAATAGAAAATGAATAATATTAAGCCAACAACAAAACTTATATTAACACGGATAATTATATACAGATAATATTAAATTATGACAACATATCTTTTTTATTTGAATAACTATGGCACCAAAAAGGTACCAACCAACACTTGAACTAAAACTAAAATAAAGGGCGCACAATTTAAATTCAACAGCTGTCCATGCAAAAGCCATACCGTTTTGCTATAGGATTGAGTAGCAGAGAATTGGAGGTAAACAAGCGGAGTGCACCTTGTTAAATTTGGTATTATTTCTTTCTTTGATGTACACAGGGTTACCAGAGATATAGATCAACATACAAGTGACCGTCACAGCTACTAGGCAGTACCTTTGGAAAGGTTGGACCTAAAGATTATAAAGAGCAGTGGGCCTAGTAAGCTACCTTGGTCGAGTTCATCTGATATACTTCCATTAAGGCTCACGCGTTGGGTTCTTTCAAACAAGATGTCGATAAGTAATTTGATTTTTTGTTCTGTAAACAAACGTAGATTATTGAACGCCATGTATAAAGAAGTAGGATGATTTAATGGGTGGTTGGTTTCCATACGTAAGAAACTTAAAAACTTCCTATACGATTTTTTCTGAAGTTGTTTAACTATTACCTTAAGCTTTTATGAAGGTTTATTTATTTTTAATCTGCCAAAGTTATCAATTCAACAATAATTATTGGGGAACCTCGTTCTCGTTTAATTTTTAGAGCTTTTAATTTTTTAATTCAGGGCTAATATTCGACAGATGAGAATTAAATTTGAAAATTTTAAAAACTAATGGTAACCAACTTGTAAGAGCAGATGGATAAAGAGCGTATGTGTTACTGATTAGATTATGCATAATCCGGTGTTTATAAAGCCCTAATTTTAAATCAATCATTTTGGGATAATTATTAAATTAATTTAAGTCATTAAGTTTTAATCTAAAAAAATTGAATTATCGTTTAATTATTGCATACTGTCAACATTTATTTAATTGACATCAATTAATCGGTATTTAACATTTGTTGGATGAAGGTTAATATCCATGTGGTTGAAGTTCAATGATAAAGTTTTAGCACCTACATTTTTTTACATCTTGAATTCATAATTTTCAGTAGGTAATGGATTATTTTATAATAAATTTCTGTTTACGACTGAGCTCAGCCGAGGTAAGAGGTGGATTTTCAAGGGGATGATGGTTTTCTCAATCACACTCTTAATTGTTTGAACAAAGTAATTATTATCAAAAGTACAATCATTAATATATGTTATTACCCAAAAGAATTTAAAATAAGTTTGATTAATTACGTAAATCGCATGGGGTCGGTCAACTTTTATAAACTGTAATAACACTTGAAATAAAATTCTGCAATATTGGATTGTACTATTTTATCATAATGACACTATCAAAGAATATCTATAAGTCTAGTTCAAGAAACTAATAAAGCAGTAATCTAATTAATGCAATGTGCTATAGAAAGGATGCAGCATACTTCTAAATAGAGAAGCGTTTATGATATTTTTATTTTACTGTTTTAGCTTGAGTACTAATTTTATTGCAATTTGATCTCAAATAAATAATGATAGATACATAAAGTACTTATTACCTGTCAAAACTGTTAATATCTGCAAGGCCGGTATTTAAATATGATCAACGCTCGAGGGTGGTTACTTATTTACATCTACAGCAATATTTTCTAAAAATAGCAACAATAAATTTATAAATACATTGAACTCGAAGAGAAATGCATCTAGTATCTAATGCTGTATGCAAGTTTGCTTTATGCATATTGTGAATTTCTACGTAAAGACTTTAAATAGTAAATGCTTAAATCATAATTTGCTTTGCCCAATGAACGCAAAATGTGTTAAAATGTTAAACTGCCGGAAGTCATGGAAATTAGGAAATTATGCTCCTGCTAGGACAACTTCAAAAATATTCTTTTGTCTTTACCAAAACTTGACTTCATGTTCGTTTGCTTATCACAAAGAGCTTCCGGCGAAACAAAAGCTCAACCGTTTTATCGTTAATAATGTTACTGAATTATCACTGTGATAAAATTGCTTTTAGTAATAACTACACGTAACTTTCAATTTTATTTACTTCATCGTTAAGTTCAAATATGGCAAAATGCAATTTTCTATTTTTGTAGTATTTAAAAAATTTAAAAACATACGCATTTTTCCCTGTGCTATTGTACGTCCTGAGACCGAGGTGACTTTAGGACAGAATATTTGGCAAAAATATTCAACTTCAAAACTGTAATTACCGAAATTGTGTCTGTTAAAGGGGACGCTCGACATCATTTGCGTGCGGTAAAAACTCTTACAACAACAATAGGTATTTTCCATACAAGTTAGTATTGAACAATATTTTTTCTAATTATGTTTTAAAAAGAACTACACAATTGGTTAACAACCGTACTTTTAGTTATTAAGGGAACAGGTTAGTGATAGCACGGTTTTTTAAATTTATGTTTTTACAATAATTTGTGTTTTTAGTCATAATGTCAGATATTTCGAAATGTTCGGATGTTGAGGAATCTGCGGCATTAGCGGTTCAAGCTCTAATTTCACAGAAATCCAGAGGCAAAATAATATGAAAAGATATATTTACTTTTCCGCTCTAGTGCGGAAAAGTAGTACTTTTCCACACACATTTGAATATCACAAAGTAAGACTTTTTCAAACATAATTAGAAAAAAATAATTAAGTAAGCTTACAAATTGTTGTTAAATTATGGAAATTAAGAAATCTCCATTAATTTCTTTCCAAAAACAAATTATTATAATATAGCACACTTTCCCTATTTTATTTTAGTAGATTACCAAATTGCATTTTGAACAAGCTCTGTTATATATAAAGAAATTGTGAAATGGAATATGTTTTCTAAAACCTGAAAGTGCAATAATAAGATTTCGATTTAGCAATTTCGAACATCCTGACAACAAAATAATTCGTGCAGTGACCAAGAAGGTTGAGGTCGCTGACGTGATTGCAACTCGTGACATACAGAAATCGCTTAAATCTTTTTAACAGCAATCTTCACATCTTAGAAACTCTTATTTACCACAGCAATTTTTTATTTTAAATCAATATTTACTTGTTATATCATGCGGTGGTAGATATGTTCTTAAATCTTGATTTTTTTAAGTTGGTGACATTATTATATTTTTTGTGGTTAATAGATTTATGAACATTTGCTACTTGGAAGTTGTTCCATTAGCTAAGCGTATTGTGCAGTCAGAAATATGTTTAGCTGAAATTATCTGACAACCTCACATTTGTGGTTTTGATTTTCTTTGTTTCGTTTCATCAACACTCGGATAATGATGGGCAATACTTTTCCCTATCTACAAGTACATCACCGGGAAACGTTCAAAATCTTAATCTATAATAATGGAAATAACAGACTTAAATTATTCTTCAGTCTTATTAATATTGATTTGTAGCCGGAAAAGTGATGGTTAACGAAGTGCTCTACTTAGGAAAGTACCTTTTCTTTATTACTGTTGTTAACATAAATTGAATCGTTAAACTTTCAACTCATCTCAATTTTTATCTACTTGAATATTTAAAGAGTTCCTCATTCCTCTACATAACAATAAATTACGTACCTCGTGCTTCTTTTACCATTAATTGTCATTTGCTTACACTATAATATTCAGAAATTCCTTTGTTACAAATTTGTTCTAGGTTAATTATAGCTTAATTAAATTTAAACTGTTTACTTGCTTTAAAATTGTAATTATAATAGGTAGATACTAAGTACTATTATAATGTAAAGTAGATTTTTGCAAAAGTTCCCAAAAATGTATTATACTTATACAAGGTATGTTAAGGTTGCAAGGCTGGTAACGAGTCTTTTTGTGCTTTAACTTGTAATAAACATTGTAAAATACTATGTATGTATAAAGAGTATGTACATACATAACTATATAAAAATGTGTAGTTGATTGTTTATTATGAAATACACTATAAATCATAATAAATGGATAAGATTCTAATAATTTATTAGTTGGTTAAATAACTAAAAATAATATTAAATTGGTATAATTTATAATAGGTAGTTAAATATAGTTACTTAAAATGAAAAGTGTTGGTTATTATAAATATAATATTAACATCCTTATAAGATTTAGAGGTAGTAAGAATAATAATTGTACTCGATCTGCTGTTTATAAACCATTACATTTAATAGCATGATGCTTATATTGTTTGTTTACATGAGGCTTGAACAGTAAATATATTTGCTAAAGAATTCTAATTATCAATTACGACCCAAGAGATTTCCATCAAAGTCCAGAATTCAATCGCTTAGCTATATGTCAGTTATATGGATATTTTTATAGACATTCCACCTTTCAGAAAAATGCAAAAGAAAATATGGATAACCTTGTTGTACTGTCATGTTTATTGTTTTGTATCTAAATAAAACGACCACTTCTTCAATCTGAAAGAAAAGATTAAGCTCATATTTGTTATAATGTTTTGCCTTTGGTGTACCTTTTAATGTATCTATCACAATAGGTACCGCCTACATATGAGCATACTCTATAGAAAATATTTTTTAAGTTTTTCAGAAAATTTAATTATAATCATCATCGTTGCAAAGAGTAAGAGGCAATCGTAAGCTAATGGTTTGTACACGTATTAATACAGACATTTTTTATGAGTAAATAGGATTCGTCGAAAGATTGGAAGAAACCCTATGTAATGTACATATAATTAGTATACTTACATCTATTACAGTATTATCAATTATGTAGTATTATCTGTTGTTTAATTTAGCTAGGTACTTAATAGAAAGACTTCTGTCATTAAACACCTAATCAAATTCTAATTATTTTAACTCAACAAAAAATATGCATTGGAGAGTATCACGAGTCCAAGGAAGAAAATCAACTGAAAACCTGGGCTTAGTAGAGACAACCTTAGCAGATCTCAAAGCTAGGATTTACACTGATATCGTTAATATCAAGAAGTCCAACGACTTTTTTCCAGGATTATCTAAAGGTAAACTCCAAACTAAGTCCAAACTAAGCTGGAACGCTGCAAGAACCTCATCAACTTTACTTTTTGTGCTTGTACACATGGTATCCAAAGCGTAGTCATGCCACAAAGTTGGGGATTTCGACTAGAGCTTTTTAGAAGGTAAAGAGAACTATGAAACAGTTTTCTATAAACGCAGATACGGAAAGAATATTTATTTTATCTTTAAGAACTATTGGGCAATGCGAATCTATTTAATTTGATGTACCTATTCGAGTCGTAAACTAAAATAGCAAGTAATTTCTTTAGTTCTTACAGCATGTATTGCACGTACGATATATAATGGCAACTAACGGTGCCTTCCACATATACCTAGTATAGAAACATTGTTAATGCTAATGATGTTTAAATTATTGTTTAGAAAGGTCCTCGTATTATGAATTTTTAAATCAGTTTTTCAACCGCACTAGAATAATTTTTAGTCGATCATTCGATTTTACTCTTTCTCTCTCGGTCGTCCATGAAAATTCTACGGAAGTCTTAAATTAATAAAATAAGCAATTAATTTATAATTGTCTGTAATGAGTTTTATCTATTGATACGTTGTCGATGGATTGAACAACTGTTTAATCGTTTTTCTATGAACCATACGTTCTGAGAACGTGACTTCTGAAATTATTTAAGCGTAGTAATTTTTCCGTATAGTCTGGTGGTACAAATATCGTGCTATCGTTAATTTATTGGCATGAACGGCAATTCGAATTGTTCTCAGGCCCATCGAATCCATTGTAACCTTTTTCGTAGTCCCATAACCGAAAGAAAGAGCTTCCTGAGTATGAGATAAACACTTAAAATATTTAATTAAATAATTTATTCTTATTTGAGACGAACTATAGTAAATTGTTGCATTTGGTGTTTGCCCAACGCTAATAATTTGATTGGTGTCAAGGTCCTGGAGTGTCTGCCGATGTTTGATAGCCTTTGATAATGATCAATATTTAATAATCGACGTAAATTATCATGATTACGTTAAGTTACTATTATACAATTGAAATTGTTGTGAATGACTTAACCTTTTTCGAAAATAGTATCTTAAATTCTTGCAGTTGTTACAAGTTTACGCTGTTATAAATGATCGTCCTTGGTCATTGTTGCTATTCAGATGTCACAAGTACAGACGCGAAAGAACGCGAGACAAAATAAAGAGGCCATAAAATCGATATAATAAAAATACTATTTATTATCCAGACTCGTGTGCAGAATAAAACAAAATAATCCATACTCGACTCTATTCACTTGCCAGTCTCTGACACTAGACCTGTTCATTGTATATAACTTCTTATAAAATCTGCAACAAGTAATGCTTACAGGCGGTATCACAATAGTACGTTCACCAAATTTAATATTATACAAATTACAAATTTTTATACCTGCAGAGCTTTAATCCTTGATTCGATTAGGTTATTTCTAAACAAATTATAAATGTACCTAAAAATTCTTCCAACGAAAGTTGCCCGGAATAAGTGCCCCATGAACGTTTAGTAATTTGGCACCCTACTGATGTAACATATTAGGCAGTGTTGCACCATTTAAAAAGTAAATGCAATTAAACTAAACTTAGGAAAAGAGTTTTGCTCGAAGCAAAATACAAACTCAACACTGAATGTCCTCATTACTTGCTCAAAGCAAGAAAGTTCAATTTGGTTGACTCGAAATTAATAATAATTAAAATAAAAATTAAGTGTTCTATTTAAATTTTATTATAAGAAAATAACGACCTCTTCAAAAAGTCAAGGACATTGTGCATGCTGCACAAGAAGAAATAAAATTAAACAACCGCAGGATAAGTGATGCTATTAGTAAATATGCCCTGAGCTTTACGATCTTGAATAGACAACTACTTTGTTGTGGTTTGTTATTTAATAACTTAGTTGGATTATAAATAGTTCATCAATAAAAAGTTATTGCTTATTAAAGATGATAGCGATGATAGTCAGCATTATTATTTTATGCTAGGAATTTATAAATCTAAAATAATGAGTAATACATAAAATATCTAGCTATTACAGAAATAAGAAATTTGAAAGCACAAAAACAATAATATAGTTTTAATTGGTGTTATAAATACAATTTTATTGCTCAAGAAATTAAAAGTGGTGAAAAATAAGTTCGATACTATAAATATTTCAAGTAATTAATTATGGTAAAAGCTGAATTACACGTAAAATTTGCACGAAGTAAGAAGTTTATAGTAACCAGGATTCAGTGAGATACCAATAACACTCCAGGCAAGGAGGAAAAAAATAAAAAAATTTCTGTACGTAATACAATCAGTTTTCTTCGCTGAACACTAACTATATGATAATTCAAAACGTTTAAATTTTAAATAAAGAGATATCGTGACTTCAGAGTGTCAAAGTGATGTATACAGGTTATGTTGGCACTGTGCACGTACCTTTTCATAAAGTTTATGAATTAGTCTTTGTAGTTTAGATCACGAATTTTACGTTTATACTTTTCTATTCTGTGGGGTTAAAAGGTCCCAATTAGGGATATCCTATATTAAAACAATGGATAATTATTGTGAAAATAAGGAAACACACGGCTGCACGATAAACTAGATGTTTGCGTAGTAAAGCATTTTGTATTTCAAAAGAGTAAGTACTTTTTTGTTTCATTATAAGATTTAAAAAGTTTGGAAAACTTGAAATTTTTTTTTCTTTGTTGTACCAAAACTATCCGTTACTCTGTTGCCCGTTTTTAGTTTTGCAGTATATTTTTCGTAATATCTTTTACATGCGTTTATCAGATCTGCTTTTATATTGAGATTTTCCATTTCAATCCACATACGCGATATTGGAACACTGTCGTATGCCTTTTCTAAATCAATTAAGGCTATATGGGTTTCTCTATTTCGTTGCATTTTTTTTTCTAATGCTATTTTTAGGGTGAATATGTTGTCAATTGTTGATTTTCCTGCCCTGAATCCTGCTTGTTCTTCCGGTTGTTTTGTTTTTATTTCCTCTTCTATTAGGTTTTTTAAAATTCCTGAATATATCCCCCCTATTGTGGGGATTACGGCTATTCCTCGATAGTTTTTTGAATCATCTGTAATAATAATCCCAAGAAAAATCAAAATGGCTATAATATGTACACACAATACATAAACGTACTGATCACGGACTTAGGAAACCGATAGGGCTTCTCAGGTCGTCATCCAGCGAAACTCCTGTACAGCAAGATCAACCTTGACATTAATACCAAAGCAAAGAACATCAGCCCTAGATATAGGAAAACAAACTGTCACAATATGTACTTGGAATGTAAGAACAATGTTCCAAGCGGGAAAGATTCACAATACCGTACAAGAAATGAACAGACTTGGAGTAGACATAATGGGCATCGTGCGGCTGCTTGGTTTTGGATCACATGGTTTACTACTCGGGAAGTGAAAACAAACAACATATACATTTAGCAGGGATAATGATGTCCAGAGAAATATACCAACGCGTTACAAACTCCATACCAGTCTCAGATAGAATACTAGTAATCCAAATAAACACCAGTCCTATGAAATTAAACATTGTTCAGGTATATGCCCCCACCGCCGATAAGCCAGATGAAGAAATAGAACAATTCTATAAGTAGCTGTAGGACATTTTAAAGCAGTTTAAAAAACACAAAATTACAATAGTCATAGGTGACCTGAATGCTAAAATGTAGAATCAGATTAAAGAGGGCAAAAGGACGAACGACTAGGAAGCGAAGGGACATGAGAAGACTAAAGGAAGAAAAAATAAAGGAAATGGTGGAAAAACTAACAAATGAGAAGTGTAGAAAGGTGGCGGAAATAAATAATATTGTGTGCACTATGAGCACTTGGTGAACATAGACATAAAAAAGAAAAAAATGGATGACAAGAGAAATACTGCAGCTTATACAAGAGAAAAGGAAAAATAAAAATAACAAAACAGTATATAGGAATTTCCAAAGACATATAAGACGGGAAATAAGAGTAGCGAAAGAGAGATAGTTGAAAGAAAGATGCGAGGAAATAGAAGAACTACAGGAAAGACATGGTGTGTTTAATATGCACAAAAAGGTCAAAGAGGCTGCCGGAATATTTAAGCCCAATACAACAGAAAAATTGCAGAATTTATTATAATAGATAAAAAGCAACAGATGGACACTTGGAAAGCATACATATCTGATCTTTATGATGATAACAAACCAGAACACCCGGGCGAATTCAAGAACTTAGAAAGTCTACCAATAACAGAAGAGGAAGTCAAAAAAGCAATATCAGAACTTAAAGACGGCAGATCAGCTGGGTTAGACAACATTCATGCAGAATTCCTCAATTCCTCAAAAAAGCGGATTTTGGTTACCGAAGACATTTAATAAAGTATACTGCAGTGGAGAGATACCAAGAGGCGTGGTTAAAATCCACATTTATTCTACTTCCTAAAAAACAAAACCATCAGTTTAATTATAATTAAAATTTTAATAATTTTTTCCCCTTGTAAGAACTTGTAATGCTTGATTCCCCAAACTGCTTGAGAATATAGAAAATGAAAGTTGTGAAATGAGGTAGTCTCATTCGACGTGATAACTCGTAGATTACTACCTACATCTAGCAAATAATCTTGTAAATATTTTTTAAATACGATAATACCGTGGTATTAATAGGAATAAAGCTGCGTTAATGGAAATAACCAGGAAATAAATGAGAAGAAAGGTAATTAAGATAATATTTCTGAAATAACACTTTACTGCCAACTATTAACAATACTATACATATTTTTGCCCAGTGAGAAACTCATCTTACGATTTTAAGATAAACTTAGGATTTTTTTAAATAAATTAATAGTACTATATGCCTAAAATTTTATTAAGAACATATAAATTAAAAAAGTTGAATTCTAATTTAATATGATGGCTGAAAATACGCATATTTTATTACAAATACTAACCATTTATTTGTAATACTAACAGTTTTTGTATATACCAGATACTGATATCCTAATAAACACCAGTTAATTTAAAGCATTTAATTAGATTTTTTCCTTTTCACCACCAAAGAAATTATATACGAGTCTGAACAATAACTATTAATTAATATATCGTATTTGTTTATTTTTTATATTCAATAAAATTCAAATAATCAAATAGTTACGAAATTGATTAAATTTAATTAAGTTATTAATTCGAGGTCGTTATACTATTTTATAGCATCAGTATGGAAAATAAATTAACACCAGTGAAGCTGTAAAAAAGTAAATTAAAACAAATATAAATCTTTTGCTCACGTGAAGGCTAGAAGGAAGGCTTTCCACATTTTATTTTTGATTTTTTATTAAAATTTGATTTAAAATATTTTCTTTTTATAAAACAAAGAGTTTTGATATTTCGTCACTTTTCTAGACTGACAATATAAATTTAAAACACTTTCCGAAAAGGATTAGTTTTAAAAGCAATAATACCTACCATGGTAGATAATCCCAATAAATACATAGCATGGCTTCTTGTATTAGAGTTTGACATTCGACTGGATAATGGTATACCATTGTAAGTATAAATAATTAATAATTAATTATGTTGCTTTGGTTTGCATTTAATATACTTATGGCGAAAAAAAGTTAAATGTAAGAATTACTATAATTTGAATTTTTGTAACCCTGAAACTGTGTAATTTTTAATTGGCTCAGACGCTTAGTTTTTTTCATTACTAAGACGAATAATTATTATTAAATCAATATCAGTCGAGAGTAATTTTTATTATCATTTATAAAAAATCTTTCGGACAAGCTTTTACAAATAGATTTTACTGTTAACGACCAGTGAAATATTGATATTGATAAATCTCTACTTTAAACAGATGCATTAATAACACTTTCTCCAATTTACCTACAAATTATCTTCATACTCTCATATTAGCTCCATGCGTTACATATTTGATAAATTGAAGCATTTTTATATTACCATTTTAAGCATTAACTACCTAAATGCCTGCTTAAATTTTATTATACCATACTTCATAATAACCTTCGCAATGATTACAGATTATAAACTACTTCAATTTAAACTTTTATTCTTAAACGATCAATTTTACAAGGCTGAACTGCTTATAATCACTCTCATTTACAGCAAAAATACTATGATACTTGTATATTAGTACTTTAATGATCTAGTCGACATAGATATTATTTATACTTATACCAACATTATTTATCTACATTCTACATAGTATGTAGATAAAAAAATAAAGAAACCCAGACTTTATAAAAGATCCATGTAGATAGTTTCATATTTTTTAAATAAACGAATTATTTTAATTCGTGGGAGATAAAATGGTTCATTAAATGAAAAAAAAATCCCATATGGTTTCTAGAAACATACCGGGTGTTGACTCGAATAGCCGAACATAGGGAATTAACACGTAAAAACTTATTTATGCAAATTCCTGCTTCCCAAATTATTTTAGAGAAAAAATGAAAGACACAAAAAGAATGCAGAAATATAAACTACGTATGATAAAAGCATTAGATTTCATGTAATCTTTACTTATAGGGTCAAAAAATGCATTTAAAATTGTTAAAATTTTCATTTATCAGACTGGCCATGTAAGTTTGCAAGGTAATTATTTCGAAATTAAATTGAATTTATTTCATGACCAGTCTGAAAAATGAAAATTTTAACAATTCTAAAAGAATTTTGGACCCTTTAAGTAGAAACTAGATGAAATTTGAAGATAAAAGTCCAAAATTCTTTTAGAATTGTTAAAATTTTCATTTGTCAGACTGGTCATGAAATAAATTCAATTTAATTTTAAAATAATTACCTTGGAAATTTACATGGCTAGTCTGATAAATGAAAATTTTAACAATTTTAAATGCATTTTTTGACCCTATAAGTAAAGATTACATGAAATCTAATGCTTTTATCATACGTAGTTTATATTTCTGCATTCTTTTTGTGTCTTTCATTTTTTCTCTAAAATAATTTGGGAAGCAGGAATTTGCATAAATAAGTTTTTACGTGTTAATTCCCTATGTTCGGCTATTCGAGTCAACACCCGGTATATAAAGATTTGTGACTTTCTGATATTAAAATGAAAAATCAAATTGGTAATATGAAAATTATTGTCAGCCTTAGCATCAGACCGTATTATAATAGTGTTTCGGTAGTAGGGTAGCAACAAACGATAGACTAAAATTGTATTATATTATAGTCTGTATACCAAGCTAAATATTCTAACAAATACCAGATTAAAGATTTTTAGATATATACACATAAATTAGGCTGGAATTCAAAAAAGTATTCTGAAAGTTTCTAGGCATATTATACAGTTCAAAGAATATAATTAATTAAGATTTTGATTATTTTATCCTGATAACATTTTTGGAACTATTTTTTATATACTCTGTTTTGTATTAATATTTAACTATTAATATTAAATTATGAATAAACGAAAGCTCTCTCAAAATTCATAAAGGATGATTGTATCATTTGAGAGTTGAATATTAGTAATTATGTCTTTTCTTTAAATTCATTTTTTAGTAATGCAGGTATGCAAATCTGTAATTAGATTATAAATTTTCAAAGGCGTCTGCATATTTTTGTTTGTGATGGGCTATTATGAGTAAACAACAAAATTAAAAGGAGATGCTTACGCCCAAGTTGAATAAAAAAATTAAACAACTTTATAAAAGCTGTTTTTATAGTATTTTCGCAACACAAACGAAGGAAACTTGAAATATTGGCAGGTTTTTAAGTGTTAATTGTAAGAATTACCCGAAGACATTGATAAGAGTTTATTGATTAATTAATTTTAAGAACCTATTTTCCTTCAACAAAAGAGGTCTTGAAAGTAAGTTATGTAAATCTTTATAATAATTGTGTGAAATTCTAAATTGCATTTACATTATATTGGTATCAATCGTAGGCGTATAAAACTCTAGGATAGTAAAAGTTTTAAAATAACAATTGCAAATTTTATAATATTGTAGGAGTTAAACCGACCATTTAAATTTAACTCCTTCAAATTAAATAATGACCACACTGAAACCATGAAATGTGATAAGTGTGTTACTAAACTTTTTCATTGTGTTAGGAAATAAGATGTTTTATATTGTAATCAATTTTTTGTTACAATACAATACCTATACAATAATCATACCATTATTAGAATAAAACAAAAAATTACCAATCTGATTTCTGACAGTATCCTTGGTCGTCGGTTAGATCCTGACGATTTAGATTAAAGGATAAACTCAAACCAATTGGATTATAAGCTTTATGAATCCAAGCACTGTTATTTAGTTGGGGAGCTGTCAATGCCCATAAGCTTCTACTGAAACATAATGTTTTAGATATCCGATGGACGTGTGTAAAGACGACTAGCAGCTCCTCGACTTGAGTACAGTTAGCATTTAAAAGTCCGAAATTGAAAGTTGTAGGTGCGTGAAATTTTTAATCAAGGATAGAAATTAAAAATTTCATTTGAAATACAATACATCCAAGTGAAGTACCTGACATGAGTACAATTTCAACCTTTACGTGTGCAATTTCAACTTTTATTAATTATTTTTATCGTTATGGTTTATTTGTTAATTTTTTGTAAGTTTAAAACTAATAAATCATCTAAGTTGTAACTTATTACGTATGAGATAACTGTTTGATAGTTCAACTTTATTTCAGTTGCTATTTGTATAGTTAGTAATTAATGCACTTATTCAATAATTGAGAATCAGAGCAATGTGTTTTAAACTTCTACCGAATTTATATTAAAATCATTCCATTAATTAATATAATTTATTTGTATTCTAAAAGTATCTTGACTTCAGCCTAACTGGCAGTTAAAGTCTGTTTATTAGTCGGCACATATATTATAAGAAGACGATTTTTTTTTAAAACGGAATAATGTTTTATTAAATTGTTTTATCTACTGGCTCAAGTATTTCAGACAGCTTGAAAAAATATGATGTGATTTATAATTCTTATAATTTATATTTTTATATACCCAAATTCAATAAAATAAGAAAGTTAAAATACTTGAGTCTTTTATTTGCGTTTTCAAGGTATACCAAAGAATTAAAAAAACTCCTACAAATACCTACGCAAAATCAAAAACAAGCACACCTTAAAAATACTTCGTAAACGAAACAATCTGCCTATTGACATGTCCGCCACTTCAATTTATTGCTAATTTACAAATTTCTATAAAATTTAATAATAACTTTGAAACACTATATCTTCTAATTATGGTAATTTCAATTGCCAAAATATTCATGAAAATTTCTCAAAACTCGAAAAAATTGTTAATCCATATATTATTTAATTTATATTTTTAAATGACTATTGATTTTTTATTGTGTAAATGGATTGGTACTTAAGAGCGTAAAATTATCTGCAAACTAGATTAAAACCCGTTATTACTTAAAACTAAAAATTGCGAAATAATTCAAAGTTTTCTTGATTTATTTTTTTGAACCTTGTTTTTTTAAAAATTGTTTCACGAAAGAATTTACACAACTTTCGAACAGACAATTTTTTAATGTAGGAAAATTCTTTGGGGAAACTATCCAGTTGACAGAAAAATGAAAATAATAAAAAAGAAACAAAATCGTAATAAAACAATTTTTTATTAGATGTCGCAAATAAGATCTAATAGAAAATAATATTTTTCATTTTATTTGAGATTATTTGAGATATTGGAATTTGCATATTTCCAATAATTATATAGAAGTAAGTAAAGAGAATTCTTTAATTCTACTCACATTAAAGACCACCCACCAATCTTTACACAATATTAAAACGAACTCGAGAACTATTATTTGTTGGAGAAGTAAGAACTGCATACATGGTAATTGTCTTGTCGTAATTGAAAAGAACAGCTAACTGAAATAATGCTAATGCATTGATTGTTACAGTATAAGTTAACGATTTACTTTAATTTGCTTATATAGAAATATTAGATAGTAGGTATAAGTACCAATTTATTCTTTTACCGTACTTACATATATTTATTACAAATAAGTAAACCAATCTCGTTAGTTCAGTAATTAATTTTATTGTATAATTTAATTTTATAGGTAAAATAGCTGGATGGTAAACAGGGTTTGGTCTTCTAATATCCAAATAAAAATACTAACTGCTTAACTGCATTAACTATTATAGCTTTGTATTTATTTAGCAGATCCTTTAGTCGGTAGCGTATAGATTTTATTGCATAAAATAAAATATTTACACATAGTTTAAAAATTACCATTTGTAAAGTAACATTAATTTGATTAGGTAATCAAATTTTATAAACTATTCTTTTATGGAAAAATCACAATCCTACTTAAATTAAGCGATACGCAATGTACCATATTTAACCACGTTTTAATTTTACAGTTAATAATTTTTAGACCACACAGATGTTTATAATTTGTTTTACAAATTTTTGATTTAAAATGTGATTTAATGCTTTAAAATTACATTACTAATACTTGTACAAGTTCTCATGCCAATAAGCGATAAAAAAGGGTTTTGTATTTTTCATTTAATGAATATTTAAGCGTTCACTTACTTAAATAATATACTTGTATTTTTAAGTTATTCCAGGCAAAACAAAAAGTAGTTCAAAAGTGTCAAGCCCGTGTCTCACTATAAAAATTTGTATAAATTTTTTATAAAAGTTTGCATAAAAACGTACGTAAAATAAAAACGTAAATGACGTACGTAATAGTTATTTTTATCATTAGGCTGGAAACTGAATTTTTCCAAGTACGAGTTTTTTTACTGGCCGAGGCGCATTAGCCGAGGTAGTAGGAAAAATATTTTTATATCACGTGACGTCACATTATTTGTTTGCAAATTTTTATAATAACGATTTTATACATATACCGTACATTTACGACATATACCGTGTCTCAACACGGACTTCAATGAATTTTCACATTTCCTGACTTGCGAAGATATTTTTTTTCTAATAACTTAAGTATATGTACTTATATATTACTTGTGGTTTTTCGGTAAAACCGGTTATCATATATAAATTTTAATTGGGAGTAGCAGATACACAATATTAATTTAATAAAAACAAGTGCAAATCGCTTAGTACTCTCGCCGTCCACGAGCACATCTTCTATATTACTGAAGTTAGAACTTTTTCTTGATGTAAAAAAAAATAGTTTCTTATTCCGTTTGCTATTTCCTGTGCTGTATTATGTAAAATTAAAAATTTTAATGAACCGAATAACGAATATTTTAATCATATAATAAATAAGAACGAATGGCAGCTTTTTGTTAAACTTTAAACTTACGTTTAAAACTTGATAACTTTGATTTTAACTAAGCTACTTCAGTTATTCTAGTTCCTCCATGTGTAACTGCTATATATTGTAATTACTTTAATGCCCAGTTTCACAAGAAAGTTTTAATCTGAGGTTAAATAATTATTACCAATTATTTATCACGTCATTTAAAAAAAAAATTCCTGGTTAAATAAAAATTTTTTTGCAATTGCGGGGATAAAGTGCTCACTTTAGACCCCGATTTGCGGGTGTAAAGTGGTACTTTTCTGCCCTATGTATTTTTACGAATTTTATGTATTTATGGAATTTACCAATTACTCCGTACGGCACGCCCCCGCTAGGCTTAATATTAGTGCGACCTACAATGAAATAAATTGGTAAATAAATAAATAAAAAAATAAATAAAAAGCACTTACTTTAGCTACCAAAAAATTCTCACGAGGCGTCTTTTTGACCACGTGGTCAAAGGTTAGGACGCGCGATTTTTTCCACACATATCCTTCGTTTTTCTGCTTCATAAAAGAGGAAAAAAAAAAACTTGTGGAAATTGCCGATATCAATCTTATTTTCTAATTTGATGACTGCCTTGATCATAGAATACTGCGATCGCATGGTCGACGACTTCAAAGTTTTAGCCTTTTCGTAAAATAAAACCAAAAAAACGTCTTCGGTGAAGCAATCGGCCAATTCCTTCTCCTTGCACCACTCTATAAAACCGTTATATTGTTTTTGATAAATTTTCCTAGATTTTGTCGGCAATTTTTTTTTTGCTGATTCGGTAATCTTTGCTGATTCGGTAATCTCGTGGTTACCGCTCATGACACGTCTTATTACTTCAAAGGCACAAATGTAACTGAACCATTCTAGTACTTTTTAATGAAAAAATTCTAGTTGGTAATAATGATTTTAAAATAATGATATTACCAACTCATTTACTTTGTTACTCTCGACCACGTGCTTTATCGAAGAAATTTTAATTAAAATTTCGTAATTATTGCCGAAGTGAGTACTTTACCTCCCGCAATTGCAAAAAACAGTATATGCACCTCGGGAATAAAGTGAATTTTTTGGCCTGAGGGTAATTTTTGCCCTCGGTTACGCCTCGTGCAAACATATCTTTACCCTCAGGCCAAAAAAGGATCACTGTATTCCCTCGGTGCGTAATGTACTATTAAATTGTTTTTTGGATTTTTAGTCAATGCAACTTCTCTTGACGTGAAAATTTTCCACAATATCCTTGCACCGCATAATGTAAAACTTACCAAATATAAACTATTTTTATACCATACGAAAATTATTAATCTTATATAGGCGCTCATACTAAAAATATTTACTTATACTATTATAATTTTACAAAACACTAATATGTATCTACTCATAATTTCTTGACAAAATATTAATTTGGTGTCGTTATCGAGTTCATTAATTTTAAAGATATTTGCATTAAATTTATATGCATGGAATTTTATCGTATAAATAACTCATGTCAGTGTAGGATTCTTTTAATTATTTCAAGGTCTAGAGCATGTCGATTTGTATATCTTGGAGGATTTGACGACAACAAAGTATTTTTTACACCATCAACAAATATTTCAGATATACATATAAATTCCTCTTGGACAGCTACAATTTTTTATAACAAATCTATACCAAAATGTACTTAAACTGTACTATTTATAGTATTTAAAATTATATTTATTTCAGGGTTTGGGAACTTTATAATATTGCTGAGTCCTCGGTGCTTTGGTATAAAATAGAAATTATAAATTTTAAAACAATGTAAGCAAAAAATTCCAAAAATGTGGTTTTTGCTCTATATAAACGTACTATTTAGTGCGAACGGCACTAAAGTACTTCTACAGCAGCCTTCTACAACATTTCAACAGAACCTATACTACAGTAATAGTAGATATTTGGGTTATCTCAGTGATGATAGATCAAAATTTTGGCCTTTTTGAACCTGTGATGGCCACAAAGTAGGGAGGTTAAACTTTACAAATAATAATTAACATATTTTCACGTAAAGAAATTACAAAAAATTGCGACTTAGATTAATCCTCTCGTCTGCATGCGACCAGATCTGTACCAGACATATTAGAAAATAACACTTATTAAATAAGGTAAGTTCGTCTGTCGCTAGCTCATTGTCGTCTACTAGGATAACTTCAAAATCTTGAGATAATACAATACTAAGAAGTGAACAGAAATGGATTTTACTAAATGCTACTCTATTATTTAATAATTTTATCTAAAAAACCATACATAAACATTTTAAATTACCGGTGGATCTAAACTATATGATAGAATACCTATTCATCTTCTGATGAATGACATGAAGTGCGGTCTATCACTATATGTCTACTCTACTTGGCAAATAGGGTGCAGTTCTTTGATCATGCAGTCTGCTATATTTTCAATTTAAGTTGAAAATGCCAATGATAATAATTATTATAAATGTATTTCTATCGAGAAATAATGCAATGGCCCCATTCTTCCTTATTTTTTACTTGAAGTTCTTATACCAATAGGATGTAGGTATTTATAAAAAATCTAAATGTACTTCCTTGTAAATCTACCACAGAAATAAACTATCCGACTAGAAATCAGATATATGTAACATATTTGGTATTGAAGAAATAAGAAGAAACTATATTAATGTCATTTAAACATCTATTCCTTCTTATCAGATAACTATAGTGCATTTATTAATGTTTTGTATTTAGTATACTATAACGGATGACGGTAGATCACTGATTTGCTCAAGATTTTACTTCTAGGTTGCATGTAAATTCTATTTATGAATTGTACTTATTTGGAATAATAGGCTATTAGATTCAAAAATTGTAATATTGTTTATTGAATACGTGCAATGTCAACTTCAGGAAGTGTTTTCTTATACAAAGAGTCTTCCAGAAAGTAGTTCTCAATTTTTTTAAGACTTACATTAGAAAAGAACTAGAAAATAAATTACAAAATCAATAATAAGAAAAATACATAAGAATGCAAATTAAAATGATTTATTTGTGCTAGCCCGCCACGACTTATGTGGATCAATGGTACACAGTAGCTGCTATATAATAAAAGCAGTGTTAAGAATCATTTTTTGTTCGCCTAACTATTTTCTTTGCCCGTGTCTGCCCACCTACTAAAAAATTAGCGGCGCCACTGTTTCTTTTCTAATACAAATTATTATAATACTCCTAATAATTAATTTAAATATGATTGCTATGTTACAGGTACGTATTTTTATTCCCATAGAAAGTCTCTCACGCCATTTTGTAAACAAAAAATATTATTTACTTACAGAATATTCTTTCCCTTACAAATTAGTCATAGCTTAAGATAATGTTAAATATGGAAATTTAAACTCACGTTACGTGCTTATTTGGTAAAAGATGGTACGTGATTTTCAAACCGTAATAATTTTAATCTTTTATGTAAAACTTTTCAAGATAATATATAGATAGGCTAAATATACGCGAAATCCCCGTAAGAATGTTCAATATATTTTGAATAGTACGAACAGCAAAACTTCGGTTGAAAAATAAGATTAAAACTACTGTTTAAAATAAATTAATAAATTTAAAAATTATAATTGTTCACCATTTGCGTTGTGACTATAATATGAAAATGTTTGCAATGTAACATACGAGCATAATGTGCAGAATTCTAATAGGTACCTACATGTTTAAATTTAAAAAAAAAAATTGTTAAACTGCTTCAATTACCGCAATTTTACTAGTTTAACTGGGTTTGAAGATTTTGAAATTATGTGATTGATAAAATGTGTTGCAACACTTTTGGTGCGGAGCATTCTATAAAAACAAATTAAAAACAAAATATCAATGTTTTAGTTAGCGTTTCCTATTGGCTATCTAGAAAGTGCTTTTAGGTTCTTATTTGCATTCCTTTATGTCCCTATATCCACCCTAGTATGATTCTAATATTTTTCATTTTTACAATAAATTCATATTATAATATTATGTAATATATATTAATAAATACATTTTTTCAAATTTTTCTTTCGCCAAGAAATTAAAAAGATTTTTTAGAAAAAAAAATTAGTAGAATATATGCTAGTAGGTATTTTTCTGTATATCTCAATTAAGAAGACATATTTTACAATACTATAGCGCTATATGAACACCGGTAAAGCGGCAAAATTTATAAGTTTTTGAGCGCCATAAATCTTTAAATGGAAAACCCTGTATATCTAGAAACAATTTAACATCTTAACTATAAATAAACAAAAATATTAAATTAAAAGGCGTGTCCGAGTATATAAAATACTATGGCGTTAAATTAAAAAAATATAATTGCATTGTTTCTTCGAAATTCAGAGCACTCCTGTATAGTTATTATAATTTTAAATAAGGATGTCAGGCAGATAGGCAGATACATATAACTTTTAATCAAAAATTTGTGTGGTATTTTTAATGGTAAAGTAGCTATCGGAGGAAACCACACCAAACACCATTGAATTTCTTTGAAAAATGAATAATTACAAATTACATATTGTACAAACAGTACAATATAATATTATTATTTTTAAAAAAAATATTCTGCATTTATAATTGTATATTTTAATAAGTCGATAAAAATTTGGCGGACAAATTTGTTGATCGCATATTGCTCACATTATGATCTAATTTAACCGCTCTAAAGAAGGGAACTTTCTTTTAATAAAAATGAGAACTCTTGTAACTAGAACAAAATAAAAATAAACATAATTTATTTTAGAAAAACGTTCGTGTTTTATAGATCTAGGTACTTCCTTGATTATAAACAGTAAATATCCAATGTTCTAAGTTTAACAATCACAAACAATTAATTAATACATAAGTACTTTTACATAATATAAATTTCGGATTTCTCAACAGTAAAATAGGTTACTTATTATATACCTAATATAGAATTGTGTTACCTTTAAAGTGCCATTTAGATAATAATAACCAAAGCAGTATCTATATTGTTTGGATATATAAATTTTCCCTACTTTTTTTTCCAGATTACTTCATTTTCTTGTTTTTTAAATGTTTTCAAAATAAAAATAATTAATATTTATATAATAAGAAGCTACCACGCTATCAGAAAATTCAAGAAAAATACCTAAATATGCATATTATATTTTAATTATTTTAAGCCAAGTTATTATTATGTACATTATTATGTAGTACATTGAAAGAAGAAAAGTATACCACCATAATAATAAAATACCTATCTAAAACTCTTAAATACCTACGATTTTCCATTAGTTTATCCAGCAGACCATTTTTGTCTGCGATTTTTAATGTGTAAAAAAGCTATAATAAACTGGTATGTACAATAATTTTCATACTTCACAATACTTAAAAAAGTCTACTAATGCTTTGTCCACACAATAGCCTATTGAAGACTACTAATAGTGATATTGAATACAGCCGCAGTAACATAACTGTCATAGCTTTAAAAATTAACGATGGTGATACAACTGCTCTATTATTTCGTCAATTAAACAGGTATGCTGACTATGTTAAGTAATAATTTGGTCCAACATTCTTAAACCGATTCGCAACTTATATGTCCTTGAGAAGGTCACTGTCTTGTATTATGCTCTTAGTCTAGTACTTACACTTTACCTATAATACAAGGTAGGTTTATAAAAAATTCTATAGAAATATTTACAGTTTTAATGTGTACAAAGAATCCGAATTATGCCAAGTTTCTCCTATTAGCTAAAATAACAATTTAATGAAAAGAACAATGACATCTCGCGTAAGAAGAAAACTTGAGTAAATTAACAATCGATCGATTTTGAGCATTCGTGTGCTTGAAGTGCTTGCAAACACAAACAAACTGCATAATATACTTAATTTTCAAATGCAAATATTTAATCTGGAAACTGTAATTTTAATTATCAATTAATGTCATGTAAACTTATTATTTTACAGATAAAACGTTCACTGGAACAAGGCCACGGCTATAAAAACGTTTTATTATTTACGATCTTAATTCCTAATTTCATACCTTTACACAATGTCTAAATTAAATTATCATAGATCGTGCTTTAAAAATTAGCATATAAGCAAGCAACTACTTCAACTTTTTGAAACAATGAGTAATTAAATTGACACCAGATAAAGTGGTTAGGCTCAAGTTGAAAATGAGTATCGACTAGCTACCCATCTCAAATAAATAAACAAGTTACATATATAACTAATTTGTTGTAGTTATTGTTTTATTTTATTCATTAGAACCCTGTGAAATTGCAGTAAGTAATTATCCGAGAGCTCTTATGGGGTGTGAAGCACGAACAGAAGATATTATTAAAGTTTACAAAAAAGGTCATCGGAGTAAAAAGATAGTAGCAAGATAAAGCACATCCTGAAGTATTAAGTGTGTTACAAATTAAGTAGTTTTTTTTGTGCTACAGTTAATCAATACAATAAGTACTTTATATTTTATTGACGAATAATGTTAACTATATAATATAAAAATTTTAAAATGACTTGGCTGTTTTCCTTTGTGTCTTATAAGAGCTGAACCTTCACAATTCAATATTAATTTTTGAGTACATTTTAGTTTTGACAGTTGGAAAGTTATATTGTTAAAGTACGAGTATATGCTTTCTCTACATCAGGATTTGAAATGAAATAATGATAAAAGGCACAGGGCAATATAGTGTTTACATATTTTTTATTGCTGTTGCATAAAAAATTTAACCCGGCATCACCCAGGTGAAAATTTTGTGCGGCGAAACCCAGGTGGGGTCTTGGAGACCCCTGACTATAAAATTATGAAATAAATATCGTTTTGAATTTTTCTTGTGGGACTTCTGCAAAAGTGTAATATTCATACATATAACTTACAAAAAAAACACACAAACTTCATGAGAACACTACATTTATTGATTGATTATCACAAATCAAAAACTATCGACATTTTCATACTTAATAAACAAGCGTCTACAAAAAAAAAAAGATATAAGAAAAAATAATTGTTAAAAATAAAAAAAATATATTAGAAACAGCAAAAAAATGTTCAATTCAAACAGTCTTTAACTGGTGTGGCAGAAAAAAGAAACATAACAGAATTAGTCGTCACGCAATTGGTTGCAATTTTCACATAAGAAATGCAGGTGCTCCAAACATAAGAATATTTCGCACTGCTCACAGGTGTACTTCGACTTTCTGTCTCTGTTCCTGGGACACTCTTGACATCTACCACGTCCTGTTTTTTGCATTTTACATGGAAGAGAGTTTGTTTTGCCTAACACACTAGCAATTTTACATTACTGCAACTGTAAAAACTTTATAACTTTACAACCCGGGTGGGGTCTCTCAGACCCTGAGGCACTTTATCCTGTTATCACTCGACTGGAGGTCAACTTGAGACTAAAAGCCCCGATATGTCATCTTTATAAACATATTTCAGGAAGCTATAAAAAACCAGAAAAACATGAGCGATGTAAACTAAAAGTTACAACCTAGTTTAGAACACGGGTGGTCTAATAGACCCCACCTGGGTGATGCCGGGTTAAACTAGATTCTCAATAGAAAACCGTCTCAATTTTTTACAAGCTTAGTTTTAATAACGTCACACTTCTGCTTTTCCAGTTATAAATTCTGATACCTATTTAAAATTTCAACATACTTAATGAGAAAAATTAGCTAATAAATAATTACTAATAAACACAACTACATGTAACTTCATATTATACAAAATCATTAATATTATTATTATTATTTTTATAGCTATAGAACAACATAAATATTATTTATTTCGGTAGTTAATCATTGTTCTACATTTCTGTTTGCATTTTATATTTAATAATTTAATATCATAAATATTAAAATACAAGTATTTGTCTTTAAAATTTAAGAATTAAATATGATATTCCTATTATATAATGAACAGAAAAAATGTTGGTAGATAGATAAAATATGATAAACACCAAAACAGGCTACTGAGCCTGGAAATGTAGATAAGGAATAATAATTTAATCAAAATTTAGAGCAATAATTCTAAAGTAATTAGATATATCACTCAAATGATCTGTGTTGTGATGAAGGGAAAAATCAAATGATATTCTAAAGAAAATTGGGGTTAGATTCAATTTTATGGTATCAACTAAATGAGTAGTTTTAAATAAAGTATATTTAGTATTTATGTTTTTAATGTGAAAATGGGAAAAATCGATAAGCAAGTTTACCAAAAGAGTTAGCAAATATAATATTTAAAAATTTAATGCGCTTATCAAATGGTGTTTTGAGAGGTGTACATTAATCTGCTATAAACCATACAACGATAAACTTCTGAAAAGCTCTAGGCATCCATGTGAGATATTAGCAATCTGTACAAAGACATATCTATAAAAAATAAATCTTCACAAAGATTGATTTTATAATATTTAAAGAGATGTAAAAGCAATTTTCAAGATTCTTCACCGACACTCTCTAGGTGTGTAGTTTGTATAACTCCTGTATAAGGCAGTGAATTGAGCTATGCAGTTTAATGTACATTTCGTTTAAATAATTTCACACGAGTTAGTTATAATAAATTGAAATCAGTGAGGGCTGTATATTTTATAATTTTCTTAGACTTTCCAGCTATGTATCTACTATCGATTAAAGTCTTGAAAACTGTTGGAATTTTTTAATTATAAATAGAGTTAGCTTATCCACCTTTTGTACAAATTTGACAAAATTTCAAACAACTTCTTCGGGCATAACTGAATAAACCACAACTCGTAAGTTCAAATTATTATACAGAATTCAACAGCTTCGAAAATCAGAAAGGTGATCTAACAATGAATAAGGTAGCAATTATAAAGAATAAGTCGACTATTTGAAAACTTTATATCAATATAATTACTTGCTTTATTATTATTTGTAGATACTATATAATTCAATTTCTTAAACCTCTATACAAATGTTGACAAATTTTGCAATACACGATATTATAATTTGAAAATTTAATTAAAATTATATTTACTATTACCTTTGTAATCCAAGTATGTATGTATGTATATCGACTATAAAAGATTTAAAAGTTTAAAGCAAATCATTCGACTTGATCTTTACCAGCATACATAACATTTTTTGTCGACTATGTTTAATTATAATATATTTTATTATTAAACTTTATTGGTTCAATTTATTTTTTTAAATTTCTATTGCCAAAGAACTTGTTTGTAATTTTTGTAAAGTAATTCATTTTTTATTAAGTATTATTCTAAATTTATTTTATTATTCAAATCGGTAGATAGATTAAGTAAGGCTCTTTTTTATAATATCGAGGTACATGATTATAATACTGTCAGTATCTAATAATCTTTTGATACCAATGTTGAGTGAAGTAGCCTACATTTTAACTTTGCTTTGCCCTTTCTAATATCCATTTACGTAAATACTATGTGGTATATGGTGTCCTAAAAATCAATCGACTAAAAATGACGATATTTTGAATTTTATCCTGGAGCTACTATTACTATTGAAATGCTGTTTCGAGTTAATTATTTTTCTCGAACCGTATTGAAAAGCGTTGATTGCATAGACTTCTAAGAAAGCTCGAGTAGGAAATGCAGTGAATTTGAAATGCTCTTGTCATAAACAAATTGTTTAAAACTTGAAATTTTCAGAACGTTTGCTCTTACATCTCTTTTCTACTTATTAACAATAGTTCGGTAGAAGGAAAAATCTTTAAATGAATCTAACAGTTGTAGCGCCTAAAGCGTCAGCATCGCACAGGTAATTACTAAAGAAGACTCGATTTATCTACGGATTATTCGCTAACATACATTTTAGGTTAACAGTAAGCGTTCTTTAGATCTTCAGCTACAAAGACATACTTAGATCAGCTATAACCACCTCGTTTGTTACCGTATAACAAGTACTGAAATTTTATCATTCTGAAAACAAAGGTTATATTTCTTTCAAATGTTTAAGGGTCAAAGAACTTTCACTGCACCGAACGATAATGCACAAGTACAACTACAAATACCTTATACATATTATAAAACTAAACATTGGTGAAGTGTATGGAGTTATGCCACAGGTTTCAGCAATATAATTTTAATTGACGAAATGAACAATGAACGTTTTGAGTTTATAGCATCAACAAAAAAAGTTCAACCTTTCAAAGGACGAACAAGACCAGGTTTTGTAGTGGGTACTTCATTTATTTCGTTAAACGTGCCTGAACAACTTTTTATAACTGAATTTTAAATGTTGGTTTCACTGAAAGAAATAATGCGCATTTCGCCCAGCTATAATATATGAATGAAGGTCGATTTTAAACTTTCAACTGCATTTCGGCTGACCATGTGTACACTAAATCATCTTTCTACTATGCAATACAAAATTATTCTCTCTTCTGAAAATATAAATTCTTCGCCTGAACGCGTTCCGAATAGCATGAAATTTCTAGTGGGTACGTATGGTAGGTATTTCAAAATTCACAAGGCGAAATAGAACCAAATTTCTGTAAAAGAAACAAAAATTTTCGTAATTTATTGTGAAATACACGTTTTGATTATTTTTTAAGTTTTTGTGGGGAATATTTAGTTAATGTTGGTGACATATCGTGAAATCTATAGTAGGAGCTTTCCTGTAAATTATTTATTAACATGGTTTAATATTTTTAAAAAGAATCACTAATTAAAACAAGAAAACTTGATTTTAAAAATAAATATACCGGGTGTTGACTCGAATAGCCGAACATAGGGAATTAACACGTAAAAACTTATTTATGCAAATTCCTGCTTCCCAAATTATTTTAGAGAAAAAATGAAAGACACAAAAAGAATGCAGAAATATAAACTACGTATGATAAAAGCATTAGATTTCATGTAATCTTTACTTATAGGGTCAAAAAATGCTTTTAAAATTGTTAAAATTTTCATTTATCAGACTAGCCATGCAAGTTTCCAAGGTAATTATTTCGAAATTAAATTGAATTAATTTCATGACCAGTCTGAAAAATGAAAATTTTAACAACTCTAAAAGAATTTTGGACCCTTTTAGTAGAAACTAGATGAAATTCGAAGATAAAAGTCCAAAATTCGTTTAGAATTGTTAAAATTTTCATTTGTCAGACTGGTCATGAAATAAATTCAATTTAATTTCGAAATAACTACCTTGGAAACTTACATGGCCAGTCTGATAAATGAAAATTTTAACAATTTTAAAAGCATTTTTTGACCCTATAAGTAAAGATTACATGAAATCTAATGCTTTTATCATACGTAGTTTATATTTCTGCATTCTTTTTGTGTCTTTCATTTTTTCTCTAAAATAATTTGGGAAGCAGGAATTTGCATAAATAAGTTTTTACGTGTTAATTCCCTATGTTCGGCTATTCGAGTCAACACCCGGTATAATAATAAATAATTGAATCAAAGTTTTTAATTAATTTACGGCTGCAAATGAAATACTATATCTGTTTGAAACAAACTTGTTTCTTTTTTAATGTAATTTAACAATGTAAATGACTAATTTTTATGATTTTCTAATGAGACGTGGTTTTGCTTAGCAATTTCAGTGTAGGTCATGAAGAAAATATACTCAGCTGAGAGTGTTAATTGCATCTCATTTAGATGCTACATGAGATACGGAATATGCGCGGGCGCTGAACCAACGTTCTTGTAATTTGTAAATAAATTATATATTACGTATACATTTGTTGCTTGAGGTCCTACAACATAAATAAATGCAAACTTAAAGCATTTCAAGGTCAACTTTTATAATAACGGTGAATACACTATAAAGTGATCGATAACGTCCTTAAGGATACAGTGGAATAAAAACCCAATAAAAAGATTGTTCCTTAAGTTAAAAAGGATATAATAGACAGACAATAGACTGCTAATAGATGAGAAAAACATTTGAAGAGAAAGAAGACTAATATATTCTTAAAAGCTGTTGGCTTAGCTTGACAATTATATGTTTTTTTATAGGAGACAAATTTTGAAGAAAAATACATTGTATGAAGAGAAATGATAACATAGTTTACACAGAAGTTGAAAGATAAGTTACAGAAACACATACTACCTTCTGTATTAAGTAAATTAACAAGCCATAACTTTTTGGGACTGAATTTTAGGATAAAACTAATATGTGAAATTGCTTTAGTATTATATAGATATGTCTAGCGTTTTAGAGCTTGCGGCAGTCTACGTTGTTGCATAGCTCCTACAACTTGCTATTCCTGAAGAACTATGGCGACATTGTGGCGCCGAAGGCCGCCCAGTGGTTCCTATCTCCAAGTACAAGCTTTGCTATCACATACAGTGACATGTATTTGCATTACGATTATACACAAGATGACAATAAAAATATCCTATAATGCAACTACACAGGTTAATAGTAATACCTACAACAGCTCTGCTATTACTTGAAAAACCCACATATTTTTTAAATTTACCTTCTTTAATTTTTTATTAAAAATTGTTATTAATTGTATGCTATATGCATATAGATAATTTATGTGATATTGTTAAAATTTGACTGAAAAACTATGTTGTTTTGCAATCTATTGGAAATACTTTTTTATCTACTAATATAAATGTGCAAAAAATTGTATTTTGAGGTCATTAAAAATCATTTTCTCTGGTAGCCCTTTTAACTTTGACTTAATACCTACTTAAATTTTTTTTTTAATATAGGATACGTATTACAAAAATAAACACAATGATATGTTTTTTATATTCATAGATTTGTATTCAAAGCAGTCTTATTTTACACTACAGTGCTTTCCCAAATAAAATAGAAATCACCAATTTATTGAAAAATATAACTAGAAAATTACATGAAATTGGGTAGATGCTAATTATAAATAATAATAGCCAAAATACCAACATATATGCAATGCGGCATTATAATATAATATGCCGTAGTTAGAAGTGTACTAACTACTACTTAGTTTTATGTAAAGGTGACTGTGCAACTAACTTGAATTGGTACTGTTCAAGAACATTGTAGCTTCTCAGTAATTAACTTTCTTGGATTTATAATCCAAGTTCACCCCATCGCAACGGTATCTGTCTATTAGGTAATTACTGTACGAACTGGATCACTGTCTCTGTGTCTCTGCTGTTAATCGTTGTCACCCACTGTTAACTGCTTAATCGCTCTCTCTTCCCAATATAATACAGAATTTAATATTGTCCAAGCTGACGATAAGCGAAAGAAATAATTAATATATCGAATCAACGAAAATTAATCAAAATTATACGAAAACATTGTCGATGCTATGTATCGTTTTGGCAATATCATTTTATAATTAATCAATTTAAATCCATAGAGAAACATGATAAGTAGAAAATATAAAAACCTAATTAGATAATAAATAATTATTTAAACTCGAAGCACGTGGTAACTGTGCAAGTGTGCTACAAGAATGAATAAAAGTTGAAATCCATTTAAGGATTTCTTCAGCCTAACTGGTCGCGAAAGCGTAGGAGCTTATAAGTTCATATGATTGCATTCCGGCCAAAAAACACGCAAAAGATATGTTATATTTGTGTCTTAATTAATCTTAAACTTGTTTCAATATCTTTTCTATCTATATTCTATATGTTACCGTAGGTACCTAATGTTTTATTAGTCTCACTTACTCCATATGCAATAAAATTTTGAAATTACTGCTATTATATTTCTTTCGACAAAAATATTGTTAGTTATATACATACAATTATCTAATAACTGTTTTTACGTGTGTAATTCAGAATTGCACAATAATTGTACTTTAGTGCCGGTGATGAGCAGAGCTAAATGATATAAACTCGTAACGCAATTCGTTAACCAATCGAATTAATTTATGAGCCGAAGGCAAAAAACCCATTGGCTAGAGCATTATTGGATTATGGCTGATACTGCAGTACTAACAAATTAATTAATATTCCAATGTTTATTGCCTCGGTTACACCATAAGTAATTGTATGCATCGCAGTATGTGTCACCAAAATTAAAATTGATTGAAATATTAAATTAGATTATTGAATTTATAGAGAGACTCGAAATGATGTCGTGCTATTTGCTGTGCATAGCAATTGTGAAAATATGCGGGTGATGAACATTGACGGAAGTAAAGATTGAGAGTCGACAACCTAAGGCCCTCCGTGTTCTTACATTCCATACAACTTTCATATTATTTTCAATTATGTTTCAGCGAATACAAAATATACAAATCAGTCTCTTCTCGAAGATATTAATAGGAATATTTCATTAAATTGCAAGCAATATCTTACATTTTCTATTTCCATTGTGTTCAAAAATATGTCTTCGTATTTCGGTGTACGTTTCGTGTAGACAGTCAATGTTGAACAAATCGAATGGGATTGCTCTAATTTGAAAACTGGACAAAACAATCGAACAAATTAATATACAATGTAATAATTATGTAAATCAGTAAAAAATATTGTTTAAGCAAAGTAAATATAACACAGAAAGAAAAAAAGTGATTTAAATTGAGTAAGTGTAGCTTTGGTTGCCTAGACTACACATAACACGGATTTTAAAATTAACAAAAAAGCTCAATGTTTATTATTTATTTTAATTATACCAACATATTCATAATTAAATTAATCTATTGTATATTTAAATAATATGATTTTGTTAACGATTAATTTATTAAATTATTTTTGTAAAATTTATTATATATTTGTGTTGGGGGGGGATTCACCTCTGTAACTCCTACACCTACAACAACCTCTTGAAAACAATGCTTAAATCTTTTAAAATTTTGCAAAAAAATAGTTAATATTGCATTCCTATTACCGCACTATTATAGGAAATTAATCAACTTGTAGGTGAACTTCAACAATGACGTAGGTTACGCCTGCATTTTGTACAATACAATTATTCTGATAAATGATAATAAACTGTTTGTAGCGCTATTATCAGATATAAATAAATATAACTGCCAGGTCTTATTAATAAACAGCGCATTCATTACTGTATTGATTATTTCTTATAATTATTATTGCATTATACAAAACAATGCTATATTAAAATATGCACTGAACAGAAAAAATATTTAAATGAACAATCATAACCATGGCCTATTAAATATCTAATATTAAAAGGGGTAAAAAAATTTGGATAATTAATATTGTACAATTATATTTACACAAGTTTGAATAAAATGAATATACAAAATATATTAATTGATTGTATATGCAGCTTTATTGACTTCAATAATAAACATTTCTTATAAAATGAAATCGCATGCAATAATTTATACTAATTATTGGTGTCCGTTCATTAAATAATGAAATGATTTATTTACAACCACAAAATGTTCAATCGCCTCTATTATTATCCAATCAATTGTAAATATATAATTGAAACGTTTTATGTCATATAGGTATCCCGATCGGCGCAAGGTCAGTTATGTAAAGTATTTCATACATTAAAATTGATTATTGTTAAAATACCAGTTTCAAACACAAGGAGTAATTAAAAAATTTTAAATTTTAATTACACGTTTTTCTTAAATCAAGTTTCCCCGGGAGAGAATTCAGCACTCATGTAATTGACCGTTGTAGAGATGTCGGGTAAAAAAAGCATCGCGCATTAAACTCTCTGTCATATGTGTTTAATGGATTTAACATTATATTAAGCCTATAACACAGCATTATATGGCAAAACTTGGTGTCAGCATGTGGTACTTATCAATTTTGATACATTGTAAATGATTTTACCATGTCAGATGAACCCAGGTGTGCACAAATTTATCGATATTATCGACCGATGCTCCAAATACAATTGACCATCGAGGTCGAGAATTTAAAGAATGCAGTTTTGCGAATGGTGGAAGGATTGAAACTTATATCAAATGTATCTTAAAAAAATTAAGTCGGTGCGGTGTAAGGACTTCTTCATTTATAAATAAAAAGTTGCACGTGGTAGTAACAAATAATATTTTAACTATAATGAGATTTTAATCAGATATAATTCATTAAACTGGTAGGCATTAGATATACCAATATATTAAAAGTAGAAAATCGTGATACTATTTTTTTTAACAATGCACTACTTTAAAACGCAAAAGCTTAAAAGCTTTTTGACCTTAATATTATTATTGGATATATAAAGAAAGTATCCACTACAACAATTTTTATGTGGTATACGCGTATATTCTATAAGTGAGTGACTGGCCGAAAGGTTAGCATGTTGGTTTCTATAGTACCAACATTCTCGGGTTCGACTCCCGTGGTGTACCATGTGCAATAAAATTTTTCATTCATTGAATCTGCCTTCTGACCCTGGCTTACATCATAAAAATCTTAAACACTTCCTTGGTCCGGAATTGTATATTCCCCTGTTTCACCAATTTTCATCTCATTTTTTTGCCCATTAAGGTAATCCTAAACATGCTTTATTGTAAGACCCATCAATTACGGGACCCAAAGGTAACTGAGAGTTGGTGAAATTTTAGCATTTGAGTAGAGAACTGACATAGCAACTTGTGTAAATATGTTGTTGGTATTTTTCCTTCCTCAAGACATCTGTTTAACAGGTTTCGAATAATGCTATTTACCATCCTTCCTATATCTTCCTGTTAATTAAAAATTGTCGTATAAAATTATGAATCTTCTTTGGTAATGCAGTATAGCACAGTTTCCAAAAAAATATCACGCTGCATTTTGTGGAACTAAAAACTGTATATCTACAAAAGCAACAATAATCCCTATTCTAGATGGTAATTATTTAAATTATGCTGAAAATAATTTATTCAAAGTGAAACTGCAACAAAATTCTTCTCAATAATTAACATTGCAGATTATTGCAATGAGTAGGTAGTTGATAAAAGTTGATATTGATTTTCTATCAAGAAATACTTGAAATAAAGATTATAACTTACTAATAAGCGAAAATCTTGTTAGAGTATACCGTGTGTATCCAATAAAAAATTGCATCTATTTACATCAATGTCATTTGTTTTTGTAATGTTAATGAACCAAGTTAACCGGAACTGTCGAAAAGTGGCGCCTTTAATTTGTAAATATGAACGGTAGTAGCCACTTACTTTCTTCATAACGAGTTTCTTAACATTGCTAACAACATTTATAGTTTCTTTATTTTATCATTATAATGAAATTCATTCTAAATAATGTACCTACTTAGTACTTAGACGTTCCAGACCTTTATTTTCTGGTTTTCGTAATAAACATAACAACTGGTTTACTTTTGCATTTAAAAACCATTCCTGAACTTACAAGTTCAAAATCATTCTTATATAATGTTAAATATTGCTTGGTTACAAAACTCCTCGGGGTATTTACTCAATTGTATTGTTGTATGTTTAGGGTAGTTTAGCAAATCTTGAACTGATGTTTTGCTGTGTTATAACATCAAAAGCCCAAGAACTTGTTCTAGTGTAAATTTTAAAAAATCAAGGTGTGAGTAATCACTACTGATGCCCTTCACCTGAAACTCAAATAATCAATTAATTATTTCTGTAAAAGGAATATACATGAGTTACATGTTAGAAACAAATTATCTCATGTAATCATTAATTTAAAAAAACTTTCATTTGCAAAGGTGTTTATGATTTAAACATAAAGTGAAATAACAGTTTGAAATATATATATCTACCTACTAATTCGTACTGACAGCTTTACTTAGGTATAGTACACAACAAAGGTTAATTGGAACATTTAGAGTAGAAAAAAACTTAAAACTAACAAATCTATAGGTGGTACGGTAAACAGCATCCTGTAATCTCGGCACATTTCCAAAAAGTATCTAACTGTAAAGGTGTGATTTTAATATAATTATTAAATTACGTTGTAATAAGTGTGGGTATTTCATTAATAATTTTAAATAAAGGCAAAAACTATATTAATAATAATAATTGAATTATGCAATTTCATAATTGTGGAACTAATTTGTAAGTTATTGACTGCCAGAGAATCTAATAATAAATAATGATATTTGCTGTGATGAAATCAAACGTTAATGAATTTAAATGCTCAATCATTAATATACGTAGCCACAAAAGCTTTGTGAACACCATAGTAGATGTACTATGTGTATAAAGTGACGAAACTTTAAACTTTGTAAGGATTCCCCAAAACGGTTAATCAATTTACACATCCTGTAGCCAAACGAACACAATATGTCTTTCTACAGAAAAATAATTCATACACCACAATACCGGACTTGACCTTTCGGAAAGTAACGACAGAAATCGATACGGTATATATGTGACTATAGCTAATCTAATAAGTTCAACGTTTATTAAGGAATTTGCTATTGCATTTACTACTATTGCTTCCAGTTTTTCTACGGCCTTCAAGCTTTATACCAAGACTTGTTTGAGATAATCAATAAATGCCATTAAAGCTAGGTGAACTGGACGACATTATTACCATGCACTTATTAATATAATTTTCCTTTCTCTATGTATGTACGTACAAGCAATTAAGAAAATTTCTGTTCTATTGCGCCAAACGATGCACTATTTTTACTATTTTTGGTTGCGTGCTAATTGATCTGTATTTTGCAAGAATGTTTTGCGTTGGTGCATTTTCCATGCACTTTTCGAGTTTCGTTTTAAAAATTGTAAGTGCGGGCGGACCCACCTATTCTGACATAACACCGAAGAGAACCAAGTAGTTTATTCTTGATGTAAAGACTAACAGGAAAATTTATATAGTTCACATAAAGTATTGGTGGCAGGCGTGAAGGTGCGCCGCCGATGATACTGGAAATGTCTCATCTCGCCGGGTGTCGAAAATTATATTATCTGTTTTGCATTTGTTAAGTTTTCTTTTAAGAATTATTTACATTCGATAGTCGAATGCGTATGCGTTGTATACTTAGTAAAGCAGATCTAGAGATTGCTATTAGTGGCGTAAGTTAAAAAACGAACAAGGGGATCAAGATAAAGAAGAAAATGTAAATTGCAAATGCTGAAGATCCACCGTACACATACTAGTTTGGTTTTTACCTAAATACATCTCGAAAACCTTTTATAATATACAAACTCATAGGCCAATATAATGAGAAAGCACTATTCCAGTTTGCCAGAATATATTATTGTGTATGCAATTGCACAATTTAAGATGAATAAAATGTTTTAATAATAAATTATTAAATTATTAAACATGTCATTGGGTATATGAATGGATTTGGTATTAAATCACGGCGTGTAAAACGTTTAAGTAATAATAATATTTAGCTACATATTATTATTATTGTCGTTCGAAGTTGTACTTTAGCAACAGCATCTTAAGGAAGTCAATGTCTTATTCAAGGACACCAAATGGTTCTGCATCTGTGGAATTCCTTGCTCGGATGCTTCCAAATCTTTAAATATTTTTTAGTAAGTATTGTAACAATTATTGGCAAACGTAAATTGTTTTCCTAATGCTCATTCCATTATTTCTATGGACATGGTGGACGCTTTATGAACTCGATGGGTTCACAAAACCTTTCTATACTACCACGTTAGTTGTTTTTTCTTTATATAAACTTCTTGTTTTGTTATTATTTCCTGCTGTACGTTTTAAATTGTTGTAACCATGAAGTAGCTTAAAACTGGAACAGATTCACTTAATACGTGCTTTTCTGGACTTGTTATGAAACGTGTCTTACTTAATACACATTAGATTACTATCTTTCTAGATTTGAAAATTCAAATTGTGGTTTTTCCGGATTTATACTATAAACAATGCAATTACCAACTTATTGTTGTTATATTTTGTTTCATATCATAATAATCTATTGGTATCGTTCACAGGTACATACACTCCTTATTTTTCATAATATTTTAAGATAATTAATATGTTAATTATAAAGAATTAATTCATTGATAAACTGCTAGTTGAAATACCGATAAAGTAATGTTCCAAAAAAACAATATAACAATTAAATAACTCAACAGTTTAACCGTAAAAATATCATATTTTACCTAATAGCAGTTTATTAAATTATTTAAAAAATTAAAATTCAAATTTTGTTCCAAATAGTTCTCATTTGTCAAGTTCAAGTTATTACGAAATGATTTTAAAAAACATCGGTTATTATTATTATTACTATTATTTATTATAATATGCTTTCAGTGGATAATCTTCATTTAAGCTGCAAAAAAGTTTTCTAATACAGTTCTTCTGATTTATTGCCACTTTTTAGTATTAAACTTAATTTATTGGATTAAGCAGCTTCGAGAAATGCCACTGTGCTTTATCAACTTTTAAACTACTCTCTTTGTTTATTTGTTTCGGCTTTGTACTCGAGCAAAAAAGTTATTCTAAAAATGGACTGTTCAAGAGACTGAGCACGAAATTCTCTAAATTCTGAAGTCTGCAGGTCAAACTATACCAGATGTATAGTGAATTCGTTTATTGATTGTAAATTTTTTGATTTACGTGATTTTAATTAATACTAGGAGGTCAGCCGACCTACCGGACGCCATGACCTTCTAGTGGGTAGATACAGTGAAACTCTATAGGCTACCATATTGTTTTAAAGTTATTATTGATACTAATTAATACTAAGAAAGTTAATTGACTAATCAGAGCAAGTTTACGTTGGTAAAAAAGTTGATATTAATAGCTAGCACTCTAACTGCGCACTCACCTTATATTTTACCTTGCCAAGTTATAATTTTTGTACCAATTCCAAAGAGATATCATAATAAATATGATTTATGAATTTATTTGAAATTAGTATCGAACTATTTTAAAATAAATAATTTTTCAAAATTTTATTGGTCATAACTATTAAATCAAATTCAATCTACCAATTATAATTTTCTTAGAACTTACATTAGTCCTTGTATAGGACTACCATATCGTAATCTTTGACGCTATGGGCTTTTCCCTTAGGGCTGCACTCCCATCATGTTTGTACCACGGCAAGTCTGAATCCCCATCATAATATAAATTAATAATTAGATTCTCAGAAATTGTAAATCCAATTAGCATTATCAAATATCAAATTTTAATTAATCATAAATGATAGGAGTATAATGTATTCAATTACGTTCTGATTAAAAAACCGCGAATTAAAAGTTTAATCATAATAAACTACAAACTAGAAAACCGCAAACTAAAAGTTTAATTAAATTTATATAGCGAATAAAATTATATTAATCTTTGAACATGAATTTTGTACAATTCGTATATATTTTACAAAAATATTATTTTATTGTTTTTGAACGAAAATTTTTTTAGATAATTTATTTGCTTTCGATATCATCTTTTTTAATATTCAGATCATACTTCCGTCCATAAAATCAGTTTAAATTTAGACCATTAAACTATAATTATTGCTTAAATGCAAACATAATTTGTTTAAATACCTAGACCACACTGTAAGTACCTACTTAAATTTTTAATTATTAAATTTATTGAGGTATCTTCTTACTTCGTTTTTGATAATTAAGAATTGTAATTTAATTTTTAATCAAATTTCGTTGTTCAACGTTAAATAAGATTTTTATTCACTTTTGAGTTCTTAATTGCCAAATGTTTCATAAATCAACCAATAAAAGAAAGAGGGGGGGAATTTAGTTGATACTTTGCCACGAAGTGCATATTAAATATCAATGTTATTAAAATATCATTAATTCTTAATTTAATTAAATTAGTGAAAATTCGTATGTTGGGCGTTAGATGTTAATATTATTGACGTAATTTTTTAATAGTTCCTTTGGGGTACACAATAATAGTTTTTTTCTCTATCTGTTGAGATGATAATTTTAAATTGACTTTAGCAGGTACGAATCAAAATTTTTATTTGATTTAATTACACATAAAAAACAAATTAAAAAGGGATTTGATAAAATCAAAAGAACAAAATTTACAAGGATAGAAACAAAAAAAATTATAAGAAAAATTTGATTGACTCAACATTTATTCTCATTTGAAGGAATATCACTACTAATTTATAATAAATTATTATAAGTTATTATAAGTTATTATTATTAAAAATAATAAAAATAATAGATATGTATTATTAATTATAAATACTTGTACATAATAACTAATAATAACAGCAAAAAACTGACCGACTAAATCGGGTGATAAAAGGTGATCCCTCAACATTTTGGTTATTTTTCAAAAATGTTTCTCCCGCCTAGAAAGCAAAAGAAAAATAACACATACAAATCAAAATGTTAAACTGATATTGTATGAGGATATATTGACGTACTTACCTTGTCTGAAGAAATAAGTGCAATAAATTACCTATGGCAAAAATGCATTTTTTTATTTAGGTCCGGGATTATCAAGGACAGTTAAAATTTACTCGCTAGAATAAAAACTGATGTAAATAGCACAAAAATCTACAGAGTAAATTTTATTCTAGCGAGTAAATTTTAACTGTCCTTTATAATCCCGGCCCTAAATCTAATGTTAATTTTTATACAGGAAAAAAACTTTATGAATCAATTCTTCATTTTGTGAGCATTGTCCTAAAACCTAAACGAAGGTGACACTTTTGCATACTTAGAGATACTTTTAATGTACAAACTATTTCTATGTTTCAATATTCTATCTGCAATAAATTATTCCTTCTGGCTCTACTTGTATAATTGATAATTATTGATGACTACATTAAATCTAAATCAGCTTTGATCAATTGAATCCACAAAAATTGACAACCAAAATTCAGACGAAATAAGAACCCATATTTGTGCTTTCCCACTCATTAATATGTAGGAAATATCCAACACTGTTTTTGTTCAGAAAAATCCAGTGATGTTATCATAGTCTTAAAGCATACCATAATTTATAAAATTTATAAAATAGTATATTAGATAATAATATAAATATATTTATAAATAAAAATAATTTATAAATTATTAAAATATAATATTTATATATATACCAAATTATGGTATATACGAGTATATTAAAAAAATTTAAGACAACTGAGAGCAACTAGAAATATAAGATGCATATTTTTGCCATTTAGCTTTTTTTCCATTTAGTCCCAAAGTTTTAAAAACTTTGAGCTATGTACCTAATTATTACTTATAATGTAAACATTATTATTGTATCGACCTTAATTATACATTAAATATGATAATAAGTAATTATATTCTGTTTACAGAATGCATTAATGTACTTTTCTGCTTACGTAAGATATTAGAAGTCAATAAATAGTTTGATGAAACTGTTGGTTGTTATTCTAAAATATTCTTAACGCTGCAATGGACGTTACTGGAAAAGTCGCCCTGGTTACAGGTGCCGCATCTGGTATGGGATTATGTTACGTGAAAGAATTACTGAAAAACAATATCAAGGTAATATATTATAAAATATTAGTGTTTGTAATATTTATATAAATGTTTTAGGGAGTCTTAATGGCGGATATTAATTTAGCAGCTGCCGAGACAGAACTTAAACAATTACGTCAAGACTTCGGTAATTCGAAAGTATATTGTCTAGAGGTTGATGTTTCTGACCAAAAACAATTGGAAGGTAAAATTTGGTTATGTACGTATAAAATAAACAAAAATAATATATATTTTTTATAGAAACTTTCCTAACTGCAATCAAGATTTTTAATCAGCTTGATATTGTGATAAACAATGCTGGAATATTAGATGAAATGCAATGGGAAAAGTGTTGCTACATAAACTTGGTAAATCGGTTTGGTAAAAAAATTGGGAAGTAAAACAAGTTTATCAATCTTTTAGATTGGAATCATAGCTGGTACTAAACTGGCGGTAGAGAAATATTTACCTAAATATAAGAGTGCTGATGAAGCTATTGTCGTCAATATTAGTTCAAGTGTAGCATTAGATCCACCAGATATTGTGCCCATTTATACGGCCACAAAATGTGGAATTTTAGGGTACGTCAGGGCCATGGGTAGCGAATTTCGTTATCAAACCAACCAAATTAGAGTGATTGGAATATGTCCTGGCAAAACAGAAACGCCCATGAGTACTACTGTTTCGCAATTGCAAATTCCAGAACCCTTTTATACAAGATTTGCTGAGTTGTTTGGTTCCGTAGCTAACCAACCGTAAGTTCATACTAGTGTTGTAAAATTATTATTAACAACAGTGTTCATTGACAAAATTTATTTTCAGTCCAGAAATTGTTGCGAAATATGTCGTGAGTTTGATACGCAGCGCACCTTCGGGTTCCGTATGGAAAATTGTAGATAGTAAATGCGAACAAGTAGAATTTTCAAAATACGAAATAGTATAAAAATTATTTTTCTAATTATGTTTGAAAAAGTCTTACTTTGAGATATTGAAAAGTACTATTTTTCTGCCCTAGTGCGGAAAAGTAATACTTTTTAGTAAATTCATTTAAATTTAGGAATAAAAAATATGTTATTGGTTCTTTTAAAAATATAATTAGAAAAATTATTTCTATTCTCGGCTTCAGTTTATGATCTCGGCCGGTAAAACTTCCCCTTGAATGGAAAAATCTTAGTTTTCCTACCTAGTATCGAAAATATCTAATCTGCTTTCGATATCTTTTTTTTTTTTAATAATTAGATATTACTCCTTTGCAATAATTGTTTATTTTAAAGTCACCTAAAATGTATGTAACTGTTTTAATGCAAAAGTAATTTGTTTAATTATATCGAAACCATACTGTAAGTACTTAAATTTTAAATATATTGTCAGTTGAACACCTCTAACCTTTGCAGATGTGGAAATCTAATGATACATATTTACAGTTTCCTATTCATGTAAATACCTTTGATATTATGTACATATTTCAGAATTTCAGAAATCTCTGACTCGAGTATTTCCAATTCATACTTCTAATTTTTCTGTATAATTCTGACAATATCGTAGTTTTGTGAAAAAGCCCTTTATTTATATTTGGCGGGAAATGTTTAAATAATAAAAAATGTGTTTGATAACCTTTAAATACTGACCATTTGTGGAAATCTGGGTGATAATTATAATTAAGCTCTTTTTACCTGGAAAAGCAATTTTATTAAATCTCTTTCTATAACGGAAGGTGGCAAATATAATAAACAAACTCAATTAACTTTTTAAAACAGTTGTAGTATATCCAATGAATACAATGCCATACAAAATCTGAAACTAATTGATAGTATTTGTACACTGTAAATACAAATAGTTTGCTTTTTATTATTTAAATTATTATATTATATTATAATTTAACAGTTTTAAAAGCATTTTTTGGAGTTGCATGGGAAAGTTACAATCAATAAATTGCATAGACCGACATGACATTATCTTACAAGGTGTCTGTCTACTTAAGATAAATTATTAGTTCTGAAATGCACGAAAGAATAGGGAACTGTTGGTTTCTTAACCCTAATTAATTTTACGAATTTAATGACAAATTGGACTATTGTTGTTTTTCTTAAATTTATTTAGAACCATGCAGTAAAATATATTATATAAAAAAGTTTTGATTGAAAGCAAACCATATGCCAATATGGTCTGACCATATTTACTAATACAAAATATTATAATATATTATAATAAATAAATATATAATATATAGAAATTTTTTCAAAAATTAAAAATATTATTGACAATCAATATATTTTGATTTACAAACTTTATAATGCTATAAAGCGAATCCGGTTGAAAATATAATAATAAAATATATACATTTATATTACATATAATACACATATTACATACAATCCACGTTTATAGAAACTTATAAAAAAAATAAAATTGAAACATATCAAAATATAAAATAAAAAGAGTCCTCACAAGTTTTACCCTCAAATTCAATACTGTGTAAATTACTACATAGATATCTGCACTTTACAGATGAGTAAGCTGTGTATAAATATGTTATAGCAATATATTCATTGAAACTACAAGCTTTATATAATTCCATTGTATAATATAAATAATTATTATTTATTATCAAAATGTATGTATAAATATTACCAAAGGACGGTCAAGATGCACCGGTGCGCTAGAAAACAAGAAATATACATGCGGTTGTATCTGAATTCAAGATCAATTTGTGGATTGTTGAAAAAGGTACAAGCAACGAGAAATCAAAAAACTACTAATCACCCTATTAATTATATTTCTTTATCTTATAAATTATCTTGTCCTCGACGAAATTGATAGACAAGATTCGCTCAGTGAATATGACACTAGAATAAGAAGATACGGTATGTGTATTATATAAATTATTATGGCAACGTGTGTGACTATCAAGCGGTTTTTAGGTTAATTTGGCGTTTTGCGTATTATTTAAAGTGCTTTACCTTTATTCGCTAGATGACAAAACAGCAATAATTAAAAAAAAAATAATTCTTGGAGCAGTCAGTCACCCGGACTATTCTAAAATTCATCAGACTGTAGAATGTGTAGTGTAGTATGGTGTGTTGACAAAGAAGGAAAACATTTTAAACATTTCTTGTAAATTTTATGTTTTGCTTCACTAATTTTTATACCCAGTCATAATTAGTTGTTTATAAAAAAATGATACTAATAATTTTTTTTCAATTCTGTACAGTTAGTTATTTATCTGACAAAAATTGTTGTTTTGAAATTTTTAAGTTCAACAATCTTTTCTTGCAAATAGAATTTCCATTTGTTAGTCATAATACATTTTTTAAGCATCATATTAATGTTAATGATAGCTTTCGGTGGTATTGAAATCTTAAAAGATTATCAGAGTATTACTCACCTTCGACCTCTGCAGGGGTCGAAAATCTTGTGGGCATTGAATACTCAAAACAGGCCTTTATATGTTACAGCCAGAACTTCACAAGAGCAAATGCTAAAGAAAATTAAATTCAATCTAAAGTCTTTAGTTTCTACACGATTAATTCAACCAGCTTGTATGTCGGTAATTATCATCTTTCTATATATTATGCATACGAAGAGATATATTGTAAGCATTAAATACATATCTGAATAATTGGGAATCGCTGAACTGGAAAGTATTAAACCTTATACAAAAAGTATGTACGATATGTCTAAAGTCGAACCGTAATTTGGAGAATTAATTTAATTTTTCATTCTCTACATAAATTTTTTTTTACTGAGTAGTATAGACTCAAATATAATCACTCACAAAAGCGAATAAAATATTTAAATATTTATTATTTTTGTTATTATTTCAACTTAATAATTTATAAATTTTTACCTCCGATAACGTAACTAATATAACGTTAGCCGGAAATAATAAATGTTTTAAGAATTTTTCATTAAATTACAGGTTTTATATTATATCGCTTATAATAAAACATATATTATTTGATAAAGGTGGAAAAAGCTTGGAGTCTGTTTATGTCTTGTTAATTTTTTGAAATCTTCATTAGTACCTAGATATTATTACAACCTGGTAAAAAAGTTATTTTCCTTGCTTTACAGTCTGTAACGTATTGGTCAGTAATGGAATTTATAGAATTAACATAATGGAATTTAGTAATTAAATTACCTCTATTTATGCAAGTACATTTAGAAGAGCATAATTTTCAGCAAGAAGAATTACATAAAATAGGTACGTGAATTTGCATAATACACATTGCATAGCTGAAATTTTTCACTTACCGCTCTTTACATCGTTTACAGATAAGCGTGAGAATTTACACAAGTTTGCGTAGTTTTTAAATTTTAATAATTTTCCGGATTATATGCAATTTAATAATTCGTTCTTGTTATTTCTAGTAAGCTTATAGATTTAAATTATATTTTTAATTGTATTTATATCTACCTGACTACCTGCTGAATGAAGGTTCAACGACCACCAATTTATTTGTAATATTATAGATAGGTTCGTAATTTCAATTCAAAATTATATTAAAACAAGAAATATTAAATCAAATTAACAATATCGAGTAAATCGTATTGACCAACAGTTCAAGTTTACATAAACAAGTAAGCGAATTCATTAATCGCATAGTTCTTATGGGTGTGCAAGCAACAGACCCAGGTAACGTGGAATGGCATGCACAAGAGTTGCTCAGTCAACATACTCAGGTAAGGCGAAGGTGACAAAGCGCCTCAGCTGTTTGAGTGGGGATAAACGAGAGAGAAAACTTGAACAATTTAAATTATATGGACAAAGAAACAGTTAAGACTGCAATGGAAGACATAGTTGCCAAGTTGAGAGCTTGTGGATGGCCAGCTTCACTAGTCAAGTGTTGAAAGCGTTTCTGGTGGCATTCAAACTTAATTGTTGGTGTTGTACGTATCTTATTCAGCTTGGGTGTTATAACAAAGGACGCACTTTTTGGATATTTGTGATCTTCATACAGTGAAAGTGTTAGTACTCGTTTTTAACTATTTTGTGTTTAGTGAAAAAACACCGAATAAGCATTTGCTATATGGTCCTACAATTTGCTGACTGTTCTCGGCACAAAACCGGTCTTCAGGTGAGGCGTTCATTTGGCCGTTCTTTTATAACTGTTATCAGTCAATTACTTTTTTTAAAGTAAATTCGAATAACGATTTTTATTGACCTCTCTTTATAGGATGTGCATTAAAATGTTTTTTTTGCCAAACCTACAAACACCTAAATATTTTGATAATTCTAAGCTAGAACAACGTGAAAATATCACGAAAAGCATTGCACTTATTGCAATTCATACAGATTGATGTTTACTTAAGTATGAAAATTTTATTTCTAAGAAAAAAATGTGCATATGCTTTCAGTCAATTACCTATTGCTATCAAACGGAAATAGATGTGGCATTGATGATTTGATTAAAAAAGGTGTGAGAAAAATATAAATATCATTGATGAGATAAGTTTCTAATTAGGATATTTTTTGCAATACTATTGAGAGTTAATACACCTTTGAAAGTATTATTGGTCGGGAAAAATACCGGTATACTCTGATTATATTGAGTACAAGGAAGAGATAACAGGTTTAGTTACAAAATTATGCAAATTTTGATAAGCTATATAAATTGTAATTTCTTTTTATAATGTAGCCATTTATAATGTTTAAAATCATATTTTAATATCCGTGAATACAATAACATCGATTTATTGTCAATGAAATGGAGCGCGAATATAAGTTAAACCCGAAAATTTTGCCAATCTTAAAATTTTCAGAATTATTTCTTAATATTAAAAATTCAAAAATAATTTAGTCTGAAAACAGTTCTTAATTAATAAAACATAGATGAGTTTTATGTGATCCTTTAGATGCATTAATTATTATCATCTTGGAAAGCTTCTCAACTTATTGAAATAAATTAATTTAAGATGCTATTTGGGTTACTTAAAAAAATATTCTTATTTTTTGTAAATTTCAATCAAGTACAAATCTGTAGGTATGTTGTTATCATTTGCAAGTTTTGCAAAATAAATTTAAATTCAGAAGGACTGATAAAGTAGGAAATTGATTGTACTCGTAATGCTAGTCAATACATTGCTAATTTCAAGGTACACAAAACCTTTTGGCAAAAGTGAAACTAATGTAAATTCAAACCTCGCAATAAACTGTAATAATGAGTTCAAAGTCGCTTAAATCAAATAACGTGCGTTGGAGAATTTAACCTCGGAAAAAGCAATCAAAATATGTTTATTCGCTGTCTAATTTTCATAAAACGAGAAACTAATAATTAATCAGGATAATATTAGAGATTAAAAAAATCATCAAGTTGACAAAAACACTTTGCATTGTACAAATAGCTGTTATTTAAACTGTTTATTTATGTAATTTTACTGCTTTTTGTCGGTACATACAGCTTTTCTTGATGATTACTTTAGGTGTAAGTACATCTTCTCGGCAGGTAGTTTTTCAAATTAATGTAAGTTATTTTCTATTATTTCTTTGTAAATTTTAGTGGTAAGACATTTTAAAACTACATACCTGTAATATTTACCATATTTTTTAAATGGTTTTTGTGTTGATTCAAGTTTGTAAAATTATATACTATATTATACTGATGCTCCATGGAATGAGCGAAAAAACTTAATATTTCAGAGAACACAATATAAGTTATTTAACGTCATTCAAAATGGGTGTTTATTTAATTTAAATTAATTGAGCTTGATCAAATAGTTCTGGCTGCAATATCGTTTATTAATGCAGCGAGACACAATTATTTTTCTTTTCATCCTCGCACGTCTACATCAATTCGAAATATTACAACGAAAATGTACTGAGGCATCCACTCGTGATAAAATTAATAGTAATGTTAATTAAACGTAACATAATTATTTTTTACTTTTGAAGAAACAACATCAGGTTTCATTAAGAGCAAAAGGAACTTTATTAAATTTTAAAATTTTAGAAAGTTCTACTTTTGCTCTTGATAAAATAATCTATCATACTCTCTATTATTTTACATATTATTTGCTTATTTACTTTTTGTATCAAAAAAAAAAACTTCAAGAAATCTTTATGCTTTGATGCAGATAATATTACGCTAAACTGTTAGTTAAAGCTCTCCTTTGATAAACTATGTATTTAAAATTGAAAACATAATAATATGAAGAAAGCAATAACTGATTGTTGTTATTTTATGAAAAGATTTTGATGTTTATTGTTTGGTTACTTTTTAAATTTTCATTTTCTTTTAATAGCTAAGGGATTTCGATGCTGATACTTCCCCTTCTTAGTAAAAGCAAATCCTTTTAAACACGCATAGATTAAGTCAAAATAAAGAGATTTAGGGGCAGACCCACCTCGAAACCCCGCGGAGGCTCCCCCACCCCCTACTCAAAGGGGTGGCGCGCACAGTTGTGTATTTTATTTTTTTTCTCGAAAACGGTAAAACGGAGAGACCTGCGGTTTGCGCCAATCGAAGGAGAATAAAGCCTTACATAGTATAAATATTTTTTTTATACTAAAATATTTTAAGTTTTCCTTCTACATCAAAAAATATTGGAAAGGGTAACCTTTTTTTGAGACACTTTTGCAAATTACTCCAGAACGGCCCAATAAATCAAAATTTGTCAAGAGTAGAAAGTTAAAGATTATTGTTTTTTCTATCGATTGGTATATAAATAATTATACTTCCTCTTTAAATAATGCGTACAGCGGCGTCGAATATACTAGCGTTTGGTAAAAAATTTAATATACTTAATAACATTTCATAAAATATTTTTTTTCTTTAAAATTAAGAAAAAGAGAAACTTGCTGCCTGTGGAATTTGGAATAAAATAAAATGTTACATTCTGTATTGAAGTGATATTAAATTATCAAAAAATTATTTTTCCAATTGAATTTAGCGAATTACTTGGTTACACTTCTTAAAATATTTTTATTATTAATTTTAAATTCTTTAATAATCGTAGACACGTTAACTTTCAGATACATATATCCATCTGCCTCGGTATAACAATTAATTTTCTTTCCAAACACAAACAAAACAATCAAAATCACTTGTTTCGTAATATAATTCTTTATTTTTCTTAAATATCAATTTTTATGAAATTTTACGGACCCACTGCCAATGCACGTCCGTAACGTCCGCCATTTCCCAAAAAATTTCAAAATTTAAATTAAAAAAAACAACGTATTTCAAATTTTGTTCCACGACAGTATATATTTCTTAATTCGTAAAAAGTTGTATTTTTTCTCTTACTACCAAAAATATTACTCCACAATAAAGAAATAAATTAAAATTTTACTAATGTAGAAAATTAAAAATTACTTATTTGTGATTTCTGGAAAAGCTTCCCATGTATCGCAACACATTCTTTTTCCATTATCAAAAAATTCAGATGTTACATCGCACCCAGTAAAAGTGTGGAACATAGGAAGACCTATTGTCACCTATTTCCACCCAAGAGTTGTATGTATCTTAAGTTTTTCCGGTACTAAACTCGATGCAAACATCCTGTTCTTGATGCAGATATTGATAAACAATGGTAAGAATAATGACATCTATGTAAACTGTTTTTATTAGTATTTTTGTTAAATTACTGTTTAAGCAGTTTAGAGAATGAACAAATATTCAAGAATCAGCTTATTCTTGGTTGCACATGCAAGTAATTTTAATCAGATCTGGAGAGCCGCTATTATAGAAGGTTTCCTGAGAGTTATTGAGCACTACCATCATATTTTCAGGCAATGCAATGTCCTTAAAATAATTAGAAATTTAACTGAACAATTCCGTTTTATTTTCTCCAACTCTTAAAAAATTTTACCTATTTTTTGGAATTGTGGTAGTTAGTCTTACCTATTTCCTTTACCTCTCTTTTCCCTGGTACTTTCTGTCAAGCTTTTTTCGATATAAATATCCCAAATTGTTTCAACTCAATTAACAGTTTCCAAATTTTTAAAAATATACGGCTTCCAATGCGAGATAATTATGTAATCTTCAAAAGAAGAGCAAGTTTTAGGTTGTGAAGTATGGTATGTGCACCAAAGCGGCCCCATCAAATAATTCGGCATCAATATTTATGGGTTTACTTTTCACATTAATGTATTTTGTGCCGTGATACAATTGTCCAAGTTGAACCAGTGAGGGTGGATATGGATGATTTTCAAATTTAATTATTTTTTCAAAACGTCCGTTTCCGTTATGACATTAACTTTTCCTGATGAAATGCTTTACATTATTGAGTACCCTTCTCGAATAACATCTTTAAACGTTCTTCATTGACAAAAATTTGGCTATTTAGAGCAAAAACTTCAGTTGATATTTCTTGGAATGGATTACCATATACTTTAAATGTGTTCACTATGTAACTGCAGAAATAAACTTTTCTTGCAAAACTGGCAACTCTTCGTGAATCTTATGAATATTTTGATGGAAATCTACATAATCTTTATAGTCGCCAATCAAATGAGCTACATCAGGACCTGAAATAAGCCATCTTTTTAAAGCACTGGGATTTTCTGTTAATCCAATTGCTCTAGAAGCTTTCTTAATTACTGCGTTTTGTTGCTCATGATCCTGATCTATTTAGAATGGATGAAAATCTATTTGACGATTTTTGAATAATAAATCCTCCCCTACAGAATTTTTTAATAATATTTAGATGTTTTTCTTTTAAAATGAACATATCTCTATAATGCACGGATAGCCAACGTGCATAGTTAGTTCTGTTCAATGAGAAGAAATAAGGCAATATATTTCCTATGGATTTAACATACATATCTGCTGCTCTTTAGGACTTAATAAATCGTAAAATCTTTAATCCATCTCTTGATGGGTTTTCCTAGTTCTTGTAAAATGGCTAACTTCTAAAAATGCGTAAATACGTAATACGCCACTGTACACATCGTTAAAACATGTATTTTTGAATTTTTATTCTATCAAACGATAGAAAAAATTATAATCTTTAATTTTCTACATTAGTAAAATTTTAATTTATTTCTTTATTGTGGAGTAACAAAAAAAAAGTTATTACTATGTATATGGTGTCCACCGCCTATATTTTTAGTAGTCTTAAGAGAAAAAATACAATTTTTTATCAATTAAAAAATACGTATCGAATGTAACATTTTATTTTCTTCCGAATTCCACAGACAGTAAATTTCTCTTTTTGTTAATTATGAAGAAAAAAAATATTTTATGAAATGACATATTGAATTTTTCACCAAACGCTAGTATATTCGACGCCGCTGTACGCATTATTTAAAGAGGTAGTATAATTATTTATATACTAATCGATAGAAAAAACAATAATCTTTAACTTTCTACTCTTGATAAATTTTGATTTATTGGGCCGTTCTGGAGTAATTTGCAAAAGTGTCTCAAAGAAAGGTTACCCTTTCCAATATTTTTTGATGTAGAAGGAAAACTTAAAATATTTTAGTATAAAAAAAATATTTATACTATGTAAGGCTTTATTCTCCTTCGATTGGCGCAAACCGCAGGTCTCTCCGTTTTACCGTTTTCGAGAAAAAAAATAAAATACACAACTGTGCGCGCCACCCCTTTGAGTAGGGGGTGGGGGAGCCTCCGCGGGTTTTCGAGGTGGGTCTGCCCCTAAATCTCTTTATTTTGACTTAATCTATGCGTGTTTAAAAGGATTTGCTTTTACTAAGAAGGGGAAGTATCTGACCATTTTTCTGCTCGTAGGCTCTTAGCTATAATATCATAAGCTAATAATTCATATAGTTTAAAATTTAAATGTAACCTGTTTTAGAATATAATATGTATATGAGTACGAAACATGTATATACCTGAATATTATGATATTGGACAGATCAATTCAGAAATGAACTAAGAACGTGTTTGTTCTTACTTTTCCATTCTTTAATTTAAAAAAAATTTAATCCAATGCAAAATCCAATTGTATCTAATAATAAAACTACAATTAATTTGTGATTATACATCTTCGACAGGGATATTGTAACATAGCATAAATTTGGATAACATAATAATATATTATCATAATATATCTAAAATTAAAAGCTTTTAAAATAGAAAGTTAAGTATTATTATTATTATAATATTTGGAAATTATATAATTTGCTTGCGCTAAAGTACTACTTTAGTGCCGCACGTACCGGCGTTATTAAAACATATTACTCTGTTTGGACCAAATGTATCTTTTTGTGGTACTAATAAAACAATATACTACATATTAGATAATATATTATTTGACAAAGGAATATTAGCATTGTTCTCAACGATTCTTATTGTGAAAATCTAGTTGCAATTGCACTGCAATTATAATTATGCAGTTCCCATGTTACGATTTGCATTGCTTTAGAATCAAATTATAAAATTTAGAAGGTTTTTTGCAGTACCAAATTAAAAATTATATTGTAGCGATGAGTGCAGAATTCTTATTAGTTAGGATCTAGAGATTTGGCTTTGTAGAACTCGTACTCGTATTGAGGACTACCAACTACACCGTAAATTTATCGTTAATCAATTAAAATATTTAAGCGCTGATGTAGCTACCATTATATATGCTGTCAGCATGTTTTATAAGTAAAGATAATTTCTAGAAAAATAATCGTAACTCATTTATAATTAAAATTGTTATTATGGCCTGCATTTCTTAAGCGAATTAGACAGTAGCTGTTGAACCGGTTCGGTTGTATCAATTGTATTTTAAATAAGATCAATTCCGTACAGTAACCAGAAGTCAAGGCTTTTATGCTGGATACAATTGACTTAATAGCAAAATGTTTTGTAAATAATATTTTCTAGAACAACTTGATTTTAATAATTTAAATAGATCCGTGATCAACTGGTTGAGCATAAGGTTAGGTGTGCACATTCAAACTTATTGCTTAATCAATTTTACCGATTGTTTGAGATACAAATTGTAAAATGTCAAAAGTACTTCTTGGGTTGATGTTTTTTTCTACTTTACAGCAAGGTTATATTTTAGATTGTCATGACTAGCAAATTTTTTTAGATGGAAGTTTCAGTTTTAATTAAACTCAATTAGCTATTATTATTGAGCTATTTTAAAATTTGATTGTATTTTGCATGCGTCTGTTAGGTACCGCTTCCAATTTATTTTGAATGTTGCCAAAGATCGAGCCGTTGATGAAGGATGCTGGTGTGGTGTCTGCTTACTAACCCTTTCACGCCAAGCAGTCTCAAATTACGTTCCGTTTATATAACCAACGCGTTTTAACCATCCAAGTAACATAAATCCGTTAGTTAGCAAAAGGGGTTTGTAAAAGTTTTAAAACCTGATTCGACCTGCAAATGTTCTTTTTGTCGGAAAGGTTGGCTGTTCAACAATGGACGCGATGCTCTCCGATGCTTGTCACAAGGATTAAATACACCGAGGAAGATTATTGTTGTTAACGTTTAAGTCATCCGGCTCATCGTAAGTCCTTTGGCGTTTCGACATGGGCGATTCTGAATTCCTCTGACGAATCGGTACGAGCCGTGAAGGGTCAAGGGTTTTAATTATTTAATCGTTATCGGGAAATCAAAACGGTTTGAAAATTACTTCCTGAATGCTTTCTATTTCTGTAAAAGAAATTAAATCATCTGATTGTATACTGCACTCCGAACTTGTGAGTAACATTTTTGGAATTTGGTAAAAAAAAACTCGATGTTAATTAAAATCACCGTTTGTGGTTGAACATTAATTACAGCACAATGCAGTTCTATTATTGAAAATATTTTAATTAAAATTTGATTATTTCTTCACTGTAGCATAAACTGCAGTTAACGATTATTTTGATAATTATTATCGTTGTTATAGGTATATTTTTAGTTTGGGATTATTTATTCTTAATTACAAATATAAACAATAGAATGACCAAATGTAGGCTAACGACTGAAGTAACAACACCTAATAATGATACTTATCCTACTCCAGGTCAAGTTCAAGTTGTAATTTAACAGCTTTGTGCGAAAGGAATGTATATGGAATAGAAATAATACTCTAACAAAGTCACGAAAAATAAAAGATAAGTAAATTTTGAATTGGAAAGTTATGTTATTTAGCACAGCCGTTCATGATATATATGAATTTTTGTTTCATTACTAAACCAATCTTCATTATCGCTTCTTTCGAAATTTGACATTAGTAATAATCGGATGTTTTGAATAAGTACATAAATTAGTAATCACATTAGTAAGATTTTGGTGCTAATGAACGTTAATAATAGATTATTATTGTGTTAACAGTAGAAAGAATAAAAAATACCGAATCTGCTTCGTATTTTCCTAAAATTTACCAACGTCTTAAACTTGGCATTTAAATTTATAAACCAGTAACTAGTTAAACTGGTAATTTTACCACAGGTCAATACGCTTCTGCATTAATGTAAATTACATCATATGGTGGTTGTGACCAACGTCAGGGTTCAAAGTTAATATAATTTCAATTCGATATTCGGATTTACTATCGAAATTTGACTTGGTTGGAATTGCACTAGAATCTCGCACGTAAAAATATTTATTGCTTTTAACATTTTCTCTTTGTTTGCTTTGGACCACCATGTGCGATTCCTTTTTCAACTGTTGGTCGGTCAATTTAAATTCTGTGGGCTGCAACAAGTTTTTGAACTAAACGATTCTTGCACATATTTTATTTGCAATTACAGTGAAATTATTTTAAGTTTACAAAATTACACTAACAATGATATTGTTTTAGACAAAATTATATGTTAATTTCATATCATTACTTATTAGTGTTATGGGAAATTATGGTGCACGTCATAATTATATTTCATAAAATACTTTTGAATGTATCTATCAAACACTTGGATCTCTTATATTTTTTAATATGTGGGTTACTATTACTTTTAAGTATAATCTTGTAATTTTATCGCCATAGAGAGTTTTTAAATTAGGATAAATTAGGTCAAAATGCAGAAATTGCAAATTCTAATTTTTTCAAATCAATTGAACATTAATTTTTTTCTCCTTTTCGCACCTTATTCCAATTATATATGCTCATCGATACTAAAAGAATAAGTATTTGTTAAATTTATCGCCTTTATAAAATTTTCTGCATAAATCACCATTTATTAAAATAATTAATTATATTAATTTATTTATATGCTGCACATGGATAAATTAATCAATTACATTTTTTTATAGTTTCTAAATAGCATTCAAGGTTGTAATTTTCTTGTCAGATTTTGTATTATTCATTCATCAAATGGGTACCTACATTTTTGGTTTTCGTATACACACATCATCAGAAACATCAAGAGTTCTGAAATAATTATGGCTATTTAAGTCGCTGTGAGGATCTATTATCTAATTTAATTATAGAAACACTTCAACTGAATAATAGAATCATTAATGTGTATAACATATTTTTCAAATATGTTTTTGGAGGATCTATAAACTTTTATACTCTTATTAGTTTAAATGCAAGTGAACAGTAGTCGAAAAGCTAAGACAAAATATGAATCTGTCATGAGGAAGCCAATGTTTGAGATAAACGTAACGGTTCATACCAACCCACATAAAAATTTTATTTGTACAGTAAAAACGTTGAACTTGGACTTGGGGTAAGTTGTTGGCACTTCTCACGGTTTTATGGTTCCATCAACTGGCGATAACATGAAAGAGTTTACCCCAATAATTAACTTCTTAAATAGAAAATTTTCTCATGTATCTGGTGTAAATATTAAGTCAACTGTCAGATAGATATTGGTGAAAAAAATGTGTAGTAAAGTTTTGCTGTAACAATTTTTATCTTTGTTCATACATATTTACACAAATAGCTATATATTTTTATGGTGTTACGGTATAATAATTATATTGATTTTTTATTCAACCACATTAATTTAATTAACGATCTTTCTAATAAATATAATTTTTGTGCGTTGTCAGTAATAAAAAAAGGAGAAATAAATATCTTGCAACTTTTTTGCGAAAATGATTTATTACAAAATATAAGGAATTGTCAAGCAAGATTTATCACTTTGATTGTTAGATTTAAAAAATTTACAGGTTTCTGACACTACAAAGCTCATGTTATGCCATAAATACCATCGTGTTATGATTATGATGTGATTTTAATATTAAAAAATTTGTATACAAGTTTGGGAGGAAGAATAAATTTTTATTTCGATTCCCATAATAAATTTCAAAATTGTCAATTTCAGTATGTGGCAAGGAATGTCTGAAGCTAATGTGCAAAATATTAATTATTATATTGTCGATTGAAATGCTGATATTTGCCATTATTTATTGTCCAAATGTTAAATCTTTTGCAATTACTGATTGTAAGTTAAATTGTCCAATAGTACAGTGTAGCCATTTATTACGTGAATCGTATTAAGATTATTTCGATATTATGAACGTTACGATTTACTCATGTCACGACATTGCAAAATTGTTATAATTGTAAAGGGGTGTTTAATTAAACGAGGATTGATAAATATTGTATGTAACAGTGATTCTTTGAAGGCCAGAATTTTATTCAACGTTCCTAAGATTGCGTTGTTAATTTCGTTATGCATCTTTAAAATTTTTGCACTATTATACGTCCACGTATGCCTGACTAAGATATTTTCATATCAAATTTTATTTTTAAAAAAGATTTGTGCTTTATTTAGCCTTAAGCAAGACCTTCGATTCAGAATACAATACAACCAAGTCGACGTTGTAACTCAAGCATTCCTTCTTGTTTCATTTTAACGCTGTGGCATGTGGTTTTTGTTGTGGCCTTGCCAGTTTGGCCACATCATCGTAATAAGTTTGTGGCTTTCAAAAGAAGAAAACATTTTTCTTCTGATTCTATTAATTTGTATACCTCTGATATTAACTTGATATAATCATAAGCTTTTCAATAAACTCTATTGTTAGCTATTTCAAACGAAAATTATTATTTTAGCTCGACTTGATTGCCCGATTCAAAACCTTGCTTTATACTTTGACTAATTGGTAATTTTAAGAATTCTTTATGCAGTAATAATATTTTCGAGTGTGGAATATTTTTGTACGCAATCAATAATTCCAAATACTTAATTACATCTGTGAGGTTTTGTCTGCAACAGTGCAGATCAATACTGAATAATCCACATAAAAAATGAAAACTTGTTTTCAATTTTACTAGTAACCACAACAGATTGGAATTTTTGGCAAAAACAAATAAAAAATATTCAAAAAAGAAAATATATATAGAAAAAACAGTAGAACAAATGAAATATTTTGAATATCGAAAGAGAAACATGGAGGTTAATATAATATATGCTAAATCCATCGTTGTTTATTTTTAATTTGAATAAGTAATTGCCTATTGTATCGAGCGACCCCTCAGTTGTATTTTGGTGGTAGATTTATCAAAAGATTAATTTTTTCTAAACTCGTTAAAAATTCATCTAATATTGGGAAGTTTATTAGAGTATCTATGCAATACATCTGATTTTTATCACAAATTTTTCTCGGATTTTGCCAGGTTTCCATTTCTTTGTACACCAGTTTTCCCCTGCGATTCCCTTCTTGGGGAAAAAGAAATCAAGGGATTTGGGTCTCAATAATTATGTTTGGTTTGGATTATGTAGTCTATATTTTCATTTCTATAACAGCCAATGAAAATCTGATACTTTTCTAGATTTTAAATTAGCAACTGTTACGGTAACAATTTAAGTAGAAAATGTAATAAATAATTTTTAATTCGATTAGGAAGTTTATGATATATTATTATTTAATCATGTTAGAATACCGTTTACTTTACGTGAAAACATAAAAAAAATTATTCAATGTTGACAATAATGACGATTATTATTATTTAAAGATTCATTTTAAGCCATTTGATCTTGCAAAATTCAAAAAATTGCCTATGGCGCTCTGGGGGTTGAATCAAAAAGAAATATCTCTCAAATGTCTGAAATCCCGTCGCTGCGCAATATGTATGTCTACTAATTTTACAGATCATTTATAATGAAATTTCAATTTAATTATACAGATCTGAACCTGCGAACCTCACTTTTATTGCATAATGAGTTTCCGATGCTTTAATTTCCGTTAAATTAAACTGTTAGATATTTCCTTCGTTATGCTTACCATAACATTTACTAAAGCTATCTAATTTAAAATTTAATATAAATTTGAAATTTAGAATCTTTTTACAGTATTCGTAACAAATTCAATTAAATAAGCAGCATACATATACTTAGCGGTAAATCATTTTTATCATATATTTTGGAAACGTGTAATTTTATAGTTCCCAGTTATTTTTTTATTGTATTATTATTTTGTTTTGTTGCCGAAATTACAATTTTTATTCTTCCTTCTTGTTACGTAATTGGTTAGTTAAAAATAATTTATTCAGACAATTTTTTTTGCATTATATTACTCAATTATTTCGCTGTTTTAAACAATTATTTAATTGTTGAGTTTTTGGTCAAATAATAAATCATTTGGATGTTACTCTACACCTGGTATTATTTATAGCCATAGAAAATCGACTATAAATGAAAAACGGACCAAAACTTTCCCTTTGGCTATTAGTATACAACCAGACGAAGGCAGATGAACTGGTCAAAGACAGGTTCACAATGACTTGCAATTTATGCACGTTTGAACTTGACTAGATGTTCCATGTATATTGTTTATTGTCTTGTTAAGTTTAAGATAGATATTTATATTGGTCAATAAGCTTTATATTTGCCCACTTTTAATTGCAATTGGGAATTTAAAAAATTGATTTGCCATGGTATTTCCCTATGTTCGGGCGCAAGGTTTACCACCCGTATTGTAGACCTAAACATATAAATCAGTGGAAACCACATCTTAACATTCATAGCTTTATTCTATTCAAATTTATAGTACAATGTGTTGAATATTAACGTCATTTAAGTTTCAGTGACAGCTTTATTTAAGCGTTTAATATTAATTTCGTATTCATTCTTGAATTAGGAACACGAACGTAGTCGGAGAGCATTTGAAATATAATTGTTTGACAAATTAATTTAATTATGCTTAATGGGAATTTTGGGAAAAGTGTAACAGGTTTTTAGTGGTTCGATACATCCAATTTACGTTTTAAGAAATAAATTAATCCTTTGTAGTAGGTATATAATTTAATGTTGCAACTATGCTTAATATGACGACGACGGTGAGATTGCTGTTAGTAAGCAGATAATAAATTGTGTAATAAAGAAGTTGATTGAAATTTATCGATGCCAGTTTATTTGGTTTACGTGTATTTTGAATAATGACCGTTTCTAATAATTAAAAGTAGAAAATTTATTTGTCGTATTCACTTTCATCTCTCAATTTGCAAGACGTAACTTGAAAACTAATAGTATATAGTACTACATATATTCAGTATTATACTACCTACATGTGGTATAGCTATTAATCCGAATTCCATTGCCTACGTAAACAACAGCAAAAGAAACTAAATTCCAAACTAGATAAACAGTCTTACTGCTGGTAAAAAGGCGTTGTACACTTCAAGCTACATATTAATGAATAAATTTAAGTGAAATTTTTAAATCTAGTTGTCACTTTATAGTTTCTACGGTGTCATTTTGTATTTGCATTCATAATACTTTTACAATAACTTGTATATTACCTACTTGTATACTTCATAATTTAGCATTCTGATTGTATAAGAGAAGTTTAATCGTATAATTATTGTGAATTATAAATTTAAAACAAACTTCACGTTGCATGTTTCACTTTATCATCATGTATCATCGAGTAAAGATAATGGTAGTGGGTATAAATGTTTAAAAGATGAGATATCAATGTATGCTTATGTAGACAATGAATTTGGGGCGTGTACAGAAGCCGTTGACCACTATCTGTAGCACCATAGATATTATTAATTTTTTATTTTGCCACATACATACATAAATATATATTATGCACATACGGCCACATTCAAGTCACGATAGATACAAATTAGTGCAGCCACAGATTGTCTATGCTCTCCGGAGGGCTGATGCTCCAAGTCTATTCTTCACCAGCAGTGGTGAATTTGAGAGTTGGAATTCGGACCAATTATTGGCAAAACGTCAAGGTCGAAAAAGGAATAAAAATTATCTACGTATAATCAAGCAAACTTTCAGTTTACGTCTGTAGTGTGAAATCGCCATTTAAAAATTTGTGTAGGAATAAAATTTTATTGAGCAAAAATTTGAATTTCGTCACATTTAAGGTTGTTGAGAACGTCAACTTATGCTAATTTAATAATACAATAAAACTGACATTAACTCTTAAATATTGCCCACGTATCGTAGTTTAACGTAAAACCATTGCAATGCCGATTTTAATTGACGTAAAATTTGTTGCTTTTTGTTAATTTGAAATTTAACTACTATTGGTTATTTATTATATTACAATTTACTTTGTTGTGCATTTTGATTGATTGACCACTTTGGAAGAATTTTGTACAAAAAAAGTAGTGGTTTGAAGATTCGAGAATACAGAAACAATACCATGTTCTAAGAAACTGTCTCGATTGAATAACATGAAATTGATTTGAGTATAGAACTACACCTATAGAATTATAAAAGCCAGTTATGTAAACCCTTCCAGTTTAGCATCGCGTTTATGAGTAAAAAAAGTGAGATTGTTATATAAGTTTTAACTGATAGGTAGTAAATATCAAACGATAGTAATCGTAAAGGTCATAAAGCTGGTAATTCGATATCTAAAAATAATTAGATATTAAACTATTTATTATAAATTTAATATTATTACATCAAAAATGAATGCTAATACATAATTAGTATATTTTGTCATGTGTTCTATTTGCAGTTGCTATCGAATTACTTGTATCGTGGTTAAATAAGGTAAAAATGGCTTACCAGTAATTATACATCAAATAATAATAAGTAATTTTATTATTCAGGGACCTGTGGAAGCTTGAACAGGAAACTTACGAGAAACCCAACTTAACAAGTAATGTTCGGTGCCAGTTGATGAATTAATATTTATAAGTAAGGTTTAATTAATACAAGTGGAAGTTTCAATTAAAGCAATTCATTTTTAATTGCACTTATCTAGTGCAATACGATTTTATCAATTCCAATATAATTATCGTTATCTTTTAGCAGATGCAATTCAACCCACCATCGCCAATAGCGCAATAACAACCGTGTTTTTTAATATATTTTTTTAAATTATTTGCGAGATGCAATGTGTCTTGTTGATTTTATTATTATTTGAATTGCCATTTTACGGACTTATTGTTTTGCTTTGTTAATTATTTTTAATTTAAAAATATATCTCGTGAATCGTGATGTTGAATGACAACTTTATTATACTGTCAACTACAATAACAATACAAAGTGTTATTTAAACGTTTCACGTTAAAAACATTTCCTTAAGACTGATTTACACTTGAACTGGATAAAACAACTTGAGCGCGCTTCCTGGAGATGTGGTGTGAACCATTTTCTTATTCTAGTTTATTTATTACCTATTCATCCTATTTGATCGGAATATAAATCAATCGTGACGAATACAAGAATTGCATTTTATCAGTAAAATTTTTTAAGGATTAATTATTTATCGTAACAGTATTTTATCTACAGTTAACATTTTATGACTGAATATTTTTATATGCACATGTGTGAGTATAATATGTTGTATGTACGTTCTTTACCCGTGTAATGGTGATTCATTGTGAAGTGCATAAACACGGTATTAAAATTTAGAAGAAATTTTTATTACTTATGATTTATATTGCTTGTATTATTAGATTTTTATTGCTTGATAAATTTAACTGCATTTTCGGATTATCAAAACAAATGATTATATAATAATAAAGAGACGAACTTGAAAACCATTCAAGGGTTAACAACAAGAAAGAAAGAAAGAAAGTGTTGTTATTATTAATAATAAAAATAAAATAATACAATATAATGGTTTTGCATTAATTTTACTTGTTTCGCTTACCGATGAATTTTCAGACTCAATTTATACCACAAATTATTGAATTCTTCATATCGTTATGAATTATTTATTAAGATGCTTCTTGCTGATATACTTGAATTACAGATTGCGGCTTTATTCGACCTTGACTTATTTATTTTTAGAAAGTGCCATTACGTTATATATTCTATATAAGTAAAAGTTAATTAAGTCCTATTATTTTCTTTTGATATTTCAACTGGAGTATATCAACATGTAAAGTTCTTGTTTACAATACGAAATTCAATTGATTTTGTTATTGATTGTTGGTTCATTAGAAGCTTTATTAATCATGAACTTGATGTTGATGTTTACTTTGTCAATTAACCAAAACGCAATAAATATTCTTAAGATAATAATAATAAATAAACATACATTGGCATACCATCACGCCCTTATTATTCGAACTTTATTATTGTATTATGCGTCATTCATTCATTCATTCATAATAAGTAACCTAAAATTCAAATTATTGTGAATTGTTTTTATATTTGACCCTTGACCTAGAATTATTGAATTTTAATATTGATTTCGGAAATAATTATTTAGTTCCCTTAATTTAGCTTTTAGCCATTGCTTATCTCCGTTACATACCAGATAACGTTTATCCAAAAATCAATATAATGTAAATATGGGAATAATGAAAGAGGATTAAAATCTATAAAATTTATGCTATATTTTCTCGATAGTTCAACTTTCTTTCTAATCTTTTTGTGTTTCGAATCTAGGTTAAAATATTTTAGGCAGAAACTATTTTCGCAATTAAGTACTGCCTACGTTATATAAACAAGATAATTATATATCTTGGTATATGCATCTACTACCCGAAGAAAAATACTTTAATACAATATTATTATTAATAAAAAGTTCACAACTAAGCTGTTATGAGAGCAACAAAAAATATTTTACGGTTAATAATTGCACGGACCGATTACCCGATTACTTTAAGATAATCATCAAGTTCAAAATTTCGAACTTTTAATAATACGCGTAACAAATTATTTTGTTGTGTTAACATTAAACATGTTAGTTATTACTTATTACTTAGTTTAAGACACGTCATGGAGATGGTTACATAAAAGAGGCGTGATGCGTTTGGTAAATGATGAAGATGCATATATCAGTATAGCAGTTCTTTACACACTTGTATTGCCGTTATTTTTTCATTCTACATTTACGATGAATCGAATGCAATTCCAAGTGGTGAAGATACTACAGTTGACGCATTAAATTTAAATTAATTTATCTGTAACATCGTTAACGGTTAAAAAGTCTTCTCAAAAAAGCAAAACAAACCGCGAAGATTAACTGGAGAACTTTATTTTATGTTATTTTATCAATAACACTTCGAAAATTTGGTTAATTATAATTTTATTCCGTTCAATTTTTATTGCTATCGCAATATATTGCTGCAGTGTAATGCATTCTTGTAAAGCACATATTTGCGATGCCATCTTGTGTAAATCATATACGGTCTCTTGGCGCCGTACCGGTGAGCTAATGTCAAGACAATTTATTACCTCTTGTGTCTTGCAGTTGGAATAGCATGGTTAATTCAAGATAAAGCATACCTACCTGCAACATAAGTACGAAGATAGTAGTTAATATACAAAATTGCCTTCTTTTATGTAATCATCATAATGACTGTTTGTTTATATGCGCTGGTGTGAACGAGCCTATATCTTTACAAGAAAATATAATTAAATAACGCTAACCGCGCTGAAACATGAAGTTCCTAGATTGGATTCTAAATAAACGCTTTTTGAGATATTGACTAGTATAGAAAATATAATTTACTCAATTACCTCATGTAAAATAGATATTCTTATTATGTATCTACAGCATCTGAGAAATAATCAATACATACACATCTGTCTGCTGAAAACATTCCCTCTAGGATGTTAAAATTGGCAATTGTAACTGTATGCAATATTCGATTGCGGTACTTAGAGAACAATTTAGAGTTACTTGTAAATAGTAGAAATGCTATTCTATGAAAGTTGATCTTAGCAATTGTAACCTCATTTCATTGTTTAGTCCCTTTCCTTCTTATTTTTTAAATGAATGATCATAAACTTCGCCATTACGATAACTAATTGTTACGTCATTATTCTTAATACCGAATTTCCTATATTTGGTAATATATTTTGTATCGATAACAATTCGTTTTATTGTATTGTCGCGTGATTGATTGGCGTATGTTGGATCATTTTTGTTTTGAAGCAGTAGGAGGTGGTTGGTCACTATGCAAACCAATTTAATATGATGAGATAACCTTGCTGTTACCGGTTAATGACTCTTGCAAAATATTAAATTAAAATAACACATATGATTCATTCTCATAATACAAGGTATAATTTTTACATAAAAAAGAATATATTGAATGCACACCATTCAAAAAGGTGTAAGTCCATTTGTTCAATGTAAATACTAATAATTTATTAAAAATTTAATTTTAAGTTTGTAATAATTTTTATTTTATATCTAATATATTTCGTTTATTTTTCAGGTAATGTTCCTACCGACTTTTCAATTCAATCTTATTATTTATTATAATAGCAGCTGGGGTAAGACAAATATATTAACTGCACAATATTTTAAAATATAGTAAGAAAGTTTTATCTTCAAATGATATATTGATTTTTAGCGTTATTTTTATTGCTTTATTATTATTATCATAAAGTAAACCTGTCATTGACTTTCTTTTTGTACCAACCTAAAACATATTACAACCAATCGAGGTGCACACACCAATCAAGTTGTGCTTGTTGTGCACCAATCATTAAATAAGGCGTTTTATTAATATTATTGGAGATTGAGATACATTTAGACAAAGCAGTTTTGATCACTTGGACAAACTACGTCATCAGACAAGCACGTGCTGAAAATCGAAAATTATTAGCTACCGGTTTATATTCAATAAAATGCTTTTTGCACATCCTATTCGGCTGTAATAGTTGTATAATTTATGGAATCGGTGTATTGTAATATTTTAGACACTCAATAAGAATGTATCATCTATTATAGCTCATACATTCTTACGTATTTATCTCAAAAGTCACGCTTGTTTCATTGTTACGCTTTAAAAACCATCAAATATCTTTGCCCTTTACACAATAAAATTGAATTATAAAGCATTTCGCTTTATATTATAATAATATGTTGTTTTACCGTAAGCACCTTTTTATTGTTATCCAATATAACCATAAAAATTCCGTTTAGAATAAATTAAATAGTTTACCTTTTTTATTTGGTTCAGTGTATAATATTTGAACTTGTGAGCTTTTTATTCGTACACAGCACCACTTCAATGGCATCCGTTTTTAATAAGGAATATCTTTGTTGAAACGCATACTGGCATACTTCCGTTGCATTTCTTCAAGTATTAGGTATATTTATATTTAACAACCGGCTGGTAATAAAAGAATGGAATAATTTATATGCTCGAGTTTTTCGAGCTGTGCATATTTGTTTCTTATTAATATCTAATTACCTCCATGTAAATTCATATGATTTAATAGGAATTTTAATGCGACTTGATGAACACCATATACCTACTAGAATAAACCCTACTTCTTCGCACACTGGTTTTCACGAAGTTCCAAATTCAAGTTATACCAACTATTTGGGAGAGATACAAACTTTTTCAACCTATCAAAAAAGGGATATCCCGAAAAACCTAAAAATCCCTGGGAGAAATTTGAAATATTCTTCCTCATATGCAAAGATACGATTATAACTTCCGTCGAAGATTTCGATATCCTGCAAATAGATATAGAGTGTCTCTCTCACTTTCTTTTTCTAAACCGAGCATACCCGGTCAAGGGCATCGGTGCTGGTCTTGATCAATGAAAACGATGAAATCATCCCGGCCTATCATATTTCTGCATAAAGACATACCGATTTTTATGTTTCCTGCGTCCTCGTTAACTAAATTCATTTGGACACAAGCTAATTTTACATTCCCAACATACTCTGTTAGCCTGTCTACCTAGTTTGCCATCATGACTGAGGTCCAGGTATGTGGGCTTGCTAAATCAAAATAATGTAGTATATCAGATTTAGAATTAAAAATTTAAATTAATTACTCCTGAAGACCTTCAATGTACATGAGGCTGCAGAATTGAACTATGGGACCTGAAGGTGCACTGTCGATGTCCTTTCTTTTTTCATGGGTATTGTTTAATAATTTTTTTTATAATAATATTATTATTAGATAGTAACATTTTCTAACGTCTAAATATAAGTAATTATCCACAAATGGCAGTAAAAGTTAGAATTTTTAACTTAAAAAGAGCTCTAATTTTTCTCCTGCTAGAAATTTTTTGACCTCCAAATTTAAATTTAATACTCTTTGTCAAATTTATTCATGTGACAAATAAGCATATTATTCTAGAACAATATAATAATTTATTGAGATTTTTATAAGTAATTGTTTCAAAGATAGCTTTAGCTTTAAATTAAATCTTTTATTGAAGCATTTCATTGATCTATAGAATCGATAAGGGTAATTTACTATACATATCTTGTTTGTTTAACTATTTATAAAAATTAAATAGGTAAGAAATTATTCAATTGACGGGACTTTCACAAGTATTACTTCCTGGTTTATGGTTATCAGAAAGTGAAACAATAACAGTTTATGATAACGATCTAGATAATTTTTTTGCGACATAATTTATTATTATCTATTGAGAAAAGGGTAGGTAAGCTGTTTAGTTTTATTATTCATTCATTATTAGTATCACCTACACACAACAGAGAACCAAAAATACTGTAATTTATATAAGATAACAACAATTTTATTATTTGTTCCTTAAATTGAGAAGTGAATGGAGAGCGATCGACTCTGATGCAGTACCTGAAATTAACTAGATGTTGCGTAAAGCTAACATATTTTTTTATTTTTGCGAACATTAATAACATGTAATTATATTATTTAGTACTTACTCCGAAATATTCTCAATTTCCTAATGTACAAAGATCTGTTAAGTAACTAATTTATTTACGTTACGTATTACACCCACAACTTTATTTTATTGTTATTTATTTTAGTTATAAAAGGAGCATAGTAATTTAGCTATTACCATTTAATTGCTTTTTTATTTTCTACTTTTTTCATGTCGAGTCGAGTATTTTTTCTCATAATGTTAACTTGATTTGTCCTATTTCAAAACGTTTAAGTGCCTATTTATTTATTGCAAAATTTAACATGTTGTGAGTATAGACGTAAATAATTATTAAATAATCATGCAGATTTTAGTAGATATAGCTGTTAGAGACATGGTGGCACAAGACTAACTAAGATGTTTATAATATATCGTGGAACAATTATTTAGTAGTTAGGTAGTTTACTGTTAACTTATGGATATTATGTAGAGTTGTAATGTAATTAATGAATCATGAATTAATAGACCAGACCCTCTGCAAATGACGAATAATTATTTATGTCATCAACAAAGAAACTTCCGAAGACGTTTACGATTCTTTATTTACTTTTCGTTATTTGAATGTTAGAAATTTATTTTTAACTTGCGTAATATTTATTTATGTTAATTAGTATAGCACAGTTAAATTTTATTATGTAAATTTTTATAATACAAGTGTTTCTATTTAATTGTTTTTAAAGAATATACTAATATATTACAGCGAAATAGAATGACAGAAATTATATAGAGTGCTATTAAAATTAATTAAGTTCTTAAACTCGCTGCACTTTTAATTTGTAAATAACATAAAAAAATTTTTAGGGTGCCCAAACCATGATTATGAAAAAGAATGGTATCTCACGTATAGGGCGGCAAATGTTAACAGTTATTAATAGCCGAAATATTTTTAATTAAGGTACTGATAATTATGAATTATTTATTACTCATTTAAATATTAATCATAATATTAAATTAATTAATTTAACAGATCTTTTTAGTGCTCTGTAAATATTTGCCTATTAATTTTACTGCTTTTTAATTTAGAATATATTTCAAGTTAGTGAGGTTCTGCTGTAAAAACCACCACATTTAGATTGTACTCTGCTTTCACATCGAGTTCATTTGGACAAACTAATTGGAATAATGACCTTTACCTGTTGGAGTAACATATTAGCATTTGCTTAAATATGTTATTTTCTATGCATTTATACCGCCTCTGTTATTTTATTCTACAATAATGACATCAGAATCAATAAATTGAGCGCGAGTTTTGCAGTTAATCATCATTATCATAATTGTCACGTACCATGTCGATAAAGAAACTGACATTGAAACGAAGTTCAAAAAATCATTATTGTGGTGTTCTCGTGGGTGGAATAGTTTTCAAAAATATTGTAAACGTATTGTAATGGTGTTTTTGACGAGCGTGGGCGTTGTAAGACAAGGTGATTGTCTTCGTGTAATTTCCAAAGGCTGTTGGGATGATTCGCAAATGTTTGCGAGCCTACTCAAATTTTACTAATTTTCCAGTATTCGTGAGTAATGTGGGAGAGACGTTTGTTCATTGCAAATAGATTTTTGTCATCGTGACATGTTTTCTTGTAAATATCGTCGATGCATTCGCGAATAAACAAAAATGGTTCAGAATCACTTCCTAGCTTTCGTTGTCATTATTTTCGAGTTGTCTTGGGAAAGAGGACAACTTATAAACATTAATAAGTGATCGCCAATCAAGTCGCTCGCAAATGTCCGCATATCGTCTGGGACGGCCATAAGACATTTTTAATTAAAGCTTGTCATTTAAATACAGACGACAGCAGGTGGGCGAGTATCTAAGTATATGTTATTAGTATTTTATCTAAATAATTGTTTAACAGCTTTTGTAAATTAAGAATTTGAATATATTACTTAAATTAGCTTTAGATTTTTTTTTAATTTAAAGGTCAATAATTTTGGTATATACTGTGTATCCGACGTCGTTTAGTGCCTTTTAATATAAGCTCTTTCGAAGTAAATCATAATAAGTGTCTCTGTAATAAATATATTAGAGTGTAATGCACGTAGTTGTGTAGAGCAATAAAGAATTTGAATTCAAATTAGATTGGTATATGAGATAAGTGATGGAAATGACGCATAGAGCGGTTGGAATGGTGACATTCTACAAGTCTGGTACATAAAATACAGTGACAATTTCCATGACTTCCAGCAGCTGTTATTTTGGCTTGACTCATGTGTAAATTCCAAAAATGAATCGAATGATTTGCCAAATCGAAAGTTTCACTTTCATTACATTACATGTCTATTTTTATAGCGACCACTAATAAAGTTACCTTATATTATTAAATCGGACTTAATTTATAGGCATTTATTGGGCGTTTCTTTATACAAAGAAGTCAGCATAAAAAAGGTTTACCATCAGTTAGAAAGGTGACAACAATAACTGAAGGTGTGACATGTTTAGATGGTATCAACGTGGTTATTGAAATTCTAAAGGTTGGGTGACAAAGAAAACTGTTTAAATAGAGCATACAAGTGCATAATAAAAATTAGGATTACGTAAGTTGTCGTGAAATATTAACAACTTATGTAATAAAGTTATAACAGAATGATGTGTATTTTTTATTTTATAATATAATATAATGGGGTTTAATAATCGAGTTTATTCAATCAATTGTGGTCTTGTAAAAAATTAAGAGTAAAATTTTCAACTAATATTCAATTATTTCTATATTTTTTCAAAAATTGTGATTTATTTGCATTGCAAAGCTACCGAAAACAATTATGTGGTTATACATTCTATAATATACAATTGAGAGATTATTCTCACATCTTGAATTTGTGGTTAAATACATATAAAATAAATAATTTTAACAGAAGCATATGGAATTACCCTACAAAACCGCTTTCAAATATTTACATCTAGTAAAAAAAATTTACTTTTTATTTTTTTTAAATTAATTATATAGAACAAAGTATAATAATTTGTCTTGAACCTATACTTGTGCATATTTGATTTATGGATCCGTCAAATAATCTATGATAACAGCTTTGATGGCAGATATTCATTATCATAATATATTAGAATTCGAACAAATCAGTTTAAGAGGTCCCCATTATTCAGGTTGAGGTTGCTCTGTTCATTCGTACCTTGCACCCCAAAAAATAATCGTATTTTCCATGTGCAGTCGGATGCCGAAAAATATTGTAAGAACATCTGCTCATCTTTTATTGCTGTTTTTCAAAAGAATAAAAACTTTCAGAATAACTGTGCATTTACAGAAAATAATAAATATATACATTTTTAGATACAAAGAAAGTAATTTGCATTGTGCAGTTGGGAGGGTTGTAAATTATATCCGTATTTTAAATTCTCGCTCAGGATATTGTAGATTTCTATGTTAACTATTAAATTCGGGGTGCGTCATTGAAAATATGGTCTTGTGTCATTAAATTTTGAAACCGTAATCGCAATTAACGTTAAGTCAATGTTATCATCATTAAGCGATCGCCGTGAATATCATTTTTAGCTTCCCACCATAAAACAGTTTTTAAAATTCAATAATAAATGCAAATACTATTTCAAGCTTATCAATAATATGAATGTACAATGATAAACTTCTCAAGACATTATTAATGTTTATATGGTAATGCATTTTTTAACTGGTCCGTACTATATCTGTTTAGTAGGTAGATATTTATTTGTGCACACGTTTGTAATGCATATTATTAATTTGATCTGTAAGTAGCAAACATCTTTTAAACAAATGTTAAACTAGTTGATTCGATAGTTGTACTAATAAAAGTTTATGTAATTTATTGCCACAATATCAACCTGCTTTTGATCTAAGTCACAGAAGAAACCCATAACTGTTTTATTAGTGACTAGATGATATCACCGTTGTTTTATTGTATTTGGACGACTAATAACAATTAATCAAAAAATTTTAGAAATAATTTAAGTAACTGTCAACTCGACCATCAAACCAAAAGTAAATAACATACCTACCATTGTATTAAATAATATACTAATTTACTATTTATGCAGTTAAAAAAATGCAGATTGGTTTTCTAATATTATATAAATAAATTATGGCAAAAATTTGGGTTATAATCTGATTTCTATCGTGTCAGTTACGAATTGACCAAAACCATTAACAACAACAACAAATTGTTAATAAACACTAAACTAAATCTATTTCTCGATTTTTACGCTATCTGCTAGTAGATATTAAAATCGTAAACATAATTTTAATTTAAATAGTTTTGCAATCAATTAAATTTTATATTTTTATGTTTGTTTAACCGCGAGATGAAATTGACAAATTTGTAAAACTTAATGAACTTTTTTCGAATGGTTTTAGTTTTTGAATTTCAATTAATTTTCTATTCTTTATGATATTCAAGACTAGTTGGGCAAGTTCGTAATATATACGTCATTTTACAACTATTCCAAACTAGCAAAATGGTAATTTGGTTTGACGTCTCCTATTAATAAAACCTGTCCTATAGGTTCATTTTTTGTTACAGTTCTAGCAGTTTATGTTTTTTAAATTTTAATTTAATTTAAATAGCGACTCGAGAGAGGAGGGTAAGGTTGTCTCGAAAAAAAAAATTAAGTGCGTCTTATTTTTGTTGCTTTGGCCAGGTTAGCACCCTACTAGAATGAATCATTAAATGCCAAGAGTAATATCTTGGCGCACAGTTGGAAATTATTCTTTTTTTTTCAACCTATAGTTTTACTTCTGTATATTTAAGTAACGAAGGGGAATTTTATTGCAAAAAAATTCATGCGGATGAATTCTGGAGACCAAATTAATTTGAATTAGATAAAAATGATATAGTACTTGATTGTTGATAATGTGCAATCTAAAGATATTAGAAAGTTATATAAAAAAAATTGAATTATAATACCAGTGGCAACAATATATCACACTTTTTGCAGTCTAAAACCGATATTTTTTAGACTGCCATGCTGGTACAATATGTAGGTCGTTTCCTACTATTGTTTGTGGCAGTCATATTACTTTGTTAACGATCTAAGACATTCTTTGTTTAATTAGAGGTAAGAATCATAATTACTAATAATGGTTGGCAATTCTAGTTTTCTTGATAATTGTAATGAATAAATTAAAAAACCAGGCTCAACACAGATAATATCGTCACCTACGAGGGTGGATCAATAAGTACCCGTGTTCGAAGACAGGTGGCGTTGCTAAGGGAAGTTAGCATTACCGTCGTGTACTACCATCTGTTACACGACACCATACTAAATTTCAGACTGTTTCATGGGTTAGTTTTTATTGGGCAGTCAATTATTTCACACATGTTGCGTGTTTCTCGATAAAATAGAAAAAGAACAATATCGATCCGTTATTTGCATTTTATTTTTGAATGGAAAAATATGCGGAGAAATGGAAACAACGTTGGGTGCTGTCTATGAGGACACTTCACCATCTATGACAACCGCAAGATATTGGTTCAACGAATTTAAACGTGGTCTTACATCTGTTTTTGATGAGGGGTAATGTGAGGAGAGCTGCGGCAGCCTGGAAGACGTGGTTTTGGGACTCCAAGGGAATAATTCTCATGGACTCTTTACAGAAAGGAAGAACAATCATAGAGTAGTACTACAGTGAATTATTGGACCGATTCGACACAAAATGAAGGAAACATGGCCCCATTTGGCTAAGAAAAAAATTGCTGTTTCACCACGATAAGGCACCAGCACATTTATCCAGGATTGCCGCAGCCAAGTTGCACGAACTGCACTACAAATTGCTGTCGCACCCATTTGACTTGGCTCCCTGGGGCTTATTTCGGTCCCTCAACATGAAAAAGTGGCTCGGTGGAAAAAAATTCAGCTCAAAAGCGGAGGATATCGTCGAAACAGAAGCTTATTTTGAAGAGTTTGACAAATCGTATTTTTGGAGGGCTTAAAGAAATGGCAGAAAAGCTGGAAAAAGTGTATTGCTCTAAAAGAGATTACGTTCAAAAATAGAAGAAAAAAAATTGAGAAAAACTTGCTTCTTCATTCCTAACGCGGGTACTTATTGATCTACCCTCGTATAAAGTTTTTATTTTGACATATTATATTTACCATTAAAAATTAAATTCGTTATATTCTAAAACAGTGACAACATCAAGTAGAGTGGCTAGGCTGGTTCTGATTTTTAATAAAACTGTTTTTATTATGATAATTCAATTATAATCTTGTGATAATTTTCGTTTTGTTATTGAGTTGCAAAGATGGTGAACATCGTTTTGATTGAACCTTTTGATTCAACGAAAATTCGGGATTCTAGTCCTGAACTTCAAATACGTAGCTACATGATACGATACAGTGATTTTTCGTGTATACCTATTTGAATGAAACCGTAATACCGTAGTTAAGTGCGTTAACTGTTAAAACGGAGTATCCGGTTCTTCTCCGGACGAAGTAATAACTAGTGGCCGGATTTATTTGTATTTAAACAAATTTCATATTGTGAGTTTTTGCTACTACTTCAATTTTCTTAATATTGTAAAATTATTGGCGATATGTATAAATACTGTCTTAGGAATAACTTTATTTTATAAATATTCTTGTAATTCTGTAATATTTTTTAAATTAAATAATATGTACCTATTTATATCACTAGACCAGAAAGTGAATTTCTGTGAATATGAGTGTGGTTTACGGGCTGGGACGAATAGCCAGGGTCTAGAAATACAAGTACTCGTTTTGAGCTTTCTTGTTGATTTATGACTACACTAACTTAAAACCTTTTCAATCTAATTTACATGGAAATTGTTATTTCATTGGCAAGTAGTCTCTGAGGATTTTTTATTAGCTAGTATACCGCATACCGATATGGAAAAATCGATTACATACGTACAGGTATATTAATTTAAAAGTCAAAAATTTTAATTATAAACTTGATTTGGATGTAGTTGTTATTTCTACCTTAAATTATATATAAAGAAGAGCCATTTCAATAATTTGAACTAAGTACAGTATGATAATTTGTTAATTAATTAAACAAAACAAACTAGAAATCTAAAAATTCATCATATTTTAAGTATCTCCTTAATTTACTACTATACATCACTTTTTTTAATTTTGGTAATATTTAATTAGGAAAATCCATTAATGTTTTCGAAAATATAATTTTAATGTAAATTAAAATTTTTTTCGGAATAATTAAACACGTCGCATCGATAGCGAAGATCTCGATTTCAAAATAATAGTCCCAATTGCATTTTAAGCTCCAATTTAATAGCATTTGATATATTTAATTCATAGACTTTTTCTTTTAGACCAAGTAAAAACCGTTTGAGACTTCTAGTTTGGAACAATATAGATAAAAGCAAACGTTTATTTATTTTAAACTTTTTTGGAATTGCTTGCTGAAGTGTTGATGACTGCTACTATGAACATAATATATGTTGTTAAAATTACAATATTGCAAGGTTTTTGCTTTCTAGATTGCTGTTAGAAAAAATATTGTTCCTTTAATAAATTTATTAGCGTACTTTTAATGCCGTAGGCAAAATTGAGTAGAATTTATTGGTTCACCTTACTCTTTTAATTGCTAAAAATGGGTCACGAGTTGGTGTTGACAACTAACAATTTAGCCATAAACAGTTAGAAATTTTCACAAAATAAGTTATATTTTTGTCGTCTAAACTGAACTTCCTTCGTTTTACATAATTTCACTTATGCCTAACTTGGGTAACCTAACTATTGTTTAAAAGGCAAGGTCGTTCTCAAATGTGGTAGAAATACTTACCATAATATGGTACCTATAAAACAATACCTACATTAAAAGCGTACCAAACTTACACGTTACACTTTTTATGAAATACAAAATTATCGCATACTGGGTCAACGAAGAGTCGGAAATAAGTTCAGAGCACGAAAAGAAGAAATAATTAGATCAAATTCTTGGCATTGACGTTACCTTATGATTTTTCAATCTCAATAATTAATTGATAAATAATTTTTGTTATTCTAAAAAGTTAAAACAAAATAATCTGCTTTAAATTAAGTCCCATCAAGTACCTCGGCACGTTTTCACTTAACACTTATGATAAGACTTGAGAAATTATTTAAATGGGAGATACTGAAATTTTTCACACGTTTTCAACATTGTTGATTACTTAGAAGATGGTATACAATCAGTGTTAAATTCATAACAATTATCGAACTATCTGTGGAAGGTCAGAAGAAGTGCATTTAAAAAAAATTACTAACATTACACTGGAATGCCACAAAAACTTGGCTATGTATGGCCATCATCGGTACTAAAAACGATTGATGGTACAACTGTAAAAATTAATTGTTATTAGTTTTATAATAACTACCTTACGGATTAGCAAATAATAATTTGAATAAATATTGCAACAAAAGTCGTTTAAATCATGTGAAAACAATGATTGCGAACGCAGTGGTCGTGATCATGACAGATCAGTAATCCACCATTCTCTTATAATTTCACAACATTGATTTACCTCTGTTAATTCCAGTTTAGCAAGGTTTTTGCATTAGCTTGTTTAATGGACAAACATAAACGGTTTATGTTTTTATGACAGTTTCTCGAATTTAAATTAGTTTGAGAAATGATAATTTGCTTAAGATTTTTTCCCATCGTAACCAAAGTATTTGTAATCATTAAAATTTACAAATTGTAAATATGCGTATTTAAATCGTTAAGTTTATTATCTTGAATTTTAGAAATTACCTACTGCTTTTTATGATCAACGTCTATTAATTTCGAATCGATTTTACTTGGTTTAACTATAACCGAAGTTTTTAATAATTATGCGTAAACACTTTTAATTAACTTCGCTATGTCGCAAGCTTTCATTGTCATACCGGAGAGGCGTTTAACTGTTTACACATTAATTTATTAAGTGTGTAAAACTAGTTCTACTTTGAGAACTGTTGCGGCCTGGTGTACGCGTGCATCAACCGCTAATATCTTCTGTTCGAGCTCGGGTAGTTTTCCAAGTTTTGCTAAAATATGGTAATACCGTTTTTTCTTAAAGCAGAATGTATGTATTACATAATGCTATTAAAATTGTCACCATATTTTTTTATGAAACTTGTATGAAACATGATATATACGTAGGCCTTATTTTGCACTCTTTAAGCCCACCAAAGTGGAAATTACATCACTATGGGTGGTCTATTAGTGCCACCTATCGCATGTTTTTTATCGATCGTTTTACAATAAAAACCGATTCATTATAGTATTTATTACAAATAAGGCAATAAACATAGATTACCGATAAATTTTGGAAAAGTTAATCAAATTTGAATAAGTATTGTTGCAAACAGTTATAAGTACTATAAATTTATTTAATGGGTTAAATTCGTAAAAAGATTTTTAATTTAGTAGGTCGAAGAGATGTATTTACTCACCTGCAAATAACAATTTTCCGAAAAAGAATAATATTATACTCGCGAATCGACGTTTTTGACCGATAAGCCATTAAAATATAACGATCGTAACGATTACTTTTGTAAGTTATGCTGTTGAGCGCGTCTAAACTGGAAAATTATGGAAATATGAAGTCAAAAGCAAAAAAAATCTCAACACAATAAGTATTTCAAATAATGAAAAATAATTTCATTGTTTAAAAAAATGAATAAATGAGTTTAATCATTATAATCATATAGTAACCCTTGTATTACATATTTACGCCACCGGTGGCGTATGTGTAAAATTTACACAATATTCCCTTAGGAAAATTTCCTTCTACTATAGACCTTCATAGAGGGAAAATACAAAATTTACCCTTATGTATATCGAAAAATATCTTAATTAAAAAATTTTTTTTAAACAATAATCCTAAAATAAATAAATAATACAACATGAATTTCAAGAAGCAACAAGTTGGATGTTGGAGTCCTGTATTTCTAAATAGGCATTAATTTTTAGTATGCAATAGTTCAAACTTTTATATAATAAATCTCAGTTAAGTGCGTGTAGCTTCTGTAAACTTACTTTTTATGGACCCAAAATTTCATTTGCAGGTTTTTTATGCGCTAATTGGTATTAGCAATAAAATATTATATTATAAAATTCAATTATATTATTGTAATGATCTTCCCATTATCAACAGTAAATTTGCAATAAAGAATAATTAATAAATGTTTATTTAGCCTATAGGAGTTGCAATTAAAATATTGTTTATTTTTTTTAAATGTTTATTTTTACGAAAAAGTTTTCTTAATTCCTTAAAAATAATAACGTAGGAAAATAAAGAACAAAAATTCAGTTTAGTCTTTTACATAATATTATTTATTTTTTGAAAAATACATGAAATTATAAAATTAATGAACTTTTCAGAGCCGCTTTGAATAAACTTCTTTAAATTTAAAACCAAATTATAAAGTCTTCGAAAAGAAACTAAATGAAAGGATTTTTATTTAAATCAAATTAATAGAATCAAGTCAGGATTGCACTTTTATATTTCAACTTAAGACAAATTAGATGTCAACTTAAAATAAATTATATGGTTGCGTAGGCTGTTGCAATTATAAAAAAGTGGTTTTTAATTTCTCTTTTAAATCTTTGTGTATTGATGTAAACACCTTCACTCGATTAACATATAATTATTAATAATGCAGTATTTATACACATCGCATAAATGTTAAACATGTGTATGCTTTGTTCGTTTGAAAGCAATTTTTTGATATATTGTTTATGTGCGGAAATGTTATTGATACTCTTTAATTATAGCAATACCTACACCTCGTGCGATTGTTATAGATTCAATTCTAGTTTCTTAATTTATTCCATAATATTTACATAATTATAAATTTTATAAGTTAATTAACAATATTATAATAATACAGAAAATTTTGAAATTAAACATGTTTAGAATATTATTATTTATATCCTAGTGGTAAAGCTGCTCCATCATCAAAACCTAGCAACTCTTCACAAGCTCTCCATTTCAGCCTAGCGCCTCTTATACACATACTGGATGCACGTATGATGGCCAGCATTTCACTTTATCTTGAGGTTTTTTCCATCGGTCGGATAATTTCTCAGATAGGAGGTTCACGAAACATGCCATCTGGGGAGCAAGAAGGGCATCGGCTGAGCATACTAGAGGCGTAAAATTGGAATGTCGCTCTTCACAAGCTTCACTATATTTATTTTTCTTCTCTTCCTCTGCCGATTTTAGAACTGCTGCAACGGAGCGGGATACATAAGAGGGAGCATCAGTGTCAATAACACGTACGTCAAATAAAGACTCTCTCTGTGATTCCCAAACTCCCCGGCAGGCTAAATCGCCTCGCAATCCTGGTGATAACTCTGTTTGCTCTCGAATGATTGGTTCCTTGATACACTTTCCCCAAGCTTTCTCCATTAATTCAGCTAGAACATCTCGAACTTCATTATGTCTTCTAGTTATTAATCCTCCTTTCTTACAACATAATGCATGTTCTAGGGTGAAGCTGATTCCGCCACATCCGTCACATGATAAGGGCATGTTTGCTGGGGTCCTTTTGTATCGTATTGATAATGCGTCTTTGAATTCATTAGGCGAAAGGTCAAAATTATGTTTTTTTATAGGTAATACTGTTAACCATCCAGATGATTTAATTTTCGACTTATCAATTATAGATCGTTCGATAGCTCTTTTTCTTTCAATTGGAAATTTTTCTATAGTTTTCTTCATTAGTTCATTATCTTGTTCTTTCCTTTTCTTTTTTGCTGCCAAATTTGCAACCCTCAAATTATTGTTGTGTATTTCGATATTAAGCGGAGATTTTGATATAATTGCTCTAGATAGCTCTTCACATCCTATTTTAGATGTTTGAAAATATAATTGCGATTGTAAAACTGGATCAGATAGACCTAAGCCTCCTTCATTCACTGTCAGAGAGAATATATCTAATTCTTCGTCAGTGACTTGGCCTTTAAAAAGTGCTGGCACAAAGTTATTTCTAATGGTTTTTCTAAGTGGTTGATATGACTGTTCATTACTTTCTATAACTCTTTGTATGTATGTCCAATGGAATTTCAGTGATTTTGTAAATGCAGAATGTGCTGCTTGTGGTTGAATTTCAGCAATATCAGATAACTTCTCTACACTTGCAACCCAATTTTGTATCTTTTCTGACAAGAATTCCTTTTTTCTTTTTTCATTTCCAATGAAACCGCCAAGAAAACGTTGCCCTGTGACGACTTTGACTTTTGTTTCTTTGAAAATTTTCTGTGCTTCTAGTTGATCATCCTCATGCACTACAATGTATGATTTTTGTCCTTGAGGAAAGTAACCAAAGGATGGTCCTTTAGAATTTAACTTGTCCCACCAATTCTTCAATTGAGTGAAATTTCCTTGTGCCGATGAGTCATCAGCATACCAGCATTGCGTAACTTCTTCTTCTTTTAATGATGCTATCAATGGTATAGTAGCCAAAGCGTAAACGAGCATGGCCAGTGGATCTCCTTGTGTCACACCTTCTTTACTATATAGACGCTCATCTCCCCCATGTAATACCAACTCTGCATGCCCTTTATAGGTATTATATAGGTATCTCGCACAGCGTGGCCAGTGCAGGCGTGCTTGCCAGAGAGCCATCATTCTATTTACCGAATTGAACGCATTTTTGGCATCAACTAGAAGGAGCCCCCATCTTGATTGCGGTAATGCATTATCATTAAATAACGTACACATTGTATTAATTTAACTTTTTATTGTCTGAGAACTCCGCTACTTGTGTTATTTATTACTTGTTTGGAAATTTAAACATAATACCTAATTGTTCAATGCCTTAATGAGAGTTTACTGTTCCCTCGCGGTATACAAGTCGAAAATACAAAAATCCTTTTTTGAATAATTTGTTCTTTTGAAAAATTACAAAAATTTAAGATGATGCGGTTTATCGATGTCTCGACTCTTACTTTAACGAAATGGTAACTTATTATAATAAGAGATTAGCATCTATTAATATTTAAATAATTTAAATTAGAAGACATCGAGTTCGAATTAGGTATTTTAAAATAAAGATTAAGAGATTAGTGAAGAAAGAATTAAAAGAAAATTAATGACCTAATCGACACGTTATATTGTACGCTGATTTATCATTAACAGGCTTTGCCAGTAATGTGTAGAATTTCATATTTTACCAAATATGGAATTATAAAATACTTGCCAAACCGCCAAACTGGAGATTTTACATTATCATTTATTTAAATGCCAAAGCATTGAATTGTATTACCCGAGGATTGAAATTAATTTAAGTTCTTTGTAACGATGACAATGAATCAGATTCAATGACATTATATACTAGATGTTGTGGTTTGGACGATGACCTTACGATGTAGCGCTGTAGCCGAGAAGCTGGAAATATTAGGACCCGGAAATCATTTACGACCTGGCACTGAAAATTCCAGGATTACAAATGTAAAAAAAGTTGGTAATCTAAAGAGAAAACTTATAAATAAGCAAATTTTGCGACAAATTGTGAGCGAAAGTGATTATATAAATCGGAGATACATAAAGGAAAGTGCAGAATAAAACAAAAGTATTACAATAGAATACGAAATACGAAATACCTATCAAGATTTACTTTAAATTTATTAAAGTGAAACTTGTGGACATATTTTTGAAAAATGGTGTTTCACAATAATAATTGTAATCGAGGAGTATATTGGCGGTTGGGGGAGATTGTTGACCTGGTGCAGCGAAGAAGAAATCAACATACTTAATTCGTATTTATTTTGATTTGTAAACGATACACGGAGTAAAACAAACGAGAGAAAATTGTTGATATCGTTTTTTATCTTTCCGAATATGTAAAAATTACTTCCTCCTTAGGAATTATAAGATTTTTTTCAAGTTTGTTTCTGTTACCTACTTAGATCTGTATATATTGTTCTACTTTCAATTAATACACTACTTACATTTGCAATGTCAAACTCTTTTTGATCATTTTCTACAGTTATTCTCAGCAGGAGTTTTGATTTATACTTCAAATTTCGGAACTCGGGTGCATTCGTCCTGTTTTTGCAATCGTTCAAAATTCGAAACTCGTATTTTTCAAAGTTCAATCTGAAGTTTTGTCGTGGACAGTGATGATGCAAATGATAAGTTTAATTCGAAGGTCGGCGTATTTATTAGTTTTTGTAAGGCAAATTTGAATTCTATTAATCAAAAAGGTTATTGCACTTGGTCGTTGTGGCACAAAAAATATGCCGGTTTTCTCTAGTTAAAGCATTAATAAGTTTCAAGGTTTATTATATTTGTGACAATACTAATTTCTAATAAATTATATTTAACACCTCCGAATGGCTTAGCTTTAAATTCATACAGCATTTAAATAAAGCCCACCTTGTTCTTCCATTTGCCACAGTTGAAAGCAAAAATGTACAATGGCGGTTACCAAATTTTTAATTGGAGTCTTATCATCGGTTTTTAATGTTCTGGAGAGTGCATGTACTTCTAAATTATTCTTTCCTTTGCAAATATCCAATTGGATGAGCTAATGAAACAATGAATTGACTTTGATTGATGTTCGAGAAATAAAACGTGATTTATTAGATTGCACAGAGGTTAAAACTTAATTGTTAATAATTAAAAAATCGTGTTTTTTATTCTGTCTTTTAAAATTTTCAAGTATTTTTGATAAATAACTGCCGCATACATCTTAATGATTCTAAATGAGGTTGATTTTGAGTCACGATTTTTCGAGTTACATCTAAACTCCATTATAAATTATTGCTGTTGCTTAAAAGTAATAGTTGCATGTTTTTAAATATTTTTATTTTTGTGCAAGAAACATAATTTCACTTTATTTTCACTCCCATTTTCTTTTGTGAGGTTTATATAATCTAATATACCTACCTAGATTTATTATATCATTATTTAATCGTTATTAAGCCAGACGGTTTCGTCGTTTTTGTATACTTCTTTGTTTGGAGCATTAACCGCATTTTAATGCATCTAAAAGATTTACTCACCTTGGTTCTCTTTCTTTGCTTTATTATACTCGAGTCTGTAACGAACAGTTTAATTTACTACACACTTTCTTATTAGTTACTACTTCGAAGCTGTAAATTGTACACCGCATCAATTTAGCTTTAGTATAATTTGCCTACATTTGTATTTCAAGTTGCACTCTACTTTTTTTGTGCGCAAAGAGATACAATTCCATTGCCAATGGTGAACAAGAAAGAAAAACAGAGATACTATAATGTGGCGCTTACAAATGAAAGACTACAAATATTTACAAATGCAAATACTGGATTTGTTTGCTTTTTTATTTACTTTTAATGCAAATATATGTCTCCGCTTGAAATTCCTTTATAATTTATGCAAATGAAAATTAGAGATTGTTTAGCACTTGACAAACATTATCTTAACCGTTACTTCTTTTGTTGAAAAATTTACATAGTCACTTCCTCGTCTGCTACCTTTTAGATATGGCGTGTGCGGTGCGGAAATCATACAAGAACTTCGGAAAAATTAATTTTGCAAATACTACCAATGGGTTCAATAAACTTGTTTGCCAAATTCAAGAAAAAGATTACACACCCACGAGATATAAAAAATTAAAAGTCTCAAAGACCAAGCAGCTCGATGTCATGGGTAGTCGATTAATTCAAGATATATCTTGTGTTTTTATGGTTATCCTACGAAACAACGATTTTGGTGTTGAAACAAATTTTTTTTTATTTATCGTTCGATATCGCAATATACTACATAATCATTTCGTACGGAATATTATACCTACTATATCTATAAGGTACTAAAAGTTCCCATGAGAAGTAGCATACAGAGCGGATATAATTTTAAATGATTTTATTTGTATATTCAGGATTAAAATAATCTGTACATAAGTGAACCGGTCACGTATAAGATTGTAGATTACAATCCGAATTTTAAAACTCGAAGCTGTTTGAAAGGACATGTCAGCGTCAGATATTTTTCAAGCATTTTTAAATTCATACTTTTTGCGGGATACCAAGCAAGAATGTTATAATCTCGTTCGCTTATCTATGCAATTGTTTATTTTTGCAGACATTTATTCATGAAATTGAAGGCGATCTTGTCTGTGCCACAACATTTTATATTGTGCTCGGAGTGTTTAACCACCCATGGTTACATATAGTTTAGTCTAGTTTTTTAGACTGAAAAAATTCAAAATAATTATGTTTGCAGTGGAAGCCAACAAAAAAATTTGAGATTGAAAGACTGCGAAGGATTTAATATAACTTGTTTATTGTAGTTCCAATTTTGCTTTAGGAAATTATATGCATAATTTTTGAATATTAAAACGACACTTATAAGCAATATGTTATCATTTGAGACAGAACGGCAACGGTATTTTAATACAAAAAAAGATGAACCTGTTTAAATTCTTCATGTGTCGGCTACCTAATGGAATAGGTTTATTATTTAATTTCGTCAGTTTATAAGCTTCTAAATACTTGGACCTTAACGGTACTTTATATCCGCTATATTATATTATTTAATTCACAACAATTTTACTATCAACCACATATAATTGTTTTGTACATTACTTGAGAAAGGAAGTTGTGAATAATAATTTTAAATGTCAATCATCTCCTCCTTTTTTTTATTTTTATATTTTTGAGTATTGTAAAATTAAAAACAAAACAAAATAAAAGTATTTGAGTACCATTCACTATTAATACGATTTGTATCTTGCTTTTTTCTTTAAATACTTCAGTTCGAATTCAATGTAAAAGAATATTTTAGCAGACGAGAAAAAGTAGTCAAGGAATGTGGTTTGATTTGACCGCGACTCAAGTTGAAGTTCTGACATCACTATAGCAATTCTATGTCACATTTTTACTATTACATACTTCGTTATTTGATTAATGTAAAAAGAGACTGCAATTTACTTACATAATCGTAGACAACCTCAATATGACGTCTGGTTCGCGAAATATCGACATACCCTGTAGGTGTCTTCATTTGAATTATATCGCTCGATAGAAAATATGTTCTATAGAATTCTAAATATGTTTATTTTCTTGCAGATATTGCACTTATGGCTTCAAAGTTCCGAAGGAGCCGCATTTTCCGGCATTGGATATCATACCTTTGTTCTACAGAATGATGCCTTCACGTTCAACACCAAATCTTCAAACGAACCGAGAAAATAAAAATAACTCTTCGTCCATATATTCCTATTTGCAAAACCAGTCTGGGTTGAATTTTGCTCCATTAACCGTCAGAGATGCAGAATCTCCACCGCCTGCACCGCCAGTTCGTGATTCTTCAAGCCTCAAGTCGATTAAGTACGGTCCCGGACATGAAAAATTTCCTTCGTGGCCCGTGCCTGCAGCTGCGGATGTACCACAGGTACTCCGAGGCCCCCCTAGCGGTGGTTCGCATCGTTCAAAATCTTGGACAGATCACACCAATTACCCTAAGGAAAAGGTCGTGACCTACACAAGGCCTTACATGAAAAGACAACATTCTTCTATGCAACAGGTATTTGAAATTGAATTACATTACATATGTAATTGTATTTTTATGAGTCATCGATGTCTGATTGAATAACGGACGTAACATATTGACTTCAAATGACACACGAGTTTATCTGTTATGAACTCATCAGACGATAATGATGATAAATTTAATTTTTTTTGTAATGCAATCGTAAACAATTTTTACGTTACACCGAATTTACCTATTGACCAATTTTATAATTTCAAACATAAATAGTTTTCGGTACCAGTGATTGATTATTATTAATGACGATATTTCTTTACGTATCTGAAAAATTTATTTATTGCATAGTTCTAAACAATGCAATTTATTACATCTTACGGTATTTAAATTTCTTATCTTGAGTAATTGCTTTAATTAATTCAAATTGAAAACGTATTTATCAATTTTCTCACAACTTTAAAGTTTTATGGCTGTCATAAATTCTTTGGACGTCGAAGCTTGAAAACTCAAAAAACGAAGAATACAAGAAGAGATTAGATGGGAAAAAGTTGTGAATAGATTTTCGTGGAATCCCTTCGAACGAAAAAGGTTTTCTTCCAATTTAATTTGTTCAATTTCTTTTATAATATTTCGTAACCGCAATCTGGAGCAATCTTCAAGAGCGAATAAAATCTCAAATTGTACGTGTACCCATCATAAAAGTAAAGTTTTATCTTCTCCAGTTTTCCTCCGTCCGTCGAATCGTTCCTCGTAGGCAATTTAAATTTAAAACTTGCTTAATTTATTCATACGAAATAACAGTTTCGTATTCTTCTTGCAAATTCTCAATAAGCATGCAATAACGTTTCATAAAAATTTTTATTTAAAAAATCTGTGAGATAGTGAGTGAATGACGGTTAAAGGTGCATTTAATTGAAATTTGCATTTTCAATAACGGAGATTATTTGTATATTTATGTTCGCGTGTCAAGGATTTCTTCTTTTTTATTCTATCAATAAGCTTATACATTTGAACTTGAATTCAATTTCCGTTCTTATGCGACATAGTCCAACCACCCTATTACTTAATGATGTTTGACTGCTTAGTATAACAATTTAAGTATGTTTTATTGACGAATAATCATAATAATAGTGGCCAACAATCAATAATTGGTTAACCGAAAATTGAAGTTTTTTTTTTAAATTTATAAACACTTTATTGCTGGTAATTTATTTTTCTTAGTAAATATTGATGTATATTACAGTAGCTTAGGTTTTGTGGTTGGGGGAGGGGGGGGGGTAATGTTCGAGTAATTCAGAATCCATACCAACCACAGTCATTCCGTTAGATCCTTATTAAAAAAGATCTCACGGTGATAATAAATTATTATCAATCATCCTAATTAGCAAAAATTGTATATTTAACTGAGAAATAAAAAGCATAATATGAAAGGTTGAAGTTGGAAATCATTACAATATTTTCACATTTTTCCCCATATGCCTATTATGTAAAGGCATAAGTTTAATTTTTTTTAACAATATCTAATAGGCTTGCCCCCCGGTCAGGAAACCTATGGTTAATTCATTCTGTATTGAGTCACCAGAACAGCTGATATTCTGACGGATAATTCACAAAGGTTTATGGCACTTTTCTTTTTCTAATTAAATGTATACTTCAAAGGACATTCATTTTAGACAATCAAGTGTTCCTGCAGTAATTCAAATCTATCAGTGTATATTAAGTAAGCCAGCTATGAATTTATCGAAACAAAGTTTAAATTTCTTATAAAATCTCTTGCGCTAGCTTACACGTTTTCTTTATTGTTTACAATCGCAAAAATCTGACTCGGTAGTTTAAATTTTATTTAGCTTTAAATTGACAATATATCACAGAAAACGTGAAAATATTATTGTGATTTCCAATTTCAGTTTCTTATAAATTTTTTATTTCCCAGATGCAAAAGTATTATCAGCTTTTGCACCTCTGAAGTAATTGTTGGCGAATTATAGTGGAGGCCCCAAAAATATTCACGGTAGACCCGAAAATGAAAAACTACGCCACTGGTACCACCCACAAAGCTGTGCTTTGGACAATTAATAGTTTCAAGTATGAATGTTGAAAACGTCCATATAGTAGTTGTAAATATCATTATTTCTTTCAAAGTTTTATATTAGCACCTTTCATAAAAAATAGATTAGTTTTCTTTTATCTTTTGTGACAGAAGATTTTATAATCTTTTATCACCCACGGGCCAGCTTGTATCTTTTGCTTCCCATGGACTCATAAATTATAAATAATAATTTGAAAAACTACAAATTATAATTTGAACGTCTTTCCTTTTATAGAAATTAAATATTTATAACGCTTATAAAACCATAAATAGAAATTGTTCACGTTCGAAACCGTTGGCCATCAATGCTTGCCAAACCATTTAATTTTGTTTAGTTCCAGCATCAGCAGTCGCTTATGTTTGTTGCTGATAAAAACGTTGCATTAGCTTATCAACCTTAAGTTACTTAATTTGACCGATAGCTACAACCATAAATATTCGGCAATATTCAAATTTGACAGCGTTATCGGAAATGCAAACTTAAAATCTTATCGCTTTCGACCAAAATATTCCACTCACGATTCTTTGTAGATACAATCTCTTAAAGATTTACCGACATTTTTAAAAGAAGTGACTCGTTCACCATACACTTTGATGTGCAGTGATAAAAACCAAAATAACTTTGAGTTCCACCTACCAATAGCATTACTGTATGTGTATACAATTTTAAATTCATAAAATAATCCAGTCTTTGTTTTACAGAAACTTAAAACTGTGATGGAAAAATGTGAGAAGATTTCACCCGAAACTTACGAATCACGCATCGATAATATTAATGATCATCTGTATTTGCCTCGTGTAGATCGTGAGGGAAAAGCATTTGGAGATATGGAATACATGGTGCCATCGCCCCCGGAGAGGGACAACAATAAGCCTCAGTTAACACAAGCAGACCTTGAAGAATATGCAAGATCATATGACGAAACTGCCGTTGATAAATTTTGTAAATACAATATGGATATTAAAGGAAATCTATCGCATTTAACACAAGTCGAATTAGAACAATACAGCCGGAATTATGACGAGTCATTAAGTCATCAACATCAGAAGCAGTCATCGTATGCTCAATCTGAAGGATATCACAGTTATGTATCAAGTACAGATTCTACATCTACACCGTTTTTAGATAGACTTAGACGTGATAGTGAAGTAGCTGCTAATAGATCTCAAGTTTCGTCGTCTTGGGATGAATTATCTGAACAAGACAATCATGTTAACAGACGCGAGGGCCGTGATAGTGTCGTTACAACTAGTTCTGGTAGTGCATCATCTAGCGAAACACTCAAATGGCATGGTTCTCTAAGTGACGTATCTGTTGCCAGTAGTTCTTGCACGCAATCTGTAAACTCTTCCATGTCAAAACAATTAATCGCGCACAGTGCTCGAGTTCAAACTCCTCAAAAGTTACACACCGAAAATGTAAGACAACCAAATAACGGCCAATATTGTTGGAAAGAAAAGGAAATGAAGAAGAATAAAACCAATCAATTGAAATTGTTTCCTGTTAATACTTACACAGTTGAGCCAACCGAAACTCAACAAGAACAAAATGCCAGGTAAGAATAAACATCTTTTCTTTCTTCTTTAGTGGTTTAAAATTAACTGACGTATTCTTTTTAGGCATGCGTCGCTACAACAGCTGCCTTCTGTGGCCGACAGAATAAACGAATTAGAAAAGCAACAAAAGTATTCATATTTAGATCCAGAAAAAAAGCACAGAATACCTGATCCAACATTAAAAGCCATACAAAAGAAGGCTTTATTATCGTTTTATGAAAGGCATCACTCGAGTCCGAATAAAAACTCTGCATGGCGGTCGGAACCGCAATTAGCTAGATCTCAACCAGCTTTAATTCACGCTCCTCAGCCACCACCTAGAGTAAAAATTCAATCGCCCTCGAGAAGGGCATCTTCGGCGTCCGATTATGCGTCGGGAACTAATTCTAGAAGAAGTAGTTTATCATCTCGTGATGCTAGGAATTTGGAAATAAAATTGGGAGCTCGTCATCAGCATAGTAATTCGTGCGGTAGTTTGTCTACCGATTTACTAGGACCCATCATAGTGGGGCCCTCAATTTCTGTTGACGACTGGATTCCCGACAAACCGCCCGAAAGACCGCCAAAAAATCCGAACTTGAGAGCTGCTTTCCCCGACTTATTTAAAACTCAAAGATTGCCCAGCCCAGATTTACCTCCGCCGTCACCTCCTACAGTGCTCGACGACGAAGTATTTTATAACGACGAGCCATTACCCCCTCCACCTCCAGAACTGCAAAATTTAGATTGGAAAGAAGAATTTAGTAATCGATCCACCGATACTAAAAGTAGCCGCCAATTTGCCGAACCTCAAGTGAAAGTGAACAATAAACTGAAAGAAGGAATATGTGATACTAATTCAAACCAGAATTCCGTAATAGAATTACAGAATCAAAAACCCATTTCGTGCAATACTGCAAGAGATTTTCAAACTAATAATAGAAATATACAAACACAAAAAACTGTGTCTCCTACTAGTAATAGTAAAACTGTGCCATCCCAACAGACTTCAGGGTTTTTTAACACGAGAATGTATTCAGAACGCTTAAGTATGCGGTATCCCTCTGTACAAAAACTGCCATTACATGGTGCTGTAGCTATTAGTCAAAAAGTTGTCAAGGACTTTTCACAACCTCACAGATCTGAACCGTTGCGACCACGGTTTGATAACAAAATTGAAGACTTTAAAAAATTTTCGTCGCAGTTATCTACAGATAACAAGAGTCATCAAAGAGCTTCGATAGCCGAAAGTCCGAGCAGAGATGTTCCTCCTCCTTTGCAGCCCAGGCAAATGCGCATAAATCAAAGTATGAGAGCTAGATTACCTGATAAACTACCCAACAGTTGTACACGCCAGTCTCCACCAAGAAGTGAAAAACTAAAAGAATTTTCTTCAAAACCTTTGACTCATACAATGTAAGTACATATTATTAGTTTCTGCATTTATTTCTATTTTAATTCTAAAAGTTGTAGTCAAGAATCTTTTTAATGCTTGTTATAATGATTTATTGATATAACGTCGAATTCCATCGTTTTAATAAGGTCATAATTTTTAAATTACCTACAGGCTAATTTACATTGGTTATTTTTTGTTGATGTGAAGGTTTTTCATAATTTTATAAAATTTGTTTGAAATTGCTTTCACTAACTATGGGTTACTGTACTGACTGAATCTATTTCAAATCGCATGCTACAGAATACGGTTTCCCTTAAATAATATGTATTGTTGTAAAAAAAAATTTAGAAATTTTAAAATGCCACTATTGGGAGACAGAACTTTTTCAGGGGTGCAAAAAAATTCAGGTCACCTCATTTTATTTAATTAATCGACAACATATTTCAGCGAAACCAAATTCTGGAACGTGAGCCCTGTAAGCCTGCACGATTTGAAATGGATTCAGTTTACTGTATTGATTTTATAAGAATTTAAGATGAAACAAAGTTATTAAATTCTGTTTGAAACTTGAATAATAAACTTAGATTTCAATACAATGATCAACAAAAACTACATAACTTTTGAAATACATTTATTGGCCTGTTGAACTAAGCGTTATAATATTTTTCTAATTAATTATTTTCACACTGAATATAGTAATGTAGTTCAATTATATACTGCATTAAAAAGCACCCTACTGATCGTATTCCAAATATGTGTTTATATAACTGGATATGTCTACTTAAAGCTAACAAACTTTTACTGCCCGAGCACGTTCCTGCTCAAACGATATTTTGCTGTTTATTTAGCACAAATTTTTTGTAATGAAATGAATAGACCTACTTAAATGATACTCTTAGTATATTTTTATATAAAAATATTATAATTACCATATGTGTCTACCACGGACGTAGCTATAACTGTTACATGGGGGGGGGGTTTCGACACTGTACTTTACAAAGGTAAACTAGCTTTTTCCAGTGAGTTTGTTAACGCCATAAAAGGTCAGAGTTGTAAATCCCAATAAAATCACTAATATATCCACCAATGCCTACCAAAATAGTGGTAGTGGAACCCCCCCCCCCCCCAAACACCCCCCTTATATACCCCCGTGGTGACTACTTAGTAGTGTTTGGCCAGAAGTAATTATATGTTCTATAATATTATACGTATACATAAGAAATAAGTTTCATTAGAAAAGTTGACCATATTACCATACATTTTTTGGTTTTTCTAAAATACTGATTGGGATTATTAGATAAGCTATTTTTAGACGCAAAAATTGTATTAGTATATTAAATTTATATTTAAAAATATATCTATGTATGAATTAAAATCGTCAAAATATGCAATGAACACTTTTCAGAACTAAAATGCACAAAATTACGCAAATAAAATATACTTTATAATTTTGCGAAGACTTTCTTCATATTATCATGTCATCATCGGACTGTAAATTAATTTACCGACAATTTATGATCAATTTATGCAAAATTATACTGTATTTCAGTTGTAATATTTAGAATTTTAGTTTTGAAAAATTAAATGTTAAGTGCAGTATTTTGTGATTTTATAGCTATTATATAGATGATATATGTATTATCATATTATCTATTACATTTAAATTCTCAATTGTGATTAAGAAATTATACGCCTTTCTCATATTTTACATCAAATATTTCCATTTTTCTGTACATCTATTTCCAGTCTCAATTCACCCCTCACTTATATATAATTCAGATGTTTAGTTTCAAATATTTTTGCTTTCATACATAGAAAAACAGCAATAACCAAATTTTTTTAAACACACAGGATAATTTAAAATTTATTACTTGTTTAGTTTGATATTGTCTTAAATTTTTTATTGTGAATAGTAAAGTCAATTATATTTAGAATGTAGTGGGGTAATTGTTCATTCTCATTCTATTATTTTAATTAAACTAAAAATAACGATAAATATTAAATTCAGATGTAAATAAGTTAAATGCATTATTTAATATTTATTTCAGTTCTTTGCTTATTTCAGGCATTTTTATTGAAAAAAAAAAACTTTATTAGACGAAATTAAAGGAATCTTTAGGATTTGTTATAAATTATAAACATTTGTTCAACTGGACTATAACTTTATATTATACATATTATTATATTGTTGTTTAAATCAATCATCTAGTCATGAAATCTTGTATTGTATGATTAAACAATTATCTATAGATATTTTAAATTATATTTTATTTAACAATGCAAAATAAGATCAGTTTATTAATTTTTTTAAATGTTTTAAAAATGGAATGTCACAAAATAATATGCAACAATATTATAACAATAAAATTAATTATTAAAATATAAATAATACTGAATAATTTTGTTTTCGTACAAATAAATGTTAATATGACTTTTGTTGTATTGTAAAGTTGCTTGATATCATGGAAATACTTTGATTACTTTTACTTTAGTTAGATTTAAATTAATTTTAAATTCTTTGAGACTTATTTAAAGGTTTGTCCTACTGGGACCAACTTTAAAGCTGTGAACTTTGTGAATTAATTTTTGAACTTTACAGGAGGGAAATCTCTTCAAGTGGCACTTGAATCTTGGCAAAACATGGCTTAGGTTGTAGATTAAATATTGGCAGTGGGTAAAATCAATTTGAAAAATTTGAAACGTTAACTTGGCAAATGTGTCCTCTAATAATTAATAGTTTATCTACAGCACTCCACTCCACTTGATACATTTAGATAACTTAGTACCTACTATAAAACGAATATAGAATAATATCAATTGCATTGATAATTTAAAATTTTTTAACATAATATTAATCATTACTTTTAATTTATCTGTTTGAAATACAGTGGTGGTTCGCAGCTTACAATAATAGGGGGAAACGACTAGAAGTGTCGGGTCAAAGTGTAATTCTGACCCGCCGAGATAAATATTAGTTTTAATAAAAAAATGTAAAATTTTATTCAGATGACAATGATTTGTTTTTAAAATTTAATGATAAGTTGGGAAGGCAGCACCCCATTTTCCTCCTCGTACCAGCCGCCACTGTCAAATTTCATTTGAACTTCTCATTACCGTGGTAGTTGAGACAAACTTTTGTTGTTGTTATCTCATACTTTTGAGTAGTTTATTTTAAAAAACCAACTTTTTTGAAAATGCACTTATACAAAATAGCGTGGTATATTTTAAACATTCCACATACTCCCCTTCTTTATTCAATCAGGGAATTACATCAGTAACCTTAGTAAGAGATTAATATTATTGTATGACTCAGACTAACAACAAATCAATAATCAATGAGTAGGAGCTAAAAGAAATTTTTTAATTATTACTATTCACCTTTTAAATATGAAAGGCTTTGGCAGACATTTTCACATATTTTGTTTAATTTTCCTTTTTCCAAATTCTAGATTTTTCAAAATTTTAGCCACCCACATTCATTCCATCTTGACTTTTTAAGTAATTTAACTAAGAATTGACTTAATTCATTAGGTTGATACGTACTGACTCATATTATTTTGTTAGCTAATAGGTCAACTTTTATTCCAAAAATTTTCTTCAATTAAATTTTACGTACACTATCTAGGTTATTACAGTTTACTTAAGTACTATGTATTGCATTAAAAAAATAAATAGCATTTATAATGTTTCTGTTTTCTGGGTGTAAAGCTTCTCCTAGTTGTGGAATTTTTTGCTATCCTTTTTGTGAATATTGTGGAGGTTATATTATAAATCTGTTGGACGATTAACTTAGTTTTGCATACTGTAAAATTAAATTTAAATATTGTAATCTAATGAAAATATTAGTTTCTCATTATAATATCCCGACCTTTTTGGTGTGCACCTACATGAATTAAAATCCAGTGCAATTTTTATAATAAATCTCTCAATTATTGCTATAACATTAAACAAACAAACGTAGATATCTTTAGTAAAACTTAAAAATTATCCTATTTTATCTGAAATTAAATAAACAGGTAAATTTTAATCAAAAGTACAAAGTTCATATTCATCATGACCGTCTTTAGAATTCATTACAACTTAAAAATATATAAAATGTGTTAGGATAAGATTAGGTTTTTATTTAAGCATTAAATACCTCAAAGGTGCTATCAGCACCTTATAAGGGAGATACAATCGGTAAATCCAAGTGTATGATTGGTCGGGGATCGAACCAGCGACATTAACATATCAATCCAAAACCTAAGTACTAGCCTACGAGCGTACTCTTCTTTTAAATTTTTGTTATAACATTTAGAATTACGAGGTCTGCATTATGATTTTCTGTATTCTAGAACTTTAATTTTGATTTAAATTGATATCATTTTATATCCATGTTTTCTTTAAATCTTAGTGTTAAATTTTACAACAAAGCCTAGATAACTTTATGGTGAATGCATTTGCAAAGTAAACAGGCCTGATAATTTATATTAATTGTGGTAACACTTCAATAAATGAAAAAACAATAAAAGAAAAGTACTAAAATCATTAGCATGTCATCCGTTACAGGTTGACAGTTATGTAAAATTATAGGTATTCTAATTTTTTTCTGCTTCAATTATTATTAGTTTAGTTAAAATGTTTTTTTTAGTTGTGCTACTATACCGAAAGCCACATAAAATTAATAATATGTCTCTGATTTGACATAGTATATTTTGCAGTCCTAGTCCTCATTTGCACTAAAGTGCCAATATGCCGGATCTTAAAATGGGATTGCATATTTTTTTACCAATAGGTTGCCAATTTTGTAAACTAGAATAATTTCATGGTGTCACACTAAATATTATTAATTACTGCATATTACGAAAATTTGTCGTACTAAACAGTTAAATAACTATTAACCAATAAGCGTAAAATTAACAGGGTTAAACAATTTTAAGAATACCCTGCTTATTAGTGCAAATCGTGATTTGCATTATGTACTTCACACTTAAATCCCACAATAGTACCTTAAGATTTTGATGACTGCACATTGCATTTTATGACGGGAAATGCCAATTACTGGATCGGAAAAAAGAAGTTGCACTTTTCGGTTCTTAGACTTTCTAACTTATTACAGAAGTCGACAGAAGTAGTTAAAATTCTTTCAAGCATGCAATTTTTTGTCTGAACATACAACCTTGACATTGTCGTATACAGTAAATTCTAGAGTACGATAACCTGGCGTGGTATTCTGATAATTTTAAAGTACGTGGATGTAAAAAACTGTATTACAGGAAGTAAAATACAGGTGCGAGGACGGAAAACAATGAAACTAATCAAAATTGTAGTAGTGAAACTAATGTGCTGCTTTTAATAATATGGAAACAAAGATTAAAACTATTAGACCTTAGACCTGAGTATGGCACAGAAAGGAAATCTCCGGATTAGATGAAATTTGCATTTTAATATTTTTTGTAAAGCTAATAGATAATTTACTTATAAAGAATAGTAATTAAGAGGTGTTTTGTTGTATTATACACTGGATTAACAAAATTTCAGATTGAAAATTATACCTACCTACTTATTTGGCGGTGTACTCTCATTGTATGCAAATACACTTTTATAATAGTAATAATAATAATTATGGGTTGGCATAATTATTTCGCCTTGTTATGGATTTAATTTAAAATAAAGATATCAAATCATTCAAAATACCCATACTAACTGTAGGGTTCATATTTAGATTTGGTTTTTCAATCGCTGCTTATCCCTGACCAAAGATACTATACTAAGAACTAAATAAAATGTAAGATTACCATTTTGAAAATAACATATTAATATTCTTAAATTTATTTTACAATTATACGAAAAATATCATAGAAGAGGTAGAAACAACTTTTTTAAATTACCTACACATAACTGTTTTTAGTCTTAATTGTGCCAATAAAACATAATATAACATAACGATGACAATTTAAAGAAAAAACTTAATTACAAGTTTTACCTTTTGTTACAGAACACGGAAGTATTTTACTACTTGTAGCTATGTTGATATGGATAAATGTGAGAATTACTCTTAGTAACTACTGTAAGAAGAAAATTTTGAAATGTTGTATTTTGAGAGATAAAAATTAATTCATTTGTTTAAATTTTAAAACAATTTCTCTACTTTTCAAATACCTACGTACGTGTATAATATTATACAATACATGGTATTATATTTATTTTTTATTGGGTATAATTTTATATATATGGTAGTTATAGGTTATAGGGCAATCAAGATAGTACCTTCTAAACAAGCAGTCCCATAAAAAGAAGTTAACGTCCACTTTGAGTATTTTTAAACACTTGCCATTATAAAAGTCGTTTACTTCCAGCCCAATAAACGGGCGTGTGTGACAGCTGCACTATTGAGTGCACCTTCTAGCATATACCATCTGCTACAAGCTATATGCTATAACATGCCCTGCAAAAATTCTAACCTAAATTAAGCAAGTAACTTATAGATTCAGCGTTTCATTTTCCGATTTATTTTACGATTGTTCTAATTAAAAGTATTAAAATATTCAAAATATGCGTTATAGATTAATTTCAATTTGGACATTAACTGTGAAGGACAAGTGCTTCGAATTTTATTACCAGAAGTAGTAATCAATTCGTTTTGGTATCAAATAATTGAGTTAAATTTCGTCCGACCAAACGACTATACAATTTATTATTTTAATTTATCTTAATAATATTATCGGAACGTATGATTAAAATATATGTCGTTATAATTTGTAATGGTTGACTAGGAACTACATTTTTAACATTCTATGTTCATAAAGGATGAAAAACAACACAACGAAGGATGCTCCGATTTTATTATACGATCATAGGAAGTCTTAAATATTTAATTTTCGTCAGTTTCCTCGTTTTACATCTTTTGCTACTTAAGATACCATTTCCTTTATTACTCTTTTCTTATGTTTTCAAGGATATTTAAATTTTATTAGCAATATCATTTAAATTTTACGTTCTACTTTGATCGGTATAAATTTGGTTCGGTCAATTTGCAAAGGACTAAAATTGATATTTACATTGAAAATTATTTTTGAATGTAGTAATTAGTATTACCAGGAAGTAAACATTAATATTGGTTTAGAATTTAATCGTAATTCCAATTTATATATTGGGGTATTTAGCGAATAGTCGAATCGCTGATTTACTTTTACAGTTCATCTGAATATTTATTTATTTAATGCTTAATTACCAGTAGATCACATGGAAATTGCAATTAAGATACAGTTTTATACGGTACAAATTATTTTTATATATGTAATTCGACTATGTCATCATAGAATTTACCGTTTTCAGATTCACTTGTAATAAGATAGTTAATTACTTTGCAGTTAGGCATTTTAAGTATTTTAAATCATTATGATTATGTACTTAAGTATTTAGTTCGATATTCTGCGATGAATATACGGTGCAGGTTTTGTTATGAAAATAAAAAGTTTAGAAATTAGAATGTTGAGAGACGATGTTTATTTATAACGTCTAGTTGTCTTGTGCATATTATTACACTCAATTTAATAGCTTGTAATCAGCAGTGCCTGAATATGATTTACAATATTGATCTTTTAAAAATAAATATAGGGAAGAAGAGCGATAACAGCCCCCACAATTACGCTTAGAATAATAAAAATGTCCGTAATTACCCTTAATCGTTCGATATTAACATTTAAATAAAAATGAAAACGTAACCTCGACATGCATACAATTACCATGTAATGTACAATTTCATACATTGCTGTATTACCCAAGTGAAATAGTTATTACATTTTTATTATACGCGTATTATGCAGTTTATTGCAAGCGATTACAAAGTAGTATCTATCAATAGCTTAAGATCTATTTGAACTGAAACCTCAAGTGTGATGGATAATTATCGGGAGATTTCTTTCTGAAATGAGAAAGTCGAGATCGTTTTTTATATTTGCTAGTCTCACGAGTAAACCAACAATGATTTCAAATAGTCTCTTATTTTTATCACAATTTTTTTATTTCACTTTTATCACTTTCTTCACTTTGCATTCTTAATTTTTTATATCAACTGCGCCCACCGTTTTAAATTAAAATATGTAAGTTTCGATATCAGTTTACAAAAACAACCTGCTATTTATTATATATCCATCGTTCAGTTTTATTGATGTAATTGAACATCCTGTTTTATGTTATTTAACAATATGATACATACAAGAGTAACCACAGGATAACCTCGAGGTAACCGTTTTAAATAAATTTAAAAGTTTTGTTTTTATTAATATCGTAAATGAAACTGACAGCAGTCGTAACACCAATTTTCTCCGTGTGCTTTCTTCAAATTAATTTTTTTAATTAGTAGATATAGAATCAAATATATTCACACAACTTCACTTTTTTACAATTCTAAAAATGTAGGTAGTATATGTGATTTTCTTAATTTATTATAAATTACTCTCACATTAGAGTATTATAAATTAAACAGCACTACTTTTATTTTTTAAATATATTCACGATAGTATATGAAATGAAAATTTTAATTGGTGCACGAGATATAACTACGACATTTATGTCTCAATTGAAATCTGTCGGTGATTTATTTTTGTTTAATTAATTACCGAATACCTGGAGTATAATTATTTTTAAGTTCCTTACTCCCTTTCACTATCAAGTATCAACATAGAGGTATTTTATTTCCTTTTCTATGCTTACAATTTCACGTAGTCATATCTCTACTGAGTGGGAGGTGGAATAAGCTTCTTGGTAAACGTAGTAACAATGTTTAGTTGACAGTTAGAGTGTGCGAGCGTAGTAGTGCTAAAGTTAAGGGTGATTTTTAACCGGTGGTTAATTCATATGTGCCTTGTTCGAATCGTTCGTTTCGTATATTGTACTGGAAATTTTATATTGTGTGTTCAAAATGGTTTTCGGCAGTGGAAATAAATTTAGAATAAGAAGGTATTATAATTATTGTTAACTTTAAATTATTTGAAGGATAATGAATAAAATCAGGTTACTTTGAATATGAATTACTTATATTACTTACTTGCAAAAGAGAATGAATTTTTAATTAACGTAAAACGAGTTAATTATGAGAAAGGAAATTGTTATTATTGTTTAAGTACTTGTGCCCATTACAGTTTGTTTTTCTTAACTTGCGAAAAAATTGTCAAAGATGAACAATTAATAATATTGACCTAAATTATAACAAAAACGACTAATTTTAAATTACTGACATAATGAAAAAGGGGTAGGCAGCGTTTGGGAAACCAACCGGTATATCTACCGGCAAGGTAGATATAATTTTAATGCTTTTTTTTTAATAAAAAAGGAAGTTCGTGACAGCATACTTAAATAAATAAAAATGTAATGTAATCTAGGTAACCTTAACCGGGAGGTTCTAAATTAAATTTAATATATCTTCAACGTAACATTAAATTAACGTTTGTAATGTAGGTTGTGATTTATTATCGAACTGACATCCATAAATGATTTTGTCATAACTTCCTCAAGATTAGCAATTCTTGAGGATATATTAATATTTAGGGGAGATAACAACATGTAAATAATATAATATCGTCACTGATTAAATTTTTCCAGGCTACTGTTTTTCTGCAATATGTTTTTTCAATATTAGCTGGGTTTTTTCCAAAAGAAACAAGTTAAAAGTATTGGTCATACATAAGTACACTATTCAACTTATTTTTCCTTTGTTTAATTTTTGCTCAAGTGATAATATTAAGGTGTTGCTTTCGCGGATAACATTTTCGTCATTATCAATAAGTCGAGTTTCCTTGTGAGACATAAATGTACACTAACCCGATAACAAAATTATCGAAAATGTGCAACTGCCATAAATATACATACATGGTACGAATTTAATACTACAAGAAAATATATTATTGTATTTAATTCAGGACACACTGTGGTCTGTCTGTAATCATCGAGCCATATCCATGCAATGAAATAATTTACTTAAATTGCATTTTTATTTGACCTTTCCAATATTATGTAAAAATGCAAATTGTATTGCAATACTTTCGTTATATTTTTCAGTATTGTATCATTTAATACAAGATCTATTCAATAAAACTTATTGAATATATATTTTCTAAACGATTACGTATAAAATTTGCTATACCTAATAGATCAATAAAATTATGTGATTTTAGAATTTTCTATTAAAATTAAATTATTTTTTTAAATTCTGGTTATTAGTTTAATCTATTAATATAGATGCATATTATAAGAAATCAATTTGAATTTTTATATCCTTTTTACGACTGGGCGTCTTTTCCTTTTGCATTTTACATAAATTAAATTTAGCTTCCTTACAATTTTAAATGCGCACTTGAAATATGTAGTAGTACTTATTTTTGATTTTACACATAAGTTGAATGGTTTCTGGTTGAGTTATAGAGTTTATACATTTTCTTCAACTTCATGGTATCTAGAAACATAACATTGAAATCCTGCAAAGTGCAGCACAAGTGGTTATATATTTGATTTAATGATTCATTAATCAACATATAGAATTTAATAAATTAGAAACTCTTTGGATAATCATAAATTTAAGAATTATTTTTTGAAACTGCAGTATTGAATAAATATCTTTCAGCAGGTACTTTCAATTTCTAAAAATTATTATTTATAATTTTTTCAAATCTAATCTAACTTCAATTTAAATTTCGATGCAAACGATTTTTATTTACTAATATAATTAACTTTCCATATCTGGGAATTTCCTTCTTAATTTTTTGGAAGAAACTTTCAATGTCATTATTTTCTTTTTGAATAATTTTAATAACATTAACTGCTTTGCCAGTTTTTATATCAAATACCTGACGGATTGCTGGGGGGGGGGAGTTGCTTTTGTTGTTAAAGTCTGTATAGGGGAAGAGGGTGGGTTTGTCTTAAAATTTCAAAATAGACATGAATAACCATCATTAAGAGTATAAGTAATTTAAAATTAATCAATAAAATTAGCATTAATATTCAATTTACTTAGGGAAATATTCCGTACCATGAAGTAGATTAGATCTTATTAATGCGTATGAGGTTTATTTAATACACATTCAATCATTAATTTAAAATTTATTTGGATCCGCAATTCTTAGGTAATTATTAAAATTAATTAATTGTGCCATTTGAATGACTTCCTTGATCTTGAAAAATTTCAAGATTATTTCGCGAATTGCGGCAACGCAGCGTGTCGAAATTTATAAAATAAAGGAATTTGCACATAGAAAGTATGTACTACATATAATGCATAATATTACAAAAAATATTAAAAAGTGAAGATGATTTACATACACCTATTGTGTAATTTTTCTTATTTTGTAGAGGAAAGGTGAAATGTTAAGTTTAAGACAACAGCCAACGACAACATTAGAAATGCAAATTCTACCAATAAAGTTTTTTGAAAGTTTTCGTAATTTAGAGTCTGAAAATATTTAAGTAATTTGGAGTTTCTAATTAATTTGCATACTCGTTTATAATAATGTATTTGATGCAATGCTAAAATTCTAGACATAAATTTGCATCTGCATTTTTGCAATATTTTTCATTTTTTTAAATTCATTATCCAGGAAGTTGCCAATTTAGAAGAAATCAAAGCAATATTTACTTTTTTGGAAAAGTTAGGAAGTTTCATTATTGTATATATCCAAAAAATATTTGTTTATTATTCGGGAAGTTGATAATTTAAAAAAACCAAAATTTACATTTTTGAAAATTTAAAGAATAGCTGTTTCCAAAAAATTGTTCTTAAATATTTAACTAAAATAGAAACTAAAACTTTTGTTTGTATTGTACTTTTGTTTACGTTTCGCATTTTACTTTAAACAATAAAACAATCGATTATTACATTATGAATGGTTTTTGTTGAATAATAGGAACACAAACAGTTACAGTTAAGTTTTTGAGTTTACGAATAATCATTTTTCTTTCCACCCACAATTCCAAACTTTGCTTCGAAGTCATTAACCTTGATTTATATTATGCGATATGTATTTATCCAAATACAAATCTTTTTCTTTAAAATAAATGTTGCGGTTTTTTTGCAACATCAAAGTTATGCTATCCTCACATCAACGCATAATTTTCTTCTCCGTTGGAATGCTTTTTATAATGACAAATGTTTGCAACTTGCGTAATAGGAAACTTTCACCTATAACCGATATGTGCCGGTATTAATTGTTTTCGATCTCTTGGTAATTAACTTTTTTTAACCTGGAAACTATAAATTTCGAGAAGAACTTAATTTCCTTTCAATTTCAATAATGCGACAAACGATACGGAAATGCACCGTCCGAACAGCATAATCGATTGAGCAATTAACTTTAATATTGCACCGGACTAATTACTAGAGGAAGTTTTATAAAGGTATTATGAAATTAATGGTACACAACATGTTTCTTGATTGATTATACACACTTACGCTTTATTCATACTTGTTTGAGAAACGGGTATGTTACGTGGAACCCAAATACCAAATTTGGCTGCTGTATTTTGCGAACCTTCGACAAAGACAGAAATTTGATATCTAACTATAATTGATTTATAAAACTATATTTTACTCAACGATGGACGACCACAAGAATTTAAATTACCAAATGGTAAAATTCACGGTTATACAATTTTCGAAAACAATCATAATCTTGTGTGACATTTTTTTTTGTCTAAAGTCAATTGAATATTTAACAGTTACAACACAATTAAAATTGAATGTTAACTACGACCTTGGTGTTAATTAATTACTTATTGGAAACTTCTGTTTATAAGACTTATTGGTATGCTAATATTTTTAGCTCTAATTTTATTAAGACATAAACTTGCTGATGTAATTTTGCATAGCGTAATACTAATTATTTTTAACATTGATAACATCTTATTTTGCAATTTCAAATATTATAAATGAAACCACATTTTTTCATGTTATTTAACACCTTTATTAATTACAAATCGTATGAAATATTATATAAAAGGGTAATTTTTAATTAAAATAAAAAAAATACATGCATTTATTTGCATAATCTTTGACTTAAAAAATTGTATATTTAATACTAAGCATTGAACTACTTATCCATTCTTTCATAAACGTCAAGGGTATCACGTAATATTTTCTTACATACTACGTAAAAATATATAACTAAATTATTTTCGAGTACTTTTCGAAAAGTGTACGTATTTATTTCATTTCTCTCTTCCAGAATTTATTCATTTTTCAAATATCCGTAATGTTATACTTAGAGAATTTACAACCACGTATTTAACACGTTTGATATCATTCTTTAATCACTTTCACAAGTACAAGCACATGTGGACTTAAAATTTGTTTCAACTTTTTTATGTAGTATTAATTAATTTCATGTTTTCATGAAAGAAAGTTATAGTGATTAAAAATGTATTGATTTTTACACGAATTCCTCTCTAGGTGCAATTTCACTTTAAAAATGCTTCAAATGTCAATTCACACCTTATAATATTCTAATTTTTAATTGAGTAAGTGATTTATATAAGTTGAAAATTTGCATATTTATACTCATAAAATTATTTTAAAATATATCTAGTCCAACCACAGAGATAATTTGAATAAAAACATCGTTGTAAATCTCCTTTATAATTTTACTCACAAATTATCGAGACATTAACGAAAGTAAAATTATTTAAAAAAATATATTTATAATAATAATTAATTATTGGTATTTTACTGTAATTGGAAAGTCGATTGCAATATTAGGTCCTCTAGGTCCGATCCACCTTTTGATATAGCATTTCAAATCAAAAAAATTATCCCAAGTATACTCGAGATTATAAATAGTTTAATTTATTTTCACCCTCTCGAAGTAAATTTTCTGTTGTTCATAAAATATTTATTGCTAGCGTACGGTGTACACGTGTACTATAATTTATTTATTCACCCTTTTAGCTATAGGAAATAAGCTATTTCGATATGCATCCTTTTGCTGTCGAGTATATTATTGTCATAATTCGATTAAATTTGCACGAATATAACACAATATTGAAAATTCTCACCAAAAGTAATTTGTTTGAAAAATCGATCAGTTTTTTGTACTTTTTTTTTAAATTTAAATTATATATTTAATCCTAAAGAAGTAGCTAATAAAAAAGACAACAATTTTGGGTAGTTTCTATAAAAGTAAATTAAGAGGTCAGAATAATTATTATTATCGTTCTCACTTAAGATGTTAATTTTATAGTTAGAACGAATGATGCTGCATGTATTTAATGATGTGTCATGTGCACTTGTAATTTTCAAAATCAATATTAGGATATAAATTTTTCAATTTATAATTTTAGCGACAGATGCTATATGTGCGAGAAAGTAAAAATAGTCCAGCTTGTTATATATTTGATAATGATGTTTATTTTAAATGCGTATGAATCAGTTAAGTTTTGTTTTTACTTGTATTTAGTTTAAAATAGCTTGGCATGCAGTTATCTGCATAGAAGTAAATAATCAATTGGCTTGCACGTTATCTTGATTTTAAAATTGAAAATGCGAACAATGCATTTCAACTTGTGCTGCTTTAGGTCTGATAGGCAAGTACTTATTTATTCATTAATTTATATTTTACACATTATCATGTCAACCACTTATTCGTTTCATCAAGTTTCAAATTTGTCCTACTTACAACCACTAGCAACATAAATTATATCCTACTTACTATAGTGCACATGTATGTAATTCATAGCCTCGCCAGTTACTGTTGTTAATTGCAAATATCATTTGTACAATATTATTTATCAGTTTTTCATGGATATTATAAACAGAATTTATGAGAAGTTTCATTTTAATTATGCTCTTACAAAATACGGTATACTATTCCAATAAGGCGATAGAAGCAATTATTTCCTTTTTTGTGTTTGGATGCCAATTTAAATTTAATTTCGCATATTTGAAAACACCCAATGCATAGCAAACAAAAATAACTCCAAATCGTAAAATTATTTTTAGGCATAATGCCACCGGTGTACTACATCAGCTTCACTTTTGCCTCGAGAGCTTTTTATTTTTTCAGTTTCAATTATACCGGTATTTGGCGAACGACGCGACGTAGAAAGTGCGTCAATTATGATCTTTTATTGGAAAATTCATTGTATATGTACAATGTACATAGTATACAAACACATTGGCACATGATAATAATCTTAAAAATTATTTGTGATATAATCATCATTCAAGTTTCTAATAAACAAGAAAAGTCTCAACATACCAGTTTAATTTTTCTGAAATAGCATCTAATTATCCACTCGTATAAGTAAGATAATAGTAAGCTAGCTTCTTTTTCGCGGTCAACACTCTCGACTTGAGCAATCAAGAGCGTCGCAAAAAAAATTAAATTTTACTTCCGCCAGTCAATTAGATATGTATCTGTTCTCTACCTACAACTCATGTATTGCACTATGAAAAACAATACTTGGATTGACAAGAACCAAGCCTATTGTTCCAAGTTCACGATTGTAAAATTATTTGCGATATCGTTATTTATTCAGTACACAATATATCATTCATTGGCTTACATACCTAACTACCTACCACTTGGTTATCTTATAGAAAATAAGAATGCACCTAATAAAAATAAAGAAATTAGGTCTTTCACACGATGTACATAAATAATATTCTATAAGTATAAAAATAAAACATTTTTATTTGTGAAATTTTAATATAATACAAACTGCCTGTAAATATTTTCATGCCGCAGACGAAACCTACAATGAAATCTTATTGTTTATAATTAGCTTTTGTAAAAATTTTGTTACAAGATATTTCTTTTTCTTAATGCCTATTAGCAATTAAATATTTTATTAGCAGTTTATATTAGTTAGCTGTAAATTTATTATTCGCCGCGATTTAGAAAGTAATTATCTTAATTAATGGTAAATTTAAAATATTTTGAGTGTAATTTACGTGAAGAAAAATTAATATTTATTGCCAAAGTTTGTCAAACATTGTTAATTAAAACTTAAACCAACTAATTACCGACTTCTCAAATAGATTTATTCTAAATATGTATTATGGAGAGATAGCGGCTATGTTGGTATTGCCTTTATTTGTAAAATACTTTAAATTGCATTTTTGAAATACAGATCATAATTTATATCAATTAAAATCATTTCGCTATATTATCTGGTGTTTGGTTACCTTTACCGGGCAAGAGAGAATGCAGAATGTTCGACATATTCGTATAAATAATTTAATGATTATCGATGTTGAGATAGTTACATAATTCACTCATGACCATTTACACACATTACATATAATTACAAGATACCTACTCCTCAGGTGGGTATTCATTTATTTACTTCATTACCTTAGAATTCATATAATAATGATCTAAATAACGATTTAAGTATTTTTGAGATCTTAGGTTATTGATACTATTTTTGTAAAAAATATTATGCAGTTTAACGCTCTGCTGCGTACTCTAATTATGATCTATTATTTAAATCGCACTTGAACTGCCAATTAAAAGTAATGTTTCTTCTTGCAATGCTCTAAAATGTAGTTAAAACACAAACTGGAAGCATAAAAGCCTTCCTTACAGACCTAGCCAAGCTGGCCAAAATAGGAGAATCCCATTGGTCGAACGAATATTGTTGTAATGTATCATATACCAAAGAAACATATTATTTAATTTTTATTACGAAAAATAAAAATAATAAAATCAATTTGATTATGAAATATAAATGTAATTATTGTGAAGAAAACGTCATTAGTATGTCTGTCTTGGAAATTAAATTAATTTATAGTATACAATGTATTTAACTATGTATTTTATTTTATATCTAAAATTCAAGATCGTGCAAAGACCTCAAAATTAAATTCCTAGTTCAAGTATACATTGCGGTTAACAATTTTTTTTTTTTTATTATTAATAAAAAAGTATTTCTGTAATTTAAAATTTATTAATACTACTAATTTACATTGTTAGAAATTCACCACATCGCATTATTTCCACTACGTTTTCAATTATTCCCAAAACAAAATTTTTTATGTTTTTAAAATTATTCTTGAGTTTTTTTATATTATAAAAAAACTTTTGTTTCTATTTCAAATTTCATATTACCTTCAAGGTATGACAAATATCATAAGATGTTAAAAATAAGAATTTTATGATAACGTAATTTTGTAACATCGGTCTGGCAAATAAATAATCCAAAAATGCAGCCTTCGGGCGGGTATCAAATATTTTTTTTAAATAAAAATGCATGACGCATCTTGTTAGGATGGTGGTTTGAGAAATTATAAAACACCTTGCGTTCGTTTGCAGTTCATTGTTACGTTAATTGTGTCTATTTATATACTGCATTTGGCCAGTATACATATTATTATATCAAATATCTTTCTAGATCTCGTAGGTACAATTTTGAATATTTATTTTTTTTTACAGTTTATTTCTGAAATTCTTAGGGAGCAAATAATTAAAGAATTTAGAACTACGAAAATGATCAAATGTTAATAGTTCCTAACCAAGTATGAGGGAAATAATAAATTCTCTAGTTTATATGCAATACATTGATTTGCTTATTTGCAATACATAATAATATACCATAATGTAATTCGCATTTTTGAGGTTATTTTGGTTGAAATCGTCCCAATATACATAATCTTATGTACATATTTTATTCTTATAAGTGGAACATTTCGGAGATATAGCTAATTAAATATATAAATTGAATATAATGAATTTATCATTAATTAATATAATCATAAAATTCCATACATACGCTCAACTTAAAATTTTAATTTTAATTTAACTCCGAAACGGCCAGTAGATATACAGTTTTAAACTAATATGTTCGTTCTTACTTTTTTTGGTTTCAATATAATACCTAAACAAAAATCGTTTTCATACAGTTAAATACATTCAAAGTTCACTTAATAATGTATGGACTGGATTTTGAATTGTTAAAGTATCAACTGTTTTGCCATCAATTATTTATAAAATGTGCATATAACGGATATTTTATTAGAGCAAAACCATTACTTTTTCTTTCAACTTTTATTATATAACTTTAATTTTTCTTACAAGAAAAGATGCTCCAACATGTGTGATTCTAACTGATGTTTTTCTTTGAGCTTAGGGTTAGATATTTTTAAATTGTATCAATACTATTTACGGTAATGCTTAGTATATTATTATAAAGCAAGATTTAATGAATAAAAAACGAAACAGTAACATATATGTATATATTGTCTTTGCCTTCAATATAAAAAAAATTACATTTAAATATTAAAATCAATTATATAGATAATAATTTTAATTTACTTGGTGTTCACTTATTACAATAATTGATATTTTATATTACTTTTAATAATTCTGTCGTACGCTGAAATTTTTAAAAATTATTGTAAATTTTATTTTATATTAAATACTTGGCGCCATAATATTATCATCTCAGTGCCAATGCGGTAAACTAACTTTCTCTTATTCGAGCATTAGTGAAGGTGATTAAAAACGATTTAAAATTGTTTTATTCGTGAATTTCCTAATAAATAATTTTGTAGAATTAATTTCAACTTGGATGCTTTCTAGTTCTGCAGAATCGCAAATATTCTTTTAAACCTTACTCGTTTACTTTCTTCTGATGCTCATTTTCACATTTTTATTGGGTACTTAATCGAATTTGTTCGTGTTTATAAATTAAAACAACCAATAAATGATGTGCCCGAGCATCCTAATAAATAATTTTTGCAATTATAGTTAATTTTAGTTTTTGTAACAATTGTCTTCTAGAAGATAGTTGCGTGTCGTGGCTTTCTATTATTACAGATGATTTTGGTATTTTGTGGTAATTATTACAAGATATATTTAAATTACCTGCTGGGTATTGAAAAAACATATTTTTCCTGCAAATACATATTATATGAATTGCCCATTGAATATGAAGATTTATCGTAGTTACCTCAGAGTATATTGCTTATGGAGCAACTCCTGTAATTTAATTTTTAGATAGATAATATTATTTATTATTAATAATACAAAGATACAAAAATAAACGACACAATAATATATGCAATTTTCAATAGTCTTAACATTCCATTGTGTATTAACAATAGTATTGTTTGCACCTCAAACTCAAGGGCAAAAAAGAAATATTCCATGATATTTAATTGATAAAGCCCGTAGTAAAAGATATTCTATCAAGTTCATCAGTTGGTGGATATACCAGTATGTAAAATTCCCACATAAACATAATTAATAATGCGATTTGAGATTTCTTATACCTTTAGGCCCAATAATTAGTCGTTCCATTTCTAAGGTTAAACTATTATGTTTTTCTTCTTGCCGTTAACTAATAATATAATTGTTTAATTAATTATTATTTGTATTGAAAACTGAAAGTTACTTTAAGAAAAAACTCAATTAACAACAAACTGAACAAGGATTCTGGAAATAATTATTTGAACACTATAAATTAAATCCGTATAAAATTAATTATTTATTAAATTTATAACAATAAGATTTTGTGATGTTATCTTTAGAATATAAATAATTATGTTCACACTTCAGTGCAAGGCTGACAATCCAATTATTGTACTAGACGAAGAGCTATCAAGATTCCATTGAAACATTTTATGTTCAATGTTCCTAGAAGAAACTATAACCGAGAATTATACAGACTATGTTGTACTTTAACAACCAATTTTGCCCAAAATTTGTAGATCCTCTTATTTTTAATTGAACTGTAAAGTTGCATTTCTGTGTTTTGAGAACCTAACGGAAATATTTCTACTTGCTCATGTTTTTCGTGATTTCTATTAATTTTTAGTTAATTCCTGCATTATTTAAACAAAAAAGGATTAAAGAATACCATAAAACTCGTTTATAGCTACTTTCTTGTTACATTTTTAAATTCCCTTTGATAGACGTTATAATATGCATTTCATGCAAACTGGGAAATTAGAAATGTATGCACACAAGATAGTATGAACATATTTATTTCACGGCACAATTTAAAAAAAATCTCATATAGAATGTGGTTATAATAAAACCACTAGAAATGTATCGCCGTACCACTGAAGTGTTTAAAAATTTAATATTATTTGTTCTTAAATTACATTAACTAGGTATATATAATTAAATATTTATAACAATTTTTTTTGCAGGAGTCATTCGAAAGCATCATATTTGGCTTCTCGTCGGGAACGAGAGAGAATAGTTCCCGATTCTGATATGGGAATTTATAAACGTACTTCATCGCCAAATGGACACATATCAAACGATCCTACGTCAGACTTTACGAAAGTTAACTCTAGGGACGCAAAATGGAGTACAAAAAATACTTTATTGCATAATAACACTAACTTAATTCGAAGACTATCCATGACTGAAAAATCAACTATACACGGAAATCATCTAGCAATGCGCTGTGATGGAAAAGAAGAATTTAGAAAAATCGTTCTGCCGGATGTTTTGCCTGTCAAAGAAAAGTTTATACCTCATAGGCCACAGTTTTCCATACGAGAAGTGGATAGTGAAAATACTTTGCAAAAGAAACCACGATCTCCTCCAAAATACACTAGCCCACCTTCATCTCCAACAAAAGCTCCTTCTAAAAATTTATCGTTGACTCCTGTGCGTAGTCCATTAAGTATATCGCCTCCCAGTACGACCTGTGTTACACCTTTGTGCAATAACATGACAACAACTTCTCCTATTAATACGTCTACTCCAAATAGTACTCATATAAAATCACCCATAAGTTCCCCATCAAGAAATTCACCTCAAGTGCCACCTATTCTCGATTCTAACCCTCATCCTACCACTCCTTGTTCATCGCCAAGTTCAATTTCGTCACCGCTTAGTAAATCGCCACCCAATTTAATTTCGGACAGTTCAACATTGTCATCTTCGAGATCTTCACCAAATTCAGATTGCACTAAACTTAAATTGTCTTGTAACTCGCCGTTAAGCCTTCCACCGTCACCTAAGCGAAATTCACCCATGATTTCTACTTCCACAAACACCCCATCACAAAATTCTCCAATACACACGCCACCCCCATCATCGCCTAAAATGTATCTAACTACTTTCCCTTCTTGCGAAGAGAGTGATATGCAACCTCCAGTTGTGGAAGGATTGCAAATGATACAAAGAACTGAAGTGATATTACGAGTTAATGTTTCTACAACGGACGCTGCTTCACAAACTGAAAAAGACGAATTATTACCTACTCCTCTGCCTACAAGAAGAAAGCTCCAAGAAGAAATTGATTGCGAAAAATTGTCATTAGATATAATCAATCAACTTCCTGATTCTGACAAACTAAAAGAACTATTACGTTAGTATTTTGAACCAATTAGTTTCGGCAATTATTTAATTAATTTTTACATTTTAGTTCCTGGTCCAGATTTTAAAAAGCCCAGCGATTACGTTAGCGGTTTATTTCGTCCGGAAGTTACATCGCGACCTAGACCTACAAATTCACCATTTCGAAGTCACACTTCGACACCTAATTGTAGTCCAACGCCATCGTTAATTAATTGTTCGCCAAGTATTAGTACGTCACTTACAACATCGCTGAGGTAAGGCTGACTTTCTTGTAAATAAATAACTGATCTAAACACACCATTTTATTTACAGTCCACTTCAGCAAGTATCGATCTTACCCAGTACAGAGCCGACAAGTCCTTTATCTCCTACTTCAACATATTTCACTACGTCAGAATCAAAAGCAAAATTTCTAACCAAGTATAGTCAGGATATGAATCAATTTAGTATTGTAAAAGATACCAAAGATTTGGATCAAAAAAAGGTAAAAAATGGTGTTTTTTTTAAAGGGACCCAACTAAAATCTACGTTCTTTTAGGTGGAACTGGTAAATCGTTTAGATCGAAAATTGGAAGTTTTACGAGATGAACAGTTAGTTGTGTCTGAGGAATGTAGAATAAATGACGAATTAGGCGAAAATGTGGAGTTTCATATGAACAAATTGGCAAGGCCTCACGAAACGGCTAAATTTCGGTTGCACGTGGAAGAAGTTGGCAAAATTACTAGTCTTTTATTGGGTTTATCGGGTAGATTAGCTCGTGCCGAAAACGCCCTTATGACCATGAGTGAAGATGATGCTGAAAGAGTAAGTATTTATTGTTTAGAACAAAGAAATGTTCATGTGACAAAACAGTTTTAACTTTATTTATTTTTCTAGCAAATATTGGAAAGCAAGAAAGACAAACTTAAGCAACAATTGGAAGAAGCCAAGGTATTAAAAGAGAGTATAGATCGACGTAGCATTAGCGTTTCTAGTATTTTATGTAGGTACTTAAATTCGGAAGAATATTCAGATTACGATCATTTTATAAATATGAAAGCTAAACTAATTATGGACTTGAGAGAGATAGGAGAAAAGATTAAATTAGGAGAAGAACAACTTGTAGCTCTTAAGGCAACTCTTACCACTTCAGACTGATGTGTAACTTTAAATTTTTTAGAAATGTATAAATTATGTACGGTATCATTCGAGTTTTATCGAGCGATTCTAGTCTTTTAACTTTTTTACAATCATCATGTGGGTCTACTGGAAAAGTTTAAATATTTTTAGACCAGAGCCCTATTCTCGAGTGCTCACGTCGCAAAATTGTAATTGCTTATAATTTTAGTTACATACATAGTTCTTTTTTAAATATTATTGCGTTGAAATTCGAGAATAGAGCTCCAGTGATTTCAGGAGATGTCTCAAGGTACTATACTTGATTCAAATTTGTAAATTATGTTGGTACTTAATATTAATGTGATTTTATAGCTGCTTGAACAAATTGAAAATATTATTTAGATACCTACCGATAAATTGAGATAATATATGGATTGAATGAGGATAAGATGTATAAAGAAAATTTAAATGTAGGGTGAACCTCGCAATATCTACTTGTACTGGCTAATATTTGTAGATTTGTTAGCTGCTTTGTAAGTCTTCATGGTGGTCTCTTACTGTTTTACGAAACAGATAAGATGATGCACCCATAAGCAGACTGGCTGTTATTATGTGCATTTTTTATATTTAAGCAAACTATTTATAAGTTGAACATCTTCCTATCAAGTATTTAATAATTAGCTAGGTCTAAAACTTGAAAATTTTTATCAGATGATTTATTACTGGAGTAGAAGCTTGTATATGTAAATGTAAATATAAAAATATCGATTAACTTAAATCGAATAGAATGGTGCTCTGGCAAATAATTTTAATGAATTGTTATATTGTGATCTGTTGTTTTAAGTCTTATGATTTTTTTCTTATCTTATTAAGATTTTTATGTTCATTTTAAGTATACTATTGAGCTATATGCTTTGCTTGAAATAAATAAATAACATTTTTCTTGTGTATAATTTCTAATTACCTCAAACTATATTATATTATAATACAAACATGAGGGGGTTGCTTCATTTTATTTTTGGGAGATTTTGATAACTAATGCAAACAAACGCTACCCCAAAGACGGTTGCATTGTGGCAATGCTTCCATCATTTTGGTAAGCTAAGAGAGAAGAGAAGGCTTTATTTATATAGTTGAATCCCACAGCTGCCACCACTGTGATAACCTGGGAAGAACTGAATCTCTAAATGAAATTTGTATTCTAAATAGTGATAGGTTTCAGGTTTGGGTTTGTACTAATTTGGGAAGACGCCACTATTAATTTTATCACGCTGTAAAACTGAAACGGAGTTAACAATCTGCAATATATAAATAGTCCTAAGAAACAACAACACAAAGCAAAAATAATAAAAGAGAAAAGTTCACAACGTTATGAAAATGTTTGGTTTGATTATTATTGTACGAAGCGTTTATACTACTACTTATAATTATTGCTGAAAATAAACAAAATAAAATACCTAAACACAATATTAATTCAAATTAAATTATAATCATGCTAAGAAACAAACCGATATAAACGAAGAGAAAATTAAACAATCAACTTCAATTTATTTATATACTTATAAGTAAAAAATTTCGGTCGTTTAGATTCCAAATAGTATCTACTATAATATAATAAACATTGTAATTTAAAATTCTATTTATTTGGAAAATAAAAATGGTAACATTAAATATTTAAAACATAAAATCTTTTGTGCGGTTTATTTTATAGAATTAAAAAGAAATTAGTACGTATTAACTGTTGATATATTTTTTTTAAAATAAGTAAACAATTTTGTAATATTAATACAAAGAGATTTACTGACTAAAGTTTTTAAAATAAGATTATTGTTGAAATTTGTAAACAAAGCAAACACTCCATAAAAGAAACGGATACTTATAATAGGTAGGTACAATAAATTTTTGAACAGATTAAATATTCAATCAATCCGACATCCAGGATAAACAAAAGTTTACTTATATCTCCAGCTTACAATCTTTCCCATAAATTTTTAACTGGGTCAGTAAAATACTGGTAACTGATTAGAACAATACTTTTAATTTCTTAATTTTTTAGCGATATTTTTAACAATAGTACAGTGAGCATCTGATTCGTCACAACTAACTAGTGGCGACGCGTTTCAAAAATGTGTTCAATGTCACCCCCGTCTCCCTTACTTATTTTTTTACAAAAACAACGACAATGTATTTAAAAACATATACAGAGATTACTGCAGTCTTTCCTAGTAATTTATTTATTTTATCACACTAGTTTTGTAACTTCTGTTTGTAACTGTTTTCGTAACTTATTCCGCAAAAATTCAAATTAAGAATTTAATTATTTACGAACAAAATTTTAGTATAACTCTAGTATACTGCTGAAAATAGTTGGTGTGCTTTTTAACTGGTCCCAGTGGATCCACCTGCAATTGTTCGAACAACTACTGAAGCTGTTGGAACAAACAGAAGTTTAAAATCGTAAAATTATAACAACACGTTGTGCAAGCAATATACAATAATTAATACACTAATTATTGCAAAAAGTTATAAATTTATTTAACAATAAACTTTCTCGGTGTAATGTCCCATTCCGGCGGTGTATAGGAAAATAGAAAACGGAAGAAAAAATGTGAGAAGAAACAAGAAATTCCTTACAAAAATGGGGTTAGCTACATACAGAACAAACATACAACACCGGTTATTGTTGACATTGGCCGACAATGCTGAACAGGGCCGTCAACCTATTGGATGTCCTGGGCACTTTATGATATGACATCGGTTGGTGATTTGGCAGAAACTAGTGGCTCCATGAATCGTGGGGTCATGGGCACTTACCCAGAGTGTCCAAAGGAAAAGAGGGGCCTGATGCTGGAAAACCAAACTCGTTTATAAGTAAGAATGCAATAAAATAAAATTAAGTAATTTAAATACGTTAATTAGGTAGGTACTTAAGTGATGGTTTTTGTGCAGATGTAGTAGGGGAGAGTTGTCTAAAATTAAAACGTACCTAAAAAGGTAGTCCTGAGCTGTTTTTAATTTGTTGTTATTTAAAATCTATCATGTTTTGAGAATTGTGGTAAGTATATCATTGCTGTTGGTAGTTTTAAACATTTTGACATTTTAATCGAAATTTATCTCAAGTTTTAGTGAAGCGATATTTTCTAATTTATGTCGCGTCCGGCTCAACTGGGGACACTATAAAGTGTGTGTAATGTATTAATTTCAAATTTATGTTTTAAGACGCAAATACATATATCTATAAAACCGAAAAACTGCGAAACCGATTAATTTACTTTAAATCATAAAAGTGAGGCATTATGAACGGAAGTTTGGTCGGAATTGGTCGAAGCCGATCATAGCTGGAGCTATTGAATCAGTTTGGGTTTGATTAAGTTTTGTTAAAATAAACAAAAAAAATTGTAATGGCATACAATTTTACATTGATTCTTATAAGTACTACCTTTTTTACCCGACCGTTCCTACAAAACGGGATACAAGTTCATTTTCAATAATTTTTTTTGTTCTTTAAAGTCAAATTAATTTTTTTAAATAAAAATCGTATTTTCAGATAGTTCAACATCCACTTTAGAGTTATGTTAACAAACAACATTTGTTTCACTACTATTAAATTTTATGCGGTAAGTTTACACATATTTGTGTTATTATTTTGGACAACTCTCATATAAAAGTTATGCATAATTTAAGTAAAGAGTTGAAAACAGTATACAAGCATAATAATCTGTTCACAAAAAATAACTAAATTTATTTATTTCGATTAGTTTCTAGGGTACTGCATGCTACCAAACTTACATAAAATAAAAAAAAATTAAATATTGTATAAAAATAAAATACACAGTAGATAAGTAGTAGGTAGCTAAGTATAAAAATAAAAATAATTTAGAAAAATAAAATAAGTTAATACTTTGTAAGCCAATGCTTGATGTCAAAGCTTTCAGCTTTATATGTATCTATATGTTATTTTGTGAAAGAAGTATTTATCTCTATGATAGATCAAACGACCAAAGCCACGGATTTACTTATTTATTGAAATATCAAAGTAAGGTTTATAATTATATTAAAAATTGAATGATTATTTAATAATTATCAAATGTGATCATTTACTTTAACCCTTACATAATTAGGAGTTTGCGTAATAACTAGAAATAGTGACGAACTCGAGGGTTAGTCAGATCAATTAAACAGTAGGTACGGGAAGTTTATGGGGTATGAAGTTTAATATTTTGGGAGTTTCATACCTAGTCCTATTCTATATTAGCACAGTATAAGTATACATACATAATATGATAACGACATCGATCTAAAAAATTAATGAAATAAATGTTATTATATTTAACGGTTTATCTAAAAAATCGATTTTTTATGATTTCGTAAAATTAGTGCGTAAAAGAAATTTGTGTGAAAACGAGTCACATTTTCCACAATTTTTGATGCACAAAGATCGGCTTTGCGTACAATATTAATTAAAATTTTTTATGAAAGTTGCTATATTTCATAACCGTTAAAATATTAAAGCATTTATTTCATCACTATGAAAAAAAATGAACGAATTAAACCTGTTGGTGCACATCATATAATTTATTTTTAAAAAGTTATTTACATTTCATTTATAAAAAAATTAATAAAATATTTTATTACTACAGATTCAGATTGGATTTCGGTTTATACCTAAACATATTAAAATAAATTAAACTACACTTAAAAGGAGATAATATTTCAATGCACTTACATAATATTCAGTTTCTAAACGTAGCTAACAACCCACCATTATGTGCTCCACTAATTTGGCGTAAATTGTCATTTCATATAAATTATTAATAACAAGCGTTTCTTTCAAAGAAATCTCAGTAACTAAACGAGGTTTGCTCAAAAATTACCTAACTCACAAGTCAATACTGTTTTCTTATGACCTTGTCTTGAAATTACTAGTTCTATAATATGTATTACCTACTTTACATTAATACTGCCTAGAAAACGCTACTTTCATTGTGCTCCTTCGTCACTGAACTTTTTTTCAAATATTTATTATCATAGTTTGTCTTCCCTTAAAAAATTTCATTCATATCTGCATCTTCTAAAATAAAATGGAAGTTCTGCTTTTTATCTCATTTGCAACTTTAATTAAAAATTTACGATCACCCGCGACTCGTAGTATAAAAATGTTTACAAATTTTCCTGCTTGTGAATATAAAAATCAGTGCAGCCATCAGTGAGCCCCTTGTTTTGTTCCACGTGCTTAATAATTCAAATCATGCAATAACAAACAGCATAAGGAGCTAAAAGGAAATTTGACTATAAAATATTTATCCTGAAAGCGTATTTTTATTTGTTTCACTCTGTTGCGGCGATCGCCCTTCAGTTATATTTCATCCCCACTAGCGCGCGCTTCCCTTTCTTAGTGTAGCGCTGCTAGCCCATTAGCGATTTGACTGCCAAGTTTGAAACATCAAATCCTTTTTACAGTCCACTCAAGGTGTTTATAGTTATAGAATAAAATAATAGTTCTAATAAAGTTGTTTTTCTACAACCATAACATCACCACATCAACATTTGGTCCAGTCGAGACGGATTGAGCTGCATATTTGTTTATTACGACAACAATACTTTGTTCATCCGAAATCAAAAATTGGCAGATACGAACCGCTCTTCAAATTATATTGTTGTATTATTGCATAATATATACATTTGCCTCATAGCAAAAAAACGGGACTATCGACGAAGGAACAACGCCACATGGTCGACTTCTTTAATCAAGTAAGTCACATTCCTTCATATCCTTATCTATATTATTTCCACCTTTTGTGAGAACAATGCTCTAGTCTTTCTCGGGTATATAATCATTATCATTAAACATTTCTTATTTCGTACACACATTTTTTTGTAATACCTGTGGTAATACTTTATCTCAACATGTCAGATAACGATTTAAAAGCATTAATAAAAAACCGAGGCAAACTAAAAGGCCTTTTGACACGGTTTAAAACCCATTTAGATAATAATCAAATAAATAAAACTGATCTAACAGCTATAGAAGAATTGCGTATCCGCCTGGATACAATTACTTCAAGTTTAGACGATTTCAATGAAATACAAAATCAAATTGAAGAATTTGATCCAAGTGAATTTTCGGATTCACATGAATTCGAACGTGAAGAATTCGAAAATAAATATTTTTTGCTAAAAGCTAAGGCACTCGCTATTCTAAAGAACGCGGATTTACAAACAAACGATTCGGACAGTGAAAGCATTCACACTGTAAATAGTAATCATTCCTCCGTTGCAAACATGCGACGAACAAGTAATTTAAATCATATTAAACTTCCTACTTTGTCTTTACCTAAATTTTCTGGTGAATACGATCAATGGATGAATTTTTACGATACATTTAAATCACTCATCAATGAAAATGACTCATTAAACGATATTCAAAAATTCCATTATTTGCGTTCAACCCTCACAGGTGAAGCAGCTTCGGTAATTCATTCGCTAGAGGTTTCTTCAGAAAATTATGAAATAGCGTGGGAACTTCTCAAAACTCGTTTTGAAAACAAATCTCTTTTAATTCACAACCACGTGAAGGCCCTTTTTGAACTAGAAAATATAAGCAAGGAATCACATGCAGCTTTGCAAAAATTACTCAATAATACTCAAAAGCACTTACGTGCTCTTAATACGCTTCAACAACCCTCATGGGACACATTAATCATTTATTTGACTACCACAAAATTTGATCCCATCACCAAACGGGAATGGAATAAAATGAGATCTGAAATAACAGAACTTCCAACGGTAGAAGAATTGTTAAATTTCCTGACAAAAAAATGTCAATTATTGGAAACACTACAAATTGGTAAAGGTCATATATTAAATGAAAAATCAAGCACGCGAGCAGCTCATATAGCAATTCAAAAACCTTCTTGTAAATTTTGTAAAGAAGAGCATCAAATCTATCTATGTCAAAATTTTCTAAAATTAACTATTTCGGAAAGAATCAACGAAATAACAAAATTAAAACTTTGCAAAAATTGCTTACGAGCTAATCACACTACCAAAAATTGCAGATCAACAGCTTCTTGTCAAAGGTGTAAGCTAAAACATAATACGCTATTACATTTAGCTACTGACGCCTCTAATGCGCAATCTACCATAGTGGAACAAATTAGTTCAAATCACACTTCTAATAATGAAGATTCTAATCAATCAGTTTCTGCTGCAGAAATGACGGTAGGATTAAATACCACACTCATTCTTACTGATAGGGTTCTTTTACCCACTGCACTTGTTTATATCTACAATAACAAGGGCTCTAGAATTAAATGTCGTCTTCTCCTTGATTCGGGTTCCCAATCCAACTTTATAACCTCGCGACTGTTTAAATATCTAGGTCTAAAAGGCGATAAAGTAAACTTTCCTATTTCAGGAATAAATAACTCCGAATCTCATGTCGTTAGCGAGACAAAAATTACTATAGAATCTCTATATAATTCCTTTAATTGTTCTATTTCATGCTTGGTTTTACCAAATATAACTCAACGCCTACCTCAACAATCATTTAATGAGAAAACCCTAAATATTCCTTCTAATTTAATGTTGGCGGATCCTAGCTTTAACAAGACCGGTGACATACAGGTACTTTTAGGTTCAGGAATTTTCTGGAAAATCTTATGCGCTGGTCAAATTTCTCTGGGTAAAAACTTGCCTATTGCAAAGGAAACACAATTGGGTTGGGTAATATCGGGTCCTATTTCAATACCACAGAATTATTCTAATTCTCAATCTTTAACTTGTTCTACGACATCTGCTAATGATAATACAGCGATCCAAGAACAGCTTTCTTTATTTTGGACAATTGAAGAAGTAAATCAATCTATACCCAAATCTCCCGATGAATTATCTTGTGAAAATCTATTTAAAAACACAACCACTCGAGACAAAAATGGTAGATTTATTGTTAGGTTGCCATATAAGGAAAACAGTTCACCCCTAGGCGAAACAACGAAACTGAAGATATAAAAACTTATCAATTAAATACAGTAACTTATGGCACAGCACCGGCGTCCTTTTTGGCAACACGGTGCCTCCTTCAAATTTCTATTGAAAATGAAAGGGAGTTTCCCGAAGCATCCTCCACTATTAAAACAGATTTTTATGTCGATGACTTAATAAGTGGAGCATCCACTCTTCAAGGTGCAATCACTATTGCCAATCAGATAAACAAATTGTTGTCCTCATCTGGCTTTATTTTAAGAAAATGGGCTTCTAATTACCCACAAATATTAAAAGATTTGCATAACACTACTGATGTCATGCAGTTTAGCGATAATGGGATAATAAAGACATTAGGGTTAGTGTGGGATTCCACATCTGATCAATTTCAATATCCAGTGACGATTGAAAATCCAAATACCATCACTAAACGTTCAATTTTAGCTACAATTAGTAAAATTTTTGATCCGCTAGGACTAATTGGCCCAATAATTATTATTGCTAAAATCATGCTTCAGAAATTATGGACTTTAAAATTAGACTGGGATCAATCGGTTCCAAAAGAAATTTCTACATTATGGTTAAACTTTCAGAGAGATCTTGAGCATCTTGACAAAATTATTATACCTAGATTTGTTTTGTCCCCGCAACCTATTCACGTGCAAATGCATGGCTTCGCTGATGCTAGCGAAACTAGTTATGGAGCTTGCATCTATTTGCGATCAATCAACGCAGATAAGACAATTTTAGTTAATTTGTGGTGCGCTAAAAGCAAGGTAGCGCCTTTAAAATCTATTTCTTTACCTCGTTTGGAGCTTTGCGCAGCTCATCTATTAGTTCGGCTTATGCATCAAGTTCGACAATGTATTAATTTCACAATCGATGATTATTATTATTGGAGCGATTCGACAATCGTCCTCGCTTGGATACATAAGCCCCCTAACGAGCTTAAAACTTTTGTCTCTAATCGGGTTGCCGATATTATAAGATTTTCTAAAGTTGAACATTGGCATCATGTTCGTAGTCAATTCAACCCGGCTGATATTATCTCCCGAGGTACAACACCACAAAAATTGGAAAATTCTTCCTTATGGTGGCACGGACCAGCTTGGTTATCCAACGAAGTTTCATTGTGGCCAAGCGAAGCTTTAAATTTAAGTCAAATTACTATTCCGGAGATGAAAGCTGTCGCCGCCTCTTCATTACATTACAACTACATTAATGAGCTTATTTTAAAATTTTCTAATATCACTCACATTCAAAGAATTTTGTCTTATTGTCTCAGATTTATAAATAACTGTTCCAAACCACCTGATACGAGAATTTCGGGTCCTTTAACAGTTTTCGAACTAAGGGCAAGTATGAATACGCTTGTAAAGGCTATACAAGAAATACATTTTTCTGATGATATAAATAAATTAAAAAATAACAAAAAATTATCATCCACCAGTAAGTTATTATCATTAAACCCCTTTCTTGACGAAAATTATCTTTTGCGGATCGGCGGTAGACTAAAAAATTCTAATCTTAATTATAATACAAAATTTCCCTCATTATTGCCATCAAAACATCATTTTGTCACACTTCTAGTACAACATTTTCATATTAAATATTTTCATTCAGGACCACAAGCAACCATATGCGCATTAAGGCAAGAATATTGGCCTCTTTCTATTACGTCTACAACAAAAAATATATTGCGACAATGTATTACATGCAAGCGCTTAAATGCCAAAAGGATAACACCTATTATGGGTGATCTTCCTAAATCTAGAATTATAGAATCATCTCGTCCATTTATTACTTGTGGTACCGATTTTGCCGGTCCATTTACTATTCGTGAGTCTATGGGTCGAGGACGCAAGACCGCAAAGGCATACCTTTGTGTTTTCGTTTGTTTCACTACTAAGGCTGTACATTTGGAGGCAGTCAGTAGCTTAACCACTTCAGCTTTTTTAGCATGTCTAAAGCGTTTCATTTCAAGACGAGGTCTTTGTAAAACAATTCATTCCGATAACGGAACAAATTTTGTGGGAGCAAATAGAGAATTAAAAAAATGGTACGATTTAGCTTCAACCGATCAACATAATAATGCTGTGTCAGATTTCTTAACTCAACTATCCATTACTTGGAATTTCATACCTGCGCGTTCTCCACATTTTGGTGGAATTTGGGAAGCTGTTGTTAAATCGGTCAAAAGGCATCTTTATCGCATTACCGGAAATCATTCGTTTACATTTGAACAACTAAGCACATTGTTCTCACAAATTGAAGCCATTCTGAATTCTAGACCTTTGATTCCTTTGTCTTCTAATCCTGACGACTACAATTTCCTCAGTCCTGCTCATTTCCTAATAGGTGACAGTATGTTGGCCTTACCAGAGCCAAAATTACTTGATGTTAATAGCAACAGACTAAAGCAATTCCAATTATTGCAACAAATGCAACAACAATTTTGGAAAAGGTGGTCACATGATTATTTAATCATTTTGCAACAGCGTCCAAAGTGGCACAAATCTATAGGATCAACATTAAAACTAGGGTCTTTGGTTCTACTACGAGACAACACACCTCCATTGAACTGGCGTATGGGACGAGTAATCAACATCCACCCAGGTGCAGATGGAACAATTCGTGTAGTTTCAGTTAAAACCTCGACCGGCATAGTTCAAAGAGCAGTGACTCAATTGTGTGAAATTATAAATGACTAATTATTATTCGAGCATTTCGTTTCTTTTTATGTATTGTATATCTTATATTTGTGTTAATGCATTACCTTTCAGCAGTTTCTTATTTTAATACTTTAATAATTTTTTATAAAAAAAAAATGTATCTTGATTATTTAAGTTTTGAATTGTATTTTTTAAATTTTTTCTGGTAACTGTTTCGCTTTTTAAAAGGTAAGTCCTTTCAAGGCGGCCGGCATGTTGCGGCGATCGCCCTTCAGTTATATTTCATCCCCACTAGCGCGCGCTTCCCTTTCTTAGTGTAGCGCTGCTAGCCCATTAGCGATTTGACTGCCAAGTTTGAAACATCAAATCCTTTTTACAGTCCACTCAAGGTGTTTATAGTTATAGAATAAAATAATAGTTCTAATAAAGTTGTTTTTCTACAACCATAACATCACCACATCAACACACTCTTTGGATAATAATATCAAAACGACAAATAATAAATATTTTTAACAGTATGAATGAAAATGACAGAAAAACTTGAAACTCGAAAACATCTTTTCTCTTTAGATCTCTACACTTTCGAAAGTGTAGGTAGGCTATCGAAAGTATAATATTTATTTTAATTTATAAAATTTGAAACTTCAAAGTGCTTTTTTAAAAGTTTTAATACCTCTAAGATGTTAACAGAGTTTTATTTATATTTCTTATTAAATTCCATCAGCTAAAAATTTTTGTTTCCACCTTCTATATTTTTTAAATAAAAGAGTTTGTGTTTGTTGCTTGAAATCATAACATGACGCTTTAGAATAAGTAGTAGTTTACGCAATGAGTGGGAAAGAAAAAAAGTCGTCATTAGTTCAAGACGAAAATATTTTGCTTGCAGATATGAAAGCATGTGGTGGCCGGTTGAGTTTAGTATACACGAAGAACAGAAAAATTCTGAGTACGACAGTTACCAGGTTGTGTTTTTAGAATAGCTGAAAAATGTCAGATTTTATGTCGGAATGGTCGGACGTGGAATGAGGAATCTGCGGCATTAGCGGTTCAAGCTCTAATTCTACAGAAATTCAGAAGCAAATATGTAAAAGCATATCTGCAATTTAAAACGTGGTGCAAAGAAAGGCGAGTGAAAAACGTAAATGAATGTTAACCCAAGCCGATGTTACTTAATTCTTGAAAGAGGCGGACGACGACACATTTTATTTAATTAAGTAATAAAATTTTACAATTTCGCTGATTTTACAAGATCTTTCATTGTTTCAGGTGGTCATGATAATTGTTAACAGCGGTGTGTATCGCAGAGAAGAACTTTGTACGAATTTAACCATAAAGTATATTACAAATAAAGTAGATTTATGTTTCTGAACTTTTCCTTCTTTCCCGCAACTTTTATAAGTGTTTGGAAAAGTTTTACTTTTCCGCACTAGAACGGAAAATAGTACTTTTCCACACACTTTTGAATTTCACAAAGTAAGAATTTATCAAACATAATTAGAAAAAAGTCATTGTGTAATGGAAACATAGTTATATTATGATTTTCTCAGTTACTACATGTAAAAATGAATATAATTTGATATAATTAAAGAAAAAATGATATATAACAAATAAAATAGTACCATTATTATTTACTAACTATTAATTATTTTGTGCAATGTAATTCTTAAATAGGGCAACGTATCGGAAAAACGTCTTGCATAAAACTGAAATCGTTCGTCCCTAACACTAACACGCTTTTCGACGCCGCCGGTCGTCGAGAGCATGGCGGCGTTCTGTATAAACCCAAACATTCATTCTCAAGTATTCTAGAGTAAATCTTTTTTAAATATTTGGTAATATTATCCTTCTATAGTTTTGACATTCTCTGTTGTCTCCAGTATCTTAAAGATACGTAGGTGTTATTTTACCTTCTATGTTAGTTTTACATCGCCTATTTTTCGTTTGTAAACTACATCATTAAATCAGGATAAATATTGCAAACTGTTTGTAATCAAGTGCACATCTAGAGTGGCTCATAAAATTGAGCGCATACTTTGTAATTACGTAATAACGTTCTCGTAAATTTTATTAGAAAAAAACTATAATTTTTTTTATTATTTGCTTGCAAAATTCATACTACATTATAATTATGGTTAATTATAAAAAAAAAATTTATGTTTAGAAAATATTTTAAATTTGATCTCAGTCGTTATATTTCATTATTTATTGACAGATTGTGCTACTGTATATTAAAAATACTAAAATATTATTAAAACAATAAAATTATTACCATTAGATAGTACAAAGTCAGTAGTGTAACTATGAGATCTGGGGCATACGTTCCAGGTTTAAAAATGGGGCTCTCAATCAATTATCTAATATAAATCGCAAATAAACATACGCTCATTAATTATTTATAGTACAAATGATAACTATAAATTCATAAAAAAGAACATTCAAATTCCAATTATGCAAAATTTTCACATTATTTATTATTATTTATTATTTTTTAACAATATTACCGCAGTTTTAGATATTTTCTTCTAAGTTTATAATATGTTCTATATTTTAATGTTTAAAAACAATACCATTTTAAAAGAAAATTATACAGAAATATATTAATATTAGTATTATAATTATTAATATTATAATCTCTTATATAAGATTCCTAAGTGGTTTAGGTAGAATAACTTAATATTAATCATAAAATGACTATCAAATTTTTTTTTTATTAATAAAACAATTAAAAACAAATTTTGAAATACTTAAACATACAGTATAATATTACATTTAATTTTTTAAATACTAAATATGTACTATAATATAATATATGAACTTGATTTTTTGTTTATAAGTATTTTGAAGAAAAAGCAACAATTTACTACAAGTGAAATAAAAAAAATTTTAATTAAATAAGTTGATTAGTTTTTGTGAGATCAACTACGATTTACGACAAACATGTAATTATAATCCAAATGAAAATCCACGTTATAAACTAAAGCAAAAGATGAAAGAGAGTAACATCAGTAACATTTCTCAAAAAATTGTATATAAAATCTCACCAGAAGTAACGAAAAAGTTGATTCGATCGTTTTCAAGACAATTATAAACCATTATGAATGGAAACAGGTATCAAACAAAATATTAATATTTTATATTTTATAATTAATAATAAATAATAAAATATGCAAGACAATATCAAAATTAAATTTAGTTTGTTTTTAGTGTAATACATAATGTATGTAGCATATGGATAACCTAGATAGTATATCAACATAACACATAATTATAACAGGAAAAAGTCTTTTAAAATTTTTGGTAATGAAGATTAAATATTGATTAGTTATGCTGTATTTCATGTCGAATTTTATTCGTTCTTATACCTCCCAATGTGCCTCAATTTTCTTATTTAAAAAATTTTCTTTATACATCTTTTGAATGATAAATTTTTTAATTTAAAATATTTTCACATGGGATTTAAGTAAATTTAAACATAGGATCGTTTGGTTACATTTTTCGCATTGAAGTCTAATACACCTCACTCGAAATCTTAGGATTTTTTAAAAAACTGTAAGGATTAGTACCTACTGACTATGTTGTTATTATAGAGATTTCAAAATTTCTCAAGGTAGTTTGCTCAAATCTGTCGTTCGATGTGGTATTAATTATTTTTAAATATTGAGTGAATCAAATATTTTAAAACAAATACTCCCAATATATACAAATTTAATAAGTTAAACAATTAATGAATTTAACTGAAAAAATCCTGTAGAACAAGTGTAACATTATAATCTAACATATCCTTTAAATGACTACGATAGGATCTCGCACTCACCGTATATTAGTCAATTTTCAAGATATCATGAAGCACGGAATCGTTATTTTATACTCCATAGAGAATTATAAAACTTCTTTGTATGAAATACCCATTTCTTTTGCAAAAAAACTTTCGCTATACAAATTGATACAAAGAAATTTTTATTAGTAGGTTTTAAGATATTTTTAGATATAATAGTATCTACAATATCTCTTATTCATAATTTCTTAACAATATCTATAGTAATTTTACTACACAGTACAGTTTCAAATACATTATAAGTTAATTAAATTCTTTTTGCTCTTCCGCGTTTTAAAAAAAAACCTGGTAGTAAATGCTGATAATATTATATTTGTGTTCTTTGATAACGTTTTCTTTGAAGTTATAAATAAGAAATTAAATTTAGCATTCCCAACAGAAAAGCTTCAAATTAAAGAAACTTAATCGGTTTTTAATACAAATTTCCTCAAATTCAAAATTTGCATTTTAATAAATTTGAACAAGCATTTTTTATTACTTCATCTGTAATTTTAACTTTAAAGGTTAGCAAAAAATATATCTGCATTCGCTAAACTAAATAATTTTTAACTTCCTGGCCCTTTGTTCAAAAGGAAACTATTGGACTGGAAATACACAAGGGAATTATAAAGTGTACGTTATTAAAAAGACCGTTCTTTTGATATGCAACAACCTAAGTAAAAAAATTAATAAGCAGGATCATGCAGGTTATATAATTGTTGCAATCCTGTAATAAATTATTTGTAAAAGAAAATGTTGGTGTATAAAAAGATTTATTCAAGATTGATATAGATGTTCCGGAGCAATCTATAAAGCTACAGGTATATATTTCATGAATTACCTACAGGAATAAAAGAAAATATAATTTCCCTTATATTTCTGTTACGCTACCTGGCGTGGCAATGTATTCATTTGAATTTGTATGTCACGTCATAAACTTGAAGTAGTATGTTTATTTTTTGTAAACGTGAGAGTTGCTTCTGCGCTACGCTTTGTTGCGCCAAAAGCTCCTGCAACCAGTGGCAAGATAGTAGCGCGCTCGATCAACAAGTCCTGCAGGACTAATAGTAAAAATTCGGGTTTCTGAAATGTCGCTGTCGGTTAAAATCAAATATTTTCAAATACCTAAATCTAAAGGAGAAAAAATTATAAAAATACAATTTCGGGGTAAGTTCTAATTATATCATACATTTTTATTAATTACCTGCCCGGTTTTAGTTAAAAAAAATTTTAGGGAAAATTAAATTCTCGATTAAATAAATTTAAAGTAGAATATTGTAGAATTAACAAAGTACACTTTTTCATTGATGTGACGTGTGTATATGAAAATGCCTATTGAAAATTGTTTTCAAACTTTAATGTGTGACTTTCCACATAGCATATAATTTCTCTATTACGAAAGAACGATTCAACTTACCCATAGTACTCTTGATGAGTAATTGAATACTAATGAGTAGTATTAATTACTTGATGAATAGTAAATTAATTAAAAGTTGTAATTAATTATGAGAATGATACAATAAATATTTCGTTTTGTATGTGCTAAGTAATTATTTGTTCAGGATAGTTAGAAAAACTTTTTTGAAATTTAAAGACAAATAATATCTAAAAGAAAAGAAGAAAATAGTAAGTTTAATTACGAACTATATCCGCTAATATTAATTTACATTAATCACACTATCTTTTATTTACTTTTACAAAATACAGGACTGTGGTGGTGCAACTATGCGCAGACAGTGCTGTGCTGCAAAATTTTGCAGAAAAGTTTTCATTTGAATTACATTGAAAACTAATTTTCAATTTTCTCACAAAAGATCGTGCTGTCATTGATAGCTTTAAAGTTATTTTCCAATATCCCAGAACAGTTTATATGTGAAATTTTAAACCTGTCGCCCTGTGGACGCCCTAGAGTCGTTTGTAATTAAATTTGTATGTTAAATTTTAAAAATATTAAAAATTGCATAAAACTTTTTCTCTTGCTCTAAAAAGCTTTGTGTATTCAATAATATATATATTTTTTTCCTGAAACACAATACAGCCCGTGTACAGTCCAATATGTAAAATACTCACATTATTATCGTGCATTATCTGTATACAAAACGCATTTTTTAAAAGTTGTTAGTTAGCATATTACCTGTTAAAAACTAATTTACCTGCTCGTAACTTTAAACTTTATTTATTTGCATGCTAATTAGATCAGTATCTTCAAACCTGGTTTGTACAGCAAAAAAAAGTAATATTTGTATTATAATTTATTATTAGTTGATGCGTGTTTGTGTTTGTTCATTGCGAACTCCAGGATTTCCCAGTTTACTTACTTCTAAAGAAATAAATTAGAACTAAAAACATAGAATATAAATTATCCTTCTTACTTTCGTACTTACAGCCGAGGGACGTGCAAATATAAATAAAAAAGCAAAATTGTATAATTTTGAAATTATTACAACCTATGTAGCTATGTATAATTATACAGACAACTTAAATCACAACAGTACATTGCAGTTGTAAAGTTGTTTTAAAATTTAATTGATGTAGTGTAAGATTGCCGACCTGTATAATCTTTTGTACAACTTTTCTTTTATTACAAACTATACAAAAAAATTTGCATATTGTAACAATACCTAGGTACTGTGCTATAATAATTATTACGTTGTAACAAAAATGTAGATAACGCATGCATTGTAAAAAATTAATGATTTAATTACATATTACGTTTGAAGTATGTAAAATTAGTATTATATACGCATTTTATACCTCGAATATAAAGTCCTTTCCATTTACACTACCCCAAACATGACTAAGTTCATAATTATGATTTAATGAAGAACAAGTTCGCCATGCATATTACATTGTTACATCCTATAATAAAATCGTATTAAGTTTCATACTAGCAATAATTTACGACATAATTATCCAAAAATTTTAAAATGTAAAGAGTAATTGAACTTTTAGTAAATATTCGCAGCATTTGGTTGACATACATAATTGAAAGCACGGGTGGATAAAAGTGGCGTGTATCAAAGTAATTTATTTTGAGTATCATACTACATAATATATCTATAAATATTTCTAATAGAAACTTTTTCATACATTTTGTTTTTACAATTAGCAAAGCAATGGTGGTGTAAATATATTAGTTTCGTATGGTTAACTTGGTATTAACGAGTTTAACTATTCGGGTGTGGTATAATTTCGGTAGGTAATGGGGTAGAACTAAAAATTGGAAAAATATTCAAAACTTAAACTGACATATTATCGTGTGGTTTTGAGTTTAAAAATGAGAGAAAACCGATCTGATTCTTGGGAATATCATAATATTTGAAAATCATGGTAATTGAGAGCATAATTTATACCTATGCGCCTAGAAATTTATGGATCATTTGCAAATTGTGAAAAAAGGACTTAAAATCTAAAAATGTAGTGCGAATACGTTATTGGTTATTTCCATAAGTCTGCTCCTTTCGCTCATTGGGTAAAGTATTGTACAAATATACAATATTTAACCGCAAATCTTTTTAATTTATTGTACATATTTATTAATACAATTTTATTAATGAAATATCAATATATAGAATACAAAAATGGATTTCTGTTACCAACAATATTTTTTATCGTTGATGATTTATGCTTTTAATCACTACAAAACAAAGTAAAATAAATATTTAAAATTCTTTTATTATTTTATCTGAAAGAAAATTGAATTACTACACCTGGTACGTGGGTAAGTTGCTTTGGAAGTTTTAATTAGTACTCGAATTTTCGGATAAAAAAACTAAAACGGTGTGAGCAAATTCGGTTTTCATGAATAGCAGCTTTTTTGGATATTGCGTTATACGGTTAGGAGATATCAGTTTATCTAAAAATTTTGCTATTTTCCATACTTTAAAGAATCACTCATATGTAAACAAATTCAAGTGCAAATTGAATTTTCTGCTTCATGCACTTCTGAAATATTATTCTAATATCGAATGAATCAATTAAATTTAAAATTTAAATTAATATCGCTATGTACAAATGTAGATATCTATTCAATAATTTTAATATAAATTTTAACGTGGTAAATACCAAATATCACTGGTATAGTTACATAACAACATTTCAGAACTCTAGCTCTTTATTATTTTTGCGATACTTTTCTGTTTCTAAAAAAAAAATAAAAATTGTACAATTCAACAATAGAACGTTCAAGAGGCCTATACCGGCACAACATCGACACTACAAAAAAAATCGGCTGATAAAACGTATTTTTAAGAGTATCTACTGTTTATTCTAGAAATAGGTTTGTAAATCCCTTTGCCGCTGGAATATTAAAATTATTGTTGAAATTGGGATCAATAATATCTACATTGCACTTACACTACCGCATGTTTTTGGATGCAATTTATCTCTCTGGTGGGCATTTTCACGATGTAGATTTCAGTATTGGTAAAGTTATACTCTTTATGATGTATAATTTAAAAGTAAACCTGACTCTTCCATCCTGTCTCCCTCGCAAGAAGCTGGCAATATTTTTGAAGTATTAATGTCAAAATACACTGAGACTTTTTTCTATAACATACTACGTTAGTAACAAGTTTGGTGTACGGTAAAATAAAATGTGCTCAAGAGTTACATGAAGAACAAAAGTAAAATAATGCTGCTCCAAGCGGTGTTTTTCATCGAATTTCAAGAGTTTTAAAACTTCTCGAGTGTAAACATTCAACGGCAGAAATTTATAATATATAATATGTATTGAGAGTAAATTTTATATAGCTCTACTAACTTTTTGATTTTTTGTGCAAATAAAAAAAATATAATTTCGGCGTATATAGTCTTTAACCGACTCAACTATAAACACTTTTAACTCAAAAAGCTGTTGAGATCAGAGAAATTAATTTTGATTATAATTTCTTTAAGAAATTTCTCAAAAAATTATTGGTTTTACTTTGAAACCTTGGGTTCATTCTTCTTTGCAGTAATTTAATCCAGGCATGGTTTTCAAATAATATTTTATATTTTAGACTTTTGTAAATTCAGTCGACTTTTTGATTTTCCTTTTAATGATACATACTATTCTTGAACAATTACCAAAATAAAATATTTAACAACAACTAATTTGTTATTTTAAGTAGATCACATAGAAGCTTTTGGTAGTTGGGCATGAAAACGAGGTTTTATGCAAATATTCGGTTTTCAGAAATGCGATACCATTAAAATTAGCAGAATAGTTGCATAAGCAAATTCAATCTATAAATATTTATTAGAATGCTTTTTGAAATTCCAATAACAATTTTTTTATACCTATACTTATGCCTACACCTAAATTGGTCATGCAGATTTATCTAGAAATGTAAAAATTTCATTTTAGTATTTTTTTCGAAAATATTTTTTTTGATAATGCAGATAAGACAATCAAAATTCCTTTGGTACAATTAAAACAATTTTAAGTTTCCTCTAAAGTTTCCCCATGTGAAAAATTTTACAATTTATTTTACAGTAATAATTGCTTACGTAGTTATAAATCTGGGCTTAAAATGTAATTAAAATATTTAGGTCCTCAAGCTACTGGCGGAGTAAGTAAGAAAAATTTTGAATGTTCTTAATTTTTTACTTTAATTAAACTTTTTTTGGTTTTGTAAGTATATTTTAATATATAATTTAATAATACAATTTTAAAATTACTAAAAAATTAATGTATCTATTTGCAATATTTGTAAATAAACTTGCTAGTTTAAGTCGTTACGACCTAATTCTTACGGTTGGTTTCTGCTATATCTGAGCTTTCAAAATCATCACTTTGACCAATTTAATTAATAACAATAAAAAATACATAAAATATTAAAAATACATTATAATTACTTCTTTGAAATTACGATAAATATGATCAAGAAGTTAATAAAACAATAAAATTAATGTCTATCAGGCAAATAAAACAATAAAAGCAATTAAAAAAGATCCATTTATTGTTCATAACTGCTACACAAATAACCCTAATAGGTACTCAAATCGCTAATAGTGGGAATGTCTATTAAAAATTGACATTTAACGAACAAATTCGTTACACCAATCTCATTTAGTTTAATTGACTCTTAAATCTACATTTTAATTAAATGACGAACGTTGATCATTTAAATTTAAATTGAGATTTTACTACAAACAAATTTGATGTACAAGATTTCAGGTGCCTAATTAAACTTGGAAAATAATCATTGATTTTAAAATCAAGAGGATATAAATGTATCATTTTGTTACCTATGTTATCTTAGGCTTAAAACGTTGCTTTTATTGGGTCAGTATTATAGTTCTGAATTACATCATTATAAACCTATAACAACATTTATTTATAATTCCCAATAATAACTATCTGTTTATCAATTTTGCTCAAATTGTTTCTTTATATCTTTAACTTCTATTTAATCTTGGTTCAAAGATTTAACTAAGATAAAAGTTTCACTCACTCTTTACCCAATCAGAGTAGCTAAAGACTAAGTTAAGCTTGAGTAACACTGGTAGTTATTGTAGTTTGCAGTAGGTATTAGCGGAAGTGATCTGACAATTTATTATAACCTTTATATCTGTGAAAATAAGGTTTATAAATTACTTATAAGTAAAGTTGTAAAGGTAATTCCTTTATGAAAAGTAATAAGGTCTTTATGAAATTTAATTAATTTTCTTTTTAATTTTTAAATTTATTTTTAATAATATATTTATTTTCTGAAATTTTTTACTATTTATAATACAGCATACCTAGATATTATATTGTCAAATATATCGATCAAATGGAGAAAAAATATTTTAATTAAAAAGTTATTGATGTTTTTTAAATAAGGCAATGTACGGTTTCGAAATTTTTTCGAAAAAGTTCAATTTTAGGAATTTTATTCTACGTTATGTGACTTTCCTGTATAATATGATCTTATGGTATTATACAACTCCAAATTCGCTTAAATAATAATTTATAATATTATTCAAATTACCTATACCCAAACAAATCGATAATAGTCAAGTGAAAATCTGTAATCCCGCTATTGCCTACGCTATTAATGTAGAATTTAAGTAAAATTTGTAATAGTAAAATTAACCAGAAAAGGAAAATCATAAAAGAAATTTTCTGTGGGTTTTATTATTTTTATTAGCAATAGTATAGAAATGCCATAAAATGTGGAAGGTGGGCAAGTACAGACTTGGATTCATTTGGAACCGTTTCCAATAAATTACAATTATCGCTTAACCTGGCAACCAAATGGTATGTACTACAATAATATTTTATTTATTTATTGCTATGCAGAAAGCTGAAGTTACGGAAATTATTCAAGTCAGTGAAATTTAAATCGTCCATTTATCTATTCAAAAAAATTAATTTTTAGAAACGAATTTGGAGTTTCATTGTTTAAAGAAAATATGTTGCATGAATTAGTATTGGTAATTTTCTCGGATGCCAGTACTTCCAGTTCAATCTATATCCAAGGTCGTTATATTGAGCAATAACAACATACTACTGGCTGCAAGCAGATAATGAATACTTTAAACTTTAATCTGACCCAGTTTTATTTAATACTATAGAGCAATTAATTATTATTCCAAAAATTTAATTTGCCTATCGACTGAAAATTACATCCAATCAACGAGGACCTGAAATAAATTAGCTGCTCGAAAATTTTAAAGGAAATTCAAAATGAATATCAAACTTTACAATTTAGTATCAAAGTACCTAATCAATGAGATTGGATATTAACAGTCGAACATCCGGCCCATTTATACAGAATTGGGGATGTACAGAGTGCAGTACAAACTGCAAAGTCAGCAAATAAAATATTCGCAACGAATCAAAATTTGTTATATGTGGTGTAAGAAGTCAATACTTAATAAACTACCAAATTCTAAACGGTTTTGTCAATGTCAAGGATATTACTCGATACAATAAAATCAATTTGAAAACTGTTTAGATTATGTTATATCAAGATTAGATTTTGTCTACTATACCAAGAATATTGTAATAAAATCAGTTTGATAACTGGATATCCGCTGTTTGTATTATGTTATGAAACTTTTTCTTCAAGTTTAATTAATTATACATATGAAGGATTTATATAATGGAACAAAATCAATACTCCTTTTAAGGTTTCTTTGCTGCAGCAGGAAACAGTATCGCGATTTTCCAATATCACTAAAAATGGAGTTAGATTTTTTAATTATAATAAAATTTTATTATAAGTAACCAAGTAGTCCAATTCAATTCGAAAAGTTTTGATATTATATAATATTAAACAAAATGTAAACAATTTGAATAGCACTTCCAATTGAACCAGTTGTAATGAAAAGAAATTTCACACGTTTATTATTTAGACGTAACACTGTTAGTAATGCAATAACCAAAGAAAAGATGAGGAATTAAATTGCTGTTACTCGAAGCAGCATACGAGAAATCTAGCACAATATTAAATTCCACTCATAAAGGAGTGCAGTTGCAAATAGAAAAATTCAACAACTATGTACGAGTACAACCGGAATATTTAAAATTCCGGTTAAAACAAATATTCTAGAAATTCTAGAGAGAATATAAAATAATAACTTGGCTTTCTGGCACTTAATTGATGAAAATAAGTTCTTTCTAATTTCAAACAAATATTTATTTAATTGATTTAAGCAAATTATTAATAAAAGTAAAATGATGAAAGAAAACATGAAACCAATTATAAAAACATTATGACTGTATTTTAAAATATTAATTTCCATAATTATTTTTTCGTTTTTAAAATTTTATGTAATTAATTTTCATACTATGCGACCGTCTCCATTGTCATGTTTTTTCTTAACCGACGGCAGTATTAACAAATATTGTTTAATATAAACAATTTAAAATTTATATATTTTTGAATTTAAATTTTTATATCAGCAAAAGATTTTCATTTGTCGCTATAATTTTTTGTGTGCAGTTGCTGAGCTTTTACTCTACACTACAATGTCAATAATTTTACCGTAATTGTAATTACGGTATTAATAATTTAAAAAAATAAAAGTTTAATTAATATTTAGAATACATATAGAACAAAATATAAATTGTTCGTAACTAAATCGTAAAATTGATTATTTTATAAACTACAATCTTGCATTCATTTTTACATATTTAATTTTTTTTAGCAGTTGTAATATTTCAATAAACTATTTATGGTTTTGTTTCGCTGTGCTATTGAAATACTAAACCATTGATATATTTAATACTTACTGCTTATAGATCTATAAAAATAATTTATTATTTATGTACTAATGGAAGCTTTTGTAATTATCCTGCTTACAGGTAAAATATGGATTTGTTTAAAAATTACAGCGACATAATATTAAACACAGTAAACAGATATAATCAGCAAATATTTTTAAATAAACAATAATATTAAAAAAAAACATTACTTAGGTACTAAAATACACAAACTTTTCACATTATAAAATACACTGCAAAATTTCATAATATTTGATTCAGCCTAATAACTTTTAAATAAAATGAAATAAATAACATTTCGAAACAATAAATTAGAAATTAATCCCTGAAATTTTTTACGATGGTGTGGAAAATCATATTAGCTAAAAGTAAGGTTTTTTGAGTTGTAAGCCCCGAGGCAGTTGTTCCTGCTGCCCCCACACACCGACAATAAATTTTTGCTCTTACAATTTGCAATTTAGTAGGTACCTACCAACTTCAATTAATCATTTACTCGTAAATGGTGTGTAGTATAATTTATTTCAATGCGTGTGTAGCTTGACACGCAATGGAATTTCATAGAGATAATATTTTTTAAACTAATGAATTTGCAGTAATGATTATAATAAAAATTAGAAAATGTCGCAGTCAAAAGTCTAAATGCAAAAACGGTTATTGAAATAGTTGTTATCAAAGCGTTGTGTTACATTGTCATATACATACATAATATAATAAATACAATACAATAGTCATTGTTAGTGTTCGTAATAATAACAATAAAACGGTTTGTTGTAAAATAAAATATAATTATTGTAATACTATCTACAAAATTTTCAATAATCGGTTTTGTACATTTTCTATGTGAAGATATATATCTTAAGTATATCTCCTATGTTAACTATTATTAACATATGTTAAAAATAACAAATAGATGACAAGTACTGTATTTGATCGTATTTTAATGAATAAATATCTATTAATCAGTAAAACTAGTTTTGTATCAGGACTTTTAAGTCGGCTCGTACTGGACTTCAGTAAAGATCCACTTTTCATCCGGTTAAGTAACAAAATACTACTATACATTTTCAAGATCGACAAAATCTAAGCAGAACTTAATTCTAAAATATTAAATTCAATTTGGAATTTTGCAAAATTTTGAAAAATGCTCTATTTGATTTAGAAATTTTTTATTAATTTTATTAAAGGCTCATTTTATTCAGAACAGATGACGGGAAAAGAATTTAAGTGCGTTAAACACTTGGCGGATTTCTGTGTGGAATAATAAAATTATCATTCACTGAAAGCAGTCAAACGTAAATGTTATTTTATTTGTTTTTACTTGTAAAATTTCATATAAATATATATATAACTAAATTATTTATGTGAAGATATGTTGAAATTTTAGAAAACCCGCACGCATAAAATCTTTAGATTTTATATTTATGTTGTATTTTACGTTGACGTTTATATTACTATAAATTCTACAATATGTATTAAATATCTACATAGATAGATATTTTTTCAAATATATTCAAACCTCGTATGTACGAGGTAAGATAAGTAGGTATGTTTCAGATATATCTACATAATATATTTTTATTTAATAAAATAATTATTATGCTTTCAGAATTTTCAAAATTTTAAAATTGTTTGCAGTTATACGCAAACATAATTATATTTTAACATTGCTAATTTCTACGTATAGTTATACTTGATATTGAATCTTGCTTATAGTAGTTAGGTACACACACTATGAATGTTATTAATATTATATTAGTTCTACTTAATGGATGCCAATCGATCTCGATGTATAATTAGGTCATATATTTTGCATAAAGACAATAATATACTTACGCAAGAATTTTTTTAATAAAGTATTTCGTTTAGTTAAAACAGATTTATTTTTAGCATATCATAACGACCTATATTCGCTTTGACCGAATTTCTGTTTTACATATTTGATACATTTTGAATGACTGCGTCAATAATTAATTTCCAAATTATTAAAAGACTAATCATTAATTTTTCCAACATTCAAAGTAAGTCTGGGGATGGTTCCCAAAAGCAAAACATATTCATATGTATATGAAAAACAGTAATAAATCTACTAAAAATTGAATCAGTTTTAGTAGATAAAAATAAATCTAGAAATACATAGAGGATTTTCCCAAGTGTTTTGAAGATACTTCAAAGGAGGTAGAATTTTTGACTTATTCTAAGACTGAACATGATGTATTTAACAAGGCTTTGTTCCTTTAAAAAAAATTATCTTTTTAATATATTAAAAAAACAATTATATTATTAATATGTATATCCTATAGAATAAATATATAATTATGTTAAAAATTTAAAAAATTAAGGGCAAGATTCTTATTCAGCCGAATAAAAACTTTTGTACTTCAATAACTGCATGTTTTTTAAATGCTAATTTCATGTTAATATTAAAATAGCATTTCTTATGTTGATTTTAGAATTACATTTAAACGGAATAGCGTTTGAAACAAAAACCCCACCGAACTGACTATACTGCAGGCAGCGCTGCAAAGAATAGATAAATGATCCTTCTGCAAACAAGTGGTATTTCATGTCGTTTACCAAATTAATAAAACAACTTAGGGTGCTTCAGAGAAAACAAATTTTTTTGTTCTTTTTGTGATAGATATGGTTATACCTACTGAGTTCTTTGCAATAACAAGTTTATTTTTAGATTTTATATTTGTTGAATATAAGTATTTAATGTAGTTATGTCATTTTCTAATTTGAAAATTTGAACGTACCTATCTACTTCTATTACTGTACTATATAATATTTGTTTGCAAAAAAATTATCTGCATCTTTTTTGTTCTCTTCTGCGAAAACATAATTATTCACATAAAAATGTTTCGAATTTTGTGCCAATATTTCAAAGCAAAAGTCTTTGCAAAGTAACACGTAACCTTTAAAGTTTGATACCTTCCAAAATTTTTGTCGTAAAATTGTTAATGTTATTTATTTAAGTATGTATATCATTTGAATACCTTTTATTTGAATTTGTATCGACTGCTATTTATGTTGTAACACAGAAAATGAAATCGATTTAAGTTTGCGCTTGTAGACTTCCGTGTGCAATACAATATTGTTTTAGAATATCTTTGCATACGAAATAAGCGACTAGTGTTCAAATTTTCTTATTGCATTTCTATAAAATTTGAAATCATCAGTAAATCAAAACTTCCTGCCAACTATTTTCTATGTTAAAATGACTCGAAAAAATTGTAGTTGAATAAATAAATTTGAACCAAGGTTTGCTATGTAGGTGTACAAACTTAATTGCTTCATTTTTCCAGTACGGTATACTTTTTATAATATATCGCGTTTAATTAAAAATATTGTACTAAGTTATCCTTATGCAAGCCAGTCTATAAGGATTTTGTTGTAGAAATAATTTGAAGTAAAACTGGAGTAAATTGTATTACAATTTTAAGCATTTTAATTAGAACTTTAAATTCTGCTCTTATAATAACTGAAAATTTTTGCCTCGTATTTCCTACCTGATGATTATCCAGTAAGTCGAAAACGTCTACCCAATAATGGCATTTCCACTTGTTTACAAGAAAAATCATCTAATCAAATATAAAATATTAACTTGTGAAATATATTAGTCCAATCAAAATATTAGTTTATATATTTTCTATATTTTTTTTATTTTATCTATACGTACTACTTAATTTAGAAAAAAACAATTTTAATAAACCAAAGTGTCATAATAACGTAATATCAAACCTAAGAGCTATGTATAGACCAAAATGAATTTTTAGCAGAGAAAATAAAAACACTGGCTGGTAGAGTGATAACAAACGTGACGAAGAGAGCATGAAATTGCACGATAAAACTGAACTAACACTGTATGCATGCACACGAAGTAATTTAAAATATCACAAACACCCTTGTACTTTCATTTTATATGTACTTAGCACTAAATGGTAAAAAACGACATGGTTAAGTAAGTTTTGTAATAAATTATTGGAAAGGTAATATTCATTTAAGATAATTTATTTTCTTTATTATTTTTCAATCTATGTTATAAATCACACTTTGGGGATTCTAGTCTATACGAGAAAGAAATGTGATAATTAATGATAAACTCAAGCCTTAAATTATATATTATGTTGTTAAACAATGTTTATTCGGGGATTATTATTTAGTAAGAAACAATTATTTGCAAGTTCGAATGTTACATTTGTCTGATATTATTTACTAACGGATTTACTTTATTTGCAAAATAGATAGGAGTATTAGGTAAGGAGTTTCAGTATTTTGTAGAACTGCAAACATTCTATTTCTTGTTAATGCCAAAAACGTCACGTGACACTTTTCGAACGACCATGTAGATTGAAAAACTATACATAACTTTCTTAGTAAAAGCAATTTTTTTTAAATCATAGGTATTAAATCTGAACATGTCGATGTCCGTTATATAGTCTACCAATTGCCACCTATCGTTTTCATCTAGTCACGTCATTAATTCGATCCCGAAGAGATCGAAAAATATCTGGAACGATAAATAAAAATCCCGAGAGGATAAAAAATTACAAGTATTCCGAACAGAGTAGTTTTTGATGAAATTCGCAGGCTGTAAACCATTATATTAAGTTAGTCCAGCTTTTTTTCGGTTTGCTTACCAAAATTTCATCCCAACTTACAAAGTGTAAAACGATCAGTTGTAGCAAAGAAATTCGTTCATTTTGCGACACTTTCACAGAGTTAATATAAGATTGATCCAACATTCGCTCTGCTAATACTTGCAAGTTTAAATTTACTTGTGTAGAAGTTTTCATGCCACCTAAACTTGTTTGTTTAACTATACTCGTACTACCGAAGTTAGTTTCAAGTTCATAATGAAGTAATTTTGTATTTTAATTATATCTACTAATTACCAAAACCACGCTATTCGAATTTATATAATATGTATTCCTTGTGTGTTTTCAATTTGCAGTCTTAATGAATTTATGATTAAATACTTTCCCTTTCGTGATTGGCTCTATTCACATTTTTAGCCGAAGAACTACATTTTTTAATTTTTACATTTAAATAAATTAAGAGGGAGAGCTGCATTTCTACAGGGTAGCGTTACGAAAGGACAGTTATTGTTCAGCTGCAAGACAAGTTTTCGATGGAAATTGCTAAGCTTATATTTATTTTTCATTTTGCCAATAATACAGAACTAAAGGATTGCTATGTCACGTGTGAAATGTAATAAATGAAACAGCCGTCTGCTATATTAAGGTTTCCGAACAGAATTATTTTTTTTTAATTTTTCAGTGAATATTAATCCTCGAAATGAATCTAAGCAAAAAGCAAACATCAACAATGTAAATTTTATTGATCGCAAGCTTAACTATTAAGTGTTTATTTATTTAGTAAAATAAAAGTATTATAAAATTATATCACTTTAATTAAAAATTTCTACTTCAAATTATTAAGACCCAATTTTTCATGGAATAAAAAAGAGCGAGTAAATTATTCGTATCTACTAGAACAAGTTTTAAACAAAATACATGTAGGTACCTACTCGAGCAAGTAAAAAATATTTCTCCCTATATTATATGACTATCCTATACACTATATTCGGCGAGTTCACCATTCTTAGTTGTTAATAGACATAGTTCTTCATTGTAATCGACAATTTTCCTGAATAGAAAGACTTTAAACAATAGCGAGGTTCTAACTCCACAGGTTTTTTAGTTGAAACCTAACATATAAGACAATCGATGTATCGCTAGTTCGTGTAATTATTCTAACAATAGACATTGTAGACAGTAGATATTTGAAAATGACGTATTATCCTAAAATAAGGGTATGATGCAAAGCGGGACGAAACAAATAATAAATAAAGTAAAGATTAATTCGAGGACTTTCTACCTGTTTAGTCGGAAAAAAGGCAATTTTATATATTCTATTAGGTAATAATTGGTATATTAATTAATGTTCAACACGCGAATATCAAATTCACAAAAAAAATTAATAAGAGTATCAATTATTTCGATCCAACTACTTTTAAAGATAATTTCAGCTGAAGCTTGGTTACAAGTCTTTAAATAGTTCAGAACACCTTTTTGCTCAAAATGTTTCGCATTTCTCAATCATTTTACAAGAATTCCGTTAGGTAAAGTCAATATTATCGAACTAGATGTAAAACCGATGTTAAATTTAATAATTTTTAAAATAAAATTTAAGATTTTTTGTATTACGTAGTAGCAAATGTAGTAGGTATATTGAAAATATTATATTGTGCATTAACTTAATATTTAAAAAATTAAGGGACCCTAAAATATGTTCTGCACTCAGAGCATGTGAAAAGCTAGTTACGGCACTGTCTATGTATATTGATTAAATATAATTTATAAAGGTATAAATTAGGTTGTCTTTGCAAAAGCAGTATCCATTCTATTTATTTTAACTTAATAATTTGAATGATTAATAAATTGCATTACTGTAAATCATTTTCATTCATCGAAAAAATTAATTCAATTTTCCAAAACCATATAAATAATTCATAACTTGCAAAGTAGATATTACTTATAAATTAAAAATGTATTAGCTGGGTGCACATGTACAATAAAATAAAATGAAAAATTTTATTATTGATATAGCTTTTTCTTCTTTTATCGACCATTTTGTTAATTCTACATAAATACATAATATGTAGATAGCTTCTGACTTTAAAAATTAAATTTTTTGAATTGTGTTTATTTGTTATTAAGTATACATACTATGTCCACAAAAACAAAAAGTTAATTTAAAGTGTGTAAACAGCTACCTACTAGTGTATGTATGCACTTGCTTTGTGTGTGTTTTAAATGATTTAATTCAATTAAATTATTAAATATATCAGGGGTTTTGGGACATTGCAAGCGAATCATCAAGTTTATTTTAACACAATTTCGTAATAAACGTATTTTGAATTAAAGTTTGGAGAAGTGGCCGTAAATAAAAAGAAAAATGAGTAATACCAAATAATATAACAATAAAATAACAGATCTAAAATCAAAAATTTATATATGCAGGTTTGTAATATTATTAAATTAAAAGTTTTAAAATGAAATTCTTCAATTCAACATAAAATGGAAACGAAAACATCCGCAATATATTTAATATTAATCAGATAAATTTTTGTTACACAGATTGTATGTTAAAAAAAAAAAAATCCTGAGTCACACTAGGTAAATGTAAATTCCTTTTTCTATGAGAAAGAACTCGGCGAATGTTCAGCAGGGACCAATAAAAGCTCATTATGAAGATCAGCACTTACTGGGAATAGCTGAAACCGTATAATCAGACAGTGAACAAGTTTGACGGTTCCACTGTTAGTCGGTAATACCTGTATCGGTTGGAAAATTAATGGTTTGCAATTCTGTTGCTGTTAATGAAAAGTTTTTGCATATTTTATTTTATGCATCGCATTTTAAAAATATTTTATGCATATTTAACGAGGTCATCAATTCTGTAATAGGACATGAACTTAGGTAAGAGTAGATTTAAATCAGTTTTCCCAATTCATCTCATTTTATGTGCTAGAATCTACGGAAATTTGATGAAACGGATTAGAAGAATTTAATTGACGTCCCTTGATTGCTGCACGCGAAATATAAAACTGAAATGAGCGTAAAAGTTCTGAAGATAATTAAACTTTCTACGCGTCTTTTATACATATAAGCAATTTCATAGGATGCACGAAATCGTCATAAATATTGAAAGAAGTAGTTGAGTTTTCAAAACATATCTCGCAATCACAACTTTGCTATTGTACTTGGAATTGCACACAGGCAAACGTGGCGTAGGCAATTCTTCTATTGTAAGAATTTAAAAATTACTTGGGTTAATAATAAATAATTGAATAAGGTTATTTGCAAATGGCAATTTTGTTATAGATTCGAATTTTTTTAAATTTATAGCACACTTAGGTGTGAATAGATGTGAAAGTACACAGATATAGGGGGGGGGTTCTCATTAAGTTTGCAAGGCCCTGTAAGTATCCATTGTAGTTTCTAAATGTTTAAACAAATTTATGACTTTACCATCAAGAGTTATTATTATGTTGTTATTTAACTTAATTATTTCGCTACTTTAATATTAAATTTGCGCTTACTAAGCTATACTCGTACTTGCATATTTCATATACATATAAGATGAGTCCTATTTACCGAAAAACTAGGATAATGTAAACTAAGTTGGAGGAAGTTAGATAAAAACGTGTTCTATTTACAACTTTGCAACTCGGAGAAAGTTAGATTTTATTATTGTTTTATGTTTCTTCTTACTTCGATTAAGGTACATTAAAACTTGATTAAGTTCACATATCAATTTAAAAGATTATGACATTAACTTAACATTTTTCCAAGCGGAGTTAAATTGTCTTATTAGTTGAACAAAGCAATGCTATGACTAAAATTTTATCTACACAAAGATAACAGACGGCACTGAAGTAGTACTTTATGATTTTTCGTTGACAGCAAAGTAAAACAATTGTTTTCACAAAAAGAGAGATTTTTATGTTTGAAAAATGAATAGCATTAAGGGTGAGATAAGCGCAAGTGAGATGCAAGTATATTTTGAGACGTGTAAGAGAGAGACAGGTACGTTTTCAGAGTTTCTCTGTAATCACTGGCGTGACTAACATTGGTAATTAAAAAATACATGTATAGTACGAAACAATGCTATAATGTACACATTACTTCTTAACTATGTTTATTTTTCCATTTTCTAAAAGAGAATTTTGTAATTCCAAACTAAAAAGACAAATAAAAGGACAAATTTTGGTCAACTTTAATCAGCTGTTAGCTAACCTAACCATTAAAAGCAAAACAAGATACCAATTGAAATAAAACGAGAATGTAGAAATTTAAAAAATAAAGAATAAGAGTAATACTAAGTATACTACATTATGTAGGTAACTGTTATATAAACATTAAATAATGTAAAGAAAAGAAGATTAAAAAAAACAACAAAGTTTTGTACATTTCATAATTATTGTAATTGATTTATTGAATCAAATAATATTTATTTGATAATACTTAATAAAAATTAACTTTTCCTCATTTTCTCATTTTCCTACTGTAATTTATTAAAATGTAAAACAGTAAAAAGGTAAGACTAAAGATTCTCCTAGTTATATTGAATATGAACGCATAAAAAGTAATGATAAAAAACTTACAACTAATTAAAAAAAGTGTTTTCGCCCGGGATCGAACCGGGGACCTTCCGCGTGTTAGGCGGATGTGATAACCACTACACCACGAAAACTTATTGACAATGTAATCGATTGCTTGAAATTCGAACTGTGTGCTCTCATTCTAATATTATACAACCGGCTGTTCTTTAATTTAAAAAAAAATCTATATATTATCTTTGTTCGCTGATCAGAGCTAAAATGAATGATACTAGCAAAACTTAGCAAATACAAAGAATTCATTGTATTTAAATTGAACTGTGGTGGGTACATACCCTATTTTTCGGGAAAACACTTGATATAGATGTCCAACCTTAGAACCAAATAATGTTAGATAAAGTGAACATACCATATTATGTATATTATATTCGATTGGCAATACTGAAATTATTTATATTAATTTGTATGTCAGTCGAATTATTTCTGTTGATAAAATAACAGCGTTTTACTATTGTTGTTGACTATGTTTTTATGTAAATACCAGATTTGTTCTTTCTCAAACACATTTATATAAAAATTTGCCTTCTGGGAGGTTCGTCCGTTTCCTTGTACACTTCTGCAACCAACATCGAGAATTTTGTTTTTTTTTGCTATACCTGCATGTTTTCCGACTGTTCGGGCTGAAAACACAAATTTGCCTAAATTTACAAGTTAAAATATATTTTAAAATTAATTTAATTTAATATTTATGTACCTATTAGCTTGTTAGATTAAAATTTTTAATACTGTACGAACTAAAAGTTATATTTTTGGTTGTAATAATAAAAATATAGCGACGAAAGAGGAATATAATGATTTAACAGAAAGCATTCATGACAAATTAATTTGCATACAGGCGTATAGAATTAAGCCTTCAATAAAATGTTATTACTAATTATTTTTGTATTCGTTTGATCTTTGATGTATAATAGATAATATTTCCTTAAAATTTTTCTTAAAACATCGTCTTCAAAATACCCGAGCTTTATCGAAGTTGACACCATTCACTGAACTACCCACCAAAAAAAAAATTTGAAATTGTACGCTGTGTGTTAAAATCAACCAATTTATTATATCAACGTTAAGCATTTTTACTACAGTTCCATTTTTATTTGCTATTTCAAAAAATTGTATCTAACGAAATTCCTGCATTATAGCGAAATGTATAATGTGACAGTAAAAAAAACTAAATTAATTAATACATCTTTGTCAAGTTTCCATTACTTCTTGTTAAATTTGAGTTTGAAATTGAATTTTTCTTTATATTCTTACAACCTGATTAATTACTTCAACATGTCCAGATAGACGAGCAAGATAGTAAGTAGCAAAAAAATATAGTTGAAACTTAGCTAATTTTGTGAAACGCAGTTAATTTATTGCAAGATGCTTTTTTTATAAATTTTATTCAAGCGTATTTCGTAATAATCAAGCATAATAATTACAGCTAACATGTTTACATTTGATAACTTAATTTTGTTGATTTTCTTAGTAAAACAAAATTAAATTAGTTTTTACTACTTGATGTTGAACAATATTTGTCCAACCAACAGAAAGTCGTTTAACAAATATTTTTCTTTTGTAATTTATATTAGCAGAATAAAAATTAAAAATATCTCTGTATTCTGTAAATATACATAATAATACCTAATGCATTTTTTGCTATATTATGTCTATGTCAAAGTTTCTGTTATTTATCATACTTTATCCTTCCATAATTTAGAAACTGCACATGTCAAGTTAATTGATTAATTATAACGTAAAGCTTTAAGCGCAGATTCTATACAGGCAATACCTGTAGAATAATTTTTGATTAATTGTTGCTAGATAAATATTATAACCGCAAATAATGTTTAAATTGTTTTAAACGACATAAATATCAGAATTAATCTCAAATTTTGAATGATGTGTGAGGAAAAGTCCATGTCAAAACTTAAATTAAATTTGCTAAATAAAGCGACTCGGAAAAGTTAATGTTGACTTTTTATTTTCTTACATAATAATTGGATTTTCTAAATTGCTCCAAGATAATAATTGCATTAATGTATAATAACCCTTACCTATAACTTTTCCAACTAATATAAAATATAAACAACTTTTAATATAACTTCTTAATAATACAATTTTATGTATTACTTCGAAGTTGTAAATGCCTACGTTGTTTTCTACTACATACCTAATATATTATGTACATAAATACAGTATACATATACCTTGATGTATTGAAAGCTAAAATAATTAAATAATCATTTATGTGTTTACCTCTATACGTATGACAATGTTCGAAAATAATATTAACAATTTTAATGGAAGTTGCTGAAATTTGAACAAACTGTATTTTTAGATAATTTAAAAAGTTACGTCCCGGTTTTTTTGTTTTCGTTTCAACTTTTAAATTGCTTGTTCTAAAACCTGAAGATATGTGTAAAAGGATTATTTCTTAAATCTATTATACTTTACAAGAATATTATAGTAAGTATATCTACTCATAACAATTTTAGAAACTTGAACCAACAACTTAACTGAGTGCTAAAATATTTTAATTTTAACTCTATGTTCGATAGATTTTTAGAAAATTTATTTATTCTCTGTAATGGCAGGATTACAAAGTTTCCTTGAAAGGCAAAAGAAGATAATAAAAAACGTTGGAAAATAATTTGATATTATTGAACATCATTTCTATCAAATTACTTGATGCAAATTTATAATAATTATTTGATCTCTAGATATTATGGACATCTACTGCAAGTTTAGAGATAGTAATCAGAAAAATGCAAAAACTTTTGCACTTATCGTTTATCGAATTGTTTACGTTTTAAATTTTCATTTTGACATTTTTACTCGAACCCAACAAATCACACGGGAGTCGCTTCAGGTTACGACTCGACTAACATAAAAAAATATTGTTCAAGTACAATTTACGTACCTAAGGTACTATAACTTAAAAACAAGGGTTTAAATTAATTCAAATTACGAAGCATAAAAGATGTTTATCCAAGTGAAATACGTAGTAGATAAAACCAAGTGTTTCGGTTAGATTGACATATTATTTTATATACGCTGAAGTATTCCCAAAAGTTTTCACTTTATTGTAATAATTAAGTACGACAGTCTTACCGGTAGAAAATTTTCGCAATTTTTATTGTTAAATAAAATCGATACATCACAAAAGGTTTTCTTCTTGCGCATCTAAGAAATTTAGTCGCTTAGACCATTAAATTGCGATTGGGGATTCACACCATTATTGCATTAATATTCACTAATTAAATTTTGATTTGATAATATTAAAATAACTTATTTATATTGTTTTAGTTTCATTCGTAAAATATTGTGTTGACTAATTTTATAGAAGATACTACAAAAGTTGATTTTTTAAAATTGCTGAATATTGAAAAACAATAAATTATAATATTAGTTTGACCTCAACTGTCAGTTTAAAATTTTTAATTTACCCCATCGTTCGATAATTTGTGCCAATTGATAACCAAAAGTGCGTAAGCTTACAATTTGAACACGGTTTTTGTACGTGCACGCTATTTATTACACCATCACGTCACAAATGATGTATATAAGGCCTGATGTATTGTAATAATTACAAAAGCGGGAATACGTAATGATGTAAATTGATTATTTTTTTAAATAATATTGTACAGATTTCAGAAGAAAGTTACTGCTTATTTACTCTTAAAATTTTAATTTTTCCATTTTACTGCAAGTGGGGTTACACTTCCTCTGTATCCTCAGTATATTTTTTCATTCACGAATGCTATGACTTGGATTTAAAAATCGATATTGGGGTGAAAACGGCAGTTTTTAATTCTAAAACAATAACTTCTTTGTTTTAAGTTTTCGAGTAATTAAAATTCTTAAATTAAATAAATAAGTCGTTTCGAATATAAATAGAAATACAGGATTTCATTTGCATTGCAGCATTGTCCGCATAATTTTGTTTTGAAAATTTATCTTTGAAATTTTTACTTCAAACATGAACCTATTAATTAAATTTATCTCGGTTGCAATATTGCATCTTGATAACCAATTTGCTTCTCTGTTAGTTAATGAAACGATTACTTATTACATTACATTTCTGTCAAACTTATCTGGTTAAATTTATAACATCATTAGGTAGTATATGTCTTTAAATTGCTTTTTTATTGTTAAATGGCTTGAAAAACAATTTCAATGTTACTTACAAACGTAAATTGCACGCAAAAAAAGCATTTTTCATTAAGAACTATTTTCACTAGATGAGCTTCGTCTCACATTCCATCAATCATTATTTTAAACAGAAAAAGAAAGCGAATTTTGTACCTACTCCAAATATATTTCATTTTAAAAAGGATAAAAACAAACAAAAATATGAAAATTTATTTAATAATATCATATTCATATTCAAGCACAATCTGGTAACTTGCAGGGTTATTTTTAAGCAGAGATTAATTTTGTACATCACGCATTTTAAAATATTTTTTTAACATTTTATGTCGGCACATCAAAAAATTAAAAACTGTAAATTTTAACATATCATTTCATATTTTTGAAAATGCTTCTTATAAAATATATACCTTAACTTTGATCTAAAGAATTGCATTGATCAAGTGATATAATGTGAATAATTATTTTTCAGCATCTTACTTGAATTTCAGTGAAATTTAAGTTATGGTTTTGATTATGCGATAACAAAAAGAAATACTTCTTTCACGATACATATCTAGTATAGTTTAACGCAAACTGTGAGAGAGGTAGCGAATTATTATCGGCGTAGCATAAATGAATTAACTTCACTTAATTTGTAAGCCGTCAATAAATTGACTTAAGACCTTAATAATATACTGAGCTAACACTAAAATATCTAAATACTTGAATACTCTTCACTGATACTTCAGAAAGTGGAGAATGTATTCAAATTTCTTAAAACCTCTTACAACATTTGAACCACATTGCTATATCTTAATATTCCGTGAATATCTTTCGTCTCTTTCGTACACTTCCATTGCCAAGTTATTTTAATTAATTATTATTATTTTATAAAATTGAAATTATTTAATCGCTTTTTAAAAATATAATTAATTGAACATAACAGTAAGTAATTAAGTTCAAAGTTTACTTAGTTCACAGAAATTGCAAATTATATTTTTAGAACATTTAAAATGCAAGCACTTTTGTTTTCTTATTTTTTTTATTTAATTACTCTTTTTTAATAGCCATGGCCATTATGCTCACCCAACTGGCGAAAATGTAAAGCAAATTTCAGCGGTGTGAAAGCGCATCAATTTTAATCAAACACACAAGGTCATCATCATTGTAGTTGTTTGTTTTCCATTTTATAGTATACATACCTAATACTCAGCATACATATTATAATATGTATAACAAAAAGAACATACACACATAATATGTATGTGTGCAGATACCGGAGCTTTTGGCTTTTTAACCCTCTATATTGTTAAACCCAAATTTTTAATTATAGAATCTAGGTACGTCCCATTTTTTTATGATTTTGTTATATTATTTTAAAAATACTACTGTAATTTTCTTAGATTCGAAGATTCAGTTTTAAGATCTTTAAATACACGGTGCCGCACTTGAACTTCTTCGCGTAGTTTGTCTTTCGCGCGGGATCTTAACAAAAAGGAACCATTCCGCAAAAAAACAGCGTGTTATCAGGTTTAACCAATTAAACACCAATATAAACTAAACAACCACAAAACCACTGGCATTTATTAGACTATGTAATGTTTAACCAGAACCCTTTTCAAATTAGCTTTCAAATTGAAACTAAAACAGCCTAAAAGTTAGAATTTATTTTCAATGAATGTTTAAAAAGTTGTTATTACATTAAAAATGCGCTGTCTAATCAAATTTTGACTCTACAAGAAAATTTATCATTTATTTAACATTTTCTTAATGCATTTTTAAATATTTTGGCCTAAAGCTCAAATTTTGATGAGAAATTAATTTCCCTACTCGTAGGCATCATATTCAAGGGAAATTTATTATAATAGTAGTATACTGTAGAATTTGAAACAATATGTTACTTCCATTTTTTTATTTAAAACTCAAAATTGTTTACGTTTTAAATTTTAAACAAAAAAGTTTTGTAACAAAATTTTCATTGTAATGTTAATATTTGATGAAAATACTACATACTACTCAAATTAAATATTAATTATTCCAAGCACGTTATATTGATTTTATATACCTACAATTTTAAATTAACTCAACAAGTCATTAATTTATCTCTATAACCTTACGATCCATTTGCTAAAATAACTAATTTAATAGTGAAATTGAAGGAAAACGAATTACGAAATAATGTTTCGTGAGAGACATTAATTTAAAAATAAATTTTATTACTATTATAAATTATTTACTGTGAGTAATAATTTTCGCAAAATTTGCAATTGGTTAATATAATTTATTTTAATTCTCTACAGGGTGGACGTTAGCTCATGAGAGGATTATTTCGGATGCCAAATCGGTGTGACGGATTCGATCAATCGATTAATAATTTTTTAGTGATACCAATTCGTAAAATGGCATGTCAAGTGAAGCCTATGTGGATATTGTTATTCCGTACACCAAAATTTATTGTTGAGAACTTCATTCTTTACATAAGAATGAATGAATGTATAAAGTAGAATAAATAAACATGACACTATCGATCATAATGCCGCGCCGGTAATCGTTTATCATTGTATATTTTTAGAAAACTAGTATGAAATACTATTTTTTTACAAAATAGTTATAAATACTGGTATATTTAACATATACCGACTATAAAATTGTGTAATATTATAAGAACTAATAGATCGTAATAATAATTATTAAAATATTATTAAAGAATTTGCGCCTTACCAGCTCGATGAGTAATATACTATTTAATTCCAAAAGCATTGTAAAGTACAAATTGTAAAAATGTAAGAACATAAAATTAAATATCGTGAAGTACTAATATATTACTTTTTCTAAAATGAGAAGGGTTTGGAGTCCCTTATCTTCCATTTACGTATGACCCTTGGCTTCGTACTTACATACATATAATACATATTTAATTTATAACTTCAATACTTTACTCAACTTGGTGTTCTTGTATTTCTATAACGAGTACCTACCTAACACTATTATTATTTTCCTATGTTAAGATAATACAAGGCTCTTCTTTGTTACATAACACATTATATTATGATTAATTAATAAATGCTATTCCTTAAATTTTCTTTATAACCCCATTCAAACACATCGTACAATGAAATGAGAAACTTTTATTAATAAGTATTGTTGACCTAATAAAAATTGAAAAAGTTACATTGGTTTAATTTCCGGCCAAACCGGATTGAAAAGTATGGAATTGAAATTGAAAAGTAGATAATAATTTTGATTATTAAAAAAACTAAATTAATATAAGAAAGTTTCTATTGTATATACCTACTAATATTTAATTTTTCAGGTGTATCTCATATTTCCCACGTTCTTGAAGATGATACTGGAGAAACAATTACAGTCGATCAAGTAAGTCTTAAATCATGCATGCAGCTAATGTGTTTCATCTACATGAATTAATGGCAGTTTAGTATTTATTGACTTGTGATATAAATCAGTTGGAATTATTAAACGGATTTTAGGAAATTCGCTCTCCCATAAATTAATTAAGATAATACGTACTTATTGGTGTTTTACTTAAATTCTGAAGACTAAAGTAAATCAAGTATGTAATGTGTTTTAAATTACCCATTTCAGTCACTATTGTCAAATAAATTGAAAATCGATACGGATGACATTGTATAATGGAACGTGTATTGAGTTTCAGTATTTCCTTTTTCTACGATCTGAAATTCAAATTTTCAATTCCTTTCGACTTTCACATTACATTGCCGGTTTTTATAAGTGCTTTTTTGTAATTAATACAACTCAACTTTTTATAAATCCCTATTATTGACAATAATATTCAATTATTTTTCAATATCATCAAATATTTACACATGTTTGAATTATTTAAATATTACATCAGCTCAAAGATTTTATTCTGTAAAACTCTTAAATTTAAATCATCATGAAACTACTTACGTCGGCGTCGCGTCGCCTTCTCTCATAAATAAAATTATTTAAATCCGAATCCCTTTAAGTTTTAACCAGAAATATTTTAATTTCACATTGCATTCTGAATTCCAATTAACCATTTTCAAACTTTTAAATATCTTTCTTCCATCAAATCAAAACTTTTTATACAATTTTGTTATCTAATCAAACCTCAATTCTATCATCTCAATGCACATGTCCTAAATAGTTATACAAATATGTGTTTAAATTTTGCATAATTTGCCTGCGATTCGCAAGGAAAACTTAGTTCAGTAAACTTTTTTTCCTAAATTGTCGCACTAAAGGTATGAAGATATATTACATCTTTAATTTAAGCGCTGCATTGTTTCGAAACCACTTAAAACATGCAGATATTGTAGTCATATGCTAATAAGGATATATTCATTCTATGTAGTACATACTATGCACTTTGAATATCTGTATGTCTTTACTATGTCCACAGCATAAGCAACTAAATAATATATAGGTGTTTATAATATAATGTATAAATTATAATTATACCCTAACCAATATGTCTTTTGCATTAATATTTGTACCACATTTTATACTTGGGTTGTTCGTTTAAATTAAAAACTTGCCTACGAAGCGTTGCGCCTACGGGAATTTTCCAGTTTGTTATAATAAAATTATTTAAAAATATAGAATTTAATACTTGTAACTAAATTAATAAACATTAAAGTTATTACCCAGTTGTGGGCTAGACAGATACATGAGTAAGATTGACTTGTAGTTGATGAAACAAATTCAGAAAACTTGAAATAAAACTCTAATTAATAATTATTTTTAATAGCCAACACGTGAAAGGCATTCAAAGTGGTGTATATCAAATCAATTAGTAAATTTAGTTTATTTTACTAATTTAATTTCTCAAAATCGATATATTCGGGATCGGACTTTTAGTAGAAAATGTAATTCCATATAAAATTGTTTATATTATATAATTTTGGCGCATTTTTTTACTATGTTTGCAGTACCTAGATGGTGCACTTTTACAACACATTTCATTCACAAATCTAAAACTAAAAGCATGTTAGTCTTTACTACGTATATGCATTACAAACACACTTCAAATAAAACTTAGTTCTTGAATTTATAACGCCAAACTCGAACCCAAATGTTAAAAATAGGAGCATACAAAAAGTTTATTTTTATTTTTTAACAAGATATATTTAAAACTTTTCTAAAAAACCGTCCCTTCCTGATTCCATTGTTAGTAATAATTAAATAGTTCAGTGCTAAAAACTTAGTGGATGCATGGCTTTATATCAGATGTGAGAACGGTGCATTATTACACCACACTTCTGCTGCCAATTATTATTGTTACCTCAAGGCACTCGCTGCAAATCTTAATCGATCCGAATACTGTGACAGCTGGAAAAAGATTTTGCCTGATGTATTGACAGAAGCGGAAATTGAGTTCGATATTTTTAATTGTAGCTAGCTACTTTACTTGCCGAACCAATTATAATGTATTATAATATATTTTGTGTATGGAAATATTATTTCCATATTTTTTACTTCTTATTACTACACCTACTACTGCGTAAAATAAGGTGTAAAATTTATAATACTTCAGGAAAATAAAAGAAACTTTGCATCCTTCTTTCAGAATTATTTTCTTCTTTTTTTATTTGTTTCCATTAATTATACCTTTACGAACGCCTTAAAAAAACTAACTTCATTTTAGTACTTAGGTGTCCAAAGTGGATTCACATTACCACACCTGGAATATAAAAAAATGTATTCTTTAGTTTAGGTAACGAAACATGCTTATCATCATTTTAATTTTCCAAAATTATATAACCTGAAACATTGATTATAAATATGATACAAACTTTTAACACTAAAAAGTTTATAACATTATAAAGTTTTTAATCAATACACAGGAGTGTAAGCAATAAGCAAAAGAGTACTTACGGTTTTCATAATATTCAATATTGAATTCTTTCAAAATATTTAAAGGATTATTAACTCCCAGCTGTTTATTAATCAGGCTTCCTAGTTTAATTTTACCTTTTCTTCTGAAGACTACAGCTGCATCGCATCTCGCAAAGATGCAGAAGATGCAGAAACCCGATATTGACCATATCAATTATTTAATATTACCAAAAAATAGATCGTAAAGACTACATCCCAATATATAAAAATATTTCTTGTATAAATATAATAAAAATAAAATTAATTTCATTAAAGAAAATTATATGAGGGGCGGGCCAGACCAATTTTAAGGGAGCCTAAAATTGAATAATTGCAAGTAAATCCTTTTGATCAGGATGTTAAATTACTAATAAACTAATTGCGAAGCTACAGCCCAAGCTATTATAAACTCTTGTAAAGTAGCTAATATGTGAGCTAGTTGCAGTTAATTGTTGTTAACTGCGAGGTAGAATATGTACGTCTAGTATGAAGTCGATTAATGTAGGTTACTTCAGGCGTAGTTTAGAATCTAACTAAGTTTGGATTTATGTAAAATGTACGATGAATATATTTTTTAATTGAACAGCAAATTAATGTTATATGTGCAATAATCCGTAATTTAGTAAATCCCATAATTTAAACATAATATAATAAAGAACTTTACAGGGCTAAGTATATAATAGGAACACTGCACTGTAAGCACCGATCTATATTAATTTTTTTACACAATATTATTGATGCTAATGAGTACTTACCATAAATAATATTTATAAAACCTGATGATTTTACTTCTGGGGGGCTCAAAAATGTGATTTGTTATAGCTTTAATTTTTTTTTTAATTAATCCACTTTTTATACAAAATGTAATTTTATAAATATATTCATATTATGAACAAAAGTCCTACGCTTCATTTTCATCTAATTAACTCAACGTAAGGTAATAACATTACCTGACGTAATTTAATTTAATAAAAAAATGAACAAAATCACTTTTCTTCTTTAAACATCGCATTTTCATCAATGTATATGACTTTAAGTGAAATTATATTTAGTTTATTAATTATAATTTACGTTAAATTTACGTAGCGTTAATTAGTTGTGAATGCCACTTAAATGTTAGTATTATTTTGCGTTGAATTAACTGGATGCAGACGAAACTTTAAGTAAAATTTATTTATAAATAAAATTGAACCTTACGTTGTCAAATTAAAATATCCAGTTGCATTTTAGTTCCTTCTAAAAATTAATACAATTTTTAGCTTCTAGCAAACTTCCATATTCGACGTTTCTTATAAATAGTTTTATACACGAACGGAATTTTCAGTAATAATAACACAAGAGAATAAAAATAATGAGAGAATAAGTAATTTGACTGTTTTTTCAAAAGCTTGTCGCCCAGCAATAATAACGACAGTGCTCGGCGTTCGAGTTATTATTGCTTTTGAAGACAATCTCGATTTTTTCTCTCTATTTTTTTAAATTCTAGAGTTTTATTTGCCTAGAAAATGTTTTCACACTATTTTATATTAAAAAATACGATTATTACGATGTCAAACTGATTTTAAAGCCTTGTAAAGTTTAAGTTTATTGAAATGTCAGTTGGGAAACCTTCATATAAGTATATATGAAGGAAGTCACCTGAGGAATTTTCTGACCTTCCGGAAGGATATTAAAAAATTTATTGGAAATTTATAGGAAATTTTTTGAGATTCTCGACACATTTAATAATGCATTCGTGTGGTACAAATTTTTTTAAAAGGGTAAAAGCAGAAAACTCGTTCTATTTTATGAGATCGTAGAAGGTAGGAAGTAAGGACTAGGTAAGCCAGAAAAAGGTCATCGAAATTTTTTGTGGAATTTCCAAGGCATTTCATTTTTGTAAGACAAGGTATTTAAATGGAATTATTAAGAAGAAGCTATTTTTTGCTTCCCAAATTAAGTCGTGGCCAACTTCTTGATAATTTATATTCTAAACATTCGAAACATTTGAAATTGATTTTATGATTGAATGAGATAAGATTAGTAGTTGTAAACTGTACTGGCTATTTAGAAATTCCATACATTTCCAATAATAAAAATAAAATGAGAAATGTAAATGGCACACAATACTGTTGAGGCTTGGTAATTTCTACATTTCTTTCGTCAGATCTTTTAGATCCGAAGATTATATCTTCTAGCATATTATGTATGATAAACATACATGCATTATACATATTTATTAAAATACATAGATAACAAAATAGAACCTTATAGCAAATATTAACGATAAAGTAAATATTATAATACATTAGCTGTCAAGTTTAGTCAATATCAATCAATTTTAATTGAAAGTACTTACTATGTTTGATGTGTATGGTTCCTTAAACTTTATTGTACGAATTTAGGCTGACTTGGGGTTTTCATTGTAAGAAACTTGATTATATACCTTCAAGTGCAATCTTAATTTTCAAACGCAAGTAAATGGAAAACCTACTTTTAATCATGTCGTTGTTAGATAAGAATAATTAAAATTAAATATTAATTTAAATGAAATAAAACATAAAAAAATTAATTGTTTCCTTAAAATTATCTCTGAAAAACTTCAAATAAAAATAATTAAATGAATTAGAATGATTTAATTTAGATTAAAAATTTTATCTTATAAGTATCATAAGATTGTCGATTAAAACTAAATGGAAGGTCCTTACATAGAAGGAAGATTTATGATTATGAATACAAATTACAAGATTACAACTATTTTCTTGCCAATTATTGGTTGCATTGGAAGTATACAATTTTTGATATGATTTATGAGTTAGAGTCACCTTATATTTTGGATTTTGACTTTTATGCTATATCTTTGAGTTATTATAGCACCTACCTACTATGACATCCCATACTTTTATAATTTGCTAATGGTTTTGTGCGTAAATACTATTTTTCGAATTTTCTATTCCCGATATTTTGTTTACATTTACCTATATGGATTTACAAATAAAAATTTACCATAACTTATTATTATGCTGTCATGTAAAATTTTATGGTAATTTGTTAAGTTAAACGTTTCTTAGTCGATATTGTTTCAATGACCTATTTATGTTTCATTTGTTAGTCCATTAAGTATATTTAATTTGTCCCAATTAGATCATTAGCTACACTCTGGAAGAGTTGTCAATTGAATTAAATTTTTCCTTTTATATTAATGTTAAAGCAGAAAAAGGTGAATCTTTAGGGCGGGTGTATTGAATCCGCTGAGATATGAAAGATCGTTATGTACTAAAATTTTTCTTCCTTAGCTAATGTTAGACATCAAATCATAAGCTATTTTTTGTTATTAAATGACTAAGAGCGTAGTGATGTTCAATATCTCCTAAAATAGTATTATAATACGTTATACTTCTAAAGACACCTCTATAATCTACTGTAATTAATTGCAGATCCATGTTTTTGTTATAAAACTTAATATGCCAAACAACATTTTTTTGTAAATAAATCAACCCCTGTCCAGAAACGAGGCTCATACTAAATTTAACAACATTTTTGTAAAAATTGCGAAAATTGATGATATAGCCATTTACTTATTATGTGAACATTAGTTACTTATTTCGTTATTCTTGTTTCAGAGATTCGACTGGCCGGTCGCTAGACAATTAGAAGAAAATGAAATACTACAAATTGAACTCATATCTCGTAATCGATTATTTTCAGATAAAATACTAGGGGTATATGGCTTGATTTTACAAAAAGCCATTCAAGATGGTAGAATAGCAGTTGTGGACAATTTAACAGACTCAAACAATAAACCTTTACCGGTAAGAAAATTATATTAAAATTGAGTTGAACAGCTACTGACAGAAAAATTTAATATATTTTTAACATTATTATTTTTATTTGTATTCCGAGCTTTCGTTGGTGGATATTTTAGATTTTGTTTTTTATAATCTACAAGAAATAAAATAAATTTTAGAACGAAATTTAATATTAACGGATTGCTTGAAATGCGTTATAAAATAACCTCTACGAAAGTCGAGCCTGATTTTAAAATCCCAATATCAATCTGTAGATGTTCTGTGCAGGTTAGCACCAATAAGTGGGCCAATAAATCCTATTGGTTCTCCGAACAGTAATACAGATTTATACATACAGATTTATAATGCATTCTACCTTAACGTTGTTCATTGTGACCATTGATTATGAACTTTAACAAGACATGCAAATCATATAGGAAGTTAATGTCATAATATATTCGAAAAATTTCTAAAATACAGATCTGACGTCAATGAGGTCCTCGACTGTGTCCAAGTTTACTGATTGTAAGTATTTGTTGCAATTTGTATACAAGAACAGTAACTGACATATTTTCGAAATAAATCAAAGAACAGCATTTTCCGTCAGGTTGCTTATCTTGTTAAAAATTTATAATCAACGTTGTGACTTAGTACTACAATTTATTGCGACCGTCGCTGTTCGGTTATCGTTCAAAGCATTTTAAATATTAACTCCGCAAACCTTGGCCATAAAAGTTGACTTCGAACTTCCAATAATGGCACAAATAAAAATACTGAAAAAGATCGATTTACAATTGATTGAAGTTTCTAGCCGCATCTCCTAGTCAATGGGATATTCTATGAGCCACCAAACCACCTTATCAAATTCAAAGCAATCAGATTGCAACGTGATTGCCTAAACGATCGCACGTGAATGGCAACTTTTAAAGATTACGTAGTATCTTTTGATCTTTTCTTGTTAATAAAATTGGTATATGTATTTTTCTCGTTAAGTACCTACAATTTACGCTACCTTAGAAAAATATTTTTTAGAAATACTGGAAGTAAATATGGAATTTTTTTATTGGATTGTCAAATCTGTAAATGTTTCTTTTTGTTTCTGTTTAATTTATATTTAACTTAAAATTTTTAATTAATTTTGATAATAGTAAATTCTTATTGTTCCTAGCTAAAAGTACATGTGTATAATAGACATAGTATATTTATCTGACAAGAATTTATTGAAGGTATTTTTGGAGAAATAAATAAAATTCATAATAAAGCTTGTGGATTGAAGAAAATGTGTATTGTAATAAATAACACTTTAACAAAATAGGAAAATTTACATACCTGTTGCTGAAATTGATCGGTCGTTGCAATTTAATAGGGACAGGTGCATTTATCTATACATATTTTTAGTTGTTTTTAATAAGAAACCTATAATTTAAAATTATTAATCGCAAAATATTTATTCTGGGTGAAAATATATTGAAGTGATTGTAAATTCATACTAAAAACTAAATCGATAATTATTAATATCATAAACGGGTTTTTCTAGAACTTATAGGAAACTCATTGTATGCTTTGGCAAGGTACATAGCAATATATAAAGGTTGAGAGGTGATTATTGTTTTTGTAGTTGTTCCGAACAACATACAATGCCATCCTATTTTTTATTTTTTTTACTTATTTGGGTTATCCTCCCTATTTCTACGTATTTGAATTGAAAGTGAAATGCGAAACTTTGATCCTTCAAAATCAGAATTGAAATGGTATTTTAATCTTAGTTTAAAAATTAATTTATTTTTATTCTGAACCAAGCAAGGATGTGAGATTGGTAATATAAAACTCAGGGTTCATTTTTAATTAGAATATTATAGTGACTTTTTTAAATCTATATATTACATATTACAGATAAATTAATCTTTAAGTAAATGTTTTAGATAAATCTTTAAAAGGCATTCAAATTGATACTTTCAACTAAAATCAAAGCAAATGACGTACTGTTTGCTGAGGTAATATCTCCACCGTCCGCTTCTTTCAAAGTATTAACAAATTTCCATAATAATCGAGTTACATTTTTCACCATCTCAATTTAAATTAAAAAAATTAAATTAAATTTTTAAATTGTTTTTTCTTTAGATTTAAAATTAGCTACTTACGAAACTTTTTGTAAATTTAAAAATATATATGTATATTACTGCAAACAAATTTATAGGAGTACAAAAATTAAGTACTAATGCTTTATCAAACTAGCATAATTTATTCTTTCAGATAAGGTCTTAAAAAATTGATTTAAAACAAAATCAATAATAAATTATTATTGTGTAACCTACCCGTAGTTGTAGTACATAAAACTTGAACTATAAGAGCAAAGACTTATAAAAAATTCAGCACGCAATTACATAAAAACATAAAGATGGTTGTTAAAATATTCATATAATTGAATGGCTTCCCTGAGCAACGAGTGAATAATACGCTATAAAGCATTACATGATTTTTAATTAAGTGTTCCACAGGGAACAATATCGGGATACACAATATCATTATTTATTCTCAGACCTTGTCATTTATAATTAAATTAATATGATGAAATAATAATTCCCAGGCCGAATTATTGGGTAAATTATATTTTATATCATTGATTTCCAGAATCTTACAAAACCTGACATAGTATCTGAAAGTTAGGCAACATACCTAATCTTAGTTTTCACTGAAGTTGATAACTCATTTTTTTGTTTTTAGTTAAAAATATTATCAAAATAACCAAAAACTTTAGTCAACAAATTGTTATTTGATTATGTAACCACCACCTAAAGTTTCAGTATACAATATGAATTAGAATTATTATGAGAGTATAACAAATTTTATCCTTTTAGGCTATTGTTGATTTTGAAGTAATTTATTCTGCACCAGACGAATCTACAGCGTCATTTGCAGGAAGTCAAGCCTACGATATTTTAGATGACGACCAACAAATGTTAATAGATATTGAACAGAATATAGCTAACTTAGAAAAAAATTTATCAACTAGTCGACAGGAAAATTGGGAAGCTTCCGAAAAAAAATCGCGAAAGTCAATACTACAACGAGCAATATCATTAAACACACAAAATGTTCCATCTTCGTCGACGGAAAAATTAGATCGAAAAAGAAGTTCAACCTTTAGAACGGTTAGAAATTTAATGAAACTTGGGAAACAAAGACCTCCGAAAGAATCTGGAAGTGAAGACGAAACGACTGCTTTAGTACAAAGTGCGGAATCTGGTAGAAGTTCCCGTCATCATTCCGAATCAGAATCGGCGCCAGTTTCAAGAGTATCGAGTCAAAATTCCTTAACTTCTAATGCGGATAGTCAAGAATCATTCCAAACGCAGGATAAAATAAAGAAAACCTCCAGGTAACAATTTTGTGATATTTTTTGTCGCATTAAAACCGTATTGAGTGGTTTCGAATTAGGGTGAAATCTGAATTGGCGTCAGCTGCACAATCTGTATTGAAAGCTCAAGATTTCCAAGTTTGCATTACCATTATCGAAGCACGCCAGCTAGCGGGACTTAATATGGATCCAGTTGTTTGCATACAAATCGGCGATCAAAAAAAATATACTAGCGTAAAAGAAAGCACAAACTGTCCATATTACAACGAGGTGAATAAAATTATCTATTTATGTGTAAATTGTTTCGTGAAAATAAGTTTATAAATTTTTCAGTACTTTGTGTTCGATTTTCATATGCCTCCAATTATGCTTTTTGACAAAATCATCACGTTATCGGTAAGTTATATAGATAAGAAAATTTTCTCACTATGAAAAATTCATAATGTGTAGTATAGGATGCTATTTTTGCGGCTAAAATAAATTGTAAAATTCGTGACAAATTAGATGTATTAAATTAAATTATTCTCAGGATGAGCTGTCTATATAATATGTTAAGCTTATTTTTTTATGGTAATATTTTAAATAGCAAACAAGAATTTATCAATATTTATATGCCCACGGAAACAATTTTCTTAGATAATTGGAAAACTCGATTGCAATTTGTTTGCTGAAGATCCTTTCTTCTGCAAGGAATAAATTTAATTAATTTTGTGTACCATATTCTAAAAGTTATTATCTTTATTTAGTTAGAACATTATTTTTAATTATTTTTTCAATAATATTTAGTTTCAGTTTTTTGTACCCACGTAGAAACAAAAACTCTATCCCTTAATTAAATTCTGTACTGTGCACTTCTGCATTGTGCATTTTAAAATAATTTATTGCGTTCTTTAATTTAGTTTTCTTAACTTGATGATTCAGGCGGTAATAACATTTTTTGCTGTTTGGAATAAAAAAGGGTGGAATAAAGTCTCTGAATTTGAATAAAAATTCTCATAGCATGGTTTCAATATTTTCGTTTTTGGCGTGTACCTAATGGTTTTAAATTATAAAATTCATTAAATAAGCTTTTCAATCTCCGATTATCCAACCAAAGTTTTACTTACATGGATACAGTTTTTTTAACAATTGTACCCCATTTATTAACAAAAAGACTGAAATGGAACTTTATATTCTTCTACCAAAATTACAATTACCGGAACAATGGCTGTGCAATTTGACTCCTTGTGGTCTTCGAATATTCAGGTCCATTCGTTTCATAATTTTTGTTTGTAAATATCTGTTGTATTAAATTTAATAAACTGAGCATGTAAATATAATTCATCTGTAAGCCGACAGCAGGCTAAATCGAATTAATTCAAGAATAATTTTCACGAGCTAATAATTTTGATATTGATATCTACTTTGACTTAAATTATTAATTAAAGTGTAAACTTCTAACCGAGTTCTGTTAAACCATTCGTCAATAAAATTAATTTTGTAAAAAAAAGTGTGTTAGGAAGAAATGTGTTATATAAAAGATATATATTTTTTTCAACTTAATCTTCCTTAGCAAATCGTAGGAAATGAAGTAAATGTTTTATAAATATTGGATTGTAACTAAATAGTTTTAATCTAACCAAAATTATATACCAATAATCACATTTCTATCCCTTTTACATATTTAATATCATTTTGGTCGATAAAATTAAAAGCATTAAACCGAATTTGCGTAACAGAATATTTTAATCTATATTATTATTATTATTTATTAGCATTACATTCCGTAGAATAAAGCTGTCCTAATAGGACTTACAAAATCCTTTTCTAGAGGGGGATTAGTCCTCTTTCAAGTTACAAGTGATACTGTTTTAAATGTTGCGATGTGTCTTTGTTTCATTAGCCACCTCTCTCCATCTCTTTCTGTCATTGATTTGCTGTTTCCAGTCACTTATTCCCATCTTCTTGAGATCTTCTATCACGCAGTTCCACCACCTTAGTCTGGGTCTTCCTCTACATCTTCTTCCATCTGGTTTCCACATCGTCAGAAGTTTTGTTGGTTCTTCATCATCTCTTCTCATTATGTGTCCTAGCCATTTTACTCTTTGAGCCTTCATGAACCTGATTATATCTTCACCTTCCATTTCTTCTTCCTCCTTTTGAGTGATACACATTACTTCTGACGCATACGTGAGCACTGGTCTTATTAGTTCCCTCACTCCATACTCTAGGCATTTTCTCTTGTGTCCATATTTCTTTTACCAGTTCATAAATATTGTCATGTAACATCTGTCCTCCATTCTTGATCATTTTAGCCATTACTCCATCTTTTCCTGGAGCTTTTCTATTTTTGAGTTGTTTTATTATCTGTAAGATTTCTTCTTTTTCTGGCGCAATAACTTGTTCTTCATTCTCTGTCGTTTCCAATTCTATTTATGTTAAATTATTACTCTGGTCAACATTCAGCAATTTATTAAAGTGGTTCATCCATATTTTTTTAATTTCTTCGGGATCGTTTATGAGTTTACCTCCTTCATCTTTTATTCCCCTTGGTTTAATTGCAGCTGTGTAATTTGTGCTCTTTATCTGTTTTTTTCCATTTACCTTTTTTTGTTTATATAATCTATTTGCTTCTTTTCTGCTGTCTTTATAATTATTTCAGTCTTCCGTTTCATTTGTTGCAAGCCATTTCAGTCTTAATGACCACTTCTCCTTGTTTTTCTCTTCACATTCATCGTCAAACCATGCTTTCCATCGCATCTTCTTTTTAAGACCTATCACCTGTTCAACGCATGATGTAATTGTTTCTGATCTATTTTTCCATGTCACATCTACATTATTTTCATTTTCTACTCCAACCTTGTTCAGGATTTTCCTTTCTATCGTTTCTTCGTACAGTCCTCTTGTCGTTTCAACGTTAAATATTTCTACTACGTATCGTTTTTGTTTTCTGCGGTTTCTATATTCTTGTGATGTTTTTTGTTTAATTACCGCAGCTACTAGGTAATGGTCTGTGTCTGCGTTAGCACCTCTGAAGGGTTTTACATCACTTATAGACGTAGCTTTTGACGATTTATCATTAAAACTTCAAAATCTTATAATAATATCTTAAATAAAAAAAAAAGTTTAATTTGGTTTATTTTTCTCAAAGTTATAGGCGTTTAAAAAAAAGTTACGTAATTTTTGAAAAATTAATATCTCGCAAACGGTTCGACAACAATTAGAACAATTGAAAAATATTATGGAAGTTAGTCTTAACCAATACTAAAACACAAAAAATTTTCAATAAAATCAGAGATTTGGCGTGGAATGCCCCATATGCAGAAAATAAACATTTGTTGAAAATAAGCTCGAAATTGAAGTTTGAAATAATTCGATTCTCAGTCCAGCCTGAAAACCTTTCTGTAAGGATTTTTATTCAAATTATAAAAATGCTTTTGGAATCATGTATATCAGTATTAAACATGACTATGAAACATTTAATTTAATTTAAATACTATTTCAACTAAAATGTAAGGATGTTAAGATTTTATTCAAAATCAGTTCACTTAGCGTAATACTCAAGTTTCCTCGTTTAGCATAGTTTTAGTGGTTTTAATTCATTAAAGCCACCATGCATATAATAAATAAAGTGGTCTCTTTGTAGTATCAAAACTTTGTCTGTGATGCGCAATACACACAACCGTTCAAAAACGTAGTCTTAACTTTAGTTATGTTTATTTATGAGCCGAATAAGTAATTCACACAGTTACGGAAACAAAATAATGGAAACTACCAACTGAGATATACAAGTTTAATATTTAATGTACCTATTTGATCTCTCCGGGCATTGGCTAGTTTATTTTAACAAAAGAAGTGGCATTTATTGTTTAAATCTCAAAATATTACCAATCTTACCAAAGATCTGCGGTCACGTCGTTCCGCTATTATAATATATTTTTAGAAATAACTTTTACTTTTTGAATTTTCAACTTTTCAAATTTTTAAAAATTATGAAACTTCCATAATACAGAGTGATGAATAATTCTGCTTAAAAATGCTGATCTAATGTCGATTTTTTTAAAACTTTGGAGTTTAGCAAACAGGAAACAAATGTTTGAAAGTCTGAACTTTTCTCCGTTAGCTACTGTTACCGGTCATGGATACGTTCCATTACTGCTGCAATGTCTTCTAATTTGAAATAATGCAAGTCATTAGAAATACAAGATTGCAATTCTCCTGAAAGCTTTCAGGTATTCTACTTGGAGAAGATATTAGGGCTAATTTAAGCAGAATTAATGACACCCTGTATATAAAATAAATGTGCATACTAAATATGTTCTAGGTATTGCATTCTAGAAAGCTTTTACGTTCAGGCACAGTGGTTGGTTCCTTCAAAATAGACGTCAAAACCGTCTATGATGCAACTGGTAGTTACGACTGTCATGTTATCACTAGTAGCTTTTCTATTACTATGTAAATGTGGCATGCTTTGATAGAACACTGCAAATAGTAAGCAATTACAAAATTTACTTGGTAATGGCGATACGAAATTATGCAAAGTGCAATTAAATGAATGCCGTTAAATGGATAATTTACCTTTTTATATCTACATGGATGAGTAACGCTTCAATCTAAATTCTTTACTGTGATTCGTTCGTACATACAATATTAGTATCTACCTATTAAAAATTTATAGAAAAGCTACTTCTATTTAAAATAGTTCTTATCACTTCTACTGCACCAGTTCAATCACACTAATGCATCGTGATAATAAAAGCCTGATTGTATTTTCTCTTCACTATTTTGCTACGTTTTCTTATTTCTTTGGCTGACAGGTGTTGCAGTCTCGGAATTTTCTCAGAGCTAATAAATTATTGGGAAGCTTTAAATTAGACGTGGCTACTGTCTGGTCTCAACCAGGTATGGAAAGCATATTATCAAATTTCAGCTGTACAGATTGTTTGAACTTTTGTTAGCATCGTATGTTCAATGTTTTAGTATTTTCTAAAATGAAACTAAAAAGTCAAATCACAATTATTGTTATTACAATTTCGTATCTTTTTGTATTTATGTTAGTTTACCAAACGTAGCATTATTTGAGCCAATCGGTTATGCATCTTTTCTCTAAATATTTTCTTATTCGCTATAAGAAAACGTTACCAATTTTTACTATAAATATATGAAATGTGCAATGAGTCACCAAGTCTCTATCCGTTATTATTCACTGTTTTTTTAATTATTTTTAGCACGTTTTTCAAATGATGATAATGTAATTTGCATGTCGATGTACATAAATGCATGTTTATCAAGCTTTAATCCAACTTTCAACAAGCATGGATATAAATATATGGATGTAGTTTTTTAAATTTTAAATTAAAGTTTTTTTAAAAAATTATACGTAGAGTAAATCATTGGATGCGGCGTTTAGGCCGCAAGAGCTACCCCATGGAATTAAACCAAAAAGATTTAACTTTTTTTTTGGGTTCTACGAAGGAATATAATCTGTATGCAACCAAATTTAAATCGCAAAAAGATTAATATCTTAAATTTTACTTTAGATTGCGCACAACCTAATTTTGTAAACTACTTGACATTATTTAATTGGCCTAAAGATTTGTAATAGCAATTTAATTTAAACACAAAAGTTATTAAGTTTCATCTTGAGATTACATGGAAAAGATAAAATAAATTTACTTCTATACTAAAATTGAACTTGAAAACTAAAATTGTTAATTTCAAGCAGGAAAATTGCGAGGCAATCACTTACAATTAGTTTCGTTTGATATGCAAAAGCGCAGGCAAAATTGTTAAACAAGTTCTTCAGAACAATTTTTATTTTTCGCTGTCATCAAGCAGAATCCCCAGTTATTAAGGTGGGTTGGAAAAAAGCTGATTACTTTTTTAAACGTCGCCGTCGGTGATTGTTTCAAAATAATTACCATGTGGTTCAACTACAATACCCTACCTGAATACAAAAACAATTATTCGAAATCAATACAATTTTTATTACGTCAATTTAACTAATTTAGCGGAATTAGCACCGCATTGTTTAAAAGCATTAACGCTGAATGGTTTGTTTAATCACAAATAAATTGACTTTAATAAAAATGATAATTATTCAAAATATCATCTTGTGTACAGTAATTATTCTGTTAAAGTAAAGAAGAACCTAGTTCAACGACTTTTGATCCACTGTAACCCAATTTAAAAGGTCTGGTATACTGATGGAAGACTAGAATACGTAACCATCCTAAAATCTAGATTTTTTGCTTTTCCAGCCAATATTTTATCTGAAGTAGTAGCCAACTACTCTACTAGCATAATTTAGTATTAATATATCAATATAAATAGAAATTGTTTAACGATTTCAAAGGGTGCCCAATATATACTTGATGGGATATAGAAATAACGTTCTCGATAAAATTCAATAACAGAAGCACATGAAATTAATTAAGTTCACAATAAACTGTTTAACCCCATGATTAACTTTTTGCTATTGTGTCGATTATTTAATTATCCGCCTGTGACTAATTATAAATCAATGTAGGCAGAAAATGCCCTATCGTATCATATACATACCGGATGGAACTGAAGTCTTGCACACTGAAATTAACAAACGAAAATTAACTTTTTTGTGCCACTAGTATACCTACTTCTTTTTATCTCACGAAGAGTAAGCAATAAGAATAACGAGAATGGAAAATGTTTCTATATTACACCCTGAAAAAAGAAATTACAGTAGTTATACTATTTACAAAGTTACAATAATTATAGAATTAAAATCCTTTGCTTTTTGCGAAAACATAGGGTTTTAGGTCCACTGACCGAGAAAAATTTTGGCCAAGTTTACGAGTCGGAATAATTAAACCCTAACCGCCTGGAGTTAACATACATCTCCCAACGCACTTGAAATTGTTTTGCAGATAGAAAATCATTAACCTGTAAAGAATTTGTAATGTTAATTGAATTTTATCATTGAATGAAAAAATGGTTCAGTATTCCGCTGTTTAAAGTTTGCTTTCATATTGTTTTATGTCACATACACGTCCCTAAAAGCTTTACCTGCTATCAAATTTTCTATTTATGTTTGTTGGTCCATAAATCGGCAATGCTCCAGGCTTTGAACATACGTTGTGGCGGATATTCAAGTCTTCAGACTTAACTGCCATATAACATCTTAGAGAAATTGCTAAGTAAGTGAAGCGGAAAACGCACAAATATGTGGATATAAATTTGAAAAATATATTTAATGTAGTAATTTCCTCAACTGTTAAAAAACAAAATGTATCATGAAATTGTCCATAAATACCTTTCCTACCGCGAAACGAGAGTTTTTTTAAGTTCTGCATGATTTCAATATGCATGGTTTATTGCAAGGAATGCCGTCCGGCTACCTATTTTCAAAAAACTTTTGAAGCTTTAACTTATAGTGACAATTTGCTTTTTATATATCTTCACGTTACACCTACTGTATTATTAATAAGTTTCTATCTCACGCATCCTCTTTACATTGCTATAGACCATCAGTTCTATCATAAATGGGCACTTCTAACCGACCCTGATGATATTACCGGAGGTCCCAAAGGATATTTAAAATGCGACGTTAGTGTAATAGGCAAAGGAGACAGTGTCAAAGTTCCCCCAAAAAGCGAAAAAGATGAAGATGATATCGAAGCGTAAGAAATTTCATTTCTCTTAATAAACAAAAGAGGGGTTAACTCGAGCACACTCAATACAATAATCGTTAAATAATTTAGAAAGCCAAGAGCATTAAATTTAATATTTCAAATGTTAACTGATGCACGCAGTTTATTTGCTCTCAAAATTGCATTTTACTGCTCGAAGGACTCCGAGGCGCAACCGTAGTGCGTCCGACTCCGGATCAGACGTTGCGTGTGCAACTCACGTCGGGGTCAACTTTTTTCATAAAAAGAAAATTAAGTTTGTTATGAAAAAATTCGTTAATTAAGTAAGTTCAAAAGTTAATTTAAATTGACATTAAAAAGTATTTTGATGCTGTCGCTGTTTTTTCATTAGTTAAGCGAATTAAATTGTCAAAATTATTTGATTGACCCGACAAAAAAAATTTGACCCCGACGTGATTTGAACACGCAACCTTCTGATCTGGAGTCAGACGCGCTACCGTTGCGCCACGGAGTCTATTTACTAATAATTTCCACCGACACTGGGTAGCCTAACGGTTACTTACGACTAGTTTGCTAATTTATTTTCTGTAGTCTGTAGGTAGTAATTAATTTAATTTCTCTGTAGAAATCTCTTGCTTCCGGATGGAGTTCCAATAGATCGCCAAAGAGCTCGATTCATTGTAAAAATTTATCGTGCAGATGGACTTCCCAAAATGAACTCGTCAATAATGGCAAACGTTAAAAAAGCTTTTACTGGCGAAGTAACAGATTTAGTCGATCCGTATATTCAAATTTCGTTTGCAGGATTAATGGTATTACACTATTTATTTTATTTACTTAAAATTATTTCATCATTGTTTAGGGTAAATCGACGGTTAAAAAGAATAGCTATGCACCAGTTTGGAACGAACAATTAGTTTTTACGGAAATGTTTCCACCTTTATGTCAGAGAATTAAAATTCAGCTTCGCGATAACGACCCGGTTCATCCGAAGGTAATAGGAACTCATTTCATAGATTTGAAAGCTATATCAAATGATGGAGAGAAGGGTGAGGAATTTCAGGTACTCTGAAAAATGCTAATAAGTGATGGGGCTCCTCAATTTCATTGCTTATAGGATTTCTACCAACATATGGCCCTTCCTTCATACACCTGTACGGGTCTACAAGAGATTATAGTTTAATTGACGAACATTCGAGTTTGAATACTGGACTGGGAGAAGGGGTTTCGTACAGAGCACGACTGCTGGTCGCAATTAGAACGGAAATAACAGATAATGTAGACATGATTCCAACCGAAGTCGAACTGGAATCGACCCTGCCAATTTCCGAGACATCGTATGCGAAAAACGAAGAGTTTTTTTTATTTTCTACTGTACTCGAAGCTGCGATGATCGATAAAAAATTGGGAGACAAGCCAGTTTATTTTGAAATTAGCTTAGGAAATGCTGGAAATGCAATAGATGGGCATAACAGATCGACAAATGATCAACTTGACTCCGACAGCGACGAATTAGGTATGAAAGTGAAACTGTGAATTTAAAATTACTTCCGTTTCAAAAATTTTAGAATCTGTCGTATCCGATAGTGGTTCATGGCAAAGTACCACTACTCCTGCTAAGCCAATGACTCACAATAAAATTTATTATTTTCTGCCGTATTGGGATAATAAACCTTGTATGCATATTCGTTCCGTTTGGCCAGATCATCGTAGAAGAATGTACAATTCAAATATTATTTCTAAAATAGCGGAAAAATTGGTAGGGCTGAGAATAACATTGTCGATTTTAAATTTTATAGTCGTTTTTTAGGAAGAAGGGTTAACTGACGTTCATAATTTAGTAGAAATGGATAAAAAAGATGTCGATTTACGGCTTAAGCAAGTATTAGAAGAGTTAACACTTGGATGCACAAAGTATGTTTCGATCTCGAAGAGTGCTTTAACGGGCCCGGGTACTGGAAAAACAAAGCTCGACAAAGAAAGAATGAAGTTTTGCTTAAGGGATATAGTAAGTTACTAAAAGTAGGTCTGCTTTTAACAAATTGCTGTCTTATTTCAGGAAAATATTGGCAATATGGCACACAATTTAAGAGCAGTTGTAACTAAAAGTTCATTCAAAGAACGTTTTAAAACAGCGCAAACCTATTTAACCAAATTAAAATTTCTTATGGAAGACGTAAGCACGAAATGATTAATTTTACTTTAATTACTTTTAAAACAAAAACTTTTAATAGAAATTGCGTTGCTACCAAGAATCTTGGGTAACGTAAATCTAAATTTTAAATTATTCTGTTAATAAATAATTTAACATTACATATTAATTAATTTCTTAATTCCAGAAATTATTAATAATTCTCTTTACTCAGGAAACTTTTGTTACAGCCCCAACATGCACTTCCGGATGTTTTCATTTGGCTTATAAGTGGTGGAAGAAGAGTCGCATATCACAGAATTCCAGCAAGAGATATAGTTTATTCGATTGTAGATGAAGAATGCGGAAAATTTTGTGGTAAATCGCAAACTATGTTTTTGAAGGTATCGAAAAAAGTCATTAAACGCTCCAGTAAACTCTAAAAAAATCTAATTTATTAGCTTCCTGGAAAGAAATCGATCGGTCCATTGGGTTGGACTATACAAGCAAAACTTCAAATTTGTATGTGGCTGGGTTTGTTGAAACACAAGAAAAATTTTCTTAATGGTATACCTCAGGGATATGAAATAACACACGAAATTCGTAATGCAGACAGGCCACGAGCGATGCCTCCATTGACAATCCATTACATTGATAAACATGTAAAAATACTAATTTATTGTAACTTAAAATTAATTTTGAAGTTCTAGGTCTTCCAATTACGCGCACACATTTATCAAGCACGATCTTTAATAGGATCCGATGCTTCAGGTCTCTCCGATCCGTTTGCCCGAGTTGTAGTAGGAGAGTTTAGTAAAACTACTCAAGTTATCGATGAAACTCTCAGTCCCACTTGGGATGAACTCATAATATTCGAAGAAATATTAATATATGGCGCCGGCGAAGAAATTCAACAAGACCCGTTCCCGATAATTATAGAAATATTCGATCAAGACAAAGTAGGTAAATCTGAATTTATTGGACGTGCTATGGCGAAACCGCATGTAAAATTACGCGAAGACCCTTACAACAAACCGAAATTTCCTCCTTCGTTGGAATGGTTTGATATCAGAAGAGGTTCGGATCACGCTGGGGAATTATTGGCAGCTTTTGAATTGTTAGAACTTCCTAGTGAACTTGACGGAAGTTGTTTACCACCAATACCACACGCTAAAGATATTCCGATATATAAAGATACCGATCTGAAAGACGTTGGTCCAATATTGCCAGTACCTAGAGGTATAAGACCGACTCTTGCAAAATACAGAATAGAAGTTTTGTTTTGGGGTTTACGTGATTTAAAACGAGTGCATTTGTTAACGGTCGACAAACCTAGAGTTGATATAGAATGTTCTGGTCATATTCTGTACTCCTCTATAATTCAAAACGCAAAAAAGAATCCAAACTTTAGTACTCCCATAAAATTTTTAGATTTAGAATTACCAGAACAAGAACTATATAGACCTCCGTTAACAATCAGAGCGGTGGATTGCAGAAGTTTTGGTCGATATACCCTAGTAGGAACGCACACAATAAATTCGATACAAAAATATATGTACACTCCTATAACAAAAAAAGACCGCGAAGCGGAGGAACGCAATCGTTCCTTGTGTCTTTTAGAAAATATGGAAAATAATATGGATAATCAATTAACACTAAATACGCATATGTTCAACGAATACGATAAAGAGAAAAGTCCGTTACTTCCAAAAGATCCCGGAATCTCTTTTGGTTATGGAAGTCGCGAAACCACGAAAAAATTAAAAACAGAAACAGTTAGGAAACGGAAACCTAGCGTGGAAGAAGAAGTAGAAGACGAAGAAGGAAATAGAGACTGGTGGACGAAGTATTTTGCTTCGGTGGAGGAAATGATTAACGAAGGTAAAGAGGCTAGAAAAAATCTAATTCAGGATAGAAATTATCAAACCAATTTGGATGAAGGAATGACTGCTCTTCAGGTGGCAAATCTTACATCTAATAGTAATATAGATAAAAGTCCGAACGAACATAAACGAAGAATTGGATTCAGAACTGCAGCCACGGCATCCAGATTTGTGACGCGCCTTAGTCCTAAAACAGTTAAAAAACGATGTAAACGAAAACCGGCTTTATGTAAAGTGAGTCAATAATTTTAATTCGAAAGATTGCAACTTTTAATAATAATTCCAACAGATTTTTCCCAGTGAATTAGAAGCGACGGCGGAATTTGATGGTTTTAAGGAATGGCTGCACACTTTCGAATTATATAGAGGTAAAAAAACTGGAGACGATTCCGAGGATGAAAATCGTATCGTTGGAGCATTTAAGGTAAGTACCATCGAACGTGCTTCTGCGAGGACATAATTTATTTAAAAAATATTTAGGGGTCTATTAAAGTATACAAATGGCCATTTCCAAAAGATATGGAAGATCATACTGTAATGGGTTTTGATCCGCAATATGGATTTTTTCAAGGGGTCCCTTCTAACGATCCGATTCACGTTTTAGTTCGAGTTTACGTTGTGAAGGGAAACGATTTACATCCTATGGATTTAAATGGCAAGGCGGATCCTTATATTCTTCTTCAATTAGGTTCTAAGAGAATAAGTAACAAAGATAATTACGTTTCGAAACAACTAAATCCAGTATTCGGAAAGTAAACACTTGTATTAATTTATAATTAGTTACCTTAGTAAAAACTTTATCGACATTTTAGATGTTTTGAATTTGAAGCAACATTTCCACAAGATTCTCTTTTAACAGTTCAAGTTTACGATTGGGATTTAGTAGGATCGGATGATATGATAGGCGAAACAAAAATAGATTTGGAAAATAGATTTTATAGCCGCCATAGAGCCACTTGTGGACTTCCTGAAAAATACGAAGAGTTAGTAATTTTATTAAATTATAAATACACAATCATAGTAACAAAACTTGTACCATACTTTCAGACAAGGTTACAATCGTTGGAGAGATGCCATGAAACCAACACAAATTTTAGCTAAATTATGTAAAGATGGAAAAGTGGATACGCCTGTTTATTCGGATGGAATTGTAAAAATTGGAAATTACACTTTTTCAACGTGCAGTGAAGAAATCGATTTTTTCAATACTAAAAGCGCAGAAGAACACATGGCTCTGAATGTTTTGCATAGGTGGCACGAATTTCCACGAATTGGGTGTGAATTAGTCTCGGAACATGTCGAAAGTAGACCTCTTTATAATCCAAGTAAACCTGGAATTGAACAAGGAAAATTAGAAATGTGGGTCGATATGTTTCCCATGGATATGCCATTACCGGGACCACCGCTAGAAATTTCCCCGAGAAAGCCAAAAAGTTACGAGTTAAGAATCATAATTTGGAATACCGATGATGTAGTTTTAGAAGACGATGCCTTTTTTACCGGAGAGAAAATGTCAGATATTTATGTTAAAGGGTGGTTAAAAGGTCCAGAGGATTGCCAGTGTACAGACATTCACTACAGATCCCTTACTGGAGAAGGCAATTTTAACTGGAGATTTGTTTATCCTTTCGATTACATGTTAGCAGAACAAAAAATAGTCATATCGAGAAAAGAAAGTCTCTTTTCATGGGACGAAACAGAATGTAAAATTCCTGCGAGATTGGAACTCCAAGTTTGGGATGCCGATCATTTCTCTGCAGATGATTTTTTAGGTTAGATTATCCTTGAAGTTCGATCATAATCACAATTAAGAAATAAATTTAATTTTAGGTGCAATAACGTTAGACCTCAACCGATTTCCTCGGGGGGCAAAATCGTCAAAATTATGTACATTAGATATGTTAAAATCGGATGGTTCCGTTCCTGTTGTAAATATATTTAAGCAAAAAAGAGTTAAGGGATGGTGGCCGTTCTATGTCAAGAAAGACAATGAAGATTTAGAATTAACTGGTAAAGTAGAAGCTGAAATACATCTTTTAACAAAAGAAGAGGCAGAAAAGAATCCAGTTGGATTGGGGAGAAATGAGCCCGAAGCGTTAGATAAACCAAAGTAAGTCAATGGCGATAAAATTATTTTTTATGTAAAACTTTTCTTTGCAGTCGGCCGGACTCCTCATTTATGTGGTTTTTGAATCCTCTTAAATCGATGCGTTACATATTATGGCACAACTACAAGTGGAAGATACTTAAAATATTAATTATTTTCGCATTAGCAATAGTTATTTTACTTTTCTTCTATTCGGTACCTGGTTACACTGTTAAAAAAATAATAGGAGCGTAAGCAATAAGTGTGTACCATTTACCAATAATGCACCAATTATATTTTTCAAGTTAAGCTTAAGAATCAATCACATAAAACTATCGAATAAGTATTATATTTTACCTTGTAAATATAATCTCAAATAAAAGTATTTGCTTAATATACTGATAAATTATTTGGAGTTACCATATTCCCCAGTGGCGGCTCGTGACATTTTCCAGTGGGAGGGCACAAAAAAAATAGTTTTTAAAATATTTATTTACAATGAAAATCTATCCTTCTATGGTTTTTGGTTTTGGGATGGGAGGGCACGTGCCCCTGTGCCCTTTATGACAAGCCGCCACTGATATTACCTCTGCATATAATAATTTATTGTATTGATAAAAATGCTTCAAGCAGACCTAGAAATCTATTAATTCGCTATCAATTATTATTTAGTCATAGTCACTGGATATCATATTGACGGCCTTGAATATTTATAGTATGCAGGTATGATAAGTTGAAATAAATTCTCAGGTTATCAGTTTCATCCATTTTATTAATTTGCAATACACTTATTGTCGAAAGGAATCCATATTTAAATCTTTGTATTTCCATTTGTTTTCAAATGTCACAAGGCATCTATAGAACAATAATTACCTTACACAAAGAATATTTATAATATATCTATACAACAAACATTATTTATTATATTTATATATAACAAATATTATTTTTAAATTCTATACTACTAGTACCACATATATACAAAAGTTTTTGAATTCATAAAGTGGTCAATGTTATTTTATATATTATTATTTTTTTAAATATAATTTGATATAATTATGGACGAATTTTTCCATCTTACCAGGTAATAGTTATTTTCCTATTTTATTTTGAAAAACTGTAATTTAATTTCGTATTTAAACCAAATTAAAAATTAGTTCCATTCGGAGTTACTACAGGAATATCTCCAAAAAATGTATTATTCCTAATACTTTATATTAAACAATTATTTTTTAAATAATGAGTTTAAAATACTCGGGCTTCGTATTTTAGTTTTATTATTTTACATAAAAATTAAGTAAAAACAAAATTATTTTGAAAAATGTTATAAAAAAGTCATAATTCTCATGAGATATTTTTTGTTTCATTTATTAAAATACTTCTAAATTATTAACATACATTTTTGGAATGCACTGAGGTAAAAATTGAATAAATTTGTTCTAGGGTCTAGCATTTTATTGATCTGCAGTTGTGGCAATAAGGTCCCTGCAGACCCCGCGGTACAAAGGTCCCCCTGAGTTATCCCAAGCTCTTCGAAGAAGTACTTCGTGCAATATATTGGGAATAAAATATATTCACACACAGGATTTCAATACTCAATTCTTATAATATGTTTCAATTATTTGCTCTCCTAAGTTTACCTGTGGATCCGTTATGTTTTTATTAACTTTTTGTTTAAATTGTTAAAATCAAAAAATAATTTTCAATAAATTTCTGAATATAAAGCATTGATTTTGTTAAAATAGCAGTTATAAGTTTAATATTGTATACATTCTATAAATCGGGAAGTTGCAAACAATAACTTCTATAGATGTATTATATTTCTCTCTACCAAAAACTTTAATACAGTCTATTTCAAAAATAATTAGGAGAGCAAATATTAAACATTTAACATTGTAATCCCTAAAGTGCGTGAACTGAGGAAATAGAATTTTTAAAGTATGTACATAAATGGAAATAATAACTGGAATAATAGTGTAATACTTTACCTTGATTGGTATAAAAGATTAGACAAATTTGTTTCCTATAAACTTTTTTTTCATTCTATAAAGCAGTTACGAACTTCCCCTATAACATTAATTATTATACATTTTAAACAAAATTCACAACTTTATGAATAGTTTTCTACCGTAATTTGTACAAGCTCGGATCTAAGATCACAATATCTAGAGAGGTAATTAATTTGCAAAAAAAAACTAAAATTTTTATGGCTATTACGTTTTATAATACAAAAAAGATACCATACTAAAACTATAAAAGATAGTTATAACTTATAAACAATATTATATAAATCTTAATAAAAAGAATATCGTCACTTCTGCCGCAATACCTCCAATCATCAGCACACCAAAGATATGATGACATTTTCATTTTTTTTATTTTTTTTATTGTGGTAGCCCTGGCAAAGATTTCTTTGCTAAAACCTTACTTTTACCACTAGAGCCTACAAGACACACGTCCGAAAAGTTTGAATGCCATCGACATAGAAATGCCGAAAAAAATCGAGGGACAATGACTTTTTTTAAGTATTCACAAAAAAATTTAATTATTTTTTTTCATATTGCATTCCTGATTTTTATTAAAGGGTTCCATATGCTGTGAAGTCCTTTGAGAGCAATGTTCCTACATACCGAATTTGGTTGACATCCTTTTAGTACTTCAGGAGTTATTTACTCTTGAAGTTTTGACTTTGACAGCTTGTAATTTTTGACAGATGATAGGTAGAAAGTTCATTTCATCTATTCTGGATATAGCTTTTCAAAGTCTTTAAAATAACCTACCGCAAGACAAAATCGCTTTTAAAAATTTTATATCATTTTTTTGTAGTGGCACTCCTGATTGATTAAACTCTACTACTATACCAAATTTGGTCCTGATTGGTTGGATGGTTCAGAAATAAATCGAAGGACAAAATCTGAGGACCGACCGCCCGACCGACCGACACAGAAATTAATTTTTTATTTTTTGCAGATTTTGACGTTTCTGGACACGGTGATCTCGAAAATGTAAAAAAAAAATGAAATTCCAAATTTTTTGATTGATTGGAGGTAAAAAACTCAAAATGGATACATTGACTTGACTGAAACTTTTTGATTGATGGCTATAGGAAGTGATTGTTTATATTATATTATAAAAAAACCTATAGATTTCGCCCACGAAATACATTATTTCCGCAATATACTTATTGATCTTTTTGACAAACTTTGGATCTGAGTGGCAAATCTTGACAACTATTATCTAAACAAATGAAAACATTATTTTTTGTCTGAGCAAGCGAAAAATATATTTTGCACCCTAGGGCACAAAACTAATTTCGTGCCCCTCATACATTATTCTCTCAGACAAATTTTGCGACTTCAATGGCAACAGAGCCAAAGTAGCAATATTATCGGCTTTAAGATCATTTGGTAGCGTTCCAGCAAAGTTTTCCGAAACATTTCATCATTTTATAAATTTTAAATATTGCTTTAAAATAATATTCTTTCTCAATGGTTCGACTCAGCACAAAATTGTTCTTAGAAAAGTGTCGTCTCTCGGAAAAGAAAAACTTTTTGTTTTTTTTCATTTTTTACATATCGCTCTTTTGTTAAATAGAGATTTAAAAAAAAATTAAATTTAAAATATTTAATTATTTCAAAAACTTCCGTTAATTCATCAAACAAAAATTTTAAATAAAACCTGCAAGAGAGGGAGCCAATTGACCCTTCTTGCCATCTTATATGGACGCCCATGGCAGTACGACAAGCCGCCTATAATTCAAGTTTACCTTTTTATGGTTATTCGTCTTTGCCTATCTTAAATTTCAATATCGAAAAAAAAATATTTCAAAATATTAATGAAAACATTAAAAAATATTTAAATTTAAAAATATGAGTCACAATAATTGATTCTTCCATATATGACCGCCCACGATTTCTGTTACTTTTATTTAGCAGGAATGTCAGTTGCATACTTCCTCCTTCCCCTGTTCCCCTTCTTATTTGAAAAAGACCCCTAGGATCAATGGCCGCCATCTTGAAAAGTACCATGGATTTGAAAAAAGCAGATTATTATTAATAGTCAGTAAGGGCTGTAGAGGCAATAAAACAATTTTTTATGAATTAATGGGTCCCTCTCCATTAATTGGAAATTATTTCATATTACAAAAATTGACAAATCCCTAAATAATTATTCCAATAAAGTTATATAAAAATAACTCCTAATTTTATTACGTAAATATTATCGATCCGCCACTGGAATTCGTAGTACCGTAGCTCACCGATATTTCGCGGTAACATTTTTAAACGCTTTTTGTTTAAATATTTTCCTTGGAGTTTTTAAGATATCAATAAGTACATCTTCTCGAAATTATTTCATAAAATAAATTTAAAAAAGATGAATATATATATAATAAATTGTTAGTTATTTCTTGTTTTTGCAATTTTGACATTTGACAGTTTGGTGTGAAAAATACAACTTTGCACTGCTTAAAATAACTGAAATTGTATGTCACAAATTTATCAAAGCAGATTGAGAAACTTTCATTCTTAACTAAAAATTATTTCACGGATATACATCCTGATATTGTATTATTTCCTGAATTCAATTATATCTGATTTTAGTGATTTTAAAATTTGAAATAGTTACCTCCCTCTACTTGTTTGGTCTAGGTGTAGTGGTACCACTGCAAAATAGCGGTTCGTAGCATTCAGAAGACCGGCCATTTGTACAGCGTGTGTGGTTGTAATAGCGAAGCGGTAAGTAATATTCTAGTGCATTATTTGCAACATCAATTAATTTGTTTGTTATATCTTTGCAGTTATTCGATTCAAGTGATTCTAGATATTCAAACACTTTTAAAACCGCTTAATTACAATGGGTGACGAAAAAAAGGTGAGTACAGTTGCAACCACTCTGGAAAATTTTAGAGGGATTGTGGCGTCTTCTTAAATTAATTGCATTTTTGTTGCAGACTACCGAATCTGAACACATTAACCTTAAAGTTCTTGGGCAGGACAACGCCGTCGTCCAATTTAAAATCAAGAAACATACACCATTGAGGAAGTTGATGAGTGCTTACTGTGACCGTGCTGTAAGTTTTATAGAATTTTATACTATTTATTAGAACGCCACTATTAAGTTTTACGTTTTTTTGCTACTTAAAATATGTTTACTTAGGTTATGTTGCAATTTAGTTTGAACCGAACGTTTTTTTATTAAATCAAAAATTAATAGATAAATATAATTATATTATAAATGCTTCTGATAGTGTAACATCTATTGAAGGTCATTTAATTGTTTATTTTAATTGTTGAAACATACCTTGATAACCAGATGCATAACAATGCCATCAATTAATTATTCTTGTGTATAAGTTTACGTTACATTCTTTCATGTTTAGGGTTTAAGTATGCAAGTGGTACGCTTTCGTTTCGATGGAAATCCCATAAATGAAAACGATACCCCAACTTCCTTGGATATGGAGGAAGGTGACACGATTGAAGTCTACCAACAACAAACAGGAGGATTTTTGTGTTAAGTAGTTTTACTAAAGCCTTGTTTACTCTTATTGCAATTATTTGTCATTAACAAATTCTTAATTTCAAATTATTGTACGATTGCGTAAATCACTGTAAAATAAGTAATTTTAGTGATTAGTTATTAATGTTACTTTTAAATATTTAATTTTCTTACTGTAATACAATTTCTTTTATTTAATGCAGTTTTAATGTCGCCCACATTTTTTGTTATTACGTTATCACAGAAGTTGAATGGCTCAGAATTCTGGTTTTGTTATGTATTACGTTTAGTTGTCGTTGCGTTGTTCAACGATGATAGGTTCCGCATAGTCTGTTGACTTCTGTTACGTCAAAAAAATTTGAAATTTTTAACTTAGATCTTTTATATTATAAGTATTTTTCTATAATTAACATTGCATAAAATTAAAGAAAATTTTATTTATTATTGACTTTCATTCCAAACATTCAAAATTGTAATTTGCTATGTAATCGGTTTTCTTTAATAAACTTACTTAAGATGTATTTTTTTTAATATTGTACTTTGTATTATCGAGGGAGTAAATCAAGACACCCGTGTAGGCATTAGTTGGTTTTTGTAATTTGATTGTAATCTGGTTACAATAAACTAATCCTGTATTGTATTTCTATTTTTAAAATATTAAAATACTATTCGCCAAATTTCTTAATAGTATTTGTACATAGTAAGTCATGAATTGGTGTGCTGAATAAATAAATTAATTAACAATACTGTGTTAATTTAATAATATTAAATAATGAGCATAATATGAAATTACATCTAAGTAATTGAGCAAGTTGGAAGATAAGGTTTTTGAAAAGCTGCTACAAAATTAAGTAATTTTTCAAAGAAGACTGTATCGTGAAATGCTTTGCAGCTTTATAATTAAAAAATCCTACACAATGGAGTAGCATCCCAACTACTTTTTTAAATTTATATTTTCTAAAAAGATTTTATGAATTCTATAAATTATGGTAATGTAAAATTCCGGAACACTCAATCTATCCGACTAATATTGAAAGCATATTTCATAAATTGTTCTGGATCATAAAACTTCGAATAAATTCTTGATTAGTGATTTTAAAGACTGTTACGTCAGCATTTTTTCTGAACTGGCGAAATATGTAATTTAATGCGTTGAGTTTCGGAAATTTTTACCCCTCCCCAGTCACTAGATCTCAATCCTATTCAGAATTTATGGCAGAAATTGAAGTGAAAAATATGACAGAGGCCCATTTCCTCCAAGGAAACCGTGGAAACTACTATTTTTGAAAAATGACAAAAAAATTTCCGAATCTACAACCAAGAAATTAATAGAATCTATGCTAAAACGCTTATAAGCTGTTATAGTTAAAAAGGGGTATCTTATTAAATAACAGCAAAAATTATAAACCTGGTACTGGTTGAACAATTGTGTGACATGATTTTAGTTCGTTATGTTTTGTTTATTAGAATAGAAAATGTTTTTCAATTAAGTTTTTTTTCATTATTTTCTTATTTATATTTACTAAAAAGTATCCTCGAATAAATATAATTAGGTTTTATTTATAGGAGATATTGCAATATTTTGTGTAGTGGATGAATAATTTTGTGAACCACTGTTTTTAACAAAATAGTAAATTTCAAATACAACCGGAGATGACTCGGCATGTACCATCCAAAAGTAACTTATAAGTTATAACTAAAAATTTTTCTTTGATGACTCATAGCCTATGAGTCATAAATAAAACTAATGGAAAATTTAGCAGAAAATATTTTTACCGAATTATGCCAACCCTCGGTGCTAACAATGTTTACCTTTAAATTGAAACTCTTAGGTGCAATCTCTACTCTAAGAAAGGTTTTTTTTGTTATCAATTTTTTGCTTTAAACTAGGAGGTATACCCCCCTAGAACTTGAACTATTTTTTTATTAATTTTGCAAATTTTGAATTTCTCACACAAAGTGGCAAAACCAAAAGGTAAATAAGGTCAAACAACGTAAAGTTGTATTTATAAATATCTATGACGTCACTAAAAACAATAAAAGAACCTTTTACATTATCAAATGTATTTAAAAATCATAAATAACACTTTAAATAATGTACACTCATGCAACCACAAAACATTAGCTATTTAATTAAATTAATTAAAAAAGTAAATAATAAAACACTACCGAAATTATAGGGATTGAAAGAGATAAAATTGCTATCCAATTTTTTTGTACAAAAGAACGATTGTCGAATTCATTAACAACACGTTTTTCTTTGTAGCGTCTCTTTCCTTGGAATTTCTTCTCAAACTTCTCTAATTCTATCTTATTTTTCAAGTCTTCCTCTTTTTTCCTAATTTCTTCTTCTTTGTCTTTCAATTTCTTTTCTTCTTCTTGTTTTTTTAAACATATCTCATCACATTCTACAATAGCAAGCTTGGATTTTACCGTTTCGCAAGAAATGTCTTTCTTAATACGTCTACAGCTGCAAGTCACTTTAATTTTTTTCTTGCAAGGTTCGGAAGTAACACATGGACCCGAATGGCAGTTAGAACGACATCGATGACCACACTCATACTAAAAATCATTATTTTTATTTATTTGTAAATTATTAAATGTGCCAACTTACATTTTTAGGGCATCGATCTCCACAAGTTTGTAGTTCTTCTTTATTATCAGCGGATGTCAAAGTGCTGCATAAAACGTATGGTTGATTAAGACCACAGTGGCATTTCAAACGAATCATTTGCTTACAAGGTGGACATGCACCAGGATGACATGGTTTAAAACAAATATGTGGACAACCTTCTGGCCGAGGTTTTTCACATGTCCTTTCACATTTTTCACAATTGATTCCCGCTAGCAGTTCGTTTTTTGCATTTTCCACTAAATGACACATTTGAGAGCATTGATGGTTACCACACTCCATTAATCGACCGCATGGTCTACCACAACTTGAAACTCTTGCCATATAGCAACGGAAATTAGAAGTTTCGTGTTTCCCTAAAACGCAAATTTAGAAATAATTCTAAACAGTAATTATAATCAAATCCAGTTTAGTACCTAAACAAGTCATGGGTACATCCACAATGCAATCAGGACATGGCAGTGTTTTTAATTCCAGTTGGGGCTTTACTTGCTCCCAAGGCATGGATGGTTTTTCACATTCAACTTTAACAAGAACTGCAGAATGACATGAAGCAGGACACTTGTGAGAACAATTTGTCCTATCTTGGTTGCATATTTGTTTGCAAGGTGGACAATCGCCAAAATGACAACGATGATTTTCGCGTTTTAAGTGATGACAATTTGGAAGATTACTACAACAAAAACAAAATTCTATATCTTCTACAAAACAAAACGATAATTACTTACGAACACAGCTTATTGCATTTGGGAGGCTTTGTTTTTTGTTTTCTACCACATGGAACTGTAATCGAAGTTTTTCCACAACAGCAGCTAACATTCTCTGTTAAATTGCATGGATAACAAGGGCCACGATGACAAATTGAAGTACATTTGTGATTTCCACAAGACAAAGTTCGACCACAAGGTTTTTCACATGGTGAACAATTTTTGTCACAGCACTAGAAAAAATTCAAATTCATGTATTTTGCTTAAAATATTATTTTAGATGGATTAGATACCTTACGATTACATGGATGCCTGTTACAGTCTCTAATCTCCTTACATTTAGTGTCACATAAGTAAACTTTTCTACACTGAACATCTTTGGTATGTAATTCGCAACGACAAACTTTGGTTACAGTTTGAAAACACTAAGGAATAAAAATAATACATGAATTATCAGTTTGTGGAAATTGTAATAATATGTATACATAAATTACAAATTTGTAATAAATTAAGATGCGCGAAGAGCCAAGCAGTTAAATTGTTTTTCTTAAGGATGCTGAAGTAAATTAAAAATTAAAATGAATTTTTTACATATCACATTGTTATGACAGCATTCAATTACTTCTTGAGTTGTAAAATTTTTTGAGTTCTAGATTGTATTTTAAATAATTATTCCATGTTTCCCTGAGGGCTGGTTGTACCAATTAAGTTCAACGGGCGTTCAGTTGAACCAAGTTTAGCAAATTTTTAAAACGAATTTTAGAACTTTAAGCGGCGAATAAGACATATTAGAAGGAATTAGTACACTTTTGTAAAATATTTACTACCATTTTATAGAATCAATTCCTTATTAAAACTTATAAAATTCGTTTTAAAAATTTGCTGAACTTTGTTGAACTTAATTGGTACAACCGGCCTTGAGTAAATCTTACTTGTCGTTCAAAACGTCTACTTACTAACCTCAGCTCATGTTATAAGTTATGCTTACATTTACCTTACCTATGGAAGCTAGGTAGGTGACAATCAGGTAGAGACAATCAGTTATAAAACTGATTTATAAATTTAAAAAAATTAACAAGCTAAGTAAAAAATAATAAATGCAAATTCGATTTAAGAAATTATTAATTTATTTTCTTATAATATCTATCATATATGAAAATTATTTTTGGTGACAAAATTAAGTGCACGTTTGGTTTAATGTGATCAATTTAGTGCATATAGTTAAAATTTGCAAATGTTTTGTTTACAAAGCTCTCAGGCAAAATGTAAAATTCATGACTATCCCTGACTAAGAAGAATTTTCGTGATACTCTAAACCAACTAAACAAAGAAGACAATTTTACCTTGGAGGACTATGAGATTTGTTTAATAAAAACAAAGAGTGGTTAAAAAAAACACCATTAACTATTTGTGATGTTTTCTCAAACGTTTTCCCCTTTTTCGAGAAAGAAAGACTCGGCAACAAAATGAAAAAATAAAGTTTCAAATTTGTATAGGAAAAAAATATGCATAAACTACTCAAAGAAAAAATATTTGTCGCATCAGAAGCTAGCTAAACGGCATTTACTATAAAAAATGTGATGTTAGAAAAATTGCTTTATAATTTTCAATAAATGAAACTACTGAAGATTTACCTTAAAGAGATTGAAAACCGAATGCAACACCCTTATGAAATACTTATGTTTCCAGAGAAGCACTATAACAAACAATTATCCTTTTTGAAAATCAATTATTTCATCAGACGAGAGCAAATTTGAATTCCTGAATTTAAAAACTTGTTATAGATCGTAGAACAAAGGGATAGTAATATTATGGCATAGGCTGTTTCTCGTAACTCGTGCAAAAGCTTTAATCGACGGCAAGATGACTAGGTAAATCTACAGTGAGATTATAATATAAAATAATTCAAGACCGACCGAAGGTTCGGTTTTGGCAAAACAAAAAGTAAACGTATAATGGAGTTCCCATAAAAAAATTTAATTGTACATATAACTACGAGATCCATATAATTGGGAGTACACATAAGCGAGACTCTACTGTACTTAATTATTTGACCCGACCTTTAAATTTATGATTAAATATTTTTGTTAATACTTAAATAGTAAGCAATTCATGCTTGCTTTATCTAGATAACAGCAAAAATAATCAAAAGGATAAGAACATAATCTGTTGCAAACTCATATAACATTAAGTTTGAATTAAATTGATTACTTAACTTGTTAATTTATGTACTTGTTAAGATTATGTACATATTATTAATTTAATAAATATAAAATCCAATAAAATTTGATTTAGCCTAAACGCTACTCACCATGCCGCAATTATCTTTATGACATTTCTGATTACAAGGGTGAACACCACATTCCAATAGTTTCCCGCATGTATCTTCACACGTTGGTGTTTCTTCGGTACAAGGCAAATTATATGTAGACTTACCACAAGGGCAAGTACGAGGCTTTGATAGAACACACAAATCACAATTTCCAATGTGACACACTTCTAAGCATTTATGAAATCCACATTCCAAAGGTTTATTGCATACCTAAAAAGATAAGCATGAAGTAACAACCCGGTGAATTTTATATCTCAGTTTACCTTCTCGCATTGCCAGATTGGGCTTGCACAGTTTCTTAATTTACTGTTTGAACCACAAATGCATTTTTGAATGCTCTTTTTCGAGCAGGGTTGACATTCTCCTTGATGACAACTTTGTAAACATTTGTGCTTTTTGCATGCCAATAATTTGTTACATGGTGATCCACATGACCATTCTTTATTGCAACATCTCTGAGGTTGAGGAGGTTTCACACCGCAGTAACATGTGACTGTTACCATTTGAGGGCATGGTGGGCAAGGACCTATAATTTTATGAAATTGAAAAATATTACATATTTGTATTTCGATTAAAAATATATACCTGGATGACAGAGTAATACACAACCGTGGCCACAATGTGGTTTCAAATTCTTTCCACATACCTCACCACAGGAATGCGGTACTAAAAATGGTTGAAATTGTGGATTAACAGATTTCTTACAAAAACAAGTACAAGTAGTTGGAATATCATTGGGACCATATTCTTGTCTACATTTTGGACATCCCCATGTAATTTCCTTTTTGTAAGAAACCACAATCGGACCTTCCAATGCTTGTTTTTGTTGAACTATGGTATCCTTTGACCAACGTTGTATGCATAATAAATGAAACATACAATAACATTCTCCACAATTCCATACCTGTTTCGAAGAATAAAAATTGTATAAGCATAAAAAGTAGCACCGTTAAAATATGATAACAAGCATAATAGATAGCTCACCGATTCGTTTCTCTTAATCGATGATATGCATATTAAACATGTTGTAGTTCCAGAAGAGAAGGTACCACTTATAATTTCTTGAGTTCTCAGTAAACCATTACTAGATGCTCCGGTTTGATTGTAAGTTTTCAAAATTGATTCTGAAAGTTAGAATTACCTGTAAAACATGAAAAAAGTACCGACTGAAAAACTAACCTAATATGCTATTTGATTCTAACTCTTCTTCCTCAGACGAAGAATCATATTCTTTTACATGCTTTTTAACAGATGCTTGCAACTTTTCTTGCACCTCCTTAAATTTTTTCTCCGATTTTGAGGTGCTGTTAATTGGATTTTGACGCGGTTTTTTCTTTTGTTGTTCATTTTTCATCCACGGATTTCCAACATTTTTCGTAGAAGTACTCATTTTCGTACTTAATGACTACCGTATCCACATCATAAAAAATTTTAACACGGTTATATCATTATAACCTCTGAAATAATCTTCATATTCGTGACACGTAAAATAAACAACCAACTTGAAGTATTTTAGCAGTGGTGTACTAATAATTTTCGCACCTTTCGAGAATGACAGGACATAATACGATTTTAAAAATTAATTTTAAGTTTTAATTATATAATAATTATTGCTATTTTATTTCTATTTATTTTCTTCAAATTAGATTTGCTTTTTTAAATTTTACAGTGGCGGACCTGCTTTAAGCAAAGGCAGCATTCACAAACAAAATAGCACAAATGAGAAATCTAATTGGCTACTGCTAATCTCTTATCTATGCTTCAAAGTTTGAAGTCTCATATTATTTAAAAAACCAATTTATGTATACCAGATTTCCATTTATGAATTCTGAGTTGCTAAGATTTCACTTTAAAAAAGTAGAAAAAGACAAAACAAGGAGATCATCAATAGTATTCCTAGAATTTCCTCAAATTTTTCAGGATTTCCTCAAAATTCTCTTTCAACACCAGACTTTTCTAGGGTTCTCTTGGGATCAAATTTAAAATCATTTATGTTAGACAGACGCAGATAAAAGATGGAGCAGATCAGACCGAGCGCAAGATATTGCGACAACTTGAAAAATATAAAATAATTCAAATTAACGTTGTCAAAATTCATTTTCTTTACTCGGATCTTTATATCTTGTTCTGTTTTTAATTTATACGAATAAATATGCATCATTTTAAAATTGATTTTTTTAATGAGCAAGGAAGCGTTCACTACAATTTGAAATTTTTGTAATCCCATGACGTAAAATAAAAAATGTTTATAGTCTTCTCTCTTTAGCAAAACTGAGTTAAAACTGAGCTAACTATTGGATGAGCTGGCTCTTGGAGAGTGAAAGATGATACGCCATGACAGTCAAATCCATGAATCTTCTCACCTACTTTTTCCAAGAGCACTGGAAGCGGCAATTTGATCCAAGAACAGAGATCAAGTATATCGCAACAAATATCAATTGCGTCGCCTGTCAGAATGGAGATGCAGCTTAATTTACTATATTTCAAGAAGGAAAAGAAGCAGATTGTTTTGGTAGTTTTCAATTCCTTGGCGAGGAAAGACGCTCAAAATAAGGTACTAGCTTCACTCGGACGCAAACGGAGATCTCAAAGATTTTCATCGTGAACCGTTTCGCCGTCGACCCATGTTGCCGTGGAAATTTAGTATTTAATTTCTTAATTTCAAAATGAGCATACAGAATGCTTTTTTTTTCAAGAAGTGGGAATTAAGCTTTACATTTTTTTTAAATACTGTAAGGGTGGGCCAATTTTGATAGTTCTTATGAGAAACTCGGTAACTATAAAAGATATGAAAAACTGGATGGCGCATCCATCCAGTCCATCCATCCAGCAAAAGTTCAATGGCAAAAACCAGAATTCGCAATCTTTTTTTGTTTTCGAATTATAGCCAAAAGAACGAATTTTCGCTTGTTTTTCAAGTTATCACCGTTAACACTTTCTTCGGGCACTTTTTTAAGATCAATAAAATGTGCTAAAGAGATTTTAAATGTCTATCTGAGTTGCAGAGTTATAACATAAAGTTATGTTTTTTTAAATAGAAACCATAGCTGAAAATTATATTTTTAAATAGCGTTTTTTATCCTCTTTTCAACGATATATGACATGATATTAACAACAACAAAAATATTATAAAATTATAGTCTATTGTTTTTAATACATAATTTGGTTAAAACAAAACACTACCAAACGATTATTGACATTTAAAACATTTACACCAATTGTTTTTCAGTAAGCGAATATTTGCTTAGTGGCTGTCATTAAATTTTCAAATTTTTAGTATTGTAATTTTTTTAAAAACAATTGGTGTAAATGTTTTAAATGTCAATAATAGTTTGGTAGTGTTTTGTTTAAACCAAATTATGTTATAAAAACAATAGACTACGGTTTGATCTTTACTTTGATTTTTGAGAATTTAATATTTTTATTGTTTTTTACTGCAAATGTTATTATTATATTTAATTTTTCAGTCTTCTATTGTTTTATAATATTTTTGTTGTTATATATCATGTTATATATCGTTGAAAAGAGGATAAAAAACGCTATTTAAAAATATAATTTTCAACTATTGTTTCCATTAAAAAAACACAACTTTATATTATAACTCTGAAACTGTGATATATATTTAAAATCTCTTTAGCTCATTTTATTGATCTTAAAAAAGTGCCCGAAGAAAGTGTTAACATTTTTTTTAACAAGCGAGATATCGACATTTATCGAAAAGTCGAAAATTCGTACTTTTGACTATAACTCGAAAACAAAAAAAGATAGCGAATTCTGGTTTGGCCATTGAGCTTTTCTCGAAAAAAGAGATTGAGGAAGCGTCATCCATTTTTTCATATCTCTTATAGTTACCGAGTTTCCCATAAGAACTATCGAAATTGTCCCACCCTGTACAATATAATATATTGAAATTTAAAATTTTGTATTTTTTGTTTCGGCCAGAATATGTTTATTTATGTTATAAATTTTACACAATTAAGGAATGAGCGATAAACACCGGATTTCTGGATTGAACTCATCGACTATAGTATTCCTGTATGTATGGAAGCCTATGTACTCTCTAGCTGTTCGCTCTATCGGCAAACGACTGGATAATTATTTATCATTATTGACACAATATTGTACCAAGGGTTTTCAAATATTGTTTCAATATTGCTCCAATATTGAAAACAACTATTGCATTATTATTGGATGAACATCAGTAGGTAATCTTTATTATCAATATTGGAGTTCATCCATTATACAACATAAGTGAACTTATTTTGATTTTATAAAACCAGTTAAAAAAACAGTAATCACTGTTTAATTATTTCGTTAATTTTTAAATTGTGATATATTAAATTGTACGGTAGTACCTACATTAACATTTGCGACGGCGAAATGTCCTAGACCGGCGTTATTTGATGGTAGAAGTTATGTGCTTCAAGGAAGTTCAAGTTCAACAGCCTTCTGTTAAATAAATTGTATCATATAAACGTTTCACATTAATCGTACGATGTTATATTGTTCCCGCTAACTTATAATAATATATAGTATTTCTGTTTGCTAAACTTTCTCATAAATGTTTCTAAGAATCCCTTTGATTAGAACCAGACAGAACTCGGGATCGTTTTGATCACTTTCTAATAGAAGACGCACCGGTTCTCAGTCTAACTCATAGATTTACTTATTCGTTTCCATTTCCTTGCAAAGAAAATTAAATAAAGCAAAATTTTAAATTAATATTTTCCATTTCCTGTTATACATATTTTCGTTCCATTATGTACTATTCCTTTTATTGTCGATAAATGACGTGGAATCAGATCTTTTTTCAATCTAATGTAGCAACAACCTTATCCGGTGAGCCGAATACATATTTGACATGCCTGGTCTAAGGTATCAGTTCTTTTTTTTAAATAAATCACCATTGACGGCTATTGATATTTGCTTACCTACTACATAATCTTTTGTTTATGGATTTTTTTTAGATTTTTCCCAAGATAGAACTACAATGCTTTTTAGGTTTTCCAATAAAATTTGAAAAATTTAGGTCGGCAAACCATTGTCAGAATTTTTGAGACTATACAATTAGGACCTGTATTTGGTTTTAATTCGGTTAATTATTATCCAAGGACTGAAAGGATTCTGCACTAACGGAATTTCTGATAAAATTATAATGATGATTCGAAGAGAGTTTTTTAAATCGACCGACTCGGATGTCTATTATGGATATCGAAATGTATTAGTGAACTGAAGTTCAATTCAATTTTCTTATATTCTCACCAGTAAATCTCAAGTACTTTTTTTTTGTAAAAAAGGTAAAGGCCAGATCACTGAACGGTGATGAACTGTAAAGCCAGAGAAACTCACAATCGATGATATGATTAAGAAGTTCACTTGTAGAATGAAAAACGGATTTGAAATCATACAAGCCATCTATAAATTGAAAGATAAACGTGTGCAGATACCGAGGTACTGATGTAGCAATATTTTCAATAACTTGATAAAAAAAGCCCAAGTTAGTTTAAGTTCCAATAAATATTGTCGAGATATCGGTATAAAATACACCGAACTTTTAGTGACCACTATATTTTATTATACGATACCTATAGATAGATACGTCATATGCTTTTTTTAGATCACATCCGGATAAAAAAGCAATCGAACACTATGTCAAGATTAAAATGATGTAAAACCTAAATATACAAAATTGTAAAAATGTCGTTTAATCTTTTCAGTTTCGAGCAGCCAAAATTATTTTAAAAGACCTGTGTAAAATAGAATTAGCTGTTAAATAAAGAAAGACGATAATGTTAAACATTTTATTGAAAGTTATCATATGATATTTAAATACAATGATCATACAGTACGTACGAGTAGTAACCCTACATACACAATATATCAAGTTTAAAAAGTAAAAAATCTGACGAAATATCAAAAACAACGAAAAAATTACGTAAATTTATTTTTTTTTGACACATATAAATCATTAATGTATACTAATTACTATTATACAATCCTACAACAAACATCTATTAACGACTTCTTGCACCACAGGTTCGTATTAATTAACCTACAGTAAATTTTCATTTTTTCTTAGTTATGTAAGTTATATTACGTAAGTAACGATGATTTGATGTATTGCACGTGGCAGTGGGATTTATGGAATAAGGGGTTTTAGGATGACAAATGATAGTTGAAGATGGTAATGTCAAAAATGACTACTGAACGATTTACTTTAAATTTCCATTTTATTCTTCTATTGGCGGTTGCGACGAACGGCTGGAAACAAAAAATACAACAATTAATAATTTATTGTAAAAATAAATTTTACAAAAACAAGGAGGTTTTCGTAAATTTTAGATTTTTATTCAGTTTTAAACAAATTTTTAAAATTTTCTTGGAATAACTTGATTTTAACTGTTTGCTATTTGCGAGAGCTGCAAAATTAATTTTTAATATCTCATTAAATATAAAAATTCAGGCATTTTTCCGTAAGTATTCCAAGTTGTAATATAGTTTAATAATTCAAAATTACGAAAATTACGATACAATGTTGTGATGGCTAAAAACTAATAAAAAAGTATAAAAGTTTAGAAACATAGATAAGTAATTAAAAATGTAATAACAGCAGCAAAATTATAATTTGAAATTTTAACTCGTTTACAGAAGGTTGACAAAAAATTTATCGATATTTCGTAATTTCAAATTTTAATTTTAATATTTTCGAGTGCTATAATTACGTTTCTAATTATTTGCGTTTCCAAGTTTCACTATTGAGCAATTTATTAAAATACAGAGTTATCACATTATTTGTTAGTTAAATATTGTTTGCCTGATTTTATCAAATCATTAGTATTTGGTTAATCATTCTATCTATACATTAACTTACAAAATAATTTAATTTAAATTATATTAATATAGAAGTAAGTAGGTATTATTTTGTTGCAGTTGTAATATTTTATAGAAAGGACTCGCAGGAATGCTAAATATTAATAAGCAGTGTTAATTTTGACAGCGTTAATTATTTAATATTACACCTGCCTTGTTAATTATAATTTAAATGTGACATTAAGGTATATTTATTGAAAATAATATTGTTGCCGTAAATATTGAACTTAGCCCATTTTAAAACTTTTCAAAAATTTTAGTAATAATCATATCGGCCTTCCGAAGCCACCAAAAATTGCACTAAACGTTTTTCAGTTCTAAAAAGCATTTAGTATATTTTTTGGTAATTTTATAAGATTAATATAAATTTTAGCAATAAGTTAGGATTAATTATCTTCTCAAACTCTCTTTGCAGTACAAGTTAATGGTAGCGTAAAAATATTTCAGTAGCATTTATGCAGAGAAAATATTCACCTCGCCGCCGGCTGGTCATCTTCCCTCATTTTACGCAAAATTTTTATTGTCAAAAAAACGCAGTTTGCCTAAGTATTCTCTTTTTATTCATGACATATCGCCAACAGCAATGACTCTGCCATTACAAAAATTAATATCTTTGGTATATACTTTTTGGTATAGTATATATTGCAATATGATATGCAAAATGAAAAAATGATTATAATTTCAGCAATTTGAAAAAATATAATAATACAAACATATTCTTGTAATAATAGTGACTAATATTGAAAATAAAATTAAAACTTTAATTTATAGTACAATATAGATAATAATTGAGTCTGCAGGATCAAAACCATAATGACCATTTTTAGTTACGTGATATTTCATAATATACAGAGTTAATAGGACATACAAACCTCTAATACTTAATTGAAAGTTATTACAGTATTACTGCAGCCATACCATTAATGTGGTAATTGAAACATTTCAGCTTAAAACTTCTAAAATGTTTTGTAATAATAACTTATGTGATTATTGAATTTTAAATTTAGTATATTGTTGTATGTTTCAGCAAAATTTACGAGCAACATGCAAAATTAAAATTAAAAACTTTGCAAATTGAATTTTTGACATTAATAATATTTGTAAAGATTTACATAATATTTCTGAACACTATCTAAATTTTAAAAATTTGATAAATCTTGACGAATAACGTGATAGAATTGTGCTCAGAGGGGGACGGGTAAATTTTCGTGGCGTAATTTGTGAAGTGAAATCGACCATACAAAAAGTAATGTGTGCAAAGTGAATTATCATAGTTTTCCGAGTCTTTCCTATGATGGGGATGAAATAAAAATAATAGCTGGAGGGAAAAACGTTGACAGCAATTATTTTACAGCTTAAGTTTTAACAAACCGTTAATTACTGCAAGAGGATTGTCCTAAGTATTATTTATTACATATTAACAGTTTTCTAAAAACGTTAAGATAAAGATAATAATTCAAGACATTATTTAATCAAATAAGTCATTTTTGTACAGCGATACAAATTTGACAGTCCAAATTCGTAGAAAGAAGATGGAATTTTCATTAAAAATAAAAGCATAAATCCTTCCATCTGCTAAAAGTATGATATTATGTCAACCGAGAAAATAAAAAACTAATAAGACTGACAACACTAATTAACTGGTTTGTCAAAAAGAACAAGTTTCATTTTTTATTAGCTGCTGTGATATTTATAGAAAAAATTATACTTGATGTTTAAATGAAACTTATGTTTGTATGTCTAATGTAAAATTTCAATTTGGTTCGTAGTTAAAATCCAAATAAAATAAAATATTGCAGTTTCGAGTGACGGGACACGATTTGGCACAGTTACTACTTTTCTTCAGTTTTTAAAGTAAATCCGCTATAAATTTCCTTTTAGTTGCAAGATACCGGCTCTTATACAAAATATTAAATGGATGTACGTTTCCTGCTGCAACTTTGAGTTACGGAACACCGCTTCTCGCAGTGGTTACTTACTTGCTTTTAGACTACACCATTGATCATACATAACTGCAAAGTAAGTAAACCTACATAGCGCTTTTTGAAGTAAAAATCCAAAAATAAAGCAGAAAAGTAATACATATCCGAGAAAGACTTTTACGGTTACATTTGAAGGTGATAAATAATTACAATTATTTGAAAGAAAAAAAAAGCTTTTTAGAAAAACTACAACATATTATCTAAGTAGATACTACCGAGTCTCCAGCGTCCAGTCACTAAAAATGCAGTATCATTCTGACAAAATGGAAGTCCAGCAAAAATAAGAGATTGTAAAGCATTTATAAATGTTGCGTGTCAGATTAATTTAATTTTAAAGTGGTTTTACAAAGAGCAACAGCCACCAAAAGTCGTATATCTGAAATTGAAAACCATTACCTATTAAATGTCCACTTTCAACTTGATTCGTTTATATTAAATATTTCATGTTATGCTACTTCAGTTTATTGCATCAATAATAATTTATTTTATTGCTAAATCCATCCAGTTAAAATTCTTTTAACTAAATGTTTCCATCAGATCCTACCAAATAAATAATGTTTGGAATTGAGGCCGTCAATAATTACCTACTGTTGGATTATTGATGATATACACATAAAGCTACCTTTATATTAGCATTTGAAAGGCTGCAATTCAAATTAAGAGTAATTAACATACATCTATGTTTGTAAAGGCAAAATGTTTATTCATGTAAGCTTAAAAAATATTTAAATGTGAGTATGTTATTTACATAATTTTTTTTTAAATACACATTAGATAAGTTTAGTTAGAATACCAAAAATATTAGCCCCATTACCGAATTAGTTGGCAAATTTCATATTATCTAACCAGAAAAATAAAAAAAAAAGATACAATAAAATATTAATCCAATCATTCGTTCAACCTTTTTTCTTTAGTTTTTTCATGCATTTCTACTCTATAATGTGACGTTTGTGCCGTCAGAAACAACACAATTGAAACATTCTCTATAAATTTTGAGTACACTTAAGTGTCTTTCTGAATAAAATCTGAAGCAAAGCAAAAATCAATCAATCAGTATTTACCTTTCGTAGGTTTAGTGCCCTTGGGTTTACATTTTTTCGTAATCTGTCTGTTTTGTTCACATGAGGGGTCGCTGTTGGCCTTCAACTTGTCGTTTCGCGTCATCTGGCTTTGAACATTACATTCTCCCCACGTTCCCTTTTCGTATCGACATGCTAGGACAATGACGAACAAATTATTGCAAAGTGCACAGGAATACATAAATTGTGCAAGTTGTGTGTTTAATTTATAGACTAATATAATTTATGTGCAATCTAAATTAACCTAGAATTACATTGGATAAAATTGATAGTACATTGCAAATAAATTAATCAATGGGACGTCACAATGGGTACATTGAAAATATTAATTTATAACATAACACAGTAAAAATAAAAATTAACGTATTTTGATATCCAATTAAATTAACAAAAATATACCTATACATGTTACTTACCAAAAATATAAGAAAAATTTAGTATGTCGAGAAAGAATTATAAAAAATCGAATAGAATGTTGATATTTCAGTCTAGGCGTTGAATTTAAAGCATCGAATAAAGAAGAACGTAAGTTTATTTAAAATACATACACGACCAGTATCGAAGGGAATGACTATATTGGTAAATCAGCAAAACGACTATCCGAATAAAAAAAAGTACCCTATCCATTGTCATAATCTCGTTTTTGTAAACCATTGTAGACTTTCAATATACTTAAAACTTACCGTTCTCGATTAATTCTTTAGTAATTAATAAGTAAAGAACAAAAATTATAAAAAAAATGATTTAGTTATAACAGAAAGCTAGAGAATTGTTTCAAATTGTTATTCACATTAGTAATTTTGAAATAGGAATATTTCGATTTTAGAAAAATATTAATTTCTTACAGAATACAATAGATAATATTACTCTATAATAATAAGTTAAAATGTCAACTTACATACAACCGTATGCACTTCATTAAAATTTTTAATTGCATTCCTTTAATTAAAAAAAGCTCATATCCGTTGGTTAGTAGAGAACGCAGGTACAGTACCTATATCAAATATAATAATTATATTATATAGTATAATAGCCACTATCAAATACAATGTAGGTATAGTATGTATGTATAATGGTATGTACAATTAATTATCAAACTCTTTGTAATAAACATAACTTTATTATTCTGTTAACTATAATTAAGTGCTAGTACTATTATTATAGTAACTGTTTCATATTCAGTCAGTTTTTATCAAATTATTTAATATTACTCGTATGTATAATAGGTATGTAATATATTTATAAAAATAATATATTATGCAAGTTGTTACATTTACTCGATTTCTAAAAATTTATTTCGATAGTTACATACATACATAATATTTTGTTACATCTTTTTATTGATTTTAATTATTTTTATCTGATTTTGAAATTCAAAATAATTAAGGTACCCAATATTTTTATTAATTTGGTTTTTGGATAAAAGGTTTTACAAAAAACGCATATTATAGATCTAATAGTAGCCATAATAAATTTTTTTGACAAAAGATTTTAATTTGAGATACTCAACCGCTATCGTACAAATGAGTATTGCAGATGTCGATTTTTTCGATTCAAAAATTTTAGTTTAATCATTGGCAGTACCATTGAGTGTTTGGCAGTTATTGGAACAGGCATAAACTTCTGACTTGATTCAAAAGAAGTACAATTTGGAAGTATAGTTATAATCGAAACATTTGTTCCTAAAGAATACTGGCGAAATACCGAGTTGTCTCTTCAAAGTTAATATTTACAATTCGCAGTACGACAAAATATAAAGTGTGGTTTACTTAAATCGAAACTATGCTTTTTAAAATGTATAAAGTAGATTGAATTTTATATGAGATTCTCCATATGCATTTAAATTTCAAAATGAAACAGAAAATTTTATATTTTTATATATAAAGAAATATAAATCGATTATACTCGTATATTAAAATTAAAATCCAATGTCTAAAGCTGCTTTGACATCGTATTAGCTCTTAAGTGTGTAATAAACATTTTAGACGACAATTGGTAATTGATGTAAAATAGTCAGAGTTTAAATTACAAAGAACAAGTTTTATACTAAATTAATTTTCAGCTAATCTTGTAACCTGACATTGTCAATAGCCTATTAACAAGAGCAAACAAATTGTGACAAAAACTGTGATGCGAGATTATACATAATTAGAATAAGCTAATACGCTTCTTAGATTAGATTTAAATTACAGTGCTTGATGTGCTGACAAATAAATTATTTTAAATTAACACCTAATACGTACTACTTAATATTTCAAATAGAGTTTTAATTTAAGTAATATTTATTTTGGTTGAAAAGGCAAAACATCTACATAAAAACCTTTGAGGAGGATTCAGGTTATTAAATAATTAAATAAATGAATGCTGTTCCGGCACTGCCCCGACATACACTCTCAGATGCTAATTTGACATCCACAACTTTTCAACCGATGTAAAATATCTAATTAAAAAAAGATAAAGGTAAAATATAATTTTTAAGCGTGGGCAGCATTCAAAGAAATGCATTTTTAGATTATAACTCTACGTTGAAATCACAATAGAATGAAAATATAAGGAAATTTTGTTTTTCAACTTTTCAAAAGAAAAGTTTGTCAAGAAGAATTATTACAACAGAATTTTGTAAAACTTCTGATTTGAAATTAAAATAAGCTGTTTTCCTTCAAGGTTACGTCTTTTAGCTTAAAACATTCATTTCAAAGAACATGTAAATTTTATTTCCGTTATTTGTATATTATGATCATCAGCACTCTCAAGTTTAATTAACTTTACGACGGTAATAAATGTTTTACATTACTTATTTTGAAAATATATATCCATAAATATAGCTTCGATAAGAATGTGAATTTTTCAATATGTACAATTTTCTGAACGAAAGAAAATTGACACATTTTATGTAACTGTTTCTACAAAAAGCGACGTAAAAACTCAATTTTCAGATATCATTGCAAGCAATATACAATATTCTTTCGAGTTGAAAATCAGCATATTTGTAGTTACATCGTAATTTTATTTTCGAAAATCAATTTGTAAAATTGGAGTATCTTTTTATTTTATAATAAATTAAAGCGATTACACGAAAACCCACATGAATCCTATAAATTTCCAAACTGGTATAAGATAACTTGATGTGATTTATTAACTAAGCAATAAATAACAATTATGTCTTTTTATTTCGTCAAAACCAATCCACTAATAAAAACTATCGACTTTATTAGCTTAAACCTGGATTTACTAACTGACAATGTTGTATTAACTTGTTGAAAGAAAAGTCAATAATGGATACGCAGCTTTGGCAATTGACGGAATCATTTATACAGATTTTACTTTGAAAAATACAAACAAGAAAATTTGAAATAAATTTTGTAAATGAAACTGCAATAATCGGTTCAAATTTACAAAAAACTAGGAAAACTCCGTTGACCTTTCAAGTTCATATTGCAATATTAGTTTGATGTAACAAGCATAGAAGTAAACCAGAAAATAAAAAGTAAAAACATTAAATATATAGATTATAGATATATTTGTTCAATACTTTCTATCACAAGTATAGCCAATTTTAGTTGGAAAGTTGTTCAAAAACTTTTCGTCTAGTTTTTCCAAGCAATGTCAACGACATCTCTAGAAAGTTATTTTATATTGTTCAATTGTTATACCAAAATTGCATATTATTGAACTTTTCGAACCAATATTTTTAAGTGAATTTACTTTTGTATTTTTGTTATAATATAATAATTTGCCATAAGCTAAACAAACATAAAGCAAATGTCCATCTAAGAGTAGGTAGATACATATAAAATACACTGCCGAGAGCGACTCTAGTTTCATCTATTCCAGATTCTATCAGTGTTTGAACAAATTTGAAATATGTGATAGTACTCTCAAAACCAACAATAATTATAGAAGCACGAAAAATAGTGCACTATTTTGTGGACATAGTGTATTAACAAACAAAAACAGTTCAACTAATTTGAACATGTTAAATTAATTGAAGTGAAACAAACAAAAACTTATAAACCAAATTCCAATATTAACCTCAGTGTCTGTCAGTGCTGGTTGTATACATAAGTTCAGAATTCCATGCTGTGATTGGTTACATTTCCGTTCAGTTTACTATATTTCACAGTGCTGATTAGCACAAGACCCAAAGAATCTCTGTAGCGGAGTCCAGTTGACTTCGTGAACAGTCCATAAAGTTTCATCAAGTAAAATAACAAAAACGTTTACTGATTGTAATTAAAAAATAAAATTTAATTATCTTTCATGTTCTATGTACTTGTGATGCAGTTTTGAACAAATATAAAAATTTTCAAGGATCCTATATCGAAATGGAATTTTTATAAAATTGTAATCTATAGGTACAATTTTTCAAAAATATAAGATATTCCGAGGATTATGTTACAAGAGAAAACATATTTCTCAGTTTTATATTATAATGGAGAGATTTAAACCGAAGTTCTACTTACACAAAGAAGTTACACCTTTGTTACAAATTTATAGGTAGGCTCTTTGTAATTTCAAAAGTTTTGCTATTGTATATGAAGTTAATTTATTACCTAACACATTAAAAACTTTTAAAGTGTATGTGCCTACTCAGCGTTTATCAATATTAAAGAAAATGTTAATATAAAAATGCCAATCCATTATATTTATGTTCGTACATGTTTCGAAAAGTGACAGAACTGCAAGGAATATGCCAATAATTGTTCCACAAGCCGATACATGCATTTATGAAAAAAATTCCTACCTCAGTTCGAATTCTATATATAATATTTCACAACGATTTCTTTTAACAATATTGCTTTATTTTGTTTAAAATAAATCTTCTAACATGGTTTCAGAATTGAAATCATATTAAGAATATTCGATTACATTGATAAACTTTGAAATACTGAATCTTGCTGTAACATAAATTTCGTTTTCTAAATTCGATTTGTGAAAAATTCGCCTGCTAAAGAAAACTCTTAGCTGCTGGTTTTCAAGTTTTGTGACCTATTTAAGATGTTCCGAATATAGTCATGGGTCGACAAACAGTTAGTGACGTATGTAAGATAGTGTATCTTCATAAAATATTTTATGTATCAGTGGTATCATAAAGTTCAAAAACGGCTTGTCAATTTTTGAATCCACGGAAGTCACACCACTAATTTAATATATTCAGAGTAAAACGTTATTAAAAAAAGTCGTATCTCCCAAAAAGATATTAACGAAATGAAATGAATTATGAATATTATTTATTGCTGTAAACATACTTTGCAGGAATGCATATCAATTATAATGTTATGACCAATTTATATAATTGTATTATGACTATATCTCTAATTGTTATAGTCCTTTTTGCAAATCATTAAATAAAGTTTTGCTTTATAATTGCATTCTCCGAAATTAGCAACCGAATTAATAACGAATTACAACCGAAATCAGTAAAATTGATATTTAAAATAATAGCAAGTAAATCAATATTAAACATTGGTTAACAATATTGTCGATACTTTAAATAATCAAATTTCGTCCTCGTCCAGCTTTCGTTAAAATTAAATTATTACCTTCATGTGTGTACTTAGTTGCTTTCGGTTCAAATTACCCAAAGAATTTTCCAATTAAAATTTAACCTCACTCGTGATTGACTAATTTCATAAAATCGCGTAACAAACCTGTGGTCTCAGGATAAATGTTTTTTAATCAGTTTTTTCGATTATTTTTTATTGAATTGTCATATTCAATAAGTTGAGCAATGAATGATACATATGTGAATGAAAAAGCTTTATTATGTAAAATCTGGGTATCAGTTCATTGATTTAAGGATAATAATTATGTTGTATAACCCGGTTTAAATTTTGGCTTTATAAAAAGAAGTTAAATTTTGCTAAACCCTCGGAGGCTTTCTGTACCTAATAAACTTCGTCCATTTGATAATTATTTATCAAGATTTGATTTTTTAAGAATTGAAGATTTTTCATCCTGTTGTAAAACTGCACTTAGGATGCCAGGCTATCCAGTCGCGGTTTGAAACTAGTAAAGAATTAGGGCCTACAACTTAGACTCATAAAAATCACAGAGGAAAAACTGGCTGTGGTACTTGATTTCGAAAATATGACGAAGTTACCTATTGTGAATTATCACATAGAATATGAGCAATCAGGCTTATAGGCACCACCAAAAAAAAATTGGCAATAAGCAACCACCTGAATAAAATAGGACCATCCCCAAAACAGCTCGCAGGAGTAAATCACTGAAGTGATCAAATAAATCAGAAGTCGTCATTGAAATATATCACAGTGCTCATTAGTGATCCTAAGACATTAATTAAAATGGGATTCAGAATTCAAAAATCAATTCAGCCTCCTACATCAAAGCCGACATCACTATCATCAACAAGGGAGCCGGAAATGGCTTCGTATGGCTAGACTTGAGCGTAATTACTTGGCACCATAATTGCCAATTATTCAACCGATGAGACACATCTCGTTAGAGTAATGTCTAAACTCAAGTCTTGGTTTAGGTCTAGGTCAATGCGATCCTAATTTTTGTCAAACCGTCTGCCTGTATACTGCGGCAACAGTCACAAGATATACACAAAACAAGATCAAACAAGTCATCGTCTTCCTACTTTCTACACACACGTCATTTAATCATCTCAGGAGAGCGAGAGACAAGGAGATAGTCCAGTTCTCTGAGCAACAATTTCTCAAAGTCGTCGAGAGGTAACATTAAACAAGACACCTGGCCAGGATGACATTCCAGCCGTATTCATAAAACTATTTGCTGAACGAAAACTTAAATGGCTTCTGACAATGCTAAACTCACTGCTGAAAGAGGGAAGATTCCCATAAAAAATGAAAGGAAACTGTTTTCGTCTTGATAAGAAAAGAGAACAAGCCGATTGTGATTCTTCGAACGCCTAATCCAGACCAGACTACAAACGGAACGCAAAGAAACAGTGGACCGATACTAAATCAGTTTTGGTTCCGAAAGGTTAGATTTGTTAATTATCATCGTTAGCTAAACCAGGAGAGGGCCATGACGAACCAGAAAATTCGTGATGACCATAGTTTTAGACATGAAAAATACTTTTAAGTTGGCCGGCTACAAGAGTGTTCCCACAGGACTTGAGAGTGAAGGGTGAACCTCAATCAGAGAACGATCACAGAAGAGGAAAACATTAAAGAAACATTATGAAATCAGCTCCGAAGTGACACAGAGCTCGGTGCTAGTACCCACACTATGGAACATCGATTACAATCATCATCATTGTATCCCATCGATGATACATGCCGTTACACTATCCACACCTTCCGAAGACCAAAGAAGAAGAACTAAAAACAAGACATAACCCAGTAGATGAACGCAAAGGGATTCAATTCAATTTCAGAGTAAACGGAAGCAGTGCTGGTCAATGGCAGACGGAAATATCAGGCTATGAAACTACAAATTGAGAACACTAACATCACCCCCTCTGAATACATCAAAGTTCTGGGAATATCAATAGATAGAAGAATTCTATCAGACGAAAGAAGAACAAGATACAACAAGCTAACAACTATGCATAAAAAAGAGAGAGCAGATAGAGAAAGAGTATCAAAAAGAGATGAACATATCGCCTTATCCTGGGAATCAGGAAAATAGGCAATAGACCACATGGGGAGATAACGTGTGGATTGACTCAGATCCTCACCGGTCATGGATGTTCTGAGGCATGGATATTTGAACAAATTGAAAAAAGCTACAATCAACAACAAAAATAACATAACATAAGAAGAAGAAAATATCCCGAAAAAGCAGAAGAATTATTGAAAATTATAGAAAACAATGATTCGCGTTCATATTTTTTATAAACTATCATGCGAATGTGGGCTACCCTTCTTGTTATATTCTTTCGTATAGTAACTTAACTTAACCAATGTAACTTAACTGTATATTGCAATTTGAAATCAATGAAATATAAATACACTAAAAAAAATTTCTAAAACATGTGAAATGAAGATTCAAGTCTATATTTTTTGGCTGGGATGAGTTGTATTGCAATTAATGTTGTACTAATTCTCTTGAAAAGGCTTTCTGTAACAGATTTGGCCTGTCAGGTCCGCAGCCTTATCTTTTTGGTGTTCTAAGATCTGTTCCATTTTTTTCGGGAGACTTTTTCAAAATAACTCCAACTTATTGCGGTACCAAGTATTTGACATTGATTTGAGAGGACATGACAGTCTGCAGTGGAATACACAAAATTTTTAATTGTGCAATTTTCATCTGCGTTATTTTTTAACTTCATGTAGGTTTATTTTTTCAAATCGAACAGCACTTTTCATTGTATCCACTAAGTGCTGGTTATCACTTCTCGCGAAGCACCCTGTATAATATATAAATAATAAAATCTGAAATGGAAGATGGGCCCTCAATTTTGCTAGACTTGTCAACACCGCCTTTGTACACTAATATATTTGTACACGAGATTGCGGGTATCTTTGGAAAAGGATCGTATTTTGCACTTGGGGAATGGAAGTGTGAAAGACTTAATGCAATTCTATGACGAAATCAATACTAACAAACACCATACGGTAAACTTTATACTGCACAAATATATAAATATCGCCACTAACTTTATAATAAGTTCATTCGTTCTCCCTGATACACCGTTACCATACGATTTCGATCGCCCTTTTCACATAAATTTTGCTCTTTCAATAGATTTCTTATCAACAGAGCAATTAGAGTTCCACTAAAAGCAAATACAAAACGAGAGAACCAAAAATAATAAAGCCATTTGGAAACATCAAGGATTTTCCGGAGGAAATAATGAAAAAGATGATAGGATATCGGTTTATATAATTTTACTTATTTTTGACTCAGTACTTAGTTTTTATTACAATAAACAACTCACTAAGAAATAACGCTTTGTACAAAGTAAAAATGAATATTGTTTCAAATAAATATTCCAAGTAAAATCTCAGTTTAAACTAAATTAACAGCAAGCGACGTACAGTTAATTAAGAAAATTAATGGCAATTCGGTTGTAAATTCAAAATTAGTATTTAATATTATTTTCTAAGAATTCTAAACTGCTAGCTAACTTGGGTAGTTAACCTCAGACAATATCTCAAGAGTTTTCTTATAAGATTTATATACTGTAGTTTGCAGTAGGTATAATTAATGATACTCGGCAATTTCAGATTAGGTATCTTACCTCTTGAATAATTGAAAAGTTTATTCGCAAAAACTCGTCCTTATACAGCCTTATTTTAAATAGTTTCTTGAAAATACACGCGAATCGATTTCATTTAATCCATATATGGAATAAGTATAAATTATTACCTTTTTTGCATTTCTTCTGAATTGTTTTCGATCCTTCGCAAGTTGTTTGGTCGCCTTTCTTGAGCGTTAATGTTCGTGTACGCATGTTTGATTTTGGATCGCATTCTGACCATGATCCTTTTACGTATCTACATGGCTCTAAAAATAAAAAAAAACAACTTTATAAAAGTTGACAAGCTACTACACAAATAATACAAAAAGTTACTGGCAAAATTTTTGTTACGCCAGAACTTGCAAATTTAATTTAGCCAATCACACAAGATTATATAAAACTTTTACACGATGAACTTTTAAATATTCGCAACTTGAAGTAAATTAGCTTTAATTGAAACGTATTTTGAACACAAATTGAAACAAAAACTTAACTGATACAAATGAAGTTAATTATTGCAATAATAAATTTTCTTCATTTATCTCGTGCTATTTAATTTAATTTACAAGCAATGGTAGGCTAAAATCGACCCTCGATTAGATTAAAATTTGTTAGGTTTACGATTAGTAGGTAATAATTTATTGTTATTTATGGCTTATGCCTCACGGAAGCAGTTGCAATTTATTTACTCTCGAAAGAAAAGGCGTTAAATTGATTTCATTTTAGCAAAAATATTAACCTATTGCCTAATAATCAATAAACGAGCAACGAAAATATTGCGAATGGTAGCTAACCTTCATGTTTAAGTGATTTGCAATTACTAAATATTTCGCTATTGTTTGAAACCCATATATAGGCCAAGCAATAGGTATATTTGCCTGGAAAAAAATCCCGGAGTTTTGAAACTTTGTGGGCTGGTACAAGTTTATGACCTAAATAAAATGTCAAATTTGCGACCTCAGAAAGCCGCCGCTCGCTCCGCCATCTTGTAAAAATGGCGCCCAAAATCAGTTTTTCAGCTATATCTCCTTTTTAGTACTCCCTAGGTAAAAAATAGTTATGATATAAATTGAAGAGAGAAAAATTGTCTACAATTTTGATACATAACATTTTTCTGTGTGATTAATGGATTAAGAGTAACATTTATATAAGTCAAAGAAAGTTCTTTCAAATAGATAAAATACACTTGCTTGAGGCCCGCCAATGCATGTTTATCGCCTTTTTAGTACTATTTACTTATTCGATATTAAACTGTATAGTAGCAGTATGCTGTACTATTAATTATTACCTACAGAAGGCGGCGTATTTCATCCCCCCCCCCTTTCGGTTTGTCCACTAGGCGAAAGCAGTGCGAGATTGATCCGGATCAATTCAGTCGATTTTGCGTGTCTTTACCACGAGGGTATTGTTCCGTTGTACATTTTTGTTTTGAAAATTTCCAGTGATTAAGATTTTCTGTTGTTTATTGTAGGGGTTGAGACAAGGTTCAAGATATTGGCTCTGTTGTAATTGCAACTATAATTGACAACGATTTTGACTTATTGTTAGTTATATTCAAACGTAAGGACAGAATCATTCCCACGGACTTAGCTATTACTTTTACATGGTGGGGGTTCGACACTGTACTTTACAAAGGTAAACTAGCTTTTGCCAGTGACTATTCCTCAATGCCATAAAAAGTCAGAGCTGTAAACCCCAATAAAATCAATCAAATGGAAATTAAAAATAACCATAACCATGTTAAAATCCGTATAATAAAAAGTGGTTATTTGGCTAATGTTTGCGTTGTTGACCCCCCCCCCCCTTATATACGCCCGTGGTCTTTACCCTTGGGAACAGAAACATTAATATTGTTGAAGTAGCTGTTCCTATTGATCAACTACTAAAGAATCAGACGAAGAGTTACCACACTACCTTCAATATGAACTTGCTCCTTTTCTCTTGTCGTTTTTTCCGAGGAAGGAATGAGATAAGGCATAAAATCGTCTTTATATAAGGTCTTTACACCACTTCCGAGTGATATGCAATTTGGAAGCAGGGTTTACATGGGTATATTATATAATGTGTTGAATTTCTGCTTCCTAGAGTTGTATGACAGTGCAACGAATCTCTTACTGCTATTTGCATACATTATAATGCAGAAAATAAAGACACAAAAAATGTAGAACGTCTTCTCCGATCTAAAAAGCAAACATCTACAGATATAATTTTTGATGAATGGATGATCACAACATATTCTCAATCCAGATTCCTGGCCAACGAACACAACAAAAGTCGTCTTATCACATTGATTAAAGAGCAGTTTATATCGACCTTCTTGTTTAGTTGCACTAGCAAATAATCATCCAAATGTATATTTCATACAATCAGGCAAGGGAAAAACTTCAGAACAAATTTACTCTGTATAAAGTCTATAAGAACCAAGAGTAGTGGACAATATATTGTTTTTACACGCGTTTAGCGGCTGCAACACGACATCTGCCATTTTTAATCACGGTATGAACAAATTTCTTAAGATGATTTCGAAATTCCCTGAATTAAATGAAACTGTTCCAGTATTTAAGGAAGCAAGTGCAGACATCAACGCCATTCCAGCAGTAGGAGAAAACTTTTTATGTAGACTTTACGAAGAATCGCAAAAATGTATCTCTGGATTTTATCCGATATCAGCAGTTTAAAAGATTGGCGACGAAAAGTTCTTCACTTCCCTCATAGCAGAGGCTGAAAAACAACTTTCCTTCCGAACCTATCGCTAGATTCAGACCTGGTACAGCATTGAAGAAAGTCCGGAAGAATGGGGATAAAAAAAGTAAGTCTGGATCTATACCTGTTAAAATAATAAAAAATCCTTCTCCAGAAAAGTAAATGCAGAAAAGATTCTTGCGATAACGTTGCTCAAATTGCAACCGATTCTGAAGACAAAGATCTAGACGATTATGATCCATCTGTGGACATCTGATGTAAGGGAAGACGATTCCGGGGAAGAGGGAATAAACATATTCACAGCCACTGTGTAGACGTAACCAAATCTGGTCCATCCACAGAATCATAACAAAGGACGCAATAACTGTTTATTAAACATACAAAATAAATGTGAATTAGGCCTTGGGGAAACCACTATTAGAAAAACGCGGTGGGTACTCTACCTCATATGAAATGAGTATAATGGATAGAAATGAGACCGGAAATAAGTATAAGTAATATTTACTGAATAGGTAAACAAATAACGGGCCTTATCACGCTGTCAGGGAGGAATTTGTAAAATTTGACTATATTCCTCTTCATTTATATCCATATAACTCCTAAAATATTGATCGAACAAAAAAAAGAATTTCACGGAACTTGTAGAGAATCTTCTGTTCTGTAATTCTTCTAAGAACAATTTTTTGTCTAGGAGGTACTGAAAGATAAATATGATCAAAAAACTGATTTTTGGCGCCATTTTATCAATATGGCGGCTCTAGCGGCGGCTTGCCAAGGTCGCAAATCATGTATGTAGTTGAGGTCATACATATGTACTTAACCGCTAAGTTTCAAAACTCCGGTATTTTTTTCCAGCTAGAACACTTTTGACTCCCCTATTGCCTGGCCTAATATGTATATGAAATAATCTGATCACGAGTGATCGCATGCATGAATATAAATTTGAACATACCTAAATCAAAAGATTCGTATACGTACGCAGGACTAGTAGTTAAAACTGGCAATTTCATTAAAAATTCTATTATCTGTTTATGGTTTCACCAAATTGCTCGTGAAAACAGTTTGCATAAAAGAAGTGCATATTATATTACTATTACAAATTAATCCAATTAAAAAGTTAAGTAATTTACTTTTACGCTATATTCGTAGATTTACCCCTTCGAGCCATGCTTGTGTGATCACAGAAACTATTATAGATTTTAATGAATAAATAATCAAACACTTTCCTAAAGATACATTTGGTTAACCAACCGGTTTCGGCTTTACGTCATCATTAACAATTTTTACATTGATTTTAAATAATTATATTCAGTATTATATCTATTATTTAAAATTAATTAGATAACGTAAATAGATCACATTTGATATTAAGTGTTTGTATTGTAATAAATTATCGCTCAAGCTAAAGTCTGTCTAATTAGGTACCAACGAACCTAATTATTAATATCTACCCAAGTCTAATGTACTTACGTAAGATTAAATAAGCATTACAGTAAAATTTTGATACATATTCTATATTATGTATGCTAATGTAAAGTTAAAGTATTTTTTAATCGGTTGTTTATTAATGTGAAATACTGTTTTATATATTATAAAACTCGGTTCAGAATAAGTGTAATACAATACAATAGCAATTAAAATGATATACTATATTTTAATAATATCAGGAACACGAGAATAACAGTTTACAAATTATTTTGTGTGGAAACATGAAAATGTGTACGAATCTCTGGAGATTGGCGTACATATAGCTTCCACAAACAACTTTAATTATACTTATTTTGTTTGAAGCAAATTAGTAAAATAACAAAACCACGACATGGCTGAAAATTATTATAGTAACAATAAATACTAGCGAATTGTTTTACAAGTATAAATTACCTAGGTAGCATTACTTCCGGGTGTGTCGTCATAAAAGTAAAACCAAAAAGAGCACTGAGAACGGAATCGTAATTTAGACAAAGTTAAGCACTCATAAAACATGCAAGTTGTTTTCAAACATCAAAAGTAATTCTACCTTAGTAAAATTTATATAACAAACTCTTTTTTTAGGGCCCAACAAGCCCGGAATTAATAATTTATAAAATGCACCAATTACAAGTGATTTAAAGTTTCATAATTACTAGAACCGTCTACACTTTTAAATTAAAAAAAATTGAAACCACGATATAAAAATCTCTTAACAAATGAATTGGCGAAGGAAGACTCTAAAAATTCTGTGAGATGGCTTTAAACTATACCAATTTCCTCCGTCGTTATATCGTAAATAGTAAGTACTTGCTACCAACATTTTTGGTGATTAACAAACTTTTAATTATCGTAACTTGATAAATTTAAAATCGTAAAACTAAATTGTGCTAAGTTAAATTAATTGCATCGCAAAATGAGATTAATTGATCAATAACCACCATAATAGCTAATTTTTTAGAAAAAAAATAAATTTCAAGCATATTTGGTTACGCATAAAAGGAATTAGCATATATATTGATAGCACATCAAATTATCGTTTCTAAGTTTTAAAATAATTTTTAAATAGGTTTATGTTCGTATGTATTATTTTATTTTAGATTACCAGTTTCGCCTTTTCAGCATCGTCATATCCAAGAATTTTATTTATTATATTCTGCTGTAATGATTAATTCAAACATAATGTATTATTTTCTAAATATTAGATATAATTATACATATCTACATAAGTATTTGTTTTTTTTTAAATAACATTTTTATATCTTAATAAAACATTTCTCAGTGTAAGTTTTAATATTTAATTAGAGTTTGAAAATGAAAATGTCTTACACAATTTCTAACTATATTGAATTTTATAACTTTTTCGCTTTTTAAGATAATTTTTGAATTTCTGATTCAAGTCGACAAGCTGACAGCTTTGATTACTTTTGTTACGAAACCAAATATAATAAATGTTACCTTAATACTTTTTATAGAATTATTATTCTTATAAATATATATTATGGTACACGTGCAATTATTGTAGTTCATTTCATCAGATTTAGTTTATACAAAAATCAGATTAAAAAATGGAAAAAAAAATTATAAAAAGCTAACTAATTCCGAGTATATTTTTTATGTATTTGTATAGCACTAATCCCGTTGGATTTACTTTGTTACACTGGATTTTGTGCTTACCCCAAAGTTTAAACACGGTTTGGAAAATACCAATATATGGAAATACTTCTTGAAATATATGGACTTATACATTTTTACATAATATTTTTCATGCTGATCCAGAACAACATATCATAAATTTGATTTTGGCCATTTGAACTAAAATTCGTATAAAATATAGCACATTAAGTATTACAATTTTTGATATGTTTTTATTTTATGTATAAAACTAGGCAGTTACTAAATCCCTTTTGAAACATTTTCTCATCCATTATTCTTCGAGCATATGTATTTAGCATGCATTATTTCTTCCTTTCGAATAAAATCTAAAATATTACTCCCCATCATAGTCTGAAACATCATTAATTCGGATTTGGCAAAAATGATATTTATTATATTCGCGTTAACACTTTCATTTGCCAAGTTTCTCGTAAATATTCAAATACAATTTAAACGCTCTTGTTTATTGAAATTTTAATAAAAAATCCATAAGAAAAATATTATAATAGCTTTTTTCCGAAAATTTGAAATTCGATATACCCACATAATTAGTTTTGTCAGTATTACATTGAAAAATTACATTGTCCTAAAAAATGTAGGTAAGTGATGAAAATATAATAAAATGTCAAAGATAATACGATATCCATTTTGTATAAGGTGGTATAAGGTAGTGAAATTTGGTATGGCATGAAGGTGCTAGTAGAGATAAATCACATCATCGAACCAACCCCAACTTGCTTTATACGCAAACTGAATATTTATATAAATACAAAAATTTACTTTTTCAGCGATATGCGAATATATAACTATTAAAATAAAAAGCTCAAAAACAACAAATTTAATACTATCATTATATCATTCGAATACACCACGAGCTTTTATAAAACACTAAAATGCTTTTACGTTTTCGCTCAACCTTAACTTAATAATTTTTTCCCTAACTTATAAAATTTTTATAAAGGCCTAAATTTTTAAAATTAAAATAAATTTCGTATACTGTGAACGAAAGTAATCTCGCAATATGTTATATTTTATAATAATACAGTAAATGTTGGTCTCTTTAGGACAAATGAAAACCTTTCAATTAAAACAAAATCATTTTTTCAACTGATTCGATTGCATACCGAAAAAGCCCACATCGTGTACAAATTTTTTAAGTTAATTATAAAATTATACTTAATCAAAAAAAGCTTTGTAGTAACTTTTGCAATGCGGTAGACTGCGGTTGCTGTGTGTGTAACGATCCAGTGTATAACTTCGCTTTAACAGTTAAAATATATACCTACTACATACTACGTAACTTCAATTACATTTTAATTGTATTAATATTTATGGTAGCAAAATGGAAAACAGTTTGTGTTTATGAACACTTTAAAATATACAAATAAAGTATTTGTACACCAACTTGTTCACATTTACGATTTAAGCTTGTTAATTCCAAAGTAAACTTTAGTGTAAATTTAAACAATAAACCTACAGCTTTTGCAAGGAACGATATTATGATGTTTGCCAACACCACAAAGCTTTTCATTTTCATTTTTTAACGAAATCGCCACAGTATTAGTCTCAAAGCACAAACTGGATTCTTCGACTAATTAAGTCTTGGAAGTCCGTCCGTTTGATACCAAGTATCCCATACTTACCATCTGTTCCCAAGAAAAAAATATAATGGACACCAAAGACACCGTTATCATGTTATGAACAAGCGTTCTCAATTTACGAAATTCTTTGCAAATGGTATTTTATCTAAAAGTGCCTGTTCCGTTTTAAGTGGATTTTGTAAACGAAATCTTGCCTTCTACTTATGAACGATCGATCTATGTATTTTATAAATTACTTTGCTGATGAATGAAGCGCAAAACTAAATTTTTATATTGACCTAAATTTTCTGATAGTCGACCGAACACAGAAGTAATTCAAGAGGAAAATATTTAATTTTAACACGTGTTTTCATTTAGTTACTTAACCTATGCTAAACATCCACGTTATTAAGCTAGTTTACACCTTGTTACAAAGTTTCTACCTGACCTATAACCTGATCTGAGGCAAGTTTTCTTATAAGCTTGCTTACTTAAAACAATGTATTTAGCTTAATATCTTCATTTAAATTATAAGTAATTTTGGATTTGACTTTACATGTCAGTGCCCATTGCTTCTAATTACAATTTATCAAACAATAAATTATAAAATGAATACAATTTGAGTGTTTTTAAAAGTAAAAAAAACTTTTCCAGGAGAAAACGAGTACAAAAACTTGTAAAACTTCTCTGATTTAATATTCGAATAATAATCCCGGTTGTGAATCTAAAGAAAGGCACTATCTATTCTGCAAAATATAAAGTTGATTTTGAACAAAAAAGGCAGAACGCCCATAAAATAATTCAACATAATGATATCTTAGATTTTCACTGAATAAATGGGTATCTCAATTCATTCCAGATACAAACACCCACGAAATTGGTCAAAACTCCCCATTAAGATTCTTCTTCTACCTCTAGCACGAAATAGAAAAGAAGAAACAGGAAATTAGAACATCCACTCGAAGAACAAAGTCACCAAATCGTACCCAAAAATTTAGTTTTTAGAAAACTTCCCAAAGTCAAATTTAAATATTTTAAAAATATTTTATTTTTACATATTATCCGGTCACTGTAGGATTATTTTTTGTATTGGTATTGGTATTACAAAAAATACATATTACTTATATAATATTATTAATTTTTTGTATAAGTACATTGGTATATTCAATGTATCAAGTAAGTGTAGTATATACCATATTTTACATTATTTTTTTATATTTTTATTAATAATTTTGTTTCATGTAGATATTATTAGTGGAATTTTGAAAATTTCAATTTTTTTTTCTTTTAACAATAAAGTAGAAATTATATTTATAAACAAAAACATATTATGTTTTATTTAAAACAAAAAATGGTAATAAAATATTTACTAGACTAATTTATATATTTTATTTAAACCATAAAATGGTAAGAAAATAGAAAATTACATGCATTTCATTTAAATCATAAATTGGCTTTAAAAAATACTAAGAAAATTAAAATTATAATTTTACATAATTTAATAAGGACAATTGGATTGAAATGGTAACTTTTATCTGTTGAAAATTGGCAATAAAAACTTTATAAGATTTTCACGAAAAACTGTACAAAATTATTATACGATAAATCTAAATGGAAAATTACCAACTTTACAAGATTCGATATAATACAATTTATTATTAAAAAGAAATATAAAAAATTTTGTCTGAGTGATATGCATAATAATTACTTTCGCAGTACAAAGCATCAGTTGTATCGATCGAATATTTTATGCTACTAATTTTTTTTTTCAACTTGAAACCTAACTTGATAAAAATTAAATTATTAAAAAATTTATCATCTTCAATTTTGTGTTAAATTCGTATTTCTGAACGAATAAAGAAAGGTATAAGTTTCATAACATCAAGTTAAATTGTGTTAAAAAGCAATCAAATGCTCGAATCTAATTAATTTTTAAAACGGCAGCCAATTAACTTGTTTTTGTTGCTAAAAGCAATTTGGAAACACGTCAATATTGAAGATACAGAACAGCAAACAAGCACGCTTCTCTTTTAAAGCTACATTTTAACTATTTGCGTTTTATTTTTCTTTATTTTATAAACAGAACATTTGCTAAATAGAATTGAAAACATATAAGGCACCTCGCAGATCAAAATCATACAGCGCCTGTCACACTATCCGTTTTAATACATTATTTTTCAAGCCCTATCAGCAAAAGAAAATCATATTAGCCCTAAAGGAATTAACGATCGAAATAAAGTGATGAAAAGTTGTAAATATTATACAACTTTATAGTTGAGACTTGCGAAAGTGTACTGAGATTTATTGAAAATAATATTATGAAATTTAGAATAGCAAAGAAGAGATTATCAAAGAAATTTAGCGAGAAAACAAAAGTTATTTAATTTTAAAGTTTTGAGAAACTAAATTAAGTAATATAGCAAATATAACTAAGCTACACCTGGCTTTGCTTCTATTAAGTTGGCTCAATTGAACATTATTAAAATTTATGGCCTAATTTAAATTAACGATTATTGTAAACAGCCATAAGGGTTTATCTTAAGCGATAGATGCAATACTGATTACAGGATTACTTAATATTAATAATATTATTGAATAACAAAAAGGAAAGCACGATATACATAAAATAATAATAAAATGTAGCAAATTTATTAAAATATTATTTTAGTACTACTTTTCAAGAAGTAGTAGAACTTTAAAATAGAAAAATAGTGTAGTTGAGTGAAAAGATTTCCGATTCGATCCCGGGTGGAGTAAAAACCTTATTCTGCCCGTCCCGACCTCCTTGGCAGGTTGCGATTTAGAATGAATAATTTTTGACACCGGAATCTGATTGTTATATAATGCAAATATTAATGTTTATTTTTGATTTTTCTATATCTGTTGTAGTGTGTGTATAAAATTGTACCTCTTACATAAGGAACTTAGTTTTATGTTGACTTTGAACTACGCTTAATTTTGAGTAGGAGTTACTAGGCAAATTACACTTCGGTGGTTTACAATCCCTCTTCCAAGGGAAAACTTGTTGCCTAGATACATTATACTTATAGAGCGCTTAAATAAAAAAAAAGAAACACAATATTTTCATAAATAAATATTATGGTATAATAATTTTCATTTTTTTAAAATTCAATATTTCTACTTCCCTTTGATAACTATACAAAACTATATTGAATATTTCGGTATATATTCCACTTATATTATAAATACCTGATCTCTACCCTACATTTAGTTTTAATATTTCCCACAAGAATTTCCATATTATAAATTTCAAAATAAAATATACCAATTTGCATTGTAGTTGTTCTTTCGACTTGTTATAAATATAAATAAAATTTTAAGGCGCAGATATTAAATAACGCTCAAGCCTGCTGGCCTGTATGCCTATTAGTGTTCTTTATGATTAAGATTTTTCACAATCTTGTTATGAAACAAGATTGTTTGTCGACTTCTGCTTACAGGAGCACCTACTGCTTTGTTTTGAAATTTTTAATTATCCTAAAAGCTGGAAGTACGATAAATAAATCTAAATTTAATCAAAAATTAAACATATCGTATACATTGATTAAAATTATAAAAATAAATAACATTACGCTATTTTGTTTACACATTTCGTAAATTTTACAAAAACCTGAATTAACTCGAAAGACAGATAATAATACTAGTTAAGAAAATATTATTTTTCAAAATTATTCTGTATTATATTTAGAAATAATCATCGCATGTGCAGATTATAAATATTAAACAGTCCAATTCCTACCATTTACTTGATAATCCTAGGAATCAAACAATTTCGCTGTTAAGGGAAGCATAATCCTTTTCGTGGTTTCGTTTTCATTAGAATGCAATCTTTGAAGTATCCCAAATAATTATTCAAGTTCGGTTATTTCCTGCTTTTGGCAATAAATGGGTGTAGGGTATTGCTGTTAATAATCCGCGAATTATTATCATAATTTATTATTAACATATATAGTAACTACGTAGCTACATATTTTTGTAATTGAAATCCATATTAATTTTTCATTTTAAAATCTCTTAAAATTTGTTGAGCTGTTTATTTCGGTGTCCTAATATTAAATAAAGTACCTAAAATTCATTAATTAATATAATTCGCCGAGTTTTTATACATTATCCGGATTTATATGTTTTACATAAAATTCAAATGCCTATGGGCATAATAATATGTATGTTATACAGTAGCGCCGATTAGAGTTTTAGGCCACGTCGCAAATATGCTATTGGTAGATGAAAACTCCAGAACAAAATTCCTCCAGTTTGGTTTAAAACTTTATATTATATATGTCCGTTTGGAATATTCTCTGGAGTGCAAGAAATTAATGTAACTATAAATATGCAAAAGACAAAAAGGCCAATTACTATTAATGAATATTAATATTTACAAATAGCATTGCATTATGCAAAACATTGTTTTGTAAACGTATATTTATGATATTTACCCGACATTCAAAATTGTTCTTTGCATGAAAATATATAATATTCTATAGATATATAAGCATATTTTGCAATATTTTAGTTAAAATATCAACTAATGTTTATGTGAAGAATATGAAGAAGTTCATTATTGTTGTTTATTGTAATGAATTTGATGATGTTATACCTATTTCTGCAGTTATGGTAGGTCATTGATTCATTGGCAAAAGAGATTGTCGGTCAGACAGTGTAGTCTCTTAATTTGTATAGATAATAATTATATGCATAATCAAATTGCTAGTAGATATCAAATTGTAATAATTTGATTGCATTTATGTATATAATTTTATCGCACATATATTGCATTGCTGTAATTGACACTTTCCAATCAAGAGTTCGAAAAATAAATCAACGAAAGAATATTTTTAGAGTAATCTTATCTAATATTGATCGTAATATATAAGTATGCTAGGATTATATGTGTGAAATTTCCACCAGTATGTAGTTACACAATGGATTTGCAGTGTTCCTAATATATTCTTCATAAAGCTAGCAGAATTCTTTTGAAACTGTTGGTCGTACGAGCATGAATAATAATTTTTTTTTTGATATAATAAAGGCAAATTCATCTTAATATAATTTTAATTTTTAATTGGAACTTCTTTCTACTCAATATGTATTTTCCAATCTTATTCAGTTTTGACTCTAGTATAACTACTATTTCTGGTTTTTTGCTTTGAATTTTTAATATTACCTTAATTTCCAATAATCAGGTATACCGGCGCCAAAGATAAGGCATTTGAGATTTTCCTTGTCCGCATTCACTATTTTATTATTATTAAAAGTTGTGCAGCATACTTTTAATTTAAAAAACAATGGTAAAAATTAATTTATTTGTTGATATTAGAAAACTTCTTACTGTATTATACAGAACCCAAAGAAGTTGTTAGCTATAATATTATTAAAAAAATAATTTGCTGATGCTTGAGTCTTCGGTAATAAAAGATAAAAAAGTTTGGCAAAAAGTTTAAACGAATCTTAATGAAAAAGAAAATCTTTATCGATAAAGTTCTTAATATAAGTAAGAAAAGTTGATGAGCTCTACGATCTTTATAACACGCTCGTTACTTTTTGAAAAATTATCACAACTTGAAATAGAAATATTTTATCGTACCGAAAAAAATGGTGTTACTAATATCAAAATTATTTATAGTAAATTACCAAAGTAACAGTTGCATAGATACAAAATTAGCATACACTATTAATTTTGAAATTTATAAATGACCGAGGCGCAGAAAACGCCATTGAGATTATATCATCTAAGGTATGGTTTTGGAATTTAATTAATTAGCAAGTGTAATACGGTTTTGGCTAGCATTCACATGCTTATACGGATTATTAAAGTCTGACTAGGTAACTGGAAAGTAAACCTTATTAGCCACATAATTAGTATATATTAGTAAATTTTCTAATTTATCTCTTTTTCTCCAAACTATAACAAAACCTAAAAATATTTAACACCAAGTAAAAGTTACCTTAAAGCTCCTTTAAAATAATGTCTGCTTATTATTATATAAGAAAACTTTAATGCTTACATGTTAAGTTAATAGATTTATTAAGAACAAAATCTTAGTTTGTTACACATTGCTCTAACATCCTGTTTTCAATTTATTAAAACTCAAATTATTATGAATATCACCATGTTAATAATTTTAAAAAAATACTGATCATAATTTTAATATAATAATTGCATTCTTAAAATATTATTGTAGAAAATTCTTCCTAAATAATTTCCCATGAGAGCATGCCCTAATGTTGTTAAAATTTTACATATTTTTACGACAACAATATTTTATTCTAGGTACGTATGTACTATGTATAAATTAACTTTTGTGATGCACTGGCTAGAAAACATCAATATTTGCATACGAAAATCAGGTAAATGCAAATAATCTAGAAAAGCTATAATTTTGTCTTAAAAAATTATATAAAATTTAGTGACTGTTACAATACAATATTGTGCAAGTTTAGTTTCCGCTTGGTAGAATGTAATTTTGTATTCTGGAAACAAACTGCAATTGTGAAAGGTAGTAAGGATTAATAAATGAAGTATAACTCGGTAATCGGTGAAACGTTGAAGTATCTTAAAAGTTACTTTATGAAAATCTCAGTAAGAAATGAATACATTTCTATTTCTGCTAAATATTAAAAAGAACTATGATTAATGGAAAAACTTCTGAACAGGGTCCGTAAGTAATATTGACAATATGTCATTTAAATTTACTTACTTCAGCCTTGTACAGAGTGATAGACATTTTCTATAATATTAAAAGAAAATTTCTAGCTGATGGTTTGCATTTTAAACAATAACATAATATTATTATTCTTCTTTAAAAGAATAATAAATTAAATAAGCTAACCTTTTTCAATATTTTATTCTTGTTGGATAAATATTATACTAATTATTAAATTAAGTTTTAATCCACAGTATGGCTTGGTGTGATCACTTACTTATATCGAACTATGGAAATTCTAGGTTGGAATACCGAATATCGATACTTGATGGATATTACCGAACTAATATACCGTTACAAATTATAATAACCAATTAAAAACTACCCTACCTAATGAAGAACCTCTATCAATCATTAAACAACTCTGTCTAATAAAAACAGACGATATAATCAGTGCTATGATCTTCGTAATTAAAGCACTTCAGTTAATTGGGTGTTTGAATCAATTTTTTTTTAATTTAAAATTTACTGTGTAAATAAGTTTGAAATCTTCACAAAGATTTAACGGCTACCAATATGAGGAAGTATCAATTATTATTATATTCTGATATCGATTTTTATTGTAAATATTCTAAGATTGATTTTTATTAAATGAAAACATTTCACTCTTTCAGAATACATTTATTTACAGGTCGTAGCTGTATCCACTGGGGGGTCTGGGAGGTATAGTTTAAATACGAAGTTAACATTTGGATATACATTATTTTAATTTTTTTGTTTTGGTAGTATACATCAGCAAAACTCCAAACATGAATTTCATTCGTCACGCCTTACGTTGCATACTAACCCAAAAAATACTTTTTCTCATTATTCATATTTACCATGAAATATAGTATAAAAAATTATATATCGTATAATGCATTGTAAAGAATATTTAATCATTAATTTTCATGAAAACTCAAACTCGCAGTTTAGAGCCATTATTTATACGGTATCCAGTGTTAATTGAATAACCCAAGATATCTTAATTGTAGAGAGATAGTACTAATTTAGTTGAGTTGTAAAGGGAATACTAACAATTAAAATATTTTGTTGTAAATTCTAATCTCTTTAAATGTTAATCAAGCGGTTAGAGCTGCCCATTGATAGATTTTATAGGTCCTATTCGATAATTTACTTATACATGTATTTAATAATATATTTCTGCTTTGTATATTATGTAGTATTGTTTGAAAAAATCTGAAACTTATAAAATCTTGAATAAAATTTTCAGGAAGAATACTATCGAGAGTTTTTATGTTCGATGAGGGAAAAAGTTATATAATGATGCATCGATGAAATCTGAGAAGCTTTGTTAATACTTGAGATTATTTTCAGTAGTATTGTTTGTATAATTTATGTAAAATTTTAATTAACGATTTATATCAATCCTTTCTACAATAATACAATCCGTATAGAAATTTTAAACAGAATTCGGAAAGTAATGAACCGGATTGAATTAGTTCGACATTGCTATCTGATATTTAGACGAACGAATAATTCAATTTGGAACAAATTTATAAAAATTCATGAAAGTACAAATTTCTTGTTAGTCTTCCCTGATGTTTGAAAAGTGTTACGAAATTTTTAAAATATAATATTGAAGACAATCAATCACCAAGTTGAGACATATCTGCTTGACTATGACCGATGAGAAAACGATGAAGCATAACGAAATACTGATTATACTGTTTTTACGTTTTGGTTCACAAATTAAGATGCATGTTGTCGTCCTTGTTCCTATTTGTTAGAGAACTTTGCACTAATAAAGATCTGATCATGATTTTAAACCAGCACGCGAATTTGAAGTGATCATTTTTAAAATTAAATATTATTACACAAGAAGTTCAAAATTTGTAATATTATGTTACATCTGCCGGTTAATTAAATTTTTACCGCAGTATATCATCTATCACATAATAACAACTTTTCAATAGCTGATGGTATATTATCTAGCCACTGAAAATAAATTATTCCAGGAAAATATTTTATACGGTTCCTACATATCATCATGGAACGCTAACTATTTTTTAATGTCTTTTAGGCAACCTTTATAAAATTTAGATGTTAAAATTTCCGGTTGGGTTCTACAGAGGTACTCCATAAATTTACAACTTTAATAATATCCTTGTATGTTAATAATTTATTACCTAATAATAACTGAAACTTTCTTTCCTGCCCAAAATATTCGCAATTGTCATTCTTCTGGTGTCTTAAAGGTGAGCACGTTTCTCCAAGCGCCTTTAAGAATCGGTATCGCTTTAGTATGTGTAATAAAATTTAAAACAACACATTTTTATATATTGCATCGTATCAATTTATTCTTATTGGCGCTTTTCATGCAATATGACTTCGGGAAGTAAACAAGACAAACGGATACCCTCTAATGATAACTTTTTTCCGCTAAATTGTGCTACTTATTTTAAATAGATAACAAATAAAATATATGCATATATTAATACGTAATACCATTAAAAAGTATTAATTTGGCAATAGATTAATTGTGCATAATTTAACACCCTAATCATCTGGCAATTATTTTAGAAACGGAGTCGTAAAAGAAAAAGCATTACATTAAAAAGAAAAATTTAATATTTTCTTCTAAAGTTTGTACAGTTTAATTTAGAACTGCAATATAAATCACATGCTCGAGCGAAATGAAAGAGGCATAAGATAAAAATTATTTTCGGCAAGTTTAATAATATTCTCGTAATTAAAATAATGTATATTTATAAATGCCATGCGCCTACAATTAATTTTATAAATTTGTTAGCTCGATCGATATTTTTTTTAATTTTTACATTAAAGCTCTATAAAAAAGATATTTGCCAAATATGCAAGGAAATGCTGTCTCTGGTGATTATTCATAATGTGACTTTTAATTTTTGTAACAAAAAGCGACCCAAGTTTGTCGAGCATAAATTTATTTAAAATAAACGGCAATTGCTAGGCATCTTAATTTACAGTGGCTATTACCACAAATTTTATCTTGACAGGTGATTGCCATTATCTAATTTAATAGGACGTGTTTAAAAGTGAAGGTAAGTTTGTAAACCGAAACCTGAAGTTTGAAACGGGAAAACCGAAACAATTCCAGTTGGATATCATATTTAATTCAAAATTTGTGCCAAACAAAGTTAAATCAAAAAAGTAATGCATTATTGAGCTTATCTGGCAAAACAAATAAACCAAATTAGCCTAACTAGAACATTTTCTATTTCCCAATTTGCCAATAAAATTAAATTACCTACAAAAGAAAATATTTATGGACAGTAGAAAGTGGCAGAGGTTTTAACTTTTTAGTACTCTAATAAAACTGTTCCGAGTGAAGATTGATTATTTCACACAATGAGCTTATTTGCATTGAATTAAAAACAATTAAACGGTTTTTTCTTCAAATAATAGCCGCAATTAATTAAAGTATGATTTTAATGTTGTAATTTAATGCAAAAATGTATTAGTAAATTTCAATTAAGTTGTTTCGCTAAAATCTTGTTATACAAATCCCTTCAATTTGGGCTAGTTCAAGTCAAAGTTCAATTAGGTTGCAGATAATGTAGATCAACGCAATGACGTTCAAATTTAACCATCAAAGGCACGATTCCGTTTAAACCACCACACACCTCTATTACCATTAAATTACAGACGAGCTAATTTATATGCTTGACTGAAAAACCTCAACACTTCATTCGTTATTGGGTCCATAAATTTGGATAAATTATATAATTTGCCCAAACTTAAATTTTATTGTTATGCAAATATATTAAAACATGTAATTCGTTAAAAATATAAAAATTTATGTTGATTCCGAATTCTTGTTGTTTGTATTACTATAAAATGACATAGTTCAACTAAATCGATCGTTACTTTGATCCTACTCACAACGAGAAGTTTATTTGAAGCTTGAGACTTTAAAATAACACAATTTCTTTTTAGAAGAATACGGCATATATAGTCAAAACGAAAATATTCTTTCAAATTGGATATAAAAATGCTTAAGGTACTAAATATAATATCAAACACCTAGGATAAATATTCGATTTCTCTATATAAAAATAGTTTGTTGTTCGTATCATTAATTTCAGTCTGGGAAAGTTTTTTGATAAACCAATCTATTGCACAGAAAAACCGAAATCAGTTGTTGATATCTTTAATGCCTGTACAATTTAACACAGAATTCCTAGTTCCACTTCGACAATGTAATATGTATTTAGTCGACTCGATCAGTTTTTGTTGCGCTAGCTGATTATTGATAGGAAAAACCAATAATTTTTTATATTTGTCTTATTTGTATTAGCATCTACAGTGCGTTTTATCATTGAGTATTTAGAAATGCAATCGAAATAAGTTTGCATATCGCGGTAAAAGTTTATAATCAATAGTTTTATTTAAAAGCTTTATTTTGTTTTCCTGTAATTTCAGGTTTACTTTAAAATTTGTTGGTTTTTCTTAAAAGTTTACCAGATTCAAAGTTTTTGTCCATGTCGTCTCTAGTTTTAAAAAGTTATCGCATTTGTTTTTATGTGTTTCAGACACATTAGTCATCATCAGTGACTGTGTGAGATTGTAGTTTGATAACTAGTAATAATAAGTTTAAACAAAAACCGCTTAACGTTAATATCGTACCCGTAGAAGTTCTTTCTGGTACCACCCATTTGGAAGCACTTCGAGGGTAAAATAACTTTTCGAACTGTTTATTCGTTTTGAAATAAATTGAGCAGATGTATAAACGGTTCTTTTACATTGTATTAAAACAAACTTCGTATATGCAAACATTTTATTGCTAAACTTTAAATTATAGTAAGTTGGTTTTTACTTTGTTGTTTTCGTTCTGTTTTCTTGAAAATTTTGGCCAAATATCGTACTTCAAATAATTAACCCATTGGCTATGGATGGGTATCGATTGCTAGAGGTAACAAAAATGTTTTTGAATTTATAATAATTAATTAAATTAATTATTAGAGCAGATTTATAATAATTATTATGATTTACGCATGTATCAGGTCATACAGTAACTATACCATAATATATTACAATATGCCACCACTGATTAAAGCATGTTCCATATTTATCATATTAGCCTGATCCGTATTATTTTATAAAACCGATGTACCATGTATCTGTCCTCCAATATATGTGTATTTCTATGTACATAATACAACAAGAGATGTGATTACCGGATGTAATATTAATGAAGAGCTTCAATCCGAAATCGGAAATTTAATTTTCCCGCTTCGATCATTTGCTTGATTTTTTTAAATTGGAGATTGCAGTAGCTTCGATTTAATATCGAGATGTAGTTGGAAAATATAAAAAATTAAGATTTGTGTCATAAATCTAATAATGATTAATTAATTAGTAATATTTCGCGCAGAATTACAACAAAAGTTCTAGTTTATAACTTTCGTAGTTTAGGTGTAATTATAGATTGGAATTCATTTTATTATATTTTCGGTAGAATAAGCATTTCCACAATGTTAAACAATTACATGTCAAAATTGTATGTACTTTGTGTTCTATGTTTTTCATCAGTTCTGACAATTGAAAGAAAAATGTGAAATGGCTTGCCACTTTAGTTCTCTACCATTAGTAGATAATAACAAATACAACACAACAAATCTTTTCATATAATATTAAACAATAAATTTCAACATCTCGGTTGTTTCGCTCTCCTAATCAATAGTGCATTAAATTTGAACTTTTGCGTTTCCACCTAATGATATTTTCAAAGCTCTTGCATTCGTTAATCATTAACTCGTCAGCTAGATGCAAAATTATTCACATGGGTTCAAAAATAAAATAAAATAGATTTCTGTAATTAAAATAGCTAATTTATTTACTCATCAAGAGCTATCATGATATTAATTTACAGGATTCCAGATAAATGGCACTACATGTAGTGAGTACGCTAAGGGACATGAATATTTATGATTATATCTTATATCTATCTAGTCATATGAAACATCCTTGTCAACTTATGTAAATTTGCAAGCAATTGATTTACATATTCTTATAGTTGCAATTTGAGGTTACCTAATATATAACAATTTAGACCAATTTCTCAATTCAAAGCAATATTATGTTAGTGTTGATCTAAATTTATTGTTGTACTTACTAATTTGCCTTGACAAAAGTAATAACTTCATGCATAATTTAATATTTTTTGAATTTTAATTATAAATTTACCTACCTTTACTTTTTGCTCCCCTTTCACTTCTAATAAGTACTTCGTGGTCGTCCTCTTCCCAAATTTCGCCATCAGCAACTGCTAATGTAACGAGAATGACGGTCAATACATATATAGCTAACCACTTCATCTGAAACAAATATTACGTTTACCACCAAGTACATATTTTTGATACATTTGGTATTATGCAAATGACGTAAATGCTACTATGCTAAGTTTACGTTTGCACATTGTATTGTTCGGTATAACATGTATTTTGATATACACATTGTATGTGTCTGTTTTGGGGATAGGTAATGCAGTTAAATTTAATTAGTTCGTCTTGATTAGCATTCTTCTTAAATTAAAAATAATAGAAATATAAAATATTGTCAATTACATATCAATTGACAATATCAGGAAAATTTATTTCAATATGAGTGATCCGGTAAGTGAATCAATAAAAAAGTCTAGATGAATAGTACCTAGCTAGCAAAAGTCAAATTGATAGTACCTACATCTAAATAGTAATCGTCGTCAAGGAAATAACCATAAAATAAGATATACAATATTGCACATGTCATAAAAAGGCAATTTATTAATAAATAGGATACTATAAAAGTAAATGGCAACCTTTTAGGGTTATTTCTGTATTAAGTATAACAGGAAGTTTTCAATTTCCCAATGCTGAAAAGTTTCTATTTTATACTTAATATAATTGGAAAAATTAAAATTTTGAGTTTCAAATTAGAATCCTTACTTAGTATACATTTATTATAACTAATTCAAGTCACTACAGTAATATCAGTTTGTGACGGAGACTATCGCATAACCGAAGACTGTATTACCTTTCGAAGTAGAGATGAATAAAGCATTTTATCGTATGCCTTCTTTTAGTGCAAAATTCCGTTTTGGGTTTTTAGCTTTTATTGGTGTGAATTGCATCCAATATCAATATTTGAAATCTACATGTACATAAGAACTTTTGTGTCTATTTTGAAACAAAAGCTTTTTATTTTCAAATTTGATAATATTTCTTTGCCATGTCGAAGGAAGTTCAGCATTTTTCGCTTACCAAATATTAAAATTTAAAATATAAAGTGCCGAGTTAATAAGCAACTTTTGTAATAGGTATTTTGAAGAATTGTTGATTAAAACGTTTAGTGGTAAATATTCGTAGGCGTGTAATTTTAACTCGAGTCTGTGCTACGAAACATAACCCAATCAATATTCAATATTCACGTTGAAATTACTTTGCCCCGAGATAAACGCTCAAATCCGTATAAATTGCTTTCTCTACCTGATTTTTTGCTCCATCAATAATCCCTCTACATCCAATTATAGTAGAGAGGCTTCGTGTCCACATTTCGGAAAAGCAGCGGTAAAGCATGTAAATCACATTGTAATGTCGGAGATGAACTTGCAGATAATGAGCAATGAGTGCATTTTCTAACAAAATATTGTCCCCTTTGTATTTCGCACGTAGGTGCAAGCTGATGCAACATCGTAAATTGCTATTACCATCGATATAATGGAATTTTAAAGCAACTCAAAAGTGCCAAGATTAATGGTAACAAGCTAAATATAACAATAAGTTTTTGTCGTCTAACTATAAAACTATTCCAAGAGTTGTAACTTGAAAACTTTAGAAGATGCAAGCCATTTTATAAAACTCCCTAACGGCATTTTCCCCATTTCTCTTAAAGCTACCATTATCATAATATTATATCAAAATTCGTATAGCTATTTGAGCTTTTACTAAGTTTCTACTATTATACGAAGTTTAAAATTTTTTTCTAGTGCCAGGTAATACATAGTAGATACCTACAATTTTCCTGGTTAAATTTCATGTATTGCTCGAATTATTCAAATGAATGTAAAATTTTAACAATACGTTTATAATTTATTGTTATAAAACTAAAAATTTATAAATTCGACTTTTCTCTTTAAGGTACAATGATCATAACAGAGAGAAATATAAGTTAAACTTTACTTTGGATTCTGGAACTATAAAAGCAAACATCAAGAGCAACATTTTAATGTAATTTTTTTACAGTCACAGATAACTTTTTAATTGTTATTTTAGCGTCGAAAAGACTGAATAAATGTTCGCACGCATCAGTTTAAAGGTTTATTTTATAATTTAATTATACCTCGTTGGTTTCTTATTTTAATTCAAGTTTAGTCGTCCAAATATTATTTGTTTTGATTGTTTATAATTATTTACTCTTAATATTTTGATTTAATAAAACAAAAATTACGAGAAATGAAAATGTTCGTAACTTTAAGTAAGTGTCAATTTGCACAAAATATCTAAATATTTTTTTATATGTAATTTAGAATAATAAATGGTGAAAAGGTAAATTATTGTAATTTACTGTATTTAATTAGCATTTGGATTGAGAACTTTCAATTGAAATCAGAAGTGCAATCGACGATAATGTAATACAATTTCCTTGGTTCTTAATCTACGCCAAGTAATTCTAGTCTAAAGTTGAATATATTTTTTTTATTGTTTATTGTTTTTAAATATCAGTTATCGGGTTTTTATTATCGCATAAAAACAAGAAGTTAAAAACTTGTACGCACATGACATATTTTCAGAACTGCGAGGAGCAGAGAAAACCAGATCCTTTGATTATTAATCATGACGATTGTCAAGTTGTGTATTAAAATCTTGAACGTAATATTTTAATAATTCTTTTTATGTTTATATTTGTCGAATATTGCGGTACAATAATATTGTTTTTTTTTTAATTATTTTTTCATTGTCTCATTCTGTCACCCTCACATAATTATATTATACAAAGGTGAAATTATTCTTTAGTGTCTCATCGACCAACGAGATGAATATAAACTTTCTATGCCCTATCTCCACCAACGCCGCGGCAGTCACATTCCATGTATTTAATTGTTAAAAATCAATAAATCTTGCAAGCGTTTTCCACCTTTAAACCAGCACTTACAATTGGCATAGTTTTTCCTCTCAGTTTTATATCGCATTTCAGTTCGTTTCACAGAATTTCTTTTTTATGTATTATATTATGTACCTAGGTGTATTATAAGATTTAGTAACTAAATTCCCAAACTACCGAATGAAGTACGTGCAAATTGCTTTGGGGTGTATTAGACTCACAGGTGTTAGTTAAATTACATTTAGCTGGTGTTACGATTTTAAAATGGGATCGATTGCTTTTTTTCACTAAAGTAGAATTTTGTGTTAAGATAATTCACTAAACATTTGATGGATGAAGGAAGCTTATCAATCATTAAAATTTCTATATTATATTTACATAGGTATCTACCTAATGTTATATTCATGTTTCCTTTTTTTAATTTTGTGGTAAAGACTATTTATAATATAAATCTTCTCAATATCTTAATTTATTAGGAGGAAATGTTATTGCTTTATTACGTAATTTTCCACCGATTGCTATATTTCAAATACATAAGTCAGGTCTTTAGGAAAGTCTTATATCAGAGATTAATAAGTTTAATGGAGTTTCCATTGCGGTAGTCGTAAGATTTTATTGCATGAATTAGAAAAATATGAAACTACCTTTTAAACTAATAAGGGTTTATCAAAATCTGAAAGTAAAAAATATATATCGTAAATACAAAATCAAACCTTTAAATCCACGATCAAATTCCACACCATTATGTCAAATAACTGCAAATCTTTGTATTTCAGAACTAATTAATTTTGTTCTAGTAAAATTTTGTACCTTATATCTTTGTGAATCGGATATCAAAATACGTAATTGACTTCAAAATTTTGAAGACGGAATTATAATATAAAATTGGGTGATGAGAATGAGAAGTAGAGATAAACTCGACACTGGTTTTGTCTTACAATAATTTAAATTAAATAAGACATTTTAACATTGTTATTGTTGTTCATTCTAGCATTAAATTAGCTGATAATTTGTTGAAATGGCACACGTAAGAATACTTAAAATCAAATGTTAGTGAACTTGAAATGATTGCCATTATAAAATATAATATTCTTTATCATAAAGTAAATATTTTTTTATAAAAAATGCTATTTGGCGTTGCCTTTTTGAATTTTTTAGGTCATCCCCAAGTTAGCAATTATACCAATTAGCTAACTAAACTTTGAATTATCTAAAAGGCATGTTCAGGATATTATGCAAAATAGTCCCAAGAATGACGTCATAAATAAATCCAAAGTATAAAATTTGTATTATAGAAATATATACTTTTAGGAAGTTTATTCCATTTGAGAATGAAATTTTATTAACCCCAGCAGAAACGCCGATTTTAATTCTTAAATATGTAACAAGAGCTTTTGCAATAATAAATCAAATCTACTCGGAATACAATTTTGGGTTCGTTCATATAACAGCAGTTCATAAATAAAACTCTTAATTAAATTAGGTACTAAAAATATCAGTGAATTTATACAACGAATTCGAATATAATTGAATATTAATTACATATAATAAATATTGTACAAATGTAATGTTAACTGTTAGTATATGAACTGTATTACTGGAAATAGGTAGTAGATACATATATTTCCGATACTTTATTTTCACTTTCCAACTTTGTTTGCTTACAAAATAGCAAGTAGCATGTTGACAGTTTTTAGTTTTTTTAAAAAATCGCAAATTGAATTTTTTTTCAATCGCAACAAATTTGATTAAATATTTTCTTTTATTACAAAAATGTTTGAAATAAATTGGTTTTTGTTTTTTTGAATTTTGCTTATTTTTAAACTTAACTTCGACAGGAGCAAAATTGTTTTATCAAAATTTGACTGTGATGACGGTAAATAATTACCTACGTCAACAACAATATTTAAATAATTGGCTAAAATTATCGGACTACACAGACTATAATGGAATTTTTTCCAAACTTGTCGGCTACTATAAGATTGATGAAAACAAATCACCTTTTTTATCATAACTATAGGCATTGAGGTTAAATTGAATTTGATGTTACAGCAAAGGGCTGTAGAACTTAAAACTGGATGGGAAAAAATTACCGTTCAAAAAATTTGGATTAAAGTAAGAAAAAATCAATATAATTGTATTGATAGCCGAGCACATGCCTGCCTTTATCAGCAATTTTTGTAATATTAAGTTGAACATTATATATACTAAATGATTAATATTATTTACTGCATGATTGCGTGCATTAAGTGGTTAAATTAGTTAAGTGATATCTTAACGAACAACTTGGACATAATTTCCTTCTTTTAGTAAAATCAACCTTAAGTAGATAAAATTTAAATAATTTTTTCAACTACTTCGTAGAATGAGAAACATTCTGTTGAGCTCTCTAAGGTAATTAACTACTTAAGAGTCAACAGAAGCAATTTCTTAATTATTTAAATTTTTGTGGCTAACAAAATTCATAGTCTAATGTTCCTTTAAAACTGATTACTTTATTTCTCTGGAAATAAAATTGATTACAAGTCTTCTGAATAAATTTAATATTTTAAAAATTTATGAGCGCTTTAAAATTGAATTGCTCTTTAGTAATATTAGAAATTTGTCTTCGACACACAATTTTCGAGCAATATTTTTAAGCTATTTTTGAAAATGTTTTTTTATCTACACATTATTCATCCAGATTAAGACATTTTTCTCTTACGAGCTCATTTGGTAGATAAACACTCATCAATTTCTGCCAGTTGCTTACTATCTGGGAAATTACACACGCTAATCATTGGATCCTCGATTCGTTTCAATGAAACAAAATTCTTATTCGTAACAAAAAATTATGCAATTAAGATAAATAAATCACATTAGGACCACGTGAAAATAAGTTAACACGCACAAATTAAATTTTCTAAAAATTCATAAATAAATCTGAATTAGCCGGTTTTACCTCATTATCTGTGTACCTACATAATATGATTTTTTATCCTGGAAAATAAATCCTGTACTTTATTTTGGTGAGCCAAAGAGTTTTGACAGTGCAAATAAAATTAAAATGAAAAACTAATGCTCGGGCACAGCTTTAAACTGGAAAGTCGTTTTGAATTCTATTAAACAAAAGCGATACATTCCATATTATAAATGTTGCAAATTATATTATTTAAAAAATTAGCCATAAAAGAATTCCTGGTTGAATTTTGAAAAAGTCAATAATTAATTAAAAATAATAAAGTAATTCATTTAAAATGTATAATAGGGAAAACTATAATGTTTTTAAAAGTTTTCCAGCCGTTATTAGTATTCTTTTATGTGCGTACTATTGTTGGTAGACAAATACATTCTTTGTTACTTTGCTTCGTAAATAGTTTACCCTTATTTCTTTTCAAAAAAAGGTATCTCAACTTGGAACAGCTCAAATAAAACAGTTTTGAAGCAAACAATGCCTGAAAGTCACTTCAAGTTTGAAGTGAACGTCTGTATACATTTATTGTTATTAGCATGTTTTATATTTATATTATATGTTTAATATTGCCAATCATTTTACAAGATAACATCGCGACTGTAAAAAAAGTATAGACAACAAAATTTTAACAATGCAGCTCTATTGGAATATTGAAGTTATAAAAGTAAACCAATCCGTGAAGTGCCGATGGGTTAAAAATAACGATTCCAATTGTATTGCTGTACTTAAAAGAACCAACAATAACTTTTTAAAATTGAAAATATTTCGAGATCTTTACGATACTTGAATAGGTACTTTAAAAATAATAAATTGGCTCTTAATATATAATACAGGTAAAACTGTGTAATGTCGATTTTTTATCAATACTTTATCAATTACTTTAAACGAATGAAATTTTCTTCGTAATATAATATTCTGTGGTTGAAGATATTTCTGCATTTATTACATTCGATCCAGCTAAAAATGTTAATTTTCTAAAAATAGTGTTCACAGACGATAAGACAATATCAAGTATGTTGGCATCAACCGAGATAATAAATAATAATACTATAACAAAGTCTTTTAATAGTTAAAGAAATAGCAATAGTCAATAAAAATAAATGAACATTTTTCAATTTTTGTCAACAAAAGATAATAATTACTCCGCTATCATAAAAGTTGAAAAAACTATACTTTCAAGTAAGAACTTCTACCTGTTTTGAGAAAATGAATATAAAACAAAATTGAGAAATATAAGTAGTACCTACAACAAAAACATTTACCTCTTCGGCAGTAAACAGACATCCACAAAAACGTGGACATAAAAGAACAAAAATTGTTATTAGGTAAATAACCCTTTCGATATAAACAATGAAAATAGTGGAGAAGTATTAAATTTGATTAAATTTTATGTTTCCTATAAATTTGAATACCATTACAAATTATTTTGTAATAAATCAAATTTGTGAATGTTGATTTATTTCGATTATATTAAAAAATTTGCGATCGTGAAATTTATGCAAATAAAAAAATTTTATTTTTGTAATTTTTACTTACCGCTAGTATAAAATATAGTCGAGATGTCAAGTGGTAAACAGAAACACGGGTTTAAGATGATACTGATGCAGCTCTTCGGACCTAAGCACAGAAAGCGTCTATTGATCACTGCACAGGCGAGAACAGCGGGCGGGGATCCAGGATATGCCGCTACCACCGCCGCCGCGTCCCTCTCGGTGCGCACAGACGGCACTGATGTTGAGGTTCCAGGGACTGACTACCCTAAAACCTCTCGTTCGTTTGAGGCTGAAACACATCTGCATGTGGGTTCGATTAGCACATGTGCGTGTAAGAATCACGAACACCTTTACTTAGCTCCTGGAGATTGATAATTCATAGTTCTATGCTTACTCCCCACCGAGAGTTTAGAGGCTAAATCGAATTCGAATAGGAAAATATATTGATAAACAATAATATTATTCTCTATTCCAGCAGATGCCTCGGTTTTCAATAAAAAGTATAGCAACCTCGAAATTAATTTTAAGAAATATAAAAGCTTAAATATAACTAGATAGGTAGTACCTGAAAAGAATTCGAGAAATCTAAAAATATATGAGCGCTAATGCGTTCGGTCTAACACGAAAGTAAGTATTTTTCATTAGCTACACAAGAAGTGCAACAAAAATATCAGTGTGGTGGTGCTTTTTATTATTTTTGTACTACCGAGTTTCTACTCTTGTGAACTGAATTATTCTAAAAGTCTATAGCCAATAATGTAATTATTCAATTTACAAATATTATATTATCTCGAAAAAATTCAGGCTTCGAGCATTTTCACAAATTAAACTGAAAAAAACGATTGAACACAATTTCAGAATTACATTGATTCTAATTTTAAATTTGAAAGGTACACTGAAACTGATATTTGAAATCTCTACATTTTTCTTTTTCGGTTAGGTAAACGACCCTTGCGGTTAAGGAGGTTGGGGAGTTGAAGCAACATCGTAAGAAATTGTTTAAATTTGGATCACAGATTCGTTCTTGTCATCAATAGGTATTTCAAACCATTCCGGTTTTGCAACAATTTAATTTCCAAAGTTCAACCGATACAACAGGATTTGATTAAGAAGCTTTTCAGTTGATAAAAAAATGATTTTCTGTAAACATTCACGTAAGAAATAAACCTATTCGTGTTGCTTCTTGCTTTCGTGTTGAAAACAGGGCCGGATTAAGCTTAAAATCAGTTCTAAGCAAATTTAAACCTCTCCCCTTTCTGTTCGGAATTTATCGGCAAGATTTCTGTTTTTGTAATTTTTTTTTATATTAGGTAAGTATTACACGAAACATTGTTATGTCAGTTAAGACACAATTTGCAAAATTAAACCTCTCGCAGAAGTTTCAAGGAATTTTTTTGTTCAGTTCTCGGTAGAAATTAACATCCACTAATTAAACGAATGCTTTTATATTTGTGTAAATCTGGCCTATTAAAACATTTGTTTTCTAAATTACGGTTCTATTAATCCCGTAACGGTTTATATGAACTAACTTATTCGAAATTATTTTTGTTACGTTCGAAATTATTGTAAATTTAAATATAAACTCCCTAAATAATTAACTTTTCAATATAATCACCTTAAAGCTTTATTAATTTTACCTGTTAATTTTACTAAACTCTGGCTTCACAATAAGGGAATTAACGTTGAAGGTCCAATAATTCACTCAAAGTAATATTTCGGCAAAATGGTGTTTTAACAGTTGCATAGAATAGAAAGGTAAATACTTCATAATACAATATCAAGATTTAGGTAGAATGAGATTTAAAAAAAAATTTAGTAATATTTTACAAATTTTCAAAATTGATTTTGCAAATACATAAGCGTTTTTTTATTAGAGGTACATTTAATAAAAACAATAAATCGGCAGTACCCATTATTATAAAAACTAAAAAAATCTATAATGCAATATTTCAGAAGCACCATCATTCTAGCGTAACTGCGATATCTCTGCAATAATAAATTGTTCGCCTGTAACCTCTATCGTACCTCTATTTTCTGCAATAAAGAGTTTTCACACAGCTGAAGAGTTCCACATATTCTTCATTAACCCCGTTATTCTTAGCTTGTACATTTTCCGGTTTGTATAGATTTTTAAATGAAAGCTACTTCTTGTTGCTGGGAAGCAGTAAGTATACCTACTTATGTTATTCCAGTTTAAAGAAAAATTTCTTAAAATTGCAATGTTTACTACAAATATAATATTTATGTTTAACTTATTTATTATTTAATACATATTGGTTAGGCGAAGTGGAAAGTTATATATTTTTGGTAACTTTGTCTAGTGCAAACTTTTCCAAAGTAACTGTCAAGTTATGTATTATCACAATGAATAAATTTGATACAATCGATATAAAATATTTACAATGAAATGTGAAGATGTATTGCTTTACACTTGTACGAATAAACGCCACGAAGAAGTAACTGATCAATTAAGTTAGTAATTGATTAACTTAACAAGTTAATTGTTCATTGTGAATTATCGACGTGGTTGATTTTAGTGTAACTCGAGAATAATTACTACTGTTTTTACTCACCCCCGTCAGCATGAAAATACTGCGTTTCTAATACAAGAAAAAATTAAAAATACATTTTTAAATTAAATAAAAATACTATAATAATTAAATATGCTTTCTTATTATAAATAGTTATTTTTTGTTTGGTATATACAAAATCCATTTCTAATTAATATAATATATAAATACTTTTTTTACTAGTCGAATATGTTCGGGTCATATCACAAGAAGCAAAGTTGGTAACTATAACCCCAACCGTTGACGAGGTCATAATATGAGATTTGATCGATTTTCAGTTTCATTGCTGAATTTGTAAACATGTAAAAAACAATTTTTTATGAATAAACTCAAATTGTATAACCAATTCAACGATGTGGTTTTAAACTAAAATAAATAAAATTTAAATATTCGCAGTCTCGTTAAAAAATGTTCAGCAATTTTTGTGTTTTTGCTTATAGTTTTTTTTTAGATACTTGGTAGTCTGTCAAAATTTTACAAAAATACTCCATTTGAATTTTAAAATCATAATCGACTTTATTATAATGTTACGAGCGCTTGAGTTATATTTTTACAGGATTGAACTGAATTTATTTACACACAAAAGTGTGGGCTTTTAGTCCAGAACTTTCAGCATGTGATCTAGTAAAAAATATGTAAATCTGAAAATTTTCTGAAATGATTGTCAAGCTTTAGTGAACAACATACTATCGGCTTAATTGTATTATGGTGAATATTTCAGACATTACATAATTTATCGAACATTGAAACACCTGAAATTTCGTCCAGATAATCAAATTTAAATTAAAGAAACTTTGAAAAATATTTTTACATATTTTATCAAAAAATGAAATCAAACAATGTTTATAAAAATTTGTGAACAAAAAATTTGGTAAAATATTCACTTATTTTCATACAAAACGGGAATGTTTTTAGATTATAAATTAATAATAATAAATAATTTATACTATATTGTATGTTGCATTATATACATTATTAGCAAATTAATTAAATGCAATAAAACTTATTAATTGAACAAGTTAATAAAGCATTAATAAAATTTAATTTTTTTTAGCTTTCAACGAAGAGTGTCGCTTTTGTCAGAATATTCTTTTGGTGATATATTTCGCTGAAAGCTCAAACAAATATTGAATTTTATTAATTTTATAAACTTATTCAATTATTAATTTTTATTATATTTATTTCATAAGTTATAAAAATTTATATATTTAAATAATATATCATTTAAATAATTTTTTTTTACTATTTTTAATATATCATATAATACACAACACCTCTGGACATATGGTACCTGCATATGGTTGATTAATAAAATATAAAAATAAAAATGATAATACGTACCTACAAACCTATCTTCCAAAATGTTATTTCATCTTCTTTAAGTTTTTTTGAAAGCTACCTTTTTCTTGCCTTGTCATTTTAAGAAAATTGTAAGAATATTAATATCTTATTTATTTTTATTTTTAATATGTAATTTAGAAAATAAATTTCTGTATGTATTGGTAAAATGTACGGATTCACCCCCCTACCTTAGATTATGAAACTCACTTTTAATCAGTTATAATGGCATCTAATTAAATTTATTAATATTTGTCACTTTTGCTATAAAAAACTGGTAATATTGAAATGCTTTCATCAGAGACATAGTAACTTTAAATTTTACTATTATATTATCTACATTTACAAAATTCATTTTTCTGTGAAATTTCAAAGATTTTTAATTAAATTTTAGGAATATTTTAAATAATTCCTGATTTTTATGTTATATATTACCTAAATAACTTTCATATATTTTTTAATACAAATATTTTGAATACAGTCCATATTTGGAATATTTGTATATAAAGACTATAAGTTTTACTCATTAACCCCACTTATAACAGAAACTCAAATACATAAACTATTAATTAATTTCAACAATAACATTAGAGTAGTTAAATACTACGTATATAAATTTTAACAGTAAGCAAGTTAAATTTATATTAAAACATTATTTCCAATTTATATATAATATATATATCAATATCAAGTTAAAAATTATTTAAAAAATATTTTTTTCAATTACTTAATTTTAATTCAGAATTTTCTAGCATTTCCTATACATAGTATTATAATTTATAAGTACCTAAGTACTCGTTCAACCATTGAATGTCATAATATGACTCTTTATTCAATGTTTCCATATATGTACGTCATATGAGTTATTGAAAATATTAATGAAATACTGAAAATTTTAAAAGCACGCCAGTTGCCAATGTTGTGAGCAAAAATCAATTCATAAATTTTTTATGAGCAATTCACATTTAAAGCGAGTATTTAAAAATTTACAGTGGCAAACTTAAACTAACCTAATTTGTAAAAGGAATAAAGTTTGTTTAACTTGGAGGAAATTTTTAAGAAATAAGTAAAAAGAAGAAAAATAAATTTCATCAGAGAAAACTTGACGAAGCTTTAAATTATAAAATTACCCTTTTGCTATAACTTTTAAAATAAACTGTAACTATAAAATTACGTTTTCGTGCAAAATAAGTAACTACGAATGTTAATTTGATGTCGTTTAATTATTTATAAATAGTAATTTAACAAAAATCGTGCTTTAAATATATAAAAATGGTAATTTTTAATAGAAATGGCAGAACAGGAATAATGTAATAAAAACTTTGACGATAACTTGATAAGTTACAAAATCTATGTAAAAATCCCCGATTAGTTTTAGGTCAGTGCACAAACTTGGACAAATGTTCCTGACGAAATTCTAAAAAGTCTTGGAGAAGTTTACATAATCATATTTCGTGTTATAGAATATACGATAGAATTTAACAGTCTAAAATTTTAAAAATTTATCTTTCCAGCTATGTTTTATTGAATTGTATTCAGCTACATTTACCGATATATTTTATTTCTGAAACAAGTGAACAAAGAAAGAAGAGTAATGTATTTATTTATCTTAATTTTCTTATCTTATTTTATTGCTATAATAATAAAAAAGATTATATAAATGCAAATGATAGTTTTTAAATAGAAAATTTTTCAAAATAAATATTTTGTGCAATCTGCAATCGGTTAGCAAAAGCATTGAACTTCAAATTAATGCAGTGGTGGTAATCCCCGACGTAAACAAATAATGCAATCTTCATAAATGCCTGTCAATGAGGTTGCATATCTAACTGTTATATAAATATTACAATATGGAAACTTGTTTTGGTACAGAATCAAGAAGAAATTTTAAACAATTTCGTTCTATTTTCAAAATGTCCGATATTATTTTTTTACGACCTCGCATCATAATAAATTAACTCTGGTATAGCTTTATGAATCTGTGTAGGTCTACAATGTTGATGTTGTACTGAATTGTGAATGTGCTATATTTCATCGAATAGATACGCTATATTTCATATGGTAAATACTAAATAGAAGGTAAATATCTATTTCAAAACACACACTAATAAATACAATTTTAATTACATCACTTTTGATCATGATACTGTATGAAGTTTATAGCAAACACCAAGATAAGGGTCGCAGTAATTACTTGTCAAACAGTGCGGTGTAAATATTAAGAGGCAAAGCTAAATTATTAAATATTTTTGTACAACGCACAAAGCTTATAATTTCAAGCTTTGGTTTATTTATAAAGAAACTTTAATTTAATTACTAGACATTAAAACTTGCGAGATGGGTTATACACAAATATTCAGTGCCTTTCTAATATCTATTTTTTACTGCAAAGCGATTTTAGCTAAATAGCTACCTTAAATTTTCGTAATATGTGATATCGCCTAATGAAGATCGACAAAGCTTTTATAACCAAAACGACAAAATACTTTTAATAGTTTTTTTTAGAAAATTATCTATGAAAAGTTTAAAAACCTCAAGATTTTTTTAAAATTTATTGCAAAACTTATACAGCCAGCAGATAATTTCTTGGCTAAGAAAGTATATGCTTGTATTCTCAAGCATATGATCTAGATAATTTTAATCGCATTGCCTCTACTAATTAAAGTACGAGTTAAGGAAGTCCACCACCCTAAATTAACAAGCAAAGTGTGAGAGAGAAGTCTGGTGTTTGTTAATATAGCTATTAGTAGATTTACCTAGGGAAATCAAACTTTCTAGAATCTTCACCGTAAAATATGAGTGTTTATTTAGATATTTACATCAGTAGATTTATATTCCTAAATTATTGAAATATCCAACACTTTTCATTTTCATTTAAATATAAATAGTATAATTAAATGTAACTCTGCAAAAATTTGATTATTACTAATTTTTGTCGATTTTTGATACATTCATTGGTGATCTAACAGTCAGCTGATAGTATCCAATCGATTTCACTAGTACGGGAGTTATTTAGATGCTTCTAATATCTAATTTAAGTTGAAATTGAAAACACTGTGGTAATTTTGACTAAAAATACTTAGAACTTCTTAACATCTTCGGCAGGTTTACGTAGCTCTGATAAATCTTACTTTTTGTGATGGAGGATTTTCGCTTAACTTAACCCGCTCTTGGTCATGTGTACTTTTATATTATAAAAAAATCTCAACCACTCGGTTATAAAAGTTTTCAGTAAATTCATAATGCAAACTAGTTAGACTAATTATGTGATTGTAAATTTTTCATCAAATTCCAGTGGCCAAAATACAATAAATTCATACTGTTTACTTCACATATACGGAATGTAAATACAAAATATTTACTATAGCACTTAACCAAGAGTTCAAAATGTCGCTTTTAGGATTATCATAAATATTTATGCTACTTATTCAGAAATTGTTTGCATTCTAGATTCGGTATTATTTTTTTAAAGCAAAAAGAGTTTAGGTAAGTATAAGTACCGAACATTCTGTTAATGTCCATAATATATTAGTCGATCCTTCCGTAAATCTTCTCGATTTATTAACTGTCAGATTATCATAAAATAAACAATGCTGCTCAGAGTTAAGCATTTATTAACTTTCAACAATTCTTCCTAATGCTTGAAATTGTTCTAGTAAAATTAACTTGAAAAAAAATTAAAATTGGTAGTGACTGGTATTGACAACGCTACGTTACGCTGTGTATTAAATGTACAAAAAAAATTATAAGTTGTTGTCAAACTGCTAATATAGATAAATAATTTAATATAATTAATGTGTAGGCACTCCTAAAATAATTGAAATCATTTATTTTTCACAAATACTAAATGTTAATAAATTTTTCAAACTGATTAAATCACGCAACCGTGCACGCCATTATTTGAACTTGATGAATGAGTATTACTTACGATTTTACATCTAAATTCGATAATAAAAAACAAATTGTTATTAAAATTTTTGTATTTCATAAGTTTAGGGAATCGAAAATTGTTAACAAGCACCTTATGATGGTTTAAAAAGTGTCAAGATTAAAATTATTATAATTTAGATAGATATATACCCGTCAAATATATATAAAAAAACCATTATAGAGTTATAATCTCTTTTCAATATTTTAAACCTCACTCAGAAACTTTCCGATATCAGTTATAATTAAATAACTGAATATTTTTTTCGGAATTTTAAAATATGGCTTTAAAATATGATTAATTTTGAAGCAAAAACAAATTTTATATTTCCATTTATAAACTTTTACAGAAGTTTTCATCAAAGTCTTTTCAGAAGTATTTTCTTATGTACACAATAATCGTATAACGTACTTTATAACAAAATATTTTGCATATTTTTTGTCTATATTATTAAAATCTGTAAGTACAATTACGTGACGAATAATAGTATATATTTTATTTAACCAAATAATACCAGCCCCATTAAATCATCAATTATTCCGTTTTGTGCATTATTTATTAGAATGTAGATGATTCTAGTTAGCACAATATAGAAGAGAAAATATTGTGTGATAGACTGTAGAGATGCTACATTAGTAAAATCGGTAAATGATTAAAAATCAGCACGTATCCTGAATTAGTTTCAATTGAAAATATAAGAAAATATTTGTAAAATTTTAAAACTTTAATTGTTACAGCTGTTATTTTAGTTTTTTATAATAATTTTAATTAACTTTTAGTTGCTATTTGAGTTTTGTTTAATTTACCTGAGGGTGTAATATAATAATAATTATTATTTTATCTCTATGCATTTCCAATGAGTTAACTTTGGGAAGTTCAAAGACCTTGAGATTGCATTAGTCAGTTGTTTGCACACTTACATGATTTTCTCTATAGCATATCGCTCTTCTGCAAGAACGATACATAATGCAAAGATACCATTTTCAAACAAATTTATGTCAAACTAAATGTTACAAAAACGAACAAAGTCTGGTAAAAAGTGAAAAACGTTTATTTATCTGATATAACAAGTTAACTGATGCTAATAAATTCAGTTGAACAACTGCATAATCGTTTATTTAAGTTGTACATCTTTTGCAATGTTGAAAAACTATTTCCTTTAATTTTTCAAACTACAATTCCACTGTTTTACCAAACAGTAATACAAGAGAGCTAAGAGTACACCAGGTTTCTTAAAGCAGCAGTAAGGATTAAGTCGTTCAAGAAAGAAGGATAAGGATGGAACATTGTTTATTATTCATTTTATAGAATAAAAACTTATTTATATAAAATATACATATGCAATATAATGTATTGTACTCTAATGTATATTTATATATTATTAATAGTATAGATTATAATTTAAATAAATAAATGAAAAAATTTATATAGCTAATAAAGATGTAATATATTAAATTGAGATACATAAGTAATATAATATGTACCTACACATTATATATTACTTTTTTATTAATTTTGTAAATACTTGATAAATTTTTGAGACTGTAATATCGACAAATTCTATTGTTTTATAACAAATAAGGACAACTATTATGAATATTATTAATTTACAGTTTTCTTTGAAACAATTTTCTTTAAAACGGTAAACTTGTAAATATAATATTTTGAATTGATGAAGTTTAACGCTAACTCGCAGGTTTAAAAGTTGAGAAGCTACAAAATTTAATTTAAAGTTACGTACTTGTTTTGTAATTTATCAAGAAATAGGAAAATTTAAATAAATTTAAATACATATTTAGACGTTTTTAAGATAAAAGCAGTCTCGACTTTAAATATTTACTTCGTCCCAAACGTTGTCATACTGAAAATACATTAAAAAGTGTCCATTAGTACTTTTAAAATATCTTATACTGATAGCATAATCAACTGTCATAAATTAAATTAAGCTTTTAATTAAAAAATAACAACGTAATCATAATAAGAGCCTGACTGAATGATTTGTACACCAAATTATTATCAATTATACTGTGACACTATGTCAACATGCAACAAATTTTCTTGATGTAGGTTCTAACTTAATAACATCATTGAAATTGAATCTTAGTGGTTAACAAGCAATTTATTATTAAATTCTATAAAGAATTCAGTAATTTGTGCTAGTTATACCCAAATACGATCTATCTTCCAGAGCAACATCTTAAATTTACCTATAGAATTTTCTCGTTTACGAATTGATTGGAAATATTCCAATTTATTTGGTTTTATAATAGTACTATGCAAAAATTCTTATTAAAAATGTTTACAATATTACTGATTGCATTTTTTACAATGTTTTTTTCAAATTGAATTTTTAACTGTATAATATTTTATTTAAACTTCTGTTTCTTACTTTGGGCATCTATTTTCTCGCTAAACCGTTTCTTATTAGCAATAATTTATGACGATTATATTCAATATTTTCTATCTTGATTCTTACTAAAGCAACTTGCTTGACTAATGCGAATGTATATAAAGATATTAATTCAAATAAAAAGATAATTAATTTAATTTATAGCGTGTTTTACTTTTAGAAATAATTAGAAAAAACCACAGTTTACTTTTATTTATTGAGAGAAAAAAATTTAAATTGTAACACCCACTTTTATTTTAGAGCTCATCCTGTTGGAAATGCTCTCATTATATGCTGGAGAAACGTTAGTTTTCAGTGGCCACATCTTTTTTTGATAGCACAATTTTTAATATTTGGTTACACCTGGTGAAAAAATAATTTATTAGGAATAAAATATCTAAATTTTTACGATATTGAAATCATATTCTTCGACAAAACTTTTAGTAAAATCCTAGTAAATAAAGTTCATACGGACACATACCTTTATTATAGAGTCCACTTTAAGTGTATCAATACTCAATCATGTAGGAAACTTTTTAATAAATAGAACAATTTATCCTGTGTAAACCAGCAGCTGTTTCGTAATAAAACTTCGTATCTTTTATGTTTTTCGAGACACAAACATAATGCGGGTCTTTTATCTTTTGAAAGCTGTAAGGGTGAAATGCAATACTATTTAAAACGCCCTTTAAATGGTCTGTTAATTAGTAAACAAGAAATATACAGGTATCTCAACGTTTTATACTATCTTCAAATTATTTGGTCAAAAAATATATTGATTACTTAGTACCTACCTATGTATATTTTAGTGCTATATGTTTAAGGATGTCTAACAACACATTGTAGTGCAAGACCAAACAAGATAATAATACAGTAGAAGCGGGCACAGTATTACTGGCATTAATTTCTAATAAACTAAATTTTTAACTTGTTGATTGTGTGTACGAGAATCTGTCTAGATTATTCAGCCCATCAATCCTACCAATCTACACGAATCCCACATTGTTTAGTCTTAGTAATATTAATCCAGAATGAACATGATTGTCATAGCGATAATTTACAATCCTGCTTGTACTGAGCTGATCCACGGTAAGACCTCTGAAGCATTGTCCAGTGGAACATAAACCAGTGTCAGCGGTTTGGTTTTCAAAAATTTTCGAAGTTACATTTATTTCAACTAAGAGATAAACCAATATCTATTCAATACAAAATATATGATTATAATATTTACAAGAATAAAAAACTAAACCAAGATACTAAAAACCAAAGACATATTTTTTGCTAAGCACAGTGAAAATAAAAACAGTATACAATAATAATTTCTCTTTCCCGCAAGATTGAAAGAAAACTTCTGTTGAATGCTATATTATTAAAGAATAATCTTTCGTTGGTCCAGAATTCTGTCCTCGCATCTTGAAGATGATACCTATTTAAAGACTTGAATCTTTAATATATTTTAATTTATAATAATATAGTTTAATATATAATTTAATAATATAATAAAATTAAATAAATAATAATATATTAAATAAAAATAAAATATAATAATAATAAAAATTTAATGCAATAATTGAATTTAATCACCTAATTAAATTTATTATTCTCTTTTAAAGCGGAGATCTATCACGAAGTTTACTCAAAGAATTTATAGATAAATACATTGAATCATGACATAATATAAAATTGAAGATAGCAATGGATTACTCACAAAACAAAATTGCTAATAATATTCTTGATGATGTCTCGTAGCTAATTCTGAATTGTTTGGGCGTCTATTACAGTTGACAAAGTCCAGTTAATAAAATTTCCAATGTAATAACACTCAGTTGAGTTGACAATTTAATTGTGGATTTTTGAATATTTAAGATTTTGATGCATCGATCACACTTTGGTTAAACCGTTTAAAAATTCTATTCGCATGCCAATTATGTTTATTAGAAGAATAACAGCCATTTCTAGTAAAAAAATTAGTAGGCGGTTCATTAATTAAGATCGAGATGATTTCTAAAGTAAAAATGCTCTTTAGTTACCTTCATTAACTTGTTATCATACAATTAAGGATAAATATTGAACATAGAACCATAGAAAAGTATGTTTTACTTATTGTAAAGGTTGACTTTCTATGTTATTATAATATATATGTATAATGTATAATATTTAATATATAATATAAAATATATAATATAAAATATATAATATATAATATATATTATATATATATTGTCATGTTTCATTTTGGATAAGCATCATAAGTTGTAAATAATATTTTAAAAACAGAAATTAATTTAAAAACATTCAAGTAGATAATTTGTTTTAAGCATGTGAGATTTTTCTTTTAACTGAACATCCGTGGTGATGAATAATTCGGTTTCATTTATTTTAGATTAAATGATTGTTCAAAGTTGAAAAGCACAGCTAAGAAAATTTTGAGTTGAGTTTTCAATTATTATGAGTATAAAAGATATTTTTGGTCTAAGATCTTTGAATGAAAAGACAAATGCCAATAATTATCAATGAAGTCGATGAGAATTCAATCAATTATTAATTTGTGTATAAAAATAAAAGTGTAATAAAATCAACCAATGCGTAGTGCGACGAATTTGCATTCCCACCAAAATTAAGTGGGAGAATAAAAGTTTTCAAAATTACAAAAATCAAGGAGGGAGAAAAATTGGTGAAATAATTCATTCTGGGTAAAACCGTCAACTCGTCAAGTTCGAAAATTTAAAAGCCCAGAGTCAAAAGTTTAAATAATTTGAATTTTAATTGTAATTGACAAATACAATTAAAAAATTTAACTTACCTGAAGATTACAAATTCAGAGTAAGAGTGCTTGTGCCAATACTTTTCAACAAAAAGAAAAACCACAATTATTCACGACCAAAGATAATCGTCAGCAATAGCAGGAACGAGTAAGGCAACGTATGAACGCCAGATTCTCACAAAAGGTGGAATGGTAAATGGAAACAACAACGAACAAATGAAAACTTCTAATTATGTGTGAGAACAATTTAAGTGCACGGACGATTAATTTTTCGTAAAATTTGAAACCACGATAAAATTGATTTATAAAATTTGTATTAATTGCCATCAAAATTGCAACTTTGTCTAGGTGGTTGAAAGAATTACTAAAATTTAAATAAGACCAAAATTGCAATAAGACGGAATTGATTTATTGGTAAACCGATGTAAACGGATGACGATCAAAAACATCAAAATTTGAAATTTAAATACTACATAAAATTTATTTAGCTGTGTATTTGTAAGATAAAATTTTGCTTAACTTTTCGATAAAATTATAAATTTTTAAAATTGACAAATTATTGCTTTTAATTATTCAACATCACAAGTAATTAAGTTAAAGAGTCTCATGCTAAAAACAAAAGGGGATGGATGTTCCGAAAATAAGGTAAATAATTAGGTTCTCTTGAATTTAAACCATTTTACACATTTGGGCATCGCAATATATACCTAATAATGTAATATATAATATTTTGTAATATGCATACAATCAACGATTGATTAATATCCCACTGCTTGTAAAATATGTACTGCATTGTTTTATAATCAATTTTTATTACAAAATGTGATACACACACATACTTATAAGCTTAACTAGTACTAATTTGCTTGTATTTATCTTAAATCAATCAAAATTTTCAATTTTTTAATTATTATACGAGGTAAGTTATTTTTTTCCCTTTTTTCCTTTTTTCCCCTTGCCCCCTTTTTTCCCCTTGCCTCCTTTTTTCTTTTTGCCTTCCGGCTCACATTGAGCAAATCTTGTTTCTTTTCTTGGTCTAGGTTTTATAACTGGACCTTTAGGGGTGGTCATTTCCAATTCGATATTATTTTTTTTCGGTTTAAACTCCTTCTTTTCTGCTACTTTTAACGTAAAAACATCATAATTAGCATTCGAAACACGTTTAGGAGACTTCGATGTACAAGTGTTTTCTGCATTGGGAATAGCATTAGGATTTTGCGAAGCAAATCCACAACCTCCTAAAGTAAACGAATATGGAGCTTGTGCTGCATCTGGCATTTCAAAATTTACTGCGGGAGGTTGGTTATTGGAATTTTCAGCATAACTTACTTTAGATTTCTTTTTTCCTTTTCCCATATTTCCGGCTGAACATGCGCAAGAATCATCACCAGCTTCGGCTTCGGCTTGTGCATTACTCGACTGTTGATAATTAATTTCAGGTGATTCATCACAAGAAACGGTGGGACATGCTGTTGCACAAGGACCGTCATATCCTCCTGCAGGATATCCTCCCTTTGCCCCATAACCTGCACTCATCCTAGTAGGTTGAGGACAAGGGATGGCGGGACATGCGGTTTCACAATTATCATCATATTCGCCTGGTTTACCTCCTCCATGACCATTACTACTTCCACGTCTATCCGAGGGATTATCTTGATTCCTCGAACTTGATTTTTTATATCGATATAAAGAATGGCCTTCTTTATCTTTAAATAGTACAGATTTATCATCTAAATTCATTTGAAATTGGGTAACAATAAGTTTTCCAAAACAAGACATTCTAATATAGAGGGCTATATTTCCTATAAATGCTCCTGAAGCGTTAGTAATTTTGAAAGTATCCTTTAATGTTTTTGCAGTTGGATTTGAACCAGGACTCGGAGAAGACAAAGATTGTATTAATTCGGTAAATAAATTAACTATCGACACTAGAGTACTCCCCACTTGTATTTTATCAGGTAGTACACCGTCTTGCGTTTTTTTAAATATGTCTACAAAAACGTCGAATTGCTTTGAACCTTCTTGTGCTTGCGAAGGCGTTAAAGAAAACAAACAAGATTTTCCGCTTTTCAAACTTTCGCTCTCTTTCTTATATTCCCTCTTAGGACTAAAATCATCTTCGCATATGTCTAAAGGCGCATTGTCTAAAAATTGTACAGTGACACAAGTGTTGCCCATGACGTCTCCAATATCCTGAGTTAAATTTGGGTCCAATTGAACATTATCTACCAAAAACTCGATCAAAAATAAATTGTCCGTTGCGATTTTATCCATATTAAAATTTTTATAAAACACTCAGATTTAAACACAAATTTTCTGAAAAGTTTGACAACAAATTACACCACAAATTTTAATTATGACATTTTATAGGAGTTTTAAAAACATATGAAAATTTGAATTATTCCTTTGTTATTGAAAAAGTTTTTCCTTCTCCACTTTACGCGAATTTAATATTTTAAGTTTCTGCAATTCTGTAATTTCTGTAAAGTAATTTGTAGTTGTATACATCAAATATTAATTTCCTTCATGTTAGCTAACTCATCTCATCACCACAAGGAACAAACATTAATTTTTAGTCACGTTAATCTGTAAGTTGTTATAATTAACATATTATATTTAAATTCAAAATGCAAATTTAGTATTTCTTCAATGAAGAAATGAAACTACCAACTTCAAAAAGTTTTGAAAGTATTAAAATGTCAAAAATTTAATAGTTTTAATTGTCATTATTTAATCTCAAAAATTTTTGTGTAAACTGTCTTGAATTACTAAACCAAAATAATTAAACATGGAAAAGATTGCAACTGAAAACTTATTTTTGCTAGAATTTCTGGTAGATAAAGTTCAGTTAGATCCTGCGTTAACTCAAGATATAAGCGAAGTTACAGGCAACACTTGCGTTTCGGTTCAATTTTTGGACAATTCCACGTTAGATATATGCGAAGATGATTTTTCTCCTAAAGGAGATCTTACAAAAGAGAATGAAAACTTGAAAAGTGGAAAATCGTGCCTATTTTCATTAACTCCCGAACAAGCCGATGAGGCCGTAAGACAATTTGATATTAATGTAAACATTTTCAAAAAAATGCAGCCAGAAGTTCTGCCCGATAAAATTCAAGTGGGAAATTCGCTCGTATCAATAGTAGATTTATTTAACGAATTAATAGAGTCCTTAGCTGAGCCTGCTCCTGGTCAAAGTCCAACTGCAAAAACATTGAAAGATACTTTTAAAATAACTAATGCTTCAGGTCAAACCATCGGCGACATTAGTATGTACATTAGAATGTCTTGTTTTGGAAAACTCATTGTGACGCAATTTCAAATGAATTTGGAAGATAAATCTGTACTTTTCAAAGATAAAGAAGGTCACTCCTTATACCGATATAAAAAAGTAGGTAAAGCAGGAGATGCTAATTCGCCAGGCGGTGCCGGAGGAATTGGAAAGGACGGTTCTTGTTTGACCAGTTGTCCCAGTGTTCCCTGTCCCACATCATCTTTTGAACAGAAACTACCTCCTTGCAATGAATGCTCCTTGGACACACAAGAAGAAGAAATTGATACTCTCGGAAATTATAAAGAAATTGGCGCTGAAGTAGGTCTTAACTCTTTAATTATTCGTATACTTAAAAATAAAAAGCCAGAGGAACCGGATGATTCTTGTTGTTGTACACCGGGACATTTAGGAGATAAGAAAAAACCAAAGTTAAGTGCAATTTCGAATGACGGACCAATGTCTGATTTTACATCTACGCAACAATGCGGCTGTCAAAATAATGTAGCGACTCAATCTGCTACATGTTCTGGAGGTGATGGAATGCCACAGGTTGATGATAATGATCCTAACCACGATGTGTTTGTGTTAAGAATAGGGAAAAAAAGTGAAGGAACTGACAAGCAAGGCGAATTAGAGGTAGAAGTACGTACACCGAAAGGGCCACCTTTAAAACAATTACCCAAAAAGGAAACTGTAGAAACTCAATGTGAAGATACAGGAAAAAAGGGGAAAAAAGGGAAAAAGGGGAAAAAAGGTAAAGGAGGTAAAAAAGGTGGTAAAAAGAAAAAATAAGTAAAAAATATTATTTCAATGTATTTCTAACGTATTCGTTTATAGGAGTATTTATTATATTTTGTTTTTGTAAATACCTAACTAAATTTATTTTAATATATTTTTATTCTTGTAATCACAACAACGAGCAACACTTAAATAATGATATTTGCAATTAAAGGTATGACTTAAAATCATTGTTTGTGTCTTTCTTTTTTCATCTAGCAGTAGTTTTACAAATGGTATATTATTAATTCTTTTCCAGTGAACTATCTTGTGAGCAGATAGTTCGCTCAAAAAGAAAACTTTTATTGGAAAAACCGATGTACCTACTTATTCCTTATATTTATTTTACATAAAAAATATTAAAAATTAATTATACCTCTTTTACCAAATGTTAAGCTTTATAAGTAGGATCGATGTTTGAAAGCCCGTTTGAAAGCGGGGCAAGAAATCAACCTTTACTCTAATTATGCCGCTTGTGCTTATTATGTTATAGTTCTATTATTTTAGGGTTGAAATACTTCATCAAGTATGTAACTTAAGTGGGATATTTATTTTTTCAGTGAAAATGTGTGGTATCTGGTTCTTCTCGAATGCGTAATTGGCTAATGTGCCGCAAAAACAGCGGAATACGTACAGCATTTGAGAATATTAAATTGAAACTTGTGTGTCATGGTATCAAAAACATTAGTTAAAGTTTCGTGCAACCTAATAGTTTACTAGTTGTTGTAATTTTTTTACCTACGTAGCATTTTGATAATAATATTTTTGTTTCTAAAATATATATTGCTGTGTTTTTTGTGTAAATAGGGGTAAATATTATGTTAAATGCGCATTAACTTTTGTTAAAAGAGAAATTGTCAATTGTGATTTTATAAAATGGTAAAATAGATTTTATCATATAAAAGATGTAGTTTAAAAGTTTTATCTTTAAGAAACTGGATTTAATTTCGATGGAACAAATAACACCTTTTAGTCAGATGTTTAACATAAGAAAATACTTCTACGTAATAACATTTGTTTAGCACAAATGTTCAAATTTCAGATTTATCGGTACATATATGTACCTACATAATAAATTATTAGCTTAAACTTTTGATTTGAAAAAAAAAAAAAATTTTTTTAAATAGGGGACAATTAAAAGGAAGATTGACTGTTTCGGTCTAGGACATTCTTAGGGCTAAACAATAAACTGTTAATTTTTAAATTGTTATATTATATTGTATAGTACTGGATATAAAAAAAAAGTCAAGTTTGCTTCCCACATCTTGAAAAACTATACTGGATGCTCATTTTGTTATTAAAAAATCGGATGTGGCCATCGCATAACTTTCCGAATTATCAAAATTAACGTCCAATTTACCTCGGCTAACAAAAATCAAAATACAAAATTTCATCATCGCAAAAACATTCCAATCAGTATTTAAAAATAATAAAAACAATTGAATTTATCTCGAAAACAAAAGACAATAGTTTATTTTGGTTTTTGCCTTGGGTTTTTCATAAAAAAATATTAAAAACGCATCAGCAATTTTTCTGTACCAATTTACCTCTTCTAGTTTAAATAAAATTTGACTAGTAAATTTTATTAAATAATAGTAAATTAAATGCATCTCGAAATTTTCAGATGTTATCAATTTATTTTTAGTTCTTCTAAAACCCACCCTCTGTTAAGATTTAAGTTTTCACAATTTTTACAATATTTATCCTAACTTAACTTAAGCTCATCCCCAAATTTTAAAATTTTTAGCACAAGTTATTTTTAATTCATCCCCTAAAATTCACCCCTTATTATGATTAAATTTAAACTATGTATGTTATGTATGTTACGGTTCTAAAACTCACCCCATTCAGAAATATGAATTTTTGATTATTATTCCAATAATTATTATCTACCTCCGGCAAGTAACATTTGGAAAGTTTCAAATTTTTGACTAATTTTTGAAAATTCTGGCTCGACGTGCAGTGATGGAATATGGCAAATTTTACATTTTTCACCTTAGCACCGCCTCCACATATTTTTGTTTTTAAAACAATTGCATTCGAGAATAATTGCATTTTTTGACATAGAAACTTAGAATATAAAATAGGAAGGAAAGAGCAAATGGACTATAACACATGCATCAAGTACGAGTCAAAAGTCGTGGGTAGAAGCTCCGCCCAGCATACCTAGTTTGTAATCGGTGACTCATATTTTGAAATTTTAAAGTAGAATTATGGTTAGTTGCAGTGTTTGTGGGACCACTAGGTCCAAAAAAACTATTAATTGTGGTATAACTTGGCACGAGTAAGTACTTAGAGTTATTTAAATAATTTTATAACAAAAACATTAATTTGCGAGGTTACTGACCATAATCTGCATGAATCATTGGCGTACATATTACGAAGTAATCCTATATAATTATTTACATTAAAAACCGTTTTTATAATTTATATATCCAAAAAATGAGATGAGAAAGGCTATTTAGTTGAAAAATATCAAAATTCCGGAATATTAGTCTCCAACTCGATCGCCTGCTTGTGTTCAAAACATTTTAGTGACTATGCTACGCTCCTGGCAATTATATCAACCGGCCGCCATAGCCTACCTAGTTGACTCGGCCTTGATATGCATACCTTCCTTCCTTCCTATTTTATATTCTAAGCATAGAAAGAACTTTTATGTGACTGGAGGAGTATACAACCAAATGTGCAGATGTGGGAGTTTCAACTTTGACAACAAAAATTTGTTTGCTCACAAAATTTACTTCCGCTGTTGTTTACGTGTTTATTAAGAACACCTGCTCAGGTAAGTGCAATATAAATTTCAATTTTTATTATTAAACTCATAGAACACGGAATATTAAATAAGGATACCTAATATCTCCATTAACGTCTTTTTGAGTTAATTATAGGTAATTGAAAATAATACTCATCCTATTAGTAATCCACCACACCCTTTTTTTAAATGCTTGTATTTTAGTGTGGCATCGTTTATTCAATGTGTACGACGGCAATAATGTGATTTTATGATTGGAAATGTCGAATCTCAATTTTCAAAAGGATGAGCAAGCTTATATGCTAGAAAATAAATATTTTCATATTCATAAACAAGACAACAGTTATATCTTACAGAATACTTACTTCCAAAATCACAAGCGAGAACCTGGAGATTTTTCACCATTTTATATTACAGTGACCATTTGTACACTTTTATTTGTGTTCCTCATCGTATTAAATATTGTACTTGGTTGTTGTTCTAGATATTCTGCTTATTGGGTCGATCGACACACTGGTAAGTTAATTTTGTGATAAAGCATTCTCCATTCAAAATTAGAAAATATAAATATATTTTTGTCTGAATCATAATTAATTTGTTAGGAAATCGTTGGATTGTATCACTGTGGACAGCGACACCTCATAAACAACCTTCTTTGGATTACACCGAACTCGAATACGTTCAAATCGATACTCCTCCAGCACAGAGGCCACGTTACGATTTTCCTTCTGCACCTCCACCGTCATATACACCACCTGAAACCCCAATAATCATAGAAGCACCTGCACAAATTAAATATTCCAAAGCACCAGAAGTTATTGAATTGCAACAGCAAAAGCGCGAAAGTGCAATTTAATTATACAAAATGTTTCACGCTGTTTGGCCTGCTACGGCATTTGTAACATTATTTTTAGTCGTCGGAGTTATAATCATTCTGTTACGATTTGGCCCACGTATTTGTAAAACACGTCATCATACTTTTCCAGATGAATCTGAATGGGTACAAAAAACGTACAATCAAAATGTTGGATTTGAATCTTTTGCTTAGGTTTCTATTACTACATTGCTTTTTATATTATATAATGTAGTGCCTTTTAGTATCTAAGAAGTTTTTATATTATCTTTTATATTTACAATTTTTATAATATATATTATATTTGTGAGGATATCAATGCTCGATTGCTTAATTTTTTAGAAACACATTTTATATGAAATAATAGCATTGTACTAACATTGATTGTTATGGATATGTTTGTTTAAAATATTTGTATGACAATTTTATCATTGTGCATGTGTTTGCACGTAAGTATTACACTAAAAAGGTTTTTTTTTTAGTGACTTATCTATCGTACCTAATGTGTAATTTTTATCCGTCCATTTTTATATCTTACATCAAATTATACTATGGTGTTTGTATCAATTTTATAGTTTTTTAACAATAAAATGTTTTTAAATTACCTTTAATTTATCATTCAGCACCGCATAAGCAAAATTAAAATCGAAGATGTTGAATATTCATCTCTGTCGAGCCCCCATGACTAGTTAAAAATAGTTATAAGGACTTCAGGGAACCTAGAAACATTACAAAATCGGGGTAAATCTTTTCTAATAAGTATTTTTCTTACCGAGTTCAACATTTAATACTTTATCTTTGACAAAAGACTTGTTTTATTCCATTAAAATATCAGGGTATTATCACAATATAATTTTATTTATGGTATACAATCAAATGATTTCTTTCTAAAAAAAAAAGTCTCTTCCAAAGATGAATTTGGACTGTTGCCGTGACCAGGATTCGAACCTGGGTTACCACGGCCACAACGTGGGGTCCTAACCACTAGACGATCACGGCTACGAGAGACTACATTAACCAATGATTTTAATTCTCAATTGTACACTCAGAATAAATAGTTCAAATGTACATATGAACTGTATGTAGTTCAATCGATTATCAAATGACAGGTGTGTCATTTTTGTCAATATTTGTATAGTTTTTCGAAAACTGTGTTCTTGTATTTAGCTTTGCAATGGCGCAAATAACAGAACCGCTAACTTTATCGAGAGGTAAATTGAACCTTCTTTATTAAAGGTGTGGTTATAATTTATTTGTATTTTCAGATATTAAACGTTGTGTTGAATTGTTAGAAAAATTGCAAAAGAATAACGAAGTGCCTGCCACAAAATTAGCAGCTTTGCAAAAGGTTTTACAAAGTGACTTTTTGAATGCAGTTCGAGAAGTGTACGAGCATGTTTACGAAACTGTCGATATTCAAGGTTCTCAAGACGTTCGAGCGTCGGCAACTGCAAAAGCCACGGTAGCAGCCTTTGCTGCCAGTGAGGGTCATGCACATCCTAGAGTTGTAGAATTGCCGAAGACAGATGAAGGTTTAGGTTTTAATGTTATGGGCGGAAAAGAACAAAATTCACCGATTTATATTTCAAGAATTATACCTGGAGGTGTCGCAGACAGACACGGAGGTTTGAAGCGTGGCGATCAATTATTGAGTGTCAATGGAGTGGTAAGTAAAAATTGATTTGGTTACAGATTCAAGTGTAACTTTAACGAATTTCTTTAGTCTGTGGAAGGCGAAAATCATGAAAAAGCCGTTGAGTTACTAAAACAAGCTCATGGCTCGGTTAAATTGGTTGTTCGTTATACTCCAAAAGTATTGGAGGAAATGGAAATGCGCTTTGATAAACAACGGGCTCGTCGGCGTCAACAGTTTAGTTAAATTTAATACAATTTTGTGTAATGTGCTTTTCGAAGATATATTAATTTATTATCTAATTGTAATAGGAAAATTTTGTTTTTTTCTGCTACATAAGTTTTAATTTAGATCAGAGCCACGCTTGCGACAAAATTAACAACGAAAATCGTGGTCAGCTTATAAAATTCATGTAACACATCATTGCCACCTGAACATGACGTTTTTGTAGCTGTGTTCGGATCGCAAGCATGGCTCTAACTTTAGGCTGAAATCTTAACTAATAAATGTTGATTTTTAGATATTATAAACAAAATGGACATTAGTTAATAATTTGTTAATATTAAATGTACACTAAACTTAACGTAATTCTTATTGATAAAATACTTCTGTTTTAAATATTACGATTGTTATAATTTTTTTTTCGTGAGGATTGAAAGAGAAATGTTGAAAATTTTCGTCACGTGTTGTTTTTGTGTAAGTTATTAAAGCATTGTTTTTTTAAATAAGGGTAGATTGAATAATGTGGTGTATATTATAATACTTACGTACTGCAAGATGGCTAATTATGTATAATTTTAATAAAAAATAATTATTTACATGAGCACTAAAACATCTCTTATTGTACTAAAATCGTGATATCGAGTGCTAAACGGCAGTACCTCGTAAGTGCAAAAATATTTTTTTTTTGAAAAAACTGTTTACAAGATAGAACCACATTTTTTCAATAGAATGATACCAAACACAAAAAATGTTCAAAAATGCAACTTACGAGGTACTGCCATTTAGCACTCGATATTTTTATTTACCAGTATGAATCTCATAAAATCAGTTTCACTGAAAAAATCATGAATGTAACAATTTGTTCTTGCTATTTTGTCATTTGCCAGTGATTTTGAAGACGGTGTTTTTTTGCGATGTTGTTACTTAGAAATTTATTTATCTGGTAGGTTATAATAGAAAAATAATAATTTCAAAATAACAAAGCTGACCGTAATTTGTTAGAAGTTATCACCTGCTTTGTAGCTATAATATTTTTTGTTTTATAATAATTTTCACTGAAATAAGCTTCAAATTCCATATTTAATAAAAGCCGATAATTCTATAATATGTTATTTAAAATTTACCAATAGAGCAATGCATTATTTGGGACTTTTACTTACTGGTTTTTACTGTCTGACCGATGGTGAATTTTGGCTACATTGAAATTATAACTGTGTTGGCACTATTGATCATCGCTCAAAATAAAATGGTATTTGCAAGTTTCAACATACAACGACATACACGAATCTGTTTCTTATAATTAAACGTACATGCGTTGATAATATTATAATAAATTCAATTTTTAGTTCTGCCAAACTGATGGACTACTGGCATCACTACTTCGGTGTAAAAGATATTGGTCTGTGCTGTACCTTAATTAATATTCAAGACTTCAATAAAAGTAAACACAATACTACGTATCACAGTGAAACACAAAATTGTAAATAACTGTTTTAAGCAGATACTTGGAGGTAATATAATACAGGTGACATATTTACAAGTTATCTAGTTTACATCAAATAATATATTAATTTATACAATATAATTTAACAAGTATAATACAAATTGATACATGATGATTAGTTTCTTTATTAAAACAGACTTTAATTAAACGTTGACTTATAACAAAGCTTTTAGTTCATCGTACAATACTAATACAAGTGCTCCTCCGGTACCACGAAGGACATTAGAAAAGGCGCCTTTGAAAAATGCACCAGGACCTTCTTGTTGAAAAATTTTCAACCAACAGTCCATCGTATTTTTGTACATAATTTCAGATTTTTTTCGTCCAGACTGCATCATCATACGTCGTCTTACAGTATCAAATGGATATGATGTTATACCAGCAAAAGTTGTAACACACTTAAAAATATATTTTTACATAATTTTTTAAATATTATAAAGCGAGCAAATTTTACAGTTGAATCGGTGAGTGAAAGAACAATAATTCATGTTTGTATTGGATTGATGTAATATGTATTTCGCTTGTATTGATCATTCATTCACCTATTTAATTAATAAAAAATATATTTACCTGGGCTATCAAGAAAGATACTATAAAAGGTGTGCTTTTTGGATCGGGCAACATTCCTTTTGCAGTATCAAAGCAACCAAAATATGTAGCACGATAAATTATAATACCTTGTACTGACACAAGAAAACCTCGGTACAAACCAATAGGACCATCAGATTTTAAAGTTTTTTGAATACAATCTAAAAGACCGGTGTACTGCCTTTGACCATCTTTACCAACATCAGCTCCTAATCTACAAATAATTTTAATACATATCTGCTTATAGAAATTATTTTTGAACCCACCTTGTTCTCGCAAAATCCAACGGATATACAAAGCATAAAGACGTTGCACCTGCAGCACCACCAGATGCCAAATTACCAGCAAAATATCTCCAAAATTGGGTTTTTTTATCTACACCTCCAAGAAATGTTTGCTTATAAATATCCTTGAATGAAAAATTCAGTGCTTGTGTGGGAAAATATCGAATGACGTTTGCCAAATTACCTCGCCAAAAACTTGCAAATCCAGTTTCTTTGGGTATTCGGATAAAACAATCTACCATACCTGCAGAAGGAAATAAATAGCGTAATATTGTATATATAGATCAGTCATTAAGTACTTTTGCCTTGAGATATCTCGAAAAGAATTTTTTTTGCTTAAATTCTTTACTATCAGAAAAAATAATTCTACAACAAATTCAAACCGGAACAGTTTTGTTAACATAGTCTGTCTGTCAGATAAACAAAAAACTCTACTTTGAAAACTAAAAACAAAGTTTTTTTGGGAAAAAATCAGGGTTCTATGAAGGCTTTTACATATCTCAGAGATACGCAGAATTTTGCCTACTTTAATTTTGATATGACCTATTTTGGGTTTAGGATGAACAGGAAATGGTCAATTTTAGAATTTTTCTTGACAAATTTGTCAACTATTTTTTATTGAATTACCAAGAAACACAACATAAAATGTTATTATAAAATCTGTATAAAATAAATCAGACTGCAATAATTAAAAGAATTAGAATGGAGAGTGCGTACCTTTATAACGTTTATCTTCAGGAATTTGCTTAGACGCTGCTTGTACTTGTAATAACAATTTAACTCGTTCTATAGGGGCCACTGCGGTTTTAGATATAGCTGCAGATATTCCTCCAGCGAGGAAATCTTTCATAAACGATACCGCGTCGGTAGGCATGTTTGGTAGATTTTTTAAATAGAATTATGTTATTTTTAATTTTTTGATACTTCATATGAAAACTTAGAATTTAGATGACGTTTGAGCCAACTTAGACTTAAAAACAATAATAAGCCAACTTTCAATCGCAATTTTATAATAACAAAACTTAATTTTTTTTATAATTTAGGTACACAGTCGCGTCCTCGAGCACCCAAGTTCCAACTGGAAGATAGATATTTAGTTCATTTATAAATATATGATATATTGCAATCGTACAGTAAAATAAATTGAAAATTTGGTGAGTTTAGAGTTATTGGAGTCCCAGAAGGTGAAAATCATTATTTACTACTTTAATATTGTTTAGTACTTTAATATTGAGACTTACAGCTCGAGGGGCCGTCAGCTTTGGAATTAGTTGTACAAATATTTGGAATTTAATCGGAATTATTGGAATTATCGGAATTGATTTGGAATTACCGGAATTATTTAAATTAACATGGAATTATTGGAATTACTTTGGAATTATCGGAATTAATGTGGAATTAAAATAGAATTATTGGAATTAAAATGGAATTATTGGAATTGATTTGGAATTACTGGAATTATTGGAATTCTTGGAATTAATATGGAATTACCGGAATTATTGTGGAATTACCGGAATTATTGTGGAATTACCGGAATTATTGTGGAATTACTGGAATTGATGTGGAATTGTTACAAGAATACAAGGGGAGGGTAATGGGGTTAACTAGCTCTCCCCAAGAATAAATATTTATTATAAATCGGTTAAATGCATTCATAACACGAATTTTAATAATGCACATACTGACTTCCTTCTGCATTAGAAATAAAAATATAATAATCTCTTCCTAATCTCTTTACAGCACAATATTTAATTATAAGACAATTTACCACAGGTGACAGGTACCACACGGTACAACAGGTCACAGGTACATTGTAATTTACAATTTGTAAAACACAATATTATTCGTGTTGTTGTGTGAAATTGTATACACATTTTGTTAGAAATTTTTAAAATGTGTGTATTTATTTCCCAATTCTTATAAAATTCCCAGAGTTTAAGTAAATACTGTGGATCCTTGGTAACTAATTCGGCAAATTTCAAATTTCCTTCAGGTCATTTGGTTGTATTGAAAAAATTGGAATAAAATGCTTTGGAAAAAGTAAAAGCAGTAAATAGCGGCGCTGTAGGCACAGGACATCGAGAAATTCAAGTACGTAATGATAACAGCTCTAAAAGTCTAATGGGGAAAAAATTTGTGTCTGATGAACAAACTGTGTCAGAACAACTAAAAAAATATTTTGCTGATAACAACATTAAAGTACCAAATGAAGATATACATATGCTGCCAAATTTTGAATTTGAATGCAAACTCAGAATCAGATGAAAACTCAAAATATAAGGGTTTCATCAAGTGCATAATTTGCAAAAGAAAAATAACCATATTTTTGGATAAAAAAAACAGAAAACGTAATGGGTCATATCTAATTTTACAAAACATTTCGAAGCCCATCAAAATGAGAAGAATACCGAAAAACGAATATCAAAAAGAGCAAAGTATTTTTCGATTAATAACTTTTTTGATCAAGAAAATGGTGCCGCAAGTTTAATTTTTCCGTCAACTCTCGGTGACGGTGTTCAAGAAAAAACTCGGGAGGAAACTTATCAGCAAGCTTTAGAAACTGTAAAAATTCCAGACGACTCCGGGAACAATCCATCTGTTTCGGGGGAATAGGAAAGGGTTGTGGTGTTAGGAGTGATTGCAACCTTATTACTCTCTGCCCCAAATCTTCAAAATATAAAAGTTTTAATAGAAGTATAGACGTATAAAATCAAAACTAGTGCAATGTGCTATAGCTCGAGATCAGACTAAAATAACTGAATTTTTTACAGTGATTATTACCCTCGAGCTGTTTCATACTCATTTCCGACGAATCGGAGAGTTGCATTTGGAGCTGTCTGAGCGGAGACAGGTGCTTGTGTCATGTCATGTGATCTGTCGATCGATGATCGGCCCAATTCTCTACGATCGAATATTGCCCTTGGGACATATTAATGGAATTATTGGAATTACTTTGAAATTATTGGCATTACTTTGGAATTATCGGAATTAATGTGGAATTTTTGGAATTTTCAAAATTAATGTAGAATTATTGGAATTACCGAAATTAATTTGAAATTACTGGAATTCCTACGGAATTATTGGAATTACTTTGAAATGAATGGAATTACTTTGGAATTATCGGAATTAACTGGGAATTATCCTGATTAATTTGGAATTACGGAATTATATTGGATTACTGGAATTTTTTTGGAATTACGGAATTATATTGGATTACTGGAATTTTTTGGAATTAAACTGGAATTGGAATTAATTGTACAAATTTTTTCCAAGCTGGCGGCCCCTCGTTACAGCTGATTAGATCAGAAAAACCCAAAAATAAATATTTTTATTTTTTTATAAATTTTTTTTATTTTTTTTTTTATGAAAATTAAATTTTACTCATGTGGATGCCGACATCAGATTTTTTAATATAGGTATATGTACATAAAAGAAGAAGCAGAACAGAAATACATAGAAAATAATCAAAAATTGTTTTTAATTGTATTGAAACACAAACATAATATTATTATGGAGAAATCATAAATTGTGTTGGTATGATGGTATCTAGCGGTATGTATCTGATTTATTAAAATAAATATTTCGTATTATTATAAATTTAGCACCATAAGGAGTCCGAGATGGCACGTTTCGGCGCGAAGAGGGTTCGGCGCATTAATAGATAAATAATAAATTTATTAAAACTAATACACGTTTATAAAAAAAATAGGTTAATGTAGCTACCGTGTTAGGAATTCATTTCATTTTATTGGCTAAAATAATCAACCGCTTTCGAGTTATGCATTTAGGTAAGTAAAGAAATGTTGAAAAAAATCGAGCTTTTTCTTTTCATTTTTGTAAAAACCCCGTATCCTTTAAACGAAACATTTTACAAAAAATCTGAGACCCTATTCCGGATAGGAAATTTAACGGACTACAACTTTTGTCTGGTAAAACTTTTTGAAAGACCAATCCACTTCGCAGAAAATTATAAAAGGCAAACATTAAATTTTTCCAAATTATTTTTCTTTTTCTTTCTTTTCTTCAAATATTTTATCCTCGCGCTGAACTACAATTACAACATTTTTCTGGCAATATTTTTTGAAAATTTCATTTCACAGAAAAGCAGAAAATTATGGAAGGCAGTTGCAAAACAAAAGATTTTTATTCTTGCGCCGAAATGTCGTAGACCGACTTACTTTTGTTTTAATTGATAATATATTTTAGATCAAAATTCGGCTCCTTTAATAAATAAGCCGACTCCTTTCGGTCTTTTTCCAAAAATTATTTTTTTTTTGTTCTCGATTGTTCTTCAATTGTTTTGTAAAAATTAAATCTTAAAATTTAATGAAAATTTCTAAATAATATTTCGAGCCAGTTTTCACTTTTTGGAAATAAAATTTTCATTTGAAAATATAAAATAATATGTAGGTACCTATAGCTGATTTTATATTCGAATATTTAATTTGATTATAAATATTTTAGGTTTTGAAATTTTGTGTTAAAATAGCAGTAGCTCAGGCGCGGATCCAAGGGGGGCGGCGAAGGGGGTGCGCTCCCCCTCCAAATACCCCAGATACAGCATTTTTCATAATCTTCAAAAACAATCTTTAGTTGATTTCGATTAATAGGTACATAATCATTTTAAAATCTCACTTTGCGCCCCCCCGGTGAAAAATTTCTGAATCCGCCCATTGTAATAGAAGGTAATAGTAACATTAAGGGCCAGTTCCACCAACTCTGATTAAATCGTTGGTTAACTAATCATGGTTAATCATTAACCGTGATTAGTTGACCGACATTAATTTCAAAGCGTTCCACCACACATTTAGTATCTATGATTAGTTGACCACTTTTACTTCGAGTATGCTCGGGTGTAATCTTGCAAAGGCTGTTCTGATTGGTCGAAATATAGTCGTAGTTCCTATTTCTGTTTTTGGCTGCATTTAAGAACATATTATTTAGAGAATAACCTCAAATTTCATTTTGTTCTCGCGGTCTTCTACAAACAACATTCACAATATCTTCATCATCTGAAGAAGATAAAATATTGTTGCAAAGCATTGTAAAAAATGATGATATCAAAAAATAATTGCTATTTAAACTATTTTTTACGCATAAATACGGTGTTCACGTTTTGCTGTAATTAGCCCACTTCCTATGTTAGCAATGTAAATTGAAAATTTTGAAGCCGTTTTTTGTTATATAAAAATCGATTTTAGAGCAAAAATTTTCAGACATTTTTTGTTGAAAATTTCTTTACCTTCAATTTTGTTTATATACATTTTTTATTTTGTCGTTCCGTTTCTGATTTACAGCCACTTAAACAAGACTCTGTAAAATTCCAAAAATATTATCATCTATATCTCAGAAACGGTGTGACAAAATAAAAATATAAGTTGATCTTTTTTTCTTGCAAATTCCATTGTCTACATTTTTATTCACACACATTTTTCAATTTTATCGCACCGTTTCCGATATATAGATGAAAATATTTTTGGTATTTTACAGACTTTTTTAAGGCTGTAAGTTAAAAACGGCGTATCACAATAAAAAAATCTAGTATATAAACAAAATTAAAGGCAACGAAATTTTCAACAAAATATGTGTGATTAATTTTTGTTCTAAAATCAATTTTTATATGACAAAAAATGACTTCAAAATGTTCAATTTACATTGGTAACTTAGAAAGTGGGCTAATTATATTTTTACAACTGTATGTTCAAAATGTCAACGTTATCTTCTACTACATTGAAAAAAATGCGCATGCACCTACCATTAACCGTGATTAAACTGGTCTAATCACCCAAAATCGGTCGATTAGTTTGAAGGCTGTTTAACCATGATTAAACTGCTTTAACCATGATTAAATAGATGGTGGAACACTCTTTTACATTTAACCGTGATTAACCCCAACTAATCATGATTAAAGTATTTAATCAGAGTTGGTGGAACTGGCCCTAAAGCTAAATACTTTTTGAAATAAAATAAATTTATTATAAACCTAGTTTTCTAAATTAAAATAAAAAAATTTAGAAATATATATTGGGATCCGTCAAATGGGAGGAGCTTAGAAAATATGGCGGACTTAAGGGAAAATTTCAAATACGGGATAGAGTTTTACGTGCAATCGTGTAATTTTTAAATTGATAAATAATGATAAATATAAAGTATAAATTATAGGCTGACATAATATAATAAATAATATAAAACTTAACAATTCACAATGAAGTTACTATTATATACATGTTTATTTTTTTTCCCTTAACCTAATAACATATTTTACCACCAGATGTCATAATGCTCATTTGACGGATCCCAATATAAATTTTTTTTACAGATAGTAGGTACTATTATTAAATTATTAGAATTTTAGATTGAAAGTGCTTTTTAATTTTTTAGCCCTATAAAGTAGCTATTTACGGAAGAGCAAAATTGGCAAAAACAAAAACGGGATTGCAAACAATCTGCAAAAAACATATGACGGCAAATAACAAAAGTGCATTTCAAAAGATAAACAATATAATGTAAAATATATTTAGAATTTTAGAATTTCCAAATAATTTAAATTTGTTTTAACATTTATAGCTCTATAAAAACGATTTTTTGAGATTATAAGATTATTTCAATGAAAAAAACTTATGAAAAATAAGTTGGTATTCAAATTACCGCATAAAAATATTTTTTGCGATTTATAAGATTTTAAAAAATAGGAGTATGAAATTTTTATATACTTTTCATAATTTTAGAATTTTGAAGTTTAAAAGTTTGACATATTTTTAGCTTTTTTCTCTCTATAAAAAATATATTTCTGCTGAGATTATAAGATTTTCTAAATTAAATGAACAATATTTTATTTTATAAAAAAAAAATCGGTTTCACGAGAATGCAATTTTGTAGGTTGCCAAAATATTAAAATATGCATTATATAGATTTTCCAATGACGAATTTTCCTAGTGCCGAGTCGTCCGGTACCGAGTTACCAAATGTGGAGTTGTCGGTTTCCCGCTTCGCAGTCATCAATTTGACGGCGAAGTGTCCCATTCCCGATTAACCGGTCAACACCAATTAATTATGTATCTTATTAATAATTTTTGATTGCTTAATCAAAAGCACTAAATCGTAAGATTTGAGATAAGCCGAGTGCTGAAATTGAAATAAAATATTGATACTTGCAGCCTGGGAGCGGGCTGTAAAATAATTTAGTCCGCCTATGCTTTTATTATAAAATTTCTTAATGTTGGGTGTATTGTCACTAACAAACCTTTTGTTTTAATAAAACCAAAAGATTCTTTTAAATTGTGTTTTTTCGATCTTATCTAATATCTTTTGTTATTATCTTATCATAAGACTGTCATTTGTTTACGTGTGAACACGCGCCACTTTCAAGCTGCGCCACCAAAGTGTACAAGTGTGCAAGCACCTTCATGGGGTGCTAATAAATGTACCGGGAGCAAATATCATCTCGCCTTACTCCGGATACGCTACTGCATCTGTCTGGCTACTACGCGTGTAGTAAAATTATGGTAGTAGTAAACCAATGCATTGTTTTGATTGTAACAGCTGTTGATGAGAGGCAACGATATAAAGCAGTTTTTTACTGCCAGGTGTCGATTTTCGATCTGAAGTAATCAAAATTAATTAGTGTCGATTAATTTGTTATCAAAAGTTGATAATCAAATGATAACTAGTGACATATGGATCCAGAAAGCGTCAAGGAACGTTTAAACACCTTGTTACATAAAAAGTTATCAGAAAATGAACGAAAGACGAAAGAAGCTGCATCGTTAAATCTAAAATGCGATATTTATGAATCTCAAAACGAGTGGAACGACAGTAAAACAAATACCGAAAAATCTGAACTTTCTAGTCCGGAGGCGGAAAAATGTAACAATGCTGCTACGGCTACGACGAATGGGGGAAATTCGACTTCCGAATATCTCGCTACCAATTTTTTATTACACGAAATATTGAGAGAAAAGAAAAAGGCTTTATTGCAAAACCAAGAGATTGTAAATTTTTTAAAAAATAAAGTAAAATTTGATAATTGAAATTATTGAAGTTTGATTTTTTCTAAGTTTGGTATTATTTTAATTTGGCGCTGCTAAAATTCCTAAATGTCAGGTACAAAATGAAGAAAGACAGAGAATCAAACATTTGCCTCCATATTGTGGTCCCCACTCTCAAATCTAAACAAGTAAAAAGTTGAAATATGAAAGAGGATTGATATGAAGTGCATTAGTTTTTGTTTTGATAATATGTACGTATAATATTGTTGAAAATGTCAAAATTTCATGATTTGTAGTAAAAATGGCGTAACTAAATAATTACATAAATACATTTCGCTAAACAGTATCTTGGTGGATCTTTATCTTGTTGTATTTATTGTAGCTGTTTTAATCTAATGTTTTTTGGTTTTCAATTACTAGTTACAATATTTTGATACGCAATTGGTCAATATCGTGAAAGTGAAAATTATCGAAACATTTTTGTGGCAGTGCATCGCTTTGAAATAAATTAACCTCCTGTTACACTTGGAAAAAAAATGTTACAGACTTGCGGTCTTTTTATACGTTCACATTTCCATTAGAACTTAATTTTTCATTTGTTGAACAATATTATGAACTTCGTTTATTTTCCAGAGAAAGCAATGGATCATTCTATGTATGTTTTTTCACCCAACGGAGTCCCTCAGGAGTCAAAATTAGCTACTTACATGGTAATTAACTTGAACTTACATTAAAACAAACAGTAACTTGGTTATTTAGGGTCGTCAAAATTCAAGTACACCAATCATACAAGCTAATTTGACTCAATCTTTTTCAAAAATTGGAATCGGGTCTCCTCTTTCCTCAAAAAAGGTCACTGTACAGTCTCCAGAATTTGTACCGAGCAGCCACATCTTAGGTAATAGTACATCAGGTAATTTTATATCTAAACACCAGTGATTTTTTATTATACTAACAATTTATTTATGTTCAGCATCTCCAAACTTCTTTAATTCATTCCCTGGATTGTCGGGAACTACGACAGGGCCAGGATTTTCTCGTAACGTTATCGAGTCGCCTCATCATAGCGGCACAGTGTCACCTCATAATATAACTCCTCAACCGTCTCCTCCTCCCCACACCATTAGCAATTGCTCCCCTATTCCTCATGCAGTTTTAGAAAAACCAACTGGTACCCTTGCCGTTGCAGCTTATCAAGTAAAATAAACATAATTTTAAATTAATCTTGTCACTTATACTTTTCCACTTCTAGGAAAATGTTGGAGGTACTACCTATTTCTATTCAACACCTGCTGAAAATTCTGTCAATACTAACGAAAGCTTAAGTTCAATATCCGCTAATAATAGTAGTTTAGCATCAGGATATCAAGTTTATCCTGGCACTCCTAGCCATGTTTCTACTATTAAGTCGAGAGGTGGCAATTCATACTTCTTTTTGGCCGAAGATACTCGTATGGACATCTTGAATCGTAATGCTCTAACACTCATACAACCTGATCCAGAACAATTTCCAGGTACAATTTTTACTTAATCTGTTTTAAACTACCAGCAGAATATTTTCTAACCATTTCAAAATTAATTAAACTCTTCATCTTTCGTGTAATAATTTATTTAATTTAAAGAAGAACAAAAAGTCACAAAAAACGTTTTGTATGGTTGTCTGTCTTGTAAATTCTTCAGTTATTTTTAACACGAATTCTTTGCTTGCCAGTTTTTCCAATCAACGTAAGTTGACTTATTATTAGTAACACCTTATTATTTATTTCTCTTTTTTGGTGTTAGTAGTAGCCGCAGTGGAGGGTTGAGGGTTCAATACACTTTGAAATATTTTTGAAATTCGTATATTTTTGATAATTATGGACAAAGACAGTGAGTTTATGATCGTTTTGAATTTTTAATAAAAATATATTGATTGTGAAGTATTTTAGTCTAACACTTGATAAATTAAAAACGGGAGTTAATTTGAAACATTTTCACACTTGTAAAATGTATGTATGCACATTTTTGGGTTTTCTGTATTTAAATTTTGAGAAAGGTTTAAAAAAAATCTATTTTAATATTTCAAATGCTTAAACTTGAAATTTGATTGGCGTTCGAAATGTTTATTTACTTGCATGAAGATAACCTTTTCGTTATACGTATTATGTAATAACATAGATTACAATTTAAATTAATTGTCTTATCTCACAGCTGTTTACATTTTAAATATTATTTAAAAACGATTTTTTTGCCAATATTAGTATTTATAATTTCGTATGTATATTAAGTAAACATTACCAATTTAAGGTAATAGGGCTGAATTAATTAATTGCAATATTAATCTCTGAAATTTAACTAATCTCAAACTAGATCAAACTTGAACTATTTGGTAGAAAATAAAGATAATATTTGATATTTAAAAAATAATTATTTGAAATTTGCCCGGACAATTTTCAAAAAGTGCATTAACCACTTAACATTTATGTTTCTGCATACACATTACACAAGTATATAATATATTAGGCTGTGTTGTTTGATTTTAACCGATCTTTAAATAGTCAACACGTAAAAATTATTTTTTACACTTTCGAGAGTAAAGTGACTACTGTAGTTCTTGTTTTGGGAGAATAAAGTGGAATTTTTTACTTGGTAACTAAAAAGAGGTAAAAATCTTAACTTTTATTGTTCTTTTTCTGGGTAATAGGATAAAAATTGACATTAACTTGAGTCTTTTAGTGTAAAATATCTACAATGGCTTCTTGAAAATATTAAATTTTTAAAATCTGCTTTGAAGGGTACAGGTAGATCTCGACATTAGTAGATTGTGAATATTTTTTCCAGATTAGTTGATAAATTACAGCAGCCGCTCGGTTATGTCAATCATTAAGAAACATAGTTTTTTGGTTCATGTAACCAAGCGTCTACTGTATTACATTTTATTACTGGTTTAATAATTATCAATTTGTACTTATTAAAATCCATGTAACTTCATAAGGAAATTTGTGGCTTCTACTGTAAATACATTGATTTGATATATTTTTATAAAAAAGTAGAATCTTGCTTTAAAAACTCCTAATAAAATTAAATACTTGACTAAATAATGATGTGAAGTACCACTTCAGTGCTTAGTTACATAAATAACTATTAAAAAAAAAATTTAATTATGTATTACAAATTTTGATTTGAATCAAAGTCTTTTCAAATTCTTTTTTTTTTTTAATTTTTATGAGCTAATTTAGGTATATATTATTTAATAACTTGGATGTATTTTTTTTTACATAATTATTTGGTTACACATCTCTATATAATATGTACACTACTGAACGTAGAAAGTTATGCTTTTTAAAATGAAACAAAAACGTAGGTTGTAAATAAAAATATTTAAATGATGTTATAACTGTGATATTTATAGCCAATTGCTTCTTTAAGACATTATTAATAAACGAATTATTTATTAATAATTGCCATGCCCAATATTTAAAACATGCTGCCTCTACTTTGTCACTTAATCCACTGTAACCGATTTTAAAAGCAAAACTTTATATGCGGTTGTGACTATTAGACTTGATTTTTATTAAGACATTGCGTTGGTTGGTTGGAACGCCTATTAAATTTTAAAACCAAAAATATTGTCGTTTACAAAAAGAACGAATTAAAGAGATTCCTAAACACCCGTTTTAAATGTATAATTACTACCCACAGAGTAGTTCACATTTTTATTAATAATAAATTAAATGAAGTTCTTTTGCACCAAATTTTACCATATGCTCTACAAAGTAATGCAGTACTTCAAAAATAGTAACCGCCATGACTTTCCAGTAAGTGCGTGAATGATGTGTTGTTCGGTCTTTGGTATCATCGCAAGGACATTATAACTATACGTGATAGTCATAGTTCTTTGACCTTACAGAATGAAAATAGTTACCATAATATGTAAATGCCAAAGTTATTCAGATTTTTGCAAGACCAATATTTGAAGACTGTAATTGCTCAGCCTTTCTTCTTCTTGAATGTTTTTCAAGAAGAATCTTCTTGATGCTTATATCTCTCTAACCGTATCAATAAGAATGACGATCCATGTATTTTTGTATAGTATAGTCCTATTTTAACAGCTTCCAAAAAAAAATTTAAGATTGCCCGTATTACAATTTGGAAACAAAAAGATTTTAATTTTAAATCTGCCGAATAAGTACTTAAAAATGTTTGTTGTTGCCAATATAGTTTCAATCCATACCTACTATGAACTATGTAATAGGAAAACCTTGGGTTTACTTATTTAAAAATCAAATTAATACAATAATAAAGTTAATTTAATTAATTATTCTAAAAAACCAAAAATGTCTATTAAAAAACTATTTACATAACAGGAATGTTGTTTACGATGTAAATTAATATTAATTTTGGGTTACCAATTTTCGAAAATTAGTAAGTAGGGGTACAATTCAGGACACTTTAATTGTTTCTCGAGAAATAGTTGCCAACTTTTCAACGATAAAAATCTTCTTGTCCCTTAAAAAGAAAGTGTGGTCACTTTTCATTTTGATATTTTGGACATTATATCTTCAAAAACCATCTTTTTTTTATTTAGTACCTACTTATTTGATGAAATTCTTTCTTTTAATTCTAACCACCATCGCGTAGTTATTTCAATATTGATTCACATTTATAGAAAATTTGAATTTTATGTAATCTGTGGTATTAATTAATTGTAAAAATCCTCTTATTTTATTTCGTTACTAATTGTTTTAGATATTCCTCAAGAGGTTGATAATTATCATGAACTATGTCCCTTGGAACCAATTCCCACGAATTCTCTACAAAAAGCTCACTTGGGATACCAAGCTTCTATGTATAAAGCAATTCATATCAAGACTGGTACGCGACATTGTTTAAGACGAATACACGGTATTAAATTTCAATTTTGATAATCTTAAATTCGAAATTATAAATATATTTTAGGTTTTCGATTACAAAATACAAAATGCATGACTTACGTGGATATGTGGAAAAAACTCGTTCATTCCAACATAGTACAATTAAAAGAAGTATTTACTACTAAAGCATTTGGTGATAATTGTAAGTTAATTGATATCCTTTGGTGTAAATAAAATATTAACAAACTTTATTATTAGCTATGGTGTTTGTTTACGATTATCATCCAGGATCTGAAACTTTGCTTACAAAGCATTTTGCTTCGGATCAATTAAATGGCTATGTTGATCCATTTGCTACCGATCCGACTTCTCCACGCCCATACAGTCACCATAAAAATAATATTTTACGTCATCAACAAAATAATAAGCTGCCAGAAGCACTAATATGGAACTACATTATTCAACTTACTTCTGCATTGAGAGTAATTCACGCCGCCGGTAAATAATATTATTGGATACATAATATCTATGTTTTGCAAAAATTTGGATATTTCCAACAATATTTTATAGGTTTGGCTTGTCGAAGCTTGGATCCTACAAAAATAATTATAACAATGGGTAATAGATTGAGATTAAGCTGTCTAGGTGTCATGGACGTAATAATGAATGACACCAGCACATCGAGCAATCCTGTGGCATTAGTTCAACATTATCAACAAGAAGACTTAACTGCCCTCGGTAAACTTGTACTTGCTTTGGCTTGTAAATCCACAATGGCCGTACAAAGAGAAAACATATCTACCGCAATGGAAGTAGTCACTAGAATTTATACAACAGATCTGAGAAACTTAATTATGTAAAGAAAACATTTTATATATATTTTTTTAAAACTAATCAGGCAAAATTGCAGAAATATTTCTTCTTACGTTTTAAAGGCCTAGTAAGAGTATCTAATTTGATTCTTACGTGGGAATTTAATATTTTTGTATATTTTGCTATATTCGAATATAATTGTTTCAGAAAATGTATAGATCAGTTATTATGTGACAGGTATCTCTTAGCACAACAGCAACGAAGAAATGTAACCGATTTAATGCCAATGATCGGAGCTCGATTTTACATACAACTTGATAGCATCCAATCACGCACAGATATATTGGAGAATGAGGTTTCAAAAGAAATGGAAAACGGACGCTTGTTTAGGTTACTTGTTAAATTGGGAACCATCAATGAAAGACCCGAGTACGAATATTTAACATGGTTTTTCTTAAATTTCATTTAAAATCTCTTATTTTGCGTAACAGATTCAACATGGATGGTACATGGTCTGAAACTGGTGATCGTTACATGTTGAAACTGTTTCGAGATTATGTATTTCATCAAGTTACAGAAGACGGTCGACCTTGGTTGGATATGGCTCACGTTGTTCAATGCCTCAATAAACTAGATACGGGAGTCCCTGAAAAGGTAAAGGGAATGATTTTAATTTTTTTTACTTACAAAAGAGTGACTAGAGTGCATTAACAATGTGATTTAAATTTTTCTTAGGTATGTCTAATGTCACGTGACGAACAAAGTATCTTGGTTGTAAGTTATATGGAACTGAAACATTGTTTAGAACAATCTTTTGAAGAAGTTTTAAATACTTCTGTATGTAATGAAAACGTTACATAGAAGCGCTTCATTATAGTGACATCACAAAGGAAATGATTGGGATGTCTTATTTTCTACCTATGTATTTTTTGCCAAATTTAGAGTACAAATATTACCGGTAATTGTGTAAAAATTGTTGAGAAAAAGTGTTGATAACGAAATTAAAGCATGTCATAGTAAAAAACATTTTTGCTACGAAAGAATTATTTGTAAAAGACATGTAACTTAATGAAGTATTTGTGATACTATTTTCACTGTAAAGATTATTTCAATAAAAGTTTTCTTTAATAAATTAATATTTAATTCCCAATCATTTCCTTCATCCATTTATTTAAGAAAAAATTGTGATGTGTTAAAAAAAACTTCCCGGTATGGAAAAGCTATTTTTTTATAATTTTATAGTACCTAACTACTACTTTTTGGAACGGGTTTGAAAATTAGGTTATGACTCTGAAACATTTTTTAAGTTGAAAAGAAAATTATTGTGATTTAAAATTATACGGGCATCATTGATTACGTTTACATGCAATTCCAATTTTTTAAATGTTTTACTTTTGATGTGAAATTAGTTTTATCAATTTCATTTAACAATAATAATTATTATATTAAATTGATTTAAAACGTAATAAATGATTTTGATTTTCCGATATTTTTTCGGAGTTTGTTTTTATTTGTTTATTTGCAAATAACTGTTTCTTTTAAAACAAACCTCATTTAATTATGCAATGTACTTTTAAAAACGATTATGTACATTATGTAAAATGGTAAATTATTTTTAATAAAGATGTTTATAAATAATTTATTGTTATTTTTAATTTGCTCTCTTTCGACTATTACTAGAAGTTGCTTTGGTCTTGGTTAAAAAGATAAACAGCTTGGTTGGAAGTTCACTAATTTTAAACATTTCTATCGAGTGTATCCAATTTATAATTTGCAAGTCCATAGTTATTTTATTTTTAAATGAATATGTAGTGTCTGCTTATAACGGACCTTAAGAAACCGACTGATTTTGGTTCGTAATAACCGATGTACATTATATTAGGTAAATGTTTGTCTTATGTAGTGGGTCAATTTTTCAGGACGTTTAGATAGGACTTCTCTCTAAGCGGAAGTCCGTTTGATAACGGTCAAGAAGTCTGCATACCAAAATGTGTTCCAGTTTTTATTGTACAAGTATCGCACAGGTTCGAAAATGTTTTAGTTTCAGAACTGATTTCATAAAATACCCTATTTTGTTGAAGAGGGACCGAAGCGTCCCACTCCTCGGAGACGCCGCTGTTTAATGAAGCTGAAACCACTGAAACGATCTTGTCAAAAAAGGGTGGCCTTTTTTAAACAACCAGCTTTTGCATATTTTCCCGATGTACAAAAAGTTGGCTTTTTTATTCAGAAAATAAAAGGCCAAAATTTGATCTATCCAGCAGTTTTTAAAAATTCAAGTGCCACACTGCAAAACCTTCTCTTTTGGATATTTTGATACGCCGCCCCTGCCTGAAACAATCCATTTATTTATGAAAAATCATTTTTTTAATAATTCACCCGTCATTTAAATATTATATGAACTGGTTATTTTGGCGTGTTTACATTTAGTTCAATATATTTACTATTTGTATACGTATTCAAACAAATGTCTATTTACATTGAAAGATATGAGGTGCGATTAACGATTGTCCACGTACCTGTATGTGGCAGTACATGTTGAGGTAATATACAGGTTTTACGTTACACGAAGAATAATATGGAATAAAATACAAAAGCTCCAAAATAATTTAAAACAATATTGAAAGTATTTTATAGGTTATGTTGGTAAAATGTCTGGAGATTCCGAAAGAAAAGTTGCTTTAATTACCGGTATCACCGGACAGGTATTAAATATTTGTTTACGGTTGTATGACAACTTATATATAATTTTTTATCTATAGGATGGGTCATATTTAGCAGAGTTTTTGCTAGCTAAAGGATACGAAGTACATGGCATTATACGTAGAGCCAGTACTTTTAACACCACACGTATCCAACATTTATATGCAGATAAATTCAAACACAGTGGTGGTAATATGAAATTGCATTATGGTGACATGACGGATTCTAGTAGTTTGGCTAAAATTATATTGACAATAAAACCTAAGGAGGTTTATAATTTGGCTGCACAGAGTCACGTTAAGGTATCTTTTGATCTTAGCGAATATACTGCCGAAGTAGATGCCGTGGGTACTTTAAGATTGTTAGATGCTATTAGAACTTGTGGTTTAGAAAATCATGTAAAATTTTATCAAGCTTCTACTTCTGAATTGTACGGCAAAGTACAAGAAATCCCTCAGAGTGAAACTACTCCTTTTTATCCTAGATCGCCATACGGTAAGAATCTGATATTTCCTCCACGTGATTTTTAAAAGTCTAAATTTTAGCGTGTGCTAAACTTTATGCATATTGGATTGTTGTAAATTATCGAGAAGCATATAATATGTATGCTTGCAATGGAATATTATTTAATCACGAAAGTCCTCGACGAGGTGAAACTTTTGTAACCCGAAAAATTACAAGAGAAATAGCTAAAATTGAATTGGGTTTGTCTAAAACTTTTGAATTAGGAAATTTGGATTCTAAAAGAGATTGGGGACATGCAGCAGATTATGTTGAAGTAAAGACATCACTCATGAATCATATGTTTTTTTATAGAATAAGTTTTAGGCAATGTGGTTGATGTTGCAACAAAACCTTCCTAAAGATTATGTCATAGCTTCTGGAGAAGCACATAGTGTACGCGAGTTTGTTGAGGAGGCATTTAAATGTGTCGGCAAATCTATCGTCTGGGAAGGCGAAGGGATAGACGAAGTTGGAAAGGAAGAAGGTACCGGTATAGTTCGAATCCGTGTTAATAAAAAATATTTTCGCCCCACCGAAGTTGTAAGTTTATTAGTATATTTTAATGTAAATTATTTACAATGTCTTTCATTAGGATTTATTATTGGGCGATTCTTCCAAGGCTAGAGCAGAATTAAAATGGAATCCTAAAATATCGTTTAAAGAACTTGTAAAAAGTATGATTGAAGCAGATATCAAATTAATGAAAGCTAATCCATCTGCCTAAAATACATACTAATTTTGGAGGATATTTTATTGTTTTGTAAGATACTGTTTATTTTGTGCATTCCATAAAGCAAGAGAAAAAGGGAATAATTCATTTTGCCTTTTAATAGATTTAAATTGCATACCTTCGATTCATTTTACAATTTGTTCTGATTTCAAACTAAATAATAACTATCATAATAATATGTATAATGGAAAACAAAAAATTTAAAGTTGAATATGAATATATTTAAATTTTAAATATATGAAAAATAAAAATTAAAAATTTTTATTATTAATATTAATTATGGACGAAAATAGATATTTAACATATTTTGTTTTGTAGATGTATTGTTTTCTTTTTCTTTGGGTTTATGAAATTATTTTAAATGTGCATTCCAAATGTTTATAAAAAGTAATTTTACTAAAAAGTATTTGTACGAGAGTTTGTATATTAAATAGAGGCATTCAAAAGTTTAGTACTTTACCTTTATAAATAATACCATCTAGGTAAAGCCATCATAACTGTTCAATTTTTCCAAGTGTCGTAGCCCTCGATCGCCTTACTTATAACTGTTTTCAAATAATACCAATACCTATTTTTCCAATCAAATTGAAAAATTAAAACTTGATTTAATAATAAAATTAAAATTGATAGTTTTCAAAGGTTTCTTTGACTCAAATTTTAATCCCATATCAAGTTTTATTTTAAGTCAGTTTTATTTCGTTTTGTATTTCTGTATGTACAGAAATAGGACTGGTTACAATTTTTATTGCAAGGGAAGCCTTGGGGGGGGGGGATCTCTCCCTCTTGTCGATACTGTACCGAATGTTTCATTCAGCTGAAAAGTGGGAACTATTTAGATCTTATTTCCAGACCCTATTGCAAGTCCGTCTAAATTATTTTTTCTAAACATTCTTATAATTAAGTACGTGGACCTATTAATAAGAGTTTCTAAAATATTTAAATTGTTTATGATTTATTATAAATATAAACACTTAATTGTACGGCATACATACATGTAAATTAACAAAATCATAAAAAAAACAATTGCTTACATTTTATTCAGCAAATTGGTAAGCGATTAAATAAATATCTATAAAAAATTTTATATTTCTTAAATTGCCAAATAGATTTGTAATATTGTAGTTTTTTAGTTCGTAAAATAAATAATTATTACAAAAAGTGATAACACATAAAAATAGATAATTATAAATAACATTAATTCAAAAATAGTAATTTAAGTCAATCAATAAATACACGTCAAAATATTTGTTCCATTCAAACAGCACACACTAACAAAAGCGTAATTTTTGTTTAGGTGAAAGGAAATGTGCAAAATAAATAATACGAGTTAAGGACTTACAAAAGCTTCACACAATAACACAAAGTAGGTTTTAAAAAAATGTAGATACAGTTTACTGGTTTTCAGTTATTAATGGCTGGTGTAACTTTTCAAAATGGAAATATTACACCCACAAAACTTTTAAAGGTTTTTCCTCTGTTATGCTCAGTTTTTCAATCGAGTTGGAATTATACAATTTTTCTAATTTATCATTTTGCGTTGTTGTATTCCACAATTTTATTTCGTTTGGTTTTGGCTTCGGAATTTTGTTTTCGCAATCTATACTTTTACTTAAACTACTTTCTTTTGGTTTATTTTTTTCTTCTGTGTTCATCGAATACGTTAACGGTATTCCTAAATCTTGAAAAGAGGTTATAGAAGAAAATCCACTTTCATCTTCAGCAGAGCTTGCACTACTGATAGGAAGCACTTCAGTTTTGTGTGTTTGGACTTGAAACGGGTCAAGTTTAATAGTATTATTTATATCGTTTACAGATTTAAGAGAACAAAAACTATCAGTTCTGACATGACTATCTACAATGTCGTGGGTGGTATTGGCGTTAATTTTAGTTTTTGAGTGATTCGAGTTTGTTGAAATTTTATTATTTCTCATTTTCATTTGAGATTTATTTAACGACATGCTTTGTTTTATTCTCGATGGCTGAATTTCTAGTTTAGAAGGTTCTAAGCTTAATATCGAAATATTACTATAATCATCTTCTTGACTTAGTTGATCTTCAACACATGGAAATTCTTTGGCAAGTTGTGTTAAAAACTTTAAGTCCTTATCTGCATTTGTGTACGTTAAATCTGGCGCTTTCGTGTTGAGCAAAGATTCAGCAGTCCGTAGTAACATAAATGCTTCTTGAGATAATTTTTCTGGAAGCATTTCTTCCAATAAAGGCGGTATTTTCTTGCACCGCTTCCTATTAACATTAAAAAATTAAAACACTTTTTTAAATTGTATTTGTGAAATTTTACCATGTATCACTTTTTTCGTCATTTTCTAATATGGGATCCATATAACTAAATGTGGAGTCTGCGGGGTCACATTCATTAATTCGTGATAATCCAAGTTCGTGTTTAGTTTTTGGAATCGTTTGGAAATTTCCATTAAGTTTAGATCCCAATAATTTTAAACTACGATGTGCTCGTTCTAAGAATTTGACAACCTGCAGCATCACTGCTCGGTACATCTCGCGACTGGCTTCCGTCTAAAATTATAAAACATTTATATTTGTGAATATTACTGCAAGAAAGTCTTACTTGTTTTAGTTGCCATTCTAAAGTTTCGATTTGAGATTTGGAAAAAACATTTTCAACTGGAACTTCTGCGATACGACTGGATGCAGTTCCATAGCTCACTTCGTTGGAATTATTAGCAAAGGCGTAGTCTGTTGTGGATATGTCCTGGAAAAAATTAATTTAAATAATACTTTTCATTATAATAATTTATGAGCCGAGGAGGATTACTATTGTGCCCTTTGTAGCAGTTTCTCAACCGAAGTTATAATAACATGTTAAATAATGATAAATTGTTGTAGTCTCTGTCAAAAAGCTGTAGGTACATTGTTTTTCGTTATTAACAGTAGATAGGTTATTATTTTTTATCATACATAATATTATTAATTTTTTAATGAATGGTTTTTTTAAACATGAGGTAAGTTAGTACCTATTGTTTAGCTAAGTTCTCGTATAAAGAATTTCATAAATCATACAGCTATTCATTTTTAAAAAAAGCTCTGAAGTTAGTAGGTACAGTTAACTACTCAAAATTTATAGCGGTTGTTTAAGATTTTTTAATTTCTTTTTCATAATCACTAAATAAATGATTATATCATGATTTTGCCTCAACAGGAGCAGTATCTACCCCGTTTTTAAATTATTTTTCTGTAAATACATAATTACCTACTTCAAATTGGTAATAAATTAAGTTTATCTATTTATTTAAAATGTTACTATTTGTCTGAAATATAATCGGAAATTTTGGCCCCCGTCAATGAATAATGAAAACAATAAAATATACCGAATAATGAAAATCGTACACCGCTGCGTGTCGCAAGCGTGGCGTCCGGGTCACAAGCATGGTCCTGATCTAAGTTTGAACAATGTGGTAATATATTATGCATTCTCACAATATTTATCGAAATTTACTTTCAAAAAAAATGAAATGAAAAATTTAATTAATAAGGTGATATATTGAGGTCGAATACACCCCTACACCTGACATACTACAATATATTATGTATGGTACAGTTGGCTAAAATTTTTCTGCAGATTTTGCATAATTGATAACTGATATTAGGTCGAAAAAATTATACAAGGCAGAAAAGTAAAGTAAAGAACGGGAATTTTTATTTCTACGTAATTTCGGGGATTTCCAAACAAGTATGAATCTAAATATTTTAACGACTTCCAACTATTTCCAAAAAATTTCAACGATTTCGCTTATTCTCCGATCGATTCAAAAGCAAAAAAATGTTATATTTAAAAATCATTTCAAAGTTGAAAGTTTTATTTCATAAAAAATTATATAAATACAAGGATTTACTGGTTCTCAAGTAAGGTTACAAAGATTTCAAGTCAATGCATACCTAGTACCTAGTACTTACATTTATACAGGTTACTGGTCCATAAGGATCAAATGACAAGGTTCTTTATATACTGCGGTTTCGTTAATATAATTTATATATTTAAAATTTTATGGACTACCCATATGAATCCAAAAACCCATTTGATCGATATACTCATATGTATAATATCACCCTTCTACTGCTTACCAGTAGCACGTTTAGTTCTATGAAGAAGAAATTTTCAAAACTGTCTTGTGGTATTTTAAAATTTTTTTGTTAAATGTTCTTCACTGTATTTAAAATGGACACAAAGCAATATTATTAAAACTAGTCATCATTAGCAAAGGCTGTTTATTGTATCTAACAATAACTTGAGCCTTGCTTGTCTAGAAATTATTGTTCCATACCGTGCAACGCTTGGATTATTTCCAACAAAGTGTAATTCTTATCTAACGCAATTTTAAACAATTTTAACGTATTGACTGTTTTTGTTCCTTTACTTTTACTTTTCAGTTATCCACCTACCTATTAAAAATTGGACTATACCGTTAACTAAGACGGTATCCATTAGACTCAAGAATATTTCTTGTTTTTTATTCACGAAATGTGAAAACGTATTTGTCTTTAATCAAATTAAAAAAATGGATTTTTAAATTTTAATTTCTCTTCAGAAATAGTTGTTTTAAAAACTCGTATATATATAATCCCTCAATTTCAGAAAAAGATTTGATAAATTGAAATATGATATCGGCGCCCTCCCATTTTTTTGCGCTGCCTATATTTGTCCAACATCAAAGACAAGGGGTTGTAACGGAATTATGTTAAATAATTTCCTATTTAGAATTCCCATACGCGACGCTAATGGAATTCGGCCCCTAGCGTTCTTAAAAGGTACCACGCGCCCTCAAGGTCCCGGCGGACAGCGTATTTTTCGAGGCTTTTGAGATTTGGACGGCAAACTAAGAAGTCGTGCGTTTATGTTGTGGTTAGAGGTGATACTCCGGAGTAGTATTCTGTTTTAATTCTACGAGTTTTAATCCGTGTGAGTTCCCGAGAACGCCCAAACGAAATAACTTGTGTTGTACAAGAAATTTCAACAACGCCAAGCACGAGAGCCTGTTTGATTTTGTCGAGCCGCAATTGCAATTGTATGGAAGATCATAAATTAAGTAACACGAAACCAAGAGTTCCTATGCGAATGTTGTATGCGATTTTGTTACCTGGGTACCTGTTTTGTTCGCGATCAAGTTTTCCAAGTGTGAAAGTTTTCCACACCGAACCATCTGTTGCTGTAAATCGAATCCCACTACTGGTCTGTTTTCGCAAGGTCATCTGTTCACCTGTAGAGCTATCAGGAAGTCATTGGCAAGTGTTGGAAGTATCAATTAACATCGTTCCTGTACCGAAGCTGACGATACACCTTGTCGTATTACTTTTTGTGAGACAATCAGTACTGGTGAGTCATTTATTTATTGTTAGATTTTGTGCAGACGAACACATATTTTTACTATCACAATTGTCGGTGACTCAAAAGTTGAAGATAGCCGAGTCAAATTTGGATACGTTGGAAGTTGTAATCACGAGTCAATCTGCTAAAATCATTAAATATTTTGTTGATCAAATTGTGTTTTCTTTGGTTCACATTTCTTTGCAGGGAAAGCAATTAACGACGAGAAGTTCGATCCACCCCCTTTGCCTCCGCAAGCTTATAAGCAAGCAGGGGCTGGTGACTTCGTGTCCTAGCGGGCAACAACTACAAAAAATTACTGGATACCACCAATTCCAGGTGAAATTATTAACTACGCCCTTAAGGCGGGTTGGTTGTTTTACTGGCGCCCAACGTAGTTGCCGACCATTTTTTTTAAACTTGATTGCTTTCCCTGAACGATTGCTGTGTTACAATTTCCAACGGTTGTTCGGTTTTTTTATTGACTTGCGGGCAGTAGATTGTTTTAGAAGTCACAGCAACAGTGGTATTTTTTTTTCGCATCAAATTTTATACAGGTGGTACGTCGAAATACATACAAGCGTAGCATAGTGTGAACACGTGATAAAATTTTTGAATTAATCTTTTGTTTGAAGATTGAACCAGGTATTTGCGTATGCGAATATTTGATTGTATGACCTTGCATTCAATTTTGTTGGCTTTTCGACCATTATCTACAGTTACGATAAATTATTTTAATAAATTTAATTTAACATGTCGGCTACTAATTACGTTCATGCACTTAACCGCGATGAAATTCATGTGGAATTTCTTATTAGAGGAAAAGACCTTTCAACTTTGCCGCAACACCTTACTTCTCTTCGTAAAGAACTTAATAAATTAATGCGTAGTGAAAAATTTACATCTTTCACCAATCCACACAGTTATAGTCCGTCGAATTTAATAGCTGATTTCGAAGCTACAAATAGGGCGTTAAATGAGATTCAAATTTCTATCGAGGAACTTGAAAGAACGGTTGACGCTAAAGCGCTCGAGAAAACCACCAACCGGCTCGCGCATTATAACAACCGCATAGAGATAGTACAGGGTGCTCCTAAAGCTGATAGGGAAAAAATGTTAGCAAAAATTCTTGCGCTTAGGGTTAAATTGGAGAATGTGATCACTCAAAATGAAGAAGAGGAAGTCTACGAAGATCCCGGGATCTCGATGTTTGAGAGCCCGATGCGTAAGTCATCTCTACTTCCACCGGTTAGTAATCCCGATTTAACTACTGTGTTACAATCGTTAATTAGTAATAAAAATTCCAACTCGGCCGTACATAAATGGAATTTGTCTTACGATGGTAAAGGGGGGTCCGAGCAATTATTTAGTTTTATTGAGAGAGCAAAGGAACTTTCACGTTCTCGGGGAATAAGCGAAAAAGTATTATTCGATAAGGCGGTCGAATTTTTCACAGGCGAAGCATTAACTTGGTATCGGACGTTAGGTACTACTGCTATCACCACATGGGCGCAGCTGGTCGAGGAATTAAAAATTCGTTTTTTGTCCCTCGATTTCAGTCGCGAGTACATTGAACAAATCCGTAATCGGAAACAGAAACCTAGCGAGTCGGTGCGTAGTTTTGCTGAATCAATGTTTGCCGAGTTTTCGCGAATTTCTCCAGTTCCTTCGGAGGAAGATCAATTGTGGGTGATTCGAAGGAATTTATTGCCTTCAATTTCGTTAGCCATGGGACCGACTCTCACGTCGAACCGTGAAGTTTTTATTCAAACGGCCCAGGCAGCGGAACGTTTAGTACAGTGGACTGCTAGGGAAGTGTCCGCGTCGACACTCGCCTCTGAGAATTCAATTGTAACTCCACCCGCTCCGAGCTCTCAACGGAGATTTAATGTAGGTAATTGTTGGAACTGCTCAGAGCAGGGGCACCATTTTCGATCATGCCCTAAACCTGTTTCCATTTTTTGTAGCGGTTGTGGCCGCAAGGGTAAAGCTACCAACATGTGTGACTGTAGTAAGGGTTCAAAAAAACGCCGTAGGGCGAGGAGGCGTCGCGGCGCGTCCCTCGCGGCGTTAAGAAAAGCTAAAATCGTCGCGAAAGGAGACTGGAAGAATTGGTTGGCAAAAATACGCGATTTTTGCGGATCGGCCTCCAATGATTCTACTCTTTTCCTCCATCCTACTTCCGATCAACGTCCTTATATTAATTTAAAAGTAGGTGAAGAGCCAGTGACAGCGTTGCTAGATTCAGGTGCTAGCGTATCTATCTTAGGTACCGAGGGTCATTACCTCGTAGATAAGCTCGACCTTATACTTTCTAAGGGGGGTACTTCGGTTTTGCGGTCTGCGGACGGAACGCCGCAGGAGATTTTGGGTAAGGTCAATTTACCATTATGTATTGGCAGAGTGGTGCGACCACTAGAGGTTCTGGTATGTAAAAGCATACATATAGGGTTGACCTTAGGGATAGATTTTTGCCGGCTGTTTGGGGTTCGAGCAGATTTCCGTCAAGATCAGTACGTTGTGGACGAGGTCCAATCGTTGAAACTGATAAGATCTGCTGGGGACTTAAACCTAGAACAACAGGTTGCTCTCACTGAAATTAAAAATAAATTTAAATTACTTTCTCGTGATGGTCTTACTCGTACAGATAAGATTACTCACAACATTGATACTGGGGATGCTGCTCCTCTCAAACAACGGGCGTATCCGTTGTCTCCGGCTATGCGTAAGATAGCTCACGCAGAGCTCGACAAGATGTTGGAGATGGGCATTGTACGTCCGTCAAAATCGCCGTGGTCTTCTCCAATGTTATTGGTGAAGAAATCTGATGGGTCGCACCGTTTGTGTTATGACGGGAGGTCGTTGAACCGGTTAAGCAAACGCGATGCTTTTCCGTTACCCACGCCTGAGGAGATTCTTACATCTCTCCGCGACGCGCGTTTTTTATCGACCATCGATTTAAAGAAGGCGTTTTGGCAGATACCTCTCACTGAATCCTCCTGCGAGAAGACGGCTTTTACAGTACCGGGTCGAGGGTTGTTCGAATACGTGGTCGTTCCCATGGGAATTTCTAACGCTCCCATGACTCAGCAGCGGCTGATGGAAAATATTTTCGGATCTCTTCTCGGAGAGAGAATTTGGGTGTATTTGGACGACATCATCGTTATCTCGGCAACTTTCGAAGAGCACTTACATCTGCTCGAACAGGTGTTTTCTCGTCTACAGGAAGCCAACCTAACCATTAATTTGGAAAAGTGTGAATTTTGTAGGTCAAGCCTTAAGTTTCTAGGTCACATTATCGACGAAACTGGACTTCACACGGATCCAGATAAGGTTGAAGCGATCACACGACTAGCTAAACCGACCACCACGACAGGTGTCAAACGTTTTATAGGTATGATTGGTTGGTACCGGCGTTTCATTCCAAATTTTTCAAATTATTCGGCTCCCATCACCGAGCTTATTAAGGGACGGGCCAAGCGTCAATCCATTACCTGGACTCCTGACGCTAATGAGTCATTTGAAAACTTAAAAAAGTTGTTAGTTACTGCGCCTATTTTGGCTAGTCCGGATTTTAGTAAGAAATTTTACATACAGTGTGATGCTTCAAACTACGGGTTGGGTTGTGTTTTAAGTCAAGGGGAAGGGGACGAAGAACGTGCAATTGCCTATGCTTCGAGAACTCTCAACAAAGCCGAGAGGAATTATTCTGCGACGGAACGGGAATGTTTAGCTGTAATTTTCGGCATCGAGAAATTCCGACCTTATGTAGAGGGAACCGAATTTACGGTGGTTACGGACCATTACAGTTTGTTATGGCTTTTATCGATGAAAAGTCCCACGAATAAGCTGGCCAGGTGGAGCGTACGTTTAGCTCAACATTCTTTTAACATCCAGCATCGGAAAGGGAAATTGAACGTAGTGCCGGATGCACTATCACGCGCACCTTTGGAGGTGTCTTCTCTTGACTTGTCCGAGGGCGATTTCGATGCGTGGTATCGACGCATGTTGGCCAGAGTTCGCGAAAATCCGGTGAATTATCCTGATTGGCGCATAGAGGGGGGGTTTCTGTTCAAACTTATTAGTAACAATCATGATGTGACTTCCAATTTGATTGAATGGAAACAAGTCATACCCAAGTCGCGACGCCAGGACATTTTTAAGGAATGCCATGACGATCCGACCTCGGCTCATTTGGGAATTTTTAAAACTTTGAATAAGATCAGCGAACTTTACTATTGGCCAAGGATGCGAGCGGATGTGGCTAGGTATGTGCGTCGGTGCACCGTGTGTTTGTCGTCTAAGGCATGTCAGGGAGGGCGTAGTGGGTTAATGGGGAACCCGAAAAAAGTTCGATTTCCTTTCCAGTGCATTTCTGTCGACCTTATGGGTCCTTTTCCGCGTTCTGCTAGGGGTAACACCATGTTACTTGTAGTCTGTGATTGGTTTTCTAAGTTTGTGCTGGTACAACCCTTACGTAAGGCTACCGCAAAGTCGATTTGCGAATTTTTAGAGAACCAAGTCTTCCTGCTATTTGGAGTTCCTCAAATATGCATGGTGGATAATGGGCCTCAGTTTATCAGTCACGAATTTCGGGCACTCATGAACGACTACAAGGTGAATCATCTATGGTATAACGCAGCCTATCACCCGCAGGTTAATTTTGTAGAGAGGGTGAATAGAGTAGTAGGTACTGCGATCAGATCTTATGTCAAACAAGACCACCGGACATGGGATGTGGAAATCCACAAGATTGCCCACGCTATTAGATCCGCAACTCATGAGGTGACTGGGTTCACACCTTCTTTCCTAAATTTAGGCAGGACCGTTCCTGCGAAGGGAGATTATTACGGTCGCGTGTCGGAATTGGGGGAGGGAGACGTAACCTTAGGGAGTCGCGAAAGAATTGCGGAAGAGATGAATAAACTGAATGAGCTCTACAATGATGTTACGAACCGGTTAGGGAGTGCTTACCGCCGTAATGCTTCACATTACAACTTCCGGAAGCGAACCACGCGCTTTAGGGTGGGTGAGACGGTATGGCGCCGGAATTTCGCTTTGTCCAACGCTAGTAAGCATTTCGTCAGTAAACTTGCACCGAAGTATGTCAAATGTAGAGTTAAGGAGGTTACAGGTCCTTTGACCTACCGTCTGGTCAACGAACGGGGTAAAGATGTGGGAGTGTTCCACATCAAAGATCTGAAGCAGCATCCTCAGGATAATAGAGCAGAGGAAGGTTGTGGGATGGAGTGATTCAACATAATGGGTGGAGGTTGGGTAATGTTGTCACAACCTGGTCGGTTAACATCTAAGATCAGAGTTTTTTTACAGGGTTCTGCTCAAGCACCTGTTAGCCCGTATGTCGTACATCAGACTACCGTCTTCCGTGGAGTCATTAAGTCCCGACTCGTTTGGTTTTTTCGGTTCTGGTTATTGCAGGGGCGGGGGAATTCGCTCTCACGCCAAGCGTGCTGTGAAGCCATCCTTCGTTTTGCGCGTACGCAAAGGTTGACTACACCTGAAGACCCTGTTTAGGCTAGGCTTCGCTACACCGTTGCGGTGGGGTTGGTCAATTGGAAAGTCCGTGTTGACGTTGCGAGCGGTAGCCCTGGGTGTTTGTGGAGGTCTCTCGTCGTGCAGTTTCCAGAACTCAGTCAGTTAAGTCCCGGACGATGATCGTAATTTTGAGGGCGGATTACGTGAGTTTTTCAGGCTCTCAATGACATACTGTCATTCCCCGGGGTAACCTTTCCTCCCGTCCTCAAATTCGACCAAGTCGTTGGTGTTTTGTCGTTGCGGTGGCGATGATCTGTTGATTGGCGGTCCACGACGCGTTGTTATCATCCATACGCGAGGACGAATCATCGATTACGTCATTGCTGCGGGGAACCATTAATTTACGGAAGTCATTTATCCTTCTGTTTCCTATTACCTTCCTTTACCTTTCCTCCTTTCTACCTCCTTCCTATTTCACATTGGGATCCTATTTGTAACATTCCTGGGAAGGGTTGGGTATATTTTGTTTTCCTGGGTTTTAATTTTTCAATTAATTAGCATAACATCGGAAGCTTTTAATTGCGCCATCTGAGATTTAATCTCACGCTTAGGAATGCGTAGTCTACTAGCTGTAGAGGATTTGGGTTTTTATGATTAAAACGGAAGTTTATTTTTTTATTTTTACTTACAGTTCCTATGTTCCAACGACGCTGAGTGCGTTGGTCCGGAACGAATTTTTGCGCTGGGTGTGTTAGTTGGGATTAGATACACTTTCGAGCAGGCACGAATGGGTCCTATGCGGTCCATTCCAAAACACCATTGGGCGGCGTAGCCATTGGGTGTATTGTCGAGATTCGTTGGAATCTGAGTTTTTTATATTAGTACGGGTCCTATGGGGAGCTGTACTAGCCTAGGGGCATTTAAGTCCATTATGTGACGGCATAAATGGCAGTTTTTTTGTTGATGACTTTTTGAAGCTACCAAGCTTAGTCATGAGGGTTCTCGCTTAGGCGGATTTAAAGGTAACGTTTCGTTATCAGGTTGAATACCTACCTTATTTTTTATTTTATGGTTTAGTTTTTGGGAAATTAGGATAGTTTTGATCCGAAGTTTTTTAGTTTATCCTACGCTTAGGGGGCTGCGTCTTCAACGCAAGAGCACAGTTTTGCAGACTTTGGGTTAGTTGATAGCTATCTCCATCTACCGAGGAGATATTTGGGGAGGGGGTGTGTAACGGAATTATGTTAAATAATTTCCTATTTAGAATTCCCATACGCGACGCTAATGGAATTCGGCCCCTAGCGTTCTTAAAAGGTACCACGCGCCCTCAAGGTCCCGGCGGACAGCGTATTTTTCGAGGCTTTTGAGATTTGGACGGCAAACTAAGAAGTCGTGCGTTTATGTTGTGGTTAGAGGTGATACTCCGGAGTAGTATTCTGTTTTAATTCTACGAGTTTTAATCCGTGTGAGTTCCCGAGAACGCCCAAACGAAATAACTTGTGTTGTACAAGAAATTTCAACAACGCCAAGCACGAGAGCCTGTTTGATTTTGTCGAGCCGCAATTGCAATTGTATGGAAGATCATAAATTAAGTAACACGAAACCAAGAGTTCCTATGCGAATGTTGTATGCGATTTTGTTACCTGGGTACCTGTTTTGTTCGCGATCAAGTTTTCCAAGTGTGAAAGTTTTCCACACCGAACCATCTGTTGCTGTAAATCGAATCCCACTACTGGTCTGTTTTCGCAAGGTCATCTGTTCACCTGTAGAGCTATCAGGAAGTCATTGGCAAGTGTTGGAAGTATCAATTAACATCGTTCCTGTACCGAAGCTGACGATACACCTTGTCGTATTACTTTTTGTGAGACAATCAGTACTGGTGAGTCATTTATTTATTGTTAGATTTTGTGCAGACGAACACATATTTTTACTATCACAATTGTCGGTGACTCAAAAGTTGAAGATAGCCGAGTCAAATTTGGATACGTTGGAAGTTGTAATCACGAGTCAATCTGCTAAAATCATTAAATATTTTGTTGATCAAATTGTGTTTTCTTTGGTTCACATTTCTTTGCAGGGAAAGCAATTAACGACGAGAAGTTCGATCCACCCCCTTTGCCTCCGCAAGCTTATAAGCAAGCAGGGGCTGGTGACTTCGTGTCCTAGCGGGCAACAACTACAAAAAATTACTGGATACCACCAATTCCAGGTGAAATTATTAACTACGCCCTTAAGGCGGGTTGGTTGTTTTACTTTGTTTTTACGTTGTTTTAAGGATGATACACCACTTCTTCAGTTTAGCCCAGGTGACCATTCCAAACAGCCAGGTAATCCGATGAATTCACTTCCAGAACCAACTGGAAGTGAATGTGAATTATAAATTTTGACAATTCTATAACTTTCTTTCTTATCAACATCAGTGGCGTGCCAAGCCTTTCAGAGCGAAAAGGGTACAAAGCCTATTTATGAGCTAAAATTAAAAAAAAACACTCATATAGAAGCTTTTCGCATTTTTACGAGCTTCTATCCTTGAGGTACCACAGTGGAAGTGATGGTTTAATGCAGTAGGGCTTCAGCCCCCTCTCGCTCCCCTGGACACGCCACTGATAAACGTGTGTATATTGTTTTATCCATTACTTAGCGATAGTGCACCATAATATTATGCAAATGATTATTAATTTGAAGAATGACTATTTTTGTCAGCATTCATGCATCAGTAATGTAATTTCTGTATACTTATTGAAAAGTCGAGTATACAAGAGGAAATGCATCAGAAATTTCAGGATCAACAACATTAAGGTAAATAAATATTTCATAACATAAAGTAGTTTAGGTTCTATCAAATTTATATATTTTTATACTACAGAATACACACTATACACAGTCACATGAATAACAGTTATTTTAATTTTTATATTAAAAGTGTAGAATATCAAACTGAATTTTATGTTACCAAGTTATCAGATTTATAAATATAATAAGAAACTTATTAAATGAAGGGGGTGGATTCAGAAGTTCCCTATATTTTAAAAATTTCGCCCGGTTAATTTTTGTCCGATTAATTAAAAGTTATGTAATTTTATGATTTTTGTTAAATTCTTTAATTTACAGCAACCATATTATAGTGTCTATTAAAATAAATTTAAACCATTTTTAACACAAAGAAATTGTTAACATCAACAACGAATGAATGAATAAGTTGGTAAGTAGATCTAGATTTTAGCTGTTGCATGAACAAAAGTACGGTGACGTAACGCATAATTATTTATAATAATTTTAGTCTTTAGTATTTTTTTAACTGGAGATACAAATTTTGGGAAGAACGTCCCACGTTTGCTACATACCTGCGATATATTATGCAATAATTTTTTGAAATCTACACAAAAAACTACATTTCTAATTTAATAGTTTTGACGGTCTCTAACATCTTCGTGTGAGGCTACGTAAAGGAACCGCCTGTTTGTCAACAAACCTCAAACAATACATCAACTCAAGCAGAACATTCATGACAAAATAAGAGATTTAACATCAGAAAAATTGCGAAATATTCTGGAAATAGCCAACATTTATCAAACGAATAAAATAATAATAATTATTATTGTAACAGTTATATTATGCACTTTAAATTTTTGAGTCTTAATTAGACCACCCTGTACGTGCGCTGTAGTAGGTATACTAAATGTGATTTTAACTTTTAAAACAAATAATATATTATGAACATATTGTAATATTATTTTGACTACCTGCAGATTCGTCTTCCGAACGTCATTAACTAATTAAGAGTTTTGATAGATCGTAATCATCATACCGAATCAGGAGCAATGCGGACACAAGTCGTAGAAATTCCTGCTGTAATAATAACAATAATGTAATTTAATTAGATTAGAATTACAATCACTTTTATAGCAGCGTGACAACTTGCTGCAGATAGTATACAGCATGTAGGAATATAAGTTTCATCAAACATTTCCGGAATTTTTGTAATTAACACGATTATTTTCAACTTAACTGAACTCAACATTCTAGAATAATTATTATAATAGCAAATCAAATTTTTTCAATGGTAAAATAACTAGAACTAAGCCAAATAACACTTATTATATATAGTACCTATGAATTACGATATCTTGCCATACATCTATGTAGTATACTAAAAGAAACAATAAATTTTTTAGTTTTGTTGACGAAGAAAGTAGTCTAACTAATGTAGGTAGATGCAATTATCAGATTAAAAATTGTTAATTTGTGACCAAACTGATTCAGATTAAAAGTAAAATCTGTTCCATATTTCTTCCTGCAAGTCAAGTTTTCATTTGTTCAAAAAGCTCACATAACATCCAATCATGTTGAAGGTTGATATTTAGAATAGAATGTTAGGAATTGCCTATATTGGGCTCATCACGTCGCATACATATTATAACAAACAACCTTCATTAGAGTAGTTGACATATAAACTAAATTTTGCAACACAACACTCGTAATTTTTATCGTACATAAAATTATGATGCAGTTTTAATTGTATGTTTAAAATCAATTACGTATGATATAGAGCCAAGCTGCATTAAAACCTATTTTTATAATTTTTATGAAAATTGTTTAAAAGTATTGTATTGTTTTAATATCGAGCTTGAAAGTTGTCGCCTGAAATGTATAGGGGAGAGTCGGGTAATCGTGCGCAGCGGCTAATCGTGCGCATGCCTTTATTTCCACAACCGACCGTTATAATTTCGAAATTGTTATTCGGGAGTCATCTCTTGATAAACATTGTACTATTAGATATGTATAAGATACTTCACTAAACCTGACTTATCCACAATGGTGGCTTCTTTGTTTAGATATGTTTTATACTAGTTTGCGTCTCAGAGAAAATAAGCCGTAAGTATTTCCATTTTTCCATTTTTTTATTATCGTATGCTTTAAAACATTGCTTAATGAATCTCCTTCACCCTGATATAGGTAGTTTAGGTAATAAAACGTATTTCAATGATTTATACTAATTACAGGTAAAACTGGCACTGTCGGCTAATCGTGCGCAATGCACGAAGATTTTCTACCAGCCATTCAAAGGCGCTAAGGCGCTTATAAGAAAAACAAGAAAAAGGAAAAAAAAGGCAAAAATATTATAAAAGGTAGTAAAATTAAAAAAGGTACAAAAAGAAAAATCTTCGAAGCTAGTAGTGAATCTGAAGATATTTCAGACAGTAAGCTATGTAACGACGATGAGTTAGCCGATATTGAGTCGGATGAGAATGAGAGATGCATTTAAATAAATAATAATATTTCTACGTTCAATAATTTGTCTTGTTTGTTTTAATTTTCAATGCGCACGATTATCCTACCTATGCGCACCATTAGCCGCATACATCGTATAATTATGCGCAGTGCCAGTTTTTCACATTTCGTATTTTAAAGTCACAATGTGCATTTTTACTTAAAATTTATTATAGAATATTACAGTCAAACCCTTGAAGAATCTTGATGACAAACCTAGAAGTCCAATTTTTTGTCATTTCTGAAATATTACAACTTTGGCTTAAGTGCGCACCAATACCCGACTCTCCCCTATATACTATTTTTTGCATTTCCGGTAGTCTTCTTCAAACATAAAAAACAATTATTATAATATTATTTTATTACTTCGGCATTTGTTGGGCGTTGGAGAAAAATATTCACTTCAATACCAAAAAAAACCTAATATGTCTCCACCTGAATAATAATATTGTCTTCTTTTTGTACTTCATTTCAAGGGCCCAGTATTAATAGACGAACTCTAATAATTTTAATTTGCACAATACATTTAATCAATAATTAACTAGTATATTTCATTTTTAAATGAATTATGTGTATCATTAAAATAACAGCATAATATACCTAGTACTATTGTTCAAATGACGCAATATTGTTTATTGCTACATATCGTAAATCAAAATTTTTAGTTAAGGCTGTTTGGTTCGTAGAGATTTTGTGCAAAAAAAATTGTAATACAGTATATATGTAATAATATTCTTGTAGAACTACATATTTTAGGTAAAATTTGTTAATAAAAATAAATTCTAAAAAAATTAGTTTAGCCGAAATTTATACTCAAAATGTGATTTTAATTTAGTAGTGCCTGTACGATCCTGAAAAGATATCATAATGGAACTTGCACTAAACGCAAGAAATTTTAATTTACTTTGACATGACATAATTTTGATTTTGATTTTTACTTTGATTTACTTTGAAAATATGAATTCTTAAATACTCATCAAAACGGAACGTTAATAAGAAAATTATACATTTTTTGTTCCACAAATTTTTAGCTTTTCAGAGTAAAAAATCAAAATAAAAATTATGTCATGTCAAAGTAAATTCACGATTCTTGCGTTTAGTGCAAGTTCCATTATGATATCTTTTCAGGATCGTACAGGCACTACTAAATTAAAATCACATTTTGAGTACAAATTGCGGCTAAACTAATTTTTTTAGAATTTATTTTTATAAACAAATATTACCCAAAATATGTAGTTCTACAAGAAAATTAATACAAATACACTGTATTACAATTTTTTTTGCACAAAATCTCAACCTACCAAACAGCCTTAACGCAATAGTATTACATATTCCCAACGTAAATCTCAATTTATGGATCCTATGAAAATTAGTATTTTATATATTACCTATAGATATCTTACCGTTTAAAATAGTTCAATACAAATCTGGTGAACGGTTTGATATTATAATTATTATCATTAACTACCCCCCCCCCTCGGCCACTTATTATGTTGAAATATTGTTTTACTCCATCGGAAAATCCAAACTATTTACAGCTATTGTTCGGCATGTGTTATCAATACTTGTAATTACATGTAAATGTATTTTATTCAGTACCAAGTTGTAAATTACATGCTTCGCTATTTAAATTATATGTACAATTCTCAACAATGTAAACGAATCCTTGTTTTAAGAACAAAGCATTGTTGTTCCAGTCAATGACACACGTGAGTCAGAGGAAGAAAAAGATCTATGACCTAACGAATATCCCAAAAGAACTTTAGTAAATTATAATTGTTTATAGGCAAATTTTTTTTTATTGCATTACCGTTACAGAAAATATTATAAATTGTGACCTTTAACACAATAATGTAATACTGTACCATAACTGTTGATACCTACCTATTTTTCTATTCTGTCTATCTCATATATCCTTATATTTAAATTAATGTTAAATATATTTATATTGCAAATGCTAATATGATATACTTACAATATAATTAATCCGATGGAATATGATTCAAATTATAAATTGAAAGATATAATATGTTAAATTTGTACATAGTAAGTTCATTATCAAAGAAGTTTTGTAATACCAACAGTATGATACTTTTCAACCATGAAAAACAATTGGAAGGTCAGATTGTTTAATAAATTTTGTACTCTTCCATGTATCCACATAATTTTATACTTTTCAATTTTATAACACTGAAGAGGATGTTCCGTAACTGCAATGGTATTTAATTGTTTCTACTAAAATATAATACCTGACTATATTAGATTTGCGTTGTTTATCTGAATATTCAAAAATATGATTGACTGATCAATAAAAAAAAACAATAATTGCCTTTACATGGGTAGATCTTAAAAATGTTGTATCATCTTTTGTGTAATAATTCATTTCAAAACTTGAAAATACCATATTATATTAGGAAACTAAAACATCCGGTAAGGTAAGCTTACTTACAAATTAATTAAAAACTGTAACATTAAAAAACATATTGCTGATTTATTACATTCAAATCTATAGCTTATTCTTATACTATACATTTGAGCTTTCATATTACATAAATTTGCGCTAAAATTTCATAATGCTTTGAATTGCAAATACATTATAATATTATCAAAATTAATTAAATGTGTAGGTGCTAGCAATTTTTACAATTACCCATTATGGTCAATACCAGAGGATCAATTATATTCGATAAAAATTTCAAGTTTTGTTTAATTAGAGAAAAAATTCTTTAATCTGTGTGGTTTTCAAATTTTCTATTGTATTATCTGTAGCATATCTATTTAGCATAAAATCACAGTTTATAAATATTAATATTGATAAACAGTTCGTTTAAAAATTTAAATTAACTGAACAAATAATAATTGCTGATGTCATATGTAAAAAAATCACATTATCAGACAGCGTAACTTTACGGCACTTAAACCACCCCAACCGGAACTATGGTCAATAAGCACTGTCAACTAAAAATAGCCTACCTACCATACACACCTTTACATCGCTAACCGCACAGTAGTTGATTCTTTTCCATTTCCTTTAAAAACATTCTTGCAACAAAATAATATCAAATAATGTACACTTTATTAACGATTTATTTAAAAGTAAAAGTAAATTTAAATTCATATTTATTTCTTGATTTCTTTCCTATTTAGATTATTATCAAGCCGATATATACTTTTGTTTGAATAATATGTGAAACCAATAGATGACTGTGTAGATCTTATTTGAAAGTTCTGAAAAATGTTATTATGTTTTAGTTATATTTTTGATAAAACACCACAATAATTATGATTCCATGGAATATTGGTGTGCATCTATCGGTGCAGCAGATTTCCGCAAACTTTCCATAAGGCCATCTCTACTTGGAAATTACTAGTAATGATTTGGTTGCCCAGTTTATAATTTTCCTTCCCTTGATTATGTATCTTCATTATAATTAATTAAGATAATGATTAAGCAACTTATACAAACCATAATGTTATAACTTTATTTTTTCCCAACAAAAGCCAATTCAGAAATCTCAAGATTGCCAATTAATTTTCAGTCGAAAGAAAGATAGACTACAACAAAAGATGTTTCAAGCTTTTACCGAAACCAAGTTTTTATGATCACAAGAAGTGAAAGTGTTACGATTGATCAAAACAATGAGTCCCGATAAGCATTTAAATATCCATGGTGCGTACTGCGCTTAAATTTTATTTAATGTTTAGAAAAATTGTAAGATTTTACAATTTCCCATTTCTTAACAGTAATAGAATAGTACAGGTTTTTCGTCTTAATGTTGGTAATGGCATATTTCCTGTATAACGCAACGATAATATTTATTTAAATGCGTGTATGTAATATTTTATTATTTAAATTTAAAAAATAGATTAATATGAAGAAGTATAGCTTTAAATTCACGCATTTCTTCACATGATGTAGATATATATGTTAAGTTAACTACGTCCTTTTGAAAATTAGCAGTCCTCAACAGAAGATTACCATGACACAAAAGTATATAGGTACGTAGGTACCAATTTATATTTTCTCTATTTCTACCATTTCCGGCACCTTACGTTATCGATATAAAAATTTTCACCATATATAAAATGGAAAATTCAAACCAAAATTAATCTGGGAACCGATTTTTTCGATCTATATTATCTTGTAAGATTAAAAATATTTTTAGAGTTCTAGATACCTACATACATATTATATGGGTATTCCAAAAATTATATTACTTGTTTGATTGTGGTTTGTCGATATTAAATAATATACTACAGATATACTATATACATATGTATATGTAGTATATTACAACATACACTTTGTAGTCTTGATATGTATTTTTAATTATTATTATTTTCATACTTATGTTCTTTTAATACTTATTTCACAAGAGTATTATAATAGTAATTGTTAATAATTGTATTATTAGAGTATTATATTATTTTACTATGTATTATACAACTTTGGTTACTTCACCATTGACAATCTTAATAGTTCGTAGAGTTTTCGATTACACAAAAGAGCAGGTAGGTATAATTAAAAATATTTGTATTGGAATCATGTTGGAATGTAAAACAATAAATCATCTCACAATTACCTACTCTACATTCTCTTCAAATGTAATACAACGCTGTAACACTGAAATACTGTATAGAAGTTGTAAGATAATAGTGGAATCCTAGCACTAATTTCCATTCCTACTTGTGTTACACATTTTAATATACGTACAATAATAAATCATTTTATTTAGAAAATAATATTTATATTTCATAAATTATAATAAAATATATTAATTAAAATTAAAAGACGGTAATCTAATTTTGTTTTTTCTTATATACTACTATAGAATTTTGACAAATAAATTTAAAGAAAGTTTATGTATATATTGAATTTTACTGTTTGCTCAGTTTGCCTGTTTAAAAACTTTAATTAAATTTAATAACCTTGACAGTTTTTGTTTGAAATTAATTATCCATTACTTCCTATAGAAATGGACCAATACTATTTTATAGGCCGATGTTCCTTTTCCTTAAAGGTAAGTGAAAACAACCAAGAGCTTAGGTTGGGAAAAACAATAAACAGCATTTCGTACAATACTTGAAATCCACCCAAACATATTATTTATACAATAATTTTTAGAATTTTTTTGTTTTAATTAGGTATGTTCGGTTGTAATAGGACAAATTTTATTTAATTAATTTTTATTACCTATTATAAAAAAATAAATTAACCGTAGAAATTATAGTGTTGTGACTTTTGAATTGTGATTCTCGAGATGAACTTTCTAATTTTACTTCTGAATCACGTATAATATTAAAATTTGTGTAAAGATTTCGTGTAATTTTTAATTACGTTTTTCCTTTTATATTTAAAGTAGTTCATGTGATTTACATTTACTGCTTTTTGATATCCTACCTAGTAAATGCAGTGAGAAAATTTCTAAATACTAATTAATATAGTTGTCAGAAACAATGTTTGAGATAACTTTTTATGATGTAGTTCACTCTGTAAAGGATCTAGCACTAAGCATGGAACTTTGGCTCACAGTAAATGAAATTCGTTTATATAATAGATATGTTATAATAATTGTATATTGCCGGACAAAGTTAGAAATTAATATAGACAACAATATTTTAATTAAAAACATTATTTGTAGGCCTAACTCCTGTTCAGCTTCTTTTTGGTATAATAAAAATATATCACAGGTATGTCACAAAATATAAAATAAGAATAACTTTTAGAGAGTACATGCTGAGCATTATAGCTCAAACCTATATCATTAAATATTTACTATATTTATTGAACTAATTAAAATTTAAACAAAGCAACAATTGTGATAAAAATATAAATTGTCAATAAATATAATAAAAAAGTTTCGCTTCAGAGAAAATGCGTGAAAGTAGACTTTTGCAGAACTTATTCATCAGTAGACAATTTTATATTGCGTATGTACATTGTTTTAATAACAACTAATTTTATTGTCTTTAAAAATTATAAAATATGTAAGTGCGGGGCAAATTATTTTTATTATTATTTTCGTAACATAAATATAATTTATTAAAACATCAATAATTAAAAAAATAAAATTGTGGAGATTTAATTACGATTATAAAATCTACCAAGTACTAATTTATTGTAATAAATAATTATAATGTGGAGATTTATATTAAATTCCAACAAAAAGTTGAATGAAAAATAAAGCATAAGTACATAAAAATTAATGTATTGTTTATATGAGATTTAAAAATTCTGTGTTTGGTACCATTGTTTTATTTTAACTTTGCGGTTTTACATTGCATTTTCCCATGATAATAAATTATTGTATATCCGCAAGTTCATCCTATAGTATTTGAAGTGAAACTGTAAATTTTTGTTTTACAAGATTCCCTGAATTAAGTAGTACCGCATTATTTGAAAAAAGCTAATTTGTGTTTGAAACAAAGCCATTATTACGTGGTGCGGTGTGGACTGCTGCGCATGGCATTGAGGATCTTGTGATTTTCAAATTATATTATTTTGCAAACCGTTAAATAACAATAAGTTGTTTCATAATTATATTTTAATATTTTGGTGAGAAAATTTAGTTCAACTCATCAGTAAAAATGATACAGCAACTTCGGAGATGGTACCTGTGTGATAATTACCTGCAAATGATACAAACGGCTCAAAAAGAGACGGATAAGTTGAATCAGACATAATTTTTAGAATCCAAAAAAAAACAATCACAACATCGAAACACTGTAGCATATCGCTAGATCTGACCTCGAGCGAATTTTACTTCTCGAAAATAAATCATGGCGTTTCCCAAGATGTTTTATTCATATTTTATATTCTTGAAATTGCAAATGGAGTAATGTATTTAGCCGCGTCGGGAAATTCTTTAAAATTAAGAGGACTAATATTAAAATAATAAATGCTCCACAGCACCAGCCATGCCATGGCATGATCCCTGGTTGAGTTACAGAGCGGAAATTCCGGATTCTAATCTTTTCATAACTCAACCCTCCAGCTGACAGCGACACTATGTAGTGCCAACCTGATGGCTACACGAGCATGGAATTTTAAAGCCAAAAATATTGAGTTTCGTTCAACAATCAAAGTAATTATGTTTATTACCTAACGAACGATATGTTTGCCTATTTATAATAACAAACTTACAATAATAGTAATGTCTAATTATCGTTCTACTAAACCAATTTTAATAATTCTACTTGAAATTAACCTTTCAAAAACGAGTAAGTTACCTCCATGCCTTCTAAACAATTTAACATTATGCGTAAAAAGAACTCGAGCGTTTACAATTTTAGATCTTGAGATTGGAATAGAACTTTGTGGGGCAAATAAAAATAGCGAAGATTAAAATTGGTAAACATCACCATGAGAGAATTTTTGAACTAATAGAAATTGTCGACCACATAGAAAATTCTGAAAGATAATCATTTGATTGCTTGTAATTTTTTAATATTTCTTTATACTATATCTGGTTTTTCTATCACTTCTATAATCTATGTTTGTTTGTAGTTTTGTTGGTTTTTTCATTTTTAAACATTACATTTTATAAAAAAATATGCAGATATTTTATAAGCATTTATTTTTCAATTTGACTTGTTTGATTTTAAAAACTTATGAAAATTATGAGTGACGATGACAGAAAAGTTTATATAATTCATTAATTGAATTGTTTAAAAATGTTTTTCTTGGGTTGTCAGAGCAGCAAAAAAACGTGAGGGGCGTTTGTATAATTGAAAAAGTTTTTGTAAATTTTTATTTTTTTTTTTTATTATTTTGCATTTAAACAGTATAGATAGCTGATCCAATAAATCTTTAATATTTAATAATTTAAGAATTTCAAATTTATGTAATAATAAAATTATATCTATAGATCTATAAACATAATCAAGGTCAATGTAAAAAATGTTATAGTTTTTTAAAACACAATCCCTCTTGCGATCAACGCGAAGGATTTCTTTGTAGTTAAACCGGTTCTATATTTTGAAGGGTTGGATTTAAAAACATAATAATTATTATAGCACAAAAAATGTAATATTAAATAACATATAGGTATAAAATCAAATAGATCAAACAAATTAAATATTTCAATTGTTTTATCGAAATTTTTGTCCTTAAAATGTCATCTTTATTTATTATATTTTATAATTTATACAATTTATACACATTGTAGTTTCTACAAAAGATCGTAAGTATTTGAACAGTCAAATGATTTTACCGGAAACAAGTAGATTCAAAATAATTTCCCCTAAAATCTTCACGTGATATCATTAAATTAAGAGTTAACATACAAACAAAAGAAATAATAACGTTTTTTTTTGTTTAAAAATTTATCAAATTAAGAGTTCCAAAATTAACCGAAAGGACCATAAGACAATCAAGACAAAGCTTACCTTTTTACGTTTTGGCAAAATAGGAGTAGAAGTAACGATCACATTATCCTTTATATGATTTAGATCACTATTTTTTGATTTTGGCGATTGACGATCATTAACATTATTTTTGGAATGTTTTGAATTCACAACCACAGAACGCGCAAAACAACTTTTAAAACTAGCATCTTCTAAACTATCATTTGTATCATTAAATTGAAAATTATCACTCAACATCGTACTATATTATTATTTACAGTCATTTAAATAATTATAATAACAAATTTTTGTTCACCCCAAAATTTTTGAAATTTGTACTTTGATTAACTTTATTAATTTTTTACATCCAAATTTGCCGAAATATTTAATAGATAAATGAATGAATTTGGATTGGAGGTTTGAATTTTTTACGTAGTGCTGTCGCTTGAAATTGTTAACTAATAATACACCTGCTTCGTGCACCTTTCAAAATATCAAGGAAATTACCATTAGTATTATTTCATGCGCTAATGGCTTATCTTAAAGCGCATGTGTAATCATTATTTAGGTTGTCGGTACAAAATTTAACTGATTAAACTTATAAAATTTACAAATAAAATTTATTATTTAAAAAATATAATTTGTATTTTAAAAATTAAAAATAAAAATTTTCGGAAATACTAGCAATGTTGCCCTTTGCTCGAAATATTTTTTAAATTTAATTGTATTATCTCAATTGATATTATTCTAAATAATTTTATAAATAATAATGGTTTTTGAAAACACAAAATTAAATAAAATTAAAGTTGCACTTCAAACTGCACGTAGGTTAGGCATCCAATTTAACACTCAAATCCTTTAGATGGGGCAAGAGAATAAATATTATGTCAATATTTGATAGAAAGATAGCAGCACATTAATCAATAATTGTGTTTAATCATATCTACCTTATACAACAATATTATAGGAATATACATATTATTATGTAGAACGGAAAACTTGAAAAAGTTAAAGATCAATAATTAAATTAGAAAAATAAAAAATCAAATCATACAAAACAAAACATAAAATAATGAACAAATAATTTTATTTTCTATGAGGTAAAGCATATTTCAGCTTATTCCAAAACCAAGGATCCCCCCATTTTATATACGTATTTGTTTTTACGTAGGCTTTTAATTCACCATCTAAATTTTCTAAATTTAAATCGCCAAAAATGATCAAAATAACTCTTGATCTGCCTTCTTTTATTGCTCGGTTATGAGCGGTTCTAAATTCCAAAATTCCCCAAATACTTTCCAAAAAGTGTGGCGATAAAATCACCAAAGTTCTTCTCGACTCTTGTATGGAGTCAATTATTTGCTTGGCTATTTCTTTCCCAGGAACCCAATCTCGAACATGTAAGCACAGTTTGTATGGATTTGGTCCAGATTCTAAAGTTTGCTGTAGTTCATTTAATACAAACGCTTCGTCTAGATGCGAATAACTAATAAAAGCATCGTATATCTTATCTTTGTCAAGATCTTCTTCGTTTACAAACCACATACACATATTATGTGCATACAACCATACTTTGATATTGTCTTCGTGATAATGGTAAACGATTACCATGATGCATATTATTATAATAATTACCGTGCATACCGCACATACTATGTATACATTTGTTATTAAACATAGCTCTTCAGGGGTTAATAAGATCATACTCCTTCCATATGCTTCGCATGTGATATTACTTATATCAATCTTGAAATATATTAAAAATTATTAGTACATATTAAAAAATGTTTTAGTTAAACTTACATGTTTACGGTTCCTATTAGAAAGTAAATATTTGTATAAGGGAAGAGATGAACAATCACAATTCCATGGATTATTTCCCAAAGTAATTGTATCAAGTATAGAAGAATTAACTTGGGCCAATATAACTTCATCGAGATTGCTCAAACTGTTATTGTGTAATTCAAGGACCTGTAAAAATATAAAAATAAATAAATTATAATAATACACAAGTAATAAAAACAAACCTTCAGGTTCGGAGGTATCCAATTCATTTCACTAATATCATTAAAAGATAAAAGCAATTTTGTAGTACTTTCATAGCCGGAAGTTACATTTGGTCCAGCAATTAAAAAATTATGTTTTAAATTAATTTCAACTTCTTCCACATTAATATCAACGCCGATGAAATTATTTGGCAAAGTTATCTTAGGGACCCTTGTTAAATTTTTACTTTCGCAATCTATTATTATCGAACTGTCCCATGGACGATAAAGGCAATTACAGATATCTGAACATTTCGGCAAAAAAAATTCTTCCAATGGACAGGTGACAGTTTCCAAATTCACATCTTTAACTAATATGTCATTGCTGGAATTGCATTTCAAATTATCAGCTTCAATGGATATAAATTTTGATACCGAGGAATTCGCAGTTTCATCAAAATATTTTATGAAATTGTAAGAAAAACAATCACATTGAACAGGATTATCATCCAACTTCACTATTAGATTTTGATCTTTATGATATATGGTACTCCTGTTTTTGGACACTTCTTCGGCAAAATCGTCAAAATCTATGGAAACGATTTGGTTGTTTCTTAAATCGATTACAGTTAAGTTAGAATCACTTTGAAAGTCGCGAATCTAAAACTGGAAATTATAAAAGTTTCTAAACAAAGTATACAAAAATATTTACATTAATTGATCCTATTTGATTATATGTTAAATCGAGATCGCTAAGTTTGGGTTTGTTTGAAATATAATCGCTGTTAAAATATGTCAAATTGTTGTTACTTAAATTTATTATTTCCAAATTAAAGTTATTCTTAAATATAAATAATTCAAACTTTGCGTATGGAATTTTCAAATAATTACTTTCCAAATATATTTCTTTCAGTTGCAGTGTTTCTTGAAAAAGCGTGCTTGGAAGAGTTGCTAGATTGTTGTAAGACAAATCAACGATTTCGAGCAGTTTTAGCATCCGGAATTGATCTCTATTCAGGCTGTCCAGTGCATTGCCGGCTAAATACAAGAGTCTTAAACTTCTTAATGAATTGAATGCATTTACAGAAATGTGTCTGATTTGATTATTATTTAAATCTAAGTGCTCTAAAGAAATTAAATCATTAAATATATTTTCAGACAGCGATTCTAAAAAATTCGAGCTTAGGTCAATTTCTACCAACGAGTTGGAACCTTGGAATAAATTATCTGGTAAATCAATTAGTTCACAATTCTTTAAGAGAACATGTACTAAATTTGGTAAATTTGCTAATAATTTATTTGGTAAAGTTGTCAGTAAGTTATAACTTAAGTCGACCATTTTTAAATTGATATTTGTTTTAAATATTGTGTCAGGTATTTCCGTAAAGGAATTGTTACTTAAATCCAAATTTTCCAAGTTAGTTAAGTATTTTAAAACGTCAACATCCAAATTGTTTAAATTATCAGATGGCAGGAGTAGGACTTCTAAATGCATTAAATTATCGAACACACCCATGGGTAATTCTTTCAGTCTTATTTCTAATTTAAGATATTTTAAATCATTTAAATACTTGAAAGTATCGGGTGCCATTGTTACTTCCTGTTCGACTTCTTCATGAGGTACATGTGCAGTTAGAATCAAATCTTTGATACGTTCTAATCCGTGTAATTTATCAGCAGTTAAACTAAAATTTTGTAAGTTGTTTGTGTATTCGTAATTTATTGTTTCCAGATTAGTAATATTAAATTTCTCAAACATCTTTGGAAAACTTTGGGTTAACTGGCACTCTGTAAATCGCAATTCTTTGATGTTAAATTTATCGAACGATTCAATATGGATTTTATTTAATATTTCGTCAATATTGGTATTATCTGGATTTGTACATATAAGATCTACCCAAGAATTAGGACGCGGGTAAATTTGTATTTCTGGGCATATATAATCGTATTGTCCGTAATAGTCAACGCTGCAATGACATACACTTGATATTTCACATTGAAATGAAGAATGTATAATAATTAATACACATAATGCTGTGTATTTAATTTTTGTCATCTTATCTGCAATAAAAAATACAAAATTATTACAATCACATCAAAAAAATATCTATCCCCCCCCCCAAAGAATTCAGCGTTTTAAATTCACGTTAAAAGTTTAGGGGTCAATTGGATAATTCCATTTTTGCCAGAAATCGAAAGAAAATAATCCTTTTTTTATATTAATGAATATTTAATTATTTTTACTGTATATTTTTTAAGAAATTATACATAGGATATAGTACTCCATGACTTGGACCCCTGTCTCTTGACAGTCACTAGACAATCAGGATGTTGTTTTAATTTTTGTTATGAGATTCATATTGAAATGAAAATTGTACCTATTGCAATTAAATTCGGAATAGTATTTCTGGTACCTACTATCCATTATTTTGTTACTACAGATCTTCCAGTAGTAATTCAAAAAAGATCAACTGTTATTCAGAAAACATCAATTGTAATTCAGATCTATTTGTAGATATTCAGAAATCCTCAATTTATTTCTATTTTTAAAAAAATTATTTATTTCATTAATTAAAAATACATATTTAATATAAATTAAAAGATACAGTTATTGTTATTCTGATTTGTCAATTGATATTCAGAAATCGTCAAATAATATTGAGAAAGCGTCAAATGTAATTTATTGAAAAAGTATATAAATCTCTCAATTCTTGGATTTAAATATAAAAAAAATAATAAAAATATTATAAAAGAAAGCTCAACAATGCCAGTAATTTTTTTTTAATATATAACCATAAATAAAAGTATTGCTTTTTTCGTTTTTATTTAGGACTTATTCCAATAAGACTCACTTTTACAGTATTACATTACATTTTAATTTAGAGGGCGCCCATTAATTTCATAAACTCAAAATAGGGGGGAGGAGTCCGATTAAATCTTACCAAATCTCATTTAAAAGGAGGGGGTTCAACGATAATCTCACGTCAACTTTTTAAGTAAATCTCACCTGAGGAAGATCCCACCACATTTTACCAACTCACCAGGGGGGGGGGTCCAGATTTTTAAAAAATAAACACCCATTCAGGTATAATTTCATCTTGTATAATTTGTAAGCAATCCGAATAAAATTATTATGTTTATAAAGTTTTAATTGATTACATGTTATAGAACAAAATTATATGCTTTCCGAATTACAATTAATGATTTCTGACTTTTATTTGACAGTTTCAGATAAATCTGAATAACAATAAATTGACGATTTCTGAATATCGATTGGCGAATCTGAATTACAATTGCCGATTTCTCATTATCAATTGACAAATCTGAATTACAGTTGACGTTTTCTAAATATCAATTAATAAATCTGATGATTTTGATATATGAATTAACAAATCTTAATTACAGTTGATGTTTTCTGAATTAGTGCTATAGAGGGGCCAAACTCTACACAACTACTTTAAATAAAATAGAATTTTTTAATTTTTTTCTTACTATTTTTTCACTCGTCACTGATTCTAAAGACGGTGCTGACTGCCGATGTCTCTATGCTATGCTATTATTTAGTTTGTATTATAATTAATATTCGGAATTAAGATGACTATTTCTTTAACAACTATAACATTCAAAATTGTCAAATACTTTGTAAAATAATAAAATCAATTAAAATTTAAATAAAATCAGAAACTTTTAAATTTTATTATTTAATATTTTAAATAATTTTGCTGATTGCCAGCTTAAGGGCAGGTTCGCATCAAGAAAGATAGATATAATATTTTACCGTAATAGAAAGAGACAAAATATGTTAAAATTTTTTGAATTTAACACAAAGTATTATAAATTCAAGAATAACTTAAAGCAGAAAGATATAAATTTGATCTAATAATTTAAATTAAAAATTTGATTGATATTGCATACAAAAGCCTAGGTTTTAAAAAGAATTAATCTTTAATTTTTTATCTATTTACATAAATATTGGTTTAATTTTGCAAAAATTAGTTTTTTTTTTAAAACTTATCTTTATACTTTGGTTATTCTTCAATGTGCAATACTTTTTGTTAGAATCAAGAAATTGTACAATATTTCGGTCTCTTTCTATTGTATTGAAATATTATACCAAATGTTTGTCTGCGAGAACCTGCTCTTAAGATCAGAAACTCTTTGGATAAGTTAAAAATATGTTATCAATTATCTATATCTTATTATATGAATTTTAACTCTTTATAAGGAAGTATGATTTTTCTAAATAATTTTAAATAGACTTACCATAATTTGTCTTCATTTTATAATGACGTAAACTAGAACTTGAAATTTTTTTTTACAATACTGTCAACACACCAAGAGTTATAACTTCAAACTGAAACTAAAATTTAATAAATTGCATAAAAACCCTTATACCTACAGTTAATCCCTAAAGTACTGCAATTTAAATCTGTCTATACAACCCATTGCTATTATTTAACCAGGATATGAGAATACTTCAAAATTTTACCTGATTTGCCGTTCTTTTAAATTTTTATTGTATTCGTAAGATTATAGATATGCAAAACTGCGAAAGGTGCGAAACTGATCAATTGTACATTTAGGTAAAATTCTGAAAAATTCATTTCGTTTCAAAGCTGGAAGTGTTAATTTTTGATCGTCTTGACAAAGATCTACTACTTTTTTTCCTAATCATATCGTTCTACGATTTTTGTAAAGAAATATTGGAAAAAATTTATTTATAAAATGAAATATTAAAATAAGTTTAATTTATCTTTCTTAAGAAAAGAAAGTCTATGTAGAAATAACTCGAAAGTATCATCTTTTTGCATATAACCTCTCTATGCTAACCACTGAAAAAGTCACTTTTGTTCTGAATATAACACGCTTATTATCTTCAAACATAAAAAATAAGCAAGTATTATGTTTTTATTAATTACCATTATTTTTGCTTTTAATGGGGTTTGAACTAAAGTGGCACTTTAGTGCCGTCTTCTGCGAACAGTAAAGTAAAACAATAATTGTTTCAATAAAAATGTAAATATTTAAGTTTGACAAATTAATGACTAGTTAAGTGTTTTGATATTTGGAGGAAATCGTAGGTAGGGGAAACCGGGTCGAGTTGATTTATTCATAATTTAAACTTATGTTGTTTTTTTTTAATTATTTCATAATATGTATATCACTTTATTGCTACTGTAAATTATATAAAAATATATTAAATAACAATTTCTCATATTTTACAGAAAAACCTAGTCATGGGGTATCCTCTTCAATGCCTTCTACCCTTAGATGCCTTTTTATTAAAACTATTTAAACCTACTTGTTTAACATAAGTACAGCTACATGTTGACGGTAGTTTAAATGATTCGTGAAATACTTCACCATCTTCGGTAAATGCTAGCAGTGGGCGAGGTAAGTACCTCTGTTTGCATTTCGTTCTGTAACCCCACAGAGCTTTATACCCGCAATCATGGGTCATCCTGAAATTGTAGAAAAATAAAATTCGCATAATTATCGGTAAATATAATCATACTTGAACTTCGTTTCTTTGCATACTTCAATCTGAACCTCCTGCTTAAACCCTATTCCATTGTTATCGTTGAGTATGTATCTCCACTCATCAGATATATCTACTGCCGCCATCGGAACTATATTTTTGACAATCGATTGACATACTTCTTCGCCATCATCAGAATTTCGGTAACCCAAAATGGGTTCTTCGTTTTCGAAGAGTTCTCGATCAATAAAATTTGATCTTAAAACCTCGTCTAATTGCTGATATGGATAATTTGGTATGGTTTCGCAGTATGTTAAACCATTTGCACACATAGGTACTCCATCTATTTTTAAAAGTTCAGGGTTTCTCATTTCGCTAACAATTTCGTCTTTATCTTCATCGTAAAAAATGTTTTTCAAGGTGTATTTCGAAGTTTCTAAAATATCAAGAATGTAATCAATTGTCCGGTTTAGCGGTGTTAATTTATTATTTAGTAAGTAAGTCAATAATTTTTTTTAATATTTGAAAGACATCGTGTATGTTATTAAGTAGCTAATTTGGTATCACAAATGATTGCTGAAAGGGCTCTTTTCAGAACAGTAGTAGATAAAATTTATTTAGGCCTTTCTGAGTTTCTTGATGTTGATCAGTAGCGATTTTGTCTGACGAGTACGATTCTCCACGATTTGTCGAGACCTGATAATAAATATTAATTTAAAACTTACGGTCATGTCCAAAAGGTGACGAACCTGCTTTCTGTGTCTCTGGGGAGTAATTCCAAATGATCGTATTTGGCATTTCTTTAGATTTCGTGTATTGTTCCGATTCGCAATTGCAAATTTTCTACAATAAAAAATATATAATACCTATACCTATTATTAGTGGTATATAATTTATTCCAATTTTAAATTTGAAGATTACTTTTTGTTAGTTTTATAGAAATTATCAAGAAAAAGAAAAAGTATTTTCCTAATTAATTTGAATTCTATATGTCCATGATTAAGAATGTTAAGCTACAAAAAAATGAACAGCTTGAGTTCTCAAATTTATTTTTAACTTTTTCTTTTTTCCGAATAAAACGTGAGTGGCTTTTCTCCTTTCTTAATCTTGATTTCATAATCACAGGCACATAATATTACGAAGTTCTCCGTTTTAAAAAATACGTTTCTGTAATAAAATTTACCATAATTAATAAAATATGAAGCACCGTATAATAAATCCGCAGCCAAGTCATTTTCTTAATCCGATTGTAACTGAATTAAACACCACTAAATTAAAATTAAACTTCAAGACTGCACTACACATTCATTCGACCACTTTATCAACAGCAAGCTGTACCTAGTAAAAATCATTTTAAAATTATAAAGTTGGTTTACTCAACTCACAGCTAGGATAATTTGAGAATTATGAACATATACCTACTTACCCAGCTCCTTAAGCTAATCCCGATCCCTCCCAGAACTTTTATAAATTTGCATTTCTGCTGGAATATAGTTAATAAAATTAAATTCTTTTGTAGATATACAAATCAAATCATAATAAAGCAATATTTCAATAGAGGCAATCTTAGATACAGGACGTACGTTTAAACGCAGACGGTTGGAAGCCGCCGTTGGAACACCCCGGCGTTTGAACACAAAGAAGTTAAAAGATTAACTGTAACCTACCAATTTACTTTTCACGCAGATTCCACGTGTTCAACTTAAAATTGGAAATTTGTAGTGTATCTAGAAGCCGGTACTGCGAGGGGTTATGTAAACCGTTAATATGAAGTGTACACCTTTTCCAATCACCTTATTCAATTTTGAATATTTTTTACCTGGATATTAAGGCCTTACCAACCTTTTTATATTTAATTAGTTTCTATTCAAACATTATTATATTTTTTAACATGTGCCCTCTCCTCGAACTAAAGATTTCTAAAATTTCCCGGACTCCCCACCGTCAAAACTTAATCTACTAAAGAAAGTTGACTATCCTGCAATTACGAATATAAGGGCAATGGTAACATAATACCTACCATGATTTTTTTAAACTGGATACCAACTTTTAAAATACTTCAAATATGCGGATAATAGCAGAGCAAATTCCCTGGACCTCCATCGCATCAGTAAGATACAGTCCAACATACTCGCAGCGTAGCATACAAGTAAAACAAGGACGGATCAATTTTTTTGAATTTTCTTGGATTTTATTATATCCCCAGACATCTTATGATAGCAGTTCTTGCATATGCCAGGCGCATCGCTTCTCCCCAGACAATTTTTCCATAGATAAAACACTCCACTCTACAGACAATCCTTCATACCAAACCTTCTGAGGTCCCATCAATAACACCCGGTTACTCTTCAATGTGTTCTTTGAAAGAGAGTAAATGAAACCTGAAATTATTTGATTTCCTGCACGTATACGATACCCACACGTGTGGTAACCTGAGCCGTGTGGAAGTCGATGGTATTTATGCTTTCCAGTAATCGACTTCCTAACCCGGGGTTTTTCCGCTGCCACCACCCGTTATCGCAGTCAACGGGAACTGTTTTCTTCAGTTTACGCTCTTGTAGCGTAATCTCAATATACTTATAGTAAGGAGACGTGGGAGACAAACAAGCTCGCTCAAAGTTGAAATGAAAGAATTTTTATATTAATTATAAATAGTTTTAATTATGAAAGAAAAATTGTGACACTAATTTAGCCACCCAAATACAGCGTTCTTAATCGAGACACACAAGAAAAAAAATCGAAATAAACCGAACTCAATAATATATATAAAAAAAAACAACAAGAGAATTTAAGAAATCAAATAAACCGTCCAGTATGTTTTATGTTGAACGCTCAATGATGTTGTTCCTCTTCCAGTCTCAGAGAGAGGTTTTTAACAAATTAGACTTGTGTAACAACGTCAATTTAGTTTCCATCCATAAAAGTATACTTGACGTGAACATACATATATATTAAACAACAATAAAAAAACATTTAAATAAAAATCAATAAATGTGTACTTACAAAATGATGAATTATTAAGAGTAGGTAATCCTTTTAGAACAACAAAACTTAACTACACAAATAAAACCCAAAACTAAAAACTAAAAACTGTGAACCTCACAAATCACAATCACAAAATAAAACTAAACAAAACAAAATCTTCAATTTGTCAAAATCCCGACCGACATAGGTTCGACCCGAAACTTGAAAAAAAGAGGACTGGAGGTCTCCACAAAATGAGGGCTATTTATATTAATTTAAGGAAGGACTGATAAGGGTTAATTCTTATCAGTTATATTTTAGTTTTAAAACCTTTTGAATTGAATTAATTGATATTGAAAGAAAATTGCTATTAAATTAATTTTCGCACGTCAAAAACAAGTTCTTCCTTAAATTAATAAAAATATTTTAAAAAAATTTAAAAATTAAAAAAAATTAAGTTTAATACAGTGCTTCCAAAACAGTAACTCATAATTAACCAATTTATATGTAAACTCAAAAAAAATGTTGACGGTCACTGTTTTGAAAACACGATAATACATTGTACTTATAACTATCGTGTTAAACACACATCCTTTCTACAATGGGCTTATCGGTCTGGGTCCATGGTATAAAGTACCCTTAGATTAATTTTGAAACCAGCGCTTCTCAACTATATTTTGAAACTAAGTAATTATTAAATTTAAAAAATATTGTGACTATTAGTTGAGAATCGCTGAGGTTTACAAAACTTTTATTACTAATCGGCAGTGATAATATTAAGTCAAGTACAGAGGGCTTATTGTTTTAAAGTTATTGTTGTTTTCTAAAACCACAGGGTTGGATTTCATAATTTTATTATAATAGTAAAAATATAGTTTTAACTGTGGTTTTTTAATAAATGAAATCTGTCTCTGTAATTAACCCAATATGTGTAACACGATTATAAAAAAATAAAAGAAAACGAAGTGGAGGCGGTTTACTACACACGAATCAAAAGAGATCTTCCTCTAGAGAGAAAACCCTTCAACGGCTTCTGGATTATCTTACTACTGGAAGAAAAAGATGGTCGAGCATCGACCAAGTTCCATAGAAATGGACCCTGCAATTGAGCCATGCAAAGAACCCCTTCAGACCCACCTACCATTCTTGCCAATGCTACATACTCTTTTGTTGCTGAAGAAGCTTACTCAAAGAAGAAGCTATGGGAAATCAACACTCAGCATGTTCTCCAGAACAGACGACCACAACAGACCATCGAAGGCCCCTCGAAAGTCCACAAAGAGCCCCAGAACGTACTTAGATCTAGATGTTTTGAGCCTACGAAGGACATCCACCAAAACGTCCTTCATACCCCACTCCTTGGTGAACCCGTACTGATTGCAATACACAGAACTAACTGGATTTTGGATTTGAGGTGGAGGGCAATAATATTCTCCGAGCCATCCCACCTGTAGGATGAACTCCAGGATCTTGGCAGGTGGAGTGGAGATGTTTGTTTAGTCTGCCATGTCCAGTGAGAAATCCACCTTCTCGGAGGATGGTGGAACTTATTGAATATTGTGAGCAACGAAAAGAACACCTCATAATTGGATGTAACTCCAACTCCCATCATCCTGCATGATGAAGCGGTGATTGCAACAATCGAGGTAAGTCTCTATTAGAGTATATAATTAGTACGAATGTAGAAATACTTAACCGCGGAAACGACCCTATTTTTTATGTGTAACTGACAATGTCGGATCATAAGCATTTAAGTTGCGACAGTCGGAGTACAAAAGAATCATACGTCAAAAACAAGGTGAATCATGGAGAGTTTTCTGTAGTGGGGTTGAATCAACTACCGCTGCAGCACAACTAAAAAAGATCTTGTCAAAAGATCCACACCGGCAGCCTGGCAGCCTACGTCGAGAGGACGGCTCTTACACAGAGACCCTCACTGAAGCAGCTGAAATTTTGTTTAAAACACACTTTCTCGATAGCAAAACTGTCTTGGAGTTTGACTGGATCGCATTGACGAGCCGGTCATCGACCGAGGTAGATTGGGAGACTACAAAAAAAGTTGTAAAGGAGGACAAAATAATATGGGCAATTAAATCTTTCTGTCCCTTTAAATTGCCTGAGCTAGGCTGGGTACTACCAGCCCTACTACAGTGGGGCCTGGATCTAGTGCTCGGTCATCTGGTGCGGGTGTTTAGGGCGTGCATTGCGCACGGAACATACTGGAGGAATTGCGGAAGGCAAAAGTTGTTTTTATATCCAAGCCAGGTAGAAGTGACTACTCCCTCGCTAAATCGTTCAAGCCAATTAATCTCACATCGTTTTTATTGAAGACGCTGGAGAGACTATATGACAGAGATATTCATGATACGATTCTGACCCACAGACCGTTACAACCGAATCAACACGCGTACATCCCAGGGAGATCGACCAAAACAGCGCTCCACAAGGTAGTGGAGCATATAGAGGGGTCGATGGATTATCGAGAATCCACCTTGGGCGTGTTCATTGATATCGAAGGGGCTTTTGATAAAGCTACCTTTGAAAGCATGAGTGTAGCACTAAAACTTCATGGGGTACCCGCAACCATAGCGAAATAGATTCGTTTTGTATTGATATGGAGAGCTGTGGAGTTGGTGACACAAAAATTAAAGGAGTTGTTACAAAAGGCTGTCCTCGGGGGGAGTACTCTTCCACCTGCTGTGGAACATGGTGGTGGACGGCCTTCTCGTACTTGTGAACGATATGGGATACTATACCTTAGGTTACACAGATGACATTGTCATACTGCTCACGGGAAAATACGAGGAAGTCCTATGCACTCTAATGCAAGACGCCCTCAGAACGCTAGGATCAGGGTGCAAAGAAGCTCGTTCTATTTAAACTCGAAAAAGCAAGGCTGGCTTTCTGGCAGTGTCTGGGAACAATGGGACGATCATGGGGCTTGTCCCCAAAGATCACTTTCTGGCTCTATACCGCGGTTGTCAGAGTCATGATGCAAAACAGCATCTTTCCTACACCAAATCCAAGGAGTAGTCTGTCTGGGTGTAACTGGAGTAATGGACACTGGACAGAACTGGATAGAGATTTATTTATCGAAGAGAAGTCGTCAACTAAACCCTTCGTTTTAAATTTAAATTGAATTTTGTTTTGAAAAACAACATAAAACTTCAGATTTAATTCAATTTTGTCACCCTCAATTAAATATTCAACTAAAAAAATATTTACGATTATATTTTTGCTTATCAAACGCTCATTATGATAAGGATTGACCATGGAACATTGGAACCCCTTGATAAATTATTATTTATTTATTCTAAAGATTAAAGTCGGTTGAGAATTTATAGGTAGACATAATTTATTATACGTGTAAATCCCTTCTGTAAATATTTGACACACCCAAATATTTAGTGTTAATCTGCTATTTAGTATCCTATCAAACGTGTGAAGTTTCCTATGTACATATGGAAATTAATAATGGCAAATAGAGAAGTATCTAATACTGAAAGAAACACTGAGATAAATAAAAAGGTGTACGTTTTAATTTAGAATACTCTTGGTAAGTGTTTTCTCACTAGGCACATTGGATTATACAATATTTAAAATTTTACAATAAAATTTAATTTATGTTCTTGTCCGACTTCTATAATTGAAGAGTCTTCTGTATATCGTGCATAATATTGGCAGACTTTTGCAAACTAATAAGCTCTTCGTCAGTTAAATTTTGATGAATTATATCAGTCACTCCATTTTCTCCAAGTACAGCGGGCAACGACAAGTAAACATCATCTCCTATACCATGCAAACCCTATATATAAATAAACACATCATAATTACATAAATATTAAGACCTTTTTTACTTTACTAACCTTTACATATACAGAAATTGGATGAATCACTCCAGTATTTCTTAAAATTGAATTGCTTAGATTTGCAATGCTAAGTCCTATTGCCCATGATGTGTAACCTTTTAATTGGATAACTTCATTGGCACTTTGGATAACTTTCTCGTGAAGTTTTTTCCATTCTTCTGGATCCTCTTCAAGTCCAGCCAGAGGGTTTAGCTCGCGAAGTTGCACACCTGCAATATTGACATCGGACCAAACGGCAACTAAAAAATAATTAAATTAAATAGATATTTTACGTCTCTAAATTAACATTATTAAAATATATTTGTTACACTTACCACTAGAATCTCCATGTTCGCCAATTATATATCCGTGACAACTTGTGGGAGCTATACCTAATTTCTCAGATAGAAAGAATCTAAATCTCGATGTATCTAAATTGGTCCCTGATCCAATAACTTTATGTTTTGGTAATCCGCTAAGTTTCCAAGCAATATACGTCAAAATATCCACTGGATTGGAAACCATTAAAATAATAGTATTTGGAGAATATTTTACTAATTGAGGTATAATTCCTTTCATTATCTGTACGTTTTTGTGAACCAAATCCAATCTAGTTTCTCCTTCGCGTTGACGCGCACCAGCTGTTACTATACAAATACGCGAACCAGAAGTTATGGAATAGTCTAAAATTTATGGAAATATTGCGAATTAATAAGAATGTCTTCGTTTTGGTAATCAATGAAAGCATACCCGTACTAGCATGAATTTTAGCATTATTTAGGAACTGAGAACCATGTCGGAGATCCAGCAGCTCTCCTTTCAACTTGTCTTCCACCACATCTACTAAAGCCAAGTCATTTGATATATTCTAAAGCAATAAATCAATTAAATAAATACAAATAGGCTAAAATCACTAGAATTGTTAAAATAAATCCTTACCTGAGTAAGAATGCTAAAAGCACAAGCTAAGCCAACTTGTCCTACTCCAACTACTGTGATCTTATTACCAGAAGATACAACTGGTGGTGACACAGAAGTGAGAAGAGCGCTCCTTGTTGCTGATTCTGGAACAGGTTTGTAACCGAACATTATTAATTCTCAATTATCGATACATTCAATTATATGGACAAATGATTCTAGGTGTTGAATGGGACGGCAAAAGAAAACCTACACAATTATTTAAAATATGTCATAATGTTGACAGTGCCTAACATAACTAATAAACCCATTATTAGCATGAACCACCTATGTGTATTATCTATGCAAAAATTTAAATTGTTAGTCTAAAGCATTTCAGCAGTTTTACAATGGCAGCAGTTGAACAAGATTGTCGTCTTAATATTATTATTAAAACATTTAAAAAAGGATAGTACGATAATCTTTTAAAACGTAGTACAAATATAATAATTTATAACTTTGTCTTATTTTGAAAAAGGTTTATTTTAGATTTTGGATTTAGTTTCAAGCTGATTTAGTTACAAGATCTTAAATTTATATTTTTAAATTTTTACTTGATAATATTCCAAAATAAATTTTCAAGTAAAATACAAATATTTTTGTGCCTCTACTTTTTATTGACTTATTTATTAACTTGAATAATATATTATACAATTTATTATAGTAAAATACTTGCATTATTAAAATATTGAGATAAAAATTTGGAATTGTCCATTCCATGTGAAATCAAGTTTATCGTAAAATCGTAATAGATAAACTTTATACTAATAATTTTGTTGTAATATTTACATTTCCAAGTGTATTTATCAATAACAAACAATATTAAAATAGGTTTTATACTTTTTAATAATTATGGTTTTCATAGCATATAAATTCATGACATATACAGGAAAAATCAATTTTTTATGGTGTACCTACGTATAGGAGCATTTGAAATTCGTTAAATATTATTAGTTACAATTACAACTTTAATTGGTACAATAAAAAATGATTACGATGTTGATTAAATATAGCACAATTGAAGGTAGCCAATAAAATATACTGGCATTCTAATTGTATCCAAAAGAAAAAGAAACGTAAATTTGAAAAAATATTTTAGAACAATTTAAAAGATTTATCTAAGACAAACTTATTTTTACTATTATAATATTAACAGAACAACTAATTTTTTAAGAGGTTTTTATAGTATATCCCCAATAATATAATATAGGGGTACCTACATATCTATAATACTTATATTATATATTTAAAAATGACAAAACATGTATTGTATTACAGAAATTTAAATTAATTTGTTATATTTGAAATTATTCCCAAAAATTTAAGTAAGACATGCAAAAAAACTTTGAACTTACCACACATTTGGATATCGTCAGATGAATTACCCATTTTCAACCACCAAGTAGTATATAAGTAGTGAGAGTTAAGGTCACCTCTGAAAATTACAACACATTACCACAATTTCCTCAACATTACGCGCATGCTTGTATTTTCATAAAAGTGATTTACCTGTAATAATAACAGTTTACTTATCCAGAAATATAAATTTGTTACGTGTTATACTGCATGTAACATCAATATCGATGATCAACATTAATTTTTTTTTCAAAATTCAAATGACACTAAATATTGATAAAAAGGCACTAAAACGGAAACTATGAGCATGGGCAATATTACCTAAATATTATCGACTGCTTTAATATAAGTACACCGCTGATTCACACAGCATAGGTCAGTGACTGAAAACTATTGATGTTAGCTGGAATTTTACTTGTTTTTACGCATGTATATTTCGTTCAAATATAAAGTGGCAATTTTGGAACTCGACTATCTTTGTGTAAGAATGCACCAATATTATTTGTTCATATCAGTTTCATATTCAAGTATGCGAACCTACTCTGTTTACTGAAAATAAAAATACATAATAATATTAATTTTTATAAATTTTTTCGACATGAATTTTATAGAGGAAAAAAGCAGGGATATTTTTATTTATTTTTTGTTAATTTCTATATTAAGTATATACGCATATAACACTAAAAATAAGAAAAGCTAGAGAAAATTTCATCTGGATAGCATAAAAAAAGCACTCAACAAAACTCTTATTAACTATTTATAACACAGATATGTTTCCAACAGATTTTATCTAAATATTTATTCAGCAGTCTAGTAACGAATAATATTGAAAAATTCCTATAAATAATTGCTTTTAAAGAAATTTAAAACTTATGAAAAAAGTTCACTTTAAATGAAATGACGAATAAAAAGAAATAAAATTTTCTTTTTCTTACGGGGCACCCCGCAGGCAACAGAGATGTTATTAGTATATACTCCATAGTCTATAATATAATTGGATGTTAATTTGAAGATCCGAAATGAGTAATACAAACTTTTTATAAAAATTGTTAGATAAGAATTTACAATTTTAATTGAGATTTAAATGATTTCGGTATATTAAGTTGCCTATGTATTGTAAAACTAAAATTGCTAAAATGCTATTCTCGGTTTTTATTACGAAAATTATACAAGAGGCGGCCTCTCAACCTGAACTATGTAATAATTAATAAACTATTTTCAAAGTTAGAAACTTTTAATGCTAGGGCAGGGGTGGCCAACTTTAGTGTAAGTACATAAAATCTACTTTGTATCTTAAAAATGTGTCGCGATCGACTTTTTTGTTCCTCACCCCTTAGTTCGGTATGTTAGTTAATGTCCTTTTTTTTAGCTTTTTCGCTTTTTTTGTTTTAGCAATGCTTGCTTTTGGTTTTGCCAATACCTACGACCTCTTGCAAGATTGCAAGACGTATTGGCTACGTCCTAGAGGATAGTAAGTAGTATCGTTAAACACGAAATGAAATTTAGCAACTTTTTTTATAAAAACTTTTTCCTACCTTATCAAAACATATAGTATATTATGTAAAATTGGAAAATTAGAATTTTCAACTGACAAAAAGGCATATTATAAATATTATACACTTTACAATGCATACTAAAAAATAGTACCACACCTTAATAAATGTTGTTTAATTAATTATGTTGCAATTTTACTTGTTGTTTTAAAACAATTTTTTTATAAGATTTATTTAGGTATTGTAATTAAGTACGAAAAAACGTACATCCCTTTGTTTAAAAATTATATAAGTATTATAAAATTTTAAATATTTTAACGAGAAAGATTGTCAAGGTAACAAATTTTTGATAAATACAATACAACATGAAAAAATATGGAAAATAATAATAATAAATATAATGGTACAATAATTGCTCTATATTATCTGAATTGAAAAAGTTTGCAAGTGCTATTCCAAAATTTATTGAAAATCTTTTAAATAAAAATAAAAAATAATATGGTTATTATTTAGTTACATTGAAACTAAAAGAAATATAGAAGATATGGAAAAGTTATCATTCATACTTTTGTTAGGCTATGTTAAATCTAAGAGCTGTACGATGGTACTTCTAGTATTTTAATTCAACATACATTTTAATGCAATTACTCCTATAAATATAAAATCTTTTCAAAAATAACTTAATAGAAAGTTTAATTAATTAAATTTTAACGGTAAGTATAAATAAACATACCACACTACTATGGAGAAAGCCGGACTAGAAATATTTGAATATTGAAGGAAAAAAAAATTGACACAATAAAAATTATTCCTCACCTACAACAACTATTTTTTTAATGTGTTCGATTGATGCCTTGCACTCGGAATAGTGAATTACTAAATTTTGGTTTGAACATCTTCAGGATTTTAAGAAAATTTGTACTAATAGAGTAACCCTTAATCCACACAATAGCAAATAACGGTGTTATAAGAAATGCACAACGAATGACTGTTCCACAGAATTCAAAATACTGCTTAGGATGCGGAGTAACTTTTGTTTGATTAATAACGGTTTACCTTGTTTCCTAACTGCAAATCGTTGCACCTCTACTTGGCAAGCACCTGAACCGATTAAATTTTTACAAGATGTGCAAAGATTTCTGTTTATCTAAAGGTTATCTATTATCACCTTGTTAATTTCTATTTTCAATTCGATCGTATTAGCACCAGACGATATTATTTTGACTATTTTTTGATTATTTATTTTAAAAAAAATGTAGGCCCATTTTTTTAAGTGTATTTATAGCTCTCAGAATATTGTGAATCGTTACAGTGGTCTTCAAATTGGATCGATCACAGTGTAGGGCAGACCGAGGCGAATCGGATCAATGTTTCTTTATCGGTAAAAAAGTTACTAAAAACGATTTTTTTTATAGGTCTACATATTATCGTTAAACCTTGAGCTTGAATTTGATATATAATGTAATAAAACATAAACATAACATTGTTTATTTCACAACGAAGAAATGAAGATCAGAGAATTTTCCGATTCGCCCCGAAATTGGGGGCGAAATGGATCATTTGTTTAGGTCTTAAAAAATAGAAATAATACAACTAATTCTTGGAAATAAATACAAATAAAACTAAAAGTTAAAAATTAACAAACCTTTTGTAATTAATATATTATAGAAAAAAATATTTAATTCAACACAGAATTCGCAAGTAAAAAGATCCTTTTTGATCTTTTGACCCTTTTGACCGAATTTTTCATTGCGATAGATGCAAAGCCAGTCTCTAGATGAATTGATGATATTCTTAATATTAATTCCCAGTGTTGCATTATCTTTTTTAATTGACTTTATCGAATAAGCTTTATTTGATTTATTTTTTACTTTGTTCACTTTCTCTATCCTTTCTAGCATTTTTTAATAGAATATGCCCTGTTTTCAAAAGATGTCAAATGTAAAATCGGTTTTTTGGAAACTTTACATTTCTTGAGGCCATGATTTGTTAGTCGATTTACGATTATAGTATATGTGCGAATCATCTACAGGAAATAAAAATTAACGTGATTTTATAATAGCTATATAAAATGTCAAACAATTTCATGATCCGAATCATACCAAAAAAGTTGATCCGATTAGCCCCATATATCAATTTCATAATATACATACGTACATTGGCTTTCACGGAACTACCTTAACAATATTATTTGATTATTTACTCGACTAGTTCAGCAAATTATACATTTAAAAAATTATTATAATTTGCATAAGTTTCAACATACCTTTTTGTAGTAATAAAATTGCAAAAGTGAAGCCGCAATTTTTTCGCCCTATGATCCGATTCACCTCGGTCTACCAATGTATAACATAGAAACTAATTTGTGTAAATTATTCGAAATAAATTCATAAATAAATTCATCGAAAATATTTCAAAAAAACTCACAATAAGAAAAAAACATCAAAATTGTTTAAATTATTATTATTCAGAAAACAATTATTGTGTCTCGTGCAGTGTTTGAAACACGAACGTCGCTAAACCTCATTACGCACTATTGATTGAATGTTTATATTCATATTTAAATAAAATCAATTATATCGTTCCAGACTGCTTTTTTGAATGCCAATAAATGTATCTGTACGTCTATGGTAGAAGATTGCGCGAAATAATTAAAAAAATTACTCACCATTATACCACACAATGAAAACAATGAACTAAACTCGGAATCCTTAAGGATTATACATACTCATGTTACTACGTTTAGCTATTAATACTAACAAAGTCGCCGAAACAATAAATTGTAAATAATTTCACTAAGTTTCTCATATTAATTAGATTTATTTTTATTTTAACAAGCAATTAAATAAGTATGTTAAAATTTTAATAAGAAGCATATTATTTCTTATCTTATGCTAATAAAATATAGGCAAGTCATTTTACGTTTTATTATTTTTATTTTTTTCGAAAGAAGTTAGGCAATTATTTTTTTTTACTGAACTGTAGGGTAGATAGTTTAAGATGATTAACCTTGATATAAGCTACTAAGGTGCAATAGTTTTTCCAGAATTGAGTTACAAAGTAAACCTTAATATTGTCTAAAGTATCCCGAGGTACTGGGATTCTCATATCAACTGTTTTCAGTGGTATTAACATACTAAGTCATGTACAGCAAAAAAATCACTAACAAGGCCAAAAATTCAAACATGTGCATTGTATCCCAGTGTCCACACCATCCCCAGTTTCCCCTACCTCCAATTATAAACTTTTAAAAATTTTAATATGTTATATCAATCGTATCATTTTTAAATTAATATGGACACTTATTAAGAGTATTTAGCTTTATTTTTCATGTTTTGATCATTCGAAATGACCCCGTATATTTTTGATACATCAGGACGCACTGCTCGGTGCCGCTATCGGAGAATTCTAACACAACGCAATAATTTATTAATTAATTTGTATTTATACTGACAACTCATATAAGACATAAAATATTAGGTAGCAGCTATGGCTTTTACTTAAAACAACAAAATGATATTTATTATCAACCATACATTAAATTGACAACACATTTTGATAACTTCAATATTAAATTAATATAAAGTAATTTTATAGGTTCAATAATTAATGTATCTAAAAAGCACATCCAAATACGGTCCGTGAACTTTAAAAATGTAATGACCCGTCAAAATTGTTAAACTATAAGCAAAAGCAATCTGATGAAGAACAAGTATGTAAATAAGTGAAAGAAAAATTGAAGCACGTCTATAAAATAACAACAAGTTAGTTGGACTGTTGAACAAAAACTAATTGAAAGGATTTCGATGTTCTGATCAAAGTAATCATTTAATTGACTATTAATCTAATGAGTACAATGTTAAACCATTTTAACTGGATAATTATATGTCTGGTTATAAAGATGTCGAGAAAAATATTTTAATTATGTCCTTATATTTGTAACTTAAATGTTAGAGTTGTAAACGCCAAAAAATGTAACTGACATTATTATAAACACTCCATATTTTAATACACCAAATGAATTTAATTAAAAAATATACTGTACACTATAAAATAACTTAAACAAATTGTATATTCTGCTGCATTTCATTTCATTCATCTCCCTCTTCTTCAAGCACATCTTCTCCTAGCACATCTTCTCCTCCGCCTTCTGCTTCTTCTTCATCTCCTTCTTCCTCTGCTCCTTCTTCCTCTGCTCCTGCATCTCCTCTTTCATCTTCTGCTTTAAATTTTAATGTATCAAATTGTATATTTTTCTGTATTTCATTCAATCCATCAGCCGAATTTTGAAGCAGATCTTTTTCTTTCTCGCTTAAGTTCTGACGTACAATGTAACACACTCCTTGTCTGCCAAGGACGCAAGGCAACGATAAGAACACATCTTTGTCGACGCCGTGACGACAACCCTGAAAATAGAAAATTAATTTTAATATTTTAAAATTTATGTAGTACCTATAGGTTCACTAAAAATGATTGACCTTGACAAGTCTTAATTTTGTTGTACTAGATGAAGTTTTCTGTATATAAAATTAGGTAATAATGTAATTTAGACCTTAATAAGTTAGTACCTGAAGAAACCGACTGAGTTAATATGTTATAACTGCAGCACGTTATCAACAATTTCTCCAATAAAAGTGAAGAAAACATTTCATGCATAATCTTTGTACATATAAGTCGTTATAATATCTTATTTTACGATTGTTTCATACTATATCCTATATTGAAATTTAACATACAATTTTCTCAGTGTAGCAATGTCGGCCGTTCATATAGTAAATAGTGTAGTTCGGGTTACACTAGGACTGTAATAACAAACACCGTTATTAATATTAAATAAATTAATGACCGACGAAGGTGGTTATTAGCTCAGTAGTTAGCCGAACAACTGTTGACTCTAAGGTACCCGGTTCGAATCCGGAAAGAGTCGAAAACTTTCAGATAACCGCCTCCGTGCTTCGAAGAGTACGTCAAGCTGGCGGTCCCTCCTGGGTTGAGGGCACTACTATAAGTTAATGATCCTGTCCAGCAATGGATAGGGAGGCTATCAAAGAAAGAAAAGAGGAAATAATAGAAATAAATTAAAATGTATAATTATATATTGCATATTATATAATAAACCACTGGTGGCTTTCCATGCGTGATAGGTGTGATATTTGCATATCTGTTGAATTTTAAAGCTATAGAAAAATTATTACAAAATGGAAAATAAAGATTATATTAAATTAAAATGATATTCCAAGATATGATTACGTAGTATGTGGTCAACGTTAAATTATAGATCCTGCTTGATCTACAGGAATTGCACCACAATTATAGACACAGTTTTAAATTTGCTCCAATCTAATACCAGCATAAAAACCATCGTATTGACGATCCTTATAAAAATCGATTGATTAAAAAATTATAAATTGAGATTGCTTGGAACTGTAATATTTGGTTTTAACAATGCACAGATTTGCACTAGCTCTTTTTGATTGCAAAAATGGTATATAAAAGTTAAATTATTTGATTGGAACATAGAAGCTAATCGTCAGATTTTAATGAAAAACTAGTGCAAACTGCTAATTAGTCTGAAGTAAGTAAATTGTACTATTTAGTATGTACCGTAAAATATAATTTTACTACATTATGTAATAGTAAAATATTGCTGTAGCTACCTATATTTATCATGTTACATGGGTTGCCTAGTTTTCATACAGATTTGTAAAATATAATAAAAATTTAAATTGTTATTATAATATTAGTGCAGTCAATAGGTATACCTATATTGCGTGGAAATAAAAGAACTTCATCTACCTTAATTTCAATTTCTAATGCCCGGTTTCTTCACTCATATAGATAAACTGCCGACAACTTGTCGGCAGTATATACCACCGACAAACAAATTTTCTTATTTACATACTAAAATGTAGGTTATAAAGATTAATAAGATGAACTGACATAAAATTACCACGTGATGCTTGTGACATAATATTATGTTCAATTTAATGTTGGAAAATGTATTTTTAAGATATCCCTACGATTTTTGTCCGCTACTTTTACTATAGCGAAAGAAACAAAAATTTATTTTCTCGGCGGTATTGTCGGCAGCTTACCTACGAGTGAAGAAGCCGGGCATAACTAGAATAACAAAAACCAAATTGTAATTATTGCATCTTGTATTTTGTATTATATTCTTTTGTCCTTAGCATTTCCCACTTGAAAATATTATATATTTTTCTAATAAAAATTAAAGGAGATAAGAACGCAACAAGAAAAAAATTACCTGAACATAAATTCTAAGACTTTTGCCACAATTGCGGTGTAATTTTTTTTTAATTAATGGACCCGTTAAAAGAAATTGTGACGTCACAATCATCAAAGTTATAGATCTACCGGTACGGTTTATGTGTAAGAAGTTAAGATTGTAGTGAAACGAATTCATTGGCTTATACCATTAATTTTGTACCTATACCTATTGTATTCCAAAAATAAGGTGATTTCTTAATAAATTGAAGTATTTCAGAGTATAATAGTAATTTAACTAAATTTTAACTTAACCACATAAGTTTCGGTTTCGGTTACGGTTACCTTTCGAAATATCACTTGCGGAAGGTAAACAATTATTGGAATAATAATTTAAAAATTCATATTTCTGAATGGCTTGAGTTTTTAAAGTAAAACATAAATAGTTAACTAAAAAATTTAAAACTTCTGGAATATGTTCAATTTTAGTAAAATTTTCGATTTTTCACGCCAGAAACAAACACTTAGTTATTGCGTGTAACCGACACGATGTAAGTAATTTCAGCAAGGCTTTTTAAAGATTGCAGTTGCAGTAAGAGCAACTGTTATCATCTTGCCATAAATTTAGTTTAAAATGAATTCCGGTAATTTAAAAACTTTAGCCGAAAATTTAAAAAGGGATTCCTGCCATTCTAGGCCCGTTTCGCAATTTATTTAACTTGAAATTATATTTTCTAGTTGGATGAAAAGCCACGAAGCGCATTATCTGATATTAATTAAATTATACAATACACACTTCTCTAGTTAGTCCGTTTGATTATTATTCAACCAAAAGACGGTAAATTTAAATTCATAAAATTTTAAATATTAATTTAAATAAAATTTAATGTTTTTGAACAAATGTCGTAGAAGATAATATATTTTGGATAAAATATTATCTGTAATACATAGATTCGTAGTTTGTAAAAAATTTAATTTTATCTTTTTATTTTTTGATTGTGTTGAACGTGGATTTCTTCTTTATGCGGAGGACAGGCCTCTATATGAATTTATTACATCTAGTAGTTTTATTGCGGATCATAAAAAAAAAAGTTTTTCAGTGTACCGACCTCCAGTCAGTCAAGATTTGAGTTTTTGAAGTAATATAATGCTTATTGTTATATTATATCGATATAACCTGATTATTTTTGTTATTATTATTCAATAGTTTATTATTGCTCTAGTCAAAAAGGTTAATTATTACACAAATTAATTTTTCTCAAAAGAATTTTGCGAAAAGAGCGTAAAATGTCTAATACAATTATTGGTTGTATTTCAATATAATTTGCTGCGTGACCTACGCATTAATTACAATTCTTAATTCGTAATGCTTCACTAATTTCTAAAATGCTCTATAAATTTGTCAACATTATCTATTAACAATCGCTGGAACAGCATAATAGCATTCCTTTGACATTTGAAACGTACTAAATTAATTAAATTTTATTAATTGTATTACAACTTACAGTTATGTGAGTTGAAACAGGAAAACATTCTCTTGTATCATCCAAAATTGCTTTGACTATTCGTGCCACGCTTAAAGCAATTCCCCACGAACCGCAAGTTTTTAAATGTTCAACTTCACATTCGCTAACAAATATAAATAAAATATATTAAAAACCGCTTTAAAAATCGGCAAATAATAAATTGTTACGATTTAACACGACCAAAAATTGTATGAAATAATAAACAAAACAACTTTCCAAGTATGGAGATGAGTTGCTTTGTCAATTAAGAAACCCCTTCGGGATATTATCACAGCAGGGTTAAAGTGATTTATAAAATACTTAACGAAAACTATTATTTTATTATTTAAATTCCTTTTAATAGAATTCGTATTAGATACAAAAATAAATTAAAATGGATTATTGATTACCCATCGACTACTTGTCTATGAATGTTAGTCCAATCTTCCGGATCATCGTCGGTGCCAAGTTCACGATTTACGTCCCTTAATCGAACACCCGAAACACTCACTCCTGACCAAACTGGTACTGAAAAATAGTAAACAATTTTGTTAATTTCATCCAACATTATAAATGATAATGGTAAGAACTGACGGATAAACTAATTGGAAATCGAATCTATGATTCTGTGATTCAAAATGGAACTCTCTATATGCACTGCATCAAGTACCTGTTGTAGGTACATTCACATATAAATAAATTACAAATTTATCTTCCAACCACACTTAGCAAGTAGTAAAAAATTTAATTATAACCTGTGGTGAATACTTGCGACTGACAACATAAAAGTCACCATTTCACTTGTTTATCTTCTTTGCAATAATAATTATTTGATTTTTATGAGAATTACATTCTGCTGTGCCTTAGGTAATATCATTTTAACTTGTCATTATAATATATAGATGATAAGTTAATTGAGAAGTGAAGATTTTCGTAAAAATTTATTATTAAAAAATAATAATTCAAGCGGCTTTAAGGATGTATAGGAGATACAATCGGAGACAAAAGTATGTAAAAATTGAAATATCACGAATATTTACCTTTTGTGTATTTTAAGACATTTTTTGAATGTCATAAATAATATATAATAACCAAAGTTATAAAATGTATCATGAAAAGCTTTTTTCTTTTAAAATCGCATTATTTTACTGAAATGACAAAAATTTCATTTATTTCAAGAATAATTTTGCGAGTGACTGTATCTGGCAGTCTAACCTCACAAAATAATTTTTTTTTCAATAAAAATTGATAATTGTTATTGTAAGATGCATAAAAACCTAAAGAATTATGATATTTATAATTCCCCTAAATTTTTAACATATTTAAGGCCCTTTTAACGTCGCTATCTAGTAAAACTAATGAGAATATCAAAAATTATATGGAGTTATAATTAATTTCTCAGGAACGGTGTAGTAAACTATAATTAAATTTTGCTAAAACTTTCTTCTATTTACCAACAATAACTATAGAAAATTTGGAAAAAATCAGACCTTTTTTTCGGTATGTTTTAATCTATTTTATTCGATAAAATGTTGTTTTTCTTATGAAAAATAAAATGGTTTTCACTTTTCAAGCTTTCCTTAAGATTTTACTTAAAATTTTTTTAAAGAAAAGTATTTTACTCTTTACACCTTGTGATTTTCCCTAATAGCCGACTCCCGAGGAAAACCATACATGTGATTTTAACGAATCTTAAGAAAATAAGAAGTGTTAAATTAAAACTGCAAGAATTACTAAACGGTGTAGTGAATTGATTTAAAAAAATTTTCACTAAACCATGAAGTCACTGAAGACATGAGTACCAATTTTCATCGATCTCAGACCTTTTTTAATTTTATTTATTTGTCTCCTATACATCCTTAATTTAACATGGCATTTGTTTTGATTTGATGTTTGGTTTTTGTTTTTTATTTTATAATTTCATTACTGAATTTTACGTTTACAAAAATATTTAAAAATATTTTTTGTTTTATTAATTTTAATAATTTAAAAATTCAATTTTTGCTTATATTTTTTTTTAAATATTCTTCACTTACGGTTAAAATTCTTTTATTTAGATATTTCTGTAGAAGTTTGTATATTATTCAGTATAGTATTATGATTAGCAATTAAAAAAAGCAAAAATTTTGTTATTACATTTGCCCGTTTATTAGCAGACTGAAAGATTTAATTTATGGCTAGATAATATAGGTATATAATATTATTAGTTATGGCCATATAATAAAATTTAAACATAAAATTACTTTAATATGTTGCATATAGCACTTGGTGTCTATAATAGCTAATGTTTTAAAAAAATTAAATGTAACTACATAAATATAGAATACAGACTAAAATATCAATTTTTCTAAAAAAATTTATTAAATTTTTGCTTTATTTTTTAATTTTCTAACCTTACCCCCTCCACTGTCGAATTTAAATATTTAAATAACAATATTCCCTATGCCGCACATCAAATGAAAACTATTCAGTAAAACTATATTCAGGAGCTGAAGATAGAGTGAAGCAAAATAAGTTTGAAGAAGTTTACATTAGAAGAATGAAAATCTAAAGGTGAAGAAGAAGAACTCAATAAACATTAATAATTTTAATGATTAAAAAAGTTAACAAAATAGTACAGCATCTACTATTTAAGAAATACATATTTTGATGAATTTTACTTGAAAATTTTATAATTTCTCTACACTATATCATCATCATTAATACAATATCGATGTTTTGTTACAAGACAAAAACTACACAACGATTTGCGATCAGACAACACGTAATAAATTGAACACGTGCATATTAAAAATTAAAAAAAGCTTACCACTATTTCGTCCCTGTTCGCCAATAACAAAGGCATGTAGACTATTTGTAGAAACTCCTAACTTTTGAGCCAATAAATGTCTAAATCTTGCACTTTGCAATATTGTGCCAACGCCAATTACCCGGTGAGGTGGAAAATCGCTACATTTCCATGCCACATAAGTCAAAATATCAACTAAGGATGGATTGATTTCTTAAAATAACTTTGTATCGAGTGTTTTTATTAATTTACCAGGGTTAGTGACAATTATTAAAATTGCATCTGGACTATAACGAACAATTTCGGGAATAATTTCTTTAAAAATATTGCTATTCATCTCAACCAAAGTTTCTTTATTCCTTTCAGCACCAGCGCCAGCAGTAATAATGCAGATTCTTGAATTGACCGAAGTCTCGTATTCTAAAAAAAAGGAGAGCTTGATAATAACTTTTTTCGAAAAAAAAACAAAATTAATGAGACAATTTGCACAGAATAACTTCTTTTATTACTGGAAGCGGACATGTGTATCTATTTATTAAGTGGGCGTCTCCAAAAAGCAAAGCAGGTTTAAATGCTAATGCATAAATGTGTGTACATTCTTAAGTAAATATTTTTATAAATATTCATGAAAATACAAATATTTTAATAATTAAATAAATTCTTTAAAAATTAAGATGTCTTAATGGCAATAATAAGTTAGGAATTACGTTCTCTCAAATTGTAAATTAGTAAATCATCAAAAAAAGGTAGGTATTGAGTGACAGAATAATTTAGTTTAATTTCTTTCTAATTAATATTAAGTTATTTATTACAACACACTTAACAGTAATTTATAGAAGATGGAAATAAATTTTAAATGATTCGAATAGATTCTTTCTTATACAGGGTCCGTCAGGCGAAATTTTACTTATAGAAAACCATTCTGTAAAAGGAATCTCAACATACAGTAGCGCTCAAATGTAAGTTGGCAAACAGTTTTTTCTACAAGAACTTTTTTATATGTATTTCAACATTTTTGTAATATTATTTTTTTAAAGGCTTTTAAATTAAAGGGTATAAACCTAACTTTCTATATTAATAATAAAAGTTCTTTTAAAAAACTGTTTGCCAACTTACTTTTGAGTGCTACTGTATTGTATAAATATATAATTTAAAAAAATACTTCATATTAAAATATTTTATTTCCCATAGTTAAATATAATTTTAAAAATACTTCATTCATTGGCCACTTTAAGATATTGAATTTACTAGTGTATGGTGAGGGTCGGATTTAAAATATTTTGAAAAAAATCATAGAATTCTGTTTTTTTTTTTTTTTTTAATAATACATTGCTGTATTTTCTTTTATCAGATTAACCTGTGCTGGGCAGGCACAATATTTACACAACAAACGGTCTAAATGTGGATATATTGACGAATTATTGGATGTACAAGCTGTTTCTTTATGGGTTAAAAAACTTTTTACTCGACATACAGAATAAATCCCATGATCAAATTGAATCAAATATATTGAGAAGTATAGCTACATAGCAGGTATGTAGAAAGAAGTAAAAATTTTTCATAATATCACATTTATAATAATTGCAAAGCAGAAGCGTAAAAATGCTTTTAAATAATTTGCGAAAAATGTAAAAATTTAAGTTCGTTATTATGGTTTTACATAAAAACTAAAATGAAAATACAACCACTAGGAATGTGTACACAGAGGTGTAATTAACATGTTTCACTATTCCTTGAGGGATTACCCAAAAAAGTAATTTATTACGAGCAATAGTCCCCATATACCAAAATCCTAAATTACCAATAATTATGTTATAAATAACTTTAAGCGTATGGAACTCCTTGATTACTAAATTTGACAAGATTAATGTGTATTTACAATAAAAATAGGTATAAAATCATTGAGGTAATGTCCAATTCAAATGAAGCAAGGTTTCTTGCCTGCCTAACATGGCAATCGTCTGGAAATCAACTCCAGTTCTGCATATCATGCGTCATTCATGCAATTAAAATATTTATTTTTTTCAATCTTGACTTCAACAATTTCGAAAAAGGTTAGCGTTTATCCTACTTATTTGACTTCTTCGCGTATTTTCTTTAATTGGTCAAAAAATTCGAACCTGTTGTATGCATTAAATTGACTTAATGAGTGTTAGTTACAATGACATTGCTCTCCTGGAATAAGTTGTAGTAGGCAGTTACATTTGCTATTAACCGTAAGAAGACCGAATCCTGCTATTTTAAATGTTTTAAAAATTTGTTATGTTGTTACGGTTTTCTACTAACTAAAAATATAATTACGTGTGCTAGAAGTTATTTGTGGGTTGTCCAAATACATAGTTGCATGTTGAATATCTAACATCTCTCCTCGAGCCAATTTTTCATTTTGGTCTATTAAAACTAGTTCAGACGTTATCTTCTACAAAATAAGAGAGCAATATAGTAAGAAAATAATAACCAACAATATGATTTCTTACCTGAGCAAGAAGTGAGAAGGCAATTGCAGTTCCTACAGTCCCTGCACCAATTACGGTTATTTTATCACGGCATCTTTCCGAAGCATCCCCAGCTGGAGAAACGTTCGTCATTAAAGCATCTATCGTACTGGTTAACATTTTCGACTGAAATGAAAAATATCTTAATTTTGATATGAATACCTTAGAATTTGAAAAACTAAATGATATGACGTCGAGAAATATTTCAATTTCCCCGATCCGTGAAAATTACAAGATAGAATATATATTTTCATCGCTATGGCTATGGTAAATAAAAATATAGTAATTTTATGAGAAATGCTATAAAATCCAAACAGATATAATATTATGTATAATGTACTATAATTTTATTATAGGTACATAATATATTGGTTACAAATTTACAAAAGTGAGATTATTTAATTGCATAAACTGGTTTTTTTGGCAGCAGTTTGATAACTTTTTTGAAATAAAAAAACCAAACTATTTGGTTGTGTAGGTAAAATATCATCATATATTATAATTATATCAGATAACATTTCAGTTTTACACTATAAACTAATTAATAGCATGAATAAAACTGTAAAGAAGATTGTTTTTCACTGCACTTACCCAACATAAATCAAGATCTTCACGTTATGCGTTGGATGCAGATACAAGAATGCGACATTGTGCTACGTATAGCATAAACCCACACAAACAGGTTAATAAATTACCGGTAACTTTTAAAGAATAGAAATTTGACAAGTAAATGTACATCGCTATCCTATGATATATAATAAAAAATCATGTACCTAAACCTCCTAAACGTTTAGCCGACGATCGGCTTTCAAAGCGCACAATTTTACATCATTCGATAAACCAAATTTTGATAACAAAATGATTAATTTTTAAATACATAAGTGCATCGATATCAGAAACACTCCTTATTTGTTCTTTGTAATAAATTTCAACATTTTAAATGTTATGGGCGCTCCACACTCTCGCGAGAACATCGCGAGAACGCGAGAAAAACACGAGAAACGAGAGTGTGGATACCTTTCTCGCGTTCTTTGCAGGCTTCTCGCCTTGTTCTCGCGAGAAGTTCTTGCGAGAACCTCTGCGAGAACGCGAGAAAATGACGAGAAACGCGGGGGTGGAGCTGATTCTCGTGTTTATTCAGGTTCTCGCCTTGTTCTCCGCTTTTTGTCGGTTTTTTAACTCGAGACAAAGGAGTCGAGAACGCTCCATCAGCGGTTTGCCACAAATCTCTCCTTTCACTTTCTTGCATTTTGCAAGATGCAAAATAATTTTGATGTGTAAGAGAGAGACAAGGACGTTTTCAGTGTTTTACTGCAGGCACCGACGTGGCTAGGATTAGTAATTAAAAAAATGCGTGTGTAGTAAAACACCGATAAAAGCGCAAATTTTGGCTAACTTAATTCAGTTTTTATTCAAATACATATCTAATATTTTGGTAAAAACAAAATAGCTTAGAATGTACTTTCTACTTTGGACTTTCGAGATTTTCCAAAAAAAATTTTTTCGGTCGGCTTTAATTTTTTACAAAAGCAACGATTAATTGCAAAAAATTACAATTTTATCTATATTTTATTTTTAAAGCTGTAAATTTTTAGTTGCTTCTGCGATGTGACGTGCCTATTGGTGTGGTCCGTGGTTATTAAAACTTTTTAGTTTTCCAAATAAAAATTGACAACCCACGAAATACGTTCTATCGATAAAATTAAATACGACGATTAATCGTACAAATTAAAGCAAAAAAAATTTCATTCTCGCGAGAGTGTGGAGCGGGCAAGAAAGCTTCTCGCGAGAACTTCTCGCGAGATTCTCGGCTTGTTCTCACGAGAACTTCTCGCGAGAAGTTCTCGCGAGAGTGTGGAGCGCGCATTAAAATAATCAGAATCAGCAGGCAAGATTGTTGTCTTAAAAATAAAATTATTGAAATAAAAGCACAACTGCCCACATGGTGGAAGTTTTTTTTTACTGTTTTTGCCCGTGTGTCTACTTTGCACATACTTGAATTATATGTACTATGTACACTATAACAAACTTATAGAAATTATAAAGTACATACATTGTAATAAATATATTATTTTCTGAAAAGTATAAATTTTTGGAATTTAATTTTCGAAACTCTGAACAACATACAAAATTATATTTCATCATTGATGGTTTAAAAATTAGATGTAATTTATATTATATTCCTTAACAAAATTTTAATGTGCATCCACAATAATATTATAATATAATTTATTATATAGTAGGTACATATATATAGATATATATACTATATTTTTTATAATATGAGTACGAGATATTCGTCAGTTGACTATAGGAATTAAATTAAATTATTTTATACTGTGTATTATATTAAATTACATTTAAAAATTTTAAAAAAAGCACATTTTCACTATTTCAAGAATTCAGATCGCCATTGTTAAGCATAATATAGAGATTTTTTATTAAATATATAAACGAATAGTTTACTTTGGTTATTTGATATTTAATGATATTTAATAGAAAAAAATTGATTAATTTAAAACAAAATTTAAGATTAAATTATTTAAGTTACTTGCAAATCTATAGTATTTTTAAATTTAATGTATAAAAATCACTTATTTATGTAAATCTACTGTAATAGGTTCTTGAGCAAGCTAGTTAGCTTAGTTTTATTCCCGAGATAAACATCGTTGGAAATATTGTAAATATCTTATCTTGAGACTGAAAATCTGGCTTTTGAAACGCACAAAGACAAATCTCCGCATTTAGCTCAGAATTATGCATCGCTCTTTGACCCTAAAAGAACGTATGCAACTTAAATCGACTTTATAGCATGTACAAGCGAGCAATGTCTTGTGACCGTTACAATGGTGACTAATCGTGCAATTAAATGTTAAAGACAAAAATTTATTTATGTTTTTTATTAATTTATTGCTAAATCTTATACATTTTTTCAAGAATGTCTACTGGACCTTATAGATATCTTGTCCAAACTTGGCAACTTTTTCTATTTCAAAACTCATCTTCACAGTTTTGTCCACTATGTCTATTCTAACATATACTGCTGTGTAATTTTTATTTTATTTAATAATCAAAGTTAATAATTTTTTTTTAGAATTTTCAATTACAAGCTCCAAGGTGGACTCGGAAACTTAACTTTTTTGAAGTCCTAAATTCTGGACACCAAATTTCCTCTGATCCCGATCTTTGGTCGCAGCATATAAAGATTATTATAGTTTGACTCCATAAGTATCCAGGTGTCCTTAAAGTCTTTAAAAAACCATTTAATATTGTTTGAACATGTTTAACGAGGTCGTAGAGTTAAAAACGTCAACTTCTTCAAAAAAGGCAATAAAAAAACGAAGCCGAACAGGATTAACATGTACAAGACGATAAAAGGAATTTCTTATGGTCCTGAAATAACTGATCAGATGTAATTCAAAACTATTTATAATAATAAACAAAAAATTGAAAAATAGCGTTTTCTTCGAAACTAGGTTTTTCACCTTTGTACACACGATTACTCTGGAATATCCAGATTTGAAATCTACTCTCAGCGCTGGAAGTAACAGCGAAGTTTAAGAATGAGAGAATTTTTCGAATTATAATTAATCCGATCGTTTTATAAAACCGGAGATACTATATCTCTATTTCCGTTTTATTTATATAACTACATGTGGAAAATTAACTTGAGCAAAATAAACACAATAAACGAGTTATAATGGTCTTAAAAAAATATAATGTATCTTACGCATAAGCTGTTCTTTTGTTTAGGTTATCATATTTAAAATAATGGTAACAATTGTGTTAAATTATAAGTAATGATGATAATAATTGTGTCTAAAATTATAAAGCACATTTATAACGAAAAATTACTTTCAGAAGGTACAAAAAAACACATTAATTAATCTAAGTGGTTAGTACAATTATTCCCTGATGTTAACTTTTTTATTTTATCATTTTGAACGTGGGTTGACTAGCAAGGTGATTCTTTACATTACAAAAACACCTCAGTTAGTGAGAGTGACGAGGATGTGCTTAGGGTTAAATTTAATTATTGCTGTGATAGTGGCTCAGAAATTTATTGCACTACACCTTTACTAATTTCGAAATGGACATGGTAACGTAATAAATTTATAACAATAATAAATTATTAATCTCTACTTTCTCATTGTAAAAATTATCGACGTACAGTTTTACATATTTATAGTTGCCATTAAGAATGCCTCGTAATATATTTTAATGTTACAACCTACCAAGTGAAAATATTTATTCAGGATTGACCTATATTATAAAAATAATTAATTCTAACTATTTTTTCTTTGCATTTTTTGTTCAGTTGTAATATAAAGACACAGTATTATCCTGTTGATAATCAAGATAATTTGCAACATGTGCAAATTCATTTGTACACTACCCCTCAAAAGTATATTATATAATATATAATATTATGTACATTGCCGTAGTAGGAATGTTGAATTTTTAGTATATAATGCGTTCGTTGATAGTAATCAAATAACAATCCAAATACATGCATAGGTCTCTGCATAACTAACATCTATAAGTTTTCAAAAGTAGCATCCTAGTAAGATTTTAACTGGATTTTAAAATCAAGATAAAGACACTTGGCTTGCGTAACCTATAATGGTTTTCTGATAAAGGGGCATAATTTAGATAAACAATACCTATCAAATGTTCGGAAATACCTAATCATTACCAAGTTCTTATTTTGTTTTCGACGAATTCCGAGAAATAAATATACGTGTATAGTTTCACGGACAACTAAAGAACAATTTTAATTGCTTCGCCAACCCTTTTGATGCACAATATTTATGCTTTGTTTCGTCGATGTCGCAAGAGTTTTACAGAGTCTTTAGTAAAAAGCAGTTTGCTACAGGAATTTTAACAGGCAATAGATAGAATGAATATATATCGTATATGTGAGAATGCCGATGAATAAGCTTTCAGATAAACCAAAATGCTTAGCATATTTTTATTTAAAAGAATTTTTTTCATTTTATCAGAAATCGAAGTATGTATGTATAGGAATTCGACAAATTTTAGGTTTTGGTAAATTTTTAAGATGCGTGTTTAGATAAAACGCTTTAAAAATTCTATGTTCTTGTATATTTTTGTAATACATGCATAGACATACTACGGGTTATAATAGTAATCACAACTATTTGTTATGTGCCTACATTATTATTTTATTTTAATTCAACATACTAAACGACAAATACCATTTAATAAATACTAAACAATAAAGAAAAAACACAATTTTTAATTTAATTTTCTATTAATTTATTTACCTTACAAAGTTAACGCAAAAAATTAATACTAATAATAATAATAAAAAAATTTAAAAATTAAAAATACCATCTGATTGACTAGACAGGGAATTTGAGTGAATACATAGAACCAATTCTTAAATGTAAGGCCGAGCTACGAAATTCTGTCGATTCCGATATTCGAACCCAGAATTCAGAAATTGTAAGACTATCGCTAAGTATTATTTAAGTATGCAAATCGAACAAATCGAATTTCTGGCCAAATTCACCCCTACGGTTCAATTAGCCCCGTTTTTAAACTTCGCACATTCAAAGTAGTAATCTTAATTTTATTGTATTGTATTGCGAACGCAGCTGAATAAATTACATTTTTATTTACAGATAGCTAGATAATATTTTTCTGTTAAAACTAATTTGTTGTTATAACTCAATAACTAATTAATTGGATACACTCATATTCATGTTCACGCACCTGGATATTGTCAGCAGCTGAACGTTAGCGTATGACAACATTATTTCTAATATTTTAATGGTGATTTCATAAAATGACCTTTGCGTTATTGGTCATTATTGATTCCATGAGTCACTTATTCAATATCAAATATCCAGAAAAAAAAAAGAATCGTGGGAAATGTGGACTGTTAAATAAAACACAATTTTAATCTATCGACATTTTGACGGTTATATATAGCTCTCAGCACATTTTTCGTAAAATTCTTTATTTTGATTAAAATGGATTTTTTAACCCTGTAGAGCATACGTTGGGCCTAACAGGTCCGAGTGACCATTTCAATGTATGTGATTATAATTGATTTATTCTCTGTATTAGGGTTAAAAGTAAAAAATACTAAGTTTAAAGAAATTAAAATTTAACAAAATTGCATGATTTTATAAACGTTCTGTTTTGATTTGCTCAATCGGATAATATATACGAAAGCTTTTTTTTTAATTTGGAAAAGGAAAAGCAGTACAATACCAATATTGTACACCAGTCCACAGTAGAGTTCTCTCTATGAATATTTTTTTAATTAAAAAAAAAGTAGCCTTGCAGAATAAATATTATGAGCTGGTGAGCACTAGATAGCAAAATAAAATGTTTCTAAAATCTTGAAAAATGAACAAATCAGTTTTACTCGGCTTCGCACGCCATTTTACATCTTCAAGCTATCTCCAACACCTTATTTCATGCGGATGGAAATGCATAGTTTTCATGATCTCATAAAATCAATTTGTATTTTAACCCATCCCTTATGCAATTTTTGAGCAAATCAGCAACAAATAAATCTATATATATAAAATCGTTTGTTAGGTCTAGGTAAACTCGGAAACCGCAAGAGGTATCAAAGCCATATTTGCCCAATAACTTAGATATATTATGCAGATTGCATATCTATTTTTTGGTCAAGATTGGTCGCGTCGGGGTCGACTTATACGCGAACAGGTTAAAACAATAGGTTATCGATAGATGGCGTGATGTAACTAACCGAACAAACAAATTTATTCAAATTTGGGCAGGACAACGTCTGCCAGGTCAGCTAGTATATTCATAAAAATTTTATATATTTTTGCTAAAGAACTACTAAATTATATTTACTATTATTTTAAATTGGTTGAAAAAACATTATTATTATTATGTTTAGACGGTGTTTTGTGTTTGCCGACAGGTTTTTTCAGTTTTAATTTAGTTTAGTCTAGTAAATGCGTACGTAACTTAAACAATTTATTTTCTAACTCCTTCCTGCCGCGTCGGTTTAGTGTGAATCCGGTCAGGGTAAACTAACACATATATTTCAGAATTACGTAAAAGTAGATATTATACTGTGTAATTTATTTTTACCATTTTTTCAAGATCCTTTCGAATGTATATTCCATTAAAATTCTTTAACGTTCATTACTACATTTATGCAAAAACGAATCAACTCTCTTAGTACATATACATCAAGCTGCCGTAAGATGGATAAGAACATAACTGTGTAGTCTGCGTCTTTAGAACATTCTCATATAAAATGTAAAAACTACAGAAAATGTAGGTATTTGCAATTCTAAAAGATATGTGCATAAGTAGTATGAAATCATCTGCAGCAATAAGTTATAGTCGATAGTTCAATGGATGGAAATTTTTTAAAGCAGATCCCAAACTATGCTAACTTAGTTATTAATGAGGTTGAATAGAAAGAATTTATAAAAAAGCTTTGCAATATTGCTTGATGTTTGTTTTTCTAATATAAGCTCTTATATTTTTAATTCGGAAAAGGAAACGTATGAGAATTTAAATTCTCACATGATTAAGATATAAATTAGCGGCTTTGATCTAAGAAACATTGGATAATGTGAATATAACGATCGTAGCTTGAAATGGGTGGTGGCGAGTCGAGACTTGTTTTTTGTGTTATACCTACCACAGAACCGATATTTTATACTCGTATGTTACACTTGATTGACCTTATTAACTATTTTAATTTGTTATTTATTTAGAATTCTCTCAATCAAGTTTAGTAGTATAGAAAGTGCAGGGAGTTAACTATTGTTATAGTTATGCATTGTTCTTTTCTCCTTGAACCATTTGTTTTGTTATTATTAGCTTAATAACAGTGCCGTAGCCAGGTTTTCCTTGTGGGTGGAAGTTTGTGAAAATCTTTGAAGCATTATTTGTGCGCATGAATAGATTAACGAGATTTAATTGTGTCTGTTATTCTTTGGGGCGCATTTTAGAATTTATGGCCGCAGGAAATATTTCTTCTGATATACCCTGTCTGCAAAAGTTTTCTCTTTTAGAGATATTTTAAAATATTTATTTTTATTATTTAAATTATTTTTTATATAATAAAATATTTTAAATATTATATAAATTAATTTTGAATGTTCAAACTTTAACATATCGTTGGTATATAACATAATATGTATGTTAAAAATTAACATATAATCGACTTTAATTTGTTAAATCAAAAAATGTAAGTGGCTTCAGTCCAATGATCTATAAAAGAAGTAAGTGATACTTGTAAATTTCTCCCTCTTCCTAAATCACTCCTTTGAAAAATTTTAAATTCGTCTTGTAATAAGAATTTAATACAAATGTTAATTCAACTTCAAAATGACGTCAAATAAACGTCGCGTCGTCACCCTATTATAACATACTACGAGCCACCGTAGGAACGAACGGTAGGCTCTTAATTATAATTATCTTATATTATAAGATATCATTTATTACCTTAGTAAAATTTTATGAAACTCTTGTAACATAGATACTATGTATGTACACTGTACAGCTTCCTCAATTTAATGTTAGATTTTTTAAAAATTCTTTATATTATGTAGTTAATAAACAGCTTAAAATAATAATTATTATCATCAAATCAAATTACTACATGCACATACTTACCTAAAATTACTAAATTATTTTCTGTTTTATGTAGGTACATAATAATATAAAGTATCCTTAAACAATTACTAGTCAAGTTAATTAAAATTAACGAAGTATTTCAATAATACATAGTTGGTACAGTTTATTGTGTTAACGAATGCAATATTGTATGAATTTACTATACTTACGTATTACTTTAAATTTATTGTTGTAAACTGCGGTTCAGTGACTACAGATTACTGTTTTATTCCCTATTAAACAGCAGCGATGCGCAACCTCTTTTCCTTTGCAGGACGGCGGCCATTTCAGAATATAAAAAATAATGAAAAAAGGAATTTTAGTATCTTTTCATATTATGGTAAATAAACTATTCCAGTTATTTATTTATCCAGTTTATTTCAATACTATTGTACAAAATAATAGTGGATTATATGAGAAAGGCATAAAATAGTTTATTACGAGGTGAAGACTTTACCGACGATTGGAAGCGCTAAAGTATTACTTCAGTGCTGCCCGTAGACGACACCACTTTTTATTATTTACTTTATTTTATCGTAATGTGCCATTTTTGTTACTTCAATATATGGTTGAGAAGGGGCTAGACCCCACTTCCATGTCGATTTAAAATAATCATTAAACGTTTGTACCTTTTTTGTATGCATTTAATTATTCATTGGATAGTGTAAAATTTAATACGAGATAAAAATTTACGGTAATTTCATAATAAGTATTAATGTACCTTTTCTTGAGCCGAAGTACCTTTTCCAATTTATGATGCTTAGGTAATAAAATATTATTTATATATTAAACAAAATAGCTCAAAATCGTAAATTTTAAATTAGCATGCCTAGTTTAACTTAAAAAATTATACTCTCGTTAAATATATTATGTACTTAAAATAAACGACACAAATAAACCACCGTATAATGTTTTTTGAATAAAAAAATATATACCTTTACTTTTAAAGTATTTGCATGTTTTAAACCAACATTGAATAAATTACTTTGTCCTGCTTGGTTAAACACACTTTTTTAATAAATATAATCCGCCAAGAGAAGTATGAAGTTGAATAATCATTAGATGTACCATAAAGTTTACCTAATTCAAGTTAAAAAGAATTTTGCAATATAAATACATGAATATAGCTAAATATAAATAGAAACAATAAATTAAAAATAAAGTAAAATTTCACCGATTACCTTTAGTTATAAAAATTTATAGTCCTTTCGAAGTTGTAATATTTATGGGCATGGATAATTTTAGTCAAGCTTGTTATTAAAATAATATATTAGATTTTTATAAAATTTTGAAAAACAATATCTCTTTAAATGGGTAATTAATGTTTAATTTAAAAACTGAAAAAATTCGACGCAAGTAATATAACTGCCTATAGTAAAATCAGAATGAAATTAAAATCTTCAAGGGTTTAAGGTTAACAATGGAGAATTCCTGACAAACTCACTTATAAATTTCAGTCATTTCAAGAAAATAACTGCAAAATTTTAATTCAATTGAAAGAATTTCTATAAAAGTAAAGTTAAATTTCTTGTTACCTTGAAGATAAATAACAAATTGTCAAAAATCTAAATACCTAAATTTAAAGACGAAGTAAGGTACCGAATATTTTTTAAAATATTTTCATAAACAGCTTTTTCATCCCAGGACGTAAAAGTACATACTTTCCATTGGCAAGGAAGATAATCACAAGATATGGCCAAGTATTACTTTCAACTCAAAAAATGGAAATTACTCTTATATAAAACCCTTGTATAACGTACGGTTTAGTGCCTCCAATACTTTACGACTCTAGAGCGCTAAAATTTAATTTAACCCACTAATGGTGGGTTTCATAAAGGTATCTTAAAATTTAAACTACGATTAAAATTATAACCATAGTTATAACAATCAAAATGTATTGTTGTTATATTGTTTGAATATTATAATCCTAGATTGAATTTTAAACCTCTTTTGTGAAACCCAGCATATATGTTTTTTGTTTATGTCCTTTTGATAATTATAAATTAATTTATATTGTATCGTTGGAATATTAAAATTACACTTCTTGTATGTAGGGTAGAGTGGCTTAAAATAATATATTACCCTAAATATTTTCGTTTATAGAATAATTCGAAATTATTTTATATCTAATTTCAAATTTTTAAAATTGCTCGCGATTGAAAATAAAAATATACCTGAATTTTAAATTTCTGCTAAAGATTAATAGCATTAATTACAAGACAGGTAATTTCTTATGGGCGAAATCGATCAAGATATACGAATTTCAATACATTCTATAAAATTACTATGTTAAAATTAAACTACTTAATTATTATATTAATGAAAATGTATTTACCTAAATGTACATTGAATAAATTAAACTAATGTGCCTATTACTTAATTTATTGGAATTTAACACACCCCTACACCTGAAATGAGGTGCAGCTGCTATAAGTATCAAGCATAAAAATGATGTATTCATATTGAATTTAATAAGAAAAAAAGAATGTGATAATAAGAAATTTGTTTGTCATGCTTAGCTCTTATATTAGACCGCGATAACAATGCAACATGATGTTCTAGACGTGAATATGAGATATACATAACATTGCTAGTATAAAAGTGTAAACGCGTGGGCATTTTTATTGCTTTGATCGCAAAACTTTACCGAATCATATCGATGAGTAAAATAGCTACTTATGCCGGCGGGAGCGGAAAAAAATGTTTATTTTTATTAAACGAAGATAATGCTAATTTACATAACATGTCATACTGTGATCTAATAATATTTTCGTATAATTATAATATAGTACAATGTGCTTCGATTAAACGCTTTTTATAAATTTTTCGCTCAGTGTACAAAAATGTATGAATATCATAATAATTTTTCTTAATTATCCTACTTATTAACGCATTTGTTGTTAAAAATAACTGTAAATATGTATTAAATTGCACAATGGTATAAAAAAACTCCTCGAAGTCTTCCTTCTTCAACATGATGTCTGCAAAAAAAGGTTGTAGACCTGAGACAGGTTTGATATTCTGACGAGATCAATGCAATGAAATGTCATCCGTTTTCAACGACCGTCGCAAATGAATACAATTATTTAAATTATATTTTTAAATATAAATTATAACAACTTTAATTAAAATTTGTATTTTATATATTAATTTTTAATTTAATTATATAATTTCACACTTCATTTATATTATTTAGAATTCTCTCACTAAATAGTAGTGTGTAAAATGTTTATGATGTGTAGGAATGCATATTACATTAATTTTACTTGTTTCGTTAAGTATTAAGCGTATAAAGAAAAACCATCAATATCAGAAATGTAGCGTTTACCCGCATTGAACTCTCCATAAAAACATCAGCTCTTCGTTGAAAATTATCTCAATTCATTTAAAATTCAACAGAACACTCGTGATAAATATTTACTACTCTGATATTTAATTAACTGACAAATAGTGTACACGCGGCATTTATTTTAATTAAGATCATATCATAAGATGAAATAAATTTTGTGAGAAGCTATACGTTATAACAATTATCTCTTTAATTGCGAAGACTTATTTCTTTTCTGCTTTATTGATTAATAAAATAATTGTATTCGATGGTAACTGTAGGTATAATGAATTGTGATCGTTATCTTTAAACTTTGATCTCGAACAAGTGTTAGAGAAAATTAAAGATATTCGTTGAGATCACAAGAAAACTCTCAGCTGCTATTTCTGTGCATCAAAATTATAATAATGCTGTGTAGTATCGATGAATGCATTTTAAAATTACGTAATTATTTTAATGACGTGCGGTTAACTGGGCCGATAGTTTTAAAGAAAATCAAAAAAATTTAACCAGATTCGTGAGTCGAATTAGCATATAATTTTAAAAGCATTTTTTAAATTATGAGATTATAATTGACGTTTTTCTTGTTTTAAAACCCACTCAATTTGTTACAAATTTTCACTACACACCAATAATTCGTCAAAATATTTAGTGATGTACAACAAATATACAAGAACTAATAAAATACGATTTTCTAAATATAACCGCATATTTTGTATGTGATAAATTTTTAATAATACAGAAATTCAGTGGTAGAAACCTAATGATAAATTATTAATAATTGTGCCAGCGTTCTATAAATTAACTTAATGTTAATCATAATTTATTTTACTTATAACATCGAAATGTTAATAAATAATATAAATTATCTACATTACACAATATACAATGTCTTCCCTATATAGGCGCGCACACCGCATTAAATTTTATACCGTATTTTAATTTTGAGATTGGACGATACAAAATAATAATATTATATAGTTGTCTGCAAGTATTCTTGTTGTAATTGTATTACATATAGTATATTTTAATAAACAATAACACTTTTCTGGAATTTCTGTTTTGTAACTCGCAGACCACCGGTATCGACGAGTGGTGGTCTGCAGCAACACTTTCAGAAATCCTTTTCATAAAAAATTGACACTCAACAAACTCGGATAGTCAACTCTAAAATACAACTTGACACTTCAGGTTTTCTCTCAATTAATTTTGAAATTACATAATTAAATACAGTAGATACCTACCGGTAAGAAATAATAAATATGATAACTATTTTGTGAAATAATCGAAAAATCTGTAATTTGATTATAGAACACTTTCGTTCATTTCAAATTGTTCATGACTTGTTCCGGGCAATTTTACATCCAGAGAAAAAGATAATTAAACCATAATTGACTTGAAAATGTCATGTGTATTGTCAAAAATGTTAAATAAACCGACAGCTGTGGAAAACTTGAAGTGAATCTTTTGTGTGCGAGAATTTAAGAACTTGGTTATAATTCTAAAACAGTCGTCACCGATTGAATTAATAAAAAAGATGCAGATGGTTTGTGATATTTTCTTTAGCTCTTTGCACGTCGATCTTCTTCTCGGCCTCCCTGGCAGTGGCCACCTTTGGAGAAGCAACCTGTTGGTGACGTCACGAGTCTTGCAAGAGAAGCGGAGCAATCGACTTCGGGAGTGCAGTAAACGGAAAGGAAACCGGCTGTAGATTCTCGCGAACTTTTCGAGACGAATGTTTGTCGATAGTTAATGTGTTCAGGTGATCGTCATTAGTGAGTGATACACAATGACATTATTTAATAGTGGTGTCGATTTGAAGAATATAATTACGGTTTTTTGTTCTTTTTAAGGATAATCATTATTTTAACAATGAACGAGGTAAATAATTTTATTCAAATAATACCGTTTTTCAATTTATTATTGAATGGTAGGACTTTTTTAAAATACGGCTTTGCCCTTATTGGATTCTCAACTAACGATATTATTAGCATGTGGTGTAATTTTAATTAAAACGCGTGGTCGTCAAAAAACTACTTAACGTCTTTATTTTATTGTCTTCCTATTTCTAACGACGTTCAAATTTGCATTCTCTTCCAACATTTGCATATTCGTTTGATAGCAAATAGAGAATGTGCTTCGTTACCAAGGAAAACTAAAAAAAACTTTTCCATTATCGATAAAGTAATGTTAATTACTACACGTTCTGTCGTTTCAATTAGTATTCTTGTGTTCAATGAATGATCAATTCCAATAAAAATAAAGAAAACTGCCTTAGATTGTAAACTCTGCATGCTGCATGTACTTATGCGTTTTACTATAATAACACACGAAGAAACCTGATGTGTTATAATGAATAATAAATTTTTACAAAGCTATGATTATTTTAAAATTTAATAACTTAATTTAAAATGGAACAATGAAAGTAGAAAACGTTCATAAGCCGATGGTTAGCTCTATTGTTTGTATCACAAGTGCATCTCGCAACTAAATATTTTACTCAAAGCAGTATACAGCCTACAATGAACAACAAACATGATATATACATAAGTGTTGTTCTAGCTATATTATAGTTCCCATTGGAATGTGGCCAATTAAAATTGTAATTATTCTTTAGAGAAAAAAACTTTTATGTTTGTTCAAAAATGAATTACAGAAATAGAGCAGTAAAGGAAATGCAGATACATTCATATTTCTGCAATAAAGTTGAGAATTTCATAGAAACACATTTTTATGGAAATAAAATAATAACATATTGATAGTTTGATTTTCCAAAATATTAAAAGCAAAACTGCAATTATTATTTATTTAAATTGCTCTTTTTTATATATTATATTATGGTATTGGTGTGGTATTATAAAAGTATAATATTGAAGTTCCTTCAATATTTATTTCTTTCATTTAAAATTTAAAGTTTTATTTCAAATTTTGATCTGATATCTACCACGTATTTTGTATTTAAATAGATTGTGATTTAAAAAGACATCATTTATGTGTAGAACCTAAAAATTCTTAATTTATAAAACAGCATGAAACTTTATTTCTATTGTTAACTTTAACGTAGAATATTTCAAAAACAACATCCTATTCTAATTTAATCGTATCAGGTTTTTGTGGATTTGAAACCCAATAAAAGAAATTGGTCCTCTAGTACCAGAAGTACCATTGTTTCAACTTGATCGGTGAATTAATTATTAGTGAAATATTTACTGTATTTAAAATACGTTATATCAAGAGCCAAATATCTATTATGGTTCTTTTTTGTTGGTGGTCGATTTTCCATTATGCCGCTCTATTGACCCGACTTCTTTAAACGGTGTTCTTTAAAATGTATTGTCACACAACGTCACCTCCTAAAGACTACATAAGTATATTATACTACACCTATGTAGGAAATTCAGCGCCAAATCGACCTGGCTTTTTTACCATCCAAATTTTAAAATTTTATGAGTTGTAATCAAAAATACTGAGTGTTGGTAATGTACGTAGGTACAAATTAGTTCGTTCGTGCTGGTTAACTGGCTTATAGGTGTCATTTGACACCCCAGGTTCGATCTTCCCAGAAGACAACTTTTTATATCGTCCTTTCCGGTTCACAAAATTAAAGACAGCGCTACTCATTGTTTTAACAGCTTAAGTACTGCTGCTACATTCATTCAGTCTACTGATTCAAATTTCACAAAATGGTTGGCATGTGAACAGGCGGCAAACCTAGCATCCTGTCCTACATTTATCATTGTACTTGTCGCAAAGCAATACAATCCAGAGTTGGGTATGTACTTCAAGAAATGTACTTGAAATTAGAATCAAATACTTTTTTTGTAGTATTTGTACTTTGTACTTAAGTACATTTGTGTAGTCGTATTTGTATTTGTACTTGGACGTCCTCGAAAACGAAGTATTTGTAATTTGTACTTAAAGTACAATTTTGATGAAAGTACAAATTACATTTCAAGACCAAGTACAAATTAGTACAAATATATAAATATTTTCGCAAATAGTGAAATATATCTACCTATAAAAACAATTTGTAAAATTTCTAAAATACACAATAATAACAAATTTGTTAAAAACCGTGGGACAAGACGTTCGGATAATAATTTACAACCTGTTAAAAATATTTTTATGATGTTTCTATTGTTATGACATGCCGCTTTGACGTCTGTTGGGTTGGACAATAATTATTATCATACTGCTTACAATAAAATGTATGTAAAAGTTGAATTATTTAGAAATGCATCACCTAAAATTATATGGCAATCTTTAAGAATTAATTAAACAGTAAGTAGTAATCACAAAATGAGAAATAGAACATAGTTTAATCATCCCTCAAGAATACATACTAGTTCAAATTATTTTTTAAGCAATATTTAATTCTTTGTTATATCGTACATATCTGGTACATACTATAAAATTATATGGCCTTCTCGAATAAATGGGTTATATAAGTAATGCAAAAAGAATTTTTCAAATCGGATTAGTATTTCTTGAGATTAGCGCTTTCCAAAAACTTACCAGCTTTATTAGTAGCCCATAATAACTAAATTTGAAATTAATTTAAGAAGTATTTGTAAAAGTACTTATAAAAAGTACTTACAAGTACTTCTTAAATGTATTTGACCAAATTTGTACTTAAATACATTTTAAAGAGCAAGTACTTTGTACTTGTACTTAAGTAAATTTTTGTGGAAGTACTTGTACTTTGTACTTAAGTATTTTTTGTAGGTACTTACCCAACTCTGATACAATCACATAATACAAAATCTCTTCTGTGCACCCTGCACCTAAGAATCGGTACATACAAATTAGTCAAATGATTTAACTATAGTACCACTAGCTAAGATATTACTAGACTTCGCTGGAAAGTTAGAAACGATGCTACTTGTTGTCTTAACATGTGTATCTAGAGATTCTATCATGATACAACCTCATGAGACATGTCTGAGCTTTCGTCATGTTGTATCGGATACACTCTGACATATAACGGTTCTCGCTGTATCGGTAACACTAAGTTCATAATGGTTCCAATATCTAAAAAAACATTTTCACTACGAGACTGGTATTCCTTTTCTTTATATTCTGTACAAAAGGAAATTTCTGTATTCGCATCAGTTAAAAAAGTTTGCTACAATCGCATGGTCGATAAAACGTCATACTAGTTTAGTATATACATAACAGTATATTGTTGTGTAATTTATTACAAATGTTTTTTTATATTATATTTATTTTTGTTTCAAAATTTAAAATCAAAGTGTGGAAGCGGATACGAGAGGGGGTCAGTTGGCAGCGAAGCGAACGGACGGACGTCCGATTTTTAGTCTGTAATTCAGACAAAGTTTTTTTGATTTTGAGTTGAATTTTGTGCTTTTTTACAAAATAAAAGTGTTTATCTTGATATCGAGTTTGATTTTGGATTGCTTAAATAAATTGGATCTTTTGAATTTGAATGGTGTAGATTGAATCAGTTCGGATAGTTTTGGTTTTGAAGATAAGTTATTTTGGATGACATTTGGATTGAAAATAATCACAATTACGAAATTGAAATTTTCTTGGTAAAAGAAGTTATTCTTTGGCAAAAATTGAGTAACGGGAAAAATTCATTTCAGTATATTTTAAACTAGGTCCGACTTGATTTTAAACAACAATTAATTTGAATTTTACGTAAATGTTTTGAAATATCTCGAAAATCAACAAAATATAAATGGAGCTTGCCGGTTTTGATTCTGAAGTATGGACATAATTGCTGGTATTGTTACTAAAATACGTTAAATTAAGCTAAAGCACTTAGTTTATAAAATTTGCAATAATCAGAAAATCAATTTCTTTTTAAGTTCATATTTAAAAAAATATATACAATTAATATTGAAATACCAGAAAATATTTATTATAGACAGTATATTTTAATATAATTAAATATTGTCAAAGTAAACAAGAACAAAAGGTTAATTAATTAACAAAACGTTATGATAATAGAATTTTAAACGTAAAGTGAAGAATACGTACGTAGAAAAATTATTATTTAAGAAACATTAAAAAAAACATTAATTTAACCACATTTAACTGGTTAGGACTAAGAAAAAGAAAATAATATAATATAAATAATTAAAGAAAATTAAAAAATAAAACTGTAGTAATGCGATATTAAGGTCCTATTTCACGATTATTTTCGATCTTCAGTCACATATAACTAGGAAGAAACAAAAATATAATATGAAACAAAAAATTATATTCAAAACTATTGAAAAGTAAAAGTTAGCCAAAAAAATATTAAAATAATTTGAAAATTAAAGTTCCAATAAACAAGAAACCAAGCCAAAATTTAATTCTAAACCTTGAAATTGCAAATTTTCAATGATTCAGAAAAACTAATTCCCGATGCACTTTTCATGACCGGTGCTGTACAATACAAATTTGGAGTGGGAAATTGTGATTTTGTAGTGAGCGCATTAAAAATTTTAAATTTTAAATGTTACTAATAATTTCATATCGTGTTTATTAAACCAAAAATTATAATTTTTCAACTAATCAATTCTCCACACATATGCGCAACTATTATCAAGTACAAAAAATTTTGATTTAGGCTTTCGTTTCGCAAATAGAAGCGTATATAAATAAATAGTGTCAAATATTATAAAATTTTTGTCAAGTTCGAACCGAGATAATTGCAATTTAAAATTTGATTTCCCATAAGCGACTTAACAAATTTCAGGTTTCAAACATTTAAATAAAATACATTTCGTACAAAAATGATTTCAAATTATATATCAAAATGATCGTCATTTTATAGGCTTCCTGCTAATAGTATAATCTCATATTTTTTAAATAATGCCCTTTTGCGCCTGATTATTTTTGATTACCTTCGGATTACGAATATATGCCATCTCGCCTTTCATTCCTGCAAGTTTCAGCTTTTAACCCCGACACCCCCACAGAAGTGAAAATAATTTCATGATAGCACTCTACTATATACATATATCTAAAGAAAACAGAAGTTATCGTAAAAAAACGATTTACCATTACCGTGCTACCATATCTGAAGCGGTCTTCGGAAGAGGCGGAAAACTTAGAATCTGCTCGGCCAAAAACCAATTTACAAATTGAAATTTTTGATTTATGAAAGTTGTTTCATAAAACCCTCTCTCTTCTTCGATTATAATCATCTTTTGACGCTCATGTTTATTAATATTCTTTTTAGTATCATCCTTGATTAAATCGTGATCGAGGAAATAAAATAACATTGCTAAATGAATTACACTTTCCTATATTCATTCAAATAGTAAAAGGTAACAGCTATTTTCGAACAAATTATCGGCAATATTCCTTTGGAATCGACAGCTTCCAGGATATTAATCAAACCCTTTTTATCGAGTTACCAATATTTCTCCATATAAGGACATTTTTTCTGGTCTAAACAGTAACTATGGAAACTGTAACTTTCCGGACAGACGCAGAAAAATAGCTGGTACCAGACACATGCGAAAATTCTTTTATGATATTGTAGAATTGTTTTCTACAAAATATTGATTTATTTGTTTTTGTTATTATGTTAATATTTTAAATCCAATATTTTTAGTAGGTATTATTATAATTTATAATATTAACCAGAAAATAAACAAAACGTTAAAATAAAATAAAACTTTTGTAAAAAATAAAATTTGTGTTAAAAGACAAAATCAAACTGGACGCATTTATTAAAATATTTGTTGCTTTCAGCTCTCCAGTATAGCATAATTGCATTTTATAAAATTATCGTTTTTTTTTTATAATATTTGTTTTCCATTTTTGTTAAGAGCGCCCTATATCTAATCTACCGAGCCACTTATATATTATTACATTCATTATATAGATTTAAAATCTTTTGGAAATGCCATTAAAAATCAAAGAGTCATTCGTAGATTATGTAAATTGTAGAATACACTTAATATCTACGAGTATGTGCGTGAGAATAGGCCCGATAATGCCTATCGTAAAAGGTTTCCGATTTTTTTGTAAACAAATAATCGAATTTCTATATAATTATAGAAAATGTTATAATCAATTATTGGGCTGTCAGTTTTTTAAATATCTGTATTGCTTTTACTGAAGATTTTGATGCAATTTAGATAAGTTATGTTTATAATTTTAAATTGGTAGGTACCGCATGTAACATCAATTAAATTTTATTTAATGGCGCTATTTAAATAGTTTATTCGTTTAATGGATGCAGATTGTATAGGCAATTTAAAAATTGTATTTCAAGATTCAACTGTACGACGTACAAATTATTAGATAACCATTTCTCAAATTTTATTTCTTAAGAAATTAGAATAATATTTTATCCATTTTATTAGATTACGTGGTTCCAGGATTTTTACATTGTCGGTGGTAATGTAACTTTTTTACATATATTTTAAATAATACCATTTGTCCCGTTTACAATTTATTAATGGTGATCTAAAGTATAATATTTTATTGGAATATTTCTTATTAGATAATTGACAATGATAAGCCTAAAAATTTTGGGTGTAATTTGAAACTTGCTAAAATTTTTAATCTTATAGATGCGAAAACCTTAAATCGCATCGTAAAATGTGCGTTACAGTTATTAAAGATTCAAGTGCTGTTTTTGCTTGTAAATTAGTCGAAACGTGCACATTAATGTTAAACGTTACGAATATTTACACAAGAAATAAAACTTCTTTTTATTATACAAAAATTTATTTTTAAAATTAAAATGCCTGTTAAAACTTATTGCATACTAACTTCAAGCTGTATTACCTATAAATTTAAATTTTTACGATGAATATTCACAGAAGTCAAAAAGGAGAAATAAGCAGTATTTTATTTGCTTTATAAATGTCATCAGTTTGTTAGGTATTCCTTGTATACAGGTCTTCGTTTGGTGTAGTGGAAAAGACGTGGGAGTGATGATCTAATAATTGTCTGTTAAATTTATAATATTGATCTTAAATCGTGGTTTGAATTCCATTTCTTTACGTAACCATTTATGGCTTCTTACTTTCTCCATTTCTTCTTCAGATTCAGATAATACTAGCTAATACATTTTCTTTACTTTCGATTGTAGCGGTCCGAACAACGCGTGCATTTCAAGAATCACATTTAACTATGTAAATTTATATTTATATTCACCAATAAACGAATATTATAAGTTCTATATTGTTCTAATTTTCCCTTTTGTCTTGACAAATTCTTTCAATCCTCGCGGCCAGTCATCCATCTATCAGAACGCACGATTGCGTCGGTAACTATGCTGCTGTTTTTAGTAAATCGCTTTTTAGCGATTATATTACTCAATATTTTTATGCGGCTTACTGTAGACCACAATTTATAATCCAATGTGATTATTATTAATCAGTAAATTTTCAATTTGGAATTAAATTCGAAATGTGTATAGCTACGCCATCTATTCAAATAATTCCTCGTCTAAATGATAAATCATGCCCTTAAAAACCCAGTTATTTAAATACTAATACCTGATTTCTTTACTTCGAGGTAAAATATAAATTGAATAAATAAATTATCCAAGTAATCAATCAAACAAGTAAAAATAAGTAAAAGTAGAAAAAAACATTTTCTTAATGTACAGGGTGGGCCAATTTCGATAGTTCTTATAGGAAACTCGGTAACTACAAGAGATTTGAAAAAATGGATGGCGCATCCTTTACATGGCGCTGGGTTTTATACTCGTTTTTCCCAGGATTAGAACAAACGACAAAAGAAAACAAGCCTAACGACCTACATAGAACAAGCCGATAAATCTACGATAGGAGCGGCCTAACAGTTTTTCATGTATATTATTTTATTTTATTATTATAGATTAGGTAAAATGTAAATACTAGTTAAATTATATAAAGAGTATTTTATGTTATGTTATGTATATGGCGCATCCTTGATCTCTTTTTTCGAGAAAAACTCAATGGCCAAAACCAGAATTCGCTATTATTTTTTGTTTTCGAGTTATAGCCAAAAATTCGAATTTTCGACTTTTCGATAAATGTCGATATCTCGGTTGTTTTCCAAGTTGTCAAAAAAAAGTTAACACTTTCTTCGAGCACTTTTTTAAGATCAATAAAATGGACTTAAGATATTTTAAATATCTACCTCAGTTTCAGAGTTATAACATAAAGTTGTGGTTTTTTTAATGGAAACCATAGTTGAAAATGATATTTTTAAATAGCGTTTTTTATCTTCTTTTCAACGATATATAACATGATATATAACAACAACAAAAATATTATAAAATTATAGAAGACTTAATAATAACATTTTTAGCAAACAACAAACAAAATTTTAAATTCTAACAAAAATTAAAGTAAAGATCCAATCGTAGTCTATTGTTTTTTATACATAATTTGATTAAAACAAAACACTACCAAACCATTATTGACATTTAAAACATTTACATCAATTGTTTTTAAAGAAATTTAAATAATTACTAAGATTTGAAAATTGCATGACAGCAACTAAGCAAAAATATTCGCTTACTGAAAAACAATTGGTGTAAATGTTTTAAATGTCAATAATGGTTTGGTAGTGTTTTGTTTTAAGCAAATTATATATTAAAAACAATAGACTATACGGTTTGATATTTACTTTAATTTTGTTAGAATTTAAAATTTTGATTGTTTTTTATTAAAAATGTTATTATTATATTTAATTTTACGGTCTCCTATAATTTTATAATATTTTTGTTGTTGTTATTAGGCGAGCGGTTTACCGTCTCAAACTCGCTTAAAAACTACATTAACCGACCAATCAACGTTCTAGTAGCTGGAAATGATTTTATTCGATATCTTATATTACACTGAAGAAAAACTTCTATTTACACCTTATTTTTTAATGAGTCTTTTAATAGTTATAAACAATCTTTTGTTTTAAAAATCTAAATTTTGAGGAAAAATCTGAAAAAATTATAGAGGCTTAATTGGACCAAAATACGCATTTTTTGTCTTTGATTTTTTTCGTAAAATCAATGGTTTTTAAGATAAAATTAATTAAATAGCGAAAAATGCCTACCTATACAATTTTTTTTCTCAGAAACCAATTATCCAATCAGCATAAATAAAAAACAGACATTTTCAGCCAACCTTAAACTATCACGCCATTTTTTTTCATTTTTGATTTTTACTGTTAGTAACAGTGGAAATTGCAATCGAGAATGCAAATTCTTTTAAAGCATTTATCTGCTTTATTTACTATTGTTTTGTATTATATTTACCTCCGGACTAGAACTGACATTTATCTCTGTAAGATAAATGTTTGTTGTAGTTCGGTGGTAAATAATGTATTAAAACAATGACAAAAACAATGTATAAAGCAGCTAAGTAAAACATTTTAAAGAGATTTAAAATTTATTGATTTTCAATATTAGTCCAATATTGAACATTTTCCATTATTGGTGCAATATTGAATTTCAATATTGGAGCAATATTGGGCCAATGTTAGAATGTGAATAATTTCCAATATTGGTGCAATATTGATTTCTAATATTGGCGGAATATTGAAAAATAATATTCGGCCAATGTGAACATTTTTCACATTTTTATGTGGTTGTTCGGTGAATATTTATGTATTTTAGCTTTGGTTTATTGATTTGTTATTTATTTATTATGAAAATTATTACTACCTATAATAATTATTTCCTTATAATTTATAAATGTCGCCTCCTAATTAAGTGGTATTAATTATAATTAATAATAAAACTTGAAAATTAAATTTAAATATTTTTTCTACTTAGCGCATCCCACAAGGTTCGAACCCACGACTGATAAGTTGAATGTTACGAAACCCGCCACTTGAGCCTTTTACCTACGAAGCTTACTTATTTAAATTTTGTTAATAGGCTAAAATATAAAATGCTATATAAAGTATGCCATTTTGAAAAAGTCACATATTCCAATAACAAACTATTAATTAATTACAAAATTTCCGACGGAGAAACGTCGACGGCGAAACGTTTTAGACCGATTTCTATTTTCTCTACTGTAGTATAGTATTATGAAGCTTTGTTGTGCAAAACTTGATGAAAACAGTAAATTGGAAGAGAATTTAGACACATCACTCAGAAGGCAAACGAAGGCTTTCATAACCTAGATAAATATACCAACAATAGATATTAGATCTAAATTTAATTAAAGTCCATTGATAAAAGCAATTAAATTCATACTTGAAAATAACTTTCTTAATATATCCCACAAAGCGTCAATAATTTTGTGCAGCGAATTATTAATGCGTCCATCAACTCGAAGCATACCTAATGATGCACCTTGTACTTTTTGTAACTAAATTTAAGGTATTTGAAGATTAAGTACCGTAAAATAAAGAAAATAAAAATGGCATGTTAGACACAGCTAAACGAATTTTAATTCTAAGACAAAGTAAAATGGGAAAGTTAATTATAATTAAGAATTGTCGGCATTACATCATACAATGAGGACGATTACATATTTTTGAGTAATTCTAATAAACAAATGACTTCTCCGTTAAAAATACTCTGTTTAAATTACATTTTCTATGATAATCGTAAATATATTAAGACGCTTCCTAATGACGCCTTTTAGTGTCTATTGTTATACTTTAGTGGTAAAAATCTTCCTTTTTGCCGGAGCTAATGATGTTTTTGTTTCACCTATTTGATTTTTAAAATATCGTTTATTGCACAGGTAATTTTCTGTCAGTATCAAATATCAATATAGACATCAACATTCTTTCTCATTTTCCACGCTTAAATTGCTGTAACCGATGATATAACAAAGATTAACCACAAGAAATGAAATTTGAATCCGTCGTGTGTTTTGAAATCTTTTGTAATGCAACCCCAAATATAAAAGAAACCACTTCGCCCATATTGTCTTACCTGATATTTCAATACTTCTAAACTATAGTCAATGTCTTATTGGCTCTTTACATCAAGAAGAACTTACAAACGATCCGGCAGCCATAAAAATGGTCGTCTTTTGTCAGTCCAAGAAAGTAATTTGATAGTCCGTATTATTTGTATCTTATATTTCGTCAAAAGAGAGAGGTCAATTTCAGATTCGATTAATTACTTTTTATATTGGATAAGTAGGCAGGTAGAGGTACTTCTGGTATTTTACAAAATGAGATTAAAATTTTTTTATAATAAGCTACTTAAAAACGTTTATAAGATAAGTCATATTAGATAATGTAAATATAAAAATTTATTCTCATTTATTTTAAAATAATAACGATTAGACGACGATACACGAAACCGGTTGTATAGAAACGTACGTCTACTTTTACCATAAATGGTAAAATTATGCAAACAAATTTTTAAAAAAATAATCTTATGTTAATTACCTTACTATTCTTTATATTTTATATACTCCAACAATTTCTTTTTCTGCAATACTAGTTTGAGATCTCGTTGTTTACGAGGCGAATTAGTTTTGGCTTCGTATTCCATTTTATAAATTTTAAATTAAAATGAAAATTATTTTTATTTTGAGCTTGCACAACATAACCATTTTTGTATTGTATAAAAGAGTGTGTTGATCGTGCGGCGAGGCAATAACGAGTTTGGAAATTAATTAAAAATTTTAACCTGGAAGAAAGTATCTCATCACGATGAGTAGTATTATAGACGCTGAGAACCGAACAATATTTATCTAAGCTGACAATACCTATCTTCTGTTTTACAACAAAGATAGTGCGCAATCACGATCCATTGTCGCAAGTTGAATGCATCTGCTTAGATAGCTTTTCTCGACCCATTGTGTATGAAATGGTGAATAAAAAATACGCTATCAGATCTTAACGTGCTGCCGTTGAGCGGATCGGGCAATAATCAAGTATCACCTACATAGTTCTTGGAATGTTGCGTCCAACATACGAAAATGCATGGAACATAATAATAATTGGGCATTAAATTGAAAGTTTGACCACTCAAAGTTAGACCGAATCGACATTGGTCGGTAAAATGGGTGTTGGTTTACGGTATGATCTGATGAAGACGTCTTCTTTTCTGTGGCACCTCAAGGTCGCCTACAGTTGACTCCTCCTTAACTTAAGTAATAGACTGCTCTTTGTCTTTATACCAGAGAAACAATTTTAATTTAAAATAAGAGTGGGTTTTCTATATGCCTAAAGGGTATCGATGCATTCTCGACATATCTTTTTAAAACATGTTAGCTTTTTAGTAAAATAGGTAATATAGTGAAGCTAGCAAAGCAACCATTGCGTACAAAATTATTGTAGTTTAAACTACATATTATACAGGGGCATACTGGGGCGGCCGATTGACGAACAACGGCAATTTATGGTCATTAAACTTTTTATTATTAAAATTACAAAAATTTACTCCCCTTGGGTAGATTTTTTAAGTGCCGTTAAATTAAATATCTTGTTTAAGAGTTCTATAACTTGGCTTTAAATTGAAATAGCGGAAAAGGCGCAACCAAGTGGCAAACGTAAATAACCAGAAAATAGTCCAGTGCTCGTAAGATTACATTTCATATTTCTATTTTGGCATACAATTTCCGGTTTTCTTGATTATTAGGGCAAAACTAATTGGTCTAATTCAGTGCCTGATGATGGACGCCATAGCGTGATGAAAACGTTCGTAAAAGTCTAATTCATTTTTTGGTTACTATTCTAAAATGCTGATATGAAATCATCATTCTTTTTTTTATTTTATTTTAATATTTATACTTTTTCGTACATTCTCAAAAACTCAAATTTTATTATATTTCTATTATTCTATTCGTGGTGCTAACGACTACATAATTACCCTTAATTATTATAATAAAATTTGAACCCGCTGTTCAGTATCTACTGCTGCTATTATAACTTACAATTTTGATGTTGTGAAAATTGAAATTTTTTTTAATGTTTTGCAAAATAATACTCAACTTAAAGTATATAAAATTATTCTGATTTGATATTTTTGAAATCTCAAGTTAATGTAATAATTGCAAAGCCCCAAGCAAAAAATTAAAGGAAATGAAATTAAAGGTAAATTTACACAAATGAAGTACTTAAAAATTTATATGGTTATACGTATGTAATTTTTGTATTACGCAATTTACTAGCACAGCTAGAAAATGGCAATGATTGCTATTAATTAATAAGTGCCGTGCAATTGCGTGCAATCCATAGGTGATAATTTGTCATATATTTTTTCGATTTGTAGTATACGAAGATACTTGAATGCGAATATTCTTTAAAAGTAAGAATACCGTAATATATCATTAAATACTTTTTCTTGCAATTATGTTTTCTGAAATAACATCAGATATATCTTTTATAACATGAAAAAAACGATACGAAGGTATGTAGTATCATTAGTACGAAGATGATTAGGAACATAATAAAGAAATCATAAAAATATACTCAACATTATTATTTTGTTCTTCCTCTTCAATTACTTATAGTAAATCCAATCCCAATGGTTTGAAATCATCATTGTGGGATAACCATGGACGTCGGTCACATATTTTGATTGTCTACTCAAATATTCGGGTACTCTTTTTAACATTATTAGAAAAATATACAAAAAATACAGTTATTTTAAATAATTTAAAATATTTTTAATTTGCTTTTCATTAAGTGTAAATAATACCATCAAATAATAGTCTATATGTGGGGGCAATAATTTTTTTATAAAGAAGCAATTTTGTAGACTTTCCTATTCTTTCTATTATTTCATTATAATATGTTTAATATTTTTATTATCCTCTTATCTTGATTATCTTTTGTTATAATTGTTGGTTCTCAGATATTTTTGAAAATATTCTATAAATTTGCCATTTTATTTTTGTGGTAGTATATATATTATAATGTCTTAATAATAATCTTTTACAACTCTATTATCCATTGGTATTTATAGGCCTTAGATTATTCTTAAAAAGAACTTGGAAATGTTATAGATATAGATTGATTATAAGAACTGTTGTTAAAGTTTGTTCGAGTGAAACTTGACCTATGATTTCGTATCAAAAAAGTATTCGAAATCACCTTGCATAACACCTTGAATTGCTTCGACGGATTTAAACAAGCAGATTTAATTAAAGAAAGACAATACAGTGCTTAGTGAAGTATCTAACGAAAACGAAATTGACATCTGTGAACCTAACCATAAACACATCAAAACAGGTTAATGTGTGGTTCACTTATCATATTGCAAAAACCATCAGAAGTATTTCACTTGACGTCTTGACGAATATAACAATGACTATTGAATGTTGCACGTACTCGGTCTTCTTTACCCTAATATTAGACACACTTTTCTAACGGTAAAAAAATAATCGAATACAATATTTGAATTGGTCTAACAAGCTACACATATGCCAATATGTACATCAATCATTTCGCTGTTAAAATCTCGAAAAACTTGAGTTTCTGAAAATAATATAAATAGACAGTCAATTGTCGAAATTAATTTAATTTATATGCTTAAAGCATAAATATGACTGGCGGCAGTAAAGTACTTTAGTGCCGTCTAAGTAATTCTGCTCAATATTAAAATTTCGCCACAAAAATATAAACATTATTTATTTAACTTTTGATGTAGAGAAGTGGATATGTGTAATCCTTCCCTGAAGTTTTTAAAAATTGTAAAAAATAAGCAGATTAAAGAAACAATAAAATTAATTTTTTAACATAATATGTATTAAAATTTCAGCAACGGTATTTTGCTATCTATTATTCATTTAACCTGCTTATTTTTTTAAAATTTGAATTCGGATTTTATTGTAGGTATTAAAAATTTTAGTTTGATATTATTTATTTCCGATATTATTCTTTAAATCCGCTATATATTTACTTAAAAACCCAAAATGTATCTATATAATAAATAGTGATAAAATTGCAATATAGCAGTTTTTTTAAATTATAAAATAAATTTTATGAATAACAATTTTAGCATCACCTAATAATTTTTAACTAAAGAAAATTATATTGTTGGTTATGATGAAGCTATTTATACATTAATGTATTATATGCACATGTATGATAATTACGACTTATAAATCATATCAAACGTGATCGATTTAGTATTTCAATATCTTATAATAACTTAATTTATCTTCCAGTGCTTAACTCAGGTCAAAATAAAACAATAATTTATTTTTTTAAGTCTCTAAGAAACTGAAAGTATAAAATAATAATATTTCACATTGTATAATATAGCACCAATATTCTAATTAATACTAATTATTATTTTTTTTTTAAATACTGTGCTTTATTCGGAACAAATGTACATTTTGTGGTTTATCATATTGTCAGACCAAAGGTACTAAAATACTTTGAAAACAATTGAATTTACATTTTTGCTGTTTTCAGAAAGAAACAATGAGTTACGTAAAAAATTGGATGTTAAATGACGAAGGATCGTATTTTTGCAAATTTCACACTATAATTTTTTTATGCATGTTGATATTCACCAGGAACAAGCTAAAAAATGTTGTCAAGTCTGCGATTTGAATCTAGAATTTCCGCTCTGTAATTCACACTAAGTTACTGCTGTTATTCAAAGAATGAAGTCAAAAAAATGTTATAATAAAATGATAAATCTAGAGAAACCGTTTTTAAGAAGTTGATGATGGATAAGAAATAACCATTTCATTCTCGGCCACCCAACTGTAAAATATTTAATTGCACCTTATCCGGTATGGTACATCAAATTAAAACCCTCAAAATATTCTAATTTGTGTGCTCGAATCATAGCCCAGCATAAGTTTTCGTTGCAACCGAGCATAATTTTCGTCGCTGGCATTTTGCTATATCACCAACAATAGCAGCAGGATTATACATATTTTAATTTACTATTAATATAATTTTTTTTTTAATTTTCTAATTCGTAGTGTAAAATACTATTTGAGAACAGTAAAATGCTAGTCATCTTTTGCCGAAATATTCAAGTTGCAGTTATAATGATGTACGATTACCATGGATGGACTTTCCAAAATCACAATTTACTGAAAATTTTTAAAATCTTGTAAAGAAAAGTTTAAAAATGTATTGGTGCCAATATATCTATAATTATTTATTTATTATTTCCCAATTGTAATATTGTATGATTGCATAATATTGAAACTGCAGAAAGGAATTGTTCACGATTACTTTCAATTTTAGATTGTTATTAATAAATTATTGATGGATTAATCGTGCATTTTAGCTACTCTCTGAGTTTTTGCATGGCAACCAAATTTATTAAAGTAAGTAAACAGTGTAAAATATAAAAAGTATTAATAAAAAGTATACTAACAAAAATGATAATTGCAATCATGGACCTCACAGAATTTCTTAGTGCGGCCCCCCAGTAGACAACAACACGTAGTATATTATATTGTGCACAATAACTCATATCTACGTTTTCAAAAGGCTGTAAAAATGATAAAAGAATACGACAAATATCAAATTTCACAACCTAAACTACAAATCAATTGGCTACAAACGATTATCAATTCATTTTCAACAAAAAATCATTTACTTACAATCACCTGCCAGAGTTATCTGTGATATATAATTCTTTTTATTACTACTGCTTATCTTTGAATTAATTATTTTGAAACTTAAAACATTTGGAGTCCGCTCATTTATTTAAATATGTCATGATATTTGTTTTCTACAGCTTGTTACGATGTTTCGTAACACTCATTAGATAATACCATGTTGTTTGTTCGTCATGACTATAATTTCAACTACTGTTATCTGAAAAATACCTCCATTTCAAAGATTCCCTAATTAATTAAATTATTTTTTGCGTACTTTTAAATTTAATTAAAATAATTTCCAAGTTGTTAAATTTATAAACTTGATTTCATTATAGCAGAATAACCAAACTTAATTATAGTTTATGAACCATTTTCGAATTTTCTAATAGTTAACTTATACAATTGAACATGTAATTTAAATAGTATAAATAATAAATTATCGACAATGATGGTTGGAAGAAATAAATCATGAAAATACAACAGGTGGTACAATATTCTATAATAGGTCTACACCGTTTCATAACGGCAAATAACTTCAATATTGTAATCCAAATAATTTACCATTAATCAAGTTAAAGGTATGAAGTTACATGCGGCAAATAAAATAGGTACGTGATGGCCAGAGGTTCATACCATCAGTCATCGAGTCATCTTGATGTATTCAGATGGGTATATAACTCAAAAAATTAATAAATTTAGTTAAAATGCGATACATGGGATTATTTTAATTACTTGTTCATTTATACAACGGCAACTCAATTCATCATAATTACTCGAATACCTAGTTCTGTTCTATTTAATGAAAGAGATAATTTAAAAAAATTTCAACCGGCAGAGAGATACCCATTGGCTAAAATTCACTGCAATTCTAATAGTCAATCATTGGCTATAATAAAAATTAGCTAAACTTGCGAAAAATATAAACCGGAAAAAGCTGAAAAATCTATGACGGATAATACTATTAAAATTTACATGATTGAACATATACCTATATGTACTAGGAATATGTTAATGAGAATAATCCCAGATTAAATAAATCTTAATCTATCTCGTACAAAATTTTTCATAAATATACATGAGGCTGCCATATTTTCACCTTTTGATTAATTAGTAATAATTTACAATGCGATTTCAAGATAATTTATGCAACTTCTAAGAATATTACATTATAACAACATAATTTTACATAGATATACTAATTAATCCGCTTTATTTAAAAATATAATTCCTAGTGAAATTTACATGAGTAGGTACTCTGTAAGGATCAAAGTTTTCATCATACGTACAATGACATCTACAAATAATAATATATAAGAATTCTGTTTTAATCTATGTTAATATCATCAACTAATATTAATCATAGCGAAATAGTAAAGCTAATGCCATCGCGAAAAAAAATTAAATTTGCATGAATACATTAAAATAATGTAAAGTATCCCAATAAACACATATAAACGTTAATTTCACGTCGAAATGTTGCTCGAATTAACGGGCTTTGATTGTGTTAAAATAATAATACCGTAATACCATACGTTGCTTTAAACGTACAATATTGAAATTAGTATACGCTAATTCGACTGGTCGATATTACTAGGTGCTATGTAGGTTCTGCTCCTAGTATAATTTAAAATAATAATATATAATAACAATAATAATGTTATATATGTAATGTAATATATTGACACTATGAAACTTTTCTCTAGAAAAAGCTTTTACTTTTAAATATTTAAATAGCCTAAACACATCCGACTACTTCGAAATTTTGAAAATAAGTATGAAATTTATGACTTGATCTTTTCACAGATTGTTTACAAAGTTTTTATTTTATTTTTGTTTTATTGTATTATATTAATCTATTAAGATTCTCAAAAGACAAAAATGGCCATCACCTGTCACGTACCGAATATCAATCCACTTCCCCTGACACCTGGCAAAGAAGACTCAGTTTTTTAAATTAATCTAATTCATGAATTATTAATTAAAAAAATTAAAGTACAAGTTATCTAACAATTTTTATCAAATATAATATTTTCATATCAGACATATCTTGAAAAGAAATTGTCTAGCTGTATCCCATCCTTAGTATGTTTTACATTAAAATTATTTTAATAAAAAGAGAAAATAAGTTCTTTTGGATCAAAATAAAATTTTATTAATTAACATAAAAAAAACCTGTGTAATCTAACTAATTTTTTAAATTGTTTACAAAAAATATTTACTGTAGATTTTTTATCCAAAATCTTAATTTGCGTAATCATAAAAGATTTGTCTGCAAAGTCATGTTTAAAAACTAGGAACACCGACAAAATTAAGGAAACAATAAAATTGTATTCTCACAAAAACTATCTTGGTAGACAATGAAGAAAATAAACAAAAACACATAACAAAGACAATTAAATAATAATATTTTTAATAAATTGTTAATCAACTATTAATTGACGAAATAAAATAATTCAAGTATATTATATAGTCCTAATTGATAATTTTTTGAAATATTGTCTGTGTGTTGAATACTATATAATTGTAATATTACTATCTCTATGACATTTTTTATTAGTGAAACCGTATAATTAAATTTGTCGTGTATAAAATGTATAAAATATACATTTTTTTGGTGTAATTAAGAATCAACAGAGGGTGAAATTAAATTTGTGGTATCATATTTTATGTGATATAAATTATAAATTTATTAGGAATATTATGTTTTTGCATGTTAATAATAAATATGTATTAAGAAAAATTGAATGATGGATTTGCGCTATATCTATATGTAAGTTTAACATTATATAGTTATTTAACTGCAAGTTAGATAAACTTGGCATATTTTTAATTCAAAATTTTCATTTCAAATATCAACAGTTACAATAATTATTTTCACATTGTAAAACGTGTTTTTCTTCATACATCGTAAATCTAGAGAACCTTATTAAACAACTTGCTTATCGAACAACATTCTTAATAAAAGAGCACAGAGATGGTATCAGCTTATCGAGCTTTGAACGATTGGATTGAAATATTTATCTTTGCTAATAAAAATGCAAGCTATTCGTTTATGGTGACCGTTTAAACACTTTGAACTTGCTAGTATTCCATATATGTGTACACACCTAACCGCTTTCTGCAAAAGTTATAAAATACCACATGCATAAATTAGGTCCATTATCACGAAATTCTAAAAAATAGTTCCTTTCCAAGAAAACCATCGCCGCAATTATTTATTCGTACAAGAGAACTTTTGTTACAGTCCACTTAGGTCTTGTCATCATACTCACGCAACCAACTTTTTAATAAACTCTTGATTATCGCGTATAACATGGTTTCTAAACATTCTAATATATTATTATTCAATTGTTGTAGTTATCCATCACCACTTCGAGTGGAAGCAACTTCAGCAGTCCGGATTGGTGGAACGAAGCTCTCGAAGAAGATGCATTTTCATCTTTGCCTTTAGATGCTAGCGAAGATGGTTTATGGTCGGGAAATTTTGTTCCTCCTCCACCCCGACCAATTTTTTTAGACGACGGAGTTGCTTCTGATGGGTTGACAACGTGCGACCTTTGTACATGGGCATGGCAAAATTCAAACGCATTTACATTAGACACTGCTATGGGTTAGTAAACAAAATCTTTAATATCGAAACTATATGAAAAAATGAAGTGTACTTCACTCCAGTTATCTTAAAATGTAGAAAATAATTATTTAGAAGCGAAATGATCAGTGTTCGTGTTCTCAATCAGCTGCAACTAAATCGACCACATCTTATTAAATAACCTCATTAAACATTACGCTTCGAAACAAGTTTAGAAAGGCAAAATCACTAAAACGGTTATTAAAATTATGCTGGAACAATGTAGTACCTAACTATAATAGTTTTAAGCGGATTTAGAAGAACTAACGAATCCTATTAAATCGTAATGTGTTGCTCGAAATACAATTTAATTTTCGATTTATTGTTTAATTATTAGTAAATATTTACTTTTAATTATCGGAATTGGATAAACATTTTAAAATTTTATAACTTAATCAAGCAATTTCGCAGACACCTAATTGGATTGCATGTTGAAGTATAGGCGACATTAAATTTACAATATTATAATACCTGCCAATTTATTTACTCGATATAATTGGAACATAAAAAAATGGCGTGTAAATTTTAATTGAATAATTTGCTAACTTATTTATGGCCATAATTAAAATTTGATTAAAAATGAATATGAAATAAATAATATAATAGTAGGTACTACCCTTCCATAATTTAATATAGGCATATAGTATATGCTTTGCTATGATATATCTCTTCTATTCATGGTACGACACGCGAGTCTTTTAATTATCGTTTCTCACAAAATTCTCTTTTATCGACTTCGATATCGGCTCGTTTATGGTGATAATACAGCGACCCACGTATAAATTGACCATAAAGTAATATGTAAAAATGATGGAAAATTTTTTAACTTACAACGGTAATAATAGTACATTATGCACCAAGGGAATAAAGTGATCCTTTTTTGGCCTGAGGGTAAAGGTTTGTTTGCACGAGGCGTAGCCGAGGGCAAAAATTACCCTCAGGCCAAAAAATTCACTTTATTCCCGAGGTGCATATACTGTTTTTTGCAATTGCGGGAGGTAAAGTACTTACTTCGACAATAATTACGAAATTTTAATTAAAATTTGTTCAATAAAGCACGTGGTTGATAGTACCAAAGTAAATGAAGCATAGTTGGTTATATGTTATATTATTATTGCCAACCAGAATTTTTTTACTAAAAATTTTTTCACTAAAAGGTACTAGAATGGTTCAGTTACATTTGTGCCTTTGAAGGAATAAGACGTGTCAAAAGGCTAAAACGTTGGAGTCGTTGACCATGTGGTCGCAGTATTCTATGATCAAGGCGGTCACCAAAGTAGAAAATAAGATTGACATCGGCAATTTCCACAAGTTATCCGCTTTTATGAAGCGGAAAAACGAAGGATATGTTCCGAAAAAATCGCGCGTCGTAACCTCTGACCACGTGGTCAAATTTTTAAAAGAGGCGCCTCGTGAGAATTTTTACGTAGCTAAAGTAAGTGCTTTTTATTTATTTACCAATTTATTTCACTGTAGGTTGAACTAATATTGGAATCACAAATTACGGTCAAGTAAACATAAATATAAATGTTACAAAAAAATGAGAATTAAATTGATAATAAAATCTGGTGACTTCTTTTTTGCCCGGCAGTAACTTCTTTTTTACCCGGCAGTAACTTTTTTTTTGCCCTAGGGCAAAAAAGTACCCCTTTACACCCGCAAATCGGGGTCTAAAGTGAGTACTTTAGCCCCGCAATTGCAAAAAATAAAATTGTTTGATAAAAATTTAAAATAAAACCGACGTGTTACTTTTAAATAAGCAAGTGATAATCAAATTTTTATAGCGAAAAAATATTTACAACGAATAAAAGTGTTATTTTTTAATAACACTCTATTTTATATTGGTTTTTTATAATTTTATGGCGATGAGAAACAGTTTGGACCAACTTGTTAACTTTTATCTAAGTAGAAAGAATTAAAATTACAACTTTATAATAAAATTTTGTAGAAAACTTGTAAAATGTTAATATGCTTCGTAGAAATTCCCGTTTTATTCGGTCGATAAGATCGTTAAAATTGATATAGCATTTATATTAAAAAAAAATACCAATTAGCGCGTTTACCTGAGCTTTGATCACTCAATTAACTTAACCCTTGGTCATAATCTCGTAAACTACCAAATAATTAACTCTTTTGTTATAACTGAATTAACAAACAAAATATAATTAAAAAGTCTTTATAGCTCGATACCTTTCTTAATTTTTTTTTTATCTTTTACAGTCCATATACATACAATATATTATATGTAAATTTATAGTGTTTTTTAAGCAATTTTAATACCCGAAGGCGTATAAAATAACTTATCCGCCTATTTCACTTGGAGGTAATAAAAAAGTAATTAATCTATTAATAACAATGATAATCGAGATATTAGGTCTAAAATAATTTATAAATAGAATAATATCAATTATTTTTTATTAATTTTATCAATACTTACTAAATTTTTTTATGTTCTTTTGGAATTCACTTAACCATAATTAATTCAGGTTAAAAGCTCAAGACCGTAAGATCGAGAACTTTTCTAGAAAATTATTCTTATAAATTAAATTATTTTCATTATTAATAAAAGATAAATGAATTTTTTGATTATCAAAAAATCCAGACCTGATACAATATTATGTACCAATTAATTACCAATGCCGCAACTAGGATTTTTGGCGCATATGGCCAAGAACGAATGTGGGGTCCGACGCCTATGGCCATACCCTAGTTACGGCACTGCCAATTACCAAACTTTTATTACAAATATAATAAACGATTTTAATGTGTTCATTTGTTTCAGAAGCTCCGGGAGAAATAGGATGGGTGTTGACGTTAATCATAGTTTCACTAATTTCTGCTGTTCTAGGAGCAATCATCATGATTGTAGTATTACACTGCAAAAGGTATGCATACCTTCCATATTTCTAGAGTAACTAAATCATATTCAAATTTAAAAATTAACGAACAAATCCGGACAAGCTGGAATAATTTTTATCTGTTTTATTTCGACGAAGAAAATCCGTGTTAATTTTGCACCCCTAAACAGGGCCGGATTTAAACGCTATTCTCAAAAAAGGGCTAAAAATGTGATATATTTGCTAATATTAGTAAATATCTCGATTAGTATGAATTTTAGAGCTAAATACATGGTAAACAAAATTAAAGAGGAGTAGGTACTCTATTAAAAACATTCTGTATGTTTTTTCCGTACGACTACCTGTTTTGAAGTTATTGTCGTCGTAAGCTCAAAAGCTGAATATTCTATTCTGCCACTTGATAAGTAAAGTACTCGGCGCGCTTTTTTAAAGTGATCTCCCCAATAGGCCAAATCCACTATGCCATCAACTTAGCTAACTTCAAGTTTCTTTCGAGGTTGTCGGCTCATCAAAGTTTTTTCGCATTTTTGATGTTACTGGTTGTTCAATATAACCTCAATATTATGAATCCCTTTAACATCTGCCTTATATTCCGGATCTGGTTCATAATCTTCAGAATATTTTATTGATTGGTCTGTATCTATTTCTATATTGATAGGTAAATTCTCCTCGTCCGTCGTCTTCGTCGTCTAATTCAACCACTTTCAAAGTATTCGAACAAGATTTGCCCTGGCCAATACCAATTACAATGAGAGACGCGGACCGAAGAGAACTTTATCGGGGGGGGGGGGGGGGGCAGAGCAGTAATTAATTTTCCAACTGTCGATGTTTCTTTTTTAGGCCCCTCTTCGGTATACCAATATGCTTATTTTTTTGTAACTTTTTCGTTTCACAATTCACAAAATGATCAATATTTTGGGCTTTAAATATCAAAGTCGATTATTTATCGCAATGAACCGCAAGTTTATTTCTCAGAAGTTTTTGAAAATAATTAAGCGCAAATTATCATCAAAAGTCGCCCAATTTGTGATGAACCCCCCAATCTTACTGAAAGACGAGATTATATGGTGCTTGGAAGGAGAATAACCATAAAAAGATGATCTTGAGTTAAACATTCCCTATACAATAACAGTAGGGTTGGCTAACATAAAACAAATATAAATTCAATTATAAAAGCATAATAGTATTTGCATGTTTTTAAAAGTCCGTCGAATAAAGAAATTAACAAATGCCTATTATATCCAGCTTTTGATGCCTATATAACTTCGAAACAGGAAATTGCACGCAAAAAACTTATAGAATATTTTTTATAGACAATTTAATTTTATTTAATTTTGGTAACCTCATATTTTGCTCTAAAATTTATAGTAATCTAGTTATTTACAAATTATGAAGAAACATCATTTTTTTGGCCCGTTTTTTTAAGATGGCGATCAAATCCAGATTTCGTGGGGGTGCAAATTTAATAAGTACTTTTTAACACCAATCAAACAAATTAAAATTATTTCCAGCTTGTCCGGAATTGCTCCCGTTATCAGCTATTTTATACGACTTCTCGACTGGCCTATGATTGAATAAACAATATACAAGCTTAAAATATGCAGTTTCTTCTCCCTTTGCTTTAGTTTCATTAAGTATTGTGTATAAATCAATTTATTTAATGTCATTATAAATTAAAGACATTTACATATTTTATTATGATTGAAAGTTATGTAAAAAAAATTCAAAATATTAATAACATTTTGGTGTTTCAGCAGAATGAAAAATACGAGATTAAATGGTAAGTTATTATTTTTATTTTTAAATAATAAGTGCAAAAACAATAATAATAATAGTCACACTTATCAACCATAAAGGTGCTCGCCCACCGACGCGAGGCGAAGAGTTTTTTGACGCTAAGAAAAGTTTACATAGAATCAAATGGGAAATCAAATCAAAGGGTTCCCATTTTATTCTATGCAAACTTCTCTAATCGTCAAAAAAACGTTTCGAAACTTCGTTTCGCGTCGCATCGCCTATAAAGGGGCTAGCAATTTATTGGGTATCATTCAAACGACAATTTGATTAAAGTTAAAAATATTTGTAGGTTGTCTCCTTCGTGCAATATATTATTTAAAGTGCGTGTTTGTGAACATTTTTTAAATTAATATTTAGTTTAATTAAATACAACGCTATATATGCATGGCCAGGGGCTTACACGAAATATCTTCCATAAGATAAAGAGCGATTGAAAAAGTTTATAATCAAGAGTTAGCAATATACCTAACTGATGAATAACATTTTAAATTGCATTAGTAAATCACGTTTTACCAATCATTTGCATTATATTGCTTCGGTAATATACTATAGTAAGAACTAAGAATAAGTTTAGGCTGGTTGTTGTAAGTGAAATATTAAAATATTATGCGTTCAATTAGATTATAAAATCTGCGCCTACTACATACTGACTAGATTAACGAACATTCAATATTTTACAAAACGGTTACTTTCCTATTTCGTTGAAAAAACTTAGTACTACGTAGTGGTAAGTGGTTAATACTAATAAGCATATCAATTAATTAATGAAATAGCCAAGGTAATTATTTAGATAGATAAAAAAAATTTATCCATAAAACTAATAAATTTTCTAATTAAAATGTATAAATTATAAAAATTTATTGAATTACCTAAATTAAATATCTATCTAAAAATATCTGATGGAGACAGGAACCTGTCTGTGCAAAGCTTAAGCATAAATTTTGTCATCGCAATTAAAAATGAATGAATTTAGTTAATTGAGAAAGCATTAGTACTTTTGCGAAAACTTCATTAGATTTTCTAAAACCTAAGAGTCTTTTTTATAGAAATATCGTAATAATTAGATGTATTTTACTTACCAGAAATATTAACTCGAAACTTTCACTATAAATTTCACTGCAAGTTCAAAAATCTACAAAATAAATAAAGTCTACAGTTTGTCACATTCAAAAATTTTGGCAGTTTTAATTTTGTTTACTAGATTATATTTATTATTACTTTTCGCATTGCAACTTTTAATGCGTCTTTTTTTGTCATCACGGAATATTTCAGCGTGTTTTTAAATTTGCAATAATCGAAAATAATATATTAAATAATTTATAAATACAATTAAGTGGATTTTATTACGTGTTACAACTTTTTCATTTCGGTAATACAGAAATAAGTTTAGCTAAAAAAAAACTTAGAAAGCAAAGCATCTTAAGATTCTAATGAATTTTTGCAGACATTTGTGCAAGTACTATTTTGAACATTCAATGTGTTATAAAATTTATTATACTTATGGTATGTTTTGTTACAGAAAATGATCAAAATTCTATTCCAACTCATAGGCCCAACATTCATCGCCCGCCCATCAATATACCAAATGATAAAACTATAAATTCCACTTCGTACCCAAATTCTATCAACAGTACACATTCTTCTAACAGTGTTTGGGCCTGGTTAGTACGAAGACCATCCGCTGCACCACCTCAATTAGATCCTCCACCTACATCTCCCACAGAAAACCATTATACTCACATGGATGAAACGTACAACGGTGTAGGTGAAGCTTTATATGCTGAATTGGACCGCGAAAGTACTTTGGATAGGGATAGCAATAGTCCAGCTTATCAAAACTCGGCATACACCGATCCAGATGCTCCTCCTTCTAGTGCTCCAAGCAGTGCATACTATTCAGACTTATCTGTTACAACTGTTGCTGATAGAGCTTACGAGGTAGTAGGCTTAGTAACTATGCCGGTATGGGATTCAAGCAACATCGATGGAACCGATGTTATTAGAAGACCGTTAGGTAAATTGGCTGCCATAAGTGAAACTGTTAGTGTTCCATCTGATTATGTGTGATTGTTATGTAGATATATTTAATATTCTGATGTTGTGTTGTGTACAAATGAATAGTGAATGGTGCTTTATATGTAAGTGCAAAACTAATGTCATAAAATTAACTAAAAAGTACAATGGTCTATGACTAAAAATTTAATTCGTGATAATATAATATGAAAGTTTAATTTTGTTTTGTAATATAATTAAAAAATTTATAATACGATGTAAATAGTAGTCAAAAATAATTTTTGCTACCGCATTATTTCGTACAGAGTGGCTCATTAATGAAGAATTCTTTCATGCATAACTGTTTTCAAGTTATTTATTCAAAATATAAATGCAAAAAGAATTTCACTACTTTACAAGAATTCGTCAGAAGTCGGCCACACTGGATAGATAGTTTTGCAAACTTTACATTCCAACGAGATGCAATAATGTGAATTAAATTCATAAAAAATTTGTTAAGTGTAATTATTTGAATGCTTATAATAATTTATCAATATTGCTTGTTAATTGTGTTTCGTATTTTGTTGACTACTTAATTTATTTTAACTCGTTACTAATGTAACACAAAAGTATACATAAATAAAAACAAAAAATTTAGATGTAATTAATTAAAAACTTATTTTATACAAGTACCTCAAGTCTGTGGATCCTGCCAATAAAACAAAACTTTTATTGAAACAATTTATTATCAGTCACAAATAAATATTTATTTTATCAGAATTGTATTTATTATAAGCAGAGACAACATAATGTAAAAGTTCAAGTAAAAAAACTGCTAGGCCAAAAATGTATCAGTTAACATTAAATTTGACTCATTAGTAATCAACCATATTAAATCATAAATACAATTAAACGTAACATAACAAAAGGAACACAGCATAAACTAACCATTCATCAATTTATGAATCAACAAATAGGTAACTATTGAACACCTTAATTTCTTTGTAAAGTAATCCAATATTACAATGATTAGTAATATTTCAGTTATTCCACAATTATTGAATAAGCAAGTGTTCAGTCTATCACATAAATTTCACACAAAATACCATGAATGAAAAATTGGATCGTAAACAATATTCATAATCATAACAAAATAAGAAACAAAACTCCGGCCCCCGTTCTTATTACTTAGTCACACGTAATATCGATTACAAATTTTAAACACAAATGCAATATAAATAAATGGAAAATGATAGAATGATTTACTAGTTTGATATTTAAAATTAATTCTATAAACTTAATCGCCAACATAAAATTTGCCTTTGTCTTTTTTGAATTTCATTACCACTACAAGAATTTCGGTAACACAAAGCAGAACGAACAAAAAAGAACTTTAAGCTAACATTAAAACTAGTAATGTACATATTAAACAAAACTTTTCAGATCATAGTTAAAAGATTAAATTTGTAAAATTGTGTTGTATGCAAAAAATATTTACAGGTCTTTTAGAAAAACCATCGTTAAAATTAAATTGTGGAATAACCAGCAAGGTTTTAATATTGACAGACAAGACGACAAAGTTTCATTTAAAAAATATTAACCAACTGAAATGAACCTCATAAAACCATGCATAGTACAGTTTTTTAACTCCTGTAAAATTAAAAAAAACTAACTTGAGTCGAACAAGGTTCACGGTTATGACTAATCGAAATTAAGTGATGTAAATTAAAATTTAAAAACAAGAAACAAATTTTTACAGTAGTTGAGAAATACAAAAACAGTCCATAGTTATTACACAACAGTTAAGCACAAATGATGGTTGGTTAGCTAATGTTGCAGTAGAACCATGACTGGTACAAATTCGTGTTTTGGCGATGTCAGTCTAAACATACCTCCTCCGACTTGATAGGTGAATCCAAATATATTTTTAAAGCCGTTTCTCGTCTGGGTGAATAATTTTTTGATGAATACTTTCCTAATCGAGTATTTTCTCTATTATTTATTTCTTTTCTTTCTTCAGCGGATATTACTTTTAATGATTCCCGGCTATCCCTATATAAACAAGTAAAATTCAAACTTAGAACAGATAAACGAAATAATTTCATTATTTAATTTTAAAATCTAGCAAAACTACCAATTTTAAACTGTTAGAACTGAACAGTATACCTACTTTTTGACTAAAGAAAATTATGAAAAATAACTTTTATAGTATTTGTAAATGTTATTCAAACACACGTCGTAAATACAAATTTTATTAAAATTAAATTATTATTTATTATAAAGGGTGATTCATTTAAAGGTACTTTTTCCAATAGATATTTTATGACAGATCAAGTGTACGTTGGTCAAACTAACATGGTATTTTTGTTCAATATTAGGGGTATTCACAGTTCGTTGTACTTAGGGCCGATCTTTTCATATTTAAGTTATACGTCAAGTAGTTACTTGACGTTTACTTTACTTGGGCTTTTTAATGGTTGAATAAGTCAGTTCGGTCTTTTCATTCAATTTTACAATGTTGTCTAGTTACGAGATTGTTTTACTTTTTTCTCATTTTTTATGTAAGTGAGAGAGAGATATATTGAACATTTACTAGAGTGTAGAAATACAACGAAATATACAAGGGAGTGTGAATACCTTAATTGTTTTACATTTTATCATGGAAAAACTTAGCCCTGCACAGCGTTTCCAAATCATTCTGATGCATTTTGAAAATCAGCGTTTTGCAAGGAGTGTATTTTGTGCGTTCAGAGAAACTTATATTCATAACATATTCGCCCTTCCGAACGTACAATTCGCTCTTGACTCGCCGTCAAAAAATTGCAAACCCAATTTTCATTATTCGATAATACCCAGTAAAAACAACGATTTGGTGTGATTTGTTAGTCTGGTGGAATCATCAGTCCATTTTTCCTTCAAAAATGAGGCCGACCGGAACCTACTTATAGCTTTCATTATCGCGCCATGATAACTGACTATTTGCTGCCTGCGATTAAAGCCCTTGATCTCGACAACATTTGGTTCCAACAAGACGTCGCTACTTGTCACACAGCCCGTGAAACCGTGGCTTTATTGCGAGAGCAATTCGGTAAGAAGTTAATTTCACATTTCGGACCGGTAAATTGGCCAAGTAGATCATGCGATACCACACTTCTGGACCATTTTCTTTGGGGCTACGTCAAGTCCAAAGTCTACATAGATAAGCCGATCATGATTGAGAAATTGGAAGCCAATATTACTCGCGTCATTCGCCAAATATTACACAAAATGCTTAATCGCGAGATCAAAAATTGGAACTTTAGAATGGACCATGTCAGCCGCAGTTAAGGTTTACATTTGAAAGACGTAATATTTACAAAGTAAATGTAAAGAGAGTTATGACGCGTATTGGAATTGGCTTTACAAATACTATAACTTAGCTACTCCTAAAAAATAGCTTACTCTGTGAAAATTAATTGACTCACCTGTACAAGAAAACACTACCGTCTTGATAAATCTGTAGGGGATAATTTTCCAAAAAGTTAACTTTTACGTTCCAATCTAAATCTTGTATATCTAAAACGTTGATATCACATGGAAAAGCACCCTTTAAGAAGGCCACCTCAAGATTATCCACTGGAATGCTCGATTCTAGTGCCAATGCCGTTTTTAATTCCATTACGGTTGGAGAATTTAACACAATTTCGTGGAAAGGAGATAGCATCAACATAGAAGGGCACCAACGTTTTACAAATAAGCAAAGTTGATTGGGATCCTTAACTATTTCTCCTTCACCTAATTCTTGCAGGTACATTTCCCAGTTGTTGTTTAAAATTATGTCATCTCCAAATTTCTGGTCATCGAGGTAAACTTTTAGGGGATTTTTCCAACTTTTAGCGCGCAATCGACAATTGTTAAAAGAAATATCTAACATGTGTTGTTTTTTAGCGGCAAGTAAAATGTCTTTCTTGACTTGTCCAACTAGTTGACCACTCGCTATTACGAATTCAAACAAATATGCCAATACTTCGCTGTTTTCGGGTGTCAAACGAAACACTTTACCGACGTATTCGTTCTTCTTAAGGACGCGACCTAATTTAATGGCCAAACGATCGCCATCTTTAGTAGTTCCTAATGTATCTATTAATTTTGTTATTTCAACTTCGTGCGGATACAAACGGAAAATCTTAAAATACTCTATGGGCACTCCAACAAAAGGTTCTAAATGTTTTTTTAATTTAAATAAAGGCATTCGCTTATCTACTTGTACTTTAAGATACTGGGTTGCATCGGCCTCGTTGCACAAATTAGATGTATTTGGCATAAGCTTTGCTTTAAAATATTGGTTAACGATTCTCACTTGTTGAGGTTCAGATGATACATCATCCCAGCTCATTTCTTCTGGTTGCGAATCAAATATGTCGTGATTGTACGTATCTTCAGCGGGATCTATTGGAGATGCCATATGTTGATCGGCAGGAGAAATGGAAGTACTCGATAATAAACCTATACAATCGCCTACAAAACAGAAAGCAAAATATATTTTCTATGTTCAATAAATTAAAGATTCAACATATTTTGATGACAAGTTAAAGAATTAAAAATTCCCTTGAATGTTATGCAAAGTTATATAGGTTTAATGAGTTGTTCCTAGGAACAATGTGTATAACAGAATACTCAAGTTTTGAGAATCTCTGAACGGAATACTTTACCAGTTTTTAAGTAAACCAGATTTTTTTCATTTTATGAACATAAACAAAAATAATTCTAAAATATTTGCTAAAAAAAGCAATTAATTACAGGTTTAAAATTTTCTTATTTCTGTAAATAAAACATGCAAAAACCAAGTAAATTATTATGTAATTTCTTTTTGTATATTTCATAAAGGGGAAATCCGATTGAAAATAACTTGGGAGTATCCTAGACGACCAGTACACATATATTAATATTTTAATATTTAGACTTCCCTTAATTTATCAATCAGAAATGTTCGATATCAATAAGGTGTACTTACAGAATACAAATTTGTACTGTAACCTTTCAAGGGCCTTCGTTTTAGTATGTCTCAATACTCAATGATAGAAATTATGTCAATAAAAGTTAGTGAATAGGGGTGTAAATAGCCTAAGTTTTACCATAAATGTTAAAAAGTAATAATGTATAAATTAGTTGGTTGGAGTAAGCTCAACTGTTAAGTTTTAAAATTTATCCTTCTCTCATATATAACGATGACAGTGCTAACATTGTTAGATTTGAAATTCTTGGTCAGTGTGTAAGCACACATTGTCCAAATCGAATGGCAAAATTTGCACGATGTGAGCGTTGGCGCCAATTGATACTAAAAGTGCATAAGCTCCCATCTGAAACATAGTCTAAAAAACGAAATAGTATTTCTAGACTATATAAATATTCGAAACTGGTTTGGAAAATTTTACAAAAAAACATAATTATAAATTGATAGAAAATTTAACCACAAATAACACTGCATAACAAATAAATACATTCGATTCAGTTGAATTTGAAAATAAAAAAGGTACATTGAAAGTAATACTAAGATATAAAAATGGGATGTATACTGTAAATTGCAATAATTGCAACACATTAATACAAAATAATACATACAAAAATTTAAAAATTCTGTGATTTCCTATCACTGAACATAGTATTGAAAATAATATTAAACTGTTACATTACCAGAAGGGAAGAAACTTGACTTATTGGAATTTATGGAAGTAAGAAAGTTATAAAATAAATCAGAATTCCAATTGTTTGAAGAACAGGAATTTTAATTATGCGCCAATATTTGAAATTTTTTGAATTTGATGATCGTTGAGTGATAGTTTTTGTAATATAATTGTTTTGTGATAGGTACACATGCTGCATGACATAGAATAACTTTTTGCAAATATCAGAATAACTCCAGCATTCAATTAAGCTTTTATTTGTATAATAAAAATTTTAGCATACCTTTTATGTATTACGTTTGTTTATTGTTAATTTAAAGTGAATATGAAAGTTGATAAATTTAATATAAAAAAAAGTTGGACTTAGATCAACCTGGTATCAGTTTAGTAGTATATTCCATTCTCTCCTATAAACATTAAATAAAAAATCTAATCAAAGTATAATACATTTTCCCTAATTGAATTTTTAATCTCCCTGTCTTTTGGTGAAATATAAAAAATACCTCAAACTTTGCAAGCATTCTAAAAAAAAAGTAAAAAACTTGCTTCAAGACACGAATTTTACAATTGCTTATAATTATTTAGTAGCTCACCTGGTGCATCACCAACAAGAGTTCTATCACTGTCACTTAAACTGCTGTCCTCACTATTACATTGGTCACTAAGTAGTTCACATGAAGAATTCACTAAAGCAGATTTACTGCTAACTCGATCGCCGCTACCATAATCAACTTTCTCGATGTTATGATTTCGATCTAGTGCAGGAATGGACATTGCTTCTAGGCGGCCTAATAAAAAAAAACTAATAAGTCCCAGCACCATTGAGTTCTTTTTTTATTAAAACTTACTGATATCGGTGTCGGGTAAAACCATATCCACTGATATAACATGAGTAAAACGTTCAATAACTTTCTTTAATTTTGCATTTAAAAATGTCTTATCGGGATCTTCTTCCAGTGCATTGCAGACAAACAACTTATATTGTGAACTTCTCGATTCAAATTTCATTGCAACATCATCGTCATCCAAAAAGCAAAGTTCTTTATAATGCATATGTTGCACCACCTATAAAATTATTTCATCACGTTTTAAAAAATTCTGATTTTAGGATCCGTTATGAACTAGGACTAAGGTGACGGATATCACAGTTCACAAAGATGAAACAACTTGTAATATTTATAAAAATCAGGAGAAAATTTTTGTGTATACCAATATCATGACAACATTGTGACAAGTTAGTGTCATACAGCCGTGAATAAATAAATTGAATAAAAAATTGTCAGAAACAAACCTTCATAGTGTTGATATTGAGATGAAATATATCAGCTAAACGAGTTTTAACATCATAAACAGTGTCTTCTGCATTTACATAAAAAACGTGAGGACCTTCCAGTTCCTCTTCTTCCAAATCAATCAAAAAAGTTCTCATGATTACACCTCCGGGTCTATAAATTTGGAATTTTGATTCTAGAAACATATTTATTAATGATTGTGTGAAATTAAATAAAGAAGCTTACCAGGTGGTTTAATTTCAAGTAACCACTCACAATTTGGGTTAATATCACAGAATTTTAAATCATCATCAAAACTGCATTCTATGTAATCGTGTAGCTTATCATATGCTACCAATCTGCAGTCATCTAGGCCAACTACACCTTCCAATTTAAAACGTTGATGAGCATTGGCTGCAACTTCAGAAACAAGAGTTGAATCAAGAAATACAAACAATTTGACATCGACAAGCATATTCTGAACTGGATGCCAACAATACACTTTTAACTTGAGCATATCATGTTCTCTCTCTTTAGCGAGTCGATCGTTTTCTTCCTTTTCTTGCATTTGTTGTAGTAAATCTTTAATATGCTGTGGAAATTCATCAACAGTCATAAAATTATAATTACGTTGTTGATCCACTTGTCGGTACATTAACATGTACGCATTTGTGCTGGAGCTATATTGTCCAGAATAATAACGAGCTGGACCACCTCCATATGTTTTTTGAATATCATCTTCAGTTATTCTGTTCACAATTTGATCGTTGAAACAAAACCATTGATTTTTTTCAAAATCTTTAATGTATGCATAATAATGACCACCCGATGCACTACCAGCATGTATCATAATACTGAATAATTCGTACAAATAAGGTCCCTTTGGTTCATTTTTATCACTCTTCTTATTCTCCTGATTATTTATGCAGCCTACATCAATTCCTTCGTCTTCATCTTCGTGAATAATATGCGATCCTCCGTTGACAGTAGGCAAGACATCATTACATTGGCTAGTCTCGTCATCCAATACTGATCCTGAATCCGTGGTACTGGAATCATCGCATTTAATGGTTTCGCGCTCCTCAATTGTTTCATTTTCTGAAGGTATTGCTGTCGAAGGAATAAATGAATTCAAATTGAGCATTTCCGGAAACACAACCCTACAAATAAAAATTAAATTTTATTAATCATAACTACACCTGAATACATATTAATAAAAATATGCTCACTTATCATTTAATTTAATTCTGTTCATAGTGGTATAATCAAAATCAAATCTTTTCAAATGCAATGTAAGTAGGTATGGAAACTTGGTAAATTTTAAGCCTTTGTGTGCATTACACTTCTTATTACATTTTTCACAAAAATATTGATTATTTCCTTCCAAAGTTTCCGGTTGAACAAATCCTCGAAGAGCTTCTTCCACACTATTGTATGCAACAGATCTGCCAAAAGGGCGAACTGGAAGTGGAATATCCAACAAAGAATCTTCCCTCGACTTTTCCGTACCGCATTCTAAACATTTTACATAGTCTAATAATTTTCCTTGATACAAGTCGTTAATCAAATTAGCTTGGTTGGTATTTTCAAATTTTTTTTCTAATGCATCAAACATAACACGACAAAGTTCTTGTATGTCGTGTTGTTGCCAAGCTTCGCTTAGATCCCATCCAAAGCTACGTGTTAATTCAGTTGTTTCTACTGCCGGTTTGGTTGATGTCTGTTAAAAATTTATATGATAAAAAGAAACAAAATAAAAACATCATAATATAATCTTTAATATTTTTTATTTTGATTTTATAAAATATTTCAATTTTATATTATCGTTTACTTAACTCGTTTTAATTTTTGAGTTTAATTTTATATACTTTTCACGAGTTAATAATTCCAATTATATCAAAATAAAAACATTTGTTAGAGTGTACTAACCTGCAGATTAAGAAACAATTTCTGCAATTGAAATGGGATTGATTTAGCTTCACCTTGTCCATCAAATTCCCATTTATACAATGCATTTCGAAATTCTGGAGTCATATATAATGCTTGCAACAGACTATTAAGATAGCATGTCATTGCCTGATTTACAAGACCAACATAGTTCCATGGCTCCTGTAAAGGTCTGTAATCAGAAATATTGGGAAAGTCGATGCTCATTAAAGCAGGTGGAGGGTCTGATGTTAAATTGCTAGGTATATCTCCTGCCGTTGGACTTGCCGATGCTCCCAATAATAAATCATCATCGTTATTATCATTATTAACAATCAATGTCATAGGCTTTTGACTTTTTGAGACCCCACTAATAACTATTGTATTACGAATACCTTGATCAAATATTACATTAATGTCACCTAATGTTTTTTCTCGGTGATGATTCAATATTATCTAAATTGACAAAAAAAATTATCTATAATCATATCTATCACACAAAATTTATTCAAGTTTTTTATAATCTTTCAAATTTAAACCAAAATATAGATAACAGAAACAGTAAATATTACGTAGAATAAAAAAAAAACAACTTACCACTTCGCCGGTGCTGTATTGAATTAATAATTCAATTTCGTCGACTTCATAATGAAAATCTGCACATATTTCGGCAAACACTGATGAAACTGATTTGGAAGGGGCTAAGGTGATTTGAGATTGTCTTTTAGGCCCTGCTCCTATCGTATCTCTTACAATAGCAATAACGGTGCCTTCACTGGCAAGGCACACCATTTCCTTCTGCAAGAAAAATAAAATATTCTTATTGCTTTGTTTATTTATTTTAATTAAAACTTCAAATTATATAATTGTGATAAAACTTTTGATAAAAAGAAGTTGACAAGCATTTAGATGCTTACATATTAATAATTTTTAGTTCTTACTAGATTTAGTACCTAGTCATTTGATTTGTACGGCAATCAAAATATGTATTGCCGTTACATCCCTTGAGTAAAATCTGATTTTATATTTAATGATAACCTTTAAAGTAGTAATATTAATAATCACAACAAATCATAAATTTATGTACTAAATAACTTCAATTAAAACTGCATTCTATTTTCCAAAAATTAGTCGATACTTACGATTTCAGCGACACTCACTACTAACTTACCAACTTACAAAAATGTTTTTCTATTTGATTAAACATAAAATAAAGAAAAATTACTAATAAGCTGTTTCGATTCATGATATGTAAGTTAAAATATGTTTTATTATTCAAATGAAATAAAATCCGATAGTATTAAATAATCTACATAATATTTAAGAATTCTATCTATTCGCATAACAATTCATTAAAATAAAAAATTATTAATTGAAATGCAATTCCATTCAAGTAATTTATGTAGTTTCAATTTACAATCAATAAGTATGTAAAACTGATTAGTGATTACCCACAATAACAAATATTTCTACAACAGAAGATAAGTCAAACATACCTGATTATATGAAAGGAAGGGATATCTTGACTATTGTAAAATTACCTACTCTTTGAAATTAAAATTATTTAATTCAATCTATAAAATATACTATTTCTGAAAATCACTCTTTAACGAAAAATACTTTATAAGAAAAAATATTATAAACTTAAAAGAGATAATTTAAATCAAAATTATTCGAAAAATAATTTAGCAATAAATTATTATACTACCTACCTATTTTAACTTGTAAATTTATTGAATAATTTTGATTTGAAATTAAAAGTAAATATGATAATAATGTAAATAATAAATAATTAAAAATTAATTAATAGTTTTTATGGAAAATAATTAAATAATTAAGTTTTATAACTGATCGTTTTATCAAATTTAATGATCCGAACGTTAGGGTATATGCTCACAAGCTCTAGAAAAGCATCACAAAACCGGCGTGTATGATTTATCCCTTACGAAGGGGTTACCAGCTACATTTTTGTGAAAAAGGCGTTAAAAAATCAACTGTGTTCACACTTAGTGAACAAGCAACCTATGAGGTCGTTTTGAGTTACTTACTCTTAATGACATTGAAAAATATTTTCTGACTTGTACCTTCTTCTAATCACTTCGTCGGTGTTTTGTAAAAAGGGCGAATACGCTATTAAAAATAATAGCTTATTCGCCCTTCTTACAATACAGCGACGACTTGTACCCTTCTTCACTATTAGTGCTAAAAGTGGCACTTCTCTATAATAGTACTTGTAAAATATCTATTAAAACATTTTGTGCAGTCAAAAAATATTTTTTGCACAGAGGTATATTTAGTATAATGATTGGAAATCATAAAAATGACTTGCCTAACTGAACGTCTAAGTTTAAATGCATGCAAATTTAAGTAAAAATACAACTCAAAACATTCCAAAAATTAAAACTAAAATGCATTAGCTTACAAAAATATAATTGTTTTGATTAAACAAACAATAATATTATAATCTTCACTATTGCAATTCTTATTTCTAGAATATCTCAAATTGTATTTTTCTTAAACTCCTACATTTACTGAAAAATAAAAAAGATACTTTACATATCTAAATATATAAAATTTTAGCTCTCACTCACTTATGATTCTTACAAAATCTCGCAATTTACATGTAGCTAAAAAAATTGGTCGAAGTCCAATTATAAATAAATTAACATACGCATAATAGCAATAACATTATATATACCGATAGGAAGATATTGATTGAGATAAGATTTGCTGTGAAGTCCATTAAAAGAAAGTCAGCATTTTATCTAATATGATACGGGATGACAACCCTTACATTTGTACATAAAAGTGAATAAAAAAATGTAATTACAAAATATAAAAAATGTAACTACAAAAAAAAATACTTGGGGTTCGAAACCTCACTTAAGCTCAAATATTGTAACTTCCTGACTAGTAGTATTTACACTTTTACAGTGAGTCGAATAATAACTCGGACACGTAGTAATATTACATTAATTTCCTTGTAATTCCATTATTTAAATAAAAAACAGCGGTGTCAAGATACTATTTGATAAAGTATTCCTCAAGAGGCCATCCCAAGTCGGTTTTTAGGTACGAATCAAAGGGCCTCGCTTGACTTACAAATGTGTACAATTGAACTAGGTGAGAGTGTACATGGTCATACTTGGGCACAAGCCTCTGCCGAGACATTCAGGCGAGATCACTCGGACGAGAATGTACAGCAGACATTAAACAATTTAATACTAGAAATGATAGTCGAAAAATAACTCGGACAGTAACTTTAGTTTTGTCAGTTACCAAAAATGTTTTATTAAATTATTTATAAATTATACTAGTTAAATGAACAATTAATAAAACGATTATAATAAATTAGGATTATTAACTTGTGAAATATAATATATTTAAAAACTCAAAAATGATTTTTATTCCTTTTCTGATGAAGATACATTCTGTATCGAAATATTAAAGATCTAAAGAATTTTTATTATCGTTAATTTAACTTGTTTCATTTTTGAGTTTTTAAATATAAAACGATTATATTGTTTTAATAGTTCGCAGACTATTCGTCTGCATCGTCAGAAAATATTTTATGATCAAAATATAAAAATACTATTTATAAAAGTAATATTATAAAAATACTTTTTTTTTAAATTTCGGATACCCTTACGTCTTGTACATATACGTATACGTCCCCATAGAAACGTTTAAGCCTGTTATTGATAATTTCTTGTAAATAGTCTTATCAATAAGGGCTTATTCTTCTTGCAAGCAAAAAATTAACCATTTTTCAATGCTTTTTTGTGGGATTATGGGCAGACAACTGAAAATGCCAATGCAGTACTTTAGGGCATTTATGTTACAAATACTCTAGAATTAAACGCGATTGTACGAAAATTCCATAATTGAAATTAAATTAAAAAATATACTCGAAAATGTGCGTCAAGGCCCTATGTTAATCTTGATTTATACGAATAGTTTATTATCATTATTTATTCTATTTATTTCCAACTTCAAAATAAGTTGCTCTAAAATATGTTTACTTATAATAATTATAACAAACATCATTTTAAGAATCTAATTTTTGGAAATTTTTTTCTTTGTGCAAATACTCCATTGTTGATGTATGTTTTATTTTTGTTTGTACCTCGTTCATTTTGTAAATATTTGAAAACTTCAAGTACCTAAAAACTCACATTTTTTCTTTAATAAATCAAAAAAAAAAAGTACTTTTTTACACACAAGTAAATAACAAGTCCAAACAAAAGATTAAATATAGTTTAAAAATTAATTAATAAAAAGTATTTGCATATTTTGTCAAAAATTAATTTTATTTAAATATTATGTTATTAAAATGACTCAAATCATTGAAGGAGTGAAACTTCAATATTTTCATATCTTTTTGGAGCTTTAACCATATTATTCAAATCCAATTTAATAATTAGTTGTTAACTTAAATTGTTAATTTTAAATATTAGCTAATTTATTATATTCTGTTTATGTAACTGTGATGTAGTAAAATTATTATAGTTTTTATTATTTATGATTTAATTTAGTAAAAATGTTACTATATTTAATTTATTTATAAATAAATGGTTTGGTGGTTTTGGCATTAGACAAACAGCGGATGGGGTTCTTCCAGCTTTTATATCTTCTGTATATAGTACTGAAACACTCATTGGTTCTATCCTTAGTCCATCCTTAACGGATTTTGAGGTTTCTTACTTGAAAGAAGCAGTTATTGCTTGGCAGAAAATCTGTCCGTTAGAAGTTTTACCATCATCTGATGGGAGAGCTTTGGTGTGGGACGCGACGTGCGTGGATACTTTGGCTCCAAGTTAATTAGGAATTTCTTCTCAAATGGCTAGTTCGGCAGCGACGAAAGCGGAATTGTTAAAACATAACAAGTATAGATCAATAAAAAACCATTATGATTTCTCAGCTTTCGCGGTGGAGACCCTGGGCCCTTGGAGTAGTGATGCAAAGACTTTAGTCGCTTGCATTGGTGGTCTTCTAATCGATGTGTCGGGGGAAAAACGCGCAAAGTGTTTCTTATTTGAAAAGATCAGTTGGTGCATTCAAAGAGGAAATTCCGCTTCGGTGCTAGAGTCGATGCCTTCTGTTATTGTTATTATTTATAATTCATAATTTATTGTAATATTCAAAAATTATTGTTAGTAAATAATAAAAATTGTTAATTTTTAAATTGAAAAAAAAATTATAAATTATTACTAATTTATTATAAATAAAAAAAATTGGAATAAATATCAAAAATAACAAAACAATCACTGGCAATAATAAATTAATAATACAATGTTTACTAATTATTATCAAACAATGTAATACAAGTAAATATTGCTTCAAACAGGTTAAGTTCCTAACAAATTAACTAGCATTATCAAATCTGAAACGTTTATAATGGTTTGGTTATAATAATTGGAACGCAAACGAATTTTAGTCAAATATATAGAACCACCTCGCTAGCATAATACATATTAAAATTTAGAATAATTTCAAAATCTAAATTTTTGCTGAAGTTAAAAAAAAAGGTAATTAATATCTTTATCAATCACTTCATTTTATGGATACTTAATCATCTGATTAACAGTTTAATATTGTTCTGAAAAGTAGTTAGTGCTCTATGCTGTTATTGATCAAATAAAAACGGTTTTAGTTAGTCAGTTAACACTTCAATTCACTCACTCCTTTAATTACTGGTTGAATTCTAACAAACGTAATAAATAATATTCGCAAGAATTATTTCATCGTTTTGTAAAAACTTTACCAAAACTGAACTTAGCGTATTCCTAGATACATGGGCTACATAATAATATTACATTTACATAATAGTATGTAAACATATTATACAAAATGAAAAAATTCATAAATAATTTATTAACAATTTGTAGTACAGTCATTAGGTACTTTTATGTAATAAAAATAAAAGGAGTTTTGTTTCATAAACCCTTGAGCTTTTTATGAAAAAATTAAGTATTTTAAGTAGAATATCAAAAAACTGAAACCCTGATGTAGAGAACATGGAGAGACTTTTCTGATGTTGAACCAGAAAATCAAAGTAAAAAATCAAAATTTTAAGTAATTTTCATGCAAACCAAATTTACCATTTATGCTAAAAATATTAAGATCCTAAAATGCACCGGCCAATATTTCCACTAGTTGTCCAAATAACAATAAATATGAAATCAAAAATTTAACTCAAGTGACTAAACAACAAAAACAAATTAGAAACAGTGTTTAATAGATGAATAAGTCTTGTGAGTTTCTCAGCGATTTTATTCGAAAGAAATTACATTAGAACAAATTACATAAGCAGAGAAGCCTCTTGTAAATTTGAGAAGGTAAGCAACAGCAATAAGAGATAAGAAAATTCCAGTTGTTAAGATAAATGTTACTAAAATTTTACATTTTAACATAAAAAAGAATCAAGCTGCAGATTTTTTCCATAGAACTCACAGCAGATAAAAGAAAACTAATCAACATTGTAACCCAATGTTAGTATATTATTATAATATATAGTATATACATTATATAAAATACTAAGAAGTTTTGAAATTTTGTTAAACTGCCTCTACGATCTATTCTATGCATTGTGTATTGGTCCTAAGAATCGTCAGCTATACCCATATCTTGACTTTGTTTTCTTCGCCAAGAACCAGTATGCTGGTTTTTAGCTACAAAGTAATTGATTACTTATTTAAATTGATGTGTTTGTCACTTTTATAAAAAATATTTTATTAAAATTTATTTATTTGTGTGCTAATATAACAATCCATTCTATAAATACATTAGGAAGTCGTTGTACGGAATCAAAAATAAATTTTTTTAACAGCTTATAAGTACCATGACCCCATGTTATGGCTGTAAATTTAGGTCATTTATAAAATATTATAAAACCTATAAACACTCTTACAAATACTTTTTCAAATGTAATTAAATAATATGGGTAAAGGTACACAAGTTTCGAATCTAACTTTCCGGACAACATAATTACAATGTTCTCATTGTAGCTCCATTAATTTAAAAGATTTGTAGATTAAAATACTAAAAACTTGATACAAAAATGATCACCGATAATAATGACATAATAATCATGTTTGACAAGTAAAATTATAACCTACAATGCAACTATGTTCGAGCTAGTGTAGCCTTCAAACCGACTGACCGATACTATAAATAAAATAAATAATGTAATTTCAATTATTCCGATTACTAAACATTAATCGTTGATCAAGTTCAAAAAAGGATCGGTCATTTTTGGAAATAAACTTAAATCCTTAGTTTTACATGTAACTGGGTACTGGCAATTGTTCAAAATCAAATCGATAAAAATGAGAGAACAAATTTATTTCGAGTAGATTCTATGTATTAGGACATTTTAAACAAGTCTCACTGGACATTAGCCAAAGTTATATTTAGCAAGACATGTGTAGGAAAAGAGATCACATTTTTTAGACATAAACTTTTAAAAAATACGGTATTATATAAAAAAAAAAGAAGAAAATACTAGATATACTCACAAAATCTTTTGATGGACAAATTTTTGTAGAATTTTTCTTAAAGCAATATAACCAAGGAGACACCCACTACAAGCGGTAATCCTGTAAAATTTTAAAAACTCTCAATAAAGATAACTCGTAGTTTAAACCGAGCAAAGCAAATGTAAATACTTTACAAAAGCAGTGTAATTTTTCGAACGGCAATTTGCAATAAAATGACACTGCACTGTGCAAGAATTGTTTACGTCATGTCAAATTGTATTACCAAATTTTTGTTATTCAATTTTCATAAACAACTCCCACCATCGTCGAAAACCATTTAATTAATTTAGTTGGGTATTAAAAAAAACGGTTTATTATAAAAATCTTACCGGATGAATATGACATGTGTTAAATTTCACTAAACGCCATTTTTTAACCATTTCATTATTACGCCGCTCGCACATAATGGCAGCACTTTCCCGCCCAACAGCGGATCACGTGACTCGCTTTAAACGAATACCCTTTTTACTGATCAATCCTTTTTTTCGAAATAATTCATAATAATTAATTTATCCATACATAAATAATTCCATTTTAATGGTTATAATTTTTAACGTGTGTTAATATTTATGAAGTTAAAATTTTATCGATCATCGGGTAACAAACTATATTCATTCAATTGAAGTTTCGATCTAATATTGTAAGTAAGTTGTATTGTAACTTTAGGCCAATTATTCTAATTTAACATGTAAAAATTTAAAACCTCAGTTTATTTTAAAAACGTTGAAACGGAAGTGGAATTATACGCAGTCAACAAATTGCAAGTTTTCTAGTGAATAGGATGAAACCAAGATCGTAAGCAACTGTTCAGTCTAAACAGGCTTTGAATGTTGTTCTTTACGATTAGCAAATTGGCAGCTGGCTTTTATATTGTTCTTCATAAAATTCAGTTCCAATTTATTTCAAATAAGGCACAAATCCGTAACAGAAATAACAAAACTATTCAAATAATTCTTTATTTTATAGAAAAATTAAACAATTGTATAACAGAAAGCTCATATAACCGAAGCACTTTATTTTGATATATACAAAAGATATATTACTATTCACTACTTACTAAGACTTAGTACTTCTAAAGCACAGCGTATTACTAGTTTCAAACATCTACTTTTGAAAAAAACTTCCAGGGCTACATTAATGTAAAATTATTTTACCTATATACAATACTAGTAAATTTTTCTTTTACTTTTAATAAAATTTAACAAAAATTGTAAACAGGCTTAAAATTAATAATTACAAAGAATTCCATTAAATCGAAAAATGATCGAGTCTCGTACAATATTATGATGAGCTGTAGCAAGCACAAAAATGGAAAAATGTGAGAATTGAAATGATCTCACAAATAATACGTCATGAATGTAATAAATAGGGTGATATACCTCTCCCTGGTCAAAATGTTAAATTAAATGACAAAGAAAATAAAATCTGGTATTTTACCTCCTCTTGATTAAAAACATAATCTATATATCATAAATTAAAAAGTTTTTTCAGGCTCACACACTTAAAATCACATATTGTATTTCTAAAACTCATTTAATCTCATACAAAAAATCTACGTGCCTCGGTAAGTGGTGTAAGAATGAGGACTTAAAAGTATTGGCACATGATAATGTTCAACTGCTGATTTGCAATCAATAATAATCTGAAAATAGAAGAAATGTAAAACTTCATAAAAATACAATTTAAATTTATAATTTACCTCTATAAAAGGAAACAAAGTCTCCTGCTTTCTAGCTTCAAAGTATTTATCTACATCAAAATGTATCTTATAACGACCTGGAGCGAAATCTTCGCTATTCAAAAAGTTGCCAAATCTACCCTCCGAATTTGTGAGACCTTCATTTATAAATGTCCAACGCCCTTCGATGAGTTTATAAAGACTTACTTGTAAGCCATTTACTGGAGCACCTCTAGTAGAATCCAGAACATGTGTAGAAATGGGAGGTTTTGTTGTTGGCATCGTTTGAATTGTTGGCCGATGTCGCTATTAAAAAATAAATTTTTATTCACAGTTTAAACTTAGTTCACAGAAAATTATAAATTATAACATAATTGTCCATGTTTTCTCGCAGTATTCAAAATTTAGATACATTTTCAACAAAGTTAAAACTAAAAACTCATGGATAAAAAATGGTATGTTATACACACCAAGGGAAAACAATTATCAAAATTAATTTCTTTCCCATAGTGTTTTTAATAAAAATTGAATAATCCGCTAGAATAGTCGAATTATTATACTTCCATACTTTTTAATTTAATTCAATGGTTGCCTTGAATATATTTTAAACAACAAATGTCATTTCTGTCAGAAAAACGTGTACTTGTCTCCAGGTGCAGAGAAATATGGAGAAAATATATTCTATCTGGCCGTGTAAAAATTCATTTTGATATATTTACATAAAATATTCAAATCTTTTAATAAAATAAAAAGAATGCCAATTAATTATTTTTTTTAATTGAAAATGATAGTAAAATACATAGAACACTCACATTAGCTGCACTTAAATGGCCCTTAATTACAGATAATCTGTTTTCAAAAGGACTTTGTATCATTTCATTTAACATAAAATCTCAGACTAATGGAAAACTGACAGGTCAACAATTTAAATGATAACTGCTTGGTAAAATTACAAAATGTTATCAAACTTTCGCAATTGCTTATTTTATTTTTTATTAGTACACTGAGGTTAAAGAAATCTTAATCTTGGGTTAATATTAATAAACAAACAAATCCATAACATTTTAATGAGTTTGCTCATTAATTGAAATCAAAGAACACATTCACTATGTTATATTGAAACGAAAAAAGTAGAATTTTAGATCACCTAATCATAAAAATGTTTCATAATAAAATAATGTCAATAAAATTGACAAATTTGAAATTTCATTAAAGAATTTTTTAATTTTGAATTGGTGGAGTAGATTGAAAATCATCAAATTTTAAAATTATATTATAAAAATAAGCTTTAAACAAATAGTTGAACTATTCTCTGTTCTTTACCTGTAAGTCACGGAAAGTTTTTATGTGTTTTGTTTGATCTTTAAAAAAACCTTGTAGGTATGTTAAAATTAATGTTATTTTTTTAATTACATTGGTGTATGCAAAACCTTAATTTACATTTATTAATTTATTGTTAGGCCTACTCTTAGAGACTTGGAGTCATATTCTTCCGATTGATAAAATAAAACTTTTTGAATTTAAAATTTAAAAAACTAAAATAAAATGCATTTTCTGTAAAATAGACTTACAGATATACTGATTGATCTCATATTGCACTATAAATCTTATTATTAAGAAAGCATGATTTTGTTGGAATATATAAGATTTTAAAACACTATTTGAAAAAATAAAGTAATACTAATTGGAACTTAGTGCCCTGTCAGAATAATGTTAATGTTAACAAACGCTCCAATCTAAAGCCATCATTGTGATGACCTACCAATCCAAAGCTAGCTTTTGTTAACATCATTCTAACAGAGCAGTTAAAATGTAGCCGAGGAGAGATATTTACGCCCTCTCAACCTTTACAGTTTTAGTTTCAAAACATGTTTGGTAATGGGTTATTACGTATTATATTCTTCTGATGTTTTACTATTAGGTACTCCATTTTGGAGTTTACAAAAGTTTAGTTGGACCCTCCATTTTTAAAGAAATTAATATATCTTGAAATATAAAAAAATAGCAGCTGCATTTTCAAATAACTTCAAAAATAGTTTAATCAAAAACTCCTTCAGGATATAACTTTGTTAATTTAACAGTGATATTTTAGAAGTTTTTTTTTAAACTTAATAAAGTTCAATTTATTGTAAAATATAGTAATTTCATTAAGAACACAGATTTCATTTTAATGCTTCATTAATTTCTTAAGATTTATTTATATTGTGCAAACCAAGCATCCTAAAACACAATCTCTTTGAATTTAAAAATATAAAAGGTTTGTGAAACCTTGACCAGACCTTTCTTATAAAAATAATAGTACCAAATTTTTTTAGTGTAAATTAATTTATCGCTTTCAGTTAATTATTCTTCAATCATACATTGTGATAAATAATAGACTTTGAAATTTATTGTTATTATCAAATTAACTATTAGGTAACAAATCTGGAAGAAAGCAATTCAAATCACTTCTTAGGTTGACACATTGTGAGAAAGAGTGAAATGGTTTTGAAATAGTTTGTTTTTTAAAATAGTATATAAATTTTTAGACTGTGAAATTTATTTCAAATATTAACATACAAATTTTAAAATTTGAATTTAATTTCTGTATGACAATAGTAATTATTATTGTACCATTAATTTCAGATATTAGAAAGTAAGTAAATTCAACCAAATGACATTACGAGACATGCAAAGAAAATTGTAAACCATATTATTTGATTATTGTATATAAGTTTCTATATAAATTAAGAATGTAATGAAATTTTTATTTTTAGTTGGAAAGATGAGTCCTTTGTTATTGACATAAATTTATTTTTAAATAAAAATTTGAGTAAGCAGTATTTTATTAAAATCTTAAAATCCTTCTAGAAGTATTCTTTAATAAAATTAATTTAACTATCACTAACAAAACAAGATAATTAGCAAAATGGTTGCAGCCACAGGTATGTTAATAAAAAACGAGTGAAAAATCTTATCTATAAGACTTATTATGTTGTGAAATAATGGCGAGTTTCACAAAAGTAATTTAAAATTTCAGCTACGATTAAAATAATTATAACCAGTTAAAATAAATATTTTTCACTGTTTTGTTAAACCCAACCCTAGAATCTCCATTCCAAAAAATAAAAAGGTCAGACTTAGTATACAATAAACCAATCAACCAGCTCGATATCCTTAGTAAGTAATAAATTAAGATATGTATTTCTAATATAAAAATCTATTTCCTGCGTCCTTTTACTTGAAACTATGATAAATCCAAAGTAATATAACAAAATGTTTGGTACAAATTTTGCAATCGATTTTAAACTAATTTCCCGATTATTATAATATAATATTACTCCTATATTATATAGGTTTTACGTATTTATGGTTTCTACAGTGCTTTCAATATCAAGTCAATCTTTTCATAAATCCTGATAAATTTTTACATAATTGTAAATTACCATATTACCAATTACCATATTACCATATCATTGGTTCAAGATACATAGGGCACAGGCTATCTATCACCCTTCAAGTGACGTAATATGCAGTAATTACCAAAGGGGTAATTATCTCTACATTCATTTATTATATTCCTCTCCTCTTTAAAAACACAAAAACAGTTGCGCACAATTTCTATTATATTAGGTACAGTATACTTTCTCTGCAACAAAATGTCTGCAGAGCTTTAAAATTTATTATGTTGATATAGGAATATAAAAAAAAACTTACTATTGTTTTTGGATAAACATTAGATAATTTTTAATTACATATTTACATTATTTTCACATAATTATTTTTATTAAAACAGTTTATATCGTCACCCTAATTATCAAACCTCGTAACTCCATTGTTCCTGTTAGAGGAAAAAATACTTTATAAACAGGGAAAACCTTGCAGCTGCACATAATTTTGTTTTTATATAAGTAAAAGAATAGAAAACCTCGTAACGCCATTCCGCCTAGCACTCCAATTGAAACTCGTAATTCCATGTTCTCTAACCTAAAACTTATGAATTTGGAGTTACGAGGTTTGATAATTAGGGTGACGATATGACAAAATAATATTTTTTTTTCGTAATACTTTGTTTCGAGAGTCGACTGTAAATGAATTCAAACTTATGTTTCGATTTAATTTCGTATACCTATGCTCGCAAATATATGCTTGACAAAAAATCTGAATTTAAAACAAAATAATTTTTTATAACTTAATTTCATGCTTGAAACAATTTCACATTTAGTGGGGTTCTCAGGCAAAAATTTTTATTTTTAAAGGAATGGCGAGAGGCTCTACCCAAGGTGTGTCATTCAGCTAATTACTAATTAAAAACATTAATTAGCTAAAATTATTAGGAATTTTATCAGGTCACTTTCCCGTTTTGATTTATAATATAATTTAAAAATTATAAGTAATTGAATAAAAAAATTTGTAATCAAAACTTGATGAACAAATACAATTTTAAATATCAGTTGTGTCTTAATTCTTTCGGGCTGGAGCCAGACGTATTAGTTCAAATTAGATTTTACTACATTTTAGGTCCATCGTAAAGTCAAATCTACAATTTATTAACAAATTTTACAATTATTATTGTAAAACCACAATCTACAAAAAATGTAAAATGTATTTTGTCGGGTAATGTTGGAAAATTTTTAAAAATGAAGATAGGATGTACACAATTTGGCCTCGTGATTTACCTCTAGAAGAATAAAGCCTGTATGTGTAATTATAGCAACTTTGTCAACAAGAATATTGTCCTAAAATATTACTTACAACTTTTAAACTGACACTATTTCACTACCTACTGGCAAAGAAGTAAAAAGTTTAGTTGCTTTTTCAAGAACTATGAAGTTATAATCCTATAAATAAATTATATAACAATTGTCAACAATTTTCTGCATTGAAAGTACGCACAAAAACTTGTTGACAATTTAGTGCGAAAATTGGTCCATGTCATAGAGCTTAAAGAATAGATAACAACTTGATCAAACATGTAAACATACCACGTAATTTACTTAAATATGTACTTTGGATTTTAAAAATAACCCGAACGCAAAAATTCATATTCTAATCTATTATAATAATTTAAAAAAATTAACTACAACATTGGCAATAACCAAACCGACCTACCTTTTGAAAATGTACGGATATGGATTCATTATTGTGCATAACCAGTTCTTCTTCATCTTCTACCAATTCTTCTTGTTCCTGTTCTTCATAGCCGGTTTCACTTTCATCGACTTCGGTATATTCTACTATCGTGTCCTCTTCTCCACCTTGAGAATCTTCAATATTATCAGAAGAAGTAGCCATTAAGAGTTCCTGTGCTTGTAAGTTTCTTTTATTCTAAAGCAAAACAAATTATTAATCGACAAATAATGAACAAATTGAAATTGGGTTCTTACCTTTCTCATGTTATGAATTTGAGCTGCTTTCTGATGTCTAATGGTGCATGTGTGTTTGAGAAGACTCAACCGGTGAGCGTGCAACGTTTTTTCACAATATAAACAATAAGCTCGAGTTGGTTGTCCCTGTACTCCACGAAGCCAACCTAATAATAAAAATTCCATGGTTTAAAAAATAAATATGACTAACAATATAACTAGAGTACCTTTGAAATCGGACATGGATTCCCAAGCTGTCCTATAGGTTTGCTTGTAATATTTGCTTTTTACGGTACTCGCACCTTCATCTTGGGAATTTATATCGTGAGGCTCGTAATGATCCTCGTATTGAACGTGAATTAAATTGACAGTCTGCGAGTCATCTTGAGAATCGTCCACTTGAATATTTTCCATTTCACCCGCCAAATTAATTAAAGTTACCAAAAACTACAAATATTACTAAATTATTACAAAATGGTGATCTACGGCGTTCTTGGGACTTGGATATTTGTTACTAGTTGACTTCCAATCAAAAACCAACTAGAAATGCGCAGTTGACTGCATAAACACCAGGGGTCATAAAGACTGGTTTACACTGGCAGTTTGATTTTTTAGTTTTGCGTTACACGAAAGAAGTTGAAATAATGTGAAGTAATTATTATTTGATAACAATATTATCACTTTGGTGACTCACAACACAATTGATTAAATAAATGTTTAATGAAGTTTTCATTTAGCTAAATTATTGAGCTTGGATGAACATTATAGTTGACCTTGGAAAGAAAGATTGAAATTCCAATTATTTTTATTGTAGATGAAATCAAATTTTAATTTTATTGTACAATAACTATAATTTTATGATTTAAATAAAATTATTGGTCGGGTTTGAATTTTTACAGGAAAACTTAATACAGATACGGTCATGTCCCCCTTTACTAACTAGAAATTTAATCTGAATAAAAATGAGCAAATTACAATAAAATTAATACAAATTTTAGAATTCTCGTAATAAAATTTGACAATTATTATTGTTTATTTATAAATTGACAATATTACAAGAATTTTAAAATTTACATAAGTTTCAATTTTATAAGAACATTAGTGAAGGAGCTGAGGACGTTTTGCAACACTTGAAATTAAAATTTTTTTTTCAAGTTCCAATTTGATTAATCGAATTTTGATTCGCGGATTAATTTAATCAAAATTTTAATTCGCGGTTTTATTTATTACGATGCGATTAATATTATGATTTTTTAATTTGAGTTGATATAGTAATTAGATTCCCCCTATTGTGGGGGGCTAGCATAAATATGCTGACTTGATGTGGTGTAGCTTGAGGCGCCTCACATTGTTACTAATGTAGCGACTCATTCACCCTGTAAAGTTATGGGATCTGTTATAGACAGCTATATTGGAGATTTAGACAGTAGATGTGTAGTTATTAGATGAAATTAATATGTGAATCAAAATGATACAAATGTAATCAAGAAAATGCAAATTAAAATTTAAAAAGTGTTTCGGAACGCTCTCAGCCCCCCTCGGTACTCGAAGTACCTATGTACTTACCTCCGAAAGTGACAGAACTCACTCGTTTGGTAAAATTATAATATTATAATAAAATTTCTACAATTTTTCGATTCAATCGATTTATGTATGATTTGCTAGAAGATAAGAAAACGTGTTTTAAATTCAATTTGATTGTTCTGATTGAACATACAGACTCAATTCAAAATGGTAACCATTATAGTCTATAGCGAAATTTTCAAGATCAAAGAATGTTGATCAAGTACTCTTTTGATACACTGGTTCTGATTAACAATGAAAATTTTTTTGATTTATAATAGTATGTTGCACACCAACGGACGATGAGGTCTGGTTGTAGATGGACGATTCTGGTTTAACTGGGTTTAACTTTAAAAATGTAAATTACTTGTGACGAAGAAGCAAAATAAATTTTCAGTAGTAAACAAGATTAATTTACGTTGTAAGCGGCCTGAAAAATAAATCTTGATCTGGCTCTGCCGTGATACGTGAAACGCCGATTATCCAGGATTTTACAATTGATAGGCACAGTTAATCTCAAATTAAGTTTTATTTTGTTAAACACATAAAAAGCTATAAAAATGTAAGTAGTTTTAACTTTTTAAAGCTGTATTACATTACACAATTTCTTCTACAATTTTACACAGAAGTGTTAAAAGTGTCTGCACCTTGCACACTGGTTTTTGTGAAAATTGTATAGGAAATTGTGTAATATAATGCATGCCTTATTTAGGCATTTAGTACAAAACTGAACATTTATCAATTTATTTAAATTGGAAGTCAGTCTTTTTTTGCATCCGAGTCCATTTTGTCTATATTTATCTTACTAATACTTAAAAAAATACTCTCACTGCATCATTTCCAATAGAATATCGATTCTTGGATATTCCTAATCGTTTCCCTGCAGCGTTCCTATGGGGAATGGATAAAAAGATAAAAGAAATGGGCAAAAACACCTTATATCATCTTATACCAAAGCTATAGCCAATGTGAAGCCATCAAAATTTATGCAGTAAGTAGGTAAGTTCACTGTATAATTCGATAGGTACATCCAGAAGATTTGAATAATTGTACTCTTAAGTTTATTGGCTCTTAAAAAGTACATGTACTTATTATATGCAACCATATTAAGTATCTACAATACTAACACAACAATCTATACTAAAAAAAATTAAGACTCAAAACTAAAACTATGTATAACTTTAACGAAATAAATGTATACCTTAGTGATTATCTTTGGTGCACTACGTTTTATTTTTATCTATCAAAACAATATATGGACTATAAGGTACACATTTTATTCTATTACAATAAAATATAGTCTTCTCTAGTTAGCTAGTATTCTAGTAGTAGTATGAATGAAGAAATATGAAAAAGGTAGGTACTACAGGTCGATAAAAAAAAAATTAATATTAGAAGTTGTTCTTCAAATTTCAAAATAGTAAATTTTAGCTGTCACCTTAAAGAAATACATGTGTATACGAACTGGTTTTGGTAATTATTTGAAAACTTACATTTTTAAAATTCTAACAAATCTGGAATGTTCTATTTAAAATAATAAAGATTCTTTTATGCAAAGTTTACTATGTTAAAAGAATTACCGGTATGTTCCCATTAATTTTTACATGGCAGTATTTTTAATTACGCTATTTATATTAAAATAATCTAGTACTAATTCACGGTTTTGCAAATATCCTCAAGAAAACCTTATAATTATTATCAAAATTTCATTTAAAAAATTCTGTATAGGTAAATGTAACTAGAAAAATATTTTTGTACATTGTTTTTCTGTTCTTGCATGAGAACCAAATTCAAAACCAGTACATCACTTTCAACATGAATGCTCATAAAGTAGGCCATTTTGTAAAGCAAATGAATGTTGAAAGTGCACTTTTTGGCCAGTATTAGATAAGCATTTCTTTAAAATAACAGTTAAAATTCACCTCGCAGGAAGGGGAAAACTAAAAACATTATAAAATTAATTTGAAATTACATTCTGACAGAACTAATTCAGTCAACTTTAAATTTAGGCAAAATTTATTTTTCAATTATGCACGTATCCAATATTAAATATACCAATTACTATTATTTATTACTTTTTTGCTTAAATTTATAGTTTGCTGCTACAGTAGCTAACATCATTGATTTTGTATTTGAGAAACATGCGCAACCTTATGATAAACTTACCATGCTCTTTGGACGAATTTAATGTTTTTTAGAAAAGCTTCCATTGGCAACTTACTAATTGCACGAATGTTACTGGTTTATACAAAATTTTAGAGCATTCAAATGCAGCTTTGCTGTTTGCTACAAAATACTTATTTTTTTAATAAATTATGTAGCAAAATTTCCCATAAGGATGCGCATCTTTTCAAAAATAGTCAATGCTAATATATGTTATAAAAACGTTATTTTGCATGCTAAGGTTTTCATCATGAAAGTATATGATGTACTACTTATAAATACCCTTCTTTGTTTTCATCAATACGTTTAAGTTAACTCAATTACATACGTTGAACTTTTTAAAAGTAACATATACTAACACTTCATCATTAAATGCCAAATACAAAAATAGTAATATACGCTTTGAAAATATTTATATTCTGTAAAATAAGTAGCTAAGAAGGTGCTTCATAAAAAGTGCTTTCAAATAAACAATAAGTACTCTTCACGGTTTCATGAGTGGTGTATATCCTAAATTTTAATTTACAAGGTTAATTTTTATCCGATTAAAGAAAAAATATCTTTTAATTGGGCGGCACACATTACAAGCCACAGCCTCCGCTAAATAGATTTTCTAATTTCGAGCAATGCATTTCACAACAATCATTGAATTTGTACTGACAGTTTAGATATGCATAGTAAGAAAAATATTTTTGAAAAGTTGGAACATCTTGGGTAAACTTTTAAGATATGATTATGAGAGACTTGTGCTTGTTTAAATATTTCTAAAAAGATATGTTGGGAATGTTAATTTTGTTATTATTTTCATAAAAATAAGTAATTTCTGCTATTTAAAATTCTAGTTTGACAAAATTGTTATAAAATTACTGTTGTGAATTCTTACCTACAACTAAAAAACAGATCGTTATTTAGAATTAAATATCTCACCGAACATCAAGAATTATTAAGAGATTCTTGTTAATTGAGTATTGCTTAGAATCGACTAACTTTAGTTTCAACTCTCAGCTTTGGATTTAATAACAGTTAGGTTTTTATAATACGCTAATAGAAGATGGCACACTGTGACTAGATCTACATAACATCTTAACATGAAACATACAACATTATCCACTAAATACTTCTCTTGGAGTTATTAACCAAAATTTAATAAAAATAACAACAACAAAAAATCTCATTAAACAAGAACACAACACTTAAGGGTAACGTAAATACATTTGCAATATGAATTACAAAATTGTTGAACATTATTAAAACGTGAACAATCGGCTAATAAGAAATTTAAATACGATTGTAAATTTAACAATTACAATTTTTAAAATATATCGGTATAAACAATAAAAAGTAAATTACAAAATTGTACAACTGAAATGCTATTTACCACGAGATTCGCCAACAACTACTCCTTTCAATTGCGAAAAAATGCTTCCTTGAGCAAGTCCAAACATTGGACCCTTGCGTAGTTCCGAATTAGAACCACAAGCGTGATAACTACGTGAACCAAGTAAAGAACGATTTGGACCTTGAGCTACCCCTTGAGGTCCCTTCTTCAGACATGGTTGTGGTCCTTGCCACTTTACATAGTCCTCCCTAAGATGCCCAAAAAAATTATGATTATTATAAAACTTTTATGCAAAACTTACAAAAGTATATCTTGGTTGGCACCCTTCACCAAACTTCTGTTAGCTCCAACTGTATTCTTGATGTTTGAAGATTTGTATGAAATATCATCACTGTTACCATTTTCTTCAATTACTCTAAAAAAGTTTTCAAAGAATATCTTAGATTTTTGTATCTTTTTAAAGAAATCAGACATTACCTGCTAAAAGCACAAATTTCCTTTAGGGATTGTTCGCTTTTATCGGATTTCAATAACGACTTCAACGATTGCCGGCTTTGTGATAACGGTACTCCCACATTATCGACCACTTCTGCCGTTTCGATATCTTGACTAGAACTGCAATAAATTTGAATTTTTAAATTATTTAATGGTTTTGAGGGGTATTATGTAATAATTAAAGACAAAAAAATATATACAAAAATAAGAATATTACCTTGGTTGTGGATCATCCTTGCTCGGTTTATTGTCGTCCACCATCATTTGTAAAATTTGATTGGCTCTTTCTTTATCGTAGTCGACACTTTCTAAAGCTAATATTATGACCTGCTCTGCAATATCTTTGTATTTTTGTTCGAGTTGATATTTTACTAAAATCGAGATTTTTCATTCGTTACAAATTGAAATAATAACAGCAAATACAACCAAACCTTCTTGTTTTTCGATACCCGTTTTAATTTTTGGAACGGGAGCAAGTTGGGGTTTAACTTCTTTAGGTGGCTCCACTTGTACCTTGGACACTTTTTGAAGAAGCGATTTAGCACTGTCACGTTTCTCAAAACCCATGTCTTTTAACACATCTGATGCTTTTTGAATGTTATTGTCATTACTACTTAAGATATCCAAAATCATGGTTTCCTCTGCTTGAGGAAATATAGATTTCATGTATCTGAATTAAAAAAAGATCGATTGAGGTGCTGCGTGATAAATCTAAACCATTATTATAATCAATCGTACTGCAATCACTTCCATTAAAACTTTTGGAATTCTATTATTTTATTTAGTGACCCTTTAAAGACCTCCTATAAATACTGTAAAATTTCCAACTGCAATTTTGCCAAGGTCTCCCAAATATTCTACAGCGCGTGAAAGTCAGAAAAATCTTTTGTAAATACAGTCGAGGACAACATTAAGTACATGTTTAATCATATTTTGAATTTTTGTTAGTTAAAATAGTTTTGGAGTTTATTAATATTGTCACCGACTGTAGACATTGAAATTTCTTGCTCCCATAATTATTTTACAACACAAGTGATTGGACAGAAGAAATCTATGTAGTAAGCCAATTAGTTTTTACTTATTTATAATATGAAAAAATAATTATAAAAAAATTTGAAATTCAAATTTAGTTATTATCAATTATTATTAAAACTTTTTTCTGACTTTTTTGTCGCCATGTAGAACATTAAGCAGCTAAGAGATTTTTCACGTGTATTATTTCCGACAATAATATGCAAAAAAACTTCCTAAATAAGCTTATATTATTCTGGCTATTTCTATGAGTGGGTCAAGCATATCGTTCATTCGAAACCTCATATTTACGTTTTATTACAAGACATGCATTTTGTTAATTGAGCCAAGTTAAATGTTACACAGCTAGCATAAAGCAGTACTTGACAGTTCTATTTTTGATGTAAAAATTGAAAACACTTAAATTAACTTTTAACTATAGAAACTACACAACATGCACCACATTACACAACAAAGCTTAATTTTGATGAATTAACGACAAGTTAGTTTAGAAGTACAAAACCTTAATTTCAGTTTAGGCGAGTGAGGTTTAGGTGAATTCTTATAAGCCTCGCTTGCATAACTGTTGCCAGAACCAGGTCTCAATATTGGGCTACCACCCCTAGAACCGAAGCGAATACCTAGAGGTGGTGTCATCTGTAAGTGAGCATGAACAGGATGTATATTACGAGTCGGGGGTGGTGTTGCAAAAGGCCCCGGAGTTGTAATTGGATGTTTTTCCACTTGCAAAGCACTTATCACCAAAGCTTCGCGATTATGGTACCTAGAAATGTTAGAAAACAAAGCATGGCAAATGATGTGTTAGCAGAAGCTTAGCTAAGCCAAAATTGTTAAATGTGTGAAAGTTAAAGTGAAAAGCCACCAGTGTTTTTATATGTACAGTAAAAATAAAACACGAAACACAAAATATGTGAACCCAAACCAATTTAACTAAAAATTCTACTTTATTATAAAAATTAGTAGAATAAGATTAATTGTTTAAAAAATAAATAGTAAGCATAAAAAGCAGCCCATAAAAACTTAATAAATAAAATAAAAACTTTTATAATAAAGTGTTGAGTGTGTGTGTGTTAAACATTACAAAATGCTTGAAATAAAACTTACTTTTTTAAATGTAACCTTATGTGCGTATCGGAAACAGTAGGAAACATGGCACTAATTTTAGTAACCGCTTCTTCTGTATTACTGGCACTACTCAAACTTAACGAACTATCTTGAACACGAGCACCTCTTGGACTATTTTTCGATATGTTACTCAAGTCCTAATAAATATTAAACAAAACATACAATAAAACGTTTAACAATAATTAAAAATTTAATTTAATTAATAAAAGACAAATCAAAAAATAATGAAACAATAATAATTTTTCTAGAAGTATTCAAGAATATCACAAAAAGAAAGAACTGTTTTAATAGCTAGAAATAATTTTTACAAAGTGAAATTATAAATCAAACGACAGAAATATAAAAAGAAAAATAGAAAAATATTTAATTTTTTTTGTAGAACTAATTGTAGCATTACAAGAAACCTGAACAAAAACATTAAAGCACAAATGCAAAACAATCACAACATACATGCGAGAATATTGAAACTAATATTTGAGAAATATTAAATATTTCAATCAGAACAAATACCTGTAGGGGTACAGTTTTTGGGCTACAGTGATCTGGTATTTGAAACGCAGGTATAGGAGTAGTCTGGCTGGGATACACATAATTTCTCCGAAATTCTGGTGAACCATGCTGTTATACATATACCAATCCAAGGCAGCATGTGTTGAAAAGTGGTTAGTTTAAAGAACAAGAACAACTCTGCACATTAGAATGGAAGTGTTACATTAAATTTTACTTAAACGAGTTCATTTAGACTTTAGAGTTTTAGACGATAACAAGTACAGGTAGGCAAATTTTGATGTTTGTACAAGTGGCTCGGTTTATTATTAGTTTTATATTGGCTGAGCAAATATATTGGTTTATATTTATATACTATATATCTACATATAATATATTAATTCATTGTCATTACTGTAAACGCATAATTGTTTACTTGTAAGTGTTTGCTTTGGACAATAAAAAGTGTAGCTCTTCCAAGTCACCAGCAAATCTTCTCTAGGAGCAAATACCTATTATGTGACGCACTGTTTGCGAGTCACCACAATCACAACATTCAGATATAATTGGATTCCACTTATGTAACCTAGAATTGTAATAACCAACGACAACGAGATGGTTAAACCCAAGTGGCCAAATGCTGAGGTTTAATATAAACTTTTTGTTCTAATGAGACCCATTGTTCTATTGTTTTCATTATTTTATAATGCCACCAACAGATTTTCTGATATTATCAGAATTCTTATTATTTTCTAACTTTAATCATATATTATATTATTATTTATTATAATAAATGAGCTACCAGACCAAGCCAACAAAATTTGCATACCTTAGAAAATACAGTCGATTTCTGTTAATTCGAGCATGCGGTAATTTTAGATGATAATTATCTTGCAGTGTTACAGTTTATAAAAAGAACATGTCGGGCACACTTGATATATTTCCTTCCACCAAAATATGTAATTATTAGAAACAGACAATTTCTTGTCACACAGCTTTAATTAAAATATATTATAATATGTTCATGTTGTTAACTGTATTACGTATACATGTAGTTAATGTGTATATTTATCTTCTTTGGTAAAATTTTACATCATTAGGACAGCCAAAGCGTTCAATTGTCTCAATTAACAGAAATCTACTGCAATATAAATAAATTAAGTATAAAGTAATATAAATTAAGCAAAGTTTTATAATAGGCAATGATTTTTAAAATAGAACAGTTGCATGCATAACGTAGAAAAATTGGTTGGTATATACAGTGAAAATACAACGTGGAAATATCAATAATAGTGCTGAACTATTGGTTGGTGAATGGTGAACCAACTGAGACTAAACAGTATGAAAATTTTATAACTTTTTCATTTTTAACTATCAGTTTTCCTTTTGCAAGTTATAGAACATTATTTGGAGATTCATGATAAGAATTGCAACATTTGGTTCTTACAGCAGTGATGCCAAAGGGATTGGTTGTCTGCTAATTAATGTGTCAGGTGGTAGTCATGACAAAAGTTTTCTAAAGTGCAGTTTATGTTGTATGATTTCTCTTATGATTTATCATAGGAGAAACCATAAAGCACAGTTTACGCTGTGTTTTCTTTCCTAAGATTATAAAAAATATTATGTAAACCATACTTTTAGGCTTTCTCCTATGATAAATCCTAAGAGAAATCATATAATATAAACTGCACTTAACACAGAGATTTAACTTATGCATACAGCGAGGTAATGCTGCATCTGTGCTAGGATCGATGCCCATAGAAGCACATAATGAACGAATTCTTGAAACTTATTGATTGATTTTTCTTTTTTTAGCCAATAGGATGTTAAGTTATTTTTATCATAACAGCAATTAGCAATAATTATACATTTTCTTAATTTTTGTCATTTTAAAACAATGATCATTCCCAAAAAATATTTATTTATTCTACTGAAAGGTGAACGACTCATTTTAATAAAAAAATTCACAAGTTCTCTTGTCCTTTTGGTGGTCTTGAGTGTTTATTTAAAGAGTACACAAACAAACCTCAAACAATTCGTTAACTTGTGTAGAACATTCATACCGAAATAAGAAATTTCAAGACAGAAACCTTGCATTTAGTACTTGAATAAGTAAATATTTGTCAGTAAGATCATCGGTGACGTTTGAGGGATGTAATATTTCATGCATAATTTTTAAATACGTCTATAAGTTATCAAAAGTTTATAATTTTCAGTCTCAATTGGGCCGCCCTGTACAACATAATAAGAACACATAATTTTCACTTGGGAAGGATTACTGCATACTTGATTTTAAAAAATTTCAATCTCTTTACAGTGATTACAGGCCCGGTTCTAGAGGTGAAACCGCCATCGTGCCATTTAATTTAAGCCGCCCCCTAACCTTCACTTGTTTTCATTGCTAGAAGAAAACTTGATTGTGGAAATGCATTGCAAATGGATTGCACTTAACAAATCGGCGACAAATTTAATTAATTCATCTGTAAAATTCCGAATATAAAGCGAGTACCGATTATAGACTTAATTTTGTTTTTTACCATATTTAATTTCAGGTATGTAATTAACGTTATATACAATTTATCAAATTTTTAAAAATGGTGGCACTTCTTAATCTAAATATAAAAAATTTCATCCAAGGCGCCGCCTGACAAAGGTAGTGTTCCCAGAATGCTAGCTGCATTACCGCGTTGAATAGCTATACTTATCCGCTGTATAAGGAAAGTTATTGCACGAGGGTCGCCAGATGTGATTCAACGAAAAACCTAAGTCCGAGAAAAAATTTAAAGCATCAACACTGAAAGTACCTAAAGTTTCTACTGCGAAGGCCACAAATTCGTATTGTTCACTAATTGTCTTGTATTTGGTATGTTTATTCTTAGCAGCATTGTTAGCAGCTAAAGCTGGTCCTCTAGTACTTAAGGATAAATTTGAAAGGGCGAGTGTGTCCACACAAGTAGCATCCCAGACTAGAGCACGGCCTTTCTTCCAGGGAATAAGTGTCATACGGTGTCATACCATCAGGTCGTTTGCCATCACCTCGATCTAAACCTAAGGGTTTAAGTACAGAGGGAATGCCGGCAGATACCAGAGCTTTGCATATGATTTCGTTCAGCATTCCGTGACGACTTAATCTTCCAGCGCTTTTTTTGCAAGAAAGTCCATGTCTCCCTAAATTATCAACTTGGGTTCCACATGAGCAAATGTGAGGTTCACAAACCTTCATTCCGAGGCGGAGACAAAATGATATTCGAATGCATTCTTTGTCTAGGAGTGTAGCAAGTTGAGGAGATGGTAGAGCGTTAAGCCAGGCACCTGATTCTGGTTGTGACACAGCTGTAATTCTTGCTAATTCAATTGTTGATGACTTATCTTTCAATCTTTTTGAAATAATATTGATATATTCCCCATCCCAACTTTTTTGAGAATTAGGACATTCAGGGATATCGGATGCTGAACACATACTCTTCCAGTTTACAATCGCTTCCTTACAGTAAGTAATCTCAAAATCTGAGACAGACGGAGGGATTATTGAGCCAATGAGATCACAGGTACTGTAAATAGACGAGATGAAAGCAGGAAGAGCGAGGTCTAATGAGCTGCGTATTCCGATGCCGCCGCAAGCAATGGGAAGGGTGCATTGAATCCAGTTGTCTTCGAAGAAATTAAGGTTTAGCAATTTTTGAAGGTAATGTTTTATATTTTCGTCTAGTTTGTTAAGTATGTCTTTGTATTTAAACAAAGGAGTACATCGGAGAAGATACATCAATTTAGGGATCCATAGACAATGCTGTAGGAGGTAGAGAGCCATATGTGGTTGTATTTTTTCAAGTCTTTCAAGAAAAAGCAAAATTTATTCGGTTTTCTTATCCATTACACGGTTAATATTCTCGTTTAAGTAGCACTGGTCATTTGATGAATGCTCTGTGAACCCTTCAGGCGGCTCTTAAGTATTTGCACGCCTGATGGAACCGGGTCTGACTGATTATTATAATTATTATGCCTTAAATTTAGTAACGTTATCTGTTAGTTTAATTTTATAAACTGTCATAAATATTGCCTATCTGATACCATGTAATCAAAGAGAGTATCTAGGTATAATTAATTGGAATTAATAACTCGTGAAAAGTATATAAAATTAAACTAAAAAATTAAAACGAGTTAAATAAACGATAATAAAGTGTTTAGATCTTTAATATTTCAGTACTGATTGGAATACAGGAAACGGAATGATTCTATTGTCATTTGAAACCATACATCAGTCCGTGAATCAAGTCTTTCTATACAGAAGGCAGTTCAAATGACGATAGAATCATTCCGTTTCCTGGTTAATATTTTAATTATGTAAACAATCATTATATTTCTTATGAAGGTACAATCAGAACCGAAATATTAAAGATCTAAAGGTGCTTGCTCACTTAGGCGATGCGACGCGAATTTAGACGCTTAGAGAAGTTTAGATAGAATCAAATGGAAACCTGCACATTAAGGCGAACATACCTAGTGTGTGAGTCAAGGATAAAAAAAAGAAAAAAAAACGCCTAAGTTTATTTAACTCGTTTTTAATTTTTGAGTTTAATTTTAGATAGAAGGTGTAGTACAAATTTTTGAAATTTGTTTGTCAAGTAAGAAAGTAAGAAGCAAAGCTATAGCAGTAATCCGTTGTAATTTCTCGAAATTTCAAAAATTCTGCCTATATATTTTACAACATATTAAATTAAATAATTATTATGATATACTTTATAATACAGTGGGCTCATAAAGTTTGGAATAAATGATACAAATTTTTAGAGAAATTTTTTCAGAAAATTCTCAGACATGACCTTACTTTTTTAAATGTCACTTTTTTCCTTTCATTATATTCTATTTTCCATATTTTGTTTCAGAGCCATTAGATCGTACAATTTGTTAAATAGCAATGTTTATGTTCCTTTACAGATTTGAATGGAGCACAATTTTCATAGTATGAAAATGTAAAAACACTATTACCTTGAAGCGAAAAGTTTTCGGGATGATCAGTCCCAAAGTTTCAAAAATACATTTAATCAACAGACCACAAATTAAAAAACTTTATGAACTCACTGTATAGGAAAATTTATAAATAATATAAATCGTGAAGTGAGTATAAGCTTGCAAACTCGCAAACAACATCTTAAACTATGTTTAAAACTTAAATTCGTCTTTAACAATATCGTAAGTTACAAAATTTATACCTGCATTGGTATACTTTCGACTTGAACATTGGTAGAACGATGATGTGGTTGCTTGTGGAATGTTCTAGGATCATCCCAGGTTGTAGTTCTCGTGTAATGATTAATGTAGTAACTAAAAAGCACATCATTATTAAAACATAATTATTACAAAACTAGCAATTCTTACTATCTCCCAGAAGATTTATCATATTTACAGTCCCAACCAGAGGGTAAAGTATTTTGTAGTTCTGCCATTCTATTAAATCGCAACTTCGCCTGGGTGGTTTGCGAATAATTTAATTATTTAAACTATTTAAATTTAATCGAATTAAATTTTCTCGTATTGATCATAAAATCTGTAAACACGACTGTCAAAATCGTCAAAATAGTTGACATTTTTGAATGCGCAGTTGACAGTTAAATGATCCAGTGTCGTAGAAAAGAAAATTTTAAGGCATTTGATTGATTTTCAAGATGTTATGCGACTACTTCTGAGTTTTCCACGTACGAATAATAATAATTAGTGTTCTAAATACTGGCCTTTATTAGTAGTAGCCATATTTTATCTTCAAAGAGTTGGTTATCAGGATGTCTCGACATATTTTTATCACCCATTTCTTTTTCTACTTGGTAATTGCAATGAAGTTTTCGCTGTTATTCTTATCAAAATAATGTAAAAGAATAATTTTTTCTATAAATAAGAAATAAAAACTGTCACAATTTAAAATATTCCCACCTGATATATGATCGTCTGGTATTGGTTGTGCAGTATACAGGACCAATGACAGGTGTTTAATATTAGTAAGAGCGATGCTAAATAGGGAAATTAAAAATCTAAAAAGAGATAGCGGAAAATAATACGTCGGGAATTAAATACGCGTACACGTCTGTCGCCGTGTTTTATTACAACGTTTTGAAGAAGAGGTTATAGTATTCAAAATTGTTTATTTAAACTTATATTCCTACAATTTAAAATAAAATGAGTGCTAGTGCAGGAAATTGGTGTTTAATTGAAAGCGATCCCGGCGTGTTTAGTGAATTAATAAGGGAATTCGGTAAAGTAATCGTAAATTTCAAATAGTCATTGGCTAACCTAACTTTTTTTGCTTTAGGTGTTAAAGGTGTTCAAGTTGAAGAATTATGGAGTCTGGATGGAGAACAATTTGATAATCTAAAGTGGGTATTTCTCAGATATTTTTTAATCTAAAACTAACCACAACGTTTAATCTTTTAGACCAATTCACGGTTTGGTGTTCTTGTTTAAGTGGGCGAAAGATGATGAATGTGCCGGGCCGATAGTTCAAGACAATAAAATATTTTTTGCCAAACAAGTGATCGAAAACGCATGTGCCACCCAAGCAATTTTAAGTATACTATTAAATTGTCGGCATTCTGATTTAAAATTAGGAACAACTTTAACAGAACTTAAAGAATTTTGTTATGATTTTGATGCCAATATGAAAGGCTTAGCGATAAGTAATTCACCAGTAATAAGATCAGTCCATAATTCATTTGCTAGACAAACTCTCTTTGAATTTGATAGTTCGACGCCATCGAAAAGCGAAGATGTGTTTCATTTTGTAGGGTATACACCAATCGACGGTCGATTGTATGAGTTAGATGGCTTGAAAGCAGGCCCAATTGATTTGGGTCCTATTCCATCAGATGCAGAGTGGACAGATATTGTTAGACCGATTATAGAAAAAAGAATACAAAGGTATTTGTATTTACAAATATGATTTTTTATTATAAATTGTAATATTTAGGTACAGCGAAGGAGAGATTCATTTTAATTTGATGGCCATTGTATCTGACAAGAAAATGTTGTACGAGAGACAATTACAAGTCTTACAAAAGCACATCAAAGACGGTGGAATGGAAACCGATGTTCAACAAACCGAATTAGCTAGGCTTAAACTGTTAATTGAAGAAGAGGAAAATAAACAACGCCAATATCAAACCGAAAATATCAGACGAAAACATAATTATTTGCCTTTAATTGTAGAAATTTTAAAACTTTTAGCAAAAGAAGGAAAACTGACACCTTTATATGAAAAAGCCAAAGAACGTACTCTAAAGAAACAAAAACAAAAAACTAAAAGTTCTTAACAATTTTGAAATCATTTTGCTAAAAGTGATGTTTATTTTATGAGATTTAAGTTTCAAAATTTACATTATAATTTAAGATTTTTTACTAATTAATAAATAATGGAAGAATATTTGAAACATTTTTGTATGTTGAAAAATAAAAAGTTAATGAAAAGGTGTTTGTCATTAGGCATGACTTCAAATATTTATTTGTTTTGCTTGGATATCATACTGACGTGGGTAAAAAATCCAATTAAAAATTATGTATTATTTTCTTAAATTAATATTCTTCGATTTATTTTTTTTCGTTGGGTTATTAGAAAAAATAATCTGCAATTTAATTTTTTTATTTGCCTGTGCAAGTTTTTGTTTGCTTTTATTCATAATACAGATAATGAAATACAAGAGATTTAATTTACAATTTTTCGTTACTTTTATCACCCTAATCTTAAAGTTTTTATTGATTGCGAGTCTTTGTTGGTTGTACACCTAAATCTTAAATAGAATTCTTGATGTTTGTGGATAAGCATGTACCACGTTGACGTTTATTATTGTTTTATATCATCTTAATCATTCTACCATCATCTTATTGTACAGTAATACCGGAGGTACATGTTAAATCAGTTTTTTTGTAAATCTCGAGACTTCGCTGAAATTTTGATAATATCAAAACTACTCTCGTTTCGTTCCACTTTGATTGCATATTCCGGGTTCCCACTCATTTCTCAAATTCCCCGACTTTTCCAGGTTTTCATGACTAAAATTTAAGCTTTTCTCTGACTTTGAACAATAATAAAATTTACAAATTGCATTATTTAATAATTTTCAGAAATAATAAGCAATTTTTACAATTAATTTTGTTTTTCAAAGTTTCAAAAATTTTCCCTGATTCAAAGTCTTAATTTCCTTGACTTACGCTTAAAAATTCCCTGACTTTTCCAGGTATTGGAAAATTGAATTTTTCTGGGGCTTAAAGCCTGTTCACATTATAAAATTTTGTTTAAAATTTTGCTTAAAATTTTAGTTAAAATTTCTATAAAATTCCTTAAAATTTGTCGATTTACAGATTTGTGTTTACACCTTAAAATTATTATATTACGGAAATATTTTTTTAACGTTTACTAACCTAACCTAACATTTGTTGGTACAAGCAGTACAAGTGATTATTGTTTCCTACATTTTCTTGATTATCCATCTTTTCAACAATAACAATAATAGAATCATATAAAATATTAGAATACATTATAAAAATTATATATCATAATAATAACAAAGTACCTACTACCAACAGAAAGCAGTGATACAACCTGATATCACCAAACACACCATTAAAACTCACTATATTTTACGTAAAATTTTAAGAAAATAGGTGCCGTCCTATTCCTTAAAATTTGTTAAAATTTCGCTTAAAAGTAATTTTAAGGAAAATTTTAACGAAAATTTTAAGGTGTGAACAGTGAAATTTTTATCTTATAAAAATTTTAAGCCAAATTTTAAGGAAAATTTATTATTATTTAAATATCTTTCGTTAATCCATTCATGCGCGTCAATGGTGAACATACTGAATCCTAATTATATTATAATACGAGTTAAATGTAAAACAAAACTAAAAATTAAAGGCCCTTCGTACTTCGTAGCTTAACAATTTGTTATCATAATAATCACCCTAACACTACGACACTGTTTTAGCGCATAAACTTTTCAAAGTTAAAATTTATCGATTGGCTGCATTGAAAAAGATAATTTGGCAACATTGAATGTTATTTAAGAAATATATAAAAATGAAGTACGTAATCGATGTAACGGTGATTTTATTATAATAACCTTTAATATTACCGGATCTGTACAAAATTGTTATTTCAAACAGTAGATTTAAAAAAATTGTTTCTTTTTGTGAAACAAAATTGTGTCCTAACCTCTAAAAGAAGTGTCGGCCGAAGTTTGTATTCACTTAACTGTATTTAATAATATTGTAATAAATACCAGAACTATGCATACTTACCACCGGCATCAGCATAACGATAGTGAGTATTACTTCTATTACTTCTTTTATTTAATGTATCAATTTCAAGATATCCATGATTTTGACAGGTGCTTTGTTTTAGTGCAAACGTTAATTGCCCCTTTATTTTCACAGGCCCAGATTTTGAGCATAAATGTAACATGTCAAAGCCCAAGGAAAATCATTGGTCAAATTATGCGTTAAGAATAGTTGTTAATACGGCGTCTCATCCCCTGGAGTATGCCAAAGTTCTCATGCAGGTCAGAATTTGTAGTTAATTTTATTATGACACTTTTATGTTATGATTGATTGATGTTTAGATTGGCTATGAACCAATAGCACCTCAACCCACAAAAACGTTTTTCGGAAAACCAGCATTAAAGCTTCCAAATATATTTGAATATGGTATTTGTCGACAAATTTGAGTGACTTTTATTATAATTACAATTTATTGTAGTCAAGCATATTAAATCGGTTGATGGATTTACTGGCTGCTATCGTGGATTGATTCCAAAAGTTTGTGGTAACTTTGCCAGTGCCGTAGCAGCTCAAAAAATGCTTGATCATATGGAATTAGACGAAGGCGGAAACAATGATGAAACTGAAGAAACGAATGACGAAGAAAAGAAGTAAGGAAATTCTTTTATACATTTTTTGATTTGTTTAGATAAATGGGAATTTTGAAACATTTTTAGAAAGGAATTGTTTGTAAAAAGTGTAAAAAAGGATTTAGTCAGTCGCATTACTGCCATTGTAGTTAGTCATCCTTTTCATGTGATTACCATTAGAATGATGGCCCAATTTGTTGGTGATGAAACGAAATATAAGTACGTTATTTACTTTTTGATTAGTATTATCCATACATCTTTTCTTCACGATAGACGAGATGAATTTATTATAATAATACTTTTTAGTGGTGTCTTTGGATCCATTACAGAAATATATAAGGAAAATGGATTGTTAGGGTTTTTTAATGGCTTATTGCCAAGGATACTAGGCGATATCATTTCATTATTATTGGCCAGCTCATTAGCCTATGCAATAAATACTTATGTATTTGAAGAGAAAGAATTGCAAATGTATACATCCGCAACTATGTCGGTAAGAGCATTATTGTTTCCTTACTTTGAATTGATTGAAAGACTGAATTTTTATATAACGAACTAAATCGTTCATTATTATTATTACAGTTTATTGCAAGTGCAATTACTTATCCATTCCAAGTGGTTTCTAATTGTATGGCTGTATCAGGATCCGGTTTAGTTGCTGGTTCACCACCATTCATGCCTATTTATTCATCTTGGTTGGACTGTTGGTCTGATTTATCAAGACACAATCAATTGAAACGAGGCTCTAGTATACTTGTTCGTTATTATGTGGGACCACAAATAGTCATTAGCGGAAGAGCTGTACCAATTACAAAAGATAATTTAGATTATTAAATAGTGATCTTTTTAAGCTTGAATACTTTCAACTGTATTTTTTTCTTCATGTTGAATAAATAAAAGCTATATATTTTGTAAATATAAAGCATCGCTAGATTTGTTGTGAACTTTTAATTTGTACAGATTATTTTGTTTTAATAAATATGCTAACTAAGTATTATATTTATTTAATAGAATATAACAAGGGTTAAAAGCAGTACTAGTAAATCAGAACTGTTGGCTTACACTGTATTACTTATAAGTTATAATATATTGCAGTGATTTACTTTTACAGATTGGGGTGGTTATTAAAAACAATCTTAATTGTCCGGAAACGCCATATAGTGAAGAACATTTCGCAAATTATCGAAATTCCATAAAACTTGAAAAATTATTTAAGACCTGGACATGAATACATGACTTGAGCAAAAATTATCTGGACTATTACTTAGCTTCTGAATTCTTTTCTGCTTTAAATTTATTTAACTGTCTACTTCGTTTAATCTTATTTTTAATTATAAATTAAATCAAACGACCACTTTCCACTTAATAAATAATTTATATATACTTCAAATCAATATTGCATTTTTAATTATTAGTCTACTTATTTATTTTGAGCGATTCAGTATATCACGATATCACTAACCTGTTTTTAGAAGGCTTGGTTACAGGGTGGGTCAATTTCAATAGTTCTGTTATAGATATGGAGAAATTGATGGCGCATCCTTGATCTCATTTTTTGAGAAGAACTCGATGGCAAAAACCAGAATTCGCTATCGCTAATGTCAATATCTCGGTTATTTTTCAAGTTACCAAAAAAATATTAACACTTTCTGCAATTTTACACACTTCATTTAGATAAGATTTACTTGGGGGTGGACCAAGGATTTTGTTTTTCAATGATTAGAACTTGTATTATAAGAAAAAGCAGTAGATTTTTTTAAACGAAAATCGTTTTTGACTTTGGAGTTCTCTAATCAAAAATTCAATTTTTTTCAAAATTCTTCGTCCACTCCCGAGATAAAGTAATCTATTTTCTAATTTTTATTTTTTTGGCATATTACGCAATAATTATATATACATACCATAAATTTTATCCAGTTAAACTTAGGTATAATTATAAATATAGAATGTATATTATATTAAGTACAAATCAAACTACAAGTTTTTGTAAATAAAACTTAAATGTAAAAATTTTTGTTTTGTGCAAAATAACAGAACGAAATAAACAGTGAAAAATTATTTTATAGTACGATTGAGTGTTTTGACTAAAACAATGATATTTTTAAAATTAATGTCCTTTATAATTTTATATCCCTTGATTTTCCAAATGTGTATTTAAAGTCTGTTTTGGCTTTGCAGATATTGGAGTACCTAAAAAGTTAATACATCTTTAGAATGTGACCGGTTGATTTTTACGGGGTTTCGAAAATATTTTTCAAATCAAGATTTTTTGAAAAAATGTTGACTTATTTTATTGTTATGATAAATAAATAATATTTAACACACTCTTGCTTTTTAGGGATCATGACTGAAGGAAACCACTACCTTATATTATAATATAAGGAAAAATAGTTTTCAATTTACACGTTTTTTTTAATATTGAAATTGTTTTGAAATATTTAAAAATTTCTTTTATTTAAGGAAGTTCTTACAAAAATTTATTAAAAAAGAATTGTTGCAAATAATGCACATTAATTATCAATTTCTTCCTAAACTTTCATAACTTGAAACTACAGCATGAAGAATTTCGCTAAAAATAGCTGATAAGTAAGGAATCATTATTTTACCTTTCTTCGAAATTTTTTTTGGGTAATCGTTATCCACTTTGGTAGAAGTAATTACAAAAGTGTTATTCCTTGAAAGCTGTTCTGAGTGTTTTCTTTTATAACACTTGAGTTCTTTCCTCGATGACAGTACTCCACTGACTGCTGAAGCACTCTTCTCATCAGTCGCGGGCTTATAATTTGGCAAATAACATAAACAACTTTCCAGTTGTTGATAATTTTTAAATAAATTCGATGTTATTATTCCGTTCGGTTGTGCCTGTGCAAATCTTGTTATAAATTCGGAAAATTGCTTTATAAGTCGATTGCGTACTTCTATTTCTTCGTTTTGTAAATTGCATACTTTCTCTAAATGTTTCACCTAGAACAAGAACAACCTCTTAAAATAAAGTATAATAAAAATTATGGTTAAATTAAAATTTTAGCAGCTAAGCAAACAAAAAAAATTTATGCTTTGGATGCTTTTAATTCAGAAAAAGTGAATGAAAACTGCAGAAGGACAAAAAATATAGCATTACTATAGCAATTGAAGAATAATATTAAATTATAATAAATAATGATAGATATTCTATACAAATAAAACAAATAATAATTTTTAGTTAACACTGGATGAACTGAAAATTGATGAGATTGACGTAGAAAGAGTCGGCAAAACAAAGGGTCCCCATGTAAAGATTGCTCAAAAAAAGTAAATAAAAGACCTACCAAGAACCACGATATATTGTCATGAAGCGATGATGAACGATCTTAGAGACATGGAAATAATCAATTTTAGAAAGTCACATAAATAATGTATGTTAAAATAAAATTCTTGCCTTATGCTGCGATTTTATACAGGAAATTTGAAGATCTTCTTTATCGGCATAATTCTGTAACTCAGGAGTATCTTTCAGTGACTGCAAAATTTTGACTTCAATTTCTTCAGTTTGTTGTTTCAAATTTGTGAGTTGTTTTCTTAAAACTGACGATTTGTCTTCCATTTGCTTTAAAATAGTTTTAAAATACAAGGTGATGGATTTTTCCGTTTGGTTATTGCACATCATATCAATAGCGATGTGTTGTCCTTTTTTAAATTGATGTTTTAAAGTTAACAGTTTTTCTGTACTTTCCAATCGTAGCAACGTGTTTAACAATTTTTGCTTCTCGCCATAAAAATCTTTTATTTCCAATTGAAGTTTTGTATCCATCGAACTTTTATCTTCCTTTTTTTTACATATGCAAGGTTTCTGCGAAAAACAAATTGCAAATTATAGTATTGGGTGCATTAGGGCAATTTAGGAAACTTACAGAAAGGGCTTGTTTTAATTGAATATTTTCTTTGCTTAACTTATCTACAAGTTCCATATAATACCGAAAGGTTCCTTCGGGATGAATTACGTTCTTCTTCAAATTTAATTTAATTTTGGTAGCGCGTATCGCATATTTCAAGGTATTGTAAGTCTCTTCGTAGTTAAGAAAACTTGGAGATATGTTTGCAACCATAACGGTTTGGCAGTTTCCTCCTAGGCTATCTTTGAGTAGCCGTGTTAATTTTGAATCTCGATAAGGGATATGTTTCTTTCCTTCCGCCAGACTGTTAATACAATTTCCTAATGCTAATAAGGATTTGTTTATATTCGCTCCTTCTTTAAATATAGGTACCGAACATCCAGTTGCAGTTCCTCTTTCGCTTCCCGCTAAATCTATCATACTTAACTTTGCAATGCGTGTCGTTTCGACTGCAGCAGTTTTGAAAACCATCTTCAGATATACTTGAAAAACAGCATGGGATCGTGAACTCTCAGCATTGGAATCGGTATGATGCTGACTTCGATTGGAATTTCCTTTTTCTAATAATTCAAATAATTTTGAAATGTCTTCAATATGATGAACTTGAAGTCCCGTTACTATTACTCCGTATTTCTTATGTTCACGTAAATATAATATTGTTTCGGGATTTAGCAAATCTCTAATATTTTCATTATATATTTCTAAATAGGTAACATCCACTACAAAATTTCGTTCCGATGATAATATCTGAATTTGATGAAACAATTCAATCATAGTCAAAAACATTAATCCATTATTATTTTCTTTGCCTAGCATTGTGTGAGTTTTTCCAGAGCCCGTGGCACCGTATGCAAATATAGTGCAATTGTAACCGTCCATTAAGGTTCCAATAAGAGACTTAACAGAATTTTCAAACACATTAACATTAGTCGATTCGAATCCAAATATTTTATCAAACGTGAAATGCATGTTTTTATTGACACGTTTCAGAATATCACGATTTTGTTGTCGAACTCCGTGATAATAAAATATGTCTTCTTCTTCTTTCGGATCAAACACAATTGTTTGCTCATCAATTATTTTAACGACATTTCGATTATTCAAAAAACTGACTTCTCTTTTAGTTGGTGGTCTTACCCGAATAATTACACGAATACTGCCAGACGTATTCAATAAGCGATTTTCTACTAATAATTTATTGCATGGAGATTTTACTTTATACGTATTTTTGGTCATTATTACTTTGGTGTAAATAATTGTTTAAATTTATGTAAACTAAAAAAAAAAAGTTACGTACAGTAAATTAGCACAATTCATGAACACTAATCCCCAAATTTTTTGTACTTGGACTTGTCAGTGTAACACAAATATATTACTATTTTTTCAAGTTTACTTGGCAACCACTTCATGCTACTTATCGAATGCATAAATATGAGATGCACAATATTGATTTCAAATATCGGCCAGCTGTAGAATTGTATTTGAAATATTAATTTGGAGTAATTTTAAAAACTAGTAGCAGGTAATGCAAGTTGATAAATACGCGCAATTAAAGTTAAATGCTTACCCTTATTTGATGAGTTCCAGACTATTACCATGCGAATTAATATGCCTATACCTAAGAGGAGGATGGGCTGTCAAAAAAATATTTGAAGGTTCTACAAAAAAGAAGAAGAAATAATTCAGAACTGCGACAAGACTCGGTAAAATACAAAAAATATTTTCATCTATGTATATTGCGAAAACGGTGAAACGAAATAAAAAATTGAATAGGTATTTTCTTCTTGTAAATTTCATTCTCTGTATTATTGTTCATATATATTTTTCTATTTTGTCTCACGGTTTCCGAGATATAGATGAAAATATTTTTTGTATTTTACAGAGTCTTCTTTAAGTCCCTGTCAGTCAGAAACGGTCCAAAAAAATTTAAAAAATGTACATAAACAAAATTGAAAGCGATGAAATTTTCAACAAAATATGTCTAAAAAGTATTGCTGTACAATCGATTTTAATATGGCAAAAACGGTTTCAAAATGTTCAATTTAGATGGGTAACATAGGAGTGTCCGGGGACATTTTCGAGTAACTGTATATATGGGGCATTCCACGCCAAATCGACCACATTTTTAGGTGACCCCTTCCGATTTTCCTCAAAATTTCATGTTTTTGAGACTGATGAAGAACGCGTTCTTGTGTTTTCGCTTTTTTTTAATTTTCAAATTTGAACGCTCTTTCAATAAAAAAAATATGATTTTGATCCAAATTATTGCGTTCATCATTTATCCTTAGTTTTATGCAAAAGAAGTTGTTTTTCGAGATGTGTGCCCCGCCCCCTTCGATTTTTTTGAAAAAGTTCTTAAACGAGTTTCATATTAATATAAACATTAAGGTTGTGATTTTTTAAGTAGGAGACATAAGCTCCTCCCCTTTTATTTACAGACCGATAGTTGCGTTTTAAAAATTGGACGTGAATTCCAAGAACCTTTTTGCAGATCTCTTGATTTGTTTTCAAGAAATAAATTGTTAATTATACAAAAATATTATTGCTTAGTTATTTATAATAAAAAATCTTGGAGATTAATTATTTCTTATACAATGTTCATTATACAAAAATCATTTAAAAATACAGCGCTCTCTGCTTTTCTAAAGCTCCACTAAAATTTTAGCAATCTGTAAATTTTAATCAAATTTGCTGCAATAAAAAATATCAAAATTAATCAGAAAATTATTTAACGAAACGTCGAAGGTTGCTTCGAAAATAAACCGAATTTTTTAAATGTTTTAGTTTTAATCGAAGGATAATATATTTGCGGTTGTTCTAAAGGAATTTTTAAGACAATCTGATTTAAAACGACGTTTAAAAAAAATAAAATCTGTGTAAAATTGTATCAACTATTTTTCGGCTATTTTGAAACTATCGTATTTTTAAAAGTAATTAACCGATCGACTAGAAATTTTCTTTAGAACAGTTGTTGAAGTTTTAAGATTCTAAAAATTGAAAAACAATCAAGAAATAATGTTTCGTTTTGCAAATTCTTACGACGTTATGTTGATTTTTGCTTCCTATGCGCTCCCATGCGCATGAGAGAAAGAGTACTATGCATTTTCTGTCTCACTTATGCCCGCCTTAATATAAAGAAATTAAATTACATTACCTACACAACCTACGAAATTTATCATTAAGAAGAAATAGTAATATCACTTTAATAGGGATTTTGGACTTCTCAATTAAAAACAACTAAATCAGTATCAACGTTTCGAAGATTTTATTGTCTTCTCTATCAGGATCTACAATAAATTATAATCTAGAAAATATCATTTTAATCTTATCATTAATGATTCTTCTTCACTGGATGTTAACAAACCACTTAGGATAACCATTTCCCATCGGAATCTCTTCTATTTTATCTCTGTTTTCTTTAAAACAGAGTTTTTAAGTTTTTAACAATAATTATTGAAAAACAAAATATCAAGTGTTTGCTATCTTTAGACGCGGAATAAAAATATCTTTAATTTGATATACTTTTTATTCTTATCCCTTATAATGGAAGCAGGAATTTACAAAAAATCAATTTCTCATGTAAATTCCCTATATTCAAAAATCGAACGGTCACCCGATACAGCGCAGCGTGCAGTTGTGTTGCAGCGGTGGTGCGGCGAGCGATTTTCATAAAAATTTGATAGCTTGCAACTGTGTTGCGGCAGTGGTGCGGCTATGCTGGGTGAGATTAAAAATTTTGCGTGCGGCGGTTTTGTCCTCCAAACGGCTATGGTGCTGGTGAATTTAAAATCTATTTTCATTTTTACTCGGGAAAATACTAGATTTTGAGAAGATTTCCTTTGCCATATTTTCTAGATTATAATTTATTGTAGACCCCGATGAAGAAGACAATAAAATCTTCGAAACTATGATACTGATTAGTTGTTTTTAATTACAAAATCCAAAATCTTCATTAAAGTGATATTACTATTGTTAATAACATGGACGTAAATTACGAAGAAAATTATTAAAAATGTAAAGTTACTTATAAAATCTAAAAAGGAAAATTTACCGATTTTATTATAGAAGGCAGAAAATTTACAGGATGAAAATTGGAAGAATGGTTACTTTATAAATTTTATTACCTTGAAAATCATAATATTTCTTATATTTTTGGCAATGTTATTTTCTTTTCTTTTTCATAGATTCTTTTAATACAATTTATTGGTGTTTCAAAATATTTTTTAAAACCTCTACTTTAACCTTATCTCTTCAAATTCTTCTAAATTTTCAAACTACCAATAAACCTTCAATACAGTACTAATTTTCTAAAATATACCGTCAACAAGAGTATTCCACAACTAATAACTCAAATTACGCCTTCTAAAAGAAATTAGAATTCAATAAAGATTTATGTAAGTTTTTTTTAGTATCATCAACTGAATAACCAAATAGATGCTAGAAATTCTTTAAGAAGTATTGTGCAAGTCAGATATACCTGGCAGTTATGTGTGAAGACGTGTTAAGTAAAATCAGTCTCTACTCCTCACTTGGTTGCCTGTAGAGCACTAGAAAAAAAAACAAACCATTCAACTGTTGCCCGATTCATAAATGATTCCATTAAATCATTGTTTCCCAATTCTTCTATAGATGAAAAAATGTGTCTTTGTTTCTGCCGCTGCTCCATATATGGTCAAAGTTGGTCAAGCTCTGTAAGTTTTTTATTCTAAATTACTGCACATCACCTGTTTAGCCCACGGATTCCATCGACTTGCAGAAGAGCTTAGCAAAGAGTTCCAGAATGCCAATAAATTAATTTACTCTTCAAATGTTATGTATACATATTGCAACATTACACAATTATATTTACGCTTTATTACAAATTTACATTTATGCTTTAGCACATATTACACGATTACATTATTACATTTATATTTACATTTTACCAAATTAAATAATTACGATACATTGAACTGTTCTGTTTGTCCGAAATTATAGAGATAATTTCGTTCCGGATAGAACAACAAAGAAAGTGTTTTTTTAAGAAACAAAAAATCAATAATAACGCAATGTGGCACTTGGTTGAAGACTGTATTGTTTTATGCTGAAAATTTTGAGACAAGTAGTTGGTCAATTTGATAGTTCAGAGGCCATTGCTATTAATTCCAGCAAGCTAGCATTTGAAGACCCTTCCATCAGACAGAAATATAGCACTTATATTACTACACATTTCAGCAACATCCCCGACGCCATAGAGAAATTGGAAACCAAAAACCTTTCTCTGTTCAAATCCATAGAAATACGGAAAAAAATAATCGAACAGACTGACGTCCTTCCTAATTCACTATCAGAAATGATCCGTGGTGAATTAAATGCTGTTTTATATAAAAAACCGAGTCTTGAAGAAATTAAGAAAATTAATGCACATATCAACGGCACAGGTTAAACCTTACCTCAAGAGATTTCTCCAGAAATGACGCCAAATTTCAAATTCCATCTAGTGACGCAGTTGACGTAGAGGTCGTTCGGCCTTCAAATTAATATTGAATGACAATCGTTACAAGTTTGCTCTAGGAAATCTACAAAAATACGAGATAGTCTTAGATCATAATGATATGCGTGATTTTAATATTGTAATACCAAACCAGAAGTATGGTGTAAAGCCTACACTGACCGATTGGGAAGCGGGAGACTGCGGTTCAAATCCGCGGATACACTGCTGTGATCTAAAGCCCAATATTAATCTGCAGGCTATGGAGAAGGCAACAGAAACCACCCCATTAATTATATTTCCTAGTCAATCATCTTGGCTTTGGCTTAAGTTGATCTCCTACGCACTGTAAAGTGTATAGCACTCGAAGAAGAAGAATATATGCTGTTACCGTCATTAATCATAACAATTAGAGTAATTTTCTTTATTTATATTATTTGTTTCTCGTGTCTTCACATAAATGGCCTAATAACACATTGAATCGAACAATTCCCATGTTGATCGTTCAACAAAGCTCACTTTTTAGTTGCGAATCTTTCATTTTTTCGTGAAGCATATTCTCTCAATGTTTCCAGATATTTTTGACTTTGTCTACTAAAATTAAAAAGATTTTAGAATATCAAAAATACTGAACAATATTGAATAAACTTTCATTCTTTATTTAGCGTCTTAGCTATTTCAATCCACGCATTGTTTTTCTGCTGACGTCTTAAAAATCTTTTGAACTTTCATGTCGATCATGTCATCATTATTATTATAAAGTACTTCTTAAATTTACCGAATTTGAAAAACATAATGTCCTTATATTGTCGCCAGAGCGTTGTCGAGGTAGTAAAACCTGACACCGCACCTCAAAGTCGGAACCCGCCAAAAGACTATCTTGAAGTTCTAGTTGATCAAAAACAATGGCTTGTTAATCGAGACATCAGAACCAACTCTAAAGAACCTTATCAACCATTCTATGTTAATTCAGAAAAAGCTAATAGGGCCTTTTAAGAGTGTCGCCTAAATGGCAGGTGCTGATTGGCTCAAATCTATAAACCCCATCCAATCGAAGAACATGACCCTATCAATCCTCATTGGCTGAAGAAGTTATAAATATCAAGTTTTTCCAAACTTGCGCTTTCTGTTAATCAACTGAACATCAGTCCAAAGACTGCAAAGTACAAACATACGTATGTGCGCAAACTATGATAGGGCGGATCACAACATGAAGAACTATGGAATATGATCCAATATGTGCAGAGTTTACAAAGCCAGATTTGGCAATCTCTATAATAAATATAAAACACAGCCGGTAAGCTAAAAATCGTTCTCATTAACCCAAGAAACTCCAAAACAGCAAGTGCAGACTTCCAGCACTTTATTGCCACAAACAAAGTACAAGTTGCTTTTTTTTTTTAAATCTTACTATTACCCTTCAGGTAGACAGTGCAGGGTTCACTTCTATCCAAAGACCAGAACAAGATCTCTTTCTCACATGTACCTATGTAGTATGTACCTAAATTAATGATCCCATATCAAGAATCTTGTCCATCAGACTTCATAATTGTCTTTTTAATTTTCCTCAGAAATTTAGAATACATCCTAGGATCTTACGAAGAAGAAACCTCGAAACTATGTCCTTTGAGAAACTGAGAGAAATACTCGGAAAATGCGAGACTGCGGGGAAAAGTGATACACCAAATAATATATACTATTACAGGGCATGCCAAGTGTAACAAAGTGGAACGACAATCTAGAGAAAGCGCCAAGTATGATAATCACCAAGCACATGATCAACGACAGAATTTCAGAATCTCATTCCATTTTCAAAGACGATATTGGTATAAAGATACTCTAACGCCAGCACGGATCATCAGTTTCTTCATAAACAAGCTAGTCCCGGATGATGACCTCAGTACCGATTTATTAGTTGATCATCAAACTATAAGGTCAAACTTTAAAAATCTACAGGAGGTGCACAACTAGAAGCAGATTATTTCTTGCATAACTTTTGAAGAACTTGTCGAATGCGAAAGATTCAGACCCGAAAGGCGTCTGGATTTGACAACATGTAAATCTCGTTCTTCAAGAAGATGTACGTACATCTTACAATGAGACATATTATCCTGAATAAATATAATTCCTGCCTCAACCTCAAGCCAGGGTTTCCCCAATTTTTTGTCATCCGTGAAGCAGACGGATTCACTTTTTCTCGATGCTTTTACGACATCTCAGGTGCTTTCAACAATTTATGGTGGTTGGTCTTCTTCCACTCCCTGAGTAAGAAGGGTCTCCCCCGCAAGTTAAAATTGATAATAAAAAGTTACCTCTGTTGGCTATTTTTTCGTTTTATTATTGAGTTTTTAACAATATTTAAAGAACAAAATATCGAGTTTTGGGTATCTTTAGAAGCGGAAAAACATCTCTTTAAATTGATATCTTTTTCATTCTTACCCGTTGTAATGGGAAGCAGGAATTAAAAAAATTTTTTTTTCTATGTTCTTTCCCTATGTTCGGGTGTAAGGTCGGTCACCCGGTACAAATATATGTGTTTTATAAAACGAAATCCCGTTACCAGAGCTAGTTCGTGATTTGTTTCATAGATAGAAGAACATTAAATAATAATTATCGACGATATTATTATTATTATTTTTAATTTAAACGATTTTAGTGAGTTGTATTGTGCTGATCATTTCCACAATGAATTCCTCTTTTTTGAATTATTCAAATCAATGCGTGGTTTACGCGCTAAGCGCCACCCAGTATCATAGCAGTAGTATCATAGAAGCAATGATGATAAACTCTTGACATTTTTTAGGTCAAATAAATAAAGAAAAATTAAAACTGTAGTTATAAAGTACTGATGAGTAATGTGTACTTATTTTTTATTTTGAAGTAGTACATTGAAACTTTTAATGAATGATTATATCATAAACTCTTATAGCGTGGGTTTAACACACCGAAATAAACAACGGCGAAAATTATTAAACAAGATTGTTCGTCGTTGTAGTAGTTAGTAGCAGTCTTAATCGAAATTTTAAGCATGTGGTACCTGTTGTGATATTAAATAACCAACTTGACTGCTACAATGGCTTTCAGTGCGAGTCAAAATTGTTAGTGGTGAAATTTATTAATTACATATCGTACAGTATGGTATTTAGTAGTTAGCGCGTAGTTTTTACATAACGAAAAATGCGTAATTATACGAAATTTAATTTTCTTTCCTTAAAACGAAGTTTTAGGTTATGAAAGGCAGTATTATTAGGCACATTCTTAAAATGATTGTCGAAGTGAATGTTTTGTTTAATATTCTTTTATCAATGAGGATGATTATCATAATGACGTTACGGAATGAATGCTATAGTTACATAAATATTATATTATTTATATTTTTACTAATTAATGGGTAACTTTTTGACATATTGATTTTAATATCAATATGCTGTACCAAAGCTATAATTTAATAAGTAATTCGAAGAAAATTGTGATAAAAATAATAAATTATTAAACTATTAAAGTTTATTTTAATTTTCTGGATTTAAATTGGATCTTAACAAAACAATTTAAATTACACGCTTTTTTTGACCAATTGCATTGTGGGTTAACCAAAATGGTGGTTAGTTTGTCATTTGGGAAAGTGTATTTGCAATTATTTTAGTCATTCTTATTATATCGCCTTTATTATATGTAATTTATATAAGTATTATATATTTTAGATGTGTTTTAAAATATTTTAATAATTATTGATTTTATTACAATTTAAAAATAAAATTTATAACGGGGGTCAATTCAAATGATCCTAACCCAACCTCTCGAATTACGCTAAAAAAGGTATGATATTTCGTTATGTAAAAATTGTTGCTATCTTAGACGCATGTATGTTGTATAAATAAGGTTAGTGCATGTCAAAAATTGCGAACGTCTACAAATGTCCCAAATGTTTATATTGTATTTGCATAATTTATGTCAAATTTTTTGATTCAGAATTTTTAAATATCAAACATTCACGCTGGCGTTTTTTATAGACTTTGCCACTATGTTTTGGAAGTACAACCTGTCATCATCTGTACAGATTGAATCTGTTCTTGCTAAAGAGGTATGCAATATTTTTCCACACTAATTGTTTGAAATGCATTTTTGTTGTTTTATTGCAGGATGTCACATTACAAGAGCTTATGGATGAAGAGGATATTATTAATGAATGTAAAGTACAAAATAAAGTGCTAATGGAGTTGTAAGTCAAAGTCTTATTTTTCTTTAAATTAAGTTTTGTTTTTTAAAAACCATCCATACGTGGTTTATCAATATAGTACTTGAGATATAAATACCATACGAGTGAATCACTACATTTTGAAGTATACACCGTTCTACCATTAACTGTGCCACCAAAGGTTTCAAAAATACTTAAATTGTAGATTTACCTTTTTTATCATTCACGTGTATTACATTGCTGCAGTATTCCAGTGTAAAAGGTTTATTGTGTTGATTGGAAATGCCAAATTTTAATTCCTGTGATGAATGGAGCAAATTAAATATTTTAGTTTGCTATTGGAAAAAAGACCCCAAGTGTTTTACAACAGGTTGCTACTGCAAAATAGCCAAGTTTATCAAGAAAAGTCTCTAAAATTTTTAAATAAATTTAGTTCTAAACCAAAAATGTACTGCTCTTCACCTACAGGCAGTGCCTGCTAAGCAAAAAGGTCATAAGCACTCGTACCTACTCGTACAAACTTTTTTAAATTTAATTTATCTTGGTAAATTTCATTACGATTATGATTACATTCTGCATCCAAACCCTATTTCTTCATAACTTTTACATGTAACCTGAAATGGAAAGAAATACAACATGAATTACTTTCCAGACAGTCGCATTCGGATAGACATCATTTACTTGCACGTGTCTATTACATATTTAATAAGTACCTACATATTAAAAAAAAAAATTTATATTGACCCAAAAAAGTATAATTTTTGGGTAGGACAACGTCTGCCGGTTTAACTAGTTTGATATAAAATAATAGAAATATCTTAATGTAAAGAAGTTTCAGTGTACAAAGTTATCTGCATTGAATATAAAATATTAAAAAAGCGTGAAAAAGTATAAAACCTTTTGTTACTTAAAACCGTCAATTGCATAGTTATGACTTATGATCTTCTTGCTTGGTAGGGCAGTATAGAATAGATTTCAGTATTCTTTCTGAAGTCTTTTTTCAAAAGACGTTCCACAAAACGTGATGCTCAGTTTCAGATAGGGTGAATTTGCTGGTTTTTGGTCAGTTTACTGAAATTTCATGTTTGATAATATTTGTAAAATTTATACCATAAAATTATATTTTTATTTAAATTCATAACTCACGTAATAGTAAATCAACACTATTGATCTATTATTAAAATATTTTCACATATTAATAGCAATCATATTTGAATATTTTATCTAAAAAATTCTGAAAACACTATTAGCTCGTTCTCGGGTAGCGCATCGGACCTCGGTAAATCTGATCAGTATCCTCAAGAGGGCAACTTTTCCGTTGAGTACGATGAGTGCGGATGAAGTCATCGGCAAATCCGAGCAATGAACGAAAGTAATCGAAACGGCCCGACTAAATTTGCAATTTTCACAGCATTTGTTGCAATCATGGAATATGGTACGCTTATTACTTTAGTGCAAAATTATGTGGAACTTTATAAGCTAGCTAGAAGCCGTTTGATACGATACGATTAAGTGAACGAACTCGAAGTAAATAATATGATTCGTTTGATGCGGATAAGTGAACGCGTACCTTTAGAATGCATTAAAGTTGATTCGTGTTAGGGATAGTTCAAGTTAGAAAATTATTCTCAAAAAGTAATAAAACATTTGTATAAACCTTGTTTTTCCAAATTATAGGTGCAGTGCTTCGGGGGAACTCCATATTTTAAAAAAAGAACACGTCACTCTTCTTCACACTCTTGTTAATATTGGTTATCAATTCTTTTTCTTCTCCAAATTAAGTGTGTTATGTATTCATTTTGATACTGTAAGAAGCTCCCAATACAATAAGTGATTATGAAATTGAGGGAATCACATGACAATGTGATGTCGCATCAAGTAGACGTGGCAAGTTTGTCAGAGAAATGTTTACACTTCAAGATGCACAGAACCACATTCATTATAATAAAATTTTATTTGTGTAAAGGCGAATTACATGTAAATTGACATCAAATACCCAACATTGGATTCGATTTAGAAAATAATGTTTATATGCAAAACCCTATTCAGTTACATATACCGAATAAATAATTCGATTTAGAGAAAAATTTGAGCTAGGGTTTTTTTACATCAAATTTTCACAAAATTTCGCAAATCAACACGTTGAAATATATCTTAGTATTTTATACTTTGTCAAGTTGATATAGTGGTACTCAAAAATAATTAAAGAAAGGCAGCTGAAAATAGGCATGTTATTTAATTTATTTTAAATATATTATTTAATTTTATATCCTATGTTGGATGAGAACCACTAACAGACGAACTCACAATGAAATTTCTTTCCTGTTTGCTTGACGCAAAAAAACATGAGAGAAACACAATTCTCAGTAAATTTCCACATAGAACAATGTTCTAGCTCTAATAGAGCTTTAGCCAAGTTCCAAGTTGATAGTTTTTTTTATATATAAATAGTTTTAAATATTTATAAATAGTTGTAACCTAGGATATTAGAAAGAATAGAAATGTTTCATATATTTTGAATATTTTTGAAGATGCAACTTTCCAAAAATTATTATTAATTAATTTTCATTTAATTCTTAGTAAAAATGCTAAAATTTAGTTTTTTGTAAATGACAGCTTTTTAAATGAGAATCAAATGAATAAAAGTAATAAAAATGTAGGCGAGGACTCAATTCTAATAAATTGGATATAACGTTTTCGTCTGACATGTCTCCAAATCGACTAGGATCAAAACAAAAAAAAAAAGAATCAAAACAACTCTTAATGTATACATTTTTTCGTCATATGTGCCAGGAATAGCCAAATTTAAAAAAAGATTTAGAAACAATGTATTGCAAAAGCATTCTTAAAAAAGATCACATTTCTAAATTATTTTATAATTTAAATATTTTTCAAAGCAAGAGTTAGGTTTCTGTGTGAATGTGTTTTCCATGATTGCCAACTTAAAATTTTTCTTGTTTTATTATAATTATTTGTTTCAAATAATACATAGTATTAAAATCACAATACTTTCCCTTATAAACTTTCAATTTTGTTTTTTGTTCGAAATTTTGTTTTTATTAAAATAAAATTGGTTAATGATAATCTCAAGTTTTTTGCACTCTTATAATAATGAATCTAGTTTTTTACTACGTGGCCTTGCAGCCGTAATAGCAAATTTTAAAACCAAAATTTTTAAATGCTGTAACTTTCTTTGAATGAACTTTTTTTGGGTTGGTAGTAAAAGTCAATTAATCACTATTTTCTAATGAGTGACTGAAGATTCTATTATTATATTTAGGGCCGAAATATTCACCTCTTGTTAATCTTATCAGGAACTAAAGTTACCTATAAACCTAACATGTGACATCGATTCGTCAAATAGCAGACGTCCATTGTAGATTTATAGATAACTTTAGTTATTTAAATGATTAACGAGAGGTGAATAAATCGGCCCTTAGAAGAAGATAATAATTTATTATTTACCTATTTATTTTATAAATCTATTAAAATATAGATTTTATACTTATTAATATTATTTTCTATATTTAAGTTGAAGTATAAATTACAATTAAATTCAACATTTTGTTTCTCGGAGTTATCACAAAGTTAATATTTTTTCTGGGTGCTGTTAAATTTGTATACAAAAAACAAAGTTGTGTTGAAGGATATCAGCAATGTTTAACTTGTCTATGTTTGAAGTTAATTAATGTATAAATTGTATAGAATAACTAGTTTAATGAAAACTAGTTAATTTAAACTTATATTACCTATTTCAAACATAATAATATGTAAATTGTTATAAAATATCAACAAATTAGTGGATCAAGTGACTAATTATGTATGTAACATAAATCGTTAAACATATCGGTTTTTTAAACAAAATAAAACCTACAAATCGAATATGACTTCCATAACAAAAATTGACTGCAAAACTTTTTTCTCTAAAATATTTCCCAGACAGATTTTCCTTTTAACTTGTATTGCTGTCTTACAATTTAACTTTAAATTTAAAATTGAACTGTCTCAAAATTTACAACATTAAATTTATTTAGAATAAGCGCGATCTTCATAAAAGCCACCGTATGACTGCTTATTGCTTGTATCTTTTGCTCCAATGTTGACAATATAAATAGGTTGAAAATGTATGTTTATTTTGTGATTGATTTTTGATTGTATCACTAACTTTTCTTCAGGTTTTTCAATTTCATGATATCTTAATTTCTAAATGCATATTTACTTCAGCTTAAGGTAGTACTGTCGATACTGCAAGAGTCAAAAGTATAAACTCTCTCGTTTGACTTAGACAGTATTTAGACTAGGCAACATTGTGATGGAATGTCGCGATGAAATGTCAAATGTCACAATCAAAACCATTCAATGATAATAAATAAACATTTTATTAGAAAAGTAAAAAAGTGACACAAAAAATACACAAGAAAAGACTGCAACAGGCTGCATTAACATATAAATTAAAAGATAGTTGTAGAAAGTTCGTGTCACCTAACCCTAAAACTGACGTAAACATTACTTAGAGGTTGCCACGTCTAATGAACTACTATGTAAAAAGTACACTTTTGAGATTTATTTGCTAATTACCACTCTCACATGCTCTGAAGCTATACTTTTAAGTGTTTAAAATGTTTTATATATTATTTTCTCTTGTTTCCTCAATTTTTATTGAAATCTGAACGGTACTTTTTGTAAAATATGATAAAATCTGTGATTTCTCATAAGGCTCAATGTTAAAAGCATGAAATTTCAAATGTTAATATGTTTTGACTGGATCTCTGTAGCTCTTCAAAAATTTGATTGGACCATTATTTTACCATAATCTACTAATATGCTGAATTTCATTAAATTCTGAATGTTAATTCTATGACCGACAGTACTACCTTAATAATACATTCTTATAAATACAAGAAAGGAAGCAATTTATGTCATCCAATCAATTACTATTTAAAATCAATAAAATTGATGTTGCCATATTTACCAAATAGGTAGCCTTATTATATCCCACATTGACAGAAGTGTGTGATTTAGTAAATGTCAGTGCATACATCATAAATTCTAAAAATTAACGTTAGTATTTAAATTAACATTAATTTATCAGTTTTCACTACAAATTTTGTGTACATATTTCCTGTTCAAATTAATACTTTTGTGTTATCTACGTCAGTTTAATAATACTCCTATAATATAATGTTATCTACGTAGTCAAATATTAAGTCTCGTTCAGGAAGAGCTTGCAAGTGCCAATCAAATTAACCCTTTCGGCCCTGGTTTCCTTTCAAATTAGTGGCAATTGCTACCGGGAGATCCGAAAGGGTTAAAGTATTAAGGAATGGAATTTCAGTGTTTGGAAGCTCTTACTTAAAATGCAATGCAAGTTTGATCTTTTCATAACGTAATACACACAAATATTACAGCAACTTTAAATTGCTCTATAATAATTTCACTAATATTATAAGTAACTCGAAATCTTCTCCAAATCATTAGCCGCATAGTTTTTGCTATTTATTATTAAAATAACCTATTATATTTACTGTTGGTTAATGAGTATCGTTACTCAATGGGTTAATTGAAGGCGACTAAAATTTGAACCACAGTCTGTTTGTTTGGTACAGTTGTTTGGTATATGCTCGATGCAATACTTTTGTTGGTATTTTTTACTAGTAAATTTTGTTTTTAATTTTAAGGTAAATTTAAGATTATTTTTAAAGAGTACGACAAACTTCGATGCAGATCTATTTTCAAGATGTTAGGAAATTTTAAAAACGTTACCGGTTACAGGGACACAGCCTTAATATTGCAATCGTGAGTTAACCCAAAATCAATAGTTAACTTCGACTCCTGACCAATCAAAATAGTCATAACTGTAGGTTAACCATTGAATTTGGGTTAACTCGCGATTGAACAACTGCGCCTTAAAGTTGTTTAGTTTGAGTCAACACACAAACCGTTTGGTTGCAACTTCAAGTTGCATGAAATCCCATGAAATCAATTTACGTCAATTAAGCCTAATCATTGGAACGAGATTAATTGTTTGCAGATTACGAAAGGATTTGAAGCAGTATCCACATAAGAGAAAGAAGTAATCGAACATACAAGTCGTGCCAAGTTGAATAAAATCTTTTAAAGGGCTGGGTAAATTTTTAATAAAATAATATTCAAGAACGTTAGATTACTACAATTGTTTTGGTCTTAATAGATCTCATCAAACAAGCTTTAATAAGAGAAACTTTCATTTTTTTCACTTTCATTCACTTTTAATTTTATTTCTCAAATTTCTGGAATGTCGCTAAAGATTTGTATACCTACTATTTGGTTTTCCCCTAAAATATTTTATTTTGACATTACAATTAAAAGTCTACAATATATTATTATGTGGTGACTGATGATTTGTAAACGGGGGTGGTGGTTCAAAATACTGTTCTTAATTTTATCTATAATATGTATTCTTTTGCTTAAATTAATTTTTGACATTTTATTGATACAGCAATTTTAGTTACTCAACCTTTCTTTTTAGTTTGACCAAACCTAACATTATAGAAGAATTAGTAACTTTAACAAGTACGGAGCCTTCTGAAGAAATGGAAGAACGCACTCGATTTAAATATTGTAATATAGCATGCGAAATTTTAACATGTGATGTTCCTGCAATTAATGAGAGATTAGCAAGTGATCAAAATTTGCTAGCCAAACTTTATACATTTTTTGACAATGAACCACCTTTAAATCCACTATTGGCTTCCTTTGTTAGTAAAATTATGGGCGTTCTTATTACCAAAAAGACTGAGCAGGTTGGTATAAAATTTTAATAGGTATAATATAACTTTTAGTTTCTTTATATCGCTTGCATTGTTTTCAATTAACTTTTTAATAATACATTACTGCTATTTCAAAATGCCACTAAACTATATTGCCATTTTAAATTATTTTTTTTAAATGTAAATAAAAGTAGTTATGTTATAAAACATACTTTCCTTTTCATCCATTCCTATTTTTCCACAAAATATTTTCAATCCTATTATTCCGTCACAACTTCTTCCATCAGAACTGGTTATCCTATCAGTTAACTTGCTTACAGGTACTAGACTTTTTAAAGGCTAAAGAGAATTTTGTTACTCTTTTATTAAAACATTTGGGTACTTCTGCTATTATGGATCTCACACTGAAACTCATGACCCAAGTGAAAGGCGAGGAAGTACGTCAAGATGTTTTAAGTGTAAGTTATTATTATAGCTCCAATACGATAATTATTGATGAAACGTTTCGACTTGCTATTGTAGTGGCTGGACGGTCAAGGTATTATGCAATCATTGGTGTCCCTTTTAGATCCATCTGTCGATAAAGAAATACACTCCAATGTTGCTCAATTATTGTGTGATTTTATTAAAATATCTCGCGATAATTTAAAAAATTCCACTGAAAGAAACGATCCCGATCCGTTATTTAATACTCTAGAATCGTAGGTTTCAAGTTTTACATATAAATTCATAAATTTAACTATTTTATTTTAGACCTTCAATTATATCCTTACTATTAGATCATATATTAAGTAATCCAAAAACCGATAGTTGTATTGTTGGAGGAATACAAGTGCTTTTAACTCTCCTAGATGTAAATAAAGTTTTGTAAGTTTTACTTTTCAAATATAAAGTAACAAGTTGAATATTTGATATATTTTTTAGATGTGATGAGGTCAATGATGCTGACCAAAAACGAACTGTGGTGCAGAATGTTACTTCTGAAATTTTGAAGCGACTTCAGGACTTCCATGCTTTATTAGTGGATCCTCCAAAAGTAAGTTTTTCTGTATGCACGAATGGGCATAAATAAAATTAATGCATTTTTATTTAGAAAACACCAATTAATACTGCAACTGGCGTACTAGATCCTCCTTTTGGTAACACTAGGTTACACGTTACCAAATTATTAGCTACGATCATATCAACGGACAACTCAGAATTACTAAAAGAAATAGTATCTTTAGGAACCATGCAAGTTTTGTTGAATCATTTTTTTGCATTTCCTTGGAACAATTTTTTACATGCACAAGTGCAACTGTGCATTGCCTCTGCTTTAAAAGCTCACATTCCGTCTGAGACGGGTAATGAAAATGCCTTATATAAACATGTAAGATTGATATTTGTATGACCTTTAATGAAATTATGTTAATAACATTTTATTTGTAGTTGATAGTTAATTGTAAGTTAGTAGAAAGAATTTTAGAAGCTTGGTATGACAACGATGTGCAGTAAGTTACACTTTCTTTTGTCACTGGAAATTGTAATAAATATTTTTGCAGGACAGAAAAAAAAGGTGTCAGACAGGGTTATATGGGCCATTTAACGAATATAGCGTGTAATATAGCAGAATTGTGTTCATCAAGTGATTTAGGACAATTTTTAAAAGACAATTTACCAGAAATAGCAAACAATTTTGAAGAATTTAGTCAAACTACTTTAGAAGAAGTAAAAAAGACGAGGGAAACCTTACTGGTACTTTCAACTTTTTATTTAGATCAATTTGTTATTGGGCCAATCGATAGACCAATTTTTTTGTCCCAAAATCTAACTAATTTAGACTTGTCGAATTTGGACCATTTGCTAAAAAATCAAGATTTAATTAAAATGAAAAAATTCACACTCTGATAATATTATAATAAAACACAGATAATATAATAATATAGTACACCTGTATTTCACTCAACATGTTACAAAAATCGTAAGTAATTTAAAAATAATTGCACATAGACAATTTTCCAGAGAATTAAATTTTCTACAAAAATGTTTGAAGTGGTATAAAATTACTTGGAATAGTTTAGGCATGAGAGCAGTGGCAGATTGAGACACTCTGGGGCTCTAAAGTATTTTTGGGTCCCTTAAAGGGCCGGAGAGGGGAGAAGCCCCCACGAGCGCCACAGGCGGGAAAATTTGAGTTCAAGGTCAACAAGATTTAAACTTTAATTTTTTTTTAAGGTATTACTGTAATACAAAAGCAGCTACAAAATTCCAATGAAATTTTTATCAAATAAATGCTTTCAATTGCTACAAAAATAAAATTAAGTAAGCCTTAACTCGTAATTTTGTATGAGAGTCATTTAACGTCACACATTTGCAAACTAATTTTTTTAGTATTAGCTCCGCAAAAGGGTTACTTTTGAAGCTGTTTCGAGTCCGCAAACTTTTATTTTATAGGCTTAGTACTTAAAGTCGTCACTTTGACATTTAAAAATTGTATAACTTTGAAGAGTACTTTTTCTATATTATTAGAATTAGCAATCACTTCAGAGCGGTGTTAGATATCCAAAAACTAAGCAAAAATTCTTCCCTCCTTGCTGTTACTATCCCTGTGAATTATCGTTAGGAAGGCATATTTAAAAATTCAGATCAATATTGCGCAAAATAAATTGACATCCACAATGTTCCGCAAACCATATTTTGCGTACTTATTACATAATATACTATTTTAGTGTCTTAACAGTTTCGAGATTTAAAATTCCATCTACAAGGCAAATCGTCAATAAATAAAATGTTTTATTTTTTCAATTTGAAAAAGTTCACCTTTGGTATAGAAATAATAAAGAATTGCATCCATAGAAGTAAATCTTTGGTTAGTGATCACTCGCGATAAAAAAGTAAAATTTTATCAAGTTAAAATTGTCCATGTACAAGTTTTTTGAATTAATTGCAATGTTTCTGCATACTGTCTAGGTCAGAATATCAAATATTTTTATTTCAATTAAATCTTGATTTTTCATCAAGTGGTTCAGGTTTGATCAAGGCAAAGTCAAAAAACTCCAGTTTGATTATTTATATTCTATTTATGTGTGTATTATTGTAGGCTGGTGTACATCCGAATGCAGTCAATGAAGATAATGACGAATACAGTGATGTTCCCTTTTCTCAATCTAGTTTACTTCATCAGCAGGCATGTTTTAATAATTTTTCTTTAATTAAAATTTGTTTATTTTAAAATTTGCAGTTGTTCACGCAATATCAAGTTCATCAACTTGCACCACAAGTTTATATAGAAAATTACGGTTTCAACGATGACGAATTTAATAGTCGCGATGCTTTACAGTAAGTACATTACCTTAGCTTATGCGTAATCATAACAGTTTTATTTTTTCAGTACAATAGATCACAGAACTGGTATGAACTTTGATCTCTCGGAGGGCGATTTAGTGCAACAACATGAGATGTTTAAAGAAGTATGTGCTCAAAATATTAACACATTAGATGACGCCGATGATCAAATTTTTGAAGATCGGGATCATACTTTTCAAACTGTTATAGAAAAGCAAGGAGAACGGCATGCAGCTGCTTACAGTAGTGACAGTGATGATGATTCGCCACCTCCGGAAGATCCCTTCATGGATGTCGATCGTAATGTCTAAGTTATTGGTTGTAACGATAATGTACTGATATTTATATGGTTTTCAGCATGGGCATCTGCAAATATGCAAAGCGAGTCTGCTGTTGCTCCTATAAGTATTGATAATCCTTGGAATGCTAATGAAGAAAATGCTTCGGAAGCTAGCACGGGTTGGGCAAATTTTAGTTCACCTTCTTTTGCAAATTTTGAAGCCAATTTTGAACCTTTAGATACGGTCATTCCAACTACCGAAGCAGCTTTGCAAGAACCTTCATTTGATCCCAACCTAATAGAAAATCTTAAGATAGAAATTGCTCAAATTGTTTGTGGTGTAACCGATAATGAAAAAAGTGCTGGAGATCTGGGTCTTACTGATACAAATAATTTACCGCCCTCTAGTGAGTTACCGCCTTTGTAAGTAAATACTTGTTACTAAATAATTCCAAATGTTTTTAAAACGATGCTTTGAATTTTGCAGATGTACTACAGAAAAGGAGGAAACTAAAAGTTTACCTACAGGATCACCTGCTAAAACAACGGCAGCACCTGACCAAGAAGGTATATGAAAATACTTGCAACATATCACATAGGAACAGTTGAAAATATGTAAGTGCGAATGACAACATATGAAACGTTTGTATAGTATTTTCTATTTTATAATTAAACAAGTGTTGTTAGTTATCACCTTTAGTAAACATACAAACATTTTTAATTATTTTTTTATGTATTATTCCTGTAGCAATATAATATTGAATTGAATGCAATTTATTGTAACCAATTATTTATTTATTTAATATTGGATTATAATTATATATTTTAGCAACTATTGTTCCATTTAAGAATATTAATTTTGTATTTTTAAAAATAAAAAGAGATGAAGCAAATTTTTAATAAAATTTTAATTCTCAACTACTTAATATTTATAGGGCTGCATTTCATTCGTCTTGAAAAATATTGTAAATTTCTTCCAAAGTGCAATAGGCATTTGCTATTTTTTTCTTAATTTAATTTTCAAAATTGAATTTATGAGTTTTGCTGTTGTAAAATAATAGAAGTAGAAACGGCAGATCAGGGTGAAATTGTGTGATTAGATTACAAGCACCAGCTTAAACGATATACTAGTTTTGGTTTTAATTCCTGAAAAGAATAAATTAACTTATTATTTTTTTGTAAATACCTACTTAATTTATCAATGCAGTGTCGTCAGTTTGAAGGAAGTCTGCTAAAAATATTAGTTTTATTATTGATGACAATTTTAATTTTTAGTGATAAAAAAAAGGTGATAATTTATAATTTATTGTACACTAATTATTTATAGTCAATGTGTACTCCTTGGGTTTGCTCAAAACTTACAATCATGCTTTATTGTGTATCTAGTAGTTAATATGTAAACATACATACATACGTACATGTAATTGTATCTTTTTGTAAGAATAATGAAAATGTCTCTAATTTTTGATCTTGTGATAACCGTTTGCTCTATCGTAAGACGCTTTTCATACCAAAATACTTAAACATCGAGTTATTTCCTCACCTTACGCATTAAAAATTATGTTCCTAAATGTAAATCTTTTTAAAATATATAAATTATTGGCTTGCGGAGATTAATGTAAAATTAGCAATTCAAGCAAATACAATAGGATTCAAATTTTTTTTGTGAAGAAGGCAATTATAATCTAATCTTACGCAATATTTTGAATATTATTGTATTTGTTCTACTTGTTTGTTTTTACATTTTATTAATATGTAAATTTTTTTTAATGCGAAAAGTGATTGGCTAGATAATTCGATATTTTGGCATGCTTATTTACAACCAAGCGATGATATTCCTATATAATAGGATGTAATTTTGGCATAGAAAGCATCTTGAAATTACTAATCAAAATTAACACGTGTCCAAATTAAGTGTAACGATTGGGTTTTTATTAATAACAATAATTGAGTTTGGTTAGGATTTTCGATTCTAAAATATATTTTGAATTGGATTATTCTTCTAAAACGTGTTGCCTTATTTTTGTAAGTATTTTATCTATTTCTTGTATTTCTTCATCTCTTTTTTTTAAAAGTAATTTATTAACGTACAAGGGGGATGTTCAGTATTGTAATGTAATTATTGAAGAAAAGTCGATTCTAACTGAATTGTATGCAATTTTAGAATAAATTACTTTATTGTGCCTGTTAATGCAATCGCAAAAAATTTTATAAGAAAAGATTGAATTGTGGTATCACAAATCAACAGTGGTGTCATCTTACTAATAGTAATTAAAAAATTATTTATGCCATGATGTGTTGTTGAAATGATGATGAATTGTACTTCGAGGAGGAAATTATTTTTTAATTGCTATTAGAATGTTCTGTGTAGTTGAATCAAGTGATTGAATGAAACTTAAGTTATTAATAATTGGACTTTTATTATACAATAAGTACGATTTTTAAAGTACAAAAATAATTTCCACGTATGACCAATATTTTTTTAAATATTAAATATTATTAGTTAAAAGAATTCAATTATTGTGTTCCACATTTTCATCAGACTGTGCAACAATTTCTGTGATTAAGCATCGTGACAAAATTACTTATTACAGATTGTTTTTAATAGTTTTGTTAAAATGTACCCTTATGTACATCATTGCAGTGCCTAGGCATATTTTGTGTAATGTATATTTTTTAAGTATCCAATTGTTAAAAAAAGTTTATTTCCATTGTACATCTTCATTTTAATAAAATGTTAACGTAGTCAATTTATATTTGTATTTTTCACTTCATACAGCTTATTATTTTATTTATTCAGTGACATGAAACTCTCTGATAGAGCAGTTAATACCTATCCGAAAAATCACAATTTGTAAAGTCATTTGAATATGACACTGGGGCCACTTACGCCTGTATTTAACGAAAATTGAGCCAGACATGAAAGAACTCTTAAAAAATATTTATTTTTTACTGCATTATGATGGCTTTGCATATTCAAATTTTCAAAGAAATAAATAGTTTAAAAAAAACTGACTTGATGAAAAATTACGTGGTTCCATTATAGCCTATTAGAACCCCTCCCACCCTCGTGTAGCCTAACGTAGCTTTTTTGTTATTTTAATTTTATAAATACTTAATTATTCTGTAAACTGTTTTCATTGTGTCAAATAAAGTAAATGAAGAAAATTATGTAGCTAGACTCTAGCTCTTCCCCGCCCTCATGTAGCCCTGTATAGATCACAGTTAGTAGAGTAAACTGTTGCCTCGTAACTCAGTTACGTCACGAGAATGCTACTCGTTGGTAGCATTTTTAAATGATAATTTTATGAGTAGCAGTCTCGTGACGACATTTTTCCCCACTCCAAACTGAGTTTCGAGGCAACCGTTTACTGATAGCTTTCTACCTAGCCTCCCTCTCCTTAATGTGGCTTTTGATCGATTAAACCCTTTTGTTACGCCATTGGTTTTAGTGTGTTTTTTTAATACTAGTATTTGATTCACGAATCACTAGATAAACGGAATTGGCACCATTGATATTATTAGGATTGGTATAACTTAGGTTATAAAGTTAACTCCGCGATTTTACTGCAACGAAAATTGTATTATTCTCATTTACGTAGAATATAAACACAGTATTACGTATCGATATAAACATGGTAAGATGTTTTAAGAGTTCCTTCTAGTTTTAAATTTGATGCAAAATATGACCATATTGTTAGGACGATTTTAACCTCAATTTTTACCATCTTTCAGAAACCAATACTTTTGCACGGCCACGAGCGTGCTATTACCCAAATTAAGTACAGCAGAGAAGGAGATTTGCTGTTTTCTTCTTCTAAAGACACTAAACCTAATGTTTGGTTTTCTTTGAACGGCGAACGATTGGGCACATTCAATGGTCATCAAGGAGCAGTATGGTGCATTGATGTAGATTGGACGACAACTTCATTTTTGTCCGGCGCTGGAGATAATACCTTAAAAGTATGGGATATTCAGACTGGAAAATCTATTGGAACTATTACTACAAATTCGTCGGTGCGTGCTTGTAATTTTAGTTATTCTGGCACTATGGCTGCATATGCAACCGACAAGGCTATGGGCCATCAATGCGAAATTTTCATTATTGACGTACGAAATGTGGATGAAAGTATTTCAGATTCTGATCCTATTTTAAGAATACCCGTGAATGGTCCACGTGTATCTTCTTTATTATGGGGTGCTTTAGATGAAACTCTCTTAACCGGTCACGAGAACGGTGAAATTACACAATGGGATTTAAAAACTGGTAAGAAACTTCACACGGCCAAAGAACATACAAATGTCATAACAGATATGCAAATGTCAAAGGAAGGTACAATGTTTATTACATCTTCTAAAGATCATACAGCAAAGCTGTTTGATTCTGAATCATTAGTATTGTTGAAAACATATAAAACCGAGCGCCCCGTCAATTCTGCTGCTATTAGTCCTATACATGAACATGTAGTACTTGGTGGTGGACAAGATGCGATGGACGTCACGACCACATCTACAAGAATAGGAAAGTTTGATTCAAGATTTTTCCATTTAGTATTTGAGGAAGAATTTGCAAGAGTTAAAGGTCATTTTGGTCCAATTAATAGTGTGATGTTTCATCCCGATGGTAAGAGTTACTGTTCAGGTGGCGAAGATGGATACGTTCGAGTTCACACCTTGGATTCGTCTTACTTTGAATATGGATTTGATTATTAATTTGTAATGTACATAAAATTTGAATTTTTATAATAATTTAACAAACAATAAATTGAAGTATATTACAAAAGATGTTAATGATTTATTTCTACATTTTTATTTATATTAACCAGGTCTTTTTGTTCAATCTCAGAGTACACGCTCTACAAGGCAAGGTATACCAACAGCTACAAGTCTTGCATTGCAAATTATATAAACTTGTGCTATGAACACTTTGTAATTTGACCAGCAATCGTAACCAGGATGGGACTTCGAGCCCCCGGTTCAAGACTAGAAGTATCTAAATTTGTGGGGTAAAATTTTAGCCTTCCTCGAAAAAACATAGTTGAACTAAACGTTGTGGTTACACTACTGATTACACCAAACTAATGCAGTGTATTGAACTGTAGCTGTTGATATTAAGCAACTGATGCGGATGATGTATTTATCCTCCTTTTGATGTTTACATAACGACTTCCTGGAGAATTTAATGTGTTAAGAAATTCAATAAGGTAGTTTGTTGCATCATCATTGTTTAGTAAGGAACGGGTGGTACATTTGGTGATAAGGTAAGGCCATTCATCGTTTGTAATTAACTCGATTCCATTTTATATTTTAATAATAAAATGGGTAGATAATTTTGCCATTATTTTAAATAGAAAAATAAGATTGGCGAAATATTCTCATAAACAACTTAAAATATAAAATTTATTACTTTAATTTTTTTAATATATTTACAAAAACGTACTCTTTAATAATTAAAATTTTACAAGAACTCCGTAAAAATTAAACAAACATCGTCATAATCATTATTATTCTAATACTATTGTGTACGGAAACAAAAATCAACCAAGGCTTCCTTTTATTTACACAACTTATATAACAGCAACTTTTTAATATACAAGAATCGGCTTCGGAAACAAACAGATCTGTATAAGTATAATAAAAGAATCGGTCGTTTTGTAATATATTAAAATTGTAACCGTTTTGGAAGGGAACCACCTTCTATAGAATCTAATTTCCTCTTTAATGATGGTTTTTCCACTTCTCGTTTTGCTATATTCTGCGGTAGTGGGAGTTTTGAACTGATGGTAGGAGAAGGTTTATTACTAAAAAAGGGCATTTGTAAAGATTTTGAGCAATCAAGTCGTGAAAGAGGATTCAGTTGCAGCAAGCCAGATAACACATCCAATAAGTCGTCTGCAGCAGCAATGAAAATATTTTTTAATGGCACTGGAACACAAGGTTTAAATTCGATATAATCACTTAAATTTTTGACTTCTGGCCAATTTTCTTCTGTGGGATTCCCAAACACTTGAAATATTTTAGTCAGTTGATCCAAATCAGATTCCCCGGGTAGAAAAGGTAATCTCAGTAATAGTTCCGCTAAAATACAACCAACAGCCCACATGTCAATACCAATACTGTATTGCTTTGCACCAAATAACAGCTCCGGTGGTCGATACCATCTTGTTACAACTTGATGTGTATTTATGCGATTAGGAGATCCATACAATTTGGCTAAACCAAAATCAGCTATTTTTAATATACCACTCGAATTGACCAATAAATTATTGGGCTTTAAATCACGGTGTAAAATCCAATTTGCATGTAAATATTCTAAACCTTGCAACGTTTGTATCATGTACGATTTAATATTACCAGTTGTTAAAATAATTGAATTGTCTTTAATTATAACTTCGAGGTCGGTGTCCATAAAGTCAAATACAAGTGATACGCTTGACATGGATCCGTGACTAAATACATCTAATAAACCTATACAGTTCCTATGGGTCAACTCTTGTAAGATTTTTATTTCACGTAAAGCTGTCCTATTAATTCCATCGCGTACTTCTTCACGACTACCGGCTTTAATCTTTTTAACTGCTACTATATTACCAGTTTCGGTATCTTTGGCTTTATATACAGTTGCGAATTGTCCTTCGCCCAAAAACTCAATTTTTTCGTACCTCTTCACTTTTTGAGACATAATAACACTCTTTTATCTTATTACGTACAGAATGTACACATTTAAATTACTATATTTACGATTTTTAGGTTAAATTATTGATTGAGTGCGTGAGTGCATTTGAGTGGGAAACGTTCCGGGGGCATTAGGGTTCATATGGGTTCAAAACTAAAATACAAGGTGATTCAAAAATATTAGGGAACTTTTCAGAAAAAATTAAATTTTAAAGTCAATTATTATTGATATACGAAGGTGCGAATGTGTCCTGAAGCCACAACGTAAAAAAATAACGTAAGTGTCAATTCCGACTTGCAATTGTCAATTTACACTTCGAAGTCGCAATTGACACTTCCAAGTCGCAATTTACACTATGAATTCGCAGAATTCGCAATTGACACTACAATTGCGCAAGTGTAAATTGCGACTTTGAAGTGTAAATTGACAATTGCAAGTAGCAATAAATTTATTGACACTTAAAATTTATTTTTACTTTCCGAACTCTTTAGTAAGGAAAGTATTGTAATCAGAAATTGAAAAAAAAATTACCCCCCATTTTTTTTTCAAATTTTTATGTTTCGAGGTATTCTTAAACCATTTTTACGTTTTTTGAAAAATGTCTGTTGTGTGTATGTCTGTGAACACGATAACGATAGCATCCAAACGAAAGAACGAAATCACTCCAAATTTTAAATTTAAATTTTAATCTGTTGTCCCACGAAGCCTATTGAAAATGAATAAAATCTAATGGGAGAAACGGGGGGTTTACCTGAAGCGATAAGACAAAATCCATCATAACTTCTAAACGCAATGAAATAGGTAAAAGTTTATTATGACAAAAAATTATCGCTATTACATTTCCTACAACTTTTGTTCTGTAATTTTTTTTCTGAAATTAAAACTTAAATTAAAAAAAAAAAATTTCTTAAACTAGAAGAGATAAATTGGTACGGAAAAATCGATGATGCGTTTTTAATATTTTTTTATGAAAAACTCAAGGCAAAAACCAAAATAAACTATTGTCTTTTGTTTTCGAGATGTAAATAAAAATTCAATTGTTTTTATTATTTTTAAATACTAATTGGAATGTTTTTCGCGATTATTGCGCTCCCTTGATGGAATTTTGTATTTTAATTTTTAGTGAGCCGAGGTAAATTGGACGTTAATTTTGATAATTCGGAAAGTTATGCGATGGCCACATCCGATTTTTTTACTTTGTGGCCTTAGGACGCCTTCGTACTTTCGTATAATTTAGCTTTTAAAAACTATACTAATTTAAAAAATTTTTAAATTTAAAAAAAAAAGCAGTTAGAGCAGTGGTCGCCAACCCGTCGATCGTGACCTATCGGTAGCTCGCGAAGGCATTAATTCTGGTAGCTCACAACATATTATTTCAAAAATCTAAAAAATATAAATTTTATATAGGCAATTAAAATTATAGAAACAAAATCCTTCTTTAGTACCAATATTTTTTTTAGTTATTTCCTTTTTTTTAGAAAATCATTGAAAAATAAATCAATAAGCTTTTTTTTCTTACCTTCTTCACTTTTATTTAAGAAATGCCATAAATAATTTAGCTTGCTTTACGACTTCTTCTTAGGTATTAGCTCACTGTTTATTCCAAAATTATCAAAGTAGCTCAACGCATTGAAAAGGTTGGCTACCATTGAGTTAGAGTATCGGTTTGATATTTTACAGCCGTGTGTTCTATCCCCGATCAATTTAAGAAAACATTTTTCGGGAATATCAATACCGCGTGCGATTTCGGGGAATCCCTATACCACCGCGTAATACTGAAGCAGCGTTAAGCGGAGCAATGTTAAACGAAGTCTTACGGTATAAGAAATTACAGTATTTAAAATAGTTACCATAATATACATAACACATTAAATTAAATTTTAAACAATAAAAATAAAATATTTTTTAAATTTTTAAACTTTCTTTCTTGTTTATTGATTAAAAAATTGCCTTTTCAATTAATTTGTATTTTAAAATTTAAAATAAATGTATAGTTTATAAAATATATTATGATATATGTAAATATTTTACAAAATTCATTGAAAATTAGATATTTAAATTGATAATTTGTATTTGAAATACAAACTATAAAATAAAATGTAAAATAAATAAAATATCAAATATTTAGAAAATTTGTATTTATAGTAGGTACAAAATAGTATATTGAAAAGTTCAAAATACAAAATGTATTTCAAATACTGCCCACCCCTGCGAAAAGTGAGCAGCTATAGTCCATTTATTTAAGCATGCAGAGAATAATTTGTAATAATCCTGGCCCGCCGTCCATAAGAGGAGGTTTTTAACTTTTTTAGCTAAAACTATATTCCTACAACAATATTAATTATTCGACAACCTACCTCAAATTATAAAAAAACGGTAGTTGTTTTAACTAACCAAAGCTTAAGTGAAAGAATAGTAACGAAACCAGGAACCGGGTTTCCACATGAAATCTTCACTGGCGTCTTTGCTGACATTGGTGCCTTAATTATGTTGCTAGTTGTTTGGATGAATTATCAAACCCCTAGTTTTACACGTTTTTGGAAAATAGGGGTTGCAACTCCTAACTTAAGAATCGTTTTTCTACGAAACTATTTATAGATATTTGAACGAAACCAAAGCGAAATGGAAACTGCTAATTAGAATTACATTATATATTTTTTTAATAATTTTCCAACTAACGTTAAGGTAGAAAAAAAGTTTGAAAAATTTAGGGTTGGTTTTTTCGGGCGTTTTCGTACCCATTTTTCCAGGTACACTGACCAAAAAAGTTACGTGTAATCAATGCGTAATTGTTATCTGAACTTTTATAAGTGGAAATGATAAAGTGCCTTATAATAAATGTAAAAAAATATGCTAGAGTGGGGGTGGTTTAGGGTTCATTTGGGAGGTTGAAAAGGGGTGAAAAATGGGGGTCGGGTACAGTTCGACGCAGCCGTTTCGCCACAGCCATTTCGGCGCAGATGTTTTGACCTGAACCAATTCGGTTCAGCCGTTTCTGCGCGAGTACAGTTCGGCGCATACCCAATTCGGCGCGAGTACGGTTTGACGCAGACCCGTTCCGACGCGAGTACAGTTCGGCGCAGACCCGATTCGGCGCGAATATAGTTTGGCGCAGGACCAATTCGGCGAAAGAACGATTCGACGCAGACCCGATTTGGCGAGCAACAAATCATTTGTATAAAACGTGTTTCTTAAACGGACAAGATTTGAATTTGTGGTGATAAAATTAATGCTGTTAAAACGTCCCCTCCAGGAAAGCGGAAAGGTTTAACGAAATGTAGAATCAAAATTCATTCTAGGTGGAATATTGGCACACTTAAGACCAAAATTTACTGCAAGCCTAGAATCAAAAATCAAGTTGCAAAATCTTGATACATAAAAAAGTCATAAAAGGTTAGATACTTACCTAGCGTTTAAGAAGTGTTGGTGCTTTTAGATATTTTAGATAAAATCAGAAGAAAATTGGCACTAAGTTATACGATGAGAATAGATGAAATTTGAACCAAGCAACTACAGAAGAAAACTGATAGTCAATATCTAGAATGAAATTTGCTAATAAATGTGAATTGAGAATCTGACTAGGGATGGCCAGTATTTGAAACAGTAGCCAACTGCAGGCTAAGATTAAGAACATTTAATTTGAATTTTTAAATCCAATTGGTAATGTTTGAAACTGATTAATTTCGACAATTATAAATTTTTGTAGATTAAATTTTTGAGTAAATATAATAAAATTTCTGTTTTGGAAACGTCATTTATTCAAAACTGAGAGCATTGAGCTGGGAACATCATATTTTTTTCTAAAGAGTCAAGATTGCTAAAGGGTGGATGTCCACTAGCGGATTTCTTGAAGTTGGTTAACTTTAGAATTTAGCGACTGGCATTACAATATAATAATATTTTAAACTAAAACCAAGTTAAATAAACGCTTAAGTATTTTTTAAATTGTATTTATTAGACACGATATTTTATTTAACTTGGTTTTAGTTTAAAATATTATTATAATTTATGATCACAAGTTACGAATTCTAAAATTTATAAGATAATAATATACCACACGGAAACTGAATAGGAATTTGTCAAACTTTTTGAACAATTTCATTCTATAATTTTCTATTAGATTTAATTGGTGTTTGGAGAAGAGGATGGATCACTTTCGGGCACTTGTACAAAAATATTCTTAAACTAAACGCAATTTGCTTTGGGTGGTTGTCTTGATAAAATTAAAATGTTTTTCTTTATTCCCAATTTTGCTGTTGAAAACTTCTGTTTCATTTTGTTACACATAAGTAATATGAAAAGACGATTGGCGTTTATACTTACAACCACAATAATTATGATATTGTGATTTGATTAATATATTTAATAATAATGCATTAAAAATAAAATAAAAATTAAAAAAACCCCTGGCTGTAAAAAAATTTCAAAAATACCATTAGTAGTATGAAAGCACATTACTTTAAATACCACTGTTTCCATTAAAAAAGAAAAAATAATTTCTTCTTCGCTCAACAACATAAACTCTCCAACACCTAACTCGAAAAATTAACATACCATCCCCCATATAAAATTTTAAATATTAATTTTAAGGTCAATTGAAAAACTGGCCCACAAAAATGTGGAAAGCTCCGGGGTTTCTTCGTTTTATTAAATATAATTTATATTCGATACATTAGTACCTACCTATACATACAGAAATATTTTTCAGTATTATTCCTTAATTTTCAGGTGGAATATAAACTAGCGTATCTATGTAGTACTTAGAAAATGTATTTAAAATTTTAATTATAGTCCTTTGATAATTTGCCAGCTTCCTTTTTAGTTTTGTTCGGTATTATGCGGTGAATAGTAATTACGTATATTGTATGCTTTATATGTCAGGAATATGTTTGTAAACGGAAGTAAAAACACTAACAAATTGCAATGCTAAGTAGCAAAAACGATCAACAGTTTATATTTGAAGGCCTTCTTATTAGTACGGTAACGAAATAAAGAATAAACAAGCGGGCTAATTTGTAATGTGGCGCGGCGTTCTCGTTGCGTAAAAATGGCCGGCGTCGGTTAGTCGACGCTAGGCGTCGTAGTTCCCATCATTTCTCGTCGGTATATCGAACAGCTGCTGTAAAATGGTACTTCCTAGTGAAATGCGCTACTTGCAAACGTCGACATGTGATAAAAACAATTATAATTATGTAAGGTGATCAACAACAAATTATTGTTAAAATACAATGAGAAAACAGCAGCAGTCATCGCAATCGCAAATTGATCAAAGCGACGAAGAATGTGCGTCGTCGGTGAGTACAATTAAAAATTGCATTATGAGTCATTGTCATAAAATTACTTTTAATTTTATATATTTTTGTGTTAATTCATAATAGCAATACCGGAAACATTTTAAATTAAGTGTTTGAATTTTTTATATGCAAAATATTTAATATATACTACTATTATTTTTTATTAAAAATTTAATTAATAATGTAACATTGAAAACCTTTGGAAAATAGTTTATAGTTCAATGTCAGTGATGATAATACCAAGGAGACACATTCAGTTTATTTAGGTGAACACGATAATATTATACAGGTTCTAAAATACTAAGTAGTAATTATGATTATTACTGTTGTTATTTACAGGGTGAACAAATTTTATTGTTTTGTTACGACAAAATCAAATATTCGCAAATAAAATAAAAATAATAAATGAATCAATATCTACATTGTGTTTTAGAAAGATCTTTTGATCTTGATGAATTAAGTTAATTTACGATATTATTAGGTGCGCGACAATTTCTGATTTAATTAATATCAAAATATTTTCCCTTGTTTGAATAAGCGAGCGCTAGTAGTTTGAAAACATAGAGTAAGATTACAATATAATAATTCAAAAATTGAATAATATATTATTATATTACAGTATTTTCTCTGCTCAAATGTTTATAATTTTTGTTGTCGATTAATCGTAAAATTCAATGCGATTTTAGATTTATTGAGTAAATTAATTTTTGTTAACCTTTTACAAAAACATTTTATATTTGTCTAAAAATCTTATACAATAATAATGAATATAATGCCTTTTAAAAAAAATATATTTTGTGTGTAGAAATTCCATTTTTAAGCAAATCATCTCTCTATTTTTAACTCGGCGTTAGTCGCTAGGTTATTTTTTTAAACGCGGTTGGTTACGTGCGATATTTCACTCGGATAATACATTTTTTAGCAAAAAATAGTTTTTTACTTTGATTTTTTCAATTATATTTTCAACATTATATTTCAGTGATATTTATACCTACAATATTAATATTAAAATCAGGGGGTAAATATCCAGTTAAATTTGTGTACATAAGACTCGGAATTCTAAAGATTACCAACAAATTTTAAAGATTTCCAAGAATTTCAGTGATTTCCAACGAATTCTAGAGATTTCTAAGGAATTCCGGAGATTTCCAAAGAATTACGGGGATTTCCAAAAACTCCAATGATTTCCAAAGAATTCTAGTGATTTTCAAGGAATTCCAATGATTTACAAAGAATTTCGGAGATTTCCAAAGAATGTCGAAGACTTCCAATGAATTTCAGTGATTATCAAGGAATTCCAACGATTTTTAAAAATTCCAATGATTTCCAAGAAATTCCAGAGATTTCAAAATTTTTTTTATGGATTCTAAAGATTTCCAAGAGAATTCCAACTTTGTGTAGGTCCATAACTTTTTCGGAATATTTACCTCTTGGTTAAGATTTAAAAAAGTAATGTACTTTTCGCAAAATAAAATAAAATTTTAATCCAGCAATATATATTATTTGGAAGATTTTTCGAAATTAAGACGAACAATACATATTTGCTCCGTTCAAGGACGGGTCCTGTCAAAAATTAAGAGGGGGATAATTAAATATTTTGCAATAGAAAAAAAGATAGGTACTAGTTCATTTCATTTAACCATGCTTTTTTTTGTTTTTGAAGACACGAATTTCATTAATAATATTACCTTTTCAGTCTCAAATTTTGGAACGCGTGCAGTCAGATCGAGTAACGTTAACAAAGCCCGAAGAAGATCGAAGAAGGCGCACTATCATAGTCGAGAAGAAAAATGGATCATATGGATTTACACTGCAAAGTTATGGAATCCATTACAAAAAGGAACAAGAAATAGAAATGATAACTTACGTAGACTTTGTCGATTATGATGGTCCAGCCTACAGAGCAGGAATGAGAGAAGGAGATGTCATTTTATCAATTAATGGTACTGATATGGAGAAAGCCGACCACAAAACTCTTGTTAATTTTATTAAAAACTGTGATTATAGAATGCGTATGGTAGTTTTATTCGAAGACTGTGTTAGAAAGGTTAGTGAAATTTAATTTGATAAATTATAGGCTAAATTATTTCTGTATCATTTTATACAGGTCGAACTACACATGAGATACATACGATTACAACGAATCTTACAGAGTAAGATGAACGAGTTAGAAAAATTGTGCCTTCGAGAGAGACAACTTTTGGAAGGAAAATGGAAAACGCATAGCTTGCCTGCACGTAAGAAAGCTTCTCAGTCAATAGATCCAAATGAACCTGGCACTCCAACACAAACCAAGTATACTTACTCTAGACCCACCGTATCTACCGAAGATGTAGCTAACGTTCAACAGCAACAACAACAGCAGCACCCTCCTACTGTAATGTTAGCTTACCAATACTTAGATCATCGCTACAGTTACGTACTGCAACCATCGACTACCAGTAGTGGTGAATATCTTTTAACCTTCGAACCTCCAAGATATAAAGGAGATCAACATCATTTCATAGTTAAAACTCCGTGCGATCCACCACAAAAACAGAATAAAGGTAATCAAACACACGAAAACAATGGAAAAAGTAAAAAAAATGCTGATTCGTGCCACGGATACGCAGGACATTTATGTAATCCTTGCATTCAAGCAAACAATAACGGCGATAATACAAGTTTAGAAGCTTACGATTTGGCAAGTCCTTGCTGTGATCCTCACTGCGTACCAAGTGCAAGGCGACGTTCTCGAAATCAGAAAGACCAGAGAAAAAGAGAATCAAAGACTGGGGAAACACAGACTGAACCTCAGCAAAAACCACGTCCACATTCCCAGGCATCTCAAACACACATTTCCACTGCTCAACAAACACAATCAATTCCTCGTAGATACTTACAATTCGGTGCTGGTTTAGTTAGTCAATGCAGCCTCCATTCGTGTACTTCTAGTGAACTTAGTGCAGTTGCACCAACGACAACCGGCGAAAGTTCTGCTAGCTACACAACGTCGCTTAGTACCGACACTTTATATTGGGACGGTTCTAGCGATTTAAATAATTCTAAACAATTAATTGCTAAAGCTGTAGGCAAATATGATTATCAAAACCAATGTTTACCAGTAACATATAATCACGAACCAATTTATATACAATATAATTCATCTAAACCAAAATCATGGGATAATTTGGCTACTAAAGCGATTGGTGGTTACGGTTTTGGTTATGGATATTTAGATACGACAAAATGTGCTCCAAACAAGCCAGTTAATCAAATAAATAGAACTCAAAGTAACAAATGTTCTCAACCAAATAGTACTCAGCATTATTTTCGCATTTGTAGAGACACTCATGCCAATTCTTCTAATTGTTCTAGTCAGCCTACAATTTATAGTACTTGTAATAATTCTCAGAGAAGATATATGCAACCAACCAAATCGACGGAAAGTTTACTTTCGGTTCCGAAATATTCCACCGATGTATTGTCTGATTCTAGTATTTCTTGCGAGTGTCTTGATCCTATATCTCCTTCGGGACCGGACACTGCCGAAGGTCGTTTTTTTCAAAGTCCACGTCAAAGCGTTATTAGCCCTACCGATCCCAATATAGGATACTATAGTGCTAGAAGAACGTCAAGATCAGATGCATCCAGAAATGTGTCGTTATCAAATAGCTCTGAAGCTACTCGTTTGTAATTTTTCTTCGTTTTGTTGTACTGTTTCTTAAGAATTCCCATACTATTTATTATAAAATTTCGGTGAATTGTTTTAATATGTTCTAGTTTTGAAATTTTAAATAGCCTAGAAAAGGTAGTTATACTATGTTATGCTCAATTTTTATTGTGCACAAAGAAGTAGGCTGTTAAGATTTATATATATATATTGACATGATATGCAGGAAATTTACATTCCATATCGAATCGAAAATCATCTATATAGGTATAATAGCAAGTCTGCTTTTGAGAAAATTTAGTAATAGAAAATTATTAGAATTGTATAGGTATGACCAAACATAAATCAATAATTAGCGAAGTAGTATTTATTTATATAATATTATGTATTAAATATAATATAATTATATATTATATATAATAATATAATAGACTGCAATTTTAGATGATTTTTATTGCGTATAGAATGTATTTTTCATATAATAACTTGTTTACGCGCTTAACCATACAATTTTACTAATGATTTTGATATACACAAATTAATACTCAAATGAAAACACCATCTCATTGGATTTTTTACTAATAGTCTAAAAATTCACCATCATCATCAACCTAATGCGTAAAATAATGAAAACTAATAATGAAAAACTTAAGCTTCAAAGTTTTACTTTTTTGCTAGCAGTGAAAAAAATTGTATACACAGTAAGTAACGACTATCATTATAGCATCCCTTATTTACGATTGTATCCCTCGATGCTTCGCACCCCAGAATAAATTCTTCGTGCTTGGCTATAATAATAGTCTTTCAAACTTTTGTGTATAAAATATTATTAAGTCATTGAGTAATATACTGGGTAATTCGCACTCGGCGAGACAAATGTATATTATATGATTTATATAAAATTTTAACTAACATTAATTCTTATTGTATAATAGCCCGTTGCTATAGCTATCAATATCTCGATAGTATAGCGTAAATAACCCATGAAATCTTTTAGTAAAATTATTAGAAAGAATTTAAACATATACTTAGTTTATTTTACCATTATAGTCCGAATCACCCTGTATATAACAGAATTATTTTGTGTAGACCAGTGGTTCCCAAACTTATTTTGCCACGAAACCTTTTATATAATTGTCAAAAGATCTCGGAACTCTAATTTATATAAACATTATATAAATATTAAAATAAAATTATTATTAAACTTTAAATAAGCTTATCTACTTTAACTTGCGGAAATCGCGAAACTCCGGAGTTTAGGCACTTTGGGAAACACTGGCGTAGATTATAGTTCACAGCCTAGTATTACAATTTGAGATACACCACTTCGTATTAAGCAAGTACTAAAAGAAATGTGTTTAAACTGTTGAAATGTGGTTTTTACTTTATTATAAAATTATATACATACATGTGTACAACATAGGATGCAGCATGCTAAATTTTTATATTACTCGAAAAAAATTTTCATAACATTTTATAAATTTATATGATAAATCAATTATGTGTACCTACCTTGTATTATACCCAATTGACTTTATTTTAAAATAAAGTTTTTCTTTCATTTTTAAAAATTTGCAAAACGTTATTCGAAAATTGTGTAAGTAGGTAAAATTGTGTTCTACCAGTGGCATTAAAAAAATGTTGAAACTTTTCCGTGGAGTTGTTTGCACCTCTTGGAAATGTTTCAGACTAAGCCACTGGCTTTACATTGAAGGTGTTGTAGAGTGTTATAAAAACAGAACATTTTGTTAAAAAATTTCCAGGATAAGAAATAGCATTATTATAAATTATTATACAAAATGGAAATTTGATATATTCAATTTGATTTTTGTAGACAATAAAAATATATGTAGTTACCTATAAGTATTGACCATTTTAATATTATACTTTTATATAATTTATGTACATATTATTAATCTATAAATAATTTTAGTTACATCTTTTTTATAATTTACTAGCCAGATTTGGTTACCCCAATATTTTATTATTTAGAGCTTAAATGAAGGTAGAAAAGCACTGTTTTAAAAGAAACTATTATTGAAATTTATTTTGGTAGTTGAGAGCTTAACTCAAAATAATATAAAAATAAAATTTTAAAATCGTTCAAAAATGTTGGTAAAAAGCAGCCAAAAATCGTAAAAATGTAATGCGAATATTGTATTGGCTGTTTCCATAAGTTTAGCTCCGCCCATCTAGAGAATTTATATTACATTGGTATCGTCTTCAATGTGTCGAACATTGAATTTTTAAAATAAAATTAGAAAACCAGCTTACTTGTTAAAATCGTCCCTGTTTTTACAGATGGCTACAAGGCACGTGTCAAGAATAGTAGGAATCTCTGTTTTTAAGTAAAACTCGGAAAACCCATTTTAAAACAATTTCCCTGTATGCGATAGATATTTCAAAGACGCAGGTCTTGAAGATCACAAATCTTTGTTTTGCAGTAAAATTCGGGTATAATTATTAAAGTCCAATTTAAAATAAAATAAAGCAGCATCCTGATAAGGTAGCATCAACCCCAAAATTTAGTAGATTAGAATGTCTCGAAATAAAATGTAATTAAATGTCTCGAAGTGGGTTAAACAGTCGTAAATTCTTTTACCGCTCATTAAAGTGACACTTTAAGCTCGATCGAACAAAAATTCTATTAATTTTATGCTTATGCAATCCCGAATTTCTTTTTCGACGACAATGGGATCCAAAGTCGCGATTTTGACCGCTCAAAAATCTTTCGAATAACTTTAGTATTTCATTCAAATCAAGAGTCTGAATTTCACAACATATCTTTTACATATTTTACTTGTTTAAAAATCATTGTTTATAACAAATTTAAAAAAAACACTTATTTTCGTAAAAACAAAGTTATAGGCTATATGAATTTTCATAATAACCATTTAAAAAAGTGGTGAAAAATGATGGTAGCACGTCAAAACATCGAAAACAAAAACGCCGAAAAACAAAACAACCAAAATTAAAAACCCCGAAAACAAAAAAGCCGAAAAACAAGAACATCGAAAAAATTCTGTAACGCTATCAGTTTTATTTTTAACAATAAATACAGATGTAGGCGGGTTAATTTGGTTATAAGTTATTAACTCGTAGTTTGTGAACAGCACCAGAACACCAGAAGCAGTAGAGTACCTATCCATTGAAAGTCTATCCGAGGAATAAGCACTTTAAAGGTGACATAAATACAAGTGAGATGAAAGTATATTTTGACATGTGTAAGAGAGAGAGATAGGTATGTTTTCAGTGTTTTATTGCAGTCACTGGCGTGGCTAGGATTAGTAATTAAAAAATGCATTTGTAGTAGTAAGTGATGCTAAAAAGTACAAATTATCTCCCGACTGTTAGTGTCTCCATATTCCAATTATTTTTTTTTGTAATTCCTAAGTAAAAAATCACATTAGAAGGGTAATTCTGATCAACTTTACTCAGTTGTTATTCAAATATTATAATATTTTGTTAATAACAAAATAACTTAAAATGTACTGCGGGTTTTGATGATTAATTTCCCATCATTAGTGTTTTCTTAAATACTTTTTCTTTGAATGACAGTGATTCCAGTTTTACTCTGATGCGCGTCAAAAAACAAGCGCGTTTATCGGCATCTTAAGTAAGGTAGCCACGGAGGGTAATTGGAATAAATAGAGATAGTAAGAATAATTTTGGGTTTAACAGTATTGCGAGGATTGCCTGTCAAATTTATTAATATTTAGCTCTAGATTGCAGGAAGTTTTTTGCATCACATTTTACACAAAAAATTTTCTGAAAATGTAAAAGTTATAACCATACATATTTCAGAATTACTTTAAACCACAAAAATTTAAAAAAGATTGGAATAAGAGAAACGGTGTTGCTATAACTTCCACTACTATCTACTGGCAACTGCGAAGACCTCTTGAAATGGCTTTACAATAAGTAGCTTTTCATTTTCGTTATAAGACCTTGGTTATAAGTAATATACAATGCTTCATTGTATTAAAGTCAGAAACAGTCTGTTAAGTTAGACTTTTGGTTTTCACCAGTGATGTTTAGAAGTTTTACAGGGTTGGGCCTCATTTTTTAAAATAAATTCACTGACTTTTCCCGGTGTTTTCCATGACTAAAATTGAAAAATGATTGTGTTTTTCAAAGTTTAAAATAAATATCAATGGCCAAAAGTCTTAATTTCAAATTTGTACAATTTAAAATTTCCTATTTTTTCTAGGTATTCCAGGTTTTCCAGACGAGTGGGAACTTTGTTCTAGATTAAATATTATGAAATCATTCATTACGTCACTGGAAAACTCGACTTTTTTGTGTTGTAAATATTAACAGTTTCTATTATATTTATCAGAATGTTAAGTTCAAAATTGTGAATATGGCTGTAAAAAAATTAAAACAAATATTTGAATTACGATACAATTAAAATATTAAATTAACTTTGCATTCGTTTTTTGTGCGTGTGCAAATACATATTTTTAGGGCATACGTACGTATTTCTAATTGCTTGTATTTCTAATAGGTATCACCCGACAATGGGAGAAGAAGTAACACCAAGAGTAAAAGTAGAAAGTTCAACTTAAAAAAAATCAAAGATTTGATTACATCCCAATTTAAGTGGCAAAGAAGGCGTACCACAAAAATGAACTCGAAGAAGCTTCCCGAAAGATATGTTAAACTTAATTTTTTCCGTTTTCCAGGGATGCAGGCAAATAAGATACTATGAAAAACTGCGAATACGCATATTACATATTGTTTTGGAAACTTTACTTATACCTAATTCTATCTTTAAGTTCCTATTGATTTATTCAAATTTATCCAATTAAATTGTTTTTTCATTAACATCCTTGATACTGACACGAAATTGAGTTACCATAATAGCTTGTTACCGTGGAAGCTGTTATTGTTGGGTTTAAATTTAATAATTTTTCGTATAAAATATTAACTCGTTTGCAGAAGAAAATATTAACCCGAGTGAAATAGGATTTTCGACATCAAAATGAGTGTTTGTGAAAATATTGCTCAAGGCTGCTTTTTAAGAGTATTTTTGAACATCTAGCGATCAAAATATTATAAAAAAATATATAATATTGGTGATTTTATTCCTATGCCTGAAATGCATATTATATTTATTTATTTTTGAATTAATATAATATTTACATTAAATTTTTAAATTAAACACTGGAAATAGGTAAACCTATCATATTGATAATAAATGTAACAGAAAAGCAGGAACTAGATAGATATTGTCGGTAACAATATAGAAATTAGAAGTCGCAGTCCTGACCCGCGTACTACCTATATAGGTTTTGCGCGTTTTGATACGCTCTGAATGCACTTTTGAAGTTTTTTGCAGTTTAAATTAAGAAAAGTTAAGAAAATGTAAAATCTCAATAGCGGTTTCTTACAGGATAACAGAAAATGATATATTGTGTAATAGTTAATATTCACCGCAATTAGTAAAATAATTTTTAAAAAATTATAAAGTGAGCGAGACCGATGTATTCTCTCGTCTTCCTTATTTTCACCGACGACGTGTAAAACATTAAATTGTGTATAGGGGTTTATGTTATGAACAAAAACATTTCACCACGTCGGCCATCTCTGTCCTTGTTTAATACATTTGGACGGATTATTAAATAAAGACGAAATATTTACAAAACGAAAGGGGCCGTCGTTTGCGTACGGTAAAAATAATAGTAAATGAGGGGACCGCATTTTAGTGTAGCGTACACATAAGCGTCACTGTGACAGTGAGTGTCGTGTGCTGTTTGTAGAAAAAGCAAATTTAAAATTTTTTTCGTACCACATTATAATTTGAAAACTTTAATTTTTCAATGTTGCAATGCCAAAAAGAAACGTGACATTCTCAAAACCTAATGAACCGAGTTTTTTAAGAAAGTTAAAAGAGCAAGTAGGATATAAGGAGGGTCCAACAGTGGATACAAAAGTAGGTTATGTTATGTCGGAAAATCGTGATTTTAACAATTTTCATTCTAGAGAGAACGATTGGAAGTCGCCGATTTTGAGGATTTTGTTGATACAGAAGAAGAACAACCTACCGTTGTCGTCCTCAAGTCTGGTGATTTGTCTGCAGAAGAGGCCGAACAAATCAAACAACGTCTAGAAAAGGGTGAGTTTTAACCAAGTACCAATTTTACCAGAAAATTATAATAAATACTGTCGTCAACATTGTAACAATTAAAAATATATTATAATAACACTACAATCATAACCTTTTTGTAAGTTCTTGTAAATGACAAACTAACCTCGTGCCATGTAAAGCAACGAATCATTCGGTAGTTTCCGCCGACGTTTGGATCCACCATGTGCATTTATTTGGCGCCTTCTAATTTTAAAAGTTCAAAACTTATTTTTACGTTTGAAATAATATTTAAACTTCTATTATTTTTATATCCGAACAAATAAATTACTCGGTGTTAAGTTTGTGGCAATTACTCAATCACTTGCGAAAATTAAAAAAAAAATTAATCAGAATTTTATTTTGATTCACGTGAATCAACAAGTAAGAGCGAGAAAGAGAATTAATTGTAGTAAAGCGCGAAGGAAACGTCTATATTTTATCACGTGGCTCATTTTAGTTCATAATAACTGTAGATTTTCAAGCTTCCTTCCCTTTTCACAAAAATGGTTGAACCTGACTTCATAAAACGGTATTTTGTCTCTATAAACTCGAGATAATTTTTTATTAATTCACTCGAAATTTTTTTGTATATTTTAGAACATTTTTGTTCGACCTCTCTACGGTGTTCAGTTTTCATTGCGGGATACATGACCAAGAAATCGATAAAACCAACAAAAATTAGTACTTTCATGATGAAACCTAAAAAACTGTTGATTTTTCCAATAATTATGCAAAGAAGCGAATAGTGTAGAGCTATTCGTATCATGAATAATTTTAAGATAAAAAAAATTCAATACAATAAATTGTATTGATCTTCACAATCATATTGCAGTACCTATAACAAACTGCACCCTCTACAAAAATATTTCCCTATTTTATTGTTATCTAATAATTTAATAGGATTCTTCATGTCTAGCCCATATAAGCAGCAACAGTCGACGAGAATGTTTTGAATATTTTGGAACTCACAAAATTCCAATGAGAATGTTACCACATGAGTTACCAAAGGAATGAATTTTTCTCTGCGTAGTTACAAGAATATTGCTTCGATTTAAAAAAGAGTACGAAAGCAGAGAAGTTCGCCAATACAAAATACCATTTTTTTCATAAATGAAAAAAAATCTCGTAGAAGTTCTGAGTTCTCCTGCATGAATCTCTGCATGCCATATGAAACACGCTAGGTTTTCCATATATTATTAACAGAGAGACTCGGTAAATAAATTGTAAATTGGCAGGTATTTGACAAACTATAAATTTATTATTTTGAGTAAGTGCTTGTCGTGCTTACTTACGGACGTAATCCTAACGTAAGAATTACGTAGATACATTGCGAACCAGTGGCGTAACACATTTAATCGTGGCCTGTGTTCATATTCGGCACGGGGGATCTTAAATTAAATTAGCATGTAACTTAATAAAATTAATTAAAATCGAACTTGACCACCAACGGTTTGGTAAGCTAATAAAAATGCAAATTAAACCTTGTCTGTTTGATAAATATAATTATTATTAATTTAATAAAATAGCAACCAAAATTCGAGACTCGTTAAGTTTTTGGCAATAAACAGTAATGACAGTTTTGTAATCCAAGGGGCCGTTAGTCAAACTTAGCAAAGTACAGTAGGGTTTGCAACCCCATTAATATAAAAAATTGGGTTTTGTCCAACAGTTAGTAGAGGGCACCATTCATGCGCAAGGGGAGTTCACATTCCTCCCATGGGGCATAAATACAGCCAAGACCAGGTAATGGTAATTCCATTCCCCTTCCGGCAGCCAATACTCGAGTACGTGAATCAAGTATTCTACCAGGACCAAAGGGGGCATCGAATAATCGACAACGGCTTTAATCAGTGTCGATTCTAGCCCCCCCCCCCCCCCAATGGCCCAGGAAGCGGAATGACTGACGTGCCCGGCGTGGGAGCCTTTTCTCGGAGACACTGGACCTCGCCTCGCCTTTACCAGCCTCGCGCCTCTGAAGACAGTCGATAAGCTTTACGGCCAAATTCTATCCTCATAGGCAATTTCTATCCTTCTGCCGTTGGGTCCCGCCATGGTTTTGGACCCATTCCACACGCCACAATTCGCATTGTCAGCGACCTTCATGATGGGGCTCACGTAATCTCAGCCAAACTGCCGACAGTCTTGATACGGATCTAAAGTCGGCAGTTCCCCGGCGGAACTCTCAGGGGCGGGCTCAGCCCGGTATTCCATAAAGTCATTTCATGATTCTGATTCTGACCAGTTAATAGTTTTAGTTAACATGTGACTAAAATGACATGGGTGTTAACATTCGATAAATAATACTACCTTTTCTTAAAATAATTTTTGTAATACAGGTATATTATCTACCATGCTGATCTTCCTCTGGGACCCTCTTGTAAATTAATTTGTGCATCTGGCTAACTATTGATCCACTGCTATACAGAAACACATACATGGGCACACGAGGGTTCTTGACTATTTAATTTTATTATTTATCTAAAAAACGCGTATGTGGCCTTTTCGGGACCCGTTGATTCTGGGGGCCCGTAACACTCGGTTGTTACGTCGCTGTAATACATTGATTTTCTATGGTCCAACTTAGTGCATTATGTATTGTCCATAACAATACTTTGTGAATAGGTACTTAAATTTATACCAGCTAATCAATGTAAATCAATAGTTTTATTATGAAGTCCGATAAAATTAAGTTCGAGGAGAACGATGGGGCGTTCCCGCCCTCCCAAAATAAAATATTTAATCATTATTTAATTTTAATAACTTTGCGTAATATTTTTTATACTCTCCTGAAGGCATAAGTTACTACTCGAAGCTTTCAGTTTATGATGGGAAGTGGACGATTTATCTATCAAGATAATAGTTTTTCTTCTGATTTAGAAACCTTTACATGCAAGCAGTGCAGATCAGGAAAGATCTACAATTTAATGATAATAATCACTGATTATCTTAGTAACACGCGATTGCCCAGGTTGTGCGGTCTGAAGGCCGCTCTGATCTTTAATCAAAGGATGCAGTTTTATGTAGTGATTAGGACTAGATGTAAATAATAAACAATGTTAATTTATGTATACCTTCCGCAAGTGCGTTCTAATTACACTGAAAAAAATATTTATTGTAATTAATGGTAATGTGAATTAGTTGTCAACTATCTCCTTAACTTTTGATTCTTGAATCTATTTTGTTTTCATTTGCTGGTTTTATTCTTTTCGAATAATTTATATTTCTTCATTTACCGCAAAATATTATTCCAACTTATTGGACCGTTTCAATTCTGTTTTCAAGGACAGAAATGACCACATTGGGCTATGAAAAAAGTTCATTTCAACAAGATAATGCATAGGTACACACATGGCAGAATTTCACGAATTAAAGTAAGAATTGCTTCCTCATCTACCATATTGTTCAGATTTAGCCCCCCCCCCCCCCCCGTGACTACTTTCTATTTACGGATTTAGAGAAATGGCTTAATTATTTGAGCACGAAATATCATAAATAACTGGTCAAGTTCTGCAGTAAAAATGCTAAAACAAATACTATGCAGGAAAAGTGTCGCATAAATAATAATTAACTATTATTACAACTTACTAAATAAAAAAATTTAAATAAACATGAAACGTTATTTATTAAGTTAAATCTACGAAGTTTGTGCGGTAGAGAAAATGTGCAGCAAAACTGCTACTTTTTAATTTACAGTAGAATTGCTCAACTTTATACTAACATGAATTATTAACAATAATCATCTTAAATTAAAAGTATCTCACTCGAGTTAATAATACTTAAACTAATAAAATTGCTAAACTATGCTGTAAAATACTACACGAAAGAAACATTTGCTGCTTTAAATTTTTGGTTTACAAAACTTTAAATTTTGGGATCTGTACCTCTTCGACAAATTTTAATTAAATTTATAATTGGGCTTTGGACCAAAGCTACGCAATTACTTCTATATCTGACGGGGTTTTAATAATCCAATTTATTAAGAAAACTTTGGAATTTTACCTCGACTTCACTCAGCTGCTTTGGTGCTTTCAGATGGAGAAACCGTCACAAAATCTTCGTCCAGAGCCGGATTTAAAACAAAATTGACAATTTTTATTGCATAACGAACCAATTGAAGTTCACTTTAATTAAAATAATATTGCGAAACCGGCTGTTGTGTAACAAAATAGCAAGAAAAATCCAAAACTTCTCTTCTGTGATTTCTTTCCGGATTTTGTTACGAAGTTGTTGGTACTTGAACATACCAAAAGTTGACACGTCTAGACCGCGAGCTTTCTACCGATTTATTAGTCGAAACATGGAATTTGCTTAACCTATGCCCAATTTTGATAATACTTACCGTCAAACGGGGCAAATAGGGACACTTTATAGTGTAAATGCATACCTGGGACTCACAGGTTTGGTCAAAAATGGTAACTATTTTAAAATATATTTTCCCCAAAAATTTGGTCGATCCAAAAATTATATTTAAAAATTTTTTGTTTCCGTGCTGTCCCCATTTACCCTCCAGTGGGGTGAAAGGGGACACTGCTTGAAAAGGTTCAAACCTTGAAAAACAATTTTTATTGAACAAAAATACGTCAATTAAATAAAAAAAGGACAATTTTCTTATGCAAAAATCTTGTTGAAGTTGTCGTCTAGGCACTCTAGAGTAGTGACTTCTGGTAATGAACATAGCAATAGCAACTACCCCTGCTCACTGTATTTATGTATAACCCTGTTAATACGAAAGCGTCTGTACGTCGTTATCAGCACTTGTTTTGGCGCTTAATAATGAATACAGGTTTTGAGGTTTCGTTGATCTCGGCGGTTTACACAAAAGACACCGATCACACTGATGTCTTATAGAGGTTGCCAAATCGTGCATTTTTGAAAAAAAAATCCGCAGGTGCAAAACTCAACGAGTTGTTAAGCAAAAACCGAAAGAAAACGTAAACTGTCCCCATTCACCTCACCTGCCCTCTTTCACCCGTTTGACGGTGGTAAAAATCTTAACTATCTAAAACTTGAGTTGGAAAAAATTAATTCTGTAATTTTTGATTTTTTTTAATGATTTACTCCTTTATAGTTGGAATTCGATCTGTATCCTTATGGACTCGAATTGATTTTTTTTACAATCGATTGGATAATATGCCGATGGTCTATCTTGCTTGCTCCACCGACCGCCTTGAATTCTACACCGCATAAAGCCTTTCCATAATCCAATTATCTTATAGGTATAATTTAGTGAGTCCTATTTTGTGATCTTTTTTTTTTCAAAATTCGACTTCTTTTTTGGCTGACAGTTATCGAGTTTTTTTTTGACTCGGTTGGATAGTTGTCATCTTTGGACAGCAGCTTTTAAAGTTGGGATTGGAAGGGAATCGGTCAGCAGTTTCCAAATTTTGTTTTGTCGCTTAAAAAAGCAGTACTACGATCACATTCTTGCAGTTTTTGAAGATATTTCTTTTCTTGAGAGTGTAGACGTTTGTTCATCGGATTAGTAATTTGTTTAAGGGTTTGCTGATCTTCATCATTGATTATTTCAATGTGTTTGTTTGTTGGAGGTTGTTTAAAAACTTGATTACGTTATGATTGAATGTTCAAATATGTATTAGACTTTTTAGTTAATTTAGTCATCGAGGTAATAAATACTTCAAATTTGCAGTAATAATATACTATAGATATCGAGGGAGTAAAGTAGGTCTATAATCGCATGTCAATACTGTCACGAGACGTTAAGGCGAGTGACAAATTATCTACCTACCTTCAGTTATATGTATAGATATACTATTTTCTACGCTCTTAAATAATTATTTAAGCAAAAAGAATTTAAAAAAATAATTAAGAATAGATTAGAATTAAAATATCAGTTGAATAATAAAGCAATTACTAAATTCAATGCCTACTTGTTAAAATTGATATAAACATAATACAACATAAACGAGACGCGTTTAGGTGTCAAAGTGTCGTTAGTATATAATTATTACTTTACTAATGAGCTATATTTATCGAAATTTATATTCATAACATGAAATAAAAGTAAAATTTATTTTGATTAATAAGATAACTGCTGTGGGTACTTTTCAAATATAAAAATTATGACTATTTTGACTTGCTATAAAACATTATGTTGACATGTAATTTTTATCACTTATTATTTCTGACAGTTAAATTAATAATTGTAGATACAAAAATTCTAAAAAATGAAATGAAATTTGTTATTACTGTTATAACATACTGAAAGTTTCCTAATGTTGGCATTTTGATATTTTAAGATTCCTTTCAATCACATCAGTGGATTGATGTGATCGCTGGTTGAGTCACAGAGCGGAAATTCTGAGTTCGAATCTCGGACTTGGCGGAATTTCTTAGCTCGGCCTTCCGGTGTGCATCAACACGGTGTGGATTTAATAAGAATAGGTTCTATATAAGTCTGGCTAATTGACAGAACGTCAGGGTCAAAAATAATTAAAAAAAAAAATAGATTCTTTTCCGGGATAGAAAACATTCGCCACTTAAGCAAAGGGTATAGTAGTATATCGCCCTAGTTTTATGTAAAGTAATATTGTAGTAATTTAAAAAAAATTATCAGGCGCATTTACAAATAACGCCAAAAATACTAGCGCCAAATTTCAAAGCGGTATCTTTCGGGTTTTCTATACAACTGCAAAAAATAAAAATTATGGTATGTTGTAATTTTACGTACTCACATTTATTGTTTTTGAAGATATTTAGGACTGCGCCTGCTATATAAAAAATTATTTTTAAACAGTGTATAATATCTACCTACTACGTAGTTTAAAAAGAAATGGGGGCTTATTAATAGTACATTATGCACCAAGGGAATAAAGTGATCCTTTTTTGGCCTGAGGGTAAAGGTTTGTTTTCACGAGGCGTAGCCGAGGGCAAAAATTACCCTCAGGCCAAAAAATTCACTTTATTCCCGAGGTGCATATACTGTTTTTTGCAATTGTGGGAGGTAAAGTACTCACTTCGACAATAATTACGAAATTTTAATTAAAATTTGTTCTATAAAGCACGTGGTTGATAGTACCAAAGTAAATGAAGCATAGTTGGTAATATTATTATTGCCAACTAGAATTTTTCCACTAAAAATTTTTTCACTAAAAGGTACTAGAATGGTTCAGTTACATTTGTACCTTTGAAGGAATAAGACGTGTCAAAAGGCTAAAACGTTGAAGTCGTTGACCATGTGGTCGCAGTATTCTATGATCAAGGCGGTCACCAAATTAGAAAATAAGATTGACCTCTGCAATTTCCACAAGTTATCCGCTTTTATGAAGCGGAAAAACGAAGGATATGTTCCGAAAAAATCGCGCGTCGTAACCTCTGACCACGTGGTCAAATTTTTAAAAGAGGCGCATCGTGAGAATTTTTTGGTCGCTAAAGTAAGTGCTTTTTATTTATTTACCAATTTATTTCACTGTAGGTTGCACTAATATTGGAATCACAAATTACGGTCAAGTTAACATAAATATAAATGTTACAAAAAAATGAGAATTAAATTGATAATAAAATCTGGTGACTTCTTTTTTGCCCGGCAGTAACTTCTTTTTTACCCGGCAGTAACTTTTTTTTGCCCTAGGGCAAAAAAGTACCACTTTACACCCGCAAATCGGGGTCTAAAGTGAGTACTTTAGCCCCGCAATTGCAAAAAATAATATTTTTTAATTTTATTTTTGAAGATTATAAAAATATTACTATTATAATTATGCGGTTTGTCTGGACTTTCAAGGTATCAACGGAAATTAATTTTATCAAAATTGATCAATGATCTGCCATATTTCAATCTCATAATCAGCATTTTTAGACTGAGTTACGTAAAATATTAATAGTATAAAAAAGACACATGAAAGACAGAAATATGTAACAATTTTTATATTTTTTATTTATGTACCTACCTATAAGTATGTATTTTTTTGCAGAAGCGAATGAAGCTCCAGCAAATTTGAATACTCCTATCGTGTTTAAAGTTCCTGGTAAAGATAAAAAACCAATTGATTCAGGTGAAAACTCTTCGAAACGACCACACTCTTCTAAGGATCACTCGAAACAATCGAAGAAACTTAAGACCAAAGCTGTACTGTCTTTTAACGACGACGAAGAAGAAAACGACGATTAGTGGGGTGAGTTTATTATTATCATTATAATATTGACAAATAATTATAGTTAAAAAAATTGATTGATTCGTGTCGGTAATCGTAGAATATGAGAAATTTCGGTTTGGAAAATGAATCAAAATATTGCTAAAATTATAATTTTATTATTTTGGGTTTTATCAATAAAATTGTATCAAACAAATAATATCAAAAGAAATGAAGAAATTCTTTTGTTTGTTAATTTAGTTTTTCCAGGACAGAAGTCCGCTGTACAAGCATAGAATGAAATTCCGAAAAATATGCTTTGTTTAAAGAGAAATATTTTCTCTCACGGTAAATTTTTTTAGCCTCCCAAAATGTTGCGCCTATGACCGTCGTGGTTCATACATAATTTGAAGAAACAAAATTTAGAATTAATTGAAATTATTGGGATGGATACATTTGAAATTATTGATTTCGTCAAATTTAATAATGTAAAGCTATTATATTATTAAGAAATTAATTCTGCGTTGATTCAATAAATTAATTTATATCGTAGTATTCGAATATTGTAAGGATTCGGGAACATTAATTGGAGTAAAGAGTACAGAACTAAGATATCTAGGGTCTGGGTTATTTTCTGATACATCGTTCTTCGATACCTTCTGAAGTTTTGATTTTCTGTCGAATAATAATCAATATATCATCAATACTTTTCTGTTTTCTCACCTTGCAGCGTTGGTATTGACGGTGTGTTAACACAATATTGATAGTATGAGATTTATCAATATTATATAACATTGATGGTGTAAGGTGCACATTATTGTTTTCGTGGTCTGTTCCAAATGGTCATAGAGGACCAAGTCTGGTACGGTCTTATTGGTCATATTCCGGGAGACGGAAAAGTATCGTTAAAAACATAGTAATGGCTTTTCTCACAAATGAGAACGTCTCAGTAGTACAGTAGTACTAAAGCTATATCAAGCAAAACAGGATGTCTTTCGAAAACTTTTCTACGACGTGTACAATTAGATTTATTAATAAATAATTTTTTTTTATTTCTTCACTATTGATTTGAAATTTTTATACATATTCCAACAACGATAGTTTCTTACAGCCAGTCAGTTGGAGACTCCACGTTTCATCTGCTCAATCTAGAACGTCCAAAATATTATTTCCATCTTGATCAATAAAATTCGTAAACCATTGGCTGTCAGTAATTTGGTTACGTTATATAATATCTTTAATAATTAAGAGCCAAAACGAGCACCTAACTGAAGGCCCGAATATACCTTGTCGTTCGGTAACGCAAAGCGTCCAGTTGGTTATTTAAAATTTATTTTGAATAAGTAAACATTTTGTGGTGTAGCGCTGCGGAACAACTTCGATTGCTTTGTACTATAGAACAAAATTTTGTCTATTAATACTCATACTTACGCATGGATTTCCAACATTTTAAATACTTGACATAATTAAACACAACATCCTTTATTTTTATAATAATTTAAATGTTTTAAAATTTAAACAATATCTTTAACTGTAAACTTCTAAAAAATGTACTATCCGCTATCTATCGACTGGTGTGTTTGTATTAAAGATGCATGAAATTCAACGAATTATCCATCCAATGAGATTTGTTAATGGTGTTTTAAGTTGAATTGGTGTTTGTCAATGTATTTATTTTGTTCTGCTCGAGTATTTCTGCAATAAAATTGATCGGAGTTTGCAAACAGCGAAAGAAATATTGTAAATTTCCTATTATGCAATGAAACGTTAAACATTTTTTTTTATCGGGTTCTTTTTGCAAGCGCAAGGCTTGATGGTTCGTGTACGTCCTTTTCGCGAAAAATCGATAGTAAAGTACCTACTCATGCTGTAAAGGATGTTTTTCGGCTGCAAATGCGCTTATGAAAACTGGGATACAATTTTTTCTATTATGTCATGAATATTATATTCGTATTTTCCATTAAGGTTCTTAAACTTTCGAAGCGATTCCGAAGAAGTTGCGGAAATTATTTAATAAATACTGGACCGACACAAACGGATACTGTTTCTGGCGAAACTCTTGTAAGCGTTTGGGTGTGTGGATTCAAACCACGTGGAAAACTAACATGTGATTTTGACATGAACATTGTACTTAATGTTTAAAACAATTGATATGAAATAAGAAAAAGTTGAAAGATAAAAATTGCTTGCAATTTGCCAAAACAAAAGTAAAAAAAATGCGAATATTGTTTAATTGTTTCATCTTAGGTATATACAGGACACTCGGAAAGTTTTCATCCAAAGTAATGCAAAATTTTGCAACTATTTTTTTATAGTAGAATGCGATGCATAGACAACGAATATGATAGGAAACGTTGAGAAAAATTTATTAGGTATATAGTATACCATGAACAAAATGAGGTTTGGGCTCAACCATTACACAAATGGGGGGCGTCGGGCAACATTTTGACGTCAGTTACTTTACTTCGTTTCATGAGAAATGGCAATGCACTTACTCTGCTTATACAACTTATCTACGTGTACATTTTCCCCAAACTTGATAAATGAATTTTCATTGTTCTATTCTTTTATTGAACATGTATTTTTTTTTAATGAAGTTTTATAATAATTGTAATTACGATTACTCGTATTTTTAAAAACTATTTTTCAAAAAGAAATATTAGCGAATTGCGCCTTCTTGTCAAAATTTCATTTCTTGATTTGCAATTTTGATTAAATTTTCTTTAACGAAGGTAAAATGATGACCTAATTATTAAACTTAACAGATTTAGATGAAAGCGCTTTGTCCTGTATAATTTTTTTCTAAAAATTATCTTTTGCGTGAACATTTCATACGAATTAATATTTGGCGCGAATATAAAAATTCAAAAATTTAGATGTTCAAAATTGGAAATGTGCAAGGATATGTTGAGCGAGATGTGATTAGTGCAATCGATAATAATTGTAATTGTTATAAATTTATACTCTAGCTTACGTAACGAAAAAATTTTAAGACATCGTGAAATGAAGTGCTACGTCACTATTTTGATCACGTGACGTACCGTTAGACGCCATATTGGCAGTTTAGTGTGGCGTTAGGGGGTTAGTGACGGAGCTGCTCTTTACTCGACTATTTTTACATTAATTTTAGTATATTAATTGTAATTGTATAATTTAAATGGTGTAAACCAAGTGCAGTTTTAAAATGTGTATGTGACGGCAAATTTAAATGTCGCGGTTCGAATTTAACTTCGGGTATTTACGATTGTCACAAACTTCTATTGGTGGTATGCAGCTGTTTAATGTCGACGTGAGCTAAAATTCCAATTACTTTGGCGGGAATATTTGGTACGATTTACTAATTTAAATTGTCAACCTATTTGGGGAAACATCAGTTTTAGATTTTGGTTTTTGCATTTGTGACTAATAGATTTCACTGCATAACATTTGTTTAACAAATATTTTTGTTCCTTGTAGTGGCACTACTGAAAAATAATTGTAATATTTTCCACCAAACATCCAATTTAAAAGCAGACCACCGACCAATTTTCTACTTTCATTATTTAAGGGAGGTGGGCCAGGTTTTGTAGCAGAGGTTAGAATATTGAAGGAATGTTGAATGATTATTTTCACTTGTTTCGCAAATTTCAAAAAAGTTTTCATTTAGTCCTTAGAAGCAAAATTGATTTTAAAGGTTTTAGGGCATTTAACATTCTGTGTAAATTGTTGGACTATTTTACAGTCATACTTAATCATCTGACAGGTTGATTCTTAACGTCTTTCTTGTTTTAGGTTTCGTTGTTGATTTAGTCGAGTATGGCAACCATACACGAGATGGGAGAGGTGAATGAAACTGATTCAAACGAAGAAACTATGACAGGTGTGTATGAAAGTTTCTAATCGCACTTTAGTGTTTTGCGATAACGGATATCAAAATAATGCTATGTTTTTCCTTTTTATTATTTTAAGTTCTCACACATAATATCTCTTTTTTTGTTTTATTAACAATTGTGTAATGTAATTCAGCCTTTAGTTTATTATATTTTTACTTAGAACTGGTAGAACACTCGATTAACTGATATTTAATAATTCTTTCTCTGAAAGAACTCAAATTTTAGAGTTTAACTTTTTTTTTCATTGAATCCTTTTCCTTTATGTTGTTACGACACATAATTCACTCTAGATGGCTAACCAAATGCATTTTGTTAAATTCCTCTTTGTCCATGCTGGGGAGAGGGAGGGGGAACCAATTGAAACAGCTCTTCTCTCATTTTTAACCGATGTCAATGTCTTGAAAAGTAATCTTCAGTTAATAAAAATAAAACACGATTGGAAAAAATAAAAATTTTGCGAAAGTGAAATTTTTAAATAAGCATTCAACCGAATCTATTTTTCCTTTTAATAAATCTTACTTTCAGTAAAGAGATTCTATTTATTTTTATTGTTTTTATTACATACAATATTTATTTGAAGTGGCTTATTGGACTGGCAATATCATACTGATTGCATATTACATCTTTTGATTTCATCCCACTTTCTTTTTTGTTGATTTCTAATTTTTTAAGGTTGCTTACTTCAAACAATTTTATTAAACTGAATCTTATTCATAAAAATTATTTATAAATAAGCATAGTATAAGAAGGTGGCTTTACTTTTAAATTCTTTTCAAAATGTTACTTTCAATTTCACTGTATTAAAATAATTAATTCAAATTTAATCGATCGATGTCTAAAAGTGGTTTATGATATTTTATTCTATCACGTTGAGTAGCAAAATTTCACCAATATGCAGTTAAATTTTTGAAATTTTTCTTGCTATACTTTTGTTTTGATACCCCCTCCAATATCATCCTTGTTAAAAGAATCTTGCAGTTCACAATTTAAAAAAAAAATGGGGAACCCATATGCACCATCTTAATTTTTGTATTTGTATGTTCTATTTGATTAACTGTACCACTAAACATATTTTGCATAAGGAGGTGCTTCTTATTAAATGGATTACAAAATACCAAGTTAAAAGTAATACCAAGTGCTATCTGAAGCTTAAAGGTCATATTCAATGAAAAACATCACCTATTCAGATAGAATTAAATGCCATTGCTCACTTAACTATCAAACACCATGTGCTTCTAGGATTACCAGAACATAAAGAAAGTAGTACATTAATCCTTGCCTATAGTATATCTTAAAAAAAGTCAGAACCTTGTCGTTCCATTGTGTCTAATTTTACAAATTTATTTAAAAATAATTCCAACTTTTGTTGGAAAAGAAATTGGATGATGATCAACATAAAAACTTACAAAAATTCAAGTTTTATACTACCCAATGTTGTGAAGATTTTTATTATTAACCTTTTAACCAGGGCTTTCTTCAAATTGTTCATAATTTTTCACCTCTTTACCTTGTTAAATTATTTTTGAAAACTGTTCCATTGATTACTACTAAAGTGGCCACAGCTTATCAACGACTAATCAAAAAAGTTAAATCAAGAATTACTATTTAATTGTTTGTATTTACAATAATTTATTAATAATTTCTTTTTTATTTTTAGTTGGTGCTAGTATAAACGGTGACATATCTTGTGATGATGGCGATACTAGAGAAACACAAAATTCAACAGAACATTTAAATTGTGACGATGACAACAGTGTGCCGGCAGAAAATCTAGACAGCTGTGAAGAAATTGAAGATGACACTGAAAAAATGGACGTGGACGAAATAAATTCAGACGATGATGGTGAAGAAATACAAGAAATTGATAACAGTGAAGAGGAAGACGAAGTAGACGAAGAAAACGTTCAAAATGGCTTGGACGCTCTCGATGATACTCAAATAAATACTATTAATGATGATGCTGAGCATTCTAATGAACAATCTATTGTGATAAATGATTCTGCAGAAGAAAATGTTGAATTAGAGGATAAGGATGCAGAAAATGTATTAGATAAAGATGGTGTAGAAACTATTGACGATAATAATGACTTAATTGAAGTGATCGACGATAATAGGGATCCAATTGAAGTTTTTGACGATAACAAAGGTTTTTCAGATAATGGTAGTGTTAACGATAGTGGAGATGATGTTGTGATTTCTGACACTATCGATAACGACGAAGTTATCAACTTAGAAGATGAATCGGAAGGTGGGGATTCTGAGTCGAGAAGAAGAAGAACTAGAAACGTAAGAAAATTGAACAAACAATATTCGGAAGACGAAGTTATTAGCAACAATGTGGACGATTCAGAAGAATCCGACATTGAAGAGGTTCTACCAGAAGATCCTTTGGCAGTAGCAGACGATCATTCGGTGCCATCTCGTTCGGAAAGAAAGAAAACTCGCATTTCTAGTTCCACTATTGTTGTGAAAGATACGAAATGTTTAGCAGAAATTGCATCAAAATCTACTTCTAATAGTAACAGTAAGAAAGAGCCCACTTTAGTTATTATCGATACAAATTCAATTTTATCCGGTCGTGGTCCCGTTCCTATTGCTCAAAAATCAAACACGTCTACAACGATCTCTAATTCACATCCTATAATGCCAATGGCATTGCCAGCGCAAGGCGTATATCCAGCTAATATGCGTGCAACGATCACACCAATTCCTATGACTTCTACTACATCCGCCAAATCTTCTCAACAAACATCATCTGCACCATTGGCTCCAGTTTTACCCACCCTATCGGATGATATGTTTGTAGTAGAGGCACCATCGTTTATTGTTCCGTACGTTTACGAAAAACCTCCCATAAAAGATTTGCAACAGTTTATTAAAGATTTGTCAAGCGAAATTGCCGATCAAAAGACTAAAGACAATAAAGATAGTTCGAAGGACAGTGGTGGTAGTGATAAATCAAAGAACGACGAAGACGATGCACAAAAAGATAAGAACGAACTTGATGCCAAAAACGAAACCGACAAAGATTCGAATGATGACGAAGATGAGGATAAATCTAACATTGATGATTTATTAACTAAAAAATCCAATTCTTATTTTGATGGGCCCTTGGGCAAGTTTTTTATGGGTATAGGTTATGGTTTAGTGCAGGAAATGGTGCAGGCCGACTTATTAAGACAACAAAAGCGAAAACGCGAACGTGAAGGTAATCAAAATCCCGAAACAACGAAAACCATCAATTCGTTAATTAAGAATTTGGAATTCACCAAAGAGAATAACGAACCATATCATATGGCTACAAAAAAGTGCGAATTCTGTACTTTTAAAACCGAATCTTCTCTCGTTATGTCTTACCATTTAGAAACACCGCATATGAAAAATTTTATTTATCGTTGTAATTTTTGTTCTTATGAAGTGCGAAGTCCGCACGATATCTTGGTTCACATAGAGGTTTTACACGGTATACGAGGTCGTTTAGAAAGGGCTCCGTGTTATCATCAGTGTCCTAATTGTCCGTTTGAGGATAATCAGAAAGGAAAATTATCTCGACATTTAGTTAGTTGTGCTCGTAAATTTAAACCCGAACGTAATTTAGAACCATTAGCGGATTTTGAACCTCCCGCAAAAATACCTCGTGCTCCCAGAATGAAACAACAAAGTCTTGGTAATGCTGCTGCAGTTTATCAAGCTATGGCTAGAAATCCTCAATTCCAAATGATGTCCAAAATGTCAAACAATATGTCTGCTCTCCAACGCAACCGAGGTAGACCCACTTTAGGTACTTCTATTAAACCATCTAACATTAGACCGGCTACTAATATTATGTATAAAGCAGGAAGCATGTCGGGAGGATCGGTATTGGTTCCAACCAATTATCAACTCAGTGGAAATCAATTGTATCAGGTTTGTACATTTTGATTATTTATATTAATTGTAAGATTATTGTACAAGTAATTTGTGTGTGAGTAATAAGTGTATGTATGTTAGGTGGTGGGCGGGCAAGAGATAGGCGGCTGCTTGTATCCTGGTGGTGCAACGGCCTTTGCACCCAGCATATGTGCCAATCCTAATTCTGTCACCTTCCAGGTATGCACTGATGCTCTTTGTAATAGTTACTGTTCATACCATTGGTGTGCTTTATAATGCATTATGTTTCTTGTAATTAATTCGAAAAAATGCACACTTCTGGTTTTTGAAATAGTTCCCTATTACTTCACATCATTGCTATCATTTCAAGTTTTTTTGTCACTTATTTGCCTTTTCATTAATCTTTTGTGTCAAATGTTAGTGTTTTATTATTTTATTTCATTGTTTTTCAATATTTATGATTTAATTATTTTTTTAACCACTAACATGTAATATATTATTCTTTTGAAGGACAAGTTTTCATATCATGGTCAAATGAATGTTATCCTTGATAATGAAAAACGCTCTAAAATAATTTTAGAATGTTTAGAAATTAATTATTATCGCACAATTAAAATCTCTTTAATATTCTGTATTATTAATATTTATAATGGTTTTCAGGTTTCTTCATATTTGATCAAAATTGTTTTTATCAAAATTTTAACATTCCTCAATGCTTGTCCTTAATTAATTCCAATTTAATACAAAATGGTGGTATCAGAAATTTTTGCATGAACATTCTTTTTTTTTTAATTTTATCGATTTTTACAAGCTTACAATCCCATTTGTAATTTAATAACGTATATTTGTATTTCATCGTATTTCATAATTTGCAAAGATACTCATCTAAAGCTGTAATGCTTATTTTCAACTATTTGTTATAAAATTGTTTAAATTGGGAAACTAAATATTTTTCCAGAAAACAGTAATTTTTATCACTGACTGGTTTCGCTTTTAAACTTTAAAATAAATTAGAATCACAGAGAAACTATTTCAATGCGAAAGAAACTGTATGGTTTCCACTTTGTTTTCAGCTTCACTTATCTCCTTTTAGAATTAGATGTGAAATCCAGGATATAATTTAAAAAAATTAGATGTCGGACTGAAAAATAGTTTCAAATCTTATTTTTAAGATGCAGTTATAGCTGCATAATAAATTACCAAAGCTAATAGGTGCCTTTATACACAGATGCTACGTTCCAAGCTAAACTCTGATGTAAGCAATAAGAAAGACGAAGAGTTCTAGAAGAAAGACATCGACTTTGTTACTTTGTCTTTCTTCAAAAACGTCTTTGTGTTATTGCTTAGGTGGGAGTGTGGCTTGGAACGTGGCATCTGGAGTGTCTGTATGAAGATACCCATTCATTTGAATTGCCAACTTTTGGACTTGGTACTACTAATAATAATTTAAAATAAAAATTCTTTATTATTAATGTAAGGTGCTTTGAAATCCAAATTTTTACAAATTTCAATGCCTGCATAATATACTTCTTTTACTAATATGTTTTGCATTCCTTCCAGCGAAAATGACCATCCTTTTTTGAGATATTAATTAAGTATTTTTTATGTATTGAATTTTGTGTAATTTGTCGTAACGTTATTGTTTATTTTTTTTTTCTGTTTAGAATCAGAGTAACAAATCGAAAAACTCACAGCAGCCTAGTATTTCAATAACACCTTTACCACGTGGAAGCACGACATCGGGCGTAGCAATTACTAAAATGGGCGATTCAAATTCAAAAACTTCCTTTGTAATTTGTGAAATTTGTGACGGTTATATTAAAGACTTAGAACAATTACGAAATCATATGCAATGGATACATAAAGTGAAAATTCATCCCAAAATGATCAACAATAGACCTCCACTGAATTGTCAAAAATGCCAGTTTCGTTTCTTTACTGATCAAGGTTTGGAAAGACATTTACTTGGTTCACATGGTTTAGTAACGTCGAGTATGCAGGAAGCAGCAAATAAAAGCAAAGATGCCGGTCGTTGTCCAGTATGCGGAAGAGTAAGTTTTATTTTTTCGTTTGTATAAAATTGTAACTCTCATTTATTTAATTTATTAGGTTTATCAATGGAAACTACTTAATCATGTAGCAAGAGATCACAATATGACTTTGAAACCGGCGCATTTATCTTACAAGTGTACAGTGTGTACTGCGACGTTTGGAATGTACAAACAATTTGAAAGTCATGTATATTCGGCCCATAGTGTTGTGGCTAAACGTGTGATGGATAAAAAAGGTACTTCAACTTCCACAACATCTTCGAAAAACGAATCGGTCCTGAAGCCATTAAAAATCAACGATGAAATCACCATTATTCCCCAACCATCATCATCTAAGCCAACCAACGGAACAGGTAGCTCCAAAGAAGGATCGCCTTCCATCACTACTATTCGAAGCGGATATAGTAATGGTACTCCCACTACTAGCAAAAGTAAGTAGCACGTGCTACAGTAAAAAATAAAAAGTATAATCAAATGCTAACGATGAAGAATAGTTTTAGGAGATGGTACTTCGAGTTCTTTACCTCGCTCTGATCGTTTGATTACAATAAACGACATTGCAAAGTAATAATTGAGACTACTCCGCAAACTTGTTTAGTGAAAATATTATAAGTGGTGTGTGGGTACTGTTCTTGGGATAGCTTTACTTCACATACCTAACTTTGCTTTGTAATTATTATTAAAAGTACGGACCAAATTGTTCTGTTTAGCCGACTGGTGTGTAATATATTCATGCCTGTGCGGTGTGCAAAGTGATTAGTGAATGAATGATCTTTTACTATTTATTTTTTAATAAACAACACAAAAAAACAAATTATTAGTTTCAGTGCACATAATAAAACTTATAAAGTGACGTAAATGTGTTTTGTTTTTGGACCTCGACACTACAGAAAGTATAAATTGAGACACACGTATATACATTTAATGTATTTATTTGTATTTATTTTATAACTAAATCGCAGGGGTATCAAAGTTATTTGTTGTAAAAATTCCAATATTCTAGAAAATTATTACTATTTCGACTATTAAGAGAATTAAATAAAAGAATTTTGTATTAAAATGGGTTTGAGTTGTCAACAAAACACAAACTATTTTTTGATAAGTTTTCTTTTTAATCTTTGCCAAAATATTTTCATGCATACATTATGAAATTATTATAACTAAAAATCGTATTTTCAATTTATTACATAATATGTTAAATTTTGATAAATAGCGGGCTAGGTATTAATATTTAAAATAAACAATTTATGGTTTATACAATGTTATTAATTTTTGATTATACATATTCAAGTGCTCAAAGTTGTACTGCCCATACCTATTTTCTTTTAATTTGTGTATGCTTGAAAACATTGGAGTAAGCTTTAAACATTTTAATTTTGATTTTATATAGTACTAATTTGTAGAAATTTCTTTAGCATTTTGTACATAAAATATTTTCAATTTCTGTTAATGTGAAAACTGTTAATTATAACAATATAGATAATTATGTAATTTTTTTTAATACACAATGTATCTGTTGTATTTCAATACAAAAAATAGCCTATTTTCAGATGTCGCATTCTATTCATTTTCATTTAAGTGTTTATTATGAATAGTTTTTTTTCGCAAGCTACTAAAATATGTTCTACTGGAAAAATATCTTTAGTGTTTTCAATTACTTTTTTTTATTTTAATACATGTGTTTGTGGAGGTGTTAATGTGATAATACAATATTTAGTTTATAAAAATATAAACTAATTCAAGTAGCTATAAAATAGCTATTTGTGTAAGTAGTAAATAAAATTCAATACTCTTTTAATGTTGCATACTAAAGATTTTTCCTAATCACGTTTTGAATATGCAATTTTGTAAGTATTTACAATAAGAACTTTTTGTGACTGTTTGTTTTTATGCTACTATTGCTTTTGTATTGATTTTTGTGATAATATTGCATTTGTATCTTGTAATCTGGGAAAGTAAACTATTCAAAACTTGGTTCAGAAAAAAAGTACTTTACCTTTTTTTCAAATTATAAAGAACAAGTAAAACTTTTTAAAACGAAATTAGGAAAAACTTTATTGCAGCGTTAAGTTGGGGTTTTGCTGTGTTTCATAAGAAATAAATTATCTTAAAAGCCGCTTGACAAATTGACGTGTAATTTTGAGAGCATTATATAAAATGCATTAACGCGCACTATATTAATATATTAATATATTTAATTACAAAATTCGTATTTTTTAAAATATAAAATGGAAGATATTGAGCGCTAATGCGTTTAATATTATGTTCTTAAAATATTGAATTGATCTACGTGATTACCGTGAAACGTAGCTCAGTTTTCACAGTACAATTTGAGTGAATTATTCGGTGTGAATAGAATTGGAGAATTACAGAACTGCCATATAAAGTATGTAGAACGCGATACGAGGAAGCGTAGATATGGTCACATCTCACATCGCGTTATACATAGTCCGATTAATTAAATATTAAACGGAATAAATTAATAAATTTAAGTTATCAGACAGTGTCTAGTAAAGAGTATTTTGTCAAGAAACGGAACATAGGCAACACACAAATCATACTTTTACAGAAGGGTGCGGCTTTCGTAGAGTTGATTCGAGTTGCAACCGACTTTCGCGATTGAGGAATGACTAGTTCCGATAAAGCTGGAGACATATCATCAAGTTACAGCGAGGACACCGTCAGAATTGTTTGAAGAAAAGCGAGAAACCAGTTTTAAGATGTTTAGAAGAAGCAGAAGAACGGCCAAGACTCCATCAATAAACCGAAAAAGAAAATAGAAAAGAAACGAACTAAATTAAGAATTCATGAAATGATGAGAGAAATCAAAGTAAGAAAACTATATATGGTATATAATGGAATCATGGCAGGAAGCAATGGAGGTAATGAAGGAATAAAACAAACTAAGAGGTACCAAAAAATATATCGATGACGATCTAACCAAGGAAGAAACAGCGATACAGGCAAGGCCGAATTAGATCTTATTTGGGCCTTAGGCTATATGCAATTTTGAGGGTCCGCTTTATGGAAAATTTAAATTTTACATACTTATATAAAATACAAACCATAATCAAAAGCCTAGTTAAAAGTGAGATTATTTTGCACATAAGTACCTACCGGACACCGTCATTTCGGCGATTCCAGTTCGGCACCGTCATTTCGGCGACGGTCAATTCGGCGACCCGATATTCGGCTATGATAGTTTCGGCGATTCCAATTCGGCACCGGTAGTTCGGCGATTCCGATTCGGCGACAGTAAATTCGGCTACGTCGATTCGGCGACGGAGGATATACTTTTGGTTTATTCAATTCTAAATTTAAAATTTAAATGTATAAAAAAAACTTTAGTACGGACGAATATGGCTTTTACCTCCTTTAAGTAGATCCCTTTTTTGTTATTTGCTGCTTTTCAATAATACTGATTGTATTAATCTTTCCTGGGTTGTTTTTCAATACAATTCTTATACATATACTCGTATATCCTTTTTTTCAATAATACTTATTGTATTAATCTTTCCCTGGTTTTCCCTATTTCAATACAATTTTTGCATATATCCACCTTTTCAATAATACCTTATTGTATTAATCTTTCCTTAGTTTCCCCATTTCAATACAATTCAGCCTTTTCAACTAAATAGTTAATACCATTTTCCTTAAGTACATATCCTTTTCAAAATTTCAATTAGTCCTCCACTTTTAGTAACGGTTTTCGAGTTGATTTTTTAGTTAAGCTTGTATTACATTATCAAACTTTCCGTTTAACTTTCGTTCAACTTTTGTGTCAAACTTTGATTAAACTTTGTAACCAATGTTTGATGAAAACTTTTGGGTGGGGATAAATTTGTAGTTAAGCTAAAGCAATTCGTCACGCAATTTGCGCTGCCAACCTTAGTAGTCAAGTACCAAAGTTACTAGTGTCAAAATTAATTGTTGTTTGTGTTTCTTTGTTGTGTTTCTTTTTTGGTTACCTTAAAAACTCTTTAAATTTCTTTCTTCTTTTGAATATAAATTCGATAATAACAATTTTAACAAATTCGGTTTTATTTATATTTGTCTTCATGTTTATATACTAGTAACTAGACTAATAATTTAAGTTGGCACAGCAAAGTTTTGCAGCATTGCGCATGTTTATTCAAAAGTTGAACGAAAAAGTTGAACGAAAGTATAACACGCGCTACTTTGAGTGTGACCAAAGTTTGATGGAAGTTTAACGAAAATGTGATAATGTAATACAGCTTAATTTTTTCATCAAACATTTGACAACAAAGTATAACGAAAATATAACCAAAGTTTGATAATGTAATACACGCTTTAGTTGAGTTTGGGCGGTGGAATAGTCAGTTGAGTTGGGTTTTGGTATCAAAGTGAACAGTTTAGTTTACACAAGTAGTGAGTGGAAGCGTTTAAGCATAACACGCTAAAGGTAAGTAACTTAAGTAAGTTTATAAGATTGCAATAATTGACATTTTATCTCCAGTTTACAGATTTCGCTGTATAGATTTTAATAAGAGTGCTCAAGTGTAGTATTAGGAATCAATATAATAATTTTCAATTTGCAATACAATGGAAGAAACTCAAATGATTTTAACCAAACGAAGCAACGAAAAATATGCTAATGATGGGTACCTCTATGTTAAAGATAAAATTAACACAGATGGTACTATTCAATTCTGGCGATGTGAAAGTAAGCACAAGGGTTGCAATGGCAGAATATGGACCAATATTGGAGACGGTTCGTTCAATTCCCAGCGAAGGGAGCATTCCTGCAGAACCGTAGGAAATGCAGAAAACGTCGAACTTCAAAGACTTAATACTGCTATAAAACTTTTAGCCGAAAATACAATGGAAAATCCATCGCAAATAAGAGCACGGGCTATTGCAAATGTTCCTGATGCCATAAAAGGTAATATTCCAAGCAATTCTGTCATGAGCAGAACGATACAACGGAGACGTAACCAAAATTCTGAAGCACCAGCAAATCCGGAATCTAGGGAACTAATAATCATACCGGAATGTTATTCCACTTATGAGTTTAGCCCTGATAATTTTGAGAGATATCTTTTAGCCGATTCAGGAAGTGAGAATTTGGACTCTGAACGTATTATGATATTTGGAAGAGAATATAATTCCAGTTGGAGTGAAAGTATGTTTGAATTGTTTATGGACGGCACTTTTCTAATTTGTCCGTCTCTTTTTTCACAAGTATTCGTTATACTTGCTAGAAAAGATGGAAGAGCAGTGTTTCCTGTTTTGTTTTGCTTACTACCCAATAAGAGAACAGAAACTTATGTGAAATTATTTAATATGATCCGTGAATTGTGGCCTCAACTAAATCCGTTGAGTATAAGTGTGGATTTTGAGCTTAGCATTCATCAAGCGATTCGTGAAGTATTTCCTGACGTTAATATACATGGCTGCCTATTTCACTTAGTGAAAAATTTAAAAAAACATTTATCGTCAAATAATCTTTTAAAAAGATACAGTACCGATGTAGACTTTGCATTGCGTGCAAAAATGGTTACTTCGATTGCGTTTGTTCCCGAGAATGACATTTTACACGCAATTACAAGTTTGGAGAATGATTTACCACCAGAATTAGATCCAATTTTAGAATGGTTTACAAATACATATATTGGACGTCTTAGAAATAATGGTACTAGAAATACTCCAATGTTTTCTTCAAATATTTGGTCTGTGTATCAACGCACGTTGGATGGAATTGATAGAACTAATAATTACGCCGAAGCTTGTCATCGAAAAATACAATTAGGTTTTGGTAGTGGTATATTTCATCCAACGTTGTGGACCTTTTTGGATAAATTAAGACGTATTCAAAAAACTTTCGACACAGAATACGAACGTATTCTAGCCGGACATGCACCTCCTAAAAAAAGGCCGCGGTACGAAGCGGCTGATTCTCGAATTTTGGCGAAGGTAACCAATTATAATTCTAATAATGTTATAGAATATCTTCGCGGTATAGCTTATAATTATAACATGGATTAAAATTTGTTTAATTGCTTGTATGTATATGACCTGTGATGTATGTATGTAAATAAATATTTAATTTAAAAATAAAAAATAATTTTTTTTATATTATAATAGGTAATAATAAATACTATGAACTTTTTTCGACCCTGTATTTATATTAATAAACAATAATTTTTAATTATTTAAAATAATAATTTTAGTAATTCTTTCGTATGACTCAAAAAATCCAATAATTAAATCCATCTTCTTGTTTATTAATAAATAATAATTTAAATAAATTTCCCGTCGCCGAATCGACGTAGTCGAATTTTCTGTCGCCGAATGGGAATCGCCGAAATGCCGGTGCCGAATTGGAATCGCCGAAACTAACATAGCCGAATATCGGTTCGCCGAATTGACCGTCGCCCAATATACGGTGCCGAATCGCTTTCGCCGAACTGCGGTCGCCGAAATGACGTGTACCGGTTTTTTAACGCAACCCAAGCAGTTGTGGCGCTTATATTCTCGATCTTCGTTCGTGTGTCCATCTCAACGAGATCTCGGCTCCTATAGCTCCTAGGCTATAGCCTAATCAGCTTTACGGTTAATCTGTTCCTGGATACAGGCAGAGCTAAGATCCACAGCAGAAACCAAAAAGGCAAAAAAGCAAAAGTGCATACAAGAAAATTTTTATCGATGGAATTGGGATGTACTCAGGGCCGGCGCTAGGATATTTGACGCCCTAGGCAAAAATCTATCAGTGCGCCCCCCATACCATTTACATCTTTGTATCTTGTGGGCCGGTTGATGTTTTGCGGTTTTGAATTTCGCCGAAATTTTTGCACTGGGAATTAGATAACGGACTATAATATGGTTCATATAAGAAATAAAATTTACGGATCGTCAAGTAGTTTTTCCAAAATTAACAAAAATAAATTATTACATTATTGCATTATATTGTGCAATACCATTGGTCACTGACAACAGGCAGGAGATGGAGCCTGTGAGAATTACTTCAAATTATCAAAAATGATAACCCTATAGGGTTACCGAACTCGAAAATGACGAAATTCGAAAGTTGAGATTCGAGATTTGAACTGCAACCACATGCAGTAGAATGAACACGTACTCTTCCCACCTAAATTCTGGTTTCTAATAACCACGTAGCGTACACGTACCGTCAAGTGAATATTTTTTAAAATCAAAATGAACTTAAACTTATAAAATTTGCTCTTTCAGAATATTTCAAGGTTTTCTATCGTACTTTTGAAGGAAAGAAACAGAAAAGAGTGATAGTAACCCAGTAACAGTTGACACTGCAATTAATTTTTGTACCTCGATCTGGTTTGCGCCCCTTTATCGTTTGCACCCTAGGCAGTTGCCTAGTTTGCCTAGTGCCTAGCGCCGGCTCTGAATGTTCATGCGGGAAATAGTTGAACATACCGTAAGTTCAACAGCAAAAAATTAGCAACGAGCTATACCGGACGCGAACAATCAATGATGAGAACGCCAAGACAGGGAATAAATGAGTTGTGTAACTTAAAAAAACAGAGAAATTGGGACTTGGGACAAGTGTACAAAAAATTATATATTCGTTGCAAATTGGAATGTTAGGGAAATTTATAATGGGGTATGATAAAAAGACTATGAAAGAATACAAAATAGATTTACTGACAATTTTAGAAACAAAGCACAAAAAGTCTGGAATATTTGAAGAAGGAGGTTGTATCTTTTTTAAGACTTACGTTGTTAGTGAACGATTAAAAGTAAATGTCGTAAATTTACGTGCCATCAGAAGAAAAGCAAATAGAACAGAAAGAAAAAGAATATGATACATTAAATGAAGAGTACCGAGGTACTTTGCTAAGAAACCCGCTTCTCAATTATTGAGAAAATGGTCACCACGCCCTTATCAGGGCAAAAGGCCTGAGAAGGAACATTACACATCTAAAAAATGGTTAAACACTTATGACGTCAGTAGTCAGTAAGAAATAATATATTATAACCACAGTTGACGCCATACTTCATATTTTATAGGTTAGTACCATCTAGTAAGAGCAACATAAGACAGATTAATGGATCTAATTGGATCTAATCTTGGTCATAACCTTAGCCCATCTCAGAAAAGTCAGATTTTCCTTTGATCTACTCAAACCAAAAGTTTGAGGTTGGTTAAGAAACATTGACGAATAAGAAGTGCAGTGCGCCGGTGCGTTACGGTCAGATAGATAAATAATGTAGTATTTAGGCAATTTACTAAATTATTTTTCTTTAAATTTTAGTGCACGCCTACTTTGTCCTACTGCTGCCTCCTTAATGTTTCCCTGATTCCTTCCCTTACGGTCTTGTATGAAATCCCGCAGGTAGGTTCGGGACCTATCAGGGTTGTATTTGCAGCCGTTCTGGCCTGGCGGTCCGCCTCCTCGTTCCCCTTTATGCCCTGATGTCCCGGCACCCACATGAGCGTAACACTGTTGCGGGTTGCCAGTTCTATCAGTGCATCGAGGCATTGTTTTACGACCTTGGAGTGTATATCTACTTCTTCCAAGGCCTTTAAAGCGACCTGACTGTCTGTCATGATGCAGATTCGCCTATCTATGTAGTCCCTCCGCATCATTTAATGCACACAAGCCGAAATTGCAGTTACTTCTGCCTGAAATACAGTAGCGTGGCAGCCCTGTTCTCCTGTTCTTTTCCCGCTTATACCTGCTCCAGTACTTATCTTTGTCTTAGATCCATCTATGTACCAGATGGTATTGTATCGGTTACCTAGCTCCTGCATGGTTTTTTCCTTGCCCCTCTCAGGTATTGCTACACTGAATGGGTTTCGGAAGTCCCTTACAGTGCTAGTTCTATCCGATTGCATGCAAAGCATGTTATTGCTCTTTATAGAGTTAAATATCATAGTATGGTGCCCCTTTGTTGGGGTGGCCATAGGTAATCCATTAATTGTCAGTCTCTAGGCCGCTAGTAGGGCCTCTGCCTCCACGACTAAGTGCAGTGGCTGCAGCCCCAGAAGAGCTTCCATGGCTGCTTCCATAGCATGTAGGCGTTGATCTTAGTGCCCCCGTGATTCCTAGACATGCTAGTCTTTGAAGCTTGCCTAGATTATTTATGCTTTCCCTTTTCTTGGCAGCGTGCCACCAGATCAGGGCCGAATATGTCACCGTGAGTATCACCACTCTGGTGTATAGCCAAAGTACCATCCTCGGTTTAAGTCTCCATGTCTTCCCAATCTGGCATTTAAATGGCCCATAGGGCCCGAGTCGCCTTGGTTGTGACATATTGTATTTGAGAGGTAAAGTTCAGCTTGTCATCCAGGATTATACCCAGATACTTAATTTCCCTTACCACATGTAGCTCCTTTCCCCACATTTTTAGTGTTTTCACGTCTTGCAGTTTCCTGCGTCTCGTGAAGACGACCACTGAGGTTTTTTCCGGATTGACCGATAATCCCTCTCGTGTACACCATCTTTCGACAGTCTTCAGTGCTCTTTGCATCATGGATGATACAGTTTCCCTGAATTTTCCGATCACTAGGATTGTGATGTCATCAGCAAATCCTTGTGCGTGAACTCCAGTCTGTTGCAGCTCCCCCAGTAGGCTGTCCACCACTAGGCACCACAGTAGGGGTGATAAAACCCCCCCCCGAGGACACCAACGCGCGGCAGAGACCTTCGCGGTTGCATGTCCCAGACTAGCACTTAAGGCATAAACATTTTTGATTTGCATTAATTAATTTTTAAACTGAATAAATTATTTGTTTTCTTACATCATTTACGATTTTGACTAAGTACAATGTTACAAAAATTTATATACTATAGCAAGGATGTCATGCTCGTAGATGCATTATTGGGATTCGAGGAGTTTAGTCATTTATTATTATTTACATTTCTCGCCCCAAAACATCGCAATGTCCAAATATGTATACTCAGCGCGTGACAGAAAGTCACACAGTGATAGAAGTAAAACATAAACAGAATTTATGATTTCACCTATGGCCTTATATTACGATATAATATCTAGTTTTATTTATGCTTTAAGCCACTAATTTTAGAATGAAACGTTGCATTATGGTTTAATTGATTTATGATAACCAACTGGTGGCAGAAAAAATGTGAGTGTTTCTGATTCAGAAAGGGAATAATATGCATTTGCTTCTGTTATCCATAATAATATATTAAAATAAATATTAATATAGCAAATTTTGGAATTTTCAATGCTTTGAAAGGAATTATATTATATTATGCGGAGAGTTGGAAACAGCGGCATTCGTGTTTGAATTTGCAGTAGAATATTCTAGAATATTTTTTGCCAATAGACTCCATTCAGAGTTTTTTATTTATCTAACAATGTTTTCAAACGTTTTATTAATTTTTATGATTCCATAAAATTTACTGTTCCACTGTACATTTTCAAGCATATTATAATACAGCTGTCCCTCGATAATCCGACAGTTAAGGGACCGAGAGAGTGTCGGATTACCGAAAATGTCGGATTACCAAAAATGTCATATTATCAAAGATGTTTTATTCTTAATGCGTTTGAACACAATGAAGTTAAAAAAAAAAAGGAAGAAACAGTAAAGGTACATGTAATTTATTAATACCAGGATACAAAATGACAGTACATGTAAGTTTTTAAAAGAAATACGGAAAGAAATTTAAGTAAAATATACAATATGTGGAGGGAGGGAGATGCATGTTGCTGCCGGCAGCGCGTCGGACTACCGAGTACGTCGGATTAAAAAGTGTCGGATTATCGAGGGACAGCTGTATTCAATATTTTAAACTTTTGTTTTGTTTATTGTGTATTTTAGCTTTTTTTGTATTATTCGGGTACCAAATAGTCTTTTTAATAAAAAAATTAAAAAAAAAACAGATATACCAGGAAACGACGAGAACCAGCGGACCAACATGTGGAAATGGTACAGCTATAGCCACTGTAAGACGTTCCACCTTTTTGGGGGGGGGGGGGGGGGGGGGAGAATGCTTAATTTAAAATTAACCATATAATCATTATATGTTTTAATTATTAATTATTATTAGTCAAAACAATATACAACAATGTGAAATCAAGTTGCAAATATAAACAACAATGAACTAAAACTCGTTTTGATTGACTACGTTCGCCGGAGGTTTACCGCCTCTTTTTCTTAAATATCATATGAGATTTGAACATCATCAGTAACAAGTCCTACTACCTTTGGCATCAGAAAATCCGGATAATCAAATGTCATGTTACATAGTGTAATCTATGTTTATAATCTTATCAGTTGAAGTCCTACCCACTTTTGAATAGTCACAAATATCTTTGGTTAAAAGTTAACTTCAGTAAATTTGATCCACAAGATGTAATAATGATAACAATTTTGTATATTATGTTTAACAATTATAGTTCTTTTATATTTATGTACAAATTAAATTAAGGTAAGTGTTTGCATAATTATTGTATATGTAGTATATGAGTCATTGATATGAGTCTGGTATTTTAATATAATTTATAAAATGGCTAACAAGATATTATGAACATCTGATGCTAACAAATAACATTATCTCTTAATTAATTGGCAGCCCTCAATTTTATGTAATATAAAATTCGGTTAATTATTTTAATAATAACTTAATTATTTCAGTTATTGTTAATTACCTGAGGTATTCGGTTTTGCGCAGGTGTTCAAAAATTGCATAGGGACTTCTGGGCCCTTTTAAGACTAAAATAGAGAAAAATAATTAATATTTTCACTTTTCATATAAATTTAAAAAATGCCGCTAAAATATTTGAATTTTAACTGCCAGTGAAGTACACTGTAAAATAGTTTACCAACCGTTGTTGTTGCCAAAAATTTATAAGTGTGAATCGAAGAAATTCTTCATTCAATCTCATAGAACGGCCCTTGGAACGTAAAATCAAACTGGTAACGGGCGGGAAAGTTTGTATTCTTTATCATGGAATGGAATTTCTTCCGCGGTATACTAATTATTTTAAATGAATTATAATTTCCAGTTTATCGAAAAATTCTTACTTTTCATGAGCTCTCCCCTACTGTTTATTTGTGTTATCTTTTGTAAATATTACTGGTTCTACCCTATCACAGAGTTATAAACATATTTTTAAAATGTTTTTTTTTTATTAAATTTCTATTCTCTGTATAAAATTTGACAAAACAAAATTTCTTGAAAATGTTTGTTTATACGATATTAAGGATTAATTTGTATAAGTATTTATTAATCATTATCTATTGTGAATTGCTTAGGTATAATGAATTCTATGAGGCATTAATCATTTCCAAGTTATCTATACGTGAACTTCCGTTCAAGATGTGGTTCAAAGTAGTAAAGATCAGAGATCGTAAAGATATGCCAATAAATAATATCAATAATTTAGTGTTAATAATTTATATTATTGCTTCATTGATTGATAAATCATTACAAAATAATTGCAAAGAGTTTCCTCACATTGAGCAACAGTGCATCTGTGTATCTTACGATGACGTTTGTGAGTCTACTTTTCCAATCCAATGGACTAATAATCAAATAGTGAAAACACATGATGGAGAAGTCGATGCTATTTTGCAAAATGTAAAACTATGTGAGAATAAAAACTATGTAGTCAAACTCCAACTAAATGAAGAAATATCCACTGATAACGAATGCAACAAAAATAATACATATTTACCATCGTTGCAAACACATTCTGCAATACAATTGGTAAAATGTAGAAGCTGTAGCAAGGTCAGTTTTTAAAGAGAAAAAGAACAAAATTTTTTTTACAACGAATTGCTATGCATTTTGAGGTTAAACTTTGTATGCTTGTATTTGGTAAATAATATGCTTAGAATTTGCGTGGTCTGGATTATTGTTATTGCCCCACGTTGGGCATCATAAAAGTATTATACAAAATATAAAATTGCACATCAAAACGCACAGTAATATATTTCAATAATGATAATAATTTGTTCAGTTATTATAAAAAGTTTTTTGTTTTAGATTTCCGAAAATATTACAGTAAAGTTTAATTATGTGTTTACCGGATGCTATATTTTAACTATTGTAGAAGACAATAGCTTATATATTTTCAGATCAGAACCCAAATTAATATCCACTAATTTTCCAAAAGAGTTAAATGGTACTTCGTTTGAACTTCTTTTTAATTCTATACCAATTCGGTAAATAACCTGTTAAAATAATTTGTATTATTTATTTGTGAATGCGATGTTTTGTAGAAATGAAACAAAAATAGAAATAAAATTTAATTCTATCAATATGACTCGACGAAGTATATACACAAGTGTACATAAAAAGATATGTAAACAAAATTGTATGCAATTAAATTCTACAACAGAGGTATTTTATTATAATAATTATTAATACTTATTTTATTGCTTTTTTAATTAATTGTAGATAACTTTTGATACTTCGTTGCGGTACAAAGAAAAATTTACACGATGCTCACAGTCGGACAGAATCGAATGGAAATGTAGCTATAACAGGGTATTTTAAGATATTACAGGATGCAACAAAATAACCCGGTTAAAGTTTGATTTCCTCCGTTTTGATTGCATTAGATTGCAATGGATCGCATACCCCATTAAATAATCCATCTTAAAGAGCATCGAAAGGATACATACTGTAACACCTAAAAATGTAATCGATTATTTTGGCGCACCCTGTAATTGCAGTTTTATTGATATCTAATATTGACCTATGCGTTTTAACAGGATTCTCAAAATTATTTAACTTATTCGTGTTTCTATTACGATTTAAAGCCAGGTAGCTATTACTTTAATGTTAAATTAATTGATGAGTACACTCGTTGTAATGAAGATTCCATATGGGCATCTGAAAATGAATGTGATGGATATTTCAAATTTGGTAAGCTTTGTGTCAGGCATCGAACGTTTGTTAAAAAATGACATTTCAGATGTTTTATACTACACATCACAAAAAGAAAGCTATCCCATTCAACAGCATGAATCGCAAACTTACATATATGTAATTTCGTCTACAATTATTATTTTTATTATATTTCTAATTATACTGATCAACTACATATACCACAAAATATGGCCCCTAAATAAAGAGAGGTTGAAAGTGCTGCCTCCTCATGAAATATTAATTATTTATGCAAGAGACGCACCTCTGTTTTCACCAGTAATTCACAAATTTAAGGAGATATTGTTATCTATAAATGACACCGAGGTAAGTTGAATACAGTTGATTATGTGCCATGTTATGAAAATATAATAAATACATTATAATTTTAGGTATACGATATCATGAATGAAAATGATTTATTTCTAGATGACCCGAAATCTGTTATAAATAACGCAATGGCAAATAATAATGCAAAAATAATTTTATTTGTAAATAAATGTTCGCTAATTTTGAAAAGTACCAACTACACTGCGAAATACATTAAGCCAAAATGCCAAGACGGCCTATTTGCGTATGCTATCAAACAACTAGAGGGAAGAAATCCTCAATATATGGAAAACACTTTTGTCATTGGAATTGAAAGACAGTATTTAAGCGAATTTAAAAATTTAAACACTAAAAGAAGATATTTGATGCCCAATGAAGCATTGAAATTTTTAAAAAAAGTATTTAGAAAAAATATCAAGTTTGAGAATCCGCTCCTAACGGATTTTGAAAGAAAATGTCAGGAATACAATTACTTCAGCACACAACAACCTTATTATTATAGAAATATTATATTATAAACAATTGAACCAATCAATTAAACTAGTTTGGAAAATTAATCTACATTAGAAAGCTGTAATTAACAAATTTTATTATAATTGAAACTTAGATTTGGTATTTAGGTCATAAAACAGTATTTTTTGGTCCATTTTTATACCAAAAATAGATACTACTTATAAAAATCTCATCAAATAATTTTCTGTATAACATTGAAAATAAGCCAACACGAAAGTGCAACTATAATTATTTAATAATATTTATTGTAAGAAATTTTACTCTCTTAATAATTAATAATTTTATGTAGGTACATAATATTATCGTAATCTAAGTATTTTTCTCCTAATTATTTTAATTTAAGTTCAGTTCTAATTTTTTTGTCCTTTTTAAGTTTTTTAAATATAATGTTTCGTCTTTTGTTACACAATTCTACCAAGAGTACACAAATTAACCCAGGTCACATGTCTTGGTATCTATCAAGAATACACTAAAAACAGACTGACAATTTTACCAACTCCTCGGTCGGTTTACCAACTCCTCGGTCGGTTTACCAACTCCTCGGTCGGTTTACCAACTTTTTTGTTAATTTGTCAACTTTTGCCCAGTTCATTAACAATATGACCAAACGAAATCAAACATCTGGTAAAAAAATCTTATTTTTTCTTAAAAATTTTACCAACAAAACACAATTTCAAGGTAAATTTTCAAAACTTTATATTTATAAGGATTCCATTGGCAAAAGTTCTTTTTTGTGCGAGGGATTAATTAAATTTTTTCTCTTGAAATGAAGTAGTTGTAAGATTAAATTAGTGCCGGTTATTTAGTACTTTACCGGATAAGCCTGTCTATAATCTGTGGTTTCCAAGTCAAAGAAGACATGTCTATAAATTTAGTTCTAGATAAAGCATAAAAAAGTCTCTGGGAGAAGAAAAATAAATTTTAAATTTTGGTTTCAAGTTATTTATTATTTTATAAGATAATTAGATAATATGGCAACTTATCTTACAAAAATTTAGTTTTCATTATACACTACGTATCTTCATCTGCATTCTGATCGCCTTGGTTGTCAAAATTTCCCATACATTTTTTCAACTTCTCCTCTCTTCTTATGTTACGTAAGGCTGTGTATAATATAATATAGTTATAATGTAATATGTCGGGTACAATTTTTGTTGTTATTGTCTAGCTGTGTTATTTTATTTTGATATAGTACGTGTATAAAGGGACTGGTTGCCCATATATTCCTTTAATAAAATATGAGAAATTACATCATGTAAGTTTGTAATGTATAGTTGATTTCGTTCGTTGATACAAAAATACTAAATTTTCCACATCAGTGAATCTGACTCTAGCAAATAATTTCGCCATGATTAATATTATTTTGAATTTATGAATTATACATTCTTATTGATACGCAATTTTATTTAAACTAAATTTTTATTTTTACCTACATTTAAATTACGGTGACAGGATCTTTGGACCCCGAGACAACAACTGGTCCTGGCGACAATTGGTCTTCGGGACTAATGGCGTTTGGGACAGTTGATATTTGCGATTACTGACCTCACGACGGAGGTCTTAGAAAGTAAGTTATATTGAATTGGTTTTTAGAACTGGAATGGCCATGCCCTTGCTGTAATGATTAATTCTATATTTTTACTTTTTATGGATTCTCATTGGTAAAAATTGCTGTAGAGATGTACCTGAAAGCTATTCGTCATATTACAAATATTACCAATTATCGCCAGGGTTAGTTGTTGGGGGGCCAACTATCGTGGGGCCAACAACTTACTGTCCGGTCACCTATTGTACATCCCTTTTATCATTCATTGTTTTGGTGTTCATATGGATGTTAATAACCTTTTTGATTTTTGCAGTATAAGTATTATCAGATAGAACTTTTCTCAACCCTGTATTAAATTATGATAACGTGGATGTTATCCAAAATACCCACTAAGATTCCATCATTCACGTTATCATAAGTATTATCATTAGAAAGTTTGGTGTTCGGATAAAAGAACATAACAGACGTACGGGGTGGATCTTCCAGAGTTGTTTCAACAGAAAATAATCCTCATTTAAGTTTTAACGAAAGACTAATAATGGAATTTTGATTTTCGACGAAGCCGTTCAGAACAAATCAAATAACCGTGTTACCCAGTCCTAATCAAATAATGAATGTTACTAATATTAATTATGAACATTTCTAAATCAATATAAAAAAAAAATTTCCAAAGAAATTTAACAAATGGCAAATTCTCAAATTTTTACAAACTATACCACGTCAGACAAAACATATCATATTTATTTCCACACCGACAAATTGTACCAAGATTTTTGCCATGGATTTTTGCCAACCAATTCGGTGTACGAAAAGACAAAATTTATTTTCTCGGTAATGAACAAAATATTTAAAAAATAGGACAAGAAGTATTCAAAATAAATAGTAGAATGCAAAAAAAAGAAAAGTAATCCATTGGTGCATATACAATCACACTTTTGTTACCAAATAATAAAGCGGAAATAGTAAATCCTAAAAACAAAAAAAAACGAAATTATTCATTTAAAAAAACTATAGAAACCCCATCTCATTTCAGATACTACTTGTGGTCAGTCACAGCAGACGAATTAACTTACACCAAAATGATGGAGAATCCCGGACTCTTATCGACAAAATTAGGTAACGCACAGAACAAAATTTCCTCGTGGACTTTTGTACGAATCTTTGACATTTCCAAAATCATAAATGAATTTGAAAAATTACAAAATCAATAATACATATTTTTGAATTTTATCATTCTTATCAGTTAATAGATCATTTAACGAATTTAATAAACAAATAAATCTCACAAATTAATCCTTTGACAGACCCGAAAAGACAAAGACGAGGACTTATTGATGGTTTAGGATCTCTGATAAAAATTGTAACAAGTAATTTAGATCATAAAGATGCTATTCGATACGATCAAAAAATTCAAAATTTATATCAAAATCAAAATAGTATTAAAACAATTGTCAAGGATCAAATGTAATTTCCGAATTTAATAAGACGTCAAAAACACTTGTGCAAAATCAAATGATTCTAAATTCAAAAATTACACAATTTCAAAAATGTATCAACATAACCAAAACCCAAAATTTAAATTCTCGCCATTTTGAATTAATCCAAAAAGTAATTTTAGAATTAATCAATACCTTCCAAATAATGTTTTAAATAATTTTGAAATAGCTATTAAGTTTTGCTAAAATTAATGTATTTCACAATTACATTGTCGAACCAATTGAACTCTTACTGGAGATCAAAGCCATTAGCAATCAAATTAAAAACGCAAAATTACCATTTGAACTTAAAATTTAAAGTCATATAGTATGATAGCACTACAGGCGTTGTAGACCCATAGCTTGTTTGACTACGCTGGACCATTTCTTTCGATCTCGTGCTAAATCCATCCATTTTCTTATGTGCAAGGAATTTAAGTCCTCCTGCACCTCTTCTTTCCATTTAGATTTTGGTCTTCCTCTTCTTCTTTTCGTTCCGTCTATATTTATCTTCAATATCCTATTAGGTACTCTTTCCTCATTCATTCGCACCAAATGATCCAACCACATTATGCGTTGTGATTTAAGTACTCCAATTGTAGCAGCATCATACAGTTCATCCTGGTTATGCTCTCCTCCAAATATTCTTCTCAATATCTTCCGTTCCCACACATTTAGCATTGTTTGCTCTGTTTTCTCAACGCCCAAACTTCGCTTGCATACGTCACCACTGGTTGTACTATCGTTTTATACACTGTGAGCTTGATCGATCTTGAAAACATTCTACTTGTCAATATTGATTTTAGGGCAAATGCACTCTTGTTTCTCGCAGCAATTCTGGCTTTTATTTCCTCGCTACCTCCCACTTCTCTCGTCATCAATGTTCCCAGATAAGTGAATGTCTCAACCTCTGCGAATTTGAGCGCTTTTCTCTTCCAATTGCATTTGAAAAAAACTACCATGTTCGAAATGTTTGTCGTTCCACTGCATATACTTCGTTTTTCCTTTGTTGACCATCAGACTCATTTTTTGTGCAGCATTCAATATCTTTTTAATTGTTTTTTGACCAAAACGGAATTAGTATGCTCTTACAGAATAAACAACTACTGTTCTGCTTAATTTTTAAATGTAATAAATAATTCGGTTTAATTTCAACAAAACTTTGAAAGTTTTTCTGTCTGTGATGTAAATTGTGGTATATTTACCAAATAAAGATGTTTATTATAATATTAAGTAAAATATAGAGAATTAATTTTTCTCAGGATTGGTTTTACCGATTGATCCCAACCTTTTTTTTTTTTAACTTTATAATACGAACCCTAAACTTATATTTTTGCAGATCATTTGAAAGGGTACGCCATAGTTACAAAAAATAAATAATGTTTAAACAATTAAAAAAAAAGAAGAGATTTTTAAGTAAATCGATTCAGAGGATTTAAATGAACACAAGCTAGTATTTTTTAGTGTAAAATATTTTTTCTCTATTTCTTATTGTGTATCTTAACTAATTTTTATTTAGATTAATAAAATATGACACATAAGGTTTGTTCGTTTGTCATGCACTAAGCTACACCGAAAAAGTTAGTGTTGCGTAGTTCGAACTACAAAGTGGAGGTGGTGTTACCTGGTGTAGAAACACCTACGGATAACAAACGAACGATTTTTTGAAATTTCAAAGTGCAATTTTAGATTGACAGGTTAGTAACGTGTGTGATCAGTAAGATTTTCGTTATCTATAATAAACATAAGTAACTGAGAAGATGAATCCAGTACTTTCGTTAAAAGCACTTATTTACAAAAAGATTGCTGTCGATATCATCGTTCATAAAATTTGCAATACCTTTTTCTTTCCAGCAATTGATTGACAATAGTATTTTTTGGTTATGTATTCTTACACCACTTTTTAGTACACTAGCTACACCGGCAAAAAGACGGTGTAGGTTGGTGTGACACTTTCGGTGCCGGTGTACCCGCCACTGGACAAACAAACACGATTGGTATTCTTACACCTTGACAAATGAACGCCATTTTTGACACTAATTTCTCGGTGTAGCTTAGTGCATGACAAACGAACAAACCTATAGTTTTCATAAATATGAAATATAGTTTCATAATAATAATAATCAATCGAAATACTTGGTATGTGGAAAGTTGGAAATAGCAGCATTCGTGTTTGAATTTGCAGTGGAATATTCTGAAAACTTTTATTCCAATAGACTCCATTCAGAGTTTTTAGTGGGGCAAACAATTAGAATGATTATAGGAATTCAGAATTATACAGCAATGATTGAAGCAATAATTTATTTACCTAAAATAATGTTTTCAAATGTTTTATTAATATTTATGATTGCATAAAATTTACTGTCCCACTGTACATTTTCAAGCACATTATAATATACAATAATCTACGTTTATGATCTTATCAGTTGAAGTCCTACCCATTTTCGTATATAGTGACAAATATCTTTGGTTGAAAGTTAACTTCGCTAAGTTTGATCCACATGATGTAATAATGATAACTATTTTGTGTATGTTTAACAATAAATTATAGTTCTTTTATATTTATTTTATAAATAAAATTAAGGTGAGTGCTGATTGCACACCTATTATGTAGTATATGTGTCTAGTAAAAAATTGCATAGGGACTACGGACCCCTAAGACTAATAAAATAGAGAGAAATAGTGGTATTTTCACTTTTAATATAAATGTAAAATTGCTCGGAAGTCAACTTGTAAATTTTATTATATTTAATTCTGTTTACACTTTGCATTGTTACCTTCCGGTAACTTTTGGCGGAAAAATAAAAAAATTCATAGCAAAGGGCAGAAAAGTAAAGCAACAGACAAAAAGTCATTTGTATATTCTTTTTAATTTACAGTTTATCAAAAAATTCTTGCTTTTCGTGAGATCTCCCCTACTGTTTATTTCTGTTATCATTTGCAAATATTACTGGTTCTACCCTATCACAGTTATAAATATATTTTTAAAATAATTTTTATTATTATTTTTTCAGCTTCAATTTGAATAAATAATAATATTTCAAGACTTTGGTATGTTATGTTTGTTACTGAATTTTTTTACATTGAATTTCTTTTTTGTGTAATATAAAATTACCTAAATCATCAATGTTTGAATATATTTAGAACTAATTTGTATAAGTATTTATTAATCATTATCTATTGTGAATTGCTTAGGTATAATGAATTCTATGAGGCATTAATCATTTCCAATAGTTATCTACGTGAACTTCCGTTCCAGATGTGGTTCAAAGTAGTAAAGATATACCAATAAATAATATGAATAATTTAGTGTTAATAATTTATATTATTGCTTCATTGATTGATAAATCATTACAAAATAATTGCAAAGATTTTCCTCACACTGAGCAACAGTGCATCTGTGTATCTTACGATGACGTTTGTGAGTCTACTTTTCCCATCCAATGGAGTAATAATCAAATAGTGAACACACATGATGGAGAAGTCGATGCTATTTTGCAAAATGTAAAACTATGTGAGAATAAAAACTATGTAGTCAAACTCCAACTAAATGAAGAAATATCCACTGACAACGAATGCAACAAAAATAATACATATTTACCATCGTTGCAAACACACTCTGCAATACAATTAGTAAAATGCAGAAGCTGTAGCAAGGTCAGTTTTTAAAGAGAAATAAGAACAAAATCATTTTTAAAACAAATTGCTATGAATTTTAAAGTTATTTAAATAATGTTAATAATTTTTGTTCGGTTATTAGGCTCACTCTACAATCTTAAAAAGTATTTTGTTTTAGATTTCCGATAATATTACAATAAAATTTAATTATGTGTTTACCGGATGCTATATTCTAACTATTGTAGAAGACAATAGGTTTTATATTTTCAGATCGGAACCCAAATTAATATCCACTAATTTTCCAAAAGAGTTAAATGGTACTTCGTTTGAACCTCTTTGTAATTCTATACCAATTCGGTAAATAACCTATTAAAATAATTTGTATTATTTATTTGTTAATGCGATGTTTTGTAGAAATGAAACAAAAATAGAAATAAAATTTAATTCTATCAATATGACTCCACGAAGTATATACACAAGTGTACATAAAAATATATGTGAACAAAATTGTATGCAATTAAATTCTACAACAGAGGTATTTTATTATTATAATTATTAATACTTATTATATTGCTTTTTTATTTAAAAATTGTAGATAACCTTTGATAGTTCGTTGCTGTACAAAGAAAAATTTACACGATGCTGGCAGTCGGACAGAATCGAATGGAAATGTAGCTATAACAGGGTATTTTATTTAAGATTTTACAGGATGCAACAAAATAACCCGGTTAAAGTTTGATGTCCTCCGTTTTGATTGCATTAGATTGCAATGGTTTATACTGTATTAAATAATAATTCGTATTAAAAAGCATCGAAGGGGTACAATCTCTAACATCTTAAAAATGTAATCGATTATTTTGGCGCACCCTGTAATTGCGGTTTTATTGATAATATTGACCTATGCGTTTCAACAGGATTCTCAAAATTATTTAACTTATTCGTGTTTCTATTACGGTTTAAAGCCAGGTGACTATTACTTTAATGTTACATTAATTGATGAATACACTCGATGTAATGAAGATTCTATATGGTCTACTAAAAATGCATGTCAAGTATTTACCAACTTTAGTAAGCTTCGTGTTAGGCATCGACCGTTTGTTAAACAAAATTGCATTTCAGGTGTTTTATACCCAACATCACAACAAGATAGCTATCCAATTCAACAGCAGGAATCGCAAACTTTCATATACATAATATCCTCTACAATTATTATTATATTTATATTGATACTTATACTGATCAACTACATTTACCACAAAATATGGCCCCTAAATAAAGAGAGGTTGAAAGTGCTGCCTCCTCATGAAATATTAATAATTTATGCAAGAGACGCACCTCTGTTTTCACCAGTAATTCAAAAATTTAAGGAAATATTGTTATCTATAAATGACACGGTGGTAAGTTGAATACAGTTAATTATGTGCCATGCTATGAAAATATAATAAATACATTATAATTGTAGGTATACGATATCATGGATGAAAATGATTTATTTCTAGATGAGCCGATATCAATTATAAATAACGCAATGGCAAATAATAATGCAAAAATTATTTTATTTGTAAATAAATGTTCGCTAATTTTGAAAAGTACCAACTACACTGCGAAATACATTAAGCCAAAATGCCAAGACGGCCTCTTTGCGTATGCTATCAAACAATTAGAGGAAAGAAATCCGCAATATATGGAAAACACTTTTGTCATTGGAATTGAAAGACAGTATTTAAGCGAATTTAAAAACTTAACAACTAAAAGAAGATATTTAATGCCTAATGAAGCATTGAAATTAATAAAAAAAGTATTTAGAAAAAATATCAAGTTTGAGAATCCGCTCCTAACTGATTTTGAAAGAATATGTCAGGAATACAATTACTTCAGCACACAACAACCATATTATTATAGAAATATTATATTATAAATAATTGAACCAATCAATTAAACGATTTTGGAAAATTAATCTACATTTAAAAAGCTGTGCTATTAGAATTAACAAATTTTATTATATTAGAAAATTCGATTTGGTATTTAGGTTATAAAACAGTGTTTTTAATTTTCCGACGTTTCGGACTCTTTTTTTCTATCATTATTTTGTTCTATCATTATCTAAACTCCTTCATATAATTGAATATATGTATGTGTATAATAATAGCAGGTTATTACGATAAAAAAATTTTGTTGTTGGTGTGAAATTAAAAATGTTAAAAGTGTTTCTGAAAAAGTTTAATTAGCTTATTTTTCTGAAAAAGCTGAATCAAACAAATCTTCAACTTTGTGGAGTCAATACTCGACGTTAAAAACTACAATTTCTTCGAAAAAGATTTGAACATAAGTAAATTTACCAACCTAATTGCATTTTTGAAAACTCAAGCTGAAGGCTATCGATCCAAGGAATCAAGAATTTTAACCATAAACGAAATTAAAAGGTTTTTGACAGAAGCAGACGACCAAAAAATATTTATTAGTTACGAAGGTAATTTAAACTGTGTTTTTCAACTAACAGTTGAACTAAATGTTGTAAATCTTTCAGGTCATTTAGCACGAGGGCCTAATAGCAGGAATGATCCTTCCAATCAGAATGAAGCTAATCCAGAACCAATAAGAACAAAGCGTGTTGGAATTTTTTTTACATATTGTTGTTTGTGTTTTGTTTACATACTTGTAATTAAATTGTTTACTCTATTTGTTTTATTTTATTGCGTATATTATCAGGAAGCGAATATGTTCCTAGGAAGAATTTGTCAGCACGGTTATGTTGCTGCCTGAAGAAATTAAAAACCTTTCTATGATTGATTAATACGAAGATACAAAGTTGCAGAGTTTTTTCAAAGACTCTGAGTTGAGATGAAAACAAAGAGCAGCTGATCTCCATTTTTTTTATTTCGAGACTTCGAGTCTCGAGAGAATTATTATTATTATTACACAGAAAGTAAGGTTAAATAGGCAAAGATTGGTTTCTGGTTTACAACAGTAATTTGAAAACAATCCCAAGTGCGCTTTGCTCTCATTGGTTCTTGCTCAGCTTCATTTTGATTGGAGGGATCATTCCTGCTATTAGGCCCTCGTTCATTTAGCCGTGGGAGTATTTGGCGCATTCCACAGGGATGAATACTTCGGATAGTACTTCAAGATATATTGAGGATTTGGAAACCTTCATTAAAATAAACATTATCCAATACCAAAAATAAAATTTCAAGCGAATTTGTAATCACCGATGGAAGTTTTGAAAAAATAAGTTTGTTACAATTTTCTCGAAATTATTTTCGCCTTCGTCCACAATACACTAATCATCAGCGGTTTTTTATTGGATATACAAATGGCAAATGCATTATTCAACCGATCGGGATAAATACAATTGGTAGCATCCCAAAGAAAATTGCTACTTTTCTTGGTTTGACAAATCCTAACGAATTTACTGGCCACTGTATACCTGCAATAGACAATTTTGACTTCTGACGTTTGCGATTTTAAAGGTAAAATTTGCTTTAACTTATGCTACTGACATTTCGATAACAATTGGGTTTCAAAATGGCTTTGTTTTAGACGTAAAATAGAAAAAAATATATTTTGGGATTATATTGAAAATTATATTTCAAAAATAATTTTTCAAATAAGAAATTGTTATGTATTTTGTAAATTACTTGAATTTCAAAATTCGAAATTTTTCCGCGAATCACCTAAATTTTCCAGCGGTCCTAAACCAAATATTTTATTGCTTAAATACTTCTCATTATTTACTAAACAACTATGTTGTGTTATGTTTACTACAAAACTACTGGATTTTGTACATCCTATAATTTACTACATAATATCAATGTGTATGGCTTCACTAGAAGGTCCATATGTACCGGATTTGAATTTACTGTTGTTGAACTGGAGATCGTAACTCTTGAAAAAGGTCTATCTGATGTACTCGTTAAACCACACAGTTACTTTCTAAATAAACTATACGGGAGCAAATAACATTTCATCGCTGAAATCTTTATGGTGCACGAAGCAATTCTACGGTCTGTATAGAAACTAATAATGGCAAAAGCAGTTCGTGCAGTTTTCAATCTTGGTCCATTTAATTGCAATCTAGTTAATTAATTTGCATTTCTTTAAAGTAAATGATTTATTCATTCTTCTACACAAAATGTCTTAAGAACGGTAAAATATGAAGCTGAGGTTTTCAGTACCTGAAAATGTTACTTATATTATAAACAATTTAGCTATCACTCGATATAGTACTTTACCACCAAAAAGGTTTCTAAAGACATTGTTGCAAATTTTCCAGCAGTTAAACACAATGGCCGCTTACTTCTTTCCATTATAATTCTAATGGTTCTATGTACCGAAGGACCATGTGGTCTCCAATTAGACATGTAGCAGACTTCTCCAATCATTTCGCTCTACAATAATTTATATTATATAATATTTATAGAAGTATCTACTATTATTGTATCGTATAGTATTATGGTAATGGATTTAATATTTCCTTTCAATGAAAATGACTTAGTGGTCGCAGAAACAACAAAGCGGGACATTGCAGTTGCTCTACAGACTTTGATTAACTACCCCATTGATTCTTATAGAAAAGAATATTATATTGCCTTCTTTTGAGCATTAATCTGTACTAAAAATAAGAAGTTATTTTTACCTCAATAATAATCTGGTTGCAAGATAAACATGAAATAAATACTTGTACCATATCGGCAACTAATAAGCATGCACATTTTAGAAAATCTGCACTATCCACCGACACCTATAATAAATAAGAATATCAATTAATATGATGCTATTACGAGCGAGTAATAATTTACAAATAAGAAATTAACACCGATCGATCCAGTTACTCCTAAAGTAACCAGTAATTGTATCAAATATGAAACTCCAAATTTTCTCTCGAGTGCTACAGCGTACCTACAAATGAAAAATATAAATAAATATTATATCCCTCTAAAACTATGTATGGCTATATTAGTTATATAATTAAATATATAATTAAGAACATTTTAAACGAAATAAAATTATGATAACATATAGCAACAACTTAAAGAAATTACAAATGGAAAATCTACAAGTAAAACATAACAGCTAATAAATTATAAAACAAGGAGTTTAAAAAAGTGGATTTTCCAATAAATTTTATGCCAAAAATTACACTAAGTTCTAGTCACTTTTTCAACAGGAGAAAGCTTTTATGAAACAATTGCAAAATATAAAATTATAAATAATAAAGGAAATATAAAACTTTATAAAATAAATAACATATTATAATAAACTTTTATCACATAAAGAGAACAATATAATTTACACCGCTTTCTAATGTTTAAACATATTCTATTAAATCAAAGAAAATTTATTACCGTTCAATTGCATTATGGCGTTTTACGCATTCAGCAAGTAATTGATTTGTTAGTTGTTCATAACCTTCAGAATCTTTGCAATCAAGTATTTGTTGCGAATACAAATCGATGGAATATTTAATTTCTTCTTGCAATATTTGCAATTGAGCAATTCCCAAAAATATTAATGTAAACAGCAATCCTTCAAAACAACCAATGACGTATCCACAATAAAAAACAGCAACAAAAAAGAACACCCATGAAAACAGATACGTTATGGGATCGCTACTATAATTTGCATAAATTGGGAGGCAACGAGGAGCGGACTTATAATCAAATAAAAAGTCACTGATATTAATTGCTATAGACGCACTTAAACAAAATATTAGCGTAATATCGAATACTTTCCTGGTTAAATATATTTTGTCTTGTAAATATTTATCCACATTATCCCGATGTAAGGCCAGAGAAGGGTCTTCTAATTCAGCAATTATTTGAAAGAATAATGGCTTTTGCACGTGCAAAAAACATATCTTAAATTCTCCATGTAATGCACACAAAGACATACATAATAAGTAAATTCCATTCTCATAATTACCCAATACGAAATCTTGAAAACATCGAAGTATATAAAATATTGTAATTATAGTTAAAATAATAAATGTGATTGTTCCTCGAAGATTATAAGATAGAGAAGGTTCTTTTTCAGGCCACATTCCAATATATTGCATTATGGTTTTTTGATGGTATAAAATAGCATTTACATCAAAACTTTTCATCGCCGCAGTATTCAGTTGCAATGTGGCCTATTTAAACTTATATGAATGACTGAAAAGATTTTTAAGTGCAACAGTTTATATACTCAGTGCGTGATAAAAGTTAAAACATAAACAGAATTTATAATATGACCTGGCTTTAAATTATGGTTACTACCTACCTTTTAGAAAAAATTACCATAGTACTAATTCAGTTTTATAGTACTTATTCGCCGCTGCACAATGTTGAAGGTATTTTAAATATCATACGAAATTAATATTTTAAAAATTACTAATAAGCTTAATTTTTTTCTCCGGTTTAGAAAGAAAACTCAGATATTACTTTTCTAGACGTCAAAGTTATTTTATCAAGGTTTTTATCCATATTGAAAAGTTTCAACGTGTTGATCTCAAAACTATATTTTTAAAGTCGGTGGACACGATATCTCAAAAACTAATATCTACAATTTTACTCACTTCTTTTAGATAAGATTTACTAGGGGTGGACAAAGGATTTTAAAAATTTTAGAACTTGTTTTACAAGAAAAAGCAGTGTATTATTTTAACGAAAATCGTGTTTTTGACTTTGAAGTTCTCTAAAAAATCCAAAATTCAATTTTTTTCAAAATTCTTCGCCCACTCCCAAGATAAAGAAATCTACTATCCAAATCTTTTACGTTTTTTGATTTCTGATGATCCTATCTCGACTTATCATGTCCACGGAAAATCACTTTTTTTTTAAGACTCGAGGAATAATAGTTAATAACTTCTATAATTTTTTATTATTCCTGTTGGAATCTGACTGTCTCTTTGGAGACTTTACATATCCATTTTTTGAGGTGGATTAGTCCTCTTTTATTTACATAATATTTCAAACTTCAAAATGTTATCGGTTTTTGCTTCTAATACAATCCTTCTTCAATACTCTTTGTTTTCAGTTTCTTCTCTCCAATTTTCAACTTTCATCTTTTTCAAATCTTCGGTTACTTGGTCGTACCATCTTAATTTTGGTCTTCCTCTTGTACGGTCCTCTGTGGGTTTAGATTCCACAATCCTCCTCTCCTTTGCATCCTCTCCCCTTCTCATCACTCATTTCCCATTTCTGTTAGTATTTCGTTATTAATCATTGGTCTGTTTTGCTGTCCGTCATCTCTTACTGGGACCAGTATCTTTCTTAATATTCTCCGTTCAAAAATCTTCATCTCATCTTCTTCTCTTCTGTTTCCGCTGCATAGGTAATCACAGGGCGTTCTTGTAAATTTTTATCTTGGTCTTTCTTGATAAATTCCCACTCATTAGAAGTAGTCAGTTCGCGAAGTACGCTCGATTTCCCAGTTTTAATTTTATTATTTATTTGAATTCCCAGATAGTTGAACTCGTGAACTTCCTCATATGTCTCGTTGTCGACTTTCACCTCGATTTTTCTCTGGAACCTCATCTATTTAGTCTTTTGTTGGTTTATCTTTAGTCCCATTGTTACTGCCTCGTTTTTTATTTTTTCAATAGTTTTTATTAATTTTCCTGCTGTTCTGGAAATTATCAGTACGTCATCGGCATAGGCAACTACTTGTACTACTTTCTCTCCTCTGAGAGAACTCACTCCAGTGTTTATTACGAATTTTTTGGTTAATCCGTTTGCTGTTCTGAAGCAAGCTGATGTATTATCTAAAGTCATTCGTGTTAGTTTTATTAGTTTGATTGGTATTTGGATTTCTTGCATTGCTTTTGCAATTATTATTTTCTTTTCACTTTGCCGAATGCCTGTTTGAAATTCACGTAAGTCATGTGCATATCGATGTTACGTTCCCGATCTTTTTATATTATTTGTTTCAACACGAAGATTGCGTCTACTGTCGACTTTCCTTCCATGAAACCACACTGATATTCTCCTATTGTTTTCTTAGCATATTTTTTCAATCTTTTATTTATCAGTGTGGATTGCACTTCGTAAGCGACTTTTAAACGAGTAATTTTATTTTTAGTGAGACTCCGGATATCTAGCTAGTATTATATTGTAAAATATGACATTGTGCTTTTGACTCATTAATCTTCCTTAGCAACGAAGGAATCCTCTACAAATATAAGACGAAAGACTTTAAGAAACATTGAAGGAGAGTGTGTTCATGTCACACAAGTCTCCGAAAAGTACGACATCTAGGAACAAACGAAGTGAAATAAACACCCTTTATGTGCATTTATATTTTTATACAATATAATTATTATATCTATCGTAATAATATTATGTATGTTCTCAAAATTTTAATGCCAGGTTTTTTATAAAGTTAACCGCGCAGTTACTTCGACAAGCTGTTCCGGACATACACAAGTACGAGTTCTTTTATAAAAATTTAATATTCTAAATATTTAAATTAAAGTGACCGCGGGGTTAACTTCATGAAGAAACCGGGCATTAGTCAAGCTAAGGAAATTTCTTAAGTATTATATTGTAAGGTATTGCTGAACCACCACAGAAAAGGCCTGCGTCATTAATAATGCTAGTACGAATTAATATGAGAATTGCTATTCAAATCAACGTTGTTTTCATATTATTTGAACCCTGCCACATAATTTTCTGCAATCTATCTGCCAAAGTTGTATAATATAAGTTTTAGGGTATAATAACAAAATATTTATTAAAGTAAAAACAAACTGTTGGGTCTGAGAACGTAAAGTTTTACCATTCACTGACATTTTTAAGTTATTAAAAGAACTAATTTTAATAAATTATAAAGTAAAAAATTGTTATATTAACAAAATAATCCAAAAATTAAATCAGAGATCGACAAAAAAATTTATTACTTTCCATTTTGTAATAAATTGTTTTCAAATTTTCAATCCACTTACTTTATTTTTAATTTTTCTTTCAGAAATTTCTATTTTAGAATTTTTCATAACTTGAAAAATGAATTATTTTTCTCAAGTTCCATTTCTTGAAATTAGATATTATGAATTTCTACATGACATTGGTTAGTTTGAAAACAATACAACCTAAGTAATAATTCATTTTTTAAGTAGATAGTAATGGAAATTTTTAAGAAAAAAAAATTTATTTTTCGTAATGAAAATTCTTAGGAAAAAATAATTTGTTCTTCAAGTAAGAAAAAATTAAATAATAGAAATTTCAAATAAAAAAAGACACGAATTTTAAATTTGAAAGTAATGAAAAATTCCATAGTAATATACCTAATAAAATAAATAAAAATTATAAAAAAATTGGCCGATCTCTGGTCAAATTAATAGTTTTTGCTTCTAAGGCAACTCATTATTTTTCATCTTTGTCCCTCTTTGTTTTCTTTGGTGGTTCAAACTATAATAAATTGTGAATATTGTAAACACTACTTAATTTTATTTTCTGATTAAGTTCCCCTTTCTGAATAATATTTTAAGTGCTCATAAACAGCTAAAGCGTGAAAGCTAAATTTAAAGGTAGTACACTTTATTGACTTCATAGTTTCGTTAATTAAAATCTCCATACATACTTTTTAAAACCGTGAAATAGGACATAGAAGTTTTCAATACCTACAAAAATAATATTATCATACTATAATATTATAGTCGTGTGATATTTCATACAACCACAAAAGTCTCTAGGGATATAATTGAAAATTTTCCAATAGTTAAATAAAATGGTCGCTTGGTTCTTTCCATTATAATATACAACGTTTTACGTACTGATGGCCCACATACCCTCCAATTTGAGAAATAACATGCATCTCGAATTTTGTTGCTCTGAAATATCGTCTTCATAAAATCTTATCAACTAGAAATTTTCATGAAATAATATTTTTTATTTGTTTTTACCTCGAGAATAATTTCGTTGCAATGCCAGTATATCACAAAAACTTGTGAAAGATCCGCTATAAAAAAGAATAAACATCTAATAAAATCTATACTAGCTGGTGATGCCTAAAACAACATAATTAATTACAAATTATTTTAGAAATAATAAAATAACATACAAAAATGAAATTTAATCCAATTAAACCCGTCACACCTAAAGTAATGCAATATTGAACAAGAAATCCTAATGCAAATTTAGCTTCGACCGATACGATATATCTGGAAAATAATATTTATAAAAGACCTTGTTGATAAATTTTGGTTTTTGTTGAATTAAACCTTTCAATTGCATTGTGACGCTTGACACATTTACTCAATTTGTCATTAACCATTCTATCGTAATGCAGCATGTCTTCTTTGGAAAGATTCATTTCTGAAGGATAAAAATCGACTGCGTGGATTATTTCTTTTTGCAAAATTTGAAGTTGCGCGATTCCTACAGATACAAAAATCAACACTAGTCCTTCGAAAACTCCAACAGTAAGTCCACAAAAAAGACAAGCTGCTGTGAAACTTATCCACACCATTGTATACAATACTGGCTGATTTAAATTAGTTTCAATAGGAAATGGACGTGGATTTGTATCGTATCCAAGAGCAAATTCACATATTCCGACTGATAACCCTGCATTTACGCACAGTACAACCAACGTATTAAACAATTTCGTGCTAAATTGCATTTTTTCTTGAAATTCGAAGTCAAATTCATCATCGTGGTAAAGTAAAGATGCGTCTTCCAAATTGGAGAGAATCTCGAAAAAAAGCGACTTATTTGTTAATAAAAACCATACTTTGAATGCTGCGTGCCCGGTAACCAACATCAAGCACAATGCGTAACTGCCTGTTTCATAAGAGCCTTCTTTAAAATCTTGGACGCCTTTCAGTAGCAGATTTATTGTAGTAAAAGTACAAAGAATAAATAAACATAATCCTCTTAAGTTGTATGAAAAAGAGTGATGAGTTTTTGGCCACATTCCAATAGATTGCATTACTCGTTTTGGCTGTTCTAATACGGTATTTGCATTAAATTCTTTCATGACTATTTTTTATTCGAAGAGATACACACCAAAATGTTTCTGGTACTTACTCGTATTAAGTCACAAGTAAAATGAATTGTGACATCAAGCATCAAACAGAATTTTCAATGTAACTTATTGTATATTAAAATTGTTAGAACTGCATTAGAAGTTGCACTCATGAATTGATTATATATTATTGGGGAACATACAGGCTGGGAGACCGAAACATATTCAAATATGAAAAATGAATGTATCTGAAATGAATGGTTCACTATTCGGAAGGAAATGTGAATTAAAACTTGATAATATGATCCAATTTATAAAGCCAAGCAGGTAATAAGTATTTTTTTAAATTTACCATGTGTTATCCGAAAACAAATCACATAATATTCTATACAAAAATAATAATTTTATATTCTGGTTTATAGCAATAATCTAAAGAGCTGATTAGATTTTGGTTGAACTCCTTCCATGTTGACTCCATTTTCTCAAAGAATGAAAATTGTTAAGGCCCTATTCTTCTTTCCATTATTATTTATTATTTCCATTATAATTATTACTGTTGAAATAAAATTTTATTGAACTCCAAAGTATTTTTAAATTGGGAAAGTCATGTGATGTCACATCAAATTTTTTTAATATAATATACTGCATTGTAAATATAAAAGTTAAGTATGTTTGTATGCTAGAATCTCTGCAGGTTACTTCAATAAAGTCATCTAAATTTGTATTTATTTAAAATTACTTTCGGGCGAACAACATAATTTAATCAAAAATAGTAACTAAATGCTGTGGGCTTAGAAGGATCATTATTAATTATTGTTTATTATTATTTATTGTTTCTGTTTTAGAAAAGTTTTCAGTAGATATTAAAAATTAATAGTAGCTGAATAAATGTAATATGCCATATTATGATAAATTAACTGAAAACTTAGGAAAACTAATTAAAAATAAGAACATAACAATAGCATACAAACCAAAGTATTCCCTAAAAGAGGCACTAGTCAAAACGAAGGACAAAATAGATATATATGACAAATGTGGCATATACAAGCTCAAATGCAGATCTTGTGAAATGGTATACGTAGGACAAACAGGAAGAGCATATAGAACTCGGATAAAAGAACATTTTTCTCTATGGAAAAATAAAACCTATGGGAAGTCTAACTTCTCGGACCACCTGATAGGAGAAGAACACCTAACAGATCACAAAAACATGGAATTTTTGCACATATGTGACAAAGGTGAAACAATAGATAGACTGGATGCCCTAGAAATTAAATACCATTTGAATAAATACCCAAACCTCTTGTTAAATGAACAATTGGATCTAGTTAACGTACCGCTTGTAGATATTTGTGTAAAACCAAAGTAAAACTCAGGGAAACCACTGACAAATAAGTCATAATATTAATTAATTTTTTAAATATCAGATATACATTTTATAAACTGAACGATGGTACAGAATACCGAAACATATGTATTTGAATGGATAGGCTGTAAACCTATTTTTAAAAAGTAAAATTTTTGACAATAAATAGTTAACATTAATAATTTGTTATCTTTTTTTCCTTTTTGGAGCCATTTGAACAATAAAAGAATCATTTTCATTGATATTGTGCGTTTTTATTTCATTTCTGAAAGTTTCCTACTGTTTTTCTCAGATTTTTTAAGGCGGTTCAAACCACCCGACAAAGTATTTTTTGCTCAAAATTTAACCCATTTTTATATTGAAAAAAAAATTATCATTTTTTTCTAAATTTGAAAATTCAATGTTGCAGTAGGGTAGATAATAAGGTAAGCTTTCTAACACTACGTCCGCTTCGTGATATCTTCATCCAGTGAGATTTTATAGTTCAATAATAAAACATGGCTCAAACCACCCGACACTCTCCTACTAATAACGTAAAACAGTCGAACGCACAATAACATAGAAAAAATATTAATCAAGTTAGGCTGAAACACGCCAAAACTATATGAAAATACCAAAGAATAATACGTCACGGTAGCATAATACTAAGATGTTTTGAGAGTTACGACAAATTCTACGCAAAAATCCAAACACAGTATGCTAAAACATTAAAATTAACAACAGATTATCATGTTTCATTTTGCATAAGCATCTTAAGTTGTAAATAATATTTTAAAAACAGAAATTAATTTAAAAACATTCAAGTAGATAATTTGTTTTAAGCATGTGAGATTTTTCTTTTAACTGAACATCCATGGTGATGAATAATTCGGTTTCATATTTTTTAGACTAAATGATTGTTCAAAGTTGAAAAGCACAGCTAAGGAAATTTTGAGTTGAGTTTTCAATAATTATGAGTATAAAAGATATTTTTGGCCCAAGATCTTTGAATGAAAAGACAAATGCCAATAATCATCAATGAAGTCGATGAGAATTCAATCAATTTATTAATTTGTGTAAAAATAAAAGTGTAATAAATCAACGAATGCGTAATAGTGCGACGAATTTGCATTCCCACCAAAATTAAGTGGGAGAATAAAAGTTTTCAAACTTACCAACAATCAAGGAGGGAGAAAAATTGGTGAAATAATTCATTCTGGGTAAAGCCGTCAACTCGTCAAGTTCGAAAATTTAAAAGCCCAGAGTCAAAAGTTTAAATAATTTGAATTTTAATTGTAATTGACAAATACAATTAAAAAATTTAACTTACCTGAAGATTACAAATTCAGAGTAAGAGTGCTTGTGCTTTTCAACAGAGAGGAAAACCACAATTTATTCACGACCAAAGATAATCGTTAGCAATAGCAGGAACGAGTAAGGCAACGTATGGACCCCAGATTCTCACAATAGGTGAAATGGTAAATGGAAACAACAACAAACAAATGAAAACTTCTAATTTATTATGGGCGAGAACAATTTAAGTGCACGAACGATTAATTTTTCGTAAAATTTAAACCCACGATAAAATTAATTTATAAAATTTATATTAATTGCCATCAAAATAGCAACTTTGTCTAGGTGGTTGAAAGAATTACTAAAATTTAAATAAGACCAAAATTGCAATAAGACGGAATTGATTTATTGGTAAACCGATGTAAACGGATGATGATCAAAAACATAAAAATTTGAAATTTAAATGGTACATAAAATTTATTTAGCTGTGTATTTGTAAGATAAAAGTTTGTTTAACTTTTCGATAAAATTATAAATTTTAAAATTAACAAATTATTGCTTTTAATTATTCAACATCACAAGTAATTAAGTTAAAGAGTCTCATGCTAAAAACAAAAGGGGATATATATGTTCCGAAAATAAGGTAAATAATAAGGTTTTCTTGAATTTAAATCATTTTACGCATTTGGACATCGAATTTATATGGCACCGCAACGTGTAGGGCTCGATAAACCTTATGGCACACCGCATGTGGGCGCGATTAGATTAGACCACGTATGTACCCTGAGATTAAGAATTAAAATTAAAAATTATATTTGAAAATTCACCGCAATATAAACCAAAAAATGAACAGTACTCAAAATTACAAATTCCTAATCAGGATGACTTAGTCAGTGGGAGTAGGGAGTAAATTGGTTGTTAGGCGCCACTTAATTTGATATCATCGTCATCATCAGCTATAACATCCGTCGTCGGATATAAGTCTCTCCCAAATTCTTCCAGTCTCCCCGATTTCCTGCTCTTTTCATCCAATTGTACCCAACGAATCTTTTTATGTCGTCCGTCCACCTCGTCTGCGGTCGTCCGATGCTTCTTCTTTGGCGCCGAGGTCTCCATTCTATAATTCGCCGGGTTCATCTATTTATCTGATGTTCTGGCGACGTGACCTGCCCAGTTCCACCTTAAACTGCACATACGCTGTATTACATCGGTTACTCAGGATCTATTTCGAATTTTTGCGTTATGTATTCGATTCCGTAGCGTGACTCCAATCATACGTCTTTCCATTGCTTTTTGCACAACTTGTAGTTTTTTTTATTATGCTGTTATTTAGAGCCATAAGTTAGTACCGGCAATATGTATTGATCGGAAGTTCGTGCTTTGAGGGTGTTTGGTATGTTAGATTTCAAGACCTTTTGCAGTTTCCCAAATGCTGCCCACGCTAGGGATATTCTTCTGCTCAAGTCGGATTTCAAATTTTCTTTCGAGATGGTGATTTTTTGTCCAAGATATATGTAGGAGTTCACTTTTTCAATTATTAGGTGGTGAAGCCTGTTGTGATGTACGGCTCCGAAGCCTGGACAATAATCAAAACAAATGAAGAACGACTTAGACATTTTGAAAGAAAAGTTCTGAGAAAAATATTTGGCCCAAAAAATAATCCCGAAGAAGGGCAACATCGCATAAGGGCAAATAGAGAACTCAAAGCACTAATATACCGACCCAGATATATAGTGCAGGAAATAAAGGCGCAACGGCTGCTTTGGGCCGGACACGTTCGGAGACAACCTGATGGGAGGCTAATTAAACTAGCATGGGAAGGGGCCGCAGGTGGTAAGAGACTGGTGGGACGACCAAGAACCAAATGGAAAGATAACATCATATCCGATTTAGAAATACTAAGATACCAATACAATGAAGCACTAAACTTGATGACAAATAGAGAAGTATGGAGAACCATTGTAAAGTCTGCCAAAACCCACCCGGGGTTGTAGAGCTACGCAAGAAGAAGAAGTTTCGGGAATCTTATTCTATTTCAAAAATTCAAAAATTGACTCTTTTTGCCTTCCTGATTCATAAACTCGACGTTTGACTGTTGTAACATTCCTCCTCCTCCTCGATCCTTTTGGCGAATGCCCTTATGGGCTTGGTGACTGTTTTCTCAATGATTGAAAAGCGAATTTCTTGGCAAAGTACCTTGGTGGGTTTGTTTCCGAGGGAAGACGGTCAGAATTTCTTACTCCGCCCGGGTTCGAACCGGGCTTCTCGGCTTAACAGTCAACTTACTTAAGTGTCAAGCCATGACCGTCTTGTAGATTCACTTGGGATGTTATTTCTGATGCAGTAAAGCTTCGATTTCGTTTACTGATGACTTTTGTAATTTATTTATCTTCAAAAAAAGTTGTGACTGTCTGTCGTCTAATATGAATTTAGTTTTTGAGAGTTTTACTTCTCTTGAAATTTTTTACAATGTAAAGTCAATAAAAAAGTCGACTGTTCTTGATATTTCGAGTTCCATCGGTATTTGTATATAGTGGAAAACATGTAAAAAATATGAGTAAGAAAATTCTTATGGAAGGTAGTGTAATATGAGATACTCAGTCTTAATAACACTAAAATACCTACCTTCCTTCTTTCTTTGGGTTTAATCTTAGGGCCAATAATTTTCAGCGCATACAGCTTCATTTAGTTTTTCCAGTTTACTTTGTTTTCAAATGAAAGTAAGCCTGAAAGTAATCACTTTCGAGGTAAAAATAGTGAAAATCAAACGAAATTAAAAAAAAAAGATGTTCGATTATCATAAACAATGTTTTCTGTTTTGCATTACTAAAAAGTTATAACTTATAAGTAACACTTTCTTATCTAATCAACGAGGAATAAATTTACATAAGTATTAGGTATTTTGATAATATGTTGTGTTTATGATGTTACTGTCACTTAATTAGTTGACATTAAAAATATATTTTGAAATTGTCACGTAGAAAATGTGTTGTAGAGATTACTACGCTACGGTTTTTGCAGTTATTTTTTCAATTGTAAGTTCTTGTAATTTTAAAATTAGCACTATCTATTTTTGTTTTTTTAGGTGCAGTCAATATTGCATTTAGGATTTTGTGTATGGGGAACCAACTTTTATTTATGCAAATACCCACTCCATAATGGAACGTTTCGACATTTATTCTACCTTACCTACTTTTATTGTAAACATGTTATTGAATTTGAAGTTCATAAAGTTTCATATTACAACTAGATACATGAAATTACTTTGTGAATATTTTCAGCTAATAAATGTACTAACGTGTCTACGTTGGATTTACCTTTTGAGAGGAGTGCAGCAAATTATAGTTTGGAATCAAATGCTGAAGAACAACATAATTCTGAAATGCAAAATAAGAGAGACGATCCGGAATTTCCAAATATTGTATTTCCTACAGAATCGCAAGTAGCTGAAAGAACTTTTAATATTATGCAAGGTTTTATTATAGTGGATTCGCTATGGATGGTAGCAGCAATTGCATTATTAAGTGACGGATAGATTTTAAAACAAATTGAAATACAATAAATTGCATTTCTTTTAGTCGGAGTTTGTTATCAAGTGAAGGAACTTTTATCGATGATATTTTACTTCCCGTGGATTTGTATTCTTATGATTATATTATTTTTTGATTCCATTGCATCTGTATGGTTTGGAATGGATGTACCATTAACTTACGTAAGTATTTCGTCACTTTATTTAAAATTAAATATTATGATATTAGGTAGGTATAACAACAAAAACATTTTTAGGGTATGAAAAATTGGTTTCAATTCATTGGCGGCGAAAAACAAGATGGTTTAGACGAACTTTCTAAAAAATACATAGGACCATTTACTTCACTTCCTTCCATAATTATGACTACAATTTTTAGCCGTTTATTTATGATATGGTTTATTAATTTGTTTTTACTATTTAGAATAACACAAGCAGCTATAAATGCGTTTGATGATTACAACGATGAATCGAGTAACCTTTCAAGTAAAGATAACGTTGATGTAGTGACATCCATCAGTGTTGATCGTAATATTTGCTCTCGTAACTTTCAGGTGCGTCATATTAATCCTATATTGTTGGACGTACGTAGACGACGAAGTCAAATTCAGTACGGTTCAGATGATGATGAGGATGATATTCGAACTGTTCGGAAATATAAAAAGAAAGTGAAAACACATAGCCAAACAATAGATCAAATACCGAGCTGTTCAAATTTTGTAAATAATAAAGAGACAAAAATATTATCTAATTTATATAAAGAAGGGCAAGTGCGCGACGATAATTATTTAAAAGTAGTTGTTGTTGGATACGAAGGTGATCGCTCAAATTCTCCTTCACCAGTACATAATAGAAATAAAACTTTTAATTTCTCTTCGACATACACTACTTCTAGTTATGTAGTTCAAATATCAAAGTCTTTGCCAACGTAGTAAAAATTAATACAGTATTACCATGTTCTAAAACAATCATTTTAAGAGGTTTTTTGTTATTTTTAAGAATTTAACTTGTATGATTAAAAATTATTAATTTAATTAATAATTGTTTTGATTAGAGAATAGGCCAGGCAGCTGCCAGGAATGAAAATCAGTCCGATATAATATCAAACTATCGAAATTTTTATTTGGTGGATTATTTTTGTCCTACTGGCGGAATAAGTTGAGTTTTTATTTACAGTATCCATCAATAAAATTCATATGTAAAATAGATAGATTTTGATACAGTGAATTCGTACTCACTATATCAGAATAATTTTGACCTCTGTTTTTCCGCCAATTTTCAGATTTCTGCTGTTTATTGAACTACCTGATTCTTGTTTGTACATACGTAGTATATATTTAAGAATAAAATGTAACATTTTTTATTAAATTATAAATTGGAATTTTTCTTTTAAATACATCTGCTTGATTTAGTTATGTATTTTTATTCGTATTGTTATAGAAATATTATGACTTGACGAAATTCTTCCTACAAGTTCAAATAAAATAGAAAATGTAGGAAACTCTCCTTAACAAAAATTCAATAGTATTTTTATAATTTATTAATACGTAAATTTTAAATTTACCGCGAGGTAAAATTATTTGAATAAAACAGAATAATAAATTTTAAGTATCTAACGTTTAATATGAAGACGTAGCTACTACTTTGGATTTTTAATACAAAATTCTATTTGAATATATCACGTATATGTATGTAGATATGCCTGTATGTCCTAATTTATATAAATAATAGAGCTGAAATGGATAAACGATAAAAATCGAGATATAATAATAAAAGTTCTGATGGTTCACTATTAGTGATCGACTATTAACTCCACCTTTAATTTATTGCAACACACTTCAAAATTAATTTCAATCTCTTTTTTTTTTAATTTGATAAAACAGTAATATATTAATCAATAAATTGATGCGTGGTGGTAAACCGAACAGAATCTCTCATTCATAAGAAAAGAATAAATAGTCGCTCTGGTTTTAAATTGATTTATTAACAAACGTATTCGTTTGCTTTTTCTGTAATTATAAGGTCCGTTGTACTAAAATTTGTCTTAAGTTCTTCTTGTTGCACGAGTTGATAAAAGTTAAATTTCCTTTCCAAGCGATTTGCTATGATTTTTATGAGGAGTTTGTATTATATTTGTGACAGCAAACTAATAGATCGATAGTTTTCCTTATCTGTTGTATCTCCTTTTTTGAAAATCTCATTGTGTTATATAAACACTCCTCGAGAGAAAAAGATTTTCTTAGAATGTCATTCTAACGAAGAAAATCAGATACTAGTGAAGGAAACCACTTAAGGAGGAAGTATGAGGCATTGTTGCTTAATTAGCAAAGAAAAGAAAAAGACTTGCTGAGTATTCTCCATTTCGTCGCGTCATAAGCCAATTAATAAACGTAACGATCATTTTACATTTTCTTTAGGAGGCAGTAAAAACTTAATACATTATTCAATAATTCATTGTTATTTGTGAAAATTTCAATGTCGGTCAATAAGTTTTTAACCATAACAATAATGCTTGAATAATATATTTAGTTTTCCTGGTTACGTCTTTTTCTATCGTCTGCGTATCATATTATTTTCGACGTAGTACAAGTTTTCTAAAATCACACATTTAAGACAAATTCATTTCGGTCTTTCTTTTTAGCACCTATGTTAAAAATTATTAATTTAAAAAATAAATTATCGGTACTTCATTCAGATGGTTGTGACGTCAGCCTCATTTTTCGTGATAGCAACTTTACCTACCTTGTTACTTGCATTATATCGAATAAAAATTTAAAAAAATACTAGTTTACTCAACAAAACATTTTGAACATAATCCTGAGATTAATAACTAAGTCAAAATGAGTGAAACGAGCGGTACTACAGACTTTGTCGGTTCATAAAAAAGAAAATAAGAAACGAAGAAATACAGATGGATCAAACCACAGCAACTATGTTGGAAATTAAATAGCAAAATAGAGCAGTTAAAACTTGACTTAACAATAAAAATAACGAAACAGGAAGTAACATTAAATCAAACTATTACAATGGTAAGAAATAGATTAGTTTCAGATATAAAAGCAAACGTAAAAATTTCAAAAATGACAGAAATTCAAGAATTAAAATCATTTTATTATGGAGAATATGAAACAAATTGACAATATAGGCTTATGGGCGTAACACTAAGGGTACGTTTATGTTGGAGCTGTGATAATTGATAAGAGCGAAGAAATTTCATAGCTCTAATCGCTGTTCTATGAATTAACATTGGTTTTCGCGCTGCTTCAATGTAAACAGTCACATTTATTTCAACGTTTTGCTTTTTTCTACTTTGCTAGTATCACGGCTTTTAGCGGTTATCACAGCTCCAACATAATTGTACCCTAAGGGGTGTGCAGAGGTTACTGTGAGTGACGAAATAAACTATTATAATAAAGTAAAAAATGTAGGAAAAGAAAAACGAATCCTTGAATACTTACCTAATAAAATAATAAATGATGAAAATATGAGGAAGGAAATTCAAATTAAGGTCCCAGAAACGATTAATAACAATCGGGAATAAGAAAAGGGTAAATCAAATAAATTAAAAGAAGTTGACGTGTGGATGAAGAAAATAGATAAAACATTCATTCAGGTGGAAAACAAAAAGAAAATATAATAATATAAATATTTATAAATATAAGTATTTATTTATACATGTAATTTATTTATAAATATTTACTTCACTGATAATATTAATTTTTTGACCAAGTTCCCCTTATTGAATGCTATTTTAAGTGCTTATAAACAGCTAAAGACTGAAAACTAAATATCAAGCTACTTTGTTGACTTCATGATTTTGTTAATTTATTATCTCCATACATACTTTTTAAAACGGTGAATATTAATATAATCTTATGAAGCAACATACTATAATTTATTATAGTTGTGTGACATTTCTTACAATCACAAAAGTGTCTAGAGATATAATTGAAAATTTTCCAATAGTTAAATAAAATGGTCGCTTGGTTCTTTCCATTATAATATACAACGATTTACGTACTGCTGGCCCACATACCCTGCAATTTGACAAATAACATGCATCTCGAATTTTTTCCCTCTAAAATGTAATCTTGATAAAATCTTATCAACTTGAAATTTTCATGAAATAAATTTTTTTTATTTGTTCTTACCTCCAGAATAATTTCGTTGCTATGCCAGTATACCACAAACACTTGTGCAAGATCAGCTATAAACAAGAATAAACATCTAAGTAAATCTGCACTAGCAGGTGATGCCTAAAACATTATTAATCAGAAATTTTGTTTTAATTATACTTAAGAAATATTAAAATAACATACAAAAATGAAATTTAATCCAATTAAACCCGTCGCACATAAAGTAATACAATATTGAACAAGAAATCCTAATCCAAATTTAGTTTCGACCGATGCGATATATCTGAGAAAAACTATTTATAAAAGACCTTGTTGATAAAATTTGGTTTTTGTTATTTTTATTAAACCTTTCAATTGCATTGTGGCGCTTGACAGATTTATTCAATTTGTACTTGACCATGCTATCGTAATACTTCAATTCTTCTTCGGAAAGATTAATTTCTGATGGATAATAATCGACTGCGTGGATTATTTCTTTTTGCAAAACTTTAAGTTGAGCGATTCCTACAGATACAAAAATCAATACTAGTCTTTCAAATGCTCCAATAATAAGTGAACCAAAAGAACAAGCTGCTGTGAAACATAACCACACAATTGAATACAATACTGGATTGCTTAAATCAGTTTCAATAGGAAATGGACGTGGATTTCTATCGTATCCAAGAGCAAATTCCGATATTACGACTGATATCCCTGCATTTACGAAGACTACAACCAACGCATTATACAATTTCGTACTAAATTGTATTTTATCTTGTAAGTCGAAGTCAAATTCATCATCGTGGTAAAGTAAAGATGCGTCTTCCAAATTGGAGAGAATCTCGAAAAAAAGTGGCTTATGTGTTAATAAAAACCATACTTTGAATGCTGCGTGACCAGCAACCAACATCAAGCACAATGCGTAACTGCCTGTTTCATAAGAGCCTTCTTTAAAATCTTGTACGCCTTTCACTATCAGATTTACTATACAAACAGCACAAAGAATAAATAAACTTAATCCTCGTAAGTTGTATGAAAAAGATTGATGGGTTTTTGGCCATATTCCAATAAATTGCATTACTCGTTTTGGCTGCTCTAATACGGCATTTGCATTAAATTGTTTCATGGTTGTTCTTATTAATAATATAATTTTATTATTAGTTCTTCTTATTCGAAGAGATACAAATATAAATAATGTTTCTAGTGCTTACCGGTATCAAGTCACAAGTAAAATGAATTGTGATATCAAGCATCAAACAGAATTTACAATGTAACTTATTGTATATTAAAATTGTTAGACCTGCATTAAAAGTTGCACCCATGAATTGATTTATTATACTACGGAACATATAGGCTGGGAGACTGGAACATATTGAAATATGAAAAATGAAGGTATCTGGTTGACCAGGTAAATATTAATTGCTCTTTATTAGGTAGCTACTGCAAATTTTTTTGAATAAAATTAAATATAATATCGTAGGCAACTTTCGAACCAATGGTTTTCTACAGACGGAACAAAATAAATAAAGATTTAAAATAATTTTATTAAATTAAATATGCCTATTAAAACATACAAAAATTTGAGATTTTAAAAAGGATTTTCCACTGAATTCACAGTGAGCTCGCACTATAGTACAATATTTTTATATAATAATCAATCAATCAACTCAAAATCAGAATTCCTCATTTATACCCGAAGGCGTTGAGGTAGTTTATTTCTCTCTCATTGGATTTGTTCACAAATTTTCGACTTTCTGTTCTATTTAAAGCTGATGCCTTTTCTGCTTATTTCCACGTTTTCCTCTTTCTGTCTATGCTGCATGTTGTCATTCCATGTTTTTGGTGGTCTACCTCTTCTTCTTCTCTTCTTTGTTTTCGCTTGCCACACCCTTCTTACCGGTATATCTTCTTCCATTCTATTTAGATGCTCAAACCATCTCAACTGTTGATATATTATTGTTTCACTTGCTGGTTTAACTTGAAGCCTATTTCTTATTTCGTCATTTTTCATTCTGTTCATTCTTGTAACACTCTCCACTTTTCTCAAGTATTTCATTTCAGTTGCTTGTATCTTACTTTTCATTCTTTGATTTAGGTTCCATGACTCGCACCCAAATGTTAGTGTTGGCAAGTGAATGGTTTTGTATACTGTCATCTTTGTCTTCTTTGATATTTCATTTTTGTTAACTATTGTTTTACCGATTGTATGATATACGCTTGCCGCTGCACCAACCCTATTGTTTATTTAAGCTTCATAGCTTCCATTTTACGCTATCAGTACACTGAGATATTTAAATTGTTTAACCTGTTCTATTTGATTCCCATCTATGTATATCGATTTTGATCTGTTCTTCTGTTCTCCTCAATGTCATTACTTTGGTTTTGGATACGTTTATTATATGTGTCCAGATTATGCTGAAGTTTTTGTTAGAACTTCTTAAAAATTTTGGCATGCAAGTTCTATTTTAAATTCCGCAGTATTTTTCGTTGCGTATGAATTTGAATAAAAAATAATCCTACCTTAAAATTTTAATCTCAAATATTCCTTCACTATATTTAATTTTATACTGTCTTACACTTATAATTACGCGCGTCGCTTTATTTGTCTTTTACACCTATTTGTCCTAAGTCACTTCCCGTTACCGTTTTTTTACTAAATTTTTCCGATTTGATCTTTCAACTTTTTAACACACACTTCTTTACGCCGTCTACCCCATATTCTTACTATCGTTTCTTTTACAATAAGTTTTTGTTTTTCCCGTCTTTCCCCGTCTCTTTGCAAACCAGCCTCTATCCGATTACGCATACCACTCTTAATTTTTATTACTATTGTTCATTCAAAACTATTAATTATTTTTAACTTTTTGAACTACAACTATAAACTTAAAATTTAACTATGTGTAACAGTTTTGTTCGCTACTTGCAAACAATATCAAGTCATCCGCAAAAGCACATTCCGTTATTCTACCAGCTACATATTTCTGTATCCTATTTTTGGCTTTTTCATTTCAGTTCTTGTTTCTTTCAATACCTCGTCCATTAGTATCATAAATATAGTACAGGGCTCAGTACTCCACCTTGTTCAGGCTTTCTATCGTGTTAAATTCCTCTGATTTCGAATTACCGTTCTTACATAGTTTGTTGTTTTTCTGTAAATACTCCGTATTGCCTGAATCAAGTTTGCTTTAACATTTCTCTCTTTCAATATCCTCAAAATTTGTCCCTCTGTGTCTCTCTGCTTTTCCCAATTTCAATATTTTTAACGCCATCAAGGTTTCTTCCAATGTGATTTCATCCTCTGTAACGAATTATTGTAATAATCGTTGGCAGACTCCCTTGGAGTCTTTTCCATGTACTCCTATTACCGAGCTTATTAAGGGACGGGCCAAGCACCAATCAATTACCTGGACTGCTGACGCTATCGAGTCTTTAGAAAACTTGAAAAAGTTGTTAGTTTTTGCTTCAATTTTAACAGATTTTGAAAAGCGTTTTTATATACAGTGTGATGCTTCTAACTAAGGGTTGGGTTGAGTGTTAAGTCGGGGGGAAGGCGAAGAGGAACGAGTGATTGCTTGCGCATTCAGAACGCTCAATATTTGGTATAGAGAAATTTCATCCTTATGTAGAGGGTACGTAATTTACCGTGGTGACGGACCATTACAGTTTGTTGTGGCTTTTATTGATGAAAAGTCCCACAAGCAAGCTGGCTCGTTGGAGCGTACGTTTATCGAAGCATTCCTTAACATCCTACATCGGAAGGAAAAATTTAAAGTAGTGCCGGACGCACTATCTCGTGCACCTTTGGAGGTGTCGTCACTTGACTTGTCCGAAGAAAATTTTGATACATGGTATCGGCGCATATTGGCTAAGGTACGCGATCATCCGGTGGATTATCTTAGCTACACCTGAAGACCCTGTCTAGGCTTCGCGACACCGGTTATGCGGTGGGGTTAGCCAGCTGGAAAGTTTACCTGAGCGGTGTATGGTAGCCCTGGTTTGTTTGTAGAGGTCCCTCGTCGTGCTTTTTCCGGAACCTAGTCAGTTCAGTCTCCGACGATGAACGTAATTTTGAAGGCGGATTACGCGAATTTGTAAGGTTCACCGGGGGTTTTGTCGGTATAGTGCCGATGATCAGTTGACTGGCGGTCCACGACGCGTTTTTAGGACCCATACGCGAGGACAAGGCATTTATTCTTCTGCATCCTACTACCTTACCTTATCTAAATCTTACGTGCCCCCCTTTCTATCTCACGCAGACACCTCTCGCACTCCTTTCCTAAAACAAATTATACAGGGCATCGTCAAAAACTAACTTTAAATTATGAATTTTAACTTTGCCCTGTAAGAAATAAAAATAATAAGACTTTCTCTTTCCCAGGACGTAAGTTACAAAGAATAAAAATGCTCCCAATTAACAAGAAATAATACAAAAAACATAAACCAAATATTAATAAATTCAAAATATTAAATACCACTCAATACAACACATAAAATACGACAATATATTCCTGGGAGAGTTGGGTTTATTTTTGTTATTCCTTGATTTTAACATCGATTGGTGAGAATAACAGCGTAAGCTCATAATCGCGACATCTGAGATGAAAATCTCACGCTTGGGATTGCGTTGACTATCGACTGTAGAAGATTTGTGGGTTATTAATGTTGACCAGAATTTATTTTTTATTTTGAAAAAGTTTCTGAGATTCAAGGATGTTGAATGCCTTGATTAGAAGCGAATTTTATGCTGGGGGTATTTATTCAGAATACTCTTACGAGCAATGGGAATGGGTCCCATGAGGTCAATTCTAGATACACCATTGGCAGCGGCCACTGGATGTGAGAGATTTCGTAAGAATCCAGGTTTTTTTTTTGAAAGTACATATTATCCTATGTGGTTCTGTACCAGCCTTTAGGGTAGAAGTCCATTTAACACACTTCAATGGGAAGTTTCTTTGTTTGACTGTTTGAGGCGATTCTCGCTTAGTCACAAAGGTCCTCGTTTAGGCGGATAGTCAGGTAACGCTTCGTTATCTGGTAGAATACCCACCTTTTATTTAGTTTAGTCCTGAGAAAGCTTACAAGAAAGATAAGCGAAACGTCGACGATTACACAGTAGTTTCATTTATAACCCAAAGGTTCAAATTCCCAAAAAAAAAAAAATACCATTGAGATTTAGTTTATAGTTTTGATAAAAAATCATGGGTTAGATCAATATGTAAACCGCTAGGCTCTACAAGCACATCTTGCTACTTTTCGAATATAGAAATAGCAATTTTTTCATTCACTTTTCCAAATTTCATATCTTCGGTATCAATATCAGAAGAATACAAAGATGCTTTTACAAAACCATGGCATGATGTGTGCGGCCGTTTTCTGGCAATTTTACCAAACATCAAGGCTGTTAATCAGTCTTTCCTCTTATTTTTGTACAATGGATTACCAAATTGTCAAATGGTTGCAATAGCTATCCTGTCTCGATCAATAATGGAAATCTGAAATAAATAACTTAATTTATGGTTAAATCACATACTTGGCATAGTATATGTACTATATTATGTATAAAATATTACTTGGAGTGATGGTAAAATTCTTTCACATTCTCTATGAAGCTCTTCACCTTCTAACTGTACATCATCTGCACATGGGCAATAATTTTTATCGGAGGTGGATTTGATTTTTATAATATTATTTTTCCTCCTTTCATTTCGCTCTGTTGCTACTCTTAAATTCCTTGTCTATATATTTTTTAATAATTTTACCAGAACTCGATCCTAAAAAATTTTTTTTTTTCAGTGAAGTGTTATATTTTACTGTTTTTAATATTTACCATAAAAGTTCTTCCATGGACTTATATGCCATCAAATTCCTGAATTGTAGCGTAATCCAGCTAAATTACACCGATTCTGAAAAGATCCTCTGGAAATTAAATTTAACCGTTTTCCAGAATTAAACCTCGAAACAATATTCATAAAATTCTCTGCGTAATTGTTGCTTTCATTATATATTAGTCGAGGGGTCCTTCTTGCAACAACATCTACAGCAGATATAATGTGATGCCACAAACCAGTGTCTTTTAAGTATTCCGTATGATCTGTTTCACTTTTATCATTTTTGAAATAATAAATCTTTACAATTTTCGTGCTTTCCAAAAACGTGATATGGGCCATTTCGCAAGTCTACTCGTAATTCATCAACATTCATGCTATTACTGTTATGTTTTATTGTACATTTCACCGCAGCTTCTAGTCTTTTAATGTATTTGATGTTGACAAATTTTCTTGTAGCTTTTGAAAACTTGGTATCATTAGCAAGACTATATAACACCTCCCCATAATTTTTAACCAGATGGTTTGTGCATTCGACCTTTGTTATAGGTCTGCGTAGAGAACACCTTTCCTAAGTCTGACATAAACACACGAATCATGTATTATCGAGAGAATAGGCCCTGTATAATAGATTCCAATCGATGTTCCTCTATTCCAGTTTCTATGCGTATAGGCCAAATCTTTTTGTGGCTATCTTGTATGCCTTACCCCAAACGTCATTATCAAGCTCATTAAGTAGTCCTTCCCATTTTCCCTGTTTTTGCTTGTCATGATGGCCTTTGACAGGCTTTTCCTCGCTTCACGCAGGCTCGCCTGACGATTTTCTTTGGCTTCAGAAAGTCTCGCCACCGCTTTGTAGTACAATCTTCTTGCCTTAGTACAGCTTTTACGGAGTGCCACAGTTAAAAAGTTATGTAGTTATGTAGCAAATGAATTTCGACGGATGTTCGGTAATGTAGACGAACTAAGATCTCAGGGTAAAGATGTAGGTGAAGTGGCAGTACTAAATCTTCCGGAACGAAATATTTACTACCTCATAATCAAAGGTGATCATTACGGAAAACCATCTTACGAAACTTTATTTGATTCGTTCACAAATTTACTCGATCTATGTTTGCGGAATAAAGATTTTAAATTAGCCATACCTAAATTAATTTTTGAAATTGATGAATTGGACTGGGATACAATCATTCACATGATAAGATTTATTTTTAAAGATACATCAATCGAGATTTTAATATGTAATCATGATCAATCTAATCATGAAGTATACACCATTAATGAAGAACCACCAATGATTCCCTCATGGGATAGGGAGCAAATAAAGCAAGAACAAGATAAGGACTCTTTTTGTAAATTGATAGTTCAAGATATCATTCAAAATAAAGGCGATGATCTCAATTTCTATTTAGATAGCGATAAGATTTTATATAAAACCGATATAACTCAACAGGACCGATTAGTTATTCCCCGATCGTTTATTAGAAAAGCTATCCATGATTTCCATAACTTACCATTGGCAGGTCACCCTGGTCAAACAAAAACCTTAAAGTTTGTTCAAAGTAGGTTATACTGGCCAAACATGAAGAAAGACGTTAACCAGTACGTGACAGCTTGTCACAAATGTAACCAACGAAAGACGTCCCCCCATCTAAAACCAGCCCTCTTGCAAGAATTCCCACAATTATCTGAACCATTTGAGAGAACGGCGATGGATGTCGTAGGTCCGCTAGTTACTTCTGACAATGGAAACAAATATTTGCTAACTTTTCAGGATCACTTCTCAAAGTACCCAGAAGCAATACCTATCCCCAACCAATCGGCTGAAACTATTGCGAAAGCTTTCACAACTCAAATTATCGCTCGGCATGGTGCACCTAAACAGCTAATTACTGATCAAGGTGCAAACTTCGTGTCAAAATTATTCAAGGAAACCTGTAAACTCTTGCACATTGATAAAATACAGACTACGGCTTACCATCCTCAATCGAACGGGGTGATCGAACGCAGCCACCGAGTATTCAAAGATATAATATCGTGTTATACTTCCGATTCTCAGAAGGACTGGGACGAATGGATACCCTTTGTTTTATTAGCGTATAGGGCCCACATTCATAGTTCGACAGGGTACTCACCGTTTTTCTTGATGCACGGACGCGACATGGTTTTGCCGTTTGACGATATTCTACGGGCAAACAGAATCAAACATGACGTTAGTACGAACTACCCGTCTGAAATGATGAGTAGGCTAAATAAAGCATTCATACAAGTCAAAAAGAATATGGAAGATAGTAGTCGAACTCGAGCCCAAACTTTTAATAAGAAAGCGAAAGAACGAAAGTTTGAAGTCGGTGATCTGGTGTATTTACATGATCCAGCTCATAAACTGGGTATTTCAAAAAAACTAACTAAACCATGGGTAGGTCCATTTAGGATAATGGAAGTCATAGGTCCAGTTACGTACCGCATCAGAAAAGTAGGAACTAGAAAGGAACAAACCGTACACATAAACCGTCTAAAACCTTTCCTAAGTAATAACATTGAACCTACTAAAAATAATAACAATAGCATAACCCATGAACCTGATGTGTACAGTTTCGAAGAAAATTCCGATTTAGATGTAGACCCAGAAACGCCTTACACGATTATACCCCACTATTACTTACCCACTTTACCACACTCAAATGAGCCAGAAATTCAACAAATGTCACCTGAACCAGAAATTCAACAAATGTCACCTGAACCAGAAATTCAGCAATTGTCACCTGAACCAGAAATTCAAACAGAAAATGAATCAAGTTTGGTGAACGAAAAAGTCGAGCAATCACCTTTTAGGCTTTCAGAGCCAAATACCACAGATATGGCCCTCCCTCTTCCAGTACCCAATACTTCAACTCACGAAGAAGTTCAACCCAGACGTTCCGAACGAATTCGTACCCAAAATATCTTACCTGAATTCTCATATTACTAATTAAATTTGCTCACTAATAACAAATTAACAAAACAAAAAAAAAAAAAAGAAACTAACTTATTAATTTAATCTAACTCACTTTAACAAAATAACCATTTATCATAAATAACACCAACAACATTTTTTTGTATATAATATTTTATAAGATGATTCACCAAAATGAGTCGATGGATAGAATTGTTCATTTCAAAACTTTTTATTATTCTGTAATTAAGTAATCCCATGTACATATGCACATTATATATTACGTCTATTAATTATGTTAAATCTTTAAAACAAAGCATGCATTAAATCAAACTATCTCATCTATAAAGATACGTCAATCGAACTCGAGTCAGAAAGGCAACAACCACCTAAACATGAAGACAACGACAACACTTGTGTTGATTTTTACTGTCGCGATGTGTTATCGGCAACAGAAAATTGATTCTTCGTCGGGTTTTTATATCGAGAAAGAAGCCGACGCGTACGTAACAACGTCATATTGGAAAATCGTCCAATACGTAGATCTAGCACAACTCAAGGCGTTCCAGCAAGACAATGAAATGGCGCTAAACAACCTGAATGAGACAATTCAAACTAAACTCAACTCCAAGGCAGTAGGAAATTTTTTTTCTACACCCCTATTACCACAACTACAATCGTTAGAAATATTGAATTTGGAATGTAACAACATTTTGGATGAGATGCTTGAAACAACCCCAACCAGGACAGAGAGGCGAAAGAGGTACCTGCTTAACATGCTAGGATCCACCATTAAATGGATATCGGGAAATCTAGACGCAGAGGATGGCGAATATTATGAAAAAAACATACGCGCACTCAAAAAGGACAACAAAGCTACTCGAGACATGTTAAACCATCAAGTATCTGTAGTTACCAGTACCGTTGACATGTTTAACCAAACTGTAGATCGACTGAAGGTAAACGAAGAAAGGTTACAAGGAGCACAAAGGGAAATAATAATTGCTATCAAGAGAGCTATTATCGACCAACACCACACCGACACCCAGGTTGAAACCCTTTCCATTATTTCACAATTACACGAAGGATATAGTATCATTTTACAAGAGTTAAATCAACTTAGGGAAGCAATAAGCTTCGCAAGGATCAACGTCCTACACCCATCCATTTTAAAACCCGATGTATGTCTAACCCAGCTAAAACTCATCGCAAACCAAGTAACAAAGACTAAGTTACCCGTAAAACCAACTCAAGCGAATTTACCCCTCCTTCAAAAAATAGCAGACATATCTGCATATCAATCACACAACAAAGTTGTTTTCATCATAAAAATTCCGTTAGTCGACATAAAACCTTATTTCTATTACCACATTTTCTCTCTTCCGGCACCATCAAAAGTACCTTACCTATTCACCACTGTAATATCCGTATCTCCGTTCGTTGCCATAGCTGAAGATAATTCACGTTACTTCATACCTGTGAGGTGTTTACATATGTTAAGTGACTTATTATTATGCGAAGTTACTACAATACACACGATAAATAAGGAGGCACCTTGCGAAGTCCAACAGATACTGCACACGAATAATTATGGAAAATGCGAAGAAAACCAAGTGATCTTAAAAGTAAAGGAAAATAAGATACAAAAACTTCATCACGGGAAGTGGCTTATATTTATTGTAGAACCCACAATTGTATCAGAAACCTGCGAAAACACTCCAGCCACTCATTTGACCGCAGATAAGTCAATCGTATTGGAGACTAAATCCGACTGTTCAATACGTGTCGGGGAAATAACGTTAATGGGAGAGAGTGAAAATTCAACGATCTTAAAAAGAGAAACAATGGAACTACCTGCAACATTAAGAGAATTGAACATAGAAGAAATTGGAGATCCATCAAGATTAGAACCGGCGGAACTCAAACATATCAATCTCGACGCTTTAGATAAAATAAAGGACCGTATGGTAAAAGTTAAAACGACTTCAGGAGAAGACCAAACACCAGTTTTCGACCGATATGTCCCGTGGTTCATCTGTGTACCGATAATAATTATCTTGCTGACCATCATGTGTTATTGGAAGTGTGCGCGAAAGTGTAAACTAACAGACGTGCAGACGAATAAACTTTCTTTCGACAGAATCGTTGACTGTATGAACTGCTGTGTTTGTGCCCGTAAAAATAAACTGCCCGTACCGCAAGAAATGGTACAGTTACCAACACCACAACTTTCTGAACCAATACCAGAAATAAAACCCTCAGTGAAAATAGACACAGTGAAACCCGAACGACGTAAAGACACTGCGAAGTGAACGAAAATCAAGGTTTTTATTTTTATTTTCAATTTTTGTCAAATAATTTAATTTAATTTTCAACTAACATTTAAATTTGTTTTATATTAGTATTTTTTCTTAATGTCTTCTTAAAAAGGAATGCGTATCTTCAATACGCCTTCTTTTTTTTTGCAGGGGGTGATGTAGTAACCCGCCTTGCTTTAGTTAAGCTAATTACAATTAAGATAGCACACACTGAATAAACTCCCCGGATGTAAATATTTTCAAAGCAGATCGACTTCAGAACCATAAAAAATAAATTGATTTAATTAAATAACTTAAAACCAAATAATAATAAATTATTTGCGAATAAAATAAATAATGTCCTAAAGCCGATCCTGCAGCTACGATAAGAGATACTGTGTTATCACAACGTACTTTAGCAGAGAAAGTATTTGCATCCAAAAGGACCTATTAACATATCAATTATGATTACGATATAATAATTACCTGAGATAATTAATTTTGTAAAACCAGTGACCCTCAACTTTTGTTAACAATGTACATTAGAATAACAAGTTTTAGGTCACCGGTTTAGGGCCACTGTAAAATTTTAATTAAGCAAAAGTTGGAACCATTAGCAAAAGACTTTGGTTCATCCGATAAGAGTTATTTTCAACCCTTATCGATGGCACTGAAAGGGATATATATAAACCCCAAAAAATTGATAGACACCAGTATTTTCTTTTTACTCAGAGGCTACTGAGAACGTTAGTAAGTCCTTGTTCAGGAATAACTTAGTGTGTTTGGTTGAACTCAGTGTTGTGGTTTTAGTTTTGTGTGTTAGTTTTAGTTTTGTTTGTGGGTGAGTGATTTGTATTCACACGACAGCCCAGGCAACATTTTGTAAGTTTTTAAACAATTTAACAGTTGGTCATATGTATTTTATTTTTATATATTTTTTTATATTATTATAACTCATGTTATAATTTTTTTTTCACTTTTATTTTTTTTACTCTACTTTTGTAGAGTAAAGATCGTAAATTTTAAACTTGATTTGTATTGATTTTCTTTTGTATTGAATTTTCAGGTTATTTTATTTTTATATTTGCTTTCCTCTTTTGTATTAGATTTTTATGTGATTTTGGTTTATGGTGTTTACGAGATACATATATTTTTCATTTTTTGTCATTAAATCATTAAATTCGTCAAATTTTAAACTGTTTTCTTTAATTGCGTTGTGTGGAGGTCTTGTTTACATTTCCCTACGCCCCGAAGTAAAATCTACAGTCACCTAATTAATTGAGTTTTCATCGGACCTCAAGAAATCAAAGTCCGGTGTGGTGGCAGCGAAAATCGTCTCAATTAATTTATTAATTGAGGGGGAAAATTAGCGATCGGGGATTCATATTTTTTTTTTAAACCCCACAAGACCCGATTCGCTACACGGTATTAACGGCTATTATAAAGCTACATAAATATTGTAGTTTGCGTTATTTACATTGGAAATCTTGTTTTTTAAATCAATTTGGTTTACATTAGTTAATTTTGTAATTTAAATGATAGTTAATGGTAATTATATATAGAAACACTTAAAAAAAGACTGAAATACACTTAATTCATAATTTATTCAATGACCAGACTTGCTATGACACCCGTAAACACTTCAATTCATACTACTACATTTACTTTTCAGGATTTAATCCATATTGCTTAAAAAAAACACTAAAAACTTAGTACACACTCAAAGCGAAAAAACGCCGAATACCGCTTATGCTAGTTACTGCTAAGGACACTACGTGGCGCTTCACATTTTGTAAAACGCGAATAATAACTAGAAAATTTAGGAAACTCATTTATAGATTTTCTTGTATAAAAATTCAATAGTATTTTTATAATTTATTAATACGTAAATTTTAAATTAACCGCGAGGTAAAATTATTTGAATAAAACAGAATAATAAATTTTAAGTATTTAACTTTTATGTGGACGTAGCTACTACTTTGGATTTTTAATACAAAATTCTATTTGAATAAATGATATCACGTAGATATGTATTGTAGTGGAACATTGTTTGAAGCAACTTCCTTTTCTGCACTCTTTATTTTGCTCCGGTCCAGCTCTAAAATTATGTCGGAGGGGGTTCCTTTTAAAAATTTTTGCAACTGCAAAATTTTATTGCCTTATATGAAGCCGGCTATGCAAATGTGGCTTGCACACGTATCAATTTTAGTCAGAATATTCATAAATAAATTTTAAATTTCTCACCATTCTACTTTTTTCATAAAAAAAACACAATCGTCGAAATCACAATTTCACTTTTTATTTAACTTATCAAAAAAGGCCCAAAATATAGACTCCAATAATAATGTTCATATATCAACGGGTCTACACACGTTGGCTTACGGCATCAAAAAGCAATTTTTACAATTTAACAATCAACAAATACCAACTTAAACTTTTCAAAACACGAAAAACAACAAATTTAGAAAATTAACAAAAGCAATAAAAATCAATTTGTTTCACCACAGTATGAATGTCCTAATTTTAATTGAAGACAATGTTATGTTTAATTTGGAATTTAGATGAATAACAGAGCTGAAATGTATAAACGATACAGATCGAAGATAAAAAAAGTTTTGAAGATTCACTATTAGTGATCGACTATTAACTCCACATTTAATTACAAAAGCACTTCAAAATTAATTTCAATCTCTTTTTTTTAATTTGAAAAAACTGTAACACATTAATCAATTGATGAGTGGTGTTAAACCAAACAGAATCTCCCATTCATAAGAAAAGAATAAATAGTCGTTGTGGTTTTAAAGTGTTTACTAACAAATATAAGAATTTAAACATGATATCGTTTACAGCTATTTACAAAAGTGTTAATTAATAATTCAAGAAAATGCTGATTAAGTTATCTTTCAATCTTTCTTATTATCTAACAGATCCATAAAATGTTCCAGCTGCTGCCTCTGCGAAATCTACATTAAATTTTGACAACTTATTTTTTGACAGTAAAACTGCAAGTTCTGATGCAATCAATGCAAGCATGAGAACCGTAAGTTTTATTATAATTTAAAAAATTTCATTACTTTCATTAATTTAGTAGATAAGAGTAATTAATAATTGATTTGATTTCTAATATTTTTTTCAGGAAGCACCTTGAATTACCTGCAATAAAGTAGTATTACTTTTACCAATCCATCTGGATATTTATTTTTTCCTTGACAAATACCAGCTGCGTCAAGTGATATTTTGGAAGTGGCTAATTTGCTTCAAATGTTTGGAAAGTTTGTCGCGAGGATTAGTCAGTGGGAGTTCCTTCTTCCAAGTGCCGGTACAACTGGAAACAAAAATCCAACATTTTGGGCAAAATCTCGGATAATTTGAGTGCGAAGCCTGAGGTTGTATTTGTATTACTTTTGTAAACTCTTACTAGCTACCGATGAGTATTTTTTTTTTTATTTCTAATCTGGGGCCTATTTTTCGTGAAGCAGTGGTTTCAAATTTTTGGTCACTGTAGTGACATCCAAGAATAATCGTCGACGTAACCGAATTTTCGTTTGAGTTATTTTAATTTTTTAACATCTCTACCGAATAACTACTGGTGTGACAGCTGTTTTTTTTTATCTCTGATATTTAGAGTGAATAAAAAACATCCTTCATAATATTTTTATGATGTTGTTTTATTTCGGGGAAGCTGCCCTTGTCTGTGATTAAATGTGATTAATAACTAAATTAAAATGAGTATCGAATAGAGTGAAACGAGGGGCACTCATTGGCGTATTTAGCAATTACGTATAGGGGGGTCCTGGGATCGAGCAGTAAAACCAGAACATTTAAAACTGGAGCGAAGCGAGTCGCCTGGCATACAGCATCGCAAGCGTTTCATTGGTTCACTGTCACGGTGTCCTCGTAGTGGCAATTCTTATCGCCCACAGAGAATGACTGCTTCAATAATAGGTATTAGCTTCTGTTTATTTTTCTAACTAAAACCCGCTTCCTTTCTTGAATCGAACAAACTCGTTTGAGCTATGAGTTCCAATGCATTATTCCAGTTTTGATATGGTTTCTTAGAAAGTGCGCCTAGTTGTTGGCTGCATCTACCGGCTTGCGTTGGGACGAATAAAACACAGAACTTGCAAAATGCTCCATCAACTTTTGGTAAATAATATAACCACTTGAAGTCGTATAACCAATTATAACAAAATTTTCTTTGTTTGTTATTCTTATTTGTGTAGGGAAAATCGTATGAAGCATTATTAGGCATCCATACATCTTCTAGAACATCGCATTTAGTAACGTCATTCAATTGTTTGTCTAGGAAATTTATGATATCATATTTTTTTACAGTTTCTAGCTGTGCTTGAATTGGGGTTGACACACAAACGGCAGTGTTTTACATACCACCAGTTTTAGAATTTTTTGAGTAGTATCGAACACTGGGATAGTTGTTCCTTTTTTTAATTTCAGACATAACAAATCACTCTGATATGTATAACCTGGCACGAGTCGGGTTATAAACAATAATACTTAACAAACTCACGTCAAGCTAGCACCCCCACCTTTTCAAAATTAAAAATTTTATATAGGACTATAATGTATTTACGTACTAATTTTGGACAGTATTCGCGAATTTTGGACGACAACAGTTTTGCGATAAAAGATAAATCTTTGGTGGGGGTACAGGTTTGATGTCAAGCTAGCACCAGAGGATTCGCCAAAGTTTCTTAGCTCAGTCCTCTGATGAACATCAAGCTGTGGATCAAAATACTTACAACTTTCCTTAACAACGCAATGGAAAAAGTGATGCAGCTTAATGCGCTATCACTCCAATCAGCATATGAGCCGTACTCCCACTGTTTCCTTGCATTGGAAATGCATTTAGTTTCATTGCATTTTATAACACTGCAGTAGTAAAATCCACCCCTGCTCTGGTTATAACTTGCTCTATGTGATATCACATTACGTTAAAATCACGTGAAGGTTGCATGCATTTATTGACATGCACATCGTCGTTCACATGAACACACTATACATAGCCTTAAACAAAAAACGCTGCGCGCATAAGCAGGTTAATACGTTATCAACTGCCAGGCGCTGTTCAAAATTTTGCTATTTTTATGATGAAAGAAATCAGGATTTAAAAATCATTCAGAACTTTAAATATACAAATAAAAAATAATTGTATGTTATTTAATATATTGATTAGTTACAGGGGGGCTCGCCCCCCCCAAATTTTTGAAATCGAATTACATACGAAAGTAAGTGGATTTATTAAAAAAAAAAAAAATATTGAAAAATATAACAGATCTGGGGGTTAAATTAAATCGCAAAATAGAGCAGTTAAAACTTGACTTAACAATAAAAATAAAGAAACAGGACGTACCACTAAATCAAACTAGAACAATTGTAAGGAATAGCTTAGCTTCGGATATAGAAGCAAACGCAAATTTTTTTTAAAATGTCATAGAAATACAAGAATTAAAATCAGTTTATTATGAGAAAATGAAAGAAATTGACAACAGGCTTAGAGGTGTAACAAAAATGGGCGGAATAAACGACATAATAAAGTAAAAACTGTAGGAAAAGAAAAACAAATCCTTGAATAGTACTTACCTAGTGAAATAACAAATGATGAAAATATGAGGAAGGAAATTCAAATTAAAGTCCAATAAACGATAAAGAATAAAAATAGGGAATTAGAAGAAGGTGAATCAAATAAATTAGAAGAATTTGAGGTGTGGATGAAGAAAAAAGACTTCTAATTCATTCATGTACAAAACAAAAAGAAAATAAGTCAGTTAAATATATATATTTATTGATAAGTATATAAATATTTATATATTTATATAATTAATTTAGATAGGATTAGTTCTTAACATGTGAAATTACATAATGAAATATCTAAATAATTTTCATGTTACAATAAAATGCAAAAATTAAATAAAATTGAATTTTAACTTAATTATTATAAAATACATTGAATGATAGTTAATGACACTATTGTTCGATCAAGCGTGTTTCGTTCTTTAGATACTCAACAGTGTTTATTTAAAATAAAATTATACCTACCTTGATGCCAAATCAATAAAAACAAAAACAAATTTTTTTTAATTTTTAAAAATTCTTAATAGACTTTTTAACTTTGCTAGCTCTTTCATAATATTATCTGATGAGTATCCAAAGAACAAAACACGCTTGATCGAACAATAGTATAAACTATCATTTATTATATTTTTTAATAATTGCGTAAGTTAAAATTCAATTTTATTTAATTTATGCATTTTATTGTAACATATTATTATAAATCATTTAGATATGTATTTCATTATATAATTAATTTATAAAAATTTACTTAATATTAATTTTTTGACCAAGTTCCCCTTATTGAATGATATTTTAAGTGCATATAAACAACTACCGAGTGCAAGCTAAATATAAAGATTTTTGTTGACTTCATAATTTTGTTAATTATTATCTCCATACATACTTTTTAAAACGGTGAAATAGGACATAGAAGTTTTCAATACCTACAAATATAATATTATGAAGAAACATACAATAATTTATTATAGTTGTGTGACATTTCTTACAATCACAAAAGTGTCTAGAGATATAATTGAAAATTTTCCAATAGTTAAATAAAATGGTCGCTTGGTTCTTTCCATTATAATATACAACGTTTTACGTACTGATGGCCCACATACCCTCCAATTTGACAAATAACATGCATCTCGAATTTTTTCGCTCTGCAATGTAATCTTGATAAAATCTTATCAACTCGAAATTTTCATGAAATAATATTTTTTAATTTGTTTTTTTTACCTCGAGAATAATTTCGTTGCAATGCCAGTATACCACAAACACTTGTGCAAGATCAGCTATAAACAAAAATAAACATCTAAGAAAATCTGCACTAGCAGGTGATGCCTAAAACAACATTATTAATTACAAATTTTGTTTTATATTTATTATTTTAGAAATAATAAAATTACATACAAAAATGAAATTTAATCCAATTAAACCTGTCGCACATAAAGTAATGCAATATTGAACAAGAAATCCTAATGCATATTTAGCTTCTACCGATTCGATAAATCTGAAAAAAATAAAATATAAAAGATCTTCTTGATAACATTTGGATTTTGTTCTATTAAACCTTTCGATTGCATTGTGGCGCTTGACACATTTATTCAATTTGTACTTGACCATTCTATCGTAATACCGCCTTTCTTCTTTGGAGAGATTCATTTCTGATGGATAATAATCGACTGCGTGGATTATTTCTTTTTGCAAAACTTTAAGTTGAGCGATTCCTACTGATACAAAAATCAATACTAGTCCTTCAAATGCTCCAATAATAAGTGAACCAAAAAGACAAGCTGCTGTAAAACATAACCACACAATTGAATACAATACTGGCTGGCTTAAATCAGTTTCAATAGGAAATGGACGTGGATTTCTATCGTATCCAAGAGCAAATTCCGATATTACGACTGATATCCCTGCATTTACGAAGACTACAACCAACGTATTAAACAATTTCGTACTAAATTGTATTTTATCTTGTAAGTCGAAGTCAAATTCATCATCGTGGTAAAGTAAAGATGCATCTTCCAAATTGGAGAGAATCTCGAAGAAAAGTGGCTTATGTGTTAATAAAAACCATACTTTGAATGCTGCGTGACCAGCAACCAACATCAAGCACAATGCGTAACTGCCTGTTTCATAAGAGCCTTCTTTAAAATCTTGTACGCCTTTCACTATCAGATTTACTATACAAACAGCACAAAGAATAAATAAACTTAATCCTCGTAAGTTGTATGAAAAAGATTGATGGGTTTTTGGCCATATTCCAATAAATTGCATTACTCGTTTTGGCTGCTCTAACACGGCATTTGCATTAAATTTTTTCATGATTCTTCTTATTAATAATATATAATTAAATATTCTTCATTATTAATTAAAAAAATTTTTATTATTAGTTCTTCTTATTCGAAGAGATACAAATATAAATAATGTTTCTAGTGTTTACTCGTATCAAGCCACAAATAAAATGAATTGTAACATCTAGCATCAAACAGAATTTACAATGTAAGTTATTGTATATTAAAATATTGTTAGAACTGCATTAGAAGTTGCACTCATGAATTGATTATACTCGTAGTATACTGGGGAACATACAGGCTGGGACACTGGAACATTATTGAAATACGAAATTGAAGGTATCTGGTCGACCAGGTAAATATTAATTGCTCTTTATTAGGTAGCTACTGCAAATTTTTTTAAATAAAATTTAATAATTTTTAAAATAAATTAAATTTAATATCAATGGTATTCTACATACTGAACAAAATAAGTAAAGATTAAAAATAGTTTTATTAAATTAAGAACCTATTAAAAAAATAAATAAAATTTGAGGTTCCAAAAAAGATTTCTTCGTCTTTTCCACTGAATTCACACTGAGCTCACTTTGGTACAATATTTTTTTATCAAAATAAAAAACAATAACAATGATTAAAGTAGATTTAATTATTTATTTTTTAAATTTTTTCTCTTAAAGTAAAATGGCTGTGCTGAACGTCACACTCAATAACGTCGCGTTCAAAATTTTTACAAATAGCGACACTTCGGAGCGTCGCGTCGCTCCTATAAGCTGTCAGATAGGAGCGACGCTCCAAAGTGTGGCCGTGTGTAACACTTTTGAACTCGGCACTATTAAGTTTGGCGTTCAAAAGCGTCCAAAACAATGTGTGCGTCTGTGGGCACCTTTAGCTGAGGGATATGTCCTTAAACTCAATTTTACAGGAGACACAGGAAAAATTTTTTGATCTGCCAATCTGTTACTGTTAAAAATATTGATAAAATATGATAAAAATATTGTTGCGAATATTCTCTTCCAGTAACTTAAAGAAGAGACGTTCTACGATACGAGACTTCCTGAATTTATAAATGATAAACTTATTCTTTTTAACTGTTTAAAAATTTATTTTCTGTAAAATGACACAATTATGATTTAAATAGGATACTAAACAGTCTACATTAGGTATATTATAAATTTAAATACATGTACACATCATTGCAACCTGGACGTAGCGTTTTAAAATAGTATTTAAAAAATCAAGATCTAATGCCGAGAAAGATATGTAAGAATAGCAATAGAAGATACCGATTATGATTCTGCATACAAATTCTTTAAAACGGTTAAATATGACACCGATAACTGTAGTAACTAAAAATATTATACCAATATTAACATAAAAAATTATTTAAAATTATAATTAAACTTACTGCAACAAAGTATTCTAACGATATGATACTAAATTTTCCTGCAGTTATATGTAAAGGCCTCTTACATCTTTCCATTATAATATATAAAGTTTTGCACACAGATGAATTACATCGCCACCAATTGGAGAAATAACAAGCATCTCGAACCAATTCACTCTAAAAATTTAATAATTTTCTCTTTCATACAGCATTATAACTAGGTATATAGGCAAGCTTCTAGCTGTTGAAATTAAATGTTCTTATTTAAAATTAAAATATTATGTATATGATATTTAAAAAAAATTTTCTTTCCCTTTAACATAATACATGTTAACAATAATGAAATCAAACGAAGACCAGTTCAGTTCCGTGGGACAACACCTCTAACTAGGAACATTGAACAGTAGTTTATTTAACAACAGATAAATTGTTGTATGGTCTGAAGTTTAGATAAACTTACAGGAATACCTTTTATTATTAATATTTATGTATTACCTACATACCTGATTAATAATTTCTGTGCAAGGTATACATACAAGTATTAACTGGGCTAAATCGCCGCAGCAAAATAGTACTTGTTTTGTAAAAGGTACGCTTGTTGGTGAAACCTAAAAAAATAAAAAAATTAATGTTCTTATTGTTATTTAACAGGGGAAAGTATCCTAATATAATAGCATGGTCGATATATCGACATATTATTTGGCAAAATTTTACCCCGAAAAAATGTTATTCTGCGTCCCCTAAAATCTTTATTATATAACTTACAACTACAAGAGTAAACCCAATTAATCCGTTTACACCTACAGCTGTTAGCATTTGCATCAAATATACATAAGTGAATTTATCTTTGATCGATGATATGTAGCTAAAACAGAATAATTGATTTTCAAAAAAAAAATATTTGTTTTGTTACCGTTCAATTGTGTTATGACGTAATATGCATTCTTTGAGTAATTTATTTACCAATTCATTGTAGTATTTCCTTTGATCAATACTTAATGATCCTGATGGATATGAGTCAATCGCTTGTATTATTTGTTTTTGTAAAATTTGAAGCTGGACTACTCCAAGTGATAAAAACATAAACATTAATCCTTCGACGGAACCGATAACATAACCAGCATGAAAGCCTGCTGCAAAATAGTAACTCCAACTGGAAATATACGTTAGTAAATTATCATTATTTTGGGAAACGAGAATGCTAACAATTCGAGGACAAAATCGATATTCAAAAACAAAATCATTTAACGCAGTAACCAAACCACCCGTTACGCAGGCTACTAATTGAAAATTAAATATGACTTTCGTGATAACCAATCTTTTTCGCAAGTAAATATCAGAACCATCTTCGTGCGATGTTACTGAAGAATCGGTCAAACTGTCGATTATTTTATAAAATTTCGGTTTCTGTATTTGTAGAAACCATACTTGAAATACAGCATATCCTGAAGCCAACGTTGTGCACACCATAAAGCTTCCATCTACATAATTTTCATTATTGTAGTCCCGAACACCTTGTATAAACGACAGAATAGTAAGAGAACCGGTTAAAAATAAAGATATAATTCCTCTCATTTTATACCAAATCGTTGGTGATTTTTCTGGCCAAAATCCGAGAATTCGCATTGTATTTTTTGAGTTTTGTAGAATAACGGTAATATCAAACGGCTTCATTAAAATCTCAAAAATATTTTAATTTATTATGGCGAGGTTAAGATGTTTTGGTTTCTATTAACAAAGTGAGGAATATAGAAGAAGTGCTTTGTTCATTATCTATCTGTATTAATTATTAAAAATTGATTATTAATTATTGAATAATTGATTGAAAACTAATCGGATTACAAAAAACATTTACCGAAACGGAATTAACATGCTTTTAATGATTAAACAACTGCTCTACTTAATTTTTATGTCTAATAAATAATTCGGTTTAGATTTAACTATACTTCATTAAAAGCATTAATGTAACAGTGTATAGCCTTTGAATAATAATAATAATAACTATATTTTACACGACAAATTAAAAGTAATTGTTGAACCAAGTTAACACATGGAAGAAATCGACGGCAATGGATTTAACTAAATTATATTATATTTAGTAAAAGAACCATTATTTAAAATTTACCATTAATACAAAAGATAACAAATACAAATTAGAATACAAAAACTGGTCAAAAATGTAACCAATGGCGTATTCGGTGTAGGTATACGTTGCACTGACATCATGCAATTTGCATTCAATTATGCATAGGAACTGAGGGGCAGTAGGTAATGCTAACTAAATGCAAATTGCATGTTGGCTTTCACCGAATACGTCATTAGTCATTGAGTCTGTAACCTATTACCACTATTACCATCTATTACATACTCAGTGTATGTTTGTAAGATCGGAGAGGTCCGTCGTAAAACTTAACATGTCTCTATACCGTGCTGAACTATTACTATACGTTTGGACAACTTGAGGACCACGTCACTGTGACGTGTGTTCGAGTATTCTTCTGTTACAATATATTTCGTTGTTTGATTGGGTCTTCTAAAAAAATAACCCCCATTTTCTGTACTAGGAAACTTTGCCACGTATAATCAAAAGGACGATGCAGTGTTACCAAAGATTTTAATTACACAATGGTCACCTGCCTGAAGAGAATCGAATTCTTGATCTAAGTGTCCATCTTCATCTTCAGCTTCACTAAGAATAAGATCTTGCTCACTTTCCTGAAGTGAATAAGTGACACTTTCATCACTCGGGGAATCATTGTTTTCTCTCTGCTTGCGTTTAGCTTTTTTATTTTTCTCATTTTTATTTAACTCCTTATTTCTCTCTTTTTTCGCTGGCGCTCTTCAAGTTTCTGTTTCTTCTTTATTTCATTTTCTTCTTTCTCCTTTTTGTTTGAGATATTCTTTACTTGTTAGAATTTCACAGTTATTTACAATGTTTCTTCGTTTCTTTGGTTTCTCAGATTTTTTTTCACTTCTGATCATATCTAAAGGCAAATCTTCAAATGTTTTGCGCTTTAGTGAGTAGTACTTCCGTTAATGGCCCTGCAGTGAGTAGTCCTTCAGTAGATGGCCCTGCAGAAGGTGGTCTTTTAGTCAATGGCTCTGCAGTCGGGGATACTTCCCATGGTGACCCTGGAGTCAGTGGTCCTTCAGTCAATATGGCCCTGCAGTTGGTGGCCCTGTAGAAGGTTCTCCTTCAGTTAATAGCCCTGCAGTCGGCGATTCTTCCCGAGGTGGCCCTGCAGAAGTTAGTAATTCAGTTGATGACCCTACAGTAGGTAATCCTTCAGTCGATGGCCTAGCAGGAGGTGGTTCTTAAATCAATGTCCTTTCAGCCGATACTGTCAATAGAGCATCAGGATGCGGTAAGTTTTTCTTGTACCTTTGCAGATCTCCATGGTTGAAAACCGACTCGGAAATTGCCTTCTTGTTCGGCCCTTTCAGTTCTGGGTTGTAGTTCATGGTCTTTCAGGCCACCTCGTTGTCATGACATACACGGGACTTAGTTCAGTTAAACAATGAGGACTATTGTTCATAAATCCTTCCACTTTGTGTAAGTTATCACACCATAGTAAATTATTGTTGTGGGTAAGAAGTCGAAGAAACTTGGTTACCTCGCAAACGTAACGTTCACTTATATTGGCTTGTGGATGCCTTATGGCACAAAATACCACCTTTATACCTTTATCTTCCCAATGCATTCTGAATCTCAGATTATTAAAATAGGTAGCATTGTCGGCTAAAATTGTTTTCGGATTAATGACTGTCGTGCTAAAATCTTCGAGGAGTTCGATGGTTTGCTCGGTTGTGCATGATCTAGCCAAGTCTTCTTTAAGCCGATGTGTCCATATGCCTCATGGAGTTCCTTACAAATGATTTTTGTTAAATCTTTATCTATGACGTAGACTTCACTGTTATTAATGTTTTTGATCAGTAAACCGTTTATTATTTCATAATCCTTGTACTTGTTATTGTTTAATTTGACCTTTTCCTTTATCTCATTTAAAGAATCTTCTTTTTGAGCTTCTGTTATGCATCTTATTGTAAATGGTTTCTTGCCTGTTTGCAATCTGTTCAATGCAATTAAAACTTCTTTAATTTTATTACCACTTTCGGAATCTTTCCTACTGAATGCATCCGCTATGACATTGTCTTTGCCTTCAATGTTTTTGATAGTAAAATCGTATTCTTGAATATAAGTAGAGACCAACGATAAATCCTGTTATTCGAAAATTTTGTCGTCATTAGAAACGATAACGCAGCATGGTCCGATTGTATCTCAAACTTTCTCCCAATTAAATAAAATCTTAATTTTTTGAGAGCAAATACAATTGCCAACATCTCTTTTTCGCTTACTGTGTAGTTAATCTCGCTTTTTCGTAGAGTTCTTGAAGTGAAACAAATGGGAATTTCAATATCTTCTCGCATTTGTAGAAGTGCTGCAGATATGGCAAAACTCGACGCATCAGTTCTAAGAATGAACTCTTTGCTAAAATCTGGGTGTAACAAACTCATATTTTCAAACAACATATTTTTCAAATAAACGAATGTCGTTTCATGTTCTTCCGTCCATTTCCATTTAACGTGCTTTTTCAATAAATTCAACAAAGGTAATAATTTTTCTGAGTAATTCGGTACAAATCTTTTGTAATAATTAATTACTCCTAGAAATCCTAGTAAAGTTCTGAGATTTCTTGGTCTCGGATACTCTTTAATTTCTTCCAATCTCCGATTATCTATTTCCACCTTGTTCGATGTCACAATAAACCCTAAATAATTCTCTTTATTTTTGAAGAATTGACATTTTGTTACGTTTAATTTTAACCCAGCATCATCTAATGCTTTCAATATTATTTCAAGATGCCTTTTATGTTCTTCTTCATCTTCACTAAAAATCAAAATATCGTCAATATAATGTACGCAAAACTCTTCATACTTCGTCAAAATCCTTTGCATACTTTTTACTAAAGCACTACATCTTGTAGACAAACCGAATGGAACGACTTGAAAAACAAACGTGTGTCCATCAACACTAAAACCAGTATATTCTTGCGAATGTACATCTAACGGAATCAAACAAAAACTGTTTTTGAGATCTAATTTTGAGAATATTTTCTTTCCTCCAACCTTTCCAACTAAATTTTCCATTCCTTGCGAAGCTTCATATTGCGCTTTACAAATGGCGTTAAGTGCCCTCGCATCTAAACAAAGACGAATGCTATTGTCTTTTTTCTTAACCACCACTAATGGATTAATGTAGGATGTGCTAGCCTCTCTAATGATTCCATCTCGAAGCATTTTGTTGATCTCATCCCTTTATATGCGTGCGGTATCGGATAATTTTTACATCTGAATATTGCATCTTGATCTACCTGCAACTTGTGAGTGTATCCATGAGCGACTTTTGCTTCTTCGTTTACTAAACCATCATACTTTTTAAACAAATTTTTAACCATGTTTAAATAACCTTCTTCACAATCTAGTGAAATACCCTCATCTTTTCTACTAAAATTATTAATTAAAATCACTTCGTCATTACTTACGACTAACTCATCCTTTTCCTTTTCTTCCTCTTGAAGCCATTCTACTTCTTTAGTTCCCACGGTTATTTTTTTGTTCATAATATCTAATTTAATATTCAATTTTGCTAATAAGTCTACTTCCAAAATACAATCCATATTCATATCGTTGATTATCATGATGCAATCCGTTATCGCTCTTTCTCCTACCTCAATGTTTACCATTAACGCCTTATTTATTTTGGAAAATTTTTTGTTGTTTGCTGTTACCAAATTAATTGGGTTGGTTTTAATAATATTCTTCTCAAATCGTTGTAAATTTAAATTTACTCATTCTTCTCTTAACAATGATATTTCGGCACCTGTATCTAGCAATGCCTTGACTTTTATGTGGTTGATTCTAATCCAAATGTATGGCAATACGTTGTCATCTTCTATTTTCGTTGTTCCTTGTGCTTCTTTAATGAATTCTTTTTGGTGTTGATAAGATTTCACCATTTTCGATTTGTCTTTTATTGAAAATTTTGATTGTTTGTTGCTGGCATTGGTGAGATTTTCTCACTTGCAACTCTCGATTCTACTTCAGGTCTCGCTTGTGCACCGTGTATGTTGTTATTCCCACTTGTACTTTGACTTTCGCTACTACTTGGCGGTTCTTGTCGATAATGATTTATTCGGCTATTATTTGTTCGGGTAGCATTTTCATCTTGACTTGCGTTGCTATTTCTTTGGTAATTATAATTATTACCTTGTTGATAACGGTTATCTTGTGACCCTCTATTATTGCTGCTATTATAGGAATTATAATTTCTTTGGTAGTTGTTGCCTTGATAACCACGATTGTTATTGTAGCTATTGTTGTTGTGGCGATTAAAGTTGTTGGAAGGATTTGTTTGTTGCACGTTTGACCTATTATTTTCATTATTATTGCTGCTGTGGTTATTTTGACCCTCTCGATTGAATCTTGACCAAGTGTTGAATGATGAACTGTAGTTTTGACTAATGTCATTACTTCCTACGCGATCAAATCTTTTCAACAATTCTATGAATTGTTCAGTGGTTTTCACATCTTCAATTGCAACTCGATTTATTACTTCAAATTCGAAGTGCTTTGCCAAATTCATTATAATGTCGTAATCCGTGAATGCCGGGTACAACTGTTTTGCTGCATTTATTTTTCTGAGTGCATAGTTACATCTAGTCTGATCCATCATTCCACGGTATTTTCCGCTGATCAGATTATCTCTTACTCTTTGTTGTTCAGCATCACCCCAGTATTGTCTGAGAAACAAGTATTTAAATTTTTCGAAGTCTTCGATGTCTTCTTCCACGATACCAAACCAATGTTCTGCATTTCCTTTAAGAATCGATCGTAGGATTCCTTTCAATCTTGTGATATCTTGTATTTTATCCGTCATATGTTTGATGTTTTTGATAAAGAGCTTGGGATTATAAGTGCCATCTCCGTTGAATTTTGGTAATTTATCATATTGATTATGGAAATTTAATTCCTGTACCATGGTTTTCATCAATAATGAATCCGCATTATATGAAAGATTCGTGGTTACATTAGGTTCACTTGTTCTTTCCATCGCATGTACCCTTAAAGTATTCATGTCATGTGTTACCTTACTCATATGCGATTCTAACTGCTGTTTTTCATTTAGAACCTCAGCCATTTGAGTTTTCACCTTTTCCATTTCCGTATCCATTCTCGATAAACCACGAATTGATAGATGTCATTGTCAATCTGTCATTGATAGATGGGAGGAAATTCAAAACCACACAAATATTTCTAAAAATACATTTCTTAATGCACTCAAACTATGTTTAGAAACCACATACTTTCAATACGATGGTACTCTCTACAAACAAATCTTTGGTACGGCTATGGGCAGCCCCATTTCAGCAACAATCTCAAATTTAGTAATGGAAATTCTTGACAAAGATCGTATATCTAACCTTCCTTTTAGTCTACCCTTCTATAAACGGTATGTGGACGATATCGTACAGCTATTTGTAAGGTTAATTTTAATTATTGGCGGCCATGACACCCTGTCCGCTATTGCAATGACGTAGTCGCGCCAAGTAGAAAATGTGTCCCGACATGGACGTTTGCCTGATTGAGCTTTGCTATGATTGGATCTCGTGTAATAATTTTACCTGGTGCGCAGACGCGACTTAGAACGGGCAATCGTGCAACGACCCGGGGCTGAAGAAAAGGGAGTTGACTCTCAACCTCTGAACTGAGTGTCACGCCTTGTGCGGATTATTTTGAAGTTATCGAAAATCTGGTTAGAGTATGGTCATTAATCAGTTAACGTACATATTTATTGTCAATGATAGAAAACAGTGCAGTCAATCGAATTGGTGTGGGTCACAGTGTTTCGTTATTAATAAAGTTTATTGCATTACCGAGCTCCGTGGTGTTTAAATTATCGTTTATGTGTCGATCTTAGATATCGAATTTCGTTTACCCGTCGAAGGGGATCTTTCTTTCGTAAACACCTTAATGAGAGTCGTGGATGCGCCGAATGGTTTTGTTAATTTCATTCGTCTCGTAAGAGGATCAAGAATACGTACAATAACGCTACCAAGTTTCCCGCCCATTTTTGTTATTGCCCTGCATTGATGTCGGAGGAATTTTGAGGCAGGACCGGACCAAGCTGCATATCATGTATGTTTACCATGTGAGTACTTATGTTTTTACCGATTGTAATAATTATTGTCATCGAGGTTACTTACATCAAACCAGCATAAATTATTATTTTGTAACAAGTGCTATGTTCAGCAGTGCCGTACTCTTTTAAATTTTGTTGACTATATTAACTTTGTAAATTCATCCATTAACGACATTTTGTGTTCCTTGTGTTAACGCCCGATTTTATGAACGTATAAATTTTGTCGACATATCGAGGCAATTAATTTACGAACTTTTGTTTACATATATCGTTGTAAGATTGTGTTTCTTGCCGCAACTAAATTACAGTGTTTCACACTTTTAAGCACCATTAAATCAGTGATTATTTATTGTTTTATGTGTCTTTTATTTGTGTTAAATAACTATTTTCACAGCTTTTGTAAGGACGTTGCTGCTCTCGATTCTTTCGACATCACATTTAATATTTATGGTAAGGACTTTCGCGTTCCGTTATTGTACGTAGTTCATTTTTACCGAGATTTACAAATAACGGTGGCGCCCATTAAGGTAATTCCCGAATGTGACGAAAAGAAAGCACCCTCTCCGACGAATTTCGCGAACCACCCCGGACTGAGCCTAGCCGGCAAACTAATAACCTGCGGAGGGTGCGTAGTGTCAGATTGTACCGTAACATATTCCTGAAGATAAAGCGGATTTTATAATTAATCATTTTAATCAATTTCACCCTCGCTTACAGTTCACTATCGAAAAAGAAGAACACAACACTATAACATTCTTAGATATACAGCTAATCCGTATAAACAACATGATCAAATACAAATGGACACAAAAAACCTACTTGGTCCGGTAGATATCTTATTTATCGATCTTACCATCATAGAAGTCAAGTCATAGGAACCGCCATAGGATTAGTAGATAGGGCTCTCAAATTAACTCATGGTGATTATAGGAAACAAACTCTTAATGTTGCTAAAAGATACTTTAAAAAGAAATGGTTTCCCAGGGCATCTTATTAAAAAGATAGTTTTTGACCGTACTAATAAACTCTACAATAATTGCAGCGCACCTAAACAGCCTCCTATTACATACAATGTCTTACCATATATCCAAGGATTGAGCGAGAAAATTAAAAAAACTCTTAAGATACATAACATAAATACAACATTCAAATCCACAAACACAATTGGTAAATATCATACAAAATTAAATGACATTGTTCCTCTTGAAAAAAGATCCGAGATCGTTTACCAGGTCCCTTGTAATGATTGCAACCTAGTATATATATTGGGCAGACAAACCAATGGCTTAAAAAAGGATATCTGGGCACATCTCCCACTCTTAGATGCAACAAACCTGATTCCTCGGCGATTGCCAAACACGTTTTAACTGATGGCCACAACGCAGACTTTACTAATGTCAAAATAATTAAATCAGCCCCCAAATACAGAGACCGCATTCTTCATGAAATGATTAAAATCAAGAGGGAAAACAATGCAATGAACAGGAAAACAGATATCGACAATCTCAGCAACATTTACAACAACTTACTTACTATCTAATCTTACCTTTAACTGTTGGTATCAAGTTTTCCTATTGTATTTGGAAACATACTTTAGGTTTTCCTTGATTCACGAAATAAGCTTTTAGAAAATTTTTTTCTAAATTCTTAATTCGATCAAATGACAGTAGTTTCGAGTTTCCGTTCGGTTTTTGTTAACGTCATTCTGATGACAATTGTATTTACAATTATTGAAAGCTTAAATAAATATTCATTAATTTTATAGTTTAATTAACTTTGTTTATTTTGAATTTACTAATTTATTACATATCAAAAGTTACTAATATTACATTTATATTGTTCAACAAAATAGTACGTTGCATTCACATATTGCGTTTATCAAATAAAGTTAAATGTGTATTTTTGTATGGAAAGCTTGATTAAGTTAAAATTTGCATAGCCATCGGTGTTAACATTTGAAATTGATCAAACCACATTGAAGTCAAAACTTGAAAGGTGTTTGAAAATTTATCAACTGGGCGCAGATGATACGAATATAAAATTAAAATTTGTCTTTAACAATAAAATTTATTTCTTTTAACAAAATTTGAATTTGACAATTATTATTTGAAAATTAATATTACTCAAAATGGCACAAGGAAGACAAGAAAGTTTGGATGGTAGTCCAATATTTAATCCTGATGCACATAGTACAATTGCGGGCACAGAACAAAAGGAAGAAAATTTAGATTTAAAAAAAATTATGACGTACTTGGAAGGCATGAATAAAGATTTTAACAATAAATTTGGTGATATTGACAATAAATTAGGTAATATGAACCAAGATTTAAAACAAGAGTTTAACAATAAATTTGAAGAATTAAGTAACAAATTAGTTAAAACAAACAAAAGATTCGATGATTTAGAGACAAATATTGATGATTTAAATCTAAAAGTTTTAACGATTGAAACAAATTGTGATGAAAAACACATGGAGGCTGCAAAGTCGATCGAGAAGGTTATTTCACATGTACAAAACATGAATATTAAATAAAATTTATTATTCAAAAATTTCATGACAATATATGGTTCCATCTAGATTCAGCGATCTTGATGGATATATGTAATTCAACTGTTTGAATTGTTGAAACAAAATCCAGGACTATTACCAATACGATTAGGAAATCTCCAAAACAAACTTTATTAATTTTTTATTTCTCTATTAGATTAAATAACTTGAGTGAGAATTTATTTTACCAACAATTATTAATTAAAATCACACTAAAAAAATATAAGAATAATAGAAAAATTTGAAATTTGTTACGTATATACTTCTTTTAAACTACATGAAATTAATCAATTCTTAAAAAAAAGAAATGTCAACTAAATCTTGATAATATTATGATAAATAATAATGTATACTAATATTTTGTAAATATAATTAAGTAATTTGTAATTTATTTTCTGATGTAACTATACTACATTGTAAATTGTAAAAAGTACGTATATTTGTATGCTAGAATCTCTGCAGGTTACTTCAATAAAATGTTAATTATTCAAATTTGTATTTTTTTAAAATTATTTTTGGGTTATCTTTACACATGAAATGCATTATAAAAAATAAATGCAACTAAAACCAATAAAATTGTTTTAGAAAGGTTTTAAGTATTAAAAATTAATAGTAGTTGAATAAATGTACTATATCTAGACAAACTATACTTTGTATTATTTTAAATATTATATGAATACGATAAAATATAAATGCGAAGATTGAACATTTTTATAACAAAGATATTTCTGTATCCTTTAATTTTCAAAAAAACATAGGTGCATTACACAGTTGCATTAAAAATTAAATAATAGATTTAGTAAAAATAATTTAAATATAAATAATTTTGTATTTCAACCTTGCTAAACGAGTATAAAAGCAAGTTTCTTATAGATTACATCTTTAGTTGGCTTCGTATAGCTTCATTTTCATTTGCAAAAATTTTCAACCACCATCAATTATTATTACCCAATAGTAAATATACTAAGTAATGAAATCTTTTGATGTGAATAATATGTTGCAATATTCCAAAAATGTGTTTGAGCCAATTGGAATATGGCCTGAAGAAAATTTTGGTTATTGGTATAATTTGAAAGGAAAAGTAGCTTTATTTATTACGTTTACAGCTACATTTGTGACATTCCTGCAAGGCATTGAGGATATTATTGATAAGGATTACGGAAATGGTAGTTTATCATTTTTCTTAACGCTAAGTTGTGCACATGCTACAAGCAACGTATTGTTTTTACTTACAAAAAAATCGAAATTTTACGAAATAATTGTCCTTTTAACAGATTCATCGGTAATTTTGCACGAAGATTATTTAGATATTTATGTGCAACGCCGAATACCTTGGATTAAATTAAATTTTCAGTGTCAATTGGCTTGTTGCCTAGGTGCAGTTATAATATTTGGACTAAGAGATTTACTTGTTAATTATCAAGCATTTCCACGGTATTTAGCTTACAATTATTTGCAAGAGCATCACAATATTGTAATCCATGTTGGTACTTGGTTATTTTTTTTTGCAATGTGTTTCTATTGTGCTTATGTCCTTGGTGGTTATGAAGGATTGACCGTTACATTTCTTTCTATGGGAGTTATTCAACTTCAAATTTTACAACATAAAATTACGTCTGCTATTAATTCTTATCCATCAAGATATTTAAATCCCGATGAGGTCAAATATTATGATAAGTTAACTAATGAATTACTTAAAAATTGTGTAAAGCGCCATAATATAATAGCAAGGTAAGAATGGCAAACTTTCCAATTCCAAAGTTGATAATTTATTTAATTTGCAGTTATATTCAAGCTATAGAAAATAAATTTTCTTTTTCATATTTAGTGCAGTTAGTAATAATTTTATGCTCAACGGTTCTCATTGGATTATCTTTTGTATTGGTAGGTGATATAATGAATTTCTATTGGTATGATCCGTAACTATATCATCAAATGTTCTTATTTTTAGACATCTCTAAGTAGGGCTCAATTCGCCCAAATTTTGATAATGTTTAGTGCTAGCACCATCCAATTAGCTGTTTTATGTTTCTCATGCCACGAAATAATAACCCAGGTATGGATAAATAATTGTATTCAAATTATTAAATTGGTATTCTAGTAAAAATAAATTATCGTGTCTTCTTTTAAAACTTTTAGAGTGAAAAGATTCTGAATGCTTGTTATATGTCAAATTGGTATCTTTGTGGTCCATCGGTACGCAAAACATTGTTTATTATAATGGAAAGATGCAAAAGACCGTTACGTTTGACTTCGGGAAAATTTACTATTATATCATTAGAAACATTTGTGACGGTAAGAATTAAAAAAATTACTGAAGAATTAAGTAATAAGCAGGACCGCGCCAGCATCAATGGCCGACTGTGTGCAGAGCCAAATTTGCCGCCCCAAAATTTACATTTTTGTTGTAAAATATAAATTTTATGTTGTACATACTTAGTTTAACTGTATGTATAAGAAATCAAATTAATTTAAGTGAAAAACAGAAATTTAAAAAAAGTTTTATTAACAATAAAATTTACAAAAAAAATAATGGAATAGAATTAATAAAAAAACAACAAAATTTTAGAAAATTATAAAAAGCAACTTTCCTAGCTTTTTTCTCCGCAAATTCTTTAATTACTAATTCTAAATCGATGGAATCCATCGTGTCGCTTTCAATTGCTATTATAGACAGATTATTTAATCTGTTTTGTGACATTGTACATTTTTTATTTTTTTTTTGTAATTTGCATATAATTTTTAAACCTTTTTGGCCGCCCCTGAATTTGGCCGCCCGTGTCCGGTGTACACATTGCACACTGGCTTGTCGCGGCCCTGGTAATAAGTAATGTAATACATAACATAATGTATAAATTATGAATGTTATAAAGCGTGTAATTTATTGTTTTAGGTTCTGAAAACAGCCATGTCTTATTTCAGTGTTTTAAAAACCATGTATGGAGACGTTAATTAAATTTTATCTCAAGAAGGTTCTCATCACTTAGAATGAATATTAATCGTACTTAGGTATATTAATATATAACTTACCATAATATTAATTATTTTCCAAATGGATTGGCCCTAGTAGCACGACGCATCCTTAATTTTATTATTAACCAAATCAAATTATTATTATTTTCCATTCCATATGTTAAATTCAATTTGCTGTTTATCCAAAGCTTTAAAATTAATTATACCACAAAATCCACAATCCAAATTATTTTCTTGGAAATTTTATCTCTGCCGTAATAAAAATCATCAAAAATTTTTATATTAATTACAATTTAATATTATTATTTCGATAAAAAAATACGTTTTACACAATTTTTGTAAACTTTGCAGACCTAAACCGCTCTACTTCCCACGAGCAGGGCTGAGGGAAGAATCTCGATTCACGTATTGTTTTGCGCAGTTTCGCACTTCTAAACTACCAATCTTAAATTTACAAATTTTTATCAAACACAAGGCACTTACAAATTAACAAACTTTAAAATAAATAAAATCAATTTTACGTTCTATTATTTTAATTGTTTTCGAAAGAAGTTAGGCGAATATTTTTTAAAATAAACTTTAGGGTAGATAGTTTAAGATTATTAACCTTGATATAGGCTACTAAGATGCAATAGTTTTTCCAGAATTCAGTCAGAAAGTAAACTATAATTTTGTCCAAAGCATGGAATGTAATGGACAACAGCAAGGAATAATTAGAAATAAATTTACTAATTGTATTTTTTAAATAATACGAATTAAATATTTATTAAAACATTAAAAAACTGAATTATACGCAATAATAATTATTATATAATATTATAATTCAACTTTAAAAATTATTACGAAAATTTTAATTGAGTAATATTATATTTTAAAATCAGACTCACTGGATGATTTTACTTCTACCTTAAATAAATTTTTCATTGACTTCCCGTTCTTCACTTTCATTTGTTTACAATTAGTAGTATCTTTAAGCTCGAAAAAAATTAATAGACCTCCTTGAACAGTCGAGTAATATGTATAGGATATATACGTAGTCACTATGTAAACTTACAACTGAGAGGTTGAAAACAAACTATGCTATCTAAAAACTTCCGATGATATCATAGCGTCGATTTCTCTCTACTTCAGCTGTTTACAGTGGTACTAGCATACTAAGTCATGCACAGCAACAAAATCACTAACATGGCCCAAAATACAAGCTGTTGTACCCCAGTGTCCACACCATCCCCAGTTTCCCTATATTTACGAATACCCATATCTAAAGCAAGTATATTTAATACCTACCTTAACAATATTTATCATATCCTTCGGTTTTCCGCTTCATAAAAGCGGATAACTTGTGGAAATTGCCGATGTCAATCTTATTTTCTAATTTGGTGACCGCCTTGATTTTGTCGGCAAAAGTTCTGCCAACACCATCTTTGCTGATTCGGCAATCTCGTGGTTCCCGTTCATGACACGTCTTATTCCTTCAAAGGCACAACTGTAACTGAGCCATTCTAGTACCTTTTAGTGAAAAAATTCTAGTTCATTTACTTTGGTACTATCAACCACGTGCTTTATAGAACAAATTTTAATTAAAATACTTTACCTCCCGCAATTGCAAAGAATACAGTATATGCATATTCCCGAGGTGCATAATGTACTATTTATATCCTCTTACCACTTTTATTTTTAATTTTTATCTCGTCCAGCATCCAAATTTTATTTCATGTACCATCTATCAAAATTCAATTATTATCATTTACCCAACAGCTTTTTATATTTTTTTTTTTGCACTTGCAAAAAATCATATTCAGGAGACAATCTGGTGCAGGAAGCTGCAACATTCTCCTAGACATGAAGACACCATCCTTTAAAATCCACCCACAATCTGTGGGATTTAAATCGTTACTTAACCATTTCTGAACTTGATAGTACACACAAACCAGGTGCATCTCAGCAACATCAGCAGTTGGTTTCTTTGACGGGTGCTCCATAAATACCAAGCATAATGTTCATACCACTTTCAATCAATTTGTCCTTCGAAACATTTTTAACGTTAAATACCTGAGTTGCAAGTCGTAGGTCTTCTCGTTTTGCCATTAGTTTCAAAGCTGATGCTTTGCCTATATTATAACCCGTGTCCAATATATTCGCATACACTTTCTTGAGCGCGTATTTTAAGTTTAATACCAACTTGTATGGACATGATTTTTTACAGTTTGACATCGCAATGTTTAGGCAAACAAATAAGGGTCATATCAAATTTCTGTCACTTGTCATTACTTACAAAAATAATGGAGAAGTTTCGGAAGATGATAATTGCAAAGTTATTGAATGGTGAGTATCCCGGTGACATTTTTAAAGACCTGAAAAACCTCGGGATCAAGCACGATTTTGTTTATAAAACCATAAAGCGATTCAATGAGACCGAGACTTCCTCTTCGGAAGACAGGAAAAGATCTGGTAGGCCGCGGTCGGTGAGGATAGCACGAGTAGTGAAAATTGAAGACCCTGATGCAAGAAGGGGATATGTGCAAAAATTTCAAGATAGCCCATTATTGCACCAAGCGAAGAATGTTCGTTTTAGAGCCCAATTTTGCAAAAATCTAACTTCAAATTTTTGGCACATATCCCCTTCTTGTATCAGGGTCTTCAATTGTGAGCCAGCGGATTCGACGAAAACACGATCGTTCAATACGAAAATTGGCAGCCGATCTGAACACTTCTACCGCAATACCTCCAATCATCAGCACACCAAATTTTATCTGAATCGGTTATACATTCCCGGTGATATGGTGTTATATTGATTTTTTTAATTTATTTTATTGTGGTAGTCCTGGCAAAGATTTCTCTGCCAAAACCTTATTTTCACCACTAGAGCCTACAAGACATACGTGCAAAAAGTTTGAATGCCATCGACGTAAAAATGCCGAAAAAAATCGAAGGACAAGGACTTTTTTTTAAGTATTTTTAAACTTCCTCTGGAATTTATCGACAAAGGTGTTAAAATCAACGCCGAGTATTATCAAACGGAAGTTATGGAGAAAAACGTTTCCCTAAACTTACGACACATCATTGGAAACGATTATTATGTTTTCCAACAAAATGGAATACCATCCTATACAGCAGATAAGGTTCAAGCGTGGTGTCATGCCAATTTGACCGATTTTCTACCCAAAAATGAGTGGCCTCCCAGCTCTTCAGATTTGAACCCTTTAGATTTTTTTGTATAGTCATACATGCTTTCGAAGATTAACGATAATAAAATCGCAAATCTGGACCAGTTCAAGAAGTTATCCAGCGCGTTTGGGAAGAAATGCCAATTGCAGACCTACGTGTCGCTTGTGATGGGTTTAGAGCTGGTTAAGAGGGGAAAGGTGGAGTCATTCCAAAATATTTATTGTGACTTTTCGTTATAAATGTACTTTTAATGCAATGCACTTTTTGACTAGCTTAACATTATCTAATTTTATTTATTTGATTTTGAAAGTGTATTCGAATTTATTGGACACGGTGTATCTAATATAGGTAATATAGATACTTAGGCCAGGCAATAGGGGAGTCAAAAGTGTTCTAGCTGGAAAAAAATACCGGAGTTTTGAAACTTAGCGGTTAAGTACATATGTATGACCTCAACTACATACATGATTTGCGACCTTGGCAAGCCGCCGCTAGCGCCGCCATATTGATAAAATGGCGCTAAAAATCAGTATTTTTATCATATTTATCTTTCAGTACCTCCTAGACAAAAAATTGTTATTAGAAGAATTATAGACCAGAAGATTCTCTACAAGTTCCGTGAAATTCTTTTTTTTGTGCGATCAATATTTTAGGAGTTATAGGGATATAAATGAAGAGGTTTATAGTCAAATTTTACAAATTCCTCCCTGACAGCGTGATAAGGCCCGTTATATGTTTACCTATTCAGTAAATATTACTTATACTTATTTCCGGCCCCATTTCTATCCATTATACTCATTTCATATGAGGTAGAGTACCCACCGCGTTTTTCTAATAGTGGTTTCCCCAAGGCCTAATTCACATTTATTTTGTATGTTTAACCAACAGTTATTGCGTTCTTTGTTATGATTCTGTGGATGGACCAGATTTGGTTACGTCTACACAGTGGCTGTGAATATGTTTATTCCCTCTTCCTCGGAATCGTCTTCCCTTACATCAGATGTCCACAGATGGATCATAATCGTCTAGATCTTTGTCTTCAGAATCGATTACAATTTGAGCAACGTTATCGCAAGAATTTTTCTGCATTTACTTTTCTGGAGAAGGATTTTTGTTGTTTTAACAGGTATAGATCCAGACTTACTTTTTTTATCCCCATTCTTCCGGACTTTCTTCAATGCTGTACCAAGTCTGAATCTAATGATAGGTTCGGAAGGAAACTTGTTTTGCAGCCTCTGCTATGGGGGAAGTAAAGCAAGGTTAACCGTACTTTTCGTCGCCAATCTTTTAAACTGCTGATAACATTTGCTCTGGTAGCTTCCAGGTGAGTCATATTAATCCCACAAAGTCAAATTCAGTATGGTTCATATTCGAACTGTTCGAAAATATAAAAAGAAAGTAAAAACATATAGGTAACCGCAAACCATAAACCAAATACCGAGCTGTTCAAATTTTGTAAATTAAACAAAGACAAAAAATATATAAAAATATTATATACATGCGAGATAAGTAAATGTGACATTTAAAAGTAAAAGTGCGGAAAAGTAGTACTTTTTCACACACTTTTGAATATCACAAAGTAAGACTTTTTGAAACATATTTAGAAAAATAATTTTTTGAGCTGTGTAATTATTTAAAAGTTGTGTTGGATACGAAGAAGATCTCTCAAATTCTCCTTCACCAGTTTATAATAAAAATCAAACTTTTAATTTTTCTTCGACATACATTTCTAGTTATATAGTCCAAATAGTCTTTGCCAATGTGATCAAAGTTAACAGAGTCCACCTGTAACATTAAATTATGTCATCACGTATGTTCTAAAACAATAAAACCTAATTAATTTATTTATATAGAAGATATATATTATTTAACCTATCCGATATATAATAATAGCCCTAATCTGTGTATGAATGCATCCCGTAACCTCTGATTGGTCAATTTTTTTCCAACTTATTACCAACTTAAAAATTATGTTTTTTGGCGACGAATCTATTTTGTGGATTAACCGCGGTGATATAGTCTTTGTTCAGAGAACGTCGACAATTTCCGGTCATTCCAACTTACGCAATGACCATTAATTAAGCTCAGGGTCAAACGTTTGATCATGTAGGGATATATTTAAACGAGCCCGTTTTCTCTCATGGTCAGCTTTATGTTGCATTATCCAGGTGTAAAAACCCCCAGCAAATTAAAATATTCATACAGCCAAATCTACTTCAAGGGAATCTTCTAAAATCCGATAGATCATTCACGCAGAACGTTGTTAATAATGAAATACTTTTTAACATTATTCCATTCTTATTTATTTATTTAATATTTATTATTATATCCGACATATATAATAGATCTAATATGATCTCTGATTGGTTGCTTTTTTTACCAACTTAATCAGCAAAAAAACATCATCAAACATAGTAATAACCAGTAAAAGAGGAAAAGTTTAAGCACAGGCGCACATAGCAATTATCAATCGAAACATTTTGCACGTTCGCTTCGATATCGCACCTTTTATCCTGCAAGTCGAGGCTCGCGGTTTCCGACGGATTTGCGGCTGCAGGCCGCCCGGGAGCCCGAAAGGCGACTCCGTAGGCATTGCGCCTCGCAGAGCTAGCCCGGAAAAATCAACGTAGCCGATTTTTTATGGCTAGTAATACAATAGTAACTAAAAGTAAATGAAGTAAAATTATTTAATATAACAACGTTATAAGCGTAAAATAAAGAATGTAGGAAACTTATTCATAGACTTTTTTGTACAAAAATTCAATAGTAAACTGCAAGGTAAAATTATTTGAATAAAACAGAATAATAAATTTTAATTCTAAGGTTTATATATGTAGATGTAGCTATACTATGTATCTACTTTGGATTTTTAATGTAAAATTCTATTTGAATATGATATCACGTATGTATGTACTTGTATGTCCTAATTTTTATTGAGGACAATGTTAGGTTTGATTAGAATTTAGATAAATAAGTAATGCAGCTGAAATGTATAAACGATAAAAATCGAAGATAACAATGAAAGTTTTGATATTCACTATTAGTGATCGATTATTTACTCCACTATTAAGTTTCTAATTGCAAAAGCACTTCAAAATTAATTTCAATTCTCTCATTTTTTTCAATTTGGAAAAACAGTAATATATTAATCAATTGATGCGTAGCTTATGTAATTAATCATTTTAAAATCACAAAAAGTGATTTTAAATGCACCGAACACTTTTCGAACTGCTGGGTAATTTCGGACAAATGATGCACACTATTTGCGTGACCATTAGTCCGGTGGCTTTAGACCTCCTACTCTATATGAGCTGGCATTACATGTTACAAACAGCGATAATTTGGGATCATAGTGTACTAGTACTTTTTCCAACATTAAATTTCTTGGCTTTTCTTAAAACTGTTCTCACACCCACGCGACCATACAAACGGTATTTCCTTTTTGCATATATCGTATAACGGTTTTAGCTTAGATGATAATACTGCCCTGCTTAGCGAGAGTGCAGTATGTGCAAAAATGGCCAAAATGAGTTATTGGTATATTTGTACACTACGAGCAGTCTGCTAGCTCTTTACCAAACAAAAATGACGTATTTCCCACAACTAGTGGAATTATTCGTAGATTGTGTTTGCCGTATATACAAAATTTGGTATAAATACTAAATAAAACGCAGTATCTGCAGTATACTAAGCAAAAGTGCAGCATATGCTTTGTATATACTGCACTCTTCGTTAGCACTTGTCAGTATGTGCGTGCACATACGACATTTTATCTTCGTAATTGCAATACAATTTCTGCAGTATACCACTGTAATGGATTTTCTAGCAGAAAACATTGTTATGTATGAAATTTGACCATTGTAGAAAATTCAAAATATGAAACTTACTTAAGAAATACGTGTTTCACTACGCCATTGGCCCTACGGTTTCTTGGCCAAAGTTAAATCTAAGAAGTCGAATATCTCAATATGGCTGTTTTGTACATACGGCACTTTCGTTAAGCAGGGCAGAATATTGGTATGAACGATCCATAATAATTCAGAAGACCTAGATTTCACTTCTGACTTCACTTCTGATACATTGTTTGAATTCAAATTAATCAAAATTATATAAACTATATATTATTTAGATACATTGTTTGGTTTAGGTGTATTTTTGATTGTCTCCAATTTGTCCTCGTACGGACTTACACCAAATGACGTCATTTCATAGCGTATGAAATTGTCTCTCATGATGTATAAACTATTTTTATAAATTTGTTTTGCGCTAAGTACGGCCCTGTCTATTTTAAAAATGAAACTTAACAACATCAACAAAAATTAGTTTGCTCAAACACAACTATTACATAAGGAACCGACTGAGCCTGAAACGTATGTCAAGTTACCTCGCTCAGATGGGATTTACAGTTCGAACCTTCCCGATAATGCATAGCCTAAAGCCTTCCTGAATAAACGGGCTATATAATGCATTAAGAATTTTTCAAATTGGATGAGTACTTCCTGAGATTATCGCGTTCAAACAAACTCACCAGCTTTATTAGCAGTACATAGATTTATTTATGAATAAATGAAAAATTCAGCTCTGAAAAATCAGAGCTTTTAATGGTATGGCATTTGTTCGTGGAACTCATCATCCTAGTAATAGGTTGTCTATAATTCATTCTGTGGTACGGGATGGCAAACAAATCATGAATTCTGGAGTCGCAAGAGTAGACTCTTGGGGAAAGTAAGAGTTATAGCATTCCAGATGAGATTTAGTATTAAACTATTTCCAACAATTATTATTGTACTTTGTTGATATTGTTATCGTATTCATAGCTTATATTTGAAGATGTTTCCGTCGTATTATCAGTAAAATGAATCATTGTTTTGAAATATTTTAAGTGTTTTCCGAATTATTCTTTTGACGTTTGCGATGTTATCTTTGTTAACCTAATATTTGAGGTTGTCAGAACATGTGAAAATTAAGTCCTTTTTGAAAATTTTTCTGTTGTAGTCTCAAAAGTCCTACTAAATAAAGTTGAGAATCTCAGATTCGGTATTATTACCTTATATTTTAAAATTTTTAATTTTTCAAAATTTTTTTTATACATAACACACTGCAAACAATATTTTATAATAAATATAATAGTATAATATTATACTATATAATTTGTTTCTTTTCGATAAAAAAAATTAACCATTTCATTGTGAGAGATTTTATAAACAAATTCCTGAGGAAGGAATTTGGTTTAAAAATGACGTAGACACATTATTAAAGCACCTCTAGATTAAAATTTATTATCGGTTCAGTAAAAATTGATACGACATACCTATATAGTTACATAGATTCAGAATGTACAATATTTCTCATAACTAGCAACTATGATAAGAACATAATCAATTGATAGTAGAGTTTTGTTTTATCTTTTTATAATTTTATCGACCATTAAAACTTATTGTATATGAGAATTAGTGCTTTTTAGTCCTCACTAAAAATGTCCATCACTTTAACTAAGAAATATATAGGTTACTTGGGAGCAGCTCTTGGAATCGTAAGTTGAAAATTTTATTATAATCTACAAATCATAAAATTTATAAGTTCAAATATAAATTAATTTAGTAGGTAATCTTTGAAAATTATTTTTTTAATTGAAAATTATTATGTAATTAGGTACCTCGATACCTATTTAATAATTTTTCTTGTTTTATTCATTTCGTTGGAATACTTTTCAAGAAATTCTTTGGCCAAAACGACATAGTTCGAAAAATCTACTGAAATACACATACGGTGCTATACACCTTACATTTTTGTAAAAATATTAGGATTCTAAGAATAAATTAGGCAAGAATAATCTTGTTTACAATATATGACACTACAATAGTTAATTATTAGATTAATAATAATAAATAATATATTTGTTCAAAAATCGTGTTCTAGAGGTTTTAGTATATGATATTGATGATAGAGGGACACGTGAAGTCAATAAATGAATATAATTATTACAGCAAAGTGAAGTAAATTATAAATGCAATATAAAGATTTTTTTTACAATAACATAATTTACAGCATTAGAGGCTAAGTAGGCCCATAATTTCATTAACTATTTTTCTCCATTTATTTCTGTGCCTGGTCTTCTCCTGGCAATCCTCCACCTTTAGAAGTCACAAGTCGCTCATCACATTTTCATTCCACTTAGATAGAACTTTCAACGTTTTTCCTTATATCAATATGAAGAGTTATAAACTCCCTTTGGCATTCAGCGACAGTTATTTCTGAATACTTGGATAATTTTCAAAGTATACCTACCTGAACAAATTAATTAAACAATTATTTAGGTTCCATAATGCTAATGAAATGGAATAACTACGGTCTTATTGTTATCTTTCTGAATTATACCATCGGTTTAAAAACTATGACGGTATGGTAATAATATATAGTTAGATCAATAATTATTACAACTATACATTTTACATATATAATATATTATATTATAGGACTCCTATGTATATTATACTGTATTAGGTGTGTTAAGACTTTTACATAGTTTTTGTATGAACAATAATAATGATACAGTAGAGCATCGATAATCCGGATCAATTGTGACCGGACCCTATCCGGATTATCAAAATGTCCGGATTTTCAAAAAGAATCAAAAAAAGATCGTTTGAGTTCATAACAAAAAGAAAGCTTACTAAAACCTTTAATAAATCATCAATAAATCAATAAATCATCAGATAAAGAAAACCATTAATTAATATGAAGTTATAATGTGGTATTTTAATAAAAGTTTAGTAAAAATAAAAATATAAGAACACCCACGCATTCTTTTGTAGCGGTAAGACGACTAAAAAAATTTTTTTCAACCGGAATTGAATCCGGATTTCTGACGTCCGGATTATCGACGCTCTACTGTAGTTTGTAATCTAAATGGGACGCTTATTAGCATCATAAAAATTACAGTAACACTATCGTGCGGTCTCAGTGACCGCTAGCATATTTGTTTCTTTTCTATAAACAAAACAAGGCAACTTTTGACTAGCTCCGTTTGTCAACATACTAGGAGTGATGAAACTTAAAGGTACTAAAACCCATAATGACTAAATTAAAACTTGATGCGGTCTTAGTGACCGCACGATAGCGATTAATAAGGGTTAATAAAAAATATTTAAATTGTTTATTTTGTTTTAGTTACAAGGATTGGCATGGACGATATTGTCACTCATGGTTATCTTGCTTTATTTGGAAGCTTGGAAACCTTATACTTTAGATAAGATTGTGGGAATTTCAAGCAGTTATGGAGCTATATTAGAATTATACCTATATATATTATATATTGCAGGTAAAACACACTCTTGTTATTGTTATTAACAGATATTATGTGATTTAAAGTATTTTCAATTTATTATACGAAGTCAGGTAATTAATTTATGTCCCACACTAGAACAGAATACCAAAAATGCATTGTAAGTTTATCTTCAAAATTTTACTAATTCAGATTATTAAGTTTATTATGCTTATATAATATTCAACGTGAAAGGGATTTAAAAGATTCCAATGAATGTTAAAAATTGGAAGCAAATGGACTAAACAACGGTGAAAATTTGTGAGCCACAGAGGTTTTTTTTTTAATTTGTCACCTTTTAAATTAGAGGATAAGCTATTTTTTAAATAATAGTGTGATATTTTAATTTAAATATTAGTTTGAAAATTAATAATGTAAATTAAAATGTATATCCCGAATAGGAAAGGAGAAATAAAATTCAGATTCGTTCTGGGCATTGTGTATCTATGCATAATATTATGTAATCGTAAATATTATGTTATTACTTATTATTACATAAATAAATTAGTTATAAACGTTTATCGATACAATTCCTTTACAATAACTAATTAAAACAAATATTTTATTTGCAGAAATTAAAGGTGTTGTTATTGAATCGAATTTAATATTAACATCAGAAGTTGTTATGTCTATATCAGTTATATATTTAATTATATCATTGGCATGGATAGTATCATCGTCTATGGTTATACAAGGTATTTATATTAATTTATATATTATGTCAATGTGTACCCACGATCAGTTTAAAACTGTGGTTTATGTGCGGTGGCAATAAAATATATTTTTCTCATAAGATTTCCTATGTAAAAAAACTCTTGGGAAATAGGCTCATTTAAAGAAATTTTTTAATTTGGACCTTGAAATAGTCATAATAACCAAAGCAATAGATTTTGTAGTGTTATATGGGTTAATTAATTTTAAATCGCTAATATATCTACAAACTAAATTATAACTCATTATTGTAAAATATCAACGGCTGTCGAGTTGTAGATTAAATTACGTAAAGAAATATAAAAAAATTTGCAATTTGATTTTTATGCTTGCACTACCCTTTAAGAGCGTAACATATATGTATTTTTTTGTAAAAATTAAGTTTCAAATTTATGAAATATTAGTTAGCATCTACCTATTATTCCAAAGAGTTTAAGTTTATTTAATACATTTTTTTTACTTACTAATACTAATATTTTTTAATGCCTTTAAATTTTAGCACTTGTAAACGAAAATTATTCTCGTTTGAAGGTAATTTATAAAAGTTGGTCTTCAATATGTATGATAACATCTGCTATAGACTTTGTTGTGCTAATTCTGACAATAATAGACTTTATGGACGTATTAAAGGTAAGTCCTAACAGCAATTACTTTTTCAACAACCTGGCTACTATAATTGTTAATAATAAACTATTCACCGATGATGCCAATAGTATTTTTGTAGTTGAATTGTACACAAATTGTAAAAATTTTCCAAAGTTCGCAAATGAATGAATTAATCTAGCTAAAATTTCATATAAATTTTACCATAGTCAAAATGTATTTTTATATTTTCTTCTATTTTTCATAGATACTCAATTAATACCCATGTATTTAAATATTACTAACAAAAAAAATGTTTTTACAGGAAAAATAAGTAAATTATTATAACTGATCGAATTTTCAGAGAGATAAACCTAATGTAATCTTCATTAACTCAGCTGGTATTATTATGACAATAGCTGCTCGAGGTTTTACGCTGTGGGTGGTCAATGTGGCTTTGGGGGTATTATTTTTCCTTTTTTCAGCTGACGTTCACAATGAGGTAATATATAATTATATATTGTAAAATAATTTACATAAATGGCATACACGTAAAATAAAGTAAAATGAAAAAATATTTATTTCAGATTCAAGACAACACTCCCACACATATTCCAAGTGTGTTCAATAAGTCTGCCACGCCCACAGGGAATGTAAATAAAGCATTTAATTGGGAAGATGACAAACCTACGTATCCTCAAAGCAATCCATATGTGCCAACTCAAAATTATGGAAAACCTGAAGTAATGCCAAAGCCCACGACAAAACCAAACGAACGTTTAGCAAAAATTGGCAAACCTCCAGCAAGATTGCCTCCACAAAACGTACCACCTCCTAGATTACCCAGTCATAGTTCTCAAAAAATTTATCCAAGAGTACCAAGCCCTGATTATTCACCACCAAATAGTCCTATCCAGCCACAGTTAAAATCTGTTCTTAAAGGTCGTCCTCAAAATGCATACGGTTATAACTAGAATAATAATTAAAATTATAAAAATTTAGTATGTAAAAGAAGTCAACTATTGTCTAATTGTTTATTGTATCTATTATATTTTGTATAATTTTTATTAATACCATAATGAAATCAAAATTAAATTATATTGACTGTTAAACATATCAATAATATTTTTAATGCATTTAGATGATCAACAAAAAGAAATTTCTAAATTCTGATCTTTGAATAAATTGACTGTAGCAATAAATGAGAAAACTAAGTAAGTAGGTATCTGATGATAATATTGAACTTTTAAAGTCGGAAATAAAAATGATGTACTAAAACATGCTTTTTACATAGAAAGAGATTTTAATAAAAACATTATAATATATCCACCATTATTTTCATAGAAGGACAGGTTAGAATTCATCGAAATCAATAAATTTACATAAAAATGTATTTAAAATTGAAATTATCCTCCCAACGCCAGCGCAGCGGTTACAAAAAAAGAACGAAAGTTATTAATTGATGAATTGCGTAAAAAATAGATCCTTTTTAGGATTTCTTTTAGCAAATTCCACACACAAAATTTCTTTGTGCAATTAGTTCATCACTAATACTTAGGTTGTTATTTCTCAGAATTGGTATTTAAATATTATATTGTTATAATCAAATTAAAAATTCCAGTAAAAAGTTATCCATTTTTAAATGGCGTTGTTAACAATATAACACAAAAATTGGTTTGTCTTCCACCTTGTTGCGAAGTTTGCAAAAAAACAAGTATTATGCTTTACAAGTATGAGTAATTAATTACAGACACTGATAAAAGTTGTATTTAATTAAAAGTGAAAGATACGTAAGTTAGAGTGTAAGGTGATAAGAAATTAGTGGGAATATCTAGGAAAACTACAAAATACCAAGAAAGAAAAATACATTGAATTCAATTGCAGTATCAAAGTTATTAAAGATTATAATATGTGAAAGATACTATACATTATTAAATAAGTATCTATAAGTTAAAAATTAAATATATAAAATTCCGACGGATGGAAGCGGCTGGTTTTATTTTTATTATTCAACAGTTATAAAATTTATATTTATACAAAAAATTTAAAATAAGCACAATGCACAAAAATTTTTATCAACACTGGCCATAGCGCAAAATTACAATTTAAAGAAATTAATCCAATAATATAACTTTAACTGAAATAAATTCTGTATCTACGATACATAGTAGTACATTTTAAAAAATTCAAAGAACACCTCAATTTTCGTTTTACGCTGGCTGCAGTAAATTTAATGGCAACTTCATTTGAAATATGATTTAAAATATGGAAAAATGTATGGAAGTTCAGGAATAGACGACATAATATAATTGAAGAATATTATAAGACATTTATTGGATTTTTGTGCCCTTTTAGAACGAGCCGCCGCTGTTAAGTATACAGTAAAAAAATTAATTACCTGTTATGAAGATAAAAATACGATAGAAAATATTATCATATATAGATACGTAATTTGTTATCATGTTTATAATCACATCGTGATTAATTTTGCTGGCAATAGCCTGCGTTTTATTATGAATTATTGCTAATATTAATCTTAAAATGGCCATCAGTCCATTGTGTAAACCTTTGGGAATTGTAGCTGCAGTAATATCATTGGTATGTAAAATCGTTCTATATATTGAAATGCAATAACTCAAAAGTATAGGTGCAAGGATTAACATGGATAATTTTATCAATAATTGCGATATTAATTCATACAAAGTCGTGGACACCAGATTTTTCGGAAGGAACCTATGGACAGATATTAAGTAAGGAAATTGTCGAGATGTATTTGAATGGTAAGTAACTATAGAGGATGTTTTCAATCCGGTCATAAATTTGTAGTCAATGATTAGGAATTGTTTTACGAGTCATTAAAATTTCATAATAATAAAACTACTCATATCTTGTCTGATTCAGAGCTAAAAAATTTCGATTAAAATAATTTTATGTAATAATAATTTATTTAGCTTATAGTTAATAATGTAATAATAGGTAATAATAATCATTTGATTAGGTAATGCAGATGAAACGATAATAAGCAAGATCCCGGTAGATTTGATTATTGGATCTACTGAATTTTTAATTTTGTTAATTATATATTTGGCTTTCTCTGTATTATGGGTGATAACTGCATCAATAGTAATTTGGGGTAAGTAATAGTAAATCTAAGTATAAAATTTTTTTATAGATTACTTGCGTTTTGTAGTTATTTTCAACGAGAAGGTAAATTTAATTAAGACATGGTATCTTGTGCTTGGTATTTCCATATGCATAATATGTGTTTATGATCTTGTATTGGGTGGTTTGTTTTCATATGATTACGATACCATTGTAACAAAAGTTAACACGGTAAGTTAATGTTAAACATAAAATAATCATTATTTTGCTGAAACTTTAATTTTGTATCATAGGATCCTGAATATGCCATCCACTACATGAAAATTTTAGCATGTGGTATAGTTATGACTTTAGTATTTAAAGGATTTGCTCTGTGGATAGTCAACTTAATTTTTGCTGTCGTCACAATCAAGTTGGGGCTTAATATACCCAATAAGGTAATAAATACTTTGAAAAGAATTTTTGTAATGTCGTAGGAAAAGACGTCTTTTCGGACATCGAAATAACTCATTACAGAAATCGTGGAATAGTTTTTTTACAATCAATTTTGATTGTATTAATGACGAGTTTCCGATACGAAATTAGAAAAACCTTGATAATTTTATCTCTCAACTTCTGGTGTACAATAATATAAAACATAGCAAAACCAAAACTTAATAATTGATAACTTAAATTTCCCTTAGGTTTCCAAGGACGACTTTGAACCTATTATCGATGCTTTTGGAACTACCACCGCCACGTGAGTCGCTTTAATTTACTTAAATCTTAAAATTTTCTTTTTAAAAACTCAATGAAATTTTAATGAACCTCTTTTTCCAGCACAAAAAATGAAATGTTTGGTATTTTCCATGGGTTACCAAGATTACCACCAATCCAAAGCACCAATGAGCGGTTAACCAACTTAAATAAAGTGACGTATCCAGCGTCTGGAACACCTGTAGAGGTAGCTAACAGCACTTACTTGTATTCATTACAACAGGAAGAAAGTGATTTTGATACAATCAGTGTGGACAGCTTTGGAAATCCTCCATTAAAATCAGTATTAAGAAATCGTTACTAATAAACTACATAAATTACCATTAGCTCAACATCATCCTGAATTTGTTCATCCTTTCTAGATTAGTTTTCCATAGCTCGCTAAGCAAGTGAAAGTATCGAATCCCACCTTCGTCTTTTATGGAACACACCATCAAAGCTGCTCTTGTAGGATTAGCGCACAAATGAAGTGCAGCAATTAAATATGTACAGTAAAAATTTAATGTTTATATATTTTTAGTTAGCTTTAATTTATTGATAAAAAATATTTTTTGAAATAATATTAAAATTTTACATAAAGTTATTTTTATTATTTAGAACAGTTTACAAACATCTGAGTTAATTGATTAGTTGATTTTAAACTTGAGCCGTTTTTGTATGAGCTTGGCCGAAGTATCCACTGTAAGTATATGGGTATTTTAATGGAATACCACAATATAAGATCTTCAGGTAATTAACATAACAAAACTAGGTAGATCGAGATCAGGAAAACTTCGTTCCTTGTGTCCTGTGTTGCATCAATGATCCATTGTACTACCTCTTAAACTGATTGGAATAAAAGGCTTTTAAGCAAAAATGCTGTATGTCTATTGTTTAGAATTTTGAATATACCGAAAAGGAGAGAATTCAAAATTGAAAGAAATATTTTTCAATTTTGGAATCTGAACAATTCTGTAGCAAACCTTTGATTAACCTAGCAAACCTTTGTTTGATAGAACACCGAATCCAAGTTAAGCAAAAATACCTATATATTAAAATTCGGCTATTTGCTTTTCCTATTATAATTTTAAAAAACCAAGGCTGTTTGAAAGTCTTCTTCTTACGTTGAGATTTGATTAAGTATACTTATGATTATAATAAATATTCGAAAATTTTGTATTTTTATATAAAGTCGCTGGTGATGTCGAGTTTGAATCCTCTTGAATTACTTCATGTACCTCATAGGGAACAGAATAGTTTTTACGATAATTTATTAATTCCTCTTTGGATGACAGTAACTTATTGAAGTCTATGCTTGAAAATTGACTACTATAACTGCTGGCTGCTGGCACATCGAAGGAATTATTTAGTCGTGAATGATATTGATCGAAAGAACTTTCATATTTGGGAACTGAAAGTTTCTGTGAAAATTGTGTCGTGAATTCTATTAAATCAGCAAAATTTGCAGCTTTTGGTGTAGTTCGAGACTTAAACCTTTTAATCTTATCAACGAAGTGGGTATTTCTAGTATTTGTGTTAATCGTTTCATAGTAATCTTCAGTTGTTACAGGCAAAAATTCATCTACAAATTTAAATAATGTTAATTATATAGCAATTTTACATTGCGTTATACCCGCTTTCATTACTCTTATTTACCTTCTTGGAAAGTATAGCTGTCAGGTTTCTTTATCTTTGGAATATACTTTGATTTATGCTACAAATAAAAAAAAATACATGAATTTATTTAAATAAGTTATTGATTTAAGTATATACTATATCTATTTACCTTATTTTCCTTGGTCGGTGAGCTATCTTTAATAACAATTCGATGATGGGCAGCTATTGCTTGTTGCACTATCACAATAAGAATTAAAAGACGTAATAACGAAAGATTATTATTCAAAACCGTATTGTTAAAAATATACATATTTGATATTATAGCAAAGTTACAATCTGCAAACTGCAGTTACAATGAAAATTACGGTTGCTAGCTCCATGTACTTATACATTGTTCATAGATTTGCTCTAATTAATTGAAGACACATTTATATTAGTAAAAGTAAAAAGAAGTAATTTACTCTTTTAGTTTTATTTTCATATATTTAATTAGACACGACATGTTCTATATTAGGTAAGTCATCACGTAAACTTTTACTTATCGACGCAAGTAGAAGAATATTTTTTTACGAATTATTCTTAAGAATATAATGCGACTATATCTACAATCGCATCTCTTGTTCCTAAAACTAAAGCAAGAATCCCTGTCGTAATCACTGCAACATCTTTAATTAACATCCAGTGAAATCTTCCAAATCCTTCTTCCCAATACGTAATAATTTCAATTATAATTGGTAATATAATTCCTGTTGTCGAAAAACAAAGTGCTCCAATCAAACTGATAAAGGGTCCAATTGAAGGTACTATCAGTGCCACCAAAACTAGTGAAATAACTAACATTGTTCTCAAAATGTAATTTGCAAGTATTTCTCGATTTTTATAACGATGTTTTACATTATTCCAAGCGATATACAGGCACACGAAAAATTGTATTCCAAAAGTTCCGTATACCGATAATGCAATAAAAATCTGAGCTGCTTGAGCTAAACTAAAATTTAACACTTTAACAATAATAATTTTGAATAATCTATTATGATGTGGTCTTACTATTCGTCATTTGGCAAATTTAAGGTAATATTGGCTAAAGTTTCTTCACCAAACTGTCGATAACCCAAAATGCCTATTATAATGTGAACAGCAGTAATAATAGCCATTCCTTGATTTAATACACCAAAAAGTCCTACGAAGTTGAAAGGCCGTTTCATATTGTTTTCTATGGGCATCACCTGTAAATCATTAAAGTCAATTCCATTATGAAAGTTATAGGAACAATGTTTTTCTAAAATTTCAATCGAATTTGCTCTTTGTCTTCATAAGAAGCTCTGTAGCAACTTTCAAACGTACTTGTGTTAAGGTGTTAAGGTTGAAGAATTTTGTGCTAAGAGAGAATGTTTATAATTTATATGATCATTGACCACTTCTTTGGCTTATATATTTAAAGAATGATGACAATATCTTCATAATAGTAAATGTGGCTCATAAAAGCCATTATTAAATTTAATGTGGTATAATAACTATATAATATGTATTTTAACATCAAAAGCACAAAATTTAAGAAAGAAATCTTCTAAGAATATAAAATTCAAAGCTATGTAGCTTTTTGATTAATAGCTTGATATATCAACTTAAAACCCTCACCATTGAAACGGTGGTAACCCCCCAAAGGTATACAGCATAAAACTTGCGAATGTAACACAAAATTTTACATTTATGCTACTTCACAAAGACTAAAGGAATATATCTTAAAAAATATAAAATATGATCTTACACTTCCAATAGTTTCTAAACTAAAAATCGTGCAACTGAAAAATTTAGGCAGTTTACTGATGTCTTCAACCAATTCAACACTTTCCGATGGTGAATCTTTAATTAAGTAATACGTGGTAATTCCTAGTCCTAAACCCAAAAATATGTTTGCCATCATAGAAACCGGTGTTAGGTATTTCAAATTTGGAATATAGCTGAGTAGTACGAAGGGTATCAATAATATTACAATGTATATTCTGATATTAATAGAAATCCAATAAAAACTTGTAACTTTATCCAAACTTTTAGCTATTATTACAGTATAAGCACTACAAATTCCAAAATATGTAGTAAATATCAAAATATCCACAATTTGCCTAAAAATAAACAAAATTTTTGATATTGCCAAAAGCGTACGAAAAAACAACCGAAATATAATTTTAGTATAATGTAAATTGTAAACGAAAACAAAATTTATATTTATGCAATGTATACTGCAGAAAATGAAAATTTGATTTTGATTTCAAAATTGATCCAATTAATATTTCAGTTTCAATAGTTTACCTAGAAAGTTTTGCGTATTTTTGTAAATATTTAGGACCTAACAAGCACGCTTCTTCGGCTATATCAGCAAATGTTAGTATATCTTTCTTTGTTCTTTTTCGCAATTCATGAGCACAAGTAACCTACAAATAATATAAAATCGTAAACAAGCTTAAACTTACCAGTAATGTGCATAATAATAAGGATAGTAGTTTAAGACCAATGGTTACAAACGTCAGAATTTTTATTTTTTAAAATAAAACAGTCGTTAATTGCTAAAATTTTATTATTTTCGAATTAAAGTAATTATACAAACCAATACGTATGCACAATGGGTGCTTATTGTTGCTATTACAATCGTTCCAATAGTTCCTAAAAGTAATCCTGCATTGCTGAAAGCAAACGGAATTGCTACAATTCCCGACGCTAAACATGATTTAACAAAGTGTATTAATGTTCCAGTTTCTCTAAAATATAACAAGATATGTTAATTTTGTTAATATTGTTTAAATGAAGTATATGAATTTACCCTTGCATTGAGAATTAAATAAAACTAAAATAATACTATCTTATTATACAATCACCAAAAATGTAAAACAGCTTTTCTTAAATTAATTGTATACGTAACTTAAAAAATTCAGTTTATTCGTTTATTACATATTTAAACACAGTGCAAATACTACTTCAGCAGATAAAAATGTACAAGGCAAATAAACCAGTATTGTATTATTTTATATTATTTGTTTATATTATCTGACACAGACCAATATAGTTTCTTGAGATGTTCTAGTAAAAAGTTTGATATTTTAATTGTAAGTATCTATATACTACATAATATAATTTTGTCAGTTTCATATCTGTATAACTATTGAAGTATAAGGAATATGTAGGGGAAAGTTACCTAAAATGGGATATGTAAGTAAAATGGAAAATCGGTTTTCTTCATATACGCCTAGGCTAAAACCTGATGTGTGCATGTAAAATTTACAGTTACCAGCAGTGCCGTAACTAGACAGATGCCACCGCACAGGGCCCAGACTGGAGGGGAAAATTTATTTGAGATTAAATATATTGGACAAGAAAAATTATCAAATCTTTCTATTATTGAAAGATATCCATTATAATAACATAATAGAGAAGTTTGCATATATTAAATCAAGAGAAGTGCAATTATGATTATATAATAGTATATTCTGTAACAAGTTTGGAATCAGGGAAATAACAAGAAAAAGTTAGGCGAGGGTGGTGGTCCACGAGTGCGGAATATCCGCATTTTAAACATTCTCGTAGCGTTCATTTCATGAATATAGTTTATTTTTTCATTGTTTTTCATTTTGTTTTGTTTAACTGTTTAAGTTCTTCAGAGATTGCTGTTCATTTGCGTTGATTCAATGCATTTGGCGGTGGAATTGAGCTGTGTCGATTGATCTGCGTTTCAATTGAAATATTTTGTTAGTATTTTTAATTTTTTTCGGTTTTCATTGTTTTTTAGTTCATATTTTTTCCATTTCTTCTACTGCGGATTTTTCCATTTCCATTTCCAACCATCGCCGTTGGGTTTTCTCACAAAAAAAGAGCTGGTTTACCAGCGTGAGAAGAGAGTTGGGCTAGCCCGCAGGGGAAGGTTCAATTTTCGTTTCAAACTGAATATCCTGCTTGTCGATTTTAAACAAGCTTTCGACTCCGTCAAAAGAGGAGAACTGTTGCGAATCATGGAAGAGATAAAAGTGCCGTTTAAGTTGGTTCGATTGATAAAGATGACACTAACAAAAACAAAAGCTACGGTGAAGGCTGTAGAGGAGGAAACGGAAGCTTTCATGTTTAATGGGGGAGTACGATAAGGCGACGCGTTGTCTGGGACCTTATTCAATATTATTCTGGAACACTTGTTCAGAAGAACAAATTAATTGCCAAGGAACAATAAAAACCAAAGGAGGATAAATACTGGCATATGCAGACGACGTGGCAATTATAACAAGATCTAAGAGAAAGCTAATAAAAATATTACGAAAAATCGAATCACAGGCAGCAGAAGTAGATTTGAAGGTGAATGAAAAGAATACCAAGTTTATGAGGTGTAGAAGAGATGGTATAAAGAACGTAAAGCAAAATTTGAAGATCGATAAATACAATTTTGACGAAGTTGATGAGTTCAAGTACTTGGAAGTAGAAATTGGCAACGACAACGCGAGAGACGCTGAAGTCAAACAAAAAACACAGAATGGGTATAGAGCGTACTATGCTAATAGCAAAGTTCTGAAGAGCAGAAATATATATCAAAAAGAACAAAATTGAAAATTTACAAGAGCCTAATAAGATCTGTTGAGAAAAGTGCTGGGTGAGAAAACGATAAATGATGGAGAAAGTAGACCAATGATGAATTTTTATCTTCTAGAAGAGATGAAAGGAGAGAACATCGTCAAAGTGATAAAAGCTCAGAGAATGCGATGGATAGGACACATAATGAGAAAGAGTGAAAAAGAAATTACAAGAGAGATTATCGAGTGGAAGCCTGAAGAGAGTAGAGGTAGAGGAAGACCGAGGATGAGATGGATGGACGGAGTAAGAGATGACCTCAAGGAGATGGGAGTGATTGGGTGGAAGACAAAGTGTCAATGTCAAGATAGAGCCGTATGGTGGAAAATAGTCAACGAGGCAAAAACATACATAAAACTATAATTGTGAAAAGATGGACGAGGATTGATCCACCTCGTATAAGGGATTGAGGAGACCTTTAATAGTAGCTATATTCCGAATGTAATGATTGCTTTTGATGATGGTCGTTATAAAATAACAATGTCGTGGAATCATTTATTTTTCAAAATTGATTAACTAAATTGTCGGAAAAAATTATTCTTAAAAGATATTCACGTCCATATTATTGTAGTAAATCTGAATGGAATTATACTTGGAACCGATATAAAAAATACCCACTATAATTATATTGAATTTTGACGTTAGTATGTACTACATGTAAATTAACGTGATGAGACAACTTGGAACTTCCAACTAGACGCCAACCGACTCGGCGTGAAGCCAACTCGGCATCTACTAACTCGGCGCCAAACTAACTTGACGCCAGCTGACTCACCGCCCAGTGACGACGCCAGCATTAGTTCTATTCCGGGGCGAAGTAAAATTAGCAAGTTGGTACGGGGGCGGAGATTAAAAAATCTTTTAAAAATGCTGATTAAACGCTACTCAAAAGTTTGCTAAACGGAATGGGAATCGCAAGTCCAATATCATTAGCAGTCGTGTTCTCATGTTGCAAAATTTAGATTTTGCAGTTTTCAGTTTTAATGAACGGGATACTCCATACCACATTGTAACCTAATAAATAATATGCAATAGTAGCCAGTGAATCTTGACGATTCTGTTAATTTTTTTAAATATAAAGAATTGGTTTTCCAATTTAAAAAATTAAAATTTATTATCGTGAGCGCTTGAAAATTCTCTAATTTTTATAGTGAATTCTTACCGGGGCGAACACTTTTTCAACCGGGGCGATCGCCCCGTCTGCCACCCCCGTAGCGTCGTCACTGTCACCGCCGCACAAACACAGTTATTCGCATTATAATAATAAACGTTTTTCTTAACAATGTACTATATATAACTCAAGTAACAAATTTAGATTTTTGACGTTTTTGAGAATTCATATAAAAATGAAATATTTTGAAATTTTTAAGCCACATCCATTGAACTTTTAAGGGTGAAAATCGTTTGCCAATTATCTACGATTCTGTTTTACGGGTTTTGAGTTATCACAAAACTTGAACTGTTTAGCTGCAAATTGAAAATTATTTGTTAATGATATTACTTACTAACTTATTAAAAAATCTTTTGCTGCACGTGTAGCTAATTATCTCTTATTCCAAAGTAAAAATTGTTAAGGGTAAAATTTAGGGTAACTTTAATATATATCGTAACTTGAAAAGATCAACCTGTAGGGAACTATACCAAATTATTTTTACAAAGTAAAACAAATTTTATTTCACCAATAATAAGAAAAAAATAGATAAATATCATTCATAGCAACAGAAATTCTTTTAGCAAAAATTATATATAATTTTTATATTTAACTTATTTCAGCAAATTAATTTTTTGCAAACAACTTTCAATATTTTCTTATTATTTTTGGCTAAATGCAATTTTTATTAAAAATTTTACTATTTTGTTTTAACAATTATATTTAAATATTTTAACGATTTATTTAGTTTTTGTTAAAATTCTATTCAATGGAATATGTATGTATGCACCTTGTAAATTACATACCTAACAAAAGCTATGTTTTAAGTTGCTCATGCATAACCATGTTCGATGTATACCTGAAAACCTTAACACAAAAACAAATTAAAATGTATAAAAGAGTGCTTATTTAATTATATTTAAAAAAAACTATACACTTTAATTTAAAAATTAAAACTTTTAAAATGCATTTTAAAAAATTACATTTGATAAAATGATAGATTCGCAAATTTTAACATAATTGCATTACAACGTACAAAAATGTTTAGTAAATTTCTCGGCATAATTTAATTAAAAAAATTAATTACCTAACAAATGTTTCTTAATATATATTTTAACCATCAGTCTTTTCAATATCAGTAATATCAAATATAACTAACAATTAATTTATTAAATTGAACTATAATAAATTGTATTAATATTAATTTTTAAATAATTTACAGGAATAGTAACAATTAATACAAATTTATTAAATAATTTAGTATAAATATTATATAAATTATAAAAATTAATTTATACGTCTGAGTACTGTTGAGCACCGAGCAACAACCACAAATCTCGGAAGAAATTCTTTAAAAATTTTAAATTTTGTACACTCTCCTATTTTGTAAATTTATAATAATAATTTAAATAATATAAACTAAATAAAATAGATGGTATCAATAAAAACAGATACAGCACATTATAATAAACATATTGCATAATCAATAAATTACTTATATTCAATATAAACTAGCTTAACAATATAATTAAACGAACAACACTCTTCTTTTAAATTAGTCCAAATGTAAAACTGATTAAACAATTTATATTTACCTAATTAAAATTAGATGTAACACTTAGATTAAATGCTGAAATTCTCCATACAGGTTAAATTATAAAAAAATACTAATCGTCGGCGTCTACATGTAATTAGCATTAAAAATAATGCTGATAAAAAATAAAAGATGTTAAAATTTATAAAAAAATTAATTCTAAAACAGCTCATGTTATAAGGCCAGTGTATAAAGTTCCGTTGTAGTGTTCGTATATGCTGTACTCAAACTTTCAGTAACGTTTATGAAACGCGTTACATTATTTACTTCAGGATTTACATACATATCGACTATTTCTTCGATAGCAGATTTAGATCCGAATATCAAAGCTAATACTCCCGTTACTATAACAATGATATTTTTATAAATTTTCCAATTATATTTCCCGAAACCTTTGTCCCAAAACGTAACAATTTCAATAAAAATAGGTATCAAAAGTCCAAGGATAGAGAAACATAAAGCTCCAATTAAACCAATAAAAGGTCCAATAGTAGGCACAGCAATGGCTACAGCAACACATGCGAAAACCATAAAAGTTCTAAGTGCGTAATTTACTAACGTTGCTTTCCTCTTAAAATGATCTTTTATTCCATTCCACGCAATTTCCAAGCACACGAAAAATTGAAGAGTAAATGAACAAAATATGCCTATTCCAACCAATAACTGAACTATTTGCGCTGCACTGTAACATACAAAAATGCAATTAGTTGAAAATCGGAAATACGAAAGTAAAAATTTCTTATGTTATAAAAGAAATATAGATACTTACATATCACCAGGTGGCAAATTTAAAGTTACATTGGCTTTGGTTCCCTCTCCAAATTGCAAAAATCCTAAGAATCCAACTAAGATATAAGCTATGGTTACAACAGCCATTCCTTGATTTAATACACCTGTAATTCCAATAAACTTTTCAGGTCTATTCATATTATTTTCTAACGGCATTACCTGTAAAAAAAAGGTAATGTAAAAATACATACTTTTGTTAAAAACAATTTAGTACTTACAACGCCAATTGCTTCCAATGCAAATATGGTAATACTAAAGAAACTAGGAAAGTATGAAATATCGGCAGTAAGATTTTCAGACTTAACTGGAGGTAAATCGATCACAAGATAGTAACAGGTGATTCCTAAACCAACGGCCATACAAACGTTTGCTAACATCGAAACCGGTGTAAGGTACTTCAAATTAGGAATGTAGCATATAATAATTAATGGTATTAACAATATAAGTAAATATATTCTTATATTTAACGATCCCCAATAGTAACCAGTAACCATGTCAAAATTTTTTGCTACTATCACAGCGTAAGCACTGCAAGTTCCGAAGTATGTGACAAACGTTGATATATCGACAAGCCGCCTATAATGTAAAAACAGTCGTATTTTGTATTTATTAAGACAATTCAATTAAAGGACCTACCTTGCAAAGCTGCTATATTTCTTAGCCCATTGCGGTCCTCTCCTACAAGCTTCTTCGGCAACATCAGCATATGTCATAGCATTTCTCCCAGATTTTTTGTATAACTCATGCGCAGATGAAACCTAATAACAAATCAGTGATAGAATTTCTTATTATTTAAATTGCAACGAACTTACTAATATGTAAGCGCAGTGTGTGCAAATTAAGGATTCTAAAAGTGTTGCAATAATTCCCACGAGAAGGCCAGAACATTTGAACGCCAATGGCATGGCCAATATTCCAGTTCCCAAGCATGCTTTTAATAAATGTATAAGTGTTCCGGTTTCACTGGAATGTAAAACAAATATAATTAAATAATAATAGTAGGAGTATTTTTTTTATTAGGAAAAGTTAATAAAATTTATAGTTTGTGGGTCCTGGTAAATCCGAAAGCAGATAAGAGAACTTCCACATAGTATTTATAACCACACGAACAGATTTTAATATGTGTAAAACACAAAATGCGGTCACAATTATATTGTTATCTTTGTGGTCGACTTATTATTTAGATTATCCTAAATGCAGAACGAAATAAATAAATTTATCTGGTTTAAGGTGAAATTATAGCATCATAAAATACAATAACATTATGTTGTGTAAGTAGCGAAGAATCTACCTAGCGGCTGAAGGCCTTAGATATAATAATAACATCAATATACCTTTAAATGCAAATTTTTAAATTTTTCTTTATTTTGTGCCAGGAAGACCGTGCATTAAATTTTTATATAAATGATGTATATTACAACATCCAGGGTTGCTGCATATGCAATCGAAAAACAAAAATCTAGCAAAGCCCACAAAGTAAATTTAATTTTTTCCCACTAGTGGCATAAATAGCTCTTTATGTCTGCTTTTAATTGAATATAATATTATGTCACTGTTCTAGAATACAATATGGCATCTAATCTATAAGTTGATCGATGGCATATTAGCATTCAACAAATAAACCAATAATGTAGATGCTATGCTAACCTAGCTTATCTATGCTAATCTTTGAAGTTTCTACGTATTTCACGATATGTTTGCATTCACACGTAACCCAGAATAATATATTTTTTAAATTTAGATAATATTATGCGGAAGTTCTAGAGCGCCGCCTAAAGTACGCACCTATGTATAAAAGTTTTTCAATGTTAAAGATTTTATCGTTGTGTACATTAACTATTATTACATATTTTTGTTTTCCATACATTGAAGCGAGTACAGATTTCTCTTGGCATTTTGTCAGATTTGTTTAATTTGTGTTTTATTTACTAAATACTAAACATACCGACGCGAACCATTCTATATTAATAAAATATTACAAATTTTCCTTGAAATTGTCAACTTGCGAAAATTTGCAAAAAATAATTTTTTTTGTAAGATTGACAACTAAATTATAATCACAGTTCTAATATTGTAATAAAAAGATCGCCATTGATATTATGGTTACGTTTCCATATTTCAAATAACAGGAAATGTACATTTTTAAAACGGTTGACGTTGCTTTAAGTGACCGGTGGTAATAATCTCTATCCAATGTGACGTAAAAAATAATTTTTTGAGAATTAACCATTAAATGCAGTTTGTTAAAATATAACTAACAGGTCAGGCGGCTATCCGGTCGCCCTGACCCCTGAAATATTAATGATTTGGAAACTACTTTCGGCGTGGAGGAAAGAAAATATTGCCAAACATTGCATTATAGGTATATTGTAATATAATACTGAAAAATGTTTAAATTTATTCGTACTGTTATCGTAATCATTCCGCATCAAGAAGAAGGAAACTTCTTGACTTCGTTAAGATTTAAAAAATAAACAACAGCATACAACAGGTAGTTACAGCCAGCGGTCAGTCTTCTGAAGATAAAATTCTTTTTTTTTTGTTTATTTATATTATATTTCTTTGTCTACTGTTAACTATAGTAAAAGTGGTCAGTTAAGTATTTAATTAAATTTTTTTACGAAGTTATTTTAATGTAAGTGAAGTATAAAAAATATTTTAGGTATTTAAAAAATATATAGCAAGCTGGAACCAGGATGTAAAATTGTAACAAATTTTAACTCTTGAACTCTGACCATACTAGAGCATCCTGTTTTATGTGGTTTACTTTTAACCTTTTTTTTTTTAATTCTCTTTATATCCAAAATAAATACATATTCCTTTATTTGGCTCTATTTTCGTTAAAAAAAAGTTAAACAAACTCAATTGGTGGTCAATCGTGGGGTTCCTTTGTAACTAACTAAGAAAAACATAGTAAACAAGCAATATGTGTCAATTGCTTTTGATAAAAACTCAATCTAAAAATATACTATAAGGACTTCACACTCAATACGCAGTTTTACATTGTCTTCATTAAAATATCATAATATAATTAAACTATTATCTTTTTCGACAAAGATAATATGCATATAGTATAAAACATGTGCTGCAAAATGTCATTAGGAAATACCAAATTTTGTCCTTGAATTTCGCATTACAAATTAAAAATGTCAAGCTAATTCTTCAAATTTTAAAACACATTCAAAATAATACAAACTGTTTTCTTGAAAGCCTATTGTTTTATAATTCAAAAGGTGATGGCTTCATTATTTTAAAATTAAAACGTAATTTTCAAATAAATGTTGTAATATTACTGGTGCCAAATTGCACGCAAGCATGTAATGCGTTTTCACAAATTCGCAAACTTCACCAACATTGCCAACTTAGCCTACGGACAATTTATCGTAAATTACAAAATTGAAATTATGGTTGTAGATCAAATCCGCCTGTTAAGACTAAAGATTATAATTTAGTTTAAACCAAATTTACCAGAAATTTCTCGTGATTGGAAATCTTTAACTTTCACTTATATTTGGTAGATTAGCAAAATTGTATATGTTGCATTAATAGTATTTGAAACGCCCATCAGACGCCAGTCTGATAGCCTTATGTTTAGTCTATCGCATCCAAGAGACAAAACAAAGGCGACTTCAGAAAAAGTTGCACAACCTCACTGAATGAAGAAAATGTAACAATATCTCAGGAGAAACTTTAACACCCAATATAGAAAATATTGCATGCTTATGGTGCATAAAAAATTTAGTGCAACATAAAATTCAACCTTTCTTCGCCATAAAAAATTATCGACAGAGTGCACGATATTTCCAACACAAGCAATTAACTATTGGTTTTGACATTACTGATTCTTTTAACTGTGAATATAATTTTTAAAAATTCACATTTTGTAATCTACGCTTTTATTTTCATAAGGCCAAAGTTGATTTTTAATACGTTCCACCACTACTATAATATCTCGTAATACTAATCTAAATAAACTTTTTTGTTCTAATTTTATTTTAAAACGTACAAGGACATTGCAAAGCGTCATAATAATATTAACGATGCTAAACTGTACCTAAATATGTAAATATAAAATAAAAACTAACCTGACTGGATGTTCAAGTTGCCTTGGTTTGATAATGTTGTATATTCCAGTTAAAGCAGATGCAGCTTCAGGATCCCCTTTCTTAATTTCGTACCTGCAATAATCTTAAGTTATTGGGTGGTCTCTTAAACACTTCAGAAGTTGCAAGCAAATTATTTTTTTAAATATCTACTAAAAAAATATTACGATTGTTTCGATTTCTTTCTATTTAGCACTGTTAGGTTATGATGAAACCAAAAAAGGGTTTACATAGTATGAAATAATGCAGTAGACTCCTGATCATGACAAACTTCTTATTTCAAATGTTAAAAAAAATGTATTAAATGAAAATTCTGAAAGTAATTTTTTTCTAATCTAATTGGAAAAATTTGAAATAAGCTAGTTATCATCAGCGCGAATCCATTATAATGGTGTTGTTTTATTAAAGGTAATAATAATATAAAATTTAAAATAATAAAAACTATCTATAGTTTATAAAATTATTCCATGTTGTGTATCAATAAAAATCGTTCAAGTGTTATTATACCTTACCGCTTTTACCCTACCTTATTACTTCGTTAGTATCAAAAACTCAATATTTCCTTTGGCTTTACAGTTCAGTCTGTTTTTAATTTTAATAAAGTTCACTGGTGACTAATCACATATTTTATTAGGTACACTTGGGGAAGGTGGGTAAGTTCAATATTGGGTCCCTCAAAATGTATGTATCCCGTGCGCACATAATCACTCGAATTTTGAATTTTACAAATGCCATTCTTTTAATTTATAGTTTGCCAATTGAATCTCGAATGTCATTCATAATCCCGTCAACATAACACAACTGATAAGGTAACCGAATAGTCTTTTCTCATACATTACAAAGTTCAATGTTTTTTCAGCCCAATTCTACGGTTCGGTAAAAATAATCAGAGGACAACATTGCCAATAGCAGTTAAAATCTGATGAAACTTTACTTACGATTCAATCACACGTTTCTGGTAGCTGAACCGATTCGGAAAATAAATAAAAAATTTGAATACATAAAAAAACTTACTGAAAGTAATAAAATTTTTCAACTGTAAATGAAAGTATGGGTGTACTTTCAGTTAACATTTTTTCAGAGAAATTTATTTAACATACTAGCTTTACAGCAAATGGAACAAAACTGATATCCTCAATATAAGTACCTAAACAATTTTTAAATCTTCATGGGGGGGACTCGCCGGGATTGAGTATAGGTCAAATGAACCAAGATGAAACAAAGAACGACCCCGATAACTTATATATTTTAAATGATATGTATTATTGATATCAACTTCCTATTCTAAGTATACATAAATTGTTTTGCATATTTAGGTTAAAAATACCAAATATTAATGTGGAAAATAAATTTAGTTAAACCAATAATAACGTTGTGATTTCTTGCCCCAATGTGTTTTATTTTCAAAAATATTACTGTATTATTTTTAAAATTAATTACAATAAGGAGAGTTCATTACGCTCGAATTTTATAAATCCTGCACTTAAAAATCAGTTACTGCGTTTTTACACATTCAAATTTAATTATCTCTGAAATGAAGCATATCAAAGGTTATAATATAAATAATTCCATGATAATCTTCGAGTTATTTTTAGTTGACCAAACCATAGTATAGTAAAAGTTCACATACTGTGATGTAGTTTATGCTCAAAAGCTTTTGACAAATACTTTAGGTAAGTATAATTTGATGTTTTAAAGAATACCATAGCTTTAACTTCCAATATATGAAAAAAAACGTGGGAAATCGCTTTTGGAGATTCTTGCTTCCCGCAATGGATAAGAAAAACAACTGTATGGAATGGAAACTGGTCTGAAGATAATTGCTTTTTTATTGTTAATAAAAATTCAAGAACGAAATAATCGCTAATTTTTCAATTAAATGCATTTTCATGAATAAATCAACAATAAAATACATCATAGGAAGTACAAGTATATAAATTGCGATGATATCAAAATCGATAAAATAATTAACATGATTCAATTCACAATTCATGATTATAATACACCTGCCTACAGAATAATTAAAACAAAATTGTTACCAGACTGATCACCGTAGACTAAAGCTGCCATACACGCAACAATCAGTCGACAAATGTGTATTTATACGTTTTTTTTGTAGCTGAATCGAGGGAGTTTTAGTGAAAATTTTTAGAAAAGCCCAAAGGTCAAACGAAGAAAGGCTGACACTTACAAATTCAACAGGTCTGTTGACAAGTGTGATCATCGATAGCCTTTATATGGCAGTTTGTATGTATGTGTAAATTATTATTGAAATACCTGCTTTCTCAATGTCTGTCAATATTTTATATTTATATGTTGATTCACATACATAATGTAGGTTTAAAAAATGTATCAACACTTGAAAAATTTTAATTTGATACTGGGTTGTATTATCTGGCAATGAAATCAAATGAAAGTTTATTTGGAACAAATTCCGACATTGTTTTGATATGACTAAAAGCTTTATCATCTTCCATAGTAAAACATTCAAAATAAATTTGTATATCCTATATACACGACACGTCATTATTGAAAAATTATATTTCTTTAACAGGTGAAAATATATTTTTAATTTATTTGTATGCAATTCTGATTGTATCTACCTGTATGTATTCCCTCTTTTACATTCATAACATCTTGAATTGATTGATATTTATTAACATAGTTAGTTATACCCCAAATACCAAAAGTTTTGTTTTGATTAGTAAACTTGAATGTATTATAAATTGGATTCCTACATGCACGGAAGAGGTAGTTTATCTATAACAGGTGTTTCGGTTTTGCTAATTAATTTATATGCTTTATTAAATATTCAATAGTAAACTTCAATTAACATTATAAATCAACTATCAAGTGCGACAAGTAGCAGCAAATTACTATGTGAAAATTACATCACTCAATTCTTAAAAATTCAAAGTTTTAAATCATAATATCAATATACATAATACAAAAACTATAAGTAATTATTAGCTTTTTAATTTAATAGCAGTTTACTTTTTACAAAGGTATTATACTAGCATTCATTAATTTCAAGATCAATGCTATGAAAAACAATATAAAAAAACTTGATAGATCCAAAGAACCAAAAGCAACTAATTACTTTATTCTTAAATTTTAGCAATAATGAATCCAATGCAGGGAAACATCTCTTTCTATTCATATGTTTTTATCATTCTGATTCACATTATTATTACCCTTATCCAATTCAGGTATAAAGGTATTCACAAAAAAAAAGTAAGTTGCCTGCATAGTCGACTCCTAATTTTTTACAATTTTCTCATTTGACCACGGAAAATTAAAACCAAATAGAAAGAAGCAAGGAGTAAAATATCCCACAAAATTACAAATTGTTTATTTAGCCAAAAATAAATTGTAGCTTTTTTACCATTTAGATACAATTCACGTGGCTCGATAAGCATATCAGCATTAGGCAACTGAATAGACAAAATTTCACAATAAAATATCGTGTACGTACGTATTCACAAATACTTTTGAATATTAAATTTAGGCATTGGGTTCGTCGGTTTTGGTTCCAAAACAAAATTAGACTTAAAATCTACAAATCTACATTTTTTAGTAAATATTTGGTATCACGAATTTGTTGCTTTATTACATAGATATGTTAAAAATATTCCACCGTATCCTGCATTATATATACTATTTTTACATGTAAGTAGACATAGCATTTACAAATTAATACTTACTTAGCTTTCCCATTGGTTATATTTACTTCATCCTTTGGGATGAAAGTATCCATCTCCGTCACCGGAACTTTCTCCTACAAAATAAAATAATATATAATCACATCGACATAAAATAAAGAACATTTTAAATCTCTTCTTATAAAAATACAAGTACTTACCATTTTGAAAATGTTCTTGTTACTATTAAAATAATATAAAATCAACCGTTGGTAAAAACTATTCGTATCCCATTAGTGGATTTTGTGTGTTCAGCTTGTACGTCGAGCAAGCTGTAAAAAAAAATTATTATTGCAACAAAGGTAATTAAGATTATTTATCAATAAGTACTTATAATTATAACAAACATGTAAATTTAAAGTTTGCAGTTACCGTTAGCAACGTGAAAAAAACATCACAATGTATTTATTACTTATTTAATTTAATTATGACACAGTAGTGTTTGCATAAAAACAAAGGGATTTAAAAAATAAGACTTTAATCATAACTTCGTCATTATAACATATGTGTAACTTTTTGCGTCTGTTTAAATATATACAAATATTTTGTTACATTTATTTGATTAGTTTTGAACAGTACACAATGTTATTCTATTAATAAAATATTGCAAGCAATCGCTAGTTCAAAATCCATTATTTTGTCAAGTTTACTTTACTATACTAAATATCACTTATATAAACAGAGATTATAAAGAGGTACTACAATTGTTTTTCTGATCGATAATTGGTTTGGTATCTGAGATAATAAATTAAGAATTTCGTAGTAAAAACAGATATTGTAACTACTATACAAAGAATAATCGGATTATTCCCAACGGATAATTTATAAGCTTAACTTTCCAAAAAAATTTCGCTAATCCAACGCGTGAAAATATATCAAGAGTTGCGTGCACTAATCGAATTTAATCTATTAAATAATTGAAAACTATCGAATATTGAACTAAAAAGTAGAACGCAAATAAATAATGTATACATGGCAATGACATACCTTCTTCCACGATACCCAACTTGCTCTATTCACAAGACAAAAGTTATTAATATCAAAATTATTAAGCAAGTTTAATTCCACCATAAAGTTGGAAATTGACCCTTGGCTATAATGATAAACTTACAACATTATCGTAATTAGATAAAAATTAATTAATTAAGTAATAATTATATTACACTTTTAATCAATTTGGAATATTTAAAATTAATTTTCGCCAAGTTCTAATAATAGTACAGGCAACCTTGCATCTTACTTTTTTGTATAATATAGTTACCTTTTAATATTAATATTATCATAGGATATGCATTAATATTTACATAACACAAAAATAATCATACTTTAAATTCATCCTCAGTAACGCACTTCCCACCGCATTTAAAACTTTTACGTCATGAATATCTAAATAATTAATTAAACAATTTTTTTGTAAATGGTAAACACAACACCAATGACATACAATTATATACAAGGTGCATATATTATACAGCCTATTAAAATTCAAAAACATTTTGAAAAATTAAAAAAAATTTTTTTTTAATAGTGTATACTATCTATCGTTATGTCGGACTTTGTATAATGTACTACATACCATATAATATAAGTATTTTAAACTCTAGTTGACAGATCTATAAAATATTTTTTTTATTTAGAACGTAATTTATGACGGAGGTTTACCATCGTAGTAAAGTAGTAAAAAATAAAATATTAAAATTATATCATCATATAGGTATATACGAACGTATATTGCATCAACAAGTACGTATACCAAAGGTTATCGTCAAGTTTATCCATTAAAGAAAGAAAAAAATAGTAATTATGATCTGATAACTCGTACACACTTGTAGGTATTTTTTATATACAAATAGTTTTAATTATTCAATAAAACTGATAATAGTTCTAAACAAATCACTTTATAATACTCCTATAATATTATTGTTTTTAAGAACGATGCTGTGAATACTGTATCAACGGGCTTTCAAATTTTATTTATTTTTTTGGAAATAAAAATACGAAATTTCACAGTACATAATAAAAATTATTACATTGTTGAGCTGACGGAACACAAATTTATTTCTAGCTTTTTTAATTTTATTCGTTAATTTTTATAGCTTGTGATAAGAACAATTCGAAACCAATAGGTTCTTAATTTTTGCAATTAATTAATTTAATGGATTGATTAGTAATTTACGTGGCGTAATTTGATATTTGTTATCCCCAAATGTATGTCAATCGGTAATTTTATCTTTCAAACTTGTTTGGGGCTTCAATTTAAAGTAAACATAAAATTCTCATGTATAGCAGATATCATTCAATTCTCGCGCCCAAAATAAGAAAAGCTCTCAATGTCTCTATAGTATCTGAAAGCACTTCCACTTTCGATGTAGATATACAATATTAGACGTTTGACTATTGAACTAAATAAATAAGATCGATTGCCAAATTGCAATATTTTGTATACAATAGGTGCTTATTGTAAAAAATGTTAACATAAAATATAGGCAAGTACTACTTAAAATTTAAAATGTAAATTAAAAAAATACAATCTATATTTATGAAGACAAAATAACTCTAGAGTTACGAGGATTGTTATCCTGATTATTAACTAACAACAGTTTCATCATCCAAATTGATCTTTAGTTGCTAATTATTGATAACGTATAATACTTATTTGAAATCGTAATCAATAGATTTAATAATTTTCCTTTCAGTATTAATATGTACCAAATAGAGTTTATCCTGAAAGGTTAACGTTACAATTGGCAAGATTTTGATATGTGAGTTCGCTGGCCTACTCGCACTTTTATCTTAAAATAAATAATAATTTACTTCAGCCGTCATCGTCATGATTACTATTCGTGGTTTGGATGATTATTCGCTATCGAAACTTTTAATTGCTGTTAAAATAAGTGATCACGCACTGATTGAAATACAGTATGTGCAGCAAATGTGTAATACATACTGTACTTTTGTATTTCACTCTACCAATCCAAGTGCAACTCTCATTCATTACTTTCTTAAAACAACAAAAATTCGTAAACAATAACAATTAAAGATTATAAAAAATACAAATGAATAATAGGAAAGAAAACCATTATTGTGTTAAATATTTTTATGTAATAAAATAGTAGGGAAGTGTTTACAATCATTCGAACCATGTCTCGAACCCTTCACGCCAAACCTTTCCTTTTCTCCAGTTACTTTCTGCGAGGCCATTTTATTTAAGAATGTTAATAATAACTATTGTTTACATATTCTGAATACAAATAATATAACGTATGTAGATACCAACGAACCTACAAAATAAACCGTATAAAAAATTTTAGTATAAGGAATTGCCAAGAAATCAGCTGTGTATAACATAAATGAGTGTGTGTATAAAATATTCGTCCTTTGTGGAAAATTTAAGAAAACACCATCTATTAATAAACCGATTATAAAAATATCTTACTTTAAAACGTCGCATTTTCTTTTGTGTAGTTTATTTTTTAGCATGCTTTGGTATTTGAAACAATGTACCTACATAGACATATTCTGCAACCTGGTTGTTTGTGGACAAAACACAAAAGAAGATTTAAATATGAAAATATGTTATTTATATTTAAACAATGCTTCTTTTCAAATTCAAAATTAAAATACAATATTATATTAACGAACGTATCATTGATATTATGTCACCGATATATCGTACTTTATATTATGAAACTGCAACAGGAAAACTTTTCAGATTGTGTTGGAAAAATATTGTATTTGATATCAACTATTATAAAATAAAGCCAAAGATTTATGTGAAAGAATGTGAGGTTGTCATAATTATTTTATCTGCCTTCTATGGCAAAAAAATGTAAGATAAATAATATAATGATTTGTGGAAGATATTGGATCAAGTATTAACATAGCAAAATGCTATATATTGGTCGAAATAACAATTTCCAAAACATTAAAATGTTAAAATTATTTCATTTTAACAGTAACTTTTAAATACAAGAAATTTTCAATCAAAATAAATATTAAAAATATTTTTCTTAAAATAAGTTAGAAATTATAGAAATTTTGAATTGGAAAAGAATGAAATAAAGTAAACAAATGAATATTCGGTGTCGACCCTTAAATGTTTTATTGATGGATTGCAAGTTATTACAAATTTTCAAAACCAAACTATGCATTCCTCCATTTTTTGTTTTAGAAAATGTTATACTATTAGATATTTATAAAACCGTTACAATACTTTCTTCTCAAGGAATTGTTATTTTTGTTGCAATTTTAATTGATATACTCAATATGTCAAGGTATATATAGAATATACTTTAATAATACTATTTACTATACATTAAAATTATAAAAATTTTAAATATAAGTTTATAATATATGGCTATAATATTTATTATAATATAATATATTATATTATTTTAATAATTTTATTAGTTTTTAAATATTATTAATTGAAAAGATATAAACCGTGCAAATTATATGCTAAGCCAAGCGCACGACGCTCAAGCAACAGCGCTACCAATAATGCTTTTTAATATAAAATAAAATTACATTCAAAAATTAAGAATTAGAATTATTGGAATATTTCCTAGTAAGTAAAATTACTAAGCCTTAGTAAAATTAGTACCCAAGCACGATAGTATAATGAGATAATAAATAATTATTGTTTAAAACAGATTTAAAATAATTTAAATTATTAAAAACTATAATGGAATAAACAACACTGGATTTTTCTGAAACTACGTAGGGAGCACAATAACCTGATACCCAGTTCTTCATTATCCTTAAAAAAATTCTTGAACTACATTCTACATAAATACAAGCAACCGCGATTAAAGCAATACTGAACAGCCGTAAGTTATTTACGTTCGTGTGTAAATATCCAAAGAAATGCAGACAACAATTAAGTAAATTGAATCTTTTTAAATTGTAAGGAAACTAGTAAATTTAGTAATTACACGTTTTTGTTAGAGTTTCCTTATTTAATAAAAACTTAATGGCTTAATTTAACATTGACAATCATGTAATTGCATCAATTTAATGCCGAAAACGATTTAACTTCTTTTTATAACAACAAGACATTAATTATTAAAAAAAGAAGTTTACTATAAAATAAATAAAACAAAATAAAACTTTGCATTCACCGTGATTTGAACCTGAGTTGAAATGTACTATAAATCAAGATTACTAACTGGACCGTTCAGCCACACAGTTCCCGCCGAGTGAGGACGCACAATAACCCTGATATTGTCCACCCCTAAGTACGGTTCTGTTGCAAAGTGCTATAGTAAATAGCAGCAATATACGGGTTAGCTCTAAATTTAGTACTATTTAGCTCAAGAATTTAACGAAAATACTTTTGTCTAGTCATGTTTTGGTTGCGACCTAGTGCTGCAAAATCAAATAACGCACTAAGTGTCGATCGGTGTTTTAAAAATAACTAAAGTTAACAAGACAAAATGTAAATATTTTACACGACGTATCGTACAGGACACCGAACCAGTTGGCATCAACTTTATACAATTTTTTTGGAAAAGCGTTTGCTTCCGATTTAGCAAAAAATATTTTACCTCAGTGGGTCAAGTCCTGTGGTACCTTCCCAAAAGAACCCTTTTTAAAAATTAAGTTTTTTTTTGTTATGTCGTAGACAATAATACATAATAATAATAGGAGCAAAAGTAGCACTTTTCGTCATGGCTTGTAGAGTGGAAGCTTCCTCGGTGGACAAATTTTACGACGTTTAAAACATTTAACTTCTTTAACTTATTGTATAATAATTATTATACTATTTTTAAAATTTATTTTAAATAATAATTTAACCTTTCAAATTAAATAATTTGTAAAATTCTAACGGCAAGGTTTTTAATACTTAATTTCACTATTACTTATCTATAAAAAGAATATAATAATATGTAAATTTAGTAACTAGAAATAAATATTTTTTTTAATTCAAAATAAGAAACAAAAATATTTTTAGATGGAAAAATTGTTTTTGTTAAATAATCGAAGTAAAATCAAACAGCATTTTGATACGTAGGTATACACATTTTTTTATTACATTATTAAACTTTAAAGTAATGTTAAAATAGAAAGTTGTTGTTGAAGTGCAATACTGTATACATTAATTAATGTCAAGAAGTAAATTTCTATTCTTTAAATGCAAAGTATGAGTCATATAATTTTGGCTGTGTACGAAAAATGATTATTTAGATATGATTGTAAACAATTCTCTAAAAGTTTATGAGGTTATATTCCATTATATGTATTGGACTAACTAAATTCACTCTTTTTATCCATATAATTTGAATTAATCATGCTTTCAAGTTACACCGGAAGTTTACCTTAATGTCTTGTTAAATTATGCAATTTTTTTGTTAGCGGTGATACCTACTATATGCTGATATGCTGACCTATATGCTAAAATTTCAGTTACCTATTTATGAATCTGACAGTAATAACCCAAATAAATTTTAAAATGCAGTAAGTGCATAGATACATACTTCTAATGTAAAATTACATCAATTATTTTGCAGCTATGTATAGAATATTTAAATATACTTATTGCGTTCCAAAAATGTAACTTTTCTTTAAAGTAACTAGGTTGTTCTTATTTTATTCTTTATATTCTATAAATGGTTAGAATTTTTTATTTCTAGGAAATTATCAGAGATGTATTTATAACAGAAGTTTTTGATTAATGTCTCTGTGGAATGGTTTATCTTCATCAAAGTACTTTAATTTACAAACCATGTTTAAAAATCTGATTTGTTTTTATTAAAAATATATTAGTCTAGTACTTGCACATTAACTTTTTTTAAAGTTTATATTTAGTTCTCTATGTACCTATTACGTTTAATACTTTGTGCAAATAATATTATTATAATATGTAAGTCGCAATACGAAAATTTGTTTCATTGTAATTTGCAATTTTTGGCAGAAGTATAATAATGTTTTTAGGTTCCCCAAAAATGATTGGCATGAAAATATGAAATTGGAGTAAATTTAAACAATTATTATAATAAAAATTATTTTGTAATAATTATTATATTATATAGTAAAATATGTATCAATATGTGTACTAAATATAATATTTTAAGTTTTTCTACTGTATAATATAATATATTATAGTATGTTATATACGTAGTAGTATGTGCAATGTATGTATAGAATGCCGAAATAAATTATATCTATTTTCATTTTTAGATAAATATCATTAAACTTATTGGGTAACAATAATTTAAAATTTTATTTCTTATTTAGATAATAATATTATGTATTATAAAAAAGCCAAAAGTTCATATCTTGAATTTTTTTTATGTATATAGCTGGTTATAAAATGTTGAAAGATGATCACAGAGTAAATGACACAATCAGCCACACCGTGAAACTGCTTTCCCAAATATATACTACCACTATAAGCCTAAAATTGTATTAGTAGTTGATATAATATTCACCTTCTAAAATATATTACATTCAGGAGACTTTGATATCGAATACAGTTGATTTTATCCTGTCGTTGAAACTTAAATTGATTGCTGTTACTATGTACATTTGAACTTCCTACAATGTTTTTTTTATTCTTAACGATCCCGTTGCTTCACATAGTTTTTCAATTGTTCAACTGCTTTGCCTCAAAATTTTCATAAATTTAACAGGTTGGTAATGAATTTTCATATAAATCGCTAGATTTATAAATTTAAATCTTTAATAATTTATTTATCTTTCAACAATTGATTGAAATGAATCGCTTAATTGATATTTTAATCTGCATTTAGTTTAAGCATTCGTTCATAAAGAACTTTTTAACATAAAAAACTACAGAAACATTTTGTATGTCTGATATATAAATAATGTATATTACTCATAGATCATAGATAAGACTTTCTTATTTTTTGGTATATCTACCTATAATTTTTTTTTTATATTTTTTAATATTTTATCGTAAAAATTCTAAGTATTCTATTGGTGTGTTTATTACGTCTTGCATAAAACTACCAATAGAATCTCTAGAATCCATGCGTTAAATTTAATTTATATCGACTAAAAATAATTATTAAATTCATAGTTTATTTTCCAAAATTGGAGCATACCATACAGCTGTTTGGCACCCACCAGTGAAGCGGTAGATTTTTGAGTTTGTTAACCCGTAAAAATACACGCCTATAGATATCACTATAATGCTTAAAAATTCATTATTTAAAAATCGTAACAGTTTGTTATTGACGAATTACGAATTCAATTTTTAATCAACATAACTAGTATTAATAATTTATGAGCTTTTAACGAGTAGTTGAACGCGATGAATATTGGTACATACATACGTGGTATTGGTACGTACTCACATTTTGAATTTTATAGAAAATTTATTACTAAAATAATCATTAATACAAAAACGTGTCACTTAAATATTTATAATAACGCATATCAATAATTTGGCTATATTTGGTGTAACACACAATAATGTATCTAAAAATAATTACTATACATACAACGTACAATCGAAATTATGTTATGTATGTTCTTGCTTAACATAGATCTGTTACTAGATTTTGTTTTACAAAAAGGGCAATTTTCCAATTACAGAAATTTAATTTACAAAAGCTTTACTGTATTATTTTATCAATAAAAGAAAATATTTTTGTGTCTAATATATTCGTTCCTTTTATGAATTAATAGTAGGTACCTACTAATAGTATTCCGTAATTATATAATATACTACATAATATCTAATAATACCTATTGCAGATTAATATATTTAATTATTTTTAAGCTAATACCTGGTGGTTAGTTATTAAATATAATATTGCAAAAAACGATTAGCAAAAACTGCGAGATTGCAAAAAAATTGTACTGCGTAATAATATTAATCAACAGTTTCGCTTAATGTAATTTTTTCTTGATATACTACTATTATATCCTAACACCTGGTTTAAAACGACAATTAATCTGGAGGGCCAGCTTGAACTTCATTGTCAAGTCTTCGTTGGCCATTGACCCTCAAATCCAGCTGAGTTGATTTTGCAGCAAATCTAGATTATAATATATAAAATAGAAGATATATTTAGCCAGATCGAAAATGCATAAAGAAAATTAATAACAAATGATAAATTATCGTTTTGAAGTAACTTTACGCTATTAGGGTATATTGTAAGAAAAGCAGTAGGTATATGAACACAATGTGTGGAAGTCCCTTCCTGTTTCTTCTTGGCACTTGTCCGGTGCTATACTGATCAAGGATCAATAACGTGTTTTTAATAATGTTCATAGTCTAAAAATTTTGAAAAAAATTGGATCATTGTAAAATTAGGATTTGATGATCCCCTTTTCCTATAAATTCTAGTTTTCCAGTTTACGCACTGTTGAAATGTTTTTGCAATATCTTGGAAATTGTAACATAAAACACGAATTACTCAATGTGGCACTCGAGAGTGCTCTTAAAATAAACTAGTAGAAATGGAAGTTGCATAATGACTATTTTATTACAAGAAGTGAATTATTAAGTTTGAAAAGCGTTGTTCCAAGATCTAAATAATGTCAAACAGCGCAGCGTGATAAATAGGTACATTCACGAAACGGTGAGATACAATTTTTACCAAAACTTTCGATGACTAACCGAAATAATATTTATATCTCATATAGTATATTTAAATTCGTTATCTAGGTTCTTATCATTAGGAAGACCGACTAAGAGTTTTCCAGCATAATTATAATATAAATAATTTATAATGTGAATAAATATTTATTGAGAACCTCGCAACACCACAAATTAGTTTATTGATATAAATAATTTGCCTTAGTTTGGTGGGCTATAAATATCTTACAATAATAATTATCCCCTACTATTTTAAGAAAACGTTAAGAAATAGATTTTCCGACTATTTATTCTCCAATGCGTTGTAAATAAATAATACTACGGAAAAATTTAAATCCGCATTTTACTTTTTGGCAAACCTTTTAAATAAAGTATGTGCACGTGTAGGTGTACCTAGCTACACAATTTCGAAGTGAATTTACCTACACTGGTACATGCTAAAAATGGCCATCAGAAAAGAAGAATTAATATTCAAGGTTACTTGATGAACTTGAAAAGTATAGATAAGAAAAAAATTAAAAAAGTTTAAAGTACTCAATTTAGTGTGGGTGTTAAGTTAATTATTTTTGCACAATAGCTTAACAATAAAATGTATTTGCAACTACGTGTAGGTGAAACAATTATTAGCTAACAAAACTTATTAATTTGGTGATTTTGTATGTTAATTTTAATAAAACTCGATACACTAATTATTATTGTTGCACTGTATTTGTAACGTTCATTAGTTCCGACTTTATTTAGCAGATAAGAGACAACATTGGCCACGTTGGAAAGTAATAATACGTTTTCGTATCTAACGCGGAACGGAAAATCGGAAAATGATGAAATATAAGAAGTATGACATAATAATCTTGCAACCCTGCATTTAATTTTTAATTTTATTCCACGTGGTTGCATTTATATAAGATTTAATTGGAGTTTCAAATTAATTTTAAATTGATTTTTAATATTTAATTTCAATCTCATTTGATTTCACTTGTTCAGAATATATAAATATACTATTTTACATTTTTATTTCCAACAACCCTTAACTAATTCAAAATTTTACTGAAAGTAAAATATCATGTACGGCTTAGTAAGTACAGTAAATTGCAAAAAGGTTGTACACACAAAAACCGGAACATTGTAACTTATTGTTAAAGGAAGACCAAATAGTTAAATGCACCCTAAAATATGTAAGCAGGTAGATCCTCTTACCAGTTATGCGATATATGGCAAAGCTTAAAAATAAAGTCGCTAAAAATAAAAGAAAACGACTAGGTATGTGTGCATGTGTGGATATCATTTCGCGACTAATAAAATGAATTTAAGGGTGAGTATGCATGTAACAAGGTGCATATTTTCTGATGAAACCTTAGTAATGTTTGCAATCACCCTAGGTCGATATCTATGTATATAGGTGATGCAATAATTCAGCGTCGTCGACGTCTAGACGACCATGCTTTAATAAAAATAAATCATTCCACGTGCACGGTAATACATCATAACAAATTAATATGTCATAAATAAAATTCATACTAAAACTAAATTGTGTATAATAAAAAATTAATAAATTAACTAACCATTGACTCCACGTGTATTCACCTGTTTTAACTACTACACAACACCGTAGTTCCGTTGCGATTTATCCAAATAACGCGCGCGGTAAAATTGGTCATTGGAAGCTCTAGCAACCGCTTTTACTACTACGAGATAGTTAAACCGAACATACACGACAGAGGAATGTGTAGTAAACTAATTTTATGAATTAGTCTGACGCAATACTCGGTAGTATTCAGTTATTATTTTAAGGGAAAATTTGAAACAAAATTCTTCAGAAAAAAATATCTCTACCTACTTATAGATTAAATTAAATCACGGAAGTACATACTTGAAATTTAATAAATTGCAATAATCGTTGAACTATTGAACAGTGCAGTCCTAGATAAGAATATTATAAGTTAGAAAACCGGAAATATAATTTTAAATTATTTTTCTCCAAATTGGCAAATTATGCAATTCTTTTATGATACAACTTTTTTATTTTTAAAACTTTGGATTTCTTTTAATAATAAGTGGTTAAACCCATGCAGTTTTTTTAAACATAATGAGGAAATAATGTAGAACTTTTCGTGAAGAGTGGTTACGTAGGGTTGACGGACATTAAAACTTTGGTTTAAAAAATTATTATTAAATTATTTAGCATACGAGGCAGTTTTGAATGCAATCTATAAACTCGGTAATCAAAGCAGTGACTACAGAGGCTACACAAAAGTACATACTTTTTTATAATTTAAAAATATTCTTTAAAAACAGATTTGCAATAATTTAAGTTAGTAAATCTCTCATAAATCAACCTAAAGATATTGTTGTAATAATAGTGTAAATATGCATGTGATTTTACATTAAAAAAGTTCGTAAAATTTACTACATTATTCGTTAATTTTTCGTTAATATTACGATAAGCATTTCGTTAATATTACTACGGTAGTAGTAAAATAAAAAAACTACGGTAGTAGTAATACTGACGAATATATTCGTAATATTTACTACGTTTTTCATTAATATTATTGCGGTAGTAGTAGGTAATATTCGAGTGAATTTTTTATGTAATTTTACCCTGAAAATTATAGAATATAAAATTTTTTTCCGTTTTTTAATAAAATAGTTTGACATGTTTTTCTTAGAAATTGTTATAACCGGTATCAAAAAGGTGTTAGTGAAATTTTTATTTATGCCTGTGTTCTTATATTCGTTTTTCTAGTTTTCTTCCTGTTTGTCCAATATAGATGCTTAGGCAATATTAAATTATGTTAATTTTTAAAGTTGTCCGTATATCTCCACTCTCATTTCAAACTTTTATGTTATTTCTAAATAATATATTTATTTCTTTCGGTAATCTATGTAAGAGATTCTGTATAGATTTAAATAATATAGCTGTTATAGATAACTAGATAACTATCGTTGTGGCTTGTAGGATGTCTGTATTCAATGCTATCACTGTTTTGCTATTTATATTATAGTTTTTCCTATGTACTTCCGTTTATATTTTTTTAAATTTATTTTACAGTGCCAAATTTTGGATTGAGGTCTTCATTAATTCATTCGTAATTGATTTCTTTCACGAATTTTTCTGTTTATTCCATGTTAGTAGAGTGCTATCATGAAATTATTTTCACTTCTGTGGGGGTGTCGGGGTTAAAAGCTGAAACTTGCAGGAATGAAAGGTGAGATGGCATATATACGTAATCCGAAGGTAATCAAAAATAATCACGCGCAAAAGGGCACTATTTAAAAAAAATGAGATAATACTATTAGCAGGAAGCCCATAAAATGACGATCATTTTGATATATAATTTGAAATCATTTTTGTACGAAATGTATTTTTTTTAATATTTGAATACTGAAATTTGTTAAGTCGCTTATGGGAAATCAAATTTTAAATTGCAATTATCTCGGTTCGAACTTGGCAAAAATTTTATAATATTTGACAATATTTATTTATATACGCTTCTATTTCCGAAACGAAAGACTAAATCAAAATTTTTTGTACTTGATAATAGTTGCGCATATGTGTGGAGAATTGATTAGTTGAAAAATTATAATTTTTGGTTTAATATTAAACACGATATGAAATTATTAGTAACATTTAAAATTTAAAATTTTTAATGCTCTCACTACAAAATCACAATTTCCCACTCTAAATTTGTATTGTACAGCACCGGTCATGAAAAGTGCAACGGGAATTAGTTTTTCTGAATCATTGAAAATTTTCAATTTCAATGTTTAGAATTAAATTTAGGCTTGGTTTCTTGTTTATTGGAACGTTTAACCTAAATGGTCACTTGCATTTGAAAACTACTCGTCAAAAACATTTTCTTTGCCGAGCAGTAATGGCGTAACCGATTTTTATGTTTGTTTTTACGGTTTTTACAAACATTCTGACCCATACAATTACAGGATCCAATGCAAGCCATATTATTTTTCTTGCAAGTACAGACCTTACTTCCGCAATCAAGAGCATAATAAGAATAACTTTTTGTTTTGATTGCAGAAGTTTAAAGGAAATTATACCTTTTTGACATCCACATGAAGCTAGAACTTTTAATTCCACAGGAAAAGGTGGTAAAGTTGTTAGAATAAATTGATATAATTTATTCTATTTGCTTTATCAAATTTCCATCCATGATCTGCAACACTCGGTAATTGAAGACGAGGTTGTAAATAATTAAGCCGTATTTTAGCTTGATAATGCGCTCTCAAGCTATAAAACCTTAAAGAATCTTCTGTTGGAAGTAATTTTGTAATAGAAGCAGAAGATGCCAGCAGTCTTCTTATAATATTAATTGACGAAATGTCAGTATTTTTTGAATATGGTTTAATAACAATTTTCTGGATATTTATGAATATGTCTTCCAAAATTAGATGCATTCCGGCACCGCCTAAACACTCAGAATGATCTAAAATTGTTTTCCATGCTGATTTTTTCCCAATTCCTGAAAATTAACTGGTGGTAAGACAACCAGTTAATGTCGTATACTGCTACGTAAAGGATTGAAGTATTTCTTGAAATAAACTACAGTATTAGCACATCGGTATCGTTGCACTAAATTATGCATCTAGAATAACTATACCTTTTTGCAGACAGTATATGCACCAAATCCTAGTATCAGCTTCCTATTGATTAGAACTCAATAAATCATCAGCATTTACTTCGAAATTTCCTCTCTATTCTAAAATATTTTTGAAACCTCCACTAGTTGCAAACTGTAAATTTAATTTTTCTGTGGAGTGTTTAATCAGTTGCTCAGATATAAAATGTGTTAATTTTTTCTTATTAAATTCTGAATGAATAAATAAATTCCATTGTTGTGGAAGTGGAACATCAGTTCTCTCGATTACTCCGTAAATTCATATTTGGGGACCCCCTTTTGTGACGAGTAATATTTTTTATGAAATCTTCTTGATGTGATCAAATACAACATCGATTCGCATGGCATTGTATTTATTTTTGACTTGGTTACTTTTACCAGTAAGCCCACGATTTGTCAAATGCAAGTGACCATTTAGGTTAAACGTTCCAATAAAAAAGAAACCAAGCCAAAATTTAATTCAAAACCTTGAAATTGCAAATTTTCAATGATTCAGAAAAACTAATTCCCGATGCACTTTTCATGACCGGTGCTGTACAATACAAATTTGGAGTGGGAAATTGTGATTTTGTAGTGAGCGCATTAAAAATTTAAAATTTTAAATGTTACTAATAATTTCATATCGTGTTTAATATTAAACGAAAAATTATCATTTTTCAACTAAGCGATTCTCCACACATATGCGCAACTATTATCAAGTACAAAAAATTTTGATTTAGGCTTTCGTTTCGCAAATAGAAACGTATATAAATAAATATTGTCAAATATTATAAAAATTTTGCCAAGTTCGAACCGAGATAATTGCAATTTAAAATTTGATTTCCCATAAGCGACTTAACAAATTTCAGTTTTCAAACATTAAAAAAAAATACATTTCGTACAAAAATGATTTCAAATTATATATCAAAATGATCGTCATTTTATGGGCTTCCTGCTAATAGTATTATCTCATTTTTTTTAAATAGCGCCCTTTTGCGCGTGATTATTTTTGATTACCTTCGGATTACGAATATATGCCATCTAAGCTTTCATTCCTGCAAGTTTCAGCTTTTAACCCCGACACCCCCACAGAAATCGTTTTTAAGCGTTTTATTTTGAATCGGGCACTCTACTATGTAGGTACATATGTATAAAATATTTTTTCTGTGGAATGTTATTCCAAAATAAATACAAGTAGTACCTATTAGAATTTGCAACAATTTAAAAAAGCGAAGTACTAAATGTACATTTTATATTGTGTAATTTTTATATTTTAAATTATATAAACACATAAAAACTTTTTTAAATGTTATTTTTATTTTAAAAGCTTTTCTTTGTTTAATTTTACATTAAGAGTTGTTGAACTTGACATAAAGAAATATTTATATTAAATATAAAAGTGAATTTATACCTGTTTTTCTCACTGCGATTAAAAAATTTCATTTTAATACTGTATACTTTCGTTCAAAATTTAAAAAATGCCTATGATCAAAAGTGAAATTTCTACATTTAAAATTATGTAAAAGCAAGCATATTTCAATTAAAATTTTTTTAATGTAATGTAATTTAAAAATTTTGTGTAATTCACAATTATTGTAATAACTGCAATTTCTTATAACCATTTAAAGATAAATAAAAAATATATAAAAATACCTGACTTATAATTTGAGATGAATAACTATTGGAATACAGGCGAGTGTATTTCTACCGTAAAAATTACATTATGCTTATATATTTTACACATTAGCAGTTTATATTATAGATTATAATTATGCATAATGGAAAATTATCGTTTTTATTAATAATATTTCACACCTTAGTGAAAATTTTTATTTGATAATAGTAACATTACAAAATTTTATAATTTTTTTTTGTAATGATTGCTTTTTTAATTGTAAGTCAAGAATAAGAAGAAGAAGCTTAAAAATAATTGTTTTACTTTTCCCTTTTTTTTTATATGACAGCTACATTGTAATATAAAGTTAAATAATTGTATGGTATTTTAACACCACATTCTACAACTTGGTTTCCAGGGCTTACAAGGTTGGTATGGGCTGCAGTACCTGAAAAGATGAAAAATATTACATTTATTTAAATTACAATTGCTCTTATTTATGTTGGGCGCAATTAGGGATGCTAGGGACCCCCCCCCCCCCCTAAAGGAGTTCACTACAGTATAAATCTGAATAAAAAGAAATTTAAATTTAAAAGAAGAAATTAGAAATACGCTTTCCAAAGGCTTTAGTTGCTTGGATCGGTCGTCGATCGCAAAGATTTTCTTAATACAAAGGATCACTTTGAGCATTCAATGAGGAAATTCCGCTTATTTTTTCCACCTTACTGGATAATTTTAATGAATTTTTTTTCGTTCGGGATAAATCTTTTCAGTGACTGAACAAATCTTAAAAATCTCAGCATTGCATAATTTTTCTATATTTGAAGTTATACTCTATAGACAATATTAAAAAATATTACAAATTTAATGTAGTAGAACAGGGTTTATTTTAGTTTTTATAACAAAAACAGCAAATTTATGTAAAAAAATAATTAATCAAAGCATTGATGAAAATATAATAGTTTATTTTTACTTTAATTTCCTAAATACTAAAAATATTTTAGAAATAATTTCAAAAATATTTTAAATGAATCTCCTCATCTCAGCACTTAGTTCGAGTATTTATATTAAAAGATAACATTTTAGTCAATACCATGTGACTATCGAGTACTTATTCTGCATTAATTCATTAATTCTTATCTATGAATCCGTAAATTGCTTTACAAATGACTTGCATATTAAAATATATTTTTTATTTATAAAACCTTTTCAACCTATACAATAATACCGATCTGTTGAGCAAAACAATCGCGATATTTGTAAAATATGTGCTTCAAGCTAAAAACTGATTACTGCTGTAATTTTCTTTAATGTCCATTAAAGAAAACACAAAGCATAAATAATGCAACTTGGGTGATATATTATTTACAGATCCTAAAGCTAATCAAGATTAAAAGTATTTAAATATTAAATAGTTGATACATTATATTATAAAATATCTTATTGAAAAAATGTCTCAATTTTAGTATGTCTTCTAATAACTACAAATAGTCCAGGAAAAATAGACTTCCACATGGAAATAATTTGTAACAGGCTAAATTTTTGCATGCACCTTAGTATTATGGACCTGAACAATGTCTCAAAATTCCCCATCGATATCCTTTCCGCTAGCTGTGTTACGCGAGGTCAAAGGTCGCCAAAAACAGTTTTTCGCAAATATCTCGAGAACGGCGACATTTATTGTAAAAACTATAGGGAGCTAATTTGTAGCTAAGCCGATTTTCTATAAAAAGTTATTTGAAAGTTATTTTTTAGGGACAATTGGTCACGAAATATGGAGTTTCAAAGAACCAAGAATGTAAAACACTTTACTCGGCGTGTGATCTTAGGTATAATGACGGAAAATGAATTATAATTCAATAGATACATGTATTTTGTTTAATTTAAATGTGAATGCATTTATTACACATTTATTTACGTATACATTACTCAGTGAACGTGGTATTAACATTTTTCATCGGTATCGGATACCAATTATTCTTCTGTCTTCAAAGTTGGAAAGATGAAAGACGACGGATTGATGCTGTCATCATTCTCCACGTTATCGATATCAAATAATGATATCGTGTTGGAACAGATTTGGCTATGACATTGGCTACAAACTATAGAGCAGTTCAATCCTGCTTTCCGACATCCACAATTGGAAACACAGATTTTCTTGCAATTTCAAAATGCTGTATTAAGTAATACATCTAGAGGAGCTTGGAGCAGAGTTGTCATTGGCTCTAGGATATTATTTTGTAATGCTCAACCCCAGTCCTGAAGATCAATTTGCCTTTCCGAAATAGAGCAAAAGTCATAATACAGCCTGTACTTGCGTGGAGAAATAAAATATGGCGATGACATTTAGGATATGAAGCTAAACTTCGAGAACAATACATTTTTGGTTCCACTTTTGCTTTACCAGCTTCTGAAAATACAATATTTTGTCCTGAGGAGCTCGCGCAATCAATATGGCCATCAAGTCCACATCCTCGCCAACCATAATGTTAGTACTCGTATGTGACTGTTATATTGCTGTTTCGATGATCAAATCATCAGCGTCATGTTTTACCTGCTTCGCATTGATATATTATTAGCTGCGTGAAATCTTTGAGTCAACATGTAAATGAAACTACTTTTGTTACAAAAAAACTTTTAAATAACTTTTTATAGCAAATTGCCTTAGCTACAAATTAGTTCTTTTTGATTTTTTCACTAATTATCGCCGTTCTCGAGATATATGCGAAAAACTGTTTTTGGCGACCTTTGACCTCGCATAACACAGCTAGCGGAAAGGATATCGATGGGGAACTTTGAGACATTGTTCAGGGCTATAATACTAAGGTGCATGCAAAAATTTAGCCTGTTACAAATTATTTCCAACTCAACCTATTTTTTTGTCTATTTTTCCTGGACTAAAATATAATAATGCATGTCAGGAGTTATTATTATGAAATATCAGAATATATTGAATGAAGACTTAAACAAATCAATAGGTAATTGACTATTAAATTAAATTAGGACAAAGATGGATTTAGCTCCTATTAGGCTTTTATAGGTAATAGTATGCACGTTAAACTTTAATAAGGTTTCAGTTAAGTTACTTTTATTAAATTTTTAAGATTTATATTAAATCCACAGCGGTTTAATGTTATTGAAAATTAAATTTAAATATGCTTTTCTCGGCATTCATTAATTCGGTATATTACAATGTTTTTTTATACACAACTTTTGTTAATATCCCATATAAAGCGCTATATTTTTTATATTAATTTGAAAACTAAGAAATCAAATTTTGGATGATGACGTTCAGTTAAGAAATAATAGTAATAATAACTGTGGTAGGTACCATCAAATATACTATTACATTTTGCAGAAAGTGTAAACTTGAAAAGTTTCACAACAAATTGTTCAAAAATTTATATAATTATTCATATGTGATTATTTTTGTCTGACAATACTAAAATATTTAATTTAATTTTAAATAGAGGTTTTCTGAAGTTAGACCGATCGCGTGGAAACGAGTTAGAGCCTTATGGGGCTCCCTTAACAGAAAATGAATCAATTTTTCTTATACGGAATTATTTTGTTTACATTTCACCACTTATTACTATTTAAAAAAATTGTATTACTACTACAGAGGGTATATTTCCTTAAAAATACTTACGAATCATTGGACTGTACGGAGCATGTAGAAAATTGTCTACTACACACAGGAGCTGGCCAAAAGCAACACGATAAGTCTTGTTGGCTATCGCTTCGAGGGCATTTCTTTGGTTTTGGTTCACCAATGAAATTTCCATTTCCAAATCCACCACCATCATCTTTATCACCTATATTAACGAATCGATTTTATATATTATTATAGTACAAAAAATAATAATATTAATTTAATTTCTCGCAAACACAAGACTCACCGTTTTTATCTTTCGATGATCCTGAACCTGAACGTGAACCTGAACCGTTTCTTCCTATAAAAATATTGTTAATTAAATAAAATGTCAATTCAACCATATAAGTACATTAAATAATATAATATTTTTTATTAAAATACTGCAACTAAACATGGCTAGGGGTCAGTTTTACAAAAATAGCTTAAACTGAGTAAGTATTTTTTAAATAAAAATTGTTTAAAAATAAAAATATTAAATTAATTGAATCTTTATTTCTTACAATAAGTAAGATGTTGGCCAATTTAATAAAAATTCATTTATGCAATGGTCAAACAAGTAACTTACATAATGTACCTATATTTATGTAATTTGAAAGTACTAAACAAATACTATTAATTACCTTTGCCTTTTCCTCCTTTTCCTCCTTTGCCTTTTCTTCCACCTTTTCTACCTCTTCCACCTTTACCCCCCTTTCCCCCTTTTCCACCTTTTCCGCCAGCTCCATCAAGACCATCACCAGTGATACCGGCATCAGCATCGTCCCACTGAGATTCTTTCGCCATTCCGTCGCCTTTTCCATTTTTACCTTTAGGCGTGCATAATTCCAATTCTAAATTGGTTTTCCTTTCAACTCCTTCACTTTTTTTATTTATTTTTAGTACAAATACATCCCGCTCTGGATCAGATAATTCTGTATGTTGCGTTCCATCAGCTTCCGTGCATACAGGAGGAACGACGGTTATGTTATTTGGATTGGGACTGCACCCTGCACTTCCAGCCATTTTGAAAGAAAACGGAGAATTAGTAGTGACTCCGGTAGTACAGCCCGGTCCCATTATTAAACTGGTTTTTCTCATGGAGCTTTTTCCAGTATTACATGCACAATTTCCGTCACCTTCTTTACCTCCGCTTTCTACGGTTCTATCTTTATGTACGCGAATAGTTAAAGCATTACCACCCATCTTAGCACCAATTTCTTGATAAGAATCAGTTGGTTTATCTAATAAACCTCTTGCTACACATTCGGAACAAGGGTTAACCGATTTCATTTGATTGCTTGCATTACGTGTAGGACATTCGTTACAAGGATCAGTTCCAGATGATCGTCGACCACTGCCAGGAACCGGACACTCGTTACAAGAAGCAGAAGTTGATTTAGCATCGACGGATGGCCTATCACAAGGAACGCTAGGACATGTAGTGGAGCATGGTTTAGTTCCTGCACTTCTTGTAACTCTTCCACCTCTATCTCCTCTTTCACCTCTTGAACCTACTCTTTCTCCCCTTTCACCTCTTGAACCTATTCTTTCTCCCCTTTCACCTCTTGAACCTATTCTTTCTCCCCTTTCACCTCTTGAACCTACTCTTTCTCCCCTTTCACCTCTTTCATATTTGCCAGCATTTTGTCCAGCAGCACCAATACCGCCAGCATTAGAAGACGATGCTCTTCCACCAGCCGCACTGATTTTTCTATATCTATATAAAGAATGACCTTCTTTATCTTTAAAAAGTACGGACTTGTCATCAAGATTCATTTGAAATTGAGTAACAATGAGCTTTCCGAAACATGACATTCGTGCGTATATCCCAATTTCGCCAATCCCATCTCCTTCGCCACTTGTTATTGGGAAATTCTCTTTCAAAGTTTTGGCGGAGAGAGCTTGGGCTCCAGTTTCATTATTTAATACTTTTGTTATCAATTCGTTAAACATGTCCACTAAAGAAAAAAGAGAATTTCCAACTTCAGTTTTAGTCATAACCCCATTTTGACTTTTTTTGTATATATTTACAAATACATCGAATTTTTCGAGTGCCTCTTCTGCCTTACCAGGAGTTAATGAAAACAAACAAGATTTTCCACTTTTGACTTTCTCACTTTCTTTACTGTATTCTCTTTTAGGCGTGAAGTCATCTTCGCATATATCTAATGGATCATTATCTAGAAACTGTACTGAAACGCAAACATCTCCCATTACGTCTCCACCATTTTCTGCCGAATCTATGTGTACTTTGTCTACTAAAAATTCGAGTAAGAATAAATTTTCGTTTGCAACGGTTGCCATATTATATCATTTTATTTTAAACAGAAAATTTTGTAATTTTTTATAATGTTAGTTTTATGATTAAGTTATACAAAAAATTTTAGTTGAGTGACATTACAAAACAATAAATTCTGAAAGTTTTATTTTTCGCCGCCTCTTTTATTTTGCAAACCTTTCTGGTACAAATTTTATATTTGGAGGTGGATAGTTTTTAAAATACCACGTGCAAGCTTCGTGCTTAAATGATTGTCCAACTCTAAAAATATAGATTATTTATTTTTTTGCAATATTCTCACAAAAGACTTGTTTCATGTTTTCTCATTTTGTTTATTCTTTAAAAATTTGAAACTGCCCTTCAAGAAAGAGAATACAATGCAAGTGTTACTGTTTCTCAATTATACCAGTATAATAATATTATGTATTACGTCGTATTATCGAGTATCCTAATTATTTTTTTCAATAGTTTTAAAATAAACATTAAAATACACCTACTAATCGCAATACAATTGTAGAATACTTTTCCCCTACTATCTGCTATGTAAACGGGAAGTGCAACTATAGAAGATAATATTGTAAGAATATGATAAGCTAAATATAATATATATTTAGATTTAACTAGTTGGTGTTGAAGAATAGTGTAACAAACCAACCATGCATTCGTTGATGAAGCGATAACTGACAATATGAATAATAATTATTACTGTTCATTTAACTAACATACATAAGATTTGAACTGGTTTCTGGTCTAAAAAATGTATTATTAATTTTTTTTACCTTCCATTAACCACTAAGCTAGAAGGGCATTTGCAGTAAAACATTGGTTAAATTTTGGTTAAATTTTTTCAAAATTGTTTTATTATAGCTTTTTACATTCATTCGATAAGCTTTTCGTTAATGAAAAATAATAATTGTCCTTAATAAACTAAAAATAATTCTGAATCGCCGTTTTGGAGATAAGTGATAAATTATTTTCAATAAAACTAACAATTTAATGATTTTCCTATTGAATTGATCTAACTATTAATAAATAAAATGAAAAATTCAAGGTATTTTTGCATTTATAAAATAATAAATATCATTTATAAAACATTCCTGTGGATACCCCAACTTGATTGCAAAGAATCTGTAACTAAAAAAGGATAATTATGTGGTCTAAAGTATTTTCCGGTTTATTTTTCTATGTTCATTTTCGGGTATTCTATTTTAGGTTGATTTATTTTATTAAAAAAGAATAGATTTGCAATCTGCATAACAATGAATTTCCTACTGCAATACAACATGTTTTTTACTGGTATATTTGATGTAGAACTATCACAAAAGTATATTACGTCTTAAATAATTACATAGAGAGGCAGGTAGGTACTTATTATTACTTTCTAATTTATTGTAATTTCTTACTAATAATTTCAAGTAAAATAATTACCCACACCTAATTTACCACCAACTTTAAAAATCTTGTAATAACTTAGATACATACTTGAGTAAATCGTTCCTACGTTTGCAAAAATCGTCATGGCCTGTTTGTATGGGATTGGGCTTTTCTTGCCACCTCCGATATGAAGATTGATAAGTAGATTTACTTGGTTGAATTGAAATCTCTTTAGAATCAAAACATATTTTACTGTCTCCCTCCGATTTTTTCCACCAAAATGGAGGTAGCATTTGACAACCTACTATTTTTTCTTTATCGGATTCAGAAGCACTTAAATGGGAATTTAGTTTTTGTTTATCAATTTCCTCTTCGCGTTGTACTTTACGCCATAATTTTTGTAAACGTGCATTCTCCATACAATCCAGCTCATATTTGTAAGAACGTTGAAAAACCCTAGCTAAATAATAAAATATTTAAAATTCATAATTTTGTTAGCATGAGATACTACATACGTCTGTTTTTATATTGTGGATTATAATCTGGATCAACGACTACATAATACTTTTTATAAATGTCGTGTACGAAATACGCATTTTCGCCAGGTTTGTCTACCCACAAAGCTTTTGCTGCTTTAGTCCAATTGTTTAAAACCGAATCGCCCATTTGTTCAATCGATGATTTATCAATTGGTTCATCATCGTCTGCAGGTATAGGATAACAATATTTTGCAATAGATGCTTGAGTAGCTCTTGGATGTGCCAACGGAGTAAATGCCTCCGAAGTAGCTTGATTGCCTGTCACATCTTTTAAGAAATAATCTTTAGGGGGTCTTGGTGGGAGAGTAAACATTATTAAATAAAATAATATTGAATTTTTATATAAACTCTATAGGTATTTGATCTTGCAACTGTCAAACTTCTTTTTTGGCTATGTCATAAGGTCACTACAATAATGTTATCACTTTCGGACACTATTAGATAATTACAGAGAATCTAAAAAACGATGGCAACTAAGAGAGTTCCAATAAATCACTAACTGGAAAGTCGGGGCAGCTGTAGGAACACCTGTAACTATGATAGGAATTCAAAATTAATTAATTCTGTAAAAATCATCCCAAAGCAGTTATGAAGACATGGAAAGTCTAAATAATTTGAGAAGAATAAATGCCACAAAATGATTATTTTATTCTTTCAAAAATGTCTATTTTTACAAGATATCAACTTGGTAATTTTTTATTAACAGAAATTTTAGGAAGAAAACGTCGTCCTCCAAATTATGTTACACTTCCAATATTAATCAATTGGAATAGAATTTTTGGCAAGGTGGTAAACATCAAATTTTTGTTATTTTTTTTGACATTCTAATTAATAAATTTATAGTGCCATAAAACCGTCAAGAATTAAAAAATTAAACTCAAAATTTCTGTAATAAAATACTCTAAGAATGGAAAAAATAGCAACTGAAAATTTATTTCTGCTGGAATTTTTAGTAGACAAGGTTCAACTGGATCCTGCTCTAACTCGAGATATTGGAGATGCTGAAGGTTCTACATGTGTTTCGGTGCAATTTTTAGATAATGCACCATTAGATATATGCGAAGATGATTTTAAAACTAAAAGACACTATAAGAAAGATAATGAAAACTTGAAAAGCGGTAAATCTTGCCTGTTTTCCTTAAGCCCTTCACAAGCAGGCGAAGCTGTATCACAATTTGATGTTTATGTGGATATATTTCAAAAGATGCCGCCAGGAGTGTTACCCGATAAAGTACAAATCGGGGGCTCTCTTATATCCATAGTTAATTTATTCAACGAATTAGTTTCATCGTTAACAGCAACCAATTCCAATCAAGCTCCTACTGCAAAAACTTTAAAAGATATTTTCAAGGTAACTAATACTACTGGACAATATATAGGTGATATTAGTATGTACATCAGAATGTCATGTTTTGGCAAACTTATAGTTACACAATTTCAAATGAATCTAGATGATAAATCGGTAATGTTTAAAGACAGAGAAGGCCACTCTTTATATCGATACAAAAAGGTTGGCTCGAATGCTAAGGAATCAACTTCTTTAGGACAAAATGGATTTGATGTTGCAAGAGGAGAATCTTTTCGAAACAGGACTGCTTCGGGAGCAAATAGTTGCCCTAACGTTCCTTCCCCTAAACCATCGTTTAATGCTAAACCAAGACTTGCACCCTGCACCGAGTGTTCGACAGCTACAGTGCAACAACAAAGCGAACTGCAAGCTGGATGCTTTCAGGAAATTGGAGCCACTATGGGCGGTAATTGTTTGACAATTCGCGTACACAAAGATATGAGTAAAATCGAACAGCTTAGTACCGATTCTTCATGTGCTTGCAAAACATCTAAACTAAGCGGAAACATAAACACGACAAGTGGTTCACCAACATTAACTAATTTAGTAATGCGACCAGGATGTAACGAGTCTAATGTTACAAATGCACCATTTTCGTTTAAAATGGGAGGATGTGGACTCCCGTCGCAAAACAATGTAACTGTTGTTCCTCCAGTTTGCACTTCACCAGATGGCACCCAATATACAGAGTTATCCGATCCAGAGAGAGATATGTTTATATTAAAAATAGGGAAAAAAAGTGATAAACCAGACAAAAAAAGTAATTTAGAATTAGAGCTGTGTACGCCAAAGAATACAGGAGAAACAAAATCTACCATTGTACAAGATACAAAGGACACTCAATGGAATGATGAAGATGCTGGAAATGTGTTAGCAAAACCTAGTGAGGCAAATAAAGTGGGCAAAGGAGGTAAAGGTGCCAAAAGTGGTAAAGGTGCTAAAGGCAAAAAGAAGAAATAAATATTTTATGGTGTGGCATAACTTCTCATCTGATTTCTTCCATTCATTATTGGAAAGTGTATCTTTTACTTTTATAAAAAAAAATTGAATCTTTGTAAACTTGGCCTTTAAATATAATTTTTGTCGGCAATTTTCGTTGTAATAGTAGATATACTAATAATCTACTTTAATTTTGTAGTATACCTACATTTTTTAACCTGTTTTTTAATTTCTTTGTAATTTTAGTAGTAGATAAATAATTTGTTTTCAATTGTTCATTATTTTTTAGTCGTAGCGATAACATAAGCCCCCGTCTTGTACAGGTAACAGACTTCATAAAAAGACTTCATAGGTTTGAGATTAAAAATTTTATTTTACATGAGCGAAAAAAATTACAACTGAGGGACAAAGTGAAATAATACTTCTTTGAATCGAAAGTTTAAGGTTCAAACTACCCTTAGATGGCAGCATAAGTCGAATTTTTCTTTGTTTAAGAGCCGTACTCAAGGTCGAAAGATTAGTTAAGGTCTATTTGACCCAGTGTGACCAAAAAGGGTTAAATATCGATTTTAAGTTAATCACGGGTAAATTCAATAACTGGTTTTCTTCAAATTTGACTCAGGTTGATTAATTCTAAATAATGTTTTACCATGGTAAAATTTTCCCAGTCAAATGTGAGTTACAATTTAATATCTTGGAAAATAATAATTCAACTCTAATGACTTATTTTTTATTTACCTACATTATATTGTAGTAAATTGTAAACCTAGAATTAACACCAATATAAACGATAAAAACTATTGGATCTTTTTTAACAAATACATAATGATATAATATCGTAATTACCAAATTGTTGTACTGTCAAGTGAAAACTCTTAGGGCAGTTTTCCAATGCTCGGATTATTAAAACCAGATGATGAATTATTGTTTTATTCAATAACTGGTTAGCATGAACATTAACCATTGCAACCTCGATCGACGAATCTAAAGAAATTTTGTCCATTCAAGTCCAGTTGATTAACTCAATCAGTGGTGTGCAGTAACAGGCTTGTTTTTTAAATTCTACATTACATAGTTAAAAAATGATATAAAATTGGAAGCCCGTTGATAAAAATATTCACTGCACCACGGAGTAAAACCCAAACTACTTCTTCTTCAGTCGCTTTTGTCCACAGTAAGACACCCAGCCCTTTTCTGTAAGAAAAATTCTATGGCATTTTGACCCCAGGTCTGCATAACCCCTATTGCAAGAATAATGCCGTAATCCTGTTTAAGAGTTGACAGTGAAATAATCAACCAGGTTTACAGACGGTTTTGCAAATGAACTTGTGCCAATTAAATAAAACATGCACGGTGTATATTAATTCTAAGAATAAATTAAATAATCTTATTAGAACAAATTTCATCTAAGATTTCATTACTGCTTGTTTTATTATTTTCATTGGTATTCAAAATACTTTCTTCCCCAAACAATTCTTCAAGATGAAATATTTTATTAATTTCGTTATCGTAATTTATTTCGGTCTCTGTGTCGTTTTCCATTTCCTGCTCATTATTTTCTAAGGGCTCTTCATTGTCGTCAGAAATAGATTCTTCTTCATTGCTAACTTCGTCTTTTATATTATCGGTTTCATTGCTTTCATCTTTTAAGTCTCCTAACAAACTATTTTGGCTATACTGAATAGAATCTATTTTCTGCCGCGGAGTTGGAATGTCATATGATCTTGGATTGCTATCTATACTCGTGCTACTTTTACCTCTTAGTTTCTTTTTACATATATGTAAACATCCTCCAAACCATTCCGAGATTAACGAAACTCCTCCCATGACAAAACCGGCACTGAGCAATAAAAACATTCCTTGTGTGTCTTGTAAAGCAAGTGCTCTGTCTTCGGGAGATAAAATATTTCGCGAACCCACCCCATTAGCCTGCAATAGTTTTCCAGTAGCACTACGCATCATTTCAAATTCTACGTCGCTTTGAAATTTTTTAAGAAACCCGCTCTCGACCGCCCTTATAGTTCCTTCATTTAAAATTGATTTATAGATAGAATTTGCTTGAAATAACATTCCAACGCGGAAAGGTACAAAGCATGAAGAACTGATATGAAAAAGAGATTTTTTGTTGCCACTAAAATTAATGTTTTCAAGATTAATAAAAATGAAGGCATAATTAAGTTGGCGGTACACGTACGTTAGTGTAAAATTTTTACGAACGACGTACTCTAATTGTGCTCTGGAGCCAAGAAATGCATAAGACCAGAAAAACGCTGAAGTAATATTACGAATGCCATCTTCCACGCTCTCAACTAGATCTACATTTTTTAAAATCTTTAACGTTTTTGGATCAGTTGAATTTTTAAACCAATATGGCCATCCACCTTTATCTGCAAGAATTTGGTATAGTATTGTTAAAAATAAAATTTTGTAAATTTACCTAACATTCCGATTTGAAATCTACCAGAAATTAACTGTTGAACAGTATCAATTGTTTCAGGAAGTACTGGCAATGTTACAAAAGCAATAATTGAACCTGTGTAACATGCAGTTAAAATAATGGTAAATACCCAATAAAATCCTGAAAGTATTAATCTGTAATGATGGGTTATCTTGTGTATTTTAAGACTTACCTATTAATATCCTTGTTGCAAGTTTGTCGGTTTTACTCCACGACTTTGCACCAGAAAAGGTAAAACAATTAGTAAAGGTACCAAATACATACCAGAACATATTTTCCATTTCTTCGGGCGTTTCAATCAAATGCCTTAAAGTATGACGATCAGAAAAAACTAAGGGAAAAATTGCCAAAAGATAAACTAAAGTTAAACAGAGCCACACTGTCCATTGAAAAGGTCCCATTATAGCACGCCATCTGATGATTAAAATAATAACATTGATTTAATCTGCATAATTTTGTTTCAATTATTAAAAGATATTAAATTTACTTGGATAAGGCAATTGAAGCTATAGATATAAATGCTGCACAATCTTGTGAATGGCCATACGATATATCAACGTTGTGCATTCTTTCCGGGGTTATGTAAATTCCACTCATACCTATATCGGCTTTTCTATTCTGTAATTCCATAATAACAGCTTCAGCCCCTCTGTAACATAATATTATGAAGCCCATCAATAACTAAAATCTGTAATACAGTATAGAATAGAGTAAGTAGTAAGTAAGTATTCCATTATTCAAATACCATCAACCAATTCTTTTTTAAGACACCGTGTGGTCGATTTTTAGACATGGCTGTTGTACTGGGTGGCTCAAAAGTCATCGTCCAAAAAAAAAGAAATGAGGAAGAAGAAAAGTTTAATCCAATATTTCGTACGTGCCAATAATCTATACTGCCTCCGATATATGAAAGTTTTAAACAAAACTTTCTTTGTTTTGAAGTTATAAATTTTGATTCAAAATATTTCTATAATTGGTTATACATATTATTTCAGAGTAAAAAATTATTATGTTCATCTTTTCTGTATCAAAATAAACTTGTTTGATAGTTTCTCTACGTGAAAAGTATTCACAATTATGTATTTTTGTTATCTTAATTTATGTTAGCTTTGTTATGTTAATTTTCAAGATATTTTAATTACCAAGTTATTAATAATATGTTGTTAAGAGGAGCAATTATTGTTACATGCTGTATGTAAGACGTTAAGATTTATAATCAATAAAATTTATTATTATAGAGGAAAATATATTTTTAATTTTTCAACTTATGGGGTTGAAGAGGGAACAACCGCGATATATGACGCGAAATACTTCAATGTTTAAATTGTTTTTAATATTAAAAAATTAAGTGTACCCCGTGTATTTGATTAATAAAATTAAAATATAAAAATCAAGATTTATAAATACTTTTCGTCCGATGACACTACACAAAACAAAAGCAACCAAATCTATAGAATATCTATATTTTAGTTTTCTGATGGAGCTACTGACGAAAGAAAGAATAATATTTTTACAAATAATCGAGATTCAGAATAAATATGAACTCTACGATCGCCGAAAAAATAATTAAAATTTTCGAAAGCAAAAACAACTTAAAAATTTCAAATTTTTATAATAAATTATTTAAATTAATTAATAAGTTTAACTTACCGATGTACGATTTTTGTATAGGCAAATAAAAGTTTCGGAACCGAGATGGAGGACAATAAAGAGTTAATACTACAAACTAAAATATTTACCCTATCGAATCAATTGATCTTGTATCCCTAAAGTCGGTGGTAAAGTTATACAATTCTGCCAATAACTTTGCCAATCGAATTTCAGTACCATCCCATGTTAATTCATCGTTAGAATCCCGTTCTCTGTAAGAAATAATCGGTTGTAATTGCACCGACAATTCAGCTTTTGTATTCTTAACCTTTTAATAATGTAAGGAGGTTGATTAGCAATAGCAAATATAAAACGATGTCCAGCAAAGCCATCTTTTATTTTTGCAGGAAATAAGTTAACATTTGATCTGGTTAAAGTATTTTTTATCCACGACGTAAGTACTTGCGGCGTACTGGATCCTAAACCATCTACATACAAATTGTGGGTGTACAAAATGTATGGTAATTCCTAAATTACAAAATCCTGTAATGATAACTGAATTTGGGAAAAAAATTAATTAAATACTTCACGAACTGCTGCAATCTTTTCCGATAATGCAATTACCAACAAGTTGACAAAATTTTGAGACACTTCGTTGGCTAAAAATTCGTAAACTCTCCACTGTGAAGATTTAGCTAGAATGACAACTTTATTTTCGTTTTGTGCCCCAATAACTTCCTTGCATCTCATTACATCTTCCATTATTAAAATATAATTAACGCAGTGTAGTTGGGAATACCTCATCAATTCCTTTTTAGTTATTGAATAATCACTGTTTATTTGTCCATGAACCAATGCATTTGGAAAATCTTTAAACAACTTTTCTAGCAGTAACTCATCGCTGCCTTCCACTGAAGAATCGTATAATATAACGGACGTACAGTCACTTAGATAACTTTTAGAAATCATGGTAATTAAATTTACCAAAGATTTGGTTTGATCAAAATGTAATTGTTTTCCAAAGAACGAGTCCATCCATTTTTCAGCTTGTGGTTTTTCGTGAGACTTTTCCAATGCTCTTTTGGCCACTCTGAACATAAGTTTAGTATCGTTTTTCAAAAACCACGAAAAACAAAAATTATAATTGAACAGAAACAATACAAACAACTTGGGTAATATCATTTTCATATTTAAAGGAAAAAAAATACTATAGTTTGCTTTATATACTCTCAACAGTTGTGACCTATTCGTACATTAATTGGATTTATTTGTATTAATGAATTCGCAGGTGCAACAATTCTCAATAATAGAATTTAATTAAATAGTGTACGGAACAAAAATTGATATTGTAAAGTAATAAAGTGAATAATTTTTTTATCGATTTCAAAATGTTAAGGAAATTACAGGAAAGGTAAAATAAACTAAAAAATTTTAGGAATTGCTTTATTAAGAAAATTTAAATATTAAACTTATAATTCAAAAATGTAACTATTTTATTGCAAGTATCACTTGAACATTTTACCAAAATTATAGTCTTAACAATAATAATCACTTGCAAATATTTAAAATTTAAAAATACAGTAAGAAATACCACTGACGTAGATATGGAAAGGTTTGCATAGTATCTATTGCAAATAAGGAGGAAAGTAGGTATCTGCTACTTAAAACGTAAATTAATGTAAATAATAATAGAACATAAATTATATTTTATAATTTTAATATAAAAACAATGGTGGGTATAAAAAATCAAAAATTGCACCAAAAGAATGCTATGCCTAAAACTAATGTACATGATAAAGTAAAGAAGCGATATTTGAGTTAAGAAGCTAGCAATGTAACCGTGATGATTTGTGGTAGTTACATAAACAAATTTTGAGTATCACTTTACATTCGAGATGAGGCACTATCGATACTTTTCGACTAGCGATAGTCACTACAAGGGTTATTCGAAAAATGCAGTTTTTAGTATCTAACTAAAAACATTCGATATTTGGTTACTGAAAAAACTTTTTGATAGCTTCTTCAGTAATTATCGATAGTTCGAATAAAGCTTAACTATCGAACTATGTGCTAATGCCCACCTCTAAATTATTAAGCTAATTCCACTGCATGATATAAATAACTCTTGATTAAAAGTTTTAATATCATTGTTCCACTGCAGAATGATAGCCTGACTACAGAAAAAGTATTTAAAAGGATAGAGAACTTGCAAGTGATTTGCGTACTTGCACAATCTACAATACTTAGCCGCTAAAGTTATCTATAATTTATGGCACAATTTAATAATTTTTTAATAAATACTCATTTCGTTACGTCCATTTACTTAAAATATTTTCTTAGATGACATTTACAAAGATATTTTGAGGAAGATAATACGTACTATTTTATTATGTTAAAAGGTTTTTTCGAGATATAACTACTTAGATGTAAATTATATTAAAATTTATCATATAAACATCACCTGAACTTTGAAATGCATAAATATATTAAATATTATAATACAAAAGCAAAACAAACGCTAAAAATATTGATTAGATAACACATAATTTATGTAATAAGTTTATGTATAATAATATAAATGCTAGGTGGAATGAAAAACATATTACTTCAAAACATTATTGTTGTTACTACTTAGTAGTACTTCCAAAAATAGACAAATTCTAAAAATAACATAAAAAATACTGGGTTTTAAATGAAGTTCATTGGAAAGGCTGCAAAACATAATCTGCCAATAATTAATAAATTTGCTCATATTATAAAAAATAGATTTTAGGCACTTTATATAGTTAAAACTTGACCAATGCGTACCAATAAAACAAACAAAAATTATTAAATATTTTAAACTAACTGTACAAATTAATGTGTTTCGGTTATAATAACTATACAAAACGCCAAAATAAGAATTTAATTGTAAAAATGGAATATTATATTATGTAGATCCTATAATATAATGTACTAGGTATAGTAAAAATTACTGTCACTATTAATGATATTGTCGTAGATATATTACAAATTATCAATTCTTTTAATTTTAATATTATAGCATTTTCAATTTTAATTTAAAAAAATGCAAAAAAATATTTAATGTGTTTGTTTGGACGGTCTACTGTAATTTTTAACAATTTATTAAAATTTTACTAATTAAATTTACACATCATGTACCTAAAGAGGAAAACAGTAAATTTTAATATTCCACACAGTTGAGAGAGATTTAGATTAGAGAAGATTTTCAATAGTTTTCATGTGACCAATATCATTGCGAGCTATAGCATAACTTAATCGTGACGTTAAGTTATAAATTTATTGTTAAATGCAAAAGAAAAGTGTCACTTATTTTTCGAAAAATTAGGGTCTTTTCGTCAAGTGACTGGCTATATAAAGCATTAGTTGAAGTATTACCAAGATGTAGCCCTTAGAATTTTTGTCACCTTATAATGTGAGATGTAAGATGTATGAGATTTTGAAAAGTATATAATCGCATCTTATAAGAATTTCAGTTAAATTTTTGCTGAACATTTTTATTCATAAAATGAAACAATTTGACAATACCTTAAGCAATGACTTAGCCGTAGAAATTTCGATTTGATGGAGGTTACCAGTTCTTAAGAATTTTAAAAATCTTAAAAATCAACAGTTCACTGCCCAATTGTCTGTTAAATTTTAATATATTGATGATTATACATACTACATATCTATATAATATGCTTGCCCTATGTGTATCTACCTTATATTAAAATTTAACAGCCAGTTTTGTGGTAAAATAATAGTTATGTTCAATAATTCTTCTAAAAAATATATTTAATTTTCTTTTAATTTATGTGATCAAATCTAGCTCATTAGCATAAAAATATTTGTTTTCCAGTAAATAACATTGGGTTTAAAAGTATCAAAATGAAAGATTATATCGAAATCACAAAAATAGTATGATGTAGAATTAAATTTACATTTTTCTCTATGGGTTAAATAAAAAATATTACCCAAACTGTATTATTGTAACAAAGAATAGCACCTTTCTTTACTATTTCGAAAATATGTAGACAATCCAGGAAATTGGAAAAAATATCGATGTGAAAAGCCATAACGAAATAATTTTAGGTTTACTCATTGAACCTTTCCAATACCTGTACTTATAGTCTATACTTCACTTGACCAACATTTTAGTACGACTTTAGTACGGAATGGACAATTTTGATTAGTAGCTTTCATACCTGAGTCGTTCAAAAGTGCGATATCGAACAAAGTATCGATCACAAGACATAAAAAAGTCGAAAAGCAGATTGATAATTTATTTCAAATAATTCGCTTCCTATTACATCTAAAGCAAAAGTATCTCTATATACATATTATCTTAATGGCAAGAACATTTTCATTAAAAGATTAGTTTCAGGTAACGACCGACGCGACGAGTGAAATTAAAAAAATAATTTTTGGTGGTTCAATGAGCAAACACTATTATTATTCTACTATATTTGCTATTTTTTTTTAACTAAGTTTTCCTGGACTTTTTAAAAAAACTTAATTAACTCTTTGAATTGTTCGATAAAATATACAAAGTAAATATAATATTTATACTTAGGTAATTATAAAAGCAATTAAAAAACGTATTCACATACCTAGCAGATTCAATTTCAATTTAACCTTTTTAAACACAAGATGTGAAAAGGAAGTTTCCAATTTCCTCATAATATTACAACAATCAAAACATTTTCACTATGAAGTTGAAAGTATGCAAAGTTTTAAAAAGAGTTTCTATACGTTATGTTCTTAGACTCAACCCTCACCAACTATTTACACACTTAAATTGACATTGAATCTTAAATTATTTGTTTGATACAACTACTTTAAATCGATGTCTGGACTATCAATTCTAAAATGCTTAATTTGACCATGTTCAACTAATGGAGTAGGCAATTCATCACTATCGATTCTAATTCTAATTTTATTTCCTTCGGGAAAAGAAGTTGGGGGTGACTTATGTACATCTCCATTCTGGGGACTTGCAACAGGCGTATCTAAAGGTGAATATGGTACATATATTCTAACAATATCAGGACTAGGATTATGAGGGGTTGCTCTAGGAGTTGAATGTGAGCTCAATGGTTGTTTCTGAATACTACTGGACTGCACTATACCTGAACCGACAGAACTGGCACCACCGATGGAATTTTCTGATATATTGCTGTGTGTATCTAGGCTATTTTCGTGTAGTTGTGAACGGGTGATTGTTGAAAACACAGATAAATCGGCAGTTGACGTTACACTGGTATCGGCTAGTGAGTGTCTTGATCCTGTATGTTGGCAGTCTAGTAGAGAATTTCCGTCATCCAGACTAGGGTCAAATGAACACTTGGAACCTACAAATTTTAAAAAAGAGAGCTGTGTAATTTTTGTAACATTTTTAAAAATTTATTAAAATATATCAAGAAACACCTTTTAAAAATCTGTGTTTTGTGAAAATCATTATTGTTTACAAGCCGTCGTTAAACCAATTCCGGTATCTCAAACTATACAATAAATAAAATTCCATGTATTTGTTATATTTCCATGTTAAAAAAAACTTGTTAGTTTTTCAGGGCGCATAATTCAGATGCGAATGTTAAACATCCTCAATTCTGAAAGTCTTCAAAATAAATTTAAGCTATTTATTATACATGCAATTTTATACTCGTGCACAAACCAAAGTTGGAAGCGTAGCTGTATAATCAAATGCTGATTTCTGGCAAAACTAAAATAAAGAGTTATTTGTGGATTAACTTGATCAAATTTACTTATGTCTAATACTATTATTGAAATATTATCTTAAATATTACACTTTACAATTTTGAGAGATTTACTATATCCATAAATTTTGCACATGACAAAAAATAATATACCTATTCTACTTTGCTTGGACATGGGTATTATACTCACCCGACCTGATATTAAATCACTTCAAAAATTGTATTTCACTTAAATATTTACATTCATTCTATTATAGTCCAGTCGATATAGGTTTTTACCCAGCAATAATTACAAACTGAATTTTTGGATTTAAGTAGGAAATTAATTATGAAATCAAATCAAAAATTGTTTGCAGAGATACTCCTTCACAAGTTCCAAAAAAGTAAAGGTAATGGTCAAATATGTGGTGTTACAAATACGTTATTCCAGATAAGCAAAATACAATAAGTTACTTGGAGAACAAAATAATAGATCGTGAAATTGTACGAAAAAGAGGTCCATAGTTCTCGGCTATTTTGAATTTCCGTTTTCGAATAATAACAACTGGATAACAGAAGTGTATTCGACGCGACCGGGGGGTTAAACCCGCGGTTTATCGTTCCCTAGCCTGCACCTGCATGGTTTACAACCATCCTGATACGGTTTAAACTGGGTAGAATTTAGTATACTTCCTCCGTTCTTTTGCCCTGATAAGGGCTTGATGACCCCTTTCTCGATGATTAAAAAGCGGCTTCCGAGGGTAGACGCTCAAAATTTTCTACTCTGCCCGATATCGAACCCGGTTTCTCGGCTTATCAGTCGACTCGATTAAGTGTTAAGCCATAACCGTCTTCAATTCAATATAAATAAATAATAAGAAAGCATTCAAGGTTGATCAAAATAGATTGTTAAGCAGATGTGGATGGCCGATGTTGATAATAATCAATATCATGTATCTACATATAATGTTTCCTGCTAAATAAAAAATTTATTGATAATAGAATATTATTCGAAAGTAGGTAAGTATATTAAAATAAAACAGTTGGAAATTTATGACTATCCTAAATTAAAGGGTAGACCACCGATAAAATAATATCTTCCAGAGGTTGAAAACTTAAAACACTGCTATTTTTTAAAATGGATTTTTAAATTGCAGTTTGAATTTTAAAAAATGGAGGACCACTCAGGCCCGTGCACAGATTTTCTTCATGGGGGGGGGGGGTTATGAAAAAAATATTATAATATAAATAAATCAATAAAGATTAGTAAATAATTATATTGAATACTTTCAAATATACAAAACGTGTTTACGTCAATACTGCCAATTTTTCAGGAGTTTCGCAGAAGTAAACTTGCTTTTAATTTGATAAAACCAATAACCTAGATGCTAAAAACATGCAATAGAAGGAATTTAAACCCCCCTTGCGCACGGGATGGGGCCACTATATTATCCTACCCTTGACAGGGGCTATTCCAATTTGGAACTCCTGATGGCGCGGCGTTTTTAAAATTACGGAATTTTAACTTTTGCACTTCCGATTGCGAATTTTTATCATTCTTTTAAAATAACATGAAATTGGTTACTTACCCAACAAAGGTAGAGAAAGCGAGAAGGGATCACAAAAAAAGGTTAGGTAACCTCCCTTTCTCTCCTTCTTTTATGAAAAGAAAAGTAGCTACTTGATTTCCGAAAATGCAAATATTTTTATGCGAGTAAAGAGAATTACGAATTTTACAAAACCCACCTTTAAAAATACTGGTTCCTATAATAATAGGTATAAATTGCGCAATGAGAATATTACAGTTTAAGCCCCACAATGTCAAAATGAGCAAAAAAATCCAGTATTACCCAGTAATCACAGGTACTAGTTTAACTTCGAACATGATAGAAACAAAGCAGTTGAAGACCAGCCACATTTATCCTGCATCTTGCACTTCTTCTATATTAGAATTGTCAAAAGGTTAAGAAAATTTTCTCAATTGCAATAATTATAAGTAAATTAAAAAAGCACGATAGTATACTAGCATTTTCGACCGTATCTCCCCCGCAAGTTCTCTGTAATTGAATTGTATACATTTCCTGCAGAACGGAGTTCACGTCAAACTGTAAACTCCTGTGTCTGTAGATACTACAAACGTCGAACTGTTCTGAGAAACTTGGGGAACTGGAGGAACTCAGAAAAACTCGATCCAAAAGAAGAACTTTTTGACAATTTTCGTTCAATTGAATCCCTCACAAAAAAATTAGAAATTTGATTTAACCCGAAATTTAGTATAAATACACAAAAAAAAATTATTCAAAAAGTAATTGAAGAACATTTAATTCTCAAAATAATTGATTGAAAGGACGTTTTACTTTATTTTAAATTTTTACAATTGATATGTTTACTAATTACCACCAAATTTCTTGAAATATTTCTAAAGACATTTTTGGATGCTACCACTCGAGACATTAGCATTGTTCCCATTTTCTACGGAGCGGAATTCGCAGAAGCGCGTTACGTTTCATATATCGTCACAGCGACGAGTATAGTATTTACTGCGTAGAGAAGTATATTATGCTTCCCATTCCGTTTTCTGTAGCCCACAGATCAATCGTGGATTTCAAAGTACAATTACGTATCTGGCGCGACCAGACTAGAATACAATTTCTATCTTCCAGTCTACGGATGTATGTTTTATGCCGTATTGCTGATACGTTTCTTTACTTAATAAGTTTTATATTCATAATTTGTATAATTTAGATGAAATGTTTGTAAAAAGTAAATACAAAACTAGATTTTAAAATTTTTTAGTTTGGTGAACCGCATTGATAAATCAAGAGCAGAAAAATCTGTGCAATTATTATTGTCATTGAAGTGATTAAAGGTGAAACAAATTTCAATAGTTATAGTCAAGTACATAAGTGTAATATAAATAGTTAATTTGTGGAATCCTGTTTATATGAAAGCAAATCTTAAAAGTTTAGGCCATACTTATGATACCCTGAAAAAAAAAGCAATTTTTGATTGTTTGCCTTCATAAACATTCCATTTAATCACTCTGAAGCATGGCAAGCATACACAAACACCTTTTGATATTTTAAATGAAATAAAATTTATGAAAAAGCTTTTAAGTGCAATATACAAACAGCTTGATATAAAATAAAACTTGCAACAATTTTGATAAGCATGCAACAACTTTTTTTCGAAATACATTTATCAGTCTTCACAGAATTAAAGTATTTCGAATAAAATATGCACTTTTAGTGTTAGTTAAATTCCATGTGCATAATTGTTTTATAGTCGATGTGGAAGAAATGATAGGATGGATTAAGAGGTGTAACCAAAACCAAGTGATTATTTACAAAAATAATATATTAGCATGTGCTTAATACAAAAAAGTAAAAGTAACAATTTCAGACTACACGATAATCACATTTACATGCAATTTATATACATGCAAACAAGTACATTTTAATAGTAGTAAGAATGAAGACTTATCCTGAACTTGTAGTTCATGTAAATTATTTAAATGCAATATCAAACCAAGTAACCAATGAAAATGTTAAAGCAATTGCGTTACTTTATACAAAAATACATCTAAAATTAAAGTACAGAGAATGCCTTAAAAAAAGTAATCAAATTTTTAGAACATATTTTATGATCTAAAACAGTTGCAGTGTGTAAATGTAACAAAAGCGCCAACTAATGATACTATGGTCAGTTAAAAGTTTGAAGTATCGTAGATAGCAATCAAGTTACAGATATCCAGTTCAAACCTAGGCAAAATAAAAACTTTATTTTGACGGTCTCCACTAAGAACAATGGCAAACAACCAAAATTTTGTCTGCCTAGAAATATCCTTTTAAAAAGAAAGATTTGTATGAATACCATATAAATAAGAGAGAATATGATTACAAGGCAAAATCCTAACATTTAAAAAAAAAAAGAAATTAGATAATGTTGATTCTTGATTAATTTATTCCAGTGTTGTTATACTTTTTTATTGAAGTTCAATTTGCCAAATAGATTATTGATGTCGAGACATATCCCAAAAAAGTAGTTGTTAGTAGTTCGTAAATTTTTTTACTATTTTGGGTCATATGTTACACCCCAAAAATTTAATTATCTTTTTCTGAGACTTAATATATGTTACACCCCAAAAATTTAATTATCTTTTTCTGAGACACTCTGAACTACATTATTATATTATGAAACATACAATAACATATTTTAAGATATCTACTAATAAATTAAAAAATTAATGTAAGATTTAAAAAATAATTTTGTGCAATTTACTGTAAAAATAAGTCCAAGTATAAAAATAAACTAGTAAATTATAAAAATTCCAAAAATTATGTTACTTACAAATCTCTAACATCTAATACACGAATCAGTCTGCACAAAACCAACCATTTAAACTAAATAAATCTTATGAAAATAAAATATCTGCTAATATCATAATAATTTCAAAAAAGCACCGTAATATTATTATTAAACTTATTGAAATTAAAAAATCTCAAGTCTTAACCTTTAAGCTTATTGCCTGTATCAGCAAAAAATTTGGCAAGTAAATAAATTGAAAAATTTACCTATAATAATTATTATACCCTGCATTTGAAAAAGTAGTTAAATTGCTTAGTTCCTATTTATCAAAAATTAATTTTAAGAGCCAATACTGTTACTTTAACACGAGTAAATATTTCATTTGGGTGAAAGCGGCAATTAAAATTTTTAAAATAAAACTATAAACGTGTGCATTCAAATAAACTACCATCAGTACTATCACATATACTACTACCATCTACAGTGGTGGTACTATCACAGATAGAAATTGAGTCCGTACCTGCCAATCCTGCAGAATCCCCTACAGATAACTGAGATTCCCTTTTCTCGCGTTCTACATTTTCTTGGGCTTCGTCCCTTCTGAGTGATATAATTTCGTTTGTAGTTTTTTCTTTCTCAGTGAATTTTTCTGCTCTACGTCCAACAATTTGTTCAAAAGAAGGGTGACTTAAAACGCCAAAGGGTCTACTAGGGACCTCATCTTTTACCGGAGGTCCTGGATGATCTAATTTAGCTCTTTTCAATTCGTCCATAGATTTTTCCAGAGCTTGTATCACAATATCGTCTTCGTAAAGAAAATCTTTATATAATTTCACCTGAAATAAACATTACTTTTTCAGTTTCTTATAATACAAGAAGTCTTTAATTTCTGTGGAGACGAAGCAAAAGGGCTTATGTCAATAAAAACAATTTTACAGGACTGCAATTTTTAAGTTATTAATTTTTCTTCAGATTATTTTATATTATATTTTAGCATGAAAAAACTTCATACGAGCAACTAAACTATTTCATTAGAAATTAATTTTCCACTAATTTTTTTTACCCACAAATATTTGTTATTTATAGAATATAGGTTTTGAATTAATCTTATTGAGGTTCATGAGGTATAAAAATCTAATTTTCAATTCTGGGATATAAATACTACTTATAAGTTATAAAAAAATGTATTCATTTAAAAGTACAAAACATAATAAATTACCAACTAATTCCTCTTCAGAAATCATTGAACAATTCTACTTAAGCTAATGACCAATTTTTTCACTTCGAGATATATAAGATGGAAATCAGAAATTCACAGTAACAAAGAATTAAAAATTTGATATTATTTATAAATTTATACAATTTATGATACAATTGTTTTACAATTAACTACAACCAAAATAAAATGAAAAATTTCGTTAAACTCTGCCAAATTGCGAAAAGTTCCCTAAATGCTGACCGCATACCCCTTTGAATTTCGACGCCAATGCGTTGAATAAAATAAGACTTTGCACGATGGTCTCCAGATTTGGTTGATTACTTGGTTAATTTATCCAATAGATGGTATCTTAGAAATATCTCGAGGTGAATGAATCTTGTACTCTACCATCTATATTTGATAACACCGAAAAGCTCTTATTAAATCTCAAGTACTTAATTTTTAACCAGGCGACTTTCTCTATTTTTATCAGTTAATGGTTCGATTACTCAGATACTTGAGATAGGAAGTCAGTTTATAAAGCTTCTTGTAAGACGAAGAGTACCTTGTTTTTTCTAGCTTGGTGCAAAATGTGCATCCAATTGAGAACACTCAACACTCATTCATATTTTTCATCCTCATTTAAATGAGGATTACCAATCCCTAATAATTTATGTTCAATAGTATGAACCAGGATCTATCCCACAAAGTGCAACATCAAAGAAAACATGTGCATATTTATATTCTGTCTTCTGCAGTTCATTCAAATTCACATTCATTGATATGCCCACCTCTCAAATCACACTTGTCTTCTCTTATTTTCTAAATGACACATTTTATTGTTTTGTTTTCCTGAAATGTTTTAGGTATTTAGACTAATTTAAGACTGTAACCAATTACCTAGAACCATCATTAACACTTTTTATGTTTTCTTGTGGTTACTGCACTGACATTATATTCTTTCGCAATGATTATCCATCAAGTATTCTTTTTTATATTTGCTAGCAAATCTGTTTTTTTACACTCCACAATGTATTTGTATTTAGTCACAATACTTAACAAATTGGTTTCTACCGTGGTAAACTTTTATGTTGTTTTATCTTTATCCATTCTTCTAACATACCAAATGCATTATTACAAATAAAATTATCAGAATGAATTTTACTAACATACTTTAGTTTTTTAATTTAAAGTAAAAGAAACCTGTAAGATATTATGAATTTAATAAATGAATGTAAACAAACTTTAACACACTTTCATTTATTGAGATTTCTAGAGAACAGGCGTTGATCCTGGATAAATTTTTGAACCAGGTTCAACAAATCTTCGAGTCAATCTTCCTTTATACAATTGGCCCTAAGTCTCATAAATACAGATTTTTGTATGAAGAAAGGTAAAAAAGTATAAAACAATACTTCTTCTTCTTCTTTCATTAGGCACTGCCTGTCTTTTGCCAGAGCAGCTTTGGTGGTGTTCCGAAGCTACTGGTTCTGCGAGCATTGTTGTTTTACATCTGAGGTAGCTTGTTAAGCTGGCCGCAAATGGTGCTAGTAACCCTGGTTGTTTTCGTTAATGGTAGCACTTATTCATTAAACCAGGGAGACCGATGACTTAGCGTGCCCTCCGAAGCACAAAGACGATCATAAGAAAGTTTGACTCTATCCGGATTCAAACCAGGTTTTTAGCGTTAGCAGTTTTTTTATAATTATACTTAATATTTTTGCAATATGAAACGAGAAAGTAATTATTCAAATATGTTTTTCTTTAAATTTTTTGGTTTGGTCCCCTTTCCTTGTTGCCACAAATTTAATTACATACCTGAATAAAGTTAACGATGGTATCCATGTCGTTCAATTTCATTATACTTCGTTTATGCAATTTAAGTATTGTAAATGCCATTGCAGTGATTACTCTTTCTCCATCCAACAAGTATATATCCCACACTCTAAGACACAAACTAAATGGTACCTATAAATAAAAGAAAATATCTTAACCAAGTAGAGGATTGTCAGGCTTTTATAATATAAAAAGCTCATGTTTGAAAGTTTTCTTTTCTTTCAATAGCCAATAAATAAAGAATTACTCACCCTTTCCACAAAACAAACAAAAAACCATTTCAAAGAGTAAAGAATAGCATCGAGGCCATGCTTATCAAAATGCTTTTTTAATTTAGGCATAAATTTATTTAAAATACGATCGTGATGTGCTAAGAACCTTGTTAGTTTAGGAAAACCTTCTTTATATAAACCGTGCATCATATATTTTTGTCCAGTTAATAAAATGTGAGTTGCCCAAAAAGCATCCTCCTCATCCATATACATTAACAAAACTCCCGAAAGACCGGACATACCCTGACAATAACCAACCTAAAACATGTTTTATTAATAAAATATAAAGTGTTCTAAAAAAGCTCTAATTACCTCCGAATTGTACATAGCATAAGCAGTTAAAACGTTATAAAGTGATTGTTGTTTAATGCCATATCGTTCACGATAAATAATGTGTTCACGAAATTGCCTATTTACATCTGAATCAATTTGCCGAGCATCTGTTGAGTATTTTCTGGCCAGCTTCATCATTTCCATATAAACTCCAATGTTTTCCTTCTTATACTTTTCTATATTTAACAGTTTGCACCACACTTGCGGTCTCAACGAATTGGGAATTCCTTTATACACACGCTTGTGAAGTTTTTCTTTGGTAGTAGACACTTCCCACGATTTCAACATCTTGAGCCACTTCTTCACGCGTTCTAATTCGATTTGTTGCTTTTTTGCTTCCTGCGTGTCCACTTTGGTTGGCAGACGTTTATCGTGTATGAATCCGTATCGATCAGTTGCATGGTATACTTCAAACGATGGATCTTCCCACGGATCAATCTCGGCACCTTCTTCTCTACCAAGTTCATAGCGTCTGAATATTTTTTCACGCTCTTCGGCTGATCTCTTCAATAAATCCTCCTCATTCATCCCATGTATGATAAAATTTCACCACTGTCCAACATTCCTTTTATAATGAAATTTTTTAAAACAAGCCACCTTAGAGAAGCTTACGTCTACAAAAAAATTTAAAAACGTAAATATATTAATTGCAGCAAAAAAATATGTTAATTAAATCTATAACACTTTGCCACAAGAACTGTCAAATTAACTTGACCAAGATTACAGTTAAAACGCCCCTCAAGGATTTCCCAAAAGTAAACAACTGTTATGATCCAAATGCAAGTTGTCGATTTTGCTTTATTAATAGAAATAAATAAATTGGACTTACCATTTCAACGCTCCAAATAAAGCACGTAAACATTTTAATTGACAACTTCAAATCTGTACGAAGCGGATAATTTTTAACAGAATTTAACTTACATTTAAATGAGTGAATATAAAATAACGAGCCTTGTGCTCCGCAATAACGAAATAAACACGTGCATGTAATTAAAGTTTATAAATATTTATTTATAACTGAGCGAGAAAGAGTACGGTTTCCTTGAGTATGGTTAGAGGATTTTTAACTTAATTTAACATCTAAAGATGGCAGAACTCAACATAGATATAAATAAAATATATAGGAAGTTGCAAAAGTTTAATCACTACCAAATATTAGTGCATGTACACACTGCCAGCGATGGTCCTACGCCCTGAGCATAAGGCGGAAGAAGAATTAACCTACAGTCTGCATTAAGAAAGCAAAAATAAAAGATATACTCGTATTATGAAGAGAAAATAATTTTGAATTTTTTTATTTAGTTCCACATACTTTTAAAAATTAAATTTTTTAATTTGCCGATGCGATGTTTACTTGAAAATTACTTATTTCACTACCGCTGAGCCGGCGGTTGGGTAGGCACTTCCTTCCTTGTTAATCTTCTGTGGTGACGTTTTGTAGTGCTGACGTACTGTTAGGTTAGTTTTTAACCGGTTGGTCGCCACATATTATATTTGTATAATTTAATTACTGAACTTACTATCAAAAATGGTAAGTTATAATTATACAGTATATTATAAAATTATGTTATTAAGCACTGAGTTCACTTTGTAGGTGGCTGATCCTGAAAACTGGACTCGCTATGTTTCGCCTATTAATCCTGCAATTTTTCCACAATTGAGTGCTTTACTTTTGGGTATCGGCATATTTTTCACTGCCTACTTTTTCGTTTATGAAGTGACGAGCGATAAACCAAAATTGAAGTCAAAGGAAATGTTGATTTCAATGTGCGCATCTGTCTTTTCTGCGTTTGGAATATTATTTTTATTGTTATCTGTAGGAATTTATGTTTAACGTCTACTTGTAAAAAGCTACTCAATTTTATTTGTATTTTACTTTAAGAAATTATTACAGTTTATTAAAATAACTAATTAAGAAGTTTTAGAAATAATATTCAAATTAAATGGATACCTACCTCGGTAGGTATATATTTTCTTCGATCAATATGTGTTTTACCAACAGTAACCTCGGTAGTGTATCAAAATTAAAATTATTTCTGTGATTCTGATCATAGTTGTTTTACTTTCTAAGTGCTGCAATGAGAGAATTACATATTACAATGAAAAAAAAAATTAGTTTTTTAAACAATTACCTAATTAATACACCACCTAAATTTCAAACTTCTTTTTTTGATAATTTAAAACTTAAAATAAACAATATCTATTATTATCGTCAATAAAATTAAACTAAATAGCCATTGTGTAAATAGTAACCAGATTATATCGAATAAGATAGATTTAAATTTTAGCAAATCTTTACCAAATTTATTTTTTATGTTATCGACTTGTATTGAAAGTAAATGTATATTTCAAACAAAAAATTAAATCTCAATATTATTAAATAATTCTAAAACTTGAAACTGGCATGGAGGGCGTTTTATACTAATTTAAAAAATATTTTCTTTCATTTCCTTTTATAAATTTTCAAAATAAAATACCTTTCAACATGTATTATAAAATTTTTGTTAAAACAAATTACGAAAACATCATGGATAGGATGTAAAGATTACAAGTATCACTTACATACCCACAAAATATTTTACTTGCTGTGCTCCGAACGAAATGCGTAGATGGATGCTAATAGTTGTTTTACATTAATTTAACAACTTCAATGCATTTCTAGTCTAGAACGTGATAATAATATTCATTCTTCTACCTTTCGCAGTAAGGCCAACGATATGATTCTACTTTACAAAAATATTTTGAAAGTAAATAAAAAAACTATATGATTTAATAGACACTCAAGTCTCCAAATGCATTTCATTTAAAATAAGTCGTTTTATTGTGCTTTTTTCTTAACTTAATTATTAAGAATTTCTCTTTTAGAGGCATAACTAGCAATTAAAGCATATTATGTCGTCAACTAAAAATAGTCTGCTCTTTCATCTGTAGTCAGTTTGCTACTGTTGCCACTGCGGTTATATGCTGTTAAGCTTAACTGTCTATTGATAATTTTGGTTTGAATGAAAGATTTAATTTTTTCCATCGTAAATTATTTTTGATAATGAATTTGCTGTGGAAAATTAAGAGAGGAAAGGGGCAGACCAACTGTTTTTGCACCCAGAAGGTCAAATGCCGAGAAACGGCCCCGAGCGTCTTTCTCAATCGGTTAGTAGGTACATAATGTTCCAATTTTATTCATGTAATTTTGCTATGCAACAAATTACGTACATCACAACACAATTATTATTATTTGTTTGAACTATAATACTATTTCCCTCCAATAAGCAACGTATTACCTATTTCCACCTCGACAATAAAAAATTGATATATCATGAAATTATTTGGAAGTAAGTAGGTATATACAATTGTTTGGTCGTGGTACGCCCCTCGATTTCCACTATCTTCAATTCCCCCACAAAGTTAAAGCGTAGGTAAGACTATAAGGGGGAAAGCCATTTCGAAAAACCTAAAACTACAAATACAATAATTATTGTATTTGAAAACATTGCAGATATTTTGAATATTTGAAATACAATATAAATTGGTATTTGAAGTAGTTACTACAAGCCCACCCCTGATTGCATGTATCGTAGTTACATAATTATTAATTTATTTAGTTATTTTTGTATATATCTACAAAAAAACATAATATAATTTAATATTATTTATTATTTATACCTATAAGTTATTCACAACATTAAAATTACTAAAATATAATATGAATAAAATGCATTTATTATAGAATATGGTAACAAGCAATTAATAAATTTATATGGCAAGACCTGCTTTCTGTCTACATTTTTGCATTAAAGCTCGTAGCATAAACTGTTTACGTGCCAGAGTTCTAACTTGGCGTAAAAATACGTCAAGGTCAATCACGCCACACCTAAGTGCTTCTCCCATATAGTAAATAGCATCTTCTAATGCGGCTTCTTCTGCAAAGGTATTCAATAACCTAAACATAAGTATAATAATGATTAAGTATTAAAATAATGCACAAGCTGTTCTTACTGTTTGTAAAGAGGGGCAGTGGTAGTTACGGCATCATCTACATCAATGGGATCTTCATTATTCAACCTTTCAATGGCTTTGTCTAATTCTTGTTCCTTATCTTGTAGTAATGTAATATTTTTATTTAAATCATTCTGAAATATTCAAGTATTATTAAAAAATAGCATTAAATTTTTTTGCATAATTGAAATACTGAACAATAATTTGTATTCAAATAGCATTCAAAATCAAAATCTTTCTAAAATACACTCGTATCGCGCTATAAGCTATAGCGCTATTAGCACTACCGCGTTATTAGAACGGAGCGCGTCGCACTGTAGTAGCGCGAGTTGCTTCTCCTACACTCCCTCTACTAGACTGGAAAAGTCTGACGTCACAACATGGCCGCGACCATATGATCGGTAAAAAAGACCAATATTCCAACATTTTCTATTTTTCAACCAAAATAGCCTTTATCATCTCATTTTTTGGAAATGTAAATTATAAAAACGGTGTTTTATAAATAATTATATATAATAACTAACCGTTATATCAATTTGAAATTTAAAAATGTGTCACCGATAAAGAAGTTGATAGGCTGGGCGGAGCTTACGGTCGGTCGAGAGGGAGCAGTGCCTTTCCCCGCTCGGCGTTACTATAGCGCGAAGCTCAAGTCCCGACCTCGTGTTTATAGCGCGATACGAGTGTACTGATAAAATGAAGTGAATAGGGTGAAGGAGTAAATAAGGGCAAAATTTTATAAAAATAATGAAATTGTCAATAGCTTATCGTAAAAGCTTTATCGTACATAGTATGTAATACTTATTTTTAAAATTGTCTAAATACAATTCTGAAATAAATATTTTTTTTATTCTTCTCTTATTAAAGTGTTTGGCTCGCCAGCAACTTCATAATTACTATTTTGTAAATTTTTGACACTGGTATATAAAAAGGTTCGCCACCGCTGGCAAAGTTGCGCGCTTGCGAAAGATTCTTGATGTTTTTGATCTTCATCAGATCATAACAGATCCCACTCGTGTTATCTCGACATTTAGCACACTGTTGGATGTCATTTGTTGACAAGTATAGATTCGCTCTTCGTGGTAGTATCGTTGATCTTTTGGCTTCTACTAATCACTACTAGATAATGTTTGTCTTTTTGGGGCGTGTATTCTCGTCCATCTAGTTAGATATCTGCACAGTTGTTTGAGGATCCGGACTTTATTAACGCCTAGTTTCTCGGCTCTTTTCGGGAGTTTGCACCAAGATGGTTTGCTTTTTGTGAAGTGGGGCTACTCTCTTTTTGTGAGGCCATGCTTGAGGCGTTGAGTACTGTTGTCAAAGCTATGCTCTCCGATGCTCTGGGTCTGAATGGGATCAGCCTTCATATGCTGAGGCTCGTACTTTCATTTTACGTCCTATTAGTATTTTGTCACCATTTGCAAAATTTGCTGAGTCCCTTATGTGCTCTCAGGTTTTGTCGCCTGCCCAGTCTGGTTTTGGAACCCACCACAGTACGCTTCATCAATGGATCGTTTCCAAGTCACCTTATTGGTACTTTTCGACTATTCTAAGACCTTTGACCAGGTAGTGCATGATTGTCTTTTAGCCAAACTACACTTTTATGGCTGTGATGAATCACCATATAGGTGGTTGGCAGGTTATTTGTGGAGCAGGAGGTTATTCATATTATATACGACTGACTTGGGGAGAAGTGGTGGATCTGGATTGTTCTCTCGAGCTTTATGCTGACGATTGGATACACATGTCATGTCTGCCTTTGAGCATCAAATTCATACGTACTCAAATTCGTACGTGTGTGGTCGTTGTAAAATGGTCCGACTCGAATTCCTATGAAATCGGAATTTTTGATTGTAGGTAGTCCTGGGCTGGTACGCAAGGCTTTGAACATCACAACGTCATCTGTAACGATAGGCAATGAAGTCACCAAGGTTGTAGATTCCACTCTGAGTTTGGGGCTTGTCTTGGATAGTGAGTTTAACTTCTGTCAACATGTGGACCGTAAGCTTAGGGTATGCTATTACTAGCTGAGATCGCCTTACCAGTTCAAAACTGTATTATTTTCTCATGCAAAGTGGTCAATCATCAGTACTATGATTCTAACAAAGGTTGAGTATTGTACAGGGGTATGTTACGGTTTTCTCACATACGAATATAAGCTCAGGCTCCAGCTCTTACAGAATTCGTGTCTGCGTTTTTCTTTTAACATAATATATAGGTACGACCATGTCACTCCTTTTTATCAGGATCTTGACATTCCAAAGGTAGACCAACTGTCCTCGTCCAACTAGACCTTCTGTCGGGATTTGAGCAATATACTTTGCATACATACAAGTATAATTTGCGATTTTTTGTTGCATCTGCCATTGATGGCTTTGCTTTTTTGTTGTACATGGGTGGCTTAAAAATCTAATTTTGTTAGAAGTCATTCAATTTATTAAGAACATGTATAAAGTTCTCAATAAATGATTATTATATTACACCTTTGCTAAGATCTTGTACAAAATCTTAACAATTAGCCCCGTTTCACAGTAAAACGCGCTACGCGGCGCGTTTTCCCGTTTCACACTCATCGGTATTAAAATGTACGCGGACAAGTATACTTCGAACGTTGTTGCCATAGCTGCATATTATTATGATCAAAGTGCAAGAAACAAAGCAAAACGATTATGGGTTCATCCATTGATTGAGAAGAGGTTACTAAAGGGCGCTTTTGCAACATTATATTCGGATTTAAAAAATTTCCGTGTCAATTACATCCATTTCGCTTGATCTCACAACAAGTACTTTAATGAACTGGCAACCTCATATATCTACGCGCGCGTGTCACCCGCGTTGAGTGTGAAAGGCTCCATAAGATGCAATGCCCTCACGCGTCGCGTAGCTACGCGAGGCGCGCGGGTCGCGCGTTTGCCCTCGGCATAAAATAGCACGCGCGCGTAGCGCGTTTTCAACGCGCGCTTGTGTGAAAGCTACCATAAGGTACAATGCCTATCAACACGCGCCGCGTAGCACGTAGCGCGTGTTACTGTGAAACGGGGCTTAAGATTGTAGGGATTAAATCCAATGTAAATATATTTTTTTAAGTGGTTTTCAAATTGCAGTTGTCACAACTACAACAGTGTCTTTAAAAAAAAGATATAGCCTTACCTCTTCTTTTTCTAATCGGCCCAAAATATTATCAAGTTTAGCTTTTCCTTGCCTAAGTTCGTCCTGTGTCCTCTTGAGAGTTTCAAGTTCGGCCAAACTTTGCTGAAATTGTTCTTTCATTCTTCTCATTAACTTTTCTTCAATTGCAGTGAGAAGAGATTCTCGAATATGTTCTTCCTTTATAGTTCCAGTTCCACCAGGTTGAAGAGGCATCGAAGGAGCCGAATTGTCAAAATTTGATGATGGATAAGGGGGATAAGCAGAAGTAGGATTGGGATAAGAAGGAAACTGAGAAAAAGATGCACCTGTACTAGGTGGATAAGGAGGATAACCACCATAACCACTAGAAGGTGGATAAGGATTAGGATAAGGAGGGTAATTAGCGCTGGTAGTCGGTTGAGGCATAAATGCTAAAAATTAATGTATTAATTGACCATAAAATTATCACAAAGTAAAATTAATTTTTTACGTGGATACGGCATATCAATATTTCTTGGTCGAGCAAACACTGGCGGCTGATCACTAAAGGTGCAAATCATAACTTGAATAAGACCTAGTAAATCTGACGAATTCTGTAATTACAATTAATAAATTATTCGTTTTCAAAGAACTTCTTGGTTTAAATAACATACGGGAACCCAATCGTGTAGATACGGCAGGTATATTTTACCATTTTGATCGACAAACATTGATACTTTTATAGACATATCCGATGTTGGTTTAACATAACAGATAGGAGCATTGTTCGGATGAGTATCCATTAACCACATACATATTGGTATGTTATAAAGATTATTTTTGTATCTAACTGGTATCGTTCCTGATAAGTTAACTAATTCCATGGGTGTTCCATCATTGAAAGCTAAAATACAAAGTTAAATACTTATAAAAACATTTTTTGATCAATTAACATTATGACTAACTCATTAAGATTCATGACAACTAAATTAATGTTGTAACTTACTGTAGGTTTCTTGTTGAGCATGTAAACCTTGATAAAGATTTATGGTAGTTACAATTTCTGCATGGGTTTTGTCCAAATTTTGATACTAAAAATGTATTTTTTGTTCAAGAATAAAATCACATCCCACTTTATTTCAACTTACATTTGAATTTGTTAACCATTGTTTGATTCGTTTTTCGTCAGCCATAATACGAAATAAGTTTAAAAATTATACCTAATACTAAAATTGGGCTTAAAATTGTTCGTGTAATTGTGCTTCTTTTTATTATATTTCACAAATTCAATAAACTACAAAATGACGTTTCATTTACTTTTTGTAACTAAACTAACGTGAAGTTGAATGTAATTATAATATAACCTTGAACCTTCGATTTTGTTTTTTAACATGAGCAAAACTTATAAATGGCATTAGCACGAAAACTCATATAACCTAAAATAAAATTCAGTGACCTATTTAATGCGAAAGAAATTATTTAATTGCTTTTATAATAGGGGTGACCATCGAAGATTTTTATTTACTACCTGAATTATTTTTTTCATTGCCACCAATTTTTTTTACAAAAGTTCACTTTTCCAGGTATTTCAGACAATACGAACCCTGTGATCTCTCTACGATGTTGTATTATCAACATAATATAATATTATTAACTATTTTATTTCTTTTCTAAAAGATTTATGAATTTCATACTATAGTCAATACAATAGTTTTCAAAAATAATTATTTTGGATTTTAATAGGACCAAAACACTATATTATTAGGTACAATTTATTTATTTTCAAAAATATTTCTATAGTCCTGTCGTGGGATAAATAAATTTAAGTTTTTATGTATCCATTCAAACTTTTTTGTACATTATTCAATTATTTCAGTACGTCAATTAAATTTTCGTTAAAATTTATAATTTGAAACCATACATAAATTACGCTCGATGTAGAAAGCAATACGTTACAATCGTTTTTTAAAAATTATATTGGTAATTTTTTGCTTTCTATGTTGAGCGCAACTATTATAATTACAAATTCATTACTTAAAATTATTAATTAAGCTATTTTACTTACAATTAGAAGTTTGTTTGTGCACAAAATTGCTTACAAAATAATCATTTAATGAAATGAAAATTCATTTATATTTGTATAAAAATACAGCAACTATAAGAATATTTCTACTCACAAAATTCGGTTTCCTGATATTAAATAACATTGACAGCAATAACTATTCCCTAGATTATGTGTCCGATGAAGTTTCTTTTTTTCTTTTGTGTTTCTTAGATTTCTTGCTTTTCTTCTCCTTCTTTTTATGCTTGCGAGATTTTTTCGCCTTACTGTTACTATCAGACGATTCCTCTTCATCGGATGAAGACACAGACAATTTACGCTTTCTGTCTTTTGATTTCTTCTTTTTCTTTTGTTTAGCTTTTTTCAATTTTTCTATCAATTCTTTTTCCCTCATTTCCGTTAACGGGGTAAGAAAATCTTGATCGCTTTCACTACTGGTACTACTGACATCTAGAAGTATTTCTCTGTTTGGATCGACTTTAATGAAATTTCTACATTGATATGTAAGGTGGCCAGCATATCCACATTTTTTGCAAGCCGGCCGAGCACTTTCCTTTCCTGGTGGAATTAGTCTCGAATCGTATTCGTTAATCATAATTCTGTTGTGGAAAAATTATTACGGTTAAATTTCAAAATGCTGCCTTGCATTACTTACCTATTTTGGTCAAACTGACTACTTTCGATTTATTGCGATTCAGTTAATTTTCTAGGTTATGTGTGTTATTTTGAAGTATTCGTGGGTATTCGTTAGGGTGCGGGATAAAAGGACTAACTTCAACTTGGAAACAAAGTACATTATGTAAGTATTAATGTATGTTTATTTTTTGTTGGTATCTAATTAAATCATCTTGAATTACTTTACAAAATAAGGAATTTTACTTCCAAAAGTTTGCCTTTCTTTTGATCAACTTGCAGGTATACTTTTGAGTAAGTCAATAATTTCTAACCTCTTTGTTTTAGATTAATGTCATTGAACATTGGGCGATTGATTGGCAGGTACTCAGTAGTAGTCATTCTACCAACTCTTACTGCAGCCGCAATTTACGCAGATTATAATCATACACAAGAGTGGAAACGAAACCGAGCTAATCGTGAAAAATAATGTCGATGCTAAATAAAACTCTGTGGTGTACCATTCCTTTTATCGGCTTTGGAATTGGCTGGTGGATTGATAATCAAGAAACCGAAAGAATGACTTTATTTAGAGACAAAAGTGCATTGTATAAGAGGGATCGTCAACCGGGCGAAGCTCCATCTTGGCCTTAAATTTAATTCAAACTGTAGTTATTCTTATCTCAATATAGTACGTTAAATAATTTAAAATTTTATTTTTATGGACGCTACGTATTAATATAGCAAATTTCAATGACAGACAGATTTGGTTTGTTGTAACCACTCCTTTTAAATTACTTTCCTATAACTAAATGGAAGTTTTTTATAACCAAACACCACATTAAACCGATTTCATCACCTTGAAGATAAGAATTTTGGAAAATCTTTATATCAAGATCATTTTTATATAATTAATTCATGTAATGATTGCATTTAGCAAAATTTATTTGAGATTGTTTACAATAACACTGTTTGAATATTTCTTCCGAAGCAGCATAATAGAATTTTTGAATCTTACATATTTTTAAAATATTTGTTCATCAATAAACTCTTTCAAAATAGGTGTTCCACTCCATTAATTTTGTCTCAGTTGATCAATGCTTAGAGCTGTAACTCGGAGTTTGAATTTAAGATCTGTTTGTATCGGGGTTCAAAAGCTATAACAAGGTAAACATGAAGATTGCTATGCATCGATTAAGCTGATTTTTTTCAGAAGCGCCTTTCTTAGAAACAATATATTTCTCTATCTCCAATTATAAACATTTAGAAATTTTGATATGTTATACCCATTCTTAGTACCTATCATATAATTTTCAAATTAACAAAATAGAACAAAAATCATTCTTTTGGTTAATTTGTAGAAGCAGAAGCAAAAGATTGTTGTATAGGAAATTCAGCTGGAATTTTGGAATCTGACAGGAAAAGAATAATATAGGCGGGCAAATTATTTTATAAAAATTACATTTTGAATTTATTAATTATAATAATTGGAACAAACGGTGAAACTGAAATTAATAAAAAAAGAGTTTATATTCAGATCGACAAATGTTTCCGGGTAAGACATTTTGATTTTACAAATAATATTAAAATATAACCCCGGAACATTTCAATATAATAATAATCTAATACATATTGCCATGATTTTTTTAATAATTTAAATTTTTTATATCACTGTTTTCGGCACCAAATAAATGCGGTATTTTTGTAATCCCTGGTTTCGGGTACAATTATTTTACTGGCTTCCAAAATTCCAAATTTTAATTATTCAAATCTCAAATTATATCCAAATTTATGTAATTATTTAAATAATAAACTCAATAAAACAAAACTCTCTTTATTTTCACACAATTTATCCAAAAATTATACCAGAGGTTTAAATTCACGTCTGGTCACTTTGACCACTTTGGCAAAAAGCCAAAAAAAGTTTCGTTCTCGTTATATTCTTGCTTTCGCGCAAGTTCCCCATACCAAAATTACCAACACAAATTTACAAATATTTGACAAATACAGGACACTTACAAATTTTATACACACATTAAATAAATAAAAACATGTTGTAAAGAATTGTGAGTATTTCCTGTATATTGGGCGACTTAACGCTGAGCAGTGCACGAAATAATTTGAGTAAAATTTTATGCTTTATTGATGGTGAATTGGGTTTTTATTTAAATAAATAAGTTGAATCAATTGGATTCTGTAATTGGTCTAGTACTGAGTTCCGCCAGGAATTCGGTTCAAATCCTGATAGAATCTAACATTTTAAGATCTTCTTCGTGCTTAGTAGTTTCAGAACACCTCCGAAGCTGCTCTGGCAATACCATGTGTGCCAGGTTGATACATTAATGGTAACAGGACGATGTCCTAATTGGAATTGGAATTTTAAAATTTGATAAGGACAGAAGCTGAAATTATTCAAAATTGAAAAGGCCGTGCTTGGAATTTTGAACAAGGAATAATAAATGGTTCAAATTTAAAAGAAAAGGCGATGAGATTTTAGAAAATATTTTCTTGCGATTATATTGAAAGGAACGCAATTTACAACGTAGTATCCACAGCTGGGAACAATGTATGTACAAAATTGATCGTTCTCTGTTATTTCAAAATTAACATTGAATCATTATTTTAACTATTCTACGATTTGGATTTTATTTATTTTTTATAAAAGTGAACTTCAATTTTGAATTGATAAGGAGTCTCTCGTTCAATAAGGTGCTGTCTCCGGGTAGAAGAAGTTTGTTGAATGTAACGTGATTACCTACTTTTAATTAAAAAGATATTTTATATTTAATCTTTTTTTGTTATATTTTTTGTTCAAATTGAATTCCTAATAACCAATTTATATCCTCTTTACCACTTTTATTAGTAATTTTTATAGTATCCACCAAATTCAATGAAACACATGAAAACCTCCAATCATATCACTTTTTAACAAAATCAATATAATTTTTCAAAAACTTCGCAGACTGTTTCAAAACTGGTCCACTCTACCTGAGCAGAGTTGGGCAAAAGCCTCGTTTTACCTTTGCTTTCGCGCAAGTTCCTTCCTCAAAATTACCAAAACAAATTTACAAAATTAAAATTTTCATTAAGCTGCTCCTGTTGGGTGAGTAGGGCGGGGGTTCGATACTCTGGGCGCGGACTTTTGCATAGCCTGCCATCTACGTCAAACAAACACAGGTAAACAAACATGAAATAAAACACGAAATAAATCCTTGCCAGTATGTATCATCAATTCATGAGTACTTTTATATTCTAACTCCTTTGATTATATTTTTTGTAGATACTAATATGTACATAATAATCAAAAGTGTATAATTCTAACAATTTTAATATACAATAAGTTTCATTGTAAATTCTATTTGATGATTGATTTCACATTTTCATTTTACAGAATATAACTTTTATATATTGCATATAGGGTAAATCAATATAGTTTGTGAACTATTCTTTGTTAGTTCTTTTTTTTAATGTATAATATACAATTTATCAAATTTTTAAAAATGTTGGCAGTTCTTAATCTAAATATAAAAAATTTCATCCAAGGCGCCGCCTGACAAAGGTAGTGTTCCCAGAATGCTAGCTGCATTACCGCGTTGAATAGCTATACTTATCTATAGCTATACGTTGTATAAGGAAAGTTATTGCACGACGGTCGACAGAGATGTGATTCAACGAAAAACCTAAGTCCGAGATAAAATTTAAAGCATCAACACTGAAAGTACCTAAAGTTTCTACTGCGAAGGCCACAAATTCGTATTGTTCACTAATTGTCTTGTATTTGGTATGTTTATTCTTAGCAGCATTGTTAGCAGCTAAAGCTAGTCCTTTAGTACTTAAGGATAGATTTGAAAGGGCGAGCGTGTCCACACAAGTAGCAAAACCTTTATGCTAACCGAATAATGCCATATATTGCTTTTTTTATCATCTCGTCCAATTTTTATAAACACACCACCCTGTGATAAGAAAATAAATAAGTCACAATAATATACTATTAACGTCCATTTGGAGTTGAACTTGAATGTGTAGTTTCAATTGCAACCCATTTTCATCCATTTTCAAATATTGCACGTTTTTATCAAATACTGGTATGTTTCGGCTTGTATACAAACATTTAATCTCAACAAGCCGCGTTTGCCGAATATTTGGACCCTCCACTAAAATTACATCAAAGGAGCAACTTAACCATGGTTGTTGAAGACAAATTACGAACCCCACTTTAATAATCTCACAGCTTGGATCTACTAATTTTTTATACTCTTAAGGGTTCAACAAATTTGTTATCACTTTCCCTACATTAAAACACAGCGCAGTGTGCCTTTCTAAACAACTGGGAACTTTTTCACTGATGAACAGTTGCAATGCTTACATTTAATGGAGCATCAACATCACAACATACAAATTTTGGGTAAAATGCGTAAAAATCCATAGCAATAACCATTTTCTGACGATTGTAGCATAAATATATTGTCGCGTGCAGGGGGTAGTTTACCCTTAACCACACTTGGGAGTAGCTCAGTTGGTGGTGTTGCTCATAATAAAAACCAATAAATTTTATAAAATAACTATATTAAAATAAAATAAAATAAACTGTACAAACTTAAGCTAGCACTTACCCTAAAATTACAAACATCATCTTAGGGATGGAAAGATTGACCATCTTGGAAGCTAAGGCTGTTCCGTGGTGTTCCTAAGTGGTTCACTCGCGAGACTCCTTTCGAGACTGATTAATTATTCTTTCAAATATTTTGATCAATCTTTCCACACCCCTACTGTTATCTCGATCGACCCCGTTGATCGAAATTTTCCGATATCGATCGTTTGGGGTTCTTATTCCTTATTATACCTTCTTATCACATTGACACGCCTTGTGCCGGTAGCGGATATGTCACTGGTCACTGCCCTTATGGAATGTACCAAATATTACAATTTAGCCTGAGCTTTTACATTCTTGATTTATGATTATAAAATATTTTTATCAAAATGTAACATTTATTTTTTGAGTGTGACAATATCCTACACAACTTTTCGAGCTTTTACTTCGGTTCTACGTTTTTCAGTTATCTGAATTGTTTCCACCAATGATTGAGCTGCTATAATTTCAACCTTCATTTCAACATTTCGTCAGCCAAAGATTGCGGAAAATTTGCAATTGTAATTTTCAGAAATTGGAATCTTAAAGCTTGAGATGATGGATGGAAACCATTCCACAGAGATTGGATAATTTCGTATATGACCTTCGTATACGATTCCAAAATCGAGAAACGTTCAAAGCCGCGACCATGGAAAGCTCCGAATTCAACAATTTATGCGAATGAACAGTGGAGAAGATTTGTTGTATCTAGCATGGGAAAAAGTTTTATGGCCCGTGATCGGCGGATTCACAAATGATACCATACGTCAGAGAATACGTACGGACCTACCAACAGAAGTAAAATAATTTTTTTTAACATCTTGTTGTAGTGCCCGACAATACCATCCCCGGCGTAGATGCATTGATAGGTTGGGAAACCATTCAATGTCCTTGAAGTAGTGGTAAGAAAGTATGGACTATATTTAAGACTTTCCCCAATGATCAAAATAAAAAATCTTAAGTGTAATGTTCAATGGGTGGATACGTGGTCAGGATTAGAGGAGAAATGGAAGATTAAATTACAGAAATTATTGAAAGAAACTTGCAGCATAAATATGAACAATTACAATACTGGTCGTAGCATCAAGAATCAGTACAAAATCGTGATACGGGAATGCGGCAATGAAACAGACAACCATGGTCACCAACAAGTGCAAATCAAGTAGCCCTGTTTCAAGAAGGTTTTAGCCCTGTTTTAAGAATGCACCGAGTGCATTTTGGAATAATATGACTGATTTCAAGAATAAAACCATTTCTGAAAGTGATGCGCTTGGGTGGTCGATTTGGGCAACAAGGGTTTAAGGATCAGGCAGCTCTTTTTGCTCAGAAAATTGAGGAAATTGCTGAACTACCAATTTCTATAACAAGATAATCACAGTCGAAAACGTTGCAAAATATTGCTAATAAAAAACGGTATTTAATCAATATTAACCAAATCAAACGGGCTCTGCAATGGTTTGTACTAAACAATTACTTGTATTCCAATGTTTGGCTTAATTGTAACATTATTACGCAGGAGTTGAATGATAATGTCTTTTGAAGCCGATAACTTGTCAATAATCACAGAAGAAAATGCCATCAAACCAATTGGCAACGAAAAGTGTATTTTGCCAGGAACCTTCCACCAAGGAAGTGAGAGTTTTCATGAAGACTCGAGAGGACGTCTACGTAGAATGCAGCTACAGCTATTACATAAATATAATGAAATATCTAATGCCCGGTTTCTGAAGCTCGAGTTATACAAAGGTTAAGCTTAACCGTAATATAACTGCAGATTTTGAGTTTCTATAACGAAAGATAATCTTAGATCTCTGGTCAAAGTTGACCGACGGAAAATCACGAGTTATAATGTTGGTTAACTTTGAGAACATGCGCAAAACATTGCCATCAGAAAATAATAAAACTACAATATAATTGGTTAATTTGAAGTAACTACTGTATCCCCATCTACCGGCAATTCCATCAAGCGAGTTGACAAGAGGTTAGTTTCAGAAACCCATTTTACTTTAACCTAAGGTTAGCTTTAACCTTAGATTACTTATATAGAGGATAACCAGAGATCTTCAGAAAGAAAGAAGAAGATATTAAACTGCAAAAATTGAATAAAATTGAATTTTAATTTACATAATATTAAAAATATAACATGTACATCATTTAGATATTTCATTATATAATTTCACATGTTACTAATTAATCCTATCTATTACATAAATATACTACATCCAAAACATGTTCGTGACATTTGGGTACCGGCGCGCGTTTGGGCGCCGGATTTTAAGTGACTTTTAAGTGCCGGATATCACATTAAAAGATAGGAATTATATGAATATCTCCTATAGGTTAAGTAAGGGGGAGGACTTTTTTTTAAATATAAAAAAAAATTTATTTATAGAAGATGTTCAATTAAGAAGAATTGTTATGGCCAGATTGACTGTTTAGTAAAGAAGACCAGTATTTTTACATATTACGTTGATTTCCATAGCATCGAATAATTCTAATTTTTTGTTATTTTGTTCCACATTTAAAATTTCGTACCCCCCCCCCTTGATTATGGTTAGTATGTAATAAATATTTCGCGAATTTAAATATAACTCATGTAATCAACAAATCATGTAGATTGTTTTTCACATTTATACCAATGATAATAATTGGCAATCTTATTTGAATCTGAATTAATTTCATCGGAAAACTATTTTAAGTTTTTCTAAGGGAGCGTCCATTGATTACTTAGGGACGATTTTTGTAATTTTTGACTGCCCCCTTCCACGGGTACGTAAGATTGTGGCACTCCCCACATCTTACGTAAATTTGATTTCAAAACAATTGCGACCAATTTCCAGCTGGTTCCATGTATTCCGAGGTTTCGACGTTATTCGTCTAGCGCGCCTCTACTAAATATTGAAAAACAAAAGTATACATTTTATCTTATTTTATGTACGTAAAACGGGGATATATGGAACGATAGGGATTATATGGAACGAACACACATGATTTGAATATAAGCGCTAATTTGACGTACAGGGTGAACCCACCACAAAGACAAAAATTTCTAGTGTTACTTGATAAGTGCCAGTACAAAGGTCCGGAACGATCGCTGCGAAACATTGTATGTAATTAAAAAAAAAAAATAATGAAAATCATTGCTTCTTGAGCATTTTTCAAAACCTCAAGGTGTTTCATATGTAGCGAGGAAGCTGTTGTATTCAGAGCATTAGTTCTATGAGAAAAAAGTTCCATAATAACCTCAACAAATATATAACATTAGCGCCTTTTCGAAACAAGCACGGGTTTTTCCAAAATCACTGAAATATTGAAAATTATGATTTTCCAGGGTTATATGGAACAGAGATATGAACGTGTTTTTATGGGAGCGTTTGTCCCTTTATGGTTATTTTTTAAATTTTATAAGCGTTTTGTCAACTTTTTTTTTATATTACTTTGGAAGCTGTTTTTATGGGAGTGTTTATCCATTTCTTATGTTCGTCCTCTTTTTACGAATAAAAATAAATATTTTCCAATAATGAATTCTCATATGGAACTATATAAATACTTGTCGCAAATTAATTCCTGACGCCTTATTTATCATAAAAAATGCGCGGTAAAAGCGCCGTATTATTTTTTGATGTCCATTGGGCCATATAAACCCAAATTGCTGACAATCTAAACCGAATCTGCACTGCAGTGCACCTTTAAAAAATCACCTACAATCGTTCCATATAACCCCGACCATCCGGGTTATATGGAACAACAAAAAAAGAAAAAAAAAAGAAAACGGCCATTGATCAGATCATTATTGGTCATGAAATATGATGCTGAAGCTATCCTCTTTGATATTTATTTTTGCCGTTGCAGTAGCTCTGATAATACTTTCGCAATTCAACAAAACGTTGAAAAATCGTTCCATATATCCCCGTTTTACGGTACTACACGTAATAGTTTCTTCTTCGTGATGTGCAGCTATAATCAATTCATGAATGCAGTTCCGAACGTAGTTGCTTTGATTATATATAGATATTGTTATGAAAATATAATCAAAAGTGTATAATTTTAACAACTTTAATATACAATAAGTTGCATACTAAATTCTGTTTGATGGTTGATATCATAATTTTATTCTCCGTGTAACTTACTACGAGTAAACACTAAAAACATTTATACTCGCACATACGCAATGAAAAAATTTATTGCAAAGACATTATTAGAAGATCCAAAACGAATATTGAAATATATTGGAATGTGGCCAGAACCTAACCAAACGGTATTATATACCATACGAGGAGTATTTTCATTTACTCTTAACTCTGTTCTTGCGATGTTGTTGCTAACGAAGGGCATACAAGATTTTAAAGAAGGCAATTATGAAACAGGTAGTTACTCATTGTGTTTAATGTTAGTTTATGCTCACGCGGCATTCAAAGTATGGTATTTATTATCAAATAAACTACTATTTTTTGAGTTGCTTTCGAATTTAGAAGATCCAGCATTGCTTTATCACGCCGATGACTTTGATATTGATTTGCAAAATAAAATGCAATTTAGTAAGAAAATGTTTAATACATTGGTGATACTATGCGTACAAGCAGCAACATCAATTTTATTATGTGAATATGTTATGGGATATGATACAAATCCGCGTCTAATTCCTATTAAAACCGATGTCAGTCATCTAGTTTCGTACATAACTGTATGGATAGTTTTTTCAATCTCCGCTTTGCAATGTGGACTTATTGTTGGATCTTTCGAAGGATTGGTGTTGATTTTTTTATCTTTGGGAATCGCTCAACTTAAAATTTTGCAACAAGAAATAACACACGCAGTAGATTTTTACCCATCCGGAATTAATCTCAACCAGGAAGAAATTCGGCATTACGATGAACTGGCTAATCAAAAATTGTACAAATGTGTGAAGCGTCACAATGCAATCGAAAGGTTTAAAAAAACAAGCAGAAAATCTTATCAATGATTTGTTATATATATTTTTTTCTATTAGATACTTCGCATCACTCGAAGATAAATTTGCATTAGGATTTCTAGTACAATATTGTATTACGTTAGCCGTGACGGGCTTAACCGGATTAAATTTAATTTTTGTGAGTTATATTTTAACAACATTTCACTGCCGAACATTTTGCTAACAATTTTGGTTTGATACTAAAAAAAATTTAAAAGCATTAGACATAATGACAAAAGGAAGAAGGAAGATTCTACGTTAAAACGTATACTGTATTAATACAGTTTTATAATCTTGTAGCTAAATGTTCGGTCAACTTTTAAAATAGTATGTTAATCAGTAATTTATAAGGGTTTCGATTGTAGGCGTCAGTTACTAGCGTGGATTTTATTCGATGTATAATATTTTTTATGGCCGATCTTTCACAAGTGTTTGTGATTTATTATCATTGCAATGAAATTATTCTAATGGTAAGAACTAAGTACAAATAACATGATTTGATAAAGTTGTTCTTATCAAGATTATATTTCAGAGCGAAAATGTTCGAGATGCATGTTATTTATCAAATTGGAAGGCATGTGGACCATCCGTACGTAAAACGTTGTTTATTGTGATGGAAAGGACCAAACGACCATTTTATTTAACTATTGGAAAATTTTCTCTTATATCTTTAGAAACATTTGTCGTTGTAAGATAACTTATTAGGTAGGTACCTATATTGTATTTTTCCAATCATTTTTATTTTTAGATTTTGAAAACTTCTATGTCTTATTTCACGGTCTTGAAAAGGTTGTATGGAACCGAAAGTAATTTTCAATAAAATATTGAAAAATTTATTATATGAAATCTATGGAAGTGAATATTTAGATTTAAAAGCACGTATAAATTTACATATGTACGTCTAAATTATTATTTTATCCCAATTTTGTGTAGTAGTAGCATAATATGTTGTAGTACCCTGTGTTTCGTAATTACTAATTACAATTTCGAACTGGTAGTTTTTCGCTGGCACCACGTCTATTTCTTGAGAACAGCGATAGACGAGACCGTTAGTTGGTTTTCTGGTAGTGTGGTCCTTTTGGAAGCGCAGGAATTAACCCAAACGAAATCTCTCATTCATAACCTAAAAACAAATAATAATCGTTGTAATTGATTTATTGAAAATTAAAAAAATAAAAAGAAAAATTATGTTGTTTACAAAAAAAAATCTGAAATAAAAGAATTGATTAATAACTCAAGTAATAGTTTTAGATAAAATCTGATTTAATTTGAATGAAAAAGGCATTAGTTGAGTTATTAATTTTAATGCATATAATTTATTACAATTTATACTACCTAAAAAAAATAGCTCGACTCAAATATAAATCTAATCAAGCAGTTTGTTATTTAAAAATTTGTTTTTACCTTAATTTGTTGTTGGTACACAAAATTCACAAAAAGAAAAAAAGAAAAATAGGTTGCTCTAAAACCAATGATATTTTATAGTGCAATTGCAAAATGAAGTACACACGCGCGTGACTTAATTAGGCAGTGGCAAAAGGCAAGTGAAAATCAATGGATTTACATCGGCTATTTATTTAAAAATCGATATGTTTGAGGGGTGTTTTACGGTTCTCCATTCCTTTTTAATTTGGCTAGAAATGTTTCTAAGATCCCCCGTATAGTCTCAAAGTTACCATATGTGAACTTCCGGTCACTTAGATAATGAAAGATTTTTTCCTAAAACATGCAAGTTTTAAAGTCAAGTGTTATTATCCTACAAATTTACTTTAATTATTCTTGCCAAACCATTGATCTAATTTTAATTTGGTTTGCGGCAATCTCATTGAATAAATTTGGTAATTTTGCATATTTAATTTGAAGTTGATATTACTTGATTTGGCGAAATTAAGTTTCTTAAGGGTCAAAATGGCTAACTATACCCTCCATTAAAAAATATAATAACTGTCGATAATTTGAGATTTACGTTTCCCTTAATTTGGTCCAACAACAAAATATTTAACTATCTACGGTAAACATTCGTACATATTTTTCAAAAGTGGTGTTGCATAGTTGCAACTACAATATACGAGGTTGATTCGTAATATTTTAATAAAAATGTTGAAGGCGGTTTGTTACAATTCCCACTTTTAAAGTCAAATTGATCATTTTGATTGCTTTATTTTGTTTTAAAAGCGGTTTTAAATGTAACGCTTCCTTTAAAATTCATTATGAAATTGGCCCTTAGATAATATAATGAAAGCAGAAGAAATTGTTTCGAATATTTTGACGATGAAGAATTTTTGAGAAGACATCGCTTGCCAAAAGATTGTGTTCGAAAATTATCCAATTCTATTGCACAAGAAATTACTTTAGTTACTATTTGGTTAGCGTACATAAATTAAAATTTTCAATAATTCAAACTTGAGAGCCAGGTTTAAAAGAGGTGATTTAAAAAGTTACGTTATATTGGGTGACTCCGGATATGTTGGGTGAAGCCGTATCTCATAACACCGCTTAGAAATCCTGTAACTCAAGCCATGTTCTATTTTTGGTTTCGCGCAAGTTCGCGCTTCCAAAACTACCAATATAAAATTACAAAAACTCAAATATAAAATTTACAATGTTTAAATACAAAATTTACAAAATTCATATAAAATTAAATTTTCAATTTACCAAACAGGACAATATTTATTTCAAATTTCGTACATAAACATGACATAAACGCATATAATTTGACATATATATGACAGAACCAATGAATAAATAGTAGGAAGGAAGGAGCATATGTATGTTTTACCGTGTTAAATTTGCGAGTCAAAAGGAGTGGGTGTTTCGCCATATTGAGAATCGATTAAAATTGTCTAAAATGGTTAATTGTGTTGCTTGTGGAACCATCAGGAACGCGCAAAATGTCGAAAATGGAATTACATGGCATAAGTACACATCTAAAATTTAATTTAACATTCTAATATTAAATGTAGTAAATAGGCATGATGACTAATTTTGAAAAACTGTTTTATGATGACCGGAAGTACCTACTATTTCCAAAAAATATCTTAATTTCTGCAGAAAATATAGGTTTGGTAGAAAAAATTACCATTTCAATTTGAAATCTAAACTTCACACCAAAACGCTCGCTTGTGTCATGGCGTCTGTTTGTGACGTCACGCCTTATGAACGTCAAATTGACAAGTTGAACAATGTTTATTATTTTTTGGTTAAAAATTAATAAAAAAAGTTAGGTGCTGTGAATTCTAAAGTGTATAAGTGGTGTGCAGTCCCCCAGTTCAATAACACATCAATAAAAGCTCCCAGCAAGATATTTGTTTACGTTCCACACCAGAAAGCAATGCGAAAGAAGTGGTTTATATCTGTATTCACAAACTTCCGTAAAATATTTAACAAGTCGTTAAATTTAATAAACCAATAGAAATTATCTCTTAGGCCCAGTTTTTCACTTTCAGGTTAAACCAAAAAAGTTGGGTTAACCAATGATATTGCATAAAAAACGGCTTTTGAACGTATTTCATTGGTTAACCCAAATTTTTTGGTTTAACCTGCAACTGAAAAACTGGGCCTTAGTAGTACTAAGTACAATAGAATTCGTCCGTTAAATTTGACGGCTTGTTAAAAGTTTTGTAAATACGCGGGCATTAATTTTCCACGTCGAGATCTAACATCTATTTCTCCAAAATCTACAATTTATTTCTGCGAATATCACTTGGATGTAAATTTTTACTGTACGTATTTCGTAAATTCTAAAATGGTGTGTGCATTATCTTGTTTTTGGTATAAATTTAATAATGAATTCAGTAATTTTTTAGGGCCGCTTTCCTCTCTTGAATATTCACCATTGTTTCCCACAAAATTTCCTTGTTCCATGACTAAAGTTTCTTGATTTTGGTTTTGGTAACACAAGACTAACCAACTGTTCGATAGGAACCACAAAATACTTAAAAAATGCAGATAACAATGTACACACTGTCGAAATTAAATCCAAAGTGAATGACGTTTTTCAAGCTTACACAGACGTGACGTCATTCGCTCTGATTGGCGTTCATGTTATCATGGCGGATTTCTGTATTTTCTAATTTTATTTTAACAAAAAAGTTATAAATCTATGCTTATAATATAAAAAAATACGTTTTTTACAATCCATGAATTCTATTTCATTAGATAAATACATAATTTTAGTGATTTTTGATTACTGTCATCATGCCTATTGTGTGGTTATGAATACTGCAAAGGCGTGCATATCAGATTTAATTTTAAATAGATTCGATTCCACCAGATGCTTGTAAGTGAGCTTTATCCCTTTTTGGTTTAAGAATGCTTAATAATATTATGAAAACGTTAATATTCGTGGTTACACGCATTAAAATATAATGCAATAAATTATATTTATGAATGTCATATTTACTCATATTTTATGTAACGCCACTGGAAATGCATTTAAGCAGCCGCCATCAGATTCGATTTGACTCGCAAAAATATTCTAAATGCTCCTTCCTCCCTACTCTTTATTCAATGGACAGAACCTTGACATAACCATAAATAAAAATCTCATTTATTATTGCCAACATACATATAAAAGATTTAGTAAAAGTTTAACTTTCTAGTGTAAAAGTTTAGCTAAAGCAATTAGAAAAAGTAACTGAAATACAAAACTGAAGATAACCAAACGCTTAAGTTAAGCCAACGCTTTCATAATCTACAGCTTAACTGCAAACTGAAATACTGGCCTTAATTAACTTGCAAATTGCACGCCACTGCAGTCGTAAACACGACTGCTATTGGTCCTACGCCATCTATCGGTATCCATTACTTACAATAGTTGGTAATGATTTCTATTTGCAAGTTGAAGCAGATGTGGCAATTGGAGTTATAAAGCCGAATACTCCATCTGAGGTATTGCAAGGTTACTACACTTAGATTGGATATTCGCTCGCTATTATAAAATTTTATAGCGAATACTATAATAATATACTCGTATTTGATTCATATTCGAGAGGTCCTAAAGGTTATAGTGTCGGAACATGCGGAACTTCCGTGGTAATGCAATGTAATAGAATTCAATTCTTATATTTGTAACCATTTGTAACTATAAAATAAAATGATATTGTGATCTGGCAAATTTGATGAAATTGTGTAGTAACCCGCTCACCCTTCTACTTTTTTTTTTTAAATCTTTTTATATAATTTTTGAACGTTCGCGTGATGTTTCTTTGTTAGCGCCTATATGTCCAATTTCAATCCTTGTTTTATTATTTAAACTTTTTTTTTTTAATGATATACTTTGAATCCGGACCTGTAAACACGCACTTGATAAAAATCCTTATCAAGGGTGAAAATTTCATGCTTGAACAGAAGCACTAAAGTCGAACTTCTATTACAGTAAACAAGAGCGGATCCAGCCAATAACCATGGGAGGGATATATCTTGGAAAATGTTGTGACAAAGCAAAAAAAAAAAAGAAAGGTCATTCTCTTTACAATTTCATCTTAACCGATTTTTTTCGGAGGGGGGGGGGTAGTTACCCCCAATACCCCCCCCCCCTGTATCCGCGCTTGACAGTAAATATGTGTTCAGAGTAGATTATTGTAAATCAGTGCTCCCAAAAATATTATAATGAATGTTTTTGACAAATACAGGGCATTTACAAGTTTTATACACACATTAAATAAATAAAAACAATTCTAAAACAGGAAAATCCATGGCAATATATTGTCGTGTCTCTTTTTATTTATTAAGGGGGTAGAAAATTTTGTTTATATTTTTTTAAATGTTGTAAAGAATTGTGAGTATTTCCTGTATATTGGGGGACTTAACGCCGAGCAGTGCACGAAATAATTTGAGTAAAATTTTATGCTTTATTGATGGTGAATTGGGGTTTTATTTGAGTAAATAAGTTGAATTCAAGTGAAACAAGAAATTGGAATTTTAAAATTTGATAAGGACGGAAGCTGGAACTATTCAAAATTGAAAAGGCCGTGCTTGGAATTTTGAACAAAGAATAATAAATGGTTCAAATTTAAAAGAAAAGGTGGTGAGATTTTAGAAAATATTTTATTGCGATTTATATTGAAAGGATCGCAATTTACAACGTGGTTTCCACAGCTGGGAACAATGTAATGTACAAAATTGATCGTTCTCTGTTATTTCAAAATTAACATTGAATTGGAAATTTATGCTATAGTTAAGAAAATAACATTATTTTAACTATTCTACGATTTGGATTTAATTTATTTTTTATAAAAGTGAACTTCAATTTTGAATTGATAAGGAGTCTCTCGTTCAATAAGGTGCTGTCTCCGGGTAGAAGGAGTTTGTTTTATAAAATATTATAAAAACCTACCGCGGAACATTGCAATCAATGTAACGTGATTACCTACTTTTAATTAAAAATATATTTTATATTTAATCTCTTTTTGTTATATTTTTTGTTCAAATTGAATTCCTAATAACAAATTTATATCCTCTTACCACTTTTATTTGTAATTCTTATAGTATCCACCAAATTCAATGAAACACATGAAAACCTCCAATCATATCACTTTTTAACAAAATCAATATAATTTTACAAAAACTTTGCAGACCGTTTTAAAACTGGTCCACTCTACCTGAGCAGAGTTGGCAGAAGCCTCGTTTTACCTTTGCTTTCGCGCAAGTTCCTTCCTCAAAATTACCAAAACAAATTTACAAAATTAAAATTTTCAACAAACACAAGGCATTTGCAAATTTTAAACAAACATGAAATAATGTAAAATTAATTTTAAACACGAAAAATCCTCGACAGTATGTATCATCAATTCATGAGTACAATTTATTCTAACGTAGGTAACTCCTTTGATTATATTTGTATTTCATCCATTTTCAAATATTGCACGTTTTTATCAAATACTGGTATGTTTCGGCTTGTATACAAACATTTAATCTCAACAAGCCGCGCTTGTCGAATATTTGGACCGTCCACAAAATTACATCAAAGGAGCAACTTAACCATGGTTGTTGAAGACAAATTATGAGCCCCACTTTAATAATCTCACAGCTTGGATCTACTAATTTTTTATACTCTCAAGGGTTCAACTTTATTATCACTTTCTCTACATTAAAACACTTTCCTTTAAGCTTATGTCCATTATTGGCAGTTATCCGCAGTGTGCCTTTCTAAACCACTGGGAACTTTTTCACTGATGGACAGTTGCAATGCTTACATTTAATGGAGCATCAACATCACAACACACAAATTTTGGGTAAAATGTATAAAAATCTCTAGCAATAACCATTTTCTGACGATTGTAGCAGGAGTATATCCTATAGAACTTTTCGAGCTCTTTCTTCGGCACTACGTTTTTCAGTTATCTGAATTGTTTCCACCAATGATTGAGCTGCTATAATTTAAACGTTCATTTCAACATTTCGTCAGCCAAAGATTGCGGAAAATTTTCAATTGTAATTTTCAGAAATTGGAATCTTATAGCTTGAGAACATAAATCTATATTTCACGCACAGTCCCTTCAGTTGCTAGATCCAATTGATTAAATTTTCGGTACCAAGCTTGACTGACGTGAAAACGACACACTATTATTTCAGAATTTTTCCAAACAGTTTTTATAGGCGAGCGGTTTACACCTATTTTCAGTTTACTTACCAACCAATCAGCTTTCTAGTGGCTGGAAATGGGTTTATTCGATTTCTTATATTTATACCAAGAAAAAACTTCTATAATAATATACACTTTATTTCTTTATGAGTCGTTTAATAGTTATAAACAATCTTTTGTTTTAAAAATTTAAATTTCGGGGAAAAAATCTGAAAAATTTATAGAGGCTTAATTGGACCAAATAACACATTTTTTGTGTCTTTGACTTTTCTCGTAAAATCAATAGTTTTTAAGATAAAACTCGATAAATGGCGAAAAATGCCTACAGTAGGTAAAAAGTAGCCTTCTCAGTAACCAATTGTCCAATCAGAATAAATAAAAATAAAAATTTTCAGCCAACCTTAAACTATCTCGACATTTTGTTTCATTTTGATTTTTAGTCTTCCTCTGTGCGTGCGTATATCTGTCCGGCGAGATAGGATGGAAGCTTTAAATCAAATTAAAATTGTTTATTAACCATTAAAATACAATATATTATACATACACGTGGCTTGTCATAATTTAAATTACCTATAAATACTAGAAGATGTCACAAAAACAAATCTATATTATAAATACTCCTTGTTCCTTGACCGCGTAATAGCTATTTAAGTTGCTGAGAATGTAAGGACCTTATTAACATACAAGGAAGGTTTATATTACCTTCCGAGAGTGTTAATAGTCCTTACATGCAGTGTAGCTTATTATATTTTTCCCTCTACCGCAATGTATTTCATTATTTTTACATTCTTTTTGCTTTGCCCGTTGCTTAGTAATATACAAACAATTTCACATAAGTACACATAGTAAACAAAATATGGAAATTGACGAAGCTGCTAATATTGCTTGCTTAAGTTTGCTACCCATTAAATCAAGAAAAAGGTATGAATATACCTACGATGTATTCAAAGAATGGTCAATTAAGAAAAATGTGGAGGTTACATCAGAAAACGTGATGCTTGCATACATGCTTGAACGATCGGAAAAATTAAAGTCACCAGCCAGCTTATGGTGTGAGTATTCGATGTTGAAGACAACCATTTCGTACAATGTGAACGTCGATATTTCAAAATTCACGAAATTAATTGGTTACCTCAAAAGCAAGAATAAAGGCTACATTCCAAAATAGTCCAAAATACTACAGAGAGGATATTGTAATTTTTTTTTAAATGCTCCTGACGACCGACACCTACTTATTAATGAAGGTAAGATTGCCATTATTTTCTCCGCATTTAAATTTTATAATAATTTTTCTGTAAAATGCAGTTAGCAGATGTTACAGATAATGGAAGATTTGTTATTATAAAAATTCCCAATACCAATACTGACGTTCCTCGCAGTTTTTCAATTGTTGAAAATTCTGAAGAAGATATTGACTACTTGAAAACTTTTAAAATGTATTTGGCGATTCGCATGAAAGTGACTAATAATTCACCTTTGTTCTTGAGGTATCGATCCGGGACGTGCATTAATCAGCCAGTTGGAAAACACACATTTGCAAAAATTCCGACAATCATAGCAACATTTTTAAACATGCCGGAATCGCATTTGTATACTGGGCATGGTCTTAGACGCTCTTCTGCCACTTTACTCGTAAATTATGGAGAATATATATTAGGTTTGAAACGGCACGGAGGATGGAAGTCCACTAACGTAGCAGAAGGCTATGTGGCGGAGTCGCTTGTTCAAAATTATCAACAATAGTTGTTGATATTTACTTGTTATTGATTCCGAAAGCCAACTTGCAGAAAAATTAATTTGAATCTGAAATCGTTGTACAAAAGGTGCAGGATTAAAATTAAAATATAATAGGAGGGACTGGGGTTGGTGTGGACACTGGGATATAATGAACATGTTTGTATTTTAGACCTTGTTAGTGATTTTGTTGCTGTACATGACTTAGGCCCAGTTTTTCAGTTGCAGGTTAAACCAAAAAATTTGGGTTAACCAATGAAATACGTTCAAAAGCCGTTTTTTATGCAATATCATTGGTTAACCCAGCTTTTTTGGTTTAACCTGAAAGTGAAAAACTGGGCCTTAGTATGTTAGTACCACTGTAAACAGCCGATATCAGAGAGAAATCGACGCTATGATAATATCGGAAGTTTTTAGATGGCATACTAGTTTGTTTTCAACCTCTCAGTTGAGGTCAAACTTTAGGGTAGATAGTTTAAGATTATTAATCTTGATATAGGCTACTAAGATGCAATAGTTTTTCCAGAATTCAGTCACAAAGTAAACCTTAATTTTGGACATTACTCGGGTATACACTGGACATGTAGGGAATGTAATGGAAAGGAATAATGAGAAATAAATTTACTAATTTTATCAAGAAATCACTAATAAGGCCCAAAATACAAGCATGTCCATTGTATCCCAGTGTCCACAACATTACCAGTTTCCCCTATATTTAAATATAAATCTTGTAAAAATCATATGGATGGCCACATCCCATTTTTTTAAATATATTGCGATGTCCAAATGCGTAAAATTGTTTTGAAGCTAAAGAAAACCTAATTAATTTCCTTTTTGAACATCCATCCCTTTTGTTATAAGCTTGCGATTCCTTTAACTTATTTTGATGTTGAATAATTAAAGCAAGTTTGTCAAATTAATTTTTATAATTTAATCGAAAATTGAACAAATTTAAATTTTACAAATTTCACAGCTAGGCAGATTTCGTATAGCAATGGTTTTAGAATTTTGATGTTTTGAATTTTTTCCGTATTACATCGGTTTACCAAATAAATCAATTTCATCGAATTGCAACTTTAATCACATTTAAGATTTAGTAATTCTTTCAACTATCTAGATAAAGTTGCAATTTTGATGGCAAAAATACAAATTTTATAATAAATCAATTTTGACGTGGTTTCACTTAACAAAAAATTAATCGTTCCTGGGATTTTAAAATGTTCTCACCCTATTAGTTTGAAGTTTTCTTTAGTTTGCTGTTGTACGTTTTCATCATTTCACCTTCTGTCGTGAATAAATTTTTGATTCTTCTTCTTTCTGTTGAAATTATTTACATAAGCACTCTTACTCGGAGTTTGTAATCTCCAGGTAAGTAAATATTTTAATTGAATTTATCAATTATAATTAAATTTTAATTTTATTTAAATTTTTTACTCTGGGCTTTAAATTTCGAACTTGACGAAATGACGGCCTTGCCCAGAATGAATTACTTTTTAAATTTTTCTCCCTCCTTGATTTTTGTGACTTAGAAAACTTTTAATTCTCGAACTTATAGTGGTGGGATTGCAGATTCGGCGCATTATAATTTTAATCACTTTCGTTGATTTAAACACTTTATTTTAAACAAATTTTTATAATAACTGATTGAATACCGATCGATTTCCTTGATAAATTTGGCATTTGTCTTTTCATTCAAAGAGCTTGGACCAAAAACATCTCTCTTATATTCATAATTGTTGAAGATTTAATTCAAAGTTTCCCTAGCTGTGCTTTCTAATTTATCTTAAATATTATCAAAAAAATATGAAACCGAACTATTCATCATCATGGAAGTTTATTTTAAAGAAAAATCTCATATTCTTAAAACAAAATTTATCTAATTTAAAAGTTTCAAAATTAATCCCTGTTTTTAAAAAATTTATTTATACCAAAAGATATGTGAGTTCAAAATGAAACATGACAATATGTTGACATTCTTTCATTATTTCGTCTATAAATATCTATAATAGTAGATATTTACATACATTTCATATTTCTGGTACTGATGTAGTTAACATTTTCTTCGTACATGCTCATTTTTGTTTGTATCAATTTTGCACTTGAGTAGACCAGTATTTTAATATACATATTATGTTGATTTCCATAGCATCGAATAATTCTAATTTTTAGTTATTTTGTTCCACATTTAAAATTGGTTATTTTACCCCCCCCCCCCTAGATTTTGGTTAGTATGTAATAAATGTTTTGCGAATTTAAATATAACTCATGTAATCAACAAATCATGCAGATTTTTTTCACATTTATACCAATGATAATAATTGGCAATCTTATTTGAATCTCAATTAATTTCATCGGAAAACTATTTTAAGTTTTTCTAAGGGAGCGTCCATTACTGACCCCCTTCCACGTAAGGGTACTTAAGATTGTGCCCCCCCCCCAAATCTTACGTATAAGGATTGCTTAAAAAAATTAATTTTTACCCTTTCCCCATCTCTTTTTGTTTATATTTATAAAATATAAATAAATTAGTAATTACGTATATTATTATTTTATAAAATAAAATAAGAAGGCGCTATTAGATGGGCTAAGGTTATTAAGTTTATTTAATATTGAAAAACAAAAGTATACATTTTATCTACTGCACATATATAGTTTGTTCTTCGTGATGTACAGGTATAATCAATTCATGAATGCAGTTCCGAACGTAGTTCCTTTGATTATATAGATATTGTTATGAAAATATAATCAAAAGTCTATAATTTTAACAATTTTAATATACAATAAGTTGCATACTAAATTCTGTTTGATGGTTGATTTCATAATTTTATTTTCCGTGTAACTTACTACGAGTAAACACTAAAAACATTTATAGTCATAGCTTTCCGACTAAAAGAAATAACATACGCAATGAAAAAATTTATTGCAAAGACATTATTAGAAGATCCAAAACGAATATTCAATTATATTGGAATGTGGCCAGAAGCTAACCAAACGGTATTATATACCATACGAGGAGTATTTTCATTTACTTTTATCTCTGTTCTTGCGATGTTGTTGCTAACGAAGGGCATACAAGATTTTAAAGAAGGCAATTATGAAACAGGTAGTTACTCATTGTGTATAATGTTAGTTTATGCTCACGCGGCATTCAAAGTATGGTATTTATTATCAAATAAACTACTATTTTTTGAGTTACTTTCGAATTTAGAAGATCCAGCATTGCTTTACCACGCCGATGACTTTGATATTGATTTGCAAAATAAAATGCAATTTAGTAAGAAAATGTTTAATACATTGGTGATACTATGCGTACAAGCAGCAATATCAATTTTATTATGTGAATTTGTTATGGGATATGATACAAATCCGCGTCTACTTCCTATTAAAACCGATATCAGTCATCTAGTTTCGTACATAACTGTTTGGATAGTTTTTTCAATCTCCGTTATACAATGTGGACTTATTGTTGGATCTTTCGAAGGATTGGTGTTGATTTTTTTATCTTTGGGAATTGCTCAACTTAAAATTTTGCAACAAGAAATAACACACGCAGTAGATTTTTACCCATCCGGTATTAATCTCACCCAGGAAGAAATTCGGCATTACGATGAAGTGGCTAATCAAAAATTGTACAAATGTGTGAAGCGTCACAATGCAATCGAAAGGTTTAAAAAAACAAGCCGAAAATCTTATCAATGATTTGTTATATATTTTGTTTCTATTAGATACGTCGCATCACTCGAAGATAAATTTGCATTAGGATTTCTAGTACAATATTGCATTACGTTAGCCGTTACGGGCTTAATCGGATTAAATTTTATTTTTGTGAGTTATTTTTTAATAACATTTCACTGCCGAACATTTTGCTAACATTTTTGGTTTGATACTAAAAAAATTTAAAAGTAATAGACATAACGACAAAAGGAAGAAGGAAGATTCTACGTTTAAACGTATACTGTATTAATACAGTTTTATAATCCTGTAGCTAAATGTTCGGTCAACTTTTAAAATAGTATGTTAATCAGTAATTTATAAGGGTTTCGATTGTAGGCGTCAGTTACTAGCGTGGATTTTATTCGATGTATACTATTTTTTATGGCCGATCTTTCACAAGTATTTGTGATTTATTATCATTGCAATGAAATTATTCTAATGGTAAGAACTAAGAACAAATAACATGATTTGATAAAGTTGTTCTTATCAAGATTATATTTCAGAGCGAAAATGTTCGAGATGCATGTTATTTATCAAATTGGAGGGCATGTGGACCGTCGGTACGTAAAACGTTGTTTATTATGATGGAAAGAACCAAACGACCATTTTATTTAACTATTGGAAAATTTTCCGTTATATCTTTAGAAACGTTTGTCGTTGTAAGATAACTTATTAGGTAGCTATATTACATTTTTCTAATCATTTTTATTTTTAGATTTTGAAAACTTCTATGTCTTATTTCACGGTCTTGAAAAGGTTGTATGGAACTGAAAGTAATTTTCAATAAAATATTGAAAAATTTATAAAATGAAATCTATGAAAGTGAATATTACATTTAAAAGCACGTATAAATTTACATACATCTAAATTATTATTTTATCCCAATTTTGTGTGGTATGTGAGTATTTACTACTCAATTTTGGCACCTTTAAAACTTAAGTGTAGATTTCACTTTAGCCCATCTGGTAATAATAAAAGTAGTAAATATTGATGATAATAATATTTTATAATATCAGGCACAGAGAAAAACTAGAGCTTTGATATTGTTACATTTTGCATAATATTATTACGTAGCCAATTAGTAATGTGAAGGGCACAATTATATTTCATTTAGACCCAATCAATTATTATCTATCCATATGTTGTGCTTCACGAAAGCATTTTAAATTTTAAGCCGAGATTAAAATTATTAATTTAGCCTTAATTAAAACGCTGTTGTTATATTGTTGGGAAATTATAATCGCGTGGATTAAATTTTAAATCTTTTTTATGAAACACAACACCTAGTATTAATATGCTAATATAACAAATCAAAATCTAAAATGAAAAACTAAATAAATAATAAAAACGACAGCATTTCAAGAGAATCGAGCTTTTTGTAAATGTGACAATTTCACACCTGTCGACACGTAAAGCTGAAAACATTATTACAAAATTTAAAATAATATTTGCAGTCTCAATGGACTTGTGAAATGTCTGGATGCAATCACAGAACCAAGCGGCTATACGATTAGGATTATGAAATTATTTACAATGGCGTGTTGCCTTTCGCGGCTTCCCATTTCACTCCATTTTGAAGATTTCCAATTTGCCGCCGCCAAAAAATAAATATTTCAGGTTGGTAGAGATGATATTATAGACATGTTTAAGTTGACAAACTGATCTAAGTTTGCCTCTACATGAGTTGTTCCTACAAATAAAATGGATAACTTTGTTTTCAATTTAATATTATTTTATTTCGTTACTGTTAAGGAATTTAAAGAAACAAGTGAAGGAAAAAATGGCATCGACTCCGCTAGTGCCTATTTCGGAGTGCAGAGGCAGAAAGTGCTGTTCCTTATTATGATAGCATAAAATCTGCATTATATCGTGAGAAAAGGAAAGATTTTTTTTTAGCCGAAGATGGAGAAGATGAAAAAAATAATCGTAGTATTTTGTATACCTTTGCTTTTGAAATATGGCTTTTCTAAAGCTATTCTACAGATGGACGGTGTTAGCCATATTTATGGACATTCGAAGTAATTACTGCAACTAAACTGTTAATTTCTTATTTAAATTAAATCAAATTAAAATTAAATGTATAATTAACCATTAATTTATCTTCTTAAGCTTAATTATTATCTTAAGCTATTGTTGATCTTGTAATAAATGAGCATGAGCGTCCATGGGGGGGGGGGGGCAAAGAGAACAACTGCACCAATATATAAAATTTTTATTTGATTCAATCACATAATGTTTTAAAACAATTTCTGATGTCCGATGATAGTTTATTCAAATTATTTAGGAACCCGAAATAAACAATTCAAATTGTTAATTGTACCAAAAATGTTGTATAACTGCTACAGTCATTGACAAAAATTAATTTTAACATTATTCAAAAATATTTCTATTGAAAGAAAAATTTATTGAATTAAAAAAGTTATTTATGTTATCTACATAATTATATTTTTTATAATTATTACTATTTCTTAAATCTTATCACTAGTAGTATATTGTACAAATAGGTAATTGTATTAGTTTTATAATATTTTAATTTTCACGAATGTATTAACTTACACCGTAAAAAATATAATATTTATTTACACTGCAAAGAATGTAGTTTCTTTCACGAAAAGGTCGGTTTACAGACTCAATAAACGGGAATATGTTTTATGCCATGTAAATGACTTATGCCCGTTTGCACCATCTCTCCTTAAATATGACCTTTACCTAAAGGGGGCTTAATTATTTTTAAGTGGAGGTTTAGTTAAGCTTGCCATAAATTTAGCAATACCGAATTTGTTTAATAGATTTTATGAATAAAACGTCTAAATATTTAAAAAATACGAGAAAATATCATACCTAGGTATATAATACCAACTTATGAATTTAATTTTTATTAAATATTATTCATCAGTAGATGATTAGCCCCGTTCCGGTCATCCTTCAGCCTCTGTGACCAACAAATATATTGAAAAAATTAAGAAAATTGTACTCAAAGATCGACATGTGAGCATCAGAGAGATAATCTCCGATCTGAGTGACTCGTTCGGATCGGTGCAGAGCATTATGCACAATGTTTTGGGCATGAGACGAGTTGAAGCGCGACATGTGCCACACATCTCATCTTTTACGCGACTATTTGACCAAAAACAAAGTTAATACCATTCTCCATTCCGAAAGTTCCGTATTAGCCTGACATGGCTCCGTGTGATTTTTTCCTATTCCCACAACTCAAGTTACCACTTCGCGGAAAGCGTTTTGAGACGTTTGAGGCGATAAAGGAGAATTCGCAGAAGGAGCCGAAGGTGATTCTAAAATCGACATATGAATAGTATTTAAAGATTGGAAGAAGCGTTGAAATATGCGTATTGTTTGCAATGAAGATTTCTTTTAAGGAAATAAAATAAATATTTATGAATAATTGAATAAATTACTTAATCGTATAATTGAAGTTCGCTAAAAACAAAGACCGCCTTTGCATTCTTCTTGCTGCCATTTGAGGCAGTTTTTTGTCCTCTCCGAACAATGCTAACAGAGGTTTGTGATTGGTCACCAACTCAAATTTTCTTCCTGCCAAATACTGGTAAAGCTTATTTACTCCCCAATAAATTGCTAAAGCCTCCTTATGGATCATTGAGTAATTTGACTCTGCCTTGGTCAATATTCGCGAAACATAAGCTATTGGCCTTTCACTTCCATTATTTAAAACATGCATGAGCACTGCTCCAATACCCTTTTGCGAGGCATCACAAACTAAGCTCACTTGCTTTTCCGGATCATAATGGATCAGAACTTCCGAAGACGCCAATTTCTCTTTAGCCAATTTCATCAATTCTTCCGTTTCCTTTGTTCACCGAAATATAGTATTTTTCTTCACCAAGTCGTACAGTGATTTTAACAATTCTGATAACCTTGGAATAAATTTAGCATAATAGTTCACATACCAACAAATGCCCTAACTTTTGTTATATTGTTTGGTCTTGGCGCCTCCGTGAATGCTTTTACCTTGGCCTTGATCTTGGAAGAAAGCACACTTCTTATAATTCATCCTGAATCCCGTCTTTTGTAATCTCTCCAAAACCTTTTGTAGATTTTCCAAATGTTCTTCATCCGAACGACCCGTTATCACAATATCGTCTAAAAAATTTACTACTCCTTTCAACCCTAACAAAACTTTTTCGAAAATACCTAGAAAGATGGAACAAGCAGGTTTTGTGCCATACGGTAACTTCTTAACCACGTAAATGCCTTTATGCGTGCTCTATGCAAGCATCGTACTGGTCACTTCATCTACTGATAATTGGTTGTATGCATTTAAGAAGTCAAATTTCGAATATCTTTCACATCCTCCTAGTGCCGCAAAAATGTCTTCTATTCGAGATGATGAGTGGTTACAATCTTTTAAATGTTTATTTAATGTAATTTTGTAATTTGCGCACATACGTAAGTCTTTCCCATTGGGTTTTTAAATCGGTGGCAACGTTGTCCCCCAGTCTGTTAATTCCACTTTAACAATAATACCTTCCGCCTCTAACTTTTCTAATTCCGCTTCAACCTTACTCTTAAATGCATACGGGATAGGTCTGGGTTTGTGAAATATTGCTATTGTTTCTTCTATTAATTCCAATCAAATAGGGTTTCCATTATAAGCAGTGACGGACTGGGAAGAAAAACCGGCCCTGGCATTCAGATTATACCGGCTCACGGTCATGGGGCAGGAAATCAGTAACTTCATTAGATTTAAATAATTCTCGTATTTCTATAAAAAAAAACATTATCGTCCCCCAAATAGCAATGAACGTTCAGCCGCTCACCGGCCCACTAGAGCATCGGCCCTTCTGGAATTTGCCAGAACTGCCAGATGGCCAATCTGGGCCTGATTATAAGTGCCCAATTCCGACTTAAACAAATTTTCAATAACGCTTGTAGCCTGTTATTAACATCTAGAGATTTACTAGCATGGATTTGAGTTATATCTAACTTTTCTTTGAAAATGTTTGGACCTATCATCTTAAATTTTTATTTTGTGAATAAATCCCGCCCTAATAATAATCTGTTGTCTCCTCGAACAATCATTAATTCCGCATTTACATCATTTCCATTTAGCATCACGTCCACATCAATCGTGCACAATTCGGCTATTACTCCTTTATTGTAAGTCTTTAATCGAACCATTGCAGGAGCCTATGGAACCTCTTCAAATCGTCCCAAGTACATGGCATCTGGCATACATGAAACTCCGGCCCCCGTATCTACTTCAAACTTCACTCTTTGTCCATTTATCTTGCCTTCAATCCACATTGGTTCTACATAATTTCAGTCAGAGACTCCTGTTTCCATGTTGAAAAGTTCTGGTCCATCTTCTAATTCCAACATATTGTTGTCCTGTTCTTTCTTTGGACACACCATCGCTAAATGACCCTTAACTTTACAAATTCTACATACATATTCTTTGTACTTATTGAATCTCTTTTACCTATAATGTGTAAAGTCTTTTAATACATAATTATCAATATATTTCACATAACGTTCCCAATTTTTTCTGTCGTTAGTTAGTTGTTCAGCTTCTTGTACTGTAGTTACTTAATTGATGACTATTTTTTATATGATGACATCCCATATTTTTTGTGGTCTACCTCTTTTCCTAATCTACGCCCCTTTTTGGCTTTCTATATTTTTCTTATCAGTCTGTGGTCTCTCATTCTTTGAAAGTGTTCCCACAATCCCAATTGTCTCTTTTATACATACTCTTGTATTGATTCTAATTTTAGGTTCTTCCTTACATCCACATTATTATCGTCCACATAATCATACATTATCCGACTCATTAGTCGCCATCAGTATCGTATACCTACTTGTTTATTACAAGATAATACTTATTTATTACAACAAGTATGCGATATTAATGACGACTAATAGGTCAGAAACACATAGTGTGACGATTAGGAAGTCGAAGAAGCAGTATGTGTCTATCGCTCTTTGCCTTAATTGTGTTTAATTATTTATAATTTTTTTAATTTTAATTTTAAATAAAATTTAAGTATAGAGGAGACTAGGGATGGTTTGGACACTTTTCACGTTTTATTATTTTTACTTTTTCCAAAGAAGTTAGGTGATTATTTTTTTTAATAAACTTTAGGGTAGATGGTTTAAGATTATTAACCTTGATATAGGCTATGAGATTCAATAGGTTTTCCAGATTTCAGTCACAAAATAAACCTTAATTTTGTCCAAAGTATCCCAAGGTACTGGGATCCAGTGGACATTACCTAGAGATACACTGGACAATGGACATGCAGGGAATGTAATGGGTTTGAGCAATATTATATTTCAAAATCAGACTCACTGGATGATTTTACTTCTACCTTAAATACATTTTCTTTGCTTTTCTTTTCTTCACTTTCATTTGTTTACAATTAATAGTATCTTTAAATTCAAAAAACATTAATAGCCGTTCTTCGGCAGTCGAGTAAAAGGTATGGAATACCTTGGGCGCGCTGTCCATTGCATCCCCTGACAAGAAAAAAATTTAAAAGTTTATATAAAACATGCATTTATTTTCATGAATTAACTATCGTCATACCTGTAAGACTTCACTTTTCGCCTACAAATAAAAATAATTAGAAAACATTTAGCTTAAATAGTTGAAAATCCTTAAATAGTCATTATGTAAACTTACAGTAGCGCTCAAAAGTAAGTTGGCAAACAGTTTTTTTAATAGAACTTTTTCTAATTTGAACATTTTTCTTTCATTATATAGAAAGTTATAGTTATACCTTTTAATTCAAAAGCCTTTAAAGAATAAAATTACAAAAATGAAAGAAAACTGTTGAAATATAAAAACGTTCTTGTAAAAAAACTGTTTTCCAACTTACTTTTGAGCGCTACTGTATAACTGAGAGGTTGAAAACAAACTATGTTATCTAAAAACTTCCGATGATGTCATAGCGTCGATTTCTCTCTCCTATCAGCTGTTTAAAGTGGTACTAATATACTAAATCATGTACAGCAAGAAAATCACTAACAAGGACCAAAATACAAGCATGTCCATTGTATCCAAGTGTCCACACCATCCCCAGTTTTCCCTATATTTAAATATAGATAAAAAAGTCTTGTAAAAATCATATGGTTGGCCACATCCTATTTTTTAAAATATAATGTTGACATTCTTTTATTATTTCGTCTATAAATATCGTGAATAGTACCTACAGGGCGCATTACTCCTACTTGTCTTAATCCTTGCCGTGTTTGGAATTTCTCGGATTTCATATTTCTGGTACTGATATACCTAATTAACATTTTCGTTGTTCATTTTCTTGAGTCCTTTTCGTTTTTCGAAAATGCTCCCAAAGCTAAAAGTACGGGCGTACTATTTGTTTTTGTAATCGATAGAATGGCTTCTCTAAATCTATGAATGCGGTCGCCCAACCGATAAGTATCGATTTTTTTTTATTCCATTAACTTTCTTTTAGAATCAAATGTTGTCGTTTTCAAAAATTGAATACAAATGCAGGGGAACAATGAAGCACAAGAGTCTGACGATAGCCCAGCAAACTTGCAAGAATGTATGAAATCGTTTTTCAAAGAAATTGCTGAACAACTATATTTCAGATATTTTAAAATATCTCAAATATTGGCATTTAGCCAGCCACTATTTTGGATTCAAAAATGCCCATTTTAGATATTTTAAAATGCCTGAAAAACTAAATGGGTCCAATGAAAATAAAGAAGGTACAAACGATTTAAACTCTTTTGGATCCAAAATTCAAAATGGGGCGCTGGGGAAATGCACCTCTTAATCCGTCTATTTGGCCGCGTCCTTTTGGGCCTGCGTCCTTATGGCCCGCGTCCTTTTGGGTCTGCGTCCTTTTTGGTCTGCGGCCTTATGGCCCGCGTCCTTTCGGGTCTGCGTCCTTTCGGGTCTGCGTCCTTTTGGGTCTGCGTCCTAACGCTCGCGTCCTTTCGGTCGCGTCCTTTCGGCCGCGTCCATTTGTCCGGCTCCCAGATTGGATATTCGCTCGCTATTATAAAATTTTATAGCGAATACTATAATAATATACTCGTATTTGATTCATATTCAAGAGGTCCTAAAGGTTATAGTGTCGGAACATGCGGAACTTCCGTGGTAATGCAATGTAATAGAATTCAATTCTTGTATTTGTTACTATAAAAAAAAATGATATTGATCTGGCAAATTTGATGAAATTGTGCGTTGTGGAAGAAGCATCAGCACAGAAGCAGGAATTATTGCAATTTTTGGCTGTTTTTTTTATAAAACTAAATAAATACGTATAGTATTTGGGGTAGTTATTGTAAAATCAAAACTACATGCCGACGATACGATGATATATTATTTACAATAGGTATACTAAATTATGCAGATGCATGGCAGCCGATAAGATTTTGCCAAGAAGGCGCTATTCTATAGATATTAGGTGGGGTAAGTTTATTAAGTTTATTTAATATTGAAAAACATTCGAATATTTTATGTACTCTATTTCAGCACGTATAGTTTGTTCTTCGTGATGTACATCAGGTATAATCAATTCATGAATGCAGTTTCTAACGTAGTTCCTTTGATTATTATAGATGTTGTTATGAAAATATAATCAAAAGTCTATAATTTTAACAATTTTAATATACAATAAGTTGCATACTAAATTCTGTTTGATGGTTGATATCATAATTTTATTTTCCGTGTAACTTACTACGAGTAAACACTAAAAACATTTATACTCATAGCTTTCCGACTAAAAGAAATAGCATACGCAAAACGCAATGAAAAAATTTATTGCAAAGACATTATTAGAAGATCCAAAACGAATATTGAAATATATTGGAATGTGGCCAGAAGTTAACCAATCCGTTTTATATAAGATACGAGGATTATTTTCATTTACTCTTAACTTTGTTTTTGCGATATTGTTACTAACGAAAGGCATACAAGATTTTAAAGAAGGCAGTTATGAAACGGGTAGTTACTCATTGTGTTTAATGTTAGTTTATGCTCATGGGGGATTCAAAGTGTGGTATTTATTATCAAATAAACTACTATTTTTTGAGTTACTTTCGAATTTAGAAGATCCAGCATTGCTGTACCACACCGATGACTTTGATATTGATTTGCAAAATAAAATGCAATTTACTAAGAAAATGTTTAATACATTGATGATACTATGCATAAATTCAGCAATATCAGTTTTATTATGTGAATATGTTATGGGATATGATACAAATCCGCGTCTAATTCCTATTAAAACCGATATCAGTCATCTAGTTTCGTACATAACTATATGGATAGTTTTTTCAATCTCCGTTTATCAATGTGCACTTATTATTGGATCTTTCGAAGGATTGGTGTTGATTTTTTTATCTTTGGGAATTGCTCAACTTAAGATTTTGCAACAAGAAATAACACACGCAATAGATTTTTACCCATCCGGTATTAATCTCACCCAGGAAGAAATTCGGCATTACGATGAAGTGGCTAATCAAAAATTGTACAAATGTGTGAAGCGTCACAATGCAATCGAAAGGTTTAAAAAAACAAGCAGAAAAACTTATCAATGATTTGTTATATACTTTTTTTCTATTAGATACGTCGCATCACTCGAAGATAAATTTGCATTAGGATTTCTAGTACAATATTGCATTACGTTAGCCGTTACGGGCTTAATCGGATTAAATTTTATTTTTGTGAGTTATTTTTTAATAATATTATATTAATAGGTTATTGGTTCCATGTAGAACATTTCACTGCCGAACATTTTGCTAACATTTTTGGTTTGATACTAAAAAAAATGTAAAATATACTGTATTAATACAGTTTTAATCCCGTAGCTAAATGTTCGGTCAACTTTTAAAATAGTATGTTAATCAGTAATTTATAAGGGTTTCGTTTGTAGGCGTCAATTACTAGCCTAGATTTTATTCGATGTATAATATTTTTTATGGCCGATCTTTCACAAGTGTTTGTGATTTATTATCATTGCAATGAAATTATTCTAATGGTAAGAACTAAGAACAAATAACATGATTTGATAAAGTTGTTCTTATCAAGATTATATTTCAGAGCGAAAATGTTCGAGATGCATGTTATTTATCAAATTGGAGGGCATGTGGACCATCAGTACGTAAAACGTTGTTTATTATGATGGAAAGAACCAAACGACCATTTTATTTAACTATTGGAAAATTTTCCGTTATATCTTTAGAAACGTTTGTCGTTGTAAGATAGCTTATTAGGTAGCTATATTGTATTTTTCTAATCATTTTTATTTTTAGATTTTGAAAACTTCTATGTCTTATTTCACGGTCTTGAAAAGGTTGTATGGTACCGAAAGTAATTATCAATAAAATATTGAAAAATTTATAATATGAAATCTATGAAAGTGAATATTTAGATTTAAAAGCACGTATAAAATTTACTTACATCTTAATTATTATTTTATCCCAATTTTGTGTGGTAGTAGCATAATATGTACTACTCAATTTTGGCACCTTTAAAACTTAAGTGTAGATTTCACTTTAGCCCATCAGGTAATAATAAAAGTAGTAAATATTGATAATAATATTTTATAATATCAGGCACAGAGAAAAACTAGAGCTTTGATATTGTTACATTTTGCATAATATTGTTACGTAGCCAATTAGTAATGCGAATAGCACAATTATATTTAATTTAGACCCAATCAATTATTAATCCATATGTTGGGCTTCACGAAAGTATTTTAAATTTTAAGCCGAGATTAAAATTATTAATTTTAGCCTTAATTAAAACGCTGTTGTTATATTGTTGGGAAATTATAATCGCGTGGATTAAATTTTAAATCTCTTTTATGAAACCCAACACCCAGTATAGTCCTTAACCAAAAGAAAAAAATAATTATGCTAATATAGCAAATCAAAATCTAAAAGAAAAACTAAATAAATAATAAAAAAGACAGCATTTCAAAAAGAATCGAGCATTTTATGTGTGATAAATGTGACAATTTCACACCTGTTGACACGTAAAGGTACGGTCTATCTGCCGCGTTTAGTCGAAGCGACTAAACGTAGCGACAAGACGTGCTAATTAATCATAGCACTTTTCATTTATTTGGTCTATCTATATCGACAAGTCGCAGTAAGACGACGCGTTTAATAATCGAATCGCTTTGAAGGCAACTTAAACGCGCGCGTCTTATAGTCGCAGCAGTTGCAGTAGTATTGCGTAGTGTTTATATCAACTTGAGAATTATTAATTATGTCAAAGAATAAAGGAAACAGGTTGAGATTTTCAAAAGAAGAGGATGAGAAGTTAATACACGAAGTATATGTTCATCTGGCACAGTACGACGCGAAAAATAAATTGTACAAGGATCAGAATATTAAAGATAACACGTGGAACGAAGTTTCAAAAATGTACAGAAAAGTGGTAAGTTTCTGCTGATAAAATGAAATAAAGAGAAATATTTGCAAACCATCCAAATCAACGATTTAACTAAAAGATCGCTTCCACTAATCGCCGACTATAGACCATTCCAAAGCGACTAAACGACACGTCTTGTCGTTACGTTTAGTCGCTTCGACTAAACGCGGCAGATAGACCGTACCTTAAAATGTCTGGATCAATCACACAACCAAGCGGCTATAGGATTAGGATTATGAAATTATTTACAATGCGTTTTGCCTTTCGCGGCTCCCCATTATCCCAAAAAATAAATGTTTCAGGTTGGTAGAGATGATATTATAGACATACTTAAGTTGACAAACTTATCTAAGTTTGTTTCTACATGAGTCGATCCTACAAATGAAATGGATAACTTTGTTTTCAATTTTGTATTATTTTATTTCGTTACTGTTAAGGAATTTAAAGAAACAAGTGAAGGAAAAAATGGCATCGACTCCGCTAGTGCCTATTTCGGGAAAGTGCTGTTCCTTATTATGATAGCATAAAATCTGCATTATATCGTGAGAAAAGGAAAGCTTCTTTTGGACAACCAGCCCATAGACGCGATGACCACAATTTGAGCACAAAGATGGAGAAGATGAAAAAAATAATCGTGGTATTTTGTATACCTTTGCTTTTGAAAGATGGCTTTTTTAAAGCTATTCTACAGATGGACGGTGTTAGTCATATTTATGGACATTTGAATTAATTACTGCAACTAAACTGTTAATTTCTTATTTAAATTAAATCAAATTAAAATTAAATTGACACGACGGCAAAATTGGAAAAAAAATGGCGGCGACTTTATAGGCGGCGAAATGGAGTGGTACCAGGCGACGAAATGGGAATAAATGCGGAGACGAAATAAGAGGCAGCAAAATGGGGTGAAGTACTACTTAAAGTAAAACGCATTGTATAATTTATTAACCATTAATTTATCTTATTCTTAAGCTATTGTTGAAATGAAATGCGAAATAAACAATTCAAATTGTTAATTGTACCAAAAATGTTGTAGACATGCTGCAGTCATTGACAAAAATTAATTTTAACATCATTTTACATTATGGATATTCAAAAATATTTCTATTGAACGAAAAATTTATTGAAGTTCTTAAAAAAGTTACTATAATGTTATCTACATAATTATATTTTTTACAATTATTACTATTTCTTAAATCTTATCACTAGTAGTATATTGTACAAATAGGTCATTGTATTAGTTTTATAGTTTTTTAAATTTTCACGAATGTATTAACTTATACCGTAAAAAATATAATATTTGTTTACACTGCAAAGAATGTACAGTTTCTTCCAAGAAAAGGCCGTGCCTTTTGGGGCGGGGGGGGGCAAAACATTCTTAGGGGTGCAAATATATACCTATGGGAGTTTCAAATGAAACATTTTTTGGGGGCCGGTAGTAAACTACGGCCTCAGAGTTCAAGAATTTTTTTTGAAAAAGTGGTAGTAAATAGACTATAGTATACATATAAAAGCGGCGAAAAACCCGGTAGTTTTTCCAAAATTTTCATAAATATTTTGGTTTTAAAGAACGGATTTTCGCATTACTTTTTCAGTTCTTGAAAAAATATTTGGATATGTTGCTCTTCTTTCCATGACTTTATTTTTGGATATATGAAAATTATTTTCTGGAATCATATAGAACAACATTCCGCGTTACTTCTTTTAATTACTTGTGAATCTACTTCAAAATCATCTAGTTATGTACACTAAATTTATATATTGCGATGTCCAAATGCGTAAAATAGTTTTTACACTAAAGAAAACCTAATTAATTACCTTTTTTGAACATCCAACCCTTTTGTTATGAGCTTGAGATTCCTTTAACTTATTTTGATGTTGAATAATTAAAGTAAATTTTGTTAATTTATAATCCTAGTCACCCTTAATAGTGTTATATCAAAAACTACTAAACCACCCTCGCTGTTTAACAAATACACAAATTGGGAAATGTTTAAAACTAGCCTTTCTGAACAACTAAACCTTCATACATCGCTGAAAACAGAAAGTGAAATAGACGAAGCGGTAGAACACCTTACAGTAGAGATTCAACAAGCAGCATGGAACGCCACCCCACAAATGTCAAACATCGATAAACCTGGATACTGCCCTGAAAACATAAAAAAGGAAATTGAAATAAAACGAAAGCTTCGAAAACGCTGGCAATCAACCCATGCTCCAAGTGACAAAGCGAACTTAAATAAAGCCACAAAAAAGATCAAAAAATTACTTGAAGACCAGAAAAATGAAGGAATAAGAAACTTTCTGGAAAACCTATCAGCCAGTGAGGCAACCGACTACTCTCTGTGGAAGGTCGCAAAAAAAGCAAAGGAGCCCCAAAAAGTAAACCAGCCGATTAAAAAAATCGATGGAACCTGGACAAGGAATGAGGAGGAGAAGGCCGGGGCGTTTGTAGAACATCTCGTCAAGGTGTTTCAACCTCCACCAAGGCAAATTTCCCCTGAAGACGATCATCAACATGATGACGAACAACAAATTCATCAGCTGCTTGAAGCTCCATATCAAATGAGCCTACCAATAAAAAAATTTAAGATGCATGAAATCAAACACATAATTTTCAAAAAGATCAATGTCAAAAAAGCCCCTGGATATGATCTAATAACCGGAAAACTCCTGCAAAACCTACCAGAAAAGGGTTTTAAACTAATCAGAATAATTTCTAATGCAATCCTTACAACAGGTTACTTTCCATCTCAGTGGAAGATCGCACAAGTTATCATGATCCAGAAGCCTGGAAAGGACCCAACTGATGCCTTATCTTACAGACCTATTATAGTCTGCTTCCCATTCTGTCGAAAACATTCGAAAAGCTTCTAGTGAAAAGATTGCTGACTATTATTGAGGAAAGAAATTTAATCCCGGATCACCAATTTGGTTTTCGCCAGGGACACGGAACGGTGGAACAGGTTCATCGGGTTGTGAAGAAAATCAGAACTGCCCTAGATTGTAAAAAATACTGCTCTGCTGCCTTCCTTGATATTTCACAAGCCTTCGATAGGGTGTGGCACCTTGGATTTCTATACAAAATCCAAAAAAACCTGCCTCATTCATTCAGTCTTCTATTGGGTTCTTATCTGACAGACAGGTATTTTCTGGTCAAAAACGGAGAAACCTATACGACCTTACATCCCATCTTATCTGGGGTTCCGCAAGGTAGCGTCCTTGGACCACTTCTCTATCTTTTATATACATCGGACCTACCGGTAACTGAAAATACTGAATCAGCAACTTATGCAGATGATACAGGCATACTGGCATCCGACGAAGATTCAAATCAAGCATCTCGCCTTTTGCAGACCCACTTAAACAAAATTGAAATCTGGTTGAAGACTTGGCGAGTTACAGCCAACACCACTAAGTCTGTATGCATTACCTTCACCCTCAGAAGAGGAACCTGTCCAAGCGTCACCTTATATGGCAAAACTCTTCCTGTACAGGAATCAGTAAAGTACTTGGGATTTCACCTCGATAGACGCTTAACGTGGGCCAAGCATATTTGGAGTAAACATCTGCAGCTTGGACTAACACATAGAAAGATGTACTGGCTCATGGGACATAAATCGCCTCTCTCTATTGAAAATAAAGTTTTACTCTATAAAACCATTTTAAAACCCATATGGACATATGGCATATAGCTGTGGGGTGCTGCCTGCGATACCAACATTGCGAAAATTCAACGCTTCCAAAACAAAGTGCTACGCAACATTTGTAATGCCCCATGGTATGTTACAAATCATAATATTGCTACTGATTTGCAGGTAGTCAGCATAAAGGAAGCAATAACATCTCTGAGCAAAAAGTACCAACTAAGACTAAGTGACCATCCCAACGTATTAGTACCCGACCTACTACTTGGACTCCAGACGAAGAGATTGAAGAGGTACGACCCGACGGACCTGCCCCAAAGTACTTGAGCGTCGCGTTGACAATTTTATTATGTAGTTGGATTATGTAATAATTACTAAAAGAGGCTTGCCAGTGGGCTGGCTCTCTACTGTGCCATGTATCTAATTAAGTCAAACAATGTTGCTTATCGTCCACGGACGGATTGTAATCACTCATGGTGTCAATAAAAAAAAAATAATAATAATAATTTAATCGGAAGTTAAACAAAATTTAATTTTACAAATACACAGATAAATAAATTTCATGAAGCATTTAAATTTTAAATTTCGATGTCTTTGATCGTCATCCGTATTACATCGGTTTACCAAATAAATCAATTCCGTCTTATTGCAATTTTGGTCTTATTTAAAATTTAGTAATTCTTTCAACCACCTAGACAAAGTTTCAATTTTGATGGCAATAAATACAAATTTTTAATAAATCAAATTTATCGTGGTTTTACTTTAAATTTAATCGTTCGTGCACTTTTTAAATGTTCTCACCTTTTATAAGTTTGAAGTTTTCATTTGTTTGTTGTTGTTTGTTTTCATCATTTCTGTGGGAGGCTATCGTCCAAATTCTGCGTTCCTTGATTCTGCTGCGTTACTTGTTGATAATAATGTTTGGTCGTGAATAAATTTTTGATTCTTCGTTCTGTAGAAATATTTTGCACAAGCACTCTTACTCTGAATTTGTAATCTCCAGGTAAGTTAAATATTTTAATTGTATTTGTCAATTACAATTAAAATTTAATTTATTTAAATTTTTGACTCTGGGCTCTTAATTTTCGAACTTGACGAAATGACGGCCTTGCCCAGAATGAATTATTTCACCAAATTTTTCTCCCTCCTTGATTTTTGTGACTGAAAACTTTTAATTCTCCCACCCAACTTTGGTGGGAATGCAAATTCGCCGTAATGCATTCGCAATCACTTTCGTTGATTTAAAAACACTTTATTTTAAAAAAATTAAAAACTGATTGAATACTCATCGACTTCATTGATAATGAAGTTTATTGGTCTTTTCATTCAAAGATCTTGGACCAAAAACATCTTTCATATTCATAATTGTTGAAAACTCAACTCAATTTTGAGTGTGTTTTCTAACTTTACTTAATTATATTATCAAAAAAATATGAAACCGAATTATTCATCACCATGGAAGTTCATTTTAAAGAAAAATCTCACATGCTTAAAACAAATTTTATCTAATTGAATGTTTTTAAATTAATCCCTGTTTTTAAAAAAATTATTTATACCTAAAGATGTTAATTCAAAATGAAACATGACAATATATAATATGAAACTTGAGGTAAATAAAATAAAATGGAACTTTAACAGTTTATTTTAAAACAAACAAGTATAAAAATATAAACTTTACATGGCATCTTAAAAATAACTAGCACTTGAAGAAATTTGACAAATAAATTTCAAGTTATTTTACAAAATCTAATCATTTATAATACACAACAACATATCAACAATTCTGTTTCGTTTTATGAGTAAAAATCAATTATAAACAGAAAAATTTTCAAGAAATGGCTAACTTTCGTCTTTCATATAAAGCTCAAACAAGTTAACGCAATGACTTTTTCTTTTTAATTAAAATATTATTAATTAATTGAGCGGTTTCATCAATCAACATATCCATAATATTTTTTGTTAGTTCATCTTTAACAACAAGTTCGTCTTGATCATAATTTGTCCATTCCGATTCTTCCGCTTGGCATTCAATTACCAACAAATCATCTACGTGATCACGTTTCTTGCTACTCCATTTATGCTTATTATTTTCAATAGATTTAACAACTTCGTGACCTAACCACTGATCTATTCTTTTGTTTAGCGATTTTTCCAGACTACTCTTACTTGACAAATTTTCGACAGCTAATTTACTCTTCTTAGATAAGCGCATCCAAGATGGACCTTCGTTGGATGTAAACTGTTTGTAGTGTTCTATTGCGGCTTCCTTACACAAATCAAAAATGAATGTGACACAGGAACTTTCAATTTTGTGTTTATTGCACAGCAAAGACTTCAAATTATCAGACAGCTTTACGTTTTCTAAATTTCTGTTAATATAAGCATCATGTAAAACATCAGCAGATAAAGCAGTTATAGCACTCATTTGATTATCAGTAGAAGGAATGATACTCTGTGAATCAGGTACTTGAGAAATAAGAGGTGGCTTATATGGTGGAGGTGGTTTGTTGGGTATTTCCCGTACATAAACATACGGTAAATGTTCTTTCTGCTGCTGTTGTATTTCCTTTATCTAAAATTTAAAATAAACATGATGTAAATGTAAATTTTGAAATAATATTTAAATACCTCTTGTTCTATTGCCAGTTGCTTTTTAAGTAACTCTTCCACTTCGTCGTTACCATATACACGTGGTAATGGCGAAAAGCTTAGTTTTGCTTCTTCGACTGGAGAATCTAAAGGTCACAAAAAGAAAAATGAAATATTTAAAAATTATAAGGTAAAACTTCAATATACCTGATTCTGGTGAATGATCTGGTGAAATAATGTCATATGCAGTGACATATAAATTTTGCAATTTTGGACTTCTATCGCCTCTTGGACTTACAATATTTGCATCTGCCAGTATTTCTGAAACTCTCTTTTTCACATCAATTGGTTCCGATTCCGCTTGAATATTTTTGCTGCTAACATTTTCTGCTGTAACTTTATCTTCCCCTTCTGCGTCATCATCTTTAAGTAATTCCCTTTTTTTAGTTTGATCAAGATTCGATTCAACCGACATATTTTCTTTGACATCGAAATCATCTTCATTACTAATGCTATCTAACGTATCTTCTTCTTCTTCTACATTTTCATTTTTTGTTTCAATATATCCATAACTGAGCAATAAAGGAGAGTCCACTTTGCTAATAACGCTGCTAGTAGTTACACTTTCTTCATTTTCTAGTTCTAACTGTAAATTAACATGTTCTTCCTTATCAGTGCTTACATTAATTTCGGTAATATCTTGATTTTTTTCAGAAACATCATCATCTTTATCAAATTTTTCTGAATAAGATTTTTCTAGTGATTCAATGTCATGTAAACTTGAGTTTCTGGAATCATTTGGCGAGACTTGTTCTTCAGGAGTATGTAAAACCGACTTATCAATATTTAAATTATCAACATCTTTTCTACCAGATTCTTCATAATCTTCTTGAACAAACAAAGTTTCATTTAGGTTTTTAATTAAAACCTCCGACTTATCAATATTTAAATCATCGACATCTTTTCTACTGGATTCTTCGTCATCATGTTCATTAAATAAAGTTTCATTTTGGTTTATAGTTGAAACCTCTGATTTGATTTCATCTTTCAAACCTAATTCAAGAAGTGAGTTTTTTCCCGAATCATGAAGTTTTTGAATTGATTCTTCAATGCTGGAATCTGAATCAACTTTACTATCAGATTGTACATCATCGTATTCAACTTTACTATCAGATTGTACATCATCGTATTCAATCTCAGAAGAATTTTGAAGATTTTCACTATTCGATTCAGAACTTTCCTGCTTTGAACCATGCTCAGTGTCAACATTATTGTCAGATGGTACTTCATCACGGTTTAGTGATTCCTGTAGTATCTCAGATGAGCTTTTAAGAATTTTATTATTTGATTCAAAACTCTCACGCTCACTTCTTTCATTTGTTTCAGTTTCTGAAGCATGTACAGATGTTTCTTCTTCAACACTCTCACTTTCATTTAACTGACTTTTTGAATTTGATTTGTTAAGCTCCTCGGAAACTACACCTTCCATATCTTCGTCAGTTTTGAAATTTGATTCAGATTTAATTTCATCTACACTAATTTCATATTCTCGTTCTTCCAAATGTTCATTAATTGAAATAACTTTCGAGGTTTGATCGAAATTATCTTCAGGTACACTAGATTTAGAGTCAATTTTTACCTCGCTATGTAGTATAGACACTGGTTGCATTACAGAACTTTCGTTTTTAGAATCAAATTCCAAATCATAGTCAGAAATAATAGGAGAATTTTCATTTTGGTTAGTCTGATTAGTTTCGGCACCAATTTCGGATTTTGAACTAAAATTATCTATCATTATATTTGAAGAAATCTCTTTTATCGAGTGAAGGGTTGTGTTTTGCTCTGAAATTGTTTCAGAATTTTCATTATTCACAATAGACGAAACCTTTTCATCCACTTTGCCTAAAGTTGATTTAATTTCATCTTCTGAAGTCACGTTATATTGAACACTGTCAGTTTCATCATCCCTTGAAGCTATTATTTCAATTTTTGACGACTTTTCATCAGTGGATTTAATTTCAGAAATAATTTCAGATTGAGAAGTGTTTAATTTTGTGCTCGACTTTTCATTATCAATTACGTTTGAAGAAACAATAGTTTTGGATGAATGTTCATCATCGGAGCCAGAATGTTCAGACACCTCTAAAGATTTTATACTTTTCGTGCTTATGATAATGGAATTATCCTCATTCGAATGCTTTCTTATCTGATCTTCAGATTTTTCACTTTTGGAATCTTTTTCTTCATGCTTGGAAATATCAATTCCAGTTTGATTCTCCGAACTGCCTGTTTTTACTTTACTGCTAGTAGTTTCATTAGCTACCGAACTTGGAGACTCAACAGATTTCGATGACTTTTTGTCACTTTGAAATTCCGATTCGGTATTTAAAATGTTTTCTATATTTGAAATAATTGAATTTTCGTTAACTTCATTTGATAGTTTATCGGATTTTGATTGAATTTCTAGAGGATATTCAGAAGAAATTTCAGACTCCTCTCCTTCCATACTTAACTCAGAATTGCTACCATCATCGGTTCCCTCACGAGAATTTTCAGTAGCTAACCCAGTTTTTGAAGCAGTTTGATTGCTAGTAGCTTCTGTTGTTTCATTTTCGTTTGAATCAACTTCAATTTGTAATTCAGAATATTTTTTTTGCAATAATTGTGAATCATCGCTCGACAGTTCAGATTTATTATTTGTAATTTGTTCGGTAACAGACTGTGGATTGCTTAATTTTTCGCTTACACTTGATTTAACAGTTTCTTCACTAACATCTTCATCACTAATTTCTTCATTCAATTCGTTAGTTAATAGTATCGATTTATTACTTTGCAACTCGTCAGGGATAGAGTACGATGAATCAAATTCTAATGTGTAATCTGAATCGGCTATTATATTTACATTATTATCATTTTGAAGTTTAACAGTTTCACTAGACTTGACACTTTCACCATATAAATTAGCACGATTTTCACTTTTTTTAGTTAAACTTTTAAGTTTATGTGACATGATGGCTTTTTTTGCATCTTGGCAAAATTGTTCCAAAGAAGCTTTCGACATGGAATAAGTAAGTTTGTCATTAAATTTCTTTTCTTCTCGACCGGTCATATTGCTCCATAATATGTTCAATTGAGATCCTTTAAATTTATGTTTACCATTTTTACTTTGATTATCTAAATTCGTACTTATTGGAATGGCTACGGTAGATTGTGTTTGGTTGACGATAGCATTGGCTGCCGATTCCAGTTCTGCAATCTTCTTTTCCTCTTCTATAAGCCGTTGATGCCATTGTAACAATTCTTCTGCTGCTTGTCTTCGCTTTTGTAAAGCTTCTTCTCGCATTAACAAAGACCTGAAAGCAGTTTTATCATTTAAATTAATGTAATCCAAAAGTGAATTACTACTACGTGCGAGTAAATAATGTAATGTACAATGTTTATCAAAAGTGACACAAATGTATGTAGTACAACTAATAACAACCTCCCACTGAATGAAGTGCTGACTAATTTTAAATACATATATATTTCCTTTCCAAAGGAAGCTTCCTATAAGAAAACATAATTTTGGAGTAGTTCCAACAGGATATCTAATATTAGGTGGTTTGTTTTTAATCAAATATAATACAGCTAACTAATAATAACAAACCCGTTTACCTATAATTATAAAACAAAGGCTTAAAAGAAAGACAAGTATCAAATTTATGAATTCTTGGCTTTTCTAAAAATATCGAAAAAAAAACAAGTTATTCTTAAAAACTACAGAATATGAAGACCCAAAAATTAAATTATATAAATAAAGCTATAAATAAGTAATGACTGTTACGCATTAAGTAATTTAAAATTAGACAATTCATTTCTGTAGAAATTCTAATTATAGTTTATCAATGAACCCAACAATTTAATTATAAAATTAGCGTTACCTTCTAATATGTTCAGCCTCGATTTGAGTATTTAATAACAGCGAAGTTAATTGATTTTTTGTAATTTTCTGATTTTCTCCAAAAATTGATTCTTCCTTAATGTGACTAACAATAGACTTCGATTGTGAAACTACGCTAACAATTTCTTCAGTTATGGAACTTCTTCTAGAAACGGACGTTTCGGATCTCACCGATTCGCTGTGACTTTTAATATTGTATACTTTTAATGGTCCGGTGGGGCGCTTTTCTTCTTTTGCGTTTCTTTTAATTTTTGTGATTACGTTATTTGTTGAAAGTTGAATTTTTATCATATTACGTTTTTCTTTCAAAACTGATTTTCGTTTCTTTGAAGCAATCTTTTGCATTTGTTTTAGCCTAAACAAGAAAAAGTTGACTTTCATCAATTTTATTATCATTAAGTGTAATGTTATTTATCTATTAGGTGTATTCAGGCCCGGCTCGTGGTTTTCTTGTGTGCAAAGAATGTTTGAGAATAATTTTCAATAGGTTACTAAAAGGCTAAGCAAAAACTAGGCACTATTTTCTATGATCTTATACTTCGAACATGCTACGAGTCGGACCTGCGTATATTACTCTACTAATACAATATTTATATTATTGTAGTGATATTTTTGTTCAAGTGGGTGGTGTGCAAGTTTTTCTAAATTTTATTTTATCTAATAAATCTTAACACTAGAAAGACGGCAGCGGTCATTTGACCGTTGCGCACTCTTATTTTGTTTAGTGGCCGAATCGATTATTGCATTAAAATAATATGTGCAACTTGGGAAGTTTTATCAAATAAGAGTTCATAATAAATTCGAAAAAGTCATAAAGCAGCATAATTTAAAAAAACTTAGTTTAAAAATATAACTAAAACAAGAAAACAAAACGGTCAAATACCGCCGCCGTCTTTCTAGTGTTAATACTAAATCTTAGTGCAGAGAAAAAATGTATGGCAGATAAAAAAAACTTTCGTTTGCATGGATTGAAATAAGAAAATAAAAGATTTTTCCTGAAACAATTTAAAAGATTTAAAAATCATCAGATGTCTGTAAATACTATGTGTAATATTTTATTAGTAAATCTTTGGGCATCTATGAGATCAACGTCCCCTGAATATTTTGGTGATCTTCTATCATCTAAAATTCGTTTCTACATTTTAGAACAAAATGATTTTATTTGAACCACTCAATCTTTTCATCTAGAGTTACAAAGAAAAACACCTTCAAAAGTTATTTTCGTCCTTACAAATAGAAATTGTAAATGATTGAAAATATTCAGTTTTAAAAGACCATACTATGCAGTTAGATCAGGAAAAAAATGTGTATTCTAACTCTATAAACTTCCATTTCCTTTGAATTACTCTGTATAAAACATACCTTTGCATTTCATGTCGTTCATGTTCTAATTTTATTAGCAATCCTCGTTGCTTTTTCTTAATAGCCGAAATTTGTTGCAACTGACCAGAATCTTTCAGTTGTCTAAAACAAATTTTAATTTGAAAATTTAAATAAATCAAAATTTAATGATAAACTTACTTCTTTTGTACTTCTAACCACGCTAATTCGCCTTTCGTGCGATCCACTAAAGATTTTTCACGGATTTTTAAAATTGTTTTTAAATTTTCTATTCGTATGTCTTCATCTTGAATAAGCTGATCGAACTAACAGAAAAAATATGCAATTAATAATAATTTAACATCGTTAAAAGGTCAAGTAAACATAATATGGAATGCAAAAAATGTAAGTAATTTAATACATGCTGAGTAATCGTTAATTATGAACAAATTAAGACATTTTCAAAATAAATGATAAGAATAATCAAGTCTCCACAATATTAAGTATTTAAAAATAAATTAGCAAGCACTCACCATTTCAAGCGGTATATCCTTCATTACGCTCCTATCCGAAATGTCACCTCTAACAGAAACATTGAAGTTACTTTGATCGAGTGACAAACTTAATGAATTGTCTTGTAAATGTGATAGTTCCATACCAGAAACAATTAAACTTGACTCTGTCATATCCGTATTTTCCGTTGCAAAATTTTCTGTGCGGTCAAGTACTTCCGATCCTCGAGAATAATTAATTGTTGGATTAAGATCTGTATTATAATTAGTAATTTTGGGATCCGTAGATGACTTTGTTACTATTGATGTTTGTGTGTCTCGAGTAAAAAACACTGGTGCTACTGTGTTGCTCTCATTTGTTGTTTTATCTCTCAATTCTAACAAAGACTGCAAAATAATTAAATATAAAACCAATCTAATACTATGATTTAATTTAAAATCTTTTTGAATGTAAGCTAGTGGAGTATCTTTTTCGTTAAAATTTTTATTGCTTTTAGACAATTTTATTTATACAAACAAATAATTATTCTACAGAGTGGCCAAACCAAGACAATCCAACCAAATGGTAAATCACCTGGTAGTTTGGTATGCAGCTGTAACGTAGTCCGAGAAAATCTTTGGTAGTTTCAAAGTGTGTGGTAGTTTGAAATAATTTAAAATAAAGCTCAATCAATAAGAAGGATACCAACAGTGTGGTATAAGGCTTAAATTGACGAGTTACGGAGCGGGAGACCGCGGTTCGAAGCTCAGTCACGCCAACTACACTGTTGTGACCTAAAGCCTAAATTTCATCTATGGGCTATGCATCTAGCCAGGTTAGCATCCTACTAGATAGTGGATACAAGTGCTCAGAGAACCAAGGGGGTGCCAAGTGTAAATTTGGTACACCATTTGGGAATAACAGGACATAGTCCTATATTAAGAGGAAGAAGAAGAAGAATAAGAAGGAAATTGAAAAAAACGAATCAAATTAAATATGAAGTATATGAGGAAGCCTTGAATAGTACAAAGTAGAAAGTGGTCTGGTGTACACTATTTTTGTCGGTGGTTTATAATAACTCGGAAATGGATTGCAATGTGCATACCCAGTTTTTGCTACATATTTTAACAGCTTGGGGCCCAAAGACACTATTCATAATAAGAGAAACAATATTCATTAATCAATTACTCATAAAAAGTTCAGTAAAAAAAATTCAGTTGCCAAACGACATAAGAATTGTATATTTGCAAATTCCAAAAATTTTATGAAGATCTGAATTTTTAAATTTAATAATAGTACTAAATTTACAAATGCAGATACAAAATGCCACCCTGCTCAAAAAATCATTTAAATACCAAATTTAAAACGCAAAGGTGCTTACTTTTTCAACCGCCATAACTTGTCGAAGTGAATCATTGAAGTCATTTAAAAGATGCAACTCGGCTTCAAATTTTAGATGAATTTCGCTGGTTTTTATCTACAAAATATAAAATAAACGAATTTTTAAGCATAAAATACTACAATTATATTATACCTGTGTTTTGGTTTTCTCCCCATCTTTTAAAACGATATTGGTAACTGATCTATCATTATTTTCATCTTCGATATCCTTCAACTTATTTAGACTAGAATGAGAACTTCTTAATGAAGCGCTTGGGTATTTCAACGAAGGTAACAAAGAATTGGAAGTTATACTTGTAAAGTTACTGGAGTATTCTGCATCTTGACCAACAACGGTATCACTTTTAGCTTTCAAATTTTCTTTACTATTCCTACTTTTGGTAATATCGGAGTGTTGACTTTTAACAGAACTTATGCTTTCATCTCGTGTATTACTTTTTGATTTCTCAATTACACTTGTAGTTCTACTTTTGGTAACATCCGAGAGTCGATTTTTAGCAGTACTTATGCTTTCCTCTACCGTATTACTTTTTGATTTTTCAGTTCCACTTGCAGTTCTACTTTTGGTAACATCCGAATGTCGACTTTTAACAGGACTTATGATTTCCTCTCGTGTACTACTTTTCGATTTCTCAACTAGACTTTTAGAAGCTACATTTTCTTTTGAATTAATTTCAGTTAAAATTTCAGTATCGCTGTAATTCTTTAAACTTGATTTACTGCCGTCATTTTTATTCTTTTGCAAAGATTTATTAGTGGAATGGTTTGTAAAATAATCACATTTATTAGAAGATATTATGCTTTCTTTTCCCGATGACACGTAATTATGATTAAGGTGCAAGAAATCAGAGTTTAAATTATTTTGCGAAAAGACTTCAACGGAAGAATTTGAGTCATTAGCAGCATCAAAATTGATACGTTTTGGTTGATGTAACTTCATTTTTTTAATCTTCTCGACATTAATTTGAAATTTTTTATCATCGGTATCGGAGGAATGTCGCCTTTTAATGGAATGCTTCACACTGTTTTCGCTGGAGAGATCTGGAATGTTTTTCGATGTGTCCGAATCGCTATTTTGCTGTTGGCTTGGCTGGAATTTTATACTTTGCCAATCGACATTTTGTTGATTTGTAGTAATATTTGGTTTAAATTTTATATTTTGTAAATCTAATGTTAACGATTTGGCTGTTAACCCTAAAGGTTCAACATTTTTGGTATCTAAAGTAAGACCTTGGTGAGGTGAAAACAATGACGGAGCGTTGAGCTTCGGTTGTTGACTTTCATCTAAATTTCGATATTTATCATGATTAGAATGCTTCTGTATATTTTGTTCACTTACAACCGAATTTATAGTAGGTTCGATATTATAAGTATTAATTTGTTGAACAGCTAGATTTAATTTCTTTTTTACAGCATCGATAAAATTATAAGGGTAGGGCATAGCAGTGGGTCGTTGTAACCATACTGGAATGTTTTCTTGCGTTTGTACTTCTTTTTCTTGTTTTTGTATTTTATTTAAGAGGAACTTTTTACGTTGACAATAACACCGAAAAGCAGATTGAATTTTGATAGCTGCTTTTTCTCGTTCCAATTCACGTTTGGTTTCATTCAGGATTGCCATGGCACTTAAATAATCTGTATTAGGAGATCTGAAAGTAATGTTTTTGAGTTCAGGATGAGACAACTTGAAGCTCTTATTTTGACTAGAAAGAACATTTTCCGATTTGCTTTTTTGCATTGTATCTTTGTGAACACTCAAAGATAAGTTTTTTGCACTTTCTTGATTAATGCTGTTTTTATCTTCTTTTTGAACCGATCTTCTCTTGACATTTTTTGATAATAATTCTTGTGATTTCCGACGCAATTCTTCTAACCTCTGTTTTCTCATTTGTTGCAAATCTGCATTTTCATGTTTTTGATGTTTCATTAATTGTTTCCTTTTTTGTTTTTGTTTCTCCATATACTTTCGTGTGCTTTCTTGGTCATAGTGTCGCACTTTTCTAGGAGCATCGTCTAGCAAATCAGTTTTACTTCTTTGTGGCGATGTAGAATGTCTCACAGGTACAGAATGAGGCACTTCGTTGGTATTACCAATAATATCAGCAATGCTATCCTTAAAAGTCTTTGCTCTATTTGCGTCGGCCGCATTAAAAACTACTGATTCACTTCTTTTACCAACTGGAGTTTCTTCGTTGTAAGTTCCATTTTTGTATTCATCACTTAAAGCTACAATATTTTGCTTAGTTTCGGTAAAATTCGTTTTTTTAATGCCATCACTTATTAGCTGTTGCAATTGTGCTTTCAACTCTTCAATTTCCTTTTTGGTTTTAGTCACTCGAGCATTTACCAACTCTACCTCTGCTTTTCTGTGTTCAACACTTACCGTCTCCTTTTCATGCTTTAAACGCGAATATATTGGCATTTTCTTATGATTTCAATCATTCGAATTGTAAAAATTATAGTTCTTCGAGTGGCAGACACCGTCAACGTCACTGAAAAATTACGATAATGATTAAATACGATTATTGCAATTATCATTAAGTTGAATTTGTACATAAATTTTTAACATATAGTAACATAACAACAACTTACATGTTGTGAATTAACTTCCTTTCTTGAAAAGTACGTCTTAAAAATCTGGTTTATAACGGTCGTTTTAAATAAAACAATAACATAACCTAACAATTCAATTTTTAAATAAAATCACGAAATTTTGGCGTCCAGCAAGCTAGTAAGTATAATTATTAAATAGTTTGATTTACTCTTTTTATCAATAGATCGTTGTACGAAAAATTATAAAGTTATTTTATTAAAAAACTGCATTGATCCAAATGGATGGAACTGTCACGTTCACCTGTCACATTTTTAAATAACGGATCGTTAAAGGGATGAACAGTACCGTATTCAGGCATATCGAAAATTTATGCAACACAGGGCTGGATCAAACTGTTTTAAGGTCTTGAGGACTGAAGAATTTTTATTAGAGCATTAATTAGAGTGATCAACTAGTGCTAAAGTTTGTAATGCGTAGAATCTGAAGGTGCACTAATATGTAGTTATCGTTTGTTTTATGACATAACAATAAAGGTAGATCCTGACAGCAGCGAATTGCAGATTTTTTCTGTGAATACTTCTGATTAGTAAAAAATTTGAAATAAAGTTCTGTTAACTGATTCTGCAAAAAATCTGCAATCTCTTGTGAAGACCTAGCTTTAATAGTAAATTTAGAATTTAGGAGAATTACGGGCCTCGCCTTGGCTCGGCCTTTAAACTAGCGTAAGTGATGTAAATAACTATTAGTTACTTTAGTAATTACTATTTTGATAAAGTTTAACACACTGTAAATTCATGGTCAAAACCGTCTAATACGGATGGGTTTATGGACGTTACCTTGAATGAATTGATGAACTAATTCATGAATTAGTTTGACCGTGTAATTTAAGTGAAAAATGGAAACATTAATATTGATTATTTTCTAAATATATCAATATCAGCACTTTCTCCTTATTTTAATCTACGGATTAAATACATAAATTTTATAAATAAAAAATAAATAAATAAAAAAAATTCTTCGTAGATAGGTAAACAATAGATTTTTTTTTGATTTTTGCCGCTAATTTTAAATATTTCTAATCTTTTTTGTTTTTTAAATTTGATAAACAATTTTATGTTTATGCAACTCTGTCGTATTTAATAAATTTTGTAATATATACAAACATGTATACACAAATTAAGTAGGATCAATATTTAAATTTTTTTTAAATAGCTATTTTTTATTATTATTATTATTCAATTTTAAGAAAGTTAAGGACGTATTCTATAAACTCATAAATTACAAAATTCAGATACAGTACAATTAAAATACAAATAATAAACAAATAAATACCACAACGAACGAATGAAATGTACAAAGTAACGTAAAACGATCGTCCATGTTAAGCGCAAAGAAGTAAGGCATATCTAACGGAAACAAATGGTAAAGTGCTCTAAAAGTAATTATCAAATCCCTCTCAAACGCCGATGGTGAACTTCGTTCCAACATAATTTATGCTACCAGCGAAGAAAAAACTTTGCCCATAATATGTTCCAGAGTATTGTATACATTTTTGTTTTTATTTTGTTATACATTATTTTCGCAAATTAATTTTTTTTATTTAATTTATAAGGGGACAATGGTTCAGATACAAAGTAATGCATTTAAGTAGTAAAGATATTAAGACATTTCCGAAAAACATAGTTTGTAGTCTTCATGTCCGAGTTTCTTTTTTTAATTTTTTTAATTTAGTACTAAACGACTTTCGGACATTTTTAATATTAAAATGAATTTTGTAATATGTATTATGGTCATCAAAGTAAACTTTTAAAATATTTGTTATAATGCTTACATAACACAATAACTTGAAAATTACAATTATTCTATAAATAAATGTTTGTAAATTTATAAACTAAATAATGTAGTATTATATCATTTGATAAATTTTAAAAAAATATTGAAAAATTAATAATAGCAGAAGTCCTGTAAACAGTAAGCAATAAACAAAGGAACTATATTGTAAATATAATATAATAACGCACATAAAATAAAGGTAAAGCGCAGCATACCATTTTTTTAAATAGTATTTAATTAATATTATAATGTTGAAATAATATTATGTTTTACCTTCAGTCAACCAAAAAAAAATTGAAGGTATGTCGAAAAAAAATTTCTATTTTTTTTACGTTTTCGAGATCACCGTGTTCAGAAACGTAAAGATTGACAAAAAATTAAAAACAAAGGGTTTCACCGGGTTTCCATATGAAATCTACACTGGCATCTTTGTTGACATTGGTGCATTTATTACATTGCTAGTTGTTGGTTTTACACGTTTTTCGAAAATAGGGGTTGGAACTCCAAACTTGAGTTTTTAATCAAAAAAATTTCTTGGTTATTTAAGACCCAAAAAGGTATACTTTTACCAAGTATCGTCAAAATTAAATTATTTTTGCGAAAATAACAAATTAAAAAGGAAAAAAAAATGAAAATTACGATTTTTCTCTGTTATTTTGAGGTTATGTTAAAAAGTGACTTCTACAAAAGTGCTAGATTTTTGCATGATCTGCAACTTTTATCTTAGATACTTTTTGTTTTGACGTCAACTTGCGCCGGAAATTGCAATAATACAATTTTTCACCCCTTTTCAACCCCCCAAATTAACCCTGAACCACCCCCGCTCAAACATAAATTTTTTTACGTTTATTAAAAGCCCCATTACTATTTACACTTATAAAAATCCAGATAACAATTGTTTTTTCTTCTTTATTATAATAAATGTATTATTTCGATCGGTCTACTATGCGCTTACTTACTAGAACTTTGATTTTTTGGTTGGTATACCTGGAAAAATAGTCACGAAAAACCACCCGAAAATTTTTCAAAATATTTTTGCTGCCTTATGGTTGGTTGGAAAATGATGAAAAAAATATGGAATATAATTCTAATCAGTAGCTTCCGTGTCGCATTGGTTTCATTGGAATATCTATCATTGTTTCGTAGAAAAACAATTTTGAAGTTTGGAGTTGCAACCCCTAATTTTCTAAAAACGTGTAAAGCTAGGGGTTTGATATTTTGCCCAAACTTAGTTCCAAGAACTTGCAATATAATAAAAGCATCAATGTCAACAAAAACGCCAGTGCAGATTTCATATGGAAACCCGGTGAGACCCTTTGGTATGGTAATAGGTTTTACGCTAGATAGGTGTAAATAAGATTTTCGTCGCGATATGTCAATCAGGAGTGCCACTACAAGAAAATAATGCGAGATTTTTAAAAACGATTTTTGTCTTGTGATAGGTTATTTTAAAGACCTTGAAAAGCTTTATCCAGAATAGGTGAAATTTACTTTCTATCTGTCATCTGTCAAAAATTTCAAGCTGTCAAAGTTGAAACTTCAAGAGTGAATAACTCGTGAAGTACTTAAGGGATTTCAATCAAATTTGGTATCTAGGGAAATTACCCCCAAAGGACTTGACATCGTATGGAACCCTTCGATAAAAATCCGGAATGCAACATGAAAATAAATTTTTCTTTTTGCCAGAACTTGAAAAAAGTCATTGTCACTCCATTTTCTTCGGCATTTCTGCAATCAAACTTTTTGAACGTATGTCTTGTGGGCTCTAGTGGTGAAAACAAGGTTTTGGCAGAGAAATCGTTGCCAGGGCTGGCTGCCACAATAAAAAAAAAATTTTTAATGAAAATATCATCGTATCTCCGGAAATGTTCAACCGATTCAGATAAAATTTGGTGTGCTGATGATTGGAGGTATTGCGGCAGAAGTGACGATATTTGTTTTGTTGCTTCAAGTAATTTAAAGCAAACAATTAATTTAAAGATGAGGAGCAAAATAATTCAATGAAAAAGGATACTGGTAATATTAAAAATATAATAATATTAATTTGAGATACATACTAGTACCTAGTACCTACCTAATCAATATTAAAAGTAATTTCTATGTTATATACTTAATTAAAATGTTATCTCAGGTTGTTTAGTAATAAAATATCAACACTTTTTCATGAAACAGTTGTTATTGACAAAACTTTTAAAGTAATTAATTTCAAAAAGCATGTTAAATAATTAATAATTACTACATAATAATAATTCTAAATAACTAAATTCAGTGCCATAACTAGGCAGGCGCAACCGCACAGCTCCAGACCTTAGGGGGCACATTTATTTCTGAGTTTGCATCTATTAAATCAAGAAAAGTGCAATAATTATAAATATATTATTTGCAATTCCAGGGGTGAAGTACCTACTTTATACCCCGATTTGCAGGTGTAAAGTGGCACAGATTTTATTATCAATTTACCAAAAAATTCTCACGAGGCGCCTCCTATAAAAAGTTTACCACGTGGTCAGAGATTAGGACTCGCGATTTTTTCGACACATATCCTTCGGTTTTCCGCTTCATGGAATGGAAGTAGTTTAAGCGCAAACAAGACGAAAATAGGATTGAAAATTCCAGAGGGAGAAATCCAGAGGGATTGGTCGATAAAATGCAGAACTAAAAAGTAAAAGAGATAAAAACAAAATCCCTGGAACCTGAAAAGGTCAGTGGTAGACCCGAAAGAGGAAAAACCAGCACATAAAAATAGTATCTCGACAACAGAAAGATAAAAAAACCGTTCAAAAAGAAATCATAGATAGAAAACAATATAAACCAATGGAAAATTTACAATTGTAAATATTTTATAAACCACTAATTCCGACCAATTTTGTTGGGTGGTAATAGTTTTATTTATAATTAAAGATACTTTATCTGAAGAAAATATGTTAAATTAACATTTTTGTTGTGTGTTTTGTTGCAATAAATTATAATATAATAGCAATTTAATTTTTTGTTTTGTAGCAGCGTTTTGCTGTGTTTGATTTTTTTGGTTTTAAATTTAATATAAATAATATTTTAATATAACAATAAATTATAGGTATAACATTATATAAATTATATAAAATAATATGTATGTTATGTATATTATAATTTCAGATAAACAAAAAATTTTTAAATTATAATGAAAAACTATTGTTTTCGTTATTACTTACTTTGGTTACAAACAATATTCATATTTAGAAAATTTTCCTCCGATGATATTTAAGAATAGAAAACTCCAAACTACTTAGCACAATACAAAAGTTCAATAAATAATTATTCATCTTATTTATATTAGAATAGAACATATTATAACAAAGTATTTCTTGGGGTCTATAGATAACGTCCGACCACGTCCGACTGTTTATTACAATTTTAAGTGACCGAAAAAATTCTCATGGGAAGCTATCAAAAAAATTACAAAAATCTGTTTCAGAGCAGAAAAGGGTTTAAACCTTTTTTATACCTAAAAAAAAAGAATTTTTTATCTACCCATCTTTCAAACAAAATATAAAATAGTAGGTAGTATATCATATCTTTGAACTTTGTTTTTTTATACATTGCTTATTATCTTCAGTTATTTTGTACAATTTTAGAAGCGGAATTTCGGAAGTTGGTAAACTCGAGTTGATTAGTAATAAAAATATATACAATTTTATTACTATATAAGATTACCGAAAATTTCAAACACGAAATCATTCACATAAGTTGAACTTGATCAAAAACGAAATCAACTAAAATAATAACTATGTTTAGCTGTAAGTACAATCAGATTTTTTAAAATTAACTTAAACATTTTAATTACAACATTTTTCTAAACCAAAAGAGCTAACTATATTTTTTTCAAATTTTATATCTTAGCATTTGGTAACTTTTCCTTTATGAACAAAAAATGCTATTTTTTCAATTGTAAAAGCCGGCCGCCGGCAGTAAAGTAAAACAATTGATTTTGATAAAAGTTATTCTCAGGTTTGACAATTGAATGATATAAAGTCAAGTGTTTTTGACGGTACGAAGAAATAGCATTTTTACACTTTCAAAAGTGAATTTTGACCAAATACAATTTTTTAACGCACTTTTTAAAAAAATTGAGATTAAATTTCTGAAATAAAACCCGCTTTCTCTTTTTCCCGTTTTAAGGAATAATTTTAAAGTTAAAGAAATATTTTATTCCTCTTTTTTTACTTCTGGAGTAAAAAGTGGCACTTTATTTTCTCAAAACAAGAAAAAATAAAATGGCTCTTTTACTTAAATTCCAATATTTCTGATGTTATCTAGTATATCTGAATAAATACATAAATATTTATCTAAAACGTCGGTAACTTCGCCGACAAAAAGTTTGTTGTGAGTTTAGTACCTACTAAGATAAATTGTATTTAAATTTTTTTTATATACAATTTTTTTCGAACCTATTATAATATTATATAATTTTTATACAACGTTTTATATTTTGTTATAGTTTTATATATTTTAATAATATAACGTTTTATAATACATCAGTTTAAAAATACTATGTTCATCAATTTTTAATAATGGCTCTTGTATTTAAGATAAAATATGCCATATTATTTAAGTAGTAGATTCACACAGTATATTCACACAAATCTATAACACGTGGTGTCAAGTGTATTTAAATTAAAAAATTTATAATCTTGTTCATCCATTCCATGCGCTCTAGTACGTCTGCAGCTCATTTAAAATAATTGTAAAGATACTATTAAACAGTAAACGAGAAAAATAATAATAGATTCACAAAAGATTTAAAATATTTCTATCCAATAATTTAAACTATTCTATAATAATATACATAGTATATCCTATCGTTCAACTTATTAAAATTTAATAGTAGAAAATAGTAAAGTGTCATTCGTCATTTGTCTTTATAGTTTTAGTGTTGCCCGCCGCTATTAAATAATGTTGAACATATTTTGTTAATTTGTACACGGTAGTAGTTTTCTATTGCTGTTGATAGAGTATTTAGAAATTCTGGCTTGAAATATCAAACCCGACCGAGTTTCTCCTAGCCCTGCCCTGGTCAGTGGCGTAACATTCAATGGGCGTAACTAGCAGTCACTAGCAGTGTGCGATGTGTGTTGCTGCACATGGGCGCTAGTTCATTCAAGAATTAAAAAACTGTTTTGAAATAATATAATTACAAATAATTTTTTTAATTTTAATTCAATTTTGATATACATTTTAAAGATAAAATTAACTCGTTTTTCGATAAATACGACGTTTAGAAGTTTTAACACAACAATAAAAGAAACGTCCCATAGCATTTTCGATACTAAAAAAATTTGAAAAATTTAAACAAGCTTATACAATAGCAATCACAAATGAAATATAATATTATAATAATATGTAAATATTAAGTTTAATATTAATAATAAATGTATATTATATTATTATAATGTACCAAGTATAAATATTATACATTTGTATTATATGAAAATGATCTTGATATAAATATATGTACACAAATTAATGGTCTATTTACACCACTGACCCTAGATTGTGTCTTTGTAGCATTTAGCTCCTTTTATCAATTCTGATTTGAAGGCAATGAAAGTAGTTTTTGGGTATTAACATGGTTAAAAAATTATATTTTAGTTATCGATAATCTTGCCGATACCGCACAGAATCTTGTGGAAGATGCTACCAATACTGCCACACAGGCTGTAACCGATGCGGTGAAGACAAGCTCCCATGTGGTGGGTAATGCGTTGCATGTAGCTGCAAATCCATTGAATGCTCCTGTGTTGTTCACAAATTTAATGGGTGATGTTGTAAACTTAACAAAAAATTTTGCGGGTGGCAGTTTAAAAACAGTTGATGACTTACTTAAAAATCTACCAGCTGTATTCAGTTTATTACCTGAACTAGTACCAATTCCGCTACCTATAAACGCATTACTCAATTTTACTCATACTGAAAGCACAGCTAAAGAATATTACCAAACATTACCTCCATCTACTTTAGAAGATGCCGAGTTGTTAGTTGTAAGTAAAACCACAATTTAGGTTATTGATTAAGTATTATTTAGTTTTCATAATTTATAGCCGAATTTAATAGCGAAGTATGGTTATCCATCCGAAATTCACACCATTTCAACAGAAGATGGATATAATTTAGCATTACATCGTATTCCGTACGGTCAAGCAGGAGGTACTCCAAATAGACGTGCGATTTTATTAGTTCATACTATACTATCATCTTCTGCTGATTTTGTAGTTCCCGGAACTAAAGCAGGATTAGGTAAAGCAGTTTACATAATATCACAGCAATAATATATGTTTATTCTCATTTTTGCAGCATACCTATTAGCTGACGCTGGTTATGATGTGTGGTTGGCAAATTGTCGTGGAAACCGTTATTCTCGTCAACACGCTACTTTGACCCCAAATGATTCAAAATTTTGGGATTTCAGTTTTAATGAAATTGGCCTTTATGATATTCCAGCGATGATTGACTACATTTTGAGCGAAACTAAGCAAACCAAATTATATTATGTTGGTCATGGGCAAGGTAATACGGTTGCACAGATTTTACTTTCGGAAAAGCCGCAATATAACGATAAAATAGCAGTGTGTGTGAGCTTGGCTCCTATGGAATATATGGATAATGCTAAGAGTCCTTTAATTCAATTCATATCTCATTTTAGCACAGAAATTAGGGTAAGAATAAACTTCAATCTGGTATTGTAAATAATTTAAATTACTTCTAGGTTTTGGCTGGTATGATTGGACAATACGAATTTCTGCCAAATACCGATTTACTATGTCAAGCTGCTCGATTTTTGTCAGCGGATGGTTCTCCAACACAAATTCTTTGCACTAATGTAATGTTTATCTTGTGCGGATATACACCTCAGCAAATGAATGCGTCCATATTACCTGTTATAATGGGGCACAGCCCTGCAGGCTGTTCGACCAAGCAAGTTATTCATTTTATACAAGAAATGCATTCAGGTAAAATTTTAATTATAATTTAATATTATAAACTAGAAAGCATGCGTTTATTTTTAGGAAAATTCTGTAAATGGGATTATGGACTTGTGGGTAATCAACAGATTTATGGAACTGAAACACCCCCAGATTATGTTTTAGCAAACGTAACATGCCCCAATATCATTTGGTACAGCACTTCTGATTGGTTATCCGATGTGAAGGATGTCAACCGTCTGCTTTTACAGCTTACTTCTGTTAGGGAGAAAGAACCTATTGAACTAACCGGATTTAGTAATCTTGATTATTTATACGGAATTGATGCCCCTGCGAAAGTTTATCAACCTTTGATTAATAAGATTGCAAATTATTAAAAGAAATTCTAACAAATGCGTATAATATGTTATATTCTATGACAAATAAGCAAATCCCCTACGTTCAAATTTTCATGATTTTTATTGTATTCTAGAATTCCTTCAAAGAGACGGAATATTTTTAACTTTTTCTTGACTTCTAAAATTTACCCCGAAAAGCTTCAAATGATAGAGTAATTTAATTTTTTCTTCTTGAAAATACAAAAATTTAAAAATAAACTGTTGTTATTAAATATAATGTTGTTTGCATCTCATTATTTGACGTAGAATTCCCCAAAAAATGGTAGAAATAATGTAATATTGAACGAATGTTGTTAGCAAAAATATGGTTACATATTATAAGTTTCAATTTGTTAAATTAAATTTGGGCAACTTACAATCTATATAATAAATTAATATTTTCAATTTTGATTTTGATTTTGGCCACAAATCGGCTTAGCGGTAATTTGATTTGAATTCCAAGTCAATTTCGAAGTGTATTTTTTTATTGGCTCACAAAATCACATCATAGGAGAAAGCATCAAGTTAGTATGGTTTACATGATATTTTTTATAATTTAAAGAAAGAAAACATAGTGTAAACAGTGTTTTATGGTTTCTCCTATGATAAATTATAAGAGAAATCTTATAACGTAAACTGAATTTTTCACACATTTGCAAATTGATTTATAAATTAGAATAAGGCACGAAAACTTTAACTTGATATCCTGATCCGGTTTGAGCAACCGTGGCGTCTATATACTGAAATTTTTCTCTAATAAGAGAAAGAAACGAAGTGTTCAACATCAGTGAACAAAAATGATCGAAGAAGAAGAAGTTTGATTAAGTGTCTATTAAATACTTTAACAAGTTAAGTTAATAAAGAAATTATTTTCCACTTACGTAATTTTATTAAATTACTTAATTATAATCTTAAACTTTATTTATGAGCATGCTAAGATATACTACATAGTAATAAATAGTAACTGCACGTTTATTACTTAAATCTAATAAAATTCGTAAGATATTTTCGCACCCATTGATAAGTAAAATAAAATTCGCATTATGCGAATTCAAGGTAATTATGAATAGCTTACATTTTGTAATTGCTTTCGTTTTCAATATTAATTAAAAATTATTTTTCTGCTTATTACCTTATTATACTTTATTCGCACTAATGCGGACAAATTGTGAGAAGCTGCCTGTGTTACTTTGCCCGACATTTCCCTTACGCTCAAATTACACATAAAACTTTTATAAAGCATACTTAGTTTTACATAAAGTGCTATGAAAATTTGTTACCTACAACGAGAAGAATTGGTAGAATTTAAATTGATCGACAGGAAGTACCAACTTCGATGGAGAAAGTTTTGCGAATGCATACATTTTAGGACGAATTTATATGAAAGACGAAGGAAGAACCAAATCATATCTTTCTGAATTTTCTCTCGAGTCCTCTCTAACCGTAAGAGTTAAGCGGACTTATAATTTCAAAGGTAAATAGATTTGTGATTATTCCTCATTTTGGATTAACGAGAAGAGTAACTAATAAATTGAAAGTCACCAACTTAAGAGTAACCGCACGAGATATTACCTAACTTAGATTGACCAAGAAGAAGTTCAATATGGTACTGAATTTGAACTAAAAGTTAGAATTTTTGTTTATTTACAGATATAGATCCTATTGTAATATTTCATGTAAGTATGTAAATCAATAAAGGAGTAATTTGTTACTTAGATCATATAAATATATTATATATTGCTGTGTATTTTGATGTAAAGTCGCCTTTGATTTTGTACTTATTAATTTTGTTTAAAAATGATTAAAAATATTGGAATATTTAGAAGAGTTTTTTAATAATTGTAAACTAGGTTAAAATGCATACTAAAAAGGATTCAAAGAAATAATCAGAATGAAGTTTTTAATTTTTAATTCGCTGTACAGTCTAAACTAAGTTTTATTAGAATTGGTCATAGTAGTATGCGGTTTCTACAAATTAATGTAAATTTTTTTAATTGCTACTAATAAAATTAATAATGTGATCATAAAGTAAAGGTACCACATCTTTTCCCATAATAAAGTCTAAATGATTAAATTCTTCGTGTTCAATGACGTACATTCCATAAGGTTTTACATCTTTTGGTAACGCTTTATATAATTTCTTGGCATTCTGTAATAAAATTTAATTAATAATTCAATTTTTAAATATCCCTATGCGTTTTACCTCTGTAGTTGCAACTAAATCATTATCAGAAGAAATTAAATATGTAGGAATTTTGAATTCTGACAAATTGTAATGTGGAGGTTCCGATAAGCCATATACTTTCAGATTGGTTTCTTCACCATAATCAAAATTTTGAAAGTTTCCAGTTAATGATACTTGTGCATAGTGTAACAATACTTTAGTAGAACTCCAATCTGCATTTTTCATAAAGGTTATCGGAAGTGTTTCCTTAAAATTTTATTTTTATATAAATAAATAATTTAATGAAAAATTACTTACTGGATCACTTTGGTTGTAGGTAAATCCAAATATCATTAACTCGGGTATTTGGCAAAGTTTTGTTTGAAAAGGATAAGGTAAACATAAATATTTTACTAACGAAACTTCAAAAAGATATCGAGCATGTAGTTTACCATTTGTTACGATTTGCACTATAGGCTAAACATAAGATTTTTTACTTGTAAGTTCTTAAGTCTTTGCCATACTTAAAGCATGAAAAAAATGAAGAGTATACCTCTGCCAGCGTCCACAAATGTAGTCCAAATCTTAAAAGACGATTAGGTGAATCCATAAACACAGCTGGAGCCAAATTAATAAATAGTTGAACATGTTTAGCTGCAATATCAGGACTTGTCGTGCCATAAACATACATAGACGTAGTTCCCATAGAATATCCAATATAAATTATTTTTTGATTGGTGATATTATACACATATTCCACTTGTGTAGGAACATCGTAAATTCCATACTCGTGAAAACTAAAATTCCAGTATTCACTAGAAAAGTCACTTAAATTTTTATGCTTTCTAGAACTTGAACTTCCTCTAAAATTTCCTATCCATACATCATAACCCTGATCAGCCAAAAGGAACGCTGAAATTTCATTATTAATATTTGTTTTTATTTAATTAAGAACTCACCTAACGATTTTTTCCCGATATTTACAAAACAGCTGCTGCTCGAGCTAAATCCATGTTGTAAAAAAATTGGCCGTTTATTCACTTTATTGCTTTGCGATGGTATTCTAAACAAGGTTAAAATATATCCGTCTGGAGTGTCTGCGAAATGCACCTCGACTGCATAGTTATGCCTTTTAATAATTTCTGGCTAAAAAATAACTTTTATTAAAAATAAACAATTTTAGCAGTTTTAGCTCAGTATTGTTGAAAAATAATATAGGTACTAAAATCCTTGTCACTACTATTAAAAATATTACATCAAATGTACCCATAAAATTCAAAATAAATTTTTAACGGAATTCAAGTTTAGAAAAGTTTATGCACTTACAACTGTTAAATTATAATCGGGATTGTAATAACAATTTTTGTTTTGATCCCGATCTGTGTAATAGTCTTCAAAGGTAATACAAACATTGTTGATCGTTTCTCTATTTAAAATATGTACACCAACGTATACTGCTAATATCACACTGAAGATAATCCACTTCATTGTGTACAATAGAAAATAAAATTTATTGGCCTTTAATGATTGAATATCAAATGTAGAAGGTCAATATTTTTAAACATATTGTACCGATATGCAACTTGCATCAGTGGTCTTAAAATACTTTTAACTGCACTACGAATTTTACACCAAACATTAAATTTGGAAAAATATAATTTGCGAAATAATAAATTACCAATATTATAATGTAAAATTTATAGTCTATAAAACAACAATAAATACTTCTTAATTTGGTTCATCAAGTATTTATTTGTACAAAAGATAACAGAACTTGCTTATGTTAATTTAATATCACTTGTACATATAGTAGGAAGTGCAAATTTTTGAACATACTATACAAAAGGTTAAATTATGTCGATTGATATCATATTTTAATATTTTTATTAATACTATAAGTGATTATTGGAACAAATATTTAAAAGTCGTTAATAAATTAATGGAAGGTGACTTTCTAGTATTTATATATAAATTTAAATATTTTTATTATGTTATGTTATATTATTTATAATATATCTTTCATTTTTATTATTTTATTATCATCAAAATATTTCAATATTTTTTAAATTTTTTGCAATTATAAAACCCAGTTATTGAATCTTAAAGGGAATTTGGATTGTTATTAATATTATAATTTATTTCTCTTTATAGTACTCGTAGGTATTGATCTTATTTATTTTATCGGTTAAATCTTATCAAAATAATAGAGTAATTTGCGCATTGAGTTTTTTCTGGAAACAGATTTCAAATGTGGCACTTATCTTATCTAGCAAAAAAATGCTAACGTCCTTATACTAAATGAAATTATTTCATTGATAAACATTATGTTGATAATTGAGTACAGTAGCACTTACGTTGAAGAAAAGCTCCGTTTTTTGAAAAACGTGACCATCCTGTTTACTGCATAGCAACACATTACAATCAACGTAAACAGTCTTTACTCTGTCGGAGAAAAGGTTGTAACAAAAATTGTTTTTGAAAAAAATAACAAAGCAATATTTTGTAAAAACAACATTTTTTTAAATTTTATGTTTGTATTTTTTGCAATAATTAAAAAACGAAATACCAAATGTTGCATATTTCTACACGCGAAAAGAAAATGTCTTTCGATTGCTATATTTTTCATTTTTTTAATTACCAAATTAAACAAATTAATTTACATAAAGCAAACCAATATAGATTAGAATTTTTTTAATAATTTAAATAAAATAAAACTCTATTTACGTAGTCTTTTCGTCAATAAAATTAAAACTTGTTCGTTGATTTTTAACATTTTATCTAATGACGGTTATTTAAAATCGAAACACGTCACTAGAATAATTTTATCAACAAAAAGTACAATTTTATTTTATTTTAATTTATTTTATTAAGTAAAATTATATCGCAAGTAAATTTTGAAATCAATCTAAATAATTCAAATAGTTTTTAATCTTTCTATATTGCTGTAATTTAGTCCTAGTTGGGGCCCCGGTGGGGCTCTAATAGTGTGGAGAACTGATAAAATATTATTTAAAAAATAAGTCCTTTCCCTTATTAACAAAAAAAAATTAATCAGTTAATACTGAAAACATTTTTCAACAATTTTCAATATTATTTCAACCTGTTAATTTTTTTAATTTGGATTTAATATAAGTAAATTGTACTGGTTACACCAATATTATGTTTAAAATGCTCGTATACGTTCTATCTGAACTTTGAAACCATTTTTCATCATATTTTAAACTTTCCAATTATCTCTGGAAATTTTTTTGTGAGTTTTAAAGCAATACGACCGCGCTCGCCACGGCGCTCTTGACTTTTGTGCCTATCCAATGTAAGGAATAAAAAAATTTGACCTAAATATAATTCGTAAACACAGTTAAATGAACTATGTATGTAATTAACTTTAAACAACACTATGAAAATCAAAATATTTACATTAGTACTTGTCAAACTTGATAATAAAATATCATACTATTTTTTATTATAACGAAACGTTTCAAAAATTTTAAACGTAGTAAAATCTATATCGACATTATATGGTCAAAGTGTAAGGTTCTGTTTAGATTAAATTTAACATATCGATAGGTCCAAACTATGTATTTTTAATATATAGTATTTTTTTAAGTATTACATATATTTTTTATTTTTTAGATTTTATAATATAATAAAAAATTAATTAGGGAAGTTATTAGAATAACTGACAGGACGAAGAAAAAACATTAAAAAATGGAAAATTTCGAACAGACATTTTTAACAAATTTAAATGTTTGTAACCATAAACTTTTACATCAGCTGAGATCGAAACCTGTCTGGGTTTCAATAATTTTGGACTACTACTTTTAAACTGGCAATTAAAATTTTCTAGTATTTTATTTTGTACCCACAGAAAGTTTTTATTTATATATTAATAAAATGTAAATTTTTTATGAGGTTACAGAGTTACCTGCTGTAATAATTATTGTAGACTTTTAATTACGTTTTTAATTTTTGCTTTTCATTTTTAGTAATTTTTTTAACTATTACTTTTACTGTAACGCAATTAACTACCGAACTAATTCTAGATCCAAAGGAAGTCAAAATTATTATTATGTCTAACACAAAGTAATTTATTTTAAGGAGACTTGCAAATGGGCTCCATTAATTACTACAAGTGTTACTTATTGACACCTGTGCTAGAATGTAATGAAAAATGGGACATTCATAGTCTTAACTGCCGGACGAATTTATAAAAGCATCTGAAAAATGGTCACCGTTAATTTTTGTGCCGTCCTATAACGTAACCAATACTTGAAAGAAATGCATAAAGAATGGCGATAGCCAGTTAGGAAAGCTCCAATAATATGTTCATGGTAATCGATAATAAAAGCTATTACTTTTGAGAAATCTTAAAAGAATAAAAGAAAATATTTTTAATTTTGAAAAATTCAAACATTTTAAATAAATAATTGACCGTAAACTAATAATTATAGAATCATAGTTGAAGAACATGTCATTATAATCTGCATAAAAGATAATTAGGTTTCTGTTTATTTTAAATTGAAAAGTTAAAAATTAACTAGAAAATCATAAATTAATGCGTGTTTTTAATGTTTTAATTTTTTACGTTATAATGTTGAAGAAGACTGGTACCAGTTGAAACTAATTTATTAAATAAAAATATAACAAATAAAATTGTTGAGTTGTAGTTGGAGTTGAAGTATACTATTTAGAAATACTCTTCAGGGCATTTGAGCAAATTTTCAGATTTACAATATATTTTTCGGGATTTCAACAAAATTTTACCTAATTTCTTGTGCTATTTAGACTTATAACAGTCTTACATTTCTATTTTTATAATATAATAAGAAGTTTTTATTTTTACTTGTTAAATTAATAAGTTTAATTTTACAACTTACATTTTTTATTAAGATTAACATTTTTAAATAAAATGATTTGTGTTTCGAATTTTCGATACTATAATAAACTCTAATAATCATTTCAATTAAAAAATTTAGATCTTAACGAAAAAGTAGGTTATGAAATGAAACTTATTAATTTAACATTTAGAAATTAAAACTCCTTATTATTAATATTATCTCATGTTAATAATAATTTATTCAAAAATACTTTATTTTTATATGATAATGATGAAAACAATATATTATTTGTGATTGTACGATATGAATTCTATGTATCATAAATAATGTAGGTAATTAATTAATTTTTCCTTTCTTTTCCGCAAAACTTTCAGCTCTTTAAAGCTTCCTGAATTTCTTCCAAAGTTTTTCCTTTTGTTTCTGGAAGAAAGTAAAACGAAAATGTTCCACTAGTAAAACAGCATATAGCAAATAAACAAAATGGAACATATATTCCGTAGAGAGACGTTAAAGTAGTAAATAACTTGGTAATCACTAAAATTAAAAGTGCAAACCACACATTTAAAATACTAAGAGCTTTTGCTTTTATGTTTGTGGCAAATAATTCAGACAACATTAAATTAGGAATAAGGGTAAATCCAGCAGAGCATAATGGAACATATGTTAACATACCAGCCAGAGGAAGCCACGAAATACTCGAAACATCTACATTTGTTTTATCGTTGAGAAAAAAGTATATACTCACAACACACAATACCAAAGAACAGCTGAAAGATGAGAATACCATCAACGGTTTTCTACCAAACTTTTCAACAACAAACGAAAAACAACCCATCGATATGGCAAAAGCGCCAGAAAATATTATTGCACAGGTGGATGCAGAGAGACTGCTTCCTGCCTGTAAGAACATGTACTGTGTGTACATAGTAAAAGCTGGACTACCACTGAAAGGTTGTGTAGCCCGAATACCTAAGGAAATAAGTAGAGTTTTAAAGTTAGTTGGAACTTTAAATATATCAATAAAGTTGACTTTTTCATCCATTCCCGTTTTTACACTCTTTTTTAACAACCCATATTCTTCGGTGACATTATTTGTCCATCTGAATCTTTCTAGAGAAACTTTTGCACTGTTTTCGTTATTCTTCATAAATAAGTAATATGGAGATTCGGGCATGAAAGCCATTAACGGAAGCTGCAATGCAGTTATAAAAGCAAAAATGCAAGCAGTTGTTATAATGGTGCAATAAGAACCAATAACATTAATGAAGAAGAATCCGGCAAACATGCTAACCGCAACAAGATTTCCCCACGAACCTCTAATTTTAGGTTCAGAAATTTCTCCTACGTACATTGGCACGGCAGTAAATACCCCAGCATCTCCTATACCGAGAAAAAATCTGGATAAATAAATAACATAATGGTTTGGTGCACAAATAATTAAAATCCACGATGTTAAGTATGCTGCTGGTACCATCATAACGGACGGTTTGCGTCCTATGCTATCGACAAGAAAAGCTAAAAGCGGAGATGCTATCGCCGCAGTAGCAGTAGGTATTACGGTAAAATACGATGCTTCTTCCAAAGTTATTTTACCAATATAAGATGCATTTGACATTAGTATTGGAACGGAAGGTGATGTCCAGTTTACAATAGCTCCATTGATAAATGTTCCAATAGAAACTAAAATGATCGAATTTTTACTTTTAAATTAATGACAATGCAATTGTACTTACCAACGATGATGGCAAAAATTTGAGGCCATTGTTGATATTTACTATCGTAACGTATAAAACGTTGCAAAATGTTTAACATTATCTCGATGTGCAGTTAATTGACTTAGACAATAATCATATTGGTAAGAATTCACGAATTTATATAAATGCGTGGTAAATATGCGTCATTTAATCAAAATATTAGTAAAGTAATGTATGTTTAAAATTTTTATGAAGGTTTGTTAAAGTATTTACTCAGCTTATGTTATAAATAATTATAAATTAAATTAGAAGATTAAAAACTACAATTGAAAGTTAAAATTAAACCGGTGAAAAGTTAAACAAAAATTGATAATGTTATCACAGTGCCTACAAGAATTCCATATATGACGTAGGAATAATTTATTGAAGTCAATGGACTAATTTTAAAAAAATCCGAAAAAAAATTTCTTTTCGCATACTCCGTAACAAATTTAAATACTGCATCGAATTTTATATTAATATTACAACCAAAGATGCTTAAAGAACTTAAAAACATCATAACATTCATCAGGATTTTCCATTCATTTCTGATTTTTAATTCGGGGTATCCCGGAGGCCCCCCAGTTTGGAGCAGTTTAAATGGTGTGAAATTAAACTGCTTAATTTTTTGAAATATAATTTATTGATCTCAAATTTTTGGTTTTAAATCTTTTTCTTTTGAAAGCGTGGAACCGTCTTTGAATTTTGAAGTTACATATTAACTTGTAATACGAAGAAATAGCCGCAAGCTTTAATCCGACGTTAAGCTGTTGTACATCATAGATATATGATGGTGCATATTACATATTTAACATATAATAGCCCATAGCGATTATTGAAATTATAATAAATTGTGATATGTATTACTTCAATTTTAATTTGTTTCAGAATTTAGTGCTCTCTGTAACTGGAAGAATTTATATATGCAAGAAGGTTTGATACATTGTAAATACTACAGTTACATTTTTATTTTGAAATATCAGAGAGCAGTAAAATTGTTCTTACGAAATCTTAACTTCGAATTTAAGGCAAAATTCATTTTAAAAAACCCAAATTTTTGCCTGCAGCGCATTGTTCAGTTTTGCTTTCAACTTTCCATATTATGTTATAAAAGTTAGAAGCCGTCACTGATGTTTTAGTGACCCCCCTCCTTATGGTCAATCCGTATCACGGCTCTGTCGTGTGGGTAGCATAAGTTCAAACAAAAATCCAATAGATATATTATATTCAAATAAATGAAAATATGGTCCGCACTCAAGAATATTTTTGACTATGGGCTACCGGTAAGAATTTATTGTACCCCCCAAGATTGGCAAATTTTACCGTTGGAAATGTTTTGCAAGTGGGCGTGGCCAATAAATTCGGAGAAGCTTGTTCCAGGCAATAAAGAAAAACATTTGTATATTCACAAAAGAGTGATTATTTTATTAAGATTAAGAAATAATAAGTATCTAGTAAATGTTTAAAAAATTTGTTAAAAATTAAAAAAATAACTAGACGTCGCGTCGGTTTTTATCTTAAACAAAAAAATTATTACTTTTTTACTGGTTTTATGGCAATCGAAACAATTGCAAACGCTAACATTTCTAATAGTTGGTTGCATAAAAACAAGTGGAAATTTAAAATAGGATCGGATTTATAATTATAATCGTTTCAAAAAAATTGACTTGAATTGATTTCAATATTATTTATAATCGATTCATTGTGGTTCACTGATTCATGTCCGAGTAATGAAACTTGAAAGTAATATTAGTACTTGAGAGTAACAAAAACGGCACCAAAAACTTTTCTAGGTTAATTTAAGCTTTTTTGACTTTTTGAAACAATTATTGTATTAATTAATTATTATTTAAAATTTATGGATTTATTACGATTTTTGTCGACGAATTTAAAATACTTAATAAAATTTATTAAAAATAATTATATATTTAAAGTATAATTTTTTTTAGATACAGTAAATTTTACATCTTGTGAAATATTGTGAATTGTACAGTTAAAGTTTTGGATATATTATGTTGGTTATCCTAGAATACGGATATTAATATAATTTATAATATATTTTTTATAAATGATATTTAAATGAACTATAAATTATTGTAAATTAGGTACCTTAAAAATAATTTATGCACAGTTTATGTGCTTGGAGAGATATTCGTATACTTAATTATATTGATAAATAAAATAGTAGGCTTGTATATAATTTTTTATATTACAAACCATAGGAAATGTTAAACTATAAATTATTATAATATAAACAAATTACTAAAATGTTGCTAATCACTATGTGCAAAACAATGTCAAAATTATTGCTCGTATGCGTTTGGAACAGTAGAGAAAGTAAGAAACAAGTGCGTAACAAAAATAAGGCGCGTCCACTACCGAGGCATAGGAAGTGTTTTCATTACACTTGTCAATTGGCAAAAAATTAATTATGTAATGAAGTATCGTTAATATAAAGCTTAGTTCCTAAAAAAGGAGAAATTGATTAAACTGGAATTATAGATAGCGGTTAGTTTGATCTGCTTAAAGAGGTACAATAACAGTCATTAATTTGGCAATCAAAATTATTTCTATTATAAAGTTTTTTCATAATTTAATTATTGGAGAATACTATTTCTGTAGCTAACAATTATTTCATTAATATGATCAATGAAGCGTTAAGCATGCAAATACTTTTTTTGTTTTATTTATCTATAATATAGGTAGATATATTATAGTAATAGTTAATTGCAGCGTATGTGACTACATCAAAGGATGTGTCGATATTATGGATCTATTACCAATATCAATAGTGTTGTTCAACTTCGAGGTATTAATTGGTTATTTATTGCTTTGTAACAATTAGGAAAGTGTTATATGTTGAGGATTTTCTTAGCATATTTTATTATTTTTTGTAACAATACAAATCTGTTCTTAACTTAATTGTTTTTTTATTAAATTATTTTACAATCACCCATGATGGTATATCTGGTCTATAAAACCATTTCAAAAATGCCGATGCAATAAATGTTGGCGGCATCGTCACATGTGTAAATGCATGAGAATAATATGGAATTCGCGTAACTAAGAATAATAGTCCGGATAAAATAATAGTGGTAGTTAAGATTTTCTTAGTCGGATGAAAGAAATCCTCACCTGTAGTGGCTTGGCGACTCTATTGACTGTCTGTCCAGATATTTTTAATAATCTGATATGTGAAATTAAACTTATTAATAATTGTTTATTCATTCATTGATATAATATAACACTAGAAATACGTTGTCACGGGATCTAAACCAGTTCACTTTCACCATATTGTTACCAAAGTCCTGTTTGGGTAGTTCATCATACTGATACCACAGTAGCATACACTAACAATACCTACATAATAGTATAATACAATATCGGGAACGGTACGATTCGCCGCGCACGATTCGCCGCGACACGACTCGCCGGGAACTATTCGCCGCGTCACGATTCGCCGCGGCACGATTCGCCGGCAAGCACGATTCGCCGTGGCACGATTCGCCGTGGTACGATTCGCCGGGAGTTTTTTACCGTTCAGTAACCCCATCTATCAATAATCTTTGATAAATTTTTAACCCCAAAAAAATGAATTGAATAAATTAAACAAATTAAATAAATAAATTTCTCAAAAGTTAGAAAAAACAACAGTAGTTGTTCATATTTTTGTTTATTTTAAAATTTTCAATTTTATTTATATTAAACCTCCAACATTTCGAAATTGTGGGCCAAACCACGAATGTATTCTAATATATCCCGATTCTCAAAATCATTGACTAATGTCAAGATTCTTTGATCTGCAAGGATAAACTTTTTATGTTTTTTGTCCAGTATGGTTCCCGGCAACTAGGCTTTCATAAACGACGTCTCTGTTTCTTTGAACTTTTTTTAATTCGTTTATGAAACGCCAAATAGTCGGTCTCTCGATGCTCAACTGCGATTGTAGCCTCCTATGAGCAGCCTCTGCAATATTATTAGTTCTCTGTAAATAAATTTAAATCAGCACTGGATTTACTTAAAAACTAAAAGTGTTGTACCTGGATTTTATTAATAGCTCTTTCGTATAAGTTCCATGTCTCCGTAGGAAACATTGGTCTGCGCCTACCATTGCCTCTACGATTTCTTTCGCCCATGTAGTACCTTTCGAACCAATTGGCTAAGGGCAAAATTGATTCAGGTAGATGGTCAAATAATGTATCAAAAGCATCGTTTAATTGGTTAGGTTAAAAGGATAGGTATATGGCGCTAGAAGCTCTCGGCGAATCGTGCCACGGCGAATCGTGCTTGCCGGCGAATCGTGCTTGCCGGCGAATCGTGCCGCGGCGAATCGTTACCGGCGAATTGTGCGCGGCGAATCGTGCGCGGCGAGTTGTACCCAACCCTACAATATCAGTAGGTATGATTCAAGTAGTTTACAAATTAAATCAGTAGATTTTTGTTAATTACTGGATTGTATATTCAATTTTGTACATCAAGTCACTATCCATGCCAAAAGATAAAAACCGATTAATAATCAACTTTTTATACTTCTGTGTAACCTTGTATAAATATGTTTAATTACCTTGTGGTATACATATAATTGAAGTTCACACACCAAACAGTACAATCTAGGGAAAATTGAATTAAATTATAAATGTTTGCTTTTTTATTTATTTTATTGTTCAAATTTTTTATTATAATATAAATAATGCAAATACGTGGTTAGCACAATTTTAAAAGTTTTAATATATAACCAACTATGTATTATATAACTCCCTGATTTTTTTATTACCTATAAACAAAACACTCCTTGAATAATAAAAAAGAATTATGAATATCATGATTTCTGTATTAGGTACATAGTAAACTCTAAACTAAAGCTTTATAATCCAAAATATAATAAGTTAAATTCTAACAACTAAACAGCATAATTTTAACCAAAACAATTAAGCCTCTCAATAAATAATTTAACAAATTACAAATAACTCGATCAACTGAGGTTTATATATTATTTCTTTTTAAATAATCTTAACCAATAATTTCTTTTTTATTTTTAGTTAGACTTTTCTGAAGTCTCATAGTTTAAATATAAATTAAGTTATAATTTTTCATTATAGCTTATCAAGAACTTAAAGAAAAAAGATAACATATGAGATTAGTTCCAGAGGAATAAAAGACGACGAAGATAAACTAGTAAACGAACCAGAAGAAATAAAAAAAAATTGGATGAATCGTTTTGAAAATTTGTTGAATGTAGAACAGAGTAGTAAACTGCAACAAACGGAATTTGATATGTTAGAAAATGAAGATCATATTTTGGAATAATGGCTGAGAATAGAAATATAGAATAGAAATCGCAGATATTGCATATTCAGATTTGTGAGATGGTAAAAAAATAGAACGTGGAATCCGTGGAATAAGTGAAGACTAGATGAAGAGAGAACTTAGAGAACTAAACTCCCTCTAGAAATGGATCTTGTAAGTCCAAAGATCAGCTTTATTCTATTGAATGTAATTCTAATAATTTAAAAAATACTGTTTGGTGGGGGTTCGATACTGTTCTTTACAAAGGTAAACTAGCTTTTGCCAGTGACTTCCATAATGCCATAAAAAGTCAGAGCTGTAAACTCCAATAAAATCAATCAAATGGAAATTAAAAATTAGGTATATAAACATGTTAAAATTCTTGTTATAAATGGTGGGTATTTGGCTAATATTAAATTTGCGTTATTGCTTAGGCTAAGGGAGGGGTTTAAACCCCCCCCCCCTTATATACTACTCGTGGCTGGTAGTTTTTCTTCGGAGGATGTTAGTATTGTGTTTTTTGTCCCTTCGAGGTCTTCAACGGAAAACAAAAAATATTTAGAAATTATGGAACTAAAATTTTCAATTTGAGTTTACTGTTTTATTTTCATATTATGTTAATTATGCGTTAAATGCTCATTGTTCAATATGTGTGGATACTCACGTTCTGAAATTTAAATGCTGTACACATGAATATTGTTTCTTGATTATGTCAATAAAAAATGTACAACGTTTACTGTTTAAGTACATGCAAATATAATTTCTATATGTATCATATTACAAACACACTGCTATATTTAATAATTTTAATATTGCTTCAATACTTACATAAGCTACTTTCGTTCATTAAGAAAACAAATCACGGCCCATCGGTGTCAAACTTCGTTAGAACTTACAAAATTAAAATAATATAATCATGTCTACGTATTTGCGAGAGATTCTAATAATACAGTACATCCAATATGCCATCTTTCTTATCCAGCTTTCCTATTGCCCTACCATTCCAGTTCTTGAGGTTATGTATTTCATGAATAAAAATTAATTTATAAGACAAATGATGATAAAAATTATTTAAAAAAAATCATAGCTATGTATTTACTTCTTCCACAAAACATATCCAAGGTAGCGCCTTCAGCATAGTATACATGCAGATAGTAATCAGTCGAGTATGGACTTTTAAGCATAAAAAATCATGAAAATAGCGCTTAAAATAGCAAAAAAATTGCCATTATACGCATAATAATATGCATTCAAAGTAAATATAATAACTATAATTAAGCATTTTATTAATTTTTTTTAAATATAATTTATTTTAAAAGCAACACAATAAAAAAGTATCAAAAAATATGTAATTACTGATGGGCATCATATCAAAAAATGCAATTTTTAAATGTTCTTCTAAATTTTCCATTAAAAATTTATGATTCCATGTGAAAGCATCGAAAACAAAAACACCGAAAGTCAAAATCCCGAAGTCAAAGCACAGAAAACAAAAGCTCCGAAAGTCAAAATCGCTGAAAACAACAGTACCAAAATGCAAAAAATAGGCACCTATTTTTATGTAATTATTGCAATTTTTTTATCGAAAATGTATGCTAAAATAAGCACATAAAATACTTAAAAATAAATCTAAGCATAAAATTATCAAAATAACCATAAAAAATGTAGCGTCAAGTGACTTATTTTTTTCTTATAACAATTACACTTCTGCTATCAATGTTTATGTATAGCAAATTTTCTAAAAATCCGTACTCTAGTAATGAGATTAAATTATATATATCCAATATAATAAGGTTATAAAATTTTTATTAATTAAATTTTTATTATTAACATTTTGTCCTAACAAATATGTACATTATATATTATGAAGAGTAATATAATTTCTTAGATTTATTTCTAATTTGCTTTATATGAAAAACATAGTTATATTAAAATATAATAAATTATTTGAATGATTATTATTTTACAAAATATTTTTTTTATTTAACTAGGATTTCGTTACTGTTTACTCATTAAACGAGCGCTCTAGTTAAAGATTTCAACTACTTCAAGTTGGGTGCGGTTTTATAAGAAATTATATATAAAATTAAATACCTAAATATATATGTATTTTGTTAATTCATGCTGACATAAGCAAATTTAAATTTTTAAGCTGACATATTAATAATAAATTAAAATCAATAGAACAATGGCAAAATAATCTGCACTTCTAAAACATTCCTATTATGCAATTAATCAAATTTTAAAAAATTCACATATAATTTTAAATGCAGTTTATTAAAGTATACCTAACGCAAGTATATATAAATTTAAACAATTTTCAGACAAGCAATTTTATAAAATCAATATTTTCCAATTTATAAATAAATATATAATATTTAATACATTATAATAGTAATTTAAATAATTTTCTTAAAAGTCACACAAGTAAAGTTCTACTCTACATTTGTAAACATTTCACTTTTGCAGCATTATTTAATTTATTAACGAACAATACGTGCAGACGAAATTAATAATCCCCTTCTATTTAATAGTGTAATATAAAATTAACTACATCTTATAGGGAGTAATTATATTTTACAAAAACATTTATAAAGCTTTAATTAATCTTATAATAATTAAAAAGAACGAAATTTATACAATAAATAAAATTTGCATTAAGCGATACCCACAGGAATTATAACAGATGACCATTGTTTATAAAATTAATCTACAAAGAAAACAGAAAGAAAGTAGAATAAATTATGTGGAAATAATAAATAAGCGAAGTGATACTTATATGCATTTATAAATTTTTTTTTAGTAATTATTTAAAATATCCCAAAATTGATGTCAAAGAAATAATTAAAATAATATTAATAAGTAAATAAAATATTTATAATTTAAAATGATAATATTTTTATCTTCCGAATCCGAAAGTGTGCACAATATTTAATATTTCAATATACTGTTGTGTGGTATATCAAAACAACGTAAGATTACTGTTTACTTTGAATAAAAATATTTTAATCGTATGAAAAATATCGAAAGCACCAAAAATAATAATTTTTCGTTTTATGAGAGTTTTAACTCTTACTTTTTTTAAATTTTATATTAGCTATGCAAAAGTTATGGGTAAGAAAATTAAATAATAGTTACTGATCAAATAAATTCCTACTAAATAATATTGCAACTTGAAAAACAAATATACTTTCACAGTCTGCTTAAGGTACTAAGTTTACGAACAAGAATAGGTTGTGAAAGGAAAAGTGCGTTTAATAAATATAGCTTAGGTATTTCATTTCAAAGGTATGCGATATCTACTATCCAAACTATTTAATATCAAATAGATAATTAAAACAATTTACAAAGATCTTGATATTTAAATGATAAATTAAAAACTGCCTTAATGTTTCGCAATATAATTTTTATTTGCATTTGTAAATATCGCCTTAATTTGATTTTATATTACATCGAAAACCGAAGGTTTATGCGCTAAAATATCAATAATTTTATTCAAATGGGTACTCGGCGATTGACGAGGGCGGTCTCCAACCACTTTTATTTTATTTCATAAAAGAAACTAGTTCTTGTTTTAGAAAAATATTGTTTTTATTTTGACCTAATTAATCGTAAAGTATTTTTATGTTGATAGTCAAGTATTTAGAGTAGTTACAAAAGTTAATTAAGACCTGGCGCGACCTTGAATTTTAACTTAGTTGATAATTAAAAATAAATTGAGTTCTTACTAAGTGTCTACTGTATTTCTAGGTTCACAAACAATTAACATGGAAATTTGCTAATACGAACGAAAAGCTAAATAATTAAAACGGTGAATCATAATGTAATCAATAAATTAAATATGTTCGTGTTCGTTATTTAATTTTGAAAAATTATGCCATTGATACTGTTATTTCCAATTAAACTAATAATTAATAATATCGATTAAATAATCATTCTATATGAATATAATATTTTTTTTATAAATATAATAATATTATATTTTACTTTTAATCAACACAAAACTTTTAATGCCCCTGCAATTTTAAACTAAAATAATATTTTGAAACCCCATACTGATTAATTTAAATAATTTAATCAATCAAATGTACAGAATTTACAATTTTCAAACTAATAATATGTTTATCCAGTTCAATAAATTAATTCATGAAATGCAATAAATAAACCAAATAATTTTTACATAAAATGAAAATATTACTTTCTAAATTTCAAATTTCGTACACTTCTGATTTTTATTTCCACGTAATCAACAATTTGATTCAGTGTTACACAAATATTTAATGCCATTTTAAGTTTTTCTTTTACATACTTCTTCTTTTACAAAACTCTTCTTCAGTGATAACTTTAAATATAAAATTTTAAATTAGGATAATAAAATTTTTTTTTTTCTATATCAAAGTACGCATATAATATTAAGAAGACAACAAAATGTACCAAATTTATTTTTAAATTTTTCTTTATAATAGGTATATACATAGTGTTTAATAATTTCCTATATAACTTCAATATTTATCAATATTCTATATAATATTTATAAGTTATGAATATTCTAGATAAAATTTATTTATATAGTATACATACAATATACTATATATTTTATTTTGTTTACTATTTACCAACTCTGTAGCTTCAAGTCTACAATATTGTCAGAATAAATCACATTTCAAAACCTGGTAAGGTACATTGGATGCACTGCCAAGATTAATCTGTGAGCTGAGGAAGTACCTCATTAATAATATTCCCCTGTAAGTCTTCTTGGCTATAGCCAAGTTGATCGCCTTTCGCCTATATAATTACAGGTCAGAGCATGACTAGAAAAAATAATGGAATTATCCTGAGTTTATAAACTAAAAAACCTTTACTATAAAAACATATTCTTTTAAAGAAATCGCAACAATTATCTTCGGAAACCTGTATGGTTTTCATTGTTCACATTTTACACTGGATTTCATAGGTCTAAAGTACTCTTTTATCCTCGGAAGAAGTTGGAGATGTTTTTTGTTTCGTAGATTCCTTCTGAAACCATTCTTACAAAAAGATACCTATTCACATTCCAACCGGTAATTTTTTAACGCTTGAACACTTAAATATAATTACTAAATAAAAAATGTTGATTGCACAACAATAATTATCATTAGTGTTGATTTTAAAAGAAACTTTAATTTTGGTTTTAAAAGTTATTATTTCTAATTGTACGGTTTAATACCGGATCAAAGTAATTGAAGAAATCGGAAGTAAAATTTTTTCGGTTAATTGAACATTAATTTTAAATTTGTTTTTATTAATAAACACTTCTAGTTAAATATTACATTAAAATAAAAGATTATGCAAGCAAAGATAGGTAAAAATTCGAATTGTTCAAACCCATTATTAATTTGTTAATTTGTTATACTTTTAAAAATAATTTATCAAGTTAATGATCAGGATCGAAAATTTCGAAGAAAGTAATATAAATCGTTACATATTAAAAATGCTTTTAGTTTTAAATTATTTGCTGTATAGTATTTCCGGAAAAGTAAAAAATGACACTTTGTGGTTACCTTTCTTCGTCTGAATAGGGCGATACTTTGTATTACTCAGATGAAGGAAGTGTTTAATTAAAATTAGGTTATTTTATAGATTACTATCTAAATGGTTATTAAGTTGTTTGTAAATGTACCTACCTATATTTGCTTAAGTACGCGCAATTCATTATTAATGGAATTGTATTTGTGTGTTTGATTTTATGCTTTCATTATTGACAAGCAAATAAATAGCTAGAAATCAACATCAACAGGAAAATGTTGACGTTCATCTTTCTATTTCATTGTTCATATGGATACATACTATTTATAACTAATTCTTAATATAATAAAAAAAAAAGATCCGTCGACTTATAGAAAATTTGTCGACAATAAATGATTTATTTTAGATATATTATATTTTTTTATAAAAAAATTAGAAATTGATATCAATATTTTATTGTAATTTTAGCGTTTAAAGTTTTTTATTTGAATCTGAAAAGGAAAGGAAGTGAACGATTACCTAACATCAATGCAATCGTGCGCAAAATTTATAAGGAGAACGAATACATTTCAAGACTTGGTCACCGACTTGTTAATTCAACTTGAAAAAATATGCACGTTGTAAATCTTTCTGAAATTTTTTCACCTATTAATAAATAAGAATAATTTTCAATTCAGTTGCTTTAAAGGGAAAAACATAATAATCATTATTTTAAAAATTACTTATTGATATTTCATATTTCATTTTATATATTTTTGAAACCTTACCTACTGATGTAGTAATTCACAATAAATTACCGTCAAGTCAAATAATGAAAAATAAATAACAGGACGTAAATACTATCGCAATTCACAAAATAGGTACATAATTACTGCTTACTGAAACGGTTGTGCAATTTTCTTTAATTTCATAATAATCCTGAAGGCACACTTTGCTGAAAATTGCATATTATTTGTTTAAATATCCCAAGATTAATATATACTAACAGTGATAATTAAAATAAAGAATGTGAAATATACCTATGAATATGTAAAACAATATTTACCTTGTAGTTAGTGTGTAATAATTTTTATATTATACTTACTAAAAGTACATTGTAAAAATATTACTCATAACTAAAAATTTAAATACTAAAAGAAAGAAAACATTGAAAAACCTATTGCTGAATACGAGTATTATGGTAAAACTGACCAATTTTGTTTTGCATATATTTAAATCAGTAAAGTAGGTACTCGGATATTCGGATATAATATTCGGAAATATTAGAAATTTTAAATTGCGATTTTGTTTTAAAAACAGTAATTAAATAATATATAATTAAATAAAACAATATAGTATGTCTACGATGACGATATTGCAAAATATCTTTAAACGTATATTTACCAATATTTTTTTAAATTTATTTTATGTTTACTATTATTATTATTATTCAATTCGTTAGTATAACTGCTATTAGTAGTTTGGCTCTTAGTCCAATTAATATATTTTACAATATAAAAGTTTAATTATAAACTAAAAATTAAATCACAATTAATTAAATGTAAATTCGAAAATTGTTTCAAATTATATGCGAATTAAATTAGTAAAACTAAAACTTGAAAATACACAATTACGATAATGAAGAATACAATAATAATTTGTAAATTGTTTACTATTATGTATGCACAAAATTACTAATCGGTTACATAATATCGATTTGATCCAGTAATAAATTAAACTGCAATAGATGAATGTATTCGATTATATTCGCTCGAGTAAATTCATTACTATCTGCAATAATAATATGTAGATATAGCACGCGAGACTGCAGTTTCACTCGGGTTATATATATTACCTATATCTGTATGCTTATAACTCGTGCAGTCAAGTTGTATAACGGTAATTATTTCATATTTGTAATGGAGACCACAACCTTCACTTGGATTTCTAGTTTAATTTTATATTAAATAGAAAAATTACGATAGGTCAATTTCCAACAAATTTTTACTGAAAACTTATCTGAAGTAATACTGTGAAATTGATGATTAGGTATAGGTATTTCAAAACTTATTGCTTACTGCTTAGTGGCAATAATTGCAGTGTTCTTTTACTGCTAAAATTATTTAAGAACATAATAATGTACATTAAATCATGAAAATCTGCACTTCAAAACAAGTTTCATAATTAGCTATTTTCAAGCAAACAGTTAAAAAATAGATTTCTGCGTTTTTCAAACGTTAAATTGATTCAACTAAGTTGAACATTAAATTCAATGTTAAATTTTGATCATTTTTACACGTGTTTCCTACATTTAATGTGCTTACTGTGTGAAAAATGCAATTATATGTAAAAAAAAAGTGTTCGAGTAACGTATTGATTAAATCTGCCAATTTCTGCACAGTTATTTTCCCACATTACAGAACTATACCAAAATTAATTAGAAATAGTATCTAATTATGGTAAATAAAGCAATTAATTGGTCCATAAAATTAAATTAACTATTTTCAAGTGCTTTTAGTAAACCATGAGACTTCCAACTAAATGTTCTATTTTTATTTACTTCCATTTAAATTACAATCGTCAACATTTTTCTTGCACATTAAAATGTTAATGCATTTATATTCATAAATTACAATTAAGATTTGCAAATTATTAAGTAACCTTATCAGAATTTTGGAACCACCAATAAATATGGGTACCTACTCGACTTTTTTAAATTTATTAAAATGTTCCACGGTTTTACAAATGGAATGTACCGGAAATATAATTTTTCAAATATTTTCACCACACTATTATGATATCATCAGGTGAAAATTTAACATCTGGCTAACAAATTATCGTAGAAATTCAATTACAAAGAATTACAAGTAAAGGTGTGATAATAATTAGGCATTATAAAATCAGGGCTCAAAATGAAGTGGAATATATTTAAAAACTGTCCTGGTCTGAAAAGCAAGAAAAAAAAGTTTTTCTACGTAATTTCGACCTTTTTTATCTATTCATGCATAAAGAAGTTACAATGTGTTATCTAATTAGTATCATGCATGAATGAATTAACGAGATTCAGTTCAAATACGTACCATTTCGGTTTGTGAAAATGAATATCGCACTAAGTATAGAGTTGTAGAATTAAACCAGCAGTAGCAAGGGATTACAACATATTTTGAATTTTAATTATAAACGAAAAAAAGTAAATTGTCTATTTTGATTAAATATTGCTTTTTAATCATTACAAATACGATTTAATTAAAATAAAGTGGAAGATAAAAACCATGTGAAAACGTGTGGGCGACCAATGCATCGAAGTAGTTTTTTATTTTACACCAGAACAAAAACTTAAATAATTTTAGAATCATTTTATAATTAAAATTGAATTTGGAAAATCAATCAAAGATAGTTGTTTCATTTATACAATTATAACATATATACAATAACATAATTATCTCATTAATTGCAGATTTGGTGTTATAGTTTGTTAGAAAAAATATTTATTTTTTTATTTAATTTTTTTAAACTAAAAATTTATAATATCAGCTTTTCTTTCATCTTAATCTTGAAGTTCAACATTCGAAGGACTTGATTTTAATTATTATATTATGTATCTACTAAAATAAATTATTTGAAAATTGAAAATGAAGTTTATTTTATTTTTACAAAATTATCATACGTAGTACAAGGAATAAAACTTTATTTACGTTGAACCAGCTGCCAGGGTGACTGAAGGACGACTGTATCAGACCTGTTCTTATGAATTAAATGTGTATTTTTTTGAGTCTATGAGACAAATTTAAATCGCAGTTTGTTCTTAGATTCTTAAAACTTGTAGGAAAACCACACTTATCATCTCCTTATTGTAAACGTGCAAATAAAAGAAAAACCATATTGGTAGCAAAATAAAAATAAAATATTAGCATTGTATTATTATGTTAATAAAAGGTACAGTATAACTATAAATCGAATCATAAAAATGACTGCGTCGAATTTAAAAATCCCCTGTTGATTTCGCTCTCAATTAATTCGCACGATTTTTATTAAGTACAATGGACTACCAGCTGATATATTCAAGCTATAGTGACACTAGTAAGCACCTGTAGCGGCATCGCAAAATTTTGGTTCATAAGTGAAAGTTCTTCGATTCAAGAGTCTGACCAAACAGTGCGGTCAGTAGCACACACACTTCCATTGAGCTTAGTGAATGACAGGTTGTTGTTAAGCTTAGTCAGATCGAGTTAGCATAACAACCCTTAAAAGTAAAAGTCACTTTATAATTATTTTTTTTAAATTTAAGTTTGATAGAATAAATTTTTGCATTTTGCGAAAATTACATTTGTACATAGATAGTGTTAAGTGAGTGAGAACCCCATACGCAATGCGGCGTTTTAGGGGGTTGTGTGTACCCGTGGTGATTGTATTAAGTGTATTTTTCGGAATTACGTGCGGGGTTTCTTCACGGTTACCAAGGACTAGCGCAGGGCAGCTTGCAGCAGCCGCTGCTGCAAAAAATAAAACGTCTGCCGAATTGAGAAATTCGTCGATAAAAAGTACCATATCTTCCACTATTGGACCACCACCGGGACGCGGTTCTACCAGCAGAGCTAGGTAAGTCCAGTTTTGTTAAACTTGAGAAAATAGGAAACGGTGTTAATTAAATTACAAAGCGTGCCATGTTATTACACACATCATGTAGTAAATTACTACAATAACAAATTAACAAACTAACCAATTAAGGTTTTTAAAGATTTGTTTCATAACATTCATTGTTAAAAAATAGCAACAATGTCATTCTCACTAATTTTAAAATTACAATGTAAATACTAGTAATTCTCTTTAAGCGACAAGCGTAAGTGTCCTTCTGCAAATATTACTTCAACATGTAGGTAGTAGAAAGCACCAGAAATTACTTAATACAATTTTGATATAATTAAATTTATTTATCGGCGGTTTTATAATTAAGCCGATAAATTATTACTAAATGTTTTAAAATTCGAAAAACGATAAGCATTAATAGTTGTAGATCTATTAAAGATCAATATTGCAATATAGTAGTCGCATCAAAATTAAATTAGGTACTATTACATAATTTTTTATTACTATGATAACTGATTATCTATACGAAAGGACTAAGACTCCGTTCAGAATTGTCTTAAAATATTAACGTAATGTTAAGAAATCCTCCAATCGAAAGCCATCGTTTTTGAGATCTACCAATGAAACCCGAGCTTCTGACAAGACAGTAAGGTTTATTTTTCAATTGTATGAGAAAATCATAAAATAATTCCCAATAGTTTTCGTTTGGGCCTGCCCGGGAGTTATAACACTTTAATTTTGCCTTCTATTAAATATTTAAAGCAAATCAGAGATTTTCTAAATTTTATTAATTAAAATTCAGTGCACGAACAGACTCACATTTATTAAATTGACATTAGATGTAATATCTATTAATGTTATATTTTATTTAACTTATATTATTCATATTTTTAGCATTATCTTTAAATGTTAAAAAATTAATATGCGGCGAAATTAAATGTTAATCGAAATTTGTATTTACAAACTTTTACCTACTCATTAGTTAAATTAATTTGTTACTTAAATTTTTACAAAATTAATGTATTCATTAAAATTTCCCGATAAGCATTGGACAAGCAATTTCATCAAGAGACCGTGAACTTGGATGAACCGTTTGTTATAAGTACACACCTTTGAGAATACCTTCGGAAATTATAAATACACAATAACACAGTATTGTTTAGATAGCTTAGATTGACTGCTTAATACCAATATAGAAATAATTTTTAATAAATTAGTTTTTAATTTGCAATTATTCATAACATGACATATTCTGCGTGTTAAAAGTAAAGCATTATATTTTTACAAATAGTATTAGAAAGTTAATATTTAAATTTCTTATTAATTTTAATAAATCTACTATATGCAAAAATTAATTTATTTAAATTAGAAGTGATGATTGCAGGTGTCGATTTAACAAAATTATTTCATTAAAATTTTCAATCAAAATTTTTTATTTGCTGCCTAATAATAGCAGCATTATTTGCATTCATTACGAACACCATAAAACAAAAAAAAAGTACAACCGATTAAATAATTCTAATTAAGTATTATGTTAGCCATTTCTGATGCATAATGTATATGTACCACTTGAGTAATAATTACAGTTCGTTATACTAGGTATCCGCCTAAATATTAGAAGTATAATATAATATGTTATAATTATTTACAACAAAAATAGAAAAATGCACAATGCTCAATTAATATTGGGCACTTACCTGTTTGCAATTAAAAATTGGCATCAACCGCATATTTTTGAGCTACTTTTGGCTAGTCGATTTTCTCTTTTGTTGTTATAAGCTTTAATTTATTTATATCTTAAGGGAAAGTTTATAGATTTTAACTTTTTTAAATATAGAAACTTATTATTGTTTTTTTCCACTTATCAAATGAATTTATTGGTGGAAAAATCTTTTCATATTTTGTTCAATCAAAATTATTAAAATTTTTATAATTATAAAAAGCTTGGAAAAAAGATTTTAACAAATTTAACATACGAAGTTATTGAAATAATACCAAGCAAATATAAATTGTATAGTGTAGCATTGAGCTTAATTTAAATATAAACAAACACAGATACACCTTATATTAGATTTATTGTCATATTATTAATATAGTATTAATTGTATTCATAATTATTTTAATTAATATCACTTTCTCTTATGTAGTATGTGTGTATATTCACACAAACTGAACAATTTATTATTATCAGTATTTACTTTCAATATGTATACGAACGTGATTGTTGTAGTTTTTTAACTTTCTTAATTAAAATGAATATGCATTTTTTTATAGAGGAAATGCATATAAAGCGATTAAACCATATAAAATTTGGTGTAAGTAACTGCAATGTGTATATTATAATAAATACTTTAAAATATACTTAAAATATATAAATATTTAACTTGCAGAGGTATGACGGTGAATTCTATATATTATTATAAAGAAAATAAATTATAAGAAATTTTGAAACTTCCGATAACATTGCTTGAGGATGTGAAATAAAGGTCACAAAACTACTGCGCGAAAAAGCGCAATATATTATGTATATTTGTAAGATTTAAATAAAATTACAAAACATTTAAATTGTATCAAACTTTTAGCAGCATTACATACCATATTATTGATGATTATTTGGTGTGAGTACCAAGTATACATACAAATAGTTTAAAATTTAATTCAACTTTTATATTTATGCAATAGTAATTGTCTCGTACGATTAAATTTCATATAGTACATTAATTTTCACCAATAAAAATACATTGTTGGAAAACTGTTAATCATAGATTAAATTTTAAGTAACCTTTGTAAAACCAGAAATTGGTAACCAAATACTTGTCGAGCTTTCGGCAATATTTGTTGTGGTGATCGACTTTTCGTTACTATTATAATGAGATAATATTTTTATTTTATTTTTAGCGATTTGCTCTTTCTATATAGATAAGTAAATATACTATCTAAATGAAAAATTTATTACCGTGTAGCATCGTTGCGCTTGTTAATAAAAATAAATCTTAAAGCAGGTGTGCAAGTAATGTATGATATACATACACAAGTACACACATATAAAATATAACACCCATTCGTTAAGCTTCATTTCCATTCAAATGCGTAACAAATTAGTTAATATTAATGGTAATAATTAATATTAATTAACCATTACTTTATTGCCTGTATGCAATGTAAAGTGAAACCAAAGGAAACTTGGTTTTCGTAACCCATTTCCATCGTGCTGTTAAGCCCCAGCGTTAATAAAAGTTACAAGTGATAGAAGAACATATAATTTTTTTTATTATTATATTATATTAAATGTTTTAAGGCGGGCATAAGTGAGACAGAAAATGTATAGTACTCTTTCTCTCATGCACATGGGAGCGCATAGGAAACAAAAATCAACATAACGTCGTAAGAATTTTCAAAACGAAATATAATTTCTTGATTGTTTTTCAATTTTTAGAATCTTAAAGCTTCAACAACTGTTCTAAAGAAAATTTCTAACCGATCGGATAATTACTTTTAAAAATACGAAAGTTTTCAAAACAGCCGAAAAATAGTTGATACAATTTTACACAGATTTTATTTTTTTTAAAAGTCGTTTTAAATCAGATCGTCTTAAAAATTCCTTTAGAACAACCGCAAATATATTATCCTTCGATTAAAACTAAAACATTTAAAAAATTCGGTTTATTTTCGAAGCAACCTTCGACGTTTCCTCAAATAATTTTCTGATTAATTTCAATATTATTATTGCAGCAAATTTGATTAAAATTTACAGATTGCTAAAATTTTAGTGGAGCTTTAGAAAAGCAGAGAGCGCTGTATTTTTATATGACTTTTGTATAATGAACATTGTATAAGAAATAATTAATCTCCAAGATTTTTTATTATAAATAACTAAGCAATAATATTTTTGTATAATTAGGCTAATAAAAATGTTACAATTTACAATTATTATTCTAGTATAGCAAAGACGAACAATTTTTTTCTTGAAAACAAATCAAGAGACCTGCAAAAAGGTTGTTGGGATTCACGTTCAATTTTTAAAACGCAACTATCGGTAAGCAAATAAAAGGGGAGGAGCTTATGTCTCCCACTAATAAAATCACAACCTTAACAGCTGTGATCATTACTATCACGCAACATACTGATATGGAAATCGAACCCGTGACCACGACGTATTTGAATTATTTTGTTTATTTGAAAATGCTTATTTGAAAGTGCTGTTTAAATAACAAATAAGAATAATTAAATTAGCACAAAGAAATATATTATATTAAATATGTAAACATTTAAGATAAACAATTTAAAAAGTAATTAAAGCAAAATTATCTCACACTGATATTCTTTGTATACAGGATAATTTTTCTAAACAATGCTGAATGAAATTATAATTACTGTTTTAATATGTGCAGAACTTTCGTTGATAATAAATAATATTTTTAATAATGTATCTTCAAACTAATGACTGATAAAGTTAGAGACTGAGAGATAATATCTAAATAATTAGAATAATTGATTAGGTACCTATCACTGGAAATTTACATAATAAATAATATATAATTATTTAGTAAGAGTAAGTTAGTATAATCAGGTCCGGTGCAACAAATTTTGTGCTATTGGAAATTTTTTAATTTCGCTTCCGAAAATTTCTAAAATGATATGTATCTCAAGTAAAACCCAAATTTGTGAAAATTATTACCGCAGTCATACATATAAGTCTATGTTGTTGAATGTAACATTTGTTAGAAAATTATTGGAAATTCACTTATCGATTGCACGAATGTGTTTTTAAATGGAATTTTAATATACCGGAAATCTTCCTTAGGGCATATCTAGGTATATATAAGTGACGTTATTTAAAATGTCACCGGTATTATTATTATTTGCTATTGCAATAAAATACACATTTCGTAATAAATGTAATTATTTGACTTTAATAAACACCGTATTATTTATTATCTTAATATATCATAAAACCATAGATGCAGCCCAAGCGTAGCATATTGTGGACCCTTTAGATGAGGTTTATACTTTAAAACAATAATTTGCATACTTTTCAATGCAATTTCGGTTCTGGGGAGACATATATGTCTCCCTATATATATGGGAGCCCAAATAATATTTTTCACCTGAAAAATGCCTGTCAAGTATGTAAAAATGTATGAAATTATATCGTTGATAATTTGATTTATAAAAAAAAATTTGAAAAAATCAGTTGGTTCTTTGATTAGTTCTTCGAATACCACTCGTAGTTGAAATTATGCAGATTATTTTTGGAGTGAAAACTAACCATTACGTTTAGGAATGCTATAAATATATTTGAAATACTAATATAGAAAATATGGCGCAATATTCGAGTACCTATACAAAAAAGGTTTTAGTTGTGTTTTTATAACTTTCTTTGTCGCTTTACAGCTCTTCAAGCATGGCTTCCGAAAGCAAAAGTATAGTTTGCTGCACTGTTGCGTCTTCACCGAGTATAATTAATTAAATCGAATTTCGATGACCACATTTGTATATCTGAACCGAGAAAACATTCTTTGAATTGAAACCTTTTTTCGGAATTGTGCAGAACTTTTTGATAATTAAACATTTTTTTGATACTGTATTGATCAACGACCTGCCTTTGCAGTGTTAAGTAAAGTCAATAGGTGATCAATAAAATTAACGAAAGGTTAAACACGATTTGAAACAATATGGCATTAGGTAATAAATTGTTAATGAGTAGGTAGCAACAAATTATAGTACGTAATCTATTTATCATAATATAGTCTAATCGTGCTGTCCTCGGAATCTGAAGAATAAGAATGAGATTTTACAATTTTGCAGATTCATATCTCAAGGCTTATTTAACACTTTGATTCATTGTGTTCTCGCTTGGAATACTAGGCAATTTGGTGATTTATGTTTAAGTGCATCATTACACCACAAAGGATGCTATTGTGAATTTTTAATGCCATTATATCATCTTCAACACTTAAAAAATGTATTCTTCTGTCCTTAAACGTTTGTATACAGAAGAAATAGGGAAAATAGACAAATTTATAGTACGAAATATATTTTATAAAAAATGATAGAGCATATTATAGGTAACCTACTTCGATAATAATAATAATCTAACAATATTAATATAGCTCATTGAAGTAAAAAATGTTAACCTTGCTGTAAACTAATTAATATCCGATTGAAGTTGTTATTTTGTTTAACCATTACAGTAATATCGTGCAAACGATATTTCGACATTGTAATCAATGATTATTTTAATTTGTTTTCAATAAGAAAAGATTAATCTGTAATTCACCTGATCTTAAAGGACAACAAATGTTCCGAAGTTTTATACCTAAATAAATTCGAATCCCATATTTTAAAAACTATCTAAAAGCTTTTTCGTATTTGTTCTTAAGTAGATTTAACAGAAATATATATTATTAGTTATCACCAGGTCTGTAAAAACTTCTACCATGTAGTCTAGTAGTATAATTAATTGTGTGTGTGGCCTTAAAAAAACTGCAATCACTCTACATTTGTACAAAATTAAACTTTTTCACCTTCCTGACATCCATTTTTTTGTTAACAATGATTAATTTCATGTACACTTAATTTTTCAAGTACAATCTTAATAAACACATGCTACTATAACTAATTGCCACGTTTAAAAAAAAATTAGCACGTATACCCATTATTTTGTTTTTGAACTTTCAAATTGTTTTAAAAATTTTCGTTGTTCTCGCTTTTCTTTCGGTTTTATAGTCCAGAAGGAAAGTTTATGTGTATGCAAATGCTTTATTTATCCTAACAAAACTTTTTTTTACTTATTTCTTTATACTGCGACCTTACTCTACATCATATCAGTGTGAATGCAAAATTTAAAGTTTTATTTTATTATAAATTAAAAATAATTTGTTTGCAATTCAACAAAACCTTGTGTGAAGGTAATCGGGTGTTTTATATTAAAACGATCAATAGCGTTCATGTCACGATAATAATTTGCTAGTACGCTTCAGATGGAGGATTTTATCTCAGATTGTGTCTGCAATCCTCAATTAGTAAAAATAATTTAAAATATATTTAAATGTTATAATTCATTTTGACGGTAAATACATCAATGCATGCCCCACAACCATAATAATTTATCGCAAGTTGACATTAAAAATTTTAACCTAGTTTTTACTATTGACTTTCTTCTTCTAGCAACAGATTGCATTAGAAACAATGTTTTCAAAATTATATATAATATTTAATTAATTTCTATCAATTTGGAAATTAACTCCATGTGCAGCAATGTTCAAAAAAGTATGTTAACGTAAAAAGCTCCAGAATCAGAAAATAGTCAAAATTAAAATTTAATACTTTTTGTTTCGGTGGCAGAAATCTGTGCTATTAAATTAATTTTCCTCGTATAAAGTAAAAGTATTAAAAGCATGTTTTACTAATTTAATTTAAATGTTACATTGACCTTTTCTAAAATTAAAAAACACATAGAACATTATTTAAGTTATATCATTGAATTTATCTATAGCATTTAAATCAAATTCAAAAATTTAGTAAAATGATATGATTAGTTAAGTGGCCAAAAGTTGTTTGGTAAACAAGGACATTCCGGAAGTCATAAAATTTTATAAATATTAAAGCTAATGAAGAAAGAAAAAAGCTTTGGGCCGACAACCTGGAGATGTTTTTCTGATGATCGGGATGTATCAAAAATAGTCGATTATATAATGTGTGGTATAAAATCAAATAAATTTAGCAACGTAGTAACAAAAAACGTTACATGTACTTAAGTAAAAGTAATATCATACAATAAGTACTGGACGATGTATATACAAGTGGGTTATGTTAATGTATTATAAAATGCGAAGTCTGTATTAATAAATTAACATATTGACAGATAAAAGGGCATCGCAGTGATTAAGTATTTTATGGGCTAATTTTAAGAAGGAAAATATTTATAACCAATTACTTTCGAGTAAATCCATACAAAATGTAATGTAAAAACACATCACCTCTCTCCATTCAACATTTAATATTATTTAAGTCGTTGACATGACTTCAATACTAAATTAATACTTTGATATGACATAAATAGGATTTTTTGACAAATTATATAAATATATGTATTTAAGTGAAAGTTCAATTAAAGATTGCCAAAAATTTTAACAAATAGATTTTAAATAGTATGTAGGTGTTAGTATTATTGAGTATATACAATCAATCTTCTATAAAACGATAACTTATAAATTTTTCATTTCAAAAAATAAAACCAACTTATTATAATTATAATATTAAAACAATGTTGTTTCGAGAAACCACCTGTAAAAAAAACTTTTGTGTTATATTTATTATACATTAGTATTTTTTACTCCAAGTTAGTAGATCGTGAGAATGGTTCTTCATCTTATGGATAAAGAACCTTAACTTAAAAAAATATATAGCAAGTGCTTCAAATAGGATAATAATTCTACTTAGAACATAAATTTTCTATATCTACATAAAATTATTAACTGCTTATTAAAATATGTATATGCATAACCTATAACATACAATAAAAAAACAAAAACAACGTAAATTTATTCTAGTCAATAAACAGATTTATGAGCAAATTTCTCTTGGAGATTAGTAAAAATAAATTTAACGTATGTAAAAGTGTGCCTACTTCTGTCCAAATATTAAAAACATGAATTTTACTTTTAATTGTGATTTGAAAAAATTCCTCGCAGAAAGTAAAATGTTAAATTACTTTCTGAAATGGCCATGCGGCTGTTTTGCCTACTTTTAAAGGAGAAATCCTTTTCTGTAAAATATTAATAATAATTAATTATAGTATGCAGTAGTAAAAATTTAATTTTATTAATATATTATTTTTTGTGCAGTTAGGAACCAAATAAATATTTACAAACTGTAGTGTTAAGATAAATATAATATAATATTTAAGAGTATTATAACAATAAGCCAACATTAAAATTTGGAACTGCTAAAAATTCGTTTTCCTACAAAATTTAATGAATTATTAATATCTTCACCTATTAAAAATAAACAAGAAATTATTTGTTCGTTAACGATAAATAACACCCACACAACTTTAGATAATACCATAATCTATATTATATTTTTAAGTATTTACAGAAATCTTTTCGAAAGCAAAATTCTTTTGTCTCGAGTGACACTTAAAACTCTAATGCGCTTTTATATTGTTTTATTATGCATGGTAAATACAATTGAATTCGTTTACTCTTACCGGAACAATAACCAGTTGTGTACTCGTAGTGGAGACACAGAGCGTTTATTTGATGGATTTTCCTCTATAGCTGTATACAAGATATCTCATTAACGGTGCGGTTTTCATTCATAACTTATTTAATATTTATGTAAAAAAAACAACGGAAATACAAAATTTCACAAACACAAGTTTGATATACTTGGAAATATTTTACTTTAATAATATGTATTTTAAATGGAACATTAATGTTGCTTTCCTGAATCCTTCGTTAATTACCTTGAATATTCGCTATATATGCAAAAATATAAAAATGTATCAGAACAAAAAACTATATAATTCAAAATAACTTTAGTGCCACATTTTTTGGTATATTTTATAATTGCAACTGCACATATTAATATAATACATAATATAATTTTTGTTGAAAATTTATTTTGAAACGCAAGATTTTTAAAAAAATTTACATTTTGTATAATATGGAGAATACATTCAAGTATGGTTTAACAATTTTAAATACACCTTGTATGTTTGACATGCTCTATTTTAAAATACAAAAGTTGATTGCTGCCCAGTAAAAAACTGATTGGTTTGATTATATGATTTATACCGACTGTTCGATATTGCATATTATTATATGCAAGTTTAGTTCAGTTCCGTAAGGTAAAGCTGCAAAATTCGTTACGAAAGCTTTCCTATAATTACAGTGTGATATAAGATCGACTTTAACTTGCATATTTTATTAATAACAAGCAACCTTTTCGGTTGCGTTAAATGAGAAGATGCGGGTCAATATATCTATTGTTTTTTTCAAAACAACAATTTTATCGTTTTATAGTTTTAAATAGTCATAAATTACACAAATTTTCACTTTTTGCTACCAGAACGTCGATTTTATTAGAATATTTGAAAATATGCTATGCATAACAACTACGAAAAAATGTATAATTTTTCGAAAGTTCGTAAATTAATAGCTACAGTCACTTTTCCTGATTTTATACATATTTTTTTGTTATGTAGTTTTCATGAATTTTTCTAATTCAAGTCTACCATCGCAGGCTACATATAATTAGGTTACACCTATCACTTCTTAAAAGACCTACTAAATCTCTTGTGTTAAGTAGAAATTTAAAATATGTTACGCATTTTTTCAACAAGATTTATGTCACGGTAAAAGCGCTAGTTACCTAATGAATTTCCAAAAAGGGATTATTATTATTATTCATAAGTTGTGTGCATCACATAGTTAACATCTTCAAAGAGTTGCCACATAATAGCGGCAAGTGGCAAAATATAATATGTATTTGTTGTGTAAAATACTCCATAAAAGAACAAAAATGCTGAAATGTTTAATTTTACAGTAACGATTTAAAAATAGTAGTACTAACAATATATATTTACCACAATTTTTAAATATACCTGCAATAAATTAAATCTTTGTTAACACCTTCATGTTGTGTCAATGCAATTTTTATCGTATAAAATTTATTGCAGTTTTCAGTTTTACCATAAAAATATTATAGGGTATATTTTTTACAATACAATGTATTGTCTATGTAGTTATAAATTTATATATTTTATATATTATAAATATATTTTGTATTTTGGTATAAATTCTACTGCACAGGTAAAAGTAAAAAATTATACAAAATAAGAATTAATTAAGTAAACAATAAACAAACCAACATAGCATATGAAAATTTAAGGCCTGTACCCATCATTGGCATTGATGACGTCATATTGCAACACCATGCGACTACACCGTTTCAACATACTGATCTATATCAGAACTTCAGAACATGCACTACTGTATAAACTCAAGTTGACATGAACAAATTAAAAAAATAAAAATTGCTATACAATCGTATTTCTCATAATATGCATGTTATGACGAATTGGAATTTAATTTTTATGTGTTGGTAATGATAAACGTCATCAAATTTGTACCTATGACGTGTATTGCTCTAAAATTTACAAACACTATATTAAAGTATTATCTATCGAATAAATCACAGCGACCATTGTGTATTATCCGTGTACTTTTGCCTCGTTCGTTGATACAATATGCCATATTGAAAATGGTACCTTACCGACTTGATGCCGAAAAGAAGTTAGAAAAAATTATGCTGAACGGATATTTCAATTCTTTTCTTATTATAAGCACATTTATTATCATTTAATAGCCACTTACTTTATTTAGTTTGTTCAAAGCTTTTAAATATAATAAATCAATTGTATTTATATGAAATTGTTGGTATATCAATATTTGTTTCATTTATATGAAAAAGTCATGTAGAATTTGCATGCATTAAATTTCTTGGCTTCGGAAATTGTTACAATTCAAGAAAAAGTGGAGCCATCTGATTTAATGATGTCCCAATTATATTTTACTAATATTCATATAAAAAGGAGTTTCTTCAAATAATTCAATTAGTGAACATTCTGAATTTAAGTTGTGTAATATTCAAAAGGCACGAATGTGTGAAAGGTTTAAGTGGTTTCCCAGTATAATGAAAAAATATGTGTGCGGAAAACTATGTGGGAAGTTGGCCAATTCAAGAAAATGTATAAGTGTTTTGACTGATTACAAACAATTTGAATTAGGTACTGCGAATATTTTAATAGTGCAGTGTATGAACTTTAAAATGTGTCGTGAAACGTCAGTAATTGAGAAACTAACATTCCATTAGCATAAAATCTAGATGGCAAAAATGCTACATAGAAATCAAATTTTCTACAACGAAACGGTTACGGAAAAATTCAATTTTCTGACCACACAGTCAAAAACTCGTTGAGATTTTGGAGCGAATTACTACATTCAGTATAATTAATTAGTTAATCTATTCGTTCTGCTAATCCGACATTAATTTTGATTGATAATAATTATTACTCTCGTTGCCAGATATGATAATATTATAAAGTACGTAAAAAAAGACATTTTGTAATATAAAAATACAAATGTTTAGATCTTACGAGAATCTCGTCAGGAAGCGTAATCAATAAATAAAAGGGCAATTAGAAACTTTTACACTTTCATAATGGATATTAGGGTGCGATTATGTCATTGCTATATCAATAACATTTATTTAAAAATTATATAGATGCAAATATTACAAAACAACATTTCACGTTGTGCTGGGTTGCATGGTTAATAATTGTCAATTATGATAGAAAAGTATACAAATAGCTTGTTATAACTATTTTATATAATTATTATGCCATTGAACGTTTCGATAGGTAAGCTAAAAGCACGATTTCATACAAACGTTCTATTTAACTACGACAATATTTTCCATACGAATTTAGTACCTGTACGAAACCTACAAGTTACTGATTTAATTTAACGACAATATCTTGAGTGACTAGCTTAGTTAGTTTGCGAATTCTTATTGTCAGCTAAATGTGGGTTACTTGAGGGCAATTAACTTACATGCAGTGTTGAAAGCAACTATTTTTATTTAATTTATGTAATTACGTGTTAACAATAAAAGGAATTTGCGAGTAAATAGAAGTTCTTGACAAGTTTTAATCTTGATGTTCATATATGGAAAATATTTGTGCCAATACATATTGTTGTATATTGCTGAAAAATATATTCAAAAATTACGTTAAAATAACGTATGTATATCGTTGCAAATACACGTTATTATTTCTGCCGAAAGTTGTATTTTTTTTATTAAAAATAAAAAAGCTCCATTTCAAGGTTACCTATTTATATTATATTTTATTTTGATAATTTTTTCATTGTTATTAATTATTATGTTGTATGCTAATCGAAAATTGAATAATTAATTCAAATAATTTTTATTTACATTCTTTATTAAAATTGAATGAATTTAATGGCTAAAATAATTAAAAAAGTGGTTGTACCAAAGAGGAAAGTTTACCTATGTAAAATCGTTAATAATTGTAATTTAATTATACATTAAACTATTAAACTTATACCTATACTCGCTAACCATGAATAAACAAACAAATTGTAAAATTATTTGACCATAACATTGAAACGCATTAGCTTCTTTAGAGAAAGTTAAATCTTTCGTTATTTGATACATAATTCTCCCATTATTTATTCAATCAATTGAATTAAATTAATTGAATTGTTAAAATAAACGTAAACATTTTAGAACTTTATTTAAAGTAGCAGTAATATTATTTTCAAGAACTATTATTTGTTACCTACATAGTTTGAATTTTATTTGTTCCGCAATATTGCTTTCTAATGTGTCTTTTTTTATATCACGGGCGTCCATATTAATAAAGTTTATATTTTGTCTCTTCTGTGATTCTACTTAACATTATTATTATTATACAAAATTATTTCATTACAAATGCAATTTATTGTATTGCATCAGGTAAATATTCTGGCACCATTGTGCCTTAAGTACCATGCATATTGAGTGACAAAATGATTGGCATGCTAGTGATCACAAAATTAAATTAATCATTTATACCTTTTTTCTTGGCTGCATAAAAATTAGTAAATTTACCATTTATATGCAGAGCGAGAAACTGCTATCTGAGGTATTACTCTAGTTATACCTACCTAATTTCTTTTTTTTAAACCTGTTAATATTTCTCATTAATATTAATGATCGAGGTGTCAACATTAAGCTGCCTTACTTTTTTCTAAGGCGAAGTAACATTTTTAGCATTCAGTTACTTGTTAGTTGTTAATTTGCATAGTTGGTAGGTCACGACCTCCGAGGTCAAGAAATAGTATGTAATATACCATTTGAAAATTTCATTCGATAATTAAAATTACATTTTCTAAATTTCAAATGTTACCCTTCAGGGTTTATTGTGAAATTTCTCCAGATTCGGATAACTCCATAAATATTCTGTATGGAGATAATATTTTGCAAATTGGATTATAAACGCTTAAAACTTATTATACTAAAATGTTTGTTTTGGAATATAGTAGTTAATAAATAAAGATTATGTTGTGCCTAGAGGTATTGAAAATTTTCTTCTAAAGAACTAACTATTTTATTGCATTTTAATTTAAGTAGACCATAAAATAATCACAAATCCGCCAAGAAGTATCTTTCACTTTCAATGGCAAGCCATTAGGTAGGTATGTCTCTATTAAATTAAAATAACTTGGCACGATAATAACATACACACTCAAAATTACCTTAAAGCAAATAAAATACTTAATTATATACTAGCTAACTGTACAGAAGTTTTTATCGTTAACTCATCGTGTAATGGCAAAACTTAATTAATCGACAAGATTAATTATCTAAAATATTTGAATAATTTTGTTTTAATTGCCCACACGCTTAATAATAAATTTAGTAGCAGTCGGTAGATTTAGAGATAATAATAAAGATATGAGATTTCATTTGATTTACTTTTGATTTCTTACCACCTACTTATCATTTATAAATTTCTCCACAGGACATACTTTTATTTTCTTTGCATATTATATTTTATGCAAAATAATTTTTAAAAAATTTCCTTCTTCTATATAATTTTCATTTCCATAACATCAAATTAATATGCATCATCCTCAAACAGATGGTTGTATTGCAACTTTTATATCTATATATATCGTTTATCTAGCAACATGTCATTTTCTTATAGGAAGCTACATGACTAAAATGCAGACTCCTACTTATTAGCATCTTTATTTGCGACTAACGATCTAAATTATATTAATTTTTACTTTCTTTCTTTTTGAAAAAGAAAGTAATAGTTCGATTAACGTGGGAAATTTTGATTTTGAAAAAAGGGAAAAAGGTTTTAGCAGAAGTTCTCAAAAATATATTAATTCCAATGGTAACTATCATTACTTTTATTTCATTATTATATTATATTTAAAACCATATCACACGTACATGGTTGGTATATGCTTGTTTTCTTGTTTTTGTTTAATTTGCTTTCTATTTATGGTTTACTGTGAAATTATTGCTTTATTTTTTAATAAATTAAATAATGTAAAGCTTGATTTTATGTAATAAACATCGAATCTTGTATTAGCACGATGGTTTTCATTTCTAGATCTGTGGGTCACGACAATCGGTACTACATACTATAATAATATCTTAACTTGCTATATTATATGCTTCAGATGATACCCGTAAGGTGGTTGATGTGCTAAAACATGGACAAGTTTTATATTGCGCTAAACACTACTAGGTAATACTTTATTCACGGTCAAAATTATGTATAACATTTTGTAACAATTTCAGTTTAAAATAAATTTATTATTAGCTGGAAAAATAATGTATATAAAAATTTTTCTGAAGAAAACGATCATCTAAAACTCAATAAATTTTCAAATTATAATTTAATATTCTAACATTTAATAAAATTCGTTGTGACACTTTTGGTGCGGAGCATATTATCATTAAAACAAAACAATGCTGATATCTTGAACACGCAAAATAGAGTTTAACATTATTAGCAAACATTGATGTTTGTTAAACATTAGATTAATTCTATTGTGTAAAGTTATTCTTCGGAAAACTTTGATTTTAGTTAATACACATATTTTTCTATCTAATTATTAAAATTTTTGATTAATATGTACGAATAGTATTAATTACCGTGCTGTAATTGCACAAGATACGTACATATGTATTAATTTAATGATGAATTTAAAAAATAAAAAACCTTTCACTTCCATGTCTAAGCGTTGGCAATTATCGATGTCATAATGGTAACTTTACAATCGACTGGTTTTTATAAGTCTGATCTGTATTAGTAAGGCAGCATACATTATGATTGAATTTAATAAATCAAAATTTTCGATGTTAACATGTTGAAAAACAAAAATCATCGTATCGATCAGTTATAACATGTATAGTGAAAGAAACTCAGATGTATCAGATAAACATAATTTAATTTTATAAAACATGTTTATATAACAAAGTATTAATAGGTAGACTTTTGATATTTGGGCATTATAATGCTTAAAATATTTTCAATTAAAAGTATGAAAAGATTGGTTATCTTCATTTTTTTTAAAATAAAAAGGTAAACCTGAAATTTACAGTAAATGATATTTGATATTTTAAGTGAATCTTTTCAAAATATCTCGGTTCAGTGTTACTATCGTAAGATCGACAAATACCTTTAGTAATATACCTATTAGGTAGGTTATTTAAATAAATATTCTGAATATAACACAATCAGCCGTCCACCATCAAGAACTTATATAATAATTATTATTTTACCATGTGAAAAACGGGATAGTGGTATATGAATTATAATTAATGGGTAATTAATTTATTGATTTCTAAATTTCTATAATTTTACAAAATATCGAAGGTAAAATACATATTAATTGGTGCCTTAATTACTTTCCAGGAGTTTTTAGTTATTTAAGTGTAGTAGTGGTAATAATTTGTTAATCACTAATAAATGTCTTCAAATGTTGCAAAATGAAAAATTATCTGATAATATACAGTCTGAAGAATTATAAAATTATGATTAAAATTAAGAAATAAAATTGAAAGTTTAATGGGGACTATAAGTTATTATAACAATTATGATCATTATGTTCACCATATATGAGAATCTGCGACATGTAAATTTAGACCTAATTATTATGTATTTTATAATAATTTTTTGAGAAACAATATTAATACATAATTATATTTCTTTCTGTTATATCGTAATCCAGTTAAACGCATTCGTCTTTTGGAAAGTTTTGGAGAAAAGTGCATAGCAATAAAAAAAATAAAACATCTAAAGTTTTCATTCAATACAGCAAGATTCAATCAACCTAATCTAATTAAAGAGAAATTTATGGATAAAATTAATAAAAACCAAAGTGACTGGTACTTCGATCAAACCAACCACAATATCACCACATTGTATAAAATACAAATAAATCTCGAAGAAATCACCCAAAATATTGACAATGCTATACTTAGATTATTTATATAATGAAAAACAAATTGAATAAATTAGTTTTTAATTGTGTTTGAAGAAGAAAGTGTAAAATGCTTTGGTGTAAAAAAATGTTACGTGGTATTACAATAATAATTGTAATGTAATGAGGAAGAGTGTTAAGTATTCAGTTAGAAAATAAAATAATTAGTATTTTAACAGAAACTGTTTACTAATTCACTTTTAAATAATTTACACATAACTTTGATTAATTGGTGCAATTCAGAATTATTATATTGTAAAGTGATTTGCAGTAAGGAATTTTGACTGTTAAAAGAAATTTCGATTGCTATGCAGCGAAAATTCACATCGGATCTTGAAATAAACTATAAATAAAATAAAAAAAGCTTTTAGTTTTATGATTTTGCATGTAAATACTTAATTAATATTAGGAATAAGTAAAAAATTAATTAAATTATAATAATGCTAATGGTACAATCATAATTTAATTAAGTTGTAATTTTCGTTGATAAAAAGTTGATATGGTTCAGGAGATTTTTATTTATTATGTTCACTCAATGAATCTAAAATTTTTGATTAGCATCGACTTTACTTATTAACTTAAAAGTGAACGTAATTTTTTATAAAAGGTATAAGCTGTAGGAAAAAGTTTCGTTGAGAAAACTTAAATTTTGAAAACAATTTAACAAAAACTGTAACTAATTTTCTGTTTGAAAAGCATCAAACTTGAAATTAATAGCAAACATAAAAAATATAAACTGCATAACAAATGCAACTTTCGCTTAACAAATGGTGCGATATTAAAATATTCAATTTTGTAACGTGAATTGAACTTTTGAATCAATTGAATTAAAGAAATTATCTTCAACAATTTCTTTTTTTTTTATGAAAAGTAATAAAATTTTAGCACAATGTAAACACAAAGTATTGACTTCAAAAATTAATACGGTTACAAAACAAGCAGAAAACCTGTTGCTATTATTTCTTGTATTTGCATTTTAACATTTTAACGTACTACATGTCATGATTAATAAAAATTCAAATCATTTTGTGTAGGTTGATTGAAAGATACAATTTTTTTTATATTCTTGAGGATATTTAAAAGTTATAACATCTGGAAATTCTGAGATGTATCAATATTATTATTCAATAAATTTAAATTAAATGCTCAACTGTTAAATTTGTAAAACGTATTAATTATAAACGTTTGCCATTAGATTTTCAAGACATCGAAGTCCCCCTACTTTTAGAAAATTTGTATTTTTTGTTCTTTAAAATTGGGTTAATAATATATACTGACATCCAAAATAAATAACCTCCACAAACTTATCGACACCTACCTTAACTTTTATTTCCTGCAAATAATCATTGTATATCAATATTTTACAACAAACGTTGGGAAACAATTTATTTCAAGTTCAGCAAATCTCCAAATTGACGGTACACAGTTTTGCGGTTAAATAATAAGCTTAACAGATTCAATTTATTATTTATTTTTTAATTCTTCAGTTTGAAAAATTGTTAAATCGTGTTCACGATTAGCTATTTTGTTATTGTTTATTGTTTCAGAAGGTTATTAGTGTAATAAATTCTAATGAGATTATTTTTGCTTCACTTACATTAAAAAATAATCAAGGTTTAAGTATTCGTAGGAGAACTGAATTTATGACGAATTATTGCATCTAGTTCAATTATTGATCATTATTACAGATCCGTGTTTCGACCCACCAATTACTAATAATTTTTTTAAACAAATTATATTTTATTAGTATTATAATTATAAAATTATGAAACACATTATGTTTGAATAAATTTTCTTAAAATTTATATCAGATGAATAATAAAAAAGGGTACCATTTTAGTAATGCACGATTACTTACTTATTCGGTATAAATTGGGCGTCCGAAAAGTTTTTTTTTGCAGTAAAATTAACTAGTGTGAAGTAAGACTTGCAAATAATATTTGAAATTTGAAAAAAGCCATTAAAAAGTTATTACTACATCGAATTAACTACATTTCTATATTGCTACTATATTAATAGCTTCGTATTTTCGTTCAGAAATTTCACACGACATTATTTCTTTGATAAGCTACTGTAATAGTTGCTGATGACTTAAAGCAACTTTTTTTTTCTAATTATACCTCATAATAATTGTATTAAGAAGCTTTTATGATGAAATCAAAATATGAAATGTCTTTTAAAACATTTTGTCGGCAAAAAAATGTTCCGTTTAATAAATTGACTTTTTTTTATAAAAATATACAGTACAAATTTTTTAAAGCTTTAGCTTCTATGTAGATCCCCCTCCAGATTAATCGTACTAAGCATTGAAGACTGAGTTAAAGGATTGTACAATATTTAAAATTTTTGCAATGCGGTTTGATTCCGTTTATGATAATGTATTGCAAATGTATTCACAAGTTGAGCTTTGTTTTACTTGGTAAAAGTTGCCCTGACCTTAAAAGTTTGCATTTAAGAAAACACGTCCCTTATTAGGTCTACTCAACCTGATTGTAAATCATTTAGATCGAAAGTGAAATTATATTTTTATGATTTAAGGAAATATTATTGAATTTTTATTTATCGGCGTTTTAATAATGCAACTTTTGAAGTGATAGATATGAATAGGTAATTGTTCATTGTCGTTATTAAATCAACTGAAATGGCATTTGGCCAAGAGTAAATGGCAATTTGTTAAGTAAAAGCAAAATTATTAACACAAAGATTATTTTAATTTCATATAAATTTGTTAGTTACTTAACTGTTAACTAGTACAGTATTAACTATTGCAACATTGATTTAACAGCCCATTGAAGAGATTTATAATGCTACCGGAAAATGCGTAGTATTCGTTACGTAATAGTTACACATTTCGTGGTGATTGAAAAATTAAAATATCAAACTTGTTTATTTGATGTTTAGCATAAATTTTGTTGTTGTTTGCATATTTTCTGTCATTATAAAATAATAATTTAATATTTGTAATACAATAGTGCCATAAAATGAAGTACTTTGCTTTTTTAAATTGTTACTTATACAGGAAACGATATTACTGCAGGGAGAAAGTGCAAATAGTATAGTACCTACAATAAGTCGTTTAAAACTAAAATGCAATTATAAAAATTAATCGTGTAACTGAATCTACTTCCTTGGTATGCATGTTGACATTTTTTATAAATTACCACAATATCTGGTAATATCAAACCACCCCAATTTTAAGTGCGAAGCGAAATAATAATAATTGTAATAAATATCTAAAATCTTAATCTTATTATAAATATTCATTGTAATCTGCAGACCGTGAACTTATGCATTAGGAAATTCAAGCTATAACTTACTTTGCAATTTCTATTCTTCCAATAAATGTTTCTGATGAATTCTTAAAATACCTAATGCAAACATTAAGAGCTACTAAAATAGGAATATTATTTAACTGCATCAAATTATTGTTTAGCTACAAATTATTTACTTTCATGTAGGAAAATCTAGAACATTTAAATCTTGAGATTGTATCTAAAAGAATATCCTAAGATGGAATTACAAGTTTTTATCTAATATTACATAGCAAAAGTAATGCATTTCGCTAAATCCGCGATTGAAGTTATTATGTTTAGCTACTTAAACGCGAGAAGTTAGAAACTTCATATGTATACATTGTATTGAAGTTGTTAATGGTTGATATAGCTAATAGGAACTTGTTCAGTTTATAAGGAAATTCAGTACATAGTAAATTTGTTATTTGCTTTAAAAATATGCAAATAAATGAAAATGTATTTAAAATAACTTGCAAATAGTTTAATTTATTTTATTGGATTAGCTTTGCACAACAACGTTATTACTATGAAGTGTGTGTAACTTACATAATCGATATTTTATTTATTTAAAATCAATGTAAATTCTCGTAAATGATTTTAATTTAAAACTAATGTAACGTTATTTAATAAAAATTAAATTAAAATTTACAAGCTAAATCACTTTCTATAATAACTTGAAGTACTTGATTATATCATCGATTTTTGATCAATGAAATTGAAAGAGTGGTCCTCCTGCTAGAAATGTATTTTCAACGAGTAAAATTATAATAAATGATTAAGTAACAATGTGATTTTGTAGATTAATAATATCACTTCAATAAAATACAATATATTCACTCGTTTGCTACCTGTTAAGGTAGAAAGTAGGTCCTGTGTACCTAATGACTTATAAAAATATATATTTTGGTAGTTAAAAATTAATGGCAGGTAACATGTGCGTGCAATAAAACAATAATTTGATTATGTAATTCACGATATTTTTGCTGTTTACTACAATTTTAACTTCAGCAAGTGGGTGGTTTTAAATCGGATTTGAAAAATGAATTAATAATATTCAGCTTTAATAAAGATATTATTTAATCATGACTTATGGTTATCGGTTTTAATCATAGCTTCACGTTTAAAAATTACGATAATTAAAAATTGTCTGCTAGCACAACTTTACAAATTGATATGTTACCAGAATAATTACTTAAACCGTAATTAAAATCAAAACGAAAGTAACAAATTCGAAAAAGTTGCAATTTTACAGTTTTAAAAAGTTGTTTTAAAAAATTTATAATCCTAAATGAAATATCTTAATTCATTATAAATTAAAATGAAACCTAAATATTACTCAAAATAAATAAAAATAAACATTAAGTTATATTGTAACATTTTTTAAAGCTTCTTGTTTTTAAATTAATTTAAACTTTTCTTGTTTTTCATTATTTTTATTGTCTTCATTATTATATTATTTAATTTTTAATTCGTTAACATGCTATATTTTGTAATTGTAACAATATTAAAATCTAAGTCATTTTTTACAATTTTTTATAAGGAAATTATAATTTTCTCCATATAATAAATGTTATCCAGGATCTAAATACTATTTAAAATATATTTTATGCAATTGCAATGTAATTAACTTTATGGTTTTTTTCGTTAACGAGAAATACTGCATAAATAAATTAGTTTTAAAATCTTGTCTGAACATCGAGAAGCTTCGACCAAACACTTTAAGTAGATATTTTATTGAGAAAATATTACTCTTTATGATGCTACATATAACGTAAATAATAATAATATATCGCAGTATATTTTAATGTAGTTGAGCTCCCTGCAAAATACTTGCGAAACATGGTCAACCTGGCAGAGAATTTACACGGACCTTGAAAAGGTCGCTCAAGTTCTATTGCTGGCTAAGTTTATTATATTGATAATTTAAAAAGTTTAACCTAGTATTTAATTTAATACATAAAATTATAATTACCTACTGTCCAAGCTAAAAGAGAATTTAGGTATTTATTTAATAAACAGGAAGAAATTCTTCTTAAATGTCAAACCACAGTAAATTATTGGTGCATTTATTTGTTTAGGGAATATTTTATAGGAGTAATAAATATTTTCCAAATTATTACGTCAAACCATAGTTAGTTTCCACTTAGGTGGGTAACCTCTTCCAGAACACCTTGTCGTAAGCTCTCCTTCAAGTTGTAGGTTAAATATGTATATTCTGGTAGGATGCTAACCTTATAGATGCATAGGCCGTAGATCCAATATACTATTATAGATCACAAAAGCGAAATCGGCACGATTCACTAATGTCAAAAGATTCAATCAACTTGTAAAATTTTTAAACGATCTAAGTTAATGCATTCAAAACACTAATTGAAAATTTAAATCCAACATTGTCTTGCTAAATTTTTGTTATTCCATTCATTTATCATTTCTTCACAAATACTTATAATATACATTTAGATATTATGTAAATTTAAAAAATGATTGATAGCTATCATTGAAGTCAAAGGGAGATCGGGTCAATGAACAAGAATTTAACAAATAGTAAATAGAATAAATCGCTTTTATAAAAAAAAATCAAGTCAAATTATCTTTAAATTATGAAAATCTTTAATATAAAATTAGAATTAAAATATTTTTTATGTATTGATGAATTTAACTTCCTGACACACTGTGAAAAGGTTTTGTTGCCCTAACAAAGATTTCAGTAGCTACTATTATAGCTTCAATAGAGTTTTTTGCTGCTGCAATAAATTTTATACTGCCGTAACAAAGTTTTTGCTATACAGAAAAGAAAAATTGTCGAACCAACTAATTTATTATGAACAGAAAAAACTTTGTTAGGGCAGCAATGAAACTTTGTTGATGCTATAACTACTAGAAGCTTTGTTAAGTAATAGTGTAATATTGGATATTCAGGGGATTGCTATTTTTTCTAAATTATGTAAATGTGAGAATATGTCGTTTCAAATAATTCATTTTAAATTATTGTTGGAGCATTTATTTTAGTTAAAGGTAAAAAAGCAGCTATGTTGAAAACTTAAATGTCAGTTCATATAAAAATTATCAATTTTGAAATACATTTGCTAGAAGATAAAATTTTGTACAAAACATGCGTTGAAATGTATCATTATGGAAGGTGCGTGATTACATAACTCGGCTTGTTGTGCAAATAACATACAAGTTCAATAATGAGTTTTTTCAGACTGCTATTATAAACTACCATTAGTTATACATAACAACCACAAGTTATTATTATAAATTAGCATCAGGGAAGTGCATAAAGTGTATATCGGCAGTTATACAGGAGAAATAAAAATGTCTTATTTTATATACATCTTGGCTTTGGCCAATAAGATTTTCTATACAAATTAATATATTTTAACCGAATTAACTTTGCCACGTGTCATACGCCGAAAACAAAAGCACCGAAAACAAAAACACTGAAAATAAATCAAATAAAAAACAAGGTTTTTATTTATTTTTAATAATATTTTTATATTTTTGTTAAAAATACATATACCATAATATACATATCATATTTACATTAATACCTACATACACATATTTATATTATATTTATAAAATTTGTTTAATAAATATTTATAAATTTACATATTAGGTATACAGGATGGTACAAATAAAGTATGCAATTTACAAAAGTATGTATCTAATACTATCTACTATGTAAAGCTGAGTTGCAATATTTTGTGGTGTTGGAAGGTTTATGGAGTATTTGCGTGCGGTTGGTAATACTTTAACCACTCACGTATGTAATTTATTTAAAAATAAGTTTTATGTATGCTTGATATAGTCTTTTTGAATTGAAAATAATTGTCCCAAATAGTGCCTGCATCTGAAATAAACCAATTTTCCGGTATTACGAACTAATTTGCTTGCTTCTTTTTTTTGCGTTTCTCTAAATTTTTGAAAATGCACTCTTTTAGAATTAAAAGCTTTAAGTAAACAATACCACTAGTACCTGATTTATTTTCGATGGTTTTGTGTTCGGTGTTTTTGGTTTTGGTGCTTTTGTTTTTTGATTTTTTGTTTTTGACTTTTTGGGGAGAAGTACTCGTCCCCAATGGATCCCTGGGGACATCGTGACTTGAAAGTTAAAAATAGTGTTTCTATAACTATTGGGTACTAATATAAAATCACAATAAACTGAATGTTATTTAATATTTTACTGAATTAAAAAGGTAACCGCGAACTATTAAATTCTATTATTCGGGAGATACAGATTAAAGTAGATCCTATTAGTGGGCGTAACATGAAATGTTAATTATATTATTTACAAAATAGAGTATTCCATTGAAATGGTGACAGTGGGATGTTGGCTAATTTATTAAAGCATAATCTGAAAATAGCTACCGCACATGAATGAAAATGAAAAACCATGTCACGAATGACAATAACAATAATTGTATTATATGTTTACGTGGGTTCGTAGTCCGTGTTTCTAAATTTGTCTTAATCGCAAAAAAAGTGGATTCATTAGATATGTTATTGTTTTTTATATTCATTTATTTACATAATGTCTAAATTCACTGTTTGCTTGTATCCGGTGATGCTACTACATTTCTGTTGAATAAAAACACTACAATACAAATCTATTTAATATTTATCGGAGGCAGAAAGGTTTTGATTAATGTCAATACTAAATAACTTAATTTAATCATTATACAACGATTAATTAACTACGCAAAGTATTCAAAAAAACATAACGGAATTAGAACACACAAAACCTGACATTTCACTTTCAAACAAAACTTGGTCATTTAAAATTGTACCTCTCAAGGTTGCTAATAGAAACGTATGGTTAATTTGACTAATTTTATAACCTAATTCCAATAAAATAGTTAATCACAATTATTGCTATTACATTTTTGTAAATTTTTTTAATATATATATATAATATCTATATAAAATGTCAATAATATGATTATTGACCAAGCTGTGATATCCGCTGATTTTGATATTTACACATGGGAAAAATTACCTATTCATTAATGCAAATTTATGTTTTGGCATAATACTTAAATTTACTATTTACTTATTTAAATTTACCTATAAAATGGTTAAAAAATGAGAAATTACTGTTTAGGTACAAATTTCTCAATTTATTAATTAATATTTATTTACCACGTTATTTAATCATATAGGTTGCTATCTCAATTTGATGCTATGTAATACCAAATTAATAATATACTGTTATCGTCACTCATCTGTAATAGTAGTACTATATTGTTTCAGAAGGAGCAAAAGTAGAACCTTTCGTGGTTGCCAAGTAAAACCATAATTAATTGCTTTGCCACCAGAAGTAAAACTTGAAGTTTGACGAATGGCAACAAGTCAATTTATTTTTACGTCTGAAGAAAAACAATAATTTTCATCATAACCTAATTTACCATTTGCAAAATACAACTTAAGAAATGCAAATTTGAAAAGTACTTAATAATAAATTACCAACAATGTAAAATAGATTGATTGTGTGTGTTGCAAACTTCAGTTTTTGCACGTATTCATTAAACCGTATTTGTAAACTTGAGCGAATTAGGCATAATGACTAGAAACAATTTTCTTTTGAAATAACTTTAAATAGTAAACCAGTCACGAATATTCAATTACTGTAAAACGAACAATTAGAAAAATATAATTAATTGGGAACATCATTTTTCGAATTTCCTTATTCACATTTATTTAGGTTAAATGATGCCTTGATTTAATAACTTCATATTACACGATTTTAAAGACCGCGAGGTTGCATTTTAGAAAGTCGAATTTTCTCGAAACCTTATCAAATTTTTTTGGAAAACACAATCTCTAAATTAAATTATAGTAGTAGTATTTATATACATGTTATGTGTAAATAAGTGATTGATTATAATAAATTAACATCACTCGTATATTTAGGTGTAATAAATTAATTGTTGTAGAATGTAGACGATATAGCACTTGCTATGCATTAACATACAGTACGACCTTCGTAAGCACGCCGATCACAAAAATAAATTGATCTCTCACCGTATACATATATTGCTCTACTAGATATAGTAACAATTAATTTTTTCGCTATAGCAGCGGCCGAACTATATTTATGTAATAGTAAGTTGATCACATTAATCACATCAAGGTTATTTCTAGCATGCCATAGTTGACTGGACTTGCAAATAACCAACGCCTTTTCAATTAATTTGTCCAAATGCTATTCAGACCAGTTATCTGCAGATAACTGGAATAAGTTACATATGTTGAAAATAAAAACATCTGAAAGACACAGTTCTGGCAATTTTTTTTCAGCATATCATAATTTCATATTTCATTCCCAGCTCAGTAGGACTTACTCGAAATCCAAACCACGGTATATATAATATGTTGTGATTATTATATTACTATATGTAAATAATTTTACAAAACTAAAAGCTTAGCTTTGTTACACGCTTAATATATCATTTCAAACTGTAAATAACATATTTGATCATAGATAGCTTATTGGAATAGACGGTTTATTATAAAACCATTTAAGATGCTTAGTAAAAAATGCAGCAAAAACCATTACCTAGTGAATTTTCAATTATGCATAAACATTCGGTAATGTGGAGCAACTTTTATTTCGATACATCAATAATAATCTGGAAAGCTCTGAAGTATTGCTCCTAGCTCGTATCTCCACCTACAAATCTGTAATTTTTTTAAATTTGCCAAATTGATCCTAATATATTATAGCAATCATTAAAAAATGTTTATGTGTATAATTTTCTGGTTTAATTTTTAATTATCAAGAACTTTAGTTATTTAATTCTTTAAATTGTATTAAAATGATTTAATTACACGATTTAAAAATTAAATGGCACATTATAGAATGTAACCGTTAATATAGTTACATAACCAATAATTAAAGAAACACTGCTGCGCCTCCAGCAAATATATATATATTGCAATTTTAATCGCAACTAGAATATTTTGATATACATTCACTAACGTTTATAAAAAGTTAATTAACCTTATCTCGTATGCACAAGTTAAATTAATAATTTCACCAATTTAATTGTTAAGCACAATAGACAAAAATGTTAAAAGGTTTGTCATGGATATTCACTCTAAAGAATATTAGATAAAGCTATAATGAGATTTTATAAACTTTAAGAGAGTTGTCTGCCGCTATTGTATGCCTACATAATTTGTGATATTCACAAACAACATTGACAACAGTCAATATTGAAATTGTCAACTATTTCAAGTGCACGCCAAGACCTGATTATATTTTGGCATTAGGCCCAGTTTTCAGTTGCAGATTAAACCAAAACATTTGGGTTAACCAATGATATTTCTTAAAAAACAGCTTTTTAACGCATTTCATTAGTTAACCCAAACTACTTCATTTATTCCGGTTGTTCAGTTGCAGGTTAACCCAAATATTTTTGGTTTAACCTCAAAAATATGGGTTAACCTATATTTTTTTAGTTTAACCACGAATTGGTTCCTCAGTGCAACTTTAGTGGGCGTAGTTTCTAAGTGTTTTATGACAAATGAATTAAAAATCTTAGAAACCAAAAATTAACTTTTAAAATCAAAAACTTGAAAAGTGTTAATAGTCAACAATAGCTGATGTTATATTACGCAATTGGTGCCGTATTAATGGATTCGCAAGGTACATTCACAAAAATAAAATATATCTTATTATAAATATTTCCGAAACTAAAGTGATAACTTTTTTAAGAAGGAATCAGGAAATGACTATCGATTTATTATAAAGAAAAAAATGTTAGAACAAGTGAATGGTTTTGTTAGATATTATAGCTAGATAATGCATTGTAAAAATCCAAATACATAAATAAGTCCTTGTTATGTAAAATACTCTCAAATACATTCGTAATATAAATTAAATACCATAAAAATTTGATAATCAGACTTCTGATAATGCGTACTTGCAAGTATAAACTTGTATAAATAATAGGAAAAACATACTTCTTTATCAAAACTGTATTATCTGTTTTCTTAGTTATGAAATTTATGTACACAAAATTTCTTTCAAGCAAGGTATGAATTTTAAAAAAAGTAAACATTTGCTTAGTACACATATTAAAAGAAAGCGAGAGAGAACCTTTTAGGGTTAGTTATATTTGCTTTAGTTTAAAGAAAACAAGTTTTTCATACTTTTTTATAATTTGTTTTAGTTAATTTTATCAAAAAACTAAAATTATGTAAATAAATTAATGAATAAACATTAAAAAAAATAAAATTTGAAGGCTGCAACGTCCTGTAATTAACTTATATATTATTTGACATTACTCTAGAGCTACCTATCATTTGCCGTAATAAAAACGACATTAATTACCAAATTTGATGTAATTTTTACACTTTTTGCATCGTAATTAAAATTAAACGATGTTAATATACATGTATACAGCAGCATATATTATATGAAACTGACCACTTGTTGTAAACCTTTGAGCAACATTATTGCATTTTTACGTCCAATCAGGAAATTAATAATAATTTATTGCCGAAATCAGTTCCTTAACATTGCCTTGAGCAAAATTTGAAGCTATATGGAATATAGCAGACCATACCTTGAGGAAATAAACTGCATACTATGTTTTTTTATGGTATGGAAAGCATTTAATCTAAAAAATTGTATTACACTAGTAATTTATTTCAGTTACATTGATCATTTAGAACACATAGCCTAAATAATATTTCAGAATTGCATTCTAAATTGAAAGTATGCATGTTCAAGCGTTAATGACAATATTATGTAGGTATATTGTCAGTTATTTATTAAATTAGGTTAGCGCACTAAGTTTTTTAAATTAGTAATTATATGTATGCCTCCATGTACTTTTACTTGGTTATGTCCTATTTAACTATTATTTTTGTTTTAATATTGAATTTATATTAAAGAGTTACTTTAAAATTACTTCTGTTATTAGGTAGTTATCCTTGATGATATAAAATATTTTTAAAGGAAGTAGAGCGTAATGAAAGTATAGACATCAATTTACAGGGCAATAGTTATTCCTTATTACAAAATTTCTTATCTATCTTTAACTACATACGGACATACCTACATAATGTATTCAAAGATTTTTTTTGTTACTTTGTGAATATCGCAATATTTTTGAGATTTTACTGATATTTTAATTAATCTAAGTCAATACCACATTGAAAGTGCAGGTTTATTAATTATTAATTAAATTTCAAGAAAATTAAATTTATTTGCTTCATTTTATAATTGCATTAATAAATCTGAAATCAATAGCTATACAATATAATAATATGTATAATATATTATATGTATGTATTTCAAAATTCCTTTCCAATATAAATTTTTTACTATAAATTTTTTAAAACAAGTTCTGATTTTACAGTGTGGATGGAGATTTTTTAATTTTTACTTTATATATAGTGTTAATAATATAATATCAGTCGATATTCTAGTCAAGGGCACCTTCTATTTTTATCTACGTTATAATAATTTTTTTTAATATTTATTTTTGCATAAACGCTTTTATTGGTATTGCTTACTTACATTATATTATTCAAGCTTGATGCAATACAGGAACTAAACTGGATCAATTTGTAAATGTATAATATATTATTAGATAAATTAGTTAAAAAAAACTAGTAAGTGCTATATTATTTGTATGATGACTAACTAAAGTAATATAGTTTTTGAGATATATTGTTATCACTTTAATACTTAGTGTTAACGCATTCTAAACATTTATAATATAAGGAATAAAGTAAAATATATTTGCCATAATATACCTTTATTATAATATAATTGATGACAGCACTACTTATTGAAATGAATTTAAAAAAAGATGAAATGTAGTAAAAAACGAAAAACAAGCCATAGATGATTTTTTTAAATATTTTTAAAATGTCAGATTGATTTACTAAATACCTTTAAATTAAAAATATTTGTTATTTATTCATATACTTTCAAATAATAAAATAAAAATCTAAACTGACATTAAATAAAAATAAAATCATGATTTGTTAACTAAATGTTTTAAAATTAAGAGATTAAATTAAGAAGAAATACGAATATTTAAAGATAATTTTAAAAGTAAGTAAAATAGAAATGTTGAATTTGTGCAATACCGATATGCAGCAGTCTTGCTAATTGCAAATAATTTGTCATTCTTTTAATAAGTGTAATTCAAATACCTCGGTCATTGCTGGTAAAAAGCAAAATTTCCTTTGCTAGTCAGTGCCAAGTCCAACATAAACGCGGCCTTAATATTAATATAAGGAGTTGACATTTTTGACGACGTTTGAAATATATTCAAAACCAAATTGAAAGGCGATTTAGGGAAAATTACCTCATATAAAAACCACCTTATATTTGGTGATGGATATAAAATTAAAAAACAGTTTTTGATTATTGAAATGTTTTTGAAGTAGTCAACATTCGGGATAAACTAGATATTTTAACAACTTTTGCGATTATAAACTGTTTTTCTTTCGACTAACTTTTTAGGTTTTTAGTTTGTTGATCTTATGCGATAGCACTTTTTAATTATTACTAAATTAACACGACTAGTTTTTATTAAGCTTAAAGCTAACATATTATAAAACACCTAGTTATTGCAAATGAGATAGTACAAAAAATAACAAGTTCCTTTTTTTCTTGTTTGCGTGAGAACCAGATTATGTTGTGTGGTCTCTTATTAATATCTGTAACATTATAATTAATCGCGTAACTACTAATCCTAATATTGACATTTAATGTACTGATAGTAATTCATTAAATTCTGTTATTTCTTATTTTTATACATATTAGTAGTGTAATGTTAGCCCGATGAACGATCAAAAACTAATACAGCAAAATACCAAACCAATAGGGGACAATCATGGGGTTTAAATGCCTAAAATAACCTGCTCGAAGGTTTTAAGTATCACAAAAATACTAATTATTATTATTCAATTATTAAATTTTTTTGTAATAATGCACATATTATAATTTATTTATTATTTAATAGATAATATTTAATATATAATACTAAAGTTAATTTTAAATTAACATCCTCTGCACTGTTTCATTATTGTTCTATATTTATCCTACCAACAAAATTTTACGGTATATCACACTTAGAAAGTTTAAAAGTGTCAATATATTGGTTTACAATTGATTATAATCGCAATAATCAAACTATTATTTTTTTTAATTAAACGAAATTCTTTATTTGGGCCTCCCGAACTAAAAGAATTAAGAAAAAAAAAAGATTGCGTCAGTTAAATGTTTAAAAATTAATAACATAAATTTTTTTTAAGTTTATTGCATTATTTCCTCCAAACCTTTTCTTTTTCTTCATAGAACTCATCATTATGACCCTTTTTCTTTACCTTTACGTCTTAGAAACGAACATATTTTTTATAGTAATGTATGCGACATTTTGTTATTCTAATTTCTAAAAATATTTTTGCGGTAATGTAATCGATGATAAATAAACACATAAATATTAATAATAGTATTCATTATATAACTAAACAATAATTATTATTTATTTGTTTTGCGACTATACTTCATCATGTCGATAGATTAGGCGGATTTAATAATTAAACTTGTTTTATAATCTTTGATTTAAACAAACAATTTACACAATACAGTTCATGTTTGACAACTAGTAAATACATAATAAAATATTGCAATAAAATTAATAGCGCTAAACTATAAATAAGGTTTTTCTTAATTTATGTACTAATTTTGTTTTTATTTCAGGGAACAATATCTCTTCACGATATTCGAAGCAATCATATCAACTTTGGATTCCAAATTGCAAAGGATAGAAAATTTAGATAAAGCTGTAGAACATTTAATGAGGCGAGTCGAAAATTTGGATTCGAGAGTAACAGATAACATTGACAAAACAGATTTCATAATCTCAAAGTTAAAATATTTAGATTTAAAGTTATTCAATGGTGGCAATAGTTACATATTAAACGAAGATGGTTCAAGTTTACCCGAATCGGGAACGGTTAATGTTAATGAAGGTCATGTCAATGTGAATCAAAGGCTTATTACACTTGACGAAAAGGTTGTCGATATCGACGAAAAACTTAAAAATCTAAAAAATCAAGTAGAAAATAATTATCTTCCTGGAGAAGATATTAACGTAGAGGCTAGCGAGAAGAAGCCTATTAGCTTAAATGTCGTAGAAATTACTAAAGCTTTAAACACCGAGGTAATGAATCATGTTTCCAAAGAGCTTGATCAACTTAGAACGGTTACAATCGGTGTAGATCGTAAGTTGCAATTCCATATTGGTGCAGTTACCGATAACTTGAGTACGATTGCTCGAATGGTTAGCGAAGTTCACGAAGCTATAGTTGAACCTGAAGATCGCAGGGAAATTCATATAAGAACTTATCGCAACCACACTACTACAACTCAATCTCCATTTGTTGCACGTGGAAGTAAAATCGATGCTCTTGTAAAACAAATTAAGCCAATAATAAGTGTATCAGAAAAGATGGACGAAGTTTGGGACGTGGTAGTAGGTACCAAAAGTTCGGTTGACGACTTATTGCCAAAATCCGACGAACTTTTAACTCATACGCAAAGACAAGAAAGAGCTATCGGAGAAATTCACAGCGACCTACGGTCGAAAACTAATAAAATCATTGCCAATTTAGATATGGTAGAAAAACGTCTTAAGAAACAAGAAGATGATGTGGCTAACTTAGCACAAAGGCCTGCCCCTGCAGAATTACTATTAGATCCTACCATCGATCGTTTAGTTGAGTACGATCCTAATAGATATAACGTCGACGAATTTTCTGGAGCAACCGATACTACGCTTCCAATAACGTACACCACCTTTCCACCATCGACCATTCAAACAACTACTCCAACTCAAATCAACAGTACCGTGGCAGCATCTTTCCAGACTTCAGCAACCAATTCAAATAAAAGAGCAGACAAAAGAAAGGGTGGCGTTATTTATCCCAATGTTAAAAATAAACCTTCTCCAGGAAATAGTACGTTTACAACAGACTCGATAATAAACTTCAAAGATATAAAGGTAAGTTATTCGTTTTATCAACTTTTTAACTAGTAGAAGCTGTTAAAAAAGAATTAGTGGCATTCCTACGCAAAATTACTGTCGATTTCGATTTTTAGCGTTTTACTTCCGCTATGATAATTCAAAGCAATAATAATTCTTGTTATTGGTATTTTGCAAAAAATATGCAAATTTAATATTTTATAAAATTCTTTCTCCACCAAGAACGACAGGAATATAAAATTTAATCCGGCATCTCCTTCAAATCCCATTTAAATCAACGTCATTAAAGCAATCTTTAATATCTTTAATGCTGTTAATTATGAATTAACCTCTCCAAGATGCAATATATTATACAAGATATTGGCAGCGCCCAAAATTAATTGAAAATAAAATCGCTATTTTAAAATTAAATTCTTTAATTATTTTGCAAACTCACTGAAAAAAAAACGTAACTGTTTAGGACATAAAAAGTTTTTAAATATTTACATTATGCACGATAAAGTAATCGTTTGCATAATTAATTATACTATAAATTAAATATGAGTAAAATTTTCTTTTAAACGCCGACACTTAATATCTTCATATTTTTGCAAATGTATAAAATTGGTAATATCTTCATAATTTTATAATTTTTCTATAAGTTATTTATTTCTTGCAATGATTCAATAAATTAATGTCATTTAGTAAATTTTATTTATTTAAATAAATGTGGAAGTTCTTATGGTGTTTACTCCTGGTAAACAACTATTACTGATACTAGGTAACCGCACTGCTTCCCTAATCCAGATTACTACATTTAGGAATAAAATAATTATATTGATTGAAGGTGTGTAGCCACGGTTCTATAAAATAATTACAATTAAAATTTAAATTGTAGCTTTAAAATCAGTAAAATATATTACATTGGTATATCACCTAGAAATTATCCCACTAGCTGTGCACTCGCTTTGGAAATACAATATTGTGTTGTGCCCTCAATTCTTTTGCTTTATCTTAATTCCTGGTATGTATAATAAATAATATAGCGATTAAAATTTATTGGGCGTATTTGGGTATCATATCAAACGTTAATTCGTGCATTAGAACCTAGCGCAAGTCGCAATGAATATCGGAAATAACTTTCCGAGTTTTTTAGCCTTCACTTACTTAACACGATCGTGAGAGGTAATTATTAGCAATATCAAAATAGATTAATTGAAATTTTTTATAAAGATAATAAATTGCACAGTATAAGGAAATAAATTTTTAAAATAAGTCTACAAAATCAAATCAATTAACATTCTAAAACCTAGTGAGCATAATACTTAATACCCATACTTTTTTTTATCAAGAACTGTAATTAAAAATTAGATTGAATTAGTAGAAATTTGATAAGTTCCGCGGGAAACTTTATTTTCACAATGTTAATACTTCCAGAAGAGTGCATTACTCTAAAGTAGATTTTTACAAAAAAGATTTAAATAATTAATAATTGCTAAAAAATTTAAACTTTACAAAAAAATGTTATCGGTTCTCGTTACTATTACCGGTACCACCCAAACCCACAGGTAACATTGTCATCACCTGCTATTTAAACATTATCTTAATAAAATTAATGAATATTTAATTACAATTTTTTAGCATTGAACCAATAGAAATCAATATATTTCAAAAATGAAACAGTATTAAAGTTACTCGCATTTATTATATTTGTTTTTGTTTCTTAAACTGAAGAAAAATTAATTAAAAGAAAATTAAATTCTCAAAAAATAATATACTAGATATAAATTAATTTAAATAAATATAATAAACTTTAAAATAATAAGTAATTTAATATATAATAGATTAAATATCGTAACCTGTGAAAATATATAATAATTAAAATTAAACGTTGAACAGGTTAATAAATATTAATATATAATTAATATATATTAAATTAATTTAATATATATTAACTTCTTTCTATTCGTGTAACTTCTGCCGAACACAATTTCGAATAATAAGGAAATATAATTTATTATAAATAACAAAAATTACATTTTAAAAAATATACACATACATATATAAACTAAAAAAATGTGAAATTTTGTTATTCGCACAAGTGAATGTGAATATCTGAAATAAACAAAATAATATATAAATCTAAAACAAAAATTTTATATTTTTTAGATAATATCAAATTTATCTCCCTTTCTCCATGTGACAGCTGACCCCGCCCATCTTTTTATACTCCCCACCCCTTAACCCATCCAATCGAAATAAATTTTTCAGGCGAAAATAAGTTTACCATGAACTTTATTATATTATATTATCTGATGAAACTAAAATGACGAATGATAAAATTTCGTTAAATAGTAATTTTTCAACTAAATAAGAATGCCGTGAATTTTGTTTAATGATTTCTATGTGCCACCAGACAAAAAAGTTTGAGAACCATTGAATTAGGATTAAGCTTCAACCAAAACTGAGCTTCTTCGTTCACAAGGTCAATTTGTTGTTTGGAATTAACAACTAATTTTTTAAAATTCATTAATAATGAATGGCATACAAGTATTTTAACAACTTTCGGAAATTTAGTAACTCGCTGTAATATATTACAACACTATAGATATTAATAACAATTGAGTAAAATAAACCAGTTGACAATTTTTTTTAATTACTAAGTAAACCGGTTACTTTTGTTTCTTTACAATTAAATAAAAAAATAGCAATATAAGTTTACCAATGTTTTCTATGTAAAGCTAACAGTAAAAAGGCACCAGAGGTGCAACTAGGGGGCTGGGGGACCCTAAACCTCTAAAATCAAAATTAGTTCTTCCCATAATTAATGGAATGCAGAATTTTGAAAAATTTTAACCTTTCAAAAATATTGCACCTAATTGAACATCCTAAAGTTTTGACTACATCAATAGGTTTTGCCATCTTCACAAGAATGTGTACATATACACATATGTATGCATATTTTGCTAATCTAATAATTATACTGCTACCGTTATAACATCAAGTTGAATCAAGTTCTTGACACAGACCTTCAACAAAGACTAGCAATTGCGCTGCATAACCAATTGTGCATACAAATTATATTATAAATAACATACATGTACGTGTTGGGATTATCTTTTAATATACATCTTACCTCTTACATATGAATGTGTATTGCATAAATAATATGTCATGCAAAAATTATATTTAGTTAAAAATCATAAAAATTTGGAATAATTATTTATATAATTTATTATATTTTTATTATATTTTATTATACCCATAAATGTGTTTGCGTAAAATGTTTCGCACATAGTGGAATTTAACGGTTTGAAACTTTTTTATTATACACCCTATGGCGCAAACAGCAGTTTACGTAAGCTAATGCGAGTAAAACAAGTGGTTCAACAGAGTTTCTTTGCTAATTTATTATAAAATAAATTGATTTTTCAAAATATGCAATTATCGTGTTATTAACGTAAATTATAGTAAATTGTACAATTATAGCAAATTAGTATCTCAATTAATCCTGATGTAAGTAGTAATTAAAAACTTTAATTAACATATTTTTCTTTGTTTTAGGGTTATTCTTGCGTAGATTTGCTAAATGCAGGTATGAGAGAATCAGAAGTATATTATTTACAAATTCGAGGAACAACTTACTGGTTCTTGAAAGTATTTTGTGAACAGGAAATTGCCGATGGCGGATGGACAGTAAGTAATTAAACTATTTTTGCAACGGTTTAATTTGTATACAATTATTAACTATTGGTTTCTTAAGTGAGATCATTAGACAAACAACCTTCATTATCACAAATTTACATAACATTTTCACAACTTACAATTTTACGTAGTTTACAGTAATAAAACATACAGTATATCGTGCCAATAGCTATGTCGTGTACGGAAAAGTTAACTTTTCAATTATTGTTTCTCGCACAAGTGCTTTTTTGTCTTTTTTCTATTTTGCAAGCTTAATATTATGAATTAATCTAAATTTATTACTAAATATAATCGTTTTTAGGTTATTCAAAGGAGAGACGAATATGGAGAACCAAGAGAAAACTTTAATAGAGACTGGAATGATTACAAAAATGGTTTTGGTGATCCGGCCAAAGAATTTTGGCTTGGAAATGAAAATATTTATATGTTAACAAACAATGAAGAATACATTCTTCGTGTAGAACTTGAAGACTTTGAAGGAAACAAAAGGTATTTTATTACTCTTGTTTTCAAAAAAATAAACTATGGAAGAAAGAGAGAATAGAAATAATAACAATAATATCAAGCGTTATTTCAAATAAATACATTCATTAATATGCCTAATAATTTACACATAATATGTATTTGTGTACTTTCAAACGTAATTCGTACTATAGGTACATTAAATCAGTCTATCAATATATTCCTTTAAGTTATAAGGTTCTAATTCAAAAAAAAACTATTTAACTTTACTATTAAAGTAACTCTTGTTTTTTTTTTAATTCAATAGACAGAGCATTGAAAATCTTAAAACACATTATACAAGTGGATAAAAATGTCCCAAATTCTTCCATCCAAAAATTCTTTTGTTATATCAATATTATTAAATTAAATGTACATATGCCTGGTTTAAGCTGTAAAAAGCTTTTTAAATTCTTCTAAGATTGGAAAAAAAAAAGTCGTTATCAAAAGATTTTGCTTAAAATTTTTGTGCCAACTAAATAAGCAGATTTACAAAAGAGGATTACAATGACTGACACGACATATACCGATATACATCACATAAAATATTTTTTTCCAATATGTACAAGTTCAAAAGTTCACATCAATCAAAGATACATCGTATTGTACATACAATAGGTATCTTGAATAGACAACGGTGGGCAGATAAAGATATAATGTAGGTACATTAGTTTTAGTCTGAATTATTTATCTTATTATTATGTTTCTAAAAGGAGACTAACGAAATAGACGCATTGTATATTATTCGATAATAAGATGAACTAAGAAAATTTTTAAATTGCTCCTTCCTCCAGATCAATTTTAAAATATAACAATAAGAAATGTTACAATATATTACATTAAAATATTTACAGGTATGCGCAATATTCTCACTTCAAAATTTATTCCGAAGCTGAATATTATAAATTGGAAATTGACGGTTACGAAGGTAATGGAGGAGATTCGCTAAATGATCCTTGGTATGGAAGTAATCACAGTCCCTTTTCAACTTACAACAGGTAATAACAAAAATAACATATTATTAATTAAGCAGATAAAATACGAAATAACTTTTCCAGGGATAACGATAGATCAAGCTTAAACTGTGCGTCCATGTTAAAAGGTGGTTGGTGGTGGAAATCATGTGGACGGGGATTGAACGGATTATATTTACACGATCCTCAAGATTTAACAGCAAGACAAGGTAATTTTGTTAGCACTCATAAGATGAGGTGATAAAATTTTACAAAAAATCTGTTGTAGGAATTGTATGGTTCCGTTGGAGAGGTTGGGATTACACATTAAAGAAAGCAGTGATGATGATCAAGCCAAAAGGTATAATGAATACCCCAGCAAATTAAAGATACAATAATTATAACTGCCCAATTTATAATCAAACGTATATCTCATTTTCGCACATATGTATAAATTCACCGCATTCGACATTCGTATTTATTTAACTAATAGTATTGTTATAAGAGCAATGCAGTCTAATACCTCATTGAAGGATTTCAAGATTCGAAAAGTATTACCTTAGCTTAATAATTAGATATTATGTAAATTATAAGTAGTAAAGTAATTAATTCCTTACAAAATGCACGCTTACTTTAACAATGTAAATATTTAAGTAAATCGCAGAACTTCATTGTATTAAATCGCATTATATTTTTTATGTTTTTCGTTAAAATAAGATTTCATTTTTAACTTAGAATAAATTACTCTTGATTATAAAATGAGGTTGTAATTAACGTATTTGCATTAAATGGAAGTAAGACTGTATTTGCCTATCGAGAAAATTAATTTTACCGATTGGCTTGTATTGTAAGGTAATTCTATAAGGCTATGGGACGCAGCATGCAATGATTACGTATGTTAAATCTACTTAATCGGAGATGAATTTTGTAACGCAGCAACTCAAAAGTGAATTTATTGATTGTTAAATTATACATAAAATTTATAATGGTTGTTGTCTTTGTAAATATTATTATTTAATTAAGTAAAGTTGTATACGTAAGTAAAATGTAAATTATTTTTTAGTATAATAAACATAAAATACCTATTTTTTAAAACATTCAAATTCTTTAAAGAACGGAAGGAAATCAAGTTTTCATAATAGAAAAATTATTGAAAATTTTGCTGATCTCTATATTTTGTATATTAATCGGTTAGTGTTCAAAATTTTTACATTTATCACAAATATAGCAGATTTCTAAATTAAATCTGAGCGAAATCCAAATGTTATTATTTTTTGCAAATAAAACACAAAACTTTTGCTTCTTTTCCAAAAATGAGTCTACAGGATTGAACAAAAATGCCTTTTTGTTTGGTATATCTTTAAAATAAAACCATATGGCGTCTGGTTCACAACAGCAACTGCTGCAGATCAAATAGAGTAAGTAAATAAATTTAAAGAATGAAATTAAACTGAAATTCAATATTATTTAAACTAATTATTTAAATCTATTGCCTTGCTTCGATGTCACAGGGGATTGTTTCAGTGATTAGTATCAAAACTTGATACTAAAAGCTGGAAATACTATTGATACCAATAAATCAATAATTAAGAAAAAATTCTTTATTAAAAAAATAAAGAAATCTAGAAACACGTGACGTCAGAAATGCCTAATTTGATTTCAAATGGTGCAAGAAGAAAATTCAACTTTAAACAAATGTTATGTTAAAAAATGTAGAACAGTCCAAAGTAAAATAGAGCGTAATCTTTAAAAAAAATGTTTTATTTTATAAACTCTCGGAAATAATCATTTTCGGACCATTGCATTTTCATAAACTGCTATTAAATTATTTTGTTTTCACATTCTCACTGAGGTAGTTGTTCATTCAAGTTCTTCGCTTTTCGTTTTCCTCAATTGTAATTGATTAATACCAACTATTGTATTGAGATCGGGAGGCTTGGGAGGTATGGAATCAGTATAGATCATTTTGCCATTGCCGTTTCGCTGCTAGAAATTTAATATTTAATTTTTTATACGACGGATACATTTAACAAACAAAATTGTTTTGTATTATATTTACCGCCGAACTATAATAACCAATATTTATACCTCACATTTGATATTTTGCTTTTCAAAAATTCCATATTTTAATTAAACAATTCAATTTTAATCTTAATATTAATTCACTGATTACAATATACTTATTTTACATATAATGTTGTGTAATTAAATAAAATGTAATAATTTGTGTGTTTTTATTTTGAAAATTTAAATCAAAAATTTGAAGCGGATAAAGGAAGAAAGGTCAGGGTCAGTTGGCGACGAAGTGAGCGGACGGAGGTCCGATAGTTTGGAGTCCGCAATTCGGGAAATTTTTTTGTAATTTTGAGTTAAATATAGTAAGTTTTTTTGGCGAATAAAAGTGAGATGATAAAATTGTGTTATTTTTTATTTACGAAAATATGTACATTGAAACTTTGATTAGTCGTTCAAAGCAATCAGTTTGAAATATTTTTTTTAAATTTCTTTAACCAATCAAAACGAATAGTTTTTTATATTAGGTTTTCAAAGAAACAAATGATTTTATTTATAAGGTATATTTTTAAAAATAGAAGAAAAATCGGGTAATTTCGACCGGCAGGATAATATCGACCATGGTGGAGGACAAAATCGACCAACAGTAATATTTTAAAATAAATTGTATTTTAACATTTTAATGTTGATTTATACTCACATAAGTCACAAATATACACTGACGCTTTTTCAGCGTTAGTGCAGTCATCATGGGCCCAAGTTCCACAAGAAAGGCACCTCCACCAAACGTCATCATTTCCAAATTGTTCACAAATAGTGCAAATTTCATCAATTTCATTTTTATTTTTTCCAAATAGAGTTTTCTGATTGCCTGTAATTTTTCCTTACGCCTTTAATTTTTCGTTTTCCCCCTTTCTTTGCTTTTTCGATGTTTTATTTTCTAGAATTTCTTTTAATGTAGTGGATGTTAATATTTTAGAATGCTGCTTTTTTCGCTTTGAAATTCTTGGTTTAAATACTGGAGCTGGGCATAGGTCTGGAAAAGAAGTATTAGTTTTTTAAAATTTTATCGTTATCGCTTAAGTTTTCTTCGGCAACTTCTTCTAAAATAAATTCAGAAACAGACGAATTTGATGACAATCTATTACGTACGTGTAGTTCAATCTTCCTGGAACACGCATACCCTCACTGGAGGGTAATATCGACCAGCATGATCGATTTTACCCGAACTAGTACACTTAACCTTAAAAAGTGTGTTTACGAAAAATATAATTTAAAACTGCATCAAATTACATTAAAATTATGGGAAAATATCCGTTGTATCCTAGCAATGTAAAATTCAATACATTTGGAAAATATAAAACTGTCCCTACCTTAATAAAATCAACACAATTTTAGTAAGAAAGGATAAACACGAGCAAAATTGACAGCATACACACAGAACGACTGAATGGCTTCATACTAATCGTATAAATTAAACACATACAAAGTCATCCATCGGCTGGTAGATAAAGTTCGCTCGTATGGCGCCAAGTTTATGAGATTTGAAGCTGGTCGATTTTTCCGACAGTCGATATTCCCCTACTCTCCCCTAACAACATTTTCCAGAAAATAATAATATATTAACTTGCACATGTTTTTAATAATTTGTTTAAAACAAACGAAACAATCCGTAACAAAAGCCGTAAGTTTGGGAGCTTCTTCTTCTTTCCTGGCTCTTCGTGTTCCTTACGTTTTTGCGCATCAGATTTTTATTTATATGCAGGCCCGGATTGGCCATCTGGCAGTTCTGGCAAATTCCAGAAGGGCCGATGCTCTAGTGGGCCGGTGAGCGGCCGAACGTTCATTGCTATTTGGGGGACGATAATGTTTTTTTATGGAAATACGAGAATTATTTAAATCTAATGAAGTTACTGATTTTCTGCCCCAACACAATGGGCCTGTATAATCTGGATGCCAGGGCCGGTTTTTCTTCCCAGTCCGTCACTGTTTATATGTACTACTCATTCTGAGTAGTATCTGAACGAACGAATGAGGAACTATTACTGAATTTAAAAAAAAGAATATCTAGGCCAAAAATGTTCCTTGACGAAATTAATAACCACTACCAAATTCAAACGAATGTAGACTGGTTTAAAATTAATGTTTGTTTTAAACACTAGATATAATTAGCGTCCAGTTAAAAAGTCAAAGTAACGGACTACTCGAAATTTGTTCAACTTTTCGGGTTTTGCCCTCAGATGTGTTACGCAGTTTATCTCTTTCAAATAATGAACTATAAGAAATGGGTGAGACGCTTTACCTGATATATCCAGAAAATATTTCGGATACACTTTGTCAACAACTAATTTCTTTTAGATAGTATTTTCAAAATGAATTACAAAAAATTAATTCCATTTATGAATTAACAGACCTTATATTAATTAAAAATTTTTCTTGTTGTAGTTTTAGTGAAATTGTTACTGCCTGTAATAGATTTTTTATAAATTAAATTTAACTAAATTTAATAGTACTTAATTTGGTTAAAACAACACACTACACAATTAAACCATTAGGTTGCCACTCAAAAGAAAAAAACAATATTTATTAACGCTCGGTTGTTTCTACCTGCACCAGATGTCAAGTTTTCCTGCGTTAAAAAAGTGCCTCTCCTATAGGAGACAAAATCGGACGGAGTCGAAATGGGACGGCGCCGGCGGCGAAATGAAAGCAGCGAAATCCAAGGCGGCGAAATGGGGTGTATTCGTATATTTCATTATAAATTTCTAAAAAAAAAAAAAAAAGTTAAATATGAAGGGATCACCAACCTTATATTATTATGTTATAAATAGAAAAAAAACTATATTTGATTTTTAAATTTAATTTATAAAAATATTTTAACCCTTTCGGTCACTACTTTTTGTTTGTTAAGAAATAAAGCTCAAAATGAAAATACGTAATATATGATTTTTTTAAAGAATTTTTAGAATAATCTCATTTTTTTAGATCATATACATTACATGTTTAAATGACCACCGTGACCGAAAGGGTTATGAAACTTACCTAAGGAATACGTCGAACCCCCCCCTAAGAGTCCGTAGGATTTCCAGTACCCCCCTCTCCCTTAAAAAATGCTTACGTTATTAATGGGCGGCCCTTGTATAAATGAGTATGTTTATCAATTTTTTAGCATAGATATTTTTTAAGGGATCATTCTGGTATAGGCAGTCAAAAAAATGACTATTTTCATTAATTTTTTTAGGAAGGAATTGTTATAAATATTTATTATACATTATTTTTTTTTGTACATAGAAAAAATTTTTATTTTTTTATTTTCACTTTTCTAGCTCATTTTAAAGGTAAGAACATGCACTAGCGATTTGCGTTTTGGGGAATGCGATTTTTCCCATTTCTGATGTTTGATTGGTCAAATTGGTCAACTACCTTCAAATTCGACCAATCAAAACAAAAATCGCATTCCGCAAAACGCAAATCGCTAGTGTATTGCGTGAAACATTGGCATATCTGGGTTAAGTAAATGTGAAACCGACGTATTCTTGTTTTCTATCGCTTTTCTGATAATTACCAAAAAATGATCGTTTATTAATGAAAATTTATGGAAAAATAATCTGATCTACATGACTTTATCATACTTTTAGAAATTTTTTTAAATAATATACATATAATTTACTTTATTTTTAAGAAAAAATTTTTAAAGAAATTTGACCAAATAAAAAAGGAAATTTATAAGAAGAAAAGAAATAAAAATGTTTTTTCTGTACACCGATTTTAACCAAAATCACACACAAAATTTGACCGCACGCATTTTTTGGAAATGATGATTTTCAACTACCGAGATCCCACAACGGCTAAAGTTGCCAAAATTTCAACTTTTCTTTCTGCAGGATTACAACAATTAAAAATTGAAAACGTGATGATTAATAAAGTTTTCTAAACTTGTTTAATGTACTTTTCCAGAAAGCTTTAGAAACTTCCTCTGTTTCTCATCTGGATACGATGAAAGTTAAAAACTGAAGAAAAAAATGTATACGTAGCAAAATATTGAAAGCATAAAAAATATTTGACTAGAGCTCTCAAGAGTGCTGAAACATGAGCAACCAAACTTCCCGAATTTGAATATTAAACAAAAGACAGACGAATAGAGGCGAACTTGGAAATTTTTCTTCGGGTTTTCAAATAACCGACTTGTTTCATTTATTGCTAACCCATTTTAAATATTTACTTGTCTGCACAATAGAATTTAATATTATTAAAATTATTACGCTTAAAATTTTCTTACAAAAATATAATTATTTTTCTGCTTTCGTAGTAAATTTTAGTGCAGTGTAGCTTCTGCTTTATTTTTGTGTTGTTTTGAAACTTGTTGATTGTTTTTATTTTACAACCATAACCTCACAAAGCGACAAATTGATGTTCGTTTCAATATTTCGGATAGTTTACAATAATTTTAAGTGAGTACGCATTTATACAACTATAAGCTAATTCTAACCTATTTTATGATCAATTCAATATATTATTTCTTGTCTTACATACTTTATTTAAGAAATTTTAGATATGGAAACCAATTCAACTTCATTAAATAACGAATCGTCGGATTCTTGTGCATTTACTATGGACGATCGACCGTTGTCCCCCGTACTAAATAGCAGTGGTTCAAGTCAAAAATCGATTTATAGCCGAAAGCGAAACCGACTAAATACTAAAGTAAATCTAATTAACAGATTTTCACTAGAACAAACTCCACCTTCAGAATTAAAACCTAAACACGAGCCTTTAAGTGAAATGCTTAGTAATCCTACATTATTAGACGACTTGCTGTAGGTGAAAAAATAAAGAAAATTAAAGAGATCGAAGAAGCTCGGAGAAAGTTTGCCAATCACTTTTACATTGATCAAAAAAGTTTAAATGAAAACTGTGCGAAAACAGGAATATCGAATACATTAAGTGCCGATTTGTTTAAGAAACCCATTTCTTCAATTGCAAAAAAACCAATATTGAAATCCAATAATTGTGTAAGCACATATAGATCTCAAGATGCAACTTCTAGTTTACAATTTGAACAAACTAAAAATAGTAAACAAGGTGATGATCCTATTTTTAAAGGTTTTCGAACTGGATCAGGAAAGGAAGTCATTGTGTCTCTTGATAGCATTAAAAAACACTCTACTTTGTTTGAAGACATATTGAAACCGGAGGAATTAGATGAAAATCTGTGTAAGTTAATTCTAAATTCTGAAATCACTACTAATTCTGTGTCGCAAAATAGTGGAAAGTCTCAAATTAAAGATATAGGAAACAAAAGTATGTTACAAACTAGTATTACCGACACACAGTTCAATTTAGCAGGCGATATTGCAATGTCGGTAGATATTGATTCATGGGCACAAACTGAATTTGACCCTTTTATTGTTGACGATAAAGAAATTAAAAACCTTGACTTAAATAAAAGAATTGATACAACTTTAATTAAATGTGAGCATGATTTTAAAGGCTTTCGTGAACCTTCATCTAAAAATCAACTTGGAAATTTACATACAACTTTAATCAAACATATAGAAGAAGAAATATCGCTAATTTTGAACAAAACGAAGTTTCCTAGTACAACTAATAAACGTAGTTTATCATCTTTTACCAGTAACCCATGTAAACGATTTAAATTTGACACTGAATCTAATCCACATCTAGCTTCTACAGATAATAAAAGCATGACTAACATCGATGAATTGAAAATAGAAACTGTTTTGAAATCTGCAGATTCCAAAAATTACTTAAATAAACCAACTAATATAGTGAAAGAACATAGCCCACCAGTACCTGAAAAGCTTCAAAAAGATGATCTGTCCGAAGTTTTGATTTCTCTTAAAAATGAATTTTCTTCAACTAATGCCATATCTATTGAATCTGTAGGATTTCAAACTGCGAGTGGAAAGGAAATTCAAGTATCAAATAAAGCTTGGGGTACAGCAAACAATATCCTACAAGAAAGAAATTTACCTAATTTTGATAAAAATAAATTTATAAATAAAAAGAAGTTTTCAATTTCACATGGTAAAGATAATGAAGTACCTAATAACACTAAGACTGCAGTCGGTAATAAAAATTCAACTCCCAATGAATGTAATTTCAAACAACATTCACGAGTTGATAGTTTGGATTCTGCACCTTTTGGTTCGACTGGAGAAAGCAAACCAATAGGATTTCAAACTGCAAGTGGAAAAGGTATTCAAGTATCTAATAAGGCTTTAAGTAAGGCAGGCAACATCCTACGGGAGGAAAATTTACCCAATTTTAAGAGAAAGAATTCAAGTAAAAGTGAAACTAAAGACGATCTTCATAAACCTTTAAGTAAAAATGATAAAGCATCGAGTGAATCTTGGAATAATGAAGAAGAATTTTCTGATTTTGTAGAAAAATGGGTAGAAACTTCAATGTGTAGGAACGATAAAGTAGAAACTAATTTTTCTTCAGGATTTTCTTCAGCAAGTGGCAAAAAGATTGAAATATCTAGCAAAGCTTGGAATAGAACAAGTAACGTTTTAAAAGAAGATAATTTACCTGTTATAAGCGAAAAACAAATTAAAAATAATAAGGCATTAGAAAGCTGCTCTCGTCAAGGTTTTGCTTCGGCAAGTGGACAAAATGTTGAAATATCTAATAGAGCCAGTTATAGCACTCAAAAAGAAAATATTCTTCTTATTCCTGAAGATCAGATCAAAAATGAACCACTAATAAAAGAAGATATTTCACCTATGGATGAAGAATCTAAAAATAATCCATTATTGAGAAATATTATTTACCCAAATGAAAATAAGTCTGGAGGTTTTTCTTTTGCAAGTGGAAAAAGCATTGATATAAATAAGAAAGCATTAATAAATGCTCACAATTTATTAAACGAAAATGATTTCAGTAAAATTCAAGAGAAATCACAAAACTGTTCTAGTTCTGTAAAAGATTTTAAATTGTCTGATGGGAATCTACATAATTTACCACATAAAATTGAACTTCCATCAGTTTGTAAAAGAAACCCAGGACAAACTAATAAAAATATGATAGCACAAAAGAAAAAAAGGATTCCATTTCAATCCCCCATTAAGGTAAGAAAATTGTCTCATAAATATTTTACATTACCATTTTCACTATGTGATAGGAAAGGAACTGTGAAGTTCCTTTTTCTGTTTTTTATCTTGTGATCAAGTACTGCAGTTTTATAAACTTGATTATTTTAAAAATCTCCTTTTCTTTATTTGTTTTTTCATGTACGTAAAAGATACCAGGTTTTCAAAAAGTGTTTCCACATTTTACTTAATTTAACCTGTTACTCAAAACTTGTTGATTTTAGGTAATACAAGGTTAGAGTTTTTTACAGATAATTTCACGCTCTTTAAAAAGCTTATATAACATGAGACTTTATTTAATAGGTTCCTTCAAACGAAAATTTATGTCATGAATCTAAATCGACCCCAGCTAAAGATGACAAAAGTAGTTTTTCAAAATCGAGTATTAATAATTTACATACTCCTAAAAGCGACACAAAAACAAGCACGCTAACTGGAAGCAATAAAAAACGGTTAGGAGTTTCTATAAGCAAACAAATATTGGTTCATAGAGAAAAGTTACAAAGGGCTTCCTTAATTTTTGAGGAATCGGAAGATGAGAAACCCATAGCTACAACTTATAATCAATCGAATATTTATAGTTCAACCCCTGTGAAGAAATGTGTTGTAAACACTAAACTGAACTTAGAAACATCCAACAATGAAAATAATTGTTTAAACAATGTCAATATTACTCCTATAAGGAATTTCGGTGCTCTTAAAAATGAGGAAAAAGATATAGAAGTTGAAACAAAGATTGATTTGATACATGATCCAGATGAGGCTGTTGTTTTAAAGAAATGTAGCACAGTAAATTCTTTAGAAAATATTAATAGGGAGTATCAGTCTTTAGAAGTGCAGTTACAAAACTTGCTTTATAAAAAGCAGGTTCTTGATTCACAAAGGGTATTTTTAACAAGCAACAAAGATTGCAATCATATAAGGTAATATTTTTGGAATCCAAATCTTAAATTTTTGAATCACGTTTGACTTTTAGTCCTAGACATGGAGTTTTAACAAAAAAGAAGTTCTCACAACAAAGAATCTCCTGGAGTCAATATGTAGAAAATGTCACACCTGGAACTAATACTACTAGGGAAGCATTAGAAAATGGTGTATCACGAGTTACGCTAGCTATATCGCCTAACAATGCCAATGATGTGCATATTAATTGTGACAGGTAATTTTAAAAGTTAAATCGGCTCTCATAAAATATTCTTATTAATCAGGAATGAGCAAAGCAAAGGTGTTGTTCATACAGAAGATGGTGCAATTGTTGTTTCAAATTCTAAAAATTTAATCGGATTGACAGAAATAATAACTGCGTTTGAAGTAATGCCGGGGATTGATCCAAAGCTTTTACCAAGAGGTTGGATTTCCAATCATTTTAAATGGATAATTTGGAAATTAGCCAGTTTAGAAAGAAATTTTCCAGACAAATTTGCCAATTTTCTCTCTGTTGAAAACTTAATTCAACAATTAAAGTATAGGTATACGATAATTTCACGTGACCGTGTTGTAGGTACTAACTTTATTTTTGATAGATACGACCGAGAAATTGATAATGCTGAACGACCAGCCTTAAGAAAGATTTTAGAAAAGGATGATGTACCACAAAAGAAAATGATCTTATGTGTTGCTGATATAATTGAAATATCTTCTGATTGTTTTGAACTGGAACTTACAGACGGTTGGTACAGTATCCATACCATAATAGATAGACCACTTTGTAAACAAGTAAAAAGAGGTAAAATTGTAGTGGGCACGAAGCTCATCACACAATGTGCTGAACTTTTAAATTGTGATGACGGTTGTCATCCATTAGAGGTTTGTAAATTTTGAAAAGTACAAAATACCAGCTTGAATATAAATTATTTAAATTTTAAGGTATCCGATAATGTCAGGCTTAAAATCTTTTATAATTGCACTAGACGTGCAAGATGGAATTCCAAATTGGGTTATCAAAGAGTTTTACAACCATTCCCCATAAGTCTTCACACAATTTTACCAGATGGAGGTTGTATTGGATGTATTAAAGTTTTTATTGCCCGTGTATATCCAATAAGGTATATGGAGAAAGAAGCCAATGGTCGTACAGGTATTTTATTTGTTGAAAGAGTAACGGATATTTTAGGTTATACTTTCAGTTTCAAGAAATAAAAGAGCCGAAGATAAAATAGCACAAGAATGGGAAATTGAAAGGGCAAAAGCAATTGAAGCTATTCAACATAAAGTTCAAAGAGATTGTGAAAAACAAACATTACCTGATGTTCCTAAATGTAAAATAGCACTTGATAAGCAGTCTCTGTTTGCAAAAACACACTCTCCTGATGTTTTATTTGAAATGCTGGAAAGCAGTAATGATCCAGAAGGTTTCAAGGTAAGAATAAACTGCATTGATAATACCTAATTTATTGTAGTTTCTCAAAACGTTAATTTTAGAGCATGTTGTCATCAGACCAATTGGCCAAGGTTATGGATTATCAAATGAATTTTTATTACCGACAACAACAAGAGTTATCTAATAGAATGGAAATGGAATTAAGGAATTTAAAGTTTCAGTCTAGAAATGTTACACCTGTTTTAAAATTGTGTGTCACCGAATTGAATGAAAATAATGAACAATCTGAGATTGGCTACACTTTTAACATTTACAAACCAACTGAAGAACACTTGCAATCAATAACTGAAGGATCTACCTTTTTTGTTTATAACGTTATGCCTAAGTAAGCGTACTGCGTTTCAACATCTCTCTTATTTTTTATTATTTACTATTCTAGACATAGTGGTGAAATAGTGGCCAACAATAAGACTCATTTTAAATTAGAAAGTACTTCAGTAAAAGTAAATAAAATGAGAAGAAGTATAATTCCAATTGCTTCTCTTTGTCAAATGAAGAAACCTATGTTTAATGAATTTGATACCGTTGGTACCATTGTACAGTTAAATAAAAATGATAACTCGCAAAATATTTGGCTAACTGATTTTCTTGGAAAGTAAGTACTTATACGAAAACAACAATTGTTTTACTAATTATTTTATTTTTGATAGCTTACTGCTTGTTAAAGTAATTGTTGGTCCTGATAAATGCTCTTTATTCGATAATCTGAGCAAAGGCCACAGCATAGCAATAATGAATTTGATCTTTTGCGATAGTAAAGACTGTTTTGAGCAAGCGCTAGCAAATCAGTCTACTTTAATAACGAGGTACCCTCGACACAGTTTACTACAAGGACATTTATTAGATCATTGCAATCAACTACCAAAGGTAAATATAAACTTTGCGAATATACATTTTGGATAATTGTTTTTTATATTACAGGATTTAACAGACCTAATGAATGAATGTGATAAAAAAATTGAAAAGTATGAAGTAATTGTAAATTCTTCAAAAAATTATAAAAATTCTAGTAATTCATTAATTGAACCGACAAATTTGTGTAATTTATTTGATGATAGCTATGCAGATACTACAGAAATTGCTATGTCTCTAATAGATATGGATCAATTTTTTGATAATAGTACTATTCGGTAAAAGCTGTTATATATTGAATGTTAATGAAAATATCATATGTTTATTATTTAAATTTTCTATTTTTAAATAGTTTTATTTGTTTTTCGTATAATTTTGTTTAACATTTTTTTTATTAAAGAATTGTTTTATTTTAAGTTTTATAAAATCTATTTTAATTCTAATAAACTTTTTTTATTCAGTTGTGTATGCATAATATTATATTATATCAAAATTTATTATATTCGATTATTATAATAAGATTGACTATAGTAAACACCCAAATAAAGATTTAAATTTTATCGAATGTTTTGTTTTATGCTAAGCTTAATGGCCATTTCTCTATTAACTGCATTTTTGTTGCAAGAATTGAATTAGATTCTCAAGATTGGTTATTAAATCAATTAAATGAGTTTGACACCCCTGATGTAAGGAATTTCATGCTGGATTGAGGAGCTCGAAGGTGAACAAAAGTCCTAATTGTTCAGCACACAGAAAAATACTATAAAACAAGAAAGATTTCTAAAAACATAGTAACTCATTTTGGCAGCCATTTGTACTTGTGGTCTAAAATCTGCACCATTTTGTGCAGAATGGTAGGGTTACACAACACCCCACCGTTGTTTTGGCTGCCTGCAATAAATGCATAAAAGATTGTAGTCAAAATTCTATTAATGTATTACTAAAAATGAAAATGTTGCGCACTTACCGGATCTTCAACCAATTGAAAAATATTGGACACAAATTAATCAAAATTTGAAACAACGAAAATTCATATCACAAAAAAAATACCTACCAAAAAGCTGTTGATGTTATGACTACACTGTACAAAACCTGATGGAAGAAATTAAACAGAAGGTTCGAAAATTTCGTGGCCCGTTATAGAAATTTTTTTAATTTGGTATAATATTAGCAATTTATTATACGATAAATAAATATATAGTTTTGAAAAAATAGTAAGAGTAAATCGTTGTCTTTAAATTTAAAATATAAAGTGGTCCATTTTTTTCTGTGACAATTTTTACTATTTTTTAATAGTTCAAGAGTATGCAAAATTGGACGCTCAAGAGTTCGCGTGAATGGAAAAGCTTGCTATAGAATAGTAGAGAACTGTACCGGCTATGACAGAAAATTGTTAAATCGGTTGCCAGATTTACTAGTAGATGTTTAATTAATTTGATTTTATATTAATTTCGTACGCATAATTGATTATAATTAATATAATATTGTTTTTATTCTATTTTTTCTATTTTATTTCGTGTAATTTTTATTATACCGGGTGTTGACTCGAATAGCCGAACATAGGGAATTAACATGTAAAAACTTATTTATGCAAATTCCTGCTTCCCAAATTATTTTAGAGAAAAAATGAAAGACACAAAAAGAATGCAGAAATATAAACTACGTATGATAAAAGCATTAGATAATTTCATCTAACCTTTACTTATAGGGTTAAAAAATGCTTCTAAAGGTTTTAAAATTTTCATTTATAAGCCTGGCCCGGCCTGGCCATGGAAGTTTCCAAGGTAATTAATTTGAAATTAAATTGAATTTATTTCATGACCAGTCTGATAAATGAAAATTTTAACAATTCTAAAAGAATTTTGGACTTTCATCTTCTAATTTCATTTAGTCTACTTAAAGGGTCAAAAATTCTTTTAGAATTGTTAAAATTTTCATTTTTCAGACTAGTCATGAAATAAATTCAATTTAATTTCAAAATAATTACCCTGAAAACTTACATGGCCAGGTTTATAAATGAAAATTTTAAAAACTTTAGTAGCATTTTTTAACCCTATAAGTAAAGGTTAGATGAAATATAATGCTTATATCATCTTTCATTTTTTCTCTAAAATAATTAGGAAAGCAGGAATTTACATAAATAAGTTTTTACGTGTTAATTCCCTATGTTCGGCTATTCGATTCAGCACCCGGTATATATTTTATTTAAATTTTTATTATTATAATTAACATATATATATATATTGGAAAAATCACATTAAGGGCATCCTTAAAATTTTAGAGTAATTATAATTTTCAATTTACCAAATTACAATTTTTCCAATATGTAATAACACAAATTAAGCGCATTTCCAAATTTTTAGAATTTTAGGGCCACGAATTTATAAATTATTTTGGTTGAAGCAGAAGTATTATCAACTAATTAAGATAGCAATCAAATAGAAGTTGGATTAAATAGAACAAACGTTTATTATTTAAAAAAGAATAATGCGAAAACTAAAAATTTTATTAATTTTAAATTATTGGGCTGGTCCAAGCGGTACTGCAATGCCCGGTCAACCCGTGATAGAAGTGGGGCAAGCCCCTAACTTCTATCCATCTCCAAAAATAAGTTTAATATACTGGACCCGCATGCGGGTCGTATCAGATATTAAGCTGATAAGAACAGATACTACACTTTGATCTTAGCCAGAGGCCGAGAAGCGATACTTTTTCGGCGTCACGGGTAGGTTTATCAATACCATTCGCAAAAATTTGGTGTGCGACATCCAGGTAGCGTCCATCTATCGGATTTAATAAATTTGAGTGAATTAAATATTAGAAATATTGTGTTTAGAAAAAGAGTTTAAAAAAAAAGCTTGAATAATAGATGGTATAATACATAATAATAATGAAAAATGAATTTATAGAAAAGTTTTAATTCAAAACAGTTTTTGCTTAAAAAGATTTTAATTTTCAACTTGGATGTTTACGAGATTTTTTCAAGAGAGGGCACATTAAACCTTGCCTGAATAATAATTAAAATTATTAAAATAAAATTTTAATTCATAAAACAAAATTTAATTTTTTAAATTAAACATTTTTTACAAACATATTTTTCAATTATTTGAATATCCTCTCCCAATATTTTTTTCTCGTTCTCAAAATACCGTTTAGTACAAATAGATACTATTAAAACACTTTCTCTAGATATAACTAATTAGAATAGAGAACAAAAATTTTAAAATAATATTTTTATATACCTACATAATATTAAAAATTCGTTGAATATTTATATATTTATAGTAGGTGAAAACTAAGACTCACGATTTTCGTTGAAATCGGTTCATGGAAATTCGCTTTCTTTTTAAATTTTTTTGTAAAAGTGTGATCAAGTAAAATTTTTTTGGGAAACTCAGTAACTATAAGAGATATGAAAATATGGATGGCGCATCCTCGATCTTTTTTTTCGAGATAAGCTCAATTATATATTCGAGTTATAGCCAAAGTACGAATTTTCGACTTTTCGATAAATGTCGACATCTCGCTTGTTTTTCAAGTTATCAAAAAAATGGTAACACTTTCTTCGGGCACTTTTTTAAGTTCAATAAAATGGGCTTAAGAGATTTTAAATATCTATCTCAGTTTCAGAGTTACAACATAAAGTTGTGTTTTTTAAATGGAAACCATAGTTGAAAATAATATTTTTAATAATAATAAATTGTTAATAATAACAATTTTTAGTAAAAAAACAATAAAAACTTTAAATTCTAACAAAAATTAAAGTAAAAATCAATTTTTAATACATAATTTGGTTAAAACAAAATACTACCAAACTATTATATTGACATTTACACCAATTTTATTGTTTTTAATAAAATTTAAATAATTTATTATAGTTACCAATAAAGATTTGAAAATTTAGTGACAGCAACTAAGCAAATACTCGCTTACTGAAAAACAATTGTCAATAATGGTTTGGTAGTGTTTTGTTTTAACCAAATTATGTATTAAAAACAATAGACTACGGTGGGATCTTTACTTTAATTTTTGTTAGAATTTAAAATAAATTGTGATTGTGTTTCACTAAAAATATTATTATATTTAATTTTTCGGTCTTCTATAATCTTATAATATTTTTGTTGTTGTTTTATATAATATCATATTATATATCGTTGAAAAGAAGAAAAAAAACGCTATTTAAAAGTATCATTTTCAACTATGGTTTCCATTTAAAAAAACACAACTTGATATTATAACTCTGAATATCTGAGATAGATATTTAAAATCTCTTTCACCCATTTTATTGATCTTAAAAAAGGGCTCCAAGAAAGTGTTAACATTTTTTTGATAACTTGAAAAACAACCGAAATATTATAGACATTATTTATCGAAAGTCGAAAATTCTAACTTTTGGCTATAACTCGAAAACAAAAAAAGATAGCGAATTCTGGTTTTCATCATTGAGCTTTTCTCGAAAAAAGATATAGAGGATGTGCCATCCATTTTTTCATATCTCTTTTATAGTTACCGAGTTTCCCATAAGAACTATCGAAATTAGCCCACCCTGTACATTGATTATTATATCAGACTGGGGGCAGGGCATAGACGCAAAAGGAGCGAGCAGGGGCGCTTAGCCCTCCCAAAATCACAATTAGACACCCAAAATAAATTGCTTGAAGCCGGTATAGGTGCTTTTATCAGTAAAAAAGATTTTAAATCTACCCCATGATCGAAAAGATGGAATACATACCTATTTTAAAATCTATAAATTTTTTATTAATCATAATTTTTTATTGGTTTTACTCAATTAATTTTAAATAATAAAAGCTTCTGTTATATTGCTTTTTGCACGATCGGACTATTTTGTTTATTTACTAATAGTGTTTCTATGACAGTAAGTTGATTTTACTGGTTGCTAGGACTAAAACGACGGTAAGTAATTTACTTACCGTTTTTAAAACGGTAAGTAAAATAAATAAAATTTCAAATAAAAACACGATTTATTTGAAATTAAATGTACAGTTGTTACAGCTAGAAATAGAAATCGATATAGTATTGCTTTTTTCGGTATTTGTATTAACAGAAAATGCTCGTGATGTAGAAGCACCAGTTGACGATTGTGGTATAGTATCATCAGAAACGCTGCAAGGTGATTCATTATCATCATGCAGAATTTTTTCTGCAAATTGATTTTTGTTCTGAAGGGAATCTTCTACATAACTTTCAGCCACAGTCGAAGATTTCCAACCTCCATGTCTTTTTAGTCCTAAAACATCTACACCTTTATTGGCTAATAATGTGGCTGAAGTACGTCGAAACGAGTGACCAGTGTAATTAACTACATTTTTCAATTTTAAGTATTCAGCAATTTTTGATGGTAAAGTTCCAATTGTACCTTTACCGACTACCTGATTATTGCACTTCCCATTCCGATAATTTAGGAATAAATGTAACGACTTTGCATTGTTTGGCCGCAGTTTAATATATTTCCGAACAATTTCTAAATAATGAATTTTTTCATCTTTTTTATTTATGACAGTAAATGTCCGCTGAATATTTGTTTTCGTATTTGGAATGTTTATAATAATAAACGATTCACGATCGTCTAAATCTTTAACAGTCATGTTATATAACTCTTCCCTTCGACATGCTCCCGCTACTCCTAATATCATTGCTACCTAAAAAAATACATAGTCGCAAACATATTCTCGTATTTTACAAGTAATCTAAATTTACCTTATGGATTAAAAACAATTCATCTGGTGCTTCAATTAAAAATTTACACATTTCATTCTTAGTAAAAACACTGGCCTTTTTAGGTTTATATCCAATATTTTTTCTCTTTAGAAAGGCAATTAATGTGGAAAACTTGGAAATATCAATAGACTCGTGTAAAAAAATAGTAGCTTTCAACATTGAGTATTCGGCCCATAAACTACCTGCAGCTTTCAATTTTCCGTTTCTTTGGACCAAATACGCTAACAAGATTTTTTCACTCGTATTTTGATTCTTTTCCTCACACCATGTTTTGAAAATTTTGTACGTCGTTTCATAACGTTCCCTAGATTTTTCGGGAATTATTGCCGAACGTCCAATATTCCAAGCTTTTTCTATATCACCATTTTCACTTTCAGCATCACTCATTTCGATTTTATAATAATATATATTTAATATACGGTAGATAACTACTGTATTCACAATTTTACAAATGACACCATTTGTTTTTCTTTTGTAAATAAAACCACGGCAACAGAATTAATTCAAATTTTCTACCTACTTCATAAATAACTACAAATAATGCCAATGCAATTTAGATTTGACTTAAAAAAAATTAATTATTTTTTATATTCATTTCGATCGTGCAAAAAATGTTATAACCATCACGAACGGTATGCAATTTACCGGTTTCCGAAAATATTGGAGACTTCGCTCCGCTACGCGTCGCTCAGTCTCCAAACATTGTCGTCAACCGGTAAATTGTACATACCGTTCTAGATACTTAATATACTATTATGTCTTTAATGTTTGTTTAAAGTTGTTATTATGTTGTCGCTCCTCCCAAAATATTAGATCTATTTACGCCTATGGGCAGGGGTATTGTGAAAGTTTAAGCAGTTTAAAAATTTAACTTTACACTATTTAGAACCGATCCACCAGACAAAAACTAAACGAGTTTAAGCTAAACTTAGATTAAACAAGTTTAGCTTAAACTCGATTTGTTTTTGTCTGGTGAAACTGTATCTAGGAGTTCATAGAAAATCTCTAATGTAACTTTTTTTAATTTAAATTAATGTAACGTTGACATCCCATTTTTATTTTTGCATCCCACCCAAAACTGATAGAATGTTTACGTTACACCTCACATTAAATTAAATTAAATGTTTGCATAAACCCACCATTAGTATTCAATTATATTATGAGTCAAAGTTAGAATTGTTTCGGAAAAAAAACTCATAAGTTTTATAGAGTTCCCACTCATGGTTCAAAATAAATTCCCTAATTTTTCCAGGTTTTCCATGACTAATATTGAAGCTTTTCCATGACATTTCAAAGATTGATAAAATTTAGAAATTGCATTTTTTAATAATTTTCAGAAATTAAAGAGCAACTCAAAGTTTCAAAAATGTTCCCTGGCCCAAAGTCTTAATTTCCCTGACTTCCACGTAAAAATTTTAAATTCGTGGACATTCCTTGACAAAATTTGTTCAATTTAAAATTCCCTGACTCAAGGGTTAATCCAGCCAAAATCCATGGAGGGTTTTCTTTAATACACCACTTAAATAAAGTTCACTTGGGCACTTACACTTAATATCCACACGGAATGTACGTATACCTTCCAATTTTTTTTTTTTTATCCAATATTGAGGGTTTTACTAAATCAACATATTTCGATTTTTTAGTTTTATTTTTTTTCTGTTAACGAATAATCGTGAGTTTTACTTCCCAAAAAGTACTGAAGATATAAACAATTCAGAAACTGCAATTAAAAATAATTGGTCACAATAATAAATTTAAAAATTATTACGTTCAAATTGTTTTTTAATACCGTAAATATCAACAAAGAATTTTCCTTCACTCTTTAGTTTTCAGCAAGATAAATAATTTAATAATATATAATTAACCTCATAATATAAAAACTTGATAATATTAAATCCATCTGGAAATTATAAGTCTGTCTAATCTTAATCTTAATCTTAATGATTTGAAAAGGTATAAATTTCCATTAAAGGACGATAATGGTGTTTCAAATGAAGAAAATCTTTCTTGTTTTGTAATTGTCATTGTCGTTAGTTCCATAAAGAAACTTTGGACTAGCGCCGTCCAGCAAATTTTTCATTCCTACCCGCATTAAACATAAACAACAGCTTAATTATGAGATTATGACGAAGTAGTTTTCTACATCCGGTTCTAGGATATTTCACTACGGGATATTTCGTTTGCGGGCTTTTGCTCCCGGATATTTCACGCCTGGACATATTGTTACCACTTTTGATTGGTAAAAAAACTTTGAAAAAAATTGCTAAAATAAATGGAAAATTAATTTATTTATAATTTTATAATAGTAGTAATTTAGGAGTGTTAGCAAAATGTCCGGTAGCGAATTATCCGAGTTTGAAATGGTTTTCATGCATTTTATGTTCAAAATATCTAGAAACAAAATTAAACTGGATGAAATTCTGCCTAAAATTGAAACAGAGACATTGTTCCAATTCCCCTAGTTTTCAAGATACGGCTCTTCAAAAAGCTCATATCTTTTCGGATTTTACCAAAAACAAACTTAGTTTTTAGCTATTGCTGTAAACTTCATTTCCTGTTCATTTGATGAAAAAGTGATGAATAAATGAAAAATGAATAAAGCTAAATTAAATTATGTACTATTTTAAATATTATAAAGTTTTTCCACATTTTCTGTATTTATTTTGTACATAGGTAGGTATATTGGACGGGAACGGGAAGAATGTATTGATTAACTTTTATAGTAAATGAAATTATACATCAAAGTAACATAAATAAATTATTCTAGAGCAAAATAATTCTAGATATTAATAAAAAAAAAAAGATTTGTTCTGTTGAAAATGTTATAAATTGAGCAGAATTGAATTATCAACATCTTTTACTTATGCCTTTATTCGTAAGATTTCCATTAACTATAATTTAATATTTATTTAAATTATTCAATAATTGAAATAATAATAAAATAAATTTAATTTAATTTAATTAAATAAATAATTTATTTTAATTTAATTAAATAAATAATTTATTTTAATTTAATTAAATATTTTAGTTTAAAAATTAAAATAAATTAAATTTTTAATATTTTCCAAAAATTCAAATGCCTAATAAATTTTAAATTAACTTTAAAAAAATTATTTTATTTTTGTAAATAATATGAAGAGCATTAATCTAACTAACAAGGTCATTTCTGTATTTCTGAATATTTTATGAATAATCTCGTCGATTCAATAAAATGGCCTATGCGCCTATAGTATTCTTTGTCTACCTTTAAAACAAGCGAGCACCGCCGCTGTCCACTGATATTAAGTCATAATTCATAAAATAGCACCAATCAAAAGAATTACTGAGAAGTTCTATTACATCAGAATACAATCGGTGCGGTATTATCATTTAACTGCAACTGCAATAAAATTGTGGGTATTTTAATTTAATAGCTACATGCAATTTGTATAAGGAGTGGAAAAAATTTTGGAAGCATTTAACTCACAAATTCTTGAAGTAGGTACAATATCGGAAAAGTGAATAAAAAGTATGTTTCCCGCAGCAAAATATTATTTGTGAAACTTTGTAGAAAAACTAAAAATCTATTTATAACATTTATAATGTATAATTTTTTGAATAACATCGTAAATATTAGTTCCTGTTCAATTTTATCAAAAATTTCCGGTGGCACGGCGGGACGCGCTAAAAATATTTTAAAAGTAAAAAAGAAAAACTTTCCGAGTTCTTAAAATACCTTTCAGCAATTGCTCTTCCAAGGATGTTTTTGGTCTATTGGAGTTATTTCGCAAAGTCAATAAATACTGGTAGGAATTGGAAAGGTTGTAAATAGTACCTTAAGCTTCGTTGAATATTTTATGGAGTATTGTATCATTACGGAATATATTTATAATTACAAAAACTGAAATTTAGATTTGTTAATCAATGCGAAGCCACAAAAACAGCGCTACCTGTGAAGGAAAGAGTCAGATGGGTTGCGTATAAGCGGGCGCAGCCGCAACCGGAATCGTCGCTGCTATGTGTGGCATGTTGCGTGAATTGGTTATACATGTACAATTACATTTATCTAATTATTAATTGCTGTCATGTGTAATTTTCTTCAAGTGATATCATGCCTCTTATCAACCTTGGACTACAGTCACGCTGCTAAGGTTTTAGTCGCGACACAGAGCACTCAACTTGGAAGTAGACAATTTTAGAATGAATTGATTGCAAGTTCCGCGGTCGAACCTCGTGTTATTTATGCAGCTCTATCGGTGCGTTTGTGGCGTGTCCGCTACCGTGTATATGTGTTAAAGGGCATTCAAAAATCCGCCAAAATTCCGGGCCCAACGTATTTCAGTGATAGTGATAGTGAAATGAGCTATAAAGATCGGGGTTCGCCTATATTACTGGAGAGCGGATTAAAATCATTTTTAGGACATCCAGGCCACAATTATCCTTTACTAAATGGTAAGTTTAATGTCCTTGGATCCTTATTTATTATTTGAATTTTTCATTTGTTTATTTAAATTTTTACAATTAGGGGTCGTCCCGAAACAGCTGACCGAACCCTGCGTCACGCGACTGTAATTATTATTATGTATCGGCAAAATGATGTTTGAAATTGTTACAACAATCGCTCATCGTACACTCATTTTGCTGCACAAATTAGCAATGTTTACTTTGTGTTTGTACAAACTTATTACAGTTAATGGATTTAAATTGTCAAATAATAATTTGCCTTCAAACTTGGGCACATGGTTTTAACGCACAAAACGCATGCGTGCATATAATAGGTATCGTGTTAACTATAAATTGCCATTCAAAATTTATTTAAATTCACTACTGCATTTAAATAATATGAATTATGTTTTAGCATTTTTACAACTAGAAGTGAAAAACTATTCTTAGTTGAGCACACGAGAACGTTATTTTTACTATTAGTGACGTCTACATTCTAACGTGGCCTTGTTAAATCGGTCTAAATTTAAAATTGTAAGGTAATAATGTTGCAATAGTTCACTAATTTCTCTCTGTAAATAAGTGCGCTTTCCTCAAAAACAATAATAATAAAGGGCAAATGCGATTTGACGATTTGAGCGAAAGAGATGACGGGGAGAGCATGGCTAATACAATTTATAGCAAGAGCTCTCTCTTGGTTATAAATAAAATTTATATATATACAATATTAAATAAAGGAAATGTAAAAAAAATTGGCATTTTAAAACTTAAAAGCATAAAGGGTTATTTTTACTTTCTATTAGTTTTGACGTGATGCTGCTAATTAGCTGGTCATCAGTATTTATTTCTTAACTTATCTACATCCGCGTGTTAAGGTATCAAATTCAGTGAGTGCCAGAGCGTGACATTTACTTGATGTATTCAAATATAAAACAAGCATAATGCTATTTTAATACATTATCTTGCTTCAACATTGTAGAATGTAAAACATCTAAAATGTTAAAGTACTAAAAAGCAGTGGCGGCTCGTGACATTTTTCAGTGGGAGGGCACAAAATAAAAAAAATAGTTTTTAAAATATTTATTTATAATGAAAATCTATCCTTCTATTGTTTTGGGTTTTGAGATGGGAGGGCACGTGTCCCTGTGACCTTTATGACAAGCCGCCACTGAATTATTTGAAGAATCTGTAGTTTTATCCGCTTCTAGATCTAAAAAATTTGCTGAGTTGATTTGCTTTATGAGTACATTTTTATAAACTGCAAACATTGCGTCTAGCAATTCTCAGAAAAAGATTTTTCTTTGTGTCCCCTGAATGTCAATTCAAAAGTTTCACAAAATTTTATGCACATTATGAAACGTTGTAAAATATGTCTATTTTTGTTTACATTTTCATTGTATTTTTGTTTGTGTGCAATGCAACAATAAAAGTCTCATAATATCCACTCATATTTATCATAAATGATTTTATTAAGTTCTTTTGTAAATACGCGTAGTAGTAATAGCCCTAAAATTTATTTGCAAGTCCGGGGTTGGTTTAACCTTTTTTTAAATAACTATTCTTTCTTCGTGTTTTAAATAATTGTTTGTACTGTACAGAATTTATATCAAACACTTGGTAAAATTTAAAAATAAAAAGAACACAAATCATAAATTAATTAAGCACAAAACCATGGGATCACAAAACGAAGAATTACAGGCAATTGAGACACGTCATATATTAACTGTGTTATGAACCCAACTGATGATAAGAGTCTCTTATGATTTGATTCGTTTTTAACCTGTCGGTTGACTTGAAAATGCATCTTACATGTATAAGTATAGCAACAGGAGAGGGAAATTACCTTGACTGTCTTCGCGTAGTAGCGTTAGCTGATTTTTGGGTGGCGATCTGCGTGACTCTATTTAGAAGTTAGTAGAATGTTTGCACTTTTTTATCCTTCTAAATTTTTTTTTTAATTTTGAATATAATAATTATCAATGATGATAGAATAAACTACAAAATGATGTAATATAAAATTTAAAATACATTTTTTTGATTATTATTTTAAGATATTGTTTGTTTTTGATTTTGTGATGGGAGGGCACGTGCCCCTGTGCCCTTTATGACAAGCCGCCACTGCTAAAAAGTGCCAATATAGGATGTTCCAAAACGAATTCCTAAATCCGTTCGGTTTTGTTTCATTTTTTTTACTTTATTGTACTACTCCGGTTAATCATCCCAATCCCAGTAAGCCCACAATCGTTCGCTCGAGTCGAGTAAATACAGTTCGAATGAAATATTTAAGAAATTGATGAACATGTTGAGAGAATAAGTGTCGATCGAGTAGCGAAGCAAATTTACGGATCAACGGGAACCCCCTGGACCATTTAACCCTAGAATGTTGTAAGCGATGAGTAAAATGAGTTTCGGGAACATAAAATGATGTATTCAGGATATGGATGTTGTCGAAACGAAAGAAGTATGCAAAGACAGGAATAATAACTCGGACACTCCTATGTTACTAATGTAAATTGAACATTTTGAAGCCGATTTTTGTCATATTAAAATCGATTTTACAGCAAAACTTTTTAGACAATTTTTGTTGCAAATTTCATTGTCTTCAATTTTGTTCCTATACATTTTTCTATTTTGTCGCACCGTTTCTGACTGACTGCGACTTAAACAAGACTCTGCAAAATACAAAATAATATTTTCATCTATTACTCGAAAACGGTGAAACGAAATGAAAAAATTAATAGGTATTTTTTTCTTGCAAATTTCATTCGCTACATTTTTGTTTATATAAGTTTTTCTATTTTACGAACCGTTTCCAAGATATAGGTGACAATATTTTTTGCATTTTACAGAGTCTTGTTTAAGTCGCTGTCAGTCAGAAACGGCGCGACAAAATAAAAAAATGTATAAAAACAAAATTGAAGGCAATGAAATTTTCACCAAAAATTGTCTAAACAATTTTGCTTTAATATCGATTTTTTTCTTCAAAATGTGCAATTAACATTGTTAACATATGAGTGTCCAAGTTCTTTTAAGAGTCATTGTGTATGTACATAATATTGTATTATACAAAAAAGTCTCTCACAGAGTTGGTCTTTCTTTTGTATATTAGTATATTGGAAAAAACCGCTTAGACATATATATTATTGTTTTTTGCAATTCCAGCATATGAAGGAAGGGCATTGTCAAATTTGTAACTACATGGAATGTACCAATGTTTGCTCTTTTCATTTTGTATATAGGAGTAAGAATATTTTGAAATAATATACTCATATTAGTATTCCGAAGAAGTTTACAACAGTTATTCAGAAGAATTTGCTTACAGTATTTAAATGAATATTAAATTTACTATAGGTAACCATTGTTAACATTGTGTCATACGTTAAAAACATATCATTGTTTTTATTTGGTAATAGAGTACTATCAATCGATTGATAAAGTCTTAAATTAAACAGGAAATTAACCAAACTCATTTCCGATTCATACAATATGTATTAGATTATACAAAAATTCAGTTAATACATTATAATTTTAAATAAAACATTATTATGTACCTATATAATTAATAGGTATAGTTGCTATTATATACATATGTACATGTTTTCTACTTAATTATAATATAATATATATCCTAGTATTAACGTAAAGTTTAACATAATATTATTTGTAGTATAAAATTAAAAATTAACAATCTAATTTAAGAATAACAATTAAATTTTTACTTAGGCAGATAAAATTTTCTATTTTTTTCAAACCATGAAACAATAACGATGCAACAGATTTATGATCTGGAAAGCTTTTTGGACAAACAGTATCGGGTACCCTTTTTTGGTACATTTTTTGGTTAAAGCGATGACAGGATTCGATATCTTCCACAACTAAATTCATAAAAATTTTAATACTATTTCGGGAAATACATAGTAAAATGTACTATTAGTATTTCCAAGACAATAAACTTTTTTATGATAGAACATAAAATGTAGGTATTCAAAACAATGGTGCATGTAGTTAATGAATTCACCGACAGAATCTACCAATATAATTCTTTTAACAGTTGCAGTGTCTAATTCCATAATTTCATTTTAAAAAATGTATCTTTCACAGCGGAACTCACGGAATTTTAACTTTTTACACAATGTTAACAAAATAATGTTTATTTATCAAAGGCCTCGTAATTATCTATTAGTTCTATTTATCCATTTCTGTGCGTATAAATTATTCATATCAGGTAATTGATTTACCATTCAACGACAGTCACACAATCACGCTATTCCTTCCGTCAAGTAGGTCTAACTAACCACCCTAATTAATATTAAAATTAAATCAACAATCTACTAAGTAAAAACAAAAAAAAAATCGATTTATTTTTTCTTCCGATTATTTTATAATATTTTTTTGGTTTAATGATCATACAAATAAAACTCTAAAATGTAACACAAAAACTTAATCACCATCCAAATTATTTGGATAAAGCCAATATTTGAACATAGTCAAACTTTATAATTCCCAATTCTTACTACTAGGTACTCGCATAACTAATTGAAACTTTCAACAGCAATTTTATTGTTTGTGTTGTAGTTAACTTAACAACAATAATTATTATTATTAGGTACCAAATTTTAATAACGATAGGTATATTTTATAAAGTTTAAAAGTGGGTTTTATAAATATTTAACATGACCTTGAATTATTTTATTTTTGGTCTATTATTTTCAAGGTGAAAATCTGTTCAGTAACTTATACAAGTTAACTTACTTCAATTTATCCTACATGTTGCATTAGATGCATAGATTTTTAAATTTGGACTTTAAAATGATTGTCTATTTTTATTATTTAATTGATAATAATTATTGGGGAGTACATAAGTAAAATTATATGGCGTATTCTCATATAATTATAAAAACAAGTATTTCTTTATTTTTTGTGTAAAAAATATATATTTTCACCTATATAATAAATAATAATAAAAAGCAATGATACCTGGTGACAATAAAAATACCGAGACTGTTTTTAAATTTAATTTTTTTCTTATCCAAATAAAGATTGGACCTTTATTTCATTTCTCCGGATTTAATCCTCTCAACTATTTTGTTTGGGCTTACTTGGAGACTGACAGACATTATCAAGGTCTGGGATGAAATGTTTCTAGAAATACTTCGAACTGCTGCTGATAATTTTATTAAACATTTCAAATTGTGTATTGGTGCCCATGAAATCTATTTTGAAAATTTGTAATTTTTCCATTATTAAATAAACGTGTTATTTACAAGTCTGTAAATATTAGTTATCTATTGAAGTTTTTCAGAAATAATTTGAATTTAATCAATCTCTGTATTTTATTGTCACCCGGTATATAAAGGTGTTATAATTTGATAGTCGCCGTATTTGTTTAAAAGCAAAAGTAATTAAATTTTTGGGTTCGAATAGCACCACTACCTTGTGACACATGATTTTATTTCGGTCGAAAACAGGTTTTCTGAAAGACTAAAAGAATCTTAATAATTCAATAAAAATTACGAAGTATTTTCCGATAAAATAATTTTTCTTTGAAAATTGATTGGGACAAAAATAACAGAGATAAATCCTAGAATTTCTCGTAAAAGGAAATCCCGTGTTCAGAAATTTGCATTGTGATTCGTCTCGCGTGGAATATTAAAAGTCAGAAGAAATATGCGCCGTAGACGATTTAAAATGTTTTAAGCACATGCATTTATTATTTTAAATTAAATAATTGGATCGAATTAGATTTGGAAAACGAGTTTTTACGGAAATCGCACCATCGATATTGTAAAAAATATAGAAAATTTTCGACATGTAGGGAATTACTGCTTTTTATTATTACCCTAACTTTTTAATTTAATTTTTAATTCTACCCTCGATATCTTTCGTTATGTGTTTTTTTAAATGAAATTTAATTAAAATCGATATTTATTCAGACTGACTATGTAGCTTTTAAATAAATGCACTATAGAATACGCAGACAGTAATCGTGTTTTTATGCATAACATACATTATTTCCAATGATTTGCATTTCTTTCAAATGATGCTTGCTTGGTGCATTCTTTCTTTGTTTCTTGTAAAAAAAATTGAAATGTGATTATTTTAAATATGAATTTATATAAACATTCTTCAATTTCCTTATAACGGTTAATATAATAAATAATTATGTTGTATTATATTTTAGTTATGAAATGTAAATGTATAATAATGATGTTAAAAAAATTGTTGGTTCTTACCAGTCGAAATATACCAAATCCGTAAAGAAAAATAAGGGTTACCATTTAAAAAAATTTCGATGACGTTACTAAAACAAAACACAATAAAAAAAGCATCGATGGCGATGGCAGAAAAATGTGACATTTAAATTAATAAGGTTAACGTGTTCGTGGATTTTCTGAGAAAATTCCTTGAAGCAATTTTATCGAATTTGTTCTAAACTTAATGAGATTACTGTATTTCGGGAACGCATAATCAAATTTCAGGATGTATATTCTATATTGTTTTGGTTATAGGATTCGCGAGACCTTTAATTCAATATATCATGTGGAGAAGAGCTATATGTTTATAATGTTGGTGGGGTGGCTAAGAGTGAGTGGGTAACTTTTTTTTATTCCTCCCTTCCAGATTGATTGACTTGTTTTAATATGATTAACATAATAAGTTGTGTGTTGTAACTTAATGAAAATTAAAATAAAATAGTAGTCTGCAAATTTTTTAAACTCCTTTAGAACATACATTTTTTTATATATCTACTATAATGAAATGTGAGTGGAGTGGAGTACAACAAAAATTTAATATAGAACAAGAATATCCAGATATATTAATTTTCCAACTAATATTCATTGTGCAGAGTTTTTTTTATGCCTGATCGATGGAAAAATGGAAAAATACCGCCAACGCCATTAGCTGCCTAATGGAAGATTGACTATCTATTGCGATTTTTGCTATTAAAACTTGGATGTTCTACCATAATTTTATCTCTAAATTTGTAAAAAAAATTCGTTAAAATATTATTTTGTATACAATATGATAATGTCTTACGTATACACACACTAGCAGTAGATAATAACTGAAAAAATATTTAAATTAATTTATTTCAATACGATAATTATAAATTACACACGTTATTTATTTTTAATTTTTTTATTGCGCTTTCACATAGGGTGTAATGAAACGAGTAAATATGAAATAACAAATTTTTTACTGTACAAAAATAGTAATCGATACAATGTATGTATTTTGATAAAACTACATTCTTGACACTATCTTTTCATTCTTTTACTCTATGTCATGATTCCAAAGTTCATTGTAATAACATGCAGACAGTCTAGGTTTTTGGCATTTGAACATCACAATGCGAATATCAGTTCTTGTCATATCACGAAAGTTAAGCAATGCAATTCACGGTTTGATAACTAGACATTGAACAAATTACAACACTAATTATAGACCTAGCGCACCTCTATTGCAAAAGAGTAGTAAGAGTGGTTTTATCACAGGGATGCAAAGATGGAAGTGTTTGAAAGGTAGTTGTTCTTCAGACCGCTTCAATATAATCAATATTATTAATTCTGTCTGGATTGGATTACTATTCCAGACAGTAAAATTTAGCATTTGTTCTCTATACAAATACAAAACTATACTTATGATTATTATGATTGATTTTAAAGAAATTTAAAAAAATTATATTAAAAAATAATAAAGGATAGAACTGTATATTATTCAAACATTAAAATACAATGTAAAAATTTATAAACATTATTATGTAATTTTATCATTTATTATAATATCTACTACTATACAATTTTTTTTACAAAACAGTTGTAGTATTATAATTATTATAGGACTAATGCGATAATATGTCAAATGTAAGTAAGATATTTGTAATTATGAAATGACCTTCCAAGTTTCTCAATTAACACATACAGTACAAAATTTGCTTCTAAATAACAAAAATTGTTAAACTGGAAGCAGATGCCATCTTGTGGCAATGCTATTAATTATTTATATTTAAAGAAGGAATTTACGCAATTTATTAATGTCTTATACAAATTTTGAATTTTTATAAATAATTCATTTTAGAGTAATGTATACTATTAGTATATCTAGTAGTGTACTATGTATTAGATATTATTCCTATGCAAAATATTTTTACAAAATTATTATTATTTGTGTTGATATTGATTGCTAAAGAAATTAGTTACATATTTTAAAAATCGTTAATTCTGCCAATGACAGCTGTTGCCTGCATCTGATGTATGTATTGAGATTATTAAATGCAAATTTTGATAGATTAAGCCTAAAGGTTACCTTATTAAGTTATCTAATAAAATAAAATAAAGCAATTCAGAAGTTTATAAAAATTCAATTGCACGTTTCAATGCTTAACATCACTACCTGTGCCAACCATAAGCTTAGTTCTGCTAAATTATATTTTGGGGGTTCACGGAACTTACAGAAACATTTCAAACTTATCAATTAAACGTGGAAAATTTTATTATCTAAGAAACGTGAATTATGTGAACATATACCTAGTACATACTAAAATGCCTTATTATGTCAGGGTTGGCTACTTCATATAATGAAATTATTTAATAGAAAATTTTGAAAACGTAATACAAATTTAAAATGTCGTTACAAGAATTTTAAGCCAGAGGTACCAGTTTCTATAATTTACTGTTTTTACATTGTTAGTTTTATGGATTGTTAAATTATTTTTAGTGTAAAAATGTCTTAGCCAAATATTTTCAACTTCTATAAATCACACAAAATTATATAGGTTATATAGTTACAAATATACTACTACACTGGAATTTTTACTATTTTTATATTTTAAATTTATTTTTTATATGCAAGACTTTTATATTTCAAAATACAAATACTTTTGATTCAAGGGCACTTGCTGGGCAGTGGTGATAGATTATATTGATGTGAAAATCGTATTTGTTACAAACCGAGGCCAAAGTTTATCAAAAGCTAACACATACAAAAAGTATAATCTAATTATGACTTTATTTTGCCCTACTGTTTCAGGACTACTTATTGAAAGTCATTTTCTTTCTGCTTTTATTGTAATTTATGTTGATAACAGAGCAAATCCGCACCGTCAGTATATTCCTAAATTAAATTTTTAAATACCAGAAGAATTTATTGTTCTTTTGGGAGAGAATTGAAGAAAGTGTTGAGGAATTAAACGGAATTTCTAAGGTATTGTTAGGCAATTTTTTGAAACCTGAGGTATTTAAACGGAAATTTTACAAAAAAGGAATTTTTGGGTTGTAGTCAACCTCTCATTATATAGCAGTAACTACAGAATATATAGTAAAAATAAATACAGAACGTAAAACAATAAATTTTCTATCATTGTAATATAAAGTTATAATATTTGTAATATATTACTTTCACTGTATTTATGATACAAATTTGTCATATTGTATATCAAAATTATATTGTACTGGATTGTAAAATGTTTATAAAATTCATTACTTTTATAAACAATTATTCTAACACGAAAGTAAAATTTCATTTAAAAAATTCATAATATATTATTAATTTAACTTAAAACTTTAGTTTGAAAACTAAAACAAGTGCCAAAAGTGAATTATTGAAATAGTAATGGTTTGGTTTGGCACAAGTTTAACTTAAATTTTCTTTTGGATAACGTTCATCTCGCAATTTTGTGTATAAATAAATATTTCTTTGTTTATTTTGAACATTTTCGAGCTAAATAATTAAAACTTAATTTTGTAATAATGATTTTATTGAAAGAAATGTGCTAATTATTATTTTTCTCCCTTACAGCAGCAACTAAATGGAGTTTTTATATATTTTCAATATGCATCGTAACGGTGAAAAATAAATTTCAAAATTATTATTTTTTCTCAACAACAGTCCTATTGTCGTTCTGTGATAAATCTGTCCGAAAACAGGCTGATGGTGTCAAGGAGTAATTAATATTTAAAGCATTTTTGGCATTAACTTGGCGTGATCGCCAGATGAAAATACAGTGGAGATTTTAAACATTTCACCAGTGTGTAAAAAAAAAGATTTCCGATGGGATCCAATAAGATCGTAATAAGTTAGTCACGCCCAATCGTGTATATGCAATACAAGTCCGATTTATGAATGAGGTTTAATCCTTGATATACCGAGACTAGTAAAAACACAATTGTAAAAATTAATGTAAAAATATTTTTTAATAATAATAAAAAAAAAACGATCATAATTTGTAATTAACTAAATTTTAAACGAAATAAAAAATGCTCTAATTTGATTGCAAATTTAAGTAGCTGAAAGTGCACGCGGTTTACTTTCGTACCATGCATTTCTGAATTATAATACAAAAGTGCATTCGCGTTGCATTCCGCCGGACTTATATTTTATAAACACTTTCTGCTCTCCTGATTCACCGAATGCACCGATTTTGTCGACGTCATAAAATGCAACTGCACCCCGACCGTCCTTGGTTATTCCGGTGCATATGCAGCTTGGCGGACTGGTAGGATTCTTGTATACTAAAATAAACCAACCATTAGACATTACACCTTTTCGTATAAAACGTAAAGGTTAGTGTTGATCGCCACGCATGGACTTGGCAATAAGTACAATGATTCATATTATGCAGTTTTATCTATTGTATTTTTTAAAATTAACATTCGATTAATTTTTTTCTGAACATAAAATAACCTTTCGTTGTATTAATTAATTATCAACTTTTATATTTCCTAAATATATTCTGCTGCTCGGCTACTTAATAACCAATATATACGTATTAGCTAATCGGATGCACATTTGACATTTAATTCAGATTTAATATTGTGATTTTTAGTTTTTTTAAGTAGATGCGACAACTTTTACTTGAATATGGAAATAACATAATTTATTAAAATCATAACACCAGTAAAATAATTTATTAGCAGACTTTTACTTTTAGCTTAATTATAATATAACATTGTAGATGTATGTACATAGACGTAAACAAACACTTCTTTTTTTACACTACTTGCGAACTTGCTCACTCATTAACTTCACGCCATCCGTCATTTTCATTTTTGACTAATTTGTTCTCAGCATCCAGACCACTTGCAGAGATTGAAACTATAACATACAGGTATAGCTTCATATTGCGGAACATTTTCATCAATTGAATTTCCGAAGAGGAAGAACCACAAAAATTTTCTTTATTTAATTATAGCATTTGATATAGGTACTTTTTTTTACTAATTAATATGGTTACATAATAAATTATTTTAAAAATAAATCTAATTAAACAATAATGAATTGACCAATATTGGTGTTAACATAATTGGATGACATTGTATCTACTATATTACCTCCCAACTATATGGTGCATAAGCATATCAACTGAACTATTACGTTAAAAACCACCAGCAAAGTTTTATTCGCAAAATATTATAAAACTGCAGTATTTATTCTCAAATTTTTCTCATCTAATCTAATTATGAACCCACTCTCAAGGATTGTGGTGAACCTTATTATATTCCTAGTCGGAGAAAGAAGAACCATGCCAGGCTCTCGTAAGGTTGAATATGGGAACTTACAATTTAATGTTAGAAAAAAGGCTTCAAAATTTAGACCTTACGGTTGTCTATAATGGATTGAGAAATTTTGTGCGGTAGGTTACAGCATTATTTTAGTTTAATTATACAGGGTTTATCCAAAACGACCTGATACTTTCACCTCATAGCAGTCGCTCACTTTACCAATCGGCAAGTCTTTTTTTATTCGCAATTTTATTATATAAATAAAGATTTACATATATTATAATAAATTTATTAAGCCTTAACTTACGAGCCGTAGCTCTTATCTGGAAACGGAAAACAAACTGGAATACTTTCAAACCAATGTGGACATGTGGCAAGCAGCTCGGGGTCTCTGCCAGGGCTGGTTAGATAATGTAAACGTATTTATATAAACAAATGTAAATAAAAAATATTATTATACTTATATATAATAAATATTATCCAGAATCATGTTCAATAATACCACACAAATGCTCTCTTCTATAATCATGAAAAATATTAGAATACGGAAAGTCTTTTCATTTATACCAAATGATCAGTAAAATTAATAAGTTCTAGTTATGTCTACGATTTTAAGCACGTAATTGTGCACAAGTTTGAACACGTGGATAGGTGCGTGAAAATGGAGTGCACGTGTTAAATGGGGTGGATTTATCCCCAAGTATTTATAATACGATTTAGAGAAGAATATTATTTAGTTCAATTTAAAACGTTCAGTACATCGGTTGAATATTAGTTATTGTGATAATTAATTATTGCTAAAAGTATTAATAAATAATTAAAAGTACGTTTTTATACACCAAAAATTCAGTGTTCCTCGGTTCAATTATTTGGCGGTTTACAAAATATATTATTTCAAGAACTTTAATTGCTATTACTATGTTATTGTGATACTGATCTTCGAATATTAAAACTTAAAAAGATATTGATTTTATATACGATATACTACTTTGAATTTTTTTAGCATGTCGTTATGGTTATTTAGTTTTGAAACCTATTTCGTCTATTTTTGAATTTGTTTAAAATAATAAATAATTCATTTATTGAGATCTATACCACTTTTTATTTATTTCGCAAATTTTCTACAAGATATTAAATTTGAATTACTTCATGATATAATCGTTCTTGTTATTTACTTATGAAATCCTCTAAGCTCATTGAAATAACTCTTGATTTACTTTTTACCCTAATGCGAATTTTCTATTTGCATAAATTATAATAATATTATATCTACGGAGGTACCTACCATGGAATTTCCGAGACAGTCAAAGCCCACAGGTAAGAAATCAAGACGGATGTTAAGAACATCTTAATTAGTTTCCCAGATTAGTCCATTGATAAGAAATGTTTACCTAGTACATTGCTTAATTTTATCTTTTTGTACATTTTAAATTAATTAATTGAATTAAAATTTTGAATTGGTGTGAGAATTGTAGTAACTTCTTGATCAAGAATTATTGCAAGAGTAATTCAGGATTTCAATAGGCTACAAGAATTATGAATCAAATTAATATTAGTTAATCCAGTTGCAAGTTTAAAAAATTAAAAACTTAAAAAGTGCCGCATGCTAGCTAGCTTGTTCTCTGATCTTGCAATGCGCAGTTATTTTTTGTACACCAATCGTTGTACACTCAAGTTATCTAGTACGGAAACTGAAATTGTATTTAAAGTTCATTTCCTTTAATTTGAAATACTAGCTTAAGTATGTAAGTTTGAATTTCTTAATATTAAGGTACCTACACACGATCGCACGCTCGACATCCTGCTTGACCAAATTTTCACTTATACTTACAATAAATTTATTTTATGTTCTATACATTAGTATAATAATTATATTGAGGTAATAGATTTATCCTTTTAACGTAAAAATTATCATATTGCCCTGATAATCACAATTCATTATATTGATGATCAAATTAATAAATCTAATGAGTTTTTTTTTAATACAACGAATTTTGTTTATCATGATGAACTTTCATTTTGGTCTCCCAGAATCTTTTTTTCGAGAACTATATCATAGACTTAAATATCGTTTAAAATCAAAAGTTTTGAAAGTTTATTTATATTCAAAATGAATTGCTACTTTTTTTAACATAGACGAGACATAATAATTCTTTATACAATATTATATTATAATATTATTATTACATTATTAAAAAAGTAAACAATTTATTTGTTATAATATTACATACTATCAATATCACAATAAAAAAAAAGCGCTTGAAAAATACTTTTCGAGTTATTGATTGAACTGAACTCAGTTGCAGGTTAAACCAAAAAATTTGAGTTTAAACCAAAAAATTTGGGTTAACCAATAAGATGCATTGAAAGCGATCTTTTCTGAAATAGCATTGGTTAACTTAAATTTAACTGAAAAGCTGGGCATTATAGGAAGTTTCACAAATGTAATTTAAAATTAGCTACGATTAAAATTATGACCATAGTTGCAAGAATTAAAACATTTTGTTCTTATACTGTTTGATAATTTTAATCGTGGATTGAATTATTATAATCGTGAAACCCAATATTAATAAGTTTTATTTTTAAATCGACGATTTATAATTATTATGTTTCATTTTAAATGTTTATCAATTGCTTTATAACAATCGAAGCTACGATCTTCAATTAGTTGAAGATACAGGATCTGATGTTACGCAAGGATTTAATTTACATTTAACCTCAGATTAAAATTTTTATATTAGTTTAAAAATATCTATAAAAAATCACGGGCCACATATATTCATTACGCGGGCCGTATATATTGCTGTAATTCATGTATAGTTAAAACTATACCTACATTCTGCATGAAAGAATAAAGCAATTTACAGGCAAAGTTGTTTATTTATTTGATGTTAACCTGTGAAAGGTATATTTATAATGGATATTATAGATAATCCAATAAATTAATTTAAAATTAAAACTACCAAAATTAATAATGTATCGACAACTTGATAAAAAATCGTAAGCGGTATATTTAAACTTTTTGCGAAGGGCTGAAAATACGAAAGAATAGTTATTAATTCATTTCTATTTCATTGACTAGATTAGTATCTGTACTTATAGAACATTCCAAAAATTTCATAATATCATTTTTTGATGAGGTTTTTGACGTCATCATTCCATTATAAATAATTTTTGGCACATCATCTGTTTTGGAATTAATTCGTTTTAATGCAAAGATAATTTTACACAGCCCATTTCGTGCAAGTCTTTTTGTCGTGGAGTTAATTTGACGGTAGACGCTTTGCCTCGAGAAGTATTTTAGAAAAATTATAATAATCTTTATACTTCCTTGTTCGAATGGTTGCATTGTTGGAATTCTTAAAAAAACATTTTATTGTTGGTAATACATAATATTATTATGCTTGTGTGCAAGAACTTTTATATTTTATAATCGGTAATAATTTCTATCTTTTAAGAGCAATATCTAGTGCAAATGGTTGTTTGTAATTAATAACTTGATAACAACTTATCGAATTATCAGCTATAAATGGATAATTCCTTAAACGAATTATTGTCCTAATCCGTCTTTATGCTGATGCGAGCCGCCACAGGTCTATCTAATGTTTATAGGTAGTTCTAAATGCGCTTTTGGTTATATGCTCTTAAAATGTCAAGTACTATTTATCTGCAGGATTTATAAGTAAGGGCTTATACTTACAATGCATTTTCGTTTTGGTATGAATACATCAGATGGTTTAAAACTTGCTTTTCAATTTTTGCCACTTACGTTGTTTTGTCGAGTTGTTTTTAATATATCGTAAATCAATCAAATTAAGAGAACTTACTTAGTATGTACCTATTATAGAGTTTGTATACAATCTTTTACATAAGATTTTAAAATTGCGGGCCCAACATGGCCTCGGGATGTTTATGGATACATTGCTATGAGTGCACCACATAATATATCTTATGAACAATCGCAGAATCCTGCATATGCTCCTAAAATTGTTGAATCTGTAATATCGAGTGGTTCTGATAACCATAAAAATAATGTAGCTAATTACTACGAACCCCATGTTACTGCAAGAAGACAATATTATCCAGGAGGTATGTACGATTTTTTTTACTTTTATATGTACTATTTTTAAAATTATCTTCGTAGAATTTCAAACATACATGGTACAGTAAAAATTACATTTTGAAATACGTATGCTATTTTAGTTTTATTCCAAAATCACCAGTAGCGTCGCGAAAAGGATTTTTCAAAACTGAAAAAATTGATTACCCAACCGCTATATGGTGGAGTGGAACTGTTGAAAAACAGATAAAAATTTATTACTGTTTGTTTTATGTCGGTTTGAGTATAATTGTTTAGTTATTTATGATATTTGATTATTTTACTTTACTTTAGAACGATCTCGTCGCAACCTTTATTTATTTGTACTAACTAATAAACGTCGCACGTTAGTGCATATTATTGATTGTAAACGTAATAAACTTATTTGGGATCGGGATAAGTCAAGTTTCTATTTCTTAATCATGCTCTTCTAAAACTTTCTCTTCATTCTTACTCTTCGTTTCGACAATTTTCATCTAATGCAACAGCCAACAGTTTCGAAGATCTTTCGATGATAAAAATTATGATGTATATTTTTTTTAATTCACTCAAGTGATTGTTTTGTTCGATAAAAATTGACTAGTATAATATTAAATATGTCTCTAAGGTAAAGCATGTCTTATAAATTTAATATGTTGAGTAGATACATAGTTAATAGAATCGCAATACTGAATAATGGATTTAATATTCTAAATTTGCCCACGAGATTTTACTCTATATAAATTGGAAATAAAGTTGTAAAGTGTAAATTTATTTCTTTTAGATTATCATATTCCGAGCATATAAATTCTAAAGAGCCAATTCGAATTAACAAATAATTTGTTTAATCGAATTGTATACCTGCATAATAATTTACGTTTGAACATCCTGTATGTAGGCACGACGCGACGTAAAGATACTTGTTGAATTTTGTTACTCGAATTTGCAATAAATATTTACTGTTATTTTTAATACTAATTGCATGCTAAAATGCATTTTATTACGACTAGCGTGCTTTATGTTATAATATTTCTTATTAATATGTACATTTAAAATGGCAACTGAAGATAAACCCATAAATCGTAATTGTCTATTAATTTTTTTAAATTATAATATAGAATCAGATAATAATACAGATGGGCAACCTGTGTTTTCCGGTATTTGCGAAATCGAGAGTGGCCCCCACCAAGTGGTAGGTGACCCATTCACTTGCTGGAGTCTCCACAACCAGTTGCTCTTCCGGCTCGTAGGTGAGCACTTTATAGTGTTTACATGGTAGTGATCCGGTCTACAGTTAGCATGTTTTGAACATGAGTTTTGTGGTACCGGTGAAAGACACACAAAAAATGGAATATCAGTTACCTCCGCCACCTGTTACTTCTTCTAATATGATAAATCATCAAGTACCTGTGGGAGTCATGCAGGGAACCCTTAATCATGTTCCCAATATCCCTGACGAAAATTCACGGTGGACACAATATCAACATCTTTGGAGACAACACGTATATATGAATGGTAGGAAGCTAAATAATAATAATATGCCCGCTGTTATTGAGAAAGTATAATGATTGATTGATATGAAGATAGTTTAGTATACCCATACTTTTTTTTTCGTTTTATCTATCAAATTAAAATTTTAAAATTGTTAGTATTCATAATTTTTAATAGCATAGGTACAGTACGTAGTAATTTTTTTTAATTTCCGTAATAATGCGGATAATGCCAAGCCACGTGATGGTAAATTTTTATAAAAACGTGGTACTGTAACTATGATGAATATCACAAACGTGTCAACAGAAACAACCTTGAGGTTTTTTTTACTATAGAAAACTTTTGGCAGTAGATATAGAGCTGGTTTTAGACTGTATTAATTATATGATTTGTTGCATGGCATTGATGATTATAACTAATCTGAAATGGCAATGGGACACATACACACATGATGTACAAATACATGTGCACCAAAAATAAAAACATGTTAACAATTTAATATGAATATTTATAGACAGTTTCGAATTTAAACGTATTTGTTTAGTTTTAAAATTTAAATACCCAATAAATTGCTTCGGTTTTGTCAAAATATCACGTGCGGAAGAACAATTTTTATTGACCTTAAAACTAACTTACCTATATATCCAAAACCAGTTCATACATTTTAATGGTTGAAAATCTGTTATCGACTTAATTAATTCGGACAGTAAGCGAATAATTCATGGTTGTTGTTTAATATAGGCTGTTATCAAATTAACTCTTAATTCTCCCATGCTTTTCATTTATTTGCAAAAATATTCGTTTTTACCCCAACTTTTAAAAGAATCAGGAAATTTTATTTTGTAGTTTATCGTCAAGGGTACCTTGTACCTACACAAATGTATGTATAAGAATTAATTTGTAGATTTGATGGTTTTTACCACTTGGAAATTTGTTACACATACTTAACAATTATGGCTACTCAAAAGTGCTTTAAATACCAATTTTCAATATACAATAGAAACTGTGCTGTATTCCAATTTATTGATATACTACAGGGTAGGTACCTTACAAGTGCAACAGTTCGTACTAATTTCCAAAGCATGAAGCCAGGAAACTAAAGCTATGTTATTGTTTAGTGTAAAATTTCTTTCGAAAATTAATTTTAATTACACGGCAATCTGAAAGAATTCAATAAATATCTGGAAATAACGTGTTTATAATATAACGAACATTCACTTTAAATGGAATCAATAAAAATTTTGTTTTATTTTATTTTTTTGGCTATAAAAGTTGGATTCGGATCATTAGTACGATATTTGTGGTCAGTTGTAAATAAATATATATTTTATCATAAATAAGTTCATTGTTATTTACCCCCTTCCAATTATTGATTATCTCAATACAAAGTACTGTTTTGATATTTTTTCAATTACCGGAACTGTTTTTAATTTTTTTTTAACAAAAAACTGACAGCAAACCATTTAAAACGTGTTGTGGTAAATGGGTATTACCAATCTTGTCGCGGATCGTGTTTATTAAATAATATAATATCTACAATCTAAAGAAGAAATTTCGCAGAATAATTATGCCTTATCCAGGATATTATTAAATAATACTTTTAATAAACGTTTATAAAAATGGATTTTTAATCGACTCGACTGGAAGGAAACGGGTGAAAAACCATTAATATTTATTGCTGTATCATTCCATGTTTTTATGTATCTACTTAATTCAATCAACTTATACACAATTTGTTAATTCATACAAGCAAATTCCGTGTTTTCGAAGGAAGTACATTTTTAGTATAGGATATTAATTTTAGCTATAAAAATGGCTTCCTATTTGCATAATGCATTGAAAATTCAAATAAATGTGTTTTGAAATATATGCCTACTTCTGGACAGACCTATTCTATATGCGGACACGGAATATGGTGAAACTAGATAAAATGATCGCTTCCTCGGTAATGCTGTTTTCATGTTTTGGTTATAATTAGGTCAACTATTTTTTCAAGTTTCCTATAATTTTGCAAATTAAATTTAAATTTCTCTCTGTTAGAATTTTCCCTTGGAATATTTTCTAGTGGAGTACCAAATTAAATTTTAAAATCACTTTACATTATTATTCGAAAAATATATGGATGAGATACGTTTTAAAGCAGAAACAACGTATACCTAGAGATTTTCTGATGCTAATAAGCTTCCTTTTAAATAAAATGAACGAATAGAATCAAATTTGGTGCAAGTGTTCAATTTTCTTATCTAGAACCGCTAACGCCATTCAAACATTTAAAATTGTAACATTTGTTCAAACTAAAAATATATTTAATAATTTGAAACTAGTAGATGTCTAAAAACCATCAGCTTTCTAAGGGAAACCCTGTATTTTCGAGGTTTTTTCTAACTCACCTGCTGTTTTACTATAACATACCTGACTATATTTTTCATTACATGTACATCTTGGAAATTAAAAGTACCTCCCTAATCCATATTTATACAGCTGTTGATGATAATACATTAAATTCATCACCTGTTTTAAAAATAATTTTTTTTAATAACCATAATTATGTTTTTCTAATGCCGAATCTTTGGCATTTTAGATTCCATATTAGCTTGAATAATTATTATTAACTTCAGTTTAGGAACAAGAAATATAAAAATATTTTTATGTAGTAAAACGGTTCAGGAATGCTAATTTTAAGTCAAAAATGTGAATTTCAATTTTAAAAATTTGTAGGTAATTAAAATTAAAATCCAGTATGTTTTTCAAGCAAATTTTTTTATTATTTAGTAGATAATATATAGTAATTTTCTTCAAGATTTATTATAAATTCAAATTGCTTGCGTTTTGTTCCCATGCATATGAATTTTATAAAAGTATCATTGTTTAGTATTTTGAACATTTTATTTTGTTTAAAAATCCTATTATACATTGTGCTATTTGCTATAAAGATAAGCACATAATAAGTATTTAATTATGAAGAATTTAATAAATTAAAAAAACAACAAAAATATTCAGTTATCGCAGGAAACTATTATCCATATTTCATTATGCAAGTACATGGGAAAAGTCTCCTAAACGTGAAGTATTTTTATTCAATAAATTGCAAACGAAATATGTTTTCAGTCATCTTAATTTAAAATAATCGCTTATTTTTAAGATAGCGTGAATTTTCCTGGTTTACGAATATATTGTATTATATTGGTGGTCTAGATTTGCGACTAGAAAAATGAGCGGCCCAACGGCCGCCCTAATCTAAAAGCTTGCATTTGTTTTCTCTGTAATTCTCCTTTGTTTAAGGAAATAGCAGGCAGACCAAGTTACAACTTTGGTAATAAAATTGTTTACCTCTGCCTATTCGTTGATAGATTTTTTTGGGAGTCAATTAATTAGTGGGTACATAGACTAAATCCTTATTTGATTAACTTGCATGCTGATGTTTGACCTTCGTCGCCTACCTAGTATTAAAATTTTCAATACGAGGTGTGTTAAAATTAGTAATAACTACATTCGTATGTACCTTTTGACCGTGAAATCGATATTTAAATATTCTCTACAGATGATGATATGTGGCGAATTCGTTTTTTTAATCATTAAAGTTAATATAACAATTCTTTAAAAATTGGCCAAAAATTATCTATATTTAAAAGTTTTATTTAAATATATTTGGTATCAGTTTAGTTTATTATGTGTTAAAGCTAAATTAATAAATTTTTTCTGTGGTAAATAAATTTTAGGTTTTATTATTTTAAAATCTGCGTCAAAAGTAATAATTTGCAACCTTCATCTATTTTATATGATTTATTACATTATTTTTAGAATTTCTGATATATATTGACATTTATTACCTATTTCCATTAACTTAATTTGTCATAAAATTAAGAGTTAATATCCCGTAAGTTCTCACATTGACAGTTTGTATTCCGAATTACTGCATTTTCTCAGGTTTTTTTCGGGTCTACCAATGTTTTGCAAGGGTCTCGCCACTCTATGATTGGTCAAAATTTCCGTTGACTATTTACTTGTGAAAATTTAATCAAGAATTTCTTGTTTACTTTCCTTCCAATATTTTGAGGGGTTTCTCTAACCAATTAATAACAAGTGAAATAGTTGAACCGTCTAAACGGTTAAAGAATTTTAATTATAAATTATTTATTTTATTTCTATTGTACACAAAATAGTTTTTATTCTAGGGTTTTTTACTTAAAAATATTACTAATTTAATAGCATAATTATTATTATGATGATTGTCGCAGATTCAAGGTGAAGTTTAATTTTTTTGGTTGCTTAGAGATACTTATGTATTGTATTTCGTATATAATGTAAGTGTGTGACCTTAGAATTCATAATTTGTGGTAGTTTTTTTTCATAATTTTGAGGTGCAAAAATCATATCTATGCTTTTATTTTGGCGTCTTTGTGTTTTGCGTATAACGGAAGTGCGTGCAAAATTAACTTTCTCATTGCTCGGTGTAAATATTATGTATTACGAAATATTGAGATTTTATAATAATAATGTGATAAACGTTGATAGTAGATAAAAAAGCCCCTTCTCCTTGCTTACGGATTATCGTCCGCTGTGGAAATTGATGCATTTTTAATTAGGCGTGTTTTTTAATTGATATAAAAGTTGTAACGCCTTTTAAAATTTTTTTAAATGTTAAACACTATAATATCTTATATTTAATTTGTTCATTTCGTAATCCAAGTTGGAACCGTCACGCCTGTCTGAAAGTTATTTCTACCTTCGCGACTGGATCGGATTGCAATACCAAAAGCAAGAACTTTCTCCGACCTTTTCTTCCGGGATTGAGACATGGTGCGTTGTATGTTTGTACACACGCTGGCTTTTTGATCTTTTGTGACTCTTTCACCTTTAACTGCTGAGCTTCTATTTAAAAGTTTACACGAAAAAGGATTACTGCATTTTTTTAAAACTATTGTATTTTTTCCAACCCAAGTAAGTTTCAAATGCAATTATTTTATTTAAAACAAATAAAGTCACTTATTACGGGGAAAGTAGCGACTTGTCAATATTTAATTAGTCAAACGCAATGTAGGAAATCAAATTGGTTTCCATATTTTTAACATCGTCGATGAATAAATAACCTTTTCAGTTTTGTTTATTGTGATGCTAAATCTAGGTAATAATGCTAATACTAGGTAACATTTTTATCACCGCTAATTATTTCAAGTCTTACACAATTTCGTTACTAAATAATGCAGCATTTTATAAAATGTTCAAACAAAGCACATAAAATTTATAAACGTTTATTGCGAATTAGTATCGTTAAAAAGTTTGAAAGTATTAAAATTGCTACAAAAATTAAGCATACGTGAAATTTTTTATATTGTAGTAGGTACATAATATTTTTTCAAAGGCACTAAAAATATTGATAAAAGGGAATTTTATTGCGTTGCTCAGTTAAAAAGTAAAAGTTAAGAAATTATTTTGACCAACATGAAACGAACTGGTTTATTGCTACTTGTATAAGCTTAAAGTATAACTTTCTTTTTTAAATAAGTGATTTTCTTTCGTTATTTAAATCGAAATGGTCGGTTACAAATCAGAATAATTTATTTTGAAATTTTTGCGTGGGCGTCAAGTGTTAAAAGGCCTAATACATCGTCGAAAAACCCTAAATGGTGACGTGGAAGATTTGTAATTTTTAAGTGGTGCACGTTAAAGGTAATTAATAATAATGTAATTAAATTTGGAAAAATTATTATGGGAAAGTACCAAGACATGAAAAATGTCTCGCTCTCGTGAAAGTCACGGTGACGACTCCGAGTCCTGCATTGGTTTTTCGATGATATTATCGTTTCCACGTAGGTAAGATTTTACTGCAAAACACCATTGTCTAAATCGGCCGGTTCAAAGTAGATTCTTCTCTCACAATACATATTATTCATGATGCTCCTGCAGAGCATCCTGCAACGCTTTCAGCATAGCATGAAGGGATCGTCATCTTCAAATGCACATTGACTTGCGATACTCATGATTTTATAATACTTGCGCCTCATCGTACTGGTATGCTCGTCCTTGTCATGTGCAGCTATGAGACAATTCTTCGGGAGAAAATTGAATATTGGATCAGACAAATTTGCTAAAAATAAACAATACGCACTGTGACGAAGCAATTGACGGAGATAACTGCGTTGTGTCACTGAAAATGAGTTGAGGGCGATTATATTCAAGATTTGTAGTAAAACTTCCAAAACACATTTTTTGTTTTTACGTAATAAGGATACCAGACAAACATGATCACGTGGATGAAAAAACGTGACTAACTTATTAGCCAATCACGACACGTTTGATTAACATAGGTTCAAAATATGTAGTATGTATAGAGCATAGGAATATGTATTTCAAAAGCACAATAAACTGCAGTTTACTACAACTACAGTGTTTGTTTGGAAGAACTTTCAAGTTCTTGCTCGAATCTTAATTTTGGTGATTTATTATTATTATTAAAAAGCAATGGCGTAGGCATACATTTATTTCGATTCAGTAATTTAAAATTACTAGTAAATACTGGCCTACCGACCTTTATGGTCAATCTTCCCCCGAGTCCATTGCGTGTATTCCGTCCTCACCAGACTGCTCGTCGTGCTTGCAATGTTTGAAAGTAACTTGCACTTACTGGAGGCATTGCATTACCAATAACTGGTCTTGTTTACAAAATAAATGCTTTCATTTAATTTGAGATAATATTACAACAGTTAGTGACAACACGCAACCTTTTGTGCAAAGAGCCAATTCAATTTCAAATTTTTATTTGTGATTTTCTTCTTTTTATTTTCAAAAAAATGTTTCACTATTTCAATCTGACTTACATAAAAAATTAAATAGTATACACTTGTATATCATTCTCCTTTGGTGATTTATGGATATCATAATCATGCGCCAATTGCCAATATAATATATAAAAGTCTTCGTATATTATTATAGCTAGTGTATGTGTAGTATAAATCTTGATATTTAAAATTTAGTAAAAATAGTAGATATATAATGTACGAATCTATTAAAAGCTCTATTGCGTTTTGGATAATGTATGTAGAGACGTAAAAACATAGCGGTCGATAAGTCTCCAGACATTGCTTATTTAATGATAGGAAAGTATCTCGTATATTATTATGCAATTTTATCACACTTAAATCATAAAATAACTTTTTTTCAGAGAAACCCATGTTGCGGTCCTAATAATTCGGATTGTAAACAAAAAAATTGATTCCCATGATAATAGGAATAGCTCCTTTAATGATATTTTGATATACGAAATGGCTTATTTTTATTCAGGGTTAACTGGTTTTTTTAGTGCGATTAGATTAGTAGATTTCATTATGCAAATAAAGTAAGATTCGCGATTCTAATGTACTTCTTCGGTTTATATTTCCCGCTAAAATACTTTTTAATTATTTTCTTAAAACTACAACTGTAGATACAGTCGAACTTGACTTAATCGAACGTGATTATTGCGAATTCGTTATTAATTCGGTAAACTACTGCAAAAAATACTTGTAATTCGAATTTTTTTGTTTTATTCCAAGAAAAACTACCACTTCCAGTTATCGCATACTTGAAAATTTCTATAGACACTCAAAAGATATATACAAGGCCAGATCGGAAATATTTTGAGAAGATAAAAGATAAGTTAACTGCTAATTAAAGTTATTTATATTAAAATTGAGTCAATATTCCGGGCCCTGCATGCAATTTACGTGAAATTATTATTAAAATTATGAATTAAGGCTTATTTAATTTATTTTTCTTAGCTATTGCATGCATTTATTTGATAAAAATGTCATTGGAATTTTGTAGCTACACTTTTGTATTAATACAATATCTTGAAAACTCAAACCCCGGGCCCCAGAGTGTCTTAATCCGCCACTGTCACGATGTATTTATCCATGAACAAAAAGGTATCCGAATAAACTGATTTTGCGAATTTTCGGTCACTAATGAATAAAAATGTCAACTTTGATTGGCTAAAACATTTAAGTCTTTAAGTCAAACTCAATTTTGCCAGAAGGAATTTAATAAAATGATTTGAATTTTAAAGCCGAATTTCTAAAATTGTTTTCTCACCTAAGGTGACGGTTAGCTCTTTAGATTCCTTATAAGATCTTCCGGGCTCGGATATCATTTAGAAATCGTTCAAGTTAGTACAAACAGTATTACATTTTTTATAAAGTCCAATACCTGCATACCAAAGTACAATGCGACATAATTATTTTACTTTATTACACATATTATATTTTTCAGTTTTAGGCTTCTGTTAATCCTTTAAAAAACATTCAATTGACGGTACTTGTACGCTACACGGATTAGCAATCCGAATTTAGGTGGGGAGAGAGCGTGTTCATTCTACTGCATGCGGTTGCAGTGGAAACATCGTTCGAGTTCCCGCATTATCGAGTGCATTTGCGATTCGAGGATTGTAAAAAATCACAGGGGTTGGGAAATATTATAATTTAAAAACAAACATTAAAATTCTACTAAATTTATAAGAGTTGCATTGCAATATAAATATAATTAAAAGGTCAGGCGAACCTTTAACTTCCTTGACCTTCCAGTGCTTTATATTTACTAATTAATTGTATATGTATATAAGATCCTATTTTACCTCTTCTATTTCTTATAAGTTTGTTAAGTTTTTAAAGTTATCTACATATTAAATTCTGCAATAATTATATTTTTAACTATAATATCTTCTGGAGGCATTTTATCCTGACTACTTCAATTTCACTTTTTTAACCTCTGCATATGGACTAGACGATTGGAACATTTAACATCGCAGCATAATTTAATTTTAAATTGGATTTCGATATTTATAACCGAATTTTCCGGTCTTTCTAGCTCCGTACTTCTTAAAAATCTATGGTAGATACTTAATTATTTTGTAAGAAAACCTCGACAGCATCGATTTGTTAATTTCAAGTTTTGTTATTACTTGAATGTCATATTACAGTGATGTTTTTAACAAGTGCATGAACAGCACTGATCTACATATTGATTTTAACTTTTTTATTTTCTTATTTTTGTCGTTTTAGGTAAATTTTTTCACTGACAGTAGTGACGGTCAACTGAATATTTGTTCATTTTTTGGAAGATTTTCCCATGTGATTGAATGATTCATCTCTTGGCCTATTGGTTCAGATCTTGTCTAGTCACATGTTTTTGTTTTGTAGGCCATACTCCAGTTATTTTTGCAATAACTCTTCAGTATATTAAATACTCGTCCTTTCAATTTTATAGGTGAATAATTTAATTTTTGAATTAAATACAAGTTGCTATTCAATGATTATATAATCCAATGCGGTAGTCAGCCGAATTAATGTTAATTTAACATTGTTTCATGTTTTGGTGTGAGCATTAGTTTGTCTAACAATCTTGCGGTACCACTTACAGCTTCTATTTCTTCTTTTATTGTCTGTATTGTCGATTGTTCATCAAACTGGAACTTTTCTAGTTCTATGGTTGATCTAACTTCTAGTTGTCTAGTGAACTTACTACTCCTATTTGTTATTGTAAAGGTAATATAATTTATTCATCATACTTTTGACTGTGATTTCAGTTTATCGTATCACAGGTCAATAAAAACAATAATATTTTATTATCTATTAATACATAATAATTAATGTAATTGCAATTTTTTCAACAATAAGTACTATTAGCATTTTGTGAAGAAATATCGAATTTTATAAGACAACACAAATTCTGAGCTAACAAAATGAATGAATGACATGAATGATATAGAAAGTAAAACAAGTCATGCTTGAAATGCGTTACAATTCAACGCATCCAGTACCAAATGAAGTAACTCTTGCGCAATCTTATTTATTTACTTTCGGTTTAATTTTTTAAGGCAAAGTTATTTCAATCTTTTCCTCTACTAACGATTAGCAGGTATCACCACAAAGATTCACGTTTATGAAAGTACTAGATGAGTTTTTTTTAAATACACTAATAATATTATTATTAAATTTGAACTATTAAACCAGCTTAAGTAACAAATATGCTGAAGAGAAAGTTACTTTTGTTTGTTGAATTGTTTGAGTACCTACACTAAATTAAGTTGGCATTTATTAACACTAACTTTTTTTTAAACTGAGTTATAAACAGATTAGCTTTTCGGTTTCTGTCATGACTCATGATCATGCTTTTAATCAAAAACACTTCCAACGACCATTAAATTTTTTTGAAAAAATCATAGTCAGGAAAGGCTCTTGAAAATATCGGTGCTCAACTACTTTGATTTACTAGAAATATTAAAAATATGAATTAGAATCTATTTTTTTCTACATTTTGTTTCTCAACAAGAAATGATAACTTTGAATTCCACAGCAAATGACATGTATCATTCATTTGAATTAAAGTTTTAAGCGTAGACTGTGCGTAAATTCTCTTGAAAATTCGCCAATTTATTTTTTAAGCAATACAAGTGTTTTAACAATATTTAAAGAACATGTGATAACTATAGAATGTTTAAAAATAAATGTGCTAGGAACCAACAAAGTTCTTAGGTATCTGTTGGAAATAGAAATTGTAACTTCAAACACTTTCAGTGACCGTTGCTATTTATTTAACATTTGAAAAAAATATTTTGGCTTAAAAATTTTCCAACTGTAATATCTCAATATTATAAATTGCGAAAAGTACTTCTGGCCAAAATCTCTCGTGATATTATAGTACTTGGGAAAGTCAGAAGTTTTACACACTCGGGTTGAAATATTGAAAGATATATCAAATCCGTAATCCAGTTACATTATGTATTCCAATAAAAAATCAGCAAAAGACATAACTTTCATATTTTCTAGATGAAGCCTGTTCTCTAATCAGAATCTATATGCCATTAATTTATGCCTTGAGCTGGCTCTCGAGTAGCAAACTAGAGCCAGAAAAATGGAAGGCAGCCTTCCGTATCTTTGGTTTTAAAATCGATTTAACTTTTCAAATTTTGTAAGGCATAGGTATTCCATTGGGCAATTTTGTTTTATTTACTTGCTCGCTTGTTATAATTAGTTCACCCTGTAAAATAAGTTAAATTTGTCACATTAATTTAGTTAATTTATGATCGGTATGTGAAATGAAAATACGAGTTGGAAATTTTTTTTAATAATGTGTTATTTTATTATTGAATATTGAAAGTTTTTTATATTTTTTTATTCTAAAAACATTGGTATAGAATATAATAAAATTAGTTATACATTTTTTTGTCTAAATTCCTATATTAATTTATTGTGTAAATGATTAATATATTACGAGATAAAGTAGTTTTAACAACAATCAAAATTAAATTCAATGGCAATCAATTATGGATAAAGGCTACAGTTTTAAATGAAATTAAATTTAAAAACCCAAATAAAATAAGAGAACCTTTATGTGTGTCCAATTGTTACCATTATTCAATAAAGCAATTTTACACAATGCATCGTCATCATCAAATACAGAAAATAAATGTTAATAAAGTATTACTTATACTATACAGACAAATTTTGGAAAAGCACTAATCATGAGAGTACACTCAAAAAAATCAGTTTCATAGTGTAGAACTATAGAGTGTATATAGTGGTGTGGAGAAGGGTGAAGCCCCCACGAGTTTCGCAGACGGGGAAATTTGAGTTTCAAGAGTTTAAACGTTAGAAATTTTTAAAGGAATTATTGTAATACAAAAGTAGTTGCAAAATTCCAAAGAACTTTTTATTAAATTTTAATAATAATTTCACGTAAATCGGGCCCCTTTCCTTTCAGTGCCCGGGGCGGTGCCCCCCCCCCCCCCCCCCCAATTATTTGTATAGTAGACGGGTTGTGGTGGTTACTAGTATTTAAAAAAAAATTGTAAATGAGGAATGAGAAGAAATCATCAGAAAAATACCTTGATAATTCTAAACTTTCCTAAATCAGTAAATAATATACGAGCAAATTATTTATAAATGTAGGCAACTTCGCAAAGAATTAATTTTCCTATAGAAAACCCGTGATATAGTATATCTAAGCCTAATTCAAATTTGACGACGTCTATCATCACCACCACATAAAAATTAAATTACAATTTAATAATAGGTACATAATGTGAAATACTATTATAAATTAATGATTGTTATATATTTATGTCTGTATATGAAAACGTGTTTACAGTATTGCATGTTCTAATGTTTAAATTTTGACAACGCTGTCCGATGTGACGTTGCAATGCTTATGAATATCAAGACCAAATAACTAATTCAAAATTTTTTTAAATTGATGCTTGTGATTTGCATATGAATTTTGGCATGGTGCAGAATTTATGACAAAGTGTCATTATAGTGACAAAAAATATTTTATGAGAAAATGTCATAAATTTTAGATTAAGGGCAGCATCTCACCGACAAATGTAGATATAATATTTCAATGCAATAAAGAAAGATCGAAATATTTCACAATTTCTCGATATTAACAAAAAAATTATCATGCATTCAAGAATAAAATAAAGTTGATCTAACAATTTAATTAAAAGGAATAAGTAAATTAAATTTTACCTAATTATATTGGTTTAATATTGTAAAAATTAGTTTTATCGAAAGTCTTATTTTTATATTTTATAGTTCTACTTTAGTTTTCCTAAATATTATACAATATTTTTTGTTAGAATCGAAAAATTGTAACATATTGGTCTCTCTCTATTGCATTGAAATATTATATCTGTCTTTGTCGGTGAGATCCCACCCTTAAGTTGTCATAAATTTGTCATAAATTTTATATTAAATTGTCATAACTTCATAAATAAATTTTATTTTGAACTGGTGGCCGCTCTGCTTTATTTTTAACAGCGATATTACATAGTCAACAGTCAACTTAGTAGCCAGTAGCAAATATTGAATGAATACTATAGTATTAAACATTACTAAATAAATGAAATACTATCTATAGGTTATTATAATTTCTATTTATATTTATTATAAAATTATGTTAATTACTATTACCTATTAGTTATAGATAAGAGAGATATTGTAATTGATTTATTTATTAGTATATTACGTAAATTAGGTAGTGTAGTATATAACGCATATTAATAAATTAATTTAATTTAATAAACAAACTTTTATGGCGGCATTCAATCGAATTTATTTCACTTAACCACTGACCCTTGGTAATTTTTTAATTTGAAGTATTCGTATTATTATCGCAGGTATTTTTCAAAATCTTCTTTTGACTGATCAAGTATTATGATCTTTTTTACAAAGAACAAGAAGAAGAAAGTTTTGATTTATAAAAATAATAATATATTAATCAATTTAGGAAAGGAAAAAGTTTAAATTGATTGCTAAACAAGCAAGAAACCTTAGGAGCTAATAAAAATTAGAGAATTATGTTTGATGAAAGAAAGGGAAAATATTTAACAGGAATAGAAGGCAATTAAGAACATAGAAGAACTAATTAATTAAAATTTGAAAGCAGAAGTGAATTTGAACATTCAAAATCATAAAACAAGATAGCATAAAATTTATTATTAAAACAAAAATTTTGAGTAATAGTTTTTAAGCTACTAGGAATTTAGGGAAACCATTAACATACTAATACTAAGTTGAGTTTAATATCACTTTAATACTATAATAGTAATTTTTTAAATTCGCACAATTTTATATTTTGAAAAGCATAATAACTTTTCATTGGCAAAACCAAATAGAAGAAAAAATATTAAAATTAGACCGATAATTTGAACTTTAACTCTTAAAAGACAAGAAAAAAGTTTTACTATACAGCAATTTTGATGGAAAGCCAATGTAATAGCAATGAAAAGCTGCCTGACAATACTCCAAAATTATTTAAATATTTTAAACTTTATTATATCGAGAGATTTTAAAATAAGGTACCAGGAGTAGGAAGATCGTTTGTACAAAGCATGCAAGATCTATAAAAAGTAACTAAGAAATATTGCACAATTGCCAAAGGCTTTGAAGAATTTTTGAAAGTTCTGAATGAACGAGCGAAAGATAAATTAATAATTCACTATTAAATTGAGCGACCATCTTGATTCGGATCTACATACAATTAGGAAGATTTATGATTTGGGGGGGATTGTAGACCAAAAATGCTTATCTTTTGTGATTATAAAAATTGATTCTGGATTTTTTACTAAGTGCATGCATTTGCTTCAACTTGACTCATTTCCGTATATCTGTCATTTAGGGTGCATGTTTTTACTTAAAATAAGAAAAACAATACTTACAAAATAAATTGAGATGTTATACGGTTTTTGACCTTTTTTTACTTAGATATTTCAATAATTCATAAAATTTAATGTTTATAAATAAATAATTTCTTTAGAAAATTCTTAAAATCGTGGGAACATTTTACATCCATTTTTTCTGGTTGAGATGTATCCACATATGGTCAATTCCCAAAATATTTTCTCCTATTTTACACAGCATGTTTAGATCTTGTATTTTGTTGGGTATATTCTTCTATTATCTCTCATTAAAGTTATTCACTAAATCGTTTACTGGTTTTCTTGATAAATCACTGTTGGCTAGTTTAAGTACAGTTATACTACACTCCTACCCTGAACTTTTAAGGTTGGAGGTTAAAATTTAACCGTTCATTGCGTTTACGCATGATTGGTAGGTATCCCCTTTTTTAATCAATGGTAGTTGTTTACATAATATTTAAATAATTTATTGTTTAAGAAATCTGTGGAAAAAAATGTTGTTGGGTTTTTCGTACTTCCGTGAAATCGATCACCTATCTTTGAGAACTTTTACTACTGCTTGTTAAGGAGTCCAGCAAAGATACATTTCTATTCGATTTTTTTTTGAAAATATTGGTTTCAATTATAAGTTATGAGTTGCTACATTTTTTGAATAGATTCAATTAATATTAATTCGATAAGTTGTAAAGTTGTAGAATCAATTCTTTGTTAACTCGAATCTTTTACCAGGTGAAAATTGGCGAAGATTCATTCTATATTGTATCTATTAATTGAATTTAAATTTCAATTGAAAATATTCGACACAGTCCGTTCCCCAATATTTAATTAAATTGTATATTTAAAAATAAGTACATAGTTAACTTATACTACATTTGGTATTTTAATTAATGATATCACTTTCATTATACTCTTAACATAGAAAAGTGGTCCCGTCCCACTGAACCAGTCATCAACTGAAAATGAAAGTCATTCATTGAAATGCTAATTTTTTCAAGATTCTTCCTGCTTCATAATATTATTATTTTATAAAGTAGGTAATATTATACATTTATCGAAAGTTAAACATCGGTTTACATAATACGAGTGTTTGATTCGAGTAACTTCTACGGTAATCAATTTATTATTTTATGCGTTTCTAATAAAATTATATTTGATTGTTTCAAAACTGTTGCTTGTTTTAGCAACTGCTTGTTAGTCATTTAATTAGAGTTAAAAATAGTCAAAATTAATATTATTAATATTATATAAATTTATTACATCTGATATCCATAATATCGATGGTTTATCACTTTGGCATCAATTTGTAATTATAGCTTGCCTTAATACTAGGTTTAATATGTTGTGCATTAATTAAAAAAAAGTACCTGTATCAACTGATTCACTAGAAACTCCAGTTTACGCCTTGACCTTGTCATAAACTTGTAGTTAAACTTAACCTAGTCAAAAACGTGAGGCAAAATCAAAGTCGTTGCATATAATAATTTTGATCAAAGACATACAGAAATTAATTCACCACTTGGAATGAAATAAAATTTTAATTTTAGAAATTTATCGGCTCCGCCAAAACCTTGCTACTTTAACTTCTCTGACCAGGAAGTCACAGTCGCACACATCAAAATAACTTGGAAGATATATTTTAAAAAGTTTAATTTTTAAAAATCAATATTTTACGTATTTAACGCATTTTTCTATAATTAGGTTATTTTGATAGTTGTCATTTATAGTTTCGTAAATTTGGAATAGCGTTCGGCTGTCGCCAATAACTAGATAGTACATCTTCCACCAATCGCTTTTCATACATATTTAATTATTAATGGTCATGATCGCTGGACAAAAGTATCCTAAAATTCCGGCTCTAAGTAATTTTTGATTATAGTACAAATTACAAAGTTTTTAATCTTGCATTATTTCTATTTGAGTATTATCCAAAATAGGTAAATAATTTTTTTTCTTTCAGGTGAGTTAGATCACAACAGCAATGCATCGTATACTCATAAATTCACATTTATGTAAGTGCAATATATTTTATTTTAATTAAAATCGAAAAAAAAGTTAGTGCATAAATCGAGTTTCGTGCATACTCTCTTATTGAAATCGCCCGAGAATTATTTTCAAAATTGATAAATATATCATATTTTTTCAAATTAATCGATTATAAGCGTTAACTTTTTTTAATATATGGAAACTTTCGATTAACGCGGCACCATATATCTCAAAGTTGTGAAAGTAAATTTGGGATTTATTTCGTAACGGAAATAATTTACTTTCCTACGTTATTATATACCTCCAAATTCTTTTTAGTACGTACAAATTGTTGCTATATTGGCTGCTATAAGGAAGGAAATTATTGTTGGAAATGTTAATTTACAGCAAAAATGTTTTGTGCGTCGCATTTTATTTTTCATGAATGCATACTAGGATAAATTAATGGATTTTCTTTCTGTAACAAATTATATTATTGGAAATACAGTTTTATTATAGAATTTTTTCAAGAAAATGTTGAAAGGCAACTTTATGTGCGAAGCAATAATTATTGTAATAAATCAAGATTCGATTTTTTGTTTAACGTAATTTGCATGCTATCGATGTTTCTAAATCATACTAAATCAGTTGATGCATAATGTACTACTGACATTACATTAAAATGTATGCTGTAAAAACAGAACACTTTAATAGCCCGGTGTCGCTTGCCATTTAACTTTTGCCAAAATCAGAGAATATATTAAGATATTTTATTTTTCCAATTATTTGCAATTCGCGAAAATTAAAAAAGGAGTTAAACGAAATACATTTGCACAGCGGATGCTTCTAGTTAGTTATTTCCGCTCGGTGGTTCAATCAAACATGATGGACGTCCTTGGCACTTACATCAAATTTTGTTATATGAAAAAAGTTATTTATTTAATTTACTACCTAACTATTCTAAATTCATTATCTAGAAAATTACCCTTTCGCGTCTATCGTGTTAACGCTTTATAAATTATTATTATTTATTTTCACTGATCGGATTGGAAAAAAAATGCGAATAAGTTCCTATACATTGGAATATAACATTTTGTGCCACAAAAAAAAAGAAGTTGGACTGTTAATGATGCCGCCATTACGTTTATGGTTTACCTATATAAAATTGCACTTCAATGGGAAGCTGCTAGTCATTACTCTCATTAGTATGAAATTAATTTTCTTTTTGATTGTGGGATATTTACTTTTAATTAGTAAATATTTTATAGTAGTATGACTTGGCAAACAAATTAATTTCAAGGTTTTAGTATTTATAATCGTTCTATACTAGCAGTGAAGTTAATTTATAATATTTATTGTTAATACAACAACTCACTCTTGAACTTGGTTGTTTTTCTCAACGTGGAAAAAATGATGTTCACTAATAAATTTAATTTTATTGCTAAAATATTAGTGTATTATTTTAAAATTTTTATTTCGTCCTTGCCACTATTTTTTTTCTGTGGCAGGGTTGTGTGTTGTAGCAGAACTTGTAACAATTGATCTTCAACTTTCTCTTCGGAAGAATAAAATTGCATCGCAATCCACATTAATTGTCATCTATTTTTAAATTGAAAAATGCTTCCTATCGAAGACGTTTATCGTGTCGGAAATGTATAGACACGAAGCTTTATTAATAATATAACATAAATATTTCCATTATTTATTAGACGTCCTTCGTAGATGTAATAAAATAAAACGATCTATAAAGCTGTTATTATATACATTTTTCATTATTATACATTGTATACATGAATGTATGTATAATATGTTAAATGGTGACCAAGACTATCATAAAATTAATAATTTTAAATATTTTACAACAAAATACTGTCACATAGGTTCGGAATCTCTGATGCGTATACCATGCGTAGACTTAGGTACCTTTATTTTTGATTTTATGAATACATTACAGTCGTCGACTTACGTTTTACCTTATAAACTTGTAAAATATTGGTTAAAAACGAGAGATCCACCAGACTGGCAAAGAACCACCCTCAAAATATTTCATTTCCTTGAGTTCACAGGAGCGGACTTTCCATTCAGCTATTGAAAATAAAAAAATTCTTTTATTGTGCCAACAGAGGTGACTAGATTTTTTGCACGAAAATTGGAAACCAAAAATTGGAGTACTAACTGGTATTAATTAAATGAAATGAGAAAGTAATTTCAAGGTAGTATCTGAGTGTATTAGATGCGACCTAAATTGACCAAAGCTGATTATAAATCTTAAGCCACGTGTAGATTTGAAGTATTTAGTACAACCAGGAAATAAAATTTCACTTTTCTTTAAACGACCTAGTAGGTATTATGTTAAACAACCCGCAAGCACGATTTTTGCACCGGTAATAATAGAGCAATTTTTTCTATGGTGTAACTAAAATGAGCCTATTATTTTAAACATAATTTGAAGTTTATCTATTAAACTTTCTTTATAAAAAAAATATAGTAACTGGTGATTGAAGAAGGTTTCTACACTTCTTTTGTTGGTGTAAATAGCAGAATTTTCAGAACAAAAATATTTAATTAGTGATAGGGAGACATTTTTTTTCACTATTCTTTAGGGGAAATACGGTCAGAATTAAGTTCTTACTACGCTCGGGATCGAACTGGACATCTCCGGCTTTTCAATGAACTCAATAAAGCGCAAACTCTACTTTAACCTTAAAATCAGTGATATAGCCAAATTAAATAAAATTTATTATAAAAAATCACCATTTAAAATTTTGTTTCTATTTGATTTATAGCATATAAGAACATCACCAAAAAATAACTAATTAGATAGTCACTAAATAAATGTAATTTGTGTAATTACCCAGTGTTTATGACTTTAAATTTATTAAAGGTTTTTATTATATCAAATTAAGGTAAATAATTCATAATTTCAGACATTAAGGTATATTATCTTTATTTTATATTTACGTAATTTTTATGTTAATAATTACTGCTACTAATTTGCACTAATTTGCATATTAATAATAAAGTAATATTACTTTACTATTTCCAAAATTATTTTAGGTAGCTACGGTACGAATAGATTTTGCTCAGAAAGTGAAAGCGTTTGTGGAAGTAGCGTTTTATTTTTTCTAGATTATTTTTTTACGGTTTGTTGTATTTTTTCCTAAAATAATTTCAATTTTTTATTAAACTATTATACATTATTACATCCCATGTTCAATAATTAGACCCTCGATTATTATTAAATTTAGATCGGGTTGCTTCGTTGATACCAACATTATTACTACTTCCTTTGATACTTATAAATTTAATGACGAACATATCTTTTTTTTTCAGTTTGTAGTAATTGTAACAAAAAGTACTATTATATTACGGGTTACGTGCGGAACAATATAAGAGAACTAGTTCTCACTCATAAGTTGCATCACTTAAATTAAAATGCCAAAGAAAACAACTCTCACTTTCACAAGGAAAGCATTATTTACCTACTAACCCCGATTAAAACAAGTTAAACGATTACAAATGCCAAACTTCTTTCCGGAATCTAAGACGAACCGGTCTCACAAGCTCTACCTACGCAATCACTTTTCACACTGGAAGAAAGTGTTAACCACAACAATCAGCGCTTGAACGATTGTTGGCGCAATGTTTAAAATTAATGCAATGGAACCATAAAATCTCTTTCTTGTTTACATTACATATTAATTAATATTATGCAATTTTTATTTTGCATTATAAAAAGATTTTCAAGTCACCCACACTAAAATACATTTTTTTTCCATATAAATTATTACTTTCCACTTTTCGAGCAAATATTAGAAGTAACCGAGTATTAATTTGCGTGAACTGGATAAAATATAGCGGTGTCTGGCGCGGAGCTTGGATTTAGAAATTATCCGACCGGAACGGTATTTGACCAGAATCTCATTAATTTATCATGCGCGTCAGTAATTACATAACACTGTACGCATTAGGCTTGACATACGAAGAGACAAAAACAGATATCGTGCAGAAAACAGTTTTTCTCGAAAATTAGAAAAAAAATACAGTTTTTCTGATTACTTTCACCGACCGGAAAGGTTTCCAAAGATTTTTACGAACCGGAACGCTTGTACGGCCTTCCGGTGCGTTCTCTTCCATTTCGAGTCCGATTATAACGATCCTCCTTTTATAGCGAACTATTGCATGGCGGCCCATTAAAAGAATGACACTCACGGGAATGCGACATTATAGTATACGTACTTTGTAATGTAACTAAAAACCTGTGCTGTTATTTTTATTTCACCTTTTATAACAATAATTTAAATAATTTATCGATTAATCTTTATATTGATTTAATAGCTTTATAATTTGATTTTTTAATGTAATCTTAAGATGATACTATAGATGTTTCTTTAGTAATAGGTACAATGCTAATGTTAATATAATAACAATAAGTGTGTTATGTACAAACAATTTTGTAATGGGTATAATAATTTATTTGCCTACATACACTTCCATAAATCTATTAATAGCATCCACAACTTCTATAAATGACAAAATCTTACACAATTACAATTTACAAGTTTTTCAATCTGCTGTTATTCGTAACCACATAACTAAAAGTCCTTAAAAACTGAAAAGTTACCTTTTACTAGCTTTCGTACCCGGTTTTGCCCGGTTCAAACCTCTCCATCTCGCATCAGTTTATATGTATTATCGGTAATTTTTATCTAAGTTTTCTGCGAAAATCCTAAGAATGATTTGTAATTAAAAATTAATAGATGGGTAATTAAAAGTTAATTAATGGTTAGTAGCAAAATTAATAGTTGGTTATAGTTAAAAAAATAATTAGTTACCTTACCTAACACAATTATATATTATCTTAATTGCATTATTCTGCCTGATTCTCAACTATAATTCACAGCAAAACCTCTTTTTAAATATTATCGCTTATAATATACAGAAAAATAAACCTTGATATAATTACACTATATCGCATATAAGAAACCTAAAATTATTTATCAGGAACATTGCTGATGGGTAGGCAGCCATAGGATTAGTGTACCAGCTGGGTACTATCATATTATGTATTTATTAATTTTGTCAACATACATAAGCATGTTAAATGGAAAAACTAATTGTAGATTGAAAAACTACCCCTCCATGCGATTGGAGGGTTAAAAATGTCTAGATATTTTAGCAGTTCAATTGATAATAGTCTTGGGATTTTCAAAATAAGGATGAGAAAATGTTTGTATCTGTGATGCATACATGAAAATGTACGATGGTTAATTTCCCACGTTTTTCAATCGATTTTTTGTTTTAAGAAAAATTTAGTTTTAAAATTTTTCCTTCGTAGTTTATTTATGTAAATACATTTCTTTTAATATTTATTTTTACAAAACAACTTTTTGTTATCCTTGACCACTGTTTCAACTTAGTTTTTTTTTCAATTTTCTGCTAACTTGTTCACATCGTAATTATTGTAATTATTAAAATAAATTAGCAGAATTAATAGGTATAACATAAATCAATTATCTGATATTATTATGAGGAAGTCGGTACATCCCCAGATTGCATTCAACTCAAATGTAATATTAATTTAGAGTAATTTGATACTTAATTCAGATACCAGTGGTCTTGAGGCTTTGTATCTAAACTGAGATCGATTTAGGCAAGGAAAAGCCATCACCATTAATATCACTTTTCTGATCTAGTCATCTTGGCTTCACCCAATTTGAATAAGCAACCTCCAACGTGTAGCCGAACTAAGCAATGAAGATCGGCGAGGGATAATAAATTTTAATAGAATCGCCAAAGGTTTTCCATTTATCTTCTTCTAAAAATACTATTCTGCTGGGTCGTATTTTATGCGTGAAATTATATTTATTTGGAAAATACAAAACATGTTTTACATCATACAAATTTTCCAAATTAAATTTTTATTGTGGTGTAGTCGATAAATCACCATAAAGTGTCCCAAACCAGTAGAATTTTATAATATTCTAAAAAAGAAATTTAGTTAACTTTGTAATAATGCAAGGGTGTTCGTACTGCTTCTATGAGTAAAAATAACAATTATCCTTAATACTTTTTTTTAATATGAATTACAGAAAATACTAAGGTCGCGGTATTTATTATAGGTTTCTGTCAACGTTACCACAATTTGTTAACATTTGTTAAATACAGTAAAAATTCCTGTTCTACTAATAAATAATATTATTTGTAGGTATTACGTATCTTATAGAAGTAATAAATTACTGACGTATACGGAAAATGAAATAATAAGTGCACAATGAAAAAAAATTTGAAAAATTTTAATATAGTGTTTTTTCCCAAAATTTTAGTATATCAGCTGTTGTTTATTTAAACTTACTGAATAAATAATTAATAAATTTAACACACTAATTTTTAAATTAAACAATAAAATGAAATAAAAAACAGAACTTTTACTTTTTAATAATGTATTTTTATTCTAATTTCTTTCAGGAAGAGATTTTAATAAGGCTAATTAAAAAAAGAATCTAAATTTTCATAGCCTGAATAATACCTACCTATTAAATAATAGTGAGCTATTATATTTAATAGCAAAACAATACGATGTGACCAAAAATTACTTTCTTTATCCTATTATTTCAAATATTATTTCAATTGCGGTCATGGTTATAAAAAAGTTAAATGAAAATTATAGGAAACGATATACAATGGAAATTGATGATTTTTTTTCTTTAGTGGACCAGGGACCACTGAAATTTATTTTATAAAGTAGCAACGGTTGATATTAGAATTTTCGTCGTTAACCAACCTTTCAATGTACTGAAATAATAATTTTGTGTGAAATTTTAGCACACATAGAATTAATTGTTTAGTCGAAAAAAGTTTGATAGACCGAGGACAGAAAACTTGTTTATTTTTTGACGATTATTATATGCAACTTGCTTGAAAACAATAGGTACTTTCGGTCTTGACAAATTTCACTTTTAATTAAAAATTAAATGGTACGGTAGATTCATAAAACCTTAAAAATAATATGAAGTAAAACATGGAAATAAACAGCTTAAAACGAATTTTAATAATTTTTTTAATACTTCGACTCAGGAAAAGTAAATTTATTTATTTAATTTGTAATTGAGATAATGTATTATCGGGTTATTAATACTAATTTCGATAGATACGAAAATAAGTGTTCTATTGTCGCAATTTAATCACCACTCGTTGGCAATTTAAAAAAAAAATTTTAACCTAATTTTTTATAATTACAGGTATTTAAATATACATAGTATATAAAAGTATATTTACGTTATAAAAAGGTAAATGAGAATGAGGAATTAATTTTTCAACATAAAATATTACCATAAGAAAATTTTTTGGTTTATGATAATTTTGTGGAATTTTTGAGTGTGACTCTCAGCATCTCTTGACATTGCATCATAAATTATTTTTGGCGTTTTCTTTTTGTTTCTGCGTATCTCAAGGGCTAAGTTAAAGCATAAGAACTGTAATCGCCTAGGGGATTATTTTCAAGTTTTACTTTGCTATCGTCAACGTCTTAAATCTCCGAGGTCGTTTCACAAAAACATATTTTAATAATATAAAATGTATCTTACAATTCTACCTAGATTGCAACTTAAACTGAACGTATGGATGGCATCGCATATCTGGGGTACCTTACCAAAATTGGAGCATCTCATTAGATCTAGTTCATTTGCTCTAGAATTTACTTGTACTTTTATAATACTAAAATAATTAAAAATAAAATGTGAAATGTGTTAAAAACTTCTTATCTACGTGATACGTGTTCATCACTTACAATAATTGTATGAACAATTAGGCACAATTGAGCAAAGAGTTTTCGCTCAATTAAATGTCTCTGATTTTGATATGGTACATTATATTTGTCTGTTGTGTTGACAATATATCCCACCAGTTAGCAAAATTATTGTGCAATTCACAATATGTACTTTTGAATTAAACACATAATTTGGCAGCAATTAGGAGTGGATCTCATGACTACGGTCTGAAGCCCAGCTCCCTGTTGAATGATAAATAATATATTTGTCGATTGCTTGAGACAAAGTAATACTAATTACAATGTTGGACATTTTACTGCTATTTATACTAACGACGGTGCATTAATCTTTTATCCAACCTCTGTTGTTGATGCCAACATATAAAAAATAAACTTCTGTGCAGTAATACACTAAGAGATGTTAAACAAAACACCGAATAGAATTGCTTAGTGCCAAAGAGGTCGAAACTTTAGCTCATTTACAGTGTTATTGATGACCACCATTACTCGTGATGGGCCATCAGTCGAAATACCTTAGAAGGTAATTTCTAGATTTTCTGACAGCGTGCAATTATAAATTTTTGTTAAATTTCACCGGTGTTGTAATTCAGTAAGTTGTAACAGCCGTGCTAACTGCTAAGACATTTCCATTATTTCCTTCCTATTATTTTGTTCCTCGCCACACTATAATTTGCACCACATAGAAGTTTAGCGTGGGATGGATGGCGGGGAACAAACGCGACCTAAACTTTATAGCTTTTTTTATATAGCAAAATTTTAGAAGGCCAATATTTTTTGCGTTGGCACTAAAATGAAAATAAGCTTCAAACAACTGCATACGTTAGAACGTTTTTTGAAATTAAATTGTAAAGGTTTCCTCTACAAAAAATATACTTAATTTATGAATACTAAAGCGTTTAGAAAATAAATTAAGTAAAACTGCATTGATAAAGCAGGAAACATTAATAAATTAATTTTTTACGTTTATAACTACTGTTCTGCAGAAGTTTATACCTATTGTTTACCAAGAATAATATTTCGTGAGATAGTTTGAAGCCCATTTAAAAGGTTGATTTCTTGCAAATAAAAACGTTTTAAATTTAAATACGAGGAAGAGTTTTTCGTGGTCCAGTAAAAAGAACTGTTGCTATACAAACGGGCATCAGTTTTAACATAGGAGTTGTTAGACTGGTTTTGCACAAAGAATTTGTGACTCGGTTTAGAATTAGATTTTAAAACAACTCGTTTACCTTTTGTTTTATTTTCTAATTTATCGAAGCCTAAGCGCCCAAAACTTGTAATAGATGAGCGAAATATGCAAAAGCTGCAGATGTACCAGTTGAAACCGTGGCGGTGCAAAAATGTTTTCCGTTTTATTTAATTTATTCGTCGAACTTATTCAATAGTCGTACCAATTTTCACACTCAATGGTATATATTTTTCTTTTTTACGACGGTTTCTGCAAAAGTACTAATAAAAAAGTATTTACCGAAGTGTCATGGCCACTAGAAGTAGTTTTCTGAATGCGTTCAGATGGCTGTTATCCTTGAAAAGACAACACATTGATCCGGAAATGTAGTTTTTCTAGTTTCATTATTTTCTATGTGGCTTCTGATGAGTAAAAAATTTCTTTGTTGCATGGCTTTGATCCAGTTCGCAAACATTGAAACGTTCAGGAAAAGTGGAAGAGTAATTTATTTGGATAAACATCCAACATTTTTAAATAATATATTTTATAAATTTAAAAAAGTTTAAACAACATTTTATCTTATTTGAAACATCAAAGCGTGAATATCCAAATATGACCAAGTGCGGTAATCAAAACATGTTTACTTCATTTGTATCTTGTGTAGACAGCGTTATGCAAAGCATGGTGTGGCATTTTATCTAATAATAGTTAAATTGATTTTTCCTTGCATATTTTAAGTATTTTATACTTACCAAAGCAACACAGCATTCTCACTGACTTCATAAAAGAAGAGACCCTTGAAATTTCTGAGTTCTCAAATTTTTCACATTTTATTTCATAATTTAATGTAAATTAATTTTTTGAAATGCTGCAGTAATTCACGAATAATGTAGTCAAAATTTCAGTCTTCTATCTAAAATATGAAAATAATTGTTGAGTTCCGAAACAATCTTTTAGCTGGCTAAAAGCTTGATTATATATTTTTTTTAATTCTGTAAAATATCAAGACATACCTACCTGTAAATAGCAATAACTAACTATTTTTCATGAGATAGTGATTCTTAGTACGTCTCTGTACGTTTGATAGCTTTTTGGATTATGTGTTGTAGAAACGTATCTATTTATAGATCAATTAGGACTTAAATGATGAATGATATTATTTTATTATTATCATCAAAGAATAGGCCAAATATATTTAAAAATTTTGAAATTCAAGATTTTTATAAATTTAACACCTGATGGTTTTTATCGAATCTATCGAAACGTGTCAAATAATAATTAGTAACTTTTTCTATTCTATATTCTATAATATTCTGTTTTGAATATTAAGGCGGATCCCCATCATCCTTCCCGTACCAGCCGCCACTGCTTGAACAAAACATCCTATTTTTTATTATTGCGTTTGTTGCCAAATTTCTCATTTACTTATTACACACAATACCTACCTTTCTTTTTTTATTTTAATATATTGTATGTATATCTACACATATCTACTATGTAATTTAATAATTCAATATCGTCTTTTCTGTCGTTGCTTTTTCCATTTTGTTCAATACTCCTTAATTATTTTTCAAGACATCAAGACAACTTGTTTAGATATTTTCCTTCAAAGGCATACCCACGCTACTTTCGATTTGATATTAAAATGTGTTGTTACCTTACTTTATCTTTTTAAATAATCTACTACAAAATTTTAAACTTTGTATCTGAAGTGTGGTTCTTTATCTATTTTATACTAATTAAACAGTTATCAATATCTTAACGAAGTCTAATAAGTCAACATTGATACAAACTTCGATTTTTAGCACTAGATTATATTTATTTTTGCAATACTATGTAGTATATTATACTGAAAGTGCTATTAGTTAATAGATAATTCAAAAATAATCTATAATTAAATATTATCATAAATTTACAATATACAATTTTTACACATGATGTCTGAATATAATGATAAGATCCTATCTCTTATTGTATTGGACACTTATGACTTTAGACAGAGCCATCCACTAATGCTGAATAAGCAGTTCGATTTTTTTTAAAACCCCTTATTTAAGAGAAACTTTTCTGATTTAGAGACAAAGAAATTTGTATAAAATTTTAATCTCTGCAAAAACTGCTTACGTACTTGACTTTGAAAATTATCTGCAATAGAAAGTTAGAGGTTTAACCAAACGAATTTAAATTTATGCTAACGCTTGAAACTGTATTTCAAAATTGTTCATCAACTGATTTGCATAATTGTATTGTATCAGGATTTGTTTTCTAAAACTGACCGAATCTGTCGCATCGCCTAGTAGGTCTTTTGGGTGTCTTTTTCATAAATAATATTATAATTTGTATGGTAAAAATACAGTAAGCGCTCATTTATACAATACGGTGGGGTTGGGACTGCTGAAAATATTAGCACATTGTTAGACCAGCAGTGCAGTACAGCAATACAGAGTTCTGATTTTTATTTTCAGATATAATAATTTTTGTCTGTCGCCTGTGAAGTTTACAAAAATTTTCTGAAAATAATATTATCGTTGTCTTTTCCGAGTTCAATTTTATTTTCCATATTTTAAAGTACTGTCTAATGTGTTTGTGGAATTTGTCTACCTGAGCTTAAAATGAATGTGCATACATTGCAGTATCTTCTGCGTACAGGGCCAAGTTTGTTTTCTGAAATGTTGATGTTTTATTTATGTACAGATTGAAAGATTTCGGTGCCAGTGCATTGATTGTCTTTGGGTCGAAGTTGCAGTGTTAATTTTATACAGTTGTGGCACGCGATGAAAAGTACGAATGAATTAGTGTCATCAGGTGCAAGGTCTAAAGGGGAAAAGCCCATAATATATGACTTATACATTTTTGTGTATTTATCAACTCGTACACATTAACGTGCATTCGATTTGATTTCAGACGCACGTTGATTCACGTGTTTTTTTTTTAACTTAGAACGTGACACCTAGAATATCTCTGAAAAATAATTTTCTGCTCGATGTCAGCACGACAGTTTTTCCATCAAGAGGTCGGGAGAATGAAGGAATAGCGGATAGAATCAATTTAAGAAGCCAGTTTCTGTTGAGAAAAAATTACAGCTTGATGTTGTAATTTGTCGTTTATTGCTATTGATTGTTAATTTTGTCACAATAGCAATGCGTTGAACGTTTTTATTAAAAACTGTAAGGAATTAAATTTGAAATGAAGATGTACGTTTGTTGTGAGAATCTTGTACAATTTTGTATCAATTGAGCACTGCTCGGGCTTGTGTAATTTATCGGTAAATGTTAAACCTTAAATTGTTAGATTATTTAAAATTTTGTGCTGTCTGTCATATTGTATTGTTTATTTATGTTTCTAGTGTGATTGCAATTAGTGCTGGCTAGCGAATCTAAAGATTGGTTAAATGCAGTTGTTATATTGTTTGGTATCATTCTAACCGTGACAATTTAATAATGTTCATGTATAAAGCGACAGTGTGCGGTGTAATAAACGACATCCTTGGTACAATACAAAACTAATAGAATTTTGATATATCTCCAACTATTTTATCTTAATTAATGTGAGACGTGTAAGACAATAAAATATTTTCTGATGATTGCACGGTTTAATGAATTTCAAACGTGGACGGACAGTTTAATGGATTTTTTGTGCATAATTAGCACTTTATTATACTATTAGTTTTATCTAAATTATAATTTGCATTTAATAATTAAAGTAAATCCTTTAAGAAAATTGAAATATTCTTACAAGAATCCGCACTAAAACTACTTCTTGTATTAATTGGCGCTCCTACCTTTTCATCTCGCTAGCCAAACTTTTTTTAACTTAATGACACTGGTGTCGCTCGGTTTTAACGTTTCATTAGTCAATTTTGAATTTAACAGACTTGAAGCCTAGCAACTACCTACACAACAAATAGTTTTGTTTTTACTGCTTAATGTGAATTCCAAACTACTGAAATTGTTTTCTGGACAAACAGGGGTGCACATATAGGTTGCCTGGGGTCAGCAGGTAGAAATTTGTTGAGCGAAAATTTTTATCAAATATATTAATTTAACTGTGTTATTTGGCACAAATTTTTTCCTGTGGAACTCGATAATTATAATAACAATAATTTTAAAAGCGTATTTAGCTGATAAATACATAATTGGATTTTTGTACTTTTTACATTTGCGGCAATTGCTTACAATGGGCACTGTTTTTATTATGACTTAATTTTTTAGTAAAAATTTGTTTAGTTCAAGGATAACAGTAGCGAACCATAACAAAGTAAATAATTTAGCAAATTACAAATAGTAAAAAATTTTACTTTTAAATAATTTTACCTTGGTCATCAATTGTTTTTTCGGTTATTTATAACAAAATATTAAAATTTATTAAATGTGAAAACTGCTTCATCATTACTAATTTCCATCTCGACAGTATTTACTCCCCGACACCTACATATAATAATTCAGATGTGGCATCAGACGATCAGGATTTCATTTCAAAAAGTTTTTAATATAATCTTTTTTATTTTTTTCATTTTAATTTTGTCCATTGGGGCAGGCCAAAATAAATAATAATGATATTTTAAAATTTTGTCACGAAAAATTAAAATTCTCCTAACTTTTAATTTAATTAATTTTTTTACTATTATTAAATTCAATAAGTATAAAATAATATTGATAGCAGAGTAAATGCTTACGTAAAATAGAATAAAATAAATAACTAAATTACCCTATAAAAATTATAATTAATTATAATAATCAAATAGAAATTTAAAGTAAAAATTTTGTACGCGATTCAAGCATGAAAATCACGCTAGGAGATTCTGACCATCGCAGATGTGTTAAACAATGCCGTTGACCGGTTGATTTAAATAAAAATTAATTAATAAATTTGAATTAATTCTGATTATTACATAATTTTATAAAAATTATTGTACCCACCCTAATCGAAGGGTGAAAAACATATCAAAATATATTGATCAATATTGAAATTACAAGGTATTTTTGCCACTTAAAATTAAAATTTTATTTACAAATTTAATTTTATTTACTTGTTAAATGATGTTTTAATTTATCATTTTAATTATAAATAATTTTAAGTACCATTAAAATTAAATTAATGTTAAAAAATACTTGCGTATTTCAGTAGGTACTTTTTTTAATATTCCTTTTAGTTAACCTTCGGACGTGGATGTACCCGTGTATGCTCATATTAAAAACATTAATTTCAAATACTTTTAATAAATCATAATTATTCTAGTTCTCACTTTTTTATTGTTTTAATGAATATACACGGGTTGTCAGGTTCTGCCCATGATAATACACGTTTTAATATTATATAATTTCGAGTGTTTTACGCACCGTCAATAAGAAATCAACCTAATTAATTTAAAACTATCATACCATTCATTTATCAACTTGAAGAAATCGAGATTGCAAACGTTACAACTTTTTCATTAATTTTTTTTCTTTCAGGAAATAGTAAACCCACACATCCGCATGGTCATGGACATTCAACGATTAAAGATATAGCAGGAAGTATTCTAGGAAATGACGACAAGAGCAAAGACGATGGTGAACTCTGGAACAACGTGGACGCTCAAACTGCCTTTCTTGGCCCAAATTTATGGGACAAAACATATGAATCAGATCTCAAGGTACTTATATTAATTTTTTTTACTGCCTTGAACCTATAATACAGCAGTAACAGAACTTCTGCGCTGCACATCCGGAATTATTATAAAAATCGTAATGGTATAAAAACATGGGACATTTGGGTTTTTCTAAATGATCACTGCTGTAATTAAATTAAGTAGTTTAACAATTAAATAAGATTGAAATTTTTTATATTCACGTTTATTTTTTCAATTTTTTTTGTTTCTGTTCCTTAACGGATCACATTTTTTAGTTGGCAAAATTAAACGAAAAATTTTAGAACTGATCAAATTTTGCAAATTTATTCTTTTGAATTTTGATGTCGTAATTTATTTTTGGTTTATAATATTAATATAGTAATTATTATTGACATTGATAAAGTCAAGGAGAAGTATCTGATTAGATTCGTAATTCAAAATAAAACTCACTGTTCAAACTAGAAGAATTGAAGGTTGAAGTAAATTAATTAACTTCTAATTTAAAGTGGTGAGCTCTTACGTGTCAAAAAGTCACGAAACGAATTTTTTGCGGCATCGGAAAACTTTGTATCGATAGTGTTCGTCTACTTATTAGGTATATCGGTGTTAATTTAAAATAAAAAATACCTAATTTTAAATTATTCTCGTGTGATTTGATCTTACTCCTGTTCTATCAGAAAGTCTGCAATAATTTGTGCAACATTGATATTATACAACATACGTTCTTGCTTCTTCGCCAATTAATAATTGACCCATATGTTAACATAAAATTTGTTTTTATTAGATATGTTGTTTTTTTCTGATAACATTGGTGATTATTACAAGAATGCTTAAAAAATCCAAAAATAATTATTTCATGATGTTTTCGTATAATATTGTTAACTTGGTACTTTTTGAGTGGTTGCACTTTTTTTATAATAATAATAAATTGTTCGTAAATTCGTAAGTTTTATATTAAATTTTGCGTCAATATCAAATAATGTTGCCAGTGGTTTACTCAAAACAAGTTAATGGACAATTAATTTATGAATTTATTCATTGTGGATTATTAATAATAATTATTATTTTAATTTATTATATTATTAATTGGTCTATTATAACTTACTACCTGTACATTTTTTGTGATAGTTATAGAACAATTTCTATTTTAGTATGTGGATTTGGACGAATTTTTATCGGAAAATGGTGTATCGATGGACGGTTTGGCTTCCCATGCATCTAACGGTTCTGTAACGAATTCTCATGGAATAGCGAAACGAGAGCGTTCTCCTAGTCCTAGCGATTGTATGAGTCCAGATACTTTAAATCCACCTTCACCCGCAGACTCAAGTGAGTTGTATAAAAATCTAAAAGTCGTGACTTAAGGGAAAGTTGTATTTCAGGTACTTATCTTGAATTTGGTTATGCACAGATCATAAATAACTACGAGAAACTTAGATGAACATTCAAATTTTTATAAAAATAATCACGATTAATAATTCTTTCTTCGTCTTATTCTTTTATGCAAGTAAAAATAAATTAAAACCTTGTTTTACTTGACTTGAATTAAAACCTAGTTTTAATTTATTCAAAAATTTCCACTTAAATTGATTAATTTTTGTTAATAATTCACTTCGAAATCTTGTGCATTTCCCAAACTAACTAAAATCAAATTCAAGTGATTCCCTTTATCTTACTAAATTCAACTTGCAGTTGTGTATTTGTATTTATTTAAATTGCATTTAATTAAATATATTTTTCAAAATTTTGTGATACGAATTTAGTGAGATTGTTTGAAAAAAGAGTTTCATAGCAACCTAATATCTAAAATACAGTTTTTTCTGAAGCATTATCGATGACTTCAAGTTGTCGTGATTTCGACCCACGGACTAGAGTATTTTCAGACGAAGACCTAAAACCACAACCCCTTATCAAAAAGTCTCGAAAGCAATTTGTTCCCGATGATCTTAAAGATGACAAGTACTGGGCGAGAAGGAGAAAGAATAATTTAGCTGCCAAACGATCTCGTGATGCCCGACGAATGAAGGAAAATCAAATAGCCCTTCGAGCCGGTTATTTAGAAAAAGAGGTATATATTTATTTTTTATATTATATTATTACAATTATTCAAACTAAAATGTTTCGTGGAGAGTTAGAAAATTAGAGTTAGCTAATTTACAGCTAAAAACGTTTATTGGAACTCCTAGAAAATCGACAAGTACTCGGACTTTTCTGGTACATTAACTTGGGACTTTCGAAAAGCAGTTAAAATGTGATATATTTGAATTTCAAACAATTTTCTTGTAACTTACAACATAAGTCATACTTATAACTTTTCTGCTCTGGCCCAGGATATCATACGGAAATAATGTGCGTTTTGGGAATTTTACTCGGGACTGCGGAATTTGCTAAGGACCGAAAGTCTGTATTATAATAATTAATAGCACTACAAGCATTTACTTTTATCGCTAATAAAGTGGAGCAGGGGAATAATTTTATTAATCGTCTATATAGTGTGTTGAAACACACTGACTCGTCATATTATTTTTTTGATTGTACAAATATGGGTGATCTTATCATACCTGACGTATAACTGTTCAAAGAGAATTTCTAATCGTAAAATTGAAAAACTGTCAAATCATTTATCTTAAGATCCAATAAAACTATTTTTCTAATCTGCTTATTATGAACATTTTTAAAAGTTTAGTAGGTTTGATAGTTGTCAATCTTGTATAATAACCATAATAATTTTGGATTGAAACTTTGAAGTGATTTATAAAATTTTCCTGTGTCCGGCTTCCATTAGGTTTCGCTGTACCTAACATAAAACAGAAATTATGTTAAATGATTACAGTTAACCGTCTCATGAATTGATGAATTTGATTGATATAGTTGTTAATTGGTAGCTAAAGAATATTGTAATCATTAATTAACAGTAACATCAATCAAGAAATAAACTCGAATATCTCTTCCGTTAAATCAAAATTTATGACTTAAGGGCAATGTTCTATTTTTTCATTTATTTCCAGATTGTTAGAAAAAAAAATTTAATCGTAAGTTGACCACAATTTTTTATATATTTTGGGGAAAGATTCACGAATAACCTAATTTTCATTTTTTTCTATATTCAAAGAAGGAAGCGGACTTTACCTTTTATATTTGTTTAAAGAGATTTAAGGTATTTTTTCTAAATTGTTGTGACAACCTAGAGAACAATAAAATAGGAATTTCTCAATACGCACTGAACATTGCTTTTAATACAGTTTACCTCTCAGGAAGGCATCAAAATGCTATGGTAGATTTTTAATAATAATGGGATTTTTAAATGATGGGGTTACCAAAGGAAGGGATAATTTATGTTTCAGTATTCAAATTTAATACTATCACGACTGATTTTGGCTTGGACTTCCCCCTTTCTAAATCGATTGTTTGTATTTTTCTTATAGTAATTATCTCCGTTGGTTCGTGAAACATTTAGGGTTACCTGTTATATTATTTCTATAAAAATTATAATGAAGATATCTAAATGAATTGTTTGCCCTGAGTCGCACCTAAAAAATGTTTTTGTAATAATAAATGAATTAATTTTGAAAACTACTCGAAGGTTTGTAATTTTATGCACGAGGTTCATGAACTGTGTAACTTTTCTTTCGTACTAATACAGCCTGAAAATTCAAGATTTACTTGTTTCGCAATCTTCGCGACAATTTTTATTATATATTATAAACAAGCGTGGGATTTTGCCTATGCATTATAATTGGTGTGAAAATTTGTAAATGTTAATAATATCGGCATCATCATGGTTTTAAATGTGAAAGCGAATAAACAAAAATATACTTGAGTGTTTTAATAATTTTCTTCTGCGTCCTTCCAGAAAATTAATTTTTTACTATAATTAGCACTTACTGCTCAGAGATCGGAAGAAAATTTCATATAAAAATGCAGAAATAAATAGAGCAGGAACTTGGAAAATAAATATATGTGATTCCATTGTGGTTGGTTTATGACAAACGCCGACGTTAAAAAATTTGGACCCGACGACTTCCTAAACTTGCAATAACGAGTTTTATGACCAGAAACACAAGCAAATTTGAAAGATAATTTGAGTTATTTGGAAGGGCATCATCTCATCAGGAAACCAAGGCTCACAATTGGGGCTTTCAATACCAATGTTTATAATTTTGTCTTGTTTCCCTCATTCTTACATTTTCCTGTTCCTGATATTAATAAAAATAAATAAAAAACTTTTGTGATATTTTATTTTAGGGTCATTACAAAACACATTATATTTTGGCAGGACTCATTACATAACTTAAAAGACTTAAAAAATTAGTTATGTTTTATTATTATGGTAGTTTAAGATCGCCGATGGAATCTTCAAAAGCCAGATTCTCGCTTTTACTGGTATTTGGCTTATCTCACCCAGACCAAAGCTTTTTCACATTTTCTGAATTTTTGCCATATCTACAGACTGGTCTGATCTTTTAAGACTTCAACTGCCTTATTAGCTGATAGATTTTGTGAAAGGGAAATCCCAGCACAAATGCTTTGTCCATCCAAGTAGAGTTACAGCAAATAAAAATCTTTCAATTCAAAAGCATAAGCTCTGTAATATGTATGATCATGATAGCGCGTTGTTCTATACTACTACATCAAAACATAAAATAAAAGCAATTAAAGCAAAATCTACAACATTTAGGATTGCATCTCAATTGATCAACTCCCCATTTAAACCCACATTACAAATCCTTGATATCCGAAGAAATTGTTACTCATCTTTATTTCGACATGTATGAAGTCAATCAGATCCATTTAAATGCAATTCTTCTCGATACCCAATTCTATCAACGGAGGCAAATTAAGCATCAACCGCCAGCTGCACAACCATGAAACACAGCTAGCACTATCCACGCCATGCTCAAGAAAACAAATCTACGTGAATTTATTATCTTCCAAAAATCCAATATCAGGTGTCTTACAAATCCATTCCTAATATTATGTGTTGGGAAAAAGATGATCCTACAAATATACATCTGATTGTGGAAAATACGCAACGTCATCCACGATCACAGGTTGGAATTTGATCGTTTCAACATCTTATTATTGCTAAAGCTAAAAGAAATCAAAAATCTCTGAAAATTTTTAAAGGAAATTAAAATAAATAAATTTTACATGCAAATCTAAGACGAAAATTATCGTTTACCAGAAAAAACAACTTGACAGATTTGTTTAACTTTCAACTACTCGGAATGATAGGTTATTTTCTTTACCATGATTTCAAAATTATTCATTATTTTTTCGCAGGCGCAGACAGTGCACATTATTTATAGAAATTTTTAGATAATTTTATAGTAGTCTTGATTTGCGAATTTAATCGCAATTTCCTACTAACTACATATTTTATTGTTAGGTACACATCTACAATATAAGAATGACTTCACTATCTGCAGTGTTATTTTAAAATTAAAGCTTATTTAAATATTATTAATGTATTAAATTATAAACTCGAGGGCATTTCATAAGCCAAATTATGAAATGAAAGGAAAACTAGATGCTATTGAAACACTAAGGTGACATTATTAAGAATTTGTCAAGAAAAGTCCAAAAAATCTTAAATTGTTTTCAAGTGTCGAATGTGCCGATAACCGGCAATCATAACAAAGTTTAGCTTTGTCAGCAATACTAGAACCACAAGCTTTATTCATACTTCCAAAAGAGAAAACAAAATTATTTTAAGTATTAAATAGGATATTTTATGAAAATGTTGTTGCTACTATATTTTGTATTTATTTTTTAGAACCTCAGTCTACGCAGTGAACTAGAACGACTGAAAAAAGAAAACTTAATGTTACAAAATAAATTATCTAAGTATGAAGATATGTAACCAACAAGTATATGTTATTTCCTATACGTATCATCCATTAAAAATCGTTGCTGCTTCATTCGTATAACACAATACATTAATGTCACCGCAAGAACAGCTACCAAACATCTGTATATAAACATACACTCACTGTAGTCATCACGTAGAATTAAGAAATTTAAGACATATATTAGTGTGTAACATATTTTATGCATAGGTATTATATACCATACAAATATGTGATTTTACAGATATATTGTGTATATTTACCTATATATAAAAATTGCATTAACATAAATGCAATTGGACTTTTTAAAACTTTTGTTGGATTTTTCTTTTATTAAGATCAAAATACTAACGAGGATTAATATATTATTTTGTTATCGATTGTTTTTACATTTTAATTTATATATTATAACATTTTTTATTATTTTAAAGTTAAATTTAGGTAATGTAGATTAGATATCTTTTGTAAAGTGGTGCTTATAAAAGTCTCATAATTGTGTAATATTTTTAGACCAAATTCGAATTTAATAAAATATAATATGATACAAAGGCTGTTAAATTATGTAAAGGAAGTGGTATTATTTTATAACGGTCCAATGTGCATTTTTTGTTTTTGCAAAATTAAGGAAATGGCCCAAAAGCGGCAGCTAATTAAATGCTGTTACTAATAATTGTTGATTGTTTTTGTTTATATAGTCTATTTTTGGTTGAAAGCTAGTTACAATGGTAGTTTACAGTTACTATGCGAATTATATTGTTCTGATAGACACATTATAATATTATAGGTGTGCTCACACTTTGCGGGTTAGTTTAATCGTAGAACGAATTAGCTAAGAGATCGAAAAGTGTAGGCAGGATACATAGTTCGCTTAAAAAGCTCAACAGCGAAATTGTTAGTTACAATATAGAGTTTTTAAAACTTTATTTGATGTTAAAAATTATTAATTAGTGTTTGTAGTTGATATTAGTAGTATAAGTATAATTTGATTTGAGTGTTGTTATTGACTAGAGATAACTGGCAATTTTGTTATTATATTGTTATAGAGAATTTTATCGATTAGTTCAAGTTTTTGGAAATTTTTCAAATTATTATTAGTTAAAATGGTGTCACAACTCTTTCTCTTTCAATATTGTTAATTCATTGTAAAAAAAATATATTGAAGATGTAATTTTTAAGTAAAATTTTTGAGGGCCTTTACGGCATGCCTTACGTGGATATGTATTTAGCATACCTACTGTGACTTTTGTATGCGTTTTATATCTTTTTTATTATATTCATACTATGGAAATTTGATATTAACAATTGATTGTTATTCATACATGTTGATAATAAAATATTTTATTTGTCAAAAGTATATACTAAGTACCTACCTAGTATAATGTATCCAATTGTAATTGATAGCAAATTTGCTTCGTTGTTGTGACATTTGTCAGCGGAATATATTTTAGTCAAGAAGGTTTATAATTGTTTTGCATTTGTTACCTTTTTTCTTATAGGTAAAAGAGATTGCAAACCTGTGAATTTCAAGTGACCACTTACCATTATTGTGAGCATTCAAAAATTATCATCTACCCTACCTACCTACCTGCCGATCTTCCTATTTTTGTTTTTAATATTTTTTCATTTTCAAAATCAATTATTTGTTATGTAAAGTACAACCAAGTGATACTTATTTGTTTAGGTAAATTAAATAAAGGACAATATAATTATCAAACCATTTAGTTTTTTTTTTAAGTCACTTTAAGATTGTCATCGTTCCATATGGATTAATTTAATAATCCAATTTGAATTTATTTCAGTAAAATAAATTATGATTTATTTATTGTACAAATAGTTATAAAAATTATAAGGGTTAAGTCTGTTGGGCTTCTCTAAGTACCAAAACTACCAGAAATCTTATTTTTTAGTTCTTATTTTTGATTATATTATGATTTTGTATATAAGAAATCCAGAGAAAACCAGTTACCCCACTAACAAATTAATATGTTAAATAATAATAAATTGTATTTTTAATAAATTTAATTTATTATAACCAAAGCCCAGATTTGTATACCGGGGCATATTTTTTCCAGGTTTCACCACAATCCAATATTAAAATGCTTACTTTGATGCAGTTCATAATAGATTTTTATAGTGCTTTTGGTCACATTTGCAATATTTTCATTTTGTTTTGTTGCAAAAATTTTAGAAATTCCGACATTATAATATAAATGATATGATACTTGTAAATGAGCACGTGAGAGATATCCAGGTGGTCGAGATAAAAAAGGGCAAAAAGTTAATTTTCGTCAAATTCAAACATTTCTAGAATTTGAAAAGTGAATAAAGTAACAAAAATAAGTGGGGTGGGAAATTTGAACCTGTTTCTATCTTAGAAAAGTCAAATTTTTAATGTTTAGTATGTAACCGAACAAGTTTTGGTTTATTTACAACGCAAAAAATTAATTTGTTAGAGTAAAATTTCTGTGCCTATAGTTCCAATCAATTTTTTCTTTTTTAAGAATAGTGGAATTTAGCTCTGTTGTGTAATAACTGTTAAATTTTTAAATATAATAGGTAATTATGAATCCCCTTGAGAGAAAAAATATTCACGTTTCTGGTATAAAAATCGTATAATTATGATGTTAGAACATAGCATAATATTCTATTTTTACACAGAGTTAATAGTGGCAATCATCAACAATTGCAACTTTTTGAATTTATTAAAAACAAGAAATCCTAAAAATTAAAATAAATATTTTTTGGTGAACTACGGAAATCTTCAATTAGGTAATAATAAAACATTTTGACCTGCTGCATAAAATACAAAGTCAGAAAAAGTCACATAGTAATTAATTATAACTGCCTGGACTTTCTCACTAATTATAATTCTCAACAATTGCAACTTCCATAGAACTAAAATTTTGCACAAATGTGTACAGGTTTGGTATTTATCTAAATTGAGAAAAGAATTAGTGGAAATAAATACTTACCTTAAGTTCTCAAATCAATTATATATTATTTTAATTATAATAATTTTTCAAATTAATATCCAATTTTATAAAATTTCAGGAAATGCACATAGTAATCCGGTTATATTATTATAGAAGGCATTAATGCTATTAATGAAATTACATTGTATTTTGTTTTAGAAAGTTTTAACTATTTTGGTTAATATTTATTGTTTAACTTCTTAATTATTACTAACTTATCCCCCCTATGTAATTCCTTGAAATGTTTCAAAAAGATTATTACCTACAATCAATCAATTAAAAATTAAAGTTTATTCATGGATTAACTTTTTGTGAAATTTATTAAGAAAATCCGACAGGTAAGTATGTACCTTGTGCCTACCTATAATTTATAAAATTTGTAAAAAATTAAATAGTAAAATTAATAAAATATATAATAAATATTTATTAATATATTTTAATTGAAATATGTTAAAATACATGGGGCTATTTGGAAAACATACATTTTTCCTTAAAATCAAATTTAAAATTGAATTTTTAAATTGTTATTTTAAATTATTAGGAAATAACCAAATTTGCCTATATGTTTTTTTTCCTTTGTAACATAATATAAAGTAAAGTATTTTTGGGCCCCCTAAAGGAGCGGAAAGGGGTGAAGTTCCCACGAGCGCCGCAGGCAGGAAAATTTTGAAGGTTTTATTGTAATACAAAAGTATCTTTTAACTGAACATCCGTGGTGATGAATACTTCGGTTTCATTTTTTTTAGATTTAATGATTGTTCAAAGTTGAAAAGCACAGCTAAGGAAATTTTGAGTTGAGTTTTCAATTATTATGAGTAGGGGAGAGTCGGGTAATCGTGCGCAGCGGCTAATCGTGCGCATGCCTTTATTTCCACAACCGACCGTTATAATTTCGAAATTGTTATTCGGAAGTCATCTCTTGACAAACATATGTACTATTAGATATGTGTAAGATACTTCACTAAACCTAACTTATCCACAATGGTGGCTTCTTTGTTTAGATATGTTTTATACTAGTTTGCGTCTCAGAGAAAATAAGCCGTAAGTATTTCCATTTTTCCATTTTTTTATTATCGTATGCTTTAACACATTGCTTAATGAATCTCCTTCACCCTGATATTAGGTAGTTTAGGTAATAAAACGTATTTCAATGATTTATACTAATTGCAGGTAAAACTGGCACTGTCGGCTAATCGTGCGCAATGCAGAAAGATTTTCTACTAGCCATTCAAAGGCGCTAAGGCGATTATAAGAAAAACAAGAAAAAGAAAAAAAAAGGAAAAAATATTATAAAAGGTAGTAAAATTAAAAAAGGTACAAAAAGAAAAGTCTTCGAAGCTAGTGGTGAATCTGAAGATATTTCAGACAGTAAGCTATGTAACGACGATGAATATTGAGTCGGATGAGAATGAGAGATGCATTTAAATAAATAATAATATTTCTACGTTCAATAATTTGTCTTGTTTGTTTTCATTTTCAATGCGCACGATTATCCTACCTATGCGCACCATTAGCCGCATACATCGTATAATTGTGCGCAGTGCCAGTTTTTCACATTTCGTATTTTAAAGTCACAATGTGCATTTTTATTTAAAATTTATTATAGAATATTACAGTCAAACTCTTGAAGAATCTTGATGACAAACCTAGAAGTCCAATTTTTTGTAATTTCTGAAATATTACAACTTTGGCTTAAGTGCGCACCAATACCCGACTCTCCCCTATAAAAGATATTTTTGGTCCAAGATCTTTGAATGAAAAGACAAATGCCAATAATCATCAATGAAGTCGATGAGAATTCAATCAATTATTAATTTGTGTATAAAAATAAAAGTGTAATAAAATCAACCAATGCGTAGTGCGACGGAATTGCATTCCCACCAATATTAAGTGGGAGAATAAAAGTTTTCAAAATTACAAAAATCAAGGAGGGAGAAAAATTGGTGAAATAATTCATTCTGGGTAAAACCGTCAACTCGTCAAATTCGAAAATTTAAAAGCCCAGAGTCAAAAGTTTAAATAATTTGAATTTTAATTGTAATTGACAAATACGATTAATAGTATATTACTGGCCGAGCCTCGAAAATGATCCGTTATTGGGCGCGCAGCTATATTGAAAAGCGAGCGTAAGCGAGCTTTTTAAAGCTGTAAGCCCAATAACGGATAATGTTTCGAGTAGAGGTGAGTATATTTTTTTATCGGGAAACAAAAAAATTAAATGTTATGCTAAAATTATTAGCATTATGAAAAAAATATTTTTGAATTAGCTATAACTCAAGAACGGCGCTAGATATCGCAAAACTGAGCAAAAATATCTCCCCCCTCCGGCCCGTAACCACCCCTGGTGAATTATCGGTAGGAAGGCATATGCAAAAATTTAGATCGATCGCGCGCAAAAAATCTTATTCAAGTTCAATTTGTAACCAGGTTATGATATTTATTAATCAGATTGTTATTCAAGTGTGCTAAAGTCAAAAAAAAATATCGTAACAATTAGTTGCATTTTTATTTATATTTAGGTGTCAACTGCAAAATAATAAATTATTATCGACTCCAAGAAATTTTCACTTATTGTAAACTATGCTGAACCCATTCTTTTCTCTGCTACAATAAATGTAATTTGTTTTGTAATTAGAATTATTCGAGTTGCAGACTTTTTTGTGCAAATCGCTAGTAATTTGTTTTATTAAATTGGCAAAAGAAATTTTATTTTAAATTTTTATAAATTTATTTAATTAGAATAAAATATCATTTAAAAATTACAAAATAGGTGGAATGGCATTCCGTTACTAGCAATAGATAAGACAAATTAAAAGAATGTAATTAGAACAACCCTCTGTGGCGAAACGTGTTACTCATTATATCATTAGAGGATTGTGAGTTCGAACCTCACGCGGGTCAAACTTTTTTTTAATAGCATTTTATAATAAAACTGATATGACATGCAGAAGTGACAGAATCGACCAGTAATGAAAACACATTACTAGTCGATTTTACATTACTAGTCGATTTGTTAAGTGACTAGAGAATGCCTCGCTTTGTCACCCGAGAACACATTCGGAAAGCATCGTTTTGTCTATGTTTTCCGATAAAATATTTAACTTACCTGAAGATTACAAATTCAGAGTAAAGCCTCAATTACACGAGGATAGTGACTTGTACAAGTTACTAAAATCCAGTACTAAAAGCGAGTGATTTAAATGAATGTTGTGTTTACATGGTGATAGTAGCTTGCTCAAGTCAGTAGTATTTAAATAATGAATTCGAAGTGTCAACGTGTTGCCTTTATAAAGAAAAGCACAATATTATGTGCAAAAGTAGTGATAGAAGAATTAATACACAATTTAGAACATCAATTAGAAAATAATTCTAACAAAAAAGTGTGGATACGAAAATGGCTGGCTAGAAGAAGCACGCACGGTGCCTCTAATATGCTTTTAAAAGAGCTCGCCGTTGAAGACGTCACAGAATATAGAAATTGTATGAGAATGTCTCCAGCATCTTTCGATTTACTTCTAATGAAAGTATCCCCAATCATACAGCGATCTGACACCATAATGAGAATGGCTTTACCTGCTAGAATAAAATTAGAAATAACTTTAGCATATTTAGCTACTGGAAATAGTTTCAGAAATTTGCAACACCATTTCCGTGTTTCCCAATCTGCTATTTCAAAGTTTATACCCGAGGTTTGCGATGCTATTTATGAGGCTCTAAAAGATTTTATAAAGGTAAGTTAAAATTTTATTATGAAAGTGAAAGTTTTATTATAAAAAGTTTACAAAATACATGTTTTAATTCTAACAAAATTCGTCAGTATCTACATTAAGAGAAGAATTTAATGCTTGGGAGATAACATTATCACTGTTTAATTGCATGGATGAATTTTCGTACGATTGTTTAGAAATGAGAGGTGTAGGTAATTCTGACGACATATAAGTTTCGTTTATTTCTGGAGATATGAGATTTTCATAGTTCGTATATGTACTGCTGCAACTGGAAGAGCCCATTGAGCTACAGGTACTTTCCATATTCAGCAACCTTAAACGTGTTAAAAGTTGCTGAACTTGGTTTTGCGCATCGATAGCTTTGGGAAGAGGCATCGTTTTCAACTGTGCCGCTACACTTCGCCCGAAAATGTCAAATTCATTTTCAGACGTATCCATACTTTCGATAGATGTTGCCAATAAATTTAAATCTTTTATGCAAGCGGCCACTTGTCTCATTTTTCCTTTAGCTGCCTTTGGACGTTTTGGGGTTGGCTCACCAATTTCATCTTTGGATTCATTGTTTGGTAATTGATTTGTTAGTGGTATTTCTTTGTGTGAAATCTCTTCAATTTCATGTTGTAACGGCTCTGATTCTTGATGTACTTCTATAACATGTATTTCCTGAAAAAAGAATTTCATAAGAAAATACAAATACATCTATAATAACCAGTTTCAATTTTTTTCTTATTTATGTTTCATTTTAGGTACCACAAACTGCCAATGATTGGAAAGCTATAGAAAGTGATTTCAACAATAGATGGAATTTTCCAGGATGTTATGGTGCTATTGATGGGAAGCACATTAATATTCGAGCTCCGCCAAATTGCGGTAGCGAATATTTCAATTATAAGGGTCAAAACAGTATCATATTGATGGCAATTGTAGATGGAAATTACAATTTTAGCTATATCGATGTTGGCTGTAATGGACGAGCATCAGATGGCGGAGTTTTTGCGCAATGCTCTATATTTTTAGCCTTGGAAAAAGGTATGTTACCCGATGGGGGATTTCTTGTTGGAGACGACGCTTTTCCATTAAAGCATTATTTACTGAAACCGTATTCCAAAATTCAACTTGGTGTCGCAGAAAAAATTTTCAACTATAGATTATCTCGAGCAAGAAGAATTGTTGAAAATGCTTTTGGAATATTAGTTAGTAGATTTAGAGTGTTTGAAAAACCCATATCTTGTTCGTTATCATCGGTGGATAAAATAGTTAGAACGTGCTGTGCTCTACACAATTGGTTTAGAAAAACCATCATAAATTCGTATTTACAAAGAGGATCAGTTGATGAAGAAGATATTGAGCGAGGTACAATTATTCTTGGAAGCTGGAGATCAGAAGTAGCTGGTTTGCCATCAGCTTCACGTATAGGAAGCAACCATTCATCACAATTTGCAAGAAACTTGAGAGAAAAATATAAAAATTATTTTATGACAACAGGTGCAGTTTCGTGGCAGGAACGAATGATTTTTTAAAGCTATCAGATTTTCAATGTGTAATAAATGTTTACTTCAAAATAAATGTTAATAAAAATACTTGTAGTACTTATAAGTTATAACTTACCAAATTACTGGACGTTGTTCTTCTCTTATCTATATTCTTTAAAAATAAATTCATTATTGCAAACCATTTCATTTTTGGAATGTAAATTTCATCTGCTCCTGAGCCAGAACTTTGGGATTTCCTTACTTTGGCTACCTCCTGTGCATAGGTTGATCTTAAGTTTTTAATTTTCGTTTTTATATCTGATATAGTTAAATCTTGAATGCCCACTTCTGTTGTTATCCTTTTAAGTGCCGCTTCACGGGCTTGTTTATTTTTATATACCCCTAGCTTTGAATTCCAGAGGCATTCTTCATCTCTATATAATTCTACAAATTTTAGAGTTGTCTCTTCTCCCCATTTAGCGCACATTTTAAATTTAATTCGACCTGACTTCAGTACAAATCACTGTACTGTCATAAATCGCTAAAACGCCTGCTAAAACGATATGATTACACGGGTTTAGTTTTTAGGAAAGTGGGAGTGGGGGTAGTACTGGCTCAAGTAAATAGGATTGCTTTTTATTCACTAAACTGGAATTGTTACTAAAACCAGCACTGGAATTTAGTACTAAAATACTTGTTTACACGAAGACAGTACTAAAATTTAGTACTGGATTTTAGTAACTTGTACAAGTCACTATCCTCGTGTAATTGGCGCTTAAAGGTAAGGTCAGACACAGCTACTTTTGCTTCGCAGTTTTTTTACTGCGGCTGCGTAAGTTGCATGTCAGGTTCACACACAGACCGAAAGTAACCTGCAACACGCAGTTTTTTGTGCTGCGGCTGCATGAAAAGGTTGCAAGCTGAGCAAAAGTAACAAAGCTGTTCACACTTGGCTGCTTTTACTTCAGCTTGCAACCGACACTTTTGCAGCTTTTACTTCAGCTGAAACCGCCACTTCGCAGCCCAATCATCCTAGACAAGATTTCACTAAATAACTCAGTTAATTGAAGTATGAATTTTTTTGACGCAGTTAGGTTCCAATGATGGGGTAGCATATGAAATCACAGTTTTAGTCCAAAATTTGATTTGGAGGGTGCCAGGAATTTTATATTTTGTGTTTTGTCGATTTGCAGGCGTATTTTACATTTCTCACTAAAAATGGAGATAACCAAATTTATAGAGAATTAAACTCTCCACCTTTTTCATCTGGATAATTTTGTTGTAAAATATTTATTTATTGCTAATAATAAGCAAAAAGTGTAAAAAATTAGCAGATTGTTCCAGTTTTTTCAAGTTTAGAACTATTTTTTTAAAAAAAAGTGACACATTCAAATGGTAAAGTTGTAGAGGACAAAATTTCCTACTACTTTTGTAGAAACAAGTTTTTCATACGACGAATGGATCACGATCACGATCAAATAATATAGCATATTTGATTAATATTGATGGATACTTTAGTGGTAGCTACACAAATTTCACATAAACTGCACCTGCAGCCGCTGCAAAAGTTTCACCCAAGTTAATATTTTTACTGCGCTCGCAACTCGCAAATGTACCGACTCACATTAAGCTACTTTGAAACTGCATGCGCGTTAAAAATGTTGCAGGCAGCACTACTGCACGTGAAGTTTTTTAGGTTGCAGCACTGTTCACACAGCAAGCAGCAAAAGTTGCGCAGTTTTTTAATTGGCTGCGCAGCAAAAGTAGCTGTGTCTGACCTTACCTTAAGAGTGCTTGTGCCAATACTTTTCAACAAAAAGAAAAACCACAATTATTCACGACCAAAGATAATCGTCAGCAATAGCGTGAACGAGTAAGGCAACGTATGAACGCCAGATTCTCACAAAAGGTGAAATGGTAAATGGAAACAACAACAAACAAATGAAAACTTCTAATTATGGGTGAGAACAATTTAAGTGCACGGACGATTAATTTTTCGTAAAATTTGAAACCACGATAAAATTGATTTATAAAATTTGTATTAATTGCCATCAAAATTGCAACTTTGTCTAGGTGGTTGAAAGAATTACTAAAATTTAAATAAGACCAAAATTGCAATAAGACGGAATTGATTTATTGGTAGACCGATGTAAACGGATGATGATCAAACACATCAAAATTTGAAATTTAAATGCTACATAACATTTATTTAGCTGTGTATTTGTAAGATAAAATTTTGCTTAACTTTTCGATAAATTATAAATTTTTAAAATTGACAAATTATTGCTTTTAATTATTCAACATCACAAGTAAATAAGTTAAAGAGTCTCATGCTAAAAACAAAAGGGGATGGATGTTCCGAAAATAAGGTAAATAATTAGGTTTTCTTGAATTAAACCATTTTACACATTTGGACATCGCAATATATAATCTAAGCTTAACTCATAATTTTAATAATAATTTCACATAAATCGAGTCCCTTCCCTTGCAGGGCCCGGGCGGTGGGCCCCCACTGCTCTGTTGCCTTGCTAATGCTATATTGTCCCCTCTGCTTCACACTCTTTTTATTTCAAATAAAATATTTCAATATTTTGCACATAATTTATTAGATATTATTACAGTATGTGTAAATGTAAATGCAATAAAATTAATATAAATCAATAGTTGTCCAAATCTTATTACTTTTTTGGTAAGAGCAATTCTGCAATACTACTATGAAGAGAAACCTGATATTGGCCCACCCTATACTACGTCAATATTTCTAGAAAAGAACTAATCTGCATTTTTTAGTTTTTAGCAAATTTATTTATAATTCAGCTAATTTATTAATAAAAAGAATTTCAAAATAACATTTATAATCTCATTCCATAATTTTTTGGGGGGTTTCCTTAGGCAATAGGATTACTCTACTCAAATAGTAACATGTCAAAACAAAAACCAAACAAACAAGTAAGTACCAATACAAAGTCAAACAAAAAAGAATAATTTTTGTTTTGTTTTTATGATGGATTTTTTTATATTTATCATAATATTGCATTTATATTATACTGACCATCTAGAACTAACATAATTATTTTTAATTGTCGTGAAAAATATATCAAGCACAAGTTATTTTTTCAACGTGTAAAGATACGCAACATTCAGTATTTGTTTTTTTAATTATTGCTAAAAAATACAATACTAATAATAGGTATATCTATACTTTGACAAATTAAAATAAATTTTCGTTACAATGAACATCAACAGTCTTTACTCTGTCGAAGAAAATAAGATAGTAAAAAAAATTATTTTAATTTGTCGAAGTAACTAGATGGCAATTGTTTTTGAAAAGACAAAGCGGTATTTTTTTAGAACTATATTTAAAATTTCGAGAAACATTCATGATGTCGTCAAAATTTATGCTATTTAATACATCACTCTCGATGCACATAAGAACCAATGTGTTCAATTTTTTATTGGATAATGTAGACCTGCGGTAGTTCTTCACTCTTTTCAATGCTGAAAACGATCTCTCCCCGTACAGTTTGTCACTGCTTCCAAGGCCGTAGTTAGACATTGGCCATGGGGGGGGGGGTTATGTAATTATAAAAGAGGTTGGCATAATGCCCGTATTTTAATTAAATTTTAAACCACCCCACAGAAAAGCACTGTAAATTTTTCTGTCTTTTAATTGTGTTAGAAAATGTAGTGATCCATTTGATGGAAGACTTAGATTTTTTACTTGAATTATTTCGTTATCTCGTCGTCGAGATCGTCGTTATACTTAATAATCAAGGTTAAACTTGGGTAATAGATTTTCATTAGGGGACGTCCAGTAATTACGTAAGGGTTTTGGGGGAGGGAGGGGTTATCGGAAATCTTACGGACCTTTACGTGGGGAAAGAGGGGGTTCGATATATTCCATACGTAAGTTTCTTAAAATATTTTTTTAAATAAAATTTAAAATAAAATAATATTGTTTTTTTTTATATTTACAATATAAGGTTGGTAATCCCTTAATATTAAAAAAAAATATTTTTAGAAATTTATATTGAAGTATACATAATAATAATGAATTTTATTATAGTACTTACAGTATAAAAGATGTAGATCAGCTACTGCTGTTTTTCATCTCAACCCTGAAGAGATTTACTGAAGAACATTCATCAACACTATAATATAGGGCTGTGTCGATCATCAGTTTCTTCAGTTTATTTTTGAATTTTGCTGGTGGAAGGCTTTTTGGTGGCGTAAACATCCACAAACGAGAGAAATGTTACGACACCCTGTATAAATTCACTACATCTCATTATAAAACTCTGTGTTGATTTTTGATGATTTTGATGAAAATTATCAATATGTACGAAGATTTCGACGATACCGAAGAAATTCTAAAATTATATTAATATAGACGTTCCCATAATGGCAGTCTTTCGGGTATTAGGTTTCGTATCCGATCGTATTATATTGGAACACATAGTATATGATTTTGACGATCCCGAAATGATCGAGTTGCTGAAACTTTCATTGGACGAAGCCTTTGTAATACAAGACAAAGAGGGTTAAAGAAGAACGATGCCAAGTGTGACAAAAGGAAAACGTATTAAGTATACTAGAGATATTCTACGAAAAGAAGTGCTGCCTGATGTGAGTGTTTCCAATTTTTGCAATACAAAGAAAGCGTATTTCTTAGAGTATGTACATGGTAGATCAAATTTTATTAACATCTTTAGGTAGACGACAAGTTGACGATCGAGATCATTACGACAATAAAAGATTAGAATTAACTGGACAATTAATAATGGCACATTTATTTAAAAGATAATTTAGAAATTTTCAAAAAGATCTAAAATTCAGTGCGTAAAAATCGCTTGACAAAAAAGAAGTTTTGGCTTTGCCGAAGCAGTCAGATCTAAAATTATAACAGATGGCTTGAGATATTCTTTAGCGACTGGTTATTGGGGCGATCAGAAAAAGGCACACAACGCAAGAACTGGAAATGGGGCATGATTTGATGATTTGGTTAGTTTGATGAAAAACTTGATATTGATGACTTACATATTGTCGCCCATTTTAGAATTTTTGCAAGAGTGGTCAATGAAAAATTTCGAATACTATTCGCAATGCTACCTAAATATTCGTTAATAGTAATTGGGTGGGCATACACAGAGAACCACTTGAATTGACGTAGACGTTAAAAAAGCTGAGACGTTCAATGGATATTATCGTTTCGGAAGTATCTGTAATGCACGATATTGCTCAAAGAGAAATACGCTTTTTCAGACTGATGTGGGAAGAACGTGCAGGCCTATATTAATTATTGAAAATTCAAAACTCTTACTTATTCATCCATCCATGACTTTGGGCGTATGCGGTTTCGTCATATCTTTTCCAGATCATAACCAAAGATCATATGGGGGTGTACGCTACGAACTATAACACACGCACGGGCCATATTGCCCATATTTTATTTTATCCACAAAAACCATTAAACACTATTATACCTGCTCGATGGAATACTTACCTTACTTACCTTACTATCTGCTGGAATAAATAGGATAGTCGCAATATCATCCAAATTTTTATTGGCCCAACATATTACCAACGTTTGAAGGACATGGTGGATGATAAGATTCAGTCGAGAGCTCGTGGTCCGGTTCAAATTTTAGTTCGTCAAACTATGGAAGGTCGTTCTCAAGATGGAGGTTTACGATTTGGCGAGAGGGAACGTGATTGTCAAATCGCTCATGGTTCAGTTCAATTTTTGCAAAGATTGTACTGAGTATCCGATCCGTTTAGATTACACAAATGCGATATTTGTGGGCTCATAGCAATAGCAAATTTGAAAACGGGAACTTACGAATGTAAATCATGCAAAAACAAATTACAATTTTCACAGATTGGTATACCATATGCTACAAGATTATTATTTCAAGAATTAATGAGCATAAACATTAGTCCGCGGCTAATGATGGAGTAGATTTAAAAATAAAATAGGTATTTAATAATAATAAATTTATTTCATGATAATTTGTTAACTGTCCGATGTCTATCGATGCAAAGTATATATTATGTTCCTTCAAGAATTTTATTTTCCGCCTTCCTTCTCATTTATAACGATTAGGGATCAACACTCCTGTTCTCTTTGACAATTAATTTTAAAACCAGGATCAATATATTTCTTAGGATTCACTGTTTATTCATCGATTCATCCTATGTGTTATATTTTAAAATTTGGCTTGCAATATTTCGCTGCTTACCAATTTCAACCAATAATTGTTTTAAAAACTTGCCGTCAGATGTAATTGGCAATTTCTGCGCTTGCACTACACCAAAATCTTCCAATTGGAGGTATTTTTGTTGTCGCACCTTCACCTTCTCTGCATAGATTAACACGATTCCAAAAAGGTAGCTTACATTTTTGGTTCGTAATATTTTGGAATCCAAATCTTGTTAATCATATATGTATGTGGGTATTAAAATTGAGAAGATCGGTTATTACACAATCACATCTTAGAAACTGTGCTGCTGTTATAGCGTGCGGTTTACATACAGGTTTCTGTTATAGTGTGCGGTCTACCATAAAATTTCTACAATCTTCATATAAATAGTAGCCTAGTTCCTTCTTCGCAATGGAATAAGATGAATAAATAAATAAAAAACAAATTAATTTTAATTTTATTTTATTTACTTATTGATCGAGCGTAGCGAGAGCTTTCGACGGCTTGATCGGGTCATAGACTGCTCCCAAAACGATTTATCAATAAGTTTATCAATATATAAATTTGTTAAATATTGGTTTATTTAACTTTATTTAATTTGAATTTATTATAATTATTAACGAATTTGTCGGTCGATATTTAGGAACATATATCTTCTTTCTTAGCCTCCTTATCCGTTGCTGGACAGGATCGTCCAACTTTGAACTTAGGCTTCTTTCTAATAGAGAAAGGATTCAGCATTTAGACCCCAACGGCTGCTGAAACCGGATTGGGGAATTTCTGTAACCCTGTTTTTTAATAGTCGATGGTAGCAATCACCTTGCCTCCACTTGCCCTCCAAAGCACAGAGACGGTCATCGGAAAGTTTTGGATTCTTCACGGATTCGAACCGGGACTTCTGTTTTATTACTACATATTTACATGAGAATTTGGTTTATCTTTGAAATACAGAAAACTTAAAATGTTGGAAGGCGTAAGCGAAAATTTTTAAGCCTTAATGCTTTAGTACCAACGATAATATCCAAAACATGTTGCAAAACAGATGGCAAGAACTTTTTATTTTCCTGTTCAGATACAGTTTCTGATGACGAAGGATAGTACTCCATTGAAGTCGACAATAGCTTGATTTCTGTTTTGATCAGTTTTGCTGCTGCTTCGATTAGACGATATTTTTTTAATTCAGGGTCTTCTAATTTCTTTTGCTTTTGGTTATTTAAGAGAATATTAGCCACTGTTTGAACCATAGTTAGTCAAAGTTCTTTAAGCTTTTCCAGCATGTGACGATTACTGTATGGTTTCTTTAAATTCAATTAACAAAATTGTCACCTAGTGATTGGCAACGCACTGCAGGTTGGAGGAAGACGTTTGAGTTTTATTTAACAAAACAAACGTCAATTGTTTTTCGTATTACTTAAATATGGTGGATTTTAGAGCGGCCCGATCCTCGCTCGGGCGCTCTTAGTCGTTTTGACAGGCGCTAAACTCGCTAAAAATATGCCTGAAGTGTGACCGAACTCGAAAATAACAGAACTCGAAAGCTGGAATCTAATTTTCATGCTAAATTCGGCCATAATTAACCGAATACAATCTAAAATAAACAGGGGGGCATGTTAGTACGCGCCCGGTTACGGCGTACTGCAATTAGGTGGCCCTAATTTATTCATTCAACCTCACCTCATCTGAAAGCTTAAAATGTGTTATTTCAGAATATTCATTGGTTTTCTTTTCTACTTTGCAGAGGAAAAGTCGTAACTACCAGTAACCATCTGAAATCTGAGGCCGTAAAATTTAAGATAGAAGGACTACCGACCCCAAAAAATGTTTAAATTGAAACTCATAGCCTCATAGGTACATATTTGCAGGGCCGGCGTTACCATATATGCGAACGGTGTCTTTACACAGGGCGGCAGAATTCTGGAGCGGCAAATTTTCGTTTTTTTGCATGTGAAATTTTGGATATTTTTATAAAATGTCAATATGAATAGCAATTATATTATATTAATGAATAAATTATATTACGTATGATCAGTTTCCCCTTAAAAAAAATTCGTCTGCGGCGGCGAGCGTTTGCCGTTACCTTGCCCGTTAACCCTCCGTTAGGCGCGCTATTTTCAGTTGTATACTAGTCCATAAGAAATACATTGAATAAAAGAACACTGGTCTACGAGTGTAGACCGCGCGCCTAACGGAGGGTTAAAAACTGCATACATAGTCTTAAACTTGAACAGGGCGGAAATTGACTAGCGCCAGCCCTGCATATTTGCGTTCCTAAGAATGTTTGCCCCTCCCGCCCCAAAAGGCACGGCACGCCACTGTGATGACGTCATCAATTTTGTATCTGTGACGTGTATTGCTCTAACATTTACAAACACTATAGAATCATAATTATTATTCTTTCAAAAAAAAAAAAAGATTTTAAATTCATGTCTTGTTAAGTTATGTTTAAACAATAACTGTTGTTCTAATATTATTAATTTATACCTACTGCTTTTATTTAACGAAATGTAGAATTCAGATAACGCTTTCAATAACAAAACTAAAAATACTAGACTTGTGTGCGTATAAGTGAGACAGCTATATTTTATTTAGATTTCTCTAAACAAGAACCTACGTAGGTAGGGAACCACATCGCGTAACCGAGAACGGTGGTGTGCAATCGCGTAACTAGGCGTAACCTCAACTCGTAGCATCCAAGCATTACAGGTTACATGCTGAGAGCATGCAGTTCGTTAAAATAGTTAATATTGGCTTGCTATTTGTGCCGTACTGATTTTTTTTACAATGGAGTGGTCGCAAGCTAATGTTTTGAATTTTATTGATTTATATAAAAACCAAAAAATTTTGTGGTGTGCGAAACATGCAAAGCATTATAGTAAAATAGATAGAAAAGATGCGTGGGAGAAAATTGCCATGAAAATGGGAACAACAGCCGAAGAATGTAAGCAGAAAATGAGCACGTTGATGTCTGGGATGAGAAGAGAGAAAGCAAAAATTAAGAAAAACTTTAAATTGGGAAAACATGGTGAGTAATAAATAATTATTTAAAAGTACTTTTTTATAATATTTGATTAGCATCTACGTAATTAATAATGGAAGAGTATAATAATATTATAATAATTATTATACTTAACAGTTATAGTATAGTAGATAGCGGTGCCTATTAATTTCTAACGTAGGTAATCGCATACTATTTAGTACACGTAGTTTAATGTAGGGGCGGTGGAATTAAACTGTGGATGGTGGTATCGGTCGTGCGGTCGAATATCAGCTATAGATCAAGACTTGGCGGCTCCTGGCAAAAATTAAAGGGGGCGTTTTATACGCCCAAGATGATTTCAATACATACAGTGAGCTCGTAAAGTTTAGAACAAATTTGATAAAATATTTTAGAGGAATATTCTCAGAAAAACTCCAGACAACGTTAACCGTATTATTTTAAGTGTCACTTTTTCAGCCATTGACATTTTTTATCGTGTTTTGTTTTTGAGCTGCGACGTCATTGTAAATTTTTATAAATGGCAACCCTTATTTTTTTACGAGTTTAGATAGAGCACAATTTTCTGAGTGGGAAAATGTAAAAACACTATAACCCCGAAGCGAGAAGTTTTCTAGATAATCAGTTAGTATATAAAGCGCTCTACTCATTATACCCCATCTGATCGGGTGTCCTTGAAGCGTTAGCTGCTAATGTCAGATCGGGTGGTATATCTTGACAATATAATATCGATAATGGATCATTATGATTTTTAGCTTTTGCTGTAGACTCTGGGCGATGAGACTTGTATTGTCTTTCATTGTTGTTATTAATTTATAATTTATTGTAAATTGCAAGCCTGTATTTTATTATGTATTTATCATGTTTAGGTCCAGACCAAGCATACGAGAGTTCATGGTTTGCTTTTAACAGTTTAAAATTCATATGGGATAAGGATACTCCAAAGACTGTAGTAAATAATACTGTAAGTTTCAAATTATTTTTACTCTCATTTTAAACAGAATAACAGTAGTAAATGATCTATAATTTCCAGTTTTATTAAAAAAATAACCAGAAGATGTTTTTTTATTAAATTTTAGGTGCCGAACGAACAGGAGGCAGCGGAAATTCAAGATGATGCTAACACGGACGATAATATTAACGGAGTATCTTTGCCATTGTCTACTTCTGTTCTGCCTAAAAAAAGAAAACGGTTATACGATAGGAATCAAGACAAATCCTTTACACATTTGCCAATGACCGAAAGCAATGACGAATTACAAGATTTTGGAAATATCGTAGCCAAAAAATTAAGGAGATATAATTTCCTAACACAAAGTGTTATACAGAAGGAAATTATGGAAATCTTTTTAAACGCAGACAGAGGCTTGTACGAACAGAATCACTACGCCACCCTTCCGGTTTCACGTAACCAATATCCAGGATATAATACGTCAGAACATCTCTATTTCAATCGTCGTTCTCAATTTTCTCAACCTATGTACAAAAACTATTCGAATCCAGTTCCAGCTCCCTCGGAGTCTCCGTCACATTCTTCTGTTTCTGGTACATCTACCCCGTTAACTTCTCCAAATCTTGTTGCTTCTCCCGTATCCCACGTTGCATCAACTTCGTTAAGCAATATTGCTGTTAAAGAAGAATTTGATTTACAAGATTAGAACACAAGGTTTAATAGGCAAGTCAGTTGATCAAATCTAAAATTATAGGACTATCTAGTCCGTTGCGACAACGGTAATTAATTATTATCAACAATTTACGGTTGTACTTCGGTAAAACAAATTTTAAAAAAATTGTTACTAATCTGTTTAAATTGGATGAGTCTGTATGTCATAAGCATCAATAACAAAAAAGAATGTATATTTTACGTAGATGTAAATATAGTAGATACTTATATTTTGATACATATTATAATTTATTGCTAAAGCAAACGCACGTTAAGTTAAAATATTGACAATCCAACTTTCTATATCTTCCTATGGCAAGTATACTTAATACTCTACTTGGAATGCAATATTTCATAAATTTTGTAGACTTATGCATAAAATTTAATATTTTTACAAAATAAAAAACTATACGTTCATAAAAATCGTGTTTTTATTATAGGTAATAGGTACCTACATGCTAATTATTTTTAGTTTATTATTTGAAAAAGTTTAATGCTTTGAGAGCGTGTTTATGTATTTAAATTGCAGTAGGTTTTTTATTTTACAGAAAGAACACTATAATTTGAGACTGAGCAATCAATCATCCGAAATTATAAAATGTGTGCCTATAAGGGCGCTGGATTTGATTTTGTAACCAAACGAGTAATTTCTTCGAAAAGTACCGATGATTTTATTTTGTTGTAATGTCAAAATGTGTCCTTGGCTAATTTTGCTTACTATTGCCCTGCGCCGATGATTGTCATTATTAATATTAAAACAGGGTTACAGGCACATCCAAGGTTAGTCTAGAAAGCTACCTCAGACTGTCGATATAAATACAGGCGCAATGTCTTGAAATAATATTATAATGATTGTTATATAAAAAATTATGTGGGATCTACTCGCCTTTCTTCAACTTAAAAACAATCTTTTAATTAAAAGCAGAATGAATTCAGTTCGGTGCAAACCCATTTCGGCGCGAGCAAGACGCATGGAGCATTTGGCACACTTCAACCCTAATAATTTTGGTCGCACTAATAAATTTGCAGAAACTGCAAAAAAAAATAAAATGTGAACTGTCCAACTGGCTAAAGTTTTCTTGTTATCTCTTTTGATTTATTATAATATTTCATATTAATTTACAATTTATTAATTTGTTGTTTTTGTAGCTTCACGATATACCCGATTGATTATTAATTTTTTTATACAACAATGCGGATGAAATTTAATTTAATATCTTTTTTCGCTATTAGAATACACGAATATTCGAAGTTAAAACATAATCGTACCTGTCACGCATTAATTATAAAGTCGCAAAATATGGAATAAATTTCATAAAATTGAAAAATAAATATTTTTGGTATTTAAAAGCATATTTTAACAGCATAAATCTGTTGACGGGTAAACTTTTTGCTTGAAATTGATGTAATACAATGTACAACTTGTTTACAACTTAGAAAAAAAACCAGGTTCCCATTAAAAAAATTATAAACGTCGTCATAACTTCAAGAAAAAAGTTAAACAAATAGATGGATGCTATTATTTAAATAAGAAAAATAATATACTGTTCTATTGCCATCATTATGCCAATTTAATATCAATACTATTTTATAATTAAATTACATGTTTAATTAACTTGTTTTTATAAAAATTCATATAGAAATGTGGTGTCGAAACCTTCACAAAACTCCTTACAAATTTTTTTGGAAACTTTCCCAGCTCTGGACTTTTTCACCACAAAAAAAGTCCAAGCTTTTTCAATATGCTTAACAAAAGCCATAAAATAGTCAATATTCTAATTTTAAAATACAAAAAATCGCGTTATTACAAAAAGGATTTATTAATTTTAATAATTCGTGCGTTTAAATAAAATACTCGTTTGTTCTTGAGTTATTAATAAAAATGTTGTATAAAGCAAATAACTTTTATTTCTAAATATTTTTATATTTACATTAATTAACATTTGAAAATTAAAAATTTAAAACAATATAATATTCTAATAGCTCACTAATGGATTATATGAAGAGTTTAAATTCATTTCAATGCAGGGATACATCATTTTAAAATCAAGATATATTCACAAGAAATCAGTCGAGTTATTTCCTGATTAAACATAAATAGAAACCTGCAGGTTAACGTGGAATCCAGATCTTGACAAAAACAACTGGGATTGATGTTTTAATCCTGCAATCCGGAGGTCTAATTCCCTATGTAAAGTAAAGTTGCCCAAGTGCAACAATATTTTAATAGATCCAATTTAAACTGTTTTTTAAAAACTACACAACATACTATTACGGGGTTTGTGACATTTTGAACTTCAAAGGTTTGGCACTTACATTTACATTTGAGGCAAATGCATATTCGATAATTGGAGTAGGTAGCTTTTATTCTACCAGTATTCTGATCACGAAGTGCAAATCTTCTTCTCTTATTCAACAGAAGATTGTCATTTAATAGAACTCGACGACGTCTTCACACTAAAACTAAAATGTAATTTAAAAATTAAATTAAAAAAACAGTCTTAATCATTAGACGAATAAAATTAAGTAAATTATCGCTCGTCTACCTATTGCTATGTTATTCTGTTCAACTGTTACCTTCAATTTCTCGAACACGGCTGCTCTTTTAAAAAGCACTCGTTTGTTTAATTTTAGTATCTACTCCTTCATCCTGCTTGAAAGCCTATATACTGCAGTACAAAGATTTACTACCTTTTTAATTTATTTTAATACCTACAAGAGTAGGCGTTATGTTTTTAATTGAATATATTAATAGTTGGAAGTTTGTACCTATATATTTATTATACACTGTTATTATTTATGCGTTGAAGTGAGCATTACTAGTTCAACCATATATTCATATCAACGAAATTTTGTATACCGCATATAAAAAGTTAAATAATTTTTCAAAATTATGAGTGTAATTAAAAAGTTTGCAGAGGTTACAGTCTCTTAATCTTCCGTGCAGTGTTAGCAAGTCGGTATCGATTTTACTAGCCATGTAATCGTACGAGCACATAACTAGGGCGCAGTGTTGTATTATCGTCCAATAACAACAAGAATATTATGTGAATATTCTAGCATATTCTGAAAAACTTTTGTGTAATTGTATGTGTATAAAAAAAAACGCGAATTAACATGAAACATTAGGCAAATTTTTATATAAAAATTTTCATAAATTCTTATAAAGCCGATATACAAAAGACTGAATAAATGTTTCCGTTCGCCACGTGCATGTGCTTCAAAACCAGCAAATGGATCGTCGTGAAGCAGAGAGAACAGGTACATAAATTATCAAAATTTTTATATGTGCTTTTTTCTCATTGTTTTAAAAAATAATAACGACCTGACCTATATTTGAAAACTTAATATATTCAACCTGTTATTTGAATGGTGTGTATTACACACATACAGGTGGTTAATTTCGTATTACACGTCTTCAATCCTATTAGAAAATTTAATGTGGCTTTTAGTACGAATATTCATACATTGCACTGTTTAAAAAGCACCTTGAAATGCAACAATTCGCTCAAGATACGTAACCATAATTGAAAGTAATAAAAACCGGTATTCTATGGGTATACATCGCAATGATATTGTAATTCAAAATAATTATAAAATTTTATTATTATCAAACAAACGATTAAATTAAAAAAATATTGATAGCTTACCAATGTAGCTAGTAACCTTTTCAATATTTATGAATATGTTTTCAATTTGCTTGGGATACTTCAAAAACAATTTATTGAATTCGAACGATATATTGCATTTTTTGTGGAAAAGTTAAAAAGGTGTACGTTAATAATGTATTTTTCAACTTGTGGAAGAATGGTAGACCCTATTTAATATGCATATAACTTCTTGAAATTCTTCAAAACTTTTTTAAACTTGAAATTTTAATTGTAAACTCGATTTTCACAATTTTTGTCTTATTTTTTACTGAAAGTGGTTTAAATTTGGAACAACGAATCAATAACTTTATGACATAAGTACACAAGTCAATTTTACAATATTAATAGAGGCCAATTGCACCAACTACTCACTTTGCAACTTTGCGATATTTTTACTGCATATTTTGTCGACTTTATTTCCGAATCAATTTTTAACATTTTGCTTTCAATTTATTTCTCTCTAATTTTGTATAATATTTTTACAATTTGAGAAAATATGTTAAAATTCTTATTTAGAATAATGTTTGTAATCAGAAACAGCCGTAAAAAATAAGACATTAACAAACTATTTATTATTAAAATTTTTTTTTTAAGAAGTTTAATTAACTTGATCTTTTTGCTGCACCCTACATGCGTTTAAATATTATCTACCTATAATAGAAAATACTAAATTTTATTGTTTTATTTAAATATTTTGGATTTACTGTCTTTGCATAAGTTTTCCTCGTACAAATAATAATGTTGTCATATAAATGTTTAGTTTATTCGTACAAATGAGAAAAGCCGAATATGTCAAAAGAAGTAATAACTGTAATAGTATAAAAGTAAGTACTTTCTTCCTAAATTTTATATTATATTTCCTAGAAAAACCAATCAACATTTGGAAAGTATTTTATGTGAACCAATCAATTTAATATTAAAGATTTAATAATTTAATCTATTATCGTTTGTTTAACTCGTTTTATTTTAATTTAATTTTATATATTTTTTCACGAGTTAATAATATTAATTAATTTATTCCTTTTTGGAAATTTTCAGTGATTATACAATCGTCTGATAAACCTAGTATAATGTTGGTATACCTAGTGTAACGATTGTTTTTTGCTTTTTGATTGATTTTAATTGTTATACCAATTTTAAAAGTGGACCTAAAAGGATTACTAGTGCTTTAACCCGACCAAAAAAATTAAAACTTTCCTATAAGCATATTCTGGTGGTTGTGAGTGTAAAATACGTTTGTTTATATACGAAAATGCGTTTCCATAAAGTGAAAAGTTGCGAATCATTCGCAAATTTAATAAAAATTACTTTGAAGGTAAAAATGTAATGTAAATATTTTATTGGCTGTTTTTTATATCTTTAACTTCTCTCATTGACAAATTTTATGAATAGGGGTATAAGTTATCATAAATTTTTAATTTTTCAGAAATTCAAATTGAGAAAAACTTTTTATATGTAAGTAATCTGCGATTTGGAGTTCCCGTTTAACTTTAGACTGCCTGTGTCTCTAGATACTTCTAGAAAAAAAGAGGAAATAATTAAATAAAAAAAGTCTTTTTCTAACATAAATAATCTATGAGAAACTCACACATCTGTCTTTTTTAGTATAATTTTTCAATAAAAAAATCGTTTTGTAACACAGAATACAATATAAATTGAGAAGTCAGTTGCGGAGTTATACCAATACATTAGCTACAAGATTGACTTGAAGAATGACTTGAGCAAGAGGATCCTGATGTAAAATTTACATTATGTTTCTACAACTCATATAAATATGTAATATATATTGCATTTTATAGTTTTGTTTATATTATTACTATGCTACTACTTTGTTTTGTTTTTTATGTTTATTTTTTTAGTTTTCCTTTTAATATTTTTCTGTAATTGTGTAATTTTGTAAACAGTAGTTTTTATATTTTTATTTTTCATTTATATTGCGATGTCCAAATGTGTAAAATGGTTTAAATTCAAGAAAACCTAATTATTTACCTTATTTTCGGAACATCCATCCCCTTTTGTTTTTAGCATGAGACTCTTTCACTTAATTACTTGTGATGTTGAATAGTTAAAAGCAATAATTTGTCAATTTTAAAAATTTATAATTTTATCGAAAAGTTAAGCAAAATTTTATCTTACAAATACACAGCTAAATAAATTTTATGTAGCATTTAAATTTCAAATTTTGATGTTTTTGATCACATTCCGTTTAAATCGGTTTACCAATAAATCAATTCCGTCTTATTGCAATTTTGGTCTTATTTAAATTTTAGAAATTCTTTCAACCACCTAGACAAAGTTGACGGTTTTACCCAGAATGAATTATTTCACCAATTTTTCTCCCTCCTTGATTTTTGTAATTTTGAAAACTTTTATTCTCCCACTTAATTTTGGTGGGAATGCAAATTCGTCGCACTACGGATTGATTGATTTTATTACACTTTTATTTTTATACACAAATTAATAATTGATTGAATTCTCATCGACTTCATTGATGATTATTATTTTTTTTTTTTTTTTTTATTTGACATCCTATGTATTTACAATCTGTTTTTACAACATTCAGTAAATGATTTAACTTTAATGTCGTGGAAGTTACATGTCCATTGGCATGACTTCTCCATTACAGCTATATTACATTATTGATTTTTGTTATCGAATCTTCTGGTAAGATCCAAGGGATGGTATTTCTTTAATTTTCGAATTTGTGTTGGGTCCTCAATGAGGGTGACTGCCAGTTGGTTTGGATGTTGACTCAACTTGGTCTGGTATTTCTCGCTCCAGGATTTTATTTCCTCTTTCACAGTTTTCACTTTGAGGTCCTTATGGATAACTGCATTTGGGACATACCAGTGTGCGTTTGTGATTGTGCGTAGTATCTTTGATTGAAATCGCTGCAATATTTCCAGGTTTGAATTGCTTGCCGTTCCCCATAGTTGGATGCCATAAGTCCATATTGGTTTCATGATAACTTTATATAGCAGTAGTTTATTTTCAAGTGTAAGTTTTGATTTGCGGCCCAGTAGCCAGAACATTTCTCTAAATTTATGCCCGAGCTGCTTTCTTTTAGTCCAAATATGTTTTTTAAATGTGAGACGTCTATCCAAGTGTATACCTAGGTATTTTACTTCGTCCGACTGTGGTAGGGGACGGCCGTTCAAGATTACAGGGGGACAGTTTCCTTTTCTTGTCGTGAAAGTAACATGTACCGATTTTGAGTCGTTGGCTTTGATTCTCCATTTCTTTAACCATTTTTGTATCTCGTTTAAGTGCGCTTGTAGGTCCTGTGTGGCCTGGGTAGGATTTACGTGCGTAGCCAAAATACCAGTATCGTCCGCAAATGTAGCTGTCGTTGTAAATTTTGTTGTTGGAAGATCCGACGTATAGATTAGATATAGTAATGGTCCCAATATGCTACCTTGGGGCACACCTGAAGCCATTGGATGGAATTTTGAATAAGCTTCGCGATACTTCACTTGGAACATTCTTTCTTCAAGGTATGACCTCAGGAACAGGTAAAAGTTAGGTAACGTCCTTTTGATTTTTGTGAGCAGTCCATTGTGCCAAACCTTATCAAAGGCTTGGGATATATCAATAAATGCCGCCGAACAATAGCGTCCCTCCTCAAAGCCTCTCTTGATGTCGTCAACCAATCTGTGCACCTGCTCTATTGTGGAGTGATGTTTTCTGAAACCAAATTGATGTTGGGGTATTATTTTGTTTTTGTCTAACTCTGGTTGGATTCTCTGGAGTAAAAGTCTTTCAAATACCTTCGACAATACTGGCAATAGACTTATGGGTCTGTACGATGAGACGTCGTGGGGAGGTTTTCCAGGTTTAGGGACAAGGATGATTTGAGCACTTTTCCATTGAGCTGGAAAAGTATTTAATCTAAGCATAGCGTTGTAGATATAAGTGATGGCCTTTAATCCTTGCTCAGGTAATTCCTTCAGAATTCTTCCAGTAATAAGGTCGTACCCCGGAGATTTAATGGGATTTAAACTTGTTTGGATTATTTTCTTCACTTCCTTAACTGTAAAACGTTTGATAGGAATTGTTGACTTAGGGGGTGTTCTTATAAGTTCTTCTAGTTGTTTGTTTTCATTTTCAGGTATTTCTGAAGGGAAGGGCCTAAAAACACTTTCAAGGTGTTTCGCAAATATACTCGCCTTTTCCTCGTTTGATCTCGCCCAGTTTCCATCGGGTTTTCTAATTGGGGGAAAAAATTGGATTGCTTTCCCAAGTCTTCTGGTGGCCTTCCACAAGGAATAATCCGTCGCTTCAGTTGGTGTTAGATTTTCAAGGTAAGTTTGTAGCGATGAGTTTTTTAATTCTTGTAATTTATTTTTGAGTTTTTTGTTGGCACGATTTAGGTTCTTCTTGTCGCTCGGATGTCTTGTATTCTGCCATATTCCACGAAGTTTGCGCTTATTGATTATTTCCTTTTTTATGTGATCTGGACAGGACTCTTTTTTGTCAAGCTTTTTTTCGGGAGTTGAATTCCATGCTGCCCCTTGTATTGTCTTCACTAGATGCTCTACTGCCATGAAGATGTCGTATTCGGATTTTAGTGGGAATTTTAAATTGATTTTTTCTGTAATTATTGACTTGAACAGCTCCCAGTCAGTGTATTTATTGTGTAGTGAAGGTGGTTTTTCCTTAGTCAGGATTTTGGAACTGTAAGTGACTATAATCGGCGAGTGATCAGATGATAGATCTAGACAAGAGTCTGCTCGCAGATAGTTTGGCGTGATACCTTTTGTAACGCAAAAATCTAGGAGATCCGGTATCTTTTCTCTGTCTGTAGGCCAGTATGTTGGCTCACCTGTCGAGAGCCAGCCTAGGCCCTTAAACTCGATCGCCTTCATAAGTTCCCTACCGCGAGGATTTGTTGTTCTTGAACCCCAGTGTTGGTGCTTAGCATTAAAGTCTCCGCCCATCAAGAATCTATGACCAAGGGTGTTGATTAGTTCCAGAAAATCGTCTTTTTTGATTTTATGCTTAGGTGGACAATATATAGACGACAACGTTATTGGACCGTTTAAGTCTTCAATCACAATACTTGATGCTTGCGTATTTTCGCGTTGGAATTTGGGCAATTCGTGGTGTTTTATTTTATTCCAGACTATTATTGCTGAACCTCCATGGGCGGTGCCATCTGGATGATTTGTGTGGTAAGTTGTGTAGTTTGGTATTTTAAAATAGCTACTTTTTGTGAAGTGGGTTTCTGAAATCAAAACGATATCAATTTTTTGTAGTTGAATAATTTTTTGTAACTCTTGCCCATGGTTGGACAAGCCATTGGCATTCCATAATGCTATTTTTATTTGGTATAACATTATGGCAGTTTCGACAGTAATTGTAATAGGATAGACAGCAACTGGTCCATTCTATCCATTAGTTTGTTCATCATTTCCATTTGGCTTGTGTTGTTGAACGTCACCGGCTGATGGGTTGTTTGTTGGCTACTTTCTGCTTGTGTTTGACTTTGGCCATTTGCAGCAGCTGTGTATGATTTTCTTTGGTGGAACACTTTTGTTTGTTGTAGGGGTGGTTTAGGTAACGGGGCAGTTGGTAATGATGGGTATAATTGTTCCGGATTAGTTAAAGAGGTTGATGGCAATGATGGGTATAATTGTTTCGGAGCAGATGATGAGTTTGTTGGCAATGATGGGTACAACTGTTCTGAATTAAGTAAAGAGGTAGTTGGTAACGATGGGTACAATTGTTTTGGTCTTAGGGAGGGAAATTTTCTATCTCGAATCTCTTTGTAGACCCAGCACCCTTTGTAGTTGGCGGGGTGTTCTTCTTCGCATAGTACGCATGTTGGTTTTACGTTGATGTTCTTTTTGCAGTCCTTCGAGAGGTGATCTTGTGCACATTTCACACATCTGGGTTTACGGCTGCAGTAAGTCTTCGTGTGTCCGTACCGTTGGCATTTTTGGCACTGCACCACTTCCTGCTTCTGGTGGGGTGGCTCAACCGTAACAACTGTACTCAGTAATCGGTTGATTTTGTAAATGTTTTTATTGTTTTCGTGAGGAAGCAATTCGACGTGGTGCATTGAAAGGGGTGTTTTTGTAACTTTATGTAACATATTTGAAATTCTGGTCACTTTATGCCCCTGGGCTTCGATTTCTTGAGAAATGTCTTCTATTTTTGTTGAGAAATGAATTCCTTTTATAACTACTCGGAACGATCTTTTATCTTTGAGTTGGAACGTGTGATTTTCAACATTTGCTGTTTTCAGTGCGTTCAAGATTGCCGTGTAGTTTTCTGATTTTTCGGGTTGAATTTTTGTGTTGTCTCCCCCAATTTTCAAGCTAAAGCCACCTTTAGCGACCCGGTTGAGTATATCTTGCAGTGGCTTTATATCCTGGACACCCGGTACAAATATTGGGGGTGGTTTCATTGTTTTAGGCTCACTTGTTTCAGTTTCTTCTTCATCTACATTAATTGGCTGAAAACGGTTTCTTGTACTTACTTGTATGTTTTGGTTTGATGTACCATATTCTGTAATACGTTTTTGTCTTACATATCTAATTGTTTGATCTGGCGAATTACGTCGGTGCTTCCTTGGGTTCACTTTTTGCCATTGCGAACTTTCCATTTCTGTCGGATCATTTTCATTCGAGTTTTGATAAATCGGGGGACTTTCCGATAACTGGGATTGCGGTTGGTGTAGTTTTCCTGATGATTCCTCATCGATGTTTATATTTGATGTAGTATCTTGTAGTGCGAGTGAGGTTATGTTTTCTACGCTGCAGCTGTTACAATTCCACTGGCTTATTTTTCCGCTACTGTTTAACTCACTCCATGTCTCGATAGACATACCGATACACTGAATATGATAGTTCAACTTGCATTTCATTTTACATTGTTTTACATTTTTTTTTTTTTATTTTTTTTTTTCACATAAGAATACGATGTTGACGTGTGGCGTTTGTAAGAAAAGTACGACAAGATACGATTATTGGCATTTGTCTTTTCATTCAAAGATCTTGGACCAAAAATATCTTTTATACTCATAATAATTGAAAACTCAACTCAAAATTTCCTTAGCTGTGCTTTTCAACTTTGAACAATCATTTAATCTAAAAAGTATGAAACCGAATTATTCATCACCACGGATGTTCAGTTAAAAGCAAAATCTCACATGCTTAAAACAAATTATTTACTTGAATGTTTTTAAATTAATTTCTGTTTTTAAAATATTATTTACAACTTAAGATGCTTATGCAAAATGAAACATGACATTTTATGTATTTTATAATTTATTTATTTTATTTTTTTCTAAATTTAAACTTTTGTGTAATTATGTATGTATAGGTATACATGAACTTTGTAAATGTGCAAAGCCAACATGATTAAATAAATGTTTATATTATTACACAAATTTTTTTATTGTTTCAATTAAAATTTTGCGGGCTGCAAAGGATTTAAAATAAATTACACTTGTATATTTTAAAAATTGAAAAAATTACCTACCACAACTTGAAAGGTATTAGGTACTTGATATTTTTGAATTAATATTTTAAAAAATCTTCTGCAGTCTTTCTATCCATGTGCTGAACAAAATCGTTCAACTTTAAATATATACGCTTCTTTTTCATGCAGAAACGTTTTGGTATTTAATCTCCACTACTGCTTAATGTGCCCTGCTCCCGGTTTATATTGTTGATGGTAGCAATCATTAACCCATGAGAAGCAACGGCTTAACACGCTCTCCGAAGCCGAAGATGGTCATGAGAAATCTTCTCTGTTTCGGGATTTGAACCAGATAACTTCGCTACTTGGCCAATGACCTTCTCGAAATTAACATTACTTTTAAAAAAACCTATGTACTTTCGATCGAAAGCTCATAAATATATATTTGCTTTTTAATTTTTTAGGTTTGTTAGCATGTTTATTTATAATTTATCGATCGATAACTATTATTATTTCACGTTAACAATAAATTAATTTCTAAAAACAAAGTTTCTCGAAAATAAAATTAATACTAAGTAATACATTAACCCTTTCAATTAATTAAAAAATTAAAAAGTTAAAAAATTAAGCTAGGCGGCAGTTAATTTTATCCTAAAAAAATGTTGAAACTTTAAAACTTATTTTGAAATGTTTGTATGGATGACCGCTTTTTATGTTCGATTTCAGGGGCGAACATAATTATAATAATAGGAGTCATACATTCCAGGTTGGAATTGCGAGACTTACAAATCCAATTTCAGAGATGGATTAGTCCTCGTTTCTTTTCTCCGACCTCTTCTGTTAGTATTTTTCTGGGTTTCTTATTTCCATTTCGTATTCCGCTTATCGTCTGCTTCCGATTTCAGCTTCAGACATCATTCTTTCCGATCCCACAAGTACATTTTCTCCTGATTGTTTTTCCGTTTTTCATTGTTTCCTTAGCTACATTCCATATTTTGTTTTAGATCTCTCTCTCTCTTGATTGGTCATATCACTTTCTATGTAAGTTTTGGAACCTTTTAGCTTATTCTTGTTGTCCATTACCATCATTTTCTGCTTGAAATCTTTCAATTTCGCTACCACCACTCGATTCTTTTCCATTTTCCTGATCTTGAAAGCATCCACCACTTCCACTTGTATAAGCATTCTCTGGTTTATGAATTCCTTGACTTTGTTACATGTAACTGTTCTGGTGCTGAGAAAATTCCTAATAACGATGCTGCACAATTTCTTCTCTTTTTCATTTCTTTCAAGTTCGGTTTCTAGTTTTTCTATTCTGTTCTCCTAGTCTTTTGTTGTTTTCACAAGTACTTCAATTTCCTTTTTTAGTTCTTGTCTTTCCTCGCTCCCTTTTAACTCCAGTCCATCCAGTTTGTCTTTTTATATCTTTGACTCTTCTGATGTTTTCCTTGATCTCTATGAAATGTTCTCCCGGATGTACCTGTGACGGCTTGTCACTATCTTTTGTTTGTGTCTTCACTGTTTTCTTACTTCTCTGGAAAACCCGTATTTGATCCTCAGCTTCTTCTTCTTCTCTTGCTCTTTTGATACATTCTTTGACAGATGGTTGGAGTTTGATCGCGCTCTTCTTTCTTTTGTGTTCGTTTAAGTATGCTCTTGTTTTGAGAACATTTTTGGCACTATTTTTTTTATATTCTATTCTATTCTCTCTTTCCACAATTCTATTTTTATTCGCATATAGCACAGCACTCGACTATCACATCTATTTGAGAAATTAGATTTTCTTTCCTGAAACCTTCAAAACAGTTCTTTATTATTTGTCTATTGGAAATAGTGTGCATAAAATATCATCATTTTAATATTGATCCCTAGGAAAAAATCAATAGAACTTTTTGGTAGATAATTTTATTAGCTTTAAATTGGAAACAGTCCATTGTTACCGTACAAACATTAAAAATGTAGAGATGCTAATAGTCTAAAAGTCGGTAAGTGAAATGGAATACCTTGCAGGCGTTAGAATAGCAACACAAACAATGCAGTGGCAGGTTATAATAGTTCAAATGCGGTTTGTTTTATTGAATTGTATTAATAAACCTAATAATATATTATTTACAACTATAATTGCAAAATGAAAATTTCGGAACTAACACCTTGACAGGCATGAACAAAGACTCAAGATTCCAACTATCCCAATAAGCATAATAATTTAATAAACAATATTAATTCCCGTGTGGTAAATAATAAAACAAATATTGCATTTAATTAATTAAGCTTATTGTGCTGAAACATACTGTGTATAAAAAAAATCAAATATTTTGTTTACTTTGGGTCTGGTTTAGTATTTTCATTCTAACTCCGAGTTTCCAAATGACTGAATCTATAACCAGCGCTGATATTACACTGATATAAAGTATGAAATATATTCTTGCCGAAATAATTTGGTAAAAATGTTAACTTATCCGACTATAAAGTTGCGTGTGCAGTCGCTAGGGTCTATTTGTATTTGATTTGTTTATTTTTAGAGTATAAGTCTAGAATCACAACTGAAATTCACTATTATTTAAAAAAACCTGAAATATACATTTTGTTCTTGATGGATTCAAAGTTGATTCATAAACAACTCATAATTGCTATTGTTATAATTCTTAGTTAATTTGTAATAATTTTATTTATTAATTATATTTCAGAATAAAATTTTATGATCAAACTCAAATACATTTCACAATAGTTAATTCAATTTCTTTTATTTCTGGTTTCTAACAATCGCATTTTCAGCTCCATTTCTTTTAAATCCATTTAACTTTTGTTTTCTTTTGATTCGTTCAAATTTGTTTTGTTTAGCATCTCCATTGTAGCTTTTCTTCTGCGAAAGCTTTTCCGCTTTTTATAGAATTGCTGATTAATTTTGTATTCAAATATTTTTATAACTTCGATTTCTCTTACACCAGCGACAAATCACTTTTATATTTTTATTAGGATAACTGTTGGCGACAATGGTTCGATTGACGGAACTATGACCTATGGCGATGCAGAAAATCTTAAGAAAAAAATTACTAAATTCGTAAGAAAGCCTTAACAAATTAAATGATTCGATCTTATCAAACGGCTTTATCCCTGGTACTGTTCTCATCAGATTTGTACTGGCAATTGAAGAAATAAAATTCCAAACGACCATGAAACCTGCCAACGTGCACCTAACTGCCGAACGCCCATATTACGATGACGTAATTAGAAATTTTTGTAAGCGTTCTCTACACACATAAAAATAGTTTCTTAATTCAAGAAATTGAGTAATCTTGAAAATATTTATTTGGACTAATGATATCTCTAATTTATTGAAGAATACTTTTCTTGATTGTAGAATTCTATAAGATTTAGAAGCTCACTTCAAAAATATATTCTTAACATAAATAAATGAAATATTAAAAAGAAACACTTCTTTTCTTTTAATAAAACTGTCTATATTTTTAAAATTATTAATTGTTCAAAACAAAGCAATATTATTTCTTCTGAACATTTACAACGAAGTATATATTATTCTTATTTTAAAAAAATGGTTTGGTTGCTTATATACAAAAATAGCATTTCTTTAATTTGAAACACATTTGTTTTACTAAAGAAATAATTTTTATGAGTGTATAGAATGTTTAACTTACAATTTGTATATTTTACCAAACTTATAAAAAAGCGGTAAAATACATTTTTGAATTTCAAGAAATTAGAGGAAATTAAAAAATTATTAATACTTGCAAATCAAAATTTCTGTTTACCGCTCTTTTTTAAGTTAAAAGTATATTTGTTAAAAGTGGGGACGGGAAGCAAGCTTTTTCTAATGTTAATTTAGTAAAAATTCTACAAGAAACTGTACACAAAGTGATAAAGCACTCCAGAAGTGGTACCAGTCTAAAGGAGGGCCAAATTCTCCTTGGTCTTCATGTTACCACGTTAGTGGTGAAAAGTAAGCTTGCGCTGAAAAATCATAATATTGATTAAATAAATAAAAAACATAAAAGATTTGATAGTTTTAGTAACATATTTTTCATTGACTCTCCATTCCTGTACATCCCTGCCACAATTTCAAGATTTCTAACTGGGTATATGTTTGTAACAATTCTAAATATAAAGAATGAATTTTTAAACACACGCTACCACATCATCAGGTGGACCAAAAAGATCGCATACTTAAAATCCGTCCGCTGCGTCCATCTACTAGGTGAATGCTTACCTCGACATAACATACCCATAAAATAACCAATAAACTTTTACTGTGGCTAGAAATATAAATTATTATTCTTCTGTAAACTACTTTTTGCGTGTGAACGAAAGTCAGTTTTTTCAAAAATATTTAATAACATTTATTTTTATTAAACAGGTCAACCAAATAAAATTCCAATTAATCGATAATTTATTTCATATGTCGAAACAAAAATGCTTTGAAATTTTTGATAATATATTTTAAATATCTCAACTTGAAATGTATGTTATGTATGTACAAAGGTAAAGTTTCTTGCTAAGCGCCTGTGGAATCTAAATCTTCTTAAGGTTTTTCTTTGATCTCTGATTTTTTATCTTTCTCATAACATGAAACTTTACCAATTCCATTACATTTGGTTAAAAAACAAGTGGAGTTTTATATCCAATTAGGTGTTTTCTGCTATTGTAGTTTTCTTTTCTTTTTGACTTTGCCTTTTGCTATACCTACCACATAATACATTCTGGTTTCAGTAATACTAATACCCGATGCTTGAAAAGGATACGTAAAATGTATTTTAAAAAATGAAAAGCTAAAATAAATCTTTTTATTTTTAATGTAAAAAACATTACTTTTAATTAAAACAAAATTCAGTTTGCCAATAACCTTTTTCTCGTTTCATCTCAACCAAATAATAACAATTTAAAATTACTCGACTCGCGCAACTGCCAGCTCTCGTTGTAATCTGTTTAGATACCTACATAGTATTTGTCTGTTCAAAAACAAATAGAACAAAAAATTAAACGGAAACTCATTTCCTAAATTAAGTGTATTATTTATATTGGTGAAGCTTGGTGAAAGTAATAAGTTAGCTCTGTGGGTTATACAAATATAAAATTAAATAATTGAAACTAATAAAATTTTCAACGACAAGAAACTTAAGATTACGGCAGTGCTAAAGCAGTACTTCAGTGCCGGTGGAGCTAAAAGTACCTTGGTGCCATAAGTAATATTTTTCGAATATCTGCTCTTAACTAATGTGGTATTTAAATTCGATTTTATACAAAATATTCATAACGTACTAATTGTACTACCCCCTTAATAGGATAAAATATGACTTCGGTTTTCAGTTATACGGTGAACGTTAAGCTTACACTAAGAGCAATTTAAAACAAATCGATTACGATTTTATGTTTTAGTACTAAGTATGAAGCGATATTGCTTTTGTTACACTTCTATAACCGTTACAGAAATGAAATTTTCAAATTATTTCCTATAATGGAATTATTGATTTTGTTCAAATAGTTTACTAACTTTACAAATTGTGCCAGTGACAATCGAGAACTATTTGCAAACTGCTTCTTTCGTTTGAGAAAAACATTGATTCGTGTCTTCCTCATTGTTTATTGTATTTCCTACAGGTTCAAGCAAACAGATTTCTACATCAAATATTAGACATATAGGTTCTCAAATAGACATAACATAAGAATTAATTAAATATTTTGCTTATTCTTAACAATTTTAGAAATCAAGTTAGCAATGTTGTTATTACAAAGTTCATTGATCTGTGGTAGAAATGAAATTTTTATTTTAAAACATTTTCCCACATTATATTATGTATTAAAGAAAACATACTTCAGGTCGACAAACGTAAAACTAGACATAAAATGCAATAAACCAAAGTACATTGAAAGTCCCTACGAATAGGAATTCCATTGTAAAATAACCGTGGTGCCAAAGCCAATCTCTATGCTGAGTTGGATCTTAAATTTGTAAGGGATAAAAATTGAGGTTTAGCTAAAAAAATGTTATGACTTTCTGTGGTGTTACTAAAGGCTTCTAATGTTTGCTCCCCAATAAAATGAACCAATAGTCGGGATTGAAAATTGGCAGCTAATATAACAGGTATTATCATTTCCAAGTTCGTAGGTAGTGGAAGAAACAGAATTACAAATATATTGCATTTTAATCAACAAAACTTTTATTTGTTTGTATAATGCCCGTTTGTCCCAAGTATATTTTTTGTTTGTCCATTTAGGTCGAAATTCTGGAAAACTTTCTGATATTTTTTCCTTCCGATGGCTTAAGCTAATATTTTCAATGATGTTGTCAATAATAATTAGTATCTACTACATACATATATCTAAAAGTAATAAATTACTCTTTTATTAACTGTAAGATCCATAATAAGATAAGAAATGTTACTTAATAATACACAATGAACATATACTTTTTAGATATTCGAGTATTACAATTGTGGTGATTTGTTGTCAAACGAATTTAAATAAGTTGATTTACAAGCAATGAAAATAGAGAAATTGGTTTGCACTGTTGATTACTATAACGTTTGTATTTTATTTCCAAGATTTACGCTTTTACAAAAATTTCAACATAATTCTAAATTATGCGAGTGGGGAAACTTACAATGCAAAGCTCAGGTTTGGTCAATTTCCCTGCTACTCCTATCGTAAAATCAAATATTGTAGCTACATCTATTATGTATAACAAATTATTATTCGCCAGAAAAACATAAAAATCAATGCTTCGTATAGCATCATTCAAACTAAAATCCTGGAAAAAATGAGTCTGCTTATAGGCAGTTCAATATATGGTGTACGATTATCTCAACCGTCTTCTCCTTTCAATGATAAAGGTTCGTGATAACTTTTTAGCACGCTGCGCTGGTGAGACGACCGTATGGTCAGAAATTTGCTAATTTATTAATTGTTCTATACGAGATGTATTGAATCTGCAAATTATTGCGAATCACTAAATAATTACCTACAATAAAGAATTACTTTCGTCGAGATATATTGCGATGTCCAAATGTGTAAAATGGTTTAAATTCAAGAAAACCTAATTATTTACTAATTTTCGGAACATCCATCCTCTTTTGTTTTTAGCATGAGACTCTTTAACTTAATTACTTGTGATGTTGAATAATTAAAAGCAATAATTTGTCAATTTTAAAAATTTATAATTTATCGAAAAGTTAAGCAAAATTTTATGTTACAAATACACAGCTAAATAAATGTTATGTAGCATTTAAATTTCAAATTTTGATGTGTTTGATCATCATCCGTTTACATCGGTCTAGCAATAAATCAATTCCGTCTTATTGCAATTTTGGTCTTATTTAAATTTTAGTAATTCTTTCAACCACCTAGACAAAGTTGCAATTTTGATGGCAATTAATACAAATTTTATAAATCAATTTTATCGTGGTTTCAAATTTTACGAAAAATTAATCGTCCGTGCACTTAAATTGTTCTCACCCATAATTAGAAGTTTACATTTGTTTGTTGTTGTTTCCATTTACCATTTCACCTTTTGTGAGAATCTGGCGTTCATACGTTGCCTTACTCGTTCCTGCTATTGCTGACGATTATCTTTGGTCGTGAATAATTGTGGTTTTTCTTTTTGTTGAAAAGTATTGGCACAAGCACTCTTACTCTGAATTTGTAATCTTCAGGTAAGTTAAATCTTTTAATTGTATTTGTCAATTACAATTAAAATTCAAATTATTTAAACTTTTGACTCTGGGCTTTTAAATTTTCGAACTTGACGAGTTGACAGTTTTACCCAGAATGAATTATTTCACCAATTTTTCTCCCTCCTTGATTTTTGTAATTTTGAAAACTTTTATTCTCCCACTTAATTTTGGTGGGAATGCAAATTCGTCGCACTACGCATTGGTTGATTTTATTACACTTTTATTTTTATACACAAATTAATAATTGATTGAATTCTCATCGACTTCATTGATGATTATTGGCATTTGTCTTTTCATTCAAAAATCTTGGATCAAAAATATCTTTTATACTCATAATAATTGAAAACTCAACTCAAAATTTCCTTAGCTGTGCTTTTCAACTTCGAACAATCATTTAATCTAAAAAAAATGAAACTGAATTATTCATCACCACGGATGTTCAGTTAAAAGAAAAATCTCACATGCTTAAAACAAATTATCTACTTGAATGTTTTTAAATTAATTTCTGTTTTTAAAATATCATTTACAACTTATGATGCTTATGCAAAATGAAACATGACAATATATTCAGTTAGGGAAAAAAGAAATTGTTTACTTATCTAAATGTAAAAACTTAACATTTTAAAGTTTAAACATGATCAAATCAGACGTGTTCAAAACTTTTTAATCAATAGCCTTCGATCAATATTAAGAAAAGTTGGATCAAGCATCTGAAAAGTACAGAAACACAAAAAAGTTTGTTGAAATTTCAATCTATCGTTAAACTCGATTTCAAATTAATTATAACCGTAATTTTTACAAATTCGTTCTGTATAATATATCTATAGTGTTTATATACCTGCATTAAGGGATAGGAGAAGCACCAGAATTAATTCAATAACAAATCATAATAGAAACATAAAAATTCATTCCAAACAATGTTACTGACCCCCGTCAGCATGGAAACTGAATAAACAAATATCTTCCATAAAAAACTTATGATATCAAAAGTTTCGAGAACTTGTAGGATTTTGCTGGAAATCCTTCTAGTTCTTGGGGTGGTCCAGTATTGTTCTCACTTTGTTATGAAATCTTAGGGTACGCATTATGTTCTCTTCTAGTTTCCATTGTCGTGCCTATTTTTATTTTCTGGGCAGTAAAAGTAGTGGTTGTTTGCGGACCTTTAAAATTGGAAACCTTTTCTTCGGTTTCCGTGCTTGCTAAAGAACTCTAAAGTTGTATAAATTCGATGATGCCCATTTTTAACAAAAGTTTGAATGTAAATACCCATAAATAAAGTAATTTTAAATCGATTTGTACACCAATCGAGATACAAAATTCGAATTGCACATTCTATGTAGAACTAAATCAGTCGATTCCTTGGTACGTTAAACCTATATACTTAGGGATGAATAATTAACGTATAAACCTATAATTATGTATGCCATTAGAAAGCAGGCACTAATTACGTCACAAATTGTGTATCAAAAGACGTCAGCAGTACGTTATTCTTATATCAATAATGATGTCTGTTTCACGGCATTTTCAAACGTACCTTTCACGTTATATGACGTCAAGAGTACGTAATTTTAATTTGGAAAATGACGTTTATTCGACGACATTTTCAAACGTACCAATCACGTCATAATTATGATGTCAATGGTCTGTGACTTTTTGCCGTCACATTTTGGAAATTATAACGTCAGTGAATGGTCATTTCTGACGTAAGTACATGACAAAAATTACCAGGATATGACGTGATAATAACGTGACCTGGTTTACTGGGATTGATTTTGATATATTTTAACACATATAACAATAAATATATATTAATTATTTTAACATTGTTTAGTTGATGTATTTATTATTTATAAATTATTTTCTGATACAAGAAATCATAAATGATAGCACTTCAAATGATCTTTAATTTAAGGTGTCACAAAGGGTAATCATCAATCAATAGCTTGAATTCAAAAATGTTGTTTTAAAAATAAATTTAAAACTGTACCTACATATTAAAAAACAGTATATGACTTATAAAATAGTCTAGGATGAAGGAAATGTTTGCCAATACACATTTTTGTCTAGTGATGTAATCCCTCGCCCCTGCCAAAACCAAAGTTTTTTTTCGTCTTTTGTGCTGGCAACGAGAGGTACTAAATTTCATTTAGCCACGCCGGCGCTAAAGTACTACTTTACTATACTCCCTTTACTGAAGCCGGCAGTAAAAGTAATGCTAATTAAATTTAATAATTCAGTTATTTTTGTAAACGAAAAATGTACTTTTTGTGACTCGTCTATAATTGTCAACCCTACAAGTTTGCCACGAAAAGTCAAAATACAAATAAAACTTTTTGAGTTGCCATTTGGTTTTATTTTTCTAAAGCTAAAATTTTTATTAATTTTATGACATAAATATTATATACATTTTATATTAAATGAAAGAAATGTTGTTTGCTGTATGTTTCACATTTTGATTTTAAAGAAATATTTTTATTGGAGATTTTAATAACTGAAAATCAAAGAAAATTACATAATTTCCTAAAGCATATTCAAAATTTCATGAGCCCGCCCCAAAAACAATTTTGTACGGTAATCTTTATGGTGTTATCGAGAAATAAACTACAGCAGCGTTCAAAAGTAAGTTGGCAAATAGTTTTTTAGCAAAAATTTATAAAAATTGAAATTATTTTGTGGACTGGTATACCCTTTTTAAAAGTATGTAGATTAATACGGATTTTGACGCATAAAACTTTTTAATAGTATTAACGCTTCAATTTTATTCCGAGTTCAAAAGTAAATTGGCATAAACCCCCTTCTTGATTAAAACATTACAAACGTGCATAAATGTGGAACTTAAATTAATTTGATTGAAATATATTGCTGTGTTATTTACAATTTCAGGATGCATTTGAAAATTTTACATGTTCTTAGAATTTTAAAATAATCGATATTTATGTTTTTAAAGTAATTTTGAGCCATTCTGCTTTTGATCATACAATTATTTATTTTTTTCTTTAATCAATATAATTAATTCCGTATTTTCCATTCAATTTATCTGCATGAACGTTTTTTATTTCGTAATTTTTCATATTTTTGCCACACTTTCTAAATCCAATATTTTTATTTAGCACTTCAATGTTTTTTTATATTTCTCCACATTATCAATTATTTCTATATTCAATTTTTTTTTTGTATTTCAGCTTCTTCCGTTAAATTGTTTATCTTTTGTTTACTATATCCGTTTAATTCTAGTATTAATTGTTCATTATTTTCCTGTAAGTATTTTTAACGTTTTTACCTATATTTATCTCCATTTTCTCCATTTGTAGTTCTATATCTTCTTTGATTTTATTTAAGCTTTCCTGTAAATTGACATTTTCGTTATGATTTGATTGCAAGGTATTATAAATAAATTTTTTACCTTTTTAGTGCATTTTATTGACATGAAAAACTGAAGAAAACCTTTTAATTTGAAGAATATGCCATGCTAAGCAGGTATTTCTTTGTTGAATTTTCAACATCCTGGGCAGAATAAGGGAGTTTTGCAACATCCTGAGCCGATTTAGGGGCCATTGTTACCACCGGCCGTTTATATAAAGTCACTGTAGGAAAAATCGAAAATATTAAGATTTAAGAAATTATTTATAACTACTTTTTTACTTTTAGGATTGTATGTTATAACGTTACATTTGCAATTATTAAACATAATAGAAGAAAAGGTACAAACATAAAAACAATTTTGTAAATCAATTTATTACACTTTCTCCCATAACCGAGGTTTGGATTAGCGCGTGTATAGAAATTTATGGATCGCAATCTAAAGATTGTACCACACCAAAATACATAAACAAAACCATCAACATAATATTATATAAATTATAATATAATATGTATAATAATTAATATTAATATTATTTTGTGGACGTAAAATTCCAGTGTTATATTTAAGTTTGCTTAGTAAGGCGTTTTTCAAGTTTAATATTTAAATTGTATAACATGTAACCGAAAAGTGGCATCCCATCGGCCGGTATCAGGACATTCCGGTCGAAAAATGGCTGATAGCGTGTTTTCAGAATTTTTTCGATGAAATATTAAAATAGTAGAATATTGAAAAAAATCAAGTTAAAGGGCAGTGTTAGACATTTTGACGTATTCGTAATTCATAGAAAAAAAATTAATATCTTACTATGTGCCAAATATGAAATTTCACCCTATAAATTTATTATTTTGTAGTTATTAGTAAAATATTATTTTTTCCTCCCTCTCCTCTGTATGTCACTGCCACAATTTCAAGATGTCTTTATATTGTTTACAATATATTATTTCTAAATACAACAAAAAACCGCATGTTCTTTTACAAAAACTCCCACGGCAGTATTTTTTAGACATAATATTAAACAATGCATCATGAATTCAGCTAAAAATAATCACAAAAAAATTATTCTAAGTAAATGTACGATTGGTCATTAATGCAAGTACCATAATATTGAAACATATTTGGAAAATTTACATATATTTTACAATATTATTTATAAAAAAACTTCGCTAAACATAAAAAAAAATTTCATTACATAAAAAAAAATCGCCTTGAGGTGTCCATTGCTAATGTAGGCATTCTATAGTAATATAATATTATATAAATTTGATTATCAATCAATGCAAATAATTAAAAAAATTAATAAGCATTGACTATAATATTACCTATATGGAATTGTATTTTTAAAATGTAAGGTTTCTTGATAAAAAAAAAATTGGTACTTTATTTTATAATTAATTTGTAAATAATAACAAAGCTCTAATGACCAGGGAGGTACACACTTTTACTATAAGCACCGGCAAAGTAATCAATCGATGAACGGTGCAGCATAGCCATCAAGTGATTTAAAAAATGCGAAATTCGTCAAGTTTCGTGCGTATTCGGTTACGGGCGTGCGTTGAATAAGCATCCGCGGTAAGCGATTTGGGCTCCAGCCCGGGCTTGCTTTGCTAGTCGTTGCTGTACTTGTAGTAACATGTTATGTATGAAAAGTGTTGCATTGCAGTATGAATCGTACATAACCGGAACAAAGTAAAACAACTATCAAACATTCTTTATTTACATAACAATTTACATCTCCAATCTGAAATAACTGCACGGTAATGTTTAGTGGTACGTGTTTTATTTTACAAACTTCTAAGATAGTATGGTCCATTTAAAATGAAGTGATTGTGTTAATTCAAAAACAAAAATTTGTTGATAACGAGTGCTACGTTTATGAGCATATTTATGACCAAATCATTATTCACGCAAAACTAAAATTTTAGGTTAGTTTTATAGCATGTACTACTTTCAATACTTACCTTACTTAATAACAGTGGCGGCCCGTCAGGGGAGTCTTTGAGACTGCGTCTCCCCAGAAAAAGTCAGCCACTAATAAAAAAATATTTTATTAAAAATCATAATTTACAAGAAAATTATGTGGTATTTTAATTTCTTAATTATATTTTTACCTAATTATTTTCTGAAGAAAAGCTTTTGAAATCAACACCTGCGATTAAAATTAAATAGTGATACTGATATGCCAAGATAACGACGCGACGGCTGCCAGTTGGATGAGACGCTCTTACTAAAGACTCATACATAAAATGCACCTACAATGTTAAAATGCTATCAATACATAGCGTTAGAGAGAGAAGGAGTGCGAAATTGCATACAACAAATCTACCAACGATGAGTCTAGTCTCTTTCAAAGTTTATGCAATATTATACTATGATATATTTGCTATTACAACTTTTACTTGTTTGTGCTTTTATTGCTTTATTATAATTTTTAAATTATTTTCATCAATGGAATTAAGAATTAATATTGGACTTTTTGTTAAAAAATAATTTTAATGCTTTATCAGAAGTGTAAATAGATCAACACCCAGCTTTTCATTAGAATAATAATTATTAAGAAGGTAAATTTACTATAAAATTTCGGTGTTACAGTTGGTTTACTAAATTTTAGGGGCTTATTGGTTGCGATAAACGTAATAAAATGTTTTGTTTTAATACTTGCGTAAATTTTTGTCGAGAAAAAGAATGCAGTGTTGATATAGATTGTTTAACATTTTTAGTTTTGTTAATAATTAATACTGTTATTAGTACTTTTTAGTACTTTAGATTTCCAGTCTCCCCAAATTATTTATTCACGGACCGCCACTGCTTAATAATATTATATAAAAGGTATTGTCTATAACAAACGACAAGTTTTTCTATATGTTTTCAAATATTATGGCTAAAACTTGTTTGAAATTTAAATTTGAGTTTCGTTTTCTATTTTTATTATTCTCTTATACGTACTACATAATATATTATGTTGTGTATTCTGGTATTAGTATATAAATCACAATCTTGCAAATTAATAGTAAATACATTGGCAGTTTTACTCGCAATTTGCAAAAATTATTTGAGATTACAATAATCTACTATTTGCAATAATTACATTTCTAAATATATAAAGGTAAGTGAACTGTACATAAAAATTAAGAGCACAACATTATACTTAGTATTATTATCTTTCAAATACCGAAATCAAACATTTTTTTTAAGAATTCTCTCAATCTCTCTCAATGCCGATATTTTGCAATCGCCGAAGAACTAATTGCAAACTTTTAATATTTTGAGATATCAGTTACTGTGAAATGGGGCAATTAGAAGCTTGGGGGGTAAATAATAGCCAACTCTAGATAAAGTTTAGACTTACGCATCTAAAGTTTCTAATCACCCAATTAGAATAACGCTTCGTTGGAATTAGACTTGTCGAGGAAACGTCATCATTAATATACAATTAGCGGCCACCTGCCAAGCAGTGTTATTTTGTTGAGGTGAACCAGGAAGAAATTTAAACTAATAACGAGTCACCCTTGTATTAAACCTCAGTTTCTTCATGCAACGCCACCGTTTGGTTGTTCAGAATTAAAAATTTTAAATACACCATTACTTTTTATATGATTGCGTAATGTATTATATAATATAATATACTGGGTATATTGTTGTATATAATTTTTGTATCTAGGGGGGTGTTAAACGATTTGCAAGATTTGTTTTTAATTTTTATTAAAAAAATTTTTTTTTCAAATGTTTTTAGTTCCCGCGGCTTAGTTTGCTTGGCGCCAATAAGCGGAGGAAACGGGGGGAGGTCTCTTGTAAACAATATACGGCGTGACGACCAGATACCTGATTTTTTATTAAAATTCTAAAATAAAAGTGCAAGATTAAACAGGAAATTTTCAATTTGGAAGTAAAAATAGTAATTTTGGAAAATAAAATTAACAGTAAATTTGAGAAGTGAAAAATGGAACTTTTAAATAATTTTAGGATATTATGAAGAATTCCAAATTAGTAAATTAAAAGTCGTTTGGATGATTTCTTGTGAAATGTCAAAATTTTATTTACATAATTTTAAAAATTATTATTTTACCATTTGGACCGTCGAGAGTTTTTGAATCTGTTAAAGTACACTTCAATTGGCGCATAGTAACATGGGGCATATCCACTGCATGAATAATATTTAACTTACTGTCATGCCAAGACTAAAAATAAATAATGAAAATACTGGAAAAAATAAATAAAAAATTGGACAAAAATAAATTAAATTTGATATTAAAATTGGACGGAACTAAATATTGAAATTAATTTGAAGGTAATCTAAATTCGCGAATGGAATTTCAAAGACGAGCGGATAATTTGCATGAAGTCATTGCGAATTGCAATATATAAATATCTACAAAAAGTGATATTAAAGATATAAAACTCCCGATAGAAGACATGAAGAACTAAAATAAAACTAATTAAAAACGAAGCGAGTAAACAACCAGGTAGCTCTAAAGACGAGTAAGATGGAGGACTATATCTAAAGACGAGCTAATTAATAATTTAGAAGGTAATTTAAAATAAATTAATAAAAGACTTATTTAAAAATGGCGGAGGGGCCAGAAGTCTAATTTTGTGAGTCTCTCTTGATTTTTGATTATGAAATTTGTATTGTTGATTTAATTAAAGAGCGATTTGATTAAAAAGCATTTAATTTGAATTGAAAGCTGAATTTAGGAATAATTTGATAAATTTAAGAAGTCAGAAATAGATTTTAATTGGAAGATAAGAGCGATTAAATTAGAATTAGATAAAAAGTTTTTTTTAATATTTAAATTAGGAAATAATTTTGATACTGGTGCTTTTTTGATTTATATTAAAGAATTTATTTGGATCATCCAAAATTTATTGGAGCTAATAAACTACACAATACTTGGGTTGTTTTGAGTTAATTCAATATATTATAATATGTGTATTAGATAAGCAATTTTTGATCTATTTTAGTACTTCGCATATTCTTGTATCCACAAACATTTGCTAAAAATATGTACACTGGATTTTTCTCTTTTATACTTCTATTTTATGTCATCTATAAAGTAAGTTTGGCGAGTTTTTCGCCAAACTTCTACTAGAAAGCCAGTTAGATATTTACATACAAGGTGCAAAACCCAGAATATGCTATAAGAATTGTCATACATATTATGGTCTTTCGTTATTTAATTTGCCACATATAATTATGACGTTCTTCTATGTCAATCTCTCTCAAAAATCTAATTTTCGTACGTCACCTATGTATTTCTTTTTCTTATGGTTATTATCTTTGATATGTGAAATAAGTTATTTTCTTTAATTATTTCACTTCCATTTGCCCGTTTCAGTAAGCAGGATGTTCCGAAGGGAGTTTGCTCAAGTTTTTCTTTCATCGAAAAACTAGGTATCGTCTGCCCTACTGCAGATATCGTAAATATCAAGACATAAAGAGGAAAGCCTCACATCTAATTGAAATTCGCAAGCTTTATTTATCGGTAGTAAAAATCGGGCGTCACATTTGAAGAAACCATAATTTAAGTTTTGAAAAACTAAACTCGTGGAAAATATGTATGAAATTTTGAAAAACAAACATAAAAAGTTATTGTTAATAAAAAAGTTTACATTCAGTATTTTTTTAGTTTTTGTGAAAACATTGTTCCTGTAAATTTGGAAAAACTAACGTAGGTACCTATTGGTTGATTGTAGTTTAAATTATTTATGTAGGAAATTTACAATAATTTTTGCGTAGTTTTCCAGGAAATTAAACTCGTTTTAAGTTCGATGTTCTAATAGAATTTTAAATTAGTTGTATTTACTAATTCTGGGCTATGTACCAAGTTTGGAAATGCGAACAGTTTCGTACCGTTAATGATACTAATACCTACTGCTAATACTATGTTAATACAGAAAGTGCTGTCTAAACTTTTTTATTTTGGAAGTATTCTCTAGCCTAGTGGTAGAGCATACAATAATAGTCAAACAAATTGTTCGAACGGAATTTGTTTGTGCTGAAGAGCTTCGAAGAATAAAGAAAAACTAGAGTAATTGTTCGCAGCATCTTGTGAAAATCTCGCAATCCAAGTTTCCCACAGTGTTAGGTACCAAATTGATGATTTAAAATTTCTTGTACCAAGAAAATATTGTTAAAAACGATTGCAGGACAATTTGTATGTGTTTCTCCAGGATTTCCACTTGAAAAATATTTTGCACAATTTTATTTTTCACTATGTCGTTGATTACTTTTGTAATTACGTAGGTAAATATTGTAAACATTAATATTAATTTTTATGACTTTTCGCTAATAATTTGCGAGGATGGAGTGTCAATGCTTACCTATTGGTAGTGTTTTGCAGTCGATTTTTAAATTAACTATTTCTGCAAATATGATCAAAGGCTCCATGTTTGGACATTTCAATAAACAAATCTAGGCAATTAAAGCAAATACTCTAATGCCAAATTTATGTGCTTTTGGCTATTACGTTATCAATATAATATTAAATTCTTGGAACGTCAAGTATATACCGCAACGTATAATATGAATATTACAATTTAGCACATATATATTATATTTTGTAATTGTATGTAAAAGACTTACATAATATACGTAGTATTAACTATATAATAGCAAAATAAATTTTCTTTGTTAATTTTAAAATGTTAATTCTGAATTCTATCTATCCACGCTCTCATTGGTCAACTTCATTAACAACCTAAAAAGAGATGGAAACCACTCGACTTCCAACTTTTCGTACACGGTCCTCTCAAAAACATATTAAGAACTATTAAATTTTAAATATATTAATAATATTATTATTACTCTTAATATTCCGTTGTATGAAATATCCTTTTATCTGAGGTGTAATGATTAAAGTTGCAATTTTTAAATACATATTCAATGAGCATATAATAATGTATTATACGTAATTAAAACTCGAACAACAGTTTAATATGGTAATATACTATATATGCACAGTGACGGAAGGGGGAAGGGCGATAAGGTTTTATAATATTAGAATATTAAATATACTTATATACTATAATTATTCCGAATTCTGGATAAAAATTTTTAACATAGTAGGTAGAATAATAATTTAAGTTTACGTGTTTAGGCAAAGAAAAAGCCCATAAAATTAAAACAAATACAGTAGAGTCTCGCTTATATGAACTATTGTTTGCAAGCCCTGTCCTTATAATCGAGATTTACATATAACTGGGATATCATCTTTTATATTAAAAATGCTCGTTTGTATCATATATTAATACACATGTTGTATACTAGTTATGCTTAAATTATATTTACAATATTATTAATAGAAAACATCAAATTACATTTGAACTATAGAAAAAAAATGACTTTCAACTAATAAAAATGTTTCTCTGTGCACTGCTTTTTAAATAAATATGATGATAATATTATAATAAATATAATAATATTCCTATGTACCTACTTTAGCAATGTAATTATTTCTGTTACGGAAATACATTTTTTGTTTAAAACTTTCATTCCCTTGTCCCTTCATTTTTTTTCGTTTTTTTCGAATTTAGTTTATAGTTTTGTTAGTTTTATTAACATTTTTACAGTTTATTTAAAATCAGTGCATCTCGGAAACGGTGCAAAGAAATAGGAAATGTATAGTAAGAAAAACGACTGGAATAAATTATTGCAGACAATATTTCTGCCTTTTATTCCAAAGGTGCCATGTTTCATTAAAAATGTAGTGTAGGTTCAATGCCGCATAAATTCCACAACGCGAAACAATGTTTGAGAGAACATTGATGGGTATTTTTAAAATTACATCAAATAATATGCAAGTATGAATAATAAGTATAATAAGATATATTTTGCACAACTGCAAATGTAACAGTAAAACTGCGAAAACGTTGAATTTTTACAGAACATATAATCGAGTTTTTCTATTTTTTTTAATGTACATATAATAGAGTTCCCATACAAAAATTTAATTGTACATATAACTGGGAGATCCATATAACTGGGAGTAAATATAATCGAGACTCTACTGTATTTTGCTTACTTTTCGGTGATGTCTGAAACTTTGAACCACAGACTGGTAAAGTTTTTTTAAAGTAACTATTGTTATTCCAAATATACTATTGTTTTATTTTTAACTTTTGTTTCCTTTATTTTTTAACTGATTTTAATCTATTTTTTTTAAATTGTTAATAATTAAGTTTTTCAAATGGGTAATGAATCAAAAAAGGCGAAAATTAAAACAAACGCTTTTTTATTATATCTTATTATTTTTATTTTTATACTCTTAGCCAGTTAGTTTAAGTTTAACTTTTGTTTAACTTCAAATCGTGTTGTGAGTTTTGTTAATTTGCTCAAAACGCATTGTGGGTTGTGAATAAGCTTCGTTCATTGGTCGAAATTAGTCAAATACATACATTTTTTCACAACGCGAACTAAGCGAATTACAAAATCCACAATGCGTTGTGTATATAAATTTCTTCATTGGCCGAATTAATCAATTGAAGTATTAAATATTTTTCGTAATGAGATTTATTGAAATTTTTTTAATTAAACCGGAAAATAAAAAATCTATGGTATCCACAGTTTTCTCAAAATATTCTTCTATACCTCAATAATTTCTTATACTTCACAAAAAAAATTATATAAAATTCTACTGCAATATCAGCAACAAATTATTTGTAAAATATATTGATAAAGTCGCTAAAAAAATTATAGTTATGTTAATTCCGATTTAAAAATTTATTCTGGTTTAAACTGTAAAAATTTGAAATCAATCTATTGAGCTGTTTGGAAAACTTGAGGTAGCACACGCTAATATTAAAGTTACTAGCATAATAATAATCAATTTGTATTACTTGTATTATTTTAGAAAGGAAACATTCACATAGCATGTTAAATTTTAATTATTTCAGAATTTTCTAATAATTACTTGTTTTTAAAAATAACCATTGTTTTCTTATTTGTAATTTTCCTTTTACATAAAATAAAATTAAAAGTGTACGTATTAAAAATTATACCGGTTAGATTTTGAGAATCGATATCTAATTCAACCCAACAAACAATATTATTCTTTTAAATTAATGTTTTGTTAAAATGTTTATTTACATTTATAATGTTTAATTTAATATTAATTAATTAACTTAATTATTAGTATCCGTTGTCTCTCTTATTAGTAATCAGCATGATAAATGATTGCTCACTTACGTAGTACCCACTTAGTAGATACTATAACAAATGCGAATTTGTATTTTAAAATGCAAAGATCTTGCGTTAAACAAACATATTTTTATTTTCACAAATAATAACAAAACAACAAAAATTAAATAAAAGACAGGTTAAACCCACAGAGTTTCGATGCTAAAAATTTTCGTGAAGATCGCGATTCGAACCACAAAGTTGCCAAGCCATTGCACTACTGTCGTTTTATAAAAAAATGTCTAAAAATATAGAAAACTAGCAGTTCTTTGATCAGTTAATGTTTTTTAAATTAACGTCTTGAAGGTGCTACATACATTAAAAATCAATTTTCCGACTACGTGGCATTTACACTTATTTTAATTATTATTAGTAGAAAAATAACTTAATAATTTTTTTCTAATGGGGAGACTGAAACTTCAATTATTGATGTAATATAAATGTAAGTATACTTGATATGAAAAAATAATATTCGCAATATATTGTTATTTCTTCGCTGTAAAAAGAGAATGTTCGAAAATTTTTTTTTTAACTTTGATAGCTCAGAGCAGGTAATAAATTGGTTGGTTGATCAATTATTTCTATTTGTACATCTTTTTTTTACACTTTTTGTAAGAAATTTAGTCTAATTTATTTCATACCTAATATTGAGAAATATTTTATCAAGTTTCAACAGCATTTACTTATAAATTGGCTTAGAAAGAAATCGACGAATTTAGATCTAAAGAATTTAATTAAAATAAAATAGGATCTTGTTAAAATGAGATATTTTTACCTTGTGCTATATATTTTCACATCCCAAGTATTTTTTCTCACAAATTCCTGTTTGGCTTTGTTTTAAACACGAATACAATTATTATCAAATTTTCTATCAGGCAGAGCTAGCCGGGAGGCGGAAAATTGGAAATATTACGTTTTAGCTATTATAAATTTTCTTCATCTAAACTTTTTGCTACGTAAAATAAATTGTATATCTTTATTATTTAAATATCTGATAAATAAAAAGAATTTCAAAGCACATCCGAACATCCCCACTAACTTTTAACGAAATTGAGCCAAATTTTATCTTTCTGATTTTTATGCTATAAGCGTAACTAACATACCAACTCATTTTAAAGATTACTTCAATTTATTTCATATGCTATTAGTGCTCGACTTTCAACAGAAGCAAAATTAAATTTTATTTCGACATGTTCCATAATACGAGTAGTGTCGACGCTTTTTATTTTTAATAAATTAAATGAAATTTGTATTTCACACACATAATGTAGTCTTTGCCAAAAAAGATACCAAGTATTGCGGTACAACCAAATAAGTATAAAACGGATATAAATTAAATATGATATTACATTCAAGAAAATGTAAAATTTTCTTTGACGCAGTATAATATTAATATATTTAATATATTATTTGATTACTCATCTGAATTCTTTTATAGGTAACAAATTAAATTCGCCGCTCGCTAATGCAATACCTAAATGGAAATACCAATTTTCCATAATTTTTATTTTTGCATGGTTTATTTGGATAAAAAATTTCTTAACTATAAAAGTTAGATTTTTTTCAAACGTCATTTCATTTCAATGTGATTTAAAACTACTTATGAAACTAATAATGAAAATTTAAAACTCCCAAATTGGATGAATGTATTTTATATTTAAATACAGAAAAATTTCAGTATGAAAAGGTTTGTATTTTTCATTGCAATCTGATATTTACTTTTATATCGGAAACGGGAATCTTCGTCCTTAAATTCATTTTATTTTCTAAAAGTATATTTTAATGAGTTCTCTGTGGGGATATTTCTAATTACTTTATAGAGCTGCGTTAATTAGTTACTAAAATTTTGTAAACTTATCTGCGTTTTCGTTTCTTAATACGTACATATCTCTTAATAATCCTAATCATTAATTTGTTTGGTATAAAAGTCAGCAAGTTGGAAATTTGTGAAGTATTGCTGATTTCAAAATATAATTATTAACGATCTCATACATTTTTATTGAAATCAACCGCTGCATATTGATGAAAAATGTTCAATTCGTAATATAAATTCAATTTGGGGACATAACTCAAAACTTAATTTAGCTTTTAAAATATCGGTAAAATTAAATTTAATTGCTTTAACAAGTTTTCTAGCTTTCCTATCAATTACACGAATAACTGTGGTCATAATATTTAAGTTAACTACTCCTTAAATAAATAGTTTTAAATTTAATTAATTTATTTTGAAAATTAATTAAATTTAGAACTATCTCATTCATGTTCGTAATCTAAACATTATACCTACATTAAATAAATATTAATGCAAATTCAATCATTCATTTAGCGAACAAGATTTATATAAAACTGAATGGGAGAGTTCGTTGAACTATTTGACTGATATCGCTTACCTACTTTATGCTAGTAAACCTAATATACTATAATTTCTGTCAACTTAATTACATTAATTTTACCCTTCACGCAATGTAATAATAATTTTTAGTTGTTAATTTAAAGGTGAGATTTCATTTCTATAATAATTATTTAATTAATTTATTTTGCTACGCCTTATAATAAATCTCGTAATTTTTTTCAAAATCGTTTTTATCGTTTTGTCATCAGAATCTAAACTTTGACTACTTAATTTCTTTTATAATTTACTAAATTTTTTTATAGCAAAACCAACGGCGAACTTAATGTTTTTCAAATTACTCGTGATTCGTTCTAAACCTCTGAAATAGCATTTTCTTTATCTTTTAAGTATTTAAGTGGTTTTATTGATTTATTAATAACATAATAATGGCTTTTTTGATATTTATTTGAAAAATATTGTGGCATAACTTGATAACCTCTTTTGCAAATATATAATAACGATGAAGTTATTGGAATAAAATTCTGGTATTCGTACAGTGCAATTATGTTTTTTTTTAAATTCTTATCGATAATTAGTTTTATCTTTTTATTAGTCGAGATTGATTATTTAATTATACAAAAGTGCAATGATTATTAACATTTTTAATTACATGCAATATTTACTATATTTTATTGTTATTGATGCAATAGACATATCTATCGGTGATATTATCAGAGAGGCGATGATATTCATTTGTCGAAGGAATGAGTAATCCAATTCTGGCAAAGGATATCAACTATTTTTTATTTTAACGAATAACAGATTAAATAGTTATTGTTTAAATACCTCCAGATTAAGGACATTACTGTGATTTTTTTTTTTAAATTACCGTCGTTATCTTTGAAGTGCAAATTTTCTTTTTTATAATTACATGTTTTTATTTCAATTTAAACAATTTAACTTAATTGTGGTAAAAAATACAAGGCTAACTGTTATAACACATTCCAAATATGGTAGCTTCGTCTTTTAAAATAGATACACTTATATAAATAGATTCATTTTTCATTCATAATGCATTGTGTACTTCATTGTAGTATCTTGATACCATGAGCGTCGTATATTTCTCAAGTATTCCATTTGCGTGACTTTACTACTATTTTATATTAAATTAGAAACTACCATGATTGTATATTTTATCATTTATTACATAACTGACTGCCAACTTTTAAATTTTAAAATATTTTCTTAATCAAACATTTGATGATTTTTTTTTTTAACTTTACCATAAACCATAAACGGCCAATAGCAGGATAGGCAGGTACTAAGAGAGTATTTCCTTTACCCTGGCAAAAGGTTTCTGAATTTCACTAATAATTAAATTCAACAATCACTAATTTTAAATCAATATAAATTATCATTAATAAAGTTTGTGAATAATAATTGGATTGAAAAATTAAATATGTATGTACATACAGTCATATTTTGTGTTTTGTAATTACATTATTTTTAACGAATAAAACTCGAGTGAATACTACCTTTTCTTTTTACGCAATGCAAGAAATATTAATAAAACGCAAAAATACTTATACATCTGCGTAATATCTATATCACACTATGTGCAATATAAATTATGAGGTGTGTTATTTGTAACATCTTAAGCTTTAAAGTGTTTTAGTTATATGTATTTAAAATTTTACAACCACGTTAAAAACAGAAAATCTGGAAATAACCCAGATTTTTTAAAGTAGATACCTAAATAATTTAAATTAATAATGCAAAAATTTGTAATTGTTTGAAATTTTTTACCTACACAATGCATAATAATTATATGTATTATCTAAATTCTAAATAAAATACATTGTATATTATAAAAGCATAGTTTCGGCAGAGACGAGCAGAGAACATCGACCTTCAGGTTTACATTTAATTTTTCTTATCGTTAATAAATGTAAATACACATAACAAATGTTTTTACTAAGTAGATTGGTTCATTACCTTTCAGAATAAAAAATTTATTTTAAATTTAAAAATGTAAATACTGACGTTACTCAGAAATTTCAACAAAAACTTTAAAATGTTAATTTACTGGGTAATTACATAATATTATATTGTAAAGAGTTTTCTACGCACTGTAATAATTGCAACGATGATTATTGAATTTATTTTTATACTTTTTCGTTGTGGTTTTTTAAATTTTGTAAATTTTCAAATATAATATAAATTATTAACAAAGAAAGTCAAGTCTCAAATTCATATTATGTATAGTTAATTTAAAAAAATGTAATTCATATTTATTTTTTTATTTGCTATGTATGCCTTATATTATATGTTTTTTTAATTGTAAGATAAAAACACAAAACTGTTAAAACAATGTGACAGCTTGAAAGCTTAACAACTTTTTCTTCAGTCAACAAATTGGTTAGCTCTAGGAAACCTGTAATGTAATTTAAACATTACAATTAGCGAATTAGCATACAAAGTAGGTGCAATATGAATAATTTTGTTTATACTATTAAAAGACTGAACATATTTTATATTTACTTTAATTTTTCATTATCTTTAAGCGAATGTACTTTTATTAAATTTACTACGAAGTATTCAAATAGTCAACCAATCTCAATTATTGTTTATTCCAATTTTAATGTTACAATAATAATAATTTCTAATAGAAATTTATTATTTCTAAGATAAATAAGTTTTGTTCGAAGTCAAATGGAAATTATTTGTGGAATTATTTATCCTGGTGTTCTAACTTATATTAAAAAGAATTATTGTATATTTGATTGATAATATTCTTGCAGTTTACAATGTAGACTTGAATATTAATATTTTTTTTATGTTCCACCAATTAGAAATAATTAATAATATTTTTGGGTTATGTATAATATTATCTTTTTTAATATATTTATATAAATGATATCTTAATCATATTATAATGGCAATTGTATTGTTCTTAGTAGTGACTAAAAGTACGGTGAGTTTGTAAATAGTGCATTTCAGTGTATGTAGATCGCGATATCATATCTGAAAGTTTAAAAGCACTGTTTTGTACACTGTAAAAAATTAATTTTTTCAAATGAACATAAAGCGGTGACAGCACGTTTTGTGGCGTTTTTGAGATGAAAAATCGATAGCACACCGAACTCGAGTTTGTTACTGAGTTTGAAAATTTCTATATATCAATAATGTATCTACTATTATTATGTTAATTAAATAATATGTAATATTGTGATCGATTGCACATTTTATCATAAGGTGGTAAAGGAAGCTAACATTGCTTAAATGAAAGTAAATCACTATAAAATTGTCAGTCAAACAAATTTTAATTTGTAAAAATAATTTAAAACTTAAACTGAAAAGCTAAGTGTTTTCATGGATAATTATTACGAAATATGCAAATATGCATATTCAGTTTTGTCCTTCTGTGAGAAAGGGGCACATGGATCATATTATACAAATATACTGCCTCAAATTAATATACTGTCGAGTGTACAAGAATGAGAGCAACGAATTCAGAAGAAATATTTATTTCATTCAAGAATAAATTATTTTCCTGCAGTTATTATTGAAAATTCTTTCCACCGAAGCCAATTTCCATAATTATCTACTATCTCATAACAATTTTTGTTTTGCTCTTTTTATTACATATTATAAATTAGTTTTGAAAAAGTTCCAACTCCGTTTTAGCATTTGAATTTTAAATAATTATTATTGCCATCGGAAAGGTCTAATCAGACTTACCGTCTGTCTATTAGGTAAATTAAAAATAGTACGTAGAAAAACGCAATTTTATAGCAAGAACCGGGAAAGTTAATCTACAAATTTTAATGGCAATTAAATTTCCTGTAGCTAAATCTATTGACAACGTTGTAGAGGTTTTAAATTTAATTATTACATCTTCGTAAGTAATTTTCACATTCAGATATTTAATTTTGTAAAGTAGAAAATTACTTAAGCTTCTTAATTACTACAGATTTGTCGAATTTTATGTTGGAAAATATTAATCCATTCATTAACATAAGTTTTCTTATAATTTTTTGTGCACGTGTCTAACTACAAAAGGTCATTTCTTAATTAGATTTGTTCTATTAATACGACACTCATTAAAGTAAAAATTATGTTAGCAAAAAGAAATAAATTAAAAATCTCAATCTTCGTAATGATATATTTTTTTAAATTTAACTGTGAAGATTGGTGTTTTAATTAAAGCAACGTTTCGTCTTGATTATTAATTTTTAATAAAATAAGGAAGTACCTGTAAAAACACTTTTTCATTATTAAAATAATTCTTAACAAAGGATTTGTTACATTTTATAACCTCTATAAATAAGGCACGTTTTGTATTAAAATTGAGGTCATTATTTGTGTTTAAATTCTCTAACAAAAACTTGGTTAAAACTAAACTAACTGTAAATTGTAGCTTAATGAAAATTTACATTACAGTTGGGCTTACAGTGTTAGAGCACTCTGCTATGGTCCACAGTTGTTGTAGTGCATTAAGAAAAGTATTTTATACAGAATATAATATTTAATTAAACGGCACCTAACTAAAGATGGTATTACAAATAAGAGTTAATTCGAGGCACCGAACGGATGAAATTTTATTTAAATATTAAACATAAAGGAGCAAAAAGAAAACCGTTCGTAGAAATAGAAGTTTAATTAAACTTTCGCTTAAATTTATTTTAAGTCACATATAAAAATAACTGTGCTTTTAATTAATTGTATTTTACCGTAACAAAGGTATGACGTTTAAATTTTATGATCTAGTTGTAGGTTTTTATATCAAAATTATATTTTTAATAGAATTAAATTTCAGAAAAATTTTAAGCTTTTGGTCAATGTTTTAGTTACTTAAAAGCTATTAGTTCATTACTGCAAGCTAGGTTCGAACGAACTTTTTAACTAACAAAAAGCTTTCCGGAACGTAATTGATTGGAAACCTTTAATTTTTTTGTGCTGCTTAAAAATTGTCAATGCACATTAACGACAAAGAGAATGAGATCAACGCCAAAGTTATTACAAATTAATTACCAACATTTTTTATGTACAATGTACATACTTTTCTAGCAAGGGCCAAAGAAAGTAAACTTAATAATATTTTACTTCGTAGAGAATACACCCAATATTTATTATTTCTTCGGTATTGTATGTTTTCTTTTAAATTTTTAATTAGCATGAGATAACAATTTATCAGGTTTGTTCAGTTCGTAATTTCGCTGAGCAAAATAATTGGGTTGCACATTAATAACGTTACAAATTGTTAAAAACGAGTTAAGTTGCGCCAAATACTAAAAATATCTTGAATCTTTTTTAAAATTAATTTTGATCATTAAATTAATCATTTTCATTTTATAAACTGTAAACGTTTCAAAATTCTTGATTCTAAATTTTCATTAACGTTTAAATTCTTTTGATTACTTGAAGCATGAAATAAAAAGTAATTTCGGATTGAAATATAGTATATAGACTTTTTTAATATGTCACAACTCGAGTTTTTGCATCTTGAAAAATACGTTTCTAATTTCTATGTAACTGGAGTAGGTAGGTACCTACAAACGTAATATCGATTTTGATCGAGTATTATTTTGTGTAATTTAGAACGTGCGTTTGCTCTATCGAATTTACATAGCATAAAAAGTTTATTAGTGAAAGAAAAATAAGTGCTAAATATTTTTAAATTAAAAATTAGTCATCGAATTCTTTTAGTTTTCGATTGATTGATAAAAATCAGCTGAGAGTTTGCCTTTATTGGGATAAAGATTTGTAAATTTCAATTTTGCGATAAGCATCTGTATTTGGTAATTACGAAGTTTGTAGCAAGTTGGTTTGGTAAATTGCTACCTTTTCATTTTACTAGGTGTAATGTTATGATAACTATAACTTACAGTTTCGTTGTTTATTAATCTTTCTCGTCATTAAAGTCCCTTAGGAGAAAAAGCTTTTTAATCAATGCGGTAGACTAATAGCAGTATTACGTTAATTTATTTATTTCGTCTAACAAGTTAAATAAGTTTCAAGTGAAATAATTCATTACCTAACTTAATACTATACAATATTATATTAGTGTAAAATAGCAAACGAAACTCAATTTTTGTTCACTACACATTATGTATTATGTCATTTATTAGCTAAAATAATATTTTTACACCGTAAATTAACTGGCATATAAATGTGGCCTAATATTAACGTTTTCTTTGACATATTATTTTGAAAGTGTTTGTTACTTTGGCAGCCCAACGAAATAGCTATTTATTTTTTATTAAATATAAATCAGCATTTTTCAAATAATTTTGTCGGCTGCCAAGGTAACTAATTTTAAAATAATTTTTTTATTTATTTGTTATCTAAGATAGGATTTGGTATGTTATTTACAGATTTCCAATATATCAGACCAGGAAATGAATATATCACTGTTTGCATCTCACAAAGAGCATCAGGCTTGTTGTGAAAAGCAATTTCGTAAATATATGTATCTGCATTGGTGGTAAACATAGTAAGTATAAGGGGTGGTGAACCCTATAAATAGTTTCGGTTGTGCAGTGAAAACTGTGAGAGTAAATTACAGTTTTGGTGACGTCGTAACAAAGTGCCGGTATAAGCAGAGCAGTGGCGTGTTGTCGGGATGAAAGCGGCAGGGAGCTAGCAACGGAGAATAACGGAGGACGTCGTGGCGGCCGGCAGCAACAATGTGGACTATGTGCTCTGGTCGCCCGCATCCTCCGAAGAGCTGTTTGTGGAGCTCCAAGTCGTAGAGGTAGTGGTGATTCCGATCAGGAACTTACTGTACCTCTAGCAGAAGATGATCGCACTCCACAAGTGAGTTAAATATGTTTTTTAAATACTAATCGTTGTTTACCGCATACTATACATTATTTTAGTTGTAACATTTGCATTCAGTTTTCATAGAAGTCACACTAAAAATTGCTTGATTTTAGTGATTTTTTAGGTTTTCAGCGGAATTGTATTTAACTGCTTGCTTTTATGTATTTTTGTTTCAGCTAAAGTTATATATAATATCTCATTGTTTTAAGTATTTTAAGTAGGATAATAATAAATAATATGTGTAATTTATTGAAAATGCTACAGAGGTATATTCTTTTCATGCAGAAAAATCATTCTAAACAACTGAAATTAATAAATTATACAATAGTAACAGTATAATAAATAATGAGAGGTTGTGAGCAGGTCATTTGATTTGCAAATTAATTACACTGCATTACCTAAAATATATAACGTTTATTAATATTCTATACAGCATTTATTAATTTTCTATATAGCCGAAATACTAATTTTGTCTATGACACGCAATTAAGTTGGAATTTAAATTTTTCGATGGAGACCATAACGAAAAACGGTAAACTAATATTTTTAAGAACCCTAAAATGTCCTTAACCTTTAGTTGCCTAAGCATTGAAAAAGTGTTAAAAAAAATTTATTTTAGTGATTTAAACTTCAATTAGACTTAAATAAGTGTCCCAATTTTTTGGGAATTTTACAAAACTTCCTTATTTTGAAAAATAAACAAGTTTTTTTGATGATGATGGTACCTATTTTAGGTACCAAATAAAAAATTTAAGATTTAATCATTATTATTTGTTATTAACATAACAATTAAATGAAAAAGTTGACAGCAAATATAAAATTTGAATGCAATTTTTTGAAACATACAAAATTTTAAAAAGGAAACTTTTTTAACTCACTAGTTTCCGGCCAAGTATTGTAGTACTACCCGCTATGGTTATGGCTAACGGTCTTACTGTATGTAATAAATTCATCTATAAATTTTTATGTTTTAATAATAAAATGTTATAATAAATTTAATTTATTACAAATTTTATCAAAAGCAAGCGGATAAATAAATCTCAGTGTTACACTGATAAATATTCGCCTGATATGGCCACGGAATTAATTTTTATTATTGAAATGCTTAACAGTCCAAATACAATACATTTTATTAAAATGCACTCGCACTTTAAATAGTGGAATATTTTGATAATACGCAGTATGTAGTACATTTAGATTAAAATATACATAACAAAAATTATTAACTTAAAATAACAATAAATTTGTTGTTCGCGTTCACTAGAATTTAAAAAAAAACGAATACGAAGTATTTCTAAACAAATATTAGATATTAATTATAAATTTTAATTATTATGGTTATCTAAATACTTCAGAATAAAAATTATTGTTTACTTCGATGTTTTTATACATACATGTTTGTTTTTATATTATACACCCGATTACACCCAGTTACATTTTATGTAATTAATTTAAATTATTATATCTTCCGTTAAATTCTATTCAAAGTTTTGATATTGGATCCATGTATTATAAAATACTATCATCTTTTATTGTAGAACCTAAAACCGTAGGCAGGAATATAAAGCGTATGAATTTATTAGGTATTGTACATAATATATTCCTGCCCATATTCAATAATGCTGCGAAGGTATTTCAAGTACCTACCTAATTAAAAGCTATTAAACTGAATTAATTAAATAACGATATTATTATCTACTATACAATATAGTATTTACATATTGAAATTATTTTTGTTGAAAGTGGTTCTATATTGTATAATATGTAATTCAAATATGTTACAAAGTATACCACAAAAAACTCGAAAATAACAGAATTTTAACTGTAAAACAAAGAATACATCCGAAAATACATATTTATTATTTAAAAAACACTAAAAGACATTTATTTACAATTTTCGACAGAGTAGAACTAGAAATATTTGAATAAATTAAATTAAATGAAACAAAAGGATTTTTTCTGAAAAACAAAAAAATAATTCAAGAAAAGAATATCAAAAATCGAAGTTAAAAAATGAAAAATTCGAATTAAAAAAAATCTTCAGGGAATTTAATACACAAACCACAACAAAGGAAATGAAATTAATGAATGAAATAAAACAGATAAAAATAACATCATTTCGGAAAAAGCAATATGAAAATTCTAAAAGTAAATATTTTCTTTTAATAAAATTTAATGTTGAGAAAGATGACCACCTAGTGTCTGTGCTAAACTCTGGAATAATACAATCAACTTAATGCGCTTAGAAAAAAGATTACAAAAGATAAATCTCTTGAAATCTACCACCAGATATTATAAACCCAGAGATCGCACGAAGCATTTTAAATATTTATTCAAACTAAAAATTTGAACAGAAGTGGATTTTACGTATTACTATATACATTTTCATAAAAGTTTATTATTTTACTAGTGCCATTATTTTTATTCTAGTTTTTACGCTGTTTTAATCTTGTTTCCTTTTCAATTGTTTCTTTTTTTCTGATTTAAATCTTCAATTGTCTCCTTTTTGGAATATAAATGATTGTATTGCCTACTCTTAAATTCTAATCTTTTTCTTTTTTAACTTTTCAATAAAAACAGTTCAATTTAATTAATTCTAACTTTGTTTTTTTGAATTCTTTATTAATTCGAGCATTTTCTTAGTCTGCTTATCAAAACTTTACTAAGTGGAATTTGTTTGGTGGTCACTCGCGCTTAGAATTAATCAAGTTCGACTTTTTTTCAACTTTTATGGCACGATCTACGTAAAATACGAGTACGTATTAGACGTACTCTTTAACTTTTTCTTCTTAAACTTGCCTAACTTATCTTCATCTATTCTAAACTTTTTAATTTATTTTCAACACTTCAATTTTCGTAGAATATAATCGTATTAATTTAACTTTATTTCTAATTATTTACTACATTCACTTCCTTTACTTACTTTCAATGTAGTAAATTTATTACCGAACTTCTTCGGCTTTTTTATTTTATCTTACTACCAAATATAAACTACGTCCAATGTATTCGCCGGGTATTGTTACACAAATAAAATTTATGATCCTTGTAAAGTTTTTAAAAACTTCGCTTACGTCCAGGTCTAACAAACATTTAAAATGTCTGTCTTCAAAACCGAACGATTTCCTGAATAGTTGTAACGAAAATATTGCCAATTTAATACTTTTTTTTCAGTAATTAAAAATTGAAATAAATTTTTAATGGCCGGATTGTTCCATTGTTTACTTCTTATTAATTTACACATTACAATTATCTACATTTCAACTACACATTGTTTGACTACATTAATAATTGTTTAACATTGAAGAATATGAATATCCTATTCTCTCTCCCATTAATAAGTTTTAATAGAAAATACGGCTAGTAATATCGTAAAAGTTTCAAGTTTTCAGAATAGTTTAAGATTTACCAGTGGGTAAAGTGAATGAAATAACGAGACTTTGAAAAATGGAAAAACATTTTTCCGGACTAAAATGTATGAACAGAATTTTATAGTGCAGTCTACCTTGTACCTTCCCTTGAACTATCGTTTTATAACAAATCTTACCGTTAAAATATAAATAAAATATTTTTATATTTGTTTAGGGGGTTGATTTTTTAGATTTTAAACTACTATTAGCTTCACTGGTTAATAATAATTTATATTAAATAATTTTCTATTGGGGGTGAAATCTAAGTAAAATTGAAAATTTAAATTAAATTGTATATTTTAATTTTTACGTGTGATCTAAGAATATTATATTGTATTTCCTGAAAATGTAATATTACACTTTGAATCAATTGATACTTTAACATATTAAAACGGCCGTATTTGATAAATTAAAAATGTGGTACGTAAAGTAAGTTTCGGTCGATAGATATCAACGATCGATCCTTCTCTCACAATACATATTCAAAGCGTAACGGGAAGCTATACTGTAAAAGCAGCGCCTTCAGCTTAGGTTCAAATGATTCAAAATTATTTATCTAGTTGCCATGGTAGTACATTTATGCATCTTAACCCTTTAATTTGCCAGAATATCGGTCTTTTTATTGTCCTCGTTGCTTTGATGTCCTTGAACTCCGCTGAATATAAGCACATTAATTGTCGATATTTCCTTCAGTATTTGAGTCCAATGAACATCCAGCACCAATCATTCGTAATTCTCATATGTATGTACGTAGGTAGCTACCTATAATATAATGTAAACAAAATTTATTTAAGTATTATGTTGTTTTCTATTTTTGAATTGATGTAAACAATATAATTTAACTTCTAAACTTTTTATAACCTTAACATGTAATTGGAAAGCCGACCGTCAAATCGTAATTAAAATTACTGTAGTAAAATATTAAAAACATCTCTGAATAATTGTTTGTTGATTGGTGTGATGATTATAACATGCGATTATCGTTCAATACTACCTACTTTTTGCCAAATCCGTGTAATGCAACTATGTAATTTTCGATATTTACTATATTATATTAAAAACTCAAAAATTAAACAAGTTAAGCAAACGATTGAAATTCTTTAGATGTTTAATATTTCGATACAGAATGTATTTTCATCAGAAATAATTTTTGAGTTTTTAATATATTACATTTTCACAAGTTAATAATCCAAATTTATTATTGATATTTACTATATTCTACACTATGTCAGTTAGAAATTTTTTAGTTTTGTTTAGTAGAATTTGAAATGGAATAATAGAATCCATGCTAATTAAATCTAATTTAGTTGAAAATATCTTAAAATTAATATAGCCAAGTTTTAATATTAAATATTTAAATTGCAAATTATGTTTAAGAAATTGATTTAATTTAAATTTTGCACAAGATTAATTCATACAACGCACTATTTTAATATTTCCTTTTTAAATTCTAATATTGCGTGTGGGGGCACTTTTAACTGATACAAAATTTAATTTTTGGTAATTTGCTTTTATGCAACATAGCAATTGCGATTAACATTGCAAGCTGTTCATAAATAATGATTGTAATGAATGATAATATGTTCAAGTGCACCTATTTTGAAAATGCATTATAAAAATTATGAAATTCCAGTATTATATTATTAGTAATGATTTTATATGCCTTATGATGGTCATACTGTGCACATTTCTTGAATATTAACGACGGAATTAACATAGCTTGCGCTATTCGTTTTCGCTTATTACTTTGGCTGTTTTAAATTATAATTTCGGCAAATGATTTACGGGTTATTACCGGATCGCAAGGGTAATTATTGAAAATTCTCAGTCAGTAGACGAAAAACATAATTACCTACAGCAAGAGTATGGACATCTAAATTTTAGTAGCAAAACTACAACTGCTATATATTATCAACGAAGAATACAGCACATTTTATACAAACATTAAGATGAATAATTGAAAAAAAGTTCAAAAACTTTGAATAATTCACCGATGGTGTTAAAACTCATAATTCGGTAGCGAAATTTAGATTATAGCTTTAAAACAACATCTACAGCTGTAGTATATGTGCCAAACTTAATCAAAAAACAAATTCTAGACAAATGAAAATTCCTCAAAGGTACGGCTCATCATCCGTAAATTTCTATGCTCCACCAACCGTAAATGAAACAGAAACACGGAGTGTTTTTATATCTACTTTCAGTGTAAGTGAAGTAATTTTTGAGGTAATGTTAACGTCGGATAAGATAATTTAAAAATTTGTTTTTTAGTTATTTGAATTTTACATTTTTAATTAAAAGTTTTTAATTTTATAGGCGGTGTTCGTTTATTATAAGTAGAAAGTTTTTATAACGTGAAGTTAACATACGTAAACACTTGGGCATATATTAATTTATAAACACTGCAGAGTGTATTATAAAGTATGTAAGTATACCAATTTAGTTGGGCTATACCAGCGTTTGAACCATTTTAAAAATATCATTTTTTATTTTTCAACATTTTGATTAAAATGGGACTATGAATCCGTGAATGCCTTTGATGAGGCGCAAACAACAAATTTGGAAAATAGTCGTTTATGAAATCTACTTTAATCAAAATGCGAACTGTTGAAATGTAGGCGTAAGAATAGACGGTGAAAAATTTCTCGAAATAAAGCAGGAATTTAGCGCAAATTTACTCTAATATTAAAATATTTTAATAAATATAATAATATATTAAAATATTTTAATTGTTATGTTGTTAACGCGAGATATTTTAAACGTATACGAGTATAATGGAAAACTTTTGGAAATTAGACACGAATGTAGTGTAAATTATAATAGCAATTTATTTTGATTACTTACAAAGTATTTTGTTGAAATTTTTATGTTTTTATTGTTATAATAAACAAAACTATGAAATTGTACTTGTATTAATTGCGCAGTCTTACAACCGCAGTAATTGATTCTAGGTTTTGGTTAAACTTAAAAACTTAAAATAATATTTAAAAAAATTGTTTAAAACTTACAATGAAGGTTATCAAGACTTTGTGTTTTAAAACCAATATAAACCTTTATTAGCAATAATTTAATATATTAAAGTATAATATATTATAATATTATTTAGTTTGGTGTAGGGGAATGGAGTTCAACTGTGTGCATGGCATTCGCGAGTGGTTCGAATTTATGTGTCGTGATTCGAATTCCACGTTGAATTAAAAGTGTTGACTTTTTTTAATCGTTTTACATAAAAATAATAAAGTTCTATTCAAATAATTGTTACATCTAATAATTTTTAAAAAAATTTAAATTTCTAAAATAAATACTCTATGAACAAATGCGTATACTATCCAGGGTTATAATATTATAGTTGTCATCACGAAAAAAGAAGCTGACGCAATTTTCGATATGCGTATGAAATAAGATGAAAATTGTAAGTCAAATAAGTGTTCGATATAATAAATTTAAATCATTATATAAAAACAAAAAATTCAAATGACTGTCAATATGCAATAATTTTAAAGTCCTTGTCACACGGTAAAAAATTTTATTAACATTTTGATAAAAATAATAATGAACATTTTGTTCGTGTGACAAGGGTTTAGTCGTAGATTTGTTTTTCCTCAAGATATTCATTGCTTGAAACATGTAGTTTCCAAAATAATGTAATAAAGGCTGAGAAGTATATATGTTTATTAAACTATTTTTGTTCATTATACAAGCTATTGCAATAGATAATATTGCAATTTTTAACACAATCATTACGTTAGAACTTAAAATTATTTATTGATGAAAAAAAAGTTAAATAAACTAATATAACAAAGGTCAAGATCAAATTCCGCCTTCGAAGAGACGGTGGTTATGGCTTGACGCTTAAGTGCGTCGACTGCTAATCCGAGAAGCCCTGTTCGATCCCGGGTGGAATAATAAATTCAGACCATCTTCCCTCGGAAGGCAGTGGCAAACCACCGAGGTACTTTGCCAAGAAAGCCACTTCACAATCCTTGAGAAACAGGTCACGACGTTAGAATTCGAACGACGACGAAGAAGAAGAAGAAAGATCAAATGCAGAAAGAAGCAAAGATAGAATGGCACCCCAGTTTTGCTCTTTAATCACTTTCTACATCAGTGTCGGAATCGCTATCATCATTCAATTAATTTTTTTGGTATGACAAACACAATTTCTCTAGACTTCTTGTGAACATTCCTCCACTGTCTCTTCTCACTTTGTTATTACTTTGTCATTCCCGTAACTGTCCCGACCTATATGTTTATTGTAATAATCTTTGCAATGAACGCACACTAATTCGATTGCATTAAAATCGCAGTGGTAAGGTGGTAGTCGTAACACTTCATGACCATGTTCCCTTATTAATTCGTCAACTTCGTATCGTTTTTCCTTTTTGGGCAATTTAGACAACGGAAGCAATTCCGGTTTAAAAGAATGTGTATCGTAGTCAATATGTCAAACGTGAAAATTGAGCACCATACAATTGGAAGCAACTTATTCGCATCTCTTCCAAAAAAATACCGATGATCGTGACAGATACGATCCAAGAAATAATTTATGATTTTTCCTGTTTGCTGAAATGAAAGACGTGTGCAAGGGTACATAAAAAAATAAAATTGGCAACAAATTTGAGTGGAGACCAGTACAGCGTTTGAGTTATATCAAAGCCGAATCTTTCATTGTGTTATATAACACTCCTTGAGAGAAGAAGATGAAGTTCTTATAGAATTTCTTGGCAGTTAGTAAAGAAAAGAAAAATACTTTCTAAGTACCTCCATTTGATTAGCTCACTCCATCACGAATTTTGACTGATGTCTGGTTCTGTAATTGTGACAAGTTTGGTTATATTTTCTATATTTTATATTTTTTAATATATTTGTATTTAAATTTTTGGTTGTACTTGTATATTATACAAAATATAACCAAACTTGTGTACTTGTCAGTTGTCACAATTACAGATTAGTCACTATAAAAACTACTTTCATTATAATTATTATGCACGCTAAGAACTATTGTAGCTATCTTTTTCTATCGCATGCGTTTAGTATCATATTATTTTTGACGTACAAGTATTTTAAATTCACATACTTAAGACACATTAATTTCAGTCTGTCTTTGTTGCACCTATGGTACAAATTATTAATTTAAAAAGTAATTTGTCGATACTTCATTCAGATGGTTCTGACGTCAGCCTCATTTTTCGTGAGAGCAACTTTATACATACTATGTATAAATAGATAGTATATTTCGGCAAATATTAATATTAATGTTAGAAAAGTTTGAATTATTTCAAACTTTAACATATCCAAACGACCGTATTTTACTGTTTTGTGATACTAATATTTGTTAATATTGGAGTTTGTGTTTCAAAGTTACACATCAAAAAATTTTTAATTTGCAAAATTGTAATAAACAAATACTAAATGTTCTGTTTGTTTGCTATGAAGTATGGACGGTTACTCTAAATATAGGACACAAACAAATATTGCAAGCTATAAAAATTTAAGATCTTCTGTTTAGTACATTTTTTTATTTTTATATTTCTAATTACCCATTCCGATTGGGTTTTTAGGGAAAATTATTTTTCTTTTAATTTATTTTATTTTTTGTAAAGTTACATTGTTTTCTATTCTGAAAATATTATGAAATAATACTTGTGTGTCATCTTAGACAACGGCTTTGTCTATGTTGGCATGGCTTTAAATGATTTCGTTAAATGCGATTTATTTTTTATTTTTATTAGTAAGATAAGAACAAAAAATAATAAGCAACAAACAAAACAAAAACGACGAAATTGTTTTAGAATTGTTTAGAACCACTAAAATTGCCTCATTTAAGTTACTTTCATTTGTCTGTTCTCGCTGATTCACACTTGTACCAAGATTGGCAGTTTTGGCAGCTAATCCAACCTTTATCAAACCGAGATCAGAAACAAAGTTTGTTGCAGTATACATACGTACTACATCAAGTGGGTATGCCATAATGGGAGCATTTCAGATATGCCACTATGTAGGTAAAAGATGAAATTTTTGTATAGCGACTGGTACGAGGAGAGCAATGGGAGGCGCCCTCTCAACACAAACTCCTAAATCACTTTAAAACTCTAAATACACTACTCTGAAAAATATTTTTTAATATAGTCACACTTGACTTCCCACATTTCTAGTCGTGGCCCCTTTATTTTAGTTAACAACAAGTTACACACTTTTACATAAAACTAACTTCAAAATGATTATATCAATAAATGTACGTTTACTGTTTACATACATGCAAATATGATTCCAGTGATATTACGAACATATTGTTTTATTTGATAGGTTTTAATATTATTTCGTACTTGCCTAAATTTACTTTCGTTTATTAAGAAAACGAATCACGTACCATCGGTGTCAAATTTCGTCAGATCTTACAAAATTAACACATTAATATGTAGCATGTACATCTATATGTACTGCGTTCTAACAATAATACATTTTTAAATACGGTCAATATATCACCATGAGCACTATTCCATCATATCAGCAATTTTCTCGTATAATAATTGGCTAGTTTTCAAAAGAATCAAATTCGAATAATTCAGAAATTTAAAGGATTCGTAGGTACAAAATGGTACAAATAGTAGAACAGGCAAAAGTAAATTTGAAATTGCATGTCAATATCGTAACAATTCAAATAATTTCAAAATTAAAACTGAATGGATTTCCGAATAAGTTTTGGAACGTCAGTCAGTGAAACAGTTTTGTATAATCTCCGGTTTTTTGATAACAACGGACGTTTGAAACCCTTAAATTGTATAATAGAAAAGGCAATATTCTCGCATGAACAATTTTATGTCTCGTTTTCCGAACTCCCTGATACCAATCACAGCTTATTTGAAAATCAAACTTTGATTAAGTTGAGGCAAGTATTTTATTTGGGAAGTAAATAGCAGAAGGTCGATTTACAAGTTTTTAAGCTACATACACTAGTAAAAATCCGGTGTTAAAATTAACACCAAAAGTCGTCTATATGGGTCCACTCTTTTTGGTGTAAAACTACAATGTGGTGAATTTGGTAAAATACTGCAGTGTTACTTTTAACAAACATTTTTCTGGTAAAAATAACCAAAATTTGTTGTAGATTTTAGCAAATTCTGGTGTCAATTTTCGACAAATTTTATAATACAATTTCACAAATTAAGTAGTAATTTTTGACAAGTCTTGGTGTATATATTTGACTAAATATTTGGTATATTTTTGATTATTTAATGTGTTAAATATTAATTAATTTAAGAGCCGAAATATTCACCTCTCGTTAATCTTCCAAGTAACTAAAGTTACCCATAAACCTACCACGAACGTCTGCTATTTGACGAATTGACGTCATATGGTAGGTTTACAGATAAGTTTAGTTACTTAGAAGATTAACGAGAGGTGAATATTTCGACCCTAAGCGTAGTTTTTAATGCTATACCCGGGAGAGGAGCAGTGATTAAAAAATATATTATCAAAAACAATTTATTATAAAAATATAGAAAAAAAACGTAATACAAAAACAATATATATTCCACATTAGCTACAGTGTTGAATTTACATAAATAATCATAATTTTTGTTGTTACAAACCTTATAATTTAAAGAAATTCTTACTCTAATCTAAATACTAAAAATACTAAAAAAAATCTAATATTCGCACTTACTAGATATACGTACGTACAATAGAACTATTTAATAAAAATCGATGAGTGTTTAAGAATAAATCTTCATCTAACTCGATACCATCCTGGTCGGTTATGAATAGATCACAAATTTCAATTGTGATTGTAAATTTTTGTTTAGCTGTAAAAATTAATTTTAAAATAATACTTTTTACAAAATATATAATATTATTATATAAAATATATCATAATATAAACCAACCTGTTTCGATTACCAATTTGTAGGGAACCGATGATGCAGTTGATGATAGATTTGTTAGAATTGAACATCACTTTGAAAATTTTCTATATTTCAAAATTAATAACAATTGCATTTGTTCTTCTAACAATTCTTACGTTCTTCTAATAATACTTCTTCTAATAATTTTGCCATAATAGCCCACAACACAATTTTGCATGAACATAAGAAGCGCCTTAATATTGCTTACCTATATGAAGCTGATGAAACTATTGCAATTGCATTAAGACAATTGTGCGCATATATTTCATACTATACACCAAACTTGGTGAAACCTACCACCAAATTATAGTAAATTTTCACATAACTTGGTCAATTTAAAGAAGTTACAATTACCAAGCGTTGATTCCTCTGAATTAACACAAATGAGTGTAAATTCAACCGCCTAAATAAGATCTACAAAAAATGTAGTAGATTAGAAGTGACTTGGTTAAAGCTTACCACTGCTTTTCATTCACTTTGTGGAAATATTAATTTTAACAAAAAATATTGTTAATATTAACACCTAAATATTTTACCAACATCATTTGGTTAATTATAAAAGCAAATTTTTACTAGTGTAATATATTTGGACGTTTTTTTTAGCATTCTGTTAATATTTACTTTAATACTTAAACATATAGAATAACCAATTAATTGAATAAACAATAACAATAGGACAACCTTGCGTAATTTATCATTGTAGAAATATTTATGATTTTTTAAATTAAAAATAACCTGCAATAAAATTAATTTTACTACTTAACTGCTTTCATAATAAATTAATTGAATTTCTGGCCTTTCAGTAAAGGTTTCTTTGTAAATATAAATTTTAAAAAATTTCCGCCTTGGTTGAGATTCAAAGCAAGATTCATACATACCTACGATAGTCAAGATAAAATTATATAATTTGTCTATATAAGATTAACAGTTGTTGTAAAAATTACAGATGTTTAAAAAAAAATTACAATATTGCACAACATGTTTATTTTAGGTATATCTACCTATAGATGATAATAATATACAGTAACGGTCATAGAAATGTACTCACTTAAATTTTTTTAATTATTTTACAATTTTCGTAATAAAATCGATAAATTTTTAGGATAATATGTGTCACACGGTTATTTACCGTATATTTAAGCCTACCCAATACAAAAAAGGGCAATTTTTAAAAGGGATGGTGTCAGGAAACGAGGGTTAAAAATATTTATTAAAAAGTGCAATTAAATCATAGAAATATAAAATTAAAAATTTACTTAAAGTCTTTATTTTGCAGGTATTTTACTACTCTACATCTATTGTAGTATTTATGGCCGCTTATAAGCCATAAATTTAATATTTAGTAGAACCACCCTTATTTTTTTATAACGGTTTTTAGTCGGTTAGCCATTGATTTTACTAAATTTTATAAAATTTTTTCATTAACGACTTCCTGCCATATCATTTTTTACTAATTTTGCAGTTGGATAATATATTTAGGTGTCCTAATGTTATTTTGTGTTTCATAATGCCCCAAAGCTTTTCAAACGGATTTAAATCCGGGATATACCTGGCCGTTCTATGGTATTAATACCTTTATTTTTGAGAAAACGTTTTACCTATCACACTAATATTATAAAAATAAATCATTTGCGTATTATACTACTACTTCAATATGTAAAGGTACAAATAAATGAAATACTTACAATTTTTGCTCAATGGCATAGTGCAGAATCGTCCTGGAATATAGAGGAAGAAATTTGGGAATTATGAATTTCGAAATATAGCAGAAAATGTTCTGTTAGAGTGCTTATGTAAACTTTTGCATTTACTATTTCTTTTATGAACACCCAGTACTCCAACTCCATAGTAGAAAAATCATCCCCAGACCATTTGTCCGGCCGGGTGCTTCACTGTTATCGTAACGCACTCTGCTTTAAAACATTCTCCAGTTCTGCGTCGAACTAGCTGCTTACCTTCCGACCCAAATAAGCAAAACTTGCTCTCATCGGAGAAAATCACATTTTTCCAGTCATCTTCACTCCAATTTTCGTACTTTTTTGCCCATTTTAATCGTTTTAACCGCATTTTCTTCTTTAAGAGGGGCTTCTTCTCTGGTGATCACGCTATTAAATTCACTTCTGGTAATCTCCGCCTCTCGGTTTCAACAATTATTTGTGTTCCAGATGTTTCTCTGATCTCAGTACGAATGTCCACTGCGGTATTAAAAAGATCCCTCAACTCAATTAGCGTAATTTCCATGTCTTCACGTTGTGTCGTTGCTCGTTGTCTACCATTCTCTTCTTTTCGTTCCATACTCTCAGTTTCGCAATATTTTTTAAAAAATTTTGTCACAGTGGATTGACTACATCCTACTTTAGCAGTAATAGCACAAGTCGACCAATTTTCACTACTTCAAGTAAGAATAACTGATTTCTTAGCAACTGTTAATTTATTCATATTTGGCATTATTTTTAATTTCACGTCTTTACACTAAGAAGAAAATACAAAAACCAGAACAATTTGTACCTGAAAGTACAATAAGATATTCTTTAAGCCTTTTGGTGCATAATCGCCTCAAAATTTTATGACTGGATACCATTTTAACCGAGTTTTGTGTAAATTTTATAGTGAGTACATTTCATTGACCGCTACTGTAATAGTAGTAATATAAAAAAAATTGATTGCGTATATGAAAATCTATTTAATTTCTGAATTAATTTAATTGTCATTCACAAAATTTGAGTTTTTGCTATTCCTATTACTAATTATCCTAATATTGTTACAAGTTATAAGTTTTAAGAAAATATTATCATTTTTTACACTTGGGTGAGCGTACAACAGACTCTGGATAGAGATCCATTGACTGCAACCCACATACTGAGGATCATTTGAACTCCTCCATCCGTGGGTCCTATTCCAGTAAATGGGCATAATGGGGGCAATTAGTTCACCTGGAACTCTTGTTCTTGTCTCACCGAATAACTCCCTAGATCTTCTCTGAATCTATTTACATCCCTATGGTTTAGGGTCACAGAACAACCTTTGATCCGAGCACTTTACCAATCGAGATTGCGTCTCAAAAATACTTCATCCTGTGAATACTCTGATCACCACTGTCCAAAAAGTTTAGTTTAGCTCCAGGTTAAATCTCCGAAGACAGGATTAGCGCAGTAATATTAAGCTAGAACCAGTATTATACGAGGTTTTTTACCACCAATTTTTCAGTTTTCAGTAGTCCTTCTGGGATGTTTTAGTTAGCATCAGATGAAGTAAATTGCTAGACTCTTTGGTTTCGTTCAGAATCCTGTTCTATAGGATTTCTAATTCGTATATATTTTTCCAACTGATAGGACTAGGAATAGAAAACCATTGGGATCAGCCTTAGTTTTAGAAATATGCTTGTCTTCAACTACATACATACTTTGAGCAATTACAATATGATTTTACCTGAAAAATAGAAATAGAGTCCACCCAATAGAAATAAAAAAGTATATATAGCGAAAACGTCGGAAGACACTCGTATGTTGCTCGGAGTAAACCTTCAATATAACTTTTCATGTCGTGCAGTCGTCGACGGCACAGATTTTAAATTTTTTTCCGAAATTGCGTATCCACTACAGAACCAGATGACTTTTTATACCTTGGTGTATAAATATACTATTTTTGCGTTAGAGAAATTACAGTACTCTTTTTAAAAAAATGAGACTAGATTTTTGTTTCGAAATTGCTATTCATTACCGTACAATGACCCATTTGTAGAAATGATGGAGATAAGCTGTAATTTCAGGATATTTTTAAGACAAGAATTTTTCACTAAAACAGCTTTTTATATCTTATTCTACATTTACCGTGCATAATAAAACTTTTGAATATTACAGTAGATTTTTATACGACTTCATAATATTATTACGAATTAAATAAAATTTAGTAGTAAAAATAGTAACAAAAAATAAATACTTGGTTGTTTAGAATCTGAATAATATCTTAAAGTTCTTCTACATGATTATGTTATCTATGCAGTACTGAAGTTTTGAAAAGAGTTTGAATATTTTTTAGTTACTGAATGTTCAATTTTATAACTTAACAATTATTTATATGTTATTTATGATTGTATAATATTCAAATTAAAGGAAAATATATTGCAGGACTAAATTATGTTTACTTTTCAGAATGCAGACCAAGTAGCCATCGATACTTCTGACCAAAACGCAGTTTACATTAAGATGGTTGGTGAGTAGACAATTTTTGCATCTTTAATTTTTACATATTAAAGAAAAAAAAGCTTCATAATATGGATAATACATTTAAGGTTGCAGTATACTAAATATCTTTTTTTCAATTTCATAATATAACACTGGAAAGTCCTAACTCCTTATCCGTGAATGTTCACTAACTAACTAATTTGTGGGAAAAATTATCACATTTTTTAAGAAAAAATTGTTTGCTTACGATGACAGTTTAGTACTTGGGCGTAGTTGTTCTGCTCCATCCACTTCCAGCTAACTAATTATTGTGATTTGTTTTAGATTGTATATTGCTTTCAGCAATATGCCAAAACTTAATTTGATTTTGCACAATAGTTCTATTTTGACTGCATCTGCATATCCTCTCTATTCGGCTTAAGTTAAACATATTTTGAAATTCTTCTTTCTATTGCTTATGATTTTGACTATGATGAATATTTAACTAAAAATGTTTTAAAAAGCTTATCGAACTCTTTGAAGTTTTCTCTATGGAATTTTTTCTATTCCCAATAATAAATTCTTTCTTGATAAAACTATTTTCAATTACATGTTATAAAAGTTTCATATCGTTTGAGAAATAGGAAAAAAAGCACCTCTTGTTGCACTTTACCTTTCCCTTGTGCATTTTAAGAACATTGCAGAAACCTACGAACTGAATGTGCGATTTCAGAGTAAGCAAACATTACTAATTTTGTGACATTTTCTCATTACAATAAGAACAATTTGAAATTTCCTTTACTTATATTATTTTCTTCTTGCTTTCCGCCACGTTAATTTATTTAATTAAATTTAACATTAATATTTTGTTAGATAAAAATGAATTATATATTTTGCTTTCGTGGGTATTTATCTACAGTTTTAAATAAAATAAAGTTTGTGCAAAGTTTCTGAATGGTACCAAAAGCAAAGGAAACAAATGTGAACGTTCAAGTTAGAGGTTATTGACTGAACTGTCAAGCGATCTAACAATATGAATTGGTAGAATACTACAAGAATATAAAGGGAACGAAAGCAGTAGTATTGTTGTAAGTGGGGAAAGTAACTTCCAATATAAATAAAATTGTAAAGAATTTTTCTTATTGTCTGGTCATTAAAAAACAACAAGAAACTTATAAAGTCGTAATGCGCTACCATCTCTCGATCACAATCATATAATACAAAAAAATAATAAATTTTTGTATTTTATTTTTGTAAAAGCTGCTCAAAATGTTGAAAACTTTTTTATCAATTTAATGCAAACATTAACAATGGTTCTAATAACAGCATAATCCATAAAGGATTTTTAATTGCACAATTCTTTCATGTTTTAGCTGAGTCATTAAAAGTTTATTGTAAATTTTTACTTGCTACGGATTTTATTGTTGGAAATATTAGATTTGAATGATTTTAATATTCAATTTTTATTTATCTGGTTTCTACAAAGTAATTAAAATCGAATAATTTCATTATCATTAATGTATCTACATGTACTTTCAGAATTTGTATAGGTATAGATTTGCAATGTTAATGCGTATCTAATGCTACATAACCAATAATGGATTGATTGATTTATTTCAATGTTCTACTTTATTATTTCATTTATTTATTAATTTATACATACAATAAAAAAACTACAATTTCGGTGAGAAGGTTGTGCCTTATTTTTATTATTAATTTGTTGAAACGTGGTTCTATTTTTGAGACGCAAATAACCAAATCATTTTCTAATTGGAGCCTATTATAAGAAAATTAAATATATAGTCTTTAAAATAATGTTTTACTCATAAAGGGGTCGCGTATTCAAGAAGGTTTTGAAAAACACTGCTTTAGACAATGTAAAACCAACCTAAACATGAAATAAAATATAGTGCAGTCAAGTTTTCGCTGATAGAAAAAGCACATCAATATATTAATGTAACTCACGTTTTACTGCGGTTAATCGCTATTCCTCAAATAATGAGCATTTTGGGATTTCAGGAAACAAAAGCCAACGATTTCCAATCAATTTGTCAGACAGGTAAGGTTGGTTGAAAATTTATCCGTATGGCATCTAACTTCACAAAATCGTATCATAGCAAAATGTTGGAAGATTTAAGAAAAACAAAGTCAAATTTGAAATAATTCAAGTTCGGGCTGAATTATTATTAATTTAAATGATTTTTTTAATAATATAAATTACATAACAATCATGTTAAAGGTATTATTTTTGGATTGATTCAGTTTTTTTATGTTCATAATAATACCTACGTTCTTAATAACCGGATTATTCAGGCCTTTCAGTCATCATGCATGTTTTATTTTTTCGGCATTAAATTACCACCGATGCCGACGCAAAAATATTCGAATCATTATATTAAGTGGCGCCTACTAAAATAACGGCACTAATAAAACAATTTACTATGCATTTAGCACCATTACAGTATGTAGGTACTATTATGTACAGTAATTTCACTTTAAACAATCGTAATTATACTTAGTTGTCTTATGAATGATGTTCAGAATACAGAAGGAGATTTATATAAAACAAATTCATTTTCGCACTGTCAAAATTTCCTCTGAAATTAGCAATACCTACTTAATATAAATAATATTCGCTGGCATCATATGTCCTTTATTTTAGAGGACAGTAATTATCGGAGGGGTAACCGCGACCAAAATTTGTTTAAATAATTTCATGTATATTCAAGTAATATGTTCACTTTGGTTTGCAGCCTTCGGAAAATATATATTAGTAATTGTTATGAATTAAAATTTATTGTTTGTTTAACTATTTATTTATTATTATAGTTTCATGAACAATAAATATTTGATATTGACTGGCTTATAATGTAATTCAACTTACGTTAAAAATTTTCTTTCTTCCGATGTATTACAAGGTAAATATTTTTACTAAATTTTCCAAAATTACTAAAAATTAGCCTTTCCATAAAATAACATTTTATTTTTGCATAATGCCGAAATCAACTTATGATAATTTCCTAAGTAAATAAATATTACTTTTCCGACGTATATTTACGAAAGTAATAATAATACGTTTTCTATTTAAATAGTGTTTGCATATTTTTTCTAAAATTTGGCATTTCCGCTTAATTAGATACTTACATTTGATTGGCATAAATTAATTCAAGTTTTGACAATGTGTGATATAGTTATCAATATATATTATTTATTGTATTGCAATAATTATCAGTATGAAAATATCAATTAAAAAGTTTCATTTAAACTGTGATTTTAATAATAAACTTATTATAACATAAACTAAATTTTCATGACGAAAGTTCACATTTCTGAAGTTTATAACTTTTATTGTAGCCACTAATTATTTTTCAAGGGCCTTATATAATATATATTATTATTATTGATAAAATCAAATCATAAAAAGAAATGTATTTCGGTTTTAAGTTTTTATAAATAAGTTGTTTTTCGTGTTCCATATTTATTATTGAAGAGTTTTTAAAATGAATCACCAACATCTAGAATATTTCGTCCTACTCAATGCGGAAGTTACATTAGCTTAGAATTAGCGACCAATTTTTATTTTAGATGAGCATTGAACTCGTCAGAAATAATTCATTTTTAACACAATTGATATTTTCAATTAAGGGTATTGCTTTTTGTTCAAGTTCTTCATCTGTTTGCTCTATGCTATAGTGACTGCACTAATTAATTTAAATCTCAAAATTTGATGCTTCCGTTTGAAGTCGATGTAGTACAACGGAACCTTGTTTGCATTCGTGAACATTTAAACAATAGTTTTCATTAATTTCAAATAGAGAGAGAAAATATTCGGTGATTCCAAATAACGGGAATTTGTTTTTATGCCCCTAAAAATTTCCAACAAGAAGTTTGCTGGTTCTTTTTTATGAGCTTCATAATTTTTGTTTGTATTAAGAATATTAACATATTGTTATTTTGCATAGCATAATAAGTAAGTACTAAGTACATACTCTTATAATGCAACATTAAATATTAGAACAACACCTGAGTCTTTTATAGAACTTTTTATTAGCAACCTGTTAAATTTATTTAGCTACTGCTACCTAAACAGCTCGAATTTTAAATTTTATTACGCAATTCAGAAAATAAAATTGTCTTAATTAAAGCAAATTTTTAAAAATTTTATGTACAAACTGAAGCTACTCCATTTTATATTCTCTTTCGAACTTTATACTTTCTGTAATAGTTCGTACAAAGTGTGATAAAACCGAAGTTACTTATGCATACATAGATGAAACGTTCCAGTTTTGAAAACAATATTGTGTTTTAAGTTTTTATTACAAAATTATGTTAATTTTATATTAAATTAATTTTAAATTAAATTAATTTTACCAACCAATCTGCTTCTCTGCACTTCCACAAGATCTTGCTCATAATAACTTAATCCCTGAAACTTGAAATTGCTGCAAAGATTATTATCTGCACGTATGAAATTTGGTGTTTCTTGACAGTGATAACCCAAACGTTGCCACCAACTAATTCAACTTCTGTGATTATTATTTACGAGAGGATCTCGAGTTTCACTATTTTGCTATTGAGTATTATAACTTTTAAGCTTCATTGTAATAAAAAGTTGTCTTTTGTCATAGGAAAATACTGAAAAATTAATTACATTAAATTTGTACTATGGAAAACCTACCGAAGATTGTATTTTATCGTTCTTCTTCTCCTACACCTCGACTAAAAAAGTATAAATTCAGAAAATTCATTTTACCAATCTGTTATGTAAATAATGTACTACTCCCGCAGGTATATCTTTCAACAAATTGTTAATAAGATTCTGTCATTTAATAATCCGATTACTTATAATATTTTTATTTTTGTTGAATTTTATGAAGCAAGAATAAAAGAAACTGAAATGGACATGACGGGTTTGTGATGTACATTCATTCAATATTTCTATTTCTCTTCGGATCTTCGCCTGCATCATTGAATGTATGTAGATTACAATGAGGTCTACATGATTTCTGTCTTAAATTTAAAGAGGGTCATAGAAAAGATGTTAAATACAATTATTACTAAACTTGTGCGTTAAGTTGAACCATCCAGAACTGACATTTGGTATCCATGTTTTGGGTGGGTACACAATTTAGAAATCTGTATACTACAAAGTTTTTTTTTCGAATTTCTTACTTGAAGGTTTATTTATGTTAGTCCTACTGAATTATAATTATGTACCATTTTTTAGATGTGATATAGCAATAAAATTGAGAAATAGCGTAAACACCTGATGTTATTACGCTAATCAAATACTCAGCAATATACATTAATCGTAGGTATAAAAACTTTAATTGTATAAACATGATTTTAATACAAACAATTTAATAGCTTCAAAAATTTGTGGAAAATCGACTGTAAACTTTTCGTAATTAATATACATTTTCAATAGGTTAGTATTCTATTATAAGGTACATTGTGCTGTATGTATTTAATTTTGTATATCCGAACAAAAATAAACATGTTACGTTTTATTATACATAATTAATAATTATGTAAAATATTTCACGTTCCTTCTTCACTACAATAGATTTAATTTTTATTCTTTATAATAATATAATTGTATAATGAGACTTCCAATTTGTTAATTTTATTGATATTTTATAGAATAAATGCAACACAATTTATCAATTATTAAGTTAAACTCTTGTAACAAGAACGCAGATCTATATAGCACGCCAAAAGGTCCAAAAAACGCGAAATGGATTTAATTACCTGCTTTAAAATTAATAATGTATTGATAACCCTAGGTGAATGGTCGAAAACTGAATTTTTGCAACACGTCATTATTTTGTAATATGAATGAAAACACATATAACGATTAATGCTAATTATATTTGCTTTCTAGTTATCGATATTATTTATATAGATAATGAAGATTTTATTATATGCTTTTACAAAGATAACATCTATTTTCGCGCAATGAAAACTCAGAACTTTCCTACTACACCAAAAAATTTTATTTAATATTTGATGTACTTGTTTTGGTAAACAATCTATCTTTAGAACTAGGTTGAGTGAACACTCTACTTAAGCTTAGGAGCGGTAGTGGTAGTTAATTTGGAAAAGAATTTAATTCAACTTCAAATAATATTCGAAAGAGGAATCGAGTAGTGCCCGACTTTTAATTTTATTGTATCTCGACAAGTTATTATTGTAACACCAAATTGGCTTTTTTTCAATCGTTAGTGATTTTATAGACTTAAAAGTAAACAAGTGCGCTATTAAGGAAATGGAACTTCAGGACATCCTGGAGGACAGTAAGTTCTATTTTAATAAATACAATCCAAAATAAATTATATTTCTTCAACAATGGTTGGAAAATATTTTATTTCTTTTATTTTGTTGTAATTAATATTGTTGTAAAATTATTATGAGAAGAATGTTGTATGGCATAATTGTGAGTATTTTATGTTTTAAGATGTAAACGAATCTTCTTGTTTCCGACTTTGATAAATTCAGGAAACTTTTTTGGAAAAATATCTACATAGTACTACGAGTAGGTATATAATATATCGATTATCGAATATAATACAAAGTTTAATATATTATGATATTATGGATGATTGTGTTAAAATATTGGAATATTCGGTTCATTACCAACAAAAATATTTAGGAATACAAAATCCATTATTATTTTATAATAATTAAAATAATAAATCATAATTATGAAACTTTTTATAAGCCCGCTTATGTTTTTTGGTAAATGCTTTTAATTTTATGTAAATACCGTGGGTAAATAACCATTTTATTTAGAATAAAATTATGCTTTTCTTACTAAAACAAATTAATTAAGTCATGATTTAGCCATAGCTTTAGTAGAAAGTTTTAAGAGTAAGTTCTTGTACAAGTTAGTAATTTAATATTTATTTTCATTGCAAGATTTTGTACTTTAACTAATAACCTAAACTGCATTACTATGTTATCTAAATTTTTGGTAATTTTTTAAATTATCTAATTAAAGTATTCCATAATATTTTATTTTGATCATCTGGTTTTATATACTTTTTATAATCACTACAAAATGTAAACAAAAACTCTGAAAATATTACTTAGAACAGGAATTAATAGTTAAGTGCCTGGCTTCCATAAAGTATATGGTTTCCAAAAAATGAAATATTTTAGTGTAAAATATAAAAAATTATTATTTCTTTGAAATTTTTCAAATGCTTGTGGGGGCTGAACCCCCTACACCTCCCATGGTTATATCACCGGGTCATTTGTATTATCTATTTCTTACAAATCCTTGCAATAAATTTGTACACTGCACTGGACGGACCAAGTGTTGATATCTAAAACTATTTTCACGTTACAACTTACTTACTCAAACTTCAGAAAAATAAAGTACTTAGTATAAACTTATAAAGATTCGCATTCAAAGGATTGGATATGTATAGCCTTCTACTTATGTCTTTGCGATTTTAAACTGCAAAAGTTGCTATAAAATAAAGCGAATCGTTTAGAAAGAGTCCTGTATGCTGACAAAAAGAATAGTTCTTTTTGTAAGCAAGCCTTTCTGTTTTACATTTTCTCTGCAATTTCTGCCAGTTCAGATTTATTTCTTTAGTGAACTTCGATTTATTTATTTAAATTTTCTTTATAAACTTTACAATGTTAACTGTGGAAGTTTTACTAGAAAGGGGAAAGTAAAATTATGTGTATCTTTTAAACCGTACGGTTTCTAAAATAAAAGTTCCTTTTCTATCTTGTAGATATGTATATTTTGATTACTTTTTTTCGGTATCAATATAATAATCAGTATAAAAAATATTATTCTCTTAAATCAGAATTACACTGCAGGTCTATTATCTCAAGTTGAAAATCACTTAATGCACTATCATATATGTCAACTGAAAATAGATCGTGAGTTATTATCGCATTGATATTGTTTAATTATTTTTCTCACTTGTTTTTGTCGATATGGTACATATATTGCAATGTCCCACCTTTTGCTGAACGATTTAATTTTAAAAATTGCAAAAATAAAAACTTTTTTAGGATAACTTAATCTAATGTTCTTTTTTTATTAGTATTTAATGATATATAATCTCGAATTACCTTAATTATGCTGGCGTTTTTCTTGAAAATTTTAATTTTCAACCTTCAAATTTTTTTTACTTCTTATCTTCTTTGTATCGCAGTTATACTCTCTTAATAAAATTACTAAAAAAAAATTAATATTCAAATTAAAAAAGAACTAATTGTTTTCTTAAAAATATAAATTTTTCAATGTCATCAAGCTGAACATGCCTAATAAAAGAAAACATTAAAATAAATAGCTTTAGCTTACAAATCAAATAAAAGTATCTTAGATGCGAGATGGCGCATTATTCCACATGTAAATAAGAAATAAATTTTTAAAAATACTTGAAAGTTATCTTATTTAATTATTAAAAGAGTTGTGATTTGAATTTCAGAAAATTATTGAGATTTTGGATAACTGGAAGAATAAAATAATTTTGTTTGAAATTAAAAGTTTTGTAAGGACGAAAAAATTGTAAGAAGATACCGACGGCATGATAAAGGGATATATATCACATTTTTATTTGAATAGAAGTTTTATATTGGATTTTCATGAAGAATTAATTTTGAAATTTTATTATTTTGAATATTTTTGAATAATTATGAGATATATCCCATTATTATTACAAAAGATTACAGCATTGCTGTAAGTATAATAAAAGATTCCTTTAAACACAGACTGGTTTTTCATTAAATAGGTTTATGAAAATTTTAATCATGTAATTAGTGCTATGCTGTTGCTAAGATAATTCGTGTTTAATCAAAAATTGGTTTCAGAAATCAAAAGTTTCAGCTATATTGACTGAACACTAATTAAATTAATGTAAATTTCACGATGGAGTAATATTAATAATTCAGCTTAATTAATTTTGTCTATTTTACCTGCAGTCCTTTGACACATGTTCAAAGTAAAGTATATTTAGGTACATTAGAAAATTAAATTTTAAAAAATTTAAAGGAAAAGTTTCACAAAGTTACATCTTTCAGAAAAATTTAAAAGCTATCTTGATTTTTATGGTAAACGGATGTTAACGGAATTACCTTCATACATTGTAAAATATTTTCTACTAGCATTATTTTTTTTAGTCTCACTGTAATCCTATATTTTACATTATAAATAATAAAAGAAAATTTTAAAATTTCAAAATAAATTCGAGAAGAACAAAATTGATTGAAAATCTATAGCAAATTAAAGAATGGGACAGCAAAAAATGTAATAGAAAATATTGCAAGTAACAAACAAATATTGATATGCAATATAGTTAATAGCTCCAGCTAAAATCTTTTTTTCGGGATTGTTTGCCAGATAATATTTCTACTAAAAAATTCAGAGGTTTATTATTGAAATTTAATAACTAAATTATAATTAATTATTTTTTATTGTGTACGTAGTAAAAAAATAAATGCAAAAAATTACAAAATAAATATGTTGGCATTAATTAAAATTTTATAAAGCTTTTTCTTGTAATAATTAGCATACTTTTAATATACGAAAAGGCTGAATTATTTTATATCTTCCTCTTATTTTAGAATGTATTTTGTTATTTTCAACTGTGTAAGTATTTTTGTTTGTGTAAAAGCATTCGACAGATGATTAGCATTTTGTTCTGAAATTGCCCGATTCGCACAATTCAAATTAAAGCAGGTATTTTTGACTTTTAAATATATAGAGCCACCTGCGGGTGATTAGTCTCGGCATTAATTAAACTGAATTTTATTTTAAGATGTTTTTTTAATTGCTAATTAATTATTAACGTTTTTGTTTAACGACTTGAGTAAATTAATGCAATTCAATCACTTCGTGCTGAAGCGAATTATATTCCCAGTCAATTTTCCAATTAAAAAAAATATTAAAGTTTGTAATCTATTGATTTTAACTATATCTTTCACTTGACAATTTGAAGTACCACTGATAGAACTAAATTAGTGATGCGTAAATTTAGTACTTTAATGATAAATGAGAGGGGGACGATAGATATCCTCCTTTATAAAAACCACAGGACACTCGAAAGTTTTAATTACATGTGTAAAGAGTAAATATAGTTCCCTATATTTATTTTAACAAGTTTCTATGTGTTCGAATTTTTCAGTTACATTGGTAAGTAGCAGTAGGACAAGTCACATTCAGCCCAAGGGAGGTTTTCCTCCGCTTTGTCAAAGAGAATGAAAAATAGTTACTTTTACCAAATATTTAGGAACTGATATGTTAATACATTCTTTATATTATATTTTCTCAAAATTCAATCCAGTAGAGGTCATTGCCAAGCATTATTTACGCACCAAACTAGTGTTGGTCGTTCTTTTTGTTTGAAGTATAGTTTTCTTAATGGAATAATGTGTAGGAACTTAATCAAAAAGTTGTATTATTTTTCTTCTAAACAATTTATCAATTAAACGTACGTAGAAATACTACTACAGCTTTGTAAGCTTCTATAATTTTCATTGAACTTACCTGGCAGTGAGCCAATAATTCTTTTAAAATATATTTTATTCATGCTAAATTACTATTTTTTGCCGACTTGTGCTTTCAATGTATATTTTACATTATTTATTAAGTGGTACTTTTTTGAAGTGATTAATTGAAAGCATAAATTGCAAAGTTGGGTTGTCTACTGGTAAGCTGTTCTTTAAAATTTGTTATAAATTATATTTTTAAGAAAGTAAACTAGAACAAAGTTTTTTTTTAATTTGGAACGAATGTAATTTCAGTTCATAATAATATTGCTTTATTAGATTAACATTTGTTCAACAATAAACTAGGGGATTCTTGAGAAGTGAGTAATTTATTGCTATATTACTTTCAATACCAGTACATCACTTTCACATGAAAAGTCATAAAGTAGGCAATATTTTATCTACACTTGAGGAATTTATGGTAAATGATTAAAAAATGAGCAAAACGTATGAGCTAATGGGTTTACAAAATTTAACTTTTTATAAAACTCTCAATTAAGAAATTCTGTTTAGATTTAAAAATTAGTGATATCAAGGTTTCATTCTTGTGAATACATTTATTTGGGAGTATTCAACGTTAGTATCGATACCCAAATCGCTTACGTATCATTTTAGTTCGATGGATTAAAATGATCTTTTGCGATTGAATACGTCACTAGCGATTCATCGAAAACAGAAGATAAGACAAATTTACAATCAACTACAATAGGAATATTCAAATACGTGCTATGAATCTCAATTTGAATGTTAATTCAAATTTTAAATTTACCTCCCCAAGTCCGGGGTATAAATTAACCCCACAACCTAACTACGGTATAAATAAATAATCCGGGAGTAGCCACGACTCAAAGTTTACAACAAAGTATACATATTGTACTATATTGTAATAATACCAGTTTGATGGCAACTGTAGAACAATAATAGAAATTGAAAATATTTGTATCTTGTTTTAAATTTACTATGGATTTAACTATAAAGTTAAATTTTTCAGTAGTGTTCCTGGTGATAAAGCTATCCGCCCGAATATATAAATTTACCTTTGGTATACTAAATATTTATAGATGATTTCAACAATATAACAAAATATTGTAATTTTGTATGAATGGGTAATATTTTACAGTATAATAAATAAAAATTAATTATTATTAAGTGCCATCTTAGAAAGTGTTTGTTTATCACATTAGCCCCAGGGCCGGATTACGTCTATTTGGCGCCCTAGGCTAATACAAATTTGGCGCCTATTTAATTTACTTATTAATAATTTAAGGGGTCTGACCACCCTGAAGTTTTAGGAAAGTCAAGTTTTTTTAAATTGTTTCTTATAATTAACTTAGGAGCTTTAAGCGTCATTCACATCCAAGTAACGTACGTAGCAAACATACAAGACATAACGTAGAAAACAGGAAATAATTTGCCATTCACATTAACATAGAAAACATGGAAAAGTGAAACATGCGCACGCGTATTTGCACTCGACCATTGACACTTGATTGTTGACATTTGACGGTATAAGTACAAAAGCCGTACGCTACATTGTAGTCACACTCTTCAGCAATAAGTAGATTTTTTTTTCCGCTTAGCCATTCCCCGTGACGGACTGGGATGAAAAACCGGCCCTGGCATTCCGATTATACCGGCCCACGGTCATGGGGTAGATGGTAGAAAATCAGTAACTTCATTAGATTTAAATAATTCTCGTATTTCCATAAAAAACATTATCGTCCCCTAAATAGCGATAACGTTCGGCCGCTCATCGGCCCACTAGAGCATCGGCCCTTCTGGCATTTGCCAGAACTGCCAGATGGCCAATCCGGGCCTGGCAATTCCTGAGATTCATCTGCGACCAACTACGGGCGTATCGGTCAATAGACCTTCATGGCAACTACTGCAGGGCCGTCATTTTTAAATATTTTTTAACAAAATTTTCAAAACATCTTCATAAAACCATAAACTAGTATGTGTCCAAAAATAAATAAATTCCGTTCCATATTATCGAGTTGACAGATTATTTTACAATAAACCCATTTTTGGTGCGATCAGGGTGGTCAGACCCCTTAAAACAAAAAACACGTGCTTTATTAGTCAGAAAGAAAATAAATTATGATATCGTTCGACCTAAGTAATGCAATAAATTTTATATTATTTGTGTTAATAATAATAAAAATTAAACTCTTGAATTTAATACTTGTAATTTTAGAGGCTAGCGCCTTTTTTGCAAAAGGCGCCTTAGGCTTTAGCCTAGTCAGCCTAGTGCATAATATAGCCCTGATTAGCCCTATTATTAGAACTAAATCGATATTTTCTCTATTATAACAAAAACTATTTTTAAGATATCTTTGCTCGATTATACTTACTTAAATTTAAACCAGACTGATATTATTTATTTCATCTATTTTACTGGCCGTGTAAGTTTTTTATTATAAATTACTTGTTAATTAAATTACTTGTTAAGTGCAGATCTCAGGCAAAACAGAACATTGCGAGGTTGTGTTAAATTGAAATTTACAAATTACGTTATTAAGGTGTAGATAAAATTTAAGAAAAGCCAAGTATTATGCAAATGCCGCCTTTAAAATCGATCGTGTTTCTGAATTCACGGCATAAGTGCTACGATTATAAATTTTTGTATTCACAAATTCCATGAAAAGAATAAAAAATTATAATATATGCTCGAAAAGCTGAAAAACTTTTCTCTTCAAGAGTGTAAGCCTACTATGGCTTCTCTTGATAAAAGAGTTTTATTTGCAAATTTTTATATATCGCAGATTTCAAAGAAGATAAAAGAGTTATTCGCTTCTACCCTTTTATAAAATTATTACTTGTAAAATATATAAGCCATGCTGTTTTAGTTAAAATTTTATAAATTTATTTTTTTCTTATAACTCAAAAACGAAAAAATAATTATTGGTATCGTAATATATTACAAAAGTAGTGTGGAAAATATAATATTAAACGACCGTGCGGACGGATCGCCAAGTGTTGCGTAAGGGTAGCGAGTAGGGGATGCGCGTATGTTAAGTAGTCTTGTTTGAAAAGCGGTAACGGAAAGTCGAAACGGTTCTTAGCATATGCACATTATTTCATATTATCAGTTCTTATCAATTATACTATTTTTTGTTATTTAATAGTCCATCTAGAAGTTAATATTGTATACAGAAAATAAAGGCATTTACTTAAAGAGTTGATTTATTAATTATTCTCATGGTGCCGAAACCAGGGACCTTTAAACGAATAAAGGTCGATACTCCAGCATTTTTTCACATTGGTTATCTAACTCACTCACTTCCAATACTGGTATCACCTTTTGATTCGCTATTTCTAAGTTTTCGTTCGCTGTTATGAGTCTGTCTCGAATCACTATTAGTTCGTTTACGTTTACGTTTTTTAATAAATGTTCTTTCGCACCGTTAATTAATTTAGTGACTTGAGTTCTAGTATTTTTTATCGCTACACGTTCCATTTTCACTAAATTTAAATACACAATAACACTTTATCAATTCACTTTACGTTAATGATTTAATTTTAACCGTGCCTTCTTTGAACGATGCCGTTAAGTTATATAACGAAAGTAAATCCATACTCAAAACGGCAAGTATGAATTTACGCAAATGGCATACAAATAATATCGAATTTCAAGATTATATTAAGCAGAACGAAATCGATAATAACGTGTCATTATGTCCAAAAATTCTAGGATTACATTGGGATGTAACAAACGATAACTTGTATTTGGATATGTCCTCGATAATTTCTTTCCTTAATGAAAATACCAGCTGTACAAAACGAAACGTTTCTCGAGCTATAGGAAGAATTTATGACCCGTTATGCATAATAGGGCCATTTACGATAAAGGCAAAAATTTTGTTACAGTTGATCTGGAAATTAAAAATCGATTGGGATATTGAAATACCACACGAGTATAAAGTTACATGGGAAAAATGGTGCAACGATCTAAAAAATTTAGAACCCTACGTAATTCCAAGGAACGTTATGTTGAATACGAATTCTAAATTCGAGTTACATGTATTTAGTGACGCCAGTCAAACAGCGTACGGTGCTGTGGCGTATCTTCGCGAAATTTTTAAAGACAACGTGAGTGTAAAATTTTTGATCGCAAAAAATCGTGTCGCGCCACTAAAAGGAAATGACTCGATCGGATTAACGCTACCGAAACTCGAATTAACGGCAGCCCTGTGCGCGTCTCGATTAAAAGACTACCTTATAAAAAATTTGAATATAAAATTTGAAAGTGTTAATTTATGGTCAGATTCAAAAATAACTTTATATTGGATAAACGGTGACGCCGCGAGATGGAAACCATATGTTTATAACAGAGTTACTGAAATCCAAAACTTAACGAAAGACTCTGTTTGGCGACATTGTGTTGGCAAATTAAATCCTGCCGATTTATTAACGCGAGGAGTGCGGGCTAGTGAACTTCACCAATTCGGATATTGGCTTAACGGACCTGAATTTTTATCGCATTTGAACAATGATTGGTTAATTGATAACGACTATAATGAACCCTTTAACCAAGAAATTCTTTGTGCTATTAACGTAAGTGAAACAAAAACTGATTGTGTAACGGAACCAATATTTTCCCTCGATAAGTATGAACATTTAGAAAAGTGTTTACGTATTACCGCCTACGTAAAACGCGTGTTTCGGAAAATTAAAAGTTCATCTTTGGTGTTAACTACCGAAGAAATAAATGAAGCTGAAAATTATTGGATCAAAATGGATCAAAGTATTTTCAAAAATGAAATAGATGATTTGAAGAAAAATGTTACCGTCAATAAAAATTCGTCTATTTATAAATTATCACCCTTCGTCGATGAAACTGGATTATTACGAATCAAGAGTCGTCTGCAGGAATCCGAGCTTTCCTACGATACAGCAAATCCGATTATTTTAACCAAAAATTCGGCATTTGTTGAAAAGCTTATCTGGAAAATTCATAATGGTTGTTTCCACAGCGGAATAAATTTAACATTAGCCGAAATTCGAAAACGATTCTGGATAATACGCGGACGACAAAAAATAAAATCAACCATCAGCAAATGTGTGATTTGCAAGAAATTGCGTTGCAAACCCGGCCATGAATCCTTTGCACCCTTGCCAAAGGAGAGAATATTGATGTCCAACCCATTTGAAAACACTGGGGTAGATTTCGCTGGACCTTTGTATGTACTTAACGAATATAACGAAAAACGGAAGTCATATATAATGCTATTAACCTGTGCGGTGACACGAGCAGTTCATTTAGAGCTGGTTTTGGATATTACCACTGAAAGCTGTGTTCGAGGTTTAAGACGATTCATCGCCAGAAGAGGAGTACCCAGTACTTTCTACTCCGACAATGCTAAAACGTTCAAACGAACTTCTCTGGAATTGACTAAGCTGTACGATATTCTACCGAACGAAGAAACATCAAACTTTTCAACAAAACAACGTATAAGTTGGAAATTTATAGTCGAACGAGCTGCATGGTGGGGAGGATTTTGGGAACGAATGATTAGAGTAGTTAAAGATTGCCTCAAATTCGCTTTAGGAAAATCACTTGTCGACATTGAAGAGCTTCGAACTATTTTAACGGAAATAGAAGCGACGGTGAATTCTCGACCTTTAACTTACATCGACGATGATAAAGACAACTTGGCAATTTTATCACCTTCGAATTTTTTGTTAGGTAATCAACAAAGATGTAACCTACCAAACTCTAACGTAAATTTAAAACGTGATGTTATCATACTGAAATGGAACGAACGACAGAGAATTTTGTCTAAATTTAGGAAACGATGGTCAACGGATTATTTGCAACAGTTGCGAACAGCCCATAGAAACAACTGGCCGTCCTCAACAAACCCATTCAAAGTCAACGATGTTGTGTTAATTCATGATCAGTGCGCGCCGCGTTTAACTTGGAAAATGGCACGAATCAGCCAAGTGTATCCAGGCAGAGATGGTAAAATTCGTGCTTGTGAAATACGGCTTCCTAACAAAACTTTATTAAAACGTCCGATACAATTACTATATCCCCTAGAAATTCCCATCGCCGGCGGGGAGGATGTGGAAAATATAATATTAAACGACCGTGCGGACGGATCGCCAAGTGTTGCGTAAGGGTAGCGAGTAGGGGATGCGCGTATGTTAAGTAGTCTTGTTTGAAAAGCGGTAACGGAAAGTCGAAACGGTTCTTAGCATATGCACATTATTTCATATTATCAGTTCTTATCAATTATACTATTTTTTGTTATTTAATAGTCCATCTAGAAGTTAATATTGTATACAGAAAATAAAGGCATTTACTTAAAGAGTTGATTTATTAATTATTCTCAAGTAGCAATGTTATATTTCATAAATAATATGTGGTAGGTATATATTTATATATGAAGAACAAAATTGAATATCGATTTCATGTTGCAAAAATCGAGTTATAAAAAATAATATGTGTTTTATAAGGCACTTCATTTCGTAATATATTGGTTTATTTCAGTTATCCTTTTATTACAGATCCTGTTCAAGTTCCCGTTTCCCAGGCAAGCATATCTGCAGAAGATTGGATATTATTAGATGCAATGACTGCAAGTTCAATTCCATCATGTACGGGACGATTTCTTACAATACATAAAAGACGTCGCAAGCGGTTAACTACAAGATCATTGGCACAAGATCATGCCATTCTTGATGACATCTTTCACGGACAGGTTCAAGTAAGTGTCACTTTTATATTTACTGTTATTGACACGAGATAAATATTATTGTTGGAGTTTGATATTCAACGTTAGTTTGTTTTTATCAAAGGGTAAAAAGTAATTTATTTTTAACCTTTAGATGTCATGTGGATCGATCAAGTTACAAAAGTTTTGTTTCTATCTTTTTTTATAAATATAAGTTCAACGACCCTACGAAATACGCACCATTGTTTACTTCCAAAGGATTTTCGTAACAGTATTTACCTATTATGCTTCTCTATTGCAAAATTTATGCTTTACATATTAACAATAAATAACGCTTTCCATTCAAAGAGGGGTGACGTTTAATTATTCCGCATGATATTATTTTAAATATAATTATGTTTTTATATTTTCTTCAAATTTATTTTCGATTCTTTTGTGCAAACTTCGCACATGAAAGCTAGCAGCTTTTTGAAATTTGATTTTTCTTTTATTTATTTTTTTTACAAAATATTCAGATTGTAAAATACAAGGTTTTCTATAATTTTTTTAGAAAATGTTGAGAAATTTTAATAAATTTTGTGATCTGACTTCGGATAGCACGGTTTATTTCCTTTCATGCAATTTAACAATCACTCCGATTTGATTTAAGGAAGAGAAAATTTTAAGGATTCTGTTACTTTCCACTCTGTTCATTTAATCTAATAGAATTTATTTCTTGAACTATAATTGCTTTTTCTATATTGTAATATTTCAATAAACGAGTTTCAACAATTTTGTGGTTCGGTTAATAAAATAATTAATTTGAAATTTAAATTAGATTAGCAGAACTAAGCTCATAGCAATATTTTGTTTTCAAAATGTTTTTAATATGTTATATTAAAGATTTTATATTTTCTGTTATCGTATTTTAATCAGCATGATTGAATTCTATTCTTTGTTTCGGTAAAAATTAAGTTACATAATTTAACGAATTTAAGTCTCTGCATTCAACTACTTTCACATTGAAAATTGAACAAAGTTGGTTTTCAAAGAGCCTCGTTAAACTTTTTTAACGTATAAATGAATGAATATAAACAAGCTCTTTGATATTTTAATTATAAATCTTATTTTTCATTTTATATTAAAAATTATACATTTCTTAGAAAATTTGCTTTTTGAAATATTTTTGCTTTCAAAAATCTGATGTATGATTTAGTTATACCGTAAACTTTTGCTAAATTAAATTGTTGTAAATAAGAAGAAATGTTACAAAAAGATTAAATTTTTAATTTTTAGAAATTCAATGATTTTGTGATAATGTTGAGGAACCCATAGTTTCCATGAACGAATCAACAAAAATCTATTCATCTTTTTAATCTTAATAATATAAGATTTTTGAAAATAGTAATGTTGAGCTTATGATGCGTCAAAATATGTTAATCCATTAGAATCAGAATTATTTTTTCTTGCAAGCTTACAACGCAAGGGCTTTTTAGATATTCATTGATTGGATGTTCTTGATCGATATTTACATAAATTATTTTTCTGCATTCGTTTGAAATTCGTAAAGTAGACGTTGTAGATACATTGTCTTTGTTTTCTGCCAGTATTACAGCGTTGTCAGCAAAGCATAAAATATTTATAGGCGAATTTCCGAATCTGTACCGGACATTTACGATTTTGAAACTTGAAGATTTTATCCATGACATTAAATAATAGTATACGACTAGGCCTATCGCACATTTAATTCTTTTTTTAATTCTTCATTTGTTCTTTTTTTTTCCTGCAATTCGTGTTTAGTTCTAATCTTGACCACATCGGGATGAACGCAGCTTTCTTTTAATATCATAATATTATAATAAATTTTAACCTGTAATTCGCTTTCACTTTTACAAATACACATTATATTGCTTATAATTAGAGACCGGATTTTAAGCATTTTAGCTCATTGTCAATTTTAACCCTCCAGTACTAACAATCGGTCTCACAGACCGACGACTTCTATTTTTAACTGTAAATTTAATCCGATAACAGCTGAAGGACAGGGGGTTGTTAGTACCTTCAAATTAACTAAATTAGTACGTCTCGTGACATTCGGCAAGTGAAAGCGTTCTTTTGTTCTTTATTTATAGGCCATATCGGTCTCACAGACCGACATAGTACTAACGTTTTAAAAATATTTAAATTTTTTATAGGTAATTGTTTGCAATTGGAAAATTTACCCGATTACTATATGTATATTTGTGTAAATAAACTATTTTTACATCAAAATTAAACCGGAAAACAGGTAGTTTTGCAATAAATACCTCTGTTTAGAACATGCGGTGATTATTTGCAATGACTGTAATGTGTAAATAACGGTGTAAATTGTACGCGAAATATTTCGGTTATTCTTGGTGCGAAATTAGAACAATTCTTTTTTTTTTAAATAACAAAATTATCTTTACCCATAATAATATCAGTTGTCGTCAAATTTTATTTTCTTCTTCTAAAATTTTACTTTTAATTTGTTGGTATTTATAATTTTTAATATTTTTACAACAATAAAATTTTGTTAAATAAAATGATTTTTTCCTTTTAGAATTAACATTATTATAATGAAATATACCTAGACATTTGATATTATTTCATTTGTGGTAAAAAAAATGTAAACAATGCGTTAACAAAATTAAAAACTAGAATCGGTCTCACGGACCGACGTTAGTACTCGTGTTATAAAATGATATGTTAGTACTGAAGGGTTAAAAGCAGCTCCTTGAAATTTGAGATCTGGATGAATTACATAAAAAGATGATTGTATTTTAACGTATATTTTTTCATGCTTTTTGCGATTTTTCGCTTATTTTCTACTTTTGCGCTTATTTTCGAGTTTAAAATTTAACTTTGACTTAAAATAAATTTTTTGCAATTCCGTCGGTAAAGTACTCACTTTACACCCGACTTTTAACCCGAAAGTAATTTTTGACCTCGGCTGCGACGCGTGCAAACAAACCTCAGGCCAAAAATGATTACTTTAATCCTTGGGTGCATTTTACTCATGCTTATTATTTTATTTTAGTGCTTATTTAGGACTTATTTTATTTTCCATTTAAATTCTTATTAACTACTTAAAATACGTTTATGTTCTAGCTGTGATAAGTGCTAAAAGCCGAGATACTAGCGAAGCAGCTAAAAGCAATACGTGACTGTTTATGTTGAAGCAGAGCGCAAGCCAGTTTTAATTGATAGAACAGCGATTAGAGCTAAGTGATAAGAGCGCAGAAATTTCTTAGCTCTAATCGCTGTTCTATGAATTAACATTGGCTTGCGCGCTGCTTCAACATAAACAGTCACGTAATACTTCAACACGTTTTGATTTTCTCTACTTCGCTAGTATCTCGGCTTTTAGCGCTTATCACAGCTCCAACATAATTGTACCCTAAGATGTGATTTTACCACATGCTTTATTTTAACTGAATTAAATAGATTTTTTTGCGCTGATTTAGTGATTTCAGTCAGCTTTTCCGTTTTGTTTATGTGGTATTGCCAGATACAATTTTTTTTTCATTAAACTAAAAATTTTTTTTAAAGAGCATTAAAAATCAAAAAGTTTCAAAACAAACGATCCGATTGATGCATCTATCACAATGTTATAAAGATTTACAAAAATTATATTTCAAAAACGGATGGTCAAAAATATTTGAAAAAAATCAAGAACGAGTATTACATCGGCAATACAATTTTGAAAAAAATCGAAAGGGGTCACCTAAAAAAGTGCCCGATTTAGCATATTATTTTAACTTAATTAAATAATAGCTGCAAGAGTGCTTTATGTACATATTTCTCTGGAATAATATATTGTCTAACCTGCAATTTTTTGTTTTTTTTTCGGTTTTAATTATTAAAAAAAAATTATAACTTTTTTTGACATAATTCCAACTTATTTTTTTTAAATATCGTGCTTTTTTAAGCACTTATTTTTCAGAAAACCGTGCTTATTTATCCGGTCTCTACTTATAATGTATTTAAATTCAAATATAATAATTAGAATTTTGTTAATAGGTAAATATTATTATTACAATATAATATTTTTCTATTTTTCATTTTGAGAAAAAGTATACCTACCATGTTTTATTCAGAGCAAAACTACTTTTTGTGGCTCGTTTGTATTTCTCAACTCTATAGGCTTGACACAAAAAATTCTACTGTTGTGCCTTAGAAACAATAACATACAATTCTTTTTATATAGAAAAAAATCATACCCTTCAAAAAAGAAGGGTGCAAAATTATCATTTATTTTGACGTAATATTCGGAAAGTATTCAGTTTGCGTAGAAAAATAAAATTATGTTCTTGTTATTTTGAAAGAAATACATACTTTGAGGTCGCCTGAGTATAAATTAGTTAAGCACATAAAATGTATGTTTGTTTTTTATTTGCAAAGTATTAAAATTAATTTCGAAACATATAATTACATAATTTCATTCATAACCTACCTATTAATAATTTTACAGTGAGACGAAACACTGCATCTAACATACTCCTAATATATTTTCATTTAAATCCACGAGCCAGCTTAAATATTTTACTAATATTTAAAATATATTAGATAATTATTATTATTATTTAAATAATATTATTAAAACGCCTTTTGGGTTAAAAATACATACAGTGATTTTTTCATATTATTTGTTATAACGCAGAATTCTATTAAATTTGCAGCACATATTAAATAAATGTGGATTATGGAGGTTTAATGCATTTACATTAGAGACCGTCACCGGTGGCCGATCACTGCCAGTACTTTGTGTCCACCTTTTCCACTGGTACGGACTCTTGGACTATTTCCAATTAGATGTAGTACGCGTATGGAAACTTTTTGGTAAGCATATTATCAGTTTTAATTTTTCATTTATGAAACACCCACTATCAGTTAGTTTAATCGTAAAGTAACAATTAAATTAATTACTTTCGTGACGCCTACATTTGCATACACGACACATGCATTAAAAGATATTTGCGTAGCCTGTATAATTTTTTAAAATTTAAATTACAAAAGTATAATACTTTTTATTTACTGTAATAAAAATGTTTTATGATAAAAAAATGTTTGACAGAAATAATAATAAATTTTGAGTTCTATTGCAATTCTTACTACCATAGCAGATTTATTAGCAACCATGAGTTGAAATATACATTTTCAGTCAGTCAGTTCCAGTTATATAATATGTAGATAGCATATTATAATATAATATATTTTTGTCACGGCAATAAATATTTCAAAGTTTTTGTTAATTGATGAGATTGTCCACACTTTATGGTGGATATCATATTTTAACTATACAATACATTTGCAAAAATTTAGGAAAACATTTCATTCCATTTTTAATTTTTGTACAATTTGAAATTTATCACGCTATTTTTGAACACTTCTTCGATTGCTTATACAAAAATAATAATAATACTGACTAAAATTGCATGCTGGTTTAAATGCATGGAGAAACATCAACTTTTCAACTAATTCAGAAGGGTTATCCCAGTAACAATATATTATACTTAAGAATTTGATCTATTCACATTTATGGACTTTTTTATATTGAAGTTGATGTCGAACGCTTGAAACCACTTTCTTCGAAAGATTCATCCAGCTTGGATGATTTTATCAATTAAAAATATTCTTAAAAGTTATTTATGCCATGTCAAAAATATTTAAAATTAGTCAATCGTTTGGAACTGCATTAAATTATTCCGTTTTACATCCCCCGATAATACAAAGAATATATCGACGATCCCATTAGTGTTATCCACAATCCATCAAACTCATTATCGACTGTGCTTGTATATCTATTATAACTTGTAATTAATTATTATTAGTTGTCATAATATCTCAATTCGCGGCACCACTTTCGTTTATGTTGGATTTCTATTTTTGAAAATGCCAAATTAATTTCCGGGTACGATTACGCATTTTATTTTAAATGTTTGTGATTTAACCACAGCGCGGGCGTAATGTTATTTGATGTTCTGCTTCACATTTTATTATTATTGTGCATATAAAATAAAATGATATTAACCCTATACCGTTTGGCTTTACTTTACTATTATAGACTACCTACCAACTGTACAGAGTACTTCTTGGGCGAACAAAAAATAATCAAATACAATTAAAGTTTTTATATTTATTAAAATTTTTTATTGTCGTGCAATAAATTATCTTTTAATGGCCAAATTATCATAAACATTATATAAATTGATGCTGCCTATTGCATAATTGAAATGTATTATACCTTTAATCCCGTATAATATTTTTCATTTGATCAATGAGAAATTTTAACACAGTTTTTTATGATTTATGAAAGTTATATAATTGATTTATGTAACATTAATTTGTCCGCTTCTCAATATAAAATGAGTAATTTAATATCTTTCGTTGTTTTATAACCTGCTTACCTAGCCTTACTAATTTTTGGAAATTACACACATTTTAACATAATAATATAAATTAATATTTAATTTATAGGGAACTCACCGTTCATGGAATATATTTGAAAATCTGAATGAGCATACATAATTGCAATTAATGCCATATTGTTTATTTGAAATTAACGTTGCAATTACGATAGAATTCATAAAATTATGTATTTGCGGCTCGGCGTCCAAATAGCCCTTCTCTATAAATTGAATTGTATTTTATTTCATCATTTCAGCGCTTATTGAGGAAGGGTATCACAGCACAAATCCTTATCATAATTCCATTCATGCAACAGACGTAACACAAGCGATGCATTGTTTTTTACAAGAAGAGAAGGTTACTAAATTTTTATTTGTTTAATATTGTTGTTCAAATTTTAATGCATTTTAGATTAGGAAGCACATTGAGCCGTTAGAAATAATGTCTGCATTAATTGGCGCGGTAGCACACGATCTTGATCATCCAGGTGTAAATCAACATTTTCTTATTTCGACTTCTAATCATCTAGCGATTTTATACGATGTAATTAGATCATTCGCTGCATATGTTGTCTAGAAGCTTATCGTTTCTTTAATTTTAGAACATGTCGGTTTTGGAAAACCATCACTGGAGATCGGCAATAGGTTGCTTGTTAGAAAGTGGAGTGGCGGAGCAACTCGCATCGTGCAGAAGCGAATTAGAGAGCCAAATACGCTCACTTATTTTAGCGACAGATATCAATAGACAGCAAGAATTTTTATTACAATTTAGGGTAACTTTTTCTAAAGATTTTTATTGAATTCACAATATCAAGTTTTTCTTGTGCAGAAACAATTGGACGAAGACACCCTTGATTTAAAAAAAGCAGAACATCGACATTTTATTCTTCAAATAGCCTTAAAATGTGCCGACATTTCTAATCCAACTAGACCATGGGATATTTCTCACAAATGGAGTTTAAAAGTCTGCGACGAATTCTTTAGACAAGGTGAATTTGAAAAAAAACTTAATCTTCCGGTTACTTCTATTTGCGATCCACAATCGACTACGATTGCAAAAATTCAGTCAGGTACCTATGCAATTATAATAATTGTTAACTTTCTTTTTAATTCATCATCTAATTTAAGGATTCTTTCGTTTTGTGGTGACTCCGCTATACTCAGAATGGCATAGGTTTATGAATAGTTCGCTTTCGACGAGTATGATTAAAATATTAAACGATAATAGAAAGCGGTGGGAAGCTCAAGAAATTTCTGAACAAGCTGAAGAAACTCGTACCGAATTATCTGATGCGGATCCTGAACCCGAAGACGAAGAATTAAATAAATTAATTTCGGATACTTTTGTAACAGATGATCTTACCATCGATTCAAATAGGTTAGTTTAGCCCGTTAACTATATTCGGTGTTATTCAATTTAATCATCATTTCAAAAAATATAATTCAAAATTCCAAATTGAGAAATTACTGTTAATATCATTATTTGCAGAGAAACAAGAAGACAATCACTAGCAGTGCCAAGCCTAGAAAATAGTCTGGGTCTTAGACGTCATTCAGTACCAGTAAATATGAATCAACCTCCAATTCCTCGTACGATTTATCGTAGAGAAAGCCTTCCTGCAAATCGTCGGGCTGCAACTCCTTCTGGGCAAACGACAGTGAGTCCCGTTCACACTGAATCGAGAACATCTAGTGATCGTCTTAGAGAAGAAGATGAACTTATGAATTTTGGCTCTCAAGCATCTTTACTCTCAACTTCTAGTCAGCATCACTCTTCAGGTAATAAAGAAAGCAGTTTTAAGAAGGATACCGCTTTTAGTTTATTTCAATTATAACTAACTTAACTTAATTATTTTCAGACGATCATCCGGACCGTCCTCTTAGTGCTGAAAATCTCTTGCCAGAACCAAATATAGCATCCATGACGAGTAACACCGAGGTGGGAAGATTTTCATCTGTTTTGCACGGTACAAGCACAATAATTGGTCCAACTGTAAAAGCGCTTACTCGACAACAAACTTTTCCTCCACCACAGCCCTATGTTCGTGTTAGATATATGTCTGCTACTGTTGAAATGTCTACTTGTACCGAGACTGTTCATGAAGGTCCGTAATATTTTTATTTATTTTATTTTTGTAATTTAAAAAATCTGAAAGTAATTCGATCATATTTTTATTATTTCAGGTGAAAGCGACTCAAACTCATCACATGGCTCACATCAAAACATATCAAATATCCCACAATATAGTATACCTTCCATTGCAGTGTTGAGTCCGAATAATAGTCGAGCTCCAGATCTTTTAGTACCTGATGTTCTTCCTTCATCGAGATCTTCCAACAATAACAATAAGCGAGAGCAAGAGAGTACTGACAAAGATAAATCTTGCAAAATGCTCAAATTATCGGAATCTGATCAAAGATTTGAAAAGGAAAATGTGGATCCGCGAATTTTGCCTAGTAATGTATGTATTTTTAATTTATCGTGGAGGTGTAATAAAAAAACTCTTACTCGATTATTAGGGTTTGACTAAGAGAAGAGGTTCCGCTCCTGTTTCGTTTCCTGCAATACAAACTGGTGAAAATATACTTACCGCTGGCGGAGTATTTTGTTTACCTCCGACTGTGCAAGGATTACGTCGAGGATCGGTTCCTGTAGAAATAGCCCAACAACGTACGTATTTTAATTTGCTAAAAGTAAAATTTTGCACGTTTAAGGACGGGCAGCACTGTAATACAATGATTGCAATAAATTATTTTTTTTTGTTTTGTTAGGCTACGAAATAGAAAATCGTTTAGAATTAGCAAGTCACTTTAGTACCACTGAATCCAGTAATGGAAATGGTAGTTATCATCGTAGAGGTTCTGCACCTACAGATTTACCACCATTAAAATCCAACGAACGGCAAAGCCTGCTGACAAGGCATGTTAGTTTGAATGGTAAGACGGGAAGACGTAAAAAACAACTTTGTAGACGAAGCTCAGGTGGACCTGAGACCGTATGCTTACCAGAACCTTTGTCAGAATCTTGCTCGCGTCTTATGCTTCTTCGTCAACCTGATAATTCTGAGGTGCTGCTGGCTCGGCGCCGAGGATCACTGCCTATTGAAGTTTTGACGGTGGGACATTCAGGTATGTACCGTTCTAATTTGTAAAACGTAGCAAAGAAGTTGTTTGTTTTATTTTGTATTCTATTTATTCATTAAAATATATTGGCAACTGTAGATGTACCCAGTAGTAAATTTTATTTTCTGAATTTATTACACCGTACTGCATCAAGTTACTCCCTGCAATAATTTTAATAGTTTCCTGTAGGGAATATAATAAATTGTAATACTAAATTATGGTAATAGTTAATTCTATTCCACAAATTCCACAAACATGTGGTCTCGTAACGGCTTTCGGTATACCTAGCACTGTTGGTATACCGAGTCTGTGGGTGTACAAAAACAGTTGAATCATGAGCCCGCTTAAGTGGTCCACAACCTGTCATTATTTCCGCTTCTATCAAACAAATAGTTGCTGAAATAAAACGACTAGTTTTGTTTCCTAAAATTTTAGAAATTTAATTGGACACTTACTTACTAAGAATTATTTTATTACCATATATAAATTCAATTTACTCAAGTATAATTGAATCTATAAGAAGCACTACGAATTTAAAAGGGAACGACAAAACGTTTTTTTCTGCACACTTATTATTTTTTGTAATATTGTTTTTATTTATTAGTTAAATTTATTATTTATTTATTTAGTTTTTATTTGTATTGTGAATGTTAATGTTTGTTTCTTGATTTAATTATACAGTATGTTGACGGTGGCCTCTTATGCCAATAGAGCTATGGACATCACCGTCCAACGTGCAATAAGGACCAACACTCACTGACTGACGCATCCATCATCTTCATCAATTATTATATTGTTATTTATAATCATCAAACCAAAAAGCCAAATAATAATAATAAATGTTGTAGTTGTCATCTGAACGTTAGACTTTTTTATGTTTGCATATTGTGTGTAAAACAATAGGTAACTTCTTGAATTTCATAATAGTGTTGTAGTGGGTCGCTTGTACTAAAATTACCCACTCAAATTCCCAACTTAATTATAAACGGTGTCGTTTTTACTCAATAGCTCTTGTCACCTCAAATTTATTATTCTATCGGGATGTTTAATATCCAAATGATCTTTGATCTTGACCCAAAAAAAATTTTTGTTTTGGACACGGAATGTACCACCTCCCATTATATAGAATAAAGGCTACAATTTGTTATGTCAAAATTACACCATTTGTGATTATATCCGGAGTTTGATTGGATGATTTTAGTACAAGCAACCCAGTGTGTTATTTATTTTATATTAATTAATGTGTGAATTGATTTTATAAATCAGTAATTGAAATTAAAATTGATGTACCTTACCATTTCTTTTTAATTTAAGGGTTGTTAAGTTTGTTATAAAAACTAAACCTTTTGGGATAAATATTGTCGAGTTATTGTAATCACTTTTTTGAAAATTACATTAATATTTGTAAGGAAACGACCGTTGTGAACCCCGTTAGAATACTTAATCGATGTTGCCTCAATACATCATTCAATTATCAAAATATTGTTTTGATAGTTTGTCTAATAATTAACTTATAACATTTTACATTTTTTTACGGTTTAAATTGCAGTAATACATATAAATTATAGTAAAAATATTATAGTATACTTTGGCTGAAAACTAATTTTGATTAATTTGCTGTACCTAGAAGAATAAAATTCTGTTTTTTTATGTAACTTGTAGTGCTAATTGTAGTAGTACTACTGGATCAATAAATCGTATTTTGGTTTGTTTGCGTAAATAGAATATACAGCAAAATAGTAAAATAGTAGGTACTACTTATGTTGTTTCATAGGTAGCTATTACCTACACTTTCAATCTTTTCGCTTTTTTTTTCGTACTTTACAATTTTCCAATACTAAAGAATTTTATTAATTTAATAAAATTAAATCTTGATTTGCATTTTAAATAATATTTTAAACATAGTCAACATTTGAATTGAACTTTGATGCACTTACTTTTATACCACTATGAATAATAAATTTTATTTCCAAAAACAAAGGTTTTTTATTTCCTATCAACGTGTAATATCATAATGAAGATATTAAAAACCGAAAATAAAAAGATGTTTTTAAAATTAAAAAATATGGGGCAGGTAAAGTATATTTTCATGAGCAACGTTGGAATAATGAGTAATGTTCAAGCCGAAAGTAAGTCACAAACTAAGGTATGGTATCATTGTTTAATTGACGGATACTTGAGATTTCCTGTGGTAACTTTTGCATTTTAAATAATTTACATACACATATAGGTAAGAAAGATAAGACACAAGGGTTGTTGATAATTTGACTTTTGTTGCATCCTCGTGCAGAATAATCGTGATGCCAAGAGCACCTAGGCGGGTATGGTGCGCAGGAATGAGCATACAGTTACGACATACAGTTTATCGTAAATCCTATTTGATAATGACTTCAGAGCTAAGCAAAGAATATTTTGTAATATTACAATTGTCCCCGTGACAGAAATACTGGACTATAATATATTATATGCTCATCTGTTATTTATTTTTTTTAAATAATTAATTTTTATGTAAAAGTTACATATTAATTCAAAAATTATAAGTTTGAAAACGACAATTAAAAAGGAAAAAATAAGTAAATAACAGGGCAGCCACTTGTGATAAATTCATAAAAAATAATAAATTTTGAAAAATGTCATAAAATATCGTAAATTAAAAATTGGTCATAAAATGTCATCAATTTTGAATTAAATTCCAACAAAACAGGTTAAATTGCAAACTGATGGAGAATATCAAGACAATAACTAATTAAAAATAAATTTAAATTGATGCTTGTGATTTGCATATGAATTTTGGTGTCATAGTGGCATAAAGTCTTTATGACAAAATGTCATAAATTTTAGATTAAGGGCAGCATCTCGCCAACAAAGGTAGATATAATATTTCAATGCAATAAAGAAAGATTGAATTATTCAAGAATAAAATAAAGTTGATCTAACAATTTAATTTAAAATTTTGCTTTTATAGCAGTATACAAAAGACTAAGCTTAAAAAGAATAAATATATTAAATTTTACTATTTATATTGGTTTAATTTTACAAAAGTTAGTTTTATTGAAAGACTTATTTTTAAATTTTATATTTCTACTTTAGTTATTCCTAAATATACAATATTTTTTGTTAGAATCGAAAAATTGCAACATTTCGGTCTCTCTCTATTGCATTGAAATATTATATCTATCTTTGTCGGTGAGATCCCACCCTTAATGTTGTCATAAATTTTATATTAAATTATCATAAATTTGTCATAAAAAGAAAAGAAAACTAGAAATTTTGTAGCTACTTTTGTATTACAATAATACCTTGAAAATTAAACCCTTTTACCTTGAAAACTCAAATTTTCCAGGTTACGGCGATCGCGGGGGCTTTATCCCTCTGCACCCCTTAGGGGGCTCAAAAATACTAAATCGATTAGGAAGAGCAATTTTTTCCCCAAATAAAAAAAAACAGTTAAAAAAAAATTGAGGAAATGGATAAACATATTTTAAAAATTTCTAAGAAAACGTGTATTATATTTTTATTTCAAATGCAGATGAAAAGTATACGTATCTACCTCACAGAATGTCTACCTCCTCTGACGAGCAGCCGCTGGTTGCAACCGACAGGGTTAAAGTTATGGGTCGAGGCTCCTCCTCACAGAAGTCAAAAAAATTTCATGATAGCATTCTATCCTGCTAATGACAGAAGTTCAGATAATTTCATTATATAATATTTAAACTGTTTGAGACAATCGGACAGTATTTTTCCTGGTGATATACTTTTGGAAGTAGTTTGTTATCAGCCGAAATAGCTCAGTTGGGAGAGCGTTAGACTGAAGATCTAAAGGTCCCTGGTTCGATCCCTGGTTTCGGCAGTTTTTTTTGAACCAATTTTATTTTATAAAATTATTAATTAATAATATAGATAGGTAATTCCAACTTTTAACATGTATTTTATTATTATTAAACTACATATTACAATAAGTTCACTTGGATATTTAATTTTTATTTTATGTTAGACTGAGGTTGGTAAAGATTCCAGAAGTAATTTCAAAAAATTCCGAGGTTTTGATTGGTTTCAAAAATTATAAATTTAATTTTTTGCAATTCGGTAATAGAAATATTAACATTGAGCAGCAAATTAAATTCACTCTGTACACATTAGAAAGCAAATAAAAGTGAAATTTGTATGTTGGTTGGTAATAAAATCTTTTTAAAAACGAAAACGTGATAGATATAACCTTACATTTATTTAACATCGATTTGTCTTGTAGATTAATAATAAATTGTAAACAAACATAACATATTATTTAAATAATAATCATGGGCAAAAAAGATAAAAACAAGAAAAAAGGTAAAGGTATCGAAAAAACCGTTGCCAAAACCGAAAAGAAAATAATAAACAAGAAGAAAAAAGAACTTGCCGCACTTGGTGAGGTAAATTAAGCTTTAAATAATATTTTGAAACCATTAAATTATCTGTTTTCCATTTATTAGGATGACATCGAAAGTATCGTTGCTGAAATTGAACGAGAAGAAAAAAAGCGAAAGCAAGTACAAATTATCAAAGTAGATGCACCATCGAAACGAATAAATTTCTCGTTTATAGCTCATCCTGATAAAGACGAGTTAATTTTGTTTGGTGGTGAATATTTCAATGGCCAAAAGGTAATTTTATTATTTATTTTTTTAAATTTAGTATTCATAATTTTGTTTTCAGACTTTTTTGTACAATGACCTTTTCTTTTATAACATACCAAACAACTCGTGGAGTCTTGTCAAAGCGCCTGGTGGACCTCCATCTAGATGTGGCCATCAAATGTTGTCCACGGCAGCAAATAAAGGTCAATTGTGGTTGTTTGGTGGCGAATTTGCCAGTCCCACCCAATCTCAATTTTATCATTATCGTGATTTGTGGGTATATCACATGTCCACTAATCAGTGGGAAAAACTGGCAGTTGTTAACGGTCCTAGTGCAAGAAGTGGTCATCGCATGGTTTATTCAAAGAAACATTTGGTATTGTTTGGAGGATATCATGACAATTTACGAGATTTTAAATATTTCAATGATATTTATAGTTTTAATACAGAAACATACACTTGGACTGAAATAAAACCAACTGGTAAACCTCCTTCACCACGCTCTAGTGTCAATATGGTACCATTGTCTGACGGCAGAATATTGATTTATGGAGGTTATTATAAAACTAAAGTAAAGAAAGATGTTGACCGAGGTGAAGCTTTATCTGATGCATATCTTCTAGTGCCAGAAAGTAAGTTTCAATTAACACTCAAAAGCTATTTAATATTGTTATAATTTTAGAAAACGACACAACGTATACAAAATTTAAATGGGTTCAAACCAAATTGGGTGGTACTCGCTTTGACACAAGGAGTGGTATGTCCATTGCATTGGCAGCTAATAATTTAGCCTATACTTTTGGAGGAGTTTATGACGTCGAAGATGAAGAGGATATATCCAGTACTTTCCTAAATGATTTTTATTGTATAGATCTAGGATCTCTATCGTGGAGAACTATCTTTCTTACAGGAAAAAAGGAAATTAAATCTAAAAAACAAAAAGAAAAGAACGAAAGTAATTCAGATGGTAATTTTTGTGTCTTTTTGTATATTTTACATTTTATCATTTTTGTTAATATTTATAGAAGACGAAGATGATGCAGCCACTGAAGAGGTTTTAGAAAGTACACCAACAGTTGTGGCAGATGATGGTATATTTACTGTTACCGTTGGTGGATCAAATTCGGTTACTTCACAATTAGCCTCTTTAGATTTGAAGTCTGAACAGCCCAACACATTCTGTCCTTCACCAAGGATGAATTGTGGATTGGTAGTCAAGCATGGCGTTTTGTTCCTTTTTGGTGGTATGTTTGAAGACGGTGATCGTCAATTAACTTTTAATGATTTTTACTCATTGGATTTAAAAAAATTAACTGAATGGAAAACTATAATTGCTAATGATGACATTCAAGAATGGATCGACTCTGAAAGTGAAAGTGGCGAATCTGAATCGGAAGAAGATGCATCCGACTCTGAAACTGAATCTAATTGTAGTGATAAATCACAAGACAATAAAAATGACTAGAATCATTTAAAAACTTACTTTTCTATCACACGTAAAATGATTTTAATTGTAAATAATTATTAAATTGATTTTTAGTTATTTTTAATATGTAAAATCAGTATAAAAATAAAATTTGTTATAAAATAATACTGCACTTTGTTAACTTGATTAATACCTAATACCACTAATACTGACGATATAAACTATATTAATATTTGTTATAATATAAAAATATGAAAGTTGGTCAGGGATTATTTATCTCCAAACACTAAATTCTATAAATCACAATAAACGACTAAACGAGAATTAAAATTTATAAAAAAAAATGGAATTATTTAATCTATAAATATAATATTATATTACTTATATAATAATTAATATATATAATCTATAATTATTCAGTCAACTTTCTATCTCAAAATGTTTAGAGAACGCAAATATATTTTAGAATACAACCACAAAATGTATTTGCAACTTTTTAAAACTAAAATTGCAGAGGCTGTAGATCACGGTGTGGTTTCAAGTAGATATTTAGTTTATTTGATTTTCTAATTATAATCAGCATAAAACTCGTTGGCGATCAATATTTATTAATAACCGTCAAACTAAAAGTGAGCCTATAAAGAATCTTCATAAACATTTATTTGTATTTCGTTTTATGTACTTATTACGTTATTTTTGCATAAAAAAACAGCTTTAAAATTGTAATGTTTTGTTCTTAAGTCCTGTTATTAGCATTTATGATGTACCAAATTTACACTTAGAATTCATGGTTCCATGAGTTCTTGCAAATATTCTAGTAGGGTGCCAGCCTTGATGCTAGATGCATAGCCCATAGGTGGAACTTAGACTTTAAACCACAACAGTGTCGTCAGAGCGACCAAGCATTGAAGTGCAGTTTGCACTTCAGCATATTATACCATACACATAGTTAAAAGCATTGCAATATGTAAAGAATTTTTTCAAGATTTTGTTCGCGGTGGCCGGCTACGTGTTCTGATCGATATAAATAGAAAAAGATAGAACGGTTCTGGTATAGATTTGAGATAAAAGTTGACTGTATTTTAAAATTTCACTGAAACGATAACTTAAATATATTTTTTAAACGTTATTAAAATAATGTTAGAATTAAAATCAACTTAATTACAAATATTTTCAACATTAACAATAAAAATTGTACATATTTGCTCATCCCCTTATATAAAACTTCTGTATTGCATTAATTTATATTCATTGTAACAATAACTAATTTATAAAAACAAATGTTTTAAGTTAGCCTTAGTTTGTACTTTAATAATTGCATTTAATTGAAGAGGGGGTTTCCATTTATGCAAATTGGTTGCATTGAATCAACAGGGCTTGCGTGATATAATATCTACGATATAATTGTAGATTAAATTTTAAATCTCATTTGTGAAACCCATTCTAAGAGTTTAAACAAAAATTGAGGAAAACCTTCAAGATAAAATAAATTCATTGGAAGTAGATTGACTCCCAAGTTCTGACACATGGTGCGTTATCGTTTGCTGTGTTCTCTTTCAAGTGGTATTAAAGACTCAGTGTAATGACTTTCATTAGTATTATATAAAATTTATAACATTTATAAATTAATTTTATTGGCATAAAATAAAAAAAGACAAGTGAAAAAAGCTTTGATAGAAGATAAAATTTTATATACAAATAAACTGAAAATAGCAACAGTATTTAACGAATTTTTTGTATTATTACAGTTGCAGTTAAATTAACAAAGTTGCTGTAACTTATTACATAAATGGAAACCCTGCATTACTCTGGTATACAACAACGTTGTTAATGGGCACTACAATCGGCCAACAATGGCTGATATTTGCGAATTTTGATTGATCAACTTAATTTATGCAACTTTTTTGTAACTTTGTTAGCTAGATTAAATATTATATTTTCAAGAAAAAGGAATCAAAACCATTATTGCAATTTACTAAAACTACAAATACGTATGTTTAATAGGTTCATTTTCTTTACCTTTATTCATAATACGCAATAAATCAAATGCTTGCTGTTTAGTTTCGTCCGTCCAAGAAATTGGCCGATATGAAACACCATCTGGTTTGTGTTCAACATCTTCCTCTACGACATTAACTTGTTCATTCTTTTCCATAAGAGATTTTTTAGTTTTATTCGAAAGCATAGAAAATAAATCCAATCTTTTTTTAGATTTTGTTTGTTTAAGCGACCCTTCGTAAGTTTTATTTGTTTCAGCCGATTTATCTGAACTCGTTGCAGTACTTGCATCAGAAATTATTGTTAACTGTGAGTTTTGGAAATGATGGGTTCTACCAAAATTGTACATATCTTTAAGAGGACTGTGACCTTTGAAACGTACTCGCCGTTCCGACATCGTCCTGGCGAAAGCACCAGGTTTTTTAATATTCTCACAAACTAACCTTTTGCTAGTCGGCACTATGAAACTTGAATCTCCGTTAATTGCCACATATGTGTTATCAAAATCTTCAACAACTTTAGCAGGCTGTTTAGAAATGGTGGTTTTAGACTCTCGACTGCGTTTCAAATATAATTCAGCATGTAACATTTTTTCCTTTACCATACGCTCCATCAATGCTATTTTCTTTTCTTGTTTATGTAAGTGATGAAATTTTGCAGCTAATTTTTCTTCTCTTACTTTGAGAGCAGTTTCACGATTCTTTATGTTTTCTAATTTTGTACGATAAAGAGATTCCAGTTCAGAATTATGAAGATTATCTTGATTACTATCAATTAATGATGGTTCATTCTTTGAAGTCGAAACCATTTTATTTACATAAATAGTCTCTTTTTTTGCTTGGGTAGATTTTAACAAAATAGTTGGATGGCATAAAACTGCATCGGTCATTGATTTCATATCAAAATTAGTCAAAAGTATAAATTTTAACATTTCTTTTAATTCCTGAGAATAATAATCGGGAATCTCGGTCAGCATTTCCTTTACTTCTTCGTTATTCTTCTTGTAACTGCGTTTATGGCACTTAAAAGTACATAATTCCATCATCAAGAGCCCCAAGTCTTCGACATTCAGATTTTCATTTTTCTGTGTAATCGATATAGATTCAACATCGGCTAATAATTTAACTTGATATGTCTCATCAACAAACACGTTATTCAAATTTAAAATAACGTCTAATTTCCCTAAAATTTTTATGGTGCAACAAATTTTATACAACATTTGGCACAAAAAGTCTTCGTGCAAATATTGGTTTTCTTGCAAGCATTTGTGCACGATGCTGTTTAAATTTTCCTTATTGCAATATTCAGTTACTACGTAGGCAACTTTAATTTTTTCGTGTAAAATGTAATCAAATACCTTCAGTAAATAGGGGCATTCAACAGATTTTTGTTTTTCAATTTCATTTATTAAAGACTGTTTTTCATTCTCCGAATAATTTTCGTAATTAATTCCTCGCCAAACAAATATTTCGGACGTTTCCTTATTTTTTACTTTGTAGCAAGTTGAGTTGATATCACCCCCCAGGATGCTCAACACTTCGTATTTTAAAAAATCTGTAGACACCTAGAAAAAATTCGTTGGGTTATGAAAAATGAATAAAAAATTTCAGTTTATTTAATTTAATAAAGAACATAGTTGTTTATATCTACCATTTTATTTAAGTTATGTAAAAAAAATTAAATCACAATAACCGAACGTTACGACAGGTACAAGTACAAACAACACAAACAGGTATTTCAAAGTTTCAAATTTTTTTAAAGATATTTTGACAGCTGAACTTGTTAGGTTCTGATGTTAGCCTCACATCATTCATATGCGCCGGGTTTTGAATCAAAATTAAGGATTTTAAAATTTAATTGTAAACTGATTTTAGCAAGAACATCCTAGAATTGCATTATTGCAAATTTCACATAGAAAATCGTATTATGAAGGTGTCCCATCCTTATTATAAAGTTTTTCACAATTACAATAAATTCTAGAAAATAGTCGGCGCCCATGAAGTAACGCTAACACATCATGAATTTTGGGTTATTTGTTTGACAGTTATTAGTTGTTGACAATTTTGTATCATTTTACGTAAATACAATTCGTAAACGTTATTAATATTAAGTAAAAATGTCTGATAAAGTTTATCAGGAAAATATGTTAGACAATTTCACCCGACTACCCTGTGCACAACAAACACAAAACGGTGTACAACATTACACCTCTACATATACTTCAGGGATTGTAAATAATAGCTACAACATGCAGAGTTATAACATGTGCGATTACATTTATGGACCGCAAGCAGTTAATCGGAATCAAAATATGTGTCCGACATCATATTCAAACTGTTCGGATCAATTGGAAACGCCTCAATGGATTGCCGATCCTCGTGCTGTTGCTGATATCGAACGAGGTTTAAAGTTTACCGATAAAATTGAAACTATTGAAATAACCAGCAAAGACTTAAGTCCGGCCAGTTGTTGCAGTAATGTAGATCTACTTATTCCAGACGTTTATAAAGGTATCAATAAGGATTTTTATTATAAGCCTACTAATAACGAATCGCAGTGGTATTTGAATGCAAACTGTAACAATCAAAGGTACATTGATTATCCGTCATGTTCTCAGTTTAACACGGGTAACAATTACATGATGGTAGACGATAAATCAACTAAGTGTGTACAAGACAGTTTTTCCTTTAAAGCATATTCTTATGGTAATGCAGCAGAACCTCTCCAGTTTATCGATTACGATAAACAAATTACAGATAAAACGTATTGTCATGATAATGAAGGAAGCGGACAGCTGTTTGCAGACTTAAATACAGATCAATTTTATGGTCCAAGTGCAACTATATGTAACGATGCATTGTCATTTGTGGATATGGATAACTTGAGTCAGCAGATAGTAGGTGATTGTTCAAACGATGAGAGCGATATTATTGTTGAAGAATCAGACGAAGAGGTGACAGATTATAGCGAAGATTTGGAACGTAAATATGATTACTGTACAAATTGCATTATATGTAACACAGTTTACAATCCCGTTGGTAGTCAATTTTATATTTTAAATCCAGAATCGCCATTAACAATGTCATCTCAAAAGTCGGTCTTCGACAAACTGATCAATATAGTCGGACCTTTAACAAAAAAACGTAACTACATGTGTGATCAATGTTTAAGTTTAATTAACACAATCGACCACTTGGAATTAAAACTTCAAAGCACCAAAATTGACCTGTTAAATAAATATGAAAAAACATGCAAAGAAAATAACATTCAAAGTGCCGTTACTAATCAAACTAACACACAGGTAGCGACAAAGCCTAAAAATCGTACTCATAGGAAATTTAGAAATTTTTGTGGGATACACAGTTTTGCGTGCAAACTGTGCAAGAAGTTATTTTCCATAAAAAAGTTGTACAGAATTCATATGACCAAGCACACCTTAAAAAATCGCTTTTTATGTGAAATTTGTGGCAGGAGATTTTCTAGCTTGTCCAATTTCAAACTGCATCTCAAAAGTCATGATAAGAAAGTTGAAAGTCCAAAGATCGTATTAGAATTTTCGTGTAAATCTTGTAAAAAATTATTTAAAACCAATTCAAAATTGAAAGAACACGAAAATTATTGTTTGGGCATTTTACCTTTTGTGTGTAAGTTTTCAAATTGCGATAAAAAATTTGCTACTGCAACCAAACTTAAAAATCACACCAAACTTAAACACGATCAAAAGTTTACAGCTATTTGTTCGATATGTAATATAGGTTTTGTGAAATTGTCAGATTATAAAACTCATAAAGTGACACACAGCACAGAAAAGAAATTCAACTGTACAAAATGCGAAAAAAGCTACAAAACACTTAGCAATTTAAATTATCACATGAAGTTTCACAACGATAAATTACCATTTATGTGTACAATTTGCAATAAAGGTTTTATGCGTAAAGAATATTTAGAAGCGCACGTTAATAACCACAAGGGACTGAAAAATTATACTTGTCAACTTTGTGGTAAAGCTTTTGTCTCACAAAAAAATTTAGACTCTCACGTCAAATATCATGAAGGTAACATTAAGAAAAAAATTTGTAATATTTGCAATAAGTCCATTACTACAGGCTTCGAAGAACATTTGCGTACTCATAGTAATTTGAAAGAGTTTGAATGTCAACTTTGTGAAATGAAATTTAATACAAAAGGTGCATTTAATAAACATGTTAAAAGGAAACATTCGTGACTGTAATAAAGAATTGTAAGAAAATTGATTGACTTTCTTTATTGTACCTATTACCTACATAATATTTTTTGTTTAAAAAAAATTTAATTCGTATACCTACATAGTTTAAAAAATCTTAGTGAAAGTGTACATTATATTATGAACAAAAATCTTTAATTTTTTAGTTTGACAATTACAGACGAACCGCAAATGATGCATTTCATCCAAATAAAGCATCTAATTTTTTTGAAAACGAAAAAAAATTAAATTTATTCAGTATAACCTATGCGTACCTCAGAATGTGGAAAATGCTTGGCCTTGTTTCTTCTCGTAATGTGGAATATTAAATATTTGATTGTGGATTTTAATTATGATTACAATAACTCTTTTAAATCTTATATTTTCATTTTAATAAAAATATTCTTTTAATTTGAATTAGATATAATTATATAAATATAAAATATTTAAAATAAATTTTTTCAACTTCTCATTTTTTAGATCATTTTCGTTTCCATGTTCAAGATTTCTGAAATTAAAAAGAAAAATTATGTTTGGTATTGTTTTAAATATTAAAGAATATTTGATTAGATTAACATATCTCAAATTTTCTTTTAACTCAATTTAAGTCTATCGAAAGCAGACTTGGAAGTTACAAAAGTAAAGTGATCACTTTAGTCCCTGATGTGATGGTGGATTAAAGTGCTTAATTTTACTCTGCACTTCAAATGCAGGGATGAAAATGGAAAGATCATCCAAAAGAACAAAAAAACAATAAGAGGGTGGTTCCCGTATGTTCTGCATAAACATTAAGTAGTACTTATAAGTGAATAACATGGTTGATAAGGGATTGATGAAATAGTAACATTGCAATATTTATCTACTCTGCAGGTGTACCTGACTTTTATGATTTATCTCGCCCCTGTCGATTTAGCCTTCTATCTAAAGAGATAACCATGTATTACAATACTATTATATCTCTTGTTTCGGGAAATATTTAGAGCATTTTATATATTGCTGTTTAAATAATAATGTGTGTATAGAGAGTAAAAGTGAATTAAAATTTATGTACCCTAGCGGTTGATGATTTATTGCGCTTCATTTGTTTCTTCACATACTTCGTATCATTTTCTTCCGTGGAATCATCATCTCCACCATACATATCTTTATTTTTATCTTTTTTAAATTCGTTGCTTCTTATGATTGTTCTAGCTTTTGTCTAAAATAAAGTATATCATTTCATATTAAACATATTATCAATATTATATTATTAATATTATAATATTTTAAGTGCTTTTATAATAATTTTTGAATTTCAAATAATTTTAATATTATAATATCGTCCGAAGATGACCGTTTGTAGTTGGAACGCGTCACGGTAATAAAAACATTTAATAGGAGAAGAGTGCAAACTTATTATTTTATTAATATATTAAACCTGGTAATATTTCTCTCAATTCTAATTGTATTATATGTAAGATGATATAATATTGTATTATGTTATATTGAGTAATATAACAATATTAAATTATTACATTAAAATTATATTATGGTATCAAACAATATTGTCAAGCTATTTACCATATTTCTAGCATTTGTTCTTCTGGGTTCTGAATAATCGAATGTAATGTTGTTAACACATTGACAGTGTCGTTCTTCGTCATCTTCAGATTCTTGAAAACAACACGAACTACATAAAGTGATTATTATCGCCAGCGGATAGGTTAAAAAGAAAACTGTATTGAGGCAAAATTCAGTTTTTCTAAAAAATAATTGAAAGGCATTAGTTTTGCATCGGTGCCTAGGCATCTATAGCTAAGATACTATTAAGCTCAGCATTGAATTTGAATTCCGTCTTGTGCCAGTGTATAATAGGAATACGAATAGTCATGTAGAGTAGTGCGAAAAATGACAAGGAAAGCGAACATTTCAATATTTAACACGACCCATCGCGAATTAAATGTGCGCCGAAGTACAGAAAAGGGTATCCCGCTGTCACAGATTTATCGTTTTTCCAATGCTGTATTGTTATTTTTATTTTCTTTCGCATACTGTTTTCCATTTTGTAGTTTTGATTTAATTCACATAATTTACCCTATAAAATTATCCGTCAAACTAACAATATGACAAGAATAAATACCTAGTGAGTGCTCGAACAGAACGTTTTCCTGTATTAGGATGCACAGGCCATCCAGTGTCATCGTACACAACTGGTTCATTTTTTAATTCTCTTTCTTGATAGCGATCAAGAGGTTGTGGTAAATCTATCAAAGTTCCTAGTCCCCACATACCCACAGGAACGCAACATAATAGACCAAGCAATCCCTTAAATATTCCTAAATATTGTCCAAAAAATGATGTTATATTCAAATAAGAAACAATATAAATAATTACCTACCTAAAATTACAAGAAAGAGGATTGAAGATAATAACGTCAATAAATTCAACATCCATAATGATATATGCGCTACAGGCGATTGGGTCAAAATTATTTTTTGACATGCGGTCGGATTAACAGATTTTGTGGGTTTACAAAGAGTTAATTCTAGTAAAGCAGTAAAGAACGTTAAAGTTATAATAATTTTTTTAATAATATTCATTTAACAATAAACGAATTACTTCAAATTGACAGTGACATAACAATAATAACCATTGAAGCCATGTAAAAATAATAATAAATCAAATAATAATTTAAAAAATAGGTAGATACAGTGAAATTTTTTTCATTGGCTGCCGTTTAGTGATATTAAGAACATAATTTTCTTAATTCCCTTATAATTAATTATCAATAAAAAATAAAAGGCATACTGGCCTTTACCAGTAACGTTGAAAATGTTGAATAAAATCTGCGTAATTTCTTGTCTCCTTGCTGAATATGTAAAAAGATACGCCACTGCCTATGAAAGCGGCGAATTTATGCTCTAATAAAAAAAAAACTACAGACTTTATCTTTTTGACAGATGTGAACAAAAATTTTATTTCTGGTTAAATTTTCTCATTTTAATACTTACAATTTGCAAATTATCCAAATACTAAATGTTTTGAATTACAATGATGTGAATATTTATTTAATTTGTTGTTTATCTATGGATTACATTCAACATTTTTTTGAAGTTTTCAAAAACCTGATTACTGAGACTAATAATTAATATGGGATTTGAACTAAATCGTTTTCAAGGAGATGTAGACGAGGAACTAATTTGTCCAATTTGTTCAGGAGTTCTAGAAGATCCCGTACAGGTGTTGATATAAATTATTTAAGTTTTGCTAAGTTTAATGTTTTAACTAGATATTTCATTTTAAGGCTCCAGTTTGTGAGCATGCATTTTGTCGTGCTTGTATTCACGAATGGATTTCTCGGCAGTCGACATGTCCAGTAGATAGGCAGCACATAACGTCTTCTCAGTTGCGGCAGGTTCCTCGAATCCTGCGAAATTTACTTTCTAGGTGAGTGAAATGTAAAGCGGCACGGTAATTTTGAAACGTTTCTTATATTTTAAATTTATAGGCTATGTATAAATTGTGATAACACTGAATTTGGTTGCACTCGTATATTAAAATTAGATGCTCTAACGATACATTTGGAAGAATGTGAACATAATCCAAAGAGACCACTTCCTTGTGAGCAAGGTTGTGGTTTGGTAATTCCGAAGGACGAATTAAAAGAACATAATTGTATAAAAGAACTCAGAACTGTCATAGAAGCACAACAACAAAAGTTGAACGACTTTCAACAGGAACTTAACGAACAAAAGTTTACTTTAGCTGAACAAAAACGAGAATTACTTTTATTGAAGGTAATTAATTTATTTCCTTGTAAAAACATTTTTGTTAATTCTTCATACCAATATCGTAGATAATCCAGTGTCTTGCTATATTTGCCTCTTGCAAATGAGGAGGTTCGGGGAAGAACGATCTAAGTCCATTTAAAAAAAAAATTAGTTTTACATGGCAAATGCTTTCTCTCCAACCGTAGTTTGATCATAATTAAAAAAAGCACCTTTCAAAAATCGATCCAAGTCCTTTAAATTCGCAATTAAAAATTATGTGCACTTGGAAAGAGCATTTTTCATAGTATATTTTGGGGTCAATATAATAATATAATTTTTTTACCATTAGTTTCTATTTATCTGACATGTTTTTTTGTGTTTTAAAATTTAAATAATATAATATGCTTGTTTCAAATCATTATATATCTTGATTTGTGACTTCGATCGTTCTTCCTCGGACCTCTTCAAATGGTATTCACTGTTGTCCATTAGTATTTGTTTTGCACCATTCCATTATATTTTCCTTTTCTTTCACAGAACTGCCTGTATTCCTAAAATTGGTCTATTTTTGCTTGAATTGTCCTGTTTCGTTTTCACTTACTGTTCTTACCTGCCGTATCTTTCTGATTTATTAATCCTACCCCATACTTATCATATGTTTTGCACTTCTCGATTTATTTACCAATATTTAAAAGTTTTAATTTTAAATAGGATTTTATGAAAGCCATGAAAATATCAAATCCAGCAATGCGGGCAATAGCGGATCAAATGGAACGAGATGAAGTTTTGAGGTGGAGCAATACGTTAACTAGAGCACGTGTTACTAGATGGGGTGGCATGATTTCCACACCTGACGGCGTATTACAGGTGATTTAATAATTTATTCTTAAAAATTTGTTTAAGGTTAAGAGATTGGGTGACTCGGGTCGAGAAAATTATATTTCCCTTAATAACATAAAATTATAAATATTCAAAATTTAAGTTTTATCATTTGTTCATATTTTTGCTGGGATAAAAATGCAATTCAGTGTAGGATTTTATTTCCATTTAAAGCACAATCGGTCCTGGATAAATCATTTTGGAATATTATTCTTTTTTAAAAATGGCGCTTTCTTTAATTTATAATATAATTATTATTGTGTTATTTTCTGTTTTATACTTTATAAAACTTATTTTTGAAACGAACTTGATAGATCTCGACAGTCACAGAATTCTCAACCCTTATGGTGGGTTTCACAAAGGTATTTTAAAATTTCATTGTTAAATTGTTTGATAATTATTATAATCGTGAATTGAATTTTAAATCTCCTTTGTGAAACCCAACATGAATAATTTAAAATGACAGTTTTTTTCATAATTCTATTTCTATAATTCTACTTACTGTAGAATATGATAAAAAGAACTTTAAGTGAATCTGGTTGTCCGGCACATATTCTCGATGATTTAATGGAAAATTGTCACGAACGGCGATGGCCTCCGGGATTGTGTTCTTTAGAGACTCGACAAACTAACAGACGTCAGTATGAAAATTATGTTTGTAAACGTATTCCAGGCAAACAAGCAGTACTGGTTTTACACTGTGATAATCAACATATGAGCGACGAAATGATGATCGAACCCGGCTTGGTTATGATATTTGCACATGGCATTGAATGATAGATGTGTCAAGTAAAGTTGTCTGGAAAATACTCGGTTCATTAGTATTTAGTTTCTTTTTATATATTTCTAGGCCAGTATTTACTCAAAATTTCGCAAATGATCGGTTGAGGTATGCAGTTAACTTTGTAAACTTGTGTATTATTGCAAGGAATTCAAATATCACGTCAAAATAATAGGTGCATTGCGAGATTGTTTAGATCTCTGATTTGCGGAAAATTTTTATTTATACTTTAGTATAACCAAAAACAGTAATTTGATAAACTTTTTGCAAAATTTGGTGACATGCCAAAGTCGATATTTTTTGCTTAGCTTTCTCTAAGTCAAAATTAAATTTTTATAAAACTCTTATTTAACTTTTAAGTTTCTCTTCTAACTAAAATAAACAATAATGGTTAATTTAATTGCAAAATAATTACTTTACGATACTTTATGTTCTTACGATACATCATATCTTTAAAATAAAAAAGTATTATTAATATTAATTAAGGGCATGTGATCTCAAAAGTACTAATTAAAATTGTTCCTGTGTCCAAAGTGTAATTAATTGGTTTATATTTTATGGCTAGTCAAGTTTTATAAAAGACATGTTTTGTGATAATATAACATAAATTTTTGTTTGATATTATAACTTTGTTATTTTTAATTATCTTTTTGTAACAAAATTGTTCAAGAATCTTAAATTTAAACAGTATTCTATAAATTCAAGTCACATTTAATTTTTAATTAACTAAAATGCAGTAAAGTAAGCTTTTTTTGATTTTTAATACTTGCTTCATTTGTCGACAGGAGATACAGTTCAATATTTGTGATTTTTTGTTTAGAGTAATAGTTATTGTTTTTATTGATTAATTAATTGTAATAATTATAAGTTCTATTACTAAAATTTTTTACATAAAAAGTTAACGAATGACATTTTCTTTATTGAAAACACCTTTGCTTTGGAAATTACATCAGAAGTTCATAGTAGAACTGTGGGAACATCTGCTCTGATATAGCGCAATAGTTAATTCCGCCACAAGAAAAACAGTTGAACCTAAAGTGCCTACAACGAGTACAAGTATTGCCGAACTGAGGTGTTCTATTCCAGCACTTGAATAATTTGAAGTGGTAATACGAGTAAGAGTTGGCAATAAGTTTTGTTGCAATGCTTTTTTTAGTAGACCCAATTCTTGAAGAACAAGTAATCTGAAAATTGTTATTTTAAAGCTCATTGAATTTTAATTGTAATTTTAGGTGTAGTTATATATTATACACTCCCTAATCAAATTGTCTTATGTTTATACGATTGATTTTGTCGGTTAGTGATTCTTTCCATTGTTTCAAAATCATTATTAGATTGCTTACAATTTTGATTAGGTCTTATGGATATCTCCGAAATAATTACCATAACCTGTGAGAGATTTAACAAACTATGTTGATTTAAAAACTAATTCATGTCACTAGTTGAATCTTAAAAGTGTATAATTTATCTGTCAATTTTGTTACTTGTGATGTTTCTTAGAATTTTACAATACAAGTAATAATCTGACAAAAATTAAAAAACTTACTCGTCATTTAATATTCGTTTGTAACTGCTATTTTTTGGTACAACAAGTCCGGTGTTGTAATACAATTCTTTAAGAATTGCCGTCGAGTACAAATTTATCATATCGTAATTAAATTTTCTTGCAAAAAATTGATCCACAAATATTTTTGGCGCAATTCCCACTGTGTTATCTTGATCAATATACTTAAACAAGTCGTCAATTTTTGAAACAAATTTTGAATTGTTCTACAAGTTATATATTAATAAAAATATGTAAAATTATAATACAATATACCATAAACTTGTCTCCATACTTTAAGAGCGGGATATCTGCTACAAGTATTGTAGCAATTTTTTTGTCTGCAATATCTGCTAATGTTAGTTTACTGTTCATGCTTTGTTTTAGTAAAAGCGATGTGATACCTGCTGCAAATCCAGTATACAACAAATAAGCTGTGAGGTATCCCAGAAAAAATATCGTGCGGCTTGCAAAACCATTAGGAGTATGGCTCAAACCTAGTAATCAATGTCACATTTAAAAAGTAGGAAAAGGAATCTTTTACCTTGTTGGCACGCTGCTGCATTAGCCCACAATGTGATATCAACCCAATTCCAATATTCATATTTTAAATAAATTATAGAATAATGTTTAGTAGAAATGTGTAAACATATCGCGAGAACGATCAGCAATATAAAAAAACATAACCATAACGTACCCGAAAAAGTTAAAATAAAAATATCTTTCGTGAAGTGAAGTTTATCTGGTTTGTAAATTAACAAATAACTAAAATATGTTGGTTAAATTTGCTTCTAAATTAGCTTAATTTCAAATACTAACTTGCTCTTTAAAGTCGGATGCAGTTGCGATAATTCCGATTCTTTATTAAAATCAATTTCTGGATGACATACTAGTAAATCAATTTCATGTAGCATTAAAGAATATTTTAGGTGACGCTCTATTGTAGAATAATTTAATATTACATAATTAATGCTACAAGAAACAATATTATATAACAACAACAATATTTAGGATACTTACTCAAAATTTAATCGTTCTTGTAACAAGTTTAGAATTTCAAAACTGTAACCTTTATATTCTTCGTCATTTAAAATGTTACAATCAAAAGGTGTATTAATATTTTCATAAATACCGACGTTTAAAATATTTTTTAAAAATTGTTCATTTTTCTTACATCCATCTGTGTCGGCATTAAAATGATAATTATATTCGACCCAAATTGTATTTATAAGGGTTAAGTTACTTAAAACAGTAATAGAAGAGTTTTGTATTGTTCTATGATCTGCAAAATATTTTAAAGCGTCTCTTGCCCTGCATTCCGATATTAGTACGAAAAACATCACTATTATTTGAAACATTCTAACAGTTGTTTTCTTGTGACTTACTGTTAGTTACACCAATATTTGATGGATTATTAAAAGTAATCAGGCTAAAATATGGCTCCCTTACGTAAAACGCCAACTTCTGTTTGCTGAGCAAACATTGACTAAAAGCACTTCATGTGATTGCTGATTTTTAAATGTAAAATAAATTGTAATGCAAAACTTGTTGAAATATATTTTTAAAGTTTAAAATATTTGGTAAGCAGATTTAAAAAATAAGATTAATTACAATAATAACTAAGTATAATAAAAAAGCACATTTCAAGTTTAATGATTTATATAAAATTACGAATACAAAAGAATTACACTGTAGGGCAAGATCCCACATGGACATGACCCTCTGCCATGTCTTGAGTTAGTGGTATGAGATCATTATTAATTGCTACTTTTCGAATGCATCCTACAAATGAACTTCGAATATTTAATCCTCGAGCTTTGGTTATTAATCGATGACCTCCCAAGAATAAGGCACCACCAGTGTCGGTTGATTGTGATCGATAATCGCCAACACCTGGTTCGGTGTATGTGCTGTCTACAGATAATGTAACAACATTCTTCGATTTTACAGCTAAAAAGAAACAAATATTAGCATATTCATGATAACAAAACAGTAAACAGGGGATAATCACCCCCTTATATGCATTAGTTTTGATTATGTACTAGTATCAGCTAGAACAAATAATTATGGAAAGTGCTCGTTTGTACAATGTCATGGGTGCAAGATCTGCTAGAAGACCACAATGCATTCTTAAATCTATGGTGGAATAAACAATCAGACTAAAAACATTGACAATGTACTGTGATAATGTACTAACTGAGCAAGCTCCTTCTCAAAGCACTATAAATTTGTGTTCACAAAGGAGAATTTGAAAGAACTCACAGGAAATTTTTTGAAGTGGTTTTTAACTTTGGTTGGAAACTTTTATAGAATACATACCTTGAATTGTGTGCCAGTGACCGTCACAAAAATAGTGCGGTTTATCAGGCTGGAAAGATGTACTAATAGCACCTTTGCCATTATCCGCTGTCAATTTGATAAGTCCGTTTACCATTTCCAATACTAGGTAATCTCGTTTACCATGGACAGCCACCAATAAACCAGATACATTTCTGGGTTTAATTTCTAGTCTAATGTCGATTTCATAACCAACTCTAAATCTATCTTTTAGCCTTACATAGCCACCAAATATTCCAAAGAATGCTCCTTGTTCTACGTTATCCAAACACGGCATTACATCAAAATGTTTGGGATCATCCATAACAAAACCATTCATATGGAAGTTGCTTATACATCCTTCGAATGTTGCCGATATGTTCTAAAATATTTTATAAATTAACTTTCATCTAATTCTAAGACATTCGTAAAAACACACCAAAATTGATTTTATTTGAATGTTTTTATCACGTGAAACGCTTCCTATATAAAATGGTGGAGCTAATTGAGCGTTAGCAGTGTTTTTGGGAGCTTTTCCAACTTCCACAATTTTATCATCAATTTCGAGTTGACCCTCGGCTCCATTTCGACTTATGTTGACTGAATGCCAATTACCATCATTATATGTTAAGTCCGATGTCATCAAAGCTTCACCTGATCCTCCATTAAATGTGAAAATGACCTAAATTATTTAAAATTAAACAGTTTAATGAATTTTTGAAATGCTATTTTTTCTTACATGACCGTCTTGGAGATAAACTGCTACGTAGTGCACATTTGTTGGATTTGAAGCATATAATAAAATGCCTTGGGTAGCTGTCGTTTTAAAATCTAATGTAAAGTCGAACTGTTTACGTGTTTTTCCGCGAGCGGTGTTATACTCTGAACGACTGTATGGCTCTAATCCTAAAAATAACGATAAAAAAGGTCAAAAGGGGTATAACATTTATTTGCACCAAATCGTACCATATTTGAACGATTTTCCAGAATTTGTAACATCCACACCTGGTTCCATGGGTAGTGCACACGATGGTTCAGATTTTTCTGGTTTGACAGGTTGTTTAACTTGCGGTATTACAGGTCGTTTGGTAATTACGGGCGGTTCTTTGGTAACTGATATTACAGGCGGTTGTTTCACAATTGGTTTTTCCGTAAATGAAGGAACTTCTAGGGGAATATAGAAAGGTGTAGTTTCGTGTTCACCGGCACTCTCGCGACCACCATCTCCACGTTGTGGAATTCCTATTAAAAATTATTTAAACTGTGTACTTTTAATATTGATGAGTATTGTTTACCTGCTTCATAAGGTTCTTTCGTTTTGGCGGTCGATAATGTAGGTGTTATTGGCTCAATTTCATGAATAGGAGGTAATGTCGGAACTAAAATAAGTAATTTTGTTTTATTAAGTAACAAAAGAAAAATTAAACAATACTAACCGGCGTGAACGTTCGTTTCACTTCCAATTATTTCATCCAATACACATTTTCCTAAAAATTCTCCTTCTTTTTCTGTGTAACTGGCAAAATTAATAATGGCTCCATTTTTACTTGCATCCACTATGCAACCGGAGAAATTTTTAGTGGTTCCTACCAAACCTTTGATATTTGCATTAGTGACTGGAAGGCCACCAAAATATATTGCACCGTACATCACATACATTGGAGGAGGTGGCGAATCGGTTCTAAAGCAATACAATTAAATCAGTGATAATACAAATTAAAAATCCATACTTACACTTTGCTTACATAATCATCAATATCGAATCGTAAAGTTGTGCTATTATGTATAATAGAAACAACATGCCATTCGTTATCGTTGTACGCACTGTCGTCCGTCTCCAATTGAATTTTTTGGCTGATTAAAACTAATTTTCCTCCAACAATGGATAGTGATACTCCATTACCAAAATATTGATCAGTAGCAAACATAATTAAACCTTCCTTTGATTTAGTTTTAAATTTCAAATTCATTTGGAATAATTTTCCACTAGAGAAGTTACCGCTCTTAATGTATCCAATTTGTTTATCAGAAAATGATATCAGTCTTGCAAACTAAAAGAACGATTATGTTACTTGGTAAGGTAAACAAAAGAGAAATACGCACTTTTTCGGGACATCCAGGTATTACTCCGTACGCTTTAACATTTTGACTTAAATCGATAGGTTGACCCATAAACGTTACGTTATCAATACATCCATCAAAATCTTCATTTGTTACATCTTTAATTGTATGCTGTTGAGGATAACCACCAAAGAAGAATGTTTCAAACGATTCTATAGAATTACCGGTGACAGTGCTAGTGTCATCTTTGATGTCTTCTTCGTCTACTATAAGTCGTCCTTTTGGACCAAGTCGACTGGCACCAATTACGTGCCATTTACCATCGTTGTACAATTTAGGTGTAAACCACTTTTTAGTTTCGCCTCCCAAATTATACTGCAATGTAAATTAATTTAGGTGATAGTTAATAAGATACGGGGAGGTCCGATAAACTCCAACAGGTTTTTATTCACTAGCAAATAGTAATCTTTTTAAAATTAAATTAGACACTTTCTAATTTAATTTTAGATTGTGCTCAATGGGTCATGTAACCTAATTTTAACATTAATACTTTACCTGGTATAACACTCGGCCGTCTCGTAGTTCAAGCGATGTAAACTTTTTACCTCCTTCACTTTTTACCAAAAATAATAATCCATCAGGCGAAAACGTATTAAAACTAAGTTGTATATCTGAACGAGCTTTTAAAGAAAACGATCTGGCGTCAATAATTGCATAACCATTTCCATTGAATCGATATCCTGTACTGGGTTGTAAGTTAACTAATTTGTCTCTTCTTGCAGCGCCATGGTTATTTTCGTGACCTTCACGGAAGTTCCACAAAGAAATTGGAATTTCCCCTATAACCAAGTCCTCTATTTCTCCATCAAAAGCATTTTGTCTAACTTGGCTTTGTATTGGAAATTGTGGCGGGTAACCACCCACAAAAAGTTTTGACTGATTTCTATCTAAATTAAATATTGTATTGTGGCCTTGCAATTCCTCGGTTGCTGTAGTTAACATATCTTTACCACCAGACACTTCTTCCCTGACAATTAATTTAGCATTGTGAGCCGATCTATAAGAGGAATGATATTATTTCGTTTTTAATATTAATTATGGAGTTGCATTGTTACCTATCGATGATAAATTGATACCATGTATTACTAGCAACATATTTTGGATTTACCACACGTTGAGGTCCATTACCAACATCTATTGTAAGTACCAAGTAGCCGTTTTCTACTTCCAACGCCAAATAATCGTCCTTCAAATAAAAATATCTAGTAATTTAAATAATTCGCATCACGAAGATACACTTACAGAATTTGTTCTACGTAGATTAGTTCCTTTACCATTGCCAAGATATAACAGCAAACCGTTTGAGTCATTAGTTACAAAATATCCAGATATATAAGTTGAAGTACTGAGATCAGCTAAATTAGGTGGATTCATCAATTCTAACGTGGTATTTGGATAAAATTTAAGACCAACTTTGATTCTATTAGCGACATCCCTAGCAACTGCAATTTGTTGATTTAAAATATTAATTCTATCTTTGAGGGAATTCGATATCGATCGAACTCTTTCTTGTCTAGATGGCAATTCCTTGAGAGTTCTTTCGATAATAGGTAAATTATCATTTACGGTTTGGATCTGCTGTTTGGCTTGATTAATATGACGTTTTGTGGCTTCTAATGTATTTGGCAAATCAACGGACGATTCTTTCTCTTCCGCTAAATTTTTAAAATTGTTATGGGCAATTTCTAAAATTTTAGCAGAATTATTGACACTCTCGAGAGCTGATAATGCTGCCAAAAGTTGATTATGAAGAGAAGGTTTTTGAGGTTGCTTAAAGAAGTTTTCTATAGATTTTAAGATCTCTTCGTTCTTTTGGTGTAGAGAACGAATAGGTCTATTTTTTGCATAAGCTTCTTCAATACGAAGTGTAAGATTGTTTGTGGTTTCATTATTAGCACTTGAAAGTAAAGTGATCGATACATCGTTTGCCGACACGGTGTCTTCTGCAACTTCTGAAAGTAACGTAGCAGCATTTTTTGCATTTATTTTCGCAGAATTAGCGGCATTTTCGGCGTCGTCAACGGCGTCCACAATATTTTTGTATGCTTGAGCTGCAGCTACCGCATTTATGGAAACGTTGCGCGATTCAGTGAGCAAATTATCAAGTTGTTCAGCATGCGCAGACAAATTGGTTGCATGATCTTGTACCTGGGGTAATAAATCCATTACGATAGTTAATTCTTCAAAGTTTTTCTCTAAAGTATCGTTGAAATTATTATTTTTGACTTCGAAAGCTTTGTAATCAGTTGAAGTTCCGTTAAATAGCTTTTGAGCTTCAGTTAAATACCGCGTTGCATTAACCAAATTTACTGTTGAATTTTCCAAATCTCGTTCAATCTGATCTTTTTGATTTTTAATATTTTCTACTTTGTTCAAAACTTTGTCTTTCCTAAAAAAAAATAAATTCATTGAAAATATTAAATTGATAGGAAGTAGATAGACTATTATACATAGATAATATTATTTTATTAATTTTTAGCAAAACTAACAAAAGAGTTCAGCCAAAAAAGACATGATGCAAGGCACGAGGGCTCTGCTTAGCAGTGCACGGGCTTGGTTGTGATTAGTTATTAAAATAAAGTAATACTTTTTCAAATTTCTAGTATTAACTACAAGGAGTTTTGAAAATTTTTGCTTACGGGTCCCCAAATATTAGGGCCTCTGAGATTCCTACACTTATTGTTATTAGTTGCACCTAAGAAGCTAATCAAACAGTTTTAAATAGTAATGTTTGCATTAATTCAATATTTAACGTATCGTATTATTTTATATTGTTTGTTTTATTACAAAATAGTTGTTAATTTAATATTATTTAACATAATTAATAGAGATAAGACTAACATTGAAATTGATAACACGACAAAATAATAAATATTATCTTTTCATTTCCTTTTAAAAATATTATCGGGACGCCTATGCGCGGCGGACAAATTTAACATCTGTTTCTATTTATGTCATTTTGTGTCAATTGTCAAACAAAGAGGTTAGATTAGCGGTAATTAGTGACTCTCTTGTTAAATATTCTGTGTAAATTTTGAATTTTTAGTTATAAGATATGTTACCGACCACGGGATTTTTTAAAAATATTGATTGTCCATATTATGAAACTACGTGCGATAGGCCTTATTGTCATTTTAAGCATCGTAAAAAAAACGACGAACCAGTTGAATTACCTGCTTCAACTGAAATCCCAACATATAATCCCACTCCCAAAAGTCAATTGGCAAATGCGAGAAGTCATATTCCAATTACATATGTACCAGACTTAGCAATTAGAAAGGAACCGCACAAACCTCGGTCCACATCTTCGTATGGGTACTCGGATCAACAGCCCACTTACAAACCCACTCCATTAAGTATTTTATCTACTGGTAAATTAACAGCTACAGATGTTGAAAAAGAAGAAGCCGATGACGATTTACCAACGAGGTGTTCAACATCAAACGACGATGACGCCAACAATATTAATTTTGAAGATTTACAAATGGAATTTAGCCTCATTGATGAAATTATAGGCGAGTCTAATGTAAACGACGACGAAGATTCTAAGATCAAGGTGAAAGAAGATCATAAAAGCAAAACTAAATCAAGTGAGAATAAACATTTGTCGTCCACATCAAAATCTAAAGAGGATAAAAAGAAAAAAAATGGACACCTTAACGATTCTAAAAATTCAAAATCGCACAGCAATAACAAATCCAAATCTGACCACAAAAAGGAAAGCAAAACTGATCTTAAGCATAAAAAGAGCAGTAGAAAAGATAGAGATGAAAAACACAGGAAGGAAACGAAAGAGAAAAGTAAAAGTGAATCGAAAAAGAAGTCGGAATCGAAAGATAAATCTCACAAACATAAATCGTCGAGTTCCAACGATAAACATAAGCATCAACATACTAGTGCAACCAAAGACAAGAGCAAAGAAAAGGATAAAAGTAAAACTCATAAAAGTAAGGATATTAAACACGAGGAAAAGAAAGTCGTCAATTCAGAAGAGGCAGTAGTAATAAAATATACATCACATGTGGAAGACAAATTGGATGATTTTGACGAACAAAATGAAATTCATGACGACGGCGGTTATGATAATTATCTTAATGATTCGGATTTGGAAGAAGATCCCATGGAAGAGTGCTATAAAATTTTCACAGAATACAAGCCCACAGAACCAAAAATATTTCCAGACTTAAATCAACAATTGCAGAGTATTCCAGATACCAGCGATGCTGCTTCGACTAATAGAAAACGAATTGCCCATGATAGTGCTCAAAATGTAAGACAAGATGTGATATTAAATAAATTAAAAACAATACCCAGTGCGGCTCAAGTTATGGCTAATCGTTTGAAAATGGTACGTTTGCAATACAATGCTCAAGAACAAAAACAAGACGTGGTAGCCGAAATTAGTAGGCATTTATCCAAGAGAAGAATTGAAGAACCTGCAAGAAATGATAACAATAAAAAGCAAAAGTTGTCAAATCACGTTTCAACAAAATCAACTTCCAGCGAAAGAGTGAGTCATTCGAAATTACCTTCAAGTAGTACCAATTTGGTCGACGATATAATCAGTGGTGGTAAATCGACCAATATAAAACGAAAAATTGCTCCCGTACAGAATGTCAATTCTATTCAAAGGGAGAAAGCCAAACTGAACGAAATAGCTAGAATAAGAGCTCAAAATATAATTTCTAAAACAGCATCACAAACAATAAAACATGCGAAACGTGTAGCACATGTTCCTGATGTTTCGGTGGTAGATATACCGGAAGTTCAAGAAACTGAAAGATCAAAGTTACCGATTAATGTACGAAATAATTTTTTGAAACTCATTTTCCAGGAATGCACGAAACTGTATTTGAGTAAAGATGAAGCGCAACCAAGGGCGGTTAGTGAAGAATATAAATGTTACGAGCGTTGTTCCGCCATAGTCACTTACAGAAATTCTGCAATGTTGGCTATTAGTCGTTTGAGGAAGGAACTGCAAACGAGGGATAGCTCGGGTTTGGGACCGATAATGCCTGGAGAATGTCCCGACAATAAACAAAATCATGACGATTTTAGTGGGGAAAAGTTTTATGAGACTATAAAACGATTTGTATTAAACGATGAAGAATTAACACTTCACGGTTTCCCGAGAGAAGGAAGTGTGCACGGTAGAGCGATTATTAAAAATCAAAGGCGAACATCTCAGGTACATGTTCAGGAAGACGAACGCGTGTGTTGTAGATGTTCGAAGCATTATAGAGTTGATGAAGATGGTTTTGCGTTATATCCGGAAGATTGTTTATATCATCCTTTAAAAAAGAGAACTTTGAGGGGTGAAAGCAATTATTTGTGTTGTAAAAGTAGTTACGACATGGGGTGTGTGACATCTAGTACTCACGTTTCGGACAGTCGTTCTAGCGAGGACGAACTTGAAGGATATCAAGTTATTATGCCTCCCGAGCACGACAATGACCCCAGGAGTCATCAGGTGTTTGCATTGGACTGTGAAATGTGTTATACCACTAAAGGACTAGAATTAACAAGAGTCACAATAATTAATACGGATTGCAAAACTGTGTATGAAAGTTTAGTTAAACCATTAAATCCAATTATAGATTACAATACGCGATTTTCGGGCATCACTGAAGATCAAATGGAGCGTACTGCCACTAGTATTTTACAAGTGCAAGCTAATATTTTGCATCTGTGTAATTCAAACACCATTTTAATTGGGCATAGCTTAGAATCTGATCTTAAAGCTTTAAAAATTATTCATAGTTGCATAATTGATACATCGGTATTGTTTCCTCATAAATTTGGGTTACCACATAAAAGAGCTTTAAGAGATCTCGCTCGGGAATATTTGAAAAAAATAATTCAAAATGATGTAAGTGGTCACGATAGTGCCGAGGATGCTCTCACGTGTATGGAATTAATCAAATGGAAATTAAAGGAAGACTTTAAAGTGCGTGGAATAAAAGTTTCCTAAATTATTATGGATAACCATAAATACGTAATTTTATGTATTATTCATCGTAAATGTTACATATATATATATACTGTATTATATATTAAATATTTATAAAGCATTGTATATTTCGAAATTTTTTAATACAAAACTTATTTATTTATGTGACGTTTTTTGGTGAATTAAAGACATATTGCATAAATTTCCTTGTATATAGGAAAAGTGAGATAGAGAATAGAATTTTTACTTCTCGTTAAAGTAACTTCGTTATTTCCCGATTAAGTTAGTACCTTGATGTGTACACAACTTTTGACGTCTAATTTGCAATAATGTAAGTATTTTGAGCCAGAAGCAAGACATTGTGTGAGTGAACAGAATTTATATTTATTTCTGCTAAATTTAGTTCCCCGCCCGGGACCTCAAATAGTTCTTGAATAATACCAATTCCATTTTTTGGTATGAGATTTTTGTATTGGATTCGCAGATTTTGGCTGTTTAATTGTTAGCAGCAACTTATAATGTTTTCCACACCCAAACTATTGAAGATAATATAGGGTCCTACCTTTGAATCGATTTTGGCAACATCTTTGAGTTTTAAGAGAATTAAGTGTATTTCATTGATATTTTTTGAAGAATCATGGTAGGGTCGGTACCGCCAACTCCTTCCTTGTATTCGACTCAGAATGTTTATTTTTTTTTATGTTACAGAGTGATTGATCAAAATTATTCACTCCAATTATCAATTTCTGTTGTAGATTTTAGTCTGGACGTTATTATGAAAAATACTGAAGGCCGCTATTGATTTTGTTCAAAACACAGCAAATTCTTTGATAAAAAAAACCGTAATAAATGAACATTTTGATTATGTTTGTAGTTCTAAATTAGTTATTATTATTTAATACTAAGAGTTGAGAATGCACCTTATAAACTCTAAAAATAGTAAATTACAACTGTATGACAGTAGTGTATTCGGTGCGACAAGGAATGAAACTGCGGGTTTCTACTTGCTAGCCTGCCGGTGCGTGCCGTAAGCCACACTACTACCTTAGTCGGCACAACCAAATTAATATAAAAAAATAGACATACTATAATATATTAAATATGTAGGGATGACTAGGGTTAAGGCCGTTTTTAAACACTTTTCAATGATAAAATGTTAAATTGAGCTATGTGCAAAAATTTAATAAATGACTCAAAAGGGATCAAGTTATTTTATACATACATTTACAGATAATTGAGTCTACTTTCACTTTTATCTGTAGACCGCTTTTGGCTCAGATGAACACAAAAAAATTCTACATCAAAAACTGAAACCTACGTTTTTTGTGTAGAAATCAGAATTTTATTTACTTTAATTTTAATATGATCTATTTTAGATATAGAACATAATATGGGAAACGATCAATTTAAGAATGTAATTTTTCCACGTATATTCCTTTCACTGCGTAATAACTGGACTATGTGTTATACGAATAAGTTAATTTATAAATTTAAATAATTATAAAGTACTTACTCGCTTTTAGAATAAAGTTCTTCAGCTTCATTGGCTTGGTTCAACGCATATTGAGTGTGACCATATAGGTCTTCTATTTTATCATTAAACTGTTGTAGTTGGTCTTTAAGGTCGCCAAATTTAGAATCAACAACAAGAGCTGGCTTTTTTATTTCATATAAATTTTGCAATATTGCTTCAGCTTTCTGTAGCTGTTTGACAGCTTCATTTTCCCTGTTAGTGAGGTTGTAAATTTTTATTTGGCTTAATATGTCCTGTGCGGCTTGAAGTGCTGCGTCAATTTTTGGTCCTAAATATTAAGGATTATTGTAGAACCCGACTAATTTCACGTTATGAAACTTACCTTCTCCAGCGGAAAGGCTTTCAGCTAGAAAATCAACATTGGCGATAGTCTCTGCAGCTTCTTCTACAGCTTCTCTAATCGAGTCTAGTATAATTATAGCTTCTTCTCGAGTATTTTCAGAAGATATACTTAACTTTTTGCTGTTCGTGTTGGAATAATTAGCCTAACATAAGTTTTTTTTTGTGATTAATCAAAAAATATATACCTACTATAGTTTTATTTCACTTACGTTTCTGTTCATGTTTTCTGAATCTAATTGTAAAACTTTCACTTGTTCCATGAGGGGTAATAAGTCAAATGAACTTTGATTTAGTAGCTTAACTTTGGGTTTTAACTCGTTTAATGTATTGTTAATGTGTGCGAGTCTTTGCGTAGTAAAGTATCCAGAATCGACAGACTAAAATATAATTTGTTTTAGTGAAATTATCAAATTTTATAAATTAAAAGCTTACATCAAATTCCAAAATGTATGGGTTAATTAAACTATGAAGTTCATCTGTATTGTTCAATAAACCATGAGTGCATTTGTCACATTCGTGGCAACCAACGTTGGCCACAAATGCCCAACGATGGGGACATTGATCACATTTCTCACCGACAACACCTGGCAAACATTCGCAATGCCCGGTTTGTGCATTACAACCAAAACCACGGGAATATTCGGTGTTACAACCACAAGCTAGAGTAAAAAATTATTTGTAAAAAAATAATTTCTACTACTAAGTTGTATTCACTTACATTCACAACCCTGTTCACTATATTTCCAATATCCCGGGGCACAAACATTGCATGTTCGTCCTGCAACACCTGGTTTGCATCTACATTGGCCAGTTTCATCATCACATTGTGAACTTAGTGATGCTAATCCACAATTGCAAGGGGTGCACCCATTTCCAGAATTAAATCCGTAATGCTCAAACTCACATCTATCACATTTCTCTCCGGTGACATTCACTTTGCACTCGCATAGTCCAGTGGAATGGTTGCAGTACTGAGTACCAACTCGATCACAAATGCATGCTAAATAGACAAATCTAATTGTTATCAAAATTTAATCAGCAAGTTGAAAAACTTACGTTGACAATTTTTGGCTTGAATTGCGTCTCCGTAAAATCCAGGAGCACATAAAGAACAAGCTTCTCCGTATGTGTTATAAAGACACCGTAAACATTCACCACTGACTGTGTCACAAGAACCATGCTCAGTTGTATTAATATTACCAGAACATCGACATGGTTTGCAATAATCTCCTGTAAATTTTCGAATTACATAAATTAAAATTTAATCAAATAAAATAACGTTTTGAAAAAGTAATTTAAAAAAATATGCAAACCTAAATTATCAGGTCGTCCATAGAATCCAGGACCACAAGCTTGACATTGATAACCTACATATCCTGCATTACATTCGCAACTTATTCTTTCACCATCGGCACTCAATTCACAAGAATTTGCAAAACTATAGGAATTTAAAAATGTAAACTCAAAATAGTTCAAGATCTCATAGAAGCTTACTTATTAGACGGTACTGGCAATGGACAGGCACATATTAAACAATCGCCGGGAGTTCCTTGTAGCGCATTCCCATGATAACCCACAGCACATTCGTTACAATGGTCACCTCTTGTATTATGTCTGCAATCCTAGAAGCGAAATGAATAAATTTTTAAGTCAAGGTAATTTCCAGTTATGTAAAACTTACAAAACATTTTCCTGTGTTAACGTCGCAATCGGTAGCATGGCCATTACACTGACAGGGTACACAATAACCGCCATGAGGTCCTGAATCAATTCTATAATATCCCTCGGAACAGTACTCACAAGATAGACCGTCATATCCTGGCGGACATTGACATTGTTCAACTGATAACGCATGAACAACTGAAGTTGCATTGGAATGGAGATATTTCCTTGGTATCGAGTCGTCCATATGAACGTGTAACAATCTGTTAAATTATCAATTATATTACTGAAATTGGCAAACAAAATAGTGTAAATTTCTTCTCGATGTTTTCTAATCCTACACAACTTGACAATTTTCTGGTAAAATTTTTTTATCCCTAACTTAAATTAGTATTAATCGTTTACGTGATAACATTTGCAATATTTAAATGTGAAGAAAATTCTTTTGAATTTTGAATGTTCCTCTGTAGCTTATTACGAAAATAGTCAAGTTCTATAAGCCAAGATAAAAAAAAACAAGATAGTCTAAACATACTTGGTGGTTACACTTTCTGACCAATATGTGGCACGTATGTATATTCCACGTAAATTTTGTAGCACTACCATAATGTGTTCTCTTCGAGCTTGATTTCCATTGGGCAATTGGAAATTGGATTCAACCAATTGTAAAGAGGCCATATATTCTACAGCAGGAGGTGGTTGTTCATCCCCAACATACACTAAATAGGTACCACTTCCTTCTAATATTACATCTGAACGAGGTAAAGCTTTACCTACACAAATAGATCAAATATTAAGTAAATAATTCTCAAGCTTTCATTTACAAGTTACCGGTTGTTCCGATAGTATAAAAAATGCTATAATTAAGGAATCCTCCATAAGCGGTTATTTTTGTTCCTAAATACGCATCGGGTGCAGCAAAATATACAACTTGATTAGTTATATTTTCTCGTGTAAAATCAGCGCCAATTGTAGTTCCTTTCTCCACTTCGTCAATAGTCATGTTTAATGGTAAAACCTCTAATTTTAAACTTTCATTTACTGCAACAAGTTTCCAGTCCTCCATAATTGTAAACGAAACTTGCACAAAGTTCGAACTAATGCAACGAGATGTTTTACCGAAACAGAAACACTCGGTACATCCTTCATTATTTGTGCTTTGTAAATTGAAACTTCCTTCTTTACAAAAGTTACAAATTGGACCGGTGACAAACTTCTTGCAGAAACATTCAGCAGAAGCTTGATCACAAATTTTATCGGTTGTGCCTCGAAGGTCGCACTCACATGGCTCACAGTGAGGAAAAACAAAATAACCAGCTTGACAAGAGTCACATTTACGTCCCACAATATGCTTTTTGCAACTGTTAATTTAGAAAACAATCAAACCACAATTTAATAATTATACTTCATACTTACGAACAAGAACCATTATATAAATTACATTCTAAGGTTTTGTCCACACCCAAAGCATCGCACTCGCATCTTTCACATCCAATAATTGGATCGTATCCATAAGTGTAATTTTCACACTTATCGCAAAGTTCACCAACCACGTTGGTAGGACATATGCAACGACCTATTCAATAGGAAGTAAAATTTGTTATCTAATTATAGTGTCATAGGAAAATTGAATTACTTACCTGTAGATGTTTCACAAAGTGCTGTAGAAGGACAATGACATTGTTTGCAATCTGGGAATCCATAATAACCAGTTTTACATGCTTCACATCTTTGACCGATTATGTTATCTTTGCAGGGACATTGTCCTCCGAATTTGTCACATTCGAAACTTGTAGAGCCATCATAATCACACTGACACGGCAATGCGCCGTTATTATGAGCCGCAGTTATTGAAAATACGGAGTCACGACAAAATCCTAAAAAAAAGAATATTTGTTCAGCACGATGTTAAAAGATTTGATCGAGCAAAAACAACCTTGGCGAGTAGTGTCAATATTAAAATGATTGCTTCCACATGTTGAAATAAATTCGCCAGTTCGGTCCAAGTTATCTTCTTCCAAAATTGTTGCCGTGTAAAAATCGCTGGGCACCATCAACAAGTAATCAAGAAACACGCCTTTATGACTTGGACCCTGTAAAAGAACACTTTTCTTGTTGGATATAATTATTTATTCAAATATAAACCTTTGAAGAAACTACAAAATTTTCTGTGAAACTGAATTTAATATTTCCTCCGTTTTCAACAATCAGAGATCGACATCCAGATTTTGATGGACAATGCTTTATTGGAAGTTTAGCTTCATAAAATTTTCCGTTATGTACAATTACGTCCAATTGGAATTCTAAAAAATAGATTAAAACCATACACATTAAAATTATTATGTTCATTCACCTGAAAATTCAGGTTGAAAGTATTGCACTATAAGAACATAAGATCCTGGTTCGTTCACTTTTCCACGCAAATCCACCAAGTTTTCTTGTGGATTTAAATGAAAATAAGGGCTTCCTTCTGTAGAACCATCTTGTTTAAATTGAACTTTTTTGGATTCTGGTGAATTTGGATACGTGGAAGAAATACATTCTTTATCTCTACGAATGCATACCGGTTGCGGTTTTATAAAATCTAACGACCATTCCTCTATGGGGATTGCTACCACGGAATGAATTCCAACATTTGCATTTACACCCTTCAATTTAAAAAAATTAACCAATATTTCAAACAGGTTCCGGTGCAGACAAGTTGCGTTATTTTAACACGTTCGCGGACAAAGCGGCATATGCCGCTCTATGTCCTGGGACAAAGCGGCATTTCCCGCTCAAGTTTCATAACGTTTGAACGCAAAGATAAAGTAGTGTGTTTCTGAATTCCACTCTATTTTGTTAGGTGTCCGCGAACGTGTTAACAGACTATAGTACCTATTTAAATGAAGTATAATTTCCTGGATAATACGGGTTAAGTAGTTACAACTTGTAAAAACAACACAATTTGCCCACTTTGCATAAAATATTATTAAAAGTACCTGCAGGTGAACACTAATTAAGTTGCCATCCACTAGATGAACTCCAACATTGCTTTGCTTATCAGTTACAATTTGTCTACATGCCGTTGTGTACGGACATGAATATAAAATCACTCGTGAAGTTTTCTTTCCATTTTGGGCAACAGTATCCACAATAATTTCGTGCGTTGTTTGATCATTCAATGGTGTGATATAATCAATAACAATAACGTAACGTCCTGGTTTACGAACAGTGATATTATAGGTGATATCAGGTTGTGCTTTGTTAAGTAAAGGAATTCTATTGGAAATTTGTAATTGATGAAGATGCTGCAAATGTAACAATTATAAAAACACCTTTTAAAATTTTAAAATTTTACCTCGTAATTGTCATAAAATTCTCTGACAGAATCGATGCTATCACCATTATTTACGTAACCACCACTTCCCCAGCTCATATCAAATGATGAAGTATTGGGATAACTGTAATCACGACATAATTTATTCTGTCCAATTACACATGGTTGCTCAACTTTTTGGTTTAAAATGGTAGCCAAATAAAAATCTTCAGGAAGAAGAACAAAATAATCCTTTAAAGTAAAAATTTTTAGTAAAACTTCTAAACGGTTTCCGCTTTTTGATAACTTACGACAAATAAATTTTGGTTCGATTGAATGCTAACACTCCATCTTCCAGGATTTATAACAAGAGCATTTCCTGCACCAGAAACTGTTACGTATGTTGGAACTGTACTGGTTTTAAATTGAACATTAATTGTTTGTTCGTTATCGCTAGGGCTTTCGGGAGTTATTTTAATAGTTCCAGTTACAAGCTCGTGATTTAAATTTATGTATCGTAAAACCATGCGATAAAGTGAAGGTTTATAAATGTATACGTCTTGAAGAATTTCGTTCTAAATTAAAAAATAATTTATTAAAAGAAATCATAAAACGATAAAAAGTACCTGAAGTTGTGAAAACACTGCATATCCTTTCCAAGAATAACCTGGGAAAACTGCTTCATCGTATGCATATCTAACAGGTGTATTTGCAGGGGTATGACCATCTTCCACTTCATATTGGTACTGATATAAAGTAGGGAAATAATGTGCCTTTAATGGTTCTTGACATGTTTTTCCAGTCACTCTTGAATGGCAAGGACATTGGCCAGATATTTTATTACAAACGGGACTAATTGAACCACCAATATCGCATCCGCAATCTAAAAGAAAATATTGTTATGTTTCTTTATTGAAAATATTTGCTCCGCAGATTTATACCTATGCATCCAAATAAGTTATTTTCTTGAAGATTGAAAGTTCCATCGGAACACTCAGAACAACCTCTTGCTACCACAGAAGGTTTGCATACACACTGTCCACTTTCACTATCACAAACACCTATTCCACCTAACACACCAGCTGGGTTACATCGACAATCTTCACAACCTTCTGGATTATTAAGATGTAAATTCCAATATAAAGGTTTGCATTTGTTACATATGCGCCCTTCAACGCGCTCTTTACATCGACACAATTCACCTGCCGGTACTGAACCACAACCTGCAAACGCTGCGACCACTCCAGCAGGATTGCAATTGCATTCTACAAAAGCAAAAATGGTAAATTTTGTAATTAAGAAATTTATTGAAAATTTACGCACCTTCACAACTAGGAAAATTGTAAAAACCTTCCTTGCATACATTACATTGATTTCCATCAAAGTTGTAGTTACATTGACACTGTCCATTATGATCGCAAGATGTACCATCAGATCCGTGGCTATCACAATTACATGCTGTAAAGTCATTTAATTAAAAATTGAAAGTTTACAAAAAACTTTAGTTGACCTTAATCGATAAGAATAAAAATTTATAGTAGAGGAATCTAATGTTCATTGTCGTATGTTTAGAGTGATGTTGTGGAAACATATTTATAGATTATTTTAAACGCAATGCCTTGACCATAATTTTTTTATTATTAAAATTATATAATAGCTACCAACCTAAACATTCTGGAAATTGATAATATCCAACACTGCATTTTTCACAAGTGCGACCACCAAAATTATCTAGACAACGGCAACTGCCACCTATATCACATACAGCAGATGCCGATCCCATCAGACTGCAATTGCAAGGTTTGCAATCTGGATATCCATAATATCCGCTTATACATTCATCACATCTTTCTCCACCATATCCCTGCTTACATAAACACTTTCCTGAAAGTTTGTCGCATATTTCTGGAATAGTTCCTCCTGTATCGCAGCTACAAACTAATTTGACATTCAATAATTATTTATCTTTCTATTTGAAAATTCTAATCGAATGGACTTACATGTACAAGATGGATAACTATAGTAACCATTTTTGCATTCATCACATTGTTTACCAGCGTAATTGTTTTTACACGTACAGTTTCCAGATTCTTGATCGCAAATACTTGAAGTTGAACCCAATGTGTTACACTCACAAGCTGCAACAAATAAATCATACAAAATACTCTATACGGCGTATACGTATTATCAATACGTACGTTTGCATTCAGGAAATTTATAATATTGTTCTGCACATTGTTTACAATATTCACCACCATAATTATATTTGCATTGACATTGACCGTTATCAGGTTCGCATTGAAAACTTTCTGTACCATCTAAATAACATTCGCAGGCTTTACAATTTGGAAAATCGTAATATCCATAACTGCAACTGTCACAATTAGGAGATGTGAATTGTTTTTTACATTCACATACACCCGTGACCTCTTCGCAATTTCCAGTTGAAAAGAAATCATCACATCGGCAAGCTAAAACATTACACAAATATGGAAAACATATAAAATCATTCAAGTCATTGCTTACGTTGGCACACATCCGTTTCGTTCCAATATTTATTTCCAGGTCTGAAAAATTTGGACTGACATTTATTACAATTAATTCCTTCCGTATTGTGTCTACAGTTTTTGCAAACGCCACCTCCTTCGTAATTGCCATGAATGTCAAGAGATAAATGCTGTTGATCAACTTCAGCGTCATATAAGCATTCATTACTATGTTCAAAACAATTACAGGCTAAAATATAAAAATTGAGTGTTAAAGGTGTAAATAGTAAATAAGTAGAGTTAGTAGGTAAGTAGTCGAAGATTACTGTTTTAACTACCCGAATAGTAATTAAATTTATATGTTGTATCTGCTTTAGCTAGAAATTAGGTAGAGTACGCAGCGAATCAAGATACTTACGTTCGCAAATAAATGGTTTATAGCTTTTAGACTGTTTCCAAGCTTTTTGTTGATAACCGGAACAACAAGTTTCACATTTAGCTCCACATGTATTGTGCTGACAGCGACATAACAAAACATGAGGATTTGCAGCATCTTGAATATCGCAAGTATCTGCATGACCATTACACATACAACGCCCTCCAATACTAATATCTTTAATCGAATAGAAATACTAAAACAAAAACGTTAAATAGAATTTTTCAACTATATTATATAATTCTTACTCTTCTAGTAACTGTGGGATCCTGACGAGCCACCGACATAAGATGACCTAATAAATTCTTCGTTCTTAAAAACCTAAAACGAACGTTAGTTGCTCTAGTCCATTCTTGTAAAACGCTGGAATTGAAGTAGTGATTAGCAGACGGACGATTATTTAAAAGAGATATTGGAATCTAAAAATTAGATTGGATTAGATATAGTTTATTATTCATTAAACAATGTAGCATTTACTTCTCCTCCTTCTAAGGGAACAATTTTAGAATATTCCGTGGAACATACGACGGAGTCGTCTTTGGTGATAGGCTGAAGACTTTCGCTCCCAAAATGCGTTTCACAATCCACTTCTGAATCTGAGAAATATTGCCAAGGAACGTAAGTTTGACCGTAATCGGCAGACTTTTCTAAAATCCATAATCCTGGTCTAGGTGAATTTCCCATTCTCATGTATATGTAAGCTACGTGAAATTCCTAAATATAAAAAATATAAGGTTAAAAAATTTTACTAAATAATAAAAAAAAAAATAGAAGTGGATAATTTTTTTTAGCAATTAATTAAAGCTAAATATTGTAACGAAATTTTTTGTAGTAAATTTAATTACTTAAAAAATTGAGTTTTAGGTGACCCCTTCCAACTTTTCTCAAAATTTCATGTTTTTGAGACCGATGAAAAACGCATTTTTGTGTTTTTTCAAATGTTTTTGACCATCCCTTCTTGAGGTATAATTTTTTTTCAAATGCTCGTAACTTGGCGAAAGATGCACTAATCCGATCGCTTGTGTTTTGAAAATTCTCGATTTTGAATGCGCTTTCAATAAAAAAATATGATTTCGATTCAAATTATTGCGTTCATGGTTAATTTTTTGTTTTATACAAAAAAAGTTATTTTCGAGATGTAGGTATGACCCCTTCGATTTTTTTGAAAAAATTCTTAAAAGAATTTCAATTAATATAAAAAGTATTAAATCTAGTTTGATAGTGGGTAAACATTTATTTCAAATTTTTTTTTTAATTCGAAAATTGAAATTGTTCTAAAATTTAGAACTTTAGAAATGCCCCATACATTCATAATTCTTATTTGATATAAAATTTATATAAACTATGAAATCATACAAGATTCATATACAAATGTAACATCCTTTGATAATTGATAACAAATGTGTTTATCAGCACTAAACATTAGAAACGGAAATACACCCACCAAAGATTTTTTGAGTACTAGCTAACATTAAAAATAATTTACTAATAATTATTAATTTTATTGAGATTGTTTCAGAAAAACAGAACTGTCGATCTTAGCAAATATTGGTAGTTAGGTACAAGGGCAGTGATAGGGGGAGGGGGGGGGCATGGCTCCCTCCGAACCAACATATTATATTATAACCTTTTAAACAATAATGTCGTTAATATAATAAATATTTAAAAATATAAAAAAATTATTCAAACATAATTTATAGCTTAACTGCAGTGCCGCCTGGGTTGTGCATTCCGACAGATAAAAATAAAATAGCTGAAGTGTAGAGAAAATAAATGCTGAGATAAAAATAAATAATAACTTATTAATTATATTTATAAAATATGAACGATTTATTCACCATATAATAATAATTATTTTTAATAATATAATACAAGGTATTTACACTTGGTGAACAAAATTAATTTATCACGAAAAATATCGAAAGCAATTTAAAAGAAAGAATTGATTGTATTGGCTGAAACAATTCGGCTATTCATTAGTACATAGTACTTTAATGTTTATAGCTTATTTTTAAGCATGAATTAGTAATGTGACGAATAAAAATTTGAAATTAAAATCTTCAAAAATGCAACATTTTTATTAAATATCATTTTGAGAAATAAATAAGAAAATTTTAAGTGACAGTTTTACTTAAATATTAATCATTATATTACGATAAACTGATAACAATAAAATTGTTGATTATTCTTCAACATTTTTTAACTTTATAATAATAATTTATAATATTTTTATAGTCTCTATAGGAGTAATATTTTTGAAATAATTTGGTAAGCATTTGGTACTTTTTCTTTTTAATGTTCAAGATATTAAAATAATTTTTTTATTATATTGCAGTTAATTGATTCATTATGATTCATTGTCAACATTAGAAAAATATTTTGTATTATTGACCTCTGAAAGCAACGTTTTATATTTGACTATTATCCATGCAGGAACTCTTGACTTTAATATAATTATTGTTCTCTGAAAAGGTCTAAATGTCTCAGAATTTAAACATCTGCTAACCACATGGTAACGTGGTCTGCTCTATAGTTAGTATACATAACAAAGTGAAAAAATTGTATAAAAATTTAAAATTGGTTATTTTAAAATTTTTGATGGTATTTATACGAATTTAAATAATTATTATCATTTCTTACTATTAATTAAATAAATTAAATTATTAGTTTCCTGGTGAACTATTATAAATTTTTCACACTGATTTGTTACGGTTTTCAAGCATCCTACAATGTCTATTTAAAATTTTACGTAATAAAAAGTGTGAAAAATTGAAAAACAAGTTTGCCCAGATATAACCCGGAAAAAATGTAAACGTCTGGTTTTCAGTTTTCAAAGTAGACTTCAGTGCCGGATTAAGCCAGCGCGGGGCCCATAGCAAATATTACTAAGAAGCCCCTAGGTTTTGCATGATATTAGAAAATTAAATATGTACAGTGAGTCGAATAATAACTCGGACACGCAGTAATATTGCATTAATTTCCTTGTAATTCCATTATTTAAATAGAAAACAGCGGTGTCAAGTTACTATTTGATAAAGTATCCCTTAAAGTAACCAAACATACAAAAAAAATTGTAAAAATATTAACAACAACAAGAATGCTAATGTTTAAACAATTTAATACTAGAAATGATAGTCGAAAAATAACTCGGACAGTAACGTTAGTTTTGTCAGTTACCAAAAGTGTTTTATTTTTTAAATATTTTTTTGGGTACCCTTACGTCTTATAACCCCATCCAAACGTTTGGGCCTATTTATTGATAATTTTTTGTAAATAGTCTTACCAATAAGGGCTCATTCTTCTTGCAAGCGACAAATTAACTATTTTTTACTGCTTATGGCTGTTTTTTTTATTGTTCTGTCCAATTCACCCCATGGATTTTTTGTGGGATTAAGGTCAGAGGACTGAGAATGCCGATGCATTTACTTGAGGGTATTTATATTACAAATATTCTATAAATAAACGTGATTTATGTTTAGGATCGTTGCCTTCATAATATTCGAATGTCCTTTGTAGGCCCATTTTCGTAGCTCTTGCTACTAAATTGCCCTGGAAAAGTTGCAAATACTTAAACTTGTTCATAATACCGTCTATTAGGACCAAGTTACCCATTCTATTGGTGAAAATACAACCCCCAAACAATCATATTCTCACCGTCATTGCTTTATAGCACCGCTTAAATTTTGAGAATCGAGCTCCGTAGTTGGTTTACGATCGACCATCGCTGAACTATCGGACCTAAAATTGTTATAGTTGCTAATGAAAGCAACTGCAACATTTTTTGGTCCAATGGACTGACAGAGTTAATACAGAGCTCAATTATATAAGAATTTGCAGGAAACAGTAATGCACGGAGTTGGAGATGTGATAGTTTAGGGGTGTATGTGGACAAAGGGGCGGGTAACTTGGTTGTACGTGGTTGTAATAGACGATATTATGAATAAGTTTAATGGTGCGATTCTCTAACTATTATATTATAGAATGTTACGCTAACATTATGTTAACAACATAGCTCTGTAAAAACTTTCATAACATACTGTTATAATGTTGCGAAAATTTCAATTCTGTAAAGTGCACTGTTACGAAAACTGTAATAATGACATTAGAATTGCGTTAGAAATGTATGTTATATAAAGCGCATGCGCAGTTCGATTTTTATTAGTTTATGCAATATCATGTCGTTTTATTCTGAAAATATTTTGATTTTTTGCAGCAATTTGTTAATAAATCGAACTCTCTTTAATTCGAAATTTTGTTTAAATTGAAGTTATTTATTTGGCACGTGCAACCGAATAGAATAGAGGATTTTGCGCCGTGTAAAAGTTATTCCCAAAATTGAATTTTTTAATTCAAATTCTCTTTAAATCAAATCCAATGTTGGACATTGTAACTCAATTTACATGTAATTCGCCTTTCTATAAATACAACTTAACGTTAATAAAAGTGATAATAGTGAAAAATCGGATTCAATGCGCAAGTTTTGTTCAACCACGTTGTTTTGGGCCAAAGATATTGACAATATTTCATTTGGGCGGAGAGCGCGAACTCCAAACAAAAACTGCCACTAGCAGCCCGAAGATACAAACCACCAGGAAAGAGAAGCATAGGCCGACCGAGGAAAAGATGGGTGCCGGAACAGGCAACATAGCCTAATCCATGTAGCGAAGAAGAAGAAGAAAGAGGGGAAAATTCTACATAAGATAGTGTAATGTTGAAGAAATCAAGTAATTATTGGAAGAGTGAAAGCTAAAAGCATCCGAAAATTTTGCTAATTTTGTACCAGCTAAAGTTTGGCAACAAAGCTGGTGTCCAATCCAAAATGTTTAGGATGTAGAAAAATATTATACAAAGATGCACATTTTCTTGCACTACATAATCATGCAAATATCATCAAAAAAGGTTTAGGTAGAGAAGAATAACAAGGGAAAAACCAAGGCAATATAGGCCGTTTGGAGGAATTTCAGGTTCTAAAAACAATACGCGGAGTTTGGTTAATTATCATTGGCCGGTCGCGCCACTAATAAAATTCAACTCCGCCCAAAATCATATAAAAGGGGATGCTTTCTCGAATATTTTTTAGTGATTTCCAAACTTTAGCGATTTGGCGCAAATAATATAAGAAGCTGTCAAGTTTATGGAATCATAACAGTGCGTAACATGACCTGTAATGTTAACGTAAAATTACAGTGACTGTTAGCACTAAAATGTTAGTAACATTAGGGTAACATGTATGTAATTATTTACAGAATACCAATTTATAACATTTATGTAATCTTACAGCGTAACATAACTATTATAGAATGTTATGAGTTACAGAATCGCACTATAAGTATTGGCAGCATTTTTAAAACAATTTAGTAGCAAGAGCTACGAAAATGGGCCTACAAAGGACATTCGAATATTATGAAGGCAACGATCCTAAACATAAATCACGTTTATTTATAGAATATTTGTAATATAAATACCCTCAAGTAAATGCATCGGCATTCTCAGTCCTCTGACCTTAATCCCACAAAAAATCCATGGGGTGAATTGGACAGAACAATAAAAAAAACAGCCATAAGCAGTAAAAAATAGTTAATTTGTCGCTTGCAAGAAGAATGAGCCCTTATTGGTAAGACTATTTACAAAAAATTATCAATAAATAGGCCCAAACGTTTGGATGGGGTTATAAGACGTAAGGGTACCCAAAAAAATATTTAAAAAATAAAACACTTTTGGTAACTGACAAAACTAACGTTACTGTCCGAGTTATTTTTCGACTATCATTTCTAGTATTAAATTGTTTAAACATTAGCATTCTTGTTGTTGTTAATATTTTTACAATTTTTTTTGTATGTTTGGTTACTTTAAGGGATACTTTATCAAATAGTAACTTGACACCGCTGTTTTCTATTTAAATAATGGAATTACAAGGAAATTAATGCAATATTACTGCGTGTCCGAGTTATTATTCGACTCACTGTATATGTGTAATATACAGACGAACTGAGAACCTCCTCCGTTTTTTGAAGTCGACCCTGCGCCAAGAGTAGAAAATGTTTAGCTTGTAAAATTTCGGTCTAAATTTCTTTTTATTTCAGATTTATCTTTGAAATATTTTCTACTCTAGGTGCGTAGCATTTGCTACATCTGCTATATGGCTAATCCGGCAAATTAGCATTTACCGATTTTTTAAAAGTATTGGTATTTTGAAAAGTACCTTAAATATCCTTGAGGTTCGCACGAATTTCAGGTATTTTGAGTGATCTTTTAAAAAATCAAAACCCATAAATGTAATTAAATTAAATTATTTGAAGCCGAATTGGAAGGGCGGCCCAAAGTAAAAATTATTCCAGATATATATAATAATTATATATTCCTATATTTTGATGTGAAATTTTGTGCATTTTAGTTTTGAATTTAACAACATCCTATACATAATATAGTACCTATGTATATTTATAATTTTATGTAGGTCTGTACTTACAACTATAAACATTACGTAATATTATTATGTTACGTAATATTTTGTTCCTAATTTGGTATAGAGAACATGATGTTTAAAAAATATCTGAACATTTGATTAAAAGTAATTTAGTAAAAATTATTATTTTATAGATTAAACTCAGTTTTATTAATCTCATCAGGGACGGATTAATCATACTCAGCTCCTCAGGTCAAAATCTATTCAAAATTTATAACAAAAATTCTCAGGTCAAAAATTATTTGTTATAGCTATCAGTGGCGGCCCGTGACATTTTTCAGTGGGAGGGCACAAAATAAAAAAATAGTTTTTAAAATATTTATTTATAATGAAAATCTATCCTTCTATTGTTTTGGGTTTTGAGATGGGAGGGCACTTGTCCCTGTGCCCTTTATGACAAGCCGCCACTGATAGCTATTACCTATCCAGGGACGGTTCCAAGAGAAACTTTTCTTGGGGAGCAAGCCTCAATTTGCCAACTCTGTCGATGTATATTTGGTATTTCAACTCCCTTTTTTAGCATTTAAACTTTTGGCTTTTTGCCAACTCATACGTAATTTTACCAACTTTGCCTAATTTTCACAAACATTGGGGGGAGGCTCCCACCCCCTATGGAACCGTCTCTGTACCTATCTTGTAATTTACATATGAAAATTATAAATATAATTTAAGAAATTTAAATTATGATAGGATGCCGCTTAATTTTTTTCTAGTGGTAGTTTTCCCACAAAATAATAGTAATTTGTGTAATGGAAAGCACCACGAACCCTCAAGCCTATTGCTAAAATATGTTGTGCGGATTTCCACTTGACATATTTAAGCAACTTGCCAATTTTTTTCCAGAACTTAGACGTCTTTCAAACAACTTTAAATGTTGCGAAAAATTTTGCTTACTCTTTTAGTAAAATGCGACTTTCCGAACAAAAACCGAAATACCTGCACTTTTGTAGGTAATTGTATATACTGCCGCGCCGCCGCCCTAAATGTATAAATACGAGCAAGATTGATTAGCATTGCAGTGTTCATTTTCTGAACTAGGTTAGAAAATATTTACTTTCTGCAAGATCCTCCGATCAGCTCTCATAAAACATTACCGTGGAGAGAAGAATCGTGGGGTAAGTCCGGTGTACAAATGAAAAAAAATCTGATGAAATCCGGTGTACAAAAAATTAAGTTGCCATTCTCTTTCTCCCCTCGACCATTGTTAGAATACATAAATTGAACGGAAAGTTTCTACTTTCCGAACGTTTTGAGAAAAAAGTAATTTTTTAGCTTCCTCCTAAAAAAATAAAAATACACTCACTCACCTGGCCCAAATCAATGGTCAAATTCACTTCATTGTACTTCATTCCTCTAGATAACGGAGGACTTTGCCACCAGGATTCCATGCCGTCCACAGCAAATCGCGGTGGATGCATTTTATCAGGATTTGTAGGATCGCAATAATCGCAATACTAAAAAAAAAATACAATACATTACTGGATTGAAGTAAAATGTTTATATATATTTTTTTAGAAAACCTGTACATAAAGCTCATAGTGTCAAACAATATGATGAAGCTTATACACTCGCTAATTTTTTATATTTAATAGAACTTGATATTTAATAACGTTTAATTATAAGTAATACGATATGTATAAAAAAATTGAGAAAATTATTACGAGGTTGATATAATAATATTATAATAATAAAATAATATATTTGCACTCGACTCATACGTTTTTTTAAATATTTTATGTTACTAAAATTTTATCTTTCGCTGTCGTTGACATTTACATAATTCAATTTTAAAATATTTCAAGCATATTATTTAGTTTTCAAGTGCTTTTATATTTTTAAAATTGAAATAATTTAAATTTTTAAATATTGTGTTTGAAGATAATTGTATGTACTCGAAACGTGACACAAATATAAAAACAAATAGTACGAATAGAGTGCAAATATCTTATTTTATTATATAAAAATGGTCGGGTCAAATGTTTAGTATTTTTTAATAAAAAAAGCATGATATAATATGTATCTACATATTAGAAAATATTATATAATTTTTATTATATAATAATAATTTTTATTATTATTAGTAGTAAAGTGTTCATTCCTCTCTTGGTCATTAAGCTTAACTATATCAAGAAGAAGCGATACACATTTATAGCTTGTTATAAAAATAACTTTTTAACCCTTTCGTGATGGATGACGTATAAGTACGTTATCTGAAAGGGACGCCACCGATCGGATTATTTCCTATTTTTATTTGAAATATTGTCAGAAAAGAGTTAAACAAAAAAGATATAGGAAAACAAAATTGGTATTATTAATCCAAGATGGGCTAAACAAATTTTAGGTGCCACCCCCATGGTAACCCAGCTGGTTTGAGTTTTGTTTTGTACCGACCCACATGAAAAGCTAGGTCACCGTCAGTGGCGTAGCTAGATGGGAAAGAACCTCGGGTCAGAAAATAAACTAATAAAAAATGGTAAAGTGGAGGATTTATTTTAGGTGTTGAGAAAGTTGAAATTAAAAGATTTCAGCGAGGAAGTGGCCACCTGAAAATTTGTTGTCCCACCTGATTTTCATGACATTTAACAATGCATTTATGCCGTACAAATTTTTGTAAGAGGGCAAAACCAGACAAACTCATTCAATTTTAAGGTCGGAGAAGGTGGGAAATAAAATATGGTTATCGGAATTTTTCGTAGAATTTACGAGAAATTAAATGGAATTTCTGAGGATTTTTTGTAGTATTTTTAGGATTTCGTAACAACTGAGAGAGAATTTTTTTAAATATGAGGTATTTAAACGAAATGCGGACGCCCCGCAAGAAGCATGCACCAGTTTGTCCTATACCAGGTGCGATCACGCGGGCTTGATCCCTTATGCAGAATACTACTTCATCTGTTTCGGATATTGGCTACCATCTTGACTATTTATTTGACTTATTCGTCGTTGCTCGGAAGAGCTCCGTGGTCGTCATGGAGTACCATGTTTTTGGAATTTTCAACCAGGATATTCTTTTTTTGCCTACACTTCTTTTTCCAGCTATTTGGCCTTGTAGAATGCATTGTGGCAGTTGATATCTACTTCCATTTCGCATTATATGGCCGAGATACTTCAAATTCTAATTCTTTACCAAGTTGATAATTTCAAGATCTTTCTTCATTCTGTTGAATATCTCTCGGTTCGTCACATCTTCCACCCACGAAACGCTCAAGGTTCTTTAGTTTAGCCACACCTCAAATGCTTGCAGTTTCTTTGTCGTCGTCTCCGTCAACGTCCAAGCCTTCACTCCATAGAACACTACAGGAAGAACGTGGCATCTCAAAATTCCGTTCTTTGTTTCTATCGTTAAGTTATAGCTCTTAAACAGCGCAGACATTTTAATGAACATAGACTTCTTGCTTTCTCAATGCGACACTTAATTTCTTGGGGATGATTCCACTGTTCATAGATGATGGTGGTATGTGTATCTACTGACTCTTTCTATTGTTTGATTGTTGACATTTAGTTGGCAGTTTGTGATGTTATTCTCACTAATAATCACAAAAGTCTTTTGCAAGTTAATATCCAACCCATATTCACTGCACTGAACCAAAAGCTGTCATAATATATTCAATTAAAATTCAATGAACTAAAATTCACAATATTTATGAAAATTTTCATAGTATTAATGAAAGAAATTCATAATTTTTATGAAATTTGTATTTAAGCATTTTTATATTGTTTTAATAAATTCCTTCATTGCATTTATGAAAGGTTTTTAAATGAGTTTATTGGTCGAAATTTTTTTTTCGGTGTGCTAATTTCGCTCTCCTTTTTAATTAGTTAATGTAGTCCCAGTGTAATATCCGCTAGGATCACTGTATCGTCAGCATATCATATACGTATTTAGTTGTTCACTATTCAATACTATTCCCACGTTAGTCCCATCAAGTCTCATCTATATTCGGAATAGAAGTTAGCAACAGAGGCGAAAAGACACATCCTTGTCTCACTCTTCTCATAATGCTTACTTCCTCTGTCTACTCTCCTTCCACACGTATCACTGCTTCTTGGTTCCAGTAGGTAGAGGTTTGCTATTATTCTTAAATCCTTTCCATCCAGCCCAATTTTCTTCATTTTCCCATGCCGAACTATATCAAAAGCTTTCCGATAGTCTACAAAGCAAACGTACACATTACAGTTCATATCTCATCTGCAGCGTTGGATTAACATTTGTAAGCAAAAAAGAGCAAAATAAGCAGTATTTCTTCTTCGCAGAGTTTATGTATTCGTCTGTGTATGATTTTCAAAAACACCTTTAAAAAATGGCTCATCAGGCTCATCATTTCTCACACTTCCTGGCACTCAGTTTTTTCGGTATAGCTACAAACTCCGACTTCAGCCACTTGTATGGTATATTGGCGCTGTTAGTTATACAACCAGTTAAATATTCTTGTTATCTATCTCATTCAATCTTTGTCCAGTAAATTAAAAGTCTCCCTGAACTTGGTGCGGTTTTGGGAACATTCCGTCTTTCATTTGTTTAACCCCTAGCTGCCACACTAGGGTCAATCTGACCCCAGCTGACATCAAATTCAATTTGAATATTTTTATCAAAGGAAATTTGTATTTGTGGTGCCATCTGTCGTTAGTTTGAGAATACCCCTAATCGAAAAATTTTTTTTTACATTTTTGGGATCACCGTGTTCAGAAACGTAAAGATCTGTAAAAAATAAAAAATAAATTTCTGTGTCGGTCTGTTAGTCGCCAGATTTTGTCCCTCGATTTATTCCTGAACCATCCAACCAATCAGGACCAAATTTGGTATGGTAGTGGGATTTACGGTAGAAAAGTGAAAATAACAAGAAAATGATGCAAGACTTTTAAAAGCGATTTTGTCTTGTGATAGGTTATTTTAAAGAACTTGAAAAGTTATATCCAGAATAGGTGAAATTAACTTTCTACTTGTCATCTGTCAAAAATTACAAGTTGACAAAGTTAAAACTTCAAGAGTAAATAACTCCTGAAGTACTGAAAGGATCTCAACCAAATTCGGTATATAGGAACATTGCTCCCAAAGGACTTGACAGCATATGGAATTCTTTGATAAAAATCAGGAATGCAATATTAAAAAAATAATTAATTGTTTTTGCGAAAACTTGAAAAAAGTTATTGTCCCTCGATTTTCGGCATTTCTACGTTGATGGCAATCAAACTTTTTGGACATATTATGTCTTGTGGGCTCTAGTGGTGAAAATATGGTTTTGGCAGAGAAATCTTTGCCAGGGCTACCACAATAAAAAAAATAAAAATCTTATCGTATATCCGGAAATGTTTAACTGATTCAGATAAAATTTGATGATGATTAGAGGCAGCAGAAGTGACGATAATTTTTTTAGTAAAAATAGTAATTTTTTAAATTCAACAATTTTTTTTTAGAAACTAAATATTATCCTTTCATAAATGAACCTACATTCCTATAGGTCTTCTAAAGAACCTTTAATATTTATTAGAAATTTTTTTTACCGGTGGGGTATGAAACGCCCAAGTGTGGCAGCTGTTATTCTGGTGAAATGTGACAGCTAATGGTTAATTTATTGTCGCCTCCACTTCTTCGATCATGATAGTAGGTTCTGATTCTTCTTGTATTGTGGGTTTGTTTGGTATATCATCCTCAAAGAGCTGCTGTATATTTCTTTACCAGGTTTTCTTCCGGTCATTCTTATCTATTATAACTTTTCCGTTGTCATCGATGATTCTGCCTACTGGTTTTGTTTTATTTCTTCCCGTTAATTCCATTATTTTTCAGTACACATTGAAGTTATCATGTTTGTATTGCGGCATCTCTATCTCGGCACACTTCTCCCTTGCTTCGTGTTTCTTAGCTGGTCTTATCTTTTTCAGAATGGTTTTAACAATTTTTAATCAATTGATACATGGTTTAAGTAGTGTAACACTCACACTTTCCAGAACTACTTAAAATGTTATCACAAATAAAATACACTATAAGCTATAAGTATATTAATCGCAAACGTTTTCGCCATACCATGGCATCATCAGACGATGGATTAGGAACTCAAATTTTCCAATAGAAAAAAATTAATTTAATGCTAAGCAGAAAATTTAAAAAATCCTGTCCCGAGGTAAACACTAAACACATACTCGAGAACATTTTGTTTAAATTTCTACATGCGGTTGTCCAAAAATAAAATCTTTGGTGATAAAGATAATAACAGTCACATTCTAGGATGCACACTTCTTCTCTTTGGTACCAAAAATAAATAGAATAACATTAATTTACTGGTGGTATTTTCACTTTCTGTTATAAAAAAAGGGTTCTGTTACCAGAGGTCTGATGTACCCTATATATTTACATACTACATTTCAGATGTTCCAGTTTAAATAAAATGTATATAACTTATTATTCGTAATGATTCAATATTTTTATCGCATTCCTATGTTATGCGTTCCAGAACTTACCATAAGCGAATTATTCTATTTTATTACTTTTGTAAAAAATACCTATAGGTACTATATTATCCAAGCTTTGAGAATGACATGTACAAAACACAATGTAAAAGGGGGTTCGAAGTTTGGTATAAAATAAATATTTCAATAATTAATCTAAGAAGCATTATCTTAAGACTATGTTTATATTAAATTACTCATGAATTATTTGAACATTTATTTAATTTTGCGCTTAAAATGAAAATTATTATCGTACCTGTCCTTGTATAACATGAACTTGCAAATCATTTTCGGCATTAGCTCCGACAAGTTTACAATATAATTCGGGACCATCGGTATCTTCTCCACAAGTAGCGGAAGCGGTTATATTTCTTCCTTCGGCTAAATTGAAATACGGCGGTGTTAAAATTTTAGCGTCAAGTACAAGCGAGCACGTTAGGATCGCCACAAGGGCAACCCAAACGTTCACATTAAACATTTTAAGCTAACTGAACTGTTGAAGAAGCTGTCACATTAACAGACGCAAATGATTTAACTATCACATACTACGCAGGTCTGTATTGATAATATATCAGAAATTGTAACATAACAATAGAAAAATGTTACTTTTTTAATTTTTTTTGAAATGATTTATTTAAAATTAACGTAGAATTATAATCTTAAATAATTTTTTATTTTCTTTAGTCTTTGTGGAATAAACCGCTTCTTCTATTAGAATTTATTTCCGACGACACGACGGTTCTGTATTGGCGAATTCCTAGACAACAAAAAGTAATCTCTGCACAATATATGCACACAGTACCGGTTCGAGGGGTTGTCAATCCAGACTCACGCCTACGAGTGCAAGACTTTAGGGGCGCCGCGGCAAAAATGGCCATCGACGTCTCGTACGGCTGAGCTATTAGAGCTTACCCAATTTTTTTTAATAGATACATAATATATGTACCGAATTTAATTAAAATTCACAATGTTCTGTGCAAGAAATTATCTTTAAACATTATAATTTTTAATTGCAATGTCTTCCCTATTTTTAATCCTGAAGATGGCTTCTAATAAATAACCCGAAGCGTCAACAGACAATTAATTTGTTTTATTTAAAGCTCCAATATCCCATTATTCCTGCTGTTATTACTTGCACTGGATGAGATTTTGATTTCTATCTTATAATTTTTTTTATTAACCCTCCTGCAGAGCATAGTATTACACTATCCTTCAGAACGCCTGGAAGAACTAGCAAGTGACTTGATTCCATGGTTTACTGAATAGTGATCATTTTGATGTTGCCGCATTTCCTTCACTTACCATGGAAGATACACGCAGGGTCGTCTTTTAAAACAATTTAAACATCTTTGAACTTCTTTTATTATCATCTCTATCGAATTGGTCTATTAAAGGGTGATTCATTTATTCTGGGTTTTACAAAAGAGGTTTAAAATTCAATCTAGGATTATAATATTCAAACAATATAACAACAATGCATTTTAATTGTTGTAACTACGGTTATAATTTTAATCGTAGTTTAAATTTTAAGATACCTTTATGTTTATGAAACCCACCATTAGAGGTACTTTTTCCAATAGGGATTTTATGACAGATCAAGCGTGCCATGGTCAAACTATCATAGAATTTTTGTTCAGTATTATTTTACATTTTATTATGGAAAAACTTAGGCCTGCACAGCGCAGCGTCTCCAAATCATTCAGCTGTATTTTGAAAATCAGCGTTCTGCAAGGAGTGTGTTTCGTGCGCGCTTAGAGAAACTTTTGGTCCACATAATCGCCCTTCCGAAAGTACAATTTGCTCTACCATCAAAAAATTGGAAACTCAATATTCATTATTGGATAATACCCAGTAAAAATAACGGTTAAATGTGGTTTGTGGGGCTGGTGAACTCATCGGTCCATTTTTTTTCCAAAAATGAGGCCGGCCGGAACGTAACTGTAAATGGCTCTTGTTATCGCGCCATGATAACGGACTATTTGCTGCCTGAAATTGAAGCCCTTGATCTCAACAACATTATTTGGCTCCAACAAGAATATTGCTACTTGCCATACAACCCGTGAAATTTCACGCGTCAGACCGGTAAATTGATCGCCTAGATCATGTGATATCACACCTCTGTTCTATTTTTCTTGGGGCTACGTCAAGTCCAAAGTCTACATAGATAAGCCGACCACGATTGAGGAATTGGAAGCCAATATTACTAGCATCATTCGCCAAATTTCACACCAAGTGCTTGATCGTTTGATCAAAAATTGGACCAACGAATGGACCATGCTAGCCGCACTTACGGCTAACATTTGAAAGACACAATTTTACAAAGTTGTATTTATTTGCAAAATTAGTAAAATCGTAGTAAAATCAATTCAAATGTACATATTAAGTAGGTTTTAAATTAAAGAGAGCTTTCGACGGCTTGATCGGGTCGCGCGTGCATGATCGGGTCATAGAATGCTCCCAAAACGATCTCGAGTTAACTTTGTGCGAGCTATTTAAGAGATCGGTAATAGGTACAGCTTATATATCATGCACGGGCGATCCGATCAAGCCGTCGAAAGCTCTCGCTTCGCTTGATTAATTAAAATGTTTTGATATACGTAAATATGTACCTTCGAATGGATTTTACTCGAATTTTACTGATTTCTATTAGTAAAATTTGAACTTAGTAGAATTGCACTTATCTAAAACAGGGAGACTTAAAACATTCGAATATTCAAAACCACCAGTCTTAATAATAATAATAATAATACGTATACAAAACTATTAGTAGTAGCTATTTGATTTCTAGGATTGTATTGGTTTGTGAGCACTTGTTAGCTTTAAGAATTTTTGATACTGATCTAAATTTACCATAGCATTTAATTAAGGATTTTTCTTGAACAAACATTCATATCACCAATACTAAAATTTTAATTTTATTTCATTTACGAGACTAAAGTTACAGCTCGTTTATTTTGCATTTGGAGCTTAGCTGATGTTTGGTAAAATATTTCGTTAAAAAAAAAGTAAAACTTAGCATTATCTAATCTATATTCTATAACCCCAAAGCTATTGATTTTAGACAATAAAAGGTTAAAATGTAGATTATAGATAAGTTTACACTGGAAAATTATATTTAGGAATCAAAAAAATTAATAATTTTGATACTCGAGCCATTTAAATGTAGAAATAAACTAGATGATTTAACCTTCAACAGACCAGTCGGTGTCCATTCAGACTCCAAATTTATTAAAGTGTTGTTCAAACCTTAAAAGTACTACTACGACTTTATAGGGACTTATTTTTATAAACTCACTGTTTGTAGTACTTAAAACTAGAAATGTTATTTAAAAAAATCATGGTCTTCTACATGGACCCCGGCCGAACAGTTAAAGGTTAAATAGGGCTACCCCTCAATGATTGCCATCGGTCACGGGACTCCCCGTTTATAAATTTAACGCTAGATTTCGAAAAAACAATCGAAAAAAAAATATTCGTCGTAACTGGACTCACGGACGTAGCTATAACTTTTATATGGGGGGGGGTTCAACATCGTACTTAACATAGAGCCGGATTAAGGGTATGTGAGGCCTGGGGCTAACTTCTTTGGAGCCCCTTGACTTGCATGGTCTGTAAAAATGCGCCGCAGGCGAAAATTTTTGATATTTCAAGGTCAACCGCGCTTAGATCAAAAGTAAAATTTTTGAAAAAATAATTATTATTATACATACATCGTACTTTATTATAATTTTTTTTATAAAACACAGATGTACATTAACATTTTAAAAGCATTTTTTCTTACTTAAAGAAAGGGTCCAGCAATTTTTTGAGGATTCAAAAATTTGGAGGCCTGGGGCTGCAGCCCTCTTAGCCCTCCCCTCAATTCGGCTCTGACTTTAAAACGATAAACCAGCTTTTGCCAGTGACTTCGTTAACGCCATAAAAAGTCAGAACTGTAAATCCCAATAAAATCAATCAAATGGATATTAAAAATTGCATGAACATGTTGGAATCCGTGTCATAAAAAATGGGTATTTGGCTAAAATTTGCGTAGTTGCTTAGGCTAAGGGGGGGGTTTGAACCCCCCAAACCCCCCCCTTATATACGCCCGTGACTGGACTTAATAAATCGTAACATTATGGGCCTAAAAACTCCTTGATATGTAATATACTATTAACTAGGACTAGGGTATTATTAGATCGTCACGCCCGCCACTGCTGACCTTAAAAATATATTTCCTCTCAAGGTTACCTAGTATTGTAATCATGTGTTGACTAATTTTCTATAGTTGTTATACCAGAGTTATGCTCAGTAATCTAGTATTTAAGATGGTTGTATTAAAAGAAGATTATAGTTATGTTCAATTAACTTCCGATATTTTAAGTGTAATTACCATCACGTCTTGTTTTATATTAAAAGTTCCACAAATACTGAATATTTTGAAAGTAAAAAATGCAACTGGAATAAATATTATAGGTCTTTTGATGGAACTCTTTAGGTATAATTATAATTAATTTTTTATGTCGATATGCACCAGCATTTATGTTGTAGTTACACCGTTATGTTTTCCTACAATTTTCGAAGTGGATATGCGTTGCTAACATATTTGGAGTATCCCATTATTCTTTTACAAGAATTTGTCCTAATTCTATCTGTTTTATATTATAAGGGTATTTTGGGTGCTCCGACATTTGTCGGTGTCTTTATTTATATTTCTATGGCATTTGGTTTTTTAAGCGGAATTGTTTCAAAGGATATTCTGATGTTCTTGGTGGTACAAATTGATAAGGTCAAATCGATTCAATTTATTAATATTTTATTTTAGCCACTGTGTACACCAATTGGCGCTTCTTCCAAAGTTATACAATTAATTGAAATATTGAGGTCTAAAAATTCAGAATGTGTTAGCGTTCTGACTTGGTTTATATCGGCATTCACAAATTTCAGTAAGTCTACTGTGGTGGTATTATAAATTTTTGTTTTCATATTTTACTTTTCAGCTCGGGTTTTTACAATATTTGTGGACTCGGCTGATGTGTCTCTGTTATTAAATTTTATCATTAATGTCACTCTTAGTTCATCAATAATGGTTGCAGCTTATATCTATAAACCATCGCGAACTAAAACAGCTGCAAGTATTGATAAACAGAAGAAATTTGAATAAAATTACTCAATTGTTGAAATGAAGTAATAATACAAAATATAAAACGGGTTGTTTATTTTCTTTTAGTAAAATGTTTAAAAGAAAGTATATTATAAATAATATTAAGTTTTACATTATTTACATTGTTAGAAAATTATTTTAAGTGCGATAGTAAGAAACTGCCTATAGTATGTAACGATCAAGACTGAACCTGTAAAGAAATATTATAAATCGTCCGAGAATTTATTAAAATGCACTAATTAATTTCGTAGCATAAGTATATTAGTTTTATTTTGTTCAATAAATTTTATGAATATTATTTATTTCTTTAAATAATTGTAAGCAAGGAGAACTGAAAAATACCTAATCTACCTTATTTTTCTTCCTTTCTTAAATTCACCTTTTAATTTGATTTGGAGGATTCATAATAAAAATTCTAAATTTTTAATTGTTTATTTATAAACACCAATACAATTATGGCTATTTTTTAAAGTTAACAATAAGGGGGATTATAGGGGACAATATTGATAACTAAATAATTATTATTAGTACATTATCAGACACTCTGATAATGACACAAATATATCTACCAACTATTGTAGGCAACTAAATTACTAATAAAAAATCAAACAACACAAATATAAACTATTCTATTTTAACATAATGTTACTGTAGTTTTAAAAATACTTTTGTTGCAAATTAAATCAAGAAATAGCTGATTGGATATAAACGACAGGAAATATTCGGTGTAACCTAGAGTTTATAATTTTTTAAGTTTACATGAAATTTATCTTTCAGCAGAGAGCTAGCAGCAGATTAAATGAGGTACTCCACGAAAAAAATTATGTGGAACATTTTTCTCTCTTGTTTTTACTAAATTTCTTATCGAGTAATTATAACAAAATTTGTTTGCTCGAAACTTCTTTTAGTCCAGTTTAACTTTCTAACATCCTCGATATCAATCCTGAAATTCGGTAAGTACAGTTTCCAAAGTTTGCACTCGGACAAAATTTATGACAAGAGCAAACAAATTTTGTTCCAAAAACGTTCATTGCATAATGTTGACTTCATACTATCTTTTTTGAGTTGCTACTTTAATAATAAATTAATTACTCGATAAGTAATTTTAATCATAATATTTTATGCACAAGTACCCCATTAGCGAGGGTTGCAAAGATAAGCATCAGTTTTATATTAGAGATTTTTAAACCTAGATGAATTTGAATTAGATAACCAATCTTGTAAAAAAATACTTAAAAGAAGTATTTAATATCACAGAAAGTATTTGGATACATTTAATCAAATACTTTACAAGACCAGTTAATGTGAACATAGTGTGCTATAGTGATTTTTAAATCATCTACTTGGTTTTTGTGAAATAGTTGCATAGTGGAATGTAAATAAAATATCAATGAAAGCTAAAAATACTAAATTAATGACTGAATAAAAATAAACTGTTGCTGTTAATAGGTAATATTAAGATTAATTTTGAAAAAACATAAACTCCTTTATGGTGTTTCTAAATTTTGAACCGATACAAGTCACAGTTTCAAATTTGATGACGTCTATCACCACCACCACATAAAAATTAAACTTCAATTTTTCACATATGCGAAATATAATTATTGTATAGTGATTTTTATAAGTTTGTTTATGTCAACTTGTCTTTACACAATTGTATGCTTGGATAATGGTCGAGTATGTTGACCCGTTGTGTGCATGGTGTTAAAAATTTTGACAACGTTGATCTAATATGTCATCAATGCCAATGACGTGTATTGCTTCAAAACTTATAAACATCATAATAATAATTACAAACACCAAAACACTAAAATAATCTAATATTAAGCCAGAATTACATTTTACTGCGCAAAAATTGTTTAAAAGAAATTAATAATTTTCAACTTTCAAAATTAATATTATTATTTAATATTTCTAAATATTTAATTACATCAACATTTAAACATCAATATTCTTAAATTCCATAGATTTTACACAAAATAATTTGGTAAGCACTGGAATTAAATTTTAAATCATCAAAACTATTTTTACAAATTCCAATGTCACTAAAAATAGGATCAATTTTAGAAACCTATTTAATATTTCAAAATAACTTCAATCATCAAATTAAGACGCTAAAATTTGTAATAAACCAAGAGAATATGAAAAAGAAAATAAGTTAAATTTTATAACCCGAAATTATGAAATGAAAGTAAAATCTCCAAATAAATATAATTTATGTAAAAAACTAACCAATCTTAAAATATTTTCTATTGTATTATAACACAAGTTCAGCTATGACTTTTGTGAGATCATTCTCGTAGTGCTCTAACAAAGTTTTGTTTATGTTTTCATTCACGAAACCCATATCCCTAAGAGTAGCTAAATTTTTTTCACGAAGAGATTTACTATCCAGTTTCTCCTAAAATTAAACATTTATAAAAAGGAAATATACGCATAAAAAGAGTTTACAAACCTGCTCGGATGTATTTAACATATTCAACACAGATCGTGCCGTATTTATGGCAGATGAAGCTACATCGACTGCACCAGTAACCAAGTCATTTGCTGCCATAACCTTCTCATTTCGCATATCTAAAGAGTTAGGCAAATTATGATTTGACCGTCTTGATGTTGGTCTATTTAGAGGTACACCATTTTCATTCCAATATTGACGTTCTTAAAATGAAATCATTTGAGTATAAGAAAAATTTCAGTTTCATGTTCTTACCGGTCATCTTTTTCTGTTGTATTAATTGACCGTAATCTTTCATCATACCGTTATAACTTACATAAGGTTGGAAACTACGTGAGTAACCAACCGGGTATCCCTCAAAGTAACTATTCCTAACATCAGATCCATTTGGGGGTGGAGGTGGAATTTCGATGGTTAAGTTATCTCTGCTGTAATAAGGTTGATGTTCATTTGGTAAAGGGACATAATTGGGAACCGGTAGTGTTGAAAAATGTTCATGTGGATAATCGTAGAAATAATTTGAAGGGACATTTTTAATACTAGTATTTGTTGCCTGCGAGACAGCATCGATACTATCACTTATTTGGGAAGAATTTAAATTAAGAGAACTGTTAAGTTCAAAATCTCTCATTGGAGGAAAATCGCCCTTAGAAAAATCATTTACTTCTGAATGAATGGAACCTTTACAGGAAGTATTGGGTAAACATTCCGTTGACTCTGCAATACTAGGAGCAACATTTGTATTCTCAATCGTATTTTTAGGGTCCCGTGGTAAAGAAATTTGTTCTAAAGAAATATTGTCTGACAAATTGCTATCACAAACGCGTTCGTGATCATTGTTTGTACAATTACTTTCTTTAATAAGCACTTCATCTTGAACTTTAACTGGAGTGGGTGCATCTTCGGCTGTTGCTAAATAATCATCTCTTAATAAATATTTAGGTACTGGATGTTTCTCTCCATTAATGGTTACAAAAGCATAATCAGATTTTGTATTTTTTACACATGTTTCAACAGCAGGGTCAATTGGGTTCGAGTTGCCAGTGCAAACTTCAAATGGTTTACTCTCATTTTCCAGATCAACTTCATCATTCAAGATTTTAATATCAGGTTTTTGTTCGTTTTCACAACAATCGATGTTTGTAATCACAACAAATTCATCATTACAAGATTGTTCGGTAGAACTGCTGTCAGCAATAGATATAATGCTGTGATTATCGCTAATTTGAATATCCGTGGTAGTTACCGATTCAACAGCATTCAAATCATTTAAGTTACAAGATTCGTCAACCTCTTTACAAGCAGTACAAATAATTATAGAATCTGAAGAATTGTCAGAAGAGTTATCCGTTTCAATAGTTTTTAATAAACCGATTTCGCTAGAACGTTCCTTTACTGCAGGGGGATCCACAGCAATGTTTATATGAAGACTTTCTCCAAATCTTTGCTTTTCATGGGTAAAAAACCAATAAGATTCGTAGTGACCAGGCGTTGCTGTTAATAAGGTGCAAAAGTTAAACATGAACAAGAGTTATAGCAATAAAACTTACAAGGTACTTTCAGTATGGTAAGAACAATGTCCGTTTCGCCTGGTTGCAATGGTGGTAAAGCTATAACTTTATCGGTCGGAACTAAAGAAGCAGAGCCCCAAGCATAACAAAGTTCAGTCTAAAACAAAAAATTACGGTAGATTCAATATCTTAGTATCAATAGTTTAAATTGGCATACTTTTGAAGTCCACGGTAATGTCCCTGTATTCATGACAGTCCATTGATGACAATAAGTTTCACCTCCAGACATATGAAGAATTTTTGATTCTTTGCAGCTTCTAGCACCCATTTTCAAAGAATCATTTACAAAACCTTTCATAGAGATAGCTTCATCTTCGGTGCAATCCACGAGAGCCAACTTCTTTTCCCTGATTTTTTTCGATTTTTGCTCTAATTTTTCCAGTTTGCTATCAAGCCTACGCTCAAGCTTTAATGCTTTAGTCAATTCTTTGCTAAAATACACCATTAAATTAATAACCAATAAAAATTTAAAAATTCAACTTACTCGATCATGATTGGAGCATTAATTCCAAGCTTATTTGCTTTTTTATAAGTAAAAGAAGAATGACCTAAATTTTCACTCTTCAAGGTTGAAATTTGGCTAACAACAGAATTTGTAACCTCTTCAACAATTTCTTTTTTTAACTAAAATTAAAACATTATAAATAGTAAATTTAATGTTTATCGCTATAAAATTAGGCACTTAACCATAAACAAATTAATACAACAACCTTGTGAAACTGGTGCCAGACATTTTTATATGGCTTACTTATTTTATCTTAAAACTAAAAATACAAAATTTAATTCCAGAATTATATCAATATTTTGGTTTTTAGTCAAAAATTCCTAAAAACTAGATGGTTTTTAAATGCGATATTGTGAGTAAATAATATGTTTTACACTTCATACAATGTGTTTTTGAAATTAATCCACTAGGACTTTTCTAAGCTGAGTATTCTGTTGTAAAACTCAGCCGTAACTTTTCAATAATTTAATTTTAAATCGCAGTGTTCATTTTTATTAATTTCACTGAGAAAATGCGCTTTTCAAATTTTACAATTAAGTGAATTCTTCACATAAAAATTTCTTTAGAAACACATCTGCAGCTTTAGCGAGAAAGGCAATAACCAAATTGGAATTATTTTCTATTTCTGCACAGGAATTTTAGTAAATATGCTTCATTTGAGAAACACAGCCACAAATATGGCAATAGACCTAATGAAAAAAAAATTCCATGCAATAAGTAAAACATAGCTTTTATAAAAATAACAAATTATTATTTATATTTAATTCCCACTTAGGTCTAAAATAATCCTTGTTTCCACAGAGAAAGTGGTGGTTCTTTATTTGAAAAATGCATTTTTGTGTTAAAATTAACAAAACTGTAATAGGCTGAGCCTCAAAATTAAATTAAACTTGTAAAACTTTGTTTGAAACAAAAATATTGATTTTATTTTCAAAGCATTCCTCTTAAGAGTAGGGTATATGCCTCCTCCTTGATGTTTGTTAAAATTAATATCCCATTATTTTTATTTCTCGTTATCATATAAAATTAATTTGTGATCTAAAGAAGTAATGAACCCGGTTATAACATACTTCATTTTATAATGAACTAATGTAAAAGCACCGGTAAAAAGACCAGAATATGACAAGAATTAATTTTTACCGAACACAATGGACCTGCTTATAAAGTCGTCGTTTAAATGTGTTAACCTGCTAACTCCATTTAACACAAGTGTTCAGGAGAGCACGAAAACATACTTCGATTTCCTCCTTAACAACATTAAAATGAATTCCGGCTATATACAATTAATGCAGTCTGTCGGAGATAGCTGCTTTTCAGCCGTTAATTTAAACCGACTGGAGATAGCAGGTATTATTGAGACAAAATTCTGCCGAATTTTACATTTAAAATTTATTTATATGATTTTCCTACTAATAGCTTATTTTTTTTTCTTTCTAATGATATATTTAACTCATAATGCTCTAAAGTGGAGTTAGCAGGTTAACACATTGCAACGACGAAGTATTCTTGGTCATAACAGAGTAAATTTTGCATATTTTAAGTGAATTTTTTACATGATCTGATTTTTTCTAATTAAGTTGCTATCCCTTTTTCATCAATATTTCTTGGCACTACATTGTCAAAGCTTGGTGGTGTTCTAGGCGCATAAAAAATATTCTGGAGTGTCAAGCGTCTTCTACGTTAAACAGCTTTTTTCCCTCCAAATCTTCCTCACCAAAATAGCTGTTCATGTCTTTTACTGTCTTTACAATTCCGTTTTCTTTTTCCCGTAAATACTTCTGTTTTTCTTTTGCACTGCGTATTTGTGTTCGTCATTTTTTATGCACTGATACCTCAATTTTTCAACTTATCAGGATAGATATAAGGATCACTCTTCCATAAACCCGAAAGCGGCAGTTGCTCCGCCCTAATTGAGAAACGAATACGGAACACCGTTCAGCCGTGACGTGTTGCAGATTTTGTGGCAAACGGCTATAACAATACCATGGGAGCAGACGTCGAAAGTGAGGGACAAAACAAAAGATGGAATATTTTTAAAAATAGCAGTACAGAATCAATTTCGTTACTTTATTGGAAAGGTTACCAAATATTAAAATACATGCCAGGGTACAGACAATTTTGATGTTTGAACTCAATTTTTTGGAATTCTGAAAATATTTCATAATAGAAATTCAGTGCACCGTGTTGAATACAGTTTGAGTTACAACTATAGTCATTGTAAATTTCTTAATATTTTTAATCTTTACTAGAAAAACACCAGAAGACGCAACATCTTGGTATTACCCATATACGTATTCCACATAGTATAGGCTATTTTCTTTCGCTAAACTTTGAATCAGATCTGACGATCCTCTTAAATTTTATTGAAATAAATTTTTTTAAACTATAGACAAACCCTACGAGTCCAGAACTGAGACCTTGTGAGGTATTTTAATACCTTTTTTATGTTAGGTAAAATTAATACATTAATAAAATCAAAACCTTACCCCTTCCATGTATTTTGTGAACCAATTTGGTGGAGCATCTTGTTTCACATCATCCGACGCAGACTTATCAGATAAACTTTCGCTATTTCTGCTAATGCTTCGACGTTCCAAACGAATCAAACTATTACGTTTTTTCAGTATATCTTTGTCATTGATCAGCTCCAGCATCAAAGTTATGATATCTCCATTGCGCGCTCTTTGTCGAAATGAATACATAGCAATTTGAAAATCAAGCTGAGATTCGATAGGAAATTCTTTTTCGTTGAGGCTGACATAGGATATTTTAATGTCATTAGCAGTAGCTCCAGAATTTTTAAGCTAATGATTAAAAAGTTTGAAAATAAGACTTTGTTCAGTGAGTAAAGAAGTAATTTTACTTACAACATAACTTTTAAAGCTCTCCCAATTTAACGTCGTAGCTGGAATGTCGTACATTCCAACTATGTTCGCCTTCTCATAGGTAGATGAATGTTTCCATTGAAGATTGTAGATGATTTCCAGATCATTTTTACTACCGCCACTCATTTTGATATTAATTTAGGTATTACTTAATTAACAGATCATTACTCAATAAATTTGAATTGTTGTATAATAAGCAAATATTACATCAATGGCGTTGACACAGAACACTAGTCAACAACGTCAACAATACACAAAACAAAGCACAGCTGACACCAATGCGCAAGTGTGCACTAACTGCGTAATATTTTCACCGCCATCTGACCTTTGCCCAAATTGATTGTTAAATAAGTTGCCTATAGGTAAATATAATTTAGTTATTTTGTAAATATTATGATCAGTACCGGATCTAGGAACCTTGATGCGGTAGATAAAACACTGGAGATGGAGCTTTTACAAAGCTTTCTGAATTTTTAATAAGTTGGGAACAAGTTTATTATTTACTTTTACTGCAAACCAATCAGAAAGCTTGTTTGTTTTTCTTCCCAATCTTAAGTCGGGAAGTGATCACTTTCTGCCCGGAAATGTCCCATTGTCGGTGGCCCGAAAAGGAACTAACAAAAAATATGCGTCAAACTCATCGTCAAACTAATATGTCACGTGTCAAGTAAAATTGTTAGCTTTCATCGTTATTATAATCTAATTTAGTTATTATTATCAAAAACTGCTTAGCACAATATAAAAAATGAAAACAAATCTGTAAATTCTTTGCCAATAATGTAATTTATTATAGCCAGTTTAATACAAATAATTTTTTTGTTTATATTTTATACCAACTAGATAAACTACTTTTTATTTTCAAAAATGAAATTGAATTGAATTTTCATAAGGAAAGCTAATTATTTGCTGTGAATTTGTTACTTGCAAACTGATTGTGAATAAAATAGTATACATACCTCGGTATCAAGTTTCATTACAGCGCAGCGTTGCTTCGGGGCTTCGTACCTCAGTCAACCAACTTAGCGCTCCGCTGTAATGAAACATATTTTTTCCTTGGCACGTAATATACTATTTTTATATGAAAGTTCAAATGGAAGTGTAAGCTAATGAACATTGTCTGAAAGGTACAATACAAGGTCTACAAGGTACAAAGGTACAAATTTCCTTAGAGGAGATGTCGAAATAGAAAGTAAACAAAAAAGTGAAAAAACGATAAAGAAGGCAATTGCTTTTTAAAGTTGTTGGCTGTCGTATTGTCCATTTGTGGACATCGTGACTCGTGAGTTCCCTGTCACGATGATAGTTTCCATTTCATAGTACTTTGTTGCAATCTTAGGGTAAGTGGGTATTTAATATTATACTATTTCGGTTTTGGTTATTTTTTTATTAACATTATTATTTAATTTATCATTGCTTCTAACATTTAAAATTATAGGCGGCGTATTTTTAAATCAGACCAGAAAATGCTTCAGGGTTTTTACATAGATAGCATGGTAATATTTTTTATCAGTAAATTTCTTAAGCCTGTTTGACACGATGCTAAATTTTACATAAAATTTACATGTAAATTTTCAAAAAAATTTTTAGCGTCGTTGAACACAGCAAATTTTGTGCTAAATTTTCGTGTAAAAAATTTAAAACATGTTCTAAATTGGGAGGTAAAAGTGCGTGTAAATCTGCGCGGTAGACATTTTCCCGTCTGGAGTCCGCCCAATTTGGACTGTGAAGTTTACGCACAATAGGTGCCCACAGATCGACCAGCAGTGGTGGCTTGGTGTGATCGCTGGTTGAGTTACAGAGCGGAAATTCTGGGTTCGAATCTCGGACCTGACAGAATTTCTTAGCTCGGCCTTCCGGTGGACATCAATAACATCACTACAGCGTTAAACCTGCAGGAGCGGCGAAGCAATGTCTAACGACGGATACCACGCTCCTGCAGTTAGCCTTAAGCGGAGGGGGTTTTAGTCGGTAAGAGTCCGACACTACCACCCACGGGTGGTGTCCATGAGGATTTCCCCCTCCTCAACGCAAGAATAAAAAAAAAAAAAAAAAAAAAGGTGCCCACAGACGGACACTTTTTTCGACGCTTTTGAACGCCACACTCAATAGGTCGTTAATTTGTCGGGAATTTTCTAACAGTTTTGAAGGTCTTTTACTGGACCCCCTCATAGGAGATCAACATCTTTGTATACTGCGAGTTTCCGAAGGATTATGAAACTTTTGGTATAGAGGGTTTCTCGAGGAGGGGTATTGATGTGCATGGCATTCAGAGAGGCGTCCTTTGTAGGAGTGTAAACTATGCTTGGTTGGGGGGGGGGGGAAATTATTTGAGTAACAGATCGACGAATAAACTAATGTTTTTTAAATCAGTGGCAAAAATATCAGCAAATTTACATGTAAATTTTATGTAAAATTTAGCATCGTGTCAAACAGGCTTTAGATCACAGAGCTGCCACACTTTTCCTTTTTTTGCTAGCATTCACCTATAATACTAAATTTATTGGTATTGAGATGGTAACGTCCTAACAACTGGGTTGAAAGGTCCCAGGTTCGATTCTCCGCAGAAATTTTATTCAGATATCTTTTTATCTTTCCGAATACGATACAGAACAAGCTATATTCTGCTACCCTCATAACATAGCATAGGTACTGAAAGATAAAACTATTACTGCTAGGAAGCAAACTTGGACCTTTCAATTCAATTCCCACGTGTTTACCATCTCAGTTAAAAGACTTTTGGACTTTGATTGCACAAATAAGCCGAAGTATTGCATTCAAACTTTTAAACGCTATTTTCTCAGAAACGGTTGCTTGTAGCACTTCAATTATAGTGTTCTTTCAACCTATCAGTGCTTGTCCCGATCTTAGAGTTACACTTGAGGGGTTCTCCTTGTTAAGCCACCACGATGTATTCGAATAGAATAGGTACAAAAAAATTTAGAGTTAAGAATAAATAATATTTACGATAAATTGCCATCGCCATCACGAGAACCTCCTGTAGCACCTAAAAGGAAGATGAAAAGTATATTATAGCTAACAACCCCGTCTACGGCAAGGAGATTACTTCTCAATGAATATAGATTTTAAAATGATATCAGCTGAAAACATTCTTCCAGGGTCGAGACAAAAATCAGTACTGACTGATATATCTATCCTTGATTTCTTTAGTAAAAGTTTATCTTGGGTATTATAAAGTATTATATAAATATAAGTAGATATACTTATTTTATGTTCATATCTAGTACCTACCTAACATCATTATAAAGTTAAAGCTCTAGAAGAACGAGCGCACACTCGAGAAAATTAATAAGAATATTTCTAAGACAACTTATTATAAGTATAAGTAGAATATTATTTAAAAAAACATCATTAGTATTTAAGCTTGTTTATGAGATTTAAATAATGACATTGTATATTAAATATAAAATATAACCATATTAATAATATATTGTGTATATACAATATTATATTGTATTATTATCTTTTCGAAAATTATCAAGATTTAATTTTTCACATATTAATGATCACTTAAGTAGGTTTTAAATCAATGGAAGTATGACTTGGTAAAATTTTACTTGTTGTCTCTAGATCTTAAGTGCAACAAAAGATATCGAAAGCATTTAGTTCAAAAATCAAGTAATTTTTTATCAGTTTCATTTAATTGTCCGAGTTGAATACTATTTTTTCAGTGACTATTTAACTACTTTATTGTGTACACCTATATTTTTTATAATCAATATAATAGTGATATTTGAGTGGTTAAAATGGGTGCCGAAAAAGAAGCTGAATCAGCAGAAGGAATAGAGAATAATTTAATTTCTCCACGTAATGGTAAATATTATTTTTACCTAATAATACTTCAACCTGCTTGTGTTCCACTTGCTAATTTAAATTAAAAAATTTATTATAATTTAAGTAAACTTTCGATCGGTGTAAGGAAAATAGTTTTTTTTTCACAAAAAATACTAAAGGTCTACTGCATAATACATTATATTGTTTTATAATGAGCAAAGGTAGAACTTTTTGTGACGAGTCTGTAAGGTTGGTCAAGGAAATTATTTTTCAAACGAAAAAAATCATTATTATGCTTAATTAATGCTACTTTTATTGTCGGCGATGAGCAGTACTAAAATTAAACAAAAAAATGTGCCAACGAACGCAGAGAACGGAGCCTGACTAATGGAAACAATAATGTTTTCTCCGACTCAGTTCATATATTATTATTATTATTATTATTCCATCACTGGTTTGTCATCTTGTTAGATGAAAATTTAGCGTAAACTACTTTTTATAGGTTATAATTCAGCTCTGATTGGTTGAATATAAATGAATAAGTTGTTCGCCACTACATGTAATGAAAAATTCCTAGAAATTTTCTGTCTATAGTATAGCAATAGAGAATAATGAGATTTTTTACTACCGGGTACGGGTGTATAAAAATGTGTAGTAAGTATATAGGTATTATATTTTGTATTTCAAAAATTTTGTAGTTATCATAGAAGATATCGTTGTTCTAAAAAGATAGATAAAGTTATTTAAGATCAAGTTATGATAATAAGATAAATTTGCTTTAAAGTATTGAGTAACATTTTTTAGATTAGATCATTAATTTGTACCATACCAGCTAGAAAGGCTTAAATCAGATTGGTTATGCACCAAACGGCTTAATAAAAAAGAATGGAATCCTACCCTTAATGTAATTATATACAACCAATTCTAAAATTCTTAGTCGCTCGACTATCACCAGAAAAACAAATTAATTTTTGTTTTGAAACTCAATCAGGAGCACTCGAACACTTTCTCTGATTTACTAGTACTTACATGCTTTAAAGATGTGCCAAATAAAATATTTATATGTAGGGGAGTGTCGGGTGGTTTGAGCCACCACAATTTTTTGGTCTGTTGACAGTGAGATCTTTTGGCGAATAGTGTTAAATTGTTGTTAGACCAATACCTCACATTTTATAAGTTTTTGTAAAGAAAACGTGTTCCAAAAATTAACAAAAAGTTTTTATTTGATTTAAAAAAAAAATCGTTCAATGAACATTCTCCAACGATTTTTCAATGTAACTATCGTTAATGTGTTATAAATTCAATGAATTTTCACATGTATAAAGTTTTCTTAGTATTGCATCGTCCTTAAATCTTTTTTCCAAAATACAAAATAACTAGAGTCATTTGGGTGGTTTGAGCTACCCATTTATTTTCGTGTTTTGCATTGGGACAAATATTTATCCATTGTAAATGATAGAAAATTGCGTTTTGGAATGTATGCTACGTGAATTTTTTGTATTTTTATTAGAAAAATTTGAGATTTTTCAGAATCGGATAACTAATCGAGTATCTTTTTTTTTCTTTTTGGAGCCATTTGAACAATAAAAAAAATCATTTTTGCAATTGCGGGGCTAAAGTACTCACTTTAGACCCCGATTTGCGGGTGTAAAGTGGTACTTTTTCCGGGTATTTTACCGGCCGGGTAAAAAAGAAGTTACTGCCGGGCAAAAAAGAAGTCACCAGATTTTATTATCAGTTTAATTCTCATTTTTTCGTAACATTTATATTTATATTAACTTGACCGTAATTTGTGATTCCAATATTAGTGCAACCTACAGTGAAATAAATTGGTAAATAAATAAAAAGCACTTACTTTAGCTACCAAAAAATTCTCACGAGGCGCCTCTTTTAAAAATTTGACCACGTGGTCAGAGGTTACGACGCGCGATTTTTTCGGAACATATCCTTCGTTTTTCCGCTTCATAAAAGCGGATAACTTGTGGAAATTGCCGATGTCAATCTTATTTTCTAATTTGGTGACCGCCTTGATCATAGAATACTGCGACCACATGGTCAACGACTCCAACGTGTAACTGAACCATTCTAGTACCTTTTAGTAAAAAAATTTTTAGTGAAAAAATTCTGGTTGGCAATAATGCTTCATTTACTTTGGTACTATCAACCACGTGCTTTATTGAACAAATTTTAATTAAAATTTCGTAATAAATTATTGTCGAAGTAAGTACTTTACCTCCCGCAATTGCAAAAAACAGTATACCTCGGGAATAAAGTGAATTTTTTGGCCTGACGGTAATTTTTGCCCTTGGCTACGCCTCGTGCAAACAAACCTTTACCCTCAGGCCAAAAAAGGATCACTTTATAACCTTGGTGCATAATGTACTATTTTATTGATATTGTGCGTTTTTATTTCATTTCTGCAAGTTTCCTACTGTTTTTCTCAGATTTTTTAAGGTGGCTCAAACCACCCGACAAATTACTTTATGTTCAAAATATAACCCATTTTTATATTATGGAAAAAAATTATCATTTTTTTCTAAATTCAAAAAATCAATGATGCAGTGGGGTAGATAATAAGGTAAGCTTTCTAACAGTACATCCGCTTCATGTTATCTTCATCCAGTGAGATTTTATAGTTAAATAACAAAACATGGCTCAAACCACCCGACACTCCCCTACAATTGCATCATATCAAATAAAAGAATATGTTGCCACACACATCCTAAGGATATGATAAGGATAAACTAAATACCCAAGCGATGCTGTTTATTTTATATCGGCCAAATCGGTAGAAGACAAGAAGCAAATTTAGAAGAATAAATGTTGAAGATATCATCCAAAATTTAATTAATAGTAGGTATATTTAGGTACTATCCAGACAGTTTCTGGGCACTCAACAATGTTGAAAAGCACGCTCACGTAAGCTTTTTAAAGTTGTGCATAATGAAGAATTTTTTGAGTTGAGGTAAGTATATTATTTTATCGAACAATGCAAAAAATTATATTTTAATTTATTGTTTATGATGTTTCATTTCTGATGTTAATTTTAATTGTAAATAATTTTAGCATAATATATAAAATTTTGTTGTTCGATAAAATAATGTACTTACTTACCTCTACTCGAAAAATTCTTCATTATACGCACTAATTTAAAAAGCTTGAGTGAGCTCGCTTTTCAATGATTGTTGGGCACCCAGAAACGAGTAATTTTCGAGTCTTCGCAAGTAATATAAGTACTATTAATTAAATTTTGGATGTTATATTTAATATTTTTAAATATTATGGCATTCGTATTTAAGTATTGGTTTTATGAATATATTTACTAGTAATTACTTCATTTCTAGATCTAGAAAATCAAAATTATTTTAATATGAAAAGATCAAGTTGATGTTGAAGTGTCACTTTTCGTGAACAAAATTAATTATTGCTTTTAAGGCATAAAAATAAATGACAAAACAAGTAAAGTAAAGTAAACTTTAGTGCCGCCAACGGTCTAGCCGCTAAACTAAAGATAATATTAATTTTACGTTTTTAGAATTTACTACACATTTATTTTTCATCCGTTGCGTAGCTCGTTGTTCTGTAAACTCAAACATTAGTTTCTAATAAAACAATATACTATTTTATCAACACCGTCTATTCAAAAGTGCTTTGAAAACGCAAAATTATATTGGACATTTTCAAAACCTTCAATAAAATCGTACATTTGTTTTCCCCAATAAAATATTTTTGATCTGGCATTAACAGAAAAGGTCAATCAAAATCAGTTACTCTGAGTTTGTATATCAAACTCATAGATAAAATAGCATTCAATTAAGCTTTGGTTAAAATTTTTAATGTTTCAATAAGTTGGTATACCAGGAAATACTACTTATTTTAATTTTTATATATTAGGCTATCGGTAACGATAATGTATAACAATTAACAATAAAGTACTAGTATATACAAAAATTAATACTTATCTACCTACATTATTATATCTTAACTTTTAAGCTGTAAAATTTCCTGGCATTTACGTTAACGTTAGATTATATTTTGATTTGTAAATATTATACTCGATTAACAAATTTTTAATTTATTATTATTAAAAGTGAAAATACTGTTGCCAAAATAAGTACACATAAGAAATACCGGGACTGGTATTTTGATGATTGAAAGAATTAAAATAATAATCTTCATGTTAATAATTTCTAGACCGGTTTTTGAGAAAGTATATCAACAAAATGTAACAACTTATACGACTCTTACCATAATAATGAAATTAATCTAGTAATTAAATTAAATATTGCCAACGTTGCTTATCTTAAAATTTGTCAACTTAAACACTACTGGTTTAAACTTTGCAGTATACACCTACACCCAATTTTGCATCATATAAAAAGTAATTTTAGCGACAAAAACATTTATATCGAGAAAGTTGATATTTACAAAAAAAAAGTATGTCAATACACTATTTTACAAATAAATGATAAACTTTGATTATTTCTTACGTAGGAGAATTTATTGATTATAAATAAATTACATGTTTGCCTATTATTTGGAATTTACAAACAGTATAAAGTTCTAAATTAAATAAATACAAACAATATTGAATAATTATTGATATCATATAAGTTAGGTATTCCATATATGTATGTATTATGTTGGTTCATACCTATGGTCCTATATATTTTGTTGAATAAGGAGATGTTTCTGAAAATGTAAGAATTCATTATTAAATAGGCGTTAAAGTACTTTACTGCTGGTGCCAGGCGACTCTTTCAGTTTCAGATGTTTCCAAAATATCTACTCTGCAACGAAGGGTTAAAATGCTGTACAAAACTTAATATTGTAAATATGTGGCGTAGAATAACTTTAATAAAATAAATCAATATTCAAATTATTAATTATTTTGTAATTTACTTTAATGTTATAATATTTCTATATTAAAAGGTTTTATCTACAATATTGCGACTACTATGCAAATATTTATCATATTTAGTTATTATACTTTGTAATATCGTATTTTTACAGCAATTTTAATTAAAAAAGAGAATTCTTATAACGAAGAATAATAATTAAGTATATAATTTTATTTTGTTTGTTTTACTTCGCATAAAATTGCTTATTGAAGTATTACACTCATTACACTATTAATACGCAGCAGCAAAGTTATGATGCAAATACCCTGTTCTCGTCAATACAACAAAAACATTTTTGTATTATTTTCTAAATTACATATTTATCAAAGATATTTTCAAAAAATTATTTTAAATTTATTCTTTTATTTATAGATTCAAAACTCACTGCAACTGATATTGACACTCCAGAAAAGGTAAGAAAATTAAAATTATAAAAACATAACCAACTATTCTATCACATTTTATGTAGTTATGAGAAGAAGTAAAAGAATTTTTTTAATTAAATTAATTATTAAAACAACCCTGTATACCTAAAGCGATACAACTATACTGCATTATTAGAACCCATTAAATAAAATTTTTTTAAGTAACAAAAATTGAAAAAAATATTTATTTAAATTTTGTCAAGAAAACTTTTAGTATCATCTATCAATCTAAAATTATTAAAAGTTAAAAAAAAGCTGGTAAATATGATTGATTTACTCAGGGAAGCGATTTTACCACTAATTGCAGATATTTCAAAACTTTATAATATTATTTATATTAATTTAATAAAGAAATCCCACGCACTCCCGCGTTTAAAAGTTTTGCGATTACTAAATCAATGAATATTGTATCGTCATAGATCCAAGTATGGGATGGTTCTTACCTGAGTTTAAAAATAAAGTACAACTTCTCAAAGCAGAGGAAAAAAAATGTATTTTAAACGGGAGTCTAATGACTTCAGAAAAACATGTCGCATGCTCACATGTCAACTTCAAATTCTTGATTTGGTATGCGATATTTCGGGTTTTATTTTATATTACCTGGCAGTACGTTGCAAAAAAGTCATTTAAAAATCAAAATTAAATATTTTCTTTATAGCATTTTCTCGAGCAATGCCCATTTAACCGAAAACACATTTTGTATTTTATTCTGTTCGATATGTAGTGGCCCAACTTATGGCGGCGCGTAAGTACTTTACTGCCGCTAGTAGGTGAGCAGTAAAATAGAAAGAATTTCTTTCAGAAAAACTGAAAATTTAACTTCGGCAATTAAATAACATTATTGTAGTGAAGTTTTATGACCTTTTCAGAAAATCTCATGAAAAAGTTTCAATGATGTTATTTCCAATTTTAGTTTTAAAACAAAAGTAATCGTTTAGTATAGGCGTACTAGAGTGGGTCAGCTTGATATGTACGTATGTGAAGTACTAAATTAAATTACCTTTAATTAAACTTCAATATTCCAAAATTTGGAACAATTTATAAAACGTTTTGGCAAAGACATGTTTATTTAAGATATTATATAATTTAATATTCGACGATTTAATAGGTCAATGACAAAAAATTTCTAAATTTGTTAAATTTTTGTAATTACATGTACTTTTCTTTTTATGGTTAATTAAACCCAAAAAAACTATAACTAAAAATTTAAATTTACACAAATGTAGATAACTTGAAATTATTTGTACAAATTATTGCCGCTTGATTTGGTAGATATTTTGCATTTTTCAATAGGTGGGTAGGTAACTTGTAGATTCGAAGGTAATTTTTACATGTCTCCGAGTTGAAACAATTTTCTAATTTAAAACTATTGGAATTATGATAAATTAGTTTATCAACAAAATTAAAAAGAAAGATTAGATTTTGATTGTAATTCTTATCTGCTGTAATTTTCAATAAATCTTATCTTATACAATTAGAAATATAGATAAGTGCAATTAAAGTTATAAAAATTTTAAGATTATTATAAAAAAAAAATAGTAAATACTGCTTTTAGTACTCCCATACTTAGAAGATCAATTAAAAAATATTTAAAACATTGATGAGAGATCATTGTTATCTACAAATGTTAATGTAGTATACTGCTTCGACCTTATTCGTGATTTTATTTAACCTTTCTAATATTTGTGGGTAATGTACCCATTCTTTTATTTTAAAATGGCGTATCATTTCAAACATTTAGACTTTTTTTAAAGTTTTTTTGGATGGAAAAAATATAGAAAATAAAGTACAAGATGTCAGGGGTACAATAAATTTATTTGCCCCGAACATAGGAAACTTTTTTGTAACTACTACATTGAAGAATATTCACAGTAAAAAATTATGTGTTCATATTTTAAGTTGTAATAGTATAACATGAAATATATAGTTATTTATAATCAGATTGGGATACTTAATTTAAAAAAAAGTCATTATTTCGAGGTGGGGGTGCTAGCTTGACGTCAACTCAGCACCCCCACCAAAGATTTATCATTTATCGCGAAACCGTTGTTGTCCAAAATTCGCGAATGCTGTCCAAAGTTAGTCCATAATTAGTCCATAATTATAGTATAAAATTTTTTTTATTTTGAAGAGGTGGGGGTGCTAGCTTGACCAGGGTCTTATAATACCTAAACTTATAATCCACCCCCAAGAAATATTTTTTACAATATTATCAAGAAAACGTACATTTAATATGCACTGGGTACACGAGTACCCATAAGCAATAAATGTGATTTTGAGTGAACAAAAGTGGAAAGGTTAAGAGTGGTGGTATTATTAAAAATAATAAAAATTCGATTCTGATCCCGGTCTACATATTATTATGTAGTTTTGTGACGATTTGAGCAAAAGTACAAGTATAGTTCCTAATAATAACTAGGCCGAAAATTATAATAATAATTCAGGTTTACACTTTTAATAAATTACAATATTCAACAATTTAAAATACTAATTTTTGAAAAAATAATACAGTACAACCTCGATTATCCGGGCCGATTGGGACCGAGCTTTTCACGGATAATTGAAAAGCACGGATAATAATAATTGACTTTTTTAGTTAATATTTACAAAATATACTTATTATAATATAGTATATTTCATACAAAAAAATACACAAAACCGCTTTGTATGTAATGCAAATTCTATACGTTTGATTTTACGCACTGATAAACCGCCGCACGGATAAAGGGCACACGGATAATCGAGGTTCTACTGTATGTAATAATTTATAATAGTTGATCGAATTATCTATCGAATCTCGTCAGGTGTCCTTATAAAATCGGCTTTAAAGTAATTTCGACTAAATTTTACCAAGTACTTTCCATATCAACTCTACTATTAAAATTTTTAATTTTTAATTGTTTCCAAACAATTACTAACCGTTTTGCCATAAAAAGTTAAAACTAGATTGAATGGGGACTAACCCGATGTTATATAGTTGTTCATTTTGAACTTTGAATAGTACATTAAAATTGTGTTTTATTTTACCATGAGCAGAAAGTTTTATATATTATACTTGTATATGTATTATATTATTAATCTGATAAAATCAGTGCAGTGTCATAAATAAAATCATGAATAAGCTCTATGTAGAGTGCGATGATTTAGTGTAGCGACGCGTCCTGTAGGAGCTTGTTACAGAGTCCAAATCAATCCGATTTGTTTATTTCAGCGTTTTCAGTCTTCAGAATTAGTTCAGAAGAATATAAATTACCGTTACTGAAGTAATTCGTATTAGGTAATTTTCGACGTACAAAATTAATTCATAGAATTTTTACTGTATTTTATTTGTTTATCGATTTAAATGCAGTATTTTATGCTCTAAAAATTTTATCTGAAGGTTTTTTGTCTAAATTAATTAGGAAAGCAGGAAATTACGAAAGTATGTTTTTATAGAAAAATCTCATGACAGAGCCGTAATCACCATCCTATATGATTGTATTTCAACTTACTTTTAGAAATTTTTTATAGTATTTCAAGTTTTAAATGAAAATCTAACATCTAAACACCCAAAACTGATTTACGTTTAAGATTTATATCTAAATACAAATGACGTGGTGAAGTGGCAAACTTAATATTATTGCAATATTAATCAGGAAAATATAAACACCTATTTCAGTTATGCGTAACAAATATATTTTTTAGAACAAAAACTAACGTAGGTTTCTGATAAAAATTATGTCTAGTTTTCGATAAGATTAAATTTTTATCTATTAAATGCGACTAATAAACTACACACAAAATTAATAAAATATTTTTTATGTTTGTGTGCATACATAATACACCTACGCCTTCTGTATTAGCAATACATACATACATACATACATATAACATATAATGTACTATGTATGTAGTATTATGTATAGTATGCAATTTGAAATTACATAATATGCATTTAGGTTATTTATCATATTTTATATACTATATTTATATAGTAAACCTGTGAAATATCCTATTACTGCAGTCGAATCCAGTGGCGTAGCTGAAACTTTGTGGTCGTGAATATTTACTAATTGGCTCATTTTAACAACAAAAGTATTGCTAATAATATATTATCGACAGTAATTATTGATAATATATAAATAGTATATTAGAGAGATATTTATTGGTATTATTTTCTTAAAAAATATACGATTGTCTCGAAAATCTCTCACGTACTTACTTCTGCTCTCGATGCGAGAGTTGGGAATGTAATTTACGCCACTGGTAGAATGTAAATCAGTTGTTTTTCGTTAAATTCAATGTGTTAGCTATTATAATGATAAACAATAAACAAACCACATAATATACAGTAATATAGGAATAGTCCATAATTATTACGATTAATGCTGCTAGGAAAACACCGCAATAATCTGGAACCATACTTACAAAAAAATACGTTATTATGTTCGACTTTTTTTGAAATGATCATTAAAATCTTGCATTCTTAAAGTGCACCTGCATGTGCACTTGTAATCCGTGAAAATTAAAACCGCAATAATTGGAGTTTCTGAAATATAAATAATAATTTATGTATGTATACGTAGTATAATAATTATGATATTACCATAATCGAAGAAGTCGGTAAAAACTCGAATTTGAATAGTCGTTAATTAAAAAATTTCTCAAAAATTATTACTTTATAGAATAAAGCACAATTTATTATATAGAGGGATGTAATAAACAAAAATACGCGGTAAAGAGTTGGCATTCCACCTGAATATTTTTCACGTTCGGTGTCCCAATGTATTTACCGTATAGCATCATTAACGGTCGCAAATTTGTAATCTTTGTAATTAAAATGTAATTAAGGAACGTTAGTCCGTATTGACTTTAGTGGAGGTAAACCAATCAAGCCCCGAAAAATGTTATGCTTGTTATTTCAGCTGAAAGACAAATAACTACAAAACAATGTGTCGGAAGTCGGGTTGCTTAAGTCTTTTATTCTAGCTCGAATTTTTAAGCTATTAAAAAACGAGCATTGAATTCGGGCGTCAAACAGCGCCCATACTAGTCTAAGGCCCAGTTTTTCAGATGGAGGTTAAACCAAAAAATTTCGGTTAACCAATGATATTGCGTAAAAAACAGCTTTTCAACGCATTCATTGGTTAACCCAAAGTTTTTGGTTTAACCTGCAACTGAAAAACTTGCTCTTAGTTTAATTACTTTGAATCTGATGGTCAAAATTACGTTAAACAGTAGACCCTGAGAATCTAAAATTTGCACACGCAGTACACAATTATTTAAGTTGGTCCGTCATTATTAATTTTTGACTAATAAATTAATTTTTTTTTGTATGAGTTTTAATGAATTTTCTTACATACTATATAGAATAGACATACATTATAGTTTTCTGTTAGTATATTATTATGTTTCTTATAGATTTTTAACGATTATTAAGTGTGTTTGCTTTCGCTTCTTTCAGGCGATGTAAAAATCATTTATCTTGTTGAAGAACATCTAATTTAGTTGTCTATCAATTTATGACATTAATTTAGACCACTTGTAATTAACATTGCAGAAAATATAGCGTGTTCTAGTTCTGTTCTGCAATACCTATTAAAATTAACTATCACATTGGATCAAACTAATTTAGTTTCATTTATGAAAACCATCGATTGAAATATGTATAACAGCAAATAGCAGTAATTAATTTTAATTTATCAACAATCAGCTTTTTTTGGTATTTTGCATTCGGAAAACCTTTTGCCATTTAGTAGAAAAATAATTTATTTTTAAATTAATTCTCAAACTAAATGACAAATATATTATACATTAGAGTTCGATATTAGCACTTAAAGTCATAGAAAATTAAAGGTTGTTGAGTTATAGAGCAGATTTTATAGGTTTGAATCTCAGCTTCAAGGATTTAGAAATTATTATGGGAGATTACACATTGAGGTCTGAAGATTTTAATTAAAAACTAGACATTTTACCCTTAAATCTATTATTAATCAGCCATATCATATTATTTATGGAATAAAATTTCAAGTATCGAAGCATAGTTACAAAATTGTAATAATTATTGTTTATCTACTTATGCCCAAGCACACGGGCACTGATATATTTATCACAATTTTTAAACAAAAATATAACTATAATGAAAGTTAGTACTTTCATTATTAATATCGTTATTGTTAAATGCAATAATTAATAGTCGTAATATCTCGTAGGAATTTCAAATTTAACATCGAAACCTTTTACAGTTGATTGAAGCTCATTAAACGGATCGTTGTATAACAAATGTTTAGAACCTGAGTTTCTTCCATTGGTTTTATCATTAGTCGCTGGTACCGGTAAAAAGAGAGATTTATTTTTATAAAATTCACAATATTTTTTATTATTTTTTGTTTTATATTTTTATTATTTCATTATTTCTTTTTTATATAAAATTAGACATAATATAGTTTAGTCGTTAATAGATAGTTATATATTATTGTAATATATTATACCCACCTATATTTTATAATATTTTGTCTAATAAATTATTTTAGAGTAAATGCAATTGAAGGCACTTAAATTTAAAATGAGCATACGACAGAAATCTACTTACTCAAAAATCGAGTAAGTGTGATATCTATTTCGTGTTGTGTTTGAATTTTTATGGAAATTTCCTCAATTGCCAGGGAGATACGTTATCCCAAATATATGTACTGATTTATTAACCTTGAATTGGGAGTAGAACTTAATTTAATTTTTATTGTTTCTTTAACCTGTTAATTTAAAAAAAAAATTAAAGACAGATATTATTTTGGTTTGGCAAATATTTAGGATAGATTATTTTTAAATGAGAACAGATTACGGCATTATTATATAATATTGTGATAATATAAGGTATGCTTACTTTTGAACATAAATAGTTCTTAATTTTATAACGATCGAAAGGTCCAGTAGATATCATTCGATCACTTAATCCAACAATTAATATGACATTAATAATATAAATTATGTTTATTGTGCAAGTCTCTTTAGTTGTAGTTATTCTATTAAAGATCTGAAATAATTCTCGATAAGTGGGACACCTTGCAATGTATATCAGTTAATAAGTACACTCAACTCGATTAATGATCAATAAGTGAAAGTATGCATAACATAACTTTTACCATACATGAAATTTTCAAACTTATAGATCGTATGGTACTGGTACATTTTAATCAAAACCACCGCATGTAAATTTAACCACCCTATTTATTTTTATTTGTTCTAACTATGTCAATATATTACACCCACCTGTTTGATGTTACTAAATTTTGTACCATGGTTCTATAAAAATTAGATCGCAGATATCAGACAATAAATTATTGAGTTTAGAAGTACAAATGGATATAAATTTTATTAATGTTCCAATAAATTTATTGTTATTATTAGGTGTTATCTCTCTGATTGATTGATAAATAACATCAATAAATAACATTAATTAACATTTTGGTAACATATTAACAAAATTTTAGTTAATCTACTACTTACAAGTAAAAATAATTAATATTTTGATCTACAATAAAAGTTGTAATATTGGTAACTTAACCAATTAAAAAAAAAAATTAAAATTTTTTAAACAATTTTTTTTTCTGAAACCAATATAATAAGATAACAAAGATTTTTATAATTATTGCAATAATTAAAATATTATTTTATGCATCTGATATAAGGATAAATTCAAAAATTGTTGGTTGTGCTTCTTTTTGAACATTATTTTATAAATTGGTAAAATTCAATGTCAACAGCTTTATTATCCTGATTAAGTTTATCAATTGAGTGGGGTTCTTACAAGATATAAATAAATTATAGTTTATTATAAAGTTACTGTAAATAAGTTATGTGCAAATATGAAATAAAATAATTTTAAGTGTTTATTAATATTATATATTTTTTATAAACGTAATCTGTTATTTTAATGATCATTTAACAGCAATTCAAGACCAATTTTGTTTACAGGATAAGGTTTACGATAAGCAGACCATCGGGGATTTAAAAATTTTAAGTTATTAATATTTTGCCAAATATGATAATATATAATATCCTGTTATATTAATAAATTATTGTCAATTAATAGCGCCATTATTGCCAATTAACATCAAAATCTCCTTACCTATCTATGTTGAATAGGGTATTTAACTATTTGATTAATTAACGTCTGTTTTTGAAATTCAAGAAATAGAAATTAAATTTTCAAGTAAATCTGAATATTATACTAATTTCTTGTTTCATATTATTATTTTTGTTTCATATCGTTACAATAATTGTTTTTCTTTATTTTCAAATATTTTTACTCCTATTCTGTTTAAAGTGGTAAATTAATGTCTTTCCATTGTTTTTTAAATAATAATTTTCTACGTACTATGTATTCATCACTTTCCAGTTAAAATTTTATTATTTTAACATTTTGTTTCATATTCAGAAATACTTTTTTAAATATAAAATTTAATATACAATAAACATATTATAGAAATTTTGTTCAAATAGATCCTACTTTGAATGGAATCTAAAGCTTTCTCAATCTATTGTGATGTCTTGAAGTTAATCTGATGATGCTATTCTAGTGCATACGCAATGTAAATGAGTAATTGCTACTATAATTTAATTCAATTCAATTTACGCATAAACAATTTTATAATCGGGATAAACCCGTAAGAACGAATTATGTTGCTTACTAATCACACGTAAACAAAGAGTTTAAATCTTTCTTTACATTAAGTGTTTTTTTTAAATTAATATTATAATAATTTAGGATGTTAAATTGGCACAAGAAATTGATACTAAAAAATTTAATGATGTAGACTTGCTAAATTACAGTATGCGAAAATCGCCTGGGCACACTAGTTTGTTTAAACTACTGCATATTACTATTTACCATATAGTAAGTACAGAAATTGAATGAGTTTTGATGAATAAATTGATGATTCCATTATAGTATTATTTTTTAATATTAACTTACTTTGAAAGTTTAATTTTTGGATTTGTTATATTATACTCCTATTCTAATATATCATTATCTATTTATTATTTTTCGTATTTTTTAATAAGTATAGCTTATCTCAAATGTATAGCACTTCTTTATCGAACATCCTGTGCATACAATTCAATGACCATTTTATTGCTATAATTTTTCCTATACTAATTATGAAGTATTATAACAACGAAGGAATTATTGTCATTAATTATCAGACTGAAGTATATCAATTTAATGTGTAAGAGTAGTATTAATGTAAGTATAATTATATAATATTGATGTATTGTAAATTAATTGATTTTTGACATCAATTCTTAGCAGGTTATTGTACCGAGACACACGATCCAGTTTTTGTCTATGGTAATCGACAACTTAACATACATATTATATCGCACAGTATATAATGTAGTTGTTATAACTAACCATCAATTATTATTATACCTAGTCGATCAGTGTTTACCATACAAACGCTGTACTCAGTCACTCACTTTGTTACAAACTAGAAAGTAATACCTCGACATGTTTTGTCAGTCAGTGTTACACCGCATTGTTGTAAAGACCGAACAACATTGATAAATGATAATATTGAAATTTATTTATTTTTACTTCAACAATTTTTCAGTTAAATATTAAAACGCGCGTTAACTTCGCGATATACAGCGCACTTGGATAAAACGATGTACAATTGTTGTGATATCATTTTATAAAAAATAATAGTAATAATTTATTATCGTAATTAATTAATTATTTTTACATAAAAAGTTGTTATAATGGGGGTAAAGGAAACTCATAAAAAGGTATGTTTATTTTTCTATAGTGTAAACGGAACCAAACACGGAATAAATGAATTATAACCGAATCTTTTATTTCGTTTTCTAAATTACCAAATGAATCCACCTATTGTTAAGAGTTGTGTATGTAAATTAACGTACTTTTGATATTTATTCATCACTAATTTAAATCATAAAAGAATTATACCAGTAAAACCGTTATTGACAAAAAAGATTTGACGTTCACTAAAACTTAACTTAATAGCAAATAAAACAGATAAAAATAGTTTATTTAATTTATAATTTCATCTTGTTAGATTTTTCTACTAAAAATTCAACGCTTTACTCTTACACTCACAGTGTAATAATTTAAAAATCCTAATTATGTTTTTTTCCATTAAAAACAAATGTTTTGTTATAAATTAATTTTATTTTCTGTTTGCAATCAATGCAAGTATTGAAAAACATGTTATTCATTAATTTAAGAAATATAACTTTGCACTTTTTTTTTATCTGTCAGTGGGTAGCGCGAATAAAATTAAAAAGTGCCAGGACCATACATTTATTAGCATTTGTTAATTTTTATTCACACCATCCAATGTCTAATAATAATTTCATAACAATATAAATAATTTATAAATACAATATGTATAACATCAGATGATGATGCAACTTTTTAAGAAAAAGAGAAGTTTTAAAAGCTTGAGTATCAGATTTTCTTTTTACCCAAAAAGTTGTTTTGGTAAATTAATATCGGTGCTATTACGACTATCGCGGTTCTATATTATATATTCAATTAAAAATAGATAATAATATAACTTAAGGAAAGTTCAACGCCTTTAAAAATGCAAACTTTACAATTTGAATTTAGTGGCATTAGAATGTAAGTAGTACTCATATAATAATTCATTATAGAACAAAATACCAAAGTGTTTTTATTAATGGATTCTCAAATTTAACTTTTTATACAATTTAATTTTAATAGTTGTCTAACCATAATTATTATTGTTGAAGGTCATTACATATATGTATGTTTATTAAAATTTTTATATGTACATGCTATATTACATGCATTTGTCCTATATTATAAAAAGTAATTGGTGTGTAATATATACCTACCTATATTATTCATAATAATGTATTTTACGCAATAAAATCATAGTGCCAAAAACGGAATGTATTCAATTTTAGGTTTCCATAAAATATTAATAAACAAATTATGAATATGTCGACATACGGAAATGTATTCAAGTTGATAAATGAAAAAAAATAAAAATAAATAACAAAATTAAACCTTAAACAGCAAAAAAATGAACTATAATCTTTCACAATGAACTTACAAAAATGTAAAAATAAATATAGAAGTAAACTAATAAAATAATATAAACGGGGCACTTTTTAAAAGCGAATTGTTATAGTATTTATGCTATTTTTTTAAATTAATATTTAAGACATTTTAAAGAAACCTCCACATTAAAGTAATTTGTCATTTTGATATGTTCCGTTTGAAAAATACTTTTTATTGTTTTTCACTGTGACATCATAGAAGTAATTCAGTGGCTGCTTCCATCTCACGTGATTTAAAACCGGATTTCTTTAATGTTCTTAAAAACCGTAAAGGTTAAAATATTCTATACTTGAATACCTTATTGCGTTCGGTGATTAGATGAACAATTATGTTTAGCTTTGCGGCTGCCAACATGTTCCAGTCAGAGAAATATAGTTAGTAATTCGTTAAAGAGAAATATAATTATTTTGGATTGTCGTTCACAAAATTTTCAGTAGAGAAATCTACCACTGAAGAAGGCAAATGATGTAACTTAAAATAGTTGTTTAAAATAAATGAGATGTCTGTGTAAAAGTATTATGTATTACATGGTATTACTTAAATATTATTTACTTACATCCCACTTTTAATTTTCTTTTCTTTTTAGTTTAAATATGAATTTATCACAAAATTTACTAAATATATTATAAAGGGCATTATGCACTGTATGATAATATCTCAAGTTGAAAATCATTTAACACGCTATCTTTTTTGGTCTATTCGTGGTAAATTTTTCGAAAACGAATCTATCGATTCTTCTATCTGACAAGTAAATTAGAAAAAAGCGCACATATCAACCATAAGCTTATTAAAAGTGGCAACAAACACATTATTACGTATGCAGTATTGTCATAAGTAAAAAATCAATATTATATTGCTACTTGCATAATAATCTCTTTATGCCTGATCATTTTTGGCACAAGATTAGCCATACGAACTCAACTAATGGTATAAATAAATTAAATCTCCCGTATATAAGCTGTTATTATCATTATTATGTGTATAAAATAATTTATTTCAAATTTTATTTATACCTATTTAAAGTTATTTACTTTTTACTTTCTTTCTTCTTTTAATTTCTATTATTTACTTATTAAAGTTATTTATAAGTTATAGAATAAAATTTATTAGTTATATACCAATGTTTAATAAAAGTTTTAAAAGATGTAATTTAAATCAAAATTACATATAAATATAATATAACAAAAAGTTGCTCTACATGATTTCAAAACTTGCTGTTAACAATAAGTGTTATTTTATTAAAGTTATATTTATACAGTAATTTTGGTGTAGAAGCCACTATAGATAGTAAAAAAACATTGATAACCAAATACCCAGTTACCTACTAAAATGTTTACCTTCAATTTTTTTCAAAAAAATTTATTCCAAAATTTTTAAAACGTAGTTTTGCAAACCCGTGATTTTGTAATAGGTAAATATAAAAACCAGAATGTGCAAACTGGTTATTTTACTGAAATTTTATGTTATTGAAATTACTTTCTAATAAACAAGAATTTTATATTGAAATTGTATAATTAAAAAAATGTCATGAGGTGTAATTTATTAATGCTCGACATTCTGTAGTACAAGCGTAAATTTAAAAAAGCTAAGAGGCGCGAAAACAGGTGCGTTAATTAAAATTGTTTAACTTATTTGCCAATATAAACAAAAAAGTTCGATTTTTATTCAATCAGTGGATACACCTTCCGGATTTAGCACAAAATTTGTCATATAAATTTGAAATATAATCTGGGGTTATCAGGCAAACATTAGATGAGCGCGAAAATTAGAATCATTGGCCTAGTAAATTAGCCGATCAACTATCGACACTAATGCGCGGTTTGAATCCGGGGAGAGTTCAAACTTTTACGTGTTTGTCCGTGTGCTGTATAGGGCAGGAAAACCTTAGGTTGATGATTTGAATATAAGTATTTTTTAATGGTTGATATATATTAACAATTATATTTTTGATTTGAATGAATTTTTTTTGTTATGTTAAAAATCTTAAATTATCAGGTTTTACATTCAATATCTTGTTTGTATGCTTAGATTAGGTACAATAATTTCAAATACCTACTGAAATTTTTTTAGTAGATATAATTATGTTTTATTCTAAAATTTTAATAAAAATTTCTAGTAGGTACATAGTATTTTCTTGGTTAAAAACTTATCTAGGACCTAGTAACCAATGGTAATATAATTAATATTATACCAATATTCTCGCTATATGTTACCAATGTATTTTTGTAATTCTTTTTTGTATGTTGTTTCTTACGATCATATTGTATTTTTGGGCGATTATGAATTTTTGAAACAAAGTTGAAATCTAAAAACTTGTTTTTATACAAAAGAAATTAATTCTTTTTACACAGGACATAATATACGTACATAATATACAGTATATTGGGAATTACCTTTTCCTCTTTATGATTTGAGTCAAGTGAGTCAGTTTATGAATTTAATTAAATCGATCCCAGAAATTGTCTATACGTACTTATTTGCTCATGGTTAGGTAATGTAATAATGTAAGAATAACGTGAAAATTCCTTTAAAAAATGTTCTCATGTTCTCTATTGAAAAATTTAATAAATTTAAACCGAAAAGTTTAGTAATTCGATTTAGATTTTCAGAAAACACAGGAAAAGTTGTGCAACAATTCAGGGTTTAAATATTTGTGTAAATATCAAAATTGTATTAATTTAATCTGTATATAATTCTGTTTGTCGAAATTGTTAAATATGTATGATTAAAAAAAGTTCAAGCGAGTGACCGCGATATTGTTTCTGTGGGAAACGCTATTTAAGGAAATTGCAATTTTGTTCCAAATTATAATTTAATTTATATAATGGTTTCAAATATATCCACTTAAATTGATTTTGACAAATTTAATCGCTTTTTAAATCCTCGATTGTGTAGGGAAAGTTTATTTTCAATTACCACGTTGATCTACGTATTTAAAGATACGCGTCTGTGATAAACCAAGCAATATTTCTTAATTAGTTATTTACAGAATTGGATTTCCTTGAACTTGATGAGCAAACGTAACATTTCTCAAAATCGTGATGGGTTTTCCTGTATTTTTGTTCTAATTCTAATAACTTATAAATAATATGCAATGGTAATTTCTAAGTTTTGCATTTTTATTATTATATAATTATTGTAAAGCTTACTGATATTATTAAAAAAATCTTCGTAAAAAGAAAATATAATAAAACCATGTACAAGCTACAACTTAGATTATATCGATGTAAAATTTATCATTTTGTTTAGTGTTATCGGAAGATAAGCATACCTAAATAAATTGACAAGGACCATCAAAACAATTATTAACTACTTGATTATTGCTGATTGATTTAATAATTAATTATAAAATTACGTATTTTGAAAAACGTGTGTAGACGAAAATAAAATTGTCCACGTGCAAGAGCCGCCCAATCTTCGACCAGGAAGTGAATGCATTTTAAAACATGCATCATTTAAATGAATTGCATAATTTCCTCTGTGAACGAGCGTTCACCCTCTTGCTATTGAATCTTATAGAAGCAATAGCTACTTATCAACGATACTGTCTGTGAGCTATTTATAATAATATTGTTAGAGAATTTACCTTTAAAAGAAAATCGAAAGCAAATTGATGTCTGGTATAATAATTGAACTAAAGTCGGGTAAATTTGCAACAAATTGACCAAACTTTACTTTGCTAAATATAATAATCTACATACATAATTATAATTTATTAATAAGAAAGCTTTTAATGCAAACGATCTTGGACATGCATTAGTTTATTGATAAATATGGGTTAAGTGCAATGTTTGTTGCAATTTAACATTAATTTGCCCTTAAAATCTTTTTATTAAATAAATAAATTTATAAATCCATCATTTCTACTTTGTATAATCTTATAGCCATTCTTATAGTATACAGTATTTTACAAATTTTCAAAAATGCCCCCCCCCCTTAGAATTTAGAGATAATATGACCTCTTCTGGCTGAAAGTTTAACTATTTAACGATAACTTATATAAATATTAATTTTTTATATCGATTTCATTGTCATGGGTTTTCCTGACGTTATTAATTAATATGTGATTTTCCAAGTCAGCATTAGTGGAATATTTCAAATTCAGTTTGTTAAATTGTACACTGAAAAAAAGTTTATAATAAAATAGATAATGAAATAATAACAATTGAAGTGTCAATCTCAAATATTTAGAAAAAATATTGATAATACTCAGTGGTCACTAAATTATTTTTATTTCTTGAGTTGCGTCGATCAGTTCCGGTTCATTACAGCATCTTCAGGAGACATGAAACAATTGTATAAATATAAATTGTACCTACATATTATATAAATTATTTGTGCATAAATAATACTATCCACATTTTTTTATATTGACGCTGTTTTCTGAAAATGGCCTAATAATCTCGAAACCAGTCAACAAATATATATTAGTTTATGTTTTCTGGAATTGGAAATAATCATTGTTATTTTTTTGGCGGCATTATTTTTTTGTTGAATACCTATTGGTTTACGGTAAAAATTAATAACAATACTAATTGTTTATGAAAAAATTTACTTGATTTTTTAAATTATATGAACAAGACAATAATTTAGTATAAATTAATATATTAAATGTTTTAAGCTATTATATTAATTTTCATACAAAATATATGTACAATACATTGCAATATTTACATCAGTACTTTTAAAAACAAAAACTATATGAATGATAATACAACTGACCTTCCTTTGCTTGTAAATAATTACGACTACTGATGATTACTACAATAACATAATAGAATTTTAATGAACTGTTTTACTTTATTATTTACTTAAACAATGGTGATAGTAATGGCATGGAATTAAAAATTTTTATATTTTGTTAAGCGTTTTAGTACATAATGTACACTATACGGGATGGCCATGTAGTATGAACTATACACGATGATCAAGAGAGATCAGGGTTTAGTTTTTAGTTTTTTGAATAATACTTGAAAATTGACGTGCCTTTTATAGATTGATATATTTATGCGCATGTATCAACAACAATTTTCTTGAATCGAGTTCTGAATCAAGTTAACAAAAAGTTGTCTTTAATTTCTCTCAATTCGTTGACTAGTTTGGCTAACAACATTTTTTCTTGTTTATATTAATACAATAAATTATTGTAATAATTGGTTTAAAAATATTCCTAATTTTCAACTTAAATTTTTTAATTTTTTTTGTATTACAAATATGAAACATGTCTTATATTATATTTATATTAGACAAAGAAAACATATTTTTTCAATCTAAAAGTATGTTTCTCTTTTTATTTAGTGTTTATTAATGTATTTTAATATAATATGCATTTTAAATTTAAAATTAATTCTTCAGATCGTTTTTAAGATATTGCACTGTAAAACCCCAGCCTTAAATATGAATATTGAGTTTGAAACTTAACTAACCTCAATTATTGTGACATAAATAAATATTGTATACTGTAACCCACTTCACTAATTTTTTTTAAATTAAAAACAAATATTTGATTTATACGTGATATCTTAATGAATAAGTATCAAGGCAAAATTATGTAGATAGGTAGATATTATCTACTTTATTTGTGAAAATCAAATCTAAAAAAACATTTCAACTGTAGAGTTAAAACTAAAAAGATTAAGTTTAAATTTAAAATTCATAATTTTGTGGGATTTTTAAACTCATTTTAATTGGTAATAATTGTAATTAAACCGAATTCATACTTATTTTAATAAATTGGTCAATATTCCTGTGCCAGTCGGCCATTTAAATTAATCTAAACATACCGTACTATTTAATTATATCATATTAATGATAATTGATTAATTAGCTAGTATAGAAGATCTTCTATTAAGATAATACTGAAAACGTCTGCTTACGTAATTTCTGTAAATTTAGCTGTTAACTTGAAAGAAATATTAAAAATATGTAATTATTAATCTTGTATATTTTCTTCTGTTTCAGAAACTTCCTTATCCAAAGTCAGTATTCTTCATTGTCAGTAATGAATTTTGTGAAAGATTTAGTTATTATGGAATGCGAAGTAAGCATCTAATTTCAATTACCTAATACTAAAATTAAAATACGGTATTTTTTTAGCTATTCTTGTATTTTACTTGGTGGATATACTACTATACAAAGAAAATGAAGCTACAATTATATACCATACGTTTACCATGTTCGTTTATTTCTTTCCAATTTTTGGCGCAATATTATCCGACAGTTTTCTTGGAAAATTTAGAACAATTTTATATGTTTCGTGTATATACGCCGCTGGAAACATAGTTTTAGCTTTAACAGCCACACCTCCTTTAAATTTTCCTGCAAGGGAGATTTCAATACTAGGACTACTGCTAATAGCACTTGGAACTGGCGGTATAAAGCCATGTGTATCAGCATTTGGAGGCGACCAATTTGTACTACCTCAACAGGAAGCGCAGTTAGCTAAGTTTTTCTCGTTATTTTATTTTTCTATAAATTCTGGTAGTTTACTTTCGACAATTATCACGCCAATCTTACGTGAAGACGTAAAATGTTTTGACATGGACAGCTGCTATTCGATTGCTTTTGCAATTCCAGGAATTTTAATGGTGGTATCAATTAGTAAGTATCATTTACAATAATTATTGTTGTTGAATAATTTAGAATTTGCAATTGAAAATTCAGTCAGACGTATCAATGTTGTACACAGAATTAAAATCGTACTATATTATTCTAATTTTAAAGCTTTCATAATATCATATAAATTTTATTTTAGTAATATTTGCTCTTGGCAAACCGTTGTACAGGATAAGACAACCATCTGGAAATATGCTTGTCAAAGTTAGCAAGTGCGTTGGTGTAAGTTTACCTCAGAGTGCTTTTAAAAACAAAGTTGATTAGATTGAATATTTTAGAACGCAATATCAACTAAAATTAAATCAAAAGAAAAGAAAGACCATTGGTTGGAATACGCAGAACCTGCCTACGGAAAGGATTTAGTACAAGATATTCAAGCACTGTTCAAAGTTTTAGTATTATACATTCCATTACCAGTATTTTGGGCTTTGTTTGATCAACAAGGCTCAGGATGGACATTTATGGCACGTCGCATGAATGGCGATATTGGATTTATGACAATTCTTCCAGATCAAATGCAAGTCATTAATCCTCTTCTAATTTTAATATTTATTCCTCTTTTTCAATACGCCATTTATCCATTATTAACTAAATGTAAAGTTCTGAAAACACCTCTTCAACGTCTTGTTGCTGGAGGTTGTCTAGCATCTATTTCGTTTATCATATCTGCCTGCCTTTCGCTTGCCTTGGAAGGAACTTTTCCAATTCTACCTAGCGCGGGTAATGGACAATTGCGGGTGTATAATGCCTTAGATCAGAACATTATACTCAATGGACCATTTACTCCATCTAAAGCTACAATTATGCCCTTAAGTATGTTCCAAAATATTAGTATAAACGTCGACAAGACAGTGATTTTACCATACGAGGTTACATGTAATGGTAATATTTATAACGGTGAATTTACTATACCCGAAAAGAAATCAATGGCTTATTATTTTACATCCTGTGGACTTGCTGAAGGTATAGAAGACGAAGTAGATAAAAATAGCAAAGGAAATCCAACATTCAGGTAAATGAAAGTTGTTTCACTACTATCTACTATTTTATCAATTTGCCTTTAGGAATATTATATCATCAAAAAAAGTTGTTGATGTGATATATCGTGACGAAAACAACGTTGTTAAGTTCAATGAAAAGTCAACAAATACAACTTTAGTTGATGTTCGCCCTGGTGTCTATAAAGTCTTCTTAGATGAAAAAGCTGTCGACGAAATTAAGTTGAGGTTAGGTGGTGTGTATACATTTGTATTAACGGAATTTGCAAACGGTACAATGGTAAGTGTACTAAGTTCGAAATTATGAGATATTAGATTGTAATTTTTTTTAGGCTTCAGAGTTGATAACAGTAACCAAACCTAATTCACTGTCAATTTTCCTTTTACTGCCGCAATACATAGTAATCACGATGGCAGAAATTATGTTTTCTATTACTGGATTAGAATTTGCTTATTCGCAAGCTCCACTTAGTATGAAATCTGTATTACAAGCGTGCTGGCTATTGACCACTGCATTTGGAAATCTAATCGTAGTAATAGTAGAATCTATAGAACCATTTGAGGATAAGGTATGTTTTGAATTTGGAAAAAAAGGAATCCATGGAGTAAAATTTATCTTTTTACAGTCAAAAACGTTCTTCTTATATGCTGGTCTTATGTTAGTGGATATGGCTGTATTTTCTTTAATGGCCATGAGGTACAAATATGTCAAGAAGAATGAAGAAGAAGAATCATTAACTCTTCCCGAAACAAAGCAAAATGGAATAGATAACGGTGGTTTTAAGAACAACGACGATTCATGATTACTACTTAAGCATTTTAAGCATGGTGAAAACTAATAAATTAAAAAAGTAATTTATTTTGTTAACCTAATTTCAAATAAGTGCATAATTACAAATATTTATGGCAATCATTGATTAGCTTTAATTGAATTAAAATGTACAACATTTTTATATTATTTTGTAAATATTATTTAGATATAGACTTCAACTATCATGTAAATAAACGTCATCTATATTTTATACGACAAAACAATAGTATAATAATCATTATAAATCAGTCTAAAATGAATATAATTTTTTAAGAAAAAATAAAAGGACGAATGAGAAAAACCCTAAACCCGAAAATTAAACTGTGCTTTATTTATCAGAAAAGTTCTGTAGTACAGTTTTCAAAAGTCTTCAGAAAAGATTTAAAAAATTTTTAAAATACCCTGTCTTCTCCAAGACCTTCAGCAATTTATTGTGTAAACTGGTAAGTAATAGATCTAACATCAGCTGCGCTATAGGAACGAATTCTTTGGGCAACCCATCCAGGGGACAATTATAAAGACATAAAAGCAGTGTGGATTATTTATGTTGATATTTATTTGATTTTCTTTACTGTCAGTTTCAAATTTGTGTGTACCTAACATATTTTTTTATGTTTTGACTTTAATTTTTAATTCTACTTACACTATTATATCAAAATCAAATTCTTCTAATCTTAGTCGCCATCTTATTAATTTAGGTAGGGTTCTTTAAACTACAAAGTCACATCAGCGGTCGACGATCCACCACAATATACAAAATATTATTTGTTTTAGTCGTTGAATATTTTTGTTTATTTTTGAATTTTGAAGAGGCCGCATTCAGTCCCAAGATTTTGAACATCTAACAATTCTACTTACACATTATAATATTGCTGACAGCAATTTCATGGGCCAGTGTAGAATATCTATCAGTATCCCAGTAATAATGGTGTAGGTAATCGTCTACTTTACAGCACAGCCAAAAGAGTTGATGTTATAACATATAAGGCCCATTAAAAGGCCAACCACCCGATTCAAAAGTACAATAAGGACAGTTTTAATAATATTATAAAACTAAATTATGAACCCATTATTTACCTTGAATATTACTTTTAAAATCATTTCGAGAGTTGGACGATAATTTTCTTCTCTCGAAAGGTATCAACATTATAATAATTAGCGATGGCATTATTTGACGAACTGAAACCTAAATACAGAGCATCTTATCCATAATCCATATATAAATTGCAGGATTGGATTGCGTTTCATCTCCTCGGATGTGCCACTACAAAAACTGTTACTAAAATGACAATAAAGACAGATCTTTTCTAGTCTAGCGAAATGATCATCATAGAGTTCAATACCCGTTCTAGGTGGCAGATAAGCAGAGGATATAGAAGAATGTATGTACAGCCTTCTCTTCGTAATACCTGCAAATATATACGAACAATTTGAACAAATTCCACAAAAATCGTCGGGACTTACTTTCAGAAGTTATATTTTTAAAATAATTTACTATAAGTAATACTTACTATGTATCCTCTTGATTATCTTGACCATTGTTATTTTGTAGTAATACAAAGTAAAAATAATATTATGTGCTATATTTTAAGGTAAGTAGGTACTATAATATAAAGTACTAGAAGCGTTAAAACTATAAAATTGCAATGTTTCATGGTATCGTAAGTTTGGATGATAGTAAAAGTAGGTTAGGATGTTCTTATAGAAGGACTTCGATTTCTTGTACGACAGGGTACCGATTGGATTGCAGTAATCAAAGCGCGGTTATATCGAATAGCTGAAAACCAATCTAATAATTTTCCACTTTTATTTCTCTGCTCTTTTACGAGGCGTCTCGTATGTTTTATATCGTTATCCTCGCCTTTCATCACTTATATCACAAAGACACTAGAAAATAAATAGCCGTAAATGACATTCTTTATGATTGCGAGCTTTTACGATCATATAATATTTTTAGTTTTTCCAGCAAAAAAGTTTTGTTTTAGAAAATAATTTAAAAGCTCTTGCATTAATCCTTTAAATATTATCATCCAAATGACTTAAAGCCATACTTTTTTTATATTTATGATATCAAATTTCGGGATATTGAGATTTAAACTCGACCGACGTTCTGTCTTTTGGCTTCATAACAACTTAAATTAGTTTTGTTTACAAGAAGATTACTTAATTATTCATTACATTAATATTTATACTCTCCTTTCTACTGAAACTCCTTCATGTCGAATATTGTCCTAAAAAAACTGAATACCTAGCTTTTTTGTATAAAATTTAAAATTACTTATTACTGCAATGTTTCATAACCCGACTGTTAACAAATTTAGACAACTCTCTTGGCTGATATAAATCTGTAAAATTTTATTACATTTTACGTTTAGATAATTAAACACGATACAAACTGGGGAAATGGAGGATTTCAAAGAAGCAGATTTTTAAAAATTGAAATTAATTTTTGTCTTATTTTATGAAGCTACGATATCCTGCTTTATATTGTATAATATTAAATTAACTTGGGACCTAGATACAAATTTTTAGCAGAAAAATGCAAATTACATAAATATATTCTATTTATTATTTTTTGGTCATTGATTCCATTGGTCATTGCAAATAATTCATTCAAAACAATTCAAGAAATTAACCCGCGAACATAATGTAATATATAATAGTTATGTAAGTAGAAAATTAATTAGGTATCTAAACTTACATGACAGCGATACACCAAATTTTGCCTCAACGTTGCAGACTTTATTTCTAAGACAAATAGTTAAATACATAACGAGGGTTGACAGCCTTGGATTATTAGTATGAGTATTATTACAAGGATCATTATATATTATGTTATTACGGTAACGAAATTCTTGCAGATAAAAAACTAGAATTTAATTAAATAAAGTTTTTAAAATTAATAATTGACTTTTATCGAAATCTATTAGAATTTCGCTGTTCAATTAGATATCGGTAATGGAATTCTAATATGTACACTTGTAATGATTTAATAATTTACGAGTAATATAACCCATTACCGTTAATTGCAAATAAATTGAAATAACTATTTTGAATTTCAAATCTCCACTATTAAAATAAGTTTTTAATTATAATTTTGATGCAAAATTTAAATTGCAAATGTAACGATGGTATTTCACAAACAAGAAGGATGAAACAGTTCCATTAAATCAGCGTAGGACCGGATATTAAAATTTTTCCTTTGCTCGTTGAAAAAGTTTTAATTTGAAATTCATATATCAAATATTTACTTTAATAAAAATTAAAATCGCAAATTGTTTTACATTGCTTAATGCATTTCATACCTTTTATGTAAAAAGTTTTGAATCTGATTACTACGGTACCAAAGCTTTTTGTACTTTAAAGGCGAGTTAAATTTTACAGAGGGTTTATTCAAATACAAGCGATTTAAAAAAATTAATTTAAGGGAATGTTTTGAAGTTTATTTAAATTCTTATAAAAGGATTGAAAAATTAAAAAAATCTTTGGAAACGTAGTTTAAATAAACTTCAAACAGTTTATTTTGATTAATTTCATAGTTAGGGAGAAAGTTAGGGAGAAGTATACAATACACACCTGTTTAATAATAATATAAACAATTAAAATGTAGCATTTCATAATGCAACTCGAACAATATCATAATAATCTATTTCAATAAACGACCGTGAAACTTGGTCTAAAGATGAAAATAAAACTTTTATATTCAAGAAAGCAACATTGTTCTGAACCAAAGCTCAAATCGTCTTATCACAAATAAGACCGCGAAGCATTTCAGTTAATGCTATCTCGTAAATTTGGTGCAACGTTCTTGTAAAATCCAAGACAATTTAAATCAGCCTTGTGCAACCTGGACATTTTTATGCAGCTAGCTAAGATATTTATTTAAGTCAAATGGTTAAAAATATCCGTTTTGATTATAAACTTGACCATCGTCCAGTGGTGATAGATAAAAGTACCTACTATAGCTTCTTGAATATAAAGCAGTAATAATAATATCATCGAACACTTTTTTTTTATATTTTAATTTTATATTATCATCTTGCTGAAGTGAACTGTTGATTGGGTGGAAACTGCTTAAATCGGTATATAAAAAAGTAAAGTAGGTTACCCATTTTGTTAAAAATAATTTTTAAAAGAATATGTTGTAATGTTCCAAGTTATAAAATTTACAATTAAAAAAACCAAACCTCTCCGGAACCATTCATTTTATAATAAGTATAGACTCTTTGTTTCATTGCACGTTGCCTCGATTTCACGTTTATCTGCACAATCCCAATGTGCCCTGATTAAAAATTCCAAAATATAAATTTGTTCTTCTTACCAAGTTTTACTTTCTTTAATTTTATCTCTTCCAGCATCCAATTTATGTTATTTTCCATCAACCAATTTCAATTACCATTTATCCAGTGTTTAAATTTTTTATACTCCCAATCCAATTTATTTAAATTTTGTTCCATATTTAATTAAATAAAGCTCATCAAAATTTGTTAGAAAAACACTTTATAATATTAAATCTTAATAACCAATATAATTTAATTAAAAAAAAAAGGTACATTTAAACAAACCTACTACAAACAGACCCACTCACCACAAGCAGGGTTGGTGAAAAAGCAATGTTTTACATTTTCTTGCCCGCCAAGTTCCCATTTCCGAATTGTCAACACGAAAATTACAAATTACAATTATTCACAACAAAAATATCAAAATATTTATTGTTTCCAGTGGTTCTAATGTTTTTTAAAATTTTTTTTTTACACAACAATAAGAACAAATGAGGAACAACCGAATTTTTGTGATTTTTTGTGATTTTTGTATATTTAAAAAAAAATAACGACATAGAGAACAATCGAGAATAACAACAAAATTTTGTTTTAGAAATGAGATGCAAGTTCACGTACATAATTTTTAATTTATCACATTTTTTTGGTAATTTCTCACTTTAATCAATGTTACAATTTTAATTAGCAAATATGATTAATATTTAATTCCATTGTGATAGTAAGATGATTAAAATTTTAATAATGCTGTACCAAGGCATTGTCGTGGTACGTCTGTGTGCAAAGGGGAAGGGGTATTTAAATATTTAGTTAAAATTTTATTATTATTTTGTGTTAAATTTTAAAATTCCGGCGAGCTGGCTAACCTGACGCCAACTGGCGGGGAGATTAGGGCTCTTTAACAAGATGGTGGAAGAGCCACGGCGAAAAACTTTTCAAAGTAAAAAAATTTGAATTTAGAAGTTTGTGAAAATTTAAATTTAGGTGTGATATTAAAAAAATGGAAATTTTATTTGAATCTAATACTCAAATTACCTAATATAATTTATTGATGTGATTTTTAATGAAAGTGTTTAGTTTTGTTTTTGAAGGAACGACAAAAGCAAAGCAATACCACGGCATACATGGGTGTCTTACCGTTTTGAATTTAACGTTCCCATTTAAAAAAGTTAAGTGAGCCGGGTAAAATTATCAAAAGTTTGTTGTTTGTCCGGTAAAAAACCTATTAAAAAAATTTGAAATCGGATATATCTCGTCAGTATATTTGAATAAGATTTTCAAAGAATACTATAATGTATATACATTTTTGTAAATCCAATTTCAAATAAAAGTAGAAATAAACTTAAAAGCGTTTGTTTTTGTTTTCGTTGATTTGACGTGGAATCCAATTACTGCAGTGAATTATAAATCGTTCAAAGAACTGGCTTAATCTCCAGTCTAACAATTAAACTTGAGGTTTGAAATTAAAATTGCTTTATAAAAAATAGTTTTATTCTGAAACAAATAACTTTTTGTGGCTCTTCTGTAATTGTAAACTTTTATTTCATCAAAATATGTCATCTCTGATTTTGGAAAGAATGTAAGTTTTGAAAATTGTTTTAACGACTATTTAATTTCTTGTGATCAATAACATATATTATTATAATAATAATATTTTCATCAAATTAAGAATAACCAAAAATCAAAAGCAAAATACTTACTTTGGCCGACCATATAGATTCTAGAAGAACAAAAGAGGTAGCTGCCGCCCTGAATTCCTACTTTGTTTTTGTTTGTATAAAAAACAATAAAACTATTAGAAACATAGGCCTAGACAATTTGATATACAAACAGAAATTCAAATAATAACAGGTTATGAACCCAGGTTCGACAAAATGTTAAAAAGTCTTTTTAAATCTTAAAAAATTGCAAATATGGAGTTCCTGTTACATTAAAGGTTCGAATCATTGGCTTCATTAGTTTTAATGTAGATCAATAGAAATCTCTCTATGTAATTTTTTAAAATGTGTTTTACTTTATATTTTATAAATATTTTAATACATTATATCTCTAAAGATTGTTATGGGCGTCATTGAAAAAAAGGTTGAACTGGGATAGCAATAAGAGCTCCGGGGGTTTTAGTTAAAAAATCTAAGTTATAATTCATAATAATAACTAAATATTTTTTATTCGATTGTTGGGAATCTGGACAATCCAGAATCTAGCACTATTTGATATAGGAAGTATTTTAACCTAATTCTGCAGATACATTGTATTTATATGTACCATTGTATGATAAATTATTATACTGTTTTAAATAAACCACATGCTACATCTACGGTTGAAATTAAGCTGCAGGGTAGCCCACAATAGATGGTAAATCGTTCACGTTAAATAAAAATAAAATGAGATCTACACAACTCTGCTGAACTCGAAAACTACATTATTTAATATTTACAATGCTATTTGTGTTATTGTGCAAAGACATAATAATGCTTGAACGCTTCCATCCTCGAAATGTTCAAAAATGCTGTTTGAATTTATTCAACTTGATACACACTGATTTATTTATTCAAAGTTCAAACTACTTTAATATGGAATAATAATAATTAATAATATAGTTTCTGTGAGGCGTACGTGAATTCCTTTATTTAATAATAAAGAAAATGTACCAGTTACATAGTACAGCGAAGGAATTTGCAACGTCGGAAGTCAACATATCAACTAGCATATTCTTCAGACTAGATAAAGCAAATTATCAAGTAGTATGTAATTACAATCAAACTTCAAGAAAGTAAAATTATCACACTTGAAGTTTAACCAGTAAAGAATTAACAATAATAAGTTAGTTTATTGTTGTATGAAGGGATCAACTTTGCAGCTTAAAAAAATGACTGAGCGTAAACAAGTACCAACCCTTCAGCAACTATGTGTAGCAGTTCTGGTACATACAGTTAATGCAGAAGAATATAAAAAATTACCGACAATTCAACAAAAATTGATTAACGCCGAATTGAAGAAAGCTTTGGAAAAGAAGCAACTTAACGAAGACGTAAGCTCTTGTTGTGAAAAAAACAGCGGATGTACCGAAGGGGCTATTTCCATTGATAAGGATTCGGAACACATCTTGAAGGCAGTGCTTGCAACACAACAAGAAGAAGCCGGCGGTAATACAAACTTTTGCAAAAGTGAAGAGTGCAAGTGTGACGAAGAAGAGAGCAAGAAATAAAAAAATAAAATTGGTAGGTGAAAATTGTGAAATGTGAGAAATTAAAATAAAGTGTAGATACTTGAAAAAATCGAAGGTAAAAATGTTTTTAATATGTATTACGTACTATATTATAATATACATGTAATGTATGGTAAAGTAATTATTTTAAAATAACGAATTTTTCTTAAGGGGTTATGCCTACTTAGGAGGTCAAGAAAATGCGACTATTTGTTGTTTTGTTTTTGGAAAAGTGTATATATTTTATGGCACAACAATTATTTTATTCAAAAGAACATTATTTTAAAAATACAATGTAATTTTTTTGTACAAAATTATTAAAAATTTATCCATCCACAGCCGATGTTCGACGACCCTATTTTAAAAATGCATTTTGCGGTGGGCAAATCTATGCGGAATCGGTTTATCAAAAATCAAAAATTCAAAAAGATATAGTAAATACATAAGTTTATCTCGTCCTTAACGGAGCCATTTTTCTAAAAGTTGAATTTTGACAAAATGGCAGCTGTTCAAAGTTACCATATCGATTTTTGTTAAAAAAAAGAGTTACTTTTCACCCATAACATAAAAAATACGCATTCAAATAAAAAATCCCTCCGTTAAGGACAAGATTTTGATGTCTAAAAGAAGTACACAAAATTTAAAATAGGTATCTGCACTAGTTTTTGAAATATGTTGCCCACCGACTTTGAAAATGTAGTTTTTCAAAAACGGCGATTGAAGTTTTAAATGCAGTTTACACTAAAGTAAAGTAAAATTATAAAAAAATATTTTGCAACCCTAAACCAATAATTATTTATGACCCGTGAAAACTAGAAACGTTCTAGAAATACTTGTTATAAATTTTGTGCTTATGTGTCATAAGTGTGGCAAACATAATTTTTACTCATAGGCGAAAAACAATAAATTAGTATATACGAAGTTACTACAACGCAATGTTGTATATCAAGCAGTGTAACTTTGTTAGCAATAATCAGATCGATGTAAAATTTTTACCAAACATGGATAACATTATATTCTTCAAGAAAATGAGGTTTTCGAAAAATCGATTATTTTGAATTTCTAAGTAGGCATAACCCCTTAAGGTAGTTTTCCCGCGATAATCGGATACAAAAATAAAATCGAGCAACAGTAGTTTAGTGTTTATTATTTTAGTCTGAGAGTGTACGTTATACTCGGACAATACATGTACAGCTCCACCAAGCTTAGAAAGGACCCGGACTAATTAAGACTAATTCTGTTGTAAAAGTTGCAAATCATTGCGTGTGTTTACTTTTATCGTGGTTGCTTGTCTTAGTTAATTTCGTGTTATTTATATGTGAGCTTTATTGTCTATATAAAAAAATGTTCTTTTTAGAACAAATCTTCATAAATTAACTGCAATTTGACAAAATAATTCATGAATTTTAAATATTAGTGCCGAGAAACTTCTTCATCTGAGTGTACATTCCAGATTTTGTTAGCGCCGGCCACACCTCTAAAGTCCTTTCTAAAGTTGGTGGAGCTGTAAACATAATATACACCAGACACAACAACATATTTATTTATTTTATATTATATTATTACCTTTGTAACAAATTGGGAAATATTCTTTGTTCTTATATTAAAAATAGTCACAATAAACTGATGTATAAATTAGTATATTTAAACCATGTAAAAAGTTAGAACTTTAGTTGCGAATATCTCCTTATTAATTATATTAATGATTTAATGAATTTAATGATTAATGGTTCATAATACACTGAAGAAAATGATTGATGAAAATATTAAAATTTGATTGCTGATGAACAAAATTCCTTTTATTGATGAAAAATTCATAGTATTCATGAAAACGATCATTGGATTTATGGATTTGTTCATCAATATTATCAACAACATTTTTCAGTATAATATGGGAAACTACATGAATTGTTAATATACAAACAATAGAGTTATGTACAAAATTTTCAACTCTTTATTTAACTCGTTTTACCAAATTTTTGGTCAACTTTTTTCTTAACAACCTAAATACAGTCGCTACCAGTCATATTCACATACTAAAAAACAAAATATTTTCTTTGAATTTGAAAATTCAATTTTGCAGACTAATGCCCGGTTTCTTCGCTCATAGATAAACATCCAACAACTCGTCGGTGATATAACCCGCCGACAAAACAAATTTTTTTGGCTATTAAAATGTAATTTATTAGATTGATAAGATGAACTGACATAAAAAGATCACGTGATACTTGTCCCACATGGTCAATTTAATATTGCCATATCCCTAGTATTTTTTAGGCTAACTAACTAACTTCATAGTTTTTAATTAATGTAAGAAAATTAAAATAATATGATATAGTAGATAATAATAAGATATAATAAGATTCCCAACATGTGTCTAATTTAACAAGACAAAAACTTGTAGAAATGATTGTATTTTAATTTTCTTAAAAGTAAATACAAATATAACTATAATAGTTTATTTTTATTGTCATTAAATAACTAAATGGTACCTACTATATACAATCAAACTTCTATAAGACAAACGTCCAAAGTATGTATTACAATAAAAAAAAAAATATAATAATAATTATAGAAAATTCGTATTTTTGAAAAACAAAAAAATTATGTTATGTAATTGCTTACATATCTTGATCAAAATTTAAGTTAAGAACAAAAAAATTTAATCGCCACAGCTGACATATTCAAAAAACATGTTAAATCGCATTATAATTATAAATTTTCAATTAACATTTTATATATTAAGTGTATGTACTTCATATTTCCATGTAATTTTGATTATATATCTTTCAAAAATAAATTGATTATATTTTATTTTTATAAAAAGCTTATTAATTGCTAAACTCATTGCTGGAGCAATCGACAACGCATCGAATTTTGTGATTGTGTTGAGCAAGTGTACAATTCAAAATTGTATTACAAATAAGTATCCAAAAAAATTTTAAATTGAAAACCCTGTGCAGCAAAATTTTTAAATTCAATCTGCTAGCTGCTAATTTTAAAATAAATTCCCCAAATTTGTAGTTTAAACTGAGAAATTTAAAAAAATTACTAAAGAAAGTAGGTAATCAGAAAATCACGAAATTGGTGAACTTAAATTTAGATAGATAATAATTTTAAAAATTAATCAAGTAGATAATTAATTTTACTTATAATGTCTTCAATTTTTCTCTTTCGTAACTGGTTGAGATTTTTTTGATTTCGTGTTCGAAATCTTTAACGAATTTACTTTTTTGAAATTTTATAAATTAAATCTATTAATTTTTCTGATTTTTCAAAAAAAATTATAAAATCGATATTAAAATTTAGAGGTCATAATAAGGTGAGCATCCCCAAAACATATTAAATATTTAGAAGCAAATTAAAGGATTCAACCCCGGCATAAAACAGTCGAGCAGTTCTAGAAAAGGCAAAATTTTTTTACACTTAAAACGTTTAAAAATTAAATTGTCTTAAATTTTTAAAATAATCATTCGAAAAGGTAAGAAATGAACTAGTTATTTATAAATAGATACTCAATTTTATTTCCAACTCCAATTGATTATTCCAAAGTTTATAACCCTCTAGAAAAAATATCGCCAATAATAAATAGATATTGGCGGTTTTAGAAATAGAACCCTTCAGAAACTTCCTTAGATTTTTACAAAATTTCTACGCATAGCCTAGGTTAAAACAAATAATAAGATACCGTAGGATTTTATTACCAGCATAAAGTTCTCAAATTCAAACTTCTGTTATGCAGTTTATATATAGCAAGTTATGCAGTCGACTGTCAATTTAGCTTATACTTGATCATAACTTGTTAACTTTTTTATTATATTATTACTGTGGGTTTTCGAAATTTTGCAAGTATAAATATATTATTTATTGTACAACTCAAAGAGTCTATGTTAGATGATGTGAAAAAAAATTATTTGCCGACATTCACACAAATTACTTATCATTTTTCACTTTCCTGAAGTTTGTACATTCACTGAAGCATCCTGTATACATATTTTCCAAATTAAATTGTTATTTTAGCAAATGTCATGTAATATTAATAATTTAAAATTATTTCGTACACTACACGTACATACTACACTGATAGTATGTTGAAATGAGAAACATCTTTGAGTAGAGGAAATTTAGGGATGTTTTCATCAGATAGGTTAAAATGTTTTAGGGTTGGAAATGCTTTACTACTAAAACTAATTAATGTAATGAAATTTCTACTGGGTATATAATGCAACATTGTGCTGATAAATTTAGTACAACAGCATATTTTACTCACGAAGATGTAATTGTAACAATTTCATAATTATAAATGTTGAAGAGCACTTTAGATTGCATTTAAAAAAACCTTTTACTTTTGCCCTTAAACATTTAACACTTAACATTGTTAAGTATGCAGGTACTCAATGATCCATAAATTTACATTTATAGTTCTAATTAATTATAAATAAAATGCTGCATAATTACATGGACGGATCTAGCTTTTTTGACACCTGAACTTGTCTGTATTACTGGGCCCCCGTTTCATAGGGTACTGAAACTTTAGTTTCCGTGGAATTAATATACTAAGTAGACAATATAAGATAAATAAAATAACATAACTATATTATGTAATTGTTAACATAATTCCTGTTCATAAAAAAAATAGTTATTATTAAAAGGAAATTAAAATTTTTAAAACTTGGCGTATGCCGAATGGTATCGCCACGTAAAATTATTGATAAAAGTAATTAAGTTACATTTTGCAAATAGCGATTGTTTGCAGTAAGGTTCAATATAAACGCCTGCGTAGCATACAATCAGCTGTTATTTGTAGATTTCCGGAGTCCCGGAGTGTCTGGATTTTAACTGTTTACATCGCAATAGTTCTCTAGTATACTGCAACGCGTCGAGACGCATATTGTGATTCAAGTGTATCTTAAAGCTTTCACTTTTAACTTAAAATATTAACTAATCCCTCATTCTGAATTACTACAATCCAATGGCTAATTATGTTTAATAAATACCGTTTGAATGTATTTTAATAAACAGTGTATGTTAAAATTACAAAAACATAAATTTATTAAAATTAAATAATACATAATATCATGAAACATATTTTAAGATGCTTACTTAAGATATTTGTGCACTATAAATCCTTTACTATGCCGATGCATGGAAGAGATATAATTTTGGTGGTAACGTTGCTATTGACAACCGTTTTAAGCGTCCACGCTAGACTAATTCAACAAGGTAAGATCTTTAATGCACATAATAATTATTATGTAATATGCTTGGTACAAAGTTAAGGAAACCTAATGTATTTTAGTATTTTTTCTAAAATAATAAATTAAGAGAATCAAAAAAATATATTACGTCTAAAGATAAAAAAATAAAGTTGCGTTACTAATATAGCAAAAATATAAATTAACGGGAAAAGTGAAAAACATACCTTCGCCGCTAGTAAATTTATCTACTAAAGAACATCAAAATAAAACGGTTCTTCAAGCTTCATTTAATATTTTATATTTTGTACGAATGCCATATTCTAATTTTATTATTAATGCCACTTCGTTGGTTTAATATCCAGTTTAATTTGGTTTTTAAATTTATATAAGATGTAGGACTATTTTATTTTCTAAAGGTGCTTGTACACTGCTACACTTTTCGTACTAGGCAACTTAAAAATGGTGCAAGTCTGATATTGCAAATTTTTTAGGTACCAGCGTACACTTTAAAATGTATACGCGTGAACAGTCAAATCCAATATAAAATGGACCACTAAAAGTCACTCTTGCTCCGAATAATACTGGCTGTTTTTCATCTAACATAAAATATGATATTTCTACCCTTACAACGGACGATGTTAGTACTTTAATGTCATCTGTTACGTCATTAGTACCCTATCAAATAACATTACATGATAAGATTTTACTTTATTACTCCATTTGACAGTAGACAAAAATTTTACATTGCTAAATTAACCTCAAAGCATAATTATACACATATCTTTCCTCTTTACGATCTCATCTGTATAGTCTAATCCAAAATACTTAGGTTTCATAACATAATTACTGTTTCTTTATTTTACTAATTAAGCTTATGAGCTTAGAAGTATCGTCACTTATCTTTATGGTCCTCATTAGGATATAATGTTCGAAGAGAGAGATGTTATTTTAACATTTTCATCTTTATATGTAGTACATATTCGTAGATTCCTTCCATTTTATGTTTTAACATTTTATATGTGTCTCCACGCTTCTGTAGCTCTTTTCAGCATCTCGAAACCCCTGTAAAAACTATAATAGCTTATTACTACTTTATTTTATATGGCATTTTATCGTAAACATTACTGAGCCAATGTTTCTGCCAGCTAAAATTTATCATTTATTTCTTATGCATTCCAAACATAACAGTGCGTTTAATCTACAATTTCCTTTTCTTATAAAATTTTCAGCTGGATATACCGCACAAATTACTAAAATTATTGGTGTAACTATCTGAATTAATTAAATTTTTCTTACAATAATTTTATTAAATTCCTTTGAACAACAAAGTGCGTGACTATCCCAATACCTTAGGCAGGTACATGTAAATTTGTTGAAATTTTACGTTAACCTTTTAATTCGTTTATCAAATAACCTTGAAAAAATATTGTTATAATCAATATTGTTTTATAATCAGTCAAAGTAGATGTTATATTATTAGACGGCACTAAAAGTTAAGCAAAACCTGGCGGCTGGCGCTAAGGAATTTTAGTACCGAATGATCGCCGGCAGTAAAGTAAAACAATTGCTTCCACACCAAAATGAGATTTTTAAATTGTTTATTGAACAATATAAAGTCAAGTGTTTCTGACGTTTAAATTAAAATATAATATTCCGTTACTACTCAATATGTCATAAACATGATTTTAAAAGTTGAAGTCAAACCGTTAAGCCGCTTTTGATATGAACATGAAATACTGCAAATGCATCCTATAGTTGGAAGATACTTCGTTTGTATAAAATCAATATTAGCAGGTTAAAATTTGATTTGGGAGTATTTGGTAAAGACTGAAATTTAAAAAAGCACTTAAAATTTTACCTAAGTTTGGTTTTTTAATTTCAAGTTTAAACGACTTTAGAACACGGTAAGTAAAACAACAGCAACTACCAAAACCAAACACTTTTACTCGGCTGCCTTATTGGCATAAGCTTTAACCATTTAGCTTGCTTTGAAAAACTAAACATTGTCTGTGTTTATAAATGTTGACCCGTTTTATTTTAATGGAACGGAAGCGTTGACCCATTTATTTATCAAATCGTCACTAAATTATGTAACTATGTCGACGTTGTTAACTTTACTAAATACACAAGCCAAATTTAATACACATTATTACAAAGTAATTAGTTATCAAAATTTAATTAAAGCAAATTAACTTATCTATAATAAATTATGATCATAAATAGCTGTTTATTACTTGGAAAAAAATGTTAACAGCAGTGCGGAATTAATGTCTTAAATATTTAAACCATTAATTGCTAAATAGCTGCAGCTTGTATAAAGTTTGCAGAAATATATTTTAAATTAATAATAGTTAGACCAATAAATGTACACAATAACTTAGACACATGTTAGAGGGTGCGATTTAGCTCACTTTTAAGTGAACGATGTAGCTATAAGACAAAGCGAAGCATTATAAATTATAGTTGCTTGATTGCGTCAACATCGAAAGATTAATGTTTTATATTTAAACGTTTTAAACAAAAAATAATAATGAAATAATTTTATAAATTTGAATACCTCAGTGCCTTTTTAACTTTTTATCAAGCTGGATAGAAATACAATCATAACTATCTAAACCTCCATTTGATCAACGGCTAGGATTACTGGTACAAATTGTAAATGTTGCGCTGCAGTCCATTCATTTTTATTCCAACATTATGGGTATTGTGGGTATACTGGACTTTTTGGTCTGGATGGGTAATTATTATTTACTCCCTGCTTCGGAGAGCACGTAAAGCCGGTGCTCTAGGTTGATCACTGTCACCATCAACTATAAGAAAGTATGGTTGCAGACATTTCCCAATTCGGTTTCAGCAGCCGTGGGGTATAAATGCTGAAACTTTTTCTTTGTAAGAAAGAAGCTTAAGTTCAAAGTTCAAAATAAGTTTTTATTTTTTAGAAATATTGTTGAATTAAGTTAGGAACTAAATAGGAATTGAAGGATTGATGGCCAAAGATTACCAAACAATTTAAAGCTCCTTTAAATTTTAAATAGCTTTGATTTAGTTGTAAAATTACGTAAGCCAAACTTATTTCGTTTTAAAATCGATTTTTAAATTACTTTTACTTTTCTATCTTAATTATTATTAGTCATTAATCTATCCTTCTTGTTGAAAATGCTTTTTACTAAGTTATAGTTGAAGTCTTATTCGAAATAGTTTAGTAATCTGGGTCAATAATTCTTGAATCCCTATTTAGTTTCCAACTTTTTCCGGCAATATCTCTAAAACTACCAGACATATGAATGTTTTAAAATTGGAGGTTTTATTAAGTTGAACATAGACTATATATCATTGAAAGTCAAAAACCTCACAGTTGGTTCGAGGTTCTCGACAATATGGCAAGGTAAAATTGAAATTTATTAGGACTATCTACCTACACATAGGTATGTACATTATTATGTACTCTAATCTAGTTTATTTATTCGAAAACATTTATGTACGAAGGAAAGTTAAACAAAAGCTTCTATCCTAATGGACATTTCTATGAATGAACATTTATATAAGATTAAAAGTAGGTAGGACGATAATTCATCCGTTATATTTTTATATGTGATATTCTTTTTGTTTATAAACCTCATTCTCTTTTATTGATGTAAGTAATTAAATACTCTTAATAAGTCAACAAATATAATATTTATATGTATAAATGTTCATTCATAGAATAACTTTCGTATATATTTTCGTCGTAAAAATGTTTTCGTATAAATTTCATATACTCAGTTTGTTGCATTAAATTTCAACTTAAAGTCTAAATTTTTATAAACTCGGAACAGGGAAAATATCATTTTGTTAAACAAGGGTAGAGGTTTAAAAGCAAGTAAGAAAATAGCTATAAAAGTAAAACGTAAATGTCAGTTTAAGCAATCGATTTTAACTGTACGTAAGGTGGTACCTATGTTATTTGAAAAGTGCTGAAGCACGCAATTAAATTGAATTACAGCTTGTAGCAAATTTTCTTTTTATAGATTTACATGGAAAGTATTAATATTTTAACAATTGAAAGAAATCACGCGAAGTTTAAAAAGTTGTCATTCTTGCATAATATAATAGTTTGTTTGGAATAAATTTGATACGATGTTTTAGACGGATTTTCACAGAAAATCCTCGGATTATGATTACGTTAACTTTCCATTTGGTACATTATTAAGCATTTGAATTATATAGACGGACAGACGAACGTAAAACTTAAAAACTGAAACTTTTCGCTCGATTAAATTAAATCACTATAAAAGCAATTATTATAATAGTAAAATTTAATTTTTAAATTTACCCTAAAATAATAAATACTTGAGTAATCTACGTCAGTTTATAATAAAGCGGATTATGTAAAATTTCATAAAAGACTTTACAAGAAATTTTAATTAAGAAAATTTAAACCTGTCATCTAAAATTTATTATTATAATAATTTTTCGTCTTACTAGGTAATGAAGCTAAAATTCATTTTTGTTTTAAATTTAATTATAAAATATTACGAAGCAAAATGCTTTATAAACATAAACAAATATTTTAATTGATATTTAATATTTTAAATTAATTTTACCGCTTAAATAGATTTTGCAATATCCAGGAAAAGTTTTTAAATATCCATCTGGGGAGAAAGTGGGTACATACTATCCATAGCATTAATATAAATTGAATATCTCTTTAAAAGTTGCACCAATCTTACAGTATAACACAAAAAACTTGGATAGGTATATACAAACAAATTTAATAAAAACTTCTAACCCTTGTGCATAACATTTATAGGTTTAGAATTCTACTAACTTTGGCAACAATTCAAAACTTTCAAAACTCCGGACAAAACCGGACAACAGTCAAGCGGTAGTAATTTTAAAGTATTTTTCTTTCTCATAAATCACAGTAATTGTAAAATTTCTGCCGTCAACTCGGACAATTAAAATTATTACCTTATAAAAAAATGATTATTAATGTTTGTCTAAAGACCGGCAATTTGTTAACCGCACCAGATCGCATTAGTCAAAACTAATTTTGGCAGACGATTTACGCTTTAGCTCTTAGTAATAATAATAAAAATAAATTTATTTATTAAGATAAACTTTTACAGAAATGAAAATCATTAAGGGTGAGTTTCTGAATGCAGGTGTTTCCCTAGGCCAAATTCGTATTATCGTTCAAAAATTTTGGCATCTCAGACTCAGGTATACATGATGTGAATATATGAACATCAGAAACCAATAGTTTAAATCGGAAGCTGCGTATTTATTTTGCTGAAAATGAAATCCTTCCTTTAATAGTTTAGAGCTTCACTAGATCCGTTCCGATCAGATCATGGCTGTTCAAGTTCGTTCTAATTAAGAAAACAAATATACTGCCTGTGGTTATTTCTTTGGAGAATGTATGGCTTTTAGTAGAATTAGTACATTGGTGAATGTTGATGATTACAGGATAGAACTTTTAAATAAATACATAATATTATGGTTGTTGGTCTGAACTGTGCTGGTTATGGCAAGAAACTTAAAATATAAGTTAATGGTAGCCCCATTTGTTCGCACTTTTTCCTTTATTATTTAATTTCCTGACTAGATAAGAAAATAATAAATTAAGACAGCAGTAAATGCATTGCATGCGACATGTGACGGTATGCAAAAATATACCATTCCATATAATATAATTCTGTTTTCTGCATTTTCTGCGATTTTTCTCAAATCGAGATTTAAGATATTCCAATATTTACTTTAAAGTTTATAATATCTGAAATCTAAATGTTATAACTTCATTTTTGAATTTCAGTTATCACTTAGCTGAAATCCGAAAATAGCATTACTACCATTATTATATTGCATAAACCATGATTGTGAAATTGGCCCTAGCGTGAAATAAAATAAACTTAGAATTTATTTAAAAAAAAAAATGATAAAATACACAAATGAAACTTAAAAATAATGATGATAACGCATATAACGAGAAAAGGGAAAAAATAAATTAGAAATTATATTTAAATAATTTTTTGAAATACTTTAGGAAAAGTAAACATTAGATACTAAATAAAATAAAATAAAATAGTAAAGAAAAGAAAATAGCACATGGCATATCGCTTCGATTTGATATTTGGTTTTTCATGGTAAGTCATATTTAAAGTTTATTTTTAATATTACGAAAGAAAACATGCGTTCTTTAGATTTGTTATTTCTCCGTTTTAAGTGGCGCTGGTGGGTTAAATTTTTATTGCAGTAATAGATATTTTTATATTAGTATCTTAGCGCAGGTATTATATTATAATGGATATTACATTCAAAATTAAAATATTGAAATGTAAATTTTGTGCCTGTCTACTTAATTAGTGCTTTAAAAAAAATTCGTTGCTTAAAATGTACATCAAAGTTCATAATAAGGTAATAAGATTTATAATGTACTGTAGACATTTACTTAAACAGTGTAGAAAAGCAATTAGTATTTTGTTGTAAGTTGCCTTTGTTTTATCATACAAACTATTGATTAATTTGCTTTCAACTAGATTTTAACCCGAAACTTTCTAAGCAAGAATTTCTTCAAAAAATTAGAGCATTAAATTGTTGAATAAACAAATTACATATTTTTGTGAAAAATTGCCATGTTCAATTTTAAGATACATGCCATAGCAATATATATACAAAAAAAATTTAACGTAATTTATTGGATTAGTTAGCTGAATTTAATTCTTAACTTTGATAAACAAGCGGATACCGGTTTATTGGTAGTCATGCATTACACTTCACCTAATTTTCTTAATGGTTTAAGATGTCTGTTACAGCCTTAAGCGATTTTATAATTAAAATTTTTGGAAAAACAGGTATACTATAATCTGCAATGTAAATTATATCGTACGGACACTTTTTTACAGCAAAATTATAACAATTAATTTTTATTGTAAACTTTCCTTTTATTTTTGTTAGTATCTACAAATAAAATTTTTGTAAAAATATAATTGCTGAAAAGCTATATAGTATATGACGTAGAGAAGTCTCCGTACGATACAATTTACATTGCTAATATAAGATCGTACGGAGACTTTTTTGAGTTACTGTACATACATTCTATAATTTGAACAAATAAGAAAATCTGCTAGTTCAAGTTGGGAACTTGGAAACAAAACTGCGTATTCGCTCAAGATAAATATTATTATTCTGACCTAGTTCACGTATCATGTCAAAGTTTTCTTTTTTAAAATATCATAAACTCGCTTCCATTGTAGTTACACAATTATTAAAAATTAACGAGCTACAATTAAATGCAATATAATTACTTTTGTTTCAATTATTCATGATTTTCCTTAGATGATGAATCCTGGGAAACTAGTTGAATTGTGTTTGAATTTTCTATTTTGTTATATCTATATATTAATTTTGTTGAATTTTCTGTAAAATTAACAAAAGTGTAAACGCTGAGACCCAAAATTTTAATTTTGAAAGATTATTCGGCAGAGACGTTATTTGTATCCTTGGTAGATCCCCATGGTAAGTGTCAAAATTCGAGCACCCTGAGTTACTATTTTTTACAAAACTCAAATTTATATCTACCTTAACTTAATGATTTAAAAATAATTTTAAATAAATCTAACGAACCCTCTTTTGTTATAGAGGATTTTCTTAAATTTTTTATAAAAAAATAGTCGAGATAAAAGTTAAAAATACAAGTCGTTACGAAGAAGGAAAACGGAAATAGATAGGAATAGCATGCTAGCGGCTTTTAGACTTTCAAGTTATACCTCGTTCTCTTCATGTATATTTAATTTAGGTCAGTTTTTATTGTTTTTGGTTTTATATTTTTATGTATGCTAGCATAGAACTATTTGAGGTTAATTATTTATTCATAACTAATGTTTTGAATTTTATATCAATCGTCTTTAGATACTGTCTCTACTATATATTACTTAAAATTGAAAACTTGGAGACTGAAGAGAATTTAAAACTAAAATATAAAAAGTATATAATAAAATACTAATGGATCTCACCGAGAAGTTATGTAACAAATGAACAACTATCACTTTGGTGCAAAGGACATTGACGAATAAGAACGTTAACGATAGGATGGAATGCTCCTTTTAGTAGTCACAGAGGACACATCGTCACACCGAAAGATTAATTTGCATTAGGCTTCCTTAAACACAAAAAATTTATATTACGAGATGTGAATTTATATCCTGAAAACTTAATAAGATTAATAACTAAGACGTTTAGGTCTTGGTTTTCACTGGGTGCTAAAGCAGAACTCTTCGGCTAATGGAAAATGTTTTTGAACAATATGTGCAGCTAAGAGATGATTCCTGGTTGGACTTGTAATATTTCTATTTTTCTAAAGAACTCTTAATAAATAATATTAAAGCATTATAGTTGACTTGCTGTTGCTATGTTATGACGGATAAGACGCACTAAAAAAATTGGCGTAACTTATTAATGTTCTAATTTATCATTGGCAAGAGAAAGGATTTATAAATTAATGAACATGTAATCCTTTTATATCACTGCGTTTGTACAGCACGTTTTCGCTATAACACGATTTAAAAATTGCGCAAATTTTCGCACAATACGGTTAGATATTGCTGAAAACCTACCATAACGCGGTATTTTTGAGCTTAAATGTAAAAGAAACACCAATGTTCATGGATTTATTGTGTAAGAATTTTATTTTTATGTAAATTGGCGATTTATTGTATTTCTGAATTTTGAAATGTTGCGACTTGACTAACGGTTTTCAGAAATTTAATGACTACTTTCAGATAATATCATTCTGGGTCCAACAGATTGTGAAAGATGACATCATATCAATCTTAAAAGTTCAGTGGCAGGTGTATCACTTGGTGCAAGATTTGCTATGAGTACGTTAACAGAATTCCTAAAAATTAATTTTTTGAGTTAAGATGTAGCAACGGGAATTGACTGTCCACTGCAGAAAAATCAGACTCTTGGTCTGAGAGCTTATACTTGATTGGGATATGTACCCAGGGAGATTTTGTGCTTTCTGAACCGGATTCGAACCAAGTACCTTAGTGTCAGCAGTTGTTCGGCTAGCTCACTAGGATAATAATAGACTTTTCAACCAGACAGTTACCTATAATTATTAGATATTAAATATTTCTGTACAATTAAATTACTAGAATGTATAAAATTAATCTGATTTTGATAGAAGAAAAGGACATTAAATTATTACACTTCAGTGTGAACTGCTTTGTTAACTTTCTTGCAACTATTAAAATTTAGGTTCTTATGAAATCGATTCCTCGTAAAATAACGTTATGAGGAGTTATAAATTGTGTATTGCGCTTATAAGGTTAGATGATAATAAGGCATAATGAAATGCCATCAAATTGAAAGCAGGATAATACTGAAGCTGAAAGAAAATTCGGACGATGCAAACATATTCCCTAAAAGTTCTGATTTCAATATGCTGATTAATTAAATGTATCCTACTGATACGTAGAGTCGGATTTAGAAATTGTTTAATGTTTTGCCTTATAAAATGTTATTCCATTAGGCCAAAAAAAATTGAATAAACAGCTAAATGAAATTGTACAAACTACATGAACGGATGTTTTTGGTACAAACATAATATACGAAAAACCACCTACTGTTAATTTAGTTTTCATATTTTGATATTATTACACAATAAACTATTTTAATTAAATTCTATATTTGGCTAGGAACATTTCATCTGTTAGTTATTCTAAACCTGTCTAGCCATACATACTTATTAGAGGCATAACTTTTCAAAAGTAATATTTCGTTCAAAGAAACTTTTATTTTCCCAAGAAAAAAATTTATTCTTAAATGCAACATGAAACCAATTAGTTTATTCATTATTTTACGGATATAAAATACGAATATTTTACGTGTCGGTTGTTTTTCAGTACTACAAGTAAACTATAACTGTTGATATACATCGATTTTTGTATTTTCTTGCATAATTAAACTTCTGCACACAATTTTTACATAATACTTTATCAACATTTTCAATTTAACCGCTTCATTGACATGATGAAAAGGTCAGACGAGACAATGAACCGGGCCAATTCGGGTACCAATTTTAGTAATACCTATAATCTGTAACAGATAAACTGATGGAAACAGTGATTTATTACTAATAGTGTACTTATTCCCTTAAACGTTGTTGTTGCTGTGATATTGTTCTATTATTCTCTTAAGCCCTTATTCCTTTTGTTATTCCAATCTATCCAACTTTGCATGTTGAAATGTTTGTGATATATTGGATGAAAGAACATATTATTTATATAAGATGATAATGTGAGGCCTACGCTGTTTTGCCTGTTTTAGTATGTACAAGATGAATAAGAGATAATTTCATAAATCCGGAAAGCTTTCTATAGAAAATCATAATGTTGAAAGGTACGGACATTGAAAAGCAAATCATTTGCGACCCGTAGATAATCTATACTTTGAATTACACCGAAAAACTTGAACAATTCAATCTTGTCAAAAGGCAAATAATGTTTCATCAACTTGATGAAATTTAAATAATATGCGTAGCTCAAGTTGGTATAAAACATCAAATCTTTTAAAATTTTATTTGCCTAGATCGATAAAATCAATGTACATATTTCGCCAAGTTACAATCAGTTTTTTTGTGTTAAAATTGTTCTGCATGTCATAAAAGTTAGTTAAATATCGAAATAAATATATTGAATTCAATGATTTTGTAAATTTCATACTACAGAATTTATTAATATAAAATATTTTCAGCAAATTTATTTGTTCGAGTTCGACAATTGAAATCAATTGCAGACCTGTTCTAAATAAAATTTTACAATAAAATGATTCTATTGTTAACCTTTCAATAAATTCACACAAAAAAGTCAAAATTTTCCGATAAGTATAAGGGTGCTTGAAAGATTTTTATTAATTTCTCTATACGCAGTTACAACATTTGCGTAAATTTATGTCTTTTCAGTCACAAACAGATCCTAATAAAATATACGGGTAATCAGTGGGGAACTGGTAGTTATAAATTTAAAAGTGGTATTTATTTTGATAAATGTTGAATAATTTACTAAAAATTAAGAAAAAATTTATCGCAAAATTTTCCAGGATAATCAAAAGTGAAAATCTAGGTGATCGCATAAATTAGTAGATATACAGGATAGATTTGATTTTTTGAAAAGATTTTGCGCTATAATACAGAGTGATACAAAATGACACCATAAAGCTTGACAGATAAATTTAATGCTAAAAGTTTAAATTGAGTCCACTTTTACCTCATGTAGGAATTGCTTTGAATGTCGTTCATTATATTTTAGAGTGCTGCATTAAAATGACTCTAGGCTATAACATCGAATTAAAATGCTGTAATTTTGAAAACCATTATTGCGCTGTTAATTAATTTTGTAGCAAGCATTAAAAATAATTTTTGACGTATTACTTAACACCAATCAACAAAGCTGCCAGATCTGCTCTTGATTGAGGTTTACTGGTGAAATGTTTGCACCAATGAAAAACCGATAAATAGTGAAAGTTATATGTATTAAAAATATATTATATTCAAAATTAATTTGAAATCTAGAATTTTATAAAAACGTAGATATTATTTCCGTTGTAACCCTAATCCATTGTTGCCTAATATCCGTCATGTAACATGAAGTTGTCTATGTTGATAATAATATATCAAGTCATTCAGAACTGCAAAAACCACTGGAAACTATATTTTCCACATTTTGAAAAGCTGGAGGTAATGAGGTGTGATAGATGTACTAATATTAAATTATTCCAACATTATTACTACTAAGCTATAATCCAATAACTTTTTGAAGCTGGGCGAAAAATTTTGATGTTAGATACTGTATTATGTATGTTGTACATTATATATGTCTTGTATGATAGATTCTAATGACAATAATATATTATTCAGTGTTTTTAAGTGGCAAGATTGTAAATAAAATATTGTAAAACTGAAATACATCGTGGTAGTGATATATAAAAATTTCTAAGCGCTTTCCCGAGTAAAACTTCATTCGAGTTCTTTGATCTTAAGAATTCCAATTAAAATTTAGAACTAGCTAAATAAGAATTATGATCAAAGATAGCGCAACACCTTTATAAAGTCTCTTATTTTGAAGTGTGCAAAATTGAATACAAAAGTACTTTGAAGAATGTCGAGCAAATTACATAGCCCTATATAGAAACAGGTAATACAGGAGAGGTACGCAGAAATTTTGCCTTTGTCCTTGTGTTTCTTTGTCCTTTGTAGTCTAACTGCGTTTTCGCGTCACAGGAATAAAATTGAAATATGTCGTAAATAAAAAGCTATAACTAATTTTCATTCGTAAATTTTTTTTGGCAATGTAACAGTGGGTACATAAAATTACATTTTAGGTACGTTATAGTCCCTGATGGTCTGACTAAACTAATTTCAATATTTACCTACTATAATATGCTAGTTAATAATTTATTCTGTTAATATATAAAAGCTAAGCTTTTAAACTGCTTTATTTCACGTACTTCTCATTTTGATGACGTAATACCATCAATGGGCTTTGATAAAACTCTAGTGTATGATTCGTAATCTTATTAACGGAATGGATAGTTCGACCTGAGACGATTAAATTGTTATAAGGACTTTGGCAATATATGTAGTTTATATGTTTAAAGCAATAGCCAACTATACCAGACCAAATTTAATTTATGCCAGTTAAACATAATCGAAATAAAATTAGCCACCAAATTTGAAATTTTCTTGTTTGGTGATCATTAGCGTAACTGGTAGGGTTACGTTTTTATGCAAAAACAAGTCTGATTAAAAAACGAATATAAAGTTATACTTTGTTTGCAAGTCTGTCTGGTGGTTCGGGTTCTAACGCCTAGCTTAATTGGCTTAAAGTCTTCAACTTTGGTACAAATGCACCTCATATTATAATGCCGAGAGAAATTACATTAACGGACAGCATGCACAAGGGACGTCATATTATTTTAAATTTATTTTTTTATTACAATAATTATTAAAAACGCACGAAAACGGCCTAATCAATTTAATCTTCATCACAAATAAGATAAATATTAACGATAGGTATTTTGCTAAAAAATCTTCTTCAAATTGGCGGAAATAAGTTGAATTTGAATTTCCCTTCCTTGATATGTTGTCTCTCAAGGGATACTAAATAATGTCTTTTTAGACGAAAGTAATTTATTGTAAATTTTAAGCTTGTCTGATTTTTTCGATTTGCATTGCAAAATTGTACTGTGGAAAAAGATTTGTGACCTCCACCAAATTATAATAACGGATTTTTGTATTTACGATGCAGTAATCTCTTCGTGAAATTTTTAAATCTACTTTCTCTGTTTGGTATTGTAATATTCAGAGAAATAGACAAAATTCAAAAATGGAATTCCATTATCCACCACTTTCTAGTAATTTATTCAAATTTCAAAAAGAAAGATTTATCTCCATTGGTGCCGATGACGATTGTGAATGAATTAACGAGATTCCCATTAATGTTAAATGGAAAATGGGACGTAAAAGCTAGAAATTAAAAAAAGTGATTTTTTATCAGAAAATTTGTGCTGGAATAACTTTGTGAAATGCATCATAAAACAATACCTACCTACATAAATAGCTTCTTGACAACTTTAAAACTAGATCTGACATGTTAAACTGTAATAATGTAAAACTTTCAGAACACGAAGGAAAACAACTGAACAAAGTTTTTGTGTCATGCAGGAAAACGCAATATTAAACAAGTATACACAAAGCATGTAGCACCACTATGTTGAGTTCAGATGAAAATGAAATTTAACAATCCAAGTTAGAGAAATGTAGATTGTATTAGTTGCTAAATAGTTTAGACTTTAGAGAGAAGCTGAAATGAGCCACTACTTGGATATTATATTTGCAAAGAAACAGGTAATGTTCAACAACGTTTCATAAAGGCATAGCTGTCATACCTCTTACCTATAGGTAATTCTATAATATCATCTCCAACAAAAGACCAAATTTTGTATTACGTCGCAATATTATGTAATGTTTTTACTTTGAAAAGCATAACAGGCTAAATCATTAATTCAAATTTTTAATTGGAGCAAACCATATTCTTCGGATGGTATTAAACTTGTTGGATTAATAATCTTGCTTCATTAAACTTTTATAGGGCGTTATTTTTCAAGCTTTACATTAATATTAATAGAAATTAAATTTATACTCTTCGAGACGCCATTATATCATAAAACGGTTCGATGAAATTTTAATTAAGTTTTCCTCTCTTATTTTCAATATTAAAAATATAATATTAAAAACTTTTTTGAGTATCCTACATTAATCGTTAACAGCAGTCACGTTATATTTATACGAGTTAGCAATATCGAACAAGTATAACAAAAAAAATTTATTATTGGAACAAATTTTGTAAACAGAAAAGAGCCGGGTGTACAAGACAGCAAAAGCGCCAACTTATTTAACCACTATACACGAAATTTCATTTTATCGTAATAAACAAGAGAACCTTATTTGCCTCGGTTTTATAAGCTTAAAAAAAGGTATTTTGTAACTAAGTGAAAATTTATGTTATTCTCTAGAAATTATTATTAATATAGCATAATATTTATTAATAATTATTATTGGAAATTCCAGGAAACTATACATACTCAGTTTCATAAACCAAAAGCTTCTAACAATACCCCTCCCCAAATTTTCATAAATTTGAATTTTTGTTGTAATAAAATTAATAAAATATATTTTTTGCAATTGCGGGGCTAAAGTACTCACTTTAGACCCCGATTTGCGGGTGTAAAGTGGTACTTTTTTGCCCTAGGGCAAAAAAAAAGTTACTGCCGGGTAAAAAAGAAGTTACTGCCGGGCAAAAAAGAAGTCACCAGATTTTATTATCAATTTAATTCTCATTTTTTTGTAACATTTATATTTATATTAACTTGACCGAAATTTGTGATTCCAATATTAGTGCAACCTACAGTGAAATAAATTGGTAAATAAATAAAAAGCACTTACTTTAGCTACCAAAAAATTCTCACGAGGCGCCTCTTTTAAAAATTTGACCACGTGGTCAGAGGTTACGACGCGCGATTTTTTCGGAACATATATTTCGTTTTCCGCTTCATAAAAGCTGATAACTTGTGGAAATTGCAGATGTCAATCTTATTTTCTAATTTGGTGACCGCCTTGATCATAGAATACTGCGACCACATGGTCAACGACTTCAACGTTTTAGCCTTTTGACACGTCTTATTCCTTCAAAGACACAAATGTAACTGAACCATTCTAGTACCTTTTAGTGAAAAAATTTTTATTGAAAAAATTCTAGTTGGCAATAATAATATAACCAACTATGCTTCATTTACTTTGGTACTATCAACCACGTGCTTTATTGAACAAATTTTAATTAAAATTTCGTAATTATTGTCGAAGTAAGTACTTTACCTCCCGCAATTGCAAAAAACAGTATATGCACCTCGGGAATAAAGTGAATTTTTTGGCCTGAGGGTAATTTTTGCCCTCGGCTACGCCTCGTGCAAACAAATCTTTACCCTCAGGCCAAAAAAGGATCACTTTATTCCCTTGGTGCATAATGTACTATTATATAGCGAAAAAAATTTTTAGCAAATTTTGATTTATTAATAATAATTTAACCAAAATTAAAATGATTATCTCTAAAGCTATATAAATTTTAAATAATAATAAAGTTTCGTCGTCCCTTGAATTATATCAAAATTAAATACTTTTAAAATGTTAAATTTTAATTTATTAAATATTTAATCTCCTATGTATTATTTTTTTTGAAGTTACTAACTTATATACTCAAAATAATATTTTTTAGTTTTAAATTCAAATTTAACACATTTTCTCAAACCTATGCTTTGTTTAATCAATTACAAAAATTTTGTAATAATTTTCATGATATTTCAAAATTTGGAGCTGTCGCCAAAAACCTATCTGCAGTTCTTGTCTAATCTGCAAAATTTACAACAAGCGAACTAAATCATTTCAATTACAAAATTTTTCAAAAATAAATAAATATAAAATTTAAAATTATATGTTGTTGTATACAATATAATTTTATTATATATTATATAATGTAGGTAGGTACTAATTTGTTTAATTTTAAATATTACTCCCTATATATTGGTAATTTTTATGTAAATATTCAAGATACGTTTAGGACTACAAAGCATTATTTTTGCAAAAACAATAAAAAAATTGAATATTTCAAAATTTTAATTAAAATGAAATTGATTGAAGCCATTAATCTCCTGCGAGTTATCTGCATTGCTAATTTTCAAAATACTCAGCGGTAAAGATGTTGTTACACATTGAAATAATTCATTTACATATTAAATTAATAATTTCGATTTTATTCGAAAGCTTCAAAAATTTCGAAAACAGAAAATTGAAAACATATCTCCAGTCCTTGTCCTACCCGCTAACTAAGTAGTGATAATTACAAAATTTTTCATAAATAAAAAATAATTAATATAAATTTTTTTGCAACAGAACTTTGATACATATTTTTGAGTTTAGATATGATTGTTTCAGTTTCGTAAACAAATAAATATATTAATCTATCATTATTTTCATTTATCTTCTCAAAAGAGTCAAAAAACTGTTTATAAATCATTTTATCGAAATGCAATTTAAATAATTAAATTAGCAATAATACTTTTTTGACAACAAATAGCCATAACTTATCACATTTTTGCAAAAATATTCAAAATTACAGGAAATTTTTTAACTCAACTAAGTATTAAATTGTTTGGTAAAATTTAACTTCTTGTCAAGGGGATGAAAAGTACAAAACCCTTTAAAAAACATAAATCTCAGTCAAATTTCAACTAAATTGGATGAAATTTGTGTCAAATAAAATTTAATATCGTCAGCGTTAAGTTATAAATTTAAAGTTTTAATTGCATAAAACATAATTTAGGAACGTATTTGTTTAATAAATAATTCAGCAAATCGTGGATAACACTGCTAAAGAGCAGTTTCATGTAAAAAAAGAACAATTGGGTAAGACAAGATTTGATGGCAAAATCTAATTGGATCAACTATTATTAAAATTTATTTACATTATTTGTAAATTTTCTCATCAAAATAATTCGATGTATAAACCACAGTGGTTATTCCATATTAAGTTGCCACTAGTAGGTACTTGGTAGATTTCGGGTTATTTTTGTGAAAACTTCTAGTCTGGCATAAAAGTTAAATACCATATAAATTTTATTCAAATGCTAGTAATAAAAATGCAATAGCCACTTTTTTTGTAAATGTTTCAATTAATATAAAAACTCTCGTACGTAAAATAAATTTTATTCTTTATGCAATAACAATAAATCGCGTTTATATCTTAGGTAAAACGGACATCTAAATTTAAGCCACTATCTCCTTTTCTCGATGATCATGAAAATCTTAGAAAGTGAATTCACACTTGTATAATATTTATTGGTTTGAATTAAAATATCAAATATTTAAAATGTAAAGTGAACTAATTTGTTTAATTAAAATAATATGTCTTACTAATTTTTATGTAAATATTCAAGATACGTTTGGGACTGCAAAGTACAGGCACATTATAAGGACAATAAAAAAAATTAATATTTCAAAATTTTAATTAAAATGAAATTCAGTGAAGCAATTAATCTCTTGTGAGTAATCAACATTGCTAATTTGCAAAATATTAAGCGGTAAAAAATGTATTACACTTTGAAATAATTAATTAACATACATATTAAATTGTCTTACTTCTTCTTGATTTTTTCTTGTTTCCTCCGAGTTGTATCTGCACCGTACCTTTCTGGATTTTGCAAGTATCTTCTGATTGGTGAAATATTTGAAAACATATATTTTTATTATAAATTTTTGATCAATTAGTTTCTCCCAAAAGCAGCTTGCGGACATATCAATCAATACGATTTATTATTATTTCTTTTTCTTGCTATTATTATTTCCTATGGATAATTTAGAAAAAAATTAGAAGCAATTTAAAGTTGATTATCGAAGCAAATATGAAAACCGCTTTGGTTCCAATTAGCGGATAAGATGTAACTTTTTCTCTTTCCAACGATAAAATAAATGGCAGAATAAGGTAAAAATTTAATAATAAATATTATTATTGAAATATTTATTTAAATATAGCAACGACAACAACATATTACTTAACTGCCAAACAGACTTCTTTTTTGTTATATAAAATTAATAACACTTGAGAAATTCTATCGTTTGTACGAAAACTTTTGTGTGCTTCTTCTCGGACGTAAAAGATGCCTTTGGCCCTTGTTAGTTGTCGTGATTTTAAAATGGCCTTTAATTTTGTGTTTATTTCCTGAAACAGCTTTCAAGGTAGACAACGATACCCTCTTATGCATAATATATTATTATATTACTACAATTTTGAAGTAGTAGCGATCCTTGCAATGATAACTAAACTTTTTTGGTTATTCTTTAAAAATAAAAATATCTTACCGATTTGAAGTTCTAAAAAAACGAAATTAACTAAATTCATGAAAGTTAGTCATAAAATCTTGGCATATATGATTTCAGATTTCATTATAATATATTTAAAAAATTAAATTGTTACAATTCACATGTCTGAAAATTAAACAATTAAATCCACTGAGATTTTAACTCAGAATTTTAGCATAGTTTATTATTAGTTATGCATTTTAAAAAGTAATTATATAATTACATTTCATACAAAACAAGGAAAGTGGAATAAGAAAAAATAAATATCAGAATTACTTTATAAATTTTATTTGTCAAGGATTAAGAGGATAATACATATTATATCATTCGAGTAAAAATTTATGATCTATAACGAAAATTAATATAAATAAGTAAAATTTCTAAAGTAATTCTCCAGTACTCCACCATTATGGCAGAACCATTTATTGTAAGACTTGCTGAAGATAACCTAGTTAAAGAGCTGGTTTATTTTCAAAAATTTGTAACTTAAAAACTAAGGAGCATTCGGCAAAACGAGACAAGATATAATTTCACTTACGTTGAATTATTGTTGCAGTTTTTTTATACGAGAGGGTAATTTTCAAAACATTTCAAGCTATTAGAATTTAAATTAATTAATTCAATTAAATATCGCCGTTACTATGATTTAATAGGAGTTAAAATAATTGATAAGGGAGAAAGCAGGTTATAATCAATAAAATAATCAGTTTATGCCTGAGTTATATATACCTATAATATTTTATATGTTTCCAATCGATGTTGTGCAATTAGGTTTTTTGGATCATCTTTCGGTTGGATACGGTTCTTAAGGAAATATTATTTATACATAGCAAACATAACCATTTTTTGCGAATTTTAAAAATGTACTGAAAATATATAAATTTTGTATTTTTACTGAAAAATCTCTATTTTTTTGTACAAATAGTAGTGGAGTATGTAATGCACAAAGATAAATTTCTAGACCCAATCCTTTGATCCAATTTTTTGTTAGAATAAATATAGATGGTTCACGTAAATACATAAATAATTTCTGTTATTACAAATAAAAATGTATTCCTATAAAGTATTGAATATTATACAAACGTTATTAATGGAAAATAAATCCAATTAAATCAAATAAGCTATAAAGTAATCATTAGCAAAGTAATTTTTTCAAAATAAGTTAGTTACTTTAAAATTAGTGCTTTGCTAGACATAGATTATCTTTTAAACATATTTTCTTTATTCTACTTGGAACGAAATTAGATTAACCTAGACAGTAAGTTGTCTCGGTTAATAAAAAATTTAAATGCAAGTTTGAAAGATTTCATTAATTAATGTCTGTCTTGGAGAACAGATTGCAAAATGGTTTTATAAAATACAGTACTTTTGCATATACTGTTGAATTTATATTTAATTTGCGGAAATTGTGATAATTTTACTATTACCCTATAAAAAAGGATTGTTGTAATTTAATCAAGGATCTAAATGGAATGTCTATTCATAGAGTAACTAGTAGGACAAAAAAGATTTTAATTTGGCATTTTCCGTTCTATATTCAAATAATGTCGTTCGCTCTATTTAAAAGCGAGTCTTATTTCTGCTAAAAACAGCGTTTCATAGTCATGGGAGGCATTAATCTCAAGTGAGGTCTTCATTGTACCTTTTGTTGCCTCGAAATTAAATTAAGTTGAGTTATTATCTCTAACTATAAACGATAATTTGATATATAAAACCAAGAATATTTAAGTGATTTAATTGTAAAAGAAATCCTTTGCAAGCCTATCCATCGTTTAATTTATTCAATTCAATTGCATAATTTATTATTGCTGTCTGCCTAAAGACTTACCCTTTCTTTAAATGTAAAATTCATGATTTCAAAATAACGATAAGCTTAGCACGAGATAATAGCGTAATAAAAAAGATTTTCGTATCAAATAACCATTTTACATTGTCAAGTTAATACTTTTTCTTGTTAGGCTCTAAATTATTTTTCCAAGTCCAATCTTTCAGCAATAAAAACATATTATTAAGTCATATTAAAAAAAGTTGGATAAAAATTTAATAGATATTACATAAGGTGGGCCCAATCAAGAAGATCGACGATCTACGTTTTATCTTTACAGGAACCTAAAAAAAGTTCGATTAATTTAAATAATACAGCTAAATCATCTAAGACATTCTATTCGTAACTGATGTAACAAGAAATTAGATCAGATCTTATAAGTAAGACAGCCATCAGAATTCAATTACTACTACATACGAGTAAGTGGTATAATCAAAAACTCAGTTTATTTTTGTTTTCGATTGCTTTTTTTGTCCACTTCCATCAAGCAAAAATATAGAATCTCTACCTGAAAACTAAAACTATACAACTCTAAGTGAATTTTGATGTTTCGTATGTACAACTACATATTATACAAGTACACTGCAAGCTTCTCTTAAAATCCCATTTGAAATTTAAAACACATACAAAAAATACTTTTAGCGTTTGTTTGTTTTTAAAATAGCAAAGCTTCAATTTGATTTAAATTTCCAATAATATAAAATTGTGTATGACATTTATGTTATAAATTGGAAAAGTGATTACCTATTCGATCGTACAGTAAAATTAAAAATGCAAATACATTTTATCAACTTCAATAAATAGTATTTTTTAATGAATTTTTATTACCTTTATTTTAGGCTTTTGGTTTAATTTTAGTTTGTTTAGCATTAACTGATAAGTTGTACTCTTGTAAACACAACTGATAAACGACATTTATATATATTTTTTAATTTAGAATAGGTAACAGTTTATTAACACATGAAAATTCATTACAGAAATGGTATATTGGTTTCTTTCATTTAATTTTCGAGGTAAATTGTGTATGACACAAATACACAATTTATTTATTACATTTATAATGTGGAACTTGAATTAATTTTCTTTCACCTTTCAATCAAACGACGACCTCAGTGTTTGCTTTAGAGCCATCTTTAGTCTACGCCGGAGCAATTAATAAATATTCTAATAAAACAAAGCATAATCGTGAATAAAAATCCTTCTTCCTATCTAACATTTATCAAGTAATTTCACACCAATGTTGAATTTTAAAGAATCAGATGGTAATTGTACCCTGCTGTTAAAAAATCTTGCTGAATATTACACCACCAAGTAATTATTTCTCGAGTAAATTTACACAAGAATTTTTTACAGTGCAATTTATTTCCTTCTTCCGTTTCCGTATAGAATGTACTTAGCCGATCAATTTTATCTTACAGAAATTAAAATTGTTTTTAAACGAAATCAAAGAAATTGATAGGTATTATCCAACATGAGCGTGCTGAATAAAAAGACCTTTTTTATATTGCAACCAATATGGCTGGCGTACAACGATTTATTGATTCATAAATTTTAAATGTAATCTAAAATATATTGAGAAAAATATATTTTATACTGTATGATGAACAAATTGACACAATGCGCATTACTCGATCATAAAATTGCACATGCTACCAAATAATTTGCGATTTAAATAAATGCACTACATACTTTTGAAACTAAAAATATAAATTTTTCGATTAAAATTTTGATTCCTTTTTGCAGATTTTACGATAGGAAATTGTCCACCACCAGCATTACTTTTGAATGGGAGCGAAACAGATGCAGGAGATGCTAGAATGAATGAAGAGTACTCGCAAGTTCGAGAAGTTAAATTTTCCGGAGAAGTTGGACCTATAGGCGAACGTAGACTTTGTAAGATAAAATGTATTGGTGGACAATGGTTTGGGCCGCTATGTGTCAATGAGGGTAATATTAATTGTTATTTAAATATTAATTTAGTATTTCATATGTTACTTAAATTAATAAGCAAACTAGAACAATCTAGACGTAAGTTAATGCAACCATTGTTTCAGAAAATGGTCCATTTGAACCCCTATTCAGAAGTTGCAAACTTGAATATATCAACCCGCACTTAGTAGTTACCTTCAGAAACATATCTATTCAAGTAAGTTATTTATTTGTCTTATTTATGTGAAGCAGCAGTTGTTGCTTTGTCGAATCGCAAGATTAAACTCCACTATCACAAGCTTCTAACTAGTTTCTTAATTATTTAATTATGTTATCTGCAGTAAGTGCTTTTTAAATTTAATTCGGTCGAATTTATCTGTCAGCATTGTGCCACCCAAGAAAAATGTGCTCCCCAACTATGTGGAGATCTGAATCTCCAATAATTACAAGTTCTATTCTGCGGAGTATATTTCATATCCTACATCTTTTTCCCTTCTTTGCAAACACTTTGGATTTCGATTTTTTTTTCTTACTAGTGAGAATAAGCGACGACGGCGACGGCGACGCTTCTATCGAGAGGTAAATCATTGAGAATAAACGATAAAATAAAAAAAAAATAATTTCAAGGATTTTTCAAATTTTCCTGTTAAATTCTAAAACATAGTAATGCCGCGAGCTTTTCCTATTCGAATTACACAAATTTACTGCTTTTAGAATTATTTTACATGTCTAAATTTTAAGCTGTTTAACTTATGCTTATTATGCAAATTAAGACATTCTTATCCCATCAAAGTGGGTGAAATATGAAACAGTTGCATTAAGTGGATATTAGCGAACTAATTGACTTGTGTCTTCTTCCATTACACTGCTAATATATTGTACTAAATGTAATTTGAGTTTATGTAGTTATGAATACATAAATTATCGTAATTTTATTAAACTAATTTAATATCATTGTAATTAAGTTTAAATAAAGTTTCGGTGGAAGTCAAAATTATTAATTGTATTCGATTTTCAAAATTCACGAAAGCGCAAGTGGTGAAGAACCAAAAAGGACGATAAGGAAGTGGAATGCATGTAAGAGAAAGTAGGAATTAAAAGGATAAATCAAAACAGCAAAGAAAACGAATTAAAATATATTAGTAATAGCAAATTTGTTTAACGCTTTCAGGATTAGAAGGGAAAATCCATAAACTCCGAAACACGAAGGAGGTAAAAACAGGTGGAGAATATCAAATATCACAATTATATATTGAAAATTGAGTACAACCTATGGACGAATCGTAACATAAATTTATGTACCTACTTACACAAAGTTTCCATTTAAGACATTTTCTTCAGATTTTCTAATCTGTAAAAATTTAAATTGATTTACAATCATTTAAATTTTGAGGTTAGACTGGTAGCAATTTTGGACCGAATCAAATATCCATGATTATGAGTATTTTCTGCTCGAAATACATTAAGATCTGTCAAAAAGTTTTAAGCGATTCTTAAATCTTTAAGTGCCACTAACTTCGTGTCCCCATTGGTTCATATAAAATTTAAAGTAGTCAAAGTAAAAAAGTTATTGTTGATCAAATTAATTTTAAAATTTAAAATATGAATTTGTATATTCAATGAGGTCGATTTAAATTAAATTAATTTTCAAAATTTATAAGTTAAAATTATTACGTTTATAATATAAATTTATACGTTTTCATTGGTCAACTTTTCATACCAACCTAAAAAGCAGCACTGTAACACTGTAGCTATCCTGCCAACTAGTGTTTGTAATACCGAATTCTTATTTAATAATTAATACTAATGGAGAGAAAGGTACTTTTTAGAATGAATTTCCTTAAGCTTCATTAATATGTAAATAAATATTAGTGCCTACTATAATATAAGATGCTGCGATTTTGCAATTCAAATACTTGTTACAATTTAATGCCGAGTATATAATGAAAAGCTTATTTCGAAATTTGTGTGTTTTGTCGTCAAATATTTCACGATTGGTAACAAATTTAACACAAATAAGATTTCTATTTTAAAATCAGATTCTCTGTTCATTTCAGCCTCTCGATAAATTTTCCATAAATTCTTACTGGTGTTTTATCGATTGACATCAGAATCAAATCGCAGGCAATTTAGATAAACAAAATAAAGACACGGACTAATTTTTCTCTGTCTATTTTTTTATATGATGGTGATACATGATGCTTTCAAAAAATTCAAAGACCTATATTTTAAAAGTCTCTGTCGATGTGGTATTTAATTACTATAATGAGTGTTTCTGATGTACTAATAAGAAATTGACCTTAAGACTGCAGGTTGGGTATTTCCTCATGGGGCTCAACTTCAGATACGGTGTCGTGAACTGGGAATGTATAAACCCTTGGGAACTGCGAGTCCTCGATGCCAAAATGGAAAATGGACTCATAAATTACCGTCTTGCGTTCCAACGACTCTTCTTACTAACTTTACAGGTGAGGCTATAAATATATTAATTTATAAAAAAAAGTTCACCTTTTTATTAAAATTTCATTAAAAAACTTGAAAAAGTTAACTTAATTTTAAATCCAGTCCTGTCTCACCCCTGTACACATTGTTTGCTGCGTTTTTATTTAATTAATTAAAACCAAAATAAAGCTACGTCGTATTTACGTTATTTTATAATATATACAAAATTTTTAATTATAGTCATTAGTAAAGCGTGATTCGAACCCACCACTAGTCGTTGTAGTAGCTTATTTCGTCCGCAATGTAATAAATCACATTTAAAGGATACCGTAAACCGTTACGTAAACTGCTCACATAGTTTAAATGAATTATAAATTTATTGTCATGTGCACGTACATTTATACGAACATAAAATAAAAATCATGGCTGCAGCAATTAAATGAGTTTTTGAGTGAAATCATCGAAGTGCAAAATTAATTGCATATCGAACATTATTTTCCGCATTATCATTTACAACATACGATCAATTTAGTTGATTATAAAAAGTATTAAAATAAAAATGTATTTAAATTATAAAATATACATAAATATAAATTTATAATCAACGGTATATGAACAAATTCGAAGTAAAACTCAACAAAATGTACCAAAGCTAATTTAATCTTGATCTAAAAATGTATTCATTATTAACTGTAATATGAAGTTCTATAAACTTTGATTTGAATTTATATATTTATTACAAGATTAACAAAATCTAAAAGTCGAAACTAAAAATACTCAATACTCATATTTACAGTATAATATTCGAAATTCAATATTAATATTTATATTTTGTTTTTAATTAATAACAATTTGAAATTTTTAATATAAGAATTTTATTCAAATTACAACTCGCATTTTATAACTAACTGAAAGCCCGCCCAAAAAATATTGTTTCCTAACACTAACCTAAGCTCGACCGGTGAATCTCTATTTTAACAGTCGAAATAAAAAAAACATTGTTTCCTAATATTAACAATTCTAATTGTTCGCAAGCTACGTAAACCAATTAGTGAACAAATCATAGTAGGTACTTATACTATTTAATTTTTTTTTATTAATCAAAAATAAGTTATTGTGGTAAATTTAATCTTTAGAACTCAACTATTTTTATCTTCAGATCTCAGTACTCTTGACATTGCCATATAGAGATGACCGTAGCAAAACACAGGTTCAGGCAGATATATTCCTACTGTCTCTGAGCCTTATTGATCGCTGTAGAAAATGCAAGTTTAATTGGAAACTGTCCATACAGGAGGAATTTAAGTTCTCTGCTCTACACGGTCTTCTTTGACAATTGGCAAAATATAAACGTGGAGCAGACCATGTTTTTGAAATTCAATTACATACGCCTGTTGGCGTTCCAAGAACATGTTATTTGTTATGTCGCTTACCAGTTCTTTCAATTTCAATTTAAAAACTCTAAATTCTGTAGTTTGGTCAGTTCCTTCGATATTTGCTGTCATTTTGGTTTGATGATGGTAAACCTAGTGCTGACTCTGTACTATTGAGATGATCCATTATTATCCGCTTGTTGAATAATATTATAAAATGCATTGAATCAAACTTATATTACAATATTTACCTTTGTATTTATACCAAGATGTTTCTCTTTGCATTAAACTATTTAGGTACCTATATTCTATTTTCTTACTACACTTCAAACAAGTCGATATCGAATAGCTTTTACCGGTTGCTTTGTTTAGAGAATTAACTCGATAGTGAATTGTTCAAAACATTAGCACAGGATTTTACGTTAAAATTCGACGTAAACTCCTTAAATTTATTACTGTTACATTAGCAATTCTTCCCATGTTAGATTTATAATTATATGGGTCTGCAATATTTCGATAATAACTTAGAGCCTTTTTTATAATATGGAGTTAAGATGATTTGAAAAATAATAAACTTTTCTGTAATATCTATCACAGAATAATTTTATCTAAAAGTAATCATTAATATGAGGTTTAAGAAAAGTTCAAAAAGGATTTGAAGAATTTTAAGTGGGCTAACTCGTACGATTCTGGGATCGCACAAGGGTTAAGGTATTAATATTATACATTGAAATAATTTATAAAGGGTTTCGTAAAAATAGCGCGCTTTTCCCAATAAGTCGAATAATATTTCATCTAATACCATACGTCTTGTGAGGAATTTAAAATTTTTGAAGTAAATTTTTTTAACATAAATGTAATTGCAGAAGACGCACCGCCAACGATATTGATCAAAATTCCTTCAGGTTCGGCGTCTGTAGAACCAAACGGTGAACTAGCAATCTTTCCCGGTTCGACTCTTCATCTTGAGTGCCTTTTCTCTCGAAGGCTTGGTTCGCCTGATTGGACTTGGACATCTCCGTTGGGGCAATATCTCACAGGTAAACATTTTACAATTTTCAATTTGAGATTTTTAAACAAAAGAATAAGTTTTCTTGCTAACAGAAAGATAAGATACGACGTATAAAATTAAAACAAACAACAATATGTTTTTGAAATTAATTTGAAAATGTATCGATGGAAGCGTATAAGTAGTATGTTCGTCGCTGTAACAAACCAAATTATAAATTAAAATCACCGAAACCGTAGCTGTCGTAACGTTCTTTTTATTTATTGGTTTAATTTCATTCGTATATAAAAAAAGAAGGTACGCAACAGTCACAAACTCTTTTTATTGATTCTCTAAAGTAATTAATTAGTCATTACGCTGATTAATTAAAATAAATAATTGAACTGGGTATAATTTTAATTTAACAAATCATCATTTGCTTTGCGTTTTCAATTGACTATCTCTTTGTCAAATAAAATCCGTATTTGTTCTTTTCAATTTATTATCACACAAAAAATGTTAAACAAAATAATATAAAAACCGTTAAAAATCTAAAATTCAAAATTATGGTTTACATATTTACATACGATCACAAAACAAATCAAAAATAATTTTTAATTAATAATTTAATCAATATAAAATTTATAATTAAACAAAAAAGTTGAAACTTTTTCACACTTATTTGTGCACATTATCTACAGGATGGGCTATTGCATCTGAAGAGCGGGACTGGAAATATAGATTATCAATTTACTACGCTAAACCCCAAGATTCTGGAACATATACGTGTTCTACGCCTCGAGGGATAACAAACAGCATTTTACTACATGTAGTAGGTATGGATTTATACCAAACACATTAAGGCCTGCTATAAGTAATGTAATTTTTCCACAGCCGTACACTGTAATCCTATTTCCGTATTAACTATGCATCTTACAGTAAGGGTAGAAGGTACAAGACTAGGCAATACGGCAATATTTCAATGCCCTGTAGGCTTTAAAATCAACGGAAACGCTAATTTAACTTGTCAAGCTTCAGGTAAAAGCATTATTCGATTTTATTTATGCATTTACTTTTAAAATTAAGTAATACCTAAGTAATCAAAATTCTTCAAAATTTTGCATAAAAAATTTAAAAAATATAATAGATATAAAAGTTAATGTATGTTCAAGGTAAATGGTCATCATCGGTTCCAACTTGTGAGCCTGTGCGATGTCCATCTCTTACATTGCCCGGTGGCATAGAAGAACCACATTTAAAAGTTATGGAACACAATTCCAGTTATGGAGGAAGAGCTTTATTTAAGTGTGCTTGGGGTTACAAATTGGAGGGATCTCCTGGAATTGAATGCGAGTTAGATGGTAATTGGTCTGGCCCACTCCCAAAATGTGTTCGTAAGTATTGAATTAAATAATGTCAAAATTAAGATGAAGCTGCATTTCAAACCTGTTCTTAATTTAGCAATTCAATGTTCGCCACCTGTTGTACCCATTAATGGACAATTGATTCAATCCGAGTCGGCAGGTATGGACGGAGGACGATATGCTGTAGGCAGCTTGGTACAATTTGCGTGCAGTGGTGCTCATATTTTGGATGGGGAACCAAGCATTATATGCACAGAGACTGGTTATTGGTCACATCCACCTCCATTTTGTACGTAATATTTTTTGTAGAACTTGTTTTTTTATTTTGATAATTAAACCAATTTGTTTCTATTAGGTAAGCCACGATGTCCATATCTGGGAGAACCCGAAAATGGTGCTGTCGCTCCATCGAAATTTTCCTACGAACCAGGTGATGAACTACAAGTAACTTGTAATCCAGGATTTGAAGCCCGATTGGAAGCAAGGCCAAAATGTTTAACTGATGGACATTGGTCAATGCCTTTACCCCACTGTACCAATTACTCTCAAATTTAAAGTTTTAATATATATTTTTGTGATAAAATGAGTATACATTATGAATACTTAGACTTATCTTATTTTTTGTATGAAAGTGTAAAATATAAAATAAATTGTAAACATCGACTTAAAAAAATTATAGTGCAGTATTGTAATTAAATTATGATATTTGTAATATTATAATACAATATTTTACTTGAAATGTAAAAATCTATACAAACAACGACTGTGTTAATTTAAAATGTAAATTTTATGCAATAGTTTTAATAATTATTATAGAAAACAGTCCAGTGAGTCTAATATGCCTTCATAAACATTGTTATTAAAATAAACGGTTTACATCATACCTATGCTGACTTAGCAAGCTCTCGTACCAAAAACAACAGGCTACAAGCAACATACGTGAGAGTAAGTGGAAGTCCGCCTATCTCCTCACTACGTATATTGCTTGTTGCCTGTTGATTTCGGTGTGAGCGCTCGCTTATATTGAGTTATTTATTTTGGGGATATTTGAATTAAATGAAAATCCGATTTTCATCTATCTTCCATTTATTATTTATTATTATTACTTTATTAATTTTTGTTGCCTGCGAATTTTTGCCACAAACTTGTATTTAGTTTTGCCAAAAAAAGTTTTGTCTCTTGACGATTGTTGCTAAATTTACTAGAAAATCTAACAGACCAATTTCTTAACCGCTTTTTCTAGTTTTTGGATAGTTGACTAATGGGATTTTCGAAAACTTTTAGAACTATTAGGAGAAGATACACCTACAAATTTTTTTTTTTTTATTATCATAATAATAAATTAGTTTGTTACTAATTTGTTGAAGGTGACAACGTCTAAATTTTTTCCTTCCAGATAATATATTCAGATCTGATTTACTTTTTTTTTCTCTTTAAACATACTTTTTATAATAGGCAGCTTTGCAACTACTTCCTACTATGCATAATATGTGCCAGTGTATTATTTGCAAACAAGAAAACTTTTACTATATAATATATTACATAATTAATAATCTTCAATCATAGGCGGGGTTCTTACAGTCTTTGCCGCATCCCGTATTTCAATCGCCACACCTCTATATCTTGACAGTCCTCTTCCTTTATTGCTCAATCCACCATTGTTTCTTCAATTCCTTGCATCCATGACCTATTGGGTCTTCCTCTTCTTCTTCTTTTGTTAGCTGGTACATAGTTTAATGCTCTTTTTGGCCACCGATCTTCGGTCATCCTCATCACATGCCCATACCATATTAGTTGCCGAGATTCTATTATGTCCATGACTGTATGCGTCCTTTTGGTTCGTCGTCTAATTTCTTCATTCGGGATGTGCTCCATTCGGGAGACTTTACACGCTCGTCTTAGGTAGTCCATCTCAGCAGCCTCAATAAGTCTCTTGTCTCTGTTTGTTATTTGCCAGCATTCTGCTCCGTATGTTAAAATTGGTTCAACTATTGTTCTATAGATGGTCATTTTTGTATGTAATTTTATCCTGTCGGACCATAATAAAGAATTTAGAATCCGAGTGCTTTTCCGACCTTGTTGGGTTTCACTACGTATGTATGTCTCTTTGTGATGTTCCTTCTTCTGACATTATGTGCCCAGGTATTTGTACTCTCTGATTTTCCTTATTTCCTTGTTTATTATTTTGAAGCTCTACATCGGGTTCGCGCATGTCGCTTGTTTGAACTAGGTATTCGGTCTTTTTTTTGTTCATTGTCAACCCCCACTTTTGGTATTCTTTATCGTTTGCAATTATGATCTGATCATCCGCAAATAAAAGGGTTGTCAAATGTGTCGCTCCCACTTCGATTCCCATGCGTCTAGCGCTTCTTGAATGTAAATTTTAAACAGGGTGGGAGACAGGCATCACCCCTGCTTTAAGCCTTTAGTAATTTTAAACTCCTCCGATGCAGTGTTTCCCCATTTTACCAAGGCCTTTGCATTCCGATAGATGTTCCAGATGGCTCGGATATAAACCTCATTTATGCCCGCTTTTGTCATACTTTCAAAAAGTGTTTTAATTGGAACGGAATCGTAGGTTTTTTCGAGATCTACGAATACTAGATGGGTGGGCAGATTTCTAGCTGTTCTTTTTTCGAGTATTTGCTGTATTACAAACCCGTCGTCCATGCACGATCTTCCAACCCGAAATCCATTCTGTTCCTCTATGTCTGAAAACTCTGTTTCAATTCTTTTCTTCAGTATTCTGCCATACAACCTCTCCACTGAACTAGTCACACTGATTCCCCGATAATTTTCGCACATCTTCTTACTTCCTCTCTTGAAGATAAGCTAAATTCCAATCTTCTGGGACATCCTCTCCATTCATCATACATTTGTTAAATATTTTTGCCAGAATATCGTGTAACACTTCTGGTCCATTTTTAACCAGTTTAATAGGAATGTTTCCCGGCCCCGCTGCATAATAAATAATAATACTCTAAAAATATACTACCTTGGACTCCCGCTCTAGAACAGAAGTCAATAATTAATTAAATGTACTAGGCTGCGCCTGACGGCTTCCTCATAACTATAACCTAAAGGTCATGTACTGGGATATCCAAAATAGGAGTGAAGCTCTATATATGGGTACTTTAACGCCCAATAAGCGCGGCAGCCCTTCATGTGCGAAAATCCACGCTTACAGAAAACTGACTACCAAGTTGGATTGAGGTATAAGCCCTTCTCCACTCTTGGTGAGAGTCGAGCCACTTTCTAAGATTTAGTAGCTATGCAGACTGGTACTCAAATTGTTTTGCACATAACTCATACGCTGGCCCCTTTGCCATTTTTGATCAACCACAACTCCTACGATTTTTATTGTGGCTTATTTGTCCGAACTGCAACTGGATTGCACCCGCAACTTAAAATATGGAATTTCAATGTAAGTGCCAGCTCAATAACTTTCAGCAAAGAAGGTTTAATTACCGAGAGAAGTTAAAGTATACAAGCTCATTGCACAGTCAAACTTTCTCCTTTTTGAGTGCGATACAGAATACACTATGCAGCACTTAGCAGTCAATTTGGACGTTGCCAATAGCGTGGTTTTTCGTTGCCTTCCCAGTAGACCATACAGATCGATATTGGGCTTTAATCTGAGTTTATGCAGACGGCGAAAGGTGACAGAACGGCCAACGGGGCGACGAGACAAAACGTAAAGAAACATAGGTTTCAATGCATCGCGACTTCACTTGTCCCATGCCATCTCCTGTAGCGTAACTTCAACTGCCGGTTGAAGTCGAAGAAAAGGAAGCGTTTCACTTTTGGTCTGATTCAGGCAAATTTTCCCTATCACGCCTATAGAAGTTCAACTTCAAAAACTTTCATTTCCCAACACTAACCTAAATTCCTAAATCTTCCTTCCGGCAACATTTATTTTTTTACGAGTATGGGCTCATTTGCACGTTTATACGAACAATCCCAAAATTCCGAATAATAAATTTATATCTCCTTACCACTTTTATTTTTAATTTTTATCTCATCCAGCATCCAAATCTTATTTTATGTTTCATCTACCAATTATGGTAGGTTTCATCTAAAAATTCCGTTTATCCAGCAGGTTTTTATATTGTTTCCAGAAATCCAAATTATTTCCTCATTTTTTATGTCAACTTCAATAAAACACTTCAAAACTTTTGCAAATCACGTTTTAATATCATAAACTCAATATAAGCATATAATTTTCAAAAAAACTTTGCAGACCATTTAAACAGCTCCACCCTACATGAGCAGGGCTGATCGAAAAGCCTCGATAAGTTTTGTTTTGCGCAACTTCGCACTTCCAAAACTAGCAATATCTCATTTCCAAATTTTTAACAAACATTTACAAATTTTAAGCAAACATTATTAAATAAAAAATTTAGTTATAGTCACTAAAAATCAGGAAGTTATTGGAAATTTTCTCAGAATCAGAATCAGCATCATGAAATGACATTATGGAATACCGGGCTGAGCCCACACTTCCTTAAAAATGACTGGCGAGAACCGCCTGATTTGGTATCGGGTTGAGGAATTAGCATACAACCGTCCGCCGGGGATCTGCCGACTTTAGATCCGATTAGAGCCGTATAAAGACTGTCGGCAGATTGGCTGAGATGTGATGGGGTTACGTGAGCCCCATCGCGAAGGTCGCTGACAATGCTAATCGTGGCGTGCGGCAGAAGGATAGAATTTGCCTATAGAATAGAATGGAATAGAATAGTCTTTATTAGAAAAGTTACAGTTACAAAGTGTAAAATTTTAAACACAATTTTACATGATGCTCTTGGTGGGTCTTCTAAATGGTGAGGATCAACATTGCTGCTGTTTTTCATCCTAGCCAAGATTTGTTATCACTGGGTGATTTGTCCATATGAAATCGTTCACTTTATAGTATGCTTCGCTTACCAGGTGCTTGCGTATTTCCCTGGTAAAACCTTCTTAGTCTAGATCTCTAACCAATGTTGGTAATCTGTTATAAAGTTCCGGTGCAAAGTAAAGTGTTGAGTTCCTCGATTTTGACAGTCGAAGATGCTTCATGTACATGTTTGTTTTGAATCTTGTGTCGTGGGCATGAAGCCGAGCTGACTAGATTATAATCTACTTGAATTTCGTTTAGGTTGGCCGTAAAACTTATCGTCTGTCTTCAGAGGCGCGAGGCTAGTAAGGGCGAGGCGAGGTCAGTCTCCCGTCGGAGGAGAATCAGTCTCTCCGAAAAAAGGCTCCCACGCCGGGCGCGTCCGTCATCTCGCTTCCTGGACCATTTGGGGGGGGGGGACTAGAATCGACCCCGATTAGAGCCGTTGTCGATTTTTCTATTTACCTACATGCAGTGGCGGATTAAGAGGGGGGGGGCAGGAGGTCACCGCCCCGGGCCCTGCAAGGAAAGTTGCCCGATTTATGTAAAATTATTATTAAAATTATGAGTTAAAGTTTATTTAATTCCATTTTCGTAGGGATTAAAAGATTTATTTGATAAAAATTTTATTGGAATTTTGTAGTTACTTTTGTATTACAATAATACCTTCAAAATTTTCTAACGTTTAAACTATGTTGACCTTGAAAACTCAAATTTTCCCGCCTAGGGCGCTTATGGGGGTTTCACCCCTCTCCACTCTTTTAGGGCGCCCAAAAATACTTTAGGGCCCCGGGTCCCAAAGTGTCTTAATCCGCCACTGCCTACATGCGATTTATAGGATTTGAAACATGTTCAATTTTCGAGTTAGGAATATAAAATTGATATAAATGTTTATCCACGATCAGATTAGATTTGAAACTTTTTATATTTATCGAATTTTTTTTTGTGGAGTTTTTCAACAAAATCGATGAGAACATACATCTCGAAAATCAACTTCTTTGCATAAAACTAAAAATAAACGCAATAATTTGAATCAAAATCATATTTTTTTATTGGAAAAGCATTCAAAATCATGCATTTAAAAAAAAAGATCGGATTGGTGCATCTTTGGCAAAGTTACGAGCATTTGAAAAAAATCAAGAACGCGTGTTTCATCGGTCTCAAAAACATATTAAATTTTAGGAAAAATCGAAAGGGGTTACCAAAAACAGTGACCCATTTGGCATATTTTTCTTCTTTTAAATTTTGTGCCCTCCCTTAGAAAAGAAGCACGTACCGCCGCTGGCAATCATGAACTTTTGCAACCAAATATAACCGACATTTTTGTGCTACGTCAGGACCACGTTTTTCAACGTAATAAAGTCGGTTCTTGACATAAATCAAAAATCCTTAATAAATTTAATAAATAACTTTAATATCGAATTTCAGCGTAAAATTTGAAAATTGCACTGAAATACAAAACTTAGAAAATATTTTTGTCGCACTCTGTATATTTTTTAAATTATACCTGGAAAAAGTATTTAAGAAAAACGTGGATCAAGCGTGTATTAACAATTTTTTATTACAAATTGTACAGCGAAGTACGGTAAGAACAATAATTAATTAATTTATGGTAACTAGATAAGATGCTTGGGTTGCCTATAGTTTGAAGTTTAAAAATTTTTTACAGTTGATAATACGCATTCGCAAAAGATAAACAAGCCATACATTTTGTTAACGTTACTAATAAATAATTGTGTGTCAACAACACTTATATCGAAAAGAGTGCAAATAAATTTGAGGAAAATTAATTGAAGCTAAAATAATTATACGGGTTAAATTATTAATTGTGTTGTTAATAAATGTGATTTATGTCAAAATTACGAATTTGAAATATTTTTCTTCTGCCTTCATTTGGTTTTGAAAATGGAAAATCGCAAAGTAACACCTATGTGGAATGAAAACGCTATCAGGAACAGTGGCCCATTAAGACGTCCAAATATATCAAGCTCGTCGAGTGTGTTAAGTAACGGTGTTAATTCCAACGATAGTAGCAGTGTCAACATTCCGACTGCCAGTTTAAAACCTGCAAATATAAATACAAAATCTACCTCCGACAATACCTCTGACATACTCTCTAAATCGAAATTATCAGCCGATGCCAAGGAATGGTATCCACCAAGTTATAATAAAAATGACTCTGCAAGCAGTTCACATCCGGAATATGAAAGTAATGAAATTGTGCAACTGAAACAATTTTTGGAAATTATTAAAACTGACCCAGGACAGTTTGAATTTAAATTGGTATCGTGTATCGAATCGTTGGAGCCTTTTTATGACGATGTTGAATTTGTTCTCAATATGACCAAGTTGATTGTTGATCACGTAAGTAATTCAGATTTGCACTTTTATTGACAATATTTTTATTATTAACTTATTTTTCAAATTTTATAAATTTGTAGGCTCTAGAGAATGATCGGTATTCTTTTAATGCTGCAAAATTATCTATTGCAATTGAAGAACAATGTCCTCTGTTTCGTACTCATTTGTACACGTTATGTGATAAGAAACTTAAAGAAAATAAATACGATTTAAAGCTGATTATGTTTATGGCCGAATTGTATGATAAACAGCAGTACGAAAATTTATATGGCAATTTTGTTATGCAGGCTCTTAAAAATGTAATAACTCTCAAAGATGAATATAGCATTAAAACGTTATGTCAAGTTATACTGGTAAATAATTTTAAAATAGTTTTTAATGTAAGATAATAACATTTAACTTGTAGTTGTGCGGCAAATCCTTGAGTCAGTTTTACAAAGAAGAGATAGATAAGATCATCGATCTACTAGTACAAAAAACACAAAAAGAAAATTTACCTCAAAATTTGATCAAATATATGAATAAAGTGTTTCAATTGCAAGATTCAAATTGGAATTATGATTCTATTGAATGTCCTGCGATGCCTATTAGCGAACGGTAATACATTTTATTTTGATTACTGAATTGAAAATTTTACGGATTACCCATTTGTAAATTTTAACCTCGAAAATGTTATGTTGATTTATCATTGCTTGAAACATAATAAATTTACATCTTCTAAAAGCGACTTGAGAAATTAATTTTCAGAAATTATTTTGTACATAATTAATTGGGTGCTTTATGGGAAGGTTTTGGTTTTTGCATGGCTAAAATATGTCTGCTTTTTTTGTAAATCGAAGAAAATGAAAATGGATAGCAAAATTCGATTTTTTGCATTAGACTTATTTATATTTGACCTACACTTGACAATTAAAATTGTAAATAAATAGTGTAAACTTTGTAGCCCATGTTACATTCATTATTGCAGTCCAGATAAAACGTGTCTGCACTGTGTACATGATGAAAACTTGGGTTATGATGAAATTTGTTACGAAATGTAAAATACGGTTGTAAAAGTTGCAAAATAACGAAATTGTGGTAATGACAAGTTAAAACTCATATTTTACTAGTTTTTTGACTTGATAATTTTTAAATTTTGTATTAGGTTTTAGGTTCATCCTACTACTACAAGTAATTTCTTAAGGGCGGGGTAAGGTGCAAAATAAGGAACATTTTTGTGAATTTTTTTTTTACGACACAGGTAAAATCTATTTAATAAAACTAAAGGTATATTAAAATATAACATTTGAAGAATATTGTGTAATATTTTCATGACAAAATATTAAAAAATATGGCAGCAATTATGCGGAATCGTCTCGGAAAAAAGTAGAATTGCGGTGCCCCTCATAACTTCAAAACTACTGCACCGATCCTTTTGAAGTTTTGAACACTATTTCTGTACATAATTTACGAGGTAACGCTGGAGATTTTTTTTCAAATTTGTTAATATTTTTTATTTCACAATAACAAATTAGCTGATTTTTTTTCGCTAAAATCGTGTTTTTCTTTCAAAGTGTTCCCAGAAAGTGAAAAATTGAAATTTCAAAAAACCCTCCCAGCGTTACCTGGGAAAAGCGATTATTTAACGAAAGAACTTTGAAATTTTGATTTCGGAAGATCCAGCACCGAGTTATGAGGGGCACCGCAATTCTACTTTTTTCCGAGACGTTTCCGAATAATTGCTGCCATTGCCGTATTTTTTAATATTTCTTCATGAAAATATTACACAATATTCTTCGAATGTTATATTTTAATATACCATTGGTTTTATTAAAATAGATTTTAACTGTGTCGTAAAAAAAATTCACAAAAATGTGCCTTGTTTTGCACGAATTAACCTTACCCCGCCCTTAATGGGATTTAGGTTTAATTTAGGCCTAAAAATGTCTACCGATTAAACCTGCTCAAAAATCTATAAAATTAAAATTTCTAATTTTCGTTAAGGTGGTCGTTCATAAATGGTCACACAATTTTAAGCATTATTCCCCCCCCCATCACCACACTTCGTTGTTACAAAAACCTAGACCCCTCTCTTTTATTATTTTTTATTAAGCAAAATCCAAACTTAACCAATCATTAAAAGTTTATTTTTCAAAATATAATAATTTCAAAAATTGAAAATTAAAAAATTATAATATATAAATTGTAAAAATTAATAATGCGTGACGTAACAATTTTAGAAACTGCAAATTATCACGCAGGTCCACATAATTTATGAACGACCCCTGCCCTAAGTGTAAAAGTTGCTATTTTGTTTTTCGTATAAAATATTGTGATTTTTAGCTTTTATATTAAAAAAGATTCATTTTTACCCAATTTTAAGCTTAAAAAGAAAAGTTTAAAAAATATAATTTTACATAAACATTAGTTCTTACTTGACAAAAGCACAAGTTTCTTAAATTGCTATTAATAATAACATACATTTTCAATAGGTGTACAACCAATAACAGAAAAGACTCTGCTGTTACAAGAATCTACTCTTATAATTATATAATTAACTATTATTTTCATGACAAACATTTTTGAGGGAGACTCGAAATTGTCGAAAGACTCAAGTAGATCGCTCAGGAATTCTACAGTCTCACCTTACAACTAACGTTTTTCTTATAATCACAATTTTCCACGCAAAATTATCAATAATTTGATATGAAAAAATGTATGTAATGTCACAAAATCATATTAATTAAACAGTTCGTAATGAGTTATGCAAAAAAATTTTTTAAATACTAAACGGCATTCGAAAAATAATATTTTCGAAAATTTACCACAGTTATCCATAATTAGTTTATTGTTTAATTTAGCGCAATATTTTTTTTGTATAATTGTTTCGAAATCCTCTCCGGCTAATTAAAAATTATTTTTGTGATATGTTTTGTTGAAGTACAAAATTGTATTTATTAACAGGTTAAAGAAGTACACCTTTGAACCTATTATTGAACCGATATATTATGGAGCCGATGGAGAGGCAATATCAGCTGCACAACGAGACTTTTTATATGGGTAAGCGCATTAAATATTCGTTTTTCTCACTTTCTCACCACACTTGGCATTTTTTATAGTGACGATTCCGACAGTTCATATGAACTTGATCCAGAACTGGACGAAGAAATGCAAAAAGCCTTCCGTGATTTTGTTCGATATGGAAAATAGTTTCCTTTTAATTTTGTACTCCTGTACATTTTTGTGATGAAAAAATATGTTATTCAGTGAGAATTTTTGTAGTTTTGTCTTTATGTGAAAGTTCAAAGTTGGTGATAGCTTTTTCATAAAATAATATTTTGTGGATGTTACTTCTATACTTACTATTTCAGTATATCGACAATTAAAATGTGTTGTAATTTAAAAATGTTATTAAATGTTGATCAAAATATAATATTAAAAAACATACAAGTTTGCACTTTCGCATAAAGAAAACCATCTAAATGTAGATACACAATAATTGTATTTATATACCTTACCCATGTTGTTGTGTATTATTTATTATTCTCACTAAGTGTTTTAAGGAGAAACTATGATACAGGAATAATGCACTCTCCTATTTCATGTTTTATCGATACAAAGCTTTTAATATTAGACTTGTTTGGATTTGTTTTAAAATGTTGAGCATGATTTTATTAGAAAATGTCGATCTTTTCTAACTGTATAAAATGTTTATTAAGTATTAGCATAGAAATAAAACAATTTCTTGAACTCTTCAATTGACTACGTATTATGTTTTGATACCTAAGACTAAGATAATTACTAAAACAGTAAATTTTATGTACTGTTTCCTTAAACCTCTATTAGTGGTTTGCACTGTTTATAGTTAAAACTTCAGCTTCCCTTAAATCTTATTTTAACCTATGGGTAAACAAAGTGGCATTTACTGATTTAAGGAGCGCTTCAATTTTAACTAGAAGCGATGCAAACCACCATATGTATATTAAGTTAAAAATTATAAACGTCAAATAAACAAACTCTTGAAAGTATTACAAATAAAAAATAATACCTAAATTTATGGCGTTTTTTAATTATTTTATATGCTTTTGTAAAATTATATTAATCTAAGAAGTATATGATATCGTAAGAAGTTGATCATATATTATGAATTTTAAAGCTCAAATAAGATGTTCATTTTCAACTTCTCCACATTCTAGAGAATTGAAATTTGGTACACAGCTTCCACATGTGCAACAAGTTCTTCTTCGTACCATTCAAGATGGCGTTATCGCAACAAACGATTATAAAAAATTTATAATGAACATGGATGGTGCAGAAAGTTCAACTTTCTAAATGAAACTCTAGATCATAATATTATCACAGGTTGTTCCATATTATTAGCACTTACTGATATATTAATATCTAATGCAAACTATTTGAACTCACTATTAAGAAATCTATTGAAACCACAAATTTGTCATACAAATTCGCAACAACTCCGATTTGAGAAATAATTCACTATTATATTAGAATATAATATTTTAAGTACATTATAAGTGCTAAAATGACACTTTGCAATGAAAAAACAGCATAATATGGTCATCTGATGATGATTCAACTAATAATTTGTAGTATTTGCAGTGTGAAAGATTTTGCGACAAGTAAAATCGTTTTTAAAAATCCGGTATTGATAGAACATAGACATTTTGGGTATGTTGCAGATCTGCAACTAGGCCTTATAAAGGGTTAATACAAACCCACAAATAGTTTTTATGTTATGTTTAATGCAATTAGAAATCTATTGTATAAATTCAGAAAATGAAATATCATAAAGTCAGCAACAAAAAAAACAACTTTAAAAAGAATTTGAATTCCATGTAAGAATACTTAAAATTTAAATTACCCATTTTACCTGTAAATTTGAACTCTTCCCTCCACTTCTTACGAGGAATATTTTATAGTGGCAAATCAAACATCACTTTGGGAGGGCTTACATTGTTTTCATTATTTTTCTTCGTTTCAGTAGCAGAACCTCACTTTTGGGGACAGTATGGTGTGGGGGCTGAATTTCATGATTTACATTTCTTTTCTTTTCAAAAAAGCAAGAAATATAGAACGTCAAATTTTTTAACATTGCTTTATTTTACTTAATTTAAATCCATAACTTGAAAGCTGTTGCTTTTAGACCATAAAAGGTAAGAACTTTGTGGATAATTTTATGCTTTTAACAAAAGTGTACTGAACAATTTACACTAAAAAATCAAGAGAAATTTAAATCTTGTTTTAAAAAAGTTCTCCTTCGGTTAGGGTGTAAAAAAACTTCGTGCAATAACAATAAGCAATTGGAATATCAGTAAGTATCGCAAAGTGAAGTAGGGGTAAAATATATTTTTATTGAATTCTACGATTCTACTAATAATATTCTTGGAGTTGGAAGAAATGTAAGAGTGTTAACCAACTTGAACACTTGGGTGTTATTTAATTTTATTTGAAAACATTTCTATTTTTTAATTTAATTTTGAACAAATAGGTCGTCCGCAGTATGTATAATTATTAAAATATTTTAAAACAAATATAAATTCCGGTTGCTTTATTAGCTGAATTAATGAAATTAACTGAATGCATACAGGTTTGCTATAATTATATATTTATTATTATATAAGTAGACTCACTGTGTTTTTACATAATTGAATAAAAAAATAGTTTATACATAACAAATTTGCTGTGTATACCACCAATTCCACGAAGGACAATTAGAAAAAAAATTGATCAAATTTAATATCAATAAAATACAATTTTAAATGTTATTCATGTAATTTTAAATACGTTTACAAATGGTATATACTTGCATTCTAAGCCACAAAACATCTCTGTACATTTTTGAAATGGTTATAAAAATCATAAAGGCAAATGCTTTCAATATAAATCCATTTTCATACACAGCTTACTTATTACCACAATTTTGGCATGAAAAATATACTATAAATATATAACTTCTGTATTTTACAACCAGTAAATAGAATAATTACTATTTAAAAATAAAATACAATCGCAATCTAAAAAGCATTTGCTTTTAACAAAAAACTACAACTATTTCCTGTTAAGAAAGATAACTATTGCATTTTTGTGTGTACATTTATCCTGAGGAATTTTCAATCTACTATAGAGATTATAGTACTCGATTTTAATAAATTAAAAAAGAACTTTTAAATAAAATATGTTGAACAGCTTAACTTTATCGTTTATGGTACCTTAATCTCTATATTTTCTACAGAAATGTAGGTGTGAGTTGTATTCATATGTAAACTAAAATTTTATTCATGGTGCAAATGCAAACGATAAAACGAGATGTCTAACTATGTAGCATATTAATTTTTATAATATACAGAACAAAATAATTTTGAAATGTCACAAAATGGTACAACTTCTTTAAATATAAATACACCCACACGAAGTTTCATTTAGCAGAACTTGATAACAATTTTATTCTGTATAAAACTCTGACATGTATTTGTACCTTGCAAACAGCACTACTGTTCTTGAAAATATATTTACCATTTAATGGTTAACCATTATATTTGAGGGTTACATCTGTAAGTATATACATATCGACAAAATGTGTTTTAATCGTCTACAAATTTTTTTTACACATTACTGTATCATGGCATTTGTAACACTGTCCCAAAAAATTTTCATGATAGTGTAGTTACAGATGCGTGCTTACCGTAAACAATCACTATATGAATAGACCGTCGTGGTGTAAAAGAAAATTGACAAATCCTTAAAGTTGTACTTAGAAACCTTACAAAAAAACATTATCCAACAATTAATTTTTCACAACACCCCTTACATAATATTCTTTTTAAAAACTAGCCAATACGTAATATAAAATTTTGTAATCTAAATCAGTCTCGAAGTGAATAACAATTTTCTTTTCCCACTTTCTTTCACGTCCAGCTATCCAATTTATCAAATTTAGCATGTTTTACTTTTTTCCTAAAGAAGCCAAATTTCCGGGGTCTTCCTTACTATACTGTTCGTTTAAGTACAAAATAGTGAATAATATGAGAAAGAACTTTCTGTACACTAGAGGTGTGCTAAATTATTAAATCAGATGAGCTTACAGTTCGTCCTTCAGAACATATCACAATGTACCAAAATCAGTTTTCTAATATCTAAATATTATAAAAAATTGTACTGACTAAATTAGTTAGTGGTAATTTAGTTGAGGCAACATCATTTTTTAAATTTCTTGCCAATTATAAATATATAGTTATTATAACTTGTTAATGTTATAGCACAATTAAAGTGTTAGGCTTATATTATAAAAAAACATTCATCACACACCACTCGAATATTCATTCATCAGTCAAACAATTAATCTCAAAACCCTGCAAGTTATTCTTATTATTATAAAAAAAAGATATTCTGGTAAACAAATCAACATTTTATTATTAACAATAATTACTTGTACTTTTTATTATGGAATACAGGGGATACTTGCAAGATTTTAGGACTAACACCTACCCCATAATTAACAAAACTCAAATTTTAGGAACTACAAAATGTATACATAAAAACTTGCACACACTTGTTTGTATGCTTATAAAATCAGCGAATTGTGGAGGTGTTAACGGTTTAAAAATAACTAAAATAAGTGCGAGGATTGCATACAATAAAACTTCTCTAAATCACAAATTAAAAACAAAACCAGTTTTACTGTAAAATAACTATTACAGATAAAAATGTATAATCAACAAACTGCAACAAAAATAATTATAAATTAATAAAAGCTCCACCCGACTTGATGTTGAATGTTAGAAAAGTAACGGCACAAAGAAAAGGTATCAATATAAAATATTGTCTTTATTTATTATACACTGTAACATAGTAATGTATTTATTTGTAAAATAATTGACTTGATTGCTTTGGCAATACGGGCAGTTTCTTATATAAATATATGCAAATGTGCCAATACTTAAAAAACATCCAATTTGCTTGTATGCGGTAGAAAGTCAAAATCACAACACCAATATAATTTCAGCCTATACAGTTGTAAAAAATATGAAGGAAGTCAATGTAATAAAACCTATTAAAAACTATGGAATGGATAGGCAGTGGTTTTTATTCTGTTTTTGTTTTTTTTATCTTTTTTTAGAACATAATTAATTTTTCATGGTAATACTTATACATATAAAATCACTGCTGTGATATTTGGTACCAGTTCAACAAATATTGTATACTTGTAACACTTGTCCATAACAATCATGTACACAATTCATCCACTCATAAATAATCACCTCTTTTGCACAATCTAAAAACAATAGCAACAAAATTATATTTATATCAAGTTTAAAACGACCATTTTACTTACTGTAACTCATATCTTCAGCTCTTCAGAAGCTCTAAAATTAGAAAGAGTCTTTTTAATTCTTAAGGCGGTAAGCCTAGCCGTTGCGTTGTGATACCAACACTCCTTCATCAACTTGGACATTACGTGTAAAGCTTCCGAGCTTTGCCAACGATTTGGGATGCTAGGCCTTTGCCTATCAACACAGACCACCCTAAAGGGAAAGTAATAGTTGAAAATAGAGCCTAAAAACTGTTATATCTATACTATATTACCTTCTCATTTCCTCAATTGTGGGATCTGAAGGTACCATATCATAAAATGGTAGTTGATAATCATCATATATTCCCCCTATGTTACATCTACAAGCAATTTCCCAAAATATAAGCCCTAAAGCATACACGTCAGCTCTTTTGAATGAATCGAAATAATCCGTATTCATAGTTTCATCCAGGACCTAAACGCAAATTAATAGATAATTTAAAAAAGCAATTTTTGTATATCACACTTACCTCTGGTGCCATATATCTTTTAGTTCCTACTCGATTATTTAGAGGTATATCAACAGTATTAGTGGTAACATCGTGCCTAACTGCTAGACCCAGATCTCCAATAGCGCAGGTACCGTTTGACTTCACTAAGATATTCTTAGATTTTAGGTCACGATGCGCTATTGCAGGTTTACCTGAAATTTAAAATAATTTAAAAAAAATAAAATTGATTCCGTAAAAATACAAATAAACCACAACCAATGAAAAAAACAGTTACCGAAGGGTAAATCATTTGATGTGCTTAATGATAATCAATTGTTTTTATTTTATAATGGTTTTCTGTTTTAAAATTTTTATTTATTGCTGTTAAAACAGGATTTAATATAAACAAACACAAAGTTAAGTTAATGTCAGATCTGGAAAATTAATTATCATTTATCAAGTTTAGATAATATAATATTCTTAACGCTGTTCGGTAGGTTTAGATTTTGTACACAAAAAATTGTAATACAGTGTATTTATTATAATATTCTTGTAGAACTACATATTTTAGATAATATTTGTTTATACAAATAAATTCTAAAAAAATTAGTTTAGCCGCAATTTGCGCCTGTACGATCCTGAAAATGGAACTTGTACTAAACGCAGGAATCTTTAATTTATTATTCTCACATGCCATAATTTTTATTTTGAATTACTTTCAAAATATGTATTTTTAAATACTTATTCAAAACGGCAAGTTTATAAGAAAGGCATTGATTTTTTGCTCCCCAAATTTTTAGTATCTTTTATTAAAGGTTCTTGCGTTTAGTACAAGTTCCATTATGATATCTTTTCAGGGTCGTACAGGCATTCCGTTAATAAATTCATATTTTGAGTACAAATAGCAGCTAAACTAATTTTTTTAGAATTTACTTTTATAAACAAATATTATCTAAAATATGTAGTTCTACAAGAATATTATAATAAATACACTGTATTACAATTTTTTGTGCACAAAATGTAAACCTACCAAACAGCCTTAAATAATCATTTTAATTGTTTTACATATTAGAAAAAAATTATATTTTTATTTAAATTCATTCCTCGTGTAGATAATAATAATAGCTTGATTATGTTATTACCATGTGAAAGTAATTAATAAAGTTTTAATTGATTTCAATTCATTACGAATTTAAATAAAAAAATAATTTTTTTCTAATATGTAAAACAATAAAAAACTTATTTAAATATTTTCACATAATAATTATTACAATTAGAATATTTTTATTTAATTCTATGAAATGCCAAATACACATCCAAATAAAACAATATAATGGTACCTACAATTTTTTTGCAAATATAAAACCACTAAATTGATGAAAAAAAATTAAAAAATTCTGTTTAGGGCAGAAACTAACTACAAGCAAAATTTTTTTATTATTTCATATACCAATTATGCGAAGTGCCTTTTTTATGTTACTATTTTTTCGCCAAATCGAAGCGAAGGGACCCTTTCGGTCTCTACGTACAGCAGGCCGAACATTGACTTTAACGTCACATTTTTAGTATAATTTGTCTATCCAAACAATTTTTGATTATACAACTTTGTTTATCATCTTATTTCGTAAGCAATGATACCAAAATTTTATCAGGTAAAGCCCTAATAATAGCTTTATTTAGAGTTAACCTCCCAGCTGATAAAATATGACCGACAAAAGTGAGTATTTTTTTTATTACATTTTCAATAATTTCCAAACATTTATTTTTAAAGTAAATTAAGAGTAAAAATTCTGAAAAAAATCAAGTAAGTAACTTTCATAAGTTTAGTTTAAATGGACAAAATTTTCCGGTAAGTAAGAAAGTCAGGACTGAAAGGGTTCCACAATTAGATCGATTAGATACCACACATTTTGTGGGGAATTAAATTTACTCCTGACTGTCCTAATCTACTTGAAAAATATAATATAATAAATTTGTGAAAAATATATCCAATAATTAATCTCGAAATTACAATTAATCACTAGTTCACATGGTCGCCATATAAGATTTTTGTTTAACTTGATTTATAAATACGGTGATTTCAAGGATTTATGTGTATGTTTACAATAAATGTGCTGGTTTTGTAAAATTTATACATTAAATTAAATTTAAATATGGATAAGGTATATCATTGAACAACACATTATATATTATATAAAACTTCCAGTTTTCAAAAAAATTTAAAATAGATTGAATAGTATAAAAATTGGGGAGCCGGTAGTCACGATCGGGTTAGAGTCAACAGTTAAAATTTGCTTCCTGTTGCATAACAATCATACCAAAAATTTAAAGTTAATTTTCATAATTTTATATAATATCGATTATATATCATATATGCAGTGCGGTGTACTATGCTTATAGTGGCTCACAGAAATAAAGACACAGTCCTATGTTAGCAATGTAAATTGTACCTTTTAAGACCCTTTTTCTCATATAAAATCACTTTTACAGCAATACTTGCTAAGACAGTTTTTGTAGAAAATTTATTTTCCTTCATTTTTGTTTATATACATTTTTCTATTTAGTTGCACCGTTTCCGAGATACAGCGACTTAAAATAAACTCTGTAAAAATTTTATTAAAATTACCATAAGAATAATATTAATTTTATTAAAATATTTACAGCATTTTTTTCAAATCGCTGTATCTCGGAAACGGTGCGACTAAATAGAAAAATGTATAGAAACAAAAATGAAGGAAAATAAATTTTCTACAAAAACTGTCTTAGCAAGTATTGCTGTAAAAGTGATTTTTATATGAGAAAACGGGTCTTTAAAAGGTGCAATTTACATTGCTAACATAGGACTGTGTCTTTATTTCTGTGAGCCACTGTATATTATATTATAATTTATAAGCAAGTCTTATTTTAAGAACTGCACAAATTTAATAATAATGTAAACTTTATTCAATTGTTGACTATTACACGATTGTTTCATTGAAATACTTTATGTATTTAATTACTTGCTCTAGCTCAACAGAATAGTTTTTGATTCAGATTGAGTTTGAGACGTTCTTTCGTAGACCAGGTCACATATTATAATAATTAACCAAAATGCTTTTGTTTTTATTTTATTCTTGGTTGATTAATCTTTCCTTCGTAGCAGATTTATAGCATTTTATAATTTGTGACTTAGTATAGTTGTTTATTTTGATTTTCGTTATTTACATAAATTGTAATTATTGGTGTGTAATTTAAAGGTTTGGTAAGCTGTAACCAAGGCAACTCAGCACGTTAATGTAGACCCACATCGTAGAGTATAATACATTTGTAACTATTGTAATTAAATTTATTGACGCCCTGTTCTAATATTGACTAAGAATAAACTAACAATAAGTATAAAAAAATTGCTAGTAATATTATAAACATTATAAGTCATTAATCAAATAATGTATTAGATTAATTTAATATCAATGAACGATGACAACGACAATAATCTTTTCAGCTAAAATTAGTGCGTCAGTAGTGCAAACATACAACTGAAGTTTTACTGCAGGCACCGTGCAGCACCCACCGCAATCAACTTAACAATTAAAATTGAAACATACATTATCAAATGACATTAGTTACAGTAGACCTAAGTTAGATTAATTTATTCAAGTTTTGCTCTACCTCATATTGTTAATTCTATCAAAAGCATTGTGGTATTTATTTACTGCAACACTTTTTGGATTTTTTCGTGTTTTAATGTTAAATATTACAAATTATATTATAAGTAAGTCAAAAACTAACTTTGAATTATTGCTTATTCTGAATTAGACGGAATTTCTTATGAGTTTCTTTTTCATCAATTTAGCCTTTTTATTGTAAAAGTTCCTCTCATTTAAAATAGTGAACACTAGATATCATTATTATTTTTTATACAAGCACAAAGTCAAGTTAAAATCTTACCTTGAGTACCCATTATATCCATATGTAAATGAGCAAGACCCGTAGCAATAGAAAGTGCCATTCTTATCATAGTACTTGTATCAAAAGTACTTCTTCCTAAGTAATCAAAAAGCGAACCGTATTCGTGATAGTCGGTAATTAACCACAGTTGTGTCCACGTTCCATTATCTGATAATAATAAGTTACCTTAAAATGTTTACACAATAAAGCAACTTACCTTTATTATCTGCTGCAATAAATCCTAAAATGTTGTCATGTCGTAGCATTACTGTCTGATATATTTCAGCTTCTCTAAACCAAGATCTTTCTTCTCTGGAACTGAAGATCTTAACGGCAACATTTTCGCCACGCCAACGTCCTCTCCAAACTTCTCCATACCTACCTTGCCCGATAATTTCAACAAGTTGAATTTGTCGTGCTATACTGCGCTGCACCAACAACGGCAACCCTACTTAATGAATTTTTAAAACATGACGTAATCACAAATTGTCTAAATTGGTACCTGAGCCGCTTCCACTGGTAGTCATTTCAATCATATGCTTAAGACTAACCCCACTAAGAATGGGATGATCTGGCGCATCTATGCTATCTTCTACGCCTAAGTGGTGATGAGATGCACGCTTATTTTGTCGACGATAATATAAAATTAAACCCACGATACATAAAACAACTGTGGGTACAACAAACAGCGCTGCCATCTCTAGTACCCCAAGTGACGATCTTGTTGTGGGATCTAGTATTAACACACAAACACATATAAACGTACTAATTAGAAAATATGTTTGTTATTAAAAACATTAAAACAATTTGGAAAATAAACTGATTGATAATAATGATGCAAAATGTATTTCAAAATAATTATTGAAACAATGCAGATATTTTCCAAATAATTTTTTATTTATTAATAACATGCAAGGTGTTAAATTAAAAGCATCAATCACTTAATAATAAAAACAAAGAACAAAAGCACAAGCAAAAGAATATGCATGCGATAATAAGCATTAATAGACCTGTACTTGATGAAAATTTATGTTACCTAAAAATGCATTCAATAAACCTAAACTTACATATTCTAAATTCTTTTAAAAATTTGAAATTAAAAATTGGATGATCTGAAACAATTTATTACAGAAAAATAAAAATAATAAAATATATTATTATCGACAACAAAAAATACAATACAAATAAACAAAAAACTTAAAAATGTTGAACGATGATTGCTTTTATTGTAATAATTTACATAAATTTAACAAAATTAATTTTGATTTTACGTCTTTCATTAAAGAGATAGAAAGTAGGAGCAATATTTTATTTAATGAAGTTATGAAATCACTCGTCTAACTCTTCAACATTGAAAATGTTAAATACGTTATTCCTTTACCGAGGTATTTAATTCGTTACCCAATTTATTCAATAAATGAAAACCAATGTAATTTGCATGATTCCACACTGCTATCTGCTGACATCACAACGTATGCGCCCAATCTATACAATGTTTAAAAAAATAATAAGTTAACTATGTACAGTATGTATAATACAATTGATTGGTTTGTGAACTAAAAGTTGACACAATTCAATTATTGTTACCCTAGCAAAACATTGGAGAAGTATGAACACCAATCATGCAACTAAAAATTGAATCCTTTCCAATAGAGATAAATAATTTAACTCTACTAGAATCATGAAGAAGTTCTGCAAACTTTATAAAACCCCAATAAAAAAAAAACTATTAAGTTTGTACTGGTAATACATATTTTATTTTACAAAATTTGAATAATTTTAAAACAACAATCGAATTGTGTGCAACAAAAAATTCAAACAAAAATTTTACGTTTAGATTGAGCTAACTCGTTCAATGTGACTAAAGACAAACGTAAACATTGAAATTTTGTTTGTAACTTTTAATCTAACCTGGGGGTAATGACATTGTAAGCGTTAAATGCTGGTTACAAAAATCTTTATCGTCACAGCAATTAGAAGTAAATTTTTCTATAGTTGAATGTCGATCGTATAATATCCCAGCCTCTTTGCAATAATCGTCGCTCTTATTGCTGGGGTTGAAAAATATATTGCTCTTATTCAGACACCTAGTGAATGCAAAACAAAATATAAAGAAAATAAGACTTAAGCAAAATAAAATTTAAATATCCTGCAATAAAAAATTAACTAATTAGTAGGAAAGTTAGCGGAAAGAAAAAATAATTGCCGGTAATAGAAACTTAGGTATACTGCCACCATAGATATGAAATTACTTGCTTTGTTTGAAAGTGCAAAATAGCTAATACCTAATACCTATTTAAGAAATAAGGAGTGCTCAACTTCTAAAATATAAGAATTATGTACAAAAAATGAAAATAACTATAGTATGCTTTCAAAACCATCAAAGTAATAAAAGCTGATTGTTTAATTGGTTACCTGAAGATTTGGGTACTAATTTAGGTGAAAGTTTCTCGTTGCAGTAATCTTCATTTTTGCAGCAATCCATTGCAAATGTGTGATTGATAAGATTCTGCCGATGGCAGAATAAGGGATTATCATGAGGAATTTGAAGATTCGCAGTCAGACACCTACATTTCCAAACAATATTTAACACACACACGCACAAAAAATACAAAAATTCAAATTACTTTTCTCAAATTAAATTTTCCAACTTGATAATATAGCAAGCATTTTAAATTCAAACATTTCAAAATAAGTATAATTTTGAGGCACAATCTCAAAATTACAATTAATTGTAATTTCTTTCTTTTTCATTAATTTGTATTTTAAAATGCATTTATAAAAAAAAGTTGTTGGTAAACTAGATTTACTTTTATTTTTGTAATAGCCAGTCGTATTAAGGATGGAGAAGGTGTAACACAGTGTTATAAATTTTTGGGTCCTAATTTTCCAATCGCAACTCCCAGTAAAATAATAACTCTTTCGCAGTAAGTAGGAAAAAGGAAAACAAAAGCTTTTATTAATTAAAAATTGGCATTCTTTTAAATCGAATCGGTTTGACTTAATAAAACACTCGCAAAAGCACAAAATACTCACCTTAAAAAATAAAATTTTGTTAAGAATCACACTGTTAATGGTATATTATGGTTTATACAAATTAGAAAATTAGATTGTTATGCTATAATGTTTAAAGGATATAGGGGACACACGGTTACCTGTTATGCCTTCATTTAAAATTGAATCAGAGGGAGAAACGGAGAGTCTTGGTCTTAAATCTGCATTACACATATCAGCATAATTGCAGCAAAGATTTGCCGTATCTGCTGTTGGAGGTTGATCACACCATCGCGGTTTTTCGGGAGGAAAACAGTTGCTTCTGTTTAGACAACTAATACCCATTCCAATACCAGTTATATGTATTAATATATTAATTCAAATAAAAAAGTAAGCAAAATGTAACAGGATAAATATATACTTTTTTAAACTAGAATGACCAAATTGAAAAAAAAAATTATGTAGAATTTAAAAAAAACAGAACTATGCAATAACAAAATGTCTAAATGCGTTTCCCGGAGTTAGCCATTTAATTTGCTATATTATAAAAATATTACTTTAAAGGGACATTCCAATAAAATTGCTGCTGATTGAAATTTACAACTCAGAGGTAAGCAATGTAATTATTCCATTGTGTTACCCTTTACCCGCTTCAAATAAATATACGTTTTATTTTATTGAAATCCCATTTATTTGAATTTTAGAAACATGTATTAAAACCGCCTGTGAGGTAGTAATAATATAAATATCACACATTTATTACCTCCCGAGATAAAATCGTCATTTTAACAGCAACCAATAACAATTAAACATTTATTGACTACACGTGTTAAATAAATTATCTATTATTATTAGATGATATAAGTAGGTACAATTTATACTCATTTATTATACTAGTAATGTGCAGAAAATAAAATTTACAATGTGAAATTTACCACTTTCAACATACATTCATAATATTATTATGCGATTCAAAACGTGTAATATAGTCAGTTCTTTTGTATTATTATCTCCAAATAATTCTCAATATCAAAACAAAAAATACATGCCATCGGGATTTCATTGACATACATTTTATTTATTTCAAAACTATTTGCCAAATTTTTCACTAGTATTTCAAAATATTGATGAAATAAATCAAGTACTTCTTCTGGATCAAAATGGAGCAAACAAAATTGAAGATTAAATTAAAATTTTAAGATAATTCCTCATAAGGGTCTGTTAGATTTTAACATATTGACGATACGATATGGAACAAGCATTATAATATTACTCCCAGTAGTACAGTCGTAATATTTTAGCCGAAAGGTATGCTGCAGGTCAAAATCTTGTATTCCGATTCTCTTTCTATTTTCAATTCCAGAAATTCTCTTGCAATTTCTAGATTTTGTATTCTAAAACTTCTTTGCGGTTTACCCCTCGATCTTAGTGAAAGTACCAAAGGCAACTTACAGACTGCAACTGTCAATACGTTAAAATTGAATAACCAGGTTTTTCAATACTCTATGTCCTTCAATGGTGACCACTATAGCATTCACGTATCCCCGTAATCTCGGACAATAAATGAACGATTGCGTAAATTCAGGGCCGAACCAAGGGTATCTGCCTCCCGGGTGCAAGATATAATTTGCCGCTCTTCCTCATCAGAACATCGGACATAATAAGGTTAATTGTAAAATTCTGATTTCAAGGCTTTGATAACTGTTAATTTGTTCAAAAAATAAAAATCATTAAGGTAAATTATTTTTAATTTTTCCGCCCTTAGTAGGTTGCCGCCCGGGTGCAGCGCGCCCCTTGCACCCTCGGCACGCGACGGCCCTGCGTAAATTAGCCACAGCATGGCCACGATTACCATTAATATAATATTTTATTATAATATAACATTAATATAATATCGACGAATACAATATATTAAAATGACCATTTAGATAAGCCTCAATTGTTAAAACCAGATAAAACTATTACTACATACGCAGTTCAATATCAGTTTTTCATATCAAATTTTCCTTCTTATCCATTACAATAGAAGCAGGAATTTCCCTATGTTTGGGTGTAAGGGCTGTCACCCGGAAAGTTGTGCACCGGTTCGTCCGAATTTTATTTTGACATCTCAAAAACCAAACTATTATGAAATAATATGATGAAAAAATATGTATGAAATTTCAGTTTGACATTAACACGACACTGAAATAATATGCCAATATTTATCACAAACTCGGCAAGTTAAATATCAGGAAAACAGTTTTAAACTTTCCTAAAATCTGAACATAAAGTATATTTCCTATATAAAAGTGATTCTTGTATTAAAAGCGAGCGAAACTAAAAATGCAAATTGCTTCCATAAATGTATTTATTCTTTTTCCGACTTTTAAACATACATAAATGTATTTATTTATTGGTAAACATGTGAATATAAATCAATTTCGACATTGAACAAAATATAAATCCAAAATTGTTCATGAATTAATTTCCAGGCTTGCTTTTGTAGCAAGAACTGAATATTAAACAGATTTTAAATTAAAATAAAACAAAAATCTTAGACAAGAAAATATGAAATGGATAATATTTGTAGCAAAAATAGTTCCCGAGTTTAAAGTATAATTTTTTCGCCATTGGAATAGGAAAATTTACATTTCTAAGAATACAAAAGTAACGAATGCGCCCAATAAATAAGGTTTTGGCATACTAATTTTCGAATGTAATTTCATTTTATAAAATTTTAAATATTTGAAATACAGTTAATTCTTTAGTTAAATACGAAGCTGTAAATAACATGTTCTTTATGATAGATAAACATGATGTTTATTTTAATATATTACATTTTTCATATCGATTTGTTCGACTTATTAGTAAACGTGCCAATACTAAAGTGTTATTTGATAATTTCACATAATTGCAAAAATAATGATAGCTCTTGCAATTTTAATAATAACATGATTATAAAAACTAATAATTTAATATTAAAATGTTATCTTTCGCTCGTACAAAGAATAATCAATTTCTAAAAATTAAAAAAATTCATAACTGTTCAATTTAAATAAACACTTAACACGCTATATTTTACAAATACATTAGTCCAAGTGTTTCTTATGCGAAATTAGATTTCCAATTATATCCAAATATCTTCCATATTCAAATTTGATTGGATACTGTCGTCAGCTGTCTATATGCATCAATGTGATGGGATTTCAGTGTTACAACCCGGTTAATGCCACGTAATGGAAAAAATCGCTCAAACAAAACTTAGATGAGCATAAGCTTTGTTTTTGGAATAGTTACTGAAACTTCAAAGTTGGCTGCTAGGCAGTGCTACCGTCTCCATAGTATTCAAAGTGTATCAAATCAAATATTTTAGAGTTAAATTAGCTTCAATGATGTTTTACAGACCTCATATACACCAATATTCCAATAAAATTTATATATTTTTCCAATGCCACTCTTTCAGCATTTCACTTGTTTGTATGTACCTGTACTTATGTATATTATTATGTTTTTTGCAAATTCATCGTCATTTTTCTAATTTGAAGAATTTACATTTTATGCAGATGTCATCACAGTTCTTACTGATCAGAAGTAGCTACATATAACGATTTAGAACGCCCAGTCCTTTGCTTATTTCTTTTACATAATTATATAGGCCACTTGATCTCCGAAGCACCTTATATACACTGAGAGATGTCTAATGAGACATGTCAACAAGGAGATATCTTTACAATCAATAAGATATAGTTCGTAATACGATCGAGGTAATACTGTTGGTAGAGTGGTGACACCTAAAGAGACGCCCCTACATAATATGAAACATATTATATCAGAGTGTGTAGTCTGCTTTATATTTAGCTTTCTATCATTTACGATAAGTTGTAGTACGAGTTTCTTATCAAAAGTTTTTTAATTTTGACATACATATAAGTGTTTTTATGTGATAATACACATTTTATTTGTAACTTTTAACAGATACATAGCTTATGTTTTAAATTAGGTACGTTTCTGTATTGTACATCGCTCTGAAGATGTGCTAAAAGCACGAAACCGGTAAACGAATAATATAGATTCGATCTGTGAGCAGTGTTTTATTCATTTCTGTCCACTAATATTCCTAATTTTATTCATTTTGCAAATGTACTTCCTTCCATCTAACTTCGTCTTTCGTAATCACCTTACATTTTATTTCAGAAATTATTCCTTCGTTCGTTTTAGCTTGAACAGATGCAATATCTCTTCCAACAATATCATCCGCAAACAAATAAAGCATAACATCGGAAAACAGTTCCATTGGAAGAAATAAAATAGTGAGAGACAAGTTATTAAATTAAATAGGTTAAAAAAATCAACGATATCAAAAACTTGTAGCTGGAATAATTAATATTTGTAAGAAAAGTCTGGATGGGATTTCATTTAATGATTCAGAAAAACTACGACATAAACAGATCTTGAACATTTCAAACAAATAACTTTTTGAACATTTTCAAATATTTCGGTTTTCAATAATTTCGAAAAAAAATTATTATAACTTCGGTATAGAAGTTGCTAAAACAGTGCAAAAAATCTATAAAGTTTACTTTCTCAGATGTAATAGAATAGATCTCTGAAGTTCTCTTAAACATTATTATTCCATCACTTTTAAACACATTAAATTTAGATTCGTCGGTAAACACTACTTCGTGCAGTTCTTTTGTGTGTTCATTTTGCATATTATGTATTAGCAACTTCTGCTGTTTGTAGATATAACATTGTTTTACCAATAATGGGTTATATGTAAGACAGCTCAGTGAAAAACTTTCCTTCAAAGAGAAACTTTGAATAATTTTAATTCCTTCAAATCAGTGTAAATGCAATAAGTCTCATCGTTGTCTTTTGTTCAATGAAAGTATTAGGTATATACAAGTTCTTATGCAAACTAAATAAAAGTACGTAAAACAAAAGTTTCTGCGATAATAAGTATAGCCTAACAAATTAACGGGGGGGATTATGCATAAGTGTATACTAGGCGGCGTTACCATAGAAAAACATGCTTCTCAAAATTATATAAATCTTTTTACTGGGGCATAATTCGTAAAAATTTATAGAAATAATATTAATAAGCGATAATTGATTGCCCAGGAGATATAATTTTGAGCTTTTAATTTTGCATAGTTTATAAATTACAAGCCTTTAAAAGTGCAATATTTTTGAAAAAAAAATCAACAGATTTTGACGAAACTACTTCACTTGGTGCGTAGCTAGAAACAAAATTGAATTTGAGAATATCAGAATTGTAGCAACAATATTTCAGAAAATTTATATAATTTAGATAAAGTTGTTTTCACGTCAATTTAATCTGTTCAAGTAGTTTTAAAACAGGGCACGTATGTCTAGAAACAAGTCTGACTATTATACACGGGAGGCGCTGTGTGATTTTATGATTTTTAAAATTTTAAATTTTTGGTTCCAATATTCCGTGGTTCTAATTCCTATAAAAGCAATTAATAAGAGTGTTATTATTTGGTGTTACTGAATTGCATTACTATTTCAATTATTGTTTACAAGTAAGTAAGATTTTATTTTAATTATTGTAATACATTATGTATGCATGTATTATATTACCAAAGTTGATAAATGCAGTTTTTTATGAAATTCAATACATGTGTTTTTGTCTTATAAATAATACAAATTTCTTTTCAAATTGCATTGTCTAAATTGCAAAAATTGCATCGATAATGTAAAATTTCTGTAGTCACTTAGTGCATGCGATAAAGACATTATGAAATTGTAATTTTTTAATGTTTACAATTAATTTTTTTTCTATTATATGAATTTAAACATAAAACAAGTTAATGAATAATATCTATCTGATGAAGGTACAAGTAGTACCGAAATATTAAAAGAATTTCTGTAATTTTTGCGCTTAATTAACTTGTTTTAAGTTTAAGTTAATAATTGTTTTTTCTTTTAGATAATGTCGAATCATTTTTCTACAGAGCTGAATTAAGGATATGTGAGGCCCGGGGATAACTTTATTGGAGGCTTCTAGGCTTTGAATGTTTTAACAAAATGCGCCGCAGGCGAAAAGTTTTGATTTTCAAGACCAACCGCGCTTAGATCAAATGTAAAAGTTTTGAAAGGATAATAATTATTATACAGAGTTTATTATACTTTTTTTTATAAAACACAGGTGCACTGTACATACTGTCATAAAAATTTTGAATAATAAAATTTGTGTATTTCTGAAAACGTGATTTATTCAAAACTGAGAGCATTGAGCTGGGAAGATCATCAGTCAAGATTGCAAAAGGGTGGATGTCCACTAGCGGATTTGATGAAGTTGGTTAACTTTATAATTTAGCGACTGGCATATATAAATGCATATTTTTCTTACTTTAAAGGTGCTCGCTCACTTAGGCGATGCAACGCGAATTTTGATGCTTAGAGAAATTTTCATAGAATCAAATTGAAACCCGCACATTTAGGCGAACATTCCTAATGTGCGGGTTCCCATTTTGATTCTACGTAAACTTCTCTAAGCGATAAAATTTGCGTCGCATCGTTTCGCTTAATGTGCTCCCAGCTTAAGAGTCCAGCATTTTTTTTCTGATTTAAATTTTGTTGGTTCAATTTTTTGAAACCTCTAGAAATTTAGATCCCGGGGCTGCAGCCCCCTTAGCCCCCCCCCCCTAATCGGGCTATGTTCTCCTATACGGTTTCTTTCGGGGTAGCAGCCAATATCTCCAATCGCGGAGAAAGAAAAAATATAATAATTACAAAAAAGAAATAAGCCAAAGAAAAACAAAACCCTAAAAGAAAACAAACAAATAGTGCCACGTAGCAGCACAACGCAGTGCTCAAAATGTGAACGGCATAAAAACCGTTCCCACTCTAAACATCTGAAGATAGCAAAATAAAATTGCTGAAAGCTTATGTTATAAAAAAATTTGTTTTACCTGTATATTTTTAAAAAAGTTACAATTAATTAGGAATTTATATTTATTTTATTAGAAAAAATTATAGTTTATTTTATTATTAATAGAAATTTTATATTATTAACAAATTATATTTTGTTAACAGAAATTATATTTTATTTGAAGTAAAATAATATATTCGTCCACGTGTACTCCTCCATAAATATTTCTAGAACATAAAATATTAAATAAAACCCCCCAGTGAATGGATGTGATCTGCGAGTTCCATATTACAGAAATTGCTAAATAAGAAAAAATACATTTTATAGACTTGCACGCATCAAGTATGGTAATTTTTTGTATTACATGTTTATAACTTCTGATGAAGTAATCAGACTTTGTTTTTATCTACTAATGGGTCAAGTTATTTACACTAACCAATTAATGGTATATATACAGTGCCCGTAAAAAGTATTCGTACACTCCTATGTTAGCAATGTAATTTGTACTTTTTGAAGACCTTCTTTGTCATATAAAAATCAATTTTAGAGCAAAACTTTTTAAATATGTTTTGTTCCAAATTTCATTGTCTTCAATTTTGCTTATATACATTTTTCTATTTTGTCGCGCCGTTTCTGACCGACAGCGACTTAAACAAGACTCTGTAAAATACAAAAAATATATTCGTCTATATCTCGGAAACGGTGAGACAAAATTGAAAAATATTTAGAAACAAAAATATAACAATAAAATTTACAAGAACAAAATATCTATTCAGTTTTTTATTTGGTTTCACCATTTTCGAGATATAGATGAAAATATTTTTTGTATTTTACAAAGTTTTGTTTAAATCGCTGTCAGTGAGAAACCGTGAGACGAACTAAAAGATTGTATATAAACAAAATTGAAGAAATTTGCAACAAAAAATGTCAACAAAGTTTTGCTGTAAAATCGATTTCAATATGACAAAAAACGGCTTCAAAATGTTCAATTTACAATAGTGACATAGAAGTGTCCGAGAACTTTTGCGAGTCACTGTATATATCAACTTCTTTAATCCTTATGGGGCCATACCTAGTACCCGGGTATACTATTTTGACTTTTTAGCATAACTTTTTATCTGTCGGGCCAAATTTTTGGAGCTTCGGCGACATCTCTACTAAGAAAGGTTCTCTGCACGCAAAATATTATAAAGAAAAAAATAAAAACGTTTAAAATGATAATATTAAATGAAGCCGGGTACTAAGTATGACAGATATAAGGTGTAAATTTGTATGGCTCCATAAGGGTTAAAGATGACATTGTCTTCATTATTTAGAAAAATTTTCTTCTTCGACTTATCTCCAGCTATAAGTATTTTCAATTGTCCATCTTCATGGGAATAATTCCTGAATCCATATTAAAAATTCTTTAATTTCCCGAAATGCTGATTCATGTAGAAGTCGGAAGCTGGATCCATATTAAACTTTTTTGAATTAATTTTTAAAAAAATATTGCAAATTTTTTTTAAGTTACCTTTCTCAATTTTATAATAAATATTTAAATATAATATTGTCGCGTGAAGGGGGTAATTTACCCTTAACCACACTTGGGGGTAGCTCAGTTGGTGGCGTAGCTCATAATAAAAACCAATAGACTTTATAACAATAACTATATTAAAATAAAATAAGATAAACTGTACAACTTAAACTAGCACTTACCCTAAAATTACAATCATCATCTTAGGGATGGAAAGATTGATCATCTTGGGAGCTAAGGGCTGCTGCGTGGTGTTCCAAAGTGGTTCACTCGCGAGACTAATTAATTATTTTTCCAATTACTTTGATCAATCTTTCCACACCCCTACTCTTATCTCGATCGACCCCGTTGATCGACATTTTCCGATATCGATCGTTTGGGGTCATCACCTTCTTATCAAATTGACACGCCTTGTGCCGGTAGCGGATATGTCACTGGTCACTGCCCTTATGGAATGTACCGAATATGGAAATTCTATACTTCCTTGCAATCGTTATTATAATTTAACTTAAGCTTTTACATTCTTGATTTATGATTATAAAATATTTTTATAAAAATGTAAGATTATTTTTTGAGTGTGACAATATTTTATAACAAATTATAAAATTCCATTGAAAAAACAGTTCATTTCAACATTTCACGTATGTAAGTTCAAAAGACTGCATAAAACCACAAAAAAAATATAATATGTCTTGTAAGATAAAATAATGATAAGTAGTAAAGCACGATAAACAGAGTGAGAAAGTAAACCAACATTCTAACACTAGAATATTCAATTGAATTAATAATCACCATCACCCCTAGTGACATCTACGTTACAATAGAATATTACTGTTGTTATTTTTGACGAATAAATTGAAATGTGATACAAAAATTTGCCAATCGCCCCTCTTAACAAAACCGTGATAACCTCAAGCTGAAAATAAATTTTATTATGGAAATTTTTTATCGGCCCAAGGCTCTTGCAGCATGTAAGTGCAGTACGTAAAATGAATTTGATAGATATGCAAATTGCCATCAGAAGTTTGATATATTTTTTGTATACTATACTATACTGTAGAAAGTTCATATAATTATGTACAAACTGAACTAATTTTAGGAGCTAGCATAAGTGAGCTAAACGATTCTTCAAGAATTTGTTTGCAATATTACTTCTAAGTCAATCCTAGACTAATTCATAATAATATGGTAAAATATGACATGTAGAGAGATACATTAATTCAAATGCTGGATCAAGATCATCGACCCACCAAAATTAGCAGTGCGAAATGAATTGACTTGAATTTTAATGAAAGTTTCTGTAAGTACTTAATCAATAATTATTTCGTATTATTTAATAATAATGAAGACTTAATGAACACATGAATAAACAGATATTGAACGTGCAAAATTGAGGTATGTACCTACAGAATATAATCATAGCATTAATTAATTTTCATAATTAATAAACTTTCTAATAAAAATACATAGTTCAACAAAATCAATAGCAAAAATACCCCTGTATTTTCAAATTGCCTGCATACAAATTGTGTTGTCAATAAGTAAAATTGTTTCAACTTTAAACTACCAAACTCTGATATAAATTATACAAAATCATTTACATAATTTATTTGTTCAGTTGTATTATTATTGATAAATCTAGTACAGTACATAGGTAGGTACTTATAATATACATATTTTTGGGATTATGCGTTAAGGTGACGCTAGCGCCACCCACTGTTTAAAAATAATTATGTATTATCCCTACATATTTTATTAAATTAATATCTACTTGTATCGAACTACTATCATAATCAAAGTTTCGTCCGTTACAAGATCACATTTTACTTGACGGGAAGACCCTAACTACCCTCTAATATAGGGCATCTATCTGATGATCTACCAATCCAAAGCTATCTTTTGTTAACATGAACATTATTTTGATAGAGCACTATTGACCACATAATACTAGTAGTATTAAAGTAAAAACTTTATCTCTGTGAGCAGTGAACTATCAACTGCTTGGCTAAACGGATTGCCAGGATTAAACAATTTACCTCCTTCATCTGATGATGTAAAAACTGGAATTGATCTGATCCTAAGATAATAGTAGTCTAGATCTGTCTAATTCGCAGTTGTTACGTTTATCACATTCAGAAGTAAAGCGCACTTTCAGAAAAATCCTTAGATTGAAATTCTTTTCTTTTTAATACAAAATATTTAGGCAATAGAACGTCTCGCTTGAGACGTTCCAACGACACTGTCGGCAAGATGCAAATAAACGAACAAGACATCGTGAAACCAATAAATTAAAAAAATTATTCTTCTTTAATCAAATTTACTATGAATCAAACTAAATTTTCATTTGTTAAATCTATTTTTATATAATGTAGTGCTTTTTAGATAAAATGATTGTTTATAAACTTTCTTTAAGAAGCCCTGACCTCTATTATTTATTATTCCTAAGTTAGCCAATTTGATGCAACCCAACATCTAAAAATATTCTTTTTGCGTAATCTCTTTACAAAACAAAAGCTATTTAGATTTACATAGTTACGTCAAACGTCTCTAAATTTTACACAACTAGATAACTGTTAAAGAAAGATATTTTCAAGTATCTAGTTTAATATTTATAATACATTGTTCCATCTTTGGATAAACACTTCCGTCTCTGCCATGTAATACTCGTATGTAACAACACTGAGTTATTTAGTAGCAGTATTATTTTTTTTCATATATTAGTTTACCCAGAAACGAACCTGGTACTAGTAGTATTTTTACCTCAGCTCTACCGCGCAGCCAACAGCACACTGTTGTGTGTAATATTGCGAGTTTATAAGGTATTTTCCTTCTCCCGATAAGACTAATTTTTCTTGCTTACATCAATCAAGCGAAAGAGTCCAAGTGCGTTCACATTATACAATCCTAGCCATCAACATCGTGCAAAAGTGCCAGAGCTAGAATATCCAAACGTCAGTCCTTCTGAAAGGTTCTTCCGGAAAGACCGTTGGATTTGGAAATGAGTTTAGTTGTACTGGAAGAACTACTGCTACGTAGTATAGTGCTGTTATTTCAGCAAATAAAATGCCAGTTTCTGAACTTGAACACTGTCGTCAGTTCGATTACAATTTATAACTTCCAGTTTTCACTGGAATGAAATGTCGTGATTTCAAAGCCTGATAAATAAACCCTCATGAGTAAGTTTACACAATTAAATTTACGACAGTGCCATTTTCACCCTGGGATATTTATGCTATTCATTGCATCAAATCTATGTAGAAAATGTTAATTTTTAAAACATTCAGAATCAGGTGGTGTTCTAAATACACGTACATTTTTTTATGTATGACGTTTTGATGCCAGGAACCCAGTAACCGATAATTTCCAACAAACAAAAATGCAGTTGCACCCTTTTGAATTAACACGAAGTATAATGTATAATAAGTCTGCAAAAATAACAGTTGAATGCTGCATACGCAAGAAACAGAATTTTTAATTCCCTTCAACTTAAAACTAAGTTTTAATATTTTATCGTTCATCTGATGACGTCTGGGGCGAATTGATCGTATGTAGAAGTAAAACTACAAATTATACTGAATACTTATTTCTCAAGAGTAGTCCTTATAATGATTTTTAAATCAGTTTTAATTGTGTAAAAAATTCAAAACTAAATTCATTGTCAGTCTGACTGCCAAACTGCTAAAAGTTTAACTTTGAATTTAAATTATTATGCTTTGAGTAACCTAATGGACAGGGAAGCCATTAGTTCCAATTAATATGGTAGTGGCACTAAATAATTTTATTTATATGATATTGTCGATTCAGTTTGCAAAGCAAATTTTACTGTTTCCAACCCTTCAAATTCAAAAATGAAAAAATCAACATCGTGATACTTTATAGATAGAATAGAATTACATTATGTATTATTCTTGTATAGACTTGATCAATGGAAAATTTTTCCTTTCTTCCAATTTCTTTTATAAGCTTAATTTTCTATATTCCTACTACATATTATGGAGGGGTAAGTTACGGAGGCGATGTGGTGTACACGAGACAGAAGAAGGAGAAACATGTCAAGATATGTTTGAGAGTTCCCAGTTAATCGTGTAGATATTGTAGTATACGTAGGGTGACCATAATTTTCGGAACAAAAAAGAGTACAATAATGTATTATAGTGGATTTGAATTCTCCAATACGCCGCAGGCGAAAATTTACGACATTTCAAGGTCAACGAGGTTTGAAGAAAAGTTCAAAAACTACTGGTAACAAGGCACTTTGGAAGCAATGCCGTTAAAACAGTTGAATAATTTAATTTTGTTTCGTTCGAACTTTACTTTTTATTTAAATATAAAATAAAATGCTGTTCGATACCTCAGTTTCAAAGTGTAACAACTCAAAAAGAGTTAGTTTTGAGATAACTCAGCTTTTACATTTTACTATTTCGTTAAAATTAAAATAGTTTTTGTTTGTTTACAGATTTGATAATCCAAAGAGTATATCAAACAAAGACTATGTAGTTCTTGACCATAATTTTCCTAATTGTTGGAAAACTGTTGTTTGTGAAATTTCCCATACTTATCTCATTTTCACCAATTTCGGACTTGTTACACTTTGAAACTGAGGTATCGAGTTGTTTACTTTTCGACTTTTTGCATCTTAGGAAAAAAGTACATTTAGGTGTACTTTATAAACCTTTGAAGGACACTAGGACATCATTCAAAAAGAAAGTACTGTCCTACTAAAATAAGTACATATGGTCACCCTAAGTATACGTAGTATAGCATGTATTGGGATATAACGAGATACGAGATATGTCCGTTGAGATTTCCCTAGAAATCCCAGAATTTCCTAAATGATTATATAATATTAATAATTAAAATTACAATATAAATTACATTCTTCTGCTAAGAAATCGTGATCCAAACACGTTATCATTCAGATAGAGAAAGCGAGTTCAATGTGTTTTCACTCTGTCTCTATTTTTGAATAGTTTGATTTGAAATGACAGAAATTACAGTTAATAAGTAACTAAGTATGACAGATTAAAAATAAACTTCATGTTTAAAAATAAATCCTCACGCCTTGTTTTCTCTGCACTTGCTATGTCAATGAGACTAATAACTCTGAACAGTAACTTTACACATCGTAGAGCATGCGAGTGTGATTACTCTTCATTACAGTATGAGAAAAAATTGTGTTTTTTAGATGGATATAACGCTTAATTTTACTTTTAATCATTTATCCCCTAATCCCCACTTGTACGTACTAATAAATACGTGACAACTCAATTTTTTATTATAGTTGATTTTCTCTTTGATCGGCGTATTATTAAATACTGTAGTATTATTATATTAGATAGATATTACTTTTTCTCGAAAAAATTAAACAGAAAATTTTTAATAAAAACAACAATATTATGTATTGATTTTCTCCAATATTGGTTTCTATATAATTTGTCTCAACATTAAAATTTGATTTAGTCCTAAATAATTCAAGTTTTCGGCCCAATTTATCCTAGTATTCAAACTTATGATTACTTTATCGATTTCTATACTCGAGAATAATACTTCTTCGTCATTATTTTTATCACGAGTATATACAATATTAGCCTGGTTTGTAAGAGATTAAGCAACCATTATTTGATATCTCAGTGGCACCTTCGACTATAATTCTGAATTCTTTCAATAGTTAATCTATTGCTTGGTTTTACGCGCCTATTCATTAGTTCAAATAGAAGTTTCTTTTGCGGATAGTATTTTAGTTAAAAGGCACAAAAGTAGCGTAGAAAAAAGATAAACTTTTAGCTGGTCAATTTTGCGTAACTTCTGGAATCAAGATGTCAAAAAACTGTTTTTGTAAAAATAGTAGCCTAGGCCAAATATTTCTTGAAGACCTATAGAAAATTCTTAAAATATTTCGGTGTCTTGAAGTTTTTCCCCAGTTACTTAACGTTTTATGAAATTCCAAAGTGTTTGCTTGTAAAAGTTCATTAATCACAACTGTCTAGTTACTTCTTATTACATTAAAAATCCACTCCTACACTGTTTCCTACATCTCTGGAATATCAAGTTTTAAATCTTTTTGAATTTTTAAACAGCTTCAAAGCTATCAATCGCAAACTTTTCTTAATTTAGAGTAAAAATGTTCGAACTCGTATATTTTTCCAACTACACCCGTAAGTATTTTATTTTTTAATTTTTGCGTGTTATTTATAATGCAGCTGTACTAAAAAAGTCCATTAGTTCTTCGAATTGTCTACAAAAATGTTAATGCTAGTTCGCCGCTTATTGAAGATTTATAATAATTATGATATGTGCGTAATACGCAAACTTAGCCCTTAGATGTTCTGATCAAAACGAAGAGGATTGTCTTTCTATCTCGTAAATAGCGATAGATACAAATTTGCAATGTGAATGAAAAAATTAATTGATACTGGAGCAAAAATTTTCGTCCAAATCAGGTATAATTAAAAACTCCACTAACCCCATATTCCTTATAAATTGGCGCCAGCTGAGGAAGGGGGGGGAGCAATCAACTAGAAAAGTTCTAATAAATATCAATATACTATTTATGTTTCATCAGAGTAATGTCCAGAAAGAATTGACAAAATGCGAACAAGTCTTCCTTTTCGACTTCAGTGAATTTCTCAGATCGGCCAAGAAATTGGATTTTCGGTTAAAAATCAAAAATTCACCGATTTCCCTTGACAAAATTCGTAAACTTTGAAATTTAACTTTTTCAAGATGAGAGAAAATTCCCTATTCTAATTCTCTATGCTGACCTCACCTGGATAAATAAAATATATAGGATGTCGTAAATATTCCAAAATACGAGTCAAGTTTTATCTTTGGATAAAAAACGTCCACGATCACTTTCCATTCATCTAAGTTCTAGAGGTTAAATTTATATAGAAATTTGTAAATTATTTAGCCACTCGTTAACCCCACCAATAAACATATTGACAGTATGATCCAACACAAGATAAACTACCGAAATTTCCCAGCTATAAAGATAAATAGGTACTAACTAATTATATAAGCTACTCATAATTAAAGCATTTCAGTTTTATATGAGCTAAAGTGTTGTTTTTACCGCGATAGCAGAAAAAAGAGCGCATGAGGTATAGTCACTGTAGTTTCACAGTGCATATACTGTTTTTCGCAATGTCGACAGCAAACTTTTAGGGTAATTAATTTATGATTGCAGGGTGAAAAATGGCACTTGACTCTCTCAGGGCCCGTTGTTTAACTGAAGATTATCCTCGGATCAGTTTTTTTTCTATCAGCTGTTTATATATCCTTGGATATAGGTAGCAATTAATTAATTACTCATCGTTGGATATCAGCCTCGTTCTGTCACATGCTCTTCCTCAACGGCTACACTAGTTGTTAAATTTTACTACATGGTTTTTACCAGGAATCGAACCTGGTAACTTTACCTCGGTAGTTTAGCGGTTTAACTCTGGCTTTGGTCACTCAGATTGGATCAACATTGCATTGACCCTATCTTAACGTAGTCAGTTGACTGCTGAAAGTATGGTAAGCAAAATTTCCCTATTCAGATTTTTCTTTCAATTCATGTCGTTTTGATTTAATATATATTCTCTCTTGTAAACCTGGTTAGTTAACCATACAATTGTGGTGGTCAGTGGGCCTAGATGGTGAAAAGTTCAGAAAACTAACTCGCGTTTGCTTCCAGTGCATGTACCTACTTTTTATATTTCACATAATATTATCTATGTTAATTCAATGTAAATATTCAAATTTCTAAATAATTATGTTTACCATATCGTAATTGAGCAAACCTAACATAACAAACGCAGATAACGACGGCTTGTTAATCATTATTCGCATTTAACGCCGGCTATAATGTTATTGGCGTTCATAAAAAAATTAGGAACACACGAATTTTGAGAAACTAATTTTACAAATACCCCATAATCTGGAAACTTCAGGCTCCATGGCAGGAATGGAATCTGAATTGTATAAAGAAAATGCCATGAACAATTTGGCGAATACTGATGATTCAAATTAATCAAAATTGATTGGATAGTTGAACCTAGTAAATGGGCTTGTCATGTGCTGTCACATCAGATTATTTTCAAACTGCTCATGATTCAAGTGTACGATCATAATAAAACTTTAAGAGAAATTAATTACTAATAATCGGTCAAATACACAGCACTGTACGATGTGTGCTTCAGAAAATGCAGCAGTCGAAAGTTGGCTGCAGTTCAATCTAATCGACTTGTAATTTGTTTAAATACCCATTTTAAAATTCTAGCATAAATGTGTGGGTTATGGTGCGGAAGGCTCGAGATTCAAATTTTGCCATAGATAAATTTCAAGTATTAGGGCTGAATAAATAAGAGACGAGTAAAATTAACTGTTAATCGTATGTAGCTAAATACAATTTGAGGCCTGCAAATGAACAAGTGGACACCCTGTACATACTAAAAAGTCGGTTTATTTTGATAAATTTGAATTGCGTTGTAGAAATCGCAAATATAAATATAAAAGGTATAGTTTATTTATTCGTATAATTAAGATAAATTTCTCATCAACTTTTAATTTCGGTCTTAATAAATTTCAAGTGGGAAGCATGTTTACCTATATTTTTTTATACAATACTGAAAAAGTAGCATTTCGATACGCATAAAGTTTATATTAGTATAACCAATTATATAAACAAATTGAGAACATGTTAGTAACATCAAATTGAAGGAATAGTGGGGAAAATTGAGGATCAATTTTGATAAGGAATTAATTTTGACTGGCTAATAATTTATTATTAGATAAGGTAACATTTAAATTGTAACAACAAACTTGGTCGATCTAGTATTCGTAATATCAAAACGGCAAGTTGACTCGAGTGATAATTTCTTACAAACAAATGATTTTTAGAAAAAATAAGGCATACCTATAGCCATGATCAATTGTTCCGTGCTTATCCAATAATGTCATCGTGAAGCAGTAACCATCGGTTTCACATGTATAGTTTGTGTCCCGACAAATGTCGCACTTACATTTGAGAGATTTGACTCCTAAAAACAATAGACAATTGGGATAATATTGCAAATTCGGTCAATATTAAATAATATGTGTGCCAGAATTGTGAGAGGCAAATGGGGGGCAAAATGTTTTAAATGTGAGGTGGCTGCTGATGAAGCTGATGTTTAATATGGCATATTATTAAAATATTAAACATAAAGAAATTTAAGGAATGCTTTTAACTACCACGAATAATAACCTTGAACTTATTAAAAATCAACAAACTTGTTTTTAAGTACTTATCTTGCATATCTTGTCAAATCTATCACAAAACTTATAACAATTACAATATTTGGCACAAGTTTAATACAAAAATCGGAGGAATATTAAAAAAAGTTTCTTGAACTGTATAGTATAGGACGTAAAATAAGTTGATGTGATATTAATATATTTGAAGGCACACTACTTATCAAGTGAACTCACCATTAAATTTTTGGCACAGCCAAATTATACCAATAATAATAAAAAATGCAGTCCTACACATTTTTTCGGCACTTTAATTGCACGTCAAATTAAAGTAGCACTAAATGAATTATTTACTCGTTTACATACTTATTTACATCTTCACTAAAAAATTCGGCAAAAACACTGCAGCGACCTGCCATTTAAGAAAAATCTCTGAACCTATATCTATTATTTAACACACTTTTACAATTTTGTAACATTGTCGGCGTCGTAATTATTTACAAAGTATTCGACTTCGATCAACATCAATTAGTGACATACACAAAATACACTACTTTATTAACTTAAAGCGATTTAAAAAACTTAATGACTTGTAGAAAAATAGCAACCATATCGTTTTTGCTCTCAACTAATTCGTAATTTACTTACACGAAAGAGGGCGCTATTTATGCGCACAAAATTTAAAAATGATTTTATTTCAACCATAACAACTTCACTGACGTGTGTACGATTATTACCATTATTTTTAACTTGCCCAACCCCTTAGGTAAGGAAAGTATAAATTTTTGTTATAGAAAAATTCTCATTTTTTAATTGCCCGCAAATCTAACAGCCATTTTAACCATTTTTTGAACAAATATGTAGGCACGTGTGCATAATAAACACGCTAGCGTCTAAAATCTAAATAAATAAATAACATCGATCTAAATCAAATAAATAAAAAGAAATACACGGCTAAACAAGCATTATTTTATTTAAACTAATATGAAAAAATTAAAAATTATTAACAAAAGCACCTTTATAAAGAGAATTATTTTTTTTAATAATTTATTATAATATAAAAACATAAACTAAAATAGCATTTCAAGAAGTGCATCGTTTGAAGACAATATTTTGAGCTGTCTTTACGTAATAAAGATTGCATCTTTTTATACGTGAATTACTAGTTTAAAATTATTCCGCGTGGTGGCGTTTCCTTAACGTAAATAGCCAATAGCATTCAGGCAATATATTTCAACATCAAGTTGAAATGAAATGAAAATTACTATGTGTACAGAGTAATGTGTATAATATATAAGTAAAGCACTACAGGCCTAGAAGTCCCATGGCTTGATTGGCAATTTTCGTCCATCTCTTTCTGTCCATGGCTACCTCATTCCATCTCTCAACGTGCATAGTGTGCAAATAATCTTTCACTTCTCATTTCCACTGCGTAGACATAGTCTGCCTCTTCTTCTTTTTCCGCCCGTTTCCGCATTTCGATTGTGTAATATTGTGGCCTGTCTGTTAATTCCACCGTTTTGGAATGCTCTTTCAAGTGACAGGTTGAACAATACTGCTGAGAGTGGGTCTGCTTGTCTTAGTCCTTGCTGTACCTTAAAATCTTTTGATAGCACCCTATTCACTCTTATTTTATTTTTCTGTAGCATCATTTTCAACAGTCGTATTATTATCTTTGTAGGAATTCCAAAATCTCGCAATGCCTGGAAGAGTTGTCATCTTCTGTTGATTCTGTCTTTGCGGCTTGCATGCATTGAGAAAAAATATTTGATCTATTACTGACCTGCCTTTCCTGAAGCCACTCTGGTACTCTCCTAGTATCTTTTCCAAGTTTTTGTTTGGTTCGTCTTTTAATTATATAGTGCTATGCCTCTATAGTTTTCACAATTTTCTTTGTTGTCCTTCTTGTGTAATGGGCATATTATTGCTTTCATCCAAGAGCTTGGCATTTCTTCCTTATTGGTCCATATTTCATTAATCAGCTCGTGTATTACTCGAGTCAACTCATCTTCACCATATTTGACCATCTCGGCTTGGATTTCATCTTCACCAGCACGCTATCTGTTGTTTTTCAAGCTTTTGATTATTTTTTCGATGTCTTCTGATGTAGGTGCTGGTAGATCTCTCTCGTACATCTTCTTTTATTTTATCAATCTCTGGTGTTCTTTTTCGTATATTTGATTTGTTTCCTTGTTAAGTAACTCCTCAAAATATTCTGCCCATCTCTCCAACACTTCATCTTGGTTTTCAATTAAATTTCCTTCCTTATCCTTAAACATCATTGATTTTACTTGGTATCCTCTCTTTACTCCTTGGTATAAATTTTTAATTTCTTTGCTTCTGTATTTTTCTTCGATTTCTTCTAATCTATCGATTGGGTACTTTCTTCTCTTTTCTCTGATTATATTTTTGCATTTTTTTCTTTGTACTCTATGCCTATGTTTACTTCCTCTGCTTTTGGTGCATTTTAATTTTTCTGTCTTTCTAGTTCTTTTATTTCATTTTCGCACTCTGAATCGTACCATTCTTTATTCTTATGTTTTGATTCTATCGACTTTTGAGATACTACTTCCTTGATCATTTTTGTGATTGTCTCCGCTATTTCTTCTATTTTGCATAACTCTCACGTTTTGTTTTTTCGTAAAAATTTACTTTTTTTTATTAGTTTTCATTTTCTTCGTCTACATTTGTTGGTATGGTTTGTCGAAATTTTGTCCCTATAACATGAAGTGATCTAAATCGATAACTGGGCATCTATAAGAAGATAGAATAATCTAATTTTTCAAAACATTTCGTGTTCGTTTAAAGGAACGCCATGACCGAAAGGATTAAATTAAAAAGCTTATTATATACCAAAACTGAAATATTTTGCCATTAAAATTAAAGTAATCCTTTTATTGTAAAGGAACGAGTCAAATTTTTTATAAAATATGACAATTTGCACACGTCACTGTTGTAGTCGCTTTTACTACAATTAAAAAAGGAGAGTTATATTATGTTAGACGTATATATGTTTGTCTGTGTGGATGTATAACTTTTCAATGGATGATCGGATTTTTTTTCAATGGTAACACTGGATAAAGACTAGAAAAAATTTAACTATAAATAAGTAGACATTTTTTTATTACAATAAAAATTGTAATTTTTACCATCGAGGTAAACAATAATTAACAATATAAATTTTTATTTATAAATCCGTTATTCATAAATAGTTAAACTTTACTAAGTTGATTCACAATTTAATGAAAATATATTCATTCACTCATAATCAAAAGAGTTGTATACAATAGTAAGGTATAAAAATACTGTAAAGGAAGATTTAAAAGTACTTGCAGCTTTTAAATTTTCTTACTTAGTAGTAAATAAGCTAATAAAAATATTGCACTTATAATAAATAGGATAAATATAAAAAGTAGCTATATTATAATACTATAAATTAATCTTAATTGTAAAGTTATCTAACTTTAATCAAATGGAATTATGTACTTAGAGATCAAATAAATAATTTTTAAAATATACAGGCTCATTAAATGTTGTAATTTTTGTTAAATAGCTTGATGGTAAAGAAAGAAGTATAAGTATGCCTAATTCTAGATAGACTTCATACGATAATTTAGCTTATGTATCACTTTTGTTATGAAATTGTGCGTAATTTTATAAAAAAAATTAAATCTATTTTAAATCTAATAAAAGTTAAAATTGATTAATCTATCACAGATATCATTAAATCTGTCTGATCAAGCCAATCTGAAAAAATCACAAAATTTGCAGGCCCTGCATAAGACGAATGTTGTAAATTTTAGCTTTTATTATATAGTACAGTGGCGAATTGGACTTTCAAATGTTGAGGTGCTCTTTAGAAAAAAGGTCTGGATTTAAAAACAAATAAAGTGTTCAAATATAACATAGTCAGGAGAAGGTCCGGTTTTTAAGATTGATTGAAAAGCCCGAGGTGCAATCGCACTCCGGTCCAGTCCGCCACCGAATGTGAGTTTTATAAACACCTAATATAGTTTAAAAGATTATTAACACTACTAAATTGGAAGCGTAACTGTTTACTGATTCTTTCTTTCTCTTTTGTTGATGCTTAGAACTACATCGGTGATTGCAAAACTTCCTTTAGGTTTGTCTATCTAATACTGTACAATCAAAGGTTTTAGTAAAAAATTTAAATTTTAATGTTCTATTCAGTCTTAAAAAGAAGCTAACTAAATAAAAATTATACGCAAAAAGAATTATTGCAACCGCATGTATAAATAAATATTGTTACATTATACTTACAAAATTAAAACTTACAAATTAACAAACCAAACAAACACAGTAAAATTCAATTTATTTCATAAGCTCTCAGTAATACGTAAAACGCTTTTTCTGATGTTTTTAAGTTGAAAATTTCGGATTTAAATAAAAGACTACTCGGAATTCCTCCAGCAAGCATTGGTATTTGTGTACATTAGCAAATCTCTGTATAAAATCGGCTAGTAACTAATTACTACGGTCAAATGTAATTTGAGTGTAGGTATATTAAATTTACCCACATTATTAGTAATTAAAATTGCTGAAAGCTTATTAAATAATTAAAATTCTATTGTGTTTGCTAAAAATTCTTCTTAATTTTTAACTTAATATTATTTTCCACAAGCTAATAATTCATATATTTTAACATGAAAAAGTTTCATTTAGTCACTAATTTAAGTAGTGTAAAAAATATTTGTATATGTATATTCTTCCTAACAATAATGAAGTTTATTTGGCGCCCTGCTGATTTGTTTAAAATATTAAACGAATTCGACGATTATCTCACTTTTAAGTTTACAAAAATGCTAAATTACATTTAGATTTTACTGTTAACTGTGCTTTACTGTTGGACAGCATTAGTAGTCCAACAATTTTTACCTATTGGACGCGTCAACCTTTTACCAATAGTGTGAACGTGAAAGCCAATTTGGACCAGTAACTCGTGATCCAAAATCTTCCTTCCATCAAAAATATAGGCAGGCTTCATCATCTGAGCATAAATTCTTTCGTAATCCAAAGTCTAAAATAAATAGATTGTACACATTTGTTTGTAACAAACTACAAGTGCTTTACTTACTATAAATTCATCCCATTCTGTGCATATAATAAGAGCATGTGTTTTATTAGTGGCCGAATAAGCATCTTCAAATATTTTAACCGATTTTTTTACATGCTCTGGTGATTCACATATGGAAGGATGTGTAAGATCATCAAATATTTGTGCTTCTTCCACCTAGAACATTGTCAATTCCGATACAATTTAAAAAAATTAATTCAAGATAATTTTACCTTTGGATCATAAATATTTATGGTTGCACCTTCACCTAATAAAGTTTTAGCCACATGAATCGCCGGGCTTTCTCTTGTATCACCAGTATTTTTCTTAAAGGCAAATCCAAGAATTGCAATATGTTTACCACTCACTGTGTTAAATAATGAATCCACAATTTTAGCTGTAAACCTAGTTTTTTGATACTCATTCATGTCAATAACTTGTTGCCAATAAGCAGCTACTTCGATTAAATTTAAAGATTCGCAGATGTAAACTAAATTTAAGATGTCTTTTTGGAAACAGCTCCCACCAAAACCAATAATAAAAAAATAAAATTCACATTTAATTTGCCTAAATAATGCAAAGGTTATTGATAGCTACCTATTGATGCTTGTAGAAACTTCGATCCGATACGTGAATCCAATCCTATTGCTCTTGCTACTTCGGATACATCAGCACCCGTTGATTCACATACTGCTGATAATGAATTAATACTGGATATTCTTTGAGCCAACATAGCATTTGCAGCCTTAAAATAAGTTTTTTGTCATTATAGCAAAGTAAATTTTATAAAATACATGCAAGGGAGGACTCTCATTAAAGTTTTGATATGAATAATTTTAAAAATTTTATCGATTCTTCTCTTCCCCTTAATGACAACAACCTACTTTATGTGAAACCCAGTATAAAAATTGCATTGTAAACATGCAATATGTATTATGTAAAAACTTCACGTTGTGCTAATTAAGTTTTTTTGGTCCCCTCCGACTTTTGTAAAGGATTATTTTTAATAATTAAAAAATTTTTGGTTTAGCAGTCACAATAAAAACAGTAGTTATAAGAACAAATTTCACTCTCAGCTACTTGAGCAAATTTTATAACCACGGTTAAATTACCTGTTATGTTATCACAGCCATTTGACAGCTAAAATGCTAATTAGGTTTTATAGTGTCTAAACACCAGGGGCGGTCATATCTCTAATATCTAGGTGGGGGCATTTCTGGAAAATAATCAAAATAATGAAAAATATATAGGTACTAAGTGACGATATTAGTAATACAAATATTTTTGAAAATCTGTGTACACAAGAGTCGGGATTTCAGAGAATACCAATTGATTTCCAAGAAATTCCGAAAACTTGTAAAGACTTCCAGTGATTTCTAAAGAATTCCACGGAAATTTCAACCATCTGTACACAAATTTTTAGGATATTTACCCCTCGATTTAATTAGTCTTAAATACAATGGGCTATGGATTATCATACTGCTTGAAATAGAAATCCCTCATCATCTGGTTTAAACTGGGAACAATGCTATGATGGAAATAGATAAGAAATAGAAAATTTAAAGGCACATTTGAATATGTAAAATAATAAGTGTTCTGTTTCTAAATTAAATTCTTTCCTTTTGATGAGTTCATGACGGTATCTGTGCTTCGGTGGGTAAGTACAGTTGTTGGTACCCGAGAATTGATAAACTGTCATCATGAACAATAAAACAGGGTCACAAGCAAGTGCATTATATTTACCTTAGGGTCATAAGCACACCTGAAACCTGCCCAACAAGCTACCTCGAATGTAAAATAACTACGCTCAGAGAACTAATTTTAGCTTCAATACAACACCAAGATCACTGTTCGTGAAAATACAAGTAGAAGACCTAACGTAAGAAAAAAACAGAACCCTTGGTAAGTTAAAAATTATTTTAGGTCAGGTATATTATCATGAACAGTTCAGTCATTACGTACTTTTGCGTAAAAATAACTGTGAAATGCAATTTTATTGCTTAAACCTTTTAGTTTGGCATCGGAAAAAAGTCTGCATAAGGCTTAGATCGGTAGATTGCCTAATTTGTTGAAAAAGGTTCTAAAATCAGAAAGCCATAAGTTGGCAGTTTCCTATACATGGTGTGACCAAAATTAAACTGGATAAAATCTGTATAAAACTGAAAATCAAAACATTGTTCCAGCCCTAAACCCTTCCACGTGTAACATTAGCCCCCCCTACATCAAATATAATATTTTATCATATTTACATTATATTTATATACTTCTGCTTATCAGCTCCACAAAACTGTCTCCACCTATGTATGCTGATTTACCGAAAAGCAGAATATTGCAAAAATTAAAAATAATCATAATTTGCATTAAATTAGATAAGCTAAATAAATGAGGGTAATTCACAACTTGTGATTTTTTGGAAACTTTTTCGACAAATTTGCCCTATTCCGATTTGAGTCTAATGTAGAAAACTTAGAAGGTATTTTCTGCTGCTAAATGAAAAAATATTAATTAATAAAAATTGTTAACTCGTGAAAATATATATAAAATTAAATTAAAACAAAACGAGTTAAATAAATGTTAATAGATTAAATTAATAATTCTTTAATATTTCAGCACTGATTGTGCCTTCATCACGAAAAAATATTAGATGACATAATAAATACATAATTTTTAAACTTTAAATAATAATCATGTTTGATATTTTAATCAGTAAGAGAGTTGTCAACATTTAAAATTTGAGGAAAAAAAAATATAAAATTAAGTAAGAGGGTTCAGATTAAGTTAGTGATAATGCATAAAGTAAATAATGTTATCATGATGTAGCCAATAAATTACTTTGTATAATCTTGAAAATATAAGCCATTTAAAAATACTCCTATGCAAACTTGGAAACTGTTGTAAGTAAATAGCAACAACTAATTTATTGTAGCTTACCAATTTTGAAAGTTCTGACGACCACGTATTTGTAGTTAAAATATTTTTCCTAGAAATCCAATGTTCATAAATGCTACACAATTCTTCAATAGCAGCGTGTCCCTCGGAACTACTTTCACCGCCAATTAAAACACGATCAGGACATAGAAGATCTTCTATTGCACTTCCTGTATAATTTTTAATTAAAATATCAAATTAATGATCGTGATACAAAAATTACCTTCAGCTAAAAATTCAGGATTCGAAAGAATTTGATATGAAACACCTGGTTTATTATTGGCACTTAATATATTCAATATGCTTTCAGCAGCTCGTACCGGAACTGTGCTTTTTTCAACCACAATCTTATTATTTTGAGCAATGTCAGCTATCATTCGAGCAGCCCCTTCAACATATTTCAAATCGGCAGCCCTACCCTGCACATTAAAGAATATAAATATTACAGATAATAATTAACAATTTGAATTGTACCTTTCCGTTTCCAAAACATTTTGTGGGTGTATTAACGGAAATAAAAATTAAATCTGCCTCCAAAATAGCATTTTTATAATCAGTAGAAAAGAAGAGATTCTTTCCTCTGCAGGACTTAACCACATCGTCTAAACCTGGCTAAAATCGAAATTAATTGAGAATATTTTTAAAAACTAAAAATTGATTTGCATACTTCATAAATTGGCAACTTATCAGAATTCCATTGGGCAATTCTTTCTTTACTCATATCCACCACAGTAACCTGAATTTCAGGACATTTAAGGGCTATGACACTACACGTAGGGCCTCCAACATACCCTGCTCCCAGGCAACAAATCTTTTTAATTACCATTTCTGTAATAAAAACATATCTATGTTATATGCAAATAATAACTTAGAGAAAAATAATTCTAAATTATATCATTTTAAACAAAGAACAATTAAATTTGTCAATTTTCTATCCGGTTTTTGAGGTTATAAACTTTAAATAATAATATTATAACTATTATACAATTTTAAAAATTGATTCTACTTTAAATTTTAAGCAAATTTTACAAATTACGATAGGTTGGAACCCGATTAAAAGCAAGAATTAACAAATATTATAAAAAATTATGCGGTTTAACTTAACGTGTACGTACCTTCTATTTGTTTAAAAAGATTGCTAATCTACCCAAGCTGTTTCGGTATTTAATTAAATCAAGTTTTTATAAATTGTGAATTGAATTTTCAAACCAAGCAAAGTAGTGTGGGGGAGTGGACAAGTGGACACGTATACCAGTAGCAACGTAGGCGAAATTAACATGCTGGTCATGTGAGCATTAAAAAGAAAATAAAAAAAAAATCATCGATTTCTAGTGAACTTGTCTTTTCAAGTGCTAAATAACTATATTTCTTACTTGAAAATTCAAGAAAAAATTTCGAGCATTGTAATTTATTGTATGTAGGGGAGAGTGGGGTAACCCTATCGTGTTTGAGCATCAGAATCAGATACTGTCAGAATTTAAACATCGACAGTATTCATTAACCGCGGAAAATACTAATGCTGTAGCACTGCTCCCCCCCCCCCCACCAAACAAATCACACAACACGGTCACTTATTTCTTGCTTTCAAGTTTTGATCGTTTCATTTTTCTTTCCACGTTGAGCCCACATCATTAAAACTTTAAGCAATCCCGATAATTCCCACTGAATTTGACTTCATCGTACAATAAAGTTTGAAAAAAATCGATTAACCTGTAACAATAAATTAAATGAAAAATAAAATCGTAGTCGAAATTTAAAGAATTTTCCTGTCGCTTCCCGATTTCAGAAGACGACTTCAAATTTTTCCACGCCAAAATATTTCTGTCTGTTACCCTGCACTTTTTTATTCAAAACTTTTTGTTATCAAGACAGTACGAATAATTTTTACAAAGAATCGCTAAAAATTTTTATTGTAACAAATAATACAAAACAAAATTTAATTGTGAAGAAACAATTAAAAAAAAACATATAAGTTCACAGAATAAAGTTATCTATTACTACGTGAATAACAAAACATTAGGAGAGAACTGGTAAAAATACGAAAGTGTGTTGATCTGCTTACCTCGGTGCGTATTAAGTACTTAGTTTACATTCAAGTAAATTGCAATGAGTTATGCAGCCAAGAAGCATTAACCTACTAGTTACGCTGCAAGAACATTTGTAATTCAAAATAATTTCAGGGATAAATTTTAGTTATATAAAATTATTTGGAATAAAATTTCTTACAACAGCCTTGCATCGTAATAATGATTTTAAATTGAAAAGGCCAGTTCCCTCCGACAACACAGCTAGATCTATTTCTACTGACAATAATTTCTATCATACGAAGATTACATTTTAATATTCAAGACAGAAGTTGAAGTTGTTACTTGAGAAAACACTACTTTAATTTTTTTATACATTTACACTGTCAATATTTTGTCCAAGCTCCACGGTAAAAAAAAATCAAGTTATTCTCAAAGTAATAACAATCACTTTAATAAATAAACTTTGTTTGAGAAAGCAGGCAACAAATCACAAAATGAAGTAATTTTTTCACTTGACTCAAATTTTTATAAATATTCATATAATCACGTTGTTCAAATTTGAAGCGACCTTTTATAAAAGTCGACATGAAATTTACGAAAAGTAAATGCAAGTCAAGTTTCACAAAAACAAAATATTGAAAAGAAAACTATCACAGAACAAAAAACAGTTTAACAGTTACTATCGGCACTGCTCTTGCTTTCACGTATGCTAGCCGAACGGCGCCTCTTCAATTCTTTACGTCTCAACTTGGACTCTCTGTGACGTTGAGCAAGAAGCTTTTTGTATGCAGTTTCCTGCTCTTTGCGTCTAATGCAACGCTTCTTTTTAAGCACAAGTCGATGTCGTTTTCGTTGTAAAACTAGAGGGGTGATCAAACGTTGAATTTTAGGGGCCTTGTACCGCTGCTTCTTACCTTCCTTTAAAGGTAGAGGTCTTTTGACAACGTATTGACGTACGTCGTCCTGTTTAGTCAAATTAAAAAGTTTTCGAATTTTGTTGGCCCTCTTTGGTCCTAAACGTCGAGGCATGATTTTATCTGTTAGCCCTGGTATATCTCGATCACCTTTCCGAACAATCACCAAGGACAACACACTAAGATTTGCATCGACAATGCAACCACGAACCGACTTTCTTCGACGTTCTCCATCACGACGAGGACGAAAACAAGAGTGTCCCATCGATAACATAAGACGTACCCGTCCTGTGGTTAATACTCCTTGTTTCATTGGAAACCCTTGCTTGTCGTTGCCACCGGTAATTTTGAAAATATAACCTTTCCAATCTTCACCTAAAGGATCGGCCTGAACTTCCGAGCCCATGCGTTTGTCGTAGAAAATACGAACTTTATGATCATCAACAATCTCGAACAATTTTTGACAACCCGTTGCTGGATAAGATATGTTCAACTTCATGATTACTACTTGTATTTACCTAAAAATAATTAAAACTCACTTTATTTTGGTAAGTACAAATTTACGCAGGTACTTCGCAATTTCACTACAAATTTGTTAACACTGAGTTTGTTTACATTCACATCAATTGTTTTTTTATTACTTATATTCACCTTTTTTTAAAGTAAAGCAACAGGTCCACAATTCACTCAATTTATGTTTGCTCCTTTAAAACGAAAATAATGCCATTTAACGCAAACATCCAGTAATATATTAAAGCCACTTTCGCGGTTTTGATGATTAAAATTAAGCATTTTATTAAGGGTGTAAGTAACACGCGTGCGTTACTGTCGCGCTTTAATACGCAACACCAAACAAGTCGCCTAGCAACGCGCTCGATTATTATTTAAATCAAATTTACTTAAAAAATAAAATATTCGCCAACTTTGTTTTAAATTAAATCAAAAACATTTTTAAATTTCTGAAATTTTTTATTTATTAAAAATATTTTGAAATTGCATGCATTTAAAAATAAATTAATTATTGCGTTGTGAAACACTTATTGGTTTCTTTAATTTAACATGATGGATTTTAATATTAATACGAATTAATTAAAAAAACAAACAATAATAAATTATGTAGTGTAGTGATACACCTTTTTCTAGTATTCTTCCATTGATATTTACTAGTAATTCGTAATTATGTTGGAAGATGGCGAGGGCGACCAGGAAAAATTTTAATAAAAATATTACTTTTATTTAATTTTCAAAATTCTACTCAAAAAATGTTAAGGGCGACGAGAGCAAAGCAAGTTGTTTCCTGTTTTCGATGTTGATTTCTTTCTGTTCATCTGACGCCAAAGTTGTCACCAGATAAGTAAAATTATACTCAAATGTATAGAACTATTTTATAGATGTATTAGAGATCTACCTACCTATTAGCTTTTTCTCACTTAATCTTTGTTGACATTTTTTGTATCTGTACTAATCTTCTTCTTCCTCTTAATCTAGGACTACGTCCTGATATTATCAAGTGGTGTAACAAATTTACACCTGGCACCCTTGGTTCTCTAAGCACTTGCATACACTATAGTAGGGCGCTAACCTGGCTAGGTGGAACTTAGGCTTTAGATCACAACAGCGTAGTCGGTACGACTGAGCATCGAACCGCGGTCTCCCGCTCCATAACATGTCCATTTAAGCCTTATTCCACACTATTGGTACTTTACTAATCCATTTTTCTCTATCATAACATTAATATTACAAATTTTTAGTTGAAGAACAGCAACAACTCATTGTTCAGCTTGGGTCTTTTGGACCCATTGCCTGGATCTTCCATTGCCCATGTAGCTAATATGTTGTAAATATAATTTTAGGACAGGGGGAGGAGCTCCTCAAATATTTTGCACTAGGGCTCTAATAACACTCGCTACGCCCCTGGACCATAAGGGGCCCGGGACCAAAGTCTAACGATCTCGATAGCGATTTTAGTAAGGTTATTACCGCATTACCTACTTTTGTTTTTAACTCTACCTGTAATAGTTGCCACAGCAAAGAGGTCTTTTAGCAAATTAAAAATAATCAATAATTATTTTAAGAATAGTACAAATTAAACTAGACTACATGATCTCTCTGTTTTGGCAATTGAGTAAAAGGCAGCGTTCTGTTATGGACATTCAAGAACTTGTTAAACAGTTTTAGGTTTTTGGGGTGTTGAATCCGAATTTCAAGTTTTCTGCCTTGCAGGAGGTCGGCTTCACAACGAAAAACGCTAGAAACCTCAAAATGTATACACTTTTTTCAGTTTTTCGCTTATATTTAAAAAAAGCTGTGCGCTTTTCGAAAATAATAAAATAATAAAATAACGTAGACAAAATTTCCTACAAAATACACTAGTCAACTTAAATTTTTGGACCGGTGGTTTCGGCGCTAAAGCGCGTCGAAAAGCAGCAAATTTTTGGCCCTACTGCGAAAACTTCGAAAACGCCCACTCCCACCCTCTATAAGTCTACAACTCGAAAAATGCTGACGTTATCTACAAAAATCCTTATTCCACGTAAAAATACGTTAAATTTCTTACAAGAGACGTCTCTAATATTTAATTTTCTCATAAGGGGGGAGGGAGCAAAGCGAAAATTACGAAAAATACCTTCTACCGCTCTACAGCCAAATCGACCTGTGTATCTCTCACAGTGGCGGTGCAAGAACGAAGACGTAAACAAATATACAAAAAGGGCCCCTAAAAAAACAAAGGATTAATTTTGAATTGCGTAGTAATTTGACGTTTTTATATTGTTTTGAATTCTGAAATAAGAAAAAGATCATTTTTTAGCGTTGTATGCATAATTTTGAAATAATGTTTTGCTCTATTTAGAAAGGAAAGTTTATTTAATTTATTTCACCCGCATAGTCAGATAGAGTGTGGATTTCCGGTGAAAAATCGCCTGTTCTGTTTCATCCCGTACGGTGGGGTGTAGCGGATCATGAATTAATTAATGGGTAACAACTAAACAAAAGAAAAAACTAAACAAACAAAAAAAAAAGGAAAGAAAATATAAAGCAAAATAAAATAATAGTGTTAAAACGGCTCAATTACTACTTAGAACATATTATTATTTCTTCCTTACAGAAGTCACAAATAAAAACTCCGGTATAGTGTAACGTGTAAGCTATGTCAAACTTATGTGCTCAGTTATAATATGTCAAAGGTAGTAAAAAAACAATATTTTTACTTCTGGAATAGGATTATTATTTGGATTTCTCGCAAGCCATTGACTTCCATAGTAGAAAGCGGTACAGTCACATATATATATACATAGAAGCCGTAATATATCGATGAGTTTGAGTGATATCACAAAAATTTGATTCGTGTAATATAAATAAGTTTTCGCAAATAATTTTCTTTTCACAGAAATCCTATCAATAAAAATGACCAATAAAAACAATCTGCCAATGTACAGGGTGGTTCAAATTCGAATGTTCTTATGGGAAATTCGGTAACTATAAGAGATATGGAAAAATGGATGGCGCATCTTCGATCTCTTTTTTAGGGAAAAGCTTAATGGTGAAAACCGGAATGCGATACTTTTCTTCGTTTTCGAGTTATGACCAAAAGTTCGCTTTTTCGACTTTTTGTTAAATGCCGATATCTCGGTTGTTTGTAAAGTTATCGAAAAAATTTTTACACCTTATTCATACATTTTTTTGAGGAAAATAAATTGGGATGAAGGGATTTTAAATATCTTCATTTGTTTCAGAGTTATAATATAAACTTGTGTTTTTTTAAATGGAAACCTTAGTAGGCTATGCCATATTTATATAAAGTTTTCTATCCTCTTTTCAATTATATATAACATGTGGGGTCTATAATTTCAGTTTTATCCCGTTATATTAAAAAATGTTAAATAAAAATAAAGGATCTGAAAATTAAAAGTTGGCTTTGTCAAAACAAAACAAAAAATCATTAGTGAGATCTAAAACAATTGTCTCTAATTGTTTTTAATAGGTTTTTTTAGTACCTACTCTATTATTTACCTTTTATTTCATAATTATTATATTTAAAAATTATAATAGCTGAATCGGGAATTTCAAATAAATTTCACCTTGTGAAATAAAAGGTAAATAATAGAGGGGGTATGCTAAAAATCCTATTAAAAACAATTGGAGACAATTGTTTTAGATGTCAATAATGATTTTGTGTTTTGTTTTCACAAAGCCACCGATTAATTTTCTTATCTTTTATTTTTATTTAACAGTTTTTAATATAACGGGATGAAACAAACTAAGATATTTAAAATCCTTCTAGTCCAATTTAGTCTCCTCAAAAAAATGTCTAAAAAAGGTGTAAATATTTTTTCTATAACTTTACAAACAACCGAGATATCGGCATTTAACGAAAAGTCGAAAAAGCAAACTTTTGGCCATACCTCGAAAACGAAAAAAAATAATCGGATTCCGGTTTTCACCATTAAGCTATTCTCAAAAAAGAGATCGAGGATGCGCCATCCATTTTTCCATAACTCTTAGAGTTACCGAATTCCCCATAAGAACATTCGAATTTGAACCACCCTGTATACTGTTTATTTATAAATTAAAAATTTGGTTGTGACGTCATCAGTGTCGTAAATAGCTTTTGAAGTGCCCTGTGCGAGAACTTAAATTTGGACATCCTAACTAATGCAAATAAGCTAATAAAAAAAAGGAAAACTTTTTTGTCGCTTTTTTTAACGAAATGCTTGTAATATTTTTGATCTCAAATAATTTTCAAATTTCGTATAAGCATTTCGAGTGTCCCCCCCCCCCCGGGTGTCTGTGCCCTGTGCGGCTGAACCTATTGCACCGGCCTATAGTTACGATACTGGACGTCACTGTCTGCTGTATTAAGGCAGCGTTTTCTAAGAAATCAAAACTTTCCCACCTTGGCTTTTTTTTACAAATCTCCCATGCCGTTTAATAACTTTAACTCTGTTCAGTGGTGGTGAAAATTACTTAGATTTAGTAACTAACGAAATTTCTTAGCTCGTCCTTCCAGTAGACATCAATAACATCACTACAGCGTTAAACTTACGAGAGCGGCGAAACAATATCTAACGACGGATACTACGCTCCTGCAGTTAGCACTTACCTTCAGTCGGTAAGAGTCCGACATTACCACCCACGGGTGCTGCCCATGAGTATTTCCCCCTCTCCAAAACACGAATATAAAAAAAAAGATTGAAAGATGAGAAAGAAATACTGAAAGATTGGAAAAAAGGAAAATAATAAAAAAATGTTTTGAAAAATGTTTAATTCATGTTTTGGTGATTCTATGTGGTTAACCAACAGAATTGGCATAAAGCCGGTCGATTGGGAAGCGGAAGACCGCGCGGTTCAAATCCTGGTCGCGTCGGATACACTGCTGTGATCTAAAATCCAATATCGATCTACGGGCTATAGGGGAGGCAACGGAATACCACTGCATTAATAATTGTATTTCCTAGTATGTTATCTTGGTTTTAGCCTTTGGCCACTCGAAGAGATGGCTAACAATCTGTGGATCCATGATGTTATTGTTAAAAATTTTCCACGTTGCATTTTTTTATTATAGTTACGTTAAAGACCTACCCTTCAAAGACCTATGATATAATTGCTTTTCATTTTCTGACGTTAATATTTAATTAATATTGCTTTTTAATTGTTTATACATTTTCTATTATTAATAAATACATACAACTAAATAACAAACAAGTAATATAATAATATATCTTATATAATATAATACATTTAATAATCACGTAAAATATCAGAAAATTTCCAATACCCCTTTATTTTAAACTTCTTCTTGCATGCAATGCATTGTCGACTCTTGTGATAACTCATCCAAAGATTCTAAAACAAGCCGATTAATTAATTTAGATTAACATGCTGTTTAATATTTACTATATTTATTACCATGTGATGTAAACATTGAAGAAGACGTTGATTTAACGCTACTTTGATGCTGATGTTGTAACGAGTACGTAAGGTGAAGATTAATATGACGTGCAAAGTTATTGCTTTCGTTGTTTGAATGTACTAAAAATTAATAGAAAGTAATTAATAATAATCTACCGATTCCTGGTTTAAATAATACTGCTTTTATTTATTTACTTACATTGTGTTTTAACTTTTCCATTATGCATGTGTTTTTTCTGTCGAGCTCTAGAATTTTGAAACCAAACTTGCGTTACTCGTTTACTTAATCCAGTAATTTGAGCAATTCTTTCTAAATCTTGTCCATCTGGATTCGAGTCTAATTGAAAATTTGCTTGCAAAACTTGAAGCTGTTCCTCTGTAAAAGTTGTCCTCACACGTTTGGCTTTATTTTTGTGAAATCCTTCCGAGTCACATCCATCTACAAAAAGGTGACTAATATTATATTTTCTAAAAACGTCATTTTATTTACCAACCATCTGATGATGTTGTTCCTCCATCTAACGTTTCAAGATAGTGAGCTTTGCACAGCACTCTCTCTTCATGCAAAGCAAATTCTTCACCTGTCGATAATTGACGATGACAAGCAGCGCAGGCAAAACACGCAAGATGGTATACGTGATCTCGAGCTTTTCGTACCCAATCGCTGGAAGATATACCACGTGAACACACAGAACACTTGGCTCCAAAACTTCTAAAACAAAGAATTCATAAGAAATATTTGCAATATAAAATAAATGTACAATTTGAAAATCTTAGAAATCAACAACATTGGTGCTTCGTAGCATCCCCGAAATAAGACAATTAAAGTTGTAATTACAAGAAATTATAATGAGATCAGAAGCCACGACAAGATTCAAACTAGGTCGACCGCCCAGAAAGTTTGCAATCTAAATGCACGACCAACCTGACCGGCTAGTAATATATTGATATTACGTGGGTTTATTACTAGACAGAAAAGCGCCGATAAAAATTATGTAATATTCAACAAGTTACGTTTGTAAAATTGGTAATATTTCAATTACCGCTCAAGTAGATTATGCTACCGAGAGCCGTCTGTTGTGGATAGGTACCGAAAATCCTTTAAAAAATTTATTGAAATTTGAAAGCTTAGTCGTAACATATCTTTATCATAACAGTAAACAAATGATGGCTTTAGATAAGAAGATGTATCTAAAAAGAATCTGCCACACATGATCATGAACAATGACCGCGGGTATCCATAGGCATATTGTATCGAAATGACTGGCACATTTATATTTTCATTTGTCATTTGCGAGAGACAGCATAGTGACATTTGACCACCTCATCTTACTTTATTTTTATCCAAAGTTGGAGCTTTCAACCGTCATTCACGTCATTGCATTCCCATGATAATAAACCTTTGAATACACTTTTTTATAAATAAACATTTTATATGGCCGTGCAACAATAAAAATTCTTTGAAGTTGATAAAAATTAAATTTACTTTTATATTTTAAAATCAATTGTATTTATTTATTATAGCAGGTATGAGTTTGAGTTATTAATAAAAATTTTGAATGTAAAGATGGATCGTTTAAAAAATGTATGTGGTACAGAGACTGTGGGGCTTTTCCAATAGATTATATATTATTTTTTTAAATGTCGAGCCATTAGGATAAAGCCGACGGAAAGTGTATAGTACTGGTTGTAATTTTTTTTATTATATTGTTAATAATAGTTATTAATAATGTAAATGATTAAAAATACATAAATAAATTTACATAAATCAATAAAATTTCTATAAATTATCATACATTAATAGTTCTTAGCTTTTGCTTTCAGTGTTTTATTATATTTTATTATATTTTATTTTGTCAATCGGCTATAGATTTATATAATATTGTGGAAGCAATTCTTTAGATCGGAGACTGTTGCTGTGCATCGGATGGCCGATATGTGCAATATATACCATATATTATTATTACTAAAAGAAGAAGTTGTGCTTATCAAATTGGACGTCAAGTATAGGCATTATGATAGATATAATATTATATGTTAAAAAAAAGAACATGAGTATTGTAACGAGTTGCAAACTAGGATGATGACTTGTGCATTCTCTTGGACCTCCGCGAAGAACTTATACATATTCGGCATTTCTGAAAGATCTTTGAATAAAATCTCGATGATGTATGATTACTATTCAGATAGCTTAGGTATCACTATTGCTATTGATTTTGATTAAATAGTGGGTGCACATTAGTTTGACAAGCGAAACTTTCAAAATTTGATATGTCCCCGACAATAAATAAATATAAATTTAACCTTGAAGTAAGTGCTTTCAAATATTTTTGTTCGATATACGTATCTAAAAAAATCAATCAATTTTAATTAAAGCAATTGTAACGTTTATTAATTGAACAGCCATAAATTTACAAAAAAAAGTAGAATAAAAGTTACGAATCGATCGGAATGCACAAAACTTGTTAAAATAATATGAATATTCATTTAAACAGGACGACATGTTACTCATTGCCTACGCAATTTCGGGGACAATCTCACTGTGTATCAGTTAATGAGAGTTCTAATTCCCCTAATTTAGTAATTTTAATTCAAAACTTGTATTTTAAGACACGCGAATGACCATGTCTTGCTCGAAGAGTGTCGACGGAAGCATCTTTTACATTAAACTTCACTTTAGCGTATTTTAAAAGCTTGTATTTGGTCTTACCACAATCATAAAATATGTTTAGTGACTTTTTAAGTTTTTGATAATTGTTTAATTAACATTCTACAATTTTCGGTAGGCGTCTATAGAGGCTACCGGTTTCATGTTTTATTCTATACTTCTCATCTCAAATTAAAAAATTTAATAGAGGTACCATGTTATTGATTCTTTATCTATGCAATAAAAAACTACTTTTAAACTTAATTTATATGCTTAAGAAATTAAGATAATATTTTCACTTCGCTATTATTTTTTTAGATTCCTACTACATCCTAGATACATTTTACATCTTTTAATGGCATCAAAAATGACGCAAATGATAATTCATGATATTTAATCAATTAATCAACGGTCCTCTCTTGCCTTTCATCCTTCCCATTTTCAATAACTCGAATAACAAAATTTTAAAGCAACCTCCTTTGTTTTGTTATTTATTTTTGTAATTTTTAACAAGTCTTAACTTTTCTCTAGGGTCAACGAAGGTAATCCCATCTGCTTTCATTTCCTATAATTATAATATGTTGATTTATATTGATATAATTTAATGATTATGTTTTAAATTAAAAGCTATATTAAAAAATTTCTTCAGTGGTTATCAATTATTTATTACAAGTCCATAACTCAAAAATAAAAAATTTTAATTTAAAAAAAAAGCAAGAATATACTTACTTCGCATAGTCAGCTTTGCAATAAATAGCTCTGTCTCTAATAAAACACGATGGCTGTCGATCTAATTGTAATTGACACACACAACATCTAAGACATCTTGTATGCCAACTTCTTCCTGAAACTTCTAGAAGAAATTTGTCTCCAATGGGATCTCCGCATGCTGCACATAATCGAAATTCTGTCTGTAACAAAAGTTTTGCATAAAAATTCAGTTAGTGCAAATTTTTTTTTTTAATTTCCTACTGGTTTAAGTTTTCTAAAAAATAATTAAGCTTATCATTAGCTCAGTTTGAATGAACCCTCAGACCGATTCGCTATATCGCAAATGCCCGGTGGTCTGGTATGCTTCGTGGACAACTATCCCACAGGCTAGAATGTAATATATTCAACACCAATATATTTTTGATTTTGTAAACACAGCCTAAAAATTATTTTTAAATTTGTGAAAGTTTTGTTTTGTGACGTTTATTTCAAGGTAGAGAAAGCCAGCAATTAAAACTGTCACAAACCGGGGAGCCTTGATAGTATTCCATACCTTCCAGCCCAATGAAATCGATGAAGTGAATTAGTTAAAAGAAGTTTAAAGAAGTTTTTAACTTGGATATTATACTCGAATTATTCGACTATCCATCTTGTACTAGTCTTGAAAATTTTACTACATTGATTATATTGGATTGAGATTACATACAAATCTCTGAGACCCCCCCCTTACGAGCCTGCAAAAGTTAAATAATAATATAAAGTACTGCTTCCGTCGCCAGAAAGAAAGTAAAATATTTCAGGTTTTTTACATTAGGCAAAAAATATTAGTACCTACATTGTTATATTTTAAAATAAATAATAAATTTTTGATGTTGAGTTTATAGGACTAGCAAAATTACAGACGGACTACAAAAAGTACATTTGCTCCAAATAAAACATATTTAATATTGTAATAATTAATATAACTTTTATGGTACTACCGACAATGAGCGGCACTAAACTAATACTTCAACGTTGCCGGCACAAAATTAAAACTTGAAACGTTATGTTGAACAATTGAATCATATAAAGTCAGATTAACACATACAAATGTAACTTTTCTGAAAGTAAGTTTTTAAATTTTTAATTCTGAAGGCCAACGGATAAAAGCAGAAGAAAAAATAATTTACATCTAGTAAATTAGCGAATTGTTACTTTATGATAAAAAAGGATTTTTTTTACTGGCAGAACTGGCATAATTATACTTCGCGTGCAATGTGTCATCAATTTTTCAACTTGCTAATAATTTTGTGGTTTGAAAATACTTAAAATTTTATCAGGACGCAGATTAACTTAAAACACCCTCGAGACAAAAATTGACAAAAATTAGTTTAAAACTTTTATATTTAATTTAATCTAAAGATAGAATGGCCAAAATGTATGCATTTTCTGCTGGAAGTCCATAACAGCTAATAATTGTAAAGAAATTACTATTTCTTATACATAGGAATTTTTCTAACAGGACTTAAAATTTTTCGATCGTTTTTATAATTCTGAAATAAAGCAAATAATTAATATAGTAAAATTAGGTAGAAAATAACCGGACGTTTATAAACTTTGTGTAAGGCCGATGCAAAAAAACTGTTACCGTATTTATGTAATTCATGCTCTTACGTTGAGGTATACACATTTAGAAGTAAGTCTACTTTTAAAATAAACCCTAATTTAAAAAGTGGTGTTCTGCTAATAGGACTTTTGCAGTATCAGTAGGCTTTTTGAGATTTTTACCATTACCTTTAATTTTGCACTCGTTGTCTTTGTATTTTCCGTCATAAGAGTGAGGATACTAAACTCCAGAAGGTGGTTAATTTGGAGCATCCATTCTAAAATTAAAAGAAGGATCTTAAATTTTTTTGTAGAATTCAATTATTCTTAACCCTTATGTTACCAACCGGGTACCCGGGTGCCCATCGACGTACATTTTGTTGAATAACTTTTTCCATAAGAAAAATTTTGTAAAATTCGCTCGGATCCCCATCATTTGACCGATTTTTTATCGAAATATGCACTGAAAAGTTTTGTTTTGTTTTATTAACTAAAAAAATTTCTAAATTGAAAAAGTGTACACTTATATGCCAACCGGATACCCGGGTACCCGCATATAATATTTTTTCTTCGATTCAAGTAATATAATAATAAAACTAAAATATTTTTATTCAAAAACGGAATAAATAACTATGAATAAATAAGTTGTAATAAATAATAATAATTTTTAATTGTTTATTTATCAAATTCAAATTAAATTATACAAATGATAATAAATTATTACTTACATTTCTGAATTTCATTATTAAAAAAAATATATAAAATTTTCACTTTTTATGTGAAATGAAAATTTATGCACGTCTAAGGACCAATTTCATAATAAATTTTAAAAGAAGCGTTAAATTTAAAACCGCTTTTAAGGCAAAATAAACCAATCAAAATGATCCATTTCGCTTTAAAAGCGATTTTTAATTTAACCCTTCCTTTAAAATTCATTATGAAATTGGCCCTTAGATTGAAAATTATATTTAGCTTATCAAACCCTTTGTCGGCAAAGTAATTCTAGTGTTGCTTACCACTTTATTGTTATTTTTCAGTTTTAATGCATTCATAATAATAGCAGTGGTTAATTATTGTTATTCGTATTTACAACAAATTTTCAAAAATTTAAAAGATATTTAAGTCTAAATACCTTCGTAAACTATTAAAAAATCAATATCAATAAAATACATACAATAATTTCAAATTACAGCTGAATATTACATACAAATTTGTTCATGGGTACCCGGGTACCCTGGTTGGCCAATAGTGTAAATTTATTTGGTTGGTAACACAAGGGTTAAGTTGTACGCATTTTGTCATTAATATAAAATATTATTTGCTTTAAAGTATTTTAGTGCCGCTCATCGCCTCATCGCAATCAAATAATAAACAGCTACATGGATATGCCATAGTATGGTGAAAACGTTTGCAATAATTATACCGACAGTGTATTTTATTTTTGAAAATTCGGTGTATATATGTTACGGTCAATGATGATAATTCGGCCATTAACGTCAATGCCCGGACAATAACATCAATGACCATGCCTTTGGGCAAAGTTAACATTTAAAATTTCATATATAGTTTTTACATCATTGTCCGGGTAATGACGTCATTGCCCAATACAAAATGGGCAATGATGAAACTATCATTTTAAATATCATTTTAAATGTTTGTAGATGTGGACTTACTGATGAAGAAATTAATGTTGCCAAATTAGCAAAAAGCAAAAGCAAAATGAATGCAAAAATAAGCATTACAAGTAGAATGAGTTAGTGATAGTTCAATATCAATCTATATATATTATGTGAAAAGCAATGCAAAATCTCCTTTTTAATTAAGTTTTCTTTGTATATATTCTTTAGATCTTTTTTTTTTTTTAATAATTTGAATATGGTATTTTTCACATTGCCATGCAAAAAATTAATTTTGAATGAATATTTAAATATTATTATGTAAGAAACATGCAGTATCACACAATTATATTAACTTTATTTAAATTTCAATTTAAATAAACTAATTATAAGCTCCAAATAAAGCTATTACTTTAAATGAGGTTTGCGGTTTCCTCAACCGGCTCTAAAAGTATAACTTATTTAATATTAAGACAAATATAATAATTCATTTAGTTACAGGCATTGAATTAGAAAATAAAGAGTAATTGAAAATCTTAATATATTATGTGCATATTTTGTGCTGATTAGAGAACATCTGTAGCAGTTGGTGGCGGATAGAATTCAAATTCATTTGGAATTGAAAAATTTTACTCTTAGCTTAGGACTTAGTCATACAGTAATCATAGAATAAAGTAAATAAATCTTAAATTCAAATTCAAGCATCCTATCGTATTGTGTTGAAAATATTTCAAAATTCAATTTATATTCAAGAAAAAATAATGCAAATAATGTAATATAGTGAATAAAATTGTGTTTATTTGTAATATGAAAATTGTGCAAAACAGATTGAGAAGATCTTTCAAATCGTACACCAGTATGAATATTATTAACAAAATACCTCATGCATCATCCAAAAGCAAGCATGGAACAAATCACATTAGCACTCAATCTCATATTAGATATTATAGCATTTATATGTATAAATATTATATAATAGTATAATATAAAGCAATACTAATATTCGTATTTTAGGAAAACAAAAACATACACTTGATTGGGAATCAAACACTCTAACAGCGATACGAATCAATTAAATAAATAAACCAAGTTAGTAATCACTCAAATTTTTAATTTGTTATACCATGAATTTGAATTGCTGTTGTCTGATTGGTTACTTGGTTAATTTATCAAATAGATTCGTTATCTTAGAAATATTTCCAGGTGAAGAAATCGGGCATAATAGCAGTCAATAAAACAGCATAATATTTTAATCTCTGCCATGATTTACCTTTATAATTTGAGGTTGTCCCAAACACTAATTTTTAATTTTAAAAATATTTAGTTTTATTTTAATCTTTATTGTCCATTATTATTGCCATATCATTTGATGGTCATGAATCAAATGGTTCAATAATTCAACATGGTTCAAAACCAAAACCTTTAGTAACTAAATAATTTACACAATGTATAATACCAAATCAAATCATGAAATTAAACAAATGTAACCTATTATAGAGCCCAGGCTTTGGCTAAAACCAAAGACGTCAATATATAAAAGATCACAATTTTTTACTAGGCGCAAACCAACAGATTGTAAATTAAGAAAACGAAATGCTATTCATTGTATATTTTATTTTTATTTCTTTGTAAAAACAATTTAATATTGTAGGCATCTTTTATAATTTAATCATTGAAGTTTAACCTGATTAAATAATTACGGTATCCGCTGAATTTGACAGTTTTTAAAAATTGATTTGAAAATGGTTTAACATGTAATTTAGCAATAGAAATGAAAGTAGTGATACCTTTTAGATCCGGGGTATAACTCTACCATTGTAGATTAATTACTATAAACTGCAGATTTACTTCAAATTAGTAAATATTCTAAAATTAACAAATTTACCATAATATTATTATATTGTGTTAATATAATATTTTACAATAATTCTAAGGGATATTTCTTTACCGCATTATATATTTAAAAATTTTAAAATATATTATTTATTACATACTTTAATTTCAAAAGTATCTAAGTACCTATTATTTAACAAGTTTTTTTAAAAACGTCACAATAAATAAATAATTAAAATTTTAGATATTAATTGAAATGATTTCGAAAAAAAAAATATTGGAAACATTTTACATAAATGTACGTAGGTACATAACAATATTGAAATTTTTTAATTAAGTAAAACAACATCGAAATCGAAACAAATCTTGATATACTTATGTACATACATAATATTGTATACCTAAAATATTATAATATTATAAATGGTATAATGGTATAATTCGATTATTACAAACAGACCACACTATAACAATTTCTGAATTGCAATGATGAGATACAAATTTTACATACGTACCTACATGAATAAACGACGGAAAATGTTAAAAAAAATTATTAAATCTTTCTAAAACATAGACTGAATAAAAATCAATGACAGTGAACCCATTAACCTGTTTTAAATCGTTAGTTAAAACAAAAAATAATAATTTACAATATATCAATAATTTTAGTGTCGTTTATAACAGTGACAATCAAGCAGTTGAATAAATTATGCAATTTTTTTTAAAATTATATATTGAGGTGCATTTTTCAAATTTTTTTAATATATCCTATTAATATCTACACCGACTAACTTTTATTTTAAAATCCAAATAATTTTATCCATGGAAACTAATAATTTTTTTATCTTAACTCAGGTGTCCGGCTATATCGCTTGATTTAGCGTTTCTTTAAATTTTCTACCAATTTCATCTATAATTTTTCTTATCTTCCAATTTACACTTGTCTACTACACTCACAATTATTTTTTTTATCTGAATTCAAATTAAATACGTTTATATAGCAAACAATTTTTAATTTCCTCAATAATTTAAATTTTAGAATTCAAAAATCAAAAGCTAAAAATTATACTTCTGTCTTCTTCGATGAAAAAGCCCCTTCTCCTCTGCTAGTTGGTGTTAGGTTCACTACTCGCGGAAATTTCAAAAATAAATAAAATTTTGGCAATATATATATCAAAATTATTTGGTACTTCTTCGTAAATACAACAAATTTACTAATTGCTCCTTTTCATTTATAAACGAAGACGACGAGAATATTATTTGAATAAATGCAAATAGTTTTGTTTCATTTGCGAAGAAGTACCAGATAATTTTGTAATATAACAAATAAATTCGCATACAGCAGATTATAAAATATAATAAAATTATACTTTAGTGTCCTGTAAGTTTGAAAATTTATTAAATGACATCAAGTTAAAATGTTTTGACCTCTCTTTGAGCAATAAATATCTAGAAGAAACTGAAAAAAAATTGTGTGATCAACTTTAACAATATTTTCAAGCAATTCTGATATTTACCCCATCACGAATATCAGCCTAAATTAATCAATTCATGTTTCAAGCATTTAGATTTTAAAATTTAAAACTAGAAAATATTTTAGCAAATTCTTCTCTTGCCATAAAACAACAGTGGTAAATTAAATTAATTGATATTAATTTATAACTTTAACGCCATACGTTATATGAATATTAAAAATATTTTATCGAACAATTTTTTATTGACTATGTTTATTAATCAAAAAGAGAACAATACCTCAATAGACCTGATTTAATGACGTGTATGATGTGATTACTTATAAAGTCAACCACCCACGAAGTAACCTTTCACCTTAATTTTCATTGCAATATGTTACTTCGATTGTTGCCGTTTATTATAATATCGTTGTAGATTCATTAATTACTTAATTTACGAAAATTTCCATTATTAGATCAGATAAAAAGTTGGTTTGATTGATAGTATGAATTACTTCAAACATTGGCTATCCACATAATCAAGATTAAAGTTAGTAGCTCGGCGGTCAATAATAGAAAAGAAATTAAAACTTAATACAAGTTAACAACACATCGCAACAGCTTTTTATCATCCTCAGTTAAAATGTGGTCAAGAAGCATTTATAATCTGATTACAACAATCTAGGAGGCACGAGTACACAAAAGCCCAAACACTTCACAATCGGCTTTTACGCTTCCAGGATTTCTTTGACTATAACCATGAAGTGTGGCATAAAACTCGACGAATTTGTGAAAAATAACCGACATTTGTATTTCAAGAGGCTTGCTCTTTTGTATACCATTTTATTGTGTTATTTTGGACAAAGTTATATATTTCCAAGTGACAAGAAATATCTACCTTTGTAACTTAAATTTCGATTTAGGGTTTCATTTAGTACTTTGTCAACTCTAAAGAAATCCAAACATACTATACTATAACTTTTTCTGAAAATTAATACGATAGCTATTAATCTGGTTTGCGGTAAAATTAAAAAGAATAAAATCTCAATATATTCAGCAATTCGTTTTTATTATAAAAATATTCAAATAAGTGTACTAATTATGGAAGATATAATTAGCATTAAATGCATATTTATAAATTTTTAGTAATAATTTTAAAATAGAGTCTTATGACACTTGGTATCATTTATGGTATACATTTTTGACCCGTATACAATGAATCCAAAGATACGTTGTTCGGTCAATAATAAAGTCTATAAGTCACCTTTTTGACTGACAGGTGTTGGATTCTCAAGATACGACTCTCGACTATAGAAAACGTGTAGCATACAACATAAATATATTTTGATAAATGATACAGCCTCTTATATAAACCGTTTTTAAATTCCTATACCGAGAGACCACGTTAATGACGCGGATTTATTTCTACAATTAATTAGGATGTTTCAATGTTGACACCTTTAAATTGCATTTCGTATTATTTAATTACATGTTTAAATTTACAAATTTTTGTATATTTTTGAATCTCTAAATACGCAATACTAATTAAATTCTTTTTATGTAAAATATATTTGAAATTCAAATAGATCGGATTTTTAGTATATCATCAATTTCATAAACGTAGATATAGCATACAGCTAGCATATAATATTGAATTGTTAAATTAATACAACGTTTATAAATTAATCTAAATGATTTTTAAAACGATTATCAAAGAAATAAATCTTAACAGTCGATTGAAATATTAGCATCTGACCAAATAATTTATGATAATAAAGAACAATGAAAACTAATAGTATTCATGTAAAATGCATGGAACGTTATAAAATAGCTTAGCACAACCATCTGTTTTATAATTTGTGTTCAAATTAATTAAATTCAATACAATTAAAACGTGTAATACAAATCGACAGTTACGTAATAATAATAATCTACTATTTTAATTATAAATTAATATTTATTTGCTTTTGCATTACAAGTAACGTTCTGACTTCTGAGGTAACAAATACCTGAACTGAATCTGCAACTACATGCAATCATTAAATAGCTAACAGGGTCTCTTAGGGGGTAACAAGCCTGTAAACATTAGGGGCTAGAGATTTCATATACTAAAACGTTCTTTTGTGTTTTATGTACTTCTTTTTGGTCAATGTAGTCATATATTTAACACAAGGGTGCATATAAAAATAGAAAGTTTCTGTGTGAATACTTGACTGGTTGGGTTAACAAAAACGCTATTGAAGCAATTCAAAAAATAACTTTGTTTCTTCAACAAAACCCAAATGCTTGATAAATAAAAAGTTTCCTCTATGCTATGTTTTTATTGATAACTGCAAATTTTGAGAACCGTAAGACTAAATTTTGTTTACTTTAATTTGAAAATGAAAAGGTTAATATAGTACCTACTTTGTATTATATAGGTATTTTAAAATATTATAATATTATATCAACTTGATCTTAAATTGATATTTTATGCAAAAATTATTTTAGTTATTTTGAATAACATCGACTTACATCTTGTATGCTGAATCTTGTTTTCTACACTGTATTTATATCCCGCCAGGGTAGGACTGCTCCATTGGGATATCAAAAAAACGGCAAAGAAAATATTTGATAATATAAATGTTGATATCGGATCCATATGGATAATTTACTACACTGAAGAAGTTGCATGATATGGATTACAGAAAAGCTAATATAAAATTGATGAAAATAGAGAACTCGTAAACACTATAAAAATTTATTTTATTCAATGGTATGCCGAGGATTTTCCTAATTACATATAATATGACATAATATCTACTATTTTTATAATACAATCCTGTAGAAATATGCAAATACCTCTTCATATATTATTTAAAAAAGCGATGAAAGTATAACAGGTAGGGCTTAATAATTACGTACAAAATTATAAAAAAAGGTAAATTTTATACCGTTTGATAAAAAGATAATATTATTATCTTTAAATAGAAAATAATTAAAACATTAATATAACATATTTTTGAAAATAAAATAAAATTAAATGGTTTACAAAATAAAAAATAGAAAAATTGTATCGTACATTTTTTCAGACAGTTTTCTCAGTGTAGTAATATTTTTTTTATAAAGAATAAAGGGTTTTAATTTTAATATTTATTAACACTAATCGACAGGCCGGTAGGAGTTTTATTGTAGTAGTAATAAGAAAAATTTGTCAAAAATATAGTAGGTACCCCAGATATAATCGGCATAGTGAAAGCAAACTTGAGATCAATCAAGTTAGTATATATTTAGATATTCAATTTTGACAAAAGGTATCCATATTTTCCCAGTTTTGGAGTTATAAAAGGTACATACTGTATTTTTCTTTGATATATTCTTTCTGACTTTTCCTGAGCAAATGTTAATATTTTCTTTCGGTATTTTTAAATTATCTATTACAATATTATAATATGCCAATGTTTATTAAGATTCTTATTAGAAATAGAGATATTATATTTTCATATAACTATGGGTAGAAAAATAAAAACAAAGTTTAAGAAACCCACAACCATCTTTTTGATTTTGATGTGTTGAGAAATGTAACTTAATAAATCATATTTAACTAAACAGAACTAAATTTAATATGTACGAGTAATTAGATTATCAAGATTGTGTGACTTAATAAAAGCCGCACTTAATTTTAATTTTATCTCGCCAATATTTTGTCATTTTAGTGTATTTATCTTCATGTAGGATATAAAGTTTATATAAAGGATATAAAGGATAAAAAATTGGTTACAGAAGCAAGAAAAGTATGTGATTCTTCGTTTATTATACTATAACGTATATATTGCTGTGATCTTCTCTTACATATTATCAATGTATAATTAATTTATCTACCTTTATCACATATGCTCAATTCAATCATTAAAGTCGCATCTTTAGTTATTTCGAAATTTTCACATTCTGTTCCTACTGATGAAACTTTCAACAATATTATTAATGTAATTCAAATCTTTAAAAGTCGCATAAATTTGAATTTCTTAATCAATATAATTATATATTAATTCAAAATTCATAATAATATTTAAACTAATTTCAAATTAATCTAAAAATCAAACTATAACAATCTATTTTGTAATATTATATTAGTAGTAAGTATCATTTCCATTTTCATTGACTTTTTTTTTATATCCAACTTAAAAATTTTAATATTTAATATTAAAATAATATTTTTAATATTTTTCCATGTCTTTCGAATTTTATAATATCCAATTTTCATACTTTCAAAAGTTTTCGTTCTATGCCTATCTGTACCGTACAAATTTTTAGTAATAAAATTACTTTTTTCAATTGTAATTGTTTTTTATTAAACATTCTTTTTCTTTCTGTTGCCGATCTCTTCTAGCTTTTGTTTTGTTATAACTTTGTTGTTTTAGATTAAACTCCAAAACTATTATATTAATCGATGGATATGTAATTTGTGATATGTGTATGTAAATCAAAGTTTAATAGGAGTATCATTTAAAAAATTCATTTAATAGAAAGTAAAGTTGTAAAGTTCCAGTTATTAAAATAATGAGTGAACTAGAAGATATTGTAAAAAAATTTAAAAGAAAATCAAGTCTTGAGGAATCACAATAAAATATCTGCATTTTACACTTTTTGAATTGGAAGGTAATATGTTATAGTGGTTAAAAAATTATATGAGCGATAGATACCAATGTTACATTGAGAAGAGTACATTATGGAGTGCCGCAAGGAAAGATTTTAGGATCGCTATTATTTTTAATTAATGATATTTAACAAAATTATAACATAAGAATAAAATCAAGTTGAATATAAAAAAGTTAAATGACAATTTATGTTTCCAAGTATGTATCTAACAAATTAAGAGCATCCGAAGAAGACAAGCACCTATGTCATCAAGCTTATGAATACTTAACGACGATTTTAAAAATAAATTATATAATCTTAATAATAAAAGGTTACAATACAGTCTAAGATTTGAAACTAAATACGTGAACCGCAATAATTCAATAAAAATTATTGATCTACATACATTTGAATACTTACTGTTTGATTTAAAATCCAGCAAAGGAATGACTGAGTACTGAATTTATCTCCAACACTTAACTGCGACTATAAACGTAAATTTATAGAAGAAATGTTCAATTCTTTATTGCTTTGTAAAAGTTTCGTGTATATTAATCCCCTAAAAAGCTGTACCGACAAGAGCTGAAGTTATTATGCGATTCCGTACACGTTTGAACAATTAAAATTGTTGGCAATTAATTTATTATCACAATTTTTTGTTACGTAAAAAATTCATATTTCACGGCATCATTTGTTCGTTTTCAAACTGTAAATAAGAAATTAAATAAAACGATATTTAAAAAATAGAGCTCTCAACTCTGCAGTACATTAACCTGTTTGTGGGGGGTGATGCACAGAGGTTACGGTGTTAATTAACTAATTTACAACAGCACCAGCATCAGCAATCCTTCACTATCAAACTCAGAGTTCTTTGATGTATAGATCAGCGGCAATGGATTTCCGTCGCTAGTCATCTACAAATTTATTATTTTAAACAGTGGGATACCTTTTAGTGCTTTTAACCTGTGTTAAATCAAGCCATAGTGTACCAGTTTAAAATTAAAAATACTTTTTTTTATAAATTATTAAAACATAGAGATTGCAAACTGTATAGAAGCACGCAAATTCAATTTAATTTTGTATCTTCCTAAACTGTCGGGTATTTTTCATCAATCAGAATTTTAAAAAAAGTATTCAAATTCAAGTTTTTGAAAAAAACTAGAAAGGATCAATATTGCCATTTCATGATTTAATTTCTAAAATTTTAAATATTAAGTTTTGGACATCTTCATATTATGTGAAAAATAAAACTTTATAAAATATTTAAAATAATTTTAATTCTTTTCTCGACTGAATGTCGCATGGGTATTTTATCCTTTGACATATCTACAACATATTTTTTTGTAATTTTTTCAATTGATTCCTAAATACGAACCTAACCTTTTGACTTTTTGTGATTGTGCTTGGTAGAATTTCGTGTCTACACACATTGTAGATATAACTGATTGCAATATCAACAATATTTAATTATTTTTATTAGTTTCTTGAAAAACTAGAATCTATATTTTCTTCCCCATAATTTAAAATATTATTTATATATTGTATTTTTTATTTATATTTCGTAAAAATTACACTTTCCTAAAACCAATTCATGGGATCCAACCTTACGCACCATTCCCAGAGTATACCTACATATTATTATTTATATACTAATCATTGTGTAGCATAACTACTAATATATTACATTTTTTTATCAATTTGTATCAATAAAAGTTTTAAGGAACTATAAGTACCTACCTAAAATCATATGGTATGGACATACCATACATACATATAGTAGTCACAGTACATACATATATAATATGTACATATATCTATGTTGTATAATATATCAATGTTAAGTTGTTATATTTATCTGGTATCTACCTACAATCATTCTGGATAAAATATTGAAACTGCGCTCTATGGCAGATCATAAGGTTAAATTATAATAATATAAAGGATCACACCCTTGTACAGTCAATATGTTCAAAAGTAGGAAATAATAGCCTGCGCTATTCACAATGGGTGTCATGTCAAATGGAGGGTAAAACCTTACTTATATGCTTTGCGGTTATACATGGTAGTAAAAGAGAAGTCAACACGCATCATTACTCTTAACGGATTTACACCGGAGTACTAAGTTTTTGTGGATTTTTGAAAAATATTATTGACAACCATTTTATATACCTACCAATATTATAGTCAGAATATTATAAAATAATTTTATTTCTAAATGATACTTATAAATTTACAATATAAATGGTAATATTGTTTCTTTGAACTATATAAATTGAAGATATAGATCAATTTTTTACAGCTCCACAAACTATAATGGAATTAAAATTACAACAAATGATGTTAACACTAATAAATAATCTTTACGATTATTACTTGTAAAAACTTCAAAATTGGCAATAAAAGTAAACATTAAATACATTTATGCGTTTTTCCATATTTAGAAGCCCAAACGTTTTGCTTCATTGGTAGTAATGTATAATTTATGTCATATTTGTGCAATGTAAAATAAATTAATATCATCCAGTTAAAAATTAAAACAAATGCAAATGTAATATTGTTTATAACTTTTTTATCGTTTTACAAATGGATATTTCTATGAGTTTTAATCCAGACCTGCTTCATTTGCATATGTCACACCGAAGTCGATAGAATACAGATTGATTGAGTCTCGGTGTATATAAACCTATTAGCAGGGTGTGCCGTTAAAATTTAAACCTAACACATCTAACTGTTATGTGTCAGGAAAACCGATGCACTTTAGCAAATGCAACCAAAATTTAAATTTTATATTGTGGTATATCAAATATGTTTGTTACACTGCCATTTCGGCGTCTATATTGTAACTTATATTTGTTAAATAATATTTACTTATAATTAAAAAAAAACACAATTATTATTACAAATAAAACATAATATTGCCAAAAGCAGCTATTTTGAAAATGTTCCTAACAGTGGCATTGACGTTATGGATTACGACAATATTATATTGGCGCAATTAGAAAAGGTGGATTCTCCTTTCAAAATTAGTCAAACCATTACGTTTAATTATGGTATAGGTACCATCCGTTGTTCATAAATATCATATGGGTGAAATACAAGAAATCACCAAAGCGTAGCCATTAAAATTGGCCGTTAATTGTATCAGTTGCGGTCGGATGCGCTTTTAAATTAATAATAATTCAGCTTTGAATTGTCAGATTTACATTTTGTACAAATCTTTTGTTATTAAAATATTGAAAGAATGGAATTTAGTAATCAACTCCAGAATAATACGTTTCTCATATCTACCTATCTTTTTTAATCTTTTTAAGTGATGGTTTGGTGTGACCGATGATAGTTCAATCTCAGACACTCTAATGGTAAATATTGGATTTATTTAGATAAATTTTGCCATTTAAGAAGTCAAGGTTAAAAAGGAGAAAAAAATTAGTCACAGCCAAATGATTAATGGGTAGATACACTTAGGTTGCGCTAAGTATTAAGAAAATAAATAAACTTGAACTACGTACGTATAATATTATGTGCATGCAATATTTAAATATTAAAGCAGGACTGTTGCAAATATAAATCAAATGAAAATAAACAAAAAAATTATTATTTTTGTTATTAATTTAGTATTAATCAAATAATAATTGACATTTTAATGTTGATATAGTCCGCAGTTATCCTTGATACACATTTTAGCACTGAAATGTGTCAACGTGTATTCACAGGCATTTTTAAGTTCTAATTAATTATAGCTTCATTTGAAACGAAGACCTTCATTTTTTCTTTATTCAAAAGGTTTCAAGCGAATAGAACAAAACCAAATCAAATTCTTCCTAACCATCATGATGATCAAATGGAGATATTTTAATCAGATAGATAGCAGCTGATAAAACAGTTTTGTTGTAGGTACCACGAAGAAAGCATGTGTATGTCACATTTTAACTTCATAATAAATTATTTCATTAATACTTATGAATTTTTACAAATAACAAAACGGATCGCATGTTAAATTAATTTTAAGTAGCCCACCTGTGGTTTTAACATTTTCAAGTTAAGTTTCCTCCTTTGATGTTTGTAGTTTGACAAACAATAAATAAAATTACGTATGAACATACATAGCTATTTGTAATTGATATTCCCGACCAACCTACAAACTTAACAATACACTTTGGTTTGGTATTGGATATTAGCATAGATAGACGTACAATAATAAATCTAATAGAATGTGACATGTACGAATATGGAAAGTGTGAACAGTCAGCTGCCGCCTCTGGCTGAGATTGGATCAAGGGGGGTCTTTTGTGTGTTAACTGCAGGGGCCGAGCCCTTGGGCGGGATTTTACATAAGTTATATCGCCTAGTTCTTGCTTAACATTCTGCCAAATTGTTTCTATATAATAACTAAAAGGATTAAATAATACCACTAGGAAGAATTATGTTCCATGGTTATACTTATGCAGCATTAATAGCCATAATGTGAAGCAAGATGATTTACTAACGCCAGTTATTTATAAAATTTTCATATTGAAATTCAAGTTATGGTTGTTTCATAAGCCTATAGAAAAATTCCTGATTTTTTACTAAATTTATATCTTATCGGCTTCAACCAAAAATTCAAAAAGAAAGCCTGAACATTTTCTTTCGCAATTTTATGTCAACAGAATTATTTTGCGTGATATCTAGAACAGACGAAATCTACACTTCCTCTGTTAGCTAGCCCGTGAAAAAATTAAAATGTTACCAATAACTTTTCGATGTTAATCCGGTAGAAACTTCAATCTTGATTAAGATATTATTTTATATCAAAATATTATTTTGCAACCTGTTGTCGGTAGCGATATCACCAAAGGATTATGTTGTATTGATAATATGTAAAAAAGACAAAATAGAAAATATACACTTCATCTGTTGACTGACCCGTGAAGAATCGAAATGTTCCCAACGATTTTCTGATGTTTAATCAGATAGAAGCTTCAATAGAATAATCTTGATTAAGTTATTATATACTAGAAACTTTTGCACTGATGGTACTAATATATTACTACTTTTTTTTTAACAAAACAAATAATTTTAATATTTTGATAACATAAACTAATTCGATTTAAAATAATTGGAGCAGGTATTTACTTTTATTATTCTTGCGCAGGTAATTTTTTTTTTATAAATTATTTAATTATTCAAATGATTGGTTTGTAATATCACATAGGCAGAAAATTTTTAATTAAAAATAACTTTTAGTATACACAGCCACAAATTCCATAAATCAATAGGTATCTGAAACCCTGAATGCTATTACCTCACACTGAGTTTTATTCCAGTCTTATTAGCTGTAATATTAATTTTTCCGGTTCTATTATTCCCGCGATATAATTATAAATTAATTTAAAATTCCATGTACTATACTACCAATTATTTATAACCCATATAAGCATAGTTATTGATTTTAAACAACACTTAAAAAATGTTAAATGTATTCAATTTTAATTTTTAGATTTATTAATTCAAATCTTAAGCTGTTATAAGTAAAGATTTGCAGAATTTATGAATGTTAAATCTAACCATTATAAAATTCTGAAGAAACCGAAACAAATAAATTTTATTAGGTATAAAAAAATAAATAAATAAAACGAATAAAAATTTGTTGCTCTTGAACACAATGAAAGGAATCCATGTGGAATTTTCGAAGTTCATTTATCATATTTTATTCTAGTGGCGGTGTTGGTGTTTGTTCTTTACCCATATGTTTTGTGATTTCTATCTTCCACCTCTATTGTAATGTACAAGACAAACTTAAGTGTTGCTTATAATAAATTACCCTTTAATTTTTTATAATAAAATTGCAACAAAGTAATAAAAAAATTAAATAATAATGTGCAGAATTTTAACAAGTTGCTTAGAAATGCAACGTGATGATTTTTTACGTACATATTAACAATAATTTATAATAGAGCGCTTTTCCAATCAGGAGTCAGAAGAAGAACTAACATTTCGATAGACCCCATAAGCATGTTGAGGATTGAACCTCACGTTATAAACCTTACAGTTACAGCATTTCGATCAGTTCAGTTTTTCTAGAAAAAATTAATTGGAATAAGGAAAACGATATTATTACTATTGTATATTTCCAATTGTTGTTCAAGATATTAATGTTTGTTATATCCTGCGGATCGAGTTTTTTTAAAAAAAATTTCTTAGGTGTTAGATCTTCAAAATCAAAATTGCAATTTTTTTAAGGTCATGTCGCTTTGGAATGTCTGAAAAAAGATTTATGCATGGTCCTCATATTATAAATCAATCGTTATAAATAAAGCCTTCCTTTTTAGTTGACCAAAAAAAGCTAATATACTTGTAGAATTTCTTCTATTTCTTTTTGAGTTTTGGATACTTAAACCCTACTCTAATTTTTTTTTATTATTTGCGTATACTATCTTAGATGCCTATCTAGAAAATAATAAACTATGAGCTTATGAAAATTAATACTTACTAAATTAAAATTTTCTTAGTTTGTTAGTTTTTAAAAATGATCTACTGCAAATCTGACAATAATTCCGTAGATAGATAGTATTACACCGGTTGGAGCAGCTTGGTTTTCTGCAATACCGCGTCGGAGAAGCGAAGGAAGGTTCTAAAATCTTCCGTGGGTACGGTGCTTAATTTAGAGATACCAGGTAAACTTAAGGTTTCTTTCAGTAAATGTGGAAATTAAACAGCTCAAAAATAATTTTACCAAAAAAATTAAGATAACAGTTTCTAATAACACAACCTATCGTGAGTTTCTAGTGCTATTTTCCTCAAATACAATTCGAGTTTTTCTTTGACATGAAGTATTTCTATGTCATCGACTTCCAGCGATGGCGCTGTATATTCCAAGACGGAAAATAATAGGCATCAAAAACAAAATCGAAATGGTCAATATTATACTGGTTATCTTGTACATGTTTATTTGTACCGTACATCTAGGAAGGTGTATACTTAATTGGTAATTTGCAAATAAAAAGTAAAATTAATAAATAGCTGTCAATCAAAAACGAAGAACAGCAGTATCAAAAATGTATAAAAAACATCGAACTGCATCTATTGATGATCGGAATGCAATTGCCGCAGGTGAGCCTTAATAAGATAAACAAAGAACAGCATACCAACTGTCTTACCATCTTCTTTCATTTTTAAAATAAAATTTCCAAGAGTAAAATAATTGAACTCCATCGATATAATTGTAATTCTTAAATTATTGCTAACTAGAAAAGCAAGATGAACAATTTGAATTGCTATCAAATTTTGTAAAATTTAAAAATTACTTTTGAACTAATTAGAGAAAACAAATATTATTATATAAAAAAATCAATAATTTTTTTGTATATTTGTATATTGGGCTCCAAAAGTATGCAGTAAATTATTTTAAAAATCTTTGATATCCTATATAACATGCTTTTTCGTCATATTCATGTCTACCTCGAAATCGATCAATGGTTTTTGTTGGTTCTCATTGACAGACAAATTTACGCTCTCTATTCTCTAAAACATTTTTGCTTCTTTACTATGTCTTTTGTATACTCTTACTTAATAATATGCCGACGGAAATATTATAAATTTACAGTATTTTTTCATTTTAAACTATTTCTTTTTTGTGTAACTTTGGTTCATGCCAGAAGACTTAGAATGCAATTATGGGTAATGAGTTTGATTTATCTGCATGCTTTCTGTTCTAGCCATTTCATAATAAATCGATGCGCTGTTATGCAAACATCGCTACGAAGGTAATGCCAGAAAGCTCTGGCACTGTTTTTTCGAGCGTAACAAAGATTTGCCAACTTCGGAATCCGACCATTCCAATTTATTATTTTGTTTGCATTATCTCACATTCTCATATCTTTTTACTATTGTACGAGAACGAAGTTACGTATTGGTAGATTGTGTTTTTATTTATTATACATAATAATATCATCTTAATGAAACTCGCGACTTTCGCTCACCGTCAGAGATAGCCATTGAAGAGCAGGAAAATTGCTATAGTTAACACTCGTTCACAACGAAATTGCACAAAACATTAACCAAAAATTGTTGGTTTCATCAAAATAATATAATTTGCCTTTGAGACTTCTAAGAGTCTCTGAACGATTCCCAATGAATAATGCTGCTATGTAGATGTATTTCTTCATTTTGGTGTTGATATTTATATTTATTTCAATTTATGCTAAAACTTATTCTAACTAGAAACTTGTACTGTACCAACAGATCTAGAATTTTGCTGTTTACTTTATAAAATTGTACTGGATATATCGACTGAATTTGTTATGGTATATGATTTTATTAACTACGATGAAACTTTATAAATAGCTTTGCTTCATTGTATATTGAGATCTAATTTATAGTACTACTTCCGATTGTTTGTTTAAACTTTTCTTTTAGTTTTTGAGAAAACTTCATTTTATTGTATCTTCTGGAAGGTATAATTTTATTCTACTTATTCTATGTCAATTGTTTTATTATCACACCGACATTGATTTCTCAAAACATGTAATTTTCTATATTAAAATTTCCCATATTATGTTGGGATCATTGCATTGGTATTAATTGGATGGTTCAAATGCTCTTGCAAACATAGAATAAATTTGACTTATACCCACCGAGATAAAAAGTGTTAACTAGGTACCTTAAATGTTTTTTTATACCCATATTGATATGCAATTGATATCAATCTTGAAAGAAAAATTGATTTACTATGCTGTATTTTCCTCGGGCATAGTGCGTGTCATTTGGTATAATTCTTTATTATAATAAAAATTAATGAAATGAATTACTGTAAGTATTTTAAAATAAAATTATATTAGACGGTAATTCTTAAACAAATCTGATTACTATTATGATTGCAGTCACGTTATTTTAATGTATCTCCTCTAATGTTACTAAAGCACGTAAAGTGTGTATAAGTAGGTAGATGATAAATAATCAAATAATTTTAATATATTTTTTAAATATCCTAATGTAGGTATATCATGGTGTATAGCACATATACTAGGTAACTTTATAATAACATAAGCTACGATCTGCCGACACATTTTTCACGCTTTCTGCTGTCCATAGAAGAGTAATAATTTATCGTGAAACGGTATGGTAGTGGACCGACACTATGGGGGGTTAAGACAGCAGGAGTTCGCGTTCTTACTCGTGAAGTAGCCCCTCGTGTCCCCAAGGGGGCCATTCACACTACCCCAATACGATTATGAGTATATTACATGTTGTTTATATTTTATTATTTACATACCTATAAGTATACAAATGAGTAAAACAGACGGAACTAATAAGCAATTTCCTCATTTGAAAATATTAATTGGTTATTTATGTATAAATACATGTGTGATGGGTATAGTACAAATTAATAAACAAAATTGCTTTTATAAGATTTACAGTGTCTGCTTCTGAAAACCGTCGTTATTATGAATTACCTACACTCGTATAAAAAAGTCTATCCTTATTTGTAAAATTAAAATTTAACATCATAATACATGATTTATTTTTAATTATTAAAATTAAATAATTTTATCGAGTGTTCGCATAGGAAGCTAAATGAAGAAATCGCGAAATGTTTAAGTTCCCGAGATTTTTATTAACGTTAAGCCGTTAACTAGCAAGACATATGATATCAATTTATATCTATCGCTGAAGAAACGTAAGAGATGAGTTTGATAATGGCCAAGATTAATAACTTTATTTGTTATATTAAATATAGGCAATTTAAACATCTTCTATAGGATAAATAAGATATAGTTATTCAAATCCTTAAATAGCTACCACAAAAAAAACTATTAGTTGGGTGTCTACTTAGAATTCGTAATTCAAATTTAAACAAAATTAATCAAAAAAAGCATAAACACTGATTTTTCACATAATTAATTTAGCTAATAAGCTTACATTATAATTTGATATTCGGAACTATGATATTTTGATAAACAACTAAATTAAGAAGTCTTCTTGACTCACTCTTAATTAAATATACCCACAGTGACATGGGTACACCCCGGGCAACATTTTATTCTTGAACGCAAAGTTGATATTATGTATTTTCTTAATTATTTATTGTATTTTAACGCAATAGAAAAAGCTCGTGATTGCCCAAATATTATATTATGCAAATAAAAATAATTAATAAGTAAGGATTACTATAAACTTCATTACGAAATTGAAGTAGGCAATCTTGGCGAATGAAATTTATAATTAAGTAACGGAAATACATTTCTGAAGCTGCATTCGCAACCGAAATTAGTCAATATCTAGATGTTAATTTATCCACACAATATTTAAACAAAAATTTTACAATAGCAAGTTTTTTTTGACAATCATTTGTTGTAACTTAGAAAAGTGTAGTAATTTCTAGTAATCAAAGATTAAGGTGTCGTTCACATTTACTTAAGATAACGTTAAAACTTAACGCGAAGTTGAACTTCAATGAATTGAATGTACTTATCCGATCACGGCATTTCAATTTTAAAATTTTTTAGATATTAAAAAAAAACTATATAAGATAAGCAATGGAAAATCCATAGGTAGATATATGCAGTGAATTTCTTTATTAATACTATGATATTCTCATGAAAAGGTACAATGAATTTTTGCTTATTTATTTTTATCGTATTTTTTATTTTATTAAGATGAGATATTGGTACTATATCATTGAACCCCATCTTGCAGCAACAATTTTTAAGCAGCAAATTTATAAAATCTTCCCTTCGTAGAAAATATCAAAATCTAATTTTTATTAGAAAGATGATGGCAGGCAGCTGTCATCGGAACTAGGAATACTTAGTTGATAGAACAGAGCAAATAATAATGTAAAGTTTAAAAACAGCTTTGAATTTGATCGAAAAGATTAAAATTAATATGTGGTACCTTCTAAGTTTTACAAAATGTTGGAATACATGATATAAGTTCTACATTTTTTAATATAGAGTTGTACATTTAGTATTAGCATTAATATGTACTATGTATGTATAAAGTATAATACATATGTATACTACTATATTTGTTAAAAAAATTTCAGGTAAAGTTGTTTTATAGTGATTTTATTTTTAGTAATTTTAGTAAAGAAAATAACATAGAAAAGGTTATGATATATTACATTATAATATGTATAAAATTTAATATATGTATAATAATAGTATGTAGGTAGATAAATCGATATAGTAAAATATTATAATATAATGTATAATTTTAATTAACTTTTTATATAAAATTATTCAGATTTTATAAATAAATTCTTGAAGTTCGGAATTATCAATCTTATTGCAATGTACAATAATATAACTACTAATAATTTAATTTATTTTTGTTCTCCAATTTCTGCCAATATTGGTTATGAGTCAACTTTTTGTTTTCGATATAAGAAACCCAATTTCGATCATTCAAAAGCTTCTTCAGTATTTCTGTAGAGACTTATTTTCTAAATTTCACTGCACCCACGTAATACATCATCGGCGTATAAAAATAAATAAAATAATAAATACTAAAAAACGAAAGCATAATCAGATCCAACCGTATTGAATAAAAAATAGTCATATAACACCTAATTAACACCGCCCATGTTTATAAGCCGATTTCATTATGCAAAATACATTTAAAACATGATCAATTTAGTAAAATAGATGTAAATTACGAAGCATGAAGCATATGAATCCATAATAATATACGGCATAGCTTATCTTTTTTAAAAACGGAATTAAAATACCAAATATGAATAGCTACAACATACACAAATTCTAAATGGTTTTGTGGATAACAATATTATTATGATCATTTATTTACTACACCACATTACACTTCAACGCTTGAGAATATAATAGTATTGAAGAATTATAGAAAATTCGATTCCAGTAGAAACCAATAGGTATAACTCAACCTGGAACAAATTCCTAACCTCGTCCTCTCAAGATTGATTTTATTATCAAGTATTGCTATTGCAATAGATTAGGTATACATAGTACCTAACTAACATAATATAACATATTTTTGAAATTATTAAAAATATTTATATTGACGTTGCCATGAAATATTATTAACTTATAGAATAATAATAATAATAGTAAAGACAACTAAGTTAATTACTTTAGTATAGATAGATAGACAATTTACTTAGTTAGGGTCATTAAAGATCTCACGTACACGTATTTATCACGTTTAAATACACCTAAACAATTATATTATTGATAGGCTACATTTTTCAACTCATTCATAATATTGCATAAATTTTTTAAACTCAATTAACCAAACTTTTAATTATAATATTCTATATAGGCATACCGACGACAAACTTGCAGAATTTCTTTTTCTGCTGAGAGGTAAAACCTGCTTTAGTAAGTTTCAATTTTTCTTCAGCAGTAACCGTTACCACCTATATTATATTATCTATATTAAAATTGCTATATTGTAAATTATTAGATATTGTACAAAAAATTTAAATTATTCCTCAAAAGATTGAACTTATTATGTTTTAACTATATGCTCAACTTTTATATATTGTGTAGATAATATGCTACAATGCAATATACTTATAGATGATAATATTAATTATAATGGTACTTACATTATTCGGTGTATATTTTATATAAATATATATTTCATTCATATTCCCTGAAGGTACCGGGGTAGGGTTAAGAACTAAATTACATATGGGTGCAACAGGAAAGTTTATAAGATTCTAATGTACTCATTAAAATTGTATTGTTGATATACTATTGACTTACTATTAATCTTGATATAAGAGAGTCAAAAAGAGTTATAACTAGGACAAGACGACAGTTCCTTTGAAAATGTAAGGAGTTATTGTATATATACTATATATGTATATTATATATTTGAGAACTGACATCATATCCTTTAAGTTTAACCCGTACGTCGTACCATAAAGTTAAAAAAAAGTTACAATATAAAAGTCAACCTTCTTGTTGAAATGTCACTTTGAAACGAGTAGGTATACTTATTGCCAGTTAAAAAATTCAAGTACCTCAACTAAAGAATGAACTCAGTCAGTCAACCTCTCAAAAGACACTACAAGTCCTCAAGGCCCGATCGTGTTTATTTATGTTACAGCTTAATCCAAATATTATAGATGATGCAAGTTATAAATGTTGTTTTTTTAAGTTTCCTTTACATTTTAATGCTATAACTAAGGAATTTCAATTTATAATTTATGTAAATTTAAAGCAGCTACCTATTACTTATACTTAACAATTCAAGAAGTATTTTTCTATTAGGTACACTACAGCAAAACAAATTTTTTGCCGAAGTAGCTATATATGCATGGGAAAAAGAAATCACTTGAAGACTTGATCATTATTTTGAGCTATTGCATTACTTTTAAAATTTTTAAAATTGATCTAGTGCTGCAATTTGTATTGATCACAGATCGACTCACCTTCATTTTTTGTTTGAGGTCTCACTGCTTTTCACTATCAAAAAATTTCACGAAAATTTTTAAAACTGTTCCAATCCAATTATTACGTTAAACACTTGAAGTTAATTTCATAAACACGATTAATTGGTAAAACTATCCCATAATCATGTAACACCGGCGAGTGGGAGCTTTTATAGTATTAAATAATAGGAAATCTTCTAAAATTCGGTTGTTTATCACTTTTGTGTAATTGAAATCTCTGAGCTTAAAAGTTCGACTGTTAACTGAACAAGCGTGCGCACAAGACTGACTGAGTGATACTACAAATCTTCTTTCTCTATTGAAATCCAATACTCCGATGGACTATACTATTGGTAGATTCTGAAAAAGAGGGCACACACAGTGTTAATAAAATAGGCGGTCACGGTTTATACCAACGCCTTTTTATCTACCATTTCACCGTATTGCATTATTGTGTCACACATGCACCTTTTATTGTGTCAAATTTGCCGATAAAAGTTAAAGGATATGCTACTTAATTTTAGTGATCAAAATCCAAATAAATTATCTTGTGGATCAAACTGAAAAAGAAGTTGCACTATTATGAATAGTACCAGTTATTTAATATTCAGGTATATTATACACCTCAGAAAACACTCATTAATTTTTGAAATTTAAAGTGACAAATTAATATTTAAATGAACCACAGCAGCGGATTGGTGTGATCGCTGGTTGAGTTACTGAGCGGAATTTCCGGGTTTAAATAACGGGGTTCATCAAATTTATTAGAAGTTTGGCTCTCTCGCATCATCGATATATTGATATGGATTTATTTTACTACTGAATTATAAAAGATACTATGTATAGCCAATAAAAATACCAATAACCTCGATAATACAAAAACAAACTAAATTTCCATAGATGCAATATTGGATTGGATTTACATTAAACTTTGATAATTTAAGTTTAAAAATAAAATATTCCTTAAAAGTATAATATATTTTGTATTATAATAATTTTATAATATATTGTAGTTTCCTCGACACTCGGCTCTTGGAGAAAACTACATAATATAATAATATGTAGTTGAGTATACTACCTGTAGACTTACGATTAGTATGTCTATAATATCATAATATTATTACTAACATATACCTAACGCTTTATATTAATATTAATTTTCATTATTATAATATAATTGCATTAGTAATAATAATAATAATATTATAGTATGCTCTAAGGTTGTAGACGTAAGAAAGTAAAAAGCGAATTATCTTTCAGACAGTTTGTGTCGCTATATTGTAAAATTAGTTCTAGTAAAGGTTATTCAGGTAAGTATAAATCACCATTAAACACACCTTTCCAATAATTTTGTTGTCATTGCACAATGTAGGTAATACTCACAATCAGTGTTCAACCTTTGGTTGTGTTAAGCATTGTGCTTTTGGTGCAATAACTATTGGCACATATTTTTTACAACATCAAGCAAGAAAATCAAAATATTCAGATAAGACCATCAGTCGCAGATGTACATTTGGTAGTTTTCCTTTGGATTCAATTTTATATACACAAACAAAGTTTCAACCCTTATAGCCTAACAATTAATTTACGATGTGGTGCCAAATGTTGACTGGTGGGGAATTACATCAAATAATCATCTTTAATATTTTACCAGGCCTGTAAATGTTCATTGCCCAACACCTAAGGTCGTTGACCTTTTCAGCAAACAGCATAATTAGAGATGTGATTTAAATCATAATAATAATATTAAAATATGTTCAAAAGTTTAGGCAAATATTAAAAGATAAAACCAGATAATTGTGTAAACTGCAAAATATTAAAAAAAAATTCGATTTCAAATTTTATATTTTTTTCATAATTTAATAAGATTGAATCATTACTAACTATGTGTTATTTTTATTATCAGATTATTCGGTTTGAATTCCAAAATTTTCCAAGCAGGAATCTTGTTATTATCTGCTAAACCAAAAGGGTAACATATAGGCTAGTTCCTATGGGACCTATGATCGTCCAAGTTCCACTTTATGTATTTGAATTATGATTATAATATTATGAAAACAAAATATAAAATAATGATAAAAATAATGTTGAATATTTTGACCGTGGGACAAGAGCCTTATAAAATATTAAGTCCTACCTATAACCTCACAAGGAATTCGTAGTTTTCTTTTTATCAGCAATACCATCAATGCTGCTATAAGACAATTTTACACCAAGAATTACTGCCTTGAATTGATCATATTGGCATCAAACCTTTGAAATCAAAAGGAAAGAAATCCTTTTGAAACTGTTTCAGTTCGCACCATCCCCAAAATAAAGAGTAGAATTCAAGGAATTTAAAATAATCTTGAACCACAGCATTGTAAAGCAAAAGTTTATAATACACATTTATTTAAAAAAAAATTATATATTTTTTTGAAACAATTCATGTTCAACTGGGCTCGTAGATAGCAATCACCTAATTTACGATGATTGGCATATTTGGAAAAACAATATTTGGATATTGTTGATGTAAATTAATCTGAAAATGTAAAACTAACCGGTCATTTTACATGCGAAACATATTTTACTTAAAATTATAACTTTTTGCGATCTAAAATTTTCTTTTATAATTAAATTTTCTTCAATATAATGTAATTTTAGCAAGTAATTTTACAACAATGTTGAATTTTACAGAATCAGGTGGTAATTGTACACTGCTGGTAGAAAACCTTCTTGACAGGTAAATTTACACATAAATTATTTACAATGAACCTGGTAAATAGAATTTTTGAAAAATTTATTAAAAAAATAGATACCTACACTTAATAGATGACGGAGAAATTAGGTGAATTTTCATTTAATTAAGAGAAATTATATGTTTTCTAAAAATATATTTATAGAACAATATATTATTATATTTATTGAAAACTTGAAAAAAATAGTTTTCATCGGACATATTGGAAAATTTAAATCTATGTTTAGCATCATCGAAGCAATAATTTGTTTCCGTTGAAGATTTCGGTTTAAATATAATAACTATGTTCAATTTTAATATATTTTTAATTAACTCTTCAACAATTCAAAGCATACGCACGCAATCCTAATAAATAAACTCCAAATATCAAAATTACACTTTATTTAGCAATTAAAATCAAAATTTTACCAGACGTAGAAATTCTTTCCTGAGGCTTAGTTTTCCATGTTCGGCATAAAGCTTTTTGGTTACCCCCGCTACGCGTGAAGTTCCTTTTAATTAATGCCAACATCTAATTAATTTTACAGTTATACAAATTGGTTTACATAAATTTTACAAACAAAATTTAAATTAGCACAAAACTACCCCTATCGTGTTAGGAACACGACAATATATAGAGATATATTATGTGGTTTGTATAGACCAGTGTTTCTTCGAATGTAGAACCCTTTGCCGTTTGGAAGGTAAGCGTACTAGAACCCGACAATCTTGTGTTGCGAGTAAAAACTTTGTTATGGGAACAATTTTTTTTTCAATTTGCTTGGCGGAATTTTTTTGCGGAACCCTTGGCAAGTTTTCATGAAACCCCAGGGTTCCGTGGAACACACTTTGAGAATCACTGGTATAGACTATAGAGAGTAGTTTTTGTTATTCATAAATCTGAAGATTGGTTATTATTAGGGACCGGATAAATAAGTTCGGTTTTTTGAAAAATAAGTGCTTAAAAAAGCAAGCTATTTTACAAAAATAAGTTCGATATAATTTATGTCAAAAAAAGCTTTGAAAAAGTTAACAATTGACACAAAAAAGGCAAAAAATTGCTGCTTAGACAGTATTATTCGAAAGAAATAAACAAAGCACTTTTGCACCTATTATTAAATTAAGTTAAAATATAAGGGGGTATTCCATGCTAAATCTGGCACTTTTTAGGTGGCCCCTTTCGATTTTTCTCAAAATTTTATATGTATTTGAGACCGATATAATACTCGCTCTTGATTTTTTTCAAAATTTTTTAACCATCCGTTTTCGAAATTTAATTTTTTTAAATGTTTCTAACATTGTGAGAGATGCACCTATCGGATCGTTTGTTTTGAAAGTATAAAAATAATAATATGAATTTGATGCAAATCATTGCGTTCACAGTTTATTTTTAGTTTAATGCAAAAAAAGTAGTATCTGGCAATACTAGATAAATAAAACGGAAAAGCTGACTGAAATCACTAGTTCAACATAATCAAATCTATTTAATTCAGTTAAAATAGAGCAGGTGGAAAAATCATATTTAAGGGTACGTTAATGATAAGAGCGAAGAAATTTCTTAGCTCTAACCGCTGTTCTATTGCTTTTGCCTTTGGCTTGCGCGCTGCTTCAACATAAACAGGAACATAATACTTCAACGTTTTGCTTTTCTCTGCTTCGCTAGTATCGCGGCTTTTTAGCGCTTATCATAGCTGGAACATAAACTTACCCTAAGTAGTTAACAAGAATTTAAATGGCAAATAAAATAACTACTAAATAAAATGAGCACTGAAATAAAATAATAAGCATAAGTAAAAGCAAAAAACAAAACGTTGCCGCTAAATTAATAAAAAATTAATTTTAAGTCAAAGTTAAAAATTTAAACTCGAAAATAAGTTCACAATAAGCACAAAAGTAGAAAATAAGCAAAAAATCGCAAAAAAAGCATGAAAAAATATACGTTGAAATACATCATTTTATGTAATTCTTCCAGATCTCAAATTTATTAAATTTATAAAAATCATAAATAAAATGGGTGCAATATTAAAATCAAAATGCTTTAAAAATGGAGTGATTAAATGAACAAAAATTGCAATCGGGAATTAAAAAAAAAAAAAAAATTGAACCCAGTTGTGTGGCGGAAAGTCTATACTGGCCGATTGAAATTCGGGAAACTGCTATTCGGCTCCTGCTATCCGCGTGGATACACCGCTGTGATCTCAAGTCCAAAATTGATTTGTGATCTATCAGAAGAACGACGGGAAATCGGACCATTAATATATTTCCTGTTCCTTCATCTTAACTTCAACTACGTTGATCGCCGCATCACAAAGTGTTTTAACACTGAAAAAAGAAGAATGAATAAATTAATACAAAAAAAAACTGATTGACGAAAAGAAAAATGCTGCGTTCACAGAGTAGTTTTCATTCTATTACTATGGTGATAAAAAAACACTTTGAATTTAAATAGTTAAAAAAATAATTTATATAAAATAAATATACATTTTTATAATATCATTTTCAGATAAGTACATAATATTTATGAGCAATATTTAAAATAGTGAAATCTATTTTTAGTAAAACTAAAATTTTATAGCAGTTTTATTACTCATCGTCCCACACTATTACAACAAATCGAATATTCAGCGACTATGAAATGTAACAAACGTGTCTCATTGTCCAAAGCTAAAGATTATAGAGCCCCAAAGAGAATCTGAAAGCGACACGCGCCTTTCAGGAAACGTTAGGTTAACTATGAATTAACAAACTCAACGGTGTTTAAATTACACTTGATTTATTGTGTATTGCTTTAATCATTTGTACGTCTATTGACATTATTTTAATGCTTCTAAGTAAACAAAAATTAAAGTTTCTCTTCCCGTTCGTTAGAGATCTGAATCAGTGATCTCCAATTATAAATATGGTATCTGTATACTATAATTATGTGGATAAATCAATTAGTGGTGTAACTTATTTAAACATAGTTAATATTTTATAATCTAACTATTAAAACTTTTTCTTCCAAAGAATAAAAGTCATCGGTCAAAAATATTAATAAAAAACAACTGCATATGTCTTAAAATTTGAAAAGCCAAAAATCCAATACGTTACCAATAAAATGATGTTTCTTTGATTTTATTACGGCACGTCGCTTTTCAATAGTTTAACACGTGTCGAATAAGCTGCTACATGTCTCCCACGACACTTCCGGATTTAGTTCATATTCGCACCACGTTAGTCGGGGGAGTTGCGGTCGATTGTGTATTGTCAATGATCACCGGATTTTCCATATTAGTTATCATTGGTTTTGAATAGGATCATAAAAATGATGCAAAAATTATAAGGTTAGCTCCATTGTTTGCGATGCCACGATTATAATAGAATAGTAAAAGCTGAAAAGAAGTACAGTCAAAATATACTAATCGATATAATATATTATTAAAACAGAAAATTATAACAGGTTAAAAAATTAATAATTTAAAAGTGCCAATAATATTAGAACGGAACAAACAACATAAATTATAAACAATAGTAGCAAACGAAAACAGCTTGAAGGCAATTTCCTATTACAGATATTGCACTTATTTATATTTGACAGGTGAAAAATCTTTTGGAAGTTGAATCACTTATAAGTCTTCTATTTCTAACTATATAAAATTCTGCGGTTAGATTACCTATGTTCGCATTTACCCTAACTGTCCCTATATAATGATAATAACAGTAATAAGCTACATTTATTAGAAACAATAAAAAGTCGAAGACAAAGTTTGCGTCTTATATTTACCTTAAAGTAAATTACAAAAAATAAAACAAATTTGACTATTGTTTCTTTTATGTATACAAAAGTTTTATAGCGATAATAGGCACTACAAAAACAATTAATTTTTTATTGTATACTGAAACTGCTCGAGGAGTATACAATAAAAATTTTTAGTAGCGGCTTACATATATCGAAACCTCTGTCTACTCGCGGAACGTATAAAATATTAATAAATAATAAATATTAATAAAAAAGTATAATAAAGGAAGAGCAGACAGACAGGCAAGCAGTTATAAATGATTTGCCGTACTATATAGAAGAGACCTTTGGGCGGACCTGTTTCTGTTTTAACCGCTATCAATCCGACTACAATAATTTATTACTACAGGGCAATTAAAACATTACTGATAGCCGCAATAGTTTTATACCGTGTATTTTCATCTCAATTTTTAAAAGATCGTAAAATGTGATTTATGCACAAAAATTTATAATATACTATAGAGATAGACTATAGGTAGGTATAGGTACCTAAACGTATTTTTCGTAATACACAAGGAGAAGAGCGAGGATTAAATTTGATCAAGTGAAGTTAAGTTATTGTAATAATTAAAATACTTGGCTTATAATACAATCCGGAAGTGTGCGCGTTGGAGAGAGAGAGTTATGCGATTGCTGACTTCAGGCGTTCAGACAGTTGTTTCCGGAGCTGATTGTAAACTCAAAGCTCGCAGCTCCTATGCTCCCGGAACTGTTACAAGTATCTGTTTGATGTTACCATGACTACGGGGCTTTGATCCTGCAGTAAGAACCGAGTTTCCCAGATTTATTTCGTTTTGTATCAAATTCGTCAATTTAGCATCACAATTTCATAAATCATTTTCAAACCACCTCTTTGCATAAAAAGGAAATATTTAAAAATCAAATATGTACAGAAAAAGATTAAGAAGTTGCGATAATCAAAATTTAGAAATACTCATGATTTTTTTTTTAAATTTATGACGTACCTACATAAACTGAAATGATAATAATTAATTAAAATTTAGCGCTGCGCCGATATAAAGAAAGCTTAGGTATAGGAATGTTAATTTTAAAATAATGAGTTAATAAAAATGCATATGTTTACAAATTGGTTTTTAAAACAAATAATAAAATACAAATATTAGCTCTCGGCTTTTTTAAATAAAACAGATCACCATTAGCGTCGAGTTAGAAATGAATTATTGAAAGACTCCCTATAAAACTGTCGAAATTTTTGTATCCACGTATTCTACTATAGGTACAAAAATTTAATAGAAAAAAATTGTGATCCGTTATGTTTAATTTAATCCACTCGTAACGCCAAGAAAGCTGTTTAACGTTTAAATTTATTTTTTTAAAAAACTAATTTCGTAAACAGATTAATTAGCTTCACAAAAATTAATATGATTTTCTTCTATTAATTTAGAAAAAAATTAACGATAAATAATTTCAAATTGTAAGATGACTTTTAATTAAAATTTTGAAAACTTAATTTTTGTTTAAGAAATAAAACCGAAATTTTAAAATTAAATTTTTACATAATAGATTGATGTATAGTAATTAAAAATAATTACTATTTAAAATATTTTCAGTAATTAACGCCAAGAGATAAAATTATTCAAAATATTTCTAATTGAAATTTCCTTGTCGTCTGCTTACTATGTTCCAAGTACTTTTCCTTAAATTCTATAATCAAAAACTAAGAAGCTAACATGTAGCACTAGAGTTGAAAGTACAAAATTATATTTGGAATGAACTCTGGTGAAAAATTTAAACAACTTTTGTTCATTTTATTTCTTGCAGCGTCAATTCTAAAACCAATGTACAAAAGAAATAAAAATTACAGTTTCAAGTTTTCATGCGATATAAATTTTTCCTTTATGTTAATTCAATAGAATAAAAATAATCCGAAAATTGCAGGTGTAATTTACAATCATAATATCAAGTGGGATTAAAATTGAATATCACTCAGTTTTTTCTTGATTACTCGATCCCTTGCGGTTATCCACAAAATCTAGCAACCCTACTATACAGTCCGTACTATATGATTCACTTATAATATTATAGGGATGGTGCACGTGCAATTTTTAGATTTTATCTTTTATCAATGGTACTAATTATTTAAAGGGAACTTCATTACATATTTACTAATAAAAAGTGAAATATAAATACACTACAATAGTTGATATGGAAATGTTATGTACATTTCAAGAACTTCCTGTATTACTTTAAAATTGAAGACCAAAAAAATTGAAAACTTTTTTGTAATTTGAATTTTTCAAGGTATTTTTATAGTATGTAGATAAGTATTATAGGTACTTACGGATTAATGGGAGTGGGACATTTTTTTTAATATCAAAATTAGCATTCACAACAATGTTTCGTGACATGGGAAGGAAACTCTACATATTTTGTAATATACTGTATATTGTAGTGAAAACGGAGGCTCTTCATTGTTTTGTTCGCGAATTCAATCAATCCTGTAAATTTCAGGAGGTTCACAATTTATTCAGATTGTAATAGAGATTCGTAAAAATGTTCCAACTTACACCACCTTACACTTTTATTTATTTTATTAACATTTTGTCGCTGTAAAGTGAAATTTTATGTGGAATTGCTGTGAAGTGACGAAAATATTTATGCGACACTGTACAATTTCGAAAAGATAGGTGAAAAATTTTAGTGCCGTCAAGTTTTGGAAGATAAGGTCCGACGAGCGATAAAGAGAAAAGGGGACATATTTTGTGCGGATCCGTTAAAAACCCATCCAAAAATTGAAAAATTTGCGAATTATGGATAAGTGCGATTGTTACTTTTGTTGATCTGCAAGTCTGGAATCTTAAGACGTGAAGAAGCGTCAATTCCACGATTGGTTTCCTGCAAATGGAATTGTTTCGATTTTGTCACCAGTAGAAGATAAGAGGTGTAAATTTTACCTTCACGATATTTGGAAAATATAAGTCTGCGAGTTTATATCATTTTTGAGATTTGCCTGTGGATTTGGATGAATTGGGTTCGTTTTGGAAGGAGCATCTATATCAAATAAGGTATCGTGAACATACCTAAATGAACATTTTTGTTAAAAAATTTATTATATTTTTGTGAAATTTAATTTGATTTGCACGTTACACCTGGCAAAAGCGATTACTGCTCAGGATAAACAATTTATGGTAAAATTAAATGTAGCAGTAATTGTTAGTGTCACCACTTATACACGAAACGAATCTGAGTGCGAAATTTGTCGAAACAAATATTACGACCTGAATAAAACCAACAGTTACACTAGTTCAATAGATAATTTATTTGTTTTTCTATCTTTTACTCAACGAATAGCCTCTCAATTTTAAGTCCAGGAACCGACTCCTGAGAAGTCTGAGCTTCCGATTTGTTTAGCTAACCGTGGCATATTAGATAGTTTTACATTACAATATATTATAATAAAAGATACACTAAAAATTAAAAATTAATTAAAAAATAAAATTGAAAAAATTTATTTATGCTGTACAATCGAAAATTCCAATCTTTTTTATTTTTATTTGACTGTTTTATTTATTGTTGTTTATTATATTTATATCCGAACTAGACTAACATTTGTTTTTCCGCAAATTAAATAATATTAACGTCTTTGACATATCTATGCTAAAAATTGGATAGGTAGACAATGCTCGTTTATACGGCATGGAAACATTTATTCTGATAATATTAATGTAAGAAAGTTAATTTTTAACTTTCAATACATTAATTTGTTCTTAATTTGAGTATCTACATCTATGTTATAACATGTAACTTTAAAAGAAATATTTTGGACCTGTAGAATTACTAAATTATAATTATAAATTTATGAAAAATTTTTGATATTGAGAAAATACCCAAAGTAAGGAATAATAATCTTTTGTTCTAGTTTGGCTGTAAATATAATACAAAATAACAATAGGTTAACAACAAGAAGAAATTTGAATTCAATAATAAAAATAATTCAAATTTTATTATTTACAGATAATAATATGTTATTTTATAATAAATTATAATATTATATAATTAATACAATAGCTATATATTGCAATGTATCTCGTTATCTACCGTATATTTTTTAGTTTATGATATTATGAAAAATGCAAATTGTCAACTGCCTCAAATAAATTATAAATTTTTTTTTAAAAAGTTAAAATTTAAGAAACTTATATTGGAAGTAATGGATTTGTATGTAGTGATTCTGAGAATCGAGAAAATAGAATTTTTCTTTATTTGAATTGACTTCCTTATTAACAATTTTTTTATTTTATTTCTACCTCCTAGAAACACCGTCTTGAGTTTCTTCGCATGACGACAAGATTCAATCAAAAATGACTTCCCAAAATCATTTTTTATTTATAAAAATAGAAATGGTTTATGGTTACACCAATATGTTTAGTTTTGATTGCCGCTCGCGCACAAGAAGTTAATCAAATTTTATCTCACTTATCTCGAGAAGATTCACTTTTTGGCTACCATTTTCTTCTTCAAAATACTTGCATCTGCTTCAATATCCAATTTCCTCCACTTATTTTTTAACTGCAATCTGCCTGCGTTTTAATCCCCCTTATACCTGGCTTTCTTGAACATTGAATTTCTAAAAATTGATAAAACTTTTCTACGGAGGTTACTAAATTACTTCCTTTGCTGGAAATATCTGCACTATTTATCATTTATTCCCAACAGTAATCACTAGTTTTATTTCCCAAAAACCCAAATCAAAACCCCATCTTGGACAACACGTCCGTACTCTTTCAGAGCCCAAAATCCTTTTTTTTTTTTTTAATCTATATTTTTGTTTCCCCGGTAATCTCCATTTTGTTTTCCTGGTATATACTTTTTTTTTCATTACTTTTCCTGTCGATCCAGAGTACTTAAATTAATTTGCATGTCGTGCTTAATTATTGTGCTTGACCGTCGCGTCGTACCGTTGCCACCCAGAGCCGAGTTAGGGGGGGGGCTAAGGGGGTTGCAGCTCCTGGCCTCCAGATTTCTAGGAGCCTAAAAAAATTGAATCAACAAAGTGTAATTTTAGTTGATAAAGGATAGGATTATAGAAACCGGTCCTGAAATATAATAAAAATTGAGGAAAGTATATATGAATTTAATTAAAATGTCCTTAATAAGTCTTAATATAACAAAATTTAAATCAGAAAAAACATTGCTATACTTTTTCTTAAAGTAAGAAAAAGTTGCTTTTAAAATGTTAATGTATGAACACGTGTGTTTTATAAAAAAAAGTATAATAACGTACTATATGTATAATAATTATTCTTTCAAAAAATTTACATTTGATCTTAGCGCGGCTGACCTTGAAAAAAAAATAATTACTCCCTTAAATTTTGCACAATGATATTCTAAAATGCCCATCTTCTTGAACATGAACTTAAGTTATTCTAAACATTCATTTGATTTAATCTCGTTAATTGAAATCTTTCTTTGTATTTGCAAAATTTAGGGGTAACTGTGGAGGAATGGGGCGCAGGAGGAATGGGGCATTGCATTTTAAAATTTTTACATTTGCACAATATAATTTTTATGAATGACAACAGATGACATTAGTATTAGTGTTTCAGTGTATCTAGTGTGTTTTCTGCTGAGAACGTGCAAGGTATGTTTTTTTAAAAAACTTGATTTTTATATAAATAAAGTAGTATTTTTAAGAAATATTACTCGTAAAATATGACCATACACTTGATATTTAATAATTTCATACATTTACGTTATTAGAGCGTAATGTTCAACGGATGATTACTGATTAAGATTTTTAACCTGACAGTTTTGGATTACGGCTTGTGATAATATATTTGTATTTAGTGTTTCGCAGGAGGATTGAGGCATTCAATTGCAGGATGAATGGGGCAGACTTCCGAATGACCGAAAACTACATGTTATATATTTTTGTTTCAGTTTCCGTCAAGACAAAATGCCACGTTTTTACAAGCAAATAACAGATAGATCCCGACACACTACTGAACAAATAAGAACTGCCATGGAGCTAATCATCAAAGAGAAGATACCAATTCGCCAAGTAGCAAGGAATTTAAATATCCCTGCATCCACATTGGATAGGCATGTTAAAAAAGCCAAGTTACTGCCAAATAATGAACCATACTTATTCACACCAAACACTACGATACGCCAAATATTTTCAAGAAAACAAGAAGAGAGTCTGCGTGATTATTTGATTAAGGCTAGTAAAATGAATTATGGTCTCACAAAATATAAAGCGAGAGAACTGGCGTATGCTTATGCAAAAGCTTTAAAAATCACTTATTCAAAGGAATGGGATACCCATTTAATTGCAGGCCGTGAATGGCTTGTAGGATTTGTGCATCGATTTCCGGAACTATCGCTTCGGTCTGCCGAAGCAACTAGTTTGAGTAGGGGAACAAGTTTCAATAGGACCAATACTCAAATTTTTTTCGCAAAACTGCAAGAAGTTATGGAAAGGTATGCCTTTCTACCGGACAAAATTTATAATGTTGATGAGACATCCATCACAACAGTCCATAAGCCGCCTAAAGTTTATGCCAAACGCGGATCCAAACAAGTTGGCCAAGTTACCTCTGCAGAACGTGGCCAGATGATAACAATGTGCAACTTCATTGGAGCTACTGGGAACACAGTTCCACCAGTATTCATATTCCCTCGGGTTAATTTCAAAGATCATATGATTAACAACGCTCCATTAGGTTCTTTGGGATTAGCTCATAAATCTGGTTGGATGACGTCCGAGAACTTTTTGACAACAATAAAGCATTTCATCAAGTTTTCTGGAGCTACCAAAGACAATCGAGTGCTACTGATTTTAGATAATCATGACAGCCACATAAATATTGCTGTTATCGATGAAGCTAAAAACAATGGTGTAATTTTGTTAACGTTGCCACCCCACTGCAGTCATAAAATGCAACCACTAGACGTTGCCGTCTACTCCCCTTTTAAAAAAAGGTATGACAGGGCAGCTGATAGCTGGATGGCTACACATCCTGGCAAAACTTTAACCATATATAATTTGGCAGAACTGGCTGGAATAGCATTCAATGCAATTACACGTGAGAGCATAATAGCAGGATTTAGAAAATGTGGTGTAGTTCCATTTAATCCTGAAATATTTAATGACAATGACTTTCTAATGAGCTATGTTAGCGACAGACCTTACCCATCAACTGAACTCGCAGAAACTGAAACTATAGTGAATCAAACCATATCTATATCGGATGTTGGCATAGTCGAAAACATAAATCCAGTTGAAGCCACACCGTCTACTTCATGTGCCAACTTATTGCCAGAAGATGTTTTACCTTTCCCAAAAGCAGGACCAAGAGTAGCAAAAAAAAGAGGCCGACCATTAGGAAAGTGCCGAATTCTGACAGATAGTCCCGAAAAAAATGAAATAGCAGAGAGATCTAAAAATGCTATTAAAAAAAAAATTGCTCCAAAACTGTAAATAATAATCTATTTTTTTATCCAGTATAATCTTAAATTGTAGTTATCTTTGTTCTTTATATTTTTACTTTAAATCTTTCATTAATAAATGTGTGTTTTCAACACTGATATTCATTCTGGTCTACATGACTATGCGCCCCATTCCTCCTAATACGCTACCCCATTCCTCCACCAGTGGGGGAGGAATGAGGCGTTCTGCCATAACAAATATAATATTATGTTAAAGTCAATAACGGATTTTGCAAGTTTTTAAATTATCGTTATCACGTAACCAATAGATTAAGGTTTTTACAAAAAAAAATTTGGCAGATTTAATACCCGACAAAAAAAAATAAAAAGCAAAATGTGCGAAATGCCCCATTCCTCCACAGCCTCCCTATTTAACTTTGAAATTTTGACTGTGGTTCTCATTTGTCTGAACAATTCGCTTATTAGCCCTAAAGATATAATCGCAATATATATGCTTTGTCCTGTTTTTTTTATTTGATAATTTAATTTTATTAGAAATTTTGTAAATTTTGTATTTGAAATTTGGTGTTGGTACTTTTGAAAAAAGTACTTGCGCGCAAGAATATGTGAAACGTTGCCTTTCGATCAGCCCTGCTCATGTAGGGTGAACCTGTTAAATGGTCTGCAAAGTTTTTTTGAAAATTGTATTGGTTATATTGAGATTTAACATTAAATAGTGATTTATAATAGTTTTGATGAGTTTTTTACTTCGAAAGTAAAAATAAAATAATTTAGATTGGTTCTATGAAAAAATGTAAAATACTGGATAAATGGTAATTGAAGTTGGATAATGAAATAAATATTATAGAATTAATTTAATTTATCTCAGGTTCCACGAGTAGATTTACAATTTCGAGCCCCTCGTTGGGATTCCAGAAAAAGCACTGCATCGGGATAGGTTTTTAAAATTTCATAAAAATAAAACGCCCTTAACCCGAATACAGCATCTTTTGATATGGGACTCTTTTTAAAATTAATTTTATATTGACTTTCAAAACACACAATGTCCAAAAATAAAATCTGTGAAATAATTTTGCCCAGCTATCATGAATTTTAATGTAATCAAATTGTAAAATTTTAAATTCCAAGTTCACAATTTTTATTCAAAAGGAAACGATAAATTTTTACATCGGGCGTTGTCTTACACGTGAACGCCTGTCGTCGCAAATGTGTCCTTTTCAATGCAATTTTTAACTAAATAATTTGCAAATCCTCACCGTTTTCAACTTCCAGCTTATCTTTTTCTGTCTAACAATCCAGCTGCTGTTTTAAAATCAATTTTACAATTCCAAACCAATTCCGAAGGAACCTCGTCGTCGATTATTACTGTTTTTGCTATTTGTATTTATTAGTTATTAATGATTTCAAACTTTGCTATGCTACTGCATAATATGCTATACTATAATATACAATAGTATAACATATTTATAATATATAAATTACGTAATAGTATTTTTTTAAGGTCGAAAGATTTAAATATTAACTAGAGCATAATTACAAGAACATCAAACTTTCAGGAACAAAAATTAAAAGGAAACGAAAAACAGCTTATCTATCTAAAGATCTAAGGTATATATAGTAATAACGGTTTGTAAAGCAACACCTACCTTCCCTAATAAGAAACCCACTTACGTTTCAGCTTTATTTACTAATTAAATATTAAACATGTATTTTTTATTTATTACATAAGACCACCTTAATGATTAAACAACATGAGTTGTTGGAGGAAAAACACATTTAAATTTTAAACATTAATAAGGCGACTAGTTAGAAAAAATAAGAAACCAAATAATATGAAAATGACTGCTCTAAATTTAAATTGCTGATCAGTTTATCCGGTTGAAAAGTTCCGGTCTTTTGTAAAAGTGTGCTTTTTATCTTTTTATAATTCCTCTAAAATTACGCTTCGTTTGCATCACTCTTTTTATTAAGTCTGCAAATTTCACGAGAACTAGAACATTAAAAAGGGCTTCATATTTAATGCCATTTTTCGTTAAATTCCCATAAGCGTATTATTACTGTATTATTTAATAAGTTCTTTAATTTAACATATCTTAAATATTTATATTTTGTAGACATATTTCAACAGTTCTTATTAAATTTTGTCATAATATATTGGTATATCTGGCAATGTTGACAACCTTCACAGGTTAATTACAAATTTTAAAAATTTATTGTACTTATAAATCTACCTACAGAGTGTCCCACTACCGAAGTGCTTCCATAGATGATGATAGAAAACACCTCATCGTAAGAAAAATTTTAGTCTAATTACAAACGCACGATTTTCACAAAAACACAAATTTCTTTTATGTTTTATACTTTTTTCTACAATTTTCTGTCTTAATAAATAATATAATAGATATAACATATAACATAAAGATCTAATAAATTAATAAATTTTTTTAAATTTAAATTAGCATTTGCACGTTTGAGAAACGTGGCACTAATCTTTCGCTGTACAAAGCCTATATTCTAAATCGAATTAAATTTTATTACGTTTTATTAGCTTCGGTAACTTAAAAAAAATAAATACGTAAGTAATTATTAATACTTAATTTACGATCACGCGTGGTTACATACGGAAAGCCACATTTTTGTACTCCATGAAAGGTGTTTAAGATTTTCATAATAGTGCCCGTTTAATACTGTTCTTTTTATAGTCATTTGAGTAGTATTTATTGTGCAATCATCAATTTTAACACCCGAATCGCTTGAACTACCACAACATATTATACAAAAAATCTGCTTAGACTTGGACGAGTAAACTTCCGATTGTTATATTTATCTTTGATCTAATGCGGTGTTATTTTGCATATTTAATTGTCAATCTTTCGCGCAGCGGTTATATGTACAAACATTGATATTCAACTTTTTGACCCTTACTAACTGACCTTAAATTGTTTTAATGTCAACTTATTTCATTCAAAAACTATATTTATGCAGATGCAATAAAAATATTAAGTTTGCTAAATTCAGCTGCAAATCTTGCGATCTAATTTAATAGCTGGGCATAAAAAATAAATGCGAACGAAAATTATCGTATCTCATCGAGTTTCGCCTGTACCTTTATTTTATATATGTACCATCCAGCCCACCTCTTAATGAGTCAGAAACCGCTACTGCTCCGACGGCTTCGTTATAGGTTATAGGTATATCAAATCAATTCATAAATTGTTTTCATGAGAGATAGAACTTGAAATAAGCTTTTCTTTAAGTAGCAAAGTGAAATAATAAACGCGAGGTACTCCGGTTATATTCTTCGTGAAGTATATCTACATTATGTACATACCTGTATATGAATCTAATTAAATTGTAAAATTAATCACATAACTATTTAAACTATTGAATTTTTGGAGCGGCCATTTTGAAGCTTTTATACTTTAAAATACCTAGCACACGTTCATTAATAATAAATTAAAGAAAGCAATTGTTAAAAAGTTTGAAAATATTAGTATCATTCATTTTAGTGGAACGATGTAAAGATCTCTTCAAATAAAACTGAATTTGATTAATTTAATAGCTTATAAATGATTAATGTATTTATGCATGCAATTTATGTCTGAATAAAAGTATTCAATACAATATCAGAAAAATTTAAATTTTTCTTAATATATTTTTCTAATTTCAAAAGATACGTTTTTTCTAATCGAACATTTGTTACTTTTCAAATGAACAATAAAATTATTAATAAATTTAATATCATAGGTGTGATGTTTAAGGTGACCCCAAAAACCGGAAATTGGCAAAAACTATTATAAAGTACCCACAATTTTGAAGGTCAATAAAATACATAAATTTTTTTGTTCAAGTAGAGTAATAATAAAAAAAGTTCAATTTTTATTAACAAAACAGTTTACCTATATTTGCATGACAGAGTGAAAATAATTTTTGCGTACTGAAGGTAGGGGAGAAATGCTTTGAACTAAGAAAATCTACATCGCAAATTTTTTCAGCGGGTGTGTAAATGGGGGTGACGACCCTCAATTGATATATTTACACATGTATGTTTTCAAATTAACGTTACATTTTGTATTCGGGAATTTCCTTTTAAACCGCTCTCCATAAAATTGGTCAACACAGCCATCATATTCACTCTATTTTTATAAAATAAAATAAACCGGGTTATAAATAAAAACCAATTCGCCACATACTTAAAACTAAAAAACTTTATATCTCAAAAAAATATATTTATATCTCAATAAAAACATAAAATTCTGAAAAAGTTGGAGCTTGATCCTCTTTTCCTGTACGAGAAACCTCTCTATAGTAAAATTTTAAATATTTTGTACCGTAGTAACGTATAAACTGAGAGAATATGCGAGCAAGTACGTCGATATAGAAATTTTTCCATAGGCGGAGCTAACCATTTGGATACAGCCAATACGGTATTTGCATTACAATTTTACGGTTTTTGATCTTTTTTACCAAAATTTACCAACGATCTATAAAATTCTATGTTTAAATTTGTAACTTACAACCTCAACTATTTGCAAATTTTTTTATTAGTTCTCTAATGTTGATATTGTTTTACTTTTCCTAATATACTGGATCAACTGAAACAAGAACAGTTTACTTTGTACTTACGAACATACTCCCAATGATTTGAAATGGATTTTCTGCGGTTATAATGGTATGTTTCATTTTCATTTGCCAGCTAAAACCATTTAACATTTCAATTTGTATATAACATTATTGCTAATACAAGCAATCAGTGAAATTTTTACTTCTTTCAATTTTTCATTTTTAAAAATAAATTTTTTTGTTAATCTGCAATAATTCAAGTTTTAAGCGCTAATATTAAAATATGATCGGGAAGCATAAGAATTAATAATTACAATAATATTAATCATTTGTGATTTAAATCTGATTTTTTTTTAAACACTAAATTATAAAAAAGTTTCTCTTTTATTCATTGTAAAATTTTTACGAATACGCAAAAATGCAATACAAAAATAAGTTTTAGTGTTATATTAATCTCCTAAAGTTTGGTAGGAAATTAACACGAATAATTTCTCAAATAAGAGAAAGGTCATGATGGGGATGTTTATATTTTATTGTAACTAAATATTCACCGACGAATGAAACGAATGAAATCTATTAGAATTTGACAAATTGTCAAACAAAATTACACATCGTATTTTTGGGAGCATAAAGATTCGAGATTGTACAATCAATAATAGCATAATTAAATTACAGAATGAATGAGGGGGTGGCAATGCAGTGAAGTGTGAGAGTTGGCAGGGTAGATCCCCCGAGCGAAAGCCAGCAGACCCAACTAACAGTATTGTCCAAACGACTGCACTTGGCATCGTCGGTAATCCGTTTACGTGGACCTTTACAAGCCCCGCCGATTTTACAGGTCAGAAAACCAGAAAAAATTGTCATGATATTACGTGATCTTATTGCAAACATACCACATACAAATCTTAAAATGAATTTAAAAAAGTGTCTTTCTTGCATTTCAATAATAATCAAAATAATAATTTAATTTAAAAATAAAAATTAAATAATATATAATCAATTTTCCAAAATATTTCAATAGTTCTATAAAAAATTGTTTCAAATAGAAACATAGAATAATACTACTATTATACTATTAATACTATTATACTAATTATTATATACTAGTATTTATAGATCATATACATACATATAATAAAAAATATTATTAAACATAATGCAGTACATACATAGTTCTTTATTACATAAATATTAAGTTTTTTAATATATTACATTACAATACATACATTAATAATATTTGAATGCATATGCCAAGTTTTAATGTTAAAAAAATTTATTAAAAATTAATAAAAATAATTATTATTATTAGAATGTAAAGATTTAAAATTAATTTTTTTAATGACTGCAGGAAAATATTACAATCTGTCTTAAGACAATAAGCAATATTACTTGAAATTTAAATAATTTGCATTACAATTTAGTGTAGCAGAAATTTAATAAATTTAGAAATATAAATATTTTCAAAATTATTACAAGTTCAAGTAAGTTTACATTTTTAAATAAGCTAAGATAATTTATTATTAAGATAAAAAAAATAACTGGATCTGCAAATACAAATCCAATCTTTATTATTTGAATATTGTAACCATCTGATGAACACTAATAACAGCAAAACGCTTTTGCTGCAAACCATATCAATGGTTATTTTTAAAACAATTTAAATTAATTTAAAAAAAACAAGTTAATAATCCAAATAATAAAATTATAATCTTAGTAGGTATAAAATTTTATTCTTTTTAAGAACTGTTGGGTGATTAATATGTGGTTTACAGTTTATTATTTTGAATTAACAACCCTTCCTTTATATTATCCGCAGATATGTCACTAAATACACACAACATGTGCGATAGTAACAGATGTGTAAAAGTGTAAAGGATTTGTCTTCAAACAGGATTACAATTACATGCTATTACACATGTTGGATTGGTCCTTCGAGATTACCTACATACCAACTTCAGTCCAATTTATTTTACTTTTACAGTAAATATTTCATTGTATCCTAATAGATTGTTTAAATTTTACCCAAACTACTTAATCAATGATTATTGTCAATAATCATTTATAATAATAAATTCTTAATTTATTTTTTTAAATTTTTATAAAATACTTATCACTATAGTCCGAATTTTGTTCACTGATGAATCTTTCCTAGCAGGAAATATACAACTAAATCTAGTGTCAGCGGTGTCAAGACATTGGCAACTCTAAACTTGTGCTGATAGGGAAGTTTTTTGGAATGTACAATAGACACTCAAATATAAAGTACGGTAATCCTCGCATTTTTCAAGTTACACGAGCAAGAATTATTGACTTACCTGCTGATCTTCACTTGAAAATCGGATTTACTCGATAAAATTGGCAGAAGTATCAGGGCCTATTTTTAACCGAGGTGGGCCCTAGGCTCTAGCAAATTTTCGGGCTCTTAATATTCGAGTGTAACAAATAGCATCGGAGACCCAATTTTTGGTTTATTTTATCAGGATTTGATAGAAAATAAAAATGAAATAAAATTAAATGCCCCCTTAATCCGCCACTGGAAAGATGCGTGCATTTTGATGCAAATTATTCCATTTATATTTTTTATCCGGAAGATTTAAGTAGGGATTTTTATTTTGTTTGTGAATTTTTACGATTTTATGTTCTAGCAATTGGGCCCTAGACACGTGCCTAATGAGCCTTATGGTAAAATAGGTCCTGAAAAGTGTCAACGTCGAGACTCAAAATTAAATAGAACTCTATTCAATGTTTTGAGCAAAAAAAAAATGAATATGAGTTATAATATACAATAATAAGTTAAAATTGAAAATAAAAATTGAATTTTTTAATATCTTGAAAACAAAATTTTATTTTAAATTAATGTTCCCAATAAAAATATAGGACTTTCTATAATTTAGCTGACTTTGCATCTTTTAAGATTTCTCTACTTGAAATTTTGTAGTAGATGCCACATAATTGGAACGCAATCAAAGCAATATTATAATTTTGTTGGATTTCTGAATGAAAGAACAATATTAAAGTGAAATTTGATATCTACAATAAATATGAATAGCACACTTGCTCTAAGGTGGTACGAATAAAATAATATTCTTGTAATTATTTTTTTAAACCGCCAATTTATTTAGGTTAATTGGTAGGCACCCAAATATTTTTAAATTACAAATATATAACTTTTTGGATATATGTAAATATAAAGATCAGTCATTAACTCAAAAAATTATGTAAAATGTAATACACCTACTCGTATTGTAATATAGGTATGCATCATTTTTTATCCAAAAGTAAAAATTAATCATCGTGAATTATTGAAAGGTTTAAAGATGAACAATACCATTTTGTATTATTTAAACATAAAAAATTTCAAATTATCACACCTGTGCAACCGAGGTAATACAATAATATTACCTATGCATTGTGGTATAAAATAAGATTCGTTTGTTATTTGTTTAGTTAAAATATTTCGTCCTTATTCTGATGATAAATGTTTCTGAAATGTCAAAAGATGACTAGTGCATTTTATTTCCAAACAACTATCGAATTTCTATAGTATTTTTAATTCTTAAAAAATATTGATGTATTATTATATTTTTTTTATTATTTAGTATTATTTTAGTAAGTATTATTTTATTTATAAAGATAGAAAATAAAAAATGTAGTTTTTCATATAATTTAAAAATTGTTAGAAATATTTTGGACATTATAATTAAAAAATAACACTTGGGTGTATTTTGCGAATATATCATCCTGGAAATATCACAATAAATAAAAAATACTATATGAAAATTAAAATTTACCAAAGTACAAAATCTATGCAAAATAAGAACCTTCAGTTTTTAAATTTTTAATAAGTGCGATAAAATAATGTTTATTTAAAATTATTTACAGACTTTAAAAAGTGTTTTAAAGTACAACTAAAAACAAATTGTTACTATATGGTTTGTGTATTCTTCATCACCTTTATATGCGCGAGCATGAGGTTCGTAGATACAACTCTTCATTTTATAGAGAGAAGCTCATTAGTTCCCCTAACATTCCCAAAAGAATTGCAATCAAATAATCTGCGTTAGTACCTACCAGGCGACTAACAACAATGTTTTTCACAAAAATAAAATTAAATACGTGAGAGTATTTTTGTTAATTTTTGCTTTCCTTAAAAGTAGATGTGAAATAATAAGTATAGTAATTATTGCTATTTTTATTTTAAAATTTTCGTTGTTTGTTTATAGTTGTGTAACAGACTTGTACTATATTATTTAATAAACCATATACTTATATTTAAGAAATATTTTAACAAAAAAGCAATTTTATTACACAATAGCTATCTTACACAAATAAAATTGGCGAACTTGCAATAACGAACTCTGCGGACGAATATAGAATATTTCTATGTGATTTTCAGACGGACTACTATCTCCTGAATACGAATGTGAATTGGTAATCCTGTTACTCAGCCCACTTTTACAGGACTGTTTTATATGATCAGTAAAATACACGTTGCATATTCATGGATTTGTTCGTTTTCATTCACACCACATGCACGAGACGAAGCTACTTAAAATGCGATCCAATTATCATAGATATCCGACAAATTTATTCACTGCTTCAACGTGGATAACAAAATAAAAATCTTTATGTAAAATATTTCATCGACGCATAACTTAAGAAGTTTTTTTGACTATAAATAACGAGATTGATTGAATTTTATAAAAAGCAACTCGAGAGCAACTGGAATACATATAGCACACTTTATGTGTTCGTATACGTTCATATTTTTTTAAATATCCTTATTTACAATGTTATTGTTTGATGTACCTACCTATACTTGGGTGTTAATGTATGAACCATTTGTACCTATCACGGATTTAAGCAAACCTTCATCATATTTATTGGATATTGTACTGTCGACTGTAACCTGTAACGGTAGAATTAACTATAAGCATTGTAAGTTTATTTATTCTACCGTAGATAATTAACGTAACTTCTACACAAATATGATTTAATATAATTATTTAAAAAATTATGAGGTCTTTATCTATACTGACGAGAAAACTAACGGCCGGGAAGGCGTATCTACTAACACTTCCCATGCTTCTTATGCCGATTAATTAATATCCACATACTAAATCAAATCAAAATAATAACGCAATTGTCAAAATTGTTTTTAAAAAATATATAATAAAAGTTCACATATTATAATATTCTTATGGAGAAAAATAAACAGTAGGGACATACTATGTATTAATATGATATAATATCACAACATACCATTATGAATATATACAAGTTATACTGTACTATTATCTTTAGAATATAATCATCTATAACTCTAAATTATTTATTAATTATTATTTAATAAATTTATTATTAAATAAATTAATTATAACTACTATTAAGAAATGGTAATGATAAATGAAGTATAATATAATAAATATTACTATATATACTTTTGATATGTTTAAAACTCACCAGAATTGTTTAAGAAATCTATATCTAATTCCATTGTGGGTTACACCTGGTATATTATAATTTATAAATTGATATTTGATATACAAATAGGGTTATAGAAACGGTTTACAGCAATACTCGATTGGTCAAGCCTGACATAACATGACGGATTATGTTAAATGTGCCCAAGATCGATGTGACAAGATCCCTTATTATTTTATTACTTGGAGTTAGACTAACAATCAGAACAATCAAAAAATACAATTTAAATAAGATTTATCAAAAAATAAAAATTCGAAAATACAAAAACTTTAATTATTGATGAAGTATAAATTTCATCTAATAGTAATATATCACACTTTTGTTCCAATGTATGTAGTAGGTATATTAAAAATATAAAAATCCAGAAATCTTTTTTTGGAATATTGCATATAGGACATAGGACAAATAGTGACTTTTACGCTATTTAAATAATTTGTTGTTATTTTGTTGCTCTGCAAGATCAAAACGTATAGTACGCTATAAAACCGTTTACTTCAAATAATGCAATATAAAATGCACAAACCCTATCGGTTAAATGAATTATGTCCTACATCTAAATGTATTTTAATAATAAAACTATTTTATTTTTATTTTGAATAAAACACTTTCACACCTACACAGTTTTCCTCGACACCATATAAAGTAGAAGTAAACCAGAAAGTCAACCACATTATTCACAGCCGACAACACCTATAGTACAAAACATTCTTTGATAGCAAAAAAAATATTAACCGAAAAATATAATAAAGGCCATGCATCAAACAGGCAAATACATCATAAAAAATGTCACTAGTCGCCGACAAAGATTATTCACGCTTTTCTTAAAAGGTGATAACTTACAACTAAAATGATATAGGTATTCAATAAAATAAAGAAACTTACTGTGTATTGCATATTATAATCTAGAAAGTAGTAGGTAATAACTAATAATAAATAAAGGTATTTTATTCCTTTAATATTTTAAACATATTTCGAAAAACAATTTTCTAAATCAAAGTGGCAACAAGGAAATTAATGTTACTATTATTAAAATTTATAATATTGTGGTGAACTTGTAAACTTACACTTTTAAAAATAAAACTTTGTCTTAAATCTATCGTAATCGCAGATCCATTTGAATAGAGAAGTGCAATTGCAAGAAAAACTGACTAATATAATATAATAATTATATTGTTTCTATTGCAATATTCACGTACGATTTTTTAAAATAGGTACTGCTGCTAATACAATCTAAGCTAAAACGGTCAAAAAACCTAGACGGTTATTGCTTGACTGCTAAGCTGAGAAGCCCGGTTCGTTCCCGGCCGAAGTTAGAAATTCTGATGTCTTCCCTCGGAAAGCAATGGCAAACCACCTAGGTACTTAGCCAAGAAAGCCGCTTTTCAATCCTTGAGAAAGCGGTCACTACGCCTTAATCAGGGCAAAAGGACTGAGGATCAGTCTAAACCAATATTGTGAATTTGATGGAACATTTATTGATGTAAAACAATCGCGAGCAAAATCAGTCTTCTATTTATACACATTGAACTGAACACAATATATTAAAATTTTAAGGATGGAAACTGGAAAGACCAATGGCTGTTAGGCAATTCTGATAGTTGTTAGGAAATTAAAATAGCAATGTTTTGGAATTTTTTCAATTTTATGTTAATATTTAATGTATCAAAAGATAATATTATGTAAAACCTAGCGAAGATGTCGTTTCCCACGTTACATTCGAATCGAAATATTATCATTGCTGCTATATCAGAAGCACTTATCAAAGGTCTTGTTGCTCATTTAAAATTTCATTTTAGTAAGAATAACGAATGGTGGTCTTGACTATTATTTTATTTGGTATTTCTGGACATTCAATTTTCTTTTCTTGATATTTTCCAAATATATTTGTAGAAATGCCTGATTGCGAACTTTTAAAATAATATCAAAACCAACATTAAGCAAAAGTTTCACGATGTATTTAAACAATAAATATTCTATACGAATAAAATTAAATGTATATGCGTTTTATACACTATAAGTGTCAAATCATTATAAAAACCAACATATTGTTTATTACCCATGAAATATAAAATTTCCCAAAACAAATAGAAAAGCAGGGTGGGAGAGAAGGAAGAATACAAATACACCACGCCTACACATCTACCAATCCCTTATAATAAAAACTTAAAAACAAAACGAATCCGGGAGCTCCTGGAACAATAAAAATGTATAATAAAAATTTTAATGGGTTTATAATAACAATAAAACTTAAAGCAAAGCGAGGCAATTAAAATAATTATTTTAACGATTCTAAGAATCATTATTTTATGGAGAGAATCGGGACGTGCAGCTTTTAATCAAAGTGCAGGGGAAAATATACATTTTAATGCGCCTGCTAAAGAAATTATATCAATATCAAACTATTATTATCTTTTTATTAGGGAAATAAATAACGTTTTGCTATTAACTCTGTGTTGGCAGGTTTTCGATAATAAACTGCAACTTTATTTTTACATTTTTTCCATAAACTAAACTACATTAAAAAATCACATTATATTCTCATATTACATATGGATTCAAATACTTAGTTGCAATAATAAATTTAGAAAAAGCTCCAGTTTTCAAATACCGATATTATTTAAGTAAATTACCTGAGTTTCTGAGCTAGATACTTAAAAATTTCAGAAAAAAACAAGAAAGTATTCTTATACTATATTAAATATATTATTATTATATGGTACATAACATCATTTCAAAAATTTTTTAATAAGTTATAATAATATTGTATCATATTATATCATTATAGGTATAATTATGTATATAGGGTAGTTTGAGCCATGTATTGTTATTTAACTATAAAATCTCACTGGATGAAGATATCATGAAGCGGATGTACTGTTAGAAAGCTTACGTTATTATCTACCCTACTGCATCATTGATTTTTCGAATTTAGAAAAAAATGATAATTTTTATTCCAATATAAAAATGGGTTAAATTTTGAACAAAAAAATAATTTGTCGGGTGGTTTGAGCCGCCCTAAAAAATCTGAGAAAAACAGTAGGAAACTTACAGAAATGAAATAAAAACGCACAATATCAATGAAAATGAATTTTTTTATTGTTCAAATGGCTCCGATTCCGGAAAATCACAAATTTTTCTAATAAAAATACAAAAATTTCACGTAGCATTCATTCCAAAACGCAATTTTCTATCATTTCCAATCGATAAATATTTATCCCAATGCAAAACACGAAAATAAATGGGTGGCTCAAACCACCCAAATGACTCTACTTTTTTGTATTTTGGAAAAAAGAATTAAGGACGATGCAATACTACGAAAACTTTATACACGTGAAAATTCATCGAATTTATAAATTATAACACATTAACGATAGTTATATTGAAAAATCGTTGGAGAATGTTCACTGAACAATTTTTTTTTTTAAATCAAGCAAAAACTTTTTTGTTAATTTGTCTGATTAAAATATATCGAGTGCGTCTTTTTTTTACAAAACCTTATGAAAAGCGAGGTATTGGTCTAACAACAATTTAACACTATTCACCAAAAGATCTCACTGTCAACAGACCAAAAAATTACGGTGGCTCAATCCACCCGACATTCCCCTAATATTACATCGCTGTATTAGAATGCAGTAGGATAACTTAAAAACATAGTTTTGAGAAAAAGCGGTTTAAAGATTAAGTTTAAACATTATACAGATTATTCTTTGTATATTAGGCGAGACTGGGGATTGCGTATACACTGGAATACAAATACAATGTACATGCTTGTATTTTGGGTGTTGTTAATGATTTTGTTGCTGTACATGACTTAGTATGTTAGTACCACTGTAAATAGCTGATAGGAGAGAGAAATCGACGCTATGATATCATCGGAAGTTTTTAGATAACATAGTTTGTTTTCAATCTCTCAGTTGTAAGTTTACATAGTGACTACGCTACGTAAGGATTTTCAATTTAAGTTGAATTTTTTATAATTTTTTTTATTTGTAGGTGAAAAGTGAAGTCCTACAGGTCTCTCGATAATTAATTCATAAAAACGAATGTTTGGTTTATATAAATTTTCTTAACTTTAAAATTTTATTCCTGCCAGCAGCGGATGCAATGGACAGCGCGTCAAATTTATCCCATACCTTTTACTCGACTGCCGAAGGAGGGTTACTAATGTTTTTCGAGTTTAAAGATACTACTAAATGTAAACAAATGAAAGTGAAGAAAGAGAAAGCAAAGAAAAATTTATTTAAAGTAGAAGTAAAATCATCCAGTGAGTCTTATTTTAAAATGTAATACTGTTCAATTAAAATTTTCGAATTATGTGTAATGTAATGTAATAAAAAATTGGACAAAATTAAGGTTTATTTTGTGACTGAATTCTAGAAAAACTATTGCATTTCAGCAGCCTATATCAAGGTTAATAATCTTAAACTGTCTTCTCTAAAGTTTAGTAAAAAAATAATCGCCAAACTTCTTTGGAAAAAAATAAAAGTAATAAAACGTAAGAAGTGTCCAAACCATCCCCTGTCACCCCTACTATGTGCGGAGTGTTACAAACACTTTTCGTAATGTATACTACAAAATTGAAAAATGGTAGTGATCCGCCCCCCCCCCCCCCAAGTCAAAACCTCGCTACAGCACTAATAATAATCAGTAATAATAATTAAAATTAAAATTTACAAACTGTTAAATAACAGTTAAAATGAATAATTTGGAAGTAGTAGCTGATGTGCCTATTTCTTTCATTACAAAATAATGTCAAATAAATCGAATAGAATTTGTAATTTAAAATAAAATGTTATTTAACTTTTACTACAATTAAGTCACTAAACCGAAATATTTAAAATGAGATGTTATTTTATTCTGTGTTTATATTAATATTTTACTAAATAAAGTAGCTGAGTTCGTAAAAGTAAAGAGTTGCAAACAGTTCTCAATAAATAGAACTTGATTAACTCATTATATAAAATCTATGGGTGTTCTTAGAACCCTTATAATAATAAAATTATCCTAGAGCAACCGCGCAATAATTGCATAACTATATCAATTGATGCCTAATAACATCCCTTGGATAGCAATAATGACACCCCTTAGCTCCGTCGGTGATCGGCTATTGTCTGCACCATTGTCCCCTGCATTCCAAATTACTTAGCATTGCGTCATAAAAGGATCGTGATGTGTGCGAGGGCGGACATGTTGTGACTTACTTAATTCCTATAATTTACTTATTTTTATTATTTTCAACTCACATCGTTTTATGATTTTAAACATATTAAAGTTCTTGAATCAATGTTTACATTTCCAATTTCAATTTCAAATAATTGAAAATTTATAAAATTATATCTTTGGTAACATTCAAAATATCTCAACTCCAAGAATATCTAAATCACAACTGACATGATCTCTATGAGGGGATGCATATCCACTAAGATGTTGCCAGCACCTTGTAAGGGATGAACTCCGATGAGCTTGATCGGGGATCAAACAGCCAGTTCCGATTAATAATTTTATTAATATCATTTTTATAAATATTGATATTTATACCTATCAACCTATCCCCATTTTCAACTAGTTTTTGTTCATTTATAAATCAATATTAAAAAAAGTATTCTTTGTGTATTATTTGAAATTGAAAGTAAATAAAGAGAGAGAAACTACGATAAAACAAACACAAGCTAAAACAGTGTTACAACTTGTAACTTGCTTATGCCCACCATCTCGTTGAAGTTGACTAGGGAAAACTGAATAGCGTGAAAATGCAAAAAAAAGAAACTTATACTTAACTACGCTGGGATATAAGGGTGAAAATTCGTTTTTAATACCGACAACAACAAGGGATGAAACTGCCTAGTCTGCAGATCAATGTAGGCGGAACAGGGCGCAAACAAGTGAAAATCACTGTCTGATAATTCAATTTGGAGAGGCCGTAGCGTAATATTTTTAAGAAATAAAATAACACTTTTTAACGTATAATCCTTTTTCGTTATCTTCTTTTCACATTTTAAGCTTACCTTTTGATATTTTAAAAATGTTAAAATTTGAAAACCGTATAATATATTATTATAACTTGAATAATATTTTTTGCTTTTCACGTTTTAAATTTTAAAAACAGCATTAATGTAATTTTGCAATTCTTTCCTGTTATGTAGGTACATTAGTAAAAAATGTATATATTATGAAACCTAAATAAAATCATTCATAAACTAATCGTTACATATAAATTATAGTTAGGGTGACCATATGTACTTATTTTAGTAGGACAGTACTTTCTTTTTGAATAATGTCCTAGTGTCCTTCAAAGGTTTATTAAGTACACCTAAATGTACTTTTTTCCTAAGATGCAAAAAGTCGAAATGTAAACAACTCGATACCTCAGTTCCAAAGTGTAACAAGTCCGAAAAATTGGTGAAAATGTGATAAGTATGGGAAATTTCTCAAACAACAGTTTTCCAACAATTAGGAAAATTATGGTCAAGAACTACATAGTCTTTGTTTGATATACTCTTTGGATTATCAAATCTGTAAACAAACAAAAACTATTTTAATTTTAACGAAATAGTAAAATGTAAAAGCTGAGTTATCTCAAAACTAACTCTTTTTGAGTTGTTACATTTTGAAACTGAGGTATCGAACTGAATTTTATTTTTATTTAAATAAAAATTAAAGTTCTAACGAATCAAAATTAAATTATTCAACTGTTTTAGCGGCATTGCATCCAAAGTGCCTTGTGACCAGTAGTTTTTGAACTTTTCTTCAAACCTCGTTGACCTTGAAATGTTGTAAATTTTCGCCTGCGGCGCATTGGAGAATTCAAGTCCACTATAATAAATTATTGTACTCTTTTTTGTTTCGAAAATTATGGTCACCCTAATTATAGTAGTATTATTTAAAATTTTAAATATTCAGTTATCAAATCAGCTTTAAAATAATTTGACTACTATTCATATTGTTACTACATTATATGACTGAATATTATTTATTATACGATGAATAAACCATTAGAATAATCAATTATTGTCTATTATAGATTTATACGATGTAAAAATATTTTTGTCACCTTAATAAAATTTTAATAACTACAGCAGAGCTTTTTGCTGCTACAACAAATTTTTACTGCAATAACAAAGTTTTCTCTGTTCAGAAAAAACAAAATTTGTTAAATGAACTAATCAAATAAAAGAAGAACTGCTTTGAGTGCAGAATGCTATATAGTACCTATATAATTACTACAGAACATCTTTCCTTTATGCACTACACAGATATTTTCTATGGTCGAAATATCCTATTCCTATACTTTTTGAAGTTGTCACTAGAAGTATAATTCTTAGACCATGTGGACTGCTCAATCACAATTCACAATGGGAAGAAAGTTGTATTGTGAAAGATTAAGACTTTAACTCCAAATGAAGAATAGCACAGACGATATAAAAAATGATTACACAAACATAACACAAGCAATTCACCAAGGTGCAAAACACAAAGACGATCTGATGGAAATGATTTTAAATACTAAAGGTAGAAGGTTCCCTTTTTTAACACAGAAAAGTTATGCATAACGTTAATGGCTCTATTATAGAACGATGAACTCAGAAGTATAATAAACAAAAACATAAAATGGTACAGAACAAAATAGCCCATGGCAAGAATGAAACGTGGAAGAGAAAATGTTTAGAAATAGAGAGTTTGGTAGGAGAAACTCAATCAACAGAAGTATGGAGATTCCTGAAAACATGAAGGGGCAGGGAGGTAGTGGAAATACGGAAAAATGTGAAAAATCCTATTTGTAGCATTAAAGACGTGCAAATTAATTTATTGTATGGGGCGAATGCACTATGGCACATAAAAAATTTATTGAAGCACTTGATCATACTTTTCAAGATATAAAAGTACAGGTTTAATTTTACTTTTGAAAATTACCCAGTTTATAAGAGTAAATTTACCCAAAACATGATGTAATTTCATGTTTTACCCAAAAAAAATGTAAAATTACCCTAAAAATAAGGGTATTAAGTACACCGTGAGGTAAATTTACCTCTAAATAAAAGTAATTTTTACACTTTGGGGTAAATTTACACAAAAATCGGTGGCAACATAGTGGCCACCAATTTTTGTGGACATTTACCCAGATGTGTAATTTTCAACAAGAGTGTACAATTACCTTTTCGTTGTGTAACATTCAACATTGTGGTAAAATTACTTATTAAAACTACTACATTTTTTTGGATAATATTAAGAGGTAAATTTAAATTACAAAAAAAATTTAGATGGTACATTTCCATCACTTGAGGAAAAGTAAATGGCAATTTTACATTGAAAAAAATGAACTTTATAATTTACTCAGCCGAGATTTAAAATTGAAATTTTGTGTGAAATTCTCAATTATTATATTTTATGAATACCTACTTTCATCAAATTTCCCTGGATAGACCCAAGATGATCTTTAATTTTCTTTAAATTTCACGTTTGTCAAAACATTGACAAGAAATAAGTTACACGGTGATATGTAATATTAAATTGCATTTAGCAATTTCCAAATTTTGCATTGCAAATTTTTTGTAATTTTTTTGTAAATAACGAAAACCATTGTTAGTAATTAAATTTTAGAATTTCATTTTAAACAGCATACGAATGCCATTTGGAGTGCCGACACAAACAGAAGTTTTTGAAATTTAAAATGTATTGACAAATTTTTGAAATTAGTTTAAGTTAGGGACCACAATAAATCAATACAAAATATCTAAAGAAGGAAGTAGGCAATAAACCCTCTTAATATTTTTAAGAAATGTGTGAAGAGCGTCTGAGAAAAATTTAAAAATTTAGTACCTTTGGTCATATGCTCTTGCAGTCTTTCAAACGATTTCAATGCTAGTTGTGTATCTTTTGCTGAGTGCCATCTTAGTTTTTGCTTTTGACTACTAAAAGTGTATCATAATTTTGATTGTAATTAGTGCACGCATTACTTCAGTTCATATTAAGGTATGTATGTTTTTCAATTTTAATTAAAATTTGAACAAGTTAATTTAACAGTAACAATCAATATTTTCATTATTTATACATTGCTAAAATCGATGTTTTTGATAAATAAATTTTCTGACGAAAGCGATTTACCTTCGCTGAAAGCTTGATTTTTACTGTCGTTAAATGAACTTTTTCTTAGCTTAAGGCATTATAATTACCACCAGTATTATCATCGACTACTCCATGATGCAAGATTTGTGTGTAAACACCCTAATAATTTTTTATCGGTAAAAATAATCTAAGTATCTACTTATAGGTACATATGTAGGTACTATGTATCGAATTTCTATCCAAAAATTTTTCATTATTTTGAAATTTATAATTCGTTTAGTTATTTTTAATTAGAAATTTCTATTATTTAATTTTTCAGTTGTAGTAGTACTTGAAAAACGAATTATTTTTTCTTAAGAATTTTCATTATTTACTTAATAAATGAATTATTTTTTCTTAATAATTTCCATTACTTAAAAATTAATCATTTTTTTTCTAAAGTGCCATTACTTGAAAAATAAATTATTTTTTCTTCATAATTTAGGTTGTGTTGTTTTCAAACTAACTGATGTTATGTAGAAATTCATATCATTTATCGACTGTTGACACTTAAGTTTTAAGACAGAAAATTAAGTTAATAAATTAAATTGTAATCTCCAATTCGCGCGCTGTTCTAATTGCGGTCTCTAATTGTACCAAAATAGTTATAAACAATTGTTTATTACCGTAGCAAGTATGAAACTATGAGATGCTGATAGTTTTAGTCGAGTTCTGGGTTCCATCATTGATGCAATCGACAGTTCTAATCCATCTGCAATCCAGCGTTAAGAGTTCCGGTCTCTGATGATACCCACCTAGCAAAAAACAATTGTTTATTTTATTACCGTAGCAGGTATAAAACTATGAGATGCTGATAGTTTTGGGGGAGTTCTGGGTTCCATCGTTGGTCGACATCATAAAACTTTCGTGAACTGCAACCCCCAGACCATTTTTTAATGCCTTCTTGGCCCAATGCCAATTTTTCAAGCACGGCACCAAATGCTCCGATCACCAATCATATACGATACGCTTAAGTGGGGACAGAGCGTGATTCATTCCACTGCATGCGGTTACAGAGCAGGAAACATCGTTCGAGTTCTTACATTTACGAGTGAATTTGCGCTGTGAGGATTGTTATAATTAGCACAGGGGTTGGGAAAACCGCCTAGAGCGGTTTCACTGCCCCTGACATTGTCAAATCTCGGATCTCAGCATTCGAATTTCGTCCTTTTCGAGTTGCGTCGCTCTCAGGGAAGTTTTCATGATACAGTGATTGTCAAACGCGACCGGAGTCGACTGAGCGCAGCGAGGTCGTACGAAGCGTGGCGTTTGAAAGTCACAGGAACCCCCTTGTCGGATCCAGATCAAATACAGTCTTTAGAAAACTTACTCTGTTTTTCAACTTTGCAGTTGTTTTTACAAAAACCCTTTTCTCAATATTTGCAGCCATAAAAAGGGTTATCCTATGGACCAAGTGTATGCAGACTCAGAAAAATGATATTGCGCAATATAATGCAATATTTAAAAAATTTATTTTTAACTACTGGATATTCCGCAAATTTAATTTTTTATGTAATAAAACCGGGACCAGTAGGCATTAAGATTATATTTATTTGCAAGAAAAATACCTCTTCCCTAAAATAATAAGTTCATCTTATAAATCTAATAACCTACATTTTAATAAATAAGCAAATTTGTTTTGTTGGCAATTTTTGTTTAAACTTCTCTAAAATGGGCCGGTTGGCTCTAAATGCCCGGGCAGGTCTGATGTATCCCATCCGCCCCTGCAAGAAATTATTGACAAAATTTTACCAAACATTTGTAACAATTTTAAAAATGGTGAATAGTTTTGGGAGCGAGTTATTCTCGCGTTTAAAAGTGATGAATGTCAATATTTAAATACAGGATCAGCTTCTCGGTTACACTAATCTATTGATACTCTCATGCTGACAGAGAGCAGGCTATTATATTAATCCTATCGAGTTTCTAAATTCTATAGAACCACCTGGTATTCCACCCCATAACTTGCTTATTTTTAATAATTGGGTCGCCAATAATACTGTTGCATAATCTTGACTAGCCAAAACTATGCAACGGAACCAGACTATGTGTAAAGAAACTTCTAGTAAATGTGAAAGAAATCGAAGTAAAAAGGTTCAATCCACACATCAAAGTGGATTATAAAAATTGAACCGTTTAGTCTAGTTATTTATGTGGCGAAATGAGTGCATGAAGATAATTCGAAAATGAAATTTTTTGCATCAACCCTTTACTTTAGGCATCTGAAAAATTCGAAAAATTACAATTAGTTTTCTACAACAAATTTGTCATGAAGGGTCTTTTTTTATTTAAAAATCTTAAATTGGCTGTTTTATGTACATCCTAAACCCAAAATAGATCATATTTATCAAAATTAAAGTGAAAGTTTAAAAATTTAGAACAAAGAATAACATTTTCAGTTTTCAATGTAAATAAAATAACTTGGTATTTGATTGCTGTAAGCTTTCCAACTTGATTCCTTTTGACCTTTATTTGCACTTCAATTGAGTGGTAAAACTGGAATCTCCCAGTACAATGCAGAAACTTATAGCTTTATTTATAAAAAAAAGTGTTCAATCACTGGAATGAAGAGAAAATGCTGTTCGCAAACTTTTGTGAGTCTGAGACTGTAACAAAAACATTTACACATACATAAATAAGAATTGGTTGCCTGCAATCTATCACTGAACTTAGGTTGAATATCCTGTATGTAAAATATTAAATATAAATAATTTACTACAAATCAGGATACTTCACTTTTACCTCATAAATAATATACTACCAACATAAAATTCTCCAGACTAATCGATCAAGTTGATCACCGAAATATTCTCAGATCACAATTTTTATGTAAAAAACGCAAATAATTAAAAAAAATATGAAATAAACATTTTATTTGGAACTGAAAGTAGAAAACTAAAATTACAAAGACAAATTACATCCAATAACTAAAAATGCATATCTCTAAAACACTAATAATTTATTACATAGTACACATTAAATATGAAAATTGTTATTTAACTTCAACTTTTAATGAAATATAAGGATTATAAGGATATTAATATATTTTAACATATAAACGATCTCTACTCTGTCTCAACTTTTGCACTTGTATCTTCTTTCGCTGCACTTTCTTCAGAGTTGGCCTCTTCTGGTTTCTCATCTTCGCCATTTTTCTTACTGTAACGAAACCTTTTAAAAAGAAATTAAATAAATATTAAAATATTTAATACACAGAATATTTTAAAATATTTCTTACTGCTAATTATATCAAAAACAATATTTGATTACGTACTTATCATAACGTTCTCCGGTTGATTTCAAATCTTCATCTTCATCTGAACTTTTATTTCCAGATTCTGCTTCCGCCAATATATCGCCCAAATCCTTATTAACATCGTGAGCCCATAACTTATCTTCAATATTATTCTCTTCTTCTTGAGCAGCTGTTTTGTCTTTCTCTTCGTTTTGTGTGGCATCGGTTGCAACCGTTTCATCACCCTTGGGTTCTTCTGGAACTTTCTTTTTCTCACGTTCTCTTTCTGCAGTTTCTTTTCTTTGTAAACGTTCAGCTCGGCTCGTCAATTCTTTATCTTCATTATATCTAATGTAACAACGCATGTGTGTTCTTTGCTTGCAATGTTTAGAAAGAGTTTTTTCCAATTCACCTTCATCCACACGAGGCAAATACATTCGACACAATTCACAGTAATGAACTTCAACTTTGCGAATCTGTTCAATTCCAACATTAATAGGTTCCTTTTTAGGTTTTTCAGGTACTGCCGTGTCTTTCTTCTTTCCTTCTTCATCTGTAAAAAATTAAGTTGCTGTAATTTTTAAACTACCTTTAAAATTTATTTATTTAATAATTATGTTAAAAAATGTTCTTCATTGATTTATAAACGTTTTTATAGAACTAAAACCATTAAGATAAAAAAATGAAGGTTTAATGTATGTCTCGGTAGACGCCTCATTATATATTTATTTTATCATAATGGGTAACACAGAGACAAATCAAATGAAATGTAAATAAAACTTTATCACAGTGTTAATTATAAAAATTTATAATATTAATAAATTCGTACCATCTAAATCACCCACAGAATCAATAGTCATGAAGTTTTCGAGATTATCATCGTCATTACCAGATGCATCTTCTTTTTCAGACTTGTCACCATTCAAATCTGCACGAGCTTTTCTCTAAAAAATTAAATCAAATATTTAGATTTAAATAGAAGTAAATAAATAAAATTGATTATAAATTTTTTAACTAAATGTTTTTCTGCAACTTCATATTACTTAAATAAATTCAAGTACAAAGAAAATTATAGAAAAATTAATATATGTCTTGGTAGACGCCTAATTATAAATAATTAATATAATAGGTAACACAAAGACAAGAATAATTATTACTGTTGTGATGTCACAAAGTACATATCACAGGCATATCGTTAGGTGAATTCGGAGATGCCCAGTGACTCAATACTGTAATTTTCGATATAAGCAATAGAAGTTCGAAGTAAAATCCAACAAAAACAATCCTTAGCTATCTTTCGAGTAAACTATTATAACTTGAAACAATGCTATATTAGTTATATCTTTATCTGAAATTCTACACTACTCGGTCACTGGAAGTTGCTGAATGCCGTCACAATGGCAGATAGATCCAGATTTATGACTTATCAACTGACAGAGAACTTAATTTGGATGAGTACTTGAATAAAAAGACATGTGCAAAATTAAAAAAAAAATACAATGCTTTTTTTACAATTTTCAACGAATTATTAGTGAGTAAATAATAATTTTAAGTCCTAATTATTAAATAGTCAAAAACAAGGTGCAAGTCAAAGCTACACACGAATGCCATGCAAACTAAATTCATGATAAGCACAAACAAATTGTGAAATTACAACTTCGATAATTAATTACTCGAAAAGTAGTCGAGCAAACATTCTGATGGCTAATGACATCATAGGAATCTTATTTTTGCAAATTTTGTTACTTTTTTTTATGAAAGTACCCAATTACAGGTAGATGACAAACTTAATTATTTTAAGAATAATAATAGTTATATTGTAGGAAAACTGAGAAGCCGGAATAATTTAAAATAAAAATTTAAAAACGTAAATTACCTTAATATGTTCAATTGAGCAGACGTGAGTTTCATAAAGCATTGGACTCTTGAAAGTTACTCGGCAAACACGACAATATGGCATCAAAAATTTCTTCATACTCTTATGACTGTCGGAAGCTTGATGTGTAGCTTTAGGTTGTTTATAATTCAATTTACAGAGAGGACAAAAGTTGGTACGAGGAGCTAAATCATCTGTGGTTTTCTCCAATTCCCTTTGTGCAATACGTTGAGCAAGACGCATTCTCGACAAAACCGTCTTTTGCTTCAATGAAACTTGTCTCATAGCCAGCATATGCTTGGTGCTATGTAAATGCACGCTGTATTTTCCAAAAGTAAGATATTTCGATTTGCAATGTGGACAAACCAATTTAATGTAATCTTTCTTAGGCGATTTAACTTTTGAATCACTTTCTGCAGCTTTTTCTTCCTTATCATCGGTAGCTACGGCTTCTTTTTTAGGACTCTTTTCTTCAGTGTCGTCGTCCTTCTTTTCTTCCTCCATCTCAGCATCACTAGTTCCATCTTCTTTAGCCTTCTTGACAACTTTAGTTTCTTCTTCTTCTTCTTCATCAGACTTTTCTTCTTTATCACTCTCTTCTTTATCACTCAGTTGTCTTCGTCGCATAGCTGTGCGTCTTATAGCAGCACTAAGGAAAAGCATTTTTATTACTAAAATTCAATGGCTATTGCGGTCAAGCTATACGATTCTTCTATAAAACAATTAAATGTAAAACAGAATTTCTAATACATGAACATTGAAATGCGTTTAGAGAAATATAAATTATTATAAAATAAATACTGAATATTAATATAGCTGTTTTACATGATTTAAAATTATTAGTTAACTAATAAAAAGAAAAACAAACAAATCTGTTGATCCAATATGCTGGTTAGAATTTAAAAATTTTCCTTTTGCTAGCCCACACTGTTTTTCGAATATTTTAGTGTAGTTATAACATCGACGATCGGCCCGTCATCTGCAGGCTCTTTTATTTTATATATTTCAAATAATTTTATAATACATCTAATTTTGTTTAAATTTTCTCCCAATTTAATTCCAATGTCTTCGTAAAAAAACAATTCAAGTCAACTTTTCTCGATATGTAAACGGGAAACAAAACCAAGTATAACATTATGTAAGTTTTAGCATAACCTTAAGACTTACATATAAAAAAAAGTTGATTTGATGTTTGCAGTTATACAAATCTTGTAATCAAAAAGCTTGTATTCTGGACTGTGGCTCATCGTGGCTATGAATCTGTTTCCCTGTATTACTTTCAGAAAATAATCAATCACTTCATGCCATTCCAAAAAACACTTGACAATCAAAATAAAAATCTATGAGTGGGTGCAAAATACTTGAAATATCGATCATTTTCTGTAGAAATGTTAAATACTTGCAATAATAATCAATTAAAATGTATTCTCTACCAAAACTCCATCTATTTTTCAAATTTATAACTATCGTGGTCTTCTCCACTGTGTTGTAGTAAATTAAACTTTCTGACAAGATAATATATTTTAAATATATATAGAATTCATAATTAAAAATGCATTACTACTCTCAAATTGTGATTGTGTCACACGAGTGACAAAACATGTAATTCACACAGTGATCAAACATAAAAGTGGATCGGTTTGTAATTCTGCAATAAAATATTCAATTTACCTCCTTAGTCTACTCAATTTAAGACTCCTTCTGTAATCAAGAGATACACGAGTTGCTGCTGAACGCCTACGAACAGCATAAGAACTTTCCAATAAACGTCTACGGGAGACACCTTCTCTTAATCTCGCAGCTCTTATTCCTCGAGAACTAATACGCCCTCTATACCCTCCTCTAGGGCTACTTAAGGGCGGTGGTCCAAGCGGCTTACGAATCTCTTCTCTTCTAGTAAACGATGATGGCCGTCTATCTCTTGTAAAGCTTCTATCTTCGTTGAAACTATTTGAATGGTAGCGGGCACCTGAATTGCTGAAACTTTCTCCTTCATGGCTACGACGGGAGCTTGGAGCCTGAATAAACATTATTAAAATACATGAAGAATTTGCACTTAGAAAAACCTTCAGACTTCGTGTCTACATGGTTTTTTGTTGTGCATCATTTAAAAGTCAGCACATATATTTTTTTAAAGTCACAAAAACAAAAATGTAAATTTAGTTCTTGCAGTATTTTGATCTCCCTTTGCTTATCAGCATGTTCGAATATAATCTGCATTTCTTTTATAGAACGTTTTTTGAAATAGATAGATTATCTAACAGACAAAACCATATAATGATTCTTAAATCTCAAAATTAATTTTGTGTATTTAACATGCACACAAAACATTATCAAATTCGTGACTAAAACTTCGCTTTTAGTAACTACGACTTTAGGATCTTCTACTTCAGTAAAAGATATCTTTTTGTGTCAACGATTTGATACACTGTCTGTCAATATATACCTAAATGTTCCTGAAACCTACGAAAATAACAAAATTTGAAAAAAGAACTTACATCTGGTCTCATTCTTTTACGTTCTGGAGAGCGATGACTTTCCCTGCCAAAGAAGCTGGACAAATCCTGAAGTTAATTAAAAACAATCAATTAGTGAAAACTTGCAAAATTAATAAACGTTTACTTACAGATCGGTATGATTTGTTATGATAATCATCAAAATCATTTCTTGATCCTCCGGAATACCTATCGCCTGATGGATATTTCGAGCGGGAATCCATTGAATTTGAAAAAGATGATGGAAATCTACCAGAATTACTGTTTCCTCGTGAAGACCCATATCCATTACCGCGACCCCTTTCCGGTGGTCCACCCCAGGAGTTGCGGCCAGAGCTTCCTCTGTACGATGACGAAAATCCACGACCTCGAGACATAGCGACCGTTTGACTGAAACTGAGCATGAATCACTAATAATTATTAACTAATGTTTTGCGATTAAAATAAATGCCCTTTGCTTCAATTGATAAAGCACAGTTGAAATATCCCAAAATGGCGTCTAAAATTATCAACTTTGCGATTTTTAAATTTTTTCACATCTTACATAATTATAATAATTGAACTTGGAAAACATAGTAAAATATGAAATATAAATACTGCGGTGTTTCGACACGTGATATATAAAAAGTTAATAGAAATGAAATGAAAGAGTTATCCGAAGGCAAAAATTTAGAATTTTCTTACCTTGGTCGGTAATAACTCATGGCAGCGTGACTGAAAGAAGAATTTTTATTTATTACTAATAGTAAACTAAACAAACAGATTTATCTCGCCCCAAGTCATGTCGGCTTAATGTAAGCGATATTAAAATTTCATTATAACCAACTTACCACTAAAAGCACACTGTTGTTGACAAGGATCAAATATTAACCAACGTTAACTTGCAAAACAAAATATAATTAAATTTTTTTTATTTGCACGTTTAATCCAACTCGAGATATCGACTCAAATCATTTGCAACAAATACCAGCATCAACTATTGATTACAATGGCATTCGGCTTCTACGGATATGACATCACAATGCAAGACGGCCAACAACTCAGACAAACAACACCACCAATATAAAAACACTAAAAATGGCGCCAAATTAGAGAAATAAAAGTTTCATTTGAACATTTGAATTATTAATTTAAATTAACAAATGTGTGCAAACATTTATTATTTAAGTGCTATTGATCTAAAGTAACACAGTATTAATGTTTATTTACAATTGGCGACATAGGCGTCCATGAGACTTTTTCTGGGACAGGGACGGTTCCATGGGGGAAGTTTCACCCCAATGTATGTGTATATTAGGTAAAGTTGGTAAAGTCTACCTATGAGTAGTGAATTCCACGTATGAGTTGATGAAATTAAAACAAAGTATTTCTTTAAAATAAAAGCGTAAAGCTAAAAAAAAACTTTTGAGCCACATCCACATAAGCTCATGGGAGAAGTGAAACTTCCTTAGCCGTAAGTGTTTTTAAACAAAGAGGCGCTCCGGGGCGTTAATCTACTACATTTGGATCACGACTGTTTGCTGCCCTGCCCAACTCATCCCGCCCTCGTTCGTTATGTTACCGAAGCCCTTTGCGTTCGGTCTCCACTCTTATTTCCCCTTTGTTGAATTGCTCTTATTGCAATAAATTTCAAACAGAATATACGTCGCTAAAGAAGGATGCTGAGGATCAAAAAATTAACATCGACAGTTGACAAATTAAACGTCGATATAGTTGACATAATATTGATGATTGCTTCCTCCAGAAAAATTTAGAAATAAACAGTGAGCTACCTAAATTTTTTTCAAGCAGTTCTTATAAGGGTTTTGCTTCTTTAATTTATATTTATATAAAATTATTATTTTTTGTATTTTTAAAATATGCTGCTCTAGCGAGTTTTCATTACATTATTATTCTACCGGACTTCTCATTGGTCGCTTCATTTATGTTCAGCCACCGAGAGAGAAATCATAACCTATAAAAATTAATCATAATAATAAAACAACGAAAAGGCATTAATTTAACACTTTTGACAGGGTAGGATTAAGAATGTTTAAAAAAGAAAAAAAAACAATTATTACAATATGAAACAAGATAAAAATTTTAAAATAAAATAAACCGCCCCCCCCCCGTACATAAAAGAACACGACATTTTTATCAGAATTTGGAAAAATACACGACAATACATATTGGACCCGGTTGAGGTTGCTGATAAAAGGATGAGAATTAATGGAAACAATCGGTGCAATCCAAGCCTGATGGCAAACCTCCTCTCGGAAAGGACTTACTGATTCATTGTCGTTCAAATCAAAATCTAATAACCGAAAGAGTTTGAATTTTAGATCCAAACCCCCAATAACGAACTAAATTGTATTGACACACTCCTTCAAAAGATCATGAAAATACCCAAGCTTTTGGCGTCAAGTTTTAATTCTTGATGATTTCAGACAAACTAATCCCGTTTACCTCATAAAAAGAGGTCAGCAATTATTCATTCCAGCATCAAATTTAATGATCTGTGGGGTAAATTTCAAGTTTTGAAATTAAGTTAAAATGTTGATTCCGCATTCGGTGATTGGCTGATAAAGTTGGGCAATGAGGAACTTACAAACGACAAAGGTCTGCCTGAACCGATGATTGAGATCCCACATAATTCTGTATGCAAAACTTTTCTTATCCAGGAAATTTTTGGAGAAAGCCTTAATGCTGCTGATGTCAAAAAATATTCCAAAAAATGCTACTTATGGAAGTAGCAATTCCACTAGAAATTAGTGGAACTAGAACTAGAAATTAGAAAAAGTTCAATTAAAATTGTAAATATTAGTCAACGATGTTTATCTATTTCGACTGTGGAAATCGAGATTTACAGGTCGAGTTTTCACTTGTCCAGCTGCCCATCCACGAATGAGCGTTCCAACTAGTGAAACAATAATTTGCAAAACTATTTCAAATTGACAATATCCAAATCCTAAAATAATTTCAAACACATAATAATTAAGACATGCATATTTAAAAAACTATTTATTGAAAACATTTAAAAATGTACAATTTATAAACAATATCCTACAGATATATTTTAGGCACTTAACCATGTAATGGCACAGGTCAAAATAAATTTGTCAACACGTTAATAATTAATTAGTCGATGTTAAAATTACAAAAGGTATTTTGCAATTGTGGAAATAAAATTCAAACATGTTATAAAAAAAACAAGTAATTTAAAAAAGATACCTACATAATAAAATTTTAATTTCTATACAACATAGGTATTAATAAGTTTTATCACAGATAAGTTAGGGCAAGACAATAATCTAGGATCTAATTTTCCACGTCTAAAACTCACCCAATCAGTTTTTATACTTAATATAATAAAATATACAATTTTTTCTTATTTAAAATATTTATGTACAATGCCATCAACATTTAAATTAATGGCACAAAGTTATAGACATTATTGTCAGTTTTACTGCAGTACGAGTGATTCTCTTTCGAACTTAATTCTAATTAAGTAAAATTACTTCACATAGTTTCATTGGCACAGCCTCACCAACATATTTAGTGTATAGTACAACATGCCTTAATAATTAAACCGTTGTTTCTCCTTTACTCTGAAGAGGTTGAAGTTCTCTTCTCAGCCTATCAAAGTCGTTATAATATTCGTGATCCGATTCCTCTTCGGAAATTTTATGTGGCAAATGAGAAGGATTCTTATTTGTATTACTAGAATTGGCGTGCACGTATTCAGAAACTGTTGGAATTCCAAGTGTTTGGCACGGAGGGGTTTCGTTGCCCATGAGATATTCGGGATTGTCGATGTTAGTTTTACAAAAATCGGGATAGGACCTGTACATAGCATCACTTCCACTGTCACAGCTTTTTGATTCTCCAATTAAGTCGACATAGGTAGTAGGACCTTGACCTTGTGGCGAAGGCATTAAATAATCGTCTTCATCTAAAGGCAGTTCCAATTTGAGTGTACCAATTTGTGCTTGAGGTCTACTCGAATCATATTCGTCAGACCCAACGTGTTCTTTACGAAAACCGTTCATTGAATTGTCGCGGAATTTTAAACTTGAGCAGTTGGAATTATTACCCATGCGAACCGAACTTGGATCTAAACCGTGTGCTTTAGCATAGCGTAGTCTTTCTTGATTCCAATTATGCTGATTTTGAGGGGCACAGCTACCATCCGACATGGTATGTGACGTGGCCGGCCAAAACCTCATTCGGGCTGAAGGTGGAGATGTTGAGAAGGATGAAAGCCCGCTAATGGAAATTGGCGTTCTGGAATGAGGTTGTAAGTATTCTTCTCCAGAATGGCTACCTGTATTTTCCAACGTCGATGCCAAACTACGCACGGTATCTTTGTCATCCTGAAACAAAATTACCAATTAAAATAATATTCTGAATTAAATTAAATCATCGAATTAAACAGTGTGAATTGGTGAGAAAATCTTACCTGATGTGTAAAATTCTGCGGCCTCTTGCGTATATCGCCTGCAATGACCAAATATCTACCAGGATCCCCGGTCATTTTTGCAAAATCTTCCGTCAATTCTTTAAATCCAGGTCTGCTTTCGGCATCCAACATCCAACACTTGACCATAATCATATAAACATCTATGGTACATATTGCAGGTTGTGGAAGCCTTTCGCCTTTCTCTAATAACTCAGGTACATCACGTGCAGATACACTATCATACGGTCTTTCACCAAAAGTAAGTAACTCCCACACTGTTACACCAAAAGCCCACACATCCGACTTATGAGTAAAAATTCGATGTTGAATGCATTCCAAAGCCAACCACTTTATTGGCATTTTTCCGCCAGCTGCCTTGTATTCTTCTTCATTAGTATCCAAAAGTTTTGCCAAACCAAAATCCGTTATTTTAACACACAAAAGAGTTTGCACCAACACATTTCTTGCAGCCAAATCTCGATGCACTAATCGTTTTTCTTCCAAATAAGCCATTCCTTTTGCAATTTGGGTACACCAATTTAATAACAACTTGGAACCAATTCTTTCACGGTTAGTTCTTACAAAGTCGAGCAAACAACCCAACGGCATTAACTGAGTAATTAACATCATCTGAGAAGTCATACAAACTGCCAATAATTGAAGTAAATTAGGATGATCAACTGTTGCCATAATATAAGCTTCATCTAAAAATTCTTTGCTGGTATTAGCTCCGGTATCTTCTCGAAGTACTTTAATTGCAACTGGAATTTTGTTACTTTCGCCCTCTGGTACCCAAACTCCTTTATACACTGTTCCAAAAGCTCCGTATCCCAAAATTCCACCTTTGCGCATTTCGGCTTCCTTAATAATGCGGAGTTTTGCTAAATTTGGCTGAACATTAGTAAGTCTTAAAGGTTCGTTATCTTCTAAACCGGCCAAAGTTCTCGTCATTTTCATTGTATCTTCTTTCACTTTCAAGTGCTTGTAATAGTGATAGGTCACTACAGCAAGTATGGAACAGATCAATATTACACCAGCTGCTATGCCTCCATATATTAATGAATTATTTGATGCTTCTTTTGTACTTAACATAGGTGCAGCAGATTCTGAAGAGCAATGAGAATCGGTATCATCTTTTGCGTAGATTTTATATGGAAGCTCCGGTGGACAATTGCTGGCACATTGAAATGTTGCATTGGTGGATGACGTGCCTTCTTTGAGGTATACTTTGGAATGTTTACAAGAAAGGCAATTATCAGGTCCAGGTCCATAACAGCTTTCGCATTCTTCATTACAAGGAAAACATTTTCGTTGCTCATCGTCTGCATAATAATCTGTAGGACATTCATCTTCACACTGTTCTCCCTTTTTGTAATGAGTGCATTGTTGACAAAATAATTCGTGGAATCCATACCCGGTACATTTTGTACATCGTGGATGGCATCTTCGACAAATTGCTTTACCAGCCAAAGGCTTCAAATTCTCCTTTTCTTGCGGCGTTTCGATCCATTCGTAAAAATATCCATCAGGACATGGCTCGTCCTTATGTAAACATGTAGCAACAGTTGCATTTTCATGAATAATGGCTTTTTCACACGAATTACAACCTCTGTTGCCTATAGTGTTAAGGGGACCGGTGCAACCTTCCACACAATTACCGTGACATTGCTGACATTCTCCACTTTCTGCATATTTTGTAGCAGAACACTGTGAAACACAAAATCGGCCTTCCTTCAGATGTTTACAAGAAGAACAGTTTTCTGGCCCTGGGCCACTGCAAGAAAAGGCGCATTGCTCGTGACATCGTTCGCAAACACCCGTTGATGCGCGATAAATACTGAAATAAAAAATGAAATGTAAACTTCAATATCAATGAACTCATATAAACAACTTACCCTGGGATACTGCTGCAATTTTCAAGACAAGTGTCTCCCAATCTGTAGTTCGAGCATGCTAAACATTGGTCTGATCCTGGTCCCCAACAACCATCTTTCGTACATTGTGGATCACAAATTAAACCCGCTTCTTTACATTGTGCCGCAAGTCTATTATTATAAACAAGAGGTTGATGTTCTATGCTTTTACGAATTTTTTCCCAAGCGATATGTTCGGCAAAACATAAATGCTTATTTTCTAAAATCGCCACGGTTCCGGAATTAATCTTCTTCAGAGAATTAAGTCCCAACGATTCTAACGACGTTTTCACGATATACAAAGACGAGAAGTAATCGTGAAGTATTCGTCCGCCAATGACTTCTAAATTTCGAAAATATGATAAATTTTTAAATTCGGGATGCTCTGCTTGGATGTCCAAAAATCCAGTTATTTCTTTCAGGGTAGTAAATACTTCTAAACGATCAGGATGCATTGCCGAATATCGATCTCCAAAAGTTAAATTGGGATAAAAATGTTGATAGCCGGTAAACGAATTTTCTAAAATACGAATGTATCCTTCAATCACCGTACATCCTTTGAAAGTATCGATATTCCCCGAATTTATTTGCATGTCTCCCGTACACGTTTTCGGGCAAGGTCCGTTACAAGGTACGCACTCACTATTTACAGCTTTTTTATCTGGAGGACAAGTTCTTACGCACGCTCCGTTGTCTTTAAGTAAATGTTCCGGACAATTTTTAACACAAGTTGCACCATACGCGTATTTTCCCCGAGGATTCGGTTCCCAAGAGTAAGTTATTGGATTGTAGATTTGCATAGGTGGACATTCTTGCGTGCAAACGCCGTCGTCGAAAAAATTTTTACAAGCTATGCAGTCGCTTTGTTTGGGACCGGTGCATCCGCCAGCGCAAAACAAGTGACAGCATTCTCGAGGATTTGGCCCGAAACAACGTCCTTGATAACACTGAGGACTACAATTTTCTTTGGAAAACTTTTGACAGTTTTCTTCTCCCTCTCCCCAACAACCGGCAACACAATTTTTATGACAAGGAGGGCACTCGCGTTCGGGCGATGAAAAATTGTAATTGTACACGTAATGTTCGTTAACGTCCGAAATGATTTCTTTCCAATTTATCGTTTTCACATGACACAGATTGTAGTTGCTAAACAATCCAACACTACCGCTCAACACGTCTCGTAATGCAGGTAATTCTAAAGAAAACATTTTCGATGTTGTAACTATGAGAGAAAAATCGTTGTTGTAGTTAGCCATTTTAAAAAGCGTCCTGCCACGTATTATTTGGAGTCTAGGAAGAACAACCCTATTGAGATCCACGTGCGATATGAGAACATATCCAGTCACTTCGCGTATATATTGTAAAAAACTTAAATCCGCATTCACATCTTGTATCCACGTTAATTCTAAATTTCCGTCGACGTAAGTACAATTACTAAAACGACTCTTCAAATTTCTTAAATGATGCTCACGATTGGAAGGAACTGACCACCGACCATTGGTTCCGATGCAAACTGAAACAAAAATCGTAGTTTAATAATCAAATTTTCAGATCATATTGGACGGCACGGAGAGGACTCGATTTTGTATTAAAATGCTTTTGTCGATTAATAAATTTCAAATATGGCTAGAAAGCCTAGAGGTAAGTTATAATAATATTATAGAACACTTGATGAAATTAATTTTTCTATCACTGACCTAATATGAATTTCTTGAAATTGTGATGCAACGTCATATACCAGCAACTTGTTTACCCACGCCCAGCACACCCAGAAACATTGTTATTAAAACCATATTTTGCACAATTGTGCAGACCTACATAACGTCAAACAATAATTTTTTTAAATTTAAAAATATCGAACGAACTGTTTCGTCTGTTCACACTTACTTCGTTAACATACCATTAACGAGCCATACTGGGCATAAATCGTACATAAATAAGCACGCACGTTTTAAATTTACATTCCATCATGAACCATGCAATGGAAACACCAGTTAATGGTCCAAACAATGGTGCAGTTTCTGATCAATGCAAAACAATACTCCACATATCAAAAATTATATTTTACACTATTCATAGCAAACAGGAGAATAAATTTTGCTGGAGTTTTTAACTAGTGAATTATCCAGGAGTGGGCAAAATTCATGATAAAGTGTATTTAAAATATAAAATTCCAAAAACATACATTTAAAATACAAAAAATATAGTAGGTATTTTTAAATTATTTAAAAAAAACATCAAATTAAATTTTAACCAATGAAAATCAATTTTTGAATTTGTTTTTCCTTCTCGTTGGATAAAATATTGTTTTTTCAATATATAGATAATAATATATAGTATTAGTATTTAAAAATTTAATATATAAATGTAGCTTGTATTTTAAATATAAAACCCATCTATTTTTCAAAATACATTGGAAATTTGTTATTTAAAATTCAAAATTGATGATTTGTATTTTTTGAAATAAAAATTATAAAATAAAATTTAAAAATAATACAAAATACTTGGAAAATTTATATTTAAAATACAAAAAATGTTTTAAATACCTATGTATTTGAAATTCAACTACATACATGTACAATGTTTACATTATATATTTCATATACTGCCCACCCCTAATATTATCTGACCCATATAGTTTTACACAGGGTAGTTCAATTTTAACGGTTTTATTAAATAAATTTTATTTTCTGAAAATTTTTAAAAATACAAGCTTCAATAAATCTTGAATTATTCGCTAATAATTGTTGTTTATTAACTGATTACGAATTAAATTGCAGACCACATACCTCGGTTTCAAGCTTCATTAGTTTTGCGCTATAATAAATAGTTAGCCCACGGCAATAATTCAGTATTTTCTACCTCGGTATGTAATATACACTCGTATCGCGCTATAAGCTATAGCGCTATTAGCACTACCGCGTTATTAGAACGGAGCGCGTCGCACTGTAGTAGCGCGAGTTGCTTCTCCTACACTCCCTCTACTAGACTGGAAAAGTCTGACGTCACAACATGGCCGCGACCATATGATCGGTAAAAAAGACCAATATTCCAACATTTTCTATTTTTCAACCAAAATAGCCTTTATCATCTCATTTTTTGGAAATGTAAATTATAAAAACGGTGTTTTATAAATAATTATATATAATAACTAACCGTTATATCAATTTGAAATTTAAAAATGTGTCACCGATAAAGAAGTTGATAGGCTGGGCGGAGCTTACGGTCGGTCGAGAGGGAGCAGTGCCTTTCCCCGCTCGGCGTTACTATAGCGCGAAGCTCAAGTCCCGACCTCGTGTTTATAGCGCGATATGAGTGTACTAATAAGTAACAATAATCATTTTCTACAGGTAAACAATTTTTAAAGGTTGCAATGATTTAAATAGTAGTTTATGATATCAGTGTTGAAAAGGGGTAATTATTACTACACACAACAATGCGGAAGCAGAGTAGTAAAATCACAGAAGTTCGATAATAAATTTTAATACACATGTTTCGTACGAAAGTTTATCTTTTTTTTTCAGTGTAGGAGATTTTCCGGTGAATGAAAATATAATTATAGGATACCATCTTTTGTTTAATTTAAATTTAATATTGTTTTCTCCAAAATGCCCGAGATGTTTGGGAGTTTTTGCCCCTAGACAGTTGCTTAGGTTTGCGTAATGGGTAACGCAGTCCTGCCTATATATCTATGGAAAGCTGAATAAATAAGATGTTTAAATATTATGTCACTGCCGATTATTAAACTTGATCACCGGAACCACTATAATAAAATATTCTGAAAAAAAAATTTTTACTACAAGAGTTAGATTGAAATAATTTAAAAATAGCCTTAACAATGTTTGGTTTGATTTTCAATATCTAAAAATATACACAAATGATTACATGTATAGTAAATTTTCTGAGTTAGCTTTCAGCATAAATAGGTAACAACTTCAGTCATCAATATTAAACTGTACCACAGACGATTATCTGCCATGCTGACTTAATATATCAGATTCCCTAATGAAATGAAAATGCCCACGCATTGACAACTGTTTTCATACCGGCAATGTTAGTGCATTTATTTAAGATATATAATACTATATTATTGTTGTATGAAGGATCACAAAAAAATTACTTTTAACAAGGGGTATTTTTAATTTATCGAAATATTATGTAGGTTATTTTTCTAATTTTTTGAACTAATTAAATTAATTAGGTACTTTATTTACACAAAATTAATTTTTTCTAGAAGGAGACAATGACTACAACAATAAGCAATCCGGTTTGACTGCTGAACTGATATAACTTGAACGGCGAGGTGATTTTGAATAACTTCTTAACCGATGGCGATGATAGGAATGGTTTATTCTCGATCCTCTTTCATAACCTCGGTAAGAATCCCTACGGTACCTGGAACTATCATTACCTCTTCCTCGACGATCTCTTCGATCATAATTAGCTGGATTTCTTTTTCCCATATACATTCCAGGAGTAGGAGAATGCGCACGTTTGGTCACTGAAAAATCGACTCTTATGGTTTTCCCATTAATTGCTGAATTATTGCAATGTTCTCGTGCTTGCTTAGCATCTTCAACATTTTCGAAGTATACGAACGAATATCCCCGAGATTGATTAGTTTTTGCATCACAAATAATTTTAATCTTCTCGATAGGTCCATATGGTGAGAAAACTGCACGTAGATCATCTTCCTTGGCGTACGTGCTCATTCCGAATACACCCAAACATCTGGATTCCTCAGGATTTTCACGTTCATTATAACTACATTCGTTACGCTCTCGCCGAAAGGAACGGTCTCTTCTTTCTGCAGGGATGTTTTCGCGATGAACCCTTCGAGAGGGGTTGCTACGTCTACCATAACAGTTTCTAGAATCATCGCATGGCGATTCACTTCGATCAACTGGAGAACGTCTTCTGTTTCTTCTATCGTTCATATTAATATATTTAATTTATCAAATACACTCAAATATTTGTTTTAGTAATTAATAAAACTTTAATTTGTTTATATAGCGTTTTATTAATATATTTTTAAGTTGGCAATGAACAAGCGAATAAACAGATTACAGAAAACATAGGCGCAACTAGGAAGGAGTAAGTTTCCCAAAAAAAAAGTTGATATTATTTGTAACCCCCCCCCCCCCCCTCAAAAAAAATTAGACCTAGTTGAGTAAATGAATATAAGGTACAAAATATGCAAAATGATACAAAATTAGTTTTAGTTTGTGCAGAATTTTTGGATGTAAGTTAGCGCAATATTATTTTTTTTGCAGTTTTTATTTAATTTTTAACAAGTTAGTACATACTCAAATATTATGTAAAAAGTATAATATGATGCAAAACAGTAACTGTTGCAGGAATTGCAAATTTAAATTTCTATACTTTCAATGTCAAATCAAATAACGAAGGGCAACGGTGGGTTTCAAAAGAAAAAAAATTAAAGGACGACGGCGACGTTCTAAAATATATGATTGTCCTCTATAAAAGAAAGCTACATGTATGATACCGTACGTAGTTATAATAAGTTTTTTCTAACTTTTTTATAAAAAATAGACCACCCTCAATATAATATCAGGAAGCTTATAATTTCAGATGGATTTGTTATTAAAATAATCCAAATTTATAAACTAACGAGTTTTAATCGGTGTTGTCAATTACTCCCCCGCAACACGCGAGAAGGGGGCAGCAGGCACAATAGACAGTCATTGCAATGAGGGGAAAGCAAAGTTTTCCGTTACGCCACTGCTTTTAATAGTATAATACTGCATACATATATGGAAGATAATAAAATACAATTTGTTATGAACCATTAAAATCTCTGAGGTTTCATTCCGAACAAAATTATACAATTATTTCTTAGCCGATATAAATTTAGGTATATATTTTATATTATACTACATATTAAATAGGTACGTACAAATTAAATTGAAACTATATTGTAACTTATAATATGCCATGAATATTAAATTAATATAATTAAGACAATTTATAATGATGAAACCACAAGGTTTATTCAACTAATAATAAATAAAAATAAACTTTTATTTCAAGTTGCTTAAAATCATTAAGAAGCACAGTTGCTCCAATTAAAATCGAAATTAATCATACCGCTTTTTGGACAATGAGCATTCTTAATCTTCTCTAATAAGAGAAAAATAATCAGGTTGATTAAAACAACAATAGGTTGATACGAATAGAAGAATTTAACGGATAAACTAAAAGACGACATCGGAAAGCTAAGGAAGATCTGTTTATGTCGATTAAAAAACATTCCAATTAAAAACTCGATGAATCTAAGCGATCCCAAGTGAATCTCTGCTTGGACCAACGACCAAGAGTTATATTATGCGAATGAAAATTTTCAATTAATTAAATAAAATACAATAATAATGATAAAAGGCAATTCGGCACAAATTTCGCTTACTACTCTGAAATAAGATGCAAGAAGTAAGTAGAACAGACCACGAGCACTGGGTTCAGGTTTTTGCTTTCGCACATTGGTTGATTTACATAAAAAGATCAATGTTCTACCACAACTAAATAAAAAAAATACTTTTAAAATAAACAACTAATATTCAATGCATCAATATTTGGTCAAGCAAGTAAAAATGATAATAAGGCAATCAAGTAGATCTGCTAATTATCAACTTTCGCTGCTTGTTATAATGCAATGTTATTGAAATGGTAACAAGAATCAAGAAATCAATACATGTACATCGTTGGAAGTAAAGCACCACTATGGAAGACTGGAATGGCACAATAATGATAATATAGACTGGAAGGGAATTGGGGGGCAAATGCTAGAATTCCCGTTACTAACAAGTTCGTGGCGCCGGCAACGACCAAGTACCTTTTGTGGAAGGAATCTCACTTTATTTGTACCTATCTCGCAGCTTTTAAAATACCTCGACTTGGAAATATATTGCAGATCGATAATCGAATACATACGTTCAGATCCCTACCAATTAAATTCATCTATAGTTAAAAACAACGATGGATGTACAAAATTAACCAAACCAGTTTCATAAATTGAAGCAAATATTTAAAAATTGTCAACAGCATCAACGTGGAAATTATAGTATTTAAATGAGAGTAACTCATAGAACTATTTAGAGAAAGTGGGTTTTGGTATGACCTCGAAAAAATTCTTTAAAAATCATAATGACATACATATCGTTCATAGGTAAGAAAGAACGATACGTCGAAAAATTTCATTTTTATATAAATAATTTAAACTAGGACGAATTACAAATACTAATTACAAACTTTTATTATCCTAAGACAATGTACATAAATAAATTGAATGGAAAAAGTGCATCACCACAGATTTAATTTATTTTCTTTTTCGACCTTGCCGAAAGTAGCCTTCCTATCGACCGGATACTTCAACTAGATATAAAAAATCTCACAAAATTTAAGAGATCGAACGCAAAAATAGCAGTAAACTCGCAAAAGATGGGTTCAAGAAAACTTTTTAAATAATTTTTTTAAATTAGCGGTAGCCTCGATCCTCAAAATCAGGTTTGAAAAATTCAACCGTCAAAATCACGAACGGGCAAGTTTTTCATCCTCTTCTTGCCATGATAAATATCAAAATTAATTTGATCCCTTATAAATTTATAATCAGAAACCAGATTTTCTTCTACTAATGTAAAAAAATTACGATTACAAGAAAAAATATGAATTTTCAATTATGTACTTATACCTGGCCAAAAGTTGCCTTATCTAGTTGCTGTTTCCAGTGCACGTTTTGGTCTTAATCAACTGCAGATAAGTTTTTGAAAAGTTTTACAATCGGTGTTTCAAAATGGATAAAGCACGTTTTGCAATGGACCTCGTCACCCATTACAATTATTATTATTTCAGTCATTAACTTAAAATTACATTCGAGAAATTGAAAACATAAAAAAATTAATTAGTTTACTGCGTGATATCATTGATACTTGGAAAGAATAAAAAAACTTCCTGATTATATCTTCTCCTCGAAAGTTTAATAATTTACCCAATAGTAATTAGAAGCTCGAAAATAGAAATCGACGTTCAATTTGTGTTTAAAAATAACGATATGTCACGAAATTCAAGCTAAGCTCATGAAGATGTTAAATAAAACAGCACATTGGTAGATATTTAATTAAGACTCATTAATAACGTTTAGTTACCTTGAAAATTAAGTGGGCAAATAAAAATTATTGTGAATAAAATAAATGTTAAAACTACCCACATTCCAAAAAACACCTAAGTAATCATGACGTTGGAAACACCGGAAGCCGTGAAACTAGCAAGAACGATTGATCTTTTTTATAAAAATTAATTATTAATTATTGCTTGCGAAGGAAACAACCTTGCAATGTTGTTTCGATTCTCTCATTCATACTTTCACGATCGATCCGTTCGCAATTGGATAAATTAACAAAAAGAAGAGAATAATTGATATCGATTCCATCATAGGAAATGTCAGCTTGAATGCAGAAAATATTTGGAAAGTAATTAAAAATTACATCGAAATATTACCATACCACGAAAAAGATAAAAAATAAATTCGGGAAACTTACATCTTCTTCTTTTCGACATCCACTTTTATTGGATTTGATAAAACGTAATCTATAATAATTTAAAATAACGCGCCGTGATGGAACAATATATTGTTGGTGAGAACATTCTGTTGTTGAATGCATGTAAAGGTAACATTGACCTGTCAAGTGGAATATATAAAGATCACGACTTGATTTTTATAATAAAACATATAAAGTAGAAAATCGTGTCCACGAGGCTACAACGTAGCATCAGAACAAAGCAACATTTTCAAAACCACCAGTAACATATTTGAGAATTTTATTGTTACACTTTTAATTTGCACTTCATCGCGACCATTCAATACACCGAAGGTTCGACATCATTAAATCCATCAAGTGGATTAAATTTAAAAATCAAGTACATGGTAGTCCTAAACTCATTAATCGTGATTTTTTTTCAATTTAATAATATTAAAATGAAACAAAACGGCAGAAGAAATTTCAATACAAATTTTACGCTGCGGCTCGAGTTTGATCAATAAGAAAAATGGATTGGATGCTGACTTGCAACATAGTTCTGACTAGTTTCTTTGTTATAGCACAAACGAAATGCTGAAGAAAAATGCGATGCTATCGTGAAGATAGTTATCACAATAAGAAGATAAATAGTTCATGCTTCATTTTTATAATTATCTACCAATATATTGTTTGGCAAATTTAGATGAACGTAATTTAGTGGAAAAAAGAACGACACTGGATACCTACAAAAAAATTCACGGCTTTTGATGCGCAAATTTTGCGTTTCAACTTACATGCTGGTAAAAAGCTAAATATTAAATTTCTTTACAAGTACAGTAGAAAATCCGAGCAATAGGAAAGGAATTTAGAAGAACTTTATAAACAAGCTTCTGATTCCTATTAATGGTACTGTCACATTAGCATCGTTATCATTCTTATGAAAATAATAATAAATATTTCTTTGCTCAATAATGACATGGGAAAATACAGCATACAAAACTCGCATGAGAAGTCATAATTATCATTTCGTGTCTGTTGAAATGGAATTCTGCAATTTCAAAAGCAACGTTAGTTATCGGGCACGTTTAAACCATTTTTGAAGGAAAGTTAAACGAGTATACACAAGAGAAAGATCCGAAACCACCAAAGGCATATTCCAAAATATATACATCGTACTTGAGAAACATTAAGCGTTACGTACTTGTATACGCTTTTTAAATAAAATACCTTCGTGACGAACTCGACTAAATGAGTTCACGAAAGTTTTTGCAAAAAAATTATCCGGAATGATGTACAATAATTTTATGAAATTTAGCAAATAATAAAATATAATTTAGCGTATTACCAAAGAGTGCCGCGTTTGGTACAAAGCATTTCTTACGATGTGTGCAGCCTTCTTGCTGTGATACTGGAAGGTGTTTTTATTGCCCCCCTACACATAATCTACAATGTGATTAAATAGTCCATCAAGTATTTCGTTTCGCTGTAATTAAACATATTGTGAACGTATATTACCAAGATTTTCGAAGCCGGTAATACCAAATCGCTGGAGGGCAAATACCGACGTCAATATTTAATTTAAAATTTCTGTGTTTACATGAAACATAAATTAACAAGTTTTATGTAAAAAAGCAACTTTACTTTATATTTTACTAGTTTTCAGCGACTTAGCGAGCTTTTCCCATCAAGAAGCTTTGAGGTACAAAAAAATGTACAGGACCAATGGACCCGGTAATGTCCAAATATATCAACTTGTATTATTTATTGTGTACATAAAACGTTTAAACAGTCAACACATTAAAAATAATTAAGAATAAATATTACAGAATTTTTTAATAATTACATAAAATGGAATAGGTATTTTCTGAGAAAAACCGACTCCCAAGGTCAAAATAACTATTTAATTCCACAATGCGGTAAAAATTTCCGGGATTGCAAAAAATCATTTTGAAATTTTTATATGGCAATTAAAACGCACCCCTCCAAGATGCGATTAAAGGCCAGGTCCGGTTTCTGAAAAAATGCTGCTCGCTGCTCAGTTTACGCTCTCGGAGCTGGTATTAAAAAAAGGTTTTTAATTATAGTTATTAAAATGTAAAATTAATAAGCAGAAGAATTTGTATGTCGTTTGCAACTTAGAATCAATTTGGGTCATTACACTAAGAAGAGAAATACCTAGATAATTTACTTAAGAGTATTACACTCAGCAGGTTTCTAAGCAACAAGTGTTTGAAGTTAAATATTTTAATACTTTCTGAGGTCACGCTAAAAATAAATAGCTGTTATACCTCATTAGAGCACCAAAAAATTACAGACGATGATAAATTCAAAAATGCAATTTCAAGCATGTCAGATTTTAAAACAACTTTCCAGTTCCCGGTTTATACCTTTCTAATTTAACTTGATAAACCGTTTACAACGAACAATACAGAAAAATTAAGTTATCAAATTAGCTAATCAAATGGCAATAAAATTATTATTACAACAGTGGTAAATAAAATTGTTACCAGTAAAAGCCAAAGTTGTAAAAATTGTTAAAACAAAATTGACGTGGTATAAAACAATTACGGTCATAAAAGCAACAATATCGTAAAAATTTGTGTTTACAACAATCTACAAATAGATATAGGCAAACTACAACAGGGTAAGTATATAATTTTAATAATTGCATCTACTTAACCCAAGCTAATTTCTTGAGATGTATAAGTTCTTCGCATGTGATGACAAAATTATCCTTTGGAAAAATTATTTGCAATTGCGTGCGTGGACAGAAGCGTTAACATAGTCGAAGAAATTTAAAAAAAAATCTATCTAATATTACGACTTCTTAATAATAGCGTTATACGAAAGTTCTAAAAGCATCTGCGATCAATTATAAGTAATTCACATAAATTGCAGCTAACACTTAAACTTAAAACAGGTAATAAAATATACAGATGTGTACAAAAATTTGTAACTCAGGAGATTCTCAGTAGCATATTTATGACTTAATGAGAAAATTAATAGCAATTACATTAAAATTATTATCTTTTAAACGATATGTATAATAATTTTCTGCACGTACATAAATGCCTAGCTCAATAATTTATTGCACTTTTCCATTATTACTTTCAATTATTGTAAACCTGAAACTGAAGATTCTGCCCCCCCCCCCCCCCCGGGGGACAGGAGCAAACAAATTCTAATTAAACTGTTTAAAAAACGATTTTCGTATAAACATGATATTCGAAAAGTCTCATTTGTTGGGAATTTCCCAACATAAATGTTCATTTTAAGTTTTTGCTTAATTTTTAAAAAGTTAAGTAAGAAACACAACATAAAATTAAATGTACATATGAAACCACAACTAAAAGAACACCTTGGTACCACGAAATCAAAAAAATCAAGTAATACAAAAATTACAGTTAAGATTGAACATTTATTAATAATTTCATTTCAATTATTGTGAATGTGAAATTTGGGCGGCTTGGTACAGTAAACCAATTAAAAATATTTCGTACACGAAATTTCTTTCCAAAATAATAATAATAATACCGTAATTCTTACGTTACACTACAGGAAAAGAAATGCTGTTGGAAGTAACAAAACTTGCATAATCACAGTCGGCAAGTAATTAGGTACTCTGAAAATGTAACTACATATTAAAATCTCGTAATTACTTTCACAATTACTTATAATGTGGTATCCTTCATATTAATACGTGGGTTAAATAAAAAATTACCAAATTTAATTTGATTATCGATAACTTACTTTTGCCCTTAATAAACTCAGATTCTCTTTCCAATCCATAACTGAAACCGCGAATCCTCGCATTTTGTAAAGCTCTGGAACTATTTCCATGATTCTTGGATCTATCTCGAACCCCATAAACAGCACCCACCAAGAAAAGTAGGGATAATAAACATACCCGCGCCCCCATGCCGCGGAGCAACATGTTCTACGGCGCGCAACGTCACATGATTCGCAATCTGGTCAAGATCGTAGATGACCAAGAACTGACGACTACCTCCAACTGAAACAGAAAACACACCTTGGTTAGTACCTGTGCAGGTGGATACTATAACTACAATATAACTAGCGAGCGGCACATGCAGGTTTTGAAAAGAAAAGGAATTTCGAATAACGTTAACAGCGTACGTTACTAAAAATGAAAAACGGAACAGGTTTTTTTTTAAATACACGAGAAGTGTTAAACTTGATAGTTAACAAAATATTAGTAATAATAACATACAAATTTTTTTCACTTCGAACATTACATCAAGTTTTAAGACGCTCAACGTAACAAACACTGGTTTGTTACAAACAGCGCAATTGCAAAAGGTTTTGTTTGAATTAGGATGTTTAAAAATACATAAACACCCATCAAATTTATAACATTTATCGATACACACAAGTTTATCGTATGACCCTTAAGATGACGGGAAGTACGTTTTATAGTGTACAATAGATAATAAAAAAAACTAAATTTTGAATAATTCTACCAATTAATTTGCGTTCGATTTTCAAGAACGGTGGAAAATATTGCCACGTTATTTTTTTATAGAGGTGCTATTATCACCACATGGGTTATTACATTAAAATATATGCGAAACCTTAAAAATGTGTCAATATTTAATCAGCTATTCATACAAAACGTTGGCGCGCACACAAATAATTTCAACCAATAAAAAACACATTTCCAAAATTATAACCACATGTTAGGAAAATTGGGCGTTTGTGTCGATTACACAAAATAAATTAATTAAAATACCTGAACATTTATTAATCTACAGATCCAAATTGTAAGGAGTATGTTCACAAACGTTAAAAATTGGAACATTACATTGAAAAATGTAAACAGCAATGCATAAATGCAAAAGAAACTTTCTACGTGCTCTACAGCGTCTATAAAACTTGCAGATAAGCGAATGCTTACGAATTAAAACTTCAGAATATGAAACTTGTAAATTTATTTTTTTATAAACTTTTCTTATTGTCGTAGTTGTGTTACATGTGTTGTATAAAATATGTAATAAACTTTATAATGGTCCAACTTTACATCCAATGAGCTGAGGTTATTTTCCTAACTTTCACTTTGTAATTTGCTAAAGAATATAAAAATTTTTATTCGAATGAAGTAGGTTTCGTTTCATTGGTTAACAGAGCTTTTTAGAAATACTCGAAATTTCAAAAAAAATAGGCACTGAAATTGGGTTGTTTTAAACACACAGGCAAAAAATTTAAATTCATTACGAAAGAAAATGGCCTCTATTAACGAAAACATGATTAAGACATTGTATTTCATAATCTGATTTATCAAGATTTAGGCAGAATGCTAACTTACAATGAAATTAAATAAACTCCGAAACTAGAAGCTTTTTGAGTTTTATTCGAATTTTTAATTCGATTAAACAGTTAAGTTACGAAATTAAAAATGGATTTTAAAACGAGGAAGACCGCCCAGCTTGACACTAACTCGTACAACTACTAATTCCAATTCCAGTTAAATTCCAAAAAATCCGATAATTCCAATATAGTTACGTCAATTCCAATTTTATTCCAGTAATTAGAAATTAATTCAGATAATGGCAAAGTATTTCCAGTAATATTGCAAATTAATCAAGAAGTAGTTAATTTATTTGTTAAAATTAAAAAAAAAATTGATACCTTGTAAAAGATTGCTACCTGATGTGTTCTGTGTAAAATAAAATTATGGAATGCAACCAACCTGAAGATAAATTAACTGCAAAGATGACGAAAATTGTGTAAAAAAAACATAAGAAATTTTCGGGGAATCCCAGAAAGAAAAACAGATTTATATGCTTGTAATTCTTTCAATAATATAAAAAAAATAAGATTTTGATGCATAATTGTATGTTTTATTTACAATTTATTAAAAGTGGATGGTTTTTGACTCTCAAAGTAAAAAAATTTTTAATTATGGACCCAACGGAAAACTAAAAGCACATTTCTAAGTTCTTTGAAATGTTTTTAAAAAACAAGGGAATATTTTAAAAATCATTTAAATGTTTTAGAATTTAAAGTTCTACACAAATTTCGAGATATAACTCGGGAACGAACAAAATTATTGATCAAATTGAAAGCTCAATCAATTGCTCAATACAACTGAGTTGAATATTTACCATGTAATTCCCCACACAACTTAACATTTATTTGTTTCCCGAAATGTATACTAAAATGATCCCTAATTATTTTTATATTAGTGTAATTACTATCAAAAGTTTTATAGATAATAAGCTGTTTCTTCTTTATATAACAGTTAAGAATTTTGGCCGAAAGGTAATCAATTTCAAACCCGACTTATTTTTCTCAAGAATTTTATTCCTTATTCCTTAACCAGCCTTAGTATAGACTTGAAAAAACTTGCGTAGATTTTTACCCACATATTTTTCAACTTCCATAATATATTCTTTCCACGTGTAACCTACTTAATTTTTTTACAATTATTATTTGCTAGCCCAACACATAATTAAAATTTACATGGGGTATTACAAAAATATTTGACTTTATATTTTTGTTTTATTATTAAATCATAAACATATTTATATTATTTCACTATTATTTAGACAAATAATCAATCTTTTTTTTAATAAAAATAAAATTTTCATCAAAAGTTTTAAAAAGAAAGGGCAAATTTATAAAAATTAAAAAAAAACTTAAATAAAATAGTAGCTAATAATAAATTAAATAAAAATTTAAAACTCAGTTTTCGTCCTTGCAATATTCTGTTACTTTAAAAAACTAAGAAGTAAAAATTAATTTTGCATAATAGCGAACAACGGCTTCTTTAAAAACCAAGTTGACAAAAGGCGTGGGCCACCACTTCTGAGTGAAACTACATAATAAAAAGCTTTTTATCAATTTTATGTTTTGTTTTTCTTTTAAAATATGTAAAAAACCTTTTATAAATTTTTTTTCGATTTTTTTTCAGTTGTATATGCTAATAAATTAATCTTTTCGTGGTATATCAAAAGTGTCTTTCGTATTCAACCTCGGTTATTTTTGATCGCAGATACTAATTTGAAGTCAAAATTCTTTATCTGTTTATGATCGCATACCACTTTATTAAAAGAAAAGTTAATCAAAATTAACTGACAAGACAATAGTCAAATTTTACTTTAATACAATTCGTTTGTATTTCATTTGTGATACAATAAACATAAATTTTGCATCTAAAATATTTAGAATTCATGCCGGGAACCGCTTTCCAAAAATGCCGGTATTAACTTGACCAAAAATCATCCACTTACAAAAGTGTGCCCGAACAACAATAGAATTCTGTGAAAGAAAGGAATTTTGAAAACCCGATATGGTCTGCTTGTACCTATGTTTGATTTACAATCCTACTGCAATTTAAATACTTTTTCAAAACCAAAAGTTTTCCTACGACTTGACCACACATTCAATGTACTTTTTGACATGAATAAAGTGGGTCAATTGAAATATGCAATAAGAGCTGTTAGATACGAGTACTAAAACTCTACTGGATTAAGTAAGAAAGTGTATCATTAGCCTGTACATTTCCGCAATACCTACATAATAAAACAAAATGAATGTGTGAACACGAAAAAAAAATTTTAAAAATATATTCTCACAATAGATTATAATTATACCGGCATTTAAAAAAATGTAGCTGCCTGTGCTGTTAATAAATTTGAAAGATTTTCGTTAGATGAGTATTTTGAAGAAGGTCTGACAGACGAAATGTTTTACAGGTGACCCCACGTCGTGCTTAGATGATTTGGGTAAAAAAATGTTAGCTTCTTCGTTATTACCGAAAAGAATCAACTTTAATTTTATAACTCACTAAATGCTTTTATGTTAATTGCCCTTTTGACGAATGTACGAACATAACTCTTAATAGCAGATGAAATAAAATTTTCTAAAATCTTAAAAGCAGAATGTGGTCGTCAAAGTTAACGGTTAAAATTTGATTTATAAAAATGTAGTTATAAAAATTCCTAAGCCAAGTCACGAATTCGTTAAAAACAAAATTCACGGTTTTTAAATTACCTGAGGTACTCACTTAGTTCGTACCTATCTCATTTGACAAAATTACTGTTTACTAATTCGTAATACCATACGTGATAAAAAAACTAATGGGTTGTACTACAAAAAATCTAAAATTAACAAGTTGTAATCATTTTTTCCATAAATAAACTTTGATGTGAAAGTAATATTTTTGTTGTTTATAAAATATTATCTTCTTTTTTATGTAAAATCACCCAATGTAAATATTACCGAAAAAAAAATTAAACATTATCAAGCGATTTATTTCGTTTTGATTATAGTGAAATAAAACTAATGAAGTAATGTGTGTACTGAATATAAATCAAAGAGGCAGAATGCCAATTATAAATTTGTGTACATTCCACCCCTTACCACACGTTCGAGGGCTAATTACAGAGTAGAATCCAGTTTATAAATGCTATAAAGCCCACTGTTATTAACTAATCCGTAAAACGTGCAATTAAAATTTTGAATTTTTACTATCATGAGGTATATAAGATCAAACCGAACACATTTGATAAAAATTTCACTTTTTATTTTTGTTTAGATATCAAACTAAATTTTGTAATTCTGTAATAATACCCATAAAACCTCGAGGTAAGAACATTTGGAAATAAATTCCCCAATGTTGGACCCTTGCCTTGGTTATAATTAATTATAATCTATAATATATAATTTAGTAACTTCTTTTGGGTATTGTTACCAAGAATTCCATCCAAGGTTGTATTTATATATTATAAATAAAATTAAATGTATATCACAGCTACGACCTATTAATAATAGGAACAATGATATAACTCAACGTAAACGATCACGTTCGATAAAAGATCATTAATTACAGATTCGAATTGGTTTTCAATCGTACAAATCTCGTGGTACAAGAAATTTTATAGGCCAGTATTGCAAAATATTAGTTTAAAACAAATATCAACAATATTGTTCGTTTCAACACAATTGAAAGTTACACACGCAAACTTCTATTATTGATTGTTACAATAATTGTTTGTTACGTCTGAAGTTTTATCTTCGGCCAATGTAGATATTATGAACCTATGCCCTTTTATGAAACATGTTTTCAAATTTTCAAATTGGTACCATCGATGCATTGTGAGAAAGTACTTCATATTTTATAATTTAAAATGTCACATCCTTGAAACTTGCTTTCAAAATGCATTATCGCTGGACACCACAACGAACCGATGCACTTAACAGATAATAAAATATGGTCAAAGTAATAAAATTTGAGAGCCAAAATCTCTTTGCAAAGGTAGAGATTTATTTAAGACAAAGAGAAGGGTCATTTGCAATTTTTTTCAAATCTTCCAAAAAAGGTCGAGTTGGAGTTGGTACTTTGAAATACATTCAAATTGTTGTTGTCGAGATTCATAATAAACTACGTTGTAATTGTTCGTGCAAACAAACTCTGAGTTGGACTTCGTGGTAATGTTATTAGCACTAGCATCCCATTTATCTCCAATTAGAATTAAATCTACACCTGTACATTCCACCAAATGTCAAGTTTAGAAATGCGGTTCAACAGTTTATAATCATAATTTTAAATAAATACTAAACAAAGATGGGTATTATTTACTTTAACCTAAGCAAATAAAGATAGAACTTTATTCTACTAACGAGAATGTTTTAAAAGATTCACTAAATAACCAAGAATTTACATTCTCATAAAGTACTGAAAGAGTAAATAATCTGTTGACAACAGATTCAAAATGAGATATCTAAAAACAGGATTTTGTACAACTTTACAGCTCATCGAGTTTACCCATTTCGAGATGCCGATGGACCAACAAATTTTCTAAAATGATTTTTAATTATTCGTTCCGAGGGTTCCCATTGTTTCAGACTAATTTTATAAAGAACAACATAGAATTAACCACAATTCTATCTTAATGTCGACCCACGATAACATCCGCGCTATTTCCTTAGTTGATTTAGGTATTATTCAAATGAAATAGGTAGGCGATCTTTTTAATAGGTTGTATTAGCTTTGAAAAACTTTGGTTGCGTATACTTCTTTCATTTGAATAATTACACATACTTAAGTGAGTTGTAGGACAAACGCGTGCTACATTGGAGGTTTGTGTTCTATTCGCCCGTTCAAGTCACTTTCGATTTTGGAATCGATCAAGAGTTTTCATTGTGTATAATATTATGATCAAATGCCAATTTGAAATATCTTCCTCGGGAATACGAGTTCAGCTAATAACCTTGAAGAACATTCTTTAGATACGTCACGTTCAAATATTACTAATTTGTTTCTGGTTTGAGTGTATCTTACAAAGAATCTGTAATCACGACTTCGAGGAATCGTTATTCGAAATGAACGTTCCAAATTATTATCTTCGTAATGGCATGGTACTGCTCCAACATCACACTGACCACGCCTTTAGATCTTACCTAAGCTAGCCATGTCACGAACCGCGCTTTTGTTGCCTCCAAACAAAACAAATTTAGTTCACCAACATGTACCAAGCGCGATTTAACATTCTTCTCAGGCCGGAGAAAAATTTATATCCAGAAGTGATCGAAACCACAGTTTCGTTATATTGGTCCAAGCTTGCAAAGCAATCTTAAAATATACGAGATTCCAGTACAATAATAAACGAACATTTATTTGTAGTCGAAAAGTTTTATTCAAAATAATGCACATACCTAATTAGAAAATTCAAGTTGGAATGTATAAATACCAGAGCTTTAAATAATTTTAAATTTGACGAAGATGACACTCAATTTTTCCAAAGAATTAAGAAAATTCACGTGCCGAAGTGATTCGCTTCAACTTCGAAATCGAATTAGCCCAAAAATATTTTTTGGGTCGAACTGACGGAATATGAAATCAACCTTGCCCTGTTGAACTTCAAGCAAAGGTTTCCTGTCGCAATGTGTATCGAACACAACTTATAATAATTTTTCTTTTGTATGATAATTTAATTTTGTAAACCCTTCATTACGTCCAATTCCAAATACATTATTACCTACCTTTTCTGGATGAAAATATGTATCAATATTTAAATGTTGTAGTTATTAACATAAATTAAAGGGGTTAAAGGAAATTCATAAATCACATCACTGTTTAAAATAATTATGTTAAAATGTGAAAATGCGAATAGATAAACGTAAAAGTGTTAATTTAACAGAGAAAAAAAGGTGAATTACCTTTTATCTCATAATCTCAATTATGCTAAAAAATAATTTAGACAATTTTTCTTTTTTTGTCTAAATTATTAGACAAAAGCAAAAGTTCTATACGAAAATAGAAGCATTAACATTTTGAAAAGTTAAGATGACTTTCAATAATACACAAGAGCTTTCAGGAATTTATTCGACGAGTCCATTTTACATGTAGTTAGCACATTTGCATTCTCTTATCAGTAAACTGACTGCATTTAAACATAGAATGTCCAAATGAAAATTCAAATTGTCATCGTTTTAAGTCATACTTGCGAGTTTGTTGTTCAACTTGATTCATTTTCATTTTGTGTTTCGACTTGATAGTTAGAATTAAATATTAATTCTTACAATAATTGTTAGTATTTTACTGTCACATTGGGAAATGTCTAGTTGTGTTACTGCACCAGAAACATTTTTATATGTGCGACCGAAGCACATGGTGTTCTTCAATGTCAAAAAATGCGACAACCATTAAACCCAGCAAGCCTCAAGATTGAAGGTACGTACTATATATTAGTGGATTATATTTTAGATTTTAAAATGTGTGTATCTTTCTAGTAAATACATCCAGTGCCTCCAGAAATTATTAATGCACTCCTATGTTAGCAATGTAAAATGAACATTTTCATCAAATGGATTTCTTGGTATTAATCTGATTAAAAAGTGTTACTGTTTCAATGAAATGTTACCAAATGTACGTATTTTATTCTTTTTTTTGTATTACGTTCTTTTACTATTTTTGTTTTACAATATTTGTTGAATAAATAATAAAAATTTGGAAATAATATGAACAGTTTTTATTTCCTCCCTAAAGTAAAGAAAACAACATTATTCATAAGACAAAATGACACCAAAGAAAAGAATTATTATCTGCTCGAAAAGAGTAAAAATTAGTTCTATGCAGTCAATCCAGCATCCAAATTTAGAAAGACTGTCCAAGAAAATAGGTAATGTTGTCAATATGTATAGAGAAACATTACTTCTACTACAGTTAAAAACTGCTAAATCGTTTCAAATTTAATTAATATTTAGTCAACAGCAATTTAAAATTTAGATAAAATGTTTTATTAATTATGGTAGTATTCGCATTAATTGTAATAAAATCTCTACTCCAAATGGTAAAAATTTTAACATAACATTTAGAAATATAAATTACATTATAAAATAGGGACAAAATAACACAAAAATATAGTAGACTATATGGACTACTTTTTAAGACATAATTATGTTAAATTAACACTTTTTTTCAAACAGTGCACATTCCGAAAAACATTAGTAGGATAAATTAAATTAATTTTATGCTAGATTCACTTAAATTTCGAGTTCCACAGACTTCATGATGTCTTCATCAGATTTTAGAAAGACTTCATACAGACTTCTCCTTTTTCCCCGTTACGTCAAAATTCAGCCAATGGCATGTTTCTATTTTGCCCCGGTTGTGTAGCTCTGTAAGCGATTCTAACCGGGAATTTCAAAAAATAATACATTATATTCTAAGTTAAAGATTTTCTGTCAAAGCAAGTTCCGTTTCCCGCTCACGATGTTTTTATTGAAATACTATCGTGTGTAAATGTTTATGTGCTGTGACGCAATTATATAATTTGAATGCAGTAGGCGTAAGGATTTCTCCTCGTGGCTCCTACTATCAAAAACCTACGCCAAGATTAACAAAGTCAATTGGTCTGAAGAATGAATAAAAAAACTCGTATTCATACATTATTATATATGGACGTAACCGTATTATGTTACGTTAACAACGTTAAAAACAGACAAAGACGAACAGTCATTATGTGATTCAAAAAAACTAGAACACTTTGTCCCTTCACCGAAGTAAATACGTTTGACGGTTTTTAGTAACATATTTTGTCGTATACCCCTACGATATATTTCGCCCAACTATGTATAGGTCAATTTTGATGATTATCTCTATTATTTCAAGATCAATACTTTCACTAAAATCAACCCCGGTCAGTGTTTTAAATGATGTTTACTTCAATTCTGCACCATGTTAAAAAGTAAAAACGTAGTTTTTAATAATTACGAACGGTGATTGTAAATTTTCCTAGCCAAAATTATAAGGTCGTTGCAATTTGCTAATTGGTACTTCAAACAAGTTTATTTACCATCTGTTTAATAATGATAATACAACACGACGTGTTTTCTGTGCATGCATATCAATTATTAATATCGTGAAACATGCAAATCTGTAAAAACTTATAGAAGAAGAAAAATCAATCATTATGATTCATTTATTGCATTTATTCTGTAATTTATGTAATTTCTTCAATCAAGCGATTTCCAAAGTTTTTGTTTCAATTTCGAAATTAAATTAAATACCCAACGAGGTAGGTAGTACTTATAATATAAACCTAATAAAGGAAGAAGCAAGAAGGCGTGAAATTTGGGTATATTTTGGAGCCGAGAAAGCTTCTCGTTATTTTCCTATACCATGCACACACCGAGCATTTCTAACATTGAGTCTGCATTTTTAAACCGCTAAACAAGATTTAAGTTGAAGACGGGCAATATATCTTTCAGCACTTGCAGGGAATTTTCTTCGATTAAATTCCATTCCAAAATCGCCAAGAATGTACCCTTTATTTCGCGAGATGCAAGAATCGTCTTCACAAGGTTGCGATAAACATTTTCACTCTATTGTCGCCGACATAACTGAACAATTATGGAAGACCAAAACGTAACGGAATGTAAAATAATAAATAACTTCGTCAGAAACGTTCCAAAGAAATTTATTAAGTGCATAACGAGCTTATTAAATTGCGAAACATTTTGCTTTAAAATTAAGAAAATATTTTTCAGTGGAAAAATTGCATTCTCTTATGTACAGTAAATCAAAGACCTTTAAGAAAAATGCGAATGAATTTATTACGAAACGATTAAACCAATAGATAGTTGACGACATACGAGTGCAGCAGCCAAGCCCTGCTAAAATATCTACTTGCATGTTGTGGTGTTACGAAATTTATTTGCTTTTTCCCTACCGGTTATTGCAAAAAAATGCAACTTTTAAATACAAAATTCTGTTTGTTAATTTGTTAGCATGCTGCTTAGCCGATGGTCGAAAATAATCTTACAAAATATGGGAGTTTTACTTTCAATTGCCGAAGATATCAAAAACTAGGTAAATCGCAAGTTTTTACACCCATACATTTGATTATTCAAAATTTCACAGTCTGATGTGTATATTCTTCCACTAATTGTTTATATTATTAACGGATGTAGGTTTAAAATATAACCAAACATACAAACACAATCAAAAAAACATTTGCAACTACCTACAGTCTCCTTAAACTAAGGTCGACTTTCTCTTCAACTTCAACAGATTTGATTTTCAAATTTGCTTTAAATTTTAAGAGTCGGCACACAACATATATAATACGATCAATTAATATTCCCACGATTTTCTCATTGACAACTAAATTGGAAATATGTTACGAATGTTTTAAACCACCAATTTATAATATTTGTAATTATAATATTATACACAACATTTGAATAATATAAACTTGACAGCAAATATTTAAGTAAACGATTGAGAAACTTAAGAAAAATGCAAATTTTTGATTCCTTTCCTCCGGTTTACATTGCCGGGCGATTTACATATTTTTTCGACCAAGTATTCCTTGACCTATTGTGCATCATGGCTGTTATTATTTTCCTATGTCAGATTATCAAAAATATTCGGTAAATTCGTTTGGCGGGAATGAAATGGCCACTATACAGCAGGAATGTGATCTTTTCAAAGAAATTTCGAAAACTTCCAAATATCAATTGGCTCTTGGGGCAATGGTAATTTTCCATTTACTGTTTATCCAAATTTGATAGCTATTAGGTGATCAAATTAAAAAATAGCGGCGTGAAATTATCCACATTTCAAGATGTAAGTATTAGTTACGTATCGCTTCAAGAAATCCAGCATTTTAAGGGGCTCAGGTAAATTATAGTAGACAAATGGATCTACGTTTTGAAACTAAAAATTATTGTGATTATTTACTTGAGCAAATTTTGTGAAGGTGTGTTAATTGTAGGTAAGAAAAGCCTGCAAGCAACCTGGCGCCAGAATAAAAAAATTTTAAATTTCAAATTTACAGAAATTATTTAAATGTGGAAACAACTACATTATGTATATTCTTCCTAATTTGGAAATAGCAAGTTTGTTACACAGTTTTTCGGAAATGGATTCATTTTGAAAAAGTGGAAGCAATATCAAACCCGTCAGAAAATGAACTTCGAGACAATCGGGCTAACTATTCTACCCTTTGGAAGTCAAAACGTATACATAATTGGTACCTGAGTAATACAAAGACATAGATTATCTTTCGACATTGCTACCAAAAATAACTCGTTGTTCTCCTCGGGTTTGAAATCCCTTAAAACATGGGATTAAAATATCTTTGTAAATAAGTCTTCTCTTTTTTGAACTACAGTTTGTATTTGGCTAAAAAAATCGTGCAAATGACGTACCATGGAAAAATTTAAAGCTGACAACGAGGCTCAGAGTTTTAAACTTTTGGAGACGAGGAAACAACAAAGACAGGTGTTTAAATATATTCAAGTACACAAGCCCGTTTGTTATTATCGGTGTATCCATGTTTAAGGGATGTTCTGTATAATGTAACGATTTTGACGATCGATGTAAAACAGATACTATTGTTTTTAATGTCGGATTGATCTTAATCTTGCACACAAAAAATCAGTGGTCAAAATAAAAACTTGTTCTTGTATGCTCAAAATTCAGAAGTAATAGCACTATTAAAACGTATTTACAACAACTATTGGCATTTATTTCGTATTATGTTTTACACGAAATTCGTACAAAAACAATTCCTTCGTTATATGCTTAATATATGTTACGAACAACTCGCTAACGGTAGTTTTATTAGTACGAAACTAGTTGGAGATTTCAATAGTACGCCAAACGAGAAACTTGTATAGGTTTTTGCGTGGGATTACAAAAATATATTCAACCAACACCTTCGCGCAATTTTGTTTAGAAGTCTGTTACATGATGTTGATTTAAATATTTCTTAAATTCAAAAATAACCTACTTAAGAATTATAAAGTCGTTTAAACACACAATATATATCCTGCTAAAACAAACTTGATAAGAAGTTCAAACATAATTGTAAATAATCTTAGAAGAAATAAATTGCTATAACAAATACGGTAAGATGTGTACCCACGGATTGGTATTACGACCTAACGATTACTGTATCTCACAGTTTTTCAACCCTTAAATCCTGCGATAATAAAGTTATTGAACAATCCGGTATGGCATGTAGCAAGAGAAATAGGTCGAAAGTTAATACGTACCATATGTGAAAATATCTTCTCCCAAAAAAGAAGAACTGTAAACCAACTGCGATTTTGTATTAAATCCAAAGAGAAACTCAAAAATATTCTAACCCGGAACGTCACTACACTTGAACAATATGATTTTACGCACTTGCGTTTTAACACTTGACCGGGAAAACTTTTAAATCAACGACGTGTCATGTGCTGATAATTAGATAAATGCGTTAACCGTCCAAAATTTGAAAAAAAGAGCAAAATTAAAATTGATTTCGACGCAGTGTTACCTTTGCTACGTCTAAATTTTAACTTAGCTACTACTTGAAAGGTAAGTTGCTGGATACCGCGAACACAGGTAACAGGTAAAACCATTCCAACCTTCTTGAAACAGAAATGTTTACAAAGGCAAGCGAGCTTGCGCACATATAAAGACGGTTAAATTCAAATTTGTGATTACATAACTTCTTTTGCTTATAATAATTTGTTGTTTTTTAAGGTTCGCATCAGTGTAGTGTGAAACAAGCGCGATAAGCGCTACCTTTTGGTGGGTTTGCACTCAATGCGGAAGCTAACCATCAAATTAATAAATACCGAAGAATTAGAACACTTCTTCTGATTTATAGTCTTGATTCTAGAATATTTTTCGAAATGCGAATAATATGGTAGTTATTTTGTTTGGAAGTGGGTTTTTATTATAATTGCATTGTGATAATCTTAATTATCGAGTGTGTGGGACTTACGCCTTTAAGTTGTATTCCATTCTGGCATGGAAGTTTCCCGCTAAATTTCGTTTTCATTCGTACGAAAAATCATCCAAAATGTTGCAAAAGAAGCACTCCAACTTGGAAGTAGATTTTTATGATAAAAAATGTTTTAAGCCCAAAATAATAAATCAAAAAGTAGTAAAGTGAATTCGGTCGCGCGATTGATCAAAGATAGTTACTTTTCTCACAATAAATATCCAAAACGTAACGTGGGAGTACCTTCAGCATATAAGACATACGTGCAGATAGCAATTAAAACATGGATCACAAAACTTTAGCGAATGACCGGTTCCGGATCAAAAACATTAACTTTCTGAGTAAATCTTTGAGGCCCATGTTTTAACTGCTATCTCCAGGTATCTTCTATCCTGAAGACTCTGATTCTGCGGTAGCCACACGTTATGTTTTAGGTGTGTATTGTGAGAAACTAATTAGTGTGAGGTGGTAACAGAGTGAATTGCGGAGACTAAGATTCTAAAGACGCAAAAATTATAGTTTAATATCTAAAAACCAATGGGTTAATAAATTCCAATGAGATATCTAAAACTTCATGCCGTTATCGCGACCTCACGTATTTAAAATGTATGTTCTCTCGATTTTATCAGTGGGGGCTCATGCTATAATTTGCAAGTTATAGAAGAAGTTATAATTTATAATATATTGTCGTGTATTTTCTCAAATTCAGTTTTTATGAATTTTGAATGAATATGAATTTTTGGAGAGTTAGTAATTTTGTAAATAATATGTTGACAATTTGAAAGAGGAAAGGAGAAGACGTGACGATTTGAGATATAAAAGTTTTGTATTTTAAAAATTAATTTTAATAATAAATTTAAAAATAATAAAAAAAAGAAAAAAAATTAAAATTATAATTGGAAACTAATTTACAAACGGTGAGGATTGTAAATAGTATTTTGAATTTTCGGTAAGCGAGCTGCATGCCGGCGTGGAATACTATCAACTTTTCCGTTTATTAAAATTTTAGATTTTATGCAATAGAAACTGAAAATTCATTTGACTATGTTTTTCCAAAAAACCTTTGGGTATAGTTATTTAATGGAAAAATACAATAAGACCTAGAAGAAAAAAATAAATGTAAAAAGGCGATTGATAAGGCATCAGTAAAAGAGTTTAAAATAGTGCAAGGAACTGAAGACTGATTGCAGTGCAAAATACAAAATGCGTTCCTTATTATTCTCTCAAGTAAAATTCATAAAACTATAGAAAATACTTTTGCGGAGGTAAAAGTATTTGAATAACTTCAAATTTGATATTCAAAGTGACTATAGTTATAGTATTTATCACAATAGATATGAATTAAAAGAAAAATTAGTATTTAAACATAGTAACAAAGAATGTTTTGCGATTTTATTTCTTAAGGTACAAGACATATAAAACTTGAAGTTAAGTTTTTACTGCGCGTAGAATCGAACAGGGCAACTTAGATTAATAGCCGACGAACTTACGCGTCAGGCCATCACCGTCTTTTATATATCATATCATTCTAAAACTAATATTATGAAAATAAAAAGATAATGCTCAATGAATGGACATTGTCAATGCGTAAGAAGTAGCAAAGTTAATAACGTCTGAAGAAATGTAGTGAATAAGATTTAATCTTATGTTAGTAGATAGGAAGTAAATCTTAGGACTTCGGTATTGATTGTTGCTTACCCCGTTAAAGAAACGGCGCAATTAATTCTGTGCATACAAATGTTTGTATTTATGATTTGTAACTAGTAAGTCAACATAAAAAAGTTGAGTTAAGAAACCAATAAATTATATTGTTTGAATAACAATATGTGTATTAAATTTATAATATTGAAAATATGAATGGCAATTAGACAAAAAGAAGTATTTAGAACATAGTGTTTTACTAATTTTAATTTTCCTGACATATTTTACTTTTGAAACCAACCCAAGGTGGGGTGCCAGGTTACTTCCGCTGGTACAGACATATTAGAACAAACTATACCAGCCTGCAATGTATTGTATATAGCCGATAATAATTAATTTTATGTTATTTAAAACACGATGTAAAAACATCAAAGCAGGTTAACAAGTTTTTCGTCTTAAGATATTTTAATGCTGAATAAATACAAATATAGAGAAGATTAAAAATATATTTTTTAATACAGAAATACTCCTGATGATTATTTACGACATTAAAAATTAAACTTTGACATCGTACCGCAAACTTGTTTTGAAATATTTGCGATACTTGAACGTCCACACTTACTGTATTTTATTTTTAACGTTTAATTATAACTAATTGCAATAAGTTATCCATATTAAAGTGGAGTAAACTGAGCGAATAAATACGCTAGGTATAGTATATATTATAGGAAAACTACCTACTGGCTTTCAAATTATAAAAAGAAAAAAAAAGTGATTAATGGTATTATAAAGCCGTGAAATACTAAACACCTCAAAATGACTACAAATACTAAAATAAATTCTACCCAAGTGCGACAGACAACAAACTGGCAAAGCATTAAAAAACTCAATGCTGGAATACCTGCAGGGAGAATTGTCAATTCTATACTCGACACTGCAAACCTGTTAAATTATAAGTACCGCTCGTGCAATAATTTTATAAAATTGTCAACGAGATATTTCTGAATACAATTAAATTATATTAAAAAAAGTACAAAAGTTAGTATTAAAAATATTTTATAAAGAAATTTGTAAATAAACAACATGATTTGTTTAAAATTGAATTATCCTCACCGATTAAGTTCTAATAGTGCGGTTAATCGACGATTTTCAAATTGTACAAATGTATTGATTATTATTCAAGACATGAACAATACTGGCAATACAATAATAAATATTATTATTTATTCATATGAAAATGTAATATATTTATATAATAATTTAATTTAAAGTTAATTACATTTTATTAATAATGAACTGATTTGACCAGAATTCAGGGTGCTACTATATGCAATATCTTATGTGACACCCGTGTAAACGGTGAGAATCTTGTTATCCGTGCTATACGAAACAGTGTTATACGAAACAGTGTTATACGAAACAGTGTTATACGAAACAAGGTATACCGTGTAGTATCGAGACCTTGTCTCGTGTTATATCGAAACCGTGTTTGATGAAATAAAAACATTAAAAAATGCAACAAAAACTTGATCAACTTCAGTTACGAAGAACAAAATGCATACTGTCACTTCTCAAAATGAAATAAGAGATTTTTCTTATGCAATAAAGTTGAGGGATTCCCCTTATTGTACGCAATTGGGTATATGGATAAAAAATAAGAATCAATTCTTTCATTTTATTTCAATACCTTTCTAATCATAAATAATATTAAAAATCATAATAAATTAGGATTATTAACTTGTGAAATAAATATATATTTAAAAGTTACATAAAGTAAAGTGTGGAAAATGTAAAAAAAATTACACATGACTTGAAACTACAATCGCATATCAATCAAATTTCCTGTGCATATTCGATTCTTGAAATCGTGTTATATCAAAACCGTGTTATATTAATCGCTATTCTTGTACCGTGTAATATCGAAACCGTGTTATACGAGGGACGCCTGTATAATATTGCCAATATAGAGAAACATCTTAGGATCGCACTTTTTTTTTAAAAGCAAAATTGTCTCAAAACTTTCTATAAAACGGAAATACTATGTTAAATCAAAAAAATCAATTTTATAAACAAGAAGACGAACATAACTGCGTGCATAAATGCTTAATAGTATTCATTTTTGCTAAAAAAAAAAGTTTTTCAACAAACCAACGAGTGCTTCCTTCCTTTCCACATATTTAATCAAGAAATATTATTATTTACCTAACTATAAATATTTGGAAGACTTCAGACAAACATTCTTTCATGATGTTTCCAGATATAATAGAAGAAATGTTAAATATTTGCAATCAATGAAGATCTATTGAAAAACCGCAGATACTATACAAATTTAGCAATGAAAACAATTTTATAAATAAATGAGGAAGTAAAATATTCCCGCCTTTTTTCAATGGATGTTAAAAATCATTAAAATTCCAAATAAAATACGAACCTACTATGTATGTATGTATGTATGTATGTATTTTTTATTACTGACGATAAGGTAGGTAAGAAACTTCAATACACTATTTAATTGTGATAACTATCCACTGATGCGACAATGGTCACGAAGATTGTGAAAATGTCAGGTATCCTCCTTAAGCAGCCTCGACGATGCAGTTATCCAAAAGGTAGAGTCACGCGATGCACGCTTTTCTCAGATCCGTGATCGAATCTGCACTCGCGATTAAAAAATCACCATTTTCAATTAATTCGAAATATGTACTACGAGAGTTATTTCCATTAGGTAAAAGCCAAAACCCAACACTATCGAGTTCACAAATTACAAAGTCACTACTCACTAATAATGCGTAAAATGTATACCAGTTATAAAGGAAAATCACTGCCTGACGTTAACGTTAACAATATTAAAATGATACTGTGCATATCCGAGAATATTATTCTTGTTGGCCAAAACTCTAACCTTCGACCATCTCCTTGCCATGAAAGGTTATACGAGTTAAAAGAAATTGTATGAAAATTTGCCGATGAATGAGGAGATAAAGAACTAGATCACATAACACAACGTTGTAAACCAATGTTTTGCTGTTCACACTTAAACTAATTTAAAATTTGTTACGAAAACACAAATTCAACTTCGTCATCCGAATAATAAATTGAAAGAAAACGAACAAAATACCCAAGCAAGAACATTATTTATAAGTTGATTTGGCTACACACTCTTTACTTCAGGTACTATTTAACATTTAAACATTCTAAATTTATTTGGTAACGTGTGTACATTAAAGAATGATTAAAAAGTAATAATAATAATAATAATAATAACGGCTATCTTCTTTGTAAACATAACAAAATGTTTTTTAAATCGTTCGGAGCTGTTTATAATATTAAAATGCAATGACTATCTTAAAATGAGGATAAAGTAATCAATATAATTATGGGTTAATTAGTATGGGTAAGAAAGCGGTAAAGCAAAGTATAAAATAATAGTTTGAAAACTTACCTTTTTCCATTATTCCAGGGTCCAAAATCCTGCTTGTGTAGATTGGGTATCGCTGGTTGATTTTTCTCCAGAACCCTAACTGCATAATGCTGAATGAACGTAGAAATGTAATCTTGGAACAAATTTACTAAAATTCTTTATCGATAATCTACATTATGTAAAAACATTTTGACCAATAATTATTAGAAAAGAAGGATACCACATTAAATAAGTTTATTTGATAAAACTAGTTTTGGTTTAACCAAGGGCTCTATTATAATTTACAGAATGAATTTTTGACTAAAATGTCGTGAATTTCAGATGTTCTTTTATGTAGTTTCATCATATTTATGTACAACGATGCTCATAGTTTTGAACACCATACCAAACCCAAGATGGCTGATACTGAGCAACTCTCAACCCTGATCGTAGATAACGTTCGGTCGGCTTACCTGGAAAAAAGAATACTTATGTTTACAATGTTTTTGATAGATGGTACAAGTAAAAACACATTTGTTAAACCAAAAAAATTACGAGAAAACGTTATGAACAATGTCTGCAAAGTAAAATTTTTGTTTGTTGACAATTAAAACATTTTAAGAAAAAAAATTTGATTTATTTATTTTTAATTAAATTTAAACATTTCAAATTCTTCGAAAATACTTATTTTAAAAAGGTTTACAGTTTTTAAATTCTACTTCTTTTTAAACGTTATATATGGGAATTAGAAATAAAACAAGTTATTCAATATTTGAACCATTAGCAGAAGCGTTTTAAGATTTAATAAAAATTAACGATCGAAAATTATAAATACATTTATATTGCTAAAATATTCAAGGATAGACGATCACGTAATTGGAAAAAATAGCCTAAACAAAATTTTATGGGTTTAACGTTAAGAAGTCGTCGAGGTAATCTGCTGGTAAAGCTGCGGTTACAGGGGTCACATAAAAAAATCTTAATAGGCCTAGGGCATTAACGAAACATCTCTTAATGGTCAAAAATGAATCATGCAAAGTAATCTTTGCGTATTTTTTCTTCAACTGATTTTATATTTTTGATTCAGTTTTTCAATGAACAGCCCAGATATGTACTATATCCACAACATAAGTTTAATTTGAACTAGACCACTTGAATATACTACTATATTTTTTAAAATTTAATTTAGAAGATACAAAGGCGAGTTTTAAAATTGTGCTAAATATTTGAGTTTAAATAAAGTGATCCAGAGCAACGCGTTCAATAATAAGAATTTTCGTTACACTTCAATGTATGTAAGATAACGTTGAATATAATTAATAAATTAATTTAAAATTTTGCGATTGAAAACTGGAAATTTTACAGTTATGCCAGGTTTCTTACTTATAGTTACATACTGTATTAAAAGTGAACATCACTCAAATTACATTATAATTTATTGTATAAACTTTAATCAAAAGTAATCAATTTAATTGGAAAACATTATGAATTTTAAAATAAAATTCCTTGAAAGAATGTCAACTGCACATACATAATTGTTTATACTACGAGTATGTATTATAGATTAAATCCTTTTATTGTAAATTACAGTAAAATTATTATTACTACAAATAATTAGAAAATCAATAAATATGAGTAATTATAGTACCTACAATGAAAAATATATAAGTATAGGTGATTTTGTATAATTATCATAATCTATTGCAGTCGTGAAAAACTGCATAATTATTATGGTACATTGCTTATATACTATTGGTATGCCAATATTTTTTCATAAAATGATAAAAAAAAATTTAAAAAGCTAAACATAGTATGTTCAAATAATGTATTTTACATTTCTTCGGTTAAATTTCCCGGTTGTTGTTGATTTTCCCTTCACTAAATACGGAACAATAACACTGTCCTTAGTTTTTACTCTATCATCTCCTAATTTATAGTGTCTTATAATTTAATATAAATGAAGAATATACATATGCAGAAAATTATTTAAGTTTAAAAAACAATGAAAAGACATTAATTTAACACTTTTGACAGGCTAGGACAAAGAATGTTTGAAAAGGAAGAAAAATTATTATTATACATTATGAAACGAGACAAAAATAAAAACTATAATAATGCGATATAAAAGGCCCTACTTTACGATTATTTTCGATTTTCAGTCGCATATAACTAGGAAAATAAATGTGAAACAAGAAATTATACTCAAAACAATTGAAAAAGGTAAAATTACTCAAGAAAACATTCAAAAAAAATATGGATGATGGTTCAAAATTCATTAAAGCATGTTAATCGTTTATTTGGCTAGGCTAGTTTAGTTGATTTTCACGATAAATCATATTATTCCATCAATTTGTTTTATTAATATTTTCTGCGGTTATTTTAACTTTTTCAATTGAACATTACTTCTTTTTCAAACATTCTTAGTCCTACCTTGCCAAAAGTATTAAATTGATGTTTTTTATAAATCTAAATAAATTTACAACATAAAATATCGAATAAGTTTTGCTGTAAAAGCGATCTTTATAATATTATGACGGAAAAAAGTCTCCGTACGATCCGATCCAATTTACATTGATAATATAGGAAAATAGAGGATCGTACGGAGACTTTCTTCGGTCACTGTATTATTTTTACAGAAGTACTTTTTCATTTGTGAGGCGAAGCATAGCGTCGCCGAATAAAAATATGCAATTGCGGGGGTAAAGTACTCACTTTACACCTCGATTTGCGGGTGTAAAGTGGCACTTCTTTGCCCTAGGGCAAAAAAGAAGTTACTGCCGAGCAAAAAAGAAGTCACCAGATTTTATTATTAATTTACCAAAAAATTCAGACGAGACGCCTCTTGTAAAATTTTTACCACGTGGTCCTTTTTTTTCCCTTTTTTCCTTCGGTTTTTTTTCATAAAAGCCGATAACTTGGAATGTGGAAATCGCCGATGTCAATCGTCTTTTCTAATTTAGTCACGGCCTTTATCAGATTTTTACCACCAATCAATCCAAAAAATTGGAGGTATGGTGATCGAAACGTAAAGATCTGCAAAAAATTAAAACAAATTTCTATGTCGGTCGCCAGATTTTGTCCCTCTATTTATTCGTGAACCATTCAACCAATCAGAACCAAATTTGGTATGGTTTACGGTAGAAAAGTGAAAATAAGGTTTTCATCGCGATCAGGGGTGCCATTACAAGAAAATGATATAAGATTTTTAAAAGCGATTTTGTCTTGTGATAGGTTATTTTAAAGACCTTGAAAAGCTTTATCTAGAATAGCTGAAATTAACTTTCTACCTGTCATCCTATCAAAAATTACAAGCTGTCAAAGTTAAAAATTTAAGAGTAAATAACTCATGAAGTACTGAAGGGATCTCAACCAAATTTGCTATGTAGGAACATTGCCCCTAAAGGACTTGATAGCATATGGAACCCGTCGATAAAAATCAGGATGAGTGCAATATGAAAAAAAATAATTAATTTTTTTTTGCGAAAACTTGAAAATCGTCCTTGTCCCTCGATATTCCTCGGCATTTCTACGTCGATGGCAATGAAACTTTTTGGACATGTGTCTTGTGGGTTCTAGTGGCGAAAATAAGGTTTTTCCAGAGAAATCTTTGCCAGGGCTACCACAATAAAATAAATTTAAAAAATGAAAAGGGAATTAGTGTACAAAAATTGATGGATGGAGGAATTTGTTATTCAAAATTTAACAAAAATTAAAGGGATTAAAACTCTTTAAAGCAATTTCTTAAATTTCTACATCAAATGGCCATAGGCCCAAAACTATTGCTTTGCTAATGCTTCGGTGCTTTTTTAAAGACCTTTTAAGAATTACGTAAAAAATACTATAAAATGTATTTTTTCCACATTTAATAATATTACAGTTAAAATACAATTTTATTACATTTTTAATATTGTTCAAATCAAAAACACATATGTATTTGTAACGCTTTTGTTAACTTTTGAAAGGCAATGCAAAATAATTATCGTTTATAAGAATAAAATTTGTTCTCGACTATTATATTATTATGTGAAAATATTTTTTAAAACAAGTACAACAATAAACTGAAGGCTAAAGAACAAATAACTAACTATCCAGTCACTGAGTAATAAATTATTAATACATAATTACAATAGTCTATCTATAATAGGTAATGCATCAAGCATCATTGAAAATCATTGTTTCTTTAATTTGGGAAAAATGCAGAAAGTAATAGATACCGGTAATAAGAATAAGACGACCCGAGGTACCTAACCTTTAATATGCTATTAGAAATCAAGCGTATTCATATTGAAAAATAGCTTATAATTTAGTATGAATGCATGAAGCGTTTTGAAATAGAAAATTAAAAAGTTCAGTAACACTAAATTTAACAACTTCTTTACGCGATACGTAGCTTATAGCCAGTACAGTAATTAAGTAACCGAATCATTTCAACTTGATTAAAAGTAAAGCACATCCAATAAATTGCAGTTTTTATAAAATTAATTATCTCTTAATTATAATAATAAATATTTATAAATTAGTCGCAGAATTCAGGCAAGATTACAAATTTTATATGAATATTTTAAAATTTAGAATTTGTCGTATTTTTTACTTTCGTTCCCACATACATTATAAAAGGAATCTGTCAAAAATACGTAAAAGCAATATTTTGTTATTCAAGTTTCCCAAATGTGACGCGGTTTAATAAATACTACAATAACCCTAGACACTCGAGCGGGGTCAAGTTAGCCCCTGGGATTGATTAATTACTTATTAGGTAGTGTGACAAATTTATAATTAAGGCCCTTGGGGTATTATAAAGCTATTAAGCTTCAACAAGAATTTAGCCGAACACGGTACTTAGTACTTACCGTATCTATCGTAATCCATCATTTTTACGTAATTTTTTTATAGCAATTCTTTTTGAATTTAAACAAAAGATTCTTTTAAATCGGAAGCTGATAATATAATACTTTTAATTAGCCGCTCCATTTTGTATTATGTAAAATCTACAATTACTACTTAGTTATACATAATATTAAATTACGAAGTTATCACGTAATAATCTAATTATTTATTATTTTAATCTTTATGAAACATGAGCATGTATAATAAAATGAAATAACTGAAAATTTTCGAAACAAAGAATCTCTTTGGTATGTCTGTTAGCTCGTGCGATGGTCCAGCTACGCTGTACAAGATCTGGAAGCAGTGCTAGAAGCTGCAGGGCCTAAACGACCGTCCATGACCTTCCTACCAGAGTCACTCTCCACCACTCACCTCAGCAAGGTATTCTAAGATAATGTTACATACATTATGACCACTAGTTTAAGTTTACGTGTCACGAGGAAGTTAAATTCTTCAAGAATTAAAATATCATCAATTAAAATTTGAAAAAATCCAGCACACCGTGGTATACGTTCAAAGTGATCAATGCTCGATAATGAAACTATAGAAAAAATTTGCCACGTAGTAACGTTTAATTTTATCAAACAATATATTAACGAATTAAAACAATAATTAAAGGTATTATTAATAACACCGAAAGAGAACAATGAACTATTAATAAGCACCGACACTATTGAAAAAAAAAATTAAAACGGCCATTGTATTTATAAGTTAATACATCATACGCTTCAAAATTAACATATTTTTCAATTAAGTCACAATTTAATTATTTACAATGTTTGTGATTATGAGGTAAATACATAATTTAATTTATGTGTCCCTTAACTTTCGAGAGATATTTTGGAATATTGCATTCTTCTGTATTTGTAGTATATTTTCTAGTTACGTAACCCCAGTGTGATCACTGATTATTCAAGTTTAGTTTTAAATTTTTTAAATCCGTGTAACGGTTTTCGCCATCAGAAACTAACAGAGGGTCAATTATTGATATTCAAAATTATGTATATCGACTTATTTTTTCGATAATATAAATTTATTTCAAGGTGTTAATGTTATTCTAACAAAAACTTAATTCATGGACAACGTTGACGTTTTACCACTAATATTGACAATCTATGATAAACAAACAACTCAAATAAGGCGTATCTCTTTCTCCAGAGAAAATAGAAAACCTACCGAAAGCTAGATGCGCAGATCATAATAAATAATATATAATATTATATAAAAAAATGTCCAGTTTAAATAAAATATGATAAGACAGTATTTTGTTAGCTTTACGATAATAAATTCCTCGGTGTCATTGCATTGATCAACAAATCATTTATAACTAAATAGATGGCAATAAAAAAATATTAAATTTTTCCATTAACACACCATCTTCAATTTTAATATAGAAATACTGCATCTTCCACTTGTCATGATTTCTAAAAACTCAAATTTATAGCTATACTCATAAATTAACCATTATATTTGGCCAAAAATGCGAAAATGTTTCGTTGAAATTTATATTTTATTTTGTTGTGGTTTATCTTGACCGGGTTAATCTCAAAAACTACTTTTTTTTACTGTTTATTCTTAAAGATCCGTGGAGTAACATGCGCTCAAAATTAAATTAATTGCTTATGCTTTTCCGTATTTTAGCAGACGACGTTCGAACTTTTTGATTTTAAAAACAAGGATTTAAATAATCAATAATACCAAACAGAAAGGAGAGGTCAAAGCGGCCGATAGACCGCCTGATCTGTTAGTGGAAATATATTATCTGAAAGTAATTTTTAAATCTACAATGTATTGGTGCACACCGGCAGGCCGAGCTAAGAAATTCTGTCCCTCCGAGATTCGAACCCAGACCGCTGCGCTGTGGTTAACATGGAAATTAAATTGGAACGTTTTAAAATTAAATCGCACTTTCGATAGGAGCCACTAATACCTAGTATGTGAGTAAATATTCAAATTGTAAATATAAATAATGTGCGATAAGTATAAAGAAGCTTTTCATTTCAACAAAGCGGCTTATTCTGTTAGTTGCAACTGGCTCTGCTCTATGTACATTTTTACCAAGTCAAGACACAACAAAGGTTCAATAAATCTTAAGAACTTCACACAAAGTATAAAATAAGTCGTTTGAAACACGCCTTAGGGCATCAAATCGATTGATCTAGATAATATGTAGAAAGTTATATAGATAGTGTCGTTCATTTAATAAGTTTTTAAAATTAATATAATAATTTCTAAATTGGTCTGATATTTCGATTCCTTCTTTCTTCTATTTCTTTTTTATTTTGATCATGTTCGCGAATGAACTACAGCTTTTTGAGTCGATGATTTACATAGCTTCAATTTCACAATAAATTTATTGAAAATAAGTTTTTAAATATCTATCGTTTCGCACCTCGAACTAAATTCCATCGAGTTTTTACAATACTGGTGCCTAGTACGTATACTAGGTATATGTTAATAAAAACTTCTAGCTAACAATGACGTAATAACTAGAATCAACTTCATATACAGATGTTTTGCCATCTTTGCCATACAAAACACGCGAACTAATTTTTACTTTTTCTTGTTCTGATCCTGCAACTCGAACTTCCCGGTGGGCCAGTCCGGCGCTGTCTAGTGGTCCTGCCCGTCTTCCACTAGTTTTCCTATTGTGGTCAACAAATAATACACCTGAACATGCAATATCTGCACCAATTTTAAAAATTTTCATTACTCTTCTACAACAACCTGTTTAAAGATGAACAAATTGCTACCAATCATCAAGTGCTGTTGTAAAAAGTGGAATTTATACAACGTTTAGAGTTCACTCGGCGCCATTCTTGAGGCTGTAAATAGTATAAAAGATCATAAAATTACTTATCTCGACTATTTAAAAGTTAACCTCGGAGGTATTTCAAAATATCGTTGAAATTTACCAATAAAAGTTTAATGATTGGCAGCCGTAATAAATAAATAAATAAATAAAACGAACCGTCTCCAGTAAAACTATCAACCCTGCTGAATACATATAGGTAAATAAAATTGAGGAAATAAAATTTTGCCACTTCCTGAAATGTGAGATATGGCGCCGGATGTTGTAAGATCAAAATCATTCATCCTTTTACCTGTTAAAAGATACTTGCGAACCTACATCCTGCCTAACTAAGAAGCGATATCACCCAAATACTGATTAAAAAACTATTGGCGCCAAATATTTTTGACAAGTTTATTGCAGGACGAAAGCAAGAGAGCATAAACTTTTGTCATGAGATAATTGAAGTGTATCCTCGTAGAAAAACGCACTTCAATTTCCTGTGCCGCACGCGCCATCTCAGCTAGCTACTACTTACGCTAGGTGTGCCTACCATAACTTGATTTCGATCATTTTGAGCTATTACTTCCTCACTTTCTCCATTTAAAAACAATTTTACGGTTTTTAATGTGCAATTTTATTGGCCATAAAAACGAAAACTTTTAATTGCGGCATTTATGCACACGAAATCTGTTATATGAAAATTTAAAAATTGTAAATTCAAGTCAAGAACAGAAGTCGATGTTTTCAGAAAATAATAATAAAAAAAAATTGAACCGAAACAATTGAATAACAATTGATTTAAAAAAAAGTAATAATAATAATTATACCGTTATAATTTCGTTTGATTTAAAAACAAGCGACCTCTAGTGGTAAATTATAAAACTCTCCGATGTTTGCCAAGACTCACATCGCTTCGAAGCGTTGCCGACGTATAGTTTCTCAATAACCCAAGAGAGGGCAGCACAACACAGAAAAGACATAAGATTCAAAATAATATTTCAAAAACTCGGTAAAACACAAAACTATAATTTTTCGATATACCCATACAATTTTTAACTCACTTTTTAAAACTCGAATATAGAATGAATTTGTGTAAAAATATTCAAACAAAAAAACATGTTTTGTTCAAGGAGTAGGTACAACTTGCAAGGTAAACAATAGATGTACTTGGATATGCTTGAAAGCACCACCAAATGATAAGTTAGTGAGACACAACGTTAATTTGAGTTTTATTAAATCGACATTTAACTTATTTTTTTCTACGACTGATATTAAATCATTACATATGCTATTTTTAATATCCAAGTGCACTAGAACCCAAAATTGTCCTTTAAACATTATTATCTAGCTTTTTGGTGTTAAAAAGTGTTGAAGTCAGTCATCCCGAAAACATTGAAATTTTTAGAAATGTCTGGAATAATTTTGAAACTTTAGCAATTCATCGGAAATCCTAATACCGCGTATTACAAAAGCAAGTTCCGGTGCTATGGTCATTTGAAGGAAGAAATTAAAAAATTGCTTTAAAGGGGACTCTCCTTTTGGATCAGGAAGCGCTGATTTGATCTGCAATTAGGAATTAAAAATGATATTATTGTGGTTTCAAATTTCAATCTTTATTAGAAGTACGAGGGTGGATCAATAAGTACCCGTGTTCAAAGACAGGTGGCGTTGCTAAGGGAAGTTAGCATTACCGTCATGTACTGCCATCTGTTACACGACACTATACTAAATTTCAGACTGTTTCATGGGTTAGTTTTTATTGGGCAGCCAATTATTTCACACGTGTTGCGTGTTTCTCGATAAAATAGAAAAAGAACAATATCGATCCGTTACTTGCATTTCATTTTTGAATGGAAAAACATGCGGAGAAATGGAACAAATTTGGGTGCTGTCTATGGGGACACTTCACCATCTATGACAACCACAAGATATTGGTTCAACGAATTTAAACGTGGTTGTACATCTGTTTTTGATGAGGGGTAATATGAGGAGAGCTGCGGCAGCCTGGCAGACGTGGTATTCGGGACTCCAAAGGAATAATCCTCATGGACTCTTTACAGAAAGGAAGAACGATCATAGGGTAGTACTACATTGAATTATTGGACCGATTCGATACAAAATGAAGGAAACACGGCCCCATTTGGCTAAGAAAAAAATTGCTGTTTCACCACGATAAGGCACCAGCACATTTATCCAGGATTGCCGCGGCCAAGTTGCACGAACTGCACTACAAATTGCTGTCGCACCCATTCGACTTGGCTCCCTGCGGCTTATTTCTGTCCCTCAACATGAAAAAGTGGCTCGGTGGAAAAAAATTCAGCTCAAAAGCGGAGGATATCGTCGAAGCAGAAGCTTATTTTGAAGAGTTTGACAAATCGTATTTTTGGAGGGCTTAAAGAAATGGCAGAAAAGTTGGAAAAAGTGTATTGCACTAAAAGGAGATTACGTTCAAAAATAGAAAAAAAAATTGAGAAAAACTTGCTTCTTCATTCCTAACGCGGGTACTTATTGATCTACCCTCGTATATTGTATTTCTCAAATACAGAACTTAAATTCAATTTCCTCTATAAACTTCACAGTTATATGAAAATCACAGAAAATATTGAGAAATATAATATAGGTATAGGGTAACGATATTGGTTTAAAAGGGCCCCTATGGCCCTCTTATAACCGCACTTGGGTTGTCTCGGATTTTATGAATAATCTATGTTTATTACTACTGCATATAAACATTCGACACGTGCCATAGAAAACACATAGTTTATCTACAAGAGTAAAATAAATATTGCAGTATCAAATTTTATCAAAAAAATACTTGCATATTATGAGGAAGGTCGAAAAATAATCAGCAGATGCGCATATAATTATCACCATCACGATTTGTGGTGCAATTTTAAATGAAAATATTTACTTCGGAAGTAATACGATCGACTCGAGAGTTTAGTACTACTAACAGGTACTTTTTTTTATAAATTTAAATTTCAATGTCAAGGTGGGTATGAACTTTATTAAGAATGTCGAACTACTAAAACAAAATTTTAATGTTTGCGTCACGTAACTTGCCGGTACAATCATGGTAATAACAAAATTATAATTGAAAGAACTAGAAACACGCAAGAATGATTTAGACATTCTTGTAATTTTTTGTAGTTAAAAAAATATTAATTAAAAAAACGAAAATTTTTGACTAACGAAAATATATATGCGTCATTAATTCTTGAAAATATTAAGTCTTAACCAGCTTACTATGATGACCAACACAAATTACTATTTTGTCAGCTAGTTAGTTTTGTTGATCCAATAAATTGATGATTAACAGTTAAAACCACTCCAATCAAGCAAATATCTGTAATTTTTTATTCCTGTCCGAATTGTACAATATAATTCGTTAAGGGGGCTTTTATTTATTTAAAAATTTTGAAGGAATAGAAAACTAATAGACGATTAAAATATTTTAAACGAATAAAAACCAGATGGACCTCCTACTTGTCAAGTTCACCCACGCAGATCGCAAAACGATGCAAAAAAGATTATGACCGCGAACAACAACAAAAAAGTATCATACCAAAAAGTGGCAACCAACGATTTTGGGCTTGCTTCGAAATACATCGCAAAATTTAGCATTAAAAATTATCTTAAAAAATTGCATAAACGAATAGATTATAGTAATTACAGTCAAGACAGAAATGTTTTCCTACAATTATGTAATTTTGAAAATTATATAGCCAACATCTATGTAGCCTAGAATATAAATATTTTTGTAGTGATATACAACTTTTTAATAACGCAGAATTTTTAATTGTGACGAAAAAACTTGTTATATCAATGTCTAAATAATCGCAAATTAACATTCTTTTAATGTATTTTCGGTCAACGACCAAAATCGGCCTTGCAATTCAACTTGTGCGAACAGCCAGTGGTGTTCAATTACTGTAACATCTCTACAAGCAATTTGAAAAAGCACGCCATTCAAGTTTAATTTTACCACAAAGAATTGATGAAGAATAGATTAAAATATGAGGCGCACAAGAGGTACCATGTCAATGCAATTGTACGATGTAATATACCATTACAATACCAAACATATTATATTAAAAATTCTTTCGAAAATTGCTATATCAAACCGTACCAAAATTGACGACGTTTTCTATATTATATTATAAAAAATATACCAGTTATTAGCAAAAAAAATTTGTGACGTGAAATGGAATATATTGGGCAACTTAATCCAAAACAAATTTTTGTCTCTGGGGAGACGGACTGACTGCGACAAACTTTTTAAAATTTCAAAAACTTAAACAATGCAAATTTTGTATCAGCTTATTTAATTTTTCATTGAACCACAGATAAATCTCCACCCAGGATACTATAACCCTTCCAGCAAAAAATTATTTTATAGCATATGGTAGTTATACGAGAATAAAGCTACAATTCAAAAACGGGTAGTTCACCTACCGGATGCTACAGACAGGATCTTAAACCAGTCGCAAGATGAAACACATCCGCTTAAATCTTTTAAAAAGCTATGCATATAATTCCCGCACACCTTTTAAGAAAATATCATCTTTCGTAAGAATACATTTTATTCAAAACTTCGTAACTGTTCATTACAAAGTCTGGTACGTCAGTTACTAAAGTGTACCCATAAAATCTATGTTAAAACGAGTACCTCCTCTCGAAGAAATAAATTAAGAAATTTTGCAGCCTTGAAAATGTTCAAAACACCAATTAATGTTTTGCATAAAATCATCATTTATTAATTTTAACGTTGGCTTACCAAGAAGTCAAAACCAAAAGTTCTCTGCGTGAACCACGGATGATTCTCGTCTCAATAATCGATTTAAAAAAAAGCTTTTAGAAAACGTGCGTGATTTCGATGTTTCTGAAGTTGTGGTACATCTCAATCTGCACCCGCATCTCTCGAGGATATAGGCATTGTTGGTCACGTTTGGTAATATAAGATAAGAGCCCTTACCATAATGAGCGATTCCATAGGGTGTCTACAGATAAGGGATGCTGATGAGATCTAATTCTATTACCTATCCTGTCTAAAACCGCAATAAGGTAAAGTATACGACCCTCTTGTAGGGTAACACGAAGAACTTCAACTGATGGGGAGTTGTAGCGAAATTGAAAATAAAATGGTCAAATTATTATTTTCGTGCCAATTTTGGGCTGCTTTTAAATTTCCTTATGTAACGTAAGTTTAAAAACACATTAATTAATCTCTACTGATGCACCACCCACATACGAAAGAACCATATAAATTAATTAGTGTCATATTGAATGTATTGAAGTTGTCTGACCACAGCTCGCTTTTAGTAAACAAGATGGTATGTTTACAACACCGATAATACATAAAGCTACAAGAATGAAATATTCAAACCGCGTGAAATTGTTTTACCAAGTTTTACATTTAAACAAAGACATGCTTGGAGTACCAATTAATATAATAAATAACTCTGTAAAATAAATAGTGAAAATTTGCAATATAAATTCTGATGCTAGCGAATTGGCAGTGAAATAATAAGCAAAATTTGAGGTATTTACATAATTTTTAAAACAAAAAGATTACAATTTATATTTAAAACGTAAATGTTATTTATGAAACATTGCACCAATAAAATACCAGATGAGTCAATGTTACATCGATTAAAATAATTAAAAAAGTCAAATAGATGGACTGAAACACACTTTTGACCTATCAAACTATGACACAAAGAAAAACTTATGAGTTAGGTTTAGTGGAACGAATGTATGCAATTTTAATAAATCGGTTGATTCACCCTATCAGCCCCCGTCTAATGATTTTTAATTCTACCGACTAACAACCTGCTCGTTGCGTGTACAACTATGACACAACGTAAAATTAAGGTATAGTACACCAGTAGTAAAGTACTTAAAATTATAAGTGTGACTCACTAATTTAATCTTCGTTATCGCCATATCGAAACGTCTAAAGAATTTTTAATTTTTCATCGATTTTGTTACAAAAACAACTTTGAAAAATAAATGGGCGATTCTATAATATATCTATTTAATTTTCTTTACAGATAAAAAGTATTAAATTAAATGTTGATACCCGTATCAGCTAGAAAATTTATTACAGTTGCCCTAATTGAACTTGGACAGATTCGGATAAATTTACTTAATCTAGCAATATCGTCAATATAGCAAATTAATCATAAAGCAATTATTAGGGTTCTGAGAACCAAAAATCTTCGTTATTCTCAAGAGTAATAGAAGACGAAAAGCAGACCTTATAAAAAGTCTTAAGTACCACCGACATATAGGGGTAACATAAAGAAAATAATAAACAGTCCCATAGAATTTCTCTAACACTACTCGAGCCAAATTTGAATCAACCTCAATATTTAAACAAATAAAAAAATTAATGTGTTTTCAAGTAATTAACATTTGTAATTATAAACAATTTTAAAGCAAGAAAGAACAAGAGAGCCACCTTTGTTCTTTACACATCAGAGAGTTGCCTCTTGAGAAAATACTTTTGAAGAACACAAAAACACCGTGAGAACATATGGCTTAACGAAATCTACGTATATTTTGTCTTCGTCTACCATTGAGGTGAATCATAAGGAGATGAACACGTTTCACTTGATCCAAATTCGTACGTGTATTAGCACCGTAATTTGGTAGCTGCATAAATTAAATATTAAATTAAGAAGTTTTGTTTAACAATCGAGCCATTTTCAACTATTTATGCCAAATTATAACTTTTTATGAGAAAATTTAAATTACTGTTTAGTTATTTATAAACGAGGTCACGTATTACATTTTTTTAATACATCTCCCACGCAAACCATCCCATTAGTTATAAAAGGATTTTATACCTTTAAAGAATAGGTTTTATGCCCTATCAATACATCTTCAAAGAACAGATAAAGCTTACAATTTATTTGAATTTTACTTGTATTTGAGGTCCCATTCAAGCTGAATTTGTTCTTTCACTTCAGGTATATGTATCTACCCGATGGTATAACTTTTTTACTTTTTCCAAGACAGGTGAGAGAGATCTTCTATGTACACATTTTGAGATTTCGGTCGATGCTTTTCAGTTTTGAGTGTTCGAATTGAAAATATGTTGCATTTAAAAAATATTATCCAACGAAAAGCTTCAAAAACTAAATATTAAATTTTGAACATATTGGTATATGGACCGTTAATAATAAATTATTATTATTATTAGGCAAGTACTGTATTGTTTTGTATGTTGTTATTATGACTATCATGCAACAGCAATGTCAACTTGCTAATTTGTAATGTGAAAACGAAATTCCTTCGTAATAGTTTTTAATGCCATATACAGACTTCTACTTCTAATCATTCAAGATGAATAGAACTGTTGGAAAAACTGCAACATTTTTAAATATTATCTTTATTTCTACTATGCCATCAGGCTGAGAACTTTCGAGTCGGCCATCATATTACAATTAAATTTAATTACTTATACATACATAAATGATGAATGTAATAACTTTTATTTCACTATTGTTTATATAGATAGTTGGTGAGAAAACAAATAATGATACAAAAAATTATATAAATAGGTAAGTACATTAGAATAATTATTAAATTACATTGAACTAAATTATTTGTAAGGAAACATATACATACTTAGTAACGGCAATATACCTAGTACTGTCGTGTATAAATTAAAATTTACAAAAATTTAAGATTTTTTAAATGGACATTATCTATGCATGTGAAGTGTTACAGAATAAATCAAAATAATTTATACAGAGAAAGAAAAAACCAAGTGAACATAACGACCAACAATTCAATGCAGTTTAAAGTACTAAAAATATTCAAAAACTTGGAAATGCCATAGTTTTCGCAAAACTTGATGCTGGGATGCAGTGCTGTTTTGAGTCGGGGAGCTGTAAAATTATTTGGAATATTTTGTACTGGCATGAGCTTATCGTCTCGAATATTATTACTTACTTTGATCATTTTCGTCAAAGTACAGCAAACACACACGTAGGCGTGAGAAAAAGCTATTTGCGTACTATTATGTATTTTCAATTTATAAAATATTAGATTACATAACAAGAATATTAAAAATATATTATCTATTACCTATATATTATTACAAATTAAGTAATATCGGTAAGTACATTTTTAATTTTTATCAGACAAATCGCAATTTGGTACCTATAGATAAATAATTTAAGTTATAATAAATAACTAATGCATTCTTATTTACACTAAATAAAATGTTTCGAACTATTTACATTGAAAAATACTAACATGGATTCAACTTACCAAAACATGTTTTGATAAAATAAATAATAGTCATTTTAGAACGTAAATACCACTCTATTCTTTTGCAACAAGCACCCTAAAATCTTATAAAAACAACAGAACATGTTTGTTGGTAAATATTTTGATGAATACAATAATTAAATACAGAAATTTTAATGAAAGTTCGGAAGCAGTAATAAATTCTAATCAATATGGCATATAAAGCTGAATATCCATAATTCGTTTGCATTCTTTAAAACGAAGAATGCCCTTAGAAAATATATGCCGCCTTACCATTTTACAGTCGATTGTTAAATTTTGAAAAGGACTGGCCATCAATCTTCATTGAAGAGTAGACCAAGCGAGTATCATACGAAAATACGTTTCATGCAGGTAAATCTTGGTAACAATTAATTATTTGCCCTACTGTGTAATGTATACGCATGGTCGAGAAGGAATTCGACACTGCCAAGAATTGCCTTTTTGAGTGAACACTGAGCAGATGCCAATCTGTGTTCATCAAGTTGCGAAATTGAGAAACTCTTGACTTGCTAGTTTGTTTACTACATAGGAATCATATAAAATTTCAAACCTAAACAATTACAAAACTATAGCAAAACTTGTTCCGTATCTAAAAGATAAACATTTTAAAGAATCAACATTAAAAATTATTTTTGTTATCTCTGCAAGATAATAATTATAATTTAGATATTATAAACAATAAAATTAATATGCTTAAATAAAAGTTGCAATTTATAAAGCAGATAACAATGCAAAAATATTGGGTATAATATAATTAATTAAAAATAAAATAATCAACACTTTCTACTATGAATACTAAATGATCACGAAATTAAACAGCTTACAGGAGGGTATCAACCACAGATCGATAAAACTTCACAAATTTTGTGATTCATTTTGTTCCGTCCGGTACATTGAATGAATTATTTTACATGGTAATTAATATTATTTTTCAAGTGCGTAGAAAGCAATAAAATAAAAATTAAAAATTTCAAACATTCACCATCTCAAATTCTAAAAATATTTATGATAGCTCAATTATGTAAACAAACAGAAGTTCAATATACTAACTAAATTATATGCATTTTTATTAAATACCTCAAGTTTTAATGAGGAAAAATAAACAACAATTTAATTTTCCGTGTTTGCATTTTAAACTACATTGCATAAATTGACCTACTTCTGTAATTTTCATGCTCTACACCTCTTTTATAATTAACACGAAACGTACTAATATTAAGCAGTAATTTGACAAATCTAGATAAGATAATATACTAGTTTTTTCAATATACTTGATTTAATACACCAATCTCCAGGCTGTTTCAAAAAACTCAACTTAATGTGGGTCACTAATTATATTCAAAAAAAATTTTGATGAAAATTATACAATCCTGGAATTAATTTGGAATTATCGGAATTATTTTAAAATTTCTCGGATTTTTTGGAAATAAACTGCAATTGAAATGTATTAAAAATTATATTTTTCGGAACCTGGCGGCCCCTACTTGGTCGAGAGCTGTCTTACGATAAAAATACTTGTGGTAATCTCAGGATTTCATCATTAACATTTGCTTGGTAATTTTATTTATAACCACAAATTACTTTTTACATACAAATATAATGTTGGTATTTTCCTGTGCAACTTCAACGTTCCCTTCTGTTCATAATTATTGCTATAAAAATCACGTACAAAACCCGCTCGGATCTTTGTAACCCACCTCAAATTGTTTAATATTTTTGCTAACTTAAATAAAAGATGGTCGTCTATGCATGTTGATGACTATTACATAAGATTTTTTTATACAGGATGATACAACGACTATAAAATCACACTTTCGTAATTCCCTGTTGAAAAGAAGCTTTTTTGTATAGTATAAAGTTCTTCATTTTTTTTATGAAGTTAGATATTAAATTGTAGATGTCATTGGGGGAGTAATAAAAATGTAAAACAAAAAGTAGGTATGTGAGATTTTAAAGTTGAAAATCTAGGAACTAAAAGTCAATTAAAACGTTCAGTTGTTTTGGTTTGTTTAATAGTTCGGTTTGTTTGATAGTTTATTGAATTTCGTATGATTCCCATATTATTTTCTTGAAGTATTTGTTTTCTTTAGGTACCTAAATGTTTTGTATTTTCGTGGTTAATTTTATGATATATTATGTTACTTTTTGTTTCACATTCATTACGCTATCAATGACATCTATATTTTGATACCTAACTTCATAAAAAAATTTGAAATACTCCAAATTGTTAAAAACATAATGTAGCACGCCTTCCTGTATTGAGGCTGTGCTCAAAATTACGTGTGGTAGAGGCAAAAAAAAAAATAAATAAATGAATATATCGGTATCTACCAACAGCTTTATAATTTAGGAGCGGTGCTTCGGCTAACTCAGATCTCAGGGAGTTGGGTATCAAGGAAGAAATAAATGCCAGGCGCCACACGATTTTTACCCGCTCTAAAACTCTTGCTGTTAATATTAACTAAAATCGTGAAAGCTATATGATGTTTGAATAAAATAATAAAACTGTTGTGATTAGATAACATTTACTTAAATCGAAACTAAACAAGAATTTTTTTGAAAAAAAAATAAAAGAAATTACAATATCTACCTGTGTATCTTTAAATCCCCCTCCCAAAATAAATATCAAGATAATAAAAAAATATATATCGCACGCGGAACAGATCTGTTGGCGTTCACAATAAAAATCTTTACAAATACGGTCAAAATTGCCGTATTTAATCGCAAACATAAAAGTGTAATTATGATGAAAAAAAAAAAAAAGCGCAACGACACGATCGACAGTTTTGTTTTCTTTGATAATTAGTAGAAAAGAAAATTAAATGACTTATCTTGTTATCCTCCAAATCTACACCACTGCTTGGGGCACGCCTACGCCGCTGTTCTCCAAAACAAAAGAACTGACATCTGACAAATAAGCTTCCAGATAGCTGCTACCGGGTATTCTTGACAAACAATAATTATACACCATAAAATAGAATGTTCTACACTTCCAAATTGACGATAGTACTACTCCATCCAACTCACGAAATTTAAAATGATTAAGGAAAACTATATCTCCACCGAAAACGGTCAAATCTTCCGATCAGGTAATTACGAAATAATTTTAAGGTTAACCCAATGAGACAATGCTAGATATTTCTTTCTTTTCAAACTAATTCCAGGTTACTACACACGAAGGTGGTTGATTATCGATTTTTATGCATTGGTTGTCCACAAGCGAGTAAGACACCGTTGTGATCCGATTTCCAATCCCTACTAGAGGCTGTGGATGGTATCGATGAAGACAAATATAATACTGTTCCACAATTGAACACGCAAAAGATGATCCCAAGGTTGGTAAGGAATATAATAACTTCCGACTCTTCTACGAATTCTAACCGAATCACTATTGCAGGAGAAAAATCACCTCCAAAAATCCAAAAATTAACGTCTCACTATCTTTTTGTTCTGCTTGATTATTCGTATTTCCGGAAAAATTATCAAAATTAAAAATTCTGTTCCCAACTATATGTATTAAAATTTACCAAAATTGTAATCTTTCAAAATAAGTAAACAAGTACATTGCGGAATACATTAGCATTTGTTGAAGAGAATGTCGTAAATAAATAGCAAAAAAAACTAACAGAAAAAATAGATTCTTTATCTTGAAGACACGTAAAGACAGAAATTAAAGGTTACAATAATAATGTTTTACATAAATTATTTCAAAAATCCATTTCACTTAATATCGATTACTTTTTAATTTATAGTTAAATAATTATCTTTAGGTTACGTAAAAAAATTTAGATCTAACATAGTTGATAATTAACCCATCTTTTGTAGACAGACACCTGACGATGTACGAAAATTCGTACGAAACACGTTGGATAAATAAATTAAATATTAACAAAAGAGAAAAATAATAAATTATTATATAATTTTGCGAAGAAGTAATAACCCGACTAGAAATTTTAATGAAAGACCTATTGGGTCCTCATTGGGTTGCCCAATAGGGGCCACACATAGGGATGTCACGCAAAGCCCTGTCCGGCCCTAATTGGGCAATCCCACTTGTGCCCCAAAGGGGAAATACCAAAAAGGTCCCGTTAAGACATTCCAATCCTGGCCTCAATAGGAAAATCCCAAAATGGTCCCGTTAAGGCATCCCAACTCTGGCCTCAATAGGGAAATCCCAAAGTGGCACCATAAAGGGCCTCCCAACCCGGGCCCAGATACGAAAATCCCTAAGACAAGAACCTAATTAATTTATAAATTAATAACAAAAAATAACGGTAATTAACTTTCTTTTGTATTTATTACGTAACAAGAACATTATCATAATTAATGGAAATAAAATATTATTACAAATAAAAAAAAAATATTGATGAAGTTTAACGGTGAGGTAAGGTTCATTCGGTGAAAAAAGCATTTTTTTAAGAATATTTTTCGACGATACAGATAATGCTGGTTTACTTAATTAATTTCCATATAATAATACAATATCTGAACTATCATTTCCTACATTTTCACTGCAAAATATGGATAAATAAGCTGTTGGCAGCAAATCTCGGCAGGCGTCTCGAAAAAAAGGTATTTTGCGATGTACGCTATATCTCGTCACTGGATCATCTGAAACAAAAAAATCAATATGCGTTTATTTAGGTGAGATGTTTCTTGAGGTAACGCTGTATAAAATAAAAATTATGTTACATTAAATGAAATATTAATATTATTTAATTAAATGTAGATACTTACATATTCGTAGACATTTTTTATCCCAATCGTTAGCACACGTGAAAGACAAAGTAAAAACTCACAAATAACTAGTCACAATATCACACAATCGTTTGATAGACTATGAAGGACTACGGCTACTATCATGTACCTATGCAGATAAACGACTTGGTGTGCATTTATATGAAAAAATAAAATCTAAAACGTCGGTGCAAATTTGCTAGTTTTACACTTTCGCTAATTTTGCGTAGGTAGTGTTGTACTTGGGTGCAATTTGATATCTGCTGAGATTCATTTTTTCTTCTTTATTGTAATAGGTATGTGTAGAAAAACACTGAATGTAACTAAATAATTTTACCATACAAGTTGTTGACTTAAATTACATACATATATAAATTATTATATCTAAAATATTTTATTTAACAGTCACTATGTAGATCGCAAATAGTTTGGAAAAAATAATTGTTTTTTTCCGTTGAGTTTTCCTACTTAGGTTCTATACAAAACCTAATAAGGAAAAACTTAAGAAAACTTTTTATCTTCACGCTGGGATTCCCCCTTAGGTCCCAAACAAAACCAAATTGGAAAAAACTAAAGATAACTTTTTATGTTTACGTTGGGATTTCCCACTTAGGCCCCACTCGGAAACGAATGAGGACAACCCGACTATAGGTTACAATATTCACGTAGGGATTTCCCACTTAGGCCCCACTCGAAACCGAATGGGGAAAACCCGACTGTAATTTCTTATTTTCACGTTGGGATTTCCCACTTAGGCCCCAATCGAAAACGAATGGGGAAAACCCGACTATAATTTATTATTTTCACGTTGGGATTTCCCACTTAGGCCCCACTCGAAAACGAATGGGGACAACCCGACTATAATTTCTAATATTCACGTAGGGATTTCCCACTTAGGCCCCACTCGAAACCGAATGGGGAAAACCCGACTATAATTTCTAATGTTCACATTGGGATTTCCCACTTAGGCCCCACTCCAAAACGAATAGGGAAAACCCTACTATAATTTATAATATTCGTGTAGGGATTTCCCACTTAGGCCCCACTCGAAACCGAATGGGGAAAACCCGACTATAATTTATTATTTTCACGTTGGGATTTCCCACTTAGGCCCCACTCGAAAACGAATGGGGAAAACCCGACGATAATTTCTTATTTTTACGTTGGGATTTCCCACTTAGGCCCCACTCGAAACCCAATGGGAAAAACTTGAGCATAAAGTTATTTGTTTTGCTTAGGATTTCCTGATTGGGTTCTAATTGGGCCCTTATAGGGATTTCCTTATTGGGCATGCCTCCTTGGGACCCAGTGAGGTCCAGATGTATACCCTGGGCGATCCCAAATTAATTTCTAGTCGGGAATAAATATCAAAATAAATGTTTTTGTGATAATTTGAGTTTTTCGAACAAGAGGTAGAAGTTATTGCCCTAAAACATAATATATTTTAGGGTTTTCCGGCTAAAAAAAATATGGTAAGCTGCAAATTACGAACGTATGATCTTGATTAACAATTGGCCATTATTCTTCTTAGGTAGTCAATTATATTTAACAATCTAAAAAATAGAGAAATCTAATAGAACGTACAAAAATTAAAATAAATCAAATATTTATAAATATTATACTCCATTTGGAATGATTTATTATTCAGTACTATCTTGATACGAGAAACAATGATACGGATACCAACTTTTTTTCGCGTTCAGGCCGAGAACTCTTCTTAAACAGAAAACTTTTTTAATAGAAGCTCATCATTAAAAAAAAAATTCCTACGCAAAAATTAACATAACCAGTACAAAACTCAGTTACTCTACGAGGGTATATGGTATTTTTTCCAAAAATTTCCGGTTTTTCTTTTGCAGTAGAGAAACATAACTTGCAATAATAATTATTATGTGATTTATGGAGAGTGCTTAATACAATGGAACAAGCCCCCCTGCTATACGCACAAACTGCTACACACATACAACTATGTATCTAATTTTTCTGTTAAATTTTTATTTTTATTACTTTCGCGTGTATGATTTACCTTAATAGTTGTTGTGGTAATAATGAAATTTTCTATAATTTGTGCACAATTTCAATAATTTTATCTATTAGATACATTATATATTTGAAAGTTAGATTTTTATACAATATACCTAACTAGTACAATAAATTAATATTAGCATTGAAAATTGGATAAAAGATGAGATTTTTGAAATTGAAAATTTAATGATACATAAATTGGTACAATATTAATTTAAAATTTTGTAATACATATATCTTATAGACCGCATCATTAACAATTCTTTTTCGAGAAGGTCAACGAACCAATTCAAATATGTATTACTAATTTTGAAGAAGGTATCTTTTTAATGGCAGAATTATCCTTTACGATATATTAAAAAATTTAAACGAAATTTTTACACATAATTTTTTCTATTGGTAATAGCAGTTGTTGAGCAACAAAATATGCAATCGAGATCACAAAACAAAATACATATTATACATTTATAGTAGGTAATACGTGAAACTGTTATCAAAATTTCAAAATGTTTATATTACTTTGAGGTGAAATTGTAAATATTCATAAAAGAACGTGTACGTGTTTTGTATTTGCAAGACATACACACATAAAGCAGTAAATGGCGTTATGTTCTGATGAAAGCATAAACCGTAAGAAATAAGTTGTTGTAAAGTCGTTATATATAGCATAACTCGTATCTTAATAAACCAATTATTAAACATTATGTTATTAATCAACTTTAATTGATTAAATTAAAGAGAAAAAATATATATCTCGAATGAAAAGCAATCGATTCTTGAACTAGGTTTTCATCGTTCCCCCTCGTTGAAGTCACTTGGATGCAGCTAATTTGAAAGTTCTTTTGGGCTTCGGCGAAGGAGAATATAAATAATGTAATCTGCATGTAAGTACAACAATGTGAATCTGCGAAGATTTAAAAAACCTGGTAGGTGAGAGCGTGGGATTTGCTAATGGAACTCGAGAATCAAGGACAACTTCAACGGAATGGCAAAAACAAGATTTTTGAACTATTGTTAATTACATTATAATTAGTATAAACAAACGCACACGAAATAAAAAAGACAATTATTGCTAGACACGTCTTCTTAAATTGTTTTAAAAGTAAAAGTTACATGAAAATACATTCGGAGTTTCAAATTCAGGTTTTAAAAAAATCCACCCCAAATTTCCAATTGATATTCTCACCACTTAATCGAAACGAAGGAATGCCATTCAATGACAATTTCTGGCATTCCACTTTTGAATAGTCTACTTATTTTCATTCTAGTCAATGAAGGAGTAATGTGGAGCCGTATTCAAAAGATTCACCGGACAGGTTTTGTTTTTTACCATTCATTGCAAGCAATATCGGCGACTGGGCTGTTATAACCATACCGAAGTAAATGTTCAATTTAAAATTAATATTGCAAAACTATAATGCTTTGCTTATTAAAAATAACAATGTCGAATAAAAGAATAATCAGCAATAATTCGGATTGTATAGACAGTGTCTAGCTTCTAAAATTCTATATTACTCGATGACTAATGTAACATATTATTATGAAAATTAACAGTGGCGGCTGGTACGGGAAAGACGACAGGGCACCGCACTCTCAAATATAAAATTTTAAATAAGTAACGAGTTGCCACTATATATTAATATAATACCTATAATAATATGTTAATATACACGTACATACCATATTTATAAAAGTCGTTCGAGTAGAACTTGTTCTAAAATATATTTTGAAAAAAATAACCCATGGCAGCTTCATCTGAAAGCAGCTGAAAGGAAGCAGCAGCCTGTTGTTTAAATGTGAGCTTGTATTATAAGTAAATATTGGGTTCTTCAGAAAAATATTTTTGTTCGCGATAATGTGAAGCCCGAGTGTTTACTAAGTGTAAAAAATGATCGTATTCAGTGAATATTGTTTAATTAGATTAATTAATGAGATAATATGCTCTGAAAAGGTAACTAAATAAACATTCAAATTAAATTTCTCAGATTCGTCTTCACATGTCTTCAAATAACGGTAAACACGAAGAAGTTCTACAACAACTGCCATTAATTAAAACGATTTTCTCGAAGAAAATAGAAGTGGAATGACACTAACATTTTTAATAGCCATACCCGACGAGTCAATAGTCAATACCAATGCAAGAAGTAATCATTTGTCAAAGTATTTCAAATACGTTACTACTTGCTTATATGTTAGAAACTGGAGGTAAGTATTTAGTAACAAGAAATTGCCATCGCAATTTCCTGTCAAATAACACATCCTAGCAAAAAATATAGAACTTTCTATATTATTATTTGTCTTTTTAAACCTATTTGCAGGTCACCGTCATCTATTATTGAATAAAGAATAAATTTTTTAAATGTAATATACAATAAATACATAATATTAAATCATTTTTTGACGAGTTGTGAAGTAGCTAATGTTAAATAAATAAACGATAATTCGTGGCAACCAAAAACGATAAGATTAATAATTGATATAAAATTTAAAACACGAGATAAATCTGGAGGTAGTCTTGGATTAGAAAAATGTAAACAATTTACCGTTCTTGTATCGTATAGCGTATTCTTGTTCTGCAAAACTGGACTGGCAACTTGCAGGTCAACAGGAGATAAAAACAGTGTTCATTCATTACTCGACACACCTCACATCCGGCCTATCATTTATGTATTTGTAACCTCAAGATATCCGAAGATATTTGGAAAAAATCATATACCACAATCTATGATTTCTAAAATTACATAAATTGACCTGACGAAACTTTTGCAATCATGTCGATTAAAAATTTCGATTTTCAATCAACCAAATGAGAAGTTCCTCCTACAGAAGAGAAGAGAAATAAAAGTGCTACCGTATTTGGGAAAAATACATAGTCATCTACTACCGTTTCGTCAAGATTAATCAAGTTTGAAAAGATATTTATGACGACAACGGTTTATTGACCCTTTGCACAGAAACGTTATTTTTCCAACAATTCGCATATAATGCGAAGAAAATAACACAAATAAGTTGTATCAATTAAGAGATGGAACACAAGTAATCTTGCAAATTTGTTTTCATAATTTATTATCATACCACCGACACCATAAAGCGCGATGCACGATCAAAATTTGATTCTCATTTCTGAACAACAACTAAAAAGTCTACCAGTCGAACCAATTTTATCTGGTACACAATAAGATGTATTAAAATGACTAATAGATGACGAAATATATTTTATGAAACCAATTTAAACTTACAATAGTCACGTTGCAGATTTCTGATAATTACGTCATTCGTTTTCAAATGCAATACAATCACAAACCAGAAAACAATCTGATAATTTTGAATCATCAAGAAAAAAGTAAAATTCAAGTAAACAATGTAAACCATTAGAAATGGTGAAGCCGAATTTTTAAATGCAAATTATACCCGTACTTCCTAGTCGCATTTCACTACTTAGCCAATTTCCTTAGTAAAAAAAGGTAATCTACGATAATTTCATTTACTGGTAAAAACTAATGAAGTTTCATGGTAATATTTTTTTAATTCGACTAGTTAAAAGCGGCCCTTTTGTAGTAGCACTATGGAATTGACCTTACTAATACTCATGCTGGTCATTTAACTAAAAAAATTTAAAAACTATGTATAACCAATTCTGACCAGAATTCTGTCAATTTATATGCCATAAATATAATTGTCGCCTTCAATAATCGATGAGAAATTTAAGTGAGTCCAAATTAGATTTTTTTTCGTCGTTTTAAATAAAACCTTTTAAATATCGCGAAGTCTACCTTACGAGAAACTAACATTATCATTATTTAGGTGTCAACAACCCATGTAATATTTACATACACACATAATAATAACACAACAGAATAACTTTAATAAAAAACAGATAAATGCACACGTGCGAAGTTTTAGTTCATCCAAAAGGATATTTTAATTCGAGTTCAGACGTTTAATCCATTTATTCGTATTGATGCACATGCAGTACTTTTTAAAGGAGCTTAAGCGAACATATGTGTGACCTGAAAACTAAAATACAAAAAGATATGACCACTTTCAGAAGACTTCCGTTTAGGAACCCAATTTCCGTTTATAGAGCAGAAGATTTTATGAACACATATGAAGATTATTAAGCCTTGAGAAACCAAAACACAGGTGGAGATTTTTCAGGAACCAAAGGAAAAAATTCCAAAGTTAAATAAAAAGACTTTCTCTCAAAAAAAAAAAAAAAAAATCAAATGCATTTCAATTTGATAACTGTGATATAAAAATACTCCCTCTATATAACTAATAATGACAATAAACTACGCATATATTAAAATTTTGTGTATCTATTGTATACTGACTGCGCAGAGGACGATATTGGTAATTGGTTGGTACATGAATGCTCTAATCAAAAAATTACTTTTACTAAGACTAATATTTATAATGCAAAATGACGATATGTACATATTATATCAAAAAGTTAGAATTTCAGGCTTGGACAACGTCTTGTAACCATTATACTACAATTTAATGTAATCACCTCCACTAATAGTAATTTTTCCGTCATTACTTTAAGATTACCTTTGCTGAGAGTTGTTATTATCTAGAGTCTACTCTATAATGCATTATTATACCAACAAATAAGATTCCCGTGTGGAAATAAATTTACCAATTTTCTTACCATCACGAGTTTCAATAAATTATACAAGCAAGGATTTCAATTTTAGTCAAGTATTATAAAGCAGTTGTCGTGTTTCACTTTCTAAGAAGATTTATACAATAAACGGATATTCAATATAGACATTAGCCGGATTTATTTCATATTAAGCAAATAGATTATTCATTGAACTAGCAAGATGGTAGAGATACAGAAACAAAAAATAGAAAGGAGTGCCCCGTCGAAATGTTAAGTTCTTTGGGCAAATTACGTTGTGCAATTTTTTGTTGTTCAGTTGCGTGAATATCATTCCATGATTACTTCAATTTGCAACTGGATTTGGACGCCGATAATATAAAGTAAATTGGTACAATAAAAAGATTGGCCTAAGGCGCCAAACAATTTAGTTCATGACTCTCAGACAGATAAAAATATTTATTTATTAATGAATAATAAGAAGTTGTGTATTTAATCTAAGTTCATTAAACTAACATGAAATATAAATTTATCGAGAACTTCTATCGAAGAAAAAATGTAAAATCCAACGGTCAGGTGGGCTAGGAACCAATAGGTAAAAATGGAAAAATGCGAAAGGTAAAAAATAGCGTAAGAAAGGTTACTTATTATATAGTTCAGTATACAGCAACATGTGTCGTATGTTCAGACGTACTACACTGTATAACAGATGTCTTGAACAGACAGAAGCGTGGGAACACGAATACTCTGCATTGTCAAACAATTAGAGCTCATGTCAACTCGTTTGGTCATCATATCGAGACACTATTGTTTGAAAATTAAATTATAAGAACAAATTTTCTTGTAATGTCATTTGTAAACTTGGGAAAATATCTTCTCAAAGAAACTCAACACACATTAAAACCGCAATATAAATAAATTAGGTATTCTCTGCTTTTATGGTATAATAAATAAAATAATTTTTTTAACCCACTAAAACTGTCGTATACTAATCAAGTTGTACGTTCTATTATTTAAGTTCCCCATAACTTTTACTCTTTGATGTGAATACTCTGGATCTGGCATATAAATTGCTTTTTTATTTATTACATCATATAATTTTGAAATTTTTACAAGGACAATGTTTTAAAATCTTTTCCGACTGTTTGTTTTGCCGATGCTATGTTTTTCATGCTATAAAAAGTGTTTCACCTTTAACCCGAATTTATTCAGTAGGTAAGGTTTATAATTATTATAACCCATTTATATTTTAAAATTTGAGTACCTAAGTTCAAATTGAATGTAAATATAGTAGCTTTTTATCTAAATTTTAAATATACAAGTACAAACTTATAATTGTAATAATAAAATCGGAAATCTTCAGGATATGAAAGTTGCTTGTAAAAAAAAGTCCCAAGGAAGTTTACGCAAACGAACGGATGGACAAAGAACGGTCATGCTAAGTTAAATAAAAGTTTATAAAAATAGGTGAACAAGTGGTCGTTTAATTAATGAATTTAATATTAAAACCACACTTCCTCGAGCATTTCGACCTTTGGATGGATCATCGTAATCTAGACAGCATAACGCGTGCTTTTAAAACGTCTAAAAATTTTAATTCTTAATTAAGGGATTACAGTAATGTAATACTTAATAAGAAGCAGAGCAGTGGATTACTGTATAGGTCACATAGTCAGTACAAGTCAAGGGTCAATTGGCATCAGTATGCAACTCGCTACAATACAGTCGGTTAAAAATCTAAAACAAGTAATAAATTTTAACCAGGGAACATAGATGAGTTAGATTATGAACTTATATATGGATTATAAAAAAATAATCAATGCACCAAACTTAATTTATATCTCCAACTTTAAAATGAAATTTATTATTATTGATCGAACAGTGGTAATTAAAAATTGTGAATATAAAATACTTGTTCTTTTTAAAGAAAAGTACAGAAAGTACAAAGTACATAATAGCCAAGCATACTCAGCTAGTGCGCAAAATAGTTTAAAAGCTGATGATAGATATAATTTTCTTTCAAAGTGAACTCTTGTGTTACATCAGAAAACCTTTTTCCTACAACATCTATTTACTAACTTATCTTTCTTTTAGTTATCAATCATTCAATAATAGTTCAGGTAAATTTTCGAGAAATACACCAAATTCATTGTTCCAAGAAAGATAACAACGCTTAATTATCAGTGGAATATCACTAAAAATCATGGTTCTGCAGGGATTGAGATTATGAGACCTTTTAAAAGTCTATCTATGATCAAGATACTGTCGAAATGCAAAGATTATAAATTTTTCACTCTCTAAACTGGAGGGAATTCCACCCCCCCCCCCTCCAACCGATTACTGCCACAATGTTATTTTTTCTTAAAAAAAATGAAATGTAAACTAATGAGATAATATCAGGTTATTTCCGTACGTTCGTAAATAAAGTAATAAAAAAATATCCTTTTTCAGGAAGATTAATTTTATCTTTTATCAATTCTAATCAACTCTCTTTGGTTTCCACACTTCCCTATCCTTTACGCTTCCACAACATCCATATATACATGCATTTTAGATCTTAAACCTACATTCGTCTGTCTAGTAATAACTATAAACATAATTGATTAAGTAAGAATAAAAAATGATATTTATTAAAAATAAATGCACGATGCTAACAAATTATCAGTATTTTTTTCAAGTAACAGCTTAGTTTACATATTTTTTATAATATGCAATTCTGTAATTTATTGATTCACATTTAAAAACAAAATTTCTGCAAAATAAGCGGCAAAAATTTGCATTTCACAATTCAGGAGTACTATCGCCAATAATTTATCATAAATAATAATCGACGTAGTTAATTCGTGGTATTTTCATTGATAAATTAATAATTAAATCTGTTTTTAAATTAAAGAATAAAAATTATATTTATTAAAAACATAAAATGCACGATGCTAACAAATTATCAGCATTTTTTTCATGTAACAGCTTAGTATTACAAATTTATAATATGCAATTCTGTAATTTATTGATTCACAATTTAAAACAAAATTTCTGCAAAATAAGCGGCAAAAATTTGCATTTCACAATTCAGGAATATACTATCGGCAATAATTTATGATAAATAATAATCGACGTAGTTAATTCGTGGTATTTTCATTGATAAATTCATAATTAGATCTGTTTTTAAATTAAAAGTGATAAATTCTTGATTGTAATAATTAAAAATATAAACTAAACAACATTTTAATAATCTCGGTCATTTCATCGACAAATTTAGCTCGACTATTTATTGTTCTTTGAATTGAAAGACTTGTAGAGAAAATTTTACTAGTCCCGAAACAATAAAATACATAAAAAAAACAATATATCTTTTATATTTGACCTTATTCATTAATATCAAATTGAAGTATTTTATTTATAAAAATAGTAAATTACAACATTGGTACAACTACAATTTGTTTAATTATAGTAATTTATTGAACGAAATCTACGGTGATAAAATGAAACTACTATTCAAAATTACGATTTTAATATTTCCATCGGAGTTGTAATTTATATGGTGCAAAATTGTTCTAATATAAAATAAATGAAACTCAAAAACCTGAGTTTTGTAAAACAGACTATACACAATTTTGAAAATATCGTGTTTCAGTTCAAGGTGCACTTTTAATTCAGGTATGAAGGTGGTTCTTCAAGTACCTGCTAAGATGTATTATTTTGTCAAGTTTCAATAAATCAAAATAGATCGAAGTTACGAATAACAAATTATTAACAATAATCCTGTGAATTCGTTTAAAATTCAAAATCGATATTGTATAAATATATTATTGGATATATTAAAACATATTAGTAGAGGTACGAGTGCTGTTTCTGAAGAGGGTGGTTTTTTCAAGTGCCAGAACCCTAAAGGAAGTTACCTTTTTTAATGTTCCTAATAATTTTCATGATTTATGCTTTGGGTCATGAAACGTAAGACATATAATATACTTCGTGTATTATTTTAATTTATTTTCAAAAGTTAAAACATTGTAAGTAGTTATTATTATTCATGTAAAAACAAATTTAAATGCTAATTTTTAAAAGTCGCGAATAAATCAAAATAAACAAATAACGATGTTTTTTTGAAAAACGTCTGGTATTGGTATTAGTTCAGGTTGAGCAAAATAATTTGCACTTCTTTGTAAATAATGATACATTTTTGGTATGCGACCCAAAGTAACCTAAACCACATATAATAAATTTTTAAAAATAAGTCTACAAGATGGAAGAACTAAGAAGTATAATATCATAATGTGTCTATGGCATTGATGTGCATGGAAGCGGAAAGCATTCGTTGTGGTTTGGCCTCAGGTGGTTGGCCACAACCTGAGGAACGCAAGAAAAACGCTACAAATATCGTAATATAATATTATCAATAATTGTATCTATTTTTAGTTATATAACAGTATATTTATGTATGATAGTTCAAAGAAAATAATTTACAATAATTGAGAATTTCGGCTTGGCAGAAGAAGAAGAATCCATACCAATTTTGAAATCATTTTTGACTGATTGGGTTAATTCAAAAAAAATACATTTATGCTGTTTTTCGTTTTCACCTCGTAATTTTTGTAATTTAAAATTAATTGTTTTAAAGCAACTACGTAATATATGGTATTTACTTGGTGCATTGTCTTCCAAGAAAGAACGCTGCTTGACTTTGCAAGGCAATGCAAACAAGTTTATAAAAAAAGATAATGTAATAAACTTACCTCTTTCCTCGATAACGGTCTGCGACAGTTGCATACTCCAATAAAATAAATTATAAAAAAATAAAATTCCGAGAATTCGAAAGGCACTCATGATTGTAAACAAGAAGTCTAAGGAGAACAATTGCACATTTCACTCCACTGCTAAATTTTTAAAACTTCGAGTTCGGCTTAACTGTGCGTACTAGTTTTTTGTACATATTAATACAAAAAGGGCGAATAAAATCAAAAATTGAAAAAATAAGATTTAAATTCCAAACACTTGTTGCGCACCTATTCGAGTTATGTCTATCCTCCCACACGGTCTTAACGTCAAATGACTTGCCATGCCATTTCGCGCTTCACGTTGTACTTACGTAAACTTACGAGTTTCCACGACTCTCACAGCCGTCAGTACAAGTTTCCCACAGCCACAGGTAAAAAGAAAAAGAACATCGCGACTTAGCTTGGATAAAAAAGGAACAGCATTTAATTCCTTTTAGATTATACCAAAAATTCATACGAGTCTATGATGCAATTGCGCTATACAAAACTAATATTTCTCAGACCCACCTTTAAATTAGCTATAAAAATATCTCCAAAATTATATTAACAGTTTTCCAGTTAACAATTTTACTTAGCAGATAGTTATTAATTTATTAGGTAATAATATTAATAGCCAGTCAAAAATACGGTGGCCATTTTTATTTTTAATAAAAACTGCATAGGCAAAAAGGGCACTTTGAATTTTTTATTTTATTTTGATATACTGTTATTAATATAAATAATATATATAATAAATAAATATTATTATACCTACCAGAGGGCTTTAAGAAAAATATCACGGTAAATCAGTTTTTTCTAATTCCTGCTTGTATTGTAACGGAATAAAATTAAAAATTGTATCAGTCGAAAAAGTTTATTTTTTTGCGTTTGAAGGTAACCAACACGAACATCTGATAATTGCCTTTCAATTCAAACTCAAAATTCAAAAATAAAATAAATGATCAATTTGTTTCAATCAGTTTTACATTTTGAAATCTAAAGAAACCTAAAAAAAACATTTCAAAACTTATATTTTAAAATTTAATTTCGAAAATCTATATATTATCGAGATCATTTTCATCGATTTTCATTTAATTCTTGCAATGACTACATTTTGCAAAATTTTTCACAAGAAAAAAATTTTAAACTGTTAAATATCTTTAAGGTTTTTGTTTATTAATAAAATCTTTTGAATTAGGTATTCCACTCAATTTTTCAAGTTCTTTAGTACCAAATATTAACAGACTTAATTTATTACGTAAGTTATGCGATGTTTTGGCTATGTTAAATTTTTTTAATTTTTATAATAAATAAAACCATTTTTGCACCCCTGCCTGGTTGAACCGGCGTACACATCGTACACATGTCAATGTTCGTAACACCAATATTTACATTCATGTCCGGTTATAACCTCAAGCGACCTATTAATTTGGTTCGCATAATATAAAAACGGAATAAAATGATCATAAAAATATAAAATAATTCAGAAAGCCAAAAAAATAATAAATTATATATCTTAATTTACTCTTATAAGTACCAATACATTATAATAAAATTCGATTTTTCATGTTCAAATTTTAATTTAATAATACAAATACAATAAATACAGAGAAGCAAAAAAATTTATTAATAGATGTCTTTTGGATGTTGAGACCAGGAGAGGGCACGTGCTTCCTCTCTTGGGTTGCTTTGGATTCTGCCAAAATAGCGTCAAAAAAGTATCTAATATATTTAATTTTAATTTCTTGAATTTCCAAAAATATTTTTGGGGAAACTCCCTAAAACTCAAAAATATTATTACACACTCTACAAACCTAGCTGCGTCCCATTTTGATTTAGTGTCTATCGAAAAATGTTGCTCAATTATATGACAGCGTCTTGGGGCTCAAACCTCACTGAACAAAAATTATAATTACAATATATTATTTGTGCGTTAATTTTTGAAAGAGTTTTAAGAGCGGTTTAGAACATTTTGCTGTCGCCATTTAGCCATCTTCACTTTCGCCATTTCGCCGTCGTCGGTCGGTCCGTCATCGACCTATTTCAGAATAAGTGAAATTTAAAAAATAATCTAATTATGTTTTATAGCATTTTATCTGCTTTATTTATTGTTTTGTATTATATTTACCGCCTAAAGAAATTTTTTACAAAATTGGAGTATATTATGACAGTTTGACATTGAAATTACATTTCTAATATTTATTTTTAAATCATTCAAGAGTCGATTGTATCTATCACGCCCGGAAGTTGCCTAAAATTATAAAATTCTGTCAACTTCATTCTGTCGAGGCATGTAGATTTAATTGGGCTTTAAGGCTGCAAATATTTTCAAAATAATATTCAGTTTTCTTTCAAAAGTTTTCTTAGCAAAATCTTGTTTATTTGTAAAACGAAAAATAATTTTTAAATTATTATTTAATAAAAAAAATTATCTAACCTATAACGCAATTTAAATTCTTTATCGCTAGAGAATACAAAAGGGTTCCTTCTATTAGGAATAACCCTTGAATTTCGCCCTTATCACTGGTTTTCCAGTTGTTAAATATTTTGGGTGCTTAACTTGTGTTAAGGTCTAATAATTATCGTTTGTGCAACCCAAATGGTCAATTAACAACTGATTTAATCATTGATTATACTAATCACTGATTATACTAATCACTGATTATACTAATCACTGATTAAATATTGCACTGTGATTTGTGCAACCAAAATCAGACTTAATCAATGATTTACTTTTTAATCAATGATTAAATTTCTTAATTATCGTTTCTGAAACCGGACAAACTTCATAATTTAGGAGTTTTCTAAATAAAAAGATTTATTTTTTTAATTACAGAATTTTAAAACCGAAATTAACAATACCAATTCTAAACTAATATTTAAAAATCTACAAATAAATTTTATAATAAAATTAATAAAATCTGTAAAACTCAAATTAAAATTGAATTACTATAGATTAACAATATGTTTTGATGGAAAAACTTGCAATGTAAGAAATAAACAATGTTAGTTTCAATTTTAAAATTTGAATTGGATTATATTTAAAAGTTATATCTATAGTTTATTCCACCTCTTGAAAAAAATACTTTGCATGCTTATTTTGACTTCAATTTTGAATTCATTACTCAATTTCGGACATCAAGACAGGGGCTGATCCAGAAATTTTTCACCGGGAGGGCGCAAAGTCAGATTTTAAATTGATTTCGAAATCAACTAAATAATTGTTTCTGAAGATTATGAAAAAAGCATTTTGGAGGGGGCGCGGGACCCCTTCGTCCCCTCCCTTGGATCCGCGCCAGCATCAAAATGGGGCGACGGAAAAATGTCCCTCATTTCAAATTTGGTGGGTATTACGAGTTCAGTTTACTAAAAAATGTAACTTATCATCTATCGGCATCGTTTTTTGATTTCAAAATCAAATCCTATCAGAATTATATAATTTATTATCAATAAATCTAAACATTATTACTAGTTTTTAATTGATCTTCAAAGGATATTGCTTATTCCCTTGGCCATGGTACTACGACACTGCTTATCACGCTAAAGATATTTTTTAAAGAAAATTATTAATGCGTCAAATAAATCTTATTGTTAATTAAATTATAAATTCTTATATAGACATAAAATTAACTTCTAACATAATAAAATAATAAAAATATGTAAAAAGTCGCAGCATAAATTTTATCTAGTTAAAATTCTTCGTAACCATAAAAGCGTTAAAAAAGAAATAAAAATCTACCCACTAAAATTTAATCAATATTAAATTAATGATGTGCATTATTGATGATGATGTGCAAATTTTATAGATACAATGCCATTTCATAATATAATATAGGTAGGTAAGTAATAATTTTAAGTAAGTAAAAAAAACGCCAAATAGCTAATACACAGCTATAATAAACTTTCTAATAATTTAATATGTATCGCAAACCTGAGCTTTCTGTGAAACTTTTTTTCAATTTTAAAAATAATTATATTGTTAACTAATTGGTGTGTATTGAACATTAGGATAAATACAACTTCTTCTATTATAGTAAAATTATATCGTTATAATTATTTTTCTTATTGTTATATTATTTCTTTATTTCGCGAGTTATAACTTATAATGAAATAATGCAACGAAGATACGAAGTGAAAGATATTGAATTATATTTATAATATTCAACCATTAAGGAATATTTTAAATATTTTATAATTAATTAATGTATAAATGTAATAAATTAATTTTATTGCATAATTTCAATATTCTCACGCTGTACCATTAAAATGGAAAGGTTAAATGACAGGAAGTATTTTCTAAATCATAAACGACGAAGTTTAAATTTATGATTCTTGAGTAAAAGCGCAATCGATCAATCAAATAACTGAAACTTATAAAAAATTTGTTTCCTCAAAGCTTATAATCTGCAATAAATGTACTTGACCAACAAGAAACCGGTTGATACGTATTCAATTTATGAGCAAGCCAGTCATGAGCTTTTTCTAGTTGAAAACTTTTTTCAAACCAAGTGGTTTTTCTTGGAACAACTGGTTTTGTTTTAAAACGGTTAAATTAAAAAATTTCACATATCATTTTTGCATTTTGTTAAAATGGAACGTCTATCACGATAACTGATAAGATATAGCTACTTACAATAAAAAATATAATTATATTGTTATAAACATGAGAAATAAAAATTATAAATATATTAATATGTATGTACGTATTATTATATAAATTAAAGAAATTTATGTATTTATTTATAATAAAATTTATTTTATAAAAGAAATTTACTTTTACCTCTTTTTTCGGTTACCAGCATCGGAGAACCAACAATAGACCCAGGTGCTAAATATTCAATTATAAAGCCTAACGTCGTTGCGAAGTTTAAAAATTACTTTCATTTTGAACCATTTTCCACCAGAACTAGAAGGACTTCAATGAATTTAGAAGGAGCGATTAAATTAATTGGAGAAATATGGCTAAAGGATTGTTTTTCCATCCGCCAGAAGAGGTAATTGAAAGTTATAATTATAATTAAATTAATATACGAACCAAAAACAAACTTTCTGGATGGATCCACAAACAAATTATTAATTTAAAATTGCCAATTATTCTATTCCACCGCCAGAGGAGCAAGAAGGACCTCTAACTGGATTTTATGAAGTTCAATTAAAAATGAAACTCTGGAAAAACCTGGAACAACTAGAAAAGGACCTGGAAAGAATTGAGAAAAAAAACTAGCTACGGAACGATTAATCTTCATAATTATCGTTATTTTTGTGTGTGTTTTATTGAAGTGCAGAAAATAGATTTATGACAAATCTATTATCTAAAGACAGGAAGAATATTATGCACTTGATAATTAATAATCATTTATGTATTTAAACTTTTTACGAAGTTATTTGTTATCAAAGTAACCTTCAGAAACAATTATTATAATCTTTCAATTTGTCACTAACATTAGAAATTACAACTAATCCTTTATATAATATTATCTCATTAATTAATAAAAGCAATTTTTTTTACACAATTAATGCTTTTTGTCAATATGCGAAGCGGTTTTTAATTTAAAGAATGCATAATTATTTTTTGCTTGAATTTGCCTCATCCTGGGTCGTTTTATGCCTTATTGTCGTCACTGTTACCGTTATCAAGTCGCTATAGAGCAGTGTTATCCAAAGTGTGTTTCACGGATATCTGGGGTTCGACAAAATGTCCTATACTAAAGGATTCCGTAAGGGTTCCTTAAATTGACAAAGTTTAAAGACCACTGGTATAGACTATAGAGTATAGACCTATAAGGTTACCAGACCCATTGTTGCTAATTTCTAGCAAACTCAATTATAATTCCTGTTATAACTCAACGACTAGAAATTACATATAGTTATACAACCTCTCAAATACCTTGGAAAGAACTGGTGAGAGGCTGATGGTAGGATTTTGCATCTTCTGAAGGCTTTCCCACTTTATGTATCAAGATTATTTGTGCTACTTTCCGTTAGGGAGGAATAGTCTGAAGACGAAGTACTGCATTAAAGATGTATATTATCAACACGACAGCTTTTCTAGGGAGTTCTTGCAGAACTTTGCCGGTTATGAGGTCGTAGCCTGGACGTTTCTTTGGCTTGATATAACTTTTTATATACTTGTGTATTTCATTAACTTTAAGATATTCTTGAAAGTTCCAGTTGGTATGGGGCTTCTAAGAGTTTATCAGGGTGGTTTGCAAAAATATCCGCCTTTTTTGGTTGCTTCTTGTCCAACTTTTATTTGGTTATCTTATGGGAGGAACGGGTATACAAGTTTGCTTCATCTTCTTATTGCTTGTAATTTATGTGTGTGTGAATACTCAGTGGCTTCAGTAGTATAGTAAGATCTTCTAGATACTTCTGTATTGATTGGTCTTTGATTTTTTGCAGCATATTTCTTATAGCTTGTCATGAAACTTGATTTAATCTCGTCTTGTTGCTAAGGTATCTAGTGTTCTGCCAATTGCTTCTGAGTCTTCTTTTCTCAGCCAGTGCCTTTTTTGTATGCATCGGGAGGTAATTCTGTCTATCCAGTGTGTTTGGCGCCAGGTTAGAGTTCCATGCGGCATTCTGGATAGTTGTATTTATGTGTTCCACTGCTTCAAACAGATCACACTCTTGTTTTAGGGGTAGGTTGATATTAATATTTTTCTCTATTTCGGATCTAAAATTTTCCCAGTCCGTTCGGCCATTGAAGATTTTGTTTGTGTAGTATTTTAGAACTTAGTACTACAATAATTGGAAGTGATCCGAAGATAGGTCAAGGCAAGACAGCGCTCTGAGGTAATTTGGAGAAATGCCCTTTGTAATGCAAAAATCGATAACATCAGGTATTTTGTTTCTGTCAGGGGGCCAATATGTAGGCTGTCCTGTTGATAGGCATCTGTAACTGTTTCTGGTGATCGTTTTCAACAGTTCTCTTTCTCTGGGTTTAGCCAATCGAGAACCCTACTCAGGATGCTTCGAGTTGTAGTCCCCTCCTGTAATAAATCTGCTTCCCAATGCCTCGAAAAAGTCTGTGAACTGATTTTCACTAATCGTGTGCCTGGGGCAGTAAATTGAAGAAATTGTTATGGATTCATTCCAATCTTCAACCGTGATGCTTGTATCTTGTAGGAAATCTTCATGAAATTTTGTATTCTTGTTCCGTCTGGATGCTGTGTATGGTATATTTGTGTAATGGCTTTAGAAAGTAACACGCTACCATTGAGCAAGTACAACGGGTCGTAGATATTATTAATCAAGACTTGGAAGAAATTAGGCTTACCGTGGCTTTTCTAGACGTTTCACAAGCGTTCGATAAAGTGTGGCACACTGGACTACTTTATATAATAAAGAGGTACATGTCGCTGCCCCACCCCCAAATTGAATTTTTTACTGAAATTGGTGTCAAACGTTTGAGCTTCGTTTGAGCCTCAATGAGTTTCCATTCCCGTCGTTTGAACCTAAACCGTCGCGGAGTTATTCGCAAAATGTTTGGGGGGGGGGGGGCTGTGAACATGTTTTTCAATTTTTTGTCGTATTCAAAAATTTTACGTAAATTCGGTGTCAATCGATAGAGCTTCGATTAAGCTTCAATGAGCTTTTATATTCATCGCTGTAATTTAATTATTTTCGAAGCTATCGGTGATTTAATTTTGCTAACCTCCGAGCAAGTGGCGCGTGAAACCGGTAATTTTAATTTCGTAAAAAATCGCGAAATAAGATTTAAAGCCAATCTCTATTTTTTTTAATTATAATTTTCTTTCTTTTTAATATTTGTTAATTAGGTAGTACTTGAAATATTATAATCTTGTTGGAATCCCCGAGGAAGACGGAAGTCAAAACTATAGTTCGCTATTAATATAACCTCCAAGGAAAGTGTCTTATTTACCTTAATAAATAAATTTATTATTGATTTTACAAAAAAATATGTTTGAATATTGACAACTGACATGAAGTCTAGCTCTTTTATAATATTACATTATTTTAATAATAATAATATAAAAATATAGTACGCTTACATTATTATCTTACGAGAGAATACTATAATATTTTATTTTTACAAAACAATTGAAAACAAATTTAGAACAATTGAAAACAACAACTAAATATTTTAATTTCGAAAAAGGGGAGCTGGCGCAAAATCTTATTTCGTGATTTTCGCGGTTATCATTTGATTTAGAAATTTTATTTTTACAAAACAATTGACAACAAATTAAAAACAATCAAAACAACCAAAAAAAATTCAAATTTCGAAAAAAGGAGAGCTGACAGAAAAAAAAGTTTTTGAGATTTTCTTCATTCTTTTTCGCAAAATCAAAAAAATAATATCAACATAATTGAAAAAAAAATGAAAAACAATCCAAAACAACAAAAAAAGATTAATATTTTAAAATAAGGGGAGCCAAATTCACGCACGCCTGAAATGTGCCAAATTTATTTTGTATATTTTGGGCATATAAACAGGAGACTATTTGTTATATCTCAGAATTTAAAAATTATTATAACAAATCGAAGTTTTTATGCACAGATACTATAGCACACTTAGTTTTATTGAAAAACTAATTAAAATATGTTTTAAGTATTTCTCGTTTCCTGAACAATCGGCACATTTATTAAAAACGATACTTTGCCAATTTATTCAGTTTGATCTACATCATTAATTTATGATAAATTAATAATTACATATTAATAAATATTTTATGTTTTAAAGTTGAAAGTTAATTACAGAATAATTAACATTTTCATTGATAAATTTAACTAAACCAAACTTGTTCTGCGAATTCGCAAATATGCTCATATTATTGCATACGAACAGCTTGCCCCTGCTCCGGTGTATTTTGCATAACAATAGGATTTTCTAGATGTGTATCAAATTTCATCATAGTAACCAGAAATTCAATATTTTTTTCTTCTATATTTTTAAATTCGTCGAATTATTGCAATTTATGTTGCATTTCTTATGATGTTGCTACTGTACTGACACCCATCCGCTATATGTTTATTATCTGTAAATAATGATAAATAGTAAATATTTTCAGATTTTTCAGAAGTCAGTCTACTGCTAGACCAATTTACAAAAAATCTAAAAGTCGGGGTGAGTTACGCTGTAAAAAATTCCCGGGTAAATTTACCCTAAGGTGTACTTAATACTCCTATTTTCGGTTAATTTTTGATTTTTTTTGAATAAAACATGAAATTACACCATTTTAAGGGTAGAAGGGTGGGTAATTTTACCCGATAAAAATTCACTCATTTTTTTACAGTGTATTTTATTGTACCATTTTATAATTTTATTTAAGCAAAAGAAACTACACACGTAATTTGGCAGGTATGAAATATTTTTGAGAATAATTCGATTCTTAGTTTTCTTAGATAATTTTTAAATCACACCCACAATCCTACAAATGTACTAATTTAATAAAGAAGTACTATTGTATGTTGTTTTTTTTGAAACACCAAGTTTGGTTTCATATAATATGCAATTATTCCCTTTTTTTAAGGGTCCCAATATTTTCTTCTGAGCCCGAGACCTCAACCGACCTTAATCCGCCACTGGTTCTTCCTAAAGTAAAGTTAAAACAAAGTTAATCAAAATAATTTAAAAAAATGCTGTTTTTTTTTATCAAAAAATTTGTTGTACAAATTTGAAAAGAAGTGGTAACGGCCTACACGGTTTTTTTTGTAATTACCAGACTAATTTATCTTTAAGAAAAAGTTGAAATTACTTCTTTGTTTTGAATAAAAAATATAAAAATAACGTGAGCATAAATTAAATCAGATTGATGTGAAATATTTCAATATTGTATTAATAACATAATATAAATACTGTGATAATTAGATCACATTGTAAGTACGGTCTTGTGGCGCAACGGATAACGCGTCTGACTACGGATCAGAAGATTCCAGGTTCGAATCCTGGCAAGATCGAATTTTTTTATAAACTTTTAGCGGTGTTATAATAATTATTTCCTTTATCATTTAAATTTTATTATTATATACATAATATTAATTTTAAATAATAGTAAAAAATCACTAAAAAAATATTAATACTAGCACCTTCAAATCCGTGAGCTGTGCCATGCGCTTCTGTAAAAAGAAATACGTGTTAATATGAAACTTCGATGTTGCTGGATGATATCTCAAATCCCATTCAAGAGTTTTATAGAAAAATTCAACAAATTTTGAATTATTTAAAAAAAATTGATGCTCCAATCAAAAAATCCTACCATGAACGGAAGACGGTTTTGCTATAAATATTATGTCAAAATGTCAAGTCGTTGAGGTAAAATTGGCCAAGATTTGGCCACTCTCCACCACAAAATGATTGACGATTAGCTGCTTGGGATATCAGTAAATACATAAAAAGTATTTTTTCAAGAATTTTGTTTGCATTTTTAGCTTTTGTAACACAAAAGCGAATATTTTTTGTAGGACAACTAAAATCCACTATACTTGCAAATAATTTAATAAATTTAAAGTTATTACATTTTTTAAAATAACTAAGCTGAACATTTCAGCTGTTATTATTTTGAAATTCACACAGGCGAGAAACGGTTTAAATATAATATTCCCTATGTTGATTTGATAAAAGTTAGTCATTAATTTATTCTGTTTTACTTTTTCATCTGTATATTATTTGCTTTTGTTTAAAAGTCACTTGCTCGGAATAGAGATTTTCAAAAAGGTTGTAGTATCTACTCTGCAGAAGGCATATATTATTTAAGTTTTAGTAACTAGTTTTTATTTTGTAAAATATGAATATAGTTTTACTGCTGTTCCGAGTGTCTAGGCTTCATGCATAACGGCTTGAAGACTTACCGAATTTGAAGAAATAATTTTTACATTTAGTAAACTGCCGGACCATACTGGGTATTTTAATTTCTAACACCAAATTCGAATGCTTTTAAGTTTTAATGTAAATTACTGAAAAACACAAAATGTCGGACAAACAATAAATTACAAAAAAAAATAACAGCTATTTATTTTCATTATAAAAGCGTATAAATCTCTGTTAAAGAATGTATCTTACAATTAATAAAATAAACTGTGTCAAATACACCAATTCAATTCAATTCTTGAAATTAATTATAAATTTGCGTTACCTGTTTCGCAAGCTTTGCTTGCATTATCAAACGCTAAATTTCTTTTGATTTGATGTCGATGTCATCTCTCAATATACAAATTAGATAAAACGTTTTTAATTGTAAGACTGGCACACATTATTAAAATATAACATATCACATAAATGATTAGGTCTAGCAAAGCTGTCGAGATATTTCCCAATTCCGCGTTCTATGCGAAACATTCAAAAGTTTATTTTATTAATTTAACTTCAAATTTATTCAATCAGTTAGAAGTATAGTTGATTTTTAGTTAATTATCAAAACAGTGTTATTGATGTTTCACCTTTAAGGGGCGGATATTAACTACTTTCGACAAAATTACGTTGTGGATGAACTTATTGTAGAATTAATTAAGCAATATCTTCTTGGTAGCAACGATTTATTAAAATTAACATAAATACATAACATAGTGAGGCACAATATGATAATGATCACAATATTTTTATAAATAATCAATCTACAAAAATGACTACAATAATGCATATAAAACTATTAGGCTGCTCTATTCATTTGTTAGGCACCTAAATACAACAAAAATGTAAATCAAGATTAAATTATAAACAGTAGATCTTAGGCATTAATGATTACAATTAAAGCTCGACTATAATATAGTAGTACATTGTTAATAAACAAAAATATCAATACTGAAAAATACTGACAACAGAATCGGTTTTTCCTTTTCTACCAAAGCTTAGCTATAGTAACAGTTCTAAATGTTGTCAATGTTGCGTGATCGACTGTTCGCTTCTTATTTTTATTTAAAACTTTAAAAAACCCAATTTAAAATTATTCTTGATGCAACTGAGGATATGTGCTTTCATGGCAGTGGCCAAATATAATTTTAGAGCAAATAGTGTGTCTGTATTGAAATTTAGTTTAATCTTATCGTTTATACTGTCATTATTTAATTTAATTCGTACCTTTTATTTGTAACACCGAGCTGTTTTCTTATGTACCGATCGATACATTTCTTTAGTACAAAAAACTAGGTAGATATGTAAATATTTATTATATTTTTATACATCAATTCAAGTAGTATAAAATTTTAAATTGTTACGTTTAAGTTTTTTTTTTATCGTCTCCTTTTATACAGCACTTCATAAATAAAAATATTATGAAACTAAAATGCAACTTAATGCATTCGTAACAGTACGAGTAGCTGCAGAACGTTCGTATAAAAATTTATTTTTAATACACTTTCATTTTCAACGATTGGCCAATAAAAATTACACATTTTCTTTGAAAAATAACGTTATGCAGTTAAACCAATCATATTACTATCCTTATGAATTAAATTTCAATACAGTTATCTCAATTATAATTGCATGTGATTTAGCAAACTACTGCTGAGATTGGATTTTCGGTTATGTTAATAACAGAAGATGGCCACTGCCCAGATTGCAGTTTCGGCTCCAATTTTGATTTTAATAATTCCTCCAAAGATGCCTTACGAAACTGAGCCATTTTGATTGGCGACAATGGAGCCACTGCAAAATAAATCCGCTAATTAAATATTTATTATTATTAAGCTACCCAATACAATTTTACACAAAGCAACAAACTTTTTTCAGTAAAGAGTTAGTAGGTAAGTAGTAAAATGGAAGATTAAAATTTGATGCACATTTAAAAGTTATGTACAGTTTAGTATGTATATGTAAATAATTGTCTTTATATAATATCATAAATTGTATAAGAATTGTGGTGTTACCATGTGGCAGTACATTGCAAACTAAGCTTAAGTAAAACAAAATAAAAAAGCATACACAAAAAAAATAAAAAATACAAACACAAAGCAACTTTTTTTTAATTTAAAGTGCACCAGAGTAACAACAATACAAACGTGAAATTAGGTTTTAGCAAGAACGTAAGCTCGATGCAACAAAAACATTATCTTTAACATTCTCTCCAGATGGAATGATAAAAATTTACATAAAAAAGAAGTCATTAGAGACAATGTTTTGCTATTTGTTATGGATGGTTTGTTATGAATTAAGATGAATAAAATTGAAGAAAAAAACGTCGATTGTAACTCACAATACATTAACTTGATAGCTATGCCATTGCTAATCCTAGAAAACAGTCACACCACCGAATTTAGTACATGTTAGTAGAAAAAATCATAAGAAAAATCAATTTCTGATTTTATGCTCTCATTATTATTGTGCGATATTGCTTGTGGAAAGAATTTTTCCACTAATTCTTTGTTTTCCTGATTTATTTTAACGAATCTTTGCAAAGAGAAAAAATTGATTTTAATATCAAAAAGGTGAAACCAAAGAGGAGAGTAAATCGGGTAACCAGCCAAACGGTGCCAGAACAGCATAAATAATTTCTAGAAATCATCAAAGTTAATCATGCTCGGGCCGTGCTACCTTATCAATCTATTGTAATTTTGAATTGATTACCTATACTTATCGTTATATGTATTTCAAAAGATTGATTTAACTTGAATCCACTTAAAACAAAGTACTAGTACATTTGTATCCACTTGAAATGTTAGATAAACTGAAATAACTTAATAATAAATTCGAGAGCATAAAATTTGAATTCAAAAAATTTAATGTCAATTGTAGTACTTGATGCAAAATCCATGTAAAATTATTATTTAAACATTTTTGTAATATATTAATTTATATTAATATTATAAAAATTGTTGTTTTTCAACGTACATAAAATTTATATCAAATATTTGAAGAGACATTAAATAGGTAGTATTAAATAAATTAATTTTGTCATAGTTTTGATAATATGTTAGTTTAGTGTGCCAAATTAGAAAAGATAAAAAGTGTTAGTCTAGTTGCCAAAAAATCGAATAACAAAACACTTACATGTACAGGATCGGACCAGTGATAGGCAGGCTAGTAACTTTTACCTTACATTGAGGCAGCGCTACTTGCCCGCCTCCGACCCACTTGTATTGCTAAAACAACAGCACAGCCTTCAATACACCCATAAACATGAGCCTCCTTAAGCTTGCTACCATTACTAAACTAGACTATAATAAATAGATAAAAAAATTATATACAAATAGACTTAGTTTGAATAATTAATAGCAAGATTTGGAAGGCTTAAAATGAATAGCTGAAATAAAAATATAAAGTTAAACTAATATTAAATTGCTTGTTTGTGATGCACTAATGAGTGTTTTTCATTGTTGTTGTAATACTGATTGGTAATTTAAATAAAACGGAAAACTTTTAAATATCAAAAATAAAACTAACAGTAGGTACACTTGTATGCCTTACTAATAATGAAGTCACAATCTACTTTTTTGGTCACAAAAGCAGCAAACATTTACATTATTATTTAAAATATTTTAAAATTTCATTAAATATAAATATTGGAGTTAATTTCCATTTATAGGAATTTGGAACAATATGGAAAAATATACAGAGTTATAATGCTAAAATTGTGTATAAAAACTGTTCCCTTAACAACGATTAAGTTTTTTTTTATATTAATAAATAATAATTGTCACTTGAACTATTTCTCAAAAATAATAAGACTAAAAAATTACGAAAATATTATTTTATTTAAGGCAGATTTACAGTGTCAATTTTAAAATTTTTAACACTATAACCCTGTACTATAATAGAGTAAAAGTAATTTAAGAACACCCGTGACAAAGACGATTAATACTTTTCGAGTATAGGTTCAAATTTTTGACTTAGTCGAACGCAACTTGCTGCTATTGTATAAAATTTAATTAAACACACAAATGATTTGTGGCATATATCACAATTGATTACAACGGACACATTAAAAAAAATAATAATATAATGAGCAGCAATACATACCATTCGCACATATCCACGCAACGGAAACATTGTAAAATAAAACAAACTCAGTTTCGTTTGTGTTAGGCAAAATATCATCAAAAATAAAATAAACATTTTTAAATACTACTACCTATTTGAAAAGCAGTGTAACAAGTGTATTTGAAAGTACCTACAATTTAAATATGCCCAACTTCAACAATTGATTATTTTAATTTCGTTTAGATTTACTTTCTAATGATTACTTTTTTTTAACAACCTAGTAATGAAAATGAACGATTGAATAAACGTTTGATACAAACCAAATATTGTGTTTATGGTAGATCTCATTGTGAAAATAATAAGGTAGGTACAAAAATGAAAAGTCTGCATTTATTACATTTCAAAAATGTCATGCAATCTTTTATATTATAAAAAGTATTTGCAATAAGAAAAAATTATATTAATTATATTATATCATTATAATTAAGGAACCTGCAGGATATATTTCACTTACCGTAACCCTCCCCTTGTAAAAATAATCGGAATGCTTCACTAACTTTTCCTGGCTGTTCTTCAAGTACCATCCCACAATCGGAGATCTAAAATTAAATAAAAATAATATTTACGAAATGCTGATGTTGTAATATTATGTTAATGCAAGGGCAGGAGTTAAACGAAGACAAGAAAATTTTTCATTTTAATACAAGTCGTCATCGTCATAGTGTATTCAAACGAAGCGTGAATCTTGGAATGCAGTGAATAAAAGCGTGAATGATTCAGGCGCAGATTAGATACACTATGACATTTATTGACCATAGAGCGGGAAAACGCAATTATAAGCCCAGTTGCGTCGACTGATCTTACCATCATGACCTGAAAGCTATAGGTAAAAAAGTGTTTAAATGAAGAAATTGGTCTGTAATACTTTAATTCAGCTAAAGCTCTTGTTAACCGACCCTTTAGTGTAGTTATAAATTTATTCAATATTCAATTCTCTACGGAAAGTTACTGTTGAATAGTAGGGTGTGATATTTTGTTTTTCTGAAATATCCATGCATTCGTGATTTTAGTTGACGTAGTCTCTGTGGGGTTAAAATAAATTATAGCAATATTTGTATATTGCGTGAACTAATAGAACACACCCGTCCACTAAGGGATAATATAAATATACAACAAAATTATCATTAAGTTCACATTTTTATAGTTATGATTGATTGCATTGATTTGATTTCTGTTTTAATTTATTTAAAAAATGTTCGAATTCACTAAATTTTTTAATTTGTTATTTATAATAAAAATCTAATATAAACAAGTTTTACATTAAATCTGTTTTTTTATACAATAATTACTTTATGTATAAAATTAACTTCAACTACTATAAATAAGTTACTTCTACTTGTTAACGAAATTCTTAAATAAATTTAAATTTTTACCAACAAAATTTAATATTGCACCCAAAACAAAAAATAAAAATTTAAGATGAGAAAACAAATTATTCGATTATATTGTGATTAAACTAAAAGATAGAAAAGAAATAGCCTTCATTCAGTTTTTTATTGAAAAATATTTGTTTCGTTAATCTGAACGAATAAAGATATTATCGATATCAATTCGACACTGATTCCAAGCTATGTTACATGTTAATATAAAAGACCACGTTAGATGTGTTCAGGCTTTCACTACTGTGTTTTATTGTTTGTTAGAACAGTTTTCTTTTATATTTTCTAGATAGCTCTATCCTGAAAATGCTGACCAACTAGTTTTTGTAGTTTTCATGGAATTTTTAGCATTTATTAGAATTTTTCTGGATATATAGGAAGACAAGAATGTAGATGTAAAAAAAAATTTACCTTCATCCACGATGAATTAGTAGGATCTAATCTTCCATTGAGAGTTATGGTATCATCCACATGTGGACTGCGTGAGCCAGTGATGTTCAAAACTGGCATGTGTAAAGTATTAGCTCCCTTGCGTTTATTAGGGTCAAGTTCGCGTTGAATATTCAAGTCAGTACGACGCACATAAACATCAGTAAACAACGCAAGATTTGTAGGATTAACATTACGTTCAAAATAGCTTTTATACACTTGTACAAGATCATGATTACGATCTTCGGTAGTCTGCAACAAAAAATAAATTGTAATCAAAAGACTTATTTCTTTTTGAAACAAAATTACCCGTCCAAAGTGATGCCACATAAGGTACTCTTGTACACCTTGTGTCATGCCTTTAGATCTCAAATGTCTAGCATTAAGTTTTTGGTAACCCCATTCAATCCAACCTGCTGGTGTGCTTGCACAATTAATAAGACACAAAGCCGCTACTTTATTTGGTTGCAGTAACGCAAAACGGGCTAAAATATTTGCACCTGCTCCTACTCCAAAACCAATAACTTGTTTTAAAGCAAAATGTGAAAGAACAAAATCAAGTTGAGCAGCTAGTTCATCCATTGTTGGAAATATGTAGCTAAAACAAAAAAATTTTAATTTACAATCAGTCAAGTTTATTTTGAACAAGATTGATAATTTTTTTGTATCTTATAATTATTTTCGCAACATAAAAATATCTCTCGGCCTACATAAAATTACACAAGTTGCTTATGAAAATTGATAAAATATTTTTAATAAAAAAGTTTTGCGGGTAAACGTGTAAAAAATGTTTATTAGGTGAATCCCACATCAATAAATTGTACAAAACCACTTTTCCAGTATTGATAAGTTTATGGTAGGAAAATTTCTATCAAATAATAAACTGTTTATTACGAACAATCATACAGCATTGTTTTTTAAATTTAAAGATTATCTTGTCATTAAGGCATTTTAATTAGTTACCACATCAAGTTTCTCTATAATTAATTGTTGGGTTATCACAATGGAAAATTTCCAATCGGTGTTTATCCAACTGCACAAGTAAAAAAAATTTCCAAAATAAGAATTAAATTTTGATAAAGCTTGATTTAATTTGAAAGGATTCAAATTCGTTTAATAGCAAGAATCAATTCGAGATAATAAAATAAGTTTTAATAAAAACATTTTTTTGACGAGATAAATTATTAGGTAACAAACTCAATTTTAGTGGCTAATAAAATCTAAACTTTTTGTTACAACCCTATTCATAAATAACTTAAAATAAAGTTATGGATTTATAAAGCACATCAATAGCCAAAAAATAGGTCAGTGCTTAAAATTTAAATTTAATTGTAATAACAAAGATCAATATTTTAAGCAGGCACGATTGTATAAAAATAATTAACGTGCACCTACTGAGGTACCACCTGTCAATATTTATTATGCATCTCAAATATTGATAGCAGATATCTGTTTAAAATTTAGCAATAAAAAATATAAACATCGATTAATTTAACAAAATCGAGCTAAAACCGGATACGTTTAATGTAAAAAGGTTATCAAGTTGTAACCAGATCAAACATTACAATAATTATTATAATTTCACTTCTCGATAACTAAAATAAAGTATTTTTAGAATAATTTAATAAAAAATGAGAATATTAAGTAGATAAATAATTATTATTATAAATAATAAAATGTACTATCCTAAATAAATTAGCCAATCTAATTGCGTACGACATTATTATAACTTTTTAATTAAAACTTATTTTCATTAAACTTGGCTATTAATTAAAACGTTGTTATTGTTGCTGTACCTCTTAAGAATATCAATTAAGTAAACAACTTTACTTGTACCGATTAAATGCTACTGTTTTGAGCGTAAAATAAAAAGGTCAGTTATTTAATCGTTACAAAGATATTTGGAATATTTTCAAATGAAAAAATGTTGTTTTTATTTTTATTAATGAAGTGAAAAAATTTAGCCACTTGAACCTCCTTAAATAATATGACATTTAAATTGTAATATATAAACAAGTTAACACTCGACAATAATTGTGTTGTTTACAAATAATAATTTTCAATATAAGCTGTTCATAGTAAACAGGAAAATTTAATTACTTACTCTTCCGGCAAAGTTTGTGCTCCTTCTTCTTGTCCAGGAGCATTTACGTGATACACACAAAAGTTTTCCAACAATGCTCTCATATCAATATAATTAAAAAATGCTTGGAAACTTGAAACATCTACAAAATTTATTTTTAAATACTCAAGATATTACTATTTTAAAATGATACAACTTACAATTGAGTCCCAAATCGTGGTAAGTTAAAATAGCTGGTTTATTCCTAGATCCTTGCACGGCAACAACAATCTGTCCACGATCTGTCTCAACAGTTTCTTCATGAGCGGTCGAGTCTTCTCTCGATAAAGATCTTGTAGATGGAAATTGCAATTGAATATTTTTCAATTCAATATCGTCCATGCTATCTGATGGCATTGTACTACACAAAAAAAATATTTTAATATAATTACTTTTCCACTAGTCAACCTATATTTTTACAAGTCGGTACAACAATCGCGATATCGAATTATGCTTTCATTAATTATTTTGTATCATAGAAATACCCAATGTTTGATAACCAGAGTTTTATCAATTTTCCTTCCTTCCAGATTTTCTATTATCGATAATATGAAATTACATCCTTTTAAGTTAAATTTTAAAAATATTATTAAATTTTCTTCGAATATACTTAATGGTTAAGTTAGTCCGGTTATTATATTATAACTTACAGGGGGAACCTATAGCTGACCGCCCGCCAATTTAAGTCCGTTTTTAAAAACTAAAATAAAACAAAAATGAAAAATTACAGGTTTCGGCGTTCGATTTCATGGGGAAGAAATGTCAACTCGGGTTCTAATCACGAAGGATGGACAAGTTTTCTTTCATTTATTTTTTTTATATACTTATTTATTTCTGGTAGAAATTTTATTATTTATAGTTTTTATTATTCAATAATAGAATATCTTTTATGTACCATCGTAGAAGGTATACAAATTTCTGAAGTCGAAATAAATATATGAACAAAATCAGATTTTAATTTATTATTTAAAATGCATTGGAATTGTTTTTACTGAATATAAATAAGTAGGTATCTAACTAAAAATATTTACATCCACGGTATTCAAACCCGAGTTGAAATGTATGGTAATGAATATTTATTTGCAAATTAACAAGTTATAAATACTAGAGAAAATTCACCTTGAAATAAGTAACAACATTGTTTTTCTCTAAGACAGAGAGGGAGAAGGGGAATAAAACTTCTGAGAGTAATTTATATTTATTTTGTCTCAAACGTGGAAAGCAGATTTTTCTACGTATAACAATTTTTTTTTTAGTTGTGCTATAAACGAGGAATAACTTTATCGCTTTAGACTCCACGGTTGCTCAACCAAATTGGGGAATGCGCCTGCAACTCCGTGTTAGTGTTGATGGTGGCAATCGTCAACCCAGAGAAACCGTCGGATTTACTAAATCTAACTATGCTGTTCTCAGATTAAAGCATGTCCAGAACGACAATATTCGGCAGCCAATGGTAAGGCAAGGATTTATAATAGACACCATAGAAGTATGTTGGTTGTTTTTAGAGAATATGAACATGAAGATGACTAAAAGAAGCTGTGGTACTGGATTCCAAGTTTCCAAAGAAAAGGACTGAAACACGAGAATTAAAGAGCAAACTCAAAAGAAGAATAATAAAAAAAGATCTCTGAAAAAAGACATAATAAATATACCAATTTTCTCTTCATCCTATCAGGTGTCATTCTGGGTTTCCCCTACGTTGGGAACCACCACTCCTATGTTGGTTACCGCTTAAGGTTTAAGTTTTGCTCAGAGTTGAATCCGGTATTCAAGCGCACTTAACCGACCAATTTGCGACCATCTCGACACAAATTTAATATTACTAAATAAAATTTAAGAAAATCTAAAAAAATTGAAAATAGATCTGGTTTAATAGTGCATCAATAAAATTGATCGATACAACATGAAACGATTCAGACACAATTAAAAAAATATTTTTTGAATAAAATCAAAAAATCTTGTTTCATTTTACCTTACGATAATGTGTGTGTTTTGTGCGTAAGTGATGCATATAAGATGCTGCCAGTTGCACATATAACGCAAATTAAATATTTCTTAACATAATCATGCTCTTCATAAATTAAGCGCACTTATTAGAAAAGTTTGTAATAAATTTAAGCCAAACTTATTAGAACGTGCTTAAAATTAAGTAAAAACATCGTACATTCAAGTTTTAAATTGCTACGTATATCTTACCCCAAGAGGGCTGCTTCTTCTGCTACACCTGATGCAGGCATTGTCTTGTTACCGTTTGACGATGCACTAACACTCCTAAAACAAATTTACTCTAAATTAAACTACAGGTGCAAACTAAAAATTTAAGTAAAATTATAATTTGTGTGTTAAAGTTGTGAGAGTTTTCGAAAACAAATTCTTACATTTTTCTTACCATACAACAAAAGAGATTAAAAAATATATTCGTACCACTTTAATTAAATTTTTTCGTTTATACGAGAAGTGAATTAAACCAAGACGTGGGTAGCATAAATAAAAATACTTCCTTGTGCAATTGCTTTATTAAAATTGTAAACTAGGCTGCGTTAAGAGAAGCTAACTCAAATTTTACGATGAAAAGTCATACATATTTAAATTACAAAAATTAAATTTGTATCTTTGAAAAAATATATGAATAATTTTTTTTTGTTGGTATAATAACTTTGAAAGCAGGCCTAAGTACTTGAAAAACACTTAAATATCTATTTAAAGATATCTTTTAATAATGTAAATAAACTGAAGAAGAAAAACGTTTTTAGTATACCTACGTAGACACTACGCGTGAATATTAGATTTAGGAAGATTTTGAAAATTGAGTCTTGGATAGCTTATGCATCAAATATATACAACTTCTGACGAATTGGTAAGAATGTAGATTTGTAACAGGATTAATGTCAATTTAATAAGCAGTATATGTTAAAAGATATCTTTTTTGTGAAAAATAAAATTAATTTGTGATTAAATGTATCGTTCGCTTAGTTTTTGAAAATAGCAGAAAACTTAATCTAAACGTGTTAACATCTTCTGGTCATGCTTAAGTTGCTGGTGTGTGCACTGCCAGCAAAACAAGAACTTTCGACTTACCATAGTATGGCTTCCCTCAGTTTTTGACATAATTGGAAATACCAATATGTCTATAGTTTAACTTGGAGAATTATAATAATAACACACAAGCACACTAAAACTACTACAGCTTATCAAAATAAAAATTAAATTAAACAGTCACTTATTATTACTGTACCTTGCTGGAACGATAATGGGTTTTTTGGCTTCATTGGATGATACAAGATTGAGAGCTTTCTTGACACTATCCATAACTCCCATGTTACTGCCTTCCACGGTGGTCGAACGATACACATCGTTTGATCCCGTTAGGGATTGATATGATCCGCCTATGCTGCCCGGCATGACTACTAATGTACATCAAGACATCATTGAAAAAATTACTTCAGAACAGTCTGCTGTCTTTAATACGTTTTTTTAATTTAAAGGTTTTTGACTACTCGAAGGAAATAATTATTAGAGTTCTCTTTGTAAAAGGGAAAATAAAAATTGCATGCAAACATTTTCTCGAAGAACAATACATGTAGGTATTATCATAAAAAAACGTGTAAATGCAATCGTAATACATAATTACTTGAATGATTCATTAGCCGATACATTAAATTACAATAATGAATTGCATTTTAGCCAAGGAGATTGCTCTACTGATTACTTTAAATTTGAAAAACACTACAATGAATGAATGAAAATGATTTTAAAATTCGTTCAAATGAAAATTATCTATCCCTTCATCTATAAAGAACGTAATGTGAAAAGGGAATATCCTGGAAAACATAAAATGGATTGGTTCAGACACTAAAAATAACGTGAGGGCACATTACATTCTAAATAAAATTTATGACAACATTCCGTTCTAAAAAATATAGGTAATGATATTTCCAATTTTAGATAAATATAAAATATTAAAATTTGATATCGATTTAATGGACAATACTAGTCCACATCAGTCTCAACTGGCAAGTAGGTGCTATTACTGGCATTACGGTAAAAAACTAAATTTGAAAATGTTCTGGGGAAACGAAACGTCTAGAAAGGTTATTGATAAGAAAACAAAAATTTGATTCTAGTTACTGAACCAAGTGGAATAATTCTGAAGTATTATATATTTACTTTACTAATTGTTTCTGTTTATAATAATAATGACAGTATGATAATAATTGATAATACTACCTCTGAGTAAACCCAATTTTTTACTAATAGTTGATCAAATATTAAATATGTATGTATATTGATAAAAACTGCGGTAGGGACGACCATTTCAATTTTGTACCACAGATAATAAATAGTTCAGATTAGATAAATCGTCTCCCATTTTAAGGAAACCCAAAGCAAAACATCGATAAATTTTTTTGAAAAATATACTTAAAAAATGTAACTAATTGAATTTCTGATAATTATCTAAAAAAATAACTAGTTATTAGTATGATAACTACGGTTGGTTTCACTTCCTGCGTTATTTACTGCACACTACGGAAGTTTTGGTCAAAGCTCCATTACAATAATCATCCAATCAGGTTTTCTTGAACTGATAGATGCTTCTATAATAGATTATATAATATTGTAATATAATTTTCATACAAAGCAAAAAACATCCATTTTTGAAATCAAATTAATAAAGTAAAACAGTTGAGAATAAATAAAAAAGAAATTGAAACGTTTAATTTTAAATTTGGATCAACAATGGAAGTGCTATTTGGGGCATTCACTTGTTACTATATTTAGCAACCCTAAGAAGATTCAATTAATAAAAGTTAAGAATTTATTCGCAGTTGCATTAAATGTATGTTTATGTTGATTGTCAAAAATAAATGTTTATTAAATTTAGAAATAGAAAATATCAGATATTTATTGCACAGACTTGAATTTTTATAAAACAATTTCCATTAGGAGAGTTCAATTAAGGTCGTAAACCCATATTTTAAGTAACCAACAACAAACTAAATTACAATTTTCCGAGAAATTCGAATTAAGGTCGATTATGTTGTAAATGGACGACTTAACTGACTAATTTCGAGCTTCAATTTGTATTTTGTAAAATTTTAATTACCTTAATGTAGTGATTCCGAAAGCATCACAGTGCGAGCTATTTTTTTTTTTAAATTTTGTGATTGAAATTGAAATGTTGGAGTTCTGCTCTGAAACTTCTATACTATCTCTCAATCTATCATAAAGCATCAATTCTACATTTTACTCTACATAACTTCTATATCTAATGTAAACACCAAACAACGAATTACAGAAACCTTACCGTCTCAAAAACTTATTAATCATTTTAAACAAAATTATGAACAGCTGATCTAGACCATCTAGAAATAGAGACAAACTCTAACTACGCATAGAAGTATCCGTATTTGGACATAGTTGTTAATTAACTGACCTAAAATCTCTTCAATCGATTTTTAACGAATTTGCATAAGTATAATACTTAAATAATATGAATATAAATCAAGTTAGCTTTATCACACGCAATATTATTTTAACACTATGGTGGAAACTTATGCCGGAAAACAGCCCATAAGTAGAAAATAACGTAATTTGTAGTAACCCACTTTTTGCAAGACTGAATTCACCTTTGTAAGGAGACGTAATAAAAACAAAAAAGTAGAAGGGAATTTAATCAATAAGTAGCATTATTGTACGCAGATATAAATTAAAATTGAAAGTTTAATACATACAAATATACAAAAATCATAAATTATATAATATTACTATATACCATTCGCATTGTCAAAAAATTCAGATTATTGAGCGTGCAAGGAGGATATATTTGACGATTATTCCCTTCTGAAAATGTCTAAAAACTTTTACTTTCACCCACTATAATTTATTATTGTTGAAGATGAACTTTAATTTGACAAGCGATATTCGTGACTGTCATTGACGTAACATCCAGGTTCAAAGAATTGTACTATACAAATAATTGTTCCTTAAAATTCATATATCTGTTTATGACTTATTGTTATTTTAATGCTGTTAAAAATACAGTAAAATTGCAAAACAATGTATTTAAAAAGTAAACAGTACCTAATAATCTAAAAACAAGAAATATAAAATTTTAAATTTTATTAACCTGTTTAATATATTATTATTATTTACATAATCCAGTAAATATAAAGCAAGGTTCATTTTAATCAGTAAATCGGGATCAGATACATAAATTTGCATTTTAAAATATTTCTGCAAGAAAATGCATCGAAATCCGGCTTCTGTTTACTTGTAAAGTAAGAGATAAAAAACTTACTTAACTTATCTGATAGATAAAGTTATTGGTAATAGACTAATAATTGTTTATTTTATCTAACATATATACATCTTCGAAAAACCCACAAGCACGTTCGCGTTTTGCGAGTAAAATATGTCTATATTTTTACTGTTATTTTACTTGTTAGAAAAAAATAAAACAATATCGACTAAATATTTTTGAAATACATCTGACGGTATAAGTTACTACTTTACTCTTTCAGTTCTTGGTATAAAGGGAACGGTTATCCATCATGATATGGGTTTCTCTTTTGAGCACATTACTGCAAGTCTGTGGGAACAGTAGGAAATACCTTTTGCAATTTTTTTTAGAATAATAATATATGAATTACATGTTAACTTCACATTTTTAGTTCCCTCGCCTATTTGAAAAAGTAAAAATATGAATAGATGGTTAATATGAAAAACCAATGAAACAAAAAGAATAATTAGGTACTTTTCCATTTTAAAATAGTGGAAAAATTTTCCAATTTAGCCAAATCTTTAGTTCGTACTATTTACGAGATCCCCATTTTTACCCGGAACATTATTTCTAATAAAATTCAGAAGAGATAATCTAGGGAACATTTGGCAAGAAATGTTTTTCTCGCTCGATGGCTTAGAAAAGTCTTATTTGATTTGGTATCTACTTGCAAACTTTTAGTTTTAAATAAAGACCGAGTATATTTCACAAATTTTCTTTTTATCAACTTTTCGTTTTCAGTATTTCCCATTTACGTATCTATGCGTTCACGAATTGATTTTAAGTAGAATTGCTCGTATTATTGTCTACTTTCAGTTCGAATTCGAATTAGAAAAGAAACTAAATTTTTCGGTCCCGTAGGATGGTACAGGACTTCACGGAACGGACTTCCTTTTCTACTATCACTTTTTTACATTTTTAGATCAACAGAACAAAAATACCTATATAAATTTGAATATGTAAATATCTATAAATACCACAAAGAAAAGTATTTGGTAAAAACAAGTTTATACCTACGCTACGATGAATACTACAAATTCGATAAAAATATTTTCACCTTCTGAAACCGGACGTTTCCAGTTTTTGAAGTAAACAGAAATTCAGAATATTACATTGGAGAAATAAAATGGTATCTACTACCTACGTGCAATTTTGCACAACTATTCATACGAATAAATATCATTGTTCAGCAAGTTTTATTGGTTTCTTACAGTTTGGTAAATTGAAATGTAGGCAGACTTATTCGTAAATATTTTTAAGTGTTTTCTATTTCCGGTTGTAAATAAGATGTTGCAAGAATTTGAAATAGTACGTAGGTACTACACAATGCTAATTTGTTTGCAATATTATTTATAGAAAGTGGAAAAAAAAATCCTTTGTACCTAATACGAAGAACCAAATTGGTTTAATTTTTTTTAAAATCAATATTATCTAGATTAAAGAGAACAGACTGTTAATATTAAATTTACCATGCAAAGCTATACAAGCAAAGCTTGGCGAAGACGTGCTCGTTTACATGTTTATTAAAAAATTAATTAGCATACTCAAAGACATCATGCGTAATAAATATAATAACAAATTTAATCTGTATTTTGTGTTACTTTTTTACAATAATTCGTACTTTTCTATTATAATTTAACTTAAAACACTGAATGTGGCACAAAATTTTACATTACATAAATTTATTGATTTTCTCCCAATAAAAATTTTGTCATGTTTCAATTGAACAGTATTTGATAAATAAAGTAATAGCTCCTATCATTTGTTGCCATTCGTACATTGCGATTTACTTACCAGACTCACAATTTTATAATGTAAAATTTAAAATTGCACTTGATAACTTCAAAAGGGTCACTACTAAAAATCACTACTGACAATTCTATTGCTAATATGGTAATGCACCTCGAAATCTTATTGGTTTAAGGTATCTCATGTGACCATAGTTAATAAAAAAAACAACAAAGAGACAGTGGCGTAACTAATATAAATACTAAATATAAATAGAATTATATTGAATATTAGAGAGTACAATGACTTAATAATTTCATAAAATACTGATCAAGTTCTTTTCTTTTACACACACTAACATAAAATTGATTCTTTTTAATATATTCATCGCATTTGTATACATACTGACATTTGTATTCGCCGTTTATGTGAAAATTTTAAGCGACACTATTGGTTACATTTTTAACTACAATATTGATTATATTTTGTAAAACGTGTAGGTATCGCCATCTACCATGATTGTATCAGATATTAAAGCCGGTTATCTTGCGCAGTTTTCATCAGTTTTGCGTAGTGTTCTTCACTTACAGTTGAAAGTTTTTAAATTTTGTCGCCTGAAGTGTTTTGCGTTTTTATTCCAAATTTCAAACTGCTTGTTGTTTAGATCATTATTTGAAACATAGTTTAAAAAAGTACTTTTTTAAAAAGTAATTTAGAAAAATCTTGTGCTTACGCTGTATTTTTTCAATCGACAAGAAATAAATTTTAAAAAAAATATCGTAGGGGGAACGAACCCTTGACCTTTGCGTTATTAGCATAAAGCGGGGTTTCCGATACCAGTTAAACGACGGACGTTTTGATTTATAATGAATAGTGAAAATAAAATTTAATTTATAAAAAATACATTACACTACTATTATTTATAATATGTACTACTCATCTTATTACCTACGAATTTTTTTAAAAATTCTCATATAATATTACTATTTGTATAGTAGGTTATATATTACTTTTAGTAAATTAATATTTAGGTTGTATTATGTAAACCAATTGGCGCTTGCTACCCGGGTAAAAGATATTTTTCTTTTTAAATATTTTTTTGTTCTTCCTCATATTTTGTCGAGTTAAAATTACAAAATATTACCATTTATAGGTCTTTAATACCTTTACAATATATTACGGTTCCTGAGAATTTTTTTTAAATTTTACTTCAATTTGAAAAGTTTATCTTCAAATGTTTTTATATTGTTCTAAATATTGTGTCGTCCGTGTAAAATTTCTATGTTAATTATAATTATTTTCTTTAAAATACTAAATTACTGCACTTTAATAAAATCACGGTTGTCCGGTATTATCTCGTCGGAATAATTACGTTATCCAAAATTTTCTCCCATATCCTGAATACTGCGCATTTCAAAATCAAAATTAAACAAATAATAAATTGGGCTTTAATTATTACCGAATTTTTTAATTTTACACTTTTTCCTTATTTTTCATATCTTCAAATGATCACGTTCAGCCAGGTCCGTGCGCACGGGGGGGGGGTTGAACTCCCCTATTGCATTTTTTGCAAAATTATATTTTATAATCTTATTTGTACCTACTAAAACTACTTATAAGAAAATCAAAATTACAATTTTAGCAGATACGACGTCTTGTCTTGGCACAGTATTGACGTAAACACGTTTTGTAAATTTGAAAAACTAATATAAGTAGAGTGCGGAATTTTAAGCACAAAAAATATTAAAAATCGCGCTTTAAAATGTTTCAAAAAATTGACAAATAAGCATTAAAAATGCATCAAAATCTTAAAATAAGCATTAGAAAATAAAGTTTACAAATTAAAAACTTTATTATTCAGTATATAGGGGAAAGCCGGGCAAAATGGGGTAGCTAAGTTTAAAATATTTGTGCATTTTACAATTGGGGAAATAGAAACTTGAATAATTGTGAACAAATTTATTAATTATTTTCACAATAATTGTGCAGTTTATCTGTCGTGTAGGACAAAATGGGCTTTCAAAAAAAAATATTGTGACGTCATGACGCAGAGCGTGGGACGTCGTTGCATTTATACACAAGTTTAATCCGCCAGGACTCTGATCAGACTTTTCTGTGTAAAGGTTTGAAGAAATATAAAGCCATATTACGATTTTGAAATAAAAATTTAATGTAAAATTAAATCGCATAAAAAATTTAGATGCATAAAAACCACAAAAAACATAGTTTAAGCATAAAAATTAAAAAAAAGCAAAAAAGCACGAAAAACATTGTTTTAAACGATAGCTTTTGTCACGATTCGAGCTTATTTCTATAGTTTTCCATGCTGCTGTTAATTTTTACGGATAGCATAATAGCTATAGAAATCCGCACTCTAAATATAAGTATGCAATGTACCATAACTATTTTCTAATAATTGATTTATTTATTTTATAATTTTATTTTCGTAACCCCTCCCCCTCATGAAGAAAATTTCCGCACGGGTCTGCGTTCAGCTTTTCTTTCCCGATTATTGAAATTTATTACTCCTATTATTATTTTACAAATTCAAATTTTTCTTTTCCCAATTTAAAATTTTCTCTCTTTATGGATTTTAGAATTAAAATTTAAAAAAAATTCTCAAATTCTTAGTTTAAGAACTTTCAAGTTTTATCGTTTTCCAAATTTCTTTTTTTTGTTCATCTTTTCTTTATCTAAGTATTTAGAAATGTTTCCAAATTTTCACCAATTTAGATATTTTTTTTATCTATTTGTCCAATTTTTTAACCGATTCTATTATATTTCGTTTTTACTTAAATATTTGTTTCATTCTTTTATTGTTTTTCTATATTCTTTCATTCTATTTACTATTTTTCCACCGATTTTTTCATTTCATTCAATATTCTAAATTCATCTTCTGTGAATACCTCTCCTTCCGTGCTCTGGAATTTGGTTTGAATAAAAGTACACTCATTTTTATATCTTGCCTATATCTTCGACTAGCTCAATTTAAATTTATTTAGCTTCTTTTGGGTCTTCATTTAAGTTCAACTTTAAAAACCGAGTAAAACTTTATTTTGCTTTACACTCCATTTTATATTGCCTCTTGCCTTAACGTTGCATGCCATAAAAGATGCTGTGTTACTTCTTACTTAATAAAGATTCTCAGAATGCATATTAAATTTCAAAAATCTTCCAAAGCAACTAAATAAATTCAAAACCAATTTCCAATAAAATCCAATATTAAAGTTGAATTTGAACACCAAATGGTGTTCTCCAAAAGGTCACCCATCCAAGTGTAAACTGCAAGTTGCTTGCTTGACTTCCGTAATCTGATTATAATCGTGTATTTGCACTTAGTTTGTCTGTTTCCTACGCAAGAATTTCAACTACACCTCTGAACTATTGTAGTAGAGAAGGTATTAACTGTATACATAAATTTTGAAGTAAAAATCTGACCTAGTTTTTATAGATTAAAGCTTAACACTATTTAAATATCTTCCGCAATCTTGTTTCATGTTCAAGGTACCTACTACAAGTTTCAGATAATAAAATTCCTAAAAGTGTGCATTTGGGGATCATTCCACTTTCCTTCCCAATAAAATATAGCGACTACATGGCCATATACTTCTAAAAAAAACCAAGAGTGCATCAATATTTAGAGTAACCGTGCGTTACTACCATAGATTTATTAACGAAAGCGTTCAATTTGTGGTTGCTAAGATATATATATATAAGTAAGAGATAATGGCAAACGAACATAATATGTGTGTTGCATTGTACCTACCAAAGAAATAGACCTTAAGGCATTAAACAACCTAAACAATAAAAGCATCCAAGCTTGAATAAAATTAATTTAATTTTACTTTGCATTACGCTTCGTAAAATTTTGGCGTTTTATGCGTATAACGACAATATGTGTTACGTATTACCTTAAATATTATTTCTGCTAGAGATAAATAAAACATTTAATTTAAATATCAAAACAAGAAAATGTTTAACTTTATTATCCTTGTCAATTGTTAAATATGCCCAACGAACTTATAAAAGCACAATTGAGAGTATGTTATTCGATAACTTCCAAAATGTATATACAGTGCAGTCTCGGTAATCCGAACACACCATAATCCGACCATCCAATAATCCGAACAAAAGAAGAAAACCTCAGTAGTCCACACAAATAGTTATAATCCGAAGACAACTAATAAAATGTACGGATTATAGAAAAATGTTCGGATTGCAGAAGAAAGGATAGGATGAAAAAGATGTATTTAATGCAATGCATAAGTACTACAAACATTTATATTATGTGTGACCTCCGTGAAGTTAGCATCTTATAAAATTTTGATAAAAAAAATATAGAATCGTTAGGTCTTGAAAGGTCACTAGGTTTTACCTTTGGGTCACTTCTACTTTTTTCAATAGAAATTACTTAACTTTTTTAAATCTTGTGATGGTAAGTTAGCATACCATTTACAGTACGAGGTTTGTTTATTTCTAAAATAAAAATTATTTTAAAAATTTCGTTTTTTAACTCTATCCAGTAATCTGAACTTCTCTGTAATCCGAATGGGGCCAGGTTTCTATTAGTTCGGATTACCGAGACTGTACTGTATTTAAGTAACGCGAACACAGGTTGGTAAGCTAATATTTATTTTTTACATAGGTTTAAATGTAAGAAGAGATTTATTACCTAAACTAAAATCGCTTACTTTCGTAATATATGAACAATCTTAGCTTAGACTTAACTTAGCGTGTCCGCCTCCCTTTAGACCTGTCGAATATTATAGTGCGACACAGCTTCATTTTATAGAATTCATTAATTTGGTTTAGCGAATGGTGTTCCAACTTCGTACACAAATTGCTGTTCATGTCACATCAAATTCAAAATTTCGTTGAATGTTAGAATCACGTAACTCGTAAGTTGGCGTATATAAAATTATAAAGTTGACCCAGCTCCAGGAATATTGATTTTTTTATTATAATTATGCAAAAATAAACGAGGAACGAGGCTATAACAATATATTTATTTATACGAAATCCAGTTGTAAATGACATCAACTTTCAGAAATAGAACTCTGTTTCTCAATTTATTTTTTCTCTTTTTATTTTCTCTTTTTCATATAAAAGATTGCGACCTGGACGCATCAATTATGTCGCGATGGTTCGCAAGCGTGGCCCCGGCTTTAGATTTTTTTTTTTTCAGAAAGCAAAATATTTGATTACATTAATAGAAGTGAATTAAAACTTATTCGAAAAAATGTCTGTTCTTAGATCAATTTATACAAATGAATTTATTTTTTTATTGATACTAAAATTTTGAATTGCTCTTAGAGAAATTTTACAAAGCATTAACTTTATTGTTCATCTAAAACTTTTAGTATTGTAGAAGAAATTAACGAAAGCATAATTCGGTGACCACAGCTATATAAAATTATCATAAGTATATAACTTATAATTAATATTGAGATAATTGTTATAAGGCAAAACGACCGTAACAATTAGTTACTTACCCATCATATTCTACGAAGGCTAAGTTTAGATGTCCATAGTCATGTTTGAACCAAGCTACCCGCGAAATGTGGTTAATGACGGTGTTATCCAGTATTAGCTCTTGAGAGTCTCGAGGGACAAAACCTGATGTTCCGGAAATTTTAGGTTTTCTGCTTGCTTTACTTTCATTCTTACTATTGTGATAAATTGGGATAGTGGGGGTTTTGATACTGCAATAAAAAAATTAGTATTAATAAATATTACGAATTTTTGAAATAGATTAATATGTTTTAGAATTAAATTCTAAGTTATTTTACATATTACTCTTTAGTTTCGGTAATATTAAAATTTACGGTAATTGTAGGATCCACTAAATATGTTCTGATCCTCTCAAAAATATAAATGCAGATATTATTATTATTATAATAGCAAGAGTGGAATTGATTATAAGGGCTCTCTGGGTATGGCAAAATCTCTTTATGTATTAATTTTCAAACTTACGTGCGTAAGTTGTTGTAGGTAATTAAGTAGGTATATATTAATAAATTATTTACCCATTTCTCGACTGACCCCAATTATTTAAGAGTGTCAAATAAATTATTAAAGGGTACAATAGGCTAGATATTTCTGAAGATTTCTATAAACAAAATCTATTAAATATATTATATTTAATTATAAAATGACATTTAACAGTAAAAAATACATAGATACATTTTTAAAGAAGTTAATATGTATAATGTATTGGGGATTTAAATTTCCTAGGGAGGACATGTAGTGAATATCAACCTCGATTTTTTAAATTAAAATATTCATTTATTACTTAAATTTAGTTAAATATAAACTTTAGTTATGTATAATTTATATCTAAAATTAAACGTTGTCTGGATTTTATCGCTCTGGGCAATCGAAAACTCGCTTCATAAAAAGAATTTATTTTTTAATGCGGTAGTAGTACATAGTTATGTACCTATATGTACCTAAAAAGTGCCTAAAAAGTTACTTTTAGGTAAGAAAAATCGAGTTTTAGGTAAAAACGTTAATTTTAGGTAAAAAATGCTGATATAAAATGACAAAACAAGTATACTTAATAAAAAAATTAATTAATAATTTTAATAATCTTTTTTATTACTATAACAAATTAGTAATTTTTCGAAGTTTTCAGAAATATTTTCTGGTAAGGGAAAAAATTTTGGACAATGTCATTAAAGTGTCATATCCCGGATTTCTTGGAATAACCTTTTATAATTTTTTCTCTAATTATTTCTCCACAACTCTCCAAATGATTAACAGAGTTACTAAATACAGTGGCCGTAGAAAGTATTCGTGCACTTCTATATTAGCTAGCAATGTAAATTGTACCTTTAAAGATCTTTTTCGTCATAAAAATCGGTTTTACAGCAATACTAAATTGACAATTTTTGTTGAAAATTTCATTCTTTTTAGTTTTGTTCATATACGTTTTTCTATTTCGTCGCACTGTTTCTGAGATATAGCGATTTAAAAAAGTTTCAAGTGCATGCTACAAGCAATTTATCGTTTCTGTAAGTATATAATTTTTTAAATTTTATTTATTTATAAAAACAATTTTTTCTAACAAAACGAAAAATTCTAAAATAAGGTAACAAAAAGGTAAAAAAGGTACTAAAAAAGAAAAAAACACAAAAATAGGTTAAATAGGTAAAAACAAGTTAGGCTTATAATATCTAAATAATGTATATTATGCCACTATCAATTTAACGCACTATCTCAATACATCTAGTTCAGTGATGTACGACCTTTTTTTTATAAAAGGTATTTTTTTACCAGTAGAGTGGTTCTAAGCTTAAACCGACGGGCTACGAAGCGAGTAACCGTGCTTCGATGCCTGGTCGCACAAACTGATTTTTGCGATTTTGATATATGGGCTATATTTCTAGCAAGATTAGTACCCTACTAGAATATTACTCAAGTGTTCGCAGGACCATGTGTGCCAGGTGTAAAACTTGGTACCTACCCCAACTAGCACAAATACTCCCCGGAACGTAGCGGCTACTATTAAAGGGAACCGCGAAGTCGCCACTACTGGAGGCGGGCACGTTATAGGTACGTTCTTATTACGTGCCCGCTACCAAAATGGGGAACATTTTTGTGGTAACAAAAACGTTCCGGGGTGGTGCCGGCGACTTATACCGCTACGTTCTCATAACGTTAACGTTACGTCCCGACCTCGACCCGGGATGGTCACTACAACGTTCACGGACCTATACTACCTACTCGAATTCTTCAGGGTTCCGGTTACGTGCTTTATCTATTTAAAGCTTTATCTATTTATGTAACTAAGAAACATGATGGAATATTTACAAAGTTTTTAAATTATTATATTATTAGGGTAATATAAACTTACAGCATATTTCGATGGCTAGAGTATTAAATGAAAACGAATGCAAGTTTATTGAGAAACATATTAATGGTACGTCGAAATTTGACCATGCGCCATTGATATTTTCTTTATTTTTATTAAAATATTTTATTTAAGCCAATTGTGATTTTCAGAATCTGACACCGGCGTAGATGCTAACAATTTTTTTATTATTCTTTGCTATTTAAAACTAATTTTTATGCATTAATTTACTATATTTGATGCAAAAATTATGTTAAATTAGTATTTTTTGTTATTCTGGTGTAAGGTTCATATTTCCAATAATGGCGTCATCAAAAAATGGCGTGTTACCAGAAAAATTACTTTAAAGTCGTGATGAGCCAAAAATGTGACTTTAAAGTGGTGACTACCTGGACGCTAGTAACAGGGTGGTCCCCGCTCTGCAAATATGGAACTTTAAAGTAGCCCACGCCATGGCTCCACGTGGTGGAGTAAGCTTTATTGCGCAAACAAAATACAGCTATCAATATAACTGTACAATTAATTTTTTCAATTTTAAATAAAAGAATTTAATTCACCATGTAGTATGCTTGCATAGGTAGCGGCTATGTTATAATGTTATACACTAATAAATATTACTCACAAGTTCTCACGACTTTAAAGGATTAGTAAAGGTTCCCAGAATGTCTCGGCGACTACCAATGCTACTTAAAAGAGGTCAGAACTTTGAAGTCGCTTTTTGGTAATCTTAGCTAGTCACCGTTACTACCATTTCCTACCGGCAAGTTTTGAAAACTTCAAGGTTGTCATACAGGTAGCTACGACGTCCCCATTACCTGTAAGGCTACTTCGAAGTATTGTAACTTCAAAGTAACCACAATTGGTGACGACTACGTAGCAGCGACTTGAAATTATTCCTATTAAGTAATTTATACATCAAAGTCGTAGATTTAGTGACGGTTACGTAATAGTCACTCGTGCAAGGTTCCCGTCTCAGTTGCCGGTACTTTGGTGCTAGTTGGGACATTAATGGTAATAACACAGGACGAAGTCCTAAATTAAGAGGAAGAAGATGCTTTTATAAAAAGCATTACGTAAATGTAAATCTTGGTAAATTGTATGATTTAGTATACCTGTACACAGCATCATCAGCCCTTACAGCCTTTATACAGGCCTTTTTAATAATATAAAAAATAATATAGTGTTAAAATTTAGTCAATTAAATCAAAAAGAAACACACTAAAAACAACTTTATTTTAAAAATACACTTTTTCGCAGCTGTTTGCTCCAAGCCGGCGAGTACATGAGTGACTTCCCCGAACAGGCAGCGGCATCACTCCCCTCTTATTTTTCTGAATCTAAACGGCCAGACTGACGGTTGTTCCGCTCTCAGGAACATCACCAACTCCATCAGTGTCTACATCTAAAAGCAACAGAATGTAATCCTTTCCAACTGTCAGCTTCGGCGACTGAAATTACCGTTGTGCCTGACGGGTCTCGACATAATATCGACACTCTTAAGTCAACATTCCAGCCTGATGTTTAAACATGCAAGTCTGATGTCTCACCGGCTATGGGAGTATGCTGACTCCATAGTCATATAACAAAACAGTTTGATGACTAAAGCATGCAGACTAAACTATGGATTTCACCTTAGCAATTTAAACAACAGCCTGATGACTAAAGCACGCAGGCTAACCTATGAATCATCTTTATTTTTTTAATAATAATATGGATATAAAAATCAATATTACCTTCATTTTCTAGTAGAACAATCAGGTCTTCCATATCGGTTGCTAAAGTCCAATCAGTAGGCCATAAACGTAATTGCTCTTTAGCTGCTTTGATGTTTCTATTTTGTCCAACACCGACCCTCTTTAACTCATACCGTTTCTCATCAGTGATACTAACAATTTCATACGGTCCCAAAAATTCAAAATCTAATTTACTGGCATTTACGAGTAGTTTACTTGTACGATGGAGCAATACAAAATTCCCCACTAAATATTGAACTGTATCTTTTCTCTTGGCATTCAACTTATCTTTATCTGATTCCTTCGGTTTAAGCTTTTCGGCAAGACGTTGTCGATCCAGATTCAGGTTACGATTCGGTGATAAATCGTGAGGCAAATTACACAAAGCAGATTGGATTAACGGGGTTGCTGATTTTATACCTATTAAGGCTTGCAGAGGTGTCATTGCTATTGATTTCTGAATGGTTGTATTTAAAACTAATTGAATTTTCCACAGAACAGTCGACCACTCTGTATTCGTGTTTCGCCTCTAATTAAATTCATAATAGTGCGCATATAGCGTTCAACTTGGCCGTTAGCTCTATGTACGTCAGGTGTGATGTAATGATAGGTAATATTATAACTGAGTTTAGAAATTTTCAAATTGAAAGATTATGAAAGTTGGTTCCACCATCCATAACAAAAACATTTGGTGTCCCAAAACAGGAAACAAATCTTTTCAAAGCCTTTTCAGTTTCGTCAGCTTTTACTGTAATTAATGGCGTTAAGTAGCAATATTTGGTAAACGCATCAACTAATACCAAAATCAATCTCTGCAAACAGGTAAAGGTCCAAGACAATCTACATGAACTGTATGGACCGGTTCAGGTAATTTTTCCGGCAATAGTATATTTCCTTGCAATGGGCCGGTACGTGTTTTCTTGAGAGCACAAACAAGACAGTGTTTTACGTAATTTGTCACAAAATTTCTTAGTCTTGGAATCCAGAAATGCAACAGTATTGAAGAAATGGTCTTGTCAACACCAACATGACATTGTTCATCATGAAACAATCGCAAAAGTCCAAGTCTACTTTGTCTGGGTATAAAGTATCAAATCACTTGTTTTTTATTAGGCAGTGTTTGTACATGGCACAAGAGGCCCTTTTTCTCCACATATTGGCGTGAATCTAATTTACCTTCTTCCAAATCTAATAACATTTGCTGTACTTCTGCGTTTCCTTTTTGTTCGATGTGTAACCAAGTATCTTTTGAAACTTTCGAGATTCGCAAATTGACACTGGATTACGGCTCAAAAAGTCAACGTGACTTAAGGAGGAGCCCTTGCGGTACAAAATTTTATAATTAAAATCTTGTAAATACATCCACCAGCGTGCAACTCTTGGTACAATATCTCTTTTATTTACTGTGGCCTTTACGGAATCTAAATTAGGCAACTACTTTGTTTTGACCATCATGCTTTTGAATTAAAATAGGTCCATACCCGACAGAGCTCGCACCTGTGTGTAATTCAGTTGGTAGGTCTGGGTGGTCATTTGGGACGTCAAATGATCAATTATATATTTTTTTGCAATTCCTTGCTCTTCAGTCCAAACAAATGGAACATTATTCTTTGTAAGCTTAGTTATCCAGGCAGTTTTAGAGGCGAATTCAGGAACAAATTTCCTAAAATATCCAGCCAGACCCATAAACTGACGAATTTGCTTTACATTTGTAGGAGAGGGAAAATCTGTTAGTGCTTGAATTTTATGTTTACCAGGTTTGATTCCCTGATCGAAAATTTCGAGACCCAAATATTCAATTTTTGTTTGAAGAAATGAACATTTGTTGATGTTTAATGAAAACCCTGCTGTTTTTAGAGCTTGTAACACTTGCTCAAGATACACCAATCCTTGTTCAATCGTCTCGGATGGAATTAAAATATCATCAATATAAACTATGGCAATGCTGTGTACTAAACTGCCTAAAGCTGCTTTAATAGATCTTTGAAACACCGATGGTGCATTAGCTAATCCAAACGGCATACGCAAATACTCAAAATGTATCTCAAAATGTACTCAAATACTCAAATGTACTCAAAACAAAAGCTGTTTTATGAATAGAATTGGGATGTATTGGTATCTGGTGAAATCCAGAAGCCATATCTAATGACGTAAAGAATTTTCCACGGCCCAAACGATCTAATTGGTCGTCAACCCTGGGCAAAGGGTACCTTTGTTTAATAGTATGGGCATTAAGTTCCCTAAAATCTATGCACAATCTAAACGTGCTCTCCTTTTTTTGGACCAATAGAATCGGGCTAGCATACGAAGAATTGCTGGGACGGATAATGTCGTTAGAGAGTAGTTCATTAATAATTTTCCGAACTTCTTCTCTTTCACTAATGGCAAGTCGATATGGACGCCCTGAAACAATAAAATTATCGGTTAAATCTATTTCCAATGAAGCGTTATTTACCATTGAAACCTTTGAACCACTAGCTAACAGTTCAGAATAATTCGAAAGCAAAGAATTAATTTCATCATGAAATTCTCCAGATATTTTCAATTTGTGTTGACTTTCATCAACAATTCGAAACACACCCGGTAGTTGTCGATTAAAAATTTTGGTTCCATTGTAATCAGTGACAGCTGCAATACGAGTATCAGAAAATAGATTGAATCCAATAATTACATCATAATCAATATCAGTAGCAGGTACAACCACAAAATTTATCGTCGTCTTTTGACCTGTAATCTCTACATCAGCTGTAAATTGGTACTTTGCCAAAACATTACCTGACGCAAAACCCTGTAATGGTAAGGAATTTTCTTTTAATTTAAATTTAAAGCGATCAATAAATTTATCAGCAATCAATGAAACGTCAGCACCATTGTCGATTAGACTAACATAAATTTCATTATCGATCTTTATTATGGTGGCTATTGATTTTTCATTACCAATTAAATTAACATTGCGTCTTCGTTCAATAGCATTTTTAGTAAAACAAACTTCCACTGTATGTCCTTGTTTATTACAAAACGAGCATTTATTTGAACTCGATAAATTTTTATCGACTGTGCTCATATAGGAAATAAGTTCCGATACGGATTTAAAATCGCGCATAGCAACATTTTCTTGCACTTTACTGTCCCGAATACCATAAACAATTAATTCAATCAAATCAGGGGTACTCCAATTGCCGCGTAAATTTTTCAGTAACGATAACTTTTTATGAACGTAAGCAATATAAGTATTACTTCGTAAAACAAACGCCCAAGGATTTTCTTCGGAGGAAAAGACTCGAAAAATTCGTTTTTGAAAAAAACCCAACTACGTACAGCTCGACACCAATTTTCAAACCAAGTTTTTTGCCTCATTAGTTAAAAATCTAGCAACTCTTACCAATGTTTGTAAATCAGACCACTCAAATTCTTCTTTTATTTTTGTCACCTCTTTTAGCCAACACTCGGCGTCATTAAGATCAGGACGATTAATAATGGTAGGTCCACCTGCTCAGGAGCTGTCTTGTTATTTTTGATAGCCTTCAAAAACTCAGTTAATATGGCTTCCATATTAATTGTAGAACAGGGGCACTATCCCACTTCTGATGTTAGAATTTAGTCAATTAAATCAAAAAGAAACACACTAGAAACAACTTTATTTTATACCCTTCTTCGCAGCTGTTTGCTCCAGGCCGGCGAGTACATGAGTGTACTTCCCCGAACAGGCAGCGGCGTCACTGCCCTCTTATTTTTCCGAATCTAACAATAGAATAATATAGCAATAGGATCTAATATATGAATTAAATTCAATTATGTACCACAATGTAATATTGTTATTAACAGTGAGGATTACAATTTTATTAAATTTTAAAGATTAACAAGATAAGCAAATAATATATTAAAATTATTTTATAGTTCATCAGAATTTATTATATAAACAAATAAAAAAGTAAAACTTCAAACTAAAAAAATTTGTTAACCCACTGAGGTAACAGATAAATCTTGTGTAGTTACAGATAGTTTTTACTACATTTATGAAAATCCAATATTGTTTGGATTATTTTAAATATCAATAAATTAAAGTTCAAGTGGGTACACGCACTTTTAGTAATTGTTTCAGATGTGATCGATTTGCCTTCGGCGTCGTCGTCGGTAGATACATTAGTACATTATCTACCACTTAGAAATAATTTTTATCGGTAAGTACTTATGGTTAAGAAAAATATAAACAACTTACAAAATTATTATTAGTTGTTGTATTATAATAGCCGATAATGATGCCTTTATTTAATTTTTATTTAATAAAATTTATATTATATTGCATATCAGAAAGTAATAAAGTAAACCTGATACTTCACCTGCTGCATAAGAAAATAAGAAATAATTGCTAGTGGTTACTAAATTAAAAATTTAATTTGGGCCATTTTTTGTTCGAATAACACAACGTGAAAGTTACAATCGGATATAATGGCTAATAATCTATAGTATGTTATTTTATTTCAATAATTATTTTGGATAAAATTTTTTTATTACTTCAACATCATAAATTTATTATATTTACAAAGCTTAAGTATTTGGTGAAATTGTCAAAAGTACAATTTTTTATCAATATCCGTAACAATGTACACTGTAAGTTAGTGCGAAGTACACATTAAATAATCTTATATATTAAAATTTTTCGATATACATAATTGCAATAATATTACTTACTCTTTTACTATGTTCAATAAATGTTTAGCATTTAATTCCAACATTTTTAAGCAGGTATTGTATCCTTTTATTAGTTTCAATTTTGATATGTCTCTGCATTCACTATAAATTTTACGCTTTGCTATACGGTAACCAAAATTTTACTACTAGTGATTAAATCAAAACTTCTATCTCGGTTGGACCAACAGTTGGATATCGCATAAATCACGGCAGTTAACTACAAAATCGTCCTTGTTTCCCGTTAACCGTGCTTTACAAAACAATTAAAATGAAAATAACCGATTTTTCAACAGTTTGCTAAATAGAGGACAATTTTTGCCGAACTTTCGAAGTTGCCAATACTCGAACAACACTGATATTAATTTCTCACAGGGTTTGTGTTCTCATTATCCTTTCATGTGAGATAGGTGTGGATGCTAAATTGTTTAACGCTTGACTGCTTCTAATTTGTTTATTTAAAATACTAATTAATTTTATCTAACTCGAAATGCGATGCACTTTAAAAATTTCATGTCACATGGTTTCAGGTGAAAGGAAGTCCTTGTTTGTAAACGATATTTTAATGCATTGAAATTATAATTAATGTTATACTACTTGTATTTATTATCTATAAAAACAAAGTTATCGTCATTACGTTTTGAAGCGTTTTTACAGGGGATGTCTCAAAATTATATCCGCAATTCTATAAAGTTTATGTTGATTTAAGTTTAATCAAGAATAGGTAATACTTTAACTGAATTATTAGTTAAATCAAGAAAACTAGATCCACTAAACTGTTGGTAATGATTTTTCATAATTATGAACATGCAGAGTAAAAATATACTGAACACCGGGTATTTTACTAGCTTTTTTAAAGCCTAAGTTAAAGATGTTGAAATCAAATAATGTTTATTAACAATAAACTGATATTTAAATACATTGTTTTAAGTTGCAAGTAATTACTATAAAGCTGTATTGCAATAGAGATTGATAATAACACCATTAAAATGAATCATTCATTGTTAAAACCCTACCACCGTTATTTAATAGATTTGTTTATTTTGCGTTGAAATGTGGGTGCGTTTTTTATTCTAAAATTAGGATTACAAAAAATATTACGTTGTTAAATGATCAATGTATAATATGTAGTTGATTATACGAAAACCTTCCCTTTGCTTATGAAGAAGCATTAAATTTGAAATATAATGATTGGGGATTTGCTTAAATTAGTTTAGTAGTTTGATCAAAATACATTGAATAAAACATTAATATAAAAAAGCTATTGAAAAAGAATAAAAATAAATGTATTAACTGGCTTTTCGTATTCTAGAATTCAATTATATTGTTATATAGTTATAAATGTTGTCTAAAAGTTGTCCCGGTACAGAACCTTGTGGTACGCCAGCCAAAACATACTATCTTACTGTTGAAATATCTGCATTCATTCGCACGCTAAGTTAAAATATTCCGTGTTGTCGCAGTCTTATAGTTTTCATAACATTTTCTAGTCGTTTTATATACTCATTACTTATTAATTTTCGAGTTTTTACGTTCAGTATTTCAGTCTTGTAATTTCTTTGTAGGTATATTATAAAGAGCTTTACCGTAACATTTGACAACATGATTTGTGCATTCCACTATTTTAATGTCTCTCCCGTACAAAACTGACTAGGTAGCTTTAGCAAAGACGCTTGAGTCCCCATTACCGATGAATTTTTTATAACGCAATTTAAAACAGTTAACTTCTAGACCAATTTTTGAAATACACATGATGAGGATGATTAAATGACTTGTTTGCCGCCGGGAAACACATACTTTAGCTACTGCAGTCTCCATTGCGTACCCTAAAAAATAGTTGTTTTTTGTATAATATTCAATGATAACTGCCTAAATAAATTTTTTATTACTAATTTTGTATTAAAGATATGATCATAATTATCGTCGATTATTACGGAAAGTTGTGATAATCAGAATCATACTTCTTTATTGCTTCTTCCCGTTCTTCTTTGCCAGCCTCGTCCATGCTTTCCCATAAAAATATTTCCAAGCCTTCAAATGAAAACAATTACATGGTGAAAATTTTTCTTTTATTTACTTTTCATCTACTGAGGTAATTTTCTGATAAAAGCTTATCGGAGCACCAACTTTTAATTGCAATAGGTAAAAAGATAGTTCTGGAACTCATATAAAATGTAGAAACCCTGTTTCATCTATAATTTTGTATCTATGGATTTGTAATCTTAAGGATTCTCAAGAATATCACAAAACAACACAGAAATCTCTTTGAAATTGGAATTGAAATTTAGTAATACTGTTTGTGTTAATTCATTTACACTAAAACTGCTGTGCTAATTTTAGATAGTATAATAATTACAAATTATTTCTAGCACGGTTTCAAGGGAACTGCAGCCGGCTCCGCCTACTAAAACACGCTTCTGCATCTATTTACGTTGAACACACGTACCGTCAACAGAATTAGTTTTTAACGCAGCCATTGACTTGAAGATGTGGAAAATACTACTAAAAAGTTGATTTTCAAAATTTCATTATTGGAAAGTAACTGGTGGACTTAATTAATTTTTACTCATCTCATCGGAAAGCTCGGAATGTGTTCTTTTGGAATATTTATAGGTTTTGTTCCTACTTTGAAGATAAAAAAAGCATAGTTTACTAGTACTAACCACTAAATCTAATGGAAGTTTGAATACAGAAAGAGCTGTACGATTTTAAGACAGCAATCTGGCAATACCTGAAGAAGCTACTGAATAATTTAATCGATTAACGTACCTAATGAGTGTTAAACGATTGAAAATCGATAACGATTTTAAATACTGTATTTTGTAATTTTGAATTATAAATAGTAGATATCTACATATTTTAAATGTATTTCGTATTTTGTATTTAAAATACACACTCCTATATAATATTTTCAATGTATTTTTATATTTTAAATACGTATTTTCGTGTATTTAGCTCACTCCTGGGGTAAGGGAGTATAAATATAACCTGTAAAGCTTTTCAATCATGATATATTATTACGTTTAAAAATTATTTCAATTTTAATTTGTATGCCAAAGATTTCACGTCGTCGGTTGCAGCATAAACGATAGGAGTAAGTAGAAGCTTATTGATGCTGAATCGATTTTATAAAGAAATTTCAAACATAAGGGAAAGTATCAAAAGAAGTTCATGCTACAATGACAAATAAATAAAATTTCTTTAATAAATTAAAAAATATTTAAATTATTTAAATTAAAATTAAATTACAAGCTCTATCAAATATTGACAGCAAACTTACGAAAAAATAGAAGAACATGTTTACCACCCTTTTCCCCAAGATTTCACGAATAACTTTGTCGCGGTTCATAGAAGTTCATAGGCTCAAACGTTTGACACTAATTTTAATAAGAATTCGATATGGGGGGATGTCTGTCGAATGACAGGAATGGAAGCTCATTGAGGCTGAAACGAAGATACCAATTTTTGGTTTGATGCCTATTTTACCTAAAAATTCGATTGGGGGAGGGGGCAGCGACTTACAATGCGGTTCAATAATAATTTAAATAATATTGTACATAATAATTATATTATTAAATTCACATTAGTTTGTACGAATTTTTACTTATTATTTAAAAATATTATCTGCACATGTATTGAAATATGCATACATCATTTATAACACTTTGTAGTGCATGGGTCCTGTACATTCGGTTACTAAATTATTTACTATTTTATTACTATAATTTATTCTATATAGGTACTATAAAATATAAATAACGTAACTCCCAACAGAACATAATTTAATTATTCAAAATTCTACATGCTGCTGAACAATATTGCTGAGCATCCCGTAATTACTATTTCTTCTAGAGATTTTTTTTAAACAATTATTTAATTTTATTTCTTATTTTTCGATAAATTATAATGTATATTATTGTGTTTTTAAAAATTTAGTTTGAAAAAACAAATGTCGGGAAATCAAAATATTACATTCCGAACATAATAATACATTATGGTTTAAAACAACTCATACTATTAATTAAATTACACAATAATATTTAATTTGCATACAGCTCTTGGAAGATGGTCTGGATCTTGCAATTAAAATGCGCAATAAACATCTTATATTTTGTGATGCGCATCAACTCGAAAGGCTCAAATTATCTTGCGAGAGCTCAAATTATTATTATTTTGTCGACCATCATTAAAATATTATGTAAGTACATATTTTCATAATCAAAAAGTATTTTTTAAAGTAAAATCGTCTTTCAAGTCATAGCAAAAAAATTTAAATTAGTTTTAAAAGTTAGTTAAGGTTTTCTTAGTTGAGTTATCGAAGTTATCTACAGTATATCCAAGTTCACTAGAAGGCCGAGTTCAAAAATCCATAAAATTTATTAGTTGAACTTGGATCTTCCGTCCAGTAAATCATCCAATGACTATACCAAGTCACTAATATGTACAAATAACACATTAATAATTAAAGAAAATGCATTATAGGATACCTACAAGTGTTCATTAGCACACTGATAAAAATGAAGTTTTGAATCAAAACGATTATTCGTTTTGAATTTTAATTTTTTGGTTTAAAAGAAATCGTTTTATAATAAATACTTATTCGTTTAAGTTAATGTAACCCATTCTTTTAAAACAAAACCAAATTTGTTTTAAAATAATTTATTTATAACAAACGTTTTATTATTTAAATAAAAAAAAAAATTATTTTATATGAGAAGGAATTTTTTATTATATTAAATACTTCTATTATTTTGCACTGAAAAAAAAATCGTTTGCTTTAAAACGAATTATTTCTATTCAAACCATTCTATGCATTCTATATGGAAAAGAGCAAAAACATTATGTATATGTTAGGTAGTAGTTCTATTACTAATTACCCACTGATTTATCATCTTTCAATTATGTATTAAAAATTACATAAAATGACTAAATGGTTCGATTAAAGTAACGAATTGAGTTAAAACTATAACTGTTTCAAATGAAAACTACTCATGTTTTGAAATAAAACTACACCGTTTTTATTCGAAAAGATCCTTTCAAAACGAAAATTGTTTTGATTTAAATGTCATTGTTGTTTCCCCATATACAATGCATAAAATCGTTTGAATTAAAATAATTCGTTTTGTTACAAACGATTTTTTTTATCAGTGCAATAACACCTGAACTAAAAAACAACACTTATAAATTAATTAACAAATTGCATTACTAAATTATGTACGTGTACTATATATAATCCATTTGCACATTTAAAATCCCGAAAGCTGTTTTTATACCAAAAATATTGAAATATTCAGTAGCAGACATACATCAAGTAATATAGTAAAATATGTATGCTGCAAGAAAAAATGATTACACAAATTTGCATAACCTAATCTTACATAGTACGATTGTACTGAAATCACAAATTTTCCGTCTCATGAAATGTTAATGCTGCATCTATCTCTTCTTGTGTAACAAATCCTGTACTTCTTCTATTTGACAATCGATTTCGTGAATTTCTTCTCCTTTGTGCTGCGCTTTTTTCTGGAGCAATCTGAGGTCTGAAATGCAGAAAAGATAGATTTAACTACACGAAATATTAATTATCAAGAGTTTAATCTACTAGCATTTCATGTTATTGATGTAACTAAGTGGTACTTTTTAATTTAAGCTTGAAGGCAGTTTAAATAATTTAGGCCTAAACGGTTTATTTTCGACTTAGTATGCATATTAAATGCGATTAAAAATTAATAGAGTAAAGGGAAAAACCTATGCTATTACACAATAAATGCCAACTGCATATAATGAAATTTTGCCATCAGAATAATTAAGTATTAGCACATTACTTTTAAACACCTTTGCATAATTAAATATGAACGGTAGACACTATGTTTCTGACTCATTAGTCTTCTTCAGTACCGCTTACGAGTACATAGTTAACCGACTCTAAATTGTGCAATATTACACTAACGGCTGTAGTTTTCATGTAAGTGGAACGCAAAATAAGTTGTCATACTAAACACTTGGCAAAAAATTCTACTTTGATATAATTACTTTCAAAATTAAGCAAGGTTGGTTTTTAATAATTGTTTTCATTTTTCGAAAGATTTCTCTATCCTTACGTACAACATGAGTACCTAGACGCCTTGTAGGACAACAAATCAAAAATTGTAATTTAACATATTTTATGTAGGTGTAATAGGTATTAAAATAAATTGATTAATTTTTCTTATTCAACAAGAAAACTTATTGCCTATGAACTATTTCACATTACATATCTCTAGTAATATACCGGTTTTCCCATAATAAACCACTCGTTTTCCCATTTAAATAAGATTTTCATAAGTTAAGAAAACAAAGTTTAATCAAATAAAAGTACAGGTAATTTTTTAAAATTTGTTGTAAATTATAAATAATATATCTTCAACTGGACTCAAACTTCTAAAGTTTACGTCCATAATTATAAATTATTAATTTTTATGCAGCCTTTATATTATACATATTAAGGTTTCTAGGGAAATGTTTTTGTGGCTACTCAGTTGTATGGCATAATTCCATTCAAATATCACATGGGAAGTTTATAACCGAAACTACTAACTTAGAGTTCAGGGGCGTAATGTACGCAGTAGGGTTTTGAATGATGAAATTAAATGACTGATTAAAATACATGCCTTATATATTTTTTAAAATCATGCCTTAACTGCAGGTATTTTTTTAAAACCCTAATTAATCATTCCCCAAGCACTTGAAAGTGTGGCAATTTCAGATTTCCCGCAGGTTCAAATGAAGACCGTGCAAGAGTTGAAGCAACACAAATATCTAAAACGTCAACAACAATTAGTATTCTTTTGCTGTGTCAAGTACGGAAACACAAACTAAAATTTTACGCAAACACTAATGAGAGAGAAATTTATACAGAATTGGCCCCAAAAATAACTGATATAATTTTGGCATTGCCAAGTATTTTGTAAAGTGAAAAATGGGATTGAAATGTAAAACTTCAAAATTATGTAAAATAAGTATCTCCCATCTATAATAATCGGTTGTCTTGTTTTAATATTAATTTTTTTAAATTTTATCTATGACGGATTGAAGTAATTACGAGTATGTGGGTCACAACATTTTATTTTTTTTTTTTTTAGTTCGGTGGTGGTGCTAAAGTTTTCCAGAAGCACTGATTTTTTTTAGTGGGTATATACATACGTTTTTTTTCTTAATTGAACTTCAGGCCATTGGTCTTCTTTTGTATTTATTTTCGCGTTTGTTATATTTTCACAACAGGAACGTGCACTATTTTCAGTATTTTCATTTGTTGGCTTATTGGGACTGAAATCAGAAGCCCGATACTTTTCTGCACTAAAAATTTAAAATTAGTAGGTATCAAAAAGATTACATTTATTTTACATTACAAAATATTACGGTTACATTATAGAAGCCAATTTCAGGAAAAACTAGATTTGCTTAGACCAAGCCAAATTTTGACTGATCATCAATGGGCAAACTGGTTTGACCTGCTCTAAATTAGACAAAGCTGGGCGAATAGTTACCATTACCATTAGTTATTATTAATATTATATGATATTTTATATTATTTATTATAATATTATTAATATTGTTTATATAAGAGCTTCCCAATTATTATTAATGTAGTTAAATTTAGTTAAAAATTATAATATTGTAAGTATAGCGGAGATTAAAATATTATTTAGTTACGTACATACGTGTTTGTAAATAATATATTTATTTTATTATGATTAAAAATGCTTAAATAACATATAAATAAGATAAAAACGTCAAAATAGTAAATTTTAGTATAATAAATAATAATTTGAGTTTATTTAATTTCATTAAACAATAATTTTAAAATGAGAAAATCGATATTATTTAAAAAGAGGAAATCGTTTTAAATTATTATAATCTTTATTTTGTGTGCTATTTATTAATTTATTATCTTACGATTGTTTCTGAAAAATTTAATATAGTTTCCAGATATTATGAGAACGAAAATGCTCATAGTGTTCATTTTATGTATAGTCTTCCCACAGATTTGGATAATTTTTGTATATGTGGTAGAGCATTAAAAAACAAAAAAAGACAAATTCCGGGCAAAATCCGGGTTATCGGGAAAGGTCTCCCGCCGAAAATATTAAATTATAGCTGCGAAAAAACTCTATATTATATTATTAATTTTAAAATGAAGTATTTTGGCGTGAAGATCAGAAATTCGAGTTTAAACCCTATTTTTGGATAGCAATCACACAAAATTGGAAAGAAGAATTAATTTACATCCTGTGACATTTAAAATTAAAAGCTTTTCTGTAAGCTTACAGCTTTGGTTTTCTTAGAGAGTCAAATAAAAGTATTCATTCTCGTTAGTTCATTTTCAGGCTTGTATTCTATCTTCTAGGATGATTGATGTTTTTATGAATTATTATGTTTCTCATTGATGTATACAATAATCAGTGGCGGACTAGCAGTATTTATTGTAGGGGTCCGCTACTACGACAAATTTGAAAACACTTACCCCTAAGTAAACAATCATTTTTTCGAGTTGCTTTGAACTTCTACAGAATTAATGTATTATGACGTCTACTGAAGGTATTAAATGGGATTGAAAGGGCCCAGTCCAGCTTACACTGAGGGGCCCGGGATGCTGTAGCACTCAGCACCCCTGGCCAGTCCGCCACTGACAATAATAAAGTATCCTTGGATATTAAACTGACTTGAGTTAGTAAATATTAGTGTGTTAGCTTGTGTTTAAAAAAATCGCTGCCGTGAGAGTTTTTGTAAAGGTAGCATGCAATTGTTTTGTTTTATTTAGAAATATGTTACAAACAACTTATTATACTCGGTTAGACATCTTAAAATTGTGACAGGGGCGTGCACAGAAGAAGATGAAGAAAATAATTTTATTATAGAATGTTTGAATATCACGTGCGAGCTTATTTTTTACCAGTGGAGTAGTGTCTCAGAGGCCAAGGAGGGCTCGTTCCTCTTCAAATTTGTACTACTTTTGGGGCGCCTTATCACCTTCAGTACATATTAAGTTCAAATTAAGTTTGAATCTTCCAAAATACAAATAATGTTTATTGTTTAAAAAAAATTTCTTGCACATTTCCACCACGGCTAGCTCTAATAAATCGCATATCCAAAACAATTTTTTAACTAATATACAATTTATACATATATTTCACCATCCACTCACAACCCCCTGCCACAATTTTGAAATGTCTAACCTGGTAGAGTGTGGCTATGCTAGAAATACATCAAAATAACAATTCACAAAAAATCCTATCCTAGCCACCATTTTGAATCCACTTTTCAACTGTTCTTTTTTTTCAGTGTAATGATGTTTTAAACTTCGCGCTTTAATCTTTATGGGCGAAAATAGCGAACTTCCTAATAGTTCAATCAATAGCCAATAATTAATAATTTTTTCCGATTAATTCTATTGTGTTTTAAATAATAATTTATTCTACCTATAAAACGATTATTTCTTTCTTGTTACCTATATTTACAATAAAATATTTTTTTTGTTAATTTTTAAAATATCATCTTGATGTAGTTATTTACGAAAACATATATAAGGTTTTAAAACTTACCCATTTAAATCCATTTTAGTTAAAATTATTTTATTTATTAACCATTAATATTGTTTAAATATCAATAACTACCAACTTATCACTTAAAAGTTTTAGGTTTCGTGACTATGGAATATTATCAAATGTAGTGTTTTGTGTTTATAATTTGTTAAATACAAAATTTTAGATAGATAGATAAATAATTTATCTTATCTTACTGATTTAATGTTGTAATTAAACTAATTTACTTGTAATATATTGTAGGGTGGTAACTTTAAAATCGCCGCTTTTATTATCTTTTACAACCATTTTTACAACGACTCTCACGAGAATATTTCATATTTGCATAATTTTTGTTATAGGTTCCGAGGATCTGACTCATTCTGATGGTAGGTAAATAAATTACGTGTTCTTACTACAAGATTAATTGAAAGTGCCTATCATCATATCAATAGATGTACTCTGTGATGAACTTGGATTTAATATGGGCAAGACATTATAATTTTATATTATACTTCATAATATTATCTAACTGCAAAATTATATAGTACTACAGTGAACTGCTAAAGTATGGAACTAGTACATTAAAAAAAAAAAAAAGAAAAATAGTGTATTGTTTACCGAATGACCAAAGTGAATCATTTTCTCCTGCAACGCGGTGCTTTGTTTATTATACTTCGGTCGGCAATCCAAGTCCGGGAGAAAGCGTACTTTGCATCCGAGGCAAACATGCTAGTTTTTCTTCGATGGAGAAATGCTCCATGTTGTGGAAAGATGGTGCTTACGAGCTTACGTTTTGAACGTAAATAAAAAGAAAAGTTTGAGAAAATAAGGCAAAATTTGATTTTTTCTCGAAGATTTTCTTATCTAAGGTGTCAAGGTTTTTATGAACTGCCGTTTTGACAATTGATAATTTGATAATCTATCAATATAAAGAAAAAGAACATGCGGGTTGCCGCTTGAAAAAGGTCGATGACGTCGTCATATTATAGAAAAAATGTTGGTAAATTATTGAATTTGATAATTGACACGTGTCCGAAAATAGGTTTTTTCAATTTTAATGAACTACTTCCATGTACTTTATCACCTCACCGGATTATGCATTCTGAGCTCAAAACGATGATTTTGATTGATGAATTATAAATTGAATTTATAAGTAGCTAGGAGATTTATAGAGCTTATGCAACACACGGTGCTCACATGAACTGTTGATTTTTTCATACCTATATTAAAGACTAATAAGGTAAGTAAGTAAAAATTTGTAAAATTACTACCCATCTAGGATGATATAGAAAAGCATTGAAAATGCTTGAATTGAAACGCAAACAAGTGTAATTTTCGTGTGAGTGCACACGATTTAGAGCAAATATACAGTAAAACATACCCTTTTAGCAGTTACTTTAAATTTGTACTTGATTTATACCTTCATTTTTACTTGATAAAATATTTAAAAAGTACTTAAATTTTTGCAATAAATTGAACATCGAATTTTGTATTCCTAACTTGATGTTATAATAAAGTCTCTCCTACCGATATCATTTATAAACTTACAAATAAATGTAGTAAACTTTATAAGAATGTAAAATATCTTATTCATATCGCTCCACTGGTTAATATTTATTTTAAATTTTAATAAACCAATTTTATCAAGTGGGTACGTAATTTTACTTTTAAAATAAAGCAAATTCTACGTAAGTACCTACTACTATTTTCAGTTTCAATTTATGTTTCGTTTAAAAGCATCACAACGAATTTACATAACATCTGTGGTGTATTTTATAAAAAAAAAGGAATAATAATATAATTTTTAAAAATGTAGATTTCAAATTTTTTTTACAAGGTTCGTGAACATGCAAAAACATAACATTTAAAATTTATAACTGGCATTTAACGTTTCTTTTAGGCAAAGTTAAAAGCATCTTGTAGCAAAATAAACAATACAAAAGAATGAAAGAATAAATTCGACTTAGGAGATTAAAATAAGTCTTTGAGACAAACCTGGAACATCCGCATAAGTTATTAGTAGCATATTAAAGGTAAACATAAACGTTCAAATAATAAAGTTTAAATTTTAGTACAGACTACGAACATCAGATATAAGATGAAACAAATTAAATTATTGAAATTTTTGTGTTGTTTGACCACTTCATCTAAAATGCCGAAATACTTGACTATACATCAAAATTTGATTTTTCAATCTAGATAAGTAACTTGAAAACTTACCGGCTAGTTTAGCATTCTAAGCTACCAACTGTTTAAAATATTATGCTTATTTTACGTTAAGTTTACAACTGGAATCGCCTTTGATAATACAAAACAAACGAAGGTTGTTCAGCACAGAGGTGCTCATGGCTACGTGCCCACAGTTTTGATACGCCTCTGGTAATCCAGCTTCAAAAACGATTTTTAAGATACTCGCTCCCAATGAAAATCCTTATTACACACCAATAGAAGTTTAGTCAAAGTCTTTTACAAAACATCTTTCTTTTTCTGAGTTCTGACACAATATTTTGGTGATATAACATAGATAGCCAGCCGTTTTCAAAAAAAGGGGGTGAAAGTTTAACGGGAAAACGTTGCAATCGGTAGCGGTTTTTAAAATTTAAGTTTCAAATTCTGAAATTCAAATAATGAAATTATTATTTATTATTAAAAAAAAAATTAATATAATATGTAGGTACCTTTTCACCAACACAATATCACACAATAGGGTCTTTTCACATTTTTTAAAAAGTATGCAGGAGGGTAGTTAAGTGACCATATAAGCTAAGTAACATTAAAAAAAAAATTTTGAAAGTCTCACGTCTGAGTAATTTTGTAATGAAATTTAAAATCAGATATTTACCGCGTAAACGGTTACACACAATTAATGCTCTGTTGCTATAGTAAATACGTCATTGTTCGTAATATAAAAATCAACATTGTATAATATATATCGCATATTTGTGATCAGTTTTCATTCGTATTTCTTGTATTTGTGTATGATTATACTGATTATTTTGTTTTATACATTTATGTTTGAGCATAACTTATAACATTTATGTTAAGTAGACAAAAATGCGTAGAATACAAAATAAGTCGTGTTTTGTGCCACATTGTAAAAGTACGACTGCAAATACACCCGATAAAATATTTATCACTGTGCCACCTAAACTTGATCATAAAAGAAAATGGTTTAAAGCAGTCCGATGAAATGCACCAAAGTCAAAAACAGTATATTTCTGCTTTCCATATTGATGAACCAAGCATCAGCGCTGTCGTAAATGAATCAGAAATTACTATCTTGGAAGATAATGACTATAACAAATTTTCCAGTCTTGGCCACTACAGTAGTACCACCTCAAACTAGAAGTATTCCAGTACAAGTAAAACCGTCATTTTGTAGTAATCGTGTAATATTAAAAGTAATGTGGAACATATTGTTACTTCACCCCATAAATCTGTATTGAAGCAAGACTTGAGTACTTAACCAATCAAATACTCTCTATTTAAGAGTTTATCATTTTCCCAACCGAGTAGGAGTAGCGATAAAATCTGTAGAATCTAGTTCTTTGGTTGTAAGCACAACAACTGACAGTGATTTTAATAAAATCGCATTTCTACAAGGCAAAAAAGATGCATAATTGGAAACGTAGAAGGGTACTTCTTTGTTAATAAATACAGACTAAAGACTTATACAGGTATCCCGAATCATTGATTTCCATAATTACATATACGTATTATCAAATTTCTCAATAAAAAATCGAAAAAGAGTAAGGATAATTTAATGTTAACTTTTTGATAAATTCCATCACCATAAAAATGTTAACTGATGGTAAATTATTTGATGACTCTTTCACAAACCCTTCTGACAGCATCCTTAGTTAAAAACACACCAAAACGAAGTAAATTAGAAACTTTTCAAAAAACCAAGCACAATACGCTGTTTACACATATGGAAAAACAATATTTTTGGAAAACATTGACGTCACGAATGACTTGATCAATCAGGACCGTTTTGATTTTGATTTGAAATTGATCATTTTAATGCATCTTTAAAAGCCAAATTAAGTGTTAAATAGTAAAATATATAGATTTTTAATATAATTATGCCAATATACTCACTTTTATTTATATAATAAAGCACAAATTTATTAAATACGAATTTAGTGAAAACACCCTATTGCACAACACAGTGTCAGTAAAATATTGTCATATTATTTTATTTGATAATAATAAAAACAACATTACAAAGATTGTAAACGGTAAGATAGAGATGTACTATTTATTTATTATTTAATATAGTAAAAATTTAAAATTTTTAAATTGGGGTAGTAAAATACGCTTAAATTAATGAGCTTAAAATCAGATATATAAATTGTTGAATAAACCTAGTATAACGTTATACCTAGTACAACCATTGTTACCCTACAAATTAACCGCGATTAAGCTTAGCCAGGAAAAACTAAAATTTTACCGAAGTGCTTTTGTCTACCAACTGCATCATCACATTAAGTGGTTGGTCGGTAAAATTCGCACTTTTTGGTATTTAAAATTTAATATTTATGTATTTCCACTTTGAAAAAATGTTGTAAAACAATATTTTAAGCATACTTCGATAACCCCAAATCCAAATTTTAAAATAAATAATGATGAAACCATCTAATTGTCAACCTCTACACTTAACAGAAAAAGTTCTACTTTTCATCCCTGCAATGCAAAAATAATATTTTAACTAGTTGATAACAATTTATCAAATTTTTGTTTGAAAAATATTTCAGTCACAAGAATTCGAAATATAGGAAGCTCTTCTTTTTTGATGACAACTTCAATAGGAAAAACATAAACTAGAAAGCTTATAGCATTTTTATTACAAGTAGAATATTATGCTGATAAACATACACTTCCCGGTTTAAATGCAGACATTAATAGATGAAAGTAATTTTTATTGGTAGAAGCAAATACTCAACTTGAACTTTAAGTAACTTTCCTTTTCGATATCATAATCTGTAAGAATGATCGTTTAACCTGCACCATAATCTCATTTGATACACGTAATATTTTATTTGATATCAAATTATCCAAAACACAATGATTAGTAACGACTATAAAATTTTTAATTAGTGAAGCAATGCAAGGTGTTTAATTAAATTCCTTTTAATTACAATACAACCACTGTTTAATGATAATAAATATCGATGAATACTATTTTGCATTTAGGTTTATATTGCATAATTAAATTTAAAATTTTAATAGTTATTTTGATATATGAATGTATTATATGAATATACCTCGCCCCTATTTTTTATTAATAGCAACAAATAGCAAAAACGAATATCGTGCAATTGATTGAAGAATAAGAAATTATGAAAGTTTAATAGAAAGATTCTATAATATCAGATGAAAGATCTAAAGATTACGTGCAACTATTATTTTATGTACGTCAATTAACTCAACTGATTGATTATTGAAAGGTATTATGCTTATATGAGTTTTGATTGGTCAAATATTTCAAGGGTGAACGGTTAGAATCTATAGTTCTCGTTTCGCCCGGACTCGAACCGAATATAATATACATTATATTACACATGTATAATTAATTATGTTAAATATTAATAATTAAGTGCATAGATACCGATTTATTGACTTTTAATATTTTGAAATATAACACGTATTATATTTGTGCAATAAATTACTGAATTAAAAAAAATTATACTTCGTTAAAAAAGTTTGACCCCATTATAGGAAACCGAATTAGTTTTATTTTACTCAAAGGTCCCATTATCAAAAATAATTAAATTTACAGTTTTTTTCACAATTTTGTTAAATTTAAATAACGCTCAACTTTTTAAATTAAAACACAAGTCACGTAGCAATAGAATCTAGCAAATTTCAGTGCTATTCGAAAACCTTATTTAGATATTATGCAGTATGATTATATTGTAAATAATATTATGTTAGCAAGCAAAATTATCTATTATTTTAAATAAAATTAATACAAAATATTAGAACAAAAATAAATTATCTTAATTTGGAGATTTCGTGAACAAATATTTAAATAATTCGATAAAAATGTAGGGCACCATTGCACCAAAATAAACTTTTTAAATTAGTTAAAACTTTTACAAATTCCTAAAAATCGCCATTTTTCAATATATTATGTATGACTCTTCTCGTGGCATGGCGAACATACTAACTAACATACTTATTTATAGGGTTGTCAGAACTTTGAAAAACTGAAATTTGAGACACTCACCATAATAAGGATAATAAATAAGTTCAGTATTCTTTAATAAATTGTTGAGACGAGTTTTTGTTTCTTTTTGTTCAAATTCTCAATGATGGCAAACTCGATTAAGAAAACATTTTATGTTGGAAATGGGAGTCACTAAAGAACATTTTTATCAAATATGCCTTAATTTTCTGGAATTTTGCAATTTCATTGCTTAATTGCAAAGTTATTTTCCCACAGTACAAGAACAATTTTATTGGCTTTCCAGTCATATTAAAACCATAATATTCTAAAGAAGAGAGTTAGAAATATACAAGTTAATAATTTACTAAATATTATAATTAATCTTACCAAGACAATAATGCTTTGTTAATAATAATAATAATTTGATTGTATTGATGGTGATTTTCATACTTTCTGAATTCGAAAAGTATTCTTTCTTACTTGTGAATTAATTATTAAATTCAATAAAATTGAAGATTTTTAATTATATTGCAGTGAACTCCTCTTGAGCTCACTACTCTCTTGAAGGGAATCGTAGGTTCTCGAAATAAAATGGTTACATGGAAAACAATAAAAAGTTGACGATATAAATAAAATATTTATTTGCAACCCGATTAAAACACAAATAGAATACAAAAGCAGGACTCACACAAACTCGTCGGCCAGCACTTAATTTTATTAACCAAGTAATCTTGTATTCCAATATCTTCTCCTCTTCTATTGTTATCTTCTAGTTAGAATTGGTTCTTCCAATTCTGCCTTGTTGTAATATTATTTTATATCTGTAATTTTTCCAATTTATTTCAAAAATATAATTTTTCTGCTCTTCAAAAAACACCGCTTGCCTTTTCAGCTTTTTACTAATTCTAATCTGTTTTTCGTGTCCTCTTCTCATTGGTTCTTATTTTCTTTTATTTTTCAAATCTTGATTTTTATATTTATTCCCCAATTCGAGAGTGCTGGCGACTGCATTTGGTGAGTCATACAAATACAAACAATAAAAAATATAACAAAATTTAGAACATGCAAACAATAACTAACAAAACGAACAATATTAAACTAAACAATAATAAACTTAAAATTAACGAACAAATAATAAACGCGCACAAGGTACCGGAAAGTCCTGCTTTTATGGTTCCTCAGGTTGCAAGTCAGTTCTTTATGTTTAAATACGCAACCCACCTTTTGTCGTTGGAGTGAACACAACATTTTCCCCACGTTGTGTTGAATCAAAGTCAATTCGAATGAAATAAAATTTTCGCGGACTTTTCTTCAACAAAACGTTCTCAATTTGAATCGTTAAAATAAAAGTTTAAATTAATAAAAATATTGATCAATAGTTATAAACGAGCAGTAAAACAAATTCCACAAACTTAAACATCATTAAGAAAACCTTATTATTATTTTTTTTATTTTATAAAAATAAAAATTTTGACTCCCTCTCGATATCGTCTCGGACCTTCATTCTTTCGTAACACCTTCAACACTTTTGACATTCATTCTCTCTCTTCGTTCATGCACCCCTTCCACCTATTTATTCCTTTAACCTATTATCTGCAGTTCCTTTTCTATATAAAAAAAAAACTCATTGGTAAAATATCACCTCTTCTTCTCTTCTATGTTTCGATTGATTTTTTTATGCTTCTTCATCGGCATTTACCCCCGACCTTTAATTTGCAAACTGGTTACTCCAAGTTGCATTCCCTTTATCCCTTCTCCTGACTCCATCGGGCATTTACCTCCGACCTTTAAATTGCAAACTGGCTAGTCCAAGTTGCATCCCCTTTATCCCTTCCCTAACTCCATCGGGCATTTACCTCCGACCTTCAATCGAATTTTACTATTTGTTGGTGATATTTTCTTTTTATCTATTACACCTGCAGAACTGCTGATTCTTCTTCAGTATCTCCTTCCTCTTCTTCTTCTTGTGGTTGCCTCTTGAACGGGTACATGAGATTAATATGAAATCTTCCTCGGATGTCTCCTTCTTCGTGCATCAACTCGTACACATTTTCGTTGACGTTTGTCATATAATTTATTTTGACGTTCGCTTGCTAATTTATTTTCTATGTTTGACGTTTCCGTAATTTGACATTTGTTTTCTAAATTTTACCAAAAATGGAATTGATTATTGATTTCTAACTTGGGCCTAAAAGTGTGTTGTTCCGAACTTTCCCATTTAATTTGTTTCCCCTCTATTTTTACTCTCTTTTATCGCTGGCTCATCTATAATTTCAATTAGATTTAAATTTCGGTTCACCGCTTCTTGGTTTGAATATCCTTGGTTCATATTTCCTCTGTATCCATCCCGATCACGACCTAGTTTACCGAAATTATTGTGAACATTTCCTTGGTGATTATTCTGATGCGCCGGGCGTGCAAAATTTCCATATCGGGGATTCTGATTTTCTCCGTATCTTCGGAATGGTTGCCGGTATATTTGATGGGTGTCCTCCATCTTGAATTCCACATTCTCATCAAATCGCTTCAATAATTGTAGGAAACCTTCTATGGTTTCTACGTTTTCTACCCCTACTCTGGATTTTAATTCCTTCTCAAAATGTCCCGCCATTGCCTTAACCAGTAACACTTCCTCATATGGCGGTTCTACCTGTTGGGCCTGATTTATAATTTTTATGGCGTAGTTTTCTCGTGATTTTTCGTACCCTTTATACCTTCCTCCGTTGACCTGTTCCTTTACCTTATTTTGTTCTACATCTCCCCAATACTTGCGTAAAAACATCACCTTAAAATTTTCAAAAGTTTTAACCTTTTCTTCTATCATACTATACCAGATTTCTGTTTCCCCCTTCATGGTCGCCCGAATAATGTTTTTTAACTTTTGTTCATCATTAATCTTCCCGATACAATTAAACATGTTTTTTATAAATATTTTCGGGTTGATCCGATTATCCCCATAAAATTTTGTGTACCTGTCAAAGTCCCCTTCATGACTTAAATGTGTTTTCAACACTTCCGCGATATCTCCCATGGTTTTTTCGTTTGTACCCCGTTTAAGTTCCGACACTTCCGTCTGTATTTTATTAATTTTTTCGTGTGTTTTTCCCATTCTGGCTTCGAAATTCTCCCTGTCCTTAGTCGTCGATTCAATATGAATTTTTATTGCAACTGTATTTGTTTTTATATTATCTAGGCTAGATTTCACCTCTTCGTCTATTTCATCCATTCTTTTTTGAACTACATTAAATTTATCGCTCAGTTCCTCTTTAATCATTTTATTTACCCCATCAAAACGTTCATCTATTTCTCTTTTATTCTCATCCAACCTAACATTTATATCTTTCATTCTATCATTGAGTTCTTTCTTATCTTCATCCAACCTAGCATTTATATCTTTCATGCTATCATCCATTCTAGCATTTATACCTTTCATGTTATTGTTATTATCCTCCCTCATTGACATTAACATTTTCATTATTTTATTGTTCATATCTTCTTTGTCCGGGACGATAACCTCAGACTGCTCCGACTCTATTTCTCCCCTTTCTATTATGATCTCATCATCATCTATTAAATTTTGATTTTTACTTCTCGTGTTCATTTTGAATCAATTAATAAAATTTTTATATTGCTGGTGTTTAAATTTTAGATTAAATTTATTCACTGCCTCGCATGTAACTATTTTTCGAGCCTCGAAGTTGGGCGCCAATTTATTTATGCAGTGAACTCCTCTTGAGCTCACTACTCTCTTGAAGGGAATCGTAGGTTCTCGAAATAAAATGGTTACATGGAAAACAATAAAAAGTTGACGATATAAATAAAATATTTATTTGCAACCCGATTAAAACACAAATAGAATACAAAAGCAGGACTCACACAAACTCGTCGGCCAGCACTTAATTTTATTAACCAAGTAATCTTGTATTCCAATATCTTCTCCTCTTCTATTGTTATCTTCTAGTTAGAATTGGTTCTTCCAATTCTGCCTTGTTGTAATATTATTTTATATCTGTAATTTTTCCAATTTATTTCAAAAATATAATTTTTCTGCTCTTCAAAAAACACCGCTTGCCTTTTCAGCTTTTTACTAATTCTAATCTGTTTTTCGTGTCCTCTTCTCATTGGTTCTTATTTTCTTTTATTTTTCAAATCTTGATTTTTATATTTATTCCCCAATTCGAGAGTGCTGGCGACTGCATTTGGTGAGTCATACAAATACAAACAATAAAAAATATAACAAAATTTAGAACATGCAAACAATAACTAACAAAACGAACAATATTAAACTAAACAATAATAAACTTAAAATTAACGAACAAATAATAAACGCGCACAAGGTACCGGAAAGTCCTGCCTTTATGGTTCCTCAGGTTGCAAGTCAGTTCTTTATGTTTAAATACGCAACCCACCTTTTGTCGTTGGAGTGAACACAACAATATGTACCTACCTATTAATTAAAGTACCTATACCGTACGTTTACTCCTGTCTTATGATATAATACGAGCAGCGTCTAAAATGCTATATATTTATCGAGAAATGTAAGCGACACATTCATGAAAATTTAAGTTGATATTATACATACTTTGAAAGAAAACTATTCACCGTTAATCAAACAAATATTAATTAAAAATAAATTAAAAAATATAAAGAAAAGCAATATTTTTTACTTTTTTAAACGTTTTTAATATTTTATTTTTATAATGTTTGTTTTTGCGATTTCGGTTGAATGCAATTGATGATAATTGTGAAATAGGGACCAATATTGCATTACTGAGTTCATTTTATAAAGATTTATTGTGTATTTTCTCGTTAAATCTTGATTTTTTATCTTTTTGTTCTTTGATCCTATTCTGATTCCTATTCATCACTTTTTGAATTTTTCTGCGTTTGCATTTTATTCTTTTATGTGTGTATTTCTTGATTTTCATTCTCGTTTCTTCTGCACGAATTTATATTGCAGTCAATTTTTTGTAATGGTTCAAAAAAATGTTTATTTTTAAATAGCACCAGAATTTGTTAGTCTAAAACACATGAAAGTCTTGAATTCTGGCGTTGTTGATATTTCAACAGCCCATGGTTTCGGCGCGAAGTATTTTAGCAGTGAAAATTCCTGTTCGAACTACTTTTACAACTTTATACCTGATGTACTAATGATTACCATTGTAGTAATATAAAATTAAACGAGTAATAGATATAAATTTCTATTATTAAATTTGTAAAGCTTTGGGAAGGGGGCGGAGTGGTTGTCCACATGAACGCTCATGCGAGCAAGTGCGAATCCTGTGTGTGAAACTTGGCACGGACTATAAATAATAGGAATATAATAATTTATTAAAACATATTATTGTTACTATGGTAAATTACGAAATTAAAAATTATTTTATTCGCAATCAGTTACTAAACGACCCATTACTAAATTTTAATAAATCGGGAAACAGTTGATTGTTTACTTTCACTTTTCAACCACTGAAAGAAAAGCTTTTTTGTTTTACTTTGCGACCTACCGGTCGGGAAGTAATCACTTACTGACCTATACCAGATATGTATTATTAATAATTCTGAATAAAATAGTATACATACCTCGGTGTTAAATAGTTGTCAAGTAAGTAGTCGACTATCTTAGCACACTATTGTAACGAAGCATTTTCCACCTGGGTACGTAATATACATCTTTTATATATTTTTTAATAAAATTTTTAGCCCCTTGCTTTTTTAAAAATTCTAATTTTTAAACTATCAAAGATTTATTTGGCGAAGGCCAAAATCGAATGTACTTGTCACACACTTGCTGGTTCAAAACTTGTGCCTTAATTTTACTAGTCCCACACACTGTTGGACTTTCTTGGGGCTGCTGGTGCAAGTCTTACCGCACAGTTCCATAAGTTGTAATTTTTTTATGTGTATACTTCTGGAGTTCATCGTGTAACAAGGAAGCACTTACGTTTACATACATAAATAATTTTTAATATAACATAGTTTTGAGTAGTAAAAATTGAAACCATTAATTTTGATGTGACTACTAAAAATGTAAATTAATTTTAGTTGGTGTTAAAATGTAATTCTGCGGTGTTTAAACATTGTTAAGTTGTTAAATTTTAGTTTTAGGCAAATTAGTTTAGTAATAAAAAAAGTTTAAAAAATGTGCTAGTGTATAAAAGGTCAGTGCCATACAAATGCTTATCAGAACGTCGAAGTTGTAATGCATGTAATCACGTGTATGCACAAACCAATGAAAGTGGGACCTGTGGCATCTATATCGTACATCTTGCTTTCTATGTGCAAGACAAAGTGAGAGACAAAATTTAATGCTATCCCTTCCTTTAGCAGAAACGTGGCAAAGCATGGTAAAACGCAAACTTCTACACTCATTCAGTCAGTACACGTTTAACTTCTGATAAAGTAAATATGAAGTTCCTCGCGGGTTTAGCTATTTGTTTCGCTTTGGTGGTGGTAGTGTATTCCGAAAATAAAGACGACAAACTTAAAGTAGAAGTTATTAGCGTACCAGAAGGATGTGAACAGAAAAGCAAAAACGGTGATATGTTAACGATGCACTATACGGGTACACTTGTTGATGGTACAAAATTCGATTCTAGGTGAGATATTATATTTTAATTGTTCAAATTTTATCACGGAGAAAATCAAACTGAAAGCTATTTTTCCACTCAAAAATTTGAATTTAACATAATTGTATGTACAATTTTCATATGCTCATCATTACTTTGCGGTGACGTTATGGTCGAGAGAAAGTGAATTGCTTCATGTAGATAATTAATGTTTATCTACTTTCTTTTCGTCTTCTACATTACAAGATGACCACGTATATCCATTAACAGAAAGCGATCCTATTTCCACTTAGTACTTCACCACAAATAATGAATAATAAATATAATAATAATATGTTTGAATAATTAACATTTAGTTCATATAAATCCAATTAATTCCTTGAACTCCCACATCAAAACTAGATTGCTGAATAATTAAGCAATACTTTTTAAATACCTAGTTATAAAAATAGAGGCAATGATGAACTACATTAAAAGTACGTAAAATGAGCAATTAGGTTTCAGTATTATTTATAAAAGTAGTAGCGAGTAGTCAACTTGTCTGGGGCACGATAGAGAAGAGGAAAATAGCGGAAACTCTTTGTATTATGTAAATAAAAGAATTATACTATTTAACTACCCCACTCGAGCACTCCAGCAAAAATTCATTACATTGTATACTATCATAACGTAAATTGAAGTTGGCACATGAAAATGCTCAAAATTTTTTTTTAAAAAACCTTGCGATTGGTACCGAAAAACCATGATTGTCTAACGGTACACTTCATCGCAAGTACATATACGTATATGCTAAAATACACCCCTGTTTATATTTTAATCCTCATTTTTTTATATGTTCTCTAAGCTCAGTATAACAATAATTTCATCATTCGAGAGTTGCCGACAGTGCAGGTGAATCTAAGTCAGTGTTTAATTTTTGAGAACATCTTAAAAATTTTTAAAAATTATTTAATTTATTTCTAGTGAACTTACTTCATTTTAGAATCTTATAATATCGAAACAATATAATTCTTTATTTCAATGCCACCCCCTGAATTAAATTTAATATTTTTATTAAGTTATTACAAAATTGTTGCAATTTTCAAATACCTGTTAAAATTCACCACTGTTCCAATATTTAATTAGAGTTTTTTTACGGTCGCAGACAAAATGTTTTTATTGAACTCGTCTTTCCAGGACGAGCTGCAAGCTGTCCCTTCGCACAGTAAATATCCACTTTCCCACCGGTTAAGTAAATAACTATTGTAACCCGCCAATAATATATCAATTTTTAAACAAAAAATATTTTAAGTTAATAAAAAAATTGTTTGTACTCATGATTAGAGTGGAAAGTAATGCGAAGTTAATGGCATCTGGTGAGAAGTAATGGGTTAATGTCAAAATAAATCATGAAAAAACGAATTAGAATTAAATATTAAAAGTAATTAATAAAATAAATTAAAAAAGAAATTAACGTTTAGGGTCAAGTTATGTTTAAGCATTGGCTTTCTTTAGTTAATTTGCTATTGAATACCAGCTTTTACATTTATTTACAACTTGGGGTTATTATTTTATTTATTTTTAATGGCAATTCTCGGGGAAGAACCAAGACATAAGGCAAAATAAAAAATGACAGATATATAAGATTTATTTTGTTAAAAGTGCATGTGAGTGGAAACTAATTGATTGAAAATTGTAATGTTAATCCTCATTAAAAAATTATGGAGTAATCTATTATGTAGGCACACATATTATAATCGAATTCGTTTAAAAATGAATTAAAAATTGGTGTTTTGCTCATTATTTGCTTTTAATTATATTACTCCTAATAAATTTTCTAAATTTCATTTATTTGACTAAAAGATTTTGCGTTTCAGTTTCGGCTTCAGCTATAATTTAGTTTATATTGATTTAAATACAATGTATCCGGTTATAACGAAACGCAAAGGTACTGACTGTCTTGTTTCGTTATATCCGGTAAATGTTTACCTTAGTCATATACAGAGTGTTCCGTGAGAACACTCTACCAAAAAAATTTTGATTAAATAAATTCGACTTTGGATCTCCGCGAAATTCAGATCTTTTGTAAAACATTTCATTTGAAAGATACAGGTTTTTCAACATTTTTATTATTAGCTATATCTAGAACTCGAAAGACGTTGATTTTAGAGATAATAAAGGGTTTATTACCCCCAACAAGTTTATAAATAATTTCACGCTCTTTGAAATCTTACCGAAACATTGCTTTGAAAGGTGCTAGCTCCCCAGGGATTGTATTTAGACAAAACTTTCAGTTTTAGACACCACTGTGAGTTCGTTTCAAAAATATATTAATTGCTTACTATCTATATTTATTTCGTGAATGAAAGTAGGTTGACCCCCAATTTGGACGAGCGGTATTCTCGATGCGGTCACCCATCTAAGTGCAAAACCGTGACTTATATTCTTTTCATTATCTGTAAAGAACGAGTTTTTGAATAGTCGTTGTCTAGAAGAAAGTGTTATTTCTTTTAAGAATGTCAAGATAATTTTAAAATAAGATTTCAAAGCTCTATAGCAAAATTAATACATATTAAATTAGTTATGTAATTATAGGATCGCCAACCTCATTAATCTGGTATATTCACTTCTTTATGTTATTGGATGCATCATTGTAAAGCTAAATACTAACAAAAGAGAAAGTTAGAACATCTGACTTATAAATTGCATTTACAAAATAATAATTTAAATTAAATTGCATAACTTATTTAAATGGATGTTATAATAATTATTAATATTTGTCACATTATTACAAAATTAGATTTTTGTAATTACTTAAGCAGTCGAGAGATGTACTACATATGTTGAAGAATTTATTGCAAAAATTCCGTTGGTAAATATTTTCAATGTCTTATTTAATTTAGCATTATAGTAATGCATGCCAGTTGACTTACTTTAACTATAAATACTTTTCATATTATTCTAGAAAGTTCTGTTTTTTAATATGAGAAGATACTTGCCCCTATTGCTGGTAGAATACTTCGTGGTGTTCTTAGTTGTAATTTTTAAATAATTTTTATTTTCATAAACTATTGGTAGAGTTTGAATTGAATAGACTAGTATACAATAAAGAAGATAATAAAGTAAACTGTTTTGATAAACCTACTCTTAATAACAAAAGCAGAAGACAATCGTAAAAGTATAAATTAACTTTGAGAACAAATAATAATGAGGATTGCACATTTCGATATTATGTCTGGATAATAATTGGCAGTTTAGTATAAGGTAAAATTAAACACAATTTATTCAACTTAATACCAAACTTAATTTTTTTTCATAATATGAGTATAGAATAATGTCATTAATACCCACTATAATTTTGATTTGGCTCATTAACTTGATAAATTAGGTAATCTAGCAGAACGTGAAATGTGATGCCGAGTTAATTGCCAACGCCTCTGAATTACAAATATAAAATTTGTTGTGTATTATCATAAGCAAAGCATTAATTTTAATTTAGCCAGAAAATGATCTTAATATTAAATTAAGAAAATGCGGAGCAATAATTATAAAAAACGAGATTTTCATATCTAATTTAATATCGGTGGGTTTAAACTTCAACCAAAGCAGCTAATCTTATCTATGTAGCCTTTTTTTTTATCGCGTTGCAGAAGTATTGAATTAAATTTACAAATCCTATCCTAATTTCAGTACAGCACGATTCGAGTAAAATACAAGGAAAAAAAGAAATCTCGAAATGGTTACAACTTTTACTCAAGAGATTTTGTTTCGTAACATTTGATAATACATAATTATAATATCCAAAGATGAGCAATCGCCTAATTTATGAGGCCATTGGTATTTATAATGGTATGGCTCAAAATTGATTTCTTGTATGCTATCAAATTCCAGATTACTATCGAAACTTTTTGACGTCATTTAATTTTTGATTTTAATGTTCGGTTTTTCCTACTACTCCAAATGTCTCGACGTGGAAAACTAAAATTGTTAATGCGGAGGGAACTTATAGGTGACAAATGTTTTAATTAGAATATTTAATAGAATAATACGCGGTAAATTTTGCTAGGTGTTAATTGGAGTTTGATTAATGTAGTTAAATTTAATTAACAAAATAAATTTAGTTTATAAACTAGAGAAAATTAATAGAGAAATAAAGCTATGGCAGATTGCACACAACAGTGTCTTAAAAACGGTATTTTAATATTACTTGAATAAACTTTACTAACAACAGCTCAAGCTACACTTAAAAGTGATGTTTCGTGATTGTGTTTCATTAAGTAAACCGTTTAATGATACTTTGTATAAATTATTTCAGTTATCTAATTTTGCAAATTAACCGCAGAAATTAAAAACATGAAGATAATTTTCTTAATAGCTTTTTCTTCTTCTAGCAGTCGACGGGTTTCAGGTTCCTAATCAAATTTAGCTCATAAAAGCTAATAAACAGAGCGGTAATAACTCATTTTTAGGAGAACGAGGAGAAAATAAAAGTTTCTCTATTTTTTCTTATTAAATTCTTGGAAACCGCTAATGCATAATTTGAAAAGCTGTTTGAAATTGCTGGTGCTTTTGTTCACCGAATAAATATTTTAAAACAAACTTTTATATGCAAGCTTCGAAATTAGTTCGACCACACAGAAAATCTATGGTCAACCGCTCGACTAACCTAACTCTTTTTTATTATAGCGTTACATTTATCGGGGCCAAAATTTATGCTACCTATTAAACATTTTTTTTGCAATTTTAATACAAGTTACTTTGTCAGTAAATTCATCAACGTCCCAAAGTAATGTTAATAGGGTAAAATTTGCAAAATAAATTTTATCGAATTAATTATCCAAGTGCAGCACTAATTTTAATTAAATCCTACAAGAGTTTGATAATTTCGAATTACAATAACGTTTCTAAATCCTTTACATTGTAAACGGAATTGCCGCGTGATTACCTACTTTCAGGATACCTACTCTTTATTTATTTTCTCTGGGGAATTTTTCCGTCTTATAGACAGACAATGTAATACTCATCCTACTGTGGGTAAGCTACTTACTAAAAATGTATACTTTTCTTTAATCCAACTTTAATTACTAATCGAAAATACAAATAATCGCTTGGCTAAATACATTTAAAATTTAATTAATTAAAAATTGATTAAAAAATTCCGTTTCGTGAAATAAAAGGATTCCACGCAGGCTAAATTTAAAAAGTATCAATAATAATTAGTAATGCGACGAGATCAAACAACAAAGGTACGAGTAAAATTTCATTATCGCTCCGAAATTTTTAAATTAAATTATACAGTAGTCATAAAATAAATTTATAGGTGAAGACGGCAGCTAAGAAAATTCGTGTTAAGTATCGGGTTACACGCTCGGAAAAGCGTGTATCCATATTTAACTTATAACTTTCTCTCAGGAAACTTGAACAAACTGCCATGCAGCTTGTAGCCACAAAATTTATATAATAAACTGATGAGCTGCAAAAGTGGCGAAACGCGCGTCAAATGATATTTAAAAAAAAACTAAAAGAACAATAGCTGAGCTAAAATGAGCTACCATTATTGTTCATGAATTTCATTCTAGACGAGTTCATTGTTATTTTATCTTATCCATGAAATTCATTTACTTCTGAGCTATTCTTATTATGTAGTTCTTGGTTTGGAGAATACTTTTTAGGTGATTGTTTGGAAACTTCTCCAAAGTACTTTTTCTTTGTGCAAATTACCTTACAAAACATCTTCGTCGGTGTATTCCATAATTTCAATATTTTCATGCATGCTCATTTTTTATTTGTTTTTGATAATCCCGCATATAGTTTGCACTCTGATATTTATTGAAAGTATGCTAAATTACTATTGCAGTTCATAATATTTGTATAATTTCTGCCCAACATTGAGACTTTGAAGAACTTGGCGGCTATTTTAACATTCTAGGTTATGTTTATAATCAGTGGGATATACATGAATCACAATATTAAAACATCGGTAGAATTTTACATAATCATTTATCCCACAAAGAGTAAGAAAAAAAGCAGCCCCCAAAATTGCTTTATCCGGCACTGTCTATACATATACCTATATACATTTTTCGATTTATCAAACAATTTTGATTTTGTGCAGATGTGGTTAATGTTTTAGTTGAATTTTACTGCGGCAAACCCAGCAGATTTCAAATATCAAGTCAAAATTTGTAAACTATTTTTACATCTGGTTAAGTATAACAATTCATAAATTAAATTTTTACACATCCGAGAGTAAGTTGGTATATTGATCACAGAAATCCCGATGTCTTGTAATTTTTTTAAACATTAAATTTAAAAAATGTATAATTCTAAGTTCAACCTCTTCTTTTTAAATATTCTTCAATAATTGAACCCATATATAGCTATGGTAATTTATGATTTTTTTGAATAAATGCAAAATTACTAAAATGTTCATCAATAATTTAAAGTTATTTTTAGCTATGAAGATATTTTAACTAAATTTTTATATGCTGTGATTGACTTTTTTGCGGAAAATCTAATAACTCGAAAACTGTTTATGTTTTTGCGTATTATTCAATGTAGATGATGTAGATCTTTGTTTATATTATTTTAAAAAACCTTTCATTTAAACTTCTGATTTGACTGGCATAATAGCCATTAGTCTTGAGATAATTTCGTACCTAATTAATATTTATGTTGTGATTCGTAAATAAATAAATAAATTAATGTTTTCCAATAAATTTCTGTTATGTTGAAAGTTAATTAAGTTGTATAAATTTGGACAAATTGTATTTTGTTTTTATAGTCAATCAAATAAAAGCGAGTGGTAAAGTAAATAGCTATATTTTATTAAAGTAAGTATTGATGAAATTAGTCACGTATCTATAAACAATATATTTTCTCCAATGTTGATTATTGAGATCACATACAAATATGAATAACTTGAGAACAAACAAAAATCCATTCCCCTTAATCTATCAATCTATATAGATAATCCCGCGAGAAGATGCTCTGATTGAACTTCTCTGTCTCTCGAGATTACTTATGGTTTCGTCTTATTTTGCTTGTTATGTTTTGGTTTCATATGTAAGTACGTCTTTTGAAAACTTGAAAAGGCATACAAATAAGTTGAGATGTTGTATACGTTAAATTAGCGTGTAATTTGATTTCAAATTTTTGTATAACTTTCCTTATTAAATTTACCATTGGTTACAAGTTTTATAATAGAATTTTATGCTGCTAAAGAAAATAAAATAAGTATTTATTTGAGTTAATGATATTGAAAAAGGCGAGGGCTATTATTTAGCTTTAGTATTATTATTTCAGCAAAAAAAGTTAACGTGCAAATGCAGAGTACAGATTATATGCTTTGCTCAATGTTCTTTTCTAGGTTAATTTAATTTTTCACATTCGATAAGATTATTTCTGATTTGGGTTTACAAAACAAACTCCCGATGATTACCTCGATAATTTACATTCACGGAGCTTTAAAATTTTCGAAGTTATACATATTTGATGTGAAATTTGTTCTAGCAGTGGTTGACGAATCAGTTATTTATATGCTATCACTTAACCTTTCAACATAAAGGAAGATCTTAAAATTACATTTTCAATTTGCCATTTCGTCTCGACCGAGGATATTGTTTCTATAATGCAGAATAAATTGATATAAATAATTGAATAATACAGAATGGAGAGACGTTAGTATCTTAATTTGCAGGATTAGGTATATTACCTATTCAAATGGATAAAAATTCCACTTTCGCCGGTATTTTGATTGCATCTAATGAATAATTTTATATCAATTGCACGTAAACTTGAAATAATAAAATGTGAACAAGTTTTCTACACCGAGAAAAAATACGGAACCAATACTGGTTTTTCTAATGATCGCTTTCTAAAAAAAAAGATGTCTATAAAATATAATATAATTGCTATAGATTATACATAACTGAAAAACTGTACCTCTCTAGCTGAAGTTTACTTTCTGTAAGGCAATGACAAACTTAACTTTTACACATATTTTCTATAAACAACATTGCTTAATCTAAGTAAAATCCTAAAAAAAATTAATAGTTTATAAAAAAAACGAAGTTATTGTTTTTTTAAGGACTGCGTTATTTCGCTTAATTGCGAGAGAAAGCGCTATATAAACCTTCTGTTTCATAAAAGCCAACCTTAAAGTTATTAATTTTAAATAGGTATGTAATATAAAAAGTTATATATAATAATTATTCTGCATTCGTCTCGTTTAATGACGTCTTTGTGTACCTGAAACCCGGCATTTTCTGATATTCTGCGACTATACATAATTGAGTAAAATTTAAATGATACAAGAACAAATGGTTAAATTTATCTTAAAATTTAAAAAGACAAGTAGCAATAAAAGTGTTTTGCATGTTTTTATATCCGTACGTAAGTTGCAGTATAATTTATCAGCTAATAAACTTTTCCGTTTTCCTCTTGTAAAAAATAGGCCGAGTAATATTTATGTTTCGCATTTTTAAAATAAATAATGTTTCTTTGTCGGGGTTTACTTTACAACTTGTCGTAGGATTTGTAACTTGTCGTGGGAGAAATGTAGCATTATTTTACGTATTTTCTCATGCTCGTTTTCAAAAATTATTTACCTTCAAGGAGAAATTCACCTTTTCGAATAACAGCTCTATTCTAAGCGGGCTATGTTTTTGTTAGATAATGTATCTAATTAGTTCGCTAGTGTCGAATTAAAATGATCAATTTCACTTAAATAAATGTATTTGTTGTATTGCCGTAATTGAGATAAATCGCAAAGTTAAATCGCTGGATTGCCTATTCTTAAAACACAACAGAAATATTTCACCTCTGTCAGTCTTGTTGGCTTATGTTTTAATTTATAATGTTTGGTTATTATCCTTTACCAAGGAAAGATTTCAAATTAATTAACATAATAAACATGGCTTTGATCAAAATAATGTAGATGTATATTTTTGAAAATCCATTAAAAGCTTAAATTTGATACTTGTTGCTTATACTAAATTAGAATATTATGTAAAATTAATCAAAATTTTGTTGCGTAACTACCCAACCAATGGTTATTATTGTACTACCTTCCGTAATTATTAAAGTCGAAGGATCTTCAGGGAATATTGCACTGTACACATGTAGTACATTGTATATCCGAAACGTGGTTTTTATAAAGTAAGTATGTAAATCATACATACTATGTATACATCTTATGTGGATTTGCAGACATTGCGACGATGTCTGTCAACATGAAACGTTAATAAATGCACTGGGTTTTCGTTGACAAAATTTTTCTTCCGATATTCGTACTATTCCACTTTTGAATTGTTTATAGGACAAGTTCTAAAACCGTGTAACTTTAACGACACGATCCTTTTCCCTTGCCAGATAAAAGTGTTGCGTTTTACCTAAATATTTATGTTGTTTGAATTGCAAACATGAAGTTATTATTATATTATTTCTTCTCAACAACCAATACAATAATGTCGCATAACGTAACTGCATGTAAAAATTCAGAAGTTTTCTTAAACATTTTAACTTTCATATAGAAAATTATTAATTTACCAAACGGTTTGTATATGTGCATATAAACAGCACACCACTGCACTGTTAAAACTGCTAAAGTAAACCTCCGAGACTAAATTTAGACGAAATATAGCGAACAAGTATCACAATTCGTGACTCGACTTACACGTTCTCAAAATAAATGCACCTAAACTAGAAAACTTGAAAACGACATTATTACAATATCTAAACGACAAAATAAAATTGATGCTATTCAGTTTTGCATCGATCACAGTTCAGTTTTGTCGGGTTTTTGTAAATAAGGTTTTGGTTATTTAGTGACGGGCAACTTTATTTTGTTAATATGTATATAATATCAGGGGATAACAAACTATGATTACTTTGCAACTACCTTTGGATCGAAAGTTATCCTTCGGTGCTCAGAGAATTAGTCCTACGTAGTGCCGAATAAATTTTGTTAAATTTCAAAACTAAATTCATAAATTGGGTCGAAGTGAAGAGATTGCATATATCCATATTGACCTTCCCTAGAGTAACTGCGGCAACTATAATATAGTAGCCTCGTGGGAAATACATTTTATTCGTCAAATGTCCATATATACCAGGTATGCAAAATCGGCTTACTTAATGTTCTACTAGTCCTTTGATGTATCGAAATGGGTTCATTTATGTCATCGGCGAGTTGTTACAATCGTACGTCATATAATATACTGAATACACTTCAATTCAAATTATCAGTTTTAAAGGTAATTGGCCCGTAAACTAAACTCTTGAATGTAACGTTATTATGCTAAAACTCGAAATTAAGCTCATAGTTAACTAGTAACCAACTCGGCTATTGTTTAAATTTCATCAAACTTTTAAAGCCCTACTACACTAAAGCATCTTGTATCAATTCCGTTGGCGATATAAATTTTGATCCTTTCTTAATTCAAATTTAAACGCAATTAATTGAAAAGATTCGCACTCGATCTGCCAGCTATGGTAGACCAAAATTTGCTATATCTGCATCTCTCCGTTACAGCGCAACGGAGTCATTGAGCTTTTTAAAAATTGAACTTGAAAAAATAATGAAGGCGAACTTTGTACCCTGATGAAGTTTCAACAACGCATAGACTATAATATTAATGCCCGGTTTCACAAAGGTAATTCAAAATTTAATCTATGTTTAAAATAATACAATAATTAAAATGCATTGTTGTAAAATTTTAATCAGAGATTATATTTTAACTCACTTTTGCGAAAGACGACATAAATTAATTTAGTAGCATTTGGTGAATTATACAAACATAGGTAAACACTTTTGCTTTGCTGTCTGTTAATATAATGTTGAATGCAGTTGCAAGAGAGAGTTTGCATAGTCCAAGTGCATTTACCTTAAAAGCAAAAGTTGTTTTGTAACCAAAATTATTTTAAGAAATTTTAGCAAGCGTAGACAATTCCAATAGCTAAAATTTCTATTTTAATACAAACATTATTATTGATGTTAAATTTAATTTATTAGCTTAATTCTGTTTTCGCATCTAATTGATAAGCTTTTAAACAAGTTCTGATTGAAGTGACAAGCCACACGCTAGACTATTATTATATTGTATACCGTATTGGAAGTTTTCTTTCCACTAATTGAATTCGGTGTCAAGGCCGCTTTAACATCGAGCATATATATTAATAATGTTTAATGACATAATATCATAAAAATTAGACTTGAAAAATAGTAAACATGTCATCAAACTATGAGAAGATGTCTTACAACTTAAAACATAACTTTCGAACTGGAACTGTTATCTAAAGCAGTGATTCTCAACGGGGCCATATAAGCCGTCCGCTCCAGTGGGTCATGCCCAAGTAACATTTCAATCCTGGTAATTACCTGCAAAATCAAAATGTACCTGGCCGCCCTGTGGCAGGCCTGGCTGATACCAAATAAATAATAATTGACAGGTTATTTAGCTATACCTGGGAATACCCTGCGCTTGGCCTGGCACAAGGCAAATGCAGGTTATTTTACTGTACCTGAGAATTACCTGCGTTTATTGCTGGATTTAGCTTGCGCTTGGCCTGGCTCAAGTCAAAATGCAGGTTGTTCTGCCGTACCTGAGAAATACTTGCACTTATTGCTGCGTTTAGCCTGCGCTTGCCCTGGCTCGTAAGTTGCAGCTTATCAAAAATTGTCAAAACACTTGACCAAATTGGGCACGTGTGTACATGCAGTAGGTAAATTTTATAACTGTGCTAAATTTGCAAAATTGCGCACTAAAATAGTATTTACAATTTACGAATATTTTATAAATAATAGCAAATATTTAATTTTGGATAAGTGAACGGGATAAAATTCAATTTAGAATTGTTTATTTAATTTTTTTGACGAAAATGATTCAATTGAACCGCATTTTTAATTTAAAATTGCCAGTTTTTCAAATTTTACAATGAATAATTAAGAAAAAAATTTAAGTAATTTGGAAATAACATAATATTTTAAAGTTATTTTTTGTCAGAGGTGACAAAGAAATAATTATAATAGTATTAGAATTACATCTTAATAACAAGGTAATTTCAATAACAGGTATAATATTAATATTACTTTGTAACAGGGTAGAACCAGAAATATTTGAAAAATACGTTAGAAATCAAAGAACAGCGGGGGGGGGGGGGAGTGCAAAATTTGTTTTTAAGGAAAACTTGCAGAAATATTAATAGTAATAAGTTAATAGAGAATTTATCACGGCGAAGATTAAAATAGCTTTATATCGCATTATCACGAAAGATTCTCGAATAATTTTACTATATTTTTTCAAATTTTTATTAAAAACTTAATTTTTTTGTGAAACCCCCCTTTTTTTAAATTTCATTAATCTGTTAATATTTATTATAATTATAATATTATAAGGTACCACTTTCCTTTCAGGGCCCGGCGCGGTGCCCCCCCTTTAGTTCGCCACTGATCCCTATGAATATTCATGAGCGCTAGACCGTTTTACCTTCTTTCATTTGTAGAATTTCTCTAATAAGTTTTTATTCGATGTAATTTCGAAAAACTTCTCTCGGCAGTTGCTGTAGTCACTGGTAATATTAATCTTAACAGCAGAACAGCTACTTTGTTTACAGTTCATGGTTTTTGTATTAAATTAATTCCATGCCTTTCATGTAAAAATGGATAAATAGGGTTGATCTATAAGCCGACTTAAATAAAATACGGCAAATATATTTGGAAAAAAACTTTTCCCAATTTCAAAATAGAATACCTATATTTCATTTTCGAAATTCAAAATTTTCACGTTTAAAAATTCTTTTTCCTGAACATTTCGGGGGGGGGGCACGTGCCCCCAAGAACTCCCCCCTGGCTACGGGCCTCCTGATGTCTATTATATTTCCATCAAACCATTTCAATTTTTTAATACTACTATGTTTTAAATTGTAATTTGCCATTATTCAAAACGATCAAGTAATCTAATTATGAATGTACTTAAACCTGAAAATATAATTTAATTTAAGATTTTACGATATTATAAATTATAATTTATCATAAAAGATGGTATTCTTATATAGTACTATTTCTAAATTTGTAATTGGTAACTTGTTTAAAAAATTATGTGATTATAATCATAATATTATAAGTTATTAATTTTTTTCCACAACAAAGATATATTATCATTTTTTGACGTTGAAGAATGTGACACCTCGTATATGCATATTTGACGAAAATAACTTTAATCACCGTAACTAAGGAAAATTCCTAATGCAATAATTTAGATAAAAGAGATTTGTACCCAGTAACACCTGCGAAAACCCTTATGTGAAAAGTAGTGAAGTTCATATTGTTAAAAATTAATAAAAATAAAATTTAATAACTATAAATAAAAAATATCCAAATATGAAATATTAATGTAGTGGAAACGGATAAAGTGTTTTCAATTGGTCAATTAATTCAAAAATAAGAAAAAATATAATTTTATATCACTAATATTATGATAATAAAATAAATTAAAAAATTTTGTTTTTATCACTCAATTTTTTAAATATGTTTTTGGGTTTTCCTGTAAAATTCATACACATGTGATTCTTCAACGACGTCGACGATATCAATCACCAATAATTAAAGTATTACAACCAAACGTGATGGCTCAGTGGTCAATGTACAAGTTATTCTTAATCTACGAAAAATAGGTTCGGGTTCGATCCCCAGTGAAGGTAAGATTAAAAAAAAAATTATATTTTCAGATTCCATTTCAAGAGGCACCTCAAGGAGATACAAGATGACCGATATCAAACAAATAATATTAAGAAAATCGTAAAATATTGTGAGAATTGTAACATAACAAAAAATTTAATAATAATTAATTAATAAAATATAATTCTAAAAATAAATTTAAAAATGAAAAAAAGGTTAAAAATTAGAGAAATTAAATTTTTTCATTCAATGAAATTTATTTACCATAAATTTAAAAATTATTTAATTAATTAATCAATAATTATTTTTTTATACAATATAATTTTTTGACACGTGGTTATCAAAACCGTTGCAGGCTTTTTTACCTGCCCCAGGGTTGCCTCAAGCCATTACCTGGCTTGCAATGGGTTTAGTACAGGTTTGCGCCAGCACCTGCTTGCTTTCAACCAAGCTTGTCGCAGGCCTGCCACAGGTAAATTCATGCGCCATTTTCCTCAGACAGCACCTGTGGCAGACTTGCCTCAGCCCTGCCACAGGAGCAGGTCCTGGCTGAGTTTTCACTGACAGGCAATTGTCAGGCATTTACCAGGTCAAAATGTTGCTTGGGTGGTATATTTCTTGAAGATTCCGAGTTGGAAATAGAATATTAGGGGGCCTGAAAGTGTTGAACTCAAAAAGTTTGCTAGCTTCCAAATTAAAATGATAATATTTTAACTACACAAATTATTATTGAGATTTAAAGGGGGGGGGGGGCTAAAATTAAATTTAAGAATGGGTTAAAAGTAGAAAAAAGAAACAAGGATTTAAGATATAAACCAATTTTTAATAAAAATTTAAAAATTGTTTAAAAATCCAATCGCAGTTTTATCAAAGAAAATATAAATTTTTGAATTTCGAAACTTATTAAAATTCTCGGTTATAAACTTTGGAAAGCATCGCTTGAACGGTCGGGAATATTTGATATTACCGTATATTACAGCGAAAATGATGTAAAATGATATTATTTTATATAAATGGTAACGCGGGTCCTCCTCATTCAACGTGTTTCGTTGCTAATGATGTACTAGACTAGAAAGAGATCCATACATATTACCAGCTACGGATGAACTTGACAACGAATATTACATTGTTATAATTTGAAATTTTAACTGGGAAAATCCATTTTTAACGTAATTTGATATCAGTGTATCATTAAATTGGCAAATAAAATAATATTATGTAGTATAAAATGTTGTGTTTTGTTGGAAATCCACCATCCATTTAATTGTGTTCAACGGTGCAAGAACATCTTGATTGATCGGCAGGACCTGTTATTCTTTATCTCTCTAGAGCATCTTGTAATCCAGGTTTGTTGGGGTTGTATCACGTCGACTTATCTCTAATATTTCTTTGTGATATTCCAACAATTCTTTAACGAACGGCATACAATAAAGATGAATTTTATTTTCACTTACTATTAAAAACTATGAAAATTAATTATTTTAATTTTTTAATTCGACGAAAATAAATCTCATAATTTTAATATTAGCATGCCTTTTTATTTTAATGATTCGTGTTAATTAGTACCAGTTAGCTTGAGTTACTTGAAAATATTTTTAATTAAATCAAAGCTTCTTTTATAACTTCTAATTTATTTGATTAACTTATTCACCACCGCTACCATTCTTTTTACGCATTTTTATGTTTTAATGAGAGTCACCTTAGTTTCGACTAAAAACACTTTGATGTTAACTTGAATTGTACTTTAATTGTATTAAGTTATTCGTGTGTTTGGAACAAATTAATATACAAAACGTGAAGAAAAAACATAACAAGGGGCTTTAATGAATTTTTAATTTACAGTGTAAGCGATAACAGATTCTTGCAGATTAAATTCATAAGTAATATTTTTTTATTTTATTCTTATTTTATAATGTTCGCACTCGGAGTTAACACACATTTACTTTCATTACAAAGTTGCATATTGCCATGGAAACACTGTTTATTTTTTACTCAAGTTTCTTGGGATTTAAATTTACGTTAAATCCCTTGGGATTTAAAGTGACACTTTGGTCTTATAAAAATAGTCTAAAGTAACAGTTTAAGTGAGTAATAATAGTATTTTCACTTTGAATTTTGAATTTGGCACGACATGAAGGGAATTGGATTACCAATGTTTAGATTGGCACAAAATTTTACCAATCGCAAATCAGACCGAGATTTTCCACGGAATTTTTATTTACCCATTTGTAATTCATTAAAATACCAAGATTAGTTTTATTCTTGTTTTTGTGGAAAAAAATTGTAGTTTATACATCTTATACCTACAAAATATATCGACCAGTTTTTTTTAAATACCAAAAGGTATCGTATAACATTAATTTTTTAAGTGAAAATGCGTTCAATAAATAAATTCCTACTCTTCAGCAATAAAATTTTAAATATTTTATTTAACGACGTTTTCTTGATATAACTTTAAAGTATTGAGGACATTAGAGCACTGCAACGTAATACTACCTCATTTTTTATTTTTTTATATTAATTAAAGACACAATTTTTCGAATTGCTTTAATTTCTCTAACATAAGCGCGAACGATCTTAAATTTTTCTAAGACTTCTTTTAGTAAGAGCAATTAGAAAAAGTAAGCTTAAAAATGGGTTCAGAAATGTGTACTTACCGGGTACATTTATGTTGGAGCTGTGATAACCGCTAAAAGGCGCGATACTAGCGAAGCAGAGATAAGCAAAACGTTGCAGTTTTATGTGACTGTTTATGTTGAAGCAGCGCGCAAGCCGATGTTAATTCATAGAACAACAATTAGAGCTAAAAAAATTTCTTCGCTCTTATCACTTATCACAGCTCCAACATAAACGTACCCGTTAAAAGTTAGACTATCGAGTATTCAAAAAGATAATATTACACCGACTTTGAATAACTTACATCGTATAGCTAATGTTTTCAATTCATTATTTACAAAATTTAACATTTAATAGTACCTACTTACATTATTTGCAGTGCATGTAATGACAAATTGTTTCTAAATTCTCATAGTATATTGGATATTCGAAAGATTGCTCGTATAAAGCAGAGCGTCCAATAACGAAACATTTTCGGATAGAGCTTTGTATACTATTTTATCGGTAAGCGAAAAAAATGAAATGTTATGACACAATTATTCACAATTTTTAATAATAACATTACGAAAAAAATATTTAAGTAACACGCGTATTACGTATTGCTGCTCCTGGTCTATTGGAATTTTTATGGTGCGTGAACTTAGGGTTCAAATTATAGATGAACTTAGGGAAATACGTCATCAGGGCTACTAACAATTCCTTAAAGTGTTGATTACATGTTGTATTCGTTCGTATTTTGTCGTCCCAAATTTTAATTATAATACATGAACTTTATTTAAATGGGGCCTATCATTCATTCTAAAATTTATTTCCTCACCAGACGACCTCGATGGTAATAAGTGCTTTACCATCGCGGTCGCATTTTCTTGCAGGGTTTATTAATGCTTCAGTTTCCGAACGTCTTGTTCGGAACGGATCGCTTTCTCTATGTTTTCCGATAAAAATATATTAGAAAAATAAACAATTTAACAATATTCTTTTTGCGTTTTAGTTAGCATGAAATTAAAAATTTAAATATTATTAGATCAAATTTGATTATTTGTTAAAAAGAAAAGATTTCAACACACTACTTTTGAAAAACCAGTTGAATTAATTTAACAAGATCAAACAATCTCGATGCATCTTTATTTAAATTTTCTACTATGCATAAAATATAGGAGTGTTATAAACCATATTGGGTTTTTATTTTAATATTACTTTTTAAATTTTCTTTTGCAAAGGTTATATTGACAATTTTTAAATATTTCAAAAGAAATTATTCGGATATATCGTAATTCTGCTTTAACTTTGAAGTTTTAACTTCTTCAATTCAACTACATGCCTAGATTTTTGTAAATATTATTGATGAAAAATAAGGGTATTCTGTAATTATTTACATTTAATATATTAATATTTCGAACAAAAACTTATAAAATTTGTTATATTTCACTTGAAGTAGATACATAATGTACCTACTATCTTGCTATATTAGCCCTACAAAAAAGGGCAAACTGCCGATCAAAACGATTTTTTTTTAAAAGGAATATAGAAAATTTAAAAGTTCTACCAGTAACATTGCTAAAAAAATACCATAGAAAAAGCCCGGTATACTTGGTCGGGAATCGAACCCACGACTACAACAACACTATAACTGACTATTTGACTATTTAAACTACAAGCCGACGCATTTTAAAATCAACGTACTATTTACTGTTTTTAAGCAAAAATAAGGAAAAACTACTGATCTTTATATATTTGCATGTTGTACAATTTTTTTAATACTAGATATTAGAATGTTCGACTGTTCTAATTTCAAATGATATTTTATAAATCGTTTAAAAGCAGTTCAAAGTTTTTTTCTTCAAATTTTAGGTTTTTCAATGTTTTGTTTGCGAAATATCGACAAGCTCCAGTTTTCACACGTCCTAAAGTTAGCGACGAATATGATATTATAATATACGGTGACCTGATGAAATTATAGCGGACCACTTTAAATTTACAAAATATTACAACAAAGGCGTAAAATTTGAATGTCATATTTATATACATACATATTTATTTATGCATATTAGTTATACATTTTCTACGGCAGCTTTTCCTAGCACAATAAATTAGCAATTTCAAATGTTTATTAGTTTTTTTGAAAATACTGTGTATTTAATATAATAATAGTAGAATATTATGTAGTACATACCTAATAATGCCTGTTTGAAACCTCAATTATTGATAATAATCTACCATTTTCAATTTAAGCTAAATTTTAATTTTAATAACTATTGTTGATTTCAATAAATAGGTTATTGTTACAGGTAATATTATTATACCAAGTGGAAATAGCTTTTCTACAAAGCTGACTGCATTGATTATTATCGTTATTGTATTATTATGGACATTAAAAAATTTTTGTTTCAAGTTTAAACTCAGTATACAAACTCCAATAATTAAGGTTTGATTAATTTTGGAGCTATATCCCAAGCATTTTGTTGGCGTTATTTTTTAAAAGTTAGAAATATTAAATTTGTATGTTGCTTTGCACGTGTGACGAGTTTTATAAATTTTCTAGCAGAACAGTCAGTCGACTTGTACGCTATAACTTAAAAACTACGAGCACTTTTTCTATCCTACCAATATTATCCAGTTATTAGCTTTTTCTTTAATTTAGAAGCCAAATTTCGCCTCTGGCGATGCAATAGTTTTGAAAATTGTATATTAATTAATGGATTCTCGGTTCGCAATGTTTTTGTGCCAACCTTTATACCTCAGAAATACAGCCCAACAAGAATTTTTGGCTGTTGTTTTTTCGAAATTGCCTTCCAGATATTTAACATTTCGTGTAATCAATCCTGCCATTTACTTAGTAGTATATTATATTATTTTCACAATCCACATTATATGATTGTGGCTTGGAAAATTAAATTATCCTTCTAGATTTAATTAAGAAATCTGTGTCAGTTTGCTTCAATGGTCGAGAAGACACATCCAACTATACTATTCAATGAAGCTGGAAATCTGGCGACCAATGGGTTTAGTTCAGCACTTCGTTCATAACTAGAATTGCAGTGTTTGATTTTCATCGGCTTTGACATTAGCAGATAGCAACATCTTCTGAAGTTTTTCCATAATAAGAATAAAATTTCAATTATTTATTTATTAATGAATTTCCATATTTTAAGTTTCTGTGAGCTTTTTAAATGGTATTAGTAATTAAATTCACGTGAGCTTCAAGCACTGAATACACGCAAATTGTTTAAAATGTTTTGGTGTAGAATTCACATTCTATTATGCCTTCAATAAATATTTATTAATTTAAAAATCTCGATTAAATTAGGTGTTTTAATGAAATATTTCGTTTTCGCATTTTTGTAATATTTACAACATATTATTATGTATTTGATTGCTTCTTAATAATCAGAATTAAAAAAAATTGAAACACTCGATATTTATCTAAATCAAGCTAACTAAGTTTTAAGAACTTGATTAGCAGTATAACCCCTTTATCTTAAGTAGATACACAATATATAAGCATTATCGCTTTAAATTCAGTAGGAACTACTACATTATTTCTTGTTAAAGGTGTAAGTTTGTTTATTTTTTGATTTATTTATCTTATTTCCCCATTGACTTAACCTAATGTTAAGTCAAAATTTAATCAAGTTATCTTGTGTTTTTCATTGAGACGAAAAACTGATCCGATTGATCTACCTAGTTAATTTTTCAAGTTACTTCCAGACTTCGCTACGTAAACAAAGATAAAATTTACAATTTCCCTTTTTCTCTTTTTCCTCACTTACCGAATTAAAATATTGATGCAGTATCCGAGACCGCACTTTCTTTCATGCCAAAATTCAACTTTAGGGCAATAGTGCTTTGTTAGATAGCTGTGTACTAGGACTATAATGAATAATATAGCAGGAAAAAAACATTATTTATTTTATTGGCTTTATATAACTTTGCAACCATTCTAAAGTAAACATAAAATTTTAAGAGATCCAAGACGAAGCAACAAGAAATCTGATTCGTAAACCAACAAAAATGTATTTTTTATTTTATAATTTAAAATTCTTTAGATCTACTTTATATCTTGTAAAATTATTTTTAAGAAAAAATCATGTGATCGCTTTGGAAAATATCATAATTTCTATTAGGTACTATACTTTTGCTGGTTTACCGTTAATGTGTTAAGTTTTATCATAAATCCGTTATCTTAGGCGCATTAAAATATTTTACGTCGGAAATGTTAGGACTGATCGCATTAAACGCTAATGATTGTTTTATAGAATAGTTTTACAATTTGGATATCATTATAACTGTATGTGGCGTAACTATGTCTTTTATAATATACTTCCTTTGGCTTGTTTTTAACAAAGTTACTTTTTGTCGGTGGTGGCTTTGAAGTTGGCGTATCCATTTCACTTCTTAAGCTCATCTCGTACAACAATGACTTCCGTATAAATAAAATAACTCTGTTTATTTTCACTTAACATACAAACATTAATCATACTTAATATTAATACGATAAATTATTAATTGCAATATAATAAATAATTCCTGCAAGGGTTAATACAGCGCTAGATTGAATATAATTTTTCAGATTGAATGGATTAATTTATTGATCGTTTGTATGACAAATTACCGAAAAACTAATAACTGGTTACTAGTTATTGCGTTTGTAATTGAATTGAGACTAATTTATTTGAGCTTCCTGATATGTAAAAGCTTTTACTAAAACCGCATTCCTGCTGTGAACTAAATATATTGGAATAAATGTTGGTTAAGTATATCTGAAATTGCAAATTATATCAAACTTCCGAATTACTTGTATCTTCTGCGATGTGTTTTATTAATTAAATCACAACGTATACTTACAATAATTATAATAACAAGTAAAGAACCGATACGTTCATATACAGGGTATTCAACTTTTAGCGAATTGAAAGTTGATTACTGATACTAATATATTTGATTCGGATCCAAAATCACTAATTTTTTTATAATTACCCCCCCCCCCGTGACCTGCTTTGTGCAGATTGATCAGCTTCAAAATATTTTGAATTTGAAAATTGTATACACAAAATTCGATCTATCCCAGTGACTGAAAACTTTTGTAGTTTTGATATTACTACGATTAAAATTTCAAATAATTTATTAAAATATGTTTAAGCTCGACAAAATCATAGACAAGACAAAAAATGCAGTATAAAAATTGTTTTCTAAATTAATAAATTTGTTCTTCATGCAATACATAAATTCTTAACGAATGTATTTTACCCTTTGGAAAAATTTTAAAATAAATTTATGGATTTTTGAATTAACTAGTTAATTAAATAATCAAAATCAAATTATTTTTATAAATAATTTAATTTGTTTTACATGGAAGCCATATGAAGGAATAAATGCAATGAAACTTTTGTAAATAATTCTCGAACTCTTAGATTTTAATTTCATTTGTACCAATTTAATTTTAAAAATTGTGGCAATATTGGCCACGTTCAGCCGGTGCCAATCGTTGAGTTACATCATAAAGCACTGGGTTTCGATTGGTTCAATTGAACCAATTATGGAAATTGGACCAATCAGAACTCAGTGCTTAACGCTTGGTACCGGCTAAATGTGGCCAATATTTGGTACAATTAATACTATTATTCTCAGTTCACATTTCATGAGAGTCGGTCCTGTAGACCAAGTTTCTATAGCGTCCAATATAATCGGTGTTGTTTTTCGTAAAAATTTGATTTAAAACTGTGTAATTTTCATTGTACATATTTTTAACGTTAACTGAGATTCCATGGTTAAGGAATGGTAAATAGTTTTAAAAATAACTCCCTAGCTACATAATTATTATTACTTTATATGTTTTTCTAAAGCTAATTAAATAAGTTGTTGGGTTTTAAACTCGGTTTTTACCAAAAATATTGAAATGTATTATATACTTCGGGTTAATTCTTTTTGTTTAGTGTTTATTTAAAAAAATGTTGTTGACTTGTTTTCAAAAAATAGGCTTGATCGTTTGAATGTATAAAAATGAAAAATCGATAGGCTATTCCGTCTATCGCACTATAATTAACTAAATTAGTTAAATTTTCCAATAAATATAGCACATTTCAAAATATTTGATCAAGTGGAACAATAGCAAATGGATATTTTAGAAACGAAAAATATAGGGTGTTCCATTTATATAATAATAACTAAAATGTTGTTTTAATTTTTCCAAATAAATAAAAATTATTCGGGATTCTGTAATCCATTTTTGATGTATTGTGGCTACAATAATTATGATTATTCTAGAACTATTGGGAAATACTAGTTCAGATATCCACGGGATTGCAACCTTGACGTCTTTCATTACAGTGAACTTATAAGCAAAAAAAAACTCGCACCAATTGCCAAATACTATTTTGTCCAAGTGGACCATGCTGTATATAGAGATGATTTCTTACTCGTCCTTTGTCTGAAGGTTACATTATCACAATAAACCTCAAATATTTCTTGAGAAATTTTTCGATGTGCTGGATGTACAAAATTTTATCGTAATATGAAATAATTATAGTTTACACCTGAGACTCAATTAAAGCGGCAAATTTATTTCATATTAAATTGCTTTTAGAATAATTAAATTATTTGTTATGGCAATCCTGCTGTGCATAGCCAGTGTATTTAGAATGTCAGAAGATATTGTCTATTACGGCATGTCAACACAATACTAAGGTTTTCCATCTATTTTACATAATAAATTGGACTTACACTACACATTCTATTAAATTCGATATTACTTGTATGCTATAAATGTTTTGTTTACCAATCTATAGTAGGTATTGTAAGTATCTATCAGAGAAAAGCCTCTTTAGAATCATTGATATATTATTGGTAACTATGAATGCGTTAGGCCGCTGTCCTGGATTGACATGGGAGCACTCCAGGGGTCATGAAAATAGGATTATTTAAGGACAGAACTTGACCAGGCTTTCTCATTTCCTAGAGAAAGTACGTTTAATCTCATTTATATTTTAAAATCAGGTATAGATTGTAAGATTTTCCAGGTGGATATCGTCATTAAATTTGAAATAAAACCAATTAAATATTGCTCGCGTTCTTTGTTTCCAACATTTTTTACATCACTTACAGCGTCGCTATACGTTACATTAGTTTTAGAAGGATTCTTTTAATAAAATTTTATACGAGTTAACCTTTTTATTTAGCTCTTGTGAAGTTGAACCAAAATCGATCAGATCCGGACTGAATAAGGATTTATTAGGGGTTTTTCTCAATTTCGCTAATGACTACACGTTTTATGTGTTTCTACACTTGCTGAATTTTTAATCTTTCTTGACGTTTATATTTTATGGAACCAAATTTTATCCAAGTCATTTTAAAAGTTTAATATAACTTGGTCAATTTTTTAAAATTTATTTCACGCACACTTTTGTAATTATTATAAACCCCTTATTAATTTAATACATTTAAAGACCAATTTAACTGTTATTTATTCTATAATAATTAAGAATTCAACATTATAATGTGAAAGTTTTAATTACTATCATTAAAACTGTTCATTACCAAATTATAATCCGATAGGTGCTGGTTTCGTGGTAAAACTAGTTTAAAAGGTGGACGACAGAACACGCGTAATGTTATAATCAGAATTGAATATGCGTAACTTGAACTTCTTTCGTTATTCTATGAATTTTAGACTAGCGCTGGATTCATATACGAATTTGCACCACTTTCCCGTTTTTATGACGCTATACAATTATCGATTTTGTGCGGTAAACATGATGTAAAAAATTACGGTACAAATTAAATTTACAACAAATTTTCTGCAGTTCTTTTTATGAAAAATTCAATCCAAATGTAAGGGTTCCTCGTCCATTATCAAAATATATGTCCGTAAGTTATGGGCACCAAAAATATATAAATACTAATCTCCCTTCTATTTTTGCAAAGTTTTAAGATCAGAAAGGTATATAACGACACTGAGGAGACGAAACTTGGCGTAAAAACTCATTTAAATATTTAAACATGGAGACTCATGCGTAACGATTGGATAGGGAATAACATCGAACTTACTGCAAAACTTGGAAACTTGATAACTTTCGTAAGACGAAGACAAAACAAAGACTTTAAATATTAATATAGTCATGCATATCAAAATAAAAATGTCCAAAATACTTGTACTTAAGTTATCTTGGCAATTCTCAAAATTAAGTTACATCCAGTAACTTGGAAAATTTTGTCGCATAAAATCTATATTCACGCTTACATTATAGCGAAAAAAATCAAATTAAACTTACGGTTATGTGGGGTGCGTGTTTTCAAGTTTTCTGCGAGTGAGTGGAGCAAATTTTCTTTAATATGCATACTTACTTTTAGTATTCCAAGTATTGTTAACTCAAATTCTTTTCTTTATATAATTTAGTTTATCCTAAATTAATATTAGCCCCTGTTATATACAATTTTGTTTGCATCTCATAAATAATATAGTAAATCAATTAAGAAGGATCTTACGGATCATATAATTTGAGCTATTATAGAATAGCCATGTTTCGATCTTACGATTTTGGTATGAAAACATTTATTCAATGCTAAATTTACCTTTAATGGTATTTATTATAGTTTTATGTTGTTTATGTAGTAGCTTTCTTCCACATTTTTCAATTTTCTGCAAAGTGGTAGTCAAAAAAATTATTTATTTTTGTTCATAAATTTATTTACTTTTAAATATAGCGTATAAAATGGAAGTAAAGATAAACAGTAAATTAAAAATGTATTTTTAAATTTTACTAATTTAAATAACCAAACAGATACATCTGCATTAAATACATCTCATTTAGTTTAACCATCCAGTCAACAGTAGGAATATCTTGAAATTTTATTGTATTAGAATATTATAGCAAATAAATGTATAAAATTTATTACTAACGGGATTTCCCCTATAACTTATACTTAATAATGTTCTTTTAATTAGACCGTGTATGTTCGTTCATTCGTGTAACCATCACTATCAGTGGCGCCGGAAGAGTCAAATATAGAGGGGGGCAAAGTATTCAATTCTGTTAGGCTTTATGATTTTAAAGAAAAATTCTAATATTTTACGAGCGCTAGCTAGATAGAAACAAAAAATTTAAGTTTCTAGGGGGGGGCAAGTGCCCTGCTTTGCCCCTATATTCCGGCGCCTATGATCACTATTATAATAGAATCTGGTTTGTGATTATTACAATTAAGGTTATTAGAATTGGACGGGAGTTCGAGAAATTTTAAAGTAAAAGAAAGAGTAGTTTTCATTTGTCGACATGAAATGTTCAAGAAACCTATTTAACGTAACGATGGCGAGGACTGTGGGATCATTTAGGAATACAGTTATACCTTTATTGCTTGGTGCTCGTAATCGTACTTACCAATTAAAATCTTGATGTTTTCTATAATACCTCTCATACGAGACGAGTCAAAATCACAAACCTCCAATAAAAATTCTGAAGAGTTTGTATGATTCACGATCGCATAAGAGGCTTTATCATCTGAACTTACCCCAAGATCACGAGATTAAATGGACGTATATGATTTTTTACTTGTTTTTAATAACGGAAATCGTGCAAACCACTTGGAAAAATTTAAGATTTCCTTGGGGGAAGTTACAGAAAGACAAATAAACATGCATTTCTGATGAAAATGCTGTGGTATGTGGACCTTCGGCAATAAATCAGTTTATCGCCTAATCAGGTTCTTATTGTAATAATTATCATCTTGATGTAGTGAAATTAAAGAAAGATTTAACAATTTAATAATCTAACTTAAATTAATTAACACGATTGCAAATTCAAATTTTTTTCACATTTTAATTAGTATTGGGGTGAAGGCGACGAGGGAAGATGTCTCTGGGAATTACAACTTCAATAAGGGCAAAGCTCACCTTCATCCCTAATCCTAATTTATTATATTTTAAAAAAATGAATACAAATAACGAATGGACGGACACAAAAGTTGTTTTTAAAATCAAGCGCAGCAGATTCGCATCGTTTTAAATTGGGGAAAGAATTAATTAAGTATTTTTATGTTCACTTTGTATTTAAATCACGCAATTGATGGTAAAAGTAGCTCGCAATAATAAATTGCATTTGCAAGTTTAACTGTAATTTTGTAAGCGTATACATACTGATTTACTGTTAGTGATCATTCTAAAAATAATAAAAAAATAAACGACATTTTTTCATTTTACAATGCACAATTTTGCAATTCATCTAAAAATACAATACAGCCAAAGTATTTTTAAAAATTTTAAGTGGAACAATACATGTAGGTATATTGTAATACATTTGTACGTTTCAGCTAGATTTTTATTTCTCTTGTTTAATTTTATGTTATACTGTATAGTGGATTGTTATTCCCGAAGGAGTAATTGAGCCAAACCTCACAGGGCTTACGAGAGCTATTCGCTTCGGCTTATGATCTTTATGAAATATTAAAAATATAACTTTTTGTATGCTTCACTAAGCAACTGGCAAGAATTTTCATCCTTGATTAATACATTATATTACAAATTTTTTCTTTTAGAAAATTAGAGGGTTGGGCTTTTCTTTGACGAAAAATTGTATTTGATTATATAAATCTACGGCAATTTGGCAAATAAAAGCGTTTTTTATTATCGACATTACAGCAAAAAAAAGTTAAAAACAAAGATAAAGGTCCGACTATTTTAAAGGAATTTCTTAGTTATTTCTGCTCAAACATCCACTTTCTATCTGTTTTCTTCATTTTTTTATTAAATATATTTCAAACTTGAAAAATTGCAACGAATTCCTCTATATCAGAAATTTTGATAAATTGGTGTGATCGTTATTTTTGTTAAATTTATTTAATAAAACATGTTTTTCAAGGTAAATTTCAAAATAATAATAACGTTGTTATTCCTTGGTACTTTTTATAATTTCCACATTGCTCCAGATGGAATTATTTTATAACAAACTATTATTTTTTAATGCATTGTATAATATGATTGTCTTTTGTTTTTTCCTGGACAATTCAGGTACTGTTTTTTTTATAATACCTTGAATAAAAAAACAGTTGTCTTTGTACGTCAGCCATACTAGATTAATACATACATAATTTCAAGGTTAATTTTGTACAATTAACAGTACCTACAGTTAATATTAAAATATTATAATCACCTCTAGATAATTTATACTCATATCATAAATAATATATTGAACAGTATTATTAAAAATGTAGTATTATGAAAATATAAATTGTATAGATAATAATATGTCAAATAAATCATTGATTATAAAAAGGTGCTATACTGGTACATACATATATTATGTAGTAGGTATACAATGCTACTATACTTTATAACAAATAGTATATACTATTCATTATAATTATACTTTAATATGTTAAAGTATAATAAAGTATAAGTATAAAGTCGAGATTAAAGAATATGCATAGTAGGAGCACAAAATAGATATTTCGAAGATAGAACAGATGTAAATAATAGTATAATCTAAACAAACAAAGAAAATATCAAACTTACATTATTTTTTGTTTTAGTCTTGATCGAGAGCAACCATTCTCATTTCAAATTGGCGTAGGGCAAGTAATCAAAGGATGGGATCAAGGATTACTGGACATGTGTGTAGGAGAAAAACGGAAACTTACCATTCCACCGTCTCTTGGATACGGCGACCGTGGAGCGGGTAACGTAATTCCAGGCGGTGCCACCCTTAAATTTGATGTAGAACTTATGACTATTGGTGATTCGCCACCAACTACGAATGTATTCAAGGAAATTGATGCCGACAAAGATAACATGCTCAGCAGAGAAGAAGTAATAGTATAATCCTGTTGTATTGTAAACAATATATTAAATTTTTATTTTTTTAGGTAAGCGAGTACTTAAAAAAACAAATGATCGCTGCTGACGGCGAAACTCAGAGCGAAGAAGTTAAAAGTATGATTGCGGATCACGATAAATTAGTAGAAGAAATTTTCCAACATGAAGACAAAGACAAAAATGGTTTTATATCACACTCGGAATTTTCGGGTCCTAAACACGACGAACTTTAATTGTAGCTTAATAAAATTGACTGATTTCAGTTTAAAATGCAAACTGTTTGATTTTAACTATCATAAATAAATTATTTTAGCGAATACCTACATTTGTTAACAAATTTGTATCTACCGTAAGTGCGTCAGTGTGCATTTTAAACTATAGGATTTTTTACGATTTTCTAAACAAACTTGAGTAAGAACATGTAAATGTATTTAATTGAGCTATGTTACTTTTGGAGTCGGGTTGTGAAAATGTAATAAATTTTATTCATAATAATTTAAATTAGTAAATTACTTTGATATGGATATGATTCATTACCATAATTGCCTCGTTATGTATACCTATGTTAATATTCAATTTATTTCTATTTTTGTACAATTTTATACATAAGTTGTTCATATTAATTATAAATTCCACTTTACGGCATTATATGCAATTAAGTTTATACGAAAATCTGTTATTGCAGTTAATTAATAAATGTTTTTATAAAATTTATTTCGTTTTAATAAAAAATACGTTGATATAACAAATAATTTTATTTATTTCTCAGTGATGTACATATAATACGAATTTATTAATGTACTTTACCCAACATTTTATTTTACAGTTTTAGACACAATACAAAAAATTAGCCATTAGGAAGATAGTAAAATGTGAAACTTAATTTTAAAACTAATTAAGTATATGGTTTACATGGTACCTCATTAGTGTATTAAAAAAAGCCCAAATTGAACATAAATAACCGTTTTTTCAACATTTAAACTAAATTATTGATATTCTTTTACAAATTTATAACTAAATAAAATAATTAACAAAGAAAATTAAAGACATATTTATCACATAATAAAATCAGTGTAAGATTTTAAATCTTTATAATATTAAATTAATCAATTAACTAGTCGACAAAAGCACACCATAATGAAAAAATTCCTTTTCAGTAACTTTTAATGTAAGCTGATAAATGTTTTTTCTCCTCTTCAGATAATCCATTTTTTAAAGTTCTTCTTACTAAAAGAAAAAACACGTAAAATTCAGTTAAAATTGTAATAATATTTAGATCAAGCACAACGCAGTTTTTAATTTGCTGCAAAATTATAAAATATCTTCTTAATTAAAAATATTAGTAGCAAATGCACATGCATTAGGTATCTACATACTAAACAAAACAAAATAACACTTTGTTTCAAATCTCAAACATCTCAGTTTTCACGACATACCGCAATACTCATGGATATTCATGGAGAATCTCGGCTACCAAATGGATTATTTTCTCTGGTTCTTGAACGTTTTACTGAAGAATATCATTACAATGAATATCTACTCGTTTAAAATTTTTGAAAAATGCAAATGTATTGTCTAATGGAATTATGGTATATTATGGCTTAAATTACAAATAAACACATTAAAATTAATGGACCATCCAAAAATTCGTGTAGAAAAGGCCAAAAACTGAAAATATGTATTCGATTGGCTGTTTCCAAGTATTTTTGGGGTTAAATTGCTGTCGAACATGCTGAATCGACTTAGACAGTAAATCTTTGAACCACTCCTTACATTAAAAACATCCCCGAAGCCACCCAAATTCGAAAATTACAAATCTACAAAGAGGCGAATGATGTTAGCAGTCGCACGGTTAGAACGTAACTGTAGGCGGCTCCTTGCGCTAAAACAAGTGCTGCACCTATTAAGTTAAGACACACACCGTCAACAGAATGAGCTATTCACGTATACTTTCATGTAAAAAAATTTAAAATAGATTATTTCGGAAATTAAAGGAGTCCTGATCTATAGTTTAATCGTCGTCTTTCAAATTCTACAACAATTTTTATTGTATCTATGAGAACCTGTGGGGTCACTTAGCGTACTACATCCTATTTTTGAGTTAGGACACAAACGTTGCATCTTTGCATAGTTTCGGTATGGTTTCGACCTCTTTAATGACCATCTTCAGGGGGCAACGTCAGTATAACTATAGTAAATTGGTTATTTCAAGAAAGCTGAAGAGTCGAAGACTAAGAGGTAAATCAGCTAGAAGATGGCTTAGTGCAAATACTAAGACAGCGGAAATAATTTAGAAAACCTGCAGTAATTGGTAACTTCAAAAGTAATACAATTACATTTTAGTATTTAAATTACTTTATGCTTTATGCAAGCCATTTAATTTAATTACTTTCAGCTCTGGTTGATTATTGCTACCATCAAGCATTATTGAACAGGGTTACAGGCATTCCCCAATTCGGTTTAAACAGCCGTGGGGGTCTAGCTTAACCCTCCCCTATGGGAGAGGCGTATGTCCAGCAGTTGGAAAAAAAGCTGAGAAGAAGAGTTCATTTGTACAGCTGATAATTCGCATGTAGAGCCCGAATTAGAGTCCAGAAGTTGTAAGTTATTGTTTAGATTATTTACTAATTAAAAATTTATCATCTCTTAATTTTCAGATTGTTGCTGATTTGATGACATCAAAATATGGCAGTTGGTTGTATGGTATGAATAAGTGCGTGGCGCTTTGTTTTTGTTTATATTATTTTGTGTTGAGTTACCTCTTCAGGGTAGCTTCAACGTTAATTTATTGTTGCTTTCCTGCTTTTCCCATTCTACTTTACTGAAAATATGTGTCCTATAATGTTGAAACTTCGTTTTTATGGATTACTTTTAACATTTCTATCTAAGAACGGGTAACTATTTGAGGTAGATTCTAATTACATTGAAGATGGTCTATTGCTGGATTTGTTGCTTTTTATTCTTGATTCTAAATGGTTTTTGGTTTATTTTCCGAAAGCTAGGGGTAAATACACTTGAAAAGTATTATACGCGCGATTAAAATTTCAACGAATAAAAATTTAATTTTCCTATCCGGAATTTTACGACTTTTTTGCTACTACGATTCTGCAATTCATGAGCTTTTTTTCTAGTGATTTTCCAATGAATTTAAGGTTATTTCCAAGGAATTCCAGAATTTTCGAAGATTCCATCGATTTTGGATTGTGTCTTAAATTTCTATGAGCACCTGAAGTTTTAATTAAAATATTGGGTTGAAAATTAATTGCTTTTGAAGTAAGCATTTTCTTGCTTTCATTTGATCCTGTAAGATTGTAAATCGAGGACGTAATACTACTGATTTTGAAAGGAACCTAATGAGGGAGGGGTACTTGCAAAACCGTGCAAATAATTGTGTTGCATTCACCAAGTTGACAAGGATGCTTGCATATTTTATTTATTAATATTATCCATGGGGTTCATTTCTTTGACTTCAACCCGTTGAATGTACATAACATTCAAAGTGAAAAACGAGCAAAAAACAAATAATTGAAAGAAAAAACAGACTAATTGCTCTACCAATAACTATAATAATTAACTTAAAAAAAATCAATTCGGTATACTCCTAATAATGTCAGTAATGTAAAAACTTACAAGATTTCCTGTCTGCATGTCTGGTACGTTTTCTTTCTCTTGGTGCTGTTCTTGAAGGTCCTTTAGTTGCAGTTTTAACTAAACTTTCTAAAATTTCATCATCACCATCCGTTAAATTGCCATTCGCCGGACTTAAGAACGATCTATTGGTATCTCTACTACGACGTCTCCAGGTTAACGTTCCCTGCAAGCTTTCGACGTCTGACATGTCGCTACCCAAAAGTTGTCGAAGTTCAGCATCTGCTCGATCCTCTTTTGTACGAAATTTACCTATCTGTAAGGAGATGAAGTAAACATAAAACTGAAAAAGTTTTAAAAAAATAATGCATACCTCTGTTATCATTTTGCCCCTCGTTTTATTACGTTCACGATGATTAGCTTTCTTTTCTAACTGTTGAAGAACTCTTTCTCGCGTTGTACGATATTCTAGAGCAAATTCCGATACTATTCTACAAAATTCATTTGGTTTCGTATCCGTAATTTGGTGAAGAGGAATGCCCAGCCATAGAAGAAACCTATGAAACCTACAAATATCATAAAGTGAGTAAATAGACCCAATTGTATCACTGCAATGTACCTATTAGTAACTCTTCTGTGAATAATACTTAACAATATAATACGTTCAGCGCAATCTGCCAAGAAATCAGACATTTTAACTTTCATCATGGTGGATCCATCATGTTTGGCTATCAGTTTAAGATGATCCCAAGATGCCTTGCAATCGGTTTCCAACCTTTGAATATTTAAAGATAATTCATCAAAATCTATCTTAGAAGCTCTTGTAATAGCACCAATCTATAATTTAAAAAATTAAAAACTTATTAGAATAACAATCATTCCACTACTTACTTCAGAATATAAATCAGTCGAATCAGGAAATTTTTCCATTACAATATGGCACAAGTGATGAAGCAACGAATGTTTGTGAACGGTATCCTTCACTTCGGGAACTTTGGCAAGATATTCAATTTGGAATCCTTTAACTTCAGCACCATTTAAAAATATACCAATTGAAAGTAGTGTTCCTAATATGGAACGAAAAGATTTATTGATTTTTAAAACTTCAAATCCTTGCTTCAAGTCCATCAGTGGCTCAGCAATTTCACGTTCCGAATTTTCAAAATCCAGTTTGAATGCCCACAAATTAAGTCGAGCCGGTAATTCGGATATGGACGCCAAAGTTAGAAGAAATTGTTCTGCGCTACCTAAAGGCAAATCCGGATGGGAAGCTTGGGCATCCTGTATTCTGGATCGTTCTTCTTCCGTTGGCAGCATGGTAAGCAATTTTTCAATTCCTTCACGATTCATTATGGTCGCGTCCATTTTCAATATTGCTGTTTTTATTGAGCGTGGTGGAGGTAATTTGGTCATTCCTATGTTAATAGCGTTCGATCGTTTTGGATCCAAAACGATGATTTCCTTATTTTTATTCATTTCTTGTTGTTTCTATGTTATAAAAAATAATTAGAATCTCGAAAAAGTAACCTTATAAAATACGAAATTAATAATAATGTAATAGAAAAATGGGTTTGGTTATCCATGCTAATAGACATCGACATCAATTTGGTAGGTAGATTACACAGACATCATAACATTTGTAACAAGCAAAATAATAATCAAATTATGCAAATTATATTACTTTCCGCATAGTCGACTAGCAAAATATATTTACAGTAGGTAGGTATTCGTTTAAGTAATGCAATACATAGGTCTACTAAAAAAATAACAACAGGTGTGGTATAGATTCTTGCTTTCTATATAAGAAGGTAAACGAAGAAGAATTAAGAATTGGTAGAAAAAAAGGTCGTGCAAAATGAATAAGAATACCACCACCAAGAACTAAAAAACTCACCTCCTGTGTGCAGCACATGCCATGTGCGGATCACCAAATAAAATAAAAAAAAATCAATTAATTAATTAATAAGCACTTCAAGATAAAAACATATAAAAATATTTTAGTGAAGCGAAACTTCCACCTAAGATTTACATAATACAATATAAAAAAAGTAAATTAACATTCAAAATTATATACAAATAATTTATCAAATTACTGTGATTTGTGGTGGATACCATAAAAAAGTATATAAGTATGTAGTAAGAAATAGATAAAAAAGAAATAACCCAAAGTTTTAAACTATAGTAAATTTATGTTTTGATATAAATAATAATAATGCCAGAAGGTTTACTACCGAAAATAATTTTAATCAATGGCAAAACATTCTAATAAAAATGTAATTTTCTTACTTAAATACTTCCTCAAACCTTAACTTATTCATTAAAATTTGTAAGATTTTGTTTAAATGCTTAAATTAGTCAACAAAATGTTAACAATATAAGTGGGCAAAGCTCAGTGTTATATTATGACTTCACTTTTACTAATAAGTAAAAAATATTACTGATCCACAAATTAAACAATAAATCACAAAACATGCAAATAAGGGTAAAAAACATACCTTGGTAATTAAGTCTTTAGCTCGTGATTCAAATAAGTGTTCTAGTTTTTGAGTATCTACCGACACGGGAGTCAATTCGTCCCATATCAAACCAGTTTTCAATTTAATCGAGGTAATTGCGTCGTCGCGAACTTCTTTCCAGAAAAGTTTTACAGTTTTCTTGTTTTTCTTGATTGGAATTTTACTTTCCGATTGTTTGCATTTAGCCGAATTGAGATTGAGGCCAAAAACAGGCGGATTAGGTACTAGAGGAGGTATTCGATTATTTAAGGGTGGCGGTGGTGGTGCCATCATATCACTAATTAATGGGGGCGGAGGTGGCGGGATGCCGTTAGTTGTCGCAACTGGGGCGAGAATATCGGTTTCGTCATCGCTCATGAGATCAGTAAAATCTAAATCGCATAAATTTAAAGGCCTATTAAGCGAATTAACTAATTCTTCCCAACGCAATTCATTTTCAGACTTTTTAATTTCGGCTTTAGGAACATTTTCGGAAGTAGGACTTTTCAAAACGTCGGCTTTGGACTTGGATTTTGCAAGTCCCTCTTTCGCTTTCGATATTAAACCGGACATATCGCCAATCCTGTTAATTTTATTTTCTTCCGATGGACTATGCAATCCAGTTTGATTGGCTAATTTTTGTGTTAAATCCTTGACGGTGTTTTCTCGTTTTAATTGAAGTAATATTTTTCGATCGTTTTCGTTAGCATCGTCGACGTTTTCTTGATTTTGATCGTCGTTAGAATTATTATTGTACATCATTGATAAAATCCAAGGTTGTTTTGTAAGACCATTCTCTTCAGAATCTAATTTATTTACAGCATTCATCAGAGGAGTTATATCTTTTCGACTAGGTGCTTTATGCAATAAATTGCCATTGGACAGTCTTTGTTGTAGCGAATTTGTGTAATTGCCTAAAATTGTTACAACAAAAGACAATTAATACAGTAATAATCCTAATTATTCGTATAACTATAAAAACACTCATAGCAATTTGCGTAACCTACCATTAATTATGTCGTTTCTTTCTTCATTTTGATTATTTATTTCACGGTAAAGAGTAGCGCTTTCTTGTTGTTCTCGCATAAAACTTCTTTGACGCTCGGCCCGCTCTCGTCTTCTCTTTAATGCAGGCGTAACACCAACTTCGTTTGCTAAGCAAAGCGTCAAAATCACTCAAAACTGATTGGATTAAAAAAATATACAAATGAACAATTTACCTTTGTTGTTTTCTTTATAACTTCCGTTAATGTGAATATCATTCGGACCGGCAGATGATTGAGAACTAGAAGATTCGTCGTCTTCGGCGTTAGACGTGAGCTCCATTTTCTTCCGAATATTCAAAGAAGAATTAAAGGAAGTGTTCCCGGTTGAATGGCGTCGACTTTTGCGCCTTTCCGACGATACAACAACCGATTTTCGACTTCGCAATGTTTTTCGTACACTTTCATCTAAATGCCGAAGTGGAATCCCTTTTTCTTCGGAATCTTCGTATTGTAAAACCGCTTCGTAAATTTGGAACTGTTGCAATAAATCTAAATCTGTTCCCGGCTTAGACATGTATCTTTGAATTATTCCTTCTATGCCTTGTTCTTCTAAAGCATCCGCTTGATCGTAATACGTATCTTGATCGGGAATTCCATTAAAACATTTATTTATTAAAGTCATTGCGTAAATTAATAATTCCGTATCGGCCGAATCGAAATCTTTCAGCAATCTCATAATGTTAAACCAAGGTTGAAATCCTTGCAGGCAGTCAACATTTTGAACGGCTTTTATCAACAGCATACAATTCGAATCTACATATTCTACGAATACTAACAACAACTTTAAGGCAGTTTTTACTACAAGCCGAAATTTGGACGATATTAAACTATACAGCCATTGAACAGTTTCGTTATGGTGGATAACTCCATTCATGCCATCTACATATAACATAACTTGGCCCAAGGCACGCAAAATATAATTCTGATAATTTTGATCGGCTTCGGAACCAACTTTTATTAAACATGCTAAACCGTCGTTTTGAACAAATTCGTGCACCAAATCCTTATCTTCTTGAAATATTTGTTTTAGAGAAAATAAAGCCCGACGTAACTCTCTTCCTTCTGATGTTAGAAGTTTCTCTAAAAGAAAACGGAACCTTTGTAATTTATTTAAATCCACATCAAACAGAAAAGGTTAACAGAAAATTTGAAAAAAAGATTTAGAATTTTAGATAGGCAGCTACAGAGTATAGGACAATAAATTAAAATATACAAATATTATGGTATACCATATATATTTTTGCACGAACTGATTAATATTAATTAATACTTAAAACTGTAGACAAAATATCAGTTATATTTTATTACTCAAAAATTATGTCAAGTAGCTGTTTTATTCGATATGCTGGTACATTAGTAGGCATGATTTCAATTTAATATTGAAAATCTATTATAACTGAGAATTAGTTAAAAACATGCAAATGTAATCATGTGATAAAAAGAACTGAACTAATTCAAGATAAATATTTTTATTTGGTAACCAAATGAATTATGTATTTTAAAATAATTTTTTATTAAAATGAACATTTGAATATATTACTAGTGAAATAAAGTGAAGTACTCCATTGTAAGCGACAGAACTTGGTAGGAGTAAATGTACTTTTCATCCCTCAAATGAATATTAAAGAATACTTTCGAATCTCATATAACAATTCAAATTTTGATAATCATTCATAAACTGATAAACTCATTAGAACTTAATCGAACTTTTTAATGATGGACTAACCCAAAGCAATTTACATCTTTACAGAGAGAATTTTTTTGTTCAAAACGAATTACTTTGAATCAAAATAAATCAGTTTTAAATCAAAACTTTCTTTTCCTAAGTGTAGGGAACTAAATATTTATCGCAAATCCGTTTAACTTTGTGATGGTACAAATTAAGAAATTCATACACACAAGATTATGAGTCTTAAATGCAAGTAAACTAAAAAAATGGAGGTAAAAGTATTCATAACTTATAAATCGATTAAATAGTTTTGTATTGTACCATTAAAAAGTGTGATTTCTAGGTCAAAAAAACAATGACAACTTTCACTTTCTCATAGTATAATACATTTTATTAATTGCATGCAGGTACAGTGCGGATTAATTTTAAATTTTAAATTTAAACGGTGTATAAATAGCATTAGAGATCGGAAGAGCAATTAAATTAAATTAATAAAACAAATTTTGAACTGCTTCAGTGTTGTAAATATTTATTTTAGAAATGTAAAAGTTAACTTTTACGTATTTTGCATAAATCGAAAAATTGAAAAGTAAAATATTTAGTTTTTACATTAAATTAAAATAAAATTTAGCAAACGTTTAATTTAATCGATCCCGATATTAATTACCAGAAAAACGTGCGAGTAAGTGGGTTATTAACACGTCCATAGAATTGGTAATTAAATTATCGAAAATAAATTAATTGTGGTAGGCCTTAAATAATAAATATTTATTACGTTAATTTAAATTTATTAGTCTACCAAACTACTATGTAGCTATGTAAAATAAAATTAGAAATATTAGGTTTCTTGGTTGAAGAAAATAATTTTATGCAATATAATTATTGTCCAAACTGATATTTTTGTATAACTAGCTTTATTTTTGAAGTTGGAGTAATTTAAACAATCAACTTTTTAATTAATTTAAATAAATTTTAGACAGTAAATGTGCATGAAGTACATTTCGACTACGGTTGGTGAGCAAATCCGAGGAATAATCAATTGATTGGGATTCGCCCCTCATTCTAGAAATTGAGCTTTTACGTTTATCAATTAACAGTGGCGTGCTGAAATTAGTTTTAAGAAATAATGACTTCCCTAGGAACGCCACTGTCTAAATTGCAAGTTGCATTTCAAAGTTCATTTTGAACTTGAGAATGAATCTACATTTTGAAAATGTACAATTTAATATTTCAGATTTTATGCAAAATCAGCGTACTTGTATAACATAATATGTAGGTATAGTAAAAGTGGAATACAAAGAATGTAGTATACTATAGTAAAAGGTAACATAACAATCTCGTAACTCTGCAATACCTATAATTATGCACATGTATGTTCTGCGTGACTATTTTTAATGGGTAATATTTCGAGCTATGCCAAGTTTATTAAGGTTTAACTTACCTATGATGGTATGAACCCTCACCGAAAGCTGCGTTCGAAGAACAATGGAATTCTTCTTGCTGTAACAAAAATTAAGTAAGTAAATAATGTAAATTAATTGCAATCCAACTACCAAATTGTGAAAATAGTAAACGTACTTAAAATTAAAAATACATCTACTGATGGATTTCGACTAATTTTATTGATCTTCGTTTTTTTATACTTAACGTAAATTTAAGTAATTTAACTTAGTGACTTAAAATTAACCAATCCGAAGTGAGTTACGGAAGAACTGCTAGGCAGAAAAACGGCTTTTTATACCTACATATACTATAGAATTTATATCTTTAAAAATATATTAACTTTTTCTGATGAGTTTCTAAAATTCACATTAATTTACTGACAAGCCGCAAAATAGATATTTTCGATACAAGTTAGGAAAATTAACATTTTTCCATTCAAGGCGAGGTTTTACGATCGGGGCTTTCGGCCGAGTTACTACTTTTAGTTATTAAGGCAACAATTTAGTGATAGCCCTTTCTTCTTAAAATTTATGATTTTACAATAATTTGTGTTTTTGGTAATGTCAGATATTACGGAATGTTCGGATGTTGAGGAATCTGTGGCATTAGCGGTTCAAGCTCTAATTCCACAGAAATCCAGAGGCAAATATGAATGTAATAAAATTTTACTATTTTGTTGATTTTACAAGATTTTTCATTGTTTCAGGTGTTCATGATAATTGGTTTCAACGGTGCGTGTCGCAGAGAAGAACCTACTTGGAATAATTGTACGAATTTAACATAAAATGTATATTACAAATAAAGTTGATTTATGTTTCTGAACTTTTCCTTTTTCCCGCATACTTTTACAAGTGTGCGGAAAAGTATTACTTTTCGCACTAGGGCGGAAAAGTAGTACTTTTCCACACACTTTTGAATATCACAAAGGAAGACTTTTTCAAACATAATTAGAAGAAAAAAATACTTTCTCCGAATAAAACAGGTTATATTTTGAAAACTTCAAAATTTACTACAGCAAATATATGGGGGCGTTGTTTATTTATCTTGATCTATTTTTCGAAAGCATATAAAATAATATATTATGATCTCAAGAAGTAACTCGTCGTTATTGATCGCGTGTGTGGATGTCAATTGATTAACGTATCGTAAATATCCATACTCACGATTAACAACCTTCTTTACTCTTTACATACCATGTAATATGCCGTTAATTAAACTTAGCTACTTTAAATTACATATTAATTTTATGCATTAGGGTGGTCCTTCATTGAACACATCAGATTTTTAATGCTCCCACGGATTACGACAACCCCAAATAAATAGAATAAAAAATAGAATGGAAAAAATTATAGCTTCTTATCTATTTCAATTTATAAGTGAGTATTACATCATCAAAAAATAATTTTTCAAATATTGGGTCTTTCATTTATAATACCCACTAGAAATAGATAAAAATCGTACCAATTAGTTTCAGATTTTTTGTAGCAATACTATCATACCAAGGAAATATTAATCGCAAAGACCAAAAATCGTGTAATTCAAATGAGGAAACTTCGAAGGTTATGGTTATACCTTTGAGATAAAAACCGGTAAAAACAGATTTAAAAAAAAAATTCAAGTAAATTATGTGGTATTGAAAATAATAGAATTTTAACTGTAAGTTGAGAATACTTTAGTAGAAAATTATTGCTGAAAAAACAAACACGAACTTAAGGACTGTGAATTATTGTCTTGTTTTATATCGTAACATTATTAGTTTTACTTTCTTTCAAATATACTTAGTCCTACCCTGTCTAAAGTGGAAAATTAATGTCTTTTCATTGTTTTTTAAATAATAATTTTCTACGTATGTATTCATTACTTGGGAGTTAAAATTCTATTATTTTAACTTGTGAGTTTTTCCACATTTCTTTTTATTTTGCAAGAATTGAAAATTGCATATTTATTCATATTTTCAAAATATTATTTGCGTTTTTCTGGAATAAGGATATATTATGTCTTTCTTCTACTTTTGACAATTTCAAGATAGAATCGAACATTTTCACTCTCAATAATAATATTTTTGCTTTCCGAAAGTTCTGCCTAGATAAATTTGTGCTAAAATCATTACGAGCCATTATGATTTACTTTAAATTGCATAATCATGAGCGACGTGTTTATAATAAGGATTCTAGATTTATTTTTAGTAACTTAATAAGGAGAGAGTAGTTTTGAAAGATGTAAGACTATGATCTTAATAGTTTTACTTGTCTATAAATTAATACATGTCAGCTGAAGTTTAGTAAATTATCAGTTATTTAATTATTCCATTCTAGACCATTTAATGATCTTAATTTAAACAATAACATTGGTAACAAGAAAAAAGAAAACGAAATTTACTCCTACATGATCACCAACAACTACTTTCTTTAATTTGATAATAACGAATGATTATAATATACCAATAAGGCTCTTAAATCGATTTCTACTTCTCTAGCAGGAGTAAATCAACTTGAGTGAGTAGGTACACCAATTAAACAGTCAATTGTATTATATTAATTGAAATAATTTAATTCTCACTGTGTTTCAATTTCGCTATTTACATTCTAAGATATGAAAATGATTTCGTTGGCAAGATCAATTAAATAATAAAAATTAAAAAACATAACATGAGATAATCAATTTCAATGATTTGTGCTAAATTAAAAGGTTAATTACGTAGTTAAATTTAAGTTACGTAGAAAACGAATTCATTTTTTGGATTTCTTACCTAATCGAAAAGAGTAAAAGTTAATTTAAAAAAACGGTACGAGTAATATGAAATATTTTTACCACAATAAATTATAAGTATATTGCATTGTTATTCTGCTTTAGAAGATTTAAAACATAATTAAATATTCCATATATAGGTTTAAATTGCCAACGATTGTTTATGTAATTTTACACGATTTTTTTAAGTGCATTCTCAAATTAAACTCTGAAAATGTTACTATTAATTAAATTAATTATTTTTTTGAGGAAAAGATGTCGAGTGCAATAATTGACAGATTAATTTTAGTGTTGTGTTCGAAACAAGCGGAACTCTTCATTGCAACTCCACAATACCGTAATAAACATAAAATCAAAATGATCATTATTACCTGCAAAAGTAACACACTGGTCCATGAGTACAATTCTCGGTCAGGGCCACGAGAAGTTCAGTGTCTCGATGAGCTATCGAATTGCACGAAACAATTGGCAACTTTGTTATTTCATTCGAATCACCTTTAACGTCTGCACTCGGAAGATTTTCAGGCACAATCGTATGATTAATATTATTGCAGTAATTAGTAGATTCTACACATTCATTGTTGATTGTAGTGGTTACACCAGGGCTTTGTGCAGTAATGGCATCTGTGGAACATGCAATTGGTTTCGGTTTGTCGATTTCTTCTTCTTCTTCATCTTCATCGATCAAGTTGTAATTGATATATTGTAACCAAAACACCGACGATCGTTCTTCTAAAGAATTAAACCAATTCGATAGTATATTGGAAGAATTGCCCAAGAAATCTCCATAATTAATACGATCACTCTTCGATACGTTTTCAATCAACAACGTTTTAGCCGACATCGCAAACTTTGTAAAATGCTCTTGGCATTATTATTCACAACGACAGGGTAAATTTTTCTTTGCGAATTTCTTGCTTGTTAGTTATTATAACAACTTTTTCAGTTAAAAGAAGCCATAAGGCATAGGTAACCTACTGACCGTACCAAATAAGTACCTATACTATAAGAATTTATGCAACAATGTTTACGATGGTTAAATCGGCATTGTTTCTAAATTCGCATAATATTTAAAAAAAAGTTTTCAAAACACGATAAAGGTAGTGTCATCCTAACTTGGAATAATAAATATTTCAAGCACAATTAACTTTCTCATATCAATTACATTTAATTATGTAACTACCACTCATTTTATTTTATAATCAAATAATAATTACAACTTTTATGAAATTTTATTACATTTATGAAACCTAGATCGTTGTCAACTGAACACTAATTAAGTTTAAGAACTTATAGAGTTGATTCTATTTTATTTTTAACTTCTTTAATAAATTAATTATTCGATTTAATTAAATATTATAAATTTAAATATAAACCCCGTGTGGTAAATAAATATTTAGAATATTATGGTAGCAATTCAAAATACCATGCTGACCGGTTGGTACAAACTTTTATACAAAAATTTAATTATTTATTAATAATTAACTACACTTTCATCGGCAAACCAAAAATTAAATAACCGAAAAATTCGATGTGCACTTGGTTGGGAGATGGGAATTGTTGGAAAGTAAGTTACCTATACCAATGCACACTAACGTTTAAATAATTAAAATACAATAAGTACAATTAATCACTAGAACTATAAAATCTCAGAACTGTATCAGATCACTTAATACAACAGGTGGTAAAATAATATTAGCGAAGACCGTCACAGAAGATCAACAACCGAAATCTACAACACGGCATCCGCCAACCTGTCCAAGAGCTGGTGACACACATCTCGAGCCCAGATTTCCGCATATCCCCTCAAACTTCACAGTTTTAAAGTTACAAGTTATCCACATACAAACTCAAATCCGTTATGCCCGACCAGTCGTTTAATTATTGAATGAATAGCGTATTTTTAATAGCTATAAATGATCTAAATGCTGTTACCAAAGTTGCATCAGGTCAACGAACCAATGAAGCCAATTATTGATTTTCATATAAGATTTGCTTAATTTTCAGTCATAAATTTACGATACATCCATAACCACTTTGCAAATATAATAAATGTTATCTAAGAAAAATAAATAAAACTTGTAATTTACTGAAGAAGTAGAACTGGCCATTTTTTAATTAACAAACGAATCGAGATTCATAAATTCGTATCTACTACTGCTTTACTATTTATGTAGTTGTGTTCGTGTTCAATATTTTTAAATTGGTCCAAAAACATTAATCAACAAACACATTATCTAAATAAATATCTTAGACAAATTAATAGTTGTTATAGTTTTTTAGGAATATTATTTTCTTGTTTGATAGATTTTCTATATCTATAATCTGGTATGGTATTACAGTTATAACAAGATATACCCATGACGTGTAGACGTATAGCAGACTAGACTGCTCGACTCTAATAGATATGTAAAGGTTTTAACCAATAACCACGATACTTGAGCAGCGGGTTCACCAATTTAAATTTATTAATTTAAGTTTTGTAATTCAGATTTTATTGTTAAGATAAAATTGCAAGCAGTACTTAGTAGGTTGCATGAACGGGAAACTAAAAAATGCGTCAACTGCCGAGAAACAGTATATAGCAATCTATTTGGTACATCAACTTCCCAAGTGCACCACGTTGGTTTTATAATATAAAACCTATAAGTTGGAAATTTAAATCAGTTTAGAATTAAAAAAATAGTATATTTATATTATCCTTTCTACTGTCAATAGTCAACAGCAGTTCCACTGTGATACATATAAAATAATGTAGATATAAGTACTAGCAACCTGAGTTACGAAAAGAGTTCTGACAAACCAATCAATCAACTGCACAAAACGGATAATGTTATCCGCGGGTGCATGCATCGATAATCCAAGTTGAATTGCTATTGTATCAATTAAAAAGTTTCCAATTTCATTTGCAAATTTTAGTTTCAATTTTCATCAAAAGGTTAATGTTATTATTATACGGCGATAATATGGATAGAAAAAGCATAAAGCTAACTATATTATTTACATTTTACAAAAGTTATATGAATTAAACCGTGAAGCCGAACAGCGCAGCATTTAAATTGAAATGTTTTGATGTCAACAATTAATTTAAAACCGTTTTTGTTAATTTAAAAGTAATTACGAACAAAATACAACAAACAGTATAAATACTACCTACATAAAACTACCATTGTTAAATTGCATCAATTTAATCGTTAAAACACCGTTTCCAATGTTTAATCAGTTGAGAAGTATCACGTCATTATATTTTTTAAAATGTGTGAAAGTTGTTAACTAAAGTAAATCACAATAATTTTGTAAACATCTTAACTTTCATTATGTTTAAAAAATATTTAATTTCGACCTAAATCAGCATTAGGTGAAATTTTTTAAATGTCAAAACACTTGATGCATTTTCATTATTTTTCATAATAAAACTTTTTGAAAAAACATATTAAAATTTCAAGAATTTATTTAAATAGCTTTGATAGTTTGTAATTATATTTTTGCAAAAAAAAGTTATCGCATATTTTTATTGTCGACTAATCTTGGTGTGACGATGCGAATAAAATTAAATATAAATAAAATCTTTTTATTCTCTATCGAATTTCTTAATATAAAATCTTGTTATTTTTGTTGTTACGAAGTTTACACTCTAACAAACATAACTAATTTTATATAAATTTGTTACAATTCAGTGTTAAAGCACAAAATAAATACTAACTGTATTTTTAAACCATGTTTTATTTTCATATTATTAATTTATTACTATTTGATTTATGATTAACCAATTTTTTAATTCGAATATTACACGCGAAATATTTGACTGCGCATCACGAATTATTCCAGCTAAGATTAACACGGTCTAGTGATCTAAAGATTTTAAATTTAGGTCGGAAGATATAATTATTCTACTGTATATCGGCCTGAAAAGGTCTCAATGGGTACCCCTAAGACCCCCTTCAGTCTGTAAAATTTTCAAACATTTGATCCTTGTTTTTGGAAAGCTGGCAACGCCAGGAGATATTATAAATTGTTAGCAATTTTAGCTGGAACTGTTAGCATTTGACCAATAGGAATGCATTAACATTTTATTCTCTATTTACTACTAGCTCACTGTCTAAGCTAATAAATCACATAAATGACGTAAATGTATTTATTTATCAAAAATAAACAAATAGCCATAAAACCATTCCCTTAAAATAAATTAATCTCATATGTATTATTTTATAAAAATGTTTCAAAATTCAATTTCGGTATAAAATAACGAAATTCGTCTTTTTTCTCAGGTCCATTTAACGGATTCACTCAGAATCCTTCATGATTTTTTAAGGGTCCTGTTCCGTTGTATTTGTAATATTCTAAATAATTAGTAGGGAAAAAAGTGACTGACAAAAATAAGACTTTACTATTTCTTTAGATAAATAATAATTTATAATTCATATTATTTATAAACGAACAATTTATTCCAAACCATTTAAATTAAACAATGTTTGGTTTGATTATACCAAATATCGAAAATTTATTAATGCCTCTGCTGAGTAAAAAGTAAAAGCTAAAAGCTGTGTTAGCAATTTGACCCAAATGAAACTATATAGGAATAATATCTTGCCTAATGTGGACTTTGTATCTTGTTTTTGTAATACATGTCTGCAGATAATTTCGGAATTATTAAAACAATTTCATCTAATTCATGTGTCCGACTATTAACGTATACTATCAGCCGAATTAGTCTACACTGCCATGCAATGCCGGATGCTCCCTTTGCATGATTTGGATATCCAGCAATTAAAAAAAAAAGTAAACACAAACCCGAGTCTCCCCTATATTTCTTGTGTGAACTCTTGTTATGCCAGGCAATTACCTTTCTTTTTCGTAGGATTCGTTCCGGATACTTAAGTTCTAAGTGTCTGCGGTAATTTCTCAAATATAGCAAGTACATGCAACACTTTTATTTAAATCTTGTTTTTGTAATTACTTTGACTTTTAAATTATACTTTAAAGTCTATTAATTTTTGATATTTACATGAATGCATAGTACTTTCGAAGTATAGTTAACTTGCAATTTTCAATTACTTCACTTTTGATTAATTTTAATTTAATTATAGAACATTTGCGTTGAATAAATCTTACATTCATTTTAGCAATTATTTGAAGTTTTCAGAATTTATTATGTATCTAGTTAATTTGATATTCATATATTTTTAACTACAAAATTATTCACCACGTACTTGAACCAAATAGATAGGTTACCTACATATTTTAAAATTAGATAAGCAATATAATATTTAGTAGGTTCCGTGCATTTGATGTTTTGCACACTGCACTGCAGTAAATAAATAATAATGGGAAATTTTCCGAAAACATTTTCACTTCTAGTTCAGTGAAACAGCTCAACCTGATTAGGGGAGAAGTATGCGACTTATACGGATTGAATTAATTTAATTTTCCTGAAGGAAGAAAAAAAAACGGTTTTTTGATTCTTAAGTTGTTTAGGGTCTTCTGTCCCCATTTATAATATACAGATACTATTTAGCTACAATTACTTGATATATTATTATAATTATTACTGCTTTGAAGCCAACATAAAATTTGATTTTGAAAAACCGATAATCGTAATTTGTTTTACTAAATATTATTGTTTAGTAGGCCACACACCATTCGCGGCACACTAAATATCAGCCGAAATAGCTCAGTTGGGAGAGCGTTAGACTGAAGATCTAAAGGTCCCTGGTTCGATCCCTGGTTTCGGCAATTTTTTTTATATTATTATAAAATTAATATTATGTCATAATTTCTGATAAAGCTGAATTTGATACTTGATCATATCGCTTACTGTAATAATTATGAAATTTAAAAGCGTTTTAATTGTAATGTTCGAGTGGTATTAGTGTCACTAGAAAAATTCCGTATATCTAATATTATTATCTATAATTTTACACAATAAAAGTAAATTGACGTTGATTTGACTTGAAAGCTAATGTTATGCCACTTTTCTTTAAGTGAAATTTAGTACTACACACATAATACGTTACAACAAAAAGAAGCGAGTTTTATTACTTTAAATCAGTACATATTCATGTCAAAATCATAAAGAATTACAAAACTTTATGATTATGATTTTTATAACATTCGTTGTATAGAAATATAGTAAGTAAGTAGGTAACCGTAGTTCAAAATCACATTAAAGAAAGAAATCCGATATGGTAATTCATTTTTATTTATTATACCTATTCAATATAATTCACTTTTCATATTAAAAGCTTTTAGCTTTGAAGAACAATTTTAGATAAAGTCATCAAGTGTGTGGAATTTTTTATTAACTCTCGAATTCAATAGCATTGCTAATTTGTGATAAATATAATATAAATTATATCAATATTACAAAGAAGTGATTTATTCCCGACTTTTCACTACTTATTCTCGTGGTGGTCCTCGTAGTTGTTGCCCATTTTAGAGCAATGTAAAAAAATTTACTCTAATTTGAAATTAATTTAGAATTTTTTCACGTTTTCAGACGAATAGAAACCGTTTTTTAATACAATAAATTACCGTACCTTTAAATAATTATAAACACGGCGTTGAAAGTAAAATAAGAATATTTTACAATAAAAAAAATAAAACCGGGGTTTAATTATAATTATTACCACAGTTTACGCAAAAAAAAACGAAGAATGGTATGATTTTTTACAAAAAGTAGAGAGATGGTTGTCGATTATTATCAAAGTTGTCAAGATTAATGATCTCTGTAAATGCTTTATCTTAGTATTTGGTAGCATTAAGCTGTTCCACTTAAGGAACCAGTTACAAAGTTAATCAAGTGCAAATTGAAATTCATTCTGAACCAACAGCTGTATTTTAGTTGTATGATCGTTATAACGGCACGGTATCATCTTCACGAATAACAAATTTTTATAAAAAAGTAAATAAAAACAAGTAGGAGCAGTTCCACTAAATCAAATAATCGATAAACAAGGTACCCGTGCAGGATACTTAATAATTGGTGCAGTTTTAATTTTTATTCTTCTTGCTATTTTTAACTGCTTGCCGATTTAATCAAAAAATATAAAGAATAGTTCGGGGTATTACTGCCTGCACATTCCAACATAGCAATCATAATTATCTCTTGTTAAAATTCCTGGAAAATACATAATATGTATTATCGAACCTTAGTGTTCCTATAACACGAAATTGACCTCCCTCCTGCTATTATAAATTTTAATAAATTGGATCAATCCATATTTTTAAAACCACCATTAAAAAGCATGTAAGATTCGAACCCACGTTTATTACTTTTGCCACTACATAATATAAATAAATATGTCACTCTGCTGGTCTGGATTCACATATTTATGAATGATTTCAAAATAAGCAGCATTTACTATTTCATTATGTCATGTTTAACTACTTTTTGAAGTTAATAACGGTTTATTTACCAATATCGACAACATGAATTATTAATATTTTACAGTCAAGGTAGAATTTAATAAATTAGGAAAAAAAAAGAGACTATTTGAATGAAAATGAAAAATTGAGATTTTGTAAATTTGTCACTGGAAGTTCATCTTCAATCTGTCTAATTTTGCATTTAAACAAAATTAAATGTCTTCTTAATGAGATAATTAAAATATTCTGTTATATTATCAAATACCGAAATTAATACATTACAGTTATATCTATGTTTATGCTAATTATAATACTTAATTTATATTATTGGGTCAATAATGTGAAAAATATTGCTATGTTGATTACCCATATTGGGATAATAATGCCCCAATATGTATGCATAATAATATAGAATATTGGCTGCCAACTCCCAGCCAATATTGGTGCAATCCAGTGTTATATTCTTAAAATAGTCAATCTATTTAATAAAAGTATAATATTGGAAGTTTATCTGTAATATATAATATTTTTTCATAATTAGGAAATTACGATATGCTATATCAAATACTGAAAGTAATGTTTTACAGTAATACCTATGTTTATGTTAATTACAAAACGTCAACACTTGATTTAAAAATAATGGATTAAAACGTTTTATTGGAAGACAGCCTAAATAGACAGGACCTAAAATAACTTTATATTACAGGTAAAAACCATCAAATTTACCGTAGTTTTGACAAAGATAAATTATCAGTCACATTTAGCATTAACATCCAATTTAATTAAAAAAAACTTTTCAAGAATATTCATATACGTTGATATTAGTTACGGAATTTGGTATGGTAGACACTTCAAAGCAAAATTCTTAAAAATAATGTTACCTATCGTAAGAAAAGTTGTCATCCAAGTAGCGCATGTTATGTTAGGTAAATAACAACTTTTCATTGGATATAAAATAATCTCACAAAACAACCTGATCGTTCGAATTTTCGAAAATAACTGACATAACACAGCTCAAGGCCCCAATGTGATGATGAACAAAATTTTGCTAAGAATAAATAAATGACACATTAAATGTATTGAAACCTTTATAATTCATGAAATCTCATTAATTAAACTGCCGTTTAATTGTTCTGATATTTAAAATAGGAAGCTAAAATATCAATTAACAGTTTAAAAATAAAACTCATTTTTAAGTGGATTTGCAAGTAATTAACGTTCTTTTTTTTGGATTTAATCCAATGTAAACGTGTAACTCATATCGTCAAATTTTGCTGCAAAATTTAGTTAAAAATAACAACTAACAACAAAAATAACAACAAGCGTTTATTTATACTAATGCACCATTCTAGTATTTTATAACATTGAAAATCTAAAATTGAAAATTTTACGCTGCTGGAAGGGAATTTCAGTCCTCTAGAATATTATGGAGAAGTTGATTTGAAAGAACTCAAAGAAGTCCAAATGGACAAACAACGGACATGACAATTGAAACCATGACATCAAAGAGTGGCTGAATTTCACCATTATTCCGACAAAACACCATTTGCGAAAAAGAAAATTAATATTATAGATATAATATAATATCACATATTGAAGTTATTTACGTCCACTTTTTGCATTTATAAAAAAAATTGAACACACAATAGTCGACCTTGCATGGCCACTAAATATATTTTAGAAAAAATTTCGCGCTTTTTGAAAACGTGTCAAGTCACGACGTTTGTAAAATCCTGGTGTTACATAACTGCATTTGCTTCAATCTCTTTTTTAGTTATTATGGATTATTTTTTAATATTTATAAATTTAATTAACAAATTCTCAAGAGCGAGGTTCGTAGTTATGGAAATATAAATTACAAAATTAAAATATTGCGACAAAAAATAAATGTGTACTGAATTACTAACTGCAAAATGCAAATGCGGTGTCACAAAGTTCATCTTGACAATTTATTTCAGCTGGAAGATGTAACCAATTGCAGGATAAATGAAATCAATAAAATAAAGACAATGTACCAATTTTTTGAATTAATAGGTCAGTCGTTTTTCAGCCTCAATAAACAATTAAAAACTTTAAACGTTCATTTTATTTCCTACATGGTGTCTGGTGTTCCAATAATATGTAGTACTATATGCAACAGATTTTCTGATTGATGATTTTTATAAGGTAGGCAATAAATATTATTCCATATGAAAGTAATTATTAGATTAAAAAACTTACTTTGATTGAAATCCTTCAAATTCCTCTTGTTGTTCGCTAATAGACGCTTCTAGGTCTAGATAAGATCCGTAATCTCCATCTTTATACAATTGTAAAGAAGCATCGTCCAACTGAAACAAATACATAAAAAATAATATTAATTGCAAAAAGCCAAGTAACCTTAAATTATGCATAAAAACACCACAATAATCAATTAGTGACGCATAATTAGAAAGATTAATAATACATAATTGTGATCGTTCTAAAAATATAGGCGTCCCTAACAATAATAATAATTAGTTACAACACTGGAAGGCAAAATGTTTTACATTTCGTTGCACTTGTGTTAAAAAAAAACCTGTCTCAATAATAATTATGGAATTATGAGAGATACATAATTAAATCTTTAAATTTTTTAAATCCTAATACTTATTACTTAAATAAATGGATGGCTAAAGACTTAGATCGCTTTTCATTTCAATTGTGTACAAAAAAATTACATAATGAAAAAAGTTATTAATAAAATAATAAGAAAGTTATTAATTCGTTCTTATACTAATTTATTATTTAAAATTTAGAACATAAAATTGCATTTTGTTGAAGATAAGGAGAAACACGGTCGTAAATTTATAATATACTTTTGCATAATATTATTTATGAGAGGATAATCCCAAAATTTATTAATGTCGTAAAATTGCAATAATCTGCGATTAAGCATCATGAAAATTAAATATAACTATTTTACACTAAATGTGTTACTAATTTGATCGTTTAGTTTTTTGCAAAATAGAATATTTCATAAAACTTCCTACGATTCTTCGTCAATAAAAATTTGAAACATCTCTAAAGGATAATTAACAACAAATAAAATTATGTTTCCCACCTTCGTTAACGGCAGTAATAAGGCACTTTTAATCTTGGTATGTATAATATACCATTACTGTTTGCTTTTGTTTATATTTGCGATCATAAGAAGTCATTGATATTTTCTTGATCTGTAATTTGTTTTATAAAAAAAGGGGCGTATAAAACTTTTGGACACATGGGCGCAACCTGACGTTGTTAAGCTACTGTCATCACGTTGTTAGTCAGCTCCCAACGCACCAATAGGTAAATTAACAATAAACAACTTAACTAACAGTTCCAGTGATAATTAAACAATCTGTTTTTTCGAATTCGAAAATACATCAATAAATAAATTATTATTGGTGCTGCAAATATAAAAACAGGTAATTAAATAGGCAATATAGTTTCTTGTAACAAAATAATGTTCCATATAAATAAATTAATAAACCCACATTTAAAATCAATTACTGCGTCCAAAAGTCATTTAAAATTTAATGATATCTATTAATTTTTAAAATAATTTGAAATACATACACGATTTTTTAAATAATCAAAAAGGTTACATTAACATCAACCACGCTATAGATAAATTATTAATCAATCATAATTTTACTATTCGATTCGTAAATCAAAATAATGAGTTTCTCATTTAAAAACTGCGTAGGGAACAAGAGTTCGTGTTTGTTAACAAAAATAATCCGTACTGAAAGATTAATGTGGTTCACGTTATTATTATCGTTACTATTATATTTAATGACACTGCAATTAATAAAATAAAAAATTATTAATTTATGTCCGATTTCGTTCTGTATAAAAAAACTTTAGATGTCACTGCTCTAGAATTTTAATTTTATGAGATATTTAAAAATTATAAAGGTAACGGTAACAGATTTTAAATCTCGTTTGCTATAATATCTACCTACAATTTAATTTAATTGATCTCAATAGGTAATAATGCCAAAATGATCACAATCTACTTATACTTTCAAACTTGATATGTATGGGTTAAGGTGATAGAGGTTACGGGGACTTCAATAATGGATTCATTTTCAAAGTCGTATATTGGATTTACAGTTTCTTGAAAAATTTACATTTTATAATAAATATTTTCACACGATTATTTCTAATATTAAGCAATAATTTTTATCTGGACGTTATTTATTACGCTTATAATTAATATAGATCTCCCAGAAATTGCTATATTGAAACATGATTATCTCTTGTTAAATTTTGATTGCAAATAAAGTTACTTGGAATACTTACGCAAACCTGCCGAAGTTATTCAGATGAAACTCGCATTTTCGCGAAGTTTGCTAGATTTAAGTTCATTACCTCACAATCTAAGAGTCACATTTATTTAATTTGTGAAATATCATTTACGTTACTGCTCTTGTTTATTTTTGTTAATAAACTTTAATATATGAAAATGTGTAAATACTGTAATATAAGTAGACTTAAAAAAAACAATTTTAGAAAGAATCATGTTTCCCTACCACAATAATTGATCGTATCATATCCATAATATGTGTAGCGGTAGTTTGGATTGACATACAATATTATACCTAAATATATGCATATTGCAAACGCCCACTGAATATTTAAGAGAAATAAAAGAGAAACAATGTATAGGTTAAATTACATAATTTATTACCAATAAATGCTAATATGTGTGCGTTATAGTTCGCACTTTACTCATAGCAACTAAAAACTTTTTTTTTTAATTATATATTAAAATTAATTATTCCTATCTACTATCTAATCATTTTTCCACACCAATGAAATTTTAAAATTCCGATTTATGTAAGTTTTATAATTTATGCAATATAACATAAAGCATTGTTTTTTATATATCTTAAAAATCTTAAAAATTTAACAAGTTTTAAGATATTAGACTTATAATTATTATAATATACATTATAGTATGTACCTATATAATACAACATATTATATCACATACTATATTGTACATATGCATAATATATGCACATATAGTATATATCTCTATATTGTATCTTTTCTGTCTACCTGTTAATTTTCTAAATGAAAATTAAAGCAAATTAAAATAAATACAATTTTAAAAGTATTTCTTTACAAAATTAATGTGATTTCTGAATAGCAATGGTAGGATACAAAAAATTGTATCTTTCACAAATCCCATTGCAAAAATGATAACCTCAGAAAAATATTCCCTTTTTTGAATTAAGTATTTGTTACTCCTAAATATTACTCCAAACATTGCTTTAAACGTTTTAAATTTTTATAAAATTATATTACTTCACATTAAAAGCTACGTTGCAACCTCTTTTGGCGAAAACTACGAACATCCTAGTTTTAATTTTAATTAAAGTAATTATAATTAAAATTGTAAGATTATCTGGAATTACAAACTAAATCTGATTATATAGTAGGTACTCTACTGTGTCTACAATGCAATATACTTAAAATATGTAATTGAAATTCTATATTGTGTATTGTAGAAACTGAGTGAGCTTTTTTCACACGTTCAACGTAGCCATAAAAGTAATCACACGTTTTTTAATGAATAGTTTTTCGTAATTTAAACAATATATCTTCTGACAAGACTTATCACGATCGCAAATGATTTTGTTTAGTAACCGTGAACTAGTATTGTAGTCTGCTCACCGACCTGTAACACACGAAGATGTCAAGGGTTACTATAACATCGTGAAAAGTTGATTTCCTCAAGGTAAAATACCATTAAAATGCTTTGTTCACTTCGTATCTATTTATAGCTTCAAATAAGTAGTTTCATTGACAATTTTTTGAAGAAAAGCCATAATACAAGAATCGAGGAATAAATTAACCACAATCACAGTTACACAAGACAGTACATTTTTAGGTAGGTAAATTCGTAAAAATGTTGAAAATTTATCTAGATACAATTTCTTGGTTTTCCTCGAGTTTATTAAATACTTGAAAACACGCAAATGCTTTTAATTAATTTCAAAATAATTTGCAATATGTACATAAATGCAAATACCAATAAACTAAATTCGCATATACATAGTACCTAGTATACTCACCAGTAAACTTAAACTATTTTTAACTGTCTTGTAATATCATTGGAAAATACTGTATCCAGTCATGCAAACATTAAATAAAGTCATGCAACATTACAAAAGAAAACAAGTTGTAATAAACAGTGAGTTTTGGAAAATACTTTTTCTGGAACTGATCAAATATCGAATTTGGTCGCTTAGAGAAACCTAAACGACAGCTGAAGTTTTGCAACATAATAAATGTAAAAATAAATTCTCCTTCCTGTGCTATTTATTCCCACGACATTCGTGTATGGAGACTTTTAAATAAGACGTTTGCAACACAAAAGGTACGGGCGTTATAGAATTTTATGATGATTTTTATTCATCTAGCATTAAATCCGTCACGACTAACAATAAATTTCCGACAGTACAAAAACGATGCTTTATTATTACTTGTTTTCTTTTCAGAGCACGTAGTTGCATCTTTAACTTACAAGTAATCATTTAACTTGGATAAATGTAACGAAAATGGCTCACTGTGCGCTAATCAATTGAAAAACTTGCCTTGCGTGTGAAGTTATTTATATAGATATACCACAGATTAAATATACTACAGATAGCTCGCGCTTATGGGAGAAAGAGTGTCCCTTTTCAGGTATTTGGAAGCCAATTTTCTTAGTATGGAAGCCATTCACTTTATATTATAGAGGCGCTGGCTGTTCGTGTTTATTCGTGGTTACGTTATCATTTCTCTTCTAGCCGCGGTTGTTGTACGATCGTGCTGCTAGGCATTCATTAGCTCACATTGCTAATGTAGCGATAGACCGTGAGTATGGTCGGTTACTTACGGAGTTTTCCTGCTGGTACCCCACCAGAAATATATTACAAGGATAGGCAGCCCTCTAGAATTCAGAAAAATACATTGCGCGAGCTATCTGTAGTATAATCTGTGGATATACTATCATTTTCGTCATATCAGAAAAGGGAAACCTGCAAAATTCGGTCTATGAGCAAATGGAAAACTTTTTCTTCCGATGCCAAAAAGTTATCTTTATGTCATTCAACAAACAAGGTTCTAGTAGTTTCACTTTTTCACATATAATCTTCAACATACAGAAGTATTATCTATATCAATTGAGTTTATATTAACGTCTGCGTGGCGAAAAGTACATACGACACACCAATATACTAAGGAATGGAAAACCGAATACAGTGATACTGATCGGATAACGAATTCTGAAGTCTTTACAAAGAAGTAGCTATATTTCGAAGGAAATAAAAGATTAATTAATAATTGATTTTTATTTTAGCCTTATTATGTCATTATACAAAGTAACAAATAAAGAAAAAAAATTAAATTTATAAGTATGTAGTATCTACCTGGATATGTATAGTTTTTCTTAATTTTTTTAAAATTAAATTCAAAGTATGATTGCAACAGGGAATTAACATTCCATTTATACAACCAGTTTTTGTAATTTTTCTAAAATTAAAAATAGCAGTATCTTGAAAAATTGTATGCTAATATTGTCGTTACTTATTGTGTAATATTTTTATCTACATACCATTAAAGTTTTATAATTTTTTTGACGTATATGACATTCATTATAGGAGAATCTTAATTTTATATTACAAAAAGGTCAACAGTAACATAAATTTTTGAGTTTCAGAAACTTGTTGGCGTTTTTATAACTTCCGAATTTATCATGACCATTTCATCATTTTACTAATGAATTAAATCAAAAGCGTTTAGAAAAAAGTTAATATAGGCAATAATTTACATAGCTCAACTATAATATACTGCTTACTGTATTTCTTTTTGAATCAAGAGTAAAAGAGTTTTACTAACGAGTTAAAATTTAAATCATTTAAATTTTTTAATTGATTAATGAGCTATAGACAAAACTATAGAATGTAAGCAACGTAAAAATATGTAGAGAACACCCAAATAAAAATATTTATAAAATATAAAAAAACAGAAGTATACAAATTCTCGAAAAGTTGGATTTTAAAATATAATAAGGGTATTGCAGATTAACTCAAATAAAAAGAATCAAATATTCAAAGGAAAAACTTATTACTAATTTTAAATAAATTTGACTAAAACTCGAATAAAACCTAAAATAAAAACTATAGTTACTCGTCGCGGTTTTTGGGAACTTTGCCATTACCGCAACCTACAATTTAAACCTTATCTAATATATTATGAAGAGCTTATTTTAATTTTCTTGAATTTTAAACTTGATCCATATCTAAACAGAATTAGGTAATTATTTATTATTATACTAGTATATTTATCATATTAATTTTTATTTAATTTTAAATCACTCGAATAATTAAAATTGAAGATGTACAAATAAACTAAGAGCACGCCAAGCTCAGGTAAACCCAGTGAGTTTGAATGGAGAAAATTGAGAATATAATCAACATTTATCGTACTGTCCGCGACGGGCGGCACTAAAAGTAAAACAGCGGGCGAACGGCAGCAAAACTTACTAATTAAAAAAAATTAAGAAAATCTGATATTACATTATTTTTGATATACGAACCATTACAAAGTAGACGTGAAGGCTGGATGGGTGGTGGCCCACCTTAAAAATCGTTTGTCACCCTACAGCTCACTCGGGGAAAAAAATTAAATTTTGGATTTTAATTGTTTAATTTTTGTATTGTTTTTTATATTACTTGTAATCGCAATTTTAATTTTATTTTGCAGGACTAAATTGTTTTTATATTTCTTGAAGTATTTTATCGTTTAAAAAATGAAATAATAGTATGTACCTACTATAATCACAAAGAAACTATTAAAAATTTATATATTTATAATATTTAGGTCATACAGATAAACATAATAATTTACTGTTTGCAGAGCATGGTGGTTAAGTATATTGACTGTCAATGCCAAGTTTGAATCTCACGTTAAACATCATTATTGGATATTTTGGACATAAGCTGAGTTTCACTTCGTAACATAGAATTTATTATGTACATAGATACATGATTAATTTCAATGCGGTTAATTTTTAACTACAAGTAGACTGCGAGGATAGTCAAAGCCAGGTGGTTAAACAATAAGTTTCCTTACTAATTAAACTAAATTTACGTTTGAATATCAGAATACAAAATAATAAATTGTAAGATACCTGATGGGATGATGGTATTATATTACTCTATATTACCTACATATACGTTTTCTCTTCTTGTGCAACTATGAACCAATCTGTAAAATTTTGCTTAAACATGCAGATAATTGCACAAGCATACTGAATCTTATGAACAAACTATTTCATATTTTTCCTAATTTCTGTTGCACTTTTTCCAAAAAATTTAATAAGTAAAATTTTCACGTTTGTTTCACTTTAACCTTATTTTATTTGTTTCGCATTTACCCAACTTGACCCTATTAGTATTATTAGATTATAGCAATTTTTGCTTTGGTTTTAAGAATTACATACTATATTATAGATAAGTTAACATTACCAGAATGCTAACTGACAAATTAATGTATAAACTTGTTTAAAGCCAACAATAGAAATTACAGTAACCGCAAGTAAAAAATTCGAGTTGACATTTTTTGCAATTATTATTATTACATATATTTTTCGAATCAAAATTTTTAATAATACAACTTATTTTAGTGCTGCCAGGTTAGCCTTGAATTTGAAAGCAAGTAGTCAAAAGTGGTCAATAATGAACAATAATTTACGACAAGCAGAGAAGGTACCAAGGTGAATGTACTTTCAATCTTAAACTATGTCTTTTAAGTAAGTTAGTGTTTGATTACAATTAGTAAACAAAGGGAAACATTTATTAGGATTGCTTGTTGCATTTCTCAAGAGTTGGACTTGTACAGCCGATATAACTGAGCTCAAGTAGTAGGTGAACATTAATTGTGGTAAAAAAATAAAAATCCCGCAGTGGTTCACATGGCATAATAATCGTAATACATTGAGTTCAGAAGCTCAAAACCCTTTCTTAATATAAACATAGCGGAAAACGATTTTAGATATTAATTCACAAAGGCTACTAATTAATAATGACCTGAGAACGTGGGAGTTGTATATAACTTGTTCTAACTTGCGCACAATGACTCCTTCGCATAGTTAAGTAATAACCCTGTTACAACGTGCGTACTGACCTCTGTTAACTAAAATACCTGCATTAAAAAATATGGAAATTTTTTTACACAGAATAATCGAGTCTAAAATTATTGTCATTTGAGATATTGGTCCTGTATAAAAGTAACAGATACAGCGCAATAACACTCGGTTGATGCTAATTAAGTACAATTATTACATTATTTAATAATGGTATGTTTACTAGGTATTTAACTTTTTATCGTAATATTACCTTTCGCCTATCAATTTATAACCGTTTGCAATGTTTAATTACATCCGCAAAATTTTTAATTGCATTAATGTGTCTACATATAAATAGTTAACCCGAATGAAACAAAAGAGACTTTATTTTTCTATTGTTGTAAAATAATATAATAATGCAGTGGTAGAAAATACGGTAAGATCGTTGAGTCAACTGGCCAACAGCCCAGGGACATTTTTTAAATAATATTCCCGATGTTGCATTAGTTTCTACAATAGCAATGATAAATAAGTTATTGATTTATTGTTCTTGATTGCTAAATTATGCTACGTTTTTGTTTGTGTATAATATTCTAAACTTTTCTGTTCTTTTGTTCTAAGTTCAATTGTTTTTTCGTGGTACAGACTAATAGTTAACACGAGTATGTCCGAAATATACAGTTCAGAATATTATATTATTTATCAAACTTTATCTTCTGCTGTATTAATCGAAATTTTTATTTTTCTAATAAAAATTATTTAAGTGCAAGTTTTGCAAATTAACAAGTCTAAAATATTGCTTACTATAATTTTAACTTGTCACTTAATTTGCATATGAACTGTTGAACTGCAATGAAACATACAGTAATTGTTCATTATCATTATTCTTCACCAACATCTCGATGGTCTCTTAAATCTTGAACCAAATGATCTAATAAAATTGTTTGCAAGGTAAACTTTTATAGTTACTGCTCTTCTTTGAATCAAAGAGCTAATTAAAATAACCTACTTGCGTGTAAATTATTACTCAGATGTAACAAAAAGTCTCTGAAACATTGCTATTGTTGATAACATAATGCGATAATTAACTCGTTTCATATGTTTTACAAAGTGTTTCAAATCTTCATCTGCTCCAATTCGCTGGCGATAGATTACATACCCATGCATTGCAGTTTAAATGTAACTATTATAGATCTTAGGTGGGTATTCTACCGTAGCATATAAAAAGAAGATGAAAAATGACGCAAAATACCATAAATTTTTACCTTTTCGATTTGGAATTTTGTCGTTATTAAGCTATAAAATAATACTGACCACGAAATTGATCGTTAAAATATTTCTATCATTAAAAATTTAACGATAATTAATATTCTGCCAGCTAAAAATACTTAATGGCCTTATGTGAAAAAAAATGAAATAGGACAACAAAACTTACCTACAAAAATAAAATTATTATACGGGAAGTGCGAAAAATGAACGATGGAAGCGATAAATAAGAAATTATCCGTTCTCTCAGATCTGAAAGCACCGTGTCAAAATCAAAAGAGATCCATATAGATTTCCTAAATTAGGTGACCTCGTTACGAAAGTTAATCAACTTATTGTTATAAAAGTGATAAGTTAATGGCCTAGGTAAAATTTCCAAAGAGTTTACAACAATAAAATATTCTTAGCACTCATTAACGGAAACTTGATCACTAACTTTAATAGGTGCCTTAATATTACAAATTTGTGGAAAGCAATTTGAACATTTTTGAATAATAAATGTCACCAAGAATAACTATCAAAATAGAGCAAAGTAATTAATCCTTCTTTATATAGATTCGTAAATTTAATAAAAACAATAAACGATGAATACAATAAATAATAATTTTGGAGTGAAATAAATTATAGTATGCTTCTCAAGGAAACGAAAAATATGATTGTATATAATTAGAAATTTATTTTAAAATTTGGAAGATACGTTTTCAATTTGTTATTAAGTTATAAGGTGAGTTAACATAATGTCTCCTAAAATACGGAAATAGCCAATTTAGGTCGTTGTCCTCTAAACGCCACTAAAATACCTATAATATCAACTAGACGGGTGTCAACTAGGTTAAAATGTCCAAATTCAATATAATATATTTTTAGTGCAAAGCATTTACTTTTGATTATCGTGTGCTTAATTTATTTCGTTTTCTTAAATGATTATAGTAATTAACGAAATTTTTTTTAATGAACACAATAAATTATTTTTAAGCATGTGGTATATTACATAACAATCTCGGCAAAATATTAAGGAAACTAGACGCACTATTTATATTCGTACTTGCAATGTACGATTCTATTTTCATGTAAACGTTTCCGCTTGCAGATGCAAGTTTTGCACTTGTTCCACAATGCAAATGAAATTGAAATATTATTAGTTTTATCGAAAATTCAAGAATGTAAATATTTATTTATTTATTTATGCAACACTAAACTAACAGCAAGTAGCTGCGAAACTCTCGATTTTAATACTTTCCTCATTTTCACCAATTTATGTATATTATCGTTTGTCGTGAGTGTCAATAAAATATTCAATACGTAAACAGGTCGTAAGTAATCAATAATGTCGAAAGAATTATTACACCTCTATAGATCACAGTAAAAGAAAGTTTTAAATTGTAAATTTTTGAAATCGCATTTATTTACATAATGCTCAATTATTTTAGCATTGTAATAATTGAAATTAAAATGCAAAACCAAAAAAACGGTATCTTTTATGCCAGCTTAACTAATTTCGTTACCGAGAGTATGACTGTTAATCGTGTAGCGCTTTCAACTATACCTACATTGCAATCGTTCTGTATATACAATAATATTGTATTTATTTTTTATTTACGTCAGGAAATTTATTTCATAGAAACGCCACGAGAGCGCTGTTTGCAAACAGAGCAACTAATTGCTATTGTACATACATCGGGAATCTGGAAAGATTCTTGGAAAGTAATATATTATGTAAAAAATTATATCTCATCTTATTTCTGTACATTCGTCAGTAAGACGTATCACTAGAATATGTTGACATTGTAATATTGTCAGACCGCTACAGTAGAATTTTCATTGAAAAAATTATTTAAAACATTTATTGAATTTAGAAATTTTCTATTTGAAGAGCTCAGGATTAAAATCGGTTAACTGTTATACAAATTATTTTTAAATGGAGTCATTAGTTGAAGCATTTTATAGTAACCTGTATTTAAAAATATATCAGTCTAAAAACAGATAACAATTAAAATATATTATACCAAAAGTTCATAATTTTCTCAAATTTTTAAACAAATAATAATTTATGTTAAAATGATGGAATCTGTAACCTTTCCAAAGGTATTGGAGTACTGTATTTATTATTCAGTAATGAAAACAATTATTTTTGTAATTTTCAACTATTTAGTTGCAATTTTTAATTTTGGAACAAGATTACTTCTCACTCTTAACTTTTAAGATTTTACTTTTTAATTGATTATATTACTATTATTGAATTGAATTAATTATTTAAGTAGGTAATTTAATTTAATTAAATGACTATTTTGCCCCTGTCCCATCATCTTGTCACATTTAAATTTAACTTTTACTTTTAGATTTTAATATATTACCCTTTAGGTTCTGGTTGTTGATTAATAATAATACGGATATTTTTATTTTAATTAATACAAAAAATCAAAGAAAATTAGAAGTTAGAAGTTAAAATTTAATGCTGAAAAATTTACTTCGTATTTTACAAAACAAAATAGAGGAGGTCATATTTTCAAATCCTGGTTCGATTTCAGATGGAGGGACGACTACTTTATTGTGATCATATTATCTCTGGAAAGCAATGTCTTGTAAACTTTCTTAAAATTTTTGATGGATCGAAGCCCATCGAAAAGTTCGCTACGTTATGTAATGTGATTTTTCCGAATGCAATCGCAGAAGGACATCAACATCAATCGATCAACAATTTTTCTAATGTCAGGAAAGCGGAAATGACTGATTTCAATATTATTATTAAACAGAATTCCTTTTAGTTTATCTACCTTTCATTAATAGGTTTGTGATGTAAATTAAATGAAAAATAAACAAAAAATGATATAATAGCAAATATTATTAGTCATATCATCTGGAAATTCTCAATTTACATCTAATGGAATTTTCAGTTTACTATTTAATGACTAATAATAATTATTACAGTAGCGGTTGTGTAAACGTAACCTTTTGAATTAAAATCGGAGCAAGGACTTAAAAGAAGCAAGAATAATTGAGGCGTCCATAATTCAAAATACATGCTATAATTTACTTGCAAAAATTTATATCAAAAGTTCAAGTTTAATTTTTGGAAGAAAAATCTTGTGCTTCTATGTTTTATATTCATACCAAACAAGAACCAATTCCTTTCCATAAAAAGGTTACCGGGTAAATTAATATGCCGGGTGAATGTTAATTAAAGCAAAGATAAATAAAAACAATTATTATACAAATTTATCAACAACAAAATTAGTTTTCATGGTAGCATACAAGTGATTCATTACAAATTACCATATTTTCGATTTTTTACTTTCCTTTGCTATTTAGCATTCATGCAATTAACGCCAATTTTCAATGGAAAAATTTTCATTTGCATCTTTCTAAACTACAAATTATGTGATTATCAGTGAATGCAATTTCATTGTTTTAAAATATTGTCAAATTATATTATTATGACATGAATATTGTTTAAGAATTTTTATTTTATTATTATATTATGCATTAACATACTCTTAACCTTCTAATAGATATTGTATTATATAAATAAATTTTAATTTAAATGTCAATAAACTATTGACGTTGGAGTCAATATTTTGTTTAAATTTACTTAAAATTTGCATTAAAAAAAATTGTACCTACATTATTTTTCATACCATACCATAAATTGGTAAATATCAGGACATAATATATTATGCGGTAGATAAACATATCCGATGGCTTTAAAATAATCGCTACGAACTACAAAGTGTTAATCCTCAAAATAGTTATTATAGCTTGTTATAAGCTCTGTCATAATAATCTGACATACATTTTAAAATTCTCTATCAGCTGTTACTTTGAAAATAATTTTATAAATGTGTTTTATTTATTCCGTATTTTGTGCAAGTGGGACAGAGGGGCATCGTACTCAAAACTGAACATAATTAACTACCAGATAAAACTTTACCTTATTGTTAATTTTCTGATAATATATCAAACAATTCAGGTTCCCTAAGGAAGTGTCGAGGAACATTTCTGTTTCGGCTTCTGATAAAAAATATAAAAATTTATATTGCTATATATTAATTTATACCTTGGAATCGATGCTGCTATTTGGGATGAAGATAAAAAATATACTATGTACAATATGTATGTATATTATAGATTATACTCCGAACAATAGGTGAGTATAATATTATTCACTATAATAGTAAATATAGCGGGAAAGTGCAAAGCCGTCACTTAAAAATTTAAATATTGAATTTAGAAAACGTTAATGATATTTATTTCAATTTTAATTGAATAAAATTAGCTTACTGCTTATTGTAGTTTCCCTGTCAAATTTAAAAGAATCAATTATTATAGCGGAACCAGTGTGAAATTGCAATGTTGTTTATTTACAATGGTGTTTGAATTGAATTGGTTCAATTATTATAATTAATTATAACAATTAGTAGTAGGTACTACTTTTCCCTAAAAGGTAAAACGCCGTTAAATAATACATTAAAGGAATTGTATAATTATATATCTACTGCTATATTTGAGAAGCAACAATTCTAAAAAAAAAATTGAGTGTAAAATTGTAATAACTATGAATATAATAAATTAGTTAAGGAAATGAGCGACATCTAATTATAAAAATTCGATTTCGGTCGGATTTTCCAGGTAAGCAAATTTATCAGTATACTGTTAATAAATAAAAGAGAAGTGAAAAGTTTTCCCGAAACAATCGGCATAAATAAAAAAAAAAAGAAAGTAAATCAAATTTTTGCGACGATAATGTAACCAAAATTAAGAAAACAATTTCATTAAAAAATTCTGTAATAAATTTACATGATGTACAATGAATATTTTAATGATTTTCTTGGAGATAGAAAGTCACATTTAAATCTTGGTCGACAGTGCCTTTCATAATAGTGGCGCCCCACACCTGGCAGATCTGTCTTTTTTTAAAACTTCAAGTAATAATAATAATTTTAGCTGCAGTATTAACAAAGAGAGTTATTGCAGATTTCGCGAGTGGTTTTAATCTAACTTTTTGATTATTTATTATGTACTATAAATATTTAATTATTTTAGATTTTTTATACTGAAAGAAGATTTATAAACTTACCCTGTGAGGTGCACATAATAACCTGTGCACTGCAGCCAGTTGGTTGATGAGGGGAAGTGTAACACTGAAAGTATGTAAAGGTGGCCTAGATGGATCGGGAAAATTGGTCGTATAAGAGAACGGGTCGATGTCGTTTAAGTATTGGACCCGACATGTTAACGACATTGTTAAAGTTTTTCAAAACTCACTCAAACAATTTATTTTAACTGTTCTTTTGGACCCAATTTTCACATTGTCTTAAGAGTCAATAATTTACTTTTTGTGTCACTCATGTAACTATCAATTATCGAGAAGAATTATGTCTGGAGTTTAAGCTGTAAATGTAATCTTGATTACATTAAGAATTATAAAACAATTCAACATCATTAATTATATCTCATTTTGAAAAAAAAAAAAAAAGAATAACAAGTAACCTATTGGTGCATTTATTAATACACCTTACGTCCTTGAATGCTAACTGATAAATCATAATAGCAGCATATACAAAGGAATATCTAGATAGATGGATTCTTACGGGTTTTTCAAATATGCATTATCCGTACCAAGAATTACCTCTTATTTACTTTAAATAAATAACTCTATTGTTCCAAAGCAAATACAAATTCAACAAAATTTACAATGGGTACATTGTTAGTTCATAAATTATGCATGAGATTGGAAATTTTTTTACTTTTTCCAATAATAGTACCATAAAATTTTATAATAGCATTAACTTGATATAATCATCTCGACTCATCAATATTAATTTTCCAATTGAAAAGAAAGTTTAAAAAAACTTTGTAAAAATTTTTATACTACAGCATATTATTCTCAATGATCCTACAGTACAATGGACGAGTAGCTATGGTTTATTGTCAAGTTTCGAGACTTTAATCCAATATCATTTAATTAAATTTGAACAATGAGCAGTACATAAAATTCAATAATAGTTAATTGAAATTGTATATTACAAATGTTTATTATTATAACTAAATTAACCGAAAGAAGTGATATCACGTTATATTACCTAGCTATAATTCAAATAAATTATTTACTATAATGTAATCTGTTGGTAATTTCAAAAATTGTAACGCTTCTTTATTCAATTATCTTTGTAACACAACATGGATAAAAATCTTTTCTACGATAATGCTCGTTTCCTATTAAGTTGTGTGCATACCATGAAGCCAACATAATCAAACAATAACATAATGCAATTAAAATTAAATCTTACGAAGAGCGAATTGTTCACAAGTAAAAACTCGATTTAAATGTAATGGAATGTGGATGAAAAATTATTTCTCAATATAACATTTTTCAGATAATCACTTGGTTTGTCAACCATTGTATTTTAACTTTTTATATTGACTTATAAAAATAGAATAGCATGAAGCTCGAGCTGTCGAGCTTCAATTTGATAGGTAATAACTGTATTACGTCATAACACCTGCTGATTCTAATCGAGTTGAATGAACATTACACAAAATCCAAGATTTTGTCTCCACGGTATTTTTAAAAGCGAAACCAACCATGGAAACTAAAATATAGGTAGTAGGTACCAATATTAATTTGGATCCTACAATTGACAACAACAATATTATGTAGAATACAAAATTATTATGGCCACTATTACTATTTAGCAATAAATAAATGCAAGGCGAGCGATAATGACAATTTTATTCGAATTGAATAATTTATAAATTATATAATCAAAATTTCAAAAATTATTATTTAAAACAAAGCTAAATAGTTATTATTATTCTGCAATATCGTGGAGGTCAACATTGGTCATGAACTTGCCGGATTTCTTTTCACAAGAGGAAAATACGTTTTTCAGTGTTAAAAGGGAAGTTGCTTGTTTGGTACCGTCAAACATTGGTGAAATTGTACTGGAGTTTAAACGTCATTAGATGATACATGTTCATTCCTGTCATAAAGTCACCCTTTTGGAACGCAGTGAAACATAAAATATAACCGAGGTAGGTATTTAGTGTCAAAAACGCCAGCTCAATTTTTTTTTCTCAGATTTATTTAAAAATAAATTTTGCCCATTGACTCATAGTTAATTTGTAAATAATTAGTTTATATTATAGTAAATAATTTAAAAATATAACAATGCTGAACATAAAGAATGAAAAAATAAAAATGGGGGCTTCGTTTGATTATGCTGCATTCTAAAACGATAATCATTGATTTTTTCTTACTCGAAAAGAAATTTCTCAATAGCAAATCCATTAAGTAGTACTTGTCATAGGATTAAAATTAGAAATATCATTTCAATACAATAGAACAATTTGGAATTCAATGTTATTTAATTGATTAAATTTTCTCTAACGAAGGTCTTGGATTCGCCCACGTTTGAACTAAAAATAAATGAAAATTGTTCAATAATTTTAATATACCGATAATTGCTGCTAAATTTTTAATTGGCTTTTCCAAAAATGATATTACGTTCCTACGATATACGAGTAATACGTTGGTAATATCGGGAAAAAAATGTAGGCGGATATTGAATTTGTATCGATTGCAATAATAAATTCTATATGGATTAAGATTTTAAAATTTTCGATACCTAATGGAAATTATATGTACTAAGTACCTACGTTATTAATGCTGTTAGTAACAAAACAAATTATTGATGATTAAATTTTGATTTTCTGTAGGTACCTATCTGGTAGATGGTTTGAAAAAGCACTTTTGTTATCTTAACAATACGAAATATAATTAATGCTGTATCTATAAATGTTGATGTAGTCATTTTAATCAATAATTACGTTTCTGGTTGATTGCTTAAATTGATCTACACCATAACATTATTTTCTTCATTTGTACCTGGACATATTTGGATATACATTTTGAACATTTGTTCAATACCGAGATTATGATTGATTTTGCTTTGATGAACTCAAAAATGAAATTGATAAATGAATATCGGTAAATGTATTGTGGCTTTTGTTAAAACACCTGTGTATATCTGACAACAGAGTTGAATGAAACATTGAAACCGAAACCGAACCTGTTAAGTGACAAAACCGGCCGTGTTCGTACAATGCCCGGTAAGAACGAAAAATAAAAATAAACAAAAACATAAAAACCAATCAGTCGTTTAATAAATACACACCACGTCGAAGTTTAAAACTGTGCACTTTTAGAAAATTGTCAAGAAAACTAAGCCAGAGATTCACAAAATGTAGAACACGAGGTTGTGTATATTTTGAGATAGCCGTCCCGTACATACCTTAATAACAATCGCAACGGAACTAGACTGTTGGTGAATTTCAAGGCAAGTGTTTCAGCCAGCGCCACGCTATACGACGGTAACAAGAAGGAATCGCTCGTTTTAAGACACTCACCTGAGCAGCGCACCTCAATCTACTTCTGAAATTACCTGAGTTTTATCTTATGCTCTCTTGACTCTTCTTGTCAACTTTAAAATATATAATCATAATTTTTAACCACTTTTCTGGATTTTCTAAAAATAACATATCTTTTCTCACCTAAATTTTGAATTTCTATTTTTAAATATCGAGTTCACAATGCAATATCCAGCTAAAGTGATGTTGCTTATTTTAACACTTTTTTTTATTCCATTATTATTCTTTATAAATATTGATTTTTCAATCGGGAAAGGTCAGTTCTCCAATAACTACTGAATAATCATTTATTAAATAGCAATGAATTTATTGATCATCAGGACGAAAATGAGGGTATCCCGAGAAAAACATGCATTTTTTATTAAAACATTTTGAAAATTTTCCCCAACCAACGTTGTCAATGGCTTAAATATTAACCTTCCTTTTAAATGTTATTTTTTTAAATTCGAAATTCGTCGAGTTCTTCTTTTAATTTGAAATACGTTTTCGTTAACATTTAAATTTATAATTATGTAAATTTTAAATTTCTTTCCTTACTTGAAAAACTACTTAGAGTAATCATAAATGTAAACTTTTTATTGATTCCATTTTAAGAGTTACAATAGTCATTAAAACACACAATTTTCATTAATGTGCCTATAATAAAATTCAAATTCAAAAACTAATTCAAACTAATTCTTATACCTACATTTTTATATTTTATAATAAAACAATAAACAGTAAAGTTATCAACCTGTTAGGTAGATTATTATGTAAAAAGGTTATAGATATAATAAAAAATATCGAATATCTTTTTACTATAAGGTCCAAATTGAGGGGGGGTCAAAGAATTTAATTTTCATAAAAAGTTAATTTAAATAACATGTTTTAACGTAAGGTAACCAATTTAAAATATTGCCTTCTTCTGTTCATTTCCTGTTAGAGCAAAAAATTCAAAAATTTGTAATTTTAAAATTTTATAGACAATTTTGGAATATTTTTTAGTTTTAAAGTGGGTTTGAAAATAATTCGAATGATTTTTAATGGTTTGTTTGGACTTCAAAAGAAGTTTATGGACTTCAATATAAATTCTTTTTAATTAAATTCATCAAGTGTGTCTTTAAGTTTAATGTTACGAAATTGATTGTGACAGAATAATCAGTGCTATTCACGCTGATATTGTTGTTAATAATATTGTTAATTTGACAGCTCTATGAAGTCATTGTAAAATTTCGCAAATCTGTAAGGGAGGTATTGATATAACTTGAAAAATTTTCTATTCAGAACAATATTTTGTTAGTACTAAGGACTATTTAAGAATTGCGATTTAGCAATTAAAAATTTCAAAATTTTTGAAAATTAACTTAACAACAATTCGTTTATTTTGGAAAAATGTTTATCGTTATAACACCCAGAAGCCAGAATAGTAAGTATAGTTCAGTTAATTATATGAAGTCCTATCTTGTAGCTTTTGATTAATTCTCCGTATTTTTTAAATTGAAGACTTTAAAAAAAGTTTTTTTATTGATGCCTAGCGAAATTCGCGTTTGACTTGATTGGACAATTTTAAAAAGTAATAATCACTTTATTCTGAAAGAAATCTTACTTTCTTTGAGATAGCAATTGTATTACTTTACTTCCGGCGGCAGGCGGCACTAAAGTATCACTATAGTGAGTTTAAGTTCTTTATTCGATTTATTCATTTTATTTTGAGTAAAAACATAGCCTTCAAAGTAACAACTTCAGATCTTAAAGTTACTAATTTGTCGATTAGAGAAGTTGAAGTTAATAACTTTGGATTATAAAGTTACCATTATGAAGATCAGTATTAACGTTGTTGCTTGAAGTTCATATCCTCAAAGTAACAAATTTGAAACTTAAATTTAACAAGATGAACTGCAATCAAATATTATATATTATAATTTGATTTATAAATGCTAATTTATACTTGCTTGTTCAGATTATCTTTGTCAGCTTTTTCATGTATATTCCTTTCTAGAGTTTTCCCGTATTTATTACAAAAATAAATATTGTAATCATATTTTAATGTTTTTAAAAGTTTAACGTAAATAAACTGCATTTATTATAAAACTTTGATTAAAGTTCAGTGGTTTGTTAAACATAGTACTCAAAATTTTAAAACTCTGAATATCTAAAGTGATTTTAATTATCTTCCTTTTTCTTGTTCAACTATTAAATTATAACTAAATTATTCAAGGATTTGATTGTTTTTGTTCAAGGATTGTTCAAATACCTTTTATTTGCATAACATAAAGTGCCAACATTATAAAACTGGTACCCGGCAAGTACCATATCTGTTTTTTAATATTTAAAAATACAGAAACATTGACTCTAAAACATAAAAATACTTTTAAAAACATTTTTATTTCTGAAATATTTGCTATTTCATCATGTGCAAATTCAAAGTGCTTAACGCGTATGAACCAATCTTAATACACCAATAAACCTTGAAGTATTGTTTTGCAGGACTTCGTTGCCAAAAATTAATACCAAAACTTCCTAGTTGGCGAACAGAGTGCGCATTAAACTGCCTACAACTTTTAAGTTTACAAAGGTTGTTGATATTATAATGAGGAAATTATAAAAAACTAATTCTATTGGTTAATTCAAAGCCACCCAAAGTTTGAGCCGTTGCCAATTTTTTAATGCACTATCCCAATAGTTTAGGCGAAAATCAATTAGGTTGGGAATGTTGAATTCTATAAATTATAAAGTTGCGTAAATATGTATTACCAAAATTGTTATATAACATTAGGAGTATATACATCCTGTTATATAAATTACATTTTTAAATTTAATTTTTATTTTTAATCGTTCGAGTAGCGAAAAAATTTATTTATAATCTTACCAGACGCATAAAAAATTGAAGAGACTGCCTGTTTTTCTGTCTTATCTAAAGACTTTGAGCAAGCTCCCGAAAATTTTGCTTTGGATTCGAGTTCAAGGAACAAATTAAAATTCCGATTGAAGCCTTTTTAGTTTTCATATTTCAACATGGTCATGTAACGAGGATAATTTTTTATCCTCAAAGGAACGGAGCGCAAATATAAATTTAGAGTTTGATGTTATTATTCTATGTTTGTCTGTTCCGGTATATTGAGGTTTAATAAACAAAAAATGATTTAGTTTTAATAAAAATTAGATTAATTTCCCACTCAAAAAAATTATAAATATAAATTTTTATGTTTAATTATTTAAAAATTAATAACGACATAAAGTAAAATTTAAAATTTAACTCCAAATAAAACTGTATATTTAGATATTACGTAGATAGGTATTAGATACTATTAAATTTAAACAAAATATTTTTTTTAATCTTTGTTTTCAGGTAATAACGTCATAGACTATTTTAAGTGGCAACCTCTCTTTTTTCTCTTCATTTTAATATACCTCTTAATTGTCTAAATACTAGAAAACTATTTTCATTTATTTGATATTATATTCTATTTTTAAAAGACAGAACTAACACAATATGTTTGCAATACATAAGATTACATGAACAAGTATTTCATTTTCATAATAAAACATTATAATAGATAATGCATTTGTGTATTTCTTTAAAATTTTCTGCCCTCCTCTTGAAAAAATTAGCAAGCTGCCATAGACAATAATCTGTTAACTGCACAGCACTTGATGATGTATAATTCAAGAAATATACTGATGCAACACTCGGATGTTGGCTGCAGTTCAATCCAGCTTACTTCGTATTACGAAATTGTTAGTATGTAGAATCATTTGATAGCCCAAAGCAGAAAATAGGATAAAAATCTTGTAGGTTAATGATGTGCTGAAATACGTGTACCTCAATTTGGATTTGAATCTTGGCGTTTAGTAACCATTATATTATACGGGTTGACCGACCTCACCACTGAGGTGAATGCTTTATTTTGAGGGGAATTTTTATATTTTATTTATACTCTAGGTTCGCCACATCATTCTTCGTAAGCAATCAATATGAATATTGCCATGGCCGATGGAGAGAGTATGAAGACTTTCAAATCATATCGGCAACTATTGAATGCCTGTGATAATGCTGACTTTAACATAATATAATGTAACTAAGTAACCGGAAGTACATTAGAACTGAGAGACATTCCGATCCATCCATCCAGGATCCGCATATGTTCAGATAACGTTGCAAGAGGGGCTCGACATTTTCATTTGTTGCACACGTAGATACCGGTTCAAATCGTGTGAACACAAGGGTTAGAATCATTTTAAACTTGGAGTTTAACAAAAATTCTTTCGGATAGTAGCAGTTCGAGTTTCGTAACATCTAAAGATGTGCAAGAGTGTAAGTTTGACAAAATTGGTAAATAAGAATCCAACAACTACACACTACACTCTTTGGAGTTAAGCTAACATATTATCTTAAAAGCTTACAATCAGAATGTACTTGTCGACCAAGTCAATTTAAAGTTTTTTAATAGCAACCAAGATTGATTTGCTGGTAATATTTCTCACTACTAACACCTAAACATTAAAACTCACCTGTTTTGCGGAAGAATGGGCATTCGATAATTCCCCAGCAGCACTAAAAGAAAATTATTATTATTTCATATGAAGTGATATTTATGTTATTTAACAAACCTACGATTGGATCGAACAATTCCTATAGATGAATTACTTTCGTGGATTGTAACTTGGTCCGGAGTAATTTCTTCATATTCCTCGTCGTCGTTGTAACTAAATAATATTTTACTCATTAAAGGACTCAAACAGTGACTAGAAGTTCCCAAAATGTCGTCTATATTTTTATGTCGTGAGATAAATAAGGAGTCGGGTCGTTTCTTTCCTTGATTACTGTTATCATACCTAGTTGTTCTATTCTGCTCAATTTCTTTAGGCATTTCAAGCCCTTCGGGACTTGCGCGATCTCCCAATAACAATGCATTATCCTCTTCAGAATCAGTGTCATCTTTCTCTTGAGAATTTTTTCTAGATTCATCACTACTTAACCACCATCCGGTTTTACCAGAACCTTGATGAATTAGCCTGTACATTTGTCCATTTTTAGGTTCTTCGTGTGAAGATGTTTTGTCTGGAATGTTTTCATTACTACTTAGCCACCAAGCTCTTTCACCAGAATCTATATGCCGTATTTTATTACTCTTTAAATATTCAAAAGATTTTGAATCGCTTGATTTATTAACTGGAGAATAAATTTGAACTCCTTCTGGAACATCTGCACTTTCATCCAACCACCAAGGTTTCTCTCCACTATCCAAATGACGAATGAATACTTCCTTAACTGGATTTCCACATTTATCCAAATTATCTACCGTATAAACTTCTACACCATCAGGAACCTGAGCAGCTTCGTCTTGCCACCAAGGCTTCTCACCACTTTCAACTCGAGGAATAAATTTCTGTGCAACTGCTACTTTAGACTTTTCAGATTGATCGACGTTTTCGTTATAATTGTTTACTACTGCCAATTGCTTATCTTTTTTTAAATTCTTATTACTACATGAACTTCTACTATCAGATTTTTCTAAATTTTGATTGACCCATTTCGATTGCTCACCAGATTTTACACGATTAATAATCTTTTCGTCATTTTCTAAAAGCTGACTTTTTGATTTTGATCCACTGTGATCTTTACTAATCTCGGATATATTTTCTAAACTATCTTCCATCCAATTCAATTTATCACTAGAACTTTGTTGTTTAATTTTATATAAATTGGTTGGAGGCGTTAAAGCTTTAATTAAAAATGATTTTGCTTCTGCGTCACTTCGACCAGAATCAATTTTAACACGCGGACTCATAGGTGGTTTGGGCGATTTGTCTGTATTTGAATCGTCTAATGAAGGAATTCCAGTAGGCGTTTTAGAAAATTCTCTGTCAATTTTTTTCTGATAAGTAACCGTAGTTTTGGACAATTTTGATTTTAACTTCACGTCGTCTTCATTTGCTGTAACGCTTAAATTGCTTTCAGACGAGACGCTGGGAGATCTTGTAACGGATCTGCTGGATCTACGTTCTGCTAAATCATTTGTGGCTTTTTTTGGTAATTTCGATATTGACGAAGATTTATGGAATGATTTACAACTTGATAAATTTTCAGATACATCCGTTGCTTCTGATAAAGGAATATCCGCTTCAGATTCTGCGGAACTGATAGAATTACTACGTGAGGACTTTTTAACGTTTTCTGCATTCATATTTAGTACGGACTTCCTAAAATCCTTGTTGAGTATGGTAGACGACGAATTTTTTTGTGATAATTGCTTATTATTGCTTCCATACTTGTAACTTAGCGTAGGTGATTTAATTTTAGAAACGCTATTGCTTTGCGAATTTGTAGTCGATTTACTCACACTATTTGAAGAACTGTTTTTAGATGAATTGCTTTGATTAGTGGAACTGCTATGAGATTTATTTAAACTGGGTGATATCAAAGATTCCCTAGAATTGCTTACTTCTTTGGAATTGTTTGATTTGGGACTAGAAAATTTAAGGTCAAGATAAGAAGACCACGGCGTTGCTAACATATCATTTGATTTTACTCTGGCGCTTAACTTTTCTGTTTGTTTACTATGATCGGTTTTTCTATCGACTACATTCGCGGAGTCAGTCTTGGTTTCTCTGACAGTTACTTTTGGAGAGGCGTTCTTTATATTAACAACTACACTTTTTACATCTGAATTATCGGAAGCATATTTTCTTTCAGAGGAAGGGCATCTACTAGCTGGTCTGCTACTTCTACTAGAGTCAGTTTGTGCACTTAGAAGATGTAAAATTTCTCGATTTTTTCGACTGGTTTCTCGTTGACTGGATATTAATCTGGACGAGGCAGGTCTACTGTAAGCAGTTTGACTTTTTTCGATTGTATTTTTTGGTAAAAATCTACTTGTAATATATTTTTTTGGAATGGAATCTAAATCTTCTCTTGAAGTTGCTCTGGAAACTGATTTTAATTTAAGTGCACTTAAATCTTCTCTTGACTCGTTTCTCGATGTTCTGGTTAGATTATATTTATCATCTTTGGTAATTGAAGAACGTCCAGTATATTTTGGAATGGTGGATGCTGCACTACTAATAGGTTCTGTTCGTTCCCTACTTATCGATCGTGTACTATAAGAACTTGGGTACAATCTACTGTAACTATTAGGAGAAAGTAAAGATTTGTCGGTATTTTCCCGTTCTATACTGGTATCTCGCGATTTGGTTCCACTTTTCGATGAAATTGGACGATAGGAAACAGGAGGATGGCTGCTATCCTTTTTTTCGAGTGTTTCTTTTAAACGTTGTGCTATACCAATGCTGCTTAAACTTCTTCCTATAAAATTATTTAATTAATATTTTAATAATACGGAAGTTAACCAAAATACCTCTCTCTTTTGCTGATGGTTCTTCCTTTTGGTAACTACTACCATAAGTACCATATTTCTGTCCTATTCGTAAGCTGCTGTCACTTAATTTTTTAGAATCCGTTGTTGGCCGACCATAGGAAGAATCGTACTAAAATAAAACGAGTAACTTTATTTCCAAATTGGAAATTAGGAATGCGTGTAACCAAAAAATATTGGCAACAATTGAATTTGGCATTGATTCACACTCCTTTCTTTTATTATAAATAGGTAATTAATCAGATGCAATAAAAATCTCTGAGTGGTAAACTAAAAATACTTACCTTTGATGAAGTTGATTCGGATTTTGAACTTGAACTTCCAGAAAAAGTCGGATTTAAGCTGCTTTTGTTCCATGTTGTCTGAAAGCAAATTTTATATTATTTTCAATTGTATTTAGGCATCACACTTTTAAAAAATTTAGATTATTATTTGATAAACTCCTATTTGGAATAAGATTTTATACTTTTAAAACTTTTTAAGTTTCTTTAGTTCATTGGACATTCAAAAAGGTTAAGTACTAGAAAATTATTAAATTTAAGTGTACTTGACGCACCTAGTATATTGCAATATACTATTTTAGTGTTAATTTTTTAATTTCAAACTAAAACTGATAAGTAATTCCTAGTCCAAAAGTTTATGAGACCCAGAAAAGTTTTAAAAAGATAACAACTTAAAGTAAGAGTTATGTTTTTCTCCATATGTAGGTACTCAAAATAGAAAGGGGCAAATTTCCTACAATATAATTTTGCTAAAAATGTCAGAGCCTTGCTTCCGCTTGTGGACTACCTTCAAAACTATTTTGGCACATACAGTTTAATTTTTAAAAATAAATTTTGAGTAAGTATTCTGATTTATGTTTCCAATGGTAGTGTAGCAAAAAGAAAAAATAAAATAATTAAAAATACACTAGAGAATATACTCTTCATATGTAAGCTGCAACCACGCACGTGCTATATAAACTATATTGTTTGAAGCTAAAGATCAACCTAAATTATACTTTTGCCAAATTTTATTTAGTTTATTTTCACTATTGTATAATATTATTGTTACTAATTTATACTTGACCTTAATTTTAATTTTAATTTTTGTAAAATATACAAAACGCCGGTGTTTATAATACTGAGGAGTATTTCAAAACATTAATTTTTTTAGTTTTTGTAATTCTTGCATTGTTTGGTTGAATTTTCAATATACTATTCTATGGAAGAACGCAAATTTTTTTATTAGTCCAACTACATAAACAAAAGTTTAAAAATATGTTTATGAGATTTGAGAATATAGGAAAATCCACTGTAGTCCAAAATTTTGGCGGAGTTCCTTGTACTAACAGTTTTTCGATTGAAAGTATTATACTATCAATAGGTACCTACATAATATAACCCAGAGGCTAAATTATTATTATTACTATACTCTGTTTTACAATTTCAAAAGATACCACTATTTTTGAATTTATACATTTTTTTCGCCAGTTTCGTGATTTCTAAAAATAAAAAACAAAAACTTCATTATTTGTTCAATTATTAATCACAATTTAATAATACTTTTTGTTGCTGGAGTCTGAAAATTTTATTGTGATGTCATAATGCTATTTCGAGTTTAAATATAATTTGAACTGTAAAGCAAATGCAGAATTTGTTTACTTTATCTGAACCAATTGAGATCTTTAAATATAAAGAGTAACAACCTGCACCACTTGCATATCTGGGTTGTCTTAAAAATAGACAAATTAATATTTATACAATAATAAAAATTTGCATTAACTTATTCATTTATTAACTGTGCCAATTGAAAATTAGCATACGGTCTAAATAAATGGAAAACTTACGTAACGTTATATAATAAATATAATATGTTACGAATAGCGATTTACTACTCTGCTCGTATAATATGTTGTATATACTAATTCGATCAACTTAAATTGTTATGGATTAGTAAAGTTTTGTTAAGTTCATAAGTTAAATAGTCGAGTCTCTTTTATTTAATATGATACGATTAAATAGACACTTATCATTTTCAATTTGTTATGTTAACTACACTTAATAATTTATTATTTTGTACTATGTAGTATATTATGGTATCAGTGCAATCAGGTTCCAGGATAAATGGTACTCAGGACCTGGACCTAATTTTGCGTCCCCCCCACCCACAGAATCTCAAAAGTAATTTAAAAAAATAATAAGCATCTTGATACAAAAGAAAGCTTTAAACAATGTAACATTTGCTCCTTCGTGCTGGTCTAGACCAATCGGATCACAGGATTTTAGACTTGCCAATAACTAGTGACAACAATCGGTATGGCGCGGTATGGCGGAGAAGGACGTTTAACCGTTATCTTCAGCTTTGGAATTAAATTATAGCCATGTACATAAAACTTGGGATAAAACAATAATCAAAAAACTGCTACAAAATTCTTTATCCTTTTAATTTAACTGGAACCATGGAACAAGAGAGCTGGAGATTAGGTAACCACGAAACAATCAGAGTCAAGATTTTTTTGCAAAAATCAACTATGACGACATAAAAACTATGTTGGCTTCAACATATGACAGAGACACGAGAATGACCTTTAAAGATTCGTTGAGGACGACAATATTATATTGCCAGCAAGAAGCTGGATGGTAGTGACTTGGGAAGATTTTCATGTATTTTTCAAGAACCAAATTTTCCGGAAATAGAAACCAAGATTTTCTAATCATACCTAGCGACTGTACTCGCTGAACCACGTGGTAATTTGTACAAGACATTTGATATCAAATTAATATTACTATATTGATAAGAATTTAGTATATTTGATTTGTGAACTAGAAACTAGGAAGTTGAAATAAAATTCTGCAATTAAAAGTTAATTGATAATTTTTTTACAAAAATATGGAATTCAGACAACATTTACAAATACAGCATTATCATTGCATTTTTGAACCCAACGTAAAGCATATAATTATGCAAATTTATTGAGAAAGTAACTGCATAAAAATAAATTAAAATTGTTGAAATTACTGGAAAGAAAACTTAAAAAGGAAACCTAGAAGTAAAGGTTAATTATCAATTTGAAAAGCTAGTCTTCTTCAATACCCACCGTCAAAAATTAAAACATATTAAATTTATTTTTATTTGAACTTCTTTGCAAATGAAATGAAATGAAATTAATTAATCATATTAAATTAAAAAACACTTTTGTTTTTTGACGGTATGTTTTGAAGAAGACTGGCACCAGACGAAACTAGTCCACATTAAATTTAAATTAACTGCAAAATACATGAAGTGAGACATAGTATTTAGTTTGAGACACTGTAATAAATAAACATTTTAAACCTGAATTATTAAAGTTTAACTTTTTCTAATGTAATTGTTACGGCTGGCTTAAAATCTTGACTTACTCTTAGTTTTAATTACAATTTATGTTTAATAGTAATAGCTTTTGCTAAGGTATACTGTGACGAATTCATTATCTGTATGGATGATTTGTACGTATGTAATTAAAATGTAGCGCCATTGCAATACAAAAAGATCTTATTCTAAAAATACATCGACGGTTTAAAATAAATTACAGCAATTGATAAGCACTAAACAGATCTTGGCTGCCCAATCTAATACTTCATTATAGGAATGCAAATATTTTGCCATTAGACAATCAAAGTTTTTGGCAATTGATGAACAAAAGATTGATGTACGACCTGTTGTTTTTTTTCTTAAATAACTATAGTAGTTAAACAAAGCCGGAGCTGGACTACATTTGATATTCTAAGTCCAAATTAAATTAATCCAATTTTGATTCGCGGTTTTTGTTATTAAACTTTTAATTCCGGTTTTTAAATTACATGTATTAGATTTGATATACTAATTAGATTCACAGTTTGATCTAGTTAATAACTCATACTCCTCATGATGGCAGGTTCAGACAGAGATGTAGCATCAGGAAGTACGGGAAAAGAGGGTTAGGAGAACTAACGTAAGTTGTAAGGGGTTGTTAGAGTGCAGCTTGAGAAATTCCTTACATTACCGTTGTTTGGTGACACAATCACCCTGTAAGACTGGGCCAGTATACCAGAGATAAATTAAATTTGGACTTAGAATTTGAAATGTGGTCTAAATCTGGCTTTGTTTAACTACTAACTATGAACTTTTTGAAAAATATGTAATAAATTAATAAACAATAAAATATCAATTCAATAAAAATTGATCAATGACATCAACATAGACGGATTGGTCGATAAATCGCATTTATGGCACAGAAACTATTTCACGCGACTGGCTTCTGTCAACTTTTATATATCACTGCCAAAAATTTCGAACTCCAAGAAATGCAATGTTAGCGATACAGGGATGTAAAGCAAAGCAAAGCAAAGCAATTCCAAACAGAATGGCTATTCCAAAAGAAATTATACATCATTCATCAGGAATGCATTATCTTTCCAATAATATTCAATTGGTTATCTAAATCAATATAATATTACGCAATGACGCTTTACATAATATAAGAAGGGAGGTCATATCATAAGATAATAATATACTGAATTAGGTTTGGATCTATGTTCATTGAGTTTTATTTTAAAATAAAACCGAAAATAAATAAGAAGAAGGTCAAAAAGAATGGATATTAAGTTGCATTTTTAAATTTAAAGAAGAACTTTTTTAATTTTACTTATTTACACCTTTAATTATCACACTGTTAAAATCAAAATGACAAAATACTCACCCCGAGTCTAGACTGCGTCTAGACTACGGTATGCACTGGTAAAATTGAAATTACTTATAGCTTGTTTACTTGAAAGGCTGTCTTTTAACATTGGAAACTACATTATTTACTAAGCAATTTGCAGTTACTAACAAAATATATAATGAGGTCTAATTCATGATCGTAGTCAACTAACTATTCGAACTAAATATTTTAGAACTGAAACTGTTTGATGTACTAGGTACAAATCTACATACGAAGATTTTCATATATCGTCGCCATACAACGAAAACCCGTTAACTACATGAACCATAGTTTTGAGTAAATTGCATTTGAATATTCCGGCATTGTTTTTCACTTGATTACTTGAAAAATAAAGTATCAACAATTTTTTTTATTAATAAACGTTTATATCTGTATTGGTTTTTAATAATAACAATCGAAAAATATTTAGCGGTAAGTTAAAAATAATTTAAAACTAAACCAATTAGTAAAAAAAATGCACTTAACTAATTTTCCCTGAATAAAAAGTGTAGTGCATAAAGAAAATAAAACTTAACAATCTTAAAAATCATAAAATTTATTTATTAAGAATACCAATATTATCTGCAATTAACAATGGCATTTGATTGGAAAAGTTTTATTAAAAAATTCAAATAAAATCAAACTAAACTGTCCCTTAACAGTTTGTCCCTGTATAAGGGATAATTATCTTACTATAATTTTCAAAAATTACCGTTATGGTCAGTTAATGGTTTCTTCCAGTAAGGAAACAGAAAATTATTTGGATATTTTTTCAGGTATATACCATTAACATTACTTAACTGTTTTTTCCTGAAATGAAATTATACTTTTTCAACTTAGTAAAATTTACTTTTTGAAAATTCATATTGAAAAAATTTTACTAAAAATTCCTGGATTATATCAGAAGATAGATCATGAGAAACTGCATTTAATGGTATTCATAACTCAATTTTACCAAAAATGTTAGTTAATGGGTTTTCGTTGTATGGCGACGATATTTTCAATTTGTTTAAATTTAAAAATTTTTAATTTCATACCCCTATTATTATGTTATATTATGTAGTATATTATAGTCATTTAGAATTTTAAGCAAAAGATTTGTTCTTCCGGTTACACAAATATTTATCATAATATCTTGATATAGGAAATTTTTTTTTATTAAACAAAAACTTAACAAAACGTTAAAATTTTTAATTTTCCAGATGAAATATTAATTTATTTATGTTCAGGATTATAAATTTTAATTTCAAACAATATAGTAGCTATATAATGGCATAATATCAAGGTGGATTCACATAATTAAAAATAAATAACGAACATACGGACCTATTTTAATTATTCGTGTTATTATCGTTTTATATTAATATTAGAGCTAACAAACTATTTTTTGGTCGGTCAACATGATATGTATCTACACGTAATATAAATACATGGTGACTGTCTAATTTTGATATTATTGCCACCATACCAATAGCTTTCTGCAACCACTAGCAGAGTATTAAAATATCGTATTTTTACGAATTTTATTAACTTAGCCTTCTGTTGGGCGCAGTCCAAAAAATGAATTAAAAACAAAGGGAAATAAATTTAGATAAATTACTTTTACTTTTAATATACCTATTCCTAGACAGTACAATATACCTGGTACATATACAATTTTTTACTATTATTTTTATAATATGTATGTAGGTAAATTAATTTTTCTATACTTAATTAAATAATTATTTGGGAAAATTTAGTAATTACTAAATATATGTACCTATGATATTATGTTCTATCAACAATAATATATGCATTTAATTATACTGTTTATACTGCTGCAGTAGTATATAGTATCTGTAATATATAGAAATTTCAAAATGAATAGTATGTACCTGAACGGATTTAACTTACTATTGAAATTCAAATTTACATTGAATATTTTGCAAATATAACACAGTTGTCCTATTGCATTAAATTAGTAAATATGAAAGAGTGAACTTGGCATTTGAAATGAAGACCGGAAACACTAACAGACAGGAAGTTGTTTATAGAAATAGGACTGATGTCTTTGATTTTTTCTTGTTATAAAAAGACATTTCTTCGCTTTTATGTCTCAAAAATGAAAACGTTTTTTAGCAACTCGCTTTTGAATTAATTTACCAAGAAAATGTTTTAAATGAAATAATGTGTTTTGATTTTCAATTGAAATTTAAAAATAGACATAATGTTTAGATTGCTTTAACGCAAGAGGTAAATGCTCTTGACAGCTTTATAAGCTTTCTTTTTGAATAGAACATTTTTACAATTTACATATGGGTTTGTTACTCTTACTTGTCTCTATTTAGATTTTAAGTTGTGCTTAAATAGTATAAATAGGTATTTATCAGAATGCACCAACTGTTGGCAATAAATTTAATCAATGTTATATAATAAATAAATTTGAATGTTAGAAACAGCTCAGCTTTTCATTTAAATGTAACGAGATTTATCTTATTCCCACAGGTATTTTATAATATACTACATTTACAACTGATATTCTTCAATACATGAACAGACAATCACACTATCTCTGAATCCAATATGTAGTATGTTGTATAATACTATTGTTATTATGTATTCAAATTTTTATTTTTATTACCAACAGGTCAAGAAGCTTTTCTAGTGCGAGAGATCCACAGTTCTTTCAGTCTTACTCGGGGGGATTGCTATAAAGCGTGAAGGGTGAATATAGTTCAATTCATCTATCTTTTTTATTTTTATACTATATCATGTTGATATCTTCTTTATAGTTGTCCTATCATAGCTATGATAAAATATTTTATTGTTAGAACCTTGAGCATTTCACAGATGCATTAAACATTATTATACTATCGGCTAGTATAAATCTAAATCTATTATTTACACAAAACTTCTAAATTTACGACTTGCCTATAAATATTTATAGGCGAAAACCTATTAGTACGCCGCGCCGATTGATGATACATTCGCAATAAAGGAAGAGTGACAGATGAGCTATCAGTTCCAGTTGTAATGTAATTTGGGACTCAAGGTATCGATATTAATAAACGGTTGTTTGGAATAATTGTCTTGATGCTTAAGTTAATTTAGACACAAATTTTCGCTCAAACGGTGGCTCTTCATCATTGTTAAGTGTTGACAAACAGTATTGTAATTTTGTTTTTGAAATCTGACCGGAATATCTTGAATTTATAAAGTTACTTCTTGAAGTACGTATATATTGTAGATTGCAGTGTATTTTATATACCAATTACAGGTTGATACATACGTGCAATTAGATGAAATATTTGGGGGAGGGGCACAATAACCCTATCCATCTTGTTTTAATACGTCGTTCACAGTCTAAACAATACCGATATTGGCTTCAGTCAGTTAATTCGAAAGGGAGAGACTAATTGTAATTTCAAGAAGGATTAAGATCCAGAAAATCTGAAATTATCTCGCGAAAGAACAACATTTGAATCTATGACTTGTAGTAATTTAACAGTTTACTTTCCACAGCAGCAGCTGAGGGATTTTCATTCATTAGACAGACTGCTATGCTAAATTATTTTTTTGAATTTTACTTATTATTTTACTTCTTTTAATTTAACAGAATCGTAATAGTACACATAAGCTAATAGGCGTAATTATCATTTTACAATTTTTGACAGAAAGGCAGTAAAATCGAAATAAATTATTTAATTTTGCTTTTATTTTGTATATTTTATGCAAATAATTTAACTTGTACCATTTAATAAATTAATACAAAAGTAATCACATTAGTAAAAATTATTGGAAAATTTGTTAAACAAGGGTAATGTACAACTAATCTAATAACCACAATAATATTGTGATAGCAATTTATTGGGTAGTCAATAAGTCAAATTAATTTTCCCAATTGTTATTGGATAGTTAACCTATAGATAATTTATCGTGTAATTCATGTTATTACGTTAAATACTCGTATATCTAAACTTTTCTAGTTCATGAAATTTATTTTCAATTTTCAAATTACTATATCAATTTAATTAATGAAATCGTGTAAAATAATAAAATAAATAGATACTAATTTATTAATCATGAAAGTAAAAAATTAGTGACGTGACTAGGTGTGTGCATTGTGTGGAAGCCAGTTTACTCACGAGAGGAAAATTATATTATTATAATAATAGTAATAATAATCTTTTAAATTTTCATATATATTTTATTTCGTTTCCAACACACCAACAACAAGATGAATAAATTTTAAAACAACAAATTTTATCGATAAACAGACTTCTTACTTTTGGGACTTATGGAACATCCGTTGTATGCAATTTTGGGCAATTAAGAATATCTGATAAAAACATTTTGCAAAATGAAATTAAAAAAGTTTCCATTATTACCATCTTTCTAAATATTTCATAATATCTAATAGAATCACTTTTGCATTTCTTTGTTTTTCTTGTTGTTTAAAGAAAGGTATTTTTCTAAGATCGGCACATGGACGTCATGTCATCTAGTTACACCACTGATGAAAATACACTTCTTAACGCCATTCTAATATATCCTATTTACTGAACGATGCGATATATTAATGACATGAAATTACAGTTGAGATGTAGGTCAGAAAATAATGTTTTTAATTATTATCTGCGCTTTCGGGCCGTTTATTGGCCCACTTTCAAAGCTACAAACAATATTTGTAGTAAATTATTCAATACAAAATAAATGTCATATTTTTATTTTTTGTTCAAATGTTAGTTAATCGTCATTTTTTCCGATCCAAGATTGTGATATTTCATATTTCTCATCATAAACTCTTTTCTTCCTAAAGCCATGAGAAGCCGAATTTGATACTCTAAATTGATTTAAAGGTCAAAAATGCAAGTGCAGCTATGGATAAAAAAAATATATTTAGCAAATGAAATTGCAAGTTTATCGTTCTAAAACATTGTTATTAAGCGCCAATTGAGAATTAAACAGTAGATGGACAGCTGGTAGCATATGGTACTATATGTCTAAAGGAAAATAAAACAATGAAATATATCTATTAATTCCGATGTAAAATTTGTTTTATATACAGGAAGAAATTTGTCCAAAAAATAGTTCTCTCCAATTAAGTATCTACTAATAAAAAAATATAACTCTTTAATTGGCTTTTTAAAACTGACGTTTATTAGATTAGCTATCCTATTTTTGATCCGGTACAACCTAACGGAAGTGATTTATTTAACTTTTCATATAATAAATTATTCGTTTAACAATTTTTTTGGGAATAGTTATCAAAAACTTCAAGTTTTTGAAGTTCATACCTATAATTACTAGAAAATCATAACATTTTCTTTAACTTACTTATCATTTATATTTTATGTAGGTATACCTAAACATATACAACATACACACATTGAGCTACAGTGTTGGTTATTTGAAGAAGTTGGCGTGCTTTCAATAGTTTAAATCTAACAATAATCTCGTTGTATACTTGAGGTATACCAAAAGTTAATAATTTAGAATACTTTTAATATATTTTTTAATCGAACTAATTTTTACTATTTGATGAGTTGAGATTTATTCCACCCAATCCAGAATTCGCACGGATAACTTCTTCTAAAATATTTGTAAAATTTTCGCACAAGAAAATATTATATATCAATATAAAATTATATTTAATATAAATCTTATTACAAAATGATATTATTATTGTGTTGCTTGCTGGAGCTTTTAAAAATTCAGCTGCTTTCAACTATTAATAAAAGTAATTTTATAACAAAGTTCTCGGGTAAATTATTACTCACTCAGATTTTCAAAGTTTAGTTTATAAGCTTTAAATTATTATAAAAGCCTTTTAATAAATTAACCTTTAAAATATACAAAAGATAAACATAATACTTACATAATTTCGATAAGCGCTCATGGCATAATTTTTAGATTTCGGCTGAAAATCTTCAATTTTTCATTAATACTATTCGTAGCACAGGTATTTACAGTGCGATTCAGATTAAACGAATTTATAATTTTGCAAGTTAGTATACAAAAATTTGGTGTGTTAATTCGACTATTAATTGAATACAACTACGACACTCGACCAGAGATAGCATCATACACTAAATTCAATGGGTTCAAACTATAAATTAAAGAATCGCTTTAACTGTCAATATCACAAAAACATTGCAATTGGTATTTAACCTTTTCACGAAGTAAATTAATTTGATTTGTTCTTCACTAGAAATTAACACCGATTTAATAATTAATTTTTTAATAAAATTCCCTGCAGGACTGATACAAATGAATCATTAAATGCATAATTGTTTTGACGTAAATATGTGCACAGTGTCTTACTGTACGTCATTATAGACGCTGAGTATCCTTAGCGTCGGCGTCTTGACGTTACTTATCGTACAAACTCGAATAACGAATTGAGTCGAGCACTATTTATAGAAAATAACTTGCTTCGTATATTTAACGTGAAATTATTTTGTGTGTTAAATCAAATGCTATTTGTTCTTGCACACCTTAATATTAAGAATGAATAGATCAGCCGAAAACATGGAAACTGTTTGCAGTTGCAATAAGCACATGTACATAATAAAATAAATAAAACTGAATTTTCCCATTTCCTATTTATATCAAAACACATTTTGAGAGAAATTCCATGCCTGACGTACAACGCTATTACAAAGAGTATAATATGTAATAATACCATAACTCAAAAATCAAAACCTGAAATGAATTCTTCATATTGGAATTTTAATTATAACTGACATTACAATTCTATAAGCGAAGAAGCTTACTAAGAAGAGAAAATTTCACGGAATTTCAGTGGGTTTAAGGCAAGAGACGTCATAGTAATGGACCCAATTTGTGTGGGGTAAGTGCACTCAAACTTCTCTTTGGATTTCATATCCAATCTGTAAAAATCTAAAAGTCTCAAAAATCTCTGCTGGATAACTGATAAATCTATTATAATAGGATACAAAAGTCAGAAAACACTAAATCAATGGTTTGATGGTAAAGTCACGGATTAAAAAATATATTGCTGTAGTCTGCTGTATCTTCTCTTAATCCAACTAATTTTCCACTTTTTCAAAAATAAAATAATATTAAAATTTTTTTAAATTAGTCTAAGATAGGCAACATTGAAGAGACATACTTGAGGAAGCTAAATCTCTACAGGTGATATATAGGAGCACAGGTAGTATCAATCCTTCCGAAATCAAAACCTTACAAAAATAAGAAATTACAAATTTAAAGTATAGTGCACAGTAATACACATCAAAAAATCAGAATGGATATAATATAGAGGAAAATGTGAATGTGAAAGAAACAAGATGGAAATAAACTGAAAATTAACAATTACGTGTAGATGGAAATTAACAATAATTTCAATTATCAAAGGATTTATGGAAAGTAATGAATGAATATGAATATCGGTTTACATTCCTGTCGGAATATAACCATTCCTTCTGGGAGTCTTCACTCTTCTGTTGTTGCAGCTCTTGCTATAACTTTTTGTGTTCCTTCGCCTGATGACTAAACTTACTGATGACATATCAATTTCCACGATTTGCTATCTGTGCACTTCGTTCTCCAGTTTTTGAACTCCATATCACTCGAATCCTTTATAACTGCGTCCCACCATGTCATTCCTTGCCTTCCCGTCCTTCTTTCCTTGTCCAGTCTCCATTCCATCACCATTCATTTTGGGTCCTTCTCTTTTCTTTGCATAACATGACCAAGCCATCGTATTCTCTGCGCTTTGATAAATCTCACAATATCTTCAATTTCCAGTTATACATCTCATCATTCTCTCTAGCTCTCAATAGGTTGTCTTCAGTTCTATTTGGACCCATAATCGATCGCACTATCTTCCTCCCAAACAACATCAAACGTTCATCCTCCCTGCATGTCATGCGCAATATTTTGGCGGCATACATTGGTCTTATTAAGCTCTTATAAATTCTCATTTTCGTCTTCTTGCTTATATTTCTGCTTGCATTGTCTGCTTATTTGAATAAAATGCTCCGTTTCCCGCCTGCAGCATCTCTCTTATTTACTTTTCTCTGCCACCTTTATTGTTTACTCGCACTTCAAGGTACTTAAAGTTGTCCACTTCTTCAAAATTGTAATATCCTATTTTCAGCTTTGATGTTCCTTTGTTATTTCCTCTTCTATTCCGCATGTAGTTTGTCTTTTCCTTGTTTATTTGCAGCTCTATTTCTACCGCATGTTGGTTCATTCTCTCGTATATTTATCTCAATTTCTTCTCTGTTCTAGACAATATCACCACATCATCCCCATAAACCATCACCTGTGTCTCTTTGTTGACTATCGCGCCCGTGCAATTCGTTTTTTTGATCATATCCACTATCATCAAATTGAATAAAGTTGCTGACAAGATATTTCTCTGTCTCACTCCTGTATTTATATCAAATTCTTCAGTCTCTCCTTCCCTAATCGGACTGTACTTTTTGAGTTTTTCAGTGTCATGATTACCAATTTTATCTGATTTACCGGGATTTCAAATTATTTCATTATTCTCATCAGCTGTCCTCTTCTTACATAACTATCTATTAATATCGTGTATGTACCTCCACCTCAGAATTTTTTAGTTGCTCCGGTATAATATGTAACGCATCTGTCGTTGACCTTCCTTCCCTAAATCCCTATTGGTACTCTCCTGGGATTTTTATCAGTGTGTATTTTTAGCCTTTTTAGTATTAGGGAAGATCTGTAATTATTGCACTCGCCCACGTCACCCTTCTTGTGTATCGGGATTATTCTTCCCGTCTGTCACTCCTTGGACATCTTCTCCTCTCTCCATATTGTTTTCATGAGTTCGTAGGTTTTTAGTTGAAGGTCTTCACCGCCGTTTTTTACCATTGCCGCCTGAACTCCGTCTCCGCCTGTTACCTTACCGTTATTCATTTTGTTAACACTTTTCATCATCTCTTCAAATGTCAGTTCTTCTGTCTGATTTTCTCAGTCGATCTCTGTGTCACTTATCCTCTCATCTCATTCTAATGTGTCCACATTAAGTAATTTCTTCATTTTCCACTCGTCGCTCTCTAGGTTACCATAATCATCGTTCATTGCTCTGGGTCTTAGTTTTTTTGATCTTTTTTGTTAATTTATTTTCTTATAGAAAACTCTTGAATTATTTCATTTGCCTTCCTGTTCAATTTCATTCATTATATCTCTTAACCAGAGATTTTTTGTTTACATATTTGTAAGCTCATAGTTACAAAGATTCTATTCTACAATGCATACTAAGCAATAATTTATTGTATTACATACTTTAAAATTATTTCTTGAAGTTCATTTCTACTGTTTAAATTGTTAATAAGGTATGGGTCGGAAAGCATGTGAATCGTAAAAGAGAAAGAAGAATTAAACATTTTTAAAAGAATTACAATAAAAATAATATTTGGCCCAAAACCCAGTGGAGACTTGTAAGAAATTTAGATGATGGCTTGGTGAAGCACTGCCTACCCCGACAAGTACCCTTTGCCAAAACCAATTAACGAACAAGAAGCTAGAATAATGTCGGACAGTGAGATAGTAAAATAAATAGTGAATAAACCCATTGTCCCAATAATAACATCTTCAAGGATCAGAAGGATCCAGGTTTCCATTGTATGAAACCCCAAGGATGATTAAATAAGAAGAAGACCTAAAACTAGATGGTTGAATCAGGTGATGGAGGATTTCGAGGTGATGAAAGGCAGTGATTGGAAGGAAAAGATTATGAACAGACAGGAATGAAAGAAAACAGCAAAAGAAGGCAGAGAGTATTTAATGTGGGTACTCATCCATGAGTATGGATAATCACTCAATAAATAGATTTGTACATGCTGAGAAAGAAAAAACGTATAAATTCCATCAAAATATAATACTTTTACTAATATTATTAAAAGTTGAACAACACAATATTTCAAACTTCCTCAATAATTTTTCGATTATATGAAAGAAATCTTCGACGTTCTATCTAGAAAATTTATCAGTTTGCACACGTGTTCATTCTAAGTTAAATGTCCATTGTGATGCTTATATTATATTATTTCACCAATAACAATAATTTATCTTTTGGTCAATCTTCTAATACATATTGAAGTTTTAATTTAATAGGCGCAATTTGTTAGACCCAAATCAAACCAATAATGTTTAATAACAAAGAGCATAGATTAAATATATTATTTATTTATTGTTACATATAAATTCTTTGAACTTCAACTAAATTTTCAAATATTAAATCCTTATTGATAATTTTTATTCCAACATGATATGCAACTAAACCAACTTCGTTGTATACAAACCAGGACTGCTATAACTTCTTATTTGTATTCAACAAATTTTATTATATTTAAAAAAAAATTGATTGTATTCTGGCTGGTAGACAACTGAAAATCTCAGTAAATAGAATTAATAGAATAGAATAATAGAATGAAAAGAATTATTTTCTAACCGAAAAGATAATTAATAATAAAGATAATCAGTTAGAAGAGCTTTTCCTTCAAAAGTAGGAAAGGATTTCTTTAAATATTCTGAAAGATCAAAATTTAAACTTTCTTATGAGGTGAGGATAAATAACATCGGCCCCACGGTTACTTCACAACTTAATTTCGAAAATCGACTTTTTGATGTAAATTAGTAAGTTAGCTTAAATAAACATTCAATTACCGGTACGTGTGGGGGTTATGGAATTAAAAACGAGGTTGGCATATGTCCGTATTTTAATTTAATTCTTGTTATTTAGTTATATATTTAGTATTACTCAAACCATGGGGGGGGGGGGTTGAACCCCCAAAACAACCCCATTATATACGGCCCTGACTTGGGTCATAAGCGACTCGAAGTTAGGTGGGGAGAGTCCATCCAGACACACAAACCCCTTTGGGTTTCGTAAGCTTGATTTAACAGCTTCTTGCTTCACTGCCAAAAATAAAGAGCAATGCCTAAAATCAAGCACAAGATGAAGGAGATTAAGATACCTATGTATGGCACCAACATGTTTCGCATGTCCTTCCTATTCGTGCTCTGATGATTGTTTAATTTAGTACAGGGGTTGTGAAAACCGCCTGGAACCACCAGAACCGCAAATCTCGGATTCCAGCATTTGAATTTTGTCATTTTCGATTTTTGTTGCGCCTCGGGCGATTTTTTAATAAGTTTAGCACTTGTCAAAGCGGCTCGCAGCGCTCGCGCGAGGCGGAGCCGAGCGAGAGTTGTTGCATAGTCGGTTTTGACAAGCGCAACCACGGAAAATCTCAGATCCACGATTATTGTTAATTTTGGAAAAACTACTGGACCATCCGCATATTTTATTATTTATATCAACTATATAGACCATTACCTACCACCCAGTGCAAAAATTTCGGCGAAATTCGAACCCTTAAAACATCGACCGACCTCCCTTGTTACCTAATTTTTATGACCTTCCTAAAACTTAAAGAAAACTTCCAGATTTCCTTGTGCTGCAAAATTCTTAAGTAAAATTTTAGTCAAGGTATATTGACAACATTCCAGTACAATATAAAGGTCTCAAGGGAATTTTTCGTATTAATTGATGAAAAAATTCTAAGTAACTACATTCTGTTATCTGTAAATGTAGTCTTTCTTTTTCCTAGTATTCTAAAATATTTAGTTATGCTAGTTTTTAAAAGCAAGTGGAAATTAATAGCTCCTATGCAGATCTCCAACTTCGAAGAAATTCTACGTTGGTAGATAGGTGTTTTGCTATAAGCTAGTTTTATATTCAGACAGATAGTTGAGCGATAAGCCAACCCAGCAAACCCTTCTCTGGCATGATTTGTGATGAAATACATGGTGAGCAAAGAGTTATAGACGGTAAACTGTCATGTCTTGCTTTTCTATTTGTATGTGGATGACTCCATTTGTGCAGTCCCCAAAAATACGAAAGATGTTTCGATACAGGCTTTTAACGGATATGCTGAAATTCACACTTGATACAAAAGTATGTATGTAAAAAAGATGGCTTTTCTAGAGTTAACAGTGGGAAGAATAGATGAAAAGATTAGGTAAATAGACGAAAGAAAAAAGAAGATGTACCAATTGGTACATTTATAAATTATAAACCCACATAAAACACAAAAAATCCTTTAGTTGTTGGGCTTATACAGAGAGTTGCTTCTATTAGACACCTCTCATTACTACAACAAAATGAAGTATTGAAAAAAAAAACGATTATCCATTGGAAATTTATTGCCAAAAGAGATCAAGTTTACATGTTTACTTACAAACAAAAAAAATGTTGGACTACGAAAAAACCCTACTAAAGAAAGCATTAGTGAAATGTTTTATATAAAAGCTAAAACAAGCAGTATAAACATAGAGACGAAAGAATTAAAGAGGAAGGATTAAAAGAAGAAGAAAGAAACCCTATACATTCTGAATTTTTTATATTTTGGAATCCAGTTAACCCAATCATGAGCAAGTGGACAACTGACGAAAAAACCCCGAAACATTTTATTGTGAAATATTCAAATGTTGGCAATCTTAGTTAGAAGAAACATGATCATATCGAAATATTAGAAAGTATAAAATCTTAGTAAACCTGTAGGAATATCAGAGACTTCATATTGGGGGGAAAATAATACGTATTTGTGGCAGTCTAGACAAAAATATTCGAGAATATACCTAAGTCAGATAAATTCAAACTGATAAAAATAATTAGATGACACATTAAAAAAAAAAAACCTCTTGATGTTACCATCAATATACCCACAAACTTTATTTTTTAAAGATATTTTCCATAATAATTATATTAGTTAAATAATTTAGTTTTTTTTTATAAATCATTGTTGTTTTATTGAAGTTAGAAAAATTTAAATATTATTTGTTTAGTCACCCTATTGTGTAGGTTTTATTTGAACAGCTTTACTAAAATTTATAAATACAGATTAGGTGCCAGAATTTTCTAGAACTACATTTGACTAATAAGGCCAAAAATATTTAATGAATCATAACAATATAATGTAGTAGGTAGATACATAAACAAAGATTTTAAAATTGTGACTATTATTATTTACTATTTTGTATCGTCTATATATAATATTCTAAAATATTGCTTTTAAATTTACTAATCAAATAGAGCGTATTTTTTTATAATTTAAAAATGTATAACACCGAATCTGTTCCAAATCACGCAGGTTGGATGGAGCTCATATTCCAGAATCCAAAATTTCCAAAATTTTATTTTCCAAATTCAAATTCAAAATAGACCTAAAATAATGCAATTTTTCTCAAAAACTTTTATCTTTATTTGTAGCTCGTCATTTTTCTCAAAATTTCACTTTTTTCTTCTAAAATTTTTATATGTTTTGGTATCTACATACATACTCTATATTCTATCCAAATTTTAATATTGATTAGTTATTAATTTCGGAGATTTAAATTCTTTTATAAAATTATATAGCTGCATTTTCACGATGACAAATCCCATCTTATAAAGCTCATAAAGATTTTTAGAATAATCCCATTTTTTCAGATCATTTGCATTTGAATTTGGATTTTTTTGAGAATAACGAATATCAATTTTTTTCAGGAAAATCGAAATATTTTTATTTTTGTTTAGAAATATTTTGGATCTTTATATTTCTAAAACTTAAATACGATGTACTTTGTACTATGATTTTTCTTATGTTATACACCTTATATTATATTGTATATAACGGCTATAATAATTTTTCAGGAACTCCGAAGTTCTTTCAGCACAAAATGTCACCGTTGTTAAAATCCATTTAATCAATAATTGTAAAAATATACAATAAAAATTTACAAGCGGATTACTATGTTGATTTTTAATTTTTAATAAAAAATCTAAATTTTGAACAACAGTCATGTTAATAATAAATAGATAAATTAATGCATTAATTCCTTTAACCACTTCATTAACCAGTAATTTATTTCTAGACCAAGTCACTGTATTCTGATTCATAAACTCTAGCTGTGATTCATTTTTGGGCCAATATCATTAATAATGTCGTATCTCGGGCTACCTCTCGAGAGTTTATTTTGAAAAATTTTGTTTTATACATAAATTATTAGATGTATGTGATTTATATAACTATAATAATATGCAAAATTAATAAATTGATAAATTAACATAAAATTTCCAATTAATATATTAAAAAATCTTTCAATTTCAAATAATCAAATAACCTGTAAAATAATAATAATAATAACAGCAGTTTATTTTAACATATTTCTATTTTGGTATAATGCATAATGTTATAATTACTTCTTCACATTCTTCACATTACAAATATAATAAAATTCTTTCATCAAAGTATTTTAGTATAGTTTTATAGTATTGTTGCAATATTATCATTTTAAAAACACTGTACGAATTTATAAATTTTATTTTATATAAAATAAACACTAGAGTTTGATACATTCGTATTAAATATTTTTAAAATCAAATTTTATTTATATAGGTAATATAATATGTACACCTACATTAATTTTAAACCATTATACTTTTATTATAATATATTAACAATTTTGATAGTCACATTTATTGTGATTAGTCTTTTTGAAACACTCATGAGTATTTATCTATATATTATATTATTAGTAATACAATTGTAATAATAAATGTATGTGGGTAGTACTGAAATTTAAATTGCAATAGTTATAAAAAAAACAATGTAATTTTGTTATACAAATCAACGCCCACTTAACGAAAATTCATATAAAAATAATCACTTCATATTTTCGAATATTTAAATAGAAACACTGAACTGGATCAAAAATTATAGGAACATTTTTTCCTTCTTGTTTTTATTGCATTGCTCATATTTTTATCTACAAATAAATGACACACTTGCGTTGCTATTTCCAGAAGCAAGGAAAGTAGACATGAGTAACATAAATAGCAAGTTCCAAACTAAAATTTTCTCATCAAATACGCTAAGGTGAATAAAGGACCTACAGGTGGTAGTTGCTGCATCTCAGTGTGGTTCCGCTAGCGCTATAAGCACTCGTGTCTATAAAAGGATGCTGTCCCCTCCACCGTAATCTGAGAAACAACGATCTCTTTTAGCATTTTCTAGTCGAAAATTAAGTCGCTAAAATTCGCAAATTTTCGGTATTTACATTCGAATCGACAAAATAATATTTTTTTGCCATTTCCCAAAATAATTCGAATTAATCGAAAATTATCATAAAGTACTATTTTCCAATAAAAGCACTTGGTGTAGTAAATTTTGAATATTTTTACAAAAATTTGTAAAATTTCGAGTATTTGTTTGAAAGCGTAACATCAATATTTATTAAACTTTTCATTATAACCTGCACAACCAAAAATATAACTCACAGATAATTATATCTGAATCAGATGCGCAAAGTAATTGCGCAAATCATCAAAAACAGCGGATTTTAAAGTAATATTATACTGCGCATGGTAACTTATTTTAGCTAAGCGTTTTATTTTAGTTTACTCCGTCGCGACGCTCAAACGAACGAATAAACGTCTACCGTAAAGCGGCGCCGGCACGCGGGTTTCACGACTGTTTTGAAATCTATCAACGGTTAGTGCATTTTCACGAATATATTTTTATTTAACATTTATCGAAATGTCTGTGGCGAGATCCTCGAGGTATAGTTATCGGTCCTCCAATGTTGGAGGAGCCACCGATACGGTTAATATTGAATACAGCGCTGACTTAAGCGCTCTTTCAAGGCTTGAGGTTAGTACATTTTTTTAATTTTTTTTTTTAAATCACACATTCAAATTAAGCAAATTATTGAAATGGTGAACCCCTTATTAACTATGTGATAATTTTTGGAAGTGAAGTGTGTGAAATTAAGTGATTTCCTTTTGTATTGCCTGTTTTCACATCACCTATACATACACTATTGTAAAAAAATTCAAATGGATAATAATTATTGTTTTTAAATCAACTTTTAGCTCAGTCTGAAAATTATCCTATTTTGTTGTTTTAGGATAAAATCCGCCTACTATCCGATGATCTTGAAGCTGAAAGAGAACTTCGGGCTAGGGTAATATGTTATGCTTTGTTACATTAATGAAGCTGTTACAAAATAAAAATAACCAATATTTTGTAAACTAACTTAAAGACCAATTAGTGAAAACAACCGTTTCTTAAATTAAGCATGTTTTGGCTGCATTCCAACGTGATTTCATGCTGTAACACTTTATAAAAGATTTAGTTACATTTTTGCCTTATTCAGTAATATCTAACAAAAGCTTATATTTTTGAGTTTTGTCATTAAAACGAAGAGTACTTTCCTTCTTTGGCTTTAATCGAAACATGCAGGGTGGCATTCGCTCAGAATTTAACTACTTACCGCTATTTTGTTATGCATAATTCGACAATTACTTTGAACTATTTTTGTTACACTTACTAAGTGGCGTCCCCAAATTAAAGGAGTTACAAATTTATATTTAATTGTAATTCAGGTCGACCGAATGATTAACCGTTTTAAAAATAGGATTAAAAACAACAAGTATTGAATATTTGCCAAAATGTCTACAAATACGTCATATACCTACATATTAGATTGCACTTTAGTTTCTTGCAAAGTTGGAGTATCTTAATAAAGGAAACTTGGCAACTGCATAAATTATTATTGTTATGAAACTACTTCAGAAGGTTTTGTAAAATTTTGACAAATTCCTAAAAATATTACATAATAAATTTGTTAAAACATCAATACCTATGTTGTCGATTGCAATTTTTTAATATAAACTCCAGTTTTGCTAACTCCAAAAGTTTGCAAAACAGCTAAACGTAAATTTGCAAGAAAGTTTTACGTCAGAGCAAAAAATAGATGGATTGTAATAAAAAAAGCTGTTAATATGAATGGGGTAAACATAAAATGTTAAACAACATGATTGATTGGTAGCTGAAATTTTGGCACCACTGCAGTTGTAGCTATGCTTGGTATTTATTGTACCAAGTGGCAAGTGGAATGTCTGAACATGAATATCAAAAGAAAATCTTAAACTAATGAGTGGTTCACATTTAAACTCAACTATTACAGATATGATAAAAATCCACTTTCGTTTATTTGCTTATAAAGATTGTCTTTCATATGATCGAAAGTCTACCTTTTTTATTAGGACTCATCGGAATAACTCAGACTAATTAATCGCTTTGATGTATTTACCTTTACTAATATTGTTTAATGGTCATAAAACATAAAATTTTAATAATATGACCTTCCTACTATATAATTCCAATATTAAATTCAAAAAATGATCCCTGTTAGACAATTTAGAAGTAAATACTACAGATGCTGACTATTAGAAAATCAAACAAATATCAACCATAACAGTTTTAATATATCTCTAAACGTTTTATTATTCCAATATAAATTATGTCAGGTTTTACACAAACGAATTAAAATTTAATCTAGGATTAAAACTTTACAACAATTAAATTGCATTGTATTGTTATTGTTGTAAAATTTTAATCCTAGATTACATTTTAACTTACTTTTGTGAAAATGGGCATTCATTTTTGAGTTTAAAAGTTAAACAAGTTTAATTTAAATTATTTGGCTTAGAGACTTGGCTTAGCTGATTTTTATTTGTGGCGCCTAAATTTTACTGAACAAAATATTTCTTATTATGAAATCGACCACAATAATTATTATAAAATTATTTGTTATAATCTTATATAAGAAATACTTGGACAAAAATAAATCATATTTTAAATAAACCCCAATCTTTTGGGTATACATTGACAATCTTTACAAAAGCAGAATTTTGGGAATTAAACATATAATATAACCAGCAGTATATGTTATGCTAAGTAGGTATATAACATTGAAATTAGAAGGAAAACTTAACATTCCATTTTATTTTAATTTACAAAAACATATTGTGAAATTATAAATTCTTTAAGCTTTTAAATAATCAAGTTTAACGCCAACTGCTACATATTTCTAATAATAAAAAAAGAAAATGTCACCAACAACAGTGAATGTCTAAAGAATGAATAACCTGTAGATAAATTTAGGTATATGACACATATTTAGATGACAAATTTTTAGAATTTCTTGAGCACGGTACCCAATATATTTATTTGTGTGCATGGCCACTGAAGTTTTGCAAAAAATATATATTAATTACTAATTTCCATTCAGCCCAAATCAATGTATAGCAATTTCACTAACCTACTTCTTTTATTTAGATTGAAAGGGAAAAGGCCGACCTTAGCGTTCAAGTTATTCAATTATCTGAACGTTTGGAAGAAGCCGAAGGCGGTATGGAAAGCCACGTAAGATTTGCAATAAAGATGATCGTAACAATTCCACTGATTTCTGATTATTTCAGATCGAAGTCAATAAAAAAAGAGATACAGAAATGCTGAAACTCCGCAGGCTTTTAGACGATGTGCACATCGAATCGGAAGAAACCGCTCAGATGCTAAAGAGGAAACATCAAGAAGTAATCGTTGATTTCCAAGAACAAATCGACGTTATTTCAAAATTGAAAGCTAGGTAATAATACAATTTCCAGCTATATTAAAAAATTAAAGACTTGTAAAATAACAACAAAAAAGTAAATTCCAATATATTATTATTTGGCGACATTTCAAATTGTATTTGGCAAAGTTACAAGCACAATACGACACCTGAAATTCTAAGCAAGATACTTAAAGAGTTATTTTAAGATTAATATTGCGGTATTACCGTTCAAATTTTATTACAAGAACAACCGGTGTGTTAAACGATAATTATTTTAATAAACTTGGGAAGCAAAAATACCTTCAAAAAATTATATTGTTGCAATCATCCTTAAAATTAACTCTCAGAAACTAGAAGATAAAATTAGAAACGCCAACATACCATCCATCCCGATGGAAAATTTAGCCTATGCACGATTAAACCGAAAGATCTTAACTTTAAATCTCTTCCAACGTGATTAGCATTTTTAACTTTTGTAATTGTATTGGCTTTCATCTGTAAATCATTTTCAATATTTTATTATCCGTAAACTACCTTAATACATCGTAAAAATATAGTCCAAGGTAGTGTAAGATTAGATAATTTCAATGGCTTGCTGAACGTTGACTTCGTAATCTTAGCCAGGACACATCGCTAGGTATAAATAGCTTTCGTTTACCTCGCCATATTAGTCCTGGACCAAAGCCCACTTTTAATTTCAGATTCAATAAAATTTTAGTTAATTCTTCATTTTTTGTGTAACACAAAATATTTTAATTAAATTTCGTTTCTATGGGTAATTGAAGTTCTTAAAATTTCCGAGGTGTATGCCATTACACAAAGATTTGAATAAATAACTACGAAATATTTATAGAATGGGATCTCATATAAATAAACATAAGCATTCCGGAATGTTCTAATCTAAAAAATCAGGTTTTCCTTAATAATTCCTTTTCTTTATACCTAATGCATTCTTATTATATTATAGCACCTTATATAATTATGTAGTTAGTAATATCATAACTCAAATTTCACCTTTTAAAACTTTAATATTTTTTTTACATTTTTCGCTTTTTCCCTCTTTTTTGACCTTGACGTTTTGTCAATTAGCCAGACTCCAGACTAAATCCACAGCTGATATTTTTGCAGGAGAACCAAACTATGAAATTCTCTAAAGGCCATAATTTCCGATCTACACTCAACCAGCGATTACATCAAGCCACTGCTTAATAGCTCTTGATCCTCATTGACATCTTTCTTTATTTTTGAGTTACAGCGCGAAAATTGAATATGCAATTCTTAAAGTTGTTATTTGCCAAGTTGATAAAATTTATATCGTGTTAACATGAAACTCATTTTAATGCCAATAAAAATAAAATCTAAACGACTTTTCATTTCTTAGAGCTGACAAGGAGAAAAGTAAATTCCAATCAGAAGTTTATGAACTTATTGCTCAAGTTGACAACATTAGCAAGGAAAAATTGATTTCAATCAAACATGCAGAAAAATTGGAAGTTGTTGTTAGCGAACTTCATATTAGAATTGAAGAACTCAATCGAACTGTGGTTGATATCACCTCTCACAAGACTAGATTGTCTCAAGAAAACATCGAATTGGTTAAAGAAGTTCAAGATCTCAAGGTAGGCATTCGCTTTCTACTGAGTATAATTAAAGCAAACTAAAATATATTTTTTAGGTGAATCTTGAAAATATCCTTTACTTAAAAACACAACTTGCTGGTCAATTGGAAGATGCTCGTCGTAGAGCTGAAGATGATGAACGCAAACGTTCAATCCTTGACGCACAACTTCATCAAGTGGAAATCGAACTGGAATCTGTCCGTGTTCAATTGGAAGAAGAAAGCGAAGCAAGATTAGAATTGGAACGTCAATTAGTTAAATCTCAAGGCGATGTTTCCATCTGGAAATCCAAATACGAATCTGAATGCATATCTCATGTAGAGGAAGTTGAAGAATTGCGTCGCAAATATAATGTACGACTTACTGAAATGGAGGAACATATCGAATCTTTGTTAGTAAAAGTGAATAATCTTGAAAAGCAAAAATCTCGCCTCCAATCCGAAGTGGAAGTACTTATTATCGACTTGGAAAAAGCCAACAATACTGCTAGGGAATTACAAAAACGGGTAGAACACTTAGAGAGAGCCAATATTGAATTGAAAAGCCGTTTGGACGAGACAATTCAATTATACGATCAAGCCCAACGTGATTTACGCAACAAGCAAACTGAAATTCAACGACTCAATCATGAACTTGACAAGACTCGTGAACAAAGAGATGGCCTTGCCAGAGAAAATAAGAAATTGGCTGGTAAATTTTTTTATTGATTTTTTTTAAAGTTCAAATTGCCTTCTGACCTAAGAAGTTAATATGTTTTCACAAGCTAATATACTATTGATTTATTTTTTTAAATTAAATTGTAGCACTAATTAATATTTTTAGATGATCTTGGTGATGCTCGTAATACTCTAACCGAATTGACACGTCGTCTTCACGAAATGGAACTTGAAATTCGTCGTCTTGAAAATGAACGTGAAGAACTTACTGCAGCCTACAAGGAAGCTGAAGCTGTAAGCTATTAGAAGTAATTCAATTATACCAAATGTTATTCCATACTAATTTTAGGGCCGTAAAGCTGAAGAACAACGTTCACAACGTCTTGCTTCCGAATATGGACAATTCCGTCATGAAGCTGAAAAACGTTTACACGAAAAGGATGAGGAAATAGAAATGATTCGGTAAGTAAATAGATACACAATTTAATAGGATTCAAGGATTTCGAAACCAGCTATTTTTAAACTTAAATACAGTTTGGTATGCATTTTTCATCAAAAAGGAAAGGTACACAAACGCATTTTTTTACTCGTTATAAGCCTTTATATTGCATAAAAATTGAGCATAATTATTAATATCAAAAGGACTGTAAATTGAAACAAATACTATAAGTTGACGAATTCTAAGACATACAGCTGGTTTCATAGAAGAAAAGACACATACCTACATTATTTATTTGGACATCCGTGGTGTGCAATTCATAGTAGATATCCATGATGTTAACAGGAAAACTATTGTACCATTTCTAATGAAGTGTCGAACAGTATTTATCTGAGAAACGATCCAAATTGGAAAAGCAGACATATTAGCAAGCATAAAGAAGCTCATTGAAATCGTGGAAAGCTATCGGGAACTTTACAATGAATTTAGAAAATAGTTTCGCCATGAATTGAAGAAAACTGTAGAAAATCTGCGTTTAACTTTGCATAATCACTTTTTAAAATCTTACCATAGCTGATGTGTTTTTCGACTCTTATGTTAGCTGATTTACTTAATTAGTGCACTCAGATTTAGAGTTAGTATATAAAAATTTGTTTACTGATGAGGTTTCCTCTCTAAAAGATGGATCTTCATTTTTATGCAAATCACTTTACCGTACAGACAAGAGTGTAGTATTCAAAATAAAATTTTGAGAGTCTAAGATGGTAATTTATAATTACTATTGATGGACCAATAGACATATAAAGGTATGTGGATGATACCACTCAGTATAAGATTATAACAAACTAATAAAACATATTCGATCTTCAATGAGAAAGTGTACCAAACAGAGAAGAAGAAGAGAAGAGATGCAGCACATGGAACCTATTCTATATTTTACATTTATTGGCTTATGATATTTTCTTCCAATAGCTAATCTTTCTCTTTGTTTGATTGTTGTTGTGGGTTATTATGTATTGTATTGTCCTAAAATTTGGTACTACTTATTTCGACACTATTCTTTTACTGTTTTTACTATATTTATATAATATTACCATATCTTACAAAAAATCTTTTGGCATTGGGATTATGAAAATTATTTTACGAAACATTGTGAACATACAACTTAGTAACAGTGAAATTAACACTCTATCATTGAAGTCATTCGATATTCAAAATCACTTTGATAAGAAGTAACTTTTTGATATCATTCTCTGTTTGACAGAATCATCGCATTCTTCAAAAATAAAAAATAATCTTGAACAAATGTTTTTGAAAATACTTTACTAAAAGAAAATGTCGCATTAGAGAAAGTCTATGTCATCTTCTATGACATTCTCTGCCAAGATTAAGCGGTTATATACAATTTATGTACAGCAAATACGTCAGTATCTCAAAAAAATTGTCTATCAAACTGTAACGATCTTGAACAAGAAACAAGAGCAATTAAACTAATTGGAAGCTTTTTTTTCACTGCAGGAATAACAACAAACAACCTTTTGTATCACATATTTGACATCTTTTACTCTACAATTCCTTTTTTGAATAATGATTGACTCTTTAGTTTGAGTGGTAAAACTATCAATATATTGATATAGTTAGTATTTATATAAAATATTACGATATTATAACAGTATATAATATAGTAAGGGGGTAAATGAGTGTAGATTCCTCTCTCGATATTACAAAATTAAGATATTGAAAGAAATTTTCCAAAAATCTTCTATTGTCTTACGATTTTTTATGACGAACTAACACCATGTGTTATTATATTCGCCTATAATAAACACTTTATTCTGGCCATCTCGTCATGAATTACAATGACACATCACCGAGGTGTCACTAATCTGCTTAGAAATTCCTTCTCGAAGTTAAAATATGTTACACATCCATGGTTTACTACGGATAGTTATAATGGGGACCATAAAGACCATGACCATCTCCAAACCAGCATAGAGAAAATGGAATAAATACTTACATGTTTTTCATTATTTTAGATACTACTTACCAGAATTTTCCCTAGAAATAACCGCTCTTGCGGTTACTTGCGGTTAATTACCTTTAAAACATATACCACACACATAGGAGAGAAGATAATTTCAATATACATATTTACGATCAACATTCTCCTCACCTTTTATAATTTTTGAAAATTCATCAAATTAAATTCGTAGCCACCACATCTGAAAAAAATAGTTGAAATTAAAAATAATTATTGAACATCAAAGACAATGAAAACTTTCAATATAAATACAAAGGGTGCCGAGAGAATAGAACTATTCTAGCTTTAACATGTGTAACCCGTAAGTAATTAAAAGAAACAAACAATTACAATTACCAATGTCAAATTCACGAGCCAGGAACACCATGCCAAGAAATTTCTTCTGACCTTCTAATGCTACGTAATATTTTGCGTGATATGAAGTCAAACCAACCGAATATTGATTTGGCGGTCTGGTATTTTTCACAAATTACTATTAGCTATAGTATCGTAACATCAACATTTTATAAAAATAGAACCCATAAAAACTTATTTCAGTAGCACAAAGTTAATATATTTAAAAATTAAATTAAATATTAACTATTTTTTCATTTTTAATCCATTAGTGATAAAGATCTAAATTTTCTCACTGTGATAGTGGATATCAAAAAGTAACAATTGAAGAAATACCATTCGGTATACAGGGCATAAGTTGTAAATATTGTAACTTTCGATAAAACAAGAAAGAATATAATATTGTAAAGCAAATTATAAATTAGGTAGCTATTTATATTCGTCTTCAAAAATATAGTGCTATTGCTTAATTTTTTTATACCAAATGGCAGAGATATAATATTATAGAATTATAAAAAAACAGAAAGAACCCTAAAGGAAAAATATTATATTGTTTCAAAATGTAAATTTACATAGCAAATCTATGTAAAGCGACTGAATTTATAACTTTTCAGATATTATTTATCATATTGGAATGAATAAATTGTATCATCAAAAATTGTATGAGGTTATTGAACGAAATTACACATTTCAGGGTTTTATTGCTCAAAACTTAATATTTTGTCTTACTTTCTTTACATTTTTTTATATTAAAAATTTATATAATATGTATTGGGTTATGAATGTTCTGATCAGTGACCGCTCCCTGAAGTTGGACTTAGAGACATCACGCCAGTTGTATTTCTATCAAAACAAACAATGATATTAAAAATTCTTTTTGAATATAAAAAGACAACATAGATCATTACGAACTGACGTAGGTACATATAGGTAGATATGTTGGGATAACAGAAGGCGTAACAAAATATCAACAAGGGGTGTGAAAGTGTCAAAAATACCAAGAATAACCTACATAGTATATCTAATTTTAGAGTTGTCTCTTAAAAAATAACCATCCATAAAAAAAATTACTCTTATTATTTTATTTTATTATGTAATTTTTTATAATTGGACATGATCGGACAAAACAATAGTTCTCACCAAAAACTTTCGAGGTTTGGCTAAAACTGATGTTTATATAATCTATAAAACATGGCATAAAGAAAATACATGACCAGGCATTAGGTTTATTTTTATCGAATAAGAAAGCTTTTGTAAACATCTTGAATGAAGTTTGATGATAATAATTTGTTGTGCAATTTGTATCCTGCCAATTTGAGCTTTGAACATAATAGCGGACCATTAAATTGACGTTGATGAAAAAATGTTTGGCCAGCTATTTACAATTGGCACTCTAAGTGCACGCTATAAATAATTTATAACCCAGGCAGAAGTGTAATCCAACGCTATTGGTTTGGCAAAGATACGTGATAGTTAATATAAAAGGACCTAGAACTAATCAATCACTATTAATTTAAAATAATTAGAAATGGCGCGTCCCGGATCGTCCAAATACAATTGGAATAATCCGCAAACGGTGATTTATGAAAATAATTACGGGTACGGTATGAATTTTTATCAACCGATGATCGATTACATAGATGACAAACATAAAAGAAAAGGAACGAAACCTCCCCACCTTCCTTGGTACGAACGAGGACTAGAACGATATAGTTCAAGAAATCTGGTGCAAAGTTACAGCGATACAGATCTAACAAATCTATCGCGACGTACAGAAGCGAGTGCTAAAAATTTTCTTCGGGATTTTAAGTCAAATTGTAGTTCGAGTTTTCTTCTTAGTAAATCGGTTTCCGCGTCCAAACTCACTGAAAATATAGAAATTGAAAAAGCGAAACGTAAGAAGCTTCAACTGTTTAAAAAAATCAAGTGTCTAAAATCGCAAATGGCGGATGCAATTGACTACAATCCGGATTTGGATAAAGATGTCGAAAGAGAATTAAGGAGTATGCAAAAATATATGCGGGGAAAGTCGGCAAAATGTATAGAAGGGCAATTGTTGAGTAAAAGTCGACGAAACATAGCCGAAAACATCGAAACTGATTTGGCAAGCTCTTACGGTGCACGAACTCGCGTTAAGATTATCGATAGAAGGTATAATACCGAAAGTATTAACGACAATAATATTACACAACCGTTAATTGAGTTAAGTTCCGATTTGAAAGGATTTAATAGAAAAACAGCTGAATTTTTCTGCAGTAAAAGGTGAAATGACAAAAAATGCTTTGTGTTTCTATAGTGATAATTCATGTACAAGTGAGTAGTATAGAATTGGCAATTACTACTTGGATTATATCCAATTAAAAATTAGAAAATATCTAAAACTAACATTTTGATGTATTTTTTATAATGGGCGATAAATAAATTTACATGCCTTTTTTTATTTTAGCAAGCAAACCAGCATAGAAATTGAACAACTTAATGCTCGCGTCGTGGAAGCTGAAACTAAATTGAAGAGCGAAGTAGCTCGCATCAAGAAGAAGCTACAAATTCAAATTACCGAATTAGAAATGTCTTTAGATGTTGCTAACAAAACCAATATTGATCTTCAAAAAACCATCAAGAGACAGTCTCTCTCGCTTACCGAAATTACCGCCCAATACGAGGAAATTACTCGTCAATTGGCTATCACCATGGATTCTCTCAGCGTAACACAAAGAAAATACCAAGCACTCACAGCAGAATGTGAAGAAATTCGTGGCAATTATGAAGCTGTAGATAAATCAGTAATATTATCTTAGTCTCGTTTTAACGTTTTTATTAATTTCAGGCCCTACGTGGCAAGAAAGCTGTTGAACTGCAATACGAAGAAGCTCATTCTCGCATCAACGAACTTGGTACCGTAAATGCCAACTTGTTTTCCACCAAATCCAAGCTTGAACAAGAATTACAAGCAGTTGCTGCCGATTATGAAGAAATTACGAAAGAATTGCGTATTTCTGATGAACGTTACCAACGTGTTCAAGTGAGTTTTTCTATTTAATTTAAAATGTTGGTTTCACATTAATTTTCTTTTAAAGGTCGAATTAAAACACACAATGGAAATTCTTCACGAAGAACAAGAACGAGTTGTTAAAATCGAAACCATTAAGAAATCTTTGGAAATTGAAGTTAAAAACTTGTCCGTTCGATTGGAAGAAGTTGAAGCTAACGCCATTGTAGGAGGAAAACGAATTATTGGAAAATTGGAGGCTCGTATTCGTGATTGTGAATTGGAACTTGACGAAGAAAAGAGACGTCATGCTGAAACCATTAAAATTCTTCGCAAGAAGGAGAGAACTGTTAAGGAAGTGATGATTCAATGTGAAGAAGATCAAAAGACTATTGCTCTGTTATCAGAATCTTTAGACAAATCAAATCAAAAATTAGGATTATTTAAGAGACAACTATCTGAACAAGTACGTAATTATAATACGGTAAAAAGTTTTTTGTGCGCTGCTCTTCTTACAGCAATTTATTTTTTAGGAGGGAGTATCACAACAAAGCGTAACCCGTGTGCGTCGTTTCCAACGTGAATTGGAAGCAGCTGAAGACCGTGCCGACACCGCCGAAAGCAATCTATCTTTGATTCGCGCCAAACACCGCACTTTCGTCACAACCAGCGGTGTGCCTGGATCTCAAGTATATCTAGTACAAGAAACTCGAACATCATCATCATCAACACAAGAAATGTAATTTTCAACTAGTGCCGTATCTATATTTTTTATTTTATTTTCGTGCATATTATTATTATTATCAGTCATGATGAATAATTTAGTATTACACCGATTTTTTGAAACTTATATAATAAATTTATTGTTCAAAAACCATTTATGATATATAATTTATTATGTAAAGTACACATAGTTGTTTGGATGTTATCACACTAATTTTTAAAAATTATTACTTATTTTAACTATAATTATTGAAAAAAATATTTATTGATACAATAAAAACTCATTAATAATATAAGTTATGAATGTACCATGTGAGAGTATCATAATAAATCTGCTTATATACACAATGAATAAATTTAACGTACGTTCGTTTACTATAAATTAAAGCAGTTTAATTAATATTATCATCGTTCCTACCTAAATAAATGTATTCATATATAATTTGGATTCGTTAACATTAAAATAATTTGTTGCAATGCCAAATATTATATTTATGGTTTAAAAAGTATTACTTGCAAATTATAAAAAAAAATATTCAATGTCTTCCGTGCCTTCATTATTGAAGATAAAATGTCCTAAACTTAAATTTTTGCGTGTTTGTTATAGTTTTTGCAACGGTTTGAGTGTAAAGTCGCGCTGAACTTTTTTCTCTACGCATTTAATTTTGTTTTAAATATATTTACATTATAAATACCTAATTAAAAATATTTGTTAGTTCATAATAAGAATTTTAATTTTTAATTAAAATTTGATTAATTACCTGAAAATAAGTTGCGCCAATAACGTAAAAACCACGTTAAATTGCCAAAACTACCTAAGCAGCGGCGACTCATCAGAAGTGGCAAGAGAAGCTTAGCCTCCCCTGAAATTCCAAACTACTAAACTACCTATCAAAATTTTCAAAAAAGTAAAACAGTATATTTTCGATCGTAAGAACTATCAACCGAACAAACGATAGATATGTACTCCTTGTTACCTACTTTACTTATCAAAAAAGTAAGGCGAGGCTACCACAGAAGCGGCATCCTCAGGCTAGAATTACCCCGAAAAAATGTATCACCATCAGACATACGTAGAACAATCCGCAGTGACTATGATAAGAAAAACGAGCTCTCTTATTGTACATTATTCAACTTACTTATCTATCTAATAAGTAGTTGAGCGTCGGCTTCTTCTGTGATTCGTGCCTGTAACTAACATTATCCGAGCTAATTTTTTTAAAATTGAAATTGGCTGGTTTCACTATCAAAAAGAAATGTGTAAAATTAAAAAATAATCTTCAATTAATAATAAAACAACCGCTGAATTTATTTGAATTTCTAAAACACATTGTCACATAACAAATACAAATAGTCAGGACTTCATCCAGAAACAAAGTCAATTGAAAAATTGCCTGTAAAATTTATAAAATGTATTCGTTAATAAATTGCATCTAATTCACGATATTACTCGTTCACCCTGCTGTGTATGTCATATTATAATATCAGGTCTATGCATTGCTGTGCTATTTAATGATAATAGAACACAATAAATTATCCTAAATATTCAAAATAATGAAATTTTAAAATTAATAGCTATTTAAATTAACTAAATTAACTTTATCTTTAATTTTTACCGAATATAATTTTTACCTAATTAATTTTTCAATAAAACTACTCGATACCATTTTTTATCTTTTATTATTAATTTATTCAAAATTTTTCAATTTTACTCATTTTCCATTGAATAAAAATTGTAACCGTCAGCATAATTCTGTTTGGACCTCTTACATTTCTGTCTTCAGTTGATAATTTAAAATATTTTCAATTTAAAATTTTTACTAAAACAGAAGCTTCAGAGTTAGAAGTCGTTTAAAAATTACGTCACGCATAGTCAAGTCAAAAAATAATAAAATTTTGAATTTATAGAAATTACAAAAATTCGTTTATATCAAAAAATTGTTCTTGCCCCCACTCAACCAAGCAGGTAGTTTAAAGTACAGAAAAAATTAAAATTTTTACTTTCCAAACTCCTTAGTACGAAAAATTGAAATTATTGTTAACTAATAAAACACCCCATTTTTTTATTAAATTTTTTTTGTTTCAAACTTTCTTTTTTATTTACCATTTTTACTGTTTTTGAAAAATGTCTATGCATATTATGTAGTATGTATGTCTGTGAACACGATAGCATCGAAACGAATAACGAAATCACTCCAAATTTTAAATTTAAGTTTAGATCAGTTGTGCCACGAAGCCTATTGAAGATGAATTAAATTATATGGGGGGAACGGGGGGATTTACTTGAAACGATAAGACATAATCTATCATAACTTCGAAATGCAGTGAAATAGGGCAAAAGTATCTTATGACAAAAAATTATCACTATCAAATTTCCTAGAACTTTTGTTCTATAATTTTTTTCTGAGCTTTAAAATAAAAGTTAAAAAAAATAAAAATGTTTTCTAAAATTTATGTGTCAAATAAGAAAAACTCAGGGCAGAAACCCAAATTAGCTATTGTCTTTTGTTTTCAAAAGGTAAATAAAAATTCAATTTTGTTTAAATTTTTATTGGATTGTTTTTCGTAATTATTATAGGCAAAGTTCATAGAAGGGGTAAATGTGGCAAAAACGTGTATTGACCGTTTTTTTTTTGCTCTTTATTCCTTTGACGGTAACAAATAAGACCATTTATTTTTGTTTATAAATAAACATAATTTGATTAAATAATAATAATAAAAAATAAACAAAATAAAAATAATTGTAAATAAGTTAGGTATATAGTATTTGATATTTTAACAAAATGTTTTGGGTTTTGTTGGTTTCTGATGAGTCAAGGGGGGTAATTATTAACCCCCCTTGTATCCGCCTTTGAAATATCATTTGGACCGTTATTACTAGTTTGATTTTGCCTGCTACTGTAACCGCTATCGCAGTTTTGATTGTTTCTTCTATAATTATTCAAGTTCCTCATACTTAGCCGATTCATATAATATTGTCGTTATATTTCTAACTTCTTTCCTTAATTACTGTTTCTTCCAATCTAAGGCCTATGTGGATTGGGCGTCCTCACAAAAATCGCGGATTCAGATTTTCTGCGAGAACCTATAACTTTGTTCTTCAATTACTATAGTGGACTGTATGGTCTATCAATTTATTTATCTGTTAAACTATAATTACAAACTAATCGAAAAATAACTCAATTCATTACAAAAATAAATAATAATCTGACATAATTCTCAAAACTATAACAACCACAACTTTTCTTCGCCGACTACTAAATTATGTCGACAACATATTTCCCCTCGTTGTTCTTCAATTTATTAAGAGGCAACATTTGTGTCGACGTCAATTATTGCTAATTTCACTACTGGTCGGCGATATGTTCCTACAGAGGTTTTAACATCCACTACCCTGATAGTGCCATCTCTGCCAGGGTATGTGCATATAACTTCACCTCTTGGCCAAGTGTTTCGAGGTAAGTTACCATCAACTATAAAAACTAAATCTCCAATCTTTATTTGAGGTCTCTTCTGGAACCACTTTGTTCGTCTAGTGAGAGTGGGCAAATATTCTCTCACCCATCTTTTCCAAAACATTTCTATTAATGCTTGCGCCACCCTCCACTGTTTTCTTAAGTTTAGATCTTCTTCTTTAATGACACATGGGATTCGTAAAGAACTTGATGTCCCGATCAAGAAATGATTGGGTGTCAAGCTCTCTTTGTCGGCAGAATCGATCGAGACGTGGGTTAACGGTCGACTATTTACGATGTGCTCCGCTTCTATAAATAAGGTTTGCAGAACCTCCTCTCTCGGTGATCTAGCCTCCAAAATCGCTCGGATCGCTACTTTCACGGATCTTACCAACCTTTCCCAACATCCGCCCATGTGTGGAGCTGAAGGTGGATTAAATATCCATGTGATTCCTTTCGGTGACATGTATTCCATCAACTTTTCTTGACATAAGTTTTGTAAATGAAATTTTAACTCTTTTTCTGCTCCACGTAGATTTGTACCATTATCAGAATAAATTTCTACTGGTTCTCCACGTCTTCCAGCCATTCTTCTAATTGCCATGATACATGAATCAGTGGACAATGATGCTGCTAATTCCAAATGAACGGCTCTTGTTGTTAGACAAGTAAACAAAACTCCATATCTTTTTTCGTGTCGGCGTCCTATGGTTACGTCCATTGGGCCAAAATAATCCATTCCTGTATACATAAATGGTCGAACATACGGCGTGACACGACATAAAGGTACCTGTCCCATTTCTGGATAACTTGGGCGAGCCTTTCTTACTTTACAAGTTTGACATGTTTGGAATATTTTTCTTATTGAACTTCTCACCTTCAAAATCCAAAATCTTTGTCTTAATTCATTGACCACGGTTTCGGGTCCTTGATGCAGATTGTTTTCATGAGCACGTTGCATCATCAAATAAGTGAATCTATGTTTGGCATCTAAAATTGCTGGTTGTTTTACCCAATTATCTACCACTATTGCTTTTTCGATTCTACCTCGTATTCTCAATATGCCATCTACGTCTAACATTGGCGATAATTGAAATAATCTACTGCAATTATTTATTGTTTTTCCACTAGCCAGCAATTTCATTTCAAGCGGAAAGCAATCCCATTGACTTTTTTTAATCCAAGCTTTTTCTGCATTTTCCATTTCCGCAGCCGACAATTCTATACATTTTGTGCGATTTTTATTTGTTTGTTTACATATTTCCAAAAACCTTAATACCCATGCTGTAGTTCGAACTAGTCGTGTCCATTTTGAAAATCTTTTAATATTGGGCAAGTGTGTATCCGCCCCAATTTCAACGCATGTTGCGATAAATTCTGGCCTAAGTTCTTCTGTCGGCAAATATTCTTCTATTAATTTTTTTATTTCTACAGGCCAATCCCCCTCCGACTCTTTTAAAAACTTTGGTCCAGTAAACCATCTGCTTGTTGAATCTAAAAAATCATCCCTATTAGACCACTTCGTTCCGTCGTCTGCTACATTTTCTTTTGAGGGAATCCATCTCCAATCGTTTACGTTAGTCGTTTCTTCAATTTCACCTACTCGGTTTGCCACAAATTGTTTAAATTTTCTTGCATCTGATTTTAACCAAGATAAAACAGTTTTTGAATCGCTCCAGTAGATTACGCGATTTATAGTGACTTCGTGTTCTTCTTTGACAGTTACTGCTAGACGACTTCCTAGTAGGGCTGCTTGCAGTTCTAGACGAGGAATTGACATAGGTTTTAATGATGCCACTCGTGTTTTTGCTGCTACAAACGAAGTTGTAATCTTTTCTTTTATCTCCGCCCTAAAAAATGCTACTGCAGTAAATGCTTTTTCACTTGCATCACAAAATATATGCAACTGTAGTATAGTGACACTACATAAATGTAAATTATAACATCGAGGAATTCTTATTTTTTCAATTTCTTTCAGTTGACCAAACCAAAATTTCCATTTGTCATACAAATCTGTGGTTAATGGATCATCCCAATCGATTCCTTTTCTCCAAATATCTTGTAATAGTATCCTCCCATGAACGGTGAAATACACAACAAATCCTATTGGATCAAAAATAGACATGACAATTTGCAACACTTCACGTTTTGTTGGAATCTTCTTATTATTAACAATTTCTGGATGGACTTTATTTAAGTTGATTTTAAAAATAAATTCATCTGTATTTGTATCCCAATGAAGACCAAGTACTCGTTCCGTTGGTAAATCGGTTCCTGCTTGAAGACACATATCTTTATTAAGACCTGCTCTGGCTTCGTCAGGTATTTGCAATAAAACGCGTTTCGAGTTAGAAATCCAATTGCACATTACAAAACCACCTTTTTTATGAATAGCGGTAACGTCTTCTATAAGTTGCATTGCTTCTTCTTCTGTGTCAACGCTGTCCAAATAATCATCCATGTAGTGTCGTTTGGTAACTGCGTCCACTGCTCGTGGTTTGATTTTACGAAACTCTTCGGCATTGCGATTTTTAACTTCTTGGGCGGAGCATGGGGAACATTTTGCTCCAAAAATCATCGATGTCATTTGATATGTTATTGGCTCTATATTTCGATTACTTCCTCGCCATAAAAATCTTTGAGCTGTTTGATCTTCTGGTATGATTTTAATTTGTGGAAACATTTCTTTAATATCGCCGGCAAAGGCAACTTTTCTTTGCCTAAATTTCCATAAAACTGTTGGTAGTGGATTAAGTTTATCTGGGCCAATTAAGAGAGCATCGTTTAAACTCATTCCATGCGATTTTGCTGCTGCATCAAATACAAAACGGATTTTTCCTGGTTTGTTTGGATTCGTCACTCCAAAATGTGGAAGATACCATGTCTTATTTGTATTTATTGCCGCTTCTTGCTCCTTCAACTTTTTTGCATAACCTTTTCTTAAAAAATCTTCAATTACCGTACAGTATGCTTCAGAGAAACCAAGATCTCGATCCATTTTTTTTTCTATTGATAGCAGACGTCTATGTGCCATCGATTTGCTCTCAGGTAGTAAAACATGATCGGTTCTCCACAGAAGACCTGTTTCCCATCTATTACTACCATTAATTTTCTTCGTAGTTTTGTCTATGATTTCTTGTGCCCGCCTGTCCTCTTTGGAATGGAGCAGCTCTACCCTTCTAATGCCAAAACTTTCTACCTCAAACGATGACTTAACCAACTCATGTAATTTATCTCTTTCTATTTCTTCTACATGTAAAGCAAATTCTTCATCAATTCGTCCTTTAAATTGTGTAGCATTTCCGTGAATCACCCAACCTAATTTTGTTCGCGAAGCAATTGGTCCCGACCTCGACCCTTCCATAACTTCTCTCGCAATAATTAAATGGATATAATCTTGTCCAATAAGTATAGTCGGTTTTGCGTTGACCATCGAAGACGTGTTTAAGGTGCTTAAATATTTCCAACTTTCTTTCATCTTCTTTACGTTGACAGACTGAACGGGTAAGCTGAGATTTTCTACAGTGCGTACATTTTCCATCTGATAATAAACTTCACCTTCTTCACCCTTAATTTCTATATTAACGACTTGCGAATTTATTTCCTGACAGGTCATGGAATTTGTCCATCGCATACAAAGTTGCTCTGTGGGTCCTGTTGCACCAATTTGCTTTGCTATAGAACTATCTATCAATGTGACCGTTGAGGCCTCGTCAAATAAAGCGTAAGTATGAAGATTTCCGGTAGAACCTTTTAATGTAACTGCAACTATTCTTAACAGTATATTTTTATGTTTTTTCACCGTCGTGTGACTTAAACATGGTTCATTTTCCTTCCATACTGCTGTGTTCTTGCGAGGCACAGAGTGAAGCAGAAAGTGGTGATTTTTTCTGCAGATATCAGAATTACCCACGCCACATTGTTGTTTATTTCTGCAGTATCTAATGGGATGACCTGCCATCAAACACGAAAAGCATACCCTGTTGGTCTTTGCCCAGGCCCACCTATCATCTACTTCGAAACCTTTAAAGGTAGGGCATTCAGATATCGTGTGCTGTTCTGCACATATCAGGCATTTCTGAACCACCTTTTCAGAATTTTTAAGTGAAGTAGCAAGTACCGTTTCTTTGTTCGGGTTGTTTCCATAAAATTTTGGTCTTTCAAATTTGTTTTCTTTGCATAGCTGTGGACTACATATAAAACTAACAGCATCTGCTTTTTCTTCTAACCATGTAGCAAATTCTTCCAATGACAATCTACTTTCCTTCTTTTCTCTGACTCTATCTCCCCACTGTAACAAAAAACTAATTGGGAGTTTATTTAAAAGATCTTGGAGCAATTGTGGATTTGACAAATGACTTTGACAGTTCATTGACGTCATAGTGACAACTAAATTTTGCACAGCGTTTGAAAAGTCAATAACCGAATACAATTTATCCTCTTTAATAGGTAGTATTTTTTTCGTTTTTGCAATTAATTCTTCCACTACAAATTCTGGCCGCCCAAATCTTCGCTCGAGTAAAGATACAATTTTGTCATAAGAATCTGGTAAATTTAAAAGTGCACAAACTGTTTCTCTTGCTTTTCCTCGTAAACACTTTTGAAGCCGATTAATATTTTCTCTTTTTGAAAATCCACAAATGTCGGTTGTTTCTTTTAATTGAGTAATAAAGTTAATCCATTCTATGGGCTCTCCTGAAAATGTTGGTAATTCTGTTTTAATGCTTTGTCTAAGCAACATTTTTTCTACGAGGCCATTTTTAGGTGCAGCTCTAGTGAACGTAGGGACTGTGCAATTCACTTCACCGTAATCTTCTTGAGGATCAGTTCTATTTACCCACTCTTGGACATTAGTTTTGCTTTCTTCGTCTACAAGTACTTCACGCGTCTCCGATGCTTTACTCTTGTTTTCACTTTCAAACTCTGAAATTGTGTTACGTTCGTTTATTTTGGCAATTTCATATTGCATCTGCTTGTTGATAACATCAATTTCTGCTTCTTCGATAATCTTTGCAGCTCTTGCTTTAACTGTTGCTAATGCCCGTGCGGCCTCCAATTCTGCCTGTAATACATCACTATACTTTGACTGTCTTGACCGCGAACTTGGGGGAACACCCGCTTTTTCTAATAGTCGCGCACTTCTTCGTAATGACATTCCTATATTATTTATTTACACAAGTGAAACACTATTAGCTAATTTATGATCGGTGTTCACTACTTCTATACCAATTCTAGATCCGGCTCGAAGGACCAATGTTTCTTCCAATCTAAGGCCTATGTGGATTGGGCGTCCTCACAAAAATCGCGGATTCAGATTTTCTGCGAGAACCTATAACTTTGTTCTTCAATTACTATAGTGGACTGTATGGTCTATCAATTTATTTATCTGTTAAACTATAATTACAAACTAATCGAAAAATAACTCAATTCATTACAAAAATAAATAATAATCTGACATAATTCTCAAAACTATAACAACCACAACTTTTCTTCGCCGACTACTAAATTATGTCGACAACAATTACCATACGTATAATTTCGTGCATAAAATGGGGTATTATTATAATTACAATATATGTATTATTATATGACAGAACTTACACGAGATTCGTTTATTTCTTAACATTTTGCTATTTCTTCCGATTTGTCTATAGTGAGATATGAGATTACATTCAAGTTCTACCTATTTTTCTTATCTTGATTTATTTTTGTTTTTTTTTATTTTAATTTATTTTTACGACCCACAGCTGGATCAAATAAATCTGGAAATTTTTGAACAATTTTAGTATAGTGAACGAGAGCGTTGCAGCATTCTACGACAATATTCAAACTATTTTTAACTTATCCGAATTGGTTCGGCCCTACAACAAAAAGACTAATTTCGTCCAAGAACCTGCAACATAAGCTTTTCAGAAGGTATGGAAATTATGATTATTTAATATTTTGCGGAATCAGAAAGCAATGCAAACTGGCCATTGATAGACTGCTACTTACAAATTATTATTTACAAGGTTGAAAATAATATTTTGGAAAAAAAAAATTAAAAATATACATACATACGTATGAAAACCAAATATTTTTAGCGCTGAATTGGAAAACTAAAGTCATATAGTATAAGCAATTTATTTGAAAGTGCTTTTTATATTTAATAATAGTACCTAGTTACTATAATAAATTTACATAAAAGATCAAAATTCAACTTTAAAACTTGAATTTATTTATTTTTTGATTTTGTAGGAAAAGTAATTTTATTTTTAGTTTTCTTAGTAGTAAGTGCAAGTTTGGCCAACAAATTTTGCTTTGCGTTTCTTTTTCTTCTCAAACATGGTGTAATATCGACTTTATTTCTTGGATTTGCATTTCTGTTAGTTTCTACGTAATTGATAATATCTACTATTGTTGGTAAGGGTGGTAATCTAATTTCTTTTGAGATACATTCCAATCGATCATGATAACGTGATATACTTTCGTTTAAATTATATAGACTACGATACAATCCTTGGGAAACGTATCGTGAACCTTTGATGGGTGTCATATCATTTCGCAATTTATCCAATAGATTCTTACTGCTTGACAAAATGATTAAACTTTTCGACCGAGGTTGAGTTGTTTTGCGATTTTCTCCTTTATAATAAGGCAATGACGATTGACTATCTTTTACTTCAATCCCCTGTTTTTTACAATCCATATTAATTTAATCTGCTTTAAATAATAATGATAAAATAAATTACTACAAAAAATTATTTAAAAATGTGCACTTGTCAATTATTTCCACAGCTTTCCAGACTATTGGTAATAAATAAAAATACTAGAAATGAAACCTGAAACTTATACCTGTTGCTTAAATTAAGTTTAGATAATGCCATTTAACAATAGTCCGACCAAGAGTTTGTCCTGTTTAGGATAACAGATAAACATAGGGTAAGGACTTCGACAATCTATTGTGAACTTTTGTGCTTCCGTTTACCTTCATTTTGATTCACCTTTTAACTGATTTTATTTGATTATGCACCAGAAACTTTTCTATAACAAGTTTGTTGGAACAGCGATTAAACAGTTTGTAGGTTCCCCATACTCAACAGCTATGCAAATACTTTCTGAAAGAAATTTCTGGTACTTTTTACAGTGAGATAAGTTCCAAAACGTCAAGCAATGAAAATTTAATACTGCTTAAATAATGAAATTAAACAATTCCAAAACTTAAAAATCTTAATAAGAAAAAATACGAGACGATCATCAGCTTAGAAAATTTTGCTGCCAACCCGAAAGCAATCAAATTGATGATTTGCACTTGTCAATGTGCACCCCACGGCCAAAGGCATATCTGAGGCAAGATTGACATAGTATCTCTGATGTAAAACAATTAATATGCTCAAAATACTAATAATGGCTTTGGTATGAATGTTACTGGTTGTAAAAACACAGTTCGCAAACTTGACATAAAAAAATTCTTAAAGAAGAAATTGGGCACTATAATATTTATACAAAAAATAAAATCCAATTTAACATATTCTTTTTCAATTATATTTTATTCTTATCTTACTTGAAGCTTTTGAAAACAAAATACTCCTCAAATATATATTATATTTTAATAATAATTTATTAATTTTAATTAAAACCAAAACAATATTCACATTTAAATAGATTAACTACACTGTCCAGTGCTATATTGTTTAATCCGTTATATGTTATTTATTTGCATGTCGTAAAAATTTAAATATTCGTTAGTTTTCACTTATGGTTCACCCTTTGTTAGGCATTCAGTCTATGATTGTAGACCACGCTTCTTTCTTATGAACTAGTCAACAATGAAAAATAGGCTTCACAAACAGATATGAAAAAAATTCCAATAGGACTATTGTGTAAACTACAATTTGGGGTTCTTAAACTTGAATTTTTATTTTTATCATTTTTTTGTATTTAATATAAAAATATGAATTTTTCAAGGTTGTCGTAAATTGACATATAGTATATTTTTGTAAAATTTTCGGAAATAAATGACACAAAACATAAATGACACCATATAGTACTGGACAACGACTTTGTAAAAGTTCAAAAATATAATCTATACAAACGGTTCGTTTTTTTATATCTAATAAAAAATAAATTTAAAATGAACATTCATCGAGTCAATCAATAATGGCACAAAATATAAACAATATTTAAAAATTAAAGTAGAAAATTTGTTACTATTGGGCAAAATACCTTACGTCAGTAAATCATAATTTGTATAAGTATTATACAGTATTAATAAATATTTAAAATCATCGTTTAACTAAGTAATGTTTGAAAGACTTTTGCTTGTTAAAAGTTATGCAGTCTAACACCCATAGCTCGTTAACACATTTTACTTCTTCATAACGAACCCACATGCCCACAATAACATTAGCATTTCGAGCACAATCTGCCAAAATACCTTTACATGCCAGAATTAAATCTTCAAGGTCACTGCAACGTGGAACAGAATTTCGAGAAACATAAATTGGACCACAGTTTGCAAAAACGTCCATGGAAAATAGGGAGTTAAATGCTTGACGTTGTTTTCGACATTCCTGTATCATTGTGAAATAATTAATTAAATGCAATTAAAAGATTATGTAACTCACCTGTACAGCAGGAGAAAAACTTGTAAGTTCATAATCTTCTTCCTTCAACCATTTTCCAGCTTCAAGAGATCTAAAAAGCTAAAAAGAAAACTAAGCAATTTTCAAAATTGTTAAAAACATAGCATACCCATTCTTTAGATACAATCCAACAACCCCGCGTGATAGCTCTTAAAAGATTAATAGTTCTTTTACAATCGCCAACAACCAGATGAGAAGTTTTTGCTGAAACTTCATCCTCAACTGTAAAACCTTTTAGTTTTTTCACAATCTGTACAAAAGTATGAACTTCTGGTTTATGCATACGAGTGCAAACAATACTAGATATCACTTTTTTGTTTCTTTGACTAAAGAAATTGTGAGTTTTCATTGGAGTGTTTTCTTCCATGAATTCTAAAGTACTTCTCCGACTTAGTTGTGGGACAATTGTTATTACATCTTCAGAACTATCATCCGGTATATGTGATTCCAACCTTGCAGATTTTCGAACAGCTGTCTTTAATGTAACTTCTTTATTTGTTATTTTGCTTTTCTTTACGGTTGCTTTGGGAATATTTGTTTCAGTTGTCTTTTTAGATTTTGAAGCTAACTTTTGCTTCTTATCTGTTTGTTTTCTCGGAATTCTACTTTTTGTTACACTTTTTTGTTTCTTTATAACATCTAGAACTGTTTGTGTAAACAGTAACGGTTGCAGATGAGCCAACGGAAGTGCCGATGAATTTACATTTATATTAGAGACTTGAGAATTTTTGGGAACTTCATTGCTTTCTATTTCAGTTTCATCAATTGGATCATTTAAGTTAAAAAGTTTACGAAAGGTTTTTGGTTTTGCTTGCAAGGATTGGGTGACATCATCGTTCTTACTTTTACTTTTATTAATTTCTGGTTGTACTTGCTGAGATTCTTTTTGTGCACTTGGGTTTTCTATTGGCGCTTCTTTAGATTTTGGTAAATTGCCACTTTCCGTATCTTTTTCATTTGGAGTTACAGAAAGTCTTAATGACGGAATGTCTGATATTCGAGAATTCTTTTCATTTGAGCTCATAGAAATTCGTAGCGATGGCATTTCCTCACAACTGGGCCCCACAGAAGCCATAAGAGACCTACGAATATTCGTGCAGACCTTTCCACTGGAAGTGTCTACAATCTTGGAAGATACAGAGTTATTCTTAAAAGAATTACTGCGCGTTTTTCTGCTAAATACTTCACTCGAAGAAGTATCTACAACTTTTGACAATCGTGAATTTTCCTTTGACATTGTGGAAGTTAAATTAACTTTACTTGTAGAAGGCTCAAGCAAATTGGTACTTTCATTAATTATATCACTATCTTCATTTTTATTTTGTTCAATTTCATTTTCGTTGAAATTTGAAATACTTGAAGATTTATTTTTGGAAATTTTAACTTTACTTATAGAAGATCTTAGCAAATTGGTATTTTCGGTAATTAAAGAACTTTCATTTTCCTTAAAATTCGGAATACTTATTGAAGATTTTTTTCTTTTATTTTGCCGAATAGAATTTTCATTTGTTCTCCTTTTAGAATTGTTAAGAGTTATTTCCATATCCGAAGTATTAGTTAATGTTTCACCAAGTACCAAATTTTCCTCATTACTTGGATGGCTTATAACACCCAAAGTAGTTCTTCTATTATTTTTGGTGGTTATTATTAAATTGTTATTAGAACCCTCTTCGGATCTCCTTTGTGCATCATTTACATTTTCATTTTTACTTGATATATTCTGTCTTGACAATGTTTTTGACAGCAAAGTGTTCGAGCGACAGGAAGAAGTACTTTCCGCATCAACACTAACTCTTAATGATCTTAAATCTGCCAAGCTGTTAGAAGGTTCAACAACATTTGTAGGATTGACTTTATTGATAAGCAAATTGTCAATTGTTAAGTCTAAATTGTACAGAGTATTCCTTTCTTGAGTCATCGACTCGCCGTTAACAACACCACAGTCCGAATCATCTGATGTTATTTCTGGACTATCCAAAAAAATGTCATCTTTCGGTTGCTCATTACTACAACCTAATTTTGAACTTGTATGAGAAATAATTGATTCTGCTTCCCATGCTTGACTCGACGGTACCAAGTTTTCTGACAGTCGGCCACTTCTTTCTTCCCTGAGGCTACTAACATTGTTCAAGTCAAAAAATGCAGTTTGTGACCTTAAATCGGATGGTAAAGCAGTTCTACGACGATGTTTTAATGATAAAATAGCTTGACTACGATTATACTCTTCACGAACTGCTTCTTCATATTCCTACCAAAAATGATTTTTGTATTAATATGTATCTAGTATTTGTAAAAATGCAAAAAAATGACGAAAATTATCAACTTAAAAAGCTTACAACGGCGTAAGTGTTTCAGCAAAACATCGAATTTGCAAAATACTTTATGACATGAAAATACCCACCTGACATATTTGAGTAATGTTAGCATCATACGACTCGGTCCCTAGAGCAGGATAATGCTTTTCTGACGCTCGAACTCCACTTTTCCTTGTAGCTTCCAACCACAACACAGAAACGAGATGAACTTTCATCAATTTTGCTCTTTGATATGTATTAAAAGATCCGTCCTACAATTATAAAGTTTTAAATTAATATACGGAATGTATTAATATTTCCTCTTACTTGCCTTAAATAACACATGCGTAGCATTTTTTGTCAAATTACTTAAAACAGTTGCACCCATGGCTTGCATTATTGCTTTAGCACCTGAAGATCTATCTTTTCCTTCACTCCGAATATCTACAAACACGATTACCCCTTCGAGTAAATTTTCAAAGGGAACTGTTAATTCGTTGATCATTTTTGTTGCAGTGCTAGAAATGGAAGAACCGCTGTCACTATCTACATCAACTCTTGTAAGTGCCCTACGTCTCTGCAAAGCTGTGGGACTTTCGCAATGCAATAACCGCTGAGTTTTCTTGATTTGTCTATGTTTCGCTAACTCTTCCTTCTGCAATTTGTTTTTATACTTTTGTATGTTGTCGTTTTCTTGACTTAACATTTTTAAAATTAAAGTGCGCTTGTCGGGATCCTTCATTAAGATATCAAATAGGTTTTCACTTGTGCTTTTCCTGGAGCTATCCAAATTTAATAAGGAAACAGATCGACGTTGTTTAGCATTTGACATAGATGAGTGTATATAAGAAGAATTTGTGTTAACGTTTTCCATTTTGATTTTAAATATTTAGAATTGATAAATGTAAATCTTTCAAAGATAACCTCTAAAAATCATTATACATTTTCAAATAAAACCGATTTCAACATAACAAGAGGTATCAACCAAGTAATATAAAAATCACTGTTTTTATCAAGGCCGCTCCCAGACGACGCTTATATTATGGCGTTCCTACACCAAGGTAAATAAATAAAAAAATTGTTTACCCTGTTTGGTTTATTATATTGCGTATATTATCTAAAAGTGAATTTGTCAATTTTGTGAGAAAGAATGTAATTCTACCCTTATTAATTTTCGGCAACATTTAAAAGCAAGTCACGGTTATATTGCTGCCTGAAGAAATCAAAAGCTTTCCTCTGATTGATTGATAGGGGGTGTCCATTAATAACGTGAGGTCAAAGTGGGGGGGGGGGTCCGGCAAAATCTCACTAAGGGGGAGGGGGGGAACAACGAAAATCTCACGTCAACTTTTTAATTCAGAGAACATACATTTATTATAACAGATAACATTTTATATTACAAATTCAATCCCGGTAATAGACAATATTACCAAATATAAAATTAATATATTTAAACTATTGTCTCCCATGTTTTGTACGAATGTAAAAGGTGGCGTTTGAAACCATGCATTTCAACTTTCCTTACGTTATGTCTTGTATGTCAGCTACGTACGTTACTTGGATGTAATGAATAGTAATTGATAAGAAATATTGCAAGTATTGGTTATCATTAGACGCGCAAAGAAGTTTTCTTTTGATTGAGACTAATTTCATTACTATGATAATGGGAAGAAGAACCGGGTTTTAACAATTTTCATTCTTTGAAAAAATGGAGTCAATATGGAGGGATTTCCACCAAAATCTAATCAGTTCTTTAAATTATTGCTATAAACCTGTATATAAAATTTCAATGAAATCGGTTCACGCGTTTCGGAAAAATCGTGAACGAAAAAATCACACACAACACACATCCGGACATCATTCCAAAATTAGTCTCAAACGATTAGTATGGACTCATAGACCATGGAAAAAATGCTAACTCAAATTATTTTTTTTTACTCGATTACAATACTTTCTTTTAATACGTAAATGGGAAAGTAATAAACAAAATTTATATAAATTTGTATGTAATAATCTTTTTAAAATAATAAATTGTTGGATATAAAAGTTTATTGTTTTCGAATATCATAATATATGAGTATTCCAGATCTTTAAAAATTAATTTCACAAATTATAAGTAATATTTACAGACACAGACTCGCAGACAGTAATATTTCAAAAAGAAAATGATATATTGAGAAACTGATATTTAAAATAATATATAAGTATATAACATAAACAAATTTATGAGACCATAGCATAAATTTTTAAGATAATAATTTACACCAACTAGCATAGGATTACAAAATATACAATTAAAAAATATAAAACAGTTTGAAATCTTAAAATTAAAGTATTGCATCTTATAATGATAAAAGTAATTTATTGCTAATACAATCAATGCAAAACAATTAAATGAAAACAATTTCTGTCAGTAGAATCTATTCGAATTTGTTGTTTAGGTGTTACCATTAAAATTTCTGCTTAGACAATTGAACTGCTTTAGATAAAATTATTTGTACATCCATGGAGGGAAAGTTTTGAAGTAATTTTAAATTTGTTGGAAAATCTCCATTGATTAATTGAATTCGTAATATTCTGCAAAATTAAATTTTCCAAAAACGAAATAAACCTAATGTACATCGACTTACACAATCATGGCGCAGCATATATAAATTAAAAAGTCAAATCTGTTTGCATCCGCAAATAACGAATCCCATATTCTTAAAACATCTGGTAGTGGAAATTCTTGTGAAAGCAACAATGTTAACCATCTAATAAATTTTAAAATTCATTTTAGATTATATATTACAAAATTTTACACGCTTACCTGAAGCTGTAATATTGGGGTCTAAGTTCTAGTTGTTGAAAAAGTAACCAAACATCTAAATCACTGTTTTTTAATTGTACTAACATTCGAGACATCATATGATTTATACCGCATTCGGCTTCGTCTAAGCTTTTAATAAAAAAATCTCTAATTTCCGACATTAAATTTGTAAAACAGAAAAAACTATCGGCTTCTGCATGTTCTGAAATTTAAATATATTAATTAACGTTGATTTGTGAAAGGGCATGATATACCTCTAAATGTAACATCAGGATCCGAGGCAAAGGTGTAATAAATAGGTCCGAGTATTTCATTCATACCTTGAACATAGCTTTGACCTGGGTTTAATTTTGCATACAAAAATAAAATTCTCTCTACGACTTCCCAGTGAGCTTCGTGACCTTCATCCATTGGTGCATAATCTTCATTTGCTTTTTTTAAAGACAACGCAATCTAAGTTACAATACAATGTAAAACTTTTTGTAAATTTATTTTAAATAAGTTCAAATTTACCTGCTACTAACATGATAGTAGCGTGAAAGAAAAAGATATGGTTGATTAAAAATATAAATTACTTTTAACATTATTACCTTGGTTATTCCTAAACCTTTCCTTTCTACATTTGCACACTTGAGTACGCATCTTTCAACTCTTCTATGAAGACGCTTCACATCCATGCTATTAACTATTACACTACAAGGAAATTCAGTGGGTTGTTGAAAAAACGATATGTCAGGACACAGACGTCTTACATCTTTATCAATTTGCAGAAGAACTTCGTTATCCTTAAAAAATGCTTGCCATTCACTATCTGGACTGATACTCAATGGATGATCTTCTACATCGCCGTCAACTTCTTTTGCTCCTGGCGTTACAATCATTTCATCTACAATAACAAAATTTATATTTTATTTTAAAAGTAAGAAATTAATAATAATGCATTGCAAAAAATATTAAATTCAATTATGGAACTGAAAAAAAATTATATGGTTTGATATCCGGTAGATATATAAAAAATTAAAAATGCACTAAAATACGAAAATTATAAATTCGTATTTCGCATTCCATATGAATACTGATCATCCAGGAACTACTTACTACATCGATAAATTTATGTTGAGGTTGACCCATTTATGCAAGGAGCAAGGGGTAAATATTTCTAAAAAAATTTGTACATAGCATTCGAAATTCCAAAGATTTCTAAGAATTTCCAAGAAATTGCAATGGGTTACAATTTTTAAATTGCAAGAAAATTAATCAAAAATCTACCTCACAAAGATCATGCAATATTTTTTCACTACCAAATAGCTAGGTACCTAAATAATTTATTATAATAACTAAATAAAAAATCTGATGTAGCCATCAACTAGATATTAAGAATCTCACAAACTTGTTAGTCAACTAGATACTTTTAAAATTAACAAATATTTATAACATATTTTCTTTGTAGGGGTATCTTAACTGTACATCAAGAGCCTAGGACAAATTTTGAAGTTGTGATCAAATTAGTAACAGCAGTGTAGTTTTATAACGCACACTTATGCCTTGATTACATGTAACAAGTACAGGAGCGAGACAGCAAAATGTCACTAGGCCGAGAGAGTGGTATGGGCGAGTGAGTGTTTATACGCATTTTTCTCTTTTTCGACTTTTATAGCGAGTCAGTTCACTTTCGATCAAAAAGCAGGCTAGTTTATTAAGTTGTGTATCGAAACATGAATCGTAAAACGTACATTAAATAAAATATATTTTCACAGGTTACGATATTTAATCTATCATTAAATAAAAATATACTAAGCTGTTCGTACCACTTCTGATAGAAAAATTGAATAAATTATTGCGCGAAGATAAACGTCTTTGGACAAGAAAATGGATTTTAAATAAACAAGATCGTGGTGCAACATATACTCATTTTAGAGAATTAGAGTTAGAAGACCCTCATGAATTTAGAACGCTTCTAAGAATGAATGTAGAACGTTTTAATGAATTGTTTGAAAATATTACTCCAATGTTTCTAAAGTGCATGCGGTGGACGCACCGAGTGTGTATTTAAACATTCCGAGCGGCCTAACAAGCACGGTCGATGGGAAGGGGGGCGGTGGGCACTCGGTTCGAGTAACTGTGTTTTTTATTTAAAAACAAGTATACAAAATAATAAGATAACAATCAATGACTAATCATAATTTATCAAATGATGAATAACTGCAATCTTATGTTGTAAATCAGTTTACTCTATATTTATTTTAAGCAAGAACACCTCCAACTGTTACTCACTATCAAGTATGATTCCTTTTCATCAATAATAATAGGCCTTAAATATGTCAGGAATTAGCTAGCTACGTGTACTCTAATGGATTTTTTTCAAATATATGAGTAAATGATATGATTCACCAGTTGCTAGAAAAAGTCAAATAACAGCCAATCTATCAAGTAATTAGTTACATTGGTAGTTGAGAATTATTTCCAGTGTAATTCTCTCACATTTGTGTTTCATTTTGTTATACTTAAACATAGTGGCGGCTTGTCATAAAGGGTACAGGGGCACGTGCCCTCCCATCCCAAAAACAATAGAAGGATAGATTTTCATTATAAATAAATATAGCATTTTAAAACCTATTTTTGTTATTTTGTGTCCTCCCACTCGAAAATGACACGAGTCGCCACTGCTTAAACATATTATTTTTTCCAATTTCAAAAAGTTTCAATAAGCATTTGGGTCTTTTGATCAGAATTCTGTTTTCACCGCATACTCATATATTCATTATTCTATGTTAACTCAGAATAAAATGTCAGACTTATTCATTGTTTTAACTTTTTATAAAATTTTGCAATTATGTAATACAGAAATATTGAAAGACTTAATATTTTTTGGATCACAAAATTTTATTTTAAATCTTGTAACAAAAATATAACCGTGTGAGAATGCCTTAAAATCATATTTTGTTTATAAAATTATTTCGTATTCAATCTGTATGTTCAGAAACAAAAATGCATAATTTGAATATTAATAAACTTGTACTTTTTTCATTAACTATAAAATTAAGTAGATGCTAGTTCTATAATAGATATGGGAGATAAGTTTTTCAGAACAAATTTTAACATATATCTTTTGTCGTTTTACGCAAAATTTTACTTGATTTCATTTTGCTAATATTATTTTAATTGATTGCCTATATTTCATAATCCACTTTAAGCAGCTTTAACTTTATATTTATTATTACTAAAATCTTTCTCGGAGTACCGATCCTACCAAGCAAAACCAAAACGAGCTAAATTTAAATTAATTCGATAAAATTAGGTCTGGTTTCACCCGACAAAAACAAATAGAGTTTAGGCTAAACTTTTTTAATTGCCTTGGTAACACATGCTAAATTCGCCATATTAATCTAAGTTCTTGTTCACAATGTACGTAAGACATAAAACTTAAAGATATAAATACAAGTAAAAGTTTTATAGAGAATCGAATAGTATGAAAATCTTAAACTACACGACGTAGAATGTTCTTTTGCATATAACAAAATAACACCAATATTATTCAACATTCGATTAAGGTCTTATTTGTATTTGTAATTATTACGTTTTATGTATTTCTTATCTACATTGTGAACAAGCACCAAGTTTAGCTTATTCTTGTTTTGTTTGGTGGAATTGGCCCTTAACATTAGTTGCCGTAGCGATTAACCAAGTATAGCTTAAATTAGTTTTATTTTTGTCTTGTGAAAGTAGCCCTAAAAAGGAGTCGAATGTCGACCAGTGGAAAGGAAAAACTTAAGAAGAATGCTTATTTTGAGCATAAAATGCAAGGCCGTATTTATGAGGGGGTTACAATCCCCAGCTCCCCCAAAATTATTTATCAATTACTCAAGTGCAGGAAGTCCAACTGCAACAGAAAAATAATCTTCAAAACTAAAACATTATAACCTCCCCCCACCGAAATTTTTGGTTAAATACGGCCCCGATAACATGCATAGGGAATAGCCAACCCATGACTTTGCAATTTTCAAAACCTTTAAAATTAAAATTTTTAATTCAATTTTATATACTTTAAAATATCCTATACAAACCTGATATAGTACAAAACTAAGGAATTTCTTTCCAAAGCCAAATTAAAGGATTCAAGCAACATTTTTATCATGCAAAAGTACTTAATGATTGAACTACTTGTTTATTGGAATAAAATGTAACGGTATTTTGTGAAAAAAAAATTGATTTACTTTATCAAGTTTTCCAAAATTAGGGTTCCTAGAATAATATCATCGACTAGAAGAATTCCAAACGTCACAGCAAAGGTTGAATACCACTGATGATAATGACAAATAATGCACACATCTTTTAACGTACAGGTTCCATCAAGTTGAGGCTGAAGAGTGCCTACCCAATATATGTTATCGGAAATTAAATAAATTGCTTCGTCATCACCTAGTGATGATGTGTATACTATCCATGTATATACCAATAAATTAATATTGTGAATTCAGATTAATTGAAACAAAAGAATTCTTGATGTATTAAATGGGTGTATAATTTTTATAGTCGTCATTATATCGAATTACTTAAATTATTAATTGGTAATTAAAATATTTTATATTTTCATAGACAAATAAAAATTATCCCTATATTTATGATGGTATAATGATTATTACTATTAAGTGGATGTTAAAGTTGGAGTTGAAAAATTGAATCGATCTTTTAATAAGTGATTTCGTTTTATATCTCTTTAGACAAAATCTTAAATTTTGAGGACATATAAATACAAATAAAATGAAGTTAATACAAGGTATGTTATTATAATAATAAAAAACATAGCTAATCACCCACCAATAAATTGTTTGTATAGTTGCCGCTTTGAGCTTAAAAAGGAATCCCATTTTTCTCTCTCGAGAGGCAAGTAATTTAATAATAATTTCCAACATATTGCACGCTTTCCTTGATCGTCCGGAATACCTGAAGAGGTAAAAGAATTTGTTATTTATTACAAATATCCCAAAAACATGTCTGGGTACCTACCATTGAATGAAACCTTTCGCAGTTCACGCAAATGTATAACGTCTTGCTGTAAAATGTCGTCGAACTCTTTCAATCTAAAAGTTAAATTAGATTCGGTGTGAAAAACGTATAAATTAGAAAAAGTTAAGTTTTCACCTTGCTTTGTATGCCATGACAAAAACATCATCCGCGTATGAAATGTCATAAGTAAAAAAAATAAACATATGATCCGATAATGTACTAACGGCATAAAAACGTCAATCTAAATTGACTTTGCTTTCAAAATTATGTAGTTTTATTTAACGGGTATAATTTAATTTTGGTAAAATTCCAATTTATCAAATTCAAAAATATTTTATAAATTTGACAAGTTCTAATTGGATTAAATTTGAAATGTTTTTTGAATGACATCTACAATTACGTTGGATTGTGGGACATTGGTTGTCAAAAGTGAAGTCATAACAAAAATAGTTTTATACGAACATCTGGGTATTTCTAAATCGATCTAAAAATTTTTATTATTAACATAGTTTGTGCGAGCCTAATACATTTTTTATCAACAAAATTGTGTCGTCTAACATGTTGACAAATTCAAACAGGAAATCTGAAGTAATATCGTGAGTTGCGAAAGTAAGAAAGTTTTCACTGTTATTTTTAGTTGGTTCTATTTTATTTATATAAATTGGTTGTTTTAGATGTTACAGTCAAATAATAATTGTCGTCACACTTTATCATTACCAGTGGAACCGTGTTTATTGTGCAGCAACACTTCACCTGAACCGTTACTCGATGTGTGCGTTGATTACATTTTAGATCATTTGGACACAATTTGCAAACGTGATTCGAACACAGACGATCTGTATTTGCGAGAAAATGTGGCATTGCCCGTCGAAATATGCCATCGTCTTCTGAACGGTCAACTGCTCCGAAACAAATTTAATCTTCATAATTTTATAAATATATTTCGAGATAGACAATGCACGCGATTGAAAAGGGTCAAACTTATAAATTCGGATATAGATGACGAAAGTTTGGAGATTTTGTTACATCATAGGTTAACCGAATTAGAATTGATTAATTGTCTCGATTTGAGTGCAACATCTTTGCAACATATTTCCACTTACGGCAACAAGTTGCAGAGCTTAACTATAGTTAACGGTTCGAAAATCTTTCCACTAACTATGTTTGCAAACGAATATGCAGAACATTTTTCCAAGGGATACATAATATATGTTCCAAGTTTAAGACGATTAACCGTGAAAAATTTAGATATTGTTCAAACAGGATTTTATATTCTATTGTTGAAACCGTTGCAAAATTTAAATTATTTAGATTTATCAGGTTGTAATAACATTGGTAATTTGGATTATTCCGAACACTTAATTAATTTATCGTGTTTAATTTTATATAACGTAGATAAAATTGATCGCCTTGTACCCTCGATTTGTAAATTAAAGAATTTAAGGCATTTAGACATTTCACAATCAAAAGAAGATCGCGGTAGATACACAAATGGTAGTAAATTATTGGAAGTAATAGTGAGAAGTTTACCAAAATTAGTTTCATTGGATATATCAGGAACAAATTTGGCTGGTAGAGGAGTTGCAGAGCCTCGAGTTATGACCAACGAAGCTGTTGTAGCTTCCGATATACCTGGACTTAGTTCGCGAGTTAATAATCCGTTTCAGTTTTTGGGATTATACGATGCTCAACATGATGCCTGTTTAAGACATGACATCCCTGCAAAAATGGTAAGAATGAATTTATACATATTAAGGGGGAATTCTAGTGTAGACAATCGAATATATCTAGTCTTTATTATTGCATATTATTCATAATATAGTTTGAGGTCTCAAAAATAGTTTCATAAAATATTAAGGTGAAAATCAATTGCTTGAGCTATAAAGTCACTACCCCACCCAATCTATCTAGATGGTGCCTGGGACTATTTTTGATGACTAATTGTCTCCATTGTGAAATTCTCCACCATTTGAAAACCAAAATCAGTTTTCTCCAAATTGAATGGGTATAAATAGTCTATTCCGGTGCGTCTAACCACGCTTTTATCCAAGTGAATTTTCAACTTTCAATTTTGCAGATTTGAGTTCATTTCACCATTTGACGCTTCGAATTTTTAAATATCTTCCAAATTATATGCTACTTTTCCAGGCCACGAGAAATAAATAATGTTTTAATAATATTTTTTTTCTCTTTTTGTCAATTTATTTTCACATGATTTATTTACTAATGATAAATTCATTCATATCTACTACCAATAATTTTGGCCGCAATTATCATGACAGACTGAACAGTAGTTATTTTGCGAAAGGGCAAGGCTGTTAATCTGTACCATGCACAATTAAATATACAACTTAATACTTCTTAAAAATTTGGGGTGCTACTTTAAACATGAATTAATATGCGTACAAAAACAGTGTCTAAAAATTTAATTTAGAAATTCACTTGAAAACGAATGTGTACACTAGAATACTCTCTTAATTTGTGATTGATTGTTTTTGTTATATCCTTAACTAATTAAAAAATGTAGATTGCAGGAAATGCAAACGAAGAGCAAGTGTTGATAGCTGCCCTTGCATATTTAGACAGACCGGAAATGTTACAAAAAGTTTTAAATGAATTATTTCATTTTTTTCGTTTTGAAAGTTGTCAGCATGTAGGACAGGCTTTAAATGTTGTTTTAGAATCAATGGATAGGCACATAAAAGAGAGACATATTCAAATTTCCGGAAGGTAATACAATCTTTTTCCAAACTTCATTTTTTTCCAGTATTTTATTTGATCTTGTTTCTCTAAAACAAGCCTGTGCAACCTATTAAGCCAGAAGGTCAATTTAAATTTTTATTAGTAGGTACATAGTTGAAGATGAGCTTGCACCAAAAAAGGTATTTAAGCGGGGTTTACATAATTTAACAGACAGCAAATATATCAATTATTGCAATTAATAAACTATTTTACGGCCTAGTTATATAAAGTACTATTAAATTAAGCTGCTACATAGAGCATAATGCTAGTTAAACTTACCATTGTGAGCAGGTGAGGGTGAAAAACTGAGTCCTAGCGCAACTTATTTTACGTAATCTAGTCGCTTCTTTCTTTGCTAGAAAAGTCACTTTAACATTTTTAAATTGTTTACCTACGTGAAAGTATAAGGAGCGTATCTAGTTCCTTAGCAGCAGTTAGTGTCGATTCCTGTCTCCGTCGTGAGTTTGATCGTCGACCAAAGTTACCTGTTTTTTTCGACTGTCTCTCTCACAAGGTGTTGACAACATCTTTGAGGTTTTAAACCCCTAAATACTATTCCGTCCAAGACCTATCGTGCTTGTAGTGTTTATCATTTTCAAATTTGATTTCAATAGCTTTGTAAGTATTCCTCATTTTTCCAATTCTTTTTGTTTTGATATGATGATACCAAATTGTCAAAGCATTTTAATTTACAGTGGTGTTCACTGTTCAGTTATAAATAAACTTACTACTCTTCAATGAAAATTTCTTTCTTAATATCTGCCTCTGCTATGTAATTTTTTATTTCTATTATACCTATTGTTCACTTGATCAATTTCAAATATCAATACCGAAACGTCTGTAGATACATAGCATTTTTATTTACTTTTCGAAGTGCGAGGGAAGTTTTTTATGTTACCTACCTAGCTATGAAAGCAATATGCTATCGCGACAATTTTTTTACCTCAAATTTCTGTGACATTTTATAGTGTTATTTCTAAGTTGGGTTCCAATCATTTCTCTTATATGAAACTTGAGCACAGAATCGTCATGAAATATCTATCGAAGGAAGGCAGTAGCCCGAAGAATGTCCATTAGAGAATGATGGCAGTGTATGAGTTCAGCGCATGTTAAAACAGCTCGTAGCGCTCAAGTTAGGCGGAACCAAACGAGAATTGGCAAAGAGTCGGTTTTCACAGGCGCAACCAAGGCAAATCTCGATTTGGGGCACTCTAAAATCAACCATTTTTAAGTAATTAGAAAATAACACGGTCAAGTAAACTCACAGGCTCCTCATCCAACCTGCCACGTGTAGCCAATCACTACATGACAATGTTAATTGAATTGCCCTCTTGTTATCCTGACCTTAAAGTTTTAATAGCGACGCTAACTTTTCTTTCTCTTCTCTTGCATTTTTGCAAATACGGTATTCTGAACTTACCGTTAACTTGCGCTACTGTAGCATAGCTTTAAATTTATTTTTTCAGTTAGCCTTCCAATTATTTGGGTTGTTAAATTTTATTTTTAGAAAAAGGGTAAATAATTATAAAATTTAAAGGAGCCACGGGTTGCACAGAGCTCTTCCAATACTATGTTTAAATTGCAATTTGTTTTTGTCAAGTTTTGTTTATTTTATAGGTTTGTGAGGTCTTAAATGATTTAAATAAGTTATAATAATTGCCTTGACATTTTTTTAACTATTAACAATTTTTAGTGCGACGTTATTTTATATAGTAAAAGGAACTGGAAAAGAATTACATGACATAGTTAGAATAAAACGAAGAATAATAACAACATTATTAAACGGAATGTTTGCACACAAAGGTGATGATACTATGATGAGAAATGGTTGTTTAACATTATGTCAATTTAAAATTCCCCAAGATGTTGTAAGTATTTCGACTATCATTTCTTGTTTGAGAAATTGATTTATTTGTATTAGTAGATATCTCTACCTATAATATTTTTATTTATTCTTGTTACTTTTGAGCGTTTTTACTAAATTCATTATTATTTAATTGTTTTAGATATTTCAATATGAAAGATTAGTTGATATTTTACTTCATTCTGTTTATGGAATGCAACAAGAAAGTTTCGTACAGCGAATTGGTATTTATTTATTAAATTCGTTGGCTTGTCAAGTTGATGGCGAACAAAAGATTAAATTAGGAGAACTTGGAGCTATAAATGTAAGTATTATAACACTATCCAAACTTATTTTATAGTGTAAGGAAATGTCGTAAAGGTTGGGACGGGTTTCGTTTTTGGTGTGTAGTTTTGAAACGGATGGGAATAATGTTAACTTCAATAAACCAATAAAAAGATATGATCATTGGCTACAACTTGCTGTAAAAAGTTATTTGATATGGCAAACGAGTCAAAAGTTATATCCATTTTAATGAAGGCAACTTTTTTGACCGTAAAAGATTTGCCGTATAGGTTAGGACACTATCAAAAATTTGAAAAATAAGGCAAAAAATGTAGTAAAGCTACATTGTATTGTTATGATATAATATTTATTGAATCTTTATATTTCAAATCCTTGATAGCTAAATTCCTTGATCAAAATCGGTAATTCCACGATTGGTTTGTCGTACATAGAGGGTCATTGCAAAACAATCTAACTAGATTAATAAATGTTTTAAAGTTATTATATTTAGGGCCGATCTTTTCATATTTAAGTTATACGTCAAGTAGTTACTTGATGTTTACTTTAGTTGGGCTTTTTAATGGTTGAATAAGTCAGTTCGGTCTTTTCATTCAATTTTATGCAACCAGTAACTACTTGAAGTATAAGTACGGTTGGTATTATAATTAAAACTAAAATTTAGCGCGAATTGAACTATTAGCTCAAATTTACTTAAATATAAAAGTCATCGATATTAAAAATTTTTAATTTGGTACAATTGTAAATGTCAAAATAGACATTTAAGTTTGGAAAAATTTGCATAAAGCTGAAAATTGGTATATCGTAGGTATTCTGCGAAAAAGTGTTAAGTCAAAAATCAAAGATATCTGTTTTTCGCATTTTTCTTGTAAAAGGTAAATGTTATTGTAAAAATAAGTCAGACAAAAATTGCAGATCATGCAATCCTCCACAAAAATTATTGTTGTCATATTTTCTTCCTACGAATCACCTATCCTGAGATATCGCGATTACAAAAGTTGGAGAAGTCATATTCTACATATTATAATATGCATACATTTCCGCACAACCTATGAGGAAGTGTACGTGTCACAGTTTGTTTACCAGTATCCCAGTATCTACCGCACTGGTCACGGCCAGTCTTGCTCCAATATTGAATCAGATACAACAGATGAGGATTCTTATGATATCAATGAGATAACTGATACGTCTCTCTCAAGGGGGTGATCACTTTAGATTTAAAGTGAGTTAAACACAGACTTTATGAAAACTTCACAAGATTTTATAAAAATTGTACAAACTTTCAGAAATTTTATAAAAATTGTTGAAGATTTTATGAGATTTCACAAAGACTTCATGCAGACGAATTTTTTTCCTTTCCACAAACTTCATTTAGTGATTACCCCCTTGTGGTCTTTCTTATTATAACAATCTACAGAAATCCAGTAAGCAGAGGAAGAAGAAAGCAAAAAGGACATCACTGTTGAAGTAGTATTTGTAGATCATCGATCAGACTAAAATTTTCCCAAAATCAACAATAATCTTCTACTTCATAGTCTAGTCAAAATAGACAAAAAAGTAGCAAGTTTACAAAAATTCGCATTCATGAACATAAGAATTCTAAAAACGTCATTTTATTTTAAAACTGTAGTAAGCAGAATCATAGTTCGTTTTTTTGTCCACCAACTTTATCATGCTAATAAATATTTACAGGTCTGTGGTAGGTGCTCATAACTTTACTAGCCTATAAGCTGATTTACTAGGTTACTAAATTTTACTAGTAGTTGAAAAGACCGAAAAGTAACTTACTTGTAGATTAAAACTTACTTGGGGTTTACTTGAAGGTGAAAAGATCGGCCCTTACAATTATTGCATTAATCAAATATAAAAATATCATTTAAATGGCATTGCAGTGTCTTGGAATAAAAAAAAGTGCTGTCCCAACCTATACGACGTGAGTGTCCCAACCTTTACCAAATAGCTATTTTGTAAAAGGTCTAAAAATTGCTTTCCGCAACACCACAATTAACTTGCTCTTTCACACAATGAAAATACACTAAATACAAGACACATTGAACATACTTATTTGAAATAATGGATATAAATTTGGCAAATTATGAACACGTAGAAACTACCTTAAAGATGTTTTTTAAACAACAATTTACGCCTTGCTTGTCATAGACACAATGACCAAGTACCACCAACTCAGATATTCAGCTGTCCCAACCTATACGGCGTCCCAACCTATACGACACTCCCTTAAGGATTATTTATATTTTTTATTTAATAAACGAGGGCCGTTAAAAAACTTAGCTTAACGCTCGTATTACACTACCAAAAAGGGGTCACAACAGAAAAACAAAGTACTTTTTGAAATCTACAGACAATTTTACTAATTTTCCATATAATCGCTAATCTTACGAGACAATTGTCGTAGCGAACAATCAACTTATCAATTCCGAGTCGGTAGTGCAATGTGTTCAATTTTTTGAAGTAATCGGTCACTGCATCTACGATTTCCTCTGTTGAATTGCGCGCTCTTCATCATGCAACTGGTCTCGACGCCATCGTGCTACAATATAATAATGTTTATTAAACGGAAAACTCCTTTGAACAGTATAAAACAAAAAAAAGACATAAATTTACAGAATTAAAAAACACAAATACTAATAGGAACAAGATAAATAAATCTCAGTTAGCCTGCTCTATATGTCCAACTTCTGCCTAACTTGTCTTCTAAATCCCAGTTTGGATTCGGCGAAGAGTTCCAAATCAAGTTGATTGGCCAGTCTACAAATCCTTGTCATCGGTGAGGAATTAGTCCCATGTGTTGTCCTATGGAACTTCACAGAAAACAGTGGAGGATTCCTCACCATGCGAGGCATGGCTGAAAAATACTGTTGACGGTATACACTACACAATTCTTGATGAATTTCCGTCGCCTTTTTATTTTTTCCAGTTAAAACACGAATTCCACCACGTTTCTCTACCGTTTCACTGAGCGGACTGCTAAGATCGTTAAGCTTATATTTTAAACGGCCCTCTTAATTTATTGTCTTTAAATGTGGTTTTGAATTTTTATTTTTTATTCCGAAATAATCAAGTTTTATACAAAATGAACTAACTATTAATTATTGATTATTTCATCATTTAGTGTCTTATGCATCATTTTGATAATTTTTTTTTAGAAAATGTTATGGTTAATAGCAGATCGTTTAGAAAGAAATTTATGCGATGATGTATTAGAAGTGGCATGGTCAACCATGTGGAATGTAACCGACGAAACACCATTAAATTGTAAAAAGTTTCTAGAAAACAATGGCATGGAATATTTTTTAAAATGTTTGGAAGTATGTAAAGTCAAATTTTTCGTTTACTTTGCTTTAACTCTATTTTTACTGACAGAAGTTTCCGGACAAAGAAGAACTTTTACGTAACATGATGGGCTTATTGGGGAATGTAGCAGAAGTAAAGGATTTGCGTTATTATTTAATGAGATCAAAATACGTCACAGTGTTTTCTAATCTTTTGGATTCTATCAGTGATGGTATCGAAGTCAGCTATAATGCTGCAGGTGTTTTGTCCCATATGGCTTCAGACGGACCCAGCAAATGGTTGGTTGTGGATCCTCCTAGAGAAGTTGTTCTGCAGAGAATGGTAAAAGCAGTAGATCGATGGGACTTGGCATCTCAGCGTAACATTAATTATAGGTCTTTCGAACCTATTTTAAATTTAGTTCGAATGTACGAAACACCAGAATGTCAATATTGGGCAGTATGGGCGCTTGCCAACTTGACAAAAGTTTATCGTATGTATTTAGTTTTATTTTTGTTTTATTTACTTAAAAGTTTTATTGTTACAGCTGCTAAATATTGTGCATTAGTGGAAAGTGAAGGTGGTTTAAGTTTGTTACAAGAACTTATCGGTCATCAAAGTCCTCCAGTAAAAGTTAAACAATTAGCAGCTTTAGTTCACGATAACTGCAGACAATTTCGAGAACTTTATTTCGATTCCGATTCTCTTCTAGATGGGTGAAATTCATGCTAATATTATTTTATAATCACTGAATCTTAGCTTACATTGTGTTTTGTAAATGACCATTATTTTGGATTGACTTTAATTTTCAGTAAAGAAACAGAAACACTCGAGGGTAGTTGCTAAGACTGTTATTGAGTATAACTCAAACTTTTAATATATTTTATTTGTATATTATATATTTATAGTATATTAAATGTGTACACATATTTTTTATATAGTAAATTTCTGGAATAGGTACCTACAGATAATTTTGAAAAAAATTGCATTTTATTATTTCAGAATTCAACTTTTTTCAGATAAAGTGTTTTTGTTTAGCAAAGGCTTTTTGATTGATTTAGTTTTTGAAAAGTTGTAATTTTAAAGTCTCGTTCAAATTTGTAAAGATAATGTAAAAAATTTATTTATAAAATTCAAATTCTTGTAATTTGATTTATATATTTTGAGTGTACTATTTTGTGATTTGCTCGAAGTAATTCGTATAGCTGGTAAATAAATTTATTTGTTACATTTAAGATTCGGGTTAGTTAATTTCATGTTGTTTTTATAGAGATGTCCAGAACTGTTGCCTTACATGAAAGATTGTTAAGTAAAATTTGGTTGTGTATTTTTGGTATTTTTATTACTAATTCTGATTGCAAACACAAATATTTTTGTGCTTATTTATTCTAAATGATTATTATGCGAATCACTAATGAAGTGTTTTGGATATCTCTATTTGGAAGAGGTGTATCATAAAGTTTCATCAAGGATTTAGTATTTATTTCAACAAATGTAAATTTCAGTTCACGATTTAAGTTTTAATTAAAATTAATAATGTGTTTAATGACTAAACAAGTTATGTAAATATAAAATAATATAATTTAAAATATAATAATAATGATGATGATATCTTAATTCTAATTGTATGTATGGCATTTTTTAAAATTTAGATTAAAATCTTATTGTATCATGTGATAATATATCTCAAATAGATAAAAATATAATTTTAAAATTTTTGTTCCGTATTTTTATCAAAATTTCCAGGTGCAGACACTCAAACAAGTTAAACAGGGAATAGACATGCTATACGCTGAATAATAAACTTTTATTAGTTCGTTTATTATTCATAAATCCGTGCATTGAGCACGCTTTTTAAATGGCATGTGTATCGCCGTCTTTAAACGCACAAGTTGTTTGAGAATCTCAAGTTTTTAAATAAGTTTGAGGATCACTGCTTTGTTACTTGACAGCTCAGATACTCAACCACGGTATGGGAACTGGCATAGAGCCAGTTGATTCAACGAAGGCGGAGCTTAAAAACGGGCTCCGGTGCGGATAGATGGCGCTGAAAGCGGTTTTTATCCTTTATTTTATATATTTTGTCTCTTTCCTTTATCCCAAAGCAACGAACACTGACAAACACCGTCCATTTTTATTAATTTTGGTGTAAAGTAAAAATGTGTTTAAGAAGATTTGCAATATTTTCAAAGCATCAGAGCTATAAATTGCAAAAGAAAATAAAAAGGAATTTTTATTTGTAATTATTTTGTGGGGTGGTGTTTATTTTGGTTCTCGTAATTGTGTATTTTGTGATATTTGCAAGGTATTGAATCTGGTAAAAGGTGGTATTTAGGATTTCTCTTGCCATTCATAATATCATGGCTACAAATCAGGTAAGAGTATTAAACAAGTTTATTTTTGAGAAAAGTTTTACATACTTTATTATTTTATTTAGGAATGACCCACGAGTGTGATGGTAGAATGTTAAAGTCAAAACCAGGGCCGAAGCAAAACAAACAGCAAAAGTTAATGGTCATGTTGAAGTTGCAGGGATGAAGTCTATTAAAATTTTTAAGACGATCAAATATATTGAAAAAGATGATGAAGACGATACAGACGAAAATGAGAAACCTAAAAAGAAGGAGTTTACACCACCAACCATAAAAAATTGCATTACTATGGTAGAGGTAAATAAAATAATTCTAATATAAATAATTAATGTTTAATATCTTTAAATTTTCAGGGCTTCATTGACATTTATGCAAACATGAAAGATTTTGTTTTCAAATGCATGTTTCCTAGGACGTTCAATCAAGATCCTTTAGAAAAAAATTTTGGGCAAATAAGACAGGGCAGTAAGATTTACAAATCCAACTCTAGCTGCATTTACTCCATTTCACAATAGTTTGTTGGTAAATAACTACAGCAAGGGTCATTCGGAAGGCAGTAATTGTGAAAATTATGAAGGAGATATTTTAGCATCGTTGAAGAGATTTGTGCATCAGGTAATTACTTACATGTGATGTAAGGGTCCTATATTAATTTCCTATATTTATTTTAGGATGTAGAAGTTGAAGTTCAGCCAGTACCTACTTCACAGTAATGAAGACTTCGAGTTTTCAGAAATATTCGAAAATCTAAAAGATTCGGAAGCAACTGCATTGCAAGATAGGAGTGGTTTTGTTTCAAAAATAGTTTTACCAAATGTAAAAGATTGTGAATCCTGCAATATACCGGATGCTAACTGAGATAGCCGAACATAAAAAATTAATATGTAAAAACTTATTTATGCAAATTCCGGCTTCCCTAATTATTTTGGAAAAAAAATGAAAGACACAAAAAGAATGAAGAAATATAAACTACGTATGATAAAAGCATTAGATTTCATCTAACCTTTACTTATAGGGTCAAAAAATGCTTTTAAAATTGTTAAAATTTTCATTGGTCAGACTGGCCATGTAAGTTTCGAAGGAAATTATTTGAAATTAAATTGAATTTATTTCATGACCAGTCTGAGAAATGAAAATTTTAATAATTCTGAAAGAGTTTTGGACCCTTTAAGGCTAGATGAAATTTGAAAATGAAAGTCTGAAATTCTTTTAGAATTGTTAAATTTTTCATTTTAAACTTATTTTCAAAACATGTAAATTATATTAAAACTTTTCTTTGATTTTTCTTGCTAATTGTTTCAATGAACATCGAATCTTGAATAGGGTACTGATGTGAGCTACTTTTGTTACCATGAATTGTAAGAAGTAAAAATTAATATCTACCTGTACATCTATTTATAGATGAGAATAGGTCATAACAATTATTATTTAATTATAATTAAGAATTATATATTTATAATTAAGAATTATAATAATTATGACCTATTCTCATCTACGAATTTTCATTATTTTAGTAGAATCAACTAAACAGTTTTAAGAATTATATATTTTTAAATTCAAATTTTGAAAGATAAATTCCATCAATTTCCACAAGGGCTCTTGCAAATTTCTTACATTTCATTATCACAAAAGTGACTGTGTAGTCATGATCAGAGGTAAAGTTGTATCAGTTTCACGAGTGTGAAATGAATCGAAATGAAAATGTAAAAATTAATATTGACTTGTAGATTATTATTTACGACCTATTATTTTGTAATTTATAATTTACTTATTTATTATGCTATGTTTATTTAGGTAGTAATAAAATTTTATAATAAATTTAAATGTCTTTTTTTAAAATTAAATCAAAATTAAGGACATTTTAATTTTATAATCATAAAATTTTATTAATTCTTATAGTAATGTATTTGTATACACTTTATTAGTGGTATTCAATACATTACTTGAGGAATTAATAAAATTTTATTATTATAAAGTTAGCAATATTATAAATTCAATAATAATTTTGAAATTGCCGCTCCCCCCACCCTCTTTTACTTTTTTATATTTTTTTGTTCGGGCTCTGTTGCGGATAGATGGCGTTGCGAGACGATACTAAAATTTATTAGAGAGATAGCATACCGTGTACTCAACATAACCTCGTTAATTGTTCAATATCTTATATTATGAAAACATTCTTATCGGTTTCCTTTTCGGTTAATTCAAGACAATGTTTTACGAAATTGGTAAATAAATAATTATGTAAATACAGTATTAAATTTATTTCTAAAAATTTCAGTTGCAATAATATCTGTTTCAATATTATGGGGTGCAACAAATCCTTTTATTAAACGTGGTACTAAAAGTATTGTTAAAGTTAAAAGTGACAATGCTTTCAAACAATTTTTGTTGGAAATAAAATATTTAGCTACAAATCTACAGGTAGCTATAATCTGCTTTTTTGATTGGATATTTTCTTATAAAAATTTTGAATTGTAGTACCTAATTCCGATGGCCTTAAATCAACTAGGTTCGGTATTGTATTTTATTACACTTCAACATGTAGATTTGACTTTGGCAGTTCCACTTACAAATTCATTAACTTTTATATTTACTGGTATATCGGGTAGATTTTTGGGAGAAAAGCCTGGTGGTAAAAGTAAGTTGACATTTTTTATATTCCAGCTTGAGTGTTTTTAATTTGATCAAGTACTTATTTCTATTCGGTACACATCTCCAATTTTTACGTATATTATCAGAATATATTGTAATTAACCTTCAGGCTAATTGGAAGCATTTTGAGCTTTTTGGTCCTAAAAATTAGGTTTATAATTTTTTTCACCTCAAAAATATTCCTACTTTGTCCTTTTTGGTATACGTGGTAGCTAATTATTTTAAATATACATTAAGCAATGAGTTCTTATATTAATATAATAATTCCTATATTTGTTCAACGAATCACACAAAATTTATTTTCAAATTAAAAATGGCCTACTAGGATTACAGTTTTGGTCTTCTACCAGTAAATCAACCCTCTTCGCTGCTTTATTGGACTTATACGAAAACCTGTAACACAACCTAGGTCTGCAGGAATGCATTCTTTTGATGATTCCATAATTAGTTTTACATTTTTTTGATCGAGTTCAACTAGTCGTTTTGATTTTTTCAAAAGTGGACTTATCTCCCAGCTCCAATTAGTTTTATTAAACTGCTCTTCATATCTTCCTTCTTATTTATTCTTAATTTGAATTGTAAGCATCTTTACCTTCGTCTCCATACTGCTCCTACATATTTTCAACTAATTACGTTTTGAGAAGCTCTGCGTTATCATTTGATTTTTAAAATTGTATTAGAATGTGACCCCCATGGGTCGCCCTTATTCTACTAATTGCTCTGTTGTCTACTAGTATCACTCTTAATTCTTTTAAGTGTTTCCTCATTCTCTCGCTCGTCACGTCGCGTCGGGTGAGTGCCTCCGCTCCCAAAAGAATCTGGCTACAGAATTTGAAGTCATTTTTTCACTTTGACAAACTGTTCCGGACATATACGAGTAAGAGTTCTTTCATAAAAATAAAATATTTAGAATATTTAATTTCTCACAGCTTGTCAAAGTAACCGAGCGGTTAACTTGATGAAGAAACGGGGCATGAGTAAACGAAAAGTGATAGTTTTTAATAAGGGGTGCGCTTTATTTCAAGTTTGATATCTATTACAAAACTAACGTTTATTAAGAATACCCGAGGTTTTGAGAAAAAATATTATGGCCTTTATACTATATACATAGGAGGTGTAAAAATATATACATGTCTATTTATTAAATAATTTCAAAGTTTAGGTTTTTCTTTTTATATTTATTGTTAGGCAGTATTAGAAATTTTTAAATTTAACGCAGCAAACGTGGATAATTTTGATTTAATGCTTAATGTTTGCATACTATCAGCATATAGCAAATAAGTTCTAGATCACTAACATTACCCAATAAAATATAATAATAAATCGAATAGTGACAAGCAATGGGTTAACAACTTTACATTATGTTCAGTGTACTCAAATACATAATTTTTTGATTTATTGTGTTTTTAGATAATTTTATCGTCGAGCTATCTATTTTTGAAATTGAAAATTATGATATTAAATCAAAAATAATTGATTTCCTCATTTGAATATCGCTCAATTCCAAAATTAAGATTTGGGAATCCCCGAATATTTTTACTAAAACTAGTAGTGAAACTTTTGGTGCAAAGCATGTTGTAAATTAAACAAAACGAACAAAATTTGATATTTTCAAGAAAACTTTAGAATATCGGCTTAAAGCTCACGCTACATTTGTTTATCAAACAAAACGACAATTATTACTTTGAAAGGATAAACCACTTCTTTATCAAATTACCAAATTACAGAAATAAGATACGCCCTCGTTTCTTTATAATATAGGGAAATATTGTGTACCTACCAGTCGTTAAAAATACATAGGGTTCAAAAACATGAGAGGTTGCAAAGGGAAAACCATTCATCTACCGTTAAGGAAACCGAAACAAAAGTGGTGAACTAATGTCCTGGAGTTCCAGTTGTGAGTTGGGACGCTTTCTTAATTTCGAGGCTTTTCAGTAAGGTTAACTAACATATGAATACAATAACACGATATTGTTACTTGTGTCTTAAAAATGTGACGAAAAATCTGTAGACGTTCTATTATTGGCTATGTGCACCAAATGTTCCTTAACATGGTTTATCCCTTCTAGACAATTTTTGATATACAAACAAATTTAACTTCAGTTTTAAGGCGATATTCAAGAGTTTTCTTGAAAATATCAATGTTTTACCCCGAATATTTTAATTTCAATCTATGCTTTTTATTAAAGCAACTTCCAGTGCTAGGTACTCGTATAATACTATAAAGTTATTTAATTCAGTTTTACCCACTTGTATTGAAAAGTATAACAGGTATTTACGATATGTGTATTCCTATTGAATTTCGTATTCTGTGTATTTGAAGTTGTTAATCCTTTGGCGATAAGCTTTTTAGTAATGATAAATTTCAACCTTTCCATTAGATTTATTGAAAGTATTGATAGGTCTTTTAGTTAATAGTTTAAGAAAGATACAAAAATTATAATAAATTTATTTTCAGATACATATGTTGGTATTTTCCTTATATTAATGGGCACTTCTTTGTGTTGCTACGATAAATATCTAGTGAAACAAAACCTAGTAATTAAAACATTGTAATTAATGTACATAAGTTTAGTATATAAATAATAATACAATCGTTTTCTTGTAATTCATTTTTTATTATTTCTAACACTTATTGCAATATTATTTATGAACTACGTCAGTTGATATAAAATTATCTTTTAACTTTACAATATTTATCCAATCTAATCGTCAATTTAGCTTCTTTTCTACAACAAAATAAATGTTGTAATATTACTCACTGTTTATTATTGATTAAAATTGATTTTTTGTTTTAATTATTAAAAATGTATATTAATAATTTCAGTATCACATTTTTTAAAGTAGTGTCTGTACAACTTACACAATAAAGCAGAAAAAAACATTTAAATAATTATGTAACACAAAAACTTGAAACCTCTCACTGCTGAATACAGAAGTTCCGAACATCCCTTGAATTAGTATTTTAATTATTGCTTATGACTTTTAATTTATTAATACAGAAAGTGAGCAATGACCGGAATTGAACATAGCCAACACAGCTACTATAAATTTGTACTAAATAAATAAAACTTATTTGCCACTTTTACAAATCATTAAAAAATTATTTACTTTATAAAAATAAAAATACTTGATATTAGTGCTTTGATACTAGCTAATCATATCTCTAGTAAATTCTTTTGTCATTCTTTAGTTTATTTTGTCTCAAGTTATTGTTAAAGTGACTAGTAAAATTCAGCTAATAAATTATCGTTGTTCTATTGTTTGTAATTTACTGATTGACAAAAACAAACACTTGCAACTTTTTAACAAAACAACATAATACATTATTTTTGTACAATATTCACGACTTGACTACATCCTCGGCTGTATCCAGGCTTTTCTCTGATGGTAACGCATGTATTACAATTTCTTCAGTTATATTTTTTACCTCATTCGTTTTATTGCTTTCTAACAGACTTGTATTCGATATGTCTTGATTCATTGTGTTACTTAACATTTTATTTTGTACCGTCAATTCTTGAACCTTCAATCGTAACTCTTCAATTTGTGTCGCTAATTGATTTAGTTGTGCTTGCTGGGCAACTGCATCTGATTGAACAATAATATGTGGTTCGTTTAAATTGTTTGGTTCCAAAACATTTTCCAGCGGCAATTCTTTTTCGGTTGATTTCGAATGTCCTTCATTTTCGTCTGCATCTTTAGCGTCATACACATTTTTTGGGAGGCTACCGTCCTCAAGATTTTGATTTGATAATTCGTTTCTTTCATTAATATCAGTTGGAGGTGCCTTTGTTCCGGTAAAATTTAAATTTGAAAATTCTACCAGGTTATTTGCTTCGTTTTGAACAGTATTGAGTGACGTATTATTAAGATTAATTACTTGACTCTTATTTACATTATCAAAATTTTCACTTTGAATTCCCTGAGATTTAATTGGTGAAATATTTATTGGTTCGATGATTGTAGTGTTGTTTTGCTCGGTAATAGTTTCTTCTGGCGCATTCACCGATAATAAACTGTCGTGTATAGTTAGGAGCTTTTCTTGTCCGTTAGATTGCGATTCCACCTGATATTCGTGATGTTTAAAAAGTGGATTTCCGTTAAACAAATTTGTCGACTCGGATGCTTGATTGTAGATTTCATCTGGAATCAAACCATAAAATGCATTCGGTTTTGAAGTTGTAGGTTGTTCGCTTAATGGGCCACAATGTGCTACTCCACTTATTCTGGTATGGTTTATTTCCATTGCCGCCACAATTTCCGGCAAAGCGGCATCACATAAAATGGGATTATCTACAATTAAAAAATCGAATTACTATCTAAGTCAGGGGGGAAGGGGTAGTGGAAGAGAGTAAATCTTACCTTGTAACAAAACTTTTAGAGTGCCCTCAGTATCGTCTACCTTGCATCTGGTTTTACTGACCAAATCTCTTCCTAAGGCTACAATTTTGTTATTTGACAAATCAGCCCAACATAATATTGGAAGACCATGAAAATCGTGATCTAAAATCGTCAGTTGATTATAAGACGCCACCAATTCGCTTAACGAAGGCAAGACACTCTGAAACATTTAACGTTAATATTTATAAAATTTTACTTAATTTCATATTATTCACCTTTCCAGTTTCCTCGAGTGTCGTTAATTTATTATGCGATATATCCAAAACTTGTAATCGGTCAAGTCCAATTAAATCATCGGGAGATAATTGAATAATTTTATTATGACTCAGATTTAGTTTGAGTAAAGTAGGTAAACCTGCCAAAGCGCCATTTAAAGTTTCTATTTCATTATTATTCAAAATAAGTTCAGTTAATCTTGTTTCCCACTCCACCAAATTCTGCGGGCACATAATATAACAAATTATTAAAATTTTAAAAATGTATTGTTTATCTTACAGCTGCTGGTCCAGTAAGTTGTGTGATTTTATTAAAAGAGAGATCCACAGTTCGTAATTTTTGTAACCCTTTAATTTCTTGTAAGGAGAACTCTGTTAATAGATTGTGTGTCATGTTTAAAACCCCTAAACTTCTCAACGGCGACAAAGAGTTGTTTAAAGATGTAACTAAATTGTTTCCCATACATAAGCATTGCAAAGATTCTGTTTCGAGAAAATCCTCTTTGGTTAACTAAAAGTGTAGATACTTATTAAAATTATTTTTTTCTTATTCACGAAAGATTATACTTACTACATTAATTCTGTTATGCTCAAATGGGGCCCTCTCTAATTTGCGTAGTTTTGAAAGAACGCCATCCAACGATGTTAACATATTGTTATGGATAAACAATGACTGCAAATTGGTGTAAGTTTTTAGGTGTTGAGGGAGTTTCTCGATTTTATTGTGAGCTGCATGCATCATCACAAGTCGAGGTGCAGTAATTGGAAGTTGGTTGTCGAGGGTCGTCAATTCATTGGCATTTATAAAAACCCATTCTAAATCGGACAGATTCGCCAAAGTTCCATTTAAATCTTTAATTTTATTCCGACCCAAATGTAGTTGTCGGATATTTGGCGGTATACTGTTTACTTCCATTTGTGATATTGAATTTCCTCCAAGCATTATGTTTTGTACGTATGGTATGTTCTGAAAGTAATTACACTTTCTTACTACAATAATCTATTTTTATGTGTTCATGATATGGATGGAGAGAAAAAGTACGGTTCGGTTCTTACTAGTATTGGTAGGTATAATACATAAATACGTATCAGTAAAAGTGAACAAGCAGTCACACTATGCTAATTACTTTTACAAAAAGGAATAATTACCGATAATTTATTACAAGTAGTTAATAATTCCATCGATTTCTTTACATAAATATTTTATTAGAACCACATTTGCATGTTTGAAAATGTTTGCTAGCTTTCTATGGGTAGATATAAATCAACTATGACTTTTAAAGTCAATCCAAAGTCTCCAAATAGAAATATAATTTGGGTCATAATAGTGAAATTATAGTGTGGGATTTCTCTCAATAATGTTTTGTGATAGACGAGTCTTTTCATATTGGATATGATATGACATATCAACACAATTCAAAATAACACCTTTCATATTTCTTTCAAATATAAAGAGTAATGTATGAAATTAAAATTGAAAAATCAAGATAGAAATTTGAAAAAATGACTTAGTTCTTTAGTGGCATTATTATATCTAGTGTGGAATTCTAACAGCTAATAGCTAACTCTTGTTTGTATTCAAAAATATTTTTAGTTTTCTATTTCAACAATTCCTAAGCAACAGCAAACAAAAAATTCCAAGTATTTCCTCCAACTAATATTTTAATTAGAAAATTTATCTTTTAATCTTACCTTAAAATTGTAATCTACTAACTGCCGAATTCCAACTCTTCCCAGATCCAATGTTTTGACATTAGGTACTGCTTCTAATACATGTTCAGGTACTACACCGATATTATTATCGGCTAAACTGAGCAAATTCAGACTTGTTAGGCCCAAAAATGAATACACAGAGAGTTCACTGAAAAAAATTACTTTGGATTAGAATAAATTAATAATATAAAACAGTTTATATTTTAATAATTAAGAATAATTTTGTGTTAAATAAAATTCATCTTACACAGTAAAAATCAGGAAATAGTAAAATATATCTCGAGTAAATGGTTTAATTTTTCGAGTTACAGTTTAGTGTAGGGTAGACCGAGGTAGAACGGGATAGATAGGTGTTGTATTTCCCGTTGGAATTTCTGTAATCGGTCAAAATTATTAGAATTGTTTTAGTAACGCTCAACATAGTATCCTAAATATTTAAGTTCAAAGTCCAGGTCAGGATTGTATAAAAATTATAAAATTAAAAAAATAATCGAAGATTTAAAAAAAGTTCTCGTCGGTTATTTGAAACTTAACGTCTTGTAATATCGCAAAAATATCTTAGAAAGTTTAACACTACATTTAAATTTAATTAACAGATACGCATAATAAATTTCACAAGATGATTTTGTCAAGAATTTAGAAAAGTCAGATAAAATACCTTGGACAGTGTCACGGCGAATGAATGTGTCCACATTTTATTTGCGAAGTAAAATACAATTAAATCAAATCTTTGACGCATCCATAACTTTATATCAAATTCCTCGAATATAAGCGAACAATCTTAAATTAATATTTTTAGATGTATACAATTATTATTTTTATAATATAATAAACAATTACTACGTATCTACTATTATTTATAATTTGACAATAAGTGTTAACTTATTATCGAGTTATTTCATAAAAGATAATTTATCAAAATATTCTAATCCTCGTACTATATATTCTGTAAGTATTAAGATGTATGGATGAATATATTAGAATGATAAATATACCATTATTTTATAAAATGTTAATAATCATGTACATGTACACATTATATAATAATATAATATCAAGTAAGGAAACTAGAGTAAATTCGATATAGTTTAGGAACAAATAAACAAATTAAAAAAATTTACGAAGAATAAGAGTTTTAAAAATTGTTCCCGATTGGTTCTAAGACTGACATCTTTTTTAGCGATGTCAATGCGAGTATCTATATTACATTGATGATTATATTCCAAGTTATCTGAAACATTTTTTAAATATTATAGGGACCTTCTACCATCAATATTATTGTCAATGCTACTTCAATACTTGTAAATATTGACAATATTATTGATGGTGTAAAGTTCAAAAATATGTATTGACGTAAGTATCGAAGCAATATTAATGTGAATCCGGATATTCAGAATTGACGATAGAGGGATATTGTCATTATTAAATGATAGTGTAAGGTTGAGCATCAATAATTAATTTTTTAACTTAAAATATTGAAGTAAAGTATAATATACACTCCTCACGCCATCCCAACCAGAGGATGAACTCAAGAATCTTGACGGGCGAGGTAACACTGATTCTGGCCATATAATATAGTATGAACTATATTACTAACTGATCGTGTAAGGTCGACATTAATAATTTGAAATAGCAATTTAAAAAAAAATTTAATCGATAAATTATTTTGTATACGTTATATTAAGAATTATATACATATATTATAGAATATACCTTCATAAGTCTGGAAAAACTACGCTCTTAATTTAGTAAAACAATGTATGGTAGCTGCTATGTAGGTACTTATATTTTTAATTATTCAAGTTCTTGTTGAAATATAATTCTCTTTGAAGAATATAATATTTCATCGAGGTATATACAATTAATTTCGTTCTAATTTATATAAAAACTTATTTTCTACGCCAGTATTACAGTTTTTCTCAAGGTTTAATATTTTACATATTGCACATTTGATTCAAGGAAATACTAATACCTCCATTTAAAGCTTAAAAGGTAAATACTAAAATTAGAGATATTGCTTAATAAATTTAGTTTTTGTTTGGGCCAGGAAAAACTCTAGAGCAACTTAAATAGGGCGGGTGAGCGATTTGAAATTTTCACAATAGATAAACCTAAATAAATTATTAATTCGATTCGATTTATTATTTTTAACTAATTCGAATAATTGATTAATAGATGAATCAATAAATTAATCTGAATATCCAACAATTGATTAATCAAAAAATACTCAATTGATAATTGCATAATCGAATATTCAATACCTCGATTAATACTACAAGCTGCATTGGCCGTGACGTAAACTTGTACCCAAACAACACATGAATCCAATCTAATGCCATAAATAGCTGATAGACGGCACCAATTAAATTTAAGTACACAAAATATTTGGATAGTGGTAAATATAGTGGTAGTGGTATTAGGTAAGTGTACATTTTTGTTTTAAAAATATTCTATATATTTTTTTAGATATTATTTTAATCAATGAGAAGCCAACACTCCCCAATTTCATTCTAATAGCAATTGTTGCTGTTTTGCCATGAATCCACGTACATTGATTCGTGGTTCAACCCTATTTTGGAATCACTACTGTGACGAAAATGTTGACGAATATATACTTAGATCAAGTTGTAGATAGTTCGCGGAAAATTTACCTGAGGGTTAACTCTATCTTTAGCCGCTCTGATTGGATAACTGCAAGTTTATTTAGGGCCAAGTTTTATACAACTGGACCTCGGAGGTATTTTATTTTTAAATAAATAATTGAGGAATTAAGTTTTTAATAAAATTTAGATAGGTAAAAATAATTTTTGACATGTATGCCTATTTATTAGACACAAGACTTCAAAAGTACGACGTGTGCACAGCAAAAATTACGCTCGAAAAATCAAAAGAAAAGCGGAGCATATTTATTATACCTATACTAAAAAATTGTGCCAATAAAATTCTTAAACGGAATGCTTACATAAATCAATTTGTTGTAGTATGTAAACAGAACATATATTTACTTCTCTGCGGGAGTGGAAGCATCTCGATAATTCCAAGCTCCCAACGCTGTAAACGGAAGTCGCGAGACGAGCTCGTGCCGGAGCCATAAGTGGTTATTATTAATTTATGTCTTTTGAAAGTTCATTAAATACGGACACCTAGGACAGGGCGCCACCATTGACGGCGCCGTTAAATCGTTGACCTTACATTTTCAATTAATTTGACATCTCGAACATAAGATTTTATAATATTACATAAGATTTATTGACAAATATACCAAGATGCGCTACATTGGATAGATAAAATATAATTATTATTGTGTGTTTATGTTGGTATGTATATGTAATAGCAATAGAATAATTATATTTTCGAGACTCAAGAATTTTGTTTATCTAATTGACCCCTGATATTGTAAATACGATTTTTGTTTGTTAAAAAATATTTAATATCTTGTAAAATAGTACATCATATAGACAGAGTTTTTTTTATAAATACTGATTCTGGCACTGGATACAATAATTTTAATATTATTAATATAATTATTTTTATTGTTTTTATGTAATCATAATTGAAATTAAATCTAATATCTAGAAAGAATATAAATTAATGCAGTATATACTATATATTTTTTTATACTTATTGCACAACTCGATTTCAGGCAAACTAGTTTTTCCTGAAATTTCGAATAGATATCGGGCAATACTAGTTTAGATTAACTTTAACAAATAATTTTTGACAATTTTGAAAACAAAAACAATTCATTATTTTCTCTTTTCAAATTATTTCTCCTCATTTTTTAAAATAAATTGTTTATAATAAAATTAAATTTTGGATGATCTGAACCAGTATTGTATTAACCGGGAAAAAACACCAATCTTGTTCTGATAAATTTTTTCATGGTGTTCATGATTATAATAAATTATAAGTAAAATCTTGCACCTTCCCAAAAATTATCTATCTCTTTCATCATTTTTCTTTACGTAATAGGTGTACTATCTTGTGTACTATCTACATATATTTTTTTTAATAGGTCTTGATTTATTATCAAACATAGTAGTTGTGCTATGTTTTCCTTTCCGTATTCTTCTTTCTCCACGGTCTTCATCTTGATCTCGGTCTTGGACTTGGTCAGCTCTTTTATTTTAATGGATAAATACAGCAATATACATTTTCAACGGAGAATGGTATGTGTGGGGACGGTTATTTTTTATTTGCATCTGAAGATAGCAAAATACCATTGCTAGAAGCTTATGTTAAAAAATTCGTATTATTGTTCATTTTACCTAAGTATTTTTAACACTTGGAATTATTAATATATTTGGTGTAAACTACAACGTTTGTTTTGTGCTTTGTGCCACATTTATAATTTAAGGTTAAGTTGGTTACAAACAAAGTCTCGATATTATATTTTTACTAATAGATTTTGTTATTACATATATTATACTGCTATTTTATTATGAATACTACCGACCATTTATATCTAAAATACTAATCAATGATTTAAAATATTGACAGTTTTTGTACTGATATTCATCGCATAAAATATTAATAGAAGTACTGACCCGATAAATACTAGCCTTTAATATCATCCACCTTTGACTGTTTTTTCCTTAAGTTACGACACCACTGATAATTTTTTTTAATGGCAACCTACATTTTTTTCTGTCATCTGATAATTTTTAATTCGGCCATAGAAAAATATATAAAAACGAGTTTGTTAAATAATATGTACCTATATCGTCGGTTAAAAAAAGGAATTTACGCGTTGATTATAAATTTATCCCTGTTATAATTTACATGGTACTTCCTATACGATACAAGTGTGTTTTACCAAAATATATATTATACTAGATTAATAAGTCATAATATAAAATTTCTCAACTCCGCAATATGTACTATATGTGTTCATAATGACATATTGATTATTATAATTTAATACTAAAAGAGTTGAAAACGTATATTACTAGATAGAGACTAGCCTCCACAATGTTTTTCAATTGTTTTTGTCGAACCGTTTGCGAGATATTAATTTTTCAAAAATTACGTTACTTTTTAAATAAATACCTATCTATCGAAAAAAATTTGAAAACGATATTAAAGATTTTCAAATTTTAAAGATAAATCGTCATTTTTAAGCATATGTACTACTGATCGATTTTCTTCAAAAATGTTTGTAAAAAACTAATGTCCGTTTAACAAATTTTAAACCTGGTCCCATAATGGGCAAACGATGGGATCTATTTTTTTTTTTTTTCGAATTTTCAATTTTAATATTTTTAGTTATCCATATAAAAGAAAAAAGAATATCCGAAAAACAGTTTTTATACTCAGGAACTACTATTTTTACTTTACCCTACGATTTTCCAGTTGTAAAAGATTGCAGCACAAATTAAATGCTCCAAAATTTGCCATGGCACAAAATTTGAGAGTGAATTGTTTTTCAAATAATATACCACAAAATACGAGGTACAATTTTGCAGTTGTTTCCTTAAGTTGAGTTAACATAGTTAACAAATCAGAAGAGACATTAATAAGAAGCTGATTTAAAAATGTGCAAACTTTTGAACACATTAAATTAATAATATTTCTTTAAAATGAGATTTTTCCATCTGGTATCGATCAAAAACGAATTAAATAATAATAAATGCATTAATGATATATTGTGGTATTTTCAAATAAAAATTATCGGTCGTCGTTCATTATATAATTAAGATATATCTATTCTATTACAAAAAAATAATAATAATCGTTGCTATTGAGCCTGAAAAAATAATTATTATTTATTTTCGACATGGATAACTAAAAATTTGAAAATTAGAAAAAATATAGATCCCATCATTTGCACATTATGGGACCAGGCTTAAAATTTGTTAAATGGACATTAGTTTATTTACAAAAAATTTTGAAAAATATCGATCAGTATACATACTTGATTTTCAATGACTTGAAAATCTCATAATAAAATCATTTTAAAATTTTTTTCGATATTTTTTATCAAAGGTACGTTTAAAAACAAACATTTTGAAAAAAAAAAGTTAAATTTGGTTTATCTCTCGCAAAGTTATAGGCGTTTAAAAAAAAGTTACGTAATTTTTGAAAAATTAATATCTCGCACACGGTACGACAAAAACAATTGAAAAACATTGTGGAGGATAGTTTTAATCAATACTAAAACACAAAATATTTTCAATAAAATCAGAGATGCAAAAGCAAAATGGTGTCCGATTTGGCGTGGAATGTCCCATTATAATATTAAAGTGATTTTACTCATTTTTAATTTAAATTATTTCTTAACCCTATTTTAACAAAAAAAAAGGTCCTTCTTTACAACATTTTAATATTTAGCATCTGCGTAAGAAGATATTATATAGTTTTTGTCTGCAGAAATAGAAACTTTGAAATCACTCCTTATATTATTTAATTATTTTAAGGATGGGAGTATGATATAAAAATATAGTACCTATTTAATCAACTTATAGTGGTAAAAATCTACCAACTGCCGTCGTGTTATAGATTATTTAGATGGAATTTTTACTAGTCTGCAGTTAAATGTATAACAATATTTAAAAAAAATTCTTAATTAGGTACTTATATTATAATGGTAGGTAATTATTTGTTTGTATTATTTAAATCTATGATTTAATAGTTTAATTTTTAAACAAAGCAATTGTAATTATTATACAGCGTGTCCCAATATTAAAATGGAATTTTACACTGTATCGTATGGTCCACAGTAATGCATCGTTGGAATAATATTTAGATATAATTCAATATATTGAGAGATTTGAGTTTATACCTAAAGCAAATATTTTAAATTTTGGATCATAAAATACTCGCGCACTATAAATTTATTATTTTTTTCTTTTACAACCCGTATATGTACATATAACCAAATCATAGCTTCTTTTCGTGAGTCCAATTAAAAACCTACGTAGAATAATTTCAACTTCCTTGTACGTAAATGTTAAGTTAATGTAATTTTTTAAGTATATAATAGGCCCTCGTTGTTTCCACTTAAAATATAAATTTAATTAAAAGCCTGGCAGCAACATTATGCAGAAAAATAGTACTCGATAGCGGTTATCTGCCGATTTAAAATCCTGTTGTATCGTACGACGTCATCAAAATGGCTTCAATGAAATTCATAACGTTATTAATATCTCAGTTATTTCTTGATGGCATTTTGATTTTAAAGATAATTTAAAGGCTCAATACGAATTGTATTTGTATTCTTCATATATTCCGTCAATTTGTCAATATTTTCCGCACCTTGTAGTTTATAAGTAGTACAAATACAATATTGATGGTGTAAGGTGCCTATAAAGGTAATTTAGGTAAAATAAAGGTAAAACATTGTAATGTAAATTAGTTTCATATTTTAACACGTCACTGTGTAAGACAAAAATGAATTTAATTGTGTAGGTAGAAAGATAATTGTTTTCCCAAAAATTATAAAATATTTTTTTATTTATGATCTCCAAAATATTTTGTTTATCGACCTTTTGTGAAACACCTCAAGCATCTATCTCAATCTACTTTATAACATAATATGTTTAGTAAGTAGGTACCAATTAACTATGATAAATTATACTGAACCAATTAATTCAGAAATTCCTAAACACACCAATTAATAAATCAAAATTATGATTAGCTTTAATTATAATAAAAATTTAATGTGTTTATACAGCAAAAGTTTTAACCAGTTTGTAATTAGGACAAAATTTTCTGAATTTTTTTTCTTCAGTTTTTGCTAACGATGACCCCGATGAGATGTCAAATACTGGTGTTCAGCCCCGTAGCTAGACCCAAGTTAAGACCTGAGAAGTTTTAGGGACCAAGAATTTAACAATAACATTTATTTCCAACAGGTTTACACCCAATTACAGAAAAATAATTTATGTATACTAAATAGAACAGTAGGTATAGGTATACATATACAAAAATAAAGATAACATCATCACATTTCGACAATGCATTCCGCAATACAACTCCGGATTCTCTTTACATTGTCAGCATTAATATCGAACAATTTTGGTAAATGTATTGAATAAGTTTACAAACTCGACCGAAATTTGATGACCCGAGTAAAGAAGATGCATCAGTAAATGGCCCCACTACTGCGTAGCAGTCCTCGGGTTCACCCCAAAATCCCGCCTGGTATTTGGTTTTACATGTACGTAACGTTTTACTAATGCTCTATTTGACCAAATTTTTGGGTTCATGGTTTCTTCAAAATTATGTAAGTGTCGGTCATCTTGCAGGGGCAATAATGTTGAGGGAATCTCGACACTTTCGATTTACATTCCACATCAGGAAACCAAGTTTTTCCCAGGTGACAATCTAGACACAAATATAAACGACTTCCTAGACCTTCTTCGTGAGCAAGGGTGGATCCCCTTAACCGGTGTTAATTATTGGAAGAGGCTTTCTTTTCGAGATATTATCGACATGCTGCTCGATAATTGAACCTACATTTGGGGTCTTATCATTTGGGCACTTTAGGATAATGGGGCCTCTATGACTATGATATGACAGAGAACTATTTTATTAACAACAGGCGAACTGGAAATATCGGTCATCGGTTGGTGATCTGGCAGGAACTATAGGGGACCTCATGGATTGCAGGACCTTGGGCACTTGCCCAAAGTGGCCAATAGAAAAGAGAGGTCTGATCGCAGACACAACAAATCAACTTGTTAGCATCCGCCATCTTGGAATTATTGATGTAGAAATCAAAATATATACCATAATATCTATACAATACGTCACTGCTATTGCCAATATTGCATAATACAGCAACGTTCAACAATATTTTCAACCGAGGTAACCAGCGGTGCTTTGGCGTAATTACTAATTGGGATACAGAGCGAAAAATCAGAAATTCCAACCATGCATGGACTTCACGACTCTTTGTGAGCCGTGCATTGTTGATTTAAAAATTAGTTTCATATTGTATACGTCTGGCCAATTAACGAAGTCAAGGTCAAGAAATGAAGATAAAAACGTATCGCTGTAGGTTTGTTATCTTTTAATGGCTACCAGAATGTTCCTATTCTACAAAAAAAACAACCAATTGATTTGTAATACAGATATCTCTATTATAATAGAAATCTTAATATTATCATTTCAAAAATTTGTTGAACTTCAAGTTCAGCAAAACTACGCTTGAACTTGGTTGTTGGTAAATCGGCACTGACATACCAGCGGGAAAACCAGCGGATACAGGTATATTATGGCGGATGGAGACTTTACACATAGTCCGAAATAAGTAATACACGTGAGTACCTATGTAAAATAATATAGATTGTGCGCTTATTTAATATTCTCTTTATATTTTGAACTGTACCTAAGAAAAGAGCCCAGTAAAACTACCGATATTAAAATTTTCAATAAGAAAATGTACACTGTAGTCTGTAGTGGCACATTTTTAATTATTTAATATAAAACTTTTTTCTTGAAAGTTATGTAGGTCCAAAGATCGAACCATATGATATTGATGACAAATAGCACCAAAATGAGATAACCCGTTGATCTTTTGGTGTTTCAATAATTATATACTTTCAGCATTTGATTTATTCATTAGATAATATCGCGTAAATTAATTTTCCCAGAACTACGAAATCAGTTTGATTGTTTTTGTTTTGACACCGTAGATACAGAGTGATTATATATATTTCTGTATTATAAAAAATGATGTTATTAATGTTAAGTAAAAAGTGTTAATACATCGAAGCATGTCAATTTTAACTGTTCCCAAGTATAGATTTAAACATGGAAAAAGAGTGAATAGATACGTCGATATCTCTTTCTCATTTGATTCATGATAATTTAATTTTTTGAAAACATTTTGATTGACATCACCCGTCTTTTTTTAAGCCTTTTTTAAGGTAACATATTTGTTACAAAATTTTGAAAATTTAATTTTCTACAAAACTTATTCTTCGTACGACGTTTTCCTCTTTACGTCAATATTACACATAATATCTACTCTGTGCATCATTAAAAAGTTTTGGTTTAATTAACAACTTTCAGGTCCATGGTTGAATTAGTTTTCACTTTATGCCAGTCAGTGTAATCAAATGAAAATTAATACTAGTTTCTTGATACAATAATTAGATCGCTCTGTATATATCCTTTTGATATTCTTAGCATACAAATAACTAATTTCATCATTCTGTTCGTATGCCTATTATAGCAATTTCATAGAAAATTACAATTCGAAAGAACTGTGTAACGATAACCGATCGTAATCGAGAAAAAATTTTTGACCTAAACCTAAACACGATTAAATTGTTTTTATTCTCACATCTTATTATCGTCTACCACTACGAGATCACGTTCCCTAAGCTTTGCACATTATACAGGTCAAAGCAACAAAGAAAGGTGAATCAAAGCCAAAACTTTAAATAGCTTGATACCTGAGTTATACGAAAAACATGAGATCAGCAGCCGTACAACCGAGGTACAATATTCTACCGCTAATTTACTGCGCATTCTAATCTCAAGTGCCAAGCTATTTTGAAAAATTATAAAAAAAGTCTTAATTATCTACATTTAAATAATATATGAAAGAAAAATTATTTATAATAATTATTATAACACGATAACAGTCTGATTGTTTGTTTTAAGTAAAAACTGTTTATAGTGAAGTGTCAATTTGCACGAAATATTTAACCAAATACAGGCATTGTTTCATTACTATTATCTCTGGTCTGGGGGTAAAAAATAGCTGATTAGGGCTGAAGTGTCTACCATTAATAAACTATTTTTTCCACTACTAGTCATATAGGCTATCATTATAACTTAGCCAAGTCGCACGAGAAGTGACGCATTTTAGACTAGTGGTGAATAATATTTTCATTATACACTACTAGTTAATAATGAACATATTTGATATTTTTCTATAGTTGGGCGACTATTTTTACCACAAATTTTGTTCAAAACGATTTTGTACAACCAAGAGATGCTATTTAATTGCATTTAAACTATTCAAAGTGCTTTTTAATAGAATAATTTCATTTTAAACATTTTAAAAAATCTCGAATTAATTATGACAGTAAGCGAAATCGCCGCCAACCTGTTAATTTGAGAAACCGCGAATTCACAAGTTTATTGAATAATTTCAGAATTTTAAGACGAAGAAGTGCTTAAAACAATGCTTTTGAACAAGTTTAGTGATTTGGTGAAACAAGTAATCTCAAATATTTATTTAATAATTCCATTTCTTAAAATAGAAAAAGCGCAGTGAACAACTTTTAAAAACTAAAGTCAACAACTGTCAAATCAAAAAAACAAAACAAAAACAATCATGTAATTTGTAATAAATATTCTAAATTTGATTATATTTTATGAACAAGAATTTTAAAAAATGGTAATAAATCCAGTAGTGGAAAAAATCGTATATAAACCACGGTTGTGAAGACCATTATAGCCTTCGCGCCTTATATTCCTCGGTGCTTCGCACCTCGGAATATAATCTTGGCGCTATGGCTATAATGACTGTCTTCACAACCTTGGCCTATAATATACTATTATTATTCTGTAATCATATTAAATAAATATATTGCCTTGGTTTTTTCTTGTTTTAGAACTGTTTTTAATTTTATTTCATGTTTGTTCATTTCTAAATTTATGTATAAATATTTATGTTGGTAATTTTAAAAAGGAACTTGCGTGCGAGAATGGGGAGAAGAAGGCTTTTTGACCGCCAGCCCTGCTTAGGTTGGGTGGACCATAATGGTCTGCGAATTTATTTTTTTTAATTGCAAACAGTGATTGAAATAAACAAAATAATTTGGATTGATCGTTAAAATAAATTTAAAAAGCGTTACATTGCATTGGATATTGAAATTGTATTTAGAAAATAATAAAATAAATTGGATTTGGGTAAGAAAATTAAATTATCGAGATTAAAAGATGCGTGTAAACTTTGATTAATTAAAAACGAAACAAGAGATTTGAAAAATTACACCGCAATATTTGCGTATAAATTTACTATGATATAAAAGCTTGACTTTTCCCATCTGGCACGTTGTCCAACTTTACCTACGGCCCAGTTGGACAAACTTCGTGTCTTGGTCAAAACAAGTTTCAGAAACTACGTTTATTTTATTTCGCAAAAAATAAGTAGGTCCTAGGTAATTAAAATAAAATTAATGTCAAAAATTATTAATATGATTAAATGACTGAATCTCTAAAATCTCGTTATTTCCAGAAAGCTATAATGCCAAAAACTCGTAACGTTATTCAATAACCGTGCAAGATTAAAGAAACTTGATCGTATTTTGGGAATTCTTGCAATTATTTGGCAGGTGAACGAAACTATAAAATTACAGCACTCCATTATAAAGATTTGTCTAATTCTTTCGTTACAACGCTGCAGCAGGAACAAATTCTCAAGAAAAATATTTTAATGGTTAAACGTAATCTGAACATTTTTAAATACTAAATAAAAATGTTGATATTGAACACACAAAATTGTAACAATCAATGGTTATTGCAGATTAAAATATTTATCACCAGTTTATCAACATTTTGTCGGCGAAACCCAAAAAATGTGTAGCTTCGTTTTTTTTACAATATTTGAGTATTCTAACCGTTTGTTTATCCCGTAAAGGCGTAATTATAATAATTAATTATTATAAAAATAAATAATTAAAATTACATCTATTTTCCGAAATAAATCCGGAGTGTACTATTTAGCCTACAAGTTAGTTCAGTTTTTATGGGGACAGTCTCGCGATTTTAATAATTTGTTCTACGTCCCGAAAAGTTTTAAGAATGTCCCCAGTTCTAGAAAATAATTTTGTGTTCCCAGTTTCATAAAAAAAATAATACGAAATAAATAATATTTTATATCTTTATATTAACAAGTTAATATAAAAATTAGATAACTATTTTAATATAATAATAACAATTTAAAAAAATTATGAGAACACTTTCTCGAATAAATAATAATTAACGTAAATAATTAACGATAGAGAATTTTCCATTGTTTATTGTTCCAATTCTTATTTTTTACGTAGGATATACGATATATATTTACAGGATTTCGTGGAAATGGTAAGTCGCATGGCTTTTGATTGTATGACGTATGATTTAAGAATAGTAGCATCTATAATTTTACCAAAATTTATGTTTTTATCACAAAATGCAGGACCAGGAAGAGGAATCTGGTTTCAACACGATGGTATGCTTGGACATTTTGGACGTTCACTTAAAAATTTTGTCTAAAATTAAATAGGATTCAAAGAATGGTTTACTAGTTGGTCGACATAATTCAAGTTGGGATTCCCCTAGATTAAAAGAGACGGTCATTGGTCTAGTAATTAGCACAATAAATTGTTTATACTAAGATATTGGTAAGTCTATGGAGAACATAAACTAACTTTCCCATGACTGTCCCCGTGGTTAGGAGAGCGTCCAAAGCAGTACATTCCCTGGTTGATAATCCAGAAAATTCTGAAGAAGAATAGTGCTATTATGGCTGTCTAGTTAAAGTTTTATAGTTCTTAAGTAGTTTTGAAAAAGGTTAAAAGGTTTACTAGTACAAATTATTAAGCAATAATTCAGTTAAAAAGAATTAAATTGAATTGAATTTAATAAAAAAAAAGAATTATCGAAATTGTAACAATACTACATACATTACGCCCCCTCCCCCTTATAAGTTCCACATCATCCATTTCCATTAGAAGCAAAGGTTTTCAGAATTTCTGCAAAATTTTCGGCATTTTGAGAAAATTATTGGAAAATGAATCATTTCAATAATATTATTTCATCTATATTAATTTTGCCTGCAACCATGGCAGTGCGGTTTCAGTAAACATTACTCTTGGACAGCATAATTCCATATTTTTCGAATCAAATTTTTAATTCTGACCAACCACATAATTCAATAAACATATTGCACGAACAATATTGAAAAGTAAGAAAATCGTGAAAGAGAGGTACATATGGTATACATAGCTGTGGGTATACATCCAAATCCATCAATGTCGCTATATTAAAACAGAGAATTTATAATTTTGATATCTCATTGCTATCATCAAACGCATAACTGTATCTGTACTGCTACGTCAGAATATTATGCACGTCATATTTTGATTAAAATATCAGCTGAACCTTTTGATATCAGGTATTGGAATCACCCAATGTTGTCTGACTTTTAAATTTATTGGATTTACGTCTTTTATTGTAATTAAAACAGTTAATCGAAATAGTATGATCAGAATACGTTTAAAGAATACTAAAACTTGTGGTTTCATTGTTCAATCAATGAAAATTTTATATTTTCAAAATACATATGCCTATAAATTATTATGAAGTTTCACTCGTTGAATCACAAATAAAATAAGGGTCACCTGTTCGATTCAATCTTCTAAACAATCACGATATTTCATAAATTATGGAAATTCTTATCAATGATCATACAATACTCGTTCGTAGTGCTCCCAGAAATATTTGTAGGTTGAATATTAAATTAGAATTTATGATTTATTAATAATGTAAGTCAAATGTCAAGTGGTTATAAATTAATAATTGTTATTTAGAGCTGCCGTTTACACTTGGTTATTTCATTAAATTACATAGGTATCTTAATTACACATGAAATTATCATATACAGCAAGTGAAAATATGTTACCGTCCAAGAAAAGCTTTTTAAAAAATTCTCGCAATCTCGAAACCTATTTGATATAATACGAAATTGTTAATCTACCTTGAGGAGAATAAATCCACCCGAAGGTACTGTATGACAAAATATTGTATTCGAGATTTGAAAATATAAAACTTTTAAAAATTCAAAAAAAAATTAAACGTGTAAGTGGCACTTAAGTATGGTAAAACTAAAAAAAGTGATTATCAGGTAGCTAAACCTTCTCAGTTCTCAGACTAAAAATAAATACATATATCTTCAGCTACATTATTAATTTGTTATGTATTTTTAAGTTCTTAATCTCGGTATAAAAAAACAACAGGTCTTTAAATTGATTAAAATTTCAACCGTATTACGCAGACCATTATAACAGGTTCCGATTAATATCTAATATGCCAAGAATTTCGGGAGAGGTAATCTTGCATGTTATTATTATGAGCACAAAAAATAATTATCAGATTGATGTTAATATTCCATTCCAAAAAGTATTGACGTCAAATTTTTAATATTCAATTAATTTATTTAATTAACTATGATACTTACAATTTTCCAATAATAAAAATTATGCAAATTAAACAATTTATCGTTTAATTTTTGAATTATTATCAATTAAAATGTGTAGCTTTAATTTAGTTTTGACTTTCTTTCAAATTATAGTTTAGTCGAAGTCTATTATTTGTAAAATTAGATTGTTAAAAGTTGAAAGCATAAATTTTCCACTTGAATAGCAAAGCATTTTCGAAAATAGATAATTTTGAATCAACAAGTTGCAAATGTTGTGTAATTTTTACGAATATCAACAAGTTTATTTCTTCATTCATTATAATTTAAATTTAGGTGCTGGCTTACCTTAAATTATCGTGATGCAATTGAAGTTTTTCTATGTTCATGTCCAGTTCTTTAAAGCTCCTCTGCTGCAGGTCTTCTAATATAGAAAACCCAATCCTTAACTCAACTCTATCAGTCCTTACAAATTTATTTTGAAGGGTATTAACAATTTCGGCATAAGATGACATTTTATCGCAATTAACAATTATGATAGAAGTGTCTTTTATACACGTACACGGTGCAATTTCCTTCCATTGGGTGCATTGTTGCGCCCCAATGGACAATCCTAATATGGATAACAATAAAGTTGACATGATGAGAATTTCGTAACTGGCTATGAAACGCAGACTTATCATCACATTCGTTGAAAGTTTTTGACTGATTGTCCTATGATTTACACGACACACTTGCGCATGCGATGCAAACACTTAACCACGTAATTAAAAATTTTTTATAAAATATTTGGCAATTTAGACACATTTGTTTTTATAGATATAAAATATAACAATATTGTTATGCGGTAACGGTCCTTGGACCGCACAATATCTCTCTCCAATTGACTGTGTATAATAAAAATTGGCGGCGATCAATTTATTAAACGTTCAAAAAATAAACTTGAAAAGTGAACATCGCGCGATGATTATAAATAATTAAATATAGAAATCACCCTACTTGTCTGAAAGACGGTTTCAAACTGACTGGCGCTTGATACCACGGTGGCGCCTAAATTTCTTGCTCAGTAGCCTTGGCTACTCGTGTCTCATCCAAGAGGCCATCGTAAATTCAGAGGCAGGCGCCATGACTGAACATATATCTCTATCCGATTTCCCCTTGGGTATGTATATAAAGTAATTAAATGTGCTGTACACAACGATCTGATTGCATTCCTCAAGTTACATGCGAGATTCCTCTAGAGATTTATTGGAGAGAGCAAAAGAAGTGCAGGTTGGCGCCTTCGTTCTATGTAAGTAGGGTTTTATGTACACGCTTACTAGTCCAAGCTAGTTATTATAATTTTAATTTTATTGATATCGCCAATTTTAAATCAACAAATTTTTTATCCTTCTTCAAACCAATTACTGTCAGTTCCGGTTATTGTAATCGCACTTGTTAGAATCGATCGTCATTTAGAATCAATTTCTCAGAAAAATATTCCAATTACACTAACAAATCTAATCGAATTTCAATTTCGTGCATAAACCTGAGTATTATCCACCAAAAATGAATTAAATGCCAGTATACTAACAATGTTGGAAGTTTTCAACATTATTATGGTGCTACCGGTATATACTATTTGAAATTCTTAGGTTATCAAAATCTGGACCCCGGTGATAACAATAAACGGGTTCTATTGCGTAAACTACATATAATCAAACTAAAGAAGGTACCTACTTTTATGTTTCATCATTATTGTAGGTTTCTTAAAACTATATAATATCTACTAGTGATATGTTCACTAACTTATTCACAAATTAATTATCTTCCTGGGTATTTTCAAAGATAAAACATGACATTGGGTTTACGCTTATACTATCAATCGTACATACTATTATGCATCAAGGGTCATGATAAAAACTTATTAAATTGTTATCAGTCTTTTTTCTTCATATTATAGTTTGATGAAAGAAAAATTCCTGTTTCTTTCATATCTGATGGAAGAAAAATTGCAGTGTTGAAATCTTACGATATGTTACCAAACTTTTTAATAATTTAGAATGTATCAACATAAATACAATTAAATAGGTACATATATTAAAGTTTTTTCCAAAGCCTTCTGGACAAGTCAAAGGACGGAAACATCAACTGGTAGAAATTTCGGTATTTCATTTTGAAAAAAAAAATGCTGAAGAGTTGCAATTTTTTTGTACATATTATGCACCTCTGATGTCCAAAACAGAAATTGTTTTTCCTTCTTTTCGGTATTTCCGTGAAATAGATTAGTTTATTAAACAAATGTTTTAGCCTAGATTTCTCAGATTTTTTGTAAAAAATACAGATACAAAAAGAAACAAGGTGTTCAAGAAAAATAAAAAAAGTTGAAAAACTCGAAAGCCGTAGTTTTATACAGTAAAGGATTAGAATCTATCTTATATCAAATATTAAAAAAATATACCAAACAGATTTTAAAAAAAGTAAGTAAAGTTATGCTCAATGATAATCAGAAGTAAAATTTAATTTGATAAGAAAAGATTATAGAAGCAGTTATTTGAAAAAATTTGATACATTAAAAAATGAAGATGCAATCGTAAAATAAATTAAAACGTGGTAGAAAGTATAACTAGCTGTAGGAAAAATTATTGAAGTAGTAATTATTTGAAAGAACATGAGTAAAAACGGATGCAATTCATAAAATAAAAAAAGATGTGTTATAAAATATGACAATTTATTAAGATAGAAGATAAAAGAAGAGTAATAGAAGAGAAAACAAAAGTTTTTAAAATAAAGAATTATGTTGTAATTTGATTATTTCAATTTAAATTTTATTAATAAACAATAAAATTAATTGAGGATGGAAAAATATGTGTTGACTAATATTATGAGAATACCACGCTTGGGATTATTGTGGATATGGGCGGTTTATTTTAATTAAGTTTTTTTTGCAGAAATGTTAACCAGAAAAGGTCGGTAGAACACAACATAAGCAATAAAACAAATTTTATTTTGGTCTTGAAAGGAAGTCAATTAATACCTCATCAAGTTGAGGTTACTTAGGTTAATTCAATGCAAACTTTATTTGTTATCTTTGGTGTAATCAAATTAGAACACTGCTTTTATCACTTCAAGTGCGTCTAACAATATATTCGCAATCTATTTTTCTTTCAACTGTTTGTTAAAATGCAAAATTTAATCTTCTTATTAAATCAACTATAAGTTCTTACAAAATCAGACCTCCGCGGTCAAAGTCAAACAAATTTTCTTTTTCTTATTTAGACTTTTCTGTTTCTGTCTTCTATAACTCCTGTGTTGATCTTTCTATAATGTTTATCATCTCTTCAGTGGCTGATTAAGACACTCTAAAGTACTTTTGGGCTCTCCAAAAATTAATGCTTTCAATGGCCACGAAAATGATAATAATTTCACATAAATCGGGCCCCTTTCCTTTACAAAGCCTGGGGGTGCCCCCCTTAGTCCGCCACTGCATCTCTTCACAATCAGATTCATCTTCTTTATATATAAAAATTAGAATTAATTTTAATTATTATTTTAATTAATTATTTCGGCATAGATTCTCTAATGTTATATTTGTATAAATTGTAAGGAGATTTTCGTCAGGTATAAAAGTAGTATCGATGCTCGAAAGAATCGAGCATAAATAATAAAACCGGCACCAAAACATTCTTAAAAATAAAAAAAATAGCGAATTAAATTAAAATTGTAAAATAATTCTGCAATGCGGATTTAAGATTTCGTCGTCACTTTGCAAATCATCTGTTCGATCAAAAAAAAATTTAATCTTGTCCGTTTATCATAAAATTTGTTTTGTAAATTCCTTGAAATTTTTCAATAAATTTCTTCTAGTTTGACGCAATAACGTTACTATGTAAGATCTGATATGAGAACAGTGAACATCACTAATTTAAAGTCTTGTTAATGTTAATTTGATTTCTCAAAAATTGATAATACAATACTTATAAGAAAAAATAAATTAAAATATTATTCAGAGTGAAATACATAAGAAGTTGACTTTTTAATCTGATAAGTTTATTTTTATATGCAAATTAAGTTGTCACACTAATAATTCAAGATTGAAAGACATGAAAAAATCACGAGAACAAGAACTACCATGGCATCTGTATAATATAGTAGATACAACATACATAATCTGTAAATCAAAAAATTTCGCACTTTTTATTGCAGTTTTCGTCATTTATTACTGTTATTTATTGAAATTACATTGATTTTTAAATATCTTCAAAAGTCGTCAAGAATAAAATTTAAACAATTAGTAGGTAATCTAAAATCACGCCAAAAATTCGTTCAAAAGTAAGTGATTACAATTCCCGTCGGGCAAAGCAGATATTCCTGCAGGACGCGTCTGCAGGTGGTGAATAAGAAATGCTCGGCCACAAGTTAATAACCGAGAAACCAAAAAGCTGGGTACCGAGTTTCAGCTTTCTGCATGCTCTGGATGCTGAGAACTAGTTCTTTCTATTGTTAATTGATAACAATAATATAGGCGAAAACTTTCGAGATAAGAAACGCGACTGTCATTAATTGTGACTTTTCTACACTAATAAGAACTTGATATAATTGAGAAGATAAGAAAATATTTTCAAAAATTTATAAATTAGGTTCTCACATACAACGTAAGTTTCCACATTCCAAGCTGCAAATTGGTTTTGATTTACTTACTGTTTATTCATTCAAAAGCAATGTTACATGAATTCCAATGGATCTTAATTTATGAAAGTCGACATCGTGTTTTAAAGGAATTCACTAAGTACCTACTTCATTATATTGGTACGTCAAACTTCTAAATAATTTATTTACGTTAAAGTATGTATTTACGTTGTTTATGTAAATATAAAAGCCAAAAACGTAATTGCTCTATTGTACTTTGTCAAGATGTGAAATACAAATAACCCTTCCCCCATTAATTTTAAAATAAAAATATGCATTTTAGCTGAAGTTAGAAACTATTTTCTTAAAATAAGGGACTCCGCAATACCTGTTAACATTGAAATTTAAATAGAACGGGCGAGATTCAAGTGACACTTCATATCAAAGGTAATTTCATTTTGCATTTAATTCCGTAATTTAAAAATTAACGGTTCTATTAAATTGGAATGTTTCGAACTCAAATTTTTAAGTTCTGAACTTATTAAAATTAGTATGTAGTAGTCTAATTTCTAAGAATAATAATTATTGAATTTGAAAATCTTATGTTTGGAGGTTGGACAAAGCTAGTTTGGCCTGACTGAAATTAGCTAAAAATACCAATTGTACCTAGGAAAAACTAGTTTTTCCTGAAATTTCTAATCCATTTCAGGCAATACTAGTTTAGAATATTATGATTTAGGCAAAACTAGTTTTGTCTGTCAATAATTTCTGTTAATTTGTTTTAATTTATAAATTCTATTAACACAATGATAAATCTATTTATTCACACTTTCCAATGTTATAAATAAATTATAATAAGTAATATTATAATATAAATATATAGGTACGTACTTTGCAATTAAATTTTTGGTTTATTATAAATTTTTAATTTCTAAAAACTATCGTGGAATACAATTTTGTTTTTAATTAATAATTTTGAAATGAAAACATTTGAATACCCAAGAAAAACTGTATAAAATAGTTGAAACAGTAGGCAATATATCTTTAAAATATATTATAGTATTTTAAAAATTAATTTTCGAAATCTTTGATTTTCAAAAAATGAATTTTGTCGGTTCATCGAAAACTGTTGGCCAGAGTGGAACAAAGGTATTTTGTTGATAAAATATGTACACAATACACATTTAATACACTCATCGGTATTTCACATCTCCTGATACCAAATTAATATAGTACCAAAAGTATAATATAGTCACTTACTCGTTTAATACAGTTCTATTTTTCGCAATTTCAAAAGAGAGTTTGGTTCCCCGAGAGTTTTTTTAAATTATGCAAAACAATATATTTTTTTTAATTATGTTTGAAAATGTCTTACTTTGTGATATTCAAAAGTGTGTGGAAATGTACTACTTTTCTGCCCTAGTGCGGAAAGGGCAGAAAGGCATAAAAGCATGCGGGAAAAACGAAAAGTTCAGAAACATAAATCTACTTTATTTGTAATGTACATTTAAGGTTAAATTCGCACAATTATTCCAAGTAAGTTCTTCTCTGCGACACGCAACGTTGATACCAATTATCATGAACACCTAAAACAATGAAAAATTTTGTAAAATCAGCGAAATAGAAAAATTTTATTACCTTCATTTAAAAAAGTGTCGCCGTCTGCCTCTTTCAAGAAGAGGCGTGGGTAAACATTCATTTACGTTTTTCACTCGCCTTTCTTTGCACCACGTATTAAATTGTAGATATACCTTTTCATATTTGCCTCTGGATTTCTGTGGAATTCATCACGGGCTATCACTAACCTGTTCCCTTTCTAACTGTTCCCTTAATAACTAAAAGTACGGTTGGTAAGCAAATGACCAACCGTCATTTATTTTCATAAAAGTATATTTTAGGAAATGTATCATATAATATAATATAAATATATTATTATGTAGTTCTTTTTAAAACTTAATTAGAAAAAATATTGTTCGATACTCGTGGAAAACTATCTATTTCCATTCTCGGCTTCGGTTTGTAAAACTTCACCTTGATTGGAAAAATGTTAGTTTTCCTAACTTGTATCGAAAATATCTATTTCCTAACTTGTATCGAAAATTTCTATTTCCTTACTTGTATCGAAAATATCTATTCTAAAATATCAAAACTTTCTAAAAAAAAGAGTCATTTCGTCCATATAAAATGTTGTAGATTTGCTCCGAACATCATACGAGTGCTACCATCTATTAATTTGTTTGCTCTCTTTTGGGTGTTTTTCCTTCTCTTTTTTCCTCATTGAATAGCGGGACGAAACTAATTGCTTAAATCCTTCAGATTACATCAGTTTTACTTTTATCTGCCCAGAGAAGACGGTTAGAATAAAGTTTATACTCCAACCGGACTTGAACCGGGGATCACAGCATAGGTATGCATTAGGCGCCAAGTTGTTGTGGTTATAAAATGTAAATAACATATTTTATAATAATTTAAATATATTACTCCTATATTATCGTGCCAAAAGGGCGTGATAATTACTTTCCCAAATTGATCACCCCTAATGTACATCATACACGCATCCTTTATTTTTATATTAAAATTTCTTACCGGCATCCAAATATTATTTAATTTTCCATAAACAAAATTCAATTACCATTTATCCATAAGCTTTTATATTTTTTCACTATAATCCAAATAATTTCCTTCTTTACTTCACTTTATAATATTTAATCTTAATCTTTTTAAACAGCTCCACTTCCCATGAGCAGGGCTGTTGAAAATCCTCGTTTTACCTTTACTTTCGCGCAAATTCCCCTTTCCACAATTACCAATATAAAATTAAAATTACAATTTTCAACTATAAAATTTCAAATTCAACAAAATTAAATTTACAATAGAAAAATCAGGACAAAATATTTTATATATTTTTATAATATAAGTAATATAAAAACTTTCTGATAGATTTTTTAAAATATAGAAATATTTGGTGATCAGAAGAAGCAGCCTAAAGGCTACCAATTAAAATAATATCAAGTACAAAAAAATTTATAATGAAAATTGTTACGTTTAGCGAAGATTATTATAATCAAAATTAAAAATGTACTTCTTCGCAAATGGTTATTATTTTTTATATAATAAAATCCACAACTAGTTTCGTACAACTGGTGTACATCATCTGGTGGCTACAGAAAAGAATAAATATTAACAATTAACATATTAAAAATATGATTATGCAAACCTTGAGTAATAAATTAAATAAATAGGTTTAAAATAATAAAATTATTAAAAAACTTATTTACTAAATTTGAAAATGAAATATTTGAGAATACGTATTACGTAATACATGAACAATTAAATTTCACTCCACTATACAACACTTTTATCTAACACACCAACACACTACATATTTTTAAATTAATATACACCCACTTTTTTATTTCATTTTCATTGACTACCAATGACATCTTACTTTTGACAAACAACTTCAAAAAATACGTTTTTTCAAAAAAATTTTAAAATTTTTAATACGTATTCTCAAATATTTCATTTTCAAATTTAGTAAATAAGTTTTTTAATAATTTTATTATTTTAAACCTATTTATTTAATTTATTACTCAAGGTTTGCATAATCATATTTTTAATATGTTAATTGTTAATATTTATTCTTTTCTGTAGCCACCAGATGATGTACACCAGTTGTACGAAACTAGTTGTGGATTTTATTATATAAAAAATAATAACCATTTGCGAAGAAGTACATTTTTAATTTTGAAAAAAATTTATAATTTATTTATTAATTTATTAAAATTTTGGATTCCTGACTGTATTGCTACATTTTTTTAACATTTAACATATTTTTCAAAGTTGGTATACCAATTCAGTTAGAATACTAGTATTTAGACTGCTCCTAAGACAACAGTAATAGCTCAGATTAAATATACTACAGATAGCTCGCGCAATGTATTTTTCTGAATTCTAGAGGGCTGCCTATCCTTGTAATATATTTCTGGTGGGGTACCAGCAGGAAAACTCCGTAAGTAACCGACCATACCCACGGTCTATCGCTACATTATCAATGTGAGCTAATGAATGCCTAGCAGCACGATCGTACAACAACCGCGGCTAGAAGAGAAATGATAACGTAACCGCGAATAAACACGAACAGCCAGCGCCTCTATAATATAAAGTGAATGGCTTCCATACTAAGAAAATTGGCTTCCAAATACCTGAAAAGGGACACTCTTTCTCCCATAAGCGCGAGCTATCTGTAGTATATTTAATCTGTGGTAATAGCTAACTGCCAGCCATCAAAACCTAATAAGCAGCTGAAATTCGCAGCTGCTTTTTAGCTAAAAGTGCTACTGGGGAGGTTTACGATGACAATAATATTATGAAATCAAATATTTGTATTTTAAGAGATTCAAAATATATGACATTTTTTGTGAGGAAGAAAAAACCAAATATGAAATCGCAATTGTTTTATTTATTATAAATAAATTGCAAAAAACTCCTTGCTCCCGAATTGTAACTGAAATTTTATGTTAGATTCTGAAATACTTAAGTTCTTTGCATAATTTACTAAAAAGTTTAAAATAAAATTTTGATGCAAAAAAAAAATTTTTAATTTAACTTATTGATTTACAAATAATAATTATTGTTCTATTTCTATACACAATTAATCTTCTTTTCACAAGAAGACTCACTTTTTCCGCAAGAAAACGTATGCTTTTCACTTTTTCAGTGTAAGTATTCATTATTATTTACATTTTGTAAGTCCAGCTGTAGTTGTAATTTTTGGCACTCAATGACTTCATTGATTTTTTTTCGACATTCGCAAGACATATTGCAAAAAATGGTTTTCCAAATTAAAAAGTTCCCGACGAAACCTCTGATAATATTATATGACTTTTGAACTAATAAGTTTAATTGAACAACTTCAAATATTTTATTTTTTACCGACCATGATAACAAAATGTTTACCGTAGGTCGGAAAGTAAAACAAAAAACTTTTCGACTGTTTACTATTTCTCAACTTATTAAAATTTCAACTTCGGTACCTATTCAGTTTTTTTATAAAAAATAAAATTAATTTTATATTAAAAATATATAAAAATTTTGACGCACGTATTATTAGTAATACAAAATATTTGTGTTCCATGCCTTATATGAAGTAGGATGTAAAAAATATTTGAAAGCATTCATTTCTGTCAGATTTATCTCCGCATCTTTGTTTTTCGTATATTTAAAATATTAATGTTTGCAATGGTTATCAACCTTTCACTTGTGTATAAAATATGATAAACAACGCAAATTTACGATTTTCCCACGCGCATTTCTGAAATTCTAGATACATACTTTTATGCGACCAATCGTATAATCACCCACACAATTACGGGTTGTTTTATTTTAGTAGGACAAAGTTAAAATGCGTAGGTTTTTAAATAATTTTTCTCGTGACAATTTTTATTTTTAAATATTTACGGGTTCTCTTATTGTTTGTACTCGTAGATTTTTTGATAATATGGCATTTGTTTGATTCCTCGCAATAATCAATTATTTTAATGGCAACTAAAAAGAAATTATTTCGAAAAGACGTAGATACCTACATAAATTGATTAGACCTTTTACCATGTTACAGCTTCTGCCAAAATTTCGGCTCACACACTATACCTATATCACTGAATGACCTACTTAACTCAATATTTGGGTACCTACATTCTTATATGATTTTCTTATGTGTTGGTTGGGTTCAAACTAGAACAGATTAATTCAAAATGTAACCACTCGGTCCCGGTCTCCCCTATATACGCATTTAATGCTTTTTTAAATACATTATTATTAGATATGATAAAAGTTTTTCAACGCATATTCTGAATGACGTTGTAATACGCAAAAAGTTTTACAGTGACGTACTGGAATAAATCATATAAATTTATTATTGATTGAGATAGGTCAAGGGTTAGGACCTGAGATTATTGTGAATAACCACCTAACACCATCACATAGGCATTACTAGTATTATAGTATTACCGTGTATAACTATAATTTATAAATATTTTGTAGGTATTTCAGTACTCGTAGGTTCACAAAACAAAATTTCTAGCATTAAGATTATTATCGCCAAGATATTGGCGAGTGTTTTACGGACTTCTCCGTATTTCGCATCTTGCTCTCCAATCCTCTCTATCAGTCCAGTCCCCCTCTTCTAGGCTTCTGGTGTCCATCGCCTCTTTCACTTCCTGAGCCCAAGTTCTTGCTAGTTTGCCCCGTTTTCTTCTGAAACTTGGAAGCCATTTCCAAATTCTTTTTGGCCATCGAGATATGTCCATTCGCTGCATATGGCCGAACCACCTTAGTCTCTTGATCTCTATTGTGTCCATTACCGAGCCAGTTATCTCCATTCTCTGCCGAATATCGTCATTTCGAATGTATAACAAGTTTAATTCCGAAATTCCGAAGTTTAATTCACTACCGGTGGTGGTATAGGCAATCGTGAGATCTAAATATCAAAACATCAACTAAAGTTTGAACGAGTGAGGACGTGCGATCGTTCCGTTATTGCTCTGTGCAAGTGATTTCCTATCAAGGCGTATAAAATTTGTACTATTATAGAGATTAGTGAAAAGTTTTATTTACGTAACAGTAAAGTTGAGTCCATATTAAGATATAATCATAAGGTGAAATATCAACAGCGCGGGCCGTAATGGCCTACGCGCATAATAATTCAAAGCTGCATCCAGCTGATATGCAAACTCTAGCAAGTGCCAATCAACATCCAGGTGAGGCTTACTCCTTTTATAGCTATAACCCCATGCATTATCAAACTACTGTTCCGCAACCATTACAAAAAATGTCCAATGCCCCCGCTGCTCCAGATGTCACAAATACCACAAAGTAATGTCTAGCCAAGTGACAACCTAGCAATGTCTATTATGCAACAGCATTATGATGCTTCATATCCTCAAACGCCGATTCGTCAAGAAGGACCATGGCAAACTGTTATAAACCAAAAACTTCTATGAAGTAACCTGGAAAAATCACTTAAACCAGCTAAGCAAACAAAACTAAACTGAGTAAAAACACATTTGAAGTATTATCCAGTGAAGGAGAGGACAAAAATGATGGCGACGGAACAGATAACAAAGGAGAACCAAATGCATCAATCGAAGAAACTCTCAAGTCACCTCCCTTATATATAGCAAAAGTACAAAACACCCAACCATTAAAAACCCTACTTACAACAGTAGCTCCAAATAACTTCGACATCAAAATTCTTTCCCAAGACGAAGTCAAAATTCAACCAAAGAATCCAAAAGCGTACACCGACATCGTCATAGCACTGGATGAGAAGAAAACAGAATATCACCCATACAAATTAAAACATGAGCGAAGTCTTTGAGTTGTGCTAAGAGGTATTCACTATTCAAATGAAACAAATGAAATCAAGGAAGAAATTGAAAAGCTAGCACACTCAGTGGTAAGCGTGTATAATATCAAACATGCAGCAACCAAAGCACCATTACATTTGTTCTATATCGACCTCAAACCATGTGAAAACAACAAAAGCATACACAAAGTAGAGAGACTATTGGATTCAGTAGTTAAATTTGAACCTTCGCGACCAAAACGTGAGATTCCACAGTTTCAAAGATGCCAAAGATACGACCACACTAAGGGATTCTGCCATAGACCTCCCAGATGCGTTAAATGTGCTGGAGACCATATAACTAGCTACTGTTAAAGAAAAGAAAGAAGTGCAGATGTAAAATGCATAGAATGCATTTTACGCATTCTATGCGATGGGAAGCATCCTGCAAATTACAAAGGATGTACAATATACAAGGAGTTACAGAAGCAAGCATTAGAAACAAACAAGAGAAGCCAACTAACAACATTCCACCTACCCAACAAATATATCAACAAGTACCCTTTGTACAAATTGCTCAAGAAAGAACTGATCCCAACCAACACACATATAACAATATCCAGTCACATAAAATACACCAATAACAACAAACACTCCAACAGCCAAATGAAATGACGGAACTCAAAACCATGATGTAAGATCTTATGCATCAAATGAGCATCATACTGAATCTATTAACAACACTCGTCAACAAAACAGTTAATGGCCAAACACCTTAAACTTGCTATTTGGAACGCTAACGGACTTTCACAACACAGACAGGAAATTATAAAATTTATTACACTATACGAAATAGATATTATCTTAATATCTGAAACACATTTCACTAATAAATCCTTTTTTTAAATACCCAATTTTGCAGTATGTTCAACCCAACACCCCGATGGAACAGCACGTGGAGGGGTTCAATCAAACACCACGCTCTGGACAATTATTAGAAAGAACATCTACAGGCGTCCAGCGTCTCAATAGAAGACTGGATTTTCCTTTTCTTGCAAAAGCAGAAGTGGTATCGCAGCCACTAAACCAATGTAAAAAAACAACAATCGATCGATATTCTTCATATTTAATACTGTTTGACGTATAAATTGAGTCGCTGATATTGCCTGCACCTGGCTTCAGAAAGTAAATTGTTGCCTGAGTCGAATTTAACTGATTTAATACCTAATTTCTCTAAGTGTTCCCAATCGCACATAATGTGTTTTCCCAGTCGTCAAAATCCCCAATTTACCCAACCTGCATTTCCAAAATCTTCCAAAACTCCCCTCAAACTAAAAATTAAATTTTATGACTCAATTTTCTTTATTTCAAAGTTATTTTTGTGGAAATTTAAAGTAAGCTTTATTATTCTAATTTAAGGTTTATGACTTTATAGCATTACTGTAAAACATTAAGTTTCGGGTCAAACAATGAAAGACAGTTCCTTTTGTATATTTTTTCGTATAATTGAATGCTGCAATCAGTTTTTCAATTTCTTAAAAATTCAAACCACTTATGAAGAATTACTGAAAAATGCATTGTTGCAAAAGTCATTTTAAAGTTTTTTCAATTTTTGAGCGTGTTGTTAAATAGGAACTACTATTTTTTATTATTGCATCAAAAAGTTAATGCACCAAAAGAACTCTGTACGATGATTTTTCACCACAGAAATTATTTTTGAAATAAAACAGTTTTTGACTGAGAAACTGAATATCTCAAAACCTTTCAAATTTTTTTAGGTAAAAAAATTTGTGCTTATTTAAGATATAAGGAAACATGTTTTCACGAAATTTCATCACAATTGAATTATTTTTGCAAAAATAAAAAAGAAAAAACAAAAAAATTGTTTTTTTCGCTCTATTTACGTTTTTCACGAAAATCTTGAGGTCATAGTATAAAATAATTCTTACGAAAGTTTTAGATTTTTATATGATCTACGACTTTTCTGTAGAACATATTTTGATAGAAAGTCAAGTTTCGCCGAAAAACGCAATAATATACTTGGCACACACTTTAAACCCCCCCAAATAAACCCTGTACCACCCCCGGGCTTGCATTATTTTTTTTCACGTTAATTATAACCCCCTTTACCAATTGCAATGATAAAAATGCTGTCTACAATTAATAAATACTCTAAATTTAATTTGCCTGCACTACATGTAAACACAACTTTAATTTAAATCATTAGCTTTTAGTAGGATTTTAGTAACTTTGTATAAGTCACTATCCTAGTGTAATTGAGGCTTAAAACTACAAATAAACGATGAACGCAATAATTTGGATCAAAATCATATTTTTTTTATTGAAAGAGCGTTCAAAATCAAAATTAAAAACAAAATCATCGGATTGATGCAGAGTTACGAGCATTTGAAAAAACACCATATTTCCAAAGCGGATGGTCAAAAATATTTAAAAAAAATCAAGAACGCGTTTTCCATCGGTCTCAAAAACATATACGAAATTTTGAGAGAGATTGAAAGGGACACGTAAAAAGTGGTTAATTTGGCGTGGAATGCCCCTCCATAACTATAACATAAACTTTAATTCAATCAATAACTGATAAAATAGTTAGGGCCAATTTCATATTGTATTGTAAAGGAAGCTTTAAATTTAAAACCGATTTTAAGACAAATAAACCAATCAAAATGATCACTTTGGCTTTCAAAGCGGTTTTAAATTTAACACGTATTTGATTTTAAAATCAAAAACGTATTTTTAAAATCGACTATTAAAAAAGTTTAATTGAAAAGCACAAAAATTGTCCAACTCCCTATACACATGTGCTTATTTATGTAATATGTAATCTCATCGAAATAAATGTATGCAATTAGAATTACTTCGTGTATAAAAAGTGACATAACACGCACTTTTTAAAATATCTAGTATTTCCCTTGTTTAAATCTTACTAACTTGACATTTTATAGCATCCTAGACATTTCCCATGTAACTTTGGAGGGACTCGAAATTATAAGATTTGTTAGTTTCTTTCTTTTATTTAGCACATTGAGGGGAAGGACTCTATTAATCCAACTAACTCCCCCTCCCCACAAAGACGAAATGCGTTTCCAAACCCTATCCACTATAAATTCTTATGTGATTAATAATGATCTCTATGACCTATAGGTAAAAATAAATCAAGAAAATAAAAAAGTTATGAGCTATACATTTATTAATTGCAATAGTAAATAAAGTACATTATAAATGCAACATTGGCAAATAAATAACAATAATACAGATAATAAATAAATTTTTATTGAGACTGATCCATAAAGTAATTATTAGCGTTAGGATATCGATTTGGTGTAAAGTCATTACTTCTCCTCAAGCGATCACGTAAAACAGCACGAATATGTTCACGATACGCTGTTTGAAGACCTCCATCACCACTTATTGATTGAACTACATTTTCTACTACAGAGGAATTAGATATTTCTGCAGCATGTCCAGTTACTGCACGTCGAACATTTTCTGTGAATATATAAAAATTAATAAAATACCACAATACACAAAAAATCATTCTTAAATACCAGAAATCATTTGCGGAAGACTGTTTCCTTGCAATGGTTTATTACTTTCAATTATTTTACGTCGTTTAGAGGGCAAAGTGTTTATATATGCATCACTAAATCGAGATGGCGAACTTTGCCTTCTTTGCCTGGTTGAATCTCTTTTTAATAGAGGCACCCATTCCTGCAAAAATACCAATCTAGTTTATACTTTCTAAATCGTTAGATAATACAACCCTTACAGTAGGGACGTGCTCCTCCCAAGATGATTGCATTGTAACATCATTATTTGATTGAGATGAAGATTGCGAAGAAGTTGAACCACTCGCTACTGCATCTACTACAGCTTCATCTACTTGCATCGGCTAAATATAATATTTACAAATATTATAAACCTTTATTATATTAGTTTAGAATAAATTTAATTCCATAAAGTCATGCTGTAAAACTCACAAGAGCAAAATGATTGAAATAAAACATTGTCACTCTAACATTCAAGATAAGTAACTATAAACTTACTCTAGGGGTAGGCGTAATCGGACTTGATGTAACTAGGGCTGGATTTGGCATCATTGGGAGTGGAGCTGGTGCTGGTGGTATGGGTTCTGTACGAGTGCCAGATTGATTCATACGTACTGATCCAATAATGCTCTGAGCAATATTGAATAACAATTGACCAGGATCTAAATTGAGAGAATCGTCAGTTCTAGATTCTTCTGTAGGAGCACTATCAGTATCTGTACTAGCACGAGGTTGTGTGGTATTATTGGCTCCAGAATTATTTGTAGCATTGTGTCTCCGCCTTCCCACATGATGAGAATTACAAGGTAGGAATGGGTCGAAAGCATGTAAGGCATGTTGAGAAATCTGTACATGTGGACGAGCAGTCGAGCGTGTGTATGTGGCAGTTGTGGGTTGAGTTTGTGTGTTACCCCTAGCTTGAGAATTCTGAACTGGATTTGTATCGGAAGCAGTTGTAGCTGTTGATGTTTCCGAGGTAGAAGATGCTGCAGGTGGATTGTTTGGATTTCCACTTCCAAGTGCCATTTGCACAATATTTTGAATAAAATCGGTAGGCGTATTTAGTGATCCTTGAAGAACTAATTATTAAAAACAAATTTAAAAGTTATTTATGTATATCTAAGACCAAAATTACCTGTAAGATTTTCTGGAGCAATTTCAAACAACAAATCGGGGTTATTAGCTTCATCATCATTACCAGAAGAAGAAGCACTACGTCCTAAAGTTGTTAAATCAATAGGTTGAGTTAATATATTTCGTAATGCTTCTTCTGTCCCGCTGCGAAGTACCTCACCACTTTGTTCTACAATTTCCATCATTCGACGTGCATGATCTGGACTTCCACGAATAAAGGTCCTAGTCGATGTGGAAACTGCAGGGTAAGGGCTTAACCCAGCGAGTGTAGCGTCCGCTTCCCCTATAGGATCCTTTAAAAAAAATTAAGCAATTTATAAAAAAATAACCTGTATATTTTTCAAACTAAATGAAATTTTTACTTACAATAAGTAATCGTTCAACACCGCCACCTCCTGAAAAATTAATACGATTTTGCATTAAAGGTATTTGATGTACGCGCACACTGGTTCCACCAGGAATTCCATAAATTGTGTGACTTGAAACGCTTGGATTATTTGAAATATTAGATGCACTAGCAGCACCAGACATAATATTAGACGAATTTATTAAAGGTGCAGTAGGCATAGCATTTGACGTCGAATTAACGGTGGAAGTAGGACTAGATGAAAGTACAGCATTCGGCGAACTTGTAGTATTAGATGTACTTGTAGCGTTAGACGTGGTTGTAGTTTGATTAGAAGTAGTTGCAATATTAATTTGAGCCTATGAAATAACAAAATCAAGCATATTAATAATAAAATTTCAATACTTGCATAATACCTCTACTTGAATAGGAATACCAGCTTGAAGAATTGCCGAGTGTTGTATATAAATTGGTCGGCACATTAAAAACCTTGGAGGTGGATTGCGTACACGAATAATTATATCACTAAGTGCATGATAGGCATGTCCTAAATAATGTAAAGTTTCTGATATACGATTTATTCTAGTTTGTGTTGCCCTAGTTTCCTATAATAAAGGTTTGTTTTACAAATTTTCTCAGGTTAAAAATAATATTTTTTATTACCTCTAATGGAATTGCAGGATCATTATGCATAAATGTAGTGTATTCTGCAAGAAAAGGTGCAAAACGAGCCTGAACACGATTTAAATTATCTAATAATGCAGCATAATCGGCAGTTCGAGTTGTATTTCTAAAAATAATTGATTGTTGAAAAATAATTGAAATAAAAGAAGATGATACAAATATTGAAATATTTAATATATCGTACTCACTCAGTGCTTGCAGGATTTGGTGGATTAGAATTATTTGTTGACCTTGCTTCATTTGTTGGTTGTTCTGGAGTAGATGTACTGTCTGATGCAACCGATTCTGAAGAGGAAACGGTCTCGTTATTAACTTGTTCAGAAGTTACCACAGGTGTTGAACTTTCAGCCAAAGTCCTGAAATTTTTTAAATATTTTATTATAGAAAACATTCCTTATATTCAGACAAAGCATGTCATTTCTTGTAAACAAGGAGCTAAAGAATTTTTTAGCAGCATTCATATAAGTACAAATTAAAAATTATATTTTGCTATCTAACTGCACACTTAAGCCTCTCACACGACGCTCGTTTTGCTGATGGATTGCTTGTTTGTCCCCGTGATGATTTAGGAATACCAGGTTGCATCGTGTTCGTAAATACGAATGCTACCGAGAAATTTCGAGTTTACTTTGTTGAATGTTGTTATTTGGTTGTATTTTATAATAATATTTTATAATTTATTCCACAAATTATTATTATGTATCTATTTTGAATTTAAAAATTTATCTTTGTAATAAGCATAAAGAAAACCGAAGCTAATAAGCAACTAAACCCAATATTGTGGAATGATAAAATAAAGAAAACAACAAAAACGGCTATATACAAAGCAATCGTAGAAAGCATATCGACTTATGGTTCGAAAGTCTGGGTGGTAAATGCTAGAAATCGAGAAATCCAGCAGCGAAATAAACAAGCAATCTATCAGCAAAACAAACGTTGTATGAGATAGCCTTTAATATTAGTTTAAAAATATTTGACTTGACAAATAAGCATTAATTTATCCTTAAATTTAGTAATTTTGTAAAAAAATTTCAGTTTTACAACATTTTAATAATGAGAGATCTTCTTTTGGATTTCCAGTTTGACGAAAATTCTAACCCTCTTAGGTAAGAAGCCACACATACGTTCCGGTCGTGGCCAATTTTTTAAAAGTCAATAATTTAATGTAGGTAAAGTAAAATTTTGTTGGTTGTTATTACAATAAATTACAAATTGCATTAATAGTCCTCGGGCCCAGGCCTACAGAAATGTGGATGATTACCTCACCGTTGAGTGAGGTAATCATATACACTTCGTGTATGCGTTATTTATGCCAATCGGATAACTTGTTTTAATAAGAAATTACTCGGAAAAGGTTTTTTTTTGCACAAAACCCTTAACTTTAGGGCGTCCGACAGCAGAAACTCCCTAAAACTTTTGTCGGCCAAGGTTACCACTTAATTTTAAATATTTTTATTAAACGATCCTGAAAAACTTAACTGTGAGGGTGTCAAGTTTATGATGGGCCAGACACCCTGAACATGGAAAAGTTATGACGTCATAAACTTTACACCATCACAGTTGAGTTTTTCAGGATTGATTAATAAAAATATTTAAAATTAAGTGGTAACCTTGGCCAACAAAATTTTTAGGGAGTTTCTGTTGTTGGACACCCTAAAGTTAAGGATTTCGTGAAATAAAAAACGCCCCCTTTCAGAGTAATTTCTTATTAAAACAAGTTGACCGATTGGCATAAAGAACGCATCCACAAACGTGTCAACGATGAAGTAATCATACAAATTTCTGTAGGCCTGGACCCTAAGACTATAACTAATGCTGTCATATTGTAAAATGTTTGGCACAGATTCGAAAACAACAACTCCGAAAAAACTCAACTTATAAAATAAATTGCTTGTTTCTTGCTTCCACTAAGATAGCTTTTCTGAATGCTGTTGATTGCTATCGTATATGAGTCATCTAGATGCAAAACTCACTGTTTGCAATTTTGCGAAATTTGACTTAGGTGCGGTATCCGATGCAAAGCCTTATAAAGAATCATTTTCTAATATAAATTTGTAACAGAAGTTACTATTTATTATCTTAACACTCAAGTGAAATTTTTGGTTGGATGTAAAACTCTCTCTTTGATATTGAAAATTAAATTTCAAAATACACTATAAATAAAATACAGAATATGCAAACAGTGAGTTTTGCATCTAGACGACTCATATATTCTTTCATATAAGAACAAAGTTTGTCAAATAAAGAAACACTCATTCTAGTGTATCGAAAGAATGTTTCATCGTTGTTTTGGTGAACAGCAAATAATCATACACGTGATTGCATGTTCACCATGTTTTCTTTCTACTTCTCCGATGCAGCTGGCCGCTTGTCTGTATTTAGTTCCTTTTGCCCATCTGCTGGAGTACAGTTGTCAACAGTGATGACAGCTGGTGCAATCGTCAGCTACAAACCACATGAACTATTAGAACCGTTTCTTGCCAGCTCTTGTTGATGTCAAAAACGTCGCCTTGAGGTTGCAAGCATGGCCATAGCCTTAAAGCTTTTGATTTATTTTATTTTCACTTAAGGTGGCAAATACCAATGTTATTTGGTCATAAGAATGAACGACGATTAGAAACAGAGTACAGATAACGTATGGTGTGAAATTTGGACATAAGATTATTTGAACATTTTTCAATAATACAGAGTAATTAGAGGTAAAAAGCATTTATAGTTAATGAACAAATAAATAAAGAAAACAGGTCTACCGAACGATTACGATACAGGCCGAACGATTACGATACAGACAGACCTGTTTTCTTTATTTATTTGTTCATAAACTATAAATGCTTTTTACCTCTAATTACTCTGTATTATTGAAAAATGTTCAAATAATATTATGTCCAAATTTCAGCATCATACGTTAAATGTACTCTGTTTCTAATCGTCGTTCATTCTTATAGCCAAATAACATTGCTATTTGCCACCTTAATAACGATTTCACCATTACTGTGACAAGACTAAACATTTCCTTTTACTAATAACAACTAGGTACCATGTCGGGCAAAGACTTAACAGGTAAAATTTCAATTCACAAACATTCCTACCATTTGTGCTTATAGCGTTGCATACAATTTATCAAATACGGTTAATTCTACTTCCTCCACCGTACAGCAGCATCATCAAATTTGTAGTGATTAGAAAGGTTTATTAATGTTTCATTACACTTCAACACCTGATTCTAAAATTTTGTAATTTTCCTCGATAATAATTTGATACTGTTTAATAAGGCCTTCTAACCTTTTTCTTCAAGTGCCTCACATCGTCAATTATCTCCAAAGCTCTCAATTAAAGTTAGGTAGTTACCTACTAGTTCTTTTATCTAATAAAAAATTAAATTAGGTAGTACTTAATTTTAAGTACTTATATATATATTATTTATACTGAATTGTAAAATACTTGACATAATTGAAACAAATTAATGAGTACAATGTTTTTCTTCTAGTTACACTATTAAAGACGCCGTGAAAGAATTAGCTATAATGTGCCACCCTGCGTAAGTAAGGTTGCTTTAGGTAGAACACCAACGTGACGAAAAGCTAAAAATTCACTGTGCTAGACCAATCAGTATTGTGAATCGTTGATGTTGCAGCACGTAAACCAACCTCACGTATAATAGTAATATAGATGTAATACTCACATGTTACTTGAAGAAACCTCAGAAACCGCTGCTGCTATATTAGGAACAACAATTTGAGCTTCAAAAACAGGTGTAACTTCCTCTTGAGTTTCTTCTGATACTGGTTGTTCAGTAGGACGCTCAGTTGGGTTTTCTAATGTTCTTAATATATGTTCAGCTCTTAAAAGCATTCTAAAAACATAAAATCGTTTTATAATAAAATGAGCAATATTATACACAAAGCATGCATTTATTGTTATTAGCTCTACAAAGACAAAGAAGGGTGTGGTCTGCAACCACATCTATAATAGTGTAGGACGAGTCTTTGTACTTGCAGCGGGGGTTTGTCTGAAAGACTTTGTTACAACCATCTCATCAGTTAAAACTTTTCTTGCTAGCCTGCATATGCATCAAAGTGCTGGCTAGTGCGAAAGGGCTCTAACTGGTAGAATATACTCTACACCTAACGATTCATAGATATTTGTATTTTATTTTCCTTAAATAGGTATATCGAGTATTGAAACAAGGGGATACCAAATTTTTGGTGTACAATAAAGGGTCAACTTAGTTCAGAGCTGTAACAATCATAACTCTACCAATTAATGGGTACTATATTGATATAGTAATCAATATGCTATTGTACACATATAAGAATATAAGTTGAGAATGTATGTATAAAAATCGGATGTGGCCATCGCATAACTTTCCGAATTATCAAAATTAACGTTCAATTTACCTTGGCTAACAAAAATCAGAATACAAAATGTCATCATCGCGAAAATCATTCCAATCAGTATTTAAAAATAATAAAAACAATTGAATTTTTCTCGAAAACAAAAGACAACACTTTATTTTGGTTTTTGCCTTGAGTTTTTCATAAAAAATATAAATTTTTCTGTACCAATTTACCTTTTCTAGTTTAAATGAAATTTGATAAATTAGAATAAATTTTAGAAGATATTTTATTTTTTTTTTAAGTTTTAACTTCAGAAAAAAAATTACAGAACAAAAGTTGTAGGAAATGTAATAGTAATAATTTTTTGTCATAATAAACTTTTACCTATTTCATTGCGTTTAGAAGTTATGATGGATTATGTCTTATCGCTTCAGGTAAACCCCCCATCCCCCCCATTCGATTTTATTCATTTTCAATAGGATTCGTGTGACAACAGATTAAAACTTAAATTTGAACTGATTTCCTTCATTCGTTTGGGTGCTATCGTGTTCACAGACATACACACATACATACAGACATTTTTCAAAAAAGGTAAAAATCGTTTTAGAATACCTCGAAACATAAAAATTAAAAAAAAAAAAATGGAGGGTAATTTTTTTTTTTCAATTTCTGATTACAATACTTTCCTTACTAAGGAATTTGGAAAGTAATTAGCCATAGCACAGTAAACACAAAATAAAATACTTTCAATGATTCATTGCTTTAAAACTTAGCAATCCCACAGTTCTTGTTTTATAAAAAAGTTTGAAGTGCTCAATCAAGAACAAATCAATTTGTGTTATTTATCTGCCTGCAGAATAGCATTAAATAATTCACATAATTAGCATATCATTCCTACATAATTATGTAAATGATTTTTGAATCTGTTTATAAACACTTTTGTTTTAAAACGTCGTTTCCTTCTGAAATTTTGTACCATGATTTTTTTCAACACACTGTATATGACCAAAGTGCACAAATTTAGAGAAATTGAAACTTAAGCTATGATTTATACAGCTACAATGCGTTATCAAATTGTAAATATACAGAACTATTTCATGACTAAGCCTTTGTTCTTGTAACAAAATTTATAATCGATAATTATATGAATAAATAATATGATTAACGATATAGAACAATTTCGCAATCAAGTTTTTAAGGGGAAGGGATGGCTAAAAGCAGCATTAAAAAGTACATTTTTGAATGTTTACCTTTTAGCAACATTTATTCGACTGGCTGCAAGGCTCTGCGAATGTGCTTGTGGCATGAAAGCATTTTCAAAATTTCCAGGAAATCTCATGGCTGCACCCACAAATTCCATCCCTCGACGTGTTGTATGTTGATGTGGTGGTGAAGGTGCACGTTGGTTAGGTTCATTAATGGGAGGGGGAGGTCTGGAAACCAAATGTACAACTTTTCCGTGAACACCTACAAGTTAAATTAGATATAATATGATATTCATCACTCCACATTATAATTTATATACCATGATCACTTAATTTGCTTGAGTCTTCTAAAACACGTCCAGAAAATATTATACGTTGTCGATCTGAAGCTATGTCTACACTGTCAGCAATTTTTTCTTTAAATTGAGTTACTGTTGTCTAAAACAAACAATTTAGCTTTATTCCTAATGCTGTGGTAATCCTTCAGAAGGAATATAGCAACTTCTATAATCCATTCTGATGTCAATATCTCGGCCCACATAATCTTCTCCAATTGGGCGAAAAAAGGCGACTTTTAGAAAAGTAAAATAAGAACTACTTACGTCATCGTCAACAGAAAACGAATAACTAGTCGAATCCAATTTTCTAACGGTTATATCAATCATTTTTCTGAAATGTAAGGACGATAGTGTTGAATCAAATTAGTCAAAACTGTACCAAACTACTCAAAAAAAATTTGGAAATTAAAATCCAATGACATGTTCGTAAAATACTCTATATAACGATAAATTTATTATTGCGAAAATTTACAATTTGCTATGATACGCGTAATAACAAAATGGTGCAAAATGACATTTCAGTTAAAACTCTCTTCGTAAAACACTTTTGGTGCAATTGAGCGCGTAGACGATTATTTACACAAAATAAATAATTATAATACGTACAATACACGTTAAACTTCAAAAAATATAAGCCTGGATTAGAAAAAACAACTATAACACAAATTAAGCACGTACGCTTATAAAACAATTGATCAAACGGAAGACCATTCCGTAGTGGTCGAATTGACAGACGGATTTGCCAACAATGAAAAGTTAATTTTCCCAGATAGTGAAATATTTAAAATGCAATCATGTCGGAAATGAAAAGGCCCAAGTTAATAGTTTTCGATCTTGGTGCGTATTTATATAACGTAATTAGTTTTTTAACTTATTGGATTCGTTTTAAATTTCAGATTACACGTTGTGGCCTTTTTGGGTTGACACGCATGTGACACCTCCGTTTAGAAAAACGTAACTTGTAAATAACCCTAAAATATTTTGGAAATTTTTAAATTTTGTTGTTTTTAGTTCGTCGAATAAAATTGTCGATTGTAGCGGCTCTGAAGTTAAATGTTATAAAGAAGTTCCTGAAGTTCTTAAAAAATTACACGAAGATGGATACCAATTAGCAGTGGCGTCGCGAACTAGTGAGCAAAAGGGAGCAGAGGAACTTATCGAATTATTTGGCTGGAATAATTACTTATCATATAAGGAAATCTATCCTGGATGTAAAATCACCCACTTTAAAAAGTATTTTAGCGATTTTATTAAAAATATTTTTTCTAAAAAGTTTCGTTTGTAGTTTTAAAAAGCAATCCAAACTAGATTTCTCTAATATGTTGTTTTTTGATGACGAATTGAGGAATATTACTGATTTAAGAAAAGTTAATGTAACTTCGATTTTAGTAAAAAATGGCGTAACTAAAGAGGTAGTGGAAGAGGGTTTAAAGGAATTTGCACAACAACAATCTTTAGCCCAACGTCCATCTTTTAAATAGGTTTTAAGTATTGAAAATTCTTTGTAATAAGTGTTGAAATAATATATACATATTTTTTATATTATACTTCTGATGACCAAACAATTCTTAAAACTCGAGCCTCCTATTTCATTCCTGCCTCTTCCCAGTTTACTTGCCTTTCTATGTTGTCTAACTAGTCTTTTGACCTTTTAATTTGGACATAGTAAAATATCTGTTAAATAAATGAAAACGTCAAGTTAAACTAAGTACTTATTAAGCTCACAAGTTGTGAACCACTAACTTGGCTCCTCAGAATGGAGAGGATGGAAAAATTTTCACTTTTTATGTAAATATTGACATAGTACATATAGAGAAAGTATTGTAAATTTTTCTTACAGTGTGACAAATTTTTTATGGACAAAATCATTTTACTCAACTGAAATTTTGAGCTATTACTGTTCACGAGATAAATATGGGTACTGATTTCAAATCCAAATATCATCTAATCTACATGTAAGTTTCTTTATAAATTTTGTGTTTTTCATATGGTGTGAACTTCAAGGAACTTGCTGCAACTACCTTAATTGTTGCAGTTTGCTATTAAAATAAAACTCGGTATAGAAATGTAGAAAAGCATTTTTATTTAGTTCACACACAAACACAACACTTAAATAATTGCATTCGTAAAATAAATGTTTCTGTACATTAATTACAATTCCTTATTCAAAATACAATTCGTAGATCACAAATATATTAATATATATAATAATGCTAAATATGTGATGTCGTAAAATAGATAAAGTTATCAATCACTATTAAGACTAGCATTGCAAAAAATTAAATTAATAATTAAATATTATTTTCATGTATAATAATTATTTTGTGTAACAAGTGCATTAAGTTAAGTAAAAATCGATATTAAAAATCATAAAATTAAATATGGAATTTTTGTACAAGATTAAAATTTTTTTAATAATTTACCATAATAAAATCAGTCCTATCTACTATGTCAATTTTATTTACGGTCACCCATTTTATCAATCTCTGCTTATCTTAAACTAAAGGGTAATTTATACTTTCCTTTGGTTAGAGAGTTAACCAAACATCGATAAATTGGACTTTGATAAATTAAACAAAACGACATAACGTTTTAACACATTGCATCATTAAAATTTGTATTCCTATATCTATCACTGCCATAAAATATGAACGAAAACCTACCTCAAAAATAAATAATTTGCTTGAAAAATTAATATAAACTAAGGTAATTAAAAAAGATTACATCTTTTCTTCTATTCACTTATCGGAACTTTTTTGAAGTGGAGTTAACCTTAGACCTTTTGCAAGCATTTGTTCTTCAAAATCACGATCTTCTTCAGAATATCTAGACAAAAAGAACATGAATGTTGGTTGATAATTTTTTTTTAATCATTCACAAGATGACCCGTGGTCAAACTGGATGAAAATTCGATATTTTATAGTTCAAGATCATAGTTTGTCATAGAGTAAATATTGACACAACAAGAAGACTTTTAAATCAAAGAAAACAAGAACTATAAAATGACGGTTTTTAATCCATTGTATGAAAAAATACTATTCTTAGACAATTATGCCCAAAGAAAGAGCAAGTTTTACTTGATCAAAATAAGTCAAAAATTTCTAAACAAATCCACGGTAAAAATATTAGCTTTTAAACAAGATCAACTTCAAATTTTCAGTCAATTTGACCTTAGCTTGTTTTTTTGCAAATTTTGTGTCCTTTATTATTAAACCACGGTTTACCATGAGAACCTTTTTGTAAAATATACAATTATAATTAGTAAATTGTGCAAAAATCAAACACCAACTTGTGACTTCATGCAAGTTTAGTTGTATTCATTTTTAAAATGCAAATAGATATTTAAATAAAAGAATATACACGATTTCTTTACAAAACATGTACAACACCTAACAAAAAGATTAATTGTTTTAGTTATAATGATCAGTAATGCACCTTATACGATCCTGCTCTAAAACTGTGATGAGGGAATCTCTTTTGGCTACAATATCCATCATTTCACTGATAATATTGCTTTCCACCTTAACATCGGCTTTGGTTTTATGACCATCTGCAAATAAATGTTCAAATTAGTTCACTTAACAAAAATTAGCAGAGATCCCGCTCACCATTATCTAATCGTTCACGCAGTTGCTGTTGCAGTCGTGCATGTCTATCTTCTAATTCAAGTTCATCGGCTCGGACAGTTAATTCTTTTTCATAGCGTCTTAATTCGGTAAGTTCGCGCATCAAATCAAACCATTGTTTGAGTAAATCACATTCTTCCTTACTAGTTTGTGCATCACTAATTTCCCCCCGAAGTGTCTTTTCTACTGTCACACCTCGTTGTTCTAATTCTCTCGTTTTCACTTCAGTTTCTTCAAGTTTTCTTTGTATTTCTTGTGCCATGCGATGTCTAAAGATAGTTAGTAAAACGTGTTAGTTACATTGTGTTATTTATTTGAAAATTAGAGCTGTTTCGTTGGGTAAAAAGCACAGTCAAATGATTCTCAAGAGATATTTGAAAAAATCTTACCGCTTAAGTTGTGCTTGTCGTGAGCCCCTTCTCGAACCCTTGCCAGAGCGACGATGTATATCAGATTTATCTAATGTATCACACGAACTGCGCTCTTGACGTTTCCAATCATTTTCTCCATCAGTGCTGTCGTCTATTAAAAATCATTTAAAGTTTAGCATACTTTTGTTTTTAAAAGATGGAGAATTTACCGTTAAAATGAGCGAGACCAGAACCAGTATAGTTTAAGGGTAACGGTGGAATTGGTGGAGGCGACGCATTTTCAACTTGTCGATATTGAGTGCTAATCCTCGACAAACTGTTAGTTCTTGTTATTTCATCTTTTGCTTTATCCTAAATTAAAAAATACAATCATTTTTTGTAATCAATTTTTCAGTTTGAAATAAATTTAAATAATAAATAAGACAAAAACTATTTCTGCAGCAATTATTGTTACATTTTCAACAAGTTAAATAGAGAGAAATAAATAAATTACTGGCATTAAAATTTCATTTTACTTAAAAATTACTAAACATAAAATCATATTTTGAAAAACACTATTTGAATTTTTAAAAACTATCAACATATTACAAACATTTTTATTTCAAGTTTTTGACAAAAAATCAAAATTTTGAAAAAAATATTTATGCAAGAAAATACAACTCCGAATTCTTAAAATTCATCTTGCTAAGAAGTTTTAAATTAAAATTCAATTCTTTTAGATTCTTTCCCATCTTGTATTTTGTATGTCTTTTAATTTCAACAAAAAAATTAAATAAACAGCATTCTAGCCCCCCAGCAAAAAAAAAGTACAGTAGAACTCCAATTATCCGAACCAACGATTATCTAAATCGCTTTCAGAATATCAGAAAAAAAAATTAAGATGAAAACGTACTGCGATTCACAAATAATGATTCTGTCTATGCGTGCTATTGTCTTTCCCTTCACGAAGTTACTGTAGGCGTAACGCGAATACCTATCACTGTTCCTTTTGATTAGTCAGTCAGTAAAAGTGTTTTTCTTTAAAAATAGTTTTTTCTCCCATTTTCAACATACATACAGTAATTAATTAAAATATACCCTTTTTTCGGAAAAAATTCAATTATCCGAATGGGGTCCGGTATAAAAAATGTTTATAAAAAATATTATAAAAAGCCGATCTTTTTTAAGTAAGCACACATTTTTTAAAGCAAATATTCTTCGCCAATTGTACAATTAATTACATCTGAATATATGATTGAAATCTCTATTCCAGTTTGAGTATTAATTTTGAAATATGCAATAACAAGCATATGAAAAACGCCTGGCGAAAACAACCTTAAGGGGTTTCCCTACTGGGAAACAATCTTGAAACAGTGTGAAATTATATTTATTTTTGAGTATTGATTAATGTCTTAGTAAGTACAAATTTTAAAAAATCTTGATATTAGTAGCAGTTACGCTCCTTTGCATTACACAGTAGCATAGCTCCTTGTGCGGGCCGAAACGTGCACTACATGATTTCTAAAAAATTAATCTATGAATTGACTTCAAATTTGAAAATCGTGTTCATAAGAGTAGTAGTTTTCTAGTTACTAAGCTTTTTGTTTTATTTATTTACGTTGATGAGAAAAAAAATGTTGAATTTTTTTTGCACATTATTTGTTCCACTCGAAATGTTATAATCTCGAAAAATATTTCAAATATCAACTTGAAACTTGATTATACTAATTTAAAAAAATATTTAATAAAGCTAAGATTTTTTTCGATTTTTAAAGTACTTGAGAGTAGGGAAATCCCATAAACAATTTTTGGAATTTTTTGCTTATAACTTCGTTATTTGGCATTCTATTGAAATAGTACAAGTTTTTTGAAGTAACCACTTATGTTGTACTTTTCTGTATGAATTAAAATGTTATTCATTATTATAACGACATTAAATATATTGTTTCAAGTTGTTTATTTTATAAAATTAATTTGAAAATTTAACAACGGTTTTGTAAAATATAAACGCTGCAGAAGAAGAACTTTTTAAGTTTCTTAACTTCAAAATTCCATGCTACTCAAATTATAGAAGAATTGCTTCCTCAAAAAGATTACGGTTACGACTACACATTTTAAAATTAATTCTTTTGTAAAAACAAAATCAAAACAAATCATTCTACAATCGTAAGCCACACAAACAAATCAACAAGCCCATGTTAGTTGTACAAGAAAACAGAAATCACAAATACGTCAATTACGATTTATAAAATCATGCAAAATGGTAGGTAAAAAACACAACACTAATAAAAAAAATTAATATTCTTACGGCATTATTTCCACTGAGATTACTCATGGACTGAAAAAATATATAAAGCGGTGATTAATCTCGTTTTCTAACTTTTTTATTCTATAACAGCTGCACTTTTTGTACAAAGTGATTAAGAATTAAATTAAACAATATGTACCTTGGACTTTGCCTTAGGCGAAATTCGTGATAGAAATCCCTTTGATGCCAAACCACCAGAAAGTTTGATGTTTTCTCTCTTTTTACCAAATAAATCTGAAATGAACTTGGATATACTTTTCCGCCTTTCGATTCCACCTTTCTTTATTTTCATATCTGGTGAGCCATAATTGTCGGTCAATAAATTTGGATCGGATTTACAAAATTGAAGTTTAGACTTTGCTTCTTCTTTGGAATGACGGGATTCATCGGCAACGGTTAGAGAATTTGGTAGCTCAGACACAGATTTGGTCCTAATAGGATAAATTTCCTTAGAATCCAAATGAATAGAGTTACTTGTTTTAGAATGAAGAACATTTTCGCCACTTTTCGATCGATGGAATGAGTTATTACGTTTCTTTTTTAGAGTATCATTAGAATAAAGTAGCGAGTTTCGTTTATCCGTATTAATCACCAGGGACTCTATACTATCTTGTATGTGTACATCAGCATGATCATTTTCTTTACCTCTTCTATTAATTTTTTCACGCAATTTCTTTAACTTTTCTTCGGGACTCAGACCAAGATCTTCGTTAGATTTTAAACGCACTCGAGCCCTAGCATCTTGCTTTAGTTTTTCAGTCGACTTTTGTATATCAAAATTTTTGTGTCTGGCCGGCGCAGTTGGAGTTTTAAATTCATCAAGCAATGCTTGTTGAATATCGGGTAAACTTGAAGCTTCCGAATTTGTCTTTAAGATATCAGAAGGTAAACTTCTATTATTGGTTGATTTAACTTGAAAAGAAGAATGGACACTTAGTTGTTTTGCAAACAATTTTGGATGTTGTTTAATGGACGATACGTGACTTGAATAAATATCTTTATTATTGCCGTTATCGAATCGGTTTTCATTATTTTTATTCAACTCTGTAATATTTAAAATCTGTTTTTGTTCTATGCTTTTTAAAGGTGTAATAATATCTGGAGAAGAATAGACCGAAGAAGTTGTAGAATACACTGACATTCGATTATTGTCATTTTCGTTATTTAAAATTGCCGTCGTTATATCTGTGGTAGCAGATTTTTTTAAATCAAAAGATCGGTTAGGACTGAAAGAATTACGATTTCGTTTCTTACGTTCCAACGATCTGTTTTGTAATTTCATTTTATTCATCACCATTTCTTGTACCAATCTCTGATTTTCATCTCTCACTTTTTGTACTTGTTCTTTTGTGTATATAATTTTAGGTGTTACAACTAGAACAGCCTCAAGTGATTCTTTATTGTCAGGTGAATTTGGCCCCTCCTCTTGTATCAAGTCTGGTTTCAAAGGAAAATCTAGCTTTTCTTTCTTTTTGGACTTTCGTATATCGATCGAGTCTTTGGCATTGCCAAATTCCACTTTCGATTGTAAGCGTTGACAGTGTTCTTGATAATCTTCATTAATTATGTCCTTTTCTATGGCAAGTTCTTTGATTTCTTCTTTGATTTTATCTGGCAATGTTTTGGTTTCCTTTACTATTAACACCTCATCACAAGTTTCTTTCTTCTCATTTTCACCTGCTTCAATCAAATTCTTAACAGTGGAATCACTAAAAGTATTTTCTTCAGTCGTAGTTCCAGTTTCTAATATTAACAAACTGTCTTCTTCGTTATCACACGTCATCTGCTTCTCTTTCATTTTCTGTAAATCATCTTTTTTCAAATCTATGACGTGACCCCCAAAACTATAGTCATCATTTCCGATAATACAATAACCGGTATTTTTATCACAACTGGACAAGTCATCAAAATCGATTCGTTTTCTAATTTCCGGATTGACAGTTTCTATAATTGGATTAATGCAAGGATTCAAGCTATCTTCGATTATTTCATCTTCATTTTGAAACTCAACATATCCGTTATTTTTTAAATTGGCCTCCACTAGCACCTTTTCGTCGCTGCTCGTTTCTTCTCCGGTATCCATAAACTCTAAACTGCTCAACAGATTATTTAAATTTTCTGCAAACAAATCTTTGTGTTTCTCTTTGCCACAAACGTGTTTTACATCTTCAAATTCTTCCATCTTTGCTTTAGAAACACTTTTGTTTATAGATTTCGGTATACTTTTAGGCTGTTTATTTTTTCGAGAATTGACCAAACGTGGATTAAGTTCAAATTCCACATCTTCAAAATCATCCGATACCATGCCGTCTCTAGCCCAGTCGGATAATTCGGTTTCCGTTAAAGCTGCATTTGTGAGATCCAAAAACGAATCTTGATCAGAAGGCGTACTATGTTCGCTCTCTATAAAATTTTGATCCTTATGGACGTGAAGTTTTTGTAATTCAGGTAGAAGTTTCGGTTGATTCAACACCTTTTTATCATTTACTATCGATTTAAGAGAGTCGTCTAATGCAACAGCTTCATTTACAATTTCTGAAGCCACAGGATTCAAACTATCTAAAGGAATATTATTATCCCAACTGTGTAATATATCCGCAGCATTGTTGTGCACTTGTACCCGTGGAATATTGCTGGATGAAACGTTCGATGTAAGTTTGTGAATTTCACTGTGTTCCTCTGATTCAGTATCACTTGTTAGACTGTCACTTGAAATACCAGTATCTGGATAAATAAAATGTAATTAAATTAAAAATCTATTTATAAATCTATCTATAGGGAGGGTTTGTTAAAACACACAATTTCTACACAAATACAAAAAAAATACATTATTTAAAAAAAATTTTAGTTTCAATTTTTACTTTCCAATCTTCTTAAGAAACGTATTGTTATTTGAAAAATTTAACACCCCAATTTTTGCCAAACTTTTTTTTAATTATAATATTTCAGTATTTCAGATACAGCTGGTTCTACTCAAGCCTTTCGATATACTCATTGAGCTGAGTCCACCTGGTGACTTTAACTTTTGCAAAAAATTCCTCTGATGTATTGATGAGCCCGAGAATGAAACCCAAAATTGATTAATATGGCAACCTACTCCCTAAGTGAAACTATAAATTTATTAGGGATGTTGTCAAGTTGTTGTCAACTTGAGCAAAAATACAAATTCTGCACCAGATTTGATATCAAAATGTTATTATTAAATAAATGGATGTGAAAATGCTTACCTTTATGTTTAGGTACTTGACTCCAATCAATGGTTGGTACAACTATAGGAATTTCTTTGACAGGGCTGCGTGGACGGCCTTCCAATTCATGCTTAAAAGTATCCCGATCTTCGGGCTGTGATGTGGGTTGCTCATTACATTCTTGAGTATTATTTTGATTAGGTGATGTAGTTAGATCTATAATTGGGGTAACTTCTTTCTGTTTCACCGATTGAACATTTGGACTAACGGCGTCGTGAGATTTTGAAGATTGATCCGAAAGAGGTAAAGAATGTGAAACCACGGGAGATAAAGGAGATTTAATGTAAGCCGGTTGTGGAGTAGGAGTTATATCGAGAGATGGTTTTAAAAGTTTTTGACAGTCGGTGATGTTAGTGTTGAATGATTTAAATTTGGAATCTAAAGCAGAAACGCTTCCAGACTTTTGAATATTCCCTGCAATGCCAGTATCCCCTAACAAATACTTCTTTTTAAGTTCCAATGATACTTTAGTAGCAATACCACCAGTGCTTTGAGTGCGATTCAAAGCATAACCATCGGTTCTAGTGAGCAAAGAAATAGGTGCAGGTTTTGATAAAATTGGTGAAGGTACAAGAGGTGTGAATTCCAACTTAATACCCGAATTCCGTGATTTGCCATTGATAGGTGTTTGCAAAATACCAGATTTCACCTGAACTCTTTTAGGTGGGCCATAATTTCCTCGAGTTTTTGTTACATTATAATCGTTAAACGTAATCGATGGTATTTCTCTAGTTGGTGTAGGATCGTCTACTGCAAATTCCGAATCTGTCGAAATTTCTGTAGCCGAATTATGTTTGCTCGAAGACGAAGTGGTTTCATCTGATACAATCTGAAAATTATAAAAATTAATTATTTAAACTACCAAGTTTTTATTACTTATAAAAATATTCATGCAATTTTTTAAAGAAATTATTGAAATAATTTGACTGTTTTAACGAATCAAAAGACACCAATTATATTTTAAATTGTTAATAATTTAATTTGTGCATTTTCAAATATATTTTGAATGTTGTTTTCAAAGCAAAAATATTTTAAACATTTGGACAACAAATACGTAATATAAAGCACACACAAACAAGTACAATAAATAAAACTTCTATATGAGTTAATCAAGATGTAAATAAGTATATCGATGGATCTTGTAGGTTATTTTCGTGAATATTATTCTATCGATTTAAAAATAAGCGTGACTTTCAAAGAAAACTACTACAGTAAATGTTAGATTTATAGTTAAAATGGCACACAACTCTCATGTCAGCAATGGAATGTTAAACTGCATTAATATTGGCCATTAATTACATCAAGAATTACATTTCACTCATATAGTTACCTTATTTTACCATTGCTAAAACATGGCTGTGGCCCAGGCACTTCATCTCACGTAATAATTTTAGTAAATATTTCGATTAATATTTTGAACGTGAAAAAAACCGAACGCAATTACTTAATTTTGTTTTGAAAAACGTTAACTTCAAGCAATATAAAAATTTTTAAAATGCAACAATCAATAAAATATTGAAAGATTTAACAAAGATAATCTAAAAAGGTTTAATAATCAACATAATTGTGAAAATACAAATATCTACCAAAATCAATTTTTTAAAATATTTAAAATTTTTAACAATATTATCTATCTATTATTTCAAGTCGAAACAATGCAAAATATAATCAAAATTACTGACCACTAAATATGATATTATTGACAGAATTTAAATTGCGAATATAAAAGCCACACGTTGTAAAAGAAGCCTTTTCAAAAATTTACATTTAGTTTTTGTTTACATTTTTATGAAAAGAGAAAAGTAAGAAAATTCTTTGATTTGGTATTGAAGCCTTCAAGTAACACACAGCATAAAATGACTAGAAAATGTTAATGCTTTGACTAGTTTTAGTATAAAAACATATAAAATTACAAATTTTTTAACAAAGTAATCAACATAACAAATTTTATTGAATGGTGCATTCATTTTTATTTTTTAATCCCCTTTTGTCTTTTCCATCGGTAAATTTCAAATTATTTGTAGAAACCGAATTTCCATGCAAATTTGGAATTGTAAGTGAATTATCATTGGTAACATTTTGATCAGACAAGCTTCGATTTAGGACGGGTTTCTCTAGCTTTGCTAACATGTAAGTGGTAACCCTTTCTTTTTTCACGGGCTCCACACTATTAGACAAATTTTGTTTGGTTATTTCACTGGTAGAAGGTGTTACGTATTTACGTCTTGGCATAGGTGACACACTAGTGGCTTTATTACGGATTGGTACAGCAGCAGAAAAACCTTGAATGTTTTCTTTATTTTGATGTTTATTGAACGGAGAAAAGTCTAAAGATCGTTTTCTAGGTGGTACAGGTGGCGGAGTACCTTCTTTACGTCTTCTTTCAGATGATTTACGCCGAAGAGGTCGTTGTGGCTTCATCACAGAAAGAGTATCTTTGGGAAATATTTTTAATTCATCCTTTAAATCTGTATTCCTTGCAGTACTATGCTCTTTAACATTTTTATTAGGAATCAAATCATCATTGCTAGGCAAAACTACCGAATTTAAATGAATATCTGATGTTTCTTTCATTAATTCTGATTCATCATTGGTCTTATTTTTTAATACAATAAGAATTGGAGATTCAATTAAAATATCTTCTTCGGGAGCTTTGTCCTCTATCGCAACACTTTCGATCAATTTAGATTCATTTTCACTTGCTACACTCTGTAGTTCAAGTGTTTTATCATTATCAATGTTAGCAGCTTCCGTTAAACCTTCAATTGAATTGAGTAGATTCAAGTCTTTGTCCGAACTATCTGACGATATAGAAGATTCACTTGATGTTACATTATTCTTAAACAATTGAACACTTTCATTTGCTTGTAAATCTTTATTTACACTTTCAACATTTTCATTATTTCCACCAGGTGGATACTTCAATGTAGATGAAGTTTTTACTTCTGAATAATAATAATTAGGTAAATCTTCATCTTTGTCTTCAATATTTATATTTTTATTTTCGTACTGATAATTGCCATTAAAATTACAAAGTTTTTCTAAATTTTTGTTAGATGAACTAAACTTAAGCGATTCGTTCGAAGGCTTATATTCATTAAATGTAAAATTCCCCAGTGATTGTCGTTTAGTTAATTTGCTAATCACTTTTTTTGAATTATCATCACTGCTGTTATCGGCATTATTTTCAAATTTCTGCAAAACCTTCTTTACGCTCACTTTACTAATAGCATCCAAATCGACAGAAGTTCTTGGTTTCTTATTAAAATTAGCTTCAGTTTGAGATTTACCCAATTTGTAATTGCTACTACAACTTGGTTCTTCTTCGAAATCAGATTTAATCACTTTTCCAGAAAAATGACGTTCGAAAAACGACAAACTCCTTTGCGGCAATTTACTAACAATTGTTTCAATTTTTTCTGGCTTTTTTAAAACGTTTTCTAGCTTTTTATATTTAGTATCGTCGTATTCTTCACGATCGTTTAATGTGTAATCTAAATCATCCATCCAATCTAAAAGATCGACCATTTTCTCTTCAGTTTCATCTTCCAATACATTATTTTCGCTTTCTAAAGCTTTAAGCAAGTCTTCAATACTACTCGAATTGCCGTCATTTTCCTTATCGGAAGACGAATTACTTTCTAAGGGCCGTTTAAACTCGATAGGCTTCATCAGTTCTTCTTCATTTGCCAACAATGTCTCGATATAATCGTCTGCCTCATTCATATCTCTTTCTTCTGGCTCAAAACTAAACGAAGTTCGTCTGTCTAAAACTTTGGTATCGCTCTTGACAATCTTTTCTACCTTAGGAGGTTGCACTTTTTCCGTTAAAGTCACTGACTTACGTAACACTGGTTTAGGCAATGGCTTCTTTTTAGACTCCCCAAAATACTTTTTAGCGTCACTTATATTTGAGGTGACGGTCACTTTTGGCTTGCCTGGTTCATGGGGTAGATTTATTTTACTTGGAGTTCGTTTGATTATTAGCAAAGGTTCAGGTTCCGATAGTTTAAAATGAGGAACAAATTCTTGACCGAAACTCCCACGTTTCTCTTTTTGAGGTAAAACAAAATTTCGTTTAACTTTTTCGCCAGGAACTAGAGAACCTGCAGTTGCACTTTTTGAAAGGACGCCCGGACAAACTGCCTTTCTGAGGTTTCCGTTCTTTTGTAAATTGTTATTACTTTTTTGTTGAGATAAACTTTCATCAACTTGAGGTTTAAATTGATTTAAATTGTCACACTTACGAGAATTATTGCTATTCAACTCTTTCAATTGATCATCGATATCTTTACACAAATCGTTGATTATATTATCAAATTCACCCGAATCAGCAGTATTATAATCTGCAGACGCAATTGACAACATACTAGCGGATTTATCTAAATTGTTTGCGCACAAATTTTGGTTACATTCACCGTTACTGAAATTTTTATTATCACTGGATATTTGATTTTTAGAAACGAGTATATCGGGTAGTTCCGCTAAATTAGAACTCAACTCAACATTATCGATAGTTGATAAATTAGAAGAAATTTTCACCTCTGTTTCAGAGCCCGTGTCTGTTTGTATGACAGGTGGCTCCACACGCACTTCTTGTTTTCGTAACTCTCGTGCACGAATTTCTTCTTCGTCTTCAGTTACCGGTCCATCCTCATCATCTAAAAAGATAAAAACAGTTTAAAGCAAATTATTAATAAATAACAAAAACTTTACCTCCACTGCTATTTTCATAGTAACTTGAATGATCTGAACTGCTAGAATAATCATCAGATTCTGAATAATCATCTCTTGCACGTTGCTTTGAGTATTTTTGTTTATATCGTTCCATCCATCTCAGTGTACCTTCTTTGGTGGGAGGTTCTTCCAATGCTTCTTCAAAAGCATCTTCATTGTCAGATTCTGTACCACTAATAAAAAAAAATCATTGAAACAAGTTTGAATAATTTAACCAAAGGATCGAAAAGTCTTTAACAATGGATTAAATATTATTGATTAATATTGCATTTTTATTTTGTACCTCTCTGTATTAGTAATTAAATTTTTTGGTATTGCAATGCCTCAAGCCCATATTACGACAGTCAATATTAATTTTTACCTTAAACTAGTAGACTCATCTTCATCTTCACTAGAACAAATTTCGCCAGTTGAGGCTCCAAAATTTCTATCAGTCCATTCATCTTCATCCATTTGGCTAAGAGATTCGTCGTGATCAGATGAAATATGTCCTGCAGATAAATTAGCAAATTCAATGCGTTCTGGTGTTTGCACTGAAAAACAATAATTGTTAGACAAATTTTGGCAAAATAAATGACAACTTTACCTCTATTAAGTAAATCAACACCATCAAATCCTGTCAGAGGTGTTATCTTCAGTTTATCCAGTTTTTCATTTTCTTTTAATTTTTCTAATAATTTTTTATCAGTCTTATTTTCAATTTCTCCAACCATACCAAAGTGCTGAGAACAATAAAATTTATATCCATATAAACCTTCGCGATCAAACAAGTAGGAACCGAGTCGTAAAACCACATGGCAATATTGACATCTGCAAAAAAGTTTAAACGTCACAGCAAAATAAACTTGAAATCATAACATACTTGAAACAACCACGATGAAAAAATCTTCCTTCTGCAGATAATCGCTCCATAAGATAAACACGCTTTTGACAGAAATGACAATACTCGGAAACATTTGGAGTTGGAAGTATCACAGTGGGTTTAACAGTCTAAACAAATTAATATTTCAAACGTTGCAAGTTTTAAGTGCACTTAACTTACAGTTTTTAGTACGGATTTCATTTCAGGCTCAGCAGGTTTTGGGACAAGTTTTTCTGTAATTGTTGCAACTTTATTTTGTCCTAAATCTCTTACAGAGCCTTCCTTTAATTTTTGTTCTAAACGTTTTATTCCCTTATCTAATTCTGAGTACTTAGCTGTAATAAAAAATAGATTATTTTTACAAATTAACAAAAAGAAAAATATAAGTCGAAATTACCTTCTGCACTATTTTGTCTATCCAACTTTTCTAATTTTGTTTGTCTAGCTAAAAATTGCTCTCTATTCCATTTAGGGACGCGTTCCTTTTCCTTATTAACTGACTTTCCTAATTTATTTTCCAAAATCTTTTTTTCAATTTCTTTTATGTTCCAATCGGACGTTTCAATTTTCCCGATTGCTCTCATTAAGCCCTTGGGTTTCTTTTCGGCGGAGGGATATGGTTCGCGCCATTTGTCTTCTAAATCTTTAATTCTAGCAGCAAACTCTTCGTCAGCTCCTCCACTACCACCGGCACCTCTTCCTTGATTTGGTATACGATTCTCACGATCCTATAGAATTAAATGCGTATTTTGTATCAAAGCTACAATTGACGAAAACGTGCATTGATTAAATAAAACAAGTAAACACATTAAAAAACAATAATTATCGTTAGTAATCCTTACAATAATGTACAAAAAATTGTTATACTTTCCGTCTTTAACAACAGAACAACACCAAGTATTTTTAGTAAAAACTCGCTCAACATGAAAAATGTTAGATTAGGATTACCTATTTATGACAAAATTTCAAAAAAGCAATCATGCAAAAACAAAACCACAAAACGCCTAAATCCTTACTGGAACATAAATGAATTTCTTTTCCAAATTTTTAACTCTATCTTGAAACTGGGGAGCAGTTTGTCTATACACAAAAAGTGAATAATCTTCGAAGGGACCGGAAGAGTCTGATTTAGCATTTGTTTGCAACATTTGCATACTTTTTACAAATTGATCAGTTTGTTTACGTCGTTGGTCGCGACGCTTATTTTGCCTGTCCGTACGATTGGCAGCAATTTCTTCCAAGCGCTTACGCCTTTCCTCCTTCGGTTCAAAAAATTTGTTACATCAACATTTTTAATAAATCAAAATTCGTTAGTGCGTTTGTTTAATTTAAATATTTTTGGTTTTAATGAAAGATGTATGCGAATACAAATTTTTGGTTAGATGGAAAGCACTTAGTTATTCAGCTAATATTCACTATATTTATATAATTAAATGAATTTATTAACTTGTGAAATTATATTAATTGAACTCAAAAACAGAACAAGTTTATTAAACTATTATATTTTGTATAATTTTTCTGTTAACTTGTTCTGTTTTTGAGTTCAATTAATATTATTTTAATATATAAACTAAACAAAATTTATCCTAATTTTCCCCAATAGCAAACTTTTCAAATTCTTCATTAAAATATATATTTAAAAATAAAAATAATACAAACTGTAATAAAAATAATAAAAAATAAACTATAAAATAAATTCATCAGGGTTAATCATCATATCAATAATAAGAAGAATAGAAGCAATTCCAACAGTTGACAAAAAAGAACGGAACGTTATTTTAATTAATTTCTGAAAATAAATAATGGGATTAGGAAAAGGATTTTTAAAATAATAAGTGATAATTAAGGACAAGGAAATATTAATAATAAAAATATGTAATTTGTTTTTGGTTTAGTATATTGTTAATATAAAATAAATAAATAAAATAAAATTGTTAGTTAAGTACATAATAGCAAAATATATAATTAGAAATAATAATGCAAAAACTTTAATACTACAATTAGATTATAATTTACCATTGTCCCAAATAATCCTAATCCAGTTAAACTAGCTCAAAAAGAAAAATTTATAAAAATAATTTTAAAAAATCCTACATACTCCTTAAGATATAGAATAGGAAGCTCCCCACCAACGAAAAACTAGCCCCGATAAGTTCGTAAAACCGTACTTATCCAAACGGAGAAAATTAATAATTCAGTCTGTTGGCGCGAAAGCTCAATTGATAAAAAAGATTTAAAACTTGGTCGCCATACTTCTCAAAAATTAGAAATTAAAAAGCTAGGAAGTTCGTGATGTTTAAAGATTTTCGTTAATCTAACCAAAAATGCACTCTACACTTTTTAAAATTAAAATGCACAACATTTTCACTAATAAAACACACCTTAAGTATAAAGTTCTTTAAACAGAAAATGTAAATTCGTAAAATAAGAAACAAACAAATGAAATAATTTAAATCTGGTAATTACCCAAAAACAATTAATTATTTTTTAATATTATTATTTTTTAAAAAGTACTTCTTCGCTTGACGTCACTTCAAATATTTTTTAATAATTAAAACAATTAAACAATTAATTATTTTTTAATAATTAATTAGTAATAATTATCAAAAACAAATTTAAACGCGTTAAAAATTTGCCTATTTCGTCGCGATTAGAATATCGTTGTAAAACAGAAAAAAAATTGTCAATTATTTATTAACAACGCAAAATCAAAATTCAGGGTTAATGAGCACACAACATGTGAATGCTTCTCAAAATACATTGGACACCTTGGTATAGATGTTTTTGTCAAATAAAAAATATTCACGAAGAATCGCAAACATGAGGAAGGAGCTCTCAAAACTACCTGCTTTTTATTTTCTGCAATTTCATTTTATTATTGAAAATAAATAATTCATAAAAAAACAAAACAGTACAACTAACAAGGAAAAACCACGAAGTGATTTTTATAAATAGTTTTTTAATTGTACTATATTACAATATTATAATATTCGATAAGCAGTTCTATAAAAAGCAAAAGTATAACTTTTGTGTAGTCTGATAAAAGAACAGAAAAAGTAACTTTTCTTTAAATAAAACATGCTATTTCTTTTTCAGCTTTGCCAAAACAATTCTATGCAGTGAAATACAGGATATAATTAATAGTGATGGGCACTATCAAAATTTTTTGACTATCGATAGTTAGTTACTATTCTTTTTACAATCGATAGTTGGTAACTAAATTATACCAAATCGAATAAAAACTATCGAATAAAACTATTGAATAAAAACTATCGAATGAAAACTATTGAATAAAAAAAATTGAATAAAAATCAAAAAGATAAAAATTAAAAACTATCCCAATCACTAATAATTATACAGTGAACTCGATTGGTGTGCAAATTAATTACCCAGGTTGCACGACCTAAAAACCGTACTGACCATCACTGTTCAGTACTTTACAACTTTTTAAGTTGGCAAGAACAGTTTATCAATCAAATTGGAGAAAATCTAAGTCTTAATCCAGTAATAAGAACATTGCCATTGATAGAAAATTCATTTTAGCACAATAATTAAAATCTTCCTTATAGCCTTTTTTGCAAGTATTAACTTTTAATATTTTAATTTATTGAAAATATAGAACGATTCACACCTTTATCGGTAGAGAATTCTTCCAATAATTAATTCTAATATTTTGAGGAGTATGGTATGCTGTAAGTTTCTAAATTACATTTGCATTAACAAAATAATATTTAACTGGACAAGACACCAATACAATAAATAAAAATAAAAGAAAACAGAAAAGTAATTTAATAACAGTTAGTGCGTGTGTGTGCATGAATCATCGCGAGATAATATATTTTGTCTTCAAACATTAAAAAAACTTGACTTTGCCATTCAAATATCAAACTAAAGCTTCACTTTTTTGTGAAAGTAATTGTTTTACTTAAGTGTGACAATGGGCGGCACAAAAGTAAATAATAATAAAAATTATTTAAATTTAACAATTATTTTCTAAGTTTAAAGAAAAAATAACATGATTTATTCAAAGCAAATCTACTTCTTATAGCTCGTTTGTAATTGTCAATTCTAAAAACTCGACACAATATAATAACTTTTGCTTCAAATAAAACGGTATACTATTTTTTGCAAATACTTAAATTTTTCTTTTATTTCAACAATTTTGAAAAGACCAAAACCAAGCCAAGTTACATTTTTAGTATTCAAACATCAAAGATTTAAAACTACATTATGCTAAATTTATTAATTAAAAGTTGATCAAAATATCCCTATTAGTTTATTAAATAATTTCAGATTTTCGTCCGAATAAATTAATAAATTATAAAAATAAATTTAAATATTTATTTAATATGGTGAATATAATAATTGTAAATATTGAAAATGTAGGACACAAATGTGAAAAAAACATATGTTAAAATTAAGTAGGTATATTTACTTACCATTCCCGCTTCGTATTTTGATTTCCTCTTCTTATTTTTACGTTCCGAAGTTAAAGACTGATTAATAGAAGTAGACATGTTATCCAAGTGTCGCTTCGATCGTAAGCTATTACTATTTCGGTTTATCACAGCACTAGTCGATTCATTGGAATACACTTTTATGGCCTTGATTTCCTTTTCTTGTACTACATCCTTACATTCGGATAAATCCTATAAAATATAAATAAAATTCTTTTATTATAAAATACACAATTTTATTATTAAATTTGGGAATACATTTAGAAAACATGGAAATTCATTACTTAATAAGGACAAAATAAAAAGTTACTGCTAATGGTAATGTAATGTAAGAAGAAAATGAGCAACGGTACGGATATAAGGTATAGAAAAAGTGAAACAGTTAAAAGACGTACTGTTTCGTCATTTTCTCTTATGACAGTAAACCTTGAAGTTTCTCCTGGAGTATCCAATTTTTTCAAGGTGTATTTTTGTGGATCTTTTTGAGAATAACGTTGAACAAAGTCTGCTTTTAACTTTTTCAATAGCAATTTCATGTTATTCAACGAGTTTGACTCAAGTTCTTCGGTATTAGCAACAACTTGGTTACAATTTAATTGCTTCTCATTGTTCAGTGTCTTAGTTATTACTACATCACCTACCGCTTTATTGTGACAGTTATGCAATAAAGCTTCTGTAACCGAAGTTATATCCGTCAGCCTATCTAACACATCTTCATCTATCTCTCTATTTTTTTTAAAATCACTTAAATTTATCCAATCCACAATCCTATCATACGTCAATTCAGGTTCGACGGTTGCTGTTGTGGTGCTCATATTGGACAAGGATAAAAACTTAAATTTATTTACATCTAAAAGTTCTGGAACATTTTCATGACATCTTTCGTTCAGTTTTGTTTTAAGAAGTGTACATGCTTGATTTTCAAAAGCATTTGTATTTTTTTTTCCATTTACCTGACACTTTTTTTGCCTCATTGGCTTATCTATCACAATTGTGTTTGAACAAGGACAAAATCTTAATTCTGTTAGGGATACAGATTCAATGCCTTCTTCCGTACATCTAACAATTATATGAGAAGGCCGACTGTCCGAAATGTAGGTTACACTGCTATTTGTTGATTTGTCCACCATCGATTTTTCAACTTTTGAATTTTCCAGGAAATTTAAACAATTTTGTAAAAATTCACGTGATTTTATCTCTTGAAAGTTTTCATCAAAATATTGTAACCTTAATCGACTGGAGAAAAATTCTGATTTTTCGTAATCGCTACTCCTTATAGATCTTTCAAAAATGTAATCTCCTTTACTATAATCTAAAAAATTTACTCCATCCAATATCATTTCATTTTGATTGTAATCAGATGCAATTTTGTTATTGTCATATTCTTCTAAGCTTTTAATTGGCCTAAAATCTAAAACCAATGCATCTGAATCGATTTCGTTATTTTCTTCATCATCACTTTCTTTAGTTTCAGGAGAAGCAATCATATCAGCGTTTTCCTTTAAGATAACCACTTTATAAACTTCAAATTTGTTTTTAGAAGAAAATGATTTAAATTCAATCTTCGGTGGCATGCATAAAAAGTTAGACATTTTTGATCGAGATCGTTTTGCTTTCGACATGAGGGGTTTCTTTAGTTTCGATTTATGTCCAGCAGATGATGTCGTCTTAATTTTGTTTAGATTAGATGAAATTTGAGTTCTTGATTGTGGTTTTGTTTTCACTTTGGGATCTTTATTTTCATTATTGGAAGAAGGAATCATAGTTTGCAAATTTGCAATAAGGTTAGGAGTTTTCACCTTGGAAGAAAAATTCTATGAGAGAAAATTAAAAAATATGCAATTTATTTCTAGAAACAAATTAAAATAAATTAAAAATTAATTTGAATAGACAATAAAATACAAAAAATCAAGTTTAAAAATGTTTGCTTATATTAAAAATGATCATACAAATATAAATAAAAAAGAAATCACGAATTATTATCAAACTCATAATATTTATATTATAATGTATCTATTAAATTATTTTTTATTATTCAAAAGCCGATGATGCAATAATTATGATTTGAGATTTTGGTTGACTTTAAATTCACAAAACTCAACTTTTAACAAAATTGTTGCTATCAAACTAGAGTTTTGAAATTTAACTAATTTCAGACTGAATTATACCAGGGTGCAAAATAAAGATTAAATTGACATTTTAAAAAATTACATGAAATTATTTATTATTTGCCCAGAACTATGCAAAAATGGTAAAGAATTCGAAAAAATTGTATTTAGAAGGCAATCAATCCCACAATCAGAGGCGGTCATAGCAAGCTTTTCAGGTGGTGCAAGATGTCATTGTAGCGCTCCAAATCAGTAAAAATGTAAAAAGAAAGATAATTTCTGTCAACCGCAAGCCGTGGGTTGCCGACTCCCAATCCCTGGTCTATCGGTGCCCCCTTATGAAGGCATACAGTGAGGACGGCACACGTTGCACATCCCTAGAACTGCCCCTGCCCACAATTGACCATCCACTTATTTTAAATAATTTTTAAATGAAAATAGAGTCAAGATGAGATAGTATATTTTGGCATATTTTTGTAAATGAAATAATTATTGGAATCGATTAGTTTCGATGACTATTCTGATTGGTCATAAAAGTAAGTTATCCCTTGAACTTAGTTTAACCGTTTAACCACAGATTTCTAACTAGATAATAGAAATCTTTGAGTTTAACTGGTGGTTTAACTCATAATAATTGAAAAACTGGCCCTTAGATGTGTGGATTACCAACCTAAAGAATAATTCCTTTCAAGTATGCGTATGTCAAAAAATCAATAGTAAAAACATAACCTAGATATTTGAAATTGACGGTTTAAAATTTTAAGATGCCTCCAAAACTGTTAACGGAACAAAGGAATATTAAAAGAAACCCCTCTGTTGAAAAGTTCAGAAATAGTGTTCGTATGGTAATTTAATTGGGTAGCATACGCACGAAATAATTAAATTAACTATTAAGGTTTTAGCAATACAAAGAAAAATTACGAGAAGAACGAAGTAATGAATTAAACCGACGGAGGGATTTATTCAACAGTACATTGTCGTGTATCCGCGAATCGTTGACTCCACATGAACAAATTCTAGTGGAGGCTGTATTGGTTCATACAGACGAAGTCCTTGCTTTGTTTGATGAAGTAGAAAAGGAATTAAAATATGAAGATTCCTTGTATGAAGCCCAAGAGCATGATTTGCTTGTAGAAGAAGAAACAAACTCAATTCTGGATAATTTATTAGATCATTGTAACGTCTGCGACAAAGTTATAACAAATCAAAGTGATCATAAAAATAATACAATTTGTATTGATTGTATTAAAATTTACTTCAATATTGAAAATTTATGATATTTTTGTAATGTAAAATAAAAGTAAAACTAATTTAAAGCAAACAGAATGTGTTATAATTTTTTTTTATAAATCTGCCCTGAATAATAATCGTAGTACGTGCTATTAATGTTCAGACTTCAAAAGTACAATTCCATTTAAAATCTGTTACTTTATTACTAATTGACTAATTTTCACTTTTAAAAAATCTGATCATGTTTTAGCCAACAATTCAAAATTAATGTGTGCATAAAGGGAACTTAAATGTACCACCTATGAACGTGTCTCACGGCAATAAACTATCAAAGAACCACATCAGTGGATTGATGTGATCACTGGTTGAGTTACAGAGCGGAAATTCTGGGTTCGAATCTCGGACGTGGCGGAATTTCTCAGCTCGGCCTTCCGGTGTGCATCAACACGGTGTGGATTTAAGAATAGGTTCTAATAATTACATAAGTCTGGCTAATTGACAGAACGTCAGGGTCAAAAAAAAAAACAATCAAATATCACATGCTGCATCAGATTATTTGAAGAAAATTTAATTCCCTCCAAATTTGTATGTAGACAATTTTTTCGAATTCTTTACGGTTTAATTTTTTTATCGAATAGCTTAATCAAATTTAAATTAGCTATGTGCAATAAATATTGTGAGTATATATAGGTATACCAATGCCAGTTAAAAACGGATCCTTAATATCAACCAGTTTCAGTCATTTATTGACCATCCTCAGTATACAGTGTCAATGTACAGATAAAATTTGCAACTTTTATAAATAATCAAGAGTAAAACTATGTCAAATTTAAATAACAGATCAAAATATTTTAATTAATTTTATTACAAATGACAAAGTTTAGTTTTGATTTTGATATTCAGACTAATTTGAATTCCTACTATTGTTTAAATTTTAATATAGTTTACTCTGGTATACTGAAAATGGCCAATAAATGACCGAAACTGATTGATATTAACATCTATTTTTAATTGGCAAGGATATATCATTACACACACACCATTTACATATCGACCTTGCATTAAGAGTTCCTTTATATGCGTGCCAAAGCAAAGGTTCAATTTTAATACAAAAATAAAATACAGCACATATTATACTAAAGTAATTAAAAAATTAGCGAAACAAACAACAATACTCATAAGTCATAACAATTAAATTTTTTTTAAATGAAAAATTAATTTATAAAATTATATAAACAATTTGAAAATGTTACAGTAATAATCTGCTATAATATAATGCAAAAATTGAACGGATTAAAATTACTCACCAATTTCGAATGTTTTATATGTGGTATTTCACCCCTAAATGAATCATAAATTTGTGTTAAATATGAAAACATGGTGAGATAATCTGGAACTTCAGAATTGGCCACATCTTCTCCAGTCATCACAGGAGGAATGCCTAAAAGATAACAAAAAATGTAAAATAATGCCAAACAGCCACAGTGTTCTTACAAATTTCTTTTTCGAGGAGATCAAAAGCAAGTTGATTATTTTTAGCAACTTCTTCGGCTTTTATTGCACTATAATCTAAAAGATCTGGCCTATAATGATGAATAATAGCACATAAAACCCTGCCATCTCTAAGTGAAGTAGTTACATCTTCCACGTTTAAATCTGTGTAATCTTTAACCTGATCCTTGATCCAACTCAAAAGAGTATTGGGATCCAAATGAATATCTATAATACAAAGTTATAAATATAATTTTGAAAGTGTACAATATTAATGTAATAATAAACCTCTTCTTCTACGTTTCCTATGTTCAAATGAATTGCTTGTAGGTAATGGTGTTCTGGAAGTAAGTTCAATTCCGCTTGGATCGTCTGTGTCGTATAAACTTAAAACTTGTTGAGGTAAAAGAAGTGCTTTATTAAGATTTGGGTATCGCGTACTAGGATCCAGTGCGTATGATTTACAGTCTTTATTTAAATTTTCAGGTGTAGTTTGAGCGAGCAACCTATAAATTGATTCTCTTTCGGCTAAAACTTCTAGAGGTGTAACCAGACCAGACCCCCACGCTTTTATTGCCCAAGAAGCATCTAAAGCAGATAAGAAACCTCTGGCGCAACCTGATCCCGTCGGCCAAAACGGCTAAAAGTAACAAGATTATTAACCATCGGCCAGGTATAATAAAATTTAAAGACTCACTTCTAGTAAACTATCACCAACTAATATCGTTAAAAGTTTATAACCATTTCGTTCGACAAACTTGGAGGCGTTTTCGGCTGCATACATAGATGTAAAATCAAACATAGCAACGTCAGGTTGCCCATAATGATTAACGGCAAACTCTAAATCAGGCATTTGATAATTTGTACTAAAATCAGCTGCTTCTCTAGCATAACTTAATAAGGCTTCTCGATCTACATTATCTGGTGATAATAATCTAGCAGTATCGGCATAATCCTTAAAAAATATAATTTAGCATTGAGAAACTTAACGGCATGTAATACTACTTACTTGCATTATTACTCCTTTATCAATTAAACTATGTTTTTTAGCTGTCATAACAAAATAATGTGTATCATCTTTATAATACACAATATTTTCTAAATCAATTCCAGTAGTTGCATTTAATTCTTTAAAAAATTTCTGATTAAAAATAAAAGCTACACCACTAATTTCTTCCACCCTAGCTTCAGCTTCAGTGCGTTTATTAATAAAATTAGCTGTGATTGCTATTGCAAGCTTCCCACGAAATTCCTTCCGTTTAAAGCCTTGCAATGTGTTTCGTTTTCCATCAGCTCCTATGACAACATCAAATTCGTATTGCGCTACTGGATGATCTGCAGGTTTAAATTCTGCTCGCCAACCAATTTCTAAAATTAAATAAAATAAATTTTGACCATTATCATTTTAATAATTCAACTCACTTTCTGAGCTGGGTTCGATTAGCTTTTCAAAACTAACTTCTGTATGTATTTCTACCCCAAGTAATAACGCTACTTTAAATAAAATACATTGCAATTGTCGAATGCTAATGTGATCGATGGCGCCAGCACAAAATTTCCCAAAAAACTTTTTAGCACCTAAATTTCGCAAATCTTCGATTACAAAAGGCCATAAATGAAGAACATTATTTCGTGACATACGATCTCGTTTTTCTATTACAACCTATAACATTATTATTGTAAACATTTTAACAATAGAAAACAAATAATTTAATTACATAGTAGTTTATTATGTCTCAAATAATTATATCAATGTACTATTATAATAGTTTATTATCTACCATGTACTACATAATAATATATCTATTTGAGTGCAATCACCTTTTTTATTATTAAATATTTTTAAAATAACAAAAACGTTTACACAATAGGATTTCCACGAATAATAAATAAAATTCATGTCAAAGTACTTACTACTTTAGCACCAAGAAGTTGAGCTTCGATAGCAGTTCTGAGTCCACAAGGACCTGCTCCAATAATGAGAACTCTTGTATTAGGACATGCTTTACCGCGAGCGTAACATTTATGACTGACACGAGAGTCAAACTTTTTCCATAATGCTTTAGCTTTCCAACTATTCAAATTCGATTTCAATTTTGGATAAAATAGAGGAAAAACGTTAGGCTTGAGATGCAAAAATTCGCAAAGATTTTGGTAATTGAAGAGTATCGTTTTAAGGGTTCCAGCACTAATAAAATGCTCAAATGCGTCAGTTGCTTTTGCTGCATTTATAGATGAAACTGGGCGTCCTCTTTGTGTCGAATGATTAAGACGATCCATTTTTAATAAATTTTGTGGTTATCTTATATCATCCGTTTACGTATCTGTAACAAAAATATTGTTAAATTAGTAACCTCATAATAAAATCAACTTAATTTTATACGCGTTTTTTCAGATTTTTAAAAACATTTAAAAATATAAAAAACAGATATTTTAAAAATTTATATACGGAAAAGCTAGTATATCTTCAGCTACCCTCAGAGAATTTTTGAAATAAATATAGGAGTATAAATAAAAATAAAAAAATGCATAAGCTGGCATAAACAAAGCACAAGATTTCAATTGAAGAGGTGACATGCACTTTATAACAAAGATTACAGCCCTCGTGTGTGAGAGAACTTATCGGAGAGCTTGACTTTGGATCTGCACTCGTAAAGACAAATTCCTCGGAGCGTTGGAAATAACCGAACTGTATGTTCTCTGGACGTCGTCTATCGAATAATGCTAACAATGTGGTTAATATTCTGAGTTTACCCTTTGAATATTGTTTAGGTCCAATTTTCCCCAGGTCTCCGGCAATTCAGAATTGGAAGACTATCTGGCAGGCAAACGTTGAGAATTTTGATATCATTGGACTGCCATTACCAATAATTCGACAAATATATTATACTCTTACAAAAATTCCGTCTACAGAGTTTTTTGAAAACTTTTCCCCAAGTGATGCTGTAATGCTGTATGTAGTACGTTTTATCCAAAATCGATAAGTAAAATCCATTGCCTTCACAATGCCGGAAAAGACGTCTTCCGCCATTCATTTCGACAATCGGCCTCTTTCTCTGAGAGAAAGGTTTCAGCATTTAAACCCCACGGCTGCTTAAACTGGATTGGAAAATGTGCATGTAACCCTGTTTTAATAGCTAATGGTAGCAATCATCAATCCAGAGGAACCAACGGTTTTACGTGCCCTCCTAAGCAAATACAATAAGAACTAGAAAACTGTTATTCACTTTTAATAGAAAATCTAGGCTCGGACAGGGCCGCTCAATGCAGACTAGAACTAATAGTTGTCAGCTATCGCTAATAAGCTAGAATTTTTTTGTACATTGTTTAGAATTTCTTTGTTAAAATCATCGCATTGAGTGACAATAAAATTCTTCAGCGTACCACGTTGGGCACGCGTGTCAGAGGTTCGCCACCACTGAGCTATAGGAATAATAATAATAATCGCAACACCAATAATAACAATTCAGTTCAGATGATACGCAGGAAATACTTTAGAATTACTAAATAAATATTATATAGTAATAATATATTCTTAGTACGTATTTCAATGTGAATTAAATTTAGAATTATTTTTATTACTAATATGTAGATTAGGATTATAAAAAATCAACATTGGTGCACGTAAAGCTATAAAATGCTGCCAAAACTTACTCCTGATGTCTAAAATTAATATTGATTGAATTTTGTGGTCCATAATAGGATCGTACACGTCAAGTTCATGACATCTACTTGTGTCGGTACGTATTGTGAATCATGCAACACGGCATAGCGTAGACATCAAGACATCAGACACGAGTCGATTCCCAAAAACACTTTATATCCAATTAAAATTAAATTAACCTTAAGAATTTCAAGTAAAACGTTTTAAAAAACAAAGATTTGAACCGGTTAAAATTTTACTAAACAATGCCAATTACGAATTACACAGCAAAACGTAGTTGCTTTAAAATAAGCTACATTTTAAAAATAAAATACGAATACCGTGACGAAGGCTTGCTTACATTATTTAAGTTTATTCGTTTAATTCGCAAAAGGGTTGTGGTAAAATTTACAAGCACATTTTACGATCATTATTTTATTCTGTTAATCCGTATAATTTATTAGCCTTATTATATCTTCGTATCAAAGAGATAAATGAACTAGTCGTATCACCAGAGAGAAGTCTACGGGATGGTAGTAGCATAATAACTCTCTTTATATATTTCCATTAATTAAGGAATCAATGGAACCTGTATCAATTACTTATGCTTAACGTCGATGAGGGAATCTGGTATAAAACTGAAGGTAAATTTAAGGAAATCAGAGGAAATTCTATAGATTGATTTTCGAGAAGTGACTGATCTTCTTTTTTACTGCTAACTTATAGCGAATGGAGATCCTTTAAAAACCCGAGGAAATATTAGAAAATTAGAAAATCTTAGGAATACTATGGAATATTACAAACTGTAACTGTTTAAAATATACCATACATACTATATCCTACTCTAAAATATAAAAATAAATGCCTGAACGTAAAAAATAAGAATTAGGTAATAAAAAATGAAACTAAATCCGTCATCGTACGCAACACCACGCCAAATGTTCAATTAACTTACTTTAATTTAAAAGAAAATCCTTATTAACTGAAGCCTTACAAAATCTTTAATTTCCGTTGTTATTTATACATTTTAATTACATGTACATACATACGTAAGCAAGCATCACGAAAAACAACGCAATCCAAACAATAGTTTCCAACGTTTCAGGTTTTATGGAAAATTCTACATTGGGGAATTTTATTTACTAATATTGAGACGTATAAACAATCGCACATTAGAATCTTGACAAATTATAGCATAAATTTCCATTTTTGTCATGTATCCAAAAAAGCCGGAAAATTTTTTTATTTTTTTAAACATGCAGTATCAAAATATTTGATCCCACCTATTAGTAGAGTGCTATCATGAAATTATTTTCACTTCTGTGGGGGTGTCGGGGTTAAAAGCTGAAACTTGCAGGAATGAAAGGTGAGATGGCATATATTCGTAATCCGAAGGTAATCAAAAATAATCACGCGCAAAAGGGCACTATTTAAAAAAAATGAGATAATACTATTAGCAGGAAGCCCATAAAATGACGATCATTTTGATATATAATTTGAAATCATTTTTGTACGAAATGTATTTTTTTTTAATGTTTGAAAACTGAAATTTGTTAAGTCGCTTATGGGAAATCAAATTTTAAATTGCAATTATCTCGGTTCGAACTTGGCAAAAATTTTATAATATTTGACATTATTAATTTATATACGCTTCTATTTCCGAAACGAAAGACTAAATCAAAATTTTTTGTACTTGATAATAGTTGCGCATATGTGTGGAGAATTGATTAGCTGAAAAATTATAATTTTTGGTTTAATATTAAACACGATATGAAATTATTAGTAACATTTAAAATTTAAAATTTTTAATGCTCTCACTACAAAATCACAATTTCCCACTCCAAATTTGTATTGTACAGCACCGGTCATGAAAAGTGCATCGGGAATTAGTTTTTCTGAATCATTGAAAATTTGCAATTTCAATGTTTAGAATTAAATTTTGGCTTGGTTTCTTCTTTATTGGAACGTTTAACCTAAATGGTCACTTGCATTTGAAAACTACTCGTCAAAAACATTTTCTTTGTCGAGCAGTAATGGCGTAACCGATTTTTATGTTTGTTTTTACGGTATTTACAAACATTCTGACCCATACAATTACAGGATCCAATGCAACCCATATTATTTTTCTTGCAAGTACAGACCTTACTTCCGCAATCAAGAGCATAATAGAATAACTTTTTGTTTTGATTGCAGAAGTTTAAAGGAAATTATACCTTTTTGACATCCACATGAAGCTAGAACTTTTAATTCCACAGGAAAAGGTGGTAAAGTTGTTAGAATAAATTGATATAATTTATTCTATTTGCTTTATCAAATTTCCATCCATGATCTGCAACACTCGGTAATTGAAGACGAGGTTGTAAATAATTAAACCGTATTTTAGCTTGATAATGCGCTCTCAAGCTATAAAACCTTAAAGAATCTTCTGTTGGGAGTAATTTTGTAATAGAATCAGAAGATGCCAGCAGTCTTCTTATAATATTAATTGACGAAATGTCAGTATTTTTTGAATATGGTTTAATAACAATTTTCTGGATATTTATGAATATGTCTTCCAAAATTTGATGCATTCCGGCACCGCCTAAACACTCAGAATGATCTAAAATTGTTTTCTATGCTGATTTTTTCCCAATTCCTAAAAATTGACTGGTGGTAAGACAACCAGTTAATGTCGTATACTGCTACGTAAAGGATTGAAGTATTTCTTGAAATAAACTACAGTATTAGCACATCGGTATCGTTGCACTAAATTATGCATCTAGAATAACTATACCTTTTTGCAGACAGAATATGCACAAAATCCTAGTATCAGCTTCCTATTGTTTAGAACTCAATAAATAATCAGCATTTACTTCCAAATTTCCTCTCTATTCTAAAATATTTTTGAAACCTCCACTAGTTGCAAACTGTAAATTTAATTTTTCTGTGGAGTGTTTAATCAGTTGCTCAGATAGAAAATGTGTTAATTGTTTCTTATTAAATTCTGAATGAATAAATAAATTCCATTGTTGTGGAAGTGGAACATCAGTTCTCTCGATTACTCCGTCAATTCATATTTGGGGACCCCCTTTTGTGACGAGTAATATTTTTTATGAAATCTTCTTTGATGTGATCAAATACAACATCGATTCGCATGGCATTGTATTTATTTTTGACTTGGTTACTTTTACCAGTAAGCCCACGATTTGTCAAATGCAAGTGACCATTTAGGTTAAACGTTCCAATAAAGAAGAAACCAAGCCAAAATTTAATTCAAAACCTTGAAATTGCAAATTTTCAATAATTCTGAAAAACTAATACCCGATGCACTTTTCATGACCGGTGCTGTACAATACAAATTTGGAGTGGGAAATTGTGATTTTGTAGTGAGCGCATTCAAAATGTAAAATTTTAAATGTTACTAATAATTTCATATCGTGTTTAATATTAAACCAAAAATTATAATTTTTCAACTAAGGGATTCTCCACACATATGCGCAACTATTATCAAGTACAAAAAAATTTGATTTAGGCTTTCGTTTTGCAAATAGAAGCGTATATAAATAAATATTGTCAAATATTATAAAATTTTTGCCTAGTTCCAACCGAGATAATTGCAATTTAAAATTTGATTTCCCATAAGCGACTTAACAAATTTCAGTTTTCAAACATTAAAAAAAAATACATTTCGTACAAAAATGATTTCAAATTATATATCAAAATGATCGTCATTTTATGGGCTTCCTGCTAATAGTATTATCTCATTTTTTTTAAATAGCGCCCTTTTGCGCGTGATTATTTTTGATTACCTTCGGATTACGAATATATGCCATCTAACCTTTCATTCCTGCAAGTTTCAGCTTTTAACCCCGACACCCCCACAGAAATCGTTTTTAAGCGTTTTATTTTGAATCGGGCACTCTACTATATATCCTATTGGCGTATAAAATATTTACAGCAGAAAAAAGTTAATAAATAATTTCTGAGATTCGTAATTTTTACGCTGTAGATGATCAAACAATTTGTTTGGTATTATTATTATTGGTATGATACTCTCAAGTTATGCTAAATTGAAGAGCCTCTTTTAGACAGACCAGCGAGTTAGAGCAACAAAATAAAAAATCATTCTAAAGTAAATAAACTTTACAGTAATTTCACACACACATATTAATTATTAATAACATTGTGATACTTTTGTTTAACTTCATAAAAACTATACTGGCCAAACTAGTACAAACTATAAAAGATATTAATATAAAAAAAGCTCTATATTCTGTAGGAACACTTAACTTGATTGGATTAAAATGATTTTACGGTAATGTTTCCGAAAGAAAAAACTGCTTGAAAATAGTTTGGGTATAAAAATCAACACCATTACAAAAAATTTACCTGGCACATAAATCAAGTCTTAAGTACACACATAATATTAAACAATTACATGGTGACGTATAAAGCTAACGCATAATAACTCATAGGTATTTATCTGCAAAGATAAATTTACCTTTCTTATCAAATTTAATTTATGTTATAACTGTTATAAATAAGCAAACCAAAGAAACAACTTTAGAAGTTGTGTGGTATAAACCTATGTAGCTAGATACTATTTTGGTATCGGGTCTGATGTTTTAGAAATTCTTCAATTGGGTAAAATAATGAAACAGTTAACTATTATAGTATTGGCATTTGTGTTAATAAGTTTAGTGAGTGCACAAGGATATTTTCCACCTGGTGTACAATACAATCCTTTTTTTAATTCGCAAAGTCCTTACCCTAACCCGTTTATACCGGCAAAAAATTTTTCATCCTACAACCCGTTTTTTACTTTCATTAGACCACAAGTACAAAACAATACAAGCGGTTTTGGTTTCGGAAATTTTTGGAATAGAAATCCATACTTGGCCAATTACTTCAATTCGCCAAACCAATTTCGATCCCGCGCTTTGGTAGGAAATTATCCTTATTATCAATCGCAATATAACATTCCAGAGTTTTACCAATGCAACGGAAGTCACAGCCTAGCTCTTGGATTTTTAACGCCGTGGGACAGAGTTTTATTTCGCCAGGTAAAAAATTTAATTTTGATTATAAAATGTTAAGGTACAAGCCGGTTAGATTTTAGTCCAACAGTAAATTATAATGCACCGAAATTACATGCTCTATTTAAATCTAACCAATTAGACAATGGACAATTTCTATTTCTTAAATTAGAAAGAAGTAAGAGTATATTGTCATAATAGTAATTAGTAAAGGAATGTAAGTGTCAAACATCGCATTGCACGCAATAATAATTTTACCACAATACAATAAAATAATCTACTGAGCTTTCTGATTAAAAATATTGCACTCGTGGAATTCGCCGAAAAGAATTGTCGACAGTTAAAAATACCAAATGATTAATACGAGTACGAACTTTGTTTTTAAAATATAACCTAGATTCTAAGATATGGATTGTATTTTGTATAGGTAGACATGTTCCTTTTGGCCACGATCCAGTATATATACTTGGAGAGAGCCAAAAATGACTACCTGAAAATATCAGTCGAATGTTTGACAGTTCGGCTTAACTCCATATAAAACTATTATAATATTATACATATACTAGCGGACTTCTCTTTGCTTGGTTCAATTATATTCAATAAATCGGAGATGCATTATATTACGCATGAAAAGTTGTATAAGTCAAATTGTTAATTTCAATAATGTTAATTTCTTTTCCGTCATTTTTAAATTTTCGCATAAAATCAACGTTTTTATGTAAGTTTATAAAATAGGAAATACCTCTACATACCTCCAATTTAGATGGAATAACCGGAAACCGAGATATTCCTGTACTTCATTGACCAATGTTTTATCGGCAATGAAATGAGCCGACCGGAATAGTCCGGAAATAATTTTTTTCTGTTACATTGTGCAACTCGCTTTCAGTAAACTAAATAATTTATCCCGTAATTTATTATCCAGGTGTTGCAATTTTTAACATCATCAAAAGTAAACAATTAGTACTGGTAAAAATTTAAAATTTCGCGATAAGTTATATTTTACTTTATTATACAAGCAATATTGCAAACAAAATATAACTTATCGCACCGTAAATATAGTAAAACTGTCACGAAAATAATCTGATAGTAATCATAATTAACGGTTTTCGTTAATTCAAAATCAATAATTTGCAAGACGGCAATTTCTTATGCATTGCGGTAGTGATTCCTTCGTATATGTAGCTTACATTTATTTTTTCTTCTAGTCGTACGTGAAACCTGGTAGATGGTATTCAAGACGAGAAAAATATGTTTACTATCCTGGAGATTTGCCTGTGGGTTTCACACGTAATGAGACCATAACAGCCATTAGAATTCAAGATCGCCATTGCAACGGAACTGGAGGATACGCACAAGTACTACCTAATGGAGGAGTCGGATACCGTAATGTCACAATTAGATTGTATTCTGATAGTGCCGGAAAAGGTTTTAATTTCTACATACAAATATTTGGGCGTTAAATAGGCATGTCGCAATTATAATTGCCAAGAAAAAATGTCACTTTGTAATATAGTTTTAACCACTTATCCTATACACTGTACGACTTTATTATATCGATATTAAAATTTTAATTACAAACTAAAAAAAACTGTCGATTTTTAAATGGTTTTGTCATTCTTATTTTATATTAAAACAATTTAACAATCAAAAAATTGGGTTAACGCGAAGTGAATGAATGCAATAAATAAGAATAAACTTTTTTAACGTTGCAAAAAATATAAATATTTCTAAAAAACTATAATTAATAAATAAATTGAAGGAATAAATAATAATCTCTCTAACTTTCTTCTCTTTACAGGTTAAAAATAATTGTTTAGGTTTTCTAATTATTTATCACTTTTACTTTAAAAATTTAGAATATATAAATAGGTCACGACAGTGCAAGTTTCCATCGATACAGTATTAACTTTTATATTAACAGAAAGTAATAATTAGATTTAAAAAATCGATTCTTATATTTAAAGTTCCTCTAATAACATGATGCCATCTGGTTATATATTCACATATCGTTAAAACTCGATAAATGTATTACCTATATCGATGTTAAATTAGTGTAACTAGCGTTAACCTTCCGAATCAATCAATTATTGATATAAAAATTAATCGATCAAAATTGACCATTCGAAATAATTATCAAACCAATTTATTAACAATCAAATCGAATAAATTTTATGTGCCTAATGGATTTCCTTATAAAAAACAAATTATTATCGAAAATGAACTTAGGTATTTTAAATGTTTAAACTTCGAATCAGAGTAATAACTCACATTCCATAAAAAATATATAGGTAATAATTGAATGCTTAAGGTGTTTTGAAATTAAATCTTTGTACTCAAGTAATTCCTCATTCGTTTTCAAACAGTAAATGTATGTCATTTTTTATTTTACTACGTTGAAATCTATTAACAAGTACCAGCAAGTCGCGTTTTAACTCTGACAAACATTAAATAAAGAGTTTTTCATGTAGTTTAATTATAAAGCTATTAGCTAAAGTTAGGTAAAAATAGCAGTAGTATTCAAAAAGTTATAGAATGCAGCAGCTACGATCGTTCTCTATCGAATTATCATAACCACGTGTTAAATGGTTTTTCACCGGTGTGAAGATTGGCCCAATCACGTTTAGTCAAAATAACAGCCAAATCTGCACGAAATCAAAATTATTTTATTATTTGAAAGATATTATAATGTAGGTATAGAAACAAAATAATCAGGCTAGGATAATTTGATTTGACAGAACTTCAATCCACACCTTCAAAGTACTATCGCTTAAAAAACTATAAATAACAATGTCATGTCTTACTACGCTATCCAGTAATTCTTTTATTACTACTCTCTAACTTAATTCTGTTGCTTTTTATACAATAACCTAAGTATCAAATGCAGAAAATAGAGATCACAGTACGTCCGCTATCTAACCGTTAAAATAATATCATTTTTTATATTTTTGTATTATTTTTTATATAATTATGTATTAAAGTAATAAAAAAAAGTTTGAAACGAAGTCTTGAGAGAGATAACAAAAATATAAAAAATGAAAAATATTCCACATTTAATCGGAACTTCTTTACTAACGATTTGTTAATCTGGCAAATAAAATTCACTATAGTTGTTAGTTACAAAAAAAATTAATATGTGATAATATTAATTATCCAAATCCTGCATTAACATCAATAATATTCAAATATAGCAAAATTCAAATAAAGAGGAATAAATTAAGCATTATTTAGCATTATAAAAACAGATATACCGATATTTTAGAAATAATTAATGATATTCAACAGGTTTTTATAAATTATATAACTTTATAGTTTTATACAAAAAAACTCAAGTGTCTGGCATTGTAGTTTTGATTTAGATCAATATTTGATCATGTTATTATTGCATAATAATCTATATAAAAGCTAAAATCAATTAATATTGTATATTGATCGATTAAAAAATAAGAGGAGACATGAAACGCACAATAAAGATTTAATAAACATTAAGAAATGCAATATTAAATTAAAACGATTCACCTTGAAAGTATAACTAGGAAATTGCCACAACAATAATTGAGAAATCTTGTTTGACTTTGAATAAGAATAAGAGTGGTCACCACTGACAATCTTCTAGTATTTCTAATGTGACATATTAATATGTTGTTTAAGATACACGAGTTCCATTCGATATTGATAGGTATCATAACGTGATTTCATCGATTTTTATTAATAATAAAAATAATATATTATAAAAACTGAAGAAACAGATTTTACCTTGACTGAATCATCCGTTACCTTATAATAATTATTGCTAGACAGAGATCTTCCAATAATTTGTTTTTAATCTGTGAGAAAACAGCACTCGATATTGCTATCGCATATTTATGTTACATTTATCCAAATTACCTACTTATAAACTATTACATAATTTTTAAACGAATTATAAAAAAATTCCAAAAAAATATTCAAGATAAATATTAGGCATGTTCAAGTGATGACACAAAAAAATTTAATTTTATTACAGTAAAATCCTCAAACGGCTACAACACGAATATATTTTAATATCGTAAAAACTTTATTCTAAATAGTAGGTGGGGTACCTACCTAATAATTTAAATAAACGAATACGAGAGTTGAATAATGAACTAATAACAACTAATTTGCAAATTAAATAGACGATCCGTTTTGAGAAGCTTTTCAGATATCATAAAAGTATTTGTGTTTGCGCTAGACAAAAAAGTTAAAGAACCTTAGGACTAGAATATAACTTTCTGGTTTCTAAAACTTGAAGTTCAGTAACATACAAAATATTTTAACATCTTTCAAGAGTTGCTAAAATTATCTCGAGCAATGAGAAAAGTTGGCATCAATACACAAAAACTCAATTACATAGGTAGAAATGATGAAAGCATGAATAAAACGTGATGAAATATAAAAAAAAACTAAATTATCATATCAATAAGGAAGGCAAACTTAAAAGCTCCAGTTTAAAATTAGATTACTGATTTACTTCAAGAATCAGACTTAGTTCTTCTGATAAAAAAATTCAAGAAAAACATTAGAATATGTTTTTCCAGTATTCCAGAGAAAAGTACTTCGTTATTTGGCTTTAAAAAAGAAAACCTGTTATAAAGTAGTACAATAATAGTGTTACTTTCTTCGTCAAGGCTTGAGTAAGTACTATGTACATTTATAGAAAAAATTCCCTACAATACAAATTTTATAAAAGAAGCATTAACAAATCAAATAAATTTAGCTCGAGGATGAAATTGCTGTCATAAAAAGGTATATCTAAAATACGTAACATTCACAGAAAGTGCTGTTAAAGAATAAGTTAAAATGTTCACTTTTCAATGTACTATACTTAAAAAAAAACATTTATTTTAAGTCTCCTGTATCTCAAAAATTTCATTTGCTTCTGGTTGAGGACTGAACCCATATCTAGCAGGACACATCCAAATACTCCGGTTAATTTCTACTAATTTAGAAATGATTTCAATGCTTTAGATAGGCTCGTCCAACGTATTTTTCAATTTTAAGGTCGGGGTCATGTGGTCATGTATTTTTCATTTTTACCATTGCGCCGGAGTCTTGCCATGTCGAACACTCATCTTTAAAAAGATCTTGACCAATACCAAGATAATCAGAAATTTTGAACATTTTATATCATTGTACAAATAAATAACTTATTGTATATTTTAGTCTAAGGTACTGGAAAACCGCAGTAAAATGTTCCTCTTTTTCATACATCAAAAATAAATATTGAAAATTAAAAAAAAAATATTAAAATTCTAAATCCATTGAAATTTAAATTGCAAAGAAATGTAAACATCAACATGAAAAACATAAAGCCAAAGCGGACGAATGGTGTCTTGACTGTGTGAATTTCGTGAGAGACGGACCTGTATATGATAAATGTTTGGCATTTTAATTTAATTTACTTTATTCGTTTATCGATGGATAGAGACCTCATGAGAGATAGTGGGTTTAAAATTTGTTGTATTTGATTTGTTAAGTTTTGCGTTTATTTCAGAGATTTATTTTTACATTTTTTGACTGCTGTTTGCAAGTGTTTTATAGTTCTATGTTGTTTTTATATATAGTACTACACAAGTTTTTAAATTTTTTAAATGTGATAGATGCTGTATAGTTTGCCTGGTGCTATTTGTATTTTGTGATGTTGAATTTTCAGATTCTGATGAAGACTAATATAATATAAGGTCGAAACCGGTCAATTGAACATATAGTTGCATTTATTTACCCAAAACACCCACGATTTTATCCATCTTCTTATTAAAGAAATGTAACAAAAATAGGTCGATTAATCTAAAAATGATCGTCAAAAAAAAGGAAACAAAGAAACTTAAAAGTGGCAGGTATCTTATTCTTTCATCAGTTGCATGAATTATTATAATTTCCGGCTTTCGTGTTTTATTATTAATATAGTTTAAAATGTCATGTGTAGTACCTACACATTATTTACAGACGCTTCAATTAATATTACAAATACCCATATAATTTCGGCATTTAATACAATTTCACAGTGAAACAACAAAACAATACATTTTTCAATATATAATTTCTCTTTGAAAAATATAAAATGCCGCTATAATGGTATCTCGGATAGGTTGATGTGGTTAAATCAAATAAATTCTAATTTGTAATGAAAAAACATAAATAATAATAACAACAAATTACTAAATTTGACTGTACCATATATTGAAGCACCGGAACTGCGAAAATAAATTAATAACCTACATTATTAATACTTACATAAAAATTCAATGATAATAAGCTTGTGTGAATATGTAAGCAATTATTATAAAAGTAAAATTATTTGTTCTAATTAATTTTTATATTTATATTACCGCCTAATATTGTATTACTTACAATTGCAAGGCGATTAATTATATCATTAACAATTAAAGGTACACGCTCGTAAGTCATCAAGTATTGAGTAATTGTGTAAATAAAAAATATTATCTATCTAAAAGCATAACGTATCTGATAAAACGTTAATTACTTTTACTTTTTAGCATTATAGGAAATTGGAAAAATGGTAAAAAATATTTTAAATTTCCTGTTCCAAAAAGTTTGCTAAGCGATGCGATACTTAAATCTTAGTAGCATGAACTTCGCGAAGAGTATTTTTACTTTTATGTAACATTTCTATACATTATTTATGAAATAAAAAACTTTATTAAACAAAAAATATTAAAACTGAAGAAGATTTACTAAATCAACATTATACAATGACTAAAACTTTTACACAATCAATTTTATAATTTTGTACATCTCGAAAATGTATAAGATTTAATACCTCGTTTATACGATGCAGCGCAGTGAAGACCGACTGAAAAAAATTCCCAAATTTTAACATATTAATAATAAATGATATAGGATCAATACGTATATACAGTTACTTCAGAAATACAACAATACAAAAATACAATACAATATTTGAATATACAAATAAAAAATAAAACAGCAATACTTGTTTGACATTTTTTGTTGTAAATTTCATTATCTTTATTTTTGTTTATATACATTTTTCTATTTGGTTGGACTGTTTCTGAGCTACAGTGACTTAAAAAAGACTCGGTAAAATTTTTAATAAAATTAACATTGTTCTTATGGGAATTCTATTAAAATTTTTACAGAGTCTTTTTAAAGGCACTGTAGCTCAGAAACGGTGCGAGCAAATAGAAAAATGTATAGAGCATGCTCTATGTAGAGCATTTAATGTTTTTCTCAAATATTTCACAACCTAAACTACGAATCAATCGATTATTAAAAGAAAAAGATTGTTTATCTCGAAACTGAACAACCTAACTTGTTTGTAAATCAAAGAGAATTAAAAAACTTCACGTATTTTTTAAATTTGTCTATTAAGTAGATACTAAATGAAATCACCTCTCAAATCAAAGGCTTTTTAAGTTAGCCAAAAATAAAATAAATAAAATATCCATAAAATCGGCGGGACAGTTCGATCGTGTTCAGCGTCATATAAGTGAATCATAAAACCAGGTTGCAGTCTCTCTTTTGGCAGATCTCTCGTTCATCGTTGTGATGTTATTTAAAATCATGCTCAAAGTATTTACCGTATCGTGTAATTTTATACAGAAAGGCTTGAATATGTGACTTCCTAACAGAATCAATCATTGATATAAAAATAAATATTGTATAAATAAAGTAAACTTCTATGTAATTATATTTACTAATAGATAATTTTAATTGTAACAAAATTATTAGCGAAAGCGGAATTTTGTCGTCTTACAAAATATAATGAAAATATCTTTACATAACCGATACGTACACTGTTAAGCATTAAGTAATGGAAAAAAATGCTTTCCGGTGTAAAAAGAACTTAAATCATTCCAAGTGTATTTAAAAACTTTCCATGCTAATTGAGCATGGGCAACTTACTCGCGATATACGCCACCACGCGCCCTCCAACGGAACTAAAACCACCGTTGTCAAAGCGGGAATTAGTGTTCATTGGTCGACTTTATTTGTAATAGATACCCCCAAATGTTTGACTTTTTATTATTTCTTTAATAACAACATGTATAGCGGCTATTGTTCAGCTCCCCCTTGTTTATGTGCGAAAAAAAAAACCCAAAATAAATTTTTATCGTTTTCCTTAAGCCAGAAAACGCAAAGTTTATATTTAAAATAAAATTCGAAAATATTTTTTTAAATATATTACAATGTATCTATTATTATTATATAAATAAGTTACACTAATCAATTATGGACTAATCAATCGTGGACTAATCAATTTTCCTGCCAGTTAAACCATATTTTGCAGCCAATGGTAAGCCAGGTATATATATTGTCAAGACGGCATTATACTAGATTTCTCCTTTAGAAGTCATGGCAGTATAAATATTCCTGATTTGCAATTGACTGCAAAATATTGGAAAACCATTTTTAAATAAAAAGTAGATATAAAAATGCAAAAAACAAAAGATATTGCAAATTACAAAATATGTAGTATAGATAAGTTAGTCATAATTTGTTAAATGTCAACAAATCACATTAGTACCTATTGATTAAATTATATATAAATTGTATCACACCTGAATCTCGATTGCCAAAACAAAGTACGTACTATAATATTTGAGTACCTTCTGCTTTTTAATAAGTTGCTTAAATTACAAATGTATTTTTAACTACTTTTAAATATCTTTCTATATTACGAAATTTATTTAACACACGAGTAAAACATAATTCGTATACCTAAATAATATGTAATTATTTAATTCCGTGTTAATTAATAAATGTATAATACACTACTTAACCAACTAATTAATAAGTATACCTGTTATTGTATTAATTTCAAATTGAATGTAAAAATTGAAATATCTATCTACTAATAGTATGTATCAGTTCAAAGTTCATTCGGATATGATTTTTAAGTTTAATTCAAACATCATACGTGGATCCCTCTATAATAATATACCTCATTCTGATAAGATATAAAAATAAGTCAAAATCTCCAACAATAAATTTACAATATTTTACTTCTAAAATAAATAAAAAACACGTTTGATAGAAATTTAAAAAAATTCTAAAAACATAGGCGAATAATAAGATACAAGGTGTTGTTAGTCAAAAAGCCTAGTTAGTTCCACTAGGACTAGCCCAGTTCAGCCAGGGAATAAATTCTAGAGTGCAGTGGCCTGCTCGAAATAAAATAATGCCCTGGCTGGAAGCTTTGACTGACCTCAATCATGACACAAATTTTGTAAGTATATTCATTACTAGCTACCAAATACGCGAAAATATTTGTAGAACAGTGCGAGATTAAAACATCAAAGTAGGCGACATCACAAACCGCACTCTACTTCTGAAATAAACTACGCATGTATGTATGTACATGTATGTGCACAGTTTATAAATTACAACATAAATTCTAATATTAAAATCACTTCTAAATAAGAAACAAGTAGAATATTATTCATATTTTGAAAAATTAAGTTATTTTAGTCAAGATAATTCGGGAATAACATATCAGGAGGTCCTCATTAATTCCAGCTGTGCCAGCATAATAATGTTCGCAAAATGATCCCAGCACCGCTTATAAAACCTAATGTAAAGTAATTCTCAAAGGAGTAAATTTATAAATCATAACTATCGAGTTAAACGGACAAAATAAAAACTTCTACCAAACGAACAAAAACTTCAAGTATTTTTTATTGGTTTTATTAGTAAATTTCGTATAAATGTAGGAATAATTCAGTTGATATAAACAACATACTAAAAGTTCTCGTCAATCCTAGAAGATTCTTGAATATCATCAAATATACCAATTTCAATTGATCGTGGTCGTTCATCTTTAAAGTACTATAATGTTATACTGTTCATCAGTCCTGTGCCTATGCGGGCCACAGTAATGATGGGTATGCATTGCAGTATAATACTTACAAATACAAAAAATGGTAGTTGTAGAACTGCTATTTTAAGTCAGTAGTCATACATAGTACATAATATACCTATAGATTCCATTGTAACTCCCCGACTAGTATATTGTATCGTATAACGTGAAAACTCTATCTCACCTTTTCTCATTTGTATAACATCCTGTAATGTCGTCTTTTTTTTAACTAAAATGAATTACGCGTAAATAATCCCATGCAGTAATACATCGTATTAAATATTATTATTGGTTTTTGCATTATTTACTTCAGCAAAGTTTTATATTTTAAAGTGGAATTGGTAAGGAATTTTAACGTGCTGTATAAATTCATAATTTACACATACATAATTATTACATCAGTTGTCTACTTAATTAATATACTTATAATTCAAATAAAAATGCTAATTCTGATGCAGAACTCTGTTTTCAAAATAAGTAAGTATATTATTACAAAAAAATTGTTAAAAAAGTTGATTTCCGGTTGCAATATTCTGGTTATTAACAAAATTTCCCTAACCAATTAATAGGTGTAATAATAAAACTTCAACATTGATACTACCTATATGTAAGCTGCATACATTTTTAAGGATTTTTACACGCACGAATGCTCAGAGTTTAATAGGCTAATAGTAGAATAAGAAAAAAGACTTTATGAAAAGCCGGCTGGAAGCTGCGACTAAAACAGTTTTTGAATTAGACGTTCTGAAATAACACTGAACGCGGATTCTATGTACAATAAGTCGATCAATTATTTTTATTTGAACTAAAATTATTTTTTTAATTGATTTCAGTTTCACTTACTATTTTCAAAGACCAAAGAAAAGATTTTTTTAAATAACCGGAAAATTCTATGTTTAATTTTATGACGAGTTAGTATTTTTAATCAAGGAAATAGTCTTTCCTATTTTTAAAACTGGAAGGTTTTTATTTTATAAAAAGTAGCCAATTGACATTGAAGGCCTTTATTTCCTTTATGCAGGTATTTATAAAATGTAGTTCAAGTGTGAATAAATATGGAATATTTTTTTAATCAAAATTTAAATTACTTTATAAAAAAATAAACATATATAAAATATTTCCTAAAATTTAATTAAAAAGATAATATTATTAATAAATTGACTTGTATATGGCCCCTTTTCCTTTCACTTCAATTGTATAGGTTTGATTTATTTGGTTACTGTATTGAAAAATCTATATTATTTTCGGGTAACTACAGGAGCTTAACACCACATTTTTAACAAAAAGTTATTATAAAGGAACCGGAGTGAAAATCAGTTTGTTGACCTAAAGATTTAAATTTAAATTGGACGTTCGACAATTGCTATTGCTTTCAACGCCAATAAAATTCTCTTTTTTGTTTTCTAAAATAAACCTAGATTTACATTATACAAAAAAGAATTACTTATGATGCAACGATAATTTGAACCCACCAACAAGTTAGTTACAAGTTCGTTAACTATTTCTGTTTAGTTAATTAAGTGCACGCATTAAAGTAATTAACAGATGGGACAAGCCGTTTTAAATGTTTATAATATGAATTAGTGACAAAATAATGGTGTGAGACTATTATTGTTGAACAAAAGAAATTAAACACACTATATCGCATTTCAAACTACTCCTTATTTTAAAACTATTTTATAATAGCGCGAGCTTAAAATACATATTATTTACAATCTGATATTATAAACACAAGATTTTCCTTACTTCTTAAAATAAATCATTATTTAAATACTGTTTTGAAAAGGTGTTTAAACAAACTTCTTTAAGATATTGTAACATTTAAAAAAAAATTATATTTAGTTAGCAGGAAACAGCTAATTTCGGTTGCAGATTTCCACAGTCAACGTCCTTGGCCCTATTTTTTCAAATAATTTTGATGCCAAAGAATGTGACAAACTGACCAACAGACATTTTGTAAAAGGATGACTAAAAAAGTAAGTAATAGTGTCAAAAATAGCTAAATCCTCCTTCAGTGGAGAAATTCCAAGTTTCCAAAGTTGAGTTTGGTGAAAAAGTCGAACTATATTCCAAAAATTACCCATAAATAAAGTTTACACCTAAGCTGTTGCATTCCGTTCGTTCGATGGATGATTTTTATTGGTTTTAGATGTAAGAGCGCAGAAAAGTTTTTAGTAATGGTGGCTCTCCGCTTTATTGTGTAAATCCATCACAATTATAATGCCCGAAGTTGCTTGCTAAAATTCCGAATTTAAATATCGAACCGCACGGAATTTCTTGGCTCAGCCTCTAGGTCGACAAGAACATTCTAAGATTTCAATAGTTGAGGTCGCTTTATCGACATGCACTTGGAAGCTTCTAAAATGAAATGTTTTATGTTCCCTGGTTGAATTTCAAATCAATGACCCAGCGCTGGTATCGATTGCCAAAGAAAACTGAGGAAAACTAAAATTTTCACCAAGTTGCACTTTTTAATAAAAATTATTTGCTTTATAAACTGTAACCTAAACGGTGTCTCTCCAAAATTGCGTGACTGACAATTGAATTTACTTGCTCAAATTATCACATTTCGTGAAAATTCCGAACGGAACATATTTGTGGTTACTCCCGTAACACTAATTTATTATTTTTGAAGGTAAATATTAAACATGAATGTGTATCCATCAATCTCGAGTTAAATATTCAAATAATTTATACGTGTACTTAACTTTCGACTGGCAAAATATACATCTGCAGTTTACATAGTGCTAATAAATATCTGCAATAAAAATAAAGCGTCGATGATGTATATTATGTATAACATTTCAAATCTTGTGTATCATTAAACTTTTAGATACTAATAAATTGGAAAAGTTTCTAATTTTTGTTAATTATTATTAATAAAACAACGTGCAATTTTTGTTTTCAATGTTATTTATACCTATCCACTTTCAGTTTTAATAGGCCGCATTTAAATTTCCAATTAGATAATAACACTAATTATTTTGAATTAATGATTTATTTTTAATTTACCTATTATTTATCATTTATATGAGAGACGCCCAATCTGTCAATATGAATTTCAATGCTCTTTATATTACGTACCCTTCCTTTTTTTCACTTCTATTATTATGTTAAAACCATTTCTATTGCAAACAATCGGATTGAAAATGATATTAATCATTTGATTAATTGATTTTTTTTTTATCAGTTTCACAAGATATTATAATCCAACACTTAATATTTCCATTTTAATTATTATTAATAATAATAGAATAAAATAAGCTGATTTGGAGAAACAGGACTTGCCTTGAAAATAATTATTACAAACAAATTACTGACAAATTCCAATAACCAAATTTAATTTGTAAGTTGTGGACTATTATTTTCTAATGTAATTAATAGCCGTTTATTTTATTCTTGCATTTTAACAATTTATTAGCAAAATAATTAATAGCAATAAAAAATACAAATGCATACTGACTTTAATTTAAAAAAACTCTATTATATTGAATTTTTGATAAAAACTGAAATTATTAATAACATTGCTTTTAATAAAAAATTATTTGAATAGATGTTAAAAATGTTGAATAAAAACAATTAATACAGAAAATTGTTGTGTATTAAGTTTTTAGAGACATTTTAATAAAAATTAAGTGCGGCTATTTATCTACTAAATGCGGGACTGAAGGGGTCTAATGTCTGCTTTCCAGTAGGATAGTTAAATAGATAGAACTCTGATAAAGTCCTCTCTCGATTCGTACCCTTTTCATTCTTATCCTTAAAAAGTTGTAAAACGAATTGATTCGCTGTATTATTTCCATATGTTCAGGTGAATATAGATAGTACGATCTAGTAGCTCCCAAATATTATCTATGCTTTATTAATGGATCTTAAGAATTTAATTTAAAAAAGGGCCACATTGAATAGCACACGGTAGCCAGCAGACTGTATAAATTGTTGAAAAAATTACTATTTAAAAAATTATGTGATAGGTAAATTTTATTATGAAGAAATGGAGAAGATAGAAAAACGATAGAAAGTTAGATGATGGTTATAGAACGGGGCAAAACAAAACAAAATAATTTAAAGGAAATTAAAAATAAATTGGTTTGATATTAATTGGGAAAGTAATTTTTGGAAGAACTTATGTTTCATGAAGTTCATAAGAAATAAGTTTTAATGGGGCAGTATAATTTATAATATTTTGTACTGTAATAGAAATTTAATAAGAAGATTGCAACCGCATGCTGTCGATTCGATTTGTCTTAACCCATTTGAACAATCATTTAGTAAATTTGAAAGTTCAAAATGTATCATCTTAAAAAAAATATAAGAAAAAGTCTTAAGGAACATAATAGGGTTCGTGCCGATTATTATAATCTTAAAATGCACGGTGTCATGCATAGTATTGTACTATCACCACTTAAGATAATAAGACTCTCACTCAAAGTAAATCTTTACTACATCGAGAATTAAATGGAGCCTTCAAAGCTGACTTGCAGACATTAGCGTATATAAAATCCAATCAAATAATTCAATAAGTGCGACGACAATTATTTTGAAAACCACCGAGAGAAACATAGACCTTTTAGACGTAAATTTTAGAAAGAATATAGTAATAGCTTAATTACTGATAATTTTCATTAACAATTTCCAACAAATTGTGTCCTGCTGTGCTTTAGTTTGTTGCTAAACAAGATTAAGTTAGAAGATATTTGTAATTAAATCCTTAACGACAATAATACGAAATGAAGTATTATTTAAAACGATTAACGTTCGATGATGTTAAATTATTTTTAGCAAATGGTGTCACGAGACAATTAATTGATCAACAATAATAATTAATCTATTTTAACACTAGGACTATAAATAAAGAAGCAATAAAACTATATCAAGTTATAAGTAGTTAATAACTCTTGAATATAAGAAGAAAGTATTGACAAAAGATTAATCAGATCAAATAAAAAAATTTACATCAAAATGTATTGTGCAAAACGAAAAATGTAAAGTAACAAATAATGTAATCATTCATTTGGTTAATGTGCAACTTGTATGAAGATAATTAGAAGTTCTAGAAACCCACATTTGGTTAAACAATTTAGTGAGGTACCGATTTTAAAATTTTACACGTCCACAGCATACTTATTAAATAAATTTATTATTCTGTACATAAACTTTTGAATGAAAAATATACAAACGGTTGGTTGAAGTTATCAAAAGTCAATAAAGCACAGAGCAGTTTTAATTATACGTATTTATTTTCTTTAGCGAAAAATGGAAATTCGAATATATACCTGAATTTTTAGACGCTGTTTTAATTAGTAGGAAATAACAAAAGCATTGAAATAATACAAGCAAAAACAGGCCAATAGGTACATAATAATACGACTTTGAAAACCTCAAAGCTATGCTAAAAATATATATGGGGCTGGTTTCTTAATATATACCAAAAGTATAATTCGCATGTAAAAGTAGTAAAACCCTGTTTCTGCTATCTCCTAAGCCTAGAGGGGTTAAGATAAGCCAACTTGACATTATTTTGTGAATTATATGTAATCGCAATTGATTTTCGTGTAACTTCCGTTAAACGTGGTTATCAATTTCTTCAGACTTACTGGCGCAATACCAATCGAACAGTGTGTTGAAATAGTCAATCACCTGAACTGTTCGCAGTGGCAAGAATCGAAGAGTATATCACCTACATAATAAACTTATCGTTTTATTTTTATGGATTCTTGAGCAGATAATATCAGATCAAATAAATAATGCTAATGCATTCTGAGAAACAGTTTGAATTTCTCTGGCCCATACTTATAGGTATGGTTTTTACTGGATGCCTAATGAATGCAAAAACTCCGAATTGCCTTGTCGACGCTGTTGTTACTATTAAAAATGGCGACAATTTCAAGTCGCGATTGCGGTCTTTTTTTATTTGACCTCTATGTTAAATATTGATCGCTAATGGCTCACCTCCAAACTCAAGTTTAAAAAAGTAAATCAAATCATTTGGGTATCGCATTTTGAAACATTTAAAGCAAGAATTAAAAAAACGGGAGAAACGTTGCAATACAATACAAAAATTAGTCTCAATTTGTTTGAACAAGTTGTTCAAAATTACACTTTTTAGTTCTTACTTCGTTTGATAGATGGAAGATTCACATGCAAGCAGTAGATTATTGTTTCAGTGCGGCAGTATTTTTTCCCCAATATATTGTTTTTCTAAATTATTGAGATAAAATGTTGTCTTGAAAACTTCCTAGAGAATTAACGAATCGAGTCTTGTTCTTTGGAAAATTTGCCAAATAAAATGAACAAGAATCTGAAAGTTAATACATCGTCACTGCATTCGACAGGAATTTCAAACGATTTAGATCGATTGTTAATTCAAATTTTCAATTAAGCAAGATGTCAGTCCTGCATTATCGTTAAGTAGTTTCTAGAGAGCAAAAAATAAAACTGAGATTGCATTTACTAATTGATAAAAATAAATTTGCATAAAAACGAAGGGAATTTTTTTTCAAAAATAAAGACGCTATATAAATTAGGAGCTGTAAATTATGGGTGTAAGCAGATAAATCTGTTTGATAAAGTTCGATAAGTGATTTTTATTGAATCATACGCCCAATATGAAAATGCCCTTCCAATTAAGTACGGTATAATTAAGAGTTCGGAGCCAAAATTTGAGTTGCAAGTTTCTAGGTAGTAAATTATGTGCAGGTATGACAATCGCGTAAAAAATATGATACGATTTAGAGAACACTTCAGAGAGTAATTTAAAAATCAATACCTAGAGCAATGTAATAAAATAATAATTATTGCCCAATATAGATAAAAATTTGATAACCCTTTGAACATTTCGAAAATGAGGTAAGTATCCGAAATAAAATTTAAATTATAGATTTTGAAATGTTTAACTTGCAAAAGGAAGTTGGAGTTAGCAGTTAAGAAAAACCATTCCAAAACCTACACAAAAAGGGGCAAGAACCAACGTTAATTTCAAAGAACTTCAAACCTACACGGATTAACTCCAGTTAGTCACTCGTGCTAAATATATTTTCAAAGGTGTAATACTACAAAGTAATATACTATGAGTCTTCTTAATAATTGGTTAAATAAATACATATTTATAAAACTTAACAAAGAAGTTTGTAAGGTCGTTCCATTAAATACACCCTTATCTTGCATAAACAATTAATTTTTTAAAATAATTATAGACCATGTTGACAATATTATTATTATTAACATTAATAATAATAAAATGCATCAAGGCCAATAAATATGAATATAATAAATCTTAAGCAGAACAATAGACTTACATTGAACAAAGTAAATTTTCAATCCTAATATGTGTGAGAACCTTTTCCTCTTCATGATCTGTCTAACTATCCATATAGCGAAGTTTTAAAAATAAACCACTGCATAAAAGTTACTTCAATCCACACACGAAATACGTTCACACAAAACTGCGGTTCGCGCAGAAACGATTTTCTAATTTGCTACTGCTTACTACTACCACAGCTGACGACAAAAACAATACTTTCTAATTGCGACAAAACACCAAACTTCGCACTGGAATTATTTTTTTCATCGGCATTTTCATTATCGTCGTCGCACTTACTACTAAATTAATAGTTGGCCACCTCGTGAATGCATGTCAATAATCACCTCAGTATCTTATCAAAATTTACATTTAACTTTTATTCAAAATTATTTATTAACTGTCAAACGTAAATATTTTATGGAACATAAATAAAAATGATTTTCAAATGGCAAGATAATTTATATAAACATTAAAGGTTAACCTGAAAGTTGCACTTCAAATACTTCAATAATAATTGTAAATAATTTATCGATTTCTTGAGAAAAATTAAGTGTTTCGTTGTTTAGCGTCGAGTTTGAAATGTTTTTAAATTTCCCGTTTTAAAACTGCCATTCATTTAAATAACATAAATATTTAACTAATTTTGTAGCGATTTGACAGCTCGTGAATAACCCCCCCGGACGGCCAGTTAACACAGAACGTCAGTTACTAGATGGTTACTTTCACTGCCAACAACGGAATTCTAAAGTTACCAATTTCTTTAAAATTCGAACTGCGTTAAATTTCAAAAATCGCTAATTTTTATTATTCTATATTACATTTTATATTTTTGTTATATTTCATTAAAATTCTTTAGAAAACAATTTTTGTAGATACTTGTATTCTTACTTTAACTTGAGAGTACCAGTGGCGTAGCGTGGTTTCACGGGAGGGGCGTGCAGCATGCCCTGATGCCAACTCAGTGGGTGCTCCGGTGGAGTGTAGTACAAAAATTTATAGATACAATAAAAATTATTTTAGAATTTGAAAGATGATCAACCTAAATTTTGGCGAAGCTTTTTTGTGTTTTTGGAGGATTTTAACCTCAAGATCAATCCAAAGAAAAAAACAATATAAACACCACCACACAAGCAAACACACTGTTACAAAAATCCACCGATTAAACCCGTGCATGGATAAACGTCGCAAAATTTCCCCTTCCGATATTCTTACCCAATTAGAAAGTACCTCCGCTATGGTCCAAACAGGTAAAAGTGGAAATCTTCTCATCACATCTGTATACAATTCTCCAGACAAAAAATAATTCCCCAGGAAATTGAGACTCTAGTAGAACACCAAGACGCAGGGCCGCAGCTAGGGGGGGGGCATCGTGGGGCAATGCCTTACCTTTAAAAAACCATAAACTTTACCTTCTTTATATTCTAATGACGACAATCGATTGACCAGATACAGAGCAAGTAAATTTTTTACTTTCGCTCTACTTGTAACCACCACTGCCCTACTTTAAGTTCAACGCTAGCCACGGCCCTGCCAAGACGTTCAGATTATCGCAACAGGGGATCTAAACGCTAAACACCCGGCCTGGAACGGTCGAAAAATGAACCGAGCGGATCGTATTCTACATAAACTATCCAACGATTTCAATTTCAAGAACTTCAATCACAACCCCGTTTTCCTCCAATCAGGAGAAGACAGCTCCAATATAATACTCCTCTCCCAAAACAAAAGTATCTAAACGACGCGACGCCGCCCTTAAACATGCCACAACCGCAGCACCCACCCATGACACCCCGAGATCGTCTCTCCCACGATATCGAAAACCTGATGCGTCTCAAAATTCAGGCAAGAAGATGAGCCTAATGTACCTGCCACTACGTTGGCAGGAGGAAGCAAAATAATCTTGCCACCGAGGTAAAGCACCAAATTATCATCTACAAACAGGCTAGCTGGGACGACAAGATGAAGAATCTTTGCTTCAAAAATTCTTCAGCTTTGCAGTTGGTCAAATCCTTCAAACAAAAGAAAACCCCCCCCTCCCACTCTCAGTAGCGAAAACAAAGCGAAGGCCTTCGCACTAAACCTTGTCGATCAATTCAGACCCAACATCATATAAATACAGACCACGACCTTACAAACAGAATCGATACAGAGATCCTAATATTTGATCTGATACAACCCATCCCTCTCTAATCCCGGTTAACGAAAATCAGGGCTAAAAACCGAACGACTCCCGACCACCACCCTAAAAATGTTTGACACAGTGATCCCCTGGACAGACACCACCAAATATCTGGGGGTGATCCTGGACAGGGAACTCCGTAAGAATGCCCATATCAAAACCACAAACAGGAAGACAAGAGGAGCAACGGTCGCGCTATACCCCCGTTTAAACCAAAATAGCAAATTATCAACAGAAAACCGATTGCCGTTAGAAGAGCTATGAAGGCCTAGCCCTAGTTCATAAGACCCAGACAGCACACTATATCCATTAGACATCTATAGGATATCCATATATCCACTGAATGTCCACTCCATGATAGATACCTAATAGATATCTAAGGGATATCTCTTGTGGATATGCAAAGAAATTGTATTACGTAAAATTAATTTAAAATTTTTTTAAGAACCATATTATATTGCACCATAGGCTACCTGCAAGTTATTCGTCGAAATAAATGAAAATATCTTAATTTTTAAATAGATTTGTATTGGATATCCAGTGGATATCTAAAAATGTGTTATGTATATCCACTTTAACAGACACAGTGCAACAGGGTTTGTGTGTTACAGCGTCTGCGTGCTACTTTGTACAGGCGCACTAAACTAATGCCACTGAATACCACATTGTTTCACTAATATCACATGTAACGGCTGCCATTTGTTATTTTTCATCAATTTTTGTGTTTCTAACGTGTTCTAGTGGGTGTTTTTTTTTATTAGTGCTGCTAAACTTCCTATATTATGTAAGTATCCATTTAGTTAAGGTAGTTCTTATGTTATTCACTAATGATTGTAATGTAACATACATGTGGGGCTACCATCCGTCCGGGATTCCCCGGATTTATCGTAGCGTGTAGGGCGTCCGGACACTATTTGTATTAGAGGAAATCCGTTTAATTGAATAATGATATTTTTATTTAAATTTTTTTTTCAAGAGCGTCCTGGTAAAATTTTTTAATTCACTCAAATGTTCGGTTTTTTTTTAAGTTTTTGTCCGGGGTCCGTAATTTAGGTGATGGCAGGCCTACATACAGGGCATGGTTTGTATTTATAAGCGAAGTGATATATCTACCTACGCATTTCTTCTTACAGAGAATGTCATTCCGAAAAAGAAAATCTATTCTCGATATAAGCGAAAGACATTTACGTCGTTTAATTAAAAATGTGTAATAATACCTAAGTTGTTAATTTAATTTTGTTTTTTATAAAAATTGTTTCTAGATTTTCAATTGCCACATTATAATGGGTAAACACTGGTGCGTTGTGGAGTTTACGGATGGAGTTCAAATTGTTCCTCAACTTTGGATAGAAGGAGATAAATGTTACTGGCCCACAAATTTTAACAAAAATTCAAATTCCCAAAAATTGTACGAAAAGGCAGTGAGGGAATACAAAAAACCGGAATCGACATGGCCTTTGCACACCCTCAGAATTTTAGGGGTTTATGGTAAATTAAAATTATAACAATCGAAGGTGAAATAACTAACTCTTAAACTATATTATTTCTAGATTCGTACGACTTGGCTCTGCCCAAGTTAAAACTGGCTGAGGTTCAGTCAGACCTGAATACAGATAGTGAAGAAATGTCTAAGAAAAATCGTTCTTCACGAAAAAAGATTCCTCTGTCAAGCGACGAAGAGGAGGAGTTCGAGGAGGAGTTGTCGGGAATTAAACCTTTTCCTAAAATACCTGCAGATAACCAACATCTTGAGAAAAAAAAAAAACTTTATGGTCATGTTGAGAATCGATCATTAGAATCACCAAGTACATCAGATGGTACAGCAGTTGAACCTACCGTAGAATGTTGTACACATTGCCGCAATTTTGACAAAGGTAGCCATCACAATTTATTTTGTCCATATATATTTGCTAAGGTTTATGTTTATTTCAGAATACAAAATGAAAACACAAAGGGATATAAAGGAGATAAAAGCCCAGGTAAAACTGATTTTGGACGCGCTGAGAAACCCAAACCAGAGACCAGGGGTCTTAATTGATGCAAGTCAACATTATCAAGCCATCAATGCAGAGTAGTATGAGGGGAAACTTCCAATGAAAAGTGAAGCCGATGTTGGCACATGGGAAACACTTTTAAGTGCACAGGATGAGCAAAAGAAAATGGTAGGTAATCGATTCTAAACTTCTGCAGTGATGTTAAATTTATATTATTTACAGATAACATTTCTTGCACGAATTGGAGGGAATGAGATAAACAGCATTGTTAAGAACATGTTAAGAAAACTATTCGCTGACTCTGTCGCCTGTTTGTACAACTGGGAGGGAAAGAAGTCCAAAAAAATGTTTTCTGGTCTGATTTTATCGAATTGTATTAAAAGTACGTTTAGTAGATATACCTATCTGATTTAAGTAATCTGTTTGTAGTTTTTGCTGCCACTTATGTGTTTTGTTTATCATTGCAGAAGCAGCAGTACTTAGTCCAAATGGAACTAATAAAACCTTTACCGAACAGGATATTGTAACAGCAATAAAAAATTGGCTAAGGCATGCTTCGGCTAGATTAAACAACAATAAGTAAGTGTTAAATTTAACCTCTTATTGAAAGTTTTGTTTTTTCGTGTTAAATAGTAGATACACTCTTTAATTTCCACATTTACAAACGTAATCTGAAAGTAATATAAATATATTATGTATACTATGTATAAAATTTATTTAAAAGTCTTTTAGTATTTATAACGGTCAATGATTAATTCAACTTCTTTATACTCTAATAATATATATTATATCTTAAATATATTTCTAATATTCTTATTTTTTACAGAAAGAACAAGGAAAACGTAGAGGACGATGAAGTGTTATAAGTATAAATTTCTGTGTCTGCATATGTAAAAAGTTAATAAAGTTTTATTACTACAATCTATTTTTATTTATTCCAAACCTATCCTATATCATATCCACTGGATATCATATAGATATCCAAATGTCCGCCCTATATCCAGGACATTTTGGATATCCATGCGATATCTATAAATTGATATGCATAGGATATAGGTATGGATATCCTATGTATATCTACAATGTCCTGGATATAGAACGGACATTTGGATATCTATAGGATATCCAGCTGATATCCAGTGGTTATATTGAATGTCCACAGTGGATATCCATTGGATAGCTAATAGATATTGTGTGCTGTCTGGGGAAATGCCCAACTGTAGAAAGACCTTAAAATGGAGTCTATCGAGGAATTTATCCGCCATACAGTGGAGAAATTCTACAACTTGGGAACCTCCGACAACCCACGAATCCGAGAGATTGAGAATTACCATCTCGAAGATTTTCTGCGGTACATAAAGTTGATCCTGCAACCACAAGCACCCAAACACCCGATCTTGGACTTAAAGATTCCGTCTTTCTAGATTCGTAATTTTTGAGTTAGAGGCTTCATATCACAGATGTTTTTATTGAGTGGCCGCTAAAATATTCACTGTCTAAGTAGATCCGCTATTTTATAACCGAGTCTAAGCATTTTGGGTGTACCACAGCTCAACTCGGCTCCGCAGTTCTACGCGTGCCGAGCTTTTTACGCTGTCGCGTGTTTTGATGGCCGAACTTGTAGCCATCGATTGGAAGTTGCCCTGATGGGGTTCAGGTCAGGAACCTAATCTCTTATCGTGGGTGCATTTTTGGGAGAAGGAGGTGAAAAGATTGAGGTTAAGGTTGAAGTGCTCGCGTATTTTCTAATGGGCGTTTGATATTGTCCTTCGTTCATTTTACAGTTTTCGAATATAACCGGCGGTTGCAAATTTAAATGGGGCCTATAGAGTTACCCCATCCGGAGCAACTGTGGCTTGCCCTCTTTGGTCTAGCTAGCTGAGGTTGTATTTTCTTGTGTTTCCCCGATTTTGTCACTTTCGTCATCCGGTCTGAAAAAAGTTATATTACTCTTGCGACGGGGGGGGGGGGGCTTGCTAGATTATTTCGGGACTCTTGAACCGCACATTGTCGTGGACGGTAGTGACCCCGCTTTCTGATTATGTATTGTATTATATAGTGAGAACAATCAAATCCTTCAGAATACGCCGGATGGGACCTGTGATGAGATTTCAACGCTGGCGCTGGTACGAATATTCAGATGAAGACTCACGGAGTATAGTACCAGAGGAAGACCTAAAATAAGATGGTAGGACCAGGTAGCCGAAGCTGAAGGTTGAGAGATGAAGAACAAAGAAGCACAATAGACAAACCTAGAGAAGAATAATACGGTTAGAGGCAAAAACAGACACAAAAGGCTATAAGAATGAATTGCAAAGATAATGGGAACAAATCCACCCCATCAAATTGATATATAAATCTCTTCTCTTAGGATATACGACATAGTAATATGTATTTGGGAGTCTAATTTTGAATTTTTGTGATCAAAAACTTATAAAATTTTGAAAAATTTGCAACAATTTCACATTTAAAAATAAATTTTGAACAAATCGTTTTGATAACAATGAGCTGATAAAAAGGTACCTACTGTTTATTCGATTGTTTGCCAGGTATTTCACTTCTTCTCTTGCATAGAGAAAGTCTGCTTTTTTCGTAGAATAAAACTATTAAAAATAACTCGTATGGGTTTTTCCGCATTTTGTATTACTCAATTTTTTTTTTTTTACTAAATCACAATATCATCAAAGTACTTATTATTAAGTGAAAACACAACTTAAGGTGGATACCAAACAACGGGTAGACATTATTTATTCAATAATCACAGTTCACAGAAAACAATTTAATTTAAAAAAGTGTACAGTATTTATTTGCTACTAAATTTACAATAATTTAAATTGTACTACAAACACAAACCTTGAATAATTACCGTGACATAATTTTTATAACAATAAATTTTTTATTTCCACGCTTGTTTTAGGGCTTTTCTCGACGCCAAATGTTTGGTAACATAAGAAGCCACAGTAAGGCCAATCAATACCACAGCTATTAACCAATGATCAAAATCCTCTTTCAATAAATCAAATGTTTTGGATGGGGTCACCCGTGTGTAGTATAAATCTAAACCATGCACCAATACTAGACAAGTGCTTTCCAAACGTGCTGGAGAAACTTGAATACCTTTGACACGTGCCAAACTATGATTATAATTAATCGTAGCCTCTGCAGGTAAGGGCAGTTCGGGTAAATATGGAATGTAACCTTCTTCAGGATTAACTGGTCCCTGGGCATTTCTGGGTTCTAAAAACGCCCAAGGTATTTCTGTCACAGCACCGTTGCTTAAAGCAACAAGAATGTGCTTATTGGTAATTCCACGTTCCGTCAAAGTGCTTTGTATCACCAACGGAGTTGCTGGAAAAATGTACGCCTGCATTTCCGGATGTGGTAATTGACTCACAGAATGTGAACTGAAAGCGGTGCTGTTGCTTTGAACTGATCCTTCATATAATTCAACTGTTGCCAATTCCACACGCCTAAATCTTTCATTGTAATATGAATACACCAACCAATTTTCAGAATGTACCAATTGAACAGGTTTACTTGCACGTTTATGAATCGCGGAAAATACTATTAAACCGGTTACTCCGTCAATTAAATATACACTCAACACGTGTTTATGAATTGGATCATCATTTAGGGTCGCTACTGCCAACAAATTAGGATTCACGTACTTGTATAAGACGGAGCGATCAGCTAAAACACGTCCTTGAGAGTGTACTTTCTCTATACTCGGACGGACACCTAAAGCTATTAATTCTGCTTGTCCTAAATTGACATTCCAAGTTGGAGAAACTTTTAACTTCTCGTTATTACTAGAAGCCAAATTATAACCACGCAGAGATGGAGTTTTATCGTTAGCTGTATACAAGAACGTCGAACTTAGGTGATTTAAAAGTACGGATTTCGCACTCGCAGGATACAAGTGAACATAACTATCTTCGGACAAAACCAACAAACCTCTTAAATGTTCTTCGTCTTCATTGGGTAACAACATAGCTTGATCAACGTGATAAGTTAATCGCTCCAGTTTGCTATATTCCTCTCCAGTAATGGGGTCAAATGTAAAAATAACACCATTATCGGTCAATTTGTCTTTCATTAAAATTGAGCATTGTGGGGGTAAAGGCGAATATCGAGCAGTTCTTTGAACAAACAACAGCATGGTTTCCTTTCCCAAGCTTTTAAATGGTTTAACATTTGAAAAAAAGCGTGTCCAAATGATGTCACCGGATAAACTGTCAAGACCATACAACTTTCCCACCTTCGTAGCAATTACAATAATTTTGTGTAAACCGAATTCGTCTCTTACTAAATTATTTTTAAAAGTGTTTTGTTGTCCACTTAGAAATAGTGAAATTTGCTTAAATTGACTGGTTAAACGATGGTACAATAAGCCAACTATGTCGTTAGAAGCCGAATCAAATTCATGTTCTATGGATGCGTCGGCCTCTGATACTGGTAATTCCAAAAATTCAGCACCAACCACGCTACTCAACGCCTCTTCTCGAGTCCACAACACTTTTCCTGTAGGTAATTGAAGTAACGATAAAGCGTTGTCGTTTGCTCTAAATAATACTCGACAAGAAGTTCCACGACAAATGGCACTTACGACATTCACATTAATATCGCCAACTTTTTTATAATCTACTGGTACAGTATTTTCACTACCGTCTTCTAAATCAACCGAACGAAACAGTAATTTTTGTGAGTCACCATCATCATTGCCAAATTGAAATGCAAGCTGCCTTTGTTCGTTATTCACTACAGTTAATTGCGGAGATAAAGAATACGGATAAGAGCGAGGCAAATCAGGTTGAAGTTTTATATAACGTGCAACGGAATTGCGCACTAACAACACAGCTGTTTCTGAAGAGTACACAGGTTTAATTTCCACTTTCCCGCTAGTGCTGCCAATCAACGACTGAATTTTATGTACGTAAACTTTATTATTTTCCGAAAATAAATCAATATAATACAGTTGCCCACTATCATCGTCACTCGATATGCATGACCAATAAACTCCCGCAACTACACACTTGGATAAATCTTTCAACCAAGGAGTTGATACCTTGCTAGTTTTACCATTATTACGACCACTTCGGTAATCATAAAAGGTCACTTCCAAATGTGAATTAAGAACGGGTACAATGTGCACAATTTTTTCATTATAGTACACCCACCGATTGGGTAGATCTTTTTCGGTGATCAACGTCCATTCCCATAAAATATTTCCAGAATTTACATCCCATCCTCGAACAAACCAAGTTGCGTTGTCACCCGAAACAGTGATGACTTCACGATCGACACTCAACAATTCAATATGATTAGTTTCGGAATCTTCGAGAACCTGTCGCCAAGCTATCTGTCCATTTTTTAAATGCAATGAAGCTAAAACATTTTCGTCAGTCGCGACCACGACTCTCTTCACCGAATCGAAACTACCATATTTGACATTTCCAATATAACTCTGTTTCCAATCAAACTTTCCTATTTGATCTTCATATAAACTTAACACTACATTAAAAACTGAAAATAAATATAGAAAGAAGTATAAAATCAATTTAAAGGATGCCATTTCCGCGACATAACCAATAATTACAATATTTTTAGGTTATTTTATGTCACTAATATGACAAATCGATTGTAGGTGATTTACCAGTGGCGGATCAGGATTTTTTTTAGAATAAGTTAAATTATTTGGAATGAGAGCGTTTGAGCGTTGAATCAGTTAGAAATATGTCTTTTTTATAAACAAAAAATTTGTTAATCAAAAATAATTATAATTAAAAATAATTAGTCGTTTTAAATCTCCAATAGATAAAAAATTAGGACCATAAAATATTTTGAGCGGGGTGGAGGGCCAGTTGTATAACAATAGATCAACCTTGGATCAGAGTTAAGCCCCATTCTGGTAGGACTCAATGAACTGGAGCCTATGTAAACTGATCGACTGAGTTACGCCACTGTTGAAAATTGTGTTGTATGTATAATACCCATTATATAGTTTAATATTAATTTTGTCATTTTATTGAACACGTCTTCTGTGATCGCCTTTATCTATGACACTTGACATTTCTGAACCAATTTCAAAGGTTCTTCGTTTATTACTTAGAAATTTTTAATGTGTTGGCATTGATTATTATATTAATTGTGCCAATACAGTTATTTTAAATCACATTTTAAAATTTTTAATATTTATTGTTGTTAAAGTGCAATGGCCAGTCCGAGAACTAGACGTGTTTTACAACAACTTAAACCATTAAATGAAAATGATGTATGTTCATTTGAATATCCAGTTTAAAATAAAGTAAAAGTTATTAATTGTTAATTTTTAGAAATGTTTCGAATGCGGCGCCCACAATCCCCAGTGGGTGTCCGTAACATATGGCATATGGATATGCCTGGAGTGCTCGGGAAAACACAGAGGATTGGGTGTACATTTATCATTTGTGCGCTCGGTTACTATGGACAAATGGAAAGATATTGAATTGGAAAAGATGAAATGTGGAGGCAATTCTAATGCTAGAATATTTTTCGAAGCACAAGATGATTGGGACGATAAAATGTCTATACAACAAAAATATAATACTAAAGCTGCCGCTCTTTATAGAGATAAGGTATATTTATTTTGTGACAGCAATAATGTTAATAATAATAATATGTTGTTATATTATATAGATCTCTACGTTAGCTCAAGGAAAAGAATGGGACAAAAAGAAATCACCAGCACAAAATTATGCCGGTTCTCTGAGTTCTAATGGTTACCATAATATGAGTAACAATTATTCCTCCTCCAACATAAGTTCCTCCCAATCTTATGGAACCGATAGTTACCAAAGTAATTCCACTTATCAAAATAGTAATAGTTATCAAAGTTATAATAGTCCCGAATTTAAAGATCAAAAAGAAGCTTTTTTTAATAAAGTGCAAGCTGATAATGCTTCCAGAAGAGAGTAGGTGGATTTGTATTACAAAATAATTTATTTTACCAATTTTGATTTTAGCGATGTACCACCATGTCAAGGAGGTAAATACACTGGATTTGGGTATACACGTGAAGCACCACCGAGGAGCCAGTCTCAAGAATTATTTGACACTACTTTATCATCTTTAGCCAATGTAAGATTTTAAAACAATTAAAAGACAATAAAAGTAAAATATACTTTTTAGGGTTGGTCTATATTTTCCAATACTGCCAGTAAAGTTGCAACTAAAGCCTCGGAAAATGCAATTAAGTATGGTGGTCTGGCTACTCAAAAAGTTGCTGATATTAGTTACCAAGTAGGAGAGAAGGTATATAATTTCAATTCAAATTTTGATAAAGTTTCAAAAAGGTGCTGATATTAGTTACCAAGTAGGAGAGAATATATTATTATAGTTAAATTATAGCTATGATTTTTTTTTAATTTTGAGTTTTAAAACTTACGTTTTGTTTTAAGACCCAAATTTCACAATAAAATTTTATAGCATTAAAATTTAATGGGAGAACTCACTTAAAACTAATTTTGACTGGTTCGTTTGCCTCAGAATCTCCCAGTAAATTTAAAAGCTAGATTAAATCTTGTTATGAAATCGGCAGTAAGTTATCGTTTATTTAAATGTTCATTCAGTCGTTTTAAGTTTTTCTTTTTATTTATTTAAAATATGTTTTTATTTTGTTAGGTAAAAGAAGGTACATTATTGGAAGGTGTAGGGACACAAGTCGTGACTTTAACAAATAAGGTATAGTTGTAAAATTATTCGACAATTTTCAGTTGAAAGGAAATGGTTGCATTATCGTTGGCTTAAAAAATATTTTAATGCAACGAAAATTGTAAAGCTGCTGTCAACGAATTTTCAAGTACACATTTTAAATGAAATTTTTCTTTTTAGATGGGCGAATTTAGTAGAAAAGGTTGGCACGAAGTTACGGGAAATAACAGCAGTCGATCTAATTCCGATTATAACACGGGAGGTTACGGTCAAGTTGGAGGAGATAATTACCAATCACCTGGTGAAAAGTCATCTCTGGTTAATAGCGGCAGTGGTTCTGCAAAGGGTGATGAAGATTGGAGTTGGACAAGTCAGCAGGGTTCCAAGTAAGTTATTTATTGAAAGTTGTCGATTATTGGTATTTTAAAATTTGGTGTTAGGGTTTCTAGCCCAAAAATGCCAAATCGAAACTGGGATGGAAGTTGGAATAATTATCAATCAGAATCTCAGGGCTATCAGTCCGAAAGTTTTGATTATCAGTCAAATTCGATAGATCAAATGAATAATTTAAAAATATCTTCTCCAACTGAAAAGCGTAGCAGCAAAAAGGATAAGAAGAACAAAGAAGCTCCGAAAAAGGCAAACTGGGATGATAAGTGGGGCGATGATGAGCTATGGGAAAGTTTAAATAAATAACTTTATCTATTTTAAATAAATTGAGAAAACGGATTTAGAACAATTTTACTTCATTTTATCAAAACTGAAAAGAAACATTTTTTGATGTTACTGCAACTGAGATAAACCTTTGGTTACTAGTTAAATTTTTTTACAATTTTTGTAATAAATTAAAAAGTCGATATTATTTTATGCCTTAAAAAGAATTGCATTCAATGCTTATTTTAAAAATTGTACATTTAAATTTTGGCTTTAAAAAATGTAATATGAATTACAATTTAAATATTAACAAATATTTTTTCATCTTCAATTATAAATTAATTTTAGATAAGCAAATAAAATATTCTTGTTAATTGTATACATTTTCATGAATATTATGAATTTTAATTATTATAATATTATGCAGAATATTGTAAGACATGGTGTTAGTAATTTTTATGTATGTTTATACAATTTTACATTTCTGTGGTCACAAGCAATCGGGGATTAACTGGACTTACTTTCAAAGGACTTGTTTTATAAAATTGAACTCATAATAAAGAATTACAAACTCAGATAACGTTATCAGAAAGATGAAATGCGTTATTGCACGTGATCACAGATTTATTATGTTGTTGATAGTAGTTTACAAACATAGCCAATTTTATGTGAATCACGATTACTTTTAAATAGATAAAACAATCTTAATTGTAAATTCAAAAAATATCCATCTACATATTTCATGCATCTCTAATTTTATAGCAACACAGTATTTATTAACTTATTCATGTTGGTGTATAATGCTATATAAAAATTGACAAATAAAAAAATATTAATTGTTTCTCTTTTTTTTAAATTTGTACCACCAATCACAATGATTACTGAATTTTAAGGGTAAAAAGGCAAATACGAAGGGTTTAATTGCTTCAATGATGGTTAAAAACAAAAAGAATTTACTTATCGTGCATTTATTTACAGATATACACCTAAGTACATAGATAATTAAAGTAACATTAGCATTTGTATAAAACAGGAAAAGGCCTACATTATAAATATTATGCTACATATGAAGCCTATAATTTTTGTTCATGGACAACGATTTGACAACACAACAAAAGATTATTACTTGAGTAACACTTAATAAACTATTAAAGAACCAACAAAATTATTTAACTTTGCAATAGTTATTATTACTTTGGAATAGCACTTAAATTTGTAATTAAGGTAATCCAATCGAAAATTTTCGATCTTACGTGCTCTATATGAAAAATTAGATTTTTCGTTAATAGAATTTTTTAAGTAATATGTTTTTATTCTTATAGTTTTAATTTTCGTATTAGAACTGAGCTGTAAAACAAAAACTACAAGAATAAATTATCAGAAGATATCAGGCTTTCACTAGGATTTTTAAATCTTAAAATTGCAAATTGGCATAAGTAATTAATTCTAATTACGTTTTTATTTGTTTACAAAGCTGCATTCTTATTAAGAAGGCAGGTACAGTGTTTACCTAGAGATTTGGCAAATTAAGATCAAACTTGTTTACCTAAGCAGCGAAATTTTGCATACATTTTATTTTGTAAAATGTAGTTTGACTTATAATTACAAAAGCTCAAAGGCGTTTAAATGTAAAACCGGGCAACACTATGACTCAAGAATTTGAGCTACTACAAAATAACTCGTTGGAAATCCACGTGCTCTTTAGGTAATGTTTATATACTTCATTTGATCGATAAATATTTTGAGGAATTCAAGCTTGCACACAAATAAATAATATTTTTATTTGAAAACTTGCAAAGGTTAGAAAAAAAGATTATAAAAAAAGATTATAAAAATGTGCTACCTCAGTAAGTGCTGTATTATGTAGGTTTTCAGCTACAAACCAATTTAAAACTGTCATTTGTAATTGCATTTTTTAAAACTAAATCTTGTCTGCAGATGCTTGGAAAACTAAACTACTTAGCACTTGCATAAAAATAAAATGCCATTTTATGACTACATAGAGCACACAGTAGTAAATCTTTTTTATTGTAGTTTTGAAGTGCCTTCGTATTAAACTTGGGAATTTTTAATTAAATATGATACATGAAAATATCACCGACACATTATCCTTTTTTAATTTTAAATTGTGATAGCCTTAGGTGTAAGTTGCTGGTGATAAACAAAACGTTAAAAAGTTTTGCTACAACTAAAAAGATTTTAAAATAAATAAAGTAAAAAATTATCAAAAAGAAGGTATCACAAGTATTACCGTCCATCTACTCCTGTTAAAAATCATATCAATCTATCTATTTCACTCTCGTGTCGAGGTGTGGCTAGTAAGAAAGAGACTGCATCAATAAGTTACAAACTAATTTCCAGGGGACAAATATAATAAGAATAATAATTTTGCTTTCCAGCAAGTGAACCTAATTTTACAGAAAATATTATTCTTATGGTGAGTGAGCTCAACTCGTCATTTCCTTAATAATTCAGTGAAGTAATTCAGGAGTAGCCCCTCATGATCTTCTGCTAAGAAGTGAAATTGCCAATTACATATGCACACAAAAGCGTTTGAACATTAGCATGGATTGTTTTTCTACCCTTTGTAAACACTAGAAGTTGCGATATCATTGAAATAATATTTCCATTTCCGTTGGATGCAAAGTATACTTTGAAATAGATGTAAAAAAAAAATATGAAAGTATCAGTCTCAATATTAAATAGCCAACCTTGAATTTTTTATGCATTTAAATCTGAATTATTTTGAAATACCTCACAAAGACATTAGCACAATTCAACCTATTACAAGATTGTTTTAGATATTTGAATAAAAATTTGAAGCAATTTTCATTGTCTAGTTATAACAGCAATTGCAATTTTTAACCAATTAGAAGTGAATATGAAAATTTGGTGACGTTTATAAATTTTCAATCAAAAATAAAAAGATTCTGTAAATCAAGTTATTTAAAATAAAAATTTAATAGTTTAAAAAGGCAATCTTTGCCATGTAAAATATAGGAATAATAAAATAATATGGATATGTTTTAGTAATTCAGAATCCATGCACATTGTGTTAAACTACAGCCTAAAAGAATCAACAATAGGAATGTAGTAAATATTATTAACAAAATGTTTTTTTAACAAAGTCCACCTTCGAACTCTTCATCACTGCCATCTTTTATACTCGACGGTGCTTTACTATCACCTTGCTCGCCTCCAACATCCTAACAATTATTTTTAAGTTAAAGATTAGTCACTAAATAATGTTAAAACTTACTTCAGCAGAAACTTCAGATTGTACACTGGGTGACACATAAGAGGGTGCTGCATTCTCACGAACAGTGGCTTTGGGTGCTGGTGGAATGCCTTCCGGTAGTGGTAAATCGCGTGCCAATATAGAATATTCTACATCCATGTGTTTTATAAAGGGAGTGTTTAATGCCTTCTTTGCCATGTCTGCATCTTCTTCATCAAATGCTTGTAACAACATTTCTAAAACTTGAATCTCTGGAGGATCACAATAATTACCTATAAAAAGAAATTATTACGTCAACGATAAGAAATCTATTTTTCTAATAATTAAATTACCCCATTCTTTAAATGCCTTTTCTGCAGCAACCACGTCACCACGAGCTAACTGAACTAAAACTAATGCTACAGCTAGACGACCGGTAGCTTGATAAGCTTCATTTTGTTGAAGTAAACCAATTTCTCTTCTAATTGAATCGGCTGCCAAATCAAACCTAAAATTGAATTTACCATTATTTATTACTGCTTACATCGATTACAATATCATATGTTTCAAGTTTGATAAGAATAAGAAAAATATACGAGTTATTGGTGAAATTATATAAAAACTTACTGTTTTAATTTAACATAAATCCTGGACACTTTGCTTATGTATTCTGCGGATTGCCTTGAACTATCCTGAATCTATTTAAAAAATAATAATTATATTACAATGAAAGGTAATAAATTTGGTTTTGGCAAGAATTTATTACCAACAAATAGTAGTTGTTTTAGCTGTAAAGAACAGCAGTTATTATAACAGATCCACTAATTTGAATTATGTATAATTAGAAAAATTTGTATAAAGTCTGCTTATGGTGAACTCTTTCATAGCAGTCATTGGAATGATATTTGCTTAAACTACTCCTTTAAATGTACAGGTAGCTTGGTTTAATGAAAATGATTTGGAACTTTGGATGTAGAATCCAGCAGTTCAAACTGCCATGGTTTAAATTTCACGTTCCCACTTTCACATCCTAAACATGTATAATATGTAGGAAACAGATACAAAATCCATATATTACAGAAGTTGACCAACATTTTACAAAAAGTGAAACGTGGAACTTAGAGAATTAGAAAGCATTATGCTGTTGTGACTGAATGTCAATAATGTTTATACAGTGACTCACATAAGAACTCAGGCAGTCCTATGTTAACAATGTAAATTGACCATTTTGAATCCGTTTTTTGTCATATTAAAATCGATTTTACAGCAAGACATTTTTTGTTGACAATTTCATTGCCTTCAATTTTGTTTCTATACATTTTTCTATTTTGTTGCGCCGCTTCTGACTGAGGGTGACTTAAACATGACTCTGTAAAATGAAAAAAATATTGTCGTCTATATCTCGGAAACGGTGCGACAAAATATAAAAATGTATATGAAAAAAAAAATGTAGAGAATTATATTTACAAGAAAGAGATGCCTATTCATTTTTTTATTTCGTTGCACCGTTTCCGAGATATAGACGACTATATTTTTTTGCATTTTACAGAGTTATGTTTAAGTCGCTCTCAGTAAGAAACGGCGCGACAAAATAGAAAAATGTATAGAAACAAAATTGAAGCCAATGAAATTTTCAACAAAAAATTTCTAAAATGTTTTGCTGTAAAATTTATTTTAATATGAAAAAAAAAACGGATTCAAAATGATCAATTTACATTGTTAACATAGGATTGCCCGAGTTCTTATGTGAGTCACTGTACATATGCATTATATTATGAAGTCTTGAGGTTACCGATGCCACCCGACATAAATATTATTGAATTTCTGAACGACTTAACGTAATAATGAAAACAATGAAAGAAGTTTAATTGATAAGGGTGCCAACAAAGCTATTCTCACAATTTTTAAATGAACTAGAAAAAACAGAGAAAGTTGTGGTCATTGACAGAAGTGTGGTTTCTGGTAAATCCCACAGTTTTGTTTATGAGTGATTGCTATGTAAAAATTGGTTTGTTTCATGTTTGTACAGAGATGTTATGTTGTATAATATAAAAACGTAGGGGTATTGAGTATTATGTTTAATACTAGTGGTTTGTTTTTAACTTTTTGTAATATACTCTGAAATTAAGGGCCGAAATATTCAACACTTCTTGAAAGTTTGTGGTTTGTAACAATGGAAATTGGATAAATGCAGATAAATCTGATTTCCATGTATAGTTTGAAATACATAAATTTTTAACCCTTTCGCTCATGGCGTGCTAAATTTAGTACACTTCTTTCTAGACTTGTTAAGGTAAAGAATCTATAAAACACATTTTTTGAATTTTTGTGATGTGCAAAATTTAGGTACGTATGAATGAAAGGGTTAAGAATCGACTCCCTGTGTGAATATGTTTATAAAAGTATTAAAGTTTTTTTGTGGATCCTGTGAAATTATTCATTGGTTACTTACGAAGTACTGAGTTTAAACCCTCGATAAATGAATTTTTCATTCAATCTCTTTTAAATGATATAAAATTTGTTACAGAATCGATAAATTATTTATGACTTACTTACAACCTATCCATTAAAGTAGTGGCGATCAGACCAGTAAAAATTTATAGTGCCTTTAAAGATAAAAAATAGTAATACCTTGACATACTTGACTAGAGTAGTACACTGTATAATTTAAAATATTTTTTAAATTTCATTTTTAGGGATACTATGAAAGAATTCGCAAAAATGGGCAACTTTGTGTTATTTACCGAAGATATATCTGCAGCACGTAAATATAACTGAAGAGATTGCTCGGGATGTTTCTGATCCAAAATTTTTCCAGCCTTATCTAAAGATGAAGCGGCACTTTCTGCATTACCATTGCTTTGATACATATTAGCTGCTCTTGAGGCATAGGCAGCCACTTCCCTTAAATCTCCCAACTCCTTGCATACTAAAATTGCTTGATCTATTGCTTTAGCAGCATAAAATAATCTGTACAAAAATCAGGAAAATATATCACACAATGTATGTATGTAAATTGTACCAATAGAAAGAAAAACTGTTCAAAAGAACTTCTAGTAGAGAGCTGATCTCCACTTTTCGTTTAAGTCTACATTTGCATGTTTGTATTTTTGGCTCAAAAATAAAGATTATTATTATTATAATTTCAATAAGCCTTTGATAGAAAGGATACGACCTATTGTTTTTATGGCATTCTGCAGATTTTAACAAACTTTCACGACATTGCTCAAAAGATTTTGCATTACGAAAGCAAGTTGCTATAAACAATTAAAATGATCATCTTTCATATAAAACTCAAGTCAATAATAACAAACCTGCTTTGTTATATTCATCAGCTGCAACATCATAATCAGGGCGCCATTTAAGTAAGGACGTTTTTAAACTAAAATTTTATGCGATTAATAACGTGACATGCAGTGACGTCAAATAGAACTTCTAAAATACCTTTTTTCAGCGACTCTGATGTGCTCAAGCCCTTCCTCAATTTTTTTGTTGGCATTCATAATTATTGCAAATGATATTTACTAGATTAGACAGGTGTTTTGACAGCAGCACCTGTATATCTGTGGGCGGGGCTCATTTAATCCATAACCATTCAAACCGATTCAAACTCTTGGTTATAATACATCACAGACAAATTACATAATATAGCAGTGGCGTAGGTTCAAATTTAAACTTTTCTGCAAATATCTTTATATTACTCATTGAATAAAGAGTAGGGAGGAAGTAGCATTTAGAATAATTTTACGAGACAAATCGAGTCTGATGGCGGTTGCTTAAATGCAATTCCAGTGGCGTTACATAAAATATGAGTAAAGATGACATTCATAAATATAATTTATTGCATTATATTTTAATGCGTGTAACCACGAATATTAACGTTTTCATAATATTATTAAGCATTCTTAAACCAAAACGGGATAAAGCTCACTTACAAGCATCTGGTGGAATCGAATCTATTTAAAATTGAATCTGATATGCACGCCTTTGCACTATTTATAACCACACAATTTACTACATTTAATATTAGAATGTTAAATTAAATTTTAGATGTGTACTTATGCCATGTAATTCCATTTTTGACATTTTTCGTGTTCCTGATGGTTCCACAAGCAACGCAATTAACCATTTTAAACAATTTTAATCGAGTCTCAATATGGCGAACGCCCACTCGTTTTGACTCGCAAATTTAACACGGTAAAACATACATATGCTCCTTCCTTCCTACTATTTATTCATTGATATTACTATTTTATTGGAATAATTTAATTTAGTTTATTTATTAAAATACATTTTGGAAATTTTTTTATAATTTTCCTTGAGAAGAATTTCCTGGATCCGCCACTGTTAGGCACTAAATATAAAGTTAAAAAACTATTACCACGCCATCTAGGGACATATTATGGATATAGAAATGCTATAACCCAAGATTTGACGCAAAGTTGTTTCGACTTTCGAGTGTGAGCGGGAAGAACGAAGCGTTTGATACAGTTTCTTTACCGAATATCAAATAGTGTGCTACGCTTAATTAATTCAAGACTTTTTATTTTGTTGATTTATTTACAAATTGTTTAAATTTGCGTTTTTGATTATCGTATCGTATCGTAGTGTTTTTGGTTATAAATTGAAAAAGTGGTGTTTTACAAGAATGGCTGAAAAATTAGAAGATTTTAACTTGCCGGTAGCGTCCGTTTTAAGAATTATTAAAGAGGGTCTTCCAGAAAATGTTACTGTAGGAAAGGACGCCAGGACGTCTTTGGCTCGTGCAGCTGCCGTTTTTGTTCTTTACTTGACTTCTCAATCGTCGCAAATTGCACAAAAAAGTAATCGCAAGACCTTACTTGGTCAAGATGTAACTGATGCGTTGGAAAACTTGGAGTTCGAAGAACTGGTTGAACCATTAAAACAATGTCTAGCAGGTAATTATTATTTTTTAAGTACGTCAAACAACCATCTACAATTTTTCTGATTTCAGAATACAAGGACGCTCTCAAGAAGAAGAAACTTAAAAAGACAGATGGAGGCGAGGAAGAAGAAGATGTCGAAGAGGAAGTCGAGGACGATAAGGAATAGAATGTTTAGTTTAAAACCAAGTTTTTTATTAAAGTATTACAACAAGTATGTATATTTTTTTTCAATAATTACTTATTTTTGTTTCAACGTAACGTGGTAATATAAATTTCAACTTATCAATTCCTGTAGTTCAACGAATTCATTATTCTTTTTATAGTGTTACGCTGTTCTTTCTATTGCTATATTGTTTAAAAACTGAAAACGTTGCCTAGATCAAAAGGCTCAAAACCAAAACCGTTGAATATTTTAATTTTGTTTGTTGTTCATTATTAGGAAGGCTAATAGTTGGCTTCTTGCCTCGGTATTACAATTAATTATACAATAATTGTGCAATTCCACTTATTATATTACAAGGTTGTAATATAGCAACAAAGTTCTCTTATGGAAAAAGGAGCGTTTAAAATTTGATATAAACTATGAACTTTATTTAGTAAATACTTACCATTATAAAAATTTCAAATATATAAAAATTCTCGAACAAAAAGTATAATAAGTTTTTCCATCCACAACCTTGTGTTAATGACATTTGAAACTTTAATGTAAAATACTGCTTATTTTAATTTTATTTATTCACAAAATATTTCCAAGTGCCAGAGTTAGATGTTATAAAATAAAAGATGTTTCGCTGATAAAACTACGTGACTAACAAGTCTTCAGTTTCAAATGTAACAATTGAATTCCTTGCTCCGGATTTACGCTCATAATTTTTATCATTATTTTGATTAAAATTATGATAGTTCTGACTTCATTATGGAAACACCATACAAATATTGTTGAGAAACAATATCCATTACATATTTTTACGATGTTTTCGTAGTGATATCATAATTTTGATAAAAATAATGATGGAAATTTTGACCCTGCGAAAAGGGCTTTAAATTTAAGTTGAACCAACTTTGTTCAAACGTCGTTTAGGGTGAACTTTGGTTCAATGTACAAATCACGTTGTACCAACCTCAGCACAAAATAACCTCAGTTAAACTTAAACTGCAGTTCAAATCGACGTTCACGAATACCAGGTAGAATGGCCGTTCAGAGAAGTTGAACTAGGTTCAAGCAATAAGAAGCATGAGCAAATGTATTCCTATAAAATAGTGACATTTTAAATCGGTTTGATTATGTGCAAAACCTTGTTTAAAGTTTTTTAAAATTTTCTAGTAGTCAAGCCCTAAACTATTAGTTTAGAAGAAGGTTAACCTCTTTTTTAATAACGACTTGTATTATTATTTTCAATTTCTATTTTCGTTAATTATCTAGTGTTATTAATTTATTATACCGGGTGCTGAATCTGTTATTACTTGTTAATACTTGTTGTTATTGAGTGAACTTCTTCGTTGATCTACTCATCGGTACCACTGTTATCTGGCAAATATGATCTTGACAACAAATCAGCAATATGTAAAAATTTACCAGGTATATACAGTAGAGCGTCGATAATCCGGATCAATTGTGACCGGACCCTATCCGGATTATCAAAATGTCCGGATTTTCAAAAAGAATCAAAAAAAGATCGTTTGAGTTCATAACAAAAAGAAAGCTTGCTAAAACCTTTAATAAATCACTTTAGTGGTTAAGTAATTGCAGCAGATAAAGAAAACCATTAATTAATATGAAGTTATAATGTGGTATTTTAATAAAAGTTTAGTGAAAATAAAAATATAAGAACACCCACGCATACTTTTGTATACTAAAAAAAATTTTTTTCAACCGGAATTGAATCCGGATTATCGACGATCCGGATTTCTGACGTCCGGATTATCAACGCTCTACTGTATTACAAATTAATTTTATATTTGGATAATTTTAACCTTAATTTTTTTAATCGATTTGTTGCTATATCACTTATTTTCTTTTTCATTATGCCTAACAACGGTTTATGATCATTAATGATTTTTATCTCGCGTCCATAAATAAAATTGTGAAATTTTTGAGTTGCAAAATAAATACTCAAAAATTCTTTTTCTATTAATTTGTGAAAAATTCTTTTCGCTTTCTGTTAAACTACGTGAAGCATAACTAACTGGTTTATTATTTTGCATTAATACACTTCCTAATCCGTTTAGTGAAGCATCACACTGTAGTGTTATTTCTTTATTTGAATCAAAATTTTCTAATACAGGTGCTTCAGAAATTTTCTTCTTAATTGTGTTTAAAATATTTGTATGAATTGGTAACCACTGAAAGCTAGCATTTTTTTTAAATAATTCTCGCAAGGGTGCATTTAGTTCAGAATAATTAGGAATAAATTGCCTTAAAAAATTGAACATTCCTAATATTTATGCTTTGTAGTTCTTTTACATTTTTAGGTCGTTGAATTGCACTAAGTGCCTTAATACGATCTGGTTCAATTTGCATTCCATATTATATAAATAAATATTTGACCTAAGTATTTAACACTATTTTTTCTATATTGAATTTTATTTTTATTGAATTTAACACCAATTTCTCTTGCCCTATCAATTACTTTTTGTAAAATTTTGTCATGCTCTTCAAGTGAATCTGCTGATATTAACAAATCATCAATGTAGACCAAAACACCTATTATATCCCCAATATTTCTATTATTACTTTCTTGAAAATATTCTGCTGCCATTAAAATTCCATAGGGTAATCTATTAAATTTATAGCAACCAAATGGAGTCGAAAAAGTACAAAGATCGCTCGATTTTTTGTCTAGTTTAATATGCCAAAATCCCTCCTTTAAATCAATGACAGTAAAATATTTTTTATTGCAGAGTTTTTCGGTGATCTCTAAAGTAGGAATCAACACATTTACCGGTCTTTCAATGACATCATTTAAATTTTTAGGATCCAAACATATACGTAATGTTTTATCCTTCTTTTCTACAATTACGATGTTGCTTACCCAACCTTCCGGTTTTTCTACTTTTGAAATTACTTTTCTTCTGATCGATTCCATGAAAAAACAGAACATGACAGAACAGAACATGAAAGAACAGAACATGACAGAACAGAAAATGAAAAAACAGAACAATGAAAAAACAGAACAATGAAAAAACAGAACCATGAAAAAACAGAACATTGACAAAAGAGAACTCTGAAAAAACAGAACACTGAAATAAAAGAACATTGACAAAACAGAACTTTGAAAAATGAGAACAATAAATTTATATAAATTTTAAATTTTATTTTAATTCAAATAAAAATAAAACAAAAAATAAAAAACAACTGTAAATCATTGCAAGTTTGCCATCCGCCGCAAGAATCTCAACTTATCATCATAACTTTCGTATTCCTGAACCACGGCTGCCACTTGTATGCCAAGATTCTCATACTTCTTCTTTCTTACTTCTAGGCGGCCAGTTTGTGCATTGGCTAACAACAAACGTTGGCAAGCAATGTCACGCTGCAATCCATCCAAAAAATTCCATAAACTGGGATGGCTGCAGTGAAATATAGAATTTAAAGAATTGTGAAAACCTTCACAACAATTTGTTGTTTTGGGGCTATTGCCTGCAACACCAGCTATGTATGTGGAAAAAAAATACGTCAACACATCGTTGTAGCGATCATCGTCGGGAAATGTCGCAGCTAGATTGTCAAATACGGGCCGCACTTCTTCTGCTGGAATAAACGACAAAGCAGTCAAAGATTTCAGTTTTAACTTTACATCAATGTCAGACTCAAATTCTATTTTCAAGCCTGCACTGTTAATTCTTCGTAATAAACTTTGGTTTAAGTGGAAGTAGCAACCTTTGATTTCTGCTTCCGGGAAAGCAATCCGAGCAGCACAAATACATGCTTTCTCAAAATCAATCAAAATTTTCTGCGGTGCAAATAGAACATTTTTCAAAGTTCTGTTTTGTCAATGTTCTCTTTTATCAATGTTCTTTTATTTCAGTGTTCTGTTTTTTCAGAGTTCTCTTTTGTCAATGTTCTGTTTTTTCATGGTTCTGTTCTTTCATTGTTCTGTTTTTTCATTTTCTGTTCTGTCATGTTCTGTTCTTTCATGTTCTGTTCTTTCATGTTCTGTTCTTTCATGTTCTGTTCTGTCCGGTCACCCTTCTGATCAATTCATCCAAAGCTATTTTTAATTTATTTTTTATTGCAATTGGAACTCTTCTCGGTGGGTTTACCATTGGAACACTACCTTTTTAATTTTAATTTTACATAGTTCCTTGAAAGTACCTAAACCTACAAACAAATCATTATTTTTTAATATAAATATTTCCTCCGTGTTAGTTTCTTGTTCAACAGTTTCAAGTCTTTTAACTAAATTTAATTTTTCGCAAGCTTTGATTCCAAGTAATGGAGTTCTATCTTCTTTCACTACACAAAAAGTTTCAACCAATTGTTTGTTTCCATGCACACAATTTAAGGACACTGTTCCTATTGGTTTTACGATTGAGCCTCCGAAACCACTTAGGGCCTTATATACGCGATTTCGTCGATTTTCGGGGGTAAATTTACATGGACGGTGAAAAATGAATGAAGCATATATTTGAAATTTTTTTTTATACGTCATTTATTTAGGTCTTTGACTACATGACCACGTCAAAAAAATTATTGAAACATTAAAAAATGTCGAAGTTATCTGGCGGTAAAAAACTGATTCTGCTTAACGCGAGCGTTGATGGTGAATGTGATCGGCATCGATCAGGCTTCCTTTGTCGCTTTTTGAGATTGTATCGCAGTGGAAGTAAGGCGTTTTTTGTCCAAATACTCAGAAGCCGTTATCGCGTTTGGCCCAATCCTAACATTGAGGTTCTGCATAATTCGGAGTAAGGCGACTGCTCCATCGTTGAAGGTAGAAGCTGAAATGTATGCAGCGATTTCAACAATCATAAAACCACTCCATGATATTTTCGGAGCGATTTTCCATATCTTCGAGTTCAAACACTCGTTATTATTTTGTGTAAAGCCTCCTAGACATCTCTCCAGTAACTCATCGCTACTAAGGGCTTCATATATCGGTTTGAGTGCTTCTGCCACAGTTTCATGAAGTCCAGGTTTATGCCCATATGAACTGAGAGTATTTGCTGCTTCGGCTTGTCGCCAAGTACACCAACTTTCTTTGCCAGAAGGACAGTAGTCATGCTGAGGATTATCGTTAGTTGAGCATTTGTGGTAATACGTTGCCCAGATTCCTTTTTTCATGTCATCGATTGATGTGGAATTATTTCTGATAGCCAATCCGTAAAACACAGTTAGTTCGTCGATCAATTTCGCAGTCAATTTGCCTCTTCCTCCAAGACCTTTTTTTTGTTTGTTGACGTTACGGAGTCTGCTGCCCATTCGTTTTTAAACATGTCTGATGCATTCTCGTTTTTTTATCGTAGTATTCTCTCCGTACGGTTTGCATTCTACTACGGACTTGAATGTTTTTGCATCACCATCTCCAACATAGTATAAATATTTTGTATTCTGAATATCTTCCGATCTTTCGAACATTTCAATCATCCCATCCACTTCCAACAACCTTCCAGAACTTCCTTCGTGGTTTTTTGTGCATTGAGGTTCATGTTCTTCGTACCATTCTTCATATTCTTCTGTTCCCTTTTTTCACTCCACGACTGGCACGGCTTACAAAACGACGACTTCACGATAATATCGAGAACTTTTCCAGACAAAATTCCGATAAGTGTCGCAACACCCTGAAGCGAAGAAAACCCTCTTTTTCTCCAAGAACCATCCCCGGAGACGGCGATTCCAGTACAGTTGCGGATGTTCTCATTTTCTGCAGTCAGTGTTTTTTCTTTCTCAGCTGCTACTCGCATAGATGATTGTGCAACTGTTTCGGCTGCATCTCGTATTTTTGTGGTAATTTTGTCGTACAGAGTTTGACTGAAGCATTTTGGAAGATCCATGATGCCGCAGAAAATGTTCATTCCTGTCAACCCAACAACTAATATTCGCATAGCTAGAGTGAAGTTACGATTGATTTCCTAACAATACATTTTAGGAGAGGGACTCGAACTTATCAACGTTTGATCGCACTTGTCGCACCCGATCACAAATGTGAACCCCAATCCTCTAGCTCGTGTTTCAGAGAACTTGATTTCACCGTTACAAGTTTTGCACTTGACGTAAGAACTAATTGCATTGAACACGGATAGGAAGTTCAGAATAACGTAGCCATGCCAACGATCAACATTCACGTCGAGTGGTGTCACCAGTTTTATTTTTTTTTGCAGACGCACTTGTATTCGCTTTGATTTCCGGCGTTATGTGTGCTGATTACCCCGAAAAACACGTTTTTTCCGAATGCCTGGACGTCCTCCCATGACTTGTGACCCTTTCTTATCTAAACTGATGCGGTCTTTTTCACAATCACTCTTGTTGGAATTGTTAAAATTTTCATTTGTCAGACTGGTCATAAAATAAATTCAATTTAATTTCAAAATAATTACCTTGGAAACTTCCATGGCCAGTCTTATAAATGAAAATTTTTAAAACTTTTGAAGCATTTTTTAACCCTATAAGTAAAGGTTAGATGAAATCTAATGCTTTTATCATACGTAGTTTTTATTTCTGCATTCTTTTTGTGTCTTTCATTTTTTCTCTAAAATAATTAGGAAAGCAGGAATTTGCAGAAATAAGTTTTTACGTGTTAATTCCCTATGTTCCGCTATTCGATTCAGCACCCGGTATATAAGGCCTTAAAACTATTCGAGTCTTGCTTAATTTAAATTCATTAAACATGGTATCATATAAATTTTGTGATATAATACTCACTTCAGCTCCAGGATGAGCATTTTTATTGTTTACATTTATTTTCTGAAGCCAACTTTTACTAACACTGTTTATAATTTTCACGTTGTGGATTGTAATGTCGGAAATATCTTCTTCGTCATCTTCGACTTCTCTTATATTTACTCGACAGCATGTTTTAAAGTGATTGTATTTGTGACATTTTGTACATTGTTTACGAAATGCTGGACATTGACGTACCCCATGTGTTGTTGCACAGGAATGATTCTGGTTAAGGTCTATAACCCTGATTTTTAAAAGTGTAGGGGGGGGTTCATTTAGCCGTAAAAGCACAAAATTTTGGTGCGGAAACCCATAATGGGCAGATGGAGAGGATGGTAAAAGAAATGGCGCGTCACTAATGGATTAACGAGATTCCATGCGCGATCGATATGAATTTTTGCAAGTTTTACCGGATGGTTTATGAATTCTTCAAAAACCACCTCTCGGCAAAATGACGACCAATCGACGGCAGGACTGCGAGATATGCACAGTTGGTCACGCACGAATTTCAGCGACGCGTCCCCAACCCAATAAATGACGAACGCCAGCATTTGATACATCCCTATATGGGACCTTTCGAAAAAGGTACCCTTATAGAAAGGTACCACTGTGCCACACGCTTTCCGTTTTTGCTTGCGGACGGTCACCTTGTTCCTACAAAACCACCGCCATCCTCCAGCCCTAAAATAAATATATTTAGTATAAATCATCATATTTTTGTACACTATTTGTAGTCTCAGGGTGCGACTCTCACCTGTGGACATCTACGCACAAATGCAATGGAGCAGAGCACTTGAGGCACAGGTACTCTCCCTGCCTCGGAATGAGCCTCCAAGAGTACTGCCTTGTCGGTCATGTTAGGGTCTGTCAACACTTGGAGATTGCTGAGTCGCCATTCAGAATATTCACTCATTGTCTGAAATCAAATGTGATTAGAACAAGTTGGGAATACTGTGAAGTGGTTAGAACTTACATTAACGATATATTCTTCGATAATTATAATTTCAATTTATAAATATACCTGCGATTTGCTTCAAACTTGGTTGAATGATTATCTGGAGCTTGCTATTTCGTCATAAACGAAATATAACAACAAAACATAGCAACAAAATAATAAATGGCGGGTTAAATGGATGAAACTAAATATAAAAATCCCTAAAAACAACTTTCTTCCACTAGCACTACTGTCATATATGTAGGAGTGGGCGCTGAAGTGGGGGAAATATAATAACGATAAGTTGTTTGGTACGGCGGGTGGGACACTGCAAGACTTACGTGTTCAATTAAAAAAAATAAAAAGATAAAACAATTGAGAAAATAAATCACAATTTATTTTATACTTAAAATAATTTTAATTTTTTATTTTATACTTAACTTTAAAATTATTAACTAGTGAGAAAACTATAAAATATTAAAAATTATACTAGTTAAATAGACTATAATAAAACAGTAAGTTTTAATATTTCGCAGACTTTTCGTCTGCTTCTTCAGAAAATATAAATTTATTAATAATATATTAAACTTATTTATTATAGTCTATTTAACTAGTATAATTTTTAATATTTTATACCTATTAAAAATATTTTCAAATTGACATTTCAACCACTCTCGAGAAAACTAACAAAGGAAAAGAATACTTAGAGTTGATGCAATTTTATCCTAATCAAAAATTTTTACCCAGATAAATCGAAAGTTACTCCCCAATCTAGAAAAGCAAAGCCAAAGACATTACTTAGGTTGGAGATTATTGCATAGTGACAAATATTATAAATTTATAAGCATTTTTAGAATCTATTTTTTATTTATTATATACAACAAAAATTAATTATTTAACAATAAAGACATTGTAATTTGTGTTGATTCCTCAGCACTCGGTTTTTTCATAACATTCTTCGTCTTCTTCCTTTTCTTTTTGGTGGACTACAATCGTCTTTGTGCATTTATGTTGTGAGACACATGATTAGATGAGGTGCGGGGTGCGGGGAAAAGTACGTTTTTCAATATTGTCGGCTGCAGCCAAAGTGGGAGCAAGCATATCGGTAACTCTTTTTACTATATTGAGTTTCGTTGGTGACTGAATATTTTTTATTAGTTTTGTAATTCTGTCTATAAGAATTTCGTTTTGTTCATCCAAAGACTGGCATTTTGGAGTATTCGTGCTTTTACTAAGTTGCTGTAAAATAATCTCACATTCGGTATTCCTGGCATCATCAATTTCGGGTAATAAATTATTATCAGTCCTATGTTGTAAAATTATAATTATATTAATATATTATATAAGTAGGTATTACTATAAATATTTATTTTGCCAAATATTTTAAATCATATATTATTTATTTTAAAGCTGGTTCACACTATGTGATTTCTCACGTGACTTGTCACATGACTTCTCGATATTTGATATTATTGAAGTCATAGCTAAATAATAAGTAAAGTCATAGCAAAATAATAAGTGATTTTCAAAATAGGACGGTGTCTATTTTGCTATGACTTTTCATATGATTTTTTTGAATAAACCGCCTTTTTTAAATGTTTTTCGTATTTTAGGTTGTTGGTAATGTAAATCATGCAAAACACGAAATAAATAATATTTTGTATAAATATAAAAAAATGTTTATTGAAAAAAAAGCTGCTTCCGATATACTGGTTGCAGAAATAAATTTAATTTAAAAATTAACCATGGTTTATTTGTTTCTAAAAATTAAATTTCTTAATAGCTTCCCATTGCCATTCAACAAATCCTTCCTTATTAAAATATTTTGTGAACGTTTGTCTGATTTCTGTTGGTACCTTTGCAGTTCGATTAATTCTGGAAGGTTCTATAAATTAGTTAAAAACACTTCATCTCTCCAACTTAAATATCATCTCAAAATATTCTAGAATATCAAGTATTCTACCCTTTTTCTCATGATGTAGTAGTTCTAAAACATAGAATATGGGAACATAAATATGACCTAAATTGGTTCCAAAGAAACACCCATATTTCAACACATTCAAAATCTGCTTTCGCAAAACATTTTTTCGACTGTGGGCATAGTTTTAACGAAGACAAGTCAACGATAATATTTTTATGCCAGTAGGATGTAAAAGTCTAAGAGCTTCCAAGACAATATTTGCTTTTTCTTCACCTGTGATTTTATTTACAAAGAAATATGCAATTGGCAACTTAAAATTGTCATTTACGCCTACGACCATTAACACTAATGCTTCGGTGGCTTCTTCTCTCTCACTTGATATAACAATGTCAGAGCCAATATCAGTATACCCCCAAATTTGATTTGTATGTCGTTCAGAAATAATTTCTTTTTTTAACGACATTTCATCTAGCATTAACGAACATAGCATTTGATTATTGTTTTTCTTCAAAAACTGTTGAGATCTCAATTCTAACGAATCTAAACTTGGTTTCGAGTAGCCTGGTGAGCAATCAATTTTAGAAAACCAGGTTCTGTACTTTGAGCTGGTAATGCTAAATTAAAGCATGCCCTGACATATTCATATGCTTTTGAACTATAAAACTGCAATGTCATTGCAAACGATCTCAAATCTTTTGGGTATTTCGCTCTGGTAGTTTTGCCCTTTATTTTGGTATTTTCTAACATACGTTTCATTATAGAGAGAGGTACACCAGAAAAAGAATTTTCCAGTGTATCTATGGCTGCCTGTGAGAGATTGTATTTATCTTTGATAACGACAGTGTGGTAGTTTTTCTTATTTTCATTGGTGTAACTAATTGAGATTCTTCTTTATTGCCAATAAATTTTCTCTTAATTATTAATCTGCTAAAAAATATAAATAGGACATTAAAAAAGACACATTACATCTAGATGTGCTAAAATATAAATGTAACAGTAGTAAAAATTATGATTAAACAAACAATGCTCTTACCTAGGCTGTTCATAGTCTTCAAAACTACTAATAATTGCTGCTGGACTTTGTTGTTGGTTACATAATAATTGGCTTAACGTTGATGTTGTTGGAAGATTTAGCAATAAAGTAGGTAGGGTATGTGGTTTTAAGTTTGTCCTACACCCAATCCTTATAAAATCATTCTGTTCAAAGTGTAGTGAACAAATTCTTTGTTGCACTATTACAGTATTTTGTTCACGTCCAATACAAGAAAGCCAAGCTGTTTTATTACTCTTCGTAAACCTAAACAAATTTATTGAATATAATTTGTTAAATTCATCATTGTAATTAAAAATTATTTAATATTTGTGGGTAATTTTTATATAAAAAAATAAATGGTTAATACTTACGAGTGGAAAGTTACCTCAATGAAATTGAGATGTAAGGCTCGCAACATTCCAGACATAATCAACAAACCCAGGAACGCTTTTATTTCTTCAACATCTGTATCTTTTGCGTCACGTTTCCTGTGAAAGTTGTTTCTGACTTCTCCGATGTATTTGTTTGTATTTGTTACAAGCAAGTTCAAAACGTCATCAGAAAAAAACAAACTGAAACATTCGAGAGGAGTCTTTGCCGATTTTGCTGCTGACTTGGCACCTGGCAAGTGTAAAATTATGTTATGGCCGCGTATTCTTACAGCGCTCGATGGAGGAAACTTTGACCATTTTTGTTTAGGACCATTTCTACCGTTATGTCTTGTAAAATAAAAATTATCATACTGTTTTACAGAAACGTCTTCATCTTCTTCTGAAGATTCGCTTGAATGTACAGGAGATTCGCTTATTGCGCTAGCACTATCGTGATTACTTTGAATCATTTCATCTGACTCCGACTCAGAATCTGACCCTCCAACTTGTTCTCCGTCAGAACCTTCTGCTAAGCATTGCAAAATTTGCTTCTCCATTACTAATTCTAAAAAAAAATACAAATCTCACCATAATACAAATTTTTGTTTTAACTTGAACAAAACTTTATTTTATAAAACTGTAAATAATATATTTATGACATAAATTTATACACTAGACTAATAATAATATAAATTGAAATAATAGTACTCAAAAAAATGTAATAAAATAAGTAAATCACCCCTTTCAAAAAAGTTACGTAAGTACTCGCACGGGGTCAACACTCAAGAGAGCAGCGACGCATCCTTCCCCTCCCGTGACTTGATTGCTACTAAAATGCAACTTGAACGCGAGTTAGGTAGCTAGCGGGGGCGAGAATAAATTCGAAACGTGGCAACTACTTTTTTTTGTAACGCAAAAGTGCTGTGACCCCATGCGAGTAATTAAGGGTTAATTGTAAAAATTGCATTGAAAATCACTGGTTGAAAATATCAAAAATTAAGGTTAAAACAGTGAGGTTATACTATATTTTAAAACCACAGAATAATATACTGTCATGTTTCAAATCAGCTCCTCGTGTTTTTTTTAAGTTTAGGATTTGAAAGAATTAGTTTTGGTTTTAAATTTTTTTATTTTTTATTTTTAATTTTGTATACTCGCAAGTGGGGAAGTTAATTTAATTCCAGATTTGTATAAAGTAGTCGCAGGTTCGATCCTGGACCAAGTATAAAAATTTATAATATGATTTCTAATTTAAGAATTTAATAGAAAATGTAAGGTGGAAAAGATGATAAGAGGTCGTTCGAGAGAGATAATGTCGAACAGACACGGTTTTGTTAGCTGTTAAAAGTTTTGTAATACAAATGAAAATTAAATTTAGAAATCATTATGAAAATTGGTTTTATTAAATAATTGTTTATACAGTGAATTGAAAATTAAAATTTTCGGTGTTTGAAAGATTTCAAGAAATTATAGAATATTTTGCAAGGACAAAATTTTAGTTGATAAGAAAATTTGCTACGGACGGACGTGATAAAGGAATCACGTGTATTCAGATTTGGATGGAAAGAAAATTGAATTTAATGGGGAGAATTTTATATTTTAGTTGAAAAAAAGTTTTCAAATTTACAATTATACATAGCAATACAGTAAACATGAATAGAAGATACCAACTAAAATCAGTTACCACACAAAATTTCATAGAACAGCGCACGTAACGGCGCTGCCCAGATAGGGGTCAAAAATTTCTTAAAGCGCCATAAGGACTGGCTGTCCATGTTTATTTAAGAGGTCCATGATTTCACCTAGGAAACAAGATAATTGCAAAAAAACGATTTTCGTGATCTTTGACCCTCAATATCTTGGGACGCGGACAGGAGATTATATGAGACTTTTCCACCAGTATTTAGAATGTCAAAACAAAGGTTTACATACACCAATTTACAGCTTATTCCCTCTCATTCCGAGGTTTGCCCTTTATTTGCCTTATTTGACTGGACTACTTTTGATTCCTTCATATTTAATTTTCGTCGATTTCACTGATCGAGTTTTGTTCGAAAATTGTGAATTAAAATCAGTTGCAATGCTTTGCCAAGCATTATTTTTCTGCTGTGTTGTAACTGCATCGGTTCTTTTATTTTCAATTATATTTGATTGTAATTCTACACAATCAATTAAAAATCATTGTTCGTGAGATGTAAAATTTTCACTTCTTTCACGTTTTACCATAGTAAACTAAACTATTTAAAACTTTACTTTTAAATTAGGGTAAAGTAAGGTATATAAGTGATGATTTTACATATTATATCTATATATCTTGACTCCTATGAATTTTTTTCTGATTTTTAGTAGTATAATAATAGTTTCACTCTATTGCTACAAATTGAGAAGTCGTTTGACTTAATTAATTTAAATTTTTTGTAAAAAATAGAACCTTTTATTAAAAAAGTTAGGTAATTTGGTGTTAAGACATTTTATTTGGTGATATACTTAGTTAATTTAAATTGGTGATAAATAAAAAACTGAAGTATATTATAAGAAAGCTTAATATTTTAGTAATATGGTAACATTTATTAGTAAATTCTGCTTGTACAGCTGTAATATTGTATTTATTCATAATATTAGCAAATTATAAATATTAAATAATTTGCTAATTTATTAGTAACATTACCTAGTATAAATAGTATAATATGCAGGGCCGCGTTAAGTCAAGTGAGTACCCTAGGCATATTTTTTTTGCCGCCCCCTTATAATTAAACATTGAAATTATTATAACAGCATAATATTTATTAGCAAAATAAATATAAACTGTGAGAACAAACACAAACATTTTATAATAATAATAATAATAAAAAAAGAAACAAGATATTATACTACATATTGGTCTTTGGTAAAAGGCAACTCAAAATAAAAATATGATGCACATAAAATCTCTGCTGCAACAGATCCTGTCAAATTGAGCGAATGTGCAGAACAAGGTATGTACTCTACAAGTTTGTTGTGATTTTTAATCCTGGCTTGCAGTCCTGAATATGCTCCAGACATATTCGATGCATTGTCATACGACTGACCACGACAATCCATAATATCTAAAGCATATTCTTCTAACGCAGAGGTTACTGCCATTTCCAAATCAGCAGATTTGTGGCCGGCCGATGGAATGTATTTAAGAAACATTTCAATGGGTATACCTTCAGACGAGACATATCGGACTAAAAATGCCAGTTGATCAATTGTGAGGCATCTGGTGTTGAATCTACTATTATAGAGTAATATTTTGATTTTTTTAATTCATCAATAATTGTTTTAGATACCTTTGTCCCCATTAAAATTACTAATTCCTCGCATATAGTATTTGACAAATAATTGCATGTTCACGCAAAAACGGATTAAATTCAGCAATGAGTTCCAAACAGCCTAAAAAATTTCCATTGCGAATTGATCCAATATTTGAATTTTCACCTCTAAGTGCAAGTCCCTTGGTTGTCCATGTAACAATAGTCGCGACGACACGTTTTAAAACGTCACGCCAGTATTGCACTTCATTTCTATATGCATTTGTAAGGGAGCTATCTATACGATTAATAATTTTACTCCTTGTAAATAGACATAAAATACTGGATCTATGATTCTGTGATTCTTCATGTTGTTTTAGTCTCGCGCTTGCATTTTTCCAGTCATTGAATCCTGAAGTAGTAAAAGAATTTTCTTCTTGCTGGAGAAATAAACGGCAAGGTATACAAAAGACACACCGTTTTGATGGGGAATAAAGTAGCCAATCTCTAAATTGTTTTTCTCCATTTAGCATTTTCTTGTAGAAATGTGTTTTGGTTAAATATCTATTTACCCCTGTAGAATGTTCTTTAACAGCAGAGTCTACAAAATCGATATTCGGATTTTGTTTTGGGGGATTCCTAATAACCGCTTCTATAGTCTTATCATTAATTATCCAATCAGCTGGATCTTCAGATATCACATTTCCTATTGCTGATGATGAAGGTGATATTTGTGTTTCTACACAAATATCAATGTCACCGGGGTCCGTAGTTTGTGATTGTGTTTCATCATTTTTGTTTTGAATTTTGAATTGAGTTGAGGTCGACGCAGATGGCTCAATAGGTGTCGTAGATACAGGAGCAAAGAATGAACTAATCTTTGAAATTTTGTTTAGAAACGATCTTTCATTTTCAATTTTTTCTTGTGCTTTCTTTCTATAAGCCGCACCACTAAGCCGATTCTGTTTTTCCATATTTTAGAATTGACTAAATAAAAATTGGTCAAGTTCACCACTAATAAATAATAAAATTTTTACTTACCAAATTTCTTTAACTAGATAAACTCAAATACGTATAAATAATAATATTTGTACTGTATGCAGTACCAGGCCAATTAAACACAAAAAATAATAAATATAGAAAAAGACTGCTAACAGTACTATATTCAAATCGGACAACATAACTAACTAATTTTCTTAAAGCTGTCGACAAAGCTTTTTTATGCCATATCTTGCAGTGCAGCTATTTTATTACATTGTTTTTAGTATGTAAATTATATTGTTTGTATACCTAAACTGTATTTTGTTTAAATATCTTTACTTCCAAGAAGACTATCGTAACTCGAAAATGTATCACTTTCAGCACGATTGATATTATACCGAAAATGATACTTTAGTTACATTATACAGTATAACTGCATTACTATGCGGCACCTAAAAATTGTTTGTTTTCTACATAATGTAATATGATTTTTAACCCTCCGTTAGGCGCGCTATTTTCAGTTGTACACTAGTCCATAAGAAATACATTGAATAAAAGAACACTGGTCTACATATGTAGACCGCGCGCCTACTGGAGGGTTAAATAAGTACAATTTACAATCAAGTTTCTATTTATGTTACGTTTTTAATTAGAATTAATTAGTAATTTTGCCGCCCCCTAAAAGACTGCCGCCCTAGGCAGCTGCCTTTCTTGCCTAATGGATAAATCGGCCCTGATAATATGTACGTGTATAATATGTTAATCAAAATCTGAAATAGAACAGCTAAATTTTGTCATTTTCGAGTTCTGTTGCGCCTCCGGGGGATGTTTTCAATGACTTTAGCGCTTGTCGGAGCGCGAGGCAGAGCCGAGCGAGAGTAGCGGAGGCCAGTTTTGACAAGCGCAACCACGGCTAGTCTCGGATCCATCACCTTTGAAATTGTAATTTTCGAATTTTGTAATTTTCGAAAAACTACTGGATATTCCGAAAATTTTATTATTTATATTTACTATAATATAGACCATTACCTACCACGCAGTGCAAAACTTTCGGCGATATTCGAAAGCGTAGAACATCGACGGTCCTCGCAATAATATAATTATATATTCTTTTTCTATATCTGAAGATAACGCAAATGGGCGCCCTAATGATTGATTGACATTTTCATCGTTTACACGTTTGGTAATAAAGCGTTTTAACGAAGACCAAGTGATGCTGCTTTACAGATCGAGATATTATAATATAGATCGATATATTATATTGTTGCACCATTTGGCTTGCTCTAACCATATCTGCAGAAGCAGATATTCTATATTTTCGTTTATCCATATTCATGTTTACGTTCAGGTAATTTGGTGATAAGTAATTTGATCAGAGATAGCTAATTTGGCGATAGCCTAAAATGAAAAATTAAAATAATTTTCGAAAAGTTCTATTTGTTACCTATCTTTTTTTAGTAATGTAGTAGCTATAACGCGGTAAAAAAATAATATATAAGTGACAACATTTTAATCCAGTGGAATTACATGTGCAAACGCTAATACATTACTCGTGAAACTTAAGGAATAATATTATTTGATTTATAAAATATTTCAGAAGAATATGAAACTATGAGCTTTCTGTCACGTATTGATATTATACGGTGGTCTTAGACTGTTTAATGGTTTGCCTTTGAATCTTAAGCTTGAGAAAGAGTTGGTAGTTTTTAAGAGAAAGATTAATGATTATGTACTACGTTGTGAGTTTATTTGATGAAAGTTTTGTTTGAATTGTGATGTATATAATGGCGAATTGCCAAATAAAGTTGTTATTATTATTATTATAAAAAAAAAATTAAAAAAAATATTATTAAAAAAAAATGTCTATGGCAAATTTTTAAAAAAGTATCACCAAATTAACTATATCGCCAATATATCTTACTTTACCCTATTGCAGATAATAATTATTAACCCTGCGGCAGACGCGCCTTTTTTTTTTTCATTGGAGCGGTCGCGCTGCGGTCCTTAGGTCCGCATTATAAGATATCAGTTGTTTTGTGAGATTATGAAGCATGTTACACAAAAACTATTAAAGTAAATCAAATTTTATTCAAAATTAAAATATTATATAAATAAACTGTATTGATTCAACAATTTAGAAAACAAAAACAAAATTCTTCTTTTAGTGATTATAATTGCTAATCTTCATCCGTTTCGGTTTCGAGACAAGTAGAACAGGTAACGTTTCTTTGGCAATGCTCGAGACAAACAAATTTGGCACAGAAACCGCAAATAATTGTCGTTTTTCTGTTCTTGTGAGAACCACACTTGTGGCATGGCCCTTTCTTTCTTGTATTGTCTATGTTGGTGTCTTGAACTTTTTCTCTGTAATTTTGTAAAATAGTTTGAATATCATTAGGGAGATTAGTCAATTGGGCTCTTTGTTTTAGATGTGAGTTCATGAGTTCAAATGCCAAATCGTTGAGGTATTTTTGACGTCTAATCGATTGTTGAGACTGATTATTGGCGACATAGATGATGTTAGAATTGATACCGGCAAAATCTAAGATTTTAAAAAATAAAGCCAATGGCCACCTTCTTATAATATTCTTTGAGTAGTATATGAGGAACACATTTGGTCAACTGTGTCGACAGCACCTTTAGTACCATTGTAATCTAAGATTATTTCCGGTTTGTTAGTTTCAGGATCAATTTCTCCAGAGTCATGCATTGTTGACAGTAAAACAACTAACTTATTCTTTTTAGGAGCATAAGGCACAACAGTGGTATCATATTGATATCCAAAAAGGGAAGAACCAACTTGTCTGTTTGCAGTTTGGAGAAATTCTATCGGTATGTCAGCTCTATTTTTTCTTAAAGTCCCAATGGTAGTAATTCCATTTTCTAGTAACTTCTGCGACAGAGGATAACTTGTATAAAAATTGTCAGTAGTCAGATTTCTATTCGATTTTTGTAATGAATCAATTAGTCTCATTACTATGTCGAATGGTTTATTAGACGTCACGTATGGTCCAGGTTTTTGTGTGCCGCAATATAGTTCAAACTTCCAAGTGTAATATGTTTTGCTATCAACCAATGCGTACAATTTAAGCCCATATTTTGCCGGTTTGTCTGACCTTTCTTCGCGGTCTTTTCTTGTCCTACAGTCGTCAAATCGCAGAGACCGTAACAGAAATAAAAACCTTCTATAACTAAAAACTGCTCTAAGTATCATCATTCCTGTACCGTCTTTTGCCCATAGCTCTAAAACATTGACATGGTTTCCCATTTTTATAGAAATTAAAAAAAGTACACCAAAAAGAGCTAGAATTTCATCCTGATTAGTAGGTTTTCCGTCTCTCGGTCTTGAATACTTCATGGCTACTTTTTCCTGTATAAATAAATTAGTTGATATAACAATTTCGTCAATCATATCAAGAGAAATGAATTTTAAAAATGCTTCCATTTTTGAATTAGTATGTTTTGCATGTATAGTTGGCTTAGGTATTATTTTGACAATATTTTTAGATTTTGTTTTAGTACCTGATACAAGCTCTTTACTACTCCATATTGTGTCATTATTTTTACCTACATAAAATCTGTAGTTTTCATCTTCTACCTCATTTGAACTCATGTCCATATCTATCTCCATAACTTCCTCTTCACGTTCAGTTTCAGGTGGCATTTTTTCGAGCTCGTTTTTAAATTAGCATAAATAAATAATATATGAATCGATTAAGCAATTCTTTGGGAATATAAAATTTTTTTTTTATTGGTGAAAATTTACAAAATGGCGGCTATTTGTCAATAAATGTAAAGCAGTATTTGAAAAAGTATCTCTGCGGCACGCAGTAGAAGTCCTCTGGATCACCATCTGGAACAATAAAAAATTTTTTTTCATTAACTACATGAGTTTTGTGGTTGAAGTACACACGATTATATTTTTAGGAATTTTTTTCGCAAAATGGCGGTTGTTCAAACAAAAAGTTGCGTTTTCGACGAAAAAAATCGACTTAAATTGTTTATAACTTATTTAATTGTTTATCGATCGTTAAAATCGTGTGTACTTCAACAGATAATCTAATGAAGAAGCTACAGTTAAAACTTCAAGTCAATCGGATGAAAACTCATCAAGTTCTACTGCATGCGGATTTTGAAAACTCGGTTTTGAGATAAACGCACTTGAAGTTTGAAAACTGTATAATTTTTTGAAATCGTAATAATGAGGGCCGTAATAATTTTTTTTTACCTTTACTCTGCTATGCCAGCACCATATAATTGTCCTTCTAAGGTCGTATTTTCGTCTCCAGCTTTTTTCTCGCCGAAGTAAGACTGCGTCTAGCGGATTTTGTAACATCGGAAAGTGAGCGCTCAGCGGCCTTGATGCGATTAGAGTCAGATTCCATGCAAAAATCAAATAAATGACGTCCAACGGTAATTCCCAGTGCATCGTAGATAGAGCACAAGCTGGATAATCCCTTATTGAAAGTGATGACAGCGATATCAGTCGCTATATCAAGAATCATTTTACCGCTTGACACTGTTTTCGGTGCGATCGTCCATACAACCGCAATGAATGATTCGTTTTGATTTTGGGTAAATCCACCCAGGCAACGTGAAAGAAGATCATCAGAGCTTAATTCCTTGTAAATCGGCATGATCGCTTTGTAAACATGGTTGTGCATAGAAAAAAAAAAATGAAATTTCTTCATTTTTCACCTCAGAATTGCTTTGAAAAAATTGATTATTAAAATGTTTCTGAGTTTCTTTCATGTTTGGACATTATTGATCATACATCTAGGGATGTTTTAGCATACTTTAAACCAATAAAAAAAAAAATGAAAAAAAAAAAATCCAACCAGATATAAGGCCTTAAATTAATCTGAGCTAATAGTTCAAATCTGTTAAAATCCTGCTAAATTTTAGTTTTAAATATAATTAAATATAAGGAAGTTTTTTTGCTCAGTTTTTCGATATCTAGCGCCCTTTTCGAGTTTATGCAAATTCAAAATTTTAAATTTAAATATTGATGACACGAATTATATCAACTTGTATTTTCCTTAATATTATAATGTTCACCTTACAAAAATCTTTTCCTCACCTGTCTTCTTTATGCACCGGCTAGTTCTATCTTTTTTCGCAGAACATGAGATCCCAGGAGTAAGTCCTTTAGGGCTTATTTCGACTGCCTTTTAAGCGTAGCGATAAAAATGGTTTTATTTAAAGAATACTTATACGTGCGACAATTTTCGCAATTAGGCTTATTCGTGTATAAATGTGTGGCCACTGATAACAAAATTTTATTTATGAGATTTAAATTTGAGCTAAATTTTGTTATCACTTACCACCGTGTGTATTCATGTGACAAAAAAAATGTTTTTATAAATTGAAATTAATAAAGTTTACAAAAAATGTTATTTTTAACGTGCTAACCTTATGTGCCGCACTCTGCAGAATCGTTGTTCTTCAACCCAAACTGGTAGACCACTTAGTGATGCATCAATTCAGTTGATTTGCACACTCGCCTGACGGCTCGTGTACAAACCTGGCAAATACGTAAGCGAAACTTTCGGTTTCTCCACTAGTAATGTAATATACCTACTAATAAATAACTAAGATATAAACAGTTTATTAAAATTTATCTTGGGGTTTGAATATTTTTGTTAGTCACTGTAAATCCAGAAAACATCTAATGGAACTTCGGCGAAGTGAAGTTTTAACATGCTGTCATTACTTAATTCTATAAATTCCTCTCGAATTTGCATGGACAGTGCTTCCGTAGAATTTATTGCATTGGTTGCAAAATGATTTTAAATCCAATAGTATTTTTCCGTATTAATAGAATAAAAATAGTGATCAAATTTCTGCTGAAGCATTTTTAAATGTTGTTGGGCCAGATCCACAATAATTAATTGTTTGTTTTTAATCGTACTATTGGTCCTTTGGTGCATTTCTAAACATACTTTTAACATTGGTATTTGCCACCTTGTTCATTCAGTAGCTCGAATATATCAGTCATGTATGCATGTTTTGCTATTCAGTAATCATCATCGAGGTGCTGGTATAGTTAGGGCATATTTTGATATCATCAATTATCTTGTCGTATGAAATCTTGTTCATTAGTTCTGACTCTATGCACAAAAGAGCTAAGGCGTTGAGCTTTTCTTGTCTTAAGGTACCTAGATCTTAGATATTTTTTCACCTGTTTTAAGCAAGAAAAGGTCTTTTTCCGTAACGGTTGATGATGACAATTCACTCATTTTGGTCAGAAATGAAAACTTTTCATTGGACCTGTTGTAGGTCTTTTGCCGATTTCCAAATTCGGATAAATGAGTATGAGAAATGTGTTAACTCTGGAAGTATCACTCGCAGTCATTCTTATTATTTCATCGAGTGTTTCATTATAAATGTTTGTTCTTTTCGGTTGTCTTTTTCCCATGTCTTTAGTATACTCCTTTGACACGCTTAATTCCATCGCATTTTCTTCGAAATACTTAAAATTTTCTCGTTCAGCTACGAAATACTTGTCAAGTTCGGCAAAAGCCTGAATTTGAACATTCGCTTTGTTTATTCTTTCTAAAAAAACATTCATCCAAACCTTTTTTTTAACAATTTCATCGGATTTTGAAATTAGGTTTAACAATTCTAGAAAATTTCCCTTTCGAGCTCAGTGGTACATTGAATATACCACAAATATATTATATATTTTTTTCGATGCTGCTTACACGTATATTGACGTACCTGTAATATACAAATACACGAGAAACGGCGATTTATAAATGCTGCCCGCAAAGGGTTAAGCTAGATTCACCTTTGTCATTTCCCCTTAGAGATAGTCCTTGAACAGCGAGGTATTTTAAAAGGTCTACGATATATAATGTCTGTTTTCACTTACTGTTTTTGCATGTGCATTGCTAATTTGAGCGGCGACTGATAGGCCACCACGCTCGTGGTTGATCCACGAAACGCAAGACACTTTATGATCTTCCGAATTATCATGCTGTTTTAATCCCTCGGCACTGAACGCTTTCTTCCAATTCTTAAAACCAACATTTTTAAAAGGTTCCTTTTTGTTTTTGGAAAAAAATCTACATGAGAAGCAGTATCTTCAGTTACACTATATTCATATTGAAGAGTTTTATATCGTGATCCATTATATCTCCTAACGTCTTTTCCAAAACTAGTACTTGGATACAGGCTTAATTTCGGAGGTAATGGACCTTCACTAAGAGTTTGGGAAATATTGCTAGCTTCTGGAACCTTTTCAAAACTGTCAGGTAGAGATGAAACTTTGGCACAAAAAGTTGAAATTTTCTATTCGGTTATAAGTGGTTGATAAAGCGGCTTTCTTTGGACTTGGCCAAAATAGGCCAAATAGGCTTTACTCAAATAGATCTTTTATTGCCAAATTTTGTGAGTTCCCGTCTCACTGTATCTTTTAATTGTACGATAAATGAAAAGTATGCTCTAATTTCAATATTTAAGTTTTTGAAGTATTTCGTACGGTTTAAAATTTTCGCAATGCAATTTTACAACTACCTCTGCTTAGCGTCCATCGCTGTCAAAAATTTGAAACAAATGTTATTACAATGACCTCTTGTACATTTTAGATGCACTAAATACCCAATTAAAAAAAAAAATAGTAGACGCAAAATATCGTGTTGGAAGGTGTTTCATAAAAGCGAAAAAAAATGTATCACTTAATCAGCTATACCCTGTAGATAGGCTGTTCGAAACTTCATTACTAGGCAAAGCAGTCGAGATGTCCACGTACAACATCAGGAACGGCAGTTCGAACTCTACCGTTCCAAAGAAATAACAGATCAGAGTAATTTCATGATAAAATTGGAGAAGATGGGACCGATATTATTTTTTACATTGTATATCGCCGGTGACGAGATTATTTTTTGCTTTAATTCTGAGTCCATTTCACTTGGAGCAAACTTCAAAAATTCATCCATTTATACGTACTACAATTTAAATGAAATTTTTAGACGAGACGATGTAATGATAAGTCACACGATTTCTCCACTTCAAATCAAAAGTCAGTTGTCCAATTTCGTAATTAATTTGTTTAATTTCAGCAAATTCAAGTACTTCTTGCAAAAAAGTACTATTATCAGGTAAATTTTTAACTGCAGTGACGGTTGCTTTTTTTGTTTCTCCAAGAAAATGAAAACGAGAAACAAAATATTATTTTTAAAAATCCCATTAAAGGACCATTTTACCTCACAAATGGTAAATTGTAAAATGGACTCATGAAGGTAAAATGGTCCTTACTTTGAATGATTCAGTTGCAAAAATCGCAGATGTACACTTTCTACTTCCCAGTAACAGACGCGCACAGTAAATGACACAATTTTTGGCATAAACGGCATTGTATCTAGACCTCTTGCGACGGAGATTTTATAATCAATTCTTCACATAACATACAAACAGTGATGACTTCCTGAACTCTTGCTTTTTTCCCTTTCTTTTTGTAAACATGTTTTTCGATAGTTGGGGGAGGGGTGACATAGGTGGTGACGATATGTCGAATGGAGTTACCAAAGGTAGGAGGTTGGAATCTTTGGGGTCAGTGATAACATCGGGGATTGGAGATAAATTTTCCATGTGTAAATTCTCCCCATTATGCGAAAGAGACTTCCTTCATCTGAAGATCGTCCGCTTGCTTCCCATTCCCCTTCTTCATAAGATGAAAATTCACTACTAACTTTTCTTCCTTTCGCACGGGATGTGCTTGGCAATGAAGAAGGAGTTTTTTGTTAACGCTGATCGAGAACATCGATATGAACAACGAAGTGTTCTTAAGGTATTGCACACATCTTTCCTTGGCTTGTGGAAGCTCAAGTTATAGCTGAGTAAAAGTTTTTTTGTAAACTGATATACTTAATATTTTTATTTCATTTTTGGAACATTTTTCTTTGTAAAGTTTTTTTTTTTCATATTCAGTTCAGCAGGTAGATACTTTTTTGTTGAAGCTTTCCTGCAATAGTGCGATTCAACAGCAGGCACTCAACAACCTGCACTATTCCGGCATTGTCAATTCTTTTTTTTAAGCACATTCGAATAAACTTTTCAGAAACAGCATGAACTGAAAGAAAAGAGGAACGGCATACTCGGATGCTTTCTTTATTCCATGTAACAGTATATGCAAAATTATTTTGTTTTCACAAATTATTCTTTACACGACGTCTTTTGGGTTTTAAAATAGACACAATTCTTTAAAATTTGTATCTTTTCCCTCTTCAGAAATTGTACTGCACCAGTTAAAACTTCATTTTCTGCAAAAGAAGGTCATGCGTTTACGAGAACTCACTGTTTTTTCTTTGTTTCGTCTTTTCTTTTCTGTTTTTATTTGATTGTTGTTTTAATAGTAGCTTAGTTTTTTGTTGTGTATGTTTTATCTTGATATGCATTTTTAGGGCTTTTCGATATCTATACTTTTGACCACAATGGTAGCGTTTTAATGCTCGAATCAATTTTCCAGATATTTCGTCCAAAATGAAATACAAATTAAATCAAATTAAACTTATGTCACTAATTTTTTCATTTATGTAGAAACAATAACTTTTAGTTTATAATTAATAGCGGTACTTAATTATAACGAATAAACTTGAAACACACTTGCAGAACAAAAATAAAATGCTACCTGTAATGTACCTAACTGCATAATATTTTAATGTAATAATAGCAGTTTGCGATGTTATAATAAAAAAAAATGCTGTAGGTAACTGAGATCATCTTGTATAATCGCCCTTACCCCACAAAAATTAAATTGATTTTATAACAACAATTCCTACATTCACCTTTAATACCAATTCACTTTTGTGTATTCGGACCTTACAGCTTTGTGAGAGGTATAGCTTCTACGGATAATATTCGACGAATAGTACCATTTTTTTAATTTTAGTTATTTTTTTATATGTAGAGGAATTTCTACTTCGAGTTCATTCTCGATTATTTGAAAAAAGTTACTGCCATTTTGAAAACGCAAATCTCCCCAACATCTTTTCACATTTCCCCAACATCTTTTCACATTTCCCCAACATCTTTTCACATTTCCCCACATCTCCTCTCATTTCCTCACATCTCCTACACATTTCTTTCCTCATGTATATCAAATCTCCCCGGTGATTTACCCTCAATGCTTGCAAAGGTCCGATCGAAGACAAAATCGATGTTAAGCTAGATTCATGTGGCAATAGTGATGTTGATGATGTTGCGGATGTACTGGCCTTTTCATGCGCAGCTACTTCTGATGTGGATAATGCGACGCTGCAATTCAACGTGCACTTCCTCTGGCTCAGCTACAAGAACTGGCTGATTCTCACTATCAACACCTACCGCCTGCATAAAGTCTGAGTCGACGAATATATCAGGGTTGAATGGTGAAATGCCTGTTGCTAGAAACTCAGCTTTGATATTACGAAGAGTAAGGTTCAAGTCTAATGTTTTTCTAAGCTGGAAATGTGACGAATTTCAATAAAGGGCATAAAATTGTATCCTTTAAGTATATTATGTAAGTGTCGTTCAAAACTTAACTTAATGAATTGAATGAACTTAAATTAATGATAGATATATAAACTGGCAGCAATATTGAGAAATAGGTAACATATCTACATAACTTCTTCTATATAAGTAAATCTTTGTCCTGTTCGAACTTTATTAAGTTGCCAAGCTACAGATCCTGAATTTGAATTAAAATTATTCATAAATTGATCTCTAATTTCTAATCCATTAACAGCTGCATTTCTTCCAGTCCATCCAAGGTACTTAAGCCTCTCATGTCCGAAACAGAAACTGAATCATCTTCTGTGCAACGACAAGTGTCATTTCATAAAAAGTTTTCCAGACAACAAGCAGTAAAGAGTTAACATGTTCGTGTGAAACATTTAATTTATTTTCAAAAAGCATTTTTCCTCATTTCCGTGAATTCTATTTCCAGAGTACGGCCTTAGTAAATAAGGACGAAATGGAAAAGCTTCGTCTCCGATTATTACAAATGGTAAATTTACGTTACTTCCAGGTAGCTGTTTACTGGGCAGCATATTTAACGTATTATTATTTAGCCCTTTCCCCAAATTAGAATTGTTGAAAATGCAACCATCCGAATTTTTTCCATAAGCACCTACATCCACAGCAAGAGATTTGTAGTTAGCATCTACTAGATCTACTAAAAGTTTTTTTTATATGAAAAAAATAATGATCCACTATGTTGAGATGCTAATTGAGGTCAATGGCTCCTATTAAATTTGTGAAATTCCATTTTGTAAAGAAATTATTTTCTATTTGACGCCACATTTCTTCATCGGGTGCTGACATAACAATCAGTTGCAGTACTTTTCAAATAGCATTACGACATGAATAAACAATTTCTCGTACTATACGTTCTTTCACACGATAATTAAATGCCAGTGATATGTTTTTGGTAATGGCCGTAGAAAAGCATCAATTTACGAACATTTTTAGTTTATCCGCTAACGATTATGATCACCGAGAATCGCTGAAGTGTCGTCAGCATACATTGCGAAATAGACATTAGCTATAAAATTACTTAAATCATTAATAAATATTATAAAAAGTATTGGGGCCAGTATAAAACCCCGAGGAACTCCTATGTCAACAACCTAAACCACTTAAGAAGCACTCCCCTTAATTGTGTAAGTTAGAGTTGTAGCCCCGCGAGATTCTTCTGAAAATGACTTGCTACACCGTTTAGTTGAGGTTTTTTTTGATTAATGATATAATATTATACCTACACCTTTTTCTGATCCCAATTCATTTCGGATCAAAACAACTGAAAAAGTTTTTGTCTAACTTCGTATGAAATATTTGCACGTCCTCTAAGTTTGGACTTTTTACACATTACAGAAGTACACTGTGGTCCCATTTTTCTTTAGCAGAACCTCTTTTGCAGTCTTTTACAGTAACTTTCGGTGAGTGTAAGGGCTCTTGGTGCTTCAATTGCGAGTTGATAGCATCATTAGGGTTCAATGCCTGTCCAATTTGAATTTCGTAAGGGTGTAAATTTAGATCCTTGTGTAGAATTTGATTTAGAGATGTTTTAAGCACATTAAAGCACTAGATGGCTTTCGAGTGGACAGGCCAGGTTGCCCTCGAACAAACACTCGTACTACATGCTCGAAGTTTCCTGTTTCCTCGATGTCCTGGGTCGGCCGGATCGTCGTTGAGTTAATGTTGAACCTGTGTCATTTAGAATTTCTGAAACAAAATTTTCTTTTATATTCAGTCGCAGAATTTCAAATGTTAAGACACTATTGGTCCACCCTATAGTATGACCATTTTTTGGTAACTGTTTAGCAGTAACATAATCCAATACCTGCCTCAAGGAAACGTATAATTCCCAAGCACAGTAATTTTTCGGAATAAGCTCACCAATTAAAACTCCAAATTTTAGCTGATGACATTAGTATTTTGTTGCACTTTAGATGTTCTTCTTTGATGATAAAGGGTGTGTTCCTTTAAAATCCTAATTTAAAACTTATTAAACGATTGTTTAGCACATTTAAAGAAAATATTTTTTTGTCTCGATTAATGAATACAAAATCTGAAATGCATATTCCTTCCAAAATAACGTGAATATAATCAACTGCTCAGTTAGTTGTCATATGAAAGTTAGTGACATTGTTAGTATAGCCGTCGAGATCAAGACTCTTGTTTTGAAAATCTTAAAATTTCAATACATAAGTCGACATTAATCTTGTCATGAAATTTTAAGATTCCTGCTCCAAATCTCTTCTCCACGATATAGGTGAAAATTTGGATAATTTGTGGCGCGGATCTAATATTAATACGACCCCATAGATCCAGTTTGTTTTTCTGTAGTGTTTTAGTAGTTTGTCTCTTCCTGCTTGAAATGCCAATAAGTTTCGTCCGTAGAACTTCTATCGACCTTATATAATTTTGAATGGATTTCTCAATTATATCAAGTAACATGTTAGATCAGACAAGTTTTTAAAATGTTTTAGATACACACAAATGCCTAAATACTAAATACAAAAGGTTCTGTTAATCTTTGTTATTTTGACACAAAGCGTTCAATGCTGGTTTAAGCTCAATTGCTGCCATCATCATGGTAAAAGTAGAATTCCATCTGGTGCTTACGTCAAAAATTGTAGATAACTGTTTAATATTTATAGCATCGCAACAAGAGCTCAGCTTATTTCACCATCGCTCCGATCGTTTAACTTTTATTTATAAAAGTTAGTTGTTTACAACTTCTTTACTTTGTTTACAATATTGTATCCGCTGGCATTTTATCATCTAAGACATCTTCAGAATGCGAATGCAGAGAAATTTTTTTGTCTTTTTCAATTAAAACGTGATGGTCACTTACACGAAATTTATGATTGACTATTTCTAATGTTGGATGTTTGCTTAGTAAATACATAAACATCATAGCTACAATATTATTTTTATTTTGACCCCCACATGCGTCGGAGTAGAACGTCATCTCCTAAACTGTTGGAGACAAATTATTTAGAAGATGGCATAGACATGATGTTATATTATTGGTACCTCGACCATCAAGTGTTTCATCCCACGTATAATTAGCAGGTTGCATCAATAGTGCCAAATCATGCGTTGTTAAGTTAAAAGACCATAATTGTTGTTTGTCTCATTAAGGAATTTGAGCTGGATGCCTTTTCGCAATATGGACAAGTTTATGTTTTCGTGAGGTCGCGCACTGTTTATATTCACTTTATTTGTAAGCGGTAACTGAAATGAGTTCTACATAGGCAGGTAAACGTGTTCTTCTTGCTAGTGCTGCATAAAGGCTGGATATATAAAGACGGTCATGCGTCAAAAGACAAAATTAAAGGAGAGTTAGAATTAAAATCAATGGAGAGTTACAACTAAAATAAGAGCGGTAAAATTTAAATATAAAAATAAATATTGCAATTCTAAATATAGCCCGCGGGTTGAAATAACATAATATTTCAAAATAATAAAACTAAAATTAAACAATTGAACAGTTAAAATGAACCGGAAATTAGAATTGTACAAAAGGTTTGAAGTGTACCAACTCGATTAATGCCATCGGAGTCGGGATATAGCATGACGACTCGATTCAGTTTCCACTTCGGTGGCGGTAAGTTATCTTCCTTGATTAGGACGCGAGAACCGTTGCGTTGGTTAAGATCGGAGTGATGAGTTTTCCATTTTACCCTTTCTGTAACTCGGAAATGTATTCCTTGCCCCAGCGTTTCCAAAGATGTTGAAGGCATTTTTGTATGATCTTGAATTGATCCAAACAATTTTCCGCTACGAGCGTGACATCTGGATCAGGTAGTAAGGTTAGCGAACGTCCAACCAAAAAGTGTCTTGGTGTTAACGGCTACAAGTCGTTGGGATCAGAGGACAATGGGTACAAAATTCTCCTTAGGTAGAGATATGTTTACATATGACTCGTTTTAAATATGATTTACAAGATTTTATATCTGCTTCCCATAAACCTCCAAAATGAGGACTATGGGCCGGAATGAAGTTCCTACACTGATAAAAAGAAAACTTGGAGCTAACTTGGTTTCAGTTGAGTCAAATTTAAGTACCCTACATATTTCAAGGGAATTGCTCATTATAACACGCATATTTATAACGATTGTTTCAGTATTTGTGGAGACTTTTCACACAACTAATTCAAAAATATATGTAATTGAGTTAATATATTAAGAATTTTCTCTGGCCTACTAATGTTTTTCTTACTATAACTTTTCAACTCAATTAGAAAAAAAAAGATATTCTGTTTACTTCTTTTGGAATTTGAGTGAACATACAAATAGTTGGGGAAATTTTCATTGTCTTTTATTCAATTTCTTCATAATTTTTGTTTGATCATAGCGTTGATTGTCTGAAATACATACAACGCAGTTGTAATTTTTCATGATTCTGAGGTGATAATGACCAATATTGATTTAAAGTAATATTTCTTACTTAAAGTAATAGTTCAAATTTCTTTATATCTAATTTTGGGAAATAATGAATAATTCTCTCCTCTAATGTTGTTAAATGGTGAATAACAATTATTTTAATAGTTTTATAACAGTCTTTTGGGACTGACGCAAACTTTTCTAAATTGCCTTTCTGAGCTTTATTCTTCCATAAAGTTATTTGTTTTTGGAATCCAACCAGCTGATCGGTTGAGTTTAAGATATTTTCATTAGGCCCTCGTATACTTGAATTTATGTTATTGAAAATAACAAAAATGTCTGATAAGTAAGCCACTTTAGTACACCATATTTTATCTTCCAACAAATGAACAAAATCATAATTTTTATCTTGTTCAACAACATTTTCATTTCGTCTTTTAATTCCAGCACACGAGGTAAAACTTTTCCTCTGGACAACCACCTTTCTTCCGTATGCAGTAACAAGGATTCGTACTTGGCTTCCATAGCTTCATTAATCATTTCAATTAATCATTTTAACACATTGTTCCAGAACTATTTTCAATTTTGATGGCAAATATTTTGTAACAAGTGCTTCTGGATGCAAAAAACAATGGGTAACTAATATATCCCCATTCAGTTCTTTAACATGTGCTACAAATCCTTTTATATATCCAGTCATAGCTGTAGCACCATCTGTACAAATGCCAATATATGACTAACACGAAACTTTAATTGCTTCTAAATATGAACTAATTACATCAAAAATATGTTTGCCAGTTGTAAAATCAGGTAACTCCCGACAACATAAAAATTGATTAATTATATCATTTTCGTGAATAAATCAAACGAATGCAATTAATTGACCTTTTTCTATAATATCTGTTCTTTCGTCGATTTGTAGAGCAAAATTTGAATTTGCAAGAGTTTTTGCAGTATTTTACTCAATATTTTGCGACATATCTTTAATTCTGCGATGGATTGTGTCACTCGAAAGTGGTATTTTACAAATATCAATATCTGCTGATCCAGCAATCATTATTTTTACAATTTTGCGACAAGCTGCCAATATAATTTCTTCAGCCGAATTGCTTGGATTTTGAAGATAAAGGCTTTTGAAAGTAGCTTTTACTTTTGTTGAAAGCGAAGGATGATTAGTCACCAAGTGACGTTGGAGTTTGCTCGGAACCATATCACTATTTTTGATCATTTACAACCACATATCACGCCCTCGGGAACAACTTTGTCATTTTCCATTGTAGAGGTAAATCCAAATTTCAAAAATCATCATTGTAGTTCCCATGAACTACTTATTTTTTAGAGCAAGAAGTATCTTCACTTGTACCGGGCGTAGGCTCATTAACTTGGTCGCTAACGTTATCATTATCACTATTATCATCGTTAAGCTTTCTTCTTTTTAACCATTTATCCATTTTCAGAAGATTCTGTTGAAATAAAAATAATATTGTCGAAATATTATTCAAGTTTGAGAATACAATACTGCAAAGCCAATATGTTTATATAATTTTAAAAATTGACACTGCAAGCAAATAAATTAATAGTAAACTGAATCACATACATTTGCCTATTTTAACGAAAGAAAATGTGCAGTAGCTAATATGCAACGCGTTGGGAATCCCCACTGTCATTAAAGCAACCCAAAATTTAATTTTTTTTTATGGATTTAAATATCTATTCCTGTTAAAAGGATTTTTCTTTTTAAATCATATTATTTAATAATATTAACATAAAATATATATCTCTAAAATTTGGCTGCACAGTTTTAGAATTTCGCGGCACACAAAAGTGCCGTGGCACAGTGGTTGAGAATCACTGATCAAAAAATAACTTGTAATAAATAAAATTTATTAATAATTCATTTTTATTTTTTATTGTAATTATAATACAATAATAATTAAATGCATTTAGTAATAAATATTATTTTTATAAATCTATAAATTGTTATATTTCGCGCGGATGATACTTACGCTGACCAACAATACTTGAGCAACAATACTTTTAAAATAAGTTATTTGTGTCGTAGTTTTTTTATCATCGGTGGCTTTTAACAATTTGTTTTAATTATGATGCCATTTGACGTAAAAATTACTCGCACCTGTTTCAAACAGTGAGTTGAAATCAATATTAATTAATTTGTGTCCATATTGAGGATCTCTTAACACTGGATATATCCAAATATTGAGATACACTCTCATTAGAATTTTGTAATTTTTCAAATCGGAAATGCGATGTATTACTCCAATGGACTGAAAGCTGTTCCGAGTAAAAAGTTTTATTATGGTCTAACCAGGATAAACTTCGGTTAACGTCAGCATCAATTGGAATTGTAAAAATATAACATCAATTGGTTAAAATTCGGATTGATAATAATATTACCGACTTGTGGCTGGTGTAGTTGGGTACCGTGTTGTAGGCTAGTTGCATTAATGGACGCCTTTGTGATGGTATTTGACACCTGGTTTTGAGACTACAAGATGGTCGTGGCGTCCTTTCGGGAGATTTTCACTATGTGTTGAAATATTGTTTTTCCAAAAATTCTGACAAATGGTCAGCAGGGTTAAATTTGGTGCTGACATGTCTCCAAATAGTGTAGGAAGAGTGTTCCTGTATATCTGCAACCCAATTGCAAACAAACGTTTTTAGTGAAATGGGACTGGTTTTTAATCATCCTAACACAATAGTCGAATCTGACCAGAAAACATATTTGGTAACATTCAATTTTAATGATTTTTTAACTTGTTTCACAAGCGTACTTAAAAGAACATCTCGAGTGTCGAGTCTCGGTATAGTAGCTGGTTTTAAAGGCGCAACCTTTGACTTTGAACAAAGTAAGTTGATGTGTACTACATCATTGGAATCAGTAATTAAAAATAGATGCAAGCGCCATAACCGGTTTGCGATGCTTCACAAAATCCGTGTATTTGAACTTCAACAGGATTCACGCATGTAACATGACGTAGTATTTTCAGATTGTTTAGATTTGTCAGATCACTGTGATAAGAGATCCATTTTTTCCCAAGTTCTCATGGGTTTTTATGACTATATATGTTGATATAATATGTACATAATATATTATATGAATATAAATGTCCATAATTATTTAAAATGCATGCATTCCTTTAATAGAATTGCATCACTTTGAATGGTTGTTGACGAATTTGAATATGCAGGCGTTGAAAAATTGAGATCTGACAAATCTGTCGTAGGTGTTTCTAAAAACATATTATAAATCACTCGAAAGGCCTTGATGCCCAGGCCCCAGTCTCTTCTCAGAACCCTTCGTAGACCCCCCACAATGGAGGTAACCTTTCCCCGAAGATAGTGCAGGTGAGGCCCAAAATTGAGTCTCGCTCCCACAACTATTCCCAAGTACTTAGTTTCTTTCACTAGGTTGATACTAAGACCGTAGGCTTTCAACGTGGGATTTATATTACCAGAAAAGTTGCCCTTGAGCATAAGACCTACAGTCTTCTTTTCGGATAGAAATACACCATTCTCTCTGCCCCAGTCGACTACTATTTCCAAGAAACGTTTACTGAGCGTCTCTATCGTTGCGCGACTATTGCCCCTCACTAAAATAAGGAGATCATCCGCATAAGCAACGACGAGGGCACCGTTCGCGTTTAGTGTGTCTAGCAAATCACTCATTAGAAGGATCCAAACAAATGGTTCCACTATTGAGCCCTGGGGACATCCTCTTTTTACCGCTCGCCGGACCACCACTCCGGCGTTATCTATAACGACTGCTTCGCGGTTTTCGAAGTAGTCTGCCCAGAGTTTAGCTTCCTCACACCGGGAAGCATAAACTTTCTCCACTATCTTGGATCAGAGTAACCCGTCAAACGCACCTTTAAAGTCTATGAATAGACCCAGAGCATAACTATCAGTGGTATCGTTGACGTACGATACCAACTGGTGCCACGCATCCTCCGTACTCCTTCCTTGAACAAAGCCAAATTGGCTTTTATTCATTCTGTCACTAACTAACTTGGTAAGCCTTCCAACCATCGCCCGCTCCAATACCTTCGCCAAGACAGGTAGGAGACATATTGGGCGATACGACGTCGCTTCATAGCGCAGCTTATCCGGTGACTTAAGAATAATTACTAACTTAGCAATTTTCCATACCGCGGGGAAGCACCCTTTCTGCAAACAGTCATTCATTAACAACTGTATGTATTCCGGAATGGTAACCCACGTCTTCTTCGCCATTATTGGCTGGATCGAATCCAGACCTGCCGCTTCCGCTTATGCGGAACTCGAACTTTGGTGAAAGCAGAGTCGAGCTCTTCTATACTGAGCGGAGGAGCGCGGTCCATATTAGCATCGTCGGGTACCTGGCCCCCTTCTCTTTCTAGAAAGAAACTGTCTAGCAGTAACTTCACATTTTGTTCCCACGTGGTCGCATCCACTACTTCCCCCGTTGGAGTGGTGTGCCGAATGGCAGCGATCTCGTGGAAACCACCTCTTTTCCCCCTACAAATCTTGTAGACGGTACCCCAGGGTTCCTGGTTGCCCCTCGTCTCTACGAATTGTCGCCAATCCGCGTTCTTGACTTCGCTGATCTTATTCTTATAGGATTTGAGGAGCGTTGAGTAAGCTACATCTAGGTCCGGGGTATCGTGCCGTTCAGAACGGCGGGCTCTCTGTAACCGCTTTCTAGCGGTGCGCACATCAGACCTTAACTTTCTGAGTTCCTGGTTGAACCAGGATACTCTAGCTCGGGTCGGCGCTCGTTGAGGCTTCAGGATTTTAGCGTTAGCCGCTTGAATCCATAGGTTCAGCTTTTAGATTTTTACGTCGATCGGAAGATCCCGGTATTTGCCTGGACTAACGTCCTGGGAAGTCTCATGTTCGAGTACACGTATGTACTCGAGCCAATCGGTGTCCTTTGTCAGGAACCTTGGGGTTCCCCCCATTCTCTGCATTATGCACTCGTTTCCCTCCCCTAGTTCGCTCTAAGTCGACTATTATGGGGTTGTGGTCACTCACTCCATCTCTTACTAGCTTCCAACTGACGCGGAAAGAGTCAAGACTATCGTTGCCTAAGGAGACATCGATGTCTGACCTTCCCTGGCCCCCCACTCCCACCCCGCCCTCGAAGGACGAGATCTCACTGGGTGTGTTAAGGACTGTCAGATTGGAGAGGGCAATATATTCGGCGAAAACATTTCCACGGCGAGCAGAGTTGTTGCTCGGTCGTATGGCTTTTCTTCCCATACGCGCTCACACTCATGTCGCCAAACTCAGGGCTGTGTAGTTGGATCATAGAGCGGTACGCATCGTTAAGTGCGACTATTTCTAGGCACGTGAGGGCCGGGTCGAAGACCGCCACTGCAGCTCAAGCATTAAGCGCAGCGTATTTGCGGAGTCTTCCCGGAAACCCTCGAAGTTGCCCCGTTCTACTGTCGACGTACGGTTCCTGAACCAAGAGTACGTCGACTTTATTCTGTGCGGCCCAGTCTGTCATATAAGCCGTAACTCGACTAGACCGCTGGCAATTGACCTGCGCGATCCTTAGGTCCGCGTGGTCGGATGAGTTCGGGCCCTTTTTAAGTACTCGGGACACCTTTTAGTGACTTCCCGATTGCCCATTTGCCTTGCACACAAAACAGTCCGCCACCACTGCGGAACAGTTTTTCTCTCTGTGCCCAATGACCCCGCACTTGCGACAGCGGTTCGAGCCATCCTTATCCTTGCAATGCTTGGATAGGTGTCCGAACATGAAGCAACGGTAGCATCGCAGGACATCTACGATCTCTTCACATTTAAAGGAGCGTAGGCCTACGTACACCATGTCCGGAATCATGTGGTCAATTACGCCTCTCACGCTGAGGACTGCATTAGCTGCAGCTTTAGTTCCTCGTTGTGAGATTGTCGCACATCTTCGAACTCTTGTCGATCTAGCTGGCCTCTCTTCAAACGCCTAAAAAGACCATCCAGGATCGTCCCGTTCTAAACATTGTGTGGGACGTCAAAGAGACAAAACTTACGTTCGGGCTCTTTTAGGTCCTCAGCAAGGAGGCCCATCTGAGCCCAGCGTGAGCACGGCGACATTCAGAATCCTAACATTGGCGGTAAGACCGCCCTCTTTCACCACACCTCCGGTTGCAGCCCGAGGGCTGTTCCCTTTGGTACCATTTTTGCCTCCAGCGACACCAAGATCGCCTTCGGCCGCGCCCACCACTGCGTTCTTAGTTGGCTTTCTTCATCTTCTCTCGCATCTTCTTTTTGAAGAGAATCAATTTCTAATAGAAATTTTCCTAATTGCAGTTCGGCTACCTTCTTTTGAATTGTTAGAAATATCGTGAGGTATTTTTTACAAGTCGAATGTGAATTTATTAAAATATCTGCACTTCCTTGTAATATTCTATTAATTATTCTTAGCGACGCGTTTCGGCTGTGTGAGAGCCTTAACCATGCTAAATACAAAAAGATACATAGTCAATAAAATTCAACCTAATTGTCACAATGTACGACTTACATGTCAAAACAAATGCTACATACAATTCTTTATCTCCGCAAGTTATGTTTATTAAAATACAGTCCAAGTATACAACCAATACAATTAATTATAATTATAACATTAATCCCATAAAACATGTGTTTCATTTTAAATTTGAATTACTATTAGTTCTTCACGACTGCTTGCCATGGATGAATATTGCGAGTTAACAGGTAGTACCCGTTCAGTCTTCAAGTTTTTACTTAATGGTGTTCTTCCAAGGATCCCAAATGAAATCTGAAATTAAATATTGGACAAATACAAGGTTTCCTTAAAAAAAATTAAAATTTGCAAATAACCGATAAAACAAAATGTGTAAAAATCTACCTCAATCAGAGTCGTTTTCAGTGGAAATACCTTGTACACTCTACAGCATGAGCCCCATTAATTTTTCTTCGGAAGGCGAGAACTGCACGTATTCTGCAGTACCACCTTCCGTCTTGAATTTTTCAGCCTTTTTTTCAACATTTTTTCAGTACGGTTTGTGCTATTAAGGGTATTTAAAGTTTCCGTGAAATCCTTCTAAGCACTTTCTTTCTGTTCCCATGTAACAGCGTCAGTATGCTTATTTTCAATTACCGATTACCTTTTCATAACCTCATTCACGAGGCTTATACTACCTTTAATATAATTACATAAGGATGAATAGGAATTGAACTTATTGAATTATTTTTATGAGAATATTGATACTTTAATAAGGGGGTTCATGTTTTAGGGTGCTACCCCTGTATTTACCATTAATACCACCCCTTAATTTAATTAGGGTGTTAAACAAAAATCAATACTTTGAATAGGACCCAAAAAATCAATACTTTGAACTGACCAAAAAAATCAATACTTAGTGACATGCGCAGTTAAAGAATCGTGGACTTTGAAAATTTGAGGCACAGTGAGACAGAAGTAACACAACCCCTACTACTTCTTTTCTTACGAAAACAACATTATTCGAACGCAAAAGTTCAAGCGTAGCACCGGCATAATGGGCAGTTGCTAAATCTTCAGTCCACAAGAACAAATCGCTTGCCACAAGAACTTTTTTGCCAAATTTGTCTATCTGAACCATTTTTATTTCATTGTCCACATCTTCTCCTACAACAGCGTTATAATATTGTTGACCTGGTAGAGTCCTAGTGTCCATTTTGACGTAAGTTTCGTCATCCATTAAAATTCACCGATTCTTGTTTTGCAGAAAAAGATTGTACAGCTTTCCTGACCGTATTTTTGATCTTTTCTGCTGTTCCGTGGACCTTTTAGGCATTTTTTGTTTTTTATAGGTTTAATATTGTGCCTTTTTTAATATTTTGTACAGTACTCACACTAACCCCTACCTTTTTCAAAATTTGTAGTACAGAGAAGAACTTGGTGCATTTTAACAGTTTCACAACCATTTCTTCAGTTATACCATTTACAGCCTCTTGTCTATGTCGAGATTTAGGTAAATTATGAAGTGTGTTGTACTCTACAAATTTTTTTATAATTTGAAAAACCGCTGACTTTGAGCATTGAGTAAGATTCATAATCTAACCAAATTGTTGTTTACAATATTTCTCTTGCAAGTTGGAACTGTTCCTATACAGCATTCGGTTTAGCTTTTGCTAGGTCATTGGTTCTATTACAAAAGTTGCGACAAATATGATCAGTACACTGGCCTGATTTTATTTAATTTGTCGTAAACACTATCTCCATCACCTATGAAAATGTAACGTACTATTCTGATTGTTACTAATTAAACAAACTTACCAATCATGTATAAATATTTTATGCCATACATACATAGGAAAACTTTGCTTGAATCCTTCAGCAATTATATCTGCTTCCATTGCATTAGCTGTTCCTGACCAGTTCTTATAGCAAATATGCTGCGGTACTTTGGCTGTGTTTTCAAATTTTGTACAAATTAAACAAAAAATATATCTTATGCTGACAAAAAGAATTTTTTTGAATAAAATCCTACTATGCACGCCTAAAATGTTATATTGAAAACATTAAAATAATTATACTGATTATTATGATCATATTTTATAACGCCCGATAAAGGATTATAGTTGCATTTATATATGACTTCTTTACCCAAGAGCCATCAACATCTACAGTTAATAAGAGTATATTTTCTGTATCTAAACTACCCCTTTCAATAAATAGTTGCTTATGAAATTTTACGGCGCTCTCTATTTCTTGCAGTGAATCATTTCTTATGTATTTTATCATATAATTATGCTAGTTTGAATGGAAGGGCTCGATCAAATTGCACCGATTTGAAATGTGTCGAAAACTAAAAGTTTAAATTATTTTAAATTGTAAATAATATTTTTATTTAATATGAGATCCTTCAAAATAGTACAAAAAATTAATATCGTATTTCACCAGATCGCCGCCATTATCATCCGCACAGTGGTTTTATGCACTTTACTGACACTGGTCCGCTAGTGATGGAGCATAATGATGGAATATTGCTGATGATGGTTTCAGTCTTCTTTAAAATTCCTTTGACAATTTGATGGATTCCACTCCCTTGGAACAATTGGTATATTGTTGGTTCTCTGTCACTCCATTGTAATTTTAGAGTAATGTATACTTGCTAAATTAGGTCAGAACATTACCAAAGCATCATGCTGTCTTTTTTGTCCAGGAATCTGTTTGGCATCGACTTTCACATAAGTTTCATTATCAAATAGCCAACATTCTTGGTCAGAACATTGTCATACAGCTTTCTGGCTCGGTTTCTTGCCACTAGATTTTGCTGGACTTCAAGCCAGCTTCTGACAATATTCTTCTCGCAGAAATCCTCGATGTTCCACTTTTTTTTAGCCAATTACGCATTTGAAATAAAATGTTTTTAACGGTATGATCATTTTCTCCCAAAATTTTTGATCTTTATACCGGGTGTTGACTCGAATAGCCGAACATAGGGAATTAACACGTAAAAACTTATTTATGCAAATTCCTGCTTCCCAAATTATTTTAGAGAAAAAATGAAAGATACAAAAAGAATGCAGAAATATAAACTACGTATGATAAAAGCGTTAGATTTCATGTAATCTTTACTTATAGGGTCAAAAAATGCTTTTAAAATTGTTAAAATTTTCATTTATCAGACTAGCCATGCAAGTTTCCAAGGTAATTATTTCGAAATTAAATTGAACTAATTTCATGACCAGTCTGAAAAATGAAAATTTTAACAATTCTAAAAGAATTTTGGACCCTTTTAGTAGAAACTAGATGAAATTCGAAGATAAAAGTCTAAAATTCGTTTAGAATTGTTAAAATTTTCATTTGTCAGACTGGTCATGAAATAAATTCAATTTAATTTCGAAATAACTACCTTGGAAACTTACATGGCCAGTCTGATAAATGAAAATTTTAACAATTTTAAAAGCATTTTTTGACCCTATAAGTAAAGATTACATGAAATCTAATGCTTTTATCATACGTAGTTTATATTTCTGCATTCTTTTTGTGTATTGCATTTTTTCTCTAAAATAATTTGGGAAGCAGGAATTTGCATAAATAAGTTTTTACGTGTTAATTCCCTATGTTCGGCTATTCGAGTCAACACCCGGTATAATGATATCCCGTTCTAGTCCATGAGGAGTCCTGATTACAAATGCACAATACTCACGATTAATAATATTAAGTTGTCCCAGAACTTAATAATAGTAAGAGTAATGTTTGTTTAATTTAATTTCGTCGTTAATAACTTGCAAATTTAATTTGTTTATTAATAATTGCATTTCTTGGAAACATATAAGCCGCACTCTCGAACATGAACGCCATATAAATTTTCATAATCTCTTATTGCTATGGCTTCGTGATCAATTCCCAATTTACTTAGTACCGTCTGTAACAATTTATTGTAATAATTGTTGTCGCGGCTCCTTGCGTACTCTTGCTCTGGACGCCTATGGGATTCTCCCATGCGCAACCATCGCTGCACATCTTGACCTTAAAAGAGTTTAGAACATCGCTCGTAGGGGAGACTTGGTTTGAACGTGAGAGATTTTGGTCAAGTTCCGTGTCTGTACAGGACTCGGCTGAATATTTGTAAAAGTAAGCGAGTGCCTTAAAAGTCTGTTCCGGAAGTTTAGAACGAAGAGTTGTGGACTCAGTGGGAGTCATTAGTTTAAACGCCCTCCTCCCATAAAATACTTCTTTGTGGAAACAAACCCAATCTGTACTTCAGAGCCCTTTTCAGTCATCGACATGTCATCCATAGATCTCCAGTTTACGTTTCCTACCTGGACTTCACGCTTATTCTCTATTACTTTTGTCTGAACTTCTGAAAGTATGTTAGATAAGGTACTAGTAACATCTGCTATTGTCTTTCCGCCAATCACATTCTTATTTCTCTTGCCCATTGCAGCGAAGAACTCCTCATCAAAAGTCTGTTTCCTTAGGCCGCTGAAAACTGGCTGGCTGGATATTTGCGAATATACCCCTGAGAGTAAGTCAGTCTGTGCAGCGGATGCTAACTTGGAATAATATCTTAATCTTGGAACCTCAAAAGACACTGCTGAGCTTACTGTTCCCATTTGCATGAACGCCTTACCCATCTGTTCCCTCGTATACCATGTTGAAACAGAAGTTATCGCTGCAAGCAGCCCAAGATCTTCCTTAAATGTTCCAAATATGCAGTGGAAAACTATCTGTGATGCTTCCTCTGCTGACATACTTCCGTTTATACTCCACTTCACCTTAGAAGCCATTTTGTAGGTATAAAAACCACCGTGTCCTGAGACATTAAACATCTTCAAAAATTCATTAGCATGACTTCCTCTTTTTAGGTAAACTTGATGAAACATGTTTATGGGGAAGCACATTCTAGTTGCCTGTCTGCTTGTGGTTAGAAGTATTATGTCAGCTAAGGTCGAAACAATTTGCTCAGCTTCTGAGGCATTGGTTGTTCTAATCAACACGGCTATTATATCATCAATGTGTGGAATGTGAGATAACATCCTTTTTACTGCTGTTTTCCATTTATCTTGGTAGGGTTTTTTACTCCTCAACATACAGAGCACCGCTGTCATAGGACCTAATGATTGCGCCATTGATGATCTCTTTTCAGGAGGGAATGAAACACCTTCAAGGAGGATGTGATGAGCCCCTGTTAGCCCATATTTAGACACCATAAAGTTCTTTGAGGTTCCATTTGCTTTGGAAATTGGCATAGAGCCGTGGCCTAGTCTTAACTCTTTCATCCTTAGTCCAAAGCATCCGAAGAAGTTCAAGTAAGGGCTAATTGTCCCATACCAATTCCCATCGTCCCTTTCATCAAACTTCTTGTATTCTAACCCCTTGGAGGCTGTAAGTAGAGCCCAAAACTCAACTATTATCGCTCTCTGCTGTGAATAAGTTTGACCTTTAAGCCTAAGGACAAAGTCGCTCTCTCCAGCTTTCTTTGATATATTACCAGTAAAGCCATTTGCCTTCTGCCTAGCACTATTGTGGAGAGTAAATATCATACTGGTTATATGCTGTGCAACACTTACATTGCAGTAAGCCTCATTTCTCAGCTTTTCAGCATCCTTGTCAGTTTGTGGACCAGGGAAGAAAATATTAAGGATTCCCATGAAGCCATCAGCCAAAAGAGATAATACCTTAACTTTCTTTTCTGTGTCTAGCTCAACTCTAGCTCTTTTCGCGTCAGGTGTCGGAAGTTCTGTGTCTGGGTCAACATATTCCGTTGCGAGTCTCTTTCTCGAGGATTGTTCTGTCTCCATACTAGTTCCGGGATTTGCCATAACTACAGCTTTTTTTGTCTAATTACGGGTTCTATTTTGTTACTAATCTTATAGTTGAAAAATTAAAGAGTCTGTTCAGGTACACGTACCAGGTTCCTTTGGGGAATTTTTATAACCTGCGATTTATGCATAGTAAGTTCAAATTGCCAACAACAACAACGTCACCATTAACATCATCGAAAGAATCGTTCGTGGAACTACGAAGTACAAGGTAGTAGCGATTCTTCATCTTATCTTTGTTGCCGTCGACGACCAGATTGTGTGTGTACGCGTTTAAACTAATGACTCCCACTGAGTCCACAACTCTTCGTTCTAAACTTCCGGAACAGACTTTTAAGGCACTCGCTTACTTTTACAAATATTCAGCCGAGTCCTGTACAGACACGGAACGTTACGGAACTTGACCAAAATCTCTCACGTTCAAACCAAGTCTCCCCTACGAGCGATGTTCTAAACTCTTTTAAGGTCAAGATGTGCAGCGATGGTTGCGCATGGGAGAATCCCATAGGCGTCCAGAGCAAGAGTACGCAAGGAGCCGCGACAACAATTATTACAATAAATTGTTACACGTCATTACCATAAAAAGTAGTATATAAAACAGATTTTCCGGTGTTTTCGCAATGGGTTCTTACATATTTTAATGCGGCAAATTTTACCGAAAGTTGAAGCAGTTAATCGGAAAGAACGCTCTTGTTTCCACAAAATATTGTTGGACTGACCGATTGTGTCATTGCATATTAGTTCTAATTCTTCCGATGTCCTGTCCAAAGCACTTAAATATTTTGCTTCACGAATCTCATATTCTTCATCAGGCATCTGCGGTTGATTAACATCGTCCCCATAATCAGCATCAGCTGGTGCAATACTTTTATGCCTACCACTGGATTTATTCTTAAATAATGCTTTTTGAATACTCGTTTTAATTTTTCTCTTAGTTAAAGCTTTTCCGATTTTAGGGAATGCGGTTCAGTTCATCCAGAATTGCAAAAAACAGTTGTTAAAGAATTCAAATACAAACCCAACACATTAATAAAGGATGTAAAGTTACTTATCTAAAACTAATTTGCATACACGTAATTCCTCCCTTCTTAGGATAGAACGTCCGCGTTCTTCCGGAACATTACAGTTCCTTTCCATTTTTCGGACTTGGTAATACTTTAATCGTTTCGACTTTTGAATTTACAATTGCTATGCCATTCTCCGATATTATATGTCCTAAAGACGTAATCTGTTTTTTCGCTAGATGCATTTTTGACTAATTGAATTTTGCATTGTGCTTTTTTGCTCTTTGGAAGGCTTTTCTGGGTCTTTCATCATGTTCTTTTTTATTTTTACCAAAAATTATTACGTTCCTACATAAGGTATTACTCCTAGATTTTCGAAAACTTGATTTATTCTTTTTTGATTAACTTCTGTCGCTGAACTTATACCAAACGGTAAAGTCAAATATCTAAAGCTTCCATACGAAGTTGCATTTGTACAAAGATCAGAACTTTCCTTATCTATTGACACATCGCACCTCCGCTCAAATAATGTAAGTCAAAAATGTCAACTTTCGAGAAAAAGGTGTTGGAAATTTATTTAAACTTATTTTTTCAGTTTTTGGGTTTTAAATCGAAAACTAATAAAATTAGCGCAATAAGTTTCTTAGTGAGTTACAATGGCTTTTAAAGCTCTACAAAATGGTGTATTAAGTATCTTGAAAATATAAAAAAAAAATAATTTTTTTTTGAGTTGTGACACTATAAGGATAAAGAAAACAATAATATACGAAATATTGTTTAATTATAACGAATTAACAATATTCAAGAGGACAAAAATTAAACAGAAAAGCAGCTAAAAAGTATTAAAAAAAATAAAAAAAAAGGTTTAGAAAAGTAACTCACAAATTGTCAAAAAAATCAGCATAAAAACTTGGAATGTGATTATTTTGCAGCCAAGACATTAAATCGGTTTTTTTATTCTCCTTGATTTTAATTTTAGTAATATAAGCTTGCTTTGTGTCAGGAATGATTAGTTTTTTATTTCGGGAGTAAATTACCTTCAGACCATTCGGTGTCTGTGTAAGACTTTTTGTACTTTAAAATATTTGGTCTATCTTTGGCAATTCATCATTTTTACATCCGAGATCTTTATCTTATTTAGGTTCGTAATACCCATATCACTAATTAAAGTTTTCAAAGAAATAAAATCTTTGTGTGACAGCTCATTTACTCTCAGCGACTCCCCAGTTTTTTAGCCTGTTTAATTATTTGTACATATTGACTGGGAACGTAAATTGGACCTGATTCAACGAATGTTTTATTTGTTTTTCAATCACCGAATGTACTGAGTCGCCTTCATTCTGAGTGTGTCCTGCTATTAAAAATTTATGAGCAATCGAATTTAGTTTATCGTATTTCATTACCGCAAACATGTACACCCCGACTATATACTTATTTTTATTTTGCCCGCAGCAGTTATCGGAATAGAAAACTAAATCAATGGGCTCGTTACCTGTGTGACTGTTCAATTCTTTTTCGATAAATTTAAGCAAGCAGCTACCGATTTTTGGCGTTTCCTGTCTATTGCTTGTATCATGCTGGAATCTGTAAAAAAAACTTATTAGAATATAAACAGTATACTTATACAAGTAATTCAACTCGAATAAAATACAGTAAAAGTGCAACAATTTGTATTTATTAGTGTTTATTTCTCGCTTCTGCTGCCTCTTCCGATAACTGTCCTATGGGCAATAAAGAATTTTCAATAACAGCAGCACCATGTATTAATATTTCAGGCTTCATGAGTTTTAAGAAACACCTCTTCTTTTCTATAGGCTTTAGACCATCTTTCTTTGAAAGACGATTTAAAATACGCAAATCTTTGCTTTAAACTTTTGAAATTATCTGGCGTGTCACCATAACAAGACAACAAGTGATTTTCCAGATATTCAAGTTTTTTGTCAAAATTAGGCAAATCTAGCTCTTGCATTTGTTCATAAAGATATTTACGTGTCACTACTCTTGTACCCGAGGTACCAGGAGAACCTAAAACAAAGAAAATCACACTTTATTACATTTTAAATAAAAGTTCTTATTAACAAAAAACCGTTATAACTTTGTCATCCGCAGCTATCCGCAGATGGATTATACATAATTATTTAGCCTGATATGTGAAGTGTATACAACACAATAAAAATAATTGCGCTATATTTCATTTTCAATGAATTTCATTGCTAAACGGTATATTTTTGAAATTCTACAATCACTTTTTAACGTTATTTGGACAACTCACAATATCACTTTGTTTAAATGTATTATACTGAAAGCGTTGAGAACAAAACGTTCACTTCTTGAGAAGACTAAGTTTCAACTGCCCGCGCACATTAATGGCGAGAAGCTCGCGAATGGGGATGATAAATTATTGTTGTTGGTTTTGTTCTTAAGCTCTGAGATTTTTTATATCACTTTTGACAATTTGACTTTTGGCCTTCTAAATCGTTTAAATCGACGTATGTGGCGACGCACACGAAACTCGTTATTACGAATATTAGTTGATAAATCCCGAACTTACGGCAAGTGAAATTACAATTAACTAATCACTTTAAATATACTAATAATTTTGTCGATGAAAAACTTGATCTAATCAAATTTTAGCGATCTCAATAACTTTTACGTACTTTTCCAATCTCACGTTAATCAGAAGTAAAAAATTTGTTCCCTTATCAAAACCAGGAACGCCAATCGTCCTAGCGCAATTTTACTAGAAACGATTTGAATAAAATTAAGCTAGTTTAATGTTTTCTTAACATTTTAGGTAATGAAAATATTCTGTAACCGTTCAAGACCTAACGATGAAAAGAGGAGGTTACAACTCCTTCTATTAATTAATAATCTTCAGCAGTGTTTCCCAAATGTCTCGAACTTGCGGACCCCCAAAATTAGACACTAGTATCATGAGGACCCCCAGAAAGAATTTCGTTACAAAAATAAAAATTAAAAAAATTATTTAAAAAACATGAATAATGAAAAATAAAATACAATGAATACAAAATATATAGTTAAAAAGGAATATCGGGTCAGTGGAGCGCAAATAAAACAAAAAAGCTGTTGGTCGACGTTTCGGCTATACTAAATAAGCCATCTTCAGGACTAAAACAAAAATAGGGCAATACAAACGTCAACTCAATGACAAGGGGACGAAACACCTACCGAACAGCCAATGATGGTGGTTGTTTTAAACGCATGTAAAATAAGGAGATATCGGTACACACTTATGTCAGGTGGCACCCCAACCAAGTCAATATAAAAATTGTAAAAAATCCTTCTCAGTGGCATGTAGAATATACAATCACAATAAAAATTTAAAAATTCAAAACGTGACAAACATAACCACAAACAGGTAATTGATAAAAATAAACATGTGAAAACTTAACAATAACATAAATAAAGTTGTAATACAAAGTCACTAGGATAAAATAAGGACACAGTGTGTGCGTAAATACATTGGTAAAAGGCAAAACAACTCGGTCCATCCAGCAGTGTTTCAAGTCCATACAACAAAAAACTCAAAAAACAAAGTACAAAACTTTTCTAAAAATTATACAAAATATAAATAAAAATGGCAAATCCTCAATCTTCCTTATATAGTTTCTAAGTAAATTCTTATATCCCATGTTAATATATTCATAATCTGTCTGTTTTAATCCAAGTTTTAATAAATATGCTGTTTTAGCACAAATGAATAATGAGGAAGAGGATACTATGTCAACTGATGGAACCAATCCAATCAGGAATAGTCGAAATTCTACAGCTAAAGGCAGTAGTAGCAAAACGAAGATAATCAAACCTGCACCAATACTCAACTAATTATTTGAAATCAATAATAAATGACCTAAAAGTTGCTAATTATCAAATTAAACAAATGTCTATTGGCAAAAAAATTATCTTGAGCGACCAAACTGAATATTCAAAATGTAACGAATTAATGAACAAAAACAGCATACAATACTACACCCATCAACCCAAAGATGAGAGAACCTTTAAAGTAGTTTTATCAGGACTACCACAAACCGATATTGAGGATATAAGAAAGGAATTACAGGTAAAATACAATATAATTCCTTTTCTAATTTCAGAAATGAACACTAAATACAAAAATGAAAATAACGTATTATATTTATTACAATTCAAAAAAGATCAAATTACTCTAAACCATTTAAAAAATGTAAATACAATAAATCACATGATCATTAACTGGAAGCCATACTCGCCCAAATATAAAGGTGTCCTACACAATGTAGAAACTGCTCCATGTTTGGCACGGGGCTGAAAATTGTCATAGAAACAAAGTTTGTCTATTGTGTGCAAGTAGTACACATGACGCCACTACCTGCCAATTTAAAGATCGAACACAAGACGCAACAATTAAATTCAGCTGTTTCAATTGTATGTCTAAAAAACTTCCCAATACTAATCACAAAGCTAACGACCCAAATCCGTGCGTTTCATGTTGCCGCTACCGTACATATTTTATTAAATGAATATATTGTCATGTTTCAATTTAACACAGACCTCTTAATTATGATTTAACATTTTAAAACAAGAATAAAAGTTAAAACCTTTATAATTAAATTTTGCTGTAAGATTAAGATTATTTTTGATTAATTTTTATGATGATAATTAATTCGGTTTCACATATTTTTGATAGTTATAAAAAGAAGGCACATTTGAGATCTTGTATTAGAATTTTCAGCATTTTTAAAATTAAAAGATGTTTTTGGTCCACGATCTTTAAATGAAAAGACAAACGCCAAATTAATCAAAGAAACCTTTTGGCACTCAAATTTGTTAATTACTTCGATCAAATATTAATATTAAAAGTAAAAGTGAAAAGTGAATGCGTAAATAAAATTAAATAGTGCGCCGAATCGACAAAAAATCCACCACTACAAAATTCTTACGTTTAAAATTTGCTAACTAACAAAATAAAGGAGGGAGAGAAATTTTTAAAAGTAACTCATTCTGGGCAAGGCCGTTGTTTCGAGAAGTATCGAAATTTAAAGCCCAGAGTCACAAATTTAAATAATAATAAGATTTAATTAAAATTGATAAATAAAATTAAAAATTTAAATAAGATTAATAAATTCTATGATTATAATTACTTACCTGAAGTTACAAATTCAGAGTAAGAGTGTTTTGTAAATTGATAAGAAGAAGAAGAATAAATTTATTCACCACAGCAGGTGAAAACATAAAAAGAAAATTAAGAAATCAAGAAACAAAAGAAACAACAAGCAACATAATTTTAAGAAGACTTCGAGAATAAATAGGGTGAGAACATTTTAAAAGCGCGAAAACGATTAATTTTACGTCCAGTGATACTACGATAAAATTGATTATTTAATATTTGTATTTTTGCCACAAAATTTGGAACTTAATCTAGACAGTTGGAAAATTTACTAAATTAAATTTGATTAATTTCCAAATTCGGTACCTTTGTTTTTATTTGGTGAGCCGATGTTATGCGGTTTAAGATCAAAAACATCACAATTTTCTATAACAATTTATAAATTGCAACTGAATGAAACTGTGCCTTTTTTGTAATATTTTGAAATTTCGTTTTATGACTAATTAAATTACATTTGATTTTAATAACTTGCTTAATTTTTCATCATAAAAAATAATTAAAAGAATCGCAAGCTTTAATAATAGTGATGGGTGTTCCAAAGGTAATTATTTAAGTTTTTTTTTGTACTAAGATACACTTTTACGCTTTTGAACATCGCATTAAAATGGTGCCGAAACCAGGGATAATAATAATTATGATAATTATATCGCAATATTGTTGTATTTTATGTATTGAGTGGTATTTAATATTTTGAATTTTTTAATATTTTGTTTAATTTTTTTTTATTATTTCTTGTTAATTGGGGCATTTTTATTCTTTCTAACTTATTTCCTGGGCAAGAGAAAGTCTTATTAATTTTATTTTTTACAGGGCAAAGTTAAAATTCATAATTTAAAAATAGTTTTTGACGATGCCCTGTATAATTTGTTTTCGGAAAGGAATGCGAAGGGCGTCTGCGCGAGATAGAAAGGGATGCACCGTGAGGCTTCTTCTTTTTGGGTGGTTCGTTCTTGAAGGATATTTGGAAAAGTGAATTTTTCCCGAGTTGGGAAATAGTGAATCATTTTTCTTCTAATTTCGTTCCATTGACTTCGGAGAGGAGCCGTGAGTTCTACGGATTTGTGGAGGCTGCCGTTTTTTTTTTTGAGATTGGAAGATTTGAGGTCGTCGCTGCAGCATAGGTGAACTGAGCTAAGTGCTATAATTTTTTTTTGATTTTGTAATTTACGAAATTTTAAAGGGTTGTTCAATAATTTTTGTTTGCAACGATTTTATACGGTGCACATTTTGCGCTGATAAGTAAGGCGACCATACTGAAGAGCGATATAGCTTTAGTTTCCTATAAATGCTCGCAGTTATTAAGAATATTATTTTTGGTTTACGTTGTTTAATAATTTTATTAGGAGTATAGATTTGTTTTTTTTTCAGCGGTATTATTATTATTAATTTTAGAGGTATATTTTTGAGTATATTTTTTTTAGTATGTTGAGCTTATTTATGCTTGTTTGGAGCCGGTTGTTGAGTGGAGAGTTTGTCTCCGACTATTAATTTGTTTTATTTATTAATGTACTACTTATGTGTTTCTTTTAGGATTGCGAATTCGGAGAAACGCTTCATTATGAACAATTCGAGTTTCCACTGTCAGAAGTCAAAAGTAGTTCTGGCCCACAGTCTAGTAGTGGACCATCGGAAGCACCGGTAACTACTACCAACACAAGAACTTCTGCTAGTGGTAGAAAAAAACGGAAGCGAGGTGTTGCACCTCGCAGTACAATTTTTGAGACTGCATCAGATGCTCTGGCAATATACAAGAAAAGAATTAAACTATTATATTATGTAGAAAAAGAATTTATTACAACTTATATTATAGGTTATTATTTCTTATTGACGTCTCTTGTCAACCGAGTGAACCAAACTGCGAATTGAAAATTTGTTTGAATTCTTTTCGCACTGCTCTTGCAGAATCACTGTTATGGTTATCTCCTTGTTGAACAATTCCGTTTTGTAGCTTGGCTGTAGTATCGCTTTCAAAATTATTGCATCGCCTTTGATTTTCAGTACACAAATAATTGTGCAATTATACACAAGTCAAAGTAATTATTTCTACTTTGGCAGCTGATAGATTAATCAGATTTAGTAATACTCTGAAACGATTCGCAAGGATTCTAAAACTATTTTTAATAATTCTTCTTGCCCTACTTAAACGGTAATTAAAAATTTTCATGTCGTGAGTTAACCCACGCCGTGGGTACGGTTTCATTAAATTTTCGGACAGTGGAAAGGCATCATCCTCTACTATCACATAGGCTAAATACGCCACCATCGCTAATTCACCCATTCACACCCATATTTATATATGTAAACTTGTATTGTTCATCGGCCATAGCAAGTAAAATAATACTATTACTGCCTTTGTAATTATAATAATAAGAACCATCTGATATAGAAGCCCTAAAATTAATGTGACGCCCATCCAAAACCCCTACACAGTGAGGGAAGTTCCACATCGAATTAAATTCCTCAGCAATTTTCTTCCACCCTTGTATTGTAGTAGGAGTCTGTAATTATTATATATTTCAATTCCAACAATGATTAAAATTAGGCACCTTTACCTTTAAATAGGTACATTGTTTTGAGATGCTTTATGATTGCGTTGCAAACTATTGGCACAAACTTCGAAATTGCACTTTCTGTATTCTGCTGGTGTACATTATATCGGCACATAGTATATATGCCGATTTGTCTTCATTTCGAAATTCTGAGTTCAACATATTTAATATACCTCTTCCTTTATTTCTTCGCTTTAACCATGGTCAAACCCAAGTTGTTGTTTAACCCGTTTAAAAATAGCAACTGCAGCAGTCACTGTTATTACAGTAGCACATGTAGCAGATAAAAATTTTTGATTTATTTATTTTGACAATTGAGAAATTAGAAATTTCAAAATAAATTTCAAACAAAGTTCTTCCATTACAACTTCAAAGAAACCTTCAACAAATATTGAAATAGATTTGTATCTTTCTACCTATCTTCTTTTACAAAATTTTTTCAAACCAGAGAACAATTCAGATTCCAACTTCGTAATATGTTTGATCGTTTAGCACACATACGAAAACACGAATTTTCTTCTTTTATTGTTCCTAAAGTGTTTCTTACTTGTTGTACTTTTGAAGCATCGTTAATACATAAGTTTAAGCAATGTGCAAAAAAATAGTATATAAAGCTTTTGGATATTTATTGGATATAAGTGCCTGGGCACGTCTAAAGTTAGATCGCATGTTTGCTGCGCCATCATACCCTTGTCCTCGTGCATTGTTAATATTTATTCCTAACATTGGCAAGGTGCTGATAATTGTGTTCGTCAAATCAACCCCTGTTCGAAAACACGAAGAGAATTGCTCTATTCTGTATAAATATCTGTTGCTTCGTCTGCCAGTATTGTAAAATGTTTAGCCTTCTTTATTTGGTCACATATCTGAGGTTGAATTTATCGGAAATAATGGTGAGTATTAATAAATTTTGTATATGACTACTTAAATATGTAGCATTCTTACCACAATTTTTTATATGGTTTTTAAAAACAATTCGTCTCCATTTGAAATCCGATAACGCAAACTTCTAAAATTACCGTCATTATTGACTGGTGTTTCCAAATCCAACTAACCCCAATCATGATCACCGCGAAGAGCTAGTCCTTGACGCCCACAAAGTTCAATTATTTTGATTATAACTCTTAATACTTCTCTATTTCTTTGAATTAAATTTTCATTCTTGGTTTGAAGCTGCACATAGACGTCATTTTGTTTTCCTTCATTTTCGTCGTACAAAATTTATGGTATTGGGTCTTTTTATGCGTGTTGTAGAGTTCAATTGCATCTTTCCAATTACCGAATGGTTGAGTAACTAGAGATGCAACAAGCGAATGCTTTTCTTTTCCAGCTCCTTGTGTGCAAAATAGAACGCAATATTTACAAAATGCACCCTTTTCGATGTCAGAATATGCCAACCATTTCCAACGTTCTAACTATGATAAATTGAATTTTCCTTGATTCACTCCAAACTTCTTAACTTCAAATTTAAATTTAAAATTTGGCTTTCAAACATTTTTAAGCTAGTGAAATAATTCAACACTATTCAGATTTCCTTCAGTGTCTTTTGCAATATAAGCCCCCAACATCATATTCATAAAGAATATTTTCACTGAAACTGGGGCCACTGTCAAACACTTCTTCCAGTTCATTTTACTGATGTGCTCACTTGCAAGAGGCACTGCGTTATTCGTGTTAATGTCGTCATAAAATTTTATTAAATATTTATTTAATTTTATTTGGAGATTTTAGTAAAAAAAGACAACACAGTACAATTTCTCCTTTTTCCACTCATCATTTCACAGATACCTTGTTAAAATTTTCCCTTTTTTTATAATTTTGTTGCCGAAAAGTCAATTGGTCAAACTTAACTAAAAGTTGTCTGTATATTTGATTATAAAAATCTGCTATTCACATTCATTATGATTTATGAAACACTTTAAAACACGTGCAACGCCACGTTAAGTAAAAAGGGATAAATAGGGTTCACCTATAAGCCGACGAGGTAAACAGCAATAGATTACCACAAATAAATATGGAAAAGAAAAGAAAAAAAATTTACTGTTTTCCCGCTTGCAGTTTTTTTCAAGAAATCGAAGACACAGGAAGCTGTTTCGATAGAACCTCGAGCACCTATTCCTTCGTGCCACATATAATAATACGCAACTTTTTTCTCTAGGCTTAGTATGGTAAAGTTGTGAACAGCTAATTTGTTTCGGTAAAACAAAGCTTTGGTAAACTTTTGGGACAGTAAAGTACAGCTTGTAAGTCGAATTCGGCTAAGTGGCATTCTCCGTTTAATGCTTTTTCTTTCATATCATTTTTCAACTTCCTGGCTGCATCTTTGCGCCTGATATGATTTTTTAGGTGTATAGAAGGCTAAATTAAACTCTTTGGTAAATACATCGCGATAGAGCCATTGCTTTTCTGGTTTTAGTTTTTCCTCGTTCCACTTTTGTATATACAATTCATACATTTTCTGTATGTTTATGTTTCCTCACGTGGATTTGCCATTTCATTGGATTGCACATGGTCGAATACTTTAAAAAAAAAAACTTTAGATATAGTATATCTTTTGTTGTCTTACTCGTATTTGAATCTCGTGTAATGCAAGTGCACTATAAACAACGATATCTTGAACGTTTTTGAAGTCGGGGGCCACACACTTTCAATGGCACATTAACATTTATTGGGGGTCTTGAAATTAACAAACACAATTTTAACGATGTTTAACAATTTTTCTTTCTTCGTATTTTTTTAGCTGTCAATCGTCAGCTGTTCGATCTCACTAAGATTTTTATTTATAAAAATTGCACAGAGCCGCCACAATGTTTTCCATCTATGCTGCCTGCACATAGAGGCATGATTCATTTGTTTTCAAATTCCTCTGCAATTTTCTTGAACTGTTGTTCATCTGGAGGAATTTAAACAATGGGCGACAAAACCTCCCAAAATACCAGCAGCACTTTGGGGGGTGCCTGTTGAGCGAGGGGGGTAATTTTTTGTTCGGTTTTTCGATATCTAGCGCCGTTTCCGAGTTATTCACATTTGAAAGTATTTCTTTGAATAACTTAACATTACTATCCGCGCGCGATCGATCTGAATTTTTGCATATGTGTTCTCATGGAAAATTCACAGGGGGGTGCCTGTTGAGCGAGGGGGGTAATGTTTTGCTCTGTTCTTGAAAAATCAAAATAATTTAGCTAATAATCTTACATTATTATTCCCCCACATTGTTAGAAAAATATCACAATCTTAATCGTAACCTACGTAAAGACCCATGTCAAGGTGGATCCGACTCTTTCCGTGCTTGTGGGAGACCTAGCAATGCTCGACCACTCGCACCCATTGCGAATTTTTTTCGAATGTTAAACTTCAACTTTGCAAATTCGCCACGCCTCGGAGGCATTTTTTAGACGTTTGTCAAATCGGTTGTACACGATGCGGAACCTTCGGGCGTCGAACGACACCTCGCACGGCCAATCCTGTAGGGCCAATATGGCTGTGGTTCTTCCCGCGGAATCGACCGTTCAAAAAAACACTCTTCGCGCCGTGGCCGCCGCCTCCGGCGGTGGTAAGCTTCGTTCGACCGGCCAGAGGCTCGGCTTCGCCTCGCCCGTTTATCAAAAACGTCCCCAAACAAAATCGGTTTGTGGGGCAGCATAACGGCGAGCTATCGCTCGCCTCTAGGCGCCCCAACCCCTTCTTCCAGCGTAAATTCATTGAAAAAATACCTCTATTGTATATCATTCAAACGATTGCAATTCGAATAAAGTTAGCTACTAGGAACGGGTATAGAATAATCAACATAATATTCTCATCAATGAAAAACCAATAAAAAACATTGTTTATACTTAAACTGTATTTAATAAAAGTAAAAAAGTAATTAAAAGTTCTCCAACAACTATGTACACAACAGCGGTAAAACAATCTACGAGCAAAGCCCAAGACCACATTTTAATATAAAAACAATAAAATATCTTAATACAATAAACATGCAAACAAGCAATGCAACACCAAGACTTCACCATCAATTAATCACATAGCTTAACAGTGGTTAAACAATCTACGAGCAAAGCCCAAGAAAACATTTTAATATAAAAACAATAAAATATCTAAATACAATCAACATGCAAAAAAGCAATGCAAAACCAAGACTTCACCGACAATTAATCACATAGCTTAACAGTGGTTAAACAATCAACGAGCAAAGCCCAAGACCACATTTTAATATAAAAACAATAAAATATCAAAATACAATCAACATGCAAAAAAGCAATGCAACACCAAGACTTCACCGACAACTAATCACATAGCTTAATAGTGGTTAAACAATCTACGAGCAAAGCTCAATACCACATTTTAATATAAAAACAATAAAATATCGACATATAAATAAGTAATGCAACATCAAAAGTTCCCAAACAAGTAATCACATAGCTGAACAGTGTTCAAACATTCTACGAAGCAGAACATAAATAATTAGTATATTTTAACAGTGCTTAAAAATCCTGCATGCAAAGCCAAACCAAAAAAAACAAGAAGAGTACATTGAGTAGCTTAGCTCATGTAAAATATTACACAACTCAAAGCACGGTATCTTGGAATAGTTCCGTTTGTTAAAGAACAAATTCTCCGAAGGGGCTCCAACCCAAAAATTACAGATCTAGAAAGAGATTTATTATTAATATTTAAAATTATCGTAATAGTCTTAATAGTTTACTCTTTGGATCATCGAGACAATGGAGAACATCTAATTTTGGCTCAGCGACAGTAGGAGGCTTACAAAGATTCAACTGAAAAAAAGAAAATGTTTAGATATTATCCCCAGTAGTTGTTTATTCCTTACTCATCAATCGTCACCTTCGTATTCATCTTCCGTGACCTCCACATCATCGATTGGCAGCTGTGGTGGAATCAGGGGATTGTAGAGCTTGCCCGCAAGCTTCAAAAAGGCCAAAAACCTGTTCTCGCCTAGCTGCTTACAACGTTTGGAAAACATGTAGCGAGCTAGGTTTCCAGGTATGTTGGCCTTTGAACGCCCCCCTGATGCCATCACAGCCTTGGCAGCACGCCACGAAGACTCGATGCTGTTCGTGTGTGCTCCCGTCTCCGGATCACGGAAGTTGATGGAATGGTTGACCTACAATAAATAAATAAATAACTGTTGTTTGCTATATGCATTGATTTTAATTACCGTCAAATCATTGAAACCCTCTTCATTCAATCGAGAGTAAGCCCTCCAACAGTCGCTAATGATCGTGGTGCCCGGCTCTATCCATCTTTGAATGATGGGCACCAGAGTATCGGTTGACCGATCGTCGACAATGACCATGAAAACACGGTCAGTGCCTCGCTCGTATCCACCGAATACCCAATGCCCTTCAACTGGATGACCTATAATTTATAAAAACAATATCAGTAAGTTAAATTTCTAATAATAAGGAAGAGGGTTATTCTAAATTACTGTAGCCTGATTTAATACTGAAATATTATAATTCCGCACTCACCTCGATGATACTTTCTTTTGCCAAATTTCGACTCATCAATCTCGACAGTGATCCCTGGGCCGCCAAGTTTTACCGGATGGTTTATGAATTCTTCAAAAACCACCTCTCGGCAAAATGACGACCAATCGACGGCAGTACTGCGAGATATGCACAGTTGGTCACGCACGAATTTCAGTGACACGTCCCCAACCCAATAAATGACGAACGCGAGCATTTGATACATCCCTATATGGGACCTTTCGAAAAAAGTACCCTTATAGAAAGGTACCACCGGCGCTCTCCTTTTTTGTTTGCGGACGGCCACCTTGTTCGTACAAAACCACCGCCATCCTCCAGCCCTAAAATAAATATATTTAGTATAAATCATCATATTTTTGTACACTATTTGTAGTCTCACCTGTGGACATCTACGCACAAATGCAATGGAGCAGAGCACTTGGGGCACAGGTACTCTCCCTGCCTCGGAATGAGCCCCCAAGCCTGTAGTTGCTCCAAGAGTACTGCCTTGTCGGTCATGTTAGGGTCTGTCAACAGTTGGAGATTGCTGAGTCGCCATTCAGAATATTCACTCATTGTCTGAAATCAAATGTGGTTAGAACAAGTTGGAAATACTGTGAATTGTGGGCTTATGCACTTTTCATGTGAAGCCGGGATGCCATGTCGGTCATCTTTCTACATCAGTATCAGAATTGCTATCATCGTTCAATTCAATAATTAAATCAGGCACCGTAATATCTAATAATATTTTCGTTCATGTTAGAACTCTCAATTAAGACCCAGATCAATATAAATCTTTTAATAATGTAAACACGTTAATTCTCATACAAAACTTATTAATTGACTACATAACAACATAACAAAATACACAACACACTTATTAATTATTATATTACTCCAACACCCCTTCTCGATATCATAATTAAATCAAACCAATTGACTTTCGAAATCTTTCCAACTTTTGAGCTGTTAATGGTTTAGTTATAAATGAAAATAATGGAGAAACCATTTACATTTTAATCTATTATGTAGATGATTTAATTATTGCCTGCAAGAACAAGAATAAAATTAAAGAAACTGCAGATCAACTGCAAAAGGTATTTCAAATGAATAGCTTGGGAAATATTAAATTATATTACTCCAACAGTTCATACCACTCGGAAATAACAATTTTGGTATGACAAACACAAATCCTCCTGACTTCTTGTGAACATTGCTCTAATGCCTTTTCCCACATTGTTATTACTTTGTCATTCCCGTAACCGTCCCGACCTATATGTTTATTGTAATAACCTTTGCAATGAGCCCACACTAATTCTATTGCATTAAATTCACAGTGGTAAGGTGGTAGTCGTAACACTTCATGACCATGCTTCCTTATTATTTCACTTCGTGAAATAACTTCGTTTCGTTTTTTCTTTTTGTGCAATTTAGACAAAGCAAGCAATTCCGGTTTAAATGAATGTGGATCATAGTCAATATTGTTTGCAGTTAACCAGGCTGCAATGTTTGCTTTAGACCAGGATGTCGATGGCATCTTTTCTATTAGCATAGAATGGTATGAGGCATTATCCATTATTATTAATGACGGTTCCTCTAAATTGGAGATTAACTTATCAACAATCCACTTTTTAAACATGTCTCCGTTCATTTCCCCATGGTAGTCTTTTTTGGGACTTGGAAGCAAATAACAATGATGCGTTTTTAATAAAACCCGAATTTGTTCCAGCATGAAGTACAATGAATCGTTTTCCATCATATCTTTGCGGTTTTCTCACACTTTAGTATCTTGGCAGGATTTTCCCGTAGTGCCTTTGAAAAATATCCATGTTTCGTCAAGGAACACTAATTTACGTTTAAATTGTGATTTGGAGTTCTGCATGTACTAGGTTCGCATAAATTTAATCCTTAGATTTGAAATATCGGTTTTCTCCATTAAGGCTCTGCGGTTACCTTCCTTTTTAAATTAAAAACCCGTTTCATGTCAAACACGGTTTAAACTACTGTTACTTAATAAAATATGAAGTTTCTGTAGCTCATTATTAGAGCAGAGAATTATATGCACTAAAAACAGAAGATAGTATATGCGGCATATATGCAGCTTAAAAATAAGGATATATGTTTAGAAAACTACTAAATATGCAAGTTCATTTTATTATATGCAACATTTTATTCACCAATATAGGAAGCATTACAATAAACAACTAAATATTTTTCTAAATTTTTTGTTAAAAAAGAATACCTTTTGTCAGACAATAGACAATTTATAGGCAGAAAAAGATCGTTCGACATCACAAGATGTCATTGGCGCATATTTATACCGATTAATAATGTTTTTAAATTTATCCTCTACTAAATCAATGTTTTCTAGGTTTCCCTAGACAGATTTGACTCATGCACATATTATTATCTGGATAAAAAAATTTAAATTACAAAGAATTATTCTTGGGCATATCTTAAAAAAAACATGCTATTCCATACAATTCGCTGCTCTACTCATTATTTAAGGAACTCACTGTGACGTGTTTTTCTATAATAAATTATTGTATGTACATATAACTATTATTTTTTTAATTATTGTAAACTCACTTTCTTCATACATTTTGTATAATGCATATCTAATATTCATTTTTGACTATTCTGGTAAATGGGATGTTTTAATTTTTTTTCGTGATCGTTTTTTTCCTGGACTGCAAACAATTGGATTAATCTTTTAATTAATTTCCTTGGTTGGATTAACATAAACACTGAATTCATACTCTTTCCACATTGCTGCAATTTGGAGTATTTTGTGTGATTTTCCAAATACTGACGTTTCCAAATCGAAATAAACTATATCACAGATATCGGCAACGTATGGATGCGATGGTCGAACTATCCTCATCTCCAATTTCTCCGTTAACCAAAGTTGCTCCAACATCAGGTTGCATGGCTTTTGCACTACCTTGCAAGTTTTATCGACAGTCGTGATTTGTTTTTTTATGGTTGTTGTCACACAATTTACATTTGCGATTACGCGTAGCAAAATCTAATATTTTGCCACTCAAAAATCCAATTATACACCCGTAACCATTTCAACAATTACAGCTTTGTCCATTACTCCAGGCCATGTCGTATAAGACAATGATGTTAATAATTTTATCAACACCCTCCGAAGATTTTTGCATTCTCGGCCGTTTGATTGGAATTTTCTACAGGGAAATCAGGGTGTGAAGGATTATTAGATTTGAGTACAGTCAGATGAGGATAAATTTCTTCTACTATTTCCTGCATCACAACCGCATCAATTTATGGATCCATAGACAAAACCGGAGGAACTAGAAAGCAATATCTTGTTGTATTTTTTCCAATCTTTCAAACCCATTTATAAATCTTCTAAACCCATTCTAGCAAAGGTTGATTTAGTCAATTTATTTAAATCATCGAATACAGTTTCTGAATTTCCTTCGAGCGATCCATTATCTAGGTACCACATGTTAAGTTCCGACTTCAGTGTTTGAATTGTCTTGTTGATTGATATGCTGAAAATGTTAACGGGCCTGCAGGAATTCCTTGTTGGCAACGGGACATTAAAATGTCGTCTACAATTACAGTAAACCCAACAACTGCGTCAACGTATATGTAGCTTAAATATTTTTTTGGTAATGTTAATATTAATCGTGAATAATTTTGCTATAAAATTCAATATTTTCGTTTCCCGATAAAATAGTATAGTATAGGACTGAATTCGAAAAATTACTTGTTATTGGACTTACAGCTTTAAAAAGATTTAAAAAATATTAAATTGTGATTAACACATGCATGGGGAATCAAAAAATAAAATTCTCTTACTCTTCGTATAACTCTTTCAATGTGGATTCTTAAGGTAGCAATTGTTTTTCTTAGCTATACTTAGCTTCTTTTGAACTCTTCTCTTCAGAACTTACACTTGGTGGTTTAAGTAAAATAGTAGGTACATTCCCTACTCCCCTACATTCTTCTTGTGCTAAAATTACATTTTAGTTCTTCTAAGTACGAACTGTGGGCTACTATATCTTTGTCACTTATTCTACCAGGAAAAACATTTGATATAAAATTTATTTGAAAGCGTTTGGCGTACCTACTTGAAATAAATTTTTTTACTGTATTGCACTGTTTATAAGAGGACCATGCTGGGGTTTGCTTGACAGGATTAGACGGCGTTTCTATTTCGATTTTAAAGCAATCGATTATATTTTCAACCTTTGCATACCTACTCCTGAATGGAATGGGAAGTAGAACCTTATTTTTAAATTTCTCGGGCCTAAATATTATATTTTGAAAAAACTAGCCAAGTTAGGCACTGTGTCAACAAAAGTAAGTTGTATTTCAGAGCTATTACTTCTATCAAAGTCTACAGCTAATCTGGCATAGGTATCATTTAATCTAATGTTTTTAATGTTATTAGAATATTAATAATCAACTTTCGATTGTATACTGATTGTATTTAAAATACCAAGTAATTCTCGGATATACCCGGAAATAACTAAATACAGTTTTGTGTTTCTCTCCAATATCTTAATTGTGGTTTTCCTTTTCAGTTCTTTGAAATTTATTAGATAATTTATCCGAGTCTGTGGATGGTATATACACAGAACCTCCATTGTTGCTACTGGTTGACCGAGATCAAGATAATTGTTCTTTTTTTCTTCTTTCAACATTGCTGCAATTTTCTTTTTTTATGCATAGAAGATGTTTTCACATCTACAACATTAATTTTTCTAGTATTTGTTTGAACACTACGAACTTTATTTTTCGAATTTGTTTGTATTCCAACTGATGTATAGTATGCATGACGATGGTTCAAGGTAGGAAATCCGTTTTCAATGTGTAACGGCATGAATCATTAAAATTGTTTGCACTTTCAAAGTTTCCTAAAATAAAAACATTAAAATTCTTGGTAATCATGTTGGTGATATTTTAACATTTACCAGAGGAAGGACATTTAATTTCCAAGAGTTTAATGGGTACCCCATCACCAGTCTCTTGTATTAAATCCAACTATTAATAAAAAAGATTTATGTAAATTAATTGCAAAAAGAAGATTACTTACTGGGTTTTCTTGTTTATATTTTTTTCTTGCCACTGCCTCGAAAGTTAGTCCATGAGTTGTTTCCAAATTCGTAAATGGTGCTGGCCAGAAATAATTGGAAGTTTTCTTCTTCCACTTTTCCAATTCTACCTCTGCCTTTGGTTTATAGGTATAAATGGAATAGCATCGGGAGCCAATGATACGGAATTTCCTCTCACGCTTCCAACAATGTATCATTAGTGCAGCTTTCCTTTGCAATTTCTGCAATGTCCTATGAAAATAAAAGGTAAAATGAATATCGACAGCATGATATCAATTTAAGAAGCTCGATTACTGGTAAATTGTGGACAAGGTTGGAATTCAAACAATTTTCCAATATCACTGGGAGAAAATCTAGATTCACAAGTTGGGAACATGGAGCATGGGATGATATAGGAACAGGTACGACAGAAGTAGAGGAAGATGGAATTTCATTTTGTTGAACAGGTATGACAGAAGTAGAGGAAGATGGAACTTCATTTTGTTGAACAGGTACGACAGAAGTAGAGGAAGATGGATCTTCATTTTGTAGGATTCTAAAATAAAAATTATAGTTATTATATTTATATTAATTTCTACCATAAAGCACCAACCTCCAGCGCTTCGATAACGCAGATTCAGTGTCCCCATCTAAAATAATCGAGAAATAACATTCTGTCTCTTCATGAGAAAGAGAGCGCTTTCTGGGAGCAGTTGGTAAACAATCCCAATCGACCACAGGCCGTGGCGCATATTTGTCCGACACTATTTTCTTTTGTTGTGACCACAAGCACTGTAAATCGGTGGCAGAAAACAGCTCCAAGTTGTTAAAATTTAGTCTGAAACAAACACAAAAAACAGCAAAACGAAAACATAAACCAAACAAAATGAAATCATTATTTCTGTGATTAATAATCATAATAATCATCAGTTATGTTAACATATTTTATACAACCTCAAACAATGTAGTAAAACCACTGCAACGTGCTTACAACGTTTCGACATGCCAGCTTTACAACTGAAGTCATGTCCACGATCTTGATTATTGAGTCAACACGATCAAATTCACTGGTGAGTTCATGAGGTTTCCCCGTGGTTGTTGCACTTTCTTGCAATACGTGGGCTATAATTGAAATTCGGCTTTCTAATATTTTGGTAGCACCACAAGAAATAATGTGACCAGCATTTAAAATAGCTTGTCCTTCTATAATATTTCTGCTTGTTGAAATTGCATAATAAAATAAAATAAATTGGTTTGTTTCATTTCCTAAACATTCAAAAAGATTTAAATTTAAAATATCCACCAAACAAGAATGCAGAAAACCAGTATTTGGGGCATATTAATACATAATAATATAGAGATGCAAAAAAGAGATATGTATGTGTACGACAGAGACGCAGTTAAAATAATATGTCGCTGCTATGCTTCATTTCAATATTTTGTGGCACTTCGTATCTATGTATGTAATATTAAACATATTAACAAATTAATTCTTTACGTAAGATGTGGCGGGTGGTTGCCCCTTATGTGTGGGGGAGGTCAAAAATTACAAAAACTGACCTTACGTAATTAATGAATAATTTAAAAAAAATGTTTGTTGGTAATTGTATTTATTTATTCTAAACTTAATCCTTCATTTATTATCTATGAGAAATACATCTTAAATACTGTACAATGTTACGATTGTTGTAATCCATTACAAGTTTTTTTATTCCTTCGTCTGCATCAATGTACTTTTTACGTTTTCGAGGAGGTTCGTGTCCAGCAATTAATTGCTCAAAAAAGACATCTCTTCCATGTTATATTTTTTTCAAAGCGGTAATAAGTTTCCAGATTACTATATTATCCATTTTGCAAATTCAGTTTGGAGCCGTTTATGTGCCGCCTCTGTATTATTATTGGTTCTGTCAAGTCATTAATGACGGTCGTAAACAGACCAAAGTTGGGGAGGAAACATTGGAGGATGTTTACCATTTCCTCGGCAATTTGGTTTTCCTATATAAGTTATCTTCAAACCACTGCAATACGGGTTGAAATTCTACTGATCATGAATTTGATAATTCATCTATAGCGTCTTCTAAATCTTCTAACGGCACAAAAGCATCTTGATTATAATATCCCAATAAGTAAAGGTTTTCCATATGTTCTTTAAATTTTTTGTTAAATGAAAGAGACATACGAGTATTTCTGCATTGGGGAAACATTCTTTAAAAGCATTTATAGCATCTAATTCAAAATCGCACGATATTTTATCTGGGTTTAAATTAGGCTCTATGGTTTTTTATTTACTGACTAGACGAGCATAAGATGTAGTTTGTTTATTTTGTAATAGGACATAAACAGCAGGGTGCAGCACACCTCCAAATCTCTGAGCCATAATTACATAAACTTGATAGAATAATTGTGGTAATGAAGAAAACGTTCCATCCAGAAACAAGTGTTTGGATTCACGTAGGATCCAACAAAGATTGGGTAAATTAATGACATTTTTTTTATAATATAATTAAATAATTACTTTTAAACTTTCTTGGTGACGAAATATTAACATTCAATTTGGGAGTGGTCCACTGTCGTAAAGTAAAAACATTTCTGAAACACCATTTACTTCGTATATTGTGTACTCTTCAGAAATAGTTAAATCGTCTAAGCGAGTTGGTGCTTAGAGGTGCTTTACTAATTGTGTTTCTATTCCTCCTAATCATTTTCTTGAGTGCTTCGTGCTGAGGTAAAAATTCCTTTAGCAGCTTGTGACAAATCAGTTAATAGTGCAGGCAAATTAAATTTAGAGTATTTATTAATTGTAGACAGCATTTTTATCATTGCAATTGGTAAAGGGGGTTATAATTAACATGAAAAAAAATAATGCAAGCCCGGGGGTGGTACAGGGTTTATTTGGGGGGGTTGAAAGTGTGTGCAAAATATATTATTGCGTTTTTCGGTGAAACTTGACTTTCTATCAAAATATGTTCTACAGCAAAGTTGTAGATCATATAAAAATCTACAACTTTCGTAAGAATCATTTTTTACTATGACCTCAAGATTTCCGTGAAAAGCGTAAATAGTTCGAAAAAACAATTTTTTTGTTTTTTGTTTCTAATTTTTGCAAAAATAATTCAATTTTGATGAAATTTTGTGAAGACATGTTTCCTTATATCTTAAATAAGCACAAATTTTTTTACATAAAAAAATCTAAAAGGTTTTAAGATATTCAGTTTTTCAGTCAAAAACTGTTTTATTTCAAAAATAATTTCTGTGGTGAAAAATCATCGTACAGAGTTCTTTTGGTGCTTATTTTTTTTGTTATTACACTTACATTTTGATGCAATAATAAAAAATAGTAGTTCCTATTTAACAACACGCTCAAAAATTGAAAAAACTTTAAAATGACTTTTGCAACAATGCATTTTTCAGTAATTCTTCATAAGTGGTTTGAATTTTTAAGAAAATTGTAAAACTGATGCAGCATTCAATTATACGAAAAAATATACAAAAGTAACTGTCTTTCATTGTTTGACCCGAAACTTAATTATTTTACAGTAATGCTAAACACATTAAATTAGAATAATAAAGCTTCCATTAGTAAGCAAAATAATCATTTTTTGTCTTAGAATCAAAAAGTATCCAATGATTTTTGAAACCAGATGGACGCTTGTCCTTCGAAAAGTTCTGGTGCACCACTAAATAGATCAGTGTCCGTCACGCCTCTAGCACCTTTAGCTCCTGCACCCGTTTGAGCGGTGCTTCCATCAAATTTAAAATTCCATTTGTTACTAGCATGGTGAGAATAATATATCGGGTAACCAGAGCCCGAGCTACCAGTGGATACCGGCGCGGCGCCCTGTTTGGCTGTTTGGACTCGAATGAGCCGCAGGCAATTCATACAGCGTCGTTGTAGGATGCTGTGGACCTATAGGCGTTACGTTCTGGCTATAGGTAACGTTACCAATGAGATTTGCTAACTTATTCAAAGGGCCTGTGGCTTCCTTCAGCGCACCCCCGATTTTATTTATTCCTGAAGGGATAACAGGATCTACGACACGAAGTATCGCGTCAAATCCTGTCTACTGTAAAACAGCAGCAAGATCATTGACACTTATGTCATTACCCTCTTCAATGTTGTCAATGCTTTCAAGAAGAATCAGGGCTCTACATAAAGTGGCTTGCAATTGCACTTGTTCTGTTTCTATGAGGTGCGTTTTGGCTATAATATTTAACCGCTCGATAACATGATCAAGCTTGACCTGTAGAAGCTTGCTCTCTGTCGAAAGTGGTCTTTCCGTAAACGATTCCACCTCGCTAGTTAACCTATTGAGTTTGACTCCGAAAATCTGAATTCTGAAATGAAAATAAATATTGTAATTTATATTATTTATATTCACAAACAAATCAACAAATTGAAATTAATAAGCAACTTCATAAAAATACAAAGGTACAAAAATATCGGAAAAAATATAGAAACATAAATAACATAACAAACTAAGATTCTATAAGGTGGAATTTACAAACTCTCCAAAATCTTGAGAAATATCTTCTAATGAATCTGCCATTCTTTTATAGGAATTCGATATTTCCTTCAGACATGCAATCTTTTCGTTGTAATATTTTTCTTTTATTTCAATTTTGTTATGCCTCTACACCATCGGAAACTTTCTCTGGCCTTTCTTTTTGGCAATCTTCTTTTGCTTGTATTTTCTAAAAAATATTTTTTTTTCCTACTTTAAAAACAAATCAAAAATTTTTCTTTACCTTTTTCAGTTGTATTCGCTTCATCTACATTGTGATGTTGTATATCGACCGTAACAATCGGTTCTGTAATATCATTTTTAATATATTTTATGGTGGGTTCCACTGTATTGTGCCTCGAGATCATAACTGGTTTAATTAAACCAATTATTTGCTGATCTATGCCATCCAAACCACTCGCAGCAGCAGGCCCTCCGCCAGTTTGTTGGCGGCTCTTCCGCTCTTGCGCACATTTTTTTTGTTCTTGAGCGCAAATGCTGCCAAGTCTATTATTTAATAGTCAATTACTTTATATACATTTATTTCAATATCTTAAATGATAATATTAAACTTCACAAAGGTTGAGTAAAGATAAATATTTCTTTATGCTTCTCCTCTCCAAGTCTTCCAATCTTTTGAGCACCCGGGATTGCTGTTTAATATAAGTGCAATTTCTTGCCACTCGCTTCTAGCATGGGAGAAAGTAAACCTCTCGTCAAATTTGCCGCGAACTAATTTATGCTTTTCCGTAATTTTCCGTTTGTTATAGTTAACAAAAACACGGAACTTAAAAAATGATAGAAAAACTTTTAAATTTGACAACTTCAATTTAAAGTTTTCATCAAAAATTTAGTCAACATTTGCCTCTTCAGGCCCAGCAACATTTTTTGCAAAACATTTTAATTTTATTATATAAATGCCTTAATATCCCACACAGACAAATATGGGAATAATTCCAACATATATTTTTGTCCCCTGTGGGGGACACTGGGCCCGAAGAGGTTAGGGTATTTTTAAAGGACGTAGCTCTAAAACTGTTATAATAGTATGTAGTTACAACTTGCTTTTTGTTGTTTCTATACATAAAATTTTGTTTTCTACATTTTATGTATTACTATTCATATTGCGTCTTAAATGCTGCGTAAGTGAGCTATTTGCAAAAATTAAATAAATAGGAAAAAAGGGTCTGGATTCTGGATTGGTTGTGGAGAGCAAACCAAGGTTCGCGCACACTCAGGCAACACTCGGGCCCATTATGCTACCTCCTATAGCAGCCAACTGTCCCTCCTATTCCTCAAGTCATCCTGATGGCCCCTTTCTGTGAGACATTGCGTGAAAATGAATCTCTGCATCTGTATTAAAATCTTCTGTGTAAGAAATAGATTAAGAAAGTTGAATCTATTTTTAAAGTATTGTGAGTCCCCATCTGTTATATAATATATAATTTTGGACACAATTATTGCTTTTTCTAAAAGATGATTGTGTAATATCTTTTGGAAAGTGTAGAAAGTTTCAAATCATCCGAAATCATAACAATGCTGCCGTGTTTTATTTCATTTTGAGCTCGATAATAAAAGACCGACGTTAGAAGTGTTGCTTGGTTATTGTTCCAAAATGAAAATTGAGCAGCATCTTGGACAACAAAACCATACTTTTCTGCAAAATTTCACCTTCATTGATAATCTCCTTGAGAGTTTTTAAATATAGCGCCTGTTTATCTACATTATAGGGATGGGTTTTCAATGTGTCCAAAGCGTCAGAAGCTATCTACAAAATTATCAGAAGATAGTAGATGAGTGGATATTGTAAATCGGTTTGTGCTATCCCATTTTTCAAACTGGACGTCTGTCACCTGATTGCTATCAAATATAATTTTTAAATGATCACGAATTGCACTTAACCGAGGACAAGATTTGCAACATTCATTTGGCGATGTCTTTGCAGTCATTAAATGACACGTCAGTGCTTGATTGGGACACATCATTTTACGAAGGCAATCCTTATAAGATGAAAGATGCATGGTAGTTCCACCCGTAAGATTGGCAATGTCTCCTCCATCTAACATCAGCTTTACATTTTGATGGCAAGTACACACACTCCATAAATATGTGTTTCAGAGTCGCCAGCGAGGATGCATTGTTTGGGTGTTAGAGTAAAAACTTTGTTAATCCTACTTGCATGTTCGGATATTCACCTTTGAACTGCTGATCAAGTTAGTCAATGTTGCAAATTAGAAGTTGTCTTTGTTCGTGCGTTCTTTTTCCTTCATGTGATTTAACGGATATAAAATCTTTTTTACCAGGCATTATTCGACTAATGTCTTCTCGTTGATGAAAATTTTTCACCAAATTTTCTGTCTCGACTGGTAGTTTGCGGTCACTACATGGATTCGGAGATGGTAAGATACCAAATTGATCTACCAGTTTTTTTGTTTTTCTTGCTTGTCGTCTCGATGTTCCAAATTCTTTTGCAAGTCTATTTTCACTCCATAATTTAGATGTTATAGTCAGTATTATATCTTCATAGATACTGAAGTAGACGGATCATTAAATTTCTTTTTCAGCTGCTCCAAAATATCTTGGTTTTCTGTTGTATCAGTTTGTGTTGAATTATGTTGAAACTTATCTTCGGGAATGTACATTTCATCTGGGGTGTTTTGTGAATCTGATTCACTCGATGCTTGATTGTACTGCACAAGAACTTCATTAGCTACTGAAAGAGCTTCGTCTAAAGTCGTTTTCTGCAGGATACACACTCGTAAACATCTGATGGAACACCTCCACTTCTTAGCAAAATTTTTAAACTTATGATGAAGTGCTAAGTGAAAAGGATTGAAACATCGATCATCTTACGGAGCCATAATCCTGAGATGACAACTGTCGTAACTTCCAAAAGCATGTTTTGAGATAATCGCATTTTAAAGATGCAATGGTTCCAGTAATTTTACCATTATGTATAATGTCACCAATTTTTTTTAAATAATAGTTTGGACGGTTCTTAAAAAAAAAAATTTATTTTGAAAATGGAAATCATTTATTTGCTGTGAATTAATTAAATAAAAGTTGAAGAGTGGAACATACAACAGTTTTCCATTAAAACATGAATGTATAATACAACAGTATTACGCAGTTTATTATTATCAAAAAAAGTCTATTAAATGTCATCTATACATAATTCCTCTTCTTCTTGCGGATTAATTACAATATTTTTTTGTTTATGATTGCTTACCATCAGTGCTTCATAAAACTGCGCATGCGACTTAGGAATGTGATTCTGGTTTACCAACCAGATCAAATCTTTTTTTCTTTTCAATAGATATTCCTGGTTGGCTAGCGTACATTGCATCTAATTTTGATGTACTATAACATTTTCTTCCGTGGCTTTTGGCTGTCTTCAGGTGAATGTTAAAAAATTCTTCCTGCTTCCATGACGTTTTGTAAAATAATTGATTAAAGGTGAACTTTTGAAGCTTCTCTTACACTGACGCGACGTTCAATGCATGAATGAATAGAATCACCTCAATTCTGCGTGTGACCCACAGTCAGATATTTGTGAGTTATGGTCTCCAGTGTTTCACTATTCTGTAAAACATAATTATACATGGTGGCAAGAAATTTATTCTTGTTTTGAGCTGAGCAGTTATCCGAAAAAAATATTAGGTGTTCTACCTTCTTATCTACATGCTTCTGAATATAGCTAGACACACAACTTGCTATCTCTAAGCACCTTTTTTCCACGATTTTCATCCCAGATATAACAGAAACCAGCCTTTGAAGTATTCTCAAAAATTGTAAAGTTGTAAGTATTTAAACGTCGTTTGTAGAAAAAGCTGGATACATCACCTGACGGCAATGGAATTATCGCCTGTAAGTCATATTCACATCTTCTGTTACTGTGACACTTTTTACATCATTGGATCTATCTTCTCTAGACAATTTTATATTATTACGATGCTGTTGGTACTCTACCTCTTTAATCTTCTTATCATCTTCTGTACAATTGATATGTATACTGATGGCAGGTTGCACACTGATCCTTCCGAGGCACACATAATTCAATTTTAATTTTTTTACATCGTCTGGAAGGCCTAATCCAGGAACTTTTATGCTTTTACCATGCCGAGAGCAACAACATGAACCCCAGCCAAAAGCGCGCATTTGTTTTCCAGTTCGGTAAGAGCCACATCTTTGCGAAGTTTCATACGAATATGAGACTTCCACTCAGTGTGAGAGCGTTAACCTCCCGTGTCAAGGCCTCCCAGCCTGCTTGTATAATATCTGGCGTCCCTTTACCAAAACGAATATTATCGTATCTTTCAATAACATTTAAAAGAGTGGATAGCTGGTCTACAGAAGCCCTTTTACCTCGAGGTACTTTAATAAGAGATTTTAGAGGCATCTTATCTAAAAATATAAATGCTGTTGGTTGAAATGATATTTTAAAGAACTAATAATTATTCTAATATTTTCTTCAATTTTTATTACTATTTACCTACTTCACTATTAATTATTTAAAACATAATCAAATTTAATTTAAATAGGTATGTACTTACTTATGAGTTATGAATGTTGATAAAACCATAATATAATGCACGATATACTGTAATGATTATACACGTCATAAATATTTTACATTGCTTTGCGTTGTCTTTCGCAAATCGTGGGCGCCAGCTTATTATTCTTTTGGTTAGAAACTTGAATAATCTTAATTTTATATTTTTTTGAGACTCTTGTATTTCTTTTTATTAAATTAATATCAAAAATGTAACAATTTATTATTAAACGAATCATATAAAAAATTCAACATTAATTACGTTACACTGTATAACGTAAAACAAACAACAATTAGAATGACGCAAACGCAAAATCTTAACCTATAAATTAACAAAACTGTTAATACTAATGAAGAACGAATTTATAAAATTTTAACAAAGGGTTAGATAATTTGCACTATAGTTAAATTTTTTTACCTTATCAGGATTGCACTGGTTTATTGGATCTTTTCAAAATAATCTAGCAGGTAAGTTGACATATTATTTCCACAGAAATCAAGCTTGTTCTTTTTATTAGATGTTAATTTTAATTTTCTCTCCAATCTCCAATCATCACTTTAATCTTCCAATTTTTACATAGATTAACAAATTTCTTCTTCAAGTTTTTTTTATCAATTGATCCTCCTTTTTTATTTTAACAATAATTTTTCAAAATATTCCTATTTTTCAGGTTTAATTGTTTTTAGATACCTGGCCTTTTGTATTTTCGGACAAACATTGCTTCGTTTTCCTTTAATTTGATGCACTTTTAACTTTTTAACTCTTCTTTTGGGCAACAAGACCCCACAAAATCAAAATTTTTGTCTATTATGTTTTGCCAATCACCATTTTTTTATTTTATCTCCACTTCTCGTTGTTATTATTATCCTTGACAACCCCATTTTTTGTTCAACAAGCTGATTGGTTCCTTTAAATTTTATTTATCGAAATAAGGAAGGTTGATTGTGATAAGTTATTTTTAAAATTTTGCACTAATTTTGAATGTTAATGTTCACAGGTTTATCTTAATAGCTAATTTACAGAACTATTACTTGGTTCAATATAATTACAATTTTCTAACAAATAAGAAGAAATAATTACACATATCAGTATCGTTATTTGATTAATTTGAAATAAATTTTCTTTTCAAAAAGGTACAAAATTAAGATTATTTTTTGTGATTGATATTTTTCTTTGATTTATTACTAAAGTAATTTGACTTGTCACATGACTTCTCACGTGAGAAATTTTTTTACGTTCACACTATATGATTTTTGATATTATTGAAGTCATAGCTAAATAATAAGTAAAGTCATAGCAAAATAATAAGTGATTTAGCAAAATAATAAGTGATTTTGCTATGACTTTTCATATGATTTTTTTGCATAAACCGCCTTTTTTAAATGTTTTTCGTATTTTAGGTTGTTGGTAATGTAAATCATGCAAAACACGAAATAAATAATAATTTGTATAAATTTAATTTAAAAATTAACCATGGTTTATTTGTTTCTAAAAATTAAATTTCTTAATAGCTTCCCATTGCCATTCAACAAATCCTTCCTTATTAAAATATTTTGTGAACGTTTGTCTGATTTCTGTTGGTGCCTTTGCAGTTCGATTAATTCTAGAAGGTTCTATAAATTAGTTAAAAACACTTCATCTCTCCAACTTCCTCTCGACATAATGTATTTTCATGGTCTATCCAGGTCTATCCCAACAATGTATTTTTTGCCTTCTTTACTTTTTTCTACATAATGCAACTAATAATAAGGAAGGCACTATTTTGAAATTTAATTCGTCACTCATAATAATTTATATTCGATAACACAATTCAAAAACAATCACGCTTACTCCTATAAAGTTAGGTTAATTAGAATATTTATGAGATCACAGCGGTTTTGACATTTTAAATCATAAGAAAAGTCATAAGCAAACTTGCGTAGTGTGAACATAAAAACTATTGGTCATGTGATTTGAGCGTTTAGATATGATTTAGCTATGACTTTTCGTATGACCTAGTCACGTGAGAAATCACATAGTGTGAACCAGCTTTAACAGAATGCGGTGTTGTCATGTCATTATATTGACTATTATCCTGCTATTATCAATCTAGAAAAATAACTTGACAGTGTTGTCAAGGTGAGTACGTGAATAAATAAAATTCAAAACATTGACAATAAAATATTGACAACGATTGTTAATTGTCAAAAATTGACAATTATCAAGACCATCGTGAATAGCACTGAATATGTTCTAGTTTTTATTTTATTAGCAACAAAAATTAGTTATCAATTCATATCATAAATATAATTATTACTAAAAACTGCGTTAAAAATGTAGAAATACATGGAATTATAATGCATTTCTTATGGATTTGGAATGTAATGCATTTCATACTTATTAAGGTTGGCACGGCGGCGATAGATGCGCTGCGTAAAGGCGCCAAAATTTGAATTGAAGTTTACATTAACACATATTTACATAAAAATATACGTAAAATTCTGTTCTATGATCTGACAGAACGTCTTCAGAACAATGCAAACTTCACATACAACCTTCTACTATTATGTTAGCGAAATTCCTTAGAATAGATACTTGCTTTTGGTTTATAGTTAATTCACTTGTTCTAATAATAATAAAACTAATTTGCACTTGAAATCAGTTTTTTTAGTTAGAGTATTCACACTTCCTTGAATATTTACCATAGTTGTATATTTACAAAGCTCAAATACCTACCATAACTGTGAACGCACCTATGATATTAGTCTTGTAAAATAGAAACACGTATTTTTCGGCAAACAACGATTGGTTATCGAGGAAGTGTCCATGATGCAAAAATATTTTCACAATCTCCAATTGCACATTCACCTGAAATATAATAAATATTTTTCAAGTTACATGGTTCGTGTAGAAAATTGTTTTGGCAAATTTAAAGAAAAATTTTCAAGTTGAAGAGAATTGAAGTTTCGTTTGAAAGATGACAAAAATTACAAAGACTGCTGCGAATGGATTTTGGTATGCTGTATTTTGCACAATGTATGATTAGAGTTTAACTGTTCTGAAAATAATAGAAGAATAACTCACTTTAATAATTTTTTGCTTTTCCATTAATTAATGCTTTTCCATTAAAGCATTATTTTCTGAAACCGTATTCCAAAATTCAACTTGGTGTCGCAGAAAAAATTTTCAACTATAGATTATCTCGAGCAAGAATTGTTGAAAATGCTTTTGGAATATTAGTTAGCAGATTTAGAGTGTTTGAAAAGCCCATATCGAGTGCTAAATGGCAGTACCTCGTAAGTCGCATTTTTGAAATTTTTTGTGTTTGGTATCATTCTATTGAAAAAATGTGTCTCTATCTTGTAGACAGCTTTTCAAAAAAAAATTTTTTTTACACTTACGAGGTCCTGCCGTTTAGCACTCGATATCTTGTTCGTTATCATCGGTGGATAAAATAATTCGAACGTGCTGTTGTGCTCTACACAATTGGTTTAGAAAAACAAATTTAAATTCGTATTTACAAAGGGGATCAGTTGATGAAGAAGATATTGTGCGAGGTACAATTATTCTTGGAAGCTGGAGATCAGAAGTAGCTGGTTTGCCATCAGCTTCACGTATAGGAAGCAACCATTCATCACAATTTGCAATTAGTAGAGGCGCGCTAGATATTCACCTCGGAATACGTGGAACCTGCTCCGATTTTGATGAAATTGGTCGCAATCGCTTTTAAATCGTATTTAAAACAAAGTTTACCACCTGAGAACACTTGCTTTTTGTTTTCTTCGGAATTGAAAATATTTCACCAATTTTTTTTTTTTTTCGTTTCTAACAAAGAAATTACGTAGTAAGAGTTTCTTAAAAATAATGAGTATAATAGTAGTGAAGAAAACGAAGAATAGAAAGCAATTTATATGGTATTGCCAGTTTATTTTTACAATTTCAGTCTTAAAAGTTAATATCGGCTTGATCCTCGGTATCCACGTTTACTGTTCTAATAATCGGCCTCGAATTGAGGCAACCAATTCCACTGCACCCACCACAAATTTGTGTGCACTATAACCCACTTATCTTGCAACCATAGTCTGGGTCACAGCCTTTCTGGCAATTGAAAAAAATTGCTTTTAACATATTCTCTGGGGTTGGTTGTTGGTTCATCAGAATGGGCTTCAGAAGTTGTCAATCAAAGCAGGGCAAAGCAGCTAACTGAGCAGCTCTAGTATTTTTTATGGCTGATTTGATGAAACTCTCGTGCCTAGGTTGAGGCACGAGAATGCAACTTTCAGGAGCGATAAAAAAGTTCGTGGTCTAACTGCAGCCATAATGGCATGAGCAATAGAAGTGTATTCTTCTCATAGGAATCGATGTTAGTTTGATCTCCTTTAAAATAATTTCGCGAACGAAATAAAGCAATGCGTTTGGTATGGATTTGTTAATATTGTCGAACGGTTGATCAATCGCTAGGTAACTCTCCTTCAAACATCCTTTAGTTCTGATACGGCTCCGGATAATTTCGGCCGCAGCTTGTAGAATGCGAAATTCTTCTTTCTCGTCATTTTGAAAACGTGCATTATACCAATCGTTCTTCAAAATTTCATGATGTTTCTTCGCAAAACAGATGATGAAATTACCTGCGGATTTACTAGATATGACTATATTATCTTCATATTTCGACAGTAGGCATTTTATTATAGTTTTATCGTCAGGAACATGCGAACTAGTGATTATATCCTGCACTGTTGTAAAGTGAATTGGGAATCACAGTTTCCTTCAAAATACTTGTATATTTTCTCCATTGCATCGTTTACTATGACAGGGGATCGTCTAGGGGTTTTGTCTTTTTGTTGCTCCGAGGACTTTACCAACGAAGTAAAACAATCTGCATGATATCGGGCTTCCAGTGATTTTATATTAATTTCATTTGGAATTCTCGTAAGAATTGCTCGAGCTTGATTATCTCTTCGTTCTTTAACCACATTGAGCACCATTTCTTTGAAGTGATATCGGATCTTTTATCGGATCTGCATCGTGATTGTAAAAAAATACAAAAAATATTTGAGTTTTAAAGGTCAACTAGGTTTAAACGTTAGTATTAAGTAAACCTTAACTCACACATTTCAATAATAATTTCACGTAAATCGAGCCCCTTTCCTTGTAGGACCCGGGGCGTTGGATGCCCCCTTAGTCTGCCACTGAATCTACACTTTTACTACACTACTACACTTATTTTCAAACGGAATTCGCCATAATACGTACTCATACTCTATGTACGTACTTTAAATGCGGTTCGACGAAAAATAAAATTTTTCTTATAAACAAAATACTATTACACCCAGTACCCTTAAGGAACTCTTACTGCGCAATTTCTCTGTTATAAACGAAAAAAAATAAAATAAAATGGTAAAAAATTTTCAATTCTGAAGAAAAAAAGAGCAAGTGTTCTCAGGTGGTAAACTTTGTTTGAAATTCGATTTCAAAACGATTGCGACCAATTTCATCAAAATCGGAGCTGGTTCCACGTATTCCGAGGTTTCGACGTTATATCGTCTAGCGCGCCTCTACTAAATAAACTTGAGAGAAAAATACAAAAATTATTTTATGACAACAGGTGCAGTGCAGTTTCGTGGCAGGAATGAATGATTTTTTAACGCTATCAAATTTTTTTCAATGTGTAATAAATATATTTACTTAAAAATAAACGTTAATAAAAATACTTATAATACTTATAACTTACCAAATTACTGGACGTTTCTCTTCTCTTATCTACATTCTTTAAAAATAAATACATTATTGAAAACCATTTCATTTTTGGAATATAAATGCCATCTGCTCTTGAGCCAGAACTTTGGGATTTCCTTATTTTGGCTACCTCCTGTGCATATGTTGATCTTAAGTTTTTTATTTTAGTTTTTATATCTGATGTACTTAAATCTTGTATGCCCACTTCTGTTGCAATCCTTTTAAGTGTCACTTCACGGGTTTGTTTATTTTTATATACTCCTAGCTTTGAATTCCAGAAGCATTCTTCATCTCTATATAATTCAACAAAATTTATAGAGTTCTCTCTTCTCCCCATTTAGCGCACATTTTTAATTTAATTCAACCTGACTTTAGTACAATTCACTATTCTGTCATAAAACGCCTGAGTAGGTATGGGGGCACTTGGCCGTGGGAACCAAAATCGAGTCCAGGTCCGGACTCTAGGTTCCCAGCCAAATGCCCCCATGCTACTTTTATAAATACATATTATGTGTATTTATAAACACTGCTATAATTAAAATTATACAGCGATGGATAACGTAGGGCCCTTAAAAGCCCCCATTTAAAATTTAGGGGCCCCCTCTAGTTCTTCGAAATTTAGGGGCCCCTTTTTTTTTAATTTAAGGTTCCTTTGTACCTTACAATCTCTCTCTCTCTCTCTCTAACCTCTTTCTTCTTCATCTCTCTCTCTTTTTCTAGCTCCTCCTCCTTCACATAAATAATACACAATACTTTACATAAACCGATAACAATACTTAGAGATAAAACATCTGTCAGCGACACAACTACGAGGGTTTCAAGCTCGGATTACCGACAAAACTACACATGCGTAATTCGGTAGTTGTTTCAACGGCTCTAAACAAAAAAAGAAAAACTATGAAAATTTAATAAATATTGATAGTAATAAATAATAAATTTACTCGATGAAAGTAAAAAAATTCTCGCACCTATGAAGACACAACCTTTCACGTTGAACACTGCAGAAATACTAACGATGAAATTAGCTACTCGTGGGTTTACATACCTATACAAATTATAATAATGCAAACTGATTGATAATGTAAAACCACTGAAGAGTGGTTTATAATAAAATTATTCTCGCACCTATGAAGACACAACCTTTTACGTTGAACACTACAGAAATACTAATATTCCAAACTATTAAAATTTATAATTTTTAATACCGTTTAAAATTAATATTGTGCAATGATAATTATTACGTTTTATTAAACTCTGACTCATCGTTGTAGACAACAGACTGTTGCAGGTGTAGGAGCATGAAAGCTCAATGAACCTAATTATTATTGCACAATATTAATTTTATTACGCTAGGTCTATAGACAAAAAATAAAAAATGTTATTTAAAAAATTGTTACACTATATTTATTATAATAACAATTACTTACAATTATAACATAATTAAACTTTAAAAAAATTATAATACAATTAAAATTTTAGAAAATTTAACCTTATTCAAAATTTTAACTTTTAAAAAAAAATTATAATACAATTAAAATTTTAGAAAATATAACCTTATTCAAAATTTTAACTTTTTATATCCGTAAGGTACAGAGTCAAAATTTTCAATTCTTCTTCGTTTTTTAAAACTGACTTGATACTTTTTTGTTTCGTCTTTGGTAACAACCTGGTGATCCTCGGATCTTCTAATACCACGAAAATGAATTAATATTTTAGCTTCACCGCTATCGTTCAAGAGAAGATCTAGCATGGTTTTCATATTTATTTTTTGCCCCGTTTCGTAATTTAGAGTTATTCCTTTAGCCTTGATTTTAGTTATAGTGTTACCTGTAGAAGGTATAAGTACTAGGTAGGCGTAATTCTTAGGACCGCCACAGACAAAGGTATCGATGTAGGCATCTGGACCGTAATCTTCTAGCTCGTTTGTTAAATCTCCAAGATATCTACCCAAGGGTAGATCGAGTTCGTTGGGTTTTGAAACGTAAATTACTGAGTCTGTATCATAATATAACACACGGTCCTGTATCTTTTCCAAATAACTGTAAAGCTTGAGACGAGCCTGGGTCGTTACGTATGACGCTATAACAACATTCACGGTTTTCAAAGGATCAGATGCTTCTTCCTTGTAAGACCAGTTTACTACTATTGTATCTTGGTTCACAAACTGAACATGATTTAAATTAATACAAGGGTTTAAAACTAAATCAATATATTCCATAGGTGTATTAACTATACTGGTCCTCGATTGGTTTTCTCGTTGACCAAATTTACCCTAAAAAAAATTAGTTATATAGTCATATAATAATTATTTAAAAAAAAACTCACCCAAAAGGAATTTAACATAAGTTTGGCAAGGGACCTAAGACCAGGGTTTTTCTCAATCTTTTCTTCGTTCATTATTACACCCTCGTTAATCGCATAGTTTTCAATGTACTCTTCTTTCTCTGCCAGAGTTGTACAACTATGAGGCCAGCCACTAGCTTGTTGTTTCATCTGTAGGAATGTGTTGATGAATCCGGAAAATAAACCACCCTGGTCACTGGACTTGTCATAGCTGTCTACTTCATAACACCAGATTTCTTGTATGGTCAATAACGTGTAACTTTTCTCAATAGCCTTAAGCACTTCATCAATCACCCAAGTTCCGTGTAAAGTTCTTTCCTCAACCCCGTGATCACACTCATGTTGATTTAATGATTCAGCACAAGTACGACATAAGGAAAACATTAACTTGTTTTGAGTTTTCACGGGTAGAACAGGATGATATAAATTTTGTGGTGGTAATATGCTACACTTTATTAAACCATTTATGTGATGCATTCCACGTTCTTCAATTAGACGATTACACTCATCCCCGACATATACAGTAGGATGACCTACTGGAAACTTGCCGTATTTACACACCCAAGGATATAGCGAACAAACATCGACATATTTTATTTGTTCGCCCTGCTTTACTTCATACATTAGTTTTGCTGCTCCAGTCCTTCCTCCATAAAATGCATCTCGAGGGTTCAGAGGTAAATTTAGTAAAATTGGGTGATCTTTCAAGTCATTCAATTCAGGATTGTTTTTTAATTCCCGCACAAATTCACACTCCCACTTCTCAGTTACTTCGTATCCTATACCACGTAAATTTTTTGTACGATCTTTTGTTCTCTCATATCGCATATTCATAGTGTCGGAAGGATCATCATGTAGTTGTTCGTCACGTCTAGTTGTGAAACATGACGAACACCCGTGATAATAACAACCATGAAACTGATATATATGATTTTCATAGATACCATCGACCTTTGCCCCCGCAACTTTTACTTCATTTTGACGACCGGTATGTTTAATAGTTATACCTCTTTTTCTTTCCTCACTTAACAACCATTGAAGAGCAATTTTTGAATGAATATCTGCTCTTCTATAACCGCCCTTGGGAATAATTCCTATTGTTTCAGATTGTAAAAATTTACGCCTGAACATCAAGTTACATGCTGACGCAATTGTAAGGCTTTCGGCAAAAGGGTCCACATAACATTCTCCTAGAAACAGGTTTCTAAAGTGAATACAGGCCTTCTTTAAGATCTCCACATCTGTTCTGCAATACCCCACAATATCTCTTTGCATATCAAAATCTTGATTTTTGTTTTCTTCATACCACTTTAAAAACTCAGTACGAGCTTCAGGTTTCATGGTATCTGGTGAATAATATTCAAGAGCAGGTAAGGGACCAACATAATTAGCGTTTTCCATAGTGTTAAACAAGTGAGGAAAATAACCCTTAGACTGAGGCATATCGAAAGCCTTAGGGAGATCGGTAAGAGCCATAGGAAAATAATTCAGAGAATCAATAAACCGCAAGTTCCCCAATTCCATCATGAGAATTTTGCTCCCTCGCATTATAAGCTCTGGTTTTATAGATGTTTTTGTTAAAACATGGTTTAGGATAAATTGACAATCGAAAGCCTGGCTGTTATGAGCAATAGATATAACTTTCTTAAACAACTTTCTTGTTTTTAATAAATAACTTAGCAGCTTTTCAATACAATTAACTTTTAGAACTTGTTCTCTGAATCCACACCTCTGACAGAAACGGAGTTTTGTTTCATTATAACAGTTAGGGCAAACTTGTTGTAACACACAGAGATTTGGTTCATGAAGTTTATAACCATCTGCAGTTACTTTTTCCTGCATGGTTTCCAGATCGAAAAACACAAAAAGGGTATCCTGCTTGTCGGACAATTTAGTGGCTGGTTGAATGTAACAGTAGTGATTCTCAGGTTTATGGTCTAGACAAATCTTACAATAAATCTCACCGCATACATGTTCTTGTTTACGATTCTTTATGTTTATAGTTTTGAAGCATTTATCGCACTTTTTAATCTCGGCACACATTTTATTTTTATGATTTTCATGACATTGTGCATTATAAAACTTTCTATTACAATCTTCGCATTTTATTAACACCGACTCTCTATTACATGGTGGTGAATCTCCGCACTCTTTACAAGATTGTTTACATCTATGTCTATTTTTTGTATTGTAAGGAATATGGCACAACTCGCAGTAATAACTACAACAGAAGGCCGATGTTAGTGAGGTGATAACATTATAATGGTTTTCGTGATGCAAAAGATTTATCTTGAGAGATGCATCAGGACCTTCGAATATCACTTGAGTTCCTTTTATACCGTACTGATACACGGTAATTTTATAATCACTTAGATAATTTTGGAATATTTTGATTTCTTCAATACCAGAACCTGCAGCAGGGATATCTTCGATGCATGCTTCTTTCATTAGCTTAATTGCCCTCTCCTTTTGCACACCCTGTTTATCTCGAATGCTTTTATAACCCGGATCTTTTCCAGAAAAAGCTATTCCCACAACTAGAGCTCTCGGTAAACATAAATTATCTCTGTTTTTTATCGTGACCACACCTCTCCTCTGTAGACACTCTTCACTAAAGCTGTTATGGATACGTTGCCGACCCCTACCAGTAGGTGGTCTTATAGAGGTCATAATTAGTTTAAAGTCTTGACTACTCAAAACTTCAGGATCACTTTGAAGTATTCCTTCCAATATAAACCATACATCGTTAAAAGTTATACTATCTGCTTGTCTAAAGGTCATGAACCCTGGTAATTTTTGTTTGAAACCACATAACTCGAAAGTAAATCCTACTTTATCCGTAGGTAGTACCGTTGACATAATATATACGAGAATTTGCTCAATCGCTTTCTTGAAAAAGTCAATTTTTTCTTCACCGGAAGGTAGGGAAACATCCTTTATCTTGAACACTACTTGACGTCTTTTAGTTTTAAATTTCCTAACACCTGTAGTAACTTCATCGATAATCTCAAAGTTCTGCATCCTGAACGTTTAAAATGTAATAATTAGAACAAATTGAGAATTGATAAATCAGAATACTGGGGACTGTCTCTTTACTAAGCCTAGAGCCTCTATCTGCCTACTCCCTAGACTGATCACTCAGCAATAGCGAAACTCTATTTATATAGGTAGTTTTCTTGACAGGAAAAACTGCGCATGCGTAATTTAGTATTTACAATCCGGTATTAACCGAAAACAGGTTTTACGGTATAGTACGGTAGGGCGTTATACTGATTTAAGGTATTAAACGGTAATTTTATTTAGCAAAAAAAAAAAAAAATAAAAAAAATAATAATAATGTAATAGGTATCGCTATACCGCTATATGCCACTACACCATATTATACCGTTACAGCACACACCAAAGTGGTAATTAACGTTCCTCTAATTCTCTTTTAAAATACCTCTCATAATTTAATTTGTACTAAATATTGTTAGTCAGCAAAACATAAATTTGATCAATTTTATTTGATACCACGTATCAAATTAATTAATAGGTATTACCAATGCTAAATAGGGTACAATCTGAGTGAGAGCATAAGCCGAGCACCCAGAACTGTAGGTAAATAATGATCTGTTTCGTAAAAGACCTGAAAGCTTCTAGGGGAGACAAATTTTACATATATGGGCGATTCTCCGAAAATGATCATTTTGTGAGAGTAGAAAAATTTTGAAACAAAAATTAATATTTTTCCGCATAAAATAAACGGACCCGGGTCGAGTTTAGATTGGTTTAACATAATTATCCAGTGATCAAACTGTATTTTCAATTTTAATAGATTAATGACATTGTTACAATGGCAACAGATCGAGAGGAACGATTCACGAAGCTGATTACATGATTTTGAATTTTATTTTGAGACAACCAACAATATAACTTTTTAGATATTTGAGGGCAGTTGTTAATTTCTAATTATTTAAAAACTGTTTGAATTTTTAATATCGTTTTCATTCGCTATAAATATGACAAGTATTGAGGGTTACAATCAAGAGAAACGAATTTTTCGTAAGCAAACATTGTAAAAAAAATTTAATTGACATTTTTATTTTTAATTGTAAAGGAAAACATCAAATAATTATAGTATTTATTTAATAAAAATCGGATACGTAAAAAATGATCATTTTTTGGGAGAATTACCCATATAATACAGTCACCTGTCAACACCTATACTCACCTGAACTTGAATTTAAATAAACCTCAAGAGTGCTTTCGATACGTCCTGCGATCACGCTCCCTATCAAACAACTAATTGAAATTGAAATATTTCTACATATTCACGTGCATATTATAACAAGTAATCTCAGTGAATAAATAGCGCATGCGTAGGTACAGAAAGTGCACTTAGGTTTTAAAAGTGAAAATATTTATATTACATATAAATTGACTGTAAAAAAATCCATTTTCAGGTTCTAAATTCTAAAATTTTGCACTACATCTTTGGTAGTGTGCCCGCAAAAGATAGCAGTTAAAATTTTTGAAAAAAAATTCTAAAAATTATGGAAAGGTGTATGATGCAACTTCCTGTACAATTGTTAAACATGCGAATAATTTTATTGGTGCTCTTCATACGGTAATAATAATAATTTAAATTTTGGTTTTAGGGAAAAATTCGACTGTTATTATATGCGCTCACACGAAATTAGCAGTCTCTCAAAATTTTAAGTTTTTACGAGCGGAACTCTGTTTACGGGGATTAAATTTAACTTTTTATCAAAAATAAATAAAGCACACATATTTTTATTATGCACTATGTATACGAAGTATGTCTGTATGTTTCCATAATTATAGCAAATTTATCGGAAATCAGTGATTATAAGTCGAACTAAGATTAAAAATTTCAAAATTTTGTAAGACTATTATCTTAACGATAATGCACAAAATAGCAAACGAATTTTCTTTTAAACTAATTTTAAAAATGTTACCACATATTGTGCAATAATTGGGTTTACTCTGGTTTACTGAACCCCCAGTTGCTATGATACATGTATAGGTATGGTGAGTTCAGTATAGCAAATTATAAGTTAATAATGTAATGGAACAATCACTTAGATAGTAACCATCGTAAACCCATAATTTAGAAAACAAAAAAACATAAATAATGTTAATACGTCAAGCGAAGTTTTTCTTTATATTGTTTATAAATAAATAAATAAATAAATAAATATCTCCATAAAGAAGATAAATACTTTAAAAGAATTATTTGGGAATCATACGAAATACAAAAAAAAAGCAACTAAACTACAAGAACTACTACTCAACAAACACGAACAATTAAATTTTACTCCACTTTACAACACTTTTCTTTAATACAACAACCTACACACTTCCTTGATTTTCTTATTTTTTCAACTGTCATGTATATTTTTAAATTTCCATCACTACACTACTACAATTGACATCTTAACTTCAAAAATTGAACTATTTTTAAAAAAATTTTAAAAATACTTTATATCAACCCATAAATAACTACTCAAATCATAACCAAGCAGAACTAATTATTTGTTTTTTTTAAAAAATCGTTTTCAATATTTAATTGTTAATTTCAGGTATGTAATTAATTATTACAAAAAATTTATATCTCTTCTTAAATTTAATTTTCTCTGTAGACTTGATAATGTATGCCATGCATACGAAACATGTCGTCTAATTAAAGAATAAATATTATAAAATAATATATAATTTCATTTGTGAAGAAGTACTACATAATTATTTAAATAAACAATATAAAAAACGTAAAATTAACCAGCAGTCGTACACGTCTGATCTGTGAGATATAGTTTACATTGCATTAATATTTTATTATTATATTTTATAAATTACCGTTATACATAGCTAAATACCGTTATACACAGCTAAATACCGCTATATACTGCTAAATACCTTTATATGTATACATTATCAATATAATTAACTATCAAAAAAATCGTCTTGGAGAGCACGTCGACGTAACGATCGAATTAATTTTCGGGGTTGTTGAGGGTATGGGACGTACCTATTTGTGGTTTTATATGAAAACCAGAACGAACCATATCGCTAGCAAATTTTTCTGCCTGTTTGTAATCTTCATGGGTCTTTTCCTTCGCTATAATGTCATCGTACCTTCTCCTAACGCGCTCAGTTACATGTGGACACATACATTTAAAGATATATGAAGATGTTATTATTGTCTTATCCATTTTTATCACACCGCATATTACTGTGTAACCGTCAATATATATAATGTAGGCTAATTGCCCCGTAAACAGTATATGTTGCTGCAATCTCGTAGCTCGCTCGGCAAGTTGGTCCTCGATTCCTCGAGTTTTTTCCTCAGTACATCTATCTTCAAGTGGTGTAACATTAGACGGTATATCATAACCCACCTCGATGTCTGACTCATCATAGTTGTTCTCCGGTAATAAGTCGAATAGAGGTACAACCTCCGTAAATGAATTAGGTCCCTCCGTAGGCTGTAACGGGTGGGGTAATACACAATTACCCTCTGTTATCACCTTTCCAGCACCTGAACCATCTATATTTATTTCATTGACCGATAATAATATGCGTTTTTCAGTCATGGTATTGTCTCCGAGAAGCCTGAGTACAGTAAAATTTAGCGGTATATCATAAGCTAAACCAGGTACTCTGTAACAGACGTCGCTTATGTATTCTGGGGTGTTTATTATACGTTTTTCAGACCCCGATATTAATCGCTCGAAAATACTTAATGCTGTCTCGTGTCCCTCTACAGGATCTGTAGGTAAACATCTTGCAAGCGATACTAGGACTTGTAGCAGAAATAAAGAATGGTATATGACCGTCATCTTCATTCTAAATAATAAAATACGAATATGGTTAAAATTATAAAGTAAAATTCATATAATTGTTACCTTGTGTTAAGAAGAGAATAACTGAATAAATGATAAAACTGTAAAATAATAAAATTTTCTAGCTTCATGCTGAACTTTATATACTAAATTTATAGAAAGTAAAAATTCTTGCTATTAATATTTAATTTTTTAAAACACTTCATGATAACAACATTTTATTGAAGAGTTCTAAGAACACATCATTAAGGCCTTTTAAAATGTTGCAATTTAGCAAACACGATAGCTACTGATTTACAAATCAATTATATAATTTATGCATAAAAATTTCTAAATAAAATACAAAGTAATAATAAACTGTATAAAACGTTTATCTCATATGTACAAAACATCTACTTTGTATTATTTTATGTTAACGTATTTATTCACTTTCAAGATTTTTTAATATTGAATTAATGTTTAATTACAGGAACACGTCTAATAGTTGATCATTTAAAATTAATAGTAATTTATGGGACTAATGAGTAAAGATTAATTTTATCCACAAACGAAAATGTTATCACACGAGGCAACGGTATTTTCCGTAAGTGAATAAAAGTATCTTTACTCAAGAGTGGCATATAACATTTTATCCAAAACCTGCAAGTAAAATGAAAATTTCAAAATCATATTTGTATCATATTGCTTGTTCGTGACAGTAATCAATTTGACACTCTAGACTTTTGATTGACTTTTAATAAAATACTGGGATTTTGCAGTATAGATTGTTTTGATTATCATCGTAACTAAGGAATTGTTATGTAACTAGAGACTCTAGAGTTTTGGTGCTTCAACGATCTTATAATTTCACTCCTAAACATGAATATTTGTAAAACAGGTACAGTATATGTACCTGAGTGTATCAAGGAGGAAGCGCAAGATGTAACTTACAACCTACTATATAGCGGTATATTGCGGTGTACAGCGGTATATACCGCAGTACACCGCAGTACACCGCTATATACCGTTATATACTGCGGTATGGCGGTATATACCGCAGTACACCGTAGTATACCGCTATACCGCAGTATATAGCGGTATATAGCGGTGTACTGCGGTGTACTGCGGTGTACTGTGGTGTACTGCGGTATATACCGCCATACCGCAGTATATGGCGGTATATAGCGGTGTACTGTGGTGTACTGCCATTTAGCACTCGATATTGCTTGTTCGTGACAGTAATCAATTTGACACCCTAGACTCTTGATTGACTTTTAATAAAATACAGGGATTTTGCAGTATAGATTGCTTTGATTATCATCGTAACTAAGGAATTGTTATGTAACTAGAGACGCTAGAGTTTTGTGCTTCAACGATCTTATAATTTCACTCCTAAACATGAATATTTGTAAAACGGGGACAGTATATGTACCTGAGTGTATCGAGGAGGAAGCGCAAGATGTAACTTACAACCTACTATATACCGTCATATACCGTTATACACCGCCGTATATCGCTATATTTATTTTATTTATCCATTCTGTACTGTTACAATGCACCATTAATGGTGTATTGGCCCAATACACCACTCGTGGGACCCTGCCTTAATATTGCAACTATGTAATACATAGTAATATAATTTATTTGTAGAGATAGTGAATTTTCCAAAAAAACAAAGATCTTATTCTATTTATAATAATACATAATAAGTTTATAATAATTTAAAATGACCTTAAAGATATATTCCTGGAACTCTTCTTCAATAAAATGTTGTTATTTTGCATAAATAATCCATTGGGCTGCATTTCAATAACGATCGTGTTTACTAAAATGATGACAATAAAAAAAATCATGAAGAGATTATAATACAAAGTAGATGTTTTTTGTACACATGAGATTATATTATAGTATATAAAGTAGCAAACACAAATTTTGCTAGCTATAGTTTGCTTGTAACTTACTAGTAGAAAACGTATTAAAAACTATAATGGGTAAGTTTAATTGTTTTTTTTTAACCAATAATTAATCAATCATCGTTAGAAATTACAGTAAATCGTTGTGGGCGAGGGTTTGGGCCGCCACCGTTTGAGCGGGAGGGGCCTTGCCCTATATGTTTAAACCCTCTCGCCATAATGAACGTGAAGTCTGCAAGTTGTATACACAGGTATGATTAATAATTTTAAAATAACGATGTTTAATAAATTAAAATATTTAAGATATTGCTCCAAATGTTTAAGGGGGTGGGTGACGAGAGGGGGATGGTCTTGCCCCTGTTGCCGTACCGAAATAAAGATAGTGTACTATCTCGAAAGAGATCGAATTCATTCCGTTATTACAAAACCGTATGTTAATAATACTGAATACATAATTTCATAGGTAATAATTTTTTTTAGATAGTCAAGCACGGCCGCGCCAAGCCAGTGTGCAACGTGTGCGCCGCACACGGGCGGCCAAATTCAGGGGCGGCCAAAAAAAGATTTAAAAATTATATGCAAATTACAAAAAAAAAAAATAAAAAATGTACAATGTCACAAAACAGATTAAATAATCTGTCTATAATAGCAATATTTTTTTATTAATTTTATTCCACTATTTTTTTGTAAATTTTATTGTTAATAAAACTTTTTTTAAATTTCTGTTTTCACTTAAATTAATTTGATTTGTTACAGTTAAACTAGGTATGTACTACATAAAATTTATATTTTATAACAAAAATGTAAATTTTGGGTCGGCAAATTTGGCTCTGCACACAGGCGGCCATTGATGCTGGCGCGGTCCTGTAGTCAAGCAATAGAGGAGACATCTTAACCCATTCAGAAACTTCTTCTTTTTAAATTTTTTCTGTGTGAGAGGGTGTGTGTGTGTGTGTAAAGTAAAATAATATTATAAATATGTATAGGTAGAAATAAAATATTAAATATAATAATAGGTGTAACTTTTTTCTTTTTATTAAAATATTTTTTATTCCGTAAGAAGATATTATGTTCTTGGTAAAGTCACTTTAATTTTTTTTTTGAGATTTTGAATATTTCGCTATACTAGGAATGAGAATTGGTGTTGATTCCAACTGGTTGAACAGTACATTTCTCCTGCTTGTAGTTAATAAAGAATCTACTGAGACCAATATGTAGAGGACGCATAGACACATATTTTATAGATATTAATAGGATCGACCGGATAGCTTTCTCTGACGATAGTGAAACTGCGAGATTAATAGGTTTTTGTATCTGGTACAGATATGTATAAATATGTTTCTTTGTCTTCTATGTCTGTAATATTCATCTTGGTTAACTCATCACAACGGCAACCTTCAGATATACCAAATAATAAAACAAGCTAGAAAGGTACAAAAATTTAAAGAAATTTAAATTTTAGTATAGGTTACAAAAATACCTTCATCATCAAATATTTATCGTTGGGTGCATCTGTTAAAATTGTTCAATATGTTGCCTTTCAAGAATTTTCGCTTTTTTTTAGCTTATAGGTCCGTCCTTGTGATTTTAGGTAACTAACTGTGGTATTTAGCGTTCTAAATGTAAAATAAACATTTTTGTTTTAGAATCTGATGAACCGATGTAGCATATCAGATTGAGGGCCTTATTTATATTATCTAATTAAAATAATTTAATAGCTCTTGAATACTTTCAGTATTTTATTTTAACGTTGATATCAGGTTACATTATTATAATAAATTAGAGTATGTAAGTTTTTAAAATTCTTGTGTTTTAAAAACTTGATTATTATTGCACAATAAATCGTAATAATTAAAATAGAATTTTAAAATTTTATTTTATAGGTTCTTGTAGTGTATAGGACATACTAATCACACCCGTATTTCGTAAATTACATATAAATATATGGATATTTTATCGTGAATTACATATAAATATAATATGGATATTTTATCGTAAACTAATTTTAAAATGTATCAAGTTGATAAAGAGAAATTTACTATCAAAACGGTATAGGAGATGACATAGCACTTTATAACATAGTATAATGTTATTAATTATATCTTCGCGTCGTAACATGTTTTAGGGTTTTTTCCAAAAATTTTTTAACTGCTATCCTGTGCGGGCACGCTAGCATAGCTGTAGTGCAAAATTTCAGAATTTAAAATCCAAAAATGGATTTTTAGCGTCGGTTTATATAATATAATATGTTTTCAATTGCTAAATTTTCTGCACACTCATTGTTTTAGTATGCGCATGTGTTACTTGTTAACTGACTATTATATTATGAATGCAGGGTATAATTTATTTTATTTAGTTGATCCACGATAGTCGACTGGTTGAGATGTTGCTGAGCTATTGACCTAGCGTAATAAAATTAATATTATGCAATAATAATTGGGTTCATTGAGCTGTAATGCTTCCACACCTGCAACATTCTGTTGTCTATAACGATGAGTCAGAGTTTAATAAACGTAATAATTATCATTGCACAATATTAATTTTAAAACGGTATTGAAAAATTATAAATTTTAATAGTTTGGAATATTAGTATTTCTGCAGTGTTCAACGTGGAAGGTTGTGTCTTCATAGGTGCAAGAATAATTTTATTATAAACCACTCCTGAGGTTTATACAAATTCAGGTGTTGTATTATTATTTTTTAAATACTACGACCCTCTTTGTATTATACCTATGTGTAATTCTCCCCAAAAATCATCATTTTTTACGTAAATGATTTTTTATTAAATAAACACTATAATTATTCTGAATTGCATTGTATTGAAACAATTAAAAAATAAAAATGTCAATTAATTTTTTTACAATGTTTGCTTTCGAAAAATCGTTCCTCTACATTGTAACCCTCAATACTGTCATATTTATAACGAGTGAAAAATTATATTAAATAATTCAAACATTCAAAAGATTTTTTAAATAATTTTTTTGAAAGACAACAACTGCGTGACATGTATGATAGCTCAATTAAACTAATTATTATACAGTATGTAATTTTTTAAATTTTAATAGTTTGGAATATTTTTAGCATTTTATTTAGCGTGTAACCAGTTTCCATTATTATAATTTGTATAGGTATGTAAATCCACGAGTAGATAATTTCATCGTTAGTATATCTGCAGTGTTCAACGTGAAAGGTTGTGTCTTCATAGGTGCGAGAATTTTTTTACTTTCATCGAGTAAATTTATTATTTATTACTATCAATATTTATTAAATTTTCATAGTTTTTCTTTTTTGTTTAGAGCCGTTGAAACAACTACCGAATTACGCATGTGTAGTTTTGTCAAGAAACAACGTTCAGATTCGTTTCGACCGTGATGTAATCAATTTACTTACTAGACCTTTGATGGTTTGGTACTTAGGTCTCTTACGAAGGATAATAAGACATCTTAGACACATCGGTAATCCGAGCTTAAAACCCTCGTAGTTGTGTCGCTGACAGATGTTTTATCTCTAAGTATTGTTATCGGTTTATGTAAAGTATTGTGTATTATTTATGTGAAGGAGGAGGAGCTAGAAAAAGAGAGAGAGAAGAAGAAGAAAGAGGTTAGAGAGAGAGAGAGAGAGAGAGATTGTAAGGTACAAAGGAACCTTAAATTAAAAAAAAAGGGGCCCCTAAATTTCGAAGAACTAGAGGGGGCCCCTAAATTTTAAATGGGGGCTTTTAAGGGCCCTACGTTATCCATCGCTGTATAATTTTAATTATAGCAGTGTTTATAAATACACATAATATGTATTTATAAAAGTAGCATGGGGGCATTTGGCTGGGAACCTAGAGTCCGGACCTGGACTCGATTTTGGTTCCCACGGCCAAGTGCCCCCATACCTACTCGCCTGCTAAATCGATATGTTTCGACGGGTTTAGTTTTCAGAAAAGTGGGAGTGGGGGTAGCTACTGGCTCCAGTAATAGGATTGCTTTCTACTCACTAAACTGGAATTGTTACTAAAACCAGCACTCGATTTAGTACTAAAATACTTGTTTACACGAGGACAGTACTGAAATCTAGTTCTTAATTCTGATTTTTGTATAATGAATAACTTTCCAATATCTCCAGCACCGTAAAAAACTATTCCGTAGCTTATTCCGGATTTTAAACAAGCCTGGTAAACAGTTTTTAATACTTGGAAACTAACGTAGTTTGAAATCACTTTAATACCATAAACAATTGAATTAAGATTAGCACCAATCTCCTTGATATGCTCTTTCCATGATAAATTTGCTTTCCACTTTTAAACCCAATTTTTTTGTCGCATTTACAATATTGTACTTGATTTGATCGATTTCAACATTTTCAGGTGTATCGATGCCTGCTCGAGCTGGTTTAAATAATACCACATTCGTCTTTTGCTTGTTGAGCTTCATATCGCTTAGTTGTATTAGTTTCTTACATATTTTTTTTAGATTTTACTTAGGTATTTTAGTAGTTTCACTACAATAATTTTTCAATAAAATCGTAATAAAAATGATAATACACGTAAAATTTGTTGATGTTACACCTACTTTTGTTCAATTTCAATTTGCGTTCGGCTCTAAAAGGATGAGAAATAAAAACCAACCACGAAACGATTATTAAAATTATCGTGTTTATATTTAAAAGAAAAACAGAAGTGACATTTTTACAAAATCAAAAACAACAACATAAAAACGTACGCAAAATAACTTGATCTAAATAATATAATATCGCGTTTGACTAAAACTCAATAACTTTCTTGACAGTATCATCGCAGGTTATCATCGTTTGATCATTGTTATCGTACAAAATGCAATGTTGTACAATTGCACGAGAAAAAGGTGGTGGGATTTCTGCTGATTGAATTCTGTTGCATACAGAATTAATAGTAAATGCGTTGTTTACACGTTGGTAGTGCATATAATTCTCTCTAATTAATTATCAACTAAGAATAACAACTTGACAGTGTTGTCAAAGTGAGTACGTGAATAAGATAAATTCAAAACTTCAACAACAAAATATTGACAATTGTTAAGACCATCGTGAATAGCATTGAATCTTAGATCTCTGGTCAAAGTTGACCTACGGAAAAGCACGAGTTATATACTGTCGTGATATTTTTTGTGTTAATAGTTCTAAATATTTAGTTTGTTTAAAATGGTTTTTTTTTTGTTTGGAAAGGTAGAATTTTGTATTTTTATTTTGTAATTTTTGTAATTTGCGCGCGAAGAAAAAGTTGGTATGGGAAGCAGAGATATGAAGCGAGGTCGGATATAAATTTTAGAAGGTCGAGATTAGAAAATTTTATATTTTGGAGAAAAATAAATCAAAAGAAAAGATAAGTTGTTTTATTAATAAATTTAATAGAAGGTTAAAAAAATTACATAGCAATTTGGCGCCCAACGTGGGGCTTATTAAAAATATTAATGACAATTTGGCATCCCGAAAACGTGGAGCTCGTTTTTTTGTAAATGAGAAAAATAATTTACTTAACTATAAACATTTTGAACTTGTTGGTAACCCTGAGATTAAGATCGAAATTAAAATGAGTGACAAGAAGAAGTAATACGGGGGGTACAAATATAGAAGAAGGTAGTCCGGGGGATAATTTTGGAATAGGAATTACATACGAAAGTACGAAAAGGGGTACTACAGACTTACCGAAAACTATGCATTATTTCCGTTAACTAGTTTTACCTGATTTTATTAAGGGCTTACTACGGATATTTTGTAAATTTTGATAATTTCACATTCAATACTTGTTAATCGAACAAAAAAAATTTGATTTGATTTAATAAATCCGTTCATTTCAATGATTTTCTTTTTTTTTTAAGACATTAATACTGAATGTTTTGTTTCGTCACTAATTTTGCCTAAAATTGTATCAACTGCTACTGTGGTATATTCCTTGCCGGGCGACAAGGATATATCATTACACAAATCTACATTGACATTTTCCTAAAATAACATAATTGCTTCTATAGGAATTTGACTTTCTTTTATTTCTCTACTTTTAATTAATTTAACATCTTCCTCTGTCATTTTTCCCACAGCTAAATTATTTAAACAATTAATAAACTGAATCTCGTTTTGCTGCCTCATAATTTGTGTATACCTTCAAATGAAATAACTTGTTGCTTTTCGTAAAGGTATTGCATTTCCTTTCTAATACTACTTAAATTTTACTTTGCGTGCTCAGAATTTTATTCTTTGGCTAAAGGTTCTAGGATCATTGTTCTAGGCATAACTGGAATTGGGAAATTAAACCCTGCATTTAGTTTAATTACGCTTTCCTTTGTGGCAAGTATGAGTATGTTTATGTAACTGAATTGAAATATACGGGTTATCGATGTCATATTTGCAAGTAATAAATTTATCTAAAAATTCAATAACATTCTAGCATTCTATCATTGCAATAGTTTGGCGCATCTTTAAGCCACAAAAATATATTTTCATGCGGAGATCCACGCATTTGAAATTCGAATCCAGAGTAGCTATCTTCTAATAATAAGAACCAAAAATGCTATTTTTTTCTCTTAAAAGTCGCATAAATTTGTGCATTTTAAAATCGAAATATCGAGCACAAGCAATTGGATCGTCTCTTAGCAACTTAGTTTTTTCGCTCTCTTCAAGTTTATAAGCTTCCTCTAAAGTAATATTTTTTCCTCTATTCAGTTTCATGAGAGTTTTTAATAATTCTGGCCATATTTTTTCACCTTCAGATAATGTTAAAAATATCGCTGGTTTTCCCAATTGCTTTATCATTGCCATAATTTCCTTTTTCTTCGATTCCCAATAACTTTGTGATGATCAAATTTGTTTTAAAATTCTGTATCCCGCATCAAAATTAATTAGAGTATTCGTATAATTCTGTATTTAGTATATTTGAAGCTGTTACCATTTTATCATTGAATTTACTTTTTCTAAGGCACATTATTAATATTAGCTAAACAAGATTTTTCCAATTTTTTCTTAGCCATATATAAAATTCGGGTAGGTACACATGATCTTCTATCTAATCTTCTACTTTCTGACTTAATTCTATCATTATAGCTTATTTTCACATTATTTTTTATTTTAATGCAATTATTTATCTGGTTGTTTTGATCTATAACCAGTACTTCCTCGTCAATGTCTGCAATATCGCTTTCATCAAGCACTTGATTATTCATACGTTGAGAAGTTGTTTCAACCTCAATATTGTCGCCTTCATCTTCGCGAGAATCAATATTATCTGAGCCTTCAACTACAAATGGAATTTCTCTACCAAATTGCCTTTCATACTGTTCAAAATATTGTTTATCAATTTTTATGTTATATTTTTTATAAAGTGGAGTATTAATTAAGTAATCCAGTACTTCGCATACAATGGCTGGTTTGATAGTTTCAAACATATAATCTGTTGCATGAAGTATGTCTTTTTAACTTAATTTGAATTTTTGTCATGTTATTAAATTTTTTATGTAATTCTACTAATATTATCAAAAATTTCGGAAAGAAATATACACTTCTCATATAATTTTATTTTATTTTAGAGCTAACCGGTTTCGTGAAAACTAATTCACATCATCAGAGCTCTACGTCAATTAAAACAAACAAATGATTAAACACATTATTGTGTATCCCACATTCAAATAATAATTTTGTTGAAATATTTAGGCGTCAAAACAATTAAATTAAATTACCAATGCACAAACCAAGAAATGAAATAAATCAAAAAAAATAATTTTTTTTTAATTTTCATTTTTTTATTTTTATCAAAAAATAGTACATTATGCACCAAGGGAATAAAGTGATCCTTTTTTGGCCTGAGGGTAAAGGTTTGTTTGCCCTCGGCTAAAAATTCACTTTATTGTGAATTATTTATTGTGAACTGGCGAGTTCATTTTGGAAGAAGCAGCTATATCAGATAAGGTATCGTGAACAAACCTAAATGAACATTTTGTTAAAAATTTACTATATTTTTGTAAAATTCGATTTGATTTGCACGTTACACCTGGCAAAAGCGATTACTGCTCGGGATAAACGATTTGTGTTAAAATTAAATGCAGCAGTAATTGTTGGTGTCACCACATGTACACTAAACGAATCTAAGTGCGAAAGTCGCCACAAATATTACGATCTGAATAAAACCAAAAGTTACACGAGTTCAATAGGTAGTTTAATCGTTCCCTATCTTTTACACGATGAATAGCCTCTCGATATTAAGTCCAGGAACTGACTCTTGAAAAGTTTGAGCTTCCGATTTGTTTAGCTAACCGTGGCATATTAGATAATTTTCCACTACATCTATTTTGGCGCCCAACGTGGGGCTCAAAAAACTTATTGCGAGGAACTTTAAATTTAAACAATTTTTCAGAATTTAAAGAATTAACGGGAGAAGGTAAATTTCAAAATAAAAATGGCAGATGAAAAGGATATAAAACAAAATACAACTGATGTTATATTATATGGGGAGTTAGGATCAAAATTAGGGGATAACGTAGTAGAAAATCAGGATAATTTAGATAATAATATTAGTGTACAGGGCGCAGAATCTAAAATACTAGGTGAAAAGGATTATAAAAAAGGAGATAAGGGGAATGAGCAAAGAGGGGTACTCAAAAGGATGTAAACGTTTGATTCTTTTGATGTGGACGGTTCACCCATGGAACCTCCAAAACACTCTAGCACACATAGGAATATTGAAATGCAACAACAAAAAGGTGTAGACACGCTTGAAACAGAGGAGATATTGAAAGTTCAGGGTTGTGGATATGAAGTAGGGAATGAATATAAAAATCAAGGGACAATGAAAAATACTGAACTTTCCAATCTGGAGGAAATTATGCAATTTATGTGGGAGGACATAAAAAAATTTATTAAAGATAGACAAGGGGATATAAAAGAAATAAAAGAGGACATCAAAAATACTAGAATAGCATTAGAAACTAAAATGGAAGAAGAAATAAGTACAATAAAAAAGGATTTTGAAAATTTAGAAATAAAAGTGATAAACACAGTTTCAAGGGTAGATGAAATAGAAACTAAAATAATGGTCATTGATAAAAATTCATTGAATAAGGATAATTTGCAAACTTATCTAAATAAACAAAAATTAGAAGTAGGAAATGATTTCAGGAAACAAATACAGGAAACAAAAATTTCATTAACTAATGATTTTAAAAGTAAATTAAGAATTTCCTTAGATGAACAAATACAAAATACGGCATCTTTTGATAAAAAATATATGAGAATTTAGTTAAAAACTTTAATGAACAAGGTAGTTTAATTGTTAACGTTGATAAAAAACTGGATAAAGTAGAAACTAGTACCACAGATTAAATATACTACAGATAGCTCCCGCAATGTATTTTTCTGATTTCTAGAGGGCTGCCTATCCTTGTAATATATTTCTGGTGGGGTACCAGCAGGAAAACTCCGTAAGTAACCGACCATACCCACGGTCTGGTCGTGAGCTAATGAATGCCTAGCAGCACGATCGTACACCAACCGCGGCTAGAAGGGAAATGATAACGTAACCACGAATAAACCAGTCAGCGCCTCTATAATATAAAGTGAATGGCTTCCATACTAAGAAAATTGGCTTCCAAATACCTGAAAAGGGACACTCTTTCTCCCATAAGCGCGAGCTATCTGTAGTATATTTAATCTGTGCTAGTACTATAAATAACTTGAAAAAAATTAAGGAAATAGATGAAGCAATAAATATGCAAGGATATGAACTAGGGGTTATTAAAGAAAATTTTAACAAAGGTATTGATGAGACAAAAAAGGAGATTGATTCACCGAGAATAAATAGTCATAGTGCAATAGCACTATGACCAAATCTTTGCAGGAAATATCGTGTTACATTAACAAAAATCCTAAACTGAAATTTTATGGGCATCCACAAACGGGAATTATCCCTAAACATTTTATTAAATATGCGAAACCGATGGTTGAACAAATAGTTGACCCAGAACAATTAAAAGTCATTATCGGGTCAATGATGAAAGGAGCTGCGGAGGAATGGTTCGGAATACAAAAACGATTTCAATGCGTTTGATGAATTCGTGGTAATGTTTTTGGATAGATATTGGGGAGATGAGGTGCAGGAGCTTGTAAAAAATGAGCTAAAATTAGGTAAATTTAATGGGTTAGGTAGCAGAAATGAATATGCGGAGAGACTAATAAACGCAGTATTATATTTGGATCCTCCGTACAGCGAGAAAGAAATTATCAAGTGTTTGGCGAGTCATTTTTTGAATTGTCCATTAAAAATAGGGTGGTGGTTGAAAAGGTAGACACCATAAAAGAATTCGGGGCACTTTTAAGAAGGTTTGATCATGGATACACTTCCGGTTATGAACATAAAAGTTATAATAGAGTTTTTGACAATAAAATAGTTCACTATCCTGAGAGGAAAAATCAAGTCATACCTAGTAGTTACGATAATCATTACACTAGGGACAATAACATAACAAATGGATACAATATAAACATAATGAAAGAACCTATTTTAACAATAGAAATAATAACGACAATTATAATTAGGGTGACCATATTATGTACTTATTTTAGTAGGACAGTACTTTCTTTTTGAATGATGTCCTAGTGTCCTTCAAAGGTTTATAAAGTACACCTAAATGTACTCTTTTCCTAAGATGCAAAAAGTCGAAAAGTAAACAACTCGATACCTCAGTTTCAAAGTGTAACAAGTCCGAAATTGGTGAAAATGAGATAAGTATGGGAAATTTCACAAACAACAGTTTTCCAACAATTAGGAAAATTATGGTCAAGAACTACATAGTCTTTGTTTGATATACTCTTTGGATTATCAAATCTGTAAACAAACAAAAACTATTTTAATTTTAACGAAATAGTAAAATGTAAAAGCTGAGTTATCTCAAAACTAACTCTTTTTGAGTTGTTACACTTTGAAACTGAGGTATCGAACAGCTTTTTATTTTATATTTAAATAAAAATTAAAGTTCGAACGAAACAAAATTAAATTATTCAACTGTTTTAACGGCATTGCTTCCAAAGTGCCTTGTTACCAGTAGTTTTTGAACTTTTCTTCAAACCTCGTTGACCTTGAAATGTCGTAAATTTTCGCCTGCTGCGCATTGGAGAATTCAAATCCACTATAATACATTATTGTACTCTTTTTTGTTCCGAAAATTATGGTCACCCTAATTATAATACAACTCAAAATGGATCAAATTTTGTAAATAATAATAATTATAATAATTATCGTGGTTATCAAAATAACCAAAATAAGTATTCAGAAAGAACTAATCAAAATAATTCATATCCCAAGAAGTTACAGTCATTATGACAATCGTCCTCAATATAATAGATCAAATTATCGGGAAAATCAGATTGGTAACAACAATAATAATAATGTCGACGAAACCAATGTAAATTCAATAACTACCACGCCTGTACCAGAAGTTGCTTCAAATGTAACAACTAGCCAGAATTTTTAACTCCGGACAACTCAACCAACGTTCTAATAAACTCTTACCAACTTGTAACGTTCGTTTAAATTATTTCAAAATTCCAGCAATTATTTTGTCATTCAAAATTTGTAATTCGAAATCTTGTTTAAATTTGCGTTTGTTTTTAAAACTAATTCAGTATTCATTTATTATCCATTTGGTATGTGTTTAAAATTTTAAAAGGAAAATTAACCGTGTGAATTTATTATGACTTCATACGTTTGAATTCTGGGAATCTCGGTCGCCTTGGAATCTTTATTTAGAACAACACACCTCCTAATGGACAGTTCCCGTCCCTCACCTTGTTAATTATTGGTTGCATCGGTCACAAGGCCATCGCTGCAGATCGTCAGGTGCATTGCTCCCCCTCCGCATCTAAGTTGGAATTGAACCCTTGAACTCAGCGGTTCGATCACCTTCTTCGTTAACGTCTAAGGGCGGAATTAATAGCATTCTTTTATAAATGCTATGATTAAGTTTGTTAATTTTGTTTATTAAACAAGTGGTGATACAAAATAATGTTCGACCCCCGGGAAAATTCTAAGTGATTTTTGTGGTACCAATCCTTAATTCGCGTGATCCACGTGATATTGGTCAATCTTGCAATTTGGTTGATATATTTGGATACTTACTACCACCTTCAAGGAAGGGAATTATACAAATCAGTAAGACGGCGCGCCAATCGAAACTTTTCGAATACACTTATTGTGGACCCAGTTGGAAAAGAACAAAAAGGGTAACCGACATCACTAAGGAATCCAGGAAGCTTCTCTGGCCCCGTCGAGGAGGAAGAACGCCACCACTAATTGTATATGATTAAGGTAAAATTTTGATAGATTTTTATTTAAACTTTGTACATTTAACCGGCTTAAGAAATCACAGTGCTCGCGTTAATCGAAGTGCAACCTTTTTTTTTGTTCAACTCATTGCGGTTTGAGAATTTAACTTAAAATAGAAACCTTTTTTCTTTGTGCGACTCATATGGAACTTCAACAAAACACTTCCAGAAGCAATAATTAACCATTCAACAGTTTGCAACACGATTTTTTTTGTTTTTTTTTATCATTAATGTACTTTATGTAAATCAATGTAACAACAAAATTTCAGGTTTAAACCTCATACATAATTTTTCAAAGTATAAAATTAGCTTTATTTTATTTTGTTTTAAACCAAAGGGTGCGCACACTTTTGATATAAATTACACCATAAGATTCTACTGTGACAATTATTATTATTTTTGTATTTCTGTTAAATGACCATTATATGTTTTATGTGTGTATTTGTGTATTTCTTTTGTTTGTACGCGAACTTCGTCCCGACGGGATCTGAGAGGCTCCGTGGGATCTTGACGCGGTAAGTACATTCGGGTAGTGCCCTGGGTTACCACGAGGACCTGGACAATTTGGCACTGGACACTTGTGGTGGCGCCCATCTTATTGATCGTCCATCGATCTTAATTCACAACCCGGAATTGACCAGTAACGTGCGGGTTGAGCGTACGACTTTCCCCTTTTTGGACAATTATCCACGACCTCCCGCTAGCTAGTCGGCCCCGATATTTCTGTGGGGGGAAAAGACAGTCGAACTGCACGTTTAGACCGTAACAGTGCGTCGACCATCACTCTTATGACCTTGTTCTGAAATCTCTGCAGAATATCGATGTTAGAATTGGCCGATAAACCCCACAGTTGTATGCCGTAGGTCCATATTGGTTTGAGGATTGTTTCGTAGAGTATTAATTTGTTTTCTAGAGTAAGCTGCGATTTTCTGCCAATCAGCCAGTACATTTGGCTTAACTTGATGCCGAGGTGTTTCCGTTTAGTGAGTATGTGCTTTTTCCACGTCAGACGCCTATCCACACGTGAATGCCAAGATATTTGACATCCTCGGCCTGGGGAAGTTGTTGGTTGTTTAGCTTAACTGGTGGACATGTTGGTCTGTTTAAGGTGAAGGTAATATGGACTGATTTGGTTTCATTTACCTTAATGCGCCATTTTCGCAACTATGTATTTTCTCCAGGTTGGATTGGAGATTTCTGGACGCCTTGTTTGGATCCGAGTGTGATGCCAATATCGCTGTATCGTCCGCGAATGTGGCTACCGTTGTTAGACGAGTAGTTGGTAGATCGCATGTGTAGATTAGATAAAGTACTGGCCCCAATACGCTGCCCTGGGATACTACTGATGTGATGGGATATAGATCTGTGTAGTCGTTCTGCTGCTTTACCAGGAAGTGCCTATTATTATTCAAGTAAGTTTTTAATATTTGAAGGTGATGATATGGCAAACGCTATTTAAATTTGTAAATATAGGCCCTCATGCCAGACCTTATCAAAGGCCTAGCTCACATCCTGAAATGTAGCTGAACAGAATCTTTTTTTCTCAAAATCGTTGTTAATTATATTTTCTAATCTATGCACTTGCTCTATAGTACCATGTTTGTTTCTGAAACCGAATTGGTGATTTGGTATAATATTTTGTTGTTCGAGTCAAGGTTTTAATCTTTTTAGGTATATTTTTTCAAATACTTTGGAAAGCATTGGTAGCAGACTTATAGGCCTATATGATTTGACATCTTCTGGATACTTGCCAGGTGTAGGAATCATCAGTATTTGGGCCACTTTCCACAAGTTTGGAAAGTAGTGTAACCTTAGTATTGCATTGAAAATAAAGGTAATCAATTTTAGGCACTTTTCTGGAACCTCTTTTAGAACTTTTTCTGTAATTAGATCAAATCCAGGTGCTTTTTTGATGTTAATTTCTTTTTGTATTTTACCTTTAATTTATATAGTTTTAATATTCTTGATGGGAAGGTCTAGTTGAGAAGGAGATTCGAGGTAACCAAATATTTCTTTTTCTTCTTCTTGTGTTGACAACGAGGGAAATGGTTGGAAAACTTCTTTTAAATATCTGGAAAATACTTCAGCCTTCTCTTTATCGTTTCTAGTCCATTTGTTGCTTTTATCATCTTTAATTGGTGGATGCTGCAGATGTGGTCTTTTAAATTTTCTCGTTGTCTTCCAGAGAAAGTAATCTGTGGCCTCTGTAGGTGTTAGGCTCTCTAAGTAATCTTGGATACCTTGGTTTTTAATTTTCACTATCATTTTTTTTTAGCTCCTTACTAGATTTGTTAAGCTTGGCTTTGTTTTCTGTCGTTCTTATTTGCTGCCATTGTTTTTTAAATCTTCTTTTTTCAGCGATTTTCTGTTGGATAGTGAGTGGAACTCTTTCTTTTGGGTGAATCGTGTTATTGTTAGGAGTGGCAGATCAAGCTGCTTTTTGAATATTTTTAGTTAACTCATCGACTGCTGCTTCGATTTTATGCTCTGTTTTCAGCGACTTATTTAGTGTAATTAGTTCGTCCAATTTGTGTCTAAATAACTCTCAGTTTGTTTTTATGTTGTATAGTGAGGGTTGTTTTTCTTTCTGTACTAATTGACTGAAGATTGTGACTATCACTGAGGAGTGATCTGATGACAAATCTAAGCACAATTCCGCTTTAGTTCGTTTGGTGTCAATACCTTTCGTGATACAGAAATCGATGAGGTCGGGTATTTTCTTTTTGTCTGATGGCCAGTAAGTAGGTTGTCCCGTTGAGATATTATGATTAGATTATTCTCTTTCATCGTTTTCACTAGTTCTCTTCCTTTTGGATTAGTTAATCTAGATCCCTATAAGATATGTTTCGCGTTGTAGTCACCTCCCGCAATAAATTTGTTTCCCAATGTGTTGTAGAAGTTTTCAAAATGTTCTTTTTTGTTGTTATATTTGGTTCTTTGGCGTATTTGTTTCTTTCATGATGTCTGATGTTATTACAAATAATTATCGCTGTTCCTTTTACTGACGAGTGATGTTAATAAGTTCAACATAGTACTCATTTGTGCCATGAGTTGCCCCATCATATCTTCGAGTTTACTCATGTTGTTTGATTGTTAGTTTGTAAATTGATTTGTGTTTTGGTTAGTTTGCCATACTGGTCTTTGTTAATTATTGCTATTCTGTTGGTTTGTGTACAGGCCTGTTTGTGTATATGATCTCGTTTTGTGTTGGGAGTTGAGGAAAAGCAGTAATATACTTAATTGTTAGGTGCTTGGTAGTATGCACTATTTGGTTGTTGTTGTTGATTTGAAGTATTTTGGGTCATTCGTGTATTTACTTTATTTCCGAGGGTATGGTACATTCGTTGTTGCAGTTGCGTGTGTACTAGGCATCCTCGGTAGATGACTGGATGATTTCCATTATAATTTATACACTTTACCTTATCACCTCTTACCTTGCTAGGGCAATCCTTGGTGTTGTGTTCCTCTGCACATTTCACACATCGCGCGGCCTTATAGCAAAAATTTTTGGTATGTCCGTAGCATTGGCATTTTGTACACTGTGGAATGGTTCGTTTCACATGCGGCGGTTCGAAACTGATTATATTCTCTCCCAGAACTTTTAGTGTTGTTTGGTTTCTCTGTGTCTTATATTCCAGATGTTAGTAGTTTCATTGTTACGTATACATGCCCTTGTAACTTTATAAAATATTTTAATAAAATCAAAATAGAAATTTGCTTGCTCAGTCGGAGAGAGGGTCGTGACTTGAAGTTCCTTGTAAGCGAAATTTTCGAATTAGCATTACATAAGTTCTGAAAGAAAATTATAACACAAAGAAAACAATGGTTGGCTTTAGTTTGTTTAATGATCACAAAATAGTTCGGCCTAAGCCCAAAATATGGTGAAATGTGATCGATCAATTTCATAAACGGTAACCCCCAACAATTCTTAAAATTAATAATTACAATAGTTAACGAAACGTACGTTAATTGGGCTATTACAATTAGCCTTTCGAAATTGTCTAATAAATTCGACGCACCACATTACTTAAGTTGAGTCGTAAACACAATAAAATTAAATACATACATAAGTTACTCACTTGTAGAAATTGCAGATTCGAAAATTACGCCCTTCTGGAAGACACAAACGATAAAAAATGGCTCCAGTAGTCCCAAGTCACAAGTGACTCGGTATCACGTCGATCCAAATTCGAATCTCTTCGATAACGAAGAACCTTGAAGTGCTATCCAATAGCGGTTGGGATCAAGAAACATTTAAATTTTCCCAAGTTGCAGTTGCACTAGATAATGACGACATCAAATTGGTTTCAAAAAGAAATGGTACCTTTTGCTGGATTTTATGTAGAATAGTCGGTTTTAGGTATTTTTCACAATTATTCATCGCCCGCTAACCGTAGCTTAAGGCCCGGCGCAAATTGAACCCAGCACATATACATCCCACGCGTGACCAAACCCAGTTCAAGTATAAGTTTTTTGAATAGTACCGCATATTGAACACAGCCCACACCCATGACTCATACTCAAATCTCCCAGTATGCAAGATGACATCAAGCCAGAAAATTCTTCTCTATTTAGAATCTGAATCTGAGGATGTAGAAAGATTTATTTTGCTGGGCCTACTCAGTAAAAATAGAAAAAGAAGTAAAACGAAAGAGTATTTCCCACACATCATCCTTTAGTTTTGTTCTTATGTAGTCTTCATGAGTAGTATCATATAACACAGGAAAACCTCTAACCATTTCAATTAATTTCTCCATTTTCTAGTAAATAAATTGTTCACACAGACAAAAGTAAGTGTTCGGTTAGGTTAGGTTAGACGAAAGTAGTTACCCACGATCCACGAAACTGTGTTGCAAGCACAACTGGACCCACGCGAAGACAAGCGGGAACTAGACTGGCCGGTGGGATAGGTTTAATATCCGCCACTCCGTCTCAAACCACGTTCTACAAAATAGTCCACGCGTGGATTATTTTTTGGAAATTAAATAAAAATTTCTTGACCCTGTAATCTTCTGCAAACAGCGTAACCATATTATGGGCTGCGCCTAGTAGGTCCCCTGTGAGTAGATTTTTCAATACGCTAACTATGTACATAGGAAGGTAGTACTAATGTATAAAATTATAATATTATTTAAATGTATATTATTTAAATGTATAAGTACTATTTACTAAATCGTTTTATTAACTTGTTTTTCGTTTTTTATTTATTAATTTATTATTTCACAAGTTACTATATTTAATCAATCAATGTATAAAATTGCAAAAAAATGTCTGATAGAAAACAATGTTTATTTAATGGAATATGAATTTAAATTTAAATAATATGTACATTGGTTGTATGTTACAATATCTCCAGATAACCCGAACCTTCAGATATTCCAATACCTTCAAGTACTCCAGAATCTGTGGGTACTCCAGGAGCTCCAGATACTTCTACAGTTGGAAAAGGTCTATATTGAGTTGGTTCTGCATCTTGAAATTGTATTGAAGACCGAGACACCAACGAATTAGAAGAATTTGAGTATTCATATGAAATTGCCTGATTTTCTATTTCACGAATTTCAGCTTGATGTATTAGATTACACAATTCTATTTTTATCTTTGCTTGATCTAATGCTGGCAGTCTCTTGGCTTCTCTGGACATGCTCAAATAAAACATGTCTGAATCGTCAAATTCATTGTACGGGTACTTAGTTTGCTTATTTTCAGATTTTGATCTACGGTACTCGGCATTTGTTTTCATGATGTGTACCATTTCATCTACTGCCGAAAGCTTTTTTTTTATAGGATTTTGTGTTTCTTTAAACCCATAACGTCTCTTCGGGGATGATCGAAGGAGTACTTCGGATTCTAAAACAACTTCTTCATCACTTAGCTGACTCTTTTCAGGTTCAGGTTCATCATCTTTATTTTCCATATTTAAGGGATATTCCTCGAAACCCAGTGAATTTTGAGAGCTTTCCCCCAGATTTGTTTGAGTACTGTAATAATTATGAAACAATAATACTATGGTTAATGTTTATACATTGTAATATTTACTCTCTATTGTATAAAAATGCCTGAAGAAATTACATTTCCTGTTCATATTTCCATGGGGCAATTTTTTTTGCTGCTTGGCCACTTCTTTTTAACTGCGCCGTTTGAGCGCGTTTATATAGCAATTCCATAATTTTGTTCAAGCAACTTTTACAAGACTCGCTAAAAAATTATATATTTAATAATAATGCAATTAAAGCATTAGAATATAATTATGTATTACGTAATACCGGGTGCTGACTCGAATAGCCGAACATAGGGAATTAACACGTAAAAACTTATTTATGCAAATTCCTGCTTCCCAAATTATTTTAGAGAAAAAATGAAAGACACAAAAAGAATGCAGAAATATAAACTACGTATGATAAAAGCATTAGATTTCAAGTAATCTTTACTTATAGGGTCAAAAAATGCTTTTAAAATTGTTAAAATTTTCATTTATTAGACTGGCCATGTAAGTTTCCAAGGTAATTATTTCGAAATTAAATTGAATTTATTTCATGACCAGTCTGACAAATGAAAATTTTAACAATTCTAAAAGAATATTGCTTAAAATTTAAATAATTTGAACTGAGTATTTTTCAAGGACGAATAAAGTACCTATGCTACTATTTTTTGTATTGCATATTTTGCGACACTAATTACTGTTGAATGAATTCTTAAAGCGGATACAGTTAATGGTATAAGAAAAATTTATAAAAATAAATCTAGTGAGTTTAGGGCAATGTCTGGCCAGAGTTCTTAGCGTGCACCGCACGCAGGCGGCCAAATTAAAAAGCGGCTAAATCCCCAGAGAAACTATATAAACCTTCCACACCATGGTCCGGCCATTGATTAAAATTAAAACTCAGATCTGATCTGTTTATAATTAATAATGAATTTAAAGTGCATGTACACATAGTAGAAAAAGTCTGCGTCACCCACTAAATTTTTCTTAAATCCCGCATAACTTATTTAATTTTTACTGAAATTGATTTCTGTTTTCTCATTTTTTTTTAGTAAAAAAAATCAAAGAATTTCGAAAATAAAAAATTATCACTTATTCTTAAAAAAAATTAAACGCAATTTTATAACATACAAAAGCAATGATTTTGTCAGCAAAAAAAGTCTCTATTAAAAATTAAATTTGGATTTTATTCCTTTGATGTTATCAAATAGGCGGCCATACAGACTGGCACGTAGGCGGACAAATACCCAGGCACGGTTCTGCGTAGAAGTAGAGTTTTCGACGCGTTTTTTTTAACGTGGTTTCCCCATTAGACCTAATCCACAGACAACTATTTTTTTCAATGGTTATTTACGAATTTACTGCAATCTCAATCTTTTTGGTGGATATTCAACTTCAGTATTGACTAAAGATTGCGTTTCTCTCTGAGTTTGGTCTTCAGTCTCGGTTTGTTCGGTGCAACTTTTCTCTAACTGAACAGAGAAATCGTCTACAATTTCATCATCGTTTTCGTCGTCGATTTGGTTGTTCGGGGCATTTGTGCACGAATTAACACTACATATTTCACAAATTAGCGTGCATTTAAGCCCAGCTTTTCGACAGCCGGAAGCTATTCCACAGCCAGTTTTGCATTTGCAAGAAATTGTTCGTAATAGTGATTTTGGTGCAGGTGATGCATCATTGTCGATAGGTTGAAGGCACCGTGAGTTTTTTTTCCACCCCCATTCTGTTGGTTCCAGCTCTACTCCCAACCACTTTTGTACTTGATAAAATACCCGCAATGAATGCTGATGTGCCGATGATTCTGATGGTGGTAATTTTGACATGTTATTTTTGTTTTTAGCGGCAGATTTTAGGAAAGATTCGTATCTAAGGTGATCGAGTGATGTTTCTGTTTTTTTCCCACTGTAAAGGGATATGAAAATTTGTTTCCCGGAGTTCTGAATTGTCTGTTGATTCGACCTTTTATCTTTGAAAGTATTTGCGCATGCCTGCAAATCTTCGCGATCTTTCAAAAGCTTCACAAGCTTTCCTTTTCCGATATTGAAAAGGGAGGAAGTTGTATCGCAACCAGTAAAGGCATGTAAGAGTAAAATATGATCTGAGACCTGTGCTCCAGACTTGAGACATTGAGTTGAGTAGAATTCTTCTTTGTTTTTGCCTTTTGCTGGTTTTTGCAGAAAAATGTTGTTGTGCATTCTTCCAAATTCTGTTAATAAAACCAGCAGATCGATGTCCTCTCCAACAATGAAAATGGTTTGATATTTTTGTGAATTTTCAATGGTCGTTTCAACAATCATGTTATCAGCGTCTTCAAATGCTTGTTCTGCTGTTCTTTTGTTTCGCCTGAGGAAATCGACAAAAAGCTGAATAAAAGGAGCCTTATTTTTGTCGTTTGAGAGAAACTTTTCCTGTGTGAGTGACAGAGAAGTGTTCTCGTCAAATTCTACTGTCGGTGCAAGATGCTTTGTTGATCGTCTCAAATGTTCTGCAGATTTAGTTCCGGCGAAATCGACGTCAGGATAACCGTCGAAGACAATATGAACCCGACTTTTGAAACGGTTGGTTATATATTTTTCAATCTTCTGAAAAATTTCATGAACAAGATCACATCCTCTCCAAACGACTTTATGCAAAAGGAACCCTCCATCTATGACGTACAGATGATCAGAAAGCAAAATGTGGGGAGATTCCACTGTTGAAAATGCATCGTACAAAGATGACTTGGTCGCCTTTCGCATTCCTTCTTCGGTGAATAACGAGAGTGGGAATGGTGTCAGTTCGTAGGATAGATTTTGTTCTAATGAATCGTTGTTCGCTAAGCTTATGCACATTCGTTGGAAGAGAAGCAAGGGGTCAATCGTGACGCGCTTATTTTCGATAATTAAACTACTATTTACATCGGAAAGCGAAGAAATTGTATCTTTGCGTTTGAGAGGAAGTGAGTCAAATGTCGAGCCTATAACATTAGACAACATTTTCAACCCTACTTGAAAAGCTTCATGGCAATTGATGTCTGAGGTGCCGACGATTCTAGAGCTTAAAGAAATTAATTCGTCGTTCTCGCAAAAAGGATCGTTTTGTGCGAACCAGGAATACACTTTTTCGACATCAGAAGTATCACGCACTATGCACTTGTTCGTGCATCAACATGCTCATCAGAGTTGGTAAAAGTAACACCACAAAACTGTTCGATTTTATGACACACGTTGTGCATGGCTATCATTGCGGTTGTAAAAGCCGTTGTGGTACTTTCTGTGAAACCGCGCCCAATTAGTCCACCCTTTACTTTCATCAGTCTCATCAAAGTTTGTTCAATTAAAAGATCAGTCCAAACTCCTGAAAAAAAATTTCTTGGTTCGCCTGACTGTTAAAAAAAGATTGCCCAATAAACTTTTCAAATTCTTGCGGAGTCATTATTTCCGGTAAACGTTCCATGTCTTGGAGGTACAAATGCACACTTTTTGCGTAATTGAAATGACCTGAAGCGTGAAAAATCGGGAGCATACGTCTCACAGTATCCAAGTGAAGGAACCAATCTCCGCTACGTTCAGCTTGAATGTAAGTTATGAGAAGTGTCGTCAAATTGAAATATTGTATCCATAGTCGAGCAGTTGGACCTTTGGCATCAAGATTTTATTGTCGAGTGGAACTTTTCGATGGCACTCTTTAACAACAAATTGTCTTCGCTTGAGACAATAACCGCGCAATTAATATCTTTAATAATAAATAATCTAATAATCTTTTAATTAATAATTTATTTAATTAATAATTAATAATAAAAACTAATAATCTTTAAAATTGACTCAATTTCATCGCGCTCGCTATCTTCAAATTCCGTTAAATCAAAAATTATCCGTGCCATCGCAGTTCTGACCAAAGAATGAGCTCGTATTGCAGTACGTATACAGTACTGTCCATGATTTTTGGCACGCAATTTTCTGCATATATCAACGCGAAAATCTCCTCCAATCCACTGCCTGCCATTATTTTACCTATTGCGCCCGAGAAATTTTTTCGTAGGTGGAAACCACCAAGTCTTACGCCAACGTTTTTTAACAATTCCATTTCCGGAGTCGAATCAACAGCAGCTGTGATGTCACGAGCTATCCAATACAATTGTTGATCAAAAGTCGTGAAGCAGTGAGCTTGATTGTGAGATGCAGCTTTTTCCGCGGAAATAAGAAGTGAGATGTTTCGGTAATTCGTCGGAGGTGCGTTCAAAAAAGGAAGATATCGTACTGTTGTCATTGCTGATTGACGGTGTGCATTTGCTGTTTCCATAAAACTGCTCCAGCCTGTAATTGTCAAGTCACACATCCACTTTCCGTAAAGCTAGAGAAAGTCTGGACGTGTTACATGAATCTCTGGGGAAACATAGCGTAACAACCCAAGATCGCAAGCTTTTATTGTCGCGAGTCCTTCGTTTTTTGCTTTCATATAATTTTTCAATTCCAAACCAGCTAATTTTGATGAGACTACTGTTGATTTCTTTTCGGTTGTACGTGGCAAACGCGTGTCGGGATCTATCGAATCAGAGGGAGTAATACATTGTATACCTCCCTCCTCTCATAGCATGGAAGGTTCCATGTCCATCTAAAGTCCTAACATTAAAGTCAGCGGTATCAAACACGAATTGCATGAATCCTGTTTCTGACACTTCTGGCTCTTCGTGAGAAATAGATGAAGATTCAAAAATCGAAATTTCTGTATATGATTCAATAAAACCAAGGTTATACAAGATGTCAATCAAAGTTCTGGAACCAAATTTATTGAAAATGAAGGCACCGATTCCTAAGAGAACCGGTGACGTAAAAGATCTGGGACGAACTGCCGAAATAATTGCATGTGCAATGCTTACGCACTTTCGCTCATATTGTTCTAACGAACCTTTCTTCCATTTAAGGATCACCTCGGACAAGAATACTTGGAGGGTTTCAGGGACTTGAGATTCAGCATCCTGTAAAAAATTATCTGGAGGAGGATATGAATTCATCTCGTACTTTTCTGCGCGAATGTCTTCGACAATAATGGCAGCAGCCTGTCGTAAAACTCTCAATCTTTCTTCCTTGGGATCAGATTATTTCGATTCATACCACGTTTTTCCAAGTAATTTGTGTCCCTTAAGGTGGCAAATTTGTATGTTATTTGGCCATAAGAACAAACATTCGTTCAATTGAAATAATACGTAATCTACAGCAATGAAAATTTTACAGGTTGTTACTCAAAGCTTTATGAAGACAATATTAGAAAAACAGCAAATAGAAATAATGATTATCTGAATAATAAAATAAATAAAGCGACGATGAATTTGACGTAAATCAAATACATAAATGATCTGACGATTATAGAATTAATAATACATACAGTATTGGCCATAATTATAGCAACCAACTAATTAAAAAATTATAAATTCAATTAAAAGAAAAATTTGAAATCATTAAGGACCTTCTACCATTACAATCGATTTGTTATTATCTTTTGAAGTATATCCTACGTTTTGGAAGATTCAGAAAAAAATAAAAGAGAGATAATTAAAAAAATGTTTTTAATGCTGCATTATGCATTGGACAAAATTATAGCAACTTTTAAAATTATTTATAAATTATCAAAAAAATATTAAAAACTTAAAAGAAAAACACATAATATTAATACTTTGTATAATATTCCTTTGCCCTGATAACTTGAGCACACCTTTTTGGCATGGATTCAATCAATTTATTGATAGTATCACTTGAAATATTAACCCAATTGTTTTGAAGTGCTGTATGCAGTTCATTCAAGCTTTTGTAGTTTTTCTCGTGTACTATTTTGTTCTAGGATTTCCCAGAAGTTTCATATTGAGTTTAAATTCGGTTACTGTGACGGCTAAGGTAAAACTTTAATTTTTTCTTTGCTTTACCATGCTTTAACTGACTTAGAGGCGTGCTTTGGGTCGTTGTTATGCTGAAATACAAACTTTTGTGGCATTTTTGGCACATGGTGGCACCATATTATGATAACATGGCATCTTTAAGAATATTTTTATACATAAATTGATCCATTATACCGTTAATACGATGAACTGGTCTCATACCAAAACCTGAGAAGCACGACCATAACATCACCGATCCTCCTCCGTGCTTTATTGTTGGGTAAATATACTTGGGATCCAATATTTTCCTTTGAGGACGCTATACACGAGCTATTCCATCACTTTTGTATAAATTAAATTTGGATTCGTCAATGAATACAACTTTTTTCCACTCATCGACTATCCAATCCTTATACTGTTGAGCAAATTCTAATCTAGTCTTAATATCCTTCTTTGATAATAATGGGTTCTTTGCAAGACGACGACTAAATAACTTTCTATCAACTAATCTTCTTCGAATAGTCTTGTAATTTACATTTAAGTGATCAGTTTCATTTAAATAGGCCAAAATTTTTGAAGATGGCAGAAACGGTGATTGTTTTGAAGCGTTGAAAATACGTCTGTTAGTTCATTTCGTGGTTTTTCTTGGCCTCCCTAAGTTTTTTATTGGTGTCATATCTAGCCTCTGTCTATATGCACTAATTATTCTTGATATAATTGATTTATTCAAGCTTAAATATTTTGCTATGTCAATTTGTTTCACATCATCATTATACAAGCTAACAATTCGTTGCCTTAAATCTACCGAAATTGTTTTTCTGCGACCCATCTTTAAAAACACTCTTTTATCAAATAAAATACTTTCCTCTATGAAATACTGCAAGAAACTGATTAAATATCATGAATTAAAAAAGTTGCTATAATTATGACCATGCAATTTGTAAGCTATAATTGCAACAAGCTGATAAGATACTGTATTACAGCTACCTGAAGAATTTTTACTATGCAGCAATATTAATATATATCATTAGTATATCTTCATAGTCATTTCATCAAAAAAATACAATTATTTGTATAAGTAAATCGTGAATTATTGTTTGTTAAGATTTAGTTGCTATAATATTGGCCAATACTGTAATTGTTACTGAGGTTGCAATATGTTATTAAAATTATAATTTCAATTATATATAATCTGAAATCCAAACATTTAGTGTAATTATAAACAAGAAAGACGAATGTTTATGATTTTCCATAAGATGCAATGTTAATTTAATTTTAAAAAATTGTCACTAGATGGCAAATTAATCGGAAATTTTTAGATTTTATAAAATTTCCAAATGCTTTTGATAGTACTGTACCGTTAGACTGCTTAAATAGAAGTAAAATTGATCCTTCGAGTTTTTCTATTTAAACACTTCTACATATTATATTTATAATACTATTTATATTTATATTTATAATAGTTGGGCACCAAAGTACACTGCGGTATGCGGCAAATGAGCCGCCTCCTTTTAATGGACTTAAAACATCGTTAGAGACATCTAATGAAAATAATTCAAAACTTTTGAAAAATTTCACACCTTAAAGCAAACAATAGGATCAATTTTTTTCGATTCAAAAATGACTAGACAGTTCCCATAATGTGACTGTAAGCGTTCTTTAACGGTAGAAAAGTAGAGCTTGTAATCGTTTTTAATTTGCTTTATTAGGTGTGAAATTGTAAATTGACATTCGTCAGAATTATTTTCAATATACTCAAAAATATCATTCATTGCTTTATCTACATCATTAGAAATCGGTCGTCCTTTTCCACTTTCAGATGGTTTTTTATAAAAAGCATTACAGCAATGAATGTGATATCGCGCCTTAACTTGAACCAAATCGGGAACATCATTTAAACGTACAAGTACTTCCCGCGCAACTTCATCGTCTCTATTTAACAATTGTTTAAAGACTGTTTCTCGTATAATATTCGATGTTACTACACACACCTTTATCCGGGATTTTGGAGTTACTTTGATTTGCTTTGCAATGAAAACATCATCAGCTGGTTTTGCGCAAATGAAACATAATTTATTAAAATCAAAATTTGGTCTTACGGGTTCTGCTAATGGTGTCGAGGGGGAAAGCTCCGAAGTAGACGTGTTTCGACGACGAGCAGTCAAAATCAATTTTTCTTTCGTATAATTACGCCAGCAAGCGGAATGTATTGTAACTGAATCTATTCCCTTCAGTTTCTCTTCGTGATTTTTGTCACCTCTTTCTATACAGTCCTGTGTCAACCTTCTAGTGAGCAAATATTTAAAATTATAATTAACAGATAAGTCTTCAAATAACATTTTTAAAGCAGCTATATTTTCCAACCATCCTTTAACACAAGGTGTTACTATGTTGTTTCGTTTCATAATTTGAATGTTTTCCAACAACTTCTCCATTTTTGACAAGTGCTTCCAGTGACATGAATTTTTCTTTAAAGCCCTCTTACACACTTTGGAATTATTCAAAGTGCTTGAATTGAAACAATCAAATAAATTGTCCATATCGTGCAAAAATTCTGCTGTGTGGACGGCTTCGCTTTCCATAACATTTAATGCCACCAATGTTAAAATACCGTTCCCAACAGTTTGACTAATAACTTACGCTGCCAAACAAACTCGCATAGGACTGAAAGGTGGTATCTTTTCGTTTGCTTGCTAATCTTGGACTTCTCATTTTATCTTTTTCATAAAAACTTTGGATATGCTCCCATTTACAAATCTTACCGTCAATCTTAAAATTATATTTTTTAAAATTATTCCTAACAGATTTCAGTAGGTGTGGCACATCGTACATAAAGAATATACTGTCGCCATCAACTTCACAGTAGGGTTTCGTTGCAGATATATTCAGCAGTTTTCGCATTTTAATGAAATTTGAGCCTTGGTCACAAACAACAACCTTGGGAATAAAACCTGCAGCCTTTAATTTATTAATAGCAGATAATAAAATATCTTTGATCTGGCCAGGCATAGCACCTCGAGACAAAAAATACCCAATTACTTGTTTCAAGTTTAATTTGAGGCCTTTAATTATGATGACTAGGGCCTCATTAGCAAAAATAACTTTTTCCATTTTATTGGGGATATCAGGGCCCATATCTGGAATGCCTTCAAAATGATCACTGCAGGCATTGTACAGTATTGCTCCTTTTAATGACATGCCATCTAAAACTATAGGAACTACTCTATCGGCCAGTGACATTGTGCTACTTTTTAAAGTCAACATCGCAAAAGTATTTTCATTCAGACCTGGTTTTATATTTACGTTCTGTAACCATCTAAGAATAGATCGACCTGAATGTAAACATAAAGTTTTTTCCATAAAACGATAAGCACATGATGAACAGTAATGTAGAGCTAAAGCAAAATTTTTATCGTATTCGGTATATCTTCGACCTTTTCTTTTATACCTCCTTAAACGAAGCTGGCTCGAAAGAAACTCAGTGTCATTCCCTGAAAGTTTCTTTTTGTAAACGCGATTTTCTCTCTTCAATTGTAAATTAGTTTTTCGTAACTCTAAAACTTCAGATCTTAATTTAGAAATTCTTTTCTGTGCTGCATGTAATTTACGTTTTTTCAGCTTCAAAATTGATGGTTTAACATGATTATTATCTGAAACATTCTGTGATAAATCTAAAACTAAAATAGGTACAGGGTGGGCCAATTTCGATAGTTCTTATGGGAAACTCGGTAACTATAAGAGATATGAAAAAATGGATGGCCCATCCTCGATCTCTTTTTTCGAGAAAAGCTTAATGGCGGAAACCAGAATTCGCTATATTTTTTTGTTTTGGAGTTATAGCCAAAAATTCGAATTTTCGACTTTTCGATAAATGTCGATATCTCGGTTGTTTTTCAAGTTATCAAAAAAATGTTAACACTTTCTTGGGGCACTTTTTTAAGATCAATATAATGGGCTAAAGAGATTTTAAATATCTATCTCAGTTTCAGAGTTATAACATAAACTTGTGTTTTTTTAAATGGAAACCATAGTTGAAAATAATATTTTTAAATAGCGTTTTTTATCCTCTTTTCAACGATATATAACAATGATATATAACAACAAAAATATTATAAAATAATATAGAAGACCGAAAATTTAAATATAAAAATAACATTTTTAGTAAAAAACAATCAAAATTTTAAATTCTAACAAAAATTAAAGTAAAGATCACACCGCAGTCTATTGTTTTTAATACTTAATTTGGTTAAAACAAAACACTACCAAAACCATTATTGAAATTTAAAACATTTACATCGATTGTTTTTTAAAAAAATTAAAATAATATAAATTATAGTTACTATAGTAAAATTTAATGACAGCAACTAAGCAAATATTCGCTTACTGAAAAACAATTGGTGTAAATGGTTTAAATGTCAATATAGTACCTAATGGTTTAATTGTGTAGTGTTTTGTTTTAACCAAATTATGTATTAAAAACGATAGACTACGGTTTGATCTTTACTTTAATTTTTGTTAGAATTTAAAATTTTGATTGTTTTGTACTAAAAATGTTAATATTATATTTAAATTTTCAGTCTTCTATAATATTTTATAATATTTCTGTTGTTGTTATATATCGTTGAAAAGAGGATAAAGAACGCTATTTAAAAATATTATTTTCAACTATGGTTTCCATTTAAAAAAAAACAAGTTTATGTTATAACTCTGAAACTGAGATAGATATTTAAAATCTCTTTAGCCCATTATATTGATCTTAAAAAAGTGCCCCAAGAAAGTGTTAACATTTTTTTGATAACTTGAAAAGCAACCGAGATATCGACATTTATCGAAAAGTCGAAAATTCGAATTTTTGGCTATAACTCCAAAACAAAAAATATAGCGAATTTTGGTTTTCGCCATTAAGCTTTTCTCGAAAAAAGAGATCGAGGATGGGCCATCCATTTTTTCATATCTCTTATAGTTACCGAGTTTCCCATAAGAACTATCGAAATTGGCCCACCCTGTACATTGTGTAAAATATTTTATTATGCGAAACTCTTAAACACGTACCAGCTACAGGTACCTGCTCTTCTATTTCCTCACATTGTCTTACGCGTTTTTTGGGATTGTTTCGCAAAATAGTTGACCTTGAACCATGGCAATTCAACGAGAAAACAATTCCTTTTTTCAAACTACAAAAAAGGTGTTATTGTTTGCATTGACTCCATATTTTATATTGTCGTGAAACGAACAATTTGGAGGCGAATTTTTGTGTCAGAAAAGGGTTGTTACGTAATGCATCCTGGTCCTAATTATTCAGAGGAGTTGTCATAAAATTTGATGTTGGAAAACATCATTGCCACGTTGTTACTCGAGTATTTGAAGTTTTTGACGAGATCGACAATCGATAAGCTAAAATTGATGAGCCGCCATTGCTGTGAAAATTGTTCTACAAATTGGATACTCAAGAGTTCAAGACAAGACGGATATGGAATACCGGATGAACCACATTTTTTGAAGGCAGTTTCCAACGTTACAACAATCGGGAGAGAAAAGGCAGTGAATAAAATTAAACTTTTAATTCAAATTTAACAAAATTTATTGAACATTTGCTGTTACACCATGTTAACAACTATTCACATTATAATTACAGAAATAATATCAATAAAATTAGAATTTAGCAAAATTAATTTGATTACAACAATAAATAAAATTCTGATTTTTGCGATAACACATTACACCAAATGAGCCTGAATCCCATGAAATTTGTCATAAGGAAAAGTAATCCACTGAATAAACCATTGTCAGTATTCGCCAAAATTAAACGCCAAGTAAACGTAGGTTGAAGAGGAAACTGGCTTATACATACCCTTGAGACTTTAAATTTGGGTTTCGAAAATCTTCATTCTTAAAATGTACATCACACACTCTGTAGTTGTTGTACAGATGTTGGGACCCTTTTTGCTTAAATACTTCATCAAAGTCTTCCCTTTTGCATTTTAATACCCATTGTTGACATCTATAGGTAATAAATGTTAAATATTGAATTATGTTAGCTATTTACACAATTTATTTTATTTACAAAAAGGTATTTTTATACTTACAAATCCTTGTCTTTAGGAAAGCGAAAAAATGATCGCGAATCCTTTTGTAGCTTGTAATTCGAGCAAGAGTATACAGCACAAATAAATCCACCTTTGCCTGACAATGTTCGTTAATTAATTTTTTTCAAGGCAGTTTAAGGTATTTGTGGAAAGTTAGTCCAAAGAGCTAACTTCCTTTTCAATCTACGTTACCTGGCTAGCTTTCTAATCGGAGATTGGAGACTTTTCAGTAGTGGGTTTTTTAAGCGAATTAGCTTTTAATGAAACCAACAAATTTTGGTGAACAGCAAAATTAATGAATTTATTCCCAAACGTACAACTTCTATGACAATTTTTATAGGATGCAGGCTTAAAATGTCTTATGTTATTTAGAACAATCAAAACTTTATTTACGCTAATAATGGGGTAGTCCCGTGTAGGCGCAAATTTAGTTTTTACCTATGAAAATGGATTGCCTACAGTAAGATACTTATAAGGGCTGCAAAGATATGATTTAAAAATATTGGACTAATTATATAAATTGATAATTTTAAAAGTATACATTTGAAAAGTCGCCATTTAGTGACGTAGCAGTGATGGGCCCAATCGTATTAAACCATTTAAACTTCATGTACTATATTGTCACTTTTATATTAACACAAAAATTATATTTTTTAAGTTTACCATTGCCATGTATTTTAGTATGTTATAAATATGTAAATTCAAATACATTTTCATATTTGACATCACTGTGCTATTATTGTTATGAAATGTCAAACTTGCTAACAAAGGTGTTTTGAAGGTTATATTTTACAAATTTTACAATAGTTACCAACCTACAAATAACAAAATTTGTAATAAGGGAAGTGGCGAAAAGCTATCATTTTTGTTATTGGCTAAGACACTACTACGTCACATTTTACCGCGTTTTAAACTTTTAAAAATATTTCACTTTTAGGCTTCTATACAACGTATAGGAAGAAGCCTTATGATCTAGCTCCGTGTCCGTCTGTCTGTCTCAATCGGCACAAAATGTCGGTCTATCTAACTGCACGCTATCTCGCTAGTCCTCTCAACTCAAAGTTATCTTTCTACCAACCTTTCAATTCAAAAACGTTCTTTTCCATATAATTTTAATGTACGAAGTCACACAAACATTTAACACTTCTCCTTTTTAATCACTATTCACTAAAATAAAATAAAACGTGCAAAGACAGGTAAATAGAAATAAATGAAATATTAAAAATTAAAATGTATATATTTTTTTAATATAAATCAAGTGAGCCTACAATTATTATTAACTTGTACTTTATTTTTTCAAACCTCGCCATTTGTTATCTTTACATGAATTTATTGTTCTAAACAATGAATAAATAGTAGGAAGGAAGGAGCATATGTATGTTTTACCGTGTTAAATTTGCGAGTCAAAAGGAGTGGGTGTTTCGACCTTATTGAGATTCGATTAAAATTGTCTAAAATGGTTAATTGTGTTGCTTGTGGAACCATCAGGAACGCGCAAAATGTCGAAAATGGAATTACATGGCATAAGTACACATCTAAAATTTAATTTAACATTCTAATATTAAATGTAGTAAATTGTGTGGTTATGAAGAGTGCAAAGGCGTGCATATCAGATTTAATTTTAAATAGATTCGATTCCACCAGATGCTTGTAAGTGAGCTTTATCCCTTTTTGGTTTAAGAATGCATAATAATATTATGAAAACGTTAATATTCGTGGTTACACGTATTAAAATATAATGCAATAAATTATATTTATGAATGTCATCTTTACTCATATTTTATGTAACGCCACTGGAAATGTATTTAAGCAGCCGCCATCAGATTCGATTTGACTCGCAAAAATATTCTAAATGCTCCTTCCTTCCTACTCTTTATTCAATGGTTCTAAACGTTCCATAATTCATTCCACTTGAGTTTATGATGATAACGCACACAAGCAAGTGGACGGAAAAAACCGAAGTCTTGAACGTGATCGAACGCACCCATAATTATTTTATATTTACCCGCTCACCATCATGTTGAGGTTAATGGTAAAATATTTTCTGTGTTAGCGTCAAACAAATATGTGTGAGTTGAAATTACTGTAGACAGTAAACGAAATGCGAAGAATATGTAAAAAATTGTCATAAAGGCAACGGTCTCGCAAGACCAGTAGTTAAATAACAGGCAACAAAATAGCACGTAGTCGAATTAAAAAGGTAAGTAAAACATGACGTGTTTTTGAACTTCTCATTGAACTTATTTAGTAGGCTCTTATAGCAAATGTTCATAAATTGGTAGTCCGTTTTTGTTTATTAATATTGTTAGTTGTCATGCTGATGTGAGCCGCTTCTAAAAATATTCGTTTTAGGTAGTTCTTTTCGGAGGCCAGAATTTTGACGTTGTCTTGGGTGAACGTATGTGAGGTTTGGATAGGTTTGGCGTGTTCAGATAAACCCGTCTTGCTGGACTTAGATTTCACATCATGTAGGTGTTAGTTAATACAGGAAATTAATAGTTTGTCCGATATAGTACATCTTACATTGACACGTTATACTGTAGACGACGTTTGTTTGGTCACAAGTGGGGACTTTATCCTTAGCCCTCACGTACAATATTCTATTCAAGCTGCGATTATTCTGGAAAGCCAATCTTAGTTCATCTCTATCTACAACATCTTGAAAGGTTTGTTTAATCTTATATTCCAGCCAAGAGTGGTATGTTATCTTGCTAAACCTCTTTATTGATTCCAGATCTTTCGGTTTTGAGATAAGTTTAGGAGTAATAGTTCGCCTTTTATTGAAGAAGGTCCTGTCAATCGGGCCAGAAGGGTAACAATTTTTCCGAAGTTGCAGTTTGAGTTCATGCAGTCTTGTATCTATTTTGTTAAGTGGTACTCAGTTTTGTATTCTCAGCTTTAATATGTCAACACTCACATTGTGATTTATCGGGTGCGAAGAATAGTAATTGAGGAGTCGGTCTGTGGAGGATGGTTTTCTTTCCACCAGGAGATCTAAAAAGGGTATGGAGTGGTTCGACTCCAGCTCATAAGTAAAAGTGAACAGGTCATTATAACTTGTGAATTTCAACAAAATTTTGTATTTCTGTACTCGGGACTGCTGTTAGAATATCATCTACATATAGAAAAAGGAAGGGTATTGTGAAAACTATGGTTGCGAAGAAATTACTAAGGAGGTTATTCATCACAAATCTCGAAAAGAACGATGAACATGGATCTTCATGGCGGATCCTATGAATTGTGAGTAAAGTATATTTTGATGGCTAAAATAACCGTTGTTAAAAATTGTAGAGATCAATTTTGTGTGAATGTGTTCACCAGGATTGAAGTATATGGAGAGATGAGATCCCAATTGTTCCCGATTTCTGTGACGACTGCCTCCCTCGAAATGTTGGTGAACAGAGAATTTACATCAAACTTTACCAGTACATAACTCTGGTACGATGCTTTGGATTATTCTCTCTTTTGCCTCTCTGGTGTTCTTCACGTTGAAGGAAAGCAATCAAATGCCATTCCTCAGAATATCATTGATGAAATTGGCTAACCGGATGGATAGGGACCCTAGGCAGTTGACCACGGGGCGCTATGGTGTGCCCATCTTATGGACTTTGGGTAGACTGTATGTCGTGGAAAATTGGGCATTATATTTCGTAAGTGATTTTCTTATATAATAATCTATCTATAATTTTAATGACGAAGGAAATTAAAAATAGTTTTTGTTATTGGTACCTACAGTAATTGTGCTGTAATTCGTGATTTGCTTAGGCAAAATATAAAATGATTGGTAATGACTAATGAGTATCAAATTTACCTAATTCATGTTCAAACATATTAATAATCTTATAGCGTTTTTAATAATTGTGTAGACACTAGACAATATACAAGAATTTATTTTATATAAAATATTTTTATATTTTACCTCTTTAAAACAATTTTGAACAAATGCAGACCGTGTTGAAACAGTGAAAAGAGTTCCAGATGTGAAAGCTGTAGAAATTTCCCTCTATGAGCAAAAGCGTCAGACATGCCGGCGTTAATACTTTTTGGCTCAATTTTCCATTCCAATAATTTTTGAAGGAATTCAACCCTTAGCCTCAAACTAAGTGGGTCCTGCACTGTACGAATATGCTGGATTCATGATTTATGAAAAAGTAACATGAAAAATTTGAAATTTCATTTCACCAAGTTGTCACTACGCACAAACTAGACATTCCTGTTTTAAATAAAAGAACTGACACATAACTGCCTAAAAACGAGCGTTGTCGCTATTAAGACAAGTTAGTTTAGCAGAAAATTCTATTAAGTACATTGAATAAATTAACACCATTGTATAATAATGATTTAAATGGTATTGTAGCTGCACTTTGTTTGTTCTTTCACAGCCTGAGCTGTTAAAAGAGATCCATTTCAACTTTTGATATTCAATCGATTTCTAGTTTTGGTTTTCACAAGATTGACTTTTGAAAATATTCTTTTGCATTCTGCATTTGAATGAGGTCCACACAAAACATCAAGGGCAAAGTTCGCTATGTTTTCAAAATCTTCAGTTTTTAATAAATTACCCCAGAATGTGTCCACGGAAACATCTTTATGGGGTAAATCACACAAGGTTAATCTTCATTCATCGTCTAATTCTTGACTCACATTCTCATCAATTATATCCAAAAACAGTTCAAATAAAGCTTTTTGGGAAGGATTTGAAAGCCTATATTCATCCTAAAACCAGCGATGCAGGACCGCATGGTGTGTACAATTGGTTGGTTTTACGATTAGAATTACCTTAACCCTCCGTTAGGCGCGCGGTCTACACTTGTAGACCAGTGTTCTTTTATTCAATGTATTTCTTATGGACTAGTATACAACTGAAAATAGCGCGCCTAACGGAGGGTTAACCTATTGTATCTATTATAGTTATTGCTAAGAAATATTAATTCGCAGTGCCGGTCTTTTTCGACAAGTGCCAATTTTAAGCGAAACGTGCTGAAATGACATTTTTCACCAATCTTTAGTAAAGATTGGGTTTTACAACCGTGAGAACTGTTTAGGGCATTTCATATTATTACTTCTTGGCAAGATAAAATTTGTTACCTTTCAAATGTGCAACAATAACCATATCACACAATTTCAAATAAACTACGTTTTGTTTGAGTATTCAGTAAATTGTTAAATAACTATTTTATGTGGTTTAATTGACCAATGATTTTTTTCTGGGTTCAGGAAAGAATTTTTTTATTCAATAGTTCTTCAAGCATTTACAACGCTACCTTCTCTTTCTCTTTGCCATAATCTGTTGCACTCTTACCTATAAAGCTAGGTTACAAGAGCTTCTTGACAGTATTATGGCAAGCCGTACAAGGTCTTATTAACTTACAAAAGGAGTAAAATTTCTACCCATTAATCGCCCAGTTTTTTCTACTCTATAGAGATCACTATCAAATTATTCTTGAGTTTCCGTTTCTTCGTATGTCAGATCGTAAAAACAGAATAATTACAATCGCATATCATTTATTAATTTGTTGTTTTTGTATTTCCAAAATTAGCTTTCACATTCATCTTCCCCTTGATCGTCAGACATCCGTACTTGAACTGCATCTTCCCATAATCGAAATTTTTTCTCGCCTTTCCTTATTTTTGTTCTTATATTTCTTGTGAACTTTTTTGTTGCAAGATTTTTTTTTGGGCTTGTAATGCCTTTGCTTTCTTAGGGCCGGTTGTACCAACTTTGCTTGAACGCCGGTTCAACTGAACTGCAGTTCAAACCTGAACTAAGTTCCCAGTTTTTTGGGTTGTACAACAGAGGTTCAAACGGCGTTTAGTTGAACGGAGTTTAGACGACATTCAATTGTAGTGGTACTCCTGCTTTGTTCCCAATACTTCTAAAAATGCATTATCAACTGTCATTATGATTTGTGATAAGTGATTTGAACTTCAAAATTCATTTTTATAAAACCTAGTTTTAAAGTTTTAAGTGTTAAAAGTAAAAGTTTGGTTTCATACGTTTATTTTGAAAATTAAAATTTATTTTTCTTGTTTTTAAAAGTGTACTGTACCAAACGGATGTGCTCAAAATTGGACAAAAGACACACCGGTTAAGTTAAGAACTCCAATTTCGTCAACATTAATAAGGAATTTGCTAGTTACATGTTACTTTTTAATGTAAATAAGCAATTAATTAAAATAAAAATTATTCATTAATAGATAATCCTATGTATTTTGCATTTTCATTATTTCGTTTACTTTAAAATGTTTTGAAAAAAAATAAAAAAGCTAGTTGTGAATAACAATCAAATCAAAAATCTCCTCTATTAGATGGTATACGTCTTCTTTGGTAAACCTAAATCTCGGTCTAAATTCTTCGTCGTTCCATTTTAAATTTTTTTTCGTTTTTCTATATCTTTGTGGTTATTTAGGCAATACCACTAAGCTAACTAATTCCACAAAATCTTCATCATCCGTTAATTCGTTTAAATTATCTCGTAATGACATTACTGATAAATTTAAACTGTCACTATTTTATAGCAATGACACTTGAACTTGCTTGTCATTGCTTGAACCTAGTTCAACTTCCCTTGAACGGCCGTTCTACCTAGTATTCGTGAACGTCGATTTGAACTGCAGTTCAAGCTTGACTGAGGTTGGTACAACGCAATTTTTGCGTTAAACCGAAGTTCACCTTAAACGACGTTTAAACGAGGTTGGTACAACCGGCCCTTAAACAGATATAATAGTATTATTAATTAAAAAATAAATAACAATAGTTTTCTGTAATCATCAGAGGTAATCATCATCTTACGTTCAGTTCAGACACCTGGCGGTAAAAAAATTAAACTAATAGTAGCTTACAACAGCTGAGTTGGTATAATAATGGTGTTTACATTGATATTTGATCTAAATAAATTAGTTATAAAAAAATTAAAGTTAAAATATTTCCAGCACGTTAAAAATCGAAGAATAGAGTCTGTTTACAGTTGCAGTTACTCTACAAAAATGTAAGTAAGTTCTTTGCATTTAAAATAATGTTGCTACTGCATGCTTACATTTTTCTTCCAACTCTGCTTTACAAGAACAAATTATTGAAATAATTTTTGTGTTTTTAGATACTACTTCTTTTATCTCCTTCTTCTGTAGTTCGACATCATTAACTCTATTAATTTCTCAGAGAATATTAGCCCAAATTTTTAAGTTGAGCATAATTTTAAAATCCATCACCGAATGTAATAGATAACTAGATTATAATAGTACACAATTCTCCTTCAATGCATGGTAATATGAAAAAAGATTTTCACTTACAACGTAAGATTGTATGTTGTGTAACTCACCAACAACTGGCAATGGCTGGCAAGTTCATTGTTGCCAACTTATTGAGACCAAATTTCTCTCATTCCAAACTAAAAATTCCCTTTTCATACATTATGCATTTTTGTTATTTTGCCGAAAACCTTTTATAGTCTTTCGAGATAAAAAAAAATTTAATTAATATTTATTTAACAGGATTGACTACAAATTTTTGAAGCTGTACATACTACTATTATGCAGCTTTACATGTTCATCGGAAACATTAAAATTAAAACAATTTTTCTTTTTATTTTTTAAGCTACTTCTTATAATGCACATTGCGTTTAAAGTCGATTCTCCCATGCGGTTACGTTTTTTTATTTTGATATCAGTTACAATTGAATTCAACTTATGATGATGCATAAATTCAATTTATTAAAAGAATTTAGTTATTCCAAATGTATAATAAAATGCTGAAAAAACTTTATTACTTATCGAATTTCCCTTTTTCCTGACATTTTTCCCTCCAATGCTTCAAATTTCCCGCAAAATGGGAAAATTCCCTCCAGTTGGCAACTGGAGTTAGTTAGATGAAATCACAGATGAAATGCATCATATTTTTCACGCCTGCGTTGAAGGGCTGCACCCAAGTCTTGGAAATCCTGCAAAAATTATAAGTAATTTTTTGAAAAAAAAAACATTGTTTAAAACATACCTTACCTTTATAGAATAAATGCTTCTCTTTGTTGTAATATTATTACAGATAAATAAGAGAAGCAAGTTTGAAAGAACGAAAAGTTCATTTGAAAATAGTCGTAGGTAACTAATAAATAAAATATTAGGAACTATTTGACGGTTACTACTTTATAATTTGTACAGTTAATGTTTTTCTTACCAATCGAATTATTCCCGTGTGCTGCCCTATACTCTGATAAAACTATTTATATAATATGCATCATGTCGGCTATCTAAATTTTAGGCTTCTATACAAAGTATAGTAAGGAAGCCTTATGTTCTGCTCCGGTGTCCGTCTGTCCGTCCGCATGTTTCAAATTTAAGAACTTACCAACATAAAAATAGAATTCTGTTTGTACAGCTGTAATGTTGTAAAATTTATTCATAACAAATTATTAATGTTAACTATTTATTGTCAAAAATTTTACTATTTAAAAATAGGTTACAGCCTATCTATTCAAATACATATGTTTCGGTATTCTATACCATCTTTCAGTTTATAAAATGTATATCTGATATTTAAAAAATTAATTAATATTATGACTTATTTGTCAGTGGTTTCCCTGAGTTTTACACAAATATCTACAAGCGGTCCGTTAACTAGATCCAATTGTTCATTTAACAAGAGGTTTAGGTAAACCAAAGTATTCCCTAAAAGAGGCACTAGTCAAAACGAAGGACAAAATAGATATATATGACAAATGTGGCATATACAAGCTCAAATGCAGCTCTTGTGAAATGGTATACGTAGGACAAACAGGTAGAGCATATAGAACTCGGATAAAAGAACATTTTTCTCTATGAAAAAATAAAACCTATGAGAAGTCTAACTTCTCAGACCACCTGATAGGAGAAGAACACCTAACAGATCACAAAAACATGGGATTTTTGTACATATGTAACAAAGGTGAAAAAAATGGATAGACTTGAAGCCCTAGAAATTAAATACCATTTGAATAAATACCCAAAGGTCTATCAGACCTCCCCCCATGCATTTCCGCAAGATACTTTTTGGATTTTCGTCTTCAGGAAGCCTCAGAGCATCTTTTCGGAAAGTTACAAGGAAATCGGACTTGGTTTGCTAAACTTCAATTTAGCCAAGGACAAGAAAAAGTATACATTAATAACAAATTAAACATTCATGAACTTGTTGATCGTCGTGCAGCTTGGGTAAAGAATTTAAAACTTTCTAAACCAGTTTCAAAATATATGAAGGTTTGTTCCTGACACTTTAAGAAGGATGACTACTTTTATCGAACAAGTATGTATTTTTATAATTATGTGCATGGTTCTAATGAATTCACACAATCAACTCTGAAATTGTAGAATTCTCTTTAATGTTTTTCCAGGTGGCTCAACTGCAAGACAGTTTCTGTAAAAGGCTTCATTTACCTTCAGTGCGCCATGGTGCAATTGTAAATAATGAAACAACTTCAAGTGAAAAGAGAGCCGAGGTTAAACAACTTTTAACACACTCTCTACCACAAAACTCTCCACCTAATGTTTCATTAGAACATTACGAAGTTGAAGAAAAAAATCTTTAGAAATATTTTCTAACGAATCTGCCATTCTTTTATGGGAATTAGATATTTCCTTCAGACATGCAATCTTTCCGTTGTAATATTTTTCATTTATTTCAATTTTTCTCTTTAACATTGCCTGATATGCCTCTACACCATCGGAAACTTTCTTTGGCCTTCTTTTTGGCAATCTTCTTTTGTTTGTATTTTCTACAAAATATTTTGTTTCCTACATTAAAAACAAATCAAAAATTTTTCTTTACCTTTTTCAGTTGTATTCGCTTCATCTACATTGTGATGTATATCGACCGTAACAATCGGTTCTGTAATATCACTTTTAATATATTTTATGGTGGGTTCCACTGTATTGTGCCCCGAGATCATAACTGGTTTAATTAAACCAATTATTTGCTGATCTATGCCATCCAAACCACTCGCAGCAGCAGGCCTTCCGCCAGTTTGTTGGCGGCTCTTCCGCTCTTGCGCACATTTTTTTTTGTTCTTGAGCGCAAATGCTGCCAAGTCTATTATTTTATAGTCAATTACTTTATATACATTTATTTCAATATCTTAAATGATAATATTAAACTTCACAAAGGTTGAGTAAAGATAAATATTTCTTTATGCTTACCGCTCTGCAAGTCTTCCAATCTTTTGAGCATCCGGGAATACTGTTTAAAATAAGTGCAATTTCTTGCCACTCATTTCTGGCATGAGAGAAAGCAAACCTCTCGTCAAATTTGCCGCTTACTAATTTGGGTTTCTCCTTCATTATTTCTACTAACGTAGATTTCTGATTTTCAGTAATTCTCATTTTGTTATTGTTAACAAAAAACAACTTAAAAAATGAAGGAAACATTTTTTGAATTTTACAACTTCAATTTGAAGTTGAGAACATATTATATAATGAAAATCGATTGTAAAATTTGTACCGAACAGACAGACAAGAAAATAAATATAGAAACTTTTAAATTCAACGATAAATAGATTTAAATTTATTAACAATAATGGGTAATTATTATAATGAAATATTTTGTACATATCATAAGGCAAATTAATGAAAACAATGATGTTTTTCAATACTTGTTTTACAAAATTTATTGTATCCAAATTAAAAACTTATAAAAAACAAACAAAACTAAACAATACATTCAAAAATTACCCAGTAGCATGAGGCAAAGACTTGTAAAAATGCACGTGTTCAGGTAGCTTTATTGCTGGCATTTTACCGGAGCAAAGAGTCATTAAATCCTTGTACTTTGGGAGTGATATTCATTAAAATTATCAGTTCTTTTTTCCAGTACAAGTCCATTTTGCCTCTTTAATGTCGGCGATCGGTAATTCTCATTTCCGTGGATAGTTTAAAAAAATTATGTTAGTCAGTTCACTCCTTTTTTACCATGTCTGTCCATTTAAAAGCATTTCCTTCATCGTCGATTCATACAGAACGAACTCAAAGTTCCTCACTAAACTTTTTAAAATTTAAGAAATCATTGAAGCCTAAGGAGTAAACTTCGTAGGGTTTTCTATACCTATCAAGATGAAAGGTCGGTGAAAGTTGAAATGGCACACATAATTCATCAGCTTTTTTAATAGCGTATGAAATAGGACTGTGTGCCGAATCACCTACATATTGTCCGTGATTAGGGGCAAACAATCGGATTCTAATTTCTTGTAAATGTTTTAATTGGGAGACAATATACAACAGAGCTTCTGCTACGATGGTATTTTGAAAATCACATGTTGGTTAAGAAAAGCAAAACAAGAGCATGGGCGTTAAGCTCAATGAATATGTACGCATTTCTTATAATTAAATGCTTTGCAAGGGTGTATTTCATACGAGTTTTTTTTAAGAAACGTTTTGCGAGATTTCTTATGACTAAGTTTACAAGTGTTAGTACATTTGGTAGATTTTTTGGCTTCAAAACTGTTTATCCAATTTCTCCATAATCTCCTCAACAGGAATGTCACATACCATATGTCTTCTACCCTCTGAAGTGGATTCAAATTTTAATCTGTAAACGCATCAATAACCATGTGTATAAGTTTTAAATAAATCTGTATCTCTTTCTCTTCACTTGTGAGTTCAGTAAAATTCATTTTATCTCTTCCATCTAATCTTTTTCTTGAATGAAGTGGAAGTGCTTTTCCAAATTGTTGCGTTATTGTTCTTAAATGCTCAGAAGATTATATTAAAGTTTCTTTCCGATCTGCATTGTTCTATTTTTGTCGATTAAAATATTTTTCAATTTATTCCCAAAGTCTATGTTGAAATGTTTTGCAAAATTTGATATGACCCCATTTACGCTTTCTGTTTTTTTTTGAGATATTTACACATTCCAGAAACGCCATGTAGTTGTGACACTTGTTTGTACAATCAAATCACACAAAAGTGTAGCGTGCAGTCATGAGTGATTTGAGAACATTTTCAAAGCAATTTATAGAAATGTATCGCGAATAATTATTCTGAAAATAATATGGCACATGTAAATATCAAATCTTTGAAAGATCTTCCAGTCGTAAGGAATCTTAAGGTTACTGTTAATCTCTCTTCTGCAGTAATCGCTTCTCTCATTACGGTATTTTGTTTTGTTATTTGTGAGCTAATTTTATCAAGTAATATTTTAAATTGATCTTCCTCCATACGTAGGTAATTTTTAAGATCTGCCCTTGAAGACATTCTTAATTCATTCATTAAGTTCATATGTGAAAATTGATATCTTTATTAACCATTCTTTACACCTCAACCATTTCCGTTTATTTTTCTTTTCACCCAATGTTTTAACAGTTATTATCACAGCTGCAATTTTTCTTCTGGTCGACTTGGCGAAAGAACAAATGACACTAAAATTGTACGTCTAGGGGAGATACTTGTTGTCGACCAGGTTTCTTTTAAATTATGTGTGCGCACTTTTTCAATATTATGTTGATCAACTATACAATCAAAGATATTTAAACAAACATTCTATAAAATTTAATAGTATAGATTTGTTGCTGCGTCTAGGCAAAAAATTCGAATGTCCAACGTGGAAGTCGTATTTATTAAATTGTATACCTACATACACGTGAAGATATTATGTTTGCACAAATTTCTATTTGTTGACATGACCAAAGATGTACTGTGTAGGTTGAAATCTTGAATATGAAATTTTTATGTACAAAGAAGTTCGACGAACTTGAACGTACGTTTAGGAGGGGCTTTATAGATAATTATCATTGCAAAATACTCGATAAGTAACACCTAGCGTCTCTACCGAGTACGTCGTAATTATTAGGGTAGGTTAATAATTTCTACCTTTATCTAACGACCATAATTATTGTAACTTTACAATATATAAATCTGAATTTGGTGCTCGCTAGACTTCCCGTTATTTTCGGAAAGATAAAACAAAATATATTGGTACATTGGTAGACATCTTATTATGTATAGATTCTACTTCCAATCCACATTATAACTTTACGTTAAAACTACTATTATTATAATATCCTCAAACCGTTAAATCGTTTTTTTCGAATTCAAATTTTTTATTTCTGGATTTTTTTTTGGGCAAGATGTATGTAGGTCGTCGTCTTATTTGTTTAACGGCAGAATTTTGAATTTGTTACAAAGTTTTTGATGGTGCCTTGTATTAGGTATATTCAACTGGTGACCAAAGATCAACCCTTATACCAGTTGTAGCTGTTTCTTCGTTACAACCCATATCAAAGTAGCCAAAATTTACATTGTCGTCACCTTCTTCTTGATCTGGTTCCGGAACATTGTTTATAATGCAAATGTTGTGCAAAACAGTACAAACATTAACAATTCTTGAAGCATAGTTTTCAGTGTAATGTAAAACTCTTTGTTTTAAGAAGCATCGAAAACGCATTTTTAAAACTTCGGTACATTCTCAATGGTAGACCGTGTTACTTGATGGCAACGATTATATTTTTCCATAATATTGAATATGGATGTTGATAATGAAAGATCAATTTATTCTTACCTAATAGATAAAAATTATTTTGGGCGTTTTCATGCAGTAACGTTCTTAATAATGGTTGTAGATTTTAATTTCGTTAAATATACGCATCAATGATACTACCAGGGTATCTAGCTTTTATATTTAAAATATTTCACTTCAACGACAAACTCTGATGAAAGTGGATCTGGTGACGCGCCATACAATGGGTATGCCGACCATATAAGCCACAATCCCTAAATTTTATCTTTCTATCTGCCTTGCCCTCTTGGGGAATCATAATGCTTCGTGTGTTTTAACTAATAAGCGCCTATTATTGTTCTCACTAATGTACCTTCGGCAACAGAACAGTGTGCAAATTCATACAGTTTTGCAGCAGCGGCACGTCCAAACCTAAAGTCATGCCATCGTGGTGAATCTGACCGTCCTCGTGTAAATTTTTTCGCTTCCTCACACAACTGCTGACTCATTTGCCCGCTGCCAAACGACAAAAAGTCCTCGAATTTAACTCCCCTTCTGCATGAAAGTTGAATAATAATTTATAAATTGACAATCTATGAAATTTGTCAGTCTTCGTCAGAAGCATACTTCAAAATCTGCCCTTCTAACTTTTGTGGTAATCCTATATTTACAATTTCCACTTTAAATGAAGAATCATTATCAGAAGTAGCCGGGGCATCTGGATTCTTTGCACCAACCAACAACAGAAAATCGAAAAAATAGCATGTTACATCAGTTGGTGAAGGATCCTCGCTTCTACGGTGCACCCATATTAAAAACATAATTGTGTGCTTACCAGCCACCTATAATAACAAAACTTATTAAAAAATAGTTATTTATAATATAATTTTAAGTACAAGTTACCTAATGAAGCAGCGCCGTCTTTAAAAGTCACGTTTACAATCTTTTCTTACGTATTATCAACAATAAGGCAAAGTTTAAAAATTTTATAACGGAAATAGTGTTCCGGATATATATTGAATTGTAAAGTGCACAAAGATGCTTCTGTCGGTAGCTCCACATATCCTAGCGCATTATCACCGTAAATCTCACATCTCATGAGTAGCTCTGTAAGCGTTATCTATAGCTTTAATATTATTTCAGATTATAAGAAAGTGTTAATCCAACAAATATATTTCTGTAAAAAGCACAGTTTATTGAATCTGTTACGGGTTGATTCCTCTGAATTCCCGGCTGACTCCTAGTGTTGGGACGGAACCAATTATAACTATTTAGTTGTTCACTTATAAAAACTTTATTGGAATTTATGAATAAATATAAATGATTATTAACATTGTAATTAAAATTTAATTTAATTTACAGGTTTTTAATTGCGGTTTTACAGAGGAAAACGTGTTGTTACTCTGTAACGACTGGTCAATCTATTTTCCAGCTAACAACCAAAAACCATATCAACGCTTCGCGTTTGTTTTTCGTTGTTAACCGGAAACGTTATCCTTGTGTTCTTGGATTTCCAAATTAATCCACAATGGCCAAGTAATGCCATGGAATGCTGCAGTGACATCGCCCTGCATTCATGTGCATGCGTGACTGTGCCACCACAAATCATAGAAAAATACATTGCAAATTTTTAATTAATTCAATATAAAAAATACTAATTATGCTATATTATAATAAGAATATTATACAAATTGTTTTTACTTTCGTGAATTTCAGAAATATAGTATTTCTGTATTACCTAAGTATTACTCCATATTATATTACTTATATAGAGAGCCCGTAATATCTGTTGTCGGAGTTCTGCCTCACATGGAGACAAATTTGACGCATCGTAATTTTGAATTTGCCTTTTAAAATTTTCGTAATTATTTTTGGCCTTATACGTTTTAAAAAAGATTTCTAATCTCCCTTCATCAACTTTATTGATGTTTTTTATACCGTAAATTTGACAGATAAACTGTTGTACAGTTTGTAATGATTGCTGTATATCAGTATATGTGTTGGGATCTCCAATAGCTACAAAAGTTTTTTGATATTCATCCAAACGTTCTAATTCTTTTAGCCCTTTTTTTTTCCTTTTCGGTAAAATGCTGGATTGAAATCACAACCCGTAAAGGCGTGAAACCCTGGCAATGGAGTTGCAAACTGTTGGCCCAATTTGTCGTATAGTATAGTCGTATATTCTATAGTGCGTTGAAAATTGCCAACTCCTACTTCCAAAAAAATATTTAATGCTGCTTTAAATGTTTCATGTTGCCAAGCATTATGACTAAAATTTTGGTATCAGCTTCTACGTGCCCCTCGCAAGTTAAATTAGTTTCTATGACCTTATTAACTTTACCATTTTGTACGGAATACTTGTGACAAATATCATAATTTATTAATATGAATTATTTTTAAACCGATCAAAGACGCCGATCTGACGTCGTCACATGCCCAATGCTCAATTAAAAATTGAACGAGTGCTACTTTAAATTTCAAATTTCTTAGTTCAACAGAAAAATTTGATTTGCGTTTCTGATTTACACCAGAAATCACATAATTTTCATTTACATTTGATTCACGTAATGCGTGATCATAGTCTTTAATAATTGAAGGGCTGAAATATTTATCAAAAATTAAATCTATTCTATGAGCGCATAATTAGTTACCACATGTAAATTTTTTTTGGATATGTTTCCCATAAGTGATGGGTACTTCTTTCATGCAGTGCAATAGAAAACATCCATCTATTATTACAATGTTTGGTTTTACTACTTCTTCGTGACTATTGACTTTTACTTCTAACATTTTCATTAGAACCGATTTAGTTGTATTGCATATGCTACCATCGAAGCGGCACATTGATAAAGGTACAGGTGTTAGTGGGTACCTTTAAGCGTCAATTACACGAGGATAGTGACTTGTACAAGTTACTAAAATCCAGTACTAAAAGCTAGTGATTTAAAGGAAAGTTGCGTTTACATGTTAATAGTAGCTTGCTCAAGTTAGTAGTGTTTTAAACAATGAATTCGAAATGTCAAATCGCTATTCTGTCATGAAACGCTAAAACGCCTGCTAAAGCGATATGATTACACGGGTTTAGTTTTTAGGAAAGTGAGAGTGGGGGTACTACTGGCTCCAGTAAATAGGATTGCTTTTTATTCACTAAACTGGAATTGTTACTAAAACCAGCACTGGAATTTAGTACTAAAATACTTGTTTACACGAAGACAGTACTAAAATTTAGTACTGGATTTTAGTAACTTGTACAAGTCACTATCCTCGTGTAATTGGCGCTTAATACTTTTTTTATGTAAATTTTTTCCTCTAATGACAAACCTAAAAGTCGACCAAACAAATCGCATTGTAGTTTAACTTCTTGAAATTTTCCAGCTGCTTTTATCTTAGTTTTCTTTAGAGCATACGTAAAATTAAAAATTTTATTTTTATTTATTGGTTGTTCAAATCTGTTTTGATTTTGTGGACATTCATTAATGAATTGTCTACGCATTTCATCTCCCTTTTTTTTCTATGTTTGATAAAAATGTAGATATTTCTTCTGATACTGCCTGTCCTGTTGTGATGTTACAGTAACTCTTCTTGCAAGGTACTTTCAAAAGGATTTATCCTTTCTTTCATATCTTTTATAAATGTTGAAAGTTGAGAAGTATTCCTTTTTATCCTGCTATTTTGTAGATAAGCTGTTATATCTTGATTTTTTGTCATGCCGATTTCTTCCAAAACGTGCGAGATCATAAAAGATCGAATACCATGGCTTTTGCTCTACCTTTGACGAGCAGCAATTGAATTTGTAATGTGCATTATACCTGTTAACCTCCTTGCTGCATCCGCATTGTTTGTTCCAGTGTTAAATCAATTGGTATTCTTGAAAATGTTTTATCGGTTCTATTTATTCCAAACCATCCTGCTTCAAGTTGCAGCTTTAAACCAGGATGAGTCTCGTCTACTCGAAGTAAATTATCGTGTTATTTTACAAGCCAACGCGAATAGTTGTAATGGTTTAATGCAAAAAATAAATTTCCAATTTTCGGTAAGATATATTTAAATAAATTAAATTTCCAGTACGGATACTTTTTGTCAAAATTAAATAATAATCAATCGGTTTACATAAAGCATATAAAACTGAGGAGTCTTCCATTAACACCTTGAAGAGTAGATTCTTTAAAATTTTGGTAGTTGTCTATAAACTTTATAACATCTTCGTTATTAACTTTTAGATTAATTAATTTCTGTTTTTGAAAATCAGCAATATATTTAACACGTTAACTGCTAATCGTATCGGCGTACTTACCCCCTGGGGCTAAGGCAAAAATTTACGTCGTTTGGGCAAACCCATTGAGGAAACACTTTAATAGTGCAAAATAAGGAAGTTTTTATAAAATTTAGGGTCAAAAGGGCCATGGCATATATATCGACCACGCGCACTGAGCACTGAAATTGTAACCTAATGCTAATGGTATATTTATATACCACTATGTAAATTACACTACATGTAGCAATAAAAATAGCACTTGTGAAAAAACTGTACTTATAATAATTTAAAAAACATTGTTTACAAGTTTTCATGGTAATTTTTGAAACAATCGCCTACACAAAGGGACGGTCTACCGGTACAAGACGGGCAGTAATACGATGTCCTCTTCTCAACCTTTTTGTGGTTGTAGCACCAGGTACATCTCCTGGATATCGCCTTTTTGCCAGTCTTATCCATGGGATGTTTTTTTATATTATGCAATGTTTCCAAGGGTATGGGTGCTGGCAACCTCGCAGGAACCAGGGTTTCAATAACGGAGAGTCGAAAATCATACAACGACATTTTCGATTTCGTGTGCTTCTTATATAGCAGATGGGCATTGATAAGAAGCATTTGAAATATGTGAATCCCTAGCTTCTTGTACCAGCGGAGACATTTCCTTTCACAGGGATAGTAGGAAAGCAACTGGTCTTGTCTATCTACCCCTCCCATGTATTTGTTATATTCATAAATTGGAGCAGGTTTTTCTTTTTCCCTGTCCAATTTATCGCGATAGGTGACCATTTCATCGGTGAACTCCGTTGTTATGTAGGCCACTTCCCGCTTATCCCGCCATTTGCCTATCAAAACCCCATCATCGCTGTATTTTTCAATGGTTTCTCCTTTTTTTAATTTGGTACTCTTTATCTCAGGTGGAGTATTCTTTCTTTCTGCCCTCAAAGTACCCGTGCAATAGGTATTGCGGTTTAGAAGTTTGACGGCGAGGTCATGACTGTTGTAATAGTTGTCCATGTAGACTGCATGGCCAACATCGAGGCGCCCTTCAAGCAAATGAAGAACAACATTAGCTGCGTGGCCCTTGCCGCCAAAATCGTCCAGTTGCCCAGTGTATACAGCAAATTTTAAAATGGTGCCGCAAGGCTCTGTCAGTATGTATAATTTTATACCATATTTGTGTTTTTTATTTTTAATATACTGGCGGAAGGAAAGTCTTCCTCGAAATAAGACCATAGACTCATCCAGGGATAGATTTTTGTCGGGATAGTAGAGCTCTGCCATTTTCCCGTTGAAGTACTCAATGAGCGGCCTAACCTTGAACAGGCGATCGTCCGGTTTAGGTTCGCCCTCCCTCGGGTTACGCGTGAAATGTAGACACCTGCATTGAAAAAAATTTTTTTTCATTTCAAAAAAAATTCAAGTTGTAGTAGTACAACTCGCCTCATAATCAATAAAAACCTGTCTCGGCTCATTGCGGCTGCAAAGAACGGAATGCTAAACAGACGCGAAGTTTTCCAATAGTCTTGTAGCCTATTTGTCGTAATCGTCCCCATGTGAAGAAGTACGCCGAAAAAGATTCGCAACTCTTCCGGGGTCACATTATGCCAGCGAGTAATTCGCGACGAGGGAGATGTCTTCTCAGACAGAAATACATCCACGGCATACGCATTCGTTTCTTCCGCAATCATTTCATAAAAGTGGTCATCCACCAGCATGTTAAAAAAATCTATGGGTGCATTTCCTGTAAATTAGAAATTTAATTGAGACTTTTCAAAGCAACGCGCCATCCCCTGCTTCCTCTTTCGGTTGATGGAGTGCGGATCGGATGGGTGCGCATTGAGAAAATGGAAACAAATCTTACCATCTGGCACAACAAGGAACTCCATTCGCTTTGTGAAAGGAAAGGTTTTCATCGCCCGATTGTTTGACCATTTAGGGCCGGGGGGTGGTACAGCTGCAGCCGCTCTAGCTGGTTGGGGTTGCGTCGGAGCTTGTGTTTGCTGCAGTTGAACACGTGTTGTTGGTTGTTGCACTTGGATTTGAGAGAAAGCACTCCTCTGGTCCATATTTTCAATGACTTCCTCGGAGGAGGCATCACTCTCCCCCGCTATATAATCATCATCGGAGTCAATTATTTCAGGGTCGTCATCTTGAATATCCGCGTCGGAATCATAAAGGAGTTTTTCTAACTCCTTATCAGATAATGGAGGCTGATAGTATCGTTTGGGGGCCTGTCGTGGCCTTTTGGGAGTGGAGGGTCCTGCTTCGTCATCCGCCATGACTAACTCCACCAAGGGTATTTTATTTTGTAAATTACACTTATCAACACGCTCACCAAAATACGTCACCTCACGTCCACCGCTAAGCTTACACTGAACGATATAAAGAAGTGACGCAGATGGTATATTTATCGACCACGCGCTTATGCCACCTACCGCGCATGGCTGATTTATCGCCCATCAGCACTTAACGTGTTAATTATATTTTCTGCAATTTCAATTTTTTCTGTAATGAGATGCATAACCTGAAAAGCTAACGAAAGCATCGGATACAATCTTTTACACCTGTTATAATTTTTTCCTGACAGAAATCCATTGAGCGAGCCATCTGCTAATAAATCACTATCAACCGCTATTTTCAATTATTTTACCAACAGATTTAAAAAATGACAATGACGTGAAATGAGCCGAGGTGAATAAATAATTTATCAAGTGTTGGCTGCTCTGTTGCTTGTACTTGCATAACTACTTTAGCTATTGCCAAATCATAAGAAACTTGGATGTATGTTTCTTTACATTCTTCAGCTATCTTTAAGATCTGGCGCATTGTTTCTTTAATTACACCCGTTTGGGTTGGAGAAAGATTGATTCTCGTCAAATAGGAGATTTTTGCACAGAAGATCGATGGTCTAAAATTTTGCTTTGAAACCCCACCCACATAGGTGCTTGTGAAAGTTTTAACGCATGTGAAAGCATCCACATACTGTCTACTTGTTTGACCTCAGCCAAATCACTAGGTTCACTAGAACGCAAATTGGAATCAACAGGCAGCAAAGTTTGTAAAATTTTAGGTTTCTTGCCGTATGCTGGTATTTCCGATATAATTGTTTCGTAACTACTTCGCTTTCTTTTCCTTACATTTTGTTCTTCCACAGCAACATAACTCGTTACACCTACATTTTCATCAACAATGCTAGAAGTCTCAAAAGGGGCAACCACATTTCCATGAATATTTTGAAATATGATACCTACCGTATCATGCAAGGTATCTTTGCCAGTGGTAGTTTCTACAAATCTATCATAATTATCAAAGGCTACTCCTGTTCCTAAGTTGGGTAACCGTACAACATCTTCGGGGCATATCTGTGAACGGTCAGTTGCAGCAAACGTAGATTCTGTTTCTAGTTCTTCTACAACATTATAGCTGCAGCAGTGGTCGTATTTGTTAATGATATTTATAACTTTTTTGCTGCTGGTCAAGCTTTTTAGGGTCATACCTGCTTTCTTCCACACCGAAGTAGGCTGTTTTTCTACTAACGTGGAGTGGTAAGATGCATTGTCCATTATTATTAAACAGGGTTCTTCTAAATTGCAGAAACCACCATTCATTTCTCCATGATAATCCTCTTTTTGCGATTTTGATGTAAAAACTAATGAATTAGTAAATTCAAAATAAACAAAGTTAATTAAACTATAAAATTAATGAATATTTATTTAAGCTTTCAATTGTAAATACAATTGTCATCAGAATGACGTTAACAAAAACCGAACGGAAACTCGAAACTACTGTCATTTGATCGAATTAAGAATTTAGAAAAATTTTTTCTAAAAGCTTATTTCGTGAATCAAGGAAAACCTCAAGTATGTTTCCAAATACAATAGGAAAACTTGATACCAGCAGTTAAAGGTAAGACTAGATAGTAAGTAAGTTGTTGTAAATGTTGCTGAGATTGTCGATATCTGTTTTCCTGTTCATGGCATTCTTTTCCCTCTTGATTTTAATCATTTCATGAAGAATGCGGTCTCTGTATTTAGGGGCTGATTTAATTATTTTGACATTAGTAAAGTCTGCGTTGTGGCCATCAGTTAAAACGTGTTTGGCAATCGCCGAGGAATCAGGTTTGTTGCATCTAAGAGTGGAGATGTGCCCAGATATCCTTTTTTTAAGCCATTGGTTTGTCTGCCCAAATCTACAAATCCAGTCTCCGTATCGGCATGAAGAACAATAAACCGTTTCCCATCATAACCTTCCGGTTTTCGAACACTTTCAACTGAATTATTTTGTCAGGATTTCCTCTCGAAAATATCCATGTTTCGTCCAAAAATATAACTTTACGTTTAAATTCTGAATGATCATTATTTCGGTAATTTCTCATAAAATATATTCGATTAAGGGTCGCTTTTACAATAGTCGGTTAAGTATTATTTATCCGGGTTGTAACGTTATCCGGCTGCTTATTGGTTAACGGACAATTGTACAACCAATAAACACCGATAAATACTGCCATTTACGTAAAACCAACGATGTAAAACTTTTATCACGTTACCGTTTTCTAGTTAATTAAATAAAAATAGGTATCTAGTATAGAAATTTTTACAAATGTATCATTAATTATTGCGAAGTCACTAGACGGCACAGAATCGATGCAACTAAACGATTTCGAAGTTGACGCAGAATCTTCCATCGTTGTTACAGAAAGTAACCCATAATAAAAATTAGTTTCGTGAACTTATTCTAACAAAGCTCAACCAATATTACTTACGTTTTGCTCCTTCCACATAAACAAATACTTTCTAAATTTTATTCTCTCTCCAAATGTTTCTTCTGGTATTAATTTATCAATATCAGAGACCATTAATTCTCTTCGTACCGTCAAACGGGGTGAAGTCGATCAGAAAAATGCGTTTTTTTGAGATAACTGAAAAACTAATGATTGGATTTTAATGCAATTAAAAATATAACATCCTTGATGCTTAGGTTGTCGATTGGTTTCTAGAAAAAGGTCGTAGATGGAGTAATTTTTTTTTTATTTTAAATCAAAGGGTGATCGACTTCATCCCATGGTTCGGGGTGATGTCGATCACCGCTTTTAAAATGCATATTTCCCATTTCAGAGCCGTTTGGGGGTGTAGGCGATCATTGAAAAATAAAAATATATTAAACGACATTTCCAGAAAAATTTCTGACGCTTTTCGCATGCTTAATCTTGCCTGCATCCAGCGCTCTCTCTAAGAATGTTCGGTCGTAGTTCCTTTTGCCATAGGCACCCAGTCTTTTTACATATTTTCGTGGCATCTATAAGAATAAATAAAATACGATACGCCACTGCCCTAGTAAACGAAATTTATATGAGAAAATCGAACAAAAACAAATTGCTCTGAACATAATCTCAAAAACTGGCAAAATACAGCGAAAATCAAGTGATCCACTTCACCCCGTTGTTTTGATTCGGCACACAAAAATTCCAATTAAAACCACCCAAAAAATAAATTACCATATCAGATTGGGCACACCTTTTTTTGATGATATTCCTTATCACCTAGAGGGCCTAGGACGGGCCTAGTTTTTACAGGTTCGGCTGTGCAGATGTTTGATTTCGCATATTTTACTGATTGATAAATTTTGCTTCCTACTATTTAATTATTTTTGGAAAACTCATCTTTCAAGATCAACCTGCTTCACCAGTGTAATGTTTGGTTGTCTGTTGGCCACACGACCGTGAATAAATATCAACTGATTTGTGATGTGTTGTTGCCATATGCTCAAAAACAAGTGGAAATCCCGGTTTGATCGACTTCACCCCTGCCGATCGACTTCACCCCGTTTGACGGTACTTAATCATCAATATTCTTTGCTAAAACATTTATATTATATTAAAACTCATTGAGGACATTTTAATCAAATAATTATATACTCGTACTTTCCTCAATTTTATTTTATTTTAGGACCGGTTTCGGATAATCCTATCCTTTATCAACTAAAATTAATTCATTATAAATACAAATTCAAAAATTAATTCTACCTTGACATCTTACCGTCATATATAATATAGATATTAAATTTAAAACATTAAGCAATCTATAAATAATTTACAAAACAATTAAAAAAAATATCGTGATTGACAATAGCGATATAGTGATCTTGAAAAAATTTCAAATATTGGTGTGTAACTGAGGTTTTCGTGTTCGTTTTAGGCTAGTGCAGTTGGGATCTTTTTGTAATTTCCTAATTTCTAGTACCTCGAGAAGATTCATTTTGTATCCCTTTTTTTTCGTTATGCAAAATATGTTACTCACAAAAGTAGGTAAACAAAGTATTTTTTTCATTATTCGCGATTCAAAAAGTTTATGCACCACTGACGGTTGTTTACAATACTAAAGTTTAGGAGTACTCCAACATAACCTCAGTTATTGTTAATTGTATATCGATGCTAACATAAGAGCAGTAAACTTTGACAAAGGTTCTTACAATAACAACTGAAAAATATAAATAAGATTAGTTACTTACATTTCACTATTATTCAACACTTACTTAAATATGCACTTCAACTTGAAACCTTTAAAGTCAGCCATATTGGTGTTTTAGCAGCGCCCTCATCGGTCATTTGAATCGCGAATAATCTTAATTTTCATGGTTATTTGATATTTAAAAAATAAAAATAAAAAACGTAATCTTGAAATAGTTAATTTTCGAAAATATTAAAAGAAAAATATATAAAATTTTACAATATTCCAGTTTCAATTATCCAAATTACTGAACCCTCTCATGAAAATTTATGGCACAAAAGTAGGTTAACAAACTCAAAATTATATTTTAGTATCCACAATGTCTACCCCCTCAAAGTGACCTAGTTGCCAATTTAAATGGTAACGATTGGGTGTACTTATTACACTCAGTTGGAGTAAAATCAAACCATATTTCTTGTATTAAATGGCGAAGGTTAGTCAAATTTCTGGGACATCTGAGATTCGTAGTTTAAGCAGAGTCCAGAGGGTTTCTATAGGATAAAGGTCCAGACTCCAGGTTGGTCACTCCATAACATTAATATTGGCATCTTTAAGGCAATTGGTGATCATTTTGGCGCGGTATATAGAAGCATTGTCCTACTGCAGAATAAATTCTTTACGTAGACGTTTACCTTCTGGTATAATTACTTCTTTTAAAAGATTTAAATATAGCGCAGCATTGACTCTTCCTACTAATACCAACATTTTTCCTACCCCTGCCGAAAACATACATCCCCAAATCATTAATCCCTTTTCCAATGATTTTTGTGCATGTCTCTTCTCCGCTAGTCGGCGTATGGTTTGGCCAACTCGCGGAAATTTCAAAATTTTAATTAAAACACAACATTTCAAATTTTGTTCCACGACAGTATATAAGGTAAAAAAAGAAGTCGATCAGTTAATTTTACCTTTTTTAAATTGTAGTTTGGTATGATTATGGTCTCACAAACCGAAACGCATCACCAATAAGTATATAATAATAAAAATTACGAGTACAGTGCCTTTGATATACAATACAAAACTATTCACTTTTGTTGTGTTTTTTATGTTTTTGGAATAAAAAAGTCAACCAATCGAACTTCTTGTTTTTCATTTTGCAAAAGATTGCCGAGGGAGGTAATGAATGAATGAGTGAGTGAGTTTTGTGGATAATTCTAATGTACTACATTCTAAACTAATTTATTAAAACTACAATTTATCAAACTATATAATTATTATGTATGATTAGGTACAGTAACGGTCATAGAAATGTACTCACTTAAATTTTTTTAATTATTTTACAATTTTCGTAATAAAATCGATAAATTTTTAGGATAATATGTGTCACACGGTTATTTACCGTATATTTAAGCCTACCCAATACAAAAAAGGACAATTTTTAAAAGGGATGGTGTCAGGAAACGAGGGTTAAAAATATTTATTAAAAAGTGCAATTAAATCATAGAAATATAAAATTAAAAATTTACTTAAAAGTCTTTATTTTACAGGTATTTTACTACTCTACATCTATTGTATTATTTATGGCCGCCTATAAGCCATAAATTTAATATTTAGTAGAACCACCCTTATTTTTTATAACGGTTTTTAGTCGGTTAGGCATTGATTTTACTAAATTTTGTAAAATTGCTTCATTAACGACTTCCTGCAATATAATTTTTTACAAATTTTGCAGTTGGATAATACATTTAGGTGTCCTAATGTTATTTTGCGTTTCATAATGCCCCAAAGCTTTTCAAACGAATTTAAATCCGGGATATACCTGGCCATTCTATGGTATTAATACCTTTATTTTTGAGAAAACGTTTTACCTATCACACTAATATTGTAAAAATAAATTATTTGCGTATTATACTACTACTTCAATATGTAAAGGTACAAATAAATGAAATACTTACAATTTTTGCTCAATGGCATAGTGCAGAATCGTCCTGGAATATAGAGGAAGAAATTTGGGAATTATGAATTTCGAAATATAGCAGAAAATGTTCTGTTAGAGTGCTTATGTAAACTTTTGCATTTACTATTTCCTTTATGAACACCCAGTACTCCAACTCCATAGTAGAAAAATCATCCCCAGACCATTTGTCCGGCCGGGTGCTTCACTGTTGACGTAACGCACTCTGCTTTAAAACATTCCCCAGTTCTGCGTTGAACTAGCTGCTTACCTTCCGACCCAAATAAGCAAAATTTGCTCTCATCGGAGAAAATCACATTTTTCCAGTCATCTTCACTCCAATTTTCATACTTTTTTGCCCATTTTAATCGTTTTAACCGCATTTTCTTCTTTAAGAGGGGCTTCTTCTCTGGTGATCACGCTATTAAATTCACTTCTGGTAATGTCCGCCTCTCGGTTTCAACAATTATTTGTGTTCCAGACGTTTCTCTGATCTCAGTACGAATGTCCACTGCGGTATTAAAAAGATCCCTCAACTCAATTAGCGTAATTTCCATGTCTTCACGTTGTGTCGTTGCTCGTTGTCTACCATTCCCTTCTTTTCGTTCCATACTCCCCGTTTCGCGATATTTTTAAAAAAATTTTGTCACAGTGGATTGACTACATCCTACTTTAGCAGTAATTACACAAGTCGACCAATTTTCACTACTTAAAGTAAGAATAACTGATTTCTTAGCAACTGTTAATTTATTCATATTTGGCATTATTTTTAATTTCACGTCTTTACACTAAGAAGAAAATACAAAAACCAGAACAATTTGCACCTGAAAGTACAATAAGATATTCTTTAAGCCTTTTGGTGCATAATCGCCTCAAAATTTTATGACTGGATACCATTTTAACCGAGTTTTGTGTAAATTTTATAGTGAGTACATTTCATTGACCGCTACTGTATATATTAAAAACAATGTCAAAATTAATGGAGTAAAACTTAATGGAGAGAGATAATAAAGAAGGTAAATAAAATGAAAAAGAAAGAAAAAATTAATGGAACGAGAACAAAATTTAACAAGAACAAGAGAACAAAAAACTAAAAGTCCTGTAGTTTTTTTCCAATATTCGCACTCATATTTTCTACAGTCACGCTCGAAAATCTTGCCATCACGATCTTCAACAGCCGCTTCTAATTTCAACTTGTGCAGTTCTCTCTGTTGATCTATCCCTTCTTTAACTTTTTGGAATCTCAAGATTTTTTTCTGAATCCAGAGCGGTTTTTATCATAGAAAAACGTGATTTTTCTTGTATTACTACTTCCACAGCATTTTCTAAAAGTTAAAAAAATATAAGAAGACTATCAACCCACACAAAAAGTGAAATAATAGAAAATTTAAATTAAATAATAAATTATTTATTAATACCTTCGTCGTCTTGATATATTAACGAGCTTGGGCGTGATATTTTTTTTGAAGAGGCTTGGGCAGTGAAAAGTTGGCTTCTATTGAATCCAAGAACACTTCGTCGATAATTTCATCTTCTACAAGAAATCAATTTATTTTAAATTTAAGATTAATTGTAGTTTTGCCGTTCAAAGAAAAAGCAAAATATTACATATTAACGAAATAATTTAGCAATAAGTCGAAAGAAGTTATACATTAGTTCAAGTAGTAAATATGAAAATCAATTTATCACACAGAAGGAATCTTTTTTTTGTATAATTTCAGTGTTTCTAGTATTTTTTCAATTACTACAAAAATAAATTACTACCTTCTATGTGGCTCTCCTTGGATGCATGGCTAGATGTGGGTATATTATAGCGGACCTGCGGCAAGGAAAATCTTGCTCGTGCTTCTTCTCTTCTTCTGAATTATCTAAAAAAAAATTTATTATAAGTTGAGGATTAATATTTATAGTAATATTAAAATTCGAATAGAGTAAAATTATACATAGGTATTGATGAAAAAATATAACAATGAAATATTACCTTTCTTGTGTTGCACCATTTTGTGTTCGTACACAGTATAGTGCTGTCGATTGGGCAGTGAACTTCAAAATCCGAAAATGGAACTACACCGCTAACTAACTCATCGAGCTCTATATCAGTTTTTGATATTTTCAAAGGTGGTTCACCACCTGTTTTAATATCAGTTAATATGAATAATTACAAATAATACTAGCGAAGTTCTAGTTAGAATTACTAATTCAGAAAATCTACCGTTGCCAAATAACTGTTTCTCTCCGCTGTACGATTTTTTCGGTTTCTAAAATATCAAAAATAAAAACAATAATCAAATGAAATAAGTAAATATATTATTTACTTCTGTTTTAAATTTTCCCAGCATCTTTTTAGTTGTTGATGGGTTCTTTTGATGTCAATATCTGGTTGAGAATTATAACTTCTCTCAACTTTCAACCAAGCTTCTTTTTTTTATCGTTATCGACCGCATTTGTCCGTTTATTTTCAATAATATTCTTGTACTCGTTGACAATGCTTGTAAGGAGTAACTTCTCCTTATACCCATACGCATGTTTAGTTTCACTTCTAGTATAATATAAAAATTAATTTTTAGTATTATGAGTAAAATGAAATAAACAAAGTATAAAATGGCACAATATTTTTAAATGAAAAATGTAAATTCTTTAGATTTTCCCATTCACCCATTTTCAGATGTTCAGATTCGCCCATTTCACTTGTAATTATTTCGACAAAAACACTCAAAACACACTATTAGAACTACACGCAATATAAAAATTTACCTGTCAACGTCACACAATACTATTACTTACAAGTAACAAGTAAGCTAATTTCATCACTTGCATTTATTTTAAATGTTCCCGCCCCCTGAGTAACGAATGTGCGTCTATGAAATACGAATTCGATACTTACTACTCAATACTTGATACTTGTTACTTATTACTTGTCTATGAATCCGGGCGTAAATTATACTACTTAATAGCTATGAGTGGCGTTTGATCGTTGATAAGACGTTCTCTAGAAAGAGCTTCAAATCATAAATGAATAGGTAAATTTTCGTTTTCGAAAGAACGAATTTCTGATGCACAAAAATCAGAAATCTGTTGTTCACGTTCTAATCCAAGAACTGCAGCAGTCACGCTATTTGAATTACCAGTGCGCAATTTAAATTAAAAAACCACGCGAGCTTTTGTGTAACATTTCTACTATGAGAGTTTCTCATTGAAGTCATCATTCCCAAAAGTTTTATTATATTTTCCCACGTCAAACCCGTGAAAACCTTAAGGCGTTCTTCCGATAATATAAAATCATCTATTTTATCTGATATCGTGGATTCACAATTAATCGGAAGATATTCAAAATAATTTTTGAGGTCATTTACTTCTATTGTACTAGTGTTGGAATGAACCCGTAAATTACTATACTAGGGATAACTTCTACTTAATTTTTTTGGTACGATTTTAATCTACACTTTTGACACAACTTTCCACCAATCACTACGTCTTTACTTAAAACATTTAATAGGCGTTCAGCTTCATTATCCGTATTTACTGTTTTCGGTCGACCTGGGGATTTATGAAACAATGCCTTACAATTTACACATCTTGACCATTTGGTATTTTCTTTCCTTTCTTCTTTACCACTGGACATTACATCGCAACAATTTTGTTCAATAATTCCTTTTAAATACTTATTTTCAACTTAAATACCCCTTTATTATATGGTATAATTTACAAACCAACTTCCAAAATACAATAATTATCAGATTAACGCCCGGTTTTTCAATCGTTGGTTAACTTTTTAGATTGGTTACCTTCAGTTTCAAGTTAACCTATAGTTAGAATTTGTTTTGCGTTTTTTAATTTAAATTCATGTGTTGGTTAATCAGATTTTAGTTTACGGTATATCTGAACTATTATACGATGCTCCATATTTATGGATATTTTATCAGTAGATCTAGATTGTAGATCTAGCTACAATGTTTTGAAATTATAAATCTGGACTAGCAGAGTTTGAACATTGATTGAAAAATACTGTTTTCTATTACGAAAAATTTCAGCATTGTCCCCCCCAGGTCACTGTATTTTTACATGTGTACAATCCAATGCACCTATGCATCTGGGAAATTTGGCAATATTGTAAAAATCTTGTCGAATTTGAAGTACTTCTTCATTTTGTGGCATTTTTATATAATACGGCCGCAAACCTGCAAGAACTAAACTGACTCTTCTTACAGTTTTACTTGCAGTAGATTTGCTAACCCCAGAAAAATCGACAGTCGTTCTTAAAAAAGAACCACTTGCATAAAAATTCAATGTCAGCAATAGTTGGTCTCTGGCAGAAAGGCAATCATTTCTACCAAAAAAATATTTTTATTATAACGCCTAATACTATATTATTATTGATTAAATATTATTCACGTATTTGTAGAATAAGAAATTAAATGATTTATTTCCTCTAATATATTTTCAACTTTTCTTGGAGTAAGTCGAAATCTATTAAAAAAGTCAGTACCATATTCTTCAAAAATATTAGGCCTGTAACGAGTTATTTTTGGCCTCCTTATTTCTTCATCACTGGTATACGCTGAATAACGTAATCGTCGTAATAATTCATAGCTAAGAAAATAATTAATAACTTAAAAAAATTATTAATTGAATTTATCTAAATGAAAACTATATCACAATTTACAGTTATAAAGTATTAGTAATTCGTCAACCTATAGTTAACCCATACATAATGTGTTGGTAAACATAACCACGACGTAACCAACACTTTATGTTAACTTACAATTGAAAAACGAACATCAAAACATAACTAATAGTTATGCCAACGATTGAAAAACCGGGCTTTATCCTGCTAAAAACCTCTACACTCCAAAGTTCAAACCATACTCTTCGGAACCAGCACCATTCTGGCCACTAGCTGAAGCCCTTATACTTAATACTTTTCAGTGGAAACTTTTCGAGTTAAACAGCCATATGAGATAGTCCTCGTTACCTCTACTCTCCATAGGTAAAGATAACAAAAGCATTTATTTTCAAAAATTTCAATGTTTTGTGTTAGATATTGGATTACCAGTGTTTATTTCATTATTAAGTAGTTTTCAATCAAGTGCAGTTCAGTAAAAACTGTATTAGTTAAAACGTCAAAGAAGAAAATAGCATTTAGGAAATTGTTATATATACATTGTTTTTAATACTATATTCTCGTGTCATTTCTGAGGAATAGCTCAAATAGAAATACTAATTAAAATACACACTTTTGGACTGTTTACCTATAAGATGATGAGAAAAGTGTGCTTTGAATTTATTTTACATTTATAGTATAGATGGTTTACAAGGAACGTTAGGTCAATGCAACATTTTGGATTTTCAGTTTTTTAACTATGACGCACCATTTTAAACAATTTCAAATAATTCTGAGACGATAGGCCGTATTTATAAAAACAAAGTATTTCCTACAAAGGTAAAAGTAAAAGGTAGAGCTCACAAGCAAAAGGTTAAAGGAAAAGGTTTTGCTTTATTTCCTATTCATAATATTTTCCTTTTCTTTGCAAGGAAATGCTCGCAAAAAAAGTAAAAGGTAGGCATTCGCGAGCATGATACACTAGGCCATATTTATAAGAAAAAGGATTTGCTTCTACTTGTAGAAATCAGAGCATTTACTTCACATGTTATTTATAAAAAAAAAGAAGGAAGAGATTTAAACCAGAAGCAAAAGGTGTTACTCCAAAGGATAAGGTTTCACTTTTTTGAAATTCATAAATTAGGCCGTATTTATAAGAAAAAGGATTAAGTTTTACTTGCAGAAATCAAAACATTAGGCCGTATTTATAAAAAAAAGGAATTGCTTTTACTTGCAGAAATCAGAGCATTTACTTCACATGTTATTCATAAAAAAAAAGAAGGAAGAGATTTAAACTAGAAGCAAAAGGTGTTACTCCAAAGGATAAGGTTTCACTTTTTTGAAATTCATAAAATGTACCATTTGCTTTAAAATTGAAGGACTTGCTTCAGCAAATATGCATCTAGTCCCGAGAAGCTTCGGTTTGACGAAAGGAACGGCCAGTGGTTAGTCGACTACATTATTGGCGGAAATCTGGAAACCAGGGGCCCTATTCTCGAACTCACACGATTTGATTCTCATGCGAAACTTTTCGCATGATAAGTTTCGCACACGAATCCGTGATCGCTTAAAATCGGTATTCTCGAATAGCACACGAATTGTATTGCGTACTTACGTAGAGTCGTAGCTTATATCACACGAATAAACATCTCGGCCAATAGCATTACAGCGTCATTATACGTTAAATAATTTAAAATGTCAAATTTGATGTTTTGAATTTATTGCATTACAAACAAATTTATTTACGATTATTAATTTCTTAATGAATTCCGAAATCGAAAGAAAAAGCCGGGTTGGCAATGTGTCTGCGGGACAAAAAGAAGCGATAGTCACGTTTCTACAAGGTCATCCGCAATTGTTAAGCGGAAAATTTACAAGCCAATTCACCTTTAAAACGGCTCAAAATTTGTGGACGGAATTAGGGGAAAATTTAAATTCTTTCCCAGGTGCCAAGAAAGATTGGAAGCAGTGGAGGAAAACCTGGCAAGATATGAGAACAAAAACAAAACTGAAAAACAACAGCATAAAAAAATATACCGGAGGCACTGGTGGTGGAAAACCATCAAACGAGACGTGGTTAAAAATTGACGAAGATGTTTTAGATCTATTAAATCCGACAACTTTAGATGGTCACATAAATACTCCCGAATCTACAGTTGATTTCAATTTTGGGCTGGAGGGTTCGTCAACACAGTGTATATATTCACAAAATGATGGATTATCAGAAAATGTTTTAAATACACCCTTACATATTGAAATGGAAGAAGTCGAAGAACTTATTCAAACAAGCAGTGCTCCGAAAAAAAATTCTGGTATAAAACCAAAACGCCGAGTGGCTCTTGAACGTTTACAACGAACTGTTGCTGCAAGCGAGAAGCTTGCACAACAATGCGAAGAAAAAATAAAAAAGAAAGACATATACCACAAAAAAAAACTGGAATTACTAGAAAGAAATGTTGTAGCAAAAGAAAAAATTGCAAATGCTCTTGTTGAACTTATCAATAAATTACCCAAGTAATATTATTAATAAACTCAACAAGAGCATTTTTTGTAATTTTTTCGTTACTGTTTAATCTACTTTTAACCTCAGTTGTACTTTTAGTTTTGTTATTGTTAATGTTGTTGATGATTTAAGATGTTATGTTATGTTGTTTATATTGTTATTTGTTAATTTATTAATTTGTTGATGTTCCATATTTAAATAAATCTTTTAAAACAATTTCATTTGGTTTTTGTAATTTATTGATAGCTATCTTAATATTACACTAATTCGTAAAATAGTTCCGTATTAGCAATCTCTGCAATTTACGTGCGTCTGCTAAATCAGGATCAACTCTTCTACTAGTTGTAGCAATTTCTTCGTTGTAACCTTCATCAAAGTAACCAAAATCTGCATTGTCATCACCTTCTTCTTCATCTGGTTCAGGAACATTATTGGTAATGCAAATGTTATGCAAAACAGCACAAGCATTTACAATTCTGGAAGCATAGTTAGGAGTGTAATGCAAAACTCTATGTTTTAGGAGGCATCGAAAACGCATCTTAAGAACTCCGTTACATCTTTCAATAGCAGATCGTGTTACTTTGTGGCAACGATTGTATTTTTCTTCCGGTGTATTTGGTTCTGGGTCGTTCTCAAGTGGCGTTAGTAACCAAGGTCGAAGTGGATAACCCGAATCGCCTATGCAAATATAAGAATACTTATAAATAATATATGAAATGTGGATGTTTATAATGAAAGCTGAATTCATACCTAATAGATAAAAATTATTATGACCGTTTTCATGTAGCGTTCTCAATAACGATTGTAAATTTGAGTTTCGCCAAATATAGGCATCATTGGTACTACCAGGATATCTAGCATTTATATTCAAAATTTTTAGTCTCCAGTCGCAAACCTATTGATAATGATTTGTTTATTTATACATTTGAGAATCGTTAAAATTTTTAATAACTACCAGTTGTACATTTATAGAATGGTAATTCTTTCTATTTACGTATATGTTCTCTACTTCTGCATTTGGAGGAAATATTGCTACATGTGTGCGGTCAATTAGCCCTACTACTCCGGGAAACTGGAAACTTTGATAAAACCTGCAACATTTCTTGTACAGGAATTGGCTACTTATTAATAATTTTAATAATTAATTTTTATTCAAAAACTTACTGATTTCTTATAACTTCCAGTTCCGTCATATTTCGAGGAAAATAAATCCATCGGTTAAATATCTCAGGTTTATTTAGAGCATTAACTACTTCTTTAATGGCACGAGAAACAGAAGATTGACTTACAGACATATAAATATTACAGCCTATGTCCATTTGATAGCTCCCACTGGCGAAGAAGCGTAGAGCAACGAGAAACTAAACGTAAATTTTTCTTAATACAAATAAATTATATAAGTTAAGTTACTTGCACACCTTTGTAGTAATATCTAATGCAGAAGTTCTGCTTGGTGCTTGCATAAACGGCTTTATCATATCTATTACATCTCGAGCTAGACTTTTAGTTAGGCGAAACAAACGAATAAATTGTTTTTCTGGTAGCGCGAAAGGATCAGTTCGGAGATTAGACTGTCTACGCATTCCTTCTGCAGCAATTTCGGCCTCTTCCACTACCTCGATCGTAGCTAAGATTGCCAACTCATCAAAATTTGCCATTTTTTGAACGATAATATTTTCAAAGCTGAGACATACTTGTGCGGTTACAACCTCAGAAACAGTTTTTAAATGCGATGTGAGTACTTACTTAATCAATAGAAGAATTATAAATTCACGAAAATCTAAAACCTGAATAAATAAAATTCAGATATTATGACTTATATTTAATTATAAATATTCTTAATCATCATAGAAACTAAACATATCATTACTAAAACAAACAAGATTTAGTCGAAATGTCATGCTGTGATCGCACACGATCACCACACGACCAAAATTCTCATGCGTAACTATCACACGATGTAAGTCGTGTGATTCTTATGCGAAAATATTCTCACACGATTGCTCGAGAATACAAATTATTCATTCTCATGCGAAAGTGACGTATTTTCGTATGCGAATCAAGTCGTGTGAGTTCGAGAATAGGGCCCCAGGGGAAGTGCGCTTTCGCCAGTACAAAAAATGAAAGTGATTTTACGGTACATGGCAGATTTGGGCTTCCAGAGCGGTATTGGTGAAGAACTAGGATGTTCACAGCCTTTACATTAACATTAAAGGTTTGTTCGTTTGTCATGCACTAAGCTACACCGAGAAATTAGTGTCAAAAATGGCGTTCGTTTGTCAAGGTATAAGAATACCAATCGTGTTTGTTTGTCCAGTGGCGGGTACACCGGCACCGAAAGTGTCACACCAACCCACACCGTCTTTTTGCCGGTGTAGCTAGTGTACTAAAAAGTGGTGTGGGAATACATAACCAAAAAATACTATTGTCAATCAATTACTGGAAAGAAAAAGGTATTGCAAATTTTATGGACGATGATATCGACAGCAATCTTTTTGTAAATAAGTGCTTTTAACGAAAGATACTGGATTGATCTTCTGAATTACTTATGTTTAATATAGATAACGAAAATCTTACTGATCACACGCGCTACTAACCTGTCAATCTAAAATTGCACTTTGAAATTTCAAAAAATCGTTCGTTTGTTGTCCGTAGGTGTTTCTACACCAGGTAACACCACCTCCACTTTGTAGTTCGAACTACGCAACACTAACTTTTTCGGTGTAGCTTAGTGCATGACAAACGAACAAACCTTAAGATTGCTCATTTCCGGTGGTTTGAGACTTTAAATGATCGTCTGACACCTTTTCGTCACTTGCCATCTTCAAAACTTTGAGTACAAGTACAACTGTCAAAGACGTCTATCTACATAGACTAGAAAAATTTACTGTATCATGCTCGCGAATGCCTACCTTTTATATTTTTTTGCGAGCATTTGCTTGCAAAGATAAGGAAAAGATTATGAATAGGAAATAAAGCAAAACCTTTTCCTTGTGAGTTCTACCTTTTATTTTTACCTTTGAAGGAAATACTTTGTTTTTATAAATACGGCCTAATGGCTATAATGAGATGTTGCAATTGTGAAAAAATAGAAATGGAGCCTTTTTAACTTCAGTATAAAATCGAACTTAAAAATCTTATTATTATTTATTGCGTTTGGCAACTCAACTGGCTGTATATCTAATGCCACATCAATATTTGGTTGTACTGGCGCCTCATCTTGCATTTCCAGAGAAATATTGTGTAATACAAAACAAACCACAATTATAACTAGCGAGTCTTGTACCTTATTTCTTAAGCCTATTGACAAACACGGAAATCTTCGCTTTAGCACGTCAAAGCAACGTTCGATGGTGTTTCTATTCGATATGTGTGCGATAATGTATTCAGCCTGACTAGGAGTCTGGGGGTTAAAATAAGGGGTTAACAAAACGTTTTTTCAGGTGTACCCGTTATCGCCTAATAGGTAAGAATTTTTGTACATGTTATTTTCAAATTAAGTAGTATGTATAGCGGAATCGTTAAAAATCGTGCTATCGTGTACAGATCGAAGCCAGCGAGCGACAATGTTTCTTACCTGAAGGTGTGCATCACAGACGACTTGTACATTAATAGAAAAGTATCCTTTTCTATTTCTGTACAATTCGCTTTTTACACCACCGGGAGACTGCACTTTCGCATGGCTACAGTCTATAGCTCCAATGACTCCTGGAAATCTCTTAATTCTAAAGATATCACGCTTGCAGTTTTGTCTAGTTCTTCTTCTGTTGTTGGCATTTTTAGGTAATGGTCTTTCAACATTGCAATTGTACTGAAACATGTTTTATGATTCGGTGTACGGTTGCTTTACTAACATTAATGGTATCAAATTATAAATACAGTAGAATCCGCTTAATGTGATCACTTTGGGCCAAGAACATTTTGATAACATTAACCGACTGATAGCAATAAGGGAATTTTAGAAAAAACCGAATTTTAGACACGAAAAATTAGAGAATCTTAATTTGCAGTGATTTTATTGCATAGCTAATTTTACATAATATGTATTACACATTAGTAGTTGTACATTACATTACTTTACATTCATAGAAGAAAATAGTCTAACGTTGATTGCTTGTTACAAGTGAGAAATTTGTTAATAAAATTTTCATATTTAGTAAAGTTTTGAAAATCCTCTTCGTCACCTTTATAGATTACACCTTTACGTGAAACGTTCAATGCATTTCGAATTTCCTTGTTAGTTGAGCATTTCATTTCTTCTTCATCATCTTCATCCAAATTTTGAAGAAAACTTCTATTGCTCTTTCGTCATTTGCTTTCATGATTGTTGCGCAAATTTCTTCTTCAGTGTTTGGTTGTGACACTTCCAGTCCACTGTCGATATTTATCCAATCGTCATACTTCTGTTGGGTTAAGTCATTTGGTCGCAGATTTTCTTCAGCACCGACGTTTTCTTCATTTCCATCACTTGCAGCTGTAAATCTTCCGTGCCGAAAACAATTTTTTATCGTTTCCACTGTAACTTTATCCCACGAAAGAGGCGTCTAAAATTCGCCAGAAAATATTTAAATGAATGTCCAGAATTTTGGAATAACGTGCTTTTCTCAGATGAGAGCAAGTTTAACATTTTTGGATCTGATGGAAAGCAAATGGTGTGGAGAAAAGTCAACACACAACTAAAGAAAGAAAATCTTTGTGCCACAGTAAAACATGGTGGCGGAAATGTAATGGTTTGGGGGTGTATGGCCATTATTTCGCAATGTTCTGCGTATTGTTTCAACAGATATGGGCTTCTTGATTATTTCAGACACTTCTGTCCTTAAATTTGAAATAGATTTCTTTGGGTTTTTTTAATTTCCCTCACTAAATGCTGCCCATTATGAGGTGTTAGTATTTTCTTTCTACCTCGCCCAGCTTTATTTTGTCAAGTTCCCTCACTTTTAAATTTATTTACCACATTTTTGATCGTTGAAAATGATCTGCCGACTATTTTTCCAACTTCACGATAAGTTTTTCCTTCACAAACTAGTTTTAAAATTGTTTTTCGTTCAGTAATGTTAGTTTCTCTACGCATTTGATCCATTTTAAATAAATGAACACTAATTACTCATGCAAAAGATGAACTAATGCAGAATTTCGCTGTGCATTTTATTATAACAATACGTAGATAACAAATATCTTAGAAAAAGTACCGTTATGCGGATATCTAATTACTTTTTTTATACTTGTGTCATTAATTTTGTGTAATGCAATTGTTACATATTCCACGTTTGATGTTTAGTTTCTTATTTACGAAATATTTTTTTTTAATTTAACTAGGTTTTCTAGAATTTCAAATCATATTTGAATAATTCTGTAAAAAAAAATTAATGAAAACTTATTAGTTTAGAAAATATACAACGTTTTATCGTTAGGTTTAGTTTGTGTCATCAATTTTGTGAGCCAGTGTATGTTGCGGTATTTAATACCATCATTCAGTTTATAAATGTATTTCCGATAATTAAAAAAAATTATAATTTGTTATGAATAAATTTTACTACATCACATTTGTACAAACAGAATTTATTAATGGTATCGCTTAGTAATGTTTGATATGCCCCAGTAGCATAGAACCTCAATGTAATCAGAACCTGATTCCGTGCATAAATAGATTTATTTCGCCGTGTTTTAGGTTCCAAGATGGCACCAAATCGATGTAGCAAGGACATTACCTAAAATTTATACATTAAAATTTGTAATTCTCTTGTTAATTTCTAACTTATGAATTTATTTTAGCATTACCGTTTCCTTAAATGGAATCTAATTTTAAAATCGATATTGTCATAAATTTGAAATGGATTATTTCTATCTCGAAAAATTCAAGGCCATCAGTAATTTTGAACAAGATCTTCGATTTCTTCATAATCCAATTCAGATAACGAGGAAATAATATTTCCTATTTTATCATAGGATATTATCAGACATCTTGTAGGTAATCGGTTGTTCGCTATTTATTTTTCTGCGAGTTTTTGATTTTACTTTGATAGAACAAAAGTAATTTTTTAAGCTGAACACCCCCACCGCTTAGATTATATTTACACGTAAATAACGGTTTTCTCGCGTTTCATAAACATTTTTTTGCATAGGATTTTGAATGTTTCGGTTTAAATAATATAGCTTATTATAAAAGCTTATTGGCGAAAACCGTAATCCGATATTTTTTTTGTTTTCGATTTATGGCCAAAAGTTCGCTTTTTCGACTTTTCGTTAAATGCCGATATCACGGTTGTTTGTAAAATTATAGAAAAAATATTTACACCTTCAGACGCTTTTTTGATGAAAATAAATTGGGTTAAAGGGATTTAAAATAGACAACTAATTTTTTGGTCAATATTTTTATCGTTAAATGGTCAGTATTTTATAAAATAAATGGTCATTATATAATAATATTTTGGTCAGTATAAATATTTAATATTAAAAATTATACTAGTTAAATAAACTAAAATAAAACAATAAGATAGTTTTAACATTTCGCAGACTTTTCGTCTGCTTCGTCAGAAAATATAAATTTATTGAAACAAAAATGTTACATAGGAACGAAATTTACACATATTGCCATTTAGACGACCTACTAGATAAGAAAATCCTTCTTATAGACTAGGTCGTCATTCAAGGAAAACCTATTGCAAAACCGAAAATAGGAAAACTTGATACCAATAGTTGCTAACTAAGAAGAGGGCTGTAGATGGTACTTAGTCCTTCGATGTCGGTTTTTCTATTCATGCTGTATTTTTCTTTTTTGGTGGCTAGCATTTCGTGTAACAGCCTGTCTTTATAGTTGGTGATGGTATTAATAATTTTAGTGTCTTTAAAATTTGCGTCGTGACCGTCGATAAGTATGTGTTTTGCAATAGCGGTCGAGTCCGGTTTATTGCATCTGATGGTAGATATGTGCCCGCTTAATCTTTTTTGTAACCACTGACTGCTTTGCCCAATGTACACCAAGTTACAATTGTTACATGGAATTTTGTAAATTATGTCAGATTTCTAAATCTATTTTATAGATTTCTCACTAGTTAATAATTTTAAAGTTTATTATAAATATTTAAGTATCAGTTTTAAATAGAATTTTGGTCAGTATAATTTGTTGTTTTGGTCACTATAATTTCTTAATTTGGTCAGTATTATTTGTGATTTTGGTCAGTACAAAAAATAATAAAGTTACAGTAACATTTTCAGCAATGATAAAAATACACATTTTTCATCTTTGATTTTTGAAATTTTCGAAAAGTTTCAATTACTAATTTTTGAGCTAAATCAAGTTATGGTGAAAAATTTTGTTATTTCCATCCAAGTTCTTTGGGATTAATTTTGATTGCTACGTTTTTGGATTTTTCTCCACTTTTTACCGGCTTGTTTAGCACCTTTGGAAAAAATCTGATCTTCTTGGAAGGATAAATTCATCCATTTACATTTTAGCTTGAAAATTGTGTATAGCCCTCCACTAACATCTAGAGGTATGTTTGAAGATTTAAAATCAACATTTGTTCAGTTAGACCTTTTGTTTTTTTAGGGTGTGACTTACGGCTCACTATATTTTGTTTTTAATTCTTGATTACCATTACCAACTTGGTATCCGACCATAACGCAACTTTTTTTATATTTTCGTATATCGTTTCCCGTTTATTTGGTGTCGTATTTCTGGCTGGATTGATATCGAGTAGTCCCATCTGTTTCGCTGAAAACTCCCAGCAAACTTATTCCATTTTGGAAAATCTTCTGTCTAGGCCGACCAGCAAGAAAGAAGACATCGAAAGAGCTAAGATTTTGTTATTTTTTATTGTCTCCCATTTTTAAAATTTAAGAAAAAGTTATTGTCTAGTCATTTATTAATATTTTACTTTTATTTGACCGGTTTCGATAGTTACATCATAGTCTAAAAATTCAAAAATTAATATTAATCGTTTATAAAATAATGTAGTGGACAAAATTTGAACCTTAAAGTTTAAGTAGATAAGGGAATATTGGGGATAATGGAACGCCGGAAATAAAAACAAATAAACTGTTGGTCGACGTTTCGGTCTATTTATTAGACCATCTCAGGACTACAAAAGAAGAAGCGTAATGATGTAATTGTTGTCGGAGGAGAGATACAACATGCTCTCTGTCGAGTGACACATCAACCAGGTCAACATTAGTGTACAAATCAGAATTTTTAAAGAAGTAAAACATGTAAATTAAAATTTCAACACGAAAGTTTCCAAAATAACACACAAATAATGTCAAAAGATAACAAATTTGTCGAAAATATAAAATGTAAACATATCACACCTGACAAATATCACGAAGATATAAAATACAAAATTTCTAGTATGTGATGTACATGGTGTGACTGAAGTCACAGCAAAAAATAATAGTATTCCCCCCAATTGAGCAAATAGGATAATAATATGTTAAGACAATAGTGAGTGTGTGAGACCGTAAACCAACTCAAAAATGACAAATATACAAAGTTAGTACAAAATAACAGGTAATCTTGCAAAATGCCATGTGCAAAAAGGTGTATCGGTAGGACATGAAACAGGTAAGTATAGGTACAAGCCCACATTACAACAAGTTTAAAATATAACAAATTTTAAATTTTCAGAGATGTTCAAAAATATTATAATCTTCATTATATCAAGACACCAAGACCAAAAACCACTGAAAAATAGGAAAAAATATTACAATAACACAGCACGGACAACGCAAAGTGAAGATGCCTACGGGGGCTGGTCTTCTATCTTTCTCTGGTACCCCCTCAGTAGGTCTCTATATCCATTCTTGAGGTATATGTAATCAGTTTGTTTATTGATATTGTCGCTGGCAATGGAAATGTGGGCGGCCTCTAGGAAAACTCTTTTCTGGTAGTTGGACTCACAGTTGAGTATGCTCACGTCATCAAGAGAAAAAGTATGGGAGTTCTCGATCATGTGTTCAGCCAAACCTGTCTTTCTTGTGCCAGTCCTCACGTCATATTGATGTTGTTTTACTCTGTTGAGTAGACGTTGTTTGGTTTGGCCTATATATTTCTTATTGCTACTGCATTTTATGCAGTAGATGACGTTGTTTCTCTGTAGGTTAGGAATCTTATCTTTAGTTTTAGAGAAGAGCAAATTGTTGAGCGAGAAGCGATTCTGGAAAGTTAAGACTAAGTTACTGTTGGTAAGTGCTTCTTTTAAGATACTCTTGATTCTTCTGGCTAACCAAGGATGGAATGTGATTTTACAATAAATTTTGGAGGAATCCTCCAAATATGAGTCCAATACCACCCTTTTAGTTCTCTTTTTGAATAGGGCACTGTCGATAAGTTTTCCCGGAAAAACCATTCTTCAGAAGTTGTACCTTTAATTCGTGTAGTTTCATACCAATATGTTGTTGAGGTACACATGAAATGATTCTGTTCTTCAAGGCCGAAACCACATTCATTTTTTGCTGTAGGGGGTGTACTGAGTTGAAATTCAAAAGTCGGTCGGTGGAACAAGGTTTGTGGTAGATGTCCGTGCTGAGGTTGCCATTCGTGTGTCTGGATACCAGAAGGTCCAGAAAGGGAATCGAGTGGTTAGTTTCTAGTTCGTAGGTGAACTCAAGTAACCTGTCATAGGAGTTGAGGATGGCGAGTTTAAAAGTTTAAAATGTTCTGTGACAATAGGGTATTTGACTAAAATTTAAAAACCTCATGAAATGATGCTTATGTGTATGTAACACATGTGGAATTTTTTTTTTCAACAAATTTTAATCCAAAGCACCAAAAATTAATGTTTACAATTTAAATTAAAAATGCTTAGTTTAAACGTGTGCCTACGTCATACTTCATATTGAAAACTTTTACACCCACATGTCAACAAAAAAATGTGTGATCAAAGTGTGATCATCCATGCTCTCATCGACTGCACGTTTCTGTTCGGTGTAAATGAAGTACGAAAAACCTCATCAAAATGTTCAAGCAGTGGACAAATTTTGTACAGTTTATCGTAGTCGGCCGTGCCCCGTGCAGGCATTTGTAAGTTGTCATTCACATGGAGGTACCTTAGTATTTTGAGAAATCTTTTTTGTGGAAAAATGCTCGATATCCTGGCGTTATGGAAATTTGTATCTTTTGACCAATACTTTCCCAACTGTGGCAAACGGTTGAATCCCATTATGATAAGGATACCAATAAATGCTCTCAATTCTTTTTCTGTCAAATTTAAATTAGTTAACAATTGCGTTGCGTATAGATTTGATTGATTTACAACTATCTGAAAAAAATTTGCCGTAAAAAAAATATTAAAGAAGTCGATTGCATCCTCGGAGTCTATCTGTAAAAAAATATTATTACAAACATGAAGAACATATTAAATAAATAATAACCAACTAACCTGAACGTTTGGTCCCATTACATCTACAAAAAATTGTAATCTATAAAAGTTCTTCGTGGAACTGCCGTTTTTTGCCAAGACGAAAAATCTGATCTCATCCAGCTCTTCTAGTTCGTCCTCACTTTCCCTTTCCACCAATAGAGTTTGTAAGAGTTGTGGTTCTTCTCGTTGATAAGTTTCGTCGGCAGAATCATCAGAATACAAATCATCATCGGCGATTGGTTCTTGTTTAGATGTCGTGGGATAGTTTCTTCGTCTCCTCTTTGATAGATGCACTGTCGCTTCTATGGGAGAAGGAAACGACAATCTTGATGATTTTGATCTTGTAGACGAAAAAGATTTGCTACGATCCTCAACAATCGCATCATCCGCCTCGAAATCACCATCTATGTCAGAATTTTCTGCTTGCTCGTCTGTTATTTCCATTAACTTGTTCAGCAGTTCCTCCTCGATGAAAGCGTTTATATCTATATTGGCCATAGTATTGTGATCTAACAAAATTCAGTCATAAATATATATTCGACAATAAATCAATCTATAATAATTACACTTACCTGTATTTATGGTTGGAGAGTAACGACTGACTACTTTGCTTGACTATATTATTTACTACAGTAAGCGAAATTCGATTAGTCACTCTGTATGATTAAAGAATAATTCCGCATATTATGTGTAATATAATAAGTAAATAAGAAAATTATTGTGCATAGGTAAACACGTAATGATGTTACTGCATTTACAGAAAAAAATTCGTGGTTTAAAACTATTACTGGTTTTATAGAATACTTTGTTACGTGAACTGCAGTAAATTGTGTTATTATTGTGCGAAATTCTATTAGAGCCAAGTATATTATTTTTGATCATAACTAAATAATATTTAAAAATTATTTCTAATAAAGGTAAGGGCAGCTTATTGTCTTCATATAAAACTAATAACATAACATTTTTAATCAAAAAAAGCAACATGGGACGTGGTAAAAGTTTATCAAATGAAGAAATTGCTAAAATAAAAGTATTGAGGGAAAGAAATGTATCCATTAGAAGCATAGCAAAACAAATAAAAAGATTACATTATAAATTATTGCAAATTTGGCGTAAATTATGGTAAAAACAAAAAATTTGACCAAAATTAAATTAAAAATTTAAAAAACCCCCAACGCAAAAAATAAAAACAAAACAAAATAGTCCACAAAAAAAAAACAAAAAAGAAAAGCAAACATTGAAAAAGTTAAAAATAATACCTATCGTTGAAAAGAAAACATTTAAAAAGTCAAAAATAATACCTATCGCTGAGCCATCAAATTCGATGCACGATAAGCTTAAAATATTTGTCATAGTTTGTTATTGTTTAGGTTTTTATGACATAGCTACACAGCGCATGAATATAATTATTATTTGAGAAGTCGAGTTTTCAAAGAAACAATAAAGAAACTAAGAACGGCACGTGAAAGCCATTTAAAAAAGTTGATCGAATAATTATTTCACTTATTGTAGTAGATACGCACAATTTTGGTGCAGTAGTTCCATTTGAATAATCATAGGCGCAACATCTTTGTAGTACTTTTATTTTATACTTTTAAATAGCTAGTAGTGTTCATCTTCTTCATTTACTTACATTAATAAAGTTACCTTATAATTATTCGACTGCATTTTGATTCCAATTTAGAATTGGATCTTATAATTTTCAATAATAATTTATTAGTTATATAAAATTTTACATTAATAATAATAAACAAGAAATACATTTTTTTAAAACAGTTTTTATTAGTTACTAACAATGAATTTTGAATATTACAATAAATTATGAATTATAAATAACAACAATAACAGAATTGACTTATTAACATATTCTTATCATATAAACATTAACTTAAGTAAGATTGAAAAATTCGTCCATGCACGCCCCTGTAGGCATCGAACCTAGCACTGAATCGAAATATCCTCTTTGAATGCACAAACTGATTTATTGAAATAAGAAACTCTTTGCACGTCTGTCCTTCGACACATCGATTAGAAGACGACCAATCCAAGCGACGAAAGCCTTTGCATCACTACTCCAAGGCCCAAGGTCTCTACCACGAAAGCTGAGAAATTATAATGGCCTTTTATATCGGTGAATGTTACGCGACTGGTACTTGGATCTTCAGAGTGTAATTCCTGAGCAATAGGTTCATCTTCATCAATTTGTTGATTATTTATGCTATAAATAATATTAACAATAATGGGGCTTAAACTAGTACTAGTTTTCATCAACTTGAAATATTTTTTGAATTTGCCTTTTTTATATTCTGTAAAGAATCTTCTTTAATATATTAAATAATACAGTAATGAAAAACATTTATTTGCTTAGACGCTTATACAATTTATGGATTCTAGACTCGATTGAATTTGAATAATGTTTTAAAATAAAATGTACCGTTGTCATTAGGTATTACACAATGTAGTTGCCGAGTTCATTTTATAGTTATCGTTTTTTAAATCGATCATCCAATGCTTCAGTATCATCATTATAATATTTTAACGACGAATATTTCGCTTCAATATTTTGAAGATTATTTAGTTACGATGCCCATTGATATAATTTCACTAATGTGGTTTTGTGCTGATCTACTGGTAACTGTAAACTAGCCCTTGCAATCATCCTTTTTACTGTTCCACCAATGCCATCACAAGGTCCTTTGCCACATGCAGTAGCAAAGAAATGCCATTCTGCTCTAATCTCAAAATCATCTTTATGGTAATAACCATAATAATGAACTGCTGCGGTGCACCATCAGAAAAGTAATACATTTTATCAGGATTGCTATTAATACTTTTTATGAAATCAAATATAATTTTGAAAAAACATACACTGCAAATGAATCGTGATTATTAAAATCTGATATTATGACTAGACTTCTATGAAATAATTGGTTGTTTTCTTTGAATTAAATTACTACTGGATAAATAGTAGACGAATTGTTATTCCAATGGAAACCTCAAGCAGCACGACAAATGCATAATTCTCCACAAAATGATAAACAACAAGAAATTATCTATCTTTTAATGACATCTTCGAGGACTTGATAAAACTGGCTTCGGGGCCGGTCGATGTTTTAAGAGCTCGAATTTCGCCGAAATTTTTGCACTGGGTGGTAGGTAATGGTCTATATAGAAGATATAAATAATAAAATTTGCGGATGGTCCAGTAGTTTTTCCAAAAATAACGAAAATCCTGGATCCGAGATTGCCGTGTTTGTGCATGTCAAAACCGACTCTTCGCCAACTCTCGCTCGGCTCCGCCTCGCTTCGAGCGCTCCGAGCCGTTTCGACAAGCACTAAAAAAACTAAAAACATCTCCCGTAGGGCACGGGCCTCGAATAAATGACGAAATTCGAAGGCTGGGATCCTAGATTAACCAATGTCAGGGGCAGTGAAAACCTACCCTCCGCTCGCCCTTCGGGCGGCTCCGGGCGGTTTTCTCAACCCCTGTGTAAATTGTTACAAACGCCGTTTTGCAAATTCACTCGAAAATGCAGTAACTAGAACGATGTTATCACTCCAACGGCATGGACTTGACTGAACACGCTCTATCCCCACCTAAATTTGCATTGCCACGACATAGGAAGAGCACACGTGCCGGCAACAGAATGACTTTTTCAAGCTAACATGAAGGTAAACTTGTAAAATTTACATCAAAAAGTCGATTTTCAAAATTAAATTGTGAAGTAACCGTTGGGCCGATTTTATTCATCCTCACCTCATAAGAAAGCTAAAATTGTGCTCTTTTAGAATATTTAATGCATTTCTATCGTACTTTTGAAGGGAGAGCTCTTAAAAGATCGACAGTAACCCTGGCTTCTTCTTAACCAATAAATTCAGTGTCAACAGGTCTTCACAAAATCGTTCAATAAAATCTTCAGAGAAACAGGTCACTTGTACGTGGTTTTGATATTCAATATTTGTACGTTAAGGTTCGAATTTAAGTTCATTAACTTCTCATCTCGCAAGGCCTTTAAAGCACTACACTGATTGTTTTAATTTAATTATGTGTGATAATCATTCAATAGAATGTTATCTTGGAACATGAAAAGCTTGCCCAGTAGTAAATGCACTAAGTGATATTCCGTGTAATATTTTTGATCAAAATGAAATTTATTATTTGAAATTCAATTTTTTCTTCAGGATAATTTTCACGATACTTTTGATATAATTTTTTTAAGTTCAAAAGAATCAAACGCTTTTGTAAATGTTCCCGTTTACCATCATCATTCTGTCGAAAAACAACGTTTGTATAAAATAGAAAGAAAAGTTTACAAGCAACTTGAAATAATCTGAAAAACTACCTAATTTAGACTCAGGTTTCGAAAGCAAACCTTTTGTTTCAGCCAGATTTTTTGTAAAATTTACCATATGTCTTGACGCATTCATAAATTCAGAGACTTACTTCCTCACACTCCATTCCGTAGGCAACATTGTCAGAATTTGTCTTTTCTCTGATCTTGTTCTATCGTCGTGGTCAAATTTACTTTCCAATCGCTCTAGTAGGTTCAAATAAGGTCTATCACAGTACTCTAAATTTGTCGGAGCATTACACTCAAGGCAAAATGTATTTTTCAGATTTTCGAACTTAACGAGTTTTCAAGTTCATAACGATTTTGAGAACTTTTTGCGTTTAATTCTTTGATCATTTTTGTTGTTCTATATGCCGACAATTAACGCACAGGTAATGAAAATGACTTAACCCAAACTGGAGCTAAATATCATCACAGGCTAATCGTATACTTCTTTTAATTTTATGTCGATCTAAATTAAACGGGTTACAGCAACGCTCAAAATGTTCAGTTCTTTCCATCTCAGTAAGATGAAAGATAAACAAGACAAATGAGTAATCTCCAATTTACTTCACACTTTAAATTATCACCAGTGAAATAAGAGTGAAAAAAATAAAGTAAAAAACAAGTTTTATAAAAAAAGCTTTATTGAATGAAGACAAATGAAAATTCTTCCTTCTATGTGTGCTCTTGCTTGGAACCGAATAGAGTATAAGTTTCTTGTAATATAATTTTCTTTTCAAACTTTAAAGCTTTGGTGGTGCTTCACATATTATACGATAACTTTCGCCGAAGTTGATATCTACTAAGTATACGTTTTTCTTCCTTATAGAAAAGTCTATGAAAGGCACCACCAAAGCTTTAAAGTTTGAAAAGAAAATTATATTACAAGAAACTTATACTCTATTCGGTTCCAAGCAAGAGCACACATAGAAGGAAGAATTTTCATTTGTCTTCATTCAATAAAGCTTTTTTTATAAAACTTGTTTTTTACTTTATTTTTATTTTGTGGTTTTTAAGTTTTATTACAATCATTAATTAAAATTATTAACTCGTGAAACTCAGCGCCGAAATATTAAAGACATATCTGACATTAACTTGACACTTGAACTAAGTCAATTAATTTTGACACATGCTTACTTGATTTCGCGGCAGATAGATTTGTGTCAAAATTTGTATAGAAAATGTGAGAATAAAGATAAGAGAACCAACATTGAAAAGGTGAACTAACCAATTTTGTGCGATATTAGTTTTTTGAGTATTTTTCCGGTTCCTTTTCAAGTATTTTTTCTGGCCAACCTACCATCAAGCTGAATAATTAGTGAAACATCGTAGTGCTAATCAGTGACTGTCCGCTTGTTATTCTTTTCCTTTTACCTGATATTGATTCCTATCCGAAGATAGAGGAGGATCAAGAAGATTGTTCTGGTAAGTCACTATTATATGTATTAAACATGGTTAACAGAACCTCGAATACAGTCCGCTTTAATTACCTCACCAACAGTATTATTTAGCGCGAGATTTTGCCCAAACAGTTATAGAATATTTTATCATCTAGATCAAAATAACTAATTATTTGTAAAAAAATTTGTGTTAAAATGTGTATAAACAGCAAAACTTTAATTAGTACACTTATACAACATTTCGTACACGTATAGTACACGTATAGTACACGTAGTTGAAACGGCATATAATAATTGGCGCGTGTATGTGAAAAGTGGTATACGTCTATTGGGATCCGTCAATCGTATGATTTTTAAAGTGATAAATAATGATAAATATAAGTGCAATATGTGACAATTTGAATGATAGTATCAAGAATTGCAAAAGATTCAATTCCAGTGAACGTACTCAACTTTGCATCGGAATAACAAAATGAATAACATTTTGTTCAAGAAAAAGGATTTCGACTTGAACCTCAGCATCTTGCACCGATCGTCTACAATTATAGGCTGACATACTAGTCCATCATCACCAGCTATCTCAAAATTTTTAACAGTTGCCATCTCCAATTCTTCAACAATAGTCATCTCCAAAACTTCACTAGTATCCATCTCCATAACTCCATCAATTGAAATTTCTAAAACTTAATCCTTATTATCTAACAAAACATTTTGGTGTAAGTTTCCTTTCAAAACTCAAGTATCTATTTCTTTCCTAGTATTTTTAGTGTGTGGTAGGTTAAGGGAAAGAACTGGAGTAGTCTTAAGACGTCTTCTTTTCACCGCTTCATCTATCAAAAATATATCAGAACCCGGCATGCGAATAATTTATTTTTTCTTTCAGTGCATGAAATCAACTTACTACTTGGTAATATGTAATAGTCTTTACGAAAATGAAGTGAGCACACTTTCATTCCAGATTTCCAGAGTTGACTTTTTTAATTTTTAAGATATTTATCCAAACTTTAAATTGACCTTTTCGCGCTGTTTGTCCAAATAAATTTTTGGAGCAAACGAAACGATTCGTTTTCATGGGAAAGTAGTGGAAACGTATATTCATCTCTTTATTAGAAGCGCTTACACAACCTTCTACTGTACAAACCATTGTACAAACTAACTTCTTTTTAGATTTTGATGCGGAGAAAACGTTGCAGACTCCATTTTCAGTAATGCAAGTATGCAATAAATTGTTTTTGATATTTTAATTAGTAGAAACTAAAGAATTCACAACGAAGTCACTATTATACACATGTTTATTTTTCCCTTAATCTAATAACATATTTTACCACCAGATGTCATATGCTCATTTGACGGATCCCAATAAACCGAGTTTCGAGAAAATCAGCGTTAAATACAAAAATTTTAATTTGCCTCGCAAATTTATAGTTGGGTAAATATATTTTGACACTTTTTTTTTATAGCTAAATAATTAGGGGATGTTTTAATGAGTCACATGTAAATATTAATTAGTTCAAGAATTAGGGGGAAAAAGATACTTATACCAGTTTTCACAAAATTACTGAAAATATTCTATTTTATATCGTTTTTCACAAAAGAAATTAGGAAAGAAAGGAGCATAATATGCTTTTAAGGGTTTTATATTTTTAATAAGTAGGTAGGTATATAAAAAAGAGACAAAATATATCTCAAGTAATTTAAATAAAAAAACAATAATAAAATATTAATAAACAAAAAATAATACAAAATAATTAATCCTTAATCTTCTTTGTTTTATTTTTCTTAATCATCACTTTCATCCTCAGAATCGGTGTCAGGTCGGGTATTTCGCAAGTTTTCTTTGGCCAATAAATTCTTATAGAATTCATGAAAAGTGTCATCTACATAACAAAGTAGTTCCAAAAGGTTTGATTTTTTCGGTGGTTATGAGGTCGAAGATTTATACGACAATGGAATTTTTATACTTTTTGCCACAACGAACCTTTTCGCAAGAAATTCAAATTTTTAAATGGTGCATTGCCATCAAGGCATGTCTTGTATTGTACTATGTCAGGCTCTTGAGAATACCTTAACCATTTAATGCCTTTCCAATAAAGTTTCTCACCTTCAGTATTAACTTTTCGTTGTTGGAATAATCCTTTAAACATTGAAAATTGACCATAATATCTATTCTGCAAAGAGGTGTTTTTTAAATTGGGTGGCTTCCCTCTTCTTAAGAAGCTCAAAAGTTGAAATTCGCAGGTTAAGGATTCTTTATAGTGTATCACACCCTTTTCTTTATATTGCAACCATTGGACTGAATGCCATTTGAATAGAATGCCAGTATTGTTCTTCTTTCGACATACTAATACTGATTTCAGTAAGGCAGCAAAATCGAAAAAGTCTTCACGACGCATTTGTCTGAATAATAGGTTAGTTCCAATACAGTTTCAGGTAAGCTTTTCAAATGATGGTATAAACACGACGCAATTTCGTTTGCTCCTCGGGCAGCCAGCGCTTCATGCCACATATAATTAGTTGAACTCCCTGTTGCATTATCATGAATAGTTAAATTATACGTCCATAATTGCCTTTTATAGAAAGCAACGGACGATCCAATGTAAGGTGTCGGTAGACACTGCTGAAGATCAAAACTAAAGCATCGTTTTGAAAAATCGACCTTAGCTTCCTCTTTATCCTTCTTCTTAGATTCATAAGCTGCATTGGCCAGATCTTGGTGGATTCTGAGATTTTCTTCTGATCGTATTCTACTCTCTTCGTCACCAGTTTCCTCTCCAACTTTTATTTGCATATTTAAAATGTCGCATTTATAACAAGTATCAACATTTCGTTTCTTAAAACATAATTTCAGATGATGAAATTCTCTCTCATAAATGGTCCTACCAACTGGTGTGATGTTTTCCATTTTGTATAAATCATACATAATTCGTAAATTTAAATTAGTTGAAAGATATTTCTCATCATTAGTTCTTCTTGTATAGTGGCTTTCATACGCAGGGAAGGATTTAAGATGTGCGTGTACTGCTTCCAGTTCTTGTTCACTCTTCTTATTTTCGCTAGATATCTTACCGCGTTGATCACCCACAGTTTTTCCAGACGTACTCAAAGATTTATTTTTAACAACGTTGCTTATAAACTTAGAAGTTTCATCCAGGGTTTTACAAAAGCAATCTTTACAGACTGAGATTCTAGTTCCGTTCACCTCGAAAAAGTATTCAAATGTTACTTCTCTTATTTTTGTGCAATCGGCCTTTCTTTTGCGGGTAACTACTGTATCTCTGAGATTTATAAGATTAGCTACAAAAGCCACTCTTTTATCGTGCGAACCAAGAGACCAATACTCTTCAAACAATTTCTTTCTTAAAGTTTCATCCAACCAAGAATCACATTTTTTTCTGCACTGCTTTAAAGGTTTAATTTCTCTACCATGTACAAAGTTTCCTGTTGCACCCACATAACTTTTTCCAGACTGACGATTCCATGTTCTCTCCTTTCTAATACGTCTTGACCACTTCTTTGCCACGTTTTGGTCTTGTTGTATATGTTCATTAGCGACTTGCTCTGGTTCACTACTATTGATTTCGTTAAATTCTTGGGGCTCTGTTTGCATTTGCGATGTATTCTGCTTTTTTTGGATCGGTGAATGACAAGTAATATTATCATTATTACTGTCATTATCTTCTTGCACATAAGATTTAGCCACACTCTCGTTCATATATAAGAAACTTTTGTGGTTCATGCTGATCAAACTTAGATTATATTTTAACAATATCGATATCTCTTTTCTTTGGAATGTTAGTTTAATACTTTTTACTTATTACAAAAACAATAATAACAAATGCTGTAACTAAGACGTAACGACAAACAAGCCTGCTAATATTTAAAAAAATGAATCGGTTATACATTCCCGGAGATATGATGTCATTTTCATTTTTTTTTATTTATTTTATTGTGGTAGTCCTGGCAAAGATTTCTCTGCCAAAACCTTATTTTCACCACTAGAGCCTACAAGACACACGTCCAAAAAGTTTGAATGCCATCGACGTAGAAATGCCGAAAAAAATCGAGGGACAAGGACTTTTTTTAAGTATTCGCAAAAAAAATTAATTATTTTTTTCATATTAAATTCCTGATTTTTATCAAAGGGTTCCATATGCGGTGAAGTCCTTTGAGGGCAATGTTCCTACATACCAAATTTGGTTGAGATCCCTTCAATACTTCATGGGTTATTTACTTTTGAAGTTTTAATTTTGACAGCTTGTAATTTTTGACAGATGACAGATAGAAAGTTAATTTCACCCATTCTTGATAAAGCTTTTCAAGGTCTTTAAAATAACCTATCACAAGACAAAATCGCTTTTAAAAATCTTGTATCATTTTCTTGTAGTGGCACTCCTGATTGACAGATCGCGACGAAAACCTTATTTTCACTTTTCTACCGTAAACCCTACCACTATACCAAATTTGGTCCTGATAGGTTGGATGGTTCACGAATAAATCGAGGGACAAAATCTGGCGACCGACAGACCGACACAGAAATTTATTTTTTATTTTTTGCAGATCTTGACGTTTCTGGACACGGTGATCTCGAAAATGTAAAAAAAAAAAATTGAAATTTTTTTTCGATTACCATACCTCCAATTTTTTAATTGATTGGAGGTAATAAAAACAAAATTTCAAGTGTTGGGTAACTAGACGCGGAAAAAAATCTTTTAAATTTGATATTCTATTTTTATTCTTATCCGTTATAATGGGAAGCACGAAATTAGAAAAAATCAATTTCGCATGTTATTTCGCTATACAGGGGCTGCTAAAATTATTAATACACACCTATATTTGCAATGTAAATTACACTTTTTAAAGACCTTTTTGTTCATATAAAAATCGCTTTTACAGCAATACTTGTTTAACATTTTTTGTTACAGATTTCATTCTCTTTATTTCTGTTTATGTACATTTTTGTATATCGTAGCACTGTTTCTGAGTTACAGTGATTTAAAAAAGTCTCTGTAAAACTTTTAATAAAATGCACATCAGAGTAATTAATTTTATTTCAATTTTAACTTCTTTAAGTGACTGTGGCTCAGAAGCGATGCAACAAACTAGAAAAATGTGTATAAACAAAAATAAAGAGAATGAAATCTTCAGCAAAAAATATCAAACAAGTATTGCTGCAAAAGCGATTTTTATATGATAAAAAGGGTCTTCAAAAGGTACAATTTACATTGCTATCATAAGAGTATTAATAATTTCTGGAGCCACTGTATGTTCAGTATTTAGATGGTCACCTGGTATGCAGGGTGTACTCAAGAGCATAAGGCAAGTTATGTCTTTTTTACTTAACGCAAAAAAATTATACGTATCAGTCGCAATGGGAAAAGTCAACTTGTGCCCTTTGTACCAAACGGAATTAAATTGAAGAGTACACGGGAATAACGATCGGGGTCCATTTTTCTAAAAAAAAACTGTTGCAGCCATTTTTTAGCTTGAAACCAAAGCTATCATTTAGTAGAAAAAAAATTAAAAAAAGTTTTAACAGTCCAGCGTAAAAGCGTTTTTAAAATACTTATATTGGTAAGGATGTGTGTGTTTGTAAATCTTAAACCTCAATTTCCGCAAAACTTGACTTTTGTGACTCTGATCGTTATTCCCGTGCACTCTTCAATTGAAGGGCTTATTGCAATATAGTGATAAGCCACATTTCATGGTTTTTGAGATTTTAAGCGCAACTGGTTGTGAAATATAATGACTAGCCACTACCGAAATATTATTGTAATAATATATACGGAAATATTATTAAAATATTATTGTAATATTTATTTATATGGCTTGGCATTATACTTCACAACCTTTAGCGCTTGATATCTCAATAACCATGAAATGTTGCTTATCACTATATTGCAATAAGCCCTTCAATTATATGTAGCAGTCTCAAGGGTATAAGTCAACTTACGCCCTTTATACCGGACGGTATATAATAATTTTTGACTTACTTCCATTAGATTATTCGATTATCATCATACTGTTAAAAAATATTTGACTTTATTCCGTTATACCAGTCAAAAGAGCATTCTAAATAGATTTAATTTCAACAATAAATTTTTTTTTTTAATTTGTGACTTAACCCCTTATACCCAACTGCAGAGATATACTATTATACACCTCGTAAAAACCTGAAATAAAGTTTTTTTTGACTTATATCACTTTGCACTAAATGCGGATGATCACTTTAAAAACGCCTCCACTATAATCTCAAATTCGGTATTTTAAAACTCAGTGGGGCAAGTTCTACAAGCAAATTATCGGAAAATGGTAAACGTTTGCAAGGTATGTTGCAGGAGCAGTTTCGTTCTGATTCTAATATGGCTGATTGCGAGGCTGCATATCGAACGTTTTGATAAAGGTAGAGCCAGGGGTTACTGGCAATACCCTTAACTAGCTCAGTAATGGGAAATATAAAATTAACAACATCCAACAATTATAAAAGAGAAGCACAGATTGGCGAGTTATCGATGCGATAACAAAAAAAAATTTGAGGGATATAAATGCCCTATGCGTCACCCAATCACGAACGGCGGCGTAAAAAAAAGAACTCACACAATAAGGTATAACAATACGCTCTGAATATATCTAACGATAAAAATTTGGACGACACAAACACTTATCTTACAAAATGCCCTTGTTGGTTCTTGATAGCAAATGGTGACCAAAGTGATAAGAATTGGATTTATATATTAATTACTTGTACTGCTAACGATCAAGGGGTAGGAGGAAGACCCTAAAACAATTGGTTTAAAAAAACAGAAAATTATGCGAATGACAATTCTACCTCGTAGATGTTAAGAGGGTCAATTTCCTGGATTCCGTTTCAAAAAATAATGGTAATAACGTGAATTCGTAGCTAAAAGAAAAATTACAACAATAGTCTGTATTACAACATTCAGAATTGGTACTTACAAAGAAGCCGAATAAAAATCCTTCAAAGGAGATAAGACCTAATGTCTTCGCAAACGGCAAAAATCTCTAACTATGAGTGCAATGAATTATCCCAAAAATATTCGGAAGGAATACGAACAATTCCTACCATCGTATTATTTCCTTCGAATATGTCCGCAGTACATAAACTTGGTGGTAATCCCTGTTCAATCTCTAGTTTTCTGCACTCTAGCTTTTATATATTTGAATTTCCAACAGTTTAATCTGGAGATTCACTTTCTTGTCAAGTACATAAAGTTTGTCTGTAAAACAATAAGCTGTAATAGAGTGCTTTACAATCTACTAACAATTCGCTGTAGTATAGAAAAGACAAATAGAAAATGGGCTTGTGACAACAGTGAATTGTAAATACCTATTGATTTTTATATTTATATTTTTATATTTTTTTATTTTGGTGGACGTGAGGTGGCTGTGATTTTACAAGCTTCAGTTTCTGAATCAGCGGCTGTTGGATTTTCGTCCAGACAATTTCTTCGATTAACGATTTCGTGACATCAAGTGCCATGTTAGCCGGCGATTCTTTACCAATTATGTCGATTACTTCGTTTGTCGACATCGGTCAGGATTTTGTATGTCCCTCCTCTGGAACTTGTTGTATTCGCGTTATCTATTTTCTTCTATTACTTTCCACAAATAAATTTTTTTTCAAAAATGGACATAATTATTTTAAACTTCAATTGTTACATTTGAGCTGAGATTTCAATCTTAAATTAAACTAAATTACTGTAAAACTTCTTGGGATATTGGACCCAGTTACTTACAGTAGCTAATTTCCGTACATTTGGCTACCAAACATCTCTTAAATAACTCCAATCTTTATTGAAAGGAATTACTCCAATTGCTTGAGCGCATAAATGTTAATTTCTTTCCAAGCGCGCACTTGATCGTCTTTGGTCAACTTTTCACTAAAAGCACCAAATAAAAGTATTTTCTTCTCTTTAATTTTGGATAAAACACAAATCTTTAATTTTTGGTTATCCGCTTATTTTCCCATTATATCTTTGCTTAATAAACTTATAATTAAACTTAACCAATAAAAGCAATAATTATGAACTTAAATCAATAATAAACTATTATAAAAAATGCTAACACAAAATAATTATTGATGACTTTTAATACATATTTTTGATCAAGTCAACTTGAGAACAGTAACCGGCCTAGCCGCCTCGATTCGATAGCTTGTACTTTTCACTTGTATAAACCAGGTAATACTATTAGTGTAGACATTTTGTTTACGGAACAGAAATTATTAGAGCTAGTAATTTATAACTTGTACTTTTTAACTAATAATATTAGAACAATTATAAAACAGGACTCTGGAGTTTTGGGATTTTGTAATGGAGTGAGGTCATATGGTTTGATGGCATATCCACCAATCTCCAAGTAAATAACTGTTCGGATAATAACCATTCTCAAATTACATTATTAAAGATGAATCGAAGATAATAGTGCTATCGTGCACTGATCCTGCCCATCGAGCCTCAATATTAATTAATTTTAAATTTGCATCGCATATACACTGGCACGTTATAAGAAAAATAACCTTTTCTGTTTCAGTACAATTCTGCACGCTCTCCTCCTATCGACTGGATTTTTACATGCATACAATCCAATGCTTCAATTACGCATGGAAATTGTCTGATTTTCTAAAATCCATGTTGTATCTTCCGCACATGTTCCTGTGTTTTTGGCATAAATATATATTGCAGTCGCAATTGTGCAATAGCATGGGTTACATTTTTTACCATTCTGCTTACTGTTGGATGACTAACATTAATGTGGTCACCCAAAATTTGTTGGAATGTTTCGGATGCATAAAACCTTAATGTAATTTGGACTTGATTCAAAACTGAGATTGCTTTATTTCTTTTTGTTTGTTTTTCCACTTTGAGCCAATTATAAGAATTAATTCACGAACAGTATTTGTAGCAAATCGATATCTTATTCTTATTTTAAATTCATAGTCATTTAAAAACTCGAAAGGATTTCCCTTGTCCCTGATAATTCGCTCACGTGGCATTGCTCTTAAAATTTCTTCCACAAATTCTATATCAGAATCGGAACTCGAAGTATCTATTTCAGTTGATAGTTTGTTTTTTAACACTTTTCGTGTATTACACAAACTCTAGTTTTGAATGCAGATACTTCAACTTCAAAATATTTCATACGAAAAACAATGCAATATGTCATTTCAACGCTCCGTAATGTCCATTACGACTCAAAAATCTGTCGTTATTATTACGGTTGATTTAAAGTGAGATGTTACATTATAATCGTTTGTGAATACCAAATATCACTATTTAACGTTACACACCGTTAAATTCGGTTACGGACGTTTGTGGATACGGGTAAGAACTGTGTAATAAGTGTATATTGTCGTGGTACGTCTGTGTACAAAGATGGTGTGCCAGGGTGAAATTTTGTAAATGGGAATATTGTTGAAAAGTTCTTGATAATATAAAAATTAAAAAGTGATTTTTGGTGAAAGGAAATTTTATTTGAAATTAAAATTTGGATTAAGGTGATTTTCAAGAAAGCATTTAGTTTGGTTTTCAAGGAACGAAAAGTATAACGATATCGGTGCAGATGGGTGCGCTTATCGTTTTATAAATTTAACGTTCCCATTTTAAAAATTAAAACTAACCGGGCAAAATTTTAAAAGGCGTATTGTGTTTTGGGTAAAAGCAAAATAATAAAAATTTGAAGCCAGAAATATCACGTCAATATAGTTCGGGTTGCACTAGGACTGTAACAAACACAGCTAATCGGTACGATTCTGATTTGACATAACAACCTTGTTATGATAACCATTTAGTTATTTTGTAAGGATATGGCTATTTCAGCCGAATTGCTATTCTGATTTTGAAGACATAACCATGAGGGCGTGGGCGTGGACTTAAGGTGGCAAATGCCAATGTTATTTGGCCATAAGAATGAACGACGATTAGAAACAGAGTACAGATAACGTATGGTGCTGAAATTTGGACATAATATTATATGAACATTTTTCAATAATACAGAGTAATTAGAGGTAAAAATTCATTTATAGTTAATGAACAAATAAATAAAGAAAACAGGTCTGCCTGTATCGTAATCGTTCGGTAGACCCGTTTTCTTTATTTATTTGTTCATTAACCACCTGAATTAGAGGTACTTAATAGAGATGGTAAACGCATAATACTTACGGTGGTTTATTGAACTAATGATTTTATTTAGATTATGCTAACGACTTTTTAACACAAGGACGCACAATCCGAAGGACACTAATTAATTCATTAGAATAACTATTTAAATTTACAATTTATTAATATAAAATTAGCAATTACGAGTTTTTTTTAATCGCCTCAGCATAGTTGCTTATGGCACAAGCCAATGTATACATACTCAGGAAGAGTTGTGTAATGGCTGCATTCAATTCACTCGCAGATTTGCTATACAGCTCTGCAGATTTCTGTAGTTGGCTTTTGTTCGATGTATAACATCTACTTCGTTTTGGGCCTTTCCTGTTGTCTGTTATCTGTAAAAGAAATTAATAATAAAAATAAAAATTTATATCAAAAGTAAGAAAAATACCTCTTACAGGGACACTTTGAGGCAAATGTGTCTCTTCTTGCTCTCCTGCTGCAAGCTCTTCTGCTTCGAACTGTGCAGCTGCATCGTCCCCTGCTACTAGATCCTCATCTGCTTTCAATACATTGACGGCGTCGTTAACAGATTCCTCCGGATCAATTTCAGGAGGCAGCTCATCGCCTGTGTTGGCTAGCCACCCAATAGCCGCCATCAATTTATTTTCCAACTCAGACAAATATCGATGGATATATCCACCTCCACCTGTTTGAGTTCGATTTTTTCGGAAGCTTCGAGCTTTTTTTCGCACTCTAAATTTCCATTCGGAAACGAACTAAAAATTTTAATTTCAATAAGAAATTAAATGGTATCTATCTATAATAATATAGACATAGATATTAATAATAAAATTTTATAAACTTACAGTTCGCCACTGCTTCGCTGTTTTAATTGCACCTCCTGGTTCACTGTTTAATTTTTCTTTTAATTCTTCCCACTTGTCTTCCAACTCATTGGGTTGGGTTGGATGACATTTCCCCGTAGTGAAAATTTTGTTAGATTTTATGAAGTTGACAATAACCTCCATTTTGATGGTGGGTAGTTTTTCAACCCCTTCTTTTTGTGTCAGCCATATCACAACAAACCGCGAACACAAACACAATATACGACACAATTTTAATATATAAATTACAACAAAATTTATCACATTCAAGTGTATTAACACAAGCAGTACTGCACACAACATGTAAACATGTAAACATTTCTTTATGTAGTATGTAAACTGTTTTGTAAATTGAGGTTCTCATCAAACAAACAAAAAATTCCATCCATGATCTGCAACACTCGGTAATTGAAGACGAGGTTGTAAATAATTAAGCCGTATTTTAGCTTGATAATGCGTTCTCAAGCTATGAAACCTTAAAGAATCTTCTGTTGGGAGTAATTTTGTAATAGAAGCAGAAGATGCCAGCAGTCTTCTTATAATATTAATTGACGAAATGTCAGTATTTTTGGAATATGGTTTAATAACAATTTTCTGGATATTTTTGAATATGTCTTCCAAAATTTGATGCATTCCGGCACCGTCTAAACAATCAGAATGATCTAAAATTGTTTTCCATGCTGATTTTTTCCCAATTCCTGAAAATTTACTGGTGGTAACACAACCAGTTAATGTCGTATACTGCTACGTAAAGGATTGAAGTATTTCTTGAAATAAACTACAGTATTAGCACATCGGTATCGTTGCACTAAATTATGCATCTAGAATAACTATACCTTTTTGCAGACAATATATGCACCAAATCCTAGTATCAGCTTCCTATTGATTAGAACTCAATAAATCATCAGCATTTACTTCGAAATTTCCTCTCTATTCTAAAATATTTGTGAAACCTCCACTAGTTGCAAACTGTAAATTTAATTTTTCTGTGGAGTGTTTAATCAGCTGCTCAGATAGAAAATGTGTTAATTGTTTCTTATTAAATTCTGAATGAATAAATAAATTCCATTGTTGTGGAAGTGGAACATCAGTTCTCTCGATTACTCCGTCAATTCATATTTGGGGACCCCCTTTTGTGACGAGTAATATTTTTTATGAAATCTTCTTTGATGTGATCAAATACAACATTGATTCGCATGGCATTGTATTTATTTTTGACTTGGTTACTTTTACCAGTAAAGGGTGAAACAGAATGCAGCGCCGTCGTACGGCGTCAAATGTCACGTCCAAGTTGAAAAGCGTGTAAACAGGTTTGACTGCACACAAAGGACGGCGTCGAGCGTTACGTTACGTAAAAGTTGGTCAACTTTAAACTTTTACGCCGTAAACGCTGCTATTCTAACCTCACATTTAAAGTTTTCTGTAAACTGCGAATCAAAATTTGAATATTTTGAAGGAAAATTACTTCAGTTAATTCGTGAATGCAAATAATAAACGTTGAAAAGGAGGTAAAACACTTCTTATAAAATGTTAAATAAAATTCGAAAGTGACATTTGACGGCGTACATTGTGTTCAAAAAGTTTTTCACGGCGTAGCGTTGCGTTCAGCGCCGTACGACGGCGTTGCATTCTGTTTCACCCTTAAGCCCACGATTTGTCAAATGCAAGTGACCATTTAGGTTAAACGTTCCAATAAAGAAGAAACCAAGCCAAAATTTAATTCTAAACCTTGAAATAGCAAATTTTCAATGATTCAGAAAAACTAATTCCCGATGCACTTTTCATGACCGGTGCTGTACAATACAAATTTGGAGTGGGAAATTGTGATTTTGTAGTGAGCGCATTAAAAATTTTAAATGTTACTAATAATTTCATATCGTGTTTAATATTAAACGAAAAATTATCATTTTTCACCTAAGCGATTCTCCACATATATGCGCAACTATTATCAAGTACCAAAAAATTTGATTTAGGCTTTCGTTTCGCAAATAGAAGCGTATATAAATAAATATTGTCAAATATTATAAAATTTTTGCCAAGTTCGAACCGAGATAATTGCAATTTAAAATTTGATTTCCCATAAGCGATGACTTAACAAATTTCAGTTTTCAAACATTAAAAAAAAATACATTTCGTACAAAAATGATTTCAAATTATATATCAAAATGATCGTCATTTTATGGGCTTGCTGCTAATAGTATTATCTCATTTTTTTAAATAGCGCCCTTTTGCGCGTGATTATTTTTGATTACCTTCGGATTACGAATATATGCCATCTAACCTTTCATTCCTGCAAGTTTCAGCTTTTAACCCCGACACCCCCACAGAAATCGTTTTTAAGAGTTTTATTTTGAATCGGGCACTCTACTATTAGTTTAAAATATTTAAATGTCGATTTAAAATTTAAAGGCCGCTCGCCTTGTGTTAGTTGATTTCCATTTTATAAATTTGATGAACTTGGTTCAACTGAACGCCCGTTGAACTTAATTGGTACAACCGGCCCTATGTATTATAAAAACCACGAAAGAAACGCCCTGCGTCATTAATAATGAGAATATGAATTAATACGAGAATAGTTAATGAAATCAATGTCTTTTTTATATATTTAAATCCCACCTCATAATTTTCAGTGTTCTACCTGTCAGTCAAATAATATTATAATGTTTAGGTTATAACTAGAAAATATTTATGTAAGTAAAATCTAAATATTTTCAATTTTTTTATTAAATTGATACTCGTATATAGAAACATCTGCATCATTTACATGTATAACAAGTTCGAGTACAGTAACACCTAAATGTAAGTCACGTTCTTACCATTTCTTAATAAGTTGTTCAGTATGACGAACACAATTTGCCCATATTGTTTCGGAACACTGTTCCAGAGCTTCTTCCCACATTGCTATAACCTTCGCATCACTGTAACCTTCCTTAAAATATGTTTATGATAATATAATTGTTTATTTGCAATCGTACTAAAATGTCGATTTTCACATATACAAAGCAGTACTGAAAGTGGCCATTTTTAGTACAGACACGTGACATTTTACTTTTTAGTACAATCACAACGTGACCACTTAATTAGTCACAAATTGTATGTAAAATAATTAATGATTAAAAGCAACGATAACATTAATAGTAGATACAGTTGCTGGTATTATTTAATGATATAATTTCTGGCAAAATAGCTCCGGTTGTAGAACTAGTTCCGCTAGTACCAGCAATATTTATAGATTTTTCAATATTTCCACGAGAGAAAATTTGATTTGAATTTTTTTTTTTTTTTCTAGTGAATTTTCCACATAACTTTCTGCAACTGTTGATGATCTCCATCCCCCGTGGCGTTTAATAGTCGCTAAGTCAGCTCCCGAATCTGCTAAAAAAGATGCAGAAGATCTTCTGAAACAATGGCCCGTGTATGATGAGCAATCTTCTAGTTTTAGATACTCCGCTATTTTTGTTGGTAATTTTCCCATGGTGTGCACGCCAACTGGCTGGGTGGACACTTTGCTCCTTTGTAAAAGATAAAAAAACGACGATGTTGTACATGTGGTGGGCTAAGAGCTACATATTTTCGAAAAATATCTATGTTATTATACAAAGCAGTTTGTTGTGTAGTAATGGTGAAGACTCTGTCCACTTTAGTTTTGGTGTCTGGCACCTTTACTATAATTGCAGATCCCAGATCTTCGATGTTGTCTATTGTCATGGATGATAATTCCTGTCGACGACAAGCTCCGCTAACGCCCATTATTGCAACCACCTATAACAGTGAAAGTCAATTTAATAAGATGTAATGAACTGTATTAATTGATAGTCACCTTTATCATTAGGAAGTCCATAATTATCAGGTGCTTCTACCATGAATTTGTTGATCTGTTCTTTTGTAAATATTTTCGATTTCTTAGATTTAAATCCATCTGAGCAACGTTTTAAAAATGCTATTAATTTTGAGAAATTTTTTATGTTTATATTTTCTTTCACTATTAGAACTGCCTTTATCATAGAATATTTTGACCAAAGGGTAGAGGGTTTGTAGGTTTTGCTCAACTGTGAAAAATAAGCCAAAAGGACGTCTTCGTTAATTTTTGTTGCTTTTTTGAGCACACACCATTTCTTGAATTCGTTGTGAACTCCTTCATACTGAACCCTTAATTTTTCTGGTAACAGATTTAACGTAGCTTGTTTTGCAGCTTCGACGATATCTGGTGGATTATCAATTATAGCATAAACATCATCATCTTCCATTTTATAAATCAATTAATTTAGTGTAAAATTTAGGTACATGTCGCTGCTCCCCCCCAATCGAATTTTTCACTGAAATTGGTGTCAAACGTTTGAGCTTCGTTTGAGCCTAAATGAGCTTCCATTCTCGTCGTTTGAGCTTCAACCGTCGCAAAGCTATTCGCGAAATATTTGGGGGGGGGCGGGGGGCTGTAGACACGATGCCCCCCGCAAGTCAAATTTTAGGGTAAAATTTGTGTCAAACGTTTGAGCTTCGTTTGAGCCTCAATGAGCTACCATTCCCGTCGTTTGAGCCTAAACCGTCGCGGAGTTATTCGCAAAATGTTTGGGGGGGGGGGCTGTGGACATGGTTTTCAATTTTTTGTCCTATTCAAAAAATTTACGTAAATTCGGTGTCAATCGATAGAGCTTTTTATATTCATCGCTGTAATTTAATTATTTTCGAAGCTATCGGTGATTTAATTTTGCTAACCTCCGAACAAGTGGCGTGCGAAACCGGTAATTTTAATGTCGTAAACTATTTATTGTTGAGTGCGTAAACAAATGAATTACACTGCAAAAGTTTTTAGGAAAATCTTATTTATTAATTTAATGATTTTAAACATAGAACGACCCCTTTTTTTTATTTTACCTCACTCTACTGTAGTAAACTTATACAGGGTTAGTCGTAGATAGTTCGGTCAAAAAAATTCTGACAGTAAAATCATGAAGATTTATTGAAAATTTTACTATATCAGTATTATTAGAAGGATCTTTAAAAGCTAAGCAAGTTTTGTAAAATAATAGGTAGGTAATTTTATATTAAGATTCGGGAGGGGGGACATAAATATAAGTGCACTTTAAACGATGGGAGTAGAAGCTCAAACGAAACGCAATCGATTAATTTTGATTTCATAAAAATTTACATAATATACATACTAAAATTTTAACTAAAACTAAATTTGCGTAGTTATAGACCTCGGCTACGCCTCAGTCTATAATTTTCCACGCTCATACCAAAAAGATGCACTTTCAGGAGGTGGTACATAAATAACTATTAGCATTACCCCAAATTAGTTCGATTGGCGGTAATCTCAATACTTCATGGCTATGGCTACTTAATATTTCATCAACTTTGTAATGTTTTTCTTGTTTATTCAATTTCGCAATTCAACTTGAAACAAATTAGGGTCGAATTCAATATTATTTGTATTTAACCATTCTGCGATATATGCTTTTTTCCATGCCGAAGTTGGCATTTCTTCAATGACGGTAGAATGGTAAGGGGCATTGTCCATAATAATAAAAAGTAAAAAACAAGTTTTATAAAAAAAGCTTTATTGAATGAAGACAAATGAAAATTCTTTCTTCTATGTGTGCTCTTGCTTGGAACCGAATAGAGTATAAGTTTCTTGTAACATAATTTTCTTTTCAAACTTTAAAGCTTTGGTGGTGCTTCACATATTATACGATAACTTTCGCCGAAGTTGATATCTACTAAGTATACGTTTTTCTTCCTTATAGAAAAGTCTATGAAAGGCACCACCAAAGCTTTAAAGTTTGAAAAGAAAATTATGTGAAACTCAGCGCCGAAATATTAAAGATATATCTGACATTAACTTGACACTTGAACTAAGTCAATTAATTTTGACACATGCTTACTTGATTTCGCGGCAGATAGATTTGTGTCAAAATAAAATGTGATAATTATGCGGTGGATGATCAGATCGGTTTCAAAATTTGATAGATTAAAATGTCTCGAGATACAAGTCGGTGTTTCAAATTTCAGCTTGTTTGGGTGACTAGAAGTGAATTAAAAAGCAGCCAAAAGATTTTTACCTCCTATATATATACCCGGGTAAGTTAATATAAAGCTTTTAATTAATAATAATCACTTCTTAAACATTTCGAAATTCATCTCACCATGGTAATCTTCTTTTAAAGATTTCGATTCAAACGGTAACGATGCTTTTTCAACAAATCCCGAGCTAAAGCCAGCAATTTACAATAATAAAACGTTTCCCGTTATAACCTTCGGGTTTTCTCACACTATTTATCTTTTCATTGAGCCATAATTTATCAGAATTTCCTTTAGAATAAATCCACGTTTGATCCATAAAAATTACTTTTCTTTGAAATGAAGAATTTAGATTTTTCATATTATGTTTTAAGAAGTGAAGTCTCGCAATAGCAATGCTTCGCTAAACCTAATAAAATTAATAATATTTTGTTGGTAAAAATATATTAAAAAATTATTTTGGAAGAAATTCTGAAGTGGTCGAACATATTATAGTTGTTAGGGCTCGTAGGAACAAATTTGTACCTACGGATTGGTACATTCGTATCAACTTCTTGAACTTCTACACCTAGTGGTACCTCAGAAAATGTCTCAAGTGTATGAAATCCTTAATTTTTGTCCAAGTTGTCCTTTAATTTATTATTGACAATTATTCCCACACTCCCTTGCATCTCCAAAGTTTTAAGTTATAGTATAAATAGTATTTAGTAATTTAAGATTTAATTAACAGAAATATTCCAAGTTCCAAAAAAACATTAAAAAAAGCTCTAATAAGCACTAACATGCGTTTTAAACAAAATCTCGAGAAAAATCTTGTCCGCGGTATCCCTTGAATACGCCCCGCGACCCGTCTTCGTGAGCTAGTTTTGGAACTATTAGCCTAAGCGTATACGAAGACGCAGGCAACACAGTTCAGTACATAGCAGGTTTTTATAACCAATGAATTACTGTATACGCTTGTTAGACTTACGTAATAGTATTTGGTGTGAGACACAATCAAATGCTTTACTCAAATCCATGAAAGATGACAAGTAGTGGCTGCCACCCTCAAAACAATCGACTATTTCATCAACTGGAGTTATCACTGCGTCAGTTGTAGAGTGTTTTGAGCGATACTCAAATTGGAACCTTGTAAACAAACATTTACTCTCAAAGTATTCGTATAGCTGATCCCTCAGAATCTTATCCAAAACCATTGAAAAAAATCGGAAGAAGTACTATCGGTCGGTAGTTATTGGGATCGTTCTTGTCTCCCTTTTTGTGAATGGGAATAATCAAAGCTCTTTTAAATGCGGTTGGAAAGACCGCATCCCGTATATATATGAATTAATTAACTTGGTTAGAGGGACTATAATAATCTCAATAATGGTCTTTAGTACTTCTACTGTAATGCCGTAGTCATCTCTAGTACGGCTATTTCTCAGTGACTGCACCACATCCCTAACAGTCGCTATCGACACCTCAGAAAATCTGAAATAATGAGCATCACCCTCCGGTGGTAATGACCGGCACAAAAGCTGTATACAGTGGCGGCAATATGAAACGCACGGTCTTAAAAATTTAAATAATTAGTATTTTTTTCACATATATCGCATTAATTTGGAACTAATACTTATGTTTCTTAATTGACTAACTATAATTTATACAAAAATTACAAATTCGATAATATATATATAACCACTTATATTCACCCTTGCAATAAATAGCACGTTTTTCAGGGATATTTTTGCTCATCTATAAAAACAAAATATTCGGTAAAAAAAAATTATTTTAATGAAAATTATGTTGGATATTGTTTATTAATCATCTATTGTTGTATTAAAACTTGATAGACCTCGTTGTGACTTTTTGGTAGTCTGCAGACGGCGATGCTTTGACTGCACTAACTTTTTCAGGTAATCATCCCTTAAATTGCTGTCCCATACAAATTTTAATGCCTGTATTAGCTTAGATGCACTCTTTGGAGTATTTTGAACCACGTCCCTTTTTATTATTGTCTACAAACTTTAAATTTGAATCGAAGGTGGCATATACTTGGCCAAATAATTATTTAAATTTCATTATGAATAAAATAATTATTCATCTGAAACAAATGAAGAGCAATCAAATGGATTTTTTTGCATAATTTGTTACTTAAATGTGTTAGAATCATTGCCTGATTAAAAAAATTTGAAATAAAAAATTAGTTACAAAAATAATACTGCCGATGTTTGCACTGTACCAAGGGACATTATTTTGCTGAAATTACAATCCGCCTTTTCTGCGTCAAAATTTAATACCCATGGTTTTTCATTGATTTTTAATATATTGTGGTGAAACAAATTGATTTTTTTTATTTTTGTTAATTTTGTAAATTGATTCATCCTGTAGAAGTTGTTTTTGTTTTTTTTTGAAAAGTTTAGGTTGGTATTTGTAAAAATGTAAAAATTGCTTTTTGATACCGTAAGTCAACGCGTGTGGACGCGTTGATAAACGCACATTATTTTGAGTCCATATTTGGGCTATTTTTGATAAGAAAATAAAAAGTGAAATTGTGATTTCGAGAATTGTGTTTTTTTTTTTTAAGTAATAAGGAACCCACTCCTGAGAGTTTCACCTCCGACGAAATTTGAGCTGGACCGGAGCAAAATAAAGAGAAGAAAAGAAAGTTACTACAAGCAACGTTCCACTACAACTTTTTGGCGCCGCAACGGTTGGGGCTCGAAAAACGTGTGTGGCATTTTATTTTGTGATAAACATTTTTGTAAAATAACCATAAAATTTTTATTGACAAAGGATCTCATGACAATATTAAACGCGTTAGAAGAAATGCGTGAAGATAAGAAAAAAGCGGAAGAAAATGCGGAAGAAAGACAGAAAAGATTAGAGAAAAAATTAGATATGATGGGAAAAGAGGTAAAAAATTACGATAAACGAATAGATAGCGTCGAACCGCAATGGGAAGAGGTCACCGGGTATGAAAACTTGGAGGATCCAGATTTTGAAAGGACGCAGGTGAAGGTCGTGGAGCCCATGAAAGAGGAAGTTGCTGTTTGCACAAAATTTAACGATTCGGTTTTGGAAGCGATGGTGGTGTACCAGATCCAGAACGATCCAACTTTCAAAAATAAGCATGGACACAAGAAAAGAAGACAAAAATATAACCAAAAATTTTATTTTAGAAAACTTGGACAAAAAAAGTCGAAGGTAATTGGACGGCGCACCTACGGTGGTCGGAAGCGATGCCTTCGAATAAGGAAGGAAGAATAAGGAATCACTGGTTGAAATGGGACGATTTAAGGATGATGTTGTGGAATGGCTGCATCTCAAAGCTATTGGCAGACCAGCGAGATGGAGATGGAGGTGTGAGTTTTTGTTTGTTTGATTGGTAAATAAAATTTTAATTGGAACTAGAATTTATTTGTTGACAACTTTGAAATGTTTTATGAACTCGATTTTGATAATTTGATGTATGTAAATAATTATTATTATGAAATGAAAATTAAGGGTTGAAAAAAGTTTAAAAAAAAAATTTTTAAATTGTTTTTGTGTACTATTTGAAGATGTGATGATACCCATGGTTTTTCATTGATTTTTAATATATTGTGGTGAAACAAATTGATTTTTTTTATTTTTGTTAATTTTGTAAATTGATTCATCCTGTAGAAGTTGTTTTTGGTTTTTTTTGAAAAGTTTAGGTTGGTATTTGTAAAAATGTAAAAATTGCTTTTTGATACCGTAAGTCAACGCGTGTGGACGCGTTGATAAACGCACATTATTTTGAGTCCATATTTGGGCTATTTTTGATAAGAAAATAAAAAGTGAAATTGTGATTTCGAGAATTGTGTTTTTTTTTTTTAAGTAATAAGGAACCCACTCCTGAGAGTTTCACCTCCGACGAAATTTGAGCTGGACCGGAGCAAAATAAAGAGAAGAAAAGAAAGTTACTACAAGCAACGTTCCACTACAATATTCATAATGTTTTTTGTGGTATATATAACCTTGTAAAATATTTAGGGATAGTAAGAAATAATTTACAATCATTCATATCCAGAAAATAAAGTTTTTTATTTTCAGGATGATAATGCACTTTGATTTACTGCAAAGACAGTTGGAAATAATTTTGTAACTAATTTTTTATTTTCTAATTTGTTGATCAGGCAATAATTCTAACACATTTAAGTAACGAATTATGCAAAAACATCCAATTGATTGCTCTTCATTTGTTTCAGAAGAATAATTATTTTATTCATAATGAAATTTAAATAATTATTTGGCCAAGTATATGCCACATTTGAGTTGAATTAAGAGTTTGAAGACAATAATAAAAAGGTACGTGATTCAAAATACTCCAAAGAGTGTATCTAAGCTATGAAAGGCATTAAAATTTGTATGGGACAGCAATTTAAGGGTTGACTACCTGGAAAAGTTAGTGCAGTCAAAGCATCGCCGTTTGCAGGCTACCAAAAAGGCACAACGACGTCTATCAAGTTTTAATACAACAATTGATGATTAATAAACAATATCCAATAAAATTTCCATTAAAGTAATTTTTTTACACTGAATATTTTGTTTTTATAGATGAGCAAAAATATCCCTGAAAAACATGCTATTTATTGCAAGGGTGAATATAAGTGGTTATATATATATTATATTATCGAATTTGTAATTTTTGTATAAATTATAGTTAGTCAATTAAGAAACATAAGTATTAGTTCCAAATTATTTCGATATATGTGAAAAAAATACTAATTATTTAAATTTTTAAGACCGTGCGTTTCATATTGCCACTACTGTATGGGCTCAAAACGCACAGCGTGATTGAATCGATAATCTGCTCAGCCACACTGCAGAAGAAAGCATTTAACACCCCCGCATCAATACCGTTATCCGTCGTAATCTCCAGGTCAGCCCGTCTGTAAGAATTAATTAGCTGCCAGATTATTCCAAGTTTATTTCTAGCCTGAGCAATGAGGCGGTCATTTGCTCTCGTTTTAGAATCGACCATTGCTCTTCGACAAGTTTTTTTGTATGATCTCTGCACCTCAAGCAATCTCGGGTCCCCCGAAACGGCACAAATATTGCATATAGCCGCTAAAGTGTCTCTCATAGATCGTATTTCATTAGTGAACCAGTTGTTATCCGCGTTATCAAAATTACTCCCAACCACCAACCCTCCTTTCAGGGAAGCAAGACCCAATAGTTTTCAAAAAAAAGTGAAATTTTTGTCAGCATCAAAATTCGAGCACCCACTCAAATCATAATCAACCAAGCAATTATAAAGGCTGATCTTACCAGTCAATGTCACAGGACGCACCATTTTGTATCTAATTGTAGGCTTTGTAACCGCCTCAACCATGAATCCGATTTCTATACCCACATGATCGGAAAAACCCGCGGTATTAATTGGATTAACATGTTTAACATAAAGATCATCAAAATTAATAAATACATTGTCAATGCAGTTCCACTGCCTAGTGTTAAAGTTTACAACATGATGGAAACCAAATTCCAACATCAGCTCACACAATCATTTTTCGCGTGGATCATAAGATACAAATTTAACATTATAATCGCCCCCCAGGACTATCCTGGAACCTCCAGTATAGAGGCTCTGCCGAGAAGCTCCCGAACACCATCGAGAAAACAAGAGAAGTCCCCGGCTGGAGGCCTATAAACAGATACAATGTGCATTCTAGCTATGTTTAAATATACCGACGCGCACTCAAAATTTCCCTCCACACTCATCTCCGAAAACCCACCTGGCGAAATCTCCAAAAATTCCTCCGTCAAATCCGCAACAACTCCGTGAATCATTTGCGGTCGCGAGTAGCAATCAACTGTCTCAAAACCACTCACCTTCAAAAATTTAAAAGTAAAGTTTTAAATAGTTTAGTTTACTATGGCAAAACGTGAAAGAAGTGAAAATTTTACATCTCACGAACAATGATTATTAATTGATTGTGTAGAATTACACTCAAATATAATTGAAAATAAAAGAACCGATGCAGTTACAACACAGCAGAAAAATAATGCTTAGCAAAGCATTGCAACTGATCTTAATTCACAATTTTCAAACAAAACTCAATCAGTGAAATCGATGAAAATTAAATATGAAGGAATCAAAAGGCAATTAAAGAAAAAAGATGCACAAAGGGAACAAGAAATTTTTACAACTTGCGGAGGAACTAGAGAAATTCCCAAGTATACCGATTACGGGGAGAAATTCATAAAATTGTTGAGTGTTTCTGGATTGCCATCGGTCAACGATTGTGATTTAGGTTTGTCATACAAATATCCATTTTCTGAATAAATTGAACTGAAAATTGGAGCGGAAAATTTAGGTAATTCACAAATTTCAGACGAATTACAAATGCTACAAGGTGTACTTCAGCAGAACACTCTGCTCCATCAGTAGATATACTAGTAGAACCCTCTACCAGTACATCTACTAAATCAGCAGATGTATTAATAGGATCATCTACAACATCTCTCACTGAAAAAGTGGAAGATATTATAGAAAGTGAGATTTTATTATAATTCTTTAATTTAGAAGCTGCCAGCAATTCCACACCGTGGAAACAGCTACGAAAAAAGAGAACTGCAAAGTTAAGAACCCCTCTTAAAAGCAGTTTATATAAGAAAAAACAAGATATAAATTATAAATTTTCTGAAATTGCTGAAACTAGAACTAAATTATTGGACATACAAATGGAAGCCGCACAACTTGCTGTTCAAGTTAAAAAGGCCGAATTGAAAAAATTAAAAGTGGAACAAAATTATATGAAGATAAAATAACACAAAACCAATTGCTGTTTGAAGCAAAAATGGAAAAAATCAAGAAGTCATAGTCATCTACAATCGGCTCAATTTTATATCAAATAAATACTATGTTAAATATTGTCTTAAATTAAGTTGTCTTCACAGCTCTGTTAGTTTTAACATATTTAGTCACGTTTCGTTTCTGTGTAGTTATCAGATATGTTTAAAGAGACCTTTATCTGTTTGAATGGTTTTCTAATTTAAAAATTATATAAAATTTTTGTTTTATTTTTATGTTTGTATTTCTGTTGTTGTAATATAGATAAACTCATAGATATTGTATAATACATACAATGTGTTTTTAATTGTATATTATAATACACTAAAGTGAAGCCAAGTATTCAATTATTTGCCGTTGTGTTACGTTGTTAACATTGCCTCCATTATAAAGGTTGTTATCTAAAAGCATTTATAATTATGTCTTCAACATCTTCGGGCATTGCATCGTTTAGTTCACAAGCAATATTTTGAAGCACGGCTACTGCAACAATAATGTTTTGAGCAAGTTTTATTTTACATCTAATTCCTAAAGATAAAATGGGAAACCTTCTCTCTTCCAAATACCAATTGTTCTTTCTACCACAGTTCTTGTTCTTATCTGATTTGTTAATGGAGTTAATAAATATTGTCGCAAAGGATAACCACTATCACCTAGCAGTATTCCATTGGCCATTTCACCATTTTCAAATTTAAATTTCAGATTTGAATGGTCAAAAATATTGCTATCATGTGCTGAACCTGGCCAATGAGCAACTATATCCATAATTTTATGTTTAGCATTAGAAACTATTTGAATGTTGACTGAAAAATATCCTTTCCGATTTCTAAATAGTTCCGCATTATCTCCACCTATTATAATAAAATTATATTCTAATTAAAAGTTTACTTGGAGATTGGATTCTAATGTGAGTACCGTCGACACAACCAATAACTCTTGGAAATCTAGCAATATTAAGAAATTTTTGCTGTTCGTCTCTTCTGCTATTTACTGCATAGGCGGGTGGCATTCACCCTGTTTATTTGCGTTGATTAAAGAACTGGACACGATGAAAAATAAATGTTTTTATTTTATAACTACTATTTTTACAATTATTATTTATTATTGATCTTGCTTTTTGTTTCTTGATGAACGATTTCTCATTTTTTTATCTTTAAATTCCGAGTTGCCACAACTGTATTTGGTAAATTAAAGTAACTTGCACGTAAACTAGCAATTCCTTGTGTTACTCTGTTTATTATTTTGCCTGCGGTATTTTTATGCACACTCCCGAAATCTCCAATTGTGATATAAAAATCAACACCAAATCAACATCAACAACTGATTCTTGGGTGTAATTGGATTGTTTCTAAAAAATTTTAATCAAAGTTTTGTCAGCAATATTAATTTTACTTTGTTTACCTAGTTGTCGGTGCCAAAAACATATGTTCGATGGATTGTAATAGTTGAATAACAGTTTCCTTAGACAACCGATACCTATTTTTAAATTTTTTGTCATTCCAAATATTAAAATTATCAATTTGCTGGATTCGATTTGAAATATTATAACCTTGATTTGCAGGATTGAATACATTAACTGCTTCGATTTCCTCCAATTCCAACAATTCATCGACTTCAAAAAACTCCATTGAAAAATAATTTAAAAAGTCATTTAGGTATTATGGAAAACTTTGTTAAATATTATATTCAAAATTCATAAACACTTGATAAAAATACTAAAAACGTAATTTTATTTTAAAACTGAAGTAAACAGAATCATATAATAGTTCGTTTTTTGTCCACCAACTTCATCATGCTAATAAATCTCTGCAGTTGGGTATAAAGGGGCTAAGTCAGAAATTAAAATAAAATTTTTATTGTAGAAATGAAATCTATTTAGAATGCTTTTTTGACTGGTATAAAGGAATAAAGTCAAATATTTTTTTAACAGTATGATAATCGAATAATCTTAAGGAAGTAAGTAAAATTAATTTTATACCGTCCGGTATAAAGGGCGTAAGTTGACTTATACCCTTGAGACCGCTACATATAATTTTATTCCGTTTGGTACAAAGGGCACAAGTTGACTTATGACTTTGCGACTGATACGTATAATTTTTTTGCGTTAAGTAAAAAGACATAACTTGACTTATGCTCTTAAGTACACCCTACATACCGGGTGACCGGCCAAATACTGAACATACAGTGGTTCCAGAAATTATTAATACACTCTTATGTTAGCAATGTAAATTGTACCTTTTGAAAATCTTTTTTGTTACATAAAAATCGCTTTTGCAGCAATACTTGTTTGACATTTTTTGCTGAAGATTTCATTCCCTTTATTTTTGTTTATGCACATTTTTCTATTTTGTTGCATCGTTTCTGAGCTACAGTCACTTAAAGAAGTTAAACTTGTAATAAAATTAATTACTCTGATGTAATACAAATATGTCAAGGTAATGATATCGCTTTCGTGTTTATTCCTAAAAATTCTTCACACATTTGTCAGCCCCTTGACGTAGCAGTATTTGGACCAATGAAAAGGGCTTGGACAAAACTTTGACACAATGGAAGATAAAAAACAAAGACGTTTCTACCGAAACCGGAATTTCTTGGGCTTCTAAATCAAATGCTGAAGACATTGGAACCAACATTGGCAGACAATATTAAACATGGATTTGCAAGCTCTGGTATAGTTCCATTAAACCCTGACAGAGTACTGCAAAAAATAATACCCCAAGGTCACCGAATCCAAATAGAAAAGGAAAATCAAGGTGCATTGGTGAATACGCTCAGTGACAACTCCTTATTTAAGGAATGGCGTTAGTTTTTATAAACGTCAACTGTGGACTTTCAATCTTAAGATTTTTGAACTATTGAAAAAAAGTCATCTGATATTTGCTACCTATGGAATGAGACAATATCTGGTTGTGCTGGGCAAGAAATTGGTTCCTGCATTTACCATTATTTGCACGATCTTGCTAAAAATGCAAAAATTCATACAGTGAATGCAAAATAGGAAGGCAAAATAGGAATATTTATTTTTCTACAATTTTACTCAGTATGGTTTACCAGCTGAACGCTCCGGGTAGAGTTTTCCCAATTAACCACACATTTTTTGAATCTGGGCATACTCACATGGAAGCAGATACCTATCATCGTGCTATAGAAAAAACAAAAAGCTGATATTAAGTTAAAACGCGATTGGGCTAATTTAATACGTTTTGTGCAAAGAATCCTCCTTATACAAGTAATAGAACTAGAGCAACCACATTTTTTAGACGTCAAATCTACACATAAAACACATTTTGTACATCGTAAACGGAACAGGTGTTGCTAGTACATTGTTTTTAGTACCGATCAAAACGTCACAGACCGAAATTTCTTCCGCATCATCCACGAAGGGATTATCAGTTTCATCGCAATCCTCTTCGTTCTCAATTTCATGATACGTTTGCTAGAAAATAGTCTCCATTTCTTCCTCTTCATCGCCAGCTTGTAATGGAACTTTCGAGTTATCACAAGTACCGCCACTACAATTCGTGCATATAACAGAGCACTTTAACCCAACCTTTCTGCATCCATAAGCTTTCTGACATTCCTTTTTGCATTTGCAAGAAATAAATTTTAATAGGCTCGCCGGTTGCTCTGTATTTTGTTCATTCCTGTATAATTCTGTGTAATAACTGTATAATTCTGTATAATAACTGTATAATTCAAGGAGGAAGCATTCTCCAGCTTTAGCAATGATCTCTGGATCAGCATTTGGATTTTTGAATACCTGGATAACCTCGTTTAAATCTATATTTTTTTGGAGTAGATTAACAAATTTAATTTCTAATTGATTAAAAATAATGCTGATGTTGTTTCACAGCCACTGAAGGCATGCAAAAATAGAATATGATCAGCGGCTGTTTTATCTATGATACTTTTTGTTGAATATATTTGGTGCAAAAGTTTTCCTTTCGTGGTTTGAGAATATATAATATGTTAGAACGCGTAGATAGCGAAGTCAAAAGAATAAGAATATCTACATTAATCGCGAGTTAAACCAAATTCAATGGTTTACTTCGACTCCATTATTACTAGTGTATCTGCATCTTCCGTGGCTGGTTGGACCATAAAGTTCTCAGCTTCAAATTTTGTCTTCAACATTCCAATGAAGCGGTTCTTAGTTGGGACAGTTGGGATCATTGTCTCGTTAAAAAGTATGACTACTTCTACATCTTCCGGATATCCGTCAAATACGATAATAGCATTGGATGTATAGTATTCGACCGAATATAGGTAACGTATTTACGTTTATTACGATTCGGTGTAATAAATTACTCCGTCGATGATAATACATTTCATTTTCAAAATGTATATCTCCGGAATGATGCTTAAATGCCTTATACATAGAAGATTTAATACATTTGCGCATTCCTTCGTCATTGAAATGGGATAATGGAAATGGAGCAAGTTTATACGTTTTCGTAACATTTTCAAGTTCTTTTTCAGATTCCTTTGCAATGTACATTCTTTGAAAAATTAATAAAGGATTAATTGGGACAATGTCGTATTCTATCTGGATCCTTGTATTCATAACACCAAGTGATTTTATTCGGTCATTTCGTTTGAATTTTACGGTATAAAATCGCTGCAAATGATTTTAGAAATGCCAGCACTACCAATTTCTTGAGACATGTGACAGTTTATCTTTTCATCTCCGGTAACTCCAGTATTTAATTGACATGATTTCCTTTAATTCTGGAAAAGGTGAATGGTTGCACAATAAATCCATCAGTTTTTTTACGTTGTCATTGTCACGACATGCTGCTTGGAACTGGAAAAAGCTACATTGCAAAACTTTTCAACTTCGTCGCAAATATTGTGAAGGTATGCCATTCCTAATGTTCACTTGGAAAGCACGCTTTCCTTGACTCCTCAGCCATGAGTAAGGCCGCCAAAACATTTTATCGTCCTCATCAACTCAATTGTCATATCTGACAACGTACCACACCAAAATTTGTCGGAACGTCTAATTTTAAAGCAATTGATTGTAACTTATGAAATAATAAATTAATATTAAACGAATAACAAGTTAATAAAACAATTTAAAGCTTATAATTTAAATAATATTGAAATCATTTATTAACTTATTGCAAGCTTTCAATTTAAATAATATTTAAATCGTTTTATTAACTTGTTATTCCTTTAATATTATTTATTAATTTAATTGTAAAGTATCCTTTAGTTGTGAAAAGTTCGTATTCTTCTGCTGTCATATTTTCCTTCAAATCAAGTACATATCGCTGTGCTAGAACAATTATTAGTCCAGGAAAAATAGACAAAAAAATGAGCTGAGTTGGAAATAATTTGTAACAGGCTAAATTTTTGCATGCACTTTAGTATTATGGTCCTGAGTATTGTCTCAAAGTTCCCCATCGATAGCATTTCCGCTAGCTGTGTTAAGCGTGGTCAAAGGTCAAGAAAAACAGTTTTTCCCATATATCTCGAGAACGGCGATATTTATAGAAAAAAATTTACAAGCTAATTTGTAGCTAATGCAATCTGCTATAAAAAGTTATTTAAAAGTTTTTTTGTATGGGAAATCGTTCACAAAATACGACCTATAGTACTGGAAAATGGATTATAATTCAATAGATAGGTACATGCATTGTTGTTTTTATTTAATTCATGTATTTATTACACAATTATTGATGCCTATATGATTCAGTGCTCGTGCCTTTACCATTCTTCATCGGTATCGGAAACCAATTCTTCTGTTTCCAAAGTTTGGACGAGGAAAGACGAAGAATCAATGTCGTCATCATTCTCCACGTTATCGATATCAAATGGTACCGTGTTCGAACAAGTTTGGCCTTGACATTGACTACAAACTACAGAGCAGTTCAATCCCGCTTTCCGACAGCCACAATTGGAAGCACATCCTTTCTTGCAATTACAAAATACTGTTTTGAGTAATATATCTGGAGCAGCTTGGAGCAGAGTTGAAATTGGCTCTAGGATATTATTTTGAAAATCCCATCCCCAGTCCTGAGGATTGATTTCGTTATTTCCTAGTCATACTTGGACTTGGTAATACACTCGATGAAAGTGTTGCTGAGCAGCAGCAGAGGTTGGCGGAAGCGTAGATAATTGGACAGCTTTGTTAAGTTTTGTCGATTGAATGAATTTAAAATATCGCAATTCATCAATCGATTCTTGTTCTTTGGTTGCTTGATATATTTGTAGAAGGAAACGTAGGCCATTCTCAAGAATATCATTGGGAGTACTGTTAGCTGTTGTAAACGCTTCAGCATAATTAATCATATCCTTCTTCTTTTCAAATTGTTTGAAGATATTCAATTTGCCTTTCCGAAATAAAGCATAAGTCGTATCACACCCAGTAATTGCGTGGAGAAATAAAATGTGGCGCTGACATTTTGGATATGAGGCTAAGCTTCGAGAACAAAACATTTTTGATTCTACTTTCGCTCTACCAGGCTTCTGAAAATACAATATTTTGTCCTGAGGAGCTCGCGCAATCAATATTGCTATCAAGTCCACGTCCTCGCCAACAATAATGGCAGTACTAGAATATGACTGTTCTATTGCTGTTTCGATAATCAGAACATCAGCATCATTTTTTGCCTGCTTCACAATAATATTAACTGCTTGAAATCTTTGAGACAACATAGAAATGAATCGACTTTTGTTGTTTTTATTGCTCAGAAATTGTTGTTGACTCGTTGTCACTGTCATTGATGCCTCAAAGAGAATATCTGCGGATGAAGAAACCGTAGAACAACGACGACGCTGCTCTGAAGCTTTGGTATTTTTTTCATCATTATAACCGTCAAATACAATTATAACTTCATGGCCAAAATGCTTTTGTATGTAGTTTATGTAGCTATCAAAAATGGTATTAAACGTGTTGTCTCGATTCCATATTACACGATGCAATAAGTATCCTCCATCGACGATATATATGGCATTTGTGTAATCAATGAGATCATTGACTGGCTGCAATATTTCATACAAAGATGATTTTTTATTCTTGCGCATTCCATTCTCATCAAAAAGTGACAATGGGTATGGAGATAACTCATACTTCAAGTATTGTTGGAGATGTTCTTCAAACTGTTTGGTAATACTGATTCGCTGGAACAGCAATAATGGATCAATGGCAACTTTTTGACCATGCACTTTAATTGAGCTGCTGACTGTCAAAAGCGAAGCTACCTTGTTAGCTCTTTTCAATTTGATATTGTTGAATGTCAAGTTCGTCATATTTGCCATAGAAAGTAGGCCAACTTCCCAAGCCCGGTAACAATTAATCTTGTCATCGCCGATGATTCCACTCGATATTGACATTATGTGGGGAGAAGCTGAGGGAAAGGATCATGGCAAGAAAACCATACTAAGACTTTTGTAACATCAGTAGTATCCCTTTCTACTCGTGAATCCCTAGCATCCACATGTTGATCGGTGGTATCCAGTTTTATATTAAAAAAATTTTCCAATTGTTCACACACTGTATTCATGGTATGCAAGCCATACACCCATTTGCTTAGTACACTTTCCTGAGTACGCCTTCCTCTAGCAACGCCTCCATCTGTTTTCATGGACTTCATAATAAGTGATTGCTCTATAGTCATATCGGTCCAGGTACCACAAGTTAATTTATTAGATCGTCTGACGGTGAACTGTCCCTTCTTGAAATTCTCCAAAACATGTTTTGTTGTAGAATCTCCTGATTTTGCATAATTATGATGTCCAGCAGCATGAAAGTATGGTAACATTTGCTTTATACAGTTTAAATGACCATACCAGTCTCCCATTCGCTGAGCTCTGATGAACTCCTTAGCAATAGATATCATTTGGAAATACTGCACCCACAGCTTTGCAGTGGGACCACGATTTTCATATTCTTTCAACTTTTCATTCAATTTACAAAGTAAACACTCCGCTTTTTCATCATCATTGTCAATATCATCGTATGAGAGGGAACCATTAATTACGTTTTCAATCGTGGTCCGAAGAATATCATCGGTCTCCTCATCGACATCAATTTCCTTTAGCATTATGGTCGCTAAAGCAAGGTGAAGTAAAGTATGACCTCTAACTGCTCTGGCGTAAGCATGGCCGTTTAGCATTTTATCAACTGAATTAGGTGCGTAAATGATTGACAGAACTTCTTTGAGACCACTTCCTTGCATTATGAAGCCAACTGCTCCAAGGTAAGACATTAGTAAATGAAATCCTCCAAGTATAACAATAACTCGTGATAATTCTGAGTTTGTAGGTGCTGCAGCAACAATGTCTCTGGATTTGGTGTATAAGGGTTGATCAAAAGTTATAATGCAGGTATTGTAACCGTGACTTTTGGCTTTTTCTATGGCACATAACAAAGTTGTATAAATTGTATCGTAATTACTAGCTGGATGATGTATAAACGGCAAAAAGAGGACTCGAGACATTTCAAACTGAAAATTATTTTTATTTAAGTGCTCTATATATCCGTTCCATCCTGGCAGTTTCCGAATGTCACAGAATTTACCATACATCCATAATGCATCTATTGCTTTCAGAAATGACACATTAGTCGTCTCCTCATATTGAAACTCTGTAGCAATAATTTTACTCAACCCTGCAACACCTGTATTTTCATACGTTTGTAGTGGTACTGCAGCTTTACTTGCAAACTCTTGTGCATAATGCCTGGTCTTAATACGTGAAATGGGTTGCTCTGCAACAACAGATTTTGCCGGCGTGACAATTTGAATTATGCCCATTATGTGTAAAGTGTTATGGCCATCAATCGTCTGCACATTTATATCAGCATTATCGGCCACAAATTGAGCAAAAGTCCCCATTTCTGGTGGTAAAATGTGAGGCTGCGGATGGTGAACTTTTATCTTCGAATTTCATCTAGTTTCTACTAAAAGGGTCCAAAATTCTTTTAGAATTGTTAAAATTTTCATTTGTCAGACTGGTCATGAAATAAATTCAATTTAGTTTCGAAATAATTACCTTGGAAACTTACATGGCCAGTTTGATAAATGAAAATTTTAACAATTTTAAAAGCATTTTTTGACCCTATAAGTTAAGATTACATGAAATCTAATGCTTTTATCATACGTAGTTTATATTTCTGCATTCTTTTTATGTCTTTCATTTTTTCTCTAAAATAATTTGGGAAGCAGGAATTTGCATAAATAAGTTTTTACGTGTTAATTCCCTATGTTCGGCTATTCGAGTCAACACCCGGTATATCTCGTTAACGTTTTGCCTTACAAAAAAACTTTTAAATAACTTTTTATAGCAGATTGCATTAGCTACAAATTAGCTTGTATATATTTTTCTATAAATATCGCCGTTCTCGAGATATATGGGAAAAACTGTTTTTCGCGACCTTTGACCATGCTCAACTCAGCTAGCGGAAATGATATCGATGGGGAACTTTGAGACATTATTCAGGGTCATAATACTAAGGTGCATGCAAAAATTTAGCCTGTTACAAATTATTTCCATATGAAAGTCTATTTTTCCTGGACTAAATAGTAAGGGCCAGCATTTCAGTGGGCAGTTAAGCTTTAGCTTAAGCTAATCTCAAGTTTAAGCGAAAGCTTTGCATTTTTTTAGTATTTCAGTTACCGTTTAACGTTAAGCGATAGCTTAACTGAAAGATTACGGAATCGTACAAAATCGACCGTTTAAGATTCAGTTATCTAAACTTTTACACTTTAAGGCGGGCATAAGTGAGACAGAAAATGCATAGTACTCTTTCTCTCATGCGCATGGGAGCGCATAGGAAACAAAAATCAACATAACGTCGTAAGAATTTGCAAAACGAAACATAATTTCTTGATTGTTTTTCAATTTTTAGAATCTTAGAACTTCAACAACTGTTCTAAAGAAAATTTCTAGTCGATCGGTTAATTACTTTTAAAAATACGATAGTTTCAAAATCGCCGAAAAATAGTTGATACAATTTTACACAAATTTTATTTTTTTTAAAAGTCGTTTTAAATCAGATCGTCTTAAAAATTCCTTTAGAACAACCGCAAATATATTATCCTTCGATTAAAACTAAAACATTTAAAAAATTCGGTTCATTTTCGAAGCAACCTTCGACGTTTCGTCAAATAATTTTCTGATCAATGTCGATATTTTTATTGCAGCAAATTTGATTAAAATTTACAGATTGCTAAAATTTTAGTGGAGCTTTAGAAAAGCAGAGAGCGCTGTATTTTTAAATGATTTTTGTATAATGAACATTGTATAAGAAATAATTAATCTCCAAGATTTTTTATTATAAATAGCTAAGCAATAATATTTTTGTATAATTAGGCTAATAAAAATGTTACAATTTACAATTCTAGTTTATCAAAGACGAACAATTTGTTTCTTGAAAACAAATCAAGAGTACTGCAAAAAGGTTGTTGGGATTGACGTTCAATTTTTAAAACGCAACTATCGGTATGTAAATAAAATGGGAGGAGCTTATGTCTCCCACTTATAAAATCACCCCCTTAACCTTATTTTTTGTTGTCAAATTGCGGTAAAATTAGTAAAATGGATTTGCCGAATTTAACAGATGATGAAGATTTTATGGAATTAGTGAACATAGTTACATATACTAATGAAATCAGAAGAAAAAAATATCGTCGTAGAATATATAAACCGCGTAAAAATTGTTTCGAATATTTTGACGATGAAGAATTTTTGAGAAGATATCGCTTGCCAAAAGATTGTGTTCGAGAATTAGCTAATTCTATTGCACAAGAAATTGCTTCAGTTACTAATTGGTTAGCGCACATATTAATGTAAATTGAAATTTAAAAATTGATATTCACACCAATAATAATTTCTAGGAATTATGCAGTCACAGTTCAACAGCAGCTTTTAATAACATTGAGATATTATGCAACGGGAAATATTCTGCAGGCAGTTGGTGATTTTCATGGGATCCATAAAACCACCACCTCAAAAATTGTTAAAAAAGTATCTAGAGCTTTGGCAAGATTGATCAGACAATATATAAATATGCCAAATACTGATGAGGAAATGATTAAAATGGTTAATGGGTTTTATCAAATTAGTCGATTCCCATGTTGCATAGGAGCACTTGATTGTACCCACATCAAAATTCAATCTCCAGGAGGCAATGAAGCAGAAATCTACAGAAATAGAAAAGATTATTTTTCTTTAAATTGTCAAGCCATGTGTGATGCGAATTTAATTATTAGAGATATAGTTTGTAGGTGGCCTGGCTCCGCGCATGATTCAACAATTTTCAATAATTCAAACTTGAGAGCCAGGTTTGAAAGAGGCGATTTTAAAAGTTACGTTATATTGGGTGACTCCGGATATCCTATTAAGCCTTATCTCATAACACCGCTTAGAAATCCTGTAACTCATGCAGAAACAATTATTTAATGAATCTCAAATTAGAACAAGAAATCCTATCCAAAGATGTTTTGGAGTTGTAAAACGGCGTTTTCCTATTTTATCGAATGGCATAAAAGTTAATATCGAAACTGTTGAGGCAATTATTGTAGCAACTGTTGTTTTACATAATATTGCTAGAACAATGAATTTACCAGAAATTCCATCAGATGAGATCTTCTTAGAAGATGCAATGATTAATGATCAAAACGATGAAATTAATGTTCAAGAAGTAAACCATGTTAACAATTTTAGACGTTTAGCTATTATTAGAGATCATTTTTCTAGAATTATTAATTAATAACAATAAAAAATACATTTAACAAAAGATAACGGAATTTCGCAAAACATTGCAATTAAAAGTTAAAATAATTACCAACACAATCAAGAAAAGAGTAGCAGACAAATCATGGGCGATGATTTCATGATGTTGACAAGAAGTATCTGTGTCTGCTACTCTTTTCTTGATTGTGTTAGTACTTATTTAAAAATACATTTATTGGAGTTTGTCCAATTGAGCTTGAAGAATTTTTAATTTCAATGCACACTCTTCCTTTAAAAATTCTACTTTGACTCTGTCTTCTTCTAATTTGCTGCTTTCTTTAAGGGCATTCATTTTTTTTAGGTGTCGGCATTTTTTCCTCATGTTCTTCTAACTGATTGTGAACTTCGTTTTTTGAAATTTCAACTTTAGAAGATGTCCACGTTTTAATTTCATCTTCTATATTTTTTATTTGTTTATTTTTTGTTTTATTTGATTTTAACTCTTGGCTGATTTTCTGCCTGAGCATATTTATCTGACATTTTTTAGGCGGTAAAGATGGACTTGGGGACGGTGATCTTTTTAATAAAATTTCTGTGTCGATAACATTTCTAGATCTATTTATCGAGGTTCCCGCAGGAGTACCACACTTAGGCGTATATATGCCCTCAACATCACATGCAGCGGGTATAAATATGCTACCTATAAAAAATGTAACTATGTGTACAACCGCACCTATTTTTAAATAAATTATTTATTTACCTTCAAACTGACTAGTTTTAGATGTAACATTAGCAGCACCAGATATACCAGCAGGGGCGTCGAATATGATTTGGTCATTATAGCTTAAACCATTATGTTCTTCGTCTTCATTATTTAATGTCGAATCAAAAATTTTATCATTATCAAACTCTGAGATTCTGCCTTTTATTTGCGTTCCTAAAAGCTCTTGAACTTGTTTTTCAGAGTTTGATAACTCGATTTTAGTGGCTGGTCCTCCTCCAGTACCTTTTATGTGGCTTTTAATATCAGAATATTTTTTTTTTTGTAATTTTTTTTATGTTTTCGTATTTTGTTTTTAATGCATGCATGTCCCGATATGTATTGCTCGACAATGCATTGAATTCGCTTTGTATTTTTAACCATGTAGTGGCCTTATCGGAATTTGTTACAGCATTGCTTCTTTTGCATTCAATAATGTTATGGTATTTTGTAACCAAACCCATTAACACGTCCTCATCGCTTTGCGTAAAGTTAGTCGTTCTTTTTTTTGTTGCTTTTGGATTTACCATTATAATTACCTACATAAATAATAATCAATCCAATATAATATGTGAATGCATAATATTATTATTATGTATGTAAAATATACTTACTGCTTGATGTAATTGAAATGATTTAATTGATTAAATTCTTGATTTAACTTGTTAATAAACTCATTTTACAGATTTATTTCAAATTTCGCTCAAAAACTTGACATAAACTTAAAAACAAATATAATATGACATAGTTTATAATGACATAAACATAAATAAAAATCTCATTTATTATTGCCAACATACATATAAAACATTTAGTACAAGTTTAACTTTCTAGTGTAAAAGTTTAGCTAAACCAATTAGAAAAAGTAACTGAAATACGAAACTGAAGATAACCAAACGCTTTCATAATCTATAGCTTAACTGCCCACTGAAATACTGGCCCTTAGACAACTTAAAAAAGTGAGTTTTGTGATAATCGCGTTTTAAAGTTTAAAAATAAGTTATTTTTATTAATAAATTCAAACTATAAAACTTATTAAAAACAAGTTAATAAAACATTCAATAAAAATTAGTGTTATTAGCTTTCATACTCGCGAGTGTACTTCGTCAGACAGTCGTTTATTAATAACAAAAATACATAGCAACCGAATTTAAACTATTACCATTCGGATTGGCCTACTTAGCCCAGTCAGTCAGGAAATTCAATTCACAATTATTCCAAAAGTTTTGAAACTTTAATATAAGGTGGGGAAAGGTATAAAATCAAAAAATAAAAATTTGCAACCTTTTCCGAAGTCCGGAACATTGTTTAAACTGCAAAAAAATTGAAATTTGTTGTATGGTCGTGAAAAAAATTCGAAAAGTTTTGCAAACTTGGAGTAGTGTTAAACCTTAGAATATAAAATAGGAAGGAAAGAGCAAATGGACTATAACACATGCATCAAGTACGAGTCAAAAGTCGTGGGTAGAAGCTCCGCCCAGCATACCTAGTTTGTAATCGGTGACTCATATTTTGAAATTTTAAAGTAGAATTATGGTTAGTTGCAGTGTTTGTGGGACCACTAGGTCCAAAAAAACTATTAATTGTGGTATAACTTGGCACGAGTAAGTACTTAGAGTTATTTAAATAATTTTATAACAAAAACATTAATTTGTGAGGTTACTGACCATAATCTGCATGAATCATTGGCGTACATATTACGAAGTAATCCTATATAATTATTTACATTAAACACCGTTTTTATAATTTATATATCCAAAAAATGAGATGAGAAAGGCTATTTAGTTGAAAAATATCAAAATTCCGGAATATTAGTCTCCAACTCGATCGCCTGCTTGTGTTCAAAACATTTTAGTGACTATGCTACGCTCCTGGCAATTATATCAACCGGCCGCCATAGCCTACCTAGTTGACTCGGCCTTGATATGCATACCTTCCTTCCTTCCTATTTTATATTCTAAGTGTTAAACATATTATTTTATGTCACGTATCAAATTTGCAACCAATTTAAGAGAACGGAACATATTTTTTTAATAAAAATTTGTTTTTTCTAATAAACTGAACAAAAAAATTCCAAAAGTTCTGCACACTTGACAGATACATCGGAAAAATATACCAAACAGTTGTGTTGATTTGCAACCTTTTACATTGACCGGAACATGTTTATTTATAATTTTTTTAATTCGTGGTCGTTTTTTCGAGCGAAGTGGTCTCGGAATAATTACAAAAGTTTTGAATTTTGGTTTCAAACTTTGAGAACATCTATTTTGATACACTTACAAATTTGCAACCTCGTACACGATCCGGAACCTTGTGCAATTTGCAAAATTCAAATTTTTTTACTTTTTCAAATTTTTATTAAAAAAATATGTTCCGTTCTCTTAAATTGGTTGCAAATTTGATACGTGACATAAAATAATATATTTAACACTACTCCAAGTTTGCAAAACTTTTCGAATTTTTTTCGCGAACATACAAAACATTTCAATTTTTTTGCAGTTTTAACAATGTTCCGGACCTCGGAAAGAGTTGCAAAATTAGATTTATTGCTTTCTCGATGTACTATTCACTTGTGCGAAGTTTGAAGACTTTTGGAATTATTGTTAAATTTTTGATTTTTAATGTCTATAATGACTGGCCTATACTGTGCAAGAAAAACTTTCTTGTGCAGTAAGTCAATAAAGCAAGGAAAACCCTATTGCAAAATAATAGGGAAAAACTTGATTTTAATAGTTGCTAGATAAGTAATGAGGTGTAGATGTTGCTCAGTCCTTCAATATCCGTTTTACGATCCATGGCATTTTTTTCTCTTTTTATGTTGATCATTTCATGTAACAAACGGTCCTTGTAGTTGGTAACAGTTTTTATAATCTCAGCGTTCCTAATATCTGCAACATGTCCATCAATTAGTATATGTTGAAATATGTCCACTTATCCTTTTCTGTAGACACTGGCTACTTTGACCAATGTAGACCAAATTGAATGCGTTACAAGGAATTCTGTAGATTATGTCCGACTTCTTTCCTTTAGGTATAATGTCTTTAAGATTTGTAAATAATTTTCCCATGTTGTTAGTAGATTTAAATGTAACATTAAAATTATGTTTTTTCAAGCATCTCTTAATCTTGTCAGAAAGTACTCTAATGTATGGGATAGTTGTAAAAATTCTTGGTTGTTTTTCAGTTGAGCTAAAATTATATAATTTGTTAATACGGTCTTTTACAATTTTATTAACGATATGTCTAGGAAATCCGTTTTTTTGTAATGTCTCTTTGGCGAGGGTGATGGTTTCTTTTCTATAGTCGCCATGCGTCAGTTTAAGAGCCCTGTCCACTAAGCCAGTTGCTGTTCCTATCACTTAGCTGCGGTGCTGATAGGAATTGTAGTTGAGGTATCGACCCGACCAAGTAGCTTTCTGTGTCCACTTATATTTAATAGAATTTCCTTGGTGGATTAATTGAACATCGATAAAGGTTAATTCGTTATTAAATTCTTCTTCAATTGTAAACTGGAGTCGTGGATGGAAGTTATTAAAATGTTGTGTTATTTGGTCTTTGTTTTCTATAGGGACGGCTGTGAAGATGTCGTCAACATAACGCTTGTATAAAAGATAAACAAACTTAGTTTTCAAAATTTAATAAAACCTTATACACACTCACAAATACCAAAATGGCTCTTTAAAAAAGTTTGCAATTATTAAAAAAAAAGAAAAATTCTAAGTTAACTTTGTCTTGCACTCAATTTTTTTTGTAAATTGTGTGTTGTCCGTTTATTTTGCTTAAAGTTGTCTTGGTATTGCGCTTAAATTGTGTTTAGATGTTGTAAGTTATCTCATTTATCTCAAAGTTGTCTCACTTTTTCACTGACATTTACATAATATTGTTTAAAATATTTTAATTAAATACTAAAAATAATAATAACATTAATTCTGCGTAGAACTTACAAACATCTTAGCAAATATAAAGTATAACAAAATTTATTATAAAAAAAATAATTCTTTGAAATAAATTATTTTTAATATTGCAGAGCTATGTACTTATAATAAATTGAGAAGTTGATATAAATATATAACAGAACACTTATAACAAAATAATTATTTGACGCAAAAAAGTATGTAAGTTCTTTATAATTAATAGCTGTTAGTGGCCTTGAGCTCTATCAAATTGTGCAGATTGTTACACGTCGTTTCGTCGCTACGACCCCCCCTCTGTGAACAGAAAGTTGCCCTGGCTAGTTCAACGAGAGGGGTTGGTCAACTGTGATTTTGGGGGTCGTCAAAATAAGTGAACAAAACAATTTTCTGGGCGCCACCACTACAAGTCGGGATCCACAAGCACGGTCAATAAGGGGTGCGTAGTGGAACACTACTTATTTTCTTACCGCGCTTGGAAATGAGGCAATAACCGTTCGCTGGGAACACCTCATACACCAGTTCCTTACAAATCGGATTCCGTGTATCTGAAAAGAATCGTTAAACAACAAAAAAAAATGCAAGTGCATAAAAGGAAACCATATAATGCAAAAGAAATAAATTACCGTTACAGTTATCCAAATTGGGTGATAAATTTTTGTCAACAAAATAGGTACACTAGATTAAGCTAATTGAGATCCTACCGGAATTCCGTGAATATAAAAGTATATAATATATGAATGATAGTTAAATTTAAATTCTTAAAATTAATTTACAAAAAAATTACATAAATAATGTCCATGCAGCAAAATGAATTGACTACAGCTGTCCCTCGATAATCCGACAGTTAAGGGACCGAGAGAGTGTCGGATTACCGAAAATGTCGGATTACCAAAAATGTCATATTATCAAAGATGTTTTATTCTTAATGCGTTTGAACACAATGAAGTTAAAAAAAAAGGAAGAAACAGTAAAGGTACATGTAATTTATTAATACCCGGATACAAAATGACAGTACATGTAAGTTTTTAAAAGAAATACGGAAAAAGTAAAATATACAATATGTGGAGGGAGGGAGATACATGTTGCTGCCGGCAGCGCGTCGGACTACCGAGTACGTCGGATTATCGAGGGACAGCTGTATTTAATTCCGCCAAATACAAAAATATATAATAGTAGAGGCGCGCTAGATATTCACCTCGGAATACGTGGAACCTGCTCCGATTTTGATGAAATTGGTCGCAATCGCTTTTAAATCGTATTTAAAACAAAGTTTACCACCTGAGAACACTTGCTTTTTATTTTCTTCGGAATTGAAAATATTTCACCAAATTTTTTTTTTTTTTCGTTTCTAATAAAGAAATTACGTAGTAAGAGTTTCTTAAAGATAATGTGTATAATAGTAGTGAGGAAAATGAAGAATAGAAAGCAATTTATATGGTATTTCCAGTTTATTTTTACAATTTCAGTCTTAAAAGTTAATATCGGCTTGATCCTCGGTATCCACGTTTACTGTTCTAATAATCGGCCTCGAATTGAGGCAACCAATTCCATTGCACCCACCACAAATTTGTGTGCATTATAACCCACTTATCTTGAAACCATAATCTGGGCCACAGCCTTTTTGGCAATTGAAAAAAATTGCTTTTAACATATTCTCTGGGGTTGGTTGTTGGTTCATCAAAATGGGCTTCAGAAGTTGTCGATCTAGAGGGCAAAGCAGGTAACTGAGCAGCTCTAGTATTTTTTATAGCTGCTTTGATGAAACTCTCGTGCCTAGGTTGAGGCACGAGAATGCAACTTGCAGGAGCGATAAAAAAGTTCGTGGTCTAACTGCAGCCATAATGGAATGAGCAATAGAAGTGTATTCTTCTCATAGGAATCGATGTTAGTTTGATCTCCTTTAAAATAATTTCGCGAACGAAATAAAGCAATGCGTTTGGTATGGATTTGTTAATATTGTCGAACGGTTGATCAATCGCTAGGTAACTCTCCTTCAAACATCCTTTAGTTCTGATACGGCTCCGGATAATTTCGGCCGCAACTTGTAGAATGCGAAATTCTTCTTTCTCGTCATTTTGAAAACGTGCATTATACCAATCGTTCTTCAAATTTTCATGACGTTTCTTCGCAAAACAGATGATGAAATTACCTGCGGATTTACTAGATATGACTATATTATCTTCATATTTCGACAGTAGGCATTTTATTATAGTTTTATCGTCAGGAACATGCGAACTAGTGATTATATTCTGCAACTGTTGTAAAGTGAATTGGGAATCATATCGTTTCCTTCAAAATACTTGTATATTTTCTCCATTGCATTGTTTACTATGACAGGGGATCGTCTAGGGGTTTTGTCTTTTTGTTGCTCCTAGGACTTTACCAACGAAGTAAAACAATCTGCATGATATCGGGCTTCAAGTGATTTCATATTAATTTCATTTGGAATTCTCGTAAGAATTGCTCGAGCTTGATTATCTCTTCGTTCTTTAACCACATTGAGCACCATTTCTTTGAAGTGATATCGGATCTTTTATCGGATCTGCATCGTGATTGTATAAAAAATACAAAAAAATTTTGAGTTTTAAAGGTCGACTAGGTTTAAACGTTAGTATTAAGTAAACCTTAACTCACACATTTTAATAATAATTTCACGTAAATTGAGCCCCTTTCCTTGTAGGGCCCGGGGCGTTGCCCCCTTAGTCTGCCACTGAATCTACACTTTTACTACACTACTACACTTATTTTCAAACGGAATTCGCCATAATACGTACTCATACTCTACGTACGTACTTTAAATGCGGTTCGACGAAAAATAAGTTTTTTCTTATAAACAAAATACTATTACACCTAGTACCCTTAAGGAATTCTTACTGCGCAATTTCTCTGTTATAAACGAAAAAAAATAAAATAAAATGGTAAAAAAATTTTCAATTCCGAAGAAAAAAAGAGCAAGTGTTCTCAGGTGGTAAACTTTGTTTGAAATTCGATTTCAAAACGATTGCCACCAATTTCATCAAAATCGGAGCTGGTTCCACGTATTCCGAGGTTTCGACGTTATATCGTCTAGCGCGCCTCTACTATAAATGAAATAGTTTTTCAGTCGGGTTAAAAATAATAGCACGAAAGTTTAAGATTAAACTGCACACCGTATAACACAAAAATAATGGTAAACAAAACTGTACAAATTTACTCACGGTTGTAATCCTGAGACTGCTGTATGAGAGTTCAAAGCGTAGTATTTCCAAATTGATGGAATCTTTTAATGACGAAGTTGGCAACTGGTCCTGATCATGAATGCTCGAAATTCTTGTGTAAAATATCCTCCCAAGGGAGTGGAATTCAATCAGAATTGATCGGTTGTCGATCCTTACCGTAGTGGGCGTTAAAATCCTCCTCTTAATATTTTTAGGAGTTTATTCGTAAAACGGAACGTTACACCATACTAACAAAATACTTGTCCACTCGATAAACAACTCGAATCTTGAATTACAATTTTTATTTTTTGTAAAATTAACTTTTTAATTTGTTTTATTGAAGCACAGAATGTTTTCGTAAAGGAAAGTAATGCTTCCAAATACCTTAATTTTTGTAGGACCGTGATTTTAAACTACACCATTCTTCGAATGAGCAATCAAGAAAAGGATAACTTTAGCTTTATACAGTCCAAGAGTTTGAATTTACTCTGTCCATTCATCAAAATTTATAAATAATCTTCCAAATTATATCAATATTTCCCAAGTGCTTCTAACATAACCATCTCGTCCATTCGTAGCACAAGTTTTTCAAATAACAAATTTTTATAAAAGTTCAAAAGAAATCTGCGGTTAAAAAGAACAATCCTTTCACCTTCACAGTTAAAACAATACTCGTAATGGTGCATTTCGGCACTGCTATTTATACCTTTTGGAAAAATAACTAGAATTTTCAATTGTTTTGCTCAAATACTAACTTTTTTTACTTTGCCATGGAAATTGTTCAAAATATTTTGTTACAGATTTTCTCCAAATTTGGTGGAAAGTTTCCTCCATAGGTGAACATGCTACTGAACAAATTTCATGTCTTTTCGTTCATTCTAACATCAAGCGAAAGAGTAACCATATTCTTCCTCGGTTGCTATGCATTCCTAAAATGCTCATAAATATCTTCCTAACCATTTGATTGCTTTCATATTTGTATTGAAAATTAGATGAGCTCCCACAGTTTCTTTTTATATAAATAAGTTTCACTATCCAGAAATTGTTATTCCGCAAACAAACACTTTACATAAGTTTTCACCCAAACGCCAAATACAAAATCACTTGAATCGCTCTAACAACACTATCATTTGGTTTCAAATTTGGTACGCACCTTAAATACTATTCAACCTTCTTATAACTAATACAATTTTTTACATAAATTATAATTTTCAGAAAGAAACTGTTACTATTAGCACAGATTAAATATACTACAGATAGCTCGCGCAATGCATTTTTCTGAATTCTAGAGGGCTGCCTATCCTTGTAATATATTTCTGGTGGGGTACCAGCAGGAAAACTCCGTAAGTAACCGACCATACCCAAGGTCTATCGCTACATTAGCCATGTGAGCTAATGAATGCCTAGCAGCACGATCGTACAACAACCGCGGCTAGAAGAGAAATGATAATGTAACCACGAATAAACACGAACAGCCAGCGCCTCTATAATATAAAGTGAATGGCTTCCATACTAAGAAAATTGGCTTCCAAATACCTGAAAAGTGACACTCTTTCTCCCATAAGCGCGAGCTATCTGTAGTATATTTAATCTGTGCTATTAGTCTCCTTCGATAAGGGTAGCATGTATTTATCATCGTATGAAGTTTTGACAATTGAATTCTAGTGTACGAGCTTTCTTTTCCAACATAAATTGATGATTTATTTGTAAGACCTAGAAGAAAGTCGATCGAACGAAGTTTTACGAACAACGAATGATAGAATAATTAAAGACGTTTTCCCATGCAAAGAACTTTCTAAAATAAACTTGCCCTTGAAGTAAACTTTAGGCTAGCCTTTCATATTGCTATATGTAAGGTAAAATATGAGAATTGAAAATAATGACTTTAAAATAAGCAAAACTTTAATTAAATTTTACCTTCTAGTTTCAACGTTAAATCGGAATGACTCGTAATGCATCAAAATAATGGAAAACAAAAATGAACAAAGTACTTTAGGTAAATCAATTAATTCTACACATCATATATCGTCGCCGTTCTGGGGCCCTATTCTCGAACTCACACGACTTGATTCGCATACGAAAATGCGTCACTTTCGCATGAAAATTAAGTATTCGCACTCTCTGATTGGTCAAAATATAATTATTCGCATGCGAATCAAGTCGTGTGAGTTCAAGAATACGGCACCTGGCAAAAGTCATTATGTTCATTTTATGCGATTTAGAGTTAAGAACACCATCTATCTTAAAAAAGAAAGTTCTTTAATCTGGCAAAACTACCTAAGTCCCCGGCATTATGTATAAGCAGTTGCCCAAGTATTTAAAATAACATTAAGTCCCAAACTATATTTTCATACCCGGCAGAAATCATTAAATGGACTTAATGACTTTTGCTAGAAATAAATAGTCCAAGCTGTCACTTAGTGATTTCTCGTTTAGACATTTTGAGGTTATGTTTAAATGTAAATAACGTGTTTTTGTGTCTACGTGCATTTGGAAAATTGTTTATTTACAACAAATAAATAAGTACTTAAAATGGAACCCTGTAGCAGGGGCAAACGTATTCTGGACCTTGCCAGAAACATAAAAGATTGTGAATCTAAAGTTACTGTGCATTCACAAGTTGTTTTAAAAAAGCAGGTAAGAATGACTATGTACCTAGCTACTTTTTGTGTTTTAGTTATACAGAAATTAATTCCAGCACTTACTATAAGTATTTAAATAGGTATTATCTTATTTTAGATTCCTGAAACGAATCAAAATTCACAGTTAGGACCCGTAGGGCCCCCAGAAACAATGTCAATAGAGACAGACAAATTAGTTCTGACACCACATCAAGAAAATGCAGCTGAAAACGTATTTTTAAAGGATGAGGTAATAAAAATTACTTCTTGATGTGCTGTTGGCCTTAAAAACTCTCTTTGTTAAGTATCGGTTTTAATTTCAGAGCCCCGAAAGAAGTGATTTAGAGCCTTTTGAAGCTAGTAATAGTGACAGTGATTTTAATCCGACTGATGAAGGAAATTCTCATACTTCTCAGGAAAGTGGAGATGAAAATATAGGTAAGCCGTAGTAAGCTGTAGTATACCGTAATTAAAAGTTTTATCCATACGTGCATGCTTTTAGAGCCAGAAGATGCAAATCCTAAAAAAAGATGTCGCTGGCATAAAGGTGACGAAAGCCAGTGGAATCGGTCAGTAACGAAAAAGTGCAGAAATCTGGGGCAACCTTACTCAACCAAAAAGGGTGCAATTCCAGCAAAATCTCCAAAGAATATAAATTGCACTTATTGTAAATTTAAATGTTCGGAAAAATTCACCGAAGAGGAAAGGATTAAGTTATGTGCCAGTTATTGGCAGCTAGAAATGTATTCTCGAAAAAAAGATTTTATACTTAAAAACATTCAAGTCAGCGTTACCCACAGACAACTGCTGACCCTAAACCCTCTTAAGTAATATTTATAGAAACGTAACTGTTATATTATATATTATGTACTATTTATGTTGCTTAATAAACTTATCTTATCTTATCTTATCTAAAAGACAATGCTAAAGCTCGCAATCATTACATAGTGTATTCTTTTCTAAAAGACGGTCTTCCATCCAGAGTTTGTCAAAAAAAATTTTTAAAAACTCTCTCTATAAGCAATGGGCCTGTTAATAAAGCAGTTAATAACAAAAATAAAACCTCAGGATTGTTTAAGGGAGATGACAAGCGAGGCAGACATGCTCCTTCAAACAAACTCGCAGAAGAGGAACTAGAAATTATTAAAAACCATATTGAGAGTTTTCCTGTAACAATGTCCCACTTCTGCAGAAAATCTTCTGAAAGGAAATATTTAAGCGAAACTGTATCCATAGCCAAAATGTACTCTTTGTACAAAGAAATGTGTGTGAGAGATGGCCACGTCCCTAGAAGCATGACAAAATACAAAAGAGTATTTGGCCAAGAATATAATTATTCATTTTTTAAACCAAGGAAAGATCAGTGTCCAGTCTGTATGAAATACCAGTCACAGGGTGGCCACTTGTCATAAATTCATAAAAAGTCATAAATTTTGGAAAATGTCATAAAATGTCGTAATATGTCATAAATTTTAACATTTGTCCTAAAATATCATAAATTTTTAATTAAATTCCAACTTAAAAAGAAATTATTTTTTAAAATCAGGAATTAAAAGCAAATAAAGTAATAAATAAATATAAATACAAGCCGTGCATTATTGTTATCAATATGATAGCTGGTAAAGAAACCCACAAAGAAAACTTGGCATATAAAGCACAATTAAAAAATATCGTATTACCACTATCATAGATATAAATTCTGCTTCTTCTGCTTATATATATTTCTATTATCCTTAACTAAAATTTGCTAGGTCTTTCTTAATTATCTAGTATACTTTTGAAGAATTTGTCATGGTTAGTTTGTGTTCAGTGTTCTACTAGAGACATCGTATTTATTATATTATAATAAAATAGTGAAAACTTAAACTGCGTCATGTCTGGCCGACGAACAAAATATAATTCTTCTTGGCAGAGTTCCTATTCATGGATAGCGCCAAATCCTAATAAAGATGAATTTAGTGCATATTGTAAAATTTGCTCTAAAACTTTTCGAATCGATGGAAGTGGTATAAGCCAAATTAAAAGTCACTCAAATAGTGAAAAGCACAAGCAAAATGAGAAGAGTACTTCAGGTTAGTTAAACTTTTTTTAGATGTAGGTATAAAAATATGTACTTAATAAATCTATTTTAGGCCAGACAATCTTTAAGCAAGATATTGCTACTGGTAATGTAATCCTCCAAAGAGGTAAATTTATTATCACACCGGAGGAAAAAGTATTAAAAGCGGAAATACTGTGGGCAATTAAATGCGTATTTAGCAATTACTCTTTTCGCAGTAATGAACAAAATACAAAACTTTTTCAAGAAATGTTCCCTGATTCTAGTATTGCTCAAAACTACAAACTTGGAAAAACAAAAATTCAATATTTAATTCGATTCGGCATAGCTCCATATTTCAGAGAAGTTACTATGGAAGATTACAAAAATACCCCATTTGTATTTTTATTTGATGAAACCACGACAAATCAGGTTAAGAAACAATATGATGGTTATGTACAATACTACAGCAAGAGCAAAAAACAAGTTGTGAATTATTATTTAAGTTCATTATCATTAGGTCATTGTGATTCTACATCTTTGAAGCATCATCTTTTTGAATTTCTTAAAAAAATGTCTCTTGATGTACAATTATTAATTCAAATAGGTATGGATGGACCAAATGTTAATTTATCATTTTTAAAAAAACTAAAAGATGAACTGACTCAGGAGCATAATAATAAAAAAATCGTTGATATTGGTACTTGTGGTTTACATCAAGTACATACAGCTTTTTTAAAAGGATTTTCCGAGGTAAAATTTGACTTCGATGAATTCGTAACAGATTGCCACGCATTTTTTAAATACAGTGCCGCTCGACGAGAGGACTTTGGATTATGTGAAGAAGTAACCAACTGCGAGGTAAAGAATTTGTTACGTCATGTTCCCTCGAGATGGTTGAGCCTGAAAAAAGTATTAATTAGAATATCAGAGCAGTGGGAGAATCTAAAAGAATATTTTATAAGGAAACTACCGAAGGAGAAGACATTCAAATATACTATTGAAAAAACTGGACGCTACCAAAGAATCGTTAAAGTTTTAAAAAACTCATCATCTCTTGTCCACATTCATTTTGTTATAAATTTTGCCACTTGTGTGGAATTTTTTTTATTAAGGTTCCAATCTAACAAACCTTTAATTTATCTTTTGTATATGTCCTACGAAGAATTATTTTTTGATATAATGTCAAAATTTTTAAAACGAGACAAGTTAAAAGGTAATAACTTGCAACAATTAATATCTATTTTTCAAAGTTCAACAGCAGAAGTAGATCTAAGTGAAGTAGATATAGGAACTTCAACAAAAAAAATTATTTTGAAAAACAACATATCTGATCGAGAGCAACTGGAAATTCGCTGTCAATATAAAAAATGTTATGTGTCATTTATTCGATATTTAATAAAGAAACTGCCGGTTGAATCAAAAATATTAAGAGATTTGCAATACCTCCACCCAGCTAAAAGACAAATGTCCGAAAGTTTACATGCCATAATTCGATTGGCCACAATTGTTTGTGGCGTTTTAAACAAAAATTTGTGCAGTTATTTTGAATGCGAGGATAATGTTTTAACTGCAGATTTGTTAGTGGAAAAAATTAAAATTCAATGGCTAAAATATCAAACAGAGTTTAGCAATACGGAGAATGAAATTGATTGTGAAAACATAGAAGTGCATTGGGAGAAAGTTTGTTTAATTAAAGATGTAGAGGGCAAACCCAAGTATATCCTATTATGCTTACTTATAAAGGTATTACTTTCTTTCAGCCATGGCAATTCCAATCCTGAAAGAGGATTCAGTATTAATAAACTCATGCTAGAAAATAGGCAAAATTTAGATCTGGAAACTTTAACTGCGCTACGTGTAATAAAAGATCGAGTTAAATCTGTCGAAGAAATCGAAAATCTACCAATTACACGTACACTATTAGACTTCTGTGCTAACTCCAGCCAGAAGTACAAATCGTATTTGAATGCGCAAGAGCAGCAGAAAATTTTTCAAGAAGAAGCTAAAAGAAAAGCTGAGGAACAGAAAGAAAAAGCTGACGAACGAATAGAAAAGAAAAGGAAACATGAGGACCTAATGGAGGAAATAAATAACAAAATTTTAGAAAAGGAACGAGCAAAATCTATAGCAAACAATTTAATAAAATGTGGCAATGAAATGCTTCAAAAGGAAATGGAAAAGAAGCAGATAAAAAAAGAAAACATAGCTGAAGCTCAAGCTATGATTGAAATGGGGATGGAAAAAAATACCCAATTACAATTGAGCATTACTGATTTACAAAAGTCATTAACAGACCAAATTAAAAAAAAAGGCAAACATATTTAGACTGTAAAATTAAATGTGATAAATATTATAAGTTCCGTTTTGTTTATATTTTTTTATTGTATTGAATTTTATTTAATAACATAATTTTAAATAAATATTTATTTTATGTTTTCTTATTTTATTTGTCCGAGGTTTTAAATAATTTAAATCAGCGTAGATGTGGCAATTTAAGACAAAAAATGTCATAAATTTGTCATAAATTTTAGATTCAATTGTCATAAATTCATAAATAAATTTTGTTTTTATCTGGTGGCCACCCTGCAGTCAGCAACAGCTGAACTGAAAGCGTCTCTTGAATCTGCGTATCACGAACACAAAAATCGTGAAGCAGATGCAAATAATGCGAAAAAAAATGACAAAGAGAAGGCATGTAACGAGCCCAATTTTGTTACTGCGACGTTTGATCTTCAAAGCGTCCTCCAAATACCTAGTAGTGACGTATCACCCATGTATTACAGCAGAAAATTGTGTGCTTATAATCTAACTGTTTATGAAGGTGCTCCGCCCAACAATGCATACTGTTATACTTGGTCTGAAGTGAACGGATCACGAGGTAGTTTAGAAATTGCAACTTGCCTATACGACTACATAAAATACCTACCCAATCATGTAACGGAATTGTCATTTTTTTCCGATACATGTGGAGGGCAAAATCGCAATCAAAATGTTCTGGCGATGCTCTACTATATTGTTCATTACGGAGACACCCAGCTTACTGTCCTAGAACAAAAATTTCTGGAATCTGGACATTCGATGATGGAGTGTGACAGTATGCATAGTGCAATAGAAAAAGAGAAAAGGCATGTGGCAGTTTATACACTAAATGACTGGATAAATATTTTTAAAATGTCTCGATCTAAAAGGGGAAAAAAGAAAAATGATCCTTATAAGGTAAAAGAACTAAGGTATTCGGACTTCATTGATTTTAAGGAAGTTTCGCAAGCGCTTTTGAAGAATAAAACTTTTGACACCAATGGCGACAGAGTTAAGTGGCTTAAGGTGAAATGCTTCCGAATTGAAAAGGCTAACCCAGGAATAGTCAAGTACAGATACGACCATTCAAGTGATTATTTGTGCTTAAATATCAATGGAAGAGGAAAACGTTCAGCAACAGCACCTCAATTAACGCTTAATAGGGCATATTCAAAGATGCTACCAATTTCGATAAAAAAATTTGAAGACTTAAAAAAGTTATGCACTAACGAAATCATCCCTGAAGAGTTTCACCACTGGTACTTATCACTGCCAACATCAAAATCTGTCCAGAATAGAAATCCCGGACCTAGCATAGATAGTGCAAGTGAAAGCGAAGAAGACTAAAAAATTGTTTTGTTTATTTATAGCAATTTTTATAATACCTAAGTACTTATAACAAATAAAAAAAAGCTATTTTTATTTTAAATCTTGTTTATTAATTTCAAAGATAGTTTTTTGTCATGTGTCAATTATCTTTTTTTAATCTGGCAAAAATCACTAAGTCCATCAAATGTCATTTTTGAACAAAGAGCCATTTTTTTTTAAATTTTTTACTTACTAATTGATTACTACATTAGAAGTAAATTTTAATTAAATATTATTTTTGCGTTAGTGCAATCCCGTAGTACACAATTAATTTTGCATTAACTATGAAACTTAAAAGCTGTTTATCTAAGAACTAACAATTTGGACTTAATGATTTTTGCCAGAACGCCGACGATATGGCAATATTAATTAAATAACAACAATACTAAGTATTCCTTTAATAATAATTGGTTAATCCTGTGATAAAAATTCTTGAAAATTCACTATTTTTTCAGCTCTCACAGTGGCGTTCCCCCTTTTAAGGACACTGCTTAACCCATTATGAATTAATGGCAATTATAGTGGAGCGGGAACTCGCATAAAAGTCGCTTATTTAGGAGTAACCCAATCATGACGTAGAACCAAGCGAATTATACATAGAAATATTCGTATTGACTTATTGAACATAAAATCCAAAGATTTCGGTCGTTGTGACGGACAGAAGTTATAAGCCAAAAACTAAAAATAATCATTTTTCTTTAAGTCGGGATACTGTAGAATGGTGACACTTCATTTTTCGACATACAGCTCGTTGACATTCCCGTTGATAATAATGTTAAAATTTCAATTTTTTTTTTCTTCACTCAATTCCTTATATTGTGCCATTATATTAGTTTTACAAACGAACAATAACTAACCAAATAATAACCAATAAACGAACATAACAATATATCTAACCAAAAACTATAGTATATTATGCACCAAGGGAATAAAGTGATTCTTTTTTGGCCTGAGGGTAAAGGTTTGTTTGCACGAGGCGTAGCCGAGGACAAAAATTACTTTTTTTTTTATTTTTTTTTAAATTATTTTTTCAGGTTCGCCTTAACGGTGTAGAGCAGAAAATTTGCAAAAAATACCTTTACATGGCATCACAAGAGCAAGACTTGGACGTTTGCAAAATCATCAGATTGTAGGACATGGAACTGCACCTCTGGACAGAAGAGGAAAACATAATTTGGGACCTAATAAGCTATGGCACTGATAATAAGATACCTGAGCATATACTTGGTCACCCAAAATATAAATCTCATTACAGCAGAAGAGATAACTTGCATCACTATTACCTCTCACCTCTCCTAAGTATTGCAAAAATGCAAAATATGTATTTGAATAAATATTAGCCTGAACAGTATCAGTTACTTCTCCAACATGAAAAAATTAAACCGATTATTAAATATGAATATTACAGAAAATTTTAAAATATCTTGGAAACCCAAATCAGATACTTGCAAGACGTACGATATATTAATGAATAAGATCGCTGCTGCTGATACGGAAGAACAAAAGAAGGAGTTGGAAACAGAAAAAAAATTACATATTACAAAAGCCAACACTTTCTACGATGATATTAAAAATAAAAAGTTTCTTTTATGTTTATAACGAGACGTTAGCTGCCATAGAACAAAATGATGTAGCCAGTATGCTTCTACATTTTTTTAATAACCATATTAGCCAATAAGTAACCGATGTTTACATGTTTTCAGATAACTGATTTTTGTAGAATAAAAATTATGTATTAGACCAATTTTTTCACACTCTTATGGCAACTTCCGAAAGGTTTAGACTGATAGAACATAGGTACCCAGAACCTGGCCACAGTTTTCTCCCTTGTAACAGAAGCTTTGGGGCAATAGAAATTCAAAAAAGAAAGCATGAAAAAATATATTTACCTCAGAAACACTCCAACATTATTGAAAACACAAGCAAATATTTTAAAGTAATAACTGTAAAGCTGGCTATGTTTTAAATTTCAAAGATCATTTGCAGAAGTTCTTTGTAAAGAATCCTTCGAAGAAAAATAACAAATGCACCATCTCGAAATATCGCGTCATGCAATATGAAAAACTGGGAAATGAAATATCTTTGAAATGTAGCAGAATAGTATCCTCTACGTTGTTTACTGCTTTTGAAATACGAAATAAAAGAAATTTACAAGCCCTGATCTTACCAAATGCCGAAAAAATTTTGTATACCGATAGAAGAAAACTTAAAAAAAAATTTGGGCACCGTCATTTCGACGATTCTGATTCGGCGACCCGATATTCGGCGATGCCAGTTTCGGCGATTCCAGTTTGGCACCGGCATTTCAGCGACAGTAAATTCGACTACGTCGATTCGGCGACGGGACATCTACTTTTAGTTTATTCAATTTAATTTTCTAAATTTAAAATCTAAAAGCTGGCACGGACTCGGGGAATCCGACTGTCTAATTAAAACAAAGCATTGCGATAGCCCATGCGGGTGTTGACGCAATGTGATTTCTGCCCAGTGCTCTGAATGTCAACGTGAAGAAATTCAAGCAAGCGCGGGTAAACGGCGGGAGTAACTATGACTCTCTTAACATCCTAGGCCCAGAATGCACAGAAACAGATGAAGATTCAAATAATCTAACTTTATGGCGAAAGAACGAATCAGTGATTCAGCAATAAAATCTCAGATAAAGCCTCGGATGCTAGACAGTCTACCCCCTGTGACGACTATGACAATGCCCAATCTCGGGCGGATAGCGATGCACAATGGTACACGATTCCGTTCATGACCGGCCCCTGTCTGCACTGCCGCCGAATTTTCACAAAGCCGATCCTCCTGATGGACCATTATAAGTCACATCATACTAACGATAAAATTATTTTTGCATGTAGTAAGTGTGGGAAACAGTTCCCCAAGTATCATCCGGGGAACTGCCACTATGTTAAGTGTTGTGGTCCCACAATCACACCAAGTGAGCTTCTTCACGCATGCTCAGCTTATCCGTGTAAGTTCGCAACTAAGAGCGGACTATCGACTCATACCAGGGCCGCCCACCCAGCTCTCAGAAACGAGCAGAAAAAGGTTGAGCTGCGTTTCTGTCTGTAGCGACGCAGACTCAGATACGCTGGTGTCAGAATATATAAAGTTGGACGGAGAAAGAGACTACTCCAATAAGATAGCTGCAAAAATTCCTGGCAAAACGGCGGTACTACGAAAAAGGGCCTACCCACCGGACGCCCTACGACAATATTTGAATAGGGGAGAGGAGGATCGTACGCCCTCTCCCGGGGTTACCGCCCGTGTTACGCGTTCTGCGAACACGAACCCGTTGGCTAGGAAGGGTAGGGCAGAGAGGGGCGCGACTGGCGGTGAAGCGCAACTCGATCCCTACCCACGACTATCACAGACAGAACAACAGGATGACAAAGGCCCAGCTGATCTTCTTGAACCTGGGCCATCTCAAATCATGAACACAAACCCACAGGTCGTTATTTCTTCAACGTCCACTAATGATCAGGACAGTTTCTCAGAACAATCTTCACTTGGGTCGAGACGCGAAGATGCATCTTTAAGCATGAGGCGCAAGACCAACTTAAAACTGGCGATGCCAAAAAGGAAATCTGTCTCTTGCTCCAGATTAGATCATATCGAGATTCTCTCAGATGACGATGAAATTATGTACTATACACCGCCTCTTATTCAAAATGAGGAACAAACTGACGAGACCGAAAATATTCTTCTAGAAAATCCCCAACATACGACTCCACAAATAAAGAGACTATATGCAGAATATCTGCGTGCAGTGGAGGAAAGTCTTAGTAATTCCAGCGCTACATGCACGCCCAGAATTCCAAACAGAAAGCTAGAACACGACAAATCACTAACAAGCCCGACAACCGATACGCAGTTGTTCGGAAAAGACGAGAGCCCGACTATTGCTACGCAATTGCTGAACACAGAAAACCCTATAAACATCACAAAAACATCTATTGATGACTTAGATAAATCATTTGTTCCACCACAAAAACACCTTACAGACGAATCCACAAAGACTGTTCCAGCTATAAGCACGCAATCAGAAAATAAAGTTACAGGCACAATAAAAGAGGACATTGAGAAAAGAAAAGATACCTACTCACCGCTAATACGCCATAATTGTCAAGACACCGAGCCCTCAGGGTCTCGCAACGCTCAGTTTACCGCCGGAGAGTCTTCTGCGACGCCCGGCGCCACGTTGAATAAGCTTGATCATGACGATGCTGTCCACCTAGTCGTAATAGACGACGATATCTCTGTAAAAGAAAATTACATTAATGAGCATAGAAAAACGATTGATACCTACCTTTTACCGACAGATTGCCTAAACGATGCCGGGTCGGTCATACTAGATGACAATACCTCTGAAAAAATAAATAACATTAGTAATCACATAGACAATATAAATAACTATACTATAAATACAGATGGGCGAAAAGTTCTTATTAGCGATATCCTTAAAATTCCTCAAACTCTCACAGGTGCAATGCAGCTTAAAGCAATAATTAGAGAGGGCAGCCTTCGAGAATGCCAATTAGATGAGGCCTTAATCGATCTGGAATTACATATTGGAAATAATAGAAAAGATTCAAATAGAAATTCTAAAAACTTTAAACAAGATGGTAAGCATAAAGAACGAAAGTTTTCTAAAAGAACTACAGAAAAAGAAACCAAGTATGCCACAACACAGGATCTGTTCAAAAAAAATCCCTCTCAACTAGCCAATCTTGTCATAAAGGGTAACGTCCACGAATTGACGGGGCGCCTAAACCCAAACTCCCACAAAGGGAAATAAAAGATCTCGACGAGCAGCTCTGGGGGGGAACAATTGAACAGACCACTTACGACATCTCCACAGATATTGACAGAGAGGTGCCTCCCATTACCATAAAAGAACTAACTTCTAAAATCCAAAAGCTAAAAACAAAAGGCGCTGCCGGCCCTGATGGAATTGGCAAACTGGACCTGCGCAGCGAAGGTGTAGTAAACGCACTGACTCTTATTTTTAATGCTAACATCTTGATCGAGTACTACCCAAAGTCATGGTTGAACAATCGCACGACACTGATCCCCAAAGAGGGAAAAGATCACGCGAAAGCGGAAAACTGGCGACCACTCACAATTTCTTCCATCTTGGCGAGACTTTTCAGCTCTTGCTTAAAGGCGCGCATTGAGCCACTCATCCATCTTTCGTCCAGACAACGAGGCTTCACAGAAGGCAATGGTTGTTTTATAAACGCCATGCTGCTTGATGAAGCCATAAGAAGGGGCAAAAAAAACAGCTTATGTGCAGCTATCTTAGATCTTTCCAAGGCTTTCGATTCAATTCCACATAAACATAATTATAAAAGAAGCTCTTCTAAGCTTCGGGGTTCCCAAGACCCTATCAAAACTAATCTTGGGTATGTACAATGGTGCCAACACCAAATTTACTGGTACCGACATCTCCATCATGTTGCGGAGGGGGGTCAAGCAGGGTGACCCCCTCTCCCCTATGCTGTTTAACATGGTTCTCAACCCTACTTTGCAGGCGCTCGAGAATTTTCCAGGGTTTAAGATCGTACCTGGCAAGGATATTTCTGTCTTGGCTTTTGCTGATGACCTCCTGATACTCGCTGATGATGCTGGGGGCCTCCAGTCCTTGTTGAACGCGACTTCTTCGTATCTCAACAGAATAGGACTGGAGATATCGACAAATAAATGCTCTACTTTACACATACGGGGGCAGAGAAAAACTTGTGTCTCAGAGACGGTGGGGGTGAGCATTCAGAACCAGCCAATTCGTAGCATGGCGGTAGATGAAAAATTTAATTACTTAGGCGTAACCTATACAATTGCCGAGGGCTTATCCAACTCAGAACATCTCGAAATAATTAAACAAGCCGCAGAGAGGTGTGGACGATTCTACTTAAAACCCACACAAAAAACATTCCTGCTGGCACAATATATTATCCCAAAATACATACATCGCTTTGCAATTGACTCGCCCTCTAAAACTCAATTAAGTCACATTGATAACGCCATCAGAAATGCATGCAAAAAGTATCTCCACCTAGCGGATTGTACGACAGACCACTTGTTCTATACTAGAAAAAGAAACGGAGGCTTAGGCCTACCTAGAATGCAGCACTTAGTTACAATCAATTCCATCAAAGCATTATCTAAATTAAAGCACGATCACGATCCGCTGGTGAGAGAACTCGTTACACGAGGCGACTTTGGCGCCCGAATTAGAAGGCATGCGACCCAACTGGGACTCGCAATGCCCGCGACCTGGCTTGACATTAAACACAAAAAGATCGAACTCAAAAGATTGGAGCACAGCCGATGGACACAGCAGGGCTCCCAGGGAAAAGGCGTAGCGAATTTCAAAGACGATCCTATAGCCTGCTCAATACCAACTCCCTCCGTCCGGGGGAGTTTATAGAAGTTCTAAAAATGCGCACAAACACTGCTGGGGTGCGAGAGACATTAAAACGTTCAGGCTTCCCACACATTGATATAATGTGCCGCCACTGCCATGCTAAGGTGGAGACGTTGGGGCACGTCTTGGGCGAGTGCGTCCACGGAAAGGGTCCCAGAATCCGAAGACACAATAACATCGTCAGCGACTTAGCTAGATCGCTAGAAAATTACAATTTTAGAATTGCAGAGGAACAGACCTTCAAAGCAGATCAGACGTACCTTAAGCCGGACTTGGTAATTAAAGACACCAACCGTGCATATATTTTGGACGTCACTATAAGGTTTGAGACTGAAAGCTCTTTTCGGGAAGCGGCTAGCGAAAAGATTACTAAGTATACATGTCTCAAACAAGTACTGAAACAAGAACTATCAGTAGCTGAAGTATACATAATGCCTTTAGTATTTGGGTCACGTGGTGCAATACCTCGGAATACGCAGAACTCCCTGAAACAGCTGAAACTTACCCGTAAATCTATCCACGACATCGGCTTCAGCATTCTGAGATCCTCCGTCGAGCTATTGAGGGCGCACATAGATTACGCATAGAAACACGAACACCATTACAATCTTACACGAAGCTGGCTCGGCTAGTTCATATGGTTCTCTTTGGTTTTTTTTTATGTTTGTTTATTTTTTAATTCTATCTTTCCTCCTATAGAGGGATCATAATAAGAAATGATCCCCCCATATCCAACAGGAGCATTTAGACCACGAGGGGATACCCATCAGTGGATCAAACGAGCGAAAAGGACGCCCACCACCAGACGAGATGCTAACGAAGAGCAACAAAGACACACAAATCAAGAATAAAATTTTTATTCATAATTGTAAACTCGAAAGAGTGAATGCATTCAATACTTGTGATAATTTGAATTGACTTGCATGATAAATTATAAATGAATTAGATTTGTAACCAGGACCTATAAGGGAAGCTAAGCATAACGCAATTTATGTATTAAATTAATTAAAAATTGTAAATGAAACCTTGTAAAAGGAAAGAGAATATGTATTTAAGTACTGAATATATATATTTAAATAGCCAAATGTCTCGTCATCTAATTAGTGACGTGCATGAATGGATTAACGAGATTCCCACTGGCTTTACTAAAAGTAGAGACAAGGAACACCTGATTCCTACCTTCGCGAAGAACCATAAGGGACAAGAGCAGTGGCAAGCGCAGGCTATAGTAGTTATAGGCCCGACGCTAGAGCTCTTAGACAGAAAGGTCCCGGAGTCGCAAGAGGACACTGCCCTCAGAGGGACACAAAAAGGCGTGCACATAGCCCGGTGTCCCTAAGTCCGGACTCTTACCTTCACGTGGTCGTGCTGATAATGCAAAACAGAGTCCGGAACGACAAACCGCTACGGCGGGGGGGAGCAGGAAAGAAACCGGCTGCTCCCCAGCGAACGCAATCACTACCTGCATGGATTCCAAAAGAGCCGAGGACCCCATGAGGTGCCGCCCCACCACAAGGCGAGTCCAGAGCTACCAAGGCTAATAGCGATGCAGTGACAAGGGGCAACACGATGAATGTCACTATGCCACAAAAGGCCAAAGTCCAGATAAGACAAAAAACTATACTCCTCCTGGCGAGAGGTGAAACCGCACCGGTCCTGGGCCAAGACTTCAAACCAGCCCAACGTCAAACAGGTAGACAATAAATAACCGGCTGTAAAGGGTGGGGGAATCTCTCTGTCAAAGAGAGTCAACCCGTCAACACTCTCTCCAGCGTCCAGGGCAAGACTACAAACTGCACCCATCTTGAGCACGATTCCAAACTGCATGCAACTAGGTCCTAGGCTAAGACCTGAAACCGGCCCATGTCGAACAGGTAGACAATAAATAACCGGCTGTAAAGGGTGGGGGAATCTCTCTGTCGAAGAGAGTCAACCCGTAAACACCTCCCAGCGTCTTAGGCAAGACTACAAACTGCACTCATCTTGGGTACGATGGCAAACTTCATACAACTAGGTCCTGGGCTAAGACCTGAAACCGGCCTACATGTTTCTTAGGCAAGACCCCAAACTGCACTCATCTTGGGTACGATGACAAACTGCATACAACTAGGTCCTATGCTAAGACCTGAAACCGGCCCATATGTGTCTTAGGCAAGACCCCAAACTGCACTCATTTTGGGTACGATGACAAACTGCATCCCAGGTCAATACCGGCAAGACCATAAACAACCGGCACGACAGGACCGAGAACTCGACTAACAGCCGAACTCGATATACCTGAAGTGCTAGTGAGGACAAGCTACCCTGGAGAAATCCGTTAGTGCACAAGGCAGGACATCAGACCCGCCCGCTCACGGAAGGATAGCAAGTAGGAAGAGAGGAACCTTAGGAACTAGGGAACCAACAGGAACCTAAAAGCCTAAGACTGCAAAAGAGCAAGCTGAAGGACGCTCAGTCCGGCCTCTCTGCGAAGACTCTCACTCACCTCGAACGATACAACCACATGAGAGCCTAGCAACACAGTGCAAGTGGACGTAGTGAGACCTCGCAGTCCCACGGCCACCGCGAAGAGTACCAAAGGAAGGACGCTTCCCAAGGTGCTCTAAGCAGCAGTCGCAAAAGCTACTACGGAAAGACTCAAAAGGCATCTAGAAACCGACCCAATCGGTTCTGGAAGACCCTCCCACTCTCAAGTTTCTCCACGCGAGAGCTACCTACAAAACATTCTCTTCTTCCCAAACACCAACCACAATAAATACACGCCTTCAGCGTATCAACCCTCTCATACCATCAATATCTTCATAGTCACTTTCACAATAAAAATGCCATCCTTGCTAATATAGCTTCACTAACATTAGCTGTATTCTTTTTGCCTATTTTAAGTGAGATTGTACTGAGATACTCAGTTAAATGGGTGTTCTTTTTACCGTTGTGATAGAAGTACTGTGCCGTGCCGAACTGAGTTTTAACTGAGAAAATTACCTCCCTCCCTAACTCAACTGATCTTGCTATTTCAAAGTGTTACAACTGAGATAAGTTGGGAAATAGCCCGGATTGGTCGGTTTAAAAAGATTGTGACATTAGAAATTTTGTGACATTTATGATTGTGTAGTTAACATTTAAATTAAATAATATAACATGTACATCATTTAGATATTTCATTAGATTCGTAATATATTTTAATAAAAATGTTGAAGGCGGTTTGTTACAATATGATTGGAATGTAATTTTTGTATCATGGGTTGGTAGTGTATTTTTGTTGTTCTTTTCACCTTATGTTTTTCTCCCTTTGTCTCAGTTAATCTCTGTTCGGCTCAGCTCACTTCGTCTCAGTTGTACTGAGTATCTCAGTACAATCTCACTTAAAATAGGTAAAAAGAATACAGCTATAATAACTATTATTCTTCTTCATCACTTCGTCCAATAAATTTCATTCTAATATTAACCCCGAAAGGCCGCTACTGCAGGAGCAACTTTCCAGCAGATAGCGGCCTTTTTCACCAACCGTTTTCTGGACATCTCTCGGCTTCAAAACAACAGCACTTCATGCAACCTCATGCAGAAGGATAACTAATCTACCCTGAACGGTCGCTACTGTAGGAGGAAGCCCTCCCGCAGATAGCGGCCTTTTCCATCAACCGCCTCCTGGACATTTCAACTAATAACAACAACCCAGAGTGGTCACTGCTGCAGGGTGATCCCCCCGACAGCAAGCGACCCCCTTACACTAATTTCCTCAGAAACCGTCCCATTACAACGCTGAATACAGCACTCCTGCCACTGCCAAATTTCATGTTGAATACAGCACTCCGGCCCAATCCAGGCTGAATACAGCACTCGGGCCCAATCTATGCTGAATACAGCACTCGGGGTCAATCCATGCTGAATACAGCACTCGGGGTCAATCTATGCTGAATACAGCACTCGGGGTCAATCCATGCTGAATACAGCACTCGGGCCAACCCATGCTGATTACAGCACTCGGGCTAATCCACGCTGAATACAGCACAGGCCATTTTCACGCTGAATACAGCACTCGGGCCATCCCATATGACCAATTTACGTAGGCTCTACTGCTGAGCCATCCCCCCCCCCCCCGAGACGAAGGTGACCTCACCTGACATCTCCAACCCTGCACGTAGCAGAGCCTTAACGGCGGCCGGAGACACTCACGAGTAATCCAGACCCGCAGCTAATGGCGAAACTACGAGCAGAAAAGCGGAAAACAAGGCAAAACGCTTAGTATGTTCCTGCTAAGCGTGGAACCGAAATCTGAAGTTAAAGTGAGTGGAGGTTAAGATCGGTCTGGAAATGTAGATCTGAGCTGTAGACTAAGTGACTTCGATTCCTGGGAACGACACTAAGCTCTCTCTCGGACACTCTTGGAAGGGCCTATCACCAAACAGACCGGCAATCTGTTCACATAATCCACTGCCAAAATCTCTTCCAGATAAAAGGGGAGAGGGGAACAACTCAAACCTAAGCAGCCTAATGCTGATAATTTTTTCATTCTGTAATCCAGCAAGAAGCTCAAGAAGCAACATTGCGTTTGTTACCAGAAAAAAGCAAAACTGTATACGAGAAGGAATTGATGGAATTCGACAACTGGCGAAAAACAAGGAGCGTAGGTAAAAACGCAATTACAGAAGAGGTCCTACTATCTTACTTCTTTAATGTGAAGAAGCAGTTTGCTGCCTCTTCAATGTGGACAAAGTATTCCATGCTAAAATCAATGTTGAAAGTGCACAAAAGTATTGATATTTCGAAATATGGTAGACTTACTTCGTATTTGAAAGCCAAATCAAGATATTACAAACCAAATAAGGCAAAGATATTAGAGAGAAACCAAATCGAAGAATTTTTGAAAAAAGCACCGGATGAGGAATATTTGCAAGTTAAGGTAGGAAGTACACGATGTCAATATTTCAATTTATACATATTTTGAACGTTTTACAGGTTAACAACGATCATGGGAGTCGCAGGTGCTTGTCGATGCAATGAATTAACCTTTTTAGATATCAGCCATGTCCAAGACAAAGGCAGTTACCTGTACGTACTCATTCCGGACACGAAAATAAATATTTCAAGAAGCTTCACGATCATGGAAGAAGCATTTTCAGTTAATGCTGTAGAAATGTGTAGAAAATACATTAACCTGCGACGTAAAACTGCCGATGGAAGATTTTTCTTGCGATATGTAGCTGGAAAATGTACTACACAGCATATTGGCATCAACACAATTTCGAAAACCTTACCAAAAGTAGCTTCATTTCTTGGCCTCCCTGATCCAGACAGTTTTACTGGACATGGAATGAGGCGTTCTTCGGCAACATTATTGGCTAATGCTGGGTGCTATATTTCCACTGTCAAGCGTCACGGTGGTTGGAAATCAACTTCGGTAGCGGAAAGTTATATTGAAGATTCATTGTCTAGCAAGATGGCTATTGCTGAAAAAATCCAGGTTCTACCTAATGTCGGAAAAGTTGTGGGCCCCTCCAGTCCTGTAGAAACTCCTTATCAAGTGAATTTGAATAATATTCCTAGTCCTGCAGAAACTCCTTATCGCGTGAATTTGAATAATATTCCCGGTCAAAATGACAAAATTATTGAGATAAATGTAAATGTTAATATTAATAATTCTAAATAAAATGCTATAAAATTAAAGCGTATTGTATTATGAATTCTAATCCACTAGTGTGTTATGAATAATCCACTAGTGTATTAAAAAGCCTCTAATCCACGGAAAACGGACGTATTAAACCTTCCTAATATAGTGGTCGTAGATAAATAAATAAATATTTAATTTAAAAATAAAAATAAATTTTTTTAATATTTGTAATAAATTTTAACACTTAAATAAATCTCCCGTCGCCGAATCGACGTAGTTGAATTTTCTGTCGCCGAACCGGAATCGCCGAAATGCCGGTGCCGAATTGGAATAGCCAAAACTACCATAGCCGAACTTCGTGTCGCCGAAACGACGTGTACCGCATTAAAAAATACCATCAAAGCTTTCTGCAAGATATTAAAGAAACTTCTGCTTCGGAATTCAGTGATGATGAATAAATAAAAATATTCTAACTTTGTACAAATTGTTCATTAAAACTATTCTTTTGTTTATATTTTTCTTTACAAAATTCAATTTTTAAAATTAAATCTTAAAAAAAAAAATGAAAATAAATTTTAATTCTGATGAAGGCACAATCAGCGCCGAAATATTAAAGATCTTTTAATTGATTATCGTTTATTTTTCCTCGTTTTAATTTTTACTTTAATTTTACATAGTTTCAAGAGTTAATAATTTCTATTTATTTATTATTTTTCTTTACGACATTCAAAATTAATAATGTATATCCTCGATCACGTCCGCCGTGTTCTTATCATTAACAAATTTTTCGTCTATCCAAATTAAATTACCAAATAACTTCCAATACCATAAATTCACCTTCTTTTGCTTATAACCAGAAAAAAAGATTTCCGGTCTAAGACAAAATCCCGCGGCCATAATTCCCGCCAGACCATATTCCCGTCGAACCAAAACCCCACCAAACAAAATAGAGCCGGACCAAAATTACGCCGAACAGAATCCAGCCGGACCGTAACCTTGCCGAACCACAATCTCGCGGCTACAATTACAGCAGCCAAAATCCCGCTGAACCATAACCTAACCTATGCATATTTTAACAGTAGATAATATAATTGTATTTGTTTACTTATTATTATTAACTAACGGGTCGTAGTTCATGAGACACCCACTGCACTGAAGCTCAAGCTTATTGTGCCCCTCGTTCCAAGCCTCACTCCAGCAATCGCGTCTCCTCAACAAAGTGGAGTAAGCGGTTGTAGGGTGCCTGTGCTATCTCCTCAGTTGCCGGGTAAGGAAAACCAAGGTGACGTAGCCGACTACCAGTCAATGCCTGGCATTTCGTCCACCTCACCACACAGCCTACAAGTAGGATCTTCAACAAGCCTACAATCCTTCTCAGCTGATTCCTACTGATTACTTTATTTAATTTTACTAAAATTGAGCTCGTACTTATGGTCCTGCGGGATTTTGGCGACGGAATTGTGACCGCGGGATTTTGTCCAATCCCGAAAGATTTCATAAGCGACTAATTTTTTTTAAAACGTTTTTTAGCTCTCCCCAACATTTTTCCTAATGTGACTTGACTGGTTTATGCATTGAGCCCCTCAATTACTAACTATAACAATGTTCGAAGCCGAAATAAATATTATGAAAAGCGCCCTACCGGAAATAAATGAATTAGAAGAAATCAACTTAAGCATTTCCCATAATCAAAATAATGATAATTGATTATTGTTTGTCTCAACTCAGATTTGTTTGATTAACAAATTTGAGTCAAATCTCGACAACTGAAACAAATAGAAAGAAATCAATCCCAATTTATAAATGGGATCTCAAATTTAGTGGACATAATAAACAAGATGTTTTTGAATTTCTAGAATTTAAAAGAAGCAAGACAAGTAACCGACCAAGAATTATTTCAATAAGCTCATTCCTTTTCAAAGATGTAGCAACTGTTTGGTTAAGAAACACCTGGAAAAAAGTATCCAAAGAATAAATTAAATCAAAATTTTTTACTGCGCGACTTCAATTATATTACCAAAAAAGTACAGGACTGTATACAAGGCCCTAATGAGAATATTTTATAGTTTATAATTTAATGACCATAGAAGCCCTCTACCTCTACCTTAGAATCGATATAGATACACCGGAACAAGATATAGTAGACCAAATAATCAGAAAATTAAATCTTAAATACGCTAGAAAAATTAAAGGACCGGTGTAAAAGTGTACATGAATTAAAAGAGCGAAACGAAAAATATGAACCTATGGAAAATAAATTTAAGCAAACCCTAGGCTTAAACAAACCCTATTTTCGTAACAATCAGGATCAATCAAATACTAAAAGTCATAAACCAATTTTAAAGAAACACAATAACACCTATTCAAATATTTCAAAATGCGGCATCATTAAATGCGTCAGACTTAATTTGTTGAAATTGTGATTCGCTCGGTCATAGTTTTAGATTGGAAAAGAAAACCTTTTGCTATACTTGCGGAACCAACGAAGTTATCAAACAACCGTGGTCAAACCAGTAGTCCATTAGAAAACGACATGCAAAATTTAAACATAACTTTCCGAGATAGTCCACGTGAATGGGGCCGCGGGGTTTCAAGTCGGCCGTGCATCCAACATACACCCATATTTATAATTTTCTTGTAAAATGGTTTTTGAAAACTATGAAAAGTATGATTATGTTGGAGTGCTTAATTTAAAATGATAATAATGTTCTTGTATGTGTAACATATTTCAATCGTTATCCAGAAAAAAGGCAACCAGAGGACCGAAATTTTAATCAATTAAAAGAAAATCTTATTAAATATCGACATATAACAAAGTCTTTTTGTCTAATAGTTTTCCAAACATCCCAATATTTTATTAAAAAAAAAAAATCTTATTGATCATAGAACTTATAGAAGCCAAGATCAGAAACTTACAATATTCAAGACTGAAGAAACTACAATTAATGTAATTGCAAACACTTCAATTTCAAGCCGTCAAATTGAAGCTGAATCTAAATGTTCAAGAAGTAAAGCTTTGCTTGTATTAAAAAACAAAAATTTAGGCCTTGTACAATCCGAAAAAAACATTACATACAACCAGCAGAGGATTGGAATTTTGAAATTGGTATTCTCTAAACCTCCAACAAGATTAAATTTTTTTAATGCGTATTATTTGGACAGATGAAGCCTATATTAGCAGTGCTGGAATTTTTAACAGGCACAATGAACACTATTAGTCTCATGTGAATCTTCGCCGTATGGCCGACGTTTAAATGCAAGGACCGAACGGTTCGGTTTAGTGTGTGTTGTGTCCTACTTGGCAATCGTGTTTTAGCATACCACGTTACTATGAACTCTTAAACCAAAATATTATTGAAGAGTATTTGGATCATCTATCCGTGGTTGAAAGAAAATACTTATTTTTCTAACAAGATGGTACACCCCTTCATAATGCCAGAATTGTTAAAGAATTATTTAATAGCACGTTCGCCTGATTTAACACCCCTGGATTTTTTTTGGTTTTCTTAAAAACAATTTATATAAACATAAAAGTAACAATATCGACGAATTAATACAAAAGTTTACAGAATGTGTCAATTCGGTATCAAATATCCACATACACAATATCGTATGCAATTCAGAGTGTTTAGAATAGGTGTAACTTATGTATTGAAAACAACGGACTTCAGTTTGAATATTTAGTAGATACCTTACATTTTTAGTATTTTTTATAGGCGTACAAATAAGTTTCCGCCGTTTGACAAAAGATGGTCCTGCCAGAAGGTTATGTTGAAATTGTCAGATGTAAAACTATGGAGTGAATGCCTTATTTTGATGGAGAATAGCGGTATCTATGTTGATGCTGTTGTAACTGATGGCGCAACGTGGAACCGTGGAGTCTGCACACTTTTAGGAATCGATTAAAATCATATAAGTTGCGAACATCCGTATGATAATCAGCGGAAATTATGAATGCTTTCGGATTTCAATCATTTAGTGAAATGCTTCAGGAATGGTATTATGAACTTGAGGAATTTGAGGTTAAATTTTAATAAATAGGTGTACGATAAAACGATAAAATAAACAATGATTTTTGATACCTTACGGACTTGTTAAGAAAACACATTGGGAAGCTGTTATAGCAGAAGAAAATTACCAACGGCCAAATTTGAAAGTGGCATATAAATTATCACCAGCACACTTAAAACCAAAAGGTTTTCAAAAAATGAATGTACATAAATATTTTTGAAATATTTCTAAACAATATACAATATTTAATTGTTCATATAATTTCAGCTTTTCGGTCACGAAGTCTCAGTTGCAATGGTACATTATCAACCGACCTGTGATAGATTGCAAGATTCTACTGCAACTCAAAAATTTATAGATTCATTTAATACAAGCAATGTCATCGCGTATTCCGAGAGATGCTCTTTACGTCCATGAAGATTGCCTACAAAGAAAGGTAGCAATGATAATATAATGTTGTTATGTACTATATGATTTATTTAACCACTAATCCTTTAAATTGCATTATGTATAACTTGATGTATGTTTTGCAGGCAATTCTTTCATTTTTACAATTTCTGCAGGAATGGGAAGAAATCGGAAACGTGGCAATATCTAAAAGCTTTTTAATGGGATAAAAGTAACTTTGCGAGCGACGCTTGAAATTTTAGGTATGCTTCAAATTGATTGCAGTTATACTTATTTGATGACAGCAACTCTTTCTCAAGATCCGTTAGAGGTAAATCTACAAATAAATATAATATTTTAGATAATAATTATTTTTTTCAATAAAATTAATCCTAGTTCTTCTTTTCTCAGAGATTCTTTTCGATAATGAGATTTTCCTGTGGTGGTGAAGATCATCCGGACCCCAAAATGTTTTCACAGGTGCATCGTTTAATTTCCTGCTTCTCCCTTATACGTCCCCCGAAAAGTGGCAATGTCGCTGGCACTGAACTGCTTAAAAACTTAATGGAAGCTAAAGACTCATTAAATGATTGTAATGAGTCTAAAGAATTATGGCTACAAAAACTGGATGGAATTTTGGAGAATGGTTCTCCATCAAATGAGAATCTTTCGTGTGAAGATGATCATAATTATGATGAAGCTGTAACCAGTAATGCAGTACAATCATTTATTGCTGGTTTTAATATAGGCCGCAAAATGAAAACCATTATAAAATGCCAAATTTGTATCAATAAACTTGAAATGAATCTAGACAAGGGCAAAAACTTGCTTCGCAATGACGTTGTGAATAAAATGGATTTATACGGTGGACTTTTCTACTCCAGCAACAAGTTGTTTAAATATTAACCAAGCAATTAGAAGAGTGTGTGCTCAGGGTTTTAAGTAAATCGAAAGTCAATTTAGATACAATTGATCAAATAGGTGAAGAAATAACAAAAAAGGAAATCCAGATGGTAGGGTGCATCGAACACTCGAAAGAAACTACAAATAAAATTATAGATGTATTGCGATGTAAACTCTTGTCTCATTTATTTATAGTTGTTTTTAAGCTGCTGATAAACAAATTCTCAATTTTACTCACCTTTTGTTGAACGCTACCCTTTTTTTGGGGTGCACTTGAACGCTTCCTTCTGTTGGTAAGCAATGTAAAAGTAACCTAACTTTATCAAATAAAAACCAACACCGCGTAATTTTTCTGTAGTAAAATTTATTCCTTTAAGGCTGTTCGGTAGGTTTAGATTTTGTGCAAAAAAAGTTGTAATACAGTGTATTTATTATATTTTTGTAGAACTACATATTTTAGATAATATTTGTTTATAAAAATAAATTCTAAATAAATTAGTTTAGCCGCAATTTGTACTCAAAATATGAATTTATTTACGGAATACCTGTACGATCCTGATAAGATATCACAATGGAACTTGTACTAAACGCAAGAATATTTAATATACTATGACATGACATAATTTTTATTTTGATTTTTTACTTTGAAAACTTTCCGTTTTGAATAAGTATTTAAAAATTCATATTTTCAAAGTAATTCCATTAAAACTTCCATTTCATTTTCAATTTTATAAATATTCAATCTTTCAGAAAAGTGGACACAAATTTGTATACATGAAAAATAATATTTTTGACGTGACTTCGATGCTGTTCAAAAATATACTACCTTTGTTCGTTTTTCAAATCTCTATTTATAGAAAAACGCAAAATTACCTTCTTGATTCTAAAAAATCTCCATTTTTTTAATATCAAAGAAAACTTGTTTTTTAATCGAAAATTAATTTCTTCCAGATCCGGTGTAACCGGGAATATTTACCCCAGTGAAATTTTACCCCCCGGTAAAAATTCCCTAGTGAAATTTTACCCCCTAATCATTTTTTACTGAAAAACTAATCAAGACGGTCGAAGAAATTGAGTTTAAAATGGTGAAGACGAAGGAAGAATGCGAACAGATAGTTGAGGGTAAGGTGATAAATGTAGGAATAGAGCTAGGTAAGGTTAGGAAAGTAGTTGAGCAAGAAAGGGAAAATGTAAGAGGGACATTTAATCGTTTAGTGGAAAATATGCCCTAAGAAAGAGAGTTAAATGAGCGGCAGAGTAGGAACAAGTATGAGGAAGTTGAGGATAGATTAGGTAAGCAAATTAAGGAGAAGGACAAGGAATTAAAACAGTTAATAGAAATACTACAAGAGAAGGACAAGGGGGATACTGGTAGATATAGGTGTAGGGATCTGGATGGAGATAATTTGGGAAAGTTTTATGGCGATGGTAGAAAAAATTTACGCATATTCATTAAAAACATAGAGCAAAATTTGATGAGGGTGAGGGATGAAGTAATAATAAAATATTTAGTTAGAATGACGATGAAAGGCGAAGCAGAAATTTGGTTTTCAATGATAGAATAGTACGAGGGTAGATCAATAAGTACCCGCGTTAGGAATGAAGAAGCAAGTTTTTCTCAATTTTTTTTTTCTATTTTTGAACGTAATCTCCTTTTAGTGCAATACACTTTTTCCAACTTTTCTGCCATTTCGTTAAGCCCTCAAAAAATACGATTTGTCAAACTCTTCAAAATAAGCTTCTGTTTCGACGATATCCTCCGCTTTTGAGCTGAATTTTTTTCCACCGAGGCACTTTTTCATGTTGAGGGACAGAAATAAGCCGCAGGGAGCCAAGTCGAGTGGGTGCGACAGCAATTTGTAGTGCAGTTCGTGCAACTTGGCCGCGGCAATCCTGGATAAATGTGCTGGTACCTTATCGTGGTGAAACAGCAATTTTTTTCTTAGCCAAATGGGGCCGTGTTTCTTTCATTTTTTATCGAATCGGTCCAATAATTTACTGTAGTACTACCCTATGATCGTTCTTCCTTTCTGTAAAGAGTCCATGAGGATTATTCCCTTGGAGTCCCAAAAACCACGTCTGCCAGACTGCCGCAGCTCTCCTCATATTACCCCTCATCAAAAACAGATGTACGACCACGTTTAAATTCATTGAACCAATATCTTGTGGTTGTCATAGATGGTGAAGTGTCCCCATAGACAGCACCCAACTTTGTTTCCATTTCTCCGCATGTTTTTCCATTCAAAAATAAAATGCAAATAACGGATCGATATTGTTCTTTTTCTATTTTATCGGGAAACACGCAACACGTGTGAAATAATTGGCTGCCCAATAAAAACTAACCCACGAAGCAGTCTGAAATTTAGTATGGTGTCGTGTAACAGATGGTAGTACACGACGGTAATGCTAACTTCCCTTAGCAACGCCACCTGTCTTCGAACACGGGTACTTATTGATCCACCCTCGTATATTCTGCAACAAGTTTGGAAGTTGGCATATTCTGCACGAGGGGAAAGTTTGCACGAGTGCAGAATAGCCATTCCAAACGTGTTCCAGACTATACTTTAATTTACTATACTATAATTTTATACATGCGAGAATGTAGATATTCTGTATTTAAAAATAATATTAGAATGGTCATATTCTATGACAGTCGTATAGAAAATATATTTAAAACAATGCGAGAGTTCAAGGAACTATTTTTAAAAAAATATTGGTGGGAGGTCGAATAAAGTAAGGTCAAGGAAATAATCAACTGGGGAAGATACAAGAGAGAAAATTATGCGATAAGAATAATAAATCAAGCGTTACAAGTTGAACCAATATGAGGAAAAAGAATTAGTGAAGGCGGTTGTGAGACATATTGAAGAAAGCTTAAAATGTAGAATAGGGATAGAGAAAATTTGCACCATTGATGGATTTATGGAATTACTCAAAAGGTTTGATGAATCAGTGGAGTTTACGTATCAGTTTAGGCCTAGAACAAGTTTGTACAGGGGAAACTATAATGACCAGAGAAATTTCATTGACCAAGGCGGAACAAGTAATGGGGAAAATTTGAATAGCTAAAGAGAAACAAATTATCGGGAAAACTTTCAAAATAATTTGTAAGTAGGGGGTTAAATCGTGCGAAGGGAAGAAGTAGAGATACGGGAGGAACGAAGAAGTTTAGGTTAGTCGAGTTATTGTCAATTGTGTTATTTGAATTAGTATTGAATTGAGTTAAAAAAAGAAAAATGTTTCAAAAGAGATTTTGAGGTTGAGGGTTGGTAATTCGAGTAATAAGTTTAGAGGTAATTAGTTATGTTGAGGAGAATAGGGTGCAATTATGTAACTCAAAATTGAAATGAATTTATAAATTATTTAGGTAAAACAAATGTCAATGTCAAAATAATTAAATTTTATGAACATCGAATTTTTTAGTAAAATCTGTGCATGCGCATCATGATGACACATGACATAGATTTTAAGGGGGTTGTGCGATGATATTTAAGGGCTATATTAGGGATTAAATAAGGAACATGCATGAATAAAAAAAATTAGTTAAAATAGTATTTTCCGATTAATCCAATATATTAAATATTAAATCAACAAAAATTACTTCTATTTATTCTATTTTGTTATAAATAATCCATTTTAAAATTGAATGATTATTTAAAATAAATCATGTGACCATAAACGCTAGCGCCACAGGTTTGACGTCATCGGGCATAAATGTCCGCGCTCTTGATTACTCGTAATCACTTAAAAAAAAATTATAACCAATTTTCAATGTAAAACTGTCAGAATGACATTTAAAATTACCTAAAATAACCTTACTTTTTCATATATTCATTGTGACAAACTTGATAACATCGCAGGGGATTCAAAACAGGAACTAAAACTGCAATATTTTATTTATTACCAATTAGTGCCCTTCCGGGATAATTTCATTCAAATCCGGATTAAAAATAAGTAATTTCTACTAAAAGAATTTTACAAAAAAGTGAGAGATAAAATTCCAAGTTTTACCGAAATTGTTAATGCCTAAAGAACTCTGCCATTAAAAAGCATGGAGCAAGCTATGAATAATTGTGCCCCGAGACGTCACAATAAAATGACGATTTGCGCGGTCGTTTCATTCGATTCAAATTGATGGATTTTTAAATATTTTTTAAATTGTTATCGAAACGAACATAAATGAATTAAATAGTATTAATCAGTATATTTTAGTATTTTTGGAGAAAATTGGAGAAGATCGTCGGGGAAACAATAAAACAAGAGAAGGAAATTAATTAATTAGTCAGTTGACGTTTAGTGTCGAAAAAAATAAATTTAGTGATAATAATTGTAGATACTAATAGAAAATAAAATAAAGTTGTTAAAGATTTCATTGTAATATTTATGTGAATTCTGTTTCAGGCTCATGAACAGTCCATGTGTCATTAACGAAGAATGAACTTTCCGAATATTTAAGAACTTGCGATTCCACGAAATTCAAAGAAAGGTGTAATTACCTGCTGGAAAAAGTAAGAAATGCTATCGGATTTCAAGAATTTTCAGCAGAAACCCAACAACAATTACAAAACTGAGTTCCTCAGTTCAAATGATCGATCAAACCGAAGGAAAACTGAAAATATTTCAACTTTTAGTCTCGAGGAGCTTAGCTATGCTGCTCAAATGCAGTTCCGAGCAGAAGGAAAGTTAGACAAAGCAATTGTTTTGAAAGATATAACTCTCTCTACCCCAACAAGAGCATCAAAATATAGAAAAGCGTATACCAAAGTTGATGCGATTCCATATACTCCGGATGAAGCGTTGTCAATCTTTGTAGAGGCCTAAACTAACCAAATTTCAGTACAACGTTATCAGAGATGCAGCAAAGCAGCATAATTCGAATCTTTATCCAAGTTATGAAACAATTACCTCTGCAAAACAACGATGCTATCCCCTTGATTTGGTCATTACAGAAGGTATAGCTGACTCCAAAGCAAACTCCAAAGTTGCTGAATCATACAACTGCTAGATTATTTGAATCATTATACGAAGTGTTTAGTTCGTTGAACTCCGAAGAACTGAATGAACTTCATTTAATAACCAAATGGGGATGTGATAGAAGCTCTGGAATAAGCAAATATAAACAAAGGTTTTGCGATCCCAGTATTTCGGATGCAAGTGTTTGCTTGACTTCTCTTGTCCCGGCACAATTTATTAGTTAACGGTAATCCAAATTCCAGTTCTATGGCAAAATCTTCGTCCTTCGCCAACTAGATATTGCAGACTCGTTTGAATTCAATTTAAGCACGAAACTACTGAACTATCTGTGATGGTATCGCAAAATATTGAAAATCAAATATCTTCTTTGCATTCAACTACGATAAATTTTAAATCCACCAATATATTTGTTAATCATAAATTGCTTTTTACAATGATAGATGGCAAAATCTGTAATGCTGTTACGGGCAATTCATCCACTCAAAAATGCTACCTCTGTGGCCTTACTTCAAAAGATTTCAATAACATTGATATGGCACTTGATAACGAAGTTGTGGATGGAAAGGTATCACTTCGGTTTATCATCCTTGCATGCCTGGATTCGTTTTATCGAATGTTTACTGCACTTATCGTATAAATTGGTAATTCGTCAATGGCAGGCTAGAGGAAAGGAGAATAAAAAAGAAAAGGTGGCATTAAATAAATAAAGAATTCAAGAGCTGTTCTGAAACGAAATGGATTTATTAATCGATAAACCAAAACCAGGGTTTGGAAGCACGAATGACGGTAATACTGCACGTCGATTTTTCAATAATCAGGAAACCTAATCAAGAATAACTGGAATTGATGAGGAAATAATTTCTCGATTTAGAATCATTTTATTAACCATTTCTAGCAATTATTCCATTAAAATCGACTCCTTTAAAGATTATTGTCACGGTACTGCTAACTTCGTCGAATTATATCCTTGGTATAATATGCCTACCACTGTACATAAAATTTTAATTCACAGTGCTGCAATAATTGCAAATTCCATTTTACCTAATGGACAACATGGTGAAGAAGCCCAAGAGTCCCGCAATAGAGACATTAAAAGATTCAGAGAATCGTTTTCTAGGAAATTTTCAAGAAAACAAAATATGGAGGATATTTTTCATAATCTTTTAGTTTCCTCCGAACCTTTAATCTCCAGTATGAGAAAACTCAATCCTAAAACGTTGAAAAGATATCCATTTGACGTAATCTATTCTTTAGCTAATATTCTCATAAATACTCCTGATCTACCTGAAGTTGAAAGTGATGTAACGCTAATTAAACCTTTAGCGCACAAACGGCAATTGCTCAAAAAAAATGTTATGAACTCACCTCACCTTCTTGTCTATAATACGGCGCGGCGCTTCGGCTAAACCCAATCGGGAGCAATTGGGCGTGGGCGTTTTGCGGAGGGTGAATCCTCCACCAAAACTTTACAAACACAAAACAAAATATGGGCGCCACACGCTTTTTGCCGTAAAAAAAGTTATTGTTCTGAAAGCGAGAAAGCAGATTAAATAAAACAACAGGCAAGGTGATAACATATAATGAAGCAAAATATAAAACTAATAGTATCTCCACACACAGAGTCAATGCAAAAAAAATTAAGAAAAAGGTCAGGCGTAGCTGTAAAGAGAAACGCGTCAGATCTGATACGCTTTTGACAAAAATCATACAATTAGGGCTTGTTTCCCTAATTCCGGGAAACAAAAAAAATTAGCTAGGAAGAATATTATTCTTCTTTCTTCAAAACCGTCTCAAAGAACACGCGCGTATCGTGACGCGACCCAAACGAAATCTTTCACCAAAATTAAATAATAGTTAGTGCTCACCCAAAAGACGATGTTACGCCACTGGTCGCAGGAATGCCACTGTTGCTGGACGCCAAAAGAACGAAATGATATGCTGTAGATAATTTACAGATAAGGAAGCCAGGTTGATCGGCTTGGCTGGAGCTTGCTTTACCAAATCACAAAACTAATCTCCTACTGGGTATCCGGAAACCAAAACGCAATTTCTCGCACAATATCCAAATAACTGATTAAATCAACCAGACCAAAAATTTGAGAAAGCCAAACTTGCGCAACTTATCCCCTAAGGTAGTGAAGGCACCGTATCCAAAGCTAACTGACGATCTTCACTGATTCGTTTAGCGCCGATGAATCCCGTTACACGGACTAGGATAACAAAATTATTCCCGTTTTCGGTAGCTAACAAAACGCACTTTTTGATTCGCAAAAATTCCCCGGTTATTCTAACTAATCACCCAATGCTTTCGTGTTATCGCTCGACCTTCCTTCCTAATCGCTTTTTAAAAATATTTCCAACTTAAAATTTTCGATTGAATTTTTAACTTTTGTTCTTTCTACCGGGTGCTTACAAAATATAAATGTAAGATATAGATTGTCTGTAGCCGAATTTGCTTTGTGCGCAAATTTGAATGCTACAGTGATTCTGAGTAACTAGTATAGTTTCAAAATTCCGAATCTCTAGATTGTCCACAGAAGTTAGGATTTCTATTCGGAATAAATCAAACAAAATATTTTGTTTGTGTTTTTGTTATATCTTAGGGTCCTGATTATTCTCCCAAAAGTCCCCGGTGATATCGAATGTGCTTAACTTTTAAGAGTGGTTTTAAGATATGAAAATTGTAGATTTAAACGTGACATTATATTAATGTCACGTTTAAATCTACCAACAACATGGGTAAATTATTTACCAATCTCAAAGATATCATACCTAAAGAAAAAAAGTCAGACATCATCTATAGAATTCCTTGCAACGCATGCAATTTGGTCTACATTGGTCAAAGTAGCCAGTGGCTAAAGAAAAGGATAAGTGGACATATTTCTAGCATAAATTGCAATAAACCTGAGTCCACTGCCTTAGCTAGACATAATATTCTAATTGGTGGACATATTGCAGACATTAGGAACGCTGAAATTATAAAATCCGTCACCAACTACAAGGATCGTTTGCTACACGAAATGATTAACATAAAAAAAGAAAAAAACGCCATGAATCGTAAAACAGATATCGAAGGATTGAGCAACATCTACACCTCTTTACTAATATAGCCAACTATTAGAATCAAGTTCTTCCCTATTATTTTGCAATAGGGTTTTCCTTGCTTTGTTGACTTACTGCACAAGAAAGTTTTTCTTGCACAGTAGGCCAATCCGAATGGTAATGGTTTAAATTCGGTTGCTATGTATTTTTGTCTAACGAAGAACACTAACGTGTTCGAAAGCTAACAAAATTTATATTGCTGTTTTATTAACTTGTTTTAAGTAAAAATCAAATAAATAAAACCAGTCTATTTCTCCAAAGTCCTAAAATTTATTAGTGAGACGCGTTTCGGGAATATCTATACCATTCCCATCTTCAGTCTCTAAAGGACAAACGTAAGAGTTGTCAGTTCATAAAATACCTCAAAAGAAAAGAAAAGAAACGAAAGACGACGAATTAACATTCCAATTTTTACAAGCATATAAAACACAACAGAAATAGAATGGTTTTATTTATTTGATTTTTACTTAAGAATTGACTCCAAAATAAAATTGGGAAATGAGTTTTAATAAACTTGTTTTAGTTTTATAGTTGAACTTATTATTAAATCAAAATAGTAAACGTTGATTATAAAATGTATATTATCTATATAAGTAGTACATTAATCATTATTTTCATATGATACATAATATGTATAATCAATAAAAATTTGTACATACTTTTAAAAATAATTACTTTTTTTATATTTTTAAATATAATTTATTTTTTTATTTTATCTGATTTGTTACGATTAATGGTGGATACAGGGGCGTGGATGGAATCCCCGATCTAAGGGTTTGTAGTAAAGCCTTTGGCTAGCTGCTGGCGCAAGAGAAAACAACAACAACAAAAAGTTGTGACCAGTGAGCCTGTTGTAGATAGCTAAAATAATTAAGAAGCCAATATTTGCCCTAGGCGCCACGTGATTACCAAATAACCTCTCAATGGGATCTGCTACCGAATGCCAGAACATACACTTGAATTGTACCGCAATAATAAGATTTATTCAACAACTTAATAAATAGCGCCAAATTCTGATTTGTAAGTAAGTATTTGACAAATACAAAAAAAGATCGCGAATAGCTTTTCTTGCAAAAAGCGCGATTAAACGATATAGCTTATATTAGTTTTACAAATATAATGGCGCAATAAAAAAAAATTTTCTGACGTAAAAGATAGTGTTGTTAATGTCTCTCTAATTTTATTATTGTTGTAGTAATTGATAAACAATCTGAACCACAAATAGAAGCGACAATTTCTCCATCCACGAACGAAGTATCAGAAAAACGCACAGGTAATTACATTATACCATAATATAAACTAATACAAATAATATATAAATAGTAGATCTTCAAGAGGAAACTCAAATAACAAAGTCGGGTATTCCTAGAAAAAGAAGGAAATATAATCTTTCAGTAAAGGAAAGAAAGGCTATGAAAGTACAGAAGCTGCAGGGAAATCATCGAGTTTTACCACCTTGTGATCGGGGCAAATGCCGTTATAAATGTATCTCTAAAATAGATGAGGATAGACGGTATAGCATTAACGATCAATTCTGGAAATTAAACTGGTTGGAGCGCAGAAACTTCATCTTCGAAAATGCTAGCACTCATCTTGCAAAAACACACAGTGTAGCTGCGCCTTGCCGAAATAACTCTTTCAGATATTGTTTGAAAGATAAAAGCAGAAATGTCAATCGAGTCTGCAAGCCTTTCTTTTTGACCACTCTTGGTTATAAAGAAACGAACGATTGGGTAGTCCACAGCGTCTTGAAAAACACTCAAAAAGATAAACTTGTTGTTGAAAAGGACAGGCGTGGCTGTCAACCTTCAGTCAATAAAATTGATAGAAAAAGTATTGACGAACACAGAATCATTTCATCCCTGTGTGTCACATTATAGAAGGGAGCATGCTCCCCATACAAGGTATTTGCCCAGCGATGTGACATTAAAACATATGCACGAGGATTATCTCTTCAAATTCAGCAACCCCTGTTCATATGACTTATATCGTAAAATTGTAGTGAACGACAAGAAAATAAGTTTCACCAAGCTCGGTCACGAGGAATGTGAAACATGTGAAGAATTCACACTTCATGATAAAAATTATACCAAAGAGAACTTTGATGATCAGTGCAATAAATGTCAATTATGGTCTAAACACATAAGTCGCGCACAAGCAGCCAGAACAATGTACAGATCTAATGCCGATTCTCATTTTGACGACAAAACCATATGTGTGTCCGCTGACTTACAAAAAATAATCATGCTTCCACGTATTGACACTTTTAAGAGGGTGGTTTTTATCAAGCGCTTAGTGGCATACCATGAGAGCTTCGTACCTGTGGGAAAGAAATCTAAAATCTTTCCATATGCGGTTGTTTGGCATGAGGCAATTGCGGGAAGGTGCAAGGAAGAAATTACAAGTACATTTTTTGCATTTCTTATTAGGAACAGAGATGCAAAAAACATAATAATATGGCTAGATAACTGTGCGGGTCAGAACAAAAACTGGGAACTTTTCACTTTTTTGGTTTATATGGTCAATTCTGGCAATATTTCGGCACGTACTTTGACATTGAATTATTTTGAAGCAGGTCACACATTTATGTCTGCAGACCATTTCCATCATCAGGTGGAACTATCTCTTAAACGCCAAGGAAAAACATATGATTTTAGTGATTTTGTAGAAGCTATAAGGTCGTCTAATTCTGGAAAAGTTGAAGTCAAACCAATGAATTACACAGATTTCTATGACTGGGTGGATTGCAGTTCACTGTATAAAATAAACCACATCAAACCACGGCCCTACCTATCAGATATGGTACAGGTGTGACGGGTCAAAATGAGTCGAATGAATTATAAATTTTTAAGTACGGTTCTGTTCTAGTAACTATTAAATTGTTATACTATGTTTGAGACCTTGATTCATTATCAACAAGACATTTGCGGGTTTTATCGCTTTATATATAAATTTTTGGAAAAGAAAAGTCGAGTTTTGAAGATATTTGGATGTGCTTTTGCCTGGAAATTTTTGGTATTCTTACGAGTTTTTGTACCAATCCAAATATTTGGGATCATTCTGTGCAAATAGTTCTTATAATTGTTTTTCGCCTGTTTCTTCGAGGTGAGAAGAATTTCTCTATTAGAGGATTAAATTATCCAAGTGTTTTTGTGACTCAACTTCGTAATTGGTCTGCTATCACCACCCGTGGTTATATATTCTATTTCGTACGATAAGCCCTCGATACCATCCACGAGGTAAAGTTATTTTGTTTGACTCACATTTTTTTTTTATAACAAAAACCTTTTAGGGTCCTTCCTCCACCCCACTGTTCTTGGTGGATATTAATACAGCGTTTTTTTACTTTATCACGACCTGGTCTGACGTCCTATATTGGTTCAAGGAGTTACTACTCCAGTCAATTTCCATCCTTGGGGCCTTGGCTCGTTGAAGAATTGGGTGTAACCGCTAACATATTCCTGCAACCTGACTTATACCATCTGTCATCAGTTCCGAGATAAGTGTTTTGTGCCGTCCTTTTTGTTGTTTTTTTAATATGTATTTTAAATGAATTTAAACCTTATTTAAATTTATGTACTGTGACGGGTCAAAATGAGTCGAATGAATTATAAATTTTTAAGTACGGTTCTGTTCTAGTAACTATTAAATTGTTATACTATGTTTGAGACCTTGATTCATTATCAACAAGACATTTGCGGGTTTATCGTTTTATATAAATTTTTGGAAAAGAAAGAAGTCGAGTTTTGAATATATTTGGATGTGCTTTTGCCTGGAAATTTTTGGTATTCTTACGAGTTTTTGTACCAATCCAAATATTTGGGATCATTCTGTGCAAATAGTTCTTATAATTGTTTTTCGCCGTCGTTGCTTCGAGGTGAGAAGAATTTCTCTATTAGAGGATTAAATTATCCAAGTGTTTTTGTGACTCAACTTCGTAATTTGTCTGCTATCACCACCCGTGGTTATATATTATTCTATTTCGTACGATAAGCCCTCGATACCATCCACGAGGTAAAGTTATTTTGTTTGACTCACATTTTTTTATAACGAAAACCTTTTAGGGTCCTTCCTCCACCCCACTGTTCTTGGTGGATATTAATACAGCGTTTTTTTTACTTTATAACGACCTGGTCTGACGTCCTATATCGGTTCAAGGAGTTACTCTCCAGTCAATTTCCATCCTTGGGGCCTTGGCTCGTTGAAGAATTGGGTGTAACCGCTAACATATTCCTGCAACCTGACTTATACCATCTGTCATCAGTTCCGAGATAAGTGTTTTGTGCCGTCCTTTTTGTTGTTTTTTTAATATGTATTTTAAATGAATTTAAACCTTATTTAAATTTATGTACGCCTTAAACTTAAGTTCGAGCCCTTTTTGAAATCAGTTCAGTATAGTTTTTGTTAACCTCTGGATGTACATGACACCAGTATCTTGTGATTTACATTGTAAACCATAGTATAGCTATACTGGGGTTGCTCTTGCATAGCAAGAAACGTATATTATATTTTTTTTCCATCTTATTGCTCGAATTGGATTTTTGGCGCCATTATACTTTAGTTTTTCATTTTCTTCATTAAACTGTTTTTTTACAACTCAAGTGTTAATTCTTGCACCTCATCGTATCGCGTGAGTCCCAGCTACGTTACCTTACGTGATTTGGGTAGCCGAGTTATCTTGGGAAGGTTGCTAATAATCACGTGGCGCCTAGGGCAACTGCAGCACTTCCCTCTTATTTTTTTATCTACGAAGGACTCACCGATCTGGTACCTTAAATCCTTTACGCTAGCCGGGAGCATTGCCAGTTCACCCCGAGATTGGGAACTTACCATCAATCCCCTTTATATACTTTTTAACGTGGCAAATTGGCGCCCAACGCAGAAAAGAGTGCAGGAATTACCTTGAGTTGTTTTTTAAAATCGGCAAACACTGTCTCGGTTCTTAGTAATTTTGATTTGTACTTATTTACTTTCAACTCTTTTATAGAATTTTGTTTATTTGCTCCTTCATCCATCGTTGCGGATTTTCGAGCATCTTTTGCGTTTTTTTCTTTTCCTAGGAAGGGGAGGGGAAATTCCTTTCAGTTATTTTTTCTCATTTTGTTCGGATAAGACAAAGAATTTTTTCTATCAATTCATTTATAAGTTAATATTTCTTAGATATTTTTGTTTTTATTATGGATGTTAATAGGTTATTGAGCGATGAGCTATCCTATGAGCTCATGTGGAGAGGGATTAAGATAGGCAACACGGTCGCGGAAAAACGACAATTGTTAAGAGAGGCAATTAACAAAAATTTACCTGTTACATTTAATTCCGGGGATTCAAAATTTGAATTTGAAACCTTGTCAGCTAAATTAGTCGAATTAGGTGGGTATATAGAAGACTTCGATAAGTCAAATCGAGTTAACGAACATGCCCGTATAAAAGCTCGTCTTCTTCACGTTCAGCGTAGATTAGATAGGGTAGATTTGATTACAGAAGAAGATGAAACAAAACACGAAAACCTTTCGATAATTGCTTCTGGATTACTGAAATCTTTAAGTGAGATTTATTTTGTAACGGGGATTGTTCCTAATAATACTAGTGCAATTTCATTATCGAGTTCTATTCTTGATCTACCGAATCCACCTGAAGAACAATTATGTGGCCCCTTATTAGATTTCTCGGAACCGTCTGCGTCTCTAACGCCCTCACCGCGAATTTTAAATACAACCAAGGAACCAGATACCTTCATGAATCCCAATCCTCCTATTGCCGATAATCTTGCTGTATTGCCTACTGTGCCTCTCGGTAGCTCCATTTATCGCGATCAAGAATTATTACATGAAATGATCAACCAAAATGTAGTTGATCTTATGAAACGCGTGAACTTGAATAATATGGATTCAGCCCACGATAAGAGATCTAGAGCTCGACGAGTTTCTTTTAGCGAATATTCAAGTAGTACAAAACCTATTATTACCAATTTATCTAGTATTCAGGATGATTTTATTGAACCAATCTCTAAAGGTTGTGAAGTTAACGATGATACTTTTGATCCTACGAGACGTTTAAGTACTAGTACGTCACTTGTCGGTAATGAATTTCGTTCTATGGTTAATCCACCAATATATAAGTGGAATGTAAATTTTGACGGTACTAATAGTGTAACTGCTTTTCTCGAAACTATTGAAGAGCTTCGTGAATCACGAGGAGTCACTAAAGCACAGCTTTTTCAATCTGCTATAGAACTTTTCAAGGGTGATGCTCGAGTCTGGTTCCGACCCAGGAAACACATTTTTAAAGATTGGGACGACTTAGTTAGTCAACTGAGAACGTCGTTTTTGCCTCCTGGATATGAGAGTAGATTAGAGGCTGAAATTAGAAAACGAACCCAAGGCGCGGATGAAAAGTTGATTTTATATGTGTCCGTGATAGAAAATTTATATAATAAGCTTTCCAATAAACCTTCTGAGAGTTTTCGAGTAGATACGATAAGAGGTAACCTACTACCGCAGATTCAAAGAGGTCTTTCGTGCATGAAAATTTCTACGATAGAAGAACTCATACATTATGGGCGCATGGTGGAAGACAGCGAATATCGCAGTAAACTTTATAGCCCTCCATCTACTAATGAAAGTTTATTGGTTGAACCCGAATCGGCTTATCATAAACTAGCAACAAAGTATCAACAGACTCACCTCGATATCATTTCACGTCAACCCACCGACGCACAGACTCGTGTCGAAATTACTTGTTGGAATTGTGGCCAACCAGGACACAGAAGATCGTCGTGTAGACAACCTCCGAGAGTTTTGTGCTTTGGTTGCGGAAAGGTTGGTTTTACTGTCGGTACCTGCCCTACGTGTTCGGGAAACCGAAACATGAGTCACTAGTTAGTCGGTTAGTGACTCAAGATTTTTCCAACCCGGCACAAATAAATAATAATAATAATAATAATGCTTCGCGACATAAAATTTTATTGGATTACATTCTGTCGCATGCTGCTAATGATCAACGGCCCCATTTAGAAGTTACCGTTTTAGGTAAACGTATGTTGGGACTTCTAGATTCCGGTAGCTCTGTCACAGTCGTGGGACAGGATGGCCTAAGTGCATTTTTGAGTTTGGGGTTAAAGTTAGATACTTCTAAAACAATTAATTGTGTGGTAGCTAATGGTCAGAATTGTCTTGCTCTAGGTATGCTGAAAGTTCCTATGTGCTTAATGGGGAAAGTTAAAGTTATTGATGTTTTTGCTTTAAAGAGTATTTCGAGTAAGTTAATTTTTGGATTAAATTTTTGGCATGCGATGGATATAGTTCCGGATTTGAATCGCGATGTTTGGCACTTTGGAGATTCTAATACTAATTTTAATATTTCATCTGTACAAGACGCCAGTACTCTTTCTACAGAACAGTCGACGCGTTTGTCCTTACTGTTGGAAGACAAATTTTCGAAAATGGGCAGTGGTCTTGGTTATACACGATTAACTGAACACGAAATTAAGATTAAGCCGAACGTTAAACCAATTAAGAGGCGGTATTATCCTGTACCACCTTTTAAGCAGAAAATTCTTGACGAGGAAATCAAGAAAATGCTTGATTTAGACGTTATAGAGCCTTCTACGAGTGCTTGGTCATCGCCAGTCCTTTTGGTCCCAAAATCCGGAGGCAAAGAATACCGTTTTTGCGTTGACTACCGCTTTTTGAATAATATTACTGAAAAAGATGCTTATCCGATTCCATATGTTAATTCCATCTTGGATAGAATGAGGGGAGCTAAATATATTAGCAGTATTGATATCAAAAGCGCATTTTGGCAAATACCGGTTAAAGTTTCTTCTCGTAAATATACGGCGTTTACTGTACCTGGTAGAGGGTTATTTCAATTTAAACGAATGCCATTTGGTTTAACTAATGCTCCTGGTAGTTGGCAAAGGTTAATAGATAGAGTACTTGGTATTGATCTTGAAGAATTTGTACATGTATATCTTGACGACATTATTATTATATCGCCCGATTTTGATACTCATTTGGATATTTTAAATAAAATTTTTGATAGACTTATTTCTGCTGGATTGACCTTGAGCCAAGAGAAATGTCATTTTTGTCGCCCTTCTTTAAAATACTTGGGTTACATCGTAGATTCACAAGGACTAAGAACTGATATAGAGAAGGTGGAAGCTATGTTGAATGTTGCGACTCCAAAGAATTCTACCGAAGTCAGAAGGTTTTTAGGTATGGCCGGATGGTATCGAAGATTTGTGCCAAATTTTTCGTCAATTATTGCGCCTTTGACTAGGTTGATTCATAAAAACGTACCATTTCGATGGAATGATTCTTGCGAAGCTGCTTTTAATGAAATTAAAAATTGTCTTGTCACCGCCCCTATATTAACGTGTCCTGATTTCAATAAACCTTTTACGTTGCAATGCGATGCTTCAGCATATGGAATCGGTGCTGTTTTAACTCAATGTTTTGAAGGGGAAGAAAAAGTTCTCTGTTTCTTATCCAGATCTTTAACGAAGCAAGAACGAAAATATTCCACTACGGAGCGCGAGTGTTTGAGCGTTATTTGGGCTGTTGAAAAGTTACGTCATTATCTCGAGGGAAATACATTTACTGTAATAAGCGACCATGCTTCTTTAATTTGGCTGGATAATTTAAAAGATCCGACGGGACGCTTAGGTAGATGGGCTTTACGTTTGCAACCCTTTGACTATAAGATAATTCATAGAAAAGGTAAAGAAAATATAGTACCGGATTTTTTATCACGATCAGTACCTAATATTTCACAAATAACAACTATCTCTAGTGTACAAACATCTTTATACGATACCACCGATCAGTGGTATATAAAACTTCGCAAAAACATTGAAGAATTTCCGAACAAATTTTCTCAGTGGCGATTGGAAAACAATTTGATATACAAGTACGTAAAAATCGGTATTCCGGAGCTTACTACCGACGCTGATAACTGGAAAATTGTAGTTCCCAAAGATAAGCGCAAGTTGCTCATACAGGAACACCATGACGATGTAAGATCTGGACATGTTGGGATAAATAAAGTTTTCTGGAAATTACGCAATAGCTATACATGGCCTAAGATGAGAAGTGATATAGCGAAGTACGTTAAGGCTTGTACCATTTGTGCACAACATAAACCAGAACAAAAGAGTCCCGCTGGACTTATGGGAAATAGATCCCATCCGACCCAACCGTGGCAAACGATTAGTTTAGACTTTATGGGCCTCCTGCCAAGATCTACTCATGGTCACAAGTATCTTTTGGTCATCAGCGATTCCTTCAGTAAATTTGTATTACTTTTTCCGTTACGCGCTGCTAATGCCAAATCACTTTGTCGGTGTATTGAGGATGGCGTTTTTCTGATTTATGGTGTTCCACAATTTATAATCTGTGACAATGGCGTACAGATGAAAAGTAGAGAATTTGCGAATTTATGTAAAATGTACGATGTTAAAATTTCATTTACCCCTTTGTATTATCCTAGGGCTGATCCGTGTGAACGAGTAAATCGTGTAGTTAAAACTATGATTGCCTCTTATCTTCATGAAAATCAAAGAAAGTGGGATGAAAGTTTAAATGCCTTTGCTTGCGCAATAAGAACATCTCGTAGTGAAGCTACTGGTTTTTCGCCTTTTTATATTAATTTTGGCCGTGAGTATGTTGAATGTGGTAGTGATTATGAACGGAAAATGAACGTTGTGTCAAAGGAATTAGATCTTAATAGTGAAATAAAGAGAAGAAATTTAGGCTTTCAAAAGATGTTTAAAAAAGTTAGCGCAGAACTAATCAAAGCACAAGAGCGCAATCGAAAAATTTATAATCTACGTCGACGACCAGTTCAGTATAATATTGGTGACAAGGTATGGCGCAGAAATAAAGTCCAATCCGATGCTATCAACTATATCAATGCCAAGTTATGTGCCAAATTTGTTGGACCTTTTACGATACAGAAAAAAGTAGGTTACTGTACTTATCAGTTGATCAATGATAGAGGAGCTGCTCAGGGTATCTGGCATGTTCAAGATCTAAAGCCCTATATGGACCCAGCTCCTGATTAAAACCTTTCCAAATTCAAATTTTCTTTTTGTCAATAACCGCTTTTATTTTTGTAATGGTCTTCTCTTGGTATTTTATTTTTCTATTCATTATAATCGGTAATTTCAATCTATACTTATGCATTAAAGGGAAATTACCTCTTTCCAAGGTGAGGGGGAGTGTGACGGGTCAAAATGAGTCGAATGAATTATAAATTTTTAAGTACGGTTCTGTTCTAGTAACTATTAAATTGTTATACTATGTTTGAGACCTTGATTCATTATCAACAAGACATTTGCGGGTTTTATCGCTTTATATATAAATTTTTGGAAAAGAAAAGTCGAGTTTTGAAGATATTTGGATGTGCTTTTGCCTGGAAATTTTTGGTATTCTTACGAGTTTTTGTACCAATCCAAATATTTGGGATCATTCTGTGCAAATAGTTCTTATAATTGTTTTTCGCCTGTTTCTTCGAGGTGAGAAGAATTTCTCTATTAGAGGATTAAATTATCCAAGTGTTTTTGTGACTCAACTTCGTAATTGGTCTGCTATCACCACCCGTGGTTATATATTCTATTTCGTACGATAAGCCCTCGATACCATCCACGAGGTAAAGTTATTTTGTTTGACTCACATTTTTTTTTTATAACAAAAACCTTTTAGGGTCCTTCCTCCACCCCACTGTTCTTGGTGGATATTAATACAGCGTTTTTTTACTTTATCACGACCTGGTCTGACGTCCTATATTGGTTCAAGGAGTTACTACTCCAGTCAATTTCCATCCTTGGGGCCTTGGCTCGTTGAAGAATTGGGTGTAACCGCTAACATATTCCTGCAACCTGACTTATACCATCTGTCATCAGTTCCGAGATAAGTGTTTTGTGCCGTCCTTTTTGTTGTTTTTTTAATATGTATTTTAAATGAATTTAAACCTTATTTAAATTTATGTACGCCTTAAACTTAAGTTCGAGCCCTTTTTGAAATCAGTTCAGTATAGTTTTTGTTAACCTCTGGATGTACATGACACCAGTATCTTGTGATTTACATTGTAAACCATAGTATAGCTATACTGGGGTTGCTCTTGCATAGCAAGAAACGTATATTATATTTTTTTACATCTTATTGCTCGAATTGGATTTTTGGCGCCATTATACTTTAGTTTTTCATTTTCTTCATTAAACTGTTTTTTTACAACTCAAGTGTTAATTCTTGCACCTCATCGTATCGCGTGAGTCCCAGCTACGTTACCTTACGTGATTTGGGTAGCCGAGTTATCTTGGGAAGGTTGCTAATAATCACGTGGCGCCTAGGGCAACTGCAGCACTTCCCTCTTATTTTTTTATCTACGAAGGACTCACCGATCTGGTACCTTCAATCCTTTACGCTAGCCGGGAGCATTGCCAGTTCACCCCGAGATTGGGAACTTACCAACAATCCCCTTTATATACTTTTGAACGTGGCACAGGTTATCGCTGAAAAAGATAAATTCACGCTACAAGTACGTTGCTTATGATCTCATCACCAAAATTATTAATCTATCAATTATTTCTTTCAGTACCGTGTTCTTTTGAAACTGAAGAAATGAAAGAACTTGACTTTCTCAACAAAAAATCAATGAAAAATGGATTTTCTTTGCCTAAACAAAAACACGGTCCATGTGGTGTGCCGGTAGAAAGACGCGACAGTATCTTGCAGAAACTTGGAGGTATTTTACCTCAAAACCGGCAACCATTTTGGAAAGAATTACCAGTTCATGGACAAGCAGATAATTAAACCTTTTAAGGGATAATTTACTTTGGATCTTTTATTCTTCTAAATGTTTATTGTTACTGAAAGTGTATTTAAGTTTAATTTGTTCTAAAAAACATTTTTTTATTTTGTTTTACTGTAGGCATTATTTTGTAAACTTGCAATAAACAATATTATTGAAATGATGTAATTATGCTTTGGACATTTATCTTATCACAAATATATATTTCCGTACTGTGTGAAAACACGGCACAAGACTTACGGTGATTTTGCTTAGCAGACCTGATGTTATTACAATCTTGATACTAAACAAGAACACAATTCAAGCATTTCCTACAAATAAATATAAAAATAAGTCGATCGCAATTAGTCTATCAAAATATGCAAATTTTGCTTATCAGGGCAGTCCTTATCTGATCAATATTTTTCACGATTTATCTGATGCTTCAATTGAAAATGAGATGTCGACTATCTCCATCCAATGAAAGTTCATCAGTTGTAAACGATCAGATCCAGGTGGATATTCAGTACCAGAAGATGATGCAGATAGTTGCATAAGAGCTCTAAAATTTGATAACTTATCTTCTGAAGAATTTTACAATTATTGAAAAGCTTGTAGCCAATTTCGCTTGAAACAAATTAAAGAGCTTGATAATACCGCGGCTATAAGCTAAAATTGGCCATTTTACAAAACTCCAGCTGGTTTTCGATTGGTACGAGACATAATGTCATTGAAAATTATTTTCAATTTATTAGGTATTAATTAATTTTTTTACAGATTGACATGGATTTTAAAGTTGCATTTGAAAATGGTAATGGTCTTCTTAGTCCGGGAGGCAGCGTTGCAAATGACATGACCATTTCATCCCTCATGATTTCTATTGGAAATATTTTTTCTTGAGCAATTATTTAAAGATCCAAGCGTCAGCTACTCCAATTGCGGTGGAGCTCGCTATGACGAAATTAGAAACATGTCGAAAAAAGTTTTTTTTTAAATCATTTCAATACTCTTGAAAATTTGTCAATCTTTAGTTTAAATAGTATTAAAAATAAAGGTAATCGTCAGCTGCACAGAAAACGGTGGATTATACGTCAGCTACCCCTATAAACCGGTAATAAAAGTGGGGGTATAAAATCATTTCATCCCTTACCAAATTTTTCTTACGTGTTTATTATGTAATTGAAATAATGAAAACAAAAATCAGCTGACCTTCCAGCGGGGGAAAAACCGTCAGCTCGACGGTTAAAGCTGTTTAGCGCGCATACAATTTCAGCGTTGAATAATTCAAAGAGCGGTCTGACTGACGATCTTACCCCCATTATACCATCAGCTGACCATCATTTTTAGTAAATACAGGCTCCAAACTATTAAGTATCAAAATTTCGAATAGAATAAAATTAATTTAACCCAGATTTCACGGGTTCAAAGAAACACAAGTACCGCGAAATGAAATCTTAAAGCAAACATTCACATTTAACCCGATCAATCTAGGAATTTTATCTTGAATAAATGAAGTATGAAATTTTTTGACGCAGTTAGGTTCCAATGATGGAATAGCATTTAAAATCACAGTTTTAGACCAAAATTTGATATGGCCTGTGCCCGGAATTTTGGATTTTGTGTTTTGTCGATTTGCAGGCCTATTTTTCATTTATAGGTAAAAATGATGATAACCTAATTTATAGAGAATTAAATTCTCTTCCTCTTTTATGTGGACAATTTTATTGTAAAATAATTATTTATTGCTAATAATATGCAAAAGTGTGAAAAATTAGCAGATTGGCTCAGTCTTTTCAACTTTTGGACCATTTTTATTAAAAATAAGTGACATATTCAAATGACACTACTGTAGAGGACTAAATTCTCTGCAACTTTCGTAGAAACAAGTTTTTCGTACAACGAATGGATCACGGCCGGGAACACGTTCAACACAGATGAATGGTGGAAGTGACTCAACGGACTCAACTCATTTCTATTTCCGACCGTAAAGGTAGAGTTTTCGTCGCGTTTAATTTTACGTGGTTTATGCCCCTTTCCTTATCAGAGGAAATTTCTTCACTACCCAATGATTTTTTACATATACAGTGGCCATAGAAAGTACTCGTACACTCCTATATTAGCAATGTAAATTGTACCATTTTTTTCATATAAAAATCGATATTACAGCAAAACTTTTTATACATTTTTTGTTGAAAATTTCATTGCCTTCAATTTTGTTTTTATATATATTCCTATTTTGTCTCGCTGTTTCTGACTGACAGCGACTTAAACATTACTCTGTAAAATTCAAAAATTATTGTCATCTATATCTCGGAAACGGTGCAAGGAAATAAAAAAATGAATAGGAATGTTTTTCTTGTCAATTTTATTCTCTACATTTTTCTTCATATACATATTTCCGTTTTATCGAACCGTTTACGAGATACAGATGACAATATTTTTTGCATTTTATAGAGGCTTATTTATATCGCTGTCAGTCAGAAACAGCACGACAAAATAGAAAAATGTATAGAAATAAAATTGAAGGCAATGAAATTTGCAATAAAAAATGTCTGAAAAGTTTTGCTGTAAAATCGATTTTTATATGACAAAAAAGGTCAAAAGGTACAATTTATATTGCTAACATAGGAGTGTACGAATACTTTCTGTGGCCAGTGTATAACCCTCTGCCATGGTAAAAATTTTGTTCTCAGGCTACTGCCACGAGTGCTATACGGAATCTTACAAAACATGGAATTTCGGGTTTAGCCCCGAAGTCTGACTCCCCACTCTTTCCCAAGCGTGCGTAGCCGTTATAGAGTGTGGAGGTAAGGAGGGAAATCTCATATAGCCGTTTAACTCGAAAAATGTCTACCGAAAAGCATTAATAAGGGTTTCAGATAGAGGCCAGAATGGCGATGGTGTACCGAAAGGGCATGGTTTGAACTATGCAGTGTAGAGGTCTCCACCCTGCAAGGTAGTGAAGTAAGCATTTTGTTGTTGTATTTTACATCATCTGAAAACTAATTAGTGTAGAGACCTCTACCTCCCAGAGTTCAATTTATACCCTTTCAGTACACCATCGTTATTCCGGCCTTTTTCTGAAACCCTTATTAAATGCTATTTGAGGGACACTTGTTGTAATAGAGAGATGGTCTCCTTACCTCTACACTCCATAGTATCCATAGAGCTACCCAGCAGGCTGTCGAACACCAAACACATATTAAATAGAATCTCTATGGCTACGCATGCTTAGGCAAGAGTGGCCCTGGTGGAGAGTGGGGAGTCATGTTTTCGGAACTAAACCCGAAGTTCCTTCTTTCGTAAGATTCAGTACAGTGAACAACTAAATTTGAAGGAATTCTTATTTTTAATAAAAATGGTCCAAAAGTTGAAAAGACTGAGCCAATCTGCTAATTTTTCACACTTTTGCATATTATTAGCAATAAATAATTATTTTACAATAAAATTGTCCACATAAAAGAGGAAGAGAATTTAATTCTCTATAAATTAGGTTATTATCATTTTTACCTATAAATGAAAAATAGGCCTGCAAATCCACAAAATCCAAAATTCCGGGCACAGGCCATATCAAATTTTGGTCTAAAACTGTGATTTTAAATGCTATTCCATCATTGGAACCTAACTGCGTCAAAAAATTTCATACTTCATTTATTCAAGATAAAATTCCTAGATTGATCGGGTTAAATGTGAATGTTTGCTTTAAGATTTCATTTCGCGGTACTTGTGTTTCTTTGAACCCGTGAAATCTGGGTTAAATTAATTTTATTCTATTCGAAATTTTGATACTTAATAGTTTGGAGCCTGTATTTACTAAAAATGATGGTCAGCTGATGGTATAATGGGGGTAAGATCGTCAGTCAGACCGCTCTTTGAATTATTCAACGCTGAAATTGTATGCGCGCTAAACAGCTTTAACCGTCGAGCTGACGGTTTTTCCCCCGCTGGAAGGTCAGCTGATTTTTGTTTTCATTATTTCAATTACATAATAAACACGTAAGAAAAATTTGGTAAGGGATGAAATGATTTTATACCCCCACTTTTATTACCGGTTTATAGGGGTAGCTGACGTATAATCCACCGTTTTCTGTGCAGCTGACGATTACCTTTATTTTTAATACTATTTAAACTAAAGATTGACAAATTTTCAAGAGAGTAGTTGTACAGGGTTACTCCGGCGATCAAGAATTTTTAAAAATTTTTCTAAGTCCCACAACACAGTGAACTGCGCATGCGCCAATTCCGCGAAATAAAGTTTCATATATTTTAATTATGAGGGATATTAATTATCCACTAATTATATAAAATACATAATATTATATTTTAATTGAGATGATTATTAATTTATAATTATTTAATTACATTACGTATTATCCGTCTTAATATATAAAAATATACTGTCTTTAAAATTAAAATTTCATTGTAATTATTTTAATCGCCTACGGGTGTAGACATTAGTCACATAGTCACATTCCATTATTGTTAAATTGCAGTCAAAAATCAATTAGTATCGTTTCTACTTTCTATTATATTGTCATAAGGTAGACCTTACTATGTAAATACCAATTTCTAAAATTGTTTTTAATCGGCGATCAAGATTTTTAAAAATTTTCAAAGTCATGGAATGTGATAAATTTTTCTAAGTATGGTAATTAGAGCTGGAATGCATTTCTATGGTAATTAGAGCTGAGGTGCGTTTCTATTCTAATGACTACCTAAGTAATATAATAATACGTAGACTATTAAAATCAAAATTAAGCATATTATGACAATAAGTGAGAAAAAATATAATAACCAACTTTCTACCCTTAATGATACAGGTTATAAGGTATATATATCCTATAAATTTAGATATTTCTCATCAGATAGTTTAAGTTCACTTGACATCAGCGTACTCAAAAATGGATACGAAAGCGGATGTTAAAACTTTGAAGAGATCTGCAGAAACTATTCAAACGAGTAAGTTATATTTAAAATTAATAGTAACTAAAATCACTGTAAGGGTTAGGTGAGTGTTCTAAGATACTAGTCTTGGGATACACACCTAACCCTTACAGTTTAATTTTTTTCATATTATATTTTTATTTATATTACCATATTAATTTTTTTTTTTTCAGCAAATACTCCGAATAAATCATCTAAAATAATGCTTACGCCAAAGTTAATCAGCGAAAGGAAATTCCCATTAAATAAATCCAAAACCAAATTTATATCTATAGGTATTGATGTTGAAAACTGGGTTCCGATGATGCTAATCAGCGGATCAAACGGTATTAGTGTTCCACTAAGCTATGAAGATTGGAATATTTTAACCAGTGATGGTAATATCAATCAAATTAAGAATTTTTTTAAAACTGGTACTTTGAATCCGATGGAAAATGTTAGCAGTGGTTTTAAAATCACTGGACAGCTATTCAACAAGAGCAATATAATACAATGTAAAAAAGATAATTTTTATATTTGTTTAGCTGAAATTACGATGATGATATTGATAGAAATTATACCATTAATAAATATGCATATAAGAGAAATTGAAGGACTCCAGATAAAGGATTTTTATACTGATATACTTTTAGGATGTATTCAAATAGGGGGAGATGCTTTCTTCAATTTTGATTCAGTTGCAAAATCTCTATCATATCATCAAGGAATAAGTTTGTTATGTGTAACAGAATTATTATATATGTATCCTGAAATAATTAAGCAAAATTTGTATGATTTAATGAAAGATTAAAAAACCTATGTATACTTTTTATTTATTCTTTAATACCCATATATTAGTAGGTTCATGCCTACTTTATCATTACTATTTTGAAGAGCAACTGATGCATATATATATATATCAAAAATGAATTCGACTATAATCATTCCCCCATTAGTTCTAATTTTAAATAATACTTTATGCGTAACATCTTCTACAAGCATGGAAAATATTGAGATGAATAGTTTGGATAATCTTAATGGAACACTATGCTTAAAGTGGCCTCCGATGGAATATATAAAAAATATAAATGAGTCAACCTTCTTCTACCGCTTAACTGAAACGCGAATATTTTTATTTTGCATGTTACGATTTATTGACAGCAACTCAACCGTAGAATCGATATATAAATTAATACTGGCGAATGAAAATTTATTTTCTGAAGAGTTTTTACACAACGATAAGTGGACGTCTACAAGCATGGCTCAAGTTTTACCACCGTCTATTTTATCATTATTGATAATTATATATTACTTGCATTATTATTATTATTATTATAGAAAAAATAAAACTGGAAATAATAGTCATGACAATGAAATTATCAGTATCTTGGAAGAGCTAGTAGAGACAAAAATTAGAATATAAATATAAAGTTTTCTAGTTTTAGTACCCAGTTTAAAAATGAATATTGATGTATTCGGTCGCAGTAAACTACATCCAAAAGAGGGTCCCAAGGGTGAAAAGGGTATCGGATTTAAACTTACTAAAAATCGTGACTATGATATGCAAAGTAAAAGAATAACAAATTTAGCAAGCGGGGTTGAAGAATTCGATGCTGTTAATAAACAATACATGGATACAATAGTACTGTATATTGAGTCTCTAAAACAACGTGTTGATACTATTAAGAGAAAATCTGAAAATACTTCTGAGGATGTAAAAAAAAATTGATCAATGGGTGTTGGAGCATAATACTACCGAGGCTGCAAGAGAAGATGTTTTTGATAAATATCAACAGTCTATTGAGAAAGATTTAAAAGAATTTAAAAATGCTTGTAATACTAGACTGAATGGTTTTAAGAAAACAATTGATCAAACAATTGGTTTTAGGAGTATAGTTGATAGTTATATCGGCAATAACGCATGAAATACATAACATTCCTCTAAATAATGTCGAAACGTGCAATTGTAGACGAAATTCATAGAAGTGCTAGAAAAAACTTTTCCCGTAGAAGTGTAATAATTAGAGGTTTTGACGATCTCTGGCAGGCAGATTTAGCCGAATTTATACCTTATTCCAAATATAATAGTGGTTATAAATATATTCTATTAGTTATCGATTGTTATTCTAAATTTTTATGGACATACCCCCTAAAATCAAAAACTGGTATAGAAGTCACGAATGCAATGACTTCAATTCTTACGAATGGAAGAAAACCCAAAAATTTACAAACCGATGAAGGAAAAGAGTTTTATAATAAAAATTTTGCCGAGGTTATGAAAAGTAATAAGATAAATCATTACTCCACATTTAGTATTAAAAAAGCTTCAATTGTTGAGCGCGTCATACGAACATTAAAAAATATGTTATACAAAGAGTTTAGTTATCGAGCTGAATATAAATGGGTTGATATATTAGCTTCAGTTACTGCTGATTATAATCATCATAAGCATAGAACGATTAAGATGCGTCCTTGTGATGTTAAAGCATCCACGAAGTTAGAAGTCTACAATATAAATAAAAAAATTGGAAAAATAAAATTTAAAAATGGTGATTTTGTGCGAATATCGAAGTATAAATCTGTCTTCGATAAAGGTTACAACGCAAATTGGACAGCAGAATTGTTTAAAATTGTTCGGGTTAATTTAGGAAGTCCTACGACTTACAACATTGAAGATCTTAACGGAAATCCTATTAAAGGCATGTTTTATACGGAGGAGCTTCAAACTACTTCTTACCCAGATACTTTTCTAATTGAAAAAGTGTTACGTAAACGAGGTGATCAGCTATATGTTAAGTGGATGGGTTATCAAAAACCTACATGGACATCTAAATACTCAATTATTCAATAATTATATAAGATTTTTAATAAAATATAATAATTATAATATAAATAATAAAACTTGTACTAAATTTTTGTATTTATTTTTTTTAATTTATAATGACCCCATGCTAAGGTATCCATAGTATGAGGGAGTATACATCTCTTATCATCATTTGAACTCAAAGCTATTTTGATTTGACTAATACTATATACAGTATGGTTTACAGATCTAATACTATTTTGATTCCTTAAAATTAACTTATTATTAATTAAACAATCTACATAATCATCAAATGATATTCTAGTTTTTACAATATAATTTTTAACCCCCTTAGCCTTTTTAATTAAGTCTTCACCCTCCACACGTATGCTGTACATTTTAGATCTAAGACCTACAAACTCAGTCATAATTCTACCATTGTTCTCGTCTTTCATTAATCCCGGCACTTTTTTATTTACAAGTGGAATACCGAATTGGTTATTTGCATCATAATCACTAGTATCAAATCGTGAAATGTCTTTTTTAATGCTGTCGTATACATCGGGGCAGCGAATTTCATATATTAGAGAGTCGGTGTCACAGTAGAGCACTTTGGATTGGAAGTTTTTCTGCATGTATCCGTAATGAAATTCGTATAACTTGGTTTTAGATATATCTAATATACTCATACCTACATAAACGGGTTTATTCATCATAATCTCCGTCTTATTTAACTCGATTATCATTAAATTCTCATCTAAAATTGTTCTACTATGGAAATTAGGTTTAGCAATCAACACCTTAGCAGCATATCGCCCATTCCATTTTGACACCAACTTAACAATTTTTCTTTTCCGTACATCCTCCATGGTTTTACCAAACGCTGCGTTATTCATTAATTTAAAAAATGTTTTCTCGAACTCATTTTTAGCATTAGTCCTCATTCGGGTATTTAGTTCAATATAGGGTTTCAACCATGCCGATTGTTTAAATTCTAATATTCTATGGATTTTTAAGATTTTCATACCATATTCGAGAGCTTGCTTAAGTGCACGGTAATGAATAACGTAGCGTTCTTTATTATGAAGAGTTGTGAGTAACTTCTTCTGTTTAGAGTTAGGTGGCGCTCGATGCTCGGGGCATAGGGGCAGATCGTTGTGAACATCGTGTAACTTGTCTGGATACTCTAAGTCGACCTCCAAAATAAAGCCTACGCTGCTATCATCTGGGATTTGACTCACATCTATATTCGTATTATTGTGCCATGAAAACTTCCCACATGGTAAATACTGACTCATGGCCCATCCATATACTGAAAAAAAAAAAAAAAAGTATAAAAAATATTATTAATAAAATATTTAAAAATAAAATACACTTACAATTATTAACATCGTAATATTGGAGATAAATGTCGGGATGAGTATGATCGTAATTAGGCATGTACTTATTATTAGCTTTTGCATATCGATTGCTACATTGAGAAATACCTCCTCGAATTCCTCGCTCAACAAACATTAATATATCGATGTCTGTGATCAAATCCAATTCGACGCGGGTTAACTTTAACATACTATCCCAAGTGAGGCCTGGGGCTGATACATAATGTGCAGGATCCAGACCATAAGCATTAAAACAAGTATCGCGGAAATTCTCAAAAACATCCGTCAATAGCAACACATCTGTCTTCAAATATAAGTCGAAGTACTCGCCTAAGTTTTGAATGTTAAACATTTTCCAAACGTTTTTGGCGTGGGAGTACTCTTCATCTTTTATTGCACTTTCCGTTAGTCGATTATAGAATGCAGATTTTTCTGGTAATTCAGTTTCTTCAAGATTATCAGCACACTTTATGTGATCGTAAGGAAATACCCCTTTACGTCTCAATAAATTATATTGATCATCATTCGGGTACTCACTTTTAACATTTTTTAATTCTGTTAAATATGATGCTAATTTATCCAAACTATATGGTAGAAACCTGAACGAATCAACAAATCTGAACGATATTTTACTCTCTTTTATTTTTTTACTAAATGAAATGTACTTATCCTTGTTCACTGGAAGTAAAAATATAGATCCTTCTATTTGTAATGCAATATCTCTAATCAAGAAATGGCTGTCATAATTTGATAAGTTGTGTGCAAAAACAGGTATAGCTCTTGAGTCATAATAATTAATGTTACATTCATTATGAGCCGCACCTCGAAATTCAGAAGTTATGTGGTTATGATCACGCACTTTCAAGTCATTAGGTTTAAACTGTTTATCACATATATGGCAAGTAGTAGCTCGTTGAAAATCTTGTTCCTCTCTAGATGATAAGGTCATAGGTTGCGCAGCCCAATATACTGGGTCAACATCTTCAACAATTTGTTGAAGTTCGTTAGCAAACCATTTAGCACAATCACTTCCACGGTAACTTCTATAATATGATAATGAATTATCATAATTACACTTAAAATAATATCCTACACTAAATGCTATATGTTCTTGATAAAGTTGAGTTTTTTCACCACGTTTCTCATTTAACGGTTTTAAAACACTTTCCATATCCATATATATAACAAACGGCACCATCTCTTTATTTTTAAAATTTGTAAATCTAACTACCTCGCCTTTTGCAGGCATGCTAATCTTACAATTATTCATGTTTCCACAATCAGCCTCATGGTTTTTTAATTTCTCATCATTATAAAAATAATGAAGACATCTGCTGCATATTATTATTTTAGACCTTTTTTTAGTCAGTTGATTATTAACCAGTCTGCTGAGATTCTTAATCCAGCAAAAGTGGTATCTTATTGCGGGTACATCATCATCGGTATCTTGTTCATTCTCGACTTCATCATCATTACCTTCGTTGTAAGAATCTTCCAGTAAAAGTAGATTGATATGTCTATCATCTGTTGTAAAATTCTTTGTGAGTAAAGCAGGTACAACGTCATGATGTTTTCCTATAGGTTTTAACATAAAAACATTTATAGAAATATTATTTTTCTTTTCGAATTTTTTAATTTGATCCAACGTCACTGGTAATGAAATTCCTTCTAGATTTAGAATGGTAGAATAGTGCGGGTATGAAGATGTTCTATTTAAATTCTGTTTTGCTGGAAATAATGCCGATATCACAGACCATAAAAAGCATGCTTGATCTTCATTCTTAACGTTGATACAAGCTTGCTTATTTGCGATATCTTTTGGTAAAGGTATGTAAGATGATCCTCTAAATGGTTCGTATCGATTAACATTTACTGCTAAGTTTACAATAGCCGTTAAACTCCAGCCGCTACCACGTTCTTGAAAATCTTCCAATTGGATCCTAATATTATCTATAATATTTGTACTCCACCATTCCTTCAAATTTGTAGTCGAATCTACTATAGCGTTAGAGGTACTAAAGTGTTTCATTTCCTTAATAATTTCTTCACTCGTTTGTTGGGAAAACTCACAGCATAAATCGACATTAATTTTAAGTAATGGTTGAGACTTTAACACATTTTTTACTCTGGTTGCGTAAAGAAATTGAGCATCTTCAAGAAATGTGATAGGGTCCATATGTTTTAGATTAGTAATTACGCCTGTTCTAATACGACTCTTAAAGGCTGACTGGACATCTTCCCATTTAATTCGATCACTTCGACGCTTCCCGTTATTTACTATAGAGCCTCCACCCTTACGTAAAGTTTTCATATGTGTAATATAACCTTCAATAAAATAAAAATTATTTTCAAAAATGTATAAATAATAAATAAAATTTTTACCTTTGATCAATCTTAAATGATTTTCAATTTTTCTTCTGCTGCCAATACTTAATTCGATTACGTTGAGAGCTGAATTTAATAATCTTATATTTTTAAATCCCAATTTAATCCATTTTTCTACCTCGTCAGGATTTTTCAATAATTCCGAATACGCGTCTTTCATGATTTTAGCCATTACACTCGATATTTTAGTAGGTGAAGACATTTTTTTTTTTTTAATATTTAGATCACTACTTGTTATAATAATTACACACGTAAACTACAATATTTATTGAGATGTGATTCAGCTTATATATTGTTAAACTCGGGGTCATTATGGTAAAGAATGTGAGTCAATTGCATTTGCTTTCTGCTAGTTATTAAAATACCATTAAGCCTGTGTCTCACTAAAAAATTTGTATAAAATCGTTTTATAAAAATTTGCATACAACAATGTAACGTCACGTGACATAAAAATATTTTAAAGACATGTCCCACTGTATAATATTCGGTGCAAAGTTTTATACAAATAAGATCAGCTGTGACAGCTCAGTAGTTGACGTTTTGGCTTCAACAGCCAATGGGATGCCTCCTTTTATAAAATTTTTTAGAAACTGCTCTAAAATGAGAATTTTTATAAAACTATTTTGTGACGTCATGAAAATAGAAGCACCATCAAAATATTTTTACAAATGTCATTTTTATAAAACAATTCCGCTGTCACACTATCCAAATCGTTTTTATGCAAACTTTTATAAAAATTTTATACAAATTTTTATAGTGAGACATGGGCTTTAATTATAATGACTCGAAACAATTAGGTAGTCATTAGAATAGAAACGCACCTCAGCTCTAATTACCATAGAAATGCATTCCAGCTCTAATTCCATACTTAGAAAAATTTATCACATTCCATGACTTTGAAAATTTTTAAAAATCTTGATCGCCGATTAAAAACAATTTTAGAAATTGGTATTTACATAGTAAGGTCTACCTTATGACAATATAATAGAAAGTAGAAACGATACTAATTGATTTTTGACTGCAATTTAACAATAATGGAATGTGACTATGTGACTAATGTCTACACCCGTAGGCGATTAAAATAATTACAATGAAATTTTAATTTTAAAGATAGTATATTTTTATATAAGACGGATAATACGTAATGTAATTAAATAATTATAAATTAATAATCATCTCAATTAAAATATAATATTATGTATTTTATATAATTAGTGGATAATTAATATCCCTCATAATTAAAATATATGATACTTTATTGCGCGGAATTGGCGCATGCGCAGTTCACTGTGTTGTGGGACTTAGAAAAATTTTTAAAAATTCTTGATCGCCGGAGTAACCCTGTACAACTACTCAAGAGTATTGAAATGATTTAAAAAAAAACTTTATTCGACATGTTTCCAATTTTGTCATGGCCAGTTCCACTCAGATGCAAACAGCTGACGCTGGGTTTGTTTAATAGCTATATTCAAACTATCATTTAATACAAAAATTGTGAGGGATGAAATCACCGACCAAAATGCAACGCTGCCTCCCGGACTATCTTGATAAATGCCAAGTTTGTTCCGTAGAAATATTATCGTGTTTAATAACAAATGTGAAAGAATCTAATATCAAATTTTTATTAAAAAATGTACAGCAGAAAGAATAATATCTCTGAAAATAGGTACTACTACTTATATTTAACAGCAAATTGCACATTTCTTTCAATTTGTGTTTATTATAAAAACTGTTTGTTGTAATAAACTAATTAAATCTAAATATTAAAATCAATATTTAAAAATTATGTTCTTACAGATGGTCAAAATGCAGCCTTGTTTTGGGCATTACACGGCTACTTTGTGCCTACCAGTAAAGTGATATCCAAAAATTTTGCAACTGGAAAAAACATAACAACCAAATTCACAATTCGAGATTCTCAAGAATCTTTCTTATTTATTGGTAAAACCCAACAAGAAATTGAAGATAGAATTTTATTTTTGAAAACGTTGAAGAAGTCCATTCAACCATTTATTTAGGAGAACACTCCCGAAAAAGTTGATCAATTAAAAAATTTGCTGAAAAGTTGGAATTTAGAAGAACTATACGATTATTTTATAGGTATTGGTAATATTGAAAATTAGTTTTCTGTTAATAATCCTAAAATTTAACTTTCAGAAGAGCAGCTATACGTTATCGTTTTAAAGTGTTTAAATAAAGAAATGGCCTGTAACTTACTTCCACCAAAGTATTCCAAAGGAATACAAATAATATTTTTTAATAACTGGTGTAAATGGATAGAAAGTACGCAATTTAAAGAACGTGGTACAGCTTCTGATAACGCAGTGTACTAGCTCTTGTAATAAAAATAACTACGACATCGACACTGAGAATAACATTCAATCAATAGTCACATTATTAAAAATTTTAAATAATTCAGTTCACGGCAAAAATGTATTGGAGCATTACCAAAAGAATGGCCGTATTAATAATGACGATGTGAGAAAATTACTATTGGATACAATCGTACATTATTATTTACAGGAAAAACTGGAGCTGACTACTCTGGATTGTGAGAATTTGTCAAACGAAATTGTAAGTTCGTTTAGTGGAGAAACAAAGGTACCTATTATATTATTATATTTTAAATGTTTTCTTTAATGTTGTAATGGTTTTTTAGGAAAAATTCGTGCCCGAGAGGAAAATTATACAAGTTTCATAATAAAAAATCGTTTAAAAAAAAAATCGTTGTTGATACTCATGATGTGAAATTGAATCAGTAAAAGAAGAGAAAATGTAAATTCTAATGAACAGGAGGAAGAATATATTCGGACCTTACAGCTTTACAGAGGTATTGTAATCGAGTGCAGCTCGAAGAGCGGCACGAGATTGCAATACGTCTCACAATGCTGTTTAGGCGATTATAACACGACCGCACCACTTAGATCTCGCATCGAACTTGCAAGTTTCGACTGTGCACTTGTGGGAGTGTTATAATCACGAAAAGACAATTCAGCAAGGAAATATTTGAATGAAGGTTTGACTATAACAAAAATGGATAAGTTATACAAAGAGAAGTGCGATATAGAAAACGTGGAGCCCTGGAAAATGAAGTTTTATTACAATGTCTTCAATACAAAATTTAATCAGAGTTTCAAACCACCAGGTAAAGAAACTTGTCGATTATGTGACGAACTCCATATGAAAATTCATGTTGTATAGGATGAGCAACAAAATAAAAAATTGATTCACGATAAACTGCAGCTTTTTGCTAATGCTGAACAAGTTCGAAATTCATTCAAGAATGATAGCGAAAAGTTTTCCGATAAAGTATGCATAGTAACTTTCGATCTTCAGAAGGCACTTCCTTTTCCTAAACTTACGGTATCAGTTGCTTATTACAAGAAAAACTTGTACGTGTATAATCTTTGAGTCCATTCATTTAGTGAACGGACTGGGTTTATGTACATGTATGATGAAACAAAAGGCGGTCGCGGATCCCAAGATATTGCAACCTGTAATGTAAAACATTTAAAAGAGTTTCCAGCAAAACATGAACTTATAATTTTATATTCTGACTCGTGTACGGGTTATTCGACAAATCAAAACAATGCTCTAAATTCAAATGTTATGTTTAAACCGGAACAAAGATTGAAAATATTCTATGAACCATCTTTTTAACCAAAATATCACCGAAGATTAACAAATTGATAACGAATTTGAAAACCCATACAATTACGAAAATAACATAGAACAATACGAGTTTAATAACCTGACGGAAGACAATAATGCATACGCTCAGAATGCATTCTTGCAACAAGATAAAACACTAGTAGACGAGGGTCAATGTCAACAAAACGATATTTACATTGAGAATGATACAAATTTTCACGAAATCACTTACTCCAACCACCCCAAATAGTACCTACATTTAAATAATTTCGAATCTGACTTACTTTATATTTATATACCTGAAATTAATGCTAAATTTTTAATAGATACAGGAAGCACAAAAAGCTTAATTGATCCAAATTTAGCTTATCAATTTTATGATAATTTTATTTTAAAAGAAAACTTTAATATTAAAACGGCACATAATATTTCGTATCATGATGAGATAGCCGAAATTCCTATTTTTCAAATTTTTAAAACAAATCAAAAACCCAAGTTTTATCTTTTTCAATTCAGCGAAAAATATCAGAGATTGATCGGAATTGATTTACTTGAACAATTAAATGCTCAAATTAATATTGGAGAAAAAACACTTGTAACTCCGTGCACTGAAATTTCAATAATTTTCGTAACTAATAAAAAAACTTTAATGCAAAATTCTAACAATAAATTAAATTTAAACTATTCGGTAATAATTTCACCAAGAGTACAACAAATACTAGTTAAGCTACCTGTGAATTTAAAAGATGGATTAGGAATTTTAAATTATATTAAATTTCAAGATGGATTAGAAACTCCAAAAGCGGTAGTAAACGTTTCTAATTATTTCGCTATCACCACAATTACTAACAGCGGAGAAAAACATGTAAAATTAAACATTTTAGATCGTTTAGAAATAGAACCAATAAATTTAGCAGAAGTTAATTTTTTTGATAAAATAGATATCGACAATCAACCATTAGTTCCAGAACAAGAAAATTTATTAAAACAAAATTTAAAAAATATCAGATTAGAACATTGCAATAGGGAAGAAAAAGATTCAATTAGAAAACTTTGGATGGAGTATCGCGATATTTTCTTTTGTGAAGGTATCCCTTTAAGTTTTACAAGCGAAATTCATCATAAAATTAATTTAAAAAAGGATACTAACCCAATTTATACAAAATCATATCGATTCCCGGAAATTCATAGACAAGAAGTGAAAACGAAAATTGGAAAAATGTTAGAACAAAATATAATTGAACACAGCATTTCCCCTTGGCCCAGTCCAATTTGGATTGTACCGAAAAAATTAGATGCTTCTGGCAAAAAGAAGTGGCGAATCGTAATCGATTACAGGGAAATTAATAATCAGACGATTTCCGATAAATATCCAATACCAAATGTAAACTATATCTTTGATCGATTAGGGAAAGCCCATTATTTTTCAACACTGGATTTAGCTAGTGGCTCAAATAGAGGTAGATCCTAACGATGCAGAAAAAACTGCATTCTCTACAGAAGGAGGACATTATCAATTTCGAAGAATGCCAATGGGCCTGAAAAACTCTCCATCGATATTTCAAAGAGTAATGGATAATGTTTTAAGAGGTCTTCAACACGAATCTTGTCTCCTTTATTTAGACGACATTATTATTTTTAGTAGTTCTCTTCAAGAACATTTGCAAAGATTAAAAAATGTATTTGATCGACTTAGGAAAAGTAATTTAAAAATTCAACTTGACAAATCGGAATTTCTTCAAAAGAAAGTTCAATATTTAGGTCATATAATAATACCAGCAGGAGTAAGTCTGGATTCACAATGAACATAAACATAAGAAATACATAAGACAAGAAACAAAAATTCAAATAAACGCTTAATCGAGAATAGAATAATGTTGAATTCATTCTGATATTCAAAAGAGACCATTCCACATCATTCGGCATAAGCTTTCAGCATTAATCGATATATTATTAAGCTTTTATTTGCATTTATATTTCTTATGCTTTATGTATTTCTTATGCTTATGTTCATTGTGAAGAAGCACTAAAACCAAATCCGGATAAAATTTCAGTCATGCTAAAATTCCTTCTTCCAAAAACTAGAACGGAAATTAAAAGCTTTTTAGGTTTAATTGGTTACTATAGGCGATTCATAAAAGATTTTGCAAAGATCACCAAGCCTATGACCAAATGTTTAAAAAAGGACGCAAAATTAATTCATGACGAACAATTTTTAGACTGTTTTGAAACATGCAAACAAATTTTGACAAACAACCCGATTTTACAATACCCAGACTTTATTAAAACTTTTGTTTTAACCACAGATGCCAGTAATTTTGCAATAGGTGCTGTGTTATCGCAAGGCGAAATACCGACAGACAAACCCATTGCTTACGCATCACGGACATTAAATGAAACGGAAATTAAATATTCGACAATCGAAAAAGAGTTACTCGCGATTGTTTCGGCATGTAAACATTTCAGACCCTATCTGTACGGTCGTAAATTTACTATTTATACTGATAATCGTCCATTGACCTGGCTTTTCAGTCTAAAAGAGCCAAATTTTAAATTAATAAGATGGCGTTTAAAATTGGAAGAATTTGAGTATGAAATTATTTATAAAAAAGGGAAATATAATACAAATGCTGATTGTTTATCTAGAATTTCGATTAACGCTTTAGAAAAAGAATCAATAGTCAATAATCCAGGATAAGTAGACGCAGATATTCTTGAATTTTTACGAGAATTCACTATCGAAAATACCGAAGAACCAGAACCTTCGACTAGTAAAGGTATAAAACCAAAAATTAAAATTCTATCGGATATTCAAATTAGTCCCCCAAATACTAACATTAACGACAATAATTGTCCCTCAAGTTCCACAATACATTCTAATATAAACGAAAATATAAATGACGGAATTAAATCTTGTGTTGAAATTATTAATAATAAAATAAATCAAATTTTAGTATTCCCGTGTATATCACAAAGCGGATGTAGATCAAGATAGTTATGAAAACCACAAAATAATTGCATTAAAAATACCCGAAAAAGATAACAAACAACTAATTTTTGAATTTTTGAAAGAATACACAGACCCACAAAAAGTTTACTGCATGTATTTTCATAAAGATCAATTCGAATCCTCGAACGAAGACTGCAGTAACTCACTTTTTTTGTTTTTTGAGTTACAAACAGAAGTGTGTAGATTTAGGTGGTAACTTCCCACGAAAAAAATCGTATCTCAATAAGTCAACATACAACAATAATATTGCATGTTTACTTAATATTGTATGTCTTATTTCCAAACAATTTCCAACGAAAACTATTGTATGTTGAATTACTATAGTTTTCGACGTCGATAAATTAGAAAGTTATAATTGTAATTTTAATTACGACAAAATTTGACGCCGATTATAATATTAGCTAAATATTTAAATACGTGTAAAAGTTATAATTATAAGGTGAATGCAATGTTTTACCTGGGTGTTCTACTACAGCAGGTTGGCTTAAAAAACTAGATTAAAAAATTGTAGTAATACTAATCTTTAGTATTATTTTGATTAGAAAATAGCGGTGTTTACCAAAGTAAACAAACAGGACCAAACAAAATTTGATGAAAAAAATAATAATAAGGTTGATCTTTAAGGGTCCTTTGCAGCAGACTCCGATATGGATCCTGAATACATGCCATCAGAAAAGGAAGGCATCGAAACAATTGAAGAAATTGAGAATGACGAATCCCAACCAGTCGTTACTACCATCGCAGATAAACAGAAAAGAAAAAGAGGCAGCATTTTAAAAGTTAGTAGGAAACGAACTAGAAACCATCCAGATTGGATAAACAGAAAAGACGCAGAATTTAAAAGCAGCGACTTAAAAAATTGCCGAAAATCTAGAGGAAGACCCTCTAACATTCACAAGTTTCCACCAAGATTGTACGATAGTCCATTGCCAACAGAGGACAAGAAATTGAAAGGATTGTTGTGGCTTTGCAAATATAATAAAATACCAAGTACAGTAAACTCTCGATATAGAAGAACGCACGGGAATGTAAACATTACACTGTTTCGCGGTTTTCTTCTATTTCGAGAGGTAACAGATATGCCTGCAAATAAGCAGCCGCACTGATATATAATTAAATGCAAGAATATTATTGTGCAACTTGCAGATTCGGCGTCGACTGAAATATAAACGCCTAGATTGTAAAAGATACGTTGTTTATATAATAAGTCTGGAGCGATACATTTCTACATGCTACAATAACGGTGGTCACGTGGTACGGATGCTACTGTTTCGAGTAACACTGTTTCGAGAGTTTACTGTAGTATGTATCATGCTTTTTATAACAGTCTCTTCTCTAAGACTTCCGCGATTATTAAAGATGACGAAGCTGGAATAGATGATGTGGAGAGAGAAGACTCGGAATAACGATAAAATGTTTAAGTGAATAATTAATAAAATAGAATAAAAATGTTGTACATATCTGGTTTTTTTTTCAATAAAGTTCATTGAAAAAATTTGATTTTGGTTATTGTATAACTGATATTTTCAATTCTGTCCTAACAATTTTTTAAATATTTTTTTTTTTAGTTTTGAAATATTATGTTGCAATACTACAAAACATTCAAAATGCCCAATTTACAATTGTACGATTTTTGATACTACCGCAAACTTAAAATAAATTGTAATTATCTCAAAACTTGAAATAATGAGTTACTGTTAGTTTTCGTTGGACGAGTCGAATTGTACAAAGATTTTTGTTATGTCTATTTAAAATATTTTACCGGTAACTCTTCTAAATTAATCAGATGTCTAAAAAGAGTCAATACTGTAACTGATTCCGAAGAACAAATAATTTTAATAAAAAATTATCACGACGGAAACAATAACCACCGCGGAATTAAAGAATGTTTAGAATCTCTTAAAAGAAATTATTATTGGAAAAATAGGATAGTCAATATAACAAAATTTATTAATTCATGTAAAGTTTGCCAAAGAGCTAAATATGCAAGAATTAAACCATATGTACCATTCATGTTAACAGAAACGGCAACAAAATCTTTTCAAATGGTTCATATTGCGGTGTCCATTCAGGAGCTTTCCTAGTAAAAAAGTGTAAGGGGGTTATGCGATGACATTTTCAAAAATAACTTAATAAAGAAATTTCAATAAAAAAAAAAGATTCAATTAAAATTAATGTAAAAAAATTTATATGCCGGGAAAACAAAAATGAAAAAAGAAAAATCACCGGGGAAACAAAAATAAAATAGGGAAGTGAGTTGACGAGGGTCCTTAATAGAGGATAGACGTGTGTTCCACGTATGGCAAAAAATTTGATTTCCGCTTCCTAATAAGAGGAAAGACGTGTGTGCCACGTATGCCAAGGTGTGTTTTTGGGTCCTTGAAAGAGAATAGTCATGTGTTCCACGCATTGCAAAAATTTGAGTTTCGTTTCCTTATAAGAGGAAAGACGTGTGTGCAGCGTTTGCCAAAGTGTGTTTGGTACCGTAAAGGAAAATCGACGTGTGGTCCACGTTCGTCTGAGCAGTAATTTTTTGGACAACACCGACGATCTAAGTTTGGGAAATTGTCGAGTGAGAAGAATAAGAAATTGGAATTTGTTTTTGGAAGCAGATAAAAAAAAATAGGTGATATGAATCCATTTAACTTTTTGTGCGCGTGCGGAGTTTAACTTTTACTTTCGTATTGACTGTTTCTTTTTTTGTTTTTTTTTAATAATTACAATAAATTAAAAACTTGTAAAGTCTCTTTTTTTTTATTGAATATTTCAAATTTAGAATTTTTGTTGTTATAATTCAAAATTTTAAAGTAGTCACCGCATAACACCTCAATATAGACGTTTTTACATTCAATAACAGAAATTATTTAACATTAGTAGATTCGTTTACTAAATTTGCCCAAGCGATTTTCATAGGAGGTTATTCATATTAGCAAAGCATTAATTAAATACTTTACTCATTTGAACTCCCCCAAAATTTAACCATGGACAAAGGTACCGAATAATGGAACAGTTAAAGAAATTTTGAATCTTCACAACATAAAAATTCATTTCACAACTCCAATGCATTATGAATCGAATTCTATAGTAGAACGATTTCATTCTACGATCATTCAACATTTTTTAAGAATAATAAATGAAATGTATCCTAACCAAAAAGATCTGATGGATTATGCCATCATTGGATATAATAATTCTATCCACAGTGCTAATTATACGCCTTTTGAATTACCTTTTGGTCATACACATTCTAGAAATCCAAACGAAATTTTTAACTCCGCTTCATTTTATACCGAATCGAATGCGCAGAAAATCACAAAGACAAATTAAAACACATTTACCAAGACTTAAATGAAAAATTAAATCAAACGGTTTTTAAACAAAATCCAAAAACTCGAAATAAGAAAGAAAGTAAATTTATTGTCCCTTACGAAATTACTGAAATTTTAGACAGAAATAGAGTACAAATTACTAACAAACAAAATAGGAATGAAATTATTCATATCAAAGAACTTAAAATACCTATTGTTTCAGATTCACCTTGTTCACAACAATCATTTCCACAAAATAACCGAAAGCTCTGGGCTCTTACCTTTAAAGCTAGGAAATGCCCAAAATAAAATAGACACGTGGTCATTTATTCAAATATTTGACATTACTGATACAGTACAAGAATTCAATTCGTTTCAAACAAAATTAAATCAGTTAAAAAACTCTGTTAAAACCAGTTCAACGAATCTCACTAAAGATTATAAACAAGAATTAAATAATTCCTATGACTAATAGATATTTTAGAAAGAAAAATATAATTGCAAATTCAACAACTCAATCCATTAAATAAAAATAGGACCAAGAGAGGTTTAGTAGACGGTTTAGGATCTATAATTAAAGCCATTACAGGGGACTTAGATCAAAATGATGCGGAAAAATACGACAAAGCAATAATGACTATTTCAGCTGAATATATTGTTGTGATACCCTTCAGGCACAAAGAAAGTGGGTTGCGTACTTTAGAGATAAAGAACTGTAATTGCAACTTGGAGGGACAATAAAAACAAGGCTCTCCTATTTGTTCCTGTTCGTGTTGTGTTTTGTTTCGTTAATTTAAGTTTTTATAATTATTTAATTGTTGCGTTTTATTGTTGAAGTTCATTTTTATTGTTAGTTTTAAAAATTTGTTTATTTGGTTTTTTCATGTTAAATGACTCGCCAAATACTGACGCCAGCACAGTCGGAAAATAAATAAAAATTTAATCAAGATTATTTTATAATAAAATAAAAGAGCGAAAGCAATGAAAATTGAACACGAGATTATTGGAAACCAAGAGGACCAAGAATAACAACGATGATGAAAGGAGTCTTACTCGGGGAGCGATTCAGATAGGTTCGTTCGTTCGTGAAGAGAGAATTGATTTCGATTATAGAAGTAATGGAGAGTTGTTTGGTTCAGGAAGAACCAAAGAGAAAATATAATTCAAATATTCAGGGGTAACCGAGAGTGGTTATTTTTCTTGAAAGAGGAAGTGGAGTGTCGACAAGCAGTCGAATAGATCAGAGTGTAGAAGAAGAAGTCCATGTTACGAGTGTCCTTGGAGTCAGTTACAGTTCCAAAGGTTGAAGCAGAAGTAGGAGATAAAAAGTTCGGTAGTGAATTAACAAATTAAGAAGATTCAAGAGTCAAGCTGGTCGAAGTATTTGCGTGAGTCTTGTTTATTGTTTTATTGATCAAAGTTGCAAATAAAATATTAAAATTTTCTACGGTTTTTTATTGACTTAATGTAACCATTTATATTCGAGAACAACGACCCATTTGTGAAAGAAAGTAAGGCGAGGTAGTCGCAACAATATATAGCAATATATTCAATTATATTCACAATAATATAAACTTTACAATTGAAACAGAACAAAATCACCAACTAAATTTTCTTCATCTAAAACTTACTATACTACAACATAAACTTCAGTTCGAAATTTACAGAAAACCCACACTAACTGACACCTTAATTCCTTACCATTCTAATCACAGCTTTAAACACAAATTTGCTTCGTTTCTTTCCTTAATAAAACGTGCCTTCAAATTACCAATAACAACTAATAGAACCAAAGAACTTAACATTATTAAACAACTTGCTCATAATAATAATGGTTATTCTATTAACTCCATTGAAAAATTAATAAAAAGAATTAAAACAAAAAAAGAACACTCTTACTTCAACACTACCAATTCTGACAAAGAACTTAAGATTTATAAAACAGTAAGAAAAACATAGCAAAACAACACAACATCACTTTAGCCGAAAAAACAACCGGAAATATCGCAAATCTATTATGCAATTACAAAGAACATAATAACATTTTACTTTCGAACGGTGTATACAAATTTTTGTTGCAAAGACTGTGACTTGACTTACATTAGACAGACTGGACGACGTTTAGAAACTAGAATTACAGAACACGAACGTATACATTCCATTTCACAAGTTGCCGAACACCTCAAAATTAAAAAACACAACATTGACAAAGAAAGAACAATAATACTCCATAGGGAAGATAAATACTTTAAAAGAATTATTTGGGAATCATACGAAATCCAAAAAGCCACTAAACTACACGAACCACTACTTAACAAACACGAACTATTAAATTTTACTCCACTTGACAACACTTTTCTTTAGTACAACAACCGAAACACTTCCTTGATTTTTATTTATTTTTCAACTGTCATATATATTTTTTAAATTTCCATCACTACACTGCTACAATATTGACATCTTAACTTCAGAAATTGAACTATTATTATTATTTTACTTTTATATCTTATAACCTATTAATAACTACTCATAACATAATTAACCATGCAGAACTAATTATTCGTTTAAAAAATGGTTTTCAATATTTAATTTCAGGTATGTAATTAAATCCTTAAAGAAACTTACATTTCATCTTAAATTTAACTTTCTCTCTGTAGACTTGATAATGTATGCCCTGCATACGAAACATGTCGTCTAATTAAACCAATAAAAAATAGAAAATAATATATAATTTATCATTTGCGAAGAAGTACTACTTAATTATTTAAATAAACAAATTTAAATAAAATTTTAATTGAAGAAAAAAAAGACAAGTATTGATTATCATTAGACGCGCAAAGAAATTTTCTTTCAATTGAAACTAATTTCGTTACTATCTATAATAATGGGAAGAAAAACCGGGCCTTAACAATTTTCATTCTTTGAAAAAATGGAGTCAACATGGAGGGATTTCCACCAAAATCTAATCAGCTCTTTAGAAAATTGCTATAAACCAGTATATAAAATTTCAATGAAATTCGTTCACACATTTAGAAAAATCGAGGACGAAAAAATCGTACACAACACACACACCCTCACCCTCTCACACACAAGCACATGTGGACATCATTCCAAAAATGGTCTCAAACGATTTGTATGGACTCATAGACCATGGAAAAAATGCTAACTCAAATTTTTTTTTACTCGATTGCAATACTTTCCTTTACGACGTAAATGGGAGAGTATTAAATGCTCATAACCTTATTATTCTAAGCAGAATAATGACAGCTACAAATTTCGGTGTTACTATATTGTAAATATTACTGGTAAAACACGGAAATAGGGAGATACTGCCAATATATTAATTCAAACGCTTATGTAATCATGTGTCCCTTCTGATCAAGTTTCCCCCTACGTGAACGAGCTTATTTTTTCATTTCTTTAAATTTTTTACAAAATGGTTCGAGTACGACTTGTGAATAATAATCAAATAGTTAATAAGGCGCATGGAGAAATAGAAGAAAGCGTTCGAAAAGATCTCGCTTGACGCGTGAGCGCATTCTAAGGTAAGTTACATAATGGATAAAATTCGTTGTAACACTTACAGTGCAGAGCATAATAATACATAAGTTGGGAAAATCCATATTTAGATCTGTGGAGAACGTAGAAGAAGCAGCCATAGTTTCCGGAAATGAAGTATTGATGGATGACGTAGTTCTCCCAGAAGAAGCTTTTGTAGAAGAAAAACTTAGAGAAGAGCAAATCAACACCAGTTTAACAGAAAATAATGAAAATTTGTTATTTATTTCAGAAGATGAGTACAAAAGGTAATAATTACTTGTTACAATTGGGCTTCATTTATTCTTAGACAAATAAATGACATTGATAGGATAAACAATGAAGCTTTACATATGGAAGTTGATTCGTCTGAGAAAAAAGCCAGATATTCTATAGAAGGTAATCGATTGGTGGATATAAGGTACATCTTTGAGTGGTCCATTGGTTTCCAATACGAACACAGCAAAATATGCACTTTAGGGAAAGTGTCCCTGAAAAAGGAAATCAAATGTGGTCTTCGTAGTACCTTTATCTTTGAGCGTAATGTTTGTTTCTGAAATTATACAAAATTTTCATCCAAAAATGAGCTAGGAGATATAAACGAAAGAATCGTTTGGGGCACATTAGCTTCAGGTGGAACATATGGACATACACAAGAAATTTTGCCAATTGCAAATGTACCATTTATGTCCAAGCCCATATTTCAGAAAATTGAGTCGTCATTGGGAGAGGTTGTAATATAAAACACCAGTAGTACTTTTTTTCTATGTAATTGTTTTGATTTGAAGGCTTGGAAAAATTATTTATGGGAAAGTATGGAGAAGGCTGGCAATGAAGAACGCGAAGAAGCAATAAGGAAGAATGATGTTGATAATGACAATGTTCCATGTATTACTGTAATAGCCGACGGTTAATGGAGTAAAAGAAGTTATGGTCATAACTTTAATGCAAAATCTGGCGTAGTAATAAAAAATTATTATTTTTATTTCACATTATTTGATACTTACCCTATTTAATTTTTTAGGCAATTATTAGATATTACACAAAAAAAATATTATTTCTTGGGGTTCGGAATAAATACTGCAGTGTGTGTTCTCGGGCAGCAAACAAGTCATCTGATCCTCTTCATCATTTTTACCTATAATTACTCTGTATTATTGAAAAATATTCAAATAATATTATATCAAAATTTCAGCACCATACGTTATCTGTACTCTGTTTCTAATCGACGTTCATTCTTATGGCCAAATAACATTGGGTGCGTTTAGCGAGCGCAGCTGCTTAGAGTCATCGGTCAACTATGTTGAGTATGATGACATTCAGCTATTTACATTTCGCTAAACGGTAAGCTTGCAGTCAACATAATATATTAAACGTGAAGTAAAAGTGTGAAACTTCAAAGTTAAAAAGAAATATAAGTGAAATGTACTTCATAAAAATTAAAGACTGCGTTAATTACAGGGAAGATGCTATGAAGCTGAGTAAGATTTACAGTGGCATTTTGTAGAAGAATGATAAAGTGTCATTTAATGTCAGGTAATTAGAATTGTTAATCCTTACTAGATCTGTGGGAGCGCTAATGTGTGAGAAAGATATGGTGGCGGGGTTCTTATCATCAGATGGGTTTATCGGTTTTGAAGGAAATTTTTTTTACTGTTTTAAACGACAAGCTTTAGAATTACTAAATAAGGGAATACTAATATCCAAAGCATAAAAAAAATTATTATGGTTCTTGCCATTATGGTTGTATATACAACAGTATATACAATAATTAATGTATACCTTTTACTACCTTTTTACTAATTTTGCACAAACCGCCTAATTAACAATATAACTAAGGTTATGTTGGAGTACTCCTAACTTTAGTATTGTAAACAACCGTGCAGTGGTGCATAAACTTTTGGAATCGCGAATACTCCCAAAGCATGACAAAAAACCATAACGAAGTTACAAACGACACAAACTCCTCCGATGACCTGACAACTTTATTCAAAGAACTCAAAAAATTAAAAGAAACCATAAACATAACCTAAATGATACAAATAATAAGAGAAATTAAAGTCAGGTTAGCCGGGGTGACCGACATGATGGAAAAAATCCATATACTACTTGCTGACATCTCGACCAAATATAATGTTTAATACGACCAGACAAGACCTCAAAATCATTTCATGGAACGCAGACGGACTCGGACACAAAATTAACGAACTACAATATTACTAATACAAGACAACAGCCCTGACGTAATACTCAGACAAGAAACAAGACTAAATAAATTCAAACCACAGAAAATTCCCAACTACATTACAATAAATACGCCACGAAACAAATACGGAGGACTACTGACATATCACAAAAACACCATTGACTTAACCCTACTTGACTTTCCAACCACCACAGCCGAACCACAAATTTTACAGATCGATAACCTGACAATCGTTAACTATTATTCATCACCCACTAAAAAACATGACTTTGACAAAATAGACGCAATCGAAAAGTTATCCGGCAAGGTGGTAATTGCAGGTGACTTGAATTCAAAACACGTCACCTGGAACAACCTGATCTCAAACCAAGCCGGTATCGAGCTTTACGATTACGTTACACGTACCAACAACTATATTTCCTACCCGGACTCCCCCATTCACTACAGCTACGTTGACGCTCACAATTCCTCCACGATCGACATTGTAATTACCAACAATACTTACGTACGCAACATACAAACCCTTGACAAACTTAGCTCGGACGACCTCTCGGTGCAATTTGAGCTAACGCCACGTGTTACGATTAGCGCTGTCCTTTTTTAAATTTTAACACACGCCAATTTTTACAAGTTTTAAGGGCGACAAAAAGTGGGAACGTATTGGTCGAAATGATCAATGACGATCCAACGCTCAAAAAATAAATGGCTGAGAAACTTGAAGAGAATAGCATGCGCTCTCTAACTAAACAATTGAGTCTGCAAATTAGAGACATCGACGCTATCACTAGCAAAGAAGAAGTAATCGCTGGAATAGCCAAATCAGTAGGGGCAACTGAAGATCTAATTACACTGGAATCCCTAAGAGAGGCGCCAGGGAAAACAAAAGTGGCCACTGTGAGAGTCGGGGAGAACCTGGCGATGAAGATCATGAAAAGTGAAATTAGAATAGGTTTCACCAATTCATGCAGAGTAAGGAAATGCTATCGGTGTTTTTGATGCTGGGCCTCAGACCATGACGGTGGAGGCTGCAAGCAAGGCATCAGCGACCGAAGCACGAAATGCTGGAACTGTTGCAAAGATGGCCACAGGGCAATAGATTGCAAGGAAGATCCATACTGTATGGAATGCAAAACAACCGGGCACAGAGTTGGTAGCAGAAAATGCAACAAAGAAGAAAATCAAGGTCCTGCAGATAAATTTAAACAACTGCGCAGAAGCACAAACCCTGCTCTGGCAGACGCTCTTACAACGAAAAATTAACATCGCGATCATAAGCGAACCGCACCGAGCCGGAAATACCAACTGGCACCAAGACACCACGGGTAAGGCGGCAATAAGCGTCGATGACAGAATGGTCGAAGAGTATGGAAAAGGGAATGGATATGTATGGGTAGTGGCGGCGGGGGTGGCCCTATTACACCCTATACATCTATTCCAATACACAATTTCATCCAACTAATATGTACCATTTTTGACAATAGCTACTTTAGCTACGAAGGCAACTTTTATTCCCAGTTAGTTGGTTCAGCGATGGGTGACCCATGCTCTCCTGTTTTTGCAAGTTTCGTCATGAACGACCTTTTGATGAACTTTTTTGGGGCCATAGATTTTGAGCTGCCCTTCCTGCTGCTTTATGTGGACGACGTCCTCACGGCAGTCCCGACGGATAAGGTGGAGAGTTGTATCAAGATAGTAAACAGCTATGACAGGTTGCTTACGTTTACCTACGAGCTTGAAGAGGACCACTCTATTCCTTTTTTGGACCTACGTATAAAGAGAACGGATGATGGAACTTTGGTCACAGACATCTACAGAAAACCATCATCTACCGACAGAGTGCTGAACTGCAGCTCTTCACACCCACTGAATCAAAAGATGGGTGTGATCAACACGCTTAAGCACAGAATCTTAACATGCGTACCTGAGGAGCTGGTAGGCTCGAGACTTCACGAGTTGAAACAACAGTTACTGAAAAATAATTACCCCTCCCGACTTTTGGATCTTACCTTGTTTCGAAAGAAAAGAGCTACTCCACCAGGAAACCTTACTCAACCTACAAACCTAGAAATAGGGGAAATAGGTACAATAAAATCACTTACCATCCGTGGTTAGTGCATAGGATCAAACAGATGTTTAAAGAACCCATAAGAAGAGGTGAGTTGCAGTTGACCTTCGATAACCCCCACACCCTAAACAAGAGCATATTTTCGAAGAACAAAGACGAAGTCCCTATATTGGAGAAGGCTAATGTGATATATGGAGTGCAGTGTGAATGTGGAGGATTGTACATAGGCCAGACCAGACAGAGATTGTTGGCCAGAATAAATCAACACCAACATGATATAAAATCCAAATCAGCAAAAACTGGTTTAGCTGAACACACGATCAACTACACAAGTTCACTACAGAAGATGTGAAGATTTTGGCCACCGAGAAGAACTTCTATAAAAGGACTTTCATCGAGGTTGCCTACATATCCACAACCACTAACAACCTCAACAAGCAAACGGATTACAAATCTATAAGTTCAGGATACAAGAACCTTCTTAGAGCGTATGCAGAGAAAACAAATCCAAGTTGAACATTATTTTTTGGAGAAATGTTGCCTCACGTAAGAATACAATCAGCTTCCTAATTTACTTTGTGGTTTTGCTTCTGCCCTTTTGACTTGCTGCGTGTTTTTGTTTTCACTTTGTTTATTATTGTAACAACCACCACTTGTTTGACTTACCTGCACTAGATGGAGCGTTCCACGAAGGGGTTTTCATTTTGGATTCGTCTGTGTATAGATAAATTTCGTTGAAATTTGCTTATCACCCTTATCGACATTTATATTATATTTTATTCGTGTTTGTTTTCAAGCAAAGTTTTATTTACACTGTGTTCGCAATTAATTTATTTATTTAGATGTTTTACAATTTTTATTTATATTTGTATCATTACGTTTTTAATTTTAATTTTAATGACGTCGTTAACAGTACCACCAAATGTCACCATTTACCCCTTTCAGATCAAAAAGGTAGTCTTACAAGCACTTAGAATTAAATTTCCATTTGAATAGCTTTTAATTGAATAGTTTAGCAAATTTAGTAAGTAGTCAGTTTTTCATGGTATTTTCATATCGTATGATAAATAAACAAATATTATTATTAAAACAATAAAAGTTATAAGCCTCGCTCTTTTGTCGTTACTGGCACCGACGGTAAATGTTTTAATGATCTGGCGATCTACCGAAAATATGCAGCGTTATGCCCAGTATCTGTTGGCGAAGGGAGGTTCTTTTTGTTCTACGGTAATGGAAAATGTTTAGTGCAACCCATGGGTGGAATAAATAGGATGCGGCTGTGCACCATGACAACAGACAATAAACACGTGATTCATATCATTGAACGTATAATGTAATGTTCATACCCATTTATCGTTAATAAATAAGTTCCATGTTTAAGCAGTGTATTATTTGAAGAATAAAACATAACAATGGGTATAAACACACTGTCAAAGATACCCAGGCTCGTGGCGGATTACTTGAAATTAAAAGCTGCTCATTTATACATAAATATACTTGGCATGGCTTTCGCCGAACGTCAGTCACGTTGTTGGCTAGTACTTCTGCCAATATTCTAATGTTAAAATTTCAAAGAGGTAGGGCTTGTCGTCTGTAGCTGACAATGAGGGCTATGTTGAAAAAGAAGTAGCTAGCAAGACTAACCTATAGCGAAAAGAACAGTTGGTGGTGATGAAGGAGAAATAACAAGTAAAACAAATCGCGTAAGATTGAGGCAACAGAAAATTCCGTAACAGATAGTACTGAAGGAATGAAAATCGGAGTTGAAGCACATTTCAACTTCTGGAATTTGTAATGGAAGTAACCCAGTATTCAATAATTCCATGGAAAAGTTACGATCTGTTGTTATGAACCGAAAAAAAAAACAAAGCTGTCATTCTACTTAGCACGATAATGCTGAAACGTCTGATGCAGTGCATCAAAAACCAGAAATAATTTTATTTTACAATAAAACAAAGTCCGGCATCGATACAATGAATCAGATGTGCGTGAGATACACTATGCAACGGCGAACGTGCAGGTGGACACAAGCTTTTTTTTAAAACATCCTTTACATTTCTTCTCTTGCTGCTTACATTGTTTATCGTGAAAACAATAAAATGATACCAAAGAAAACCAATCGACGGAGACTTTAGAAAGAAGAAACTAGCTATGCCCGTGTTTGAAGAACGAGCTTCAAATCCGCAGATCATGTGACACCATTCATCAAAACTGGCGATCGAAAGCTACGTCGGTAAACCAATTGCAGTCAAATTTACTGCTGATAATCAACCACGAGATAATACTGGTAGGAAAAGTTATCCTTGGGCCATGCTACATTTGCAGCCCTAGTTGTAAATGAAGGAAGACTAATAAATGCTGCTGTGAATGCGAAAAGCCCGTATGCGATGAGGAATGCAATCACTAAATTAAATTTATTTTTCACAATGAATTTATTTTATAGTTTTTAGGTCCAACAGAAATTCAAGATTTTGTGTTTTCTGAATAATTTTAATTCTCGGAGATGAGCCCTTTTTGAAATTCGTAATACAAATACAGTATAATCCGCTTAATGTGATCACGGATAATGTTATAAGTAGGTTACATACAAAAACCACCGGATAATGTGATCGAAAAGCCGCTTACTACACAACTCGACAAAATAGTTATTAATTATATAAGGGGATTGAACCCTCTAATCCACGAGAAAAAATGGTCACTCGAGGCGCATTTCCAAATGGAAAAACTTTTTTCAAACCAATTTTTTAAATTAAAATGGGTAAGTTCAATTGTTTTTTTTAACCAATAATTAATCAGTCATCGCTAGAAATAACAGTAAATCGCCGTGGACAAGTGTTTGGACCGCCACCATTTCATCGGGAGGGACCGTGTAAGATTTGCTTAGGTCCAACTGCCTAATGTTAACGTAATGCCCAGCAGCTGCTATCAAAGGTATGATTAATAATTTTAAAATAACCATGTTAAATAAATTAAAAATATTTAAGATATTGTTCGTCCTGCTTGAGGGAGTGGGTTACGCGAAGGGGGCGTGGTCTTGCTCTTACTGCCGCACACCCGTAGTGATGTGCCACTATCTCGGCAGAGATAAAATTCTAGCAATTATAAGAAAACCGTATGTTAATAATACTAAATATATAATTTCATAGGTAATAAAAAAAATTTTTTTTAGATAGTCATGCAGTGGGGGAGTCATCGCCACCCCATCAATGAACTTTATTTTATTTTTTTTGTTTATGTGATACATTTCAAATATGGCATCAAATCACTGCAAAATGTATGTGTTTACCTTATGCCGATAGTTTTGCAGTATTTCCAATGTGGCACAAATAATATATTTTCAATCAATAAGTACCTATACAAAATATAGTAATACCTAAGTTGTTAATTTAATTTTGTTTTTTATAAAAATTGTTTCTAGATTTTCAATTGCCACATTATAATGGGTAACCACTGGTGCGTTGTTGAGTTTACGGATGGAGTTCGAATTGTCCCTCAACTTTGGATAGAAGGAGATAAATGTTACTGGACCACAAATTTTAACAAAAGTTCAAATTCCCAAAAATTGTACGAAAAGGCAGTGAGGGAATACAAAAAACTGGAATCGACATATATAAATTTATATTATTTACAGATAACATTTCTTGCACGAATTGGAGGGAATGAGATAAACAGCATTGTTAAGAACATGTTAAGAAAACTATTCGCTGACTCTGTCGCCTGTTCGTTACAACTGGGAGGGAAAGAAGTCCAAAAAAATGTTTTCTGGTATGATTTTATCGAATTGTATTAAAAGTACGTTTAGTAGATGTACCTATTTGATTTAAGTAATCTGTTTCAAGTTTTTGCCGCCACTGATGTGTTATATTTATCATTACAGAAGCAGCAGTACTTAGTCCAAATGGAACTAATAAAACCTTTACCGAACAGGATATTGTAACAGCAATAAAAAATTGGCTAAGGCATGCTTTGGCTAGATTAAACAACAATAAGTAAGTGTTAAATTTAACCTCTTATTAAAAGTTTTGTTTTTTCGTGTTAAAGAGTACACTGTTTAATTTCCACATTTACAAACGTAATCTAAAAATTATATAAGTATTGCGATGATATTTAAGGGCTATTAAGGGATTAAATTGAGTAGTTTTTTAAAATTTGGGGGAGTAGTTCGAGTTGGGTGGTGGGAATTAAAAAAATAAAAATGAGATGCCAAAAAACAAATGGAGAGAAGATCGTCGGGGAAACGGAATAAAAAAAAGGGAAGATTTAATTTTGATTTTGGTCGGTTGACGTTAAGTGTCGGAAAAATAAAACTTGTCATAAATGTAGTAATTAATGTAGTAGTATTTAATGTAGTAAATAAAGTTGTGTAAAGATATCATTGTAACTTGGCACCCGCACGTAGGGACTTGAAACAGGCTCAAGTGAACCTGGAAACTTGGATTTAAAAGGGAATTTCATTTGGAGAAAACGATTACAATACGGGGTGGTAAAAGACTAGCAGAAATGGCTGCAGATGATGAAGAGGTAGATGTTGACGAGATAGAGGAACGGGTGGAAGAAGAACGACATGAAGAAGCAGCAGGAGGAGACGAAGTGAAGGTAACCGAAAAACAAGAAGATAAGTTGGATAAAATATTTCGTATGATGATGATGGAAATGAAAAAGGGGCAAGAAGAAACCAATAAAAAGTTAGATAAAAATACAAAAGAAATCAATAAGAAAGTGGATGAACGGGCAAGGGAAACAACGGAAAAGATTGGTTTACTGATAAAGGGAATTAAAGAAGAGTTCGAGAAGAAAGTGGAGGTTAACGCTGGAGAACATTTCTGAAGTGCGGTCCAAAACAACAATGCAACTAATTGAAATCGACAGTAGATTTTACTTCGAGCTGCCGAAGGATTCCTATGCAATTATTAAATTAATAACTAACCATAGTGAAAATTCATACAGGGATGTGTTAATTACTTTAAAAAAATTAGATTAAATGACCCATTCCATCGTTTGAGTAATGATTTTGGTATTACCGTAAGTGCCATTTTAAAAATATTTTCAAAAACAGTTCCTGAAATTGCCAAATGTCTGAAAACTTTGGTATATTGGCCAACAACATTAGAAGTAAAGAAATTACTTCCAATACCGTTTAGATTTAGGTACAGCAATGTATATTACATAATAGATTGTTATGAAATTGAGATCGAAATACCATCCAAGGTTAATAAGAAGAGTACGTGATTTTCAAATGGTTAACATTTATTCAAGAGTAAATCCACAAGTACATCATTTAAATGATATCAATTTTATTGTATGTGGAATAATCAATTTGCAAAATCCTATATTATAACAAATTTATTGTAAAAATAAAGTAGGGGAGAGTCGGGTAATCGTGCGCAGCGGCTAATCGTGCGCATGCCTTTATTTCCACAACCGACCGTTATAATTTCGAAATTGTTATTCGGGAGTCATCTCTTGACAAACATATGTACTATTAGATATGTATAAGATACTTCACTAAACCTGACTTATCCACAATGGTGGCTTCTTTGTTTAGATATGTTTTATACTAGTTTGCGTCTCAGAGAAAATAAGCCGTAAGTATTTCCATTTTTCCATTTTTTTATTATCGTATGCTTTAACACATTGCTTAATGAATCTCCTTCACCCTGATATAGGTAGTTTAGGTAATAAAACGTATTTCAATGATTTATACTAATTACAGGTAAAACTGGCACTGTCGGCTAATCGTGCGCAATGCACGAAGATTTTCTACCAGCCATTCAAAGGCGCTTATAAGAAAAACAAGAAAAAGGAAAAAAAAGGCAAAAATATTATAAAATGTAGTAAAATTAAAAAAGGTACAAAAAGAAAAGTCTTCGAAGCTAGTAGTGAATCTGAAGATATTTCGGACAGTAAGCTATGTAACTACGATGAGTTAGACGATATTGAGTCGGATGAGAATGAGAGATGCATTTAAATAAACAATAATATATTTCTACGTTCAATAATTTGTCTTGTTTGTTTTCATTTTCAATGCGCACGATTATCCTACCTATGCGCACCATTAGCCGCATACATCGCATAATTGTGCGCAGTGCCAGTTTTTCACATTTCGTATTTTAAAGTCACAATGTGCATTTTTACTTAAAATTTATTATAGAATATTACAGTCAAACCCTTGAAGAATCTTGATGACAAACCTAGAAGTCCAATTCTTTGTCATTTCTGAAATATTACAACTTTGGCTTAAGTGCGCACCAATACCCGACTCTCCCCTACTACTTAAAAAATACTATTTTGATAGATTATTAAGGTTATCTATATTTGAGTCAGGGTGCTAATAAATTCACAAAATTATACTTTTTTCTAAAATTTTCTTCGTCTGGGGCACCTCAAAACACCATAATATACAAAAAATTTATTTAACTTATTTCATTTATTTATCCGTAAGCAGCTTTTTATCACTATTCCATAAAGAAAAATGAAAAAAAAATAATTTCTATACATTTTCACTCCACCCTATTGGACACCCCTGTGTAAAAAACTTACTAAAATTAAAATCAATGAGTGAAGGTTTAAATTTAACAGACCGTGAAATTAAAAACTTGGAAAATTTAACATGTGAGACGTTTTGCTTAAAAGCAAAACAAACAAAAAAACCATTCAAGGAAGTTCGACAAAAGGCAACAAGACCATTGGAATTGATACACACGGATATTTGTGGACCAATTGAACCAACGACATGGGATGGTAAGCGTTACTTTATAACGTTTTTAGATAACTACACATATTTCTGCACGGTGTATTTATTAAATGGAACATACACATTACGATGTGATAATGGAAAAGAATACACTAACAATGAGCTTATAAATTGGTGTAAACAACGCGGAATAAAATTAGATTATACAGTACCGTATTCGCCACAGCTAAATGCAAAAGCAGAAAGACTAAACAGGACAATAATGGAAAAGGCCAGAGCTTAGTCTTTTGACTCAAACTGTGACAAAACAATGTGGGGCGAAGCTGTACGCGTGGCGGTTTATCTAATCAACAGATTGCCAACTGAAACATTAAAAATCACACCGTATGAAATGTGGAACGATAAGAAACCAAACCTAAAATATGTACAAATATTTGGAGCAAAGGCTTATGCAAAACAATTAGGATACTTAAAAAAACTCGATGAGCGAAGTAAAGAATTCACTTTTATAGGATACGCTCCAAATGGATACCGTTTATTTAATGAAGAAAAACGGGAAGTTAAAATTGCCAGAGATGTAATAATCACATGTGATTACACAACAGTTAATAATAAAATACCAAAATTAACCGAAAACGATCCTGAACAAGCAGTAATAATTCAATCTGAAAGTGAATCGGATGAGGATCAAAGTGAAACAGAAAACGAATATTTTGAACCAGTTGAAGAATTGCGAAAAACAAACCGAGTAAGAAACGCACCAAAAAGATTTCAAGATTATGTCATGCTCACTTATGAAAAGGTCACAAATGGTGATGATAAAGACAAATGGATTAAGGCGATCAATAACGAAAAAAATTCTTTAAAAGAAAACCAAACGTAGACTCTAATAAATAAAGACGATGCAATAAATAAAAAACTACTAACTAATAAATGGGTATTCAAAATTAAGGACGACGGATCATATAAAGCGCGAATACAAGGAATAGATTATGAAGAAACATAAAGCCCTGTAATCAGCAGCTGTGCGATTAGGTTGCTATTTGCAATTGCAGCTGAACAAAAAAGTAAAATGATAAAATTCGACATAAAAACTGCTTTCTTGTATGGAAAATTGGATAATGACCTTTACATGCAAATGCCGCAAGGTTATGAAAACAACAATCTAGTTTGTAAATTACAAAAGGCGCTATATGGACTAAAGCAGGCATCAATGAAATTCAAAATTTACCAAATTCCTGAAAAATGTGAACATGGAACAACTAAAATTAGAAAGATGGGTATTTAAAAGTACAGCAGTACAATGTTAAAATAATTTTTTTAAACCTTGAAATTTTGTTGTTTATAAAATTATTTAAAAATTTTCTTTGCTAATGTAATAATTTTTTTTAGAAAATTATTTTTATGATACAGACTTTTTTTTAAAAGAGATGACAGATTTAATGCAGCAGAGATTAAAGGTGTAAAGGCATTTAAGTAAGTAAAATTTTAAATATTGCTTATTAGTTATAATAATAATAATAATTTATAGTGCCCAGCGTGAACAATATGGTGATAATGCCATCGGATTTGTGGAAGTAAAACGTGAAGAACAAATTTGCACAGTTCGTGGTAGAGTTTGTCCAGAACATAAAATTAGAAGTAAATGCTACTCGGTCGAAGCAGTAATTAATGAAGAAAGAGAAGAAGTTCTTAATGTTCAATGTTTCGATTGTGCAGCCTCATTGGGAAAATTATTTTAGCTTTTGTTAAACATAAATGGAGTTAATACTTTTAGATATTTTATTAAATAATTTATATATATTTTAGGGGGATGTAAGGATGCGTCAGCTTTCATTATGTGGTTGCACAGAAGAAGTGAAGAACCTTCACCCACCGAAGTAGCATGCTATTGGAAAAAACCTATTTTAGCAGCAATATCCACTTCTAAAAAGTATCTAGAGGTAAAAGAAGTTTTACCTAAACATATAGAGAAACCAAATTTGCCTGATAGTGCGCGAATTTTTAAACAAATAATGGAGCAAGCTATTTCTGAAGAAATAAAAAGTCACATAACGCGTTATTATCCTTCAACTTCTTCATCAATTTCAAGAAAAGAGATGACACAAACGTGTTGTCTTTACATTATTTGATGAGCTTGTTTAAAGATGCTGGTGGTGACGCAGTTGACGGTTTCTTAAAGTTTGCTACAGAGGAAATTTCAGTAGATGTGTGTTTACGTGCTCAAGCCGCAACGGTCACTCAAAGCAATTCTCCGCTGTGGCATGAATTACGATATGGAAGAATTACGGCCTCTAAATTTTATGAAGCAGCTAAATGCAAAACTGCAGAAGGTAGCTTAGTGCAAGCTATAATAGGAGCACGAAAAATAAAAAATACAAAAGCCATGGAAAGAGGAATTAAATTAGAAGCTGTGGTAATAAAGGAGGTACAAATGAAATTGGGAATTAAAATGGAAAAATGCGGCTTAATTATTTGTCCTCAACATCCATATTTTTGTGCTTCGTCAGATGACATTACTGATGATTTTGTCGTAGAAATTAAATGTCCCATCAGCGGAGCAACTTTTCTAAATTACATCAATAAGGAAGGCAATATTACAAATAAATATAAAGCACAGGTACACTTACAAATGTTTTTAGCAAAAAAGAAAAAAGGTTTATTTTGTGTTGCAAAACCTAATTTTGAGACTACCAAAGAATTCCAACATTTGTATTTAGATTACGATGAATGAAATGTACCGTGCAAGTAAGCTTTATAATAATAATTTATTTTATTTCATATTTATCTAACTATTAATATTTCTGTTTTTGTTACAGAAAAACATGTTACAGTGAAATCAATTAATATCGAGCTTAAAAAATTTCATATCTTATTAAACGATAGTAGTATAAACCGCGTTGTACATCAAATAGATTTCAAATTTAAAAAGGAATGTAACCGTCGAGCCTTAGTTGAAAAAGTTAATATCGCCAACCAACAAATGAAATTTTTGAGAAATTACTTAGAGAATATGGAATCTAATTTTAAATGTGAACCAGTATTTCATGATGAAACTTGGATATTTAGCAAAGGCAATCCAGGATGTTCGTAGCAAGATTTCTCTGTTAAAAGTGTTAGGAAACCCGAAGGATATATGATGGCAAACGATACATTATTTACATTACATTACAATTATTTTACATTCGAGCTAGATCGAGTTTGGGGTTCTTCGTACTTTTTGCATCAAAATCTCAAAAGGAAGATTATCATGGAGAAATGAATCGAGACATGTTTATAAAATGGATAAAAGAAAAATTAATGGAAATTGTAGATCAACCATCTTTAATAATTATGTATAACAATTTGTACCACTCGATGTTGATAGAGAAGATGCCATCGACATCTTGGAAAAAACAAAAAATTGCGGATTGGTTAACTGCAAATAATATTGATTATGACCAAAAGTATTTAAAAAAAGAATTACTTGCACTAATAAAATTCCATAAAATAGTGAAACGATACGAAGTCAACGAATTGCTAAGAAGTATAGTGGCCACGAGGTATTACAACTAGCCCCATATCATTACGAATTTAATACAAAAGAATTAATATGGGCTCACTGCAAAGGTTATTACAATATGCATAAAGGTAGAGATGGAAATAATCAATCTGTTGCAATGTGGGAGAAGCATTACAACAGTGTTCGCAAAAAATAACAAGTAAATGCGTTGATCATACCAACAAAGTTAGTGCAGAGTGGCTTTTAGATGTTGTTGTAAATGAACTTATTATTCAAGTGAGTGATAACAACAATTCTGAACAGGAAGAAAGTAGTGAAGAATGAAATAACCTTACTTGATAGAAAACCTAATATCAATTTTGAAATCAGCTGAAGAAATTAGATAAAATAAAGTTAAAAAAACCAAAACAATTTTTACAAAAATGTTTGTTACTGAAAAAAACCCTACCTAACCTTATTATAATAAATGCGAAAAATAAATTATTTATTTTAGGAAAATTAGTGTAATATACGATATAAGAAAGGTACCTTCCACACTTCAAGTTTCACCAGTATTGCTAACTGTACAAGATGCACCTGTTAGCTTCTTGAATGAAAAGGCCCACCAAATGCCAAAGGTAGTTTACCAAGTCAAGCAGTATCAAAATATCACTATTATTTTAAAACCTATTTGTTTCAATTTGTTGGGCATGTTTCTGAACTTTGGTACTCCTCGAAAAGCAAAAAGAAATTCTAGATTCATTAGGTCAAAGTGCGAAGAAATTAAAGGACAAAATAGATCATTATAACGAAAATGTCATCGTATTCAGATTGTAGTGGAAAAACTCAAATCGGGAAAAACACTTTGAGATTTACGTGGAAAACTTGATAAAAGACCACAGAAAATTCAAGATTCAGTAATAAATCTGATTGAGGAGCACATTGGTTCTGTCTCATCCCAAGAAAGGCACTATCGCGTAGTTCCACTAAAGTGGCATGTATTAATTCCGACTTAAGTGTTCATAAAATATGCAAAATGTTTCAAGAGAAATGTCCATCAATCTTGTCCACAAATTTTAATGGCATCAGAACTGCATCACAGGAAAGCGGAAAAAGTTTATTTCACTTTAAAAGCAGATGAAGAAGTTAAGTGTGACCTTGATTTTGCCATAATCCAAAAAGCAAAAATGATATTCTACAGACGATAATGCTTATAGAAATAAATCGTTTTTTGTTGTTTTTGTTCGATTTTGTCGCTAACAAGTTTTTCCGGGGAAGTCTTCACTTCCTTTTAAACTCCCCTTTTATAAAAGATACCTTGATGATATTTTTACAGCTATCCCCATAGACAAGGCAGAATTTATATTAGAACATTGCAATAATTTCCACCCAAGACTGCAATTCACCATTCAAACTAAAAAACAAAATACCTTAACCTTCCTGGACATCCAACTTATCCCTAAAAATAACCGTACAAAATACAAATGGACACAAAAACCTACTTGGCCTGCAACACAGTATTATCGTTTGGAATGATAAAAAACTATAAAATGTAGGCTTTTATTTCAAACTTCGCGCCACTTGACAGTAACTTTTTAGTTACAACCAGAAGGTTGGTTTTGAATGCACTTGCACTTATGACTTATGTTATGAACGAATGAACTTATGTTTTTTGGTGTCGAAGCAACTTATGAATTTATGTAACTTATGTTTATTTAAATGGTGAAATTAAATCTATTAATAATCTTTAGTGTTTTTTATAATCGCGCCGGCTAAGCCATCCCTACAGTTTTCAGAAGTGGGATAGTGTACAAAACATTATAAATTTTTTGGTTAATTACACGTGCTGGATAAAAAGAAAATTTTAAAAAATGGATCAAACCACCGATCAAGCATCTGCGTGTTCAATAGCCGACATAATTGAATCAACGGTGAGAGCAAGTAATTTAGCAAATAGGCCTCAGGCTCAAGCAAAGACGTCGGAACCTGCTACATTATTACCCCATTTTGAAGGTCACGATGACAGTGTAGAAATATTTTTTGAGCGTGCTGAAACTGTGAAAAAAACATACAAATTTACGGACCAACAAACAGTGCTATTAATTATTTCAAAGTTAAAGGGTTACGCCCTGAAGTGGTTTAATTCGAAGCCCGAACATGGAGCTTTATCTCTTTGTGAGTTACGACAGGAAATGCAAAGATTGTTTGATCTGAAGGAGGATTCGATTATTTTAATGCGTACATTTGAACGACGAAAATGGAAGAAAACTGAAAAATTTGTTGAGTATTTTCAAGAAAAGGTTTTACTGGGTAATAAACTTAAATTAGAAGAATCCGAATTAATAAGTTATATCATTGAGGGTCTGGATAATAATGCATTGGAAAATCAAGCAAAGATGAAAGAATTTCATACTCTTAACCATCTATTAAGAATTATGAAGGATGTCAACCGAGAAGTAAATGTAAATGTAACCGACAAAAAGGTTATTGGAAACAACTGGAGACCAGCAAGTGAAAGTTCGACTAAATCCGGTGGTGTCCCTACCAGATGTTATAACTGTAATGACTTAGGGCATTTTTCAAGTTCGTCCGAAGAAATTGTCCAAAGAATACATACAGGCAGAAGGAGAAGACAACCCGTCCAGCGGACAGTACGACAATAACACTACTAGAGAAAAATGATCTAGAAACACCTCCAGCATACATCTTACCTATTTGTGTTGAACTGACTTCCAATAAGTATCGCTTTTGTACTAATTCTGTTTTAGATTGTGGCAGTCCGATTTCATTAATTTCTTATTTGTTGGTTAAAAACCAGTCATTTGATCCAATCGATGACAAAGTTTTCAATGGAATAAATCAAAGTAAATTAGAACGGTTAGGAAAATTGAATGTTTGTATTATAACAGGTGACGTAGAAATTAATTTAAGTTTGTTTGTTATTAAGGATGGAGTTATTCCTTTTCCATGTTTATTGGGAAGAAATTTTATGTCAAATCCTAAAATACACATTTCATTGAAAGGGTTAACTGTTGAAATTACAGCAGCAGAGCCAATAGAAAAAGCCGATGACGAATTAAATAATATCATGTCAATAAATTACGTTGGGGAAGGGGAAATGATAAATTTAAATATTGATTCAAAATTAGATGTAAGATGCACTGAATTAGTTAACAATACATTTGTGCAAAATTATTTAGAACCAGTTAGACCTCAAAAACCAAATATTGACTTTCAGTTAAAACATATTGTAGAACCGCAGCATGTACCTTTTTATTTTAAACCAAGGAGATTGTCTTTTGTTGAAAATAATGCTGTAAATGAAATAGTAAAAGATTTGTTAGAGAGAGGCATTATACAGGCAAGCAAATCAGAATATTGCTCTCCTATTGTTTTAGTTAAAAAAAAAATGGTGAATACAGATTATGTACAGATTATAGATTTTTAAACAAAATTACTTTAAGAGATAATTTCCCACTACCGCTGATTGAAGATCAACTTAGTAACTTAAAGGATAAGCATTATTTTACTAGTTTAGACTTAAAAAATGCTTTTTTGCATGTGAAGATGCACCCGAAATCAGTTAGGTATACTTCATTTGTCACTCCAGCAGGACAATTCGAATATCTATACATGCCGTACGGGTTAAAACAAAGCCCTAATACTTTTACTCACTATATAAATATAATTTTTAATGAATTGTTGCAGCAGGGTAAAATTTGTATTTATATTGATGATATACTAATTGCAACCAAAACAGTTGAGGAAAATTTAGAAATTTTGAAAGAAGTTTTGTTAATTTTGGTGCAAAATAGATTAGAACTGAGACTTGACAAATGTTCATTTATGCAATCTGAAATCACTTATTTAGGTTATCGTGTTGATTCGCAAGGTATTAGACCTAGTGATCATTTTGTTAGATGTATTAGTAATTATCCGTTACCCAAGAATGTTAAAGAAGTACATAGTTTTATTGGTTTAGCATCGTACTTCAGAAAATTTGTGTACAACTTCTCGATACTATCCAAACCTTTGTATCAGTTACTAAAAAAGAATTGTATTTTTAATTTTGGACCAAACGAATTGGAAGCATTTGACAAAATTAAATTAGCGCTTGTGTCAAACCAAGTTTTGTCAATTTATTCACCCAAGGCTGAAACACAGTTGCACTGCGATGCCAGTAGCTTAGGTTATGGTTCAATTTTGTTGCAAAAGCAAAGTGATAATAAGTTTCACCCAATATTTTATTATAGTCAGAGAACTACAGATGTAGAATCACGTTACCATAGCTTTGAATTAGAAATGCTAGCAATAGTAAATGCGTTGAAAAGATTTAGAGTATATTTGCAAGGTATTCCATTCAAGATTGTAACAGATTGTAATAGTTTAAAATTAGCTCTTCAGAAAAAGGATGTAAATCCAAGAATTTATAGGTGGTCGCTTATTTTACAAAATTTTGAGTACAGCATATAACATCGAGTTAATACAAGAAAGCGCCATGTAGATTGTTTAAGTCGTGTTAATAGTATTTTTGTTATCGAAGATAATAGTTTTGAACGAATTCTTAGTATTAGACAAGACCTTGATCCAGAAATTTTAATTATTAGAGAACGTCTTCAAACAAGTGAGGATAAATTTTTTGAAATTAGAAATGGATTAGTTTATCGTAAATTTAGGAATCAAAGTTTATTTTATGTCCCGAAAGATATGGAGAATAATGTCATTAGGATTTATCATGATGAATTAGGTCACATTGGTGTAGATAAAGTGGTGGAAATAATCTTGAGAACCTACTTGTTCCCAGACTTGAAACCTAAGGTTAAGAAGTATATTTCAGAATGTTTAAAGTGTATAGTTTTCTCCCCAAATTCAGGCAAGAAGGAAGGTTTGTTGCATAATCGGAAAAGAAAGTTCCACGATAACCAGGTTACTGGAGAGTGCGAAACGGAGTTTGTTAGCACGTCAGCGAAGAAATTGAATGATGTAAATTATGACGAAGTTATTACCGATATGACGGCGAACTACGTAATTTTGCATTTTTTAACCGTTTTTTCATTCATAAGCACTTTCGTGAAGTGTGCCAATTGTGGCAATGACGTACAACTTTTTAAATCTAATGGTGCTGGTGTTGCTTTCAAGTTAGTGGCTCAGTGCACTTGCTCAAACCGTTCGTGTGATTCCAGTCCGATTATTCAACGTTTTTCTGAAATTAATCGTCGTCTAATGTTGGCAGTAAGAATTCTAGGAGGAGGCCTTCAGAGCCTGAAAATGTTATGTGCGATTTTAGATATTACGTTTTCGTTTAGTAACAATATTTACTATACTTTCCTCGAAAACTTGCACACGGCATCTAAAGGTCTTTTCGAAGACTTTCAAAAAAAGGCCGTAAAAGAAGAGATTAGTGAAAATGCAGCAGCTGGAAAAGAGCCTCTGAATTTAACTGTGTCAAGGGACGGTTCCTGGAAAAAAAGAGGGTTTTCGTCACTGTTCGGTCTTGCTACATTGATCGGGAAGTATACGAATAAAGTCTTAGATGTTGCAGTCAAATCATCTTTTTGTCAAAGTTGTGCCTATTGGAAAAACAAACAATGTACGGTTGAGTATGATTTGTGGAATGAAAGTCATGAAAACGGTTGTTCTGCCAATCACCAAGGAAGTGCTGGCAAAATGGAGGTTGATGCTATGAAGGAAATGTTTGCGCGCTCAGAAGAGTTGCTTGGAGTTCAATACGAATTTCATATTGGTGATGGCGACACAAAAACATATAAGGCTCTTCAAGATTTAAATCTTTATGACAATATTATTGTTAAAAAAAAAGAATGTGTCGGACACGTGCAGAAACGAATGGGGACTCGACTTCGAGCTGTGAAGAAAAATATCAAGGGCTTTGGCGGGAAAGGTGCTGGAAAATTAACAGACAAAGCTATTAAAGATTTGACTATTTATTACGGTTTGGCAATAAGGAGACATTCTAATTCGGCAAAAGATATGAAGAATGCTATTTGGGCCGTGTATTATCATAAAATTTCAAGCGATCAAAATCCTCAGCACATACACTGCCCCGAAGGCAAAGATAGTTGATGTAAATGGCGCGTCGCCGAGGCCCACGGTACTTTGGATTCCTTCAGGCACATCAAGCCTCCTTTAATAGATAAAGTGAGTGATGCTATTAAGCCTGTTTTTCAAGCTTTAACTTCAGATGATTTGATGGAACGTTGTATCGGTGGGAACACGCAAAATTCTAACGAGTGCCTTAATTCTTGTGTGTGGAAACTTGCACCGAAACACTTACATTGTGCTGCAAAGACAATTGAAATTTTTTTGGAGTGTGTCTCTTTAATAAAGGCAACGTAACAATTTTAAAAACAATGGAGTTGCTGGGAATTGCTGTTGGGCTTGAAGCTAGCAATTACGTCGGATATCTGATGACAAACGAATTACAGCAGCTGAAAGAAGTTTGTCGGACGACGAAAAACAAGCAAAAAAAGCAAAAAAATCTCAACAAGCTACCCAAATCGAGCAAAATGAAGTCGAGGAAGGATTATTGTACGGACCTGGAATTGCTGATTAGCCAAATGGTACATTTTTTTGCCATTTAATCAAAAAATTCGTTTATCGAAACTTTAATACGTTTCCTGAAAGGTCGCGTTTTTCATACTGGGCAGCACGATATATCAAAAACTACTGAATATATCGCTATATATTTTTTTTTCCATTTGAAAGTAGATTAAATTTACTGGAGGATGAACCTAAAAAATGATTAAATTTATTATTATTTATATTGATTACAGCACTTGGAAGAGTAAAAAATAGCGCGAAAATGCGACACTAAACTTTGTAAATCTGCCATTTTGTCAATTTTTGACTTTTTGTTGGTTTTATAGGCACAACCTCCAACAAATATAATATATTTAATAAAAAAATTTGGGTTTTTAATAACAGACGATAGGAACGAGCGCTAGAGTGCCGCCCACTTGGATACCTTTTTTTTGAGGCTACCACGTTTCAGTACAAATTAACAAGAATTGTCTCATTATTTTTCAATATAAAAATTTTTTTTCTCTGCTTTAAGACGTATTAAATAAGTACCAATAACATTGCGTTTCTCATTTATTTCTTTCCATGAAAAAAAAATTCGAGAAAACAGTGACATTTTTGAGTCGCTAGATGAGAACCTGGCCTTATTGAAAAATCGCTGAACAACAGTCTGCTTCATGAAAAAATTGACGCGTTATCGAAACAAGCCGATTCTCCTCTGCCGCATACCGATATACGCATTCAAACGGCTGGTGTTCATGCACCCTTAGAAAAATTAACTCCGCCGTCAAGAAGTGAGGTTACGATCAACAATTTTAGTGACAATGCTAGCTGTCGTTTTACAAAAAATGACGAACATATAGCTAAAGATAATGTACATTTACAGGTAAACCCAAGTAACAATCGTTCAAAAAAACGTGTTCTCATTATTGGGTCTGGTCAAGCAACTAGCAATGCATCGGATACCAGTGGCTTTACCGCTGTAACAGGCAGAATCCGTTTTTCAAAATTACATCTAACTCGTGTAAGTCCTTCAGTTGAAGAATGTGAAGTGGACAAATATATTAATGAGAAACTATGAGAAACTACATGAAACCGTTTCAGATAAGTCGCTTGTGAGAACCACCGTTGTGAAATTACGATCAAAATATCCCCAAGATTATAGTTCGTTTAAGATTACAATGAACTCTAAGTACTACAACCAACTTTTAGAGCCTTCCTTTTGGCCTGCTGGTATGGCTGTAAAAAATTTTTTTGAAAAGACAATGGTGAAAACGAGGAACGAAATCAACCCAAATTTTCAGGTTCATTCGACACCTCGAGTGACAAATTAAGAATATTTTACCAAAACGTTCGAGGTCTTCGTACAAAACTTAATAATTTATATATTAGTATTCTCAACGAAAGTTATCCAATTATCGTGTTAACCGAAACCTGGTTAAATAACAATTTTATTAATAACGAATTTATCGATAATAATCGATATACTGTTTACCGTATGGATAGATCCTTGCAAACTAGTCATAAACAGCTTGGTGGTGGCGTTCTTATAGCAATACTAAAATCGTTATCCTCCACTAAAATTCCTGCTTGCATTAACCATCGTGAAGAGGTATGGGTCTCCATAGATTTGTACCACGAAAAAATTTTATTATGTGCAACTTACATACCACCTCAGTCGGCAGAAAATGTTTACGACAGTCATCTCGCTCAAGTTGGCAATATTGTTAATCAATTTCCAAATTGTAAAATCTGTATTATCGGTGACTACAATTTACCCAGATTATCGTGGCACTCGAGCAATGACAGCCTTGCTTTAACACCAATTAATGTATCCTCTCGAGCTGAAACAATGGTTTGTGACGAGTTTTCGGCATTTGGATTTTTTCAGTTCAACTCCATCACTAACTCAAATAACGTCATCCTCGATCTTGCCTATTATAACAATGAACACTGTGTCGTGGAAGAAATTTTGCCGTTAATTACTCCAGCGGATATTAACCATCCATCATTGATACTTACCTTCAATGATATTGGGGTAGGTTCTCTTAAAATTGACGGTTCTATTGACTACTTGGATTTCAAGAATGCTCCGTACCCAATTATAAATGACTTCTTTAGTCAAGTCAATTGGGACTTTATTGAGAATCTTTCATCCATCGAAGACAGTTTGAAAGTCAAAAAAAGAAACAAAGGATACGTTTCCTGCCTGGTTTAGCAAGCATACAAAGTTGCAAATCATGAATAAGAAGCGCCTTCATAAGTTGCATAAGAGTACTCCCAGCAGTGACGTGCTATTAAGATTTAAAGAAGCAAGAAAGTTATGTAAGCTGGCTATTGAACACGATAGAAAACAACATATAATTAACATTGAACACAATATTTTGGAAAATTCTCCTAAGAAGTTCTGGTCTTTCATTAAATCCAAATCGGGTTCCAGTGATCGTAGTATTCCTTCGAAGTTACACGATGCTACCAACAGTTGTGAGAATGTGACTGACATTGTCGATTTGTTTGCAAAATCATTTGAGAAAGCTTATTGTGATCACCCCGAAAACGTTGTCAATACTGAATGGGACTCCAATTTAGTTAATCGTATTAATTTATCGGAGATCTATATCAGCGAACAAGATGTGTCCTACAAACTGAAATTGCTTTCACCGTCTTAAACCCATGTTCTGATGGAATTCCTGCAACATTCATAAAAAGCTGTGCTGGCAATCTTGCTAAACCTTTAATGCTCTTGTTTAATAAATCTTTGCAGACTTCTTGCTTTCCCAGTGCTTGGAAAGTATCAACTATTACACCCATTTTTAAAAGCAAGGATCGCTCCGATGTTGGGAATTATAGACCAATAAGTGTTCTATCAGTAATTCCGAAACTTTTTGAATGGATAGTCACAGATAAGCTAGCCTGGGCAACTAAAACCATTATTATCGATGAACAACATGGGTTCTTCAAAAATCGATCTACATGCACGAACTTGTGTGCCTTCTCTGAATATGTAATAAACAACTTAGAATCCGGCTCGAATGTAGACTGTATTTATACAGACTTTACTAAGGCCTTTGACCGTGTCCACATTAAACGACTAATATATAAGTTAGAGAAGCTTGGCATAGGTGTAATCTTGGTTAAGTGGTTTGAATCGTATTTATCAAATCGTCATCAAAAGGTCCAAATTGGCAACGTTAGCTCACATAATATCATTGTGAAATCTGGAATTCCTCAAGGTTCCCACCTTGGGCCGTTGCTGTTCATTTTGTACATCAACGACATTAAATCAGTATTTAAGAACTGTCAATTTTTATTATTTGCTGATGACCTCAAGATTTTTAAGGCTGTGAAGACTGTTCATGACTGCAACCTTATTTCTGATGAGCTCCGCTCTTTCGAATCATGGTGCAGTGCTAATTACTTGAATTTGAATATTTCAAAATGCAAATTTCTACGTTTTTCAAGGATGACTCATCCAACAGAGCACTCTTACAGTCTCCAAGGAAGTGAAATTGATATAGTCTCGAGTTTTAAAGATTTAGGCGTTATTATGGAATCTAATTTCAGCTTTTCAACTCATATCGATAGTATAATTAACAAGAGTAACAGCATGTTGGGATTTATCTTAAGGAATGCTCAAGAATTTTCAAGTCTAAGAGTTTTGAACTTGTTATTCGCCGCATACGTTAGGTCACATTTAGAATACTGTTCTACTGTTTGGCATCCTTATCATTCAATTCATATCGCTCGCATTGAAAAAATTCAGCGTAAGTTTGTGAAATTTTTATGTTTCAAGTTTGGTATCTGCTTTGACACAAATTATGATCATCTGCTGGAATACCTAGGACTATCAACTTTGGACAATAGAAGAAAGTATTTCGATCAATGCTTCCTTTTTAAAATTTGCAACGGCATAATAGGTTACCCTGCTTTGTTATCAAAAATTAACTTTTGGGCCCATCGTCACTTAATTCGGAATCCGCACTTATTTTTGACGGACTATCATAGAACCGACTACGGAGTTAATTCGCCAGTTGCAAGATTGCAGAATCTTGCTAATCAGGGTGATACCGACTTTTTTGCCAGCTCCTTAGTGCGATTCAAATCGCAGCTAAGACTGATGTCTACACATTAGAAATTGCTGTTTTTTGTATATTTTGTAATATGTATTTTTATATATCATAGTTGTAAGGATAATTTCCGTAAATAAATATTATTATTATTATATCAATAGGATCGTGGTGTTAGGATTATATGGTGTGCTCACTGTAAGTCTCATTATTGAAACGTTTGCGCAGCACGTCACTCTGGGAACAAACGCCTTAAGGCGCATGCGCGTTACAATATTTCAAAAGTAAAACATGACCGTTGAGCATCGCTAAAACTTTGAAGTTCAATTTTTAATTCTCTCAATTCGTTATTGAAATAGTGTATCAGGTACCAAAGTAATACGTAAAATTTTTATTAATAATGCCTGCATGTGCCGTGTACGGATGTGGAAATTATAGCGGGAAAACTAAAGGCAGTGATATTCGATATTACAGTTTTCCGAAAGACGAACATGTTTCCAAGCAATGGGTTAATGCTTGTTGTCGACTAGATAAATTTAATGTTCAGCAAGGTAAAATAATGCGGTACGAAATCACTTTATAGATCAAGGTTTCACAATTAAGGGAAAGTACATTAACAAAGCTGGTGTTGAAGAGCTTATTGCGGCATCTTCAGTTGACTTCAAAATTGTTCATAGAGTAAGTAGCTATCATTTATCATTACGAGGCAACGAACGTCAGAAAGTAAAACCAGCAGCGCAAATTTTCTTGAACACCCTCGCAAAGGCCCTTGAATGGTGCAGAATGCAGTCTTTCCTCAAAAGTACTTCTTGGAAAGAAACAAGCAAATTTATGTCTTTAATTAATGATTGGTTTGATATTTTAAACGCCAAAGCAAAGTACGGTAGCCATCCGGGAGCAAATGCTTTTGGAACTGATTTTGAAAAGCAATTATGAATATAATTAATCAAACGACTGAAATTGTTTCGAAAATGGTAGTTGGAAAACACAAGTCCCTTGTCCCATTTCAGAAGGGTATTGTTTTGAGCAATAATTGATTGTTGCAATTATATTCTTACTTGCGCGAGAAATATGAAATTGATTATTTAAGGGGTTACATCTATCTGAATGCTCTTAAAGCAGACATTTTTTCGAAATTTTTTTTTTCTATGAAGCAGTAAAACAATCCTAATGCAGTTTTAAGGGAACATTATATACATAATGAGGAGTACAAAAACAATTTTTTTTTCAATTTTTTTTCCAAAATGGCGGCAGTACAGACGGTTGAAATAGAGGTTTTTTTTCTGGAGGAGGTCTGCGGCAAGATGAATAACATTTTTCCATCTGCACCTTGGATGAAATAAAAATTTTTTTCATAATGTACACTAAATTTGTCACAGAAGTACACATGATTTTTAAAAAATATTAATTTTTCGCAAGTTGACGTCAATTTGAACTTTTCTTTTCGTTTTTTTAGTCAAAATTTGACTTTTAAACGCTTATAAAAGACGTAATTGTTAATCAATCTTTAAAATCGTGTGTACTTCTATTTAAAATATATCTAAGAAACTACAGTTTGAATTTGAAGGCGATCGGATAAAAATTGCAAAGGTTATTCATCTTGCCAATTTGAAAAACATGGTTCCGCGAAGAGCGCCCTCCAAGTTCTGCTATAAATTTACCAAAATAAATATTCAAAGAAAGAGCTTGCTGATTCGTGTACCATTGCCAAAATTGCTATTAGGTTTCATTTTTGGAATTTTTCATAGCCGTTTATCCAATAAAACGAATTAAATAAAAAAAATAATTTCATTAAGATGTAACCCCTTAATAACCTACCGACTGAATCAGGATGTAGTTGAAAACTTTTTTTCCTATATTAGAGGTATGGGTGCTACAAATGATCACCCAGAACCTCTCCAAATCAAATACCGACTTCGTTGGTACATATTAGGAAAGCATTCGTTATCAGTCTTTACAATGAGTAAAAATACGGAAGAAAATAACGAGTCCTGTAAACTGACCCTGATTACGTAAGCTTAAACTGTACCATTCCTAATGAAATTATTCTTTGTATGGTACGAACAAGAACTTATATAAAAAATTAGTTTTGAAAATTGTAAACGAAAGTTGAATAAAGAAATATCCAAATTTACAAATGTAAAAAAGTAACATGAAGGAAATAAGTTCCCACTAAATAAAGTTCTTAGTACCTACCCTCTAAAGAAACTTGTTTTTTTTTCGATTTTTGTTTAAAAGTTTTCAGATTTTGATAAATTTTTTGTCTCTTCATCTAGTGCAAAAGTGGTATACAAAACAGTGAAAGTAGACTGAATTATCTGTAAAGAATAACCTTCAGTGCTTTTAAAGTGAAAATTACCGATTTGATTTTTTAAATTTTGTTTACCTATTAATAAAATAAAAATCAATTATTGTAGAACGGCGAAATGCACTTAATTGTAAAATATTGAAATTAATAGTATGTATTTTGTGTTAATTTTATAGTATTTGCAGAAATTTTAGTGATATTTACAAAGTTTTATAAATCTACTTTACATTGTTTCGCGCCCGTAGCCAAGTGCAAAGTTTGAATTTGCTCCCAAGTTGACGTCACAGTGTGCGACAAGGACGAGTATATACATGCGCGTAAGCACACCATATAATCCACCATGACACCACGAAGAGGATGAATGACGTCATGCCAGTAAAGATGGCTGGCGAGACCATTAGGTAAAAGAAAAAGAGACAGACCAACAAACGATGCAATGATGGTATTCCACAGATCTTGAAAAATTCAGAAGTTACTTAGAAACAAACAAGAAAACAGAGGCGAATGGTGGAGATTTACAATGCACATATAAAATGTTACACAACCTCGATACCTTCGGATAAAAGAGGGATTTGATTATAAATAATAAATAAATTAATATTATAAAAACAACATTATTTTAGGTGAAGCTAGGTTTTGATAAAGTTTGGGAAGATCTTCCCATACGACCAATAAAGATTCACCAATATTAGATTAACTTCCATTAGATACTAAAGTTGGCAACATTTCAAATTCAAACAAAATATAAACATTTGCAAGAGTTAAAATCTGTAATACCTAGAGATTGCAATGCATTATACAATAATTTGAATAATTTTTAAGTTGATTTCCTATAAAAAATTTTCGATTTCATTAATTTTAATTGAACGCTAATAGCATTGTGCCATTTTCTTTGACAACTTTAACATTTAAACATAATATAAAATTTATATTGTACGTGTGGAATGTAACCACAGTTTTTTTTGTACCTTCAGTACTGTTACACAAGTAGTTGTTCAATAAAGATATAGTTACAAGACAAACGTGTTATACTTATTTTAGTAGCAGTAAGAAGTGAACCATCAATTTCAAGAGATCCTGATGATGATGAGCAAGAAAAACTGAGAACAAATACGTTATTATCATCATTTCTCTTGGCAGAAACACCACCCAAAGAAAAAAACCTTCCCCATTCAGGAGAACTCGATACGCCACGCAGAAAAACATTAAAAAGAAAGATTCACTCAAAAACCCTTCTTCTGGTCAGGTCACGTGCGACTGCCTTCAAGTTGAAAAAAAAAGTTAAAAATCCAAAGAAAGGAAATGATTTTTCAAAAATTTTAAACAGGCTTAATCCAGAACTACGAACCTTAGTTAACATGAAGCTAAATCACAAACCTCGACAGAAATGGAAGGAAGAGGAAAAGCTTTTAGCAATGAAGTTCTTCTATAAATCTCCTACTTTATACAAATACATGCGTAATAAAATGAACTTCGCCTTACCAGCCGTGGACACCATAAGAAAATGGTTACAACTATTGAATTTGCAAGCCGGATTTCAAACGAAGTGTTTGACGAGAATGACGGAGAAAATAAAAACAATGACCATACAAGAAAAAAATTGTATAATTTTAATGGACGAAATGGCAATTAAGCAATCTCTCGATTATAACGAAAGGTTGGATTTTATAGAAGGTTATGAAGATTTAGGAGAAATCATTGGACGGAGCGCCAAGTTTGGTAAGCAAGGTTTAGTTTTCATGGTTAGAGGTCTTTTCGACAATTGGAAATTTCCATTGGCTTATTTAATTTCTGCAGGTTCGATAAAAGCAGAATCTTTAAAAATGTTACTTATTCAATGTCGAACAGTAACATCAAATATGAATTTTAAAAGTTCACGCGATAACGTGTGATCAAGGTTCGAATAACCGCGCGGTGTACACAACATTAGGAGTTACAATAGAGAAACCTTATTTCTATTTTAATGAAAAGAAAGTGTTTGCCCTTTTTGACGTGCCGCACCTCATCAAAAGTGTAAGAAATACTTTAATAAAACAAGATGTCTTAGTATTTGGTAAAAAGGTATCTTGGGAAGATGTTAGAAAAACGTTTAAAATAGACCGCCAAAATAGTTTATCAAATGCTCTTTTACGTATAACCGAAGCCCACGTGAGTCCAAATAATTTTCAGAAAATGAGTGTGAAATTGGCTACTCAAGTGTTTAGTAAAACGTTTTACGCGGCGATTGTAACTGACGTAGCAACTGGGGATCTTAAAAGCGATACTGCTTTAAATACCGTAAATTTTTTGTTGAAAATGAATAACTTATTCGATTGCTTGAATTCTAAGGTATTGTACGAAGCAAATAAAATAAAAAGCGCTCTTTGTGAAAAAAAATGTGGAATCTTTAAAATATTTAGAGGAATGTTTGGTTTGGATTCAAACTTGGGAGGTCCCCAAAAACATCCCGTTTTGTTTTAACGGATTTCTACAAACAATTAAGGCAACAATTTCTTTGTGGAATGAGTTAAAGAAAGATTACAAATTTCTTTTAACAAATCGGCTTTGTCAAGATCCTATCGAAAATTTGTTTTCCCAAATACGCCATAGAAATTCGATTTTTACGTTCAAAAATTCCTGAAAAATTTTGGTTTCTCGTTATGATAAGTTTCTTTTTGTATATTTTACAAGGAATAATAAGCGTTATCGCTAAATTCGATATCATGCAACAACCCTACGAACGTTATATCGCTATCGTCATAAATTTTAAATTTCTTTTAAATAAAAAATACTCTTTATTAATTTTCACAAGTTAAAAATTTATACATATATATCAATATTTAGATAATCATGTCACACTTGAAAACAAGGGGGATTTAGATGACAATTTGATAAAGGAATTGATACCTTCAATAGGACTGAGAATCAATTTCAAAAAGAAATTGAATGAAGGGAAATTGGAACTTCAAGTAAGTTGCTCGATTATATATAATGTTAATACATGATACTAAAACTTAAGAGATATGCTCACGCGCACATTGTACGCCATCTTGATGACGTCAGTCCGTGACCCAAACTTGAAATTTGCTTGTTGCACGAGCGTGTTGTAGCAAGAAAAATCATTATTTTTCAGATGTAAAATGTATTTCAGAATTCGAATTTTGAATAATAAATTTAAAGAAAAATCAAATGTATCGAAAATAAAGTTTCTGAAAATAAAAACTAATTTTTTTTTATAATTTTGTATTTTTTCAGCATTTTATAATAATGTTTTTGATTTACTCTGTAATATTATTAATAATAAATTCCCAAAGAGGAAGTTTCCTTTACATGGATAAACCATCTTTCTGAAGGTGGTTTAATGAAACCAACTAAAGATTTTTTAACGAAATGTAAATTTATGGAATCTATTTTTACAAAAATTAATGGAGGTGGCTTATTAATTTGTGGGGGTTTTATAAAAAATCTTTTAAAATCTTCTGAACACATAAAATTAAGCATAGAAGCAAAATCATTGTTTTATAGATGCAAAATGTTCTTCAGAATTAGAATTTTAAATAACTAATTTAAAGAAGAATCGCATGTCAGGAAAAGAAAGTTTTTAAAAATAGTAACGTAATTTTTTTTAAATTTTGTATTATTTCCGTACTTTTTGATTTTTTTTTCATTTATATACTTTGTAATATAATAATAAATAAATTTACATGATCTAATTTTTTGAAAAATAATAAAATATCTAACTGATAAGATGATTTAATTAATTTTTTAAATGGTTTAAATTGAATATTTTATGGTATATTATTTATATCATATATTTATCTAAGATCAAATTAATTTATTATATTTTTTTTACTTATATTCCAAAATAGAATATGCATTTTATAAAATATCCAGTTGAATTTCTATTTACTAAATTATAAATATCTAATCATTACATTTTTAAGATAAATTTCACGTCTTTTAATGCAAAATTTGTGTCTTGGGTCACTGAGTGACGTCATGCGCGGCGAAGACTAAAATGCGTTGTATGCGGTGCATACAAAGACAGAGTTGAATGCAAACAAACAGATTCACTAAAGAACGCACAAAAAACAACAATTTGGATTACAATCGCCAAAGAATCTAATTCCTGTTCAAGAACAAAGAGATCTGTCGATGCTTTGAGGACAAAATATAAAAACATTTAAAAAAAATAGTAAGAAGTTTGCCGACGAGAAGTGTCACGTCAAGGGCACAGGTGGTGGTCCTCCGAAGAGTACTCCACTAGATGCAACCGATTTGCAGGTATTAGAGCTACTTGGTCAGCGAATGACTGGGAGAGTCAGTGTGTTTGACCATGACAGAGGGTAATTGATAATAAATATTAGTATTTATTCAACGATAATATTTCTAACAATAATATTTTTACATGTCCACAGAAGATTGATACAACACAGTCAGGGCCTTCCACAGAAGTGGATTTTACGCCTGAAATTAAAAACCAACTCCCAAAATCTAATAATGGTAAAAATACTACTAAAATTTTATATACTACTGCAGATTTGACTGTTACAGATTCGACTGTCCCAATCACTACAGCAGATAGTAATGTTTCAAATTGGACTTCACATACTTCGCAACAATTGAAAACCCCCATTTCAACGCCATTACTTAGCACCATTCCAAAACGTTCCAAACTAAATAATGCATTAAACAGTTGGGTGTACTCGAAAAAAGAATCATCTGATATCGACACAAAACTGAAAATCGAAAAACACAATCAACAAATGTTATTTATGCAAGAAGAACATAATTTGAAAATTATACACATGAAAGAACAACAGTACCAAGATATCAGAATTAAGGAAGAACGCCATGGTTTACAAAAGGCTATTTTACAACAAGAACTGTTAAACTTAAAAAAATAAATTTAGTTACAAAAGTGTACGAAAGTAATTATTTATCAAATTCAATCGTGTGATATGGTTGGTATTATTTGCTGGGATGTTCTCTGTTAATACTGCAGATGAATTTTATGAACCGCCTGCTAAAATAATTAAAATATTGTCAAATATTTCAGGTAATCAAAAGGATTATGAATTTATTTATTATTGCTATTTCCTCACTAGCTTTTTAAGGATCTTTTGAGTACCGTGCCTTTAGAATCTACAACAGATTATCTGATCTTTTTGTGAATCGCCCAAATCGATGGTTCTGGCATACTGGAAAAAGTGACTAAGTCAAAAATTTGCGTCAATGAGTGAATATGAGCAAGTACCGTAAAAATACTCATGCCTAGAAAAAACGTCTATCTTCTATATACTTTCCTAAGGTTTAAATTTATTATTTAAAATGTTATAAAGCTGAATATTTTTTATAATTATGGCGTCGATGAAATTATTGGGTTTCAAGATAATGGAGAAGTCAAAACAGGAGCACCGGCATGTTCAGCTGCTGTAATAATGGCCAGGGGAATATTCAGTAATTGGAAGCAACTTTGGGCTATTTATTTTCAGAGAAAAGGTGCTGAAATGAAATAAATTTTAAACAAATATATTGTGATGTTTTTCTAACGTGCACGTGTGTTGCTATATGCGCATGACACATCGACGACTACACTTAGCAAGGAAAATGGTGTTTCTACTAAATACGAAGATAGCAAAAATATTGAAAGTTTAAATGAAAGTAATGACGATTTGTAGTGAATCAAATTATATTTGTGATCAAAAACAGGTAAATATACAAATTTATAAAACAATTTAGGACATAACATGAAAATGTGTTACATATGATAACTGTGTGTAAATTTTTGTAGGTTATACAATAATATTTGTGTGATGGAAACAGATCTGTATACTATTTGGCCAAATAAAATAAAATTTACCTTGCAAGGGTTTGATACACACCGGCGACATAAACTTCGAAGGTACGATGCACCAATTTCATCCAATAAATATTCCCTGATCGTCGTAAGTAACAGTTCTTCTTATATTTGTTAACCGTAACGTTTAATTTCACCTTCACTAAGTATTTCTTATACGAGTCACTTTGATTTATATTTGTTGAAAAAGTTTTAATATTTTAATTTTAGGTTAACTAACATTCCGAGAGAGACTTATAAATTGTTTCGGAATCACTTCCAGAGCCGGTTTTGGTTAAAAAACAAAAGTTAGGTTAAGACTGGCACGTCTTTCTTGGTCAACCACTAAAACAATTACTAATTACATTGAAAATTTGTCCTCCTTTTATACTTTTTTGAAATTGTTTTCCCAAAATCACAGATAGCCATGACCACTATCCTCAAAAACTGCATCGATCTTGATAAAATTTAACAATTTTGTCCATCTCTATCTCAAATATATGTGGAAAAATTCTGAATCCTCTAGCTCGTTCCGTCTTTCCACAATTAATACAAATCTAAACCGAAATTTTATATCTTTGATGTTTTTGGAAATTTTTCTTAATTTTTGAACTATCAAAGTACTTTTTGATCTTGAAAATTCGAGCTCTTTATTCTCTTCCTTTTGCCGTATCGTATGCTTCTGTATCTTAAATATTTACAGAATAATCTTGATTTTACCAAATTTTCCATCTGACAGCTGCCTGTCATTTACCATAATTTGAAATATTCTATTTAAATTTGCTTTTGAGATGACCATCTTGCCTCAATCTCTCTCTAGGACTTATTCCTCATCCATTTTATGTAATTTCCATAGTCAGCTCGTCATATTAACCATCCATCTGCCTATCTGCCTCCATGTCAAATTTTGTATCGTCGAAGCACTAAATCGTCCCGAAAACAAGAATTCTCCCCACACAAAGTTCACCCAGCGTAAGTTTAACATAATGTCATCACACATTTCTTAAAATTATACATTTATAACAACAAATTATTTATTTTAGATCTCAAATCGTATGGTACCTCAAATCGTCATAATTATCTCACGCAGGACATTGTAAGCAATACTATACCAAAAGAAAATTGAATTATCCATAGTACATCACCATTTTGCAAGATCGTGTGTTGCATCTAAGTTACATGGTAAAATTTAAACCAGCAAATCAATGAATTTAGTTAAACGTAGCCTCATGCGCATATATTTAAGTTAATATTTTGATACTTGTGTCCCTCGTCTTAATCCTATCTTGTACCCTAGCATAATAACATGACATAATTACCCCTAAATTCAAAATTATAAATTTTCGACGTTTATGTCGAACAAAACAGAGATAAATTTCTAATTTTGATTTACCAAATCTATTCCTATCTTACTAACCTAATTATTAACTATCTACTAAACCTAATCTAACTTATTTACACCTTACTTTCCTACTCTCTTCCCTTTCACATATCTTGACTTTGTAATTATCAAATCCTATTTGAACGACGTCATCATCAACAATCTTTTACCTCCCAAACTATCTTTCTCATCGCATTTTATCTTCCTTTGTGTTTATCTCCCAACTATCTTTATTTTGAATTTACCTTCTAAACTATCTTTCTATTTTCTTCTCCTCCGTAACTTGTATTTACCCCCCAACTATCTTTATCACATTTTATCTTCCTTTGTGTTTATCTCCCAACTATCTTTATTTTGAATTTACCTTCTAAACTATCTTTCTATTTTCTTCTCCTCCGTAACTTGTATTTACCCCCCAACTATCTTTATCACATTTTATCTTCCTTTGTTAACTGCCTTATGTTGGACCATTTTATTTAATTCACCCAGTATCCATCGTACATGCTTACTTTCGTAACGTAAAACCTCCACATCTTTATAACCTCTATTACTTCAACATCTTTATCATCTTACTACCTCGTAATCTCCTATCGTCATTTATCATCTTTTACTAATACCTCTTCATCAACTTATACCATCATCTTTTATCTCTTTAATTCTCATCGTAATACAACTTCTTCTACTAATACCTCTTTATCAACTTCAAATACTACCTTTATCTCCCTATTTTATAACGTAATTCAACCTCTTTCTACTAATAAACACATACGATTTCTTACTATATTTTTTCATTATCATTATATTATTTGGTTTCTGCTCCCTGAACTTCCCCTTGATTCTCAAATTGACCCCTTCCCGTTTCGGTTACATATGGAAACATCAAATTTATGTGGAATTTACCCCTAAATCCACCATCCATGTGATTCAGGTCGTAAGAATTATCAAAATAAATCCGCGATATACTAAACGGTCCTTCATAAGGTAGGCTTAGCTTAGCACAAACACCCATTGGACGGTTCGACACTCGCAGCCGCCGTATCACAACTAAGTCCCCTATTTTAAAAACTACTTTCTTTTTGATTCTACTATTTATTTTCTCCTCATACCTCATTGAAATACGATTCGCCTTCTGTGTCTACAAGACAAATAACTTTTACCTTCTCTATGTTAATACTAATTTTTGGCAATATGCTAACTTCCCCTTCATTTGCCCTATCATTCTCAGTTGTGATAAACTCCCGAGGGTGCCGATAGGAGTTTGTGCCTATTAAGCATCTAACCTTACCTAAAAATGTGTCCCTTCTGAGGCGGGGCCTGACCTGCTCTCATTTCTCGTTACCTCTTGCGTACCCTCAGTACTACTGACTATATTATTTACTTCCCGTGCGTTATCTCTTTCATTCCTCTCGTTGTCGTGATTTCTTGTCTGGTTATTCCTATAATTTCCTCTTCCCCTTCCCCTACTGTAGTTTAGATTGTTATTTTCAAATCTGTTACTATTTTCAAACCTATTACTATTCTCAAACCTATTACTATTTTCGCCTCCATTTCCAAACTGGTTTCTATTGTAATTGCTTCCCATGTTTCCCCTATACTGATTATTAAAATTCCCTCTATTTCCATTCCTATCATTATCGAATCTATTGTTGAAAATCGGTGTTACAAACTGCACCGTATTGTCGAATCTTTTTAAGAGTTCTAGGAATTCTTCTGTCGTCTCTATTTTTTCTATTCCCACTCGCCTAATTAGGTCGTTTTCAAAATGTGTTGCCATGTACTGTATCAAATCTTTTTCATCATATGCAGGCAGCACATGTTGCGCCTGACTTATAACCCTCATAGCATACTTTTCCCGAGACCTCTCATATCCTTTGTATTTTCCCGTTGTTACTTCCCTACGTACTTTACCCTGTTCTACCTCACCCCAGTATTGTCTTAAAAATATCAATTTGAATTCCTCTAAATTTTTGAACTTTTCCTCTATCATTGAGTACCAGGTCTCGGTCTCTCCTTTTAAACATCCCCTTATAATGTTCTTTATTCTGTTTTCATCCCTCAACTTATTTACCTTTCTGCTTAATGCGTTTAAAAATACCTTAGGGTTTATCCTATTATCCCCGTAAAATTTCATACTATTTTCCCCTTCATCCCTATTGATTAGTTGCGCAAATTCCCCTATGTCAAATCCTTTACTCTCTCCTCTTTGCTCCATTTTTTTCTTAATCTCATTTAGTCCCCTATTTATTACATTTAATTCCTCATCTTTCTTCTCCTTTATTCCCGTAATGCGTGTTCCCAATTTGTCCTCAACTTTAGTGACTAACTCTCTTATTTCCTCATTGTTTTTGTCAATCCTTTTGTCTAGTTTTACCTTTGCCCCTTTTACTTTAGTATCTATTTTATCTTCTACTACTTTAATCTCATTTATGACTTCTAACCTGTTTGCTCCCATCGTATGTTCTACTTTTTCTAATCTGTCGTCCATCTCCCCTTTTAACCCCTTTTCTACCTGATCGATCTTTTCGTTTAAATCTGTGCCTAAATTTCCTATTTTGTTTTCTAAATTTCCTATCTTGCTATCTAAATTTCTTATTTGCTTTCCTATTTTCTCCTCTAAATCCGTGCCTAACTTTCCTATTTTGTTATCTAAGTTTCCTATTCTATTGTCTAAATTCCCCATTTTATCCATCATGAGGCTAAATAATTTATTTATATCAGGTGTTTCTACCCCTTGTTTATCCTTCCCTGTTTCCCCATCTCCTGCGCTGTGTATCATTACTGTTTCAATTCCTTGACCCAGTACCTGTTCTTCAACTTCTTCCTCTTCCCCTAATTCTATCCCTTCAGTATACTCATCATCCTCCTCATTACCAATTTTTCCCTTGCTCCTAGTGTACATGTTTATTATTTAATTTATTTGTTGTAGGATCGTGGGTTGCTTCGAACTTATGTAGTAAATACTCTATAATTCGAGCCCCACGTTGGGCGCCAAATTTATATGTGATGTTTTTCTAACGTGCACGTGTGTTGCTATATGCGCATGACACATCGACGACTACACTTAGCAAGGAAAATGGTGTTTCTACTAAATACGAAGATAGCAAAAATATTGAAAGTTTAAATGAAAGTAATGACGATTTGTAGTGAATCAAATTATATTTGTGATCAAAAACAGGTAAATATACAAATTTATAAAACAATTTAGGACATAACATGAAAATGTGTTACATATGATAACTGTGTGTAAATTTTTGTAGGTTATACAATAATATTTGTGTGATGGAAACAGATCTGTATACTATTTGGCCAAATAAAATAAAATTTACCTTGCAAGGGTTTGATACACACCGGCGACATAAACTTCGAAGGTACGATGCACCAATTTCATCCAATAAATATTCCCTGATCGTCGTAAGTAACAGTTCTTCTTATATTTGTTAACCGTAACGTTTAATTTCACCTTCACTAAGTATTTCTTATACGAGTCACTTTGATTTATATTTGTTGAAAAAGTTTTAATATTTTAATTTTAGGTTAACTAACATTCCGAGAGAGACTTATAAATTGTTTCGGAATCACTTCCAGAGCCGGTTTTGGTTAAAAAACAAAAGTTAGGTTAAGACTGGCACGTCTTTCTTGGTCAACCACTAAAACAATTACTAATTACATTGAAAATTTGTCCTCCTTTTATACTTTTTTGAAATTGTTTTCCCAAAATCACAGATAGCCATGACCACTATCCTCAAAAACTGCATCGATCTTGATAAAATTTAACAATTTTGTCCATCTCTATCTCAAATATATGTGGAAAAATTCTGAATCCTCTAGCTCGTTCCGTCTTTCCACAATTAATACAAATCTAAACCGAAATTTTATATCTTTGATGTTTTTGGAAATTTTTCTTAATTTTTGAACTATCAAAGTACTTTTTGATCTTGAAAATTCGAGCTCTTTATTCTCTTCCTTTTGCCGTATCGTATGCTTCTGTATCTTAAATATTTACAGAATAATCTTGATTTTACCAAATTTTCCATCTGACAGCTGCCTGTCATTTACCATAATTTGAAATATTCTATTTAAATTTGCTTTTGAGATGACCATCTTGCCTCAATCTCTCTCTAGGACTTATTCCTCATCCATTTTATGTAATTTCCATAGTCAGCTCGTCATATTAACCATCCATCTGCCTATCTGCCTCCATGTCAAATTTTGTATCGTCGAAGCACTAAATCGTCCCGAAAACAAGAATTCTCCCCACACAAAGTTCACCCAGCGTAAGTTTAACATAATGTCATCACACATTTCTTAAAATTATACATTTATAACAACAAATTATTTATTTTAGATCTCAAATCGTATGGTACCTCAAATCGTCATAATTATCTCACGCAGGACATTGTAAGCAATACTATACCAAAAGAAAATTGAATTATCCATAGTACATCACCATTTTGCAAGATCGTGTGTTGCATCTAAGTTACATGGTAAAATTTAAACCAGCAAATCAATGAATTTAGTTAAACGTAGCCTCATGCGCATATATTTAAGTTAATATTTTGATACTTGTGTCCCTCGTCTTAATCCTATCTTGTACCCTAGCATAATAACATGACAATATATTTCAATTAACACGCATTGGGTTAGATGTAACTATTCTCATTACAGACCAAGGTTCAAATTTTGTTGATCTTGCGAAGTTGTTGAGAGTTACACCAAATAATACCAAATTTATACTAGGTGAAAAAGAACTTCTTTTTTTTTATGATCCTCCACATTTAATGAAGTCGATCAGGAATAATCTTATGACTAATCATTTCCAATGGAATGAAAAGAAAACGTTTTGGGATTATATAATGAAATTGTACGATACCGATAGCAAGTTAAATAATAGATTAGTTTACAAGCTTACCAAGGCCCATATGGAACTCAATAGTTTTCAGAAGGGAAAAGTTAAATTGGCTACACAAGTTTTAAGTGCTACCGTTGCTGTTGCTTTAAATTCTTATATACACTTAGAATTTCTTCCGAAGAGTGCCATCCCTACGATGGAATTTATCTCTCGATTTGATAAATTGTTTGATATATTTAATTCTTCTAAGTTCAACACTATGAAAGAATTTAATAAGCCATTTCAACTACAGGAAAATTATGTAACTTTTCTACAAGAAACACTGTCGTTTCTTAAAGAAGTAACTGGTATTAATAAGACTGGTAAAATTATGACTAACTATATAAAGTGTTTGACAGGTTGACAAATAAGTATAAATTCATTGCTTCAACTTCATGATCAGTTAAAGGCTAAATATGATTCTAAATTTATTTTAACTAGAAGATTGAATCAAGATTGTCTAGAGAACTTTTTTGGTAGTGCAAGGCAACAAAGTGGAAATTGCATTAATCCTACACCCATACAGTTTTGTCGAGTGTTTAAAAAACTTTTTTTAATGCAATTTTTACACACCGAATCGATGAACTGTGTTGAAGATATTGATTAACTTTTATCTAATTTATCAAGTGGTTTTGAAGAAAAAAGCGATTTGCCTTCATTACCTGAGGAAATTAAGCATCCTTTTAGTGTAAGTATTTGTGATTACAGAGATATGAATTTACCAGAACAAAATGCTTTTAAATATTTTGGGGGTTATTTGATAAATGTATGTCTAAAAAATCATAATTGCCAAATTTGCAACAAGTTTGCCAAAGATGATGCGATGCTGGACAACAGTAACATCTTTATCCATTTTAAAGCATACTCCACTAGCAATTCAACATTTAGTGGCTTAAAAACACCAAACGAGTCTTTTTATAAGTACTTATATGCACTGGAAAATATGTTTATCAAAAATTTTGAAAAGTATGCAACTGGTGAAGTTGGAAAGAACTTATTTTTGTTAGCCAAAAGTATAGTACGATTTAATGATCCCTGTGAAAACTTCCCTACTGAATTTTTCATTAAATTTTTTATTGGGATCAGGAAATTTTATGTTATGATACAAATAGATACTATAATCATAAAGGTAAGAAAACAGATGACTGAATATTTTTATGAATTTGTGAATAAATATTACTTGATAATGATGTTTTCTTATTTATTTTCTTTAAAAATTAAATAAAGTAATTCAAGTAAGAATCGACGATGTGAAATTGAAAAAAATTCTTACTGAAGTGTAATTTTTGTTACCATGTATTCCGCATGTAAAAATTAGGTGCTGAAGGAAACAAACCTGATGAGAAAGAAGGATTACCCGTTTTCATCAAAACAAGGTTGCAATTTTAATATATTAAAATTTGAATTTTAATATTAGTTTTCATTATCCGTTTTATTTGAAATCAAAAAGTTAAAAATAAATATTTTGGAGTTAAAGAAACTTGAGCCAACTGTATTTTTATTTACTTTTTCTTTACGAAAATAAAAAATAATGTGGTATTGCTTTACTTTTTTCGATCGATTGTGCTTTCAAGAGACGATATAACTGGATCTACCTTATATCAAAATAGTAAAAATAAAAATTATAGTAGAAAATGCCTCCAGAGAAAAGAAGTGCTTCGTCGTGGATTCGTGAACATTCTAATCTAATACATTTTACTACGACGGAGTCGTATAGCACCGATATTCAAATACTGCCCAGTGACCTCAGTCAGTGGATGTGGCAAGATCGTTTTCCAATTATAAGAATATAATAATATATTAACTGATAGAAGGTACAACCTTACTACCGAACACTTGGAACAGTACTTGATTGTTAGCATTTTTAAGAACAAAAATGATAATATCTAGTTCTAGATATCTATCCATGTAGTTTAAAATGTAAGTAATTTATTTTAATTTAATGTTCGCGAAATTTTTTAAATAAAAAGTAACGTTATTTTGTAGTATTTGTATTTTTAGTATTTGCACTTTTTGGCAATTTTGTTGCATATTTCCAGCATTTATGATGCATATTTCGACCATTTTAAGTAGCATATAATCCGGTCTCTAGTAATAATGCAATTTTTGTTAGAACAATGGACAAAAGAACCTCAAATTTTACGACGCGACGGTAGAAGAAAATGACTTGCTAAGCATTGTAACAAAATATAAACATATTGTAGAATGCAAAAAAAAAAACGATTCATTAGCAAATGCAGAAAAAAACACCATATGGTTAACCATTGCTAAAGAATACAATGCCAGTACAGCAACCACAATATCGGCCGCTGCACTGAAAACTAAATAGTTGGTGGGCCTGCAAAAATTGAGCAAATAGATTCTACCGATGTGTAGGTTTTGGAATTTCTAGGCCAATGGATGACTGGTCAAGTCAGTTCTAGTAAATATTAGAATTTTATTTTTTTAACATCAAATAAATTTTTTTATATGTACAGAAAATGTACATATAAATGTGCTGGAGAATATCACTGAAAATAATGAAGAGACTTTCATGCATGAAATTGAGAACAACGTTGAAAGTGACGTAGAGTTGCCAATATCCTGGTTAGTATATACTTTTTACGATTCAATTAAGACTGTTGAAATGTATATTATTACAGATTTGCCATCTTCTACTAATTGGGCAAAGTAGAAAGCCTCGGTGGCTTCATGAAACGCCATCCTGATTTCAGTCTGCGTCGACGGGTTCAAATTGGTCGAGCTTCAGCGTTCAACAAACCCGTCGTTGACGCATTCTTCAACACATATGAAGCCATGCGCCAATGGTATACATTCCGTGCGAGCAATGTGTGGAATATGGATGAAACTGGGCTCAGTACAGTGCACAAAACAAAATTTGTTGTGGCGTAGGAGCAATAAGTTCAGGTGAACGCGGTACGAATGTCACTATCGCACTCGCTGTTTCCGCTGGAGGCCATCGAATCGAAAGCAAAAGATGTGGCGAATGGATCGGGATGGCAGACCAGGAACACTTTTGTCGATTTTTTGCACCCTTTCAAAAACTACGCCGTCAAATCGAGCAGCGAAAAAACTTGGCTGATCATGGACAACCACGAATCTCATATGGTAATTGCTGGATTGGACTACTGCGATCAGAACAATATCGAGGTGTTGATGCAGCCTCCACACACCAGCCATCAATTGCAGCCACTAGATCGAGGTGTGTTTGGGTCATATTATAGAAAATTCGAATGAAGAACACTTAAATGTTCACTGTTTAGAAGCGAACAAACTTTGATGATGAAGACTTGGACAATCCAAGAACTGTAGTTATAAATGCTAACTTTGTTGAATGCGATATCTCAAAAAATATTCCTTTGCCAAACCATATCAGATGTGCTAGCCACACAATAAATTTATTGGCTACAGCAGACATACTTTTTTTTTTATTCGTGCGTGGGTGGTAGTGTCGGACTCTTACCGACTAAAACCCCCTCCGCTTAAGGCTAACTGCAGGAGCGTGGTATCCGTCGTTAGGCATTGCTTCGCCGCTTCTGCAGGTTTAACGCTGTAGTGATGTTATTGATGTCCACCGGAAGGCCGAGCTAACAAATTCTGTCAGGTCCGAGATTCGAACCCAGAATTTCCGCTCTGTAACTCAACCAGCGATCACACCAAGCCACACTGCTGCTACAGCAGACATACTAAATGTTATCAACAGCACTCCGAACTTCCGTATGAGAAATACTCAAATAATAATGAACAAATGTTCAATTCTCTGGAATAAAGCAGGAAGACCCAATGGTGCCGAAATAATAAAAGAAGTTTTAGGGCATTACTTAAGTTATCCTGGTGCAACAAGGTGGAATTTTTATTATAATGCTATTTTTCAGATTCTAAATATAAAAGACGAACTAACTTTTTTGTATGATTTTAGATGTTTTGCAAGGAGAGAACAATGTGTATTATGGATTTGTAATACATCGCTAGCTTGAGAAAGAAATTTATTAAATTAGAAACCGAGAATTTAAAATACATGGGACCGCTACTTCAGGAATGCCTCAAGGGTTTAGAAACTCGATTTCATGATCATGTCACATTGTCTTCAGAAGCAAATAATGTCATTATTGCAGCATTCACTCATCCTGGATTTAAGCTGCGATGGTTAAGTTTATTAAAAGATGTTATAGAAATGAAAAAAGATGCATTTTGATGCAGATGAATGTGAATGCGGCTTTAGCAAACGCTTTACTTGCACTTTCCTATCAATATGATGTCAAGATTATTCAAATAAATTTGATAAAAGGCCATACCAATATGGAATGCGGTAGCGTACACGCGACGATCGAGAAAAAGTTGAAGAATAAGACAATTTCAATTTCTAATGACTATCACCGAATCACAGCAGAAGCTCGAAGCAATCCTAAACCATATGAAGTTGTGTGCCGGACTTTTGAGTTTTTTCATAATTAGCGTCCCAAAAAATCAATCAAGAAAATTGAAGAATTTCCAAAACTACACACTGGAAAACTTCCAATTACCCCAAAAAAAGAACAACCACTTACAAGAAATAAAAACCAAGCTTCATAAAAATTATTGACATTTTACGATAATTTGTTATATAAATAGTTGAGAAATTATATTTTAATTTGTTATTGTTAGCTGAATTTAATGTTTTTTTTTTAATTATTGTGAATTTATATTATTTTGATATTCGGTGCAATTTTCTAAGGAAAGTTGTTATTGATAACTGAATTAAGTTGTTAAGTGAAGGGTTAAAGTTGTTATGACTGAATTTGCAATTTTCTAAAATTTATTCAAAGTTGTTCAAGTTGTTATTTTTTATCGCTATCGTAGCAATTGCTTAATTGTGGTGTTTTATGGTAATAACGATGGCTTTTCACGATATATTATTTACGGACATGCGAGTTTTTAAATATTATTGAAGAGTAAGAACAAAGGTAATTATTGTATTTATCTAATTAGTATATTAAAGCAGGTTATTTAAAAAGTTTCATACAATTTTTAGACATAACCAAAGAAATATGCATCGACATTTGAGGGATTATAGTAATCCTTTTGAAATTCCTGAAATTCGATTTAAGAAAATATTCAAATTAAGCAGAGAACTTCCTTTTTTCAGCAATTAGATCCGATCATACCGAGACCATCGAAATCGACGATTATTCACAATCACTTGAAAGTAGGAAATTTCTGTTAAGTATTACTTACTCTAAATTTTTATGGATATGGATCGTATCAAGGAGTAAGTTGGGGAAGACTTTAATTTTTCTTGCAGTCAATCAATGGTGTGTGAACACAATTATACAACATTTCTTAGTAAATAAAATAAAATTTCCGACTACTCAGGAAGAAATCAGAAGGATTCAGGCAGCCTGATAAGTCCCTGAAAATTCGAAGAGATGGCGTTAGTATACATTAATGTGAACTTTTTCTGACAAGCTTGATTCTTTAAATGACGTTTGTCAAAATTGCAATCATTTACTATTACGCATTTACAAGTTACAGTACTGAGAAGCGACCAAACAAAGAGTATTTTTTAATATGGAAAACAGTGAGTTTTGAATTTTGATTAAACACTATTATTTACTGAACTTTTACTGAAGATGCTGAACGTTCTGGACGCCCGAATGAGGTCACTACACCAGAAAACACCGAAAATATTCATGATATTATGATGTTGAATGATCCCAAAGTAAAATTAAGGGAGCTAGCTAAAGCTGTAGGCATGTCAATGGAACGTGTGGGTAATATTTATAGTACATGCGTTTTTGGATATGAAGAAGAAGCTCTGCGTGCGATGGGTGCCGCGTTTGGCCTCCGTATTTTGGGATGAGCATCATGGATTAATATACATCGACTACCTTGAGAAAGGTAAAACCATAACTGGCGCATATTATTCCTCATTATTAGATCGTTTAAAAACTGAAATCACCAAGAACGGCCCCATTTAAAGAAGAAAAAAATTCTTTATCATCACGACAATGCGCCTGCTCATTCATCGCTAGTTCCTCAAGCAAAATTGCACGAAATCGGGTTTGAACTGGTCCCACAGCCACCGTATTCGCCATACCTGGCCCCCAGCGACTTTTATCTGTTTCCAAACCTGAAGAGATGGCTCACCAGTAAACGTTTTTACACAAATGAGGAGCTCATAGCTGAAACTGAGGCCTATTTTGAGGAACTTCCGGATCGACTACTATTCGAACGGTATAAAAAAGTTAGAAAATCGTTGGACTCGTTGTATCGACCTAAAAGGAGAGTATGTTGCGAAATAAAACCTAATTTGACCAAAAAAATGTTTCCGTGTTTCATTATTCAGGGACTTATCAGGCTGCCAAAACTACATCTATAGGTTTTTCAACAAGTTTGGTTTTCTAAACTTGGTTGAATGTATTGATGGTACCCATGTAGCAATTATAAGTATCCTATTGAACATGAACTGTATCCTGCAGCTTCATATTATAAAAGGGTACACCAGTATCAATGGGTAAATTATAAGAATGTATTTCATTTTTCAAATTACTAGTTATAATTTATATTTTTCTTTTTCTACAGATTTAAAAATTACTGCAATAAATGCTAGGTACCCAGGATCAACACTTGATTCTGCTATCTGGCAAATGAGTAACATACAGCAATCGACATAATGCATGTGACGTGTTTGAATACCGAGGTCCGCCAACTTGAAATCTGTAATAAGTCGGATTACGAGTAACATTGAGAATGGCTGAAGTTCCAGCTAACGTCAACGATGCTGTTAGAGCTGAAGCCCCTAATGAGATTGCGAGGAACGTAGTTGCGGAAGCGAACGCTCCCGTTCCCGCCGAGATTAGCGATAATGATAGAAAGAAAAACGAAAAAAAGAAAGAAGGCTCAACGTCGAGTTCGGTTAATGATATCCCGAAGTTGACGTTGGGTCAGTTTTTCGACATGATAGGTCAGATTCGGATCATTCTAAAGTCCGAGACTGCAATTAAGTTCAACAGCGAGGGATACTCTTATGAGGGTATCTCAGCTGGTGAGATTACGTTGTTGAAAATTACTGAACTTCCTATGATGTTTCAGGTCTTTGATGCGGGAGACGATAAAGTCCCGTGGATAATGACGAACTTCCCGACTATTGCGAGTTTTAAAAATATAGATGATTATTTGTATAATCTATGGAATTTAATGATGTCCAGATTCGACCACGCTAAAACGGTGCTAGTTTGTCCATCGTCAACTGTGTGGAGAGAGAGGCAGCCCGATCCTGTAAAACTCGGGTACCCAGTTGCCCTGATATTGGGGCACAACAATAGGGTGCATAATACCATAGAAAACATTATCAGACAGATAAACATTCGAGAACGTAGTGTCACTCTTTCAGACATCACCGTCTGCGGGGATCCAACTATTTTACGACTTTTTGATATGTGCTGGAGAGCATGTACTAGATACACGTCGCCGGCACAAATAAAGGAGCTGGCCTCCAGGTTATCTTTCATGGATGCATGGGCATTCTATAAGAATCCTTCGGGATATCGTTTGGTACATCACTACATAAACTTATCTTACAGTTAATCATTAATTTCCTAGCAGATTGACATAGATTTTAAAATTTATTTTGAGGATAAAGATGGTTTGATTACGGATTGGGACAATTACAGTGACGAAGAAATAAAAGCCTTGATAGAGACAGCAAGAGATACCTCTGATTTACCAGAAAGTACGTATTTTATATAAATCAGTTATTTCGTGCATGGTTGTTTGAACAAATTGTTTTAGATTTTCTAAAACTGCAACATTACATTGATTCATTATCAAATCCTTTAAAATAGATCTCTATTTAGTAAATTGTAATAAAATTCTTTATTCTATTTCTTTAACCCATAAAGCCCGAGCGTTCCATATATGTCACGCGTGCAAGACTTCCGTTGATTGCGTGTAGCTGACTCGGCTAGAGTGTAGGTGGCTGCTGATGTAGCAAAGTCTAATCAAGACATGTTCATACTTAAGCCCCTGTGTTATTTTCATTCTGTTTTATTCCTCGAAGTGAATTAGACCGTTCTCAGTTTTGTTGTTTTTTCTTCTTCACCAAAAATGACGGATCGCCGACTTGGGTAAGCTTTTTGAAATACTTTACTTTATAAATATTTTCTGATTTTGATGTTTTTGTACTCTATTAGGTTGTAGAATTTAGATGGTAATAATATCGAGTCTATTACTTTTATGACCTCGGAGTTATTTCCGTTTTATTTTAGGTGTTACATATAAGGAACGCTAGGTACACCCACTACCTACTTTTGGATAACATGGGGAAATTTCGATATGATGTTGCATGCTATTTATTTTCACGTTTCTCTTTAGGCGTTATGGCATAACAGTGCAGAAAATGATGGACATGCTGGAAGATGAAGTTCTGGAGCCAGTCGATATCTATTTGGAACCCCCGGATGAAGACTCCGAAGACGACGAAGAATTCGGCCCCGGCAACATCAATCGACTTTCTGGCCGGCAGCTCAGATCAGGGACGGAGATAGTCAGCCTACGAACTGGCAAGCGAACGGGAGGAGCAGCTGAAGAAGACGATGAGCTGCCTCGCAGGCGACCAGAGTCATCCGCTCTAGCTCCAGCATCTTTTTGTCAACTGCTACAGGGACAACAAAATGTAGCAACATCTCCGCCAATGGCCCCCCTCCAACAGGATGGGTTAGAAGCAAGTAAAAAGGTCAAGTGGATCCAAGGGGATTTGGAAAAATCAGTGAAAGATTTTCCGGCGCCAGATTACTCTGCATTCAAAAAGAAGAATGCTGTTGAAATGTTTGAACTTTTTTTCGACGAAGATTGCATCCAATTATTGTATGAGGAGTCCAAGAAGTATGCAATGTTCAAAAACCTTCCGGACCCGAAGATTACCAAAGATGAATTGCGATGCTTTCTGGGAATTCTTCTTCTATCTGGCTATGACATAAAGCCTAATCTTCGTAATTACTGGGACAGTGAGACAGACATGCGAAACGAGATGGTATACCGCGCTATGCAACGTGACCGTTTTATCCAAATAAAAAAATTCTTGCACTGCGCTGATAACCTTCACTTGGACGTAACCGATAAAGCCTTCAAATTACGTCCGCTGATGAACAAAATAAAAAACAATTGTCTTCGCAACTTCATTCCCGAACAGGACTTGGATTACGATGAGTCAATGGTGAAATACTTCGGGCGTCACGGATGCAAACAATTTATTCGCGGAAAACCTGTACGCTTTGGTTACAAAATTTGGTGCCTGAATGCTTCAAGTGGATACTTACTAAATTTTGAGTTATATCACAGAAAAAACCCAAAAGTTAACACGTTTTACGAAAATCTAGTGGGAAAAGCAGCTGCGCCGCTGCTGCAAATGGTAGACGAACTGCCTGATAACTCCCTTCATTATCAGTTTTTTACGGATAATTTATTCACCTGCCCAAATCTTCTGACAACTCTTAAATCAAGGGGTTATGACGCTACTGGGACCTTGCGCGAGAATAGAACCCCCAAGGGTCTAAAATTGGAAACAAAAAAAACGATGATGAAGAAGGATAGAGGTTCTTTGGATCAGAAAATCGACAGAACCAACGGAATTATTTACATGCGTTGGAAAGATAATGGAGTTGTAACTGTCGGATCCACTGCTTACGGGGTTCAGCCTAAACACAGCGAAGGAAGATTCTCTAGAAAAGAGTATAAAGAGGTGAAGGTGGAAATGCCCTATGCAATCAAAAAATATAATGAAGGGATGGGAGGAACCGATCTAATGGACCAAAATCTCAGCCGCCATAGGATTGCTGTAAAGGGGAAAAAGTGGTAGTGGGTTCTTTTCACTTGGTTGGTGGACGTTAGCGTCCAAAATGCTTGGCTACTTCATAAAAAATGCGGAAAAAGTGTGAGCCAGATTGAGTTTCGAAGAGAGGTGGTGCAAGTCTATTTGAAGAAGTATGGAATTCCCCCCAGCGGAGGTGGCCGCGTCCGTCTAGGTTCTACAGGAGCCTCTGTAGGGGATAATCTTAGGTACGACAGGATGGACCATTTTGTAGCATACGTTGAAAACAAAAAAGACGACGATGTGCAGCCGAGGGGTGTTCTACTGCCGCCCGTACTTACTGCACCAAGTGCAAAGTAGGCCTATGCATTGAAGACTTTCAATCATTTCATTATTTGTAAAATAGAAAAAAAAAAGATTAAAAAATAAATGGGATTTTGGCAATAAACCAGAATATTTTATCATTTCCTATGCCAGCAAAATATAGGTAGTGGGAAAACCTAGCGTTCCATATAAGTAACCTCACTAAAACTCACTTTGTGCTAGAAGTATTTTAGTGATATTTTTTTAAAGATTTTTCCCATGCTCACAAAGGTTCAGCGCACTAAATTTTAATGTCGGAAAGTACAATTTCAAAAAAAAATTAATTCAGGTTCTTATGGGTTAACAGATTTTTTCATTTTATTGCATATAATATGCTTTGGGATGGGAAAAATTCCGCTATTTTTTGGTCACTTCATGGCTATTTTGTTTCAACAAAACTAATTTTAAAAAAGGCGACAAAAAATCAGCACCAAATATACAATTGCAGACTCCCAAAATGAATTTATATGGTATATTGGAAAATCATTGCAACAAGTTGAAAACCACATTCTTCACATGAAAAACATTCAGGCAGCAATTCAGCCTTTCATGTATTGTGTAGGTGAAGATATACTACTGAACATTAAAGATATAATAATATATTTTGATGACATTAGATATAATATAATTTTAAAAGTTTTCTTAAGAGCTGTGGATATCGTCATACTCAAAAAATAAACCTGAAATTATTATAAAAAAAATTTAAAATTATAAATGGAGGATAAACATCATGAAGAAAAATAAGAAACAGAAACGCGGCTTCAATACCACCAGGAAAAAGCAGATTTGGCTTATATGTGCAAAAAGCAAGGAAAAATAGAAGCTACAATGGATCCAACAAAAAAATGTTATTCATTTGATTTACAGCAATGTTTGCCCACACCACTATCAGTGGAATTCTATAAAAGGCAATTATGGACATTCAATTCGACTGTCCACAACAATAGTACTGGAGTATCTAAAAGTTTCATGTGGCATGAAGAATTAGCTGGACGTGGAGCTAATGAAATTGGTTCTTGCGTCTATAATCATTTTTACCTTCTGCAATAAAAGAAATTACGTTTTATTCAGATTGCTTGCCAGGGGCAAAACAAGAACAGCGATATATGTGTGGCATTTATGGCAGAATCAAAACACATTAAAACGATCAACCATAAATTTTTGGAAACTGGGAACACGCATATGGAACATGATGTGGGATCATTCATTAATTGAAAAACAGAAAAAAAAAGCAGGCGCCTCTATTTTCCATCCACATGACTGGTATCATTTAGTTCGAACCACTGGAACCAAAAATAAGTTCGAAGTCATTGAGATGAACCAAGACAATTTTTTAAATTTTGTCTATGTTTTAAGCAATACTTTAGTATTTTGAAAGAAAACTGAAGCAGGTGAGCTGTACTCAAGAAGTGCGTTGATTCCAATATAGGACCAACGAAATTGGATCTGTTTATTATAAAGCAGATTTTTAGCCTGAATCAGAATTCAAAAACATTAGTTTTTTGAGTAGGAAAAATCGAACAACAATAAAACTTGAAAAACGCCACCGCTGTGCGGTTGTGATACCTGATGAAAAAAAGAAAGATCTTAAGGAGTTTCTGCACTTGATACCACCGGTCTTTCACCCTTTTTACAAAAATTTAACTACGGCAGATATCCCAGAAAAGGAGCCGGACATTTGAACGCCGCCGTTTGAACGCGGCCGTTTGAACGCGAGGACGTTTGAACGCAGGGACGTTTGAACGAAAATGATCCAGATTTGCAAGAATTCGAAGAGGATTCATTTTTTTTATTATTTTTTGTTTACCCTTTACGAAATTAGAATAATAAAAATAAAAACTTAATAAAAATTTGTGATTTATTTTCAATCCTAAAACCATAACTTGACTTAACTTTATAGTACCAAAGAATTTAGTAACTGCATATCCTAAAAAGTTAAGTCATTAAAAAACCACTAAGGGCCTTATATTTACTATATAATATATAACCGGATCTTACAACAGAATAATTGATCGGAAAGTGAGCAAGGTAATCGAATGAAAAAGATCACTGTGGGTTCGCGAAATTGCGAAAAAATGTGGGAACAGTCCTGCGAATGTTCAGGAAATCAAAAAGAGACACAACCTCAAAACATACAAGAAGCAACGGATTCCAAAACGCATTCTAAAACAACAAGCTGTTGCGAAAAATCGAGCACGAAAATTGTATGAGGAAGTCTTGGGCAATTTTGAAGGATGTATACTGATGCACGACGAGCCTTATATCAAATTAGATGGTTCGACTTTACCCGAACCGCAGTTCTACACAAAAAAGAAAGGGGAGCCTGTTAGTGACTGGATTTCATCGATTACGACAGAAAAATTCGGCGATAAAGTGCTGGTTTGGCAGGCGATTTGCTCCTGTGGCAATCGCACCAGTTCTTTCTTTACAAAGGGGACAATTAATTCGGAAAACTACACTAACGAGTGCTTACAAAAAAGAATTTTACCGTTCATTAAGAAACACGAAGGTGCAGTTTTATTTTGGCCGGATCTAGCGTCGGCTCATTACGCGAAAACTACGGTAAGCTGGTACAAGGAGAACAATGTCCGTTATGTTGATAAAGTAATAAATCCGCCAAATTGTCCATTTGTGCGCCCAATCAAACGAAATTGGGCTCAAATTAAGGGGATATTGATGAAACAGGGCAAAGCCAATAAAAACTTAGACGAGTTTAAAAAACATGGGTTAATGCAACCAAAAAGTTATCCGAAAGCTCTGTCCAAAGCCTTATGCATGGAGTCCGAAAATTTGTTAAAAATCTCAAATTTTATAATGTTGTACTAAGATTATAATGAATTTATGTCATATAAATGAAAAAAGCTGTTTTTGCGCTGAAAAAATAAAATATAACTCAGTTTAGGTGGTAAGTTAATTATTCATACATTCCTTAATGATGAAAGCTTTGTGTCAGCAACTTTCGATTTGTAGTCAGTACTTCACATACCCTGCTCAGATGTAAGCCCGATGTACTACTAAAAAAAAATTTGCGTGTATAATCTTGAAATTTACAATTCAGCCCTACCAAATGATTGCTGGTCTGGATTACATGGAAAAAGAGGCAGTTCAGAAATAGGTTCTTGTTTATTTCAATACTTGACAAATTTATCCAAAGTATCACTATGGTCTGATACATGTGGAGGACAAAATCGTAATCAACATGTTACTGCTTTGCTGCTCTAGTTGGTGCAGGTTACACCGCTTGAAACTATTCAGCACAACTTTTTGGAAAGTGGACATTCCTATATGTGTAATAATAAAATTAATTTGGGATCATTATAAAATTATTTGTGGCGGCCATAACACCTTGTTTCTTCATAATTAACATCTATCCAGCGTCTCATATGATTTTACGTCCTATCATTGATTGATTTGAATAATTAACGCGTAGGATTACTTAAAAATTGCATTATGGGTGCATGATCCCTGATGCATGGGCAGTGATTAACCAACTATCATTGTTAACGTACGTACGCATTATGCGGAATTAAATAATTAAGTTGTGCAATAGCCAGTTCATTAATAAATTATTGCCATTGCCAGTCAAGTTTTGAGTATTTTGATTAAAGAATATCGGAATGTAGCAAAGTAGTGTCTCGTGAAGTTTATATAACGAAATAAGAATCAAGCAAGCAAACCGTGTATTTCCTGTGTGAAGTTAACGAAGTGCATTTGATGCCATTACGAAATATTAACCCATAGTGGGGATTAAATAGTGAAACACACGTATTAGGTTGTGCTTAAGTTGGGGAAGATTTATTTGAAATCTATTATCTTTAATGAGGAATCAACTTATTATCGTTCTACCTTACATCGCGCCAGACGCCTAGATGCCACATCTCGCTGCATCCCGCTATCAAACCCCACGGTAATTTTCCGCGACGCAGAGAATTCCAGTCGACAGTGCTGTACCCAGGCTTATGCAAATTGTTAATGTGAGTACCTTATAGTTACTGTTTCTTGTGTACCGAATGAATTTTATTATTGTTAATCATAACTATTTCTTAACGATAAGATTTCGAGTGAATTATTGATTATAATAAGTGTAATTATTATTACTTCAAAATTTTACCCCTTTTAAATTCTACTGTAAACGTTCAGTATTTTGTCCCTTTTTCTGTGTCCCTTTTTCTGTGTCCCTTTTTTATGTGTTATTTTTTATCAAAATAAAATTTTATGATTTACGGCACACCTCGAGTAGAATCCAATACAATTTTGATTTAAAAAAAAATCAAAAATGGCGGTGCTAACTTCTACCCCAAAATAAGCAATCTCTATAAAGTCCAAAATAAATAAAATTTAAAAAAAAATACGGCACAACGTGGCACACATCGGGCACAGACCGGTACAATATTCAGTTTTTAAACTTTCAAAAATGGCGGGGCTAACTTCACGCACATGAGAGTGGCAACATTAAAAAAGAAAAGCAAAAACTGTATTTATATAAAACATACAATGAGCGACGAAGCTACCACGGAAACAATTGATTGTGGGAAAACTAAAGTTAACCCCACCATAAATTTGTATAAATCATGTTTACCAATTTCTGAACAGAAATATAAGGACCTAATCAAACTATGTAAGAACTTTACAATCCCAACTTGCTATCACAATGAATACCAAAATTTGATTACAATACTAATATTTGAATAAAACTGAGAATTAATAAAATTAATACTTCAATAAATTAACGTTTTATTTCCTACTTTTTACCACCAATTATTATTAAGATATTAACGAAATTCAACTATTATCTATTATTAAAGTTTATTGAAACTTTAAACTTCTATAATAATTAGTAATTACGCTACCAAATGGGGTGAGTATATTTTACTATAGAAATATTCTAAAAAATTATATAAATTTACAATCGACTACAACTCCTTGCATAATAATTACAATGGAAGGTATATAGAATATTATTAATAGAAATTGGATTTTTAAGCATTTATATTTTATGCATATTATATTTTTGTTAATATTTTTTTGTAATGCTAAAAACGGATACAATTTTAATATAAATTCTTTGAAACGTACATAAATAAAAAATATGTGCTAAGTTGTCAGCAGGTAAATATTATAGTAAATGGTTTCAAATTCACTTTCAAATATTATAAATTTTGAAAAGCAACTATTAACACATTAACTAATCATATAAATTGTATTGCAGGCACTAATAAGAAGTACATTGTTGTTCTGGAAAAAATTCAAATACAACAAAACGAAAATTTTCTGGAAGCATTCGACACAATGTTTGTTCTATTCTACAACTTTAACCTTGTTTATCCAAAGACAGCAGCGATGTCGTTGGAATTCATCCAAAGGTATATGTTGAAAATTAATCCAGCCCAAGGTTCAAAGGGGAAAACGAAGAAAACGAAAATGGTTAAATTTAATTCATTTATTAATCAATTAAAAAATTGTTACACAATGATTACTTTATATAATTATTTAAAAATAATTTACTTTCGCTATCATTAATAAGTTGCTTTATTGTTTTATTTACTATTAGTTTTAATTTTTACTTCTTTAGTGACGAAAAATGCAATTTTAATGTATTAAGACATTAAGACGTGCAAAATCACATGGGTGACGTGTAAAATTCTATTTACATAATGAAAAATCACAGTTGCAACTTGTAAGGTAATATTTGCGACATGTAACATTGCATAAGTGACTTTTAAACTTGGTGTTATAATGTAAAATAACTTGAGGTATTTGTGAATTTACAGTAAATATATGTAAATTTACATTTCATGTATGTAAACTTGCAATATAGACTGTAATAGTACACAGCTATGTATATATTTACAAGTACAAACTTTGGTCACAAAGTTGCCAATGATTGGACATGTAAAAAAAATTTACAGTGGATGTTTGAGTTGGCGGTATGGGCAATTTGGTATCCTGCGCATAAGACTAGGAAGATTAAAGGCTTTTGCCAAAAATGGTAGCCATGATCAGACATAAAATTTCTATATCTGATAAAATTTATTAAAATTGCGTAAACATAAGTGTTATAAAAACAAAAGTGATTTTGTTTTCGATTGGAATTTGGAATAAAAATAAAATTTTGAAACGGAAGCTAGAAGAAATAGAAAAGTAAAAAATAAAATTATAAACTGGAAGCCGATAATTCAGTGTGAGGAACTTTTGATATTAAATGGTCAAAGAAAAATCAACCGGAGAAAGATGAAAATAAAAAAGATGATATGGAGTCTATCGCAGACAGATTTTTTTCTAATGATAATTATTAAGTAATGTAAAAAAAAATTACTTTATTATACAGTGGTCGAAATAGGGATAGATCCACTTCATAAATTGTATGCAACCCTGCAAACAGAAACCAGTCTAATATTTTTGGTAGTGGGTTATTGTTAGCATTCAGTTTACTTGTGTTTTAAGTGGTTTCCGAGCTCTAGTAGTAATTTCAACAGTTTTATTAAATTTATTAATAAAATTTTAAGAATAAGTAAGTGGAAATAGGGATAGTTCCATTTATTTATAATTAATTTATAAAAGTTTAAAAGAAGTTTATATCTTTCAAATATTAAAGGTAAGTCATTGCTATTCTTGAAAAATTATATCTGTACTATAAATCAAATTTTAACCTTTCCAGTCAATACTATGGGCCGAAGAAAGCAATTAACAGTAGAAGAAATTGCTTCAGTGAAGGCTTATCAAGATGCGAGCTTATCAAATCGGCAAATTGGAAGGAAACTCGGTAGATCTCATCAAGTGATCAATTCTTACATGAAATTGCAAGAAAATTATGGCAGAAATTATAAATCCGGGGCAAAACCAAAACTAACCAGGCGTCAGAAACGTGCAATTTTCAAGAAAGCGGTGACTCAAAATATGTCGTCATCGCAAATTCGAGCCGATTTACAGTTACCAGTGACCAGCCGACGTGTACGACAAGTTTTACAATCGCACCCTCATGCCGAATACCGTAAGCGGGTAGGTAAACCCCGTCTTACTGAGGCGCAAAAAAGCCAGACTAGAATTTGCCAGAAAACACATGTCGTGGACCGACGAGTGGAAGAACGTGTTGTTTTCTGACGAAAAGTTTAATTTGGATGGGCCAGACGGTTGGCAATACTTCTGGCATGATTTACGAAAAGAAACGGAGATTCATCTTAGTCGAAATTTCGGAGGCGGAACCGTAATGATATGGGGTGGTTTTTCTTTCCACAGTACGATTCCGCTGGCGTGGATTTCGACTAAAATGTACTCCGAGAAGTATATAGAGATGTTGGAAGTAAGTCTGCTGGAAAATACAGAGGGTCTTCTCGGAGAAAATTTCATTTTCCAACAAGACAACGCGTCAATACATAATTCCAGGGCCACCAGGGAATGGTTAAATTCAAAAAACATTGAAATTTTACAGTGGCCAGACTGCAGTCCGGATTTAAACCCCATAGAAAACCTGTGGGGTATTATTTCTAGGCAAGTTTATTTGAATGGTAAACAATTTACCTCGGCAGGAGAACTAAAGGATAGAATCCGAGAAGTATGGCGGGTATTAACCCCGGATATCCTAAAAAAGCTAGTTTTATCGATGCCTGATCGTTTATTTAGTGTCATACAAAAGCAAGGTGGGCATACTAATTATTGAAATATTTTTTAAAATATCAAATTTCTAAAAATTATTGGTGGATCTATTCCAATTTCCACCGTATTCATTTAAATTATAATAATATTTAATTAAAATTATGTGTTTTTTTAAATAAATAATTATTAAAATGTTATGGGTCTATGTGTTTTTATTACAATTGATGAAACTACTTGGGACCCATAAAAAGTAGTAACATTTTGCAAAATAAGCCAAGTACATCATTGAAAGACTTATCATATAAACTTGTAACCCTTATAGCACTGGCACTGGATACAGACCATTTCCTGAATTAGGAAATCTAATATCCTAATTTCGGAGACAGGTATCACAATACTGATTGTTATGAACAATTGAACAAAATGAACAATACTTTTTACCAACAAAAAACAACCATCTCTGAACTTACCATACCTTAGGGAAAACCCTCAGATCTGTGTAGCATCCTTAGTCAAAAATTATTTCGACTTAACGAGTGAGCTTAGAAATTTTTTTAGAATTTAAAATTATAGTTCAATACTACTTATAACAAATATTAACAAAAACAGAATCAATTAATTGTTAAAATTTTTTCCATAATATTTAATTTCAGGTATGTAATTGAAGAGCACACGGGAATAACGATCAGATTCCATTTTTGTCGAAAATAATCTGTTATAGCCATTTGTTAGCTTGTAATTAAAGCTATCATTTGGTTAAAAGTAAATTAAGAAAAGTCATCAGGATTCGACGTAAAAGCGTTTTTAAAAATACTAGGTTTACAGAAAAACGATCAAAGTCCATGCGGAACCACATAAGATTGATCAGAGTCCAGTTAGTAGGGGGTTAATCTAATTTTAACATTACAAAATTATAATGCATTTTTGCAGTGCATCTAGTGTGTCTGATAAGTGCAGAAGTGTTTTCAATCAATTTGTTTTGTTAATGCAATGGATACTTTACAAAGTGAGTTATCATCTGGAGATCAAATTACTACTGAGTCAAAATTAACAAAGAAAAGACCATCACATGGACGTTTACAAGACGTAGCCAAAAAATTAAGAATCAAAGGATTTGCAACAGGTGCTGATTGTCGTTGTACAAGATTTTCATGCTTTAAAAATATAAATGAAGTGGAAAGGGACCAGTTAATAAATCAATTCAATTCTTTTGAGTCTCGACAAGAACAGGATGGGTATTTGACTTGCTTGATTTCTGTATTTCCAGTACAAAGAAGAAGAAACAGAAAACCGCACGAAGAAGCCGGTTTCAACGATTCTTCCTACTCCTATCGTGTTCGTATTATTCGAGATGATAAATCTGAAGAAATACAGGTATATTTTTGTTTCTTGATTATAAATTACAATTTTATCAGTTAAGTTTTTTATCAGGTATGCTACAAAGCATTTATTGCTTTGTATGGAATTACTTCGCGACGGGTTCAAACCATCAAAAGTGCTATACTTAAAACTGGGAAACCTCCTGTAGACAAGCGAGGAAAGCATTCAAATCGTCCTAAGAAGCTTTCACTTACCACTACGAATTGTGTTATCACATTCATTGGTTCATTAAAAGGCAGAAAAGCTCATTACAGCCTTGCAAAATCTGACAAAATCTATCTACCTGAAGATTTGAACATTAAAAAGCTACATACCATGTATACCGAAAAATATCCAAGCAATCGAATATCTTATGAGAAGTTCAGACTTATTTTTATAACAAAATTTAATATTTCTTTTGGATACCCTAGAACTGATACGTGCAGTAAATGTGATGAGCAAAAAGCTACTGAAATGAGAATAATATCCGATAAAGCAACTTATGCTAATGATCATGATAAACAAAATTTTCTTAATAAGGAATTGGATAAACTTCAATTTGAAATGAAACTGCATAAGACTAAAGCCGATATGTTCTATGTAAGAAAACGTCAAGCTAGAGATAACGCTCAGAAATCGAAAACATTTGAAGCAATCACTATGGACTTCCAAAAAAATCTACCTTTGTCCAATATAAGCACAAACGATGTCTATTATCGCAGGCAACTTTCTTTCCACAGTTTTAATATTCACGTACTCTCAGATGGGCGATCGATTTTCTACACATACGATGAATCGGTTGCTAAGAAAGGAGCAGATGACGTGTGTTCGATGATATTTCATTTTGTTACCGAAATTCTTAGTCAAACAGTGCGTGAGTTGAATATATTTTGCGATTCGTGTGCAGGGCAGAATAAAAACTATACTGTAATACGTTTTCTACATTACCTTGTAACAAAAGTCAAACGTTTTGATTCCATCCATGTAGTTTTTCCAATTCGGGGACATTCGTATCTTGAATGCGACAGAAACATGGGGCTCATCAACCAAAAATCTCATGCTGAGATCCCAGAAGATTGGAGAGCTGTCATCAGAAGTAGTCGAGTAAAACCCAGTCCATTCATTGTAATCGATTGTCAACGAGATATGTTTAAAAGTTGGAGTAAATTTCTGTCCCAGTTGTTATATTATAAGAAAACTTGTCCTGTTCCAACTAGGCCTATTTTAGTTTTAAAGCTAACCAAAGAAGAGTCTCAGATGTTGTTTCATCGAGAAAATTATAATGGCTTCTTTGACACTGTCAGTTTGAAAATGATCAAGAAAATAACTAAAAAAAACTGTAAATCTAAGTCAGTATTAGCAATAGAACCATTAAGGATACCTGAAGCTCATTATGCTGGTGCAATTGGCATTAATGCGGAAAAAATAAAAGACTTAAAACACTTAAAACGATTTTGTAGCCCAGCTGGACAAGAATTTTATTCAAATTTATTAACTACTAACAATAATGATAATCCTGAAGAAAGTGAAAATGAAATTCCAATTAATGAAATTATTGTATTTGCATAATTTTTAAGTTTTTTTTATATTATTATTTCCTTTAATTTTAAGTGAATATTGTCTAAAATAAGTATACAGTAAATTAGTTCCTTTAATGTAGATATTAAAAATATAAACTTGTGCAATGCACTATAACAAAATAAACAATTTTTATTTACGGGTTATCAGTAGTATTTTGAATGTAAAAATGATCTGAGTCCCGGACTCTGATCACTTTTATATACAACGTTTGGGTTAAGTATTCATTATTCTTAAATTTCAGAATAACTACGCAAGCATTTCGACTTAAATTATTTTGCCACCATTCTGGTACATTACATTATGCATTAAAATTAAAATCATATTTTTTAAGTAATTTAGTGATGAGTTGTGAGTCTGTAAATCTTAAATTTCAATTTACTCAAAACTTCACATTTGTGACTCTGATCGCTATTCCCGTGTACTCTTCAATTAAATCCTTAATAAAAATTACATTTTATCTTGAATTTAATATTTTCTCTGTAGACTTGAAAATGTATGCTAAGCATACGAAATGAATGAAACAAATAAAAAATATTAAACAAATAACAAGTTAATAAAACGATTAAAGTAAACTTTTGTTTGAAAAAGTTCACACGAAACTTTGCAATTTAAATAATATTTAAATCGTTTTATTAACTTGATATTCGTTTAATATTTATTAATTTATAATAATTATGTGTAATATTTGTAGAATGGCTGGATTCGACGATTTGGTAAATTAGCAGTTAATCAATGTGTTGGAAGAAGTTGAATATAACATTGCAAAAGAAAATAGAATTTTTAACGGAATAAATCCTTTCGATATATCTGACGAACAATTCATAAAACTATTTCGTTCACCAAAACATTTAGTAAATGATGTTGTACCAATGATTCGGCCATATACGAAAGCCCCAAGTAGAACTTCAGCTCTTGATGTCCAAACAAACGTAAATAATGCAGTTACTTATTTTAATTAGAAAATGTGTTTTTAATGTAATTTTTAGGTTTTAACAGCGTTACAATTTTTTGCAACTGGAAGCTACCAAACTGGTGTTGGATTTAATCATTCTGTCAAGAAAGTATCGGGAATTGATAATTTAAAAAGCCCGCTTAGAAGAATTGTCAATTTTTTTTGTCACCAAGTTGGCACAACTGTTCTCTATACTGACACCAAGTTTGAGCGGGATCTGTCGTTTAATTTGCTTATAGTTCTGGACGTTATCATTTCAACTTAAGTGTGTTTAGAGAATTTTACAATGGATAATAATATCGAACAAAGAATTTGTCTGAAATTTCATGTGCCGAATCACTGAAAATGTTACAGAAGACTTACGGTGAATCAACTTTATCAAAAACACGTGCATATGAGTGGTACTACAGTGCATTCAAAAGCGGTCGAGATGTGGTGAAAGATTTGTCTCGCTCTGGTCGGCCATCAACGTCTTCAACTGAAGTTAGCATCGCTAAAGTGAAGGAATTGGTGACCTAAAATCGTCATTTAAGTTTGAGAGAGATATCCGCTGAACTTTCTGTGTCTCACGAATCAATTCGTAACATTTTAAACAATAGTTTGGGCATGAAACGCGTTGCCGCTCTACTAGTTCCGAAAGACTTGAATTTTCTTCAAAAACTTAATCACGTAAAGGTTGCTGAAGACATACTAGAACGAGTCAATTCCGACCCCATATTTATAAAACGCATTGTAACTGGTGATGAGACATGGGTTTACGAGTTTCATATGCAAACTAGTCAACAAGCTTCGGAATGGCGTCTTCCAACTGAACCGAAACCGAAAAAAACACGTCAAAGTCGATCAAAAGTAAAAGTAATGTTGACTGTTTTCTTTGATTATCGCGGTGTTGTGCACTCGGAATTCTTGCCAGAGGGTCAGACGGTAAATAAAGTATATTATCTGAGTGTTATGCGGCGTTTGAGAGAGCAAATTCGTCGAAAAAGGCCAGATTTGTGGAAACAAATCTCATGGATTTTGCATCACGACAACGCGCCATCTCACAAGGCTATCATTGTGAACGAATATCTGGCCAAAAACTCAACAAACACCATCGAACGGCCACCTTATTCACCTGATATGGCTCCGGCCGACTTTTTTCTCTTTCCAAAACTGAAATTACCACTTCGAGGCAAACTTTTTCAATCGATAGAAGACTCAAAGAGAATTTGCGGCGAGAACTGAATTTGATTTCAGAAAAGGCATTTAAAAAATGTTTTGATGACTGGATTATTCGTTGGCATAAGTGCATTATTTCGGAAGGGGCTTTCTTTGAAGGTGATAAAATAAATTTAAATGAATAATAAATATTTTGTGTTGTATTGATCAATTCCCGGTACTTTCTTGACAGAGTACTATACAGCAGTAAGTCAGTCATCGGTTTGCTTCCAATTTTTTGACCCACCGGCACCGGTTGGAACAGAATTTAGAAGACTTGTTACTTCCTCCTACATTTTTTGACCATCTTTATGAGTTTTACGAACTCGATTAAAATTTGTTTAAAAACTGTTTCTTTGTTGTACCGGTTTTATATTTGGAGAGATTTGGAGTTTTATATTTGGAGGTTAGCATTTTGACGTTTGTTGAAATGACGTTTATTGAAATGAACGTTCTCATTTTTCCTACACAACAGATAATTTTCTCTCCGTCTTATACATGTAACGTACATATGACGTGTATAATCGAAGATTGAATATATGTAAATCTTGAAATTGCGACGTTGTCACATATCAAAATTGTCCAATTCTACTCCATCTTGGATTTTTTTGATTTTAAAATCGATTTTAGGCCCTTTAATGGACATATTTAAAAAAATGATCAATGAAGTACAAGGTCAAATACGTTTATGTTTCATTTTATTAAAAGACCCAAATTGAGGAAACTTCCCCATTATGATAATTCCTTATCATATTATAGAAGTTATCGTGGAAGTGATTGTGCTACATAGTTTGCCCACGAACTTCAACAAATTATCGAAGATGTTGAACCTGTATATTGGGCTGCACAACCTCTGTCTTTATCACCCAAGGAGGAGCAAAATTATATATGTGAGAAAAAGTTTAAGCTTAATGACTTTAAAGTGCGTGATCATAACCACATAACTTCCGAATTTCGAGGTGCAGCTCATAATGAATGCAACATTAATTATTATGACTCAAGAGCTATACCTGCTCTTGCACACACCTTATCAAATTATGATAGCCATTTTCTAATTAGAGACATTGCATTACAATTTGAAGGACGTGTATCTTTACTTTCAGTGAACAAAGATAGATACATTTCATTTAATACATTTGTAAAAGGGAGTAAATTAATGTTCAAATTTATTGACTCATTCAGGTTTCTACCATATAGTTTGGACAAATTAGCGTCTTATTTAACAGAATTAAAAAATTTTAAAAATGAGTACCCAAACAACGATCAATATAATTTATTAAGACGTAAAGGGGTATTCCCTTATGATTATATTAAGTGTGTTGCTAATCTTGAAGAAACTGAAGTACCGGAAAATTTCCGCGATACTTGTTTTAATGCTTATGGACTTGATCCTGCACATTATGTATCAGCTCCAAGTCTTACTTGGGATAGCATGTTAAAATTAACTAAGGTCAAATTGGATTTGATCACAGACATTGATATGTTAATGTTTTTTGAGCGAGGTATTCGAGGAGGTATCTCTCAATGTAGTAAATAGGTATACAAAAGCAAATAACAAATACATGCCTAATTAATTACGACCAGACTCAGCCTGACATTTATCTTCAATACTACGATATCAATAATTATTGTGAGTATAGTTTCTTTAAACATTTAAACAAAAACATTTTTATTTAAATTTTTTACGCTTCTTTTCAGTATATGGTTGGGCTATGAGTGAATTTTTACCAAGCGGAAAATTTTCGTAGTGTAATACCAATATAGATGTGAGCAGTGTAGGATATATTTTTGAGGTAGACTTAGAGTATTCAGATACATTACATGATGTTCACAACGATCGGCCTCTATACACTGAACATCGAGCACCACCCAACTCTAGACAAAAGAAGCTTCTCACGACTCTTCTTAATAAGGAACGTTACGTTATTCATTACCGAGCACTCAAACAAGCTCTCGAATATGGTATGAAAATAGAGTACTGGAGTTTAAACAATCGGCATGGTTGAAACCCTATGTTGAACCCAACACCCTAATGAGAACTAATGCGAAAAATGAATTTGAGAAAACATTTTTCAAATTAATGAATAATGCCGTATTCGATAAAACCATGGAGAATGTACGTAAAAGAAAGATTGTTAAGTTGGTATCGAAGTGGGACGGACGCTATAGTGCTAAGGTGATGATTGATAAACCAAATTTCAACAGTAGAACTATTTTGGATGAGAATTTAATGATAATCGAATTAAATAAGACGGAGATTATGATGAATAAACCTGTGTATGTAGGTATGAATATATTAGATATATATCTAAAACCAAGTTATAAGAATTTCATTATTCATACATGCGTACAACGTACCATCCAAAGTGCTCTACTGTGACACCGATTCACTCGTTTATGAGATTAGTTGTACAGATGTGTACAATACCATCAAAAAAGATATTCATCGGTTTGATACTAGCGATTATAAACCTAATAATCAATTCGGTATACCCCTTGTAAATAAAAAAGTACCCGGACTAATGAAAGACGGGAACAATGGTCAGATTATGACTGAGTCTGTGGGTTTTAGTTCTAAAACGTATAGTATACTTGTGGAGGGTAAAGACTCTGTTAAAAAGGCCAAGGGTGTCAAAAAAATCAAAAATCTAACTAGCCGTCGCGTTTAGAACTTCAGTAATTTTCTAGCTCAATTCAAGAGTGGTTGCTTCTTTGACGTCAATTGTTATTGCTTCAAAGTAATTTAAGTGTTGTAAACAAATACTTTGTTTAAAACAATTATATTAAGCTTTATGTTCAATTCGAGAACTATTGCATTTCTACCAGTCTCTACGAGACCTATTAAGTGTTTGCTTCAATTGCTATTGTCGCCAGGTTTTATTAATAAACGTTTTGTTAATAAACGCATTTTTTCTACTACTAAAGAAAACTACAATCCACTTTTCGAACTTCGTAAGAAAACAAAGTTCTTACGAACAGCAAATATTCCAATTAGTCAAACTAAAATTGCTCTAAGTTCAAACGATGATAAGAGATGTATACTTCCTAATACCTCAGATACCTTAGCATGGAGTCATTATAGATTAAAAAATAAAAATAAATAAATAAATAATTAATACAAGTCTTTTATTATTCAAAATCTATATAATAATTATTATTGAATGAGTATTTAGATATCCATGTAGGTTCTTGATACCCAATCCAGTTAACATACAGCTGATCGCCTCGTTTACGTAACACTTTTTCAATTAGAAAAGTATCAGGGTAAGCCGTAGTTTGAAGCTCTTCCGTATAAAACATGCCTTTAATAGGATACCCGCTAAGATTTTCAATGTTATAAGTGGTAGGACTTCCTAGATTAACTCGAACAATTTTAAACAATTCTGCAGTCCAATTTGCGTTGTAACCTTTATCGAAGACAGATTTGTACTTCTAAATTCGTACTTTAAAATTTTATTTTTTCAATTTTATTATTTATATTGTAGACGCTTAACTTGGTGGAAGATTCCACATCACAAGGACGCATCTTAATCGTCTGTGCTTACGTTGATTATAATCATCAGTAACAGAAGCTAGTATATCAACCCATTTATATTCAGCTCAATAACTAAACTCTTTGTATAAAATATATTATAATTTTTTTATAAAAACAAAATATTATTAGAATATTTAATTTTTATAAAAGAACTCGTATTCGTGTTTGTCCGGAACAGCTTGTCAATTTAACTGAGCTGATAAGTTATGAAGAAACCGGGCATTAGTCGGTTTTGCTTTGGACTCTTCAATTATTGTTACATGGATGTACTTTAGAAACTCGTAAACTAGCCGTTGAAAATTATGTACCACCATCGCTAAAAAAGACTTGATCAGTTTCTAGGCATATATATGAGTCTTGAAACCGAAAATATACGACACTTTCTCGTTTACCCTTGCAGTGTTGGCATTGTAGAAAAACTGATCATTCAGCGGATTGTGGTGAACCCAAAAATAGATTTGTTATCGTTGTGGAAAACCCGATGTTACAACTCAAAATTGTCCTAAATGTAATTCTCACAACCAACCTCGACGTCCGGAAAGGAAGACGATAGGCAATCGTGTCGTTTCTTCCAGTACCTTTTTTAATTCGACTCGCTTTGTTCAAAATTTAATTGACACCCGGAAACATACATAATGTATATTTAATCAAATAAAGTTGTATTGGATTACATTTTAGAAAATTCAGATAAGGATAGACGTCCTCATGTAAGCGTGAATATTTTGGATTGCGAAATTTTAGCTTTACTCGACTCTGGTGCTAGTCGCACTATCTTGAGCAGCCAAGGTTGGAATTTTTTAGTTGAATCGGGATCGACATTACGTACTCGAGATCAATCAATATGTCCTGTGGCAAATGGTAAAACCATTTCGAGCACAGGAATACACTGATAAAAATGAAGTTTAATCAAAACGATTATTCGTTTTGAAGTTTAATTTTTTGGTTTAAAAGAAATCGTTTTATAATAAATACTAATTCGTTTAAGTTAATGTAACCCATTCTTTTAAAACAAAACTAAATTTGTTTTAAAATAATTTATTTATAACAAACGTTTTATTATTTAAATTTAAAAAAAAATTATTTTATATGAGAAGGAATTTTTTATTATATTAAATTACTTCTATTATTTTGCACTGAAAAAAAATCGTTTGCTTCAAAACGAATTATTTCTATTCAAACCATTCTATGCATTCTATATGGAATAGAGCAAAAACATTAGTAGTTCTATTCCAAAACCGTAATAGTTTTAATTGAAATTACCCACTGATTTATCATCTTTCAATTTTGTATTAAAAATTACATAAAATGACCAAGTGGTTTGATTAAAATATATTCCAGGTAGGAAGTTGAACTTCCAAAAACAATTTAAAATTTTTTATTTTAATATAAAAGCATATTATTACAAAAGAGTTTACTGCTGTATGTACTAGTTGTACAAAGTTGCAAGTTGAAGTTGCAATTTAGCAGTTTGGGTTTCACTGGAAGTAAAATAATATCTGATAACAAAATGAACATGTATAATATCCTGGTTACCTACCAGATATATCCCTCAGGTCAGTTGTTTATCAGTGTTGAATGTGTTTAGATCCAAGAACATAATTTACAATTTTTTTTCAAAATGCCCGATGAGAAAATGGAAGTTTTGTTACAAAAATGGGATATGGCGCACCTTATTCCAATATTTGAAGGTAGGTGATATACTATATATTCTTATTTAATTAATTTAATTCTGGGTTAAATTTAACAGTATAATTTATAAACCCGGTCATGTGTTATTTATAAAGGATGAGCATTTCTTCCCAATATTTGGAAGTATCCTGTTTATTTTCATAAATAATAAAAATGATATTTGTTTCATTTTGAAGCAGTATAAAACTTTAACTTGTGTTCGACATTACTGTGCTTATAAAGTAATTGAAGATACTATTAATTAACTTGTATAAAACATGATTTAAATGTTTTTTTGCCCAAGTTTGTACATAAAATGTTAAATGAGACCTATATCTTATCTTATCTTATCTTATCTTTATATATATAAAAATGGAGGGCAAATCTTCGTTACCTCATCAATTGAGAACGGCTCGGCCGATTTGGCTGATTTTTTGAAGAGTTATTGTCTATATCGCTGACAAGGTTTTTATGAAAAAAAAAGTTCGAAATTCGCGAAAAAAAAATTTAACATTACCGAGAACAAAGGGTTTATCTTAGGGTTAAATTAGATAGGTAGGTATTAGGTACCAGGTATTAACTTAGGGAACATGTATTAAGGTAGGTAGATGTGAACACTACCTAATTTATTTAATAACGGATAGATGGCGCTACTCTATCTATGTACCTAGCAGAGTTATCGCCAGGGGTAAAGATAAACCCATGTGTCTGTAAGAATGTATATAAAAAAGTTCATTGATCGCCTCAAAGAATAACTTTGCGTTGTAAAAAGTGAGGTTATCCAATTAGACTGCGGCCATTCCGTAAGTTTTTTATTTAACGAATTAGAAGATAAAATAAGAGTTATGTCATTTGCCAAGTATGAAGATTGGCAAGTCAAATCAGAGTACGCCAATATCACCGCACAATGTTTGGCAGAGCTACTAAACGAGGACAATTGCCGTCTTAATCTGAATAATTATCTGAATAATTTACAACTGAAGGTGGGATCGATTATAATCATGTTGCGGAATCTGAATCATCTGAAATTGTGCAACGGTACGCGATTATCCGTCAAGAAACTGATGAACAATCTTATTCAAGCGACGATAATCAAGGGCAAATTCAAAGGAGAGGAAGTCCTTATCCCACGAATTCCGATTATTCCAACGGATCTTCCATTCCAATTTAAGCGGATTCAGTTCCCCGTTCGATTGGCTTTTGCGATGACAATCAATAAATCGCAAGGCCAATCGTTGGAAGTCTGTGGGATTAATCTGGAATTTTCCTGTTTTTCGCACGGTCAGCTGTACGTTGCCTGTTCGCGTGTTGGCAAACCGTCTTCGTTGTTTGTTTGTGCGCCGGAAAATAAAACTCAAAACATTGTTTATCATACCGCTCTGTACTGATTTCCAATCCAATAAATTACATTCTAATTTTAACTAACTGTTTAAAATGAACAAACAAATTTATTCTAATTTTGGCAGGACAACGTCTGCCGGGTCAGCTAGTTATAATATAATTTACATTGTTAATATATAACTATAGAAGAAGAGGAAAAAATTTGTTACTCACTGTAATTTATATACGTAGTGACTACCAAATTCGACAGCCTGGTTATAATAATATAAGAATGTATAATGTACTGCATTTGTAAACATATTTAATTATAGTTTATTATATACAAAAATAATGAAATTATAATTTTTTTCTTTCGGTAATTTGTAGTGCATAATAATAAATAAAAAAATTTCCAAAATCATGTTTTTAATTCAAATAAAATTTATTAATTGAATCAAATACATCACTTTATTATTCGAAAGATTATTCGATTTTGAATTAAAACTACAATATAATTCACAAAAGAAATTAATTTCAAACTAAAACTGTTTTTCTCTTGAAGTAAAATAACAATGTATTTATTTCAAAAACAATTTTTTATTTTAAATCAAATGTCTCGATATTCCTAAGGCAAATATTAAATCAATTTTAAGTTAAAATTATTAACGTTTTAAATAAAACTATTGCTGTTTTTAAAATAAAACTAGGATGTTTTAAATTAAAACTATTACGTTTTCATATTAAAACTATTGCTGTTTTGATATAAAATTACAACGAATTAAGTTAAAACTATAATTGTTTCAAATGAAAACTACTAATGTTTTGAAATAAAACGACACCGTTTTTATTCGAAAAGAACCTTTCAAAACGAAAACTGTTTTGATTTAAATGTCATTGTTGTTTCCCCATATACAATGCATAAAATCGTTTGAATTAAAATAATTCGTTTTGTTACAAATGATTTTTTTTCTCAGTGTAGTTACTTTGCCAATTACCTTGAAAAATCGAACTGTGTCCCTTGATGTTTTGGTTGTTAATGCTAAGCATACATTAATTTTGGGTATTGATTTTTGGGAATCCATTGGAGTTATTTCTGACCTACTATGTAAAAGCCAATGGCATTTATAGTGATTCTGAGTTAGCTATTTTAGAGGCTCAGAAAGATCAATTTTTACAATCTAACCTTGATTTAAATGTCGAGCAACGCAAACAATTGCATGAAATAGTAAATCATTATTTTGAAATCAATAATCTTAAACTTAGTCGTACAGTTTTAAGATATTCTGCGCCGACTTTAGAAAAGTTAACTAAGTTTCTCAAAAGGATGCCTATCCTATCCCATTCGTGTCAGCGATTTTGGATCGAATACGAGGTGCCAAATTCCTTACTTCATTGGACATCAAATCCGCGTATTACAAAATGCAAATGGATGAAGATTCAAAGCAATACACTCCTTTACTGTCCCCTATTCGCCAGATTTAGCCCCTCCGGATTATTTTCTTTTCTAAATTTGAAAAAATGGCTCGGTGATAAAAGATTTGCCAACAACCAAGAGTTGAAGTCTGCGGTTGATGGCTATTTTGAGTATCTCAACGGTTCTCACTATAAATAGGGTATCGAAGTTATTCTGGAAAAAGTGTATCGAGCTAAAAGAAGAATATGTTGAGACATTAAAACTTTTTTCCCATTGTTGGGGAAATTTGTTGTGTTTTCTTTATTAGGTCGGGTACTTTTGAAATAGATTTATTTCAAATACTAAATTTATATTTATAACGACGTTTACGGATCGACGAGAAAATCACCGAAAGCGGAATTGGGAAAAAAATTATTGTCAACCATAGTTTGCAATGGAAGATAGAGCATTATTGACGACATGGGTAATAAACCTAAGAAATTCTAAGAAAATCCGTAAAAACCTATTCCGATATAGGCAGTGTGATATTCAAGAAACTTTCAAGTTTTTTCAGTGGAGGATGCGACACTACTGTTCTTATGTTCGATCGTTACAACATTCCAAACTCAATAAAAAATTATGAAAGAGAAAGAAGAGTGAAAATATCACGAATTATAAAATGTTTTTCTTTTGGTAACAAAATTGGTTTGATTGCATTTGTATCCAGTTATATTGAAGAGCAATCTAGTACCAAACCAAACCTCCAAACAAATAAATTATTTAAAAATAATTATTTAATTTTATTGCAAATTTGCGAAAACTTTTATCGTTAGTGTAAACCACATTGGCACGTTGTTTTGTGTAGGTGTGACGTGTATTTAACAGTTCACTTGCATAATTACAGCAATCGGCCTATTATATGTGCACACAATCAAGTGATTATTTAGTATGTGGTACTGATGACGGCTAATGAGCTAGAAACACAGAAATGGGTAATAGTTTCGGTAAGGCGGCATCGGTAATTCTGTGTCTGCCACTCTTCCTTGATTGTGTTTATTACTTTTTTTATTTAATTTTATTGCAAATTTGCGAAAACTTTTATCGTTAGTGTAAAATAAATTATTATTGCTGGTGGGTACAATAACAACGAAAATTGTCACTCGATGCCATGCGTAGGTATCAAAGAACTCACATTTAAAATCAAACCACGAAGAAGCCGATACCAGGGTAATTTTGTAAGGTTGCGTTGCAACGGACACCCTGGAAAAAAGCTTCTTTGAAGCAAAATAAATCGAAAAGCAACGCAAATTTTCTTTTAAAAAAAGTTCACTTTTACGTAAAATGAAACTGATAATAAGTGACATATCGTCGTCTGAAGATGAAGTTCCCGCTTCAAGCCCTGTGGAGGATTCGGACGAGGATGTAGTTCCACTTCTTGAAAGTGCATTTTTCAACTAATAAGAGCGATAAATTTTATGTACCCACATAATATATGAGGTACAGGAAAATGAATTTGAAGATTCTATAATAGTTAGGTGTTTAAGACCAAGTAAAATGCAACAATCAGTTTCATTTTCCTAACGTGTTCGATATTTGCAATGTTAAATTAAGCCAAATTAATAGAATCATACCAAAGCCAGATATGTGCGACGAGGAATATACAAATTTTCTTCAAACCTAAAACTGCCTTCCTACAATAAATTATGTTTAGAAGCAAAGTATTATTGTCGTTATTTTATAATTTGTTCCAAAGTTTAAGAGAGAATTACTGGTTGTATTTCATTATTTATATGTTTACTCTATAAAAAACACCAATAAATGAAGTTTCTTATGTTATATATATTTTAAGTCATAAAATATGTCCCGACTCACCCCACACATGGGAAAAACGGGCCAAACTGTGCATTTTAAAGCGATGTCCCGACTCACTCCAAACACTGGGGTGAATCAGGACGGCAAACAAAAAATGATTTCTCCTAATTTTCAGACAGAAAAGATTCGGTCATTCAAAATATACCAAAACCTGTCCAGTCTCACCCCATCTGACGGTACCATGAAAAGAAGATAGTGAATTTATTCAACTAATAAATAATTGGTTTGACTTGTTTAATTCGAAAACAAAATTGGTACAAAACTGCCCATCAAAAAATTCTCTGGGGACAGATTTTGAAAATCAAAAGTAATTACTACGCCAAGTGACAAATGTGATTAAGTCAATGGAAAGAATTATAATTATTGCTACTTAATTAAGACACTTTTTTAACATACACAAATGACAAAAACTTTATTTATTTCAAGAAAAATTTTGCGAGTGACTGTACCTCAATCCAACCTCACAAAATAAAATTTTTTTTTAATAAAAATTGATAATTATTGTTATTGCAAGATGGATAAAAACCTAAAGAATTATGATATTTATAATTGGCAACTAATTTTTTGGTCAGTATTTTTATCTTTAAATGTTAATTGACATGTTTTGTTGCAAATTTCATTTTCTTTATTTTTGTTTATATACAAACATTTTCACACTTAGTCGTACCGTTTCTAAGATATAGCAATTTAAAAAGAAGTCTCTGTAAAAATTTTAATGAAATCAACATTACTCTTATGGAAATTTTATTACAATTTTTATAGAGACATTTTTAAGTTGCTGTATCTCAGAAACGGTGCGCCGAAATAGAAAAAGGTACATAAACAAAAATAAAGAGAATGAAATTTGCAACAAAAAATGTCGATTAAGTATCTACTGCTGTAAAAGCGATTTTTATATGGCAAAAAATGTCTTCAAAATGTACAATTTTTATTGCTAATATAGGAGTGTATGAATACTTTCTACGGTCACTGTATGTATATTTTTATTTTGACAGTAATCCAGTATTGACAATGTTATTTGATGATTGAATTATTGAGTGCATATTAAAAAAAAATTTGTGCCTTATTTAATGTCTTTTTAATTATTTGTTACCTTTTTTAGACCATTTTTTTTGAGGCGACGGTTTGGCGTTTTTTAAAGCCTTTTCATACGCTTCATTATCACAATAACTAGCTAAATATGTATTTTCTAATACAAGGAAACTCAGTTGTATTAATTTAAAAAAGTATTATTCAATATTTTTCATTATAATTATATACATGTAAAACCATTATAATTCAGAATTATGAACGTTGTAACGCTTATTTATCTGTGCACAAATATATATTTTTCAATAGTTAGAGGTAATACAGATTTATTATAGCTTTATTAATTATTATTTCTTAAATATAAATAAAAAACACAGTAATTACTGTACGTACACAGCTCTCACAATTCCATTGTGTTTTAAAGTTGAGGTAAGGTTTTATCGTACTATAGTTGATTGTAAAAATTATTAAATTTCTGTAAGTTAATACTTAAAAGTATATCTGAAAAAATGTAATAGTTTTGGAAAATGTCCACTGTGCTCTACTATACACACTTTATATTAATGTAAAAGATACACCGATGTTAAGGCCACATTAAGCAGAAAAAATGTGCTAATTTTCATTTAGAATATCAATTTCTTCTTTTTACAGAATAAATATTAAAAGCAATTAATATTGCTAGATGGCATGACAGATGTGCAGTTTTTGATGTTTGTAAAACTTTTCAAAATATCAATATTAGTTTTTAGTTTTTACTTTGCTCCAATAGAATTACTTAAATATTTAAAAAAGATATACATATTATTATTATGTAGGTACTTTCCTAATCTTAAAAAGTGGTAGCATAGATTAACATTTTCTTTTACAATAAAATTTAATAATATTTGATAGTTTGATAAAAACTGCAAATTTAATTTATTTAATTATGGAATTAGACGTGATAAAGGAAAAACTAAAGAAAATAAAAAATAAAAACTTACGTGGCAATAAAGATTTTAATTTGTATAAACTCTTATCTTTCGTTCTATTGTTCCTCTGCACAGTGGGCAATGTAATAAAGTTTCGGTGCAATTGATACAACAACATAGGTGACCGCATGGCACAAAAATAATTTCACACTAAAATTAAAAGTTTTATGTAAATGATTTAAAATTAAAGGCAGTATAATACTTACATCAACTTCCATGCAAATAACGCATTCACTAGTGTTTGCTTTATTTAGTAAAGGTGCCGAAGCTTCTGTGCTAGGTGCAGCAATTACATTTTCATTTGAATACATTTTGAAAGCATGTAAAATTCGTTGTCTATCTTCTTCGTTTGTAACACCAGCATTTCTTATGTCGTCTTCACTTATATTTTGAATATTACCTTCAATTAAAATAATAACAATAACCAATTTTCTAAATGTGTTTAACAGTGTACCTTTAGTTTGTACTAAATGAGCTAAAAATGGCAAACAATGTAGTACTCCGGACATGAGTAAAGCCTGTGCGAGATTTTGATCCAAATTTTTTTGTGCTTCAGTTAGTGAAGTTGGTGTGCTAAAAATTATAATAATTGTAGTAAGTAATAAAAATGTATATGTTAGTTCAGAAACTCACCTCTCTAAAAGTTGTTGGTATTTTCTCAACCAAAAATCGGTCATAGTGTTTTCCTCTTCCATAGATTTTAATTTTGCTATTAATTGTGCTCTTCGCTCTCCTTGTTGTTCTAACAAATCAACAAGTAGTTTTGACAAATAACATCGTTTTTCAGATAGGTCACTCTGTAATTAATAAATTGTCAAAATGATTTAGATAACCACAAAAAAAACTTACCAGATGTTCATCCATCATTAATTTTCTTCTATCCAGTTCTATAGTAGTGAGTGCCCCTAGTTGTGATTCTACCAAACGAACTTGTTGTATGAGTCCCCAACTTCGAGAATCTCCCCTTTCTAGCAACGCTCCAACCATGACCATTTGCAATTCCTCATTTTCTTGAAGTTGCATTCTTAAACCTTCTTTTTGAAAATCTTGTTGATGTAGTACATCGGTTAAAAGTGTGTCTAATTCAATTTCTCTAAAATCACGAAATTAATTCAAGTTAAATTCAAGTTAAATTGGATAAGTCCTCACTGTTCTAATATACTTCTTGAAGCTTCAAAACGCATATCCCGATGTAATATGAACCTTTCAGTTTCTTGTTCTAGTAATTCTTGCATAGCATTTAAAACTTCTTGTTTTCTTAATGCTTCGTCATATTTACTAGCAGAAATTAACATACGTTCTTCTTCAATTCTTTCTAATTCCAGCAATTGAGTCGAAGGATCTTTAGTAAGTGATAATAATAGGTTGATAGCACGATCTGCATTTTGTTCAGCTAGAAAAAACATTTAATTCTAAAATTTCTTTATCACTTACTTAATAATACCTTCTTGTAATTGTTCAATTAGTTGAAATCTTTCGGAATCTTTCAACTGTCGAATTCGAGACAACTCTGAATCAATCTTTGTTTGTTGCTTATTTAAATCTGTTAGTAACTATAAGAAATATTACAATTTCCAAGATTTTTACAATACACCTTATACATACTTTTTCACGATTTGCTTTACCGGCAATAGCTAACTCAAATTCTTGCCTTTGAAGTAATTCATTATTTTTCTCAATTTCCAAAAAATTTTGAATTCTCTCCTCCTATAAATTAATCAATATTTTTACATTTGTTATAAACAATGGTTATTCTCAAACCACAAAACTGCAAGACAATCAATCATAAAATATGATTGAATACTACAAAAACTAGAAGTACATATTATTAGCATTAAAAATATAAATATATACCTATAGTCCATTTCATTTAAGCATTCATAGAATAATTTGTACTAAAATGATGACCTTGAATATTAGCCAATGAAATTGTCACGAAGTTAGCCGCTTTTACACTGCTAAAATTTACGTGTTGCTGACAGATAATATTTAATTTTTCATATTATGTCAGAATGTATAATGTTAAAATTAAATAGTTCCTATGCAGCCTTCCTTTATCTATTTTATCAAAATCACATTAAAATTGAAATAAATTTGTGAAATTACGTTTTCTAAAAGTATTTTGTAAACTTCTACATTAGGCAACACACATTTCTTTAAAATTTTCAATCATTTCCCATTCTGTCTTTGTAAATGTGACTTTGCAGACGACCTGCCACCTACTTACTGCTAATATGAGATCGACTATAGGTAAAAAAGGATGATTTTTTAAGCGTTTGGTTTTTAGTTTTGAAAAACAATATTACAGAAAAATAGTAAAGTCAATGCTTGCCATTTAATTTTTATAAGTTATTTCGTGTAAATGTTGACCACGACTATGCTTTAAGTAGTCCTTTTTTCTTCAAAGATGATAATGACTGCAACGTTACAGTCAACTGCGCCTGCTATCGTTCGATGATTTTAAACTTTTTTTTAACCCAAAATGCACAAACTGGATCTCGTCGACATTTGGTTTCAGAAAGACAGCGCTACATGCTACAAAGCACGTGAAACAATGGACCTATTGAGAGATGAGTTTGATAAGATCGTGTGATTTGACGCCTTTGGACTATTTTTTGTGGGGTTACATAAAGTCTCTCGTGTATGCCAATAAACCAACGACAATTTCGGCTTTGCAAAACAATATCATACATGTTATCAGTGAGATAAAAGCCGATATGCTCAAAAAAAAGTGGTTCAAAAATTGGACCTTTCGCATTGACCACTTAAAGCGTAGTCATGGTCAACATTTACAAGAAATAACTTTTAAATAGTAAATGGCAAGCATAGATTTATTGGCTCAAATAAAAAATTCATACAATTTTACTATTTTCTGTATTTTTTTCAAAACTAAAAACCAAATGCTTAAGAAATCACCCTTTATATAATAAAATATAAATTTTAAAAATATAAATAACACTCCTGTTAATAATGATTAATGAATACAAGTTGTTACACAACAAAAATTGATTAAGCACATCAAAAATTAGTTTAGCAATAAAAAAACTCATGCAAATAAATAAGAAATTGAAAAACTATATTACCAATTACTATAAGATATTACTTATAAAAGAACAAAAACATGCCTTAATTTTTTCAAGCTTCCATATTGTCGCCTAAAAAAAGAAACATGAAGCCAATTAGCTAGCAATGGAATTTATTATTCGCATTTACTACACAATAAAATATATCTTGATCATTATATTAAATCGCTTATTAAATACTATAATGCTTGATAATAATATTAATAATTTCGTTTGAAAAAATTTACTAGTCAAGGCTGGGTCTCAAACCAAATTATATTATAAGAACTACACTTATGTTTCTTTCTAAATATTAATTATTTGCGATTTATCTTGTCAAATAGTAAATTAAGGTAGTTTAATATTGTAGTTTCTACAAAGAAATATGAAAAATCACAAAGGTCATTTTAAACATTTCTCATCATTTGGTATAACCCTAGGCCTATATCGGCTATATCACACGCAGTAAGTGGTTTATACATATAAGTATAAAAAATGTGCAAGCATTTAATGATCATACAAATTGTGCACACAAAATGAATTCACAGTAAAACAAATTTTTATAATCAAGACAATGAAATTAATTTGTAGATCGAACAAAAATATATATACACTAAAGACCAAGGGGTCTTAAATTAAATAAGCGATTTAATATCTACAAAAATTATATAATTAGAGTCTCACCCAATATTACATGAATTAAATTCCTATGTATTCATGACAAAATCAATTTCAACTAAACTGATCACAATGTTATTAAAAAATAAAAATTTTGAGGCAGTTTTTACTCTTATTTGAGCAGTTACGCAACAGATCAACATAGATATAAGGTGCCACCATCACCATCAAGAATAATAAGTTGACTAATTTATTAATAAATTTAATTTTTGGTTTATATGTATGGATTAATTACAACAGTAATCATGCAGAAAATCTCCCATTTAAAACATTTAGAAATGCTAGACCAAAAAAAGTAGATGGATGTCTAGAAGATGAAGAGCAATTAAAGATGACTTTGTTTTTGCAGCACTTTGAAACGTTTTGAAATTGTCAGAGGAATGAGTTAAGCTAAAATTTGAATGTTAAACACCAGTCGGAGGGTGCATCTGACAATTTTAAAAGTTTCAAAAGAAACAAAAGTTTCAATACCAACAAATTTGAATTGAGTATTGTAACGAAATGCATTCTAAAAGATTACCTTCACCAATTCATTAAAAATTGAGGTTTCTATAAACAATTTCTTTTCATCACAAAATTTTTAATAATCCTTTTGAATAATATATTTATTTTATAATTTGAAATAGTCACTTGAACAAGTATAATAAGTATACATTATAAGTTATCGAAATTTTTTACTTTTAGTTAACTATTTTAGTAACGATCAAGAAATTTACAAAATATAAGATTTTATTTTATTAATAAATAAGACAGCTTCTTTTTTTCATTCTTAAGAATGCTATAAGTCGATACATTTAAATGTGTCCTAATAGTTCTATCATTAAGTATTTTAAATGGAAATAATCTTTTTCGCTGAGTTGGTTGTTTTGGGTGGAAAAGGTGAAGTCCATAAATAACTGAATTTGAAAGTAATTGAAGATTAATGGATGTACTTGAAAGACATTCATTAACCCTTCAGTACTAACATATCAACATATCGTCGGTCCGTGAGACCGATTCTAGTTTTTAATTTTTTTAACGCAGTGTTTACATTTTTTTTACCACAAATGAAATAATATCAAATGTCTAGGTATATTCCTTTATAATAATGTTAATTCTAAAATGAAAAAATCATTTTATTTAACAAAATTTTATTGTTGTAAAAATATTAAAAATTATAAACACCAACAAATTAAAAGTAAAATTTTAGAAGAAGAAAATAAAATTTGACGACAACTGATATTATTATGGGTAAAGATAATTTTGTTATTTAAAAAAAAAGAATTGTTCTAATTTCGCACCAAGAATAACCGAAATATTTCGTGTACAATTTACACATTACAGTCATTGCAAATTATCACCGCATGTTACAAACGGAGGTATTTATTGCAAAAATACCTGTTTTCCGGTTTAATTTTGAGGTAAAAATAGTTTATTTACACAAATATACATACCGGGTGTTGACTCGAATAGCCGAACATAGGGAATTAACACGTAAAAACTTATTTATGCAAATTCCTGCTTCCCAAATTATTTTAGAGAAAAAATGAAAGACACAAAAAGAATGCAGAAATATAAACTACGTATGATAAAAGCATTAGATTTCATGTAATCTTTACTTATAGGGTCAAAAAATGCTTTTAAAATTGTTAAAATTTTCATTTATCAGACTGGCCATGTAAGTTTCCAAGGTAATTATTTCGAAATTAAATTGAATTTATTTCATGACCAGTCTGACAAATGAAAATTTTAACAATGCCAAAAGAATTTTGGACTTTTATCTTCAAATTTCATCTAATTTCTACTTAAAGGCTCCAAAATTCTTTTAGAATTGTTAAAATTTTCATTTTTCAGACTGGTCATGAAATAAATTCAATTTAATTTCGAAATAATTACCTTGGAAACTTACATGGCCAGTCTGATAAATGAAAATTTTAACAATTTTAAAAGCATTTTTTGACCCTATAAGTAAAGATTACTTGAAATCGAATGCTTTTATCATACGTAGTTTATATTTCTGCATTCTTTTTGTGTCTTTCATTTTTTCTCTAAAATAATTTGGGAAGCAGGAATTTGCATAAATAAGTTTTCACGTGTTAATTCCCTATGTTCGGCTATTCGAGTCAACACCCGGTATAGTAATCGGGTAAATTTTCCAATTGCAAACAATTACCTATTAAAAGTTTAAATATTTTTGAAACGTTAGTACTAACGTCGGTCTGCGAGACCAATATTGCCTATAAATAAAGAACAAAAGAATGCTTTCACTTGCCGAATGTCACGAGACGTACTAATTTAGTTAATTTGAAGGTACTAACAACCCCCCGTCCTTCAGCTGTTATCGTATTAAATTTACAGTTAAAAATAGAAGTCGTCGGTCTGTGAGACCGATTGTTAGTACTGGAGGGTTAAGGAATTTGTTGTGTATACAATACGTTTACGAATACGCCTTTTGTATGCAAAAGTGACCAATTTCAGACCATTAATCAGATATCAACATCAATTAAGCATTAAGTCTACAGCTAAAACTATCACTTCTATAAAACGTAAATGCTTTTAACAATTGTACTACTAACCATGGTATTTATAACTAAATTCAGTTTCGTGTCTTAGTAAATTTTCAAGGATACTATATTAAGTAGTAATCATAATTTTTTAACTATTGTGAAAGCTATGTACAACAACATGCAAAATCTATATTAAGCACATTGGGTGTGGCACTAATTATTATAATACTAGTAGTTTTATCTTTAATCAATGAAACAGAATAATACTGTAACAGTAAAATTCAATACCTTAAAGTTATCTTCTGGATAATCAACCGCATCTTTATTACTTTCAGAATTTGTGGTTTCTTCTGATAAATCAATAGGAACATATTCGACACCAATATCTGCAAATTTATAATTATAATATTTGTCTTAAATAAGTTTTACACTTACCATCACAGATGTATCGTAAAATAGTTTCAACATTATTATTTGTTACTTCCGAGGGCGGATAAATAAAATTTCTGGAATCAAGCTGAAGCTTTTGTAAATATTTTAACTTGCAGACACTCTTCGGTAAACTATTTATGCTGGTATTACCAAGTAAATATAGTTTTTGTAACTTCACCAAATTTCCCAAATTATCAGGAAGTTTCTTTAAAAAATTATTAGAAATATCCAATATTTGTAGTTTCTTGAGATTACATAAAGTTTCAGGTAGTTTTTTTAAACGATTGTCGTTTAAATACAATTCCTAAAACATTAAACAATGAAGTTTCCAATAAAAAATGTGGAACAAAAATCTTACAATAAAGTGAAACTCTCACATCAATTTTTGATTTTTTATAATCAATTATTTAAAAAAGAGCGTCACTTCCCTTGCTTTTCTTATTGTACAATATAAATTTTAAACTAGACATTTATGCATGCCGTTAGTAGCAATGGGTTAAATTTTAACTAACAATACATTTTAAACTATATAAATAAAAGTATACATGCAAGCTTGTAATTGTCATTCTTTAAATTTTAAGTAAGCAATACTTCTCTAGTCTAGCTAATCGGCTGGTACTCTTGCATAGAAATAAATCAGAAATGCAATTATTTGCTCGAGCCGCTTAGTTTGGCATCGGAAAAAAACTCTAAGTTCTCATCATAAGGCTTGAATCTAATATGTCAAGATAGTTTTAAAATCTTACTGTAGTTTATAGTTTTTGTCGTTGACTATTTTTCAAGGCAGTGGTTGAAGAATGAGAAAAATTATAGTCCATTATCTGTATAGTTTAGAAAAAACTACATGAAAATTATTCTTTTTTAATTATGCTAGTATTATAGATGGATTTTTGGGACTTTTCTTCTAGTCAAATATGTTCCTCGCAAATCACATTTCAGAGTTATTTCCAAGCAGACTCCTTTTTTTTTCAGTAATCGTTGATTAGTAAATAACTGATATGTACAAACAAAATTTCCGTATTTAGCAATTGAGATTTTTAAAACAAGCAATAAGTATTAAAAATTTACCGTAAGATTTGTTAAATTTTCTACATCATCTGGCAAATTAGAAAAAGCGTTATTGTGCAAATCCAACACTCTAAGTAAATGTAAATCTTTCAAGCTTCCGCCACCAGATAAAGATGTCAACAAGTTGTTTTCCAAATGTAGACTTTCTTTTAGAAAAACACGACATAATGAATAAATACCTGAAGGAACACTATGAATACCACAATCGGACAGATCAAACACAGGTTCTGGATTTTCTCTAGCCTACAAAGTTCTATGTTAAATTGCGAAAATAAAATACAACCATCGCTTACCAAATACAGTTTATGTTCAAGTTTAGCTTTATCAGTTTTATTCCTTCTAAACATAATTATTATTGGCAGTAAAGTTTATCACAATTATTGTATTCTTTAACTACCTGTAAATAGAAAATCTACTTGAAAACGAAAAATTAATGTAACCTAACCACAAATTTATGTACATACATACGTACTTTTAAAAATAATGGAATGTAACAGTATAAATTTGTAACTTAATAACCAATATAAAAATTGTAATCAATTACTTGTAATTGCAGCTTCCAAATTTGTTTTCTAATGAGATTCTAAAACGCTAAATCACAGGTTAAAATTAGAGATTTCATATTTTTAACTAAAACTGAAAAATATCAAACAATCAATGATTTAATGCGCACTCTCTGTATTTCGTTCGTCGAATGTCGACCGATTCATGACTCATAATTTTAAACAAATAAAATTTTGTTTTTTAAATTTATAATACCTATTATAATTTATAAGGAGGGCTTTGCATAAACAAATGTTTATTTAACAAATAATGTTACGGCTGTTGCTAGGAATTTCAGCGCTGTCTGGTCGGGTCTCGGGTGTTTGGTAGCTCAAGGGCATAATTATGTACCTAAAACTTGAAAAAAAATTTTGAAATGCTAAAAGTTATTGCAAAAGTTGATTGTCATAGGGAATACCACTTGCGGTAATACAAACGTGTGCCATACATCATTGGATTCCGTTTAAAATATAGATTACGAATTCTGTGTCGTAAAGCCCTTTTGACACCTGCGTGAAGTTGGCCTCCCACACGTATAAAATTTTGATATAAAAATACATGGAATCGTTAGGTCTTGAAAGGTCACTTCTAGTTTTTTCAATAAAAATTATTTAATTTTTTGAAAATTTTTTTGGTAAGTTGACATCCCCATTACACGTTTCCGATGAAATATAAATAGAATCCGATAGGAAATCGACTGCTGAGGATTGCTCACATGTATTTATCGTTAGGTCGTCATTAATTTTGTTTGCAATAAATGAATTAAAGTTCGAATTTTTATTTAAAGTAGGTGTTGGGGTGCGATCTTGTTTGCACTTTTGTGCGTAAAGTGCATAAAAAAAAATTTTATCGTCATGGTTCCGTTATTTATTAACAGATTTTAATAAATTTTATTTATTTATTTATTATTAAAAACATTACATTGCACAAGCTGTGAATGAATGTGTCGTGTAGTATCATTTCAAATTACATCAAAAATATACAATAGACGGGTAACACTCATTTGAAAAAAAGTCCAGCAAACACGATCAGTGTAGGAACCGATTGAGCTCATAGAACAATTTTTCATCGAGTAGAATTTCTTTCAGATTTTTTTTTTAATAATGAAGGATTCCGCGATTTAACTTCGGCCGACAACTTGTTATATATTCTAACACCCATGACCTCAGGACTTACACGTCAACTCAGTTTGTACGTTAAAGAATTACAATGGTCACCCCACTTAAGAGTATCTTCCAAATGTATACCAAGAAACTTTATTGAATCTACCTTATTCAGTTCAGCCCCATTCAGATTTAAATGCATATTATTATAATCCCGGAGACTGTACCAGCATGGAAAATCATGAAAACTGTCTTCTCAGCATTCAGATAATGTAACTTGTTGGCACAAAACCAATCAAAAAGAATCTCAAGATTATCAGAAGCTTGTCTAAGAGCAACTACCAGACTGCTAGCACCAAACAACAAGGAAGTGTCGTCTGCGTACATCGATACTATGGCTAGCACGATTATCGTTGCAAAATCGTTAACAAATATATTAAACATGATCGGTCCCAATATAGACCCCTGAGGAACCCCCATATTTACCGATCTATCATCAGAGTCAACGAAGACTCCGTTACCATGTACATCCCGATACCTCAATACAACATGCTGACTGCGACCAAACAAATACGATTGAAACCACTTCAAAATCAACCCGCGAATTTCATAACGCTGAAGCTTTCTCACTAGGATCGGATGACGTGATCAATACAGTCAAAAGCATGGCTCAGATCACAAAAAAGCACTAACTGGAACCTTTCTGCAATCTAGAAGCGATAGAGTCTCTTTATAAAAACCTGCTAATGTTGACAATCAGAAACTATATATCTTGTGCTTGTCTAAGAAACTCATTAGTCTAATCTCCATTGCATATTCAAGAATCTTAGAAAAAACCGATAACAAGGAGATAGGTCCATAATTATAATTTTGTCTATAGACAAAATCTTTGGATCGCCTCCCTTCAGAATGGGACAAACTGCCGCTGTTTTAAGCCTTGCAGGAAATATGCCACTAGTAAATGATTCATTGATTAAAAATGTTAGTGGACCAACAAGAAAATCTTTAAAATCCTTTACCAAGGAACATGAAATCGCGTCGATACCGTAACCACTTCTGTTCTTTAAACGTTTGATAATTACAAGCACTTCATCCTCTGCAAAAGGAATCAATGCCATAGAGTGAGTATTCGTGCCAATATGATGGATTTTAGGTTCAGTAAGCAGGATATTATCACGGATCAAGCGTGGTGCATCAATAAAAAAATCATTAAAGAGATTCGCAACCCGTTCACTATCGTAAACAACCTCATCATTTAACACAATCTCAACGCGTTGAGATTCAAAGATTCTTTGATACTCCATTACGCGCATTACACTCAACTGACCAAGCAGCTTTACTTTTATTGTCAGCCGAAAAAATAGCAGAATCATGAAAATCACGTTCTGCACGAAAGATTAATTCGCGATGCTGGATCTTTTTTACCTCATACATAGGTTTAAGATCACAGTGCTGTTTTGACAAAACAAACAAATCAATCAATTTTTTCTGAGATGAAATTACCTGAGCGGTAATCCATCTCTTATCAACAGACTTTCTCCGAATAACAGTTAGAGGAAAACAAATGTCAACATATGTCCACGTCAAAACGTCGCGGATATTTGGCCGCACGATATTTGGACGCGGTAATTTGGGCGCGCGACAATTAGGCGCATACAACAATTGGGCGCGCGTCAATTGGACGCATACAACAATAGGGTGTTTTCACTAAATTCGTATTTAATAAATTTGTGCTTTATTATATAAATAAAAGTGAGTATATTGGCATAATTATATTAAAAATCTATATATTTTACTATTTAACACTTAATTTGGCTTTTAAAGATGCATTAAAATGATCCATTTCAAATCAAAATCAAAACGGTCCTGATTGATCAAGTCATTCGTGACGTCAATGTTTTCCAAAAATATTGTTTTTCCATATGTGTAAACAGCGTATTGTGCTTGGTTTTTTGGAAAGTTTCTAATTTACTTCGTTTTGGTGTGTTTTTAACTAAGGATGCTGTCAGAAGGGTTTGTGAAAGAGTCATCAAATAATCTACCATCAGTTAACATTTTTATGGTGATGGAATTTATCAAAAAGTTAACATTAAATTATCCTTACTCTTTTTCGATTTTTTATTGAGAAATTTGATAATACGTATATGTAATTATGGAAATCAATGATTCGGGATACCTGTATAAGTCTTTAGTCTGTTTTTATTAACAAAGAAGTACCCTTCTACATTTCCAATTATGCATCTTTTTTGCCTTGTAGAAATGCGATTTTATTAAAATCACTCTCAGTTGTTGTGCTTACAACCAAAGAACTAGATTCTACAGATTTTATCGCTACTCCTACTCGGTTGGGAAAATGATAAACTCTTAGATAGAGAGTATTTGATTGGATAAGTACTCAAGTCTTGCTTCAATACAGATTTATGGGGTGAAGTAACAATATGTTCCACATTACTTTTAATATTACACGATTACTACAAAATGACGGTTTTACTTGTACTGTAATACTTCTAGTTTTAGGTGGTACTACTGTAGTGGCCAAGACTGGAAAATTTGTTATAATAATTATCTCCCAAGATAGTAATTTCTGATTCATTTACGACAGCGCTGATGCTTGGTTCATCAATATGGACAGCAGAAATATACTGTTTTTGACTTTGGTGCATCCAGGTGCATCTCATCGGACTGCTTTAAACCATTTTCTTTTATGATAAAGTTTAGGTGGCACAGTGATAAATATTTTATCGGGTGTATTTGCAGTCGTACTTTTACAATGTGGCACAAAACACGACTTATTTTGTATTCTACGCATTTTTGTCTACTTAACATAAATGTTATAAGTTATGCTCGAACATAAATGTATAAAACAAAATAATCAGTATAATCATACACAAATACAAGAAATACGAATGAAAACTGATCACAAATATGCGATATATATTATACAATGTTGATTTTTATATTACGAACAATGACGTATTTACTATAGCAACAGAGCATTAATTGTGTTTAACCGTTTACGCGGTAAATATCTGATTTTAAATTTCATTACAAAATTACTCAGATGTGAGACTTTCAAAAATTTTTTTTTAATGTTACTTAGCTTATATGGTCACTTAACTACCCTCCTGCATACTTTTTAAAAAATGTGAAAAGACCCTATTGGACGCGGAAATATGGGCGTGCGTCTATTGGACGCATGCGACAATTTCAGGATACGACAATTGGACGCGGGCCAATCGGAGGCTTGCGACAATTGGACACATGCAATAATTTGATTCTTATTCTGTGTAATTTTTGGGGTTTATATATAGGGTGGAACAATAGTACTATAACATTTTAAATGGCCATGAAAAATAAACAAGCGGTGGTAATTAATAAATATTTATTGTATTTTAAAGTACACAAATGAGGGTTTTAATTTTTGAATATTACATCGTGTAAATGTGAACCATGATTATTTTTACACTCCTGTAACCTGAACCGGAAATTTTTCATGACCGCCCAGTAAGTGCGGTTGTTGAAATGTTTTGCATTTCATTGCATATGTTTTCTTTCAATTCTTCAATAGTCTCTAGATTAATGATACAAAGTTTACTTTTAAGGTATCCCCACATGAAAAAGTCCATTGAGGTCCAATCCGGACTGCGGGATGGCCTGTTAATGTCACCTCTTTTGGATTTCAGTTTTTGGCCAAAAATTTTACGAACTGACGCTATAGAATAGTTGGAGGTGTGACATGTTGCCCCGTTTTGTTGAAACCAGGTTCTTTGATTGTAGCCTGAAAAGTTCTGTAACTGTTCTGGGCACATTTAAGGCACTAGACTGCTTTCGAGTGTTCAGGCCAGGTTGCTCTCGAACAAGCATTCGTACACGCTCAACGTTTTTCGGTTTCCACGATGTCCTGGGTCGGCCGGATCATGTTGAAACTGTCGGTTTGAACTTCTGCACCTAATTCTGAATCGTTTGAATTTTTGGAGCTTGATTTGCGTTCCGTATATTGAATGAGAACAAAATTTTCGTCTAGATTCGGTCACAGAATCGTTGTTTCGATAGAACTCGCGAACACAAAGCGCACTTTGTGCTCCGGTAAATGACGCTATGGCTCTAAATCCCTATTGCCCGCTCTCGCGTTTGATACCCTCCCCACCTCGATACCTCTACCCGCACGGATGCAGCTGGCTTATCAAATGTTAAGAGACTATTTGTCCACCCTGTATAATAATTTTATTGATCTAAAACAAAAAAATGATCTAAATTCAAATAAAAAAGTAAAAAACAAGATTTAATATTCACGTCTGATTGGTTGAATAGAAATGAATAAACCAATGAAAAATTTAACCAAAATTGAATTGCCGAAAAGTTCAATTATTTTCAAACAAATTTATTTTTAAATGAACCCCGAGCGAAGCCGGGTAACCAGCTAGTTACTAATAAGTTAGGGCCGTACATCACTAATCAAGTCAAATTATCAAGTTAAAAGATTAAACTTTTAGTTATTAGTTCAATTAAACTCATTGAAAAGATTAAACTAAAAATACATCTTCGGTGCGTCCAATTGTCGCGCGGTCAAATATCCGTGTCCAATTGTTGTATGCTCAAATTGTTGCATGCGTCCAATTCACGCTCGCCCAAATTTTCGCGTCCAATTGTGTATGCGTCCAATTGACGCCCGCCCAATTGTTGTATGCGTCCAATTGTCGCACGCCCAAATTACAGCGTCCAAATATCGCTCGGCCAAATATCCGCGACGTTTTGACGGGATACCAAATAATTATATTTACTATCAACATCATCAGCGCGATACATCCATGTCCAATCCTCACAAGAGACAGATTCAAAAAATTTCAATTTACGATTAGCATAGTTAAAGCATCTGGACTTGAAACAAGATTCATGATCCTCCTTAATCAATTCTCGGTCACATGTTACCAACGGCAACTTATGATCAGAAAGGAATGTATCACGCAACTTCACACTATATTTGTGCTCAAGATTTGAAAAAATTACGTCAATAGCACTTGCTGAAGTTCCAGCATCCCGGGTAGATGATGTAAGGACAGGACCCATAGCATAAGAGACAAATAAGTTTAACAGACTAACCTTACGTTAAGACTCAGCTAATAAATCGACATTGATATCACCTCCAAGAATTATCGATTGCGCTCTCCGATAAACGGCATCCAAAACTACCGTAAGACTGTTCAAGAAAACCGAGTAATCTCCAGAGGGTGACCGATAGCATATCAACACAATTGACAAACCATATGTCACTGAACTCCATTCAGCTCCGCAAATCTCAAAATCGCCGCTAATACAAAATGCTTCCAGGTTCAACGAAGATGCAGCTGAATCATTACGAATCCGTAGACCTACACCGCCACATCTGCGATCCTTGCTGTAATAGCAGCTAATTAACATGTAAGCTCTAATCGATGCATTAGCAATTGAATTCTCGGTCAGCCAGTGTTCCACTAATCCAATAAAAAGACCATTAAAACCGATATCTTTTAGATCTACGAGCTGTCTACTATGCTTGTTACTTAAACTTCTAATATTTAGAAATAGCAAGATGTGATAAAGTTCTATATTCCTACTATTACAGATCCCGCCATCAACAATCAATGGTACCATATCACTCTGTTTGATGGGCACGAAAGGAATTGCCATCAACAACTACCTGATCCTTCCGACCAAATCTGTTCCCATTTTCACGCGGAAAGTTAAATCTTCTCACAGTAGTTCCAATTGGCCAAAATTTCTGTTTATATACGTCAACTTGCAGTTTTGCATCAATTCCAATTTTGAATGACTTATTTTGGCCAACGCAACGGTTGGGAGTTGATAACAAATAATGTCTTCCGAATTTACGCACTTGTCACGTATATATTTCAATATTTATTACTGGAGTATAACCGTCGGATTGATACGATCTACATAATTATGTACATCCATATTTTCCGGTTAGCGGCTTCAAATCCGCTGACATTTGCTAAGTTTGAGTTTCCAAGTATGACCTTACTTCTCCGTTTTCTATATGAAACTTCAATAAATTGATCGTCTTCCTCAGAATTACCGCCTGCAGGGGCATCGACTATTATAGGAGTCGTTGATGTTAGATTCGGAGTTGTAGACATATCAACAGAACCAGTTGAGCAAGTGGCGTTATCTTTTGCATGTGGCAATTTAAATAGAGCCCGTGTAGCCAGAAGTTTAGTAACAAGATGTACCTTGCGATTCTCAATCAGATTCCGCCTAAGCCTCCTGAGCATATTGCATTTCTCCAACACCTCTTAAAGATTTCAAATTAAGCACTTCCTGTTCCAGCTTTTGAATTCTATCATTTTTAATGTGAATCAGTTCCGTCATTAAGGAACATGCATGAATAAAAGATTTTAGTTAAAATAGTATTTTCCGATTAATCCAATATATTAAATATTAAATCAATAAAAATTACTTCTATTTATTCTATTTTGTTATAAATAATCCATTTTAAAATTGAATGATTATTTAAAATAAATCATGTGACCATATACGCTAGCGCCACAGGTCTGACGTCATCAGGCATAAATGTCCGCGCTCTTGATTACTCGTAATCACTTTAAAAAAAATTATAACCAATTTTAAATGTAAAACTGTCAGAATGACATTTAAAATTACCTAAAATAACCTTACTTTTTCATATATTCATTGTGACAAACTTGATAATATCGCAGGGGATTCAAAACGGGAACTAAAACTGCAATATTTTATTTATTACCAATTAGTGCTATTCCGGGATAATTTCATTCAAATCCGGATTAAAAATAAGTAATTTCTACTAAAAGAATTTTACAAAAAAGTGAGAGATAAAATTCCGAGTTTTACCGAAGTTGTTAATGTCTAGAGAACTCGGCCATTAAAAAGCATGGAGCAAGCTATGAATATTGTGCCCCGAGACGTCACAATAAAATGGCGATTTGCGCGATCGTTTCATTCGATTCAAATTGATGGATTTTTAAATATTTTTTAAATTGTTATTGAAACGAACATAAATGAATTAAATAGTATTAACCAGTATATTTTTGTATTTTTTATCCAACTACGCAATAAAAAAAAATTATGCATCTTCCTTTTTCTGATAATGTTCCAAAAACTAATTCGAGTTGATTATTCATGGCTATCTGATTTTCAACAAGAAAGCTAATTTTGTCTTCCATACTTAATCCACTGGGCATTGAGCAACCAAATGATCTATCACTATTGGTAACAACGGTTTTATGAGTGTCACCTACATCAATAGATAAGCCTTGTGAGGTTATGTCAGGCTCACAACCACGTTGCACTTCCACAACCTGATGCCATCGCTGCCGTTCATATCCGAAAACACTTCCGTTGAAATTCCCACACACTGTATGTGATATGATCTACCACAATCACCAATACATCTTATAACGTCTTCGTATTTGTCCAATTTACGCTCGCATTTATTACACAATGTTGCTCTCGTTCGAGTCACCATTTTTTCCTAAAAATTAATACATTATATTGTAAAATCACTGTAGGTGTATGCATATTTTATCTATTAATAAAGAAAATTTAATTTTTAACAATTTCAATTTTATTTATCTCTTCATCTGATGACTGCAGGTTTGACGTTTAGGTTAAGAAAACAAAAATCGCGTCGGTCTATGAGGCTTTAATGATAACACAAAAGTAAAAAACATTAAAAATAAATAAAATAAAAGGAGAGGTCCTTGAAACGGACCTGGTTTCGAACGTGCTATCCTCAGTTAAATTCGAATTGCCTGGACCCCACGTAACGTAGACTTACCGTCAAGTGAATGTTTTTTTAAAGCTAATGTGAACTTTAACTTAAAATTTACATTAAAAATTCGATCTTCAAAATTAAATTGTGAAGTAACCGTTGGGCCGATTTATTCATCCTTACTTAATAAGAAAGCTTAAATTTTGCTCTTTCAGAATATTGAATGATTTTATATCGTACTTTTGAAGGAAAAATGCGTAAAAGATCGACCGTAAGCTATAACACGAATAAAAATTGCCGCCTCCGAAAGGCTTGGCCCCGGTGCTAAACCCATTTAGTCCTTTGGTTAAGGTGGCCCAGCTTTGGAACTGGTATCGAAACGTATTTTAATGTTTCTGTGTGATTCTGACGTCACATTGAGCTCGGGAATTGTCGCTGCGTTTAATATACCATATGTTTATAAATTAATTCTTAATTTGATTTAACTCATTAATTATTGTGAGAAAAAAATAAAAATAGTTTACTTATAAAACTTATGTAAGTAGGATTTTTCCATTTTTGACAAAAAAAATTATTGTTCAAAAACCCAATTTTAACAGGAAATCACAATTTCTAATAATTGTTTTTAATACGTTTCCGTACTTACCAATTTCGTTTTGTTTATATTTAAGAAAATATAAGAAAAAAACCTAACAAAATATCTCGACGATGAGCGACGGACGACGTCTAAAATTTTTAAGGTCAAGTGGAAAAATCCGCCTAGCTAAACAACAATTTGGTATTTCCAGGTTACTGTGACTCGATTTGTGCGGTGCCAAACAATACCGAAAATATAATTCTGGACGCGTTCAATAATTACCATCATGGAATTAAGTTTACCCTGGAAAAAGAAAGCGGTGGCGAGATAGCGTTTCTGGATGTTAAGGTGGGAAGAATTGGTGATAAGCTGACAACTAATTGGTATATTAAGCCGTATTCGTCACAAAAATTAGTCAGCTATAAGTCGTACCACCACCTCAAACACAAGACTGCCTTAGTGATGGGAATGCTAAACAGAATTAAAACGATCAGCCACCCAACGTTCTATAAAGAGAACCTAAAAAAGATGAAAATACTTTTAAACAATAACGACTACCCCGGGTGGTTTGTAGAAAAACTCATTAAGATAAAAGACAATCAACTTAAGGAGCAGCGGGTAAGCAAAGAGGATGCGATGGGCGATGAAGTGAAAACTAGAAAATACTACAAGTTTCCTTACGTAAGTGGATTAACCGAAAAGCTGGGTTGGTTATTGAAGCCGTTTTGTGTGCTCGCACCTTACAACTTGAGAGATCATAGGGGATTATTCACACAGCTTAAAGATCCACCTAAACTAAACACAAGATCTGAAGTTGTTTATAGAATCCACTGTGGGGGTTGCACAGGTGTATACATCGGACAAACGAAGCAGTGGTTGGAAAGGAGGCTTAAACAACATGAAAATGACTGCAACAAGATCATGAAAAAAGTTGAAAAAACGACATCTACAACGGAACAGGTGGATAAAGAACAAAACGAGGATGGGTGGGGCGCCACGGCCCTGGTACAGCATCACACAGAAACCGGACATTTGTTTAATTTTAACAGTTGTGAAGTGTTGGATAAGGAAGCGAATCCCCTAAAAAGAAATATAAGTGAAATGTACCATATAAAAATTAACAAACAGAGTTTAAATTATAGGGAAGATACCTTAAAATTAAGTATTTTTTATGGTGATTTATTAACAAGCTATAAATCTATTGCATAACCTATCCATTTTATGTCATTTTATTCATAATTGTTATTATTCGTTTGTAAATGTTTTCTGAACGGGGAAACGATATGCGAGTAGATAGGATATCTGTCAATACAAATTTATTTTATAGTAATTTCTGTTGAGTTTTAAATTTTATATATTGACCTTTTTTAAAAATTATTTTATTGATGTTACAATTTATATAGATTTTTATTTACAATTTTGGATTTTATGAGTTTTTTGCTCTCCGTTTTTTTGTGTAAATTTTGAATAATTGCCAGGTGATTTTTGGTTAATGGATGATTTTGTTATGTGGACGTCGAGGTATTGAAGTTTTGTACACCTAATCAACTGAAGGTAACGAACCTATGTAAATTTTTTAACTATGTCTAAATGTATATGTCTCTTGTAGTCCTGAAGAAGAGCAAAATAAAGGCTCGAAACGTCGACTGATAGTTGAAAGGTAGTTTTATTTCTATAGTGTCCAATCCCGATACCCTATTTCGCGCATTTTTAACAAAATTAAACAATTCAGTGAAAGTCATATTATAGATTTACATATAAAAATATAATATTTATTTGTGTCCTACTGTTCAAATAATTTTTAAAAAATATCGTCACTTATGCCGCAATACCTCCAATCATCAGCATACCAAATTTTATCTGAATCGGTTATACATTCCCGGAGATATGACGTCATTTTCATTTTTTTTATTTTTTTTATTGTGGTAGCCCTGGCAAAGATTTCTTTGCTAAAACCTTATTTTCACCACTAGAGCCTACAAGACACACGTTCAAAAAGTTTGAATGCCATCGACGTAGAAATGTCGAAAAAAATCGAAGGACAAGGACTTTTTTTAAGTATTCGCAAAAAAAATTAATTATTTTTTTTTCATATTGCGTTCCTGATTTTTATCAAAGGGTTCCATATGCTGTGAAGTCCTTTGAGGGCAATGTTCCTAGATACCGAATTTGGTCGACATCCTTTTAGTACTTCAGGAGTTATTTACTCTTGAAATTTTAACTTTGACAGCTTGTCATTTTTGACAGATGACAGGTAGAAAGTTCATTTCATCTATTCTGGGGCAAAAAGCTTTTAGGTTAAGATATTTAAAAGTAGCAATAAGTGTTCCAAAAGTGTTCGTTGGGCGTTGCTCTGAGCAGCTGCACTAAACTGTTCAAGCTGCTCTAGTGACATCATCAGAAACTGTTCCGAGTAACTTGCAAGAAGTCCAACGAACAAACCTTATAATCCTGATGGTAAACAAATTATTATTAAAGTGGTGTAGAACAAATAATGTATTATTTTTCTAGACTTTAAGAGTCATTTTCGATTGAGGAGAGATACCTTCGAAAATTTATTGCAAATATTAGCTCCAAGATTGCAAACAAACAATACAACCGGAGTTGGTAGGCCAACAGAAACTCCAGATAAGCAATTATTAATTAGTAATTACATTATGCATGCTGTCTAATCAAGAAGTGTTTCGGTAAGTATATTTTTATTTTAGTTTATATTCAGTAACATGCAAATTGTTATTTCAGAAGCATTGCAGATCGATTCGATGTGGCAAAATCGACAGCTTGGTCATACGTGCAGTAAATTTGTGCAATTTTATCAGAGTTGTAAGGAAATTACATTAAATGGCCAATTGGCGAAGAAGCAGTTTCTGTAATGGAAAAGTTTAAAGAGCGGCACGGTTTTCAAAATGTAATTGGGGCTCTAGATGGAAGTCATATTCCAATTACTCCACCTTCAAAACAACAACGTGCATACTGCAATAGAAATAGTTATCATTCTATCATTCTCCAAGCAGTATGCACTGCAGACTATATTTTTACAGATATTTTTGCAGGTATAGTTACAACAGTTCTCTTAATCATAAATAATACATATTTGATAGATAGATAATAATTATATTTGTAGGTTTTCCTAGTAGTGCACATGATGCGAGAGTGTTCCGCAATTTAAACTTAGGGAAAAAAATTGAAGAAGAACCACAAGCTCTTTTTCCTCCAAATAGCCACATATTAGGAGACTCGGTTTACAAAAATACGAAATATGTTTTAACACCATATCGTGACAATGGACACTTGACCCGAATTCAAAAGACATATAATAATAAACATGCTTCGACTCGCGTATATATTGAACAATCGTTTGGTATACTAAAAGGTCGATTTAGAATTTTAAAGCATGTAAATAATTACCGTACTGACCTGATTCCCGTATTAATTGTGGCATGTAGCGTGCTTCATAATATTTGTATGCGAAAAGATGATACTGTCGAGCCAGATTTTGATAATATGAACCCATTCCAACATGTTCCTTATAATCGAAATGATGATACAGGCATAATGAAACGATATTTGATTGCAAATAAGCTTTCTAATGTCGATAATAATACATAACATGTAAACAAATATAAATAATAAACTTGATTTTTTTTAAATACTTATTTTTTCTTTTAGCAAACCAATTAATTCTTTCAATAAACTCATTTTTTCGTTGTGCCGGGTTGAAGCTTCACTTCGCAGTTTTTTAACCCACTCTGGTTCTTCTACTGCACCTGATTTTCTTTTTCGTTTAATTCCGGTTGACAATTCTTCATAATCCTAAAATAATGAAATCAATTACTAGAAGCATGAATCTTCACATTATTTTATTACCTGTATTGATGAACACGAAGATGACCCACTTGATGAAGGACCCGGCATAACAGTTTGAACTTCTGAATTACTTGGGTCAACTGACGAAGGACCTGCTTGATCACCTACCACTGGCATTGTATTTACCTCAAAGGGTGCATTCACATCGGCATCTGTACTAAACAGATCTTCAAATTCTTTGAAGTATTGCCAATTGATCGTACCTCGGCCAGTACTACCGTTGTTATCTTTTATTCTCTTATACGTTTTTTTTTAATTTCTAAATTTTAGGTCGCATTGCTCTTCAGTGAAATTATTTTCATGTTCGTTAATTTTGTTGGCAATTTCTTTCCAAATTGCCTTGTTGGTCTTCTTCGAAGATTTAAATAAATTTTCATTGCTCTTGTATTGGAACAACAGCAATTTAATATTCGAAGAAGTCCAACTAGATTTTGTTTTTTGATTTGTCTCTATTATAACAAATTTTTTTAGTTTTTTAAATTAAATTATGTATTTTATTAGATTACCTTCATTATTTCCATTCATTTGTGGACATTCATAAATGTGCTCCTCAACAGGTACTCCCCTTGAAATCCGCACATGTGACACTCGGCTATATTGTCCATGTTGTCCATTATGTTGTCCAACATTTGTTGTTAAAAAATATAGGTTAGGTTACCTCCGGTGAATGATGTACCAACTAAATTTGTCGATCCAGAAACGGTACCTCCGTGAAGTTGGCCTCCCATCTATAAAATTTTGATATAAAAAAATATGGAATCGTTAGGTCATCGTTAGGTCTTGAAAGGTCACTAGGTTTTAACGTTAGGTCACTTCTAGTTTTTTCAATAAAAATTATTTAATTTTTTGAAAGTTTTCTTGGTAAGTTGGCATCCCCATTACACGTTTTCGATAAAATAAAAATAGAAACCGATAGGAAATGGACTGCTGAGGATTGGTCACGTATAATTATCGTTAGGTCGTCATTAATTTTCTTGAAATAAATAAATTTAAATTCGAATTTCCTATTGCGCTTGCTTGCGCATAACCCAAATATTCTTATTCAATTTTTCTAAAATTTTCTTGGTAAATTAGCATTTCATTTATACGTTTTCTATTAAATTAAAATAGAAACCGATAGGAAATGGACTGCTGAGGATTGGTCACGTATAATTATCGTTAGGTCGACATTAATTTATTTGGAATAAATGAATTTCTTTTGATCTTCTCACTCAGTCCTTTGACGTACGGTATAACAGTGTATGTGATTCCATGTCAACAAAAACGTCGAAAGTCAAAAACGACGAAAACAATAACGTCGAAAAGCAATAATGTCGAAAAACAAAAATGTCGAAATCAAAAAGGTCGAAAACAAAATCGTCGAAAATTATGTACCTATGACTGGTTTTACACTTACAGCCTTACTAATAAACGTTGTATAAATCTTATAACAGGCGTATACAGGGTTGTATAAGAAAACTTTACTAATAAACTTTACTAATAAATGTGCCCTCAGCTGTAGCTGCGGCACTTCCTTCAGTTTCTATTATGACGCGAACTGTTCAACCCAACAGAGGATGTTTTTTCCATTTTAGTCAATGCATATGGAGAGTTATTCAAAGAAACCATATGATTCGAGTGCAGTGCGAGAACCGTGAGAACATTCAGTTCTCAGTTAATATTCGGAAGTTGGCTGCTTTGAGTTTTGTCCCCGTCGACGAAGTGATTCCATCTTTTGAGGAACTCATACAAACCGAGTTCTTCATTACCAACGATGAAATACTTGAACCTCTAGTAGATTATTTTGAAGATACATGGATTGGCCGCCAACGCGGGTTAACTAGACGCCCTCCAAAGTTTCCAATCGCACTTTGGAATTGTTATGAAGGTGTTCTCAGCGACCTGCCCAAAACAAACAATGCTGTGGAAGGATGGCATCGAGCTTTCAGCTCTCTCTTGAGCTGCAATCACCCTTCAATTTGGAAGTTTATCGATGTTTTGAAGAAAGAACAGGGTATGAACGAGTTCAAAATAGATCAATATATTAGCGGCCAACAACCACCCCAAGGACGAAAAAAGTATCGCGACGTTGCTGCTAGAATTAAGTCTATAGTACTATCGTATGGTGAGCGTAACCTCGATGACTATCTGACTGGTATCGCCTATAACTTTGAATTCCAGGATAGTTGATACAATCGAGTTTAAAACACCTTGCGATTTTTATTTTGTGAAATAAATTTTAATAAAGATTTTTTCGACGTTTTTATTTTCGACCTTTTTGATTTCGACATTATTGCTTTTCGACGTTATTGTTTTCGTCGTTTTTGACTTTCGACGTTTTTGACTTTCGACGTTTTGACTTCGACGTTTTTGTTTTCGACATTTTTGTTTCGACGTTTTGACGTGCTACCAAAGGGATTCTGTGTGGGAAATACTCATTCGTTTTACTTCTTTTTCTATTTTTACTGAGATTTTTAAATCGAGAAGAATTTGCTGGCTTGATGTCATCTTGCATACTGGGAGATTTGAGTATGAGTTATGGGTGTGGGCTGTGTTCAATATGCGGTACTATTCAAAAAACCTGTACTTGAACTGGGTTTGGTCACGCGTGGGATGTACATGTGCTGGGTTCAATTTGCGCCGGGCCTTAAAGGGAACTAACTCCACAAAAGTAAAATGTTTACACTCATTCATTTTGATTAGTAAGGATTTCAAGTGTTCTGAGAAATCCTACGTAGTTCATTTTATCAGCAAACGATCAGATTTTATGTAAAATATAAAAATGTATGTAAATGTCAAAAATTTACTTTTGTGGATTTAGTTCCCTTTATGGTTCTCTTTAACACTCACCGATTCAATTTTATTGCGGATAAAAATGTTGAGCCCGTTGAGCCTTCTAATTGTTTGCTTAGAACGCCTATGGCATAATAAGCGGATTAAGCGTGCGCACCATACCGTCCGGGGTTTACAAACGCAGGGGTACGCACGCAATTTCTGGGGAAATTCGTTAGCGAAACAGCTACGCTTAAAGAAATTTTGAATTGTTAATAAATCTTATGATCAGTGATTATTAACATCAAAATTCCATCATTGATTAGAATTTGCTTTCGACTACCAAAACAAAATCACGTCACTTTGCCTTTTTATGGAGATTCACGCGGTGACCAAATTTCAAATGGAAGTTAATGCGATACAAGTACGCCGCAATTTCAACGTTAATTCGATCGAGGTTAAAAATCTATACCTACGGTCCAGATTGCTGTCGGAAGTTAAGTGTTATGTTACCACAAATTGACCAATTATGCACTCGAGTCAATTGAAATGTGTTTGTGATACTGTTCTGCGATTTCGATCTGTTGGGAACCATTCAGCAGCATTGGCAAAAGGAGAATTCATTGTGGAAGCAGCGGTGCAAGTTCTGGTCATCAGGGGTTGTGTCAAGTGGAGAAGTACCTCCAGTAGCAGTTACCTCTGTCGCCATTAAATTTTGTAAGATCAACAGGTCTCGTGAGTAATTATAATTGCTATTGGTTTTGCTTAATAATCCTGAATTCAAGAAAAACCTTCAATGGTTTAGTAATTATGATGACTTAACTGTCACTTATTTAAGTAGTTATAGTAGGCCGGTTCTACGATACGAAAATTTTTTCTAAGTCCAACAACACTATGAACTGCGCATGCGCCAATTCCGCGCAATCAAGTTTCATATATTTTAATTATGAGGGTTATTAATTATCCACTAATTATATAAAATACATAATATTATATTTTAATTGAGATGATTATTAATTTATAATTATTTAATTACATTACGTATTATCCGTCTTATATAAAATATACTGATTTTAAAATTAAAATTTCATTGTAATTATTTTGATCGCCTACGGGTGCAGACATTAGTGACATTCCATTATTGTAAAATTGCAGTCAAAATCAATTAGTATCATTTCTACTTTCTATTATATTTATCATATACCTCATTATGTAAATACCGTTTCTAAAATTGTTTTTAATATTTAAATCCATTAAAAAATCATTTACAGAAACTATTTTGCACTAATTAGGTATCTAGTATTCATATAAATGCATTGAAATTTGGAAAATTTAATTCAATTCTTTTATACTCATGGTGTTTTAAAATATGTCTTCAATTACTGAAGCATCGGGTTCAATTATTAAAGTGATTAAGATAAAAATCCTGAAGAAGTTGATAATTGGATAAAATTATGTTATAAAAATTTACGTTTATTAAATTTGGCATCCAAAAATTGTAAATTAAGTGCAGGCCGCAAGAAAAAAATAGAAAATCATGTGGGGTTAATTAAAGGTATGCCTTTTATTTATTTATTTATATATATAATATTAATAGATTTACCCAATATCTCACAATAATGGGGTTATATAACTACGGTTTTTATTATTTTAAATAAGGACAGCAACACATAAATCTACTTTATACTATTTTTATAATTTAAATTTGTTATTTTAAAATGACGTTGTAAAAGTCAAATATCAAAACTTTCAATTGTATTTTATTAAATTATTATTATGAGATATTCGATAAAGCTTTGTATGCCACTCGTGAGTTATAACAAATAAGGAACTTATAAACTTTTCTCACATGACTTATTTATCATATAACACACTTGTACCATAAATAGCTGATTTTTATTCGGAAATTAGAAAAAATTAAATATATTTATTATTATTATTTTTTTTCTTTTCTATTTAAGGGTATATAATTCATATGAAAACCTTACGTATGCAAGGAGGAAATATAAAACGACAAGCAAATCGTCGAAGTGAACGTGTTAAGTGGCAAGAGATAAATTCTGCTTTTCAAAGTCGTGTAAGGACAGGTTTAGTGATTAATTTGAAACACATCGATCCCTTAACATTTCTAGAGGACGCTCAATTTCTTTATGCATCGAGAGTGAAAAACGTATTAAAGGTGTCACCTATGCTTAAAATCAACGTTGACTTGTGCTGTGAATTTTCACAAATCAAAGGTGAAGAAATTGATAAAGATTTTAAACATTTTAGCACGCCTAATGCTGTAGTCGACTCAACAACAAATTTAAAAGATTGGTGGGAGACTTACGTTCAAGATAATATTATAGTGCAATTAGGCGATTTTCAAGAACGGGGAAGCGGATGGAGTTTAACAGCTATAATAAACCTGGCTATCAATTTTAATCGTTACGAGCCATTTAGGGGTTCTTTCTACATACCTTTACCGAAAGATATAGAAAACAAAAAAGCTTGCATCAATATCAAAAACAATGATCAGGCTTGCTTCGCATGGAGCGTGGTATCGGCATTATATCCGGCAAAAAATAATCTTAACAAAATATCTTCATATCCACACTATTCGAGCGTACTCAATATTGAAGGAATCGTATTTCCGATGACACTAGGTCAAATTAAGAAATTTGAAATTAAAAATAAAATTTCAATTAATGTTTTTATGTTAGAACGCAAAAAAAAGAGAGTACATAATGTTGTACCTATATTCTTAACAAAGAATTTTGTAAGTGAGGAAAGACATATTAACATGCTTATGTTAGAAGATAATCCTAATAATAATGATGATGATGATGATGGTGGTGATGATGATGGTGGTGATAACGATCGACCTGCTAAATATCACTTTTGTTGGATAAAAAATCTCAGTAGACTGGTTAGCAACCAACTGAATACTAATAATCATAAAAAAAGGATATGCAACAGATGTCTGCATTATTTCAAAACTGATGAGAAATTAAAAAAGCATGAGGTTGATTGTAACAATATGAATAATTGTAAAATAATCATGCCGAATGCAGGTGAAGTCGTCAAATTTACGAATTTTGTTAATAAAGATATGTCACCATTTATTATATATATGGACATTGAAAGTATTCTAAAACCTGTAAATATGAAACGTGGTATAAAAACCGTATGCTATCAAGAACATGAAGCATTTAGTATAGGATACTATTTTAAGTGCAATTATGATAATTCAATATCTTATTATAAAAGCTATCGTGGAAATGATTGTGCTAAGTGGTTTGCACATGAACTGGAACAAATTGTTGAAGATATCGAACCTGTATATTGGGTCGTACAACCGATGGACTTATCATTGCAAGAAGAGCAAGATTTTCAAAAAGCTGGTACATGTCATATATGTGAAAAACAGTTTACGCAAAATGATATTAAGGTACGCGATCACGATCACATAACTTCGAAATTTCGAGGTGCTGCACATAGTGAGTGTAATATTAAGTATTATGACTCCAAGACTGTATCGGTCGTATGTCACAATATGTCAAATTATGACAGTCATTTTATAATTCGAGATATAGCTCAACAAATTGAAGGATGTATTCAGTTACTTCCAGTAAATAAAGAAAAATATATTTCTTTCACCAAACACATAAAAAATAGTAAAATAAAGTTCAAGTTTATTGACTCTTTTAGATTTCTACCTTACAGTTTAGACAAATTAGCTTCATACTTAAACGAACTAAAAATTGTTAAAAGTGAATTCCCTATTAATGAACAATATAATTTGTTAACTCGTAAAGGAATATTTCCATATGATCATATAAAGTCTGCCACCAATCTTGATGAGAGGAGGATACCCGAACAAGCATATTTTTATAATCAACTTACCGAAAGTGCAATATCTAATGAAGAATACTCTCATGCTCAAAATGTGTGGAAGACATTTAATATTCAAAATTTAGGAGAGTATTCGGATTTATATTTGAAAACTGATGTATTGTTATTGGCAGACATCTTTGAAAATTTTCGTGAAACCTGCTTTAACACATATGGTTTAGATCCTGCACACTATGTGTCAGCCCCAGGCCTTACGTGGGACAGTTTGTTAAAGATAACTAAAGTTGAATTAGATTTGATTCATGATATTGATATGCTGATGTTCATCGAGCGTGGAATTCGAGGAGGCATCTCCCAATGCAGTAGTCGATATGCTAAGGCTAATAATAAATATATGTCCAACTACGATCAGACACAGCAGGACGTTTATCTTCAATACTACGACGTCAATAATTGTAAGTTGATTTTCAACCGAAATAACTTTTTAATGTTTATGTATCTTTCCTTTTTTTAGTATATGGTTGGGCCATGAGCGAATTTTTACCGAGTGGAAAATTTTCATGGCATAATAATACCAATATAGATGTTAGTCAAATTCCTGATGATAACAGTCTTGGCTTTATTTTGGAGGTAGATTTAGAGTATCCAAACACGTTACATGATGTTCACAACGATCTGCCCCTATGCCCCGAGCATCGAGCGCCACCTAACTCTAAACAGAAGAAGCTACTCACAACTCTTCATAATAAAGAACGCTACGTTATTCATTACCGTGCACTTAAGCAAGCTCTAAAACATGGTATGAAAATTACAAACATTTACCGAGTGTTAGAATTTAAACAATCCGCCTGGTTAAAACCATATATTGAATTAAATGCTTTAATGAGAACGAACGCGAAAAATGAATTTGAGAAAACTTTTTACAAATTAATGAATAACGCAGCATTCGGTAAAACTATGGAAGATGTGCGTAAAAGAAAAGTTGTAAAGTTGATATCAAAGTGGAATGGACGCTTTAGTGCCAAAGTGATGATTGCCAAACCCAATTTTCATAGTAGAACTATTTTGGATGAAAATTTAATTATAATCGAGTTAAATAAAACTGAGATTGTAATGAGCAAACCTATCTATGTAGGCATGAGTGTTTTAGATTTATCAAAAACTAAGCTATATGAGTTTCATTACGAGTACATGCAGAAAAACTTCCAATCCAAAGTGCTTTACTGCGATACCGACTCTCTAATATATGAAATTCGATGCCCTGATGTATACGACAGCATTAAAAAAGACATTTCACGGTTTGATACTAGTGATTATGATGCAAATAACCAATTCGGTATTCCACTTGTAAATAAAAAAGTACCGGGATTAATGAAAGACGAGAACAATGGTAGAATTATGACTGAGTTTGTAGGTCTTAGATCTAAAATGTACAGCATACGTGTGGAGGGTGAAGACTTAATTAAAAAGGCTAAGGGGGTTAAAAACTATATTGTTAAGAACCAAATTTGTTTTAATGATTATTTAGATTGTTTAATTAACAATAAGGTTATTTTAAGGAAACAAAATAGTATAAGATCTGTAAATCATAATGTTCATAGTATCTCTCAAACAAAAATTGCCTTAAGTGCCGATGATGATAAACGATTCTTGATGCCTCACACATCCGACACATTAGCATGGGGGCATTATAAATTAATAAATAAATAAATATATAAATAATTAAAAGTTTTTTATTCAAAATTTTATATCTATATATAAGATATACACTAAGTATAATAATTATTTTTGAATTGAGTATTTAGATATCCATGTAGGTTTTTCATACCCCATCCATTTAACATATAGTTGGTCACCCTGTTTACGTAACACTTTTTCAATTAAGAAAGTATCAGGGTAAGCTGTAGTTTGAAGCTCTTCCGTATATAAAACATGCCTTTAATAGGATTTCCGTTAAGATCTTCAATGTTCTACTAATATATGGGTATTAAAGAATAAATAAAAAGTATACATAGGTTTTTTAATCTTTCATTAAATCATACAAATTTTGCTTAATTATTTCAGGATACATATATAATAATTCTGTTACACATAACAAACTTATTCCTTGATGATATGATAGAGATTTTGCAACTGAATCGAAATTGAAGAAAGCATCTCCCCCTATTTGAATACATCCTAAAAGTATATCAGTATAAAAATCCTTTATCTGGAGTCCTTCAATTTCTCTTATATGCATATTTATTAATGGTATAATTTCTATCAATATCATCATCGTAATTTCAGCTAAACAAATATAAAAATTATCTTTTTTACATTGTATTATATTGCTCTTGTTGAATAGCTGTCCAGTGATTTTAAAACCACTGCTAACATTTTCCATCGGATTCAAAGTACCAGTTTTAAAAAAATTCTTAATTTGATTGATATTACCATCACTGGTTAAAATATTCCAATCTTCATAGCTTAGTGGAATACTAATACCGTTTGATCCGCTGATTAGCATCATCGGAACCCAGTTTTCAACATCAATACCTATAGATATAAATTTGGTTTTGGATTTATTTAATGGGAATTTCCTTTCGCTGATTAACTTTGGCGTATGCATTATTTTAGATGATTTATTCGGAGTATTTGCTGAAAAAAAAAAAAATTAATATGGTAATATAAATAAAAATATAATATGAAAAAAATTAAACTGTAAGGGTTAGGTGTGTATCCCAAGACTAGTATCTTAGAACACTCACCTAACCCTTACAGTGATTTTAGTTACTATTAATTTTAAATATAACTTACTCGTTTGAATAGTTTCTGCAGATCTCTTCAAAGTTTTAACATCCGCTTTCGTATCCATTTTTGAGTACGCTGATGTCAAGTGAACTTAAACTATCTGATGAGAAATATCTAAATTTATAGGATATATATACCTTATAACCTGTATCATTAAGGGTAGAAAGTTGGTTATTATATTTTTTCTCACTTATTGTCATAATATGCTTAATTTTGATTTTAATAGTCTACGTATTATTATATTACTTAGGTAGTCATTAGAATAGAAACGCATCCCAGCTCTAATTACCATAGAAACGCATTCCAGCTCTAATTACCATACTTAGAAAAATTTATCACATTCCATGACTTTGAAAATTTTTAAAAATCTTGATCACCGATTAAAAAACAATTTTAGAAATTTTATTTACATAGTGAGGTTTACCTTATGATCAATATAATAGAAAGTAGAAACATTACTAATTGATTTTGACTGCAATTTAACAATAATGGAATGTGACTAATGTCTACACCCGTAGGCGATCAAAATAATTACAATGAAATTTTAATTTTAAAATCAGTATATTTTATATAAGACGGATAATACGTAATGTAATTAAATAATTATAAATTAATAATCATCTCAATTAAAATATAATATTATGTATTTTATATAATTAGTGGATAATTAATAACCCTCATAATTAAAATATATGAAACTTGATTGCGCGGAATTGGCGCATGCGCAGTTCATAGTGTTGTTGGACTTAGAAAAAATTTTCGTATCGTAGAACCGGCCTACTATAACTACTTATTTAAGTCAAGTATAACCGTAGTGGTGTTTTATTTGTTTTTATTTCAGAGAAAGTAATCTATTTGAGTAGACTCCGCTCCTGTGCTCACGTCTTTTCAAATACAGAAAGCTAGTTTTTATCACCATCTGGGCCTTATCACATTAGAATAAATACTGGAAAAGATCTATTCCAGATACCACTTTTGCAGAAGTCACTTTTTAATATAACTTCAAAATTACCGAGGTAAATCGTCGGTGTACCTCGAAAAATAACCACGAACCCCCTTCCCCCCCCAAATTTTTAAAAATTTGTTTACTGCCTTATGGTTGGTTAGAGAAGCTTTGGTTCCATTCAAATATTCAAGTTTCGTAGAAAAATGATTTTGAAGTTAGGAGTTGCAACTCCTATTTTCCAAAAACGTGTCAAGTTAGGGGTATTTACAATATTTAAAGTTTGCAGTAAAGTAATGTTAGATCAATGCTACCTTACCGTTTTAACAGTTGGGCGAAATTGACAATTTTAAAAATCACTGGCGGGCCACTGACTATTGACGGTTCCTATATTTCAAGGTATCAATGCTTTTTATAGTCTTGTTTTGTGCAACAAAAAAAAACGTATTTTGAAAATAAATTGTCGTTTATTAAATTAATAAAATAAATAGCATCTACTGCCAAATAAAGAAACAAAATTTTATGTAACCAAAATTCAAATCCAAGTAATTGGTACAATCAATGTGATTTCTGACATTGCTTATGTTTTTATGATTTCCCGATGTTAGGAGTCAGGTCAGATGTTGATAGTATCTAATATGTAATAACAAATCAGATATTTATATGTTGCTTAGTTAGAGATGTGCGGTATGTATTGTTTTACAAAATTAAGATTTCTAAAAAACTTTTCACAAACATAAATGTTGATCCAAAACTACTTAATAATTGAAAGGCATTGTCAGTTATTGCAGGAAAGTTTTCCTTTAATTGTATAAATCCACATGTGCATATTAATTTTTGCAGAATTTCCACTGTTAAATGACTTTCATGCCTTGTAATCTATATCAAAATTTATCAATTTTTCGTCTAAATAATTGACTAATACACCTGCCAAGTGCCAACATGAATTTGTTCACAGAGAAACCTTCTAGAGTTCTAATTGTAGTGGAATTTCTTGTAACTAACATCACTATTCTTAGACAACGCTTGATTGATACTTAAAACTTAACATATTTTTAAATTGACTCTTATCAACCGTGCAAATAAAGGTGCAATGAAAACAAATGAAGAGTGCACGGGAATAACGATCAGAGTCACAAAATTACAATACCGCTCACAAAGCTGTAAGGTCCGAAAATAATTTCTTTCTCAGGAACTATACTCGACCGATATCGTCCAATCAATGGGAGAATTTTTTTATAGCTGTAGCCGAGTTAGAGAAAACAAATTTGAAGTTTCCTATTAAAAAATGTACAAAAAAGAAATTTTGAAATCTTCAAAAAACACCTCTCCAATTTTTTTTTTTTATAGAATCTCTCGGTATTAATCTATTTTATATAAATTTTTCGGATTCGTTTAAAATCAGTTCATATTTAAGTCGATGTTTTTAAACGATATCACATAATTTTAAGAATCTATATGAAAATTATGACGGTTTAATTTTAAAATAGTATCTAAACTTGTAAAAAAATATTTTGTTTAAGTTAATTCTAAAACTTTGAATTGCATTGGAATATATTCGAAGTGTTGGGTGCCGTAAATCACAAGATTTTATTTTAATAAATAAAATTGTTTTGGACCATAAACTATTTTATTGATAGAGGTTAGCATCGCTGTTTTCGATAATTCTAGAAATTAAAATAGTATTGGATTGTATAATAAGGTATATATTACTATTACATCTTTCTAGAATAATTCTGATTTTTTAAAAGGTTTTTATTCAAAAAATGCCTACAGGGTATAATCTACAAAATATGAACATTCTAGCAGTCTATTGTCAATCTTTCTTTAAATTCTGAACCACAGTGCATCAGCGTCAAATAACACGAATTTGTTATAAATTGAAACATAGCTACTTTTTATAATCATTACTGATTAAAACTTAAACTGCGATATTTTAATCTCTTGACCTTATTATTTATACGGAATTATGTATCATTACCGACCATAAAAGTTCTAGCTTTCAAGTAAAATATTCCGTAATAGTACAGCATCATCATGAAAATTATTGGATTGTTTTGTCTTCTATTTGCTCTATATCAGGTAAGCACTTTTTTGGTTATAATTTTTACAGATATTTAATATTTTGTTAACATTTTAGACAGCATCGTCTAAGGCAATTCAAGCAAACACAACTGAGTTAGCACTCGAAGAAGAACTTTGTGTAACTGAACTCAATTTAAATAAAAATGAAATAGAAAGAATAAATAATATTGACATAGTGCCCGAAGATAACGTAAATTTTAATAAATTTTTATCATGTTATTGGAAAAAAATGGATTGGGTAAATGATGATGGAACGATTAAGTATGAAAATATACAAGAAGCTTTGACAAATGCGGCTTTAGGCGAAATTGAATCCGAAGATCCGCAGATAAAATTGATGGTACAACTTCTGCTGCAAACTACAATTTTGGAGTGTAAAAACAAAATTACTAACCCCACTATTGCGAAATTCCAAAATTGCATAATACGTGAAATGGAACGTATGATAGCTTAAAAAAAATAATATCGCATATTATTTACTTGGTTTTTAGTTTATGTATGTTCCCGCCTTATATTTTTTTATCCTCTACATACAACGTTATTTTTAAATTGTTCAAAAATGTTAGTAGACACCTTAATAAATAAATGCATAATTTTATATTACAAGCTTAAAATTCAATTAGGTATATTATAATAATATTTAATATTATTAGATAGTATAGTGTAACATAAAGCATATTATATACTGGCAAGAAAAAAAAGCCCAGTAAACCAGGCCATCCGCGCTGGATACACTGCAGCGTTATACCTACTCTTATTTGCAAATTTTAATATTTAGATTTTATAACCAAGCGTCCGGAATATTATTAATTAATAATATCAATATTAAAAGCAAAATAGGTGAAAATAGATTGATTTAAAAAGTAAATCAATACATGATGAGAACCATGTAGTATATTAGAAACTTTTGCTGCAATATGCTGAAATCCAGTGATCAAATGGTAGCAATCTGAAGATACCAGAAGTTTTGCACTGCCATTTTTCACTTCACCTTATGCCATTTAATTGTGAAAGTTAATGTTTCAATATTTGTGAAAGCAATTAGTGCCGGCGACAGGCTGCAAAAAGCTTTCTTTGCGCAATGGATAAGTATAGTAGGTATTAATTAAATGCAATATTAATTTTTATATTTTAAGAGAAAAATGATATTTATTCATATTTACGAGCTCGTATAATATTATAGTATTTTTAAAATTTTAAATATTAAACTAACATATTTTATTCGCATCAAGTGTATTTTTTATTGCTTGTCTGTATTTGTCGGCTTTCGCTTGCAGCTACAAAAAGTTCTACTTCTGCTCCTTATAAAAATAATGTATTATTTTTAGGTAAGTATTTTTCAGTTTTCGAGAACCATTAATTTATTATGAAACAATCAAATTAAAATTTAGAAAGTATTATATTAATAAATTATTATAATTTAACTATTAATTAACTAAATAAATTAACTATTAATTTATAATATGATGTTGTTATATTAAATTTTACGAAACGATATGATAAACAAATCAGTGATCTGTAACCTCTTTGAATTTGAGGAGAAGTAAGATTGTGATAAAGATTTGCGTCACTTCGCAATTTTTCTTTGTATAGTACCCACAATGAAGCTGTTAATTGTTTGTATTTTACTAGGATTTTTACAGGTATCTAATCTAACATTTTTACCATAGCATAATAGTATAATAGTAACTGTGTAAACTGGCTAACCTGTAAAACTAAAATTCAAATTTTTTATATAAATTTTCAGCCATTTTGTATGAAATTATATTAAAACACTTTTTAGGTTTATTCCACTGCCTCTGTATCCGACAATGGTTTGAATCCTGAAGAATTAGAATGTGTATATGAATTACAACTAGATGCAAGCGATATAATAGAAGATAATAAAAAGGAATTTGCTCCTGAAGATGATCCTAATTTTAAAAATTTCCTTACCTGTTATTGGACAAAGTTAAAATGGATGGAAATAAATGGTACTATTAATGTTGAAAAATTAAAGAAAGCCGTAACTGATGCTGCTTTAGCCGATGTGGACAGCGAGGATGTTTCAACAAAAATTTTAATTGATTTAATGGTACAGTCTGCATTTAAAAAATGCTATTCTACAGCATTTTCTCTTCTTGATCCAAGTGCAACAGCTGTTAAGGCGCAAAATTGTGTTGTTAAAGCTTTAAATGACATAATAGATAATAATTAATTCCCCTTAAAGTTGTAACAAATACTTATATGTACACTTTAAGATTATGTATAATATAATATTTACCTGTAGTAGGTACTCAATAAAGGTATATAATAAGAGATAAAGAGAAAAATTTATTAATGTGTAACTAACCTATTTGCAATATCAATTTATATTTATTTATAAAATTCTGCCAATGTTCCAATTTATTGAAGAAAATATAAATTAAATTGTAATTTTGTAGGTATTTTAGGATCAAGATCAATCAATTTCGTTAACAAAAGAAGTGGTAAACTGGGGCAAAATTGGCCAATTAAGAATAATTTTGGCTTACATGTAAAATCAAGATTAATTATGCTGCATCTGTTCAACAACTAAATGTAATTTACGAATAAGACAATCCATACTAAGCACTGGAACTAGATACTGGATATGTCATTTTAGTTTAAATTTAATGATAAATGATTTATTCTATGTTTTGAGCTAACCTCTAAAACCTCTTGACACCTCCTAAGCTTTATTGAATATTTGCTCTTCTCTACAGCGCTATTATAAATCAAAGCTTTGCCAGCGATAACATCGGAAAAGATAACCATGAAATCTCAATATCTCCAATATCTTAAATAGGTTGTGTTGTTTAATGTCTACTTTTCCAAAGTTACGTTGATAGAAATCAAGGGATCTTTTTAGACCCCAATTTTTATATAATTTTATAGAAATATAAAATTGGTTGAAGAAATTAGTTCATAAATACCATTATGTGGTTTTACATATTATTTAGAAAAGTAAAGAAACATTTCCGGCAGTTCAATGAGTAAGTATATGTTATTTGATGATTTGAAGAATTCGGGTTGCTCTCTGAAACTGCATTAAGGTTGATAAATCTTTTATTGATTTTTTCAAAAATGTTACTCTGGGCTCCAAAAAACCTCACGTACTCATTAGAAAGTTTAGAATTACCAGGTAGTCGGTGCATTAACGATCAAATAATTGCAAGGGAAACGAGATAATAATAATATAACCAATGCCAGAATTAAAGCAAGAAATACTAAAGCAAATGCCAAAAAATACTGATTAGTTCAAAGTAATACAAAATCTATAGGAAAATATAATTATTAATTACCAGAAGATCGAGAACAAAATTTAGAAAATAAAATTGAAAATCTAAAACAAGACGAAATTAAACAAAAAATAAAAGTGGAAGGAAATGGAAAATAATTTGGAAATTGAACATGGAAGAAAACTTGAACTTAATGGTAGTAATATTAAGAACAAAAATATAACAATTAAGAAATGATGGTAGGTACAATTTAAAAAAATTTACGAATGAAAATTATTGAAAGGAAATTAATCAAGTTGAGCACTAAAAAAATCCTTTCGAAGCAAGAATGAAAAGTTTTAATTTACTAAAAAAGATAGTTGAGAATTTAAATTAGATATTTAGGTCCTAGTTCGAATCCGAGAAAAACTTAAACTCCAAAAGAATTCTTTTGGCCAGGATTACAGGTACATTTCTGAATCCATTTTAGCAGCCGTGATGTCTAAATGCGAAAACCTTTATTTTACAGAAAGACGCTAAATAGCTAAAGGAGAAAAGGCTCCTATGCATTTTTATTTCATTTATTTATTTGATCATTGATGTGCAGAATACTAATGACCAAATTAAATTGTAACTTACGGGAAGATCAAATTGAATAAAGTGAGTAAAGCTCAAATTAAATGTTTAAAATAATGTTAATTTGAAAGTTTCCAACTACATTCTGGATGCTGCTAGTTTCTTATGGAAATATAAATGTCGGAGATAGTCAAGACAGGCGAATATGAAAAGAACCATCATCTGATGATTTAAACAATTGTATTTAAATTTTCTAAGTTTTTAATATTAAAAGTTTTCATTATAGTACAATAATTATGAAAATTGATTTATGTAGATGAATACTACAATGAAAATGACGAATAAATTTAATTTATTGATTATGAAAAGGTGCATTTAGATGAAAGGTTGAATTCCATTAGAAATTCTGGATTTCTGGTTTATGTTAATATAATAATTAATATAATAAATTGAATATTTCAGAGATATAATTGTTTTCAGTTATTTACAATCTTTTTATTAAGTTTTGAAGATTTATTACTAGGTGGTTTTGAATTCTTGCAATTTTTGTCCCAATATTATCGTCCACTATTGTTTGAGTGTCGACCAGAATGGTTCTGGCATATGTTCTACTTAAGTATATTCCCGGACCTGTTAAATCAACAACTTTTGAAACTGCTTCTCCAATTATTTGTTCCAGGAGAGGATAGTTGATCTCATTTTTTGAATTTATAAAAGATCTTTGCTTCCAAATACAGTACAAGTAGCGATTGATAATCACATTATTGTCAACCATAATATTTCTTTCTGACAATAATTCTCTCAATGGATATTCGTTCAGAGCATTAATCACTTCTACTTTATTAAATATTCTAATATCGTATGTATTTTCGTTCCTGTCAATACAATCATCATTATTATAGTTTGGCATGCGTATAGCTTCTACTACGGATGCATTTCTGAAATAATCTGCTTTCACCTAGAAAAAAAAAATTACAACAAACCGGAGATCTTGAACAAAATATTACTACAAATTATTCTAACCTGACATAAAATCAGCAAAAATGCAATATTTAAGATTAAAAAGTGCATTATTGTTCTTCTGCAGTTTAAACACAATATTTCTCTATACTCTTATTTTGGAATTTTATTAAAACTGTTTGTATAAAATAAAATCAAACATTCAGGGTTATAAGGTTAGAGATTACTTTATACATGGAAGACCTTCACTCAAAAATAAACAAAACTTTATTTCTAGGAAATAATGGGTTACACACAAAATATTAAAAATTAAATAACATGAATTCACAAAAATAATTATGTAATATTTTCTTAGTTTTGGATATTGTTTTATGATATGATTTTAATCATGATAATGCAGAAGTTCAATATTTTTTTAAAACTTTATTATTTCTTTGTTTGATAAATTGTTAGTTTTGTTTTTATTGTAGTCTTACGTTTAAAAATTAAACAAACCTTATTGTCAACATGTGATGTCTGTCTGTCCAAAATCAAACTTCTAAACCGGAAATTTGCTCGACGTAAAGTCAAATATTTCTAAGGAAAAATAATTATAATGGCAGTGTGATAGATAGATTAATGGTTATGAAATCATTTATTAAAATTTATTGAGATGATGAATATTTTACAATCTTTTATTCATTCCAAAACAATTCCATATAAAATTTAAACTTTAACCTTGTGGTCTACTTACACGGTTTGCAAAAAAAATATAATAAATAAACAAATTTGATAAAATAAATAAAAGTATTTATAATCAAAATTGTTTCATAAACGCTTAAAATTTAAACAATTTTAAAATTAAAAAAATTTAATCATAGCTTAAAATTTTACTTAAATATTATGTGGGATTTTTATAAATTTATAATTGTTCAATTATTATTCTCCCAGTTTGTTTAACTCTTGAACAATGCAGTTCCTAACTTTTATCGGCGATGTTTCGGACAACTTTCTACATTCTTTTATGATATTTTCAGATTGCTGATCGGCAAAAGTTAGTGAATCATTATCGGTTCCTAATGCTTGTGTCAATCCTTCATAAACAAATGATTTTAATACATCATAATTTATTTCTCCATTTTCAGCTTGACGTCCAGATTTTTTCCAAAAACAACTAATAAAGTCATTGTATTCGAGGTTATTTTCTGGACAAACTGTTCGACTGTTGAAATTTTCAATCTCGCTGCGTTTTTCTTCTAAGTGCAACTCAGTTACGCATTGTTCTTGTAAAGGACTTAGTTGCAATTTTAGTGGATCATCATTTAATGGCTGACTAACCACCTAAAAATGTATCATAATTTTGTAAATATATTGCGCTGTACAATATTTATCAATTGCAAAATTTTATGTAAATTTATTCTGATAAGAATTGAAATCAGTATAAAAATATTTTGGTAAATTTAATTGGAAAGTAAGTTACTAACCTGCAGAAAAATTGTTGCGAAACTTAGAAATACAGCAGAGCTCTTCATGTTAGTTGTTGAAATGGAAGGAAGACGTTGATACCTAGAAAACTACAAGGCTTAATACGTAACCGGTTTCACGAAAATAAAAACTTGAATTTAAAAATTGTATGATATCTGAACAGGTCGACAACATGTTTATATATATCTATGCAATAATAACTGTTTTTTTTATTGATTACGAAGTTTTAAATACAACACAGTCATAATAGTTAATAAATTTGCACACAAAATAAATTGTTTTCTTACTTTAGGTAGGTATGTAGGTGTTTCTTAAATTTTCCAATTTTAATCTTTACTTGATCACGTTCAACAATAAACCAATAAAAACTTGGGTTTTTTATATTATAGTATACGTACCAAGACATCCCTATGTTGCCAGCATATCAACGACGTATTATTTTTTGCTATCTCTTTTTGATTTTCAATTCATGGCATAAATTTTGTTACATCTTAATCACGGTGTATCTAAAAAGTTAATTCAAAAATAACATATTTGTTTAGATTGATTTTATTAACAATATTATAAACCATTAAATAAAAGTAAATTCACTCAAAATTTTCCCTTTTTGACTTGGCATATTCTTTTAAACGTCGTGGTGAGTAAATCATCTGATGCTATTTTCACTAAATTGCGTTTTAACAATTCGATTTTTTCATATGGATTACTGGAAATTATATATCTTTGACTATAGATAACAATTTATTAATAATCCGGTGTGATTATTAGGCAGTACATTTTGTTCCAGCCACCGCTGAGCCATTTTCGCTTTGTGTCAAATGTTGTTGGAAAATCCAAGATGTGCTACTGAACAGCTAATTATTATGAGGTTTTCATCTAACATTGATAGACTGGAAACGATGTTTTAACACCTTTGTCACGAAAATTTAATTTTATTATTTCTTTGTAAAACACACCCCAGACGCTGGAAATGTTAGAAGCACGATGATCATAAAAATATTGCAGGGCAAGAAATATTTTACTATGGAAAGAAGATTTAAGAAATTGAAAGATAGGGTATGTACTTGCAGCTCTTAAGAAAAATCCGAAAAAGAGACTAGTAAGAGTCAATTTCAAATTTGTTTGAAATTTCACACATTCAGTATACAATACCAACACCACGGGATAAATTGAATTGGTTTATAAAGTGCATAACTACGTAATAATTGTTGAATACGAATCAAGATGTGGATAACACTAATGTTGTTATGGTCATAGCTTCAATAGCTGACAAGACAACAAATCACTTTATTAATGTCGTGGCAACACAAGAAAACACATTATAAATGCAAACATGAAAATATTTTTTGAGTGTAGGTTCTTATATTTAGAATCTTGACTACCACATGTTTCACCTGGCCGAGAACATTAATAAGGTATGTTTTAGACTCCAACGTGGTGATACGCGGATAGCTGTATGACTCAGGATATGTTGCATGTCAGCCAAAGTGTCAATAAAAAATTGATTAATTTCAAATTAAATGTTTTGTTTCTCCAGATCTATTGTTTGCAACCGGAACATTTGAAGAAGCATAGGCTAATAATTTAGGTGATTTGTATTATTTATGTATTTATTATTCTAGTTTACATGGTAACTTTTTACAGAGGAAGCTGAGTATTATCAATACCGTTTCAATGATAGCTGAGCAAGACCCAACATTGGAAGGTAACTATAATTATATGTTGCTTAAATTCTCTTGTAAATCGAGTTATTTTCAGTATTCAACTGGTTCTATAATGCCATATTCTTTTACTCACTGAGAAATTTCGAAAACGAGAAGAAGATGTTTCGACTGGTGAAGAATCTCAAAAAAAAGGCTGGGCCAAATAAGCGCTGTGATTATTAAACATGGACAATTTGTTACAGCAATCGGTGTATGTCAAGGTGGGTCGATTTATGAAACCTATAAAACAACAGAAGATCACAACAACAAAAATGGGCATAGTTTGATGTAATATGTAGGTTTTCATGTATTGCTTTTTAATATTTATATCTTCAAATTTACAGATTATGTATAATTTTCTTGGCACAAAGCCATTTATGGAACCAGTTGAAATGGTTTTGTCAACTAATAGAATAACGATTAATAAATTTACACCTAAAGAAAAAGAAGTGCAAGTAAAGATGATCCATCACATTTTATTGATAATCTTTAACGAACAACTAGACTCCCATACCTTTACAGTTTTCCTTACATACAGTACCTATCTAACTAAAAACAATGCAATTAGAATGATAGAAATTGATAGGATGGATGAGCAAATCTCTAAAGAAGTTGACTTTCAAGGAAGGGATCCTAGAGGAAGCGCTCTTCAAAATTAGAGTAAACATTTAAATTTTCGAATTTTTATGTCACTAAAAAATTCCTGGTTGCTATCAATTTTTTAGGTAAAATTATCCAGTGATGTAACTTTCAATCAGTTTTTTCAACATTGTACAATTACCTGTATGTACAATGGCATCTCGGTAAAATTGAAAAGCGGTGTAAAACTATTTGATCAAATATTACATTTCGTTACGGAAAATTATATTATGAAACGATGTTTTAGATGGGAAGAAGTATTTTTACAATTCATGAAAATACTATGAAAAGTTTTATTCAAATATTTATTAAATGCTCTGGCATCTGGTTAAAGATGGCTGTAAAAGTAAAACACTCAGGTAGTTGTTAGTAGTTCAAAATACTTCATTTTATAACTAATGATATGTGTATTATATAATTTTTATATAATATGTAACTTCCTTTATCCAAATCGGTGAGCGATCCTGGGGATCCCTTCCTTGTTGGATGTACAAGTTAAACAGACTTAGAAAAAAAATCCCATGGTTGTTTTTAAACCTTACCTTTGACTTTCGTAAGAGCTAGTGGCGATATTTTTTATTCCACGTAGGTGGATTTTACTTAAAATACAAATTATAACTGAACAAGTTGTGAACCGAAAAAAATATATTTGGTTCTAAATTTGCTATATTATTTATAACCATCAAAATTTTACAATGGTAGAAAACAGGAACTTACTTTCACACCAATATAATCCAGCAGTGATAGCAAGATCAATAACTTCTTTCCAATTACCAAGTAGAAGGAAGAGATGGAAAAATCCTGGAAGCACAGCTGTTTAAAGCAAGTGAACGGCTTTTGGTAACTATAATTATAGAATATTAGGTAATTCCGGTGATATGTATTGAGTTGGTGCATAATTATCTGGCGTTTTTTAGGTGTCTCTTTTTTTAGGAAAAATTGCTCTTTTGTTTAATTTTTTCAATAAAAATTATTAGGTTACTATCAGGATATAAAAATGCGTGTCAATAATCATACTAATATAAGCCATATTGTGCTTTACTACTTAGAAAAAGGTTGGAAAGCAGGGCATATTATCGTTTTCCACCACGATAATGCGCGTCCTCATGTTGAGTGTCGTTTATACGAAAGTATCGCCAGTAAGGGCTAGTAACTGCTTCCACATTCTCCCACAGAAGAGCCTACGGACTACCTCCTTAATCGATCGCTGAAAAATTGGCAGGTGTACAAAGTTTATGCCGATGTGGATAGCTTATTAGTGACCGATGTCAAAGCATGGATTTCCTCCAAGAACCGTGACTTTTTTGCCAATGGAATCGTCTTTCTTCCAAGCAAGAAAATATGAAGCAGTTATTGAAGTAGATGGTGACTATGCTCCAGAGTAATCATTTTAAACACGTTATTGTAAAATTTTTATATTTCTTTTTTCATATACCGGGTGCTGAATCGAATAGCCGAACATAGCAAATTAACATGTAAAAACTTATTTATGCAAATTCCTGCTTCCCTAATTATTTTAGAGAAAAAATAAAAGACACAAAAATAATGCAGAAATATAAACTACGTATGATAAATGCATTAGATTTCATGTAATCTTTAGTTATAGGGTCAAAAAATGCTCATAAAATTGTTAAAATTTTCATTTATCAGACTGGCCATGCAAGTTTTCAAGGTAATTATTTTGAAATTAAATTAAAATTTTATTAATTTTTTATTATTTTATTAATAATTTATTAAAAAGAATATTCGACCCTTTAAGTAGGGACTAGATGAAATTCGAAGATGAAAGTCCAAAATTCTTTTAGAATTGTTAAAATTTTCATTTGTCAGACTGGTCATGAAATAAATTCAATTTAATTTCAAAATAATTACCTTGGAAACTTACATAGCTTTCTTTCATTATAAATGAAATTTTAAAAACTTTAGAATCATTTTTTAACCCTATAAGTAAAGGTTAGATGAAATCTAATGCTTTTATCATACGTAGCTTATATTTCTGTATTCTTTTTGTGTCTTTCATTTTTTCTCTAAAATAATTTGGGAAGCAAGAATTTGCATAAATAAGTTTTTACGTGTTAATTCCCTATGTTCGGCTATTCGATTCAGCACCCGGTATAATAAAGATTATTTAAAACTGCAGTTGGCATTTTGCTATAAGAAATGACACCTAAAAATGTATCAGCACATAAGCAAAGGTAACGAAAATTTCAACTTAATCTATAAACAAAACACAGGATAGTGGGTATGCGGACTCCAAATAAAACTACAAAGTTATTTTGCCGACGTTTCGAAGGTATAATAGTCCTTCATCTTCAGGGCTGTGAACACTATCCTGTGTTTTGAGTATCTTTCCATCGGACGAGAATTTTGGTTTTACTTTTAATCTATAAAAATACAAATCCAAGTTCGGGAATGTCTGAAATGAATGTTCAATACTACCAGACCATCCGAAAAACTGAAATTTTACACAGATGTAATTGCAAAACTTTAATTCGGCATCCGAGTCTTGTTCTGAAAAGATTGCTCTTTACATTATGATAGGCAGCCTTGATAAAAAAAACTGTGAAATTATTAATAAAAGTTTTATTTCGACTAATATATTTTTGAAAATAAGGCTCCGAAGAATCTCGGAAGTGAAACTAGGGTTTCGCATTACATTATAAACTATATAATTATGTAGATACATATTTTATTTGAAAGTTATGAAAGAACTGGAAGTGAGTCTGTCTCTGATTTAGAGTGTTTTATTTATTTTTTATTATATTGCATACTTTGTAAAAACGCAAATAAATAGTACTACTGTTTAAAGATTTCCTGAAACGATGGTTTTATTACTTTGAAGGTTCCCTAAATTCTTATTTAGGAAACAACCGAATAAGACAATAATTCACGATTAATCAATACAATGCTTGGCCAAAGGTACATTATGCTACCCCCCCCCCCCCCCCGATTTAGAATTTTTGATCCAAAATAGTCTAGATCTATACTGCTTATAACGGTGTGGGTTTCTTATTTTCTTTTTCTTTCAATTGTTTTTCTGAAACAATTGAAAATTTTTATTTTTGTGAAACAATTGAAGTTCGTTTTTTCAATAAACTTAATTGTTTTTATAATACTTAATAGTATTAATATAAGAGGTAAATAATAATATTATGTGTCCTTTTATATTTAAAATTTTAAAAATTAATTTCTTCGAAAATAATAATCAATCCATATTGAAATTTGAACCAAACCGTATTAAATTTTTAAAATTAAAAAGATAGGGTTTGTGAGAAAAATTACCTATAGTACTTTAGGTAATTTTAGATTTTTATGTTTTTAAGAATCAAGTACGATTTTTTTTGGGTTTCTGTTTAATGCTTAAATTCTGAGTCTAGACATTGAAAAACACTTAAATTTCCATTTTTAGCTTTTAAAGTTTGCTTTCGTCCGAGTCACGCGGATAAGTAAGTTTTAAAGATTTTAGTTGGTTTTAGGAGCATCACATGGTAGCACTTTGATTAACCCTATTTCAAATTGCATATTATTAGTGAAGGGCACCAGTAGTGAGTGTTTACTTGTCTCTCACAGCAGTAACAACCACCCTTGTGTATTACTAAGTAAAAAAATTGCATCAAAACAGTGAAAATTTATGGTGAGATGCCGTTATTTGTGATTACATATAAAGTTAGACCTAATGAAACCATTCGTCAAAGCTTTGGATCTAAATTCTGATGCTTTTGAATGTTTAAATGGATTTTTTCCCAAATTAACTGAAGCTAAAGTTAAAGCGGGTATTTTTATTGGGCCGCAAATAAAACAAATAATGGACAGTGACGCTTTCACAAATCTCTTCAATGCTCATGAAAAACAAGCCTTGGAGAGTCTTAAAGCAGTAGTTGATGGTGTTCTTGGAAACAACAGAGGTGACAATTATGAAGAATTGATTGAAACTATGCTAGTAAGAATGTCCCATAAACTTCACATGCTACATTCTCTTCTGGACCAATTCAAAGGTAATATAGGTGCCTACTCAGACGAATAAGGAGAACGTTTTCACCAAGATGTGATGGATTTTGAACGACGTTACCAAGGGCAGTACAACAAGAATATGATGGGGGATTACATTTGGGGTTTAAAACGAGACAGTCCATATAAACATAAGAGAAACACTAAAAATATTCATTTTTGAACTTGAATTTTTGTTATTTTACATTTATTTGCTATTGTTTATCACAAATCTTGAATAAAAAAGACTCTAGTGTTCATCAAAAGCTTTTCTAATCGTAATTTAAATTAAAATTATGAGAAAAATATATAAATTTGTCACTTTTCTTAAAAATTCAAAAAATTGCTCAAGTTTCTACAAAAGCAAACTTTGATCAAAAGAATTATTTTTTCCCATATTTTTAACATACAAGAAACCAAAATTTTATATGCAAAAGCCAGACCCAAAAATTGTGTTGACCTGTGTAATAGTATAGTAGGGTGCTTATCTTGCTAGATGCATAGTCTACAGATCGAACAGATCACAGCCCGTCAATTTAAGCCTTACAACATATTGACAGTTTTAAGGGTGAAAATAAAGAAAGTACAAACGAGGTACAAAGGATTAAAATTATTGTGAATCCAAAATTCGAAATGGGGAGATAACGATATGCTCATTTTAAATATTTTGAAATATCTGAAAAACTAAATGGGTACAAATAAAAATAAAGAAGGTTCAAACAGATACAACTTTTCAAAGTGAAAGAGAGTATTGCAGGCAATAACATATTTTTTTCAAGTATTTTAGGGCATAGTAACTAAAATGTTTAGAAATCAATTTTGTTGTCCATTGCGTTATTTCAAACACTCGGATCTGATAACAATAAATTATTGTTTTTACATAGGGTCGCAATTACTATATAAGTGAGTCCTTAGCCCTAATAACTATGGCGATCACGTCATTTATATCTTATGTATGATTTTATGTTAAAGATAAATAGAGTGATAAATAAATTGTACTTATACAATACCTAATACATCTGTTTTTCGAAATTGTTTCTCGCTTAAATTTAAAAATTATACAAACTTGAAGTGCAGCTGAAGCATGAACAACTGTTATTTTCACACACTAAATATCTCAAGGCAGAAAGCAGCTTGATGCAAGTTCTCTCTAGATCAATACGTTTAGCTTTTCACACAATATTATCTATTTCACTGTGATTGAGCCAAGAGAAAAATATTTAAAAGAATAAATTAATCAAAATAGTGATCACGATAATCAACATGTGTCTACCTTATTGACACTGTTACATCTACCTATCTTTACTCTTTTACTGTGCTATCTTACCAATTTGCCAAATTTTTTTTGAGTATAATACATATAATATTTTATTTATGTAGATCCAATTTTAGAAATTTTTTTAATTGTAAAACTCTCTAGATGTTGATGTTCTCTGAAGAAGTTGGGCCATAATATTTTCCAATATCCCCAATTTAATTCACGAGATTTCCACCATGCAGCTCTATAAAAAATCACAACAAGCTATGCTGTTGTGGCATCGAGTCTTACCGAGTTACTATAGGTGTAATAAATATTATGTTTTGTTCAATACATTTTCAGTTCTATATCACTAGGTACCAACGTTTCTATTGCAGTATAGATATTTTTAGAATTTTCAGGCATAATAAAAATTATATAGTTAATAATTGTTATAATTTAGCATAAAATATAATTTATATGTTTAAATTTTATACAATTAATTAGTTTTAATTATGTAAATTAATAATACGTTTTTCTTATACATAAATAATAAATAGGAAGTACAAAAAGTAAAAAATAATATACGCCGTACAAATGTCAACTATTAAGACATTTTTAAATATGCAGCAGTAAGAACTAAAAATGTGAATTGTTATATTATTTGTAATATTATATAAAAATATTGATAAATTGAGAAAAGTAATTCTGAATTGCTAGAAAACAAATTTAACTTTTTAATATTTGTTCATAAACACTTCACATCCCAGCACCTCCACTAGCATATTCTCTTTTATAGTTTGAAATATCCAAACTTCAATAAAAATTAATAGCAGAATTAATCTAAAAACAGATTAATTTTTTAACCAAATCTTTTAGAACAAATTTTCGGTATAGTGATTTAAGCAATTCCACATTCGAATTGCTTTCAATCCATCCGTTTCGGCTTCCGTTGTGGTTTTGCACTTGGCCAATATAAAATTAACAATATGCGTGCAGTCGTTGTGAAATCTTCTTTTCAAGTCTTGATGAACATCCCGAAATAATTCCGTTAGATTTATTTCTCCATTTAAATTTTGATACCCCAATTTTTTCCAATAGCAAGACATGTACTGTTCCAATTCTGAATTGTTTTCTGGAATTTGTGGTTCAATATTCCAATTTTCAATTAGAGCTTTGTTTAATTGCAAATCTCTAATGCAATCTTCTTCGTCTTTATTTAAATTTCCAGAAATCACCTCTATCTAAAATAATATTAACTTATAAAAAATCATTAAATGCAACATTAGAAATAGGTTATAGATTCTACTATACTAAAAGCAAGTAAGTAAATGTACTATTATCTTTTAGTATATTATTTCTATTTATTAACTAATTAGCTAAATAAATTTAAAATATATTTTACCTGAAAAATTGTTAGAAATACACCACAGTATACTAAGTAATTCATGATGGACCGTTATATGTTAATACGAAGCTTCACCTTCAATGGACAATTAAAAAGTAAGTTACAAGAAGTCGAACGATTAATGAGATTGTCTAACCTATTCTCTATAAATATAATTTACAATAATTGCACCATTGTGTATTTAAAAATAAAAATAATCTTGTCTGTTACAACCACTATGTATTATATTAATAAAATTTTGAAAGAATTTATCTTTATATTGAACTCTGTAGCAAGAATACTTACGATCGAGTCATCAATACAAATGTTTATCATAGTTTTATCACGACTACGTTTCATGCTCAATTATTTTAACGCAAGCAATATCTCATTTTGGAAATTTGGATCCTAATATTAAATACTAATAATTACAAAATACAGTTAGTGCGGAAGTAATTTATTGATAAATAAATAATATTTTGTAAAAAAACATTTTAATAACTTGTTTATAGGAACTATCAGATACACAAGATTATTGCCTTTCCTATTTGGTTAATTAAGTTAATTTAAGTTTGGGTATATGGTAGATAAGCGTCTTTGGGCAAGATAACATATTGATTACCTGTACAGTTTTAAGTTTTGCTATTGCAAGGTGCATGTAATTCTCGTGATTTCCACATTTCAAAAGCATGGAGATATGGTGATTGTTTTTTGTTAAACAAAGAGGAAAAAGATCTCCTGATGTTTTTTCATTGGTTGACTAGTTTTAGTAACATATTGCGATTGGGTTTATCTAGTCAAACATTGCATAATCAGTCACGCTGTGCAGAAATATTTAAAAATCTATGAAAGGCATCAGTTGCTAATGTATGATATTGATTTTTATGACCTTTAAGATTGAACCAAACTATTAATTATGTATTATATTTTTTAAAACAATAAAATTTGATAATCTGTATTCAATCAAAATGCTGTTAAATATTTATTTTATCTATTAATATTTATTTTCAAAAAAACAACTATGACATTTTAGAGGTGGTTTCTTGAAGTCCGAAACAATATAGACTGAAAACTAAACTTTTCAAAAAAAATTTTCTTTCTCAGTTGATATAGAAAACTAAAGTTTATACCGGTATTAACTTTTGATTATGATCCCTTGAACTGTAACATGTTTGATCTGAGCTACTTTTCATTAGTTTTGTTTGGGGTCACAATAAATAATTTAAGTTAAAGTTCAATATCGTAAAAGTCGTAATTTAGGCATCGCTTTCTTAAATTTTTTATTTTATTATTATATTTTAAATACAATTGTTTTATTTATCGACATGTTTTAATGATAATAATTAAGTTTTTTGTATGCTTTTAAGGACCGAATCACTTCTAACTAATTAAAATATTAACCAAATACATCGGCCCTAAATTCACAATTAAAATATTATATGTATTTTATCATTTCACATAAATTATCTTTTGTCAAATTATTATTATTTGCAAATGGAGTCCAAATATTTCACTAATATTTGCAAAGAAATTATTTATTATTATATATTTTCGGTTTATTCTAAAACCTGGTCTCACTGTTGTTAGTTGAATGTTATACTAAGGTCCGGTCTTGCTACTGTCTGACGTCCAAAAAATTCTTATATCCCAGTTGACATGTTCACGTCAGAAACTGTCAAAATCATATTTCTTGACGTGCTTTTGACATGATCTGACGTAACCATGGTAACTGAGATATTTATTGTGTTCTAACATACAGTAGCAAGAAAAAGTAAATTACGACAAAGTTTTTTTGTAATAACTTATTATAAAGTCCAATATTTTATTTCTATATTTTCGAAATATATTATCATGCTTATTATTAGGCCCGACTTGGGTGGTGTTTTGATTTTTAAAAATTTGCATTTGCCCGCCAAAAATATAGGGTCTGAATTGCCCGGCAAGCAGGTATAGAAGAAGACACTTCGCGTGGAATGAAATTAATTATAAATTTGACATGATTGGAATTAAATATAATTTCGATTGTTTGTGCATGATTTAAAGTTAAAAGTGATAGGAAAAATATAGGAAGAATAAGTAAGAAACAGAAGCTGCAAATTAAAAATAAAAAGTAAACTAACAAATTTTAATTATAAAAATCAGTTGTCCATTGAAGTGGTATTCAGATTATAAATTAAGAAACAATAAAATCATAGTAAAATTTTTAAATATTACCAATTATTATTATTTAAAGACAGCGCGAAAAAATTGTATTTTAAGCCGAACGCAATTTGTTTCTATAGAAACCAAAGAAATAAATTATGGTATTGTATACAAATAAAAATTTTCTTATAAAATAAAACTGGCTTTAGATTAAAATTATATTGTAAATCAAGTCTAAGAAAAGAGTTAATTAGTTTAAATTGAAATTGTAATAATTGCAATGTTGAATTTGCTGGCAGATAAGGACTGGGCGATAAGCAGGTATCATTTAAGTTTTGATAGATATGTATTATTTGATCTTGAAATAAAATTAGTGAAATTAGTGATTTCCATGCATAAATGCAATATTTTTAAAATATTAAAATATTAATTAAAAGTTTAGTGTTACTTTTCGCTCACGACTTAGAATTTTATCGAGTGATCACTTCAATAGATAACTGCAAACGTTGCAAAAATCTATAATAATCGAGCAATATGATGTTAGGACAAAAACTAAAACTCAATTAGGGTAAATGCAATGTTGTTTAAAGAAGTTTCAAGTGCGATTGTCACTGGTAATTTTACTTTAGAAAATTTGACTCCCTGACAATTTGACTTCCGATGATTTCTGATCATAGAATCTCCTGACCATTTAAACCTTATTAGGAGGCAAACAATAATTCTAAATTTACAATCATGAATTTATTTCAGTCAATATAATATTATATAATTATTTTGAATTCCACAAAATCTATTTTTTAAACAGTAGTACTTTTACTTCTTGTAAAACCTTACATTAAAAAGTTGAATTCAGATAATCTTCGGAGTTACGAAATTGATTATATAACTATGTTAGTTGGGACCAACATATTGCTATATATTCGAATGTAATATTGGCTTTAGTTTTGAATTTTAATTTATTTTTAAGAATGCGCAGCACCGAGGTGTTTTGGGGAAATTGAAGATAAGGAGGTATGGTTCCGTGGTATTGGTAGCGAACGGTCGCGATTTTGCTTAAGTGATGAATAATAATAAAAATAAATATTAAAAAATGGAAAGTTCATGAAAGCTAAACGTATTTTTACAAAACTACGATTTAGATAATAATTGTACCAATACTACAACTACTGATAAGGTGTATTTTGTTTTAAACGTAACCACATTTCTTACAAAATTTAAATAATAGATTGATTAGGAAAAGATTAAGTATAAAGTTTAAGGGACATACAATTCGTTTACCATAGGTATGTAGAACAAAATATTAAATGTTTTTTTCCAATGCTCCAGACAAAATTCATTGTAGTAACACTGGTATAATCCTAATCTCTACCGATTTGGTTTTGTGATTACATTCAGAAATTTCACAGATGCATTGTAATTGGGCGAATATTATAATAGGAGAGAAAATCATTTTGATTTTTATATAATTTGTTATTTTTAAATTTATAACATTTTATAGGAGCAACACTTTTTTCAGCTCTACCTTAAATAGGCGTGAAATTGTCATTTCTACCACACTTAAAAGGCGCCAGTGAACTCAGCTTATATCTAACCAAATCTACCTTGAATCTAACCTAACTCAACTATAACATAACTTAACTCTAATTTAACCTAACCTTATCTAAAGCGTCATTCACTTCCAAGTAACGTATGTAGCGAGCATACAAGACATAACGTAGAAAACATAGGAAATAATTTGCCATTCACATTAACATAGAAAACATAGAAACATGAAGCATGCGCACGCATGGTTATACAACAACGGGGATGTTGCCAAGTAAAATGAACGCATCTCATTGGTGAAACATAGAAACCATAACGTAGAAGTTGAAGTTGACCGAACTTTTTGTTATGTCTCCCATGTTTTGTACGAATGTAAACGGTGGCGTTTGAAACCATGCATTTCAACTTTCCTTACGTTATGTCTCTTATGTCCGCTACGTACGTTACTTGGATGTAAATGACGCTTAACAATAACCGTATGCTTTCACCTTTTCCAGACTATACCTCTGTGCTTTTCAATTTTTCAAAAAACCTTGTTTTAAAATGTTCTAATTATGTGGTAGTAGTTTTCACCCTGACGTCAATCTGGTTTTTGTACAATAGGATTTATACAGAATGTTGTATAGGTCAGGATACGGTAAAATGTGTATTACTATTTAATGTTAATCAAGATAACCTAACAATAAATGTATTTTATGTGACATTAAAGTTAAGCTTTAAGTTAAAAAAAATAAAATAATTAAGTAGATACTAAAAAATCGATACAATAATTTAGTTATTATAAATCATTATGAAATGCAGAATATTAACTTTACCTTTCTCCTATGCAAGCATAGCAATTGTTAACCACGTATTTTTTATTTAATTTGTTTTTGATTTGTAATATCTTTTAATTTTAAATACTTAAATACTGTTAAAATATTAATTGTTTAAAATCTGAGATAGCTTGCTAAGCTGGCCTAGTAATCAGTCAGTCTCGCTCTGAATTCGAATCGGTTATCTTAGCGTTATCAATTAATCGGGCTAACTACTAGGCCAATAACCGTCTCATTATTTTAAATTTTATTAATTTTTCATAACAATAAAATTAATAGCAATAATAGTAAATAACAATGGGCGTGATTAAAGCAGATATACAATATATTTCTAATTGAGTAGAACCTAATATAATTCTATATTTTATCTATATCTACATATTACATGTGTACATAAAATTGTTATATTGCACCTTAGCCATGTATTTAGTAATGATACAATTTTTAAAAAACATGAACCCTTCAGTTATGATTTCTGTAAAAAAATATTAAAATAACGAACTAAATAACCTATTGTAAATTTCCAAATTTTTTAATTCTCATAAGTATGCAGTTCCTTACTGAGACAACTGTACTATCTTGCAACGGTTCTTCCAACATATAACAATCTGAAATAATTTTTGAAGCTTCTATTTTACTTAAGTTGTTACCCGGTCCAGTGTCTCCCAGCTCTCTACCAATAGCTTTGCCGAGAACTTCCTCAATAGCATCAAAGTCAATTCTGCCGGTAAATTTCTTAAAACCTCGATTTTTCCACATACAGTTTAAGAATTGGTTATATCTATAATTATTGATAGGAATGACATCTAAATTAGCAAGATCACTTATTGACTCCTTGTCAAGATACGGAACCACCAATAAACGTACAAAATGTCGTTCTTCGAATTCATAGTCGAAATCATACGGAAAACATTTTTGATCTTCCATTCGCAAATGTTCTACTCCCGAATAAACAGTAGCGATTTCATTCTAAAACATATAATAAAATTAAAAAGTTTTATGAAGAACATAATATTAATATAATTTTACCTGTAACAAAATACAAAATAAACAAAACGGTAGAATATGCAACATGTTAGATCTTAAGCATAACAATTTCTAAAAGATGTAAAATAATATTGCTTAATGTTGGTAAAGTTCAACTACACAAATGATAAACTTATCTTAAAATATATTGGTTTAAATATTGACATAGAAAAAAATTATTATTGTATTAACAATTATTTAGTAGTAAATTTAGCCGTTATAAGAAGCAAGAGTCATTGAATAATATGCATTAGGTTATTAATTGTTGCAATAATGAACAATATAAAATATAAGGAAAAGTGTTCTAAAATGGCTGATAATACGTAGGAATTTAAAGAGATATATCTTTGAATAAATGTAATAATTTCTTTAATAGCTATATTGAGATATCTGTAACAAGTAGCGAATACCTATTTTTGTTTTAAGTTCTACGAACCATTTCAGAGAAAATAACGTTCAAAAATTTGAATGCAACTCTTAAGCTAGTTTGGAAGCTTTCCTGCGGATAATCGAACCTGGAACCTTCCAATCCACTTGTAGACGCGTTACCATCTCATCAGCTAGAAGATCTTGAATTATTTTTTCATAAACTAGATAAATTATTGCAATTAAAAACTTTTGAAAGCCTTTTTCTCTTAAACGGTTGCTCATGGTTGCTCCAATCCCAGAGTTACACTTGAGGGATTCTCCTCGTAAGATAAAAATTTAAGTTTATTGCATAATGTAATTATGATAATTGGTTTTCTAACGCTTCACCACTTAAAAGCGCTTATTATTTAACCTTTGTTTAAATTGTTTATTTTAGGACACTTTCTTCTACATTTTAGGTAAAATAATAAAATAAGGTGATTGTATGAGTCTGAGTCTGATTTATTACGAATTTGAGGAACCTTTGGAATATTTATCAAGTGACGTCTCTCTTTATTATGTTTATTAACTTGATGGTCATTCAACTGTGGTTTTCATAAGTTTGACTATTTAAAATTTAAGTTTGTTGATATAATATAACTTTTCAGAATAGGTAAATATTATTTATTATTGTATTATGCAAAAAATAAGCAATTTTTTGATTGTTTTAGATTTATTTTGATTTTTAAATGTAAAGGATATAATAGAGGTAAAGAAAAACAAACAAGAGATTATGATATTTAATTTTAAAAAATTATAATATTTTTACGTAAATGAAGGTGTACGTACTTATATAATAATAATAATAATAATAATATGTACACAACTTATTGTATAATATTACTATTCTTTACTAGTTTTTGTAAAAATTTGTATATTAATCACTAAAATAGACATACTAATTTAACTAGATTTAATACTAACTATCTTTTAGCTAACTTAATTAGAATTTAATTTTTAATTTAATTACATTTGTTTGTACTTGGAAAACGGTACCTACTTAATATTACTTATGTATGCAACATTTTTTGACTGTTTATTAAATTTTCGAAAATGGAATTAATTTTTTAACAATGTAGTTTTGTATTTTTATTATTTTTTGGCCAGCATTATTTGCTGTTATAATTCCACAATCGTTCACAATATTTCTTGCATGAGCGGTACTAAGATGTATAGCAGGGCCAGTGGTACCTACGACATTGATAATCGCATTTTTAATTATTTTCTCTAAGACTTCGCGATTTATGTCATCATTTGCAAGTATATAATTTTCGTTTTTCCATGCACAGTATAAAAATTGTTGATATTGAACATTATTCTCCGGTACAAGACTCCGTTGAGATAGTAAATCTGCTAACGAATATTTTTCAAGATTGTTGACTATTTCTAATTTGTTGTATTCGCTGATATTGTAAACTTGATCATTTGACAAGCATGCCCTATTTGTAAGGTCAGGAATATTGGATATATCTATTGCTACAGTCCAGTAAATCAAATACTAAGGAAATTAAAAAATATTAGAAAAATAAATTACAAATACTATACTTTTTTAATTTGAAAACTGATTTAGTTATGTTTCTTAATTAATATTATTTTATTTAAAATTCAAATTTTGAATCTGCTTCATAATTTTCTGTTTAAATAATATAAAAGTTCACTAACCTGACATAAGAAAATTGTTTTTATGAAATTTACAACTTGCATGGTTAATGTTTCGTGTAGTACTAAACCGTACGATTTTGTAATTCGATTTGTTAAAACATTGTTAAACATTTCTTTGTATAGATAGATTTGTTATTAATTTAAAAAGGTTATTGCCTTGACTGATACTATTGTGAAAATATCTGTCTGCTAATGGGCATTAACATGGAAAATGTGTATTATTGATAAGAATAAAAATAAATTATTTTCAAGTTCATCTCACTAAAACTAATTATTCTTACTTATTTTAATAATTGTGCTTTCTATTATTTCTCGATAAAAATATAATATTTGCAATATTCTTAAAAATTACAATTACCTACCATTTTTTTAAAATCAACAGTAAATTATACACGGAAGAACCATAATTACAGTGAAGCAAAATGTCTGAGTTGTTTCAACAGACAATTTTGAACTTGTCCCGCTGTTTGCCCTGGTGTTATTCCAGTTAAATTTTTACAATTATTTACAGTTTCTCTTGCTTCAAGAATACTTAAATTTATAGCAGGACCCGTAGTTCCTACTTCAAGAATTATAGCTTCCCTTAAGGATCTTTCGATGGTGTCATAAATAATTTCTCCTCGCTTAGTTTGGTACTCATAGATTATCCAAGAGCAAGTCAAAAATCTATTGTAGTTTGGATTGCTTAGTACAACATAATCTCGTTTTGCAATTTCTCTAAGTGGCTTATATGTGAAATCAGTTACAACTTGAAGATCAGCGTATTCTTGGATAGTTGATTCTGAATGAGGTACGCCAGAAGGTATGCAGGATTTGATACGACTTTCAATTGATACATTCGCAGAAATTGCCAAATACAATTGCACCTAAAATACACAAAAAAGGGGTATTATTTTTTAAATAAATATTGGGTATGTATGTTGATTTAAAATATTAAGTTAAGAAAAACATACATATACATTAAATTAAATATTATGTAAACTAATTTTTTATATTTTTCAAAATATTGCTAAATTGAACCGCAATGCCACGGACATAACTTAGTGATGACCTTCATCGTATTGATACAAATAGATATATTATTTTGTATTGAAATTGCGCCGTAATTATATTCAAATAATTATTGTAGCGTAATTTAATTGTCTCATAAAATTGTCATAAATAACATTATAAAATTATTAATCCATTTTTACAATTATAATCTTCAAAATTAAGGTAAAGCTAAAGCAAAATATATTGCAAAATTCACGTGAGCTTCTGAATTTTATATCAAGTTCGCTTCAATAATTGTATTTAATTTATACAATACATTTAAAATATTTCTTGACAGTTTTTCTGTACCATTCAGATGACCTTAATCTTGGTAAAATATCAAGAACTTAAAATTAGAATATAATATACTTAATTTGGGGGACTATCGGTTTGTAAAATAATTTGAAATAAAAACGTTAATGGTTTTAAAATAATGCAAAATTACTATAATAACCGCATAAGTGCATACTTACCGAAATTAAAATAATCAACGTAAACACAGTAAATTTCATTTCCATAATTTTAATTCAATTATAATAAGTTTAGAAATAATTCACGATAATTAATTTTCGAGGTTAATTATTAGATCAATTAATAATGCGTATTATGAACTAATGCGAAACGCACTACTAGATAGCCCATTTGACTATAAATAAAAGTAACAATAATTATTACTAAATTCTTACATAATTGGAATAATTTTAACTTATTTAAGATTTGTAATTATCTAATCTTGCAGTATTTTTGTTAACTTATATGACCTGGTTAACTAAACCTAAATCTTGTTTTTACAAAATATATCTTACACCGTAATCAAATTGTTTAAATTTTAATTAAAAAATTATCAAGAGAATAAGAATTAATATAATAATTTTAAAAAATTAGTTCTATAAAAATAGAAAAAAATATCAAGTAAATAATATATAGGTAGATATGTGTATTGTGTATCTCAAATGTAAGTAACTAACGTTTTCAATTACGATTAATGCCCGGGAAAACCCACAACAAATATTCTGACCGATGAAATTGTCGGCTATCAATTTTATTGTCTGTAGTGTGGGGTAGACTTTAGTTATTTGTGCTTTTACTTAAGTCAGTATGGTAGTAAAATATCTAGTTCTACATGTACTATTGGTTGTCTATCTGTTATAACTTATAATAAATTGTTACTATATATTATTAAATTATTATTATTGGAATTCTTTCTATATGTTACAGGCAGATAAATAAAAGGTTATTTATATTATACATATTTTGCGATGTTCTGATTGTTTAGATTAGTATGAGAGCAATATAAACAACATTAGCGGAACACCATATCGACATATTAACATTCAATAGTTTGATATAACGTCTGTAGATTGTCACCTAAAATCATAAAAATTGATGTCGAATTTGTATTCATAAAGTTACTCGTACATATCACAATAATTTACTATATTTTTGAATAACTTGAGCGATGACGACAGATCGACGACAGGTAGAACTTGATAAATGAATTAAAATGGCAGAAAACGTCGCGAGGAGCTCATAAACTAGAAAACAGAATCATTGAAAAACTCGCAGACTATCAACCAAAATACTAAATACATATCCTTAGGTTTTTTAAACTTTTATTTAAAAAAATAAAAACAGTTTTCTCAGGTTTCACTATATCTACGCAACTACATATCTTTCACTCTCTTTCAGAGTCCTGAAAAGCATAGGACCACTTCTTTTTTAGAAGGGTTTTCTTGGCAGATACCTCGGTGGTTTGCCATTACCTGCCGAGGGAAGACGGTCAAAATTAAGGTTTTACTCCTCCCGGGCTCGAATCGGGAATTTCGGCTTAGCAGTCGACGCACATAAGTGCTAGGCCGTGACCGTCTTCACACATCTTTCACTAACTAAAACATAAACGGGGTTTTATAAAAATTATACTCTATTTTATTAATATAATAAATAATTCTTCTCGCATTTTATATATGATGGCCGATTTCTTCACCGTGTATATCTGTTAGATAAATAAACCAATCAGACAGCAGCAAATCAAAATCACAGGAACAATGCAAAAATATATGTGATTGTACTAACAATTCTTATCTGGAAGATATCTGGCATTGAAAAAATCGGACATTATTCGAAATAGAGAATTTGTTATAAAAATATCGATTTATAATAAATAAATAAGTTTTAGATAAATAACAAGTAGATACGACATAAATATAATACAATACAGCATATTAACTAATTTCTAAATGTGGATTCCAGCATCAATATTACAATATAAGTATATTGGGTTTGAAACGCGACATTAAAATTTAGTTATTTAATCAAAGTTAGGGCTTAATATCCTATAATACTAACCAATTATCTATTATAATTTTCTAGCTTATTAAATATACAATTTTGTAGCCTGACGGCTTTCTGCCCATGAGAATTGCCATTAACATTTATACACGATTTCATTGCCGACTCGGCCATTTTTTGAGCTAAATCGGAAAAGCTTCTATCGTTATTAATTTGGTACAACAAAAATTCGCTAAAAAATGTTTCCAATTTCTTATAGTCTATTTCACCAATATTATTTTGGAATCCTTGTTTCTTCCATGTGCAACTAAAAAATTCGTTATACTCATGATCGTCTTCTGTAGGGAAAAGTTGTGCATTCAATAATCCCATTTTAATTCTATCCAAATTTAATTCTTGCAAGCAGATTTCTTGGTCAGCGTCAAAAGGAAGTAAGTTATCAAAAGGAAGACAGTAAACAGCTACCTGCAAAAAAACACACGAATTAATTTCTGAATAAGTTAAAATTTAAAATATTTATAACTACATGTATGTACTTCTACGGTTTATGTTAGTATGTTCGTAGAATTTATTAAATAAATTAAAATTTCAGGATAAATAATATTAAAATATTAAAAAAGTTCCGGTTATTAGATACACTATCTTTGTTGTTTTCCAATTATCTGAGCAGTACAAAACAATATTTTGAAGAAAATATTTATTGATGGAACTGTGTTACACAATTGTTTTAGGTACATCATAATTTTGATTAAATGCAATGAACCTTAATATAATGTTAAGTTAATATTAATAAATAATTAAAATTTTATCGCTATTACTGAATATCATGTGCCCATTTGCCCGACGGACGCGACGCGATGTTTCAATAGATTTATAAAATTAATGTATTAGTTAAAAAAGCTCATATTGCAAAAATAGAATACAAAATCCCCACTTATATTTGGATGCAATTATTATTAATTTGTATTCCAACTATAAAAAATGTATAGACAGACATACCTTAAAAAGATTTAAAATAATTGTTAAAAAAATATAGGCCCTCATATTTGCGTATTTCAAAACTCTCGAAATCAAACTAAATTAAATTTACTATATTATTAAGTATTTATAGTGTCATAAAAGTTCAGATAACCAGATTAATCAAGAAATGAGTATAGCATGACCAGATCATTAACAAAAAATTAAAAGCACTACTTACATTATTATTATAGCAATCAATTTTTTGAAATATTTCTATACGGACCAGACCAGTATTTTGGAAAAAATTAAAAATGCATCACACACTTAAAACATGTAACTTTTTAGTTCTAAAATGTTTTAGTCCATTTTTTTGGCTATTTTAATATATTGATGGGTATGGTTAATATCCAGTCTCAGTACTTAACTACGAATCTACTGATTTTTTTTGTACATAAAACCATTGATAAAACTAAGAAACAATAGCATTAATAGTAGTGTATTATATTGGTGGTTAAAAGAAATCATTATCGAGTGCGTGCGATGTTTGAAGAAACGATTGCTGACGATCGGAATGAACGTTCATCGAAAGTTCATCTGCTTATTGTGCATTTAGCAGATTTGATAATACATTTTATTATATGTATTTTATTCAAAATTTTATTTTCTATCGAATGTTTTTTGAAATTCATGATTTTATTTCGGTTGATATTTATTTTTAAAGAAACCTCTTTTTTTAATTTAAATAAAATAAATTTAATTAGACATATTGTATTTTTTACGTTAGATGAAAGTATAGAACGAATATATTTATTTTAATTTATCTAATTTGATGAGTAATACACTAACCGGCTAATTACAAGTTTGTAATATTATGTATATTGGTGTTGAAAGGAAGTCACATCTCAATATAAAATACCTACATCAATAAAATGACTTTCAATACTAATACTTCTTTAATACTGAATTTAAAATGTAATTAGATACACGCTTTGTTTAGATACACTCAAAATTTTAGTATAACACGCTAGCTATGCATGTGAAAGAAATTGCTCGATGACTAGTAGAAATAAGTAATATTTCATTTCCAAGGCTTTTTACGATATGGAAAAGATGTCATAACTATATTCTAAATGAATGCAGTTTTATAGTAAGTACTTTGATCTTGATTGATAATTATTAATATGAATATAATTAAAACTTCCTTGTAATATAAATTTAATATATCTACTAGAGAAGAAATCACTAATTTGTCTGCTTGCCTGTCTATCTTTGCAAAGTTAAATGTACGTTTTATCTAGAAATTCTGCTGCTTATAGTTCTAATTATAAAAATATAATATTCGAACATTAGATGTGACATCAACATTACGTAACGAACGGTACCTATAGGAAAAAAAAAATTGTTTACTCTGAATTTTCTTCGCGCGCTACCTTAGAATGTTTTTCACGCCTAAACTATTGAAAATAAGTAAAATATGCTCAGCTTTTTTTATAAGAAATTTAATTTCAAAAAAACTGTTTATATCTAATTTTTTTATATATGTATCTGTTATTGCTTATTACGTATTTTGAGTGTAGGCTAGCGCGCAATAACTTTTTCATTACAGTTTTTTGTTTTTGAAAAAAAGATTCAGTCATAAAAATCGTAATTTTTTAAATTTTGCACATAATTTATTTTTATGCAAGAACTCAATTCTTTTCACAATATAAGATATCTTCAATTAATTAAAGTGCAATATAAATGCATCCGTTTGGTGTAGAATATTATTGTGATATCTTTAGAAGATTGTTTTTATATTTCTAAAATAATATTGCTAGAAATTAACCACATTGCGTTTTTTTTCTAATTATTTCTTTATAAACACCTATCAAGCAACCCTTCACCTATTTGTTGCGTTATTAAAAAATATTATTTTTTAAATACATATAAATATTATGTATTTAAAAAAAATTGCTTAAACATTGCTACAAATTTGTTTGGATTTTTGTAATACATATTACTCCATATTAACAAATGTTATTTGATAAGCCATATTATAGAAGACTTGTTATTTAACCTTGAAAATGTATATAACATAATGTATAATATCTACTACAGAGTGTTCTCGCGACTGAAATACACCTTTTGGTTGGTGATAAAAAAACACATTTTAAGAAACATTTTATGTTTAAATTTTTTTTCAATTCTTTTTAAAATAGTATGTTCAATTCTAACTTCAAATGGTCATAGAACTTTTGAGTTATGATTTAAATTAAGTAGATAATTTTTAAAAATATAAAAAAAATTTTTTTTACATGTTTCAACTCGTATAATTGGGTTAGAAAATAATTATATTATTACCCAATACCATCCCCCAATTGAGGGTTGAGGTGTCAGGTTGGTTCACTGCTACGCATAAAACACAAAACTTACCAAAAACCCTTTCTTCAGTATTGGAAGACGTCGGTAACGTTATAAAACCAATAAAATAAAACATAGAAATAATGTTATTATAAAAATCTTAAATTTATTATTTTATCAATTGAATTTTTTTTTTTTTTTAATAAATTATTTAATTTTGCTACAGCAGATGTTAAAATGCCACCAACAAAACAAACCGTTTGATTATAAATAATAAAAAAAGTTACACTTTAACCGCAAGAGTAGATAAAGTAGCATTCTAACATAGTAAGGGTAGGTAGATAAAGTATTTTATATTTTGTGCAATTAGTATTAAAATTGAAAAGTATATTTGATTTTTGTAACATGAAATCTGTCATATAATAATTTAATTAGGAACTAAGATTTTCTATATTCTTTTTCTTTAACATTTGCTATAGAAAGAACTTTAATAACAAACTACGATAAAATTTAATTATCGTCAATAAAATGGAATTTTATCGATTTCATTTAAAAATAACTATTATTTTAATTTTAGTTCTTTTTTTATTATTTATTTTTAATTAGTTTTGTATTAAAATTTTTCTATAATATTAAATTAAGGCTTACACTAATTAATAAAAATCACATTTTTTTTAAAACCTCGATATCATCTATGAATTTGATCATAAGTCCATTTTTAGTTCTCTTATTAATTAATTTATGTGTAATTTACGTAGCGTTAATTGGATGAGAATGGCACTTAAAAGAATTATTTATTTACATATTGCTTGCTTTCCAACTTTGTGTTAGAATCCAATATTTAAATTTTAAATTTTATAATATCCATAATTTCAATCACATAGTACCTTTTAGATTTCTTCTTCATAATCTACCATTCGGTTTTATATTATATAATATTTGAATAATTTCCACTTTTTTCTTAATCAAATATTTCTTATAACGCAATAACATTATTCGCTACAACAAAAAATATGACTTGCCAGTATTATCTATCCTGACCAAGTATTCCATCTACTATAAAACTTCCTGCTTTATTATCACACTACAAAATGTTGGCCGAATAAATAAAATTTAAAATTTAATATTATATAAAATATTAAATTTAATTATATTTTATAATAATAGTGATGTATTGAAATCATCATGTATATGAAATCATCAGCACCGAATTAATAACTACAACAAATAGCTAATAAGCTACAGCTTGAAACTTACTAATACCATAATTTTATTTTTATAATACGAGTACTGTTATGATGTAAATAAATTATAATTAAATTAAATGTGAACTCGTAAAAAAAACAAAACATATAATTTCTATTATCGAAAAAAAGATTATTATACAAGGTTGTGTAGCGAATTTTGAATGTTAGCAAGTGGTAGGTTGTTAATTAGCGGCGGTACTAGGTTTTATGGAAGCTTGAGCATAATCATACCTCAGTTCCGTAATTTTTTATTTTGGCGGAAAAGGCACAGGTTTTTTTTATCTTTGGTTTTAATAATAAAAATTAAAAGTGTTTTGTTACTGTACAAAATTTCTTTCTATTTGTACTAATGAGAATTTCTAGAGCTTTTTAAAAGCATTTTAGGTAAATTTTAGTTCATCTAAATACACTTTTCTTGCTATTTTAAAGTCATTGAAATGCGGGCTTGGTTAGCATACATAATCATTTTTATTGGGAAATAGTAAGTTTAACAGTAAAATTTGTATAGAATTTAAATTGAATAATAATTATCTGAATGTTAAATGTGAAAATTCGGGGCAATTACCCAGCCAGTTTGTACCCCTTTTGCGTCGGTACTGTACTTAATTGGTAATCAACTTCTTCAGAGGTGAACAATTTGGTGCCGATATTAAAATTTCGAATATAAAACCGGTCGTTATTTAAAATTTTTTCTGTGCGTTATTTTTATTGAAGATTTTGAAATCTTTTTTGATTACTTCCCAACCGTTGGAAAATTATAGTTAATAATAACTTATTTCCCAACTTGCTAAATTTAGTAACGGATCAATAAATTGCTAACTGATTGTAAATAAAAAAAATTAAAACTTCCACTAGTTCACAAATAATATATCTGCCGTTTTATAAAATATTAGCTTGAACTTGTAAATACTTTGCTCTGTTGCATCTCAGATCTCAACATTTATTTGACCCAATAAAGTGTCTTATCACATGCGTTATGTTGTCCGTTCTAAATACATCAGATCGCTTTTTAACATTTTCTGGGTACTTAAAAATTTGCGACTGGTACATAGAAACATGATTGATGAACATAAGATTCATGTTCTAAATAGAAAAACTGTCGTTAAATCTACCAGGTATATCACGATTTAATAATGAACGTTTAATGGACATTAATTAAAATTCGACTACGCTAAATTTCCAAATTCTAGTTGACCAGCTTGCAATAAAATAATTTCTTATATTTTATTAAATTAAATCAATTAAGCTATTATTTGCACTTACATACCTCTTCTGGTTGTAATCTAATCCTAATGAAACTGGTTTCCAATCTTTGATTAGAAATATTAATTACGCGAGTCAATCAAATCCTATCCTATTAATTTAGCAAAGTTAAAGTTAAATTTTCATTTAAAGTTATCTGAAAACAATCTCCCGAAAGCCACTCACTAGGGCAAAAATTGCCATGACCAGCTTTTCAGCTGCCAACTACTGTACTTCTAATCCAATCGAATCTGATCGTAACCCTCTCTACTTTTAATTTTAATTACAAAATTGAGGTGATGGTTGAAATCTACTGTGCACATTTTTTAACTGAAATATTAAACTAAAACCTCATCGAAGTCGTTCGTTCATAATATCTATCCAGCTGTTGATTTGGGATCTCAATTTGGTCGTTGAAGAAATTCTAAGAAAAACTACGTCACTTTCAAATAAAAAAAATAAAAAAATAATTTTATTGAAAATAATCAATTCTATACATAATAATATTATGTAAATAGAAAATAACAATTATTGACTCAAAATTAAATATTTATTTTAGTAGATTATTTACAAATTTAATATCTATTACTTTTAATTTTATATGTAAATAAAACTCTTGTCCCCCGGTCAAAACGGTTTTTAAAAAAATTATCATGAAAATATTGATAAAAATATTGACCGTGGAATAAGGGCTGATTATCTTTTAAAATATTAAAATTATTCTATTTCTTCTTGTTGTAATTTTTAGAGTTATATCATTATTTACGATATGGAATTAATTTTTGCTGTCACCACTAACAAAATTAAGCGTGGTACGGAAGGAATGAAGGTGATAATTTTGTTTCCACCGATAACCGAAAACAGGTTTTTTTCTTTTATGAACTATTTTTCCCCACCTTTTTCAATAAATATAATTTTCCTCAATGTCTATTGGAGCTCACGTGGTTTAAGTTTACATTGAACTATTGTCGAGTTTTCGTACGTGTGTACGAAAAGTAGGTAATTATACTTATCATTCAGTTCCAGGTATTTCCTTGAGAAATTAAAAAACTGACCCTTTAGCTTTCGCAACAGTCTTATGTTAGCTTATACGAAGATTATAAGAGTTACACATAAATATATCACAAGTATTAGGTTTTTAGGTATAAGATAAATATTTTTATCTACATTCCTTGGAGGTAAGTAGGATTCCTTCTTTTAACAAGTCTACAAATGAAAGAGGTAACTACATCCATTCGAATCTTGGGGCTACAAAATTGCTTTTAAATATTGCAACAATTTAAAGGCTAAAATATTATGATAAAATAGTATTAATTACAAATAACTAAAAATTTATTTCTTTACTTCATGTCCTATCTGAAAACATTTCGGGTCAACCTCCAGTTTCTGCTAGATATGGCCTAGGTAGTACTTTTCTAAATCTAATTCGTTTACAAAAGAAAATAAATCAATGTCTACTATTTTAATTCGTTTTCTTAGAACTGACAGTTTTTGAACACCTTCCTATCCGACATAACATTTTACATAAGCAGAATATCACTTTAATAAATATAAAAGCTATTGAAAATAATATTAGACCCAGTAATGCAAAAACGTCAACCAGGTAATATTCATACCATTCCAAGTTAATGGAATGTGCTTGCAAATGCTTAGCATCTTTATACTTTAAAACATATTCAATCCAGTAAACTGCAGTATCCAAAGGAGGAGACTGATGATTTCTAAATATTGATGAAGCTTTTTTCATATTTGTATGGTATCTACAAAGAAAGCAGTTAAACATAATTCTATAAATAATTTAAATAATTTACTTAGGGTTGGTGACTACTTCCATAATAGCATCAAACAAAGTATCTTCAAACATATCTTCCATTTTAATAGATACTGCATATCCATTTTCCACACTTCTTTGAATATTCATAAATTGATCACCAAAACATGGAACTCCCACCATAGGTACTCCAAAGTGAACAGATTCCATTGTACTTAGTATTCCTCCATGAGTTACAAAAGCTTTAATATTTGGATGAGCTAAAATTGAATTTGTAAATAAAATTGTCAATTAAAAAAATAGCGCTTACCTAATATATCGACTTGGGAAAACCACTTTGATATTTTTAAATTACTTGGCAGATCAGCTATATCTTCCGATTCAAATTTCCATAATATCTTCAATTTGAGTCTTCTAAACACATTAATAATTTGTTTAAGTTTAGCTACAGGTAAATCAGCACTCTTGAGAGTTGACCCTAAGCTAAAGTAAATAAAGCCATCTTTTGCGTTATTTAAATATTCCGTCAACTCTTGATTCAATGGTTTAGGTTTTTCAATGTGCATTCCTGCAATTTGAATCATGTTGGGCATGTATGGCCTGGGAGTTTCAATAACTGGATGTGAATTAACCAACATCAAAGTCACATTTTTAATTAAATTTTCAAGAGGAGGAGCATTTGGAAAATATTTTAACATAATATTCTGTTGATGAGGCTCGCTAACATACTTTTCTGATATTTCCATCGGAATCGAAGACAAGATATTTGTGAGACGTTGCACGAATGTCATTTTATCGGTAGTGACAACAAAACCATTTGGTACATAAGAATATGGATGTGCATTTCCTGTTATTTTATCGGTCATGAATGATGCAGAAGCTACACTAACCGCAACAACGGGTGCATTTAAATGATTAGCTATTCCCAACAATCCTTCAGACACCATGAGGTCGATAACGACTAAATCAAATTTTCTGTTTGATTTTAGAAGATTTTGAAGACCATTATTACTTAAACACAATTCCAACATAGTAGTAGTAAAATTTCTGAACGCTTCCGTTAATTCCGAAACACTTTTATTCTGAGGATTTGTCATACTAGCAACAATCGGGCCTATTAAAGCAGTATTTAAATTTATCTACGAAAGAATTAATTATAAGCATTACCGTCTTTAATTTGTAAAATTTCTTCTAGAAAAATATCTTCGTAATTTTTTACTGGTGTCTTTAATGGGAAAGGACTAACCATAGTAACTTGGTGTCCCTTGCTTGCTAGTCCTTTAAAAAGTGCTTTTCCTATTGTATGATGACTATGACTTGGCATATGAAATATTCCCAATATTTTTGCTCCTTCCACACTTGCCAAAATAATTGTTAAAATCAACACTTTAAAATCCATCTTTTTATATTATACTAGAATATTATGAAGACAGTTTCGATATATCATAGCTAAATATAGAAATAACTGTTGTTTCCAAATAGCTGTGGTTTATCATTAGTATGTTATTAGATTAGATTAAGTACTAAAATCAATCAAGTAGGTACTTACTGGTGCTTAAAATTATCTTTCAAAATTATTATAAAATAATAATTATGAGATTATAAAAATAATAATAAAATTTAATTAAATAATATACTTCTTCGCTTGATTAATTTTGCGCTAAGCGAATCCACAATAATTCGCTACGAAAGTTATTATAAATAGCATATCAAAATGACACAAGATAAGATATTTAAAAAACGTACAGACAATATTATTTCATTCAGTCAAAATATTAATTAATTAAACGAAGAAGTAACTATTTTATTTTTTTTATTTTAATTTTATTATCCATTGAAATTTCCCAGCTTTTAAACCTTATCAAAAAGAATATTGATAATAGTCGCAACAAAATTATTGCATAGAAACATATTTTATAAATTTGTAATTGCATAAAAAATAGATAAAAGTAAGATTTGCAAGTGTTCTATATTGGCATTATACATATGTTTCCCTTCAATATTTCCCAACATGACGCCTTTCAGGAAAAACTACAGATCTTTAAAAAAATTTGCCCCGGTTAGCTTTACAATTTAATTTCATTTTATTTCATTTGTATACAACATAAACTCTTAAAAATGGCAACGCTGATTTTATCCAATGCCGGCATGCACCTGATCGCCTATCGCACATTGGGGTCCCTTCAATAACGTTAAATAAAGTAATTTTACAATCCTCAACGAGGATTCCAAGCTTTATTTACCTGTAAATAAATTTCTGTTTGAAAAAGTGCACGACAGTGCATGAAAGCTTGCAATTGAAATGATTTCAATCGTTTTATTAACTTGTTATTCGTTTAAATTTATTAGATTTTTAATGTACCTCTCATTATCTTTAAACTATATTCAAAATAACAAAACCATCATAATCATTTTCATTCTTAATAATTACATAATTCGGAATAAAAATTTAGGCGCTCAAAATTTGGACTTCAGATCCATCCCCACGTTATTGGCTACAGGTCTCATTTGATCTACTAGTTGTTGCTAGGTCGACCAACTCGCGGAAACACAAAATTTACAAATACAAATTTAATTTGAAAAATTTTAAAAATGAACATTTTTCAACAAACACAACTCAACAAATTCACTCAAGCAATCCTTGTACATATAGTAAGAGAAGCGACATTTTTAATCACAATTTGAAAAAATATACGACAATATATAAGTATATCAATCGATATACATCAATCTCAATAACTGGGTATACAAACGTAAAAAAACGCACTCGTTTACCCAGTTTACCCAAAAAATGTTTAATTGCTTACCTAAACGCAAAATACATTTACATTGACCCAAGAAGAGATGAAAAGATCATGAATGATGCAACATTTCGCATGACTGAATGTAAAACGTAGGATGGTTATGTATTCCTACTAATATTTCGTACCTAGTACATAATATAATTATGTTATTAAAAGTGACATTTATAATGCCATTAAAGTATTGCGTAATTTTCTAATTAAGATTAAATTCAATACTGAAGTAAAAATTATTTTCAATCGTCCACCTTCATCAACGACCGTATGAAGTATTTTTGAAATAAGAACGACAGACACCTAAGTGAAGATATAAAAATGTATCCAGTTCCCATTTTGTAAAATTAAATTAAAACGAAATTGGAATTAATATGGACAAAACTTTAAAATAAAATTGTATTGATCTGCGAAGGATATTTTTGGAAAATTGAGAATCTCGACACATTACAGTTCAATATATTGCAATGACCCTGCTACATCCGTGCGTGCTTACCGTGCTTCCTAATGGAATCCTTGAGACCAATGCTCATAAATAAAATTGCGGCGGATACGCAAATGGACAATACCAATGTTGTTTCGTAGTTTAAAATTATTTTTTTAAATCGTTCTTGTTATGGTTCGTAGACTTGGTTTTGCTCGTTAAACGTAGGTTTTTGAATTATTTCTTCTGGTGTTAATTGGGTTTTATTTTGATTATTTTAGGTGCATTTATACTACTTATTGGTTTTCGTTCGTACATAACTTCCGACCGTTTGGTATCTTTAAAAATTTAAAAAAAATTCTTTATGTAAAGGTTTTCTTGGAAGTTCACAATATATTGTCATGTAATTTCTTAAATGTAAAGTTTGAAATTGAGCGGCAAATTAAATTTTATAGGTTTACAAAAATTTTCCGAAATTGCAATATGCGAGAACGCATAAAATAGGCTTTTTAGTATGCCAACTGTGAAGCCGTGAAGACGTATAAGGCGTTTATTGAAGTTAATAATTAAAAATTGAAAAATAAATTGTAGTTTAATTAAAAATATAAGTAAAAAGTTTAAATAATATAAAGTGATTAAAAATAAATGATTAAAATTGCATAAATGATATTTAGATATTGAAATGGTTTCCTGCATATAAAAATTGAGAAACAGGAAGTTGATGAAAAATTGATATGATTTGGATTAAGTACAAAAAAATTAAGACTAAGGTGAGAAAATTTTGGATTTAAAATTTAAATATTGGAAAGCAGGGCACATTTTGTAACTAATACGGACCCACGTGCGAAGCAACGCATGTTTATCGTTTCCATTGGATATAAATTTATTTTGAATAAAATTATAAAAGAATCCATGCTAATATGAAAAGTGTATGTTGCCGGAGAAGAGGTTGGATAATTAAAATTTGTTAAATTTCGCACCCCGGACATAGAAATATCTTAGTATAATGCGAAATCCACCTATAAATTTGGTAGAGGTTGGACGTGTTTTTTATTAATAGGAAGATTTTTTAATTTAAATTAAAATAAATTTTGATTCATAATAATAAAAGATAAAATAATGGAATATTTCTTTGCTTTTTTGTTTTTAGAAATTTCATTTTATTTTAATTTTTATCCATTGAACTTTGTCAGGTTTTTAACTTTAGGATAATATTAAATTAATCTACTGCTGCACTCGTATATAAAACTTTAATATGAGTTTTTCATTAAAACTGGAAGTATTAAAAGGTTATATTTATTTTAAATGATTATGTTTCTTTGGCAAGTAATTTTGAAATAGCCAATTGAATTAATATAACGGCTGCAACATAAAGTTATATAATTTTACCTATATTATTTATACTCTTTCTCTTCTTCCACCAACTCTCATTTACAATCCAATGAAATTTTTACACTTTTATAAATAATATTTACTTAATATCATGAGAGAGTCAAGTAACTTCTATACTTCTTACAAAAATATTGAGAAAAATTGAAACAATTCTGCGATGGGAAGCCAAAATAGCAATTATTTCTATGTTCAACGAGCTGAACCCTACATAAAGTAAACTATGATGTTCTACTAAATACATTTTCTCTGTAGTTATGTAATTGTATTGTATAATAACTTACAGTAATTATATCAAGTGCTAAATTTCATATAACTCTCGAGTAATTAACATTGCTTGGAGGATGATGATAAGAGCTTACAGTAAATTTATAATTGTATGCTAGTTTGTACTATGTACATAGTTAATACTACATACATTATGTACAATGTACTTGTACCTAACAATAAAAAATTGGAAAACGTTCTATATGTAAGGAAAACTCAGATACTAAAAGAAAAATGTACATAAACTAATTTCTTTCAATCGATGGATAGATCGATGATAGACGTTATCAAAAAAAATCAACCAATTCAAAAAAGTTTTATGTTGAAGAAAACGTTTTTGATGTTTAAGGAAGCAATATAAAAGCAAAATATTCCTTTCTTTTGAATTTTTATTTAATTTGTAAATTTGAAATGCGCAAGATCTGAAAATTAAATTTTTGATGAAGGTCGAATCGAGAAGATAATAAACGGTCCAAAATTTTGATAACTTGGAATGCACTCTTATAATAATTAGCGTAATATCACAGCAATATAAACAAAACTTCATTTATTGATAACAATTTACGTATTATATGAGAAATCGCTAATTTACAAAAATATCATTGGGATAAGAATATATTGATTAAGTTCCAGTGTAATTGCTATTTTTTTTTTCAATATATCACTGAAAAATAATTCTAAAGTAAGTTCACTTTCCTATCCATATTCCCAAAATCAGTTTATTCGGGTATTGACAAATGTAAATTATTGTTAAGTTTTCGATATCTGTTCGTTATTAAAATAATTTGAAATCATTTCAAATTTTAAGTATGCATTTGATATCACTATTGTTATGTAGGTGGCGCAATTGAAGGATGTTGCTACATCTATTGTATGATATCGTAATTATCTAACCATAAAATATTATAGGTACGCGAAGCTCTATTTAATAGTTTGGTTTGAGAAGTTCTCCATGAGATGGTATAAACATAAGAATTAATGAAATATTTTTATATCAGTGAAACTATGGTTTATCATAAAGTCTAACATAGATTTGCTTGAGACGGTCATTAATCTAGCAGTTTCTGAAAACAACTGCTAAAGTTAAGGCTGGAGATTTGCGGTGTTCCACAAAAATTCCACATCTTAAAAATTGCCGGATGAGTTAGCTTAAAATTTTGAAAAAACTTATATATTAACGTGTTTCATTTACTAAGTGCACTCATCACTAAATAATTATTTATATTTCAGTATGTTAATTTTTAAATTGATCTGTTATTTATAAATTGAATAATATTATAACTTTGAAATGCTCTTTTGACTTATCTCGCTTCAAAAGTATTAATTTTCTTGCTTTGAGTACTAGAGTTTTGAGCCCAATGTCATTTAGCAATTTATAAATCAGAAGCTTTTAAAGAATTGAATTTTAGTTATCATTATCCCATATTTGTTTGTCAATCATGAGTAGTGTTGATATATCCAGGTTTACGATATATTACTAGAACTTCAGACTTCAGACAATTCTTTATGTAGGTATATGAAAAAAAAAACGGTTTATTACCCATTAATATCAGCAACTAATTAATAATCAATACTCGTAGTGTAATACCTTATATTTTACGGATTGGTGCGATATAAGAAAGATATACGGATATTATACTGTCGTCAAAACTTCTAGAGCAGTATTTCTATATTTTTCCTCATTTGAAATTAGTTTACTTTTTGGGTATGTTATGGCATCGTCAATTCGTAAGTTAAATTAAAAAAAAGATCAGTTTGAGAAATACCACTTTTAATTTAAGCCCACTTTAGATAATATAATTAATATTGCAGTATACGTAATATACAATATACATTATGGCTCATACCTGGCGCGATTCTAAATCAGAAAATCAAGATCTATGCTTACGTTTCGAGAGGTTGTTAATTTTTTACCTTTATTACACATTGTATCATTGTATATGTACTACATAATGATATCAATGAACCAATTAAAAATATTAACATGTGCTTTTGATATAGTACGGTATGGTCCGGTGAAGCAAAACTTTCATACATTCGCAAAAATTATAAAATGATAAAAAATCAATACGTTTTTGATCATATTTTTTTGAAATTTTCTTAGACATTAGATCATATTAAATGACAATATTATGTTGTATTCCTGATGTTTCCATGTATATTTTGTAATACACAAATACATTTTCTGCCGAAAGCGATATCCTTTGCTGAAGGATCAAAAACATTGATTTTCAATATTGTTCAATTTACTTGCTCTATTTTTAATTTTTATATCATTAGATTTTACAAGTTAAAATAAATTTATATATTATATTTATACAATGTTTTTATGCCCAGCTTTCTGAAATTTGAGTATTGAACTTTGAAAACAATCTTAATAAACAAAAGTAATTAGATAATGTAAAAAAAATATTTTTTTTATTATAAAAGTTTACTGTTTAATTTTTGTAGAATTTAAAATAATTAAAAATTTTAACATACATATATTGATGTACATGTATATCAAAACAGCTGTATTTGATAAATCAAAATTTAAAGTATTAGATTACTAATTATTATTACCGATGGTTGAGTATTACCCTAAAGGGATTCACAAACTTCAAATGCACTCTGACTTGAGAAAACTATAAACTAATGCATAAACTTATGGTAGTACTAATACAATTAAGTAATACGGAACTGAGGTAAAAATCCATGATTTTTATTATTGCCTGCATATACGAGTACATAATATCATTACGTTTTTCAACATTGCAAGAGCGTTTTTAAAAGGAAAATTTATTAATTGTATGTTCTTATGACAAAGACGGTGTTTTTGTTGTAGCTTCATGTTAATATTTGGATATGTACTGTAAGAGAAGAATCTACCTTTGATAAATTAACTAAATAACTCAAAAATTACATTTTAGTATTAACTTGATTTTTATCACCCAATTAGAATATTTTTTTAAAACTGACGTGAAGTTCAATCAACTGACGATTATATATCAGCAATAATTCTACTCATGTATAAAACAATGCATAGAAATGCCAAAATAAAAACGCTCGATCGTTCTCGTGTTCATATATTCCATCAAGTTTTCTCTTTCTAAATTGCTAATAACGTATTTGTTGGAATTAATAATTATTCGAGATTGCACTTCAATAGGATTGCAATTGCACTTAACCAATAATATTTTTAATTTTTTAGTTAAAATTTTTCTTTTCCCAAAAAAGTTCAAAATAATATTTTGATGAGTGGCAGTGGTGTTGAGTGTTTGTTTACATTACCCAAATGATATAAAATAAAAGGTAAAATCAATAAAAGTGTAAACGCTGAGATTCAAAATAAAAATGACTGTAAAAATTGCATTTGAATTTTTTTTTAAGTATATTGATTTAATTTCTAAAGTAATTTTCATAAAAACAAAAGAACCTGAAATTTTGATAAAAATATGAAACCAATCCGATTTGAACTTAGTGTAGCGAATTTAGGATAGTTTTTTCAGATACCAACGTTAGTTTCCGAGTTATAATCCACGCTAATGACTAAACGTCATCATTCATTACTAATTAAAAATATAAATTTATTAACTTTATTTAATTATATTATAACAATGTCATTAATTTAACGTAAAACGATTTTGTAATTTTTATAAAATGAAACTAGTAGGTATATATATATTTATTACGTAATTAAGCAAATTTATTTTAAGCATTTTGTTTTTGATGTTATTTACTGAAGCGTCGCTATCACCCTTATTTAATTATATGTTTATATCAAGTTAATTACATTTTTAAATAAAATACAATATTTAATAGGATTTATTTTAAAATTTGTTTAAATATACATAAAATATTTATCTGAAGTTTACAATTTTGGAAAGCACTGTCCAAAAAAATTTTAAATTTCAACTGTTAGTTTAGGCACAATATTTGAACAGTACTTTATATAACTGCTGTATAAAAACAAATAAATATAAAGTTGGTGGAAGGAATATCGATTTCAACACCAAAATTGTTACCCTCGAAAATTGTAATTTTATATTTTGTTTATACTACATTCGTTTGCTGTATTGCGACGACATATCTGCATATCTAATAAAAATCAAAAGGAGAAAATAAAGATATAAAAAAATGTACTTTATATTTGAATGTAAAGATTTAACATTTTATAAGTAATTTTTGCTTCTATATTTAGAATAAGTGTATTGAAATCAAACTTTTCCCTACTGCTTATATTTCCATCTAATAATCACGGATCTATAATTAAAAAAGAACATTAAAATTTTATAATTGGAAATTATATTTTAGTTAAATTTAACAGTAATTGCAATCCGGTGAGTAAAAATAGATATTATAAATTTCTAATTGCACTAATTTATTTAATCTAAAAAAAAAATAAAAAAAAGATCCTCTATTAAGGTTCATCAAATAAATGAAGTCAAATATGAAAATGGAAATTTAAGTAAATAGAGAAATAAAGTTAAGAAATAAACTTGAATATTAAATGTTGAGATTAATATTTTATTAACTTGCTAAGTTACATTACGTGTCATGTTTCTTCATTTTTATTATAATTTTAAACATAAGTTATTTGCGGGTATTTGTTTAATTTGGAACGTTTATTTTTTCTAATGGATTATTTTTGGTGTAACAGCTGCATATTGTATGTACATGTTTTAAATCACCTAATGTAATTTCAAGTTTGTGATTTGAGAGAATTAGTTCGAATATTTAATAATTTAATAAAAAATGTAATATGGAAAAGGTAGCTATAATAAGAGTTCGTTCCGAGAGTTAATGCCGGACGGCCGTGATTTTTGTTGTTCATTAAATAGTTTTGGTTTTAAATGAAAAAAAAATTGAAAAAGTGAATAACTAATGGTGATGGAATTGGATACCAATTAAAATTAAAATTTACATATTGAGAAATTTTAATAGTTTAATTTAATTAATTAAACTGAATTATTAAAAAGTTTATGTATAGAGAAAACGATAGTGTTTCAAATTAATCCCTGCGAGCTAATGTGTGCCTAAAGGTAGGTAATTTCTTCGAAGTAATCTCGAAACCGGTAACGCAATAAAGCCTCGTATTCGTTGTGCTTGGCTTGCCATCTGCAGGTATGTTTCCAAGTTGAATGAACTGCTTTTATAGTAGCCTAACGTTATGGTTTGGATATGTATCTTGGAAGGAGTACCTAGTAAAGTACAGTTGCGCTCAAAAGTAAGTTGGCAAACAGTTTTTTCTACAAGAACTTTTTTATATTTCAACATTTTTCTTTCATTTTTGTAATATTATTTTTTAAATGCTTTTAAATTAAAAGGTATAACTCTAACTTTCTATATAATGAAAGAAAAATGTTCAAATTTGAAAAAGTTCTTTTAAAAAAAACTGTTTGCCAACTTACTTTTGAGCGCTACTGTATCTAGAAAATTCAGTTTTTTGACTTTTCGAAATAGAAAATTAATAATAGAAAAATAAATAACACACAATATTTTGCGCGTGTAGTTTTGTTTTAAATTATATGATGGGTTATTTGCTGCCATTTTATTTTTTTGTGACTGTGTGCGGTAATGTAGGTATAAAGTTGTTTTTTGTTACAACCTTTCCTTTTGTAGAATATGCCAAAGAAGATTTTTTGTTGAAAGTAGTAATTAAGACTGAAATTAAATTAATTTGAGAAAAACTCCTGTTTTCTTTCGCCGTTAAAAAAATAACAACTACAGGTTGCCAAGAAAGTAATTTCGGTTTTGTACTGTGAAATAAAACTAATTTTTTTTATACAAAGAATATACTTTAATAAATTATTATACGTATATGTTCCATTTTGTTCGATCACCTTTTGCCATCTTTCTGTCAACTTCATAATTCCACGCTCATAGAACTTCTGGTCCTTAACAGCAAAAAACGTAACCAAGTGTGATTTCAGGTCATCATCATTAGTGAAAGTTTTGCCATTCAAAAAGTTTTGCAAACTTCGAAATAAATGGTAGTAAGATGGTGCCAGATCAGGGCTATATGGGGGATGCGGCATCACTTCCCAACCAAGCTCCAATAATTTCCCACGAGAACAAAGATTCGTGATGCCTTGCATCATGATGGAGCACAATTCTTTTGCGATTTACCATTCCTGCCGGTTTTTGTTTCATGCCTTCGACCAGTTTTATCAGTTGTTGACAATAAACATCGGAATTGATGGTTTGGTTCCTTGGAAGCATCTCTAAATACACAACACCTTTGTAGTTCCAGCAAACTGACAGCATAATCTTTTTTTTTATGTAATTTTATGGTTTGTGCTGGTTCATCACGCTTGAACCATGATCGTTTTCGGATGGTGTTACTGTAAACGACCCATTTTTCATCACCAGTAATGATTCGTTTCAAAAAGGGGTCGAGTTCTTTGCGCTTAAGATGCATATCGTAAATATTGAACATGGAGTTGGCAACATCTCATGATGGTAACGCTGCAATTTTTTGAGGATACCAATTCTTAAAGTTATCTTATGCTGTGTACTTTGTATTGTAAAATTTTTATAATTTAAATATGTAAATTTTTTGTACTAAATCAACAACTGATAAAATATCTAGTAAAAAAAGATTCTATATTTTGACGTTCTGGATAATTTTCAAAATTTGTCTTGAAGCAGTTCTAACCTGACGACGACGTAGAGAAGTTACGACCTTTTCTCTGATGCCAAACTGAAGGATTTGAACAAAAAGATATTTATTTTCGAATTATTTTTCTCTTTTCTGTGACGGGATAATTAGTTTAATTAATTTGTGTAATATATTATGTAATATAAATTAGAAAAAGATTTTAAAAAATGGTAAATTATCCAGGCTTTTATAAAAATAATTTTAGTTTTGAAATAAATATTAAATTTTATACTTAATTTAGAGTTCAGTCAATAATTTCACTTTTCAAGCAAATAAGGGCAAAGATGAGATACTTCCAATTTGTGGATAATGTGGGTTACCGATTGGAGATTCTCAGCTTGATTGCTTCCGATTGGATTCTGTTCGCTTTACTAATACAAACATTCTCATTATTATAGTATTACTGCATTCTACGATCTTCTACCTGCATAAATTGAACATAAAAATGTATTTCCTTATTTAGAAATACCGCATTATCATTAAAGTTTCCTACTTCGTTAATTTTTAGACGGAAGAAAGTTTACTAAAGTCAACGGAATAAAAAACTTGAATGATTTTTCTCATTAAAAATTATATGAAAAGATATTTAATTAAAAGTTTATTAGTAAAAGTTCTGACCTGCTAGATAATTCACTTTGTGAAAATAAATAATTCATAAAACGGTTAAGTCTGTAAGAGTTGGTGCGGAGCAGCTTCTGCAGTTAAGTTGTAGACTTTTAACTGGCCATCTATAAGTTTCAGATTCCCAACCAAATTCTGATCATATCAAGCCTTTGCCTCATATAATTTAATAAGCTTTGTACGATAAACTAGTTTTTCATTTATTCAGCAATACTTGAGCTTTTTATCATTTCAATTTAAATATTTTTATAGTTGAATTTATGTTTTGCTAATAATATTTTAATACGTGTGTAGCTGTATCAATATTAACCTAAACCAATTTACCAGAACTGTCACATAATGCCATACATAAAGCTGTTTTATATGCGCTACAGATAAGCTTGGTACTATAAAATGATGGGTTTGCTTTAGTAATGGGTTTTGTTTCAATTTTGCGGTTTTTATGTTAAAAGTATTCATAAAGAAGGAAAATACAATCTTACTTACCTTTCTTATTACATATTATTTGTTTCTATCAGTAGAGAAATTATTGAACCTGGGCATTATACTATACATAATATAGATTACTTACATACAATCTGCTGCCACCTACATGAAACAATAACGTGATTTAGACTCGTGCAGCAAATTTTGAGAAAATCGGAATTTACTGATATCTAAGCAATCAATAACAATTCAGCTTTAGAAACATCAAATAAAAACCACGCACTTTTATCACTCTAAGCCGGTGGCGGACGTAGTATATTTAGTGCATATATTAATCAGAAATACTTGCGGTATTTCTCTTGGCAATTGGAATTCGGGTGTGCGGTAGTTGGAGTGACAGAAAGAATCTAGAGCTTATACTTACGTCTCCACTTGTATCGTGCTTTGTGTTTCATTTTCTTGTACTCTTGAACGCTACTACTTTTCAAATAAAAAATAAACGTTTTCTCATTCTTAACTTAATATTTTCGCTGGTTTAAATTCGTTCTTTCAAGAATGCACAAATTGAATAAGAAAACAAATATTTGAAAAATTACTCTTAGAGAACTTTCGATCAATTAACCATAAAAAATGTACGAATAATTTATACAAATTTTATCCAGAAGTTTTGTTTAAGATAGGAAAACTTTGCTCCTGCGTTCTATTGTCTGTTTCCAGTCAAATTCCTTTATATAAAGTTCGACGTGTCTTACATTTCTAAAGCAAACACGATTCATGATACAAAGCTCATTTCCCATTGCATTACATGCTCTTCCTGAAGCCTTACGTTTTATTTTAAGATATTTTAACACTTATATTTTAAACCTCTCATAAATTAAAATATTTTGCATGCCATTGTACAATCCATTACGTATTATAAGCTTCGGCATAAATTTAAATATTGTTTCTTAAAATATGTACGAAATTTTCTTCTCAAGTGGTTTTGCTCATTCTTATTTTCAAATTTAGATTATTAAATAAAATAAATTACATTCAAGTATCAGTAGTGACATACTACTCTTTGATAATAGATGAATTTTGTACAGCAACTTAGAATTATTGTATTCTAAAACACATTTATGTGGTTTAATATGAGGAAGTTAACTACTGAGATCAAGTTATATTTTGTAAACAAACAAATTTGTTCTAAACAATTTTATTTAAATGTTATAAATTATTATTAGTTGCTAGTTAAACTTTGTTGTAGTACATTTGCGCAATAAAACCGCCCCTGAAATAAATAAATTATTTTTCATAAATATTGCACCAGTAAACTGTTTTGTATGCATTATAGACTTAGTGAACTACTGCAGATAGTACTGATTCCATCAGTCCAGAAATCCCTAAAGTGTTGAAAATTGTAATTTCCTCTTTTACGTTGAAATAGAAAAGTTACAAACACTTAACTATGTTATTTCCTTAATACTTACAACATATTTATGATGTTTTCGAGTTTATTAAATTATAATCTATTGCTCAGTAGAAAATTGGTCGTTCAGCCTATATTATTGGTTATTTTATTATCTTACATTATTTGTAACATGTAAACTTAAATCGCAAAAAATTATGGTAAAGGAATTGCAATAATTGGAAACAAAAAGCGGATTTGGTGTACAAGTTTTGGTTCGCGGTTAGAAAAAGAAGTTACCACAGTATGGTGAAAATAGTGTGCTTTTTATTTGTTTTAGTTTGTAGTGAAAATTTTAATTATTTGAAAAAAAACTAACTAACTTATTCTTTAAATTGTTCTTTAGGGATCAAACGAAACCAACTTTTTACTAACGGAAATTTTCATAACCTCGTAACTGAAATTTGTTTAAACCAAAGAATAGCATCATCTAATCTTTTTCAAAGGCGATATAAATTATTGTATTATGACAAAACTCTAAAATATATTATATTAATATTTTTTACATTCAAAGTGGTTGTTTTCTCTAGATGAGCAATCATTTTTTTTAACAACCACTATCAATTTGTCCACATCGACGAAATATACTTCCGCACCTAAACCAATATAATTTATATGAGCTTGAGATCTTAACAACGGATATATAATTTCTTATCTTATTTACGATGAATTGTATCATTATCAATTTACCGAAACGACGCGACGCGACGGCAAAGTTGTTAATATTAAAGTTTTAAATTGTATGAATACTTCTGGTTTTTGGGGCTATGGGGTATTCCATGCCACATTAACAGCTTTATTCGTTTATATAATATTTGACTTGCTTACTTTTGGACGCAATTTTAGTTCAAAGAGTTTTTGAATTTTTAAAAAGAAAAAATATTACTAGAAGTTTTAAAAACTTAATTTTTTCTTTCATTTTCTAATTCTTGATCTTAACAATAAATCTTTTATTTGGTTTACACCTTATATTATAATGAAAGCGTATCCCTTGCTAACCAATATCAGCTCACCATTCTAATTCGTAACTATAAAATCTCTGTTTGGTCAGAATTATACTCTACTAAAGTAATGTAACTTTTCCTTACTCGGGTAATTTTTATAATACAAAAATAAAACCTACTCTTCGTGTGGAAAAATGAAATTATGCTTCTTATTGTATAATTTACATTATTATGTATAGTGTACAACATTGATAAGTGTTGCGTTGGATTATTGAAATATAAATCAACTATTTACATAAGGTACTACCTATATTTTAAAATAGAAGGCAATATTGATTTTTGTTAAAATGGCTACTGTAATTTCATGATTATTTAACTTCTGTAAAAGGGAATGCATTATTTTTCTGTACAAAAAGTATCTTTACAGTTTAACTCTAAAATAAAATTAGGGGTACAAATAATTAAACATTAAGAATTTAGCATTGCTATCCCTATGGTGCGTGAAGCGTAAACCCATTCTATGTATACTTGGTATATGCACGAAGCACGATAAACATGTACATATTATGTGTGTTAAAGAGAATTTTTGGTTAGAGCAAAATTTTTATAATAACTCCTTGTTGCTGATACACAATTCAGTGTGAATGACATTAAAGGTAAAACTTAAAATAAAATTAATACTACTATGTAGGCAGCAGTGGCGGCTTGTGAGAAAATTAGGTGGTGAGATTTGCGTTTGAAACCAAGGGATTTGGAATTTAAAAAAATATTAATTATCCTTCTTTAGCCTAATTAGCCTCCTCTGTCCACCCCGACAAGCCGTCACTGGTAAACATATGTATCGATAGTTATTTTTATAAAAAGGCGGGAAATTGCAATAGTGTAATAATTTATTCAAATGTTGAAGTTAAATTTTATAAAATATTTAAAATAATACTAGTTAAATAAACGTAATAAAACAATAATGTTTTTAATATTTCGCAGATTTTTCATCTGCTATTTTCGGATATTTTCTGACGAAGCAGATGAAAAATCTGCGAATATTAAAAACATTATTGTTTTATTAAGTTTAATTAATTAGTATTATTTTAAATATTTTATAATTTTCTCACTAGTTAATAATTTTCAAGTTTATTAAATTTTATAAATATATAATAAAATATGTTTATCCTCGAACAGTCATTGTATGTATAGGGTTATATTTGTGTATTTAAAAATATAAAATAAACATTTAAAACGCATAAAGGATAATTTTGAAAATTTTCGCGTTAGCTTGTGTAAATGGTCTTTTAGTAGACGGTCCCCATTATTTTTGAGTAACTTTCAACTGAAAGCAACTATTATAATGTTCTACAGAATTTTTGGTTTATTTTTGTCATATTTTTCCAAATTCAATTTGTCGAGTATTATTCTCAAGTCATGTCAAAGCAAGGCTGTCTAATTTAATAGATTTTTCTGTTACATAGATGTGTTCTATACTTACCAAACTTTCTCTTTCGAATTTACTGATATTTACATTGCGCTTGAAAAAACTGCTTAGTACTAAATCCCATTAGACATATTGCTTTGCAATGTCGTAAGAACGTTATGAAATTGAAAGAAAAATTTAAGATTCGTTTCAGCAATTAATATAAAAATTTTCAGAAGTGCTATACACGGCATTTAATAAAATGATAACAGCTCTATTAATAGGGCTAGAGTTTAACTAAAGCTTGCCAAAATAATGCATTTTTTCATATAACTGGAACTAACACATTTTAATTTAGTAAAGAATTCATGTTAATATCTTTTGTGCGTGATCATGTTGTAAACTTTATATAAAACGCAACATTTTATTTATATTTAACACTGGTTACGTGATCCTATTGTACAATCATGATCAAATTTATATTATTTAGAAAATAATACCCTATGCTAAAAACTTTATAAAATAATAATATATAAATACAATATAATGAAAATCGGTCATTTGTATTACTTATATATTTTATTATAATATTATGTTCATTATGTATTTATTTTAAGTTAATGTTTTTTGTCATAACAAAGAAATTATTTCTCTTTACCATTTAAATAAATCCTGTAAATTAAGAGCTAACAATTATTAGTAAAAGTATACACATAATCAAATCATAAAATATCCAATTATATTAAGGTCTAAAAATAACTCTAAAAACTTTAATTTTTCCTGCATGTTAACCTAGGTTAATTAAAAATTAGTTAATACTTACTTAATTAAACTTTTTTTGTTTAATGATGTGTCGAAATATTTTACATTAAACTGGTTTTAGCTCTACAATTGTATGCCATAATGTCCTACTAGCTTGATGATGGCCTTCTATATTAAAAATTGATGGGCATGTATCCTCTACTAAGAGTAAACATGATATTGGTGAACTTTGTACCATTGGGTTTAATCTTCCACTTTTTTTATCAATTGTTTCACTCCTTGGAGGTGTTCTTGAAGATATCTAAAGGCAACATTTGGATCTTAATGGCAGGCTACTAACGCAGTATCATCAGCATAAGTGGCGAGTTTAATATAGAAGTTAGTTGGCAGGTCAGAAGTATACAGAAGATAAAACAGTGTACCAAACACGCCACCATGTGAAACTTGAGATTATAGAAAACAGTGTTAAATAAAACATGGCAATAAGAATGAAGTAAGGTGGTCTTAATTTTGTAGATCAAACTTGCATGCCATATTTTGTAAAATCGCTGAGAAATGTTCAAGAAGGTTGCGGTGCAATACTTCTTATGTTCGATATCTTTTCTAATCGTCTTGATAATTATTCTATATATCTGATCTATTGTGGAATGGTTCTGTCGGAATCAAAATTGCTTTTCTTTGAGAACTAGTTTAAATCTTGCTATATGTACAAAGAAACTCTCAAACACTTTAGATAGAACAAGCAGGACGATAAGAATCTACCATAGTTTTCTTAGTTTTTTTTTTAAATAAGATTTTTTAAATAAGATATGTTTGAGGCAATATCTAAACTCATTAGCCATGGGGTAGCATTTCATATTGTTTTTTAATTGCACTGTTTAACTGTTCCATCGTTTCATGCACATGTTCGCCTAATTTTAAAAGGATTTTCAAATTAAATTTTTTGGTAAGTTTTTGCAGAATGAATCCCAATTAGTATTTTGATTTTGATATAAATAACAAAGTTGCAGCAACATTTTGTTTGGTTAGTATATTTTATTGCTTAATTAATTTTTGTTGTCAATAATCATTTTTAATAGTAAGAGTATAAAATAAAAAATTCAAATAATTATTATAAAAATTGTATTTCATTAATTATTTCATAATTACTCAAATTTAATAATGTAACAATAAGTACCACTAACAGTGCTATGATCCTGCAATTAAAGCACTTCAATTAAATTCTCGAGTAGCTAATTTTGGCCTTCCCTTGAACACTTTTCTCCTATAGGTATTTGATTAGCTGCTGGAGGAGGTTTAACATATTTTAAGAATATAGCCAAGTCTACGTATTATATGCTTGCATTTATTATATTTCTTAAAAAAACCTGGACAAGTGCAGTGACCATGCATCCAGTTTTCTGTTTGTTTTGAGAGATTCACAAACCACACTATGAATGCTCTTCGTTTGTAAGCTGTAACAGTAGGTTCTTCATTGGATGGACAAAAATATTGAATCCTTTAGCGCCAGTGTTTCCCAAATAGTGGTCCGCCGACCCCCAGGGATCCGCAACATGTTTTATTTTTCTATATTTGTAACGAAACTGTTTCGGAAATGATTCTGAGGGTTCCCATGATACTAGTGTCTAATTTTGGGGGTCCGCAATTTCGATACATTTGGGAAACACTGCTTTAGCCTATTGTAACAATTCGTTGATTGCTGTAATTCAACTATTGTCGCTGTCTTGAATACGTATACGAAAACGTATCTTCAATGCATTGTTTGTGGAAATAGTATGATGCGCAATACCTTCATACCAATTTTGATGGGAGCATATTAATTTTACCACTTAGAATTTTCTTCAAATACAGCCCATTTATTTAAAATACTGACAGATTTTATACTAACCATTTATTTAAATTGTTGACCATTTATTTAAAATACTCACAAAAAACATTTGAAAATCTTGGCCCAATAAATACAAGCTCTTTTAAATTGTATAAAATTAATAATTAAGAATTCCTAAAGCGCCTACTGGAATAATATATATAAAAGTCTAACAAAAAATTATTGGTTTATTATTCTCACCCGTTTGCTTGATGATAACTTTCACTGTGTATTAGGAGTATTACGTAGCAGATATATTGACGAATATTTTTAGGGCCTCTTTATCAATCATCAAACTACGACTTCAAAACAGGTTTTTCTATTTTAAAAAGAACTCAATTCAAATTATTTAAATATTAGATATGTTATTCAAAATTTTATGATCCTAATCTGCGAATTGCTCTTCATCACGCTTCTTCATACATTCAACATCGCAATGAATTTATTAATAATTACGATACGTCAATGAAATCATTAAAATCGATTAATCTCTTTTTAAAACAAAAATTTAAAACAAAGTTAAAAATTAAACTTGCGTTTAAAGTGTCACTTGTTCTACTATTTTAAGTCGCTCAAAGCGCACTTCAACATTCGCTATAAAAAAACATGGGATTATTTTTTTATTAATTTTTGAATATAGTAAACAAATTATTTATAGGGATTCCTCCTCGAAGTTACCCTATTACGTAATTTAATCTAAAACATTACTAGAACTTATATTATGTGCAATATTTATTTACTTATAATATGTTCAATAATAAAGAGCGCACGTTAAAAAATAAAGGTCAAAAAGTGACACGTCAATGTAGGACACATTGTCAACAAAAAATAAATAAATAAAGTTAAAGGTAGAGATTAGTGGACAAATGCTTTTGTATTGGGATTGCTGAAACCTGATATATTCTATATTATAAACAAGAATATTCTTAAATATATTTTGAATAACAAAAATACCTTTTTTTTTAATTTAAAATTTATCAGCAAAGAGCAAAAATTATGAAAATTAAGAGAATTAAGACACAGAGAGGAAAGAAAAGCACCAGAAAGAGTAAAATTAATCAAAAGAAAGACGAAAGTTAATTAAAATTTATGAGTAAAGAAGTTAAATAATTTAAAATAAAGAAAATTAAATTAAATAAAGAGGCAAGAGATGAAAATGAAAACATTAAGAGGGCAAGACAAGTCAAGGAAAAACTACAAATTAAAGCCAATAAGGTAGTCAACTATAAAATTAACGTAGTTAACTACGATTAAAAATCTAGTAAATAAATGAATATAATAGTCAGTGTACTTATAAAATTCGAAGAAGAAATAACAAAATTTGCTCTCAAACAAAGTGTCAGCCAAAGACCATAAGTGATTCATCGAGTCCTCGATGATAAAAGAACGAATGAAATGCCACGTCCAGGTTCCAATGTTGAGTTAATACTATGTAATCCAAATACAGGTACCTAGCCATGTTCGCGACAGCAAACGAACTAATAGCAATTAGTCTAGCCTCTAGCTGATATACCGCGATGTAAATACATAGATATTGTATTTTATCAAGTAAAATTGAAATATTTAATTGAAGTATTCATAATAAAGATATATTGCCTATCTGCATGCATCAGGCCCTCGGGTAGGATTACAAATGACCGAAATACTTACCTTCTCTTTAAAGGCAAAGATTGAATTTTAACTTTTTGTAAGCTTAATCTTCTTTCTTTAAAAATTAAAAATATCAATTGTAGATAATAATATGGTATACTCCAAATTGATTCTGAAACCGATGTTTGCTGTAAAAACGGAAACTAGTCGAAATGTTATCAATCTTGGTCTGGAAACCTAAGAGAAATATTTAAATATTGGATAAAAATTGTCTCGATAAATTCGAACGCATTGAATTGAATTATTGGAATATAAAATGACTCACTCTGTAGCAGACGTGTAAAGTAACCTTTGACTTTATAAGTCAGATCAAAGGTCAAATGATAAAAGTTATCTAAGTACGTATAACGCCTACCTACCTTATCATCTTTGGTTAATAGCACGCCCATACACGAGCAAGGCTTTTTAGCGGATCTGATCCGCGGAAGACCTTCTGATATGAATTAATATTAAAAAATATTCTTGAATATTTTACCGTATTTCGTTTAGTCTCCTCATCTACATATTACTAAGTACTTTTACACACTTTACTTACTTATTACTAATATTTAGAAATATTTTAAATTCTGCAGAATACCTAAAAGACGCAAGAAAGTAACTTACTAACTTTTTTTTTAAAGTTCCTCAAATTTAACCAATAAAATCTGAATTTCACAGAAAAGCGTCCTTTGTAAATGTAAATAATTGATTGTCACGTAATAAAATTAGGAGGAAAATTACAAAGGTTATCCGTTATAGTATAGTCCTACCCTTCCCTAAGCATCATTTTTGGATCCTCACCAGTAACTTCTGCAACTATAATACGGTTTATGTATAATATAAGATACAGATAGGTACTTGTTGGCACGATTGTAAAATTTACATTGTAGGATTGCAGTTACTACTTGTAGATAGTTGTTATCGTCAAATTTTAATATAGTTGTTTCACTATTGACTTTAAATATAAATATTTTTAATAAAAATGAAGTGAAATAGATATCTTAAAGGAAAAGAAAATTATTATCCGATTTAACTTGAACTTTATCGATAATTTTTCTTGTGTTGACTACGATTTCTTGGTTATACAACAACGTTGAGGTAAATACAATTAGATTGTTTAAACCCCAGTGTAGCTGTTTACGGAATTTTATTGTAAGAATCTCAATGAAATGCGAAACTCAAACTTGGAATCTTGACTCTGTACCGAATCAGCGGTCACCACAAGATAATGTAGTGGTCTACTTCGAAATAACGATAATATCGATTGCAGGGTATTATTTTTATAGATAAAAATATGGTGAAAGTATAACATGTAAAAGGGTAAACAGAGTGCGATAATTTAACTGCAGTTAATAATTTTGAAAATAAATGGAAGAGATAGTAAATTGAATAACAAGGTTTCAGCGAGATATTATATAGATTAAAAATAATTTAAAAATCGATAACACAACACTAATACATCACATCCTAATCACCGTGATTATTATAAATAATAATGTACTAAAAATTACATTCGCTTGGAGTAAACACTGTAATAGTAATAGTAAAATGATTAGACAAATTAATTCATGCTCTTGTTAGAGTAATAGCAGTAATACGAAAATTAGTAGCATAACCCAAAAAACCTTAAACTGCTTAAACGTCGTTTATAAACAAAAAAAGTTTTCGTAAACTTGTGTCAATGACAGTCCAATAACCATCTAAAGGGGCGCAGGCGTCCATGCGCAGCGTCCTAGTTCGAAAGCGCAGCGCCAGTGCAGCATCGCGACGGCAGCATATAATGTCCAGAACATCATTTTACCGTTACTAATAACTACAATTGTAACCGGCAGTTATAGTGTATAAAATATGTTAGTAAAATTAACGTTTTTCTAATAATTACAAAAATGTCGCTTATCACCTTCACAAATGGTGCGTTAAATTCTAACCAAGAGCGGTGGTAATAAAATCCATAATTTAATACATTATATGAGTATCGCAAGGTTTGGAACCTAATATTAAGGAGTTCTAAAATATTATTTATACTTTACTTTGAACCGTTGTCTTTAAGAAAATGTAATAATTAAATTTAGTGCAAAGGAAACTTGACAGTGAAAACAAAATTGTGCTAATACAGCGAAAACACTTCCGAGTTCGTTTTTTGTAAAGATTTCTATACTAATTTCCAAAGTTTATGATGTGCTGTGCGAATAACTTTTTATTTTTAAGTTTATGCGATAGAAACAAGATTTGTTACTGCAATAGAAAATATTTAATACTGGAGAGCAGAAAAAAGTTGGCATCTATTCTCTAATAAAAGTTGTTGCGACATTGTATAGGTAAAACCATAAACTATTCAATATTAAATTCTTTGGACATTATTTAATTCTGTTGAAGGCCGAATAATGATTATATTATTATTTAATTGATCGCAGTAATTAAAGATTTCCAGTGTAATAAATAAAACACAAACATGCAAGATATACATAAATGTAATTAGAACTGAATATGAAATTACTTCGGGGTCAACGAAATTTACTGTTTTAATGCTAGCAAATCAAGATGCGAATTATTATCGGCACTGTATTTGCTCTTTTGGGGCTGTGCTCTAGCTTCCTACTAGACGGATCGACTAACTCGTATTCACAATTTCGAAAATGGGGAGGAGGTACGAACGGAAGCCTCGAATTTGAATTTAAAACAGATCAGCCAAATGGGCTATTATTATATACGGACGATGGCGGTACTTATGATTTTTTTGAAATTAAATTAGTAGAAGGGGCTCTTAGATTAAGATTTAATCTCGGTGGTGGTGCTCAAATTATAACTGTTGGTAGAGACCTTAACGACGGCCATTGGCATAAGGTGCACGTGCAACGACACGAAGATCGCACCGTACTCACCGTAGACGGGGTCTCACAAATGCGAACATCGCGAGGAAAGGAGTTCAACTTTGGACGATTTTCAACTAATTCTGATGTATTTGTTGGCGGTATGCCCACATGGTATAACAATAAATTAACTCTACTTGCACTCCCTAGTGTAATTTTCGAACCGCGCTTTGTTGGAGCTGTACGAAATCTCATATATCCTGATATAGAAGGCGGATCTCCAAGAAGGCAAGAAACTAGACCGAAAGATCATAGGGTAAGATATTAATTAGCAACAATTTTAGGGTTTTCACTTTGTATGTGCATGTTAACAAAATATAATCTTTCATTTTGATGATTGAGTGTTAAATTGTTCGAGCAAAATATTTCATTACCTGCTTAAAATTTTGATATATTATTAGACAGTTAAATTAGAAATTTACCGCAACAAAACATATTTGAAAGCTAAATATTATACTTGATTAATAAAATTAATTTGAATTGCCCATTTAAAAATTGCATGTTTCGTTATTTTTCTACTAAATATTTTCACTTCTACATTTGCACTGATTTTGATAATTGTTTTAAGAAATACGAAAAGGGGAAAAGAAAATGAATTATGATAATAAAGAGATTCTTATCAATATTTATTCATTTTTACTTAAAAATATTTGGATAACTTTTAAGTTAGGCAAAGCCGCACCGAATGTCGCCCACTCATAAACTTTGAAAAATTGTTTGAAGAGGACGTTTTATAAATTTAGCGTATGCTAAAATGTAATTTAAAAAACAGCAATAGTTGTCAAGTTGGGTTTTTTGAGAAAGCTAGTAAACCTGAATACAGAAAAATATTGCTACAGAACAAAGCACAAGATGTTATACTATATTAAATACGATGAAGTTTTTCTTTGTCGCCAATAAACATTTTTTTCTAAAAGATACGGGTATCAAATAAATTAAATTACAAAAAGACTTGGGAAATTAATTAACTTCGTATTCTGTTTTCAAAAACTTCTTTTTTCGATTTGATATAACCAGGCTATATTGGGATATACTGTGAAATTTCTTAGTTTCCTTTAAAGAAGAAAAAGCTTTTAAATACTATTTACGGATTGTTAAACCAGAGAAAAATTATAAATATTAAATTGTAATATTGAGAATAATTAAATAAAATAGAAAATAAAAGTTTAATGGAAGTAATGCATAATATAGTACTACTAGTATATTATGTTGTATATAGTAGGTTCCTCAAATAATTTAAATTTTAAATACACCGAGCAAATGCAAAATATTTAAAATACTCTAGATAAAATAGTTTAGATCAGATGCTAGTTATGATACAGTTTCGAATTAGAATAATATATTCCAATTATCAAATCATTTTCTCACTATCCTCCTAGTTCCTTTGCCGCTTAACAGATGCGTAGTGACCTATTCTGTTCATTTTGGAGTATTTTCAGATATCCTGGTTCCAAACCATGGGAAGTGCAACACACTTCGGCTTGAGGTTTTGCTTTTGTCGTTGCTTTCTTTTATTGTCAAGATGTTTACTTCGTCTAGCAATCGAATTAATTAATCACTGTACTATAACCGATTTAAGTAGCTTAAACCCTTAAAAAAAATTGATTTTTAAAAAATTGCGGATAGGTAGTAATGTCAACTAAATACACAAAAGCAATAATTTCATGACCAACAGATTCTGAAGAGAGTAATATGGATTAATATATGCAATAAAATTGAGCATTTTACTAACATATTCGAATATACTACGTAAATATAGCAGATAGGGAAAATTTTACAGTCATTACACAATTTAGTTTGTATATTGATTATTTTCAACACTATGCATAAATTTTTGTAAGTAAGAGTCTTTTGTCCATGGACAGTCTTTAATGTATTGGCCTGTGCGAAATTAACCTACAAGGTTGTGCCAAAGTATGGAGTGTAGAGGTAAGGAGGAACCACCTCCATATATAAAAAGTGTCCGTAAAATCGTGTCAGACAAGAGGGCGCTAGTGTAGCAAAAGTTCCAAATTTAAAGTTTTTAGAGTAGGACAAAATTAAATGGAGAAAGATAATATAATACATACGCTGTGGGAAGGTGCCGTTGATAATAGCCAACTTCTGATCTTACCCTGATTGCTTACCAGTGCAAATCTAGGTACTTATTTTACTATTAATTAACACATTTTTCTGGATACTTTTGGACGAGTTAAAACTATTGCGCAGAATTTCTCAACGGGACGAATTCAAGGAAAAATTACAAATCTTGTTTTAAATTTAATTCGTATTGCATAGTTTCAATATAAATTTATATATGGGAAAGTTGATTGCATATTACGCCGGCATGCAGCTGCCCGCTTATCACACAAATTTGCGGTCTTTTTAATAAATTTCAAACAAAATAATTTCATAAATTTCATCGCTTTGCAAATTAGTTTCTAATTATAACCACTTATTATTAATTATATCCAATTACTTTTTTTCTTTACTCTATATTTCAAATTTTCTTACAGTTTCCAAAATTAATCTCCAAAATTGAAAATTATAGTTAAGCGATTATTTCTATTCAGAAAATCCAAAACCAAACCATTCGTCATAAAAAAAACATTTATACCGCAACAATGCAAAACTTTTACAATTCAATCGAGACAATTTACAATGTAAAATCTTGTAAAAACTTAATTAGAAAATATCCACGACAATATGTGTATATTCAACAGACTATACATCATTTTTTTAAATTAATACTTTTAATAATATGTAATATAATTTTTAAAAATTATAATATTTTTGGGTAACAATGAACAAAGAGGGAAAATTCAGGTATATCGTTGCAGTTTTGTAGTATTGCCCGCTTTAACAAAAAGAAATAATTATATATGTAAATACAAAGCTTACATAACATAGTATTTTTCGATAAAATAGAAACCCTTTATATCCTCCGTATGATGTATAATATGTTTTATTATGCATATAAACAAAATTATTACTTTTTTATGATATCATAACATAATTATAATACACATGGCGGTACTTTAAAAATGGTTTTAATTTTGAGGTATTATTCTATAATATACTCAGAGAAGCATCAAAACGGTCTATAATAAATTTTTATCATAAAATTATGCGTTGTTTATAATCTTATAGTGAATGTTGATTTTCGGATACGTTTCTACAATATACAATATACAAACCTTTAAATAATATTAGTTATTGTATATTCCAATTACACCAAAATTTTATACTTTTCTTACAACCACAGAGATGTGAAAATATAATATGAAGACTTCAATTTTTGTGTAGGAAAGGAAGACTAGTTTTCAATTGTCCTTATATTTGTTAGTTCATTTTTCTTACTAGTCATTGGTAAAGCCAAAATACCTTTTGGTTTTTGGTGGTGGAGTAAAACGTTCAAGTTGTACAATACCAGCTGATGGATAAAAAGGATTATTTGTGTCTTGGTATTTATCGTATAATACTTTTCCTCTAACTTATGGATAAAATCTTCCGCGGATTACAGCTTAGTGTCGGTAATGGTTATAATATTTAAGAATAAATGAATGGAATAAAATAAAAATAATAGTGGTAAAATTATACAAAGTTGAAAGTGAGGTTAGATTAAATTTGATTGCCGTAAGATTGCCATAATCTTGCAGGTTGTTCTCCGAGTCACAATTATAACCAATTATAATGCTACAACCATAATGGTATAAATCTAACCATTGCACAGCTACATACGACGAAAGGACCGACTTCAGTGATTACGACTATAGACAAGGTTAAACATTTGCATTTAATACAGATTAAAATGGTCTATTTTTAAAGTAAAGGCAAGGAGTAATATCTCTTCGTGTCTATTGTCTGAACTTGAGTATTTGTCTATAATAATTCTCAAAGTTACAATTTTTATTTTTAACCCAAATCGATACTTTCCTAACCTGAATTTAGATTACAAGTTATTAATGACTTTCGGAGAAATAGTGTAATTTTAGTATTAAATTACGAGGTTTTATATTTATTTACCTGGTTTATTACACTCTATAGTACCACATAATGTATATCATCTAACACATTGCCGTGATATTAGGTTTAAGTTTACGGTAAGTACATTCTTACGGCGCTAATTACATACTTGAAAAACGTAATCTTCATAAACTTTTTCGATTTGTTACTTAACGATTTCTTTTTATGTAACTGTGGGGTTGTAAACAGTAAATATTTTTTCAAAATTGACTTTTGACATTCTAAGAATTTCAATTATTTACACCAGTTGGCTTCGCTACTGCAGCCAAGCAATTGAATCAATGTTCGTGTCGTTGTACTTAACAAACCGATATGATATTATAGTATATCTTATTTTTTTTTTTTTAATTTCATTAGTAGGTAAATTAATAATTCCAAGCTTTAGTATTTTTATAGACATAGTTACATTAATAATTTATATCTAGCACTAAGTAGGTAATGTTTATAAAGCTAACAATATATATATTTCAGTATTCAGCTAATTATGATTAATTGTGATAGTACATGCATCATTCTCCACAATACAAATACTTCCTGTAACTAAGCTTCCTTCCTGTACTTGCGTGCCTTGCTGGAAACATCTTCAATATATTTGTTTTTACTGTCAAATACGTGCCATATTATATTAATAGCCTTTACGTATTAGCGAATTTAAAAGAATAAAAGATCAATGCAACTCTTGTTAGTTATTTTAATAAATTACCCCAATAGTCTTGCATATTTGGCTGTAATTTTGGTTATTCGCGCGCGCGTCTACTTGTAGTTAAATATAGATTCCATTGAACGCCTGTGACCACAGAAGATCCCTGTCTGCCGGAGGGCTAAGAAAATCTTTGCAGTTATGACGCATCGGGGTGGCGTTGGCGCCATTTATAAAACTTAGTTATACCTAAATTCACATTTCTGTTAACTTAACGTAGCGCAACTTGCTGAATACTGCTATTACTACGGTTTACTGACTTTTAATTAGCTGTTTCTTTATATTTCTCTTGTTTTTTCTTTTATTTTTATTATACGATTGCACCTGCCATCTTTAAGCATTTAAAAGTTGTTACGCTAAGATGCTAGGTTTGGCAGAATCGGCTACTTAATTAAAACATTCACAACCTTTTTTTCACTTTTACAACTTGCTTTAACATACATAAACAATCTGCTTACTGCTTATAAATTATTAAGATTTATCTAATAAATAATACTGATGTTCATTAGGTCAAGAAAAATATTTAATAACAAATAATCCTAAAAACTCTTACTTGAAATTATGATACAGCTTAGGTTGCTCCAACAAAGCCTGATAAATCAGAAGATATTAACTCTAAAAACCGAATGAAGTATAGATTGTTCCAATTAAACCCATTCATATTAGTTCAAATATAGGCTTAAAAGCGAACATCGAACAGCAACGAATTCCTACGACTATACGTACAGATTGTAGATATCCTTAGATAAGTCTTATCCGTTGATAAAATGTCAAATTGTAACAATTTTGTAAAATACAATTAATACCGTAATAATACTGAAAGCGATTCTTTCGACATTTTGATATTGCAATTTCATTTTAGTTTTTTTTTTTAAATAAAACTGGGAATTTTAAATGTTTACATAAAATCTGTAAGAAAATAACGTTTTACACCATCAGCAGTAATTTTGGATCCAGTTGAAAGTAAATAAAGTTTAATTTTTTCAAAATAATTAAAGTCATTTATTTAAAGTAGTTAAATCAACATAGAGTAGCTAATTAGTTCTGCTAAGTATAAATCTTGTAGAAAGTGAATTATCTTTTGTATTATTTTATTATAACTTCATGAAAAGTTATAATTATTTCTGTTTTAACAAAATATTGCTTAAATTACTATCTCGTTACTAGTTTTTTAATAAATTATCAATTATATTGTTGTAATCACGAATGATATAATAATATTTATAATGACTTTTTGATATTGCATTGGAAAATATTACCTATCCAAGCATGTCGAATTTAAGCAATTCAACTGAATCAAGTTTTTGATTTAGACTTACAATATGTAACTTATCGATCTGAAAATAAAATTATATTATTACTACTGAAAAATGAAAAATAAACTATATCTACTCCTATTAGATATTAAAATCACTTTTGAAAATGAAACATTTACGAACACTTTTTTGAATAACTTTTTATAATTACAATTTTATTAATCAATTACTCGATAAGGAGTTAGGCAAGAAAAAAAGAAAAGTTGAGATGCTTAATAAGTAAGTACCCCATTCAGTCACACAATATTTAATAGTAATTTATTGTGCGCTGTACCTTCAGTGTGCTGTTCATCGTAATTCATAATAATCAATATATCCTAAACTCGAAAGAAATTCATAAGTAATAAGTAGTAAAGTTTTTTAAAGTTCAAAGTAAAAACTTACAAAGTTAGGGTTCGGCCTATCGCTGCAATAAAAATTTTAGCGTTAACGTGGTTTTATATGCTGCCTTCTTTTTGAATTACATTTTTTATTTGTATTACAATTTAAGTTTATAGTTTGATTTACCTAAAATTGGTAGAGTAATACTGCCAAAACAATATTTCAGTAATAACCATTTCCCTGTAAAATTTGAAAACTTCCAAATCTTTCAAAACGTTTACTTTCACCAAACTCTTTGAACCGAAAATTATAATTTATTAAAATACAATCAATCAATGATTGTGTTTCAAATGTTAAATTACTACCTATGCAACTAAATTTACTTAATTAAATTTTGAATCAATTAATCAATCTGAATAACTACGCACAAAATGTTGGCGCAATATTGGCGGAATATTGCGCCAATATTGAATGTTGGCACAATATTGCAAGATTCAGCCAATATAGGTCCAATATTGTTTTCCAATATTGCGCCGATATATAAAATCAATATTGCGCCAATATTGGAAATAGGTTGGTGCAATATTGCCCCAATATGGATGATCAATATTGCCTTCAGATGTTCAGCCAATATAGGTCCAATATTGTTTTCCAATATATCACCGATATTGAAAATCAATATTGCACCAATATTGGGAGTAGGTTGATTGCAATATTGCGCCATTATTGATGACCAATATTAGCTGCCGATGTTCAGCCAATATAGGTCCAATAATGTTTTCCAATATTGCGCCGATATATGAAATCAATATTGCACCAATATTGGAAATAGGGTTGGTGCAATATTGCGCCAATATGGATGATCAATATTGCCTTCAGATGTTCAGCCAATATAGGTCCAATATTGTTTTCCAATATATCACCGATATTGAAAATCAATATTGCACCAATATTGGGAGTAGGTTTATTGCAATATTGCGCCATTATTGATGACCAATATTAGCTGCCGATGTTCAGCCATTACAGGTCCAATAATGTTTTCCAATATTGCGCCGATATATAAAATCAATATTGCACCAATATTGGAAATAGGGTTGGTGCAATATTGCGCCAATATGGATGATCAATATTGCCTTCAGATGTTCAGCCAATATAGGTCCAATATTGTTTTCCAATATATCACCGATATTGTAAATCAATATTGCACCAATATTGGGAGTAGGTTGATTGCAATATTGCGCCATTATTGATGACCAATATTAGCTGCCGATGTTCAGCCAATATAGGGTCCAATAATGTTTTCCAATATTGCGCCGATATATGAAATCAATATTGCACCAATATTGGAAATAGGGTTGGTGCAATATTGCGCCAATATGGATGATCAATATTGCCTTCAGATGTTCAGCCAATATAGGTCCAATATTGTTTTCCAATATATCACCGATATTGTAAATCAATATTGCACCAATATTGGGAGTAGGTTGATTCCAATATTGCGCCAATATGGATGATCAATGTTTCCTTCATATGTTCAGCCAATATAGGTCCAATATTGTTTTCCAATATATCACCGATATTGAAAATCAATATTGCACCAATATTGGGAGTAGGTTGATTGCAATATTGCGCCATTATTGATGACCAATATTAGCTGCCGATGTTCAGCCAATATAGGTCTAATAATGTTTTCCAATATTGCGCCGATATATGAAATCAATATTGCACCAATATTGGGAATAGGTCGGTGCAATATTGCGCCAATATGGATGATCAATATTGCCTTCAGATGTTCAACCAATATTGGTCCAATAATGTTTTCCAATATTGCGCCGATATTGAAAATTGATATTGTTCCAATATTTTAAAGAAAGTTGCACTTAGAATTGTAACGGTCCAGATTTGGCTTACTCTGATTTGTTCTGAATATAAAATATTTACTAGTTTTGTTTATGTTTACAATTATGTGGGAGGCCCTGATATGTCATAAAACACATTTGTCGAGATAATTTTGATTATTAAGATTATTAAGATAATTATATTAATTATCCAACTATTGGCGTGGCAGAATGCTTTCGAAAATGTTGAAAATTAAAATCCTAAGTTCTAAGTTGGTATATATTCTATAACTGCAAAGAAACTATATTTGGTAATTTTTTGTTGGGTAAACGGAAAAAGAATTCTTGCGATAGATTGGCGTGGTGATCGACCAAAAATCAACCGGTTGGCCACCCCAGCTGTAGGGTGCCAAATAATGAAAACCCATTTTGAAAAACTACACCTAGTTTTAGGAGGATCCTTGACATTTTATCAAGGAAAACAACAAAAGGGGACCCCCAATGACTTATTCACATGTTTCAATTGTTTGAAATTTGTTTCACAAATTTTTTTACTACATATAAATCCTCCCCCCTCCCCTTAATTATAATTATTGATTTTTATACAGGGTGTCTCAGTACTCAACATCATCCCGGTCGTTAAATTTAACAAACCAATGAAAAATAACTCTCAGTCCTAAGGGGCCATCCATTAATTACGAAAGGGTTTAGGGAGAGGGGAGGGGTATCAGAAATCTTACGGGCCCTTAGTAAGAGGGGGGTCCGACGTATTCCTTACGTAAGTTTCTTATTATACAAACAAAACTACGTCAACGTTCGAGAATGTTCAGTAGACGTTCGAGAATGTTGAACAGTAGCAGTAACAGTATTGTAGTGTTGTAATATTCTAGAATGTTCTTCGAATATTCTAGAAAGTTCTTCGAATATTCTAGAAGGTTCTTCGAATATTCTCGAAACTCGTGTTAAATATAAATTCGTGGACTTATATAAATATTGTGACTCGGTTTAAATAAATATAGTGACATAGTTTAAATAAATATAGATTCATAAAAATTTTAGAAAGTTAAAATAGGTTTACAAACCCTTTAATTGGATGTGTAAATGTGTCATAAAACACCAATCACGAACGTTTATTGGTCAATATTGTAGAGTTTTCATTGGTTGTTGAACTTTAATAAGCGTTTTAACTAAAATAGGTTTAAAACACTCTTTAAATATTTTTATGAATACAGGGGTTCTTATTTAGTGATTGTTATTAGTTTTATGTTTTAGAATTAGTGAACAACTTAGTGGGGGAGGGGGGGAGGTTGCCAGAATCTTACGCATATGATACGCAGAATCCATGAACGAGAACAAGCTAACTTTAGTTGGACTCCTATACAAGAATTTTGTATCAATAACATTAAATTCGACGAAAAAAATTGTTGCATAATTACCGAAGATGGTGATGTGGGCAAAGTTATTAAAATTTTAGATCAATCCTCTATAATTATTCAAATTTTCAATAATATTACACATTTTTATAAGACACCGCTTCCATCGACGGAAGTTGGATTTTATCGAGTTTCAAATTTAGTCCAGTACGAATACACAATATCAGCAAAAGAAATCAAATCAAAATGCTGAGTGACTACATTTGAAGATTACTTTGTAGCAGTTGAGCTACTTCACCAGTTCTAATTTCTCTATACTAACACGTGTATTTAAAATTTTAATTATTGTTCGTTTATTCTGTTTAAATAAAAAAATTAAAATACGAATACGTCACTTTTAGAATGGCATATTTTATATAGCATCTTATACCATAAAGATACCATAAAGAATCAAAATTAAATAAGTAACCTTCGTAGGTATAAGGCTTAGGTGGAGGATTTTGTAATATTCAAAGGATCGGTCGTGGGTTCGAATCCCGGTGGATGCGGTAAGAAAAAAAAAATGTTTAAACTTTAATTTCCAGATTTACATGATGTTTGGTGCTACACAGTACATCCAAGAGACGCTGTAAAAAGTTCAGTTAAAATAATTTAACCACTTAATTAATAGGAGGACTATTTAAGGAAATAATTATGTAATATAATATACCGATATACCAATATACATAGAAACATTTAGAAACAATAATTACATAATAAGTAACAAACAACACCTAAAATACTACAAAAACAAAACAAAAATTGAAAAACTACGCAAAATGAAAAAAAAATTTAATTTTTAAAATTTTTGAATATTGGTCCGATATTGATTTTCAATATTGGACCAATATTATTTTCAATATTGGACCAATATTATTTTTAAATATTGCGCCAATATTGCAAAATGTTCACATTTGTATATTGGTCCAATATTGATTTTCAATATTGGACCGATATTGTATTTTAATATTGGAACAATATTGTTTTTAAATATTGAGCCAATATTGCAAAATGTTCACATTTGAATATTGGACCGATATTGATTTTCAATATTTGACCAATATTATTTTTAAATATTGCGCCAATATTGCAAAATGTTCACATTTGAATATTGGACCAATATTGATTTTCAATATTTGACCAATATTGCGCCAATATTTGTGCTACATGGGTACTTACCCTCGATATATTTATTCACGTTTTATATACTGTATACATATAATATGTAGGGGAAAGTCGTCTAAAGCCGACCGGTATATAAAATCCGACCAGAACAGCAGAGGCGTACTATTTTATCCATATTGTTTTGTTTTATTATTACGTTTATATTTCTTACAAATCTGTAGTTTAATTGGTTATTAATTAATTCTAAATTGGTGTTCATTTTTATTTAATTCATAATTTGGCAAAAATAGCTAAGCGATTTCAAATAATAATCTATTCTATAACTTTTTTCTATATATTGAATCTATTCTTAGTATATTTGAAGATAATATAGATTCAGCGATTGATTTTGGGTGCTTTTTTAACTTGGTTCATTTCTTAAAAAGTAGTTGTGGTCTAAATCAAGTAATGGTTCCAAAGCCGATCCCCATCTTTTGCGCTGTTGGTATATTGATACAAATTTTGTCCATTTGTCTATATCCACAATCTCCAAGAAGATTTCATGAAGGCAATCGCAGAAAAAATTGAAAAGAAGTAGTACGCCTACAAACAAACATTTATCAGGAAAAATACGTGTGCCCAATCAAAACTAAATGAAAACGAGGAACAACCAAACATAAGCAAAATACTTACAACTAAACAAAAGTCTCTTGTCGAAATACAACTATGAATTAATTACATAATGATAAATCGGATTAATTCTAATTTTGTTTTACAAGTATTTTTATTTCTACTTAAGAGTCCTTTTTTTCTATTTTTTATTGCAATTTGTGTTTAAACGAAGTTTGAGTTCTACGTTGAAAAATATTGATTACTGTTAATGCATTTAAAATATTTTCTAAATAAAAAATCGCTAAAATTTAAAATCTGTTAAGAATGGGGTCAGGGGAGGGTCGATATTGGAACAGAAGACGGATTTAGATCTAGATTTGAAACCAATATTTTCGTTTTCGTTTTTTGGAGGTAGCTCTGAATAGGTAATATTAAATGGATGTTCGGTGAAAAGTTTGAAAAAGAAAGATGAACTTTCCAACGATACTAAAAATAAAATACCTACTAGGTATTTAAATTTGAAAGTTTTTTGTGCATGAAACAAAAGGGGGGTAGCTTTCAGACCACTTTCCGCTATCTGCTGAACGTATAGTGAAGAAGTTAGAATACATTTACTATATTATCCTATGTAAACATATAATTTAAAATATATACCTTCGAATAAAAATGTGGTTAAAAATATTTTTCTTTGATTTTTACATCAACAATATGTTTTTGCAAATCATGATGTTTAATAAGGGTTTTGTAAATGAAATATTTAGGTGGGTATATTACCTGTGAAAAATGAATTTATTCGGTTATTGAATCAAGTCAAACGTGGGTGCGTTTCTTCCAATTAATTCTAATTTGATATAGATCACTTTCTGCTTTGGTTAAAATTACCTCAATTTACTTGAAAATGGAGAATGACATCATACAAACTGTTCGATATCAATGAAAGGATTACTTTTATATGACATTACCGTGTTTTTAATTGGACATCACGATTTTTTTACTTGAAAAATTGTGTGTAGGTACAAAATATTTTCAATTATCGTTATTCTGTTATGGTGTTAAAAATTATTCAAACTCACTTCATACATTATAATATTATAAATTGACTAGATATTGTATAAATAATAAATGAATGACATGATAATGTCGTAGTTATGCCATAAACTTCTTACATTAGTAAAGTTTACAATTGGAACATTTCCATCAGAATATGAAATTATAGTTGGTAGGTATCTACCTATTAACGTTATTTTACGCTTTTAATATATATAGGGTGTTCAACTCTGAAAAAGAGCGACTAATTTAGTGTCAATGTTGCAAGCCGGTATATCATGAGTTCATTTGCTCATTGGTTGTTTTTCGTCTAACTGGAAAAACAAACTTCTGCTTTTTCTAAACGCCAATTTAAATTTATAAAACAAGGGAAAAAGAGAAGGTTGTTTTATAGGGACATATAATACGTAGTATTAGGTATTACTCACTTAAAAATTTCCAAACATATGCTTACTGTTGGTGACAACTGATAAGCAATACTGCTGAACGTAGATCCAGTAACAATACTGGAGAATTCTTGTTCATTTTATGACTTTTTGCTCATGGAATACGTGACGTGAAAATCAAGTTACACTAAAATGACACATCTAAAGATTAAAAGACGAAACTAGTATGTCGACATTTACCCTACTCCAAATGTTAAAAGGTATGAAGGAATAAATCCCACGTTAAAACCGCAACGTACAATATTAATAGAAAAACAATAGTATCTGCTGAGTTTATTATTTATGTAATATTTAACTTTAAATAGCAAACAACAACACATTTCATTTTGAGAAGGATTGTGTTGGCAAACCACCGAGGTAATTTTCCAAGAGAATTATTAGAAATATAAATTATTAATTGTTTTACCAAATTTCGGCTGTTAGAAATAAATGTTATGAAATATTAATAATGAAAAGAGTTGCCTGAAAAATTATTATTGTATATAGAACTTGTAAATATTCATCGTCGGGTAGCATATCTATAAATGAAATTAGACCATACAGGTATTTGCACCTTTCTAGCTTACGTGCATTGGTTATTAATTACTTTTGCCACGCACTACGCCGTATTGATTAAAATATTACAAGAATTCTGAAGGTTAAACTAATTATAAATTTAAAAACCCTCGTAGGTAAGAAAAAAAACTTCTTTTTCATTTTTTTCCTTTTTGCAAAAATATTTCAACGCTAAAAATAAATATTTCCATTTCAATGAATTAAACCTTATTAAATAGCACTCAAATTATTCAACTACGAAGTAATACCACCGACGGACGTTGAAAGCATGTTGCGATTTTATTAAAATATTCAAGAAATCTAATTAACTTGTTGGTAGCTGTAAAGAAATTAGTTTATTTTACGTACCTAATATGCTATAAGTGCTCTCTCTTGTGAAAATTAAATCTCATTTCTGATTGCATTCGCAAAGTTTCGGGAAACAATCTTAACAATAGGTCCTATTTTGCAAAGCGATTATTTAAACTAGCAATTAGATGTTCTTATTTAATTATCTAGTTAGGCGAATCAGTCGCCAACGCAATAATATGCAGGAAATGATTTTAGAAGTAAAACACGCAAAGAAGTCATATTGCTTATATAACCTTAACCTTTACGTGTAATGGTTTGTACCCTAGATCTACTTTTGAATAAAATAACCCAAAACAGATTGTCTGATCTGTGAACTACAATTATTCAAGGCTGTACCATGCAATCACAGATTTTATTAAAGTTAATGTCATTATCGCATAATGTGGATCGTCAATCAATACTGGATCTCAAACGGATTCAGTTTGAATTGCTATTCTCTGTTTTTGTTTCTTCGTGAACGCCATTAAGATATATGATAGAAGAGTAGCACAAATTCATTTAGTCAAATTCAAATTCATTTGTATTGAGTGGGGTAAATTATTGTGGTCTACCATAGTTTGAGAGTCTACGAGTGGAGATCATCTTCATACGGTAATAGTTATGCCAACGTGGTACTCTATACTCGGAGGTGAGCTTATGTCGTATTCAAAGACGGTTTAGACACCTTTATTATTAATAATAGTATATGAATCACAAACACGTTAATTCCAGCGACTTTTCTAAATCTTGTGAGTTTATTTAGTTATTATTAAATAAATACAGCAATAATATATTGTATAATGTAAAATACTACCCCTGACAGACTTATCATAATGTTTGACTCATATAGGCCGCGTAACTTGCTAGTCTATTTATTATATTATATTCTATGGAAAGTGAAAAATGTGGGATAATATAATTTTGTATAAAGAGCACTCCCTCGCTCTAATACATAGTATATTTATATAAATTTACAATCCCTCATTAAAATGTTTACCTACTTCGAGCACACTTGGAAACTTGAAATTTTGCAAGAGTGCTCAGCAAGCTCTCAGATATATCAGAAGAATCCGAAAGCACTAAAATTTTAATAACAAAGTATTACGCGTTGGATGTATTGTAACCGAAAATATTATATCTTATTAGTTATTATATTACTATAGTATTATATCAAAAAATTAGAATTTCGGAAATACTATTTGTTATAATATTATCAAAAATATGTCAATTGTTACTATATTACCATGTAGTATACGTTCAAGGCAATGACTTGAGGAGTTTGCAAAGCTGTTGTTTAACATTAGAGAATATGAAGTGCCTGGAAACGACAAGTAGGATGATATAGAAATAACGAATATTTCACTAATAAGTTGAAAAACTGCTCTCCAAATTGTATTCAATGATTATGAAAACTACCAAGTACTATTTCCCAACTCGCCTGGCATGTCGCTACACAAACTACAACTAAAAATAGCAGTGAAACTTTGTAATTGTATGAAACTACAAATAGGTACCTATTACATCAATATATCATAGAAGCTGCAATAAGAAACAAGTATGTGCTTTAATGCAATATTATTACCTTAACTATAAGTGCAAACACCTTCAGTTCCGGTTCAACCTTTCTGTGCCATGGCAGCCAATAAAACTCAGGAACAGTCAAGAACGGTCAACTTAGCTTGTTACTTTCATGGACAGTTTTATGTTTCCTGTTAGAGAATTGTAACAAAGATAATCTATTTTTACTATCTCTTAAAGAAAAAACCAGTCACTTTGTATTATATCTTTTCCTCGATGGTGCGCAATATTTAATTTAATTTTACATGTTTGCATAAAGAGGCGTTTTACAATTCTGTCGAGTTCTGGAAACAAATTATATAAAACTTGAAAATATCTTAGTTAGTAGACTGATACAAAAAAATTATCTTTAAAGATAATTATATCTTTAGATATAACAAATGAAAATCGTGCAATTAAGAATTATTATAAAGCAATATATAAACACAATAGAAATTAATACATAACACATTGATATTGCTAATATAACAACGCCTTCACAATGAAATTAAACAATACATATTACAAATGAGATTGGGCTTCTCCAGATTGGTATAATAATTTAATTTTAAGCTATATGATTGTAATAGAATCCTATGAGTGAAATTATAACTGTAACATGCTATACATATACTATAAAATAGTATTCACAAATTAATAATATAATGTCGGGTGGTAGACATTTAATAATAATTTATTTTCGGTATTGTACATCAATGCTAGTACTATTAACTTAATGGAATAATAGTCAAATAAAAGTTATTTCACTTTTTCGAATATAACAGTATCAAAGTGATAGTAATTACTTTTCTTTAACACAGAAGCGCCAGCCTTACATACTATACTTATTAGCGCTAAAAGGGGTTATTTTGACACCATTATTTTTTCTCATATAAACAATTCATTTTTAAAAGTGTCAAAATGATCCCTTCGGAATATTTCTTGTAACATGTTATTCACATTACCGATTAATAATAAACAGTTTACGCCCAAGTATTTTATACTATTTTGTCTGTTTTTCAATATTTTAAAATTCATTATTTCAAATAATATAGAAGATCAAATTTCGATATTAACAAAAATTATTAAGCAATAGAATTTCATTCAATTTTCAAGAATTTTTGTATACATTAATTTGTGACCAGTGATTAACGTGGCTTCCGAATCACGACAGAAATATTTCATTACATGAGATCGAAAAACGAAAGAGTTCTGGTATTGAATAAACAACATTTTATTTTCTGTCGTTAAAAATAATATAATGTAGAACGAGGAGTATATTTTTATTTTATCACTTAAATGAAAATTAAAACTTTTACTTATTTTGTTTTTTTTACACGTTTTAATGAATTTCTGTGTTTATTTGAATGTTAGTTTTGACTCGAAAGCCACGATTACAGTTTAATACTTTTGAAAAAGCTAATGAAAAATACAACAACCTTCGATACTGTACGTAGCAGCTGTAATTTTTTTATTTAGATAATCTGCTTTAATGATTAATGGTTACTTATATTGCGCTTTTACAACAATAACTTTTTAAATAAACATTATTTTCTTAATTATTATACAAACAATACAAAATTTTGAATTCATTAATCAAAGCCACTTCAAAATAGTGTAGGTACTATAATTAGGGTGAAAAACGATTTATAATACTAATTTATAATTAAATATGTATAACACAAAATATTTTACATGTATTTTGTATATTATGTACAAAAGAATAATATACGGTTTGATACATTTATTTATAAACAGTTGTATTATATAATAAATTCAAAATCTAATTGATTTACATGTTACAATAAAAAGCAGAAAATATTAATTTGAATTTTTTTTTATTTTTCAGTTGTATTATATTTGAAATATTTTATAAACAGAAATGTACGAATTCGTACCGGTATGCTTTACGAACTGACGTCACCTAGTTCCTGGATCCTGGCGTTAAATTTGTGTTGGTGTGTTTGACACTCTTTTTGAGAAGATCTAAAATCTAAAATATGTACCTACTATATATCTGATCGAGACCAGAAAATTTTTTGCGATATTTTCAAACGGCCACGGTTGATATAAAATTAATTTTAATAAATTTCAAAATTTCAATCCCAGTTACCACATAATGAAACGATACTGAAACGCTACAAAGTGAACTTTGTATCGTTACATTATATTTAATATTAAACATAATCTGCATTACTCCTAAATTGCAACACAAATTTATTTCATCTAATTGCGTCTTATTACGACCTAACTCGTCTAGATTACGATCAGGACTGAAAAGGGACTGTTTCTACACCAATTTTATTCATCGTGTGACTAAAAGGAATGATCTCCTTTCGCATTTTCGTGATCTCCCGTAAACAAAGCATTCCACGTTCCGGCGCAGTCAATATTTTATTGACTCGGGGCCACCGTTCAACTATTCAGTCGCTCGATTATATAACAATATCAATTTTCATCAGATTGAAAGTAATTATGATATAGAAATTCCTTTTTTAAATAATGATGCTTTGTGTAAGCTTTAATATATCTAAATTATATGTATAAAATTAATTTTTACGTCATAGTATTTCTTTATAAAAGTCAGCGATATTAAATAACCGTAAATAATGTAAATGCGTGAAACATACAAACACAAATCTACGATTGACGTCAGTTTATCCACAAAACATTGCCAGAACGTATCGTGGTCTGCACTTCGCAGTCTCCTGCTGCGTTTCATACTAGATGATTATAAAGTTTCCTTAGCTTTACTGCATTAGCATTGATTTTCAAATAATATAAAAAATCCAAGAAATTAGCTAAAGTTTATAATAAAGTTTCAACGGTAGAAGACGTTGCCTCACCTATGGGCGTCCCTCGAGTGCGGAAAATGTGGTATAAATCTTCTGTTTCATAAATACTAACCTTAAGCTTAAAATATCCGAATACGAATTCGTATCTTTATCAACGGCGTTATTTTATTGTAATCTTTCGTGTCAACTGTATTTTGTATCGACGTTGTCAATTACGCGGTTTAACTTATCGAAATTCGTTCAAGTTTATTATTTAATCAAATCCACATGATAAATTTCGTTTATTCTCATCTCACAGTATTATCTAAACTTTGGGATCGTAAATAAATAATAAAAATTCTTTTACATGCCCAATGTAAAATAATTGTTTTAAACTAATAAAATTTTGTAGTAAAAGTCAAATACAGAATTTCAAAAGTTTTTGTTGAACCAGGCTACAAAGTTATATAACATCAATAGCGCTAAAATTCTTGTAGGCCGAACTTTATAAAACGAAACAATTTATTATAACATTTTGTTAAAATTTATTGTATCTGGCAGTACATTTCATGCTAAAACGTGGGATGTGCATATATACAGTATTTATTTTTATTTGAGCCGTTTAATATGCTTATGCACAAAAACATACATATTACATAATACTATGTCAGGTACAAACTGTTCGTGATATTTTAACCAAAAAAATACTTGCAAAAAGTATATTTCGTTGAAGGCAAAAAATTAATATTCATTTACTTGCTAACTACCCAAACTGTTTACAAAATGTTAAACTAATATTTGCTTAAAGAATAGCGCTAATAATAATAGGGAGAGCGTAGTTTCTCAAATCTGACAAGCGCTTTTACTGGAAGAGATTTACTAGTTTTGTTAATGCCAATGGTTTATTTCCACAAACCTTCATTTATATCAAGTAAAAGACAATTCCCTACACGCTCATCATACTAAGATAAAAAAATTGTTTAAAATTTTTTATTGTAACTACGTACCACAGTTTTTCTCTGACCCCTTCATTTGAATTAGTTTATATAAAATATACGGATCGATTCAAAAATATTTTACGATAAAAGTAGTTTTATATTTCATTTATGTTTTTCAAATGCTGCCCCTTTTTCATTTCGTAAACAAAAATATACATTTTAGTGTGTTTTTACAATTTTATATTTGTGAAAAGCAGTTGCTATGACTGAATCTCAATTTATTTTTTATACTTACATAAATAATAGTATGTGAATAAATTCCTATTTCAATTTTCTTCATAAAATTCCGTGGTAAAATTAATACTTACCTATCAAGAAATCGTTTAAAAATTTTTGAATTTATATCATTTCAGGAAAATAAATTAGATATAGAAATTTGCTTTATTAGAAATTTAGAATTGCATTATAACTTCGTTGTAGAATATCTTGCAAGGACTGATTGAGTCCTGTTGTTACAGTGCGATGGCGTGATGATAGCGGGCACGGAGGATCTCTGTCTCCCTCAATCCAGGGTGAGTTTTTCGGAGTAAGAAAATTAGTGAATTGGCTTCTGTGTTTATGTTTTGCTTACTAGAAACTGAATAAATAATAATAATAATAATAGAAGCGATATCATTATTGTACATTGCTTAAATTATAGTTTTTAATTTTATTTCCAGAAAAATATAGCTGTTTAAAGTATATCCATAATACTACAAAATTTAAGTTAATCCAACTGCTTAAATAACATTATTTTCAAACGTAAAAACAAAATTATGCTCTACCTCTGAGCGTATAAACTTTCTCGATATAAACAATGCTAATATTGTTAATAATATTTTAAGTTTCAAATAATTCAAGTTATTAAAAATTACCTATTATTGAATAATAATATTTATTCGTATAACATAACTAAAAAGTGATAGCTTACACGACGAACTGTCCCATCTATATATTATTTATAATATTTAATAAATGAAATTAGTAAAATGGAATCTGTAATAGTTATTTACATAAGCGGCTGCAAAACTGATCTGTACTAGGTAAGTAAGTCACACGATAAATTGTTTGATTATTTTTCACTGAAAGAAGTCACCTCATTAACGATTTTTATTTGTTTTTTCTGATTTATACTATTTTATCACTTTTCCGGTCTAGATCAGTAAATTTGTGTTTTCCAAGCCAAGAAATGATCCAAAACAACTAATTTTTCAGACGGACTCAGAAAAAAGGAAGTAAATCTTATTAAATCACAGACTTATTAAAGGTAAACAGGCACTGGTAGTTACTTTTACCTGAAGTGTAACTAAGCTAAATTGAAATATAATGTAATAATAAATTTCAACTTATATTTACAAACAAGGTGTTCATTTACCTTAGCCGAGGTTATCTCAGGCTAGATTTCTACATTTATAAATATTTGAATATTCATTGATCTGTGTATCCGGTGCAGAGATATTAATCTGTTTGAATGTTCAAGTTTGATATTATGTTCTCTATAAAACTAGAAACGAATAAAAGAATGAGAATTTTAGTTCTGCATAAATCTTACGTTACAATGGGCGCCTAACCGCCTAAAGTATGTTTTTGTAAAATTCGTGTTTTCTTATATTTTCAAGTGTGTACTTTCAATCTATTCATTTTGATTTTGGGTCGGTTTACATTTATCTTGAAAATAATGGAGTTCTTTAATTGACGAACTCACACAAAGCGTAACCAAAAAAATCATCCTGGTATGATATTTTTCTCATATCACATTATAACTACAAACGCCTTACTTAACGTCAAAAAAAAATGATAAATGGATCAGAAATGTTCGTAATAATGAATTAAAATGTTGTCTGAAGATTTTTGTAATATTACAGAGTAAAATAATTTATGCATTTATATGTATATTGCAATGTATATGAGAATACAATTTTTCATACGAGACATTAATAAATCGATAATATACTAGGCCAATGACCGTTTAATGGTAGGTGATCTCTTAAATTTTCAATATTAAACCAAATATTATGTTATTAAAACATACTACGTAAAGGACGTATACTATATTTTAATCAATATAACATTCCGAAATGATACTCCTATTATTTTACAATTGAAAATAGTTCTATTTTTTAACAAATCCAATGAAACTTTCCTAAGGTTTATACATAATTCTGGATTACGATCAATTTTCGTGATAGACAGGATTGTAGCTTTTCCTGTGTCCGGTATACATATAGGTTTCACTGTACAAAATTTTCTTAACTTAAGTTACGATTCCTGGTCACCTCAAACAAAAACGCTTAAGTGAGGACAACTTTCAGATATTCCAAAACAATATTATTATTTGAAGTGGAATATTATTATTTTCGATGAATTTGAGTAAATTTCATTACACAAGGCCGTACTATTTTTATTATTTACTACAGATTTAACTATAATAGTTTTTTAATCATAAAACGTACCCAGAATAATCCACGACTGTTTCAATCTATATGCAGTTAGTAGTGTATAGTAGGTATATTTAATTCATGTCCTGCTATAGGGACTCGAAGCTATGATCTGTAATTATCGATTTAAAAAAATTAAAACTCGATACTATTAATCCATAAAAGCATAAAAGTGGTTAATACCTATAACTAATCAAAGGAGAGCATGAATTTGTTCCATGCGGGTCTGTACACATTTGTTATCTTAGCTTACCCGATTACCCTTAATATCTACCTAACACTAATAATATAGCTCACATATCTATCTTGGATACTGCATCGCATTAAAAATTTCTTAACTTAATAACAACTTATAACTTACAAATTTGACAATATAAATAAATATAATAAATGACAATAAAATCACACAAGTTGTTTTTATAGTAATGTTCTTATCGTCGGGTATAATATAAAAAAAATTACTGGAAAATCTAGGTGCATTTAAATACTTCACATCTTACATTCAACACACTTTGCTTTTCATCCAGGAAAGAAATCGAAGTTACCGTACACGAAGCTTTTAAGCCGATATTATTATGGCAGGCTCTTTGTCAGGTACTTCTTTGCATTTAAATAATTAAGACTACTAATGCACTTCGAAGTTAGCTTAATCATGCTCTTAAATTTGCTTTACGTATATCGTATATTAATACAATATAAAGTATACGACATATTTTACTTAGGGAGTTTCTGGTTTTTCCTGTCTATGTCTGTTGCATCAGTGTATGGTTAACCCGCTGATATAGGGCTAGACGGGAACGGTACGATTCGCCGCTCACGATTCGCCGCGACACGACTCGCCGGGAACTATTCGCCGCGTCACGATTCGCCGCGGCACGATTCGCCGGCAAGCACGATTCGCCGTGGCACGATTCGCCGTGGTACGATTCGCCGGGAGTTTTTTACCGTTCAGTAACCCCATCTATCAATAATCTTTGATAAATTTTTAACCCAAAAAAATGAATTGAATAAATTAAACAAATTAAATAAATAAATTTCTCAAAAGTTAGAAAAAACAACAGTAGTTGTTCATATTTTTGTTTATTTTAAAATTTTCAATTTTATTTATATTAAACCTCCAACATTTCGAAATTGTGGGCCAAACCACGAATGTATTCTAATATATCCCGATTCTCAAAATCATTGACTAATGTCAAGATTCTTTGATCTGCAAGGATAAACTTTTTATGTTTTTTGTGCAGTATGGTTCCCGGCAACTAGGCTTTCATAAACGACGTCTCTGTTTTTTTGAACTTTTTTTAATTCGTTTATGAAACGCCAAATAGTCGGTCTTTCGATGCTCAACTGCGATTGTAGCCTCCTATGAGCAGCCTCTGCAATATTATTAGTTCTCTGTAAATAAATTTAAATCAGCACTGGATTTACTTAAAAACTAAAAGTTTTGTACCTGGATTTTATTAATAGTTCTTTCGTATAAGTTCCATGTCTCCGTAGGAAACATTGGTCTGCGCCTACCATTGCCTCTACGATTTCTTTCGCCCATGTAGTACCTTTCAAACCAATTGGCTAAGGGCAAAATTGATTCAGGTAGATGGTCAAATAATGTATCAAAAGCATCGTTTAATTGGTTAGGTTAAAAGGATAGGTATATGGCGCTAGAAGCTCTCGGCGAATCGTGCCATGGCGAATCGTGCCACGGCGAATCGTGCCACGGCGAATCGTGCTTGCCGGCGAATCGTGCCGCGGCGAATCGTTACCGGCGAATTGTGCGCGGCAAATCGTGCGCGGCGAGTTGTACCCAACCCGGGCTAGACTACCAAATAAAATTGTCAGCTTCGACTCTTGGTAAACCAATATGTAGCAAAATTTAACAGTTCCTCAAGCTATGTAGTTTGGGAAACCGTGCAGTCTAAATACTCAAATACCATTCACTAAATCTGTCTTTATAGATCGACGGTAATCTTAATCTCATCAACGCTTAGAAAAGGTATATGTAGCAGAAAAGGAGGCTAATATCCTACGATGAATAATTAATTACCTACGTAGTTTAAGACAGAGAAAATTCAAAATGTAGGCAATTTTTAAAGTTATCTGGGGCTAGCGGGTAGACATTTGGTGAGTAAACAAGGCTATTATTAATGGTACACCACGGGAGTTAACCCCGTGAATCCTGACACCAAAAGCTAACATGCTAACCGTTCGGTCATTCGTTTACTACTACCACATGAAAATACATTGCATGTTAAATTTTTTTTTTAATTAGATTATATTTTATTTTCTAGTCAAGTTATAATTCTTAGTTTCCAGTTACAACCCTCGATTTTATTCTTGAATGTAGTACCTACTTAATTTAACAACAAGTATAATTTTCTACTAACTGGGCTTTTCAAATTAAATAAATATATTTCAAAATTATAGTTTATTTTTGAAAAGTAAACTATGAATAATAATCGTTATGAATTAATGTCAAATAATGTAGGTAATTTTTCTGTTTTCTTCTTCAAAGCCCCAGAGAAAAAAATCAGGAGCAGTCAAAGCCGCTGAACCAGGTGGCCAATCAATCAATATCACGAAGTTTCCCGTGAGTATTCACAATGTTTTAATTGTTTTAACAAATTGTTTAAATTATTATAACACGTTGTTGAAGCGTTAATGGTTTTATGATGAATTGTTCGAGTTCAAATTAAACAAATTGTCGTATTATAGGTGGCAATGATGTTACAAACAAAAATGTATCTTCTACATAGATTTCTGGTCTTTAACACAGTTAAAGACTAGCCTGCAATTCGCCAGAAGCAATGGATGGCACCATGAACTATTGCAGCTTATTACAAGAAATAATTGTTCTTCAGATTGATGTAGCTTTTAGCGTCAGAAACTGCGAGAAAAAAAAATTATGGGCTAAGAATTTTCTAATGATGTATTCAATTTGAATTTTGCGTTCCGCAGACTTCGTAAAGACTTCGCAAAGACTCCACTTTGCTAAATGCTATAAGATTTCAAGAAGACTTCATTCTGACTTATTTTTTTCATTCCACATAATTCATTTAGTGATTTCCTTCTTGGGATTTTGACAACTTTCTGAAAGCTTTAGCGGCAATCTTAATTTCGACACGAAAAAATACAAAGATCTTGTCCTTAATTTCAACGTCAAAATTGTTGATGTACCTTTTCCCATCACTACAAATTTGATGAAACCTTTATATTACGTTACGGTATACATTAATACCTTTTATGAAACATTGCAATTGGCAATCCCCTTGAGGTCAATCAATTTAATAATAAAACAAAACACTTTCCTCAAGATCTATTTTATATTTATGGACTAGTTTCGGCCATTAGCCTTCATCAGCATATCTAAAAGAAAACAACAACATTTACAGAGGTTACCCAACTTCAGCAACAATTCAACAAACCGTCGTTTAAAAAGTCAATTGTACATCTCAGTGAGATAACTCCGTTTTTTAATAAAATTTGCAATCTAAAATTAATAAATAACATGTATGAACTAACACAACTACCTATACAAAATAAAATAAAATAAAACATTCGCCAGGCGTTAACTAAATAAATGCGGTCGGTGTTATCAACTGATATACCTTTCTCAAAGCGTGTATCATTTTGAAATTAAAATACATCAAATATGGGGATATAATTAAGGTTTAATTGCTCGTTAAGTGATGCCGTTGAGGTGTCTTTTTGCGTTCGTTTAATTTCAAGGAACTCCAGTAAGTCGAGCTTTTTCCCTTTGTTTACTCTGTTGTTGTTGTTGTTTTCTTTTAGATATGCTGATGAAGGCTAATGGCCGAAACTAGTCCATAAATATAAAATAGATCTTGAGGAAAGTGTTTTGTTTTATTATTAAATTTTATGAAACAATTTGAACAAATTTTTATGACGTCTCCTTCTCTATTTAAAAATTTAAATTTCTGCTAATGTAATATTTTTGTAACAAATTCAAAGTAGCTTTAAACTCAATAATTTCTAATATTTCCAAAACATCTTTCAATAAATCTTAAAATTTAATAACCGTGACTTTGAACTTTCTAATTTTTGAAATCTTCTTTAACAAATTTTATCATTTCTTGCTCCGAGCGTGATACAGAGAACTTAAGAGCTTATTTGCGATGCCCAACTAAATTGCATTTCCGAGTTATTTCCACGTAGAAGTACCTACCTAATGGTCGGACTATTGTTATTTAACTTTGTTTACCATTTTATTTATTTATAATTTAATATACTCAGTGAACGATTGCTGTCATTTTTTATTTAACATTAGTTAAAATTTTACTCCAATTTAATATACTGGTGCAAATGGGCAAATTGTCAAAAATTGTGTTTACAGCTTTTGGCAGTTTGTTTTTAAAAATTTTTTCAGGTTTTTAACTTTTAATATTAATAATGAAAATGGGATTTGATTTTGACCACTTTCAATATTTAAATATAGCGAAACGTATTATTAACGTTCTACAATAATTTTTTAAATTATATTTCATTAAGTAAAGGTCTGTCAATTCAAATTTAATTTTAAATTAATATTTAAAACATTATTTGCAATTCAAGGTAGAAATTTCAGTCAGTCGTCAAAGCTAATGCATATTAAATCTTATTCGGTAATTTTTTCTTAAGTTTCTAAAAATATTTCTATTAAATTTTAAAAGATATATTGCTCGTCCTAGAAAGAGATTAGCAGACCAATTTGAATGACGTAACGGACTACATGAAGAAAATGATGAAATTTTAAATTCTGTAAACTTTCAGCTAGATTATTATAGTACCTACAAACATCAAAGTACATAATATTTTATATTCGTTTCATATCTCTATTCTCAAACGTTACATACATATCAATATACAAATATTCTTATTCATTATATATTTAATCTCAAAACAGGATTAACAGATAAAAATTTGTAGATATTATAATATTAATTCATTTATAGGTAGTACTGTTACCTATTGTAATTTAATTAAATTTAAAAATGTACAACCTTTCGGTTTTTCAAGATTAGCATATAATTTAATATAATTTTTAAATTATTATAAAAAATAATTCAAATTTAATATAAATTTTAATAATAAAAATTCAATAGACAGTCTTCTCTAAACTACAATGGTGATAGTTCAAATAATTTATTTAGATATTTCGTGCAAATTGACACTTAATTCCTTTTTTTTTAGGTTAGAACACTTTCTAACCTAACCATCTTCTTGTTTGCTCTAAATTAAAATTAATATTTAGACAACTAAATTTTAATTAACTAAGGAAACGAAAAAACTATGGAAAATGGTTTGAAATTTCAACCCTTTTGTAGTAGTAGTTAATATTATTATAAAGTTAAATATTTGCAAACTGTGATTTCATCTTTATAAAATTTTATCAACTAGTATATTTATGTAATTTATGATTTAATATATCATATAGAATCAAATATTTCCCATTTATTTGGTATTAAATGATAATATTAATTTAATTTCTATAAAATTGATTTTTTGATGCCTTTAGGGAAGTAAATATCATTTGCATTAGTCATATAATAATTTTGTGTAAATAAAACTAAAAATAATGGAATGCTTTTTAAATATTCACCTACGGTTTTACTAAAATTTGTCACTAGAAATCGGAACAAAACACCTCCGCCGTCATGCATAAACCGAATTTTTTTGGCTTCGTCACTTCCTCGTTATCGTCACGCTGTCAATGGCATATCGGCGTTGTGCATAAGCCAATCTAAATAAGCGTGATTTGTCAATTTTCAGATTATTGTTTTCGATCAGTTTCAAATATTATATCTCCATATTGTGCTCTTTCTAAAGGACGTATAGTATTCGTATTTCGTATTCTCCATAAAAAATATAAAAACAATGCTTATTTAAAACCAACGTCTGTTCATGAGTAGTATGCAGGTATATTAGCATGTATGTATATTAAGCAAAAAAAAAGAATATAAAAATTATTATAAAGATGGAAATTTAACTGAAAGATTAAATATATTTATTGATATATTTTATTATACAATGAGTTGTGTAACTCATCGGATTGTATGGATGGCTTTGGTAGCATTACAAAGCTTTAAGAAATTTTCATTCTTGACGATGCTGAATCGATTTGACTACGAATTATTTCTGACAGGTGATTCTGTAGTTTTACATGGATGTGTGGATGTGTATGTGCTATATGCAAGGTTATGCGGTGGTTTTCCAATTTTTTGCAAACGCAATAAATTTTCATTTAATATCAATAATTATCATCATTTAGGTAGATTTAAATTATTTGCTCTAGGTACTATTTTTGATTTTACTTTCAAAAATTCATAAGTTATTGCATTTTTTTTTCTCTGTCGTCGTCGTTCAATGTAATTTCCAAAGAATATGTTATTATGCTATTGGAGGTTAGCGTTGTTGAGAACGATTACAACTCCGGTGTTTACTAATGTTTTGTAATATTATTTCTTCTTCGTCTATTATCGTTGGATCTTATAGTTTCAATTGGATATGGTGTAAAATTTGCGGTAGCTCCAGAAAACATATTTTAAGATTGCTGTAAACAATTATTGTTTTACCTGTTCCTCCTAATGGAAGGTTAAATGTCTGATTCAAAGAAAGTTTCTTTTTGTCGTTTATAAATAAATTAAAAGTTGGTAGAAATACAATCACGTATTTACGTTTGGAATGATTTTCATCGTTCTTTTGAAGATGATGCCATGATATTAGTTTAATTTTGTAAACTTGGTCGAGCGGTTAATACCCAAAGACTGTTTTTTTAACTGTAGAATCTACATTATGAATATACATGAGAAGATTATATTTAGATTAAGGTTATTTGATTGTATAATGAGAGATTGAAATGAACAAATTTGCTTAGTTTAATGTAATCCGATGTATATTTCAACATTAAAATAAAAATGTAAAAATTAAAAAAGTCGGTGCACTATATGAATATGTTGATCTTTTAAAAGTTTTGAGTACTTAAATAGCAGGAAGATGGTAGATGTGAAAATGAGTGTATAAAAGATATAAAAAACTATAGCTTGTCTATACAAGCTCAGAAATCTGACATCTATGAGCTTCCACATATATTTTACGTCGATGCGGGTACCTAAATAGTAATTGCAATGGCTGAATTTTAGAAATGATTATTTACCAAGTAAGCAAACCTGTTTCACAGTTTTCAAATTGTTTATGACAAAATAATAAAGTTTAGAATGCACTTTGATATTACCATCTCGGCATACATTCCAAAATTAATTTTTAAATTGATAATTCATACACGCTTAATTACTTAGGTCTATATCAAAGGATAACCAATTTATGTAAACCTGAAAGTGTGTATTAGCTGTACATCCATATAATGGCTCACATCTTCACTATGTTTAGTTACTGACCGCTATTTGCACTGATATTGCAAAGCCGAGTTGATTGATCAATGTAAACTATATTACATTTCCGAACTAACTACCAAAGCTACCTACATATTGAAATGCAAACAATTAAACATAATTTGTTATATAATATGTTGAAGAGTAAAACAGTGACAATAACACTGTAATAGTTCAAGTTTGAAGGAGGTACAATAAAAACCAACAACTTTTCAAATTTTAACAATTTGTAAATTTCATGTATTCTAAAAACAGAAAAAACAATTTTTTATTATGATGGAAACATTTCAAGCTTTAAAAAACATTTATAATAATTATGCTTGTCAAAAATATAAAATAAAGAACTTTGCAATTTAGAACTTTAAAAAAGTTTATTTTTTCCTGACAATTATACTTGAAATTCAATTAACAAAAAGCACTTCTTATTACTTTTAGTATAATTTGATATAATTTTTGAAAAAATACTAAGAGAAATATGTTGTTTTGTGTCTGTTAATTTTTGTTTAATTTTAATTTATGATTTTCCTCTTAAGACTACGTAAAATCATGGTTTACAATTTATAATGTAAATAAGCGTTTCATAAATTGCCGTTACGGTGGTGTGGTGAAGCCGTAACCTACAAGGAGATCGGTGAAATATTAAAATTATTAAATTATTGTGAACTTAGAATAAATTGTGCTTCTCAATTTAAAATTATTTTTAAACATTATTATTAAACTGTAAGGGTCTATTTCAAGGGTACGAAACGTTTCAAATATTTTATGTATTATATTAAATTGTGAAAAAGCAAAAATTTCAGTTTTATGAGTTAAATGTACTCTCTAACTGCGACTATAAATTAATAAATAAACACTTAGTAAAAATATTAGTCGAAAAATCGGAAATCTTAAAAATTCTTCGATACAAAGCCGGCTGAGAAAAGTGCAGCTGCAGGCTTAAAACAAATCTTTGCATTAACTACTGTGCTCTGAAATGATCTTATTTGTATCTGTTCTGGTAGGTAATGGAAAGTCCTTTATGATCAAGCTGTTAAATATGTAAGTGGGTAGTATGTCCTTAATAGTACTTACATAACACAAACTTTATGCACGAAAGGGTATTCATACCTCTTAAGGAACTGTTTCTCAGAGTCTGTCACGAATATTTAAATGGTGCCAAAACAATAAATTTCTTACTTCAATTAAAAATAAAATATAAAATTTGGTATCATGAAAAAATATTTATATAATACTACATTATCTAGCGACTAAATGATTAATATATTAAAAGTATTTTGTGTAGTTTTCGGTAATTCTAAAATATTGATTAGTCATTATTATGCTTCACTTAATGAATTTTTTAAAATACATTGATTTCGCCATGTTCCACAATTTTGTCCATTTCAATATTGAAGGTCGTTCTTTATTAAATCGAATATGTATATAGAAGACCAATCATTGTACATAATGTCATTTAACGTATAATTAACTGGCATTCTTTCTTAAAGTCTTTTTATAAAAACTTGAAAACGTTAATCTTTCTTTTTTTTTACATATATCTGGTTTTCCGTCATTCTTTTTACTTCCTTTCATATATTTACAATTGTAACCAATTAAAAAGTTATTGTTTAGTTAACTTATTACCAAATTCTCTGTAAGGCCAAGTCACCCTTGTGACGTAATGATGTGCTTTACGCTTGCGACATGTGACAGTAGAGGATTTTCATTGTTGTAATCCAAACAATGTTTTCTTGTTTTTTTTTATCAATCCAGCCGAAACACAAAGTTTTCAAGTAGTACACATGTTCAAACACAAATATTTTATTATACGTAATTAATAATAAAAATTGGGATATGAAATTTAAAACATAATTGGAAATACTTATTGAAAAGATTGCAAGAAACTCATTAGCACAGACTTATGTTATTGAATTATTATTAATTGAAATTATTGAAAATAATAATTGATTTATTGCACTTCTGAGTTAACTCAATTAACTAACTTGGTAGAATCAATACGTATGATTTAGCAGGAGAATGTGATTTAAGTGTTTGGAACGTTTCTCTATTTATGTTATAAGAAAATAAGAAAAATAAATGAAAGATAACTAAGAGATTCGGATATTCATCAAATTGCGTGTGTATAATAAAAACTCTTTTCGACATTATGATTCATAACTCAGAGTTTTATTTTTATTTTTGAACAATGCAAAGGACCGGAACTGTTGGATTTTATTAATTAAGCACAGGGCATCCTTTTTGTTATACAACTAATACAATGTAGAGTGAAGCATAGTAAACAACTTTGATTTAATTATAACGCCATTTAATTATATTTAATTATAATTTAATTATAAATTGTACAAATTTGAATTTTCAGTTTTTCTATGTGGAATTTCCTAAAATTACAATTATGAAGGTAGCAATGATTGTCCTTTCCAACAATTTTTTTAAAAAGAGATGTAACGATGTGTGTACACAACGTATTTTAAAATTCAATCCGATACAATAATTATTCGATATTATCTAATCCGGTATTACATTTTGGAATTAAAAAAGCTAATAAATTAGCAGGAGATTACAAGTGCTTATTTTAAGCACATATTTGCAAAGCAAAGTATAAAGTATACGAAACAAATTAGTGTACCCTTCTTTAGAATACTTTCTGTAAGCCAATTTGCGCAGATTTAAACATTTACATATTTTCATTACTTTGGCATATTAAGGAATTGAAAAGTACTGTTGTGGATTTCAACTTACTTAGATGATTAATGCTAAATATAACTTGCATGCAATTGTTTGTTTGGATCGACGCTATTCTTTGTTAACATTCTTCAGGATTAGTTAAAGAAAATTTATTTATCATTCAGAAAGATTTTATTAAATTTATTAATTTATCAAGTTACATATTCAAGACATCAGAGACTCAAATAATGTGGTAGTCGCGGTTTACATTTAGATGGGAGACCGCTTTAGGAAAACCACTTGCTACTGTTAGAGAGAACCGGTTTAGAAGATCTAAAAAGTTCTTTTTTTACTTTATATTTAAATGTTGAATAACTTACACCTACAAAAGTTTGGAAGGACTCCAAATAACTTAAATTATTTAACGTAATAGTATGTTTAAGATTAACTTTATCGATCTAAAAATCTAAAAAAAAAAAACTAAAAAACGTTTTTTTTATATTGCAATTTAAAACTGCACTAAAGTTTGTGATAACGCATGCAAAAGAAGGACTTCTGCAAAGCTGTTTTTGGCTTTCTTTATTATTTTATTATGTGTACCTATATAAAATATTACATATTATGAGACATTCTGCGGTAAATCGACTTGGCTTTGGTGATCACCATTTTTACTGTTTTCCCTTCCAGGATAATAGAGTTGAAAATTTTCAGATATTTTGCAAACAGATCTTGGCATTGGATTCAAAGATTAAAAGCATTGAATTAATACTGTTAACAGTTTTCAATTTCTTCCGTGAAATTACGGACACGATCAAATTAGTTTAAAAGATTTCATTTCTTATCAATAGCTTTGATTTTTCAGCACTCCAAACAGGTTTGAAACGGTTGGACGCACGCACAAATATCATTATAACTTGCGAATTTTTATCTGCGCCAAAAACGGTTAAAAAGTGCTGAAGACACGTGTTTAAAGTTTCGGGTTAGTTCCCGACTAATTTGCAAAAATTTTCAAAATTTTTATTCGAATAAAGAAAATTTGTATGAAACACGTTCTGCAGAACGAAGCATAAACCGAGTTTTCTAATCATAGAAGCTGAGCAGGGTAAAATATACATACATGAATATGTTTATTTAAAACACAAAATACCAAATACATTTAAAATAATATGTATCCAGTATTTAAAATACAAAATGTAGTTTAGGTTTACTATGTAAATACAATATACAATAAATATTTTAAAATTTAAAATAAACTTACGTTGTAAAATATACTATTTCAAATATTTTACAAAATGCATTGAAAATTTGTTGTTTAAAATACAAAATTGAAAATTTGTACCAACTATGTAAAGACAAAATATATTGAACATTATTTGTATTAAAAATGCAAGATATACAAAAAGCAATTTAAATAAATTAAGGAAAATAAAATTCTTATACTTTGGCCCCAGAACCCGTATGTGGCTTAAAATTTTGATAGTTTAATATCAAATTATTATCAATATAACACATTTATTTTTGAATTTTTGTCCAACCAGACAAACCAGACCAATATTTTAACTGACCCATCTTAAATTAAGCGTTAAGAGGTCAAACCTTATGCTATTTACATGATAATAATAATAATGATTCCAAATTTTTGAGGAGGGAGGGCAACAACTGTTCCTTGATTGGTTTTATTCAAATTTAGGCCTTCACTGTTTTTAGTCATAACTACAGATCGATTTAAAAAAAATTTTAAATAGGTAAGGGTTAAAGTTCAGATCGATTTGACGTGGAATGTGCTATATATAATATATAATATTTTATTTAATGCTATTCAAATTACAATGAATAAATAATTTTTATTTAGTTGCCTTGCGTTTAGCACAATAATTATTACGAACAATTTGCATTGATTACGTTGCTGCTGAATAATATTATAGTTTTAACTATTTTTCGAAAAAATTGCGATTACTACTAAATATAGCTTGATTTGAACAGAATTTGCCTACCTCGTGTATTTTTAGTGTGATTAGCGTATGTTATGTGATATGTCTGATTAAAAATTATTTTAAAATAATTTTTGCCCTTTTTATTGACCTTTTATAGAATTCTGTTGAACTTTGGGCGGTAATAATTGATAATGTAAAAGTTTAAAAATGCAATAAATAAATCTGTTGTTAATGTGGACATAATATAGTGTTATTTTATATTATTTATATAACTTCTATGTTACACAAAAAATCAAAAGTTGTTTATTTTTATAAAAGCAATTGCTCATTAATAATTGATTATATCGATTAGTTAGGTCGGTTTTATTAAAATGGAACAAACCGAACATAATACAAAGGTTAGCCATACACAAAGCAAAATCTTATGTGATTGGTAGCATAATTAATTAAATACTGAACATAAAAACTAAAAAAATAGAAATAAAACAGAAATAATACTTATTTGTGTATTTACTGCTCAAAGTAATGCTTTGGTGCTCGAGAATGTAATTTCACTTAACCTGAGTATTAAATAAATACTTATATTTGAAGTGTCTAACTAAATTATAAACTAACATTAGATTGTTATTTATCTTTTTTCCAAGAGAATTTTTCTAAAAATTACCAAAATGGTATACATTTCCTTTCTCAACTCTAATCATTGCGTAAACGTAAATTGCTTGAAAATTATGTAGTAACGTAGTTATTCTAACAAATAAAATATTACTTTATATCTCTAGTGCTAGTAGATGATATTATTTAGTTGCATACTAATTTTGGTCGGTACAACAAAGATATTGTAATAAAATATAATTGCTTTTTGTCGCAATCAATAATCTTTTGTTAATTTTAATTTATTATTCCTTTAATTTTAATGATGCCATCTGACAGGCCAGTAATAATTCACAAATAACTTTTGTATCAATTATGAGTAGCTTATTCAACGTTTTGTAGAATTTACTTTCTTTTATTGATAATAATGTCGGATCCTTTTAGAAGGTGTTTTTTTTATTAGCTAATGCATAGCTGAGTTCTGGATGTAGGTAATTTAATATTAACAATAACCTTTTCAATATGAATAATAAATTTGTTATTGAATTGAAAATTAGTAATATTATGTAATATAATGCTGTTTCTTTATATTTTTATATCCAAAATAAACTATAATTACTACACATTTAGTATCTTTGGTACACAATGTGTGTATTTGATAAGTTTCCACTGAAACCTAATTTACATTTTCTGAAAAAACTTTTTGAGAAAACGAAATTACCTTAATTGATTTGTTATCGAGTTATTTTTTTAAAAGGATTTCTGATATATTTAGGTAGTATCTACTACTAATAAAAATAGAAATTGCTTTTTATAAATTAATGTATAATATTCACTTACTATTACGAAATAACTGAAACGAATTGACTGATTTTCACACTTAAATGTTTAAGTTACAGTTACAAATGAGTAGGTGAATTACTACGTACCACCAATTTCTGAAAGATGAGTCTTTGTTGAAACCACCCATAAACTGCATCTCGACATCTGCGATGGCTCTCTAGGGTGAAAACTTTTAAAATGAGCACACATTAACTGGAAAAAGAAATTGCACATTTTACTTTTGTATTTAGTCCCTAAAAGGTAATTTTCAGTATTGTAATCAGCAATTATATTTTTATTATACTAAATAGTACGTTATTTATAAATGAAAAGCGGGTAGTAGACGTATATAAAGAAATCATATTATACAAAATATTATGCCTCGTATTCGTTTTCTCATTTAAGAAAGCATTCACGATTTCTTGAACTCACTGCTATATTAAATAATATAATATAATATATAAAACCAACTAAGAAAACGGGATATTACCTATTAATTATAAAATTGCTTTTTTCACTTTACTTCTGAATTAATATTAACTCTGATTTTGGAAAAAGCATAAGCTTTAAAAATTATTTTATTGTCCAATTAATTTAAATTATTTCTTGTTAAACATATTCATATTTTACAAATATTGTATAACTGAAATTTTAAATCTCCGACCATTCTAGCTTTGCGATGTTAAACAACTTAATTTAAATTAAATCTAACAGGAAATGCTATCCTTTGGAGTACAGTTCGAATCTTAAATGAAGACATTTACGTTACAAATGACCGATTATAGTAACGACTTCTATTTTATATTCATGCATATAATTTAGTACAAAAATACATGACAAAAAATTAAATTTTAAACATAATATTGGAAACGACAAAGTAAAGGACAGCAGTATACGTAGAATGTCATAAATTTTAAGATATAAAAATTACGACTCACATTGTATTTTTACATTTCACATGTTGGAGTGATAACAATTTTATTTTATTTATATTTTATGACATTTAATCCACACAGTAACTGATGAAGAATTAAAAGTTTACAAGAAACTTCCTTTAAAGTAATATGAATTTCTGCTAATAGACTTACCACATGCCAGTCTAGGACATTTCGCTATTGGAAATTTAAAAAAATTTTAATGTTAACATGAGCATCTTGAAAAAAATTTTTGAGATGAGAAGCAAACCCTACATTTTGAATACACTCTTTTAAGCCGTTCAACTGCTTTACTTATTGCTGTTTTGTATTATATTTACAGGCGAACTGTAAAAAAACTGTTATTAGTTATTATTCGGCGGTGAATATAATACAAAACATTAAATAAAGGAGTTAAAAGGCTTAAAAAATCGAATTCTTGATTGTATGTACAACATAAATGAACTTATTCTGGGTACAGCACAGCAATAAAAATAATTCTGATCTTTATTGTTGGATTGATTCATTAATTTTGAAATTTTAATATATTAAATTATAATATTATACATAGGATTAATTCGTAACATTTGAAATTATATAATGAAATATCTTAATGATGTATATTAATTAATTGTATTATTACGTAAGTTAAAATTCAATTTTTTTCAATTTTATTCAATTTTTGCAGTTTAATTAACATAATATACATCATTAAGATATTTCATTATATAATATTATACTGTGCATTAAAATATTCTAGAGTTTGCTTTCCACCTCTTGCCAATTTGATACTACCAAACATTAAATACTAAATTTTTGACGGCGAAGTGGCGACGACGAAATTGCGACGGGAAAATGTCCCATCTCCACCATAAGCAGCTGAATTGATCTCAATTCCTTTTTTCAGGATCCTCGTAAAATTCGGACAATTATTGGTTATTGTTAAAAAAAATTAATTTACACCGGCAGTGTGGCGTAAAGCCTATACCGACTGATTGCGAAGCGTAAAACCGCGGTTCAAATCCTGATCGCATCGGAGTCGGATACACTGCTGTGATCAAAAAAGATTTATATAGATCTGTGGGCTATGGGGAAAGCAACGGGAAGCCACCCCATTAATTAAATTCCCCGGTACTTCATCTTTGCTTTAAGGCCATGGTGATCGTCAACGTCCAAAGCGGATAAGGCACTTGTAGAAGAAGTTAAAAAACTGTTAAAAAACAAATACATAATTTTCGGTATTAAAGAATTTAACTTACGACTTAACTTAGCTCAAATAAAAAACACTTGTTTGCATTAGTTAATTTCAAATTAGGTTCTCCAATAATAAAGTAATTAAAACAATATTTACCTATTAAAAAAATATTTTGAGCAATTCAAAGTTAATTTGGTTTTTGATTCAAATCCAGTTATACCATTTATTAAATCTACAAAACTGCTAGTATATAATTAGAAAAACTTTATACATTTTAAAATTCAAATGTACAAATAAGCTGGAAAACCTAAACTACCTACGTATTTTAGAAAAAAGTTTAGTCGTGTATTTTAACTTCAGGTCAAACTTAAAACTTTTAATTAGTTTGATATAAAATGTGGTAGGTATCCAAATTGGGTGCGCATTATTGTTATAGTCCTGAATTGCATTCACAAAAACGGTTTAATTAGCAAAGGATTATCATTTTTTATGCTAATTACGAGAAAAAACAATTGCGCAATGCGTTGATGAAATATTGGGTTGCTTTCAAAAAATGCTGAAAAATAGCATGGCTTGCTTTAGTATACATTTTTGTGCTCGTTTCTCAACGAATCCAGATTTTTTTTAAGGAACGTATCTATTCGGTTTACTTTTTAACATTTAAATGTTAAGAACGTTGTATTTATTGTCTCAAAGTCAATACAATTATCCTAACTTTTTAATTGTTTAATTCTAAAATAGCAATGATATTATGTCAAGTTATTTTTATATATCCGAAATTTTAACTTTTTTTTTGAAAACTTTGCAATTTAAAAGTGATATTTTAGTCAATAACTCAAGCGCGCGTTAATTAATTATTTTTCTCGTTTTTACATTGTAATCAGCATAAATATGCTACTAATTTGCATACTTTAACCATTTTTGTAAGTTTCAATGACGACCAAGTTATAGTAATGGTGCGCACTTAATTCGGATCAGTCTGTATACGTTCTTATATATAAATATTGTAGGAGTATTAGATAGTCTGGAATAAACTTTATTTTCAAAGGTCAAAATTTAATATTTCAAATGTATAAATTTTACATTACCGTTAAGAAAATAATAATGAATTATGAAATCTTACTTTTGGTAGAAAGTTTACCTTAATATCGGATAGCTATATCACCATTGAATATGTAGAAATCAGTTTCGAGAATTGCGTGCTTGGATGGATATATCCCAGCATTTTGCTTTTCTATGCACGATGATGTAAAAATTAAATTTTGCTATGCGATCATAAGCGTCTTTTGTGCGTTCTTACAGCTGTGCTGGAGAGATCTTTTCTATATCGACACGCCCAGCACCCTCGCTCACGTATATTGATCTGCTCCCTCCAACCCCAAACCAGCCAACTTTGTACTCTACGACGCCCTATAACTGCCGCCGTCGGTGTTGTCACGTTTTATCAGTCTATCTCAACGCTCCATGCTAACTATTTTTGTCTGTCTGTTTAATAATTTGCAAATGTTCGTAGGTACGGCAATGGCAATCGAATACAGTTGTAAGTTTCGTTGCGGTAGGTTAGATACTATTTAAGTTAGCTATTAGCCAACAAAGGTGCGTAGCTTTTACACATCTAATCCGTACATCTCTAATAGCGTAAAGCTTCTTCGGTTCAGTATTTTGAAAACGAATGTATCAATTACAACAATTTTTTTTAATAAAGCAAAATTGAAACAGGAAATTATCGGTGCTGAATAAAATCTGTTGATTTGAAGTATTTCGGCACTTAAACAGTTTACCTTAATTAGCATGTTTGATAAAGCTTACTGAACATAAAATAATTAGTTTGATTATAATTAGATATCAAAATTGTTGAAGTATTAATTGTTTCCACATTGAAGAAGTCAGATATGTAAAGTTCTTCGGAGCTCATGAAAAATTGGATCCCTATATCTTAACATAATCTCAAATTTTGTTTTTTATTACTTAATGCAATAATTATTGCAAACGTACTCTAGTTCAAGACATATTATAATAGTCCAGCTTCATACCGGAATCTCGTTAATACTATCATTCCAATGAATTTGTTTCAACAATTAATATTATGTACATGAAATTTTCATCATATTTTATGAAAGTTTTCCTCTCTAGGCAGTCCTCTAGTTTTACCTAATAAATGTATCTAAGTTTAATTTAACATAAAATAGCAAATTTTTGCAAATTGGAGAGAAAAATTTTCACATTTTCAAATTGGGCGTCATAATGTATTTATAAGAGATAAAGACAAGTTCAGAAACAAGCCGAATATTAAAAATTTTACTTTTTTTATCACCGAAATAGCATATAGATACTAAGTATCCCAGCTATTGTTTGGTAGATTTTCATGAGATTTTAAATAAGAAAAGAATTATTTTTCTTTGTTCTAATCTCAATTCATATCTAAACATTAATTTACAAATACACATTTTTTCATATTAGAGAAAAAAACGAATTCAGAAACAAGCGACTTACTAAAAAATTTATTTTTTTATTGCTCATTAGTACCCCCGTTATTGTTTATTAATGAGAAAAGAATTATTTTTCTTCACTCTAATCTCCATCTATACCTAAACATAAAAAAAATATATACTTGTCAACTCTTATTATTGTCAATAAGTCCATAATAGTACTAATTTTCCACATGAAAGTTGTTGTTTTCCATACTTACTTAACCTTTAAAACGTGAATGGGAAAGTGAGTATTTTTCCGCTCTAGAATGGAAAAGTAGGTAATCAGATATTCTTAATCGATAATCAGGTTCTGAAACCACATAAATGAGTACAATAAGTAAATATACTTTAGTGGTTTCAGAATCTGACTATCGATATGAATTTTGTATCTGATGTTTTTCTTTAAACTGATTTTTCCAGGTGTTTTTTGCATATTATTTATTAAACTGTTAAAGAAACTGGGATAGGATTTTAATAATGCATAAATACTTTTTAGAATAATTATAATTTTTAATAAGTACAAAGATAATTATTTGATATAAAAAGATGTATGGTGCATGCCTGAAATAATACGCATGCATAAAACGCCTGGCAAATTGTTAATTAACTTTATTAATAATTTTATTTATATAAAAAGTTCATCGATTAAATTAAAATTTGATTATTATTTGGATTCTTTATCGAGTACACAAAAAATTGTATGTTTTCTTCAGACTAAATGATAGTTTTTCTTTTTGTCCAATATTTCTGCACAATTTTGTATCAACGTTGCCGGTCAACAATTTTAAGCCGGTAAACCATCGAATTGTGTAATTTTCAGATGTGTATAGAAAAATATCTCAACTATTGACTTTAAAATCTGCGCAACAATGATGAAAATAAGTTATATTGTTGTATAAATAATAATAATATGGTTGAAAGAGTGTTTTTAATCATCTTGTTTTTAAATTGTAAAAACGAAAGTAGAAGCAATTTAAATTTTTTTATAAAATATGAATGTTTTTACAAATTCCAAGTTAAATTAATTAGAATTTTGTAATTTCTTGATTATATATTACGTAATATTTTTTATTTCGAACTTCAAAGTTAAAAATTATTTTAATTACATATTTGTGCTATAGCATCAAATAAGTAAATATTATTTTGAAAAAGTTAAAAGAATTAAATAATTTAATTAAAACATAGTGAAATTTTTAAACTGTTTCATCAAGATTTTTTACTTGTTTTGTAAGTTGGTCTGGAATATTGATATAGTCATTAAACAATTTCGAGAAATTATAATTATAAAATCAAATTAAATATTAAAACATTAAATTTACTTAATTTCGAGAAATTAGAAAAATCTTGTATAAAACGGGAGGTAAAAATATCTTTTTACGACGCGACTTATTGTCCACCTCGGCTAACGGTTTTTATGAACGATCTTCACGCCTTATATATAAAACAAATCACTTTTATCTCTGGTTTTATAAATAGCTATTATGAGATTGTATTCAATTTTTCCTCATTAGTTGTCATTCTGATAAGGCAAAATAATGACATGGTAATATAATATTGCACATTATATAGCGAAGAAAAAAATTGGTTACCGCAACAAAAATTTATTTTTAAATAAATTTTGGTCTATCACAAGTAAGTAATCGGTATTTGTTGAATATAACCTTTGCATAATCAACTAAGATGTTAATTTTAATAACAGATGCGAATCAAGTTCATGTTCAAACATGAACAATTGTTGAGAAGTCAAATAAAATTAGTTGTGTTAAACAATCTAGTTGTGAATAATTTTGTTCGTGTATTATCAACATAAAAGTATGTTTTTAAAAAAAATCTGTTTGTTGACATAAAAAGTAGGTCTTGTTGTCATAGAAAATATATTTATTCGAATAACTAATTGAGTAAAGTAAGTAAATTACTTTACTTTTTAATTCGTATTAAACACGTTGATTATTACAATAATTTATTTTCATTTTTCATAAAATTCTAAATCCAAGATTTTCATTGGTCTGCTTTTCACAGCAAATTAATATGACAGGTCGAAAATCGATAATTTTTAATTTGAATTAACCTTTTATATTTATATTTAATTGTAAAAATAATGCGATTGGAAAACAACAGTTTCCGTAATAAAAAAAATGCATCGAATTTATTTTCAATACATATCAGTGTTGAAAGTAAATCACTTTCCGCACTAGTGCCTATAAGTTGCTTATTATGGAACTAAAATCAGTTTAGAAAGTAAACTATTACGTAATGGTATAGTATAGATAAATCATTTTATGTTAATTAAGTTTTGTATTTTTATACTACTGTAAAATATAAGAAAAATCTGTTATTTGCGTCACTTTTACGAATGAAATAGATGCAATTCTTTACTTACAAAAATCAAAATATGTCAAAAGATATGGACATTTTGGGGCCGACTACAATTGTTTATTTTGGCCCTTGGCACTCCAAGGTTTTTCAAAGATGAAACTTTTGCGTAATGATGCACTAGGAATTTTTAAAACGCTGCAGCTCTTTTAGTTTATAAATTTGTTTACTTCAGATGCCCCGTTAAATATTTATTACAAGCAATAGTAAAAATAAGTATTACTTACTTTCAAACACTGATATCAACTCAGAAACTCTCTAAACTCCCATCAAATTTGAAACATCATCTTATCTACTCCACAGTTTTCAAAATAATGCTACATGTGAAGATCGGTTAAAATAAAACACTGTTTGGTTTTCTAATGTTTATTAACCACATCAAATCCATTTATTGCATTAAAAATACATTTGCAAGTCGAATAACATTAATTCAAAGTTATTTCACAGGACGCATTTGCATTGCTTGCCAATGCAAACTCCAGAACAAGATTAAAACAATAACTAAATATTTTTGTTGCTTTAAATAATTATTTTATAGCAAATAAAATTTAATTGCAAGTACACATCTGTGATATTTGGTTTTACCTCTACATCATCTACTTGAAATCGCAATCCAGTATTGTTGATATTGCTTTATATTGCTCACATATAAAATTTAATAAGTATGCATCTATGTATATGTAATAAATAATGGTGATCACCGTTGCCCTAGTAATCTTATCAAAATAAAATCTCAAATCTTGCCTTTTTGAGCATTCGCTTATAGGTGTCCTTTTCAATTTTTCAGATAGATATTATTATAGTATAAAGACATATTGATGATATTACTTATTTTCTACATCTTGGTTATATTGTTGACATATGTTACTTATGTTAGTTTATGATAACGTTGAAAAAATATTTATCACAAAATGAACATCTGAAAGATGAATATCCGAATGAAAGTTTGTATTTATAATTTGAGTCTTTAGAGAAAAAGTTTCCATCTGTTTTACTTTGTTTGTCTATTATATCGATTGTTTCAATTTATTTCATTGATTTAACTTAATACAAAAAGTTTCTAAAAGATTTGATTTCGGCGATAGATATGGTGGAATTTTTGTTGTTGTTTTTACTACACAATATTGTTGCGCCTATATATTATGTACTTTTTCTTAATTACAACAAAAAAATAAACCATGTTTGAAAAGTTAACAAATATCTATAAAATTTCCTACCCTAAAATCGTAGTGAATTTTAGCACCAGTAGAATCTACTACACAATATCTTTTCAGATTGTTCGTTCTTTCTAAAACTTTCGTTTTATATTCCAATAAATTGAAAATATTATATTTTGTAATATCTTAATTGGAAAATGTGATATAATAAAATGCATTTATGGAAGATTGTAAAATCAATTTTCTTGATTGCAATATGATTCGTCTCGTATTCATATAAATCTCTATTGGCGGTAATAAAGCACTTTAAAGTTAGTCTCTGATAATAAAAATGAAAATTTTACGCAACAACTGGTATCAATAGATTTTATATTATTAATTAAAAATTATAAAATCCATTATTTCTTAACCAATTAATTTTAAATTAAAATTTAAATTAAATTTCAAAATCAATGTTGTTGGGTTGACTTCATGTTTGGTTAGTCTTCCACAACTTAAAAAGCATTAATCCAATATACAATACGTATGATAAGCAGATTTTAATTTTAGGGACTATATTTTCCTGCTCTTTTTAGTTGAAGTAAAAACTATAGAAAAGCAAAACATTTTTAGGTAAATTAATTTATTGAATTATTTTTAAGATTACTAGTCAGTCAAGATTTTTATTATATCTACCAATATAACCAAATGAAATACGTATAAAGTGAGGATTTATTTATTACAATTTCTTATTATTACAAGTAGGTATTATTATTACTAAATTATGTATGAAACAGTTCCTCACATAAATTAAGAATTTATGTTAATAAAGTACATAGTATTTCAACTTGGTGATAAACACAAATGATATTTTGGTATTTTGACATAGTACCTATATCACGGATCACGGGTTGCGATTCTCCATTCTTCTCGGTTCTCGCTTCGTCATTTCTGACGGAAATACCTACTGCATTTTAAACGAATCGTCATTTTTGACGGGTACAGAATAATAGAACCAATTATAATGCCACCAAGTAGACTTACGCTGAATGCTCACAACACTTATTGTGGACTTTGCATTGGTGTATTGTTGACATGCTGAATTGATTCTTAATCTGATTATAATAACCCACCAAACAGCGGTTATTGATTTGGATGAGGGTAATGAGAAACAAATAATTGAGTATTATCTTTGCTATTCTTGCGCGTAATTTAATAATAATTTATAGGCAAACATTTTCAACATTTCTGAATGTTGAATCCTCTTTCTGAACGATCCAAAGAATAACTTTTATCATATTGAAATTGATGTTTTTACTTATTTACTTTGTATGTTATATTTTTGTTTACTTAACTCGTTAATTTGAAAATTTATTTAAAATCCGCTCAAAATAAATAAAATGTTGTTATAACATTTAATTTTTGCATATTTTATAATAGGTAGATATTTAATATTATATTATACAGAATAAATATTTTTTCCCTTGGTATATAGCTGAAAAAATGTGTATCTTTTGTTATGGCAGGTACAACTGTTCATAAAACAAATGCAGAGTGATTTACCTACATGTCAGGTATTTCTGATGAAAACATGTTTATTAATTAGGTAGGTGTTGACATTTGAAAATTATATGTAGCATACAATAGGTTATAGATTATAGAGTAGGCGTCCCCTCTTTTCTATTTAGTTAAATGGAAAATAGATATATATTATATAGTATAGGGAAATGTCGGGTGGTTTGAGCCATCGGGTGGTTTGAACCACCACAATTTTTTGGTCTGTTGACAGTGAGATCATTTGGTGAATACTGTTAAATTGTTGTTAGACCAATACCTCACTTTTCATAAGGTTTTGTGAAAAAAAGACGCAGTCGGTATATTTTAATCACACACGTGTTCCAAAATTTAACAAAAAAGTTTTTGCTTGATTTAAAAAAAGTTGTTCAGTGAACATTCTCCAACGATTTTTCAATGTACTAACTATCGTTAATGTGCTATAAATTCGATGAATTTTTTTAGGTCTATAAAGTTTTCGTAGTATTGCATCGTCCTTAATTCTTTTTTTCCAAAATACAAAAAAAGTTGAGTCATTTGGGTGGTTTGAGCCACCCATTTAATTTCGTGTTTTGCAATGGGATAAATATTTATGGATTGGAAATGATAGAAAATTGCGTTTTGGAATGTATGCTACGTGAATTTTTTGTATTTTTATTAGAAAAATTTGATATTTTCCGGAATTGGATAACTAATCGAGTATCTTTTTTTCCTTTTTGGACTCATTTCAACAATAAAAAAAATCATTTTCATTGATATTGTGCGTTTTTATTTTACTTCTGCAAGTTTCCTACTCTTTTTCTCAGATTTTTTCAGGCGGCTCAAACCACCCGACAAATTATTTTTTGTTCAAAATTTAACCCATTTTTTAGAAAAAAAATTATCATTTTTTTTCTAAATTCGAAAAATCAATGATGCAGTAGAGTGAATAATAAGGTAAGCTTTTTAACAGTACATCCGCTTCATGATATATTCATCCAGTGAGATTTTGTAGTTAAATTAACAAAACATGGCTCAAACCACCCGACACTCCCCTGCTATAGTTAAGTAAAGAAACGACAGGAAACTTTGAACGTTAAAGGAATCTTACTGATTGAACATATGTAGGGAATATACTATAATTCGAAAAGCATATGAAAGGACAATTCAAAATTTTACCAGATATCTCGGTATAAATTATCGGTTATCAGTTTTTCTGCTGAAGTATATGGGAAAAAATTATAAGATTTTCTTACATTTTATTGGATATTATAAAAATGTTAGTCCTAGATAATTCTAGAAAAAAAACAAGAATAATAGAAGAGAACGAAAACGTTTGGTACAGCTATTATCGGAATTTCCCTTATGGTAGCATATTAATCTGTTTTCCGTTTACACTGCAGACTGTACGAAATAATTGAAATTGCACATTAATTTGCAAGTGCAATGCCATTCTATCAATAATTTCCATAATATGCGGGTATCCTGTTTTTTAAATACCTAACTGAATTGCTCATCGAACGACTTTAAAATTATATCAATGATTAAAATTTTAACCATACGTATTATAGTCTGGCATATTATTCAATTACAATAAACTTGTGTTGTACAATAATACTCCCCCAAAATGTACTAAAGTAAAGTAATTTAAAGTACGAAATTGACAATGCTCACGATTAAACATTAAAAACAACTTTAAAACTAGTTAAAACACGTAATTAAATTTACGATGTAATTGAGAATAAAACATAAATTACGCTATAATTGCCAAAAAAGGATGAACTCACAAATTTATAGTATTAATTATTATCATATTGCAAATTTAGATACGTAATCAAAGCTGTAGATTATAAATTAAAACAATTTATTAAAGTTTGAAATTTATTTTTGCGGTAATTATTATTTCAAAACCTCAACGTCTTTAAAAATAATGAACAAGTTTAATTGGGATATAAACAATTAACTTGATGCACGTAAAGAAGTAGTTCATTCCCTATTATATCAGCAAACTCTTCAATTATTAACAATATTTTGTGGTATTTATAATAAAAGAATAATTCTTGACAGAATCAATAAAAGAGATCAAACACTTTTAAAACTAATTGGAAAAATTATTAATTCCAGCAGATCTTTGTAATTATTATTGTCTGTCTATTTGCTTTAATTCCCCAAAGTTGGCAACCTACCTACGACAGGTCTTTTCGGTCAACTTTCACTTTATTATTAAAACTTGAGACTAATCAAACGGCTCTTGCTCACATTTTCCGACTCAAATGGAATGGGAAACTGCAAGTTCACCTTCTAACCGCAACCTGTATTATATTATATGCTCGTGGCTACGTTCAAGTAGAATTAATGAAAGAGTGGAAAAGTGACGTATGTTAGTTAAATTAGCAAATTACAAACAAAAAAACAGAAGAGGTTCTTTTTGTAAATGTCTAATTAGCTATTTAATCAGAATATTTTAATAGAACCTAAAAGTTTCAACGCTGCGTTTTTGATTTTTAACATTCAATATCAAGTAATTTGCTTGTATGTGTATAATATAAGTAGGGGTTCATTACACAAAATGTAAGAATTTTAAAAATGATGTGATATTTATTTCTCAAATTGGCTAACATAAAAAAACTCATTTTCTACTCAATATTGCATTTTCAAGTCGTATGTTACAAGTTTGAATAGCTATCATATAAAATACTGGTATTTTTGGATATTTTCTATATGTTTGTTGGAATTAAAGTAGCTTAGTTGGTGTATTGCGTAGAGAAATGAGTTAAGCTATAGATTTTTAATTAAATATTTTTGTTCAACTCTTTTCCTTATAAAAAAATTTGATTTTGTTTAACGTCTTTTTCAATTTTCCCTTTTCGGAATGTCTGCAATTATATATTACCTATATTTAAAATTGCATTTAAACTTCAACGTTCAGTTAAGTTAATTTTGTAAAATATTTCATAAATTAAATTAAATTCAGAACATCTGAAAAATGCAAACCCATTTACCTAGTGAATGCTTACGAGATAATTTAAATTATATTGAATTTTCTGATTTCCTGATTTAAAATTAAAAATTTGATAATATAATTTAATTAGAGAAATTATGTAATATATTTAAATCTTTTCAGTTAAATATCGACAAACAGTGTATTGCTATTTGTTATCAAAGCTTTACAATTCAAAACTTACTCAATTGTTCTATTGAGTAATAAGATAATTTATAATGACAGCATAATGACTTACTATTGATTGTACTATTTCTATAGCATGTTATGAAATTTAATTATAATACATTATTATAGATTTATATAATGCAGATAGATAAGCTGCCTAAGAAATATACAGTATATTAAAAATAAAAAACACAATATGTATGTATGTATGTATTGTGATTATTATAATATCTAGAAAATAAAATAATTGAAAGTTATTTTATAATTTATATTCGCTTTTGCTTAGGTTTATTTAAATTATAACTTTTCGCAATTTGTTTTTTATTTTCTTATATTTTATAATATAACTTGTTAAAGCGGTCTTCCTCCGTGCTAGACATGCGCAATTGTCTTCTAACATATAAATACGTTTTTAATGTGTATTTCACTTGCACCTGATAAATGATTGCATATCAATGAAAGTTTGTGACGACGACTCGCATTTGCAAAGAGATAATCGAAAAGAACAACGTTAAAATTTTTTTTAATGCAAATTTTGCAACATTGTTACAATGATATGTATAGAGTTAAATTGAACTGATGATCAGTCTACATTTTTGATCTTTGGTAATCGACTTGGTAATTTTGAATCCTATATTTACTTTAAAATGAGAAAATTGTTTTCACCAACGCATTAGCCGGCAGTAATGTTCTATTCTGTAAGTTAAATTTCTACTAATGTGTTTTAAACAAATTTAATTTTATTTATATAAAACATAACGTCATCCTATACCTAAACACAAAATATTATCATATTACTATTTGTGAACTTCATTATTCCAAACAGTCAATACAACTACTGAAAGTTTTTCAAAAGTTTAGTAATACCCTGTCAGTTATAATTGCTAACTTTAATATACGGCTTTATAACAAAGTTGCTGGTTTGTGTAATTTTAATTTTCGCTAATATTCAGCAATTTACCAATAAATTACATCGCACTATTTAATTGAATATTGAATAAGTTGAGTTGATTAGTTTCGTGATTTATATTTCTTATTATAAGTTTGCATTCATTAATTCTTGCTATTGCTAAAAGCCTTCATTTAATTGAAGAAAAAAGAATTGAATTTTGTTAGCTACCTCTCCAATAGTATACAAGATTAATCATAATGCAGGATGAAGAAAGTATAAATTTGAATATCAACAATTTTATAAGACCGGATTTTCCTTATTACTTTCAGTAGTAAAATATATATTTTTATCGAATTGTTTTAAATAATGACTTAAAATAAATCAAGTTTCATACTTACCTTTCTAATAAATCAACTGAATTTTTTTATACGTATACATTGTTCAGGACGGTGGCAAAATTAACTCAGAAAGCTCATGTCATGTTGGTTAGGTTTTTTTAATTATTTTTTTCTTAATTATTTTCACTAATCTGACCTTGTATTTTCTAAGCGAAAATTTCAGAGAGCCATGTATAGTATTTCGTCGAATCGATCCGATTATCTAGCTATTTTAGAACTACAATTCGAACTTAACTTTTCCATAACAGAATCGACGAGGTAGAGATAAATAAAAGTCTTATTTGTACACGTTAAAATGGTTAATAATAAATTTAAAAATTAGTTAATTAGGTAGTTGTTATTTTTTCTAAGCAGCAGTTAATAAAATAATAACACATTCTTTTTGAGTTGCAAACTAATAAACGAATAATAATTGCTATCTGATGGAATCACTTTTTCGGCCAGGTAACACTAACATTTCGATAGTTCGAAATTTTTTCGAAGTATATGTTAATAATGAACTAAATTTATTGTGCTTATCACTTTTTTGCATTCATTAGTGACCAAAAACTTTTATTTTATGAGATTCCAATATAAACAGAAAATTAACAGCATTTAAATTACAAATTTTTAAAATTGATAATATGAAATAAAACTTCGTTTTATTTGAATTATGATTTAAAAGCAGAATTACATGTTAAACCCCTAATTTTTAGTCGTTACCCCGTATTATTTCACTAACTCTTACCATTGTAATCAACTAAAATAACATTTTATATTTAAAATGGTTCTAGTAGTTAACTTTCTGACTATTGCTTGTAAGCAATACATTTTCTATTTTTGCGTAATTTAATAGTCATTAAAATTTGAAATAATAATTATTGTACAACCGAGTCGATCAAATTACTGGCACACTATTTGCTTATGTAATAAAAGCGCTACATGAGTATTCCTTTTAAACTGTTCATGGTTTTTAACAACTTTAGTCATTAATCATTACACCCATCCAACAGGCGTATGTAGGATTACAACCCACGACTACTTACTTGTAGTCACTTACGTTTTGCCCCTATCCCACGCTTTACTGGGGCTCAATTCAATTTGTTGTGCGTTGATTGCTACATTTTAACAGAAGCTCCGAGATAATAGTTACTATAAAAAGATTAGAGAAAAGTGTTTATATGCATATATTTACTAGGTAGTAAAAATAATCAAAGGACTCAAATATTTATGTCGAGCCTAAGTACACATTAACAAAATTTCCATTTTCATAAATCTCGAGAGTATTTCAATCATCCCCGAAAGTGTTACGTAGTGGATTTTACTTAACTAGGTAGGATAATATTATAATTGTTAATTACTGAAAAAATTTAATTCAGTTTTTGTTTGTTAACAGTTCAAAATAAAATTAATCAGCTTTAAATAGAAGTTTTAATGTTTATGGAAACCTTATTAGGTACATGGAGAAAGGGGAGTTTGAAAATACTAAATTATGTAAATTACTTTGGAAGTTACAGCAAAATGTATACATATTTGTAATGTTTGTGTCTACTTTGACAAATAGATACACTTTTTTAAGTAAATATCTACTTTACATTTTAATGTTTATAAAAGTTTTATCAAAAGTACCTTTGTGGTAGGAAACCTGCTTCAAAACACTTGCATTAATGTTAAAAATTCATAAAATAACTTTGTTGATGATATTTTAACTTTTTTATTTATTTTCGTTTCTCATTTAAAAAATTTTTGACTAACATGGAATCCTGAAATTTTATGCTCAAACAAAATTTTATACAAATGTTCTGTGCTGCTTTGCATCTTACCTGGGTAGACCACACGAAACTTTAATCTTTAATCAATGACTAAACCGAAATGGAATAAATAGTTCGAACAAAAAATGTGACCGCGCGCTTAACGGTACAAATACATCAATGGCTTATAATTGATCAAATTCTAATAGGAGAGATCAAACTAAAAACTAAATAGATGGCTAAACTGATGAAACTATATAGTAGTAGATGAAAAAATGTCTGCTATTTCATAATCAAAATAAAGGTCTGTACAACAACCATATTATGAAAAATTAAATTATATCAAAAAATACCGTGGCTGAGCACAAAACGACGAACCAATCTTATTGGATTTTGTAAATTGAATACACTTTAGATTAAATCATTTATTAAAAATTTAAATTTTAATTACCTTTTATAGCGGACGCGGATGATTTAAAATTAATAAAACACTTTAGATCAAATAGTTTAGAAAAGCAGCTTTAAATTTATATTGATGAAATGCTGCTGAGTTATAAGAAATTCCGTTGTAATATCCTCAAAAGCAAAATTATGAAAAATAATAATTGGATATTTTTGTCATATCAATTGCACTTAAAATGTTCTCTTTGACGATACTTTATTTCGCTATACACTTCCGCTAAATAAAATTTGAAATATTTGAAGTTTAATATATATATGTCCACATTCCAAACTTATTCAAATATAGCGTGTTCAATGTACAACCAAAAAAATTACTTCTACGTAGTACTTATTATTATATTATTTACATTTTGAAAACTAAGTTTAAAATAATTCAAAAGTTATAAAATATCTCATTAAACTGCAGATATTTGAATACATATTTCATTTGTTCCACATATTTTAATACAGAAAAATTCTCGAATATAGCTGGAAATGTAACTTCTTTTTGTAATTTTTGCATATTTAAATATATATTAAACAAATAATAAATACATTTTTAAGTATTCGGATTGAAGTTCTAATAAACAAGTTTAAAATCACAAATTGTCAAAATTACGGCTGTTAAATAAAAAACGATTTGTTCAAAAATTGGCACAAAAGTTAATTGAATATAGGACATGACATTTTATGTTTCGCTTTTATTGAAGCTCAAAGGATGGCTATAATGATACTTTAATATACATGTTTTATTTTGAAAATAATATCTGCAGAGAAAAAAATTATTAATTATCACTGACAACATTTTTTTGACTAAAATCTGTTTGACATTTTATCAAAATACATCTTATACATATTATATACTCCGATTTAATAAAAATAATCAATAATTATGTTTGTAAATTTAAAAACAAATTACTTTTTTAAATTTTTAGTCTGTTTGTAAGGGTAATATTAGTTACGCAATATCTTATAATATTTCTTTTAGTAATAAGAAAACGTGGAAAATTTTAATTATTTTTTATGTTTACTTAAGTAAAGAGGTAAAAATGCTATGTTTTATTCGAACGGACTTTTTTTTTTCAATAATAATAGTTACAAAAATCTTTTTGGTATGTAGATATTATTTTCAAATCGGTCCCAGAAAGATGTTTTAATTATACTTTGAGGATATGTAGGTATCGATGAAATACTAAGATCCTCAAAGTTTCAGATCACTATCTCATTTAGTTTCCGAGAAAATAAATATTTACTCACAATTAACTAAATTACAGCAAATTAATTTTTCTCAAGATTGACTTGATCGATTGATCTCAAAATGTATTGGCCTTTTAAGGTTGATAACAGCTCTTAAAATAAAAATTAACAGCTGTATAGCTCCGTTAGAACATAGAGAAAATTATTTTTTCTTAAAATATTTTATTTAACTATGATACAATTTTTTAGCAATTATGAAAGTTAAATAATACATAATATTTTATTTTCTCTAAAACAATTCGAGATAGATGTCTCAAATTTTCAGGATTCAAGTTAGAATCAATTAGATCAAGTTAGAAACAGACAACAATAAATATGATACGTCGTTTTGTAATTATTCGATGTTGTATTAAGTGTTTAGTAAACATTTTCGAAACTTTTGCTTTTATAGAGAATAAATGTATCTTCAAGTTAAGGGTCGTTCAAAAGACTTGGTGCTGCAACCTCGATAATCATAGTTCAAAGCATATTTTTGTATTTTTATTTCAACTTTATATAAAAATAAAATAAGAAAAGTACAAAGTATAAAATCATTTTAATAGTGTGAAGAAAACGTAGAAATTTATCGTTGACCTTTAATATAAGTTTAGGTGATCGCTCGTATTTTACGTATCGGGCCTTCAATCGATTTATTTAAATATTTATAGGTGTCAGTCAAGTTGATATAAACTTAACTAAAAACAAATTATTTGATATTAAATTTTTATTTGCCTACTGATGCATGTCACAGTGTAAAACTTATACAATTGACATTTTAGTAAAAACATGATATGGGTATTAAAAAATAATCCTTAAAAAGTTTTTTTATGCAAATGATACTCAGTGACGTGTGGTGTAAGCCAAAATTACAATATTAAATTTTATTTTAAAAAGACGTTCGAACTTTTCTTTGCATCCTCCTACAGCGTTCTATTATAAATGTTCGTTCTACTGTAATTTATTGTTAGGGGTGGTTTATCAATGCAATGTTAAATAAATTATTTTCAAGTTATCTCTAGCGGAAGGATAAAGTAGGATTACAAACCACATGATTGGTCAATTTATTGGTTTATGTTCCTGTTAGTTAACTTAGCACTTTATTTGCGCATTGATACACCAGACTTTAAAAAGTAATCTATTTTATTGGCATTGTTTGTAATACCTATATTTTCAAACGTACATATACTTTTGTGAAGATTAACATTACTTGAATTAAAAAACTAGCCAATCGTTAAATTTCAATTTCAATTGTAATCGAATAAGATTGACTAAAATTTTGTGTGAAATATCGAAATATTATTTGATATAAAAGTAAACATTAATAGGTAGTTAATTAAATTCTAATTAGTGCAGTAATTACCGTACAAATAAAACATACGATTATTGTAATTATTGAGTCGGTGAAGATAATCATGGCGAACTTAAATGACAGTAATAAATTTCTATACTAATTATGTTCTGGGATTTATTTTGGTTGATATTGATTGTGTATTTATAAACCTAAGTAATATTTATTTCTAATAAATATTTCATGTTTTCGGAGAGTTACTTCACATGCAAGATTTTCGTGTTAAAACGAACTCGCATAAATTCACACCACCGCTCGCCGTAAAATATATATTTGCAATTGCTGGTAATTATTTAACTAATTATTTTTGAAAAGTTGCCCTTAAAATATTTAATATTATTAATGCTAGTTTTTGTAATCTTGTTTTTAGCAACGGAAGATCCCAGTGTTAGTGATACACGAATTTCAAATTCAATCAATTTCTTCACCAAGTTTCTTACTCGGAATGGGGGCGAAAATGAATTACCGATGGAAATGTATTTTAATCAAATTAATTTTTTTAAAGCAGCCCTGCTTTTATTTTACGTTACATTGTTTAAAATTTGAGTATTCATTTCGAAATGTATTGAAAATTTTCAGGGTTTTTATTACTACCTTGTATTACAATTAACTAATTTTTAGAATTCATTTCAAGGAAATAAAGTTGAACAGATTCAATAATCGTAATATGCTGATATTAAAAATTAATTGTTATTGTTTAGCAGTTACGTACATTTTAATAGCAGCTTATATTTCCAACCATATATGCGGTTTTCGTAATGGAAATCACGAGTTCCAAATAATTGTTATTGAGAGCAACAATCGACGCTATACAAACCTTATACATCAATAATTAGTTAACAAGATAAATAATAATAAAATCGTTTTAATTAATACGAAAATGAATAGAAGTGTAAGTAGAACCATGTAAATCATTGTTATTGTTGCTTTCAGTTTGTCAAGTTATGGGTTTCCCGTACCAAAACCTTTGTGGTCATCTCTACGTGAACGAATTACAATGTATGAACCGAACTATGACAGAACCGGATTGTAGAGAATCAGTTATTCACCACAAGAATTTATTATCTCGGCAAAGTAAATCATACGCAGATATTAGTTTCGAAAGTCAAGTAATTCTATCAATCATATTTGTTTTGGCGGAATTTTTTAACCTAAACTAAAAGAAATAAGTAATACGGGAAAAATGGGTTTAAAATTACTAAAATTCAACAATTGAATAAATTCTGAGCTGATAAATTATCTTCATGAACAGCTAGATAGCTTAGCTTAAGTTGTGATACGTATATTACTGCGACTATAAAACTTCGTCTCAAGAATTGTCTTCATTAAATGTTCAAATACGGGAATAAATATCTCTCCAAGATCTACTTATCTTTTGTTAAGCAAAACATGTCATGTTTAAAATACCTAAAAATTTAATTTTGCTATTCATGTCAGAGCCCTTGAGTGGAAACATCACGAAAGTATCAAAAATATCTTTGATCTATTGCAATCGCCTGTCATATGATGGAACTTTTTTAAATTGAACCAATAGCTTCTGAAATTTGAATTTATGGGAAAGAATCGAAGTTCCACCGTGTAGTAGGATAAATTTTGCGGCTGGTAGAACATTCTATGAGTATTTGCAAAGACTCTTATGCTGACATTATGCCTACTCTGCGGTATCGGAGAGTGATGCCTATTTCCTTACAAAAGCATAATTAACAATAAATATAATTGTCCCGAACGTCTTAGTGAAATTTACTATCACACTACGTGTGGTGTGGAACACATTACGCTTCTTGTTTATATAATTAATTTTGTTGCCACAAATTATTGCTATAATTCGCTCATCAATCGAATGCAGAAGTTGGGTAATTTGCACTTGATTCATCTTAATTTGTTTAATCGTGACTTGAATAGCTATGTACATAGTATAATTGTCATAGACGACGAATGCAGGCTTTAATTTGCATCGATATGTTTTCTCATCCGTATTATTAGTTTAATTAGCGTAGTAGTTTCTTATCATAAATGGGGACCTACTGTTTTACGTGGGCTTTCACAGCACTGGTTTGCCATTGCCTTTCGCAGAAAAATCCAAAAACATAAAAACAATTGGAAAATTAACAAAAAAACAAACTAAAATAAATCTCACAGCTTATATGGTGACCACTATGTCAACTTCTGACTTTATGCAAGCATTTCACGAAAATTTATTACCAGCTGCAATAAAGATACAAAGAGGTTTTAAATTTTATTTGTATAAATTATGCTAAAGAACACATGTTATATTTTCCGATTATACCGGTAGAATAATCGTACTATATTATCGTATTAACTGCTGTAATAAATAATTGTAAATTATATATTGTCGATACTTTATTTCTTTCCTCTGTAAGTTTCATCGACCACTAAATTAAATTATAATTAAGCGCTGTATATTTTGTTTAAAAAATATTCGAATAATTACTCTAAGATTATTATTAAATTAAAATCTTGGTTGAATTGATGACACTGGTGACAGCAAAGTAATTTTGGTAATAATAGTTAATAATAGATTAAAATGATTTAAATAAATGGAACTTCAAACAAACTTAATTAAAATTTTAAGTCTTCAGCAGATCTTCTTAATGCATTATTCGGTTTTGAAGTTTTCATTTTTTTTTTATTTTAAAATTTAAAATTTCATCTTTTTTGATTAAATTACTGTTTGTCTATAAAAGTTTTCATAATTTAAGAATTATTTTTATTATAAGTGTTTTCAGAGTCGGTTAATTTAAAAAAACACAAATTTTTAATTTATACAACTTTATCGTTTATTATAGAAAGTTCTAAACTGTATAATTTGAAAACTTTGTTGTAACTTCAATTATGTAGGCGGTTAGAAAATATGCGTAAATACATGTAAAGTAGATGAGGGGGCTCACTATATTCAACCTACGTGAAAATATGGAATCAATGTTATAACAAAATTCTGGTACTGAAAATGTTGAAAACGTTGATGCAAAACATCATAAATGTATTTTCTTTAATCTTTCTGGTTGAAATTTAGACAATTTCCACCCTAGATGTCTCGAAAACGGCTGCTCTAACCATTTTGAAACAAAGAACAGGTGTTTGTTTAATTTTAACCAAATCTTCAAGTTTCGATTCAAAAGTTCATATTGTTGGCATCAGAAATTGAAACGCCATAGTGTAATTAATGATATTTAAATGGAATCTTATGTTAGGTGTATGAGACACAAAAAGTGTTTGAATGGTGTGGAACCCCTAATCTGTCACTTTCCCTTAGCCTCTCAATTTTTGTAGGTTGGTACAATAAAATGAACCACTCAGAACCAATAAAATGTAAGTTGGACCACTCGATATTTAAACTTATTTTAACTTTTGAAACCTTTGAAAAGTTTTGAATAAACTTAAACCAAAATATTATATAAAAAAGTAGTTCAGTGGATTTATGAGGATACCGAAAAATCCCGTTCAACATAGAACATACATGCAGACCACAGTCAAAACATGGATCACCTTAGCATATAACTGCTTTTGGGATTACCCAGATGAGATTTTTTATGCTCAGATATACACTAACCTGTTGACCTCTTTAATAATAATGGGAATAATAATTGTTGAGGTATAGGTCTGTTAAAACAATTATTAATTTTCCGACGTTTCGGAATTACTTCAATATAAATATAAAATATATTCAAGAGGAATATTATGGAAGGTAACTTAAGTTACTTAATTACTAGGAATTAGCATTATTAGGATAATTAGGGACTATAAGCATTAGCATCTTATGCATAACTAAATGATCAGTTTTCTGAAAATGAACCATTACCGGTCCGAAACGTTGGACAACTAAAAATTGATTAAACGGACCTCAACTATTCACAATACTATTTGAAATGACAGCACAGTGTCGTTAAAATGTGTTTGATAATAATTACAAAAAGTAATATTATTTTATTAGGAACTAATGTTAGACTTTTTGTGGCGGGTTTGTAGGATTAAATTAACATAGTATTACTGCACTATTTATCAAAATATTATCCAATATTCAAATCTAAAAATCGACGTTTCAAAACACATATCATAAGTATCTCTCTATAATAATATATCAGCATCTTTTAATAAACTTAACAAAATTAACATAATATATTTTGTAGAAATTGATTAAATAAATTATTCGTTCGATGAACGTTAATCTTAAATATCTGAAACTAAATTACACCGTTTTAATAGATAAGGTCTTCTTTAAACTTAAATAATACGCTCTACTTGGAAAGAAACCCTTGCAACCTGAGTAAATGATTTTTATCAGTGCTCTTTATAGTCGTTACTTTGGGTGTATTCTGCAAAGTAATACTGGGTGTAGGAAAATTTATACCATTTAAATAAATACAAATTCGATTCTTAAGTATTACTTATTAGTTAGACTTGTCGATATGAATTGCTGCCGTTAGTTAGATAAAATAATTACTTTTTCTAATTATAAAATATGACAGTTAAAATATCGATTTGTGCTTTGTTTAAATATAAAAAGAAATAATTTATTTTAATTAACGCTTTGTATTGCAGTGACTTTTAAAAGTGTTTTTAATTTACGCCTACAACTGTGTTGAGACTTCAGTTTCTTAAGTTTGCTCTTTTAATGGAGTTAATTAAGAACTTTGAGAATAAAATATAGCAGTTTATTGTCACTGCAAACGCTAAATGACTTCTTATAATATAATTTATTTGGCTACATTGTTAAAACTAACGTAAAGTAGAATAATAATAGTTTTGTTAGAAAATCTTTTGCTACCTACTATATATAAAGTTTTAATTGAAGATTTAAATGCGACATTTGAAAAATAGCGTGCCAATTAAAGAAATCAAATTTTTTTTAAAAACATTATATTTAACCTCTTATGATGCCAGTTTAATTTATTTCTGCTGAACCAGCTAACTTATTTTAAAAGTTATTAATGTAGGTATATGGATCGTTCCGAAGTAATGAAGTTTTCTATATAGAAAATTTCACGCATTAGAAAAGTATCAAATCAAAATTTCATCGAAATTGTGTAAACCTATCACATCAAATTGCAAAAATTTAAATGTGGAAATATTACTTTTTTATTGGAACTTTTTATCTTGCCATTTAAGGTTTCGTATATGTGCATTATTTTAGGATGACTAATTTAACTTTACTTTTTTCGAGTTGATAGTCGAAAATGATTGTTCGCTGCAAATTGCTTTCTGTCGGTTATTTGAATTCAATTACAGAAAGTTTTGTAGTGAAATATAAAAATTTTATGAAGGGTTTTTCTATTAATGCTAAATCGAAGATAATCCCCCATCGCCATGGTTACAATTTTATAGTTGAAAAGGGTCTTAGCTTGCTACAGCAGAGATTAAGTACCATCAGACCTTACATTTGCAGTTTTTGGTGGATAGTTGAAAATGATCGCGTATATAGAATTTCTCTAAGCATTTCTACTCTTAGAAAAGATGGCGTTAATTATGTAGTTTTATAAAATTAGCCATTAAATTATGAAACATTAATTATTTTATAAAGAACAAATTGCATTCATGAATGTTACTTTATTAGAAGCTTGTAACTAAAGAGCATTATTAATTAGTGACAAAAGTTGTGAGAGAGACTCTGATAATAAATTTATTTTCACTTGGGTAATATGAATAAGTAACTTCAGAAAAATGATATATCTATGTAATTATAAAACACGTCACAGATTTATATTTACGTTTCAATAAAAAAAAAAAACGAACTTATTTAAATCCCTATAAATATACAAAAGAAATGAATATTCGGATATTTAAATAATGTATGGAGAATTTTTAAATGTAAATTTTACTACTTTTTTACATTTAAAGCTATAAGGAATAAGAGCTCACATTTAAATTTTTATCTTTTAGTCAATAATGGTGGTAGTTTTGCATTTTTTATTAAAATGCGAATACATTTTTATTTGATCTTATTATTATTAAGAACACAAATTTTAAAATAGAATGTTTTGAGTAGACTAGAAAAGTTTCTTTTCGTAGTCGCTTATTTCAGCAATAATAATGCAATTTGTACAACTCTTCTTCTTTATTTACAGACTTTAAGGGGCAACAGTAGTGATGCTTGTGAAACTCGAGATCCTTGCCAACATGGTGGTATCTGCATTTCTACAGATAGTGGTCCCATCTGCGAATGTCGAAATCCCGACTACGAAGGAGAATACTGCGAGAAAGGTGACCTATTTTTTATCCTTAGTGCTACTTGAGTTTTCTGTATTCAATATGTGTCTATTACAATAAATGGCCCATTTTAACTGAAACAGTTTTGTCGTCGAAAGACATTTTTGTTTTGCATAACATATAAAATTTGTTTAAATTACAACGTAACTAAATAACGATGCTTCCAATCAAATCGAATTTAGATTTCAAAATTTTATACTATAAAAATTTATTTCAAATATTACTGACCAAAGCTATCCCCAAACGGATAGCGCAGTAAAATTTATGTGGAGATGTGACTAAAATTTTTCTATGCATATTACATATCTGCAGCAGTACACTGCAGTCTATAAATTAATTAAGCAAACACTAAAACGGAATAGTTTTACGCTAAAAAGAAGTAATATATGGACAAAAAGTATAAATATAATATAATATAATTTTGTAATAATCTAAATTTAGATATTTTATTATTTCTATAGTTAATTAGTGAACTACATAATTAGTAAATGTGCACGTAACAAGTAAATACATAATATTATCAGTTGCCTACGGACGGTTTTCCGCTACGAAAATGAACATTGTATGGAGTAACTTATAGAATGAAAAATAGCTCCTGAACTATTATAGATTTTTCAAATTTCCATAATCTCATATTTCATAAAACGATATTGGAATATTTTGATCATATTGCGGAGAACTAACATACCTCGTTGAATATTTAACCAATCACTGGATGCACTCTTATGCACGTTGTTTCTCTGGACATCAACACGTTGTTGATTTAAATTGTAAACTAAAAACGAGAGAATGGGATTGATTCTCCTGGGAGAATGGATCGGGAAGAAGAGAAGCAAAGTTGAGCTATATTTCAAATGGAATAAAAGGTTAATGATTAAAGCAAGCATGTACTATTCCAATGAATTCCACAGCATATTTCGATTCGGACGTTCTCGCGCGATTTCTCTAGATTTGCAATGTACAAGTACAATATCCTGCGGATTTATCAAACAAATCTTGTTAAGCTGATTTTAACAGCATATTTCATAACATGAAAATCGTTTCTACAAACCAAATAAAATTTTATTTTCGGTTCGTCCAATTACACGTAGGTATAGTACCATATATTTTGTATTTCTTAACTTCCATTTATTTTCCGTGAAATACATCAAAAGTATAAATGGCAAAAATTTGCGTGTTTCTAAATTGTTTTATGTTGTTTCTGATGGCAAAACGACGAAATGCAACGATTTGCATAAAAATTTTATTAGCAAAGTTTGAAATTGAGGTTCAAGAAACCGATCTTTTACCAGAAGTTCTTCCATTATCAAATTTGATTGAAAAATAAATTACAAGCTTCATAAACCGCCTCGATAAAAATGAAAATTGCATGAAATGTTATCCACGTGTAATAAAATTTAGTCTTACAGCTAAGTTGACAAATTTGTTATGGATTACAAAATAAGACATTGCTTCAAAAACGCATGTTTTATCTTTGCAAGTTCCTACATAAAACATTATCTACTAATTAAAGTGGCTACTTGATAAACTTGCAATAATTTATCACAATTACGATCAAATCTACGTAAAGTGATAAATGGCAATATCACAAATTTGTGCGCTGATTATAATTTTGTCCAATAAATAATGTAAAAACTTATGTGAATTATGTTGTTTCGGCATACTTTTGGAAACAAATATACTTTACACGTACCGAATATAAATTTAAAATACAGGAATATAAATCGATACACGTATTTTAGGCGGAGAGGTATTACGCACCAATACAAATTTCTTTAAAACAGAAAATGTCGAAAACAAATTCTTAGATCATAAATCTCAATATCTATTCGATTTAGCTTTTCGGCTACAAGTTGAACAAATATTAACCGAAAGCAAAAGCGGAATAAATTTTCGGGAATCTGTTGGAACTTAATCTTGCTGAAAGTTCGACGAGATGTTGTGAGCTCTATTTTCATGTACTTACTGCTTAATCAACGATAATTGAATTTAGCTCGGTGTAAATCAATCTTTATTTATCATCCAATTTCAAGAAAATTTTTATTTACCAAGCTTGCATTTTTTAATAAACAGTTAGAAAAACGAAATAATATAATATTAAATATTTATATTATAAGTGAAATTTTTTCACATTGGTTATCGCAATCAATTTGCATGTTAAACAAGACAAAGTAATATCATAATAAAATTGTAGCAACATATCATTTCTGAAAATTGCATTCGATTATTTTAAAATCCAAAATAAGCTGCTTACAAAGATGTTGTGCTTTGGTGAAATCCTTTAATGTCCATAGTGTTTTCTTTTTCGCATACTACATCGCAAGGGTTGAAATGCATTATTGTGTGTGAATTAATTTAATTGATTGATATTATTATCATTTCGCTTACCAATAAATCAACTACAATAATATTATGTAAATGCTTGATGACTGTTTTATAAATTAATATTTGTGTGGGTCATTATTATTGGCATTTGAATTTCTTAATTTTAAATTGATTTCAGAAACGCTATTCTCGATGGAATTAATTTATTGAAGCTTAGTAAAGTTTCATGTAGTTTATCAAAGCCTGTCAATCCTATGGTAGTTCCTGACAGTTTATCAAGTTAATTGTAGCATCCAAATACAAATATTTCCATCCGCTACCAATTCTCGATACTAACTAATCTTCGTATTGCTTGATGTTGTGAAATTTTAACGCCGAAGCCATAATACAAAGAACATCCTGATGGTAAAATTCTTTAAATTTAAAAAAATCTAAGCTAAAACTAATAATTACTTTGAGTCGTTCAAAAGCATCCAATGGATGGTCAGAATAAAATTTGATAGAAATTCAGAGAAATATTTTGGTTAAATGATTTATTAATCTTAGAATGGATACGTGTGTACATCCTCGTCATGAAGAAATGCAAAAGTTGAACACAAAACAAAATTTTTAGTATTTATTAATTTTTATTTTAAGTCGGGAAAGCTATAGGAGTAAATAGGTATTTACGAAAACAAATTTAAACACCTACTGATGTATTATCGGCCTAATTTATGATGTAGATCTTGAATCACTACACTATATATCACACCAAGGCGCATGTAAAGACATTAGAACCTAGTATAGGTTTGAGCTAACATTGTCACTGATTATCTAACGATAATGTTTTCTACTGATAATGGTGGAAGGTTGCTGAAATTTCATATTATTGTAAGTTGAATATAATTTTGTCACAATACAGCAAAGGGTCAAGTGAGCATAGAGACAGTGTGGTGTAAAACATATTTTATAAAATACCATCATGGACTTCTCACTAAAACATCACGAATCACCTGACTGTTTCTATGTTTTCGAACAGGATTTTTTTTAGAAAGCTGCTTTTAGTTGAGAAGCTTACTTTACCGCTTCGAAGCTGTAAATCCGGTTTTTCAAAGTTCTATAAAATCGTGCATGAATAGAGGCTGGTAACATTTCTATTAATATTGAAATAATTTTCATTTCGTCACAATTACTAAACTGTCATTATTTTATATACAATGTTCGTGATAATACAATATCGATATCCATGTAGATATCGATACCAAAATTTTCACCTCCACGCAAGGAAAAAGGTGAATAGGATTACTTTGCACTACAAATACACATCGTGGTTAATAAATTTCACTACATATGCATGCGGGCAAGTTGACTACGTCTCTGGTGTAAATCCCCCACACGGGCAAAATCGGACCACTAGTATTAGCTGCGTGACACATTGAAATATCAATATCCTATACAACTTGTTTTTAAAAAACTTATCCATGGGATACAACAAAATATATAAATATTTCCATAATTATTTTATATCTATAATTCTGTGGATATTATTAGCAATATCAGTAAACGTTATCGTTTATTGTAATTCAGGGTAATTTTCAAGGGCCACATTTTATTCTAACAATCAAACTCCATAATTATGGCATATTTATTGCATATACACGCCATTCCTCGAGAGTGTAATAATCTTGGTTTGGATCAAAAGGTATAAAGACAGGCAGGGTAGGCAGGCTTGTAGGCTAGCTTATTTTACTAGAGAATCCTTGATATTATATAATTTAGTCAGCATGGTAAATACATAACCTTTTACTTTGGTGTTTCAAGTCGAAACTACAGAGAATAAGTAGGTACTTCACTGATTTTTAAATTTTGTTTAATATATAAAAATCATTTCGACAATTCAAAAAGGTGTTTCTTTAATATAAAGGAAGAAGAACATTTTTTGTGTTGATTTGAACTGCGCAAATATTTGAATTATCTTGCATATGCATGCACGAAATCAATTATGCTTCATCCAAATACGCTTAATTATAATTACTATTGTTCTATATTAACTTTACATATTATGTACCCTCCCCTTAATTTATTGTAACCGTTAATTAACAACATTATTACTTCATTTTGTAATATTATAATACTGTATGTAAATAATCTATCTCGGAACATTATTCTATTTTATAAGGTAAAAAATAATAATGTAATAAATATTAACAAAGTAATAATATTTCATCCTATACTTCGGACTCGTTTCTTATATACCATTATCAATGTTATAAATTAACTATATTATAGCATTATTTTATTATGAACATTTTACAGAATATGCTAATCCTTTGAGCAAAAATTAAATAAAATATGTATTAAACAAAATCTAACAAAAACAAAATAATACAATTTTAACTGTAAAGTGAAGAATACATACGAATACTGCATAATAAATATACCACGTAATTATTAACTTGAAATTTATTTCTTTATTTCTTATTCTTAATACTTTATTTCTAAAATTAATTGCTTTAAAAAGTTTATATACTATTTTACAACTAATTTATAAAATATATAGTTCAATATTTGTTTTACTTTATTTCTATTCCGTCTTATCATCTTTTTTTTTCGAAATGTATATTTTCCAAAGGTTACTAAAATATTTATGTTTTAAAACTTCTACAAACAGTAGGAAAGAGTAGACGAAATGCACATGTGCTTAAAATTTTGTTTTCAAATTAATTTTAAATTTTCAATATGTTGCAGTGCAACCTTTGGACTTGTTACCCAGCTAGATGGATCAATGATAAAATTTGCGAATTATTATCTATTACTTAATCACTTTTGAAGTACCCTGTATAAGTCGGTTATCTAGAATGAACCCAGTTGGAGGTAGTGCACAACTTTGGATTCCATTTGTCTAATATGCGTTGAATACTCTGGTTGAATATCAGTTGTTGAAACGCATTGTCAATAACATTTTTACGTTGGGATTGAATCAAAAATAGAAAGCATTGTGTCTAATGAAAACTAAGATTATAACTATAAGTTTATTTAAACTAAAAATTAAAACAAAAGAGCAAATGCCACAAGTACACCGGTAAATAATCTGTTAATTATAAATAAAATCATAACCTGTTATCTGCTTGAACTAAATTTGATCTTTAATTTAAGTTGCTGAGGTGCTGGGTAGATACACCCATACAACCCTTTTACACAGTGACGACGCTACGGGGGTGGCAGACGGGGCGATCGCCCCGGTTGAAAAAGCGTTCGCCCCGGTAAGAATTCACTAAACAAATTAGAGAATTTTCAAGCGCTCAAGATAATAAATTAAATTTTTTAAATTGGAAAATCAATTCTTTATATTTAAAAAAATTAACAGAATCTTTAAGATTCACTGGCTACTATTGCATATTATTTATTAAGTTACAATGTGGTATGGAGTATCCCGCTAAAAAATAATATTGCCTATGACCGGGATTGAATTTGTAATATAAAATGTTATCTGTTTTAATAAATGTATGTTCTCTGAATTAAAAAGTTGACGTGAGATTTTCGTTGATCCCCCCCTCCCCCTTGGTGAGATCTTGCCGGACCCCTCCTCCGCCCAATTTGACCTCACGTAATTAATGGACGACCCCTAATGATATTGGACTTGCGATTCCCATTCCGTTTAGCAAACTAAATTTGAGTAGCGTTTAATCAGCATTTTTAAAAGATTATTTATACTCCGCCCCCGTACCAACCTGTTAATTTTATTTCGCCCCGGCATAGAACTAATGCTGTCGTCGTCACTGCTTTTACAGAGCCGGATCAAAATTTTCAACCCTTGCTAGCTGACTCAATCAATGATTACTGTACAAAATGGCTAATTGCAAAATATCGATTACGTCCAAAATGGTACGTAATTCCATACTTAATCAAACTTTTTTCCATGTTCCGATTACTATTCGTAGAATTTATTCGTTGCACTACTTTTTAACTTTTATAGTAACTTTTATTATTTGGCATTTCGTCCCCTTCGTACTAGAACTGAGTAACTCGATTTTTGGCTATTCTGACTAACTGGCTGGCACCTAATTTTAACCACTTTTTTAGTGATGCTACTAAATATGTTCTATTATGTTTCTAAATATCAAAATATCCACTTATAAATGTAGATAAATCCCAAATCCCTTCAACGATTTTATTTATTCAATATCAGAAATTTTAAGTTACCTAGTTGTAGTACAATCTAATTGTCGTAATAGAAGTTACTCAATTTGATACATAAGTAATCAATCAAAAATATTATTATTAACTATATTTTCAGCTAAGTAGGTACTAATAGTACATAAATTATATATTGAAAACTAACTTCGTACTTAAACTTGTAACATAATTATAAATATTCAATTCGTTCTTTTATACGAATCTATTAGACAAATAAATTAAGTAACCAATCAGACAACAGCAATTCAAATACGCGGTAACAAATAACGTATTTGATTGGTTACTTCATCTATTTATCTAATAGTAGATAATATAGACCTTAGAGATATATCGAGGTAAATAAATCAGGCATTAGTATATTGTCCCACCTAGTACTATTTTTTCCTTTGGCCAGAAGTCTTATGATCTGAATTTGTGTCCGTTCAAATAATTAACATAATACATAATCCATATAAAAGTGAATATAATATATGTATGTATGTTATAATATTATTATATATGCCAATATCGCTTATTGTAATTATGTTCAGAAAATTCTAATTCTATTGGGAAAAATTAGTTGAATTTACTTTTACTATAAGCACCGGTATTAATATACATTTACTGGCAAGTATATGCACTTTTACCGGTATAGTTTCATTTTCCGTAACTATGTATTATAGTACCGGTATAATATTATAGCCAATATATTTTATTTTGTTATAATATACTATATACATAACTATATAGTTGTTGCTTTCCATTACACTAATTGTAAAACTTTCTTATAATAATAAATATATGTCATGATAAACTATAAAGTACTTTGTTATGTGCCAAGTGTAACACGAACTAATACAACAATATCTAATCGTTTTCCTTATTTATTCTAAAATATTTATTAAAATACATTATTTATATTTAAAAGTTTCAAAGAAATCATCCTACTAAATTTAATAATCGAAATTTGATGAACAGAAATAATAATTATTATAGCATAAACTCACGATACGTTTTAATGTTAAGTTTCTGGACTTTTGGTAAATATGGTAGCAATTATTACACAAAAATTATAATCTTAATGCTAATTAGTGTGTTCATGTGTTTAGTTATATTATTACGCTGTATTAAGACAAATGTTTCAAGTTTTAGCTAATTACATACTGTTGTGGTTTCAAAGTATGCACACACTTCTGGTAATTTGTAAATTCCATTAAATTCACGCAACAAGAAATTAAGATGCAAATAAAAGTAGCTAATTTTTGTAATACCTTTATGTGGGTTGCATAATTATTTAACCATTACCGTGTTATCAACCAATTTAGATTTAGTAAATACTGAAATTTTTGTCTGCAAATTAAGATTCAATTCTTGTGCAGTCCATTAAAAAGTTGATATTTTAATAACTCGTTTTAGTTTATATTGAACTTTTACCAATTGGAAAAGTTCAAATTCAACAACTGTTTGAAATGTTCTCTTATATGTTTTTCTATATCTTTTCATTTCTAAACGAAATGTTTTTAATTACACAAATGGTTTCTTTGTCAATATAATTCTTCGACGTTTAATACATATTTAATACATTCAAAATAAATTTGACAGTCATCACTATTAAGTAATTAATTAATTAAAATTCTTAAAGTTATGAATTATTATAGTGCATAATGCATTATCTAATTATAAAATATTTTATTATAGTTAAACTAATTTCAAACAAAAAATTTTATATTAAGACAACTTTAAAAAAAAGAAAAAAGAACACGCCTGACAAAACCACAAAAAAAATTGTAGTTCCCATCCTGAAAATTGGCGACTTCAAATCGGTTTCACGTCGTAGTTTGTTAGGTTTTCGTCGGTAACCGTTGTTGTGACCTAATAAATTATCAATACTGTTTTGAAGTTCTTTAAAATAAAGTTTAATAGGATAAGATTTTCCAGATAAAAAGTCATTCAGAAGTTCTCCAGCGAATCATATTCATTTTATACCATGCTTCATCATAGCTACGTCTAATGCCCTCTAGTAGAAAACTGGAAAAAGTTAATTTTAAGTTTGTTGTGTACCTTTACGTTTTTGTAGTAGAGTTTCCCTTAAAAACGACGTGGTATGTTTGCTGTCCGCACTATCAGGTTTACATATAATTTGAGAACGATTAACACAAGCCCATTTATAACTACTTTTAGTAGTTAGTTAGATATTGTAGGTTTCTAGTACAAGAAAGTAAGTAGTACTGTTAAAAAAAATAAAATCATAATAATAAGTAAATTAATTTTTTAAATGCATAAAATGCAAGAACAGTAATTAATTTAAAAAAATTATATACTTGATGTTCATTTGAAAACTTCCAGAAGGAAATATTTTGAAACCTACATTCCAGATGAATAACTGTTTCGAACAAAACTTATACATTAGCGTAGGTATACATTATTTATTACTGCCACAAAAATATGAAAGAATCAATTTTTAATTATCAGACGTTTTTAAGCTCATTTCTAGATAAAGATTTTTAACAGTTTTACATTCTGCACCATGAAAATTTCGTTGGAAAGTTTTAAGTTTTTCTCGTTTTCGACCTGTTTAATAGTTTTCCAATTAAATTAAAATGATGCGGCAACAGCAATCGATTCGTATATTTTACTGTTTAATTAATAATTTTAAATAAATATTCAAGTGACGTCGATATATTTTATATGAGATGGGAAAAATATATTTAATACTCTATGATTTATTAATTAATTTAGGTAAAGATTTTTATGTAATTTTAGTGCTTTTCAAAGCAAACATTTTTAAAAGAAAAACCTTTGGCAAATATTTCTCAAAATATTGTTTGCGAAGAATATACATTTATCGTATTTGCAAATACTATATAGCTTCTCAATAGCTTTATAATTCTTGTTGTAATTGTGAATGATATAGTTAATAAATATACAAATATAAAAGATTAATAATTCCATATATGTAACTTGGGAAGAGTACGATAACCTGGAATTAGAAATTTATCTAATAAAATTAAAGTAGTTGAGGGAGTAAATATACATTTGTGCAAATTTTGATTAAAAAAGGCAAAAAATGCCGAAATATTATACCGATATACATACATATTTCGGACAGTAAATCTAAATATAATTTTGTATTATAATACTGTATTAATTTAATTAAAATTACGTATAATATGTAATCTTCAAATCCCAACTATGGAACATTTTTTCGTTACATATATAGCGAAATGCTGAATTTGCATTTGGAGTCACCGGTATCGGTTCAAGAATCGCTACAAATTTGGAGATATTTAATTGAATATATTTGAAAACTCGAAAATTGCTCTATAATTTGATGTGATGGAATTTTAAAGGTTGCTAAATAATATTTTAAAATTTTATGAGAACCTTTAATTTGGGAAAAACTCAATATTGAAATGAAACAATAGCACATTTAAAAATATATTAGTATAGCCATTAAGTAATGAAATTCAAACAAGCTTTTTGAAAGTATACAAATTATTCATTTTATAATTCAGTTTTTAACAAAATTATTAAAGAACACAATATCCAGTGGTGAGTATCTTTAGGCGCGGATAAAATCTCTTTATATTTTTATGTTTTAAGCGGGATTTAAAAAAAATTAATTTCCTATATTATTTCCCTAAGATCGGGTGAACGGTCGGTCACCCAGTATACACCAAAATGAAAAGAAATACAAACCAATGAGATTGCAGCTTACAAATATTTTGAAATCCAACCCAGTTAAAAATTATATTTTAATGTGCAAATTAACGGGCAGATTTGGTAAAAGAAAATAGAACAGGTCTTGAATAAATTTGGTAACAAGTTTGGCAACAAATTAACTTGTACACGTGACAAAATTCACTCAAATATCACACGGCTTTAAGGATCTTAAGTAACTCAAGAGGTCAAATGATATAAATACAAGTTTTCTCCAGCTAGTTATTGAGTAATACAGTTTTTGAAATGTGTAAATTAAGATTATGTAAAAATCATAGGTTCTAAGAAATAAAAAAAAATAAAAAGAAGCTTATTTTTAGAAATTCGCTGAAGTACATTTAATTGGATCAATTGGAAAAAAATCAAAATTCCATGCAAGGATTGAATATTTCTATCGTCATGCGGAATTTTGAGTTCCAAAATGTGCTTTGATACCAAAAACAAATGGCGAAAGAAACAAACTGAAACCAAAAGTCTAAAATCTGTCAATAATAAAGAATGCATATCTTCCTCCCCCGTAAAAGAAAAACGAGACTCCTCTTTTAGATGTTTCCAAATATTTCTACTTCTTTGGTGCACACTGGCGGTGTGCGATGTGATTTTATGATAAATCAGCGAGTGAGATTTATAAATTAAATATAAAATAAATAACGTGGTATTTTAATTAGTTTCTAGTTCTAGTAAGGCTAGCTTTACCAAAATAAGGTATTTGAAACTTATTTTTCGAAAGAAACTTCCTGAAGTATGCTTTCCAGCCTTCATTTCTTTAGAAGGAGTACTGTACTTTCCAAATTACTCGGTATCGCATTTTACTTCGTCCAGCCTCACCAAATCAAGCTCACAAACTGCCACTGATTTAGGAAATGCAAACTTTGCAACCACCAGCTTATCTACATGATTAGTTCAATACAGCAGTTAAAGAACATATTATGTAAAGCTAAAAAAATAAAGAGCAAATAATATAGTAGGTAACTATACATATAAATAGCAAAGTTCAGATGATGAATGTTAAGAAATATAATAAGATATTTTAAGTAACGATTATAATTCAAAAAGTTCCAGTTCAAGTTCTGTTTTTAATAAAGTTCTTATGCTGTAAAGTAAAATACTCTGCATAAACTCTTTGATATAAACCTGAGATATTCCTGAAACGTTGTATTTAAAAGTTTCTTAAATCAGAACTTACAATATTTCGTGTTTACCTAAACATTTCTTTTGATTGTATGTTACATTATAGTTATATAAGATTTATATTTAACGTATTTAAATGCTTATTAGCAAATGGTTCTGTAACAAAAGCTAAGTTATAAGCAAATTCCATCCAATTAGTAATACAGAAATGGAATAATCGGTAACTAAATAAGATTTAACGGAGCTTACCCAACTTACAAAGTAAATTTGAATTAAACGTAGTATTGGAATTAAAAACTTTATAAATTACGTAATACCACAACAAACAAAAGGCGGAAACCCGAATGAGTTTATTTATGAAAGGTGCTTAATGTAAGAATCATCTTAATTATTTTTTCAATTATTACATTAACCCGGCATTTAAAAATGTAACTTTGATTTTGAAAAACGCGCAGCTCAAAGCAAATGTTACTCTATAGAAAGGAAAACAAAAGAGAAAATGTTCTCTACGTTAACAAACAATACAGTATTGTTAAGAATGTCGATTAAATCGAGCAGAAAGCTTTGTTAATTTTAGTGTTTCACAGCTACTAACAAAAGATTAAGGATTGTTATCTTTAATAATAACTATAGTTTTATCAGGTTTTGATGCTGTCCCTAGTTATATTATTACAATGAGTCGAGATAACTTTTTATATCAAATTTTAAATAACATATAGATTAAGCTGGCGATCGACCCTTTTCATTGTTGATTGATAACAATAAAAAAAAAATTTAATTTGCTGAAAAATAACGATTATGAAATACTTTTGTATCTTTTAATGGAAATCTTGCATTTAATAAACTTCGAACAGAGATGTTAATAATTCACTGATATTTCGTTATTTTTTATTTTTTTTCATGCCAAATGAACAGCATTTTCATTAAATATACCCCTACTTCAGCTTATAGTTTTTATTAAAGCTCTCAGCTTCGCATTGAAATTAAAAACTTTAAATTTGCGAAATGTTTACACGTTATAAATTTAATATGTTTCCAATTTTATAGATAACCTGGTAATGAATCTCTATGTGTGTGTATGTCAAACAGGGTGTTGCATGTTCGTTTTACACCATTAATTCCATTTAATCGATAGTTGAATATAGTTTAGGTCGACTTTGTAAGCATTTACACTGCCACATTTCATTGTTAACTTGTCAATACGAAAACCAACTTAAAAAATGACCAAACAAAACTTTTCTATCCGAAGTTTGTATTTATTGAAAAGCATTTAACCCAACTTCTAATATTCTGCAATCAATATTACATCCAAGGTAAATTACAAAGCAAAAACTTTTAACCACTTTATAATGATTTTTTAAATTTGTTAGAAAGCTTGATATTGGTATTCACAGTATAGAAGCGATTTCTTGCTTTAAATCTTGAACAACACTACATTTAACGCCTTAAATTCATAAATTTAAATTAAACTCACGGCGTCCACCGGCCTCCACTGTATGATATGCAAAACAAAAATTTTTAAGTAACTTTCAAGTGCTTAATATTCTAGCCCTTCGTTGATTTAATTACCTACAAAAAAATTGCAAACTTTATTTTGTTTAATACAAATTAAAAGTTCAAAATTTGTTAGTAAATTTTAAACTTTAGTAAGAGAATATTTCCGCTTATTTCATACATTTTCCATATTATACTTATTACACGAAGCATTTGTTCAAAAATTACATTTTATTGTTAAATTTGTAAATTCAAATTTTTCTTCCTATTTACTAATATAGTGTTTACATTATAAGTAGCTTATGTATAAAACAATACACAGATTAATGTCTGTTGGAAGCGGCGCAAAAGCTTCTTTAACACAAATATCAATCTGTTTGCTTTATTTTATACGGAAACATATTTATTTTACAATTTTTTTCAGATAAAGCTCCATCGGAGGCTGTTTTTCGTGGTAATGAGTTTCTATCGTACGATCTCAGCCAAACTGGAGGTGAACCTATTGTCAGCACTCAAGATTCTGTCACCTTTTATTTTAAAACAAGAGCGCCACATGGATTACTTTTTTATACAGGTAATTTCTTTTTATAAAATTGTTTTTAGTATAAATAGAATTTGTTTAGAAGTAAATTTAATTTTACATTTTACACGGTTACACTTATAATCGATCAAATTGTGCTAGAAGCACGATTGAATAAAATTCTTTTAAAATAAATAGAATTTGTTTAAGCTTCAAGCTGATGAAAAAAATTTTTTAAGTTAGGTGTAATTTATGTATGATAACACATTGATTCCGAATAAAATTCAATCTTACCAAAATTTGCAAAAAAATATTAATCTTATTAATAAAGTTGCTGTGCAGTTTAACAACGCCGATCCTGAGCCAAACCTCGTTTCTCTGGTACATGAGTTTTTAAAAAGAATTAAATATTTAAAGCTTAAATAATTTATTGTACTGTATTTTTCCAATCTCAAAGATTTTCTCAATCGAATCTCTGGAAAAAAAATATTGGCCGGCTAACTTTACTTGTCGTTCAAATAATTTTATAAATAACAGCATTACACAAACGATAACCATACCCATCTGCCGAGGTATTGCATACATTTTTGTCGTTATTTTAAAATTTCCCAATCCAATTTTTGCAAGAATCTCACCTTTATCCAATTAAACTTTTTATCGCTATTAAAATAAACGCTTCTCTATAAAATCGCAATTTAATTTCAAATTCCTTTACAAAATTCCCTTCGCCATCTTCCGGCGAAAAGCCTCCTACTCTACGCTGTTTTCTGAAAACAATATAAAAGAAATGCGCTTTATGTCAAAATTTGCAAAACTTTTAATAATACTTTTCAAAAATAAATTAATAAAATCTAAAATCTATGAAATTCCCCCTTTCCACATAAAAATTCCACGACAATATATAATAATAAATTTATATTTTCAAAAATGCTCGATATAAGTAGATATCGACTAAAAGATTCCAGATATTAAACAAAAAAATATTATATTACTTAATAAAACTAAATAGAACGTTAAGAAAATAATATAATTTTAATTGAAGTTTGTAATAAAAAAGATCAGAACTGACCTGGAATGCAAGAGATACTGCTCAGCTGCTTTCTTGGACGTCTCTCAGGCTTTTGACAGAGTGTGGCATGGCGGCCTGATATACAAAATCAAAAAACACCTACCTTATCCGTTTGGTCGCCTCTTGGTATCTTATCTATCGAGTAGGTACTTCGTAGTCAAGGTTGGTGAAGCCCAGTCAAGTTTGGAACCCATCCTATCTGGAGTGCCCCAGGGTAGTGTTCTTGGACCTACTCTGTATCTCCTGTTCACTGCAGACCTACCGGAAAATGAAAACATTGTGTCAGCCACATTCGCAGACGACACAGCCATCTTAGCATCACACCATGATCCAAACCTTGCATCCCGAAATCTACAAGTTCATCTAAAGAAGATAGAAGATTGGTTAAAGAAATGGCGTATCAGGGCCAACCCCACAAAGTCGGTTCATACCACGTTTACCCTCAGGAGAGGAACCTGCCCAAGCGTAGTGCTGTACGATAATATCCTCCCAGTGCAAGAAACAACAAAATACCTGGGCTTCCATTTAGATCGGCGACTAAATTGGACCCAACACATCTGGTCAAAACGCCTCCAACTAGGACTTACTTTTCGCAAATTGTACTGGCTCATGGGTCGTAACTCATCCCTAACTATTGATAATTATTAATATACAAGGCAATCCTCAAGCCCATATGGACATATGGCATTCAACTGTGGGGCTCAGCAAGCGATTCTAACATTGCCAAGATCCAACGCTTTCAATCTAAGGTATTGCGCAGTATTTGTAATGCACCCTGGTACATTCCTAACAGTGTTATTAGTAAAGACTTGCAAATGTGTACTGTTAAGGAAGAAATCACTTCCATGAGCAAAAAATACCAAACGCGTCTCGAAGTTCACCCCAATGCTTTAGTGAGTGATCTACTAGATGAGCTACAAGTAAGAAGACTTAAGCGGTGCGATCCGTTGGACTTGCCAAATCGTATATAAGTATTGTAAATTAACCACAACTGATTTATTGTAAGGGAGGCATGCCATTGGGTGTGTTCTCCACTATGTCAATTTACCTACTATCAAACTAAGTTGCCTATTGTCCCCGGACAGATTGTAATAATACATTGGAGTCAAAATAAAAAAAAAAAAAAAAAAAAATGAAGTTTTAATTTGAATTCTTCCCCTAAAGTGAAAAATACGTAGAAATTTATTGTTTAAAAGAAACATTCAATTGCAACTTTTAACAAGTGAGGATTATTAATTAGAAATATTTGAAAAGGATACAATTAAAAGAAAGTATGTTTCATTATGGAAAATATTGCTAGTAATTCGCTAAAAGGTCCGAGTTTACAATGATTTTCGATCTTCAGTCGCATATTATAACTAAGAAATTATATTATATTATAGGAATATATAAACGCTTAAGAATCTTAAAAAATCTGATGTGGTAACGACATGTCTTTTCTAACTTCATAAACTGATGAATGAATAAATTTTGTTGTTTGTAGGAAACTCAATAACTATAAAAGACATTTAAGGAAAAATGGAAATTACATTCTGGATGTCTTTTTTTTTTAAAGGAACTTAATGATTAATATCAAGATCAGTTAACGTCTTTTGTTTTCGAGTGATAAAAGTTGATGATTTTCTATAATATGGTAGATCGTTAAACAAGGAGATAAGCCCCTATAACGCACAGCCGAAACTTTAAAACTTTAAAAAACTTTTTTTTCGCTCACGTTGTGAAAGGGTAACATTTTGATTGTCATTTTATTGCCACAATGATCTTTTACGTACTAGTGCCAAAAAAGTTTCCTACGCATACAAGCCACTTTAAAAGTTTTTATTATATTTTGATTGCTTTTTGTTCTTTTATTTAGTTAATTTCAGTGTAATCGTTCAAATATTTGTTTTAATTTAAGCTTAGAAGTAGATAGTGTTCATAATAATTATTAACGATTATTTCACTGCTCAAAACAAAATGTTTGTTTCAAATTAAAAATATTTTAATTATAAATAAATAAACAGAATAAGGAAAAATAAAACAGAATTAAAATATAACAAACTTTAGAGCTGTCTTTTGCTTGTATTCCAAAATAAAGCTTGTATGAAACTGACATTATGTACTACACGGTATACCTAACAAAACAAGTTTGCAGGTTACGAATTAATTAAGTGTCAATTTGTAAGAAATATTTAAATAAATACATACATTGGACTATTATCCTTATGTATACTGGCCAACAGCAGATTTGAATGACCTTGTACTAGTATATATTTTTACTACTTTTAGTTATTACTTTTAAGTTTGCTGAAAATAAAATTCAGAAGACTGGAACAACCATAACCTCCAAATATCTTATATATTCCAAATATCTATATATCTTATATACACTAGTGATGTAGTTTTAGTCAAAATTGTAGTCACTGAAATCCAACTCTTCATTTTAAATGTACCCAGTGCCAGTGCTACAAAATAGTACAATTGAACATTTTCTACAATTTTCTTCTTGTTCTGTCGTTTTATTCCTAACTTGGCTCTATAAAAAAAAAGAAAATTTAACGGATCTTATTTTGTCAGCTACTGATTTAACCGATTACTTATTTTGTTATATGGATGTTTGTCACGCTATGCGAGCATATCGTCCACACATCGCGAGTCCAAGTCGCTCGTTGAATGTACGGCAATGTAGCGTAATATGGTACGTAATATACACAAACCATCAAAGATGTGTTAGCCTGCAGAAAAGTACATTTAACAATTTATTTTCCTATTCGTTCTAAGTTTCAAGTTGCAGAATTTTCTGTTAAAATGCTAGTAAGCAATTTAGAAGTTGAAAATCCCAAGATACCCGTTTTCACAAATATAAGCGAAAATTTATCAAATAGAATAGCGTGTTCATTATAACAAAAATTTAACGATAATTATCGTATGAAAGGAAAATTAGGAGTACACAAAATAATAACTGAAAAGTTAATGAGTTGAAATATAAAACAAACAATTAAGTCTTATAAAATTATACAGAACGCTTACTGTTATTAAAAAACTGTAAAAGATGCAAATAAATACGCTCCTTTGTATAACTTCAATTCTAGGAGAGCTATGAAAAGTTTTTTAAAAGGAATATAAGAACTTCAAATAAAAGCTTTAATATAATGGAGGGTCTTAAAATTGAGATTATTATGCATTAGATTTTTATTTTTTAAAGTTGTGAAAAGAAACATTTGTGGAATTGTTATTTACTAAATTGATAAGTTTTCCACATTCCTAGTGGTAAAGGAAAAAGTAGTGAAATAAAATCCTAGTAATACTTTGAAAGCGTTACTCTACTTCAGCTGCATGACGTTTTATTGAATTTAATTCTCAAAGTTGTTTTATATTATTGTCAAGCTTTATGTGCCTTTTCTTCAAAATAATTTCTATTGGGTTCAGAGAGGTTAATAGAAAAAATATTTCTCGGTCTGGGTTCGTGCCCAGATTATGTTGCGCAAAACTTCTGTATTTTGTAATTAATTTCAGAATTTCATCTTAGTAACGATTTTGGTTTTTACATATTTATTAATAGCAAGGGCTGAGCTGAGGCTGCAGCGGAAGATAGGATGCGCTAGTCCCGTAACTGAAATATAAATATTTTATATTATTTATTATGCACCATTCGGTTCGGGAAAAAAATCGAAAAAGCGATTTAGATAATTTCCAAAATGAAGTGTCTATATCTCTCGAATTGATTATCCAGTTGTTGGCATCGGAAATTTAGCATTCATACATATTTTAGTCAAAGCAAAGCACCACAAAATAATAGTATATTGTTTAATGACTACGAAAAGAACATTTGGTCCGAATAAAACAAGTTATTTTTTGTGAAGAATTTATATTGCTTTCAAAAAATTCTCTTTTCTACATGTAATTTTACTCAATTTTCAATAAAATGTCGTGTGGAAATCTTGATATATTACATAAAACTATTATCAGACATAGAAATCCATTTTTGTTTAAATAAACGACTAAACTATTAATATTTCTACAATAGTATTGTCGTAAGAGATTGATATATCGTAAGCAGAATTTAGTTTCAGATAGATTTAGGAAACAATGTGACATGTTATAAATAAATCTGTTGGAATATATAATGAGTTTTCCCAGCTGCGCCTGTGGTAAAACACGTTGCAATTTTACTGGCTTACCATTGACAATAATAACACACATGGATCAAGTTTTTTGAGCATTTTGTCAAGATAAAATTTGAAGTTCATTTTTGAAATGGTTTCTTTTACACTATTAATTTACATAAATTAATTTAAATAAAACAGAAATTAAATAAATTATACAATTGTAACTGTTTTGTAGGTGATGGAACGGATTATCTAAACGTGGCTATTAAGGAAGGTTGTTTAATTCTCACAATGGGACTTGCAAATGGAAAACAAGAAATGCAAATAAAACCTAACAAAGTTCGTTTTGATGACAATCAGTGGCATAAAGTTAGTATTCACCGAAGAATACAGGAGGTGAGTTAAAAAAACTTTTTTATTTGTGCAGAATATTAACAAACACTTTAGGAAATTGGGTTGTTAGAACGAGCTATAAAAAATATTTTTAAAAATAGTAAATATGTGATTTTAAATTTTATCACGCCTGCATTATAATCGATCAAAGGGTGATCAAAGCACGTTTTAATAAACAACCACAATTTTTTTAAAGTTCTACCGTTCAATAAGTAGAATTCGATATAATTTTATTATTAATAAACTTTAAAATATATTTTTAAAACAATAACGTTTTAAATCAATTTGAACTTTATTTCTTTCGCTCGTTTAAATATAACCTATAAAGTTCATCAGTCCAATTATAAATTTAGCTAATTACATATTTTTTCTATAGCGGTTTATTTAACACATTAATTTATAATCTTGTTTAACCTTCGAAAGACACATTTAAAATTCACTCCCTAGAGAACGAGACATACACTAGGGTTTTTAAGTTTCCAGTATAAATAAAACAATGAAAAATTATAAAGAATTACAGAATAAACGGTAAAAATACTTTTTATTTTTTCGTAATTTATATTACTGCATACAAATCAGAAAAAGCAGCATAATATTATAACAAATGTTAATCTGAATTATTTATTTACTAACGGGCAAACCTTTCTGCAACATTTAATTACAAATAAATTTACAATGCATATTTTGCAGTATACAATCTATTCGTGATATAATTCAACAAAACCTCATCCATATATGTGACGTTACGTACATAATTTCACATACGAACCTTCTATAAGAAATTAATATTTGAAATAGTTAAATATTCAAGATCAAATAATAGGTAGGTACTAGAAGTGATTTAAATGCTTGATAACAAAATCATCATTATACAAATCGATTTTTCAGCACAGGTGATATAAATTTAAAACACGACCATATTGCATCTGACGTTACAAAATGTATCACAGCAATAGTATATTCAATTCAAAGTTACAGTGTGAAAGAAAATTGAAATCATCATTAATTATGCGTGCTTTATGTAATGGATTATGTGTCCAAAGAGATATAATGTATTTAAAAGAACTTAAGACACAATAAGTATGTTCAATCCTGGTAAACAATTTTTTGAAAGAAAGTAAGAAACAGTTATAAAGAGAAATTCTTTAACAAAATCAACCATAACACAAAAATATTGGAGAGAGACTGCAAGGAATCGCTGTGCGCTGCAGTACTTGAATGACCGCACTAAAATTCTTTTCAGTATTTTTAAAATCAAGAATTGTTGAACATATGTATATTGTATATGTTGTAAAGATTGCTTGCAGTGTTGTCTCGTTCGTTGTAAACAGCATTCCTGAAAAAGTCAGCTGTTTACATCTTGATATAATTTTTTTGTATTATTCTTAGCATTTTAATATAAACATAAATTGTCTGCTGTATAATAAGTATAATATATCTGCTTATAAAAAGCATAAATTTGTCGATTGCACAAAAGTATATTGTAAATAACAGTTTATTTTTATTATTAATTATTTAATAGAAAATTATTATGATATTTATTTTTTAAATATGGAGCACAGTCAAATAATTTTATTATTTATTTTATACAAAATTCAATTACCTAATTAACAATAAATTATTATTTTTATTATTATTCATTAACAAATTAATTTGTATTAGTCCACGCAATACGTGTATGCTATAAACTAAAAAATCCTGCAAAAATTTAATAATAATATCTAATGTAGATACATACATAGTTTGGGCTCTAATCCACCTATTACAGAAGTAACTTTGCTTCAACTTCAGAGACTCCGTCGCTACGCTCTAGTTTAACTATCCAAGTAGGCCGACATAAACAAATTACCACGCTTTGATATGCCTGATAGGGAATAAAGAGGTCCATCGTTTAAATTTACCCCAATAGAGTGTATTATACAAATCTTTCGTTTGCATACATTGATAATATCGTTGAAAAATCAAAAGGAAATAATTTGTGTATTTTCAATTCCTGCAATTCCTTGACAATTTCTATAATAAATTTTCTTGCAATTTCTAAATCTTGTGCATCAAAATTTCTTTGTGGTTTACCCTTCGTCTACGTTCCTTCAAGAAATTATATTAACACAGACAAAAACGTAAAATAATTAATGAGACAATGGTATTAGTAGGTACTGTACCAAGACAAAATTTTTAGATTCCTTTCCAGTAACCTGTATTACTTATAACATACGAGTACATTAGCATCGCGTAGAGATAATATGTAACGGGTAACCTATATCTGCACTTTATATATTATTATCGAACTAATATCAATGTAAATGCTTTATAAACTTATTGATTTTTCTATATCAAGTAATTTAGATAAGACTAATCAATATAATATTATTTTATATATTTTTTTATTTTTTTCGAAAATTACGCTCAGAATAAAGCTCGTAAATGGAAAGGACGATAAAAATCCTAAAACAAATATAAACTTGAAAGTACCGTTACAACATTAAATACAACAATTATTTGCGCAGAAATAATTGGTAGCAAACCCAATATCTTTTTCGGACTTTATAGAAACCCTTTGAGTAAAAAATTAACAATTTTCGGATTTGAAGGATCAGCAAAATTTTCCGTAATTTAAAAACATTAATTTAACAAAGTGCCCTAGAAAGAAAATCTGTGTCTTGCGAAGGTTAATTAGTATCGAGAAATTTACTAATGCCTCTTTGTTTACTAAAAGTTTGAAATTACTCTAAAAATAAAATATTTTGTGAATGCAATCAATACGAGTTATAAAAAAATAACCATAAAAATTAATTTGTTTCAGATATCAGCGATTGCAAGTTTCTGCCGAGTAAGTACTGTTTCGATTTTCTTTTTTGCATGTTACATTTTTCTCATTGCGAAACCTATTAAAAATGTATGCTCACAAAAAAATTTAAACAAAGCAAAGATTACGTGTATAAAGAGAAATGGAGTTCACAACCCATTAGGGAAATTACATATTTCACAAAACCGCTCTGATGCTGCCTAATACACCTGATGCCTATCGTACCTATTTTCATTTTAATTCTTACTTTGAAGACGAAATTTGATAAATAAATCTAAATTCAATTTTTTAATAATCTCAAAATCTTAAAACAACAACCTTATTGAAATGTTAATCCATACTATTTTTAATATTATAGAAGTAATTCATATATGTATAAACAAAACTTGGAGAGTTTACTTATCATTTTATAATTTTTGGTATATTTCGAGTTTATTAGATACAATTAGAGTTGTTTACCCGATCCCCAAGAGGATGTATAGGTATTTAATACCTCAAAGATGTTGCCAGCACCTCGGAGGGATCCGGCCCACGATTGGGGCATAGCAGCAATCTAATACTATAAGTGCTAGCTTACGGCCATGCTTTGTTTTATAATGAATTTAATATTTATATATGTATTAGTAGAAATAACATAATATAATTAAAAATATGTTCGTCTCGACTAGAGCGTAGGCTGAAACATAATATAATTTTTGAATAAAGTACATTTGTGTATAAATTATTTGCTTCCCACGGTCAATTTTATAACATTCACAATTTCAGTATTGCAAAACTTGTACGCTGCTCGAACGTACATTAAATTTCAATTGTAAAATAAATTCTAATTAATTATACTTTCATTATTACCCATTACATTTTAACTGAAATTTATTTAAAAATGAATTCTCTAAATTTTCTCCAAATTTAAGTCCTCTTGATTACACGCACGCTTCAATTATTACGGCCAATAATTTTTTAAATTATATACATTTGATGATTCTACAAGAGATTCGTAAATTGTAATTTGAAATTTTCGTACACAAAGATTAAATTTTAAGCACTCGTATAATAAAATAGGGAATTTGGAATAAAACTAATTTGAGAAGTCACAGTTTCAATATCGGAATAAAATATGGAATATGTGGGCATAATTCAAAAGAACAAATAAAGGAAGTCGTTACTGCGACTAACCTTGTGTAATCCCTTACCCATCTTGATTAAGAAGCCAAGTTTTAATGGAAGAGATAAGTCTCTATAGAGATGGAAACTGCAGCATTAATGATTTTACAACTACTGGGTTATAAATTGCAGTGCATTCAGTTAGTGCGATATAACTATTGATTGCTTATTAATTGTTTTTGACTTATTCAAACTGTTGCAATTTCGTTAATAAATAATGTGTCTATTGCTACATATATAGCCACTTATTGATTTGTTAGGTATGAGTAATTTAATGCTGTTAAAATCAATCACATTACTTTTATAATTTATTATATTTATTGAATACAACTCAGGGTTTAATGCCTCTGAATCCTGCTAAAGGTTACAGGTAGTTTATAAGCGAATCATATTTCAAAAAATTTCTGTTAACACAAATCCAAACGAAGCAGATTATTTTGAAAGCTTTATTAAATCTGTTCGTATTGTATTTTTCTCTATTATAAAATATAAGCTTATATTAGATACCTACTTGTAAATATACCAGCACGAAGAACAACAATTTTTCTTACAGATGTAAGTATTTTTTTGTACTACACTGGTGTACAATCTGGCATCTCATGTTCAGTCTCTTTCGATAATTTGTCAATATTGAAAATTTATATTGTTAGCTTTGCACAATGTTAAAAGGTCAACAATGTTCTGTCTAACGTTGATGTTTCTTTATGTGCTTATAGTGAAACTCATAACGGAAATTTTCTGACAAAGAGTAGTATAATAAAATAAAAACATGAACATCAGATAACATTCTAACACACATGTAACAATTTTGTTGTTCTCGAGATGTATAATTATTTTTGTCGTGATTTCAAATTTAACAAGAATTTTCCAAATGTTTGACAATGGATTTCAAAAGTTCAGCTTTAATAACTCCAACAAGAGTTGCTATTTTGTAATTTAGAAATACTTCCATAACTTTTTATTTTGGAACGAAATAATTTCAAGTTATCTAAAAAAAATAGTTTTCAGAATAATAGAAATAATATTAAAGGTTTGTAACTTTGGGTAATGTTTATTACTTTGAACCCTATTTGATTCGGCGTCTATGTGTGTACTCTAGCGGAAATTGGTGCAATTTGGTTCAAGTTATGTGATATTCTAGTTTCTTGTATTTGAATTTAATTAATAACTTTAATTTAAATTAGGCCTTTCCAGATGTTATATAATATCTCAGCTTATATTGCAAACAACTTTTACAAACAGCAAGATTATGAAATATTCTTTGATTGTTAAATCGTTGATATGCTGCGACGGACGGGTGAATTTCTAAAAACTACATGTTTTACTTGTCAAAAAATTTACCAAGCTATTTGTTTTTCTTTATTACTGGTGATGAGCGACACTAGAGTACTTGAGTTCCAAAGACGGGCGTAATTAAAGTACATTAGCTCAGCCAGCGCTCAAGTACTACTTTGATGCCATCCATCGCCAACAATAAAAGTATAATATTTGTTAAATTTAATAATTATCTTTCACGTTTTTAGAAAAATACCATGGTTTAATTCGAGCATAATTATTTCGTTAAACATATTGTATATTTAAGTTTCATTGATTTCAGAAACGCATTTAAATATGAAACATTTTTATTAAACTGCAGAAAAATGTTTTAAATTGTCAAGATTTAGTTTTAAATGATAAAGAAATAAAAAAAAGATTAAAACTTTCATGTTTCTTGCAATGTTGTCATAAAATTTGTTACATTTCTGTAATATTATTACATCAAATTTTCCATTTGCTATAAATGCATTTAGTATGCAGTGAAATACTACTAGTGCTTCAAGCATGTTTAAAATTCTCTTGAGATGAATTTCCATTTAATGTTTATGTTTCTTTTTTATTTGTAGGTCTAAATTATGGATATTATTATTCTGGCACATAAGTATCGTCGAAAAAAATAATTTATTATAGAGGTTGAAACTGTGAAATAATTTGGTAGATACATAATATTTAATATTATCTATCGTTTTATATCCGTGATTCTAAAGATCTAACAGCTTTATAAACTTTAAAATTAAACTTGAAACAAGTACTCTAATGTGATAAATTTTAAGGTCATTTATTGTCAAATCATATAAAATATAAATACATTTTGCTTTGTTATAAAATTGAACGTTCAGCAAAATTGACGGGCTAAAAGACAATCGACATTAAACTGAAATAAAAAAATCTACTGCAAAATTGTAATGTTGAATTGCAGAATGTTCAGGTGTGCATTTTCAACTTCACATATTTAAAATTATATCATTGACGTCGAATAGAAAACAAGTAGGGTTAAAAATGTTTACTGAATTCATTCATTAAGAATAATCTTAAAATACTATCGCACTACAATTTATTAAACAAAGCTATTATTACTAATAAGTGAGTTGAATACTTCATCACTAGTAAACAGAAATACAACCAAGTTAACAAACCAACATCTACCTGAATGGTAAATTCAGTCAATGATAAGATACTACAATTGGAAATCTTTGAAGAACATGAACAAGATATATCACCACTTGCTAAATATTCACACAAAAAATACATCTGACGAACTATATCATTAAACAACGCTAATTCTCTAGAAGAGTCACTCTAAATGCAACTCAACTGTGGAACCTCTTTGTAAATTGTAATCAAGAAAACTGAACACGAATTCAGAAACCATTCTTCACATTAAATATATCAAATAATGGTATTGATCTACTCATAGTAGAGGACTACTTCAATCCCACTTTTTTAAACTTTACAGTTGGGTGCTATAATTCGAACAGTTAACATCGTACCATAATTTTATTTTGAATTGGATTTCGTTAATTATACCCGAATTTTACTTAAAAACGAATCTTCCTGTTTTTGTAAACCCGTGTCTTTTCTTTTTGTTGTTCTTTTTCAAGTGGACTAATTTCCGAGTTTTACTTAAAAACAGAGATTCCAGCCTTTTATAAACGTTTAAACATCCGATGTTTAGCTAAACAGGTTAGGTTTTGAGTAATCTTATCAGGTTCATAAAAAATTTTTATAAACAGTTTTTTAGCCTTTTTATAAAAGCTGTTTTTATCTTAGCAATTAAACAATCATTAAATAACAAATGTTAAAAGTTGGGTACCTTCGAACTTAGACAAAAATTCTCTTACTAATGACCCTACCATATATTTCCTCTTTTTTCCTGATTCATTACAATCGGAAAAATAATAATTCATTTTCCGATGTTTGAGTGTAAAACGAGCCAACTGGCTAGTAGTGTATGTTATACCTATACAAACATTCATAATATTGACAACAGCTTTTCAATATCTTTGAAAATAATTTTAGCCAGCAATTTGTTTCGAAATGTAATGAAAGGTATTCGAAATGGAAAACGGATATTTTCTGGAAAAATAACAAGGGTAGATATCTACTATATATAGCCACATATTGATATTTTTTGTTATAAACTTCAGTTTGTTATATTTATTTATTGAAAATTTCCACACTTTTTACAATATTATACAGGTGTTTTTCAGACCTGAAAATATACCTAGTGCAAACTATTAAATTTATAATTTCCTGAACATTTAGTTTAGTTCTAGAATCTTGATGTTTCCGTAACTCCTTGTCTGTTCCGTCTTTCTGGTGGTTAGGGAAACAGCAAAATTATATTATACTTCATGTTAAGGAAGTGGCAATTTACTTTAGCTAAACAATGAATTAAAATTTTTAAATTGTTTAATTTGGCGAACTTATATAAACAACTTTGCTGAAAAGAAACTTTAATAATTTCATCGTGCTGAAAGTTGTCGTCACTTTTTTGTTTCATTATTTTTATTTTTGCCTATTTTTATTTTATGGCATGCTCTTGCTTAGCACGAAACCTACGTTTCTAAAATTCTTATAGCTATCAAAAGCTTGAGTATTTTTAAATTGAATCAAACGTTTTATTAAATAAGAATATTTTTCCTAAATCAAAATTATAACACATTTGTCAGCATGTTTCGATTGAGCGCACTCATTCCAACACCAAAATTAAGATTGTGGCGTTTTCGTGCAAAATTATTAAAATTTGAGTAATAAAAAATATATAAGGTCAGTTACCTATCCGATTTTTTATAGTTCATTATTAAAGCTCAAACACGAAAATATAACACGCAATATAGTTTTTTATTATTGCGCGAAAGTTAATCAAAAATTTTATTTCAAATACGTAAAACTTTCAATTACTTATGCTTATGACGGACACGATATTTAAAGTGCATGTAACATTAATGAAATATTTGGTAAAGTTACTTTTGTACACTCACCGGTATGTTCGTTATTTTTTTAAACGAACTATGTCTTTGCATTATTGATAAACGATTATTTTTTATTTCGACATAGAAATTTAATTTATATAGCTGAGTTTAAAGTTACAAACTGAAAGCCTTATTAACTGAGATAATATTCGTAAAAGAAACTTCGATAAAGGTAATTTAATTAATAATTAAATATTTAAGATGTAGGGAGAAAAGCGGTTTGCTAAAAATAATTACGTAATGTGCAAATCACCAATTATTAAACTTTTATGTAGGTTGGTACGTACTCGCAGGGAATTATTTCAAAGTAAAGCACATTTAAACATAAAGTTTTCAACATTTTAATAGGTACGTAAGTACCTCAGAAATTGAATAAAACTTTATGAATCTACAATCTACCTAATATTAATTTTTCTTTGTAAATACCTATCAGATCAATTTCTTAAAAATGCTAAATATGTTAATATGTGAGCTTTACAACAACTGGAATTAAATAATAATAGTATATTGTTTCATACGGACTAAATGTGTGAAGAAAGAAAAGAAAGAAAAGCCAGCATCTTTTTCAAATAATTAGTGAATATTAATAATTTTTAAAATAATATGTTAACTTTTTGGGAATTTTACATATTGATAGACTTAAAAAGAACCAGTATAATGATAGTTATCTGGTATTTGATGTATAAATTAATTTAAAAAATTTAAATAAAAATATTATGTTAAGGAAAGAGCTACTACTTATTCCGTATGATGCATAATCAGATAATTTGGAACAGAATTTTCTTGCAGATTGTTTGCATTTTAAACATACTACCCGATGACAACATTATATCGAAAGCGGAGCTTAGTTGGAAAGCCGTAATCAATTCCAATATTATTGAATATACATAATATACAATACATACATTTTCCAACATATATTACATTGCATTAAGAATTTTCGTAAACATTGCCTGAATTAATTCTTCAGAATAAATGCCTTTTTTGTATTTTAGGAAATAAAAATTATTTGCAATTTTCATTAAGGAAATGCAAACTGCATAATTTATGCATTTTAGAGATAAAATCAGATTTAAACATTGTAATTAACAGCGTTTTTAGCTGGCAACTTCAGTGCGCATACAGTGAGCACGAAGTTTATATTTGACCATAACAATTAGTGCAAAGTGCACTTAGTGCGCTCTCATCCTACCAGCTGAAACTACTATATAATAAATTAACATTCTATTTTATACAAACCTACATGTTATTTTATGTATCTATTAAATATTGGAAGAAAAATTATCTAATATTGTCTTCAAGGAGGGTACCAGATGTTGTTAATCCAAAGTACTGGGGACACGATTTACGGGGGGGGGGGGATATTTTCAAACTTGAGACTCAACTGGCAACTGGTTACGTCACTGAACATATGTCTGTGTATGGTAAAGCAATGACGACTATTGTGTTTATTTTAGATCTTAATTAAAAAAAAGGCTTAATTACTGAGTTAGCTATTATAATGGTTAATACAATCACGAGGTAGATATGGTACATGTGTATATTACAATATCAGGATAAGAACTGGTTTGATTGGTAATTTAGTGGTGAAAAAACTCGGTAAACTTTGAAAGTTGTAATAAGGTTACGTAGATGGATATACATTTTTAACATTTTTCGTAATATATCTTTGTGTACAAATTGGTCACTTATTTATGTCGTTTTTCTAAAATTAAAAATTATGTTGGGTGTTTTATATTCACCCACTTGAAACGAAAACTTACTTTCAGTAACGACGGACGGTTAAAAGTTTACAATAAATCCAAGTTTGCGATATTTGCTCGTATCGAAGTATTTGAAAACCCTATTACAATAAAACAAATTTTCTTTCAGCTTTCGGCGGTAGTAGATGGTGTATATGCAGATCATTCCCATATTGCAGGAAAATTTACGATACTTTCATCCAGCAAGGTTTACGTTGGCGGTAGCGTCAATACAAGAGCGCTTCCCGGGGCTCGTGTTCACAATAACTTTGTAGGTTGTATGAGAAAGGTAATGCGTTTTCAGACAGACAACATTTAACCGTAATGTATATGTTGTCGAGTATATTTTAGGTGGAATTTGTAGCAGATACTCTAAGATTGAATTTACTAGAACTGGGAAAATCCGGTAGCCACCTCATTTCTGTAGCAGGCCGTCTTGAATACAGATGTCCATCTGGCGAAACGAAAGATCCAATTACATTTACCACTAGAGAATCGCACTTGGTAAGTTATTATATTCTTGGCATAAATTTTCGCAAAATTAATTTTAATCTGAAAAATTTTGCTCGAACTACGATAAGCCATATAAAGAAAAATAACTCTAAGTTAAGCTTTATTATTTTTACTTTAGACATTTATTGATTCATTACAGATCTTACCACCCTGGAATGCCAAGAAGTCAGGAAATATTTCTTTCAAGTTTCGCACAAACGAAGCTAACGGCTTGATTCTTTTCAACGGTGGAATAAGACCCCCGAGGGTGCGTTTCTTTTGATTTTTTTAATTGTAAAAGATTAATTAATTTGTTATTTTTTGTATACAGCACATCAGCTTGATTTAGTTTAAATTTCTTATTATTGAAATATATTTTTGTTAAATTAATATTCTTCTATTCTGCCTCATTATTCATGAAGTTTTCCCCTTTTATATTCATAAAATGCGAGTAGAATTTACAAAAACAAATTAGATGATAATTTGAAACTCTCGGTTTACTGAATTTCAGAAGATAAAGTTCCTTATACCATGCTTATACCTAATTTGTATCAAGCTGTTTTTATTTTTCATTGCAATTACATGAAGCTCAGGCTCAAAAACTAGAACGGACGTTGACAATTACCAGCGAGAAAAATTATTTCAAGCAAAACTGCACTAAATTATTGTTAAAAATTTCTAAAAACTTGAAATAACTTTATTTTGTCAATTTAAATTTAATCGGATTACTTTTTGTTGCTTTTCTTAAAGGAGAGCGATTAAACAAACTGAATAGTATTTTCTAACTAGATCTACTTGTAACTACTTCAACTAGTGAATTTAAATTATATTTGTGCAATAAAATTTCAAGTGCATGTATTTAACTAATAGGAATTCTATAACAAATAGCATACTGCGATCTTGAATTGTATTACCAAATTAAGTAATACCACAAATTGATTTGGAAATTTGGAATAAGGACAGTTTTCCTATTACCCAAATAACTATCAAATTGAGATTGCATTACAATGCAATGTTCATTATAGTATACCTTCCCACTTTAGAATTTCATTATAATAATCTGTGCAAATTACTATTTTGGTATAAAACAACTTCCAAATTTACTGCAAAAATAATTCTTCTTCTGGATGGTTCCAATTTATCTTTTAAACTCTAATATATTTCTAGTCCGACCTTTTTGCTATTGAAGTTTATAATGGACACATTTACGTACACATGGACTTGGGTTCAGGATCTTGGAAACAAAGAGGATCAAGACGTCGAATTGATGATGGGGCTTGGCATGAAGTAGTTTTTCGACGAACCGGACGTGAAGCTAGAATTACAGTTGACGGATTTCACACCGATTTTAAGACGCCAGGTATTTGACAAATACTTTTCTTATATGACAATATTCTCAAATATTTCTGTCATTTTAGAGGGATCAATCAGCTTAGAGCTAGACGGAAACCTTTACGTCGGTGGATTAGGGCCACCGTTTTCCGAAATCCCAGTTCCGTCGACTCTCTGGACTGCTATACTTGGACAGGGATTTGTTGGCTGTTTCAAGGACCTTATAATGAATAGTAACTACGTTGATGTAGCAATTTACGCCAGAGAACAAGATTCAGGTAGGTACACTTTTTTACCTTAAATAATCCTGCTTTATTTATTCGGGATATATTTTTTTAAATTAAATTTATTATTTTGAAATAATAAAGAAATTTAATATCGTTTAAAATTAACGTTATATTTGACTTTTGGATTTAAAAATCTATAAGTATGTCACAAATTAATTATTATGAATAATGTAGACAAAGAAAACAGTTAAAATTGATATTTAAAATTTAATAACGTAAAAGAAGATTTATGATTATAATATAAACTTTTGACTTTGAAAATTAACAAAAATAGGTTTAGATTTTAATGACTGTATTAGCAATCTGCTAAAGGTTTAGTGATTCGTTAATAATTATTAGTAATGATCATTAAAATACAGGTTTCTCGTTCACTAATTTTTAATATCACTAATCAAAACTTATCCAAGTATTTTACGATCGCAGATTTAAAGTAGGCACTACGTTTGAACAATGGGATATTCCATCGAAATAGAATTTTTAATAGGGGGATTATTGTTAAGTATAATCTGTATTAAATAATACCTACATTTTAATTTTTTTAATTTTATATTTTATATTTTATTTTAGCTGCTATTGGAAGCTAGCTCAGCTAAACTAAACAGTAAAACAATGTGGGCGTCATCGACAGCGTTGCAATTACATACTTTAGTTAATAGACTATTTTGCTCACTCTGATTAGCCGACTAAATTTCGCATATTTCTCTCGGTTTTTACAAACTTACTAAAAGGAAGAAATATTGAAGTAAAAAATTATAGCGTCACGTATCGTTAATCGATTATGTGGATACGAACTACCGCGGCGTTGAGTTAGCGATTGCGGCTTTGGCTTTGTGATATTGGGACATTGACTGTCGCGACATTGAATAGGTATGCTATTCTTTTCGGTTAATAAACTCGGCCAAATTCAGAAATCTTGAAAAATTTACAGTTAATTAATTTTTTAGCTCGGTACAATCAACGGGTAACTTTTCAGATTAAAAATACTTTCGAAATTCATAATACTAACGAGAAGAAGTTTATAATTAATTTCTGAAATTTCTACTTCCCAGCATAGTTTATCTTTATTAGAGAACGATTTTGTAACCGAATACTACGTACCTACCTGCAGTTATGTTTTCCAGAGTTTGCAATAAATATAATACAAGCAGTAATTACAAGCTGCAATATCTACAACAGTTGGAAGAACGGCCGCTTACAAAATGTTCTAAGAAGTTTAATATAATCAAATTTAGTATTCGCTGTATTCCTGGTTTCTACAATGCGTTTTGGCAAGAGCGTTTAGCGAGAATACCACAACACATTGTTAAATCTGCGGTAAAATAGACGTCCAGATTGAAAACACTGCCAAGATGTTGTGGTTTTCCCATTAAAACGTCCTGTTTATGTCTTTTTGTTTCATTTTTTGTATCTTAACCCTCAACAGGCACAGCTATAGTAAGCAAAATCTGTTCCTATTTTATTTAAAATTCTAAAGCCATCATACTCCATAAGTTAGCAAAATTAATAGTAATAAAATTTTGGTGCCCTCCTAAAACGTTTCATAAAAAAGGTAAAATAATAGAATGTCGTTAATTTGAACAGATAAATGTCAGATGCACTGACATAATCTGTAGGAAAAATTTAAATAAAAGGTCCGTCAGCGGTCTTTCAAGTATTGTATAAAGTATTTGTTATGTAATATGTATCATATTATAAAGATGTCAAGTATTTTAGGTCCTATTCTCTTTGTTTAAATTAAAATATTTGTTCAGCTTTTTCCTAATTTCCAACGAATTCAAATTCGGCTTAGTCTCCGTTGCGAACAAATTAAAAATATACAATTTTATTATTCAAAAAAAGTAATTCTGAACAAAATATGGCATTTACAAGAAGTATTTTTAAACAAAAACGGGATTAATATTTGTACTCTATAAATTACAAAAGTTTATTATAATATAAAATATTTATAAAAAATGTGTATAATGTATAAAAATTGGTTAGCCAAAAGCAAAACGTTTTAGAGCCGGTTACGGGATATAAAGCCGTTGAGTTAAACCAAAAGCGGTTGTATTCCATTTGAATAGCAAATTTTAAAAAAGCTAAACCCCAGCTCCCACGTTTTATCAATGAATAAAATTCAGATAATTTTTAAATATAATTTATTTTTATTTAGTTTTGCAATAGAGGTAATCATGCCAATGATTGTTATGTTGTATTTTTCTGATGCCTAGCGGTCCTTCCAAAATAGAATACCTACACAATTATTATTAAATTTTAAAGTCAGAATTATTATTATTATCAACTTTGAATAATATTCTTTAATGTAAAATTACAATTAAGCCCCTCTTTATTGTTTGAAATGAAACAAGTAAACGCGCAAGTTTGCATCGTTCTAAATAAATTTTGAAATAAATCCTCTACATACATATATGACTTTCAAATAATAGTGGTTACTTTGGAAATATTTTATTTTGTAGTGGAAAGTTTGATGTTTTTTTCATAGTTCTTTCATGCGGATTTGTATAAATAATTTTTCTAAGTTTGGTGTTTGTAATTTGGTTACCTCAATATTTATTTGTACGTCACATATTTCCAAATCAGTAATTTGTATTTCACGACAGCAACGGAATTTAAATTTTCGAGTATTTCTAAATTTACGGTCGAATTAAGTTTACCGTGAAGAATGGAAATTTGAAGTTGTTTACTTTTAGTCGTTGATTCCGGAGGAATTTATTGCCACCTTTTTTGTTGCCATGAGCTTATTATGGAGAAAAACCTCAATATCATCAGCATAAGCAAACTTTTTACATTTAATTTAAGGCAGGTTTGCGTTATAAACGCGTCTACTTTCGCGGTTCTCAATACATAGGAAAAAAATATACCAAATTTACTTCACAAATTATTTTTTTCTGTGTACCTACTATTTCACAAGCAGGAATGAATGAAGACCGTATGTATTTTTTGTCTTTTTCAAATCCAGTTTTGACATTATTTCTCTTTTCCACTCTGGGCTAGTTCCCAAGGCCCCGCGATCAATGAGGCCTCCTAGTTCCTGCCAGATCACCAACCGATATTACCAGTTTGCCTGTTAATAAAATAGTCCTGTGTCATAACATTAGTCATAGGGGGCCCATTATCTTAAAGTGCCCAGGGCACCCAATAGGTTAAAGACGGTTCTGTACATTGTCACCTTGCCACCTTGATGGCTGTTTAAAAATTGCCAACATTGCATATTTGAATCCGTAGTTGTGGCTAAGTGAACTTTAAATCCGTAAAATAATTGCGACCTTGACAAAAAGATTATTGCTGTAATCTTACAAATATTTTAAAACTGAATTTTTCGTTTTCTCGACGAAAATAGCACCAATTTCTCTCGATTTCTTGTTTTTATTGCTTAATGAACTATTATGGTTTCCATTTACCGAAAACAATCTTTTCTTATTTTATACTCCTACATTGATTTCGCAATTTTCAATTATCGAACTTGTAATGAAAAAAGATTGTCATTAGGATTTAATCAAAAATATTATTTTAAATAAGAAATTATCTTTTCATTTGAAATATTTTATAATATATCCATTTCGTATTGTTATTGCTTTCAAAACGTACTAGTAGGAAAGAAACTAGAAGGAAAATAACATGGAACTAATTTTAAAAAACGTTTATTAATTAAACCTTCAATATGTAGCACATTTTGCGAAACAACGTTTAGAAAATTATTTTATTTCTTTTTAGTTGTTTTCCATTTATTTGTATACTAATGTGGTTAATAAAAGCTATCGACTACGAATATCGTGAACAAATTTGTAGAATAGCTAACAAATTAAAAACTTTAAAAGTCAATAAATGATTTAAGTTAATTTATTCTGGTGGATCTGTAGAGACCCATAAGCCTTGTGGATTTATATAACTTATAGATGGTAATCAATCAAAATACCATTTTTTAAAACTATAGCTTCTAAATTTTATAAGATTTATAACATGTCTACAGACGAAATTATTAGAATAGCCGTTCATTTTAGCAATAGAGGGTTAGATTCTAGTTTGTGAAGTTCCATATTTTAAAAAATTGCACTGAAAAATGGTAGTAATATACCATGATGGTAATTGGATTAATTTGCCGTAACGTCATCCAATGTTGAACAAGATGAAGGAAACCTTCATAAGTTGTAAACGTTTATTTAAACAGAATTTTCAAATTGGATCGATTTATCAATTTGTCGACATCACTTCCTTTTACTTCCTTTACTTCTTATAGTACGAATTACTAAATCGGTTACATAAAGGCGGTTACAATCATGGACTATCATTGCCTTCATTGCTAGACCGATCTCCTCGGTTTGAGCCTGGGAGGAATAATAATTTTATTTTCATCGTCTTCGGCAGGCGATTGCAAACCACAGAGGCAATTAGCAACAAAAACTTCTCTCGAAATGAATTGTATTACACTTCCGGTGGTTCCAACTCCACGTTAAACAGTGTGTCCCCAATGTATGTGAAAACACTTCGAAAGCACATCACATACCCACTAGAGAGGGTTGCAACGTTCGTTAAGCGAATAATACGGTCGGGAAGATGCATATTTCAATGCAAAATAAAGTAAACATATTTTAATGCGAGCAATACATAATAGGGATCACATTTTAATTTTTCATTAGTTGTATTCACATAGACGACAGTATTGATTTTGAATACATACATATAGGTATTGAATCTCTTTCGTTTAATAGTAATTACTTTATGAATATTGTACAGACTGCCGCATTCGAGCTAGCTACAGCAAATTATTTCAATATACTTATAAATTTTTCGTGTAGCTTTTTTTGTAGCTAATTCGTAAAATAGTCACTAATTACATACATCAGTGGTGTTGAAAAAAAAATTTAATTTTTTGATTTCGATTGATAGACGAAAAAAGCGAAATCAATAGAAATTATTCCAATAAAAGTCGGAATCTGACATGACGAGCACTAAAATACTCATTGAAAATTCCTGGGTCATGTGATTTTAATCTAAAATTGATTATTTTAACGAATAATATTCGGAATAGTTGCCGAAATCCCTGGTTGTGAATAAAATTCAACTTCATGATTGGTAGATATCAAAATAAAGTAAATACTTTTACCAAATATCATATTTATTTAAAAAATAAAATACAAACTGTTTGATTTTGTCAAACTATTAAAACAGACATTATTTCTTGATGTGGATAAGCTATTTGTTAGATATTCTGATAATTACTACATATATTGCTGTGATCCAACCATATATAACTGGAGTGTTGAGCTTTCATAAAAAAAATTTTAAATTTAAATTTTATAGAAATATTTATGTTTCGCTTGCGAATTATGATTTACTTTTATTATTTATAATCTTACTCTAATATTCATACTTTATTTTCTTCTACTTCTTAAATTTTCTCTTAATATTCAAAATTTTCAACTGCAAATTTAAATTTTATGTCTACTAGCGCACATTTGTGTATTGACGCACAGCTGTCTACTAGAAATGCCATCCACGTTCGTTTTATACATTTTTATTGCCCAAATTTAAATGTAATTTATAATTAAATTATTTAGATTTTTTAATTTTATCACTAATAATAATTAATTCTTTGCATCAGCTAGTACTACGTTTTTTTCTTTGAACACCATTTTTTAATTTTCCCACACCTCTTGACAGTATATTTTTTGCAAATTATAATAATTAATTTAGTTTATTTTGTATTTTTCTAAATTATCTATTGTATCTGGGTAATTTAATTTAAAATAACCAACTAATATGATTTGGTAACTTATTGGTTTTCAATCAAGTTCTGTCTGCTTGCGCGTCCTTTTTTTGCGTTTGTTCACAAATATGATCTTTTAGGCTAGCAATAAAGAAAAAAAACTTCAAGAAAAAAATACTAATTATCACTCAAGTTATTAAAATTTCTTATTAAAATTATTTTGCTATCTAGACGGTTAATGAAAACTTCGATGGAAAAAAATCTGCATTAAATTGGATTTGATAAACCGATTCTATTATTATTTCTTGCTCAGAAAAAATATTCTGTGGGATTTACGTAAAAAATAAAATTACTTATATTTAAGATTATATTGAGAGAGTAAAGACATCTCTTTTGGGGGTAGATTGCATTATGTGGGTACTGTTTCCTCTGGAAATTACATTTCCACTTTTCTATATCAAATTTGATAAAAAATAAGCAATCAATCTGAATTGATATTTTGAAATAATATGCGAGTTTATATTTTCTATTATTACATTTTCTGTTTTTTGCAATGCTTACGTCGGCTTATCTCTTGTATTTGTGTGTTTTTGATTATTATAGCCACAGCTATGAACATACCAGGTATTCTAATGGTTAATTAAAGAGCTTATGAGCTCAGTTGAACTCAATATGTAATAAGTTCAACGAAAATTTAGGAATTCTAGCAAAACGAATCAGGTATACGACGACACATTTAATACCAGCCATGATTCTTGAACTTAAGTTCAGCTGAGCTTAACTTAAGCTCTTATTGTAAAATCGTTCGTTAAGATCGAATCGTAATTCTCAAACGTGAAATAATTTATTAGCTTTAACAAAAGCACAAAATTTACAATTAACTAATGTAACAGCCGATGATGATGATAAGAGGCTAACACTAAATATTAATGTTCCATATTTTTATATCTTATTAGAGATTTGCATAATAATGCAATGCTGCTAAAACATTCAAATGTTCAAACGTGGATTAAAGCTCAAGGCTATAGAACGTAATAATTACTTTAGCATAAACATGGAATCAAGATTTAAAATTACATTATAATAATTTGTGGTTTTTTATTATTATTGTTTTTTTTAATAAACATTAACTCGTTAGCTCATTAATAGTTGAGCATAAACAATTAACTTAAAGGCAAATACATTGGAACCTTAGACTGGAAACGCTGAAAAAATCATAAGGAAAGCGAAAAAATAAATATAATAATAATAATATAGCAATTATCTTCAAAAAAGTCTGTAACTGAATATATTTATCTTCAAAAGTATAATTTAGACGTGGAAACGTCTTTGTTGTTATTCAAGAAATTGACTAGACAGTTTTTTATAATTTTTACAGCGTTTCAAGTGGAGTGTTTATTTCTCCTCTTCTCAGTTTTTTAATAAAATAATAAACATTTCAAAAGTTTTCTTTTGTATTCGTTTATAAATCAAAATATGAAAGAATTTGAAACATATTATATAAAAATGATAGAAAAACATCAAAATATCTTTTATTTATGGTTAATAAAAACTTTCATATTATTAAAACGTCTGGAAAATCAGAAATAAAATTTAGAAATAATCTAAAATTATCAGCGGCAAAAATACGACAGTAGGTAGCGAATATATTTTACTTTTAAATTTAATATTATAAGAAAATACTTTAAAACTAAGATTTTGTGTACAAAAGTTTTGTCTTAATCTTTTTCCTAATAGAATTGCAAAGTGTATCGATTATAATTTAAATGATATTGAATAATAAATCATGGGCGTTCTTTCAGCTTTTCATAACTGAAACCATTAATTCAAAAGTCATAAGTTCCATTACGGGGTAATTTGTTTATATATTATGAAATCATTTTATAAAAATAAGTAAGTAGTATTTTAAAAAACACACATATTATAGGTGAACGTGATGGTAATAATAATAATAACTATTTTGTGAAAAAATATTCCTAGTTGTTATGTTATATGTTTTAATCACGTAATTAGTTTGCTTTCATTCAAGTCTACCCCTTTACTATCAATAACGCCGTAATTAAACATTTTACGAAGTTAATGTAATGAATTAACTAATGAAGTTCTTTAATTTTGATTTTATAATTAGACACCCACGTTGTTCAATATTTGAAAATAATAATTATGTTTATATAAATACAAAATGTGTAGGTTATTAATCAAATACTACACAGTATTTTGTTTGCTTAATTTAAGTAAATTTGATGAACTGCTGGAAATACAAATTGTTATCGCCAGTGAAAAGCAATATTGAAATTAGTCTACTAAATTTTTACCATTCAAGCCGAGACTGAAAATTATTTAAGTTTTTTGAAAATGGTTGATTTATGAAATTGTTAGCGCCCGATATTGATTAATTGATTTATTTCATACCTAGTATTAAAAGTCATAAATTATATTTATCAAATACAAAGTTTCAGTGCAAGGTCGCCTGAAATGATCAGTTATTATTACTTTTTTGCCTTCCGTCATTATATTACCTGTTTTTATTATTATAATTTACCTACGTAAAATGTGACAATAGTTTATTGACTTGTTTATGAACCTTGGAAAAAAATTGTTTATCGATAAGCGAAAATGGGTGGATACCTATTAATCGTTTTGGGAAAATTTATAAAATGAGAAATTTATTTTGATTTGACCTAATTCCAAAATTGTATCTATTATATAGAAACAAATAATAATGTAGTTATGTAACATTACTTGACATAGGTAGGTACATGTAATGTAATTTGAATCACAATATGGCTTATTCAAAAATATCCATTAACCGTTTTAATGCATGTCAAGTTTTATAGTCGCCGCTATATCAAAATTTAATCACGCAACATTTTTATATAAATAGCCATCGTAAAGGCAACATACTTTTATTACTAAAATGTCTACAAATTTACTCAATTTTTATAGAAATTATGAATAATAAAATATAAACTTCAAGATTATCATACCGAAGCGGAGCGGCGGCGTAACGTACTTAAAATTTAAAATAAAATTCTGCTCAAAATGAACAAAATTATTCTGATCGCAATAATTGAGAACCATTAAACTACCACTATTATAAAAGTTTTAATAAATCGAATTAAAAGCTGCATATGAAATATTGCAATATCATTTAACTTGGCAAATATTTCATTTTTCCCTATATGTATGAATATAATATGAGCTTTTATTACTTACTTGTAGGGAAGTTTATTTAATGAAAGAAAAATTGTAGTAATACAATTTGGCATTTTGTAATAGAAAATCTCCAATTTTTATTTTTCGAAATTTTGTTAATAACCGCATAGTATTTGAACTCAATTGGTGAGCAAATCGCATAATTTAAAAATGTTTAAATTAATTTATTCTAAAATTTACGGTCCTTGGCAGTCCTTCGTAGGTCCCAGCTAGTGCAAAAAAGTGCAAAAGCTTATTCAATAGAAAGGAATAAGGACAAAAATTAAAAAAGAAAATGGAAAGAAATTTGCGATAGTTGCTAGTGACGAAAAAAGTTTTTCCAAATTAAAAATAATTCAAGGTTCTTAAGGTCCTCTATGTCTATGCCACAAGATACACTAACTAGATTGGCTATGATTGTAGAAAGCCGAGAAAAAAGTTAGAAGATGAAAATGTTTTTAAAACTTTTTTAATATATTTTGTGATTTTGTGTTTACGTTGGTTTTTACTGATTTTTTAAATTATTTCATAAGTTGAGTTATTTTTAGATTCTAATAATTATTATATTTTATTAAATATCTATTTTCGCCCATCTCAATTATTAAGTTCAATATAAATTTTTAGGAAATATGTACTTAGGTTAACATAACTACTGTGTATTTGTCGACGTTTCGCTAAACCTTGTAGGGAGCTTCCTCGGGACTGGAAATTGATTTATTAATAATTAAAAACCTGAAAAAATATTACAAATATTATTTTGCCACGACAGAAATAAATTAATATAATATTTCTCACTGTTACCAAACTGAAGATTAAATAATAATTATAATATAATTAACGAAAAATAAATCGAATATTCACAAATTATCGTGTTGACAATAACGTTCTTTTATTGTATAAAAACCTTACAAAAATATGTAATAAGAAAATAAATTATAATGTAATAATATTAATAATAAACAACCATGCTGATGTAGTAACTAAAATACTGTAACGTCGGTTATGTCTGCCTTTGGCTTCGCATTTTTTAAATTACGTGGTTATCTGTTTTGCTGTTGCTACTCAGCCTACGGTTTCACTCTTTGTAAATTATGCAATCATCTGCTTGCTTAATTTTTTTGTATTTGCAACACATTACCCCCTAATCTGTGGTAATTCGTTAAATTGGGTTAATCTAGATAATTTAATTATTACGTAGATATCGGCGTGCTCTTTATGAACTTGAATAAGCGTTGTCCTTAATCTCTAAATCTCGGTCACTGAAAAGAATAATAATTAACTGGCTTAACGGCTGATGATGTTTTCGAAGATCTAATCAATTAAATCGCTCGAACTGTTAGAAGCAAATTTCCGCATCGCTCACGTTATAGCAGACCAAGTCCTGACGTCCTGTAAATTATATACATATAATCTTACAGATTTTCCTATTTAGCTTGTACGAAGCCGCAGGTCGAATGATCTAACAGAGCATAAAGTTTTTATAATTGCAACATATAGAAAGCGTTTCGAAGTATTCGCTAGTTTATTTAGTCCATTTAAATAGAGAACGTCTGACTATCTACAATTTGATTAAATTAATGAAAACGTAATCATCGTAAATCTATTTAGACATACCTTCCAAAATGTATTTAAATTAGTTTGAAATGCTAGCAAAATTACAAAGTAATTACTCAATTTGGAATACGGTCGACTGTTTTTTTAATAACCTTGTCCTTTTCAATTTTACTTCATCAGCCATATTTAAACACTTGAGAATATTTTTATATGTTCAATTTTTATTTTTACAGGATCGATTCGTACACTATGTCATGTTCAGCCACTTCAATGCCCTTCTCAACCCTGTCTAAACGGTGGAACTTGTTCTGAAGGCTGGAATCGTTTTATTTGTGATTGCACCGAAACTACATTTACTGGACCTACGTGTGGCAAAGAAGCGGCAACTCTTAACTTTAACGGTACACAACACATGGAAGTTATAATGGACTCCGAAACTGAAACACAAACAGAAGACGTGATTTTGAGATTTCGTACGAGTAAACCATTAGGTTTGCTCCTCATAACAAGTACGTCTGAAACCGGAGATCGTATTGAACTTGCCGTCGCTGCCGGAAGAATTAGAATGGCATTGCGAATGGGCGTCAAAGAGAAAAAGGACGAGGATAAAGAAAAAGATAAGGTAGACTTGGCATATTTTTACATAATATTTTGGTTACGAAATTATTTATTGTATTTACTTATAGATACTCTTAGCTGGCCAGAACGTGAACGACAACGAGTGGCATACAGTAAGATTTTCAAGAAGAGGAATTAATTTGAAACTTCAACTTGATAACCAATCGCCTATCCGGGGTAAGGATATTTAGTACTACCAATAAAAAAGAATTTAATTAATATATAGAGCTATATGTAAATGTATAGTGTAGTTTAAACGATTAAAGTTTCATATTAGTTAAATCCGGATACTAACTATGGTCGACTATATTCTCATTCATATTACTTCTAGCAAACAGAAATATATCATTAATAATCGTCATAATTCAAAATATCTTTTAGTTTACTATAAACTACTATACGAATATTTGTTTCGAGAGTGTAATACATTTTATAATTAAACCTACCTAATACATAAATCAAAATATTTTTAACAAAAATTTTCTTCCGGTTGCAGCGGAAACTTTGGGGAAGCACAACGCTCTTCAATGGCGTACAATCCACATAGGAGGCTTGTATCATCAAGAAGAAGAAATAAGCATGACAACGACCGTTCCAAATTTTATTGGAGAAATTCAACAATTTTATTTTAATAACATTCCATACATCGAACTCGCTCGTTCTTCCAGTAGTGAACAAACAGTTGCTGGTTTTCCAATAATTAAAGTTGCTGCAAAGTTCATAAAGCGTGCAACAGACAATCTTCATCGACCAGTCACTTTTCGTTCCAAGCACACGTTTATAGGTCTGCCAATGTTACGTGCATATTCTAGCATTCATATAGATTTTATGTTTAAAACGAGAGATGCAAACGGATTGATAATGTTCAACGGTGGCAAGAAAGAAGATTTTGTAGCTGTGGAGCTAGTGGATGGACATATAAATTATGTCGTCAATGTTGGCGATGGAGCTGTTAAATTAAGAGACGGTGTTAATTCGCATCTAAATGATAATCGATGGCACACTGTTGGAATTCGTCGGCCGTCTCCTAAACAACACACTTTAATGGTAGACGATGACATTGTAATCGCGACAAACCAAGGTACAGGAAATTTAGAACTGGATGGAATTTTGTATCTGGGAGGAGTTCATAAAGATCTGTATGCCCAATTGCCTCAGGAAGACGTAAAATCCAAACGTGGATTTGAAGGATGCATTGCTGGTCTTGACCTAAATGGAGAATCGCCTAATATAATGGAAGATGCCGTCGTTCATAGTTCTCAAGTAACTGCCGGATGTGAAGGTATTCATTTATATTTAAATTAAATTCTTAAATTAACTGGAAATTTTAAGGTCAATCAACCAAGTGTAGTCATAATGTTTGCGCTAACGGCGGTATCTGTGTTCAGCAATGGCATTCGTATACCTGTGATTGCGATATGACATCCTTTACTGGCCCAACGTGTTCAGATGGTAAAAATGGATAAACAACTTATCCTGTGTTTTTTTAACTGTGTTACTTTTTTTATAGAATCTGTGGCTTACGAGTTTGGCCCAAATGGTGGAATTATCACGTACGCTTTTCCTGAGGATCGAAGACCTGAGGTGCAAGAAGATACTATTGCGTTAGGTTTCATAACTTCAAAATCTGATGCAGTGTTAATGCGACTGATTAGTGGTACTTCCAACGATTACATCGAGTTAGAAATTGTAAAGTTTTTGAAAAACAATGTAAATTTTAAACTAACGAAATCGTTCTTTCAGGTCGAAGGAAATATATTTATGGTTTATAATTTAGGTACTCACGATCATCCCATAGGAGAAATATCGCTCAAAGTTAATGATAACACATATCACGTAGTTAGATTTAAACGTTCGGGCTCAAATGCAACCTTACAGGTTGATGATTATAATGTACAATCAAACCATCCATCGGGGCATCAATTGCAAGTGTTTAATAGTCAATCGCAAATTCAAATTGGTGGAAAATGGAGCAAAGGAAAATCTAGAATTGAGCGTCCATTTTCTGGCATAGTTGCAGGAGTAGTAGTTAACGGAATGCGAATATTGGATCTGGCTGCAGAGAAAGATCTTCACACTTCCATTAGAAGCGATGTTCAGCTTGTCACGGGAATTTTAGATAGACGCGATAGTGAAAATGATTTGCAAAAAATGCAACAGGTGCTTATAATTGTAAATTATGTTTATGTGCCTTTTAATAACATTTTCATTACATTTTCAGACTCCAGCTTCGGGCTTCCCTGGTGTAATGGACGATTTAGTTTTTAGTGGTGCGGGTTCGGGCTGCAATGGTGACGATGAAGACGAATGTCCTCCACTTCCGGATTCGGGATCTGGAAGCGACGATTTAATAACTCCAGTTTATATACCACCAACGCGTCCGCCGCCTACAACCAAACCTCCACATCGTGCACCCGGGCAAGGAGATCGAAAACCTTGCGATGATGAAGACTGTTTTCCAGGTTCTGGATCGGGAGAAACCACCGAAGATTCGTCATCGACCACACAAAAAATTGGTATAATTTTAAAATACTTTTCATTTGATTGAATGCAAAATCATAAAGGCGATTATTATTGTTGCGTGTTTTATATTTTCAGAAGTCGGTCCGCATATTACATCGGAAAGTGCAAATGCGAATGCAAGTACGAGCGAAGATTCTACTACAGATAGTGGAACATCCGAAGTATTTAGTCCCGAAGGAAATTATGGCACCACGAACCAAATCGATAACGAAGGTTCCAGCAGCACATTAAGTTTTGAATCGACCCATTCCATTTCATCTATAGCCACCGAAGATACGCCGTCGCCTGAAAAGATTCCAGAAACACCTATAAAATACATTCCGCCATCACACGGAGTCGATTATCCTCAATTCTTTCAAACACCTAAACCGCCAAAGAAGCGACCCGAGCGTGTTAATTCAGAAACTTCTGAAATAGTCGCTCTTATTATCGGTATAATAGCGGGAGCTTTGATTGCAATAATTTTAATAATCCTAGTCATACTCAAATTTAAATCGCGAGGTGATCGTTCGTACAAAGTTGACGATGGTAAAGGCTATCAGCAAGGACCTAACGCTGCTTTGCTAGGTAATGCTGCCGGTACCAACGGACAAACTCCATACTCGATGAACGGTGCTCTGAGAAACGGAGATCGAGGCCAGGTAGCGAAATCGAAAAAACGAGATAGTAAAGATATAAAGGAGTGGTATGTGTAAGTGTTATTGTTTATTAGATAAAACTCCGAGCCATTTTGCGACATGGACCCTGTGACTGAATATTAACAATGATCACGTGTTATATTATTATCATCAGTGAAATAAGTGATAAGTGAGTTCAATTTAAGTTGCTTGATCTCTGCAAATATGTTACATACGAAACAGTAGATGCATTTATTAATGTTACCTAAATTTTATTTTTATTTTTATAAAATCATGTTAGTAAATTATTATTTAAGTAGAACTCACACCATTTACGATCGTTACAACTAAAGTTAAAAAAAGTTATTTTTTAGTAGTAAAATCGAGTCATTAACTCTAAGTCGTTTTAAAAATTAAATAAATTGTAAATGAATGCAATTACGAATTCGCTTTACAAAGGATTATAGATGAAGATACATTCATTCATTCTTTAAATTGAGTGAAATTGTTTTATAATAATTATGTTAGGATACCTACATCAATCATGTTCTATTTGCTCATTGATTACGTAAAATAGAATTTTCAACAATTTTGGAATACCTACTGTAAGTAATAAACTTTTCTTACATATACCTGCAATACAAATATAGAAGTCGATCCATTTTATCAGGCACGGATTTTTATAATTTTGATGTTAACGATAAATTTTAAATAAATTAGCCTATCGTGCGAGTGCATGCGAGAAGGTAAACAATATTACAAATTAATTAGGTAACTGACATATTAATACAACCAATTTATTAGTTAGAGTAAAAGAAATATTGAAAATGCTAAAGTTTTATAGAAAATTTACTGAATGCAACTAATAAACATATTCAGGCAGAATATGCCTAACTTAATTTTTAACAAAGGAAGTAAAACTACTACGTAAAACTGTTAATTAGGTTTCTACTCTATATCAGCCCAAAAATGAGTTTCGTTTGGAATATTCAGAACAAATGCAAAGAGTACAATAATCATTTAAAATGCCACTATAAAGTTGTAGATCCATTTTGGGGTGGTCATCGACGGACTATTCAAAGAATCAAATCATTTTTTCAAATTTTTTTCTTATTAATGAAATTACTAGGATTGTAATTTTTTATATTACAACTTAAAACTTTTAGGGAGATGTAACGTTATATTTTCAATGGGAGTAGACATAAGGGAGAACTATTTTAAATTACATATCGGTTATCAGATATTAGATCAACTTTACTAATCTTTTTCAATTGTAATTCACAACGCGAAATATCTATTGCAATAGAAACTATTTGCCTCGGTGTGTAAGAAGCTTAGTAATTTAAATTGCAATTGACGCTTTCTGAGTTACCGTACTGAAAAAGATATTTTGGTATATTCCAAACAAAAAACTTTTTTGGGCAATGAAATTAATTCAATAATTTGTTCTATTTTGTCGAGCAATTTTAAAAACAAAAGAAAAGGTTTGCGAACCTTAAATTTTATATTATTTTACAAGAAACACAACAATGTAGTCGATATATCGACTTTAATCGATTTTAAACTATCATAATAACCATTAAAAAATTAATTATTAAGATACATTGAGGATCCTGATTTGTAAACCGATTTAAAGTTAAAATAAATGAAAGTAAGTATTTGACAAACAACTTAATACTTACTTATCAGGTTTCCTCCTAAAACAGTTTTTCTAATAAAAAAATTTTATTTTAATAATTTAATATGTAATACCTACAACCTACACACATAATATTGGTTTTTCATTTATCTTACTAATGATCTTTTGTCTAATTATGTTTTTGAATGTGTTCATTTATTTATACCTCCATTGCATAATTTAAGCACGCAAAGCAATGGTTCTAGCCATTAAATAATCAATATATCATTATAAATCAATACCTACTATAAAAGATGGCTGTTACCTGTTTAAGCCTAGAATTTTGTAACTTATAATTTTTAAAATACCGAAGACGATGTAAAAATCTTGAAGACTGCTGACATAAACACTTTGGTGCAAACATTTCGGAAATGACGGTTGTTGAAAAATTAATTTTAAAAAGTCAAGGAATATCAAATTAAGCAAGATTAATTAAATTTTATTTAGGTAAGACATTTAAATTGAATTTATAAACATAATTAGATTAAAATGAGTAAGTTTAATTTAAAACTAGCAACATTTTCAAAACGGTTGTCAAAAATTGTGAAGGATAAGAATAACATTAAATCAGTGACCACCAAACAATAGCACTAATGAATTTGAATTTCAAATATGAGACTGCATATTGAAACTTAAAATATCATATCATATCAAGTACATAAAGGATAGATAATAAAATTTTTGGGATTGTGTAGAATAAAAAACCTAGTTAGTTTGGTTAGGGTTAGCGCTCTTGTAAAGTACACCCAAAGTGCTGTTATTTAATATGAAGATAGGTAGATAAAATACGCATCTACATATTATTGCCTTCTGTGTTTATAAAAATATTACTTTTGAATTAATCCGTGCCTGTGTTGCTATTGTTTTATTTAGATGAAAACATTTATAATTTCGAGGTATTAATGAACACGTAATTAATCACTTAAATTGTGCAGCGACACGTATTTAAAACATAAATAGTAATATGAGAAGATATACCTAGGTATGCCATTAACATATTTGTTTACGTTAGTTGTTATTATGTCTTTGTTGTGTAAATAGTTGTAAGTAGAATAGTATTTTATATTTTTTGGGATTTTGTTAGAGCTAAAATAAAATGGCATATATTTGGATGTTAAATCAATTATTTTACTTTTGTATTCCTTTCGTTAATTGTATGTAATATTAAGGGATTACATAGAAATATAAACCGAAGAACCCAAGTTATTGGATCAACTTCACAAATTAGAACAGCGAATAATTGAGGAAAATAGCTTAATAATAATAGACATTCGGGACCCGCAAATCAGGTTTTGTTTGTTTGATATTATGTCAGAATTTAGCGATTTTTTAAATGAATTATAATAAAATTTTAAGTTCAAATTATAATTATTTTCACATTTTAACCAAGCCCCCTTCAAACAGTGCCTATCATTAACCAGGCGCGGATACAGGATTTTGTTTAGGGAGGAGCAATTTTTGTGTGATTTACATAATTGCCCCTATTGCCTCCCCCTGTATCCGCGCCTGTCATTAACTGATAAAAATGAGCTATGCATTATATGCAAGTAAATAGCATGCTGCCGGCATCAAAATCTTCAAACAGGCTCGGATTGGCCATCTAGCAAATGCCAGAAAGTCCGATGCTCTGATGCTCTAGTGGGCCGGTAAGAGGCCGAATGTTCATTGCAAATAAATCAACTGCTTTCATTGGTTGGATTTCAGTTAGTGGTTAAAGACGGCTGAAGGCGATGTTTAGCGATATTTTGTTTTAACAATTTCAGTCTTTTGTTTTTTAATCAAAATGACACACTTTAACGTCTGTAGATAGTAAAATTTTATTTACCAAGTGATGTCTCGCTCTAAAAACTAATCCGACTAGCGACTACCCTAAAACTCTATCGTTTTAGAAAATTTTTAGCGACCCCCCTATTTTATATAAAACGTTATTTTATTTTTTTGGCTGTATTAGAGCCGATTTTGCCATGCGCCTTCCGCACAATATGAGTAGGTATATTATTCTAAACATGTGTAAGTTTTTTATGGTAAATAATCTGTCAATTTTATTTATTGGAAATGTTACCTATTTATAGATGGTTTAATTGTATAAATATTAATTATACGCTTATTACAAATACATTGGCAACAATTTTCTCACTTCAGCTTATTGAAATTAATTACAATTACGGTTGAATATATCAGTGGCGCTGTCAAATATAGAGGGGGGCAAAGTATTCAGTTATGTTAGGCTTTATGATTTTACAGAAAATTTCTAATATTTTTCGAGCGCTAGCTAGGTAGAAACAAAAAAATCAATCTTTTAGGGGGGGGGGGCAAAGCAGGGCACTATCCGGCGCCTATGGAATATATTATTATTCTAGTATTAATTTTATTTTAATTTTGTGCGCACGCGTACAATAACGCGCATGCGAAAATCGCTTGGCAAAATCAGCTATATAACAGTTTATTTTACATTTCATTCTAGTTTACAGTCTTTATTATTTATTGTCTCTAAAAGAATTTTCAAAGAAAACGTAAGTTATTATAATATGAGCCATCCAAAAGCAACATGATATATTTATCGTATTTCATAGTCGCTCAAAAAATTTTATTGCTACTTCTAGATCTGAGCCACAGTCTAGATTTCAACATTTTTGAGCCAGTTCGACAAATTGCCCGTGTGGATATTAGATAAATTTTAGAAACATTCTAATATAATATACAATCTACATATTATGTATTCCTTCACATTTTTGCTTACTTTTTTATTACCCTTTCCTATTTAACTTTTTTTTTATTCATTATTGCTATTAATATTTATAATTTTATAATTATTTTAGGATTACCTCAGTTCTACTACAAAATATAAATATAAATTACCTAACCAGATCTTTAAATTCAAAATTTATATAACTACCTACGTAAATATGACCGAGATTAAAGGTGCAATATTGATATTATGTAAACATCTTAGTTTGCTATTCGATATAAATTTCAAACCAGAATATTTTCGATTAGCAAAGTACAACAAATCGAACGACAATGTAGTAAGTATATTTTTCACGATTCATTAAATTTTAAGTTAATTACAATAAAAACTTCAAGGTTGAAACGTTTTGGTATCTCTTAAGCAAAATTACTCAACAGTCATCCAGCACATCTATTGTGCGTGCAGTAAAAACTTTCTTTCTCACCAAGTTAAAATACGACTGCATACAATTTTACTCTTTGCCAGAAGACAAGTCCCATGGAAGTAGAGAACTGTTAATTGCATTTTCGTACATACTAGCTTTAGATTATTTGAACTCATTTGTGCAAGACGCCATCTTAAACTGTCCCCTAAATCCAGAATTTAAATCTGAACAACCAAAGCAAAGTTTAGGGAAGATGTCTTTCAACTTAAAACAATTTAAATCAGACGAAGACTTTAAAAACGCAGTAAAATGGATGGAAGGCCGAATAGATCAAAATAAAAAAACGGCCCTCGATTATCAACAACAATTTAAAAAGCTTGCACATAAAGTAAACTACATTTTTATATTTTTTAACAGCATTTCAGACATAATATTTTAGATAAGTTTGAAGAATTTTCCAGAAATTGACCTATCGTTTGCAGAAATTTTAGCCGTCAGTGGCAATAAACAGCACGCAAAGGAATTTTTAGATTTAACTGAAATCCCATCGAAAATTGCATACTATCACGAAAGTTGGCTTCAAAAACAGTCTATGTATTGGGAATGGCTGGTAAGTTAAAAAAAAAATTTTAATTTATTTGGTGTTAAATATGTTACGGGGCGCCATTTCTCTCTTTTGTTCTGTAAAACTAAACCAACACCAATGAAGAAAAAAGCCGGCAAACATTAAAGACGACCACTACTCGATACCAATCAATTTTATTTGATTTCACCAAGTGTTATAAAACATTGAACGTAACAAAAATCAACAAATGATAATGTAACTTATAAGACCATGCAATCGGTTAAATTTAATTTGGAAAAACTATATTACATTACGTATAAATAACTATTTACTATATCACAAATGGTAGTACTACAAAAATTCAATATAAAAATTTTTTAAATTAATTTTTCTTAACAAACACCATAAACATTTACATACTATGCTCATTCATAAATTCAATAACCATCTCGTGAATCAAATTCTTATCTGTTGGTTCAGTCCCAAACATGATACGATACTTTTTCAACATATGCCGATACATATCGTGATATTTCATATTTAAAAGCAATCTGAATGACGGGTTAAGTAGTTTTTCGGCAGGAATTTTTAAATCTTCCAGGAGCGTCATACTAAGTCTAAGAAAAATATTAAAAAGAAATTAGTACTCAGAAGTTACCAATTCATAACAGTGTAACTTTGCTAATCCGGACATGCGTCAACTCCAATAATTCAGGTACTACTACAATCCAGACAGTTTTATGCAATTGAACTGGATAATCGAACAAATGTGAACATCATGTAAATTACGAAAATAAGAATATAAATAGAAAATTCCACAATTTTCTATTACATATGTATTTTCTTGAAATTTCTAAAGAAATACCTACCTACCAAAAGATTGGTATTCAACCTTTTTTTGTTGAGCTCTTCCACAATCTTTCCCGTGTCTTCTGCGCTTCTAAAATCAGGAATTCCGGATTTTTATAATCCGTAAAATGCGCAAATCCGGACGGGTTGAAACTTTTATCTGTCCGGATTAGGGAAGCTATAATACTGTAACGCTTTTTGTTTTTATTCAAAGTTGAAGTATATTTTTAAGTTTTAAAAATTTAATTCCTCCTAAAATAAAACTAGTTATCTCACACATTTGCTTTGAAACCTTATCTGCACGTTTTAAATTAGGCTTAAATAAAACTCGTTAAACGAAATTAATACGCGAGATAATAATTTTCAATTAATTTTAAAATAGATAAAATAAAAAAATTTAAATTGCAGAACTCCGTATTATTGGAACGACAAAAAGAAGCGCCGACGTCGAATTTGCAAGAAATCGATAAATTTTACATCGAAATTTAAAATATAATAATATAAAATATGTATATTATGTAATTACTATAATAATTTCTAATAAAATAAAATTAAACTTACTCTTCAGGCCTAAGTTCCCAACGGTCGTCCATGATTCCCGTGCAATTGACGTTTGTAGTTTATTTTAGGTTAGTTAAATCTATTTTAGGTTAGGATCATTCTATTTTGAGTACAACTTTTTATTTATATAAATTTTTATTGTTAAAACCTTTTATTATTGTTAAAAATGTCGCAAATAATGATGATTATAGCTGCTGCACATTTAATTTATTGTCCATTTACTAAAGTGGAGGAGAGTTTTAATTTGCAAGCCATGCATGATATTTTGTATCACAAATTTAATTTGTCACAGGTAATACGTTTGCTTTTATTAACTAATAAACGTGTAGTTTAATAATACATTTTTAGTACGATCATAATGAATTTCCAGGAGTTGTTCCGAGAACCTTCATCGGTCCTTTATTTATTTCTATTTTAGTGTATCCTCTTACGGTTATATTAGAATTTTTTGAATTGAATAAATTTTGGGCTCAGTACTTAGGTGAGTCTATTTTTAAACATGGGTGTTTGTTTTATTGTAAGTTGATAGTTTACAGTTAGGGCAGCTTTAGGCGGTTGTGTGGTGACCGCGTTTCATTTATTCAGCAAATCGCTTGAGAAGATTTTTGGATCCCAATGGCTGCATTGGTTCATTATGTTAACAGTGACTCAAAGTCATTTTATGTTTTATTTAAGCCGCCCTTTGCCCAACACATTTGCGTTACCGCTTGGTAAGAATTCAAAAGTTTAATCGAACAGGAGTTGCATTTTAATATTTTGAATTATTCTAGTATTGCTTGCATTTAATGGGTGGTTAAATAATAATAGCAAACACTTTATAATATTTTCTGCAGCATCTATAATTATATTTCGAGCCGAACTAGCATTGTTGTTAGGAATTTTGTTACTATATGATTTGTTTTATCGAAGAATCACATTGACATAGTAAGTTTTATGATTGTCCTAAAAAAGGAATATTTAATTCGATATTTTAGTTTATTTCAGATTGCAATTCCCGCTGGAATTGTTTTACTTTCTTTAACTGTCGTGATAGATTCGATATTTTGGAATAGACCTCTGTGGCCGGAAGGAGAAGTGCTATGGTTTAATACGATAATGAACCGCAGTTCCAATTATGGAGTATCCTTCATCAGTGCATTTTAATTTTTAAACTTAAAAATAAATAGGCGTTTTTCCTCCAATGTTCGATTAAACTCCAGTTAGGTTAACAATTCAACTTTAAAAAAATGAAACAAAATAGTTTAATCGTTAATTAATTTAAACTGCGCATTAAAAATATACAGGGTGAATGAGTAAGAGCATTTGCCCCTATTCTGTAATTACTTTCTTATGTACTGTACCTACACTCTTACCACATTTTTTATGAAAAGGCTAGACTATTTTTTACAATTAATCACAAAGTTGTATTCGTGTCTTGGCAATAGTAATCTTTGGCTTTGTAAACAGAATTTACAAAATTCTAAATTATTTGAATTTTTCAAGTTTAACAGCAGAAAATTACGAGAAGGGAAAATTTAATGGGAATTTTGTTACAATAAAATTTATTACATTATTTGCTACAATTCTCTTTTGAATAGTGTATTTCTTTGCATAGCACACATGTTTGTCGTCTTTCGTTTTTGTAAGATTTTGATTTTTTGCGTTGTTGAAATGAAAACGTATGGTTTACTACTAATTATGGTATTTCAAAAACCATATAAAATAATTACCAATCTCCAAAATATTAACCTTTATTTTAATCTGTTACTTTTTGAATTCTAACAAAATGCACATTCTCAGAGCAGTCGTACATGAAAACGGTAACAAAGGCATTTATAAATTCAAGATGTAGTCAATCATCCCTCAACAACTTAATGAATTTTTAGACATAATGAATCGTAAATAACTAATTTTATAATGTAATATCCTAACAATAATTTGTTATTATGCATATTATAATTAACAAAAACTTGAAAAATACTTACTGCAAAACACAAAATAAAATTCTATTATTTTTGTGAAGAGTGAAGCAGATGCTTGAAATTCAATTATTTTAAATTTAAAAATTAATTAAGTGCTTGGAAGATCGTGTATGGAAATCGAGCGTATTGTAGTTTATATATTCCAGTTCACGAACTGTACAAATAATAATTTATATATCTACACTTTAAAAATTATGTTTTCCTTAATTTATTTGCATACTTCTCCTTTCCTGTGGTATTTTTATTCAGCTATACCTAGAGGGTTGGCAGTCTCTGTGTTCTTGGTTCCTATTGGAATATTTTTAGATTCACGAGTACGAAAAATTGTGATTCCAGCACTAATTTACGTATTTTTATATTCTTTTTTGCCACATAAAGAATTAAGATTTATTATTTACGTGTTTCCATTGCTGAATATTGCTGCTGCAACAGCTTGCCATCGCATGTAAGATTTGCTTAATTTTTAAAAGTGTTTTGTAATAACAATGCTTGTTTTAGCTGGGAAAATCGTGAAAAATCACCTATTCAGAATTTGATGTCTATGGCAGTCTGCGGACACTTAGCATTAAATACAATTTTCACTCTATTCTTATTAACAATTTCCAGTACAAATTATCCCGGTGGTGCTGCTATGTCTCACTTACATCGTTTAGTAAAAAGTGATTCACACATATATCTTCACATAGATAATTTAGCTGCACAGACAGGAGTTTCCCGATTCACCGAAATTAATGCAAATTGGACGTAAGGTATTTGGTGACATCGTGAAGTACGATTAATAAAAGTGTTACTTTTAGGTACTGCAAGAAAGAAAATCTAATTCCAGGAAGCAAAGAGAGTTTAATGTACACTCATTTAATAGCAGAAGCCAAGAGCAAATTTTCAACTAATTTGAAACCTTATTTTCACACCCATGACATTATTCATACAGTTGAGTCATTCCATCAAATCACTTTTGATTACTTGACATTTTCTCCAATCAAAATTAAAACTAGACCCGTGTTATATATTCTGCAAAGAAAAGAAAATTATAAGGATTACTTAAAATTTGAACTTAATAAAACGGTAAATTTTGATAAGAATACAGAATTTCAGGACGAGACTCTGTTAGATTTTAAAAATAACAGTAAAGAAAGTGACGAAATTGAAAGAATTGTAGAGGAAGAAATTGAAAGATCAAAGAAGATAAAAAGTATTCCCAAGAGGATTTCCAGAGAACCTATAAAGAAAAGAGAAATCAAAGAAATTCCTACTTTTAAACTAAATAAATTAAATGAAAATGTGGATTTTGCAAGAAAAGAAGCATTGAGAGAATTGAAAAGCATGGAAGATAATAGAGAGAAAAAGAGAAATATGGATACACGTTCAATAGAAAGCAAGACGCTGGAAGTTGAGGAATATCAAGACGAAATTATGGCAGATGAAGAGATTGATGAAATTTTGATTTCCGCTTCAATAAATAAAAAACAAAAATCGAAAAAAAATAAACAAAAAGATAACATAGAACTTGGAACTAAGTCAAAAGTTGAAGAGACACCTGAAAAATTAGAAAAGATGAAGGAAAGTATGGAACAAACTGATGTTTTACATGAAAGTCATCAAGAGGTGAACCAAACCAGTAAATCTGAAAAATCTTATTCACAAGAAACAAATGACGAGGTTGAATTTGTGAAGAGTAGTGCAAAAAATAAAAAACAAAAATTAAAACAAAATAAAGATGAAACAAAATCAGAAGATAAAAAGGAATTACCTATAGAGAAATTAGAAAGTTTGGAACAAACTGATGGTTCACATGAAAATCAGGAAGAGTTACATCAACCCAGTCAAACGGAAAATTTTTATCCATATCATACTAACGATGAAGTTGAAATTACTTCAAGAAATAAAAAACAAAGACTAAAACGAAATAGAGATAGAGATAGCATAGAAATCAGTACAAAATCAGATGATAAAAAAAGATTATCTGAAGGATATAAGAAATTGGAAAAGATAAAACAAGATTCTGAACAGATTGATGCTTCGAGTGAAAATGTAGAACAAGTACGTCAAACTAGTCAATCTGGTTATCCGAAGGACAAAAATAAATCGTCTGAAGAAGATAATAAATTGGAAAAGATACAAGATTCTGAACAAATTGATACTTCCCGTGAAAATGTAGAAGAAATACATGGAACTGCTCAATCTGATGAAGTTGAATTGGTAAAGATCACTTCCAAAAATAAAAAACAAAAATCAAAGAAAAATAAAGCAACGCTAGAAAATGAAACTAAATCAGATGATCATAAAATTTTATCAGAAGAAAAACGTAGCAAATCAGAAAATATAGACCAAGAACAAATTGAAATTCTTCACGATAATTCACTTGAACAACTTGAAGAGTTACAACAAATTAGTGAAGAAAACTTAAGTTATTCGATAATTAATGAAAAGTTGAAAAATAAACACAGTAAGGAAAAAGCAGAACCAATGAATGAATTACAAACTGCAAACAAAGTACGATTGGACGATATTAACATAGAAAAATTAAAAGAGTTGAAATTAAAAAGTTCACCAAAGAAAGAACAAATTCAAGTCCACAGAGTGAAAGAAAATATAAAACAAGTTATAAGCGACTTTAAGAAAAGGAAATTAAACAATTTAACTAAGGAAACTGAAATTTCTGAGAAAGGTGCAGGTGTAAATACAAAGCAGTCAATCAAAAAAATAATTGAGGAAGAAAGAAGAAAATTAGAAAAGGAAGAACTTCCAAAAATACAACAACAAATTATGGATATTATAGACAACAATCCTAACATTATTAACAAGGAATTGATCAAATTTAAAGTTAAAGAAGTTTTTGTGAACGACATTGCAAATGCTATTGATTTAAAATCGGAGGAAAGTGTGCCCGAAAAAGTTAAAGACACCAAAATTAAGAAAGCTACTTTTGAATACAAAGTAACTCGAGATAATTTAAAAATTCATCTTAAAAATACCATATATGAGCAGGACCATGCGGATCAGGAAGAAAGTCTCTTGCCTAAAGTAAGTCGAGATGAGACGGTTGAAATTACTTCTGAAGAGTATGGTGATATGCAAAACAATTTAGAAATCTATCAAGGCGATAGTTTGCAAGAGGTGGGAACAAATGAAGATTTTGAGCAGAAATTTGAAAGTGCTAATAAAAGAATTGAACATATAATGAGGGCTATCGACACCATTGTAGAAAATATTGAAGTAGAATATAATAAAAGTGAAGAAGATAGTTAAGTATAATTTATGGACAAAAACAAATTGTTTACACTTGATTGGCAAGTGACTGAATCTATTTTAAAAAGTTGTTGTGTTATATTTAAATATAGTGGCTCTCAAACTGCAATCCATTAAAATCGTTGATTTCTTGATATCTAGTAAAATATTTCTAAGTTATAAGTAGAATTTCAAATAAAAATTTGGTCGCATAAGTAGTTCCAACTAGACCTTTCCTCACTAGAGTATGCAAATTTTTTTTGTCGATATTTTACTTCCATCACATAAAATATCTCTTTTCTTATAAATCTTGTAATTATTTAATCGAATTATATCTATTAATAAAATGTTTCAAGACTGTATGTTTCCATGATTGTTGATTCTTATATTCAATTTTAATAAATTGTTTTTATAAATGATTTCAGTTCTTTTATTAAAAATAAATAGGTTGCAATTGGAATATTAACAAAAATCGGATGTGGCCATTTACGTGACTTCATACTTCTTAAAAAATATATGATTTGATTTTCATTTAATATAATATAACAGAATTATTTCTTTAGGTTTTCGTCAACCAATATTAGCCAAAATCAAGCCTCAATAGTAAAACTAAATATGAAATTTGATTAGAAAATTCCGATTAGTATTTCTTGAAGTAGAACACAAAATTTAACCACATACTTATTTTGGACATGATTATTGTCAGCTTGTAGGATCTTAAAACGTCTAATTCACAAAATCTCAACTCTTTTTTTTGCACGATTACAATCCTTTTTCATACGTCTGCTAAAGTAAAAAGTTAAACGATCTATTTTAATACTTTAATCATTAATATTACTACTATTGAAATTTTATACATAATTATTTCATTGCCATAGTATACAAATCTTTGCACGATACAGCGAATGTTCCAAGTACTAAAAGTACAGTTGCTTGAAACAGAACTTTATCTCTTAAACCAGCTTTTAGATATACTGGTACTCCATCGTCATTCTAAAAATCAGTAAATGTAGTCACAAAAAATTATATTAAAAATATAAAACCAACTAACCCTGAATTTCTTTTGAGTTTCTTTGAATTTGAGGAACTTGGGAGTTGGAACTTCTTTAATTTCGCCTGCTGCCGAAGATGTTTTAGCACTTTTAGAGATATTACGTATAACTTGACCGGTCAACGGTACAATTCTCTGAAACAAATTAAATTTATTTATGAAGAATTAATTCAGAAGGAAATAAGTATTCGCAATCAGTTTTGCTTAGGGAAAAGATCAATGATTACATAAGTTAGTCTGTAAAAAAATTAATTCTGTGCTTATGGTTGATAGGTAATTCATGATTAACACAGTTACTTTGATCAGTCACAATTACTCACTTTGGCTGAATTCATCTTTCCAAATATTATGAACCCACTATAATGTTAATTTCGCTAAAAACAATACAAAATGTCGATGTTATAATATCTTGCGATATTAGAATCTAAGTCAAATTACCCGGTAGGTGGCAATAGCATCGCTGAACTAATATTTCATTCATAGGATGCGTCAAAGTTATCAAACAAACTCAGTAATTTTTGAAAATTTATTCTTTTGCAGAAAAATAAGTTGAAGAGTTGTAATTTAATGTTAACGATATGACTAACTTTTAACACTAGAAATTACACAAAACAACATTTTTTACATTCTCAGTAATAAAGTGCTACATTTCCTCCCGTAATATAAAAGCAGAAAAATAAATAGGCGAAATTATATTTCTAATTTTATTATTAAAACAATTTATACAGAATTTAGTAACAATCGCCAATTTATTTATTCCCATTTCTTTGATACATCATGATAATCTCCATCGGGTGCTTCATAATTTTCGATGGGAGGGGCGATTGCTGGTCCAGTTGTAGTAAATGGTATTAAAAATGTGTCAATCTAAAATTAGACAGCTTCAATCAAAACTGCTCTTAATTTATGAAACATTAACTGACCTCAATTGCAGCTTGATATAATTCTTCTGATTCAAATCGTAACTCATCAAGTGCTTTTTGTTGTGCCAACATTATCCGATCGAACATTTTAACATCAGCTTCGTGTTGTCTATGTTTATATCTAGCCCATTCCTTTGTTAATAAAGCTCTCTCTTCTTTTTCATCTTTACTTATAGCTGGTAGAATTCGTTTTCGTTCCCTAAAATTAATCGTACACTATTGAAAAATATTGGTTCGTTCTATAAATTTACTTCAAAGAATCTATTAAATCTAACGATGGTTCGCATTCCTCTATTGGTTTCAATTGTAGCGACACCTTTTCTAATCTACGAATTTGTTTCTCAAGTTTCTTTTTCCTACGCTCCTCCCGTGCTCTTATTACACTGGGATCTAATTTCTTCTTTTTCTTTAAAGGTTCGGCTCTGAAAAACCAAAAGTAGAAACAGTAAAATGATTACGAATTTCTACTTACAGAAGTATTGGGGTACTTCTAAACCATAATGAGGAACTTATCATAATGCTTCTACTCAGAATTGGTGCAGTCAGAACAGTTAACCTATAAAAAAATAATATTTAAAAAAATGTTTTTGGTAAACCGGCAATATCACCTGCTCAATTGCGTGAATAAATTAAACATTTTAGATTAGCTAATGATTTGATAAATTAAATACAAAACAATTCGAGTTTGGCAAAAAATGAGGTTAAGTGATTAGTTAGGTTGCCTTCTGTCACAAAAAATTTTTCAACTACTTATACAGGGTGGACAAATTTCACAAGTAATTATTGAAATTTCATAGGTAAGCTTTCCGTCTATTTATTCATAGATATCGTTTTTAATACACGAAATTTCAAAAATTATTTTTCGAGATATTTTTTACAAATAAATCATGTAAAATTTCTGTATGACAAAAATAATTAATAGATTTTTTGAAACTGTTATTCCATGCATTACTAAAATAGGGTTGGTGGGTCACATCTTTAATTTCAAAGCCATAACCAAAATAGTGAATAAATGTCATATTTAATTTAACGACTTTTAACATTTTTTTTTATCAAAAACTCAAACCAACTTGTAAACATACAAATAGCTCATCGATAGCAGTTGAAATTTAAAAAAAAATCAATGGAAAATACAAAACCTCCTAAAGAACCTCCAGCTTTTTCACCTTTTATTAAAATGTAAAATTGTTCAACATAATTAAAAATTTATTTACAAAATTATTTTTTCATCACATTATTTTTCATTTTTCTATGTTTTTTAGCCGACATCATCTTCCTGAAATCTTTTGCTTTATGTTTTGACATTGTGTTACCTAAAGTTTGAAGAGCTTTGGAATATTTATTTTCCAACAACTCCAATGATTCCTCCGATATAATAACCTGTAAATTAAAAGATAGTAAAAGTAGATCAAGTTAATTTCGGTATGCATTAATTACCTCTTCAAATGACTTTTTCTCTTTAAATAAGGTGGTTAATTTGTTTGCAAAACCTTTACTCACTAAAGTGACTGCTAGGCCTGATTCTCCAGCACGAGCAGTACGACCAACTCTGTGAATATATGTTTTCAAAAACTTTGGAACAGTATAAGAAATAACACACTGCACATTTGGAAGATCGATACCACGTGCGTAGCTATCCGTGCAAACAATAACATTAACATTTCCACTAACAAAGTCATTAATTAAACGTGCTCTATGATTTGATTCCAGTTGACTAAAAATAGGTTGCACTTTTAGTTTATCTTTGAATAAAGCTTGCAGTAAAATCGACAATCTCTGTGACGTATCAGTGCTGTTAGTGAATATGATTATTCTATTCAATTGAATGTCTTTTATAAATTTGTATAAAATCAATGGCTTTAAATCTTTATCACACTGTATATACTTTTCAGTTAATTCACTTGGTAGTGCATATTTTCCAATATAAGTATCATCATTAACTTCAGCTTCCGAACTAGTGTCAGATACACAAGTAAATAATTTGGGTTGAAAAAGCGAAAGCTGTTGCAATTTTTCTGGATCAAGTGATAAAGTTGCAGAAAACAATAACTTTTGTACAGGTCTGTGTTTCATTGTGAACAGATTCAAAATTTTGGTTGACTGAAGATTGTTACCTAAAAAAATCCATTCTGTAAGCAAACCACACCACGTCTTATTAAACAAACTTACTATTTTGCTGCATGTGATTTTCTAAATGATACAACCAGTCATTTTGCATGTTATCCATAATTCTGTCAGCTTCGTCAATTACCAAAAATTTCAGATGTTGTAAATCTAACATATTTGTTTCTTTCAGATAATCAACCAGACGTCCAGGTGTACAAACTAAGATATCATTACATAATCCAGAGTTACCTACAAATATTATGTAAATAACAAAATCAAGGTATTTAATTAATATTTAAAATTTACAAATTATTCCTAGCACCGTCTAGAATATTTTGTTGAAATAATAATTTACTTTTTGGAGGCAATTTTAATTACTTACTTTGAGTTCCTCTATCTTCCATTTGAAAAGCACAATTTCCTGTTATCAAACCGATATCAATATGGGTATTAGCCACATAAGTTTTAAAAGCTTTGTAAACTTGTGTAGCTAAATCTTGTGTAGGCAAAATAACCAGAGCTCTAATTCTTTTGATATGATAGGACTTCAATGCCTGAACAACAGGCAAAACAAAAGCCAACGTCTTACCACTACCAGTAGGAGCAGAGACACAAATGTCACTAGGAATAATCATATTAGATTGCTTATTGGAACGTAGTAACCAGGGAATTACTGATGCTTGTACGGGAAAAAAATATTTTACATTATTGTGCTTCAACTTTTTGCGTAAATCCTTATCTAAATCTTTTATACTTGAAACTTTCGTTTGCAGATTTTGTAAACTCGTTGCTATCTTAGTCGGGTTCAACAACCATTTTGGTAAAATACGTTTAACCTAAAAACATTAATTTATATTTAAATGATCCTATATTTATAATATTTCAATCTAACCTTATATTTCTTATTAAATTTGTTATCGCCCAATATCGTAAAACCTATACCTGAAGAATCTGTTATTTGTTTTCCCTTTTCTTCGTTATATAGGTCCTCAACTTCTGCATCTGAGCCAATACCATTCACTTGCTCAACAATATTAGTTTCAGCTTTAATTACATTTTTCAATTTATGTTTTCGTTTCTTGCCTTTTTGTTCGCTATTTAAAGCATTTTGTTCTTCGGTTGGATTTTCTTTTTCAATTTTATTTTCACTTTCATAAATACAATCTACCTGTTTAGATTTAACATCGAATTTATTTACATCAGTTGTATCGTTTGACATACGTTTACGTTTTACTTTTTGTTTGGAGACTTGCTTTACTTCTTCAGTTTCAGGCGAATCTTCATTTCTTTCCTCAATATTGCCATTTTGTAGTTTGCGCTTTTTAGAGTTTTCTTTAGGTTCTTCTGGTTTAGACAACTTCTTTTTTTTAAACTGTTCTAATACTCGATTGATGTTAGCTTTTTCATCTATGATGCTAGTGTCTGCATCTTCTTCATATCTGCAATAATAATGTTAGAAATAAACGTAATCATTTATGAAAGTCAAGTTTATACCTGTTTATAACAAAAAGTTGTTCCATTTTTCAAAATTAATCAACTCGTGATAAAATTGAGGTTAGAAATTTGTCAACATTTTTTGTAGTGTAAATTTTCCCACCTAGAGCGCGCTGACTATACTTTAATTCCCTGATTTGCTATTATACAAGATGAATGCAAATTATTATTCATTTTCAACAAGTGTATCAGTGCCGTTCTACCCGGGATTGTTGACCCTCTGATATTTTACCACCCTAGGGATATTTTAACTCCGGTAAAAATTTCCTAGAGAAATTTTACCCTCAGTTATAAAAAATAAGGGGGTAAAATGTTACCTAGTAAATTTTTACCGGGAGGTAAATAAATTAAAAATATCTTCAGTGAATTTTCACCCTTTTATGAAATGTTACAGTTAATAACAATTTTATATTACAATTTATAATATTATGTATCAATAATATTTTATTGCCAAATACTAAAATATTCTCTGTGAATTTTTGAAGGAATTAAATAGTTACATAGGAGAGTTGCAGGCCCGTGCGCAGGTTTCTTTCATAGGGGGGGGGGTGAAAAAAATTTATAAAATAAATAAATCAAGAAAGATTAGTATATAATTATTATATTTAATACTTATATTAATTTTTCAAATATACAAAACATGTTTATACTTCAATACTGCCAATATTTCAGGATTAAATTGAAAATTAAATTATAAAACTACATAATGTTATGCTATATCCAATAAATGAATATATTTTTTTGTATATTATGATGTTTTTAATTGAAACTACGACTTCAAATTGATTTGAATTTTTTGAAAACAATATTCACTAAGAATAAATAACTCTTTTATTATATTTGCGGGCGGTTAAAATTCCCTAGTGAATTTTCACTAGTGTATATTTACCGGGGGTAAAATGTCGCTAGGAAAGTTTTATCGGGGGTTAAATTAAGAACTATTTAAATTAAAATTAAAATTAGGGCACGACTCATGCGCAAGGGTAGCTCACATTCCTCCCAAGGCGCATGATCACAGCCAAGATCAGGTAATGGTAATTCCATTCCCCTTCCCGCAGGCAATACTCGAGTAGGTGAATCAAGTATTCCTCCAGGACCAAAGGGGGGGGGTTCCAAAAATCGACAATGGCTCTAATCGGGGTCGATTCTAGACCCCCCCCCCCCCAATGGCCCAGGAAGCGAGATGACAGGTGCGCCCGGCGTGGGAGTCTTTTCTCGGAGAGACTGATTCTCCTCCGACGGGAGACTGACCTCGCCTCGCCCTTACTAGCCTTGCGCCTCTGAAGACAGTCTAAGCTTTACGGCCAACCTCTATCCTCATAGGCAAATTCTATCCTTCTGCGTTCTGCCACTGGATCCGCCATGTTTTTGGACCCATTCCGCACGCCACGATTCGCATTGTCAGCGACCTTCGCGATGGGGCTCACGTAACCCCATCACATCTCAGCCAATCTTCCGACAGTCTTGATACGGCTCTAAAGTCGGCAGATCCCCGGCGGACGGTTGTGTGCTAATTCTTCAACCCGATGCCAAACCAGGAGGTTCTCGCCAGTCATTTTAAGGAAGTGTGGGCTCAGCCCGGTATTCCACAATGTCATTTCATGATTCTGATTCTGAAAAACTCGATCATTATGTTTCTTCTTCTGTAGTTTGGCGGTGGTGACCTTTGTTTACCACCTAAAAAATAAGTATTTACTCACTGACGTCGACAGGCCACCCTGCAAACAATTTCTGAGCCTTTCATAGAATTGTATCTTTCTGTTAAAAAAAAGAAGACGTTATTAATATAATGGATATTATTTATATGTCATATATAATTGCATAAAATGAAACAAAAGAAAGTTTTAATTAAACAAATAAGAAGTTATTCTTTTTTTTACAAGCTTTAAATTAAAATTGAAGAGTTTTATTGGTTTATTTAACGCTACAATTCTTCCAATAAAATTGTAATGCAACTAATTACATAATTATTATCATACAAAATTATATATGAGGCATTCCACGCCAAATCGGCGACAATTTTAGGTGACCTCTTTCGATTTTTGTCAAAATTTCTTATGTTTTAGAGACCAATGATTTAAATTGATTGATTTAATTGATTTTTTCAATTGTTTTTGACCATTCCGAAAGCATTCCTTTGCGAAAGATGCACCAATCCGATCGTTTTTTTTGAAAACTTTTGATTTTGAATGCTCTTTCTATAAGAACATATGATTTTGATCCAAATTATTGCGGCCATCGTTTATTTTTAGTTTTATGCAAAAAAGTTGTTATTCGAAATGTAGGTTCCCTTCGATTTTTTGAAAAAAATTTCAATAATATAAGAAGTTTTAAATGTAGTCTGATCGTTGGTAAACATCTATTTCCATTTTTATTTTCTTAATTCAAAAATTGAAATTGCTCTATTTACGTGCGATTTATATTATAGGAGATTTAGAGAACGTTAAAATCTGTGGTTAAAATAATAGAACTTGAACCGTAAAGTGTAGAAAATTATTATCTCTCATTAGAAATGATGAAATAATGTGGTAAATCGATGTCTCTTGGGTGTTTTTAAAAATAATAATTTTCTACGTATGTATTCTTAAATTAAGGTTAAAATTCTATTATTTTAACACTCTGTTTAACCATATCAGTGGATTGATGTGATCGCTGGTTGAGTTACAGAGCGGAAATTCTGGGTTCGAATCTCGTACTTTGGCGGAATTTCTTAGATCGGCCTTCCGGTATGCACCAACACGGTGTGGATTTAAGAATAAATTCTAATATTTACATATTTAAAAAATTTTACACTTTCCTCAATTATATTTATTAAAAAGGACTAGTGTCGACTTTTGTAAGTCTTCTTTATCAACTAAAATCGTGACATCTTACAGTCAAAAAATTAAAACTTTTAAATATAAAATGTCCTCAATGGGTTCAAATATAATAATATTTATATAAGTCTGGCTAATTGACAGAACGTCAGAGTCAAAAATAATTAAAAAAAAAAAATTCTGTTTAGTTTTTTAGTTTAGTCTTAGTTAAATATTTATCTGTAGAGTTTATTAGAAAAGGTAATTTTGTGGTTGATTTGTTTGATAAATTCAAAGAAGTTTTATGACGTCCGCAGGAAGGACGAGCTAAGACGTTTCTTGAAGTTAGTTATTCAAACTCGAAATTTCCGCTTTATAACTCAAAGAGCGACCTAATCAAGCTACTACACTGCTGTGGATTATAATATTATTCTATGATTTTTCGAAGTCGTAATCGAATGATGGTATTTTTAAATTTTATGCCGATATTGCATATTAGAGTGCATTTAATGGAAAGCTTTAATTTCTTTTTCATTTTATAAAGAATTAAAAATTATACATACTTGCATCATTTTTAGGAAGAACAGTTTAAATTTAAATTTTCTATAGTAAACAGAATTTCCATAGCAGCACACAAAATTTTGGCAATTGAGGACAACACGACTTTAGCGTGTTTAAAACATCATGAAGTATTTTAAAAATAATAAGGACATTCATCAATCAGGACCTACCCACAAAGCCATTCAAGAATTATAAGTTGCAATTATCTAAAAAAACATGTACGTATATAAAAAAAGGTATAATAACTTAGTGCCAGATTGTTATATTATTAATAAGTGGAACAATCTATTTAAAAAAATTTATCATAAATATTTTTTCGGGTTTGTGGTGTTTTTGAACTTTCTATAAATATCGAACGATTAATAATATTGTTTTTCTTATAAATTAATTCTAAAACAAATGAATTTAAAAGCAAATTCAAATTATACAAAACATATTATATTGTTACCTACATTTGCGATAATACATGCTATTTTATATAAGCCAACGAAAGTGATTAATACAATTAATAATAGAAAATAGATCACCCTCATTTATTGTTGGCAATGATAAAAATTTTGTAATGCCTTAATACATGTATTAAAATGCTTTCCTTTACTAATGGCCTATATCTAATATTTTTGACCAATTTTTTAGATTATGCATTATTTAGTATACACATACTATTATGAAGTTCTGAAATTATTCACCAAGGTCAATAATGAAAACTGACAATTGTCACTCGAGCTGTCACTTTTTGAGCTATGAGTCACGAAAAGAGTCATGATGTATAAGTACTCATAATATTTTAAAATATTATAATAGTTTTCTTAATCTTAATGTATACATTAGGTACAACCACTTCTGCAATTCCTGTCCAAGAGTCGTAAAACGTAATAGGGGTATCGACTTTTAAGGATGTGGCTACTGTTTTAACATTTTAGGTTATGTTTATGATAAGTCGGATACATACGAATTACAATATAATAATCAATACAATAGCGCCTATTTTATGAAACTAGAATTATTACACACCTGCTCATAATAAATCAGCAAGTAATATAAATAACTGTAATACATTATTATAATTATTCATTAATAAATATTACTATTAAAATCTGTACTATAGTCCATTTTATTTAACCATGCAGAGAATAGTTTGTACTAAACTGATGACCTTGAATATTAGCCAATGAAATTGTCACGACGTTAGCCGCTTTTACACTACTGAAATTTACGTGTTGTTGACAGATAACATTTAATTTTTTGTATTATGTCAGAATGTATAATGTTAAAATTAAATAGTTCCTATGCAGCCTTTCCTTGTTTATTTTATCAAAATCGCGTTAGAATTGAAATAAATTTGTGAAAATACGTTTTCTAAAATTATTTTGTAAACTTCTACATTAGGCAACACACATTTCTTTAAATTTTGCGAATCATTTCCCATTCTGCCTTTGTAAATGTGACTTTGCAGACGATCTGCCACCTACTTACTGCTTATATCAGATGGACTATAGATATACATAAAAATTTCTTAAGATATGTAAGTTTATTGAAACAATTTAATTGTCCGACGTTTCGGGTTATTTTATTGACCCATTTTCAAGGAAAAGTACAATAAAATAAATATAAAATTAAAATTAGGTACTATAAATCTTAAAATTGCAGATTTAGGTGCTTAAATTATATGTAGCTACACAAATAAATTTATTTGTTCAACGCCATGCCGTTAAAATATTTACTGCATAAGTAACGTCAGTTACAATATATACAATAGGTTTTCTATTAAATTTCTCGAAACAAATTTCTTGCATTTTCCAGGTTATAATAATAATTGACATTTTCGTTTCTTTTGTTTCGACATATTGACATTATTAACATTGATTTATATCCTATAGTTTTTTATTATAGCAATAAAAAAATATTGGTGAAATTATATTGAAAATTTCGTAAAAATGATTGTATTTAAAGCGTTAAAAAATGTATTTGCACATACTTTTAGTTCTCTTTTTCTGTAATAGTTATAACTTTTTTTTTTATTTATTACATTTATTATGGCTATTTCGCCACTGTCCTTTTAGCTTGACAGACTTTTATATTATGTATTTACTTACAATACATAGTATTTTTTTGTATGGACATTAAATGAATTTATTTAATTTCGATCTTCCGCGCTACATAATAAATAAATAACACAATAAATTAATTTATTTTTATTAAATTATTAAATTAATATTTAATGTAAATATATGCAAAGAAATGATAATAATATTATCAAAGTAAAAAAATTGGTAAATTTTGTAAGAAGTACAGATTACTCAAATTTTTGATTTTTTGTTTGCCATTTCACCGTATTTGTTTGAAGTAAACATAATTTTCTTTCTCGTAGTCTAACTTTTCAATCTCATTTCATCTTATGAGTTACCATTCTTTAGAAAAGTTTTATATCCTTCGTAGTAGAAAGCTGACTAAGTTGTAATAACCATTACAAATTCGTACAAACGGGCTAATTCAGATATAGTCATTACAGTCCTGTGCATTTTCGCAATTAGAGTTCTCTCATGCACATTTTCAATCAACATAATGATCGTCAATTGTAAACTCATTTTCAATAAATGCGATTCCATGTACTAATAGAATAAAAACAATCTTCCTGTACAATGTATAGTATTATATAGGTTTAGGTATATGTATAGGTATTTTAAGAAAATTGCTATAATTTATTGAAGTCAATTTCTGATTCAGAAAATTTATTAAACTGACATTAAACAATTTGAAGTTGAATTGATAGTTATCTTATCAGCATTAAGCAAATTTTGTAGCAATATTTCTGTTTCTGATATGCCTTCAGATGCATTAGAGGAAATTATAATAATGGTTCAAGCATAAAATCGCTTTGAGATAAATTTTTTTACAGAAGTTTTCTATAAAATCTTTTTAATAGTGCTAATGCAATGAAGCTTACATTAAATTAAAAGGTGTTAATACTGTAAGAAATTCACTAAACCAATTTCCTCGATTTACAAAGCAAAATTTTTCAACAAAAGATTTTTTCGACATCTTATATAGAAAACCCACTTTAACCGATTCACTTATATCATACCATTCCAAACTATCTTACAAATATAAATTATTTGCTTTTAATACACATATAGACAGAACTTTTAATATACCTACACTATCCAATAACAACAAAAATAAAGAAATAAATATAATAAATATATAAAAATTATAATAATATACAAATGATTATCTCATTAAAATCATAAACAAACTATACTAGATACTAAAAAAGAAAAATCAAAATATTGGAATATTTTCATTAAAAAAAAACCTGATAGAAGAAAATACAATTTATATATAATTTACTTAATTTCAATAAAAAAATGGAAAATATTTTCAGAAACAATAACATTACATTAGCTGAAATCATTTCAGGAAAAACTACCTAGATGCAATTATAAATAAAAAATCTTTATTATGAACTCCAATACTCCAATGGTGTTTATAAATTGAAATGCAAAGATTGTGAATACTCACACATTGGATAAACCAGAAGAATAAATGAGAATTAAAAAACATCAAAAAACCCACTCTAATTCGCAAGGTTCCAAACTATTATCGTGTAACTGGTGTAACTATGCAATCTTGGTCATTACAGGTCGGAAAAATATACCAATAAGATTTTCTTTTTAGGTTTTTCACTTTTTTTCTAATATGCTTAAAAAATAATTTAGGTTGTTACGACTACGTCCTAAGTAGCTCATTGTTTATCCCAAAAATTTAAAAGTAGCTCAAGATACTGAAAACGTTGGCGATCACTGAATTAAATCATAAACTGCGGTCTAGGATTGCAGCTGTGTTTAGATTGTATCATAATTTTATTTTAAATTGGACTTTGTTGATTATAACCGAATTTTACTTAAAAACAGAGATGTTTGCCTTTCCAAACTTGGGCTTTTCAAAGATCTATCGTATTACAGGTGTGTTTTTTAGATGTGTGTGGACAGCACTGATTTCTTGATTTCAATCCTTATTTAAATAAAGTTTTAGAGAAACACTATCATGGTAACGAGAACTTTTGCCTGTAAATACTTTTATTCATAAATTTTCTCTATGGGCGGAACTAACCATTTGGAAACAGCCAAATCAGTAAGAGTTTTAGCTCTTTTTTACCGACATTTCCAAATAATCCATAAAATTTTGTGTTCATATTTGTAATTTAGGCCCTCAGCTATTATAACTTCATCAGAACATTTTTAAATTCCGGGTCTGGGTTTTCTCGTTTTGTTTTATAATATGTAGGAAATAGTGAATTTCTATCGTCTATTGTTTTCCAGAGTGTGTGTCATTATTTTTGAGTAGTTGCATTGTTCCCAATTTTAAGTTTTTACATTAAGTTATTAATAATAATTGTACTTGTATTAATAATAGTAACAGCAAATATGCAGCCAGTTTATTAATTAAGTCACGTGTTGTGTAGGCAATTTACTACAAAAATTGTAGAGAAAATTAAAATAACTACTAGCCGCAATAGTGAGCTTGACACATTTCTTTTTGCAAATAACGAAAACAAAAAGTTATTTACTCATTAGAACATTGCATAAACTTTCAAAATATTGTATTATTTTTTCATACATAATGAATGAATGATTTTACTCCATTTTCTCAGAAACTAAAATTATTCTAGCAAAGACAAGTTCATATTCGGTTTCAATACCATAAATGGAACTCTTGGACCCGATTTCACAAAGCGTGTTAAAATTTAATCTAAGATTAAAATTTCATAGTAGCGTGACAACAATGCATTTTAATTGTTGTAAAATTTTAATTAGAGATTAAATTTTGATTAGCTTTTGTAAAACAGGCAATTATGGTTTGAAATTTTAATTTAAAGTAAAATTTTGTAATTGCGGCATAAAGATGAAACTGATGATTCACAATAATGATGAAACAAATCTCTGTTGTATTATCTCAGATCCCTTTCTTATAACTTTCAGGAGTTATCTAAAAAGTATTTTTTGATTTAACTTTCCTTGTAGGTACATACATTATAATACAATCTCAAGTTTGGGTGAAATGTCAATTCTTTGTAAATTATTAATACCTACGCGAGTGGGTACTCTGTTTACTTCATTATACATAAGTGCATCAACAGTGATAAGATTCAATAGAATGTAATTAAATTGCTATAAGTAATTTGGATGATTAACACTTTGAGGTATGAAACAAATTTCGACGGTGGTGGTTTCATACTTTAAAAATAGACAGTCGACGTTGCAATGTTTATGACGTTAAAATCTGGGATTTTAAAAGACGCTAACAGTGCTGATCATAACATCTCTAGACGTCAACCTTAGAATAGATCTCATCGCCGTTGAGCCGAAAAACTTAAATTCAAAATGGTGTACGAATCCGATTTTTATACAACGCGAAGATATCGCCCTTCACCATCTCTTTCCACTTATACTGTCTCGGTAAGTTTTGCATTTCTTATTATTAATTAATATGTGATTAGTTTCAAATTAGTGTTCAAGTTTTTTCAGTCACTTACTTAGTTAGAGAGCAAGAAACTATTTTGTTTATTTATTCTTTCTTAATATTGTAATTTGGTTAATTTTGCGAGCTTTGTAATGCCAATTAGTATTTTCACAAGAACGTAAAAATTCTAACACTTGTTTGACATATTATGTTAAAAATACTTTCATTGAAGTAGAACGTAGCCCAGTTTCGAATTTTTAAATTTGAGATCAAAATTTATTTCTAACTTTGTTTATAATTTGACTTATATAAATAATCAAATTGATTTAAAATTACTTTTTTGCAAAAAAGCTTACCTGCATTTGTTCGAGAGGATGTTGATATATCATTTTGCAAAATACTTAATAGACTTTTTTTTACCATAAAGTCGATTGAAATTATAATTGTTTGTTTATATATATTTAGTTAAACTCAAATGTTTTATCTAATCTACGAAATAGATTTTTTTAATTAGCCTCATTAATAGATAGATTTCTTTTTGGCAACCTATACAAGATTCCTTTTATTAGGAAAGGAGAAACGACAAAATTAAAAGTTAATTATACTTATTCTTTCACATAACAATCATTAAATTTTTGAATAAAAAATTGTAGCAGCTTAAAAATATTTTTGCCGAAAATCAACTCCCACAATTTTGCCCGATATCATCACCGTTCAAAATATTGTTCTTATTTTAAGTGGATCAAAAACTAGCACGTGTGGAATTTTCTATAGTTTGTAAAATAGAAGTAAATTTTGGAATCATTCTTTCTCACATTTTGCGTGTAACAAAATTAGTTGGGTTGAGATTGCACATTTCTCGCTCCAAATTTAGCTCGACGATACTTTTATACCCAATGTCTAAATTTAAGAAATACGATTTGCATCAAAATATGTTTTGATTATGCAAATCGCTCTGCAAAATTTAGCAACAATTTTTCTATCAATGGATACAAAGTTTTCAGCATTTTTGCAGTTACGAATCATGATTATTATCTTCCATAAACAGTTTAAATACCATACATTTTCGTTCTATGAAACTGAGGGTTCTATTGCTTAATAAATTTATTTAAGTGATTAATGTCCGAAGGCAAATTTATTTTAAAATTCTCATCTTGCTTATAATAATTTTTCATTGTCTTCTTTCTAAATCAATAATAAAAGACCGATGCAAAATTTGATATGAAAAAGTTTCTTGTTTACTATATTAGCAATTTATTTCATTTAAAATTTAATTTTGCAATGAAGCAAAGTCTTGCGGTTTTATATTCAGTTATATTTCACGCCTTATTGGTTACACCAGTGAAAGGTGTTAAGTACTTTCCGTCCAATAATTTTTTATTATTATATTTTGAACATTGCTTTAAATTTTACATTGCAGTAATCCCACCCGATCTTGGGAAGTAAAATTTTATTTCTTGCAATATAGAATTTTTTATCGCTACTTTTAAAAGAAACCTTTGAAACTGATGCTCAATACTTTAAATATAAAACTATTTAGTTTTACAAGTCTGGTAGCTTAAATTTCGATTTGTTTTTAAATTAAATTCCATTAAAGTAGTCAGACGCAAATAGTACAATTTGTGTTATAGATTTTCTGAAGGAAAATTTTCCAACTCTCATTACCTACCTTAAATATTGAGTTTCATATGTATATTCTCAGCGTTTAGATGCTATTAACGTGGTTATTTTAATTAAACGCGATTGTTACCGGATATACAACAAAAGTTGGTCTATTAAATTAATTTTTACTTTACAACTATGGAAGGAAGAAATTTTCGAAATTTAATTATAAATTATACTGTGTTTCATAAACGGTATATTTTTTATGCTTAATTGATATCTATAGGGTGTTTAGGCGAGTTAGAGAAAAAAAGTAGTAGTATTAGTAGTTTAGTGGACCTGGATGAACGGTTACGTAATCGTTAGATTATTCCAGAAACGAGAGATACCCTGGGAGAAGGTACCGTTCGTCCCACGTCCAAGTTTGATTCCGGATCCAGTAACAGCATTTGGTAAGCGTCCGACCGAAAAAAACGCAACAAAAAAAGTCGAAAAAATGGTTATAACACCATTGGACAAGGCTAGGATTAGGCCTAAATTAATTCTCACGCCTCTAAAGACGTACGTAGATCCGCGAGAAGAAACACGCGACCGTGTGTTTTCTGCTATTCGTAAAGTCGATCTTTTACCAAAAGAACTTCCTGGCCCAGACACAATGGACGTTCTTTTACCTAAACTTCATAAAGCTGCTGAAGTTCCAGATTTGCCTTATAAACGTCGTATCGCTGAAGCGGCTTTCTACAATTATTAATTTTCAAAATTTATTAAAAGCCATTACAGCTTGGTCATACAAATTTTTTTAATTTAATTTAGTATTGCTTTCTTCTATGTTTGCTTCCAGTATTAGAAATGTTAAGTAATTATAATAGTTTCTTGCTCAGGTTAGATAATTGCATTTTTGTTGTGATGTACGCTTTATAGATTTCAAGCTTTTTGTTTATTTTTTATATGTTTATTTTTATTATTATATGTCAAGCGTTGTATTTATGTATTACAATAGCAATAAATGGTTTACATACAACAAATATTCATATTATGTTGTACCAAGTTCATAATCTTCAAAACATTACTTTTTGTGTTTGTTTCTATCGATGTGCATGAAGTATAATATAGAACAAAATCATGAAACATATTATAATACCTCACTGTTCCACTGTACTAGGAATTAGGTTGTAGGAAATTTTAGTTACAAAATCAAGGTAAGACACAAACAAAATAAATTAAAAACGTTTTTAATGCGATTAGTAGATAGCTAGCAATAATAATATAATTTTTGTTTAGTTTTAACACAAGTTTTATTTAGATTGAGCAAAACGGTACTGTATTGTATGTTTGTGGGTAGTGAATAAGTGTTGATGAAGAAATAAACGTATTTCAGGTATGTTAAAAAATAAAATCTGAATTACGTCACTGCTTACTATTTTATGCACTACTTGAGCTAAAGCAATGCACTATCTAAATACTTTGTCTAAATGAAACTTTGTCTGTAGATTGCACGTATTACTTATTTTTATCGTTTTTCTTAATTGATTAAATCTTAGAATTAAATTTAAATATATTTGCACTTTCATTCTAATTTTACTCATTACGTAATAGCTACTTTATTGTATTGTTATTATTAAAATCTACATTGCCACCGTATCGGGTATTTAAGTCGTAATCAATATAATTTTATTGTCCGCAGACTCCACGGTATTATGTGGTGAATGACGCCCCCGACGCTCGTCGTGCCGAACAGCAGTATAATTATTCATACACGTCTTCCGTAGATCGTAATATTGGAGATTCTTATTCGCGACCCTCGACCCGTTCTTATTCGAACACTGAGAGAGTATCCCGCTCAACAACTGGCGGCCCCGGGGGATATTCTTATTCTTCGGAGTCCTCTTCTCGTAGCAGAGGAGATGGACCAGGCGGATACAGCTCCAGTTATAGCTCCACCACCTCAGGGAGACTCCCCGGTGGTACCTCATATCGCCACTATTCATACCGCGTCTAAAATTTCAAAGGCTTACCACAATAAATTATGCACTGTTTTTTTTACTATAAAAAATTGTTAATAAACAGTCACACCGTATTATACCTAATATTATATAGTTACTAATTATTGTAGTACTTAAACGATTAATTTACTAATTTATATACAAGCAAACCATAAATATTGTGTATCAGTGTACAAATTAAATGTTTTAATATACAAATATTTCAAAAGTGTGTTTTAATTGAAGAAAAAGGATTTCAGAATTGATTTAAGATATTAATAAATTTAAAAACAAACACAAAAAGGAATGGTCGAACATCGACAATATATTTTTAATAACAAACCAGAAGTTAACTTACATAAATGCAATTACAAAGTGAAAACTAATTATAGTTTTAATCAAAAACTAACTTGTCCAATATCTAATAATTTTCCTTTTTGTGTTTCTTTACCTGGATGTCAAAACAGTTTCAACCATCGAGACAAGTAAGAATTCTTCCAGGACTTGGTAAGGTAAGTTTTACCGAAAGTAATAATGGATCATATTCACTGTATTTCCGTTTAAGTAATTTAAGAATGTTTTAATATATTAAACTGATACTTTAGGTTCATGTGGTACATACGTACGATCGTATTGTTCCATATGTGGGACACAAGAGGCTCACGGTGGTGTCTCCACCACCTCAAACTTTTAAAGTGCGACCATCAATTTTATTAAAAGAATTTGATCGAATTCAATACAAATATCGACCAGCAGTATCATACTCATATGTCAACAATTATTTAAATTCGAGTCCTTCTGTGGTAAGATTATAGCTTGGCGTTGTTTGTTGGCTACTTATGCTTTTTACTTAAGCCGATTACATACCATTTCATTGCTTCAGCTTTTCTCCATTTTCGTACCCAAATATTACTACTTTAGGTATTGCTTTTAAATTTTTTAAATAAATTAAAAGAAAAACGCGCAGTAGAATAAAACTAAATTAAACGTAAATAATATTGGTACTCGGGTGGTTCAACAACCAGGATAATTTACATTTTATTTAAAGTTTAATTAAATTAATTGGTTGAATCAACTCAAGTCTTTAAATAGTAGTTTAGTCTCAAGACCATTCAAATAATTAAATTTGTTTTAAAGAAAAAAGATATTCCAGCAATTTAATTTTGTAAGCAATTGACAACAAGAAACCACATTTCGAAATACTTGACAGTTGTTACCATTCGAGTTACCTGGATTACTTCCAAGAGAATTAAAATTGGAAGTCTAATTTTATTTAAATTAGTATACCTATTAAAAACTTATTTTTATAAACTCTAATCACAATTTAATTCCAAAAAAGTTAATATAATTGCTAATATATCTACTAACTTTCTCGTAAAATTTTGAAATATTATATTTATTATATTAATATATATTAATATATATTATATTAGAGAAAATTGCGAAACCGCTACAAAATTTTATAAAAATCCATATTTTATCGCTTATCTACTTATTCTGCCAGGAATATTTTAATAAAATTTCTTTGTATTAGAACCCTTGATTTTATCACTGCAAAATTGCAATTAAATCAAACTAAGCGCATGTAATCATAACCGAAGATCTAATCTTCTCATAATTTGATGAATTGAGTTTATGATGTGTGTGAAATTTTGTGCCAAGTTTAAACGTCCTTAAGTTGAGGACATCGTAGAAATCAGACAGGCGGATATTTTTACTTGCATAGTAGAGTTCCTACCATGGAGTAATTTGAGTGCAGTTATCTCAATTTGCGTAGACTTGTTATTATCAAATTAGACGGCAATAAAGCGGGGAGAAGATTAAAAAGCTGGGAAAATTATTTGAATAAATTTTAATTTTGTTAGAAATATAGCTTGTTTTGTAATGCAAAGCATCATGGAAGAAACCACTTGGAGTTAAAATTTAAAAACTTTCCAAAAATTGAGATTATAAACCTGTGTACCATTTTATCGTATTCGTAGCCAGGTGAAATTCCTAACATGAAAACATGTAAGGTGTTTTGGCAATACTAAAATTTGGCATCTTTGGTTTTTGGTGACTAACATAATATTTTAAATAACCTTTAATGGTCAAAAGTAAAAATGATTCACACAGTGACCGAATATGTAACTGTTGCAATTGAAAATTTATGTCAAAAGAAACAGATATTTTTCAGTGAAGTACTGAACTTTTTTATGTAATTAAAATATGAACATAATAATTAGCTATTTGTATTATATTGTAACATGAGTATAAATATTCCGTTATTATCACTATCCTTAGTGAAGAGTAAAAAAATCCAGTCTGAATTGTACTTCAAATTTAAAAATAATTGTAGCCTTTCATGTGAGGATTTTTACAGTCGAACGAAAGTAGATTTTCTAATGGCAACTTTTAATTTGTTCCTACCGAGTTAGGCAATAATTAGTCTATAAGTATTCCGTTCATGCTCAAATTCGCACAATAACGCACCATTTACAGCATAAATCGTTAAACTTACTTGTAAATCGTAAGTCTACATCATTTTTACGCTACCACTAATATAATAAATAAGGACAAGCAAAGTTTTTGATTTCAAGGCTTTATAACTTCATTTTTCATACTTTTGGTTTTCAATCTGGTGTTACAATTTTGCAGTTACAAATGCTTTGTTTCCAGAATATATTCTATGCTAGAAAACCGATTCCAGGACTAGACACACATACTATCTATCGTCCTGGTCGGCTTTATTTGCACTCCGTTGTGAGTCGTTCTACCAGACTTTATTTTAATCTATTAGGACATAAACGACATTGGTTTGATGTTGTAAGTATAGTTCACTCAGTTGCAGGTCATATTTCAAGAGGATATGTACATATAGAACACTATTATTTTAATCTCAAAAACTTAAAAAACAGTTTAAAACCTGTCAAGTATTATCAAACATAACGAGCAACGTAATCGCAGGCTTAGAAAGCACACACCATTTTTTCGCTCAGATATACATAGCTAGCCAGTGTACGGTCTGACCAAATACATTATTTATATTAGCTTTTTTTAAAATACACTGTTATATTTTGGCATATAATGTATTTCACGGTTTTGGGTAGTTTTCTCTCTTCTCTGTTTTAAAATGTTTAACAGTAATATCTAATTAACTAGTACTTAAATACATTTTAACTTTCTGGCAAGCTAATCAAATTCTTAATTTCAAGTAGCTTAACGATTGCCATCATGCTTGGAAGTAAAAAAATTGCTATCAAATTAATGAGTAAGTTTTATTCAGGTCAACAAAATACTGAGAAAAAATAATTTATTTCCAGAGAATATCCTATCTGACACATCCTTATTTGGGATACAATCGATTGTATTCTAATCTTACCAACGTCTATTATCATAGTTTAATTGAACGTCCTTCTAAACTGTATTATGATATATTAGGTCGCTTACGCTGGTCTCCTTCTTGGTATCGTTACTGGTACGATATTCCAAGCAAGTATTACCCTTATTACAGCGCTTTAGACTATACCTATTCGCCTACTCGTTGGCATAGCAATGATCTATTACCATGGTACAAGTATAAATATCCTTTAAGTTACGTAAACGAGTTAATAACGTACCCTTCCTTGAAATCATGGGATCCTACATCAATTTCTTGGTACAATTATGTATCCCCGAATTTATATACTTATAAATATTTAAATAACGATCCTGCATGGTCACGTTTTTGGAGATCAGCTTGGTCTCGTTATTACGACTTAGTAAGTATTATAATAAAATAATAGTTTTCGAATATTGATAATCCAAAATAGGTACGACAAATATATTTTTCGAGGTAACTTACTAAATAAATTTTGGTTTTTGACTACTAAACAAATTTTTGAATTTATGCCGAAGTGCAAAAAGAATTTTATGGTCGTATCGTATGCTTCTCATATAAATGATTAAAATAACGAAACTGTTCGGTAAATAATGTAAAGCGCTGTGTTTTAGACTTTCAACGATGAAACAAGTCGCATCAAGGCTGACGCCGCAAGTCTTTTAAAACGGATTCATACTCCTGTAATAAGAACTCCGCTCTCTCTGCTGCCATACAATATTAGGTAAGAAGAAATTTTTAAACTTTTATGTCGTTCATTTTATAAACACACGTTGAAATGCTCAAAGAACTTTAATAGGAATATTTTTTACAACTCTTTGTTTCGTTTTCAATGCGGAAAAGCAAAACATCAGAAAGTTGATTGTTGTTGACATATAAAAATTATTACAATCTTCTGCGTCAACTTTAAGGTATAATCCCAAAATATAGAGAAAAATAATGTAACTGTCAACAAACAAAGTGCTTTATGCAATGCTTAGTTTCATACCAATTTATTTTTGCATTTTGCTGGGTTAAGGCCTGCCCCTTCGAATACACGTGCCTCTAAAATCGATAAACTAAGTACTTCCATTAGATTTATTTCAATGCGAATACATTTAAACCTACATTTAAGTGATTTCTTTAAAATTTTAATTTATTTTCTCGTACACTTCCTTTCCGTATAATTTCAGTTAAAAATTGCAGAATTTAATAAAATTGAAAGTACCAAACGACACATTTTATGTTACGTAGCAAGTCATGAAATTAAATTAAATTTTCACAATTTTTATGGGAAAAATTCAATTTAAACTATTGCACGTGTTTCTGACTTATTAGTCGTCATCAATACCGTGTAGATGTGGAAGCTCTTGAAGTATACAATTAGTTCTGAAATTCAAATTTTGTAGCTTCCTTCATTAGCTTAGGCAAAAAACTTTCAAATAAACATACATACCACACATTGTAGGGCATAAAATAGTATTACTTTACAAGAAGCAAAAAAATTTAGATTTTAGTGGAGAGTTTATAAGACTGACTCCGTCCGTTCACCTAACAATTTATTAAAGACAATTTATTAAAGATATACATATATTGTGTTAAAAAACACATTGCAGAATGTGTTAAAAAACACAATATATTAAGAAAGGTCGAAATTATCAAATTACTGTTTGCTATACTATGTAAAAAGAAAATTAATAAATGCTACATAAAATATTAATAAATGTTATATAGGAAATGTAAAACATTAGAATTGATATAAAATGGTTGAAAAAATATAATATAAAATGAATGAATTTTTGAGTGCATGTTATCTTAACTGAAGGTAAAGTTTTTTGATGTTACAATCGGGTGTAACCACAAGTAACATCGACAGATTTGATTAGTTGGCTATTCCGATACCATTCTAAGAGAGACGTTAGCGTCGGTGAAAATAACATCCGTCCAAATATTTTATTTAAGAACATTTTCAGCTGTTTTATTATTATATTAGTTTTTGTATTTAAACTATGTATATAAGTTATATAAAGTATATTGCTGAATATCATAGTGGTTTTTTAGTGGAATACATAGTATTTATACGTGTTAATCGTTCGATTGCCTGGTAGGTTTATTGAGCGGCCCAAAGAAATTCTATTTATAATTTTTATTTAAATTATATTTCAGTTAGCACGAATTTGAAAATAAAAAGAAATTACAACATTACGTACAATATACTTATTATTGTACATAAGTACCTACATTTCATACAAGAAATATAATTTATATAATAAATATTGTTCACATAAAACAAGTGGCGGCTGGGATGGGGAGGGGGTTGCGGCGCCTCCCTCCCAAAACCGATTACTAAATTTTAGATATTAAAATTTAATTCTGAACTCATATTTGTATTTCCAAACTACGAGTCGCCGTTAAAACATAGTATGGCTTATACAGTATTTTTAATTACTCACATAGTGTGATCCTGTTAAGGTGTACTATATTTTGTTATAATAGACCACAAACAGGCCCTCTTTTACATCGGGCACTCTGGGCAATTGTCCAGGACCCCGCGATTTATAAGGGCCCTCTAGTCACAGTCTAATCTGTCATCATAGTCATGGGGCCCCATCGTCCTCTATTGCTCAGGGCCTCCTTTTTGTAAAAAAATACTTACGAACCCTTCTAAGCGTATTTGTTTGTTGACAACTGTTAAATTTGGAATAAAAATATTCTTGAGAACAAATTTATAAAAAAATTCTATCGATGCTTTAATTTCAGGTACTCAGAACCAATATATTCAGCACGAGTTACAGCTGACGATTACAATCGTATTTATAAATTATTTAGTTCTTCACCATTTAACTCTAAAATATCGCACACTACCTATTACTCTGAACCAGTGAAAAGATACATTGGTAAGTTTATAAATATTATCCTTCTATAAAAATGAATCTAACAACAAACATTAACAATTACACAGACTTGTTATCTACTTTATGACATAGAAACATTTTCCAAAAACATTTTTAAGACTAACGTGTATCTAACACTTGTTAACGGTCAGTTTTTTTAAATTTTACTGAATTTTTCTTAAACTGTCGTACTACATAAATGGAGGTAATGGATAACTTTGGATCTTTATTTACAATATTTAAAAAATTACACAAGATTTGTGACTACATTGACAACAAACAGAATAATTTTAATGCTTAAAAGTTTTGGTAGTGCTTTAGATTGCTTGCTGTTACAGCATTATAGTAAGATTACCTATATATTTGTATTTTTAATATTTGATAAAAAAAAATGTTTTGACTCGCTCGGGAAAATAATAATCTCCAAACTTTTTAACTAGCGGTAGACGTAATATTATTCATTTTATTCTCATTCATTGAAAATTAATGTAATTTATTTTGTTTTCTAAAAATTTTAATATTCAAAAAAGTTAATACCGGACCAAAATTTTAAATTTAAATTTGCTTATTTGCATGGCTTTATGGGCTTCATAGACGCTAGTGCCTTTGGGAAATAGTAAACTCTGAAAAATGTAAGCCTGGTTAATTTACTCATGAATGACTTATTAGGGCCAGGTCATCTTGCGGCCATAAGATATTCCGGAAATAAAGCATATGGGCGTCGTTCTAATATACGCACATATGATGATCCCGTTAAAGATGACATCCAACTTTTAAGCTACTACATTAATAAGTTCCGTAGCGATAAAGCTCTGACAGGCAAAGAGGCTTCTTCAGGTACCAACTTGTAGATTAGAAACTCATTTTGTGATGTAGTCAATTTTGTAATAATATAGTTAGAAGGTTTACTAAAAAAATCAGACACAATAAACTTTTCGAAATGCTTAATTAAAAAGAGGCTCTGTAGATATTATATTTAAATTAATTTCTTTTGCAATAATTTAGCATACTGTACAGTAGAATTATTTAAATCATTTTAAAATGTTCATACTCTTAATTAACAAAAAGCATATACTTTTGTAGTTGGTTAATTATGAATATAAATTTATTTTGAATATTTAAACGAAAAGAAAAATTAACACAACCATTTACTCAAAATCATTCATGTAATAAATTACCACATAAGAAAATTTTTAACGCTTCATGCTTTACCTTAATTTCTCTGTATCTTATTTTCTGGGTTTTCCTTCCAGACGAGAAAGTAGAAGAAACGAAACAACCTGAAATTTCTGCTGCCTAACACTTAAACGACTTATCGAACATTTTCCTACATTTACTTAAATTTTATATCGTTGTCGATTTCTGTATAAAAAAAATATTAGATACATTAATAAAATTTATTTTTTTATATTTAATTTGCCAAGCACAAAACAGCACATTTCTGTTACATAATACAATCTTTTTATGGCTATCATTATTAAAAAGTTGTTATCGTGGTATAGTTTATTTTAATAATTCTCTCGAAAATTGCAACTGCCAATTTTAACAAACATACTAATAGTTTATAATTAATTTTCCTAATGAAAAATCCTAAGTAATAATCATGATTTCATATGTATAAAGTATAATCAAATTTTTTAAGAACAATAGCATTATTTATTGTATGAAATTTAACATAGAGTGAGATTTCATTTGTTTGTGCTGTAGGTAAATTTAATATTAAAATTAGATCAAAAACAACAAAAACTTTACTTGAACAAGTAAAAGCTAAAAACATTAAATTAGTATTAATTTTTTTTTAATTTTTATGTGTAAGGTTTGAAAAATAAGATAAAGAAGTAAACAAAATTTTAGCAGAAATATGTTAGTATCATAGGTACTCTTTTTGTCTTTGATATTCTTCTTCTCTATTTTAAGAAATGCTTTTATTTATCTTCTTTGATTTTAGTGTAAAAGCTTTTATTAGATATTTAATGATTATTACCAAATATAAGATATAACAATATTTATATAACAGAAAAATTAATAAGATACTAACAATAATTTGAACACTCAGAAATATACATTTTGTGCTTGGCATATAAATGAAATACCTACATACAAATATCAAAATTGTTTTACCTAATAAACTTTATTTTCTTATAAACACAACTTTTTATTATTTTTTTTCGATTTTTACAATAACTTTCCGAGTTATTTTAGAAATCATCAATGTCGTGGACGCTTTTTTCAGCTTATTTTTGTATTTTTTGAACAGATTTTGAAATACTATTTGATTAGTATAGTTTATGTGGCATGATTTTTTTATAAAATGATTTTTGCTAACTATAAATTTAAAGCAATAGAAGACTTAAACAAGTATAAATTAAATTCAACCGATTGATTAAACAATTTTTAAAAATCTTCAGTCTTCGAGGAATGGCGAGAATAAACTTTTAAAGACATGTAAGTGAACATTTAAGCAACATTTTAAAAAATGCTTAAACAATAACTAAATAATAAAATTTAAATAAATAATAATATAATTAAACTAAAGGTTTGATGCCCACTAACGTCAACTGCGTTATTTTCACTGAAGTGTTTTACAGAAAATAAATTTTATCATAAATGTCAGTGAAAGAACACAATGTTATTTGCATTTGTTGATTATTGTTTAAATAAAACATTTTAATTAAATGAAATTACTTTTAGCCGCACCATTGTCGCCTGCCAGACCTTCGAGAGTCTTTACTCCTGCTAAACCAATACCAGAACCAGAACATCAAGAAAAAATTGATTTCAGTGTCGATCGGGTTTCTCTTAGATTAGGGAGAGTTGACACCACTGAAGTAAACGTAGAATCTAAACTTAAAAGAAAGAAAGAAGAAGCTAAATTAGCTGAAGAAAGGTAAAGGAATCAGAATATGATTTTTCGGTAATATTATAAAATTGTATTAATAGAACCATAGCCGAGGAAGCTGCTAAAAAGAAATCTCAAGCATTAAAAGAAGATGCCGCTAGAAAAGCTGAATTAGCAAGACAAGAAGAATTAGCAGCTCAAGCAGCAGCAGAACGTGCAGCAGAACTTGAACGTAAAGCAGAATTAGCCAAACAAGAAGAACTAGCTAAACAAGTACAATAATTATACTTAACTAAATTATCATTTTAATAAAATGCTTTTAATTTTAGGCAGAAATAGAACGCATTCGTAAAGAAGAAGAGGAGAGAGCTCGGTTAGAAGAAGAAAAAAGATTAGCCGAAGAAGCTAAAGCGGAAGAAGAACGACAGCAGTTATTACGTTTAGAAGAAATTGCACGTCAGGCCGAAGAGGAAAGAGAAAATGAACTTGCTAGGCAAGCAGAGGAATTGGCAGAACTTGCTAGACAAGAGGCAGAACTAGAAGAATTGGCGCGTAAAGAAGCCGAAGCGGCGGCTCAGGCGAAACGGGAGGAAGAATTAGCTGAATTAGCTAGACAAGAAGCTGAGTTAGAAGAACTAGAAAAACAAGAAAGAGAATTAGCGGAATTGGCTCGACAAGAAGCCGAATTAGCTGAATTAGCGAAACAAGAAGCTGATATAGCTAAACAAGAAGCAGAAATCGCTAATTTGGTTACACAAGAAGCTGAACTTTCAGAACTTAAAGAAAAACAACAAGCTGAATTAAATGCGTTGGCAGCAGAAGCTGAGGCACTTGCCGGAGATGAAGAAGGAGGCGAAGGAGGAGAAGCAACCCCAGCGACGAAAGAAGAGGACGTGGAAGAAGAGGCAGAAGAAGAAGAAGAAGAGGAAGAAGAATAACAAGTTTATTTAAATTTGCGTGGAGTGATAACATTTTCAAATGTTTATTTAATATTTTCTAAATTATGAAAACTTGAAGTTTCTATTAATTTTAAATTTGTTCAATTAACTGCAGAATTTTGATTATTAACAGTGGTAATGCTTAAAAGTGAGACAATTGGGAATATGACTATCAAAAATAACCACTCTAATAAAATAATGCAGCTCTTTTGAAGATAATATTTTTAAATTATGAATATTCAAAGTTTTTATTTAAAAAAGCTGTTTTTTTAATAACTAGGTCACTCCAAATATACGTAATTGCTTTTTTCTTTATATTATGACACAAATTATGTAGTAACAATGTTTCGACTTTCACAGTTTATGTTTTCAACTTTTTTTGTTTTTGCATTTAAACATTTTGCATTTATATTTGGAAGTACTATACTGCTTATTTTTTATTTCTTTTAAAATTTGTACACCCTTATTATATAATAACATCTTTCGACTATTGCAATTTAGTATTGCAAGGTAACTTAAATTACTTAACATAATTTTATAAATTATTGTTTAACTACACAAATTTGTGTATCTATTACATTGTTATCGATCCATAATATTGTTAAAACTTGTAAAAATAATCAAAAATATATAAATTATGATTAATTTCTATGCTGTAATAATTAACCGAACAAAAGCTCAAAATTTGTGGTTGTTAAGTTTAATATTGCATGGAACATAACTTCTCTTGTGTTATAGCTGATAAATCAAAAAAATTTCATTATCCACCAACTACCACGCGGAAACGGTAAATTTATTCCACATTGAGCAATTTTCATTGGATTCTAAATAATTTCTTTTTATTATTTATGTTACACAAATGACATATGCAACATAAGTGCGAGGAAATCCATTTAGTACGTTAACTTTTAATAAACTCACCGCTTCATAATCTCGGTAATCGTTCTGTAAAGCTGGTACAGAAGCTTGTTTTGCATAAGACTTTCCGGAAATTAAGCCGGACGTATTCAGTAAAGTCTTAATGCTTTTATCAACGCATACAATTTGAGTAGAATTTAAATTAATACAAAAATTATCAAAATTGAACTTAGCGATATAGGATGAATATTATTAATTTATTTTCAACAGTTTTGAATTTCAGCTAATATTTAAATAAAATAAAATTCCTATAGATGATCGCTTTATCCGGCCAAACTAAATTATTTCAATAATTGAATAGATAATTAATGAAATTAAATTAAGCTCAATAATGTTATTTTTTGAAAACCAAAAAATATTCTGTTTATTATCATTTAGGTAGTATGTATATTGATTATTATGTATACATCGGTATATTAATTAGTTGCACGAATCAGAATAATATGAAATCACCCTAAAAATGTTATTATAACATTTACTTTATTATATTAAACAGTTAAAAACATTTCAAAACATTAGCTTACCTTACATAATTTTACTAAAATAAAATTCGATTTCAACAAATCAGAAAATTTGTTAAAAAAATTAAATCTTGAATAAGGGTTGGTTTTAGAGATTAAATTCAAAATAAATTGCTAAAAAATAAAAAAACAAAATAAATTAGAGCAATTTACTTTCAATTCGCCCCCTAAAATACACCTTCTTAAAATTTTTATTTTTTCAACTGTTTGGTTTACCTCCTAGAAAGCATTTCCTTGCAGATTAATTTTTTTCAATTAATTTTCCAAATTATGTTAACTGAAATAAAAGGCATACCAAAATTATTACATTCTTCCAGCAGTTTATTTTGAATTAATCTCCGAAAACCCACCTTATTAAATTAAACCTCAAATTAAAGCTTATCTGCTAATTTTTTAAATTGTAAAACAATTTATTTTTATCTCAAAATTTTCAGATTTAATTTTTATAATTATTTTTTTAATCGATGTTTACGGTAATTGAACATATCACCAAAGTTTTAACCTTTGTAGTAAACTTATTATGTTTCTAAAATCTAAATAATTTACCAAAAAATTCCCACGAGACGCCTCTTTTAAAAATTTTACCACGTGGTTAAAAGTTCCGCTTCTTAAAAGCGAATAACTTGTGGAAATTATCGATGTCAATCTTGTTTTCTAATTTAGTCCCGGCCGTTATCATCGAATACTGCGACCACATGGTCGAAGACTTCAACGTTTTTGCTTTTTCGTAAAAAAAGCCAAAAACAAGTTTTTGGTGAAGCAATTGGCCAATTCCTTCTCCTTGCACTACTGTACAAAACCATCATATTGCTTGTGGTAAACTTTCCTCGATTTTGTCCGCAAAAGTTCTGCCAACGTCATGTGAGTACTTTACCTCCTGCATTGCAAAAAAAAACAGTATACTTGATTAAATATCGTAACTTGTGAAAATATATATTAATAAAAATTAAACGATAAACAAGTTAATAAAACGAATTTAAATAAGTTTAAATTGCAAGCTTTCGAGTACTGACGTACTCTTTCTCCAACAGTAAGTTTATTACGAGTGCGTGAGTACTCGAAAGCTTGCAATTTAAACTTATTTAAATTCATTTTATTATCTTGGTTATCGTTTAATTTTTATTAATAAAAAACAGTATATGCATCTCGGGAATAAAGTGAATTTTTTGTCCTGGAGATAATTTTTTCCCTCAGCTACGCCTCGTGCAAACAAACCTTTACCCTCAGGCCAAAAAAGGATCACTTTATTCCCGTGGTGCATAATGTACAATTTTTGAATTTAATAATGTTTTTCTTTGTTTTCATTGTTTTATTTTATTTAGAAATTTATTTTTTCCTTTTATATTAATGAATTACATTGAGAGAAGGCAATTAATATGGTATGGACACGTACAAAGAATGAGAGAAGACAAACTCCCAAGACGAATGCTAGAATGGACACCAAAAGAAAGGAGAAGGAGAAGAAGACCGAAGAAGAACTGGATAGAAGAGTTAAGAAAAGCAACGAATTTGAGAAACTTAGTGGAAGGAACATCGCATGATAGAAAAGAGTGGAAACTAGGCATCGAACAACGTCAAAATACGTTTTAAACCAAATTTATATACCGGGTGTTCATTTTAGAACTTTCAGCAATTAATAGCTCAAAAACCAAAAGTTAGATGAAAAAATGTTTCGGACAAAAGTTGTATGATATCGTCGAGGAAAGAATATGGCATAATTGTCTTTTTTATTTATTGATCTTTTCAAGGTCATTTGAAGGTCAACTTTGATGTTTTAAATAGCACCTTATATTTTTTAGCAGATAACAGTGGAAAAAATGTTTGTAAACGAGTGTTTTCATTACAAGTTTTCAAAATGAAACGCGCTTCTAACTTTGTCAAAAGTTTCTTTCATAATATTGTCGCGTGAAGGGGGTAGCTTACCCTTAACCACACTTAGGGGTAGCTCAGTTGGTGGTGTTGCTCATAATAAAAACCAATAGACTTTATAAAATAACTATATTAAAATAAAATAAAATAAACTGTACAAACTTAAACTAGCACTTACCCTAAAATTACAAACATCATCTCAGGGATGGAAAGATTGACCATCTTGGGAGCTGAGGGCTGTTCCGTGGTGTTCCTAAGTGGTTCACTCGCGAGACCCTTAATTATTTTTCCCATTATTTCGATCAATCTAGCACACCCCTACTCTTATCTTGATCGACCCCGTTGATCGACATTTTCCGATATACATTGTTTGGGGTCATTACCTTCTTATCAAATTGACACGCCTTGTGCCGGTAGCGGATATGTCACTAGTCACTGCCCTTATGGAATGTACCAAATATGGAAATTCTATACTTCCTTACAATCGTTATTACAATTTAGCCTGAGCTTTTACATTCTTGATTTATGATTATAAAATATTTTTATAAAAATGTAAGATTATTTTTTGAGTGTGACAATATTTTTGTAAGCCCCTGTGATTCGAAATTTTAACCTTTCAATATTAGCTGGTATTGTATCATAAATAACAGATTTTAAATGACCTAGCTGACGATTCTATCAGTCCTCGTCTGCCGATCTACTGCCCTGGAAATTTATCTCTTAACCATTTCGAACAGGTATAGTAAAGTGAGGATGTGCGCCATCTTGTTAAAAATGCAAAACATTTTCACTGAAAATCACAAAACTAACAATAGTTGAACAAACTAATGATATCAATTTATATGTTTTATGTGACAGTGTTTTGTTTTGATCATCCTAAAATTTATTATAAGTTGAATAATAATAAAAGCAATAATAGCAGCCTTATAACTTTAAAAAAAATCAAATTTTGATTATAATAATCAGCTACAGTTGTTTATTAAAATGTATTTATTTTGTTTCAATGCATTTTATTCGAAAAGTCGAAGCGAAATAAAAAAATTTTTGAACAAAAGTTTTTTATTTTCTTATGCAAAATATGAATATGCTAGAAAAATATTAGGTGCCATTTAAAAAACAAAGTTGACCTTCAAATGACCTCGAAAAGGTCAATAAATTAAAAAAATAATTATGTCATATTTTTTCCCCCTGCTATCATATAACTTTTGTCCGAAATATTTTTTCATCTGAGTTTTGGTTTTTGAGATATTAATTGCTGGAAGTTTTAAAATGAACACCCGGTATAACGTATCTACTTGTGCCAATTCTACTAGGGAAAAATAAAACAAGTTTAGCTTAAACTCGATTTGTTTTAGTAGATTTGTAGACCTGAGTAGATTGAAACGACCCTAATCTCAACTATTTTATTCATTATTCTAGTTTTTAAGGTAATACAATTAATATAAAAAATTTAATTTCAAATCCATGTTTTTTATTTATAAACAAGTGTCTACATAATTATATATATTTATATATAATTTGAAACTGTGTCCTGATGATGATGATCTAATAAACTGAAACAGGTCAACAGTATTATTCTTTATGTTTTATTTGGCAAGGATATGGGTACTATGAATATGCAGTTTTAATGTTAATGTGTAGGTACCATGCATTTGTAGTTACCATTATTTGCAAAAAAATTATTAATTTTAATTAACAGTAGATACTCATTTCACTACCGGTACTAAATGGTTTTAAGGTAGTACTTTAGAGTCGGTCTAAAGCAGCACTAAAGTAAAACAATTGCAATTGAAATTGAAAAATGTGAAACTTTTTAACCGCATGTACAATGTACATATAACATAATGCTACCCGATCGAGAGACTCCATCCTAGAGCAGAACTGTCAATTTACTGATGCTGATATCTTATATCTCAAAATATAGATAATTTACACAAACATTTGTTAAGCTTTTTATTCCATTTTTTCATACATCATGCTTTTCTCTTTTTTATAAATGAAACTTCTCCGAAAATAAATTTCCAGATAAGTGTATATTATGATAAAATAAGTATTATCTGTTTTAATGTTGACATAGTACTATAATATTTAAATGTTTGGCATCAATTTTGAGCATGTATCAATCCATCAATAGTATTATCTCTTTATAGTCTCCCTATATATTTTTTTGCAAATTGTAAATAATTGAAATTTATGTTCAAACAAAGAATATCATTAAATTATTATTTACTGTTTAGCATACATTGTTTAAGTGGATAATGATTTCATTACGCTCTATTTAGGTATGCTATTTACAATATTACATATTAGAAAGTTCTAATTTCATGAATAAGTATATATTATGCTAAAAACAAGTCAAACGAATAAGAATAATGTGTATTAGGATGAAAGAAATAATGTTAATTACATTAAAATAAAATATAACATGCAATCTATGCATAATAATTAAAAAAACAAATAGTTTTTAACTGTTTTTGTTCCATTAAACAATTAAGAAGGTAACGCATTTTTTTTTAAATACAATGAATTCGTCACAATACCTATATTATGTATATATCACAGCGGAATTATTCATAAAGATTCTGTGAATTGTTAATATGATTTGCGGGGTATGTTTAAATATTGAATTAGAGGTAATCTAATGAAGAGAACTGTCACATTTTCAAGTTTAATGCTTAAATTTATAATTTAATAATTATAAAGGGTTAATTTGTATTACTGAACTTTTTATACTACACGACAAGAGCGGCCATATGTCTAATATCTGGGGTGAGGGGAAACACTCTATTAAACAACCAAATTTTTTTAATAAAGTAACCGAAGGATAGATTTAGGAAATATTTTGAAATTTCACTTTAGTTTTTACTTTAATTTTTAAATATATAAGGTACATATATCTCAAAGAAAAGAAATAAACATGTTGTACATACTATATTATACATAATGTAGTAGTAGTAGTAAGTGTGTATGCTATATTTTAACAAAAACATACTGTTTTATTCGTATTCGAGTTAATACAAAAGTTATTTTACATTATTCTGAATATTATCGATGAAAAATTGATAATAATATTATATCAACCTTGCACTAGGAGTCCTTCATCTTATATCATATACATTGGTTTGTTTAACATTTTTTATATTTTAAGATAATATTTTAAAATTTCCATATTGAAGAAAGCTTTTTTTTGAACTGAAAAATATTAGCTTTTAATGTGTTTTTCCAATCAGCTTATTTTTATTATTTTTTTTTAATTTGGTTTAGTAACAAGACCAGCTTTTCCTTCCAGAAATGAAATATATTACGTTGATAAATTGGCAATAAAAAATGTTTTTTTTTAATATTCTTCATGTATGCCCGTACATGACGATGTCAATGATGTTTATAAAAAAGATTACAGTTTCCGAATCGCAAAAAATAAGGTTTAATATGAAATATACTATTTAAAAGTAAGATATTCTCAGTTTTAACGACATCCATTGCATATTCAAAGTGATCAAAATTAACTCGAAGTAAAAATTTTAAAATGCTTCAATGTTGAAGTTAAAACTTGTAATGAAAAAGATTTAAAGCTCAAGAATTGTCTGGGATTGCATCTGAAAAAAAATATAAAAGTTTAGAAATAATAATTATGCAAATTTTTTCTGTAGATCGTGATGCTGCATCGTTTTGTTTATTTTACAAGGTTAACGTTTCTATTATTCGTTCAATGTTTTACTTTTTATTAAAACTATTATTCTTTTTTCGTAGACTTCGTAGTTTCAAGTTTAAGATTTGTCACAATTTAGCAGGTGATGTATTTTGTATTCCGCTTTACCAGGTGCTACATAAATTCCATGACGAGCTTATCGCCAATAAGTTTGAACTTGAAGAGTAATAACTCTATTATTTATATTATGTCTAACTTTGCAGTTGCCATACTTTTTGACCTATTATGTTATGCAGTAATTAATTTAATTTAAGACTAAACAAGATATTAAAGCACTACTTTTTCAAGCTTAAACTTTTTAACCAAAGGTAGAAAATGACTGGATATTGAAAATTTATGTGTAAATCATAGAAGGATTAAATAAAAATGTTATTTTTTCCATAATAATTATTACCTCGTAAATATAATTGTTATATGCGTTAAGTGGTAGATTAAATAATCGATTATGAATGCAAAAATATGTTGATAATATAAATTATAGAACAGTACAAAAATTGTGGGCCATACCAATGCATTTTTCTGTAGTCAGCAATAAATTATAAGCATACAAAATTTCATTATCAAATAAAACGTGAGAATTTTAATTTTAAGGTGAATTCTTTTGTATGTAATCGTAAATGCTGGACGATTAAATACTTGTCGATAGTGATGTTTAGAGCAGTGATTCAATTTAGTTAAGAGTGGGAAACGTTTGCAATAAAATTTTCGTATATAGTGGTGCAATAACAATACTTATATGCAGGTTTTAAAAATATAATCTACAACTTGTACCTATTGATTATAGTTTGGTTTAACAGTGCGGTTTTGAAGATTTTGACAATTTTAAAATGTGTAATATAAGGTAGGTAAATTAATTCAACATTAATCGGAGTTGTAAAAGAATTTTAAGAAGTACTCGATTATTATTAGATACGTTTTCTCAATACAATACGTTCATTTGAAAAAAAATTATTTATACATTGATTGTGAATGTACTTGAAACGTAAAAATAATGTGTTTGCTTATATTGACATTACGTAAAACACATGAAAATATATTTGGTATGTTAAGTGCGTTTACACTCAAATTAAAATAAATATATTTTTTTTGTTACCTATTAAGAATTTTATTTCACAGTATTTTAATTTATAATTATAGGTCTACCCGAAAATAATTTAAAATTATTAATAATACAATTTACTGAATTTAGTACTTATTTCTTTTCAAAATCATTCATTGTATAAATTAAACAATGCTGTAGTAGCGATCAGTTTGTAGCTGATATCTACATCTATAACGAGTGCTACATATTCAAAGTAACACACAAAATTTAAAAAAAAGTTTTTTTAAGTAATCTTTAATTTAAAACAATTGTATAGACTGAATTGCGATTTGCCAATTATTAACTCAATTTTAGGATATTCACTTATAATCCTTGTTTGACATTGCGTCACATTATACCACATTGAAGCTATCTACGATAGTTGAAAAATTCGAAACATTATTTTTCCTGATCAAAGTTAGAAACTGTTCACTTTAAATGATTGACGACAACGAATCAGCCATTGACGTCAGTTTCCTCTTTAGTGGTTAATTACTAAAATGTTATAAGACATTTCGGTGGACGTCAATAAATGACAAAGTGCAGACCACCTTACAAGATTATTTTTGAAAACTATTATGACTTTAGAAAATCGTGCACGATAAAAATAGATAATATCTTAAATAGGAAATCAATTTCATTATTATAACGGTGCAACCACGCGAGTCTACATATTTAAAATACTTTCTTGCGTATAAGACTGTTCAGGTATAACTAAATTAATTAATTAAATTAGTCATACAACAAAATCAATAGCAAAGGTTGGTTCTTGAATTAAAACAAACGTTACCGAATAAATAAATATCTAATTTTGTGACCTTACAAGAATTGTTATGTTTGTCACGTGAGCAGTTCAACTAAAAATTTAAATGATAATTACCAATAGATTCAATATCATAATATTATTTAGTATGTGTGTTAGACTATATTCTCAAAATATAATTTGAGTCAGTCAACTCATACACATAAATTGAGTTTATTGAAACGAAATTACAATTAGTTTTATTGCCATATCAATAATAGCAAAATATGTTATGGTTAGGCAATCGGTAGTATAGAGTCTTTCCAAAATTATATTATAAATATTATTTTAATAAATAATTTAAGGTAGTTTCTCCGCGACAATCGGATACAAAAATAAATTCCAGTGTGAACGTAAAATAATTTAAAAAAGAGAGAGAAAGAAATCATTATTTTTTCAGGGAGTGTACTTTAAATTCGTACAATGCATTGATAATGACGCACAACTGCATACATACAAAAGGTATGGCAACGTTGCATTTTGTGTCACATTTAAATTTAAGGTTATGTATGTCGTATGTGTCAAACCTAAATGTGAAAACTTTAGAAGCGCGCAAGAAAATGTGCAAAATGTTTAAAAGTTCAACTGGTTTAACTTGGGTTTAACCAAATAAATTGTGATATTGCTTCTTATCAGTTTTTTTGCGCGCTAATAAGGTTTATAAAATATCGAAAAGTTGCCTATCTATAATATTCTCTTATCTATGCGAATCATCCGTCAAATTACTTGCACAGCGTTGTCAGACGCTCATTGGCATGCCCCTTCACTAACCGAGCACAGCTTAATTGTGCATATTTTATAAATGTTTATCTTTGTAGCAAAACCGTCAGTAACCTTTTTTTTTTATTCAACATATTTGTGATAAGCTGATATACAAATTAGTAGTTTTTTGAAAAAATCAAAAGAACATTTTTTTAGTTATGATGTGAAATGTGTAACTTTTAGTCAACTGGTACATTTAACCCATGCAAAAAGTTCAAACTTTAATCGCGAATATTTCCTTTATTGAACCGTCAAAAATTTCGAATTTCAGCAATATAATGCGAGAGGTTATTTCTTATATAATCCCAAAATTTTATGAAAATATAAAAAAAAGTGATTTTACGGATATACTACCTTAAAATTACAAATAATAAATAATAAAATCGAAATTTGAATTTATTATAATTTATTTTTATTATACTAGATAACTATATAGACAATAATATACTATAATAATCATAATCCCCGAACCCCGATCTTAACCATTAAAATAATTTATTTGTTTATTTAATTAAGAAACATAATATAATCAGAACAGAATTTAATCATGTTTACAATATTAAATGCCCAATATAAAATAGAAAACAAGAATATAAAAAAATTAGCATCGAATTAGAACTCTTTATCTTTGCAAGTAGATTATTAAAATAAGTACTAATAGAATAAATTAACACTGATGATTTTAATAATAAAGTAAACGAGATTCTTGAGACATTTGACTCATCACAAATGTTTGTAGTGAAACTGTAACGCAATAATCAATGGGAGTGCTTGCCAATACCGTCATCATGGCTGTTTCCAACGGCTCAACAATTGTCATTCTAAAAACATCAATAACTTTTTAATGTCATATATTGTGAAAATGTGAAGTCAAGCAGATTCGTCAATACGGGGAAAGTTAACAAACCAATAGCTTCAAACTTTAATCAAAAGCTACGTACTCAGTGTGGGAAGCAATAGTGGAAATTTTCATGCAAGAATTCATTCAAAAGAACAAATTCCTTGTTGTATTAATTTATTATTCATGCTGTTCAAGCTTTTTTTTAATTTTTTTTTCTTAACCGTATGTTGTTCATTTGTTATTACGTATGTTAAATCATCCCGTCATTCATCCAAGTGCAAACCTTGCTTGGCACTCGTGATCTGACGATAGCTGATATTCATACTTAATTTAAAAAGTCTCGAAGTTTGTTTCCTGCAGAACAAAAAAATCAGATTTCAACTTATCAATGAAAACGGGTTGAGAGAAAAAAAAATCCAACTTATTTAAGTGCTGATCGTTGGCGCTGGTCCACCTATTATTATTTTGCATTAATTTTTACTAAACTTTGATTATATTTTGTGTTGTGATTATTTTTATAACCATAACCACGCCAAATCTCTGTATTTCGATTAATTTATTGCAATGAGCATTTGAGATGTTAGAAGTCAAATACTAAGTATGAATGAAAATGTCTCCAATATTTACAAAAAGAGGCAAAGAAATCCAACAATCACAGAATCATGGTTTTCATTAAATATTAACATTTATACAACATGTTTTCGTAAAAAATTAAAATAATTCTGTTTAGGTTTAATCATAACGTCAGCGTCGATGTATTTTGTTTGAGAAATTCTTGTGTATATTAATAATTATAAAATGCACTTTAGGAAAGAAAATTAATAACTGATGTAAGATTCAACATTCAACTGATGACGAATAAATTGCACCGACTATTTGCACAAGTGCAATATGATGGAACTACAAACGACTATATTGCCTATTATAGTTTATATTGCAATTAAAATCTGATATGGTAATAAAAAACTCTCCTAATTACCAATTTTAATTAATTTCATATTAATTGCATTTGTTAAAAATACATATGTGCAACTTACATTACAAAAAAAATGTAACTCAAAAATTCTTTTCTACTCGACTAAAATACTTTCTTTTATTTCGTAATTGAGCAATTTGAAACTTGAAGGGATTTTGCCGATTATAATATAAAAACTTTAGTTTAAATAAAGTTTGATCCAAAAAAATTACTTAATACCTGCTTAGAATTCATCCACCACAGTATCGGTAACGTTTTTTGCTTTTTTTTGTAATTGTTTGTCAATTGAACTACTTGTGTTACTAAAATAAATTAATTTAAAAGAATATTAAGGTATTGGGCCGGTTGAACCTGGGAAATTTTGTAAGACCGTGGGTACTTATATATTCTTTTGATGCATGCTGTTTCCGGTTCTTTGATGTGTATTGTTCTACACTGGCGTGGAAAATTTTATTTCTTTGAAGTGTGCCGCCTCGCACAGGTGTTAATTAGAACTATGTTTAGGGATGTGGTTTAGTTGATAGTGAAAGGGTGAATAGTTAGTAGAGACACAAAGTCGGAGCTGCTCCACTTTCGAGCAGAACTTTTTTAATATAAGTCAGAATTTTTTTAATTGAAATTTTAATTCGCAGATTAATTTGATTCGCGGTTTAATAGGTGTAAAGACACTGAAATTATTTTATTGAAACTGCTTGTAATTTTAATTATGATAACGCTTGCGGGATGTCTTAAAATTCTCAAATGAAAAGGTTTCGTTTGAATCGATGAATCGTTTATTTAGATTACTAAAAGTTATGATTCATCTATTTTTTATTTCAAATTCTCCAATTTGAATGGACAATATTTTTTTAAGCTAGCCTTTACATATTTTTGAAATTTTATCTCTGGACCATTTTGATAAGACCTACATATCATTTCCTTTATGTTTGAACTCAAAATATTATATTGGTTACGGAAGTATGAGGAGAAACATAGCGATATCCATCAGAAATAGTAGATTATTTAACATTAAAGGATGTATGGTTGGTTAAGGAAGATAGAAATATCTCGAGATGCAGAAATTGGACATATTATGTTAGTTATGAGCTGAGTTATTCGAGCTACATTATTAGAAATTTTATTATTATTTCATTAGAAATTGGAAAATAATAGAACTTGAGTGAATATTTGCTTATGGAAAATAATTGAACTGGTAGAACGTTTAACATCATGGCAGTTCAATCTGATTGAAAAACATTGATGATAAAATTACGTAAGAAAACAAAATTCAACATTAATATTATTTTATCTTGGTGTTCAAAATTATTGCTAAAACAACAAATAAAATTTATTTTACGTTATTGTAAGTAATCTTATTCCAACACGCAAGTCATCCTCACAATGATTTATTGAAACCGGAGCATCATTATACACTATATTATAATTACATACTTGATTGTAATTAATTAAAAATAAAATATTATATATGTGAAAAATATGGTTGGGTAATCAATCCTTTTGATTAATCTATATAATTTACAACACAAGTATCACTTTTATGACTATATTACTTTAATTTATTTTAAATAGACTATTAAAGCAGGAAGGGGCCCGGGGGACTGTTCAAATAAATTTTAAAAAATAATTTTTTAGGTGACTGAATAGCCCAGCACTTCAAGTGATAACATATAACATTTAGCACGTCCGAAAAATTTATTTAAATACAATTAAAATAACAATATACCGCCCTAATAACGAGACTTTAATGTATTTATTTTTAATATTTTTAATAAATTTTTAATATTTAAAAAATCCCGAAAGAAAGGAGATGTATAGAAGCCTTAGAACTGCGGTCATCCGAGTTTTTTAAATTTATAATCCTTGCATCTACTGAAGTTTTCAATATATTAAGATTACATTGTCCAATACTAAATTTCATATTGTATCAATATAGGGATTATAAGTTAAGTATATAATTAACATATCGTTCCAATACTATTATTATTATTATTTAAGTTATATAGTATACTATGTATTGTACAATATTAAACCAAAATTGAACATATCATTAAAATAATAGATTTGTAACCGTAACGTGAATGTAATGATATTGGACAGGTTAAATGTGACTGTCAAAATGTGGTTAAATTTTAAATAATAATTTATCTGCATAATATGACCATTCTTTACTTTACGGTTAATATTTTTTTATTGTAATGTTTTGTTTAGTTTTTGTTTTATATTTCATATTTTAAATATAGTAGTTATGATCTTACATTTTGTATTTTTTAATATCTTACATTTTGTATTTTAAATACAAATTTTCCATGTATAGATTTTTGCATTTTATTTTTTACTTGGTATTTCAAATATCAATACTTTACTATGTATTTTAAATATAAAATTTTCATGTATAGGGTGGACCAGTTACGGATTTCTTTTTAAAAATTCAATAAAATTAATCTAATTATTTTATAGCTTGTGTGCCATCAAATTAATGTATCCCATCATTAATCGGAAGGATTCCTTTTGCCAATAAAACAATAACATTTGGAAAAATATTGATCTATGTTCATTTTATTGCATTTTTAAAAAGAATCCCGTAATTGGTTCACCCTATATTTTGAAAAATATGCAAATTAAAATAGTAATTTTCTAACTAACGATTTTTTTTATATTCATCGATATTTTGAATTTTAAATACATTATTATTGAATATGCATAATGAACAATATTGTATACCTACTATATCTATATTAATACTGAATATATTAAGATCAACAAAAATAAACTAATAAAGTAGGTAATATAAAAAAGAATTAAAAATTAATAAAGAGTAGAAAGGCAGGAGAAAAGCTTATGTTATTTTAGGATATCACAATAGAAGAATTTCTAAAAATGAAATAAAGTGCATTTTATAGTTTTGAGTAATTCAATTCAAATTTTTAAATTTAATTTAATAAAATATATAATATGTACTATATATTGTACACATTTAAAATATTTTTATTTATAATTATTATCTATAATAATTTTAATTTGAATACATGACAAAGTAATTTCGAATTAAATTAAATTTAATTTTTTATTTTTATTTAAATTGGAAAAAGGCTATAAAAAATGTTATAACTCAATACTTCTTACAACGTACACATGTATGTATGTATGTGTCATTTTAGCAACATTACTTTGTGTATGCAAAATTCTCATTTTTACTGTGAAATATGTATTTACCACTTTAAGCATGGCCATCAGTATAACTTGATCGTTAAGTGCAAACACTTACCAGTTATTTCTACAAACATACCTACATACATTTTCCATAGCATAATATAATATACGTTACTGGGAACAAATTTTGAGCATTTAAAATTTTCCACGGTGATTAAAGGTCACATTAGTTTTCAACAAATTTATAATATACATAGGTAAATACATTACCATTCACTTTAAATGTATAATATAGTAAAAAATAGGTTTAGGTTGTTTAAAATACACCTAAGTTTTACCAATTAAACCAAAAACAGAATAATTTAAACTTTCCTCTAAACTGTCATTGACATGTTGTACATTCAAGCAAATGATCTACGTGCGTCAAATATTTATTAAAGTGATTCGAATAAATTGATTAATTGGTGCAACCTTTTGAAATAGAGGATTTATCAAAAAATTAAAAGTGGGTGTTTAATGATTAATTGAAAATAATGTATCCAACTGGAGATATATGGGGGGCGACACCCGTTCCATACCAACCGCTAACGTCAATCGCGTTACGCTAGGCTATTTTGTCGTGTTTACCGTCTAAGTTTAACTTAGTCAATATCTGTATTTATTCATTGCTAGTTCTCAAATGTAAAAAGATTCACGCGCTATCTATAAAATTATATTGTTCGATATAATAAAGTAATCGGGTTGGTTCAAAAGTCCTTCGATTTAAAAATTACATTCATTCATCTAACGTAAAAATCGTCAAATTGCATTTCACAGTATTATTTATAATTTCCTGTGTAAATATGCGATCCATTGATAAAATTGACGCTCAAATATTAGATGCCACCGACAGGTTATCAGAGTTAAGGTAATAATATTATGTTTTTTTAAATAATATCTATTGTTTTATAACACGTAATATAAATAACATTAATTGACCGTGTTTATTTTTGGTCACATTTTTTTGCACTTCGGTATTTTTATTGCAAATGCTAATTACTTTTACTAAGTCGAGCTTATTTTAGGTTAAAAATAAGGTCAAGGTAGCTTTTTTATAGGACATTGGCCTTCATTATAACAAAAGTTTTGCCGCTTCCATATTTTTAATATTAGTAATTTACATCCGTATATAATTTATATAATAATTATTGTTAATAGAAATAGGTAAAACGTTTTATAACAAGAAGAATTATAAAAATCGGTAGTTCATACTTATCGACTATTATTACCTACGCAAAGATGCTATTCATTAAGTATCAAAGGCTTGAAAATCTAGATAATAATAGCTTTTATGCAGACTTTATCGGTACATCGGTAGTACAATAATAGATCTAGTTCTATTACAAACATCTCGTTTTGGTTTATAAGAAAATCACGTGACACGTTAACATGCATCGTTTTATATTTTGATTTTGTAATGATATAGTAACATAAACTGCACTGATCGTTCAGGAAGTTCACGAAACAATTCCGCATGCACAACATGAAAATAGGTTTTCCCGATGAGTGCTTTCCAAATAAAGTTTGTCATAATAATATACATATTTCCGGTTAATCTCCCTAATTTCGAATGTTACCTGAGGTTAGCAGGTAGACATTTGAAGAGTAAAATTTGCTATTGTAAATGGTACGTCATGGGAATCGAACCCGTGAATATTGGCACGAGAGGCTAACACGCTAACTACTTAACTATTCCTTTACTAATAACAAAAAACTTAATTGCTATCTTATTCGAAATACCTATAAAGTTTCCCATTTAGATATTATTGATTTAAGGTTTCATTTAAAAATTTTCATTCGTCACTTTTCTTTTTCTTGTCGTTTCGTGTTTTCTAAACCATACCGTACAAGTTACAATGAACTTTATTAACCCATAAATATTTATTTTGCTTCCTGAATTAGTTTATTGTCTTTAAAAGTTCACGTTTACTTTTCCACTGCTCTCAGTTTTGTATACCTTTACCTGCAATAAATTTAATTGTTCACCGAGTTAGTGAGAATATTATGATAAATTACGTTGTATAAATTCCATATTATAATTTTATAAATTATTAATAACCTCAAATTGAATATGAAAAAGTGGTTATTTCCCCAGTGGCGGCTGATACTGCAAGGGCAACCGACCAAGCAATGCTCTCCCAAAATGAAACTATTACTAAAATTTTATGGATTTATTAATAATAATATTTTCGCAATATTTTATCACCAGTCAACCAACCCTTAAATACGCTTGACTACAATTTAAACACCTATAAATAATACTATCTAGTTTTGGTAAATAAATTGCGTCAGATTGCGAATGTGTTTTTATTATTGTAACTCTGAATTGAAAACAGAACGCTTAGTAAGAGTCACATATTCGATGTGTATAATCTGTATTACACACGTTTAAAAATATGGCAAGATTTTTCTTATTTTGGGTTGAAAATAATATGTCGTATTTATTACGATAGTTAAGTCGTTTCGTTACAGAACGAGTCAAAAAGTGAGTGATCTACTCAACCAATAAAAACACTTTATAGAATTATTTACGTAGTATACTATTGTTCGCTTGTAATATGAACAAGGTATAAGGCTATAACAAACACACAACAAAAATTCAAATTCACAATAAAGCATTAAAACTGCTATATCCTCCTACTCAGTTGTGCCATTGAGGCTTTCCTTTTATTGTAAGTACCGCACGATGCACATGATTAGTTATATTACACCTACACAAGGGAAATATATCGCAAGAATTTGACTCCTGTAGAGTAGCCATTATGCATTTAACTGCATAAGGGTACGATTTGTTATTGTCGACTTCATTGGTTACTAAAGTATAATAAATCATAAAGACAAAAATGTGGTTGACATTGCGTATCACTTTTACGTTTTTTATTTTGTGTTTTTTTGGATTATTTCATTTTAGCCCCAATTTACCACTCAACCGCCATAAAAATATAAAAAAAATTTAATTTCAGCTGTAATTATAATATGAAATAATTTTATATTTAATGAAAACCTAAAATTTTATTTAAAGGGAAAATTTGATGTAATTCTCAATGTATAAATGTATGAGACTGGAAAACAGTGTATGACGTTACCTTGTGCCATCTATGTCAGCACAGAAATATAAATTTAATTCGAATAAACCATGAAGAAAAATTTGTAAAAACATTTTTCCAAATAAAAAAAAAGTACAACTTAAGATTCTGCAATTTCATATAATAAAATGCAGTTGGACATTGAATGACTTTCTCGTTGTTTCCTTTTTAGAAAAATTTGTGGTTTAGTGCTTTTTCGTGCAGGTATCGAGCTTGACTTTTAGAATATAGTAAGAAAAGCGTGGGGTAGCTTGACACGATTGTTTTTTGCTAGCGACTTTTTTATCTTTAAATTAACAACGTCAACTGAGTTTTAGTCGATCATTGATCAACCAATTCTGCGTAAATTTAGATAACCTGCTCGGTTTTTATTGTAACACCGCAACAAACAAACGTGGACGGGTGGCCTTCTAGAGAACAAAATATTGTAAACTGTATGGCCGGTACCCGATTTCGTGGGAATGATTTTGTCGAGAGGAAAATTTTTGGCTAGGAAAAACTATCTAATATTGCTTCATGAATACACAAAGAAGAAACTCGATTAATTATGTTAAAATCATACATGCAATACAATGAATATTTATAATAATAAAGATTATTCTTATATGAAAGCAATACTAATTAACAAGTTTAATAAAAAGTTATACAATTAATATTAAAGTTTTAATGTGATTTTTTTCTGGATTTTACAATGCTACATTTTTTAAATAAATGATTGGCAATTGACGTAAGAGACAACCTCAGACGTACCTACTCGTGGAGCAATTGATGTAAGATTATAAGAATAAATATTTCTATACATAGATCAGCTAAATTTAACTATTTCAATAAATAATTGTTAATTACTTATTGACTTTTAACGTAGGTAACGTGTGCTTGCAAGTCAATGAAATTGTATTTACAGTGTCCCTATAAAAATTCTGACGCACAATATTGCATCAAAAACAATTTGGAAAAGATAATTCCAGCTTTTTGTACGTTTCCAATATTGTTAACATTTTTACAGCCGCTTTTGAATTTAAGATATTGCAAAATTTAATTTATGAATGATTCATAATTTCAATGATGACCCAAAAGCACTAAGCAAACATTAAAATAAATGTGTGCTATTTACGTTAGTATTGGGTCAAAAGTATAAACGTCTAATGTGTTAACACCCTTTAATCATAAAGGTTATTTTTAACAGCTATCAAGGTCAAAATTAACAATTTTGTGTATATTTACATTGCAGAATGCCGAATATTAGTACATCTGTGGTTTATAACTGTAAATATTTTTTCGTTCCACAGTTTTGTTTTAGTACAAAGTTTCTAAAAAAATCTGAAATTAAATGCGCTTTTATTAACAATACTAACGTTATTGAACTTGGCCAGTAGTTACAAAATGATCGCATACTTTTAAACTTTATGATGTAAATTATTATTTTGACAATTTTCCAAATTTCTCTAAAATTTGGTACATATTGTATTGATTTTTTATTTTATAATTTGATATGCTTTGTTATTTTCAAAATTTAGAGCACATTTCTCAAGCATCATGCTTGTAAAATATACGTGAGATGATTTATAAACATTTTGCAAAAATTTGTAAACGTTGAAAGTGCTAGCGAAGATGTTGAATTTAAAATCTTGTATAAATTTCAAATTAATGCAATTTTAAAGTGTATTCTTAGAAATTTTAACTTTATTTTAGTTCGTAACTGCAACTTTTTATTGTATCAAAGAGTCTTAAACTGTATTAACTTTTGAGATTTACAACCTAATTGTGTGCAAACATATTCTCATAATTATAATAAAATAATTATCAAACCTTTCAGTTGTGATAAATTAAATAATTCAAGGATCAAAGCTTTATAGGCTGGGATTTGACTTTGATTTGTACTGACCTTAATTTATATTCATCGCCAGTTTCCATTTCTAGAAACCATTGCATATTAATTTAACGTATTAATAACATTACAGTGTTAAAATAAATTTCATGTTCCTACCTATTTGCAAATTTTTGAATAATTATAATTTTAATCAACTGAGCACCAACTCGATTTTATTAAATGTGTTTCAGTGAAAAAAGTTAATATGCCAGCAATATGGCATTGCATTATTGCGTTTCATTATTTAATTCTTAAGATAAATAATTTATTGTAATTGTATAATAGATAGTAGATATACTAAATAATAAATAACATACATCTAATTAATTCTTTAAATTATCTACACAGTAGCGTTTTATTAATCTTGCCTGTGTTGAAAACCTATAATTTGTATAAATTTCCATAAATTTATTATTTATTCGTTTGTCAAATTTTTCCGAATTTTCTTTTAAATTACTGTCATTTCATATTTTACATTGATTTAAACTAAAAAATACTTGAAACAAAAAAGGCAACTACAACCAAAAGAAAAAAACCAATTGCATAAATCAAAAATAGAACACCGAACTGGATATTTAAAATAATATTTTTGCATTGGAAACTCAGGTTCGAATAAAATTTCGATACTAATGTTGGTATTTATTCACAAACATTAACCGCCCTTTAAACTTATGAATTATGGAATAGTTTCCCAAAGTACAACCAAATGCATATTAATAGAAATACATATAAACGTGTGTCTAAGAAAATCTAAGTTTTTTTTTTGACGGCAAACAAAATTTTGCTAGGTTTTACGGCTACCCTTTTGTTATGCAGAATCACGTTTAAAGGATTTTTCCACATCATCTGATAACCTTCTCACTGTAAAGTAGCACTTAAGTTAAATGATCCTAGCTTAGATCAACTTAGATGTTGATTGTGACAATTCATAAAACTTAATTATTTTTAAATAAATTTAAGCGACTTATCGGACTGGAAAATTATTTATTCATCAAGTACGAATTAACTTACACACCTATCGATTTTCTATATAATTATGCAGCTTTTCCTAATGGATCTGTTATTTTTAAAGTTTTCAAAATATGAAAACATAACCCAACCGTATAATTATTTTGTACAACTTTCAGAAAACTGAAACGATCAAAATTTATCAGATCGTTGACCTGTCTCTTCAGACTGGAGCTGTTATAGCTTTACAAGTATTCTTTATTTTCTAAAACTACCATTCTTTGTTTTAGTGGATTAAAAGGTTATAAATATGATGACTTTAATCATACATTTTTCATTCCTAACTTCAGGTTATCCATAAACCAAGATAAAATTTTATACTTTGTGGTTTCAATTTATGGCTAATATTATTTACTACCATTATTCATCTAAATCGCTTACACAATATCAGCAATATAAATTTCACTTTCAGGAATAGAGCTTTTCCGGTAAGTTTAGCGACAACAAAGTATAACTTTAGGAAAACAGTGGAAAATGTTTTAATTTGAACTAGTTGTTCGGAAGTGTTTAAGAAGGATTAAAATAATATACCTTATTTTTCCACGCTCCGCTTTAGAAAAACTTTATCCAAATTAAATTAAATGTTATTTTTTGTTTTATCAAAATTTTACAATTTCCTTCAAAATAAACAATTTTAACATAAAAACCCTGAGATCTTTGTTTCGTCGTGTCCAATTAAAAGTAGGTAAATAAAGTTAAATTTTAACAGAGGAAACAGAATTAAATTCAAAGTATTCTTTTATGTCGGTACATACCGATTTATCCATTAGATGGATATTTTTTATACATAAAAATCATAAGCGTATTTTTAGATATAAAAAGTAATATCGAAAAATAAGGAAATTAGATACTTTTGTGATACTCTTAAATGCAATGAAAACTTTCTTATTTTCTGATGAGTGATTGTGTTACAGAATTGCAAAAGGTTTACTACGGTTTGTTGAAAGTTTGTTGACCCTTTTCCCCAATTTTTTACGAAAATATCGTTTCAGGTTTTAGACTTTCACAGGTAATAAAATGACGACGGATTCTTCAGAATCTTTTTATATGTGATGATCTGATAACAAATGAGTAAGTAGTTGAAATAAATGTTAACTATGTTTTTAAAAAACAAACGAAAAACTGGTAGTATTTGGAGATGGATTTTGTTCCTGGTATTCATTCATTTAGAAAGAGATGTTCTACTAATTTGAATATAACTTTTTATAAAATTAAAATTTAAAAATTAACTGGTTAAACAGACAATATAACTACTACTATCACAATTTTTAAAATTTTAAATTTTATAAGTTTAATTTAATATTGATGATGAGTTCAGGCCCGTTCGAAGTATTTGTAATAAACGATATTAGTTCTAACGAGTACATAATAGCATCAGGCGATAGATAAAGCAATATGTATGTATAATCAAAAATTTTTTTTCTATGTAGTACATACATACCTACTCCTAGTTATTTGTATAACCAGATGATTATGTCCACAGCATAAAAACTGGCAATGGTTATTGAACTGCCACCTACAAATTAAATTTTAGGGTATTTATAAGATTTATGTTAGAAAATAAAAAAGCTGTTTACCGTCTGGAAAACAATACCTAATTAGAATTTATAAGCCAATACTTTAAATTTAAACATAATGTAATTATGTTTAATGATGAAAAATGCTAACATTTTATTTCCCACAAAACAATAGTATATTATTATAAGAAAATTAAAATACCATCATTTCTCTAAGTCCTTTATTAAAAATAAGACGCGTTTCGGGAATTTTTTTATTACCATCATCAGTCTTTGAGGACAAAATTTAATTTAGAGGAAATTCTAAATTGAAAATCTGTTTTTTACGCAATATCTTTGATTAACCTAAATTTTTTTGGTTTGACCTGCAATTGAACAACTGGGCCTAAAAGCTGGTTCACACTATGTGATTTCTCACGTGACTTGTCACATGATTTCTCACGTGAGAAATTTTTTTTCGTTCACACTATATGATTTTTGATATTATTGAAGTCATAGCTAAATAATAAGTAAAGTCATAGCAAAATAATAAGTGATTTTCAAAATAGGACGGTGTCTATTTTGCTATGACTTTTCATATGATTTTTTTGAATAAACCGCCTTTTTTAAATGTTTTTTGAATAAAACATTTTTATAAAAATAAAACAACATATTTTAGGTTGTTGGTAATGTAAATCATGCAAAACACGAAATAAATAATATTTTGTATAAATATAAAAAAATGTTTATAGAAAAAAAAGCTGCTTCCGATTAATATACTGGTTGCAGAAATTTTAATTTAAAAATTATGCATAGTTATTTGTTTCTAAAAATTAAGTTTCTTAATAGCTTCCCATTGCCATTCAACATATCCTTCCTTATTAAAATATTTTGTAAACGTTTGTCTGATTTCTGTTGGTGCCTTTGCAGTTCGATTAATTCTGGAAGGTTCTATAAATTAGTTAGAAACACTTCATCTCTCCAACTTCCTCTCGACATAATAACTTCTTCTGTATTTTCATGGTCTATCCCAACAATGTATTTTTTTCCTTCTTTAATATTTTTTTACTACATTATGCAACTAATAATAAGATAGACACTGTTTTGAAATTTAATTCGTCACTCATAATAATTTATATTCGATAACACAATTCAAAAACAATCACGCTTACTCCTATAAAGTTAGGTTAATTAGAATATTTATGACATCACAGCGGTTTTTTCATTTTAAATCATAAGAAAAGTCATAAGTAAACTTGCGTAGTGTGAACATAAAAACTATTGGTCATGTGATTTGAGCGTTTAGATATGATTTAGCTATGACTTTTCGTATGACCTAGTCACATGAGAAATCACATAGTGTGAACCAGCTTTAAGAAGGATCATTAATCAGGATTAATTCAAGGTTGATCTTATATTGCATTTGAGAAGTAGGTTTTCAACGTTTGGGTTTTATGGCCAGTTGTCTGAATACAGTTTAGTACTTGGCATTAGTAAAGCATTTAAGCTCCAACCTTAGGACAGACTCTATCTGCATTATAATAAAAACTCACTAGGGTTTGAATCCTTTAGGCCTAGGTTTTTTCTAATAACTTCAAAATGATTTCATAGAAAAAACTGGGTTAAGTCATATTTAAACTCCCGTGACTTTTATTATTCTGAAGGTGCAGGTGAAGACTAGAAGTCTCGTGTATGGTCCTCATGGCCACCATATTGGATCTTTGTATAACACGTTGGATTTCACTACACGACATTTCGGGAGTTTATACCCTTTCCTATGGCGACCCTTTCTACCTTACTATCTGAATAGTAATTTTCAACGGCTTTACAGTAAATAAAGCTGAAATTTTCTCTTCTAATCATCAAACCGTTTCTGTCTTCTCAGGAAGACAGAAGAATGGAGACAGTATCCTCAAAGCTGACGATTTCCACCTCTGGAGTAGTCTGAAAACATCGGAAAACACTAATTATAGTTTCTTACATCAAGCTTTCTTTTACTATCATACTATCATGACATACGTCATTCGGCAAACTTCGAAGAATGATGTAAAATAATTTACTTTGATTAGTTAAATTCAAATGAACAGATTAATTGCATAGTGGAATATCTACATAAGAATTTTCTAAAATAGCCACCTTCGGCGCTGACCTTGAAATTAAATGTTGCACAATCCCAATGGAAATCAGTAATTTTTCACCATCTTCTATGAATCTTTTAGTTATTCATTATTATTTATTTTAATTATTGAATTTGATTGTTTTTGTTCAAATTTAAATATTTTCAATTACCTTTTAATCTTAAAGTTGATTTCGAAATTAGACTTGAAAATGTTGAATTGGAGATTACAATATATTAGGTCGGCTGAAAAGTTCGTATCGTTTCTAAGATAGGGGGCCACTAGAATTTTTTTCATGATTTTCAGTGAGAACCAACCTTCAAACGATAGGTGTCAAAATTTGACAGCGATCTGTCAATTGGTTCGTGAGATATAGCATATTGAGTAAAGTAACTTTTGTGATTGAAAAAAAAATGGATAAAAAGGAATTTCGTGTGTTAATGAAACACTGTTTTTTAATGGGAAAAAAGAGTGCTGGAACAAAAACTTGGCTTAATAAGTGTTATCCGGACTCTGCTCCAGCGGAAGCAACCATTCGTAAGTGGTTTGCTAAATTCCGTACAGGCCATATGAGCATCGAAGATGATGAGCGCAGTGGACGTCCAAAAGAGGCTGTTACAGACGAAAACATAAAAAAAATACACGAAATAATTTTGGATGACCGTAAAGTGAAGTTGATCGAGATAACTGAGACTCTAAAGATTTCAAAGGAACGTGTTGGACATATCGTGCATGAATATTTGGGCATGCGAAAGCTCTGTGCAAAGTGGGTGCCGCGTGAGCTTAATGTTAATCAAAAGCAACAACGTGTTCATGATTCGGAGGAGTGTTTTGAGCTGTTCAACCGCAATAAAACTGAATTTTTGCGTCGATATGTGACGATGGACGAAACATGGCTCTATCATCACACCCCAGAGTCCAATCGGCAGTCAGCCAAGTGGACTGCACGCGACGAACCCAATCCAAAGCGAGGAAAAATACAACAGTCGGCTGGCAAGGTTATGGCTTCTGTATTTTGGGATGCGCATGGTATATTGTTCATCGATTATATCGAAAAGGGGAAAACAATCAACAGCGATTATTATATAGCATTGTTGGAATGTTTGTAGTATGAAATTGGTAAAAGACGGCCTCACTTAAAGAAAAAAAATTTGTTTCACCAAGACAATGCACCATGTCACAAGTCGATAAAAACGATGGTCGAACTCAATGAATTGGGCTATGAATTGCTTCCCCACCCAGCGTATTCTCCAGATTTGACCCCCCGGCAACTATTTTCTGTTTGGAGACCTTAAGAGAATGCTCGCTGGAAAGAAATTTACAACCAATGAAGAAGTAATCGCCGAAACAGAGGCTTATTTTGAGGCTAAAGACAAATCCTACTACAAAAATGGTATCGAAAAGTTGGAAGATCGCTATAATCGGTGTATCGCCCTCGAAGGCAACTATGTTGAATAATTAAATTGAATTTTGCAAAAAAAATGTCGTTTTCTTCAAAACGATACGAACTTTTCAGCCCAACTGTTACAATATAATATTATGCATTTTGCTTTAATTACTAAATTATGCACGATGATGTAAAATTATTAATTGTATTTTGACATCAACGGATGTCTTTGCCAGCATCACAAGTATTTCTTTTACTATAAATGTCAAATTTTCATTTTAATATTTTTTGTACAATGCATAATCTTGGCAGATATTTTTAAATAAATTTTTATCAAGTTTAAAATTTCTCAATCTACAACAAAATTTTCCTTATAATGATGTGCAGAAAATAAAATGTTTTTTATTTTTACCTTTACTTGTTATTTTCATTCATTTCAATGTTGAAAATACCAATTATCGCTGGAAACTTAGCAATGCCTATTGATGTAAGCAAATAAATTTACATTAAAAAGTATAAAATACACAATACTATTTCAAATAACATAATATATTTTATTTGAACATTACTTCAGAACGAGAATAATGATTATTATGAATTTTCAGGCAGTAATTATTTTAAATAATACAAATTATTATATAATATAAGTTTGCGTTAAATATATTGAAGAAATTTTAATTTTCAATGTCTATACCTACCCATTCCTATTTTTAGGCAAAACTTCGGCCTACTTTCATAATCAAATAATCAATTTACAAAATCGATTGATCATTTTTTAATATTACCATTTTCAGAAATCACCCTTTTTATATTTAATATGCATTCATAAATATCATCTAATAACGTATTTATTAAATCTAAAGAAATGTTGCGAAAATCAGAAATTAGGAAATAAAACTTGACGAATGACATAAGCTTAACTTGTGTTCACATTTGAACAAAAACACGTTTTGAATTGGTTAGTTTATTTATAGTTTTACAATAAAAGCAAAAAAGAGTTGTGAGCTCGCAAATTTTCTATCAGCTAACACCTACTTACGCAAACTAAAGGCTTTTTGAAACAAGATTGAGGATAGCCATCAACGTTTCTTGATTCCAAGCCTTATTCTTTCGGACGAAATCAAATTTATCAAAAATTGAAAAATCGTCTTATACAAGGTAAATGTCCATAAATCCACGTTATCTTATAATTATCGTTGATCTGGTATTTTTGGTCAAATAAAAACAAGTAGTAAACGAAAGTAATATAATTTCGTGTTAATGACACAAAATTGGCAGTAACAATTGACACGTCAACTGCAACAGCTTTAATTACTTTCAAATCTTTTAATAATCGCAAAAAGCGTGTGCACTAGTATGTAATACCTAATAAAAAGGTTATAAATTTTTCACATTCAATACTGGATAATAGCTCTGCAAACAATAATACATGTTCTAGATTGATTGCGTGAAATATAAAAATTTTTATTGCAAGAATTCATAGCGCTAGGTACATTTATTTCAAAATAAAAGTTACATTGAAAAACAATTCCAATAAACCAGTAAATAAAATTATAGAACAGATAAATTCAAATATATTTCTTACCATAACCAATTGTTTATTTATAGAACCCCATAAAGGTACATTTCTAATTATTTTAAAACGCCGATTGATGACTAGACTTTTTATTGCAGTTTAAGGTTTGTCCATTATTTATAAATCCAACTCTGAATTCGTACCAATGCAGAGTGTTGTTAAAGTTTTAATGTAACCATTAACTATAACATCAGTAGAGACTTGTTGAAATATATATTTCTTAACAGAAATATATGCTGCTATCAACATATGTACTTCTAGCATACAATTTATATTAAAATAAAGTATAGGAAAATAAAGCTCGCACTGAATATCAGGCGGTCTCTCAAGTCAGTGAACCTCTAAATTTCGAAGGTTTACTTTAACCGTTCATATTCGGATTTTTTAACACAAATAATAAAATAAATACATCTAGATATAATACAACATACACAACCTCTATAAAAGGAGTTTAAAATTGAATTTGTTTTCCTTTGTTATTTTAGCATAGTCGTCGAAGACTTCGATTCTGAAAAGAGTAACAAGAATCAAGATCGTTCCGTACCGGAAACTCCTACATATCAGCGTCCTCAAAGGCCATATTTGAGACAATCTTCCGATGTTACCATTAAAAAGATATTGGTAAGTTTCAATTTTTTTTTTATACTATTCAGCTGGTATTTTATATCACCTTACTTTTAGGAAGAAGCTGAAAATCGTAAACATGAGTTCTGGAAATTAATCGACGAGCATTCCGCTGTTATTGAAAATTTAAAAAAAATACAGCAGTTGGAACCTACTAGCAATTGTAAGAATACGCCTGTTTCCGCCTCAGTTAGTACTTGAACCTAAGTTCAAGTGATTTTTAAATTCATTTTAATAAAATAGCGTTGTAAATATTGTGTAGATTTTAAGTGAAACAAAACGATTTAATTATTTATTTGTAAAATTGAACCATTAATTTAGAATTATTCATATGTACATTTTCTAACTCTTGTGATAAAATGTTACTAACAAGCTTCGAAATCAAAACTTTTCGAAAATACAGGAAAATTTTTAAATTAATTAATTGCACTTAATTAATTCTTATCTAATTTTGCTTATAATAAAATTATCCTTTGTAAACATCAAACAGAGTGAAGTAAAATTTTAATGTAGTACCTAGCGTTTTCGTAAGCATAAAGAGATGTGAAATTCAAAATTTTTCCATTCTGACTAAACGTTGAGTAAAATTGTTTAAAGCTAAATATAAAATTCTTACCCGATAACAATCAATTTGAGCAAACGAAAAGAGAAGACTCTTAAATTTATTTATTATTATTGTGTACACTTTTAGGGCTCATAAATGGTATATGTATCTATATGTATATGAGAACTATTTCTTGGCATTACCTCAAAATTTTATTTTGCTGTAGGTTTATACGTAGATTCTAGATAATGTATTTTTATTTAAATTTTACAACAAATTACTCTCTGAAAATTAATTAAAGTCGCATATGGAGCTCTCAGTTTGACATTGTCCAATCGGTTCTCTTGTACATTAATGAGATATTCTATATTCGTCAAGATTGGCTTAAGATAAATGTATGTAATATGCTATTAATTTAAATTAACTTATCCGACTATTTATATTGTTACGTAGTAAAACTTTTTGTAATTTAATTTATTGTTAATTCTACGACTTGATTTCATAAAATTTTTATTAAGTGCTTAAAGCATCTGTGTAAGACTGTAATTTAGTTTGTAGGTATTAATAATTTATTACAAACAAAATGTAAAATCGAAAATAATAATGTAAACGAATAAAATCTATAATCGCAATTTAATTATTAATTATTTAGTAATAAGCTAATCGAAGTAATACTAGATAAAATTTTCTATACGAGACATCGACAATTATTATAATTAGGATTTCCATTATCGGGTTATTCAATTTATAAATTAGAACAGCAGTACCAATAAGATAAATCATTTGGTTATTTTTCTTTCATTTTACCTAATACATTAATTAGTACATAACAAGCCTGCCAAACTTACTAATAATCTTCTTTTAGTGTTGTAACGCTAACCCTGTTAGCTATTAATTTAGCAATCTTTATATCCAAATCGTCTTCCAGCAGTCCCAGATAATTAAATTAAATAAATACTAAAATACAATATTTACAGCTTAAAAGCATAATAAGGGCTTATACAAAAAAATATTAGTACGAAATTCTTTTTTATTATGTACATAACTCATTATTAACTAATTGGTTAATTAGTAATAACCATTTAATTTACCACTATGTGGTAAATAACTGATAGATCCAAATAAGAAGTATTTTTAGAAATAACGTAGGTAGGAATAGTAATATTGCAAAATAACGCTATTCATATTCAATATAATCAAAATTACATGAAATGTCAAGTGTGAATAAATAATTATTTCTATATATAACTTGAAATGTACGCAGATATATAATCATGCAAACAGACAGATTAAAATAATTAAACCACCACAAAATCATGGCAAACCACAACTAAACGTTAACGTCGTTGTGGACGAAGGAAAAGCAATGAAAAAATTATTTTCTGTACTCTATATGCTGTTGAAAATTAATTATCAACTGGTTTGTATGAATAAGGACTGCAGAACAAGTCTGTATACATTGCGGCGTCGTCTGAGTACAAGGTCATGTTTGTTTCTCGAAATGTCAGTACTACGTCGTTGATAAATAGGTTAAAAAGTTTCAATTCCTACACAAAGCCCTGAGGAGCGGTTACCTAAACATTTTTTGCAGTCGATGTCGCATTGTTAATTATGTTAGGTCAGTCTGAATATCCCGACTAGAAATTTCTTAAGGCCAGAATGAGGTCCTTGTCAGGTTTGCCTTTAGAAAGATCAGGTACCTATCAGGAAACCTGGTCCGGGGCGGATCTTGACTGTAACGGCAAACGAAATCCGGACCAAATCGGGCTGAACTAGCAGAGCCAAATCAGGTTTCCATATTAGGGCCGGGTGCGGGGTGGAATATAGGTCCCACATCGGGAAAACCTGGTTCGGTGCAGATCGTGACTGTAACGCCAAACGAAATCAGGACCAAATCAGGCTGACCGAGTAGCGCCAAATCGGGGTTACTTAGTGGGGCCCAATCAGGCTTCCGTATTAGGGTCAGATCCGGGTGGAATACAGGACCCACGTCGGGCACACCTGCTCCGGTGCGGATCGTGACTGTAACGCCAAACAAAGTCCGGACCAAATCAGGCTGACCGAGTAGGGCCAAATCGGGGTGACTTAGTGGGGCCCAATCAGGCTTCCGCATTAGGGTCAGGTCCGGGTGGAATGCAGGACCCACGTCGGGCATACCTGCTCCGGTTCGGATCGTGACTTTAACGCCAAACGAAGTCCGGACCAAATCAGGCTGACCGAGTAGGGCCAAATCGGGCTGACCTAGTAGGACCAAACCATGCTTCCGTATTAGGGCTGGGTCCAGGTGGAATACAGGTCCCGCGTCGGACAAACCTGCTCCGGTTAGGATCTTGACTATAGCAATTACATACACAATTATTTTAAAATAAAAACTTGAAATTTGGTATTAATTATTTATTAAAAAAAAATAGTTTTTTATTCAAATTTATTTCATTTTATTATGTTCGAGATAGGAGCCATTTACATCAAGAATTGCAGAATTGAATAAACTGTGATTGAATGGTTCTTTCGTATAACTTCCAATTGCGCTTGTATAGGGTGTTTTTCATCTGATATTCTCTTCATGACCAGCAAAGTAATCTAATTTTATGTTAACATTGCATTCGTTGGACAATATACTAAATAAAAATTCAAATTAAAAATATTGTAAAACTTTCGATGGAGTACTAACCTTAAAAGAAAAATTGAAGTACAACAACCACCCACTAGCCAGTCGAACTACCCCGTCTTCGACCACGTGTTCAGTAAAACCAAGTGATACTTTTTTATTCCTAACTTCGATTGCATAAGATTCCCACGTAACAGGCGGAGATGTTCTCTTCCTGACCAGCAAAGTAACTAATTGTATGTTGATATCATTGCACTCTTTGGACAATATACTAATTAAATATTCAAATCCAAAATATTGTAAAACTTTTGATGGAATACTAACCTTAAGAGAAAAATGGAAATCAGTCGAACAGCTCTTTCTTCGACTACGTGTTCAACAAAACCAAGTTACACTTTTTAAACAAAAATAAATCAACTAACCTAAATAAGTAGACATAGCAAACTGAAATTTTTTTTCGTTTTTCCAGATGTTTAGTGTAAAATAAATTAGGTTGGTACTCTTTTATCGCCCCTCCAATGGAAGGTCAACAATTATTATCAAACTAGTGGGTAGTGGGGCGGAATCAGGTTTCCACATTACTACTGGACTTGTGTTTTATAAAATCCACAAAATTATTAAAAAAAATAATTATAATTAATCGTGTTTATTATTTTGTGCAAAATATTTTTTATACAGAATAATTTCATTTTATTCTTTTTCTTCGTCTTTTTTGGTTCGATGTTTTCGATTTCCGTCCCAATCTTTAGCATTATTTATCACCTGTCCCACTACGCTAAAAAACTCCTTTTCTTTCAAGGGCAAACTTTCGTGTGTTTGTAGCTCTGTATCGATGGTAACTAAAATAAAATAATTGAAACATTCTATCAATCAGCAATCAATCAGCGACGGCTCCAGGGGAGGGGGGCAGTTCATTGGAGTGCCTAACCAAGTGCCCACCCAAATGTTTTATAAATATGTTTTATTTTTTATGCGCTGATTTTAATAATGTGTTTTTCTTAAATTTATTATTTATAAATTTTGTATATCCCTGCCCACCCCAAATATATTGAGCCCAATTTATGCCCACCCATTTTAAAAATGCTGGCGCCTTACTGCAATCAATTCAAACAGAATAATATGAAATGTAAATTCTGGATCATTCACAAATAATATTAGTGCATAAATAGCGTCTTTCTCCATTTTTCTGTCGATTTCAATTTCAAGTGATGAATGCATAATAACAAATGATGTACAACATGAATGATTTAAATATACAAAATTTCACTTACCTTTACCAATCCAAAAAAATGGATTTTCAAAAGGATTAAAAGATTAAATCAAATTAATGAAATTCAAAATCGTTAGTGTTATGACATCAATCCACTAATTTGAGCGGGAGATGGAAAACCAATAGGATTTATGAACTGACACCATCGCACAGCCGTGTTTAATTTTGATTGGTGAGTTAATCTTAACCCCCCCCCCTTCCCCTGGTTTTTATTATTTTTACTAGTTTTTCTAACCCCTGTATTTATAAAAATTTTAGAAAGTTAAAATAGGTTTACAAATCCTTTATAAAGCATGTGTCATAAAACACCAATCATAAACGTTCATTAGTCTATATTGTTAGGTATTCGTTGGTTATTTTGAGCGTTCTAACTGAAATATATATTTAAAACACTCTTTAAATATTAATATGAATACAGGGGAAACTACAAAAAAAGATTTTAAAACTTATTTTATTTTATTTAATATACTATTTATTGACTATTTTGTCTAAAGTTAGTAAAATTTAATATTTAAATATTAAAATTACCGTTATTTCTTGGGAAATTCTAAATATGCACCCTTTAAAAATTAACTGTACTTTTACTTATTCTAAAGTATTCTATTATTATTATACTTAAAATAAAGATTACTAGGAATAAAAGTACCTGGCAAAGTAAGTGGCATTGCGTAGGTAATTCGTTAACAATTATTTTATTGTAAAATATTAGAGAGTTGAAATTTTTTTAAATTAAAGCATGCTTGTTATCAGGACAGGCGCTAGCCAGTTTGCCGCCCTGTGATATGAAACTGTGGGTGGTCGAAAAGAAAATTCGTGAAAGCAATGTTTGGCCACTGAATCTAGTCTGTCAGAAGATGGTGGCTTTTGATATGAGTGGAGAAAATAAAACCATTTTTGTAATGCCTTTACTTCACATGTAATTAAATTATTAAAAAAAAAAAATAAAATTTATAAAATTGTAATTGAAAAAAAGAAATTTTTAAGCATTAAATACACTTTTATTTTTAAAAATTACGTGTTGGACAATTTTTTACTTTGCAAGTTAGGGGGCGTCCATTAATTACTTGAGAAGTGTAGGGGGGGGGGGATCAAGTCGAATCTCATGTGGGGGAGATAGCCCCACATCGGGGGGGGGGGGCAAATATTACGTATATTTTGAAAAATCTCACGTGAGATTAGGGGGAAAGTAGTCAAACTAAATTTCACGTCATTTTATCAGGGGGTGATAGGATTTTTCTTTGGAAAACATTGGAAATCTGCTTTGATTTTTAATTTATATCATTTCCCATTTTGTTTTCGTATTTTTGAGTTTTCAATGATTTTTTCAAAATTAAATTAAATAATAGATTAAATGGGGAAAGTTATGCAATGTGTTTACATATAGGTATAGCCCATTTTTTAATTTACTTGATTTTCCGGCACAATGGATCTGGCAGCAATCAGGTGTAGTCACGGCTGCCCAAAATGCCTTGTCAGATTAAAACCGGGTAAGGGACCATAAAGGTGCTCGGGATCAGGACCATTTCAGGCACACCGGATCTGGCAGCAATCAGATGTAGCCATGGATGCTCGATAAGGCTTGCCAGATTAAAACCGGATAAGGGATCATAAAGGTGCTCGGGATCAGGACCATTTCAGGCACACCGGATCTGGCAGCAATCAGGTGTAGCCATGGATGCCCGATAAGGCTTGCCAGATTAAAACCGGATAAGGGATCATAAAGGTGCTCGGGATCAGGACCATTTCAGGCACATCGGATCTGGCAGCAATCAGATGTAGCCATAGATGCCCGATAAGGCTTGCCAGATTAAAACCGGATAAGGAATCATAAAGGTGCTCGGGATCAGGACCATTTCAGGCACACCGGATCTGGCAGCAATCAGGTGTAGCCATGGATGCCCGATAAGGCTTGCCAGATTAAAACCGGATAAGGGATCATAAAGGTGCTCGGGATCAGGACCATTTCAGGCACACCGGATCTGGTAGCAATCAGGTGTAGCCATGGCCTGCCCTGTTAGGGTTCACCAGATGTAAACCGGATGAGGGCCACAAATAAATGTTCTAATAAGGCATGCCATGCTAAAGCCCGATCAGGCTCAGAGAATGTTAGGGAATGCCCTAACAGATTTCTAGTCGGGATAGCCATTGAGACTGTTACTTTGTACTTATTAAAATTTGTTAAAATGTCATTACTCATTCTCGTTATTTGTAATATCGTGTTGTATCATTTCATAAACCCGAATTATTTTTTCTTTCAAATTTTTGCGGTCGTAATAATTTATATTCTTGTTGCAATCAGTTGAGTATAAATTTTTCTGTCAACTTTGAAATGATGTTCAGTATAGGGCAATTAGCCTGTAATTTGTCGGCTACGTTGCGGTAATGTTCCATTGCTGGTTTGGTATCACAATACCAAATTTCTAGTTTGTCGGAAAGTGCTGTAATTTAAAATTGTGTTTACTATAATACGTAATATCGGATAGGTAATATAAAATACATAGAAGACATCTTCTCTTGTTGTTCTAACATTATAATCTTATATGCCATTATTCTGCTTTTTAAAAAATTGATTTAAATTTACTTGATGGTCCTTTATAGTTATGATTGTGTGGTTCTACTAGTATTACATTTTCTTTGTCTTTTCCAATAATAGTATATTACGTGCCGAGGTGGAAAATGCTTCATTACTGCGGAGCGCTAAGTTAAGTTGACTGAGACTGAGATGAGAAATAACAAATTCATAGCAAATAATTAGCTTTCCTTACCAAAATCCAATTCAATTTCATATTTGAAAATAAAATGCAGTTTATCTAGTTGGTATAAAATATAAAGAAATTGCTATTTATGACTAACAAAAAATTTGTTTTGTATTAAACTGGCAAAAATTATATTATTGGCAAAGAATTTACAGATTTGTGTCCATTTTTTTATATTATTTGTGTTTGTAATATTTGATAATAATAAGTAAATTAGATTTTACTTATTATTTACTAACAATTTTACTTGACATATCCTTAACTAGAAAATATTAAAAATATACTAGTTAAATAAACGTAATAAAACAATAAGTTTTAATATTTCGCAGACTTTTCGTCTTATAATTTTCTCACTAGTTAATAATTTTGAAGTTTATCCTTAACTAGTTTGACTCACATTTTTGTTGGATCCTTTTCGGGCCACCGACAATGCGACATTGCCAGGCGGTAAGTGATCACTTCTCGACCTAAGGTTAGGAAGTAAAAGCTTTCTGATTGGTTAGCAGTAAAAGTAAATAATAAACTGCTTTCAAACTGATGGTGAATAATATAATATTTCAACAAATTATTTAGTCGGTAATTTAGTACTTACCTACATAATATTATAGAACAAACTTGTTAATAGCTAATTGATATAAAATAGTTATTAGCTTTATTTGTTACATTGAAGTCATCCACTGGCGGCTTTTTATGTGTAATAGATGTGACAATTGCTTACCTATTGACGTACACGAAAAATAAGGTTTTCTTAAATGAAGAATAAATATTTTCTTGAAGTTATTTATTTCATTTAAAAATATAATTTCTTCACGAAAGAAGTTATGCTTGTAATAAAAAATCCGAGTTCTTGTGGGAAGAATAACTTTTTACTTAAAATATTTTTCAGATTCAAGAAAATTTCTTTTGAAGGAAGAATACTATTTTCTAGGTACATAAATATAAATATATTCTTAATCAACGTAAGTTAATTTCGTAAAAACTGAGATTAAATGCATTCGCAAAGATATACATACATATATTGCGATGTTCAAAAACGTAGAAGCTAAACTTAATGCAAAGAAAACTTAAATTACTACTTTTGGAACACCCATCACTGTTAATAAAGCTTGCGATCCTTATGATAAATTTTATGATGAAAAATTAAGCAAGTTATAATATTAAATGTAATTTTAATCACTCAGAATACGAAATTTTAAATGTTACAAAAAGAAGCACAGTTTAATCAAGTTGTTGTTTATAAATTGATATAAAAATTTGTGATGTTTTTGATCTAAAACTGCATAACATCGGTTCACCAAATGAAACAAAAGCACCAAAAAAACCTGAAACTTAAACCTCATTTACTTTGTAATTATTCCAACTTCTAGATCAAGTTTCAAATTAGATGGCAAAATTATACAAAAATCAAATAATCAATTTTATCGTGGTCACTGGTCGTAAAATTAATTGTTTTGCGCTTTAAATGTTCTCACCCTATTCGTTGAAGTCTTCTTAAAATTTGCTGTTTGTTGCTTTAGTTTCTTGGTTTCTTAATTTTCTTATTTGTGGTTTCACCTGTTGTGGTGAATAAAAATTTAATTCTTCTTCTGCATATCAAATTTCACAAAAAAAACACTCTTACTCTGAATATTCAATCTTCAGGTAAGTAATTAATCATAGAATTTATCTATCTTATTTAAATTTTTAATTTTAATTATCAATCTTAATTTTATCTTAATTATTATTAACTTTTGTGACTCTGGGCTTTAAATTTCGAACTTATCGAAACAACGGCCTTGCCCAGAATGAGTTGTTTTTTAAAAACCATTCTCCCTCCATTTAATTGTTTAGCAAATTCAACGTTAGAATTCTTAAGTGGTGGAAAACTTTGGTTGATTCGGCGCACTTATTTAAATTATCACACGTATTCACTTTCATTGTTTAAAACCACTTATTATGTTTAAAGTTTGATTAAAAAAAATTTAACAAAAACTAAAGCCATGGCGTTTTGATAAATTTGGCGTTTATCTTTTCATTTAAAGATCGTGGACCAAAAACATCTTTAATTTTAAATGCTGAAAAATTCTAATACAAGATCTCAAATGTGCCTTCTTTTCTTAATAAAATCAAACAATATGTGAATCCGAATTAATAATCATCATAAAATTTAATCAAAATAATCTTAAGTTCTTGGAGCAAAATTTAATTAAAGGGTTTTAATTTTATTTTTGTTTTTAAAAATGTTGAATCTTAATTACGGGGTCTGTGTTAATTGAAACATGACAATATGTATAATACAGGTAAGATGCATCTGTAAGGCCCAGTTTTTCAGTTGCAGGTTAAACCAAAAAATTTGGGTTAACCAATGAAATACGTTCAAAAGCCGTTTTTTATGCAATATCATTGGTTAACCCAACTTTTTTGGTTTAACCTGAAAGTGAAAAACTGAGCCTAAGTTGCGTAATTTACTTCATTATGCTACCTGATGTGTTACAAAGTGTATACAATGGATAAGTTTAGTGAAAAACTGTTAGAATGGGGTATAGAACATTTACGAAGCATTTTTTAAGGTACAGTGCCCGTAAAAAGTATTTGTACACCCCTATGTTAGCAATGTAAATTGTTCCTTTTGAAGACCTTTTTTGTCATATAAAAATCGATTTTACAGCAAAACTTTTTAGACATATTTTGCTGCAAATCTCATTGCTTTCAATTTCGTTTCTATACATTTTTCTATATTGTCACGCCGTTTCTGACTGACAGCGACTTTGACATGACATACAAAAATTTTTGTTATCTATATATCGGAAACTATGCAACAAAATAAAAAAATGAATGGGAATGTTTTTCTTGTAAATTTCATTCTCTACATTTTTCTATTTTATCGAACCGTTTACGAGATATAGATGACAATATTTTTTGCATTTTACAGAATCTTGTTTAAGTCGCTAACATTTTTTTACAATAATTATTGTATATTATAACCAATGGGTTAAAATGTATTATTTAGTATTTACTGACCATAGTACATTATGCACCAAGGGAATAAAGTGTTCCTTTTTTGGCTTGAGGGTAAAGGTTTGTTTGCACGAGGCGTATCCGAGGGCAAAAATTACCCTCAGGCCAAAAAATTCACTTTATTCCCGAGGTGCATATACTGTTTTTTGCAATTGCGGGAGGTAAAGTACTCACTTCGATAATAATTACGAAATTTTAATTAAAATTTGTTCTATAAAGCACGTGGTTGATAGTATCAAAGTAAATGAAGCATAGTTGTGGTTGTATTATTATTGCCAACTAGAATTTTTTCACTAAAAGGTACTAGAATAGTTCAGTTACATTTGTGCCTTTGAAGGAATAAGACGTGTCATGAACGGGAACCACGAGATTGCCGAATCAGCCAAGATGGTGTTGGCAGAACTTTTGCCGACAAAATCAAGGCGGTCATCAAATTAGAAAATAAGATTGACATCGGCAATTTCCACAAGTTATCCGCTTTTATGAAGCGGAAAAACGAAGGATATGTTCCGAAAAAATCGCGCGTCGTAACCTCTCACCAGGTGGTCAAATTTTTAAAAGAGGCGCCTCGTGAGAATTTTTTGGTAGATAAAGTAAGTTCTTTTTATTTATTTACCAATTTTTTTCACTGTAGGTTGCACTAATATTGGAATCACAAATTACGGTCAAGTAAACATAAATATAAATGTTACAAAAAAATGAGAATTAAATTGATAATAAAATTTTGTGACTTCTTTTTTGCCCGGCAGTAACTTCTTTTTTACCCGGCAGTAACTTTCTTTTTGCCCTAGTGCAAAAAAGTACCACTTTACACCCGCAAATCGGGTTCTAAAGTGAGTACTTTAGCCCCGCAATTGCAAAAAAAAATTTTCATGTAAGTGTTTTTTCATACTATTTAAAGGCTTAAAAAAAATTCCAAATTAAATTTGACTACCCTAATCTTAGAGTAACAACTTTAAAATCGTTTTTCATGCTATACACCAAATTTAAAGTTACTTCTGAGCAGGTAAAAATTCATAATTCTATAATTTGTTATATTTAAGCTATTTTGCTTGTATAATTTAGTATGGTTTTTGTTTGTAAAACATTTTCAATTCGATAATATATTTATATCACAACTTTGTAAAGATGTAACTAATAAATTTGGGATGTTATTATAATAACCAGAGCATCACAACATACAACATGATGTGATTGGTGTGTTATTTAATTAGTACCAATCTGAAGTCCCAATTTTCAATGATATAGTTTTATTATTTTGAATGTTAGCGTATGAATGATTTTGTAAGTCACCGTAAATGAATATGTAATAAGTTTTTAATCAATTAGAAGAAAAGGATATCAAAGAATTAATACCTACCTCGAGTAAGTGGAAATATTAAAAATGTTTAAGTAATGCTTGAATATTTGTTCTTTGAGTTTGTGCCTACTTATTGAAAACCGAGATGGTATTTAAAGAAATAAGTAATTAATATAGTAGACTTTTTTTTATTAATAAGAAAAAAATATAATTAAGATCAGTCTCAGGTTATCATAAAGGGTACAGGGGCACGTGCCCTCCCAACCCAAAACCAAAAAGAATTGAAGGATAGATTTTCGTTATAAGTAAATATTTAAAAACAAAATTTTTATTTTGTGCCCTCCCACTGTTTTAATTACTTAATTCCTTCAGGATAGCCAAACGGATTCAGAAGCTGTCTCTACTACATCATCAGAATCTTTAACTATTATTCCAGAGGTGAACTTACGAACATCGCTTCATGGTTTAGATGATGTAGAACGAAGTATGTGAAATGTTTTTTCCAATTTTGATTTAAGAAACTTATTACACAATTCTACTTACGGTAACAAAATTGTATCATATTATGAAAAATTCGCCATATTGGATTCGCCAATTGATATATTTTTAATAAGTAATATAATTATATTTTTTTTTATATTTTAGTCATTTAAAACATGATCAATATGTTATGCTGTGTGACAAAATAACGACTCTTTTCCCAAACGAATCTCGTTCTACGTATTACATTCCGTAGGTACCGAAAAGCGAAACCGGTACTGGCAAAGATATACTAGCAAGAGGTCGGTTGGTTGATAAAGTACGAAATATACTTTATCAATGTGCTGAAACTGTAAAATATAAGTCTAAAAGAAAATTAAATGGTAGTATTATATTAGAAGAACAGCCATCAACATCTTCTGGTAAAACAGAGTCAGAAGGTAATCGTTTCAATTAAAATTTTATTTATAAATTTAACATTTTTTATTATTGAATAATTTACTATTTGTAGAAAACGTCCAAGCTGAGGGAATCTCATTCCTTAGACATAATACCGAACCTTGAGGGTGGGGGGAATTATGGGAAATGCTCATTACACCTATTATTTACTAATTGGAGTAAATTAATGGACATAGTTGTGAGAGTTTCCGATATCACAAAAATTAGAGATAAGGATCTTTTATCTACTTATTCTCTAATTTGCGATTCTAATAAAGACTCCTGAATGATATGTTATCTATATTTTAACACTTAAGCAGTAAGAACAATTATTTATTTTATAGATTTAAAAACTTATTTGTGAAATCCAGCTATTTGCTATTATAATACCTCCAAATGGAACAATTAAAATTTCAAAACAAGACAGCTAAAAAATTTCAATTATTGAATGCATGGAATGCATTATTATTCGTGGAAATGTCAAGTTGTATTTTTTTTAGATGAAATACCCTAAATACAATATTACATATACTTTTCCAAACTGCAGGTGACGTAGAAACCAGCATTGAAAAACAAAAACAGAAGGGAGTTTGTAGAAAACCACCAGTTCAACCATATTTGTTAGTAGTTGGTGAAAATTTGCAAAACATTCAACTAGTGTTTGTAGTAGTGGATACAATAAGGTATCAATTTAAGTCATTAATTAAGGGACTTGATATTCTTTTCAAGATTTTTCACATATTTAATGCAAAATATCCTTTACAAAGTGAACACATTTGGACCCTTATTCAAAAAGGACTTTTTAAAAATGATACAAAGCAAGACAAACAGTTTCCCCATATTTCACAATTATTAAAGGCACTAAGAGACTAATATTAGATCTTAATCTTCACATATTCTGTAATTTATTATACATAATTTAAATTTTTTTATAATTGAATTTTTAGTTTAATGATATTTAATAGTTTAGTGATTATTATTATTATACTAACATGAATTGCCATAAATTTTTAATAGTTAATATAAATTATATTTTACTCCTATGTTTGTTATTTGTACATAATAATATATAGTCTATACTATATTTTAAATAATAAAATTTACATTTTAAAATATTATTTGTTATTTTTACGTTAGGTGCCTATTTTTTAAAGAAATCAAAAATTTTAATTTAAAAATATATTTACTTGAAGGAACAGTACTTAATTAAAAATATAAATTTCTTAAATCAAGATGTTATTTACTTACGGCTATTTAAAATAGAGAATTTCGTAATTCAAATGATATTTATTTGAATGAAGTAAATTCTTCATTGCTTTATTTAAGTAAACCATATTTTAATTTAACAATGTACTTACATGATTTAAGAAACTTATGTAAAATTAGTTTTCTTGAATCAAGATAATATTTATTAACAGGTAATGAAAACAGAACTCTTAATTCAAAAATGAAATTTATTTAAATCAAATTAGTTTCTAACTACTTGATGCAAGAACACATTTTTTAATTTAAAAATATACCTGTTTGATATAAGAAAACCGAATTAAGAATATTTTTTTCTTACTACAAGAAACTATTTTCGTGCGGCTATTCAAAACAGAGAATTTCTTGATTCAAGCGGTACTTATTTGAACCAAGTAATTTTTTTTCCGTGTATAAAGATGAAATATTATTTTAAAATTAAAATTTTAAAATTTAAATTTTAAAATAAAAAAACAATGCATCTGTGAAATGTTTGGATTGTGATTATGCAATTATTCACAATGTGTTTTGTAAAAGCCACCAGTGAAGTAATGCGAGTCAGAATAGAGAATAATTTTCAACTCACCGAGAAGTGCTGAAAAGTGTTTTCTTCCTCTTACCTGTAACCTTTCCAAGGTGTTTAACGTGGAATCTCAACTAGGGGAACCATTTTAAAAATTTCTGCTGTTATTAATTAAAACTCACAAGTGAAAATTTACAACATATTTATTTAATAAATAGAAATGTCACATATAATATATGAAAATAGAAGTTGTATGTATTTTTAACTTCATAAAGTTGTATGTAATACATTGAGTTTACAATTATTATAATTACCTACTTAACATTAAACAAAAAGAATATTTGTTTGTATTTATAAAATCATATGTAATATCCACTACATTTCATATAATTTGATAATTGTAACATCTAGCCACACCTAACAGGAAATTAAATTAAGAGAACCATGACATTTCTTCAGAAATGCGTTAAAATATAAAATTGTACTCGTAAAACGTTCTCAAATTTAATTTAATTTATGAAAAATTAACTAGGTAGTTAATAGTAATTTTAACTAAATTTAATAATTTGAGAGACATGTTGATATTTACTTTATAAATTCAAATTAAAAATTCTTGACTTTTGATTAAATTATTGGAAACAATTAAGGTGCAATAGATATCCTGCAACCGAATTACGGACACTCACAATAAATTATTCATTATTTTAGTAAAATTTTCCTATTTTGTAAATGATAAATTTCAACCATGTAACAAGTATTTAAACTTTAAATTTTCTTTACAAAGCAGGAATTATATCATTTTTATTTTTAGGTTTTATAATTTTGTCTGTTGTTGGTCGTTTTTAATATTCAGTTTTAAAAATTAATTCGACGAAATGGGTAAGCATAAGAACCTTATATGGGACTAAAAGATATAGAATATTCGAAAACAACATAATCGAGAAATTGTTAAAATGATACAAATTTATAGTGGTGTCGAGTTAAATTTATTAATTTTTTTGAGGCGGTAAAGTTGAGAAAAAATTAGAGACTTTCTAATCGCCCAAATGAATTCTGCATTGTAAAAACAATAAAGCACCCACCAACAGTGTTTCAAGTCCTACGGAAGGACTTGAACAACTTTATTTTGTTACCAAACAAATAAATAAAATGCAGAATAAAAAATGGTTGAAATGATTGTGATACCATTTATTTCGCTATCACTCCTGAATTGTTGCTAAAATTATACACTAATTGTTTTTAAAGTTATATTTATTAACAAATTAGAAGTGGTTGTCTAATTTGTGCACAAATGTCCTAGAATAATTTATTGCAAATTAATTTCAAAAATTAATTATTAATGAGTGGCTCTAATTAGATTGCACTGTATTTACTTCAGTTTAGAAATTATATCTGTTTTTTTTTTTCGTCAGTAATTTCTCATATGAAATTTGAATTTGCATATGAATAGATGAATTTTATATATTCATTGCATTGTATTCTTTGTATTCCTCAAGAAATTTTAATTTGAATATTACTAATAATACTACTTAGTTTTAAATAGGAAATCTTGTTCAAGTACATAAAGAATTTTTAGATTATGAAAATATGATGAATTATAGAAAACCTAACAAGTCTATCCGCGATTCAAAAATATTTTTTGAATCACCGACTTATGGTGGGTTTTATAAATTACAACACATTGTTGTAAAATTTGTGATAATTATAATCGCGAATTGAATTTGAAATCTTTTTTGTGAAACCCAACATTTAAAGTTTGTATCATTTAATGCTTTATTCCCTTCATATTATTAAAAATATATCGCATCACTTATTATGTAAATTGCTATATTTTATTTATTTTTTTGTAATTTTATTTTATTTTATAAATTTAAAAATCTTTTATTTTTATATAAATAAATATTATATAGGTACTGTAATTTTAAATAGAACATAAATTGGACGTAATTATGCAGAAACCTAACAACCCACAATTTTCTAAAACTGACTTTATTATGAAAATGAACTTACATAATAATTATAAACTACTATTCATTGACTTGTGAAAACCTTTGACTAATAAAAGCCACACAACAAGCTAATATTCGTTTTATGTGAACATTCATTATTATGAATATAACTTCCAACCCACGAAATTTGATCATTTTTGTACAAAATAGAAAATAATATTTTTGGCTAAAAGGTAATTTGAAAATGATTGACTTAAAAAGCACTTTCATAAGTATCTCTCGCAATGTTCTACTTAATACAATTTTTTAAATTAAATATTATTTATTTATTTTCTCATAAAGTTTCTGCACAACTACATTCAATTACGTCTGGTTCTAACTTAACTGAAAAAGCCAAAATAATCTAATATATCTTACCCCTCCGGGGCTCAAACCGGGATCTCGGCTCACAAGTGGCCGCTATTAGAGCTAAGCTGTACTGTAGTGTAATGTAGACAAAAAAAAATTAATAATGAGTTTGTTTCATCATATTTTCAAATTTGCAAGGGTATTCTGCAAATTTATCAAATTTCCTAAATAATCTATCTACAAAAACGGTTGTTTAACAAACATTAAATACATATTTGTAAAGGTCGTGTAAATCACCTGAAACTTTAATTAACTCTTCAATGGTTTTAATTAAAAATGTTGGATAATAAAGTCAAATACCTTTGCTATAACAAAGTGAGACTGTTATTTGCCAATGCTAATGCATATTTCAGGTAAAAGATGAATATTTTAACAACTTTCGTTTTTTTGAATTTCAATTCGGGCGTTCTGCAGCCAAATTGGATTTAATAAAGAAAAAGTCTGTAACTGTTGACAGGTATTTTGATTAAATTTACTAAGGCACTGGATATTTACTTATATATTATTAGAATCGTTGAATTATTATTTATAACATCCACAACAATTAAATTAGTATTGAATTATATTTGAGGAATAGCTCATTTCATTATGTTTCAAACCAAGTATGCATCCCAAAACATATAAATAGTCAGGGCCATCTTCAGTATTATAGTCTATAGTTATTCTCTAAAATATCCTTAGCAGATCCGTATTGGCAAATCAAAAACATAAATTAAATTTATTAATTTCCAAATTATTCCGAAACTAAAAATATAACCTTAATTACCTATCAAATTCCTCTGTATGCTGCTGTACATATTATGTAGAATTCCTGTATTCCTGTGGTTTATAGAATGTCTATTCAGGATTCTAACTCAATATAGAAACTTTTAGTATAATATGTATTTCACATAATTACTTATTAATTTCAAATTTTGAAAATTATACTTTTTGTTTTAATATTAGATAATACTATATACTGTATAATAATGAAATATATCGAAATTAAACAGAAAATTGTTTTTATGTTTTGCGCCAATATAATTTTAACATCGAAAATTCAAAAAGTATACTTGCCACTAATCTTCAACTTAGATTAACTTGGATTCTTGATTAAAGCTTTGAGAAAATTAATTGCTAAAATTTTGAATATCAATATTCTTGTAATTTGAAACTTAGGAGAAGTGAAGTTAAAATTCATAATAAATTATTAGTTCATTGTTTCGGTTACTGAACCGACTGGAGTGATCAACACTCTCTACAGTCAAGTCACATAATATTATTTTCCGAACAATACACAAAAATAATGGAAAGCTTATAGAAGAAATGAGAAATCTTATTTATAATAATAAACATATTTAGTAGGTATCTCCTTGTAAAAATGATACTTGGATAGAAGTTATTGTATCTATATAATGTTTGTTCAGATTGGCCATTATGAGACAGAACTTTAAATGTGTTTATTATATAATTTATTACGTATTGATTATATGCGGTGATTCTAAAGAAATTTTTATAGTCATCTAGTATGGCTTCAGAAAAAAATAAAATCGGAATATAAAATAATAAATAACTTTTTATTTTTAATAGTAATTGATCGATCGATTTAATATTTGTCTTACAAATTTAACTGAATAAAGTAGTGTATATAAATGAAAAAAATTGGCTATAGTTTTTGATCAAGTTCCAACGGTGGCCCACGCTGTCCCGAGGGTGCAAAAGAAAGCGCAATAAAATTCTTTTGGTTTCATAAATGAAAACCTTAATGGATATTCGAAATTTGTAAAAATAAATTTCTGACATTTATTTTTATATTTAAAAATGAGATTCATAATATTTAAAAATAAAAAGCATAATCTTTTTTATCTCTAAAGTACACGTAAATTGGAAAACTTACAAAGAATTAATATTAATAATTTTTTAATGAAATAAAACTCTTTTTGATGTTAAGAAACTTAAATAATAAAAATACCTTTCAGTTAAAAGACTTTTTCGTAAATATTTTGTACAACCGCCTTTGTAATGGTTTCGTGTTTCTGTCAAAATAATTAACAAATAATTAAAATTGCATAACCTTTAAACATTATTAATTAATTGATTATTAAAGTGGAAGAATTATTTTTGTAAAACTAATCGTAAAAATTTGAAATTAATGATAATGAAATATGTATGTTGCGTGAGAATATAATAGGTATAATAAAATAGATTAATCCGAGTTCTTTTTACAAGCTAATGGCTGGTTTATCAATTCTGAATAAAAGTTACAGATACGAGAAAAAGGAATCTACCAATAACTACAATAATTTCATATTCTAATATTTAAAGTGGACCCCCTATTATGAAAAACAAATTAATAAATAGAAAAATATATTAATCGACGAGAACACACGAACGTGTTTATAGTATCCTAAACAATCTTAGAGCACCATCATTTGTGTTTGTTGTCCTGGCTTTTAGTATTATTAATAAATTTAAACTATACTGGCACCATGTTTCATACCGCATTCTGCGCCCTTAATAATAACAACATCGTGACCTTTGGCAATAGCTAAACTATCTATCATACTTTTTGAAATCCTAAGACTTCTTGGAGCATCACTAGTAATCACAATTCGCGGATTTTCCTTAAATATACGTGGAGCTTCGATTTCGGAAAATACACCCGAACTTTCCGGTTTGGCAATTGGCACCAAAATAAATTCCGCGCACGGTTTAGCAGCAAAGCAGTCTCTTTGAACATGATGTATGAATGATGCCTGATCTCCTGCAGTCACCACTCCGCTAGGAGCTACAGGATCTGAATTTTGATTGTGACTCCTATAAGTAAATCCCATAGCCGTCAACAGATCATCTATTACCTTTCTAACAGCGGCACGTAATTCAGCATTTCGATATCCATACACCCACGGGTTGATTACACTATTCGCTAATATTGGAAGTGCTAAGTACACTGCAGCCCACGCTGTTAAAATATTGGTGTTCATAAAGACGTCCATAAGCATACAGATCTGTAAATAGAAAAAAAAGATGTATTATGATTGGCACTCAAGTTTGAAGGATAACATATACATATTATATATATTTACACATTTTAGCCGTTCTCATCTGGAAACTTTTGTGTTAATAAGCATATAGATAATATTACAACAATTGAAGGAAAGCATCATTAAATCTTTACGCCTGATATCTCGAACAATTGTATATCTTTACGATTATCTTGTGGTAAATAGAAAGGTCAATGAACCAGAGTTGAAAATTCAGTATAGCATATAGAGGTAGTAATTTTTCAAAGTAAAACGTCAACATAAATTAAGGTAAGTTACAAAATTGCAACCCGTCATCAAGTATATGTCACGATATACACTTTTACAAATAGGTTTTCTGTTTTCCAAATTCAGTGTTAAACCTCTGTTTTAAGTGGATCGAAATATTTTTCGAAGGATAAAGTTCTTATTTACTCGTACAACAAATTATAATAAAACTAAAGACAAGATCAAGTTGACGAAGTCTGAATGGGTTCGTTAGTCTCGAAAGCAAAGCACTCCTAGTAGACACATAATACATAATAATATAGGCGTAAGTTCAATATTGTGGTTTACTTAAGTATTCAAAACTGTACGAATAACAAATTAATTTAGCCAATTACACATAAATATTTATACATAATTTTATTGTATTAGCTAAACTCTATGTGGTTTACTTTAACTTTTAAACGATTGCATGTTGTGCATTCAAAAATCTATAAGTTATCTCTATAAGATATAATTATACATATATTGTTTAACACAATACCTCAGAACCTCGTTTTGGGAAACATTGATAAAGGCAATCGATAAACATAAATACATCTTGAATTGGGTAATCGAGTAAATGAACAATATTTTGAGAACAAAAAGAGCGTAATAACAATACAATACCATTACAAATAACATGCTATCTAAAATTAAACAAATGAAGGAACAAATTAAATCCACAACAGATACAGATACTACAAATTCTACTAATTACTTATAATGATACTTTTGAAAGCAACAATTTTATTAAAAACGGTGTTAATATTAAAATGTTAGGACTAAGCGAAGAAAATAACGAATTAAGTAGCTAAATAATATAATCAGCAGTCATTAAACAGCAAGGTAGATGTTCAAGTGCTAAAGTTTATTAAAATTTCAAATTAATTCAAACTTTAACATTGTGTTTTTTAATCATATTTATGTTATAAAATATAACATAATATGTTATAAATATTATTGTATTTATTATATTTCAAAATACTTTACCGAGCAATGATAACAAAATATCCTAAGCTGCCGTAGTTGGAAAAATTATACTTTTTTTAAACTTAATTTCCATAAATATCTCCTATTATATAGAAATAAATATAATATATCTATAAATAACATTATAAACATTATAAAAATATATATTTTTTGAAATCTGATTCACGAGTGTATAATTGCTTTGTAATCCTTCTCAAACTTGAGTTACATTTTTATAAATAAATATTGAACATTACCATTTCTGTAAAATCCGCTTTCGTAATATAACTTAATACATAATAATATACTGTCTGGTATTAAATTTTAATGGAAAAATTAATAGATTTTTAGTGGTTTATTTGAGCCTAATTCTTCCATTAAATTTTAATACCAGATGCATTATTGTGCTTACAACGATGTTTAATTTTACTAGAACCTTCATTAGGAAATCGGCCCAATTTTATTTTATTATTTTTTGTGGGTGTAGATTATCTTTCGATCTAATAAATGTCAATTTAAATTGGAATATACTACTTAAGGGTTAATAAAACACCTCATTACTGAAATTAACTGTTATAATAATTGTAATATTCTTAAACACCCACTTTTACAATAAATTGTTAATACAATTTATTTTTTGTGATCATCAAATTATGCTAAATAAATCTCATATTATCAGAGCAACTCCAGTTGACATTATTTTGACATTGAAAATTATATATTACTAAATTTTAACATTTAACATTTTAAATAGAAAACATAGAAAATGTAAATATGTAAATATAGAAAAAAAATACGATCATTTTTATTTCACTATACTTTCCAGGTAATATTATTTGTCAATAAAATTTTTGTTTTCTTCTTATTTTGTTAGACTTTATTTAGGTCATATTCATGTTGTGTTACAAGAGATTATTATATGTAGCTTATACTCGTATACTCAATATATTTATATTTAATTGTCAATTAACTTATTATTGTGTTAAATACTTATTTTAGATGTCAATATTTTGTTTGTTGTTTATTTTAAGCACCTAGTTTACCTATGTATGTATATCGAGTTGCAGTTGTTACAGAATAGTTGATAGACCCCGCTATGTTCTCTTATGATCCTCTAATAGTATGTTTCTATTAACTGCTGTAATATATATTTTCTTTTTTGAATCGTTTGGCTATTCTATCGCTTATTTTACCTTGATATGTCACATATCTATTACTTATTTGTGCTATTTGCATAGTCGCCGGATAGGGGAGGGGGGCAAAGCAGGGCACTTGTCCTCCCATAGAAAATTATTGTTTCTGTTCAATTGGTAATGATTTTTTTGTTGTGTGTTTGTATCATCTATCATTATTTTCTGTTTGACCGCTTTTTTTTACTGTTTACTATTTTTTACTACTTTACTACTGTACATAATCGATTTGGTTTCCTTCTTGATTGTTGCATCCAGAGCACATTCATGTAATTTTATGTAATCTTCTATATTCCAATTTGGTACTACTAAATAAAAGCATGTCAAGTGATGCTGCTAATTATCATAATCTAATAAATAATAATTACAAGAAATACAGGTATAATTGGGTTCATTTAAACTTTTGTCCTTAACCTGTAAATTTTTATTGCAGTATAATATATTCTGAATATACTACATTATTATGTATATTCCGGTATTTCCAGTCCAGTAGAAGTGCTTCTTTTTCATATGATAATATGTCATTATTACTAACAAAGCATATTATATATGATGTTTTTTTTCAATTTCAATTTTTCACTGTATTTTATTTAACTCTGGCTTTCAAACAGTTCAGAATTTGGTCTACTTATTATAACATGAAATAGCATGTGCATTTATACACCAGTATATATTAAGTATTCCAAGTTTTATATGATTTGTTCCTAAAATAATTTGCAGAAGTTTCCCACAATTTTGAAACTTCAGTTAAAGCAAACATGAGAAAATAAGCTGATTTATTCATTTGAATATTAGGTAGAATGAAAATTAAAGTTTGGAAATTTTCAAATCATAGTTTTGTAATATTCAGATGAGTAAATTATACAATTTTTTGAGTTTCAATATTAAAAAAATATTGAAAAATTTTTAATTTTAGTTAATATACCTGAAATATTGAAAAAAATGTTATTCATATCGTTTGAGTGACAATGCCATTCTGAAAAACCTTTCTCTACTGGCACCTAACGTATGTAGTCAGGGAAATAGGCACCACAGAGGGTAGTTTGCAGGAGTCCTTGTGACCGCATACAATATAATATGTAACATCAAGGACGATACTTTGTAGAAATATCGTAATAATAGTTAGTAACATTGTATTCCTCACACCTTTTTCAGTGTAAAATATCTGCTCGTTTGTCAACTTGAACTCATCGACTTCGATTTATGAAGAAATATTTTATTTCAATCCGAGTATCGTATTCTATCAATTTGTTCACAAAATAATATTAGTTTAATTTATATTTTGATATGTTATTGTGGTTGCTATGTTTTGTATAGAGGAGATATCTACTATAAAATTAATTTTGCTGCAACGCTTTCATTTAACTTGCTTTTATACTGCAATAAGTTTAGAATAAACCTATCAAGTGATTGATAAGATGAGATAATGATGTCTTGCTGTTGCATAATAAAATAAATCGATTGGTAGAAAAGCCGAAGTATTGATTCTGTAAGGTTTATAAATATTTTCAGTTTAGATAACATTTATTAATTCATATGGTTATTGATGCCTCAATGTGGCATGGTACATGTTCATTAATCTGCATTTTGTAGTTTTAAAATATTAACAATATTATACAATGTTGTACCAGATAGCAGTAATTAAGTCTCTCGTATACACACTGAACTATTACTATTATAACACTGTTCAAGTGTCGACATTAACTTACAATAGGTAATGTATATAGATCAATACTATAGTTACCTTTTCAAAGTGACATTTTAATTAGGAAATGTACATAGATCTAATGACCGTTTATTAATAATATGGCATACTATCAGATACCATAAAAGAATTTATGGCCTTTATATGCACCTATACATTCTTTTTGCTGATAATTTATTGACTTGAATCAGTTACAATGAAAACTATTTTCATTCTTAAAAATCTTAAATGTGTGTGAAATATTGGTGTTATACGTAACCGTGAACGAAAAAAACTAAACACATATACGCACGAATACGCTTCCGTTCATGATTATAACAATGGTCTCAAAAGATTTGTACGCCGGATTCGTAGAAAATTGCAAATTCAAAATTGTTTTTTATTTGATCACGGCTAATACTTTCCTGTACTCCGTAAGTGAGAAAACAATAAAATAATTTAAATTGATGAAACAATGATTTTTGTATTATTTAATGCTATAAAAGTTAATGGAATCATGGAATATACAAAAAATAAATTATCAGAGACTATTATCAGAGCGTGTTGAAGTACTCGACTATTATTTTTGATAATGAATTAAAAATTACTTAATTAAATAATTATTACAATAATCAATTATTATTGATGTGTAACCAGTACCAGTGTGAAATCACTTTTGCTTCATAATCGAAATTTTACCAAGTAATAAATTTTCTATACATTCTGTATCGAAATATTACAGATCTTAAGAATTTCAATCGTTTGTTTAACTTGTTTAGTTTTTGAGTTTTAAATTTATATTTTCACAAGTTAATAATCCTAATTTATTGTAATAAATTTTCTGCTAGTTTTCACTTTGTTTTGATTTAATATTGTACTGGTAATCAAGTAAGATGTTGTGCACTTTAAAATTATTTAATATGTTTCTAATACTTTTTTTTACTTGCGGTTAACGTAACGCTTAACGCTTAATTTGTTTCGACTCTTCCGATTTAATATGCCTACGCAAATACACTCATGTGTGGTGCTAGTTATTTCTGTATAGTAGATATTTTGATTTTAATCTTTCCTTATTATATTTATTATTGAAATTTTTTTTATCACTTAAATTGCACTCCGAGCAAAAGACTCTTCTAAAGATACGTTAGATCTGATCCTATCAATTTATTTTCAGTTGCGATTTATTCAGACCATACATTTCTTTATTTACTACTAGTAATATTATAAGTTGAAAATCAAAAGATATATGCAAAATTTTTAATATAATCTATACTTAGACAAAAACTTATTGGAATGTGCAGGCAGAACGTTGTTGTGGGTTCGCCGTTTGAAAGTCAAGTTCGTGAGCCCGCATCCGCACGTAGATGTGGGAGCGGACCACATCCGTTCCATTTGACAGAGCCCTAAAGCGCATTATGACGTTACTTTGTAACAAATTTATTTGTTTGCTAAATTTGTACAGCACTATTTATATGGCATCCAATAAAAATGTAACTATACTTCGACTGTTTTTATGGAATGCCGGTGTTTCAATTTAATATATACAACGCCGACATTTGATTTTCCTTTGAAAATATATTAGAAAACTTTCCAGAAATATAGATGTTTTCAGGTATTTTATAGGTAATCGTTCGAATTAAATACGTATGTATATTAATAACAATATTAGTGTATTATTAATTTTCTTGCACATGCAGTAAATTATAAGTTAATCTTAAGCTTAAAGAGTTTCTATTTTACGCCTCCATTAAAGATGCTGAAGTGGTTGATTATCTACCGCGATAACTTCAAGTACCATAAACTACTTATGGTATTAACACTAAACATACCAACACTTGATACATACCTACCTATTTCTACCATGGCCGGTCAAATGACCAATTGTGGTAGATAAAGGTATACGACAGGTATTACTCAATAGAAACAAAATACAAATAAAAAATAATAATACAGTAGAATCCGCTTAATGTGATCACTTTGGGCCAAGAACATTATGTTTAGTGTTAAAAATGCCCCCACGTTTAGTGATAATGTTAGTGGCCATAACAGTCACTAGCATTTCTTGTTAATAGACATGTATAACCAATTTTTTTATATAAAAAAAATAATTAAAATAAATTTTTTCAGTAAAATCTTGGACGGTTTCCTTTGTAGTTTGTACCATTTAATAAAGTTTTAATAGGTGTTTGCTAGTGTAATTATTTGTTTTCGTTGGTAACAGTTGCTCTACAATGTTCTCAGCGATCTTATTCCCTTCATATTGTTCTTAAATTTTTCAATGTTTATAATTAACTATTGTTAGAGGTACGTTAATAAAAATTTACTTTTAAGATCATAATGATCTTTGTTTCTGCATTATTGAATAATGAATTAATGAATTTGGCATACGGAGAAGTTGAGTATAGGTACAGCTAAGTATCGGGAGTACATCAAACGGATGAAGGCTAGTTAGAATATCAGGTTGAGTATTTAAATTCATTAAATGTCCCGAAATTTCCTCTGAGTAAACTTGTATATTAAATTTGAGAGTGAGTAATATAGTTGAGCCAAGGGTCGTTATAATCTATTAAATAGAGAGAATTCTAACTAAAGACCATCGCAAAATCGTTTTATTTTATATTTATATCTTTATTTGTCAGTATGAATCAGTTTCACAGATAAAAGCACGAATAAGTTCGAAACATGTAATTCATTAAGGTTTTTTGTATATAGTAATTTTTTTCTAACTTTTGTTTTGTTGTATGGAGAGCTATATATAGCCTCTGTGGGCAACATGGGGACGTGATCTCTCTAATAAATGGTAAACAGCTCGGGACTTAACTGTTTATTACTCGCTCGTGTTGACAACAACCTCCTTGGCTCCTAGTTATGTAAATATTATTAATTATTAAGTATTCGTTTTCATCTGTCAAGTTCACGAACTCTATTTTTATATATCCAAGTAAAGATAAGAATAATTCTACTGCCTAATATCTACTACCATGCCGAAAAATGCACTTTCAACATTTACAGTTAATTTAATTCGCCCTATATAATCCTGAGTAGTGAACGTTGTATTTAAAATTGTTGCAGACTTCAGTATCTGGCAATCACTGCAATAGTTATCAAAATCAATTGTTTATTAAATGAATAAAACATATAGGTAATGGCTTTTAAGTTAAATTCGGCTATAATTAACTAAATTCAATTTAAAATAAAATGATATAACGTAATGCTAACATAATGGGTTTCGCATCGAACAACCCAAAATTAAAACTTTAAAATTGATTAATTCCGAAATGAAAAGAAAAATTGGGGTTCATCCATAGTTTAATCGCTTAATTTTAATGTCATGTTTCAAATTCTACAAGAATTTTATCGATAACTATAAAAACCTGTGGGCCAGATTTCAAAGGTTTCTTGAAACAATTAGATCAATTTTTTAATTTGATATAAAGAACACGCAAGCATGAAATTTACAAAATAAATTTAAGGAAATAATAGAATCAATTATTTCAACCTCACGATTATCAAAGACAATAACGATCACTCGTTTGACATTTTTCGTAAACTAACCGACGCGGGATCAGTTATACATATTAGTTCTGAACATCCTTTTGCTCATAAAAGTCAATAATAATTATAAACTCTTGGGCAAAACCCTATTTTTATTTTTATGGATTTGGTAAATCCTAATCCTTTTGTGCTTCGCTAAGTCTGGTTAACGGAACATTGAATAAATGCGCAAAATGAAAACTTTACAGGAAAACTTAAAAGTTTAAATAGACATTAGCATATTTGCGTTTCCGGCTTTATAATTATTTTTAAGATAGTCGTTTTGTTATTAACACAACAATGCAATGAAAATTGTTGGCAAGTGTGTCTAGTTTATTGTTAACTTTATTAGACACTGAAAACGTATATAAAATAAAAAAAACAAATATTTGCTGAAATACTACAGGTATATATAAGTAAGAATAGCGCAATTACAAAAAATACTATAATATGAATATTATAAATATAATAATATATTATTAATTTTTAACTTGTGAAATGTAATGAAATAAAAATTGAATTGAGAATTGGGGGAAAGCTCCAAAACATATTGAATTTTATTTTTGTTTAATTAACTTTTTCAGTATTTATTGCATTATATAGGAATAATTATATAAAATTTACCTTTCAGGGCAGGTTGTTTTTTAAACAAACGATTCAATTAAAAAGGTTGTATTTTATAAAACTGTTTCGGCAATAAACATTTTGGCAAAGAGAGTTACGAGCAAGATTTTAAAATGTTATAATGTTTGTGTATTTAAAAATAAATTTTACTGGTAATTGGTAAATTAATTTTGTTATGATTCTGTTCTGATCTGTATTTATTGATATTATTATTTGCTGTCAAAATCTTAAAAAGTCTAGAAATAAATCTGTGTAGAGGGCAAAGGAAAGATATTTCAGATTACCAAATTCATTGTTTTTCTACTAAATGTTTATTAAATATTGATATTGTGTTAATGTGTATTTTTTAATTACAAATCACGAGCCACGATCGCAGTTGTTATGCCACTGGTGCTTTAATCATTTTATTATCTTGGTTTGAGGATTAAAGTTTTCCAAATGCACCCATGCGTATATGAATACATCGAGATAATTTTTGCACCAATTAGGTACTATTAAATTTTGACTATTTGCATTGAGGGAAAATAAATTATTATTTTGTTTATTTTGGTAGAAGGGTACAATAATTAATTTGCCTGTTAACTACTAATAAGTTTAGTCCTTGCATCATGTGAATATGGAGTTAAACTTTTAGCGTTTAAATTTTTAAACTTATATTTATAATTTTGACCTTCTAGTTTTCATCTTTTATGTAAAAATCCATACTTGAATAAATTATTAAAATTATTATCATTTAATACATTATTTTATTACTGCCACAGATAAAAATAAGTACCTAATAATCCTAGATTTAAGGATTACAATAATTTTATCCAATCAAAACAGAAAATATCATTATTTTCATTAACCCTTTGTCATTCAATTTTACCCTTGAATTATTATGCATAGATGCATAATTGTATAGAGAGTTGCAATTATTTATGATGTAATTTTCAGTACGCGTTTGTTGCAAAAAGTTATAAAATAACGCTCATTATTAATTTAAAAGAAAAAGGATAATAATTATTTGATACTAAAGACGAATTCAAGGAAAGAGTGAACTATTTTTGGAGTGATGTCGCCAAAGCTCAAGAAAATCTGTGTGGTACAAATAAAATTATAATGTTTCAAAGTCATAATAGTACCCGGGTACAAGCGTATATGGCGCCGGCCCTATGAGGGATAAACCAGTGGGTGTGCTACACGTGTATTATTCATTTATTAATATCTAAAGAGATATTGAATAACACTAAATTAGTTTATATACTGATCGTATATTTAACTATTAAAATTGCAGTAATTACAAACTTAATTGTATGTATTTTACAAAATAATATGACCTACCTACGTAATATTTGGTCGATTTTAACTTGATTTTCTAAAATACCGTGATATCAAGTTACGCTTAAGCGATCAAGTGTGTTAAGCTTTTCGTTACAATAATTATTATGCAGGGCAAAATGGATACTAAATGTAATGAGATTAAGAATAAGTTATTTATAAAACAGATTGTTCGAAACCTAAATAATAAAGTCTTCAAACTGTTATAAACAAGCTGGTGCATAATTCATAGAATACTTCAAGATTTTTAAACGGTTTATCGTTGGAATAAATCCTTAAATTAATTCTACAAAATAATAATAATACCTAGTTATATTATCCAAACACGAATATGTATGTTTAATTTCTGTTACAATGTAACTGAAGGAAGATACTGTAATAGCAGCCGTTAGTAACTAATAAATCATACGAAATCTATTACCAATGACATGACATTACAGCAATGGATGTCGATAACTTGGTAATACAACATGATACTCGATATTTATAAAACATATTATTAATATTGAATATAAATATTTAAAACTGAATAATTATTATCTATGTAATAATATATAATATTACAGTCACTGTCAATTAAAATAGTAGGTACACTATTATGTTGGTAATGTAAATTGAACATTTTCAAGCCGTTTCTTGTCATATAAAAATCGATTTTAGAACAAAACTTTATAGACAATTTTTTTTGCAAATTTTTTTTTGTCATCTATATCTTGAAAACGGTGCGACAAAATAGAAAAATGTATATGAAAATAATAATTTCATTTTCTACATTTTTATGTAGAAAATGAAATTTACAAGAAAAAATGCCTATTCATTTTTTTATTTAGTTCCACCGTTCTCGAGATATAGGTGACAATATTTAAGTCGCTATAAAACAGAAAAGTTAAAAAAAAATGTATATAAACATAATTGAAAGCAATGAAATTTTCAACATAAAAATGTCTAAAAGATTTGCTCTAAAATCGATTTTTATGACAAAAAGCGGCTTCAAAATGTTCAATTTACATTGCCAACAGGAGTGTACGAAATTTAACTGACAGTCCCTGTATATATTATATGAATTTTAATATTCCTCAATACTAATATTATATAGTACTACTAAATGTAATTTAAATAAAATTTGAAAAAAATTTCTAAGACATCACAAGAATTTGAAAAAACACATAATCGTTTGTTTTATATATGGACAAAGATGTTGTGTCCATAAGAAAAATTTACATTCTTCCTGTTTCTGACACGCAATCCTATATTTTACATTTATCTGCAATGCTAGTGCACTCTTGCGTATTAGATACATATTATGTAGGTATTTCAATATTTAATAAAACTAAATAGAACGTTAAAATAATATAATTTTAAAATGAGGAATATATAAGTAAAAAATTATTATTTTAAAAAACATTAAAACGTCATTAATTTACGCGACTGATGAGTTAGGAGTAAGAATATTTGAAAAAGATACAAGTTAAAATAATGATTATTTATATTATGAAAAATGATCAACTGTAAATATAAAAATAAATAATAATACACGGCTTTGATTCGTCGTGGAATATGCCAACTTCTGAAATTTTTCCAATTCATTTCACGAGGTGAATTACTCTTTATCTCATCTCTTCCATATCACAATTGCACATTCTTCATCTTCTTGAGGTCATCTATTACTTCGTCTATCTATTATCTCGATTTTCCTTTATTTATCCTCTCCTTTGGTCTCCACTTTGTTATTTTTCTTATCACACTTCCCTCATCTCTTCTCATCACATGACCAATCCATCGTATTCGTTACGTCTTTATAAATTTCTCGATATATTAATGATCATTTCCCATTTCTCTCAATATTTCATGATTCATTTTTCGTCTATAAGACTACCAGTATGGTTTCAGAGAGGGAAGATCGACGATAGATGAAATCCATATCATGAAAGAAATTGCCGAGAAATCATATGAGCAGTAGTTACATCTTCTGTTTGTTGACTATTACTCTTACAATCTTTCTTTTAAATATTCTTATCCTTTTATATTCCTTATCTGTCAAGTTCATTACTTCCACCGCATATGTAACTATCGGTCTTGTTAGGTTCCTATATAACCTCATTATCGTTTTTCTTGGCACATTTTTACTTTTTGACGTCTTACTATATAATATGTAGCTCTCCATCTTTTCTGTATCCTTACTCCTATTTCTTCACTTCTTCAAATGTATGTATACAAATGTATATACAAATGTCTATTTGTATTTCTTTTTCCTGCTCATCTTGCTTTTCCTCTTTATCAAACTTTAAATATTTTTGTTTTGTTCTGGTTCTGGTAAGTCCCATTACTGCCGCCTGGTTTTAGTCTCTCAGAAGATCTTATTTTTTCCTTGTTCTAGCTATGATAACTATATCGTCAGCGTATACCAATATTTGACATTCCCTAATTACAATAGTACCCTCACATTTAACTTTTCTGATTATTATCTCCAGAACCAATATGAATAATGTTGCCGACAACATATCATTTAACTGTGGTGCTCGAGTTCTTCATTGTCATTTTTACTAGATTTATTCGTTTTATTGGCTACACCATTTCTCTCAATGAATCAAATAATCTCCATCTTCTCCATCTCCATCCAATCTACATCTCCAGAAGATGTAACTACTGCTCATATGATTTCTCGGCAATTTCTTTCATGATATGGATTTTGTAAAGAATTGGGGTTTCTTTTGTTCAACAATGTCAACGGACGATTTGTATTTATACTTCTTGAAAATTGCAATTTTCATTAATAACTCAAGAACAATGAACAATATATATTCGTAAATAAAAGTGAAAGACATATAATAACTAAACGTTGATTATCAATAAATTTACAAGTCTCGCTCCCTCTTCAACCCCATACGAATAAGTTGGTGGGACGAGCGCACTATTTTCTTGGAGGGATTCCTAACAGATTTCATCTATCGTCGATCTTCCCTCTCTGAAACCATACTGGTAGTCTCCATTCGTACGCTCTTTGCTGCTCTTAATCTCTTGTGAATAATCGTTGAGATTATCTCGTACATTACTGGCATTTCCCTTCATGTTCATGAACATCATGCGATGTTCTAAAGCGTAAAAAGGTTTCGTTGTATAAAAAAACTTAAATAGTTACCTTTTGAACACCCATCACTTGTTGTAAAGCTTGCGATTCTTTTAATTATTTTTATGTTGAAAAATTAAGCAAGTTATTCAAATCAAATGAAATTTAATCAGTTATAAAACGAAATTTCAAAATGTTACAGAAAGGCACAGTTTGATCAAGTTGTAATTTATAAATTTTATAATGGTTAACTGAGATGTTTTTAATCTTAAGCCGCATGACATCGGCTCACCAAATAAAACAAATACACCGAATCTGGAATTTTCATCTCATTTATCGAGTAATTGTTTCAACTTCTAGATAAAGTTCCAAATTTTATGGCAAAAATATACAAGTTTAAAATAATCAATTTTATCGTAGTTTCACTGATCGTAAAATTAATCGTTTTGCGTTTTAAAAGTTCTCACCCTATTTGTTTTTGAAGTCTTCTTAAAATTATGTTGCTTGTTTCTTTATTTCTTGGTTTCTTAATTTTCTTTTTATGTTTTCACCTGCTGTGGTGAATAAATTTAGTATTCTTCTTCTTCTTATCAATTTGCACAAAACACTCTTACTCTGAGTTTGTAATCTCAGGTAAGTACATTATAATTATAGAATTTATCAATTTTATTTAAATTTTTAATTTTATTTATCAATCTTAATTAAATCTTAATATTATTTAAATTTGTGACTCTGGGCTATAAATTTCGATACTTCTCGAAACAACGGCCTTGCCCAGAATGAATTAGTACTTTTAAAATATTTCTCCCTCCTTCATTTTGCTAGTTAGCAAATTTTCAACGTTTGAACTTGTAGTGGTGGAATTTGTAGATTCGGCGCACTATTTAATTTTATTCACGCATTCACTTTTATTTTTAAAAATATACCAGATTAAAATAATTATCAAATTTGAGTGCCAATCGGTTTCTTTGATAAATCTGGCGTTTATCTTTTCATTTAAAGATCGTGGACCAAAAACATCTTTTTATTTATTAAAATGCTTAAAAAATTGTAATACAAGCTCTCAAATGTGCCTTCCTTTTTATAAAATCAAAAATATGTGAAACCGAATTAATTATCATCATAAAAATCAATTAAAGAATGAACTCAAGTCCTTACAACAAAATTAAATTATAAAGGTTTTAACTTAATTCCTGTTTTAATGATAATCATAATTAAGAGGTCTGTGTTAAATTGAAACATGACAATATATTGGGACTATTAAGTAATGGGACGAACTAAGTAATAGTTCGCATATCCTCATATATAGTACCTTCTTTCCCGCATTCCTGATAATTTCTCCGCATACATCGTCTTCTGCCGCTTTTTCATTTATGATATTATTTAAAATTGTTTTCACTTCGTTGAACGTCGGTTCCTGAATATTCTCATCTTCATTGCTATTATCCTCATCTTCAATTTCTTTTGTTTTCGCTACTGATCAGAGTTCTAAAATATTCTCTCCATTATATCTCCATTCTCGTTATCATTATTTGGTAATCTTCCGTTTACATCTCTCATATTATGCCCAATTTTAACATTCATCATTACGAAACGGGTAGTGGTCAAGGTCCACTTTTGCACTGAAGCTCTAGGCTTATTGTACCCCGTTTTCCCATTGAGTTGTTAAGGGAAGTTATAAGTATTTCGATCCACAGCTTGATGTTTACCAGAGGGCTGAGCTAAGAAATTCTGCAGAGTCCGGGGTTTGAACCCAGAATCTCCGCTCATAACATCAACTAGCGATCACATCAAGCCACCGCTGTGGTCAATTTTAACATTGCTTCTTATCTTTTGCTATTTAATGCCATAATTTCTAAATGTTATTTCCTTCACTATAATTTTCGATGTCATTCATGAGATAATTCCACCATTTGTTTTTCTTTTCCTTGTACTTCGTTTTTGCTTCTCTTCTTTTTTCTTTATATACTCCTTATCTTCTTCTTGTCTTGTCTGTATCCATTTTCCCCTTGCCTTTCTTTTATTCCTAACAGTTCTCTCGCATTCTTCATCGAACCATCTTTTGCTTTCATACCTGCCCCTGATTCCCACTGTTTCTTCTGCACATGTTGTCGTAGTCAATTTTATGTTCTCCCACTCCCTATTCATATCCTCTTGTCTCTGTTTTGCATTGATTTCCTCATTTGCATTCTCCTTATATTCTTTTTTAATGCTGTGGGTATTAAACTTTTCTATATTTAGCCTTTTTATTTTTTTCTTGTGCTCCCAAACTGAATTTATTTTCTGTTTTACCTTTGCAATTAACAGCTTTACTTTTGTTATTTGACACACATACATGGTTTATGTGATTTATTTTTTGATCAGTCGTTCCGTGTATCATCCATGTTATTTTGTGTTGGATACTATTAGATTCAAGACTGCTGCTAGGTTATGTATCCTTTGTCCATTATCATTGGTTCTCCCGTCTCCCGTGTAGTAATACTATATATTTCGTCACAACATCTCTCAGGTACTCTTCTTTGCCCACCAGCGTATTGAAATCTCCTACAAAGATTAGCTTAATATCATGTTCGGTATGTCATCTGTCAATTTTTCTACTTCGTTATAGAATTGATCTTTTTCATAATCGCTCTTTTCATCTGTTGATGCAACACGTTTATAATACTAATGTTTATTTTCCTATTCTTTAATTTTATATAGACTATAGGGTCTTTTCACATTTTTTAAAAAGTATGCAGGAAGGTAGGTAAGTGACCATATAAGCAAAGTAACAGTAAAAAATTTTTTTTGAAAGTCTCACGTCTGAGTAATTTTGTAATGAAATTTAAAATCAGCTATTTACCGCGTAAACGCTATGTTGCTATGGTAATATAAATTGTTCGTAATATAAAAATCAACATTGTATAATATAGGTATCGAATATTTGGGATCAGTTTTCATTCGTATTTCTTGTATTTGTGTATGATTATACTGATTATTTTGTTTTATACATTTATGTTCGAGTTTTATTAAGTAGACAAAAATGCCTTGAATACAAAATAAGTCGTGTTTTGTGCCACATTGTAAAAGTACGACTGCAAATACACCTGATAAAATATTTATCACTGTGCCACCTAAACTTTATCGTAAAAGAAAATGGTCTAAAGCAGTCAGACGAGATGCACCAAAGTCAAAAACAGTACTTATATTTCTGCTGTCCATATTGATGAACCAAGCATCAGCGCTGTCGTAAATGAATCTGAAATTACTATCTTGGGAGATATGACAATAACAAATTTTCCAGTCTTGGCCACTACAGTAGTACCACCTCAAACTAGAAGTATTGCAGTACAAGTAAAACCGTCATTTTATAGTAATCGTGTAATATTAAAAGTAATATGGAACATATTGTTACTTCTCCTCATAAATCTGTATTGAAGCAAGACTCGAGTACTTCTCCAATCAAATACTTTCTCTCTAAGAGTTTATCGTTTTTCCAATCGAGTGGAAGTAGCGATAAAAATCTGTAGAATCTAGTTCTTTGGTTGTAAGCACAACAACTGACAGTGATTTTAATGAAATAGAATTTCTACAAGACAAAAAAGTTGAACAATTGGAAATGTTGAAGAGTACTTGTTTGTTAATAAAAACAGACCAAAGACTTATACAGGTATCCCGGATCATTGATCTCCATAATTACATATACGTATTATCAATTTTCTCAATGAAAAATCGAAAATGAGTAAGGATAATAATTTTATGTTAACTTTTTTGATAAACTCCATCACGGATAAAAATATTAACTGATGGTAAATTATTTGATGATGCTTTCACAAACCCTTCTGACAGCATCCTTAGTTAAAAACACACCAAAACAGTAAGTTAATTAGGAACTTTCCAAAAAACCAAACACAATACGCTGTTTACACATTGTAAAATATGGAAAAACAATATTTTTGGAGAACTTTGACGTCACGAATGACTTGATCAATCAGGACCGTTTTGATTCTCATTTGAAATGGATCATTTTAATGCATCTTTAAAAGCCATATTAAGTGTTAAATAGTAAAATATACAAATTTTTATATAAATATGTCAATATAGTTACTTTTATTTATATAATAACCTCTTCAGGCCCAGCAACATTTTTTGAAAAACATTTTAATTTTTTTTACGTGCCTATTATATAAATGCCTTAATATCCCACAGAAAAATATGGGAAAAATTCCAAAGTAAATTTTTGTCCCCTGTGGGGGACACTGGGCCCGAAGAGGATAAAGCACAAATTTATTAAATATGAATTTAGTGAAAGCACCCTGTTTTGAATTGCATTAAGTTGTTTCTCAATTTCTTATCAATATATAATATCCCACTCCGTTTCTTCCCTGTCTTTCTGCACCTGAGTACAGGAATAAATAATTCCTTGTTTCAATATCTCCCTTACCTCCCCATCTTGTTTCCTTTACTGCACCTATCTCAATTTTGTATCTTAGTAGTCATTTTCAATTTCATAAATTCTATCCACCCTTAACAAAGTTCTCATATTCCAAGTCCCAATATATATTGTTTTTTCTTCTTCTTTTTCCTTCTCTTTATAGTTCCCTTGTCATACTGTTCCATATCAGTTTTTCGAACCACCGTATCTCATGATGCTTTTCCATTTCCATGTTCGATTCCATAGTTCCGTCTTTTGGCCTATGACCACCCTCTGTAACTGCTTCTAGCTATCTCCTTCTCTTTTATTCCATTAAATTGAATTTCCCATCTATTACTGATTCTAGGAACTATTGTTTCTAATTTGCCAGGTCCTACTTTGGAAGTGATAACCATTTTTGTCCTCTTTCTTTAAAAGCAACCTTCGTATCCCTCATTTCTTCCTTAATATCAGTCGTATTTTTATTCATCTCTATCATTATAGCTTGTAGCATTTCTTTGATTTCGCTCGAATCCATGTTGGCAGTTTTTGCTGTTTTCCTTTCAATGTCTGCTTTTTTTGTTTACGAGTTCTTATTGTTTTCTTGTTTGTTCCGAATATCAAATCTTCAATTCCCTCTATTTTCTTTTCGTCTTTCTCTCTTGATATCTTTTTTGGTTCTTCACTCATATGAGCCGTTGATTTTTAACTCTCATCGACTTTTGTCTTTTCACTACTCTGATTTTTGTCTAATGTAATGTATACCTTCTATGCATTTTCGCGTATAGCACTCGCATCCGATTCAACACCTCGGAGACGGTCGTATTTTCTAACCTCGCTTTTAAGATAAGTTATTCTCACCTGCTGCTGATGTTGTTCATCACTTTCTGCTGTTGTTTCCAAGTTTCCTCATTTTTTGAGGATTTTTTTCTCGAAAAAATATCACTCAATTTTCCGGTTAACTCGGAGTCGTAAACTACTGGTTTATCGCACACCCATCCCAATTATCAAATGTTGAAAATTAATAATGTAAATATAAAATTTAAAAAAGGATAGTAATGTGATATAAGGATAATTAATTCCTAGATGTGTTGAACTGCCCATTAAGTTTGTATTATAATTATTATAATAATACATCGTGTATACATGAATGTTATATTTTTATGATGAATACTGTTAATTTAATTTTATTCTTTATGTTATACTTTTTATTTAAACTCATTGAATTTCATTATTTACTTGAGAGTTCTTGACATATTGCTATTTGATATTATATTAAAATATTGCAAGAATCGTAAATTGCTAGAAATGTAGTTGACCAACTTCGCAATGAATGAATTATCTATATAGGAAATTAATAAAAACTTAAATAGAACAACAACTAAATAAAAGAACAGTTTCTTATAAATATAATTGGAATATTAAAGCAGCATACAAATATAAAAATAAAGAACACGATTATTAATGAGAACTAAATTAAAAATTTGAGCTGTAATTTTCATTTAATTAACATTATTAGGAATTGTTACAAATATTACGTTACAAATGTGTTATGAACGTAAATACCACTAACAGAGAAAGACAATACCCAAAAAGTATAAATAACTGCAAATATAAATACATTGTAGGTGCATAAATAAATGAAAATAGGTATACATTGGAAATCAATAATAAAATTATTATAAACACTGTACTTGAAAACAACAAAAATAGATATAATTCTGAATGTTATGTTCATATTTGTACGACCACTTAACCCTTCGGAGATCGGAGGTCGCGGTCCATCTGACAGATAGTACATAAGGAAATGTTTATTGCTATTTTATTGTACATACACAATACACAGTCCGATGGCCCTCGCTAGCTATTCATGTTTATGTTAGCTATTAGAAGATAATATATAATAATATGCAATTAGTTTGTTCACAACATGTGAAGTAAGATTTCAAAATATTTTTGTAAGTGTTGTGAAAAATATTTATGTCTTGAACATAAAAATTTTATTTTCTATTTTTTGCCAAAACTATTACAAAATTGATTTAAATGTATCGATGCATTATTTGGTTTCTGTAACAATTTTGATTACTTCTTATCGGAATAGATTGTAACTGGAAACAGATAAACAATCATATATTACAGTTTCAAGTTTTTTCCAGTTTCAGCACACAGAAGTATTGAATATAACTCAGTGTTCGTTTTAGGACCACGACTTCCAAAGGGTTAACAGCACTTAAAATAATCCATTAATTTACCATGGCCTATATGTACTTTGGCCACAAGTTACGTGGCAAGTCCAATCATGGAAGCTTGAAGTTGGGTCAGCTATTGAGATACAATTTCCAGATGTTCAGACGCTCGTCCACTCAATCACATCGAATGGGTTTTCCAAGCTTTGAAAAACTCACTTTGTAAGCCTTTAGTGGTGCCCTAGTGCACTCTAGAAAACAATTAGAGGCTTGTCGGTAAGATTTTCCTTATTGGAAAATTTCAACCTTTTTATTTCGAAAGATATCTTCGATACAAAAAAAACACTTGTAATCACATAAAACAAAACTATTAATTACCCGTTAGCTGGAATTTGCTTGCGGGTGATAGTTTGTTAAATAATTGATATTAATATTATAATTTTCTATCAATTACACTCAGTTATTAACAATGATCAAATTTAAAACACCAAACTTCAAAAAAGACATTATTCTTCTGAGTCTGATATACCTCCCACCTCAACAGATTCTTTGACGTCATTTTTTTAAGGCTTTATTTGGGTTTTTCAAGGAAAAACGGCCAAAAAATATTTTTATTATGGTCGGGATCGAACTAGGCATCTATCTAGGAACCTCAGTGGCAAATTCTCTGCCAAATAAAGCACAGGTTTAATGTCGATTATTAAATGGCATAGGTCATGTTTTTCTGACGTTAGAAGAAAATAATATAAAAGAGATAAATGACGAAGTACACCCAATACATTCAAACTTTTACGATAATAATAATTTATGTTTGTATAAAATAATAATATCAAATTCTCCTAAAACTACGTATTAAAAATTAAATTAATTTATAAACCATATCGCAATGTTGGTATTTACTTTGTAATTATTTGTTTACATTTGTAGTCAAAATACACATTTAATATGGTTCCATATTAGCTTTGTTATTAATTAATTTCATATAATTACGTATACGCATTTGAATTTTTGTTGTGTGGTCTAAATTGGTATTTTCAATATAGAAAATAAGGTAGACTGAAACTATTGTAAGAAATCGTAAGAAAAATTTGTAATTAAAATAGTTTAAACTTTTAGTTGTTCGAGATAATAAAACTGCATAAAAACAATGCAAATACTTTTAAAACATTTAATTTTCTCACCTGAAATGGCACCCAAAGAGCAATAAAGAGTCCTGCTGTAATTGCAAGTGCAAGACCGTATCGTGGTGGTCCTGCAGCCGTAGCAGAATAATGAAGGGAATGACGTACTTCGGATATTGCTCGGGCATGTCCTCTGGCCACAAAGTAAACGTATCCGTAGCAAGCTAAAAGTACCAAAGCGCTAGGACCGTACACTGCACAGAACATAAATAACTGAACAGGTCTGGCAACCAATCCTCCAAAAGAGCAATCCCCGTTGCTGAAACAAAATAATAAATTTTATAATAAGTTTATAATACTACCTACATATATATTTTATAGTTTAATCAATAGTATTAAATTTGTTCGGCAAGGCAACTAGGAATGTTACTTTACGTTTTATGAAGTCCTAGGCTGCTAATAATAATAGTAGTACCTACGGTAAACTTTATAATATTTTTATTATAAAATTATATTGTATATGGCAAAAAACTTATTATCCTTTTTCACTTCTAACACTATAATTTTATCAGAAACAGTAAATTAGTTTTTATCTAGTATGGTTTATTGCCTATATAAATTGTGATATTTCACATTTTACTAGCAGTAGTAATAATTTATCTTCTCATGATTTTTTGATAAATAAGAGATATTGTTTGAAATTAAAAATTTTCTAATTAACCTATGATATTCAGTACTCTTATAAATTTATTTTACTTTATTCCTTAGGGTTCTAACCTACTTCAAAGCTGCCTTTTCGTGACCTATTTTTTCAGCATTATTCCATACTAATTCAATTATATTAATAATTATTATTGTTCAAAATACTCGTGCAATAAAAAGTACATAATAAAATTTCTCGTATTAAAGATTTCCTCCGCTATTGATTATTGTCAAAAATAGCAACGTATTACTCTGTAAAAAGTGTTTTTTTACTTAACCTACATACATGTAACAATTTTATATTCAAAGTAGACAACAAATTTTAAAGTACTTACTAGGCCAATTTAAAGTTTGCTAAGCTAGTGTAGCTTATATTAAAATAAAAGCCTCCTTAAAAAGCAATGTTTTACTTGATAACATTAAAATATTATGTTAGGAATTAAAATTAAATTTGCTTCTCTTTTACTTATAACAAAAATTACATAAGGTAAAAACTTTTGAATATTAAATTTAAAAATGTATACGTAAGGTAATCATCCAGCACGTTTCCGTGATGTTTTACTGCGGGATCAACTTTATTAATAAATAACAAGCATTACGTTATATTAAAAGAGAGAGTTTAAAAATTATTTTTCTATTCATATTTTTAAAATCATAAATATGTTTGAAGTATGTACAGAAAAATTATATTGTTTTAATCCCTTTTAAATTTAAAATTTCCTTATAAAAAATTATGATATAGTAAAATTCAAAGCCGTTCCAAATAATATTATTTGAACTGTCTAAAACAGTAGCTTATATGCTGTACAATTTGTTTATTCTAGATTACAATTCGTATATTCCAAAATAATAACATAATACATTTAAGATTTATTTGTTTATTGCTTTTATAATCTTATTGCAACATAGCTTAAGATGAAAAACTTGATTAGGTGATAATCCTAATTCGTTAGGATACGACTTGTGTCAATAAAAATATAAGGAGGTAGGAATGGATTGTACCCATGAGTTCCGCGAAGCAGTTTGAAAACCACTGCCTTTAATTATAAGATATTTGTAAAGTGGCTCATTGTAATCTGACTTAAATTTTCAAATTACAATAATGTAATTCGATAGTTACCTAAAGTAATTTCTATGAGTTTTGAATTTATGGAAATAGTTGTTTCTAAACTTTGAGAAGAGAACGATAGATACCATATGAAACACAACTCAATGGTCACAGTCGATGTTACATATTATGTGTGAAGTCTAGACTCTAAAATGCATTGAACAAGAATGCTATTCATCTAAAATGACATCTTGCCCGTAAAAATAACTTATTGCGTTCATTTTTATTTCATTAAAAATAATGAATTTACTTTAAGCCAATATGAGCAAATTTTACTGATAAAGTAATAACTCCAGAGATGTTATTGAAATACTTGGGTCTACCTAAATGATCGGTTACCTAGGGTTAACAATGAAACAGTGTTTCTTAATTAAGTAGAACCTGGAAGAAAATTTATAGTCTAAAGGTCTTCCAAAGAAAAGGAAATTAAAGAATATAAATAGAAGTTTGTCTTGATAGAATATAACTTCACTTGACTGCCACACAGATTTTACTTATTAGTTATTTTTTTACTGCGGTGTGTGTTTTGGTTTTTAAAATAAAAAAATCGACTTATTTTCAAAGTTATTACATTTTCAATTTAAAGATATAAATTTCACAAGAAAAACATTTGATAAACACACAATAAGAAACAATTGTTCTTTTATAAAAACTTAAAATTTTAAAAAATATGTATTTTAAATGTATCTTTCTTTCTACTATACCTTAAAATGTTTTAAAAAGATCCTTTGGGAGTTTCAATAATCAATTATTGTCCTTGTTAAAGAACAGTATAATTAGATATTCCTTATATTCGCAATTACGTTAAGAAGAATATGTATTGCGGGCTTTCATTTTATAAATCAATTTTATAATTTTTTTTTTTTCTATTTTTTTCTATAGACGTCATAGACAGACAATGCAATAAGTTATACACAAATACTGAACTATGTAGCTATACAGATTGAATTAAGCTATAGTTATTGTGAATATTTGTTTCCTTTCTTATCTTTTGTAAAAGATGAATTTTTTACTCTCTTAGAAAAGATTTTAATTCTTTTAAAAATAACATTATACGTTATATTTTTAAAAACTTTTCTAATATTTTAACAAAGACATGCTTGAAAAATATAGATATTATAAAATACACAAAATGTAAGCATTCATTAAATACATAACAAATTTACAATCACGGAATATAATTTTAAATAAGTACATCTTACTTAGCTTTTTAAAGCTTTCGGGAAATATAAAAACATTAAAATCTGAACTATAGCGCTGCGCTGGTTGATAATGATAATTGTACATTATTTAAGTACAGATTAATAGTATATTATACACTTAGGTTGAGAAGTGAGCCATTATTTACCGAGCACGTTTATATCCGGAGGCGCGTAGCGCCGAAGGATATAATGTGTCCCACCCGCCGTCCCAAAGAACTTATCGTTATTATATTTCCCCCACTTCAAATTATTTCCCCACTCCTATTATTTAAATACAGTTTAAATAAAAACAATGTTTTTTATTGGGTTTTCACCGATGAGAATATTATGTTGATTATTCCATATCCTTTTCTAGTAGCTAACTTTAATCGGTATGTTTTCAATGAATTTACGCTGGAAGAAGGGGTTGGGGCGCCTAGAGGCGAGCGATAGCTCGCCTTAATGCTGCTCCGTACCCTTCTTACAAGCGAAATTTCACCAGATTCGAATCCACCGTCCCGATTTTCCACCCTTTCGATTTTTACTCCCTTCGGAGTTCTGTTGCGCTTGGGGGATGTTATTAATTATTTTAGTGGTAGTCAAAACGGCTCGAAGCGCCGTGAAGCGACCGGAGGGAGCCGAGCGTGTGCGTAGAGTCGGTTTTGACCGCCACAAACACGGCAAGAGTAGGATCCACCTTGACATGGGTCTGTACGTAGGTTATGGTTAGGATTGTGATATTTTTCTAACAATGTGGGGGAATAATAATGTAAGGTTATTAGCTGAAATATTTTGATTTGTCAAGAACGGAGCTAGATATCGAAAAACCGAGCAAAAAATTGCCCCCCCTCGTGTAGTGCCCTCCCCCGGTGAATTTTCGATGAGATCACATATGCAAAAATTCAGATCGATCGCGCGCGGATAGTAATGGTAAGTTATTTAATGAAATATTTTCAAATGCGAATAACTCGAAAACGGCGCAAGATATCGAAAAACGGAGCAAAAAATTACCCCCCCTCGCTCAACAGGCACCCCCTGTGAATTTTCCATGAGAACACATATGCAAAAATTCAGATCGATTGCTCGCGGATAGTAATGTTAGGTTATTAAATGAAATATTTTTAAATGCGAATAACTCGAAAACGGCGCTAGATATCGAAAAACGGAGCAAAAAATTACCCCCCCTCGCTCAACAGGCACCCCCGGTGAATTTTCGATGAGAACATACATATGCAAAAATTCAGATCGATTGCCCATGGAATCTCGTTACCCTTCGTGACGCGCCATTTCTTTTACCACCCTCCCCATCTGCCCCTTAAGGGTTTCCGAAACAAAATTTTATGCTTTTACGGCTAAGTGGACCCCCCCTCCCCTACACATTTAAAAATCGGGGTTGTACACCTAAACTAATCATTCCATTTTATTATTTACCTAGGTATTTTTTTGCTATCGTTATTTACCTAGGGTGAGAAATTTTACTTCTCATTAGAGAAATGGGGTAGATAATGGTGATTTCTCATGTTAGTGGTAAAAAAAATTACTTATTAATCGCGAGCCTGGATTGTATGTGACGAGCCGATTAGCCGAGTGACATTGTATTATTCACCCGAGCGATTAATAAGCAATTTATGCTCAAGTCATCTGCACATATACAATTGATCAAGTTAAATGAAATTGAATAAAAATTATTACAAGAAAAAGTTAAAATTAAAATATATCAAAAAGTGTATTTGCATAGGCATATAGCATTATTTATTAGAAACACATAAAAATACTTCCAACATTATTACATTTACTATATAATAATAGCATATACTATAATAGACTAGCTCTGACGCTCGGAGGTATAGGCCATGAAAATCAACAGTTTGTTGTACTATTATAGCCCTAGATTGTATTTTATTCTGTACTACCACTTCATTATCTTCCGGTACCCAAAAGTTTAAAATCTTCTTCAGTTTCCCTACGTTAACTATAATATTCTAAAGCTAATTACGGCATTTACTATCGTACCTTTGTGGCGTAGCGTAGGTAAGATAGAATTACTCGGTCAACAAACTTAATTTAAACAAAGTATGTACTTTCCAGTACATTAATATATTGTTTTAATTTTTCTCTTTCGTGTAGTTAATCGCGACGTATTTAAGTGGTTAATGCCCGGTTTCATAAAATTTGTTATTATCCTAGATTACGAGAAACGCCGATTATATTTAAGCGGCTGTTTGGGTTACATAAATGATTTTTTTTGGAGGTTTACAAAATCCTTACATATAATCCCAACTTCATTCACACGACGAATTTTTACGTAAATACGACATAAATCAAGTGAGACAAGAATAATAATTAATTAATAATTAGGTAGGTATCAAGTATGTTCGAATAAATACAAGTTTATTGACATTAGCAATAACAAAATTGGTGAAATTACGACAATCACATAAGTTCAACAATAAAAAAATAATTACTATCAAAGAAAAGTAAGTAAATTTTTAATATTTTGTGTATTGCAGGATTCAGTTCTAAAATACTTATTTTTCTTCAACTTAGTTTTTTATTAGAAATCATTATTTATAGGAAACATGACTTCAATAGCAACCCGAAATAAGTCAAAAAATTTTACGGAAAAGGAAAAATTGCAATTAATTGCAATTGTGGAGAAGTAATGAAATTAATAATGCTCCTTTAGAATACTAACTTATTTATAATATTTATTTTTATGTTTATCTAGATATAAAAATATAATTGAAAATAAATTTACCGATGGCACCACGACCAAAGCCAAAAGTACAGCCTGGAAAGCTATTACCGAGGATTTCAATTTGAATTCCGAATCTGGAATTCGAATTGAATCCCAAATAAAGGCGTTATATAAGAATATTAAAGCAAAATTTCGTAAAAATATAGCCACAGATAATGTAAGTATCTACTATTAAATTATTAATTTATTTTTAAAGTTCTTATTTTTTACATTTCAGCAAATTAATTACATCAATATTTTGAAGACGCAAAAGGCGGATGATAAGGTGAACTGATTTATTTATTATTATAATAATATAAATCCTATGAGTTGTATTATTCCTCTTATAAATAATATGTACTACACAACTTCTTATCTCAGTTATCGTATTAGCAAAATACGTTATGCTACATTACATAATAATTTTAATAACAAAATGCCTTTAGAAAGAATTATTTAAAACTGGCGGAGGAAGGTATGTGCCACAGTTGTCTGAACACGGAGCCCAACAGTTAGCGGTATTTGGAGACCAACTGCAGCCGTTACCAAATCTGTATGACGACGGAGCTGTGTACCACGGTAAAGATCTTCTCAAACAAAACTAGTGGTTTTCTTTTTTCTTTTTTTTCCAATCAGGTCATGTACCCTAGTACTATTAGAAAATATTTAATAATTCACATTACAGGAAATATAGAAGCAATACTTTAATACTGACGAAATCCAGCCACCCACTGAATTTTTGGATTTGGTTGAGGAAATTTTTCCGGAAATTTCTCTTTCTGCTGGTGATGCGTCAGCAAGCAGTGTCAATCCACGAAGAACACGCAGAAAAGTAGTAAAAGAGAAAAAGCTCACAACAGAACAAATCAAAAGGCGCTACTTCTTGAAAAAGCTTGAGTTGGCAAAATATCAACTAAAAGCTGCAAAAATGCAAAATGTCATTGACATGAAAATTAAACGAGAACAATTAAAAAAGTTGATAGGTTTGCCAGAAGTACTGTAATTTTAGTTTAAATGTAATATTATTAGTATAATTTAGTTTAGTTTTTATTTTTTTGTTATTTAAATATTAATTCATCTATTAAAACATTATTTACATCATATTCCAGTGTTTTACTTTTTCTGAAATTGGAAAAATAATTAATTATTACACTACTGCAAAGGTAGTTGCTGTTAATAGTTCTCTCGCAAGGGTATTATTGGTATTATTATTTAATGCGTTTGGCAACTCCACTGGCTGTATGTCCAATGCTACATCAATATTTGGTTGGACTGGCGCCTCATCCTGCATTTCCAGAGCAATATTGTGTAATACAAAACAAGCCACAATTACAACTAGCGAGTTTTCTACCTTATTCCTTAAGCCTATGGACAAACACGGAAATCTTCGCTTTACCACGCCAAAGCAACGTTCGATGGTGTTTCTAGTCGATATGTGTGCTAGATTGTATTCAGCCTGACTAGGAGTTTGGGGGTTTAAATATGGGGTTAACAAAAAGTTTTTGCAGGGGTAACCGTTATCGCCTAATAGGTAGGAATTTTTGTACATGTTATTTACAAATTCAGCATGTATAGCGGAATCGTTAAAAATGGTACTATCGTGTACCGATCCAGGCCAGCGAGCGACAATGTTCATTACCTTAAGGTGTGCATCACAAACGACTTGCACATTAATAGAAAAGTATCCTTTTCTATTCCTGTACAATTCGCTTGTTGCACCACCGGGAGACTGTACTTTAACATGGCTACAGTCTATAGCTCCAATCACTCCTGGAAATCTCTTAATTCTAAAGAAATCACGCTTGCAGTCGTCAAGTTCTTCTTCTGTGTTTGGCATTTTTACATATTGGTCTTTCAGCATTGCCAATTGTACAGAAACACGTTTTATGATTCTGCATACTGTTGCTTTACTAACATTAATGGTATCGCCAACTAATGTTTGATGTGCGCCGGTAGCATAGAACCTCAATGTAATCAGAACCTGATTCTGCGCACAAATTGATTTATTTCGCCGTGTTTTAGGTTCCAAGATGGCACCAAATCGATGTAATAAGGACATCACCTAAAATTTATGCATTAAAATTTGTTTATTTTTAACTTTTCAATTTATTTTAGCATTACCGTTTCCTTGTTTAAACGGAATCTAATTTTAAAATCGATATCGTCATAAATTTGAAAAGGATTGTTTCTATCTCGAAAAATTCTAGGTCGTCGATAACTTTGAAGATGATCTTCGACTTCTTCATAATCTAATTCAGATAACGAGGAAATATCTGACATCTTGTAGGTAATCACTTTTTTGCTTTTTATTTTTCTTCGACTTTTTGATTTGACTTTGACAGAACAAAAGTCATTTTTTAAGCTGGACACGCCCACCGCTTAGATTATATTTAAGTGTGGATAATGTTTTTCTCGCGTTTCACAAAAAAATGTTTGCAAAGGATTTCGAAAGCTGCGGTTTAAATAATATAGCTGATTTACACCAAAACTTTTTACGTAAATTTACTACAAAATTGAGCAAAAAGAAGAAAATGAATTTAAAAACTGATTAATTGTAATAAAATAGTGGAAATATATAGCTAGTACATTGATAATATCTATTCTATAATATTATAGAGTACGAGTACGAACCCAGTCGGACACGAATTTGGCCAAAAAAATATGTAACAGAATTTTTATTTTTTGGATAAATATTTATTATAAACTAACGTTTCAAAATATTTCTGCATCCTTTTAAGTATCTGGTGGTTCGTCACAGGTTCCATCCACGAAACCCTCAAGGTTCTTTGGTATAGCCAAGTATTATCACAAATAACGTGCTTATTGATTTTATATACATATATCACAGTTTATACTTATTTTAATACGATGGCTAATATGTTAATGATTAATTCTTTCATGTTTCTTATTTTTGTCGGTAATCGTATCAGTATTTATAATTGAAATGGTAGTAAGAAAATTCTAGAGAATCCAAGTCAAAATATTCGCATAGTGTTTTAAACATCAATCATGCCAAATTATCATCATACCGGACAGGGGTGAGTTCCACCGATGGTCAGTTTTTAGTTCTTTTTTTTTGCTAAGCTGCCGAGGGTAAACATGTAAGTTCCACCGTTGGTAACTTAAAGTATTACTGGATTGTAGTTTGTAGTTCTCACAAATGGTGTATTTTAGAGTGCCGAGATTTGCAATAGTAAACTCACTAAAAAATATCGTCACTTCTGCCGCAATACCTCCAATCATCAGCACACCAAATTTTATCTGAATCGGTTATACATTCTCGGAGATATGATGACATTTTCATTTTTTTTATTAATTTTATTGTGGTAGCCCTGGCAAAGATTTCTCTGTCAAAACCTTATTTTCACCACTAGAGCCTACAAGACACACGTCCAAAAAGTTTGAATGCCATCGACATAGACCTTATTTTCACTTTTCTACCGTAAACTCTACTATTATACCAAATTTGGTCCTGATTGGTTGGATGGTTCAGGAATAAATCGAGGGACAAAATCTGGCGACCGACCGACCGCGCGACCGACAGACCGACACAGAAATTTATTTTTTATTTTTTGCAGATCTTTACGTTTCTGGACACGGTGATCTCAAAAATGTAAAAAAAAATTGAAATTTTTTTTCGATTACCATACCTCCAATTTTTTTGATTGATTGGAGGTAAAAATCCCCCTAGGGTTACCGAACTCAAAAATTGCCGAACTCGAAACTTGGGATCCGAGATTTGACAATGGCAAGGAAGTTTAAACTTTGCTCTTTCAAAATATTTAATGGTTTTATATCGTACTTTTGAAGGAAAAAAGCGTAGAAGATCGAAGGTAACCGCACGGCTACAAGTGACTTAAGCCGGCTCGGCCCACTAAAACACACTACTGTTTACTTAAAAGTAAAATAATAGCTTTGATCGCCTTTACTTAATTGACTATCAGTGGAATTTACATGTAAGAAAATAGTGAGCTAATACCGACCGGTGGAACTTCCATGTAGGATTAATAAAGATTTACCTCTTACTTACTAGAACCATTCTAGAACTTACAATCGCCCATCATTGGATATTCAACTCAATGGGGCATCACTTCAATTATAAATTTTCATAATTTATGTTTTACGATTTTGGGGCATATTTAACTGCATCATAATAAATTTTATCAAGTTAAATTTGGTCATGAAACCAACTTTATTTTTTCAATTTCAAATTTTCTAAAATTTAAACAAAAAACTTCAAAAAAATTAAAAATTGGTAGATAATAAACGTTTAAACCCAGAAAATTGATGGTTTAAAAATTGGCTTATTTTAAACCATAGAAACTCGGCTTAAATGTTTATGAAACATAAAAATTAATAATTACTGTAAACTTATTTTAATCCTAGATTTCCTAAAATTACCGCATGTCGCTGCAATCTATTTTCATATTTAACCGAACTATTTAGTTATAAAGTTGGCGAAATGACCGACATCTCGGCTTAAAAACATGCCTTAAATGTGTTTATGAAACCCAAAATTGCTGTAAACGGAGTTTATATCCAGGATTATTTATTTGGATTATTTCAAGTGTTTTATGAAACGCATTTGATATGTAATCGTAGTTTAAAGTTTAAACCACTCAAAAAATACTTTATGAAACCGGGCATTAGAATGTCTATATAATTAAAAATATACATAATGTACGTAGTATATGTATGTTCTTTATTATATCCAATAGTTTTGAATTTCACAGTAATTTAATAAACCATACCTGTATGTTTTTATTATTAGTAAATTTATATTATAAACTTTTAAGTTATATTTTTTTTGTAAGTCAATGAAAAGCACAATCGTTTATATAAATCTAATCCATTTGTCTTAAAAATGTTGGGTTGGATGCAGCCAATGAAGCGACTATAATGTATCATCTTTTGACCGTACAACCAGTTAACCTCATGACGACTGACCCGTTGAAAGAATGTTTCTTTTGGTCAATAGGACAGAGAGAGATAAACAAGATACAATTTTACACCTTTTACAATAGATTAAGAATTTACACCTTAACTTCGTTTGAAAGTATGTAACATTGGTTCTAGTTTGTTTTTTATTGCTAGATTATTTATTTATTGATCGGATTATTTAAAAATTATTTGAATTTTAGGTTTTTTCTATAAAATCGTGACATAATTTTCGTTTTCGAGATATTTAAAAAATGTGCACAATTTTCAAATTTTGAACCTAAAATAATTTAGATCGTTTGCATATTGTGTAAGTTTAACTTCGTATGTTTTAAGTTTCCTTTATAACTCTGCAGGTTTTCAAATGTTCAGAAAAACAGTAATACTGATGCGCATAAAGGATTTACAAGATTACCATAAACTTCATATTTGAATTTATGTTAGATTCGTTTATGTTTGTATGCGTAGGAAGTCAATGTAGCAGAATTTTTTTTCTTTTATGCTGTTAACTAATATTACAGGCACCATCAAATAATGCACTGGATATGCAATATTTTATTGAAAATTTTGTTACCTTTCAAAGCTCTCGTGGGTGTATTCTCCAGTTGTAAGAACGTAGCAGTTACGTGCTTTAAGGTAAGTGCACGTTCATCACTCCTACATATTAGCAAATATGTATCTTGCAAATATTGCACATTACATACAATAGAATACCGTACAACATCTTTCACTTTGGTCACTTAAGACCATACAGCAATATGGTCATTTGATATCTACTTTTACTTAACATATTTCTATTTTCTGAACTTCCGCAACAATGTTTTAAGTCACTCTCTGAACAGAAGTTGGCAGACTTTAATATTCCATAGAACTCTCACAGCGCTCTTTCCATTCCTACGCGAGTCAGGAAGTGCCTGTATAGTATTACTTCCAGTATTACATAGTAACCACTTACAAAGCGTAGCTGTACCACCAGGAGACGCTAATGCTAAAATTTTTCACCCAGCGTGTAGTTATGAATCTAATTCTATGTTTATAATTTCCTAGTTTATGCCAGTAACATCCAATTACTTTTCAGGTTCCAAGAACTGAAAACAGCACATGTAATTTCAATTTATAAATGTTAATGGACCCATGGTCGGTTTGATAATAAAAATGAAAATTTCTTACGCAATACTTTAATTGTGAATTGTGAATTATGAAAAGGTTAGAAGGTTAGAATTTTAAAATTTTCATAAATCATGAGACAGCGATTTGATATTATGGCTATGATAATTTTCAGTTTCCTTTAAATTTAAGGTAAAACTTTGTTTTTTTAAATCCTCCTTGGAGTACTGCGTTTTAGTCAACAAAGCTAGCTGTCGCTTGTACCATCTACAGATCAGCAGAATCATCTTTCGTTAGCTGACTATTGGAGGATTATTTTTAGCTATGCTTTTATAATAAGTTACTTTATTAATAAGTACCAAAAACCACAGAGCTATCTGATCGCTTAAATTATTCAATTTTTATTATGAAACGCGCCCCAGGTGGAAGCTTTATTTTTATAACTAGACAATTTTAATTGGACGATGAACTTAAATTTTGTTGAAAGAAATTGTGTGGTACGATTATTTACTTTTAAAGAAATGAACAGATTAACTATGTAGAACTTCTTGTTTAAACTAAACATTTTTAGTTGACGGATAAACAATAATTATAATAAGATTAAGGCGGAACACCACTGACAATTCGAAAAACAAAAAAAAAATTTACTTCTTTTTAAAGTATATGCATTCAAAAATATGTATCTACTTAAAATTTTAAATTAAAATTATGAAAATTTTTTATTTTTAAGTAAAGGCTCGTAGGTAAATCTTTAAAAACATTTGATGAAAATTTATATAAAACAAGTTTAATATCAACTTAATTTAATAATAACATTACGATTTCTTTAATAATTAGTTCATCTTGTGAAAGAAATTCTGGAAAATTAACTATTTTTTCAGCTCTCACAGTGGCGTTCCCCCTTAAATAACAAAAAGATAAATATAGAACGAAAGTATAGCGGTACCAAATAGTATTTTGTAAAAGAAATATTTAACATTAAAAAGGAAGATAAATTAATGCTAATATAACACAAATGTTTTGGAAACACATTTTGGTAAAAATAAAATGAAAGAAAATTAAAAGAGAATAATAAACTAGGAACTAAAACAGTTCTATAAAAAATCTGACATAGTGGAGTGCTATTAATTAAAAACAACGTTTAAGAATGGAAATAATTCTGAAATAAAAAAAATTGCATTCAGGAAGAAAACTAGGAACTGAAAGAAGTAACCAGTACAAGAAGCTATTATCCTTTAAGCCCTTGAATGGTAGGGTATGTATAGTTAAAAATTGAACCAAAACTTTAATTTAATTATTTTCATCTTTTGCACTGGATTTAAGTGTAGGTCAAACAATTTTTTTTGTTAATCATTAAAAGTCTCATCGCCTCATACTACAATGCGATTATGATTTTTCAAGATTGATCCAATGAATTTCATGTGAACAGCAGAGTTTGCCCTCTATTTTTAATTTCAAAATATAATTTAAACAGCAATAAGTTTTATATTATCATCCCCAGACACCTTCGGTAATTGTAGATGGTAATAAATAAAATTATAATAGAATATTTTTATTGTTAAAAATATTATATTATATTTTTGTAAATTCGGTTATTTGAAGAAGCGTTCAATATTCTTATATTATTTTAATTATTAAAGTACCCCATAGTGCTTGCTCGATAATGAAAGCTGTATGTTCTCTGATGCCGATTTTCTCATTCTACTCGCAGTAGAAACAAATATTGTTTGTTGCTAGCACTTTAATTATTTTCTTTAAATTAGTAAACAATTACTATGCTTATACAAAATCCAATTATGAATACTGAAGTAGGTTATTATATATGTATTAAAGAAATTAATTCAATTAATTTATTTACATTAAATATATTTAAATAAAATGAAATTAGCATTATCTTGAGATACTAGCAATAAGAAATTTAAATTATTTAATCAAGAAGAATTAGAACATAACTTCAAATGTCCTTTGAAGTGATTACTACCAATTTAGTCACCCGACGCGAATGGCAATCCACTGAACTAGATTGAACTGAACTAAAATAAAAATTAAAAAGTAAATTTTAATACAACATAGATATAATATTTATATTATTTTATTATTATTATTATTATTAATACCATCCCATCATCGTATCACCACAAAGCAATATAAATTAAAGTCAGGTATTTTTTAAAATCCTATAATAATTCTTGTATTTTAAATCATTACAAATTTTTTTTATTTAATTTTTATTTAAAAAGTTCAACTCTAAGTATGCACTTTCAGGTGTTTTATCCTGAATCCAATGATAATTAAGGTGTATTAGTGAGTCAAAACATTTTACTAACAACGATAATAATTAGCAGAGACTATAGCGTAAACTTAATATAATATAGTCTTTATTATTCAAACGGTTACGGCTGCATAGAAGCAATAATGTTGCACAAAGTACTTCACTTGTCCACCATATTAAACTTTTTAACTAGGATAATGTTTCCGTGTATAAAAGGAAACTAGGTTGACAAACTTTCAAAAATAAATGGAAGTTGGATATTTTATCTTTCTTATTTTCACTTCCAATGGAAAACTATTATAAGTAGTATATCACTAACAAAATTCAAGAACTATTGTATTTCTATATTGTGCTATATATTTTTTATTTTTCAATTTATTATTAAAGGTTCCTATATTGTAAATAAAAAACATTAGCAGATGACAAGAATTTGTATTACCTACTCGTTTGGAAATACTAAACTTGCATGCAGTTCACGTGATTATGACACAAATTGGTTAATTATTAAAATCGATCAGGAACTCAAGTCGAAAAAAATATTTCTGAACTTGGCAACACTTGTAGCTGAAGATTACTAATTATTATACTATTGCTAATATTATGATTGATTACTAGCATAAGAGAGAGCCACGGCTGAAGATTGATTCTACAAGTTTTATATTTTTGTTATTGTTATTATTATGGTTGAACATTTTTAAAATATAAAACAAATTACGTTTACATAAAATAAAAAATTTACACGACACCTACAAATATAAAGCAAGCATAATTGTAATTGACGTTTCATGTGGTGCAGGTAGTCCTTGAAAATTCTGTCAATTAATCGAAATATAATTTCATGTTTACATTAAATTTATGTTCCGCCAATTTACAAGACAATTTACGTTCGTCAGAAGACTATTAAATCCACAATTTGTCGGATGATAAGACATTACAGCATCCATATTTCTAAACGAACTACTAGAACAATTTCTTTTTTTAGTTTTGTGCAAAATATAGTTTAGTTTAATTTTATATTATGATATTAAGGATCTAAAGCATCTAAAGCGAAAATAATTGAATTTTTTTAAATGAACTTAAATTTATTAAATAAAATTTTTGGTATGTAAGGAAGAGCTGGCAGGATATTTTTGTGAATGATTTTATCTTTAATATGCAACCAGAATCCTTCATTAATCCAATATTTAGTAATTCCGTTTACCTACTGGGTTCTTCGATTGTAGAATATTGTAGATAGTTTAAACCTAGTTTTTACCTATTATGTAAAACAAATTGTTGTAACGTTCTCTACCGTTACATTAAGGCCGCTATATGACGGTACCGCTTTCTAGGAAACCAAACCTTTACCGACCTTGTGCAATAAATAATATAATTTTTATTTAAGTCAACCGATTTTTAATCGATGACACCATCTGGACAAACATTTTGAAAATTCAATAATAACTAAAAGTACCAATACCATTGTTTTCTTTAAAATATTTAAGCAATTCGAGCATCTTGGTGTTTGTCTAAAGTTTAATTACGAGTTATTATTTGCATTGAACCCTTTCAGCAAGAAGCAAGATTGGATCATTTCTCTTTGTTGACAATGTTGGTGTCTACAGAGTCTGAGTTGACAATGTCGGTGTTAATATTATTAGTCTGTTGCCGTTTTTGCTGTCATTGTTAATTTCTATTGCTGGAGCTTTAGGTTTATTTAATTAAGAAATTAATTCGCAAATATTTATCTTTAATCGATTTCTTAAATAGTTTGATTTCTTTTTCAAACTATCTGTAACATTTTTGGATGTAGCAACATTCTATATGGCGAGTTCTATTTATTGCTGTAATCAGCTCCGCAGCTAAGTCATCGTAAACCCTGAGTTCGGGGGGTCGGAGTAGGGGAGAGTCGGGTAATCGTGCGCAGCGGCTAATCGTGCGCATGCCTTTATTTCCACAACCGACCGTTATAATTTCGAAATTGTTATTCGGGAGTCATCTCTTGACAAACATATGTACTATTAGATATGTTTAAGATACTTCACTAAACCTGACTTATCCACAATGGTGGCTTCTTTGTTTAGATATGTTTTATACTAGTTTGCGTCTCAGAGAAAATAAGCCGTAAGTATTTCCATTTTTCCATTTTTTTATTATCGTATGCTTTAACACATTGCTTAATGAATCTCCTTCACCCTGATATAGGTAGTTTAGGTAAAAAAACGTATTTCAATGATTTATACTAATTACAGGTAAAACTGGCACTGTCGGCTAATCGTGCGCAATGCAGGAAGATTTTCTACTAGCCATTCACAAAGGCGCTAAGGCGCTTATAAGAAAAACAAGAAAAACGAAAAAAAAAGGCAAAAATATTATAAAAGGTAATAAAATTAAAATAGGTGCAAAAAGAAAAGTCTTCGAAGCTAGTAGTGAATCTGAAGATATTTCAGACAGTAGCTATGTAACGACGATGAATATTGAGTCGGAAGAGAATGAGAGATGCAATTTAAATAAATAATAATATTTCTACGTTCAATAATTTGTCTTGTTTGTTTTCATTTTCAATGCGCACGATTATCCTACCTATGCGCACCATTAGCCGCATATATCGTATAATTGTGCGCAGTGCCAGTTTTTCACATTTCGTATTTTAAAGTCGCAATGTGCATTTTTAATTAAAATTTATTATAGAATATTACAGTCAAACCCTTGAAGAATCTTGATGACAAACCTAGAAGTCCAATTTGTTGTCATTTCTGAAATATTACAACTTTGGCTTAAGTGCGCACCAATACCCGACTCTCCCCTACTGTTTAACAAAAATGAATTCACCAAATTATGTAGCCATTTGTATTGCCTGAAGTAAAATGCCACTTTTTCGCCCGCAAGATAAAACCGAGAGAAGAAGTAACTTAAATCTTATTCGAATCAATGAGCAAACAAAATTAGCGGCACTTAGCAATTTCAAGATATATAGCTTAATACTTTAAATATAAGTGGTACAAATGGGCTTTAATAAAGACTAATTTTGATAATTTTATGAAATTATTATGTAGTTTCGACTTCTCTATAAAATACATAGATTTGTAATATTTCAAAATAGTTTACTGGGGTGAAATTTTGAATTAAATTCTATATCTTGAATAAAGTATTTTTTTATAAATGTTTTGTTTAGGTAAAGATAAAAAAATAAATCTTAACATTGTAAACTCGCTAACCGCTTTTTGTATGATACAAAAGCAATATAATAGCTTTATATAACGGTGGACGAGTGTACACTAGTGCAGTATACTAAACAAACCTATTTTATTTTAATTTATGGGACGAGAGAAGTGTAGAGATCATTCAGGAGGTCATGTCCCATACAATAGTGCGCAGAAATGATAAAATTCGTTTTAACAAAATAAATACAGTCCTGAAAATATCGTTCTTTGTTGACGTTTTGCTTTGACAGATTCGCTATTTTCGTGCTTTTGATTATTAAATGATATTAACATTATTTGATAATTTAAATAACAATCAGCCTTTTTTAACGCTATTTGAGTATTTTTATTATACTGAGGTTAGTACAAACAACATTTTAATTTAAAATCGTTTTTAAACGAAAATTTTATTTTTAGGTTAAACTGCTGTGTACACCACTTTTTTTACATCTATTTGACGAAAACGTTTATTATTTTATTGTGGTAGGTAATGCATAAACAAATTAATTTAACATCGTTTTTTAAACAAACAATATTTTTTACAGTTAAAATTCATTACTAATATGAATAACCGTAAAGTAGTTCATAGTCAAGGACGACAAATAATTTATAATGTCATTCAATATATTATGAATAAAGAAAAATGCAAAGGAAATATTTTGTATGCAAAAGTGTCATCTGCAACTGGAGTTTCTTATAAAACTGTTATAAGAATAATGAAGGAAGGAGCTGAAAATCCTCAACAAGCCAAGTTTTCTACTCCCAGGAAAACTATTAAAATGCCATCCCCAAAAACTACAACAAGCCAATTTGAAGAAGATGTTATTAGGCGTATAATTCATTCTTATGCGACTATACATAAAAGGCGACCTACAATGAAAACTGTGTATGAAGCGATGAAAAAAGATCATGGCTTTTCTGGATCGCTTTCATCATTTCGAATTGTAGTACATAGGATTGGTTTTAGGTGGAGAAAATCCCCATGTAATAAGCAAATACTTGTTGAAAAAAGTGATATTCGAGGTAAACGAGTTATGTTCTTAAGAAACCTTATAAAATATAAAGAAGAAGGAAGAAATATTGTTTATACGGATGAAACTTACATCCATAGTTCACATACCGTTCCTAAATGTTGGGACGATGGAAGTACTAACGGTTTAAAGACCCCAGTGTCTAAAGGACAACGATTAATTATTGTTCACGCTGGCGGTGCAAGAGGTTTCGTTACGAGGGCCTTATTAATATTTAAATCTGGCCTTAAAACTGGAGATTATCACGATGACATGAATCACAAAAATTATTTGAAATGGTTAAATGAAAAATTAATTCCAAATCTAGAAAAAAATAGCGTTTTGGTTATTGACAACGCTTCGTATCATAACGTTAGTATTTTAAAATGCCCTACGTCTTCATGGAGAAAAGGTGCTATGCAGCAATGGTTATCAGAAAGAAATATAATATGGCAAATCAGAGATACAAAAATGGATCTGTATAATATAATTAAATTACACAAGCCACGTAATAAAAATTATGTAGCCGATAAACTTTTAGCCGAACATGGCCACGTTGTATTACGGTTACCACCATATCACCCAGAATTGAACCCTATTGAGAAAATTTGGGCGTTGGTAAAGAATCGTGTTGCCGCACGAAATACCACATTTAAAATGGACGATGTCCGAAGATTGACTGAAGAAGAATTTAATAAAGTCACAATAGAAGATTGGCAAAATATTTGTCGCCATGTAGAAGCCACAGAAAAAGAATATATAGAAAAGGAATATATTATGGATGATGTAGATGAACTCATTATTAGAGTAAATTACGAAGATGAAAGTGACAGTTCAGATTATCTGTCTTCGGAAGATGAAGAAGATGATGAAGAGTTCAATTTAGAATGTGAGCCCATCTTGTAAAGATAAAAATAAAAAAAATCAATTACTCGGCTAATAAAATTTACTTCAATGTGCGATTACTCACTTTCTTGTTCGTTATTATTTTATTATAATAAAAATAATTTGTTTTACTTGTACAATAGTATTTGCTTGTACTATAATAATAAAGTTTTACAATAAATTACATTCCTATAGTAATCATTTTATTTTTTCTATAATTAGTTTTTCTTTTCTATAATTATAATGAAAATAATGTTCAAGTCAGATTTTTTAAATTTTCGCGCCAAGCTGATGTTTTCATTTAACATTTATTCTTATGTATTTTGCCCGTTTCGCGCATTGTATGAGACTTAAGCTTCTGAACGAACTCTAATTATAAATGGGGAAATGTTAAACCATTTACGTTTTGCTAATGACGTGATTCTGATACCCAATAAAAAGGAAGACTACAACAAATGTTAAGTGGACTGAATAAACCCTCAAGACAGATCGGCCTACAGATGAATACTTCCAAAACCATATACATGACCAATGATCATGCAGAAAATGAAGAAGACGTAACACAATTAAACGTTGGGGACCTAATAACTGAAAAAGTGAACTCCTACATATATCTTGGACAAAAAAATCACCATCTCTAAAGAAAATTTGAAAGCCGACCTGAACAGAAGAATATCCCTAGCGTGGGCAGCATTTGGGAAACTGCAAAAGGTCTTGAAATCTAATATACCAAACACCTTCAAAGCACGAACTTTCGATCAATACATATTGCCGGTACTAACTTATGGCACTGAAACGTGGGCTCTAAATAACAGCATAATAAAAAAACTAAAGTTGTGCAAAGAGCAATGAAAAGACGTATGATTGGAGTCACGCTACGGGATCGAATACCTAACGCAGAAATTCGAAATAGATCCGGAGTAACCGAAGTAATACAACGTATGTGCAGTTTAAGATGGAACTGGGCAGGTCACATAGCCAGAACAACAGATAATAGATGGACCCGGCGAATAACAGAATGGAGACCTCGGCGCCAAAGAAGAAGCATCGGACGACCGCAGACGAGGTGGACGGACGACATAAAAAGATTCGTTGGGTACAATTGGATGCAAAGAGCAGGAAATCGAGGAGACTGGAAGAATTTGGAGGACGCTTATATCCGACGTTGGATGTTATAGCTGATGATGATGACATAATTATGTAGGTATATTATTACAATATTAATAAATTAGTGTTGGTGCTACGATCAGTGTTTGAACATAAGGAGATTCCTGGCCGAGAGGTCTGCAACATAGAATACTCTCCAAGCAAGACGATTCAAAATATTAAAAAATGAAACTTATGTTCAGCTTTTTAAAGTTTTGTTAATTATGAAAATTATAAAACGATTAGATTGTCATTATGGGATGTTGTTAGATGAGGTTCTAATCGAATTAGACGTGGATGGTGATTCTGATTGAATGCAATATTGCTAAACTAAATCAATTATCCTATTATTCGTTCGACAAATTCTTCAGATCCGTCTGGCTAACATGACCCCACACAACCACTTATCGTGTACTATGATAATTACCCATTAGTGTAAACCAGGAGTAACCCAAAATATCAAAAAACGTTATAATTTCAAAGAATAACCCGAGGGTATGCAAAATTTAATTTATGATTTATCAAATGCATACAAAATATAAACAGTAGGTATACTTGCGTTAATTTGAAGCTGGATAATGTGATAAGGTATATTTACTTATTAAATTACCCGGAACTAATTTAAAACTGTGATATGTTCTTTATTGTAGATACTCGTATAGCTTAATACAAAAAAGTTTTGGCAAACATTGTAACAAAAATTTTAATATAGCAGAATTTAAGTTGCGCTTTAACAATCTTTCATCTTGACTAGTTTTTCATCTGCAAAAGGCAATAGCTAGTGTTCACTTATGCATGCGTTTCAACTGTACTTATTTGCTATACCTACCAAGATATTTTCTTTTTTGCTCAATAAAGTTTGAAAAACCAATAACTATTTTAAAATATAAATTTAAAAGCAATCTTATACATAAATAATTGTTAAATAAGCAATAGAATTAAAAATGTTCCAGACATATTTTTTACTGTACCTAATAGTATTTTGTCGACCTGGGCATAATTACATTTCTAGAATTGAAAACGCACCGCTTCTTGTACTCGCTCCTCGAAATTAAATTATCGGCTATTTGTGAAAACCAATTATAGCATTCTAATTAAATAATCCCTAATTTTACTAAAACTTTGAAACGTTTTTCAGCTTTTGTTTACATTGTTAAATTTTTTAACAAATCAATTTGTTTCGTCGAATTATTATTTTTTTTTTTTTTCGAAAAACAAATATCAATTACGCCATAAATATTTTGAACAGTATTTCAAGTTTTTAAATTACCTAACGAACATAATACATTAAAAGTAAACAATATAAATTCATATTCTAAACACATGTACAACTTGTTCAATTTCTAAATTCGTGTAACATTCATTAGGTTAATTAAAATTTTGGTGTTTCACATGTTGGGAATAAATTAATAATATTATTGATTAATCAAAAATATAAGTTACATATCGCATGAAAGTTACTAATTTCAGTTATGTTTTGTTTTGTGGTTTAGGTAATGAAATTAAATTCTATGCGATTGATCATAAATGCGTTTTACTAATTAGGTTAAAGTTAATCAAACCTTACCCGTAATTTGCAGAAATTCCATGCGAGAAGGCGTAACCCAGAGGTGTGAATCCTACTAACGACGAGTACGCCCAAAACACTGCTATGTATCTTTCTACTGATGAATGAGTTATTAAATTCGGATATCTCAAAGGTCTGGCCAGCGAAGTGAATCGATCTACCGAAATAGCCACCATCACTAATACCGAAACACAGCACAACGAAATTGCAATTCCATAACTAAGCAAACATACGTGAGCACTGGTAAAATTACTTGCACCTCCAAGTTCTAAGTACATTCCAATTGGCATAAACATACCTATACCTAAGTCGGATGTAGCTAAAGACATTATTAGGTAATTACTCGGAGTTCGTAATCGTTTAAACCTGTACATAGCCACTAACACTAACGAATTTCCTATTAGAATCATTGGAGAAAATAAGAATACTAAAAGCACTGCAATTGTTACAGCTAATGGAGAATTTAGCCTGGAGAAATTTCGGCTGATATTAATATCGGGTTCGGAAATGTTGTCTGTTGGTTCCATATCCACGTTGTATAACACCAATGCTTGACGGGTATAATTAAAAGGTGACATTTCCATAGATACATTGATAATGTTGGTGTTGATAAAGGCAGCAGAAGATGATAATAACGTAGAAGTTTCTAACGTAGTCAAATTGGAAGAAAAATATTGGTCACTTATTTCAGACGTTGTGATTGTAGTTATAACGAGTCAGTAGGTGATAAGCTGGAGACATTGATCTGAAAATAAAATAAAATTTTAACTATATTTCTTTTTTTTTATTTTTAAAACGGTTGAAACAAAATAAATAAATAAATAGATTGTCACGTTTTATAACATGGTGTAATACAATTTTCCATCAAAAATTATGACAACTATTTTATAACTTAAAAAACATATGAAAAACATAAAATTTTAGTGAATTTTTGATATTGCCAATATTTCCACTAACTTTTTACATTAACAGATTTTATTTATATATTTAGATAAACTAATAAAGTTTAAAGAAGTTCGACAGAATAAATTTCATAAATTATACAGAAAACACAATAAAACTTGGTAATCTTGTGATCTTACCATCTAAACTAGTTGTTTAAAGTTCCGAAGAAGTAGTTGTAGTAGGGTTCTGAACCACTTGTTAAATGCTAAATCCAAATCTGTTTAATCGAATTTTGATTCGCGGACTAATTCAAATGAACTTTTAATTCGCGGTTTTTTAATATGAGTTTTTTTATTAGAATGTATAATTGAATATATTATATCATTTAAGATTAATTAAGGTTTGCTTTTTGATTGCAAGATAGAGGTCCAGACTTGCTGGGATACAAACTTGATGGAGGTGCAGCTTTAAGGGGAGAGGGCACAGCACCATGAAGTACGGAACGATAGAAGTTGTAGGCACCTCATGGGGGCTTTTTACATTGTCGTTTATGCGGTGACACAATCACTCTATTCCAACGAAACGTCAGTTAAATTCAACATGGAGGCTTGTTGGCAAGTTTACTGATATTTAAATAAATATTTTATTTAACCTTCAAAATTCATTAAAACACATAACTTGCTTAAGTCATATTCAATCTTTTCTTTTAATTTTTTAATGTTTTCTTGGATAACTTGTACTTTTTAAATTTTTTTGAATATTATTTCTTGTTTCAAATTATATTTATGTTATTTTTCAATTATATGCGACTGAAGATCGAAAAGTGAAATAGGACCTTATATCTCATTCCTAAAGGTTTCTTTTTCAAACATTTTTAGTCCTATCCTGTTAAATGTGATTAAATTGCATGTTTTTTCATTGTTTGTTTAAATAATAATTATTCTATGTATGTATCCTTCATTATTATAGTTAAACTTCTATTATTTTAATGTTTAATTTAGAATTTGTTTTATATTGTAAAATTAAATAAAAGTTGAATTTACACAATATTATACATAACTCGTATTCCCAATTTTGTTAGGATTATTTCCAAATTATCTCATAGGATTACCTAAATGGTGTACATCACCAAATCAGATAGAATACCTACTCATATTATAATAATATAATGCGATTTGCTAACTTAGCAGCAGAATAGTGAAAATCGAAATAATCAAAAGATTTTATATATTAATCATCATATTGACTGGTTCATTTGCACAGTATAGAAGGTTTGTCGCCAAAAACCATAAAAAAGACAAATATCTCTCAGATCATGGACTGTACAACTCCAAAATTGGTTGTTACTCGTATAACGGTGACGTTAATAAGAAATAATGTTTGATCAGTGGCGCGATACTTCTATATAGTAATGTGTAGATCACTTTACCAAACCTATGTTTAATATAATTTTTCAATGTAATAACACCACACCTAGAGTCATTCGGTAGTTACGCCCCTGCATCTAAACATAATTTCATTTACATTATACTGCACTCAAGTTCAGATATTTTAGATAATCATTTAAAATCAAAGGAGATATACAAGGAATTTTTTAGCTGTTTGTTTTCGATTAAATGAAGTGCTTTAATTATTAAGATCTCAGCACTGAATTAATTTCGTGAAGTTTGTTAGTCGAACCAAACTTTCCGCTCCGTAATTCAACTAGTGATCACATCAAGTCACGGCTGTGGACTTTTAGCTATTAATAACGCTTAACTATAAAATTACAATAAAAGCAGCAAGGTTTTGGCAAACGCGAGCAATGATTTTATCATAGAGACACAAATTGCAATCAAACGATAATGTGGGTCATATCGATTACTAAATGCGGGCTAATTGCGACCAGCAGAGTATTGAAATTAAATTACCACGAGGTAAAACTTTCTTGTATGCTAAAATAATAACAAAGCAAATGATTGACGTGTAATTGAAAATTTATATAACATATTTTAGTCATGTAGAAATAGAAATTTATAAAGAATATAGAATAATTTAACTATTTTTGTGTTTCAAATTAAAATTTTTAATTCAATTTGATCTCAATAACTACAGCAGTGCGTTTAACGCGTCAGGAATGGAACCGTGGTATTCCGCACCATAGCCATTTGGTATATTGGCAATGCTATCACAAAATTATATTAAAAAACGTTTTACCCTGACACGCTAATTAAAGCTTGTGATTGGTTCTTCGTATATACCAACCTAAAAGGGGCGTATCATAAAAGAACTATACTCTTTAGGTATAGGTTAGGCTGCCTAACCCCCTAGTAAATCAATAAAAGTAAAAATTTGAGAAGAGAAATAGAAGAGATTAAGTAGTATTAAATAGTAGATATGGCTTGACCAAGTAGTGATTTGTAACTCTTGAGTTATATTTGTAAGTAGCACGGTATTCTATATCCACTACTGTTTATAAAGAGTTAACGCAATATAATATAATCGAAACCCTTTGATGCATTTGAATTGATCGATTGACCGCTACGTACCTATATATACTATTATATATGTACTCGTATGTACTCGTACAAGTTTTACAATTCATTTCTTGATTGCTGTCAGTTACACTTAATAGGTAGCTTTATATAGAATTTATCGAATATTCCTCGTCACCAAATGAAAATGACTATGAATTTTATATGAAGTAGGGACGATTAACATGTCGCGAACTATTTTTAATAGTTATTCAATAATAAAATTTTGATTTGAAAACCACATAATTATGTAAATTCGTTAAGTTCATTCGATCAATATAATATGTAATAACATAATTCAGTATGTACATAGTACGTGCAATTTCTTAACAACATTTTCCAAAAAGCCGATAATTTAAATTAAATGTAAAATATTACCGCAAAAAGCATTTTTTAATTAAACAAGTAAATGGTGCATACTATTTATGTCTCGTGATAACAAAATTGCTGGTAGCTTCTATTTTCATTGGTCTTGCATTTTAAGCGAGAAATTCGTGATAGGTAGCTATCTCTACACTCTATGTCCTCATAAATACGTCCAAATGGTCAACGAACAAGGTAAAATAGACCGAGATTGAAATATGAACTTTGGTGACCTAGATGGAAGATGCGTCTCGGTGCTATTAAGGTCAGCCAATATTACTCTTGCATTTTATCACTTTCCAGGTTAACATGGTATGCTTTAGTTTAGTTTACTTCATTTAAGTTTTCTAAACTTTAAATAAATTAGTTAAAAAGAAGTTAAAAATGGTAAAAGGTTTGCTACAAACTTGTTATATAATAAAAAGAATTTGAGTGGCCGAAAAAGTCTCATTATTAGGGTTTTAAGTAACAATAAGAAAAGCGTAAGAAAGTGTTAATAAAAAACGAAACTAAGCTCGAGATCAAAAATTAATAGAAAATTGTTGAACTTGACAACAGTAACACGTGCAAATATTATTGCTTTTCCTTAAGAGCATAAAAAGCTAGAAAATTGATTGAGATTATATCGGCAGTTCGAATTCTTGTGGGAAATAAAAATCAAGTTCAAGTTGAAGTTCGATAAAACAAGCCCACGGTGCAGACTCTCGGACGCCTTGTGCAAAAATAAAAGCTCTTTTAAATGCATTCGAAAATAAACAGTCGCGAATAATAAAATAAACAATCATATTATCATTGCAGTGCAATTTAAAAAGTTCTGCAATGAAAATGATGCTTTGATGTTAATCAAATTACTCATTCTTACTTAATATACAAAATAGGTATTCCAGTCCTTGGGGTTTCTAAGTAGCCAAGTCTCGAGTATAATATTTTCATTCCATAGAAAATTCATAATTATTGCAAAAAATAACGTTTTATATTTTTATTTCAATGTTAAATTACATATAAAATAACTATCAATTCATCTTTATAAATGAGATCTTCTTTCAAAATGACACGATCATTAATTTTAGTTTGATAAAGTTTGCTTGACATTTTTTTCTATTTTCGTTAAGGAGATTAAAACAGAAATTTTATTTTCAAGGTTCTTATGTCTCTGGGTATTTTTTCTGTTAATTAATTTCATAAATTTGATTACCAAGGTTGTACACCTGATTTATTGCAATTGATTTGTAGAAACTAGTAATTATTGGCATAATGATGTTCCGCCAATGTCCTGCCATCTTGTTAAATGTCAATTTAGAAATTGCTTTTTTTTATTAGAATAAACAGTACAATGTATTATAATCAGAAATTAAATTGGCAAGCCAATCAGAAAAATGGTAGTGGCATAAAATAAGAATACAACAGATTCGTTTTACTATGTACATATAAGTGTAGAAAATGAACAAACGAAACTATAATATTCAAATATTTAGATTAGAAAATGCATTCTTTATTTAAAAATTTTTGGTTTTTTTATTTACGTATATCTCACATTTATGTTTTTCAATTTGTGTGTTGTAAATGTACCCAAACTCCAAGTACACAATGCACAAGTAGTTACAAAAAAAGTACCTAAATAGAAAACCAAATCGTAAAACGGAAACTTCATTGTTATTGCAGTAAGTAATAAAATAAAAACAGTACAAACAAGATTACACTTAGGTATTACTTTGCCTGATTCTGCGAAGCATAAAATCCAATAGAATAAGACCATCAACATCGAGCTTACAAAACAACACAAATTATATTATATTTCACTTCTTTTCTTTCGAAATGTGTTTCAATCGAAAAGTAACATTTTTCTACGACATAGTATATACATAAAACTATATGTTGGATGGAGAGTGCGATAACCTGCACCCGGATTTACAAAATTTTCTAACGAAATTATGATAGCTGAGAGTTTTCATTACAAATATAAACATAAAATTTTACGAATTATTCAAAAATTTAAATAAAAAAAATAAAGTTGTTATATTATATTTACCACACTAATATGACAGATATAAGAAAATAAAAGTGAGGCGAATGGGTCTCTGATGGGCCCACGTACTAGGTAAAACTATTCCTGAAGGCCGTCCAAACTCGAAAATTATGAAACTAGAAAAACAGGTATCTCTGAAACAACATACTTGATAAAAAAATCCCTGAATGTCACCAATGGCACGAATCTGCTTTTTAGGTAAATTAAAATAAATGCATGAAAAAATATGCCTGCAATTATTTACGTCGGGTACACGTACCGTCAATAGAATGGAGCCAAGCACTGATCAATTCGTACAACTGTGTGTTCAGTTTTCAAAAAATATAAATAAAACTTAGAATATTTCAACATTTTGTAACTTAATAATTTATTTCTTAACTTGAAAACCTAAGATTTTACACAATAAAGTATTGGAAAGATAGTTTATAGATATCTTCACATTAAAAAAGAAAAAAATTACACTGAAAAGTCAAAAATTTGAATGCTATGATCAGTTTAAGGGAGAAATGAAAGATTTCTTTTTTTCACTTTGATATCTATTATTTTTTTCTATCAACTTAAACCACGGGGACCTGGAATTTTCCATCTATTATTTAAGCGGAAAGCCTTTTATTTCACTTCGTTTTCTGTAGTATTTCTAATTAAGGAAGGTCGCAAATAATAAGACAAAAATAAAAGTAACAAACGCTAATAACTGTCTACTCTTTATTAGCCAACGTAATAAAACCAGGAAAGTCTCATTTAAAACAAGTTTAAAGTTTCCACTTGTTTTTGTTGATTATGCGGAGAGGTTAGAATAAATTCGATAAAAATTTTCACAAAACCAGGATCAATAATTGGTAGAATAGGTAAAGTTTTAAATAAATACATTTGTGTGTTTCTTCACGAATAAAAATATTTTAAAAAGTCTATGTAAAAGTTCCGACCCACACTGGAGCAGATTTGAGTTTCAGCTGAATTCTGAAGTTTGATGACAAATGTTTTCAACATTAGCAATATTACCAGTAGAAATATAAATGTTTTGTGAAGTGTAAACAATGATTTCAAACGCGTGATATTTTCCTTAGACTCTTAAAAGTAAATAGGGAAAACGTAGTTGCCATCATAAATAAATAACTTACTTATTTAATTTAAAAAATTTCAAGTAATTTTAATTCAATGTTTATGCTAAGTTGTTAATGGTTATCTTTTTCCTAGAAGCTATTAAATATGGAAAATACCATTTTTTCATAATAAATTAATAATAGATACTTATATTTATGTATAAATACGAGATTAAACTAGAGGTTTAGAACATATTTTTTCTTATTGGAAACTTTGAATTGTCTTTTATGAAAAATTATTAATTTATTAAATAGATTTAACGAAAATTGACAATATAGTTGTCATCACGAAAAAAGAAGCTGACGCAATTTTCGATATGCGTATGAAATAAGATGAAAATTGTAAGTCAAATAAGTGTTCGATATAATAAATTTAAATCATTATATAAAAACAAAAAATTCAAATGACTGTCAATATGCAATAATTTTAAAGTCCTTGTCACACGGTAAAAAATTTTATTAACATTTTGATAAAAATAATAATGAACATTTTGTTCGTGTGACAAGGGTTTAGTCGTAGATTTGTTTTTCCTAAAGATATTCATTGCTTGAAACATGTAGTTTCCAAAATAATGTAATAAAGGCTGAGAAGTATATATGTTTATTAAACTATTTTTGTTCATTATACGTACAAGCTATTGCAATAGATAATATTGCAATTTTTAACACAATCATTACGTTAGAACTTAAAATTATTTATTGATGAAAAAAAAGTTAAATAAACTAATATAACAAAGGTCAAGATCAAATTCCGCCTTCGAAGAGACGGTGGTTATGGCTTGACGCTTAAGTGCGTCGACTGCTAAGCCGAGAAGCCCTGTTCGATCCCGGGTGGAATAATAAATTCAGACCATCTTCCCTCGGAAGGCAGTGGCAAACCACCGAGGTACTTTGCCAAGAAAGCCACTTCACAATCCTTGAGAAACAGGTCACGACGTTAGAATTCGAACGACGACGAAGAAGAAGAAGAACAAAGATCAAATGCAGAAAGAAGCAAAGATAGAATGGCACCCCAGTTTTGCTCTTTAATCACTTTCTACATCAGTGTCGGAATCGCTATCATCATTCAATTAATTTTTTTGGTATGACAAACACAATTTCTCTAGACTTCTTGTGAACATTCCTCCACTGTCTCTTCTCACTTTGTTATTACTTTGTCATTCCCGTAACTGTCCCGACCTATATGTTTATTGTAATAATCTTTGCAATGAACGCACACTAATTCGATTGCATTAAAATCGCAGTGGTAAGGTGGTAGTCGTAACACTTCATGACCATGTTCCCTTATTAATTCGTCAACTTCGTATCGTTTTTCCTTTTTGGGCAATTTAGACAACGGAAGCAATTCCGGTTTAAAAGAATGTGTATCGTAGTCAATATGTCAAACGTGAAAATTGAGCACCATACAATTGGAAGCAACTTATTCGCATCTCTTCCAAAAAAATACCGATGATCGTGACAGATACGATCCAAGAAATAATTTATGATTTTTCCTGTTTGCTGAAATGAAAGACGTGTGCAAGGGTACATAAAAAAATAAAATTGGCAACAAATTTGAGTGGAGACCAGTACAGCGTTTGAGTTATATCAAAGCCGAATCTTTCATTGTGTTATATAACACTCCTTGAGAGAAGAAGATGAAGTTCTTATAGAATTTCTTGGCAGTTAGTAAAGAAAAGAAAAATACTTTCTAAGTACCTCCATTTGATTAGCTCACTCCATCACGAATTTTGACTGATGTCTGGTTCTGTAATTGTGACAAGTTTGGTTATATTTTCTATATTTTATATCTTTTAATATATTTGTATTTAAATTTTTGGTTGTACTTGTATATTATACAAAATATAACCAAACTTGTGTACTTGTCAGTTGTCACAATTACAGATTAGTCACTATAAAAACTACTTTCATTATAATTATTATGCACGCTAAGAACTATTGTAGCTATCTTTTTCTATCGCATGCGTTTAGTATCATATTATTTTTGACGTACAAGTATTTTAAATTCACATACTTAAAGCGCCAATTACACGAGGATAGTGACTTGTACAAGTTACTAAAATCCAGTACTAAATTTTAGTACTGTCTTCGTGTAAACAAGTATTTTAGTACTAAATTCCAGTGCTGGTTTTAGTAACAATTCCAGTTTAGTGAATAAAAAGAAATCCTATTTACTGGAGCCAGTAGTACCCCCACTCCCACTTTCCTAAAAACTAAACCCGTGTAATCATATCGTTTTAGCAGGCGTTTTAGCGTTTCATGACAGAATAGTGATTTGACACTTCGAATTCATTGTTTAAAACACTACTAACTTGAGCAAGCTGCTATTACCATGTAAACACAACATTCTTTTAAATCACTTGCTTTTAGTACTGGATTTTAGTAACTTGTACAAGTCACTATCCTCGTGTAATTGAGGCTTAAGACATATTAATTTCAGTCTGTCTTTGTTGCACCTATGGTACAAATTATTAATTTAAAAAGTAATTTGTCGATACTTCATTCAGATGGTTCTGACGTCAGCCTCATTTTTCGTGAGAGCAACTTTAGGTAGTTTTAATTGTTATTATTTTCCTTACGAAAAACAGTTTATGATTACTAATTTAAAAATTTCTAAAATATTTAAAAATCCTGACTATAAAATATATAAAGGATTTTTTATAAGGCATTAAGTCGTAAATTGTACAAGAATGTTTGGAATGAATGAGAAAATAAGACACTGGGATTTTGTATAAAAAAATTAACCAGTGTAATCGTCCTCAAAGAATATGTCTTGACTGTGCACTCTGTGCAAAAATAATATACTATGTAGTACAAAACGAATTTCCGCTGAAAGACATGGAAAACAGCACTAGATCAGATTTTTAAGAAATATTATAATAACTTTGTGATGTTATGTAAATCAACTAAGAAAATGCAGTTGTAGTATATAATAACCAGAGATATCGGCTGCATAAAATGTAACTTTGCCAAGTGACGCAATGGCTTTCTATTAAAAATTGTAAGAGGTATCTATATAATAAAATACTCTAACTTTTAAATTCTTTTTTTGATTTTGTTATTGTTCAAACACCTATTAACTTCATAATTATTTAAAAATATACTATATACATATACTGAAAAGCCGAAATCCTCCTTTCTTAATTTATTTTTTTTTGATTTAAAATAAAATAGTTACAATGATTTTTATCCGCCTCTGTACAGGGTGGGCCAATTTTGATAGTTCTTATGGGAAACTCGGTAACTATAAGAGATATGAAAAAATGGATGGCGCATCCTCAATCCCTTTTTTAGAGAAAAGCTCAATGGCCAAAATCAGAATTCGCTATTTTATTTGTTTTCGAGTTATCGGCAAAAGTTCGAGTTATCGCCAAAAGTTCGAATTATCGACTTTTCGATAAATGTCGATATCTCCGTTTGTTTTTCAGGTTATCAAAAAAATGTTAACACTTTCTTAAATCAATAAAATGGACTAAAGAGATTTTAAATATCTATCTCAATTTCCGAGTTATAATATAAAGTTGTGCTTTTTTAAATAATAAGAACCACAGTTGAAAATGATATATTTAAATAGCATTTTTTATCCTCTTTTCAACGATATATAACATGATATATTATAACAACAACAAAAATATTATAAAATTATAGAAGACCGAAAAATTAAATATAATAACATTTTTAGTAACAACAACTTGAAAAACAACCGGGATATCGACATTTATCGAAAATTCGAACTTTTGGCTATAACTCTAAAACAAAAAGACTGGCGAATTCTAATTTTGGCCATTGAGCTTTTCTCGAAAAAAGAGATCGAGGATGCGCCATCCATTTTTTCTTATCTCTTATAGTTGCCGAGTTTCCCATAAGAACTATCGAAATTGGCCCACTCTATACTTAGATTTTACATTGTCCACCCCTGAGGCTGCTCCATAAATGTTGCAAAGCGCTCATATGACCAGAGAACCAGAGTCTATACGAAACAACTTTTAAGATCTTTTTTTATCGAGTTCTATGCTTAACAATTTTATTGTGTTAGTAATTTCGTGTATTTTGCTTTTGAAAATTTACCTTGATGGAATTATTGCCTGGTTCTGGCTCAAATTCGAGCCTAGTGACTGAACTCAGACCCATGCGCAAGAGGGTGTTTTGGGGGTTCAAACCCCTCCCATTGCATATTTGTAGCATCTAGGTTATTGGTTTTATCGAATTAAAAGCAAGTTTACTTCTGCGAAACTCCTAAATTAGTGGCAGTATTGAAGTATACACGTTTTGTATATTTAAAAACTTAATATAAGTATTCAATTATTTACTAAATCTTTGATTTATTTATATTATAAATTTTTTTCATAACCCCCCCATTAAGAAAACCTGCGCACGGGCCCGACTGTACTAGTAATCAATTCTCGACATCTTGTTCTAATCGTCTGATGTTGATAAAAATTGATTTTGAAAAAGCTACTTCTATAGGTATATAAATAACTAATTAATGTTTTTTAGTTGCTATATTATTCAATTTTTAATTAAACCTACAAAACCATAAACAACTAATTCGTGCTTTTTGAATGATATCATCCGGTGTATATTTCAAGGGTGCATTAGATAAAAGCAAGCCCTTATAAATATGTAAGTTGACTGTTTCGTAGTATTACCTAGGGAAATGTCAATATACCTGATCTACAATATTAGAAGATATTTTATCCATTTCAATACATTTTTAATTTTTGCTTATAAATAAAGTGGTTTTTATTTTTTTTTTTTAAATAGAATTATTAGGTATTGTATATTATTCAAACTCTCCCTTAATATAATTACTTCAAGTTTCTTATTAATAGCTTTTTCTGGAAAACATATTTTTGAAATGTATATAGTAAACGAAGGTAATTTTTTTTCTTAATGATTTTTTAAGAAATGCTGTTTAATTGGAAACTTTTTTTTATATATAATACGTATTTCAGTGGGATTTTATTAGTACTACCAAAACAAGCTATTGTTAGAGTAAAAGTTAAGCAATAATCAGGAACGAAAAGTTGAATTCGGTGTATTTTTATTAAGTCCTATATTTTGACTAAGCTTTAAAAACTCAATTTTTATTGATACATCAATGCTATGACCATGGCCCATTTTCTTATCGTCTTTTAAGTGTATAATAATACTTTTTTATGCTTGCGTATTATGTATAAACTTAATATCGATCTATCATCAATGTCGTTTTCCTTAATAAATTGGCATTGAAAATGTCTAATTAAAATATTATTATTGCTGTAAGAAAAAATCACTCGAAAAACGTAATGAAATTTTCTGAAAACATGTCCTTGACTGCGAAACAATATACGAAGAGATAAATTCGGAGAGGGTTTTCTGTGTTGTTATAAGAAAATTTTGTCCGTATTTGGTGTTCGTAAAGTTAAAAAAAGATGCATACAGACAAATGGAAAGTGATAAAGTATTAGTAAAAGGATAATTGTATTTCTTAAACGTTTTATATATAATTTGAAAAAATATTCTGCACGTGTTTGTAATTATTTTTGCCACGTGGAAGAACATCCTTTAATAAGGCTATCACATAATTTTAACGAGCGATATTTGCTTAATTTTACTTCATTAATCCAGGACTATAATATGTAACACTACAGGATAAGCACGTAGATATATTATGTATATGACATAAACCTATTTTTATCATAACCAGTAGTTAGTTATTAATATTGTTATATTTTCACATTGAAAGAACATTTCAAGTTTTATTGAACTTCTATTTTTCTCTATCACTGTTAGTTCTAACAAGAAATTAGCATTTACCATTGTTAACTTATTACACTTCTTGATACGAAGAAGCGTTTTCCCTGCAGAGATGTAATGAATAAACTCAGTCGTGGAGAGAACCGCAATGTTTTATTTAGGGTTTGACCTAACTTTCCGAACTTCTTGTTTGGATACCCTAATCACAACTTTAGCAGATTTATTTTCACAATTTCTATTACATTTATTGTTATATTAATTAATTTAAATTAACAATTCGAAAAAATGTTTAACTTCCCGGCTTACATGGTTGTTTAGTAAACCCTTGCTCGTTTGTACAATACTTGGGTGTTAATTATAACGTAAACAACCCGTTGAGAGAAAATTTCGCATGTTCTCGTTGACAATATGTCTCAGTGTTACTTAGTTTTGTTTTGGACAATTATTTTGCTCTAAAAATTACATCTTTTACAAAGTACGTTCGTTTAAATCCCTAAGGATATAATGGCCGCTAGCCAAAACTTTACTTTAATTTTGTATATTTATTAATTATTCTTTTTTTTATAAAGCTCAAAATATAATTCTAAGTGCGTGTACGTCATATTTTTTAAAAGCAATCTTAAATTAATGAGCAAAACGAATCCTTAGTTTTAATTACTTAATAGCTATTTACGAAATTTGTTTTGTAACTGCCAACTTTTAAGCACAAGGCCTGAAATTCTCCAACATGGCCATAGGGTAACGTAGAAAACTTGTCAAATATGTAAAAGTTGATTCGCAAATTCAGTTTAATCCGTCATGATGGTTGAACATTATAATATATTTTGTGCAAATTGACTCTTACTTACATTTTTCGTTAGGTATTTCAATTGTATAATGTAATTGTTTTACACAACATATTGAAATGCATGTTGTATAACAGAAAGTTTAAAACGGTATGTAAAAAGATATTAAGTCGATGTCACATTTTAATAATTGTGTTTCACTTGTAGTTAATTTGTTTACTAAATTAAAGTTTAGTGAGCAAAATACTTGTTTTAATTCCAAGCAAAAACTGAAACTGTTGTCGTGTTATAGCATATTTAAATTTATTTTTGTTTATGATAATTATATGCAATATCTCCTTTCTAGCTTTAAATTAAAACAAATATTTGTATGACTAAATATTAATAGACAAAATAAATAAACAAACAACAATATAAATATAAAATAAACTTTTAAACTGTCTTGCATGCGTGCGAACATTAATTTGCTTTTCGCTGGTCGATTGGTGTATTGCTATGATCTACCTTTATAAATTGAATAGTCACAATTTTTTTTTACTTTTTTAAATTAATAAATATAGTAGCTATATTTAAAAAATAAATTTTACTACTGTTTAGTTTTTTTTTATGTTATTAAGTAGAACCTACTAAAAATATTCTACATATTTTTGAAGTTGAAAGAGTTCCTTATAATAAGGCGTAAATTAAATTATAAAATTTATTTTACGTTATGATGATAATTTATTATTTCCATTGTGATTTTAATGAAATTAAATTCAGTAACTTTTAAAATGAAAATATTTATTTATGTACATTCCTTTATACTTTAATGTACAAAGAAAATCGTTTTAGCGCACACTACAAATAAAATATTTCAATGTAATAATATTTATTTAACATAGATGACAATATAATATTATATTATTTAATTAAGAATATTATTACAATGCACAAATTTTTCAATTTAAAGCACAAATTACACGCTTTAATGCACTTAATTATCTTTTAAAATATCACCCTTTAAATTGCGATTGTAAGCAATAGAGTGCGATAATTATTACAATATTCAAAATTTCTGATTTCTGAATTCAAAGTTATAACTTAATAAAACTTAAAATACCAGTTGATTCTATATTTTTTTATCAACAGGTGTCAATTTAATAGTTGTGATCAAAGAAAACAAAAGGGATTCATTCCTACTACCATATGAAATATTCATTCGTGGATTACCTACTTCTACACAATGTATAGCATAATATATTACATCAACGAGAAGCAAACAGTTTTTTTTAAATATTTATTTTTAATTTTATGATAATAGCGTAATATAAGTACGACGCGACGCAGTAGTAGCAAGTAAAATTCAATAAAAATAATAAAACTTGCAATTTTGGAAATAAATAGTAATACTTAAATTAAAGACGATTGAAAATATAACAACAGTAACTATTTATTGTTGAATTGTTTTCCTTATGCAGTGTATTTTCTATATACTTCATCCAACTAACTTTATTTATTTGATTTAACAATACTACAAACTAGAACAATTTATAAATAGCTTCTAACACGAATTGTATTTGGTGTTCATTTTGTGCATGTCCTTATTACAATGATATTCCTATATAGGTCGAACGTAACACATTATGTACATTGATATTCATAGACAGTAACTAATTACAGGAGTGACAAACTGAACATAAATATCTACTGATATAAAGCTAGGTAGTTCATGCCATTGTCACCTTCTTCGATAGTTTCTAATATCATGTAGATTTTACTTGCTCAAATATTTAAAAAGGAATATACTTATGGACTACATGTTCGAACATGCATTTTTGAATTATTTTTTTTATTAAAAATTTTTTTTTGTTTCCACGACTTCACAATAGATTCATTGTTTTGTTTGATTGTTTCATAAACTGTATTAAAGTAAAACAAATTACTTACTTTTTAATCTTTTTTGGTTAACTATCAATCACTGATACAAACAACTATCAGATCGGACAGATTGAAAACAATTAAAAGCTTTTTTTGATTGAGATTGTAAAAATAGCGACCGCAAGAACTGATTGAATCAATGTTGGAGAGTTGAGTAACAGACACAAAATAATGTTATCAATTATTGATATCTATATTACTTCGGAAAAATTAATATCGGTAATTTAATTTTATTTACTTTGCCTGTAATAAAATAATTATTATCTATAGATACTATTATTATAATTTAAAAAATCCGAAAATGTTCAATGCAAAGGAATAAAAATAATGGTAATCGTTAACGGATTCCATCATTACAGATTATAGAAATATACCAGATTACCAATTAGGTAATTTAAAATTTGCAATGATCTTTAAAAATTCTGTAATACTATGTAAAAAGTGTAATAGATAATTGCTTGAAACAGGCAATTTTATTCCAGAAATCAAAAAATCTGTTTTCTTGCAGTTTTGAAAACTGACGTATTGACGCGCGTGAACAGATTAACAAAAATATTATACCATTTTCTGTAGGTAAAAACTTACATTTCAATTAATATTGTAAAGTTTTGCGTTTTCGTAGGTATAAATAAAAGGGTTATCAAACAAAATAATAAAAGAAACTTTGAAAGGTCCAAAACACTTTGAAATAAAAATGTATAGTCTTTGTTTCTTCAATCATAATATGCTAGAATACTCCTGTTATTACTCACATGTTTTTTCATTAGAAAGTTAATGTGTTTTCTCTCTCAAATTTAATACCAAAAAAATCTTTTTAGACAAAATATTATCTTATCTCGGCGGTTATTTTTTCGTGTAAATTATTACAACATTATTATTATCTAAAAAAGCTGTTGCAGATTTTTACTATCAACGCAATTTTTAATGTTTACTTGAAATTTATAACGCTAACACAACCAACGAAGTCATATTTTCTAATTTAAGTATACATATATATAGAAATTTATCTTATCCTGTAGTTTCGCTAATGATACTACATCTAGATAAATTACAATTCAATTATTATTCATCATCATAATGTTCTGGAGTTATATTCCTCTAAAGAACCTTTCATGCAGGAAATATTTTACAAACTGTATTAGTTTTCAAATTTTAGTATTTTTTACGCTTATTGAATAGCACCAAGATGGGCTGAGTTCAATATTCAATAGAAGTCATGTGCAAAAAAATTTCATTTTTAAGGATACAAATTTAGTTGAGGATATACTTTTTACTGGTTAGATAGGTATAGCAGAACAAAATTTTTCTATTACAAATTGTAAATTGCAGGAATTTCTTTTTACGGTTTTACCACTTTTGAATTACGAGTTCTTTGAATAAATTGCTATGAATAAATTATCCGTTTCATGATTGGTATACTATGTATAAAAATCCACTCCGTAGTTCAAAATTGCGGTTCTAATGTGCAGAAAATATAATATACATTTATTTAAATACAGTAAAATGCTTAATGTACAGTACAATATACTACTTATATTTCTTCAATTTAAAAAACACTGGTGTCCATGGCTCTCGATCATAGAACTGTAAAATGTAAAATGATACTTTGGTAATTTCTTGCCTCTAATTATTTTAGGCAAGAATAATTCAATATAAAAATATCGGAAACCTCCAAGATAATTAATAGTTATATTCATCATAACAAACACTACATAAACAATTGTATAAAATAAAAATATATTTTAGTATATTGAACTACGCAATTTATTTCATGGTAAATATTTACAAACTACACACACAGCCCTGAAAATAAAATGATCAATATTGGTATTTTTGGTTATAGTTCGGTTTAAAGTATTTATTTACTTCCTAATTAAAATTTAAATAAAACTTTAGACAATTGTACATAAATTATAGTCGAGGTACGATCGCAATGATAAGTTAAGTGCAAATTTCTAACATTGATAATTCTGTTGATCATCATCGCTACTAAATTATTTACGTCGTCTACAATATCGTAAAACTCTTTATGACTTAAAATGTGCAAGTTTGAAAGAACATAACTCACATCTTCATCTAATGTATTAAATTGATATGTTTTATTTTCTATAAAGTATTTCACTAAACATATTTTGAAGCACGTTATTAAAAATATTACATGTTGTTAAAAAACTTGAGACTTGGGAAACAAATAATAACTAGATCTAAAAAAATTATGTCTATATTCTTGTGATGAAAATATAATAATTTATATTGAACGACAAAAAAGTTGTTGCGCTATTCAAGTAGAAAATATTGCTTTTATCTGAAAAATAAATATAAATTTAGTTGTCAAATGTTTAAACCAAGGTAGATTAAATAAATAAAAATGAAAACGGGAGGGTTTACAACAATAAATACATCGGAAATTTTTGTAGGTCAAGATGTCTTCGGATAGTAGTATTGTGTTCATAATAATAATCAGTAATTAAATAAATTAGAAGGAACCTAATTACTTTCCTCATTTTGAACTCGAATGAAAATAATACGTAGTAGGTACTTAATGATTTAATATAATTTATTTATTTGCGGTTACAATATCATGTTATTAACACGAACTAAATAGTATAGTATGTGTTTTAAAAAAACAACTATAATTAATAAACATACGCATTACGCTTTTATTTATCAACGCGAACAAGATAGCAACCAGTCGAGCACTCAGCAGTCACTTATTGAAAGGTTAGGGCGACCATAACGCCGCCTGATTTTTCAGATATTATAATAATAATTATTATTAATAAATAATGTTGCGGATTTTTGAAAGTACACTAATAGAGATACTAGACAGTAACAAAAAATTTGCATTTTCTTTAATTATTCTATGATTTATTAACACTGCGTAAGTTTTCTCATAAATAATTAATAATATTTCTAAGAGCATTTTCCAACCAATTGCGTATACGCTTGGCTCTCTTTCCTTTCGTCAAAATCCACCTCCCTATAATATTGGGTTGGGAAACTCAACGATAATGATAAATCTAAACATCAACAACGCTAGATTTGTTATTTTTTTAATGAAAAAAATTCAGTATAAATTATGAATCTAATTTCTGATGAACATACTAAAAAATTCTTTTTATTCACCTTACAACTGCGTACGGAACGGCGCCGGCGTTCATAATATCAAATTAAAAATTCCTTGCAATTTCAGTGAGATTTTAATATTTAAAATGTTTTAAAGCACAAAGAATTATGCTATTGTAATTTAATTTGCCAAGTATGTACACGTAAATTATTAAATGCCTAGTTAATAAAAAGGAAATTATTATTTTTATGGTTATGATTGAAAACCCTTTACGCATTTAACTTTAGAGTAACTTAATATAAAATATTTTTATACAGGTTGACCTCACCTTCAAAAAATGTTTGTAAACAAGCTCTCGCTGGGGATGTATAGAGGAAACTCAGTTTTAAAACTCAAATTGAATTTATAGCATAGGGAATTGTATTAACCATGCCATTTTAGAAGGAAATAAATTAAAAATTGATTATATATAAACGAACATAAAAAATTTAACAGTGAAGCAATCATTTCGTAATTTGTTGTAAATTTAGTCTTGCCTAAAGCAAGTTCGATATAATTATATAAATAATTATAAATTTTCTCCGAATTGGTTTTCCAAAGGTAATTAAGAAAAATTTATAACTGGGTATTAAAACAATGATTAATGTACCTATGTACGTAAATATACTAGTTCAATAAATCAATGATTTGGAACTTTGTAATCACACTTGAAATTTTTAATAATAAGAAATGGAAAATTGTCTTTAAAAGAGTCTTTTGAATGTTTCAAATTAGAAATAACGTTATTCGTTCACTGTAATTTATTAAATATGCGTTATCTTTAAAAACGTTAAATATTAACCCGACAGAAATTCCCCATTTGCTATAACTTCTTCTCTATACTATCCTCCTCTCTTTCCAAAAAGCCTCGATCGTAATCCTCTTTAGATTTAACCTGAAGTCAAGTTGTATTATTTTCATTTTAGACTAATTGTTATTATTGTTATTATTCAATCCTATGAGAATTGAGAACGTATTTTATAAATTCGATATAAATTAACATATTTGAATAAAAATTAAAATTTTGTGCATTTAATGTTTTGTTTAGTAGCTGCCGTATTTATTATTTTCTGATTTTCTGTCGAATCAATTGGTTTTTTAAAAATTTTTACTGGACAAAAGTTGTAGTCCGTTACATTTCCTATCCGGAATGGTGCGTTAAATTTTTTATAAATGTCTCGTTTAAAAGATTCAGGGTTTTGAAAAAAAAACAAAGTAAAAAAAAACTTAAATTTTTCAACATTTTTTTAATTACTTTAATTTATAACTCGAAAGCCGTTGATTTTAGACAATAAAAGATTTTATCTAGTTGGTAGATTATTTCACGTTCTTTAAGAAAGCTCTAATCGATTTTTATCGAAAAATCAAGATATTCTGTGCTATGGCCACACGTGAAGGTGGAAATTAAAAAAAATGCTTTAAAGAGGCTTGAATTGAGAAATAAAAATTATTAAATCATAACTAAAACAAAAGTTATGTAAAATGGATCCGGGGACACCCTTATATGCCCCGACAGAAATAAAACTAAAAAAATTACAAACCTAATTTTGTTTGATAAAATTGCCAAGTTAGCCTCACAGTTTTTATAGATACAATAAAAATTCTTGAATAATTTGAAGGAAAAGTTTAAAATGAAACGTTTAAACTATGAAAGAACTCCAAATATCGATTAATTTAGGAAATAATTGATTTTAAAGTTTTAATACATCATGAATTGAACAAGTCCATGAATATATTATGCTGTTAAGAGCTTATAAAATATATTCTTTTGAGTGAACAATAATAAAAATTATGTATTTAAAATTTAATGATTTTATTTCTAGTTTAGTTTTGTATGAGGAAAACTGTCGTTTTTATGATAGTAATAATAATGTAAATCGTATTATTCCTATGATATGTTGAAATGCACAAAACCGATGAATAATAAAATATTTATGATAAACCTGCGTGATAAGTACTACTTTTTTTTACTAATTGACATCTTTTTTTATTCTGTTTTGCAAGAGCTGCAGCTACGTAGTACTTTAATTTAGGTTTTTAGTAATCTGCTTAAAAAGAATATTATCCTAATATTTGGACCAAGTTGAGCGGCCTATCGGACGCTGTGACCTCCTAATTTTGAATAAATCAAGCGGAAGTGCGTTAAGAAAAGAAACAGTGACAGTTATACAACATTATGTACATAGCTATTTCGTAATCCCGTTTCGCGGGCAAAAGCAATGTGAAAATGTTCCTCTATCTCTGTAGCAAATTATTTATATGTCGATCATACTAGATGATGTTCTAGACAATTTTACTATAGCTATCAATTGTTTAGAATTGTTTTCTATCACAAAAACTTACTTTCCACTAAGCAAGCGGCAATGACAATGACAAATTTGAAATTCCTACATTGACGTGTAAGAAGGAAACATTCTATTGGCAATACCGAGCGTATAAAATAGTATATTGATCATTAAAAACGGAAAGATATACTTTTGTGATCGGAGGCGTAAATTGAAGCTCACGCTACAATTTTATCATATTATAGTATTACAACGTACATTTTTGTTTCAAAAATGAGAAGAACAAGAAAAATTTCCTGCTTTCTGTATTTATTAGTATTTCTATTTCAGTCGCTATTCCATCAAGATAATTTCGCAAACTTTCCATTATATTCTAAAATGTTTATCAGAAAAATGTTCAGCTATAGTAGTTATTACAAAATATCAACTTTTAATTTTCAACAACCCAAAGAAGAGTCTACTTTCAATAACGGGCATAGAATACATTATTTCTTGTTACAGCTGAGATTTTGCAATTTTAGTTTAGAATGTAGATATGCATCTTGCAAACTGTTGAAAGATCGTCTTACAATTTTGAGAGCAGCTATAATATCAATCACGGTCAGTAAAAAAATTTGTATTATACATAAAATATTTATATTTTTTACTCAGGGGAATCGGTATTTGGCCACTTTACTTAAAATTACTAACTCTATATTGTATGTTTTTGAATTCTTCAAATTAAAATTTTAAAATTAATCTGAAATAAATTATTAAGTTATTCTTAATTATTATTACAATAATTAAAATATGTAGATAAATAAATAAATAAATAAATATTTTTTTAGTATGTTTGGATGTATCATCGACTTAATAAAAATTTAAAAAATGACAAAAAAGCTTTTGGTTTCATTTACTTCAAAGGAAAACAGCATTTATGAGAAAAACATAACTTTTCAACGTGTGATGCGCAAAGCAAAATTTTATTACGCTATTGTATACGAAGTGATAAACCGAAAATAAGAAAATTTTTGAACCAAGAATGAAACTGTGGTTTAACAACCTTTTCCTTACAGGATTTGTCACTTTATGCTTTTAGCTCTTACAGCTAAACATAATAATAATAAATGCAATGTTAAACAATTTTTAATACTTTTAAAGATCGCTTTTGAAATATCAATACAAAACAATATAATAAACATGAAAAATTTAATATAGAGTACCTACCACCTACGTACAAAAAGTTTAAATATTCTTTTGAAATAATTGAAAATTTTATTATTTAATCAAGTTTTCAGTTTGATGCACATGTATCAAAGAAAATAGGCTAAAATAGAATAGTTGTAAAATATTCCAATGGCTCTTTTGGGAGTAAATAAATTACAATTCCATAAATATTTAATATTATATTTCAATTTACTTTTCAAAAATCGTATTGGATTTATTTTAAATATAAAATTTTTAGCGATTTGCAATCTACACATAAATTTCAAAGAAATTTTATTTGAAGAGAGAAAAGTTTTTTTAATTTATAAACAAATTTCATGAAAATTTATGCAAAACTGAAGTAATTCGTAATATATTCCATTAAAAGGATTAATAATTATTATAAAGACTTTTATTAAAAACAGATTTTCATTAAAAACACATTTTCTTGTCAATGTAAACAAAACAGCCATTTCGTCAAGAAACGTTTTATAACTTAAATTGGTTCCATCGGTTTTCATCGCATAATTTTACCGCTTCTGATTACATAAAATTTGTTATAATTGAATTTGGTTTTCCCTTACAATAATAATGTAATAATTTCAAACTAAGTTAGCACAAATACTTAACCAGACTTTAAAAAAAGTTACAAAGGGGCATAACATAATTAAGAAACTGTTTAAAATTTTATTTATGTTAGTAGTAACAATTTATTTACATTGAATTTAAAATAATTGAAAGTAAATTTTCGTATTCAGAAAATCGTTGTTTTAATTTAAAACAACTGTTTCAAAAATTGTATTCTTGACCTTACATCGCGTCGTTCGAAACATTTCGAATTTTAGTAAAAATAATTGTAAAACAAGCAGTAAAACTTTTTTATGGATCAAAAAATAATCACGAAAGCAATCTCTAAAATTATTATTATTAGTAACAAATTAATAATAACAATTTATTTATGGACAAAATCGAATTAATTGTGTGAAAAGTAAATTTTTCAATTTGGAAAATTGTTGTTATAATTATTAAAAATTGTTTTAAAAGGTATATTTTGACCTTATATTTATTTTTACTTACGTTGGTCGAAGCAGTGCGAATTTTCTTTTCACCATCTACACATACTGGGAAAGAACAATCGACTGACACTTTCCGGCGTCGTTTTCCCTACAACGTCTGTCAGCGCACCCATCATTGCACACAGTCTTTTCCGATTTATACGTTCATTGTCTTCAAATTAACATGGATACGGAAGAAGTGAATGAGCTGTAAATATTGGTCAAGCATTTGAGTATCTTAAAGTCTTTTAATAATTTAAGTAAAATAAAATCATAAATTGTTCAAATCCCAGTAAACTGGTCTCCAGTTACAATTTTTACAAAATAAATTAACTTCATTTTCTACCTAAATTACATTTAACTTCAAATATTTAATATTACAATTATATTTTTTTTAAATCAGTAAAAAAATTCATATTCTTTCATACCTTTTCAGCAATAATTTATTATACCTGTTTCATAATAAGTTTTTAGTTTAAAATCAATGCCAACAATTTTATTAAATATATTTTTTACAGCTTCTACAGTAAGTTTCTTTTTATAATTTAGAAGATACCTATTAATTTTCACGAACAAATAATTTATACATTTTAATAGACGAGAATCATGTTTTACGACAATTGGAAAGTTTTCTCCTAAAATAAAACGTTAAAAGCTCTCTTCGCAATAATGTAATAAACTACTTATATCATAAACTATTAACAATTCACAGAAGTGCAAGTATTGAAACTTTTGTTCATTTCTTTTTCTATAACGACTGCAGTTTTATAGAAAGATATACTATATTAGGGATATTAAGGAGGTTGGTGACCCTGGGAGAATTTCGATTTTAATGAATAGCTTGGCCGTTGGTTTTAGACAATAAAGGATTTGAGTCTAGTATGTAGACAATATCGCGATCTTTTATTTTAGACTAAAATTTTGGTTAAAAATTCTTTTGGCTTGACGTAAATTTGAATGGAAAACATTCATTTTCTCTAAGATGAGGCGGTCAAAATCTTTTATGGCTTCAACCCAATAAATGCAGAAACAGCAAAAATACTGAAACCGTAGAAGACTCCTTAAAAATGATTATTCAAAATTAAAATACACGCTTTCCTCAATTTAATTTTAATGAATATGAACTAGTTTCGACTGGTGCCAAGTCTTCTACAACTCATACCTGCAAAATTGCAACATAATCCATAAAATTTAAATATTTAAAAACTACTCTGACGTCTTACTGACGAAAATTATAACGTTTGTAACACTGCATATAATATTAATTTAAAATTTAAAAATCATCACGAGACTGATGGAGATAGCTTTTTTTTACTTTCTAAAATTGGCGCGCAGTCTAAATTTTCAAGTTCATTTGGGAATAATGAGCGATTAGGGCATTTCTAAGCTTTTTGGATATCTCTTTTTTGCTTCCCTTTCGGTCGCATTAAGCAATATAATATGATTATCGTTAGTGGGGGCTGGAAATTCTGGATCCGAGATTTGCGCTCTAAACTCATTATAAAAGTCCCCTGGGGCGCAACAGAACTCGAAAATGACAAAATTCGAATGCAAGGTTCCGAGATTTGCCAATGTCAGGGGTTGTGAATAATTACAATCGTTGGATAGCAAATGAAGGGCACAGGGGAAGAAGGCGATTAGTCACTTTTTGTAAATTTTCAGGAGAGCGTTTTTAAGAATTTAAGCCTGTGCCATTTGCTTCATCATATTCTGGGCTCTTTGATATTTCATACTGTATATCATTATAGCTTTTTACATCACTATGTAATATTACAATGGTTCATGACTTCTACTTATTAAGAAAATTTCATATTTTCAACTTGACTACAAAGTAAAATGTGCAAAAAGGGGGAATGTCAACCAAATTTATACCCATACAGCATAGCAAATAAATCTTTTACTAATTTTTATAACTGAACTTAAGTTTTATTTATAAAAAATACAAACTAAAAACACATGAAAATATTTTGTTTAATTCATTTTATGTTCTCTTTGGTTTTTTGGTATTAGGTTCTGGCAACTTTTCCATTTTTTTTTTTTGAATAATTTTCAAACCTATATAATTCCAGACTAAAATTATTTTTTCTTATGACAAATATGTTGTTGATAGTATTCACTTTAAGCTACAAGATAGCGCAAAAATCTAATTTTTTTATTTTACCGACTTATCGCCTTCTTCCCCTGTACCCTTCAAATGCATTCGATAATATTATGGCTTTTTAGAGCTAACATGAAGGTAAACTTGTAAAATTTACATCAAAAAGTCGATTTTAAAAACTAAATTATGAAGTTACCGTTGGACCGATTTTATTCATTCTCGCCTCATAAGAAAATTAAAATTGTGCTCTTTCACAATATTCATTGGTACTTTGAAGGGAAAAAGCCGTAGAATATTATCTTTAACCAAATTCTGGTTGTAAAAATGTAACATTGTGACATTTCTTCAGTTTAGCAACTTAGTTTAAAAGTTTATAGCCAGGACTAGGACCTAAACTATTAAAGTTACAAAGTAATTTATGTATAGATTTACATATACATAAATGTAAATGTTTGTATAAATGACTATATTATCGAGTTATGATTTTTTTAAGGGGGGGAAAGTGTCGGAAAATCGATTTTTTTTCTGATACTACAACTTATAAGAAATATTGTCAGAAAATTTGAAGTCATTAGAAGCAAAACTTTTCGAGTTATAGACAATTGAGTCTCCGGATCCTCGGTTTCCCTTGGCCATAATTATATTTTTTTAAATATACCAGATTTTAACAAGGTTTTTTTTGAAAAACTAAACCGAGCGGGGTTCCAGGTCTAGGGATTTTTCCCAAATCTAGAGATTTTAGAAGTGCCGAATGGGAAAAGGAATTTTTTTTTAATTTTCCTGTAAATCTAGGGAAATTCACGAGTATGGTGAAAATAGCTACTAGCACAGCAAGAAATTAAATTTATAAATTTTTCTTGCAAAATAAGCAAACGCAATATTACTAGATTTTATTTATCATTTAAATTTATTAATGTATTGTAAAGTAGTTTTGAAATTTTCGAATCCTAGTTAAAATATTAAAAATAAAATTGCTACATACTTATATGTATTGTCATGTTTCAAACGACAAATCATTGGTCATCGGTTGCATTTCATTATTACTATTTTTTTTGGTTGAATTTTGAAAGTCATCCTTTTATTTTCTGTCGAGGCCTCGTACTCAAATTTGATAATCATTTTTGAGATGCGTTTGCGCGACTGCGAGAATGAAGGCAGTTGATAAAGTGCCAGGAAAGTGAAAGGTGTTGGAGATTGGAAAAAGGAAAAATTTGGAAGGTTCAGGAATGTGTTGTGGTTCCTCAACAACAAAATTCATTTTTTTGAGAAGTCTTTGCTACCGTTGCATTCTAGTTGTTGCATTTTGGAAGTTATTTCTTGATTGATCTGGAACGCCTCTACTTCAGGGATTATTTCCTAATCCAGCTAAGGCCCGCTTTTACAATAGTCAGTTAAGCATGATTTAACTGTGGTTTAACGTTATGCTGGTGTTTATGGGTTTTACAATAGTCAGTTAGTCTAAACCAGCTGATTATACTGGTGTTAATTTATATCAACGTTGGACCATGGGTATAAGTGAATAATAAAAATGATAATAAATAATAAAAATGATAATAAATAATAAAAATGATAATAAATAATAAAATGTGGTTTCGGTCATCCGGAAGTTTCTTATGAATTCTTTTTCCCTAAGTTCCTCCTAGTAATTTCTCTTTGTTTGAAATATTTTAGGGTTACTTAAATGTTCAAATCTAAATGATTTCGGAATCACTATCAAAATCAAAAACGTTTACATTTCAATTCATATTAATATTAAAAAATTAAAATGATTTATTATAATTTTACTCTGTCACTGCCAAAATTTTAATATAACCTCTAAAAGTTGTCACTTATTTAGGTATATAACCAGATTCTATCTTACCACCCTACACTTATGCTGATTATAACTATCCATGGGTTAAATTTTGTTTGTAAAAGCGAACACAAACTTTAACACCAGCATAAAATTATACCATAGGTTAGTTATACTCATACTTTAACCAACGATTGTAAAAGCGGGCCTAAGTGGAATTTGGATTATTAATTTTTTATTTTATAATAGGCGGAAATAACAGTAGTATTATTTCTGGAAAGGCGTTAAAATTTATCAGCTGCACATGCAAGGTATCAGCGGTGTATTATCACTATTTGCTTATTTGGAAAAATTAATTTTGGTTTAATATTTTTATGAGTAGTATGCAATTTTATTTTCAGTTTTCCTAAGTAGGACCAACAGTATTTTTATTTTAGTCTATATTTTTTTGTATAATTGTAAGAGTATTAATTTTGTGGAATCGCAGTTTGAACCTACTACTGGGGTTGGGAGTTTGCTTCTGGCTGAGTTAGTCAAGGCAGGTTGCATATTTTTTTTTATATTTTGTTTATTCTTATAATTGATAAAAAATATCATTGCAGTATATTACATGCTTCCTAAATGTATTTCATTGATATAAATTATTAGTTTTAATTTTTTTTATAAAACTGCATCTTTTACTGTAATACCTATACAAATTAGGTATTTGAATAAAAAAAATAAAATAAAATAATCAATTTATTCATTTTATTTCACCTTCCTTGTAAAATATGACTCCCAGATATCCACATTTTGTTACTCCTTTTATTGTATTTGTTTCAAGTAGCAGGTCATTACATTCTTTACTTCCAACACTTAGATATTCGCACTTGGTGAGGTTTGTATAAGTGAGTCCGGCTTTTGTATACTCTTCCTGGAGTTTTCTAGTCATATAACTAAGATCTTGTTCATCTTCCGCTATCCCAACTTGGTCGTCCGCAAAAAATACGGTGTACAGCATGTGGTCTCCCACTCGTAGTCCCATATTTCTGCACCTTTTGCTTCTGTTGCATGAATGCCGGTCTTTTTTCTTGTAGCAAATTTTGAAAGTGTTGTGCCAATTTATGTTTTTTAATACCTCCCAGGTTAATTCCTGATTTACTAGATGTTCTTACGGATTTGATTATCTTCCAAACCTCCGAACTTCGAGTTCCGCCTATATATTGCTCTAATATATCATCGCATTTTTTTGTCTTTTCTTATTCTTAAGTTTTTCTTATTTATTACGAGTTTCTTCACCTCTCTATTGGTTCATTTATATTCTTCTTTAGATTCTATGTCATTCTTTTGAAGAAGTTTTATGATATAGTTGTTTCTTTGCTTTAATTTGTTGCTCAATATCTTCGTCCCACCAATAAGGTTTGTTTATCTTAGGATTTTGTGTTCCTATCGATTCCTGTACAGATTGCAATATACAGGCAGTTATATGCTCGTATTCCTCTTCCGTTCTCCGCTCCATTATTGTAAGATTTTCTTCCAATCTTCTTCCGAACAAGTATTTGGTACTATCATGTGCAAAGTTCTCGATATTATACTTTTTGAGTTTGACTTTAGTTTCTTCTTCATCTTTTGGAGCATCGGAGATTATAAATGGAATGTATATTTCTGAAATCAGTAAGCAGTGGTCTGATCCGCATTCGGCACCTCAATATACCCTCACATCTTGGATTTTTATACCGGACTGTTCTTTCGTAATAAGGTAGTCAATATAGTAGTTCTCACGGAACTTTAGACCTCGTCATAATAAGCTGAATGTAGAACACACAACTGATTATTTACATTGACAAATGCAAATGATATGTATGACAAGGATAGAAATAAAATATTTTGTCATCTTCACGCGATGTAATGTCGACATAGGTTAGAAATATTGGAATTTGAAACATTGTAAGTTAGAGAAAGACAGAAGATAAGTAGTACAACCTTAAGTACACATACTGCTTAATTAAAATTTCCATTGATTTGACTTTTATTAGCAAAATGTCACGATAAGGTTATAAACAATTTTAACCTCCTATTCAGTGGCGGGCTCGTCCTATTGTTTGAAGGTTGCACAATCGCCAAAAATTACGCCATAGGAGTAATATTTAATTTAATTGTGTGTACAATACTTGATCGGCAAACGATCAAGTTTTTTTGAGGTACTAAAAAAACCGTACCTAACATTTTAGGAGAATAATAAATAGGAAAAACTTCAACCCCACATATCTAAAACATAAAGCCGCCACTGTTCCAATTAATGTATAGTTTTAGTGGTTTTAGGTTAGACTATGACAGCGGTTTAAATTTACCGCTTCTATTTTACTTCACAAAAAGTTATGTTTACAAACATACATTTGACTGGTGATTCTCATCTTAGTTCGTATGGTTTAGAATTATGACGAGGTCTAAAGTTCCGTGAGAACTACTATAACTGATATAAGTCCCCTAGTATGTTGATACCATGTAAATTTGTGTAATATATCTTTATGCGCGAAAAATGTGTTGGTAATTTTTAGATCGTACTGTTCGCAAAAGTTTATCAATCGCTGACCTTTTAGGTAAATTGTGTTTATTAGTTATCGTGCCTCTTTTAGGTTAATTATTGTAAGAGAAGTTCTTTAGTATTTAATAAAGTTAATGTATATAGTTATTTGTTGAGTAAATACATTACAGTTATCATTCACTCTTTCTTCTCCATGAATACCTACTACTTGGCTGTTCCTTTGTTTTCCTACTCTGCCGTTTAAATCTCCAGCAATGACGATTTCGTAACATTTTGGAATTCTATCCATGGTATTTCTTAGGATATTTTCAAAACTTTCTTTTACTTGGACCGTTGCGTTATCGTTAGGTGCATAGATTCCGAGAATGGTTATAGTTCTTCCCCTAATGAGAATCGTCAATTGAATGACACGTTCGTTTATTGGTTCCCACTATTTGACATATGTTTCCATTTTTTTATGTATTATAATGGATACGCCTGCTTTCGCCCTATCACTTTTTTCAACTCCACTGTATAGATGTAAAAATTCTTTAATTTTTTCGATTCCATTTCCTTTCTTTTTCGTTTCTGAGAGGACTGCTATATATATTTTCCGCTGTATGAGTTCTAAAATTATTTCTTCTTTCTTGTTTCTGATTCCCTGAACATTCCATATTTCCATATTCGTAGTCCGTTTTCGTTGCTGGTTTCGTCGACTTGAGTATCCGTCCGATTTCTGAGGCTTATTTCTGGGATTTTTAGCGAATTTAAATTTTTACGGTGAGAGGGGGCTGGTCTCTCGTCCAACCTGAAGGAAAAGTCTCCCTCTTGCTTTAGCCCTGCAGATTCCCCCCATCCACCGGGGTTGGTTACCCGATCTTTGAGGATCCTCCACAAGAGCTGGCAGGCCGCCAGCTTGGAGGTGCAAGTAGGAATTGAGCAGGAGAGGCTGTAAGTGACGCGTTCACTGCTCCATTTGACTCCATTTGAGAATTTTTTGAAATTAACTAATAAATATAAATTATAATTGAAAAGGATAACGTCGAAAAGTATTTTATTTCAAATTTTACATATTTCAAATGGGTGCATAAATTAATAATTTTGAATTTTCAAGTCATTTCAATTTTTGAATATTGTCCGACGATGACTGTATGTGGTCAAAACGCGTCACAATATTAAAATATTAATTATGAGAAGAGTGCAATTTAATTTAAAATTTACTAATTAAATAAACTTCATAGAAATATCTTCTCAAATTGTAATACTATAAATTATTTGACTGTCGGTTAGGCGAAGTTGAACTCAAGTATTAGATAGGTACCTATGCTTACTTTACAAATATTACACTTGACATTATCAATGTCATTTTTGATTAATTTAAATTTTTTTCATTTTGTATTATATATTATTAACCTTTTTTAAACAAAATGGAAGAACAGTTTTTGCAATTAGTAAAGGAAGTGAGATTTTTGTATGATAAATCTGACAAAAGTTTCAATGATATTGAACTGAAATCTAAGGCATGGTCTGAAATAGGAAATCGGTTCAATAAATCAGGCCTGTAGTGTGTTCCCTTTAATTTACCACATATACTTAATTATAAATTTTAATAGGACCCGATGCGGAATTGCATTTCAAAAACATCTTAGAAAGATACGTGCGTGAAAATAAAACTGGACGAATTTCCAGTGATAAAAAGCCAGCAAACGTAACCCAATTGTTGACCTATATAAATGATCATATGCGCCAAAAAAGGTAAATACGAGAAAGTTATATTTATTGTTACCTACTAATTTTATAAAACTTTAATTACTTATGCAATAGCTGGATAAGCAATCAACGTTCAGGTACAACTTCAGATTTAGAAATTATTGAAGAAAAAAAATACTACATAGCAGTACTAATATACATCTTGAAGATTATGTAAATTATAATAATCAAGAAAAATGTAATAATGAAAAGAGACGAGAAAATCAAAAAAAGTATATTAGCGACGCAAAATATAAAAAGTACGAGGCCATGATGAAAAACTTTTTAAATATCTATAATAAAAGAACTTCAAATTTCACCATATTTTGTAACCATTTAGATTCTGAACTTAACAGTATGCCTATTGACGATGCCGAGACACTGAAAGATGAAATATCTGAAATATTAATTAAAAAGCGCAGGCAAATTCGAAATAGACATGAATATTAATAGGTATAATAATTTGTACTTAAAATGTTCGCATAAATCAAAATATATTATATTCTTCATAATAATTAACTTGTAGTTTTAAAATTTAAGATTAACAAAAAAAATTAAATAAGCTACACAAAAAAGTTGAGGTCTGCTGGATATTTCAAACCCAAGTTGTAACGTCACTGGTTGTTGTCATATTAAATTCTAACCTCTATATATTTATGTCAAATATTCAGTGACTTATTTTATAAACATAAGTTTATAAAAATATGAAATAAATAAAGGAATTATTTTAAAATATTTTAATACCAGTAAGTTATATTTTGATAATTTTAATTATTATTACATCAGGAACGGATTTTTCTTGTAGGTTATTAACCCAAGATGCCAGCTGCTGTTCCAGAAAAATCTGATCGTTCAGAACAAATGTGGAAAGCATTAAGAACTCACATTCTTAGTGACAGGGCTCGAAAAAAACAGGAACGCGAAGCTGAAGTAGAAGAAGAACGACTACGTAAAGAACGTGCAGCTCGTGAAGAACAAGATGTTATGACGCTGGGCGAAACTCGTGAGCAGATTTTACAGCTACAAAGAAAAATGGAACAATTAAAAGACGAAAAGCATCAACTTTTTTTACAGTTGAAGAAAGTTTTAAATGCAGATGATAGCAGAAGAAAGCAATTTGTAAAAGAGTCAAAGTGAGTAACTTAATGCACCGACTTTTGACTGACTTGTATATCTTGTACTTTATTTTAGTGAAGTATTAACACTCCCAGGTTTACAATGTAACGAATTAGGGCAACATCCACTTTACGTGCAACAACCGGTGCAGAGAGTTACAGTTCAACAGGGCTTTAAAAGCATTAGCAAACGACCGAGAAGTCCAAGCCCTCAACCACAACCTACGGCACCTACAACAATTTATCATCCAAGTTACTCTTACAAAGTTCCAAGTGTTATTAGCACATACCAATCTGCTCCTCAAAGTAAGCAGCTTAAATATTGCATAGGTTTTTATTTTTGATTTAGTACTTAATATAATAAATTTAATTTAATTTTCATATTTTAGAAACTCAGCAGTATCCAAACCAACCTGGATCATTTTATCCTGTCCCACAAGAACTTCCGATCTATTACCCTCCTGGTCCAATTCCTTCTCGTGACCCTACAAGAGCAATGTACGAAAATTCTCGCCCTCAAGCTTATCATATGGAACAAAAGCCGTTGGAACATTATACTTTGAGACCACCGTCGTCCCATGCTCATGTAATTCATGCAACACCTATGTCTCTTAATCAAGTACAGGCACCTGTCAAATCATCAAATATGGGTAATGCATATCCGGTACGTACACAGACACAATACCAACAATCTGTACCTACTTCTGCTCTATATACAACGCAAAGTAGACCTTTGTATCAATCGCCAGGAGCTCCTTTAAATTACCAAGGAAGGGAGTAGTTTTTTGATGATCTCTTAAATAATATAGTAAATTTTAAGTGTAATGATCAACTAAATGTAATATAAGTGTTGGTTATTTATGGTTAAAAGATGAAAGCTAATAGTTTCAAATAAGTACTTCATTGTGGTATCTTTCAAGACTGCTATTCCTATAAAATATTTAAATCTAAATATTCATCAATTATAAAGTATAGAAATTGCATATTGAAATAATTTAACGATAAATATATTATTCGTCTTAATTAAGTATAATGTTTTAATGTTGATATAAATAAAAATTTTGCAAAAGACTATTTTATAATTTTAAAAAATGAAATTGTCGCAGAAAAATATGCCCAAGCAAAATTTGGGATTTTGATGAATTTAGACGATTTGGGAATAAGTTTATATATTTTCCACAATTTTTTTATTATTTTATTGAATTCCAGAACTTGTAGCTCTATCTTCAGCCAAAAAGAAATCTTCAATAGATTTTTTGTGTTTATTTTACTCTAACTTTATTTTATTACTGTGCGAAGTCTTCAGTAAAATAGCACTGTTATCTGAAAATTTTGGCCCTTCATTTTTTTAGTATATTTCAACGTCTCCGAAACCATTTTCATTATTTTGGGAAAATGTTTTTATGTGTATAATTATGTATGCCTGTGAACGAACACATCAGCATCTAAATGAGACAACGAAACTACTCCAAATTTTGAATTATGTTTTTGTTTTGCCGTTGCACAAAGCCTATTGAAGACGAATAAAACTATGGAGGAAACGGGGGGTTTACCTAAACATAATTAATTCCACTTCAAAACTGTAAAATAGAAGAAAGTTTTTGATGACAAAAAATTGTTTCCAAATTCAACAAGGTAATGTTGAATGCCACAACAGATTTTTTTCTTACTACACTGTAGGTCTTCAAGTTAGTTCTAGCGTTAATTATCAACCCCATCTATTTTTTCATAATTTTTAATACAATAAAGCGATTCATATATTATCCCCATTCGATTTAGTTCTTGCTTAACGTTTACACTTGTTTAAAAACATTTTTTGAAAAGTTTACTACATTTCTGTCAAAAAACATACGATGAGGTAGAAGAGCAATATTTGATCCAATTGTATGAAGTAAGTTTCGACGAAACTTTCTCATAAAAATTAGATCCCACTTTTTGATGATTATCAATCGTTGTTTGGTCAACGTACCTCAATCCTCAATGGAGTCCTGACGAGCTGCCCTATATTGGGCAAAATATAAATTACTGAATAAATCGCTAAAAAGTACATAATAGGAGAAGGGGGTATAAAATTGCATAGTGCTCAGAATTATATTTACCGAGTAGTGACATCTATTTTTTCTTAGTTACCATGTGGATTTATTAGTTTATGATAATGATAGCTGAGTGTTTCTAGACAGGATTAACAGTTTTATCCCATGTACTAGGCGGTTTTGCCTCATAGGGTGGGGCAAAACCGAAAATTTGGTTTTAAAAGTAATATTTTCTTTAAGACGTTTATGTTCATTTAAGAGAAAATAATCTTTTGTTTCGATAATATAAAACTGTTGGGTACATTATGTTATTTCTTCCCGCTCGTACAAATCATTACAATCTCTACAAGAAATTAATAAAGCTTAAGAATGGCTTAAGTGGGTGATTTTCCCCACCTTCTCCTACAAAAGTTTTTGAAAATTATAATAAAATAAAATATAAACGACGCGCAAATCGTATTTCTGTCCAATATATAGCAACCAAGAGCAAGCATACGGCTCGAGGAACCATATAACTAACCCATCAGCGTTAAATCTCAAAGTGAGAAAAGCAAGTATTTTTGCAACCCAAATGTGTATAATATTTGTTGTGTCGGCAATATCAGGTGATTGCGTTATATTATCCTATATTGATTTGGTCTTGTGGACAGGTCCTTATTTTTACTATTGTTACTAAACTTTTATATACTTATTAACATTTTTTTTAATTTCATTTTTATAATGTACATATATATATTTAAGTATATGCACAGAAATCTTTGAAACCGTTTTACTTAAAACTACATTTTAAAGTCGGTGAGCAAGATTTCTCGGAAACAGCTAAACCGATCAGTCTCAAATTTGTACACAAGCTCAATAAATATATTTTTTTGAGGTTGATCGAAGGATATTTCTAAGGTGCGAGCACATTAGGCGAAACGATGCGACGCGATATTTTTTTGGAGTCCGCACACTAAAAGCGAATTTTCTGTGTTTATATGTCACCTCGAAAGAATTGTGGTTAGAAAATTCTGACAGGACGCCCCGAACGTCATCTATGATGATAAAAAATTTATTCACAAACGTCAAACTGACAATAACAATGTTGAAACGTTCCGATATGTGCTCCGATCAATCCCGACAGCTGCCAATCGATCACGAAGACGATCTATTTGCCGCGTCGATTCGCTTCAACCCCGTACACTTAAGCGAAGCTACGCGATAAACCGTCGCTCGAATGCCTCTCAGACGATTCAAGCGATGACGCGCCGCATCGCAATGCTTCGCGTCGCCTTAATGTGCGGGTTCCCATTTGATTCTATGTAAACTTCTCTAAGCGTCAAAATTCGCGTCGCTCCGCGTCGCATCGCATCGCCTAAGTGAGCGAGCACCTTAAAACTAAAAGATACCACAATATGTATATAAATTTTTACGAAAATAAATTGCTATGTCTTTCCAGGAAAGAATTCTTGAAAATTCGCTTTTTTTTAACCTCCTGACTGCGTATAACCCCTTAAAGGATTAATTCATTCCAACATAGCAATTCAAATAAAACACTAAATTTAAACGAAATGATGTGCTTATTCCTTCCTTTTTCGTACATTTTTACTGGGATCCCCTTTTATATATATTTTTATACACACAATCGTGTCACCCATTCTCATTGATTTATGTTCTATGTTGAAACTCTTGCTTTGATTAACACCTTCGCTGCTACTTGAATTTAGGGCGTAGGCGCCTGGTGCTAACGAACTTTTTTTCCCTTTCGACTATGCTCACGTAAAATACACTCGATTGCTGCAGTGCTACCCTACCACTGAATGCTCGAAAACTCAAAAAAAACAGATGACTCATTTATAAGTCACGCGCACATGACAAATATAGCGCATGACTTATTAATGAGTCATGAGCAGCGAAGGTGTTAAGTTAAATCAGGGAAGTGGTATATTCTTTCCAAAATATTTCAAAATCTTGCTTTGATGTTTCTCTTGACCTGCACACATTTTACATCCACATATAAAGCTCTCACACTGTATTTGGAAAATACCTGAATATCATCGTTCCCTAAGATTATTATTACTAACGATTATATCACAGCTTGGAATACCTACTTACCTTTTAAATATTAACATGAATTTTCTTTTTCCGTTCTTCTATATAAATAAAACACAATAATCAATTGGACGAACTATTTAAATTATTTGTATGAATTTATCATAAATTCGTTACATTATTTCGAACTTAGTTCTTACTAGTGCTGTACAATAAATGAAAAATGATATTATTTGTTCTTAAAATATATGTAGACGTAACAGTATGAAAACAAATAATTCACAACAAAATAAAATTATGAACTAATAATTATTTTATTGCCTAGAAGAAAAATTTGACTACATAACTTAATTAATAATTATTGTGTACAACAGGTATAACAAATACTAACAATGAAATTTTCACATAAAGAATGCAGATTACAATAATTATTGTAAAAATAAGTGTAAAATATATTTTTAATGAAGTAGAATTTTTATTAGAGATGTGCTACCTTTTAGCCGTTTACTTTACTTGCCGATACATAGATATTTTGGATTGCCGATATACTTCGGTTTTTATAATTTATTTAGTTATAGTGTTAAGTAACATTTTTATTACTTATGTAGGTATAAATTTTTATTTTAAGAATAATTTAAAAGTTTTTATAAATTACAAATTAATGTCCTTAATATTTTAACATTTTCTTCTAGATTTTTCCCATTTTTTATAAACAGGAAACGGTTCTTGTCCTCGTTTTACTTGTAAGATTAATAGTAATTATTGATATTATATTTTTTATTTAATAAAATAATATTATAATTCTATGCTTAAATAAGCAGCACATCCCTAATCGAAATAAATAATGGTAGACAATTAGTGCTTATAAGAATAAAATTTAAAGGTAACATATTTTGGGTAACATAAAATTATCTTTATAAATATTTTATTTATTTTATATACCACATGTTGATATGATCATAAATTTATGTAAAGTAATACAACTAACTAAAAATATATCTGTACTATAACTTTAAATCTTAATATCACTCTTGGCTACTTTATAGTTAAACAATATAACATTAATTATTCTAAAGTTGTTAAATATCTGATTTTTGCTTTGTATATAAATAAAATTTTCTACATTATATAGTTTTAATTACTTTTATTATTTTCTGATTGAATAAACCAGCGTGATCTTAATGCTTCCATATTTTTTAAATTTTGTTGATGCGTCCAAGGTTTAAGTTGTCTAAGCTCATTTTCCAATATTAAATCTTCTTGTTGCCTCGAATTAAAAGGTTTTGGAGCTATGACAGATATAGCTATGTACGCTTTGGGATTTTTATTAACATTTGTGTGATGTAAGGGATAGCCAGTTACCCTGTGATAAGCAAAATTTCTTCCTGATTTATTTTCTAACTGAAATGGAAATTTCGAAGGCTTTCCTATTTCAGGCTCGGGTTTATACGACAGCCTACCCTCGGTTTGAAATTCAGGCCATTTGTTTGACTTAATTGCTGTTTCTGTATTACGATCTTTTGAAGACCTTTGTTTATTTTCTCCATTAAGTATTACTACCAATTTCTCGATTTTGTTGTTGTTCGTATCGTTCACCATTTCTATCCTTTTTAAATCATTTTTTTCTGATATTACATCTTCTTTCTGTACAATGGTATTGTTTTGGTTTTCTGTTGCATTAAAACTTGCATTATTAATTTCTTGAGTTTTTTTTAAGTTATTATGCTTTTTTTCAAAGTACATAATTTGTTTATCGTGCAAACTAGCATTTTTTGTGTTCGAAACTTTTTCTATAAGTTTTCTTGATGTTAGTAAATCCTTATCGATATTTTCTGTAAAAAAATAAAATAATAAGTAAGTACGAGTATAACAATAATAATTATAATATAGGGGTAACGAGGATACATTAAACAACGAAAAGGATAAAACTCCATTAGCGTCTTCCCAAGTATGGGAAAAAAATTTAATTAATGAAATTCGACCTCCCCCTAAAGTAAGGTAACATTACAACAACAAATTTGAAACGTAATAAATGAATTTGATTTAAATGTTACTGTGGTAATAAATATTTAAAAAAAGTTAAACACTACAATTTATTAGTCATAATACTCGAAATAAATACCAAAAAAATGTACACAAACAAAGATTAACGTTTAAGTCCAACATTATGTTAGAGCACGTACCCATGTTGTTGCATTCTAGGATAACAACATAAAAGTTAAAAAATATATAAATGATATTGCATAAATATAAAAATTAATTTTTTTAGAACGTTCTAACCAAAATTACATTAGATCTACATATAACTGAAATCCAAACTATCCCTGCATGTACTATGTATATGCAGTTTAATCCTATGGGTCAAATAAAAAAAAATCTTGTGTGTTGAAATACTAAATTCATCTTTAAACATCGTCCCCATTGTTAGTACAAAATGAAGTATTTATCTATCCTAATTTTTTATTCATAATTGCTTAAAAATGTAAATAGGGTTGGAAATTAAAGTTAACTTTTAAATTTGAAGCACATTCGTGTCAAATAAGAGAAAAGGGATGTATGAAGTATTAATTTTATCGCAATATTTAATAGAAATATTATGCAAATTTTTGTCAACTTGTACAAAATGGTAGTGCCAACTCACGATCGCATACATAAAAAGATAATATAAAATTCTTCCCCACGAAAAGCTAAGATATTTAATATGAAATACAAAAGTCACATTACAATATATTTACCTATAAAATATTTTCATGATATTAAATTTTATTTATATTAAAGTTTTACAACTTATTTTTATTTCGAATTTAGTCAGTTTTACGTATTTTAAAACATAATATAACAAAAAGATCCTCATAAATTTTATAGTTTATCGTATATCACATTGTATTGTATCTATTGTAACCTTTCTTTTGTTCTCAATAATGATGTTAAATGAAAGTCAGAAAACTATTATACAGGGTGTGCCTAAGTAGTATGTGTGAGCAATTTTCGAGTTGTTCCTTATAACAAGACAGGCGCGGCTCGTGTACTAGTAATAGCATGCCTGGTAACGAAAGAATCTAGCTTCTAAAAATTATTTTTAAATAAATCATGTGTAATTTTTACACCAAAAATTGAGAATAACCTCAAATTTCATTTTGTTCTCGCGGTCTTCTATAAATAACATTCACAATATCTTTATCATCTGAAGAAGATAAAATATTGTTGTAAAGCATTGTAAAAAATTAGATATCAAGAAATAATTGCTATTAAAACTATTTTTTACGAAAAAATACGGTGTTCACGTTTTGCTGTAATTAGGCCACTTCCTATATTAGCAATGTAAATTGAAAATTTTGAAACCATTTTTTATCATATAAAAATCAATTTAGAGCAAATATTTTTAGACATTTTTTGTTGAAAATTTCATTGCCTTCAATTTTGTTTATATACATTTTTTATTTTGTCTCGCAGTTTCTGACTAACGGCCACTTAAACAAGACTCTGTAAAATACCAAATATATTATCATCTATATCTCAGAAACGGTGTGACAAAATAAAAAAATAAAAGTATCTTTTTTTCTTAGAAATTTCATTGTCTAGATTTTTGTTCATACACATTTTTCTATTTTATCGCACCGTTTCCGAGATATAGCTGAAAATATTTTTGGTATTTTGCAGTCTTTTTTAAGATGTAAGTTAAAAACGGCGCATCAAATTAAAAAAATGTATATAAACAAACTTCAAGGCAATGAAATTTTCAACAAAAAATGTCTAATAAATTTTTGTTCTAAATTCAATTTTTATATGACAAAAAATTACTTCAAAATGTTCAATTTACATTGCTAACATAGGAAGTGGCCTAATTATATTTCTACAACTGTTTGTAGTTGTCTACAATTAGTTTGAAGGCTGTTTAACCATGACTAAACTGCTTTAACCATGACCATGATTAAATAGATGGTGAAACAGTCTTTTACATTTAACCGTGATTTACCCCAACTAATCATGATTAAAGTATTTGGAAAAATTTTGAAATTTTTAGATCTATGTACAGGATTAATCCCCGTCTAAAAGTATGCTCGAAGGCCTGACGGTATTCCAATACGTTTTTAACTAACTAACCTTCAGTATTTCAATATTGTGAATTAGATCGACGCGGTGACGATATAGTATAAAAATGTTTTGTAATTAAAATTAATTTGATTTTAATCTGAAGAGACATTTCTTTGCACAAGACATTAATGTTAGCGATTATTAGCATTTAATTTCGAAAAATTACTAGTAGATACTTTATTTTTGTTGTATCTATTGCTGTTCATAACATAATGGATGTTCAGTAAAAATGTGCAAAAGCAATACTCTTTATGGAATCCATAAAAGAGAACAAAATATTAACAGTAATTGATTCAAATAAACATGAAATTTACTTCAAAATTTATCAAAATTTTACTTTATTTAAAATATCAGTGTTATGGTGAAGAAAAAATTAATTTGGTTATGGACTATGGAGCAGAAAACCGTGGTTCCATGTCTAGTCATTCCAGATAAATTGCTGTGATATGCTTATTTCAATAAAAGAGTTATTCACCTTAAAAAATGAATTTTAAATACTTCAACAAAGTGGTTATATTCCATTAGGTATATAGAAATATTGAATAAATTAGCAATTTGAATAAAATTTCATTCCATAAAAGTATAAGATATTCAAGTACTACAATCCATGTAGTTTTGTGGTTAATAGTTTGTTTGACTTGAAACCTTCCTTGTATTAATTGAAATTAATATTGATATGCAAAGTTATTTTGTTGACGCAAAAAATTCAATTTATGGCTAAGAAACCGAAATATGCTGTTACGGAATAAGCAAGTATACAGAAAAACGAACTGCAACGGTGAGTTCTGCAATATCATAAATTGACGTCATTATGACGTAACTTTGCTGCATAGAGAGTTTTTTCCAATGCAACAAAGTTTATGCTTCTACAACAAATGTTTTGTGTTCCAAAAACATATTATACATATTGAAATAACTAGTTTTCTGTTAATTCAAATAATATTTCTTGGTTGATGGTTTTGTTTGAAAAATGAATCTTTTTTCTCGGTGTACGTATTGATATTTTATTCTTTCTCAAGGATTATTTTTTAGGATGCGAAATTAAGCAATCCACTATGTATCAGTACAAAAGCACTTGGTATTGTTGTATATTTGCGGCCGCCCCAAGCCGCAGACGCATTATAGTAAATTAACTTCAAACTTGTGTTTTGTTTTTAATAAAAATATTAGGGTTAAATATCTATATGGCTGTGAATTTCAGTGTAATAGGGGCTTTAGTTTAATTTTCTATTTATTAATATTGTTTTAAAATGCGCAGCATCGTAGTTTTGGGGGAAAATGGATCAAAAGAGGTCATTCGAGGGAGATAATGTGAGTCGGCAGCGATTTTGTTGAAGTAATGAATAGTTTTGAAATGAAATATAATTAAATTGAAAATTAGTTTAAAAAAAGCTTTATTTAAAAGTTGTGAATTGGATTTGATAAGAATTGAGGTGATACTGGATGATTGCAAAAGTTAATTTGGATTTAAAATGTTTGCAAATTAAAAATTTGGTTGAAAAAATAAAGTTAAAAATATTGGAGTATTTGGAAGAGTTTTATTTGATTTGGATGCACCCTGAGATCAAAATATTAAATACCTACCACAGCAATATATAAAAATTAAATTTTTTAAATCAAGATCCGGTAGATATTTTGACCTATTGATCTAAAATTCTACGGCGTCTGTGTGAGGGACGGATTTAAATACCATCCGTAGATAATATTTTCTTGATATTTTATTCAACGATATGAAAAGAAATAGAGCTACAATTTCCAATTAATTTATTCTAATTTATTTGCAAAGCAAAATTTTTTTACATATACCTTTTGCAAAATAATATTGTAATAACTTGAGTTTCTTGGGTTATTTATTTTTTAACATCAAAGTACATTCTATTTTTGTCGCAAGACTTATTTCAAAACTTGGTAAAAAAAATATGAAAGTCATAGTAGGTACTTTGATGTCCGAATACCAAGTTTGTTAAATCTTACAGAAATGATCTTGCAGATAAGGGTAGTTCTATAATACTTGAAATAGTTTTTACAATAGAAAAGAGGAAGTGCTATGTAGAAAAATTTTGTTTTAAGTGCATATTATATTTTAATAGTTTGGTGGCGTTCATATTTCCCTCTTCAATTTACTGCTTGATGGTACCTAGTTGATATAGCTACGTAATAAGAGCTATATATTTTCGTAATATACACTTGATAAAAGTATGTTCGATAACACACCGTAACTAGCCTTCGGCTCGTGCCAATTTTCAATAATAACAAAGCATGAATTACTTCGAACAACAAATCCATTAAATTTTCAAATGCAAGAATGCTTATTTAACAATTTTAAAAATATTTTCTGTGCTTTATATTTTCATATTCAAATAAATTTTTATAACAAGTAATATTAAATTATTATAGTAAATAATTACTGCAATTAGTGTTTAAACTGATCTAAAAAAACATTAAAATTAATTTCGAATGAATATTAAATAAATAAGCATAGTAGGACAGAAAATTTTTCCAAGGTGATTGGAAGTTCACTTATAGTAACTGGGATTTTCTTAAAATGCAATGAAAATTCTACAAATCTTTTCCAATTCTTATTCCAGAATGAATTATTTCATATCAATAACTTCTCGATATTGAAAAAATACTTCAAAGATACTTTAAAGCCAAGTGATGCTTTGAAGCTTAGTATGGGTATGGTAACTTAGTGTATGTAATGTAGATTTACAAGATATATTTTATCAAAAGTGTATTAAAATTGTAGTTTTCAAGTGAAAAATATTAAATGATGACGTAAAGTTATTCTATGGCAGCGATTTCACTTACGCAATAATTTATGTACTTGTTCCCATTGTTCAGGATTTGCTGCAATCTTGACTATTAATTCTAAAATCGATTCGTTTACAGATATCTAAAAATAGTAGAAATACTTGAAAAAAATACTTTTACATTATAAATTAAATTAACCTCTTTATTTTGCTTCCGTTCATCTGAAGGTGAAACATCTACGTTAGTAACTTCAAATTTGGAATTATTATTAACCAAACCCATCAAAAATTCATAACTGCGTTTTTCTCGATTGCTTTCAAATGATCTGGAATTTATATCTCGATTGTTCATAGCTTCGTGCGAATCAAGTGGCCCCGATATTTCCAATGATGAGTTTTCTTCGGCGTGAAGCTTCACTTGTAAATCTTCCACCTACAAATTCGATACTTTATTACAACAAATAATTTAATTTTCATGCCATTAACAAAAATTATGATAACATGTAACTAATGACAATGTGGGGGTAAGATTATGTGAGCCGTGAACTTCATAATTAGTTTCAAGCGGTTTCAATCTACCGAGTTTCAGTTCGTGTACTACCTGCTATGTACATAGATATATTATTCCACAGCATAGACAACAAAATTATTACAAGTTTCAATTACTTCCGCAAAATAAAACAGTATAAATTATTATTACATAAATATAATACTGTAACATTTTGTGATATTCGAATATTAAATGTTACGTTGTAATCTACTAGACAAATTTTATTTCTGCTCTACAGAATTCAGCCTTAACGACCATTATTAGAAAATACATAATTACTATATTATGTAATATAGGTCCACTTCCAATCCACATTATTATCTAAAGTCCTAAACTAATAATATTTTAAACAGTAATGTTATTGATTTATATACACCTACCTATCATGTAAGTTTAACATGATTTAAAGCTAGGGTCTATATCCGATGCGTTAGAGGATTTTTCAAAATATTATTTTACCTTGCAGTTTAAAAATTATTGTTTAAATAATATCTCGCGCTCTTTCCAAAAATATTATCTACCGGCTTTTTAATTTATTAAAAAAAATTGTAAACATTATTATTATCAAACAATATTTTAATTAAAAAAGCAAATAACTACATGATGTGCTTTTCAGCTAAAATTGAAATATTACAAAATAGAAACAGATTTGTAATAGTACACGTATAGATAATGTGAATTTCACAAGCCCCTAAAAGGAGTACCAAAAAGACTGCATCAATCTTCCCACGCCAAAGAGGCTTAGTTCCACATAGATTAAATATTTCAATTCGGTTTCGTCCTCGGACTACTTTAAACAATCTATCAAAATAAAATAATAATAATTTATTTATTAATAATTGATATGTTTAGTGTGTTCAGAAGGCATCAGATGCTTATTTATGAAAAAGCAACTGGGAAACCTCTCTGAAACTCATATTATTATGTAGTATACAAACCATTAATCATTACATCGCAGTTTGAACCGAGTCGGAAGTTATATCACCCTGTATATTAAATTTTCTTAATTTCTTATTTTAGTTGCATTTTAAATTGCTTGCAAAGGTTTTCCTTTAAATATTTTGTTCCTAAATTAACTGAAAGGAGAAAATTCTTTCAAATATTTGCTTTGATGATAAAAGCAACTTGATGTTTTTTAAATTTATTTCATTTTAATAACGAGTTCTTGCTTGCACTGCCATGTCGGGGTAAACATAGTTACAAATTATTGAAACCAAAAAACATTCCAGTGAGTCGGAACGCTGAACTTCCTGAAATTCCTTGCAGGCCTAACACTGTGTGTAAACCACTGATGTGGTCGTCTTTCAACTTTTATAATTATTAATAGATGTTTTATAAAGGAAACGTTTAAATGAAAATTTTGGCAAAGAAACACAAACAAAAATTAACAAGAACAGTAAAGTGATAATTCCAGTATGATAAGGGTAAGTTTACAAAAGACCAAATTGAGCGCTTGATTGTTGTTAGTATGCAAAGCTGAAATGCGATTGGAAAATGTCTTGCTTCTAAGAGTTCCAAACAAGATAAAAGCATCTTAAAGCTGAGCTGGAAACTTCCATCGAAGCAAGAATTTAAATTGTAAAACAAATATTTACTTAAAAAATATTAATAAACGCAACAAAGAACCACACGTGATTCAATTATACTTTTAAAATTATATTACTATTATACTCGTACAAAAAATTTTAATTGCAGTTTTAACAACAGCAAATAAAGTCATTAAAGAAAAAAATCGCGTTGGTTTTAAATTTTATTGTATCAGCTACAAATTCTTTTCAAATACGTAACATACCATAACAAAATTGCTTTATAAATTTTAAAGCCAAGTTCCGAAAAAAAGTTACATGAATATTCTGGTGTATATTTCATATTATAAAAAGTTTAATTATATTTTACACAATGTAAACATATTTAAGAGCACACAAAAACTTGCATTAAAACAGACTAATGAAGAAGAAAAGGGTCTGAAATAATGGAGCAACTCAAATAATCCACATTACAAATTACATAACAATTTTTTACATGTTCCTGCTAATACATGATAATGTTATTTGAAAAATTCCAAGCTAGCCAGTTAACTGGCAAAAAATTAATTTTAAGGTTTGAATTCACAATAAATAAGTTAATTTGGGGAGGAAAAGTTTTTCGATACCGACGATCCGTCGAGATTATCAGATTTTACAATCCTAATAATCAAGCATTATTTCCAAAACCAAATACGATTATAAAAGACAAAACGCATAAATCTTTTTTTAAGCGTTAAAATGAACTAAATTGAATAATCAAATTGCTACCAATAAATTGATTTATAGGCGAACGAAACGATGTAATTAATTTGAACTATGCTACGTTTCGTGCATGTGTGAAAGACGAGAAATAATTTTAAATTGGCATCATAAAAACAGACATGTACAGAATTTGTTGATATCGCAAATTTGCATTATTTCGAATTATTCCATTTGTTGTTCGTCAAAAAATAAAGAAAAATTTAGTTATGCGAATAAATTGCTTTAGAAAAGCGATAATCAATACAAATGGTCTCGTACCTACATTTTTCATTATTTTTTACTCTTTAAAATATAAAAAGCTTGGCGATGAAAAGAATTCTTTTAATTAAGTTATATTAGCAGGAAAGCAATTTTGTTGTCGTTATTCAAAGTAAAAAATGGTATCAATCAAGGAAAATGGAAAAAACCTCAAATAAGTATTACCCTTTTTATTTAGAACTAAATTGATGAGAGAATTGATGTGAAAGCTGGAAAGGCTGATTAAAGTGATTGGAAGGCAGATGCGGTTAGGATTCTGGATCCCATCTGAATCGGTCATGTATCAGACGTCATAAAAACCGCGATAAGTATTCGAGATCAATTCGCTTTACTTTCAATTCCCCATCCCATAACGCTTTCTTAAGATATCTTCTGAAAACTCAATTTGTTACACAACGTAATAATTACATTTCTTTTTACCGTTAAAAATTCAAAAGTTACTAAAAAATAAGACTTTAATTTCAATCAATTTCCTGTTTTAAACTAAAGTTTCATTCTGTAAAAGTTGTGTTTCTTTTTATTGTGTACTAATCACGTTACACACCTGAATGTCTCATTAAAAATTCTATAAGAGCTTTTTAAGTATTGGAATCCGAGTTTCTTTAGAGCGCAAAATAAGAAATGTACAAATTGAAACTGTAAGACAAAAAAATTAAAAGCATTAAAAAAACACCTTGTCTTTGATTCAAGTCCTTTATAAAATAAACACCACATTTAAGGTTCTCATCAAAATCGCTATTCAGCATTATTATTTTAATATTAATTATTAATATGCAAAAATATAACTCAACTATAAATTGTATATTACTCGGTACATGAACATAACATTCGCTTTATGTAAGTTAAGTAAAGATTGCAATGTACCTAGGACCACTACATAGTATTTCTAATGTAAATTAAATAAATGAAGTGGTTAGAGGGATTTTGTCATCTCTGCAAAATAAATAGGTGTTACTAATAAAAAATAAAGATATTCACATTGAATGTTAAATATTTAAAATAAAAATGTAAAAAAGTGTAAAACCTTTTGTTAGTCAAAACTGTCAGTTATGCAGTTATACAACCTTCTTGCTTGGTAGAGCAGAATACAACTATCTAAGCTTAATCGAGTATTCATCGAATTTAAAGTACCTAAATCAAAACTTAAATTCAAATTAAAAATTTACAATTTACAATTTCTTAAAAGAAAATTTTTTGTCCAGAGCCGTTTTTTGCAAGGTCTTCTATTGATTTTTACAGAAGATATTTTTATTATAAATATTATTGATATTGCCATTTGCCTATAGACACGTCGTTTTACAATTCTATAAATAAATTTTGAAATAGATATTTTCGATACAAGTTAGGAAAACTAATATTTTTCTAAGTAAATAGATAGTTTTCCACGAGTATCGAACAATATTAGTGATAGCACGTTTTTTTTAATTATGTTTTTACAATAATTTGTGTTTTTAGTTATAATGTCAGATATTTTGGAATGTTCGGATGCGGAGGAAGCTGCAGCATTATAGCGGTTCAAGCTCTAATTCCACAGAAATCCAGAGGCAAATATGAAAAGGCATTCTGCAATTTAACACGTGGTGCAAAGAAAGGCTACTGAAAAACGTAAATGAATGTTTTTCATTTCAAGAACTTACTTGGAATAATTATACGAATTTAACCTTAAATGTATATTACAAATAAAGTAAATTTATGTTTCTGAACTTTTCCTTTTCCCCGCATACTTTTACAAGAGTGGGGAAAAGTATTTTCCGCACTAGGGCGGAAAAGAAGTACTTTTCCACACACTTTTGAATATCACAAAGTAAGACTGTTTCAAACATAATTAGAAAACTAAAAATAATAGTTTTGTCATCTCTGGTTAGGGATAAAGTAGTATTGCAATGTTGGAAGTAAATTTGATATTATTTTTCTTTTACTTCTGTTTTATTTATATGATCTGACGCCCAGCAAAAGTAGCATTTTGTTTTTGATCAGGGCTCAGAGGTGGAATTATCACAAATCGCACTTACTTAAATTTTAAGAACAGCGACATTATTATAGTTTTCTTTCTACACAATAAAATTTGCAATATAATATTTAAATTTGTTATTTTCCAAATTTTCAGACTTTTTTGAGTGACTTTTGTTTCTTGTAATGTTCTGGTATGGATATGGGTTTCGTAGAAAAAAAAAAGTTATTTAATAGACAACAAATTTCAGAAAGTGATGTCGGACTTATACATCAGATTTTTTTATTTTCTAATGGTATTTTGTTCTTTAGCATGTTTCTAAAATTATGGTTACCCGACAAGAATCTAATAATACCGAAATAATTAATTGTAAGATACCTCTTTTAAATATCTATTTACGGTATTACCCCTCCATCTTTTTCGGTATTCAAATTTTCATTTGTTCAACTTCTTTTTCATTTTTATCTGTTTGGAATGTAACATGTAACTAAATATTGTATTTTCCTGTAAATTTGTAGATACATATTTAAACTTCGAAGTTAACAACTTTTGTAAAAATTTTATGAATTGCAAATAAACAATGTATTAAACCCACTTCTGTTCAATTTTTCAATTTAAATATGTTTCGATTGTAACTGGAAATAAGTTACTTATGAAACACTCATTTCTACAATATACATCCAATATAGGGGAGGCTTTCGATATATTTATCGTAGAAATTTAATGAGTAAATAAGGAAAATTAACTTTTCCAAATTTAACTTATCTGCTCTATTATTTTAACGTTGTCGGCATACAATTTATTTCAAATTCAGCGTCACGTTTATTATTTTTCATTATCTTTCCATTTCCTTTCATTTTTATACTTATAAAGCACATTATTTGAAATGTTTCTAAAGTATCTTTTGATTAAAATTTCGCATACATTTAGCTTTTGAGTTCAAATTACTCTATTTTAACATTTTTGTTAAATTATTTTTAGAAATCTGTGCAGTAATTACCATCTCTTTATATCAAAAACTTTTTAAGAAATTATTGAATAAAAGCATAATCTGCAAAAAACCTTAATTAAAACAAAACGTTAAAATCTATATTTAAACGGTTTTACGGTTTACTCATAATTACTTAAAATTTGTTTAGTATTTTTAATAAAAGTTACATCGTTCTCCCACTTGCCCGAAAACTTCCAAGTTTGTTAGGAAACAGTTTTTGCACCTGTACTGTTAGCATATTAGTTTAAATAAATTATAAAATTCAGCCGTTATATAACTCCCATCTGTTTTACCCTAATACAAATTTCCAGTAGATATTATAGTAACTTGAGCTTTTTAGCTAATGGTACCAATTTAAATAATAATTTTTAATATTTATTTTATACTTGTGTAATATTATAAAATATTACAATACATATTAAAAGTTTTTTTACATAATATTATGTACTACCTAAGTTAAATAGCAGATTAATTATAAGTAATGAATTTTGTGTTAGTGGATAATTCTATTACCTCGATATTGATCAATTACATTAATTTTTATTTATTTACCCCAACTGTAAAAAGGGCAGTTAAAAAAATAATTAAATTAAAGAAGTGGTTTTACTTTCTTGTTAAAGATCCGTTTACGTGTAAAGAATTGGTAACGGTCATATCAAATAGCAAAACTAAATATAACTTTCATCATTTTATTACTTTTTTAATAATTTAACTCCGATATTATTTAAAGAGTTTTTCGATAGAGCATTTCTAGTAATTTATCGCGACAATGTGAGAGAACAATAGCTTATTATTTGAATTGTTGTCTCAATATCAAACATAATATGAACAGTTATACGTATGCGAATCTGAGAATTAGGTGTTCACACACAATAATCCCACATAAACAAACGAATCCCTAAAGGGTTCGATTAATCAACACATATTTCACGTATTATGTAAACTTCTTGGAGTTGTTATTGTATTCAAATGAATTAGGTACCTTATAAGTTAATATAAAAGCAGTACAATTTCGATAACTTTATACCTTCAGTAATCCAACATTTTACAAATATCAATTTTTTTATTTTTTTACTATAACATAATATCATATCCGTAAGGAATGAAGATTTAAGCTCTTGATTGGGACATCTAGATGGACCGTCATTTTCTCTACCAAATCTAAAGCGAATGTTAACAATTTAGAGTAAATAAAGAAAAGTTCCTTTTATATTCATTCTTTTCGATTTAACCAAATTGTTGTTTGATACAACTGTATGTCTCAGCCGATTCCCTCTGAAACTCATGATTGCTATGTATAAATTTCCATTCCTTAAGCTATGGGTTAAATGTAAAATATCAAGAATGTGCCGGCTATAGTCAAAGCTTCGAATAAACAGGACCATTTTGATCGAAATGGAACTTAAATGTAAAATTGTAATAGATCGATGGTTATAAATTATTATTTAATGCTGAGATTTAAAAGAAATTGATACATATGTTCGAGAGACGTGTAAAAGTAATTTAAAACGTGAAAGTCATTGTACAAATAATGATGCTTCTTTGGTTAAGCTTTATCAATTATCATGAATAACAACTCCAAAGATACTAATTTATTTTTAATATCACTTACAGTTAAATTTGACAAATGATGCAAAATCATCAAAACAATTTCGAAAAGTATTATCCAGCAGTCCAACAGCTGTTAACGGAAGAAAAGCTTAATAACTTCAAGAAACATATAGGATGGGGAAGACGGGAACGAGGTATGTAACACGACAATCGTCAACACAAAGTGGAATGTATTTTTTGTAGAAACACTTCAAAATTATTTTATTTTAAATTGCATATTCCAAATATTACTCTCAAGAACAAAATTTGAATTTGACAATCTACCGATATGAAAACATTGAGCCCGGAAACACAAGAACGCAAGCTAGTTTACAAGTTGACGCATGTAGCCGAAAATCATCTTTCACAACTTGCCGACAAAATTGGCAATATAATTGCAACTTGAAATAATAGTAGTATATACAAGTTTGAATAAGTTTCTTACGATAATATTGTTTTCAAACTAAAATACTTATTGACGTCTTGTTTCTTATATTTTCTTTGCATCAATAATAATTTCCTCTATGAAATTTTGAAATACAATCCTCTTCGATGCCTAAACTTGAATCTGTTAAGAAGTCCCTTAAATTTCAAAAAGTTGTCGTTTTTCAATTAGACAAAATAAAAAAAATTTGGTAAATGACAAGACAGACGTTCGGAACGGATGGCTTTCTCTACGTTTTGCGATAAAAAATATTTACGCTCCTTGGATATGACTGTGTGTGGGCTCTGTGATCTAATCGCTGTGAGATAAATTTTCTTTACTTTGGTTTGTAGATCAGCAGAACAATCTGACATAATAGAAGGCTCCGTCATAAGCTTACCCAATTAAATGAAAACCATCCAGTTTGAGTATATTGTTCAAATTGCTCAAATCAATCTTAATTATTGACTTCCATACCACTAGGTACAGTTTTCAGAGTGGTTGCTGATGTGCTGAGTCTTGCAGATAAATTTTCAACAATGTCTGTTTTGTCACAAATAAAAACCTCTCAGATTTTAAAATATAGCCAATCCCAGTCCAAGATAGCTGACCCGTAACCATACTTATTTATTATTTAAATCGCTAATAAATCGTCGAGATTGGTTAATTATGAAGCAATTAATGTCCTTCGACTGATGTCTGTAGGTATGTAAATAGTTACACTCATAAAAAAACTCACGATTGGTTAACTACGGAGTAATCAATAAGCTTCAATATCGAATTTAAACCATTTATTTACAAATTAGGATTAGTTTACTATTGACCAATCAGCATACTTATGATTTCATTTTATTAAACTAAAATTATCTTTGCTTAACTGAAAAAACAAGAATGTTTCAAATTTTGGACCCTCGCTGCGCTCCGAATTATATACATGCAAGGAGGGATTCACCGCTACTTCTTCCACTAACAAAAATTAATAAACAATATCCCATTTGACAGATAAATGATATAAAATCATGAATAATTTAAGTGTAAGAATGGGGGTATTCTGGATTTAAAAATTGAACTAGAATGCTTATATTCTATCATGGTCATTTAAAAAAACATTTCTCCAACCGCCTTAAAAGCAAGCCCCTTTCTTTTTAAATTTTAAATGTTTTTTTCCATATTATTGTGAAAAAACTATTCAATAAATTGAAATTTTTAATGCATCAAGCTCCAGTGATTAGTTATATACTCGTATTTATTAAAATTTGTTATTTTAAAGTAGGCACGTTTTAGAAAAATTCTAAAAGTGTACTTCGATCGCGTGGACACCCTGTATATGGGCGAATATATTTTTACACAAGATATTATATTCTTCCTAAGGTAGGCAGAGAATTTTCTAAGACCCCAAGAAAAGCGATACTTATTGTCTTAAAGCTTCAATTAAAAAATAATAAAATGTAAAGACATAAGAATTATGTTACCAAAATGAAGGCAAATGAAATAAATTAATATGAATTTTAGAGAAAGAAAAAAATATTATTATTGAATAACATTTTAATTAATAAAAACCAACAGTTGATATTAAAAAGTTTTTGTTTTATCAATAAAATGAATGTGTAAAAAAACAATGATAAACTTAGATTTTCATATGCAAATTATACATTATTATAGGTATGTCGATATGAACGAGAGTTAATTCAATATTGACATTTTTTATTTACCAGAACGCGTATTAAAATTTGAATACGACCATACCGTTCCGAAATGAAAATGTAAACGAAACGGATCAGACGATTTTGTTATGATAATGTTCAATTGATTTGTAATGCAATTATTATAGTAAAGAAATTAATATATTTGACATATAAATTTTAGAATTATTACCACAATAATTATAATTATACGAACTTTAAATACATCATTATTATTATTTATCTAATATAGTGTCCTCTTACTCCTACATACAATCTTTAATATAATTTAAATGGAAGTTATTTATAGAAAATCAGGAAGATCTGAGCAGTCCTATATGTGAAAATCAGCTTTATTGAACGAGCAGTGTAGCAACGTTCTATTCTTGGTTGCGCTGGTATTAGATTAAGCTGGTTTTATAATATTTAGATTTTTTTTTCTTGAAATAAGTTTGATAATCTTAGCAGATTAATTTGAAATTATTATAATTTGTGTATTCAAATACAAATTTTACCTCGGTTTAAATTACCAGCATAGAATAGCCGCTTTCTCCTGCTATAGTTTGAATTTACAAAACACCTATAGCTTTTAAAGGAAATTAAGGTAAGTATCTCGAGACAAAAAATACTATTATCCACACAAAACGTAAAGCTACGCATTTTAAAGAAAGTTTTACGCTAACCAGTTTAAGCATCCTTTTAAACCTACTACCAGATGCAGCATTATATATACATCTGATTAATTATGAGAGTTTGTTAATAAAAACTAGAAATATTTCAAAATATATTTATAGTTGCTAAATTCTTAATGGTCGCAATAAATAAACAGTCGTTTAAGAATAAATTTATCGATGTAAATAAAATTTATTGCACCTAATGGTAAACAGTATAGAAATTGCAGTTTTCCATTCTAGCTCCAGAACTATTATTAAAAATTGTTGAATCATATGTATATCCAGGTCATTTTACAATATTCATAATGTGATATCTAAATTTACATTTGAAATTATTGTTTGAACTTTAATAGGAAAATATAATTTCCTGTTCCTGAAAATTTCTCTATTTTTCCATCCAGACTTTAATAGTACATGCATATTATTATGTACTATTACTTATAATGGAATGCAACTAACTACATTCAGACTTTTTTTTGTTTATTTCATCTTTGATGCATTTTCTTCTTTCCTGTAAATTTTTGACCTCATTCTATTTTTGATTTAAAGAGAAAGTTCAAATTAGAAATTCACAAAATATGTATTTGAATTTAGAACTCTCTTAGAACTTAGACCTAATTACTGGTGATTAGAATGAATGTTGAAGGTGCACTTATCCAAATGGTAGTTGATAAAAAAGTTTTCACCATAACGTCTTAACAACACGATGTTATAACATACGATTAATGTAGTACCTATCGATTTTCTCATCATGTTATTGTCATTTAGAAGTGATCTATACCAAACATCACTGATTTAAAATGAAAATTAATAAAAAACTAAAAATAAACATCGACAATTTTTAACGATTTCGCCAGAATAAATATTAAATGTTTCAAACTTTATCCACACATTGTGTGCCATTATTTATTCCACTGTATTGCACGAGATCAAATTCACTTACGTACTTATCCATATCAATATTATTTCCTGTATCTGCACATAAAATATAATAAGTACCTGTGGGTTACGACGACACTTGAAGTTGAAGCAGTTTTTATGAATCTTTAGATCAGAATTACAGTTTATCGCAGAACAGGAACTACCATAAACTACAAACTTTTGTTTACTAACCATTGAATTTAATATTTTTTTTAATATTTGCAACATAAAACCTGATGTACTTTAATTTAATTTTGAAAATTTTTTTTTACCTAAGTTACTTATTAAGCTTACAGCTTAGTGTATACGTTCAATCAGAATAATCAAAATATTCTGAATAGTTCAACTGCATTGAAATAGATAGGTATATAAATTTGGCGTGTATTAATTGCGTGTGGTTTAAAAATACAATAATTTAATAGCTTTAAAAATATATATTTATTTTTTAGAGTAAATATATTCTTTTGAAGTTCGCATATATGTACATAATATTATATCGTATGTATTCATATTTGACTTAAACATATAATAACAAAATTCAATTTAATAGATATGTTTGTTCAGCAAAGAAGTTTGTTGTCTAACAAATTACTAACTGAACTTCGACACAAATAATTTAATAAATTTTGATTATCTTGTATTATTTATACCATTTTCGAAATGTATAAAAGTTTTGAAAGTTACAATATAGATAATATATATTTAAAGATATAGTAGACTTGTACTTGAAGATAAAGACAAACTAAAATTTCTCAATATTTTGTTTTTATAATAAACCAACAATTTTTTGACTTTTATTCTATCTTGTCACCATAATAGAAAACATTAATATAAATAATCGGTTTCTGACACTATTCGAAGTTTGGGGAATCCCCGAATGGAATACTATCCACAATTATCGATTGAACAGTGTTCAAATAAGTAAAAGCAAATTTGTTTTTATGCTTTTAATTATTTACATACGTAGGTACCCATAGGTGGGAAGCTTAACGCCAAAAAGATTTTGTTTATTTATGTAATGCTCGGATAATAAACCACATGAAACATAAATAACCCTACAAATTATTCAAAAGGCGATGTATTTATATGCTTAATTTTACTTTTCGGTACCTTTTCCACAATACGATCTGGAATTAACAAATACATAGCTTAGGTTGGTCTTGACGCTAAAATTATATATTAATGCCAAAACTTACGTAATATTAATATTGATATTAGAATTATATTTCTGTTTCGCTGATTTCGGTTGGTTATACAGCAAATTTTGGTAGTAAATTGTGAAAATCGCTAAAATGTTCAATTAATAATTTTAATTAACCTTTAATTCCATTATCAGCAAATTCACAGTATACGACTACAGTTTGCTGCATTTACAGTATTGCGTTATGCGGGATGCTGTGTACAAATAAGTTGGCCATTTAAATTAACATAAAAGAAGTAATTAATAATTTTTTAGCTTAAAAGTTCCATCTGCCCAATTTTATGTTTTTCATTTAATGAAGCTCTTATATCTAAATTTCCTATAACAATAAATTATTGTTAACCAATTTAAAACCCAATAAAATAATTATACAGCTAATTGAAAAGCAACCAATTTAAATTCTAATGATGCCCGACTCTAATGAAAAGCATCATATACTTGAAGCTTTAATGCATCATCTAGTATTCTTCGTGCAAAAAATATAATTAAATTTCAATAGACTAAATTATTAATTTCAAGTTTACGAATTAATTTATAATGTAATAAAATTAAAATTTCTAGCATCAGATGAAGTAGGTGCGATAGGGATTTGATTTACTTATACCGAAAACTCTGTGGAATAAATTTTAAGGTAGCTAAGATATACAGAGAAAAACGGATTGGCTAAATAATAATTAATTCAAAGTATTTGGGCCACAATCTCATTTTAAGGTGAATATATTATAATTTTTCTTGTTACTTCTCTTGTAAGTAAAGTATCTAAAACGTTGATCCGGGATCAAATTTATCTTCAGATTTTAAATAATCACTTATTAGCAATTTATTGACAAAGTTAAGTTTTATTGACATAAAATTATTAAAATAAATTATGAAATTAATTCAATAAAATTGATTGATTTGTTATAGTTAGTAGCAAACGATATCATGCATGTAAATGTTTCAATTTCTAACAATAACTGGATATTTCAACAAAGTATTGCACACATGGAGTTATCAAAATCTATTTTGATTTAGTTTCGTTTCGCTCTTTATAAGGAATTTATAGAGAACCAATTTTATAACAATAATCTACTTTGGGCAGTGATCCCAGAAGGATACCCTACGTTCCAAATTATAAAGTAAGTCAGATTTAAATTATTTTAAATAGTGTAGGTATACACACTTATTGTGATTTTGATCAAATTTTGATGTGTCGCGTCAATTTTGGCCAATTTTCAGTTTTATGTATTTCCATGTGCTGTAATAAACAAATTTATGTAATTTATACTTGAAGACTTTAATGGGACGTTTAAATATGAATTCTGATTTACAATTGCATTAAATAATTATTGAGCAATTACCAAAAGTGTGGTTTTCCTAAAATTTTGTCGCCAAGTTTAAAGCGTCATTCGCATCGAGATTTTAGTAGTATTGCATTGTATGGTAAAAGCTTGCAGGAATCGATTACATTATGTGTAAATGGCATATTTGAATTAATTATCTACTATAAAATGTATAATAATATATTATAAGTTTAATAAAAATAATAAGTAGAGGGAGTAAGTGTTTTCTTAAAACCCCAAAGATCATTTTTATTCGTAAAACTTTAAACTGAAACTAGTGCGTAAAGAGGGTCATTTCAACACTAAAGTGGCAATCAAAAAGTTAACCTTTTACAACACTTGTGGAAAATATTATATATATAATATCATAAAAACTCATACCTAAGTATAATATGTCGATTTTTACTACTTTGTAGAAATAAAAAATAAACTGTTGTTCTACTACATTGACTCTTCACAAACTTCATATAATATGTATTTACTATCCTAAAATTGTTAAAATATGGGTTGTATAGGGAACTGCAAGAAGTATGAAAGAGTTTTATATGTAACATAAACCGAACTTTGCGGTATATAAACAAGGATCAGATTTATGGCTTAATATGATCACTAAATAGGGAAAGCATATAAAAATTTACATAATTTGGCATTGTATTTAACAGAGGCATTGTTTGTATTTCATTACTTGATGGTACCTACATACGCATTATTTAGATAGGTGTACATGCCGAGACAGTGATAGAGGTTTATAAATATTAAACCCTACTAAATTTAAAAAATTAAATCGAATTACAAAATAAAAAACTTTAATAAATTAATTTCGAAACCTAAAGTTTTTTGGAATGTCAAGATTTCGTAAGAGAATTCAAGGTTCCTTTAAAAAATAAAAGCTATACGTATAGTAGCAAGCACACAAATTTTAATTTAAATTTTTCTTACTCAAATATTTAGGCTAAAAATATATTACGTGAAAATGTATTAACATTGCGGTGCTATAATATTTAAATCCGTTTATTGGTTAAACATCAATTTAAAAAAGCAAACTGTGGGTATCGTTTCTGCAAACTTTTTAACTTTTCATAATAATAATTCTAATTATGTTTTGAATTATAAAACGAAAGCAATTTGGCAAACTTTTCAAAATTTCCTCATAAAACGTTAATAAAATATATTGATTTTGCCAATTTTATATCTTCTATAAACTTGTTTCATTTATATCAGTAGGAATAAGGTATTATTCATTTTATTTTCTTCCAGATACGTTTTAAAATGATTCAACTCGTTGTAATATTTTGACTATTTAAGTGAATATTTTACGTAAAACTTATAACAACTGACAAGCAATTTAATACTTGTCTTATTCCAGATTTCAGGGTACATTTAACTGATAACTATTGACTGATGAATATGAAAGCAAATATTGAATTTCTGTTAAAAGCGTATGTGGTAAGAGTGATAAAACTTTGATCGAATTTTGTTTGAACAAAATTAACTTATTAGTGCAGCTCGACTAAATCAATTTTGTGTAAAACTCAACTGTTTTCCTTGGTTTTGAAATTAGGGACTAATTTAAGACGAGCACTATGCTCGGCTGTATCTCCGCTTTATTTCTATAATAATTTATCAGATGAAATGAAAACCAAACTTTAATGATCAATATTTTAAGAGTACCCACTGCCGACAACCAATTAAAAAATCGTACCAATAGCAACGCTATTTTACTATAGATATTTTTCAAGTTGTCCATAATAAATTCATGAGACAGTATATATGCTAACTTATCGCAAATTTGCATATATTCTTAAAGAAACTGCGTTAGGAATAACGAAAATTACGTTAACTCGAGGAAATAATTACTGGAGGTAATTAGTGGCGTCCCAAATTAAGTACTCCACAGCCAGGAAAAAATATGGAAAATAATTCAAACACACCGTCAGAACTTAGCAAGGCATGCACAAATTTAATTGAGAGAACTTTTCAACAAAGGGTCTGTGACTGATTAGTAGAATCAATAAAAAAAAAATTAACATTATGTATGATGTATACTACAATATTTTCAATATGGATATAAAATATGTATGACCTACATTATGCAGCTGCATTTATATAATGATATATCAAAACCTACGTTATATTATCAACACTTTTATTAAATATTTAAGAGGATATATCCTTGCGAATAAACCAATTTAGAATCTATTAGTTTTGGTATAATTAAACTGTCAAAAATTAAATCCACATGACATTGAATCCAGATGATGATAAAATATACCGAAACAACTAGACTCTAAATCATCGTTGTGCAAAAATATACCTTCTTAAATATTTAATTAAACAATTATGCTTTTCTTTCCGCTATTTTGGCAAAAACTAAAACCCACAATTTATATAAAAATTTCAAGTACAAAATAATCTTCAAATATTACCTATTATGAGTTTATCCAGCATTGAATTTAAATCTGGAAAATATAACAGAAAGAAAAGAAATAAGTACCTTAAGAAGATTAAGTGAATTTTATTGCTCCGAATCGATAAAAAACGCATTATCATTTTTTGTTTTAAATTTTAGGAGTACATTAAAATGTAATAATGATAAGCCCGCTCATGTTTATTGTTGGAATATTTTCTTCCGCGTTTATTTAAGTTCGGGTTTCGTGAAAAGAAAACCCTATAATGTTGTATAGCCTGATAATATTCAAGTCAAAGCTTTAATTTTTAATTTGTTTGCAATTATATAGACGGTGCCGAAGTAACAAATTTTATTTCATTTAATTATTTTAAATTACAAAAATTTACTTTCTGAACCATATTATAAATTTTTAAAAGCGTAATTAAATTGAAGGATTTAATTAAAAGATGTTTTTATAGTCAAAAATTTAATTAGGCATCAGCTTTCGTTGTTTTTAATTAAATTAAGATTTTATTTAGGTATTGTTTAATTAATAATTTATTAATAATAGGTTCTAACTTTTAATTAACGTGCAAATCATTCCCAATAATAAAAATATTGGCAATCTTAAAAAAAATAGTTTTCATTGATTAAATTCAGCGTAAAGTTACACGTTGCACTGAAAACGCTGTCCAAGTTTCAAATTTCCTTTCGCAAAATCCGGTAGAGAACAATTTTTTCAGCTCTTAATTCTTAGTAACTTTGGTTCCATGTCACCATTGAGGAATAGCTCAATATCCGTAATTTATCATAAATCTTATAAAGTTGCAACCCTTAAAAACTGCTTCCATACTACCAAAGACATACAATATACAGCTCACATCTCAACAATATACACAGAAGCACTTGAGTTTCTTTCATATAACGCAGAAATATAATATGTATTATAGTAAACAACTCATAAATATTTTCACAGGTTCTACTATCGCAAAATATTATTCTGCGAAGAATATTTGTTTTTCATAACTGTAACGTATTGCCAAAAATTCTTATCATTCTTGGGGATCGACTTCTCAATATTACCAATATAACGTCTGTAACACTCTCGCAAGCTATGTTGCCCTAACGAATAGGATAAAATATCTGATTTTCAAACTGGTATCACGAATTAATAATAGCTTAATATCTAATAATTTTTCATTAAAATATTATCGAAATAAAATAATCCATTTAAAAGAAGTTACGTGACTTGATTGCAATCCAAGAATTAATGTTCGATTTCATATTAGGTCATTTCTTAACAGATTCATTGTAGTGGAGTAGACTTATTTAATGTTTGCCAGTTTGAATAAGGATTTTTCTACCATCGAGTTAAAATTTCAATAAATATATTATATATGAATATAATGTGAATATAATATATAGTTGTCATCACGAAAAAAGAAGCTGACGCAATTTTCGATATGCGTATGAAATAAGATGAAAATTGTAAGTCAAATAAGTGTTCGATATAATAAATTTAAATCATTACATAAAAACAAAAAATTCAAATGACTGTCAATATGCAATAATTTTAAAGTCCTTGTCACACGGTAAAAAATTTTATTAACATTTTGATAAAAATAATAATGAACATTTTGTTCGTGTGACAAGGGTTTAGTCGTAGATTTGTTTTTCCTAAAGATACTCATTGCTTGAAACATGTAGTTTCCAAAATAATGTAATAAAGGCTGAGAAGTATATATGTTTATTAAACTATTTTTGTTTATTATACAAGCTATTGCAATAGATAATATTGCAATTTTAAACACAATCATTACGTTAGAACTTAAAATTATTTATTGATGAAAAAAAAGTTAAATAAACTAATATAACAAAGGTCAAGATCAAATTCCGCCTTCGAAGAGACGGTGGTTATGGCTTGACGCTTAAGTGCGTCGACTGCTAAGCCGAGAAGCCCTGTTCGATCCCGGGTGGAATAATAAATTCAGACCATCTTCCCTCGGAAGGCAGTGGCAAACCACCGAGGTACTTAACCAAGAAAGTCACTTCACAATCCTTGAGAAACAGGTCACGACGACGAAGAAGAAGAAGAAAGATCAAATGCAGAAAGAAGCAAAGATAGAATGGCACCCCAGTTTTGCTCTTTAATCACTTTCTACATCAGTGTCGGAATCGCTATCATCATTCAATTAATTTTTTTGGTATGACAAACACAATTCCTCTAGACTTCTTGTGAACATTCCTCCACTGCCTCTTCTCACTTTGTTATTACTTTGTCATTCCCGTAACTGTCCCGACCTATATGTTTATTGTAATAATCTTTGCAATGAACGCACACTAATTCGATTGCATTAAAATCGCAGTGGTAAGGTGGTAGTCGTAACACTTCATGACCATGTTCCCTTATTAATTCGTCAACTTCGTATCGTTTTTCCTTTTTGGGTAATTTAGACAACGGAAGCAATTCCGGTTTAAAAGAATGTCTATCGTAGTCAATATGTCAAACGTGAAAATTGAGCACCATACAATTGGAAGCAACTTATTCGCATCTCTTCCAAAAAAATACCGATGATCGTGACAGATACGATCCAAGAAATAATTTATGATTTTTCCTGTTTGCTGAAATGAAAGACGTGTGCAAGGGTACATAAAAAAATAAAATTGGCAACAAATTTGAGTGGAGACCAGTACAGCGTTTGAGTTATATCAAAGCCGAATCTTTCATTGTGTTATATAACACTCCTTGAGAGAAGAAGATGAAGTTCTTATAGAATTTCTTGGCAGTTAGTAAAGAAAAGAAAAATACTTTCTAAGTACCTCCATTTGATTAGCTCACTCCATCACGAATTTTGACTGATGTCTGGTTCTGTAATTGTGACAAGTTTGGTTATATTTTCTATATTTTATATTTTTTAATATATTTGTATTTAAATTTTTGGTTGTACTTGTATATTATACAAAATATAACCAAACTTGTGTACTTGTCAGTTGTGACAATTACAGATTAGTCACTATAAAAACTACTTTCATTATAATTATTATGCACGCTAAGAACTATTGTAGCTATCTTTTTCTATCGCATGCGTTTAGTATCATATTATTTTTGACGTACAAGTATTTTAAATTCACACACTTAAGACACATTAATTTCAGTCTGTCTTTGTTGCACCTATGGTACAAATTATTAATTTAAAAAGTAATTTGTCGATACTTCATTCAGATGGTTCTGACGTCAGCCTCATTTTTCGTGAGAGCAACTTTATTCACTTGATTTCGGATTGATGAAACGGTAAATTAATACATTTTTTAAATTTCCTATGAATTGGATTTGTTTTTCAAAATATATTTCACTTCATTTAATAGTTCATTCGATGCATCCATTCCTTCACCTTTAAATTTTTTTTTTTAATTTCACCGGCCGCTATATTTTTTGTTGTTAGACACGCATATATATTTATTCAGGCGTAGAAGATATTTAGTGTATACAGCTCCACCAAGCTAAGAAAGGACGTGGCAAATATGCCAACTAATTTGATAAAAATTTTAATGAACCAATGAACGTCTAGTTATTTCTCAAGTACATTCTGTTGTAAAAATTACAAATCATTGCGAGTGTTTGTATTTGTCGTGGTTATTTGCTTTATTCAGTTTCATGTTATGTATATTTGAGCTTCATTGTTAACAAAAACAGTATTCTTTTTGGAACAAATCAAAATCGAAACTTTAAAATCGATTATTAATTTATTGTTATTTGAAATTCGTCACATATTACAACATCTATAATATCTTTGCGTCCGGATTATCGTGCTCGAATCCTGACTTGAATTCGCTGGTATTCTGACGGTACGGTTCCCTCTTAATTGAATTTTTATTTTCATTAAAATGTAGCTCCATTTCAAAGTTTAAATTTAAAATAGGGTCTTTAAAATAATTTTTTTTGCTTTTATTGTCGTTCATTACATCATTAATTTTTATTTGCTAATTTATTATAATTAACTTTTATTGGGGTATTTTTATGAAACTTCCAAAATAAATGTTATGATTTATAACTCAATTTTACAAAAAGTTCATTCTTGACGTCAAATAATAGTCGCAATAATTTGGCAAAAGCAGTTGGTAAAATTATATTATACATTTAGTAGCAAATGTAAATTATTAAATTCAAATAAATCATAAAGCGCAATTATAATATTATTTAATCATCTCGTTTTAATTGTTTCTATACGAAATAATTAATGAGAAAGAACATGAAATTCAAATAATAATTATTATCTTCTTTCGTTTTACAATAAATTTCGTGAACTGAATTGGTGTATAATATCCGCTGTTTTACAATTTTTCTTCTAGTAGGACTTTTCACATTCGCTGTATAAACAATAATAAAAAAATTTTAAATAGAAAATCAGATAAAGTTCTTCTTTTTAAACCAGAAAAGATCACAAAGGCCGTAGCATATTTTAAAGTTCACGTTAGCTTTTAAAATGCTGACTTTCAGCAATGCTTTCAGTCTTTTATATCAGCTTTTTGAAAAGTTAGAAGGAATTTTATTCATTGGATACAAGAGTTGTGATTAGCAAAAAATGTTACAAGGAATTGTTTAAAATCACATTAGACGTCGAATTATTTGAGATGGAAAAATATTTTATTCATTTCTCAATGTTCAATCGCGCTATAAATATCAAAATCTATGTAAAATTTCACCTTGCCTTACTTTCTGATATAATTGCACGCCTTATCTTAATTAAAATCAAATTTATAACTGTATTACCAGAAATATCTCGAGTACAAAAGTAATCGAGTTACACATTTTAATATTTTTATCTATTACCTCGGTAACGAAGAACCAAAAGGATCAATGAAAATTGTTACGCATGTCCTCATTGGATTTGCAATGAACTAAAAAAAATTTACCTCAATTCGCTACACCGTTCAATAATAATTATTGCGGTTTTAATTTGACACATGTTCTTTCTCAAAATTCGTTAAAATTACATCTGTGTTATTACTTAAGAGTCAACCCTTAAGGAAAAACACGAAGTGTAGACCTTTTTCGTTAACATTTTTTCGAATATAGCTTAAAAAATATTCCAAAAATTCTGAAGTGATAGAAGAAAATTTAAGTAAAGCTACATTACTGTTTGCTACACCTTTCTTCAGAAATTAACTATAACTTATAAAATTTTGCTTTTTTTATAATCTATCATGTTATAGACATAATAGGTTTAGCAACAATGCCATCGAGCACTATTTAAGTTTTTAAGTAAATTATCTAATATATAACGAATTTTAAAATTAACAACAGATTTATTTAACTAACTTGTCAAAAATCAAAAAGTCACAGTAGGTACTTCATATTATTTCGAGCTTACCATCGCTCCTACAATACAAATATTGGAAACATCGGCATGCACCACGATGCATGTTCCTCAAATATAAAACTTCTTGAGATAGTGAAATACTTTATATTTAACTTGAGGAGTGGAAGTCTACAATCCTTTTTCTATCAAGAATTTTGTTTTAAACTTGAATGTGAATGAATTTCACGTTAGCACGTTTCAAAGTTAGCATGACGTTTTGACGCCAATGAACTAAATTTAAAACCTTCAAATACGAAGGCTCTCACACATGAGTACTTCTTCCAAACCATGGAGCGCAATGTGGAGAGAAGCCCTAAGGCTCTAAGGAAGAAGGCCATCTCATCTAATTGACTGCTAACTTTTTTCAAATTAATTTTTTTCTTTCATTTTAGATCCCGTGAGAGTGAATTTTATTTGAAAATTTTAAATTAATACATTATTTAATAATAATAAATAATAAGCCCGTTGGCAAAATATTCATAGCACGCAATAAGTAGATACATTTTTTGTACACATTTTGTACAACAAAAAGTTGCAAATTTATTTTTTCATTCTTTCCTCGGAACGACCTCGTTATCCAAAATTCCTCTTTCCCCCCAAAACCACGATGCTGAGCATTTTTAAATAAAATTTATAAATACAAAATTAAACTAAAGCCCGTATATCAATTATTGTTTTTCACTAACGAATAATGTCGCTGTTTTATAAATAGATTTATTTCGTCAAGTTGGATTGATGGGATGGCCACTCGTAAAATTTTTGTTAAAGTAAATTAAATTTTCGTAATTTCAGTAAAATAGTGAGATTTTACAAGAAAAACCCTTTTTATGTGCATTTTAATAACTTTGTTTATCATTTATGACATTTAATAAGTATCTTACCACGCACAAAAACAAATATTCGTGAAATTCAAATTTCACATACTTTTGTCTCTGATGGTATCATCTCATATTATACATCCTTTGTCGAGTGTTTAAAAAATAATAATTAAACAAAACATTTTTTATTCTACACGCTTGAATCAACATTGAAGCATAAGTGTACGAAAATATTAAATTTTTATTTAAAATTCCCGTAAGATTAAATTATCCCAATGTGATAACGTATAGAACATGATGTATCTCAAATTCGCTACATATATCATTACCATTAAAAAATGTTCGTGTAAATTTAAGTAATAAGTGCTTGATTTATAGTTAGATACATATAACATACATAGTTAGCATTTCATTATGTCATTAGCCAATGTATGGCTATATATTCAGACTAGGAAGCAATCAGAAATGCATTTTCCTTGGTGTATAATTTTATACATATAATTAAAATAATTAATTATTCTCTAAATTTTTTTTAAATTGTATTTTCTTAGTAAAGTGAAAAGTAAGAAAATAAAAGGCCCAATAAAAAGTTTCACTTCCATAGTAAAACAAAAAACTTGTACTGTAATTCAATGCAGTCAAACATATATATTAATTACCCAAGGTAATACCTAATGTACAAAAAAAATTGGATAATAATGGAAAACCCTTGCTTGATGAATAGAAACTAATTTTCAAAATGTCTACTAAAGAATAGTAAGATAAAGTTATGTGGTCATTTCACTGAAAAAGCTTTTTATTCGCTATGCATATAAAAAGCTTAAAATTTTATATAAAATTTGTTTCCGCTCTAATGCATGATTAATTTTATAGTTTTAATTAGGTAACTTTAAACGTAGTACTAACTAGAAATAGTTGTTGCAGAATTATAAAATCTAATAAGCTTTATTAAAATTTAATAATTAAGTTCAGCTCTCGCTAATTAAACATTGCCCCATTACCAAATGAAACTCAGATTTTTTTCGAAAATTATACTTACATTATGTTCTTAACTTTATCATGGGTTTGTCATTGCTTTTTAAGATAATTTATACTAAAAGAAATCATTTGAATTAATTGATTAAATAAGACATCAACGACACCGAATTGAAAAATCTGTTAAGCAAAGTCAAGCAATATCGGGCGCGGATTGCACTTACTCTGATGACTGTTAATGTATCATCATATTATCTATGTTTGATTAAAAATATCTAGCAAGGTTAGCATTCTAATACTTAATTTAATTGTTGAAGTGATCGCAATTGTTAGTGTCAAATTTTCTTGGTACAGTTGGAAATAGCATAACGAAGTTCCTAATTAAGATACATAAAAAATGTAATGAATCGGGTTTAAGTTAATGACCAAATATTTAATTTCAATTCTAATGAAATCAAGTTCAAACTTACATACTCTCCGCAATAAATCTAGCTTTCCAATATATAGTTAACTATCAATTTAAGTCATGCGCTATCCTATCAATAGATAAATGTAGTATACTAGCGGAATAGAAGAAAATAATCAAAAATTGATGTAATCTTAATGTAGATCTAGATATTACACACATTACATATATGTAGATAATATAACAGATGGTGCAATAATTTACAGTATTTTGAATTAGATAGTGGAAGTATATTTTTAAATAAATATTATGAAAATCAAATTTTTCAAAAATAATTCTATAAATCACAAAATTTATGACTTAATTTGTTGTAATAAACTTTTCTATTTAAAAAATCTAAACTATAAAATCTCTGAATTTTTCTAAAAATATGTAACCGGGTGATAAGTACCCGGTAATAGTAATATACTAGTAACCAAGAAAAATATTAGAATTTATAAATACAAAATCCAACTGGTATAATATTTCTAATATAGGTAATAATTTTAGAGTTTTTATATTTTATCTCTGACTTGAAAATTTTATAATATCATCCCACTCTTTCCAATACTTCAAATATTTCAATTTACTTCAAACAATGTTATATTTTTTGTTACATCATATAAATTTTTAAATAAAACAAAATTGAAACAAAAAAGACTAATATCATATTTTGAAATAAATAATTCAAATATGAAAAATAAAACTTCAGAAAATATTTTATTTTTATAACTCGAACACAAATCGGACGATTTTAATTTTGTTTATCAATAGATACAATTTTGTATAGATTTCGTTTGACATATTAGAGAAAACAGGGTTTCTTTTAAGATTTTCAACTTGAAAGGAGCGGAAATAAGAAACAAGATTTAAAATTTCAAAACTTACATATTATTTTATTTCAATTTAATTTTTTAATTCAATATACGTATTTCCTAGCATAATAATTGGCGCGTGTATGTGAAAAGTGGTATAAGTCTAAAAACCGAGTTTCGAGAAAATCAGCGTTAAATACAAAATTTTTAATGTGCCTCGCAAATTTATAGTTGGGTAAATATTTTGACACTTTTTTTTCTATAGCTAAATAATTAGGGGATGTTTCAATGAGTCATATGTAAATATTAATTAGTTCAAGAATTGGGGGCGGGGAAGTCCCACACTGAAAAAAAGATTCATCACATTGATGAAAAATTCATCATCTTTCAGCCGATGTAGAAAATTCTTTAAATTGATGAACAAAATTCATCACAATAAAGAATTTTGTCATCAATACTATGAATTTTTCATCAACATGATGAATTTTTTACATAGTTTTAATTTTTTTAATTATTTTTTTCAGTGCAGTTTTCACAATATTTACTGAAAATATTCTATTTTATATCGTTTATCACAAAAGATATTAGGTAGGAAAGGAACATAATTTATGCTGTACATGTAGATATATACCATAAAACGTTTATTTTTAATGGTTCAAGTCGACATGTACATATTTTCACAACAATAAGATGGACATATACCATTATACACCCTGTACAAACCGGAAATAAAGGGTTTTTAGACTTATATCACTTTTCACTAAGTGCGGATGATCACTTTAAAAACGTCTCCACTATAATCTCAAATTCGGTATTTTAGGACATATACCACTTTTCACATACACGCGCCAATTATAAATTGTAAACCTCTGCGGTTATTTAATATCTTAAAGAGTATCCTACTATATATACTCGTGATAGTTTAATATATGAATATTATGTATAATAATAGTCCACTCAATATAGTATGTACGTATGTATGTATGTAGGTCTTTACCCGGCATTTATAAAATCTGCGATTTAGATTTTAGCAGGGATTTAATGAAAAAAGTTTATAGGTGTGGCAAAATTGTTGCAAGTTTCAAAATTGTGCGGTAAAAAATCAGAAAATGTTTAATTGTTGTAAATAATTAAAATTAGGCAAAATAGTTCAAAAACTAAACTCTAGAGCAGGCCTTCTTAAACTATGGGTCGCGACCCCAAATGGGGTCGCTTAGCATAATTCTGGGGTCGCGAGTTTATGTTTCAAAACATGTTTCAAACAAATAAATCATCAAAAAATACTTATTTATCTTTCTGTTATATTTATATGGGGTCGCTAGGAAACTCTCAATCATAAATGGGGTCGTAAATGAAAAAAGTTTAAGAAGCCCTGCTCTAGAGCAAACAGACAAACAAAAAAGAAAGAACAAAATTTTTATTTATTTACAGATGTCAACAAGTCCATATAAAAAATTTGATACCTAATAGGTACTAAAAATTATCCAAACAGGAACCGCAATTGCAAATAAAATTTATTTATCGGAAAACGTAGAGAAAGCGATCAGTTCCGAACGTCTTGTCGGGTGAAAAACCGAAGTACTATTAATACTCTGCACTGCAAGAAAACGCGACCTCGATGGTAAAGTACTTACTACCATCGAGGTCGCGTTATTTTCCATCGCGCTTGTCTGGTGAGGCACTAAATTTTACACGTAATGATAGCTAGGCCCAATTTAAATAAACTTCAATCACTTTCTGGTAATTTTCCCATATTGCACTAAATGCAAAAATGCAACTAATTGTTAATATCGTAATCTGGTAACGAACTGAACTTCAATGTTGTCAGCAACCATTTAAACGAACGAATACAACATGTAATCAACACTTTAAAGGAATTGTTAGTTGCCCTGACGACGTATTTCCCTAAGTTCATCTATAATTTGAACTCTAAGTGCAACCCTCATAAAAATTCCAATAGACTAGCAACAGCATCCGTCAAAATATTATTGTTTAAGTTACTTTAAAATGAAACCATTAGAAGGACATTTTAATGACCCTAAGTTTATAAACAGTTCCCCTAAATTCTAAATTCACGCACCATAAAAATTCCAATAGACCAACAACAGCATTCAACGTAAGACGTATTACTTAACTTTTCTTTTTTTGAAATGATATTATTAATTGTGAATAATTTTGCCATTACATTTAATTTTTTTCGTTTACCGATAAAATAGTATACAAACCTCTATTCGAAAATTTTTCGTTATTGAACTTACGAGCAATTTTCGAATCTCGGCCAGTAATATACTATTTTCGAATATTTCTACTTATACAACTTCAAATCAGGGAAAATCGTCATAAACTATTATTTAAATTAAATAAAGGTAATTTAATATCAATATTAAACATCAACTAAAAACAGTTGATAATTTCAGTTAAAAATTGCAAAAAAAACGAGATTATAAAATTGTAAAATGTTATTCTATGAAAAACAATGATAAAAAGATCGGATGTGGCCATCGCATAACTTTCCGAATTATCAAAATTAACGTCCAATTTACCTCGGCTAACAAAAATCATAATACAAAATTTCATTATCGCGAAAAACATTCCAATCAGTATTTAAAAATAATAAAAACAATTGAATTTTTCTCGAATACAAAAGGCAATAGATTATTTTGGTTTTTGCCTTGGGTTTTTCATAAAAAAATATTAAAAACGCATCATCAATTTTTCTGTATCAATTTACATCTTCTTTAAGTTTTAATTTCAGAAAAAAAATTACAGAACAAAAGTTGTAGGAAATGTAATAGCGATCATTTTTTGTCATATTAAACTTTTACCTATTTCACTGCGTTTAGAAGTTATGATGAATTATGTCTTATCGCTTCAGGTAAACCCCCGTTCCCCACATTCGATTTTATTCATTTTTAATAGGCTTCGTGTGACAACAGATTAAAACTTAAATTTTAAATTTGAACTGATTTCCTTCATTCGTTTGGGTGCTATTGTGTTCACAGACATACACACACACACCCTTACAGACATTTTTCAAAAAAGGTAAAAATGGTTTAAGAATACCTCGAAACATAAAAATTTGATGAAAAAATGGGGGGTAAATTTTTTTTTTCAATTTCTGATTATACAATACTTTCCTTACTAAGGAGTTCGGAAAGTAATATAATTAAATTAAATATTTAGGTATTGCAGCACAGTGCTATTTCATTAGTTATTACTAGAGACCGGATAAATAAGCACGGATTTTTGAAAAATAATCGCTTAAAAAAGCACGCTGTTTTACAAAAATAAGTTCGAATTATGTCAAAAAAAGTTATGAAAAAGTTAATAATTAAATTAAAAATAGCAAAAAAGTGAAGTGCAGACAGTATTATTTCTAATAAGTAAACAAAGCCCTTTTTCGCCTATTTATTTAATATAATATATAATAATACAAAAAAAATATATAATTGAGAGCGATATAATACTCGTTCCTGATTTTTTTCAAAATATTTTTACCAACCGTTTTTGAAATATGATTTTTTTAAAATGTTTATAACATTGCGAGAGATGCACCAATGAGATCGCTTGCTTTAAAAGTTTTTGATTTTAAATGCTCTTTCAGAAAAAGAGAAATATGATTTTAACCCAAATCATTTCGTTTTCGTTGTTTATTTTAAGTCTAATGCAATAAAAGTTGTATCTGGCAATAAAAAAAATGGATAAGCTGACTGAAATCACTAAATGATTGTAATAAAATGTATTTAATTCAGTTAAAATAGAGCAGGTGGAAAAATCACATCTTAGGGTACGTTTGTATGTTGGAGCTGCGATAAGTGATCAGAGCGAAGAAATATCAGCTCTAATCGCTGTTCTATGAATTTACGCTGGCTTGCGCTCTGCTTCAACAAAAACAGTCGCGTATACTTCAACGTTTAGCTTTTCTTTGCTTCGCTAGTATCTCGGTTTTTAGCGCTTATCACAGCTCCAACATAAACATACCCTAAGCACGGGCGTATATAAGGGGGAGGGGGGTCAAACCCCTCCCTTAGCCTAAGCAACAACTCAAATATTAGCTAAATACCCACTTTTTAGGATACGGATTTTAACATGTTTATGGACCTAATTTTTAATTTCCATTTGATTGATTTTATTGGGGTTTACAGCTCTGACTTTTTATGGCATTAAGGAACACTGACAAAAGCTAGTTTACCTTTGTAAAGTAGTGTCGAACCCCTACCATGTAAAAGTTATAGCTACGTCCGTGACCCTAAGTAAATAATTTAACAAGAATTTATATGGCCGATAAAGTAAATCATAAATTTTCACTAAAATAAAATAATAAGCATGAGTAAAAGCAAAACATTGCCATTTAGTTAAAGTTGAAGATAAGTTCAAAATAAGCAAAGATGTAAAATAAGTTCATGTAAATAAGCAAATAAGCGGGAATCGCAAAAAAAGCAAAAAAAAAGCATGAAAAAATATTCATTTCTTTATGTAATTCGTCACTCGAATTTCAAAGATATGCTTTTAAAATTGATAATAAGCAAAAATTCTTAAAATCCGGTCTCTAGATATTACTAATCGTTAGTTACAATTAACCATACAATCTAGAAATTTATCGAAAATAAGAAATTATTCTTTAAAATAGAAAAAGCAAAATTAACGAAAAAAACACAAAAGTTAAACAATAAATAATTAAAATGACCAATTATATTATAATTATAAATTAAATTAACTACTTTCTCTGTCAAATTATAAAAGTTTGCCGCGTTTAGGTAGTCTAACATTAATTTGTTCTTGCAGCAGCTAGAATGGATTTGAAACTATCATTGGCATGCGCATAAAATATAGCGTTCAACTGTTTCAGTATTATAGACAATGAAAGAACTGAATAAAAAGCAATAAATAAAATTAAATACCTAAATCTTCACACTGTATAAAAAACCTAAGAACTGCTGTGATTCGACTTCCACCTTGTTTTCAATAGAATTTTTTTCGAGTTTATCCCAAAGTTTTGTTTAAATTCATATGGTTACGATAAATACGAATCAGTTATTAAGCTAGTACTTAGCATGACGAACTATTACTCTGAAGTGCTCGGTTCGAATCTACAAAAAGACTAACTTTCTTATATCGGAGAGTACATAAAACCGCGAAGATTTCCCCTAGCTGCATATATCTAAAAGTTACCCCAAAAACGATATTACCTCAAAACAATTTTATTAATAAACTTATTGTTTTAACCCTTTGTCCCACGGTCATAATTTCCATCATTATTTTGATGAAAATTCGTAACCGTATTAATATAATTAATTACCAATAAAATAATTATTACGAAATCATGGTATGGTACGTACTGTTACTGTCAGCATGGGTTATAACCACCTATTACGTAGATGTACTACTGTAATATTTTCAAGTTATCGTGATACAATTTCATTATATCAATCATTTCAGCCAATAGATAGCGACGACTAAATATGTACCTAACTGCTATTTTATTCGTATCAATCAAATTCGCTACAAGATGATTATGCATAATATCCGGCGATTGTGTATAATGGCCGAATTCGTCAAATTCTCCATCATAATATATTTTACAATTCAGCACTTTAATACTCACAATGAATAAAAAATCTTACGGTAAAAATCGCCAGAATATTGTTTGCGATATTGAAATATCGATTTATGCACGATATACATTTAAAGCAAGTAGCCACATAATTTTTCTAAACTATAAAACCTTTTCGTGTGTGCGGTACTGATGTCGACTAATGAATCAAAAACACCTGCCCACCGTTCATCCTTAGAATTACCAAATATTATATTTAATTCGAATGTTACTGTGAAATTACTTTGAAAACTACTAATATTTTATTTCAACAAAAATAAAAATATTTCCAAGTAGAATAAATTATCATAGCAGAAATTATTAAATTAACGCACTCTTTTTAGAGTGATTTACCAAGCAAATTTCTTAATCAAGTAGGTCTTTTAAATTTCAAAACAGGATTTTTTAAATATCCTACCCTTGCAAAATTTTAAATTATATTTGCACACACAATACTAAACCCCAGCGGCAAAGTTGGGTGAATAATTATAAAATGAAAATAGAGAAAATGGTTTTATATAACTTGCGAGTCGTGTAACTAGTAAATTATAAAAAGTCGCATATATAATTGGGTTTCAAAAGTTAATTTTTGTGTAAGTATATTATATGTTTATTCTCACCTCTTCGCTTTTATCTTCCTTGTCGGCAAAAGCATCTGCAAAAAAAATAGAAACAATTTAGAAGAAACGAAACAGAGCAATTATCGCTACGATTATTAGCGGAAACACCATTGTTAATTAAAATATAACCTGTAATTAGGTACATCCTCGACTAGTCGACTCCAATAATGATTTCATTTCCAACAGTAAATTAAAAGGACATTGACAATCAGCTTAAATTTTGGATTCTTGTTATTAAAAAAATAGCTGTCTACGGTTACGCTAAAAGTGGTGTTGTATTAAGTTACTGATAAAATTGAAGGTGTCGATAAAAGCTGTATCAGGTTTATTTAATATAATATTTATGTACCTTTTCTAATGCTTTCAGAAAATATAAAATTTCACTTTTATTGAATAGACAGCAAAGTTATTGATTAATAGTAAAAACACATTCATTGGAAGTTATGTTTAGTCAATATTAAGAGTAATAAAATTCAACTACTTACCCTGTTTAATGAAATATACCAACAATAAAAAACACAGGACCGCAGATTTACTGTAATTCATTATTTTAAATTGCAATAAAAAAATATATAAACAATTTAAAATAAATGAGCTTGTTACATTTTACACATTTAAAATATCTTAAAACTGCGACCTAAATTTCGCTTTCACATGGAAATTTCAGCATTCGAGGATTGCGACAATCGCTCACAAGCTGAAAAAGGACTATTTTACCCCTCGCAACCTGTGTTTGCAACCCCCATAGCACCTTACTGAAAGCACGAGTCTGCGCTCTTTAATCGCCAAACTATAATAAATATGTAAAAATGATAAAAATGCTTCCAGTTGAAAGTCAATGATTATAAATAATAATATGAACAATTTATAACCGGCATAACTCTGATGGATCATTGTGACTGATTCGGAAATTTTGCTCTACATTAATTTTAAAGAACTTTATCTTAACAAAAGTATCAATGCAATAATTATAGAAATGGATAAGCAATTTTATTGTAGTCGGATGAACTATAGCAAAATTTCCAGACTATCTGATGTATGGGATGTATCATTGCGGTAGACACTATAAAAAAAAAAACTATCAGAATTTGTTACTTCCCTTGAAATGTATTTTAAGATTTACGTGTATGTCAATTTAAAAAAGATAGTACATTTTGGATACATTAATAATAAGATATGAAATATCAGTTTTATTTTGAAAAGTTAGATAGACTGAAGATTTTCGTGAATGTAAAATTTCATCTTTCTATATTTTTTCGGAGATTCCATTGCATTGCAGCTAATCAGCTGCGGTGCTCCGTTTGGGATCTCTCAAATTTTACGTGTATTTAGTAAATCGTGAATGACTTATGTTAGTAATATGTTGGCATGTTCACACGTTCTGTCAGCGTTATAGAATAGCCCAATCTGAAACGTGTGCCGATCGAATTGATCTAGACTTCAAGTTAAGCGTTTCATTAATTAAAGCGATTAGGCTTTCAGCATCAACCTCACTGGGTTTTAGAAACACGCAGGCTACAATTTGTTATTAATAGTTTCATACATTGCGTTTATATGCCGAATAAATGTCTATTTTGAAATTATTCGACTGCTCAATCGCTTATTTAATTTAGAGTTATTTTCGCATCATGTCTTCTGAACATTCTAACATAGAAACTGGTACAGTGTTAGCCGTGTGTAATTGTTAATAGCATTTTCAATAAATACTTGATAATACATTCAGCCAAGTGAATAACAACATATTGTAAAGAAACCTATTTATTCAAGCTTCAAGTCATTTTCCAACAAACTGTGAACACATTGTTCCGACTATAGACAATAACGTATAAATAATGTTTCAATTTTAAATAAACGTTTTGCCTAAAATAACACTTCCTCTACCTACCTATTTAACTTATACTTATTAGTACCAAAGTGAGTCTCATTAAACATTTACGTCACTGCACTGCACTACTTTCAGGTATTTTATATAATATCTGTTATATAAATAATTAAATATATGGGTAGGTAAAATTTATATTTAGTATTTAATGGAGTAATAGTATTAAATTAAAATATAAAAATTAACTGGTTAATAAAATTGTATATAGATTAAAATTTAATAACATACGTATATACTATATATACGTACTATACATATTACCTCAATGAAAATTTTAAACATAGAAAAATAATCATTTAAAAATAATAATATTTAACGCACATTTACCTATACCTGCGTGTTATTTATAATTAAGTATCTAAAAAAGATTACAAACAAATATAACAAAATAAAACTTGGGAAAACTTTTATAAAATTTTGTAAACTTTTCAAGACTCGTAACAAGTTACATCTGCCATCAAAGTAAAATAAACTTTCAAAATTATTAACGACTCCAAGTACGATTTTAAAATATAAAGTGCCTATTAAACTAGAATTTTTGAAAGCAATATTTCTTTATAAAGCGAAAAAAAATTAAATTAACGAGTTTCTGAACCTCTAACTTTGAATAATATTCAAAACATTACTTTAAGTTAATGAGCTGACACTTCTGTAATCTCATAATACGAATTTAGATAAATTGTATTTAAATAAGCACCATTTTGAGAATATTACAAAATTAATAGATAAATCTTACTAAAATTATTGATTAAAGAACTTTAATTAGGTAGCTCTTCAATTGATGCTAAAATCAAGATTGAAAATTGCACCTAACCAGACACTGTGTTATATGAATATTAAAATTTATTTTTATTATACATTAAATTATCTATATTTCTATAAAATATAAATCTATATGTAAGAAATTTATATACAATTCAAATGTTGGCTATAGAATACTCTAAATAAAAATTAAATCTAATTATTTTTTGGGAATGGGATTTTTATCGGAAGTGAAAAAATTCACATCTGTCTATTTCTATTCTATGTATTTTAATATAATTTTAAATATTAATAATGTTAATAATATTTAATATTATACCTACATAATTATACATATTATTGTACTTACTGAAAAGTAGCTACTTTGTATCAATAATTTTGAAACTCAATATTAAAAGATTTACACGATTATTTATTTACTTGAACTGATGAAACTAAAAATCTCGTTAATTCATCACGCGCGTCAGTATTACTTATGGTTTTTTCCTGAATATCTCAAAAACAAAAAAGTTAAAAACGAAAATAAAAATGCAGACAATTTAAATTCAAATTTAAAATGAAATTGAAAAAACAATGTTATAAAACAAAAAGTAGGAAGTTAGTATCAAAATCAAATTGGAAGAAATTAAAGTATTGTTTTTAGAAATGAAATTGTATTTAATTTAAAATAATTGCAGCGAACTTACATTTCTCCCTTGACACTCCATTACCAAAGAATTTACATTAAATCAATAATTATGTTCATATCAAGCAATCATATAATAAATTCATTTAATTGACGATTAATAAAATTTAATTATAAACCGATATATTATTATCTTAGATCATATATATTACATAGATACAAAGTGCCACTAAATGTTGAAATGAAACATAGCAGCGACGTATTATTTTAACTGCGTTTCTGTCATACACATACATAGCTCCTTTTTGCATCTCTCTTTGTATTATGCGCTCCAAAACTGGTTATATTTATTCTAGTTTGGCGGCAATTTTAAATTTTTTTGAATGTTTAGGATATGAAACAAAGCAATAAATTTAAGTTAGGTTTTTTTTATTATTAGCTTAATTAGTACCTATTACTTGCTATTACTAATTTACTATAAAACAGGGTGTAAATTATATATTTTTCTTCAATAATAAATAATCCAACCAAAGGCAAATAAATAAAAATTATATTGGTAAATAAATTTTTTTATTTTAAAAAACATGATATAATTTTATAATATAATTTTTTTTTATAATTTAACTTTATTGATTTTTAAACAAAATAAGTCTTGCATATTTAGTTCTAATATTACTGTCTTTTTCTGATTTCTTTTTTCCTTCGTAATACAATCTTATATTAATATAATACTCTAAAATTAATTTAATCAAATTATCTCTATGATTATGCAGAATGTCTTGATCTAGTATATGTAATAACATTTCGTTATTTACAAATACATCTCTTAATTTGTTCATGCATTTAATAATCAGAAATTTAATTCCTTTAGCCATGAAAATTGTGTCCTGGAATTCTCTTATAACAATTTCAGCAACTTTGCAAATTTTGACAACATCGGGGGATGGTTCATACAATCTTCCTCTTCTTTTTATTGTAATTAAATTATATGAAGACACATTTTCACTTTTTTTAATTAACTGAAGTGCACAGATTTCGCACACGTGCTTCTTCATTATTTTTTTGATAACAAAACCTGCTGTATATTCTACAACATCTTCTTGGAAAATGTTTAATGTAGAAAAATTAAAATAATGTTCTTCATCATCATCTGGCACATCAAATTCGCATACCGCATCTGTTGTATGTATAGATGAACTACTAGTTGCATATAATATCATCGTTTTTTCTAGCAAAGCACAATTACCATTCACTGAACCAGAAATTTGATGCCTCACAAGTAATCTCTTATATGCACTTTTAAATTGTCGTACAGAGGGATTGTTATTGTAACCACCTCTACTTCTGATCGCACTAAAAAAAATTTCCAGGTGGTCTTGACTCAATTTGTATGGCAATAAGTATTTTTGTTCAGATCGTAATATCTTATAAAGATTTACTAAATTTTCCAAGCAGATAATTATACCTAGAAAACCAGTTTTTCGATTTCCATTTATTAATAATTTTCCAGTTTGATCTTTTAAATTTGATAAATATTCTCGTATTCTTAAAGTTTCTGTTGTAACAAAATCAATTGTTGCATCATTTATTGGCCTTTTATATCTATATTTTGCTACAACACTTCTACCATTCAGCATGTCAAAAGCATCATTTAGTGTTAAACAAAATTTTGAAGTTGCTGAAGAGTTCCTAAAGAGCTCATTGTTCACCCGTTTTTCACAAAATGTAATCGCTTCCGATACCGATGCGCTTAAAGTTTGTACCGCAAGTTTAACTTTCATTTTTTCATTTTTGTACTCTACGTGGCGAGGTTTTAATTTATTTGCCACATGAAGTCCTTCTTCTTTTTGGAGATTAACTAAATTTTGGATAAATTTCCAATTTATTTCTTGGCCGTTAGGATCGATCAAAATCCGTTTTTCTCCAAATGTATTGCGACATAATTTGATCATGTGGCAAGCATCCCAAAATGTATAGACCGGTTCTTTGGTTACAGGATGTGGAAACCATGGTCTTAAATTATTAAAATCAAATGAAGCTCCTAATTCTATACACATATTTAAGTTAACTGGAGCACCGTCAAATGTTACAGAATATGTCTTAGCACCTGTTTCATGCAATAAATACAAGCATTTTTCTAAAAGGCTTGCCCGTTCTGAGCCATTTAAACTAGAAATTAAAAAATAAGCCAAAGGGACTTTGAAATATTCATTTAGGCTGACCGCTAAAAATACTAAAGCATATTTAGCAGTAGGTAAATGTTCCCCATCTGATATTAAATCAGTCCCAAGATCAACAAAACCATGATATTTCTTGCCATCCCATTCGATTAATTGACGAATCGACATTTCGTCAATAGCAATGTTTACTACAACATTCTTTCCATCTTTGCATCTTGCTTGTAAAGCATCAAATGCTTCCTTGGTAAATCCTGGGTTGCCGCCAATTACATTATACCATTTTCTAATACTCTCAGGATGTGGTAATAAATTTTCAAATTCTTGCCTTACGAAATTGTATGCTCTTGGTGAGTAATAATGCAATGTTAAAGCAAATCTTCGTAGATTAGGATCATACTTCCTTATTCCATTGGAGGTTTTCATCTGTCGATCGATTATGTCTTTCAAAGACGATGGAATCATTGCCTATAATTACAAAAATAAAATGATCATTTCAATATTTACCATTTAAAACAAAAAAATCATCTAAAAAAAATTACCATGTGGAAAGTAGAAAGTTAGGTATTTGAATAAAAAATAATAATCAGTTTTTTCATTTTATTTCAATATGAAACTTATGAAACTTTTTATAGTTTGATATATTTATTATTTCACAAGTTACGATATTTAATAATTATATAAAACTTATGTACTATGATCTTTTCATTTTGAGCAAAAAAATTTTTTGTTCAAAAACCCAGTTGCTAATACTAGATATAAGTTTCCATCCTACCATTAAATCTTCACTTGAGTTTTTATTTAACAAGTTTTCATTGGTTATTCTGTTCAAAACATCCTGCAGTGAACTAAGACGTTTTGTTAATTGTCGACATTTATTTTTTAATTTTTGGTTTTCAATACGCATTTCTTCGTACTTGGTCTTCATAAACGAAACATTTCTTTTTCTTTTCCGAGGAGATGCAAAGTGTTCGTCTTGAAGTTCGGATATATATCTAACATTCTCTAAAAATAAAAGTTATGTTAAATAACTGATGTATTTCAGTAGTGGACATAACTAACCTCTTAAACCTGTATAGGGAGTTCTCCGAATTGTATTTGATGTGTTTGCTTCATTCGACGTGTTTGATGGAATCAAAATTGTTTTGGAGGTATTCTTATTGGTGTCAATGGTGCTCGAACTTGCTTCTGAAGTATTACTACCAGAACTTGGTATTGTCTGATTTGCTTTTCTGAAATAACACAAATTGACAATAAACAAATACTTATAGCAGGTGCTGGCATACTGTGTTAGTTCTCTGTTTATATCAAAAATACTTGGTACTGCATCATTTTTCAATGTTCGAATACGAGTAGTAAAGTCATCTTTATCGTGATCAAAGTTTTCTTTCATGAAATGTTTCGAACAAATCACTGAAGTAGAAAATAAAGTTTTATCACTTATTTTACAAGCGTTAAGCCATTGCTTTCGTTTATTTTCTTCTTTTGGAAACCTAAATTTACGTAATAACATTTTATTTATACAAAAATTATGAAACAATTTCTTACCTGTGAAACGATAGTTGAGTTCCAGTTTTAAACTGTTCTTTACATATTACACACTTCATTTTCAAATTTTAAAAATTTATGACAACAACTGTCAAATTTAAAAATTGTACATGCGCAGTTGTTTTTTGAAAACCGTAAGGGATACAAGATAGCCAACTGTAGTGTTTAACAAAGATAGCTACAAATTATTTTGTCGTAACTATCTTTTTTCACTAGCTCCAATGCATTGGGATAGGGCACTTGGTATCTATGTAATATATATGATCTAAGATTATTATGTATTGTTAAAATATATCTAGTTCGTTTGCCAAGAATTTTTAAAGCGGAAGCAAGCTTTAAGTTTTAATATTATTTTTCTTTAAACGAGCGAGCTCAGAAATAAACAATTTTTGAATATTCTTACTTGTTAAAAGTAAACGGTTTTATTTGTGTTTTTCTATATTCAATTTTTATGACTCTTTCACAATATATTTATATTTATATAAAAAAAATTAATACAAATTTCGAGCCATATTAACTTTAACATATTGCTGTGTATTCTAATGTAAAATTGCCTTTAAGTTTAATTTAATTTGATTTTGTTTTTGAAAATGCGCAGCATCGAGGTCGTTCGAGGGAGATAATGCCGAACGGCCGGAATTTTGTGAACTCTAAGTTAAATTTTTTTTTTGAGTTGGAAATAAAATAAGTAAATTTTGGAAAAGTTGATTTTGTTGTGACTACTTAAGAATATTATAAAGTGAATTTTATTAATTGCAGTAATTCAAAAATTATATTTGCAAGATAAAATTCTACGAAGATAAGGACGGTACGATAATTGATATCACATTTATTGCAAAGGTTTTACGTTTAATTTGGTTAGAAAATTAAAAATATTTAATATTTGATCTGTTGCACCCTGAAAAATTAGTAGTTATCACAGCAATATGTTTAACGTTAAAAATATATGTTAAAAATAATTAATTTAAATTCTTTAAGTCGGATAAATGTGGTATAATGTTATACCTAGTATAGCCTATTTTATCAACAATCGTTATATTTATATTTAAAATGGTTCGTATATATGGGTTTCACAAAGGTATTTTAAAATTTAAGCTACGATTAAAATTATTAACAAAAAACGCATTGTTGTTTCATTGTTTATAAACGTGGATTGAATTTTAAACCTCTTGTGTGAAACCCAACATCAGTGAATCATTAAATCGTTTGTCGTGTTCTCATTTCATTTTTGACAACCTTTAAGTAGGTATATTATAAATCTGATAACGTTTACTATATTATACTTTTTCCAAATATAATTCGTGCTATGATTTTTGGCTTTATAATTTTTGGTTTATTAATATTATTAATTAAAGAAGATGCTTATAATTACTTTCACTTTACAGTTAGAATTAGTTTTCATTATTATTATTAAAATTTTATATTAATTTTAATACTTTAACTATTATTTTTGTACTCCAATAAACTATTCAATGTACTATATACTGCATACTGAATCTATATTATAATGTTTAATAATATATTACATATCAAAGGACTCGACTGACATATCAAATAAAAAAGAAAATTACATATAAACTGTAAAGACAAAATTATAAAATTGCTTATATTAATATTAAATAATTTACTATGCTTGGCTATTGCAGCATATATTATTATTATAGTAACAATTCGTTGTTATTAACTTATAAATATACATTGAATAATTTGGAAAGTTGAACGAAGAAGACTACGCCTGGAATAAAAATATTTAATTTGAAACAAATAAAATTGAAGAATAATAAATTTGTTAATGAGAGAAAAAACGGTGATCAGTCACATTTTTTCAAAAATCGTGTTTAGTCATATTGAAAACTTATAAGACTCGGCGGTCGCCAACCTTTTGGATTGGCGAAAAAAAAAGTTTTTTTTAATCGGACTACTACTTTTTTATATTTTCTAGTTTTATAATAGTACATTATGCACCAAGGGAATAAAGTGATTCTTTTTTGGCCTGAGGGTAAAGGTTTGTTTGCACGAGGCGTAGCCGAGGGCAAAAATTACCCTCAGGTCAAAATATTCTCTTTATTCCCGAGGTGCATATACTGTTTTTTGCAATTGCGGGAGGTAAAGTATTCACTTCGACAATAATTACGAAATTTTAATTAAAATTTGTTCTATAAAGCACGTGGTTGATAGTACCAAAGTAAATGAAGCATAGTTGGTTATATTATTATTGCCAACTAGAATTTTTTCACTAAAATTTTTTTCACTAAAAGGTACTAGAATGGTTCAGTTACATTTGTGCCTTTGAAGGAATAAGACGTGTCATGAACGGGAACCACGAGATTGCCGAATCAGCCAAGATGGTGTTGGCAGAACTTTTGCCGACAAAATTAAGGCGGTCACCAAATTAGAAAATAAGATTGACATCGGCAATTTCTACAAGTTATCCGCTTTTATGAAGCGGAAAAACGAAGGATATGTTCCGAAAAAATCGCGCGTCGTAACCTCTGACCACGTGGTCAAATTTTTAAAAAAGGCGCCTCGTGAGAATTTTTACGTAGCTAAAGTAAGTGCTTTTTATTTATTTACCAATTTATTTCACTGTAGGTTGCACTAATATTGGAATCACAAATTACGGTCAAGTTAGCATAAATATAATTGTTACAAAAAAATGAGAATTAAATTGATAATAAAATCTGGTGACTTCTTTTTTGCCCGGCAGTAACTTCTTTTTTACCCGGCAGCAACGCAGTAATTGCGGAGGTAAAGTACTCACTTTACACCTCGATTTGCAAACAAACCTTTACCAAAACAAAAATCACTTTATGCCCTTCGTGCATAATGTACTATTTTTAAATTATTTTTAAATTTTTAAATTAATAAAAATAATTTTAAAAAATATAAAATTTTTACAATTAATTAAAATTGTTAACTCGTGAAAATAAATATAAAAAATTAAATTAAAATAAAACGAGTTAAATAAACGATAATAGATTAAATTAATAATTCTTTAATATTTCGGCACTGATTGTGCCTTCATCAGAAATTATTAAAACTCGTATTATTTTAATTTCATTTTATATAAAAAATTTTTTATCTTATTGTTATTACTAATATTTTTTGAATTTCAAAATTTATTTTAGTTTTTCTGCTCTAAAACACTATTCTTTGAGATTACTCGTATAACATAATTGAAATTTATAAATTAAAAAAAAGTATGAAATTTTTATAAATTTATATTGTTTAAATTCAAAATTTAAATTATTTGAATTCCAAAATTCAAATCTAATTTAGTTTTTAAGAAATATTTTTGAGATAATAAGAATGCAAGATATGCAATTTATATAATATTGTTGGAATTCCAAATTCCAACTTATTTAATTTCAAAATTTTTTGTACCTACATATTTTAGCTTGATTATCTAAGTTAAAAAAGCATTTTGAAAAATTTAAAATTCATATAAATTTTTTGAATTTCAAATTCAATTATTATTTTTTTTAAATAAAAATATTTATAAGATTATCTAAATTTCTAAATAAAACACAAACATGAAGAATATGAAATTCTTGTAATTATATTTTTGAATTTTGCAGTTCAAACAATTTTAATTTTTTCTTCAGTTTTTATCATCCATAAAAGATACTCTTGTGAGATTAAAAGATTATCTAAATTTCTAAGTTTAATATGTAGCATTGTAAAATTTCAAAATTTTAAATTTATTTGCTGACGTCCAACAAAAAGTTTAAAACAATGAGACAATTCAATCAAAAGTCACTTTGCCACAAGGTTTTCAAAGAAATATAATTTCTTTTTATTTTAATGCAATTTTATTATTTAAAAATTTTAAAATATTTTCAAAATCTAAAATAAAGTAAATTTAATTTCTTTGACAAAAAATTTAAAAAAAAAACAAAATAATTTTCCTAATTAGTATTGCTTTTTTGATAAATTGGAAAAATATAATTTAATATAATAATAATAATAATATAATTAATTACAGAAAATTGCAGCAGCTGAGAAAATCTAAGTGAAAAATCATAAAGTAATTAGAATTAAAAAGGATTCGAGATACAGGATTCCATAGATCCGTCCTATTAGAAAGACGCCCCAATGAGCTTCAAGCCCTAGGCTATAGCCTAATCAGCCTTACGGTAAATCCGACCCTGCAAGTTTGTTTATGTCAATCTGTATTTACAGTGTTGAAGTGACACGAAATATTAACAAACGAGGTAAACTATTTTTGTGGCTTTAATAAAAATTTTGACAAAGCTGTTCCAATATGACGTCATCAATACTTTTTAAACAATAGAAAACATTTAGGTACGGTTCGTTCATACAGCGTGCATTATTTTTAGAAATTCAAAATGAGTTTGTTCTTCAAGCAAAAACAGGTAACCAAGAAATACAAAACTGCTATTATACTTTAAAATTTATGAAAGGGCGTCGGTATCGTGTGCTGTTGAGTTCAGCTGCTTAGGCTCTACTATCGTGGGCTCTACTACCTACTTTATTCATAATAGGATAGATTCTGGTACAAATAGAAAATAACAACTTTTAATTTCATTTATAAATTTCAAATTTACATCACTATTTACCTTCTTGTAAAGTACAAATATTTAATTTTAAAAATTAATAATTAATTTCTAACATTGATTTTAATAAAAATTATTGGAATAAAATACATTGCAAATAATTAATTTTTTACTTCATATTTCACATACAACATATTATTTTAACTTGCCAAATATTTGCCACTAATTTATATTACTATTTTTATTTAAAAATATGAATTAGTATTTGTATTGCAATTTTCGCGGTATAATTTCGCGCCAATCGCATTTTGCGTTGGTACTGATTGCAGTGGTGTCGCAGATGGTCGAGTCTACTTTTAAACTATTTGAACTGATTTGAACGAAAAGCTGTCAGAATTCGTTTGCGCGCAGATATTGACGGTTATTCACACGTGGGTTAAATTTTTATCGGTTACCACGTTCTTTTCTTTATAAGTTTTACCGAAAATAGTAATTAATTTTATTTCGTTTAATATTCACATGAAATTGTGACACTTGCATTAAATGTAAGTAAATATTTTAGGGTGTTAATTACGTAGTAGTGACAATAATCAACTTCTTTATAGTAAAAATGTCGAAACCGAAGCAATTAACAGATTTATTAGAAGAAGACATCGCTTCTGCTTCTTCGCCTCGAAGATCAAGCCGTATAGCCACCCGAAGAATATCATCGTGTGATGAAATTCCTACATCTCCGCCAAGAACAAGATCCAGGCGACCCTCTTTGACCCTTGAAAATAATGCCACACCAGGAAAAATTACAAGGTCTAAACGTTCATCGATGTCGCTAGAAAGCGAATCAACAAAAGATAATCATTCCAATTCTTCTTCACCGTCGAGTAAAAGAACAAATTCCCCTGCAGACATTTTCTCGGATGGACCAGCTAAAAGAACTAGACGTAGAGGTGAGATTAGAATACATTTTAAATTCGCTATTTTCTAACGAGAAACCAAATTTTCCTTCTTGTTAAAGAAATTATACAGAGAAGATGCTTAAAAACAATTTTATGATCACAGAATATTTAATAAGTAATCTAGTAGCTTTAAATTGGTGTTTTTAAAATAAAATATTAAACAGGCAGATCACTTCGCAAAATTTATTTCGTATTGATTTTGAAGTAGTGGACGGTTTTTTTTTTGTTAATTTTTGTCTTGGGGTTGAAGTAATATAACGTTTTTTGTTAACCTCAGTGTTTGAGGTTAAAATAACATGGCAACCCTTCAGATTTTCTGTGGAAATGAAGGTATTTTCATAAAACATATTTTAAGCTGAAGTTGATTACTTCAGTGATTTATCTATAAAAAAATTATAATTTATTAGTCATCAGTTATTCTAATATTTTTATACCTCTGTTATTTAAAAATTAAACTAAACCGGACTTAAAATACCTGATTAGAAATACAAATTTTGTGGGGCCTATTGCACAATATTACTTAAATACTATTAAACTAGTATTTTGCAAGTAATTATAAATAATCACAATATAATTAATGCGATGAGCTGACTGCATAGTTCTTTCCTATTAGTAAACTATTTTAATTTATAAATCTTGTATGTGAGAAGGAGAAGTTTAATTATTTATATGCATTAGCAATAATTACTATCTAATAATAATTCACTAGTTGTAACTCGTAGATATGTTTTTATTGTGCAATAAACCCCTGGGAACTTGTTTAATTTCATGTAATTAATTAATTTATGTAAAAAAACGTTTTTAGTTTTACAATTGGAAATTCATTTTGTTTTTTTAGGGTCTTTAACCAATTCGACCCAAGATGAGGGTGAAACTGTGTCTACCCCAATTCCAAATCGAGTTTCAACTCGTCGGTTCTCTGGTCGTCGTTCCATGAGTAAGTCACCGACCGAAGTAAACAATGCATCACCAACTTCGGAAAATGTAATTCTTCCCAAGGCAGCCACACCCAAACGTAGGGGTCGTAGGCCATCTGTTACCGAAAAAGTTATTCCTTTAGAAGCAATCGAAGAGACTGAATTAAGTAAAGTTGATGATGAAAGTAATTCCAGTAAGACAAAAAGTGTTGATTTGACTGATAAAATGACTGAAAATGTAGATAAAACCGTTAAAAATGATAATTTAGAAACTATTTTGGAAAGTAGTGTCCTTGATAATCAAGAAGGTGCTGAAGTTGAAAAGGATTTGTCTGAAAAACTTAATAATTCGTCCAAAAATCGTAGTAGTGATGCTGGTATCAATAAAAGTTTTAACAAGGACAAAAGTATTGAAATTTTAAATATAAATGACTCTTCCTTAAACAAATCAAAGGATAGGAAATTAAACCTTAGTCAGAACGCAGGTGCTAAAATCAATGAAAGTATGAAGAAGTCTGTTGGAACTGGACTGTCACCTGCAAAAAGTAATGTTACTCGTAGAAGCAAACCTGAAATAATAATTTCAAATGAAGATGTAGAGGCAAGTCGAGATAATTCCATAAATAAATCAAAAAACAACAGCAGCGAGATGGATACTTCCAATATTGAAAAAGCAGAAAAAGATTTACTTAATGCTTTAAACTCCTCTCATAATTTATTTAGCACTTCTGAACTTCGAGAATCATCAAAAAAAGCAGAATCAAGTGTCAACAAATTATCTGAAGTCGATGTAGATTCGTCTATTAAGAAGAATGAAACTGTAAACAAAAGTAACGAGTCTGATAAGGAAAATCAACATAAAATCTCTTCTGTAGTGGTAAACGAAAATTCTGAAAGCAATAAGAAAAGCGAAGAATTATTTTTTGAACCAATGGAAATTGATGATTATCCACCCGACACTTCAGATGAAAATATGCCAAAATGTAATACTCCCAATAATTCTCTAGTGTTGGAACAATCCAAGAGTGATAAATTAAGTTCAAGTTTGACTCAAAAAGAAGAAATTACAATGTTATCGCCAATAATTTCGTCTGCTGGAAGGAGAAGTACAGCAAAACCTCAGTTGTTGAATCCGACTGTAAACCTATTGCATGATGTTTGTGCAAATAGTACGCCAAAAAGGTCCATACTGAATCAAAACGACAAGGAACAAAATAATGTCAATTCAAACACACCATCTAAGAAATCTAAAGATGTTCTTAACAACAGCAAACTAGAAGATAATGTTAAAGACAAATCCAAGGGAAACTCAAAAGAATTTATAAATTCTGTTGATTTGAATGAAAGTAAGAGAATTACAAGAATGTCTCTAAGTTTGAATAAGAGTGAACAAAAATCTGAAGAAAGTTTGAATCTTGCAATCGATTTAAACGAAAATAAGACCAAGTCTAAGACTAGTTTTAAATCGAGGAAATCCAACGATTTAAATGAGAGCGATTCCAATGAAAGATCAACAAGAAAATTAAGAAATTCAACCAGCAATACTTCTAATGCTAGCATTAATGAGAATGTCAAAGAAGATTTGATTAATTTAGAAGAAAGTGTTAATAAATCTGTTTCCAAGGAAAAGTCTAAAAGGAAATCCCGGTCTCTAGCAGATGTAATCGATTCAGTTCAAAGTGATGAAGATTTTGGTGAAAAATCTAAAGGGCAATCCAAAAATTTATCGCTATTAAGTGACAAATCTCCTTCCAAGGAAAATTCTAAAAATAAATCCCAAGATTTGTCACAATCTACCGATAAAGTTAAAAGTATTGAAAAGTCATTCTCCAAGGAAGATTCTAAAAGGAAATCCAAAAATTTATCTCAGTCAATTGATAACGATCAAAGTATTGAAAAGTCTGTTGCTGACGAAAAAACTAAACAAAAATTCAAAGATTTATTACAATCGAATGATAAAGAAGAAACTATTGAGAAAAAACAAAAATCACTATGTTTATCAAATTTAATCGACGTAGATGAAGAAAGTGATGACGAATATACCAAATCTACACAGAATTCCAAAAATGTTTCTGAGCATGATTCTGAAACTAATGTTACTTCGAAATCAATTAATTTAAGCAAAGATGTCACTGAATCGATGTCTAGAACATCGCTTAAAACAAAATCACCGGCTTCAAAATCTGATTCAGAATTGGAAGCAACAATAAGCAAATTTGTCGAAAATTATAATTTAATGGATGATGATGATGAGCATCACGCTTTACTGGATGATCAAGCTTCTGAAGGCGAAGAGGATACTCCATCTGAAAACAGTTGTGATATTCCAGTTGATGGTGAATCATTGGGATCTTCTGATTCAGAAAACGAGATGGATGAGTCATATGAACACGATTCCTTCATTGTTAGTGATGAAGAACCTGAACTGTTATCGGGCAATGAATATGATATAGACCAACCCAAAGTTATTGTAAGACGTCTTAAAGTTGTCAAGGATGATGACGATGATGATAACGATAATACTATAAATTGCTCCAAAACGGAAAAGAAGAAGCAGGAACCCGAAAAAGTTGTTGAAAAAGATCAAAATCTAGATCTACAGAATTCATTAACTAAACCTTGTAGTAATTTCGATAAATCATCTGAGAAGAAAAAGTCTTCTCAAAAAAATGTGGAAGAAGATTCTGATTTAGAAAATATGTCTATCAAACCTTATTGTGGACTCGATCCCCCATCAGTTGCATCATCCAGGGAATCTCTATCTGAAGCAGACAAAATTGAAGTTTCTAGCAAAAATACTGAAGACTTGATTAATCTATCGAAATCAACACCTAGGAAATCTCTAAATACATCTTTCGGGGGTAGTTTGAACATTAGCGTCGTTGAAGATAAGGAAGACACAACTAGACGCAGGCGAACTACTTCTCTTCTTGTTCAAGAACAATTTGAAAACTATAATGTTGAAAATGTGTGTGATCATATTGCCAAAGTTGTGAATATGGTTTATTCGGATCCTAAAAAGGAAGATTTGGATATTTGTCTCAATGTTTCTTTAGAATTTTCAGAAAAGCGAAAGTCGAAAACAAATAATGCTTCTGATACTGCACTAGATTTACAATTACCTGCTGAGAATGTGAGTGGTGATGTAATAAGTGTAGGATCGTCAGATGAAGAAACTATCAAAAAAGCTTCTGAGGAAGTAATTCGTATGGATTCTTCAACCGATTCGGATATGTCCGATGATGTTGATGAAGATATTAGTACCAAATATTATGAAAGTAGATTAATTTCTAAAGAGGAAGATATGAGACGACAATCAAAATCTGGTATTGGAAAGCAAGCAAAGCCAGATCCCAAATTTTCTAGCTCATCAGAAGATGATGAAGAAGAAGAGGAACAAAATCAAAACTTACCAGAAGAATTGCAGGAAGAAGAAAATAAATCATCGAAGTCATATAACAATATTTTAGGTGTCACCGAATCGGCAAATATTCAACAGGGTAAGAAACGTAACAGACAGGAAGCGCAGTTGGGTAAAATAAAAATTCTCCAATCTACAAAATTAAAACCAGAAATAAAAGTTCAAACTGGTAAAACTTTACAAGCAACTAAACCACTTATTTTAAGAGAACGTACAGAAGTTTTACCAAGTAAGAAAATGAAAATGAATGAAGAGAACGTAATTAAGAAGAAAAAACAAAAACTTCAACCTTCAAAAAATTTAAGTGAAGGTGATGACCTGGAAATAAATTATTTTCCTAGCAAAATTTTGAATACCATAAGCAATAATAAGAAGTCAAATAAGAAACCTCAGATGGTACCAAGTAAATCCACAAACCCAAATTTTTGGAATTGCAAAGCAGCGTCACCATTGAAGCCTTCTGGTAACAGTTGTACAATTATACAAAAGAAAAATAAGTTGGAAGCTAAAATGAAGGACAGAGATTTTAAAAGTAAAATGCTAAAAGATAAATCTCGTAATAAACGTATGGATATGGAGACATTGCTAATGATGAAGAACAAATTACAGCAACAGAGTCGTCCATAAACATACTTGTACTTTTAACATAATTATAAAACTGTTTCATTATTATTTTTAGTAGTTTGTTGTTGAATGTTCTTGATTATGTTTGAATTATTTGTTTTTATGTATTTACATTAAAAAATTTTTTACATTACTTGGATGAATAAATTCGTTAAAATTTCATTTAATAATTTTTGTTACACTAGTGGATGGCCTTTACAGGGTTTAAACTTAAACATTTTTTGAAAGTCGAGTTAAGTAGCAGTGTCCATATCGAGTTGACAGCCTTGCACATTTCCACTCGATTTTATGTTAGCTTTGACATTTTTAATAAGACGCTCCGAAATCAAAACACTTTGTTAATCTAATAAAAAAATATTTCTTAATTAAGAGTGTTAATGTTGGACACTTTTTGTTAAGCAAATAAATCATGTACGTCAGTTGCTGTTTAATATCAGCTTCAAACTATATTAAATACATAAATTAATACAAATAAGGTGTTTACTCTGAGTCCACTTACAATTGTGTCTCCTTATAAAAGAACGAATAATCCACTAACTTGGCAAATAAATTAAAATTCAAATATACAAAAATGTCTAAATAAAATGATGTCAGAATTTGTCTGAAAAAACCCTGACAACCGAATCCAGGGCTGCCTCGATAAGAGCAGAAAAGTTCCTCAAGATCCAAACGTAAAAAAGGAACAGAGAACCAGGTGGACCTGGTGGCTCCTTGGTGACTACCGGTAGAACAGCAACAAAGAGATTAAAACACAGAAATAGAAAATTTATGGTTTACTAAAAGTAAAATTGTTTCAATACACATTACACAAATTTTTTAATGAAAAGAGATATACAAAAATTGCTAAGTGAAATAATTTAAACAATTACAAATATAAACCTTCTGGTGTGCCTTCTTTCTTACGATATAAAACACTTTCTTTAGATTTTTTGAAATCTTCATTAGTTACTTTCATTCGTCGTTCCCTTAAAGCCATAAGACCAGCTTCGGTACAAATTGCCTAAAATTAAAACAAACCGGATTACAAAAATTACTCTCAATGTCAAAAACAATTCTTTACCTTAATATCTGCACCAGATAAATCATCTTTGGCCATAATCAGTTCCTGTAAATTTACATCTGTTGCCAAAGTCATTCGAGATGTGTGAATGGTAAAAATTCGCCTTTTAGTTTTCTCATCTGGTAACGGAAATTCGATTTTACGATCAATACGACCTGGCCGAATCAAAGCAGGATCTAATGTTTCAATACGATTTGTAGCCATTATAACTTTAACATCGCCTCTGGAATCAAAACCATCCAATTGGTTTAGTAATTCCAACATGGTTCTCTGAATTTCTCTTTCACCTCCCGAATTTGAATCGTATCTCTTCGTTCCAACAGCATCGATTTCATCAATGAACACAATAGATGGAGCATGCTCTTCTGCAACCCTAAATAGTTCGCGTACCAATTTTGGTCCATCTCCCAAGTATTTTTGAATTAATTCTGACCCAACAACTCTTAAAAATGTGGCCGATGTTTGATTTGCTACAGCTTTGGCTAGTAAAGTTTTTCCTGTTCCAGGTGCACCATATAAAATTACACCTTTGGGTGGTTTAATACCTACAATTTAGAATGAAATGATAAAACGTCTTATAAAATAAAAATTAGGACATACCCATCTCTTCGTAGTATTCTGGATGAGTTAAAGGCAACTCAACAGATTCTTTAATTTCTTGAATTTGAGAATCTAAACCACCAATGTCCGCATAAGTTTCTTGAGGAGCTTTCTCCAGCTTCATAACAGTAACCATTGGATCAGTGTCATCTCCTAACACACCCACGACAGCATGTACTTTGTGATTTAACAGTACAGAACACCCAGGTTCGAGTTGATCCTTATCAACGAAAGACAAAATACTAACGTAATGTTCACTGCCAACTGAAGTAGACACAATAGCGTGATTGTCGTCTATAATTTCCTCCAAAGTCCCAACAGACATTGGTGTACCCCTAAGGTCATCAACCTTTGACCGTTCTTCTTCATTCTTCTCTTCTTGTGGTTTCAAGTGTTCTTGGTTTCGTATAAACTCTTCTTCCATCAATAAATAATCTTTAATTCGCTCAAGTTTTAACAACTTAAGTCTGCATCTAGTATGAGGTGTAACGGCAGGAAGTTTCAAAGCCGTATCGGGACCTTTTGATTTACGCTTCTTTTTACCAACACGAGTTGGAATCGGTGGTTCGTATTTCTTTTTCTTATCTTTATCATCTTTCTTTTCACCACCTCCGGCACCCGACTGATTTTGTCCCTAAATTAAAAATATTTTAAAAATCACCTCAACAAATGAAACTTTTACCAAGACAATTGAATTAAAAATGAATAATAATATCAAAAGGTAGATCGGCAATAACGTTTAAAGGAAAACTGACATTACAGTAAATTATGAAGTTGCAAAAATTGAATATAATTTCGAATTAAAAATTTGATCTTATTAGAGTGAATAAAAAACTGTCTAGTTTGATGTAATTATTAATTTGAATAACTTACCATTTTGTCGAAAACTATTCAAAAAGTTAAGTCTATTTCGTTCAAGTTTTTGTAACAACAAAATTACACAGTCATTGATGTCAAAAATGAAATTTTTATACTCATTCGACAAATCGAGAACTACCAACCGGAATTGACTGCTGTATAAAGAAAATAATATAACCATGCCAACTAATACCAGTGGCGGATCAAAGAATTATTGGTTTGTTTTAAAAGTATTTTTAATTAAAATTAATATGAAATCGATTGTTAATTTTAACTCTAATTTAAAATGCTAACTTCAAAAATAAGAACATCAATTACCAAACTGTAGTTTTCAAAGTCATATTAGGAAAACAAAAGCGTAAGCAGCCAAAGGTCATGATGGGGAGGGATTAATTAAATATTATTTTATAATTTAAATTTTACAAAGTAGGAATTTTTTAAGTAGGAAAATTTGATACTTTTCACCGTTATTTTTTTAGTTTTTGATGAAGTCCTCACATGTAGTTATTCTCGATACCCTTTTGAATCTGATCTTGTAGAAAAACTCCAAAGATATCGTCGCCATACAACGAAAACCCATTAACTAACATTTTTGGTAAAATTGAGTTATGAATACCATTAAATGCAGTTTCTCATGATCTATCTTCTGATATAATCCAGGAATTTTTAGTAAAATTCTTTCAATATGAATTTTCAAAAAGTAAATTTTACTAAGTTGAAAAAGTATAATTTCATTTCAGGAAAAAACAGTTAAGTAATGTTAATGGTATATACCTGAAAAAATATCCAAATAATTTTCTGTTTCCTTACTGGAAGAAACCATTAACTGACCATAACGGTAATTTTTGAAAATTATAGTAAGATCTTATACAGGGACAAACTGTTAAGTGACATTTTAGTTTGATTTTATTTGAATTTTCTAATAAAACTTTTCCAATCAAATGCCAATTGTTAATTGCAGATAATATTGGTATTCTTAATAAATTAATTTTATGATTTTTAAGATTGTTAATTTTTATTTTCTTTATGCACTTCACTTTTTATTCAGGGAAAATCAGTTAAGTGCATTTTTTTTACTAATTGGTTTAGTTTTAAATTATTTTTAACTTACTGCTAAATATTTTTCGATTGTTATTATTAAAAACCAATACAGATATAAACGTTTATTAATAAAAAAATTTGTTGATACTTTATTTTTCAAGTAATCAAGTGAAAAACAATGCCGGAATATTCAAATGCAATTTACTCAAAACTATGGTTCATGTAGTTAACGGGTTTTCGTTGTATGGCGACGATATCCACTTTAACATTTGGCAGTACGCAGTAGTATTTCTGAAGTTCCTTGCTTAAAAACTTAAAATTAATTTTTTATTTGTAATTTAGTTTATAATAGAAAAGGAGAAACTCACATACCTTAAAGATCGAGATGGATCCTTACGGTAGCAAATTACTTCTAATTGGTCAAATTAACCCAGGTTTAGTGTCAATCGATTTTGGCTTATTAAACCACTATCACGTAACAATTACAATTATAAAAGTGTAGTAATCATGATTAGGAATTGATATTCATCAAATTTCCTATGAAATCACCTTTAAAAATGAATTGTTAAAAATTTAATTAATTTAGTATCTTCACACTTAAAAAAAATTATGTGATGTCTTCATAGCCAATTTGTTTTATTTCATAATTTTCCCAAACAAACAAATAAATATTATAACAATAAAATATAACTTAAATAAATTTAATTATCTTCAAACAACAATGGTAAATTTGAAAAACTGTTTTCTTCTAATACTGGCGTCGAAATTAATTTGAGAGCACTCGTTCCTACTGGCACAGGCATTCCCATAATAATATTTTCCGACACGCCATTTGCTGCATCAGTGCGGCCATAATAAGCAGCATCGTACAAGTGATCGGCTGTTTTTTCGAACTGAAAACAAACAAATTATTAATAAGCCTTAATTGCCAAAAAAATAAAGCTTACAGATGCAAGAGTCAGAACCGATTGATTCATTTTAGCTAATCCACTCCGAGTAATTCCTAAAACTGATCCAGATCTTGTCATTTGAGTTGCCAATAACATAGTGTGCCGTATATCGACACTCATGCCGTAATTCTTCAAGACATCCTCAATTTCATTTACTATTGTAGTTCTAAAAAATTTAAATTTGACAAGTGTAAACAATATTTAATTAACCTTTTCTAGTACCTAGCAGCTTCGATACCTAAAGTTTCATAAACTTCAATTATGTTATTTGAGGTGGTGTTGTGCCCATTGACACCATATGTTGCCATAATATCACGCATGTTACTTCCTTCAACACATAAATGGTATTTATTGTCGGTTATAGCGGTAACAACTCGTTTGGCAGTTGGTAACCCCTAAAAAGTCAAAATTTACATTTTAAAATACAAGACTTAATTTATGAAATTACTTTGATAATAACATTCTGCAATTTTTCTTGTAAATGCCGTAGAGAATCCGAGATGCTGCTTTCTTCTTTAGAACTTGGACAAACAAATAAAACTCTGGATGATTTTACAATAACATCTTGAGGTGGAATTTTTAATTTAGCCTTGCAGATATTGTAACGAACTGTGTGAGCGTTAATTTCCAACGATAAGCATTTGATTAAGTTTGCATTCAATACAATTTTTAAGAAACATTCGTCATTTTCTATTAGAATTGAAAAGTGAGAAATCTAAAAATTAAATCAGTTAATAATAGTAACAGTTATTGTCTTAAACTGTAACTTACTTCCTTCAAAATAGTTTTTTCTAGCCTAGCTTTAACCCTTTCTGCATATATCTTGCTTGTGGGATTTAACAAGTGAGCTTTAATAATTGGTGTGCTGATGCTTTTAGAAGCATTTATAATTTCCTTTATTCGTGGTACTCCTTGAGTAATGTTCATACTTGCTACACCAGCAAAATGGAATGTCTTCAGCGTCATTTGGGTTCCTGGTTCACCAATACTTTGAGCAGCCACCGCACCTACGGCAGTTCCTGCTTGAATAATTGCATTTTTATACTTTCTAAGACACATAGAAACAAAAGTTACTAGTTGTGTTGTAGTTACGCGTTCAAGTTCACTTGAAATTTTGAAAAAATGATATTTTTTTCTTGCGTTACCCACTTTTACCGCTAAATTTTGCATAAAATTACTAAAAATAATTTTATTAGTTAATTTTAGAATTCTTGTTTTTAAAACTTACCGAAATTCAGTTTTAAAGCCTTCATCGCATTCGTGAAAATCGTCTATTAAAAACTGGCTTGCAGCCATACAAATTTTGTTTTCGTCTAATGGATCTTCATTTCTGCAAGGTTTCTGAGCCTTGATAGAATGTAAGATTCTGTTGAAATCTACTGGACATCTAGATGCTACAAATTAAAAATTTAATATTACCAAAAGCTATCAATATAATATAAAGGGAAAACATACTTTCCATTTCTGCAGGGTCTAGTCCATCATTGCCATACAATAATTGTACAATTTGGTTGTCGGCATTACGAACAGTTTTATCATGGCAAACCACTAAATCCTCTAAAGCCTAAACAGAGCAAGTTAATTAATTACTTAAATAAGTTATGGAGCATTATTTATTGTACTTTAATTAAACGTCTTTGCATGTAACCACTCTCAGCTGTTTTAACGGCTGTATCTACGAGACCTTCACGTCCTCCCATGGTGTGGAAGAAAAATTCACTTGGTACCATACCAGAAAAAAAGCTATTTTTAACAAAACCTTTGGCAGAAGGAATTACACCTAAAAACAGGGATAGTTAACTTTGTTTAAGAACCAAAATTCTATTAAAGTTAAAACGTTACTTACTGTTCGCAAAGAATTGTGGTAAAGACATTGCATCAAAACTGAAAGGTACTCTTTCTCCATTTAGGGCTTGCTGTCCTACACATGCTACCATTTGGGATATGTTGATGTTGGAACCTAATAAATTAAATTTTTATTATTTTAATGATCAATGTTAAAAATCACCAATTACCTTTAGAACCACACAGAGCCATAATGAGAGGACTATTCGTAGGATGCAATTCACTTAAACAAACTTTTCCAGCATCATCTCGAATATCTGATAAAGTCTTCAACAGCTTTAACTCGAGAGTCTTTTCTACAGAACATCCTGGCTCACATTGTAATCTTCCTTGCAACTTATCTTGAATGAAGTTATGACAGTCATCATACCCCTTCTCGACAAGAGCATTTTTTCTTTCTAATAGCCTTTCATTAGGCGTGACATCCCCAATGCCAATAGAAAAACCAACCGTATTCATTAAATGGTATGAAGCCATTCTTGCTATAAAAGTGAAAGTTAAAATAAAAATTATATTTCAAATATTGATTGTATTTGAGCCAATACTTCATATTGTAATAGTGTATCGTAATGTAGAAAATGTTAAAAGTTATAAAAAATAAAAAGCAAGTTATGTGTAAATTTTTCGTCTAAGAAAGTTTTTAACAGATAGGTAGTGTAACTAAACATGCAGAAGTAATAAACTAATTAAAGTTTACCCTACTCACCTAATCTCCACATGCACTTAATGGAATACTCCGCTTTAAAATCTTTGAGAAGAACATAAAAAATATTCCCTCCCCTTCCCCCTGAACCCAAATGGCTCTTATCCAAGCTACCAGCTAAAATTTCCGAATTACGTATAACGATATAAGATTCTTCAGAACAAAATTCTCTGTTAGATGTATAGGATTTTCCTTTCACTTCCAAAGTAATTTTTACTGGAGATGCCTTGTTGGGGCGCAAAATCAATCCAAAAATTTGTTTTCCCGTCCATAATCGTTTTGGCTAAAACTTAGTGTTAGACGAAACTCGAAAAAATTTAAATAAATAAAAACCTTTAAAATAGCAGGTTCGGGAACGTCAATGTCCATGTTAATGTCATCACCTCCAAGCAAAGTACTTAAAAGTTGATTAACTTGGCGAAAATTATAAAATCTATCTCTTCTTGTTATAGCAAATGCTCCACTTAAAAAATCTTGAGTGGCTGCAATTAAAATTTCGCCATTTTTTGGTGTAATTAAATTGTGTTTTACCTTTAAAAAACGAATTTGTTAAAAATAAATAAAAAATGACAAAAATATTTTACGTTTAATATTCCATAGGCTTCTGCTTTGGCTTCTATAGTTTGCGGTAAATGCAAATTCATTTCATCACCATCAAAATCAGCATTGTAAGGATTACAAACGCACTCGTTGATTCTAAACGTTCGATGAAAGTGTACTTTTACCCTGTGTGCCATAATGGAAAGTCTATGCAAACTTGGTTGTCTGTTCATAAGAACCATATCGTCATTCGCCATGTGTCTTTCGATCTCATCACCTGCCTGGAAACAAAAAGTGTAATATGTAATTTACTAAACTTTCATCATCGCTATTACCCTTAACTCTTGTGCAGCTTTTGTACGATTTACATAAAGTAAAAACTTTGTAGCTCCATTTTTTTGAACGATGTAGTTAGCACCGGGCCACAGTTCTGGCCCGTTGATAACTAATTGCTTCATTTTACCTATATTGATTTTGTTAACTTTTTCTTTAAAAGTTAAAATTTTTGCTATATATACAGGAACACCGACCTGGTCAATTTCCAAATTTGGATCAGGTGAAATTACGGTACGAGCTGAAAAATTTACTCTCTTGCCAGATAAATTGCCACGAAAACGACCATTTTTACCAGACAAACGTTGCATCAGACCTTTGCGTTTTTCCTAAAAGTAGAAAATTTTATTACTCTTCTGGGTTGTGAAGTGCACAGTCCTTCGGTACATGTAACTATTTTGTATATGAAATGATTAACTTACAGAAATTGAAAGAAGTGATATCTGAACACTGAACTGACACAATGTCAATGGACCACTCTAGCAATACGAAATTTTTGCAAAACGTTCTGCTACAAATTTCTAGGTCAACGTAACTATTTTCATATTTAATTTTGCTCATCTGAAGAAGTTATCAGTATTACCAAAAGTTTTCTTAATGAATCTTAAATTTTAAAAAGGAAATGTGCAAATATAAAATGAAAAATATCTAGACCATTTTCGGAAAGCTGAAGTTTTGCAGATATTAGGGGATATTCATGTTTTTAAATTTGATTTTAAACACAGCAAAACCACAGCCTTAAATCAAAATCACTACAATGTACACATTCAAGGTGTTGTAATACTGCTAAAACGTTCAGGAAAATGAAGAATGTTTGTTTACAATAATATAAAAGAACTAATTAAGTATTGAAAGTTTATGAAAAAAGTTTACCATTTTATATTGGAGAGGAATTCCAGCAATTTCTCCATTGAAAAATGTAGCTGCTTTTAATTGCAATTCATTGAATCGATCATTGTATAAGGTAGGATTTATCTTCAGCGATTTGCTCCGTGCAAATTCCCGATTAAAATATAAAATTTCTTGCTGGATTGTAGTTAAAGGATCTTCCACCCTAACAAAAATAAAAAATCAAAAAGTTTTTTACTAGATTGTAAATACATACGTTCCATCTCTTATGGTGGAAGCTACCGATGGGCGCACACAAACTGGTGGAACTAACATCTTTGTCATTATCAGATCTTCAGGACGTGACCTAAAACCGTTTACTTTAATACTAATCCTTTAAATTCTAAGCAAAACTATTACCTTAACGGATTCATACATAAAAATATTATGTCGGCTTCTGGTATATTCTTAAATAAATTTAAGACATTAACTGGAGTTAAAAACTCAGAGGCAAGAGTTTTAATAATATCTGGTTCAACACCATCGACTACTTTAAAATGTTCGCTGTATTGTTCTAAAATTATACAATTTTTCAAAATTGTGATGCAATATTTTAATTTTTTTACTCACCAAGTTTTTCTCGGCATTCTTTATCTTTCTCAGGTTTAACGTGAACGATACCAAACTTATTAAAAGAGTTTCCACCACTGCTTACAAATTTTTTGACTATTCCATTTACGTACGTGCAATTTAAGCACGTACGACTTTTCTTACATTTTTTTATAATTAGTTGTCGAAATTTTTTTTTTTCAAAATAGCTCAAATGTGGATTACTTAAAGATCTCACATATTTGTCTTTATCTTTTTGTAATAACAATACGTGACTACATTTTTTACATATAGATTGCAAAATTGTTATTATGTTAGGGAAAAATCCGGTATGATACAAAGGCACATTGAGATCTAAATAGCCAAAGTGACCATGACAATCGCTAATATTTTTACCGCAAGTTTCACAGTCAACGTTTTTTTGCGAGACACCCTGAAAAGATGACGTACTGGACGTAAGTATTTATTTACAAAGTAACTAGAAATTTATTCACTTACCATCCTAGGATCAAGTAAGCCATATCTAACTGGTGCTCTTTTGTTTTCTAAATCAAACAAATCGTCCCTGACCACCTGTACGTGTGACAGTTCCTCGATGCTCTCCGCACTTTCCATACAAAACGTCAGATGAGATCTGAAAATTCAAAAATTATGCATATAAAAGCTAATACACAATATTATTATTTACAAACTAACATTTTTTTTGTGACGTCAGTTTCCTGATATAATTTAACAGGCATTTTGCTTTAAATTTTTTGTCTTGATCTGTGGTCTTGAGGTCTTGATGGTAAAAGTTTGAGGTTGTAATTTATCTAAACACGTTTCTTTTTTCCTTTTAAATAGTAAACAATTCAGACTAGCCAACCAAAAAACTTATTCCCGCACATCAGTTCTGCAACGAAGTTCAGTGGCGCAACAATTTTATACTCTGAGTAGAGACAGGTTGATAAAAATAAGTTGTTTAAATAGTATACTTAATTTGTTTTCTGTATTTAGACTTGAAAATGGGTTAATAAAGGACCCGAAAGTTCAGACCAAAAATTTTTTTTTTGTTTTACAGTGACTGCTTACTCAAGCATTTCTTCACTAATTTTTAATTCTGTAATCCATGCTGTAATCAACTGTAATCTTACAAAATTTTGATTTAATTTTTAAAAGTAGTGTGGCGATTTTGAAGTTTTATTTTTAAATTTAAATTTGTTCGCGCCAACATCTTGGCAACCAGAAATGCAGGTGGCCATTAATTTTTAATAATTAATAAAAAAATTTAATCGTTCTGTTGTATATAGTGAGAGTTATTTCATATTTCCAATCACCAAAGTCAAATTCACGGTACCTTAGACCTAGTTAAGGTAAGAGAATACACGAAACAAGCATAAAAGGCTCACTTTCCTTTAATTGTTAAATTGTAAATAAAATGTGTTTTTATCTAACTAGAATAGAAAAAAGCACATATTATGTGAATCTTCCATGGACCTCTTAAATAAATCTCTTTAATAAACTCTTAAATAATCTCTTTATTTAAGAACTCCGTAAATCTTCCCAATTTCAAATTTGCCGCTGCAAACTGCTGGAAAAAGAAGCGAAAGCTAACGCAACGAAGAACGAACGCAACTATTGGAAGTTTTTTGAAGTTTGAAATGTTTATGATTTTAATTTGTGAGGTTATTGTTTCAATGTGTTAATTTTATTTAAACTTTATTCACGAATTTTAATCAATATTAATACAAAATGCAAGGCGGATCTACTTCACGAAAGAGTAACACGCAAATAAAAAATGCAATATTAGAATTAGCTAAGTCGAAATCAAGTGGAATTTCTAATAATGAAATAACAGCAATTTTGCCAGATACTAGTGTTAACGACTGGATCGAGGTTGTCAACACCCTATTATCCGATGGGTATGTTTAATTATTATTTCAATAATAACTTGTTACTTTTTTTTTGGTATCGTGAAGTTTACGTAATTTATTTTTTTGTGGTTTAAGGTTTCTACAATTATTTAAGGACAAAGATAACCGACCCTATTATAAGTATAAAGATGGATTGCAGAAAGCTGAAGTTAAAGATTTAGAGTTGGACGAAAAAGTTGTTTATGCTATTATCGAAGATGCTGGCAGCAAAGGAATTTGGATAAGAGATATTAGATTCAAGTCGAACTTGAATCCTACAATACTCACTAAAGTTTTAAAAAGTTTAGAAACAAAGAAACGTATAAAAGCTGTTAAATCGGTTGCCGTAAGTACTAGTAAAATTTAAGACACTTAGTTTTATTGTATGGATATTATTTTATTTTTTAGGCAAGTAAGAAAAAAGTTTATATGCTGTACAATTTGGAACCTGATACTTCAATGACTGGCGGTGTCTGGTATCAAGATCAAGATTTTGATGAGGATTTTGTGAATACTTTGAATCACGCTTGCCATAAATTTTTAGAAAAGAAGAACGAGGTGGCTCAACAGTCAGGTGGCGGTCCTATACTTGTAAGGAATAATAGCTACGTTAAAGCATCCGATGTCCATAAATATATAACAGATTCCGGAGTTATTAATGTACCATTATCTATTTCGGATATTGAAAGTATTTTATATACTTTTGTGCTTGACAACAAAGCGGAAAGAACTAAAAATAGCCAAAATGAATTTTTGTATAAAATATCTGCACGGTTTTTGACACCTCCTGGCATAGTAAAAACTCCTTGTGGTAGTTGTCCTGTTCGATCTAAATGTGGAAAAGTTGGTTCTATCACTCCAAAAACGTGTGTGTACTTGGACGAATGGTTAGAACGGTAATAGTTATGTAACACATCAAACAAAAAATAGTTTCAGTTTCATACATTTTTATATTTGATATAATTGTGGCAGACTATAAGGTGGGCCACATCTTTCTAATTTATGCAAGTGAAAGAAATGCATATATAGTTAATTGTTTATGTTATTTATTTTTAATATTTGTTCATGTTAAATTAATGTAAACTAAAGAAACTTCGTTTAAATTATTGATGGAAATATATTTAGAAACTTGAATTTTTATAATATATTAAAAAGAAATAAAAATTCTATTTTTAAATAATTGCAGTTTCTTATTTATATTCAAAGTGGAAGCTGAATAATTGTGTGCTATAATTTTCTGTTTTTTTTTTTAATTTCTCCCTGTTAGGACAGGAATTGGCAGAAAAATATTCGATCGCTAATATTAAAAACGATTATTGAAAATTGCAATAAATTTCTGTTGATTTTGTTGAGCCCCACGAAAAGTGCGGGACAGCGGAAAGGCAGCATTTCCACCTTGCCACCACTTCCATTTTGGAAGGGCTAAACCCCCCTAGTTGCGTCTATGGATATTATAAATAAAAACACAAGATGACTTTACCTTGCATACTCTTGCTGATTGTGTCGTTCGTTTCTAATACTTAGCTGATCATCTAAGCATATTCAATTTTCACTTTACTCATTTTTTTCTATCGTAATTAACGGAAGATGAGCCTTACTGGATGAATATGTCTTTATTTATTTATAGAAATTATTTAAATCTTATTAGCCTATTACTATTTTTCAAATTACGTTCCTGAGAAGTTGATGGAACTTGCTTCTGCTTCAATCAACTTATATTAATTTTCTTCGTTTGTAAGCTGTATATAAAGTTATCTACGACATAAAGTACCGAATATAGGTATATTACCCTGTTGTAAATTTTTGTTACAAACGATAAAATTTATGCTATTATTTTAATTTAAATATTTAGGTAACTTAAAAATTGTACCAATTATAAATTTCTTTTTGTCTTTTCTTTTTCAAAATTTCCAGAAATTCTAAAAGCATTTTAAATGAAACTACGATTTCAAGGCAGTCGGTGCTCTTCAGCATTCTATTCTATGGTTGCCACCGTTAATAGTAAAACAGTAACGGACACATCCTGAGGTCAGCCTAGCAAGCTATCTGTTATTATAGTTATTGGTTTCTCCATAACAATTATCAAAATTGACCTACCCTACATTGCATGCCAAAATCGATTCTTACCCGATGGTCAAGACACGAGTCTATTGAGTTTAGATGTGTAGAAGGCTTAAGGGGACGTTTGACTGTAGCTCATAGAGCTGTGACTGCATTGTTACGCCACTGTTACAGACTAAGATAAGTAGAGAATGGAATGGAACTTCACGTATGACATTAAAAATTGAGAAAACAGTTGTTCGTTTTGATTTCAATTGAAATTTTTAGTTAATTAAAGAGGGGGGGGGGACTTATTATGACTAATCCTATATAGAGAATGTGCAGAGGTTGCGAAGCTTTTCATTTTTTGGTTGGTATTGTAAATTTGAAAAAATATTATTGAAAAGGTTGATATAATAGAAACTATTGAGAAGCACTCAGAAGCACTGAATTATTTAAATGGACCTTTATTATTCGATGGGGAAATTTTAACACATGCGCAACATATCGAAAGCTGTCAGTTACTGAAGAAGCCGAACGTGAATATAACATGCGTTGTTCGTAATTTACTTAAAATGTATTAGCGCTATGATGATTTTAATAATATTCATTACAAATATAATATAAAGTTTTAGTGTCGTTTTCCGTTATATATCATTAGGACATAATCGTAAGGTCTTAAAATTAACATTACAGTGCAGTATTAGTTTTCCCTCCAAATAAACAGTGGTTGGTATACAATGCCTCTGCTCAAGAAAAAACCTTTCGAGAAAGTTCTCTTGCCAGAGAATCTCCAAAAGCATGAAAAAGTATTTTTTTGTGCAATAACAAACGAAATCTTTCGCGATTACGAGTAAGTATATCATCAATAATAAATAATATTTTTACATTCGTGTTCACGTAAAATTTGGCATTTTATTTCACAACCTAACGGTTTTGTGTTAACGTTACAAAAGGATATTAGTAATTAGTTGCGCATAAAATTAATTTTTTACTTGGAAACTCACCATTTTAGGTTATGTTATTGATTCATTTGTTTTATTTGTATTTACAGAGAATTTTGTCAGAGAGTAATTCTTTGCAATTCCATGGTATGGACCTGCTGCCTAACAGGAAAATCAGGCTTAACTTATTCGGAAGCAATAGAGAGCGAACAAAATGCTCGGTTATTACTTAAAAATTTTCCCACGGAATTACGTACCCCTTTATTATATCTTGCCAGTAAGACGCAGAGAACTTCATTTTCTGAAATGGCGGAGGACATTTATTCGTTTATGAAAGATCGTTATTTTATTGGCGAGAATGTCGTTGCATCATTTACAGCAAATAAATGGAGAGAGTCGCATGTTTTGCAAGTTATAGCTCCTACTCCAGAGGAGGCTAAAAAAGTTCCTAAAAATGGGTAGGTCTCAAGCCAAACTTTTCTTTAATCAACATATTAAGATATTTGTTTTTTTAACAGACAATTTCATCCGCCAGCCTCATTGTATCGTTATGAAGTAGAACAATTGGATGCGGAAGACAAAGATGTTAGTGAAGTAATGATAGTTGATTTCGAACACATCAAAAGGAAAGACAGCAGTTTTAGTCGAGAGAGAAGCAAACTCTTCCTTAAACAATTTGTTAAACAAGGCAATAATGGTATCCTGGTCATTAAGGATTCAGTGGTTCAAAGTTATGGTTTAAACAAACTCAAGTTCGACCAGTATTTTGATGGTCCTTTACCTACTTTCCCTCCTTCTAAAAAATTAATTCGACAAGCGTTTAATGGAAAGAAAACAAAACAAGAAACTTTGGTTCAATTTTTAAGTAAAACTAATGGAACCAGACTTTCTGAAAATTCTGTAAATTTGATTGAACAAATGAAAAAGAAGCAGGAAGAATTTCAGATCATGAAACAAAAGAAAGCTGATGAAAAATTGGCAGAAAAACAGAAAAGAAAAGAAGAGAACTTGAAAGTTGCAAGTTGTATTAAAGAGTGGTATAGGCTTAAAGATGATTTAGAATTAGACGATCACAAGGTTAGTATTTATTCTCAATTTATAGTTGTTAAAAATGTATCGGAATTATTTTGTTACAGATATTACCTGTACCTGTTCCCTTGAAATCAAAAGTACCTGAAAAATACGTCGGTGATGTGTTAGAAATTTTAGAATTTGTACGCTCATTTTCAAAATTGCTTCATCCCAAAGATTTCTTTCCAGACGGTTTAACATTAGAATTGATGGAACGATCATTGATACAAAAAGAAGTAGCTGGCCCATTGATGGACTTAATTCAAATGTTTTTAACTGCGCTGTTTAATGTTCAAGCTGAAGAAGATGTACAGTCTGCCAAAGGAGTTGACAGTTCTACGGGTAAATACAGATTTTTTTAACTAAACCGAGCTGTTACATCAGGGTTGTCTAGCATTTAATTTTTTCTCTGAAATTCACTTGGGAATTTTGTTTTCAATTTTATGGTTATGATCAGGGGTCAGAACTTTTATCAACAAAATATGCAATTATATGTTCGTAAACCTAAAATGTGTGAGTTTGTCAAAAAAGTAATGAAATATGCGACAAAAACATACATATTGGAAATGTAGGTAATATGAAACGAATATACAATATTATGCACTTTCCAAATAAATATGCAAATGCCTAAAGTTCCGAACTTTGGTTATGATAATCCATCGTGACTTGGAAATGAAATAGGTAAAAGTTCTGTATGACAAAAAAATGTTTGTTCTATAGGTAAGCTTTTTTCTCAAATGGGCAGGGTGGCCAAATTTCAATTTTTGTATATGGGATATCTTCAAAAATAACCGCCAACGCTTTACTGTAGGCTTACAGGACAACACTAGGCAGATTAAACCCAATTTACTTATATCAAAAAATGCACTGCTTTGGAACTAGAGCCCTTCGAAGTTGATGTTTTCTAATTAATTTTTTTATAGGGGTGTAGGACTGTTTGAGATGTAATTTTATGAAGTTTGGGGAAAAAGGTACACTTTGGAAACAACAATAACAACACTGGTTATACCAAAAGAGCCACATCTTTTTAATCTTTCACTAAATTCTAAAATTGAGTACATAAGGTAATAGGAAATTTAAAATCTATGTACTAAATTTTAGAATTTAGTAAAAGATTGAACGGATATGGCACTTTTAGTATGAAGAGTATTGTGATTGGCCTATTGACAGTCTATATTTTTTCTCTAACTGCAGCTTTTCATGAGTGACAAACATGTTTCAAAATTGAAGATTCTATCTGAAACAGTTCCTTTTGAAAGGGGTAAAATAAAATTTCATAAATTACTTATCGAAATAAATTATTTACAATATTATTTAATTGACTTAACTAGTATTTAAGTACTTTTAATTTAATTTTAATTTTGTTCGTTACATTCCAGAAATGAAAGATGACATAAATTTTGCTGAAGCTACTTTATATGCAACTACAGCATCACATTGGAGTTTACAACATCAAGGATTGCCTTTAAATAAATTACCTCTATATTCCTTGACAACATCTGAAATTTTGCGTTTACATTTACTTTCATCTGGGTGCCGAATCAATGAATCTGGCTCAAAATGGAGATATCAGCACAGAGGGGGCTACAGTAGCGAAGACGATCCTGGCCTTTATTTACGGTTAAAGCAGCCTTACATATTAAAATACTTAGCATGTCATAGTGTTGGCGAATTTCCAATTGGAGATAAGCTGACAATTATTAATTGCCTTATGAATCAACTTTTAACTTATGCAGATGTTAGAGATATAATAGAAGATAGATTAGAAAAATCTAGACAAGCTAAGCTAGATATTAAAACGCTTCAAATAGCAGAAAAAAAACGGGAACAAGAATTTAACACAGCAAAGATTAAAATTAAAAGAGATTGCCTTGAGGAGAAGAAAGATTTCAATACCGAAATAACTAAGCTATTAAAGGAATCTGGCACAAAGAAGCACCAGTACGAGAATAAAATTGGTGCCTTATTGAAGCAATCTGTTGAAAATCAAACTGTTTTAGGATTAGATAGGGCGTATCGAAGGTTTTTACGAATTTATTATTTTTAAACTTAATTTTAATTATAATATTTTTAGGTATATAAAATTGAAATCCATTCCCGGCTTGTTTGTAAATTGTGACGATTTTAACAATGGTTGCTGTTTGAAAGAACCAATAAAACAAAATTCCAATTTGGTGGGTGCAGATAGAACCGAAGTTATAGCACACATTCGAAAAATTGTAGATGAAGAAGATGGCGATGAAAGTAATAAAATGAATGGTTTAGAAAATGGTCATGAAGATGTTGATATCCCAATAGTAGAATGCAATCCCGATAAATTGTTAGTTTGTAATACAGATCCCGAAACTTGTGTTGTACATTCTGTAAAAATTAGCAAGCAAAAATGGGCATTTTATAATGATGAAAACTGTGTTCCAGAACTTTTGGATTCGTTAAATAAAAGAGGTGTTCGAGAAAGCGAACTCAGACAAGCCATAGAAAATGATCAAAAAAGTATAACTTATGTCATTAATAATACACCAATCAATCAATTGAATTCTGAGCTTGGAATAAATGAAACTGAACATACAACGCGAACCTCTAGAAAATATAAATCTAAATATGAAGACACCAATTTGGGATATCCGCCAGAAATGGATTCAAATGCAGTACATCAACTTGCATTAATAGACAATATTTTAGAAATCGAAGAAAAAATTTATGCTGGTAATCTAGGAAGTCTCAAAATTAAAGACAGAGATACTTGGAGGGAAAATTTATCTAATCAGCATTTTGAAAATTTTGATAAAACCCTTTTTGTTCGAGATCACAGCACAACAAATAAAATTAAAAAGGAATCTAGGAGTAGTAGGTCTAATACTCCAGATACAATAAAAGATTATAATGATCCCGGAAGGTTTCTTGGCTCAGGTCTCAATATGGAAGTGGAAGACTCTGAAACAGAATGTAATAGTTTACCTGTTTCCCAATCGGAAAAAATTAGAGCTGCAATTCAGACGCTAGCAATTTCATTGATTCAAGTTGCACAGGGAGTCGAAAAACGCTACCTCAAAAAACCTTTAGGTAATGGAATGTAGTTTTGTCGACAATAAATTATGTTTTAAATATTTTAGGTCGTGTAGGAATTAGAAGCCGTGTTAAGGAGAAGTATTTTGATTTGTTGGAAAAGTGGGAAAGTTCCTTGATGGCTTCAACCAGTTATAGTCAAATTTTCTTACACTTTAGTACGTTAGACAGTTGTATTTTATGGTCACGATCAGCACTTTTAGCTCGATGCAAAATCTGTAGTCGGCAGACTGATTCGGAAAATATGTTACTTTGCGATAATTGCAACAAAGGCCAGCACTTGTATTGCTTAAAACCCAAACTCAAAGTAAAATATTTAATAATTATTATATTTGTAGGTTTGCTATTTATTTTTATTATTTTAGAGTGTACCTAAAGGAGATTGGTTTTGCAAAGAATGTATTAAAAAGAAAGAAAAGGAAGCTAAAGAAAATGGTGTGGTGGAAGAACCAGTGGTGAAAAAGAGACGTATCTTTAAGGAAGAATCAGATGAAGAAATAGTTGAAGATGAAGACGAAGAGGAAATTCAGGAAGAAGAGAACTGTGAAGAGGAAGATGATGAAAATGAAGGAGAAGCAGAAACTAATGATGAACAAGAAGAAAAAATGGATGTTGATTCTGAAGCAGTAGAAGAAGTGTGTAGCAGATGTAGTACTGGTGGCACATTACTGTGTTGCGATAACTGTCCAATGATGTACCATTTAGAATGTTCTGAACCACCTTTAAGGCGAGTGCCTAGAGGCAAATGGTTTTGCACCGACTGCAAGAATAAACAAAGCAAAGAAAATAACTCAGGTATGCTTTAAATTTTCTTTTGTATTTTGTTGGTTGCCCATATTTCAATAAATAATTTTAAATTGATTAATTATGTACCTATAATATTTTTATATCAAAATTTATAAGACGGGGTTGCCATAAGTAATCCTTTCTGAAGCAAAGAAATACATCTTCCTTGATTCTTGAAATTAGACTTGTAGTGGCTTAAGTTTTAAATAAAAATTGTCTACACATTTTATTTACATTATTATTTTGAGTTTATAAGAATAAAAAATACAAACATGTAAATATGTTGTCATATACTTCAAATAAATGAAGCTAACTATTTCAATCATTTTTATAGCGGTGTGGTGTAAAGCACACACGGGCGGTCTAGGGAGTGGGATACATTACCGTAATCCAATAGCAATATGCTATTTATCTAGTTTCTAGGATACATTTTCAACTTTCTAACGCCCAGTTTTTCACTTTCAGGTTAAACCAAAAAAGTTGGGTTAACCAATGATATTGCATAAAAAACGGTTTTTGAACGTATTTCATTGGTTAACCCAAATTTTTTGGTTTAACCTGCAACTGAAAAACTGGGCCTTAGTACAGTAGAACTCCAATTATCTGAATCAATTGGGACTAGACCCCAACCCATACAATGATTTGTAACTTTTACAATAGAGTGTACTTGAAAAATAACTCGACGTTCATTGGTTCATTCAAAATTAGTTAACATATTTTCCGGGTTCTTTCTAAACTTGGTGGAGCTGTAATTGGATTTTTTTTTTAAAAAGGGTCTATTTTAATTAATTACTATATGATTCTTGAAAATGGGAGAAAAAACTATTTTTAAAGAAAAAGAGCTTCACTACGCCTACACTAGCTTCGCGAAGGGAAGGACAATAGCGCGTATAAACAGAATCATTATTTATGAATTGCAGTACGTTTCCGTATAATTTTTTTTCTGATATTCTGAAAGCGATTCGGATAGTCGGAGTTCGGATAATTGAAGTTCTACTGTATTGAATAATAATAATAATACAGAATAACATTATTAATTAAAGCTTTAATTCATCTATTAGAACAGTTGCCTTGTAGAGTTGGTTTAGAAGTTCATGTTTGTTATAATGTGCAAAGCGAAGTATATCCGTAAAATACATACAGACAAATGCTAAATAAAAATATCAGCTTATTCAATTTTAGTTCAACTGCTTGATTAATTTTATATTTATTTACAAAATATACAAGTGCCGGGGTTAACATATTGTTGAAATTTTGTAACGAAATGGTCAAGTTTTACCTAAAAGGGTACGAACAAAGGGGATTCGACAATACAATGAAATTTTAAGAATAAATTAAATGAACCCAAAAAATAAAACTTAACAGAATTGTGGTGGTAAAAACCTACCACGGTTGGTAGACATAATTTGACTAAAGGGAGATTTAAGATTTGAAAATTAAATAATAATTGTAAAATACTATTTAACAGGAATCGTCCAAAATGTTTCTTTAAGATATTTTACACGAGAGGATTTTTTTATGTGATTGATCGGCACCAAGTGCATCTTGTATTGCATAAATCGCTTGTACGATTAGTAAAATTTCTAATTTCATGTGATATAAGTAGTTTCTTTTACTACTAAATTTTAATTTGTCACTTTACCGCCAACGTAAAATTATGTTATTATTTCACAGTTTATTTATGTAATTTTAATTTAAATGTAATTTAGTAAGTTATATTCATTATTAATAAATATCCCTAATAATAAATGCCTTGTGTAAATGTTCATGCGATAAGTCACAGTAACCATGCGCTCGTTGTAAAATCTCGGCCACTGATTGCAGCAATCTATTGCATAAAAAATCCTCGTGTAAGTACCTTAAAGTAATTTTTTTTTAAATAAGTTTGAATTGCAAGTAATTTATAGAATGCATAGTAAATTATACAAATTAATTAGTGTCCGACCGAAACACGATTTTCAGCCAAAACAAAAACGTAACCGAATATTCGACTTCTCTTCTAGTTTTGACCGAAACCAAAACTTATGTCATTAAGTTAAAAATTTTATTATACTCTGAAATCTAGTGTTTTTCCTAGCTTGGTAACATATAAGCGAGTGAATCCATTTCGAACATAACCTACACGACACGAACGCTAGTAAACCGAACCTTCGGATGGTCACTAAAATTAATACCAAAAAATACTACTGAATAATGCTAAGCAGCTTTTAAGATTGTTAATCTGAAAAGGTCAGAACTTCTATTTCAACTATAGACTCAAAAACAGTTTATTTTTGAAGAATTAAAAAATATTGACTAGCACAAAGTAAGCTCATTTTTTCATGGTGGGTTTTATTATAGTCAGTGTTCACATACACTCTGATTTTACATAATTGAAATTTTAACAATGCCGGTTGTAGAAGAGGGAGTAGGCATAACTCTGAAGCATTTGTTCTAAAACTTTTTGCATTTAGGTAACTTGTTAAAAAATTGAAACAATAATTTTGTCAAAATGTGGTTTATACACAGCCCTTGTCCCATGGTCAAAATTTCCATAATTATTTTGATTAAAATTATGATAGATCTGTCGTCACTACGAAAACACCATAAAAATATTGTTGACGGGTCATAATTTTTTATCAAAACGACCTGTCCCACAGTCAAAACGGTTTTAATAAAAATTATCATCAAAATATTGATCTTGGAACCAGGGCATTATACAATATTATTCTTCTCAAATTTACCAACTTACTTCTTCAAAGAACCTAATGAAATTATAGGTAGTAATAAAAAACTAATTGCACAAAGAAAATTTTACCAGGAAAACCATTGAATTGAAACTTGAAGATCAATCAGGCTTTCATAAAATGAAAGGCACTATATCTAAGCAAACAGGTTTTTTTTTTGGAAAATTTACAGAAAATCTTTTATTCGATGTTTGAACCATGTTTATTAATTTTCATGTAAAAAGTTGTAACATTAGCCGAGTTTTAAGCCATTATATTAACTTACATATTGAGATGATATTTTTCCTAACCTTTTACTTTTAAAAATGTAGGTTTTATGAGGAAAACATCTAATCGTAAATGCCCAACTAATTTACATAAATTTTAATTCAAATGCGTTAATTGTAATCCTTAAAGGGAATGATAAAAATTTGTATCGTCCCATCACATGGCGTATTCCAATACGTTGCTGTAATAATTTTATAAAATAATGATTTTCTTAGCGCTTTCAATAAGCAATTCTTCAAATATAATTTCTACCTGGCTTTCAATTTTTTATTATCTCACACAATAATCTGCTACCGTCTCAAATTTCAAATTTGGGAAACAAATCTTCACTTTTAAAATTCCAAATTTTCCAAATGTATCTACACTTAAAATATCAAATTCTAATAAAAAAAACAGTTTTTATTGGCATAAATTTAATTTTAAAAATATCAAATGTGCAAATTCACATCTGGCCCTCTTGAACTCACTTTGTCAAGAGCCTCGACGTTCACGTTGCTTCGATCAAGGTCCATTTTTTAACATTTTACCAACATTTTAAAAACAAAATTAATTTACAATTTTAATACAAAAAGCCGCCAAAAGTTTGTCATCAAGTTGTTAAATAGATGTTTGGGTGGTGAAAGACAATATACAACAAAATTATACTTTATATTATCTTGGGATTTGCGCCCAAACATCTGAATGTGGCATTAAAACTATACAAATCACGGCTTCTCTTAGGCTTCGAGAAGCTCTAACAAAGCATAGAAACAAGCAAGTGGTGTGGTATAGCATGTTATGAGAAAAGTACTGTAAGAAGTTAAAGCTTGATTTTCTCAAAACGGCATTTCTGTTACTGCTACTCATTACATTTTATATCTGTAAAATCGATGAACTGATCGGCTTTAAATTTAGAGCATATGCCAAGAAAACATTCTTTTATCATCAGAACACCCACAAAACTGATAGCATAACTTGTTTCGCTTTTATAGCAAAAAATTCGTCATGGACGAGTATCAGGCGAAATTCTTTATAACAATTACTAAAATGTTTTTTTATAATTACATGGATTAATGATGACACAAATTTTTAAATTTATTTATTATTAAGTTTTGTCAAAATATCCCAAAAAGCTTTAATTTTGTAAAATTTGATTTAAAAATAATTATATTATATAATGAAAGATTGATTATTACATGTTATATTTTATCTTAGAATATAAAATAGGGAGGAAGGAATGTATGAATATCAAGTCCGAGTCAACGTGGTATCCTATGGCGGCCGGTTAATATAATTGCCAGGGGCGTAGCATAGTCACTAAAGTGTTTTGAACACATGCATGACGATCAGGCCCGTAGCCAGGATTTCATTTCGGAGGGGGCACTCGTAAGCTTTCATTGAAAAAATGACCTAAAAAAAAAAAAAAGGTCATCATCATCATCATGTTCATCTTTCGTTTTGAACATTTCGGGGGGGGCACGTGCCCCCGAGTGCCCCCCCCTGGCTACGGGCCTGATGACGATCGAGTTGGAGACCAATATTCCGGAATTTTGATATTTTTCAACTAAATAGCCTTTCTCATCTAAATTTTTGGAAATATAAATTATAAAAGCGGCGTTTAATGTAAATAATTATATAGGATTACTTCGTAATATGTACGCCAATGATTCAAGCAGATTATGGTCAGTAACCTCACAAATTAATGTTTTTGTTATAAAATTAGTTAAATAACTTAAGTACTTACTTGTGCCAAGTTATACCACAATTAATAGTTTTTTTAATCCTAGAGGTCCCACAAACACTGCAACTCACCATAATTCAACTTTAAAATTTAAAAATATAGGTCACCGATTACAAACGTGGTGCAATGGGCGGAGTTTCTACCCACGACTTTTGACTCGTACTCGATGCATGTGTTATAGTCCATTTGCTACTTCCTTCCTATTTTATATTCTAAGTATTTTATGTTATATTATATTTTTACGTGTTACTAACTAATCCATTCTTTTAATTATATTATAAGTAGCCAAAAACCTTTTAGTAGTCAAAACACATTTTATCGAAAGCGGCTGCTCATAGCAATTAAAAAAAAATATGCATTTGTTTAATCTTAGTGCTCTTTCATTCTGTGCAAACATGTTCCGATCGTCGAGTTTCAGTAAAAAGGTTCTTGTTAGTTATGGCCGCCCTCTAAGTTCTTGAATTGGGCAAATGGTGTACAGATAAAACTAAAAACTCCAACCAGAATTCTAGCAATTCCAGGTAACGAACCAAGCTAGTAGGTTTTGCAATCCAAAAATTTCAAAGTGATAGCAGTAGGTCATAAAAAAAATAGTAAAAATTTAAATTTACAGTTTTTTAGATTATCGTAAATACCTCCAGATGTGTTTTGAGAGTCCAATAATAAAATCAAGTGTGAGTTAACCACTTCAAGATGTTGAGTAAAATATGAACGTCTTCAATTTTAACATTTTGTTGACGAAACTTGCTAAAAACAGAAAAATTTCAATCTCGGTGAACGATATTTATGCTAAAAATTTAGATTACAAAACATATGCCCAACAAAAAAAATCGGTGCACTGGAACGTTTAAATGCACTCTTACAAAAATTTGTGATATGTAAAACTATTGAATCAAAAACTTAACAAATGCAATCTGAATTTTATCACTGAGCAGATAAGCATTTTGTTTAAATATTTTGAAAATAATTTGAAATAGCTTGAATACAAATTCAAAGTTTGAACATGGTACTTGAAAAAAAATCAAGTTATACAATTTACAAACGTAGTTAAATCTAGCAACACTATGTTAGTATTTTTCTTTGAGAATTTTTAAGTATGGCAACCCTACAAAAAGGACATGTGTGCGTAACAGTAAATTTCACTTCTTACACCTCAAATTTCTGCCGTGAAATATGTAACGCATATTTTTTAATATAGATGACAAATATTCACTTGACAAAATGGTAAAGAGCTCTGGTGCTATACATTTTCAGCGGCGCTGTGCTGCTAGGGCACGGCATAAAATCCATGGCTTCATAAGAAGTCTTCGTAGGATATCAAAGTCTGAGGGTGGGTGACAACCCTTCACCTTATAGGCTTGAATCACTCATACTTTTAGCATTTATATTTAACTTAGAAATCGCTTTTGCATTAAATAATTATTCTTGTAGAACCATAATGGCATGATTTAGTTTTGAAATATTACTTTAGCCTAGTTTTCACAATTTTCTGCTTATGTTTTCTTTTTCATTTTTGGTTATATATAAATAGACAGCTAGGTAATTTTATTTTGTGGTAGACTCCGATAGTACTGCCGATGACAACAAAATGAAAAGAAGGTCCAATAGACGAGAGGTTGAAATTTGGGATGATTTACCTCTACATAATGCACCTTTACAAGAGTTGCTAGCAGATGTTCTAAAACAAGATTGTGCGTGGCCCTTCTTAAGGCCAGTTCAAAAATTTGAGGTAATTGTTTATCAGTGCATACAAATTTTAAATTTATTTATAAACTAAAAGTTAACTTTAATTTGCATTTAGGTTCCCGATTATTATGACATCATTACAAAACCTATGGACTTTGGTACGATAAAATATAAACTCAACATGGGAGAATACCAATGCGATGCTCAGTTAATGGCCGATGCTGCTTTAGTGTTTGAAAATTGTAATACATACAATAATTCTGATGACGAAGTTTACAAGTAAGTAACTACTAGTGGGTTCATTATTTATAAATTAACTAATAATTTTTTAGGTGTGGTGTCCAGCTACATAAATACTTTACAGATAAGTGTCGAGAACTTGGTTTACAACTGCCACGAGAGGTTAAAAATTTTATCGAGGAAAATAAAAAGGACGAATTATGTAACGGCATAGTTGCAAACAAAGTATGAGTTCAATAGTATTATAAAAATTAATTATTCGTATTTTAACTTATTTTAGTTATAATCAAAGCTGGGGAACACAATTTTTATTTTTATAGAAAAAGATTTTAAAATTTGCAATTTTCAACGTATACCCCTGTACATATTATTATCCTAACGAATTTAAATTGTTTCTTAAAATAATGTAAGTTCATGATTTTATTTATATTTTTTGTCCATTTATACATGCTTTTATATATTTATATTGTGTCCCTGGTTCTGTTATTAATTATTTTTTGTATTGGATGTCATTACTGGTACTCTCAATGCAGTTATTTATAGAAATAAATAAATTTTTTGTTAACTATTTATATTTTAATCAACCTTCAATCTGAAATAAACTACATATTTATTTTTCTGGTGTCGGATATGGGCTACCCATAGTCGTATAGATTTTAGCCAAGTTTTGTAAATCTTCAAAACATTTGGCTAAAACTTGGGCCTGCAAATCTGGGGTTATGGATTTTTTAACATGATCGCCCACCCAATAGATGATTTGCCTTTGAGCAATTGCCCGTTCAACTTCTTCTCTAATGAGATAATAATCTAAGCGGTTACGGGTTTCTTTGTAAGCTTTCATTAAGCGTTCGCGATATTCTGCTTCCCTTTGCAAATGAACGTTTTCTCTCTTGGCTGCAACAAGTAGAAGTTGTCCTTCTGCTACTGTTTGTTCTGAATGTTCGTGTTTAATTCCATCATTGTAGCTATCCTGTTCATCAGTTCGACCTTTAATCATGCTCTGTTCGTATGTGTCTATTTCTTTATCAAGCCAATTGCTAATATCAGGTCCAACATATTTCACACCTAAAGCGCACATTAAAGCTACAGATAAACCGTTATAATATTCATGTTCTAAAATATAAATTTCTTTGCTCACTAAAAATGTTCCAAGAGTAAAGCAAAATGTCCCAAGACCACTAACACCAGTTTTTTTATAAAAGAATTCAAGAAAATTTTCTGGTATAAAACCTAAACGAACTGGCGGAGGTTCCTGACGCACTGGTCTACCAGAACTTTGTGGTGGAGCAGGAGCACTTGCAGCATCCTTGGGACGTGTATCGGTAGTAGCTAAAAATCTTGCTGTCGCTAGGCAATTAGCTGTTTTGCGAAATGACTTGCAGGCCAGTTTAAACATATTAAATACAATATTCTGTCAACATCACAAATGTTGGTTCTCAATTATAACTAACACAATGACACTTCTTCACAGCCAACTGAAAAATATATTTTTAAATTTTTTGTAGAAATATAAACTGGAAGTTATTTTTCAAAACCAGTTTGGCATTTGGAAGAAGCTTGAAAAATTGCCATATATATGGAAGGTCACAAGAATCACAAAATTGTGACTGCGCATCTTATGCCCAAAATAGGTATTAAAGAGAGTTAACTAAATACAATTTTTCAAAAACTAAAACAAACTCTGTTTTTTGAGCCCATTTTTTGTTCGCAGAAAGGGAAAGATTTTTCAAAGACAACGCCTGTGCTGGGTTCAAGTGCGGGATTTCTTACCCACTAAAACCTTCTCTTTTGATGAAATCGAAAATCATCGTTTGCCATTTTTTCCGAGTTGTATGCGCTTCTTGAACTATGAGATTAGTGTCTGATTGTTTTCTTCCAAACCTTCTCCTGGTATTTTATCCTTGTTTTCTTCACACTTTCTGGTAATTTCTCTTGTATTATGCTTTTTTTCTTGCTTATATTTCTTTTTAGATGATGCATGTTTGGCACCAAGGGGTAAATATTTCTTTTTCCTAAAATTACTTTTTTAGTTTAGACATCAAGTTTGCTATTTTCTGCTTTATGATAATATTGATAAAATGATAACTGTTCGCGAAACCATTTTTTAAATGAAATCACATGAAATTTCTAAAATTTAAATAATTTATGGAAATTTAAATTTTCTTAATTAGTAAACCACTTGTTTGGGTTCCCTGATGTGTTTATCGATTTTCAAGGACGAAAAGAGCGGGAAAGTATCATGGAGAATAAATTTTAATAATTGTAAAGTTCTTTCACCCTATAAACTTAAAATGGACGTAAATGTGTATAAAACTATTGTTGAAACTATCAAAAAGCATCGAGGCTTATCCAGTAATTGTTACAAGCATCTACAAGAGAAATTTCCAACGTACGTAACCTCACATTTCTACAAAATTGACCGTAATATTTTCTTTTTAATTAAAGCTTGGATAAAGGCACATTATGGAGTATTATGGCACACGAGTATCAAAGAAGGATGAGATTGAATCACATTAAAACACACGAGGTTATAAACAAATATTACAAATTGTATAAACAGAGCATCGAGAAGGGCGAAGAACCCGGAATTTTACTAAGAATTGCAGAAGAATTTGATGTTACACCTTGTTTAATAGCTAGAGTTGTACTGCAGAAATATTATGAATTGGTAAACGAAGAACGAGGAGGCTTAAATCCCGTTAATTTTAAAATTTATTTAAGAGATACGAGCCTTATCGAGGATGAAAATTTGGCATACGAAGTTTATCTTGTTAGTATTTTAGTGTATCAAGTGATTTACCACATAACTTAATATAATTTTATTTTAGTGTACGTTGAACGACGATCTTTATAGCCCCATTGTAGACACTATGAGAATGTAAGCTTTTGATAAGTTTAATATCTTTTTTTAATTGTAGTAATTTTTAGGAACTTGGGACAAGAATATGAAATTAAATTGCATAGAGAAATATCACGGTTAGGTATGGCTTTTCGTGACGAGGAACACATGAGAGCACGTGGTTACGATAAAACACCAGACGTGAAATTAGAAGTTCCTATTGCTATCGATGGCTTTATTGTGAATTGGATAGAAAGTAAGGCACTATTTGGTGATGAATATGTACACAAGGACTACATGCAGAAGCAATATTCAAGTTATTGGAACAGGTAATTAACTAATTATATTAGTGGACAACATAATAGCCAACCTTTAAGGGTTAATATTCAAAAGGGTCATTAGTTTTGTTTTGTTGACTATCTTGTTGTATTTATTGATTAAAAATTTTAAAATTAGCTCGCCCACATAATTTATTTGCTTAATTAGATATGTGACAAATATGTAATCTATTTTTAGCACTTAAGTGTTTTGTGCTGTAGTAATCTCTTAGTTAGTGGTTTGCTTAGGATATGAAGTTGATCCAGTTTTAATTACTTTGTAATACATTCTTATTAAATTATTAAAATTATAATATTTTTCTTAATTTAACTTTTTAGATTTGGATCCGGCTTAGTAATTTATTGGTTTGGGTACGTTGAAACTTTAACACAATCCAGTGACAAAAGGTTTATTATACGAGATCATCTACCGAGTAATAACATTGTTCATATTGTTAAACCTCAAGAGTCTTCAGAAAATCTAATGAAAATAAAAGATGTGAGTATTGAATTTGTATGACTAATATTTTTTATGTACTAATACTACCAGAATAGGAAATTTTTGTATGGCAAGATTATGGTAGTAGGTATTTCCAAAATTGAAGTTGGTTCATTTCTATTTGTGAATTTTTTTATATCAATTACCTTCATCTAAATATGCAAATTTTGTTTGTTTATTTTATTATTTGTTAGTTCATTTTTATTTTTATATCATTAATATTCCAAGTTATCTATGTTTTGTAAGTTATTTTCAAAATATTAAAAAAAATTAAGTAAACGCTTATTTATTATAAAAATGTTTATTTAGCTTATTTACTCTCTCTGAATGTCGGCAAATATAGCTGTCCAAGTCTTTTTTCTCGTTGTGGATGCGTGTCGGTAAAGACTCCGTTCGCAAAGGATCAAAGACCATAAAAAGTGAAACTTTAGTTCTTTGGTTGTAATATATCTACTATTTTGTCATTGTTAAAAAATCGCAAATTGGTATGCCGTTTATGTAAAAACAAATTTTAGCTCAAATTGAAAGTTGCCAAAATCTTGTTTATTGAAGCATCTCGTAGTTTGTTGTACAGCTTTATTCCTCAGTATGTACTTCATTGCATGTTGTGTGGTCTTTATTCATATTATGTAACAGCGCTAGGAGAATGATCATTATCGAGGGTTGCCCAGAGAAAAGATTTTGATCATGAATTGCACGAAGGCACAGCCTGAGGGCATTTCCATGAAGATCTATTTGAAGGCAATCCTAAATGGTCATCATTCTTCGTGTGATGTTTGGGTGATTATAGCGCGACGAATCTATTGTTAATTGACTAGTTTATAATCGCGAGGTAATAAAAAAATTTATTATTTTCCAAAAATATAATCAAAAAAAAAATAACTGCTGCTAATTTGGACAGTAACAATACGTGATTTGAGTACCTCAAGTATACCCTCTTCCCGTGGGGCAAACATTACTGCTATCCTTTTGTCGTCGCATTAACAGTTACAGTCAGCATTATATGATACAGTACCTGAAAATCGTTTCTGTTTCTGGTGTTATAAAGTTTTCACGATTATCTTATGCTCATATTTATAATTGATGTTTGGCTGAAGTAAAACTTGATCACGACTTAAGTATGTAATTGTTTATTTCAATCGGACTCAACATCGAGATCGGGCGAAGTATCGACTATAGGTATGGGCATTAGTTCCTCTTGAATGAAGCCAAGTTTTCTTGACGTGCTCCAGACAGGTAAGTAAGAAAATAACACTAGTATAACCATGTTCACCTTCCTAAAAGTTTCTCTGTAGCTCTAATGTAATTTCACAGTCAGGCAGCTTGCGATTGTGTACAAAGTTGTAGAATTGGTTAAATATAACTGATAAAATCAGAATTTATGCTCAGCTAATTCTGTTGTTTTGGATTGCTGCTAGAGAAAAATACGAGACTACTTTTTCTTGTCCCACACATCCGGTAGGTTTTGCACGTCTCGCGAGTCTCGAACGTCTTGCGGGTCCAACACTTAAACAAAAGTACAAACAATTAAAACAAAGAAATGTTGCAGAAGTTCAAGAAAAACCACTGAATTGTATACAGAAAAATCAATAAATTCTTAACACGCAAAACTCTGGAAGATAAAAATAGTTGTTAACACTAGAAAGACGGCAGCGGTATTTGATCGTTTCGTATTCTTGGGTTAGTTATATTTTTAAACTAAGTTTTTTTAAATTATGCTGCTTTATGACTTTTCCTAATTTATTATGAACTCTTATTTGATAAAACTTCCAAAGTTGCACATATTATTTTAATGCAATAATCGATTCAACCACTAAACAAAATAAGAGTGCGCAACGGTCAAATGACCGCTGCCGTCTTTCTAGTGTTAAAACAGAAAACGCTAGATTTTATAGAATTTCAATTGGAACTACACTCTGGTAGAACTTTGTTTCTTGTTTTAAAATAACATAATTTTGTTTTATTTTATTAGATAATATTATTGTAATTAATTAATCTATAATTTACTATTATAATATATCGACACACATAAATATAAATTTTTATTGCAGATTATTTCAGAACATGGTTAACGGAAATTTTCTTCCCTAATGCAGGACCTAATAGTCAATTATTAATTGATTTCTAGACTGAGTATTATCTGAATGTAGTACATGAAATAAAACTTAAAGGCAAAGAAATAATATTAAAAATTATAACTACTCTGGTACCATAGGTAAAATCTAAAATTCAACCAGTAGACTTATTTGGCTTCAGAATTTGGAAAAATTGTGTCAGATGCTGTGATTTTATTAAATTATGATATCAATTTACATTTAGGAAATAGTATTATTAAATTGCAGTCAGTTACACGTAATCACTTGTCATCATCCCGATACACTTTGTTTAAGTAGTCGTGGCTTAAAAGAGGATATATCGATGTACGTCCTGAAAAATTTAAAAATCTTGTTGATTTTAGTTGGGCAATCATGTAACGCAATGTGAAATTAAAGATTGCAATTGTTTAATATTAGAATAATATTTATAAATCAGCTTCAAATCTTTTTTTAAGCTTACTAATTTTTTGTATTCATGTATTATTAATTTTCTTTGTTGATAATTTACATATTTTGGTTTATTTATATCTGAAATATAACTATGATTTTTAAAAAATGTATTACTTTATATTAAACAAAATTTTTAAATTGTACTTATGTGCATAGGTGCTTGCCGATAATACTGTAGAGGGTTGCATGATCACCTGTGATAAAAATGAATATCATCCACAAGACGTATTTGTTTTTACTTAATTACCTACTTTAAAAATTGTTCAAAATTTTTGGGGGTAGTTTACTGCCAAAGATATTAGTGATCGTGGCGAGAAAATTATATATTACCATGGTTTTTTTAATAGGGATTTATTTTAAATCGTATAAAATTTAGGATTTGTTAAGATTTTCTAAAGTTATTCGCCAGTCTGAATTCAGGCAAGATTTAATATTTGTTATATTGCAATGGGTATAATATAGTCTAAGAGCTCGTGACTAATTTTTCGGTACATATTTGATTCACGTAGGAGTTTTACACAGTGGTACCTTTAGGATCCGTAAATAAGAAATTAAAAGTTTACCTCACATTTCGCGCATACAACAAATTTACAAAATAATAATATGTACCAAAAAATATTTTTGATTCACGGGCAGTCTACAACTATATAAAAGGTAAGTTCATTTTGAACACACAAATAGCTTTCGCAGGCCTACTTTGACAAAAAATGTGAAAAATTGTATTCAAAAACTCCCCTGCTTTAGGAGGCGGTCCACCCTCAAGAATATCGCAAAGTAGATCGCTGCAAGAAAATCATATAAATTGTAATTATTATGATTGCAATGAACGGGGTGTATAAAATTTAATTTGCCACCCGGAAACATCCATCTTTAATAACATGAGGCTTTTTTGTTTTTATTTAATTCAATTTTAACTTGTATCGTTAAATAAAAATTGAACGGCTGATGATCAAGGTCTGCCATTCCCATCTGGGGTCGTTATCGGACGGCTTTGCCTTTTCTTCAAAACTTTTCGACAAAATATCCAATTTTTCCAATTATTAATATTTTTTTTCGTTTATCCAAATGTAATCCAAATCAATATCAAAACCTTGACTGAGCTATAATTTTACATCCCTTTTATTCTAAAACCCTTAATTCAAGAAAATATATTATTTTCCTATTTACGTAGGAAATTTCCAATTACATTGAAATTTTATATACTGGTTTATCGCAATAATCTAAAGAGCTGATTGGATTTTGGTTGAAATCCCTCCATGTTGACTGCATTTTTTCAAAGAATGAAAATTGTTAAGGCTCGGTTTTTCTTCCCATTATTATTATGTAATAATATCCCATTAGAAATGAAATTAGTCTCTATCAAAACAAAATTTCTTTGAGCGTCTGATGATAACCAATACTTGATATTTTTCTTCTCAATTACTGTTGAAAATTGAAATACAATTTTATTGAACTCCAAAGTATTTTGAAAATGGGAAAGTCATGTGATAATACATCAGAATTTTATATATTATATTTTATATACTTATTTAATGATATAATTGCAATTGCTGGCCAATATTGGCGATTCCGATGTTCCGAAGAATTTGTTTTTGGTGACTGCAGGTTGTACTCGCTTATTAATCGGTCTAAAATTCGGCTCTCCAAGTGGTCCTACCGAACTCGCGATATGTAACCAAAGAAATTGATCGTGGATTTACATCTAGTTCTAGTTGAGAAGAACACCGCTGTATCCCTGATATCGGTAAACACGTTTGTATTGTAGGCGTTATTCACATATTAGGTGTCGTCTTTACCAGGCCCGGATTGGCCATCTAGCAGTTCTGGCAAATGCCAGAAGGGCCGATGCTCTAGTGGGCCGGTGAGCGGCCGAACGTTATTGCTATTTGGGGGAGACGATAATGTTTCTTATGGAAATACGAAAATTATTTAAATCTAATGAAGTTACTGATTTTCTACCCCATGGCCGTGGGCCGGTATAATCTAAATGCCAGGGCCGGTTTTCCTTCCCAGTCCGTCACTGGTCTTTACACACAGATGCCACGTTCCAAGCCACACTCCCATCTAATCTATATGAAAGGCAAGGAATTTTTGAAAAAAGAACAAAAACTTTGTTTTTCTTCCGATCGCTGTTTTTCTTATTGACTTATATAATAAACGATGGACAATAACGTTTTTGAACAAATAATATAAAGTAACAAAATCATTGTCTTTCATCAAGAATTCTTCGTCTTTCTTATTGCTTACATCTGTGTGTAAAATTACCTATCGAGTAATACCTACATGTTGTGTAGTTAACGATCACGTAATGAAATTGTTATCCAACAATGCACTCTGTTATTCTCCAATTAACACAACTACTATAATCAATGAAAATTAATGCGGAAAATAACATGAACTTTATATCTTCTGTATTACTATAATTAAATTTTTTAATTAGCAAATGATAATATTAATGTAAAAAATCAATATTATTAAAGATTCAAGTTGTGCACTGTCTATTTAGAAGGCAGCATAACTACAGAAAATTAATGATACCAGTGTAGTCAGTGGCGGCGATTGCGACTTGCTGGATTTCTCACAAAAATTAATTGAAGCGCTTGCCACGAAGTATTATCAAAACCGCAATAGATAAAACCTAATGTGATCATACCAAAATACAGATCATTAATCGTAAGCTCAAAATAGATAAATTAATATTACCTTGTATCGTGTGCACTTATTAAATTAATTTAAAATAACTGTTGTGCGTTTAAAATAAGTACGTTTAAAATTAAACGCAAGAATATCTCCCAAAACATTGGACGCAAATTTTATAATGATTTCAAATATGTACCAATAGTTTCGAACAAACACTCCATTACCTCAATTTAAAATGTTCACATTTTTACCACCTTGTTCCACGGTGTATTGAATCGCCGCCACTGCATCTTATGCTTTATTTGTTTATACCTGTTTACTTTTTGTTATACATTAACATATCAATTTGAAAATGTCGTTGGGCAGTAATTTGCATAGATCACCTTTTAAATTAAAAAATTTATTTATGTAAACTCGACATTCTTCTATTATATTATGTACATCCTATTTCTTGATATTTTAATATCCCAACCTTGCCAACATCTTTTCTATTGTACATTATTACTTATTAGTTTTTTATAATATGGGTAATGATTGAAAAATGCACATTAAAGAGGAAAAACTTAATTTAAAATTTTAATTGCACACATTTAAAAAACAATGCCCAAAAAGATTTAAATATAATTAAATTTTAGGTTTCTGATGTTTCATCTAACTGAAGTTGCATCTAAACGATATCATTAGATCACACTTATTCGTCATTAGTCGATCCACATCTCAAGGAAAAGTTTTCAAGGAAAAAGATTAAAACAAGAAATTAAATTTATTATTATTATTTTTATAAATGTTATAACCAATGAATTATATGTTGTTAATAAATAAGCAGTTTTTGGTGCGTTATTAAAAGTTTTTACACTTGAAATTGAAATTTTACTAATTTAGTTCATTATCAGGAAGTAAATTATATTATTAAAGTTTTATTATCATACATGAGTCAGCTTGTGGCATTAAAACACTCATGTTTGTTTACTTCTGCTGGAAGCATTTGCCATTATATGTAAATTTGCAATCCTATTTTTGTGATACAATTTTGCTTTAATACCAGTGATAACAATGTTTTTTATAATTGTTTAACATTGTCTTAATTTTTGTTAACAATCTTGTTATTATGTTATAAATATAGAAGAGGTGATGTATAGAGTATTAGCTAAAATTTGTTAATTACTGTTTATATTTGACATTTAAGTGTTACATAGTTGTCAATTTAATTTTAAATTTTTACAATGTCGAGTCAAGCAGAACGAATTAAAGCATTTAAACTTGCTCAGCATACGAGGATTCAAAAACAGGTATGATTGATTTATTTACATTTTAATGCTACCCAACCCCTTAGAAAACGAAAACTTATCTTGAGTTTTCTTTCAAATTTGCTATTATAATGAGTTTATTAAAGTTTTTGTTTGTTTCACTGTCGTAAATAATTTTTTTCTTGCAATTATCTTTATCAAATAACCTTTAAAGCAGAAAATTGTGTTGAAAGTCGAATATTATCAGGATGAGATAAAATTCTGTGTGTGGTAAAAAAACTCTGTTGTAATGTCGTGATAAAATTCTTAACAAGATTTTGGACAAAAGAGCAGCTAGGCTTGGTATAGTATGATGGTACTTATATTGAATAATTGTATTATATGCGTCATTTTGTCAAATAATATTTAATTTTTTATTGCCTGCTCAAATTTAATAGTAAGGTTATTCCTAAATTTATTTTGTAGTAAAATTTTATATCTGAGGTTTTGGCACCATACACTGAGTTAAAATTGTTTAGTTACAACGCGATTTATAGATACGATGTTTGCGTTGGCGCTGATTTTTATTACAATTATGAATATTAAAATAAAATTACCTAAGTAATTCATGCAAGTAAATAATTGCTTTTCTCTTGAAAATCTAAAAGACGACATTTTCCTAGTAATAGTAATAAGTAAAGCCCTTTAAAAATTTCCATAAAATATTCACGAAAAGCTCTTATGTTGTTCTAAGAATGCTTATCAGGAGCTTTCAGAACTTCAATGATGTAAAATAAAGGAATTTACCAATACCTTCTGAACGTCACGATAAAAATCATCATCAAAATCGTACAGACCCAAGTGGTTCCACCTTTATTTACATACATGTAACTTGACGCGGGGTTTTGGATCGCAATCGTGGCGGTACGAAGATAGAGCGTAATACTCACTGTAGCCTCGAGTTGTTAAGTTTCCATCATTCAAAATTTTATTCTGTCCTGATAATAATACTATTTTTAAAATAAACCATTGGGCATACTTTTTCGGTTTTACATTTTTTACATTCTATTGTAGGATGAAGAAGAACAGTGGATATCAAGTGAAGAACTTTGTACGGAAGGCAGCAGTGATGAAGAAACTCAAGTAAGCATCAAAACTAGTCAGCGAAAACCTAAACGAAATGTTCGAACCGAGAAGAGAGGAGTATCACCCCTTGCTCAACCTCCGAAAGTAACCGAATCTACCTCAACTTATCAGTCAGATTCCAAATACTTATTACCTGACGTTTATACAACTAGCAATGTAGTTGAAAAAGAAACTAGTGACATACAAAAACCTGTTAAGTTAGACACTCTACTTAACGAAAACGTTGATTTGTTAAACTATGAAGCCCAATATTCGGGAGCGTGTAGTTCGAACTATGACCTGGTCGATTTAGACGAAGAAAAAGAGATGGAAAAGCTGATTCAGTGGCGACCAAAACGTGGTAGTATCAAATTACCAGATATGGACGAAGGTACGCTACTTACAGTTTCCACACCAATAGAATAAATTTATTTATTTTGTTAAAATTGTTATAAACGTGAATTTTTCTGTATTTTTCTATTTGTATACCTTTGCACTTAATTGATATGGCGTAGCAATAAATAATTTATTTATTACTGTTTTGATCGTAACGAGTCGCGGGTTTTTTTTTACATACTTATCCAGTTTTTAAACCCTATGTTCTTTTAATTTAGCACGTTCTTCAGCATTGAATCATGAAATTTTTGAGAATAATGCGTTTTTCACCGAGATGTCGATTAACATGACTGTTCTAAAAAGAAGTTTCAATAAACGAAGACCTAGAAAATTAGAAATTGACGATGGGTCAGAAGTAAACAAAAACAAAGATGATCCAAGAGCGAATAGTTTGTGGAAAAGTATAACAGATCTTGATTCGGAAATCTCGGATACCAATATTAAGTTTGAGGTATTTGATCTTTAAATATTTTGCTATCCATTAACTTTTTTATTATTTTAAAAAGATAGAGTGCAAAATTGGAGCGACAGGATGTCGAGAGGGAATTGTGTAGCTCGACCACAGACTTGGAAGTATCTCAAGCACATAATAAAATTTTTCAAGATTTTGTTCAGTTGTGTAATTTTCAAAGTGCTAGTGAAGATAGAGAAATAGGTAGCAAACAATTCAAATTTTTTTTATTAAAAGGATTAGGAGAAGGTAGAAAGGTATATCATGACACGAAATGGGGGTAATGGTGGATTATTAGATATTTTCGGCTAGCTCTTAATCTAAATTTTTAAATCACATTTATAAAATTACTTTAGCTGTTTCAATCACACTTTCTATTTCTTATTGGAGGAGAAATTTCTATGTCTGTTGTTATAGTTTCTCTTTACAAATACGTTAGTTTTTTTCGCATCACTCGGCATGCAGCGAAGCTCTCCAACAGCGCATTTTGTTTGACATTTCTAGGGTACATAACTTCATCCCGTAGGTAACGATGGGAGAAGCTTTTTTGATTTTAGCGTTTACTGCTACTTTTTTTCTGCTTGCTTTCACCTTCGTTGCTGATGAGTACTCCTAGATATACGTATTACTTGACAACGGAGTATGAGATCTGCTTATTGGTCTTGCTTGCTACCCAAAACGTGTTAGATACCTTCGCGTACTTGTTAAAGTAGCTTAGCACGTTTTGCTTATTTAAATATTTGCAAAGTCCGTTCAAAATTCGCTATGGAAAATTAAAAAAAAAAGATTCTATGCAAGTGCTGTATTTCGTGAATAAGCCAACCTTTTTTTAGATTCTTGTATCGTGTTTGTGGTTTATAATTCTGAATTTCGTAGTTTCTAATTTTAGGCAATTGTATTGAAGGAAACAGTTTACTTTTATAGATAGGATAAAAAAGCGTTTTATTGTGGAATATTCCATTAATAAAAATAGAATTTCCTCTAAATGGGTTTGCCTGCTAGATTGTATGCTTTATTTTATCAAAATTATTATTCAAGTAATTATACTATTAATATTTTATAGTAATTATGAAACTAAGCCCGGTATTATCTTTCTTTATATGAACTGGGAAGGATATAATACAGTTTTATTACACATTATTAAAATAATAGGCCGTACTAAATTTAATACGAAGTTAAATCCTAAATAAATAATAAATTTGAAGCTTCAAATCTCCCTATTAGGTATTTTACTTCAACAAAAGTTTCAATGGTCGTAAATTTAATCATCCAAATATCCTATAAACCACAATACATCATAAATAGGAAGTTTGTGTATCTAAAGCCGGCTTTGTTAAAGTTATTCGCACCGCACGCACAGAGTAAATTGAAAATTTGTACAAATTATTTTAATAATTAAATTATTATTAAATGATAACGTATTTTTATAGCTGAAGCTAACGATGGCGAATATAAATGTAATATCGAAGAAGTGAAGAATAAAATCAAGGCAAATCAGGACAATAAATTTGTTAAAAGAAATATTGAGGTTGGTATATACATTATTTATATAATTTTGAACTTTTTGACCGGACAACGCATTTTCGGAAACTTTGTTTTAAAATCAGTATCGACCAGTAAGTGTCATAGTGACACATTATTGATCAAACTTCAGACTTGAATATATTACAAATGTGTGCAAACTGAGACTCTGAGTTTTTATTTTAGTTGGCAAAACAACATAATTCAATGGGTCAAGTTTCATTAACAGACGAAGAAAAACTTAAATTGGACAATCTATTATCTGATTTGGGTAAGATGTTATACGTTCATAAATTTTATCTGCGATAAGTCATGTTTTATTAGATTCCGAAGAGTATGGAAGTTCGAACACACAAAATGAAGATAATTTTGCGAATAAAAAGGAGAAAGCAAAATCTATAGAAGAATTAAAAGTAAATTACTTTAAATTAAAGGAGGAAGAGGAGTCGGTGATGGAAGAGCTCAATACTAAATTAAACGTTGGTTATTAAAATTACGTATTTAAAGTTTTATATACCTAATATAATTTTTGTAATTGTTAGGATATACTTAAATCTTACGAAACATTGCAAAGCGGAGTTCAAGCAGAACCTTTCACGTTCGATGCCGATAAATCAATAGAATCGGTCGAAAAAGAAGGAAGACTTTGGAAACACAATCAAATTGAACTTAGATTACAGAAAATCGATAAAGATCTTGCAGATATTTCGGCCAAAGATTTGGAAGAGAAAACGAAATTGAAAGAAAAACTCTTGGACGATAAAGAACAAAAGAAGTTGGAAGGAGAAGAAAAAATGTAAATGCGAATTATTTTTCTCTATACTTTTTATTTTTATATACGCATAAGTCCATAAAAATTTATTATGTCGAATTAAGCTGGGAGTTTTATTTTTGATCTTATTTACAAATACTTTGCTTTCGCTTCCGTTTTACGCATTTACTACTAACCCTGCAATCATTAAGGGGATTTAAGAGACAATGGAATATTGAAGGGGAAAATTATACCTCAATTGTACATCTGTGCAAGTATCACCCTCACTTAAGCTTGATCTACAACTCCAAAATATCTTGAGTTTACATCACAATGCCTAGTGGTACGATTTATTCACTTTGAATTTACACACTATCAATTTTTCGCTGTAATAATTGCAAAAATATATTTAAAGAAACCTTAGTTCGAGTATTTTATTTACAAGTTAAGAAATTATTTTTTAATTAATTTAAATTTTAGATTCAATTTCGGTTAGCAATAAATTTTGAAAGCAAAGATTTTAACCCTTCAAATTTAGATGCTTTACTGATTTGATTTATAGTCGTATTTATGTACTTGTTATGAAACCAGGCGAACAAAATTAACTTTTCTATTGTGAGCCACACGCATTGTGCTTATGAAATCAGCCCCTACATTTATATGAATACGAACTTAATAGTCCCTTTTACGAGACCGATAATATAGGGCTGTTATAAATATTTAAATGTAATTTGTCACAAAAATTTGTTATTCTGGTCCTTGCTGTAATTTATTTCTTCTTTTTATATCAAAATTTAATTTAAAAATTAGACAAACCTTGGCCCCAATAAGTGCTAATTCGCTCTAATATTGAATTCTTAATTGCTTTCATTCACAATTTAAATATTTTGGTAGGTGGGTAGAAATAGCTAATTATAATCACTATACATTTTGTAATCAACGTAGGTGTGGATGGTTTTGAAATTTTGCTACCTTTTCAAAAATTTTAATTTTGGAGCATTATTGGTCTATCGACATAATTAAGCAGTTAGCTAACTAATATTTTCAAAATGCCAAATTGATTTAATCCGTGAATAGATAAATAGAACGAACATTTTATAGTCAAAATGTTTATAGTACCTACTTACTCTATTTTTAGTTTTTCTTAATAAAATTTCCACTCGCTTTAGTTCGAAGCAAAACTTAGAAGATTGTATATATTATGCAATATAAAAAAGTTTTATATTAAAATTTCATTTTGAATTTTTTCTTTTATATAAAAAGTGAGCAATAACAAATAATATCAAATTTGTTTGTATCCTGCCGTTAAACAATGATGGTTTGAAAGAAGCAAATATCTCGGTGTGGCAGCGAGACAAATATTGACAAAGGGATTCGAAGTGTGCCCACAAAGCAATATTACGTCGTCATAAATTGTTTATAGTCGCGAGTTGAAAGGCGAAATTACTTTGTATACCCTTTGTATGCGCTACACAAGAGTTCATTCTAGTTTGAGGAAGTTTGTAAGCCATTGTGAAAAGTTTTCTCATGCGCCTCTTTCTATGTTTAGAAAACACTGGTAAATATAATTTCCATTTTAAAATAAAAAGCGACTTAGCAGTTATTATAGAAATAATAATATAAAACAGTTAAGTACTAAGTATATAAAACAGAAAGAAATTATGGCTTTTTTTCTCTTTATTTTCCTCGTTTCATCATATTTTATACCACTGTAAAAAAGTAAATTGGCGCATTTAAGTTTAAAAAATATTTTAAATTTTTGGTCCACCAAGTCAAGTTAATCTCAATTGTTTCATTCGTAATATAATTATAATTATGTTGCAACAATATTATATTACATGTTCAATACTTTGGATAATTTTCAGCAACTAATCTATCTTCACGATTTCACTGCTTCTCTTCTTCTTCCTTTTATTCTATGTTTCAAATGTTTGTTTGCTATGCTATGTTTCATTTAATCTTTTCTGAACAAGATTTTAAATGCATTGAAAATTTGTTGATACAGCACTTATCGGTCTTCCGAAAGTCCAAAAAGCAAGGATGTTGAGTTTGTCGAATTAGGTTTATATGTAAGTACTTGAATTTATTGGTAGCTGCATTTAGATTAGTAAATGCAGAGGGAAAGAAAGTTTGGCTGCTCAACTTTAAGGAATCTATCGGAAGATCACCTCCATTAATTACCAACAGTTTGTAAAATTCCAATACAGTTTCCAATATATCTTTTAATTATAAAATTGAAACTATACTATAGTCGCATAATATATCATTGCCATAAGCTGGTAATTAAAGTATTTGATTGCTATGCGAAAGTTGCACTTGTAGGTTTGATCTTCTGTTACCAAGTATGTACTATTTCAAATTTTTCTGATCGTGTTTTACAAGATGTTGGCGATATATTTGAGGAATCAAATACCATCTTCTTTCCAACTGAAATGTATACATTGTCGTGGTTTGGAGCTCGTGTTAAACTGTAGGTCCCCTGAGTGATTAGCACTATAACATATTCACTACAGATATACAAGAGAAGGACGAGACGACTCCGCAAGTTGTTCAAAAGCTCAAATAAAGTGACAAATAGGAAAGCAATTTTGAAATTTTTATTGGAAGTTGAAAGAGCAGTCGGCTCCCGTTGAAAGCCAATCTGAACTTGTCGCTTTTCATGTGGGGACACAACTAAACGTAGATCTTATACCCCGTGCATATGTTGATAATAATGTTTAGTTCCTCTTCAACATTTCTAGCATTTTCACAATACATAGATAAAATTGTTCTTTACCAAGAACTACTTTAACAAGTTGGGGATTTTTATTTTAGAATTTAGAACCTTGTATTTTTCAATTTTTTCTTTTGTTACGTCTGGAAGGGTTTTGTCGTTTTCGAAGCGCACTGTTATGTCTATTATATAGGCCTGATTTATTTTTGATTGGAAGATCAGCTCTTATGGATGAACCTGAACAGACTGTTCCTTGACTATTTGGAATTTATCTTCTATAGATTTTGCGAGTTTTCGCAGTATGAGATAGGGGAATTGTGCCTCTCTTGTACCTCTATGCCTTGAAAGGATAAATTACTAAACTACTAGGTTTGGAAGTACACATTTAACTCTTATTAATTACACAATGGTGTAGTTTATACCAATAGATAAAGTTTAAAATAGTTGGAGGAACGCATTACCTATAGGTGGAATATTGGCGATTCATAAGAAAACGTCACCACGCGGAATAATTTCAAACTAGTTAATTACCTAGAAAAAAATGTAATCTCCATTGTGTTTTCGTGCAAACAACATTAAAAATACGTAATAGAACTGTTATTGTTGATATTTAGCAGCGCCACCAACGGTAAATGTGAATCGCCAATAGGTACTGACTATTATGTATTACCTACCGCAGATATACCGGTTTCATGTGTTCGGATCAGTTGCTATTTTAGATCGGGTCAAGCAAATGGTCAACCTTACCTGACCGGAAAATATGTATAGGTAGTAAGGGTTTACACCATGCGATCTAATATATTATTTAAGTCGAATTTAATATATCTAGGTTTTCGGTGTAAACTTGGCCACTTATTACTTAATTTACAATTTTTTAGTTCAATTAGTTGTATCTCGTAATGAAATTTATTAATTAATTTAAACGTTATTTTAATATTAACAAAATACTCTTGTTAAGTAGCTGATTAGATACATATAAAAATGAAACTTTGGGAATAACGTTTGTTGTAATGTTATGATGATCTGGATTTGATAAAATTTTGCGAAATAGTTTAATATGTTTAGTTCTCTTCTAAATTTTATAGCTAATTCATCAATATTATTACCAAGATTCTCCAATATTGTTCTCTCCTTGTTGTTCTGGTTATACTTATGTAATCTTGTTAAAATACTTTCGTATAATATATTTCCAAGCAATGGCGGACTGGCCAGGGATGCTGGGCGCTACAGCATCCCGGACCCCTCGGAGTAAGCTAGACAGGGCCCTTGCAATCCCATTTAAGAAGACGTCATAATAGATCAATTCAGTAGAAGTTCAAAACACTAAAAAGATCTGTTTATCAAGGAGTATGTGTTTTCTATCATAGCAGAGCCCGCGGGCTCCTACAGAAAAAATACTGTCAGTATTAAATTAAATTACATTTTGTCGCATTTAAAAAGAAAGACGAAAATTACGGTGTTCCCGCTTTAAATAAATTTTACATTTTCAATCGGAATCAAGCGGAGTATTTGGAAAAAAAAAAGATAAAATAATATCAATTATTGCAGAATGTGAAATAGTAAATTTCTTCAATGATCCAGGGACAACCCTGTAAAACGTAAGATAATTTTCCACTGCAGGATTTATTCACTGCCCAACAAGAAGTTTACTTTCCGATATACAATTTGAGAGATTGGTATTTTTAAAAGGGAATAACAATTATGTAAAATAATGTATTTTAAATACAAACGGATTTTGGTAAATTTTTCAAATATATCGTCGCCGTTCTGGCAAAAGTCATTAAGTCCATTTTATGCGATTTAGAGTTAAGAACACCATCTATCTTAAAAAAGAAAGTTCTTAAACTTAAAAGCTGTTTATCTAAGAACTAACAATTTGGACTTAATGATTTTTGCCAGAACGCCGACGATATTTTGTATTTGTATTTTAAATACTCAACTTTTGAGTAAAAAGTAAAAAAGTAAAAGTAAAAAAAGAATTTTGCCCCATATTTTTAAAAATATTTTTCTTAATAGTCCACTAAATTTAAGTTTTTGCCTTAGTTTTTGATTCAGAATAATTTTTAACGTCGGTGAAATTTTACCTTCTTGATAAGTGGCGTGCGCGTGCAAACTGGTATAAGTCGATTTTTGGCAAAATTGAGATAATTGCATAAAAAGGTTATCTATATGATATTTTGGTCTAACGGTTTCTTAACGCTCAAAATTCGTTTGTGTAATATGGTACAAGTGCATGAATTAAATTAATATTTCGTGCAAAGTGGTATAAGTTGAATTATACCATTTGACACAGTATAATTCGCCCAGATGCTTTGTGCAAAATGGTATAAAGTTGAATTTTTAAATATTTTTGTGACTTATACTATTGTGCAGATTAATTATTGTAAATAATAATTAAATTACTACGTTATATTTGTTGTAATAAATTAATTTAATAAATTATTTTAAATAAAACATACTTTGCTTAAAATTTTCCGATTATTGCAAAATTGTTTTGTGCAAAATGGTATAAGTCGTAATTTTTTATGTGTCAAAATGGTATAAGTCGGTCATTTTTTATAAATTGTTGTTTTTAGCAAATTTCTAAATAAAAAATTAAATAGAGAAAAATTGTAATGAATTCAGTCTAAAATTCTCTATTATAATGTGCTAATAACTTTACCTAGTATTATTTAGCCGATTTACAATATTAGGATAAACAAGTGTAAAAACCTAAAAACAGCGATAACTCAAAACGCCCTTTTTAGACTTATACCCCTTATAGGTAAAAATTCTGCAAACGGCAAAATATCCCTAGTGAAATTTTACCGGGGGTAAAATATTGTCGCATAGGTAAATTATTTCAAGTTAAGGGCCCTCGCTATCAACTCTCTTTTTTTGTGTCTTTTCATGTGGTTCTTTATCTTTGGCTAGTTTTTTACCTTAACTACGACCTCAAAATGATTTCCATTTTTATGGTTTAAATACAAAAAAAAAACTAAAAAAACTTAACTAAAAAAATGTTGAAAAATATCGATAGATATCTTTCCAATTTTACGTTTTACAAAATTACGAATTAGAAAGTATAATTTCCTTAGTGAAATTTCACAAGGGAATTTTTACCCTCTTAAGAATTTATACAGGGGTAAAATTTCGCTAGGGATATTTTACCATCTAAAGAATTTTTACAGGGGGTAAAATTACCCCAGGGGGGTAAAATTTCTAGGGGTAAAAATTCACGTTGACACCGGGTTGGGGAATGCCTGTAACCCTGTTTAATAATGGTTGATGGTAATCATCAACCAAGGGGGATCGTTGGCTTAACGTGTCCTCCGAAGCACGGAGACTGTCATCTGAAAGTTTTTTTAGCTCTTCCCAGATTCGAACCGGGTATTATCTTAGAGTCAGTAGTTGTTCGGTTAACAAATCATATACCTAAAAATAAAGACCTTTCACAATCTATAGTTAATTATTTAAATCATAGTTAAACTTTGAGATTTGTGTCCAAAATAATTTTTAAAGGAAAACGTATCTACAACGCACAGTGGTTCAAAATAGACATTTTAACGACAAAAATAGAATTACAACCCTGTATTATAACATTGATTAGATTTTTATTCAAACTAAAGAAAAATTTAGGTTTGGAATGTAAAAATACGAAAAAGTTTGTATCTAATGTCTAATCAGTATTTTTGAAGTAGGTTTTTATTTTTTCAAAACCTATTTATTTTAAGATAATATATTTAAATTCTTTTTAGAGTTTACTAACATAGAGAGAATTTGCATGAAATTCAAATATTACTATATAGCACTTATTGATAGTTAAATATATCTATAATAAGAATAATTTGGTAATTATGCAAAAATTTGTATTGTTAGCCCGAAAATAATTAATTAAATATTGTAATTTATTTAAAAAATTTACATGATATACCATGGTATAAGATGATATGTATGCGATATCAAGCGTCAATACATCATTCACTAGACATCATTTTTGTAAATATATTAACATTTTAGTTTAGAATAAAAAATAATGTTTTTAATTATTATATTATTATATTAATAAAAAAAAATGTCTAGGGTAACATAACAAAACAAGTTTATAGATTACAATTCAAGTTCTAAGTAATTCACAAATTATATTAAAAACATTAACCTCAAAGAAGTGTTAAATCTACTATTTATGTCTAGTGACGTCAAAATGCAATAAGTATAAATAGCCATTTTTATTGGTACGTGTTTGTGCTATAAAAATACATTTAAATTTAAATATTAATGTCTTCACAAAAAAATAAAACTATTCGTCAATCTTGTTAAAATCGGATTCATATATTTCAGGCTCTGGAGAAACACGATAACACGAACAAACCAACAGATATGCTAACACAATACTTTTTTTTTGTATTCGGGTAAAAAGGTATGACATGGTAACCGCACAATGGAAGTAACACAATAAATTAATATAGCAAATAAAAATTACTGTTTTATAAACAGTTAATTTCAAATTCATTGAAATCAATAAAGCAAGTTTAAAAATATATAGATTTTGGTTATCCTGTAAGCATTTAAGAATTTGTTTCTAGACAAAGAAGTAAATTGAAATAAGAAAATAAGAAATATTAATGGAATAGTTAATTATAGTCAATGTCGTTCCAGTGATCAAATGATTTTTTGTTTGAATTGTATTTGTATAGATATTAGGATATTACATTTACATAGATATAGGTATTACATTAATATGATTCGCGTAGGTATAAGGAAAATTATTTTGCAATTGATTATTTCACATCAATCTCCATTTGATTTTGAATTTACCACATACTTGAAAAATGTCATTGAGGAATCTTAATTAAATATATTGCAGAGGTCGCGTAGAAAATTCCTCTAGTGTTATTACTTATCAGATGAGATTTGTCGATAAATCACTCCGTCACAATCTAAACGAGAACGGTTATTGGATTTAGGGTTTGAAGGGCTGAAGGATATCGTGTGCTGTTAAAATTAGAGGGGTAAAGTTGTACCTTGTAATTCGATATCGTGCTCCGCCCTAAAGGTTAAGCGTTACCTTGGAGACGAGAACGCAGTTTTCCCCTGACAATGGCGGCTCGAGGCGGGGTTTCTCTCTTCCAAATTCGTTCCAAACTAAGCTTTGGCAAAACTTGTTCTGTAAAAGTTTGATGCAATTTAAATCGACAGAATTGCACCTATATATTTGCATCAATAAATTTTATTTTTTATAATAGTAAAATTAGGCATACAATAATTTATTCTAAATAGATTTGCCGCCTTAAAGATAATGAAAAATAATGTCCAAATTGCGATATCGATATAAAAATAATAAATTATTTTATTTCTTATTTTTTTAATTTTTAGCACTTTTCAAAATTAAATTAGAGTATTCTTTAAAGGCATTTAAAATATCTAGATATCTTAGAATATGAATCTCCAATAAAGATGAAATATGCACGTTAAACTTTCTCAGAACGTATTTCCTTCCGCAATATTTAATTTAAGCATGGCCGCGTTTCCGGTTGTCAAACCGATGTTGACTCCATTGCATTCTGAGTAATAATAAGATTTATTCTTGGCGCTCAATATTCTCAATTGAAGTTCGGGAACTTTGTTTGAAAAGACGTATAACAGCAATAGAAACGAACTTTCCGTAATATGGGATGCAAATAAAAGCTCAATGTATATATTTATATGAGTGTTTGAACTGAATTTCTTATCATATTTGAAATGTATTTTTCATATTAAAGGATAAAAATTTTATTAAATATTCTTTAGCAAAAATTTGTTTTTAAACTAAAATTCTTTATTCTACTTCAATGTTTTCATTACAAGAATAATTTTTAAATTTATTATTAAATAAAATAAAACTCAGAACTCTCACTGCTGACTAATTAACAACAGAAGTTTTACGAAATAGAAAAAATTGAAATTTTATAATAGAACTATAATTATTATGTTATACATTTTTTGTTAATTTTTGTAAAATATAGCTAAAATGCGATAATTAATTTTTAATACATAATCATAAATTTCACATTTTATTGAATATTGATATATTCTGTACTTTGTAGAATAGAATAGAATATACAGGGTGTACATTTGAAAACGATCCACCTCAAACTCTTTTGCGAACTACACAAAATATCGAATAAATGAAATCAAAACTTTTTTATATAGAAAATTAGACTGCCTACTCTGCGTTGCATTAGGACTCCCCCTTTACCCTCAAAATACCTTTTGTGATATCTCAAATTGAAGATTATTGAAAATACTATTTTTTTACGTAAAAAAAATTGTACTGGGTGCATCGAAAACTATGAAGAAATGTTCTCTAATAATAGTCTAGAAAAATTAAAAAGATGTCAACAGGTAATGTTTTCCCATTATCGCCTTATTTTGCAACACGCGAATTTTATTTAATGTTTTATCTGGTTTCCCAAATAAAACAGTTTTTGAACAATTTCTTCAACTTGAAATTATCTTGCGTTAAAAACTAGTAGGTATTTTATTAATTAAGTATTATTAATTTTAATTCGATTTGCATAAAAATATAGCAGTTTAAACGGCATTTATTTCGAGATGTTTCAGGTTGAGATAGCTGAGGGCGAGGGTTGAGTCCTAATAGCTCAACACTATTAGTATGACGTACTCCTTCCTATTCAAATTTTTGTGTTTCACATTGTTATTAGACTATTATTATGTATATAGGTAATTTTGTCTACAGCATGGAACTTTGATGTGATCATAAATTCGAATTCCGGTTCATGCCATGTTTTTTTTGTAAAAAATGATACCTATCGATTTTCCAATAATGGTTAATCATTAAATAAACCTGTCGACTTGTAATTCGAATTGCATGTTCGAGTTGCATGAAACCCGAGATTCCAAATGTGTACTGAAATTAATGTTGTTTGGAGTGTATGATGATTACAGTTACAGTGTAAGTTGTATAGGTTACCCACAATGGTATGTCATCGTTACATGATGTAAGAGAGGTAGTAAATATTTGCATTTATCATTTAGGCGTCGCGTCACCGTCGTTATGACGGTATCGCAAATTCAGGTTGTAAAATATCCAATATTATTTGTAATTTTATTAAAAATGATTTATCTGTAAACGAATAAAATATAATAGTTCTATATTAGAAGCTTTTAATTTATTCTAGATTTTAATTTATTATTATATAGAATACTTTATACAATAATGACAATGAGTTGAAATATTTCCGTCGGAATCTAAATCGGGTACCTAATACTTGTACTGGCTGAATTCGTTGTAATTTTTAAATTGAATTAATTGATGATTTTACGAAGGTGATTAATGTTACTATCTGATACATAGCATAAATTTTGTATGATACGAATAGATAAAATTACCAATTTTTTTTTAAATAATTGGTTTATGGCCTATAGTTTGAAGAGATGTCATAGATATACAATCAGCAAACGATTATAAACTTGACCAAATAATCAATATAATGTAAATTGATAGTAGGTATATCCCTAATAGCAACATAAAATATTATATAAATAATTGCATATCATTTAAAATAAATATTAATATTATTATTTTATTTAATAGCTATTATATTTATATATTAATATTTATTGAGATGCTTTAGTTTTATTTAGTACTTGGTTTATATGAGGAGACTCTATGTAAATATGTTTAAACCAATATGTCACAGGCTTTTCAAATAATTTTTAAAAATATTTAAAAAAATGAGAGATGCAAATACTAATATTACTTATTTGGTTTTATAATTTGGGAAAATTTGTAGATCTTATCTATCATATATTTATTTCTTTTTTATACACAAACAGTTTATTTTTTAAAACACACGCTGAGAATGTACTGTGAGTATGTTTCACAATAAAAGTCCTGAAAGATCGACTAGGTATGTGACGAGTTAATTTACCGGAGCGAAATCAAAAGAAGAGATGAGGCGTACGAGTGTCGTTGATGATCGCCCGGCGGGTGGTTCAACCCCTGTAATATTAAGCCAGCTTTGTATTTACAAGCCACTGGTCGTTGCCGGTAGTGTTGGGATTATTAGTTTTTGATACGTATCCCTCTGAGACCATTTCTCACAATAGAGTAAGTTTACCGTGTGATATGTCACGCTACGTCAAGTACTTTTCAACGCTACTTAAGGCTTATTATATCTTTGTGACATGTTGTTCTGTTGGTTTTATTAAATCGAAACATATTGTTCCGTTTTGCTATAAAACTAACTTGCAATACATAATATTATGTATAAAAGGTAGGTACCGTAATATTTTTTATAATCCAGAATAAAAAAAAAGTTTAACTAACTGGATTTACTAATCCATGGTTATATAGACTACATAGTATACATCATAATATAATATACATAATACTAATGTATATTTTATGTGAATGGTTGTAATTAAATTAATATGTATCTACTAATTGTATAGTATATCTATAGGTAGGTATTATTTTATACATTTTGCAAGACATTAATTTTAAACATTAAATATAATATTACAAAAATATACTATATTGATACATACTAACTCACGTACATATCGTCATTATAACCTCTTGATCGCATTTAAATTTGTACTAATATTTAATATTTTTGGTGGATTATTAAATATATTATGTAAATTTGCATTCCCTAAAAAGAGTGATTTTGCAATTTTTTTTTTTTGACTTTACTATTAGTATTACTTTATTACTAAATTCAAATTATTCTTTACATAACTAGACAAAATTTGGTTATAATATGGATTAAGTCAGAATAATATATGTAGATATGCATTCAATAGAAATTTTTCATTTAAAAACATATAGTAGATATTATACTTATTAATATTATAAAAAAACAACCGTATAATTTAAAACTATTGAGTTAAATACATTTTTGAAATAATTGATATTACGTATTAATCAAACTATATAAAGTAATAAATATTGGATTAACTTCCTAAGCACGAAATAGTTAGTATTATAGTACTTACATTATATTAAATATATATCCAATAAAAGTTCAACAATTCGAATATTGCATAGATTAGATATAAACGGGGTGACAAATTTTGTCGGTATTATCACCCTCACACCGTCAATTTTAGTCTATAAGTGCTCTCACCCTCCTTTATAACACTTTACTACATTCCTCAAGCACATGACCAAGTATTGAAATCTTTTGATCGATTTTCCTTAGAATTAATTGAACTTGCATGTAAATTTGCAATAAAGTATTATAATGTGTTGTCGGCGCTCCATTATATTATTATATTATGATAAATCAATAACTTGATATTAGGTTGTAGAACACAATAGGTCTTTTATGTCTGAAGTACCATATACAGTCCAAAAACCATAAAACAAATAAACATGTAATATTTAATTCGTCATTTTACTGTGAAGAAGTGCTGTCTAGCTTGCCAATATAGTGCAATGCATTTTCTTGTGATGAACATTTTACGAGTATTTACAGCATTTCTGAAATATTTTATGAACATGATGTGATGTACATATTACAAGGACGCTGAGAAAACCACTGGCATATCCAGCATACATACAAATCAAGTTTTCATATTAAGAAAAATGATTTTTTACATGAAAATAATTGCCTTTTATATATTATAAGTTTAGAACTATAATGTGGAAATTTCTAAATGAAACTACTGTTGCATGTAAACTTTCTTAATTAGAAAAATAATTTACTTTGAAGTAGCTTACGAAAAAAGTAATGGAAAAGTTAAAATCTAACTAGAAAAAATTTTGAAGACAGATATTAAATTTGAAAAAATATTTTATTAATATCTACTTATGCAAAATATTTTATTTTAAATTTCTAGACAGTTAAAGATATGAAATAAATAGTTGAGATAGGGGTCTATTATATATAATTATTTTTAAGTTAGAGATATTTTTGAAATAATATTCATGTATTGTTGGATACCTAGGTATTTTATAATAGTATTTCGCTGTTCACTCGTTTAGCGTTTAATTAATGATTGGAAGTTTTCATTAATATATATAGGTATATTTTTTGTTATTATGATTTTTAGGTGCATATATTGTAAATACCCATCGGAAAACTTTCAAAAGGCTATTGTCAATTTTATATTTAAACATAAATTTGTTGTTATATTCAGTTTCATAAATTATTTAGACAAAATAATAAATATTAGTTACAAACATAAATTATTATATTGTAGTTAATCGCACTCATTAATTTTTAATTGTCGATTTATTTAAGCAGTTATAATTCTTCCTGACAAAAATTGAAATATCTATAATGTTCATATACCTATGTAAGTAATATCATAAAAGCATAGAATATGCGAAAATTATCTTACCGGCCATAAATAACATTAAATTTAATTTATTCCAATTTATATTAAATTATTAGATCAAAATGCAATAAAACTTAAACTAACAAGTCGACTGGACGTTTTTTGTGAGTATTATAATATTATTTTGACATATTCAATATTCAATATTCATTCTAAATATGTAATAAGATTGATGTGATCAAATAAAACAATTTTTTTTCTTCACTTCGTCAATTTCTGCAAAAAGCCTATATGGCTACACGACGATATGAATAAGTATATAGATATATATTTTATACAATAGCAATAATTGTTACTTGATTTTCATCAAATCAGAAAAAAAAATTATTTACTGAATATTGGTAGCTTCACTTCCATTGAAAAAAATCTGTTTCGAGTTAGAAATTGAAAAATTGAAAAAGTAATATCATAATCTTGTACGATTCGTATTGATACTTTTACTATGCGATATTTAGCTTTAGTCATACTTCTTTTAAAACATAGCTATTAAAAATTTATAAATATTTTTATTACCCACTTTTATAACCAACAAATCAGGTAGAAATTTGTGAAAGTGCTTAATTATTTAAATATTTAAATTTTGGATGCTAAACTAACTACTTTATTTTGATCGCACTGAAAAAACTATGTAATATATTAAAAGCTGTGCAATACAATAATAAATACTATGTTGATTACTTTATCATCTAACACATTATTTTAGCAATACTTAATTTTATTTCGAAGAAAAATTTTTTTTAATGTAGTATAACATAATTTATATAATGTAAAATATTAATCTAAATAAAAATTGTTAAGATATATAGGTCTATTGAAGTGGGTCAATAAAACGACCCGAAACGTCGGACAACTAAATTGTTTCAATAGACCTACATATCTTTATTAAATTCTATTCAAATTAATAAAAAAATGAAATATATTATTAATTACTTAAAATACTATCAATTCTCGTATTTGTTTAATTAAAAATTTATTTTATTTTTAAATAATTTTTTTTATATTAATATATAACTTTTAACATATTGAACATATTATACTAAGGCTTAATATTTCTGTTTGACTGTAGAATATTATGTTGTATTTTATTAAAACGTGATATACTACTCATATTCCGTAACATTCACCTTTTGGGAGTATACTTCCTATAACCCACCGATAAAATCCAAAAAGTATCCAAAAACGTTAAAGTATAAACAGTTTTTAGCATTGCTGTTGTTTTAACGGCTAGGTACCTACTTTAATAGAAACTTCCGACACTTTAACGGAATTGCAATCAAATTTTATAAAAGTTAAAGTATCTACCTGTATAACAAACAAAATATGTCATATCTTTGTGATATCATAGATATCATGCGATTTATAGTAATCGATTATTTATTTGTTGTATTGATCTAATTATTTACCTGTATTGCGGTACTTACCTACCTATATTTTTTGGTGTGCCCCTATTAAGTATCTGCACTTACTTTATCTTTACAACAATTAATTAAATCTATTTAATGATAACTTAATTATATTAATTTTGATTAACAATACATTATGTGATGCGATACTTCAACAAGTGCAAACAATAGAATATTGTTCAAGTGCCCACAATAATAAAATAATAGTAAAATAAAATATTAGGTATTAGAGGAATTAATTTAATAGTTCGATAAATCAAAAGCAAAACGTAGGTATATCAAAAATCGAATACCATTTTTGCCCTTTTTTATTATATGTATGCAATAGTGTCGCTGTTGCTTATTCTGGGCTATTAATCTAATTTCACAATATTGCGATAAATGAAATTTTGTAAATTAATAATACAGAAAAACTAAAATAAAAGAAAAACTATTTCAAAGTGGGCCTTGACTATAAAAAGGCACATTTACTGTAAGTGACCTAAAATGCGCCGCAGGTGCGTTTTTGTAAAATTGAGTTTGACTGTTTCAATCTTCATACTTACTTTAATATACTTTAATACTTTTTTTCGTTAATTCCAGAGATTTTCGAGTCGCAAAAGTAATTGTGCTCCAGCGGATCACCGATGCTAAGTCTAAGCGGAAGATCAACCTGTGGCCTAAATGATGACAATTTCAAAATATTATTTATATAATATTCCTTCTTAAATATTTTTTTAAATTTATTTAACTAAGAATTATTATTTAAATATATATAACAAAGAATTATAAGTAATATATAAATAAAACGTAATAGCAAGATAATTTAGATAATAAAATTTAAAGAAAAATATCGAATCAAGTTTTTTTTATCTGATTGAAACTAATAATAACATACTTTAGTTATAATATATTTATCATAAAACATTTATTTGTTTTTAAGAACTAGTAAAATATGTATATAATATTATGAGAATGGTGTTTAATTTTTTTGTTTTGTTCGATTGTTCATTGTATCTCAATTTTCGATTGTTTAAAGCACACTTATACAAACGTAATTGCAATAACATCTCGTGTGTTAAGTACATTTGCTAACAAAAGGCCACCTGATAGCACAGTTTGCTTCCAAATTAAATTTAGGATAAATTAAATCGACTACCCCGCAGCTTCGTATATACCCTTGGCCACAGCTGTGCCTCTTTCGAAAGCTCTTCAGCTTTTGTTCGCGGCTTAAGCGTAGTGTATTTTAATTTTAGCACTCCATATTCATGACCCTGTATAATATAGATGGATTTATAGTACTCTTAAGTATCTTTTATAGATTGTTTTGAGAATAATGGCAACCTCTTCAAAAAAATTATTTAAGTTAATAAGTTTAAATTTTTAAATTATACCTACTTGCCATTTTGAAATTTTTGTTTCTGGCTTAAGTAGTGGTACCAAAACAATATTTTCAATACAAATAACTATTCGGATTTCGCCGATATAAGAAAATGGACTAAATATTGATTAAAGCGCTCATATAAAGAGAAAATGTATTTGGAAGTCTGTGTTATTGAAAAATTTGTCCAATACATATAGGATGGGTTTACTGCCCACTCTGGAAAGTAATATAAGCATTAAATTTGTGTTTGTTGTAAATTAATCTGTAAAAACCAAACACAAGCTTTAGTTTTGAACACAACAAACACTATTAAACTTTATTAAAGTAGAAATAAGGAGCTTAAGTTTAAATAAACAAGCATGCAAACAGTCACGTGCGGTGGTTGTCTGTGACATCACTCGAATATTTCGAACGCCCCCAGCAATCATAAGGGCCCTTCGACGCTTTAATGTTACTGTCACCGTGCTGTAAGCTTTTAAACAAATAAATCTTAATCTTGCTGAGCAAAATAGAAATTTATTTTTATTCTGTGCTGCCTACCATGTAATTAACTTTATTGTTACCTTATTTAACAACAAATATTGGTTACGAAAGATTTTGTTTTTAATCTTTTACATATTATAATAGTTATAAAATTTTAACGTTATTCAGTTGTACTTAAAGTGCGTATGGGTCATTCCAACGTTAAGAATAAGCAAAAAATTGATCTCATTGTTTCCGATATTTTTATAATTTTTTTTTTAAATAAAAGTTTTTATCCACACTTATAGGAGATACATGTATCATAAACAACTCTACACAGAATCTGTAAAAGTAATTTCGACAATTTTAATATTCATAATGTCAGAAAAGTGTCCCGCTTGACATGTTCTACATATACAGTATAGGTATTTATAATATTTTATAATAATATTTCACTAGAAGTTACAATCTTTTATTTAATCAACTATATTTTCCCTACAAAAAGTTAAAAGAGTATACCTAATGTATGTAGTATTATTATTATTATATCTGCATTATAATACCGCGTTAGAAGTAATATTTTAAATATAAAATTATAAAAATTTACTCCTAGATAGTATTATAATAAATTAAAAAGCTATAACAGGTAAAGTAAACAATAAAGAAGAAATATTTTGATTAATATTAATATATTATACATATTACATTATTAATGGTTTATGTAAGCAATCAAACATATTTTATATTATTTAAACAAATATAAATGATAATACAGAATAGTTAAATTAGGCTGATGCGGAACTCGAACCCACGACTAAGTTGCTTACGTTCTCCACAAAGCCATTGAGTTTCGAATATGGGGTGGAAATGTTAATAACATATACAGTTGTACTAATATATTAATTCTACTATTATTTGCCGATTAAAATTTTATTTTAATAAATTATAAAAATAAATATTAATTTAATTGACATAAAAGCGATTTTAACTCAGCATATACAAGTTAATTAAAGTAATTTATATATTTAAAGTAAATCTATGGTGAATATCCATAACAATCCACGTATGGACAGCAATCTGGGTATTGATTAAGTGAATCTGCTTTTAAATGTAAAAATTTACAATTTGGAGGCAATTTTTTGAGGTATGTAGCACACCTAAAATGATTAAATTAAAAATGTAAGCTGTGTATGTATACAAAAGATTGATTGATATTAATGGGATTACTGGGAACTGAATTCGGAATTTATACACAAAATGTATATTATTTTAATTTTTTTTAAATATACATTTTATACATTATAATATGAATGTACAGTAAATATACATCAAACAAGAATTTTTAAAATTTTTGAACTAGCAAGATGTGATTGCATATTAAATTATCATTCTATAATATTTGTTATAGCAGCGGCAAAAATAAAACAGTGCAGTTATTTTTTTTACTGTGGTATCTGGTCAAAATGTAGGATTTAAAAAAAAATTTATTTGTATTTTTCTGATAAGTTGATGAATCACTCAATAATAAAGAAATAGGTCTCTATTTTGAAAATTTTCAAAATCGTAATTAAATATTTAAAAAATATTTATATAATTATTTGATGCAGTTGATATTATAAATATTATAAATTTATTTTGGTCACGGAATCTTTTCATAATATGTAAAACTTGTTGGAATTCTTGCGGGGCTAATAAAGTATAAAAAATAGTGTATTTAATACCACCGTGTTTGTGCTCGAATCTACTACTTTTATTTCCTAGAGAACTCGAGGCTGAGCTCGCGAAACTCCATAAATGCATAATAATACATAATATTATATAATATAATATATATTATTATCTAATTAAAATTCAGATATTTGTTCAGTTATTAAGCATTAATCTCAAATAATGTACCAAAATTAGTGATATGAAATTTTTATTACTATGACTTTATGAAGTGTTATCTCATAATATTAATTATAATAATTACAATTATAAATATAATATTATTACACTTAGACTTACCCATGGTAATGCAGTACAGAAAATTCGTCACACATTATTTTAATACAATATCCAGACATTGTTACAAATTCCCCCGACTTTAAAGTACCGATACCTAATAAACCCCCACTACATTGTCCAGATTTGCCTGCATTTTAGAAGTTAGGTTAGTTACAATGGAAAAAGAAATTTAATTCATATATATTATCTTACCCTTACTTGTTGATAGTTGATCGATTGGAACAGAACTTTCAAATGTAGTTGTTACTAATAATAAACTAATTAAGAAAAAAATATGTAACATTTTGATTTTATTTCAAAGATAGATTGTAATACTCTAAAATGTACTGTAATTGTAAACATACTTCTCACAGATAACATATTGACCTTTATTAGTAACTCTCGACAACATTAGTTGCAGAACTACATCAAATTCGTTAAATTGAGAAGATCAAATGAATATTAAGTGTTAAAATTACGGAAATTGAGAACTTCGCTCAAAATATGTAATGTTAAGTAACCTCATATTAATTAAAAATTAAATTTTGTTATTTTTTACATTTACATTGTTTTTGGGAAAATGTTATTTATAATAATTGAAAGTAATAAAATTATTTTTTTCAATGTTTAGAAATTAAAATTAAATATTTTATTATCATTTAAAAGCAAGGAAAGTTCCAACAAAGTGTGAAACAAAATTTATTTTTGTACATGAATTACATGTCCTTAGGGTATCGGCATTATCACCACGCTATTTGCAGAGAGATATTCGACATAGAGTGTGTAATTGAAACGATATTTACCTTCCGCTTACAGTGGCTTACAGTTGCACTTTCACACGACCAAGTAAAGTATTGCTAATCGTTTCTTGAGCATCCCCAGGGCTTTTAAAATGTATAAGGGATACGAACGTCGTCGACTTTGTAATTTTATTATTAATTAGATGAAACAAAATTAAGTAAAATATAATTTATTGCAAGTTATTAATAAGTAGATTTAATTGAGGTTTTTGAAAAATCATCGTATTCAAGTAAGGCAAACATAATATATAAATAAAAAAATTATGTAACAAAAATAAACATAAAGTTAAAATTGTAGAATTTTAACCGTAATGAATGAAGAATACCACATAGAAAATTATGATTAAATAAAACTAAAAAAGCATTAATTTATCCCTTTAGACAGGTTAGAACTAATATTGGAAAATGATATAAGTGAAAAATTGCATTATCTGCAATATGAAAAATGTTAGAATGAAAAAATTAATTTAAAAAAATATTTTCTTGAAATCCAAATTTTAAGTTCATTTCTGTTTTTTGCTATTTCACGATTGTAGTAAAGTATTTCCACCTTGTGGTATGTAAAACGCTATTATTTTCAATAACTGAAAGTATACTACAAAATAATATTATTACAAAGGAATTTATATTATATTATGTACAAATGTATATTTATTCTTTATAATAATATATTGCTATGCGTTATTATAACAGGGGTAGGTATTTTGTGATGCTAAAGTTTTTAGTTTGCTAAACTGTTAACACCACAATTTTTGTTAATACTAGATAATCTTGGCAATAGAATTTAAAAACTTGTTAGTTCATTGATTTAATAAATTTGCAATTACAAATGGTTGGTTTTTGATTTTTTTTAAAATAAATTTTCAATTTTAAGTAATCTTTTAAAATATAACTTTCACTTTTAAAATTCTGTACCTACTTATATCTATAGGTATATTCTATATATATGTACTATTATATACAACTCTAGCGTTTTAACTTCTGCATTTTATATTCAATATCACACCTCAAGTTTTCCAAAACCCTATCTTGGTAACACATGTCGCTGATAGTGGATTTTGGTGTTTTGTGAGATGAAATTGATTGTCGATATATCAAACCTTCATGCATTATTTATATCTTAAAGGTTTCACCGTTTTGTGGTTAAGCGATTTTAATTATTCAATGACATTCACTTGACGTGCAATTGAATGTGCATCAATCGCTAATATATTAACGATTATAATTTATAAATTTATCATTCACAACACATTTGCTATTTAGGGTGCCTAATTATAATATTATATTTATAACACTACCTATATTATAATTATTAATAAAAATTATAGTGTATATTCGATAATCTAAACTATATAAAATTAAATTGTTATATTATAGGAAGACATAGACAATAATAAATTAAAAAAAAATAAACTAATCATAATTGTAATATATGATCGATAGGACTACTAATTTAATTTAATTATACTATACATATCAGTTAATTATTTTTTTTAAATTAGTAGGTAGGTATTACAATTATTTAATTAGTCCGAATTATTGAATCACACTCTAATTAAGAAAATATTCTGAATTGAAACATTTGAAACATTAACATTAAAAACAATTATTGCGTAATTTAAAACACGCATATTTTTTATTTATATACGAAATAACTGAATTAATAAAATTTTGACTTGACCTTGTCACATATAATTGTATGTACCTACTTAGGCAGTATCAGGTAGTATACATGATGAATTATATTGATACAATGTTTAATCTTTTGTAGTTATAATATAAACAAATCTCATTACGGAAATTAAACTTATATATAATTTTCTTCAAATACTTTAACTGTTTTAACAGCAGTGCCGCAGTTAAGAAAGTATTGTTACTTTCCCATGGGTGTTATAGTGTTTACAGGGAAGGTTCACAGCATTTAATATATCTCATACGGGGACGTAACTACCGGTGTTCGATCGAACAAGGGTCCTAGCGTATGCCCAGCCGTACCAAAATAAAAAAATATTTTATCTATAATGTAAGTTGTGATAGAATATTACACAGATTAATTGACTAGTACTGAAAAATAAAAGTTACTAGTTGAAAATAAACCATGTCGACCCGTGTGACCCTTGCCTTCACAATAGACAGTGGTACGAAGCATGGTACGAAGGATTGATCAGAGACTGTTTCATATCGGCTGATCAGTCTCCTGTTCCTTCTCTCTCAGATCTTAAGCTAGGGTCAAACCATCTCACAATCGAGCAGGTGCATGAAGAGTTGTCAAGGTTTTGGACATATCTCAGGCGTTTGACAAAGCAGGGTACGCAAGTATGATCTACAAAATTAAATCCACCTTACCTCATGTTTATTTCCAATTACCGAAGTCTTACCTGACAGATAGATTTTTTCTCGTGAAGTACAGAGAAGCTTGTTGAACTTTGTTTACTAAAAATCTAGTGTGTCCCAGGGTAACGTGCTTGGTTCATTTTCTTCCAACTTACAATAATACTGAAACCACCGCTTATGGTGATGATTCTGAGTTATGGCCTTACATCACGACTCAAATGATGCCTCATTAAATACCTTTAAGAACACCTCGAGGAAGTAGAGAGAGTGATACTAAATATAAACGCTCTACTCAGTGCCGGATTAAACATTTGTAGGCCCCTAGGCAGTTAAATTTTCGGGGCCCTCTAGATTCTAGAAAATTGTTACTTGCATAATATGTCTTTTTATTTTACTACTCAATAATTAAAATAAGCAGCTCCAATAATAACTAAATAATTTAAAAAAATAAAACAATGTTTATTAACCCTTATGTTACCATACTGAGTACCCGGGTACTATTTCAGCTTTAAAGTTACATGTTGTAAATTTGTATGGTAACATAAGGGTTAAATTAATTCACTAATGCCCGTATCTACTTATTGTCGAAGCTTCGCTCGATCTCGGAATTTAGTCTGACTCAAAAATAATCAATTTTGTACTTAAGAGGTGTTCAAGATTTTACACTACCGATGAGGGCGCCACCGTTTTGGTAAAATGTCTTCTTTAGGCGGTACAGCATGATTTGTTTTGTATTAGAAACGTACATGTTCATGATTTTTATATTTCTGTGTAATTACTATAGTAATATAATACATCAGCTTTTTTTTAAAGTTCTGTTGGGAAGGCACAAATATCAAAATGTTAAGTGAGTAAATTTTCATAGTGTTTGTAGTGATTCTAAAAGTAAATATTATTATTTTATGTCTTAATTATAACCATGAATAAAAAACCTGTTTGCAACAACAATTTTTGTGTGTATAATTGTCATTCAAAGAAGGGACGTGAACAACAATTAAACTTTCATCGATTTCCCAAGAAGAATAGTGGTTATGTTTTTATATTCAATGGATTTAGCATTAAAGAAAAGGTGGATCGTGGATCGTGGAAAGGCCTGGGAAATCAAACTTTTAAGTGGAAAACCTACAACCGATTTTATGGGGTTTGGCCTTTTTCAACTAACTTTGGAAGAAACTGTTTTAATACACAATTTTATGTAATTATCACAAAATTAACTACGAAACACCCGTGTTTACTATAAGAAACTTATGCAAGATATACTGAAGTATACCGCCAATCGTAGTTAATATTTTAAACGTATGGTGCCGTTTAGTAAATGTAAATTCCCAATATTTACGGGCATAAAAATCTTATTCATTTTCATAAAGAATTAATTAGTAAATATATATTTTCTACTACGTTTAAATACAGATTCTTGATAAACTATAAAAAAAAAATAACTTTAAATATTTACTATTCTTAATTTTTTTGCAGTAAACTCTAAAATTTAGGTTAATATGAAATTACATAAGATAATATCCATTCATGTTCAAAGATGCTGAATCAGTATAAAAAGATACAAACAAAGAAATTAAATTTATAATTTAACAAATTTTTTTTCCGTTATCACGGGGCCTCTAAAATAAGTGGGGCCCCTAGGCGGGCGCCTTTTCTACCTTGTGGGTAATCCGGCACTGGCTCTACCGCAAAGCGAGGAGGAAATGCATTGATTTCCAAAGTGGTTGCAGTTAGATCATATCTATCGCAAAATGTACTGGCTTATAAGTAGAAACTATAAAATAAACTTTTAATGTGAAACCACCATCAAATCAAGTCAGTGGTGTGGACATATATCATACAATTGCGACCTGTGCATGGCCACTATCAGAAAAGAAATTGCTTTAGCGTGCAAGAAGTACCAGCTCTGACTCAATTCTCACCCAAATATGTTAGGTTTGGATCTTCTACTGCCTCCAACATGAAGAGGTTAAAGAGATTTACCTCTCAGATTTTCTCCAGAGGAATTAGTGTGTATTATAATGTTATTTTTTTTTTTTTAAATCATGATCAAAACAAAAATGAGTATAAATGTTTTTAATTGTTAAAATGAGACTTACTGTCGAGTCGGCTTCATCTGCTTTATTCTCTTAGTCAAGAGAAACGTATCGTTAAACTTATTATATCTTATTAAATTTATTGTATATAACTTTTTATATAAACAGATTGTAATATTAATTCATGGATACTAATAAAAATACTTATAATTAAATCGAAATATGTTCATGATAGTGATATTTAATAATACGGATCTTCTTATATTATAATCTTATTTTTAGTTGATTAGGAGTTCAATGCAGTTAATTTTTACTGGCTTTAAATTTTTAATAATTACGTTAATTTAATTATTTATTTATTAATTTAATAATTTATTTATTACTTTAATAATTAAATAAATAATTTAATAATTAAATTTAAATTAAGGTGCGATTTTAAAGTTAAATTTGTATTATTATTTACAATTATTCAGAAAAATAATGTTTCGAAAATAACACTACAAAATAATTAGGTGCAAAACTATGCAACACATTTTTTCATAATATTATGGTCCCATATAATTTTTTTTCTCAATTTTCAGTAAAGTTGTGTTTACTTTAAAATTGTTTATGTTGGTATTTGTTTTTAAATGTAAAATTTGCTTTTGAATGTCTGAAGCCAAGGTGCACGGACGCAATTGTAATTATTATTGTGTCCGTGATTTTTGATAAAGTTGAAAATTTTGGTTTGCGATTATTTTATTAAAAAATAAAATGTTAATATTGTGAGAAATAAAAATTTCTCTTATTTAGAAATTGAGTATACGTAATTGAATTGTATTTGAAAAAACTAAGTTTCGATAGAAAATAGAAAAAAAAAAAAAATTGTGGAAGAAGAAAAAATAAAACCTGAAGAAATTTATTGGCAGCTGGAATTAAAAATTAATTTTAAAAATCGAAAACGAAGTAAGACAAATCAAAGTTATGAGCTTAACCCTTACGGTCACGGCGCGACGATCGTTTAAACGAACACGAAATGTATGAGTATATTTATGATCTGAAAAAATAAGATTATTCTAAAAATCTTTAAAAGAAATTATATAATACCTATTTCCACTTTGAAATTTTTTCTTAAAAAACAAAAAGCCGTGACCGAAAGGGTTAATAAGATATTATTTTCTAAATAATTTAGGTTTAATAATGATTGTACAATAGGATCCCATAATACAAATAAAGGTTTGCATTTTATATAAACCTACAACATGATCACTCATCAAAGATATTATTAGCATTAATTAAAAAGAAATTTACAAACATACATAGGTACAAATATAACCGTTCTTTGGCAGTCGGGTAAAAATTTAAAATGTATGTTTCCATTTATATGAAAAAAATGCAATATTTTGACAAATGTTTTACTTGAAATAAATTCAAAATTAGTGTTATTTTTTAAACAATTTTGATTATAGCAAAACGTTACCTGGGATACGGGATTTTTAAAAAAGCTAGAAATAAAACTTCGAATTTTCCAACATTTTCGTACTTAATTTAATCCATAACTTGAAAATATTTTGATTTTGGACAATGGAAAATGAAAATCTAGTTGTTATTCCACACTCTTTAAAAATTACCGAACGGTCTTATATAAAAAAATTAATAGTTGCGGTGATATAATTATACTGTAAAGCAGAAAATAAGAAAAATTCTTTAAAAGGGCTTCTATAGATTCTAATTTAGATTTAAAAAAACTAGAAAAGCCAGTTTTGATGACGGATAGTGTGTTACAATGTTACCTGGGGCCAGCAGATACATTTTGTTGAATGAAATATAGTGCACCAAAAAAGTCGAACCCGTAACATTTGGTATAAGAAATTAATATACCTTAAGGACTGCGCCATTCACTTACCTTACCGAGTATTTAGATTTCACTCAATATTGTCTTTTGTACTTTGTACAGCTTTGTTGAAATGTTAACAATTTCTTATGGCAAAAAATTGCTGTGTAAAACTGTTTTTAAAGTAAAGGCTTTCCATACTTAACCTTAACACTAAAGAGAGTAGCAGAAGCCGCATATTCCTATTTAGACCATAGCATATACCTACCTATCTTCCAGGGTCACCTCAGTGCATTCAGACCAAGCCTTGTACTAAGCAAGAGGTCAAAATCTCTCAAAATAACCTTACAGCATGAAATGAAGGAGGTATAGGGTTCGTTCTTCATCATTATATGTTTAGCTGCAATGGGCTACCTTGGTATTTAATGTTGAAGATAGTATTATTTATGTACAAAGTACAATTATTATTAATGTCGTTTTATTGTTTTTATTTCATTTACATTATATTGCATGATAACATCGTAAGGACGGATAATTAAAAAATTTTCATTCCACTTCAACGACCGTGTTTAGCTACTTCTCTATTTAACTGATTTCAATATGAAAACACTCTGTAAATTTAGATATTGCAAAGAAAATAAAAAAATTAATTTATGAAATTTTATTCACCACGTAATAAATTTTATTTTAACTAGAATTCCTGATGACAAAGCTTTTCTGCTTTTATACTCTTATAAACGAGTGCTTTTCTAAAACAATAATTCTTAAAAGTGGAGAATCATTGTTAACTTATCATGTAAAAAGTATTTCATAACATTTTTTAATTGCAAACTTTTATCTCTATTGTGATGAGTGTTTTTAATAATTATTATTACATTGCATAAAACGGTTATTTATATTTTTTATGCTATTTACGACAGAAATTTTTATATACTTACATCAACTCGGTGTATCTTGCAGTAATGGAATATTTTATGGAAAACTTATAATTATAAATGTTATCTTTCCTAATATTAATTTAAGCTTAGGTTGATATTTTTAAACAAATAATACCTACGTTTTGGGAGCTTTTAAGTAAACGTTCTAAAACCTTGTTTGTTGTGCTATTATAAATTAAGTTTCATATACTCATAACTTTTGTTTAATTACAGATAATAAACTTAAAATTTTACATAGAATAATGTTATTTCACATACCCACGAGTTTTGTTTGAACGAGATAACGATTTTACTCAAAATACTATTACAGAAACTAAATTCAGTTTGTTTGACTGTTTATTAATTATATTATACGATTTATATATAACTAACTTTTTTATATACAATTTTGGCACTAAAACCAATTAAAACTTTATATTCTATGTATAAAAAAATAAAAATCGATAGAAAATTCTTTTACAATGAAAATGATAATAAATTGTAAAATTATTTTCACCGTTAAAATCTCATTGGTAACTTTTACGAAGTTTAAAAAGTGTCATACTTGAACTGTTATCTTTTTAAACAATTAGATTAAATTAAAAAATACTGTACAATAAATAATAAATTAATTGTATATGCGATTCAGATAGTGCTTCAGAAGGTACCTAACTAAAATATTATTATTTATAAAAATTATTATGAATTAATTATACAAAAGAAATACATTTTTATGTACGGTATAATACATGGGTTATGTAAACTAAACAAATACATTATTAGTTTATGATGATAGCCAAGATAATACTTTTCTTATAAAATTGAAAATTTAAGTTATTTACAACAATCATCGACACTTTATTTACAAAATTAAATTATATCATTAATTTTATGAATGCAGCAATAGATTGCAATTTTAAAAGTCTTTTAATTAATGTGAATAAATTCATAATATCAAGTTTTTAAATAATATTTTAACAATATGCTATTGTTTAAATAAAACTATTTTACATTATAGTTAATAATATTTTCATACATACCAATTTATAGTTATTTACAAATTAAAATATTGCATCGATAAAATCACAAAATTAATATCATCTTTGGTAACACAAAAGAAAACAGAGCGCGACATGAATTTTTTTACCAAGAAGACTTATGTCTAATGATAACGAGATTGCAGATTATACAAATAATTTCATCTGGTCCAATCATCGGAAGAGGCTAAAGGTGAAAATGCTGAAACTTGATTATGTATTGGTATGTATTTTGGAGACATATTTAAAGGTTCCGGACTTTCTGATCGCAATTTTATTAGTTGTAAAGGTTTATTTTGTTTATCGTCGTCGGTACCTATAATCGATTCTATAGAAAATCCATTTTTTGATTTTTTATAAATCTCTGTAGTCGTTAAATCTTCAATGTCGGAAATTGGAGTTACGCTGGTTGGCTGAACCGGTACGGGTTTGCAAACTCCAGGCTGTGGAATAATTCCGAAGTGGCTTAAATTTAATCTCGATAAATCCATAGGCGGCAACAGCGGTAATCCGTTAGACAAATTTGTAGGTAAACTTGGCAAATAAGAATAGGGATTGTGAAGACTTGCGTGTGAAAATAATCCGTGTTGATAATTTTCTTGATTTAAAAACGAAGCGACCATAGCCGAATTGTGATGATCTCTCAGTAGTAAATTAGTTGGCGATGGTCGTTTGTATCGTTTACGTCTTCTGAGAAAACTTCCATTGTCAAACATATCTTCAGCTAAAGGATCCAGTGTCCAATAATTTCCTTTTCCTGGGTTGCCCGGTTCTCGAGGAATCTTTATGAAACAATCGTTTAACGATAAATTGTGGCGTATTGAGTTCTGCCACGCTGGAAATTTTTCTCTATAGTAATGAAATCTTGTCATAATAAATTCACAAATTCCACTTAATGTTAATTTTTTTTGCGGTGATTGCAAGATAGCCATCGTGATTAACGCAATGTAAGAGTAAGGTGGTTTAATAAGACTGGAACCTTTTTTGGCAGTGAGTTTTTCTTTTACGTAATTTGCGTCTTTTTCTTTATTTTCGTCGGAATTATCTCCAGATTGCCCTCGCAGATCCAAGGGGCTTTCAGATGTAGGATATCTCTGTTCTAATAGCATATCTGTATGATGAAGATCATGCGGATCAAACAGCCGACAACCATCGTCCATTATTAAAAGTTAGCACTCGCGATAATATTTTTTATAAAATGAAACACATTGTCTGACACATGCTTAGTTATCTTTGTTACAACACTAACAACGTAAACCATGAAAATTTATATTTATTTTACTTATCTGTTAGCTTCACCTATATATTTCCTAGATTTGTTAAATATACTTTGGTTTAACATTTATTTCTTTTATTAAAAACAATCATTTCACTCTGAATACACTTGCTGATAAATATATAGGTATTTGTAGAAGTTATCACTTTAGCAGTAGGTAGCTATCATTAACGACGATACAAATATCTATTAATTGTGACACAAAACCGAAACAATTATCCTCGATTAAATCACCACTGACGAATTGTGATAAAAAAGTGACAGTTATTTTAATTACAAAAGCACTTCACAACTTTTTATCTTGATAACATACATTTTTATTCTTTATCATTGCGCCAATCTCTTAGATAAGCGGATAAGGTTTGCAGCCTCTGTATTCTAGAAATGTTATACCAATATTATCTTGACAAGAACAATGATGGTTCAAGCCACCACATTTCCGGCAAGCTTAGTACGAAAACAAAGTGGTTGAAGTGGGGGTTGAAGTTAGGACACGCCTTTCACCCTCGGTTACACCTACATCATTCGGAATTCAGGATGAGCTTTTCAGGATTTGCACATTTTTACAGGAACTCGACTGTTCTGGGATTTTCGAGATATTTGATTGTGTAGTGTTATAAATATTATTGGGTGAAGTTAAAATTATTTGCTGTATTGCACAAATTCTGTAATATCATTTTAGCTGCGTAAATACATAGTTTTTTCAATGCAAGTTTCAGTTTGCATTCCATTGTAATAATTTTTTAATTTAATTTGTTTTAATTAGTACAATTGAACTTTTTTGACTTTGTTTAGTAAATTTATTATTTTAGATATCGGCACGCACAAATGCAGAAAATATGGAAATAAGTTTAATCGAAGAACTACGAATCTCTTTATTTTGTTAATTTACTACATAATTATATCTGCATTAAAATATACTTTTAAAAAATGTTAACAAGATTAATTAAAAATTAACCTTCATTGAATACATCTTAATATTAATTATCTTAAATATAATATTAATAGTTTAATAAAGGCCCATATTATAATATATATATCAGCAACACAGCATAGTTTTTTACTTATTTAATTCTTATAAATGTATATGCAAAAATAATTATAAGTTTAATATTATTATATTATTGTAATATACATTTATAGTATTTATATATATCTATTTATAAGTAGCTACTATAATATATAGTATAGGTAAGTATAGGTACTGAAATTAATTTAAAAGATATCAAAATAATAATAAATTATGAACTAACGGGCAATAAGGAATCAATTTTATAATTTCTGCAAAATAATGTAGATCTTTCTAATTGTGTTTGCAATTTAGTTTAATAACAATAAAATTCAATAAGTAAACGTTAAGTAGTGTTAGCGCAACATATAGGTATTTTTATAAACAAAATAATACAATGTTGAATTTGTATTCTTGAAGTTGCACCACTTAAACGAAATCAAATTGAATCAGTTTTCTACCCCTTAAAAGCATCCTCTGCGATTCCCACCCTTAAGTCTAAGGCGTGGCTGTAACGATATCATGTTATCATTAACCAGTGGCCTGAAATGGGTGGAGTCAGTATGTCTTTGTTTGTTAGGTAAATAATATTCTGCACAATGTATACACCTTTATCAAAATTAGAATGCTACCCTCTGTGTACCAAATAGAGAAGCAATTCAGGGATTATTTTACGTAGTTTCACTTTCTAAACGCTTTTGTGGCTGTTGTATGCATAACTATGGTTTTTGATTAGACTGTGATCGTTTTGTTATATTAGATTCACCTATTTTTGGTGACACGCTCTGTTACCCCCTGGAAATAATTTAAGGGCTTTGTTTTCTACTTGTTTTGTGCTTGAGTTTTAGTTTTCAGAACATTTAATTTAATTTTACAGTACTTTGACGACTAAAGCTAACTAAAAACTTTTAAATAATAATTTATAATAATATTATCTAAATATTAAATTATAGATTTTAATACCGTATAATATTATCATCTGCATAATATTATATCATACGTTTAATTTAATCTTACAGTACTTGTACGACTAATTTTAAATAATAATTTATATAATATTATTATAGTTACTGCAATATATATATATAAATCGTATACCGATTTAAATGTAATTTTAGTTAACAGAAGAATTCACAAATAAACCTTAAACGAATACGATGCCTATCATGTATCATATGATATTGATTTAATATACTGTAATATATAATATATTTATATATGTATTAATATGTACTATATAGTACATATTATTTATTCTGATATTGGGATCCTAAACCGGATAAATTTTCTCGACGGCTTTTATTTAATAGCACTTTTCGCATATAATTTAATAAATTACAATTATGATATACCTACTATATAATATTATAATAAATATAAATATTATATTAAATATTATAAATGTTTTAAACTTAATAAATTTAACATACACTGTTATATTAATAGCATATACAATATAGTACATACATAGATATATCTTAGTTATGTAATATAGTATCTATGTATAGTCGCTATCATGAAAGAAGAAGCTGACGCAATTTTCGATATGTATCGACTATATGAAGCAGAATGTATTATCTACTATTATTGATAAATTTTCGATGCTTCATACTGATGATTTTGACGTCAGCTTCAGTTTTAATGAGAACAACTACTATTCTTATAACCAGAAACGGATTGAGAATGACATTTTTAAGATCTATAATATAGAAATAGTATACAAATTATTTCACATTTTGATATACTACTATATTACTATAGATATTTATTTTAACACAGAATCGGACTTAGTAAGATTTTATATAAATTTTAAAATACTATTTCGATAATATAATAAAATTTTAATTATTTTTTACATAATATAATATTAAATTATGATTACTTTTTAATAATTATTATCAATAGTTCGTTATTTATCATTCATTCAAAAAAATGACAAATAGTGTTGTTGTATTCATTATAATTATAAAAAATACTATGATTTTAAATGAAAGAGAATACTTATGGTAAACAACATGTATATAAAGAAGTACCTATTAAACATTAAACAACAAAATGCAATTAAACTCACATTATACAAATATTGTTTACTCCATATATTCGTGTTTGGCAAATTGACATACCACCCAGGAATGGAATATATGTCGAGTGGAGAGTAGAACAAATACAAGGCACAAAGGAAGTAATATTAGAGCCGTAGGATGCGTAGCACGATTATATTGTAGAATGCGAGCGTGCTTACTTTCTTTATATTACACGTGTTGTTATCAATTTATTGTATTTCAGCATCCCTAACTTACATAGGTATAACTTATCGATTAAAACAACAAATAATATTAAACTAAAAAAACATTATTTCAGGAAAATTGTAAAAAATTGTGCAAAAAATTTAAAGAAATTGAATTTATAAAAAATGGTATAAAGTAATATATAAATTCCTTCCTGCAAACCTAGATAAAAAATACAAATAAGAATACGAGATATACAAATTTATTGATACGCAAATTTGTTTGATGGAAAAGTAAGGAAAACTTTTTTAGAGAAAATTTTTTTATCTCTTTTTAAACTTTTATTTTACTAAGATGGCTTGGGTCAACGTGTAAGTTTCATCACTGTTCAAATGACACTCGGCCAAACACATAAATTTCACTGGTGCTAACTTAAATTGTTATTATTTAAATCTTTCGAAAACGACAGATCTCAAATGCCGCTAGAACATAAGGGCATGAAATTTGTTAACTTTTAATTTGAGTAATTTCTTCAAGAACTTAAATTATACAATAAAACATTTGTCTAAATCTTCAACTCATTTATGTAAACAGGCAAATTGCTTACATATTTCGTTTTATCAAAAGACTGGAATTTGACAATTAATAATTAGAGTATTTTTTAGTAAACTAATTAACTCAGGTGATTTTATAAGTTATATAATAATTACCAAAGCCCGTGTCTCACTATAAAAATTTGCATAAAAACGATTTGGATAGTGTGACAGCGGAATTGTTTTATAAAAATTACATTTGTAAAAATATTTTTATGATGCTTCTATTTTCATGACGTCACAAAATAGTTTTATAAAAATTCTCATTTTAGAGCAGTTTCTAAAATTTTTATAAAAGGAGGCATCCCATTGGCTGTTGAAGCCAAAACGTCTACTACTGAGCTGTCATAGCTGATCTTATTTGTATAAAACTTTGCACCGAATATTTTACAGTGGGACATGGCTTAAAAATATTTTTATGTCACGTGACGTTACATTGTTTGTATGCAAATTTTTATAAAAACGATTTTATACAAATTTTATAGTGAGACACGGGCTTAAGAGATATCACTGCATAAAAATAAAATAATTGAAAACTGTTTTAATAGACCTAAAATTTTAATAATTAATTTTCACAATAAGTCTGGATTCACAATGCACATAAACATAAGAAATACATAAGACATAAGAAATAAAAATACAAATAAACGCTTAATCGAGAATAGAATAATGTTGAAATCATTCTGATATTCACAAGAGACTATTCCACATAATTCAGCATAAGCTTTCAGCATTAATCGATATATTATTAAGCTTTTATTTGCATTAATATTTCTTATGTTTTATGTATTTCTTATGCTTATATTCATTGTGAACAAGCACTAAGATTTAATTATAGAGCGAAATTATCAACAAAGAATTTCAATGGGATGCCATGTTTTATCTAAGTTCGCGAAAAAAATTGTCAAAAATGTTAATTGGTAATTTTAACTTCCATAAAAATCGTTGTGTAATATATGAAAACGTTGCGTAATAGAAGTTATATACTTTGGCAGTTGGCCATAAAAATGTATTCTTCCCCAAAGGAGGCAATGGCAAACCACCGAGGTACTTTGCCAAGAAAAGTCGCTTTTCAATCATTGAGAAGTTGATTGCCAATCTCCGATAGTATAAGAAGTTATTTGTAATGATATTCTAACAAATAATTTTTCTGATATTATAGATAATATTTCTAAGGTAAGGTAATGTCGTGATATTTTAGAAAAACTGTTGCTACTGGGCTTGAAACATAATTTTTTCTATGTTTGAAATCAGGAGGCGTCTGCTTCGCTAGTTGGCGCCAAATCACCTACTAGCTGAAATTTAAAAAATCACAAAAATTATATTAAATTTCAAAATTTAACCAACAAAAATTTCGCAAACAAAGACTATTTAAAACTTAAGTAACCCCCTTCCAAACAATATGAATGTTTTATTTTTATTAATTACAACAAAGTAACTATCAAGATAAAGTTCATTAGATAATAATATACATCTAAAAATTTTACACAATTTTAAAAGTATTTTGAATCAAGATTTCTGAAATACTTCGTTCACAAGGACACGGAGAGATGCCACTAGGTGTTATATGTTTATAATTAAATTCAAGTTGATCTACACTTTTACTGAAAAATAAAGTATTAAAGATAACTGTTAGATCGTTACTATAATTTTCTGCAATTTAAAAATTCATTACTTCATTACTACTGATAGTAACATTTACTCAAAAAATTTATCTAGTTAGTACATAATGGTACGTTCAAAAACTGCAATGCTGAAAAACATATGAAAAAAAATTAAATATCAAAATGAATTTGAATAATATTCAAAAAAGTGTATTCTACATTCTACTCTTGTAAAAATACTGAAGTTGAACTATTTAACATGTTGAATTTCATATTGCATACCTAGATTAAGTATGTACCTACCTTATTTATTTTATAAGCTTGTTTGAAGTTTTAATAATAGCTTAAAACGCTTTTTCTTTCTTGAAATCCATGTTAAAATTAAATTAGTAGGAGAAGGTTACTATGAATGGACTAATCTTCCTATTTTAGTTTTTCTACACAGTTTGTTAATATTTGAAGTAATAAACCCATAAAAACAATATTTTTGTAAGTCTACGACCTAGACGCATCCAAGTAGTCCATTTGAAAGAAATTCGTTGTCACAAATGGACCTTTGGTATCTTCAAATGAACCAGTCTCGCAATATTTTGAGGAAACGAATATCACAGAGAAATATGTAAAACGAAATAAATCTTTAAAATTCATACAGGTCAAGGAAATATGGGTAAAAATTACTAGAAAATCAGCGGGCACGTCTACTCCATCACTGCTGAAGATTTATCGAGCGTAGGAGCAATACAAACGAGATGAATCCAACGTCTAGGAAATTAACTTATGCAATCATTTTTTGTAACTTTTACAAGTTTTTTATTTTTTAATTATTTATTTTATTTGAACTTTTTTATCAAGCAAATTTCACAAAGTTGTATTTAATTGTAAAACTACAGCTGTAGGGCTAATGAATGACGTATCACACTAAGCTGTACCTATTACCGATCTCTTGGAATAGCTCGCACAAAATTAACCGGAAATCGTTTTGGGAGAAGTCGATGACCCATGACAGAATCCACATTTCCATATAAGATGTACAGTAAGTATGTAAATACAAAAAGAGATCGTTTTGGTTTACACCCAGTAAATAATACAGTAATAATCTTTCAAAAATAAAAAATATATTATATTGTTATGATAAAAGATTAAACTGAAAATTAACCTGATCACCTACATAAATTTTGCTCGGCTAGCTCAATCGACAAAGACTACCCAGGGTGTGGAATCTGGTAGCACTAAGTAACTCAAAAAAAATATGAATAAAAAAATTGGATTTATTTCAGTAGATACGTTTAGTTGTCCGACATTTGGACCAGGACTTGAAATTTTGAGTGAATGTGTGTTTTTCTTCACTGAGGCAAATCTGTATTGAACGTGTAAATTTTTCAACACTAGTTAAAGATCTTGCCTCAATGAATGGGAAGTGGGTGTCAAGTGTATTATTGCAGAACAAATTTGGATATAACAATAACTTATCAATTTCTGTTACAATGTTGCACCATTCACAAATTATTAGTCTAAAAAAATAAACGTTGATACCTATTTTTTTCATCTCCTTGAACGTTATGATGTTGACGCAGATGATGTTTTCCGCTCCTTTTCATTAAAAACGGTCCCAAAAAGCGTTGTTTGGTTCTAATCGTGTTTTTGCTTCCCCTTTTCAACACTACGCTTAACTAGACGAGTTTCTGGACCAAATGGATAGTTTTCTATCCTTCCACGGATTTTAGCACAATAACTATTAAATTTATAACTATTAATTAAATAACAATTCACCATTTTTAGACTTCTCAGAAGCTCCTTCCTCCTCTCACGGGTTGCGAGGAAGTCCCCCTCTTTTCCAATTTTCTTTCGTTCTCTCCCCCCTTCGATACCAACCTCCTTTTGAAATTTCCCATCACATATTATCTTATAAACAAATTATTCACAAGGCGTGTTTGAAGTTGTGTTTTAGTGTTTACATTAATATCCTTTGTATCGTTAATAAATTTTGCAAGTACAAATTAAATCAAATCATGCACCAAACTCCCATATCTGGTCAGTCTAGCACGACGAGAAACCCGAAAAGAGAAATTAAAAAAAAAGAAATGAAATCTAAATTAACAAGGTCTTTTGTCAAAATTCTGCACATGACAATATTTTATATAATATAAAACGTGAAACTTCAATAATATAGCTACCTCTATATTTCAGAATGAACCGGTTCATTTGTGGAGACTAAAAGTGGTTTATTTGGAAAGTCAAGTACTGACCAAAACAATTTATTTCTAAGCAGTGAAGTTTCCAATCAATATAAATTTTAACATTAACTATCTTATCTATAGAAATCTACCACACAATTTTTAAATATTAAAAATAATGAACTATTCAAGAAGGTACGTGTAGATGTCATATTATTTTTATTTAATTTATGTTAGTGGTCATAATTAAATACTAAAACATCTTGACATTAGGACATGCTTGCATGGGCAGGCAATTTGTATGCAACTATTTTAATGATTTTATCGTAGTTTTGTTTGTGATAACTGTAGGATATAAGAACCTACCTATTTAAAATTTTATATTTTTAATTATTTGTATTTTTTTCATTTAGAAAGTTTAGAACAATTTACATTCATTTCAGAACGTCACAAAAATACATCAAAGTTAATAAACAAACTAACTGCAGGTAACAAAAAATAAAGGTTAAAGAGAAAGTTCATTAGTAGTTATTTAAATAGACCCTTATACATAACTTGGATACCAAATTTCATTCTTTCAGTAAAATCTAGTTTTGGCGGATTTCTTTTAATAGTAAATAAAAAAGAATAAAAACTAATATTAGTATACCTATAAATAATATATAGAAATTTATTATATTTTCCTACTATGTAAGTACTAGATAATAAAAATTTAATAGGAATAATAATAATTATTAATTATTTTTATCATTTTGACGATTGCGATTTGTCCTAATATTGAAATTTAATTGATGTGCAACTTAGATCTATGTGTAAATAAATTGATATAAAATTACTTTGATGTGTAACTATAACTTGATTGAAGAGCAACTCGATCCGGGAAGAGATATATCTTCTATCATCACTCACCTGATGATCATACTGTCACACTCAAAAAATAATCTTACATTTTTATAAAAATATTTTATAATCATAAATCAAGAATGTAAAAGTTCAAGTTAAATTGTAATAACGATTGCAAGGAAGTATAGAATTTCCATATTCAGTACATTCCATAAGGGCAGTGACCAGTGACATATCCGCTACCGGCACAAGGCGTGTCAATTTGATAAGAAGGTGATGACCCCAAACGATCGATATCGGAAAATGTCGATCAACGGGGTCGATCGAGATAAGAGTAGGGGTGTGGAAAGATTGATCAAAGTAATTGGAAAAATAATTAATTAGTCTCGCAAGAGTCTCGCAAGAGTCTCGAAAGGAGGCTCGTAAGGAGTCTCGCGAGTGAACCACTTTGGAACACCACGCAGCAGCCCTTAGCTCCCAAGATGGTCAATCTTTCCATCCCTAAGATGATGATTGTAATTTTAGGGTAAGTGCTAATTTTAAGTTTGTACAGTTTATCTTATTTTATTTTAATATAGTTATTTTTATAAAGTCTATTAGTTTTTATTATGAGCTACACCACCAACTGAGCTACCCCCAAGTGTGGTTAAGGGTAAATTATACCCCCTTACACCCGACAATACTATATTGAAAATCGTCTAATATCAATTTTATGATTTTTCACTAGTGGACATCGGTAAAATGCTGATGTGTATTTGATGTTCATATGTTTAACACAAGGTTCGCAATACTTTTCCGTATTAATTAAAATTTGAAATTGCACTTGCAATTACTTTCACACCAATATACTACACACTATTGTACCTCCAGCCTCTGGCAAGTTTACTGTGAGAAAGTATTAACCCTCAGTGAACTGTTCATAATATGTAAAATATTCTTTCTGTAATATAAAGGGTGGTCAACTAAGGAATTCCGATTTACAAGCGCTCTAAAATTGTTTTGAATAGGAACAGAGAAGTGGAGTTGGTCTTAAACGAAGGAGGGGCTCATGGAAATTCAGTCGCCATGGTTCGCTGGACGGGTGTGGAGCGTTCGTTCTGTGTGCGCGCTTATTACCAAAATCAAAATTCTTGCATTATTGTGCGTCGTCGTTTTCGTGCACATTATGCTTTGCACAATCTTAACCAATGTCCGAGTGCTCAACTCATTCGGAAATGGGTCAGAACATTCGAAGAAACTGGTTCGACATTGCCCCAGCGAGTGATAAACCGTCGACGGTCTGTGAGAAACGATGCAAACGTAGAGCGAGTGAGAGCATCTGTTCGCAACCAACCGGGCCTCTCGACACGCCGGCGCGCGGGCGCTCTAAATGTGAAGAGATCGTCATTGATAAACATTCTTCATAAAGATTTACACATGCACCCCTACAAGTTCCAATTAGTGCAGGAATTAAAGCCAGGGGACCATCAACAACGCCTTGATTACGCCAATGAAATGGTGAACCGATTTCAAGCGTACGACAACATTTTTTTCTCTGATGAAGCCCATTTTCATCTGAACGGCTATGTAAACAAACAGAATTTCCGGTATTGGTCTTCAGAAAACCCCCAACAGAAACACGAAACTCAATTGCATAGTCTGAAGGTCACAGTTTGGTGTGCAATACACGCACAAGGCATTATTGGCCCGTACTTTTTCGAAGACGAACGCGGCCGAGCAGTAACAGTGGATTCTGCACGTTATGTGGACATGTTGAACAATTTTTTTGAACCAGCCCTTCAAGACTTTGATGGATACAATCGGGACACTTGGTTTCAGCAAGACGGGGCCACTTGTCACACTTCAAATCGGTCTTTACCTGTTATTCAGGCGCTTTTTCCTGAAAAATTGATTTCTCGGCGTGGAGACCTTCCATGGCCCCCCAGAAGCCCGGACTTGACACCTTGCGACTTTTACTTATGGGGATACCTCAAAAGTGTAGTCTACCGCAACAATCCCCGCACTCTAATTGCGTTGAAGGAAAATATCCGCCAGGAAATTCAAGCCATCGGTCCAGAAACTTTGCGACGTGTTTTTCTAAATTTCGAGGTTCGACTCGAAGAGTGCCAGCAGAAAAACGGTGGACATTTGGACAGCGTAATTTTTAAGAAATGAATTTCCAAAGAGCTGAACATTATTTGTAAAAAAAAAAATTAAAATTGACTTGATAGTTTTTGTTTTATTTCTCTTTTAAATCGGAATTCCTTAGTTGACCACCCTGTACTTCCTTTTATAAAATTTTGTATTATTTTATATGTACATAAATAATTAACTTTTTTAGATATTTATAGAAAAAAGTACTTGGAGTGTTTGTTTAATTATTTTAATCTCGAATGTATAAGTATTATAGTATATATTGTGTAAATTTCTTTTTTTTTAGAATAATTCAGAAAATCTAAGGTAAATACTTAATTTTTAATATTATAATATAGTATATAATATAAGTATAATATAAATATATTATACGTGTTAATAAATAACTAAAAAAGTATTTATATATTATTATTTAGTCAATAAATAAAAATATCCCTTGAAATATATATCCACAGCAGAATAATAAAGTAGGATATTGTCGGAAAAGTTCTAAAACTTGCTGGTGCAAAATTTCTACGATAAAATCTTTTTTTTCATTGACTACTTAATTAGTATAGATAAGTTGTTAAAGAACATTATAGAATTATTTGCATAATAGTCAACTTGTCGAAACTACTATATGGCTGACGGATAATAAATTAGAACAAAGTTTTTATTTTCTAGGTATAAACTACCAAAAGTTCTATAGAAAAACTGTGATGCATGCAAATTTCATTTAATTTAAACAGAGAAAATTGCATATCCTTGTTATCTAATTTTATGCCATGTGAAGTTTTACTATTTCACACAAAGCAGAACTATTCCAGATGGGGCGTAATATCTATGTGCAGAAAGGTTTAATGTAGAGTGATAACCCCAGACAATGGTTAATCCTCAAGGACTGATTTAGATCATTCAATTTAGCCGACTATTTGCTCTCAGTTTGACGCCATTAGTGACACTTCTTTTATGTTGATGTAATCTGGAAATATGCGGACAACACTTTTAAGATTTAGTCACATGCTATTTCTGTAAATTAAACTTTTTTAATTTTATAAAAAGTTATAAATATAACGCTTCTTAATAAATTAAAGTTTTATATTATGTTGGGTAATTCCCATGCTAACGAGATAGTAAGTGCTATCGTTATTTTAGTTTTTATTTCAGTTGCCAATTTGTTGATGTGATGGTTGCTTTTAAATTTTATTCGTGATTTACACTGAATAAACTGAATCCAGTTAATGTCATTTGTCCAACCTAACTAATATCAATAATAATAATAATGAATAAAACCTAGCTTTACTCATATTATTATTAACAAATCGGTTGGTATTAGTAATTTTGCAAGACCTTAAAATTTTAAAACCTGTTAATTTTTTAAATGTACATTAGCAGCAGGTCTGTTCTATGGAAAGATAACCATCAAATTTTATTAATTTTATTGAAAAGCTTAAAATTAAATTACAATTTTTATTTTGGGATCTACAACTTAATCGAACACACAATATTACAAGTCAATTGCTACTTATTTGGTCTACAAATTTAATATTAGTTCCTAAAATAACAACTATTCTCAAATTCATTTGCAACAGAAGACATTTATGAAATAAATAATAAGTAAATCTGTCAAAACAAATCTGAGAGCGTTTTTTGGACCTAAAACGACTGGGAAATGTAAGAATTGTTGAAACATATGTAGGAGATTTGTAAAACTGGACAATTGTGTCCAATTTAGTTATGAAAGAACGCAAAAACTCGCTACGATTACGATTGAACATCTTGAGCAAACGAGGCACCCATCTTGCGGATAGCTTTCTCATGTTCAAATGTTTTTTCTTCTTCTCACTGCTTCTCTGCCTCTTTCAAGAATTTAGTAACATCGGTGTGGGTAAACATTCATTTACGTTTATCACTCGCCTTTCTTTGCACCACTTGTTAAATTGCAGATATGCCTTTTCATATTTGCCTCTGGATTTCTGTGGAATAGAGCTTGATCCTCTAATGCCGCAGATTCCTCAACATCCGAACATTCCGACATATCTGACATTTTTCAGCTAAGTATTCTAAAAACACAAATTGTAAAAACATAAATTAAAAAAAAAGTGTGATTACTAACCAGTTCCTTTGGCCGTGTTCGACTGGGAAGCTTTTTGGTACCAATTGGCGCCAACGCTTTAAGCGTTCCATTTGGAAATTTTGGCGCTAATAGCGCAGTAGCGTACGGGGAATCATGACGTCACAGATTATATGCGTGACGTCACAGATTATATGCGTGACGTCACGGATTATATGCGTGACGTCACGGATTTCCAATATAGTCACGCTAATAACGCAAATTTCATTCGGGTAGTGCAGCGTAAGCGCGGCGCTGTGATGGCAAACACTTAAAATATTTTTAGCGCAAATTAGAAACTAACTTAAATTTTTAAATTTAATTTAGTTTAATTTTTACAATATATTACAATTTCAACAATAATTGTATAGGGTTTTCCAATAAGAGGTGTTATTTTGATATTCAAAGAAAAATGAATTTTTTTGAGAAAATTGATCGAATTTTTATTTCATTATAAAGAGGAAGGTATGCCGTTAATAATGGAAAAAAACATCAGCCAAATGACCACCACGACCACGCTTACAGGACCTTATCCTTTTCATGAAATTTTCTATAACCAAATCGCAAAGTGGCTGCCCTATGTCCTCGATAGCCTCACGAATTCCATCTTTGAGGTCTTGAATCGACGCTAGGCTGTTGGCGTAGATCTTATCTTTCACGTGGCCCCAAAGGAAGAAGTCGCATGGTGTTAAATCACAAGATCTCGGTGGCCAATTGTGATCAACTTTTCGAGAGATAACACGGTCCGGAAACTTTTCCCGTAAAAGATCAATGCATACAAGTAGAAACTACGCCATTAATAAAAATGGAACGATACACGCTTCAACAACGCATTGAAATTATTAAAATTAAAAACGAAACCATTGATCTTTTACGGGAAAAGTTTCCGGACCGTGTTATCTCTCGAAAAGGTGATCACAATTGGCCACCGAGATCTTGTGATTTAACACCTTGCGACTTCTTCCTTTGGGGCAACGTGAAAAATAAGATCTACGCCAACAGCCCAGCGTCGATTCAAGACCTCAAAGATGGAATTCGTGAGGCTATCGAGGACATATTAGGGCAGCCACTTTGCGATTTGGTTATAGAAAATTTCATGAAAAGGATAAGGTCCTGTAAGCGTGGTCGTGGTGGTCATTTGGCTAATGTTTTTTTCCATTATTAACGGCATACCTTCCTCTTTATAATGAAATAAAAATTCGATCAATTTTCTCAAAAAAATCCATTTTTCTTTGAATATCAAAATAACACCTCTTATTGGAAAACCCTATATTAAGTCAAATTTTAAAGTATTGCAAAAATTCATTTTAAAAGTATTTAAAAAATTGATCAATTGAATTAATAGAATTTTAACAATTCTTATTTTAACAAGAGAAAATTAAAACGTTGCAATAAAAGGTAAAACGACACGCCATAAAATTGTGTCTATAAAAAACGCCGAAACAAATTGAACCGTGAATATAGAAGTCACATCTGAAGAGATGATCAGAATCCCATTCGGAATTTTGTTCGACAACATTATTTGTTCAATTAGCAGTTATTCGACTGCTTTTCTTCGACTTAACATTTATTCGATTGAGCATTTGTTCGACTTTGAATTTTATTCGAATGAGCATTGATTCAACTTCGACACATATTTGTTCGACTCAACATTTGTTTGACTCAACATTTGTTCGACTTAACATATTTGTTCGACTTGATTTGACTAAATGTTAAGTCGAACAAATACGTGGCAAATAAAATTCCAAATCGAAGAAATGCTCATTTGAATAAAAGTTAAGTCAAACAAAAGCATTCGAATAACTGCTAATCGAAGAAAGGTTGTCGAACAAAATTCCTAGAATTGATGAGAACAAAGACTGGTACGTTTTATAAAAGTACCAAAGTTTTAAAAGAGTCTATGAAATGTAACTTATTGGTCATTTACGATTTTCCTCATATATTTCTTAAGGGATATGTTACCACTTTTGTTGACATTTGTTATTTATACGTTTGAAGATTTAAAAAACCTATAATTATGTGAACTTATGTTGAAGGGACGGGGCTATCAGCCTGCATTACTAGAAAAATTAAAAATGATCCTCAGAAGCACGGGTTCTTCTCGGCATTTTTTAATTCTAATGGATGCGCGCTTGCTACTCTCCGCGCTGCATCTCGAGAAAGGGTGATAATTTGTAGATAATTTTATTTGCAAGTTATAATATAATGAACTTAAATAACGTACTTCACATAGGAAACGAGATAATTGCAAAAAACCGATTTTCGTGACCTTTGACCTTCAATATCTTGGGAAGCGAACACGAAATTATATGAGACTTTTCTACCAGTATTTAGAATGCCAAAACAAAGCATTATACCAATTTACAGCTTATTCCCTCTCATTCCGAGGTTTGCCCTTTATTTTGCCTTATTTGACTGGACTAACTGTACCTACTTATACTCGACTTATACTATTACTGTTTGGAATAGTACTAGAGTAAAATGTAATAGAGTGGTATAGAACCACTCTTGTATCTATCCAAAGCTTAACTTGGGGCTACCGCCTAAGCAGAGCGTTCAGTATAATACATACAGTGGCTCACAGAAACAAGAGTACAGTCCTCCCTCTGTTAGCAATGTAAATTGTACCTTTTAAAGACCTATTGTATATATTGTCATGATATGGAAAGTAACCTTTAATTTTAAATTTAAAAATTTGTTATACGCGGACAGTTTCCCACCATTTTTGGATTTTGTAGGAGTCCACCTCATGGTGTGTTAGAGGTTGGACGTATTTTTGGTTGAGAAAAATATTTTTAATTTAAAATAAAATTAAGCATCTAATAATGGTTTTATTGAAGGGTAGATTTTGAATATTAATTTAAAAATAAAGTTTGAATTAAAACAAGTAGAAGATATCACAGCATTAATTTTGGCGCCCAACGTGCGAGGCAGGTATGCATTTTATCGAAGGAAAGAATGCTGTATAAAAATAGCATCGATAAATTGCAATGGATTGGATGATAAAAATTTGTAAAAAAGAAGAAACCCAATTAGAATTAAACACGAATAAACTTAAAATGTCATCCAAATTAAGTAATATTCTGAAGTTTTGGACAAAAGTTTACAAGAACTTTTAATCAAAAAAGAAAAACAAAAAAAATATTATTATCGAACAACAAAGAATTTATGAAATGATGGGCAACAGATTAAATGAAATTAATATAATTTATGATGAATATAACCAAGAATATCGTGATGAAATAAAAAAATTTGAAGTAAAGATCGAAGAAAATAATTCCAAGATAATGATGCAGAAAGATTTGAAATTCGATATTGGAAATTTATTACAAGACACCGAAAAAGAACAAGAACTTTTAGAAATGGATAGGAAATGATTATATCATAAGATTATACGTAGTCGGAAATTTACCGATTTTCAGAAAGACGAAATTGCTAATGATTGGAGTGAAGAAATTGAAGTGTGTGAGCAAAAATTGAAGGAAATTAAAAAAAAATTGAATCAGCGAAACTGCAACTGGAGAAACAGACTTAAACTTTAGAAATAAAAATTGGAATAGAAGAACTGAGTAAAAAAATGCAATTTGATCAAAAATTATTAACCCATGTAATGGAAGAAAATCAAAATCAAAGTCTAGAAATAACAAAAGATGAAAATGAGTTAAAAAAAATTGAGCTGGGCAAAAGAAGAAGACATGGGATTTAAATTTGCATATGAAGAAAGCGACAATTACACAAAAAATGCAAGAAAATTTGCAAATATCGGTAAAACGGGAAGCGCAAGTTGAGATGGAAGGTAGTCAACAGTTATTTAGGCAAGAAAGCAATTTCAAACAAGAAATAATTTAAAAAAAGTAAAATTAAAATATGGATGCCATAAAGGGAGGAAAAAGTTTGAATTTGAACCTTTTAGTTTCAGAAAAAAATAGAAGTATGGATTCGGCTTGGTTTTATTGAGGATTAAAATAGTAAGAGGGATCATTGGATCACCTTCTCAATTCACCAAATTCAAAGGGAAGATCACTTCCAGGAAACATAAACGATGGAAATTGGAAAAAAAAATGAGTGCTAATAACAAACTGAGCTTTACATTCATTTTTAAAAAAAGTATTTTGAGTTGAATGGATGAATTATATAGTTGATATTTGAATAGTTTTTAATTGAATTGAAAAATAATTGAATAACTAGGAACTTGGGAAAATCCCAAAATTTGGCCGATGTCAGTAGAACTCGATCAGCAAATTGTGGGATTTTTAGAGGGATATGTCATGATATGGAAAGTAACCTTTATTTTTAATGAATTTTAAAAACAATTTTTTAAAAAATAAATATTTTGTGAATTATAACATCGGTTTACTCTTCGGCTCAAGGTAAGAATCGTTTAAAGCTTTATCAACTTAAGAGTTACCAGATTTTATCTCTTCTTGCCAAACTTTAAAACTTTGTCTATTTTATATCTCATGTAGTCTCTTTTCGAAATTAATATTCAATAAATTGTATTTCTGCATTTAAGAATTATTCTATTAGTATTACAATCGGTGACTATCCTTACAGGGGGGCATCGGTTTCAATAAATTATTAAAAATTTCCCCGAAAGCGACGGAAGTAAAAGGGCAAAAATCTCTATTCTTAAGTAAAATTCGGCAATAATTAACGAAATTTAATTTAAAAAAAATTATGCTGCGATAATAACCATTGCGATCATAGAACTCAACTGCAGCGTTTAGAAAAGTGAGATTAGAAACGGTAAGGAAACGTAGGTATTTTCTTGTGAAAATTATTTTCTAAATTAAGCGATTTTTAAAGTTAATCCTTAGTTTAATCGCTTTATTTCAATTTTATCTGTCAAGTTCTACAATATTTATTTTATAGATATTATAATATACGAGTATAATGTAGATATATTTTAATAATACTCTTCATAGTATAATAAATTAGTGTATTCAGCTAGCTGTTCGCTTAAAGAAATAACCTATTCTAAAAGCATAGCCAAATATAATTCTCTATACTATTATTCATTAGTAATAATAATCAACTTGTACTTTCGAACTGTTAATTAATTTTAGTACTATTATGAAAGGAGGCTTCAGGCTATCTGCTGACAACGTCCAGTGTTTGAATTTGGATCGTTCATCACAATATAAAAATGAAGAATAATGCATAAGACGTGAAAGTTAAGTTTACTTTTAAGACATTATGCAGAGAACAGTTGTGTTTTGTCCACATATTATAATATGTGACTACATTTGATTCTGAAAATCAATTAATGGTTTCACTTGTAACCCAGGCTCCGCGAAAACAAAGAATGCGTGAAAAATATTAAAATTGATAACATAAAATAATATCAGTCAGTGTGTAAAAATTTAAAAAAATATATAAAATTATTGAGCAGTCTACCCGTAAAAAAGGGAGTAACTGAATTAAATTATCAATTCAAATAAAAATTATCGATTTTAAAAAATATATCGTTATCAAACTTGCACGATTGCGAACTTGCAACTGAAACTTCGATAATAGTTTCCTTTTGACACTGATATTATAAACCACTATTAATAAAATTTAAATATAAAATAATAATTTAATAGAAACTTTTAGCTGCTGTTAGTATTTAAGTAAATAATTCTATTTTTACTCGGCAAATTAGATGTTAATGTGAAATTCTGATATCTTTTAGTGAAAAGTTTCTGCTATAATTTTTGAAAACATCGCCAATGTGTAAAAATTAAAATCAATCAGCATTTTCAAGAGGAGGTATTGTAAAATATAGTTTTATCGATAATACGACCATCGATCTTATAAATAGACAACAGATACTACAGCGTATAGTGTTAGGTTATCACCATGGTATCATCAAATTTATTCTTCAATTTATATAAGTTAATACACATAGAATATATGACGATACGATCAGTGAGCTTTCTCGATGTTCAGTAACCGAATAAGTTTAGTTTATAAGAATTCATGAGACGCGATGGTTAACAAATTGTATGGTCCCAATTTATTTGTATGACTTTAATTTTAAATATATTCAATGGAAAAAAAACTTGTTGTATCTACCCGAAAAGTTTTTTTAGATGTATTATCATTGTTGATTGGTGAGTAATTGTAATAAAAACTTATTTAAACAAATTTCATAGAATTTTATAATTGTTGTAATTTAAAATTTATTCGGAATTGTAGTGATATGCCCTTTTGTATATTTGAAAGTATGGGGTGAGCCATTTCGTAGAGGCTTTTTTTGTGACGATGAAACTTTAAACCACCCTTATTCCAAGCCATCAAAACTTCTTAAATATTTTACTATTGCAATAAATGGCCTCGTACCTGTCGTGGTAAGTTTTTATATCTGATAGAAGTAATTGATTAATTATTAATATAATAAATATTTTAAAATAGAAACGAGCGCAAATGAATTCAATATCACAAATTTATAATTAAATAATAATATTGTTTTGGAGTTTAGAAACTAAAACTGGAGTTATGAATTAAAAAACAAACGGGAAAGAAATTTCTTATAATCTATAGTATCTACTTAATTAATAAACAATATTATGCCATACATTTTATTTAAAACAATCTTGTACAATAAAAGCTGTAATTTTTATTCTAAACTTATAAATCCAGATATAGTTTATCCTTTAAATTAAATCCAACTGGAAAGGAATTGTTTTGCATTTATTTGTTTAACTTATAGCAATTTCGGTAAAAGATCAATTTTTTTAAATTGGCAAAAATTTGAAATTGAAATTGTATAGATTAAAGTCAATATGAAAAACCAGCAGTCTACATTTCAGGCGATTCTATATGCAGTGGCATACCCACGAAGGGGACGAGATAGTATAGATCCCCCTAAGGCTTCTAGCACAGTTGAAATTAAATTTAACATTAGTTCAGATAAGCCTGGATTAAATTGTTTTTGTATAATTTTCTCGCAGAGAGTTAAAATTATTTGCAATATTCAAAATAATTCTTTTACAGTAGCGCTAAAACTCAGGGTGAGTTTCAGCTGATCACTTCATATTTTTGAAAATTTATATTGACAGATTATCCACTGAAGACCATTTTGAAGTTGGCTTGATTTTGCCATTTATAAATATTTTTATTTTTGTATTATATTCGACAAGGTTGATGTGTTATAATTTAGTCCGAGAACTTCGTGGATAGAATTTATTGCTCAGCAAATGCACCCTAATTGCTTCCGACCAGTACACCTACCTATTTTCAGTATTTTCGACCTCCCCCCAAATTTGCCATAGTCTAAGCACACCACTGTCTACATCACAATAATAATATGGTTTATATACAGTTAAACAAAATATCTTGACGTTTTTCAAAGCATTTGAAAAGATTCCCAAAACAAAAAAGCGGTTTCTAAATAATTCAATCCTAAGTCCCGTAAAAGTCTAATTTGGATTATTTGGAAAACAATAATATTATAATTATAAAGTATTATTTACTTTATACTCTATTGAAAAATTTTGTAACATTTCCATGACTAATGCAAAATTTGTTGATAAAATAATTTATTCAATGTTTCTTTCTGTTTTCCTAATTATGCTTTATGTATGATATAATATTGCATACACAATGATTAAACCAAAAATATTAATCAATTCATTTAAATCCGACAAATTTCTATGTGTATGAATTAATTGGATTTTAATTAAAATCACTTCACGAAAACTTAAAAATTATATATTTTTTTTAAATGAAAATTAAATTATATTATATTGTAATTTTTTTTCTAAAATTATGATAAAGTTATGTGGATGGCCACGTCAGATTTTTTTATTTCAATTCGTATAATTTCAATGTAATTCTTAACGGAAATTAAAGTGTAGTTAGTGATATAAAAAAATAAAATTGATTTAGTTCAGGAAGAGCATCCAATTACTCACAGCGGATGATACATTATAATGTTGAAAACTTTTATGTGTACAATATTGGTATTGATTGCTCATTTTATATAAATTATGACTTTGTATTTGTTATTATAATTAAGAATGAATAAAATAATTGGTCTTATATGAAACTTTAGCAATGTATATAATTACATTTAGGTCAACACTTAAAAAAAGCAGATTATTGCATTTTGACATGAACAATGTGTTTGTGCAAATTTGTCTTAATTAGTCCTCTGAAATAGAATGATAACACGTAATTAACTTTTAAAATTAAATTTAGTATGTATTATACATTGTGATTTACCAATTTGGATTTATAATATAATTAAAAGAACTATAAATTAAAAAAAGCTATAAATTAAAATTTTCCATAATTTAATGATTTTTATATTAAAATATAATTTATTATAGAATAAAAATACTTTTATTTATCATTAATAAATTAGTGAATATATAAAATATTTAGTTGTCATATTTCCTATTAGGTTTCTAAATTTTACTCAAGAGAGTGTTACTTTGATAAATCAAAAAATAGTCAAAACAAAATGATATACAGAGGAAGGTTCTATAACCTACTTTCATCTACATAAGTACTATGAAATAAAATAATTTGTAGGTCATTGCATTTATCTATATATTTATTTGCATCAGAACTTTTAATAAAAACTTAACCGAAAGCTAAATAATTTGAATTTTAACTGACGGTTGAGATACGTTGATAAATATATACCTAGTTATAAAGTTGAGGTACATTTTTGCGTGGTTAGTTCAGTTTTTGTTACAATTTATAATTTTGCAATACATAATAATATTAAAACTACCATGTAAATTCATTAGTAAGTTTTTCACAGATATTATGTATTAGTATTTCAACTCGCTTTAATAATGTAAATAATCTTACCACTTTTTAATTATTTTCATAATTTAATTATTATAGCTACTCAAAAAGTGGATAAATTATTTATTTAATTCTTTTTTTAGAAGATTTATATTATTTCCTTATTTGATATTAGCGTACTGAGTAATATTCATAAATTTGTTTTAAAAATTGTTTGTTGTTTTTTGTTAAGTAATTTGTTTATTAAATATCTGCATTTAATAAACAAACACATATACGGTAACGATTAGTCAAGTCAATGAGTTATTTTTATAATATAATTTTTTTTATATTATATACTATACCTACTGTAAAATATATTCAAGAATCTTAATGAATTACATTGTTTACCTTAGCACTTAAAAGCTCCACTATTATTTAAATCTAATGATAACGGAGTGCTCTCAAGCTTTATGTTTTTCTCATAAATTAGACAAATACAGAAATAGAACAGCTTAAATCATTTTTCATCACGCATAATCTCTCATAAGCTGCCTACATTTTACCACACCTTACCTTTTTAAGATGGTTAGGTTTGTTACGTAAATTATTATGAGGGTATTTTTAATTTTTTATATTAGAGTTCTAATCTAAAATCTTCTGGTACAGTTTAACTTTCTAACAGTAAATTTTTTTTCAATTTGTTAAAATGCAGCAATTGTCACTACAAGTTTAACATATCCGTTTAAATGTGACAATAAGCGTGACAATATAATCTTATTTTGATTAAAGAAAAAAAATAGTGTCGTCCTCGTGATAAATTTACATAAGTAATTTTTTAAAATGAATAATATTTAAATCTTTAAATGGAATTTGAAATTATTTTATCTTTTAGATTCTGGGAACCGAAATCGTTACAAATGCAAAAAAGTACCAAAAATTTACGTTTTCTCGTTTTCGATTACCTACATGGGTTTGGCATGCTTATTGTGTTCTAGGAGTATTTATATTTGGAATTTTCTGTTCACAATTATTATGCTGTGTTGTAAAATATTCAGTAGGTAGATTACGACCCAACTTCTTTGCTGTGTGTGCTCCAAACATCAATTGTAGTAATCCAATTAATTTAAATGTTTATCACCAAGAATTTATTTGTACCAGCACTAACTTTTCTCATTTAAAACACCTGTTCGATGATATAAGGTAAATATTTAAATGTTTTACAATATTACTTTGATATTTGATCTCTTAAGATAAAACTACTAATAAGATTTACGAAATTAGTATATCATCCTCATTAACATACCTAAATTAGATTTACGTTAGTAGTATTTATTATTTACTACGTTTTATGTAGATCTATATTTAAATCGTATCAATGTCAGCACATATCACTCTTGATTGATAAATCAAAGAGTTAACTTGTCACTCTAAATTATACATTTGTGTTAAGATTTTTTATAAACATTAAATTATAAAATAAGCCAATTATACATAGTATTATTATATTATATATTTTGACACAATTAAATTTTTTTCATTTTCAAACTCAAAGTATAATTATATTGGGTAGATACATATTACACACTTCAACATTTTTTAAATAAATTAAAAACTTATCGTAAAACTTTTTACAGATTATCATTTCCATCAGGTCATTCCTCTACTTCAATGTACAGCATGGTATTTTTTTCTGTAAGTTCTATTGCTTCAAATAATTACTATATTAATAAATTTTTTATAATTAATGTAAACAAGCAACTTTTTAAAATAATTGCTATAATAATATAAATTTGTTTATTTCTTCAATGCTCATATTAATTTTATTGCTTTACTATTTTTATATTATCGCAAATTCTACGCCATTGCGGATATTATAAAAATTTGCAATAAATATTATTTAATTGGTTTAGTTTAAAAAGTAAAAAATAAAATTTTCAGATATACATACAATCAAGATTTACATGGAATGGGTCGAAACTATTAAAACATTCGTTACAACTCCTAGCTATTGCATTTTCCTTTTATATAGGCACCACGAGAATTTCTACTTACCAGCATCATTGGAACGATGTTGTAGTTGGATTTCTTTTAGGAGGAACAACAGCCATATTAGTGGTAAGTATGCTATAAAAACATAATAACATGCTACCTATCTTCCCTGTAGATGATTTTATTTTTATAGTTACCAAATGACATTTAAAGATTTTTGAACTCAAAATAAAACTAAAAAAATATTTTTAGCTCATAATGGTTCCTCTATGATATTTCACAACAACTTTTTCTATAATGGAATATTTCTTTCTTACTCAGGATGTTATCAAATAAATCAACTTGAAATATACTTAATTCTAAAATTAACTTAAATTATTATTTAAATGTTTTGCTAATAATTGTGCTTTTGTTTTAGATCAAATTTATTTCAAATTGGTTTTCGAACAACGACACAATAGACGATGATAGTAACGAAGAAGCAGAAAAAATGGAACCGGATCCCATAAAGCAAATTGTTTAAGCTTAATAATTTATTAATATAATTTTTAGGTTTTTAATTAATTATAGTTAACTATATTGCCTTTTTAACTGAAGAGTATAATAATATATAATATTTATTTTCAAGACTAAAACATAGTTTTTATTTTAAATCTAATTTTGAATGATTTATTAACAAAATATTTCAAAGAAGGCGTAGCATTAAATTTTAACATAGTTCAACGCTCAAAATAAGCATATAAATGTAGCTTTGTCGCAAAGATTTGTGATACTTTTTTGTCATCGGCATCATCATTACTGCAGATCAAAATTCGAGTCAAATTTATGACTAATGCTTTATGATCAGTGGGTAGTATTTATAATAAAGTTTTGGTAGATAAGATGTTTAACATATTGGCATTGTTATAGTTTGGACATATTACTATTTTTAGCCGCTTCTATTACATTGGCATAGTGATAAAATAATGTGGAAACTTTTGTTTGCCTTCCAGTCAAGGTCCGGCAGAATGATAGATCCAATTTAAAAATTATGCCAAATATTTTTTTTAAATACAAGTACAAATCCAAGTCTTCTGCTTTGAAGGGAAAAAGGTTAGATCTGCCATCATTGCTGAAAGGTGGAAATTAATTTTTTAAGTAATACCTCAACTGTTCATAAATAAACCAAATTCCTTAATTTTTTTGTATAAACATTTTTTGTATTTGTAACCATTACAGAATCCACGCAGAATTAATGTAGCATTTCAACTCAAAAAATATAACAAGTCAGTCCATTGTGGTCCCAATGTCCAGCATAAGTTTTCTAGTTCTTTTATTAATTTCATATCACATTTTTAAATTGGTAGTTAGTCGTACATCTTCTATGAATGATACCATGTAGCGTCCTTCGTTGGTAGCAAAAAAATAAGATTGAATTTGATTTTTGACGACATTTATCAGACATTTTCAAAATTACCTTTCCATGTCGTCATTATACAAATTAACAAGATACGGCTAAAAATTGTTCATGGGAAACTTTTTAAGATTGGTTTATGTCAAACCAGACGGACAAAGTTTAAGCATTTATCCACCTATTGGCTTCTTTTATGGGTGTCCGCTTCGTTCACTGATTGCTTTTTCTCAGGTGGGTTTGGGAAGGAGAGCTAATAAACTTCCATTTGGAAAAATCTTCTACAAATAATTCATAGACTTCTGTGCCTCATATAAAGGTTTGCAAAATTTTACAACCCCCTTAAACAATAAAAACACAATAATTAAGAACACATTATTTTTTAAGATTAAAAGTTTACTAAATAGTCGCTGTTCATGATTGAAGAAATACATATTATGCAAGAATAAAACTTGATATAAATGAAAATTTACCAGAAAAGAAATTCTATAATATTTTTACCCAGCCAAAGTATTTCCTTCATTGACAATGAAGGAAATAAAAATACGATCGCTGAGTCTGTTATAAAACAGACAGGTAGAACACTGTAAAGGTCCAATAATATCGAGAGATATGATCTGCCAAGGATGCGTTAGTTCGGGTCTAGTATCCATCAAACCAGCCTGAGCCTTATGTTTAGGTTTCTGCTCGGCGCAAACTCTGCATGATTTCACATATTTTGCCACATCATTCTTCATTTTGGGCCAAAAGGTTCATCGTGATGTTTAACTAATATGGTTTTTCTAAAATCTTTAAGGACAACGCGTTTCCAAATATCTGTCTCTGGAGATACATATATCTGGTATACGACTTTTCACGTACTTAAACAATTGTCTTCCCTCTATCATCCATTATGGGTATTTATTAGGTTGTTGACGAACAGACCATCTTGCTAATCTTCCAACAGGATCGCGCATGCACTTTCGTAAAACGCACACCATCAAGATAATGCCTAATCGTCTCAATAGCGTGTATTACTGCAAGACAATCATGTTCGGTAGTTGTGTAATTTTTCTCTTGTTTAGTGAGAAATCTGGCATACAATTCGTTTGCCATCTTCAAAATTTTGCATTAATACAGCGCCGATTCCAAATGCAGAAGCATCTGTTTGTAATATGAATGTTTTCTCAAAATCAGGATACTATATAATACGCTTGCTCACATTCTGGTTTCCACGACCAAACAATATTTTTCTTAACTAGATTAGTTAGCCGAGAAATATCCTTAATAAACCGCCGCGCCGATACCATTGAGACATACCAATAAATCGTTGCAGCTCTTTAACATTTTTCGGAGCTGGCACATCCAAAATTGCCTTAACCTTGTCAGGATCAACGTTATCGATAATATACACTAAATATTTAAGTTGAGATCTACCAAATTCACATTTATCGCGACTAATCGTAAGTCTTTTTCTAAAATTTTTAAATGTGTCTTAAAATCCTTTGAGATAACAAAGATATCATCAAGATACACCAAGACATAAGGTAAAAGATCGGCGTCTAAAACTTTCTCGATCAGCCTCTGCCACGTAGCAGGTGCGTCCGTAACTCCCAAAAGGAATCCGCAGAAAGTAATATAATCCACCTGGTACCGTAAAAGCAGTAAGTTCCCGAGAAGATTCCTTCATAGGAACTTGCCAATATGCAGATTTGATTTGATTAATTGCTCAAGTATTGAGTTGATTAAAGGCATAGGGTACGAGTCATTGTTAGTTACAGAATTAAGTTTTCTATAGTCAACGCAAAACCTATAGGTCTCGTTCTTTTTAGAAACCAACAAAATTGGACTCGCCCAAGCTGATCTCGAAGGTTCTACAATCTTATCAGCTAAAATTTTAGCTATTTCCTCGTTAACAATACGTTGCCTTACCGGAGGCACTGAATAATAACGGTGCTAATGCAGTCGCATTAGTTACTCCGACGCCTGTACCTAATATTCCAAAATTTCTATCAAGAAGTTCATCTAAAGCAAGACGTTCTTCTGAACTTAGTTCATTATCACTCTTAATTGAGTTAATCGTCATGCCTGAAGAATTTGATCCTAAATTCCCAACATCTCGCTTAAGATCGGGAACCAGATCCATGGCTATCCAAAAATCAGTGCCAAGTATTAATTCACGAGGTAAATCTGGAACTACCGGGATTTCTAAAACAACTATTTTATCTATGAGACAAATGGGAGTAGATACTAATATAACCGATACTTTTACAAGTTTGACCGTTTGCAACGGTACACGCAACAGTTTCTCTTTGATTTAGTGTTAACCCTAAACTTAAAAGATTTTTAAAACCAGACATTCCAGCTACAGTGTGCGTAGCGCCTGAATCTAGTAAAGCTAAAATACAACGATTTAAAATGAAACTCGTAAATAAGGCTGTTGATCGCCATCGACATGAGAAAGAACATAATCGAGAAGAATTTTGTGTTTCAATGGGTCTTCATGTTTAATGTTTACCGAATTGCAATGGGAACTGACCATAGACGGAATACCTAATGGACCATTCTTCCGTTTCCAGAACAATTTGGGCAAGAAATAGTGGTTAAACCAACTTTACCACACCGGAAACATAGAACTTTCTTAGCTTCTCCACTAGAAGACCTTCTGTGGCCTAACTGCCTACAATTCCAACAGGTACTCTTAGTTTCAGAATGAATTCCGGCAGTAGTTTGATGTGAAACAAGATCAAGTAGTCCGGGAGCCCATGAAAAAATATCTGTGTGATTTTTACCAGTTTAAATTATATTTTATTTAGTTAACTTCAAAATGGAGATTACGTAAATGCACGACTGCCGGTCCGGAGTGGGGAACTTTCTAGACAGTGATCGATTAAAATTGCAACAAAAATTGTAACTTTAGGTTATAGGTACCAGGTTAATTTTTTCAATACTGATTGAACCTATCATTATAAACAATAAATTACTATCGGCAGTCGGCTTAGAAGTTACCTAAGGGATTGCAGCCGTAATAAACATGTACGTAAAAAAAATGAATTAGGTTATAGTTACCAGGCCAAATTTTTCGTTACTTATTGTTTTTAGCATTAAAAACAATAAAATACTATTGGCAGCCGGTTTGGAAGAGGTGGAATGATTGCCAGTCTCACAAAACATGTAGATTAAAAAGGTTAACTTAAGTTAAAGTTACCAGCCTAATTTTTTTATTACTGCTTGTTTTCATCATTATAAACAATAAAATACAACTGGCAGTCGGTTTGGAAAATGCCGAAAAATAATATATTGATTGAAATGTGTAAAGGTACGACATTAGGTTGGGCCATACTTACCAGGCTGATTTTTTTACTAATGATAATTCTCATTATTATAAACAATAATTCATAATTGGCAGTCTGTTTATAATGTGCGGAAGGGATGGCAGTCAGATGATACATGCACGTAAAAATATTCAATTAGGTTATAGTTACCGGGATAATTTTTTTATTACTGATTGTTTTCATCATTATAAACAATAAAATACCAATGGCAGTCAGTTTAGAAAAGGCAGAAGAAATTGCAGTCGCTCAAAACATGTAGGTTAAAAAAGGTTAGGTTAGGTTACAGTTACCAAGCTAATTTTATCATTGCTAATTGTCTTTATCATTATAAAGAATAAAATACCACCGGCAGTCGGTTTTGAAAAGGTGGAAGAAATTGTGGTCTCGCGAATCATGTAAGTAAAAAGATTAGTTCAGGTTATAGTTACCAGGCTATTTTTTTCGTTGCTAATTGTTTTTACTTTGATAAACAACAAAATACAACTGGCAGTCGATTTGGAAAAGGCCAAGAAAAACTATATGGATTAGAATATGTAAAATCGCTAGGTTAGGTTGGGTTATTATTACCAGGCTAATTTTTTGAATACTGATTATTCTTGTCATGAAAAACGGTAATTTATAATTTGCAGTCGGTTTCTAAGTGTGGAAAAGAATGGCAGTCGACCAAAACATGTGTATGAAAACGATTGCATTAGGTTATAGTTAAAAGGCTAATTTTTTCGTTCTTCGTTGTTCACATCATTACAACCAATAAAATACTATGGACAGTCGGTTGTGAAGGGGCACAAGGATAGCCAGTCTCGCAAAACGTGTAGATTAGAAGGGGTAGGTTGAGTTATGTCTGCCAGGCTAATTTTTTAATTGTTGATTGTTTTCATCATTATAAACAATAAATACGATTGACTGTCGGTTTGGAAAATGCCAAAAAAATAATATATAGATTAGAAAGTGTAAGGTACCAGATTAGGTTGGGCCATAATTATTAAGTTAATGTTTTTATTAACTTCTAACCAGAAGAAGAAGATATTTTTATTACGGATTATTTTCGAAATTTTTAACAGTAAAATACTATTGGCAGTCGAGTTAGAAGGGCGGATGTGATGGCAGTTTTATTGTAAAATATGAGCTAAAAGAGGTTGGGTTGGGTAAGCAAGCTAATTTTTGCATTGCTAATAGTTTTTTACATTATAAACAATAAAATATTACAAGCACTAGGTTTAGAAAAGACAAAATAAATGTCAGTTTTGCGAGGTATGTACATATAAGAAATATAATATACATACTGTGGTGATTTTTCGTTGGGTTGCCCCGACATGTTAGATCGCGGTCATATAAATTTGTTTATGTCTGCAAATTAGCAAGTTTTATTTAAAGGAATGTTTAGTATTGGCTAAATTTATTACTTATAACACTACGTAACACATTTTTTGTATTTTTATAAAAACTTTAAAATCAGTGAATTCATTTGTGTCGTGCTACGGAGTGAAAATCTAAAACAAAAGACAATAAAGAATATGTGCAACATCCTGTACATTTTGATAATACTTACGAAATTATGAATTTTTGGAAAGTTGGCGGGCCTTCTCGAGCGATATCCGAGCGGATAGGAGACCACATTTTGCGTTGTGCAATTAAGGGGCACGACTAGTGTGACTGCTCAAATAAAAGGTGATTTTAGGGAATTTTTTGAAAGAAAAGTATTGCATCGAATGTTTTGAAATTTCGAGGATATATTTGTACATAAATTATGTGTATACAGTAATTTTTTCGTATGAAAATATTCAATAGTTAGCGACTGATGCACCGTCTCCCAAGTCTCTAAAAAAAAAAGTTCTTCCACTGCTGCAGTGATTGCGGTCTTCAGAGTGCATGAAATCAGAAATTTAAAAATTCCCGTTAAACTAGAAGGTACTGCCCGTACCGTGAACCACTATTTTGAAAAGAAAATTAAAATCTGACAAAATGGTAGAGTTTTGAAAAAAAAAGTAGTAAATTACACTAAAAATTTGATCGTTTTTTGCATGACAAATGGGCATTTCGTATCCAATCGAAGAACTGGAGGTTCACGGTATGAAGAAACAAATACTGAATACGCTGAAACAAAATTCAAGTCGATCGGATGATTCATCAGAATTGATGAAAATCCATCATTAAATAATCCAACAGCAAGGTAATTCGATAATTCAATGGTTTTCAAAGCATTGTGGAAGTGTTTCGGAGCAAAGTGCCAAAGCAAGCTGTTATAACTTTCGTTGTTGTTTTGCATATTATTTTCCTTTACATCTGCCGAGCATCCCACGCCTAGTCAAGTCCACGTCAAATCCACGTAGAAATTTAATAATATAATTTATAATTTTTAAATTATTTATTAATATAATTATTTTAATTTAGTAAAAATAAATTGTATACGCCCTGTATTATAATTTATAACCAACCAAAACGCGACTTTATAAGCTTTCCTTAGGCTTAATAATTTTTAATTTACGAATCAAACACATAAAGTATATAAGCAAAAAGAACAAATTCAAAAATAAAAAGGGATCCTTTCTTCAAGTGTTATTTATTTAAGTCGATCAAATATACATGTTTAGAAAGTTCCCCGCTCCGGGCCGGCAGTCGTGCATTTACGTAATCTCAACTTTCAAATTAACAAAATAAAAAATAATTCAAACTGGTAAAAATCGTACAGCTATTTTGTCATGGGCTCCCGGACTAAAGGTGAGTGTGTGGAAATCTTGTCGGTGGTTTACGATAAGCCGACTCAGGTTCTACCAATAAATTTCCAGTTGTAGGTGGGGAACAAAAAAGTCTACTGTGATATTCGCTTTCCTCAATTCTACGTCCATACTGTATAAGTTCTTCGACCGTAAAAATTTCTAAGCACGCATGTCCCCTTTGAATATGTGGAAGTATGTAAATTACCTCTTATTGTGTCTACCCGGGAGCTTTCAGATGGTTTATTAGAGAGTTTATTAAATAAATTCTCCATAACCGAAGCATACAATATCAACTTTTCCCCAGGGCTTTGAGTTTGCCTTTTGATTTCAACCTCTAGTCGAGTCTCGTACCAAGGTGGTAAAAACGATGCCCTTAGTTGGCTAACTAAGTCATCCCAATCCTTAAAAAGATGCTTTCTAGGTCTAAACCAAACTCGAGCGTCCGATTTAAAAAGTTCCATGGCTGATTGAAAAAGTTGCTCTTTAGTGACACTACGCGTTATACGAAGTTCCTCAATATTTTCTAGAAAAGCCGTCACACTGTTTATCAAAATATACACCCCACTTAAATATTGGTGGATTATTTCCAAAACTAACTGCATTGAAACCTAGTGACCTACTAGTACTTAATCCTTTAGAACAGGCCTTCTTAAACTATGGGTCGCGACCGCAAATGGGGTCGCTTAGCATAATTCTGGGGTCGCGAGAGATTTTTAATGCCAAATACATAATAAATAAATCATCAAAAAATACTTATTTATCTTTCTGTTATATTTATATGGGGTCGCTAGGAAACTCGCAATCATAAATGGGGTCGTAAATGAAAAAAGTTTAAGAAGCCCTGCTTTAGAAGGATCGAAGGTATCATTGTTAACATCAACATTTCGTGGTACAGGACTGGTATTGTTCGTATCACCGTAATAACAGTTAATGAAGACCACAATTATTCGAAGTTTCTGCAAACGAGACCCGTCGAGAATCTGGGATTTTATTTTGAGTAGAATCTACATTAAACTCACGAAGACGCTTAATTAAATCTACAACATTGCAATTGACCGTTTCATAAACATGGTCTTGATTATTCGAAGTGGAACTAGTAATAAGCAAAACAGGTAAAGGATTAACGTTAACTAGAGAATCCCGAGTTACGAAAGTTTGTGTTGCGATACACTGATCTACGGGACGCGGTGGTGGATCCAAATACACAGACTGTACAGAAAAATGTAATAAAGAAGCGCACAACTGAGCTTCCGGAATAGGGCATCGATAAACGAATCTGATAGTGAAATTAAATCATTATTGTCACCGGTACTCAAACCTGATACAAAATACACCTCATTAAGAGATTTCAATAAACCAGCAGTTACAATAGAAAGATGCTCGCATTTCGTCTTACAGTATCGTTCCTGATGTATCGGCAATACATCCAAACGACGCTGAATATTCAATAGACGACGTTTAATTCGCTGTTGTTCGTTATCTCGATTTTATTGATCAAAATCTTCTATCTGACCACCTAATTCAATTAATTTCGCCGATATCGTATAGAATTCCACGTCTAAATCAACATGTGAGCCATTCGAAACAGGTATACCCTGCTTTAGCGCATCCCTCAACAACTTCTCTGCTTCTCCGCGACTGTTTCGCTTACTTCAATTCCTCTCCACCTCAATTCATATGAAAGTTCATCGCTTAATAGACAATTGACACTCATAGCAACGTAAAAAAAAATTCAGAAGCTAAAAAAAAATTTTAAGTATCAAAATTTCCGAAGGGAATTGCACTCGCCCTCCCCCAAAGATCTAACCGTAACAAAAAATAAATACTAGATTCCAAAAAAAAAAGATATAAGAAACCAATCCACCCACCAAAATTATAAATTTAAGAAGCTAACTGAGGACAAGATTGCAATTGCCGAAAAAAACGCAAGTGAAGGCAACTTCTGCACTCTTTATTTCTTTCTTTTCCGTTGGGCACCAGTTTGCAACGCTTATAATTGGATACAGGGGTCGGTGGAATTATCCCCAATCTCATGGTATATTGCAATGCCTGGCTAGCCGCTGAAGCAAGGAGGAATAAAAAGAATACGATCGGTGAGTCTGGTATAAAATAAACGAAAATACTTGAGAGAGTCCAAGATTTGCCCTTGGCGCCACGTGATTACTAATGAACCTCTCAATGTGATCTGCTACCCAAACCACGAACAGTAGCGTAATCCACAAACTCACACATCGAGAGAGGTACAGAACATAGTACACTTGAATCGTATGCAAAAATATTTTATTGATAAAAAAAAATTAGAGGATTCCCAAAACTACCTGGTAGATGTTGATGAGGGTCAATTTTCCTGTATCGCAATTTTTAGGTGTAGGACAGATGGAAATTTGTCGTGACCAAAATATAAATCACAAACATAGTTTGGATTTTACAATCCAAAATTGGTACTTACAAAAGAGAACTGAATAGTAAATCCTCCAAAGGAGATAAGATTATTACCGTTAAGACGGTAGTCGATAAAATCTTGAAAGCGAAGTGCAACAAATTAATCCCAAAAAAAGTCGAAAGGGCTATTTCAAATAATACCTAATTTCAAAGCACTTTTGCCATTCAGGAACTTCTTTTCCATAAACCAAAAACGACGATTTTTGTCAGCCACTTAAAAATCATTTTGAAAATTGTGTATTTTATCAATGCCGATAAAAATTTGTCGAATTAATATTCTTAAAATGTGAATTAATATGCCACCTTTGGAAATTTTTGCAAAATAATTGAAATTTTCTTTAAATGAAAATCAAACCGTAACAACGTGGTATTATACACTTCATGATGTCTTCTTCTCCCATAATAATCCATAATCATTTCTCTATTCGTTTTCATTCGGTATTCGATTTTTTCAATTTTCTTTGGTACCATAATAAATTATACTTTTAATATTTTCTTTTCAAATGTTCATTTAGTCATGAATTGATTCCTGGAAAATTTCATGTATTTAATCTTATTTTCGTTTGCTTTTAAATCTATTTGTGCTGCTTGCTTCTCTATGTCCTTAAAAATCTGCATTGTCGACCTTGTTTAATCTGATGATCTAAATAATTATGAGGGAAGCAGACTGCGACGAAACGATAATAATAAACGTTTTAATTACTGCTTAAAGTTATTACCTATATTAACTAAATTATTTACCATGTAAGTATAAATTTACGTATTTGTAACAACAAAATTGTATTACCAAGTTCAACTATATCTGGGTGAATCTGTTTTTCCCAAGAAACGCAAAATGTAATTATATATTTTTTTGCTTTTGGACGCTCAACCCAAATTTTGACACTGTTGATGTTATTAAGTATTTCACTAAATTATTTTTGTTTGCAATTTGCTGATCTGGTATTTCTTTCTCTTGTTCCATTAAAGCTAGCCATAGGGTCTTCTCTACTATTTTATTTTGATATAATTAATATTGAATTTACATTTGATTCAAAAATTTATATATGATTACCAAAAATTGTATTATTCTTTAATTGATTTATTATTTGTTTTATTCCCATGTAGAAGTGAACAGAAAACACACCGTATGATTTTTTAAAATAAATTATTGGCTATTAAAATTTTTGAAAATTTGTTTTGTTGTTAACACAAATGAATGATACGGCTGCGTACTATTTCTTTTGAGTCAGTAACATACGCTTGATTATGAACAAAATAGATTACAATTCATTTGCGCCCGAGCTATACTTATAAAAGGTTTGGTTGTAATGGATAATAATCTTAAATTAACTGTTCCCATAGGGAAAGTTATTGTTGATTTAGTATTATTAATATTTTGTAAGTATTTTATTTTCAGCATTTATGAAATATTTTAATATTAATTTTATTTTTATATTTTTAAATTTTAGTGGGTATTAGACAGTTACACGTTTTTCTATTGGGAAGTCTAGCCAAAAGAGGCTTCTTCTGCAATGATGAAAGTATTGCTTATCCGTATATACCTGCACAAGAAGTAAATCCAAATTATGTTTTTGCGGGAGAAACTGTAATTGTTGGCGTTGTGGTAAATATTTTAATAACTTATTAGCGTTGAAAAAATAACTATGGCAATTATAAAAAGTGATTATTTGTTTCAATAATAATTATCTATATTGAGATAGGTCAGGAAAAGTTTGTTTTTTTAAATAATTTCGTAAGTTAAAAGAAAGTTGCTTTTTATCGAAGAAGATATTTTCAAAATTCAACTAAATCTTCCTGAAGAAAATTGTTCTCTTATAGGTATTTATCATAAGTTTTTTTTTAGATTTGATGTTATCTTTATCTTGAAAACCAAATATGAATGTCAATTTATAACTATTAATCAAACTGATAATCCTTTCCGTAATTACTGAACATTCAAAACTTAAATATCATATAATTATAATAATTGTATTATATAATGTATTATACAGCATTTAAATATCGTTTCAATATGAACAAAATACATATTTGTTTTTTAAGGTTTATGAAGTAATGGATAATATAATAAACCGTAGATATACAAAAAAAGAATAAAATTTATTTTAAATATTTTCGAATAAGAATATAACGAAAACAATTATTTAAATCGATAAACACTTTGTATTTTAAGAACACACAGTAACGGAATTTTTTTAATTTATTAACTAAGATAAATTTATCGTAATATTTTTAATACTAAATATTGGAGTCTAATTTTTAACGGGGGAAAATATTTGAAATTGAGACAAGTAGATGTTGTTGCCTGATAATATTATATTATACAAAATATTCATTCAATATTTTCCTTATTCAGATATTGGCGAGCGAATTTTTCTTTCACTTTAGAGACGAGCACAAATTTTATATTGGAAAGCTAAAACTACCAATTTGGGTGTGGAAAATATATACAGCTGTGACAGCTTTCCTTTTTGGCGCAGCTTGTACTAGACTAACTACCTTATTATGGAAAAATCAAGTTGGTAGATTACGACCACATTTTATGGATGCATGCAGGCCAAACGTGAATTGTTCAGATCCCAAAAATTTGTTTGTATATCACACAAATTTTACTTGTACAAATCCATTATATGACCATAGCGAGCACGATCTTAGAGAAATGAGGTAAACGTAGTAAATTAACTAGAAATTCGTGTCACATCTTTTATATTTTAGGCAATCTTTTCCTTGTGGCCAACTAGCAAGTTCAATGTACTGCATGTTGTATTTGATTGTAAGTTTTGTTAATGTTGCGAAACCATTTAAATCTTTTAATATACTCTTGTTTATTGTAGATATACTTGGAAAATAAAATGACATGGCAAGGATCTGCATTTTTAAAGCATGCCATACAATTTGCAGCATTTAGTTCGTCTATGTATATAGGATTTTGTAATGTTTCTGATTACCATCATTATCCAACCGATGCGATAGCAGGATTACTAGAAGGTGTATCGTTTGCCGTTCTTACGGTAAGTAACTATTAATTTAAAATTAGTGAAAAATTACTAATAATTTCAATTCTAGGCATTTTATATTGGTCGTCTACAAATAAATACCAAGCGAGTGGTTAATGCTGAATACCAAGAAATTATTTCCTCACAGATTGTTGGGTATGGAACGTAAACTCCATATTATACACATTTCTTCTGTTAAATCAATTTGAGTAATTTTAATATATTTAAATAAAATGTAAAATATTCATAAAGTGTATGCACTGTGAAAATGGAATTGTCGTCCTAACAAAGTTCTTAGTACCTCAATAGAGTTTTTTGCTGCTACAACAAATTATATGCTGCCAGATTAAAGTTGAAAAATTGTTGAATGAACTAATTTTATTATTTGGAATACTGTTGAATCAATAAAAAAACTTTGTTATAGCAGTGTAAAATTTGTTGTAGCAGCAAAAAACTTTGTTGAGGTTTTAGCTACTAAAATCTTTGTTAGGAAGACAAATTCTTTTTCACGGTGTACTATTTTTTGTTTTTACCAATAAACAATCTAAAATAATTTTGGATTTGATAAATTACTTCTATTGTAACTAAAATCTGAACTTCTAATTCTTTCTTTGTATACAAAACAATAATAAAAATAATTGAAAGCTTTTCGACAAAACCAACCACGTCACTTACGAGGTATAAGCAATAGCAAATTCCTGAATAGGCACCTGACCATACTACGCTTTCGAACAAATGAGGTAAATTAAACAATTTCAATTTCTCATCCAAATTTGAATGTTGGTTTTTAATTATCTTCAAACACTCCAGCTTCTGTTTAAAATTCTTTCTTCACGGTCCAAAGCTCAACTCAGATATAATCCTCGATGCGTAAATGTACACCTATAGAAATATGTTGCCATCAAATATTATGTGGCTGTTTAAGAAGTAAATGGTTTCTCAGATTTTAAGAAATATGACGGACATATTATAGAAACGATGATGATTTTACCGATAATGATGTGAACTATCGGACCATAACCATATAGGTGGCCCATGCCACCTGACCTGTTAGTCAAGTTATAAGATAAACTTTAATAGTCGGATGTAATAATTTTTATGATTTATAAATTTATATAAGTTATTAAAAATTGTAATATTACCTACACTGTAAAAACTGTCTGTTGGAACTTAGTAAAATGGTATTATTAAGCCTTAAAATTATGATAAGTCGTCTAGTCGTCATATTTATAAATGTTAAACTACAACAGATAATTTTCTCAGTGTAGGTATATACAAAATTTTAAATGATGATGTTTATTACATTTTTGAACTGAGGAAAAAACAGATATGGTCGATTCGGCTGTGTATTTAAATACAAATTTGATTTTTGTACTATCTATCAACTATTTAAAATTTGCATATTGCTCAAGGGTGGTTACCATGAACTATAATGCCATGTTGACTGTGTCTATTGGAAAAATAATTGTTGATTTAATTATATTAATAATCGGTATGTATCTACATTATACATAAAAAAATCTATACCTAATATAGAGGTACCACCTACTTTTGATTTATTTAAATCGAATAAATAAATACATTTTATATAATACGTATGTTTACTTTTAGGTTACATTATCCCGTTTTTAATTACTAAGTATGGCACTGTTGTGCAAATAGGCTTTTTCTGCAACGATGAAGGTATTCGACATCCATTTAATTCCGTATCAGTAGTAAATTCTAAGTATGTTTTTGCCGGAGAACCAATCATTGTGGCAGTGGTGGTAAATTTAAAATTTATAATTTTTTTATTTTGGAAAAAACATTGCGAGCATTAATATATTAATAATGTTTTTTCTTTTTAAATTCATTATTTCATTTAATAAATAGGATTTTACACCATTAGTTGGAAAAAACAAATTACTGAATATGTAAGCAGATTTGAGGACGAACTATTATAAGCAAATGGTGCAACTGTGCGCGAAAGTTTTTGCCTTTTATAAAATATTTAGCGTATAGACACTATTTTGACAATGAGTCACTGTTAACACCATTTTTCATGTCCGAAGAGAGGTCTTTTTATTCCACAAAATCAGATAAATATTTTCAGATACCTTATAATGTTTGGATTTGATTTGGTTTTTCTTAAATTTGACTTTTTTTGTCGTCGTCATTGACGTCTATGAAATTTTCTTCATAAAATAAATAATAAAACTTTTAATTTTTCAACCACACCGTGTCTAATACTTTATGATTAAGACAACGAATAGTTCTTGAATAAATAATTTAAACATTTTTTTAAATTGATGTTTACCGATTTTTATTTTTTAGGTATTGGTAAGTGAATTATTTTTCAATTTTAGAATCAATGAAAAATTTAGAATTGGAAACTGTCAACTACCAATACCTGTATGGAAAATATATGCTTCTGAAACAGCTTTTCTTTTTGGCTTAATTTGTACCAGATTATCCTATATGATGTGGAAATATCAAGTTGGAAGATTAAGACCTCATTTTTACGATGTATGCGTGCCAAATATAAATTGCTCGGATCCGAACAGTTCTCTTATATATCATACAAATTTCAATTGCACAAATCCGTTATATAAACATAACAAGTTTGAACTTACACAAATTAGGTAAATATTCTAAAAAGTTAATAAATAAATATATAGTATATGTAGGTATATTAATATAGGTATATTAATAGTGGCAGAAAATAGCTCAAATTATTTTGTTATTATTATTGATTGTGAATTTAGGGTCAAGCGTTGAACCTCGAGAAGGGACGTTTCGGCGCGAAGACGGTTCGGCGCGAGGACTTTTCGGCGCGAGAATAAAAATTTTTTGTTTTGCAACTGCCTTTCATAATTTTCTGCTTTTCTGTGAAATGAAATTTTCAAAAAATATTGCCAGAAAATAGTTGTAATTGTAGTTCTGCGCGAGGATAAAATATTTGAAGAAAAGAAAGAAAAAGAAAAATAATTTGGAAAAATTTAAACATTAGATAATAGATAAATTATAAACTCCATATTTTGAATTATCGTATTGTGCGTAACCGGAAATATATTGAAGTACTGCACATTTTTTCAGATATTTCTTTTATATTCGAGCTAAGTATAGAGCAATAAATCTATTGAATTGCTAGCTTACAATAAATTATTATAAATGAACTAATTAAGAACATAGATTACTTTTAATTGGTATAATACTCGTAAAAATTATATATATAATTATAAAATATATACTAATGCTAAAAATAATTTTTGTAACTTTTGAAAAAATTTTGGAAATTTAATAGAGATATCCACAACCTATTCGTCGATTTCCAGCAGGCATACGATAGTATTATCAGAATACGTCTGTGGGAGACAATGGAGGAATATGGAATTCCTGGCAAACTGATCCGGCTTATAAGAGTTTGCGTGGAAGGTTCCCGAAGTTACGTTAGGGTTGAAAATTATAATGGCGAGATGTTCTCAATAAACAGTGGATGGCTGGAAAGCAGGGTGATGCGATGTTACCGCTGCTGTTTGACATTGCGCTTGAGAAAGTTGTGAGAGCCACTAATATACAGGTGCAAATGTTTGGACCTAGAAGGCCAAATCTATTCCTTGCATATGCTGATTTCTTTGTTCGTGGCTCTCCTTACGATCGGAAGTGTTTGCATCCGGGAGTTGCACTGGCATAACCTACAAATTATCTTCAACTTAGCCTGAGTTTAATATTTTCTTGTTACCACTACCTTACGTTATAGTGCATTGCCGTCTTTCTACTGTGTAACCTTTCCGTAGCCCATACCTGTGTCTGTATTTAATTTAGTCACTCTAAGGGGCTCTGGAGTGTGAAGCGTGTGTTCATTGTGTCTTTCCTTACCTTGTCGCTCTTTTTGTCTTTGCTTTGCAATTGTTATGCCGGCTGACAGAGTTTGCAGGTGCAAGTCAGCCGTGGCTGCCAATTCCGGTGTTTCCTGTAGCAAATGTGGTGTACCTTACCATCCCAGTTGTGCTGCAAAGTATAGAAAGTGTTGTGATATACCTCTCGGCGATTCTGATGACTCTGACCTACCAAAGATTTATATAGACCAGCTTAACCTGTACCGGGAGCTTATCGGTGAGTTGCGGACATCTAACACTCTTCTAAATGATAAGGTTGCCCTTCTTAATATGTACTTAAAGTCGAAGGAGGTCAAACTTGAGCATATTTGCGATCAGACATCTCAAACCGTTAATTGTTTCACCTCTGAGCGTTGTGAGGAGGGACGTGGAGCCCTGATCATTTCACCGCCTCCTGGCAGCTCTTCGCAGATGCCTGTCCCGCTCGATCAGGTTAATATATCTCAGGTTAATACATCTCTCCTAACTATTGACAATTTTCCACCGCAAAACTTCGCGAGCGTAGTCTCGTGCGCTGCTCCGAATAGTTTTCTGCCCGATGCAAGCTCAATCGTACCTTCTTCACAACCGTTACAGACTGTTTCACGTCGTTCAGACGGACATGGCCTAGGCTTAGTTCCTCCTTCTGTTTCTCATTCCATAAAAAAAAGGTCTTCTAATAGTGGTGGAAACCGCAAATCCCGTGGAGCGGTCTACGGTTCAAATCTCTCTGACACCTCGCTAATTCCTTATGACCATCCTGTTAAAATACATATTTCCAAGCTGAGTCTCAGTACTACTCCGGCACAGGTTGCTGGGTTCATTTCTTCCAATCTATCTTCTGAGTTATCTACAAACTTCAAACTTGAATGTACTGAACTTAAGGTTATGTCTGGTAGCTATAAGGGATACGCAGTCTCCGTTCCCTCTTCTGTGGTTGCTAGACTACTTAAGCCCGAATTCTGTCCTTCTCGCGTAGCTGTTAAGCAATTTAGATATTCGTGCAATTCAGTAAATACTAATGAGAATGTAAATTTTCTCAACAGTGGAGCCAATCGGATTGCTCCATAACGTCATCTTCAAGACTTTCTTTGCTCTCCACTCCCGAGTCCTCCCTTTGCTCGCTGCACTGCCACCTCTGTTTTTCATCATGATTCTCCGGATAGTCTTGGCCGCACCCCCGCCCCACGAAAGATATTTCCCCCATTTAACGGCATATATTATCAAAATGTGCGGGGACTGCGTACTAAGACTCTTCAACTGTTGAATGACGTGTGCTCGCACAGAACCTTAACATAATTTGTCTTAGTGAGATCTGACTTTCTTCCGACATTGCGGACTCTGAGGTGATTCCAACATGGAAATATGCCATCTTTCGTTGTGACCGTGCTTTTGAACTTACTGGTGTTAGCAGGGGGGTGGTGTATTGATTGCTGTACGTTCTTCTCTTAATCCCATTCCTATCGATCTAACATCTCTCCACCAGAACGTACCTGCAGTAGACGTCGTGGGCGTATCTGTGAACTTAAATAAGCAGCAGAAAACAAGTATATTTGTTATCTATCTGCCGCCAGGGGTACTTCGTCAGAAGACTATGACATGTTTTTTGAACTACTTGCTACGGCTGCCTTTTCTTCAGTGGGTGACTTACTGGTTCTAGGTGACTTTAACGCACCCCTATTCAATGCAGATACTGACGACTCCAGAAGTGTCGCAAAAAAAGAGACGTGATCGACTGTCCGTTCTTGTTGGTTGGGATCAACTTTCACATACCTAGAGGTTGCTCTTCTACCTCTTCTACCTCTTCTACCTCTACCTCTTCTACTGTCAGATCTGCAGGACGAACTATCTTGTTCTGTCTCCCATCTCCATCTGCTGCCGCAACTTTAACATCGCCGACGTTGCCGACCTCTTCCATTCCCTTAGGCTCGTGCCTAAGGGAAATCGCGGCGCTTTGTCACCAGCGCGACACCTGATTTGCCTATACGTTTTTTTCCTTTGTAACATAATAATATGATTAGGCTTGCCTTTTTTTTATATAATAATATGTACTAGGGGAGAGTGTTCCACAGTGAAACATGTTCCACAGTGAAACATCCTGGTTTAAAAGAAAACTAGTGAACATACAACTACTGCCTTTTCGTGAATAATAGTTGACTAACATTCTCACATTTTAAATTAAAGAACGCCAACTTACCACCCACAGTTTAGTCGGTGCAACAGGTCAGTTAATAAAACGAAGCAAAAGTTAATATATGCATATGCTTTGACAACGTATTTTAAGTTTAAACAGACATTTTTTTTATTTCATTATTATTGTGGCAGAAAGCCCTGGTCTTGAATAATGTAAGCAGCCTTTTAAATGTCTTTAATATTTTTTGTTTAGTTGCTACGAATTTTTTCTCTAAGGTTATAACATGGGTCACAGTGAAACAGTCGTGTTTCACTGTGGACCGGCATGTTTCATCCTGCCAAAACCAAATAAGCACGGAAAAACAAAGCGGCAGGTAGATTTGCTTTCATTTGAAATCCTGTTTAACAACATTGAAGTGCGTTAAATGATCTTACCTATATTTATATTTTATTAATTATTAATTATATGTATTTTTTATAATCCCTATGATATATTTTATGTGAATTGTTTGCTTTTGTTCTTTTTTGTTTATTTTAAATTTAAAGTTCCTTGAATAAACAATTAATAACGAATTTGGCTACTTTTTAAATGTTGTTTCATAGTACCCCACTAGTGTTCCACAGTGAAACAAAAATCTTTGTTTAAAAAAAAATTAATATTAAATAAAATGTAGTATTTTCTTTAATTTTTTCATAACCTAATTGAAGTTTAATGTATACTTGTCCGATTTATTGACTCAAACCTCATTTTTCAAGACATTCCTATTTTTTGCAAATGAAAATTAAAAAAGTGTTTCACTGTGGAACACTCTTCCCTATATATATTTTTCATATACACACTCCATATGATTAGTTTACAGCTGTTTGGTGTGTGTCTAAACCATTAAATAAATAAATATTGATGTGGTAGGAAGAAGTATAGTCGATGTAAAGGAGAATTTTATGCGCATGGCGGAAGAAGCCAAAAAATGGGACTCCGTATAATTGAAAGAAAAACAATGTACATGCACGTTGCTAGAAATAGTACGCAAGACCAAATATGGCAAAACATAACGATGATGGACGAGTGCAACTTCGAACATGTCCAATGTTTTAAATATCTTGGTGCGGTGATTACATCTTGTAATAATATACGTGAGGAAATAAAACAAAGAATAAGCCAAAGTTACAGATGCTGTTTTGCGCTGCAACACATATTTAAATCTAAATTAATTACAAGACTATCAAAACTAAAAATCTACAAAACCATCATAAGACCAGTAGTAACCCACGCAGGCGAAGCATGGACGTTGACTGTGCAGGATACGCTGATGTTGAGGAGCTGCAAAGAAAGGTGCTACTGAAAATCTATGGACCACTGAAAGACCCAGAAACAGATCAATGGAGAATAAGAACAAACGCCGAATTGTGTTACACCCATTGGAATTGGATATAACCCACAATGGGTTAACTGTTCGTTAAAAAAATTTTTTTTCACTTTCGCCTAAAACTAGTATTTGTGTTATTATAAATTTTTTTATTATTATTAAAAGCTTTATATTAACTTACCCGGGTATATATATAGGAGGTAAAAATCTTTCGGCTGCTTTTTAATTCACTTCTAGTCATCCAAACAAGCTGAAATTTGAAACACCGACTTGTATCTCGAGACATTTTAATCTATCAAATTTTGAAACCGATCTGATCATCCACCGCATAATTATCACATTTTCTATACAAATTTTGACACAAATCTATCTGCCGCGAAATCAAGTAAGCATGTGTCAAAATTAATTGACTTAGTTCAAGTGTCAAGTTAATGTCAGATATATCTTTAATATTTCGGCGCTGAGTTTCACGAGTTAATAATTTTAATTAATGATTGTAATAAAACTTAAAAACCACAAAATAAAAATAAAGTAAAAAACAAGTTTTATAAAAAAAGCTTTATTGAATGAAGACAAATGAAAATTCTTTCTTCTATGTGTGCTCTTGCTTGGAACCGAATAGAGTATAAGTTTCTTGTAACATAATTTTCTTTTCAAACTTTAAAGCTTTGGTGGTGCCTTTCATAGACTTTTCTATAAGGAAGAAAAACGTATACTTAGTAGATATCAACTTCGGCGAAAGTTATCGTATAATATGTGAAGCACCACCAAAGCTTTAAAGTTTGAAAAGAAAATTATGTTACAAGAAACTTATACTCTATTCGGTTCCAAGCAAGAGCACACATAGAAGAAAGAATTTTCATTTGTCTTCATTCAATAAAGCTTTTTTTATAAAACTTGTTTTTTACTTTATTTTTATTTAATATCATGAATTTATTATAGATCATCGTTTCCAAGTGGTCAAATGGCGTACTCGATATATTGCATGCTATACCTTATTGTAAGTATATCGTACAACATTTTTATAATTTGTGAAACTGTCTATTTTAGTTCTAAAAGGTATGTAAGTAATACCATTTTTGTTATTATAATAATTATGATTACTATATTTTATTTTGTAATTTGTGTGTTAATTATTTAAAGATATACTTGGGAAACAAAATTTCATGGACATGGAAAGGATGTGCTCTTTTAAAGCATACTATACAGTTTGCAGCTTTTAACTCGTCGCTGTATATAGGATTTGCCAATATTACAGAATATTACCATTTTCCTTCTGATGTTGTTGCAGGATTTCTCTTAGGAAGTGTATTTGCTGTACTTACGGTAATAATATACAGCAAGTTCGTAAAGTTTTTAAACACATTCGATAATAGTATTTTACTTTTTTTCAATTTTTATCGAATTTGTTCCAAACTTTACGAGATCACTGATTATTTTCAATATCAGTAAAATAATAATATTGATTGCATTATACTTTTAGGCTGTTAATGTTGGGGGTCTTTATTTAAATCCTAAACAATCAATAAATACTGAATACGAAGAAATTCCCTCAGGATAATATACTAGTAGTATATTGCAGATGTAATAATTAAAGTCAACATTAAAATTACAATGAGTTACTCTCTGTAACCACGTTATACCAACCTAAAAAAATAAGCTATAATTTTTTACCAACCTAAATAATATTACAAACTGTTATATTGCAAAGGAAATTATATAATAGGAGTATTAAACAAAATTTTAAGTGTAAAAGTGAAGAATACATAAGAAGTAGTAATGTAACATGATAAAAATTTAAACTTAACTAAAACTTTAGAAATGCAACTTAAGACTTAATTTTCGATCTTATTTTCAATCGTACTCTGTCAAAAGTCTTTCAGTGCTTTCAAAATCTTTATTTAGCAAAATTATTTTTTAAAAATTCTAATACAAGTTCTATAAAATTTAATCTACAATTATATGTATACTAGGTACTATTTTTTATTATTATTTCCACACCTTTATTTGGAATTATTTTTTAAATTAATTTCTATTAATAAAATGAGATCTCTGCTTGGGTTAGGACATTTCGCCGTCGCTGTTTCGCCGTGGCCATTTCGCCGTGGCCGTTTCGCCGTGGCCGTTTCGCCGTCGCCGTTTCGCCGTCGCCGTTTCGCCGTCGCCCATTTCGCCGTGGCCGTTTCGCCGTCGCCCATTTCGCCGTCGACGTTTAGACGTTTTTTTACTTTAATCTATAATTCAAAAGTTATAAAAAAAATTTGACTGTAAAAATTAATATTTTCTGAGCTATCGACGGTTTGATTAAAAAAAAGAAATCCTTAAATATTTTTCTTAGAAAAGTGTGACACCCTGTATAAATATATATTAAGACCAATTGAAGACATTTAAATTTTTTATTTTTTTAAAATTTTATAACTATATTTATGTCGTTGATAAAGGATAGGATTATCCGAAACCGGTCCTAAATAAAACAAGGTGGAACTCGCTTTTGCGACAGTTCTTAGGCTTCTATACATCTACTTTTTCGGTAGGTTAAATTTTTTGGGTTTTATTTAATTCCAATTTTTAATGCCTTAATCTTTTAATTAGGTAGATTTTTTTACTATATAAGGAAAACGCTAACGTCTGAAATTGTAATATTTTTTTTTTTAATTTCGACCATTATAGGTAAATATTTGCAATTTACAAACCACAAATAAAACACAATCCATAATGAAATATTTATAAAACACGTAAAATACCTACTCTAAAAATACAAAATAAGAATATCGGATTAAAAAATATATATGTAGATAATCTGAATAATTAATACCAATCTAAAAATATTCTATATAAAAGTAAAATTGTTTTAAGAACGTGCGTTGAATTATTATTTTGAATTATGCGGACAGACGGACGGACAGACGGACACGGAGCTAGATCATAAGGCTTCTTCCTATACGTTCTATAGAAGCCTAAAATATAATTGAGAAAAGTGTATAATTATTTAATAACCCTGTATATAAGCTATAGAATCAATCAATTAAATTATTGATTGGGAATGTTAAAGTTGGTAACAAAATAATAGAACAGTACGGTAGTATATAAAAGAAAAGCGGGAAGTAACTAATTTTGAATAATTATTTAAACCCGACAATTCAATTAAAATAAAGATCAAGATCAAATTATGGCGAATACTATCCTTAGCACTAGAGGTAAAGAAAAATTTTCGCATGATGGCTACGTATACGTGTTTGATGTGACATCAAAAAGCGATGAATCAGTTAAATTTTGGCGTTGCGAGGAACGTGGTCGATGTAAAGCCAGAATTCATACACGAGGAGAAGAAGTAATTAAAACTATAAATATTCACTCTCATGATGCCTCGGCCGCAAGAATAGAAGTTGGAATAGCAGTAACTAATATTAAGAAGCGAGCTGCGGAAACAATGGAACAAACCAGTCAAGTTATAAATGCATGTACCGCAAATATCACTCAAGCTTCGCAAGCTTCGTTGCCCGGTGGTAGTGCTTTAAAAAACAAGGTGGAACTCGCTTTTGCGACAGTTCTTAGGCTTCTATACATCTACTTTTTCGGTAGGTTAAATTTTTTGGGTTTTATTTAATTCCAATTTTTAATGCCTTAATCTTTTAATTAGGTAGATTTTTTTACTATATAAGGAAAACGCTAACGTCTGAAATTGTAATATATTTTTTTTTAATTTCGACCATTATAGGTAAATATTTGCAATTTACAAACCACAAATAAAACACAATCCATAATGAAATATTTATAAAACACGTAAAATACCTACTCTAAAAATACAAAATAAGAATATCGGATTAAAAAATATATATGTAGATAATCTGAATAATTAATACCAATCTAAAAATATTCTATATAAAAGTAAAATTGTTTTAAGAACGTGCGTTGAATTATTATTTTGAATTATGCGGACGGACAGACGGACACGGAGCTAGATCATAAGGCTTCTTCCTATACGTTGTATAGAAGCCTAAAATGGTTCGACGACAACGAAATGGAATAAACAAGGCACCTCCAAATCCTGTAAGTATTGACGAATTGGTTATACCGGATGAGTATAAAACATACGAAACCCAGCCAGGAATATCTGAAAAGTTTTTACTCCATGAAGAAAGAAAAGATATTTTAATTTTTGGTCGAGAAAACTGGCTTCCACTGCTGCTATCAAATACATGGTTCGTAGATGGTACGTTTAAAATAGCGCCCTTATTGTACGCTCAAGTTTTTGTTATAATGACAAAAAATCACAACGGTGTCCATCCTGTGCTATATGCATTGCTTCCAAATAAGCAAAAAACAACATATCTCCGCTTATTCGAAATCATTAAAAACTTGCAACCAAATGCGAATCCAAACATTGTAAATTGTGATTACGAACAAGCTGCGTTCTTGGCAATTCAGGAGTGCTTTCCTAATGTTTCAATCAAAGGCTGCTTTTTCCACCTTGCTCAAAACATGAGAAGAAAGCTTTCCGAGTTAGGGTTAATAGGTACTTATAATGAAGATTCTGAATTTGCCCTCAAGGCAAAGATGGTAATTGCTTTAGCGTTTGTACCAAGGCAAAATATTGATGAAGCTATTGATGCGCTTGCCGCTATTTTGGGTCCACCATTGCAGCGTCTGTTAGAATGGTTTGAAGACTTTTACGTTGGAAGACCAAACCGAAGAGGAAATGGTCGGCGGGATCCGATATTCAAATTTGAAATGTGGAATTTGCGTGAGAAAACATTGAATGGCGAAGAACGTACGAATAACCACGCCGAAGCAGCCCATCGAAGACTACAAACTGAATTAGGCGTTGAGCATCCTACATTATGGAGATTTATCGACGGTCTTCGATCAGCTCAAAAAAGCCGCGATATTTATTACGAACAGCTTGTAGCTGGAGTAGAACCTCCTAAAAAATTAAAAAAATACAGGGACGCGGATGATAGAATATTGCGTATAGTTAACCGTTTTAACGAATACGATGACTTAGCGGAATACCTCCGTGGTATTGCTCACAATTTCCAAATGGGGCAATAAGTACTTCTTTTTTTAGGTTATATATTTTTTTATTTAATTTGTATTCTTATTTAATTTTTTCTTTAAATTTAATTTTACATGTAATATAATAGAACTTTAATTGTAACTTTTGATTTTGATAATTTCGACGGCGAAATGGGCGACGGCGAAACGGCGACGGCGAAATGGGCGACGGCGAAACGGCCACGGCGAAACGGCCACGGCGAAATGGCCACGGCGAAACGGCCACGGCGAAACGTCCCATTCCGCTCTGCTTACCTTCAAAATTATATTGACGTTCACTCTAACGATTGCCAAACTTTCTGAGTTTTTAGGAACAATGTTTTGATTACTTTTCAAATCTTTCGTTCATAAATTTTATAACATTAAATTTTTTGTCCAATATAATAAATAATGTGTAAAACATTAAGGTCTTCCAGTTTGACTTGCGAAGAAAATTTATAGCACAAACTTCTTACGTTGCTATTTATAATTTATTAAGAATTTAAACATTATTTTTACATAAAAGTAGTACATAAGTTATAAAATAAGCTTTAATTGTGTAACGTAATAAATAATAAATTATAAAATTTTTATGATTTATGTAATAAAATTTTTAATGTATTAAAATTTTAAATATTATGTTCAATAAATTTTTAAAATTAAACCGAAAAAAATATAAAACCATTATTTATCAGTATATCGGCTAATTTAAAGTAATTTTTTGCAGTACTGTCTATTTGAAATTTGCAAATTGCGCGGGTGGTTACCATGAACTATAATTTAATGTTAACTGTGTCTATTAGAAAAATAGTTCTTGACTTTGTAATATTATTAACCGGTACGTATTTTACATTAAAAATAAAAAGTGTACAATCGTTTTTTTGGTTTAATTTAAACATTTACTTTAGGTTACATTGTCCCGTTGTTAATTATTTCGTATGGAAATATTGTGCAGAGGGGCTTTTTCTGCAATGACGAAAGTATTCGATATCCATATAATCCCTTACAGATAGTAAATTCTCACTATATTTTTGAGGGAGAAACTGTAATTGTGGCACTTTTGGTAAATTAATTAATTTTTTTTTATTACTTTCTCCAATGTAGCATTTTTTTAAATACTTGATACACCTTTTCATTTTGCAGATATTGGTAAGTGAATTATATTTCAGTTTTAAAATAAATGAAAAATTTAGAATCAAAAACTGCAAACTACCAATATATATATGGAAAATTTATACCTCAGAAACAGCTTTTATTTTTGGTGCGATATGTACTAGACTGTCTACTGTTTTGTGGAAATATCAAGTTGGAAAATTAAGACCCCATTTTTATGAAGCATGCTTGCCAAATATAAATTGCTCGGATCCTAAAAATTTACTTGTATATCATGTAAATTTTAATTGCACAAATCCATTTTATGACCACAGCGAGTTTGAATTTAGACAAATAAGGTAAATATTATATCAAGTAAAAAATTTTGTGTTATTACTATTAAATTTGCATTAAAATCAATTTAAATTAAAATAAATGATAAAGAAATGTACTTAATTAATATAGTGAGTTTATAGGTCATCATTTCCAAGTGGTCAAATAGCATACTCAATATATTGCATGCTATACCTTATTGTAAGTATCACATTTTATATCATTTGGTATTTTATTTTATTTGCTTTTATTTGTAAATTAGGTGAAAACGTGTATTTAGATCTAATAAAAAGTGTGTAGTTTATTTTTGTGTTATTCTGATTTCTGAAACATTCATTTTACTATTTATATTAAAATCTGCGTTTATTATCATTTAAAGATATACTTGGAAAACAATATTCCATGGACATCGAAAGGATATGCGCTGTTAAAGCATACTATACAGTTCGCAGCTTTTAATTCATCCATGTATATAGGATTTACCAATATTACTGAATATCACCATTATCCTTCGGATGTAGTTGCAGGATTTTTCTTAGGAAGTGTATTTGCTGTACTTACGGTAACAATATAGTAATATATTTTTGTTTCTTCAGCACTCCAAATGGTTTTAAAACTGTTGGTTACTCGCAAAAATACTATTTTAGATTGTGAATTTTAATCTACGCTTGCGTCCGGCAATTTCGAAACGGTTTGAACTACTGAAGAAAAAAAGCTTATAGCTTATATTGTAAAATATATAATATAATATCAATATTAATCTCATTATATTTTTAGGCGGTTTATGCTGGACGTCTTCATTTAAATCCTAAACAACTATTTAGTACCGAATACGAAGAAGTTCTGTAAACTTATTATAATATACTGTAGATGTAACTAAAATTTCTTGCCAAAATAAGAGATATATACCTACTTATAAAATTAATTTAAAAAGAAAATATATTCTATTTGATCCTCAATCTGGAGAATGCTAAGTGAAGAAAATCAGAAATCATAAAATATCTGCCTCAATACAATTATTAGAAATACTTAAATAAATTTAATAAATAATAATTAGAATAATTCAATAAATATGACAGTCTAATAATATGTACTTACTAAAATTAACTATATTAAAAGAATAAGAAATTTATTCAATATTCTAAAAAATAGAAAATATGTAGAAACTAGCTGACCCGGCAGACGTTGTCCTGCCAAAATTAGAATAAATTTGTTTGTTCATTTTAAACAGTTAGTTAAAATTAGAATGTAATTTATTGGATTGGAAATCAGTACAGAGCGGTATGATAAACAATGTTTTGAGTTTTATTTTCCGGCGCAAAAACAAACAACGAAGACGGTTTGCCAACACGCGAACAGGCAACGTACAGCTGACCGTGCGAAAAACAGGAAAATTCCAGATTAATCCCACAGACTTCCAACGATTGGCCTTGCGATTTATTGATTGTCATCGCAAAAGCCAATCGAACGGGGAACTGAATCCGCTTAAATTGGAATGGAAGATCCGTTGGAATAATCGGAATTCGTGGGATAAGGACTTCCTCTCCTTTGAATTTGCCCTTGATTATCGTCGCTTGAATAAGATTGTTCATCAGTTTCTTGACGGATAATCGCGTACCGTTGCACAATTTCGGATGATTCAGATTCCGCAACATGATTATAATCGATCCCACCTTCAGTTGTAAATTATGCGGCGGAGTTCCTGGCACATCAAGCGAGTTCAAAAATTCCGTCGGATAGTTGGTCGCTTCGTCTTCGTCAGTGACACTGTCAAGGGATTTGTACGAACGTAGTTCTCCAGCGATTTGACTTTGAATCGTGAAATTCAAGCTATCGACGTCCTTATTCTTCGCTGCTAGTATTGCCCGTTCACTAACCCAATCAAGATTTCTGTAATTTTGTGCAATACCGGGAAAAACTTTGGTGATGAGTTCCTCCTTCGACGATGTGAACCCGCAAAAATTTTCCAGGAACGATATCAATCCAGTCGAAACATCTACAGGAAGTTGGCCATTGCCAAGCGCCAGCAGTTGTCTTGAGAATTCAGCAGCCGATGGGTCGTTCTGCAGCGCGACTCTCATGTTCGTGGTCAATTGCAACTTTTTGACATGCCGCCACAAAGACGACGATTTCAGGCATGCATTAAGTTCATCTGCAGCAGTAGATTTCGGGATGACGGGAAGCGTTTGACGAAAATCTCCTGAGAGCAATATCATAGCCCCACCAAATCGTCTTGAATCGCCTCGTAGATCCTTCATTGTTCAGTCAACTGCCTCCAAAGCTCGTTTATGTGCCATCGTGCATTCATCCCAAATTCCACTTCCCTTTTTCGCTTTCGAATGCGCTGCGCCGAGACTTTTTTTTTCGCAACCTTCAGATTAAGACGGCAATTGTCCTCGTTTAGTAGCTCTGCCAAACATTGTGCGGTGATATTGGCGTAATCTGATTTGACTTGCCAATCTTCATACTTGGCAAATGATATAGCCTTTGCTAAAGCATCTTGTATGACCTTTTGAAATTGTGACATAACTCTTATTTTATCTTCTAATTCGTTAAATAAAAAACTTACGGAATGGCCGCAGTCTAATTGGATAACCTCACTTTTTACAACGCAAAGTTATTCTTTGAGACGATCAATGAACTTTTTTATATACATTTTTCGGAATCGGAATCGTAAATTGACATTATGGAATACCGGGCTGAGCCCACACTTCCTTAAAATGACCGGCGAATAGCGCCTAGATGTAGCATCGGGTTGAGGGATTTGCACACAACCGTCCGCCGGGGATCTGCCGACTTTAGATACGATTAGAGCCGCATCAAGACTGTCGACAGATTGCAGATGTGATGGGGGTACGTGATCCCCATCGCGAAGGTCGCTGACAATGCGAATCGTGGCTTGCGGAATGGGTCCAAAAACATGGCGGGACCCAGCGGCAGAAGAATTTAATTTGCCTAAGAAGATGAAAAAACTCGTCGTAACTCGTCGTTTGTCTTCGGAGGCGCGAGGCTGGTAAGGGCGAGGCGAGGTCCAGTCCGTTGTCGAAGGAGAATCAATCGCTCCGAGAATATACATTTTTACAGACACATGGGTTTATCTTTACCCCTGGCGATAACTCTGCTAGGTACATAGATAGAGTAGCGCCATCTATCCGTTATTAAATAAATTAGGTAGTGTTCACATCTACCTACCTTAATACATGTTCCCTAAGTTAATACCTGGTACCTAATACCTACCTACCTAATTTAACCCTAAGATAAACCCTTTGTTCTCGGTAATGTTAAATTTTTTTTTCGCGAATTTCGAACTTTTTTTTTCATAAAAACCTTGTCAGCGATATAGACAATAACTCTTCAAAAAATCAGCCAAATCGGCCGAGCCGTTCTCAATTGATGAGGTAACGAAGATTTACCCTCCATTTTTATATATATAGATATATTTTTGAATGATTTTAAATATTTTACTCTATCTATTTTAAAGTAAATTAATAACAAACAAATTGGCAGTTGAATTTTATTATAAATTTTAACTTTTTCGGTTGTGTGGAACGAACGGACATTGGACCAGACTTCGTTTATAGTTTATAGTGTAAACTTTTTAAAAATTAGTTTTCTTTGTCACACTTACATAAAATAACTATTAGAAAAAAAACAAGAAATAAAACAAAATTCGGGGATTTTGTTTTTTACGATGCGGCATACACGAGTTAAGTGGTTATGGCTATATAGAAGCCGAGAAACTACAACCGAGCTTTAAGAGAGCTTTTTTTAATCATTAAGCTTTTTAAATTTAACCGAAAATGGTATCTACAAAACGATATGTTCTAATACCGCATTTAAACGTTTCAATTTTATTACAATTGTCAAGTTAACTCTTTTAAGTATTATCACAAGGGCAAACATCTGGTATTTGTTCTTACACTTTTTTCCAAATCCGTTTTAAGTTTTCTTGACAGATAAAACTTTCAAATTGTTTAACCAGATCAATTAGTATGTACTGCTCCTTAAGTGCAAAGTGTTGATAGATAAAAAACTTTCTAACATTTTATTTAAAAAAATCGTAATATTAATCAAGCGATAAAACCATAACAATTTGATAAACTTCAACCATTAATAATTTTTAGTGCCCTCTTCACTATATCTTTCTAGCTTTAAGAGTAAAGGTATTTTTAAACCTTTATCTGCTTCAATATACCTAATTCTTTCATCAATCCTGCTTAGTTTCGCTTTCGATTGTCGTCAGTTTTTAATCTGTGTGAATTTAAATTTAAACGCATTATTCCCAAATCCGATTAAAAAATTTGTCAAAGTTGATGTTGCCTAAAAATTCTTTCAGAAATCCTTGCTCTTCATCAGGCTTACTACCTGCTGGAATAAAATACTCTTTAATTTTTAATAATAATTGAGATAACTTACTATCTTTTCGGATATTTCTTTAAACTTGATTATTAAAATATTTTGTTTTAATATAATTATGCATTACATATTTACATCATAATATGTATAACACATTGTAATATGTCAAGAACGTATCCAGTACTTTTTATAATATGTAATTCATTTACGGTTGTAAAATCTTTTATAGAAGCCACATGGGGTGAGTTAAATAGACACTTTGGAGTAGTCTTCTCGTCAAGAGTTTCAGTTACAAATTGATACCTATTAAGTTGTAGGTTGCGCGTTTTTATAATCCAGTATTTATAATATACTTGCTTGGGAAATATAACTAATTTCTTGCACTGAAACAGTTATTTACACTTGAAATTGAGGGATTCCTAAGCTCAACATTCACGTACCCTTGTTTAAACCAGTGGTAGTTAAAAAAATGCTAATATACCTTTGGAACTTTGGTCTCACATTAAAGTTACCTTCCCGCGAGTTACGTATCACCATTAGACCAATCAGAAATCGATGTAAAAACTTAACAGACAAAAATATAATTAAGTAATTATGTTACAACATATTATATTAATATAATATATTATGTTATTTGTATTGTAAGTATATTAACTTAAAATACAATAATAGCACTGGCCAGTACTTTTTACAAAGTATGATACCACCTTATCTAATGTTGCTAGTAATTATAATTTATTAGATATATATTTTAATTTATACAAATCTCAAAGTTGTGACTATTAGACCATTTGAAATTTTACAACGCCAAGTCGCGAATCACGTGAACGCAATAACAGACGCGCAATGCGCAGTCATTTATCATCATTCCAGTTAATGATTATTTTTTATTTATATTGAAAACGCATCATATCAGTTTCAAGTTAATGGAACAATATTTAAAAAAACCATTTAAGAAAGTATGTATCATTGAATTAAGGGCACTTAAAATATTTGAGATTAAATAATTGAGACACAAACTTCCAAGTACGTAACGGACTACTTGGTGTGCTAGTTGTTACGGTGGTGGGGTAAATTCGGCGGTTCGGCTTTACGTACAGGTGCGAGCTACTAACAGAGAGCAGTTCACCATTCAGTGTTTACTATAGTCGATTTTGTGTATTAAGTGGGCGCCACGATTTTTATTACCGGTACATATACAGGTGTTTTAAACGTCTATGTGTGTGTTGAGGTTTACATTTGATCCAAAAGATGTATAAGGTGGTTCTCAGTCAACTACAGGCTTAATCGAAACTGAAATTAATTCTAATGGAAAACGAAGCTAGGCGAATTATCCCAATACAAAAGGTCATTTACGATGTTTTACTATTGATGTGTGGTAAGTGACATAATTTAGTATCATGTAGGTTATATTTATATAGTAGTATTATAATATGAAATTGATTATGTTCAAAATAGTTTTCTGTTGCGTGCACGTATATATCGATCTGATCTATTTAACAAGTGCAAATTTTTTTAACACTGAATATTTTATATTTATCTGTCTTATTTAATATATCGATTAATGTTTCAGTGGGTTTCCCTATTTTATTTCTATTCTTATGGGGCCAGCCCTATCGTAGGGGGTTTTTCTGCGATGACGACAGTATACGACACCCTTTTCATCCCTCGACGATTCCAAGCTATTTTCTTTATATTTTCGGACTTGGGATGACTATTACTGTGGTACGTTGTATTATGTAATTTAATATAGTAATCTTATTTTAATTTGTTTCATACTAAATAGGTATATTAATTGTATTGTGGAATTTTGATTACATTTTTAACACCCCCACAGTCCAACTTCCGCAATGTGATTATCGTAGCACATAATTTTTTTAACTATTATTTACACAAAGGTGATATAATATAATTTGTTTAGCAGAGATAATTTTTATTGGCACATGTGATAAAAAATAATGTTATCTTTATTTTAGTTTTAATTAGTTGCCTAATTTGAAGCGAATGAAATTTTAAAATATTAAATAAGTATATTCAAAGTCAGGGTACTAAAAAAAATAAACAACGATTTTCACAAAACAATTGATTTATGTTTATCTGAGGGATATCAATTATATATTATTATGGGTTCACCCTTCCATTGGGGAGAATATTAAATTTTCTATAAAATTATTAAACAATCAAAATGCAGAATTTAATAATCTGCTATTAAATTCTTATTGGGCTGAGTATTTCAACTCAAATACAAAAAATATACTATACCTACATATTACATATGCTAAAGAACTAATTACAATATTATATTGGTCAATAAGTCATCGTTGATGCATGTTCACTTAATAACAATTGAAATAAAGTGATTTACATAATATTGCAATATAAAATTTAATTTAAAAATGCCAAGTTGCCAATTTAATGTCAAAAAATTTGGCAATTGCGCAAAATTATAAAAATAATATACTTAATAGTCAATATTGGATGTACGTACATACATACATTATTATACAATACACATAGAGACATAGATAATTCTATTTCATTATAATATTTAAAAAAATTGTTAAAAAAAGTAAAAGTGTCACATATTGTCAAGAACTACTATAAATATAATTTACTTTCATTGGGATTTTCTAAACCGTCATAATTTAGGAAGAAAGTATTTAAGAATTGCTTATGTAATATTAAGAATATATTACTTCTTTGGTATAAGAACCTGCACCACAGCAGTGTCTGATTATAGTTTACTACTTTATAGGAGGAAAAAAATCTGATTAAAAAGTGCAGAAACACTCTGTATTATATACAATACAATACTCATAGCCCATTGAAAAAAAAAGTTTTATGGTTCTGAAATTATACAGATTAAAAGATATTGTTATCTAAAATTTAGCTATAACTACACAATTCGTTCATTTCGAGGAATTGCTATTTAAAAATTTTGTTTATCAGTCGTACCTACTTTTAAAACTAATTAAACACACCTGGTTATGTTCTGAAGTATAACTGACATCATATTAGCAAGTATCTATACTTGACATTGTGACAATACAATGTGAATCCAAGTTAGTGTTCGATTCGATCCGTTATTCGGCGAATATTTGCCATTCGACACATCCATCTAGTGGGAGCCTTCACTAGTGAAAATTTGTGTCTCCCGAATTTCGTCAGTATTTTTCTTTTTTTCAGACACCAAACATTTGCTAACGTTAGTCATAAATTATTAAGATAAGCATTTTTTTATTACAGTTGCTTAACTTTAATAATTTTATATCAGGATTGATCTTGTTTCTTGTTTTGAATCTTCTCATGTTTCAAAAAATATTGCTTTTCCGTATATTTACCGATCCGTGGGTGAGCCTTCACGAAGCGAATGTCCGGTATTCGGAACACATTCATTCTTTCCCATCAGTTTTCGTTTTTTTACGCAGATCAAAGGAAGCGAACGTTGACTTTAATTTTTTTATTTTATTTCTATCGTAATCCTAGAATTTTGTGACTTTTCTTTAAAATTTTAAACTGGAAGGTTTTGTATGCGGACTAATTTGTTTCTAAAGGTACACAATGCGGGACCTACTGATTAACGTAAAATTCTAATGACGCAACGGCACGAATGATTTGGACTAACCGGCTTAACTCACGATAATGAGGTTCATCGTTGGTCACTCTTGCTTCTACCCTAAACTATATTAGGCAATAAGTACAAATATATGTATATTTTTCTCCTAACCTAACCTAACCTAATTATGTATAGTAAATGAACCAGTATAAGATACCACTTCCAAAGACTTCAGTTCGAGCATACCCTGACAAAGTGTATTATATTTTATCTTTCTAAGCATAACTTTATTTTCGTGAATAATTTATTATTATCATTGTTTTCTTGCGAAAACAAATATGTGGCGTGGAATCAAGAAAGGAGGTTAACGACCAAAGACAGATTTTATTTTTTTAATAAATCAAATTGTCAAAAGATAATCTTATAGAGATAAACGTCGTGTCATTGCACAGTTCTGAAATTGGTGTCATTGAAGTATGTAGTATGAGCACCGAAAATCTCTAAGCATGTAATCTACATATTAATTGTAAAGATTTGCATCAAACGGCATTCGATTCAGTATAACTTTCATATTAAAAACACCACTGGAAGCCAAATTTTGATTTTTGTTTGGAAAACTTTCTTTTTTGTTTCCATTTTATCACTGTTTGGATGTGATATGAATTGGTGATTTTATTCCATATCAAGACAATAATTATTTAAGGCGTGTTAAATGTTGCATTTGGTTGTATGACGTTAAATTGTCGGCTAATACTTGAACACTATGAAGTGGCTGCATTAAATTTGTGGCTTTTGATTAATTTGTAGAAGTGAGACTATAAATTACCTCGAAATACCTTTGTGTTTATTTCTATGTACCTACCTGCATAATATGTATGCATATGTTCAGCATTAATCTTAGTGTACTATGACAAATGGCCAAATATGTTTAAAATTTATTAAATTACGTAAAATGTATCTGTATGTACATACTAGTGTTATAAGGATAATTATTATTAAACCACCAATTACAAAATCAGTTCGAGTTTATTTAGTATGTATTTTAAAGTTTACTCTCTAAACATGAATCAGTGATTTTTCACTAATTACAAGTGCATATTCACTTTTTTTTATTAGTGAATATGAGAACGCACTGATTTGATAAGTGATTATAAAATTCACTATTTAATTTCAAATTTCACTAATTTGTTGTGAAAACCAATAATCATAAGTGAATACAGCTTCACTTACGCAATTAGTGAATTTTTCACTGATTCATGTTTAGAGAGTATATAATCGAAAGTGTAATCTTCAATTTTGTAAAAAATGTATAAAAAAGGATATCTTTTGAATAATTAACCCATTAAATTATCACTATTCGTATGAGTACAGAATAACACGTAAAAGTAAATCAATGGAAAGGAATAGGTTAAGTAATGTAAAAATAAAATCAATTGATATATTTCGATTAAAAGGATAAAATTAAATTAATAGTTGAAAGTTTGCAACAATGAAAGAAAATTAACTAAAATGGAACTAAAGAACTGATTATTATTAATTATTTATCAAAATTAATTGATTGAAATTATTAAAACAAAATTGAAAATGAATAATTTACATAAATTTATCAGCAACTTATCTTTGCATAACATAGCAATACATATTGATAAACGCCATATTATTAAAAAGTAATTAAAAGCTTACATATGTCAATATCAAAGTACTGATACCTATTTTCAAGATACAAAAGATCATTTCTACACCAACAGTGAGAAATGTGCTCCTTTTCCGGCCCTAATTACCCTGGAATGATAATTTCATGCCTTTTTTAAAAAAGCAAAATTAAACATATTAAATATAAGCTCACATCCACACCACTCTATTTTTTCTTACGCTGCCATGGCAATTATATAGACAAATAAATTTAGACCGTAACTTTACACATCAGAGAGCATGCAATTTTTATTAGTTTTTTTGAAATTCAAAAAATATTATAAAAACCTTAGAAAAAATCTATGATATATCGTTGAAAAATTTACTTACAATTTATAAAAAGATTTATAATGGGTTGGGTTTTCTGGATTTGCTCGTTAAATGGTTTAATAGTGCATTTCCTCATTTGAAAACTTCAAATCATTCCATTGTCACAAAAGGCAAACAACATCATTATTTATACCGTTATCATTTCTATTATTGTTGAAAGGAAAATTTAAAAACCTCAATTTGGTACAACACTTTTTATACAGGGTGTTGAAAAACTGTGGCGCCAAATTTTAGTTATATTAACTTGCCAAAATATATAAAAAAAACCATATTCACTCAAAAATTATTTATATTTTTACATGGACATTAGATATCCGTTATTAGTAGTTGGTTAATATTATAAATTAGTTAGACTCACTAGACAGATGTACTGAAGAATGTGCGTGACTACCTCCATATCAGTAGGTAGTTATAGCCTAGAATTTCACCCCAATCCTTTGAGTGATCGTAATAACTCCACATTAGTTGACACCTTGTCTGAATAATTAGTAAAAATAACAGAAAACATTAACCATATTATGTTCAATTTTCCCAATTTTTGATAGATTTTTAAATTGGTTGACGATGACGTAACTTCACTCAATTGTTATGTGTTGGTGTAGCTACCAAATTAGTTGTTGTTGAAAGAATATTAATATGTCGGACCACACAGTCAGGAAGATTGGCTTTCCCCAGTTTACGAACGTTAGAATATTATAAAATTTAGCCTAACTTACATGGACATAAAACCATTCATTCGTCTCATATATAATCTCTATATAAAAATAAGAAATTATTCTATCAGATTTATTTATGTAACCACTTATTTAACTGATAATTGAATCTTTTGGTGATAATTAAATCTTTAAATTAAAGATAATTAATTAAAAAAATAATTCTACTGTAGTTTAGTAATTTAGTTCAAAACCAAAATTGGTTCAATATTTTTAAAACCTTACAAAGTTTAAACTAAAAACATATTATATATTTTATATATCTCCTTAAAATTTAACTTTTATTATTCTTAGATGAATATTCTGCGTTTATAATTACTTATTTCTTCAATTTTTATTTTTATATTTAGTACCAGTTTCGACAGATCCCAGTTTATTTTTTAACGTTAAATATTAAAACATGTATTATTTAAATTTAATAATATTCGAGTTATTTTCATTGTATTTTATTGTACGTGTTTATGTGCACTTGAATTTCAAATTAGCCAACCGTACATGATTAGTATACAATTTCCAAATAAATTTGTTTTGTGCTCTTTAAATAACTTGAAAACTTTCCTATAATAGAAAATATTTGACTTTCGAGGGGGAAATGTTTGAACTAGATTTTTCTATGACAATGTTTGAATGAATTCATTTCTTTAAATGAAAATTTGTTGTTGTTGCTTTTTGCAATTTATCATTTACCAGTTTAGCTGTCGACCTCAAAAATTTAAACACAACCTTAACCGCCAAATTAATGTCTGCGCCCTTATAAATAATTTGACCTCTTTTTACCCGACTCCGAAGGAGTCTATATCCTATATAACTATATCTATTTCTTTGTGCACGCTCTGTAGTCTAAACGGTTTCACGGATTTTAACATATAAAAAAATATCGAATCTAAACTTAACAATTCCTTTATAAATAAAAATTAAAAAGTGTGAAATAAACTAAATTATTAAGAAAAACCGACCGCGTTAAAAAATATCAACTGAAAAGTAAAATACAAGCTCTATAATGCTGGAAAAGGTATTACAGGCGGAGACAAGCTAATGGTTCAAGTAGTAAATACTTATATTTTTACTACAAATATGTTTAGTAATTTTCGCTCTAGATATTGTACTATTCATTGTGTATAAAAATTTTAAAATTATAAAATTTTAGAATCTTCTGATTATTATTACTATACTATTTTTACATTGAACAAGAAATTTGTATGATGCTTTTTCTCATGAGTTTTAAAAATGTTTTATCATAACTTAGTCAATAATTTCAACGTAATAGAAAACGTGACTTATCGCATTTTTCATTTTAGTAATTTTCTGTGTCTACGTGTTGTAGATTCAATTTAAAATTTAGTTAAAGGTAAATTTTTTTTGGTATAAGTTTTATAATAATAGCAGCTAATATTCCATCTTCTTAATTAAAATATAATATATTAGTTTAATTGTATATTTGTATTGCATATATTACATATACTTTTTTCGTTATATTATGTAGCTATTTATATAATATACTATTGGGATAAAAAGGGTTTATTCTTTAAATCATATTATACACGTAAGGAGAGGCTTATATGGGATATTTCCAACAATAGGCCAAATATTTCCTGTAAACGCATTCGTCTGTTGGAAATGAAACTAATTATTTTTATTATTATTATTGGTATTACATAATAATATAATATTATATTCATTATAATCAACAATATAATATAGCACCCGAAATCAGTGTATAATCAAGTGAAGAATTACAACAAATAATGAAAGTAATCCACTGTCAATTTGATGTTCTTTGTCTATTTAATGTATGATTTTCATTTGTAGATAATTCACAGAAACATAAAAATAGAATAAAATCAATATATGTATAACATTTATATACTATTTTTTGATACAATATAATTTTTTACAAAAAGTTTTCTTGGAAGAGTATAATTTTATTTTTCGAATACAAAATAGCAAATCGAAACCCACGGCGTTTTCGATCACGTGAGTGATCTAATTATATAGCAGATAAAAAAATTGTAATAATAATTACCGATAGTATGAGTAACTATATCATAAAAATCGATATTTTAATCTGCATGTAATGTACTTACTTCCCCACCCATATACACTTAAAAATTAAGCAATTTTAGCCTGAAAAGATTCAATTTTTTTATTTCAAAACTGGTTTTTCCATAAAATTAAAATATTAAATTAGCATACCAACAGAAAATAATTATAGGAGTAACTTTGTATTTTTTTTGTACCTCTACATGACTATGAAAAGGCATTTTAGCATCCCTAATTACTAAGCCGTATCTTCATGGGCGTGCTTTTATATATTATGAAAGGTATAAATTAGACATCTTCATTAATTTAATTCATTTATTTTTCCCATATATATGCTTTCAATATCAACATCAATTTTTATTTCTTTTTTTTTTCAGATGATCGTCACAGAATTTTTTACATCAAATAACAGTAGAAAGTTTACAATTTTGAATTACCAATTACCATTATGGGTATGGAATACGTACTGTGTTATAGGTGTATTTCTTTTTGGTGCAGCTTGTTCGCAACTATCGACTGATATTATGAAATATACAATCGGAAGATTGAGACCACATTTTTATACCGTGTGCATACCAAATATAAATTGCACTGATCCAAATAATGTTCATGCTTATCATGAAATATTCGAATGTACCAATCCTAAATATTTACATGATAATAGAATTACTAAAGAATTTAGATTATCATTTCCTTCTGGACATTCCTCTTTTTCGATGTATTCTATGACATACTTCGCTGTAAGTAATTAACAAAATTAACCTTATGATTTATTACGTGTGCTTAAATTGTAGATATATCTTCAAGCCAGAATGACTTGGAATGGTTCGAAATTATTAAGGCACACTATTCAGTTTCTTGCCATTATATCATCAATTTATACTGGAATGACTCGAATTTCAGACTATAAGCATCATTGGAGTGACGTGCTATCTGGCTTTTTGGTTGGTGGTATAACGGCAACTTTAGTGGTAAGTGCTTATTTCTTGATCTTGATTATTGCATTTATGTTTTGATGCATGTTAAACTTGCAGTGGCTTTGTGTGTGAGTACTAATTTGTTTATTAACATTTCTCTTATTGGGCTCGAGTATATATCTACAAGGATTTTAATACACTTTTAGGCTGTCTATATTGGAAGATTAAGAAAACCTTTTATACATAAGTATTACAGAAACAATTCGAACACTTATCGATCGTGCGATTATGATATAATTCCACCATAACTAAATGAATATAATACCTACCTATACGATAGATATTAGTACTATATGTTATGTAATTAATTGCATGAATTAGACTTTACTTTAAAGCTAAATACGCTAAAGTAATAATATTGAGGTGCTAAATATTCTAAATGTTGTAATTTGTTCAGCGTTTTATTGCTTTATTGAAAAACACATAAATTGCATCGAATATTAGGTATCTACCTAATTAATTACTATTGTATATATTTAGTAATTATTGCCTACAATTAGCAATTAGAGCCTTAAATACTAGTCATTATTTTCAATAATATTAACTACTGATTTATTGACTTGATTCGCACATTTAAATCTATTTTTTATGTTAATCCATTTTAAATTTTGACTGACTTCCTACCTACCTAATTTTTAAATATTTGTATATAACATACTAACTTATTTATTATTAAATTAGATTTGTGTAGACAACTCTTACTAATAATTTATTGTTATCTTACACCTACGGGGTGATTAAAATTCATGCAAGTTATGCCTTTACTGTGAATGAATTCTACCTTAGTTAAGTCTTCAGATTGTTTTAAAAATGCCTAATATGTATTAATCAGATTTAATTGTTTTATTTTGGTATGTAAAGATATACCAAGGTTGTTTCTCGTTCCGAGACGAGGTATAGCCTTGAGTTGGAAAATCCAATTTTTATAAAAGCCCAAGACAATTTTAGAAGAGCTTTATTTTTTGTTATCTTATATATTGCAGATTCCTAATTTGCTCTAAGTACAAAAAATTTAATCGTAACTCTGCTGTTGATAAAAATTACTAACAAAATTTAATTAACTATGAATTATTAACTAGTGAAAATATATTAAGTTATATAAAAATTATACTAGTTAAATTTTTAATATAATAATAATAAATTTAATATATCCTTTTTTAAAACCATAATAAAACAATTAATTGATATTTCACTTTCCTCTATGTAATGCATGGTTATAACTTATAACACTATCGGGACTAAACTATTACTGTAATTGCTTTGTATTAGTGGTAGATATTAAACATTAATGGGAATGCTTGTTTTGGTTGTGCATATTGATTTCAATGTTGGACACGTTCGCTCTAGCACCGATAGTCGTATAATCATCTCCATCCGCATAGCTTAAAGTAAAATTTGGGAAATTATTAATTTACATATCTGCTGAATATTCTACACAACATGCAATGTACTACACGTGAGGAGCGAACGTATTTAACTTAACTCAATCGACATAAAAAAAATTAAACGATTTGTGAAAAAATTGATTGTTAAATTTATATTCGGTAGTAGTCTATAGATTGATTTATTACAGTGTTAATAATCATCGTTACAGCAAATTAAAATAGAATGGGTTTATTATTTTAGGCCAAGTATGTTTCGACGCTATTTCCATCCAGTTATCAGACGAAAAATAACCAAGACAATACAGAAAGCAATAATTTTAACATGAATGGTCAGCATACTCGTGCAGTATAATAATAAAAGATTAATAAATCATAAAAATCTTTGATAATACCTCAACCGTTTCTAGATTTTTACCTAAATATTAACGAGCTTTAACAATCCGCAGTAAAGTATTATAGCACAATTTAATTAAAAGCAATTTGAAATATCGACTGGACCATAAAAGAGGTTGCAACGCAAAAATCAATGAATTTTTAAATAGTGAGACCGATGTTATATATTTAATTAGTATTTTAACCACCAAAATGTATTTTAGAAAACGACATGATAATTTCAGATTATAAAGTACTTATTTCAGTATATATTAATATTTTTTTATAATTATTTATAATTTTTTAAATTTACATTGTTAAGGAAATTGCCATGTCGCGCAGCTGCTAATTTGCCAATTTAAGTGATTATTTTTTTACGCTTGTTGTAAATCCAGCATAATTATAGTAAATATTTTTCTATGGTAATTTTATTTTATAAACATTTTCATGTTTGGGGTACGTATATTAATTCTTGTTTAATATTGCAAAAATACAAGAACCCTGCAAATTTTGAAAACAATTCCAAAAGAGGAAAATAATAATATTGATTTATTTTTTATTTAATTGGATAAACACTTTAAATTTTATTGCTGTTATACATTGTGCTATTTCACACATTTTAAAATGTTAATTTAACCAATTGGTATTAAGTTTGCCCTTAACATTTTGTTATATTTTGAATAAATAGTTATTGTTATTGGGAAACCCAAAATTTATTCAGCGTAATTATTTAAACAGTGCAATATACCGAAATTTATCATTGTATAGCTGTTTCAAATTTCTGCATGTTCAAAATTTTAATGTATTTAACTTGTGAAAAAAATTAACATTCTACACTTTTTAAACGAATTAATTACTATTTGGACAATCTTACAAGTGAAAAGTCAATTGCCACAAAAAAGGCATAAAAGGGTAGACGACTAATTTAAATTAAATTTCCAATTTACTGTTGTTAATTGATAAAACTAGAGCATTAGTATAAATTATTAAGAAGTACAACTTTATTTTTGAGAAAATGAGGAAATGTTCATATGCATGAACTGCCAAATCATGGGAACATTTTTATATATCTTAATGTTTACATATTTATTATTTTATTTTTGTTTAATTTATTTATTGTGAAATGGAAATGTAGCTTAAAATTGCTAGGTAGATTTAGTGCTGGTCCTCGCTGATTGGCGACTAGGTCGCAACAAACGGCGCGACCTGGCTGCTCAGTGTGAATCAGCACTTATAGGTACCACTGGATCACTGAATGTGGAATTTGTGTAAATAAATGGTTGTCTAATTAGAGTACGCTTCACAAATATTTGATTACGAACTGATATGTTAACTATGTACAGCTTTTTATTAGACAATAAAACTAAATGATTATTTTTATTAAGTTAAGTCTCTTCTGTTGTGATTGTAGTAGTACTATAATTATTTTTAAGCAATAATTGTTGTCAATAATTTATGTATTTCATGTTAAATAAAAAATCTATTAATATTTGCAAGTTATTTAAAATATTCTAATGTTTCTGCATTTAAATTAAAAGATTTAAGATGGTAATATGATAGAATTGTTCAAGTTAACTTTTTCTAATAATAATTTACATACAAAGCGTGTAAAACATAAAAACAAATTTGCAATTCTGATAGTTCAATACAGTGGTTCTCAACCACTGTTTTGCTAGGTGAGTCGTAAGAAATTAATGGGGATGTAAACAGACTTTAGGATGGCAATTCATAAGTTACCTTTTGATAACCAGCAGTGGTGGCTTGGTGTGATCGCTGGTTGAGTTACAGAGCGGAAATTCTGGGTTCGAATCTCGCACCTGACAGAATTTATTAGCTTGGCCTTCCGGTGGACATCAATAACATCACTACAGCGTTAAACCTGCGGGAGCGGCGAAGCAATGTCTAACGACGGATACCACGCTCCTGCAGTTAGCCGTTAGCGGAGGAGGTTTTAGTCGGTAAGAGTCCGACACTACCACTCACAGGTGGTGTCCATGAGGATTTCCCCCTCCCCAACGCACGAATAAAAAACAAAAAGTTACCTTTTGATGTCTTTTTATTCCGGTACGCTGATAAAGCTAACCTAACTGCAATAAATACCAACCTAGTTTCTTGAAAACCTCCTGTTCATGTCTAAAACTCCTCGTCGTTTTGCCTCTTCACTTATTATCTCCTCGTACATTTAATGTGTAGATTTAGAATCACTTGTACCTACTGTTTAACGTGGGCTCCGAACCACGAGTTCTCGTGGTAAATTACCTAAATGGTTTATCACCTTTCGAAGGAAAACTTTGAAAGGTTAATTTTTTTTAAATAGCGACTGATACCACACTCACATAATACGAATACAAAATAGGGCTTTTTGCGAAAAAGAACATTGCGACGGACTTGAGCTCCAATTTCTGAATCTTTGAACTTTGATTTATAGATTTGTATATTTATTGTGAGAATTAAAATGTAGTTTACAAAAGTATTATTTCATTTACATTTTGAAGCTGGAGTTGGTAATTAAAAAAAAAGAATTTTGATAATTTTTATCAAAATGAATTTACCCAGAGAATTAAAACCATAATTAAAATTGGATTGGAGAAATTGAAAATTTAAACTGGAATTTTGTTAAAGGAACCTCGTATTTGGATGGGATAAGCAGACAGCTGCATGCCGGCATATAATTTAATCAACGTTCTCATTTAAAGTTGTGTTTTTCTGAATAAAACATTTGAAATTATTTGGAAGGTGAAACATAAACTATGATATATACCAGATATTATGAAATATAAATTCCTAAGAACATAAGCACAGTCAATCATTAACAAAGGATATTGTCTATAGGTTATAGAACCCAAAGTACACCAATACCAATTCTTGAGGTAATTTCTTAAATTTAAAGTAGAAGCATATAAATAATTGTTTCGTCAAGTGCATAAAAATAAACCGAAGTTATGTTGTTGGTACGGCTTCCCAGCAAAGAAAATAATTTTTTTTACCGATGTTGACAAAACAGCAGCCAATTAGTGTAGCTACTAATAATAATAACATAAATCAAAACAATGAATAAATAGTAACGAATAACTTGTAATTAAGTTTCTGTGAAAGTGGAACTGACGAAACAATTCACAACTCAACAGTTTTCCTAAACCAACAAACATGGTTACATGGAAACAAAAATCATAACACTAAAGTAATTACAACCGATATATTTTTCGGTTGATAAAAATAGTCAACCCATCAGATCTATTTTATCGGTTGGCAAAAGGATATCATGGGAAGGAATGAAGGAAAAAGTTTGGTACATAATTTCAATGTTTATTATATCTTTGATTGCCCAAGTTGCACGGACTAAAGCTCGCATAGATTAATTACCCTTCCGTAATCTCTCAATTTCTTTTAGGTTGGTAAGTTATAATTACCTAATCGGAGTATTACGTACAAAAAGACATGATTCTTTATTTTATACATTATACATACAAACTCGAAGTTGTTCCGCTACGTGATTAGTTCTTATATCGTACGTGCCTTTCTCCCACATACAATAGCCCTTGCTTTGAAACATCCAGATTTTCAAAATTTTATTTTAGATTTTATCCGTTGATACCATGCTGACAGAAAATTAAAACCAGTTGGCTTTTTATGATAAGGATGACAATATTACAAAATTTTATAAATAATATATTTCAAAATAAGTCAATTACTTATCTGCTAGAAAATATGTGTATGTGTTTACCCTACCCAACAGGCCCAAACCAATATTAGAATACAAATTAAATGCAATGAAATCTTTTAATACGTCTGCCATATACTTGGAAACCGTTTACAAAGCTGCTGCACCAGAAATAATTTCAATCAATTCACGAGTAATAACAGCTTGTCTAGTACGATTTTTGAGCAATTTTAATTTACTTATGACCTCTCCTGCATTTTTGCTTGCCTTATCCATGGAAGTCACACGAGACGATTGTTCACTGCAAGCACCTTCCTTCATAGCAAAGTAAATCATCGACGACAATGAAAATTCCAAATAACTTTGGAGAACATCATTGTCTATCGAATCAAATGCAGCCATTTTTGGCGCAGCCTGTAAGTAATGTTTTCAATTCTTGCAATTTAAAAAACCTTGTTTAAATACCTGCACAGCATCCATACTAAAAATAGGTAAAGTAGTGGTTTCATATGACACAATACTTCTAAAGCGATTGAAATAGATTTTTCCAGAATTAAAGTTATACTCGCTTTTTAAAATTGCATTAGTTAATCTGGAAGCATCGGTAAATGTGGGTGGAAGACGCCCCACTTCGTTCGCCGTCAAAAGAAAATGCTTACCATATTTACGATGCAACATAAGACGAGACCTCTCTCCTACACAAACTAATTTAACATTTTCAGATCCCGGTGCCTCCAGTGCTGTCCGGATTTGCCGAACTACGTTAGTATGGACGGCTCCACATAAACCTAGAAATTTAATATTATTAAAAATTCTTGAGGATTATTCAAAATTAAAATATACAAGTAAATTTAGAAATTTAGTTTAACCCTACAAAGAGCGTCAATTTTGTATATATATTCTCTGCAGGGTTGAGTTGTAATAATGTTTTAATCTGTCACAGTCTACATACTGTCGATTTAAAAATTGGCTCAAGGTCAAAAAAGAGGAAAAAACCAATCACTGTTTGCAGATTATTAAAAGAAACTATGAAATGTACCTCTATCTGAAGTAATAGCAAGAAAAAGTTGGTGGGGCTTGTTTTCTTCAGGCTGAATTTCGGCTTTCTCGTAAAACTGATTCGAACCTACACCAAGAGGACGTGCTTCTTTAAGGTCTTTTTCGGCACGAGCATACTTGGAGGCTGATACCATCTTCATCGATTGGGTAATTTTTTGGACACTCTCTACCGCTTTCAAACGAAGTTTAATATCCTTTAATGTTGCCATACAACGTTGTTGTTGCGCTGGCTGAACATTTTGTACCGTCAAGAGCGCTGATTTATTTCCAAAACGACCCAACATCTTAACAATCATACAAAAATTAATTTAAAAAAAATAAAATTCGTCACAGATTATGTAATAGCATAGATAACTGCCGGTAATTTTACGTGGTCATGACTTCGATTAGAAATGAAATGATTTAACAAAAAAATACAACACAAATAATTTATTGAAGTATTATCTTACATTATCTTATCTAACATAAAAAAATATTGACGACATATTTTTTATTTTTTAAAACGTTAAACGTATAACAAATTAAGTATTAAATTATTTCGGATTATCGAGTCTGCGTATATTATGTAAATCTATATTAAATTAATTATTAGATACTTTCATATTTTTGCGCATAAGTATTAAAATTATTCGCAATTTTTTTGGTGTTGATCGCACTTTTTAAATGTTTTATTATTAACTTACCTTGAAATATTTATCCAATATATACAAAGTGATTCTATATATAGGTTAAACACTTTTGCTACTGAGTCTTCAAATAATATCCATCATAGAAAAATTAAACATTTATATATATCTGTGATACATTATCAGGATGGCAATCTTAAAATTCTGTAATTCAACAAGCAATTTTAATTATGAAATTTACAAGGCACCCAAGTACTACCAAAAATGTAACGAGAATCAAAACATATGTGAATTGGTATTACATATTACAAATTGATACGTCTGCGCCAAGGCAAATCAACAATGGCTCCGAAGTACCGCACTTATCAATCCAAATCGTATTAGCGCATGTCTGACCAATTTCATATAAAAAAAAAAAATCGAATTTTGTATAAAACTTTTTGTACCAATTAGTACAAAGACTCAAGAAAGAGGTGTTTTCGGGGCCTTCTAGATTCTAGATAATTGTTACTTGCATAATATGTCTTTAATTTTACTACTCAATAATTATAATAAGCAGTTTCAATAATAACCAACTAATTTTAAAAAATAAAACAATGTTTATTAAATTAATTCACTAACGCTCTTACTTATTGTCGATACTTCTATTCGCTCGATCTCGAACTTGAGTCTGACTCAAGCACGAAATCAACCAATCAAAATAATTAATTTTGTACTTAAGTCGTGCTCAAGTTTTGCTATAGCCAAGCATCGACTATATTTACGGGCATAATTATTCTTTTACACAAAGAATTAATTAATTATCTATATATATTTTCTACTATACAAAGAAAATTAACTTTAAATAAATTGTAACGATCTAATTAAAAAAATAACTTTAAATATTTACTATTCGTAATTTTTTTGCAGTATAAACTCGAAAATTTAGGGTAATAATAAAATTACGTAAGATAATATTACGTAAGATAATATATAAATGTGATTAATAAATTGGAATTTTGACAAAAATTTAAATTTGTGATATTTGGTGTGGATTATGATGCAATACCTCCCTATTAGGCACAGTCTGTTTCAAGATAAATGGGATTAAAAAAAGTCATATTATCAAATTATTCAAACTATTCATATTATAATCAAAAAATTATTATATGACTCTTTTAATTCTATTTATCTTGATACAAACTACACGGTAATACGTACGGGGAAAGTAATCGAGGACCTTGCAGCATAAGGTGTGCAGCTCCAATATTTACAATCCTTGAGAAATGACAAAAAAGCTGCATCGTACTTGCACCAAATAATGCTGGGAGCAGGTCCAAAATCGGTAATATATCTCCCATTTATTCTCGGATCAGCAGTTTTCTTATACCGATCGATGATGTTTCAATTCTTTTACGTTTTGTCTACGTATTAACTAAAAAACGACCAAAAATGGAGCTGCACTCTTTATGCTGCAAAGTCCTCAATTATCAAATATGTATTATTATGATTGTATATCTAACTAAACATCGTAATACCGAAATAACTACATAAGAGAGGAAATCACTTTTGTATAATCCATTCAGGATATTTCTTGTTTACTTTTAACTTCAGTAGTACTATTTTATGTGTGTATAAATCCCAAAAAATGTTTGTAAAATCATAAAAACATCCTTATAGTTGAAATATAAACACTTAAAATACATTATACTCTCATAAAAGAATAGAATGAAATGGGGTAAATGTGAAACAAACAAAAATTTAAGTAAAAGTAAAACAAGCCTATAAACTGTAATTAATTAAATAATTTTATTTAAGAAAATTTTGTTGCTCAACTTTCTCTAGTGTCATATATTAAACACATATTAATATCACAGTGATGTTTTTTTTCAAAACTCTTCTCGTTATGCGGCAAAAAAAATTCTTCCATATAAATTTTTAAAATTTCAGCTAAATCAAATCACAGAAATGGAAACGTTAAATTTAATTTGTAACCATATGCGGTAAGCTTATTTTCGCAAAATGTTTATAAATTACTAGCTGGCTACCAGGCTTCGCCCGGGGTCTCTTTAAAAATAAAGTATTTCTGCAGTCTTGGTTCTCGGTACGCCTTTGTTTCATACGAACGGACTTCACCAGTGCGTACTTGAAGGTTTTCTACACCATTCCCAACAATAATTCAGAAAAAGTCAACTGTTATTCAGATATCGTCAACTGTAATTCAGATTTGCCAATTGATATTCAGAAATTGTCAATTGCAATTCTGATTTGTCAATTGATATTCAGAAATAAATGAAATTTAGAAACCGTCAAATAAAAATCAGAAAGCGTCAAATGTAATTCAGAAAGCAAAAATTATGTGGCTTATATTATTATATCAAACAATGCTATAATTTTCAAATTTTATTAATAAAAATCTCTTAATCCCTGGATTTACTATAAAAATAAAAAATGAATAAAACAAAAAACCCTAACAATGGAAGATATGCCAGTCGATTGCTGAATGCTGAGTTATTCGCTAAAATTTTATTTAACATAATTGTTGTGAAATAATTTATGCTGTTTTTCTTAAAATATGAAAATAAAAAAAAATTAATATTGCCATCTTTTTATGTGGGTATATTAAATCTCAGTTTATGTATAATTTCAATCCGAATTAAATTATATATTAATTATGCTTTCCGAATTACAAATAACATTTTTCTGAATTTCATTTGACCATTTTTGAATATCAATAATTGGAAAATCTTAATTACAATTGACCTTTTCTGAATATCAATTAACAAATCTGAATTACAATTGACGATTTCTGAATATCAATTAGCAAATCTGAATTACAGTTGACGATTTTTGAATATCAATTGACAAATCCGAATTACGCATTTGAGGATTTCTGAATTACTTGTGGAAAAGGTGTAGTCTTGCTTCCCGTTACTCGTTTGTTTCATACGAATTGACTTCAGCAGTGCGTACTCGAAAGCTTTCTAGTCTTATTAGTACATATTCCCCGTTGCTCGTTTGTTTCATATGAACGGACTTCAGCAGCGCGTACTAGCTACTTGAACGTTTTCCAGTCGTGCTTCTCGTTACTCGTTTGTTTCATACTAAACTTTTTTTTAACCTTTTTATTTCAATTCATGATTATTATCGTTTTTGAATTTATCGTTAATAATTGTTAATTAGCTATAGGTTTATTAGGTTTATGTGAATTTCGGTAATCCAGATTGAAAATAATTCATCATATTGATGAAAAATTCATCATTTTTCAGCCGATGTAAAAAATTCATCAAATTGATGAACAAAATTCATCACAATAAAGATTTTTTTCATCAATACTATGAATTTTTCATCAATATGATGAATTTTTAACATCTCAACCTTGTTAATATTTTCTTGCACTATAACCATTCCCAAGTCCTACTGAGTAAGTGCACCAAGTTTGGTTCAAATCGGTTAAAGGGTCTAAGAGTGCATAACATACGAACAAACAAACAAACATTCATTTTTGTACATATATAAGAATCTTGTTAGATAATCCTTCTTTCTATTGGTGAAAAAAATTTTCTCAGGAGAGTCCGCGCCAGAGGTTCAGCCTAGGGGCCCACAGATTCTAAACCCGGCCCTGCATATGCCTACTCATCAATAAAACTTACCTTTCCTTGTTTTATTCAAATTAAATAATTTATAAATGTTCTACCATAAACCGAAATTTAATTTTTAATTCACTAATTATCACCCCATACCACTTCTTCCCGCGCATTCAAATTTTATAAACTCTTTTAAAAATCAAAAATAAATGCCGCTTTACAGAACACGGCATTATATTTATAATTGCAATGCAGTTTTTTCTTAATTAAGATGAACGAAAACAGAAAATCATTTAAATATATTAATTTATAATGTATTAAAATTTTATTTTTATATCGATTTTGTACAGAACAAATAAATAAAAAGAAAAAATGGTTTTTATGTTTGACTTCTTTAGTATTTGGTTTCTTTTAACGCTTCATCAAACTTTCAGGGAAAATAAAACATTCATTAAGAAAACTGTGAAACAGCTTTAATTCTTAATCGCTATCGTTCGGTCTCCCAGACCACATCAAGATTGAATTGAAAAAAATTAAAAATTAAATTATATGCCGATAATTCTTTTTGTGTTATTAAAAGTTAATAAGATCTTAAAATTAATTGCTTTTTAATTTTTTCTGGCTTAGTAGAATACCAATTAAGACTCTGTTGTAAAAGAAACAAAAAGTTAAGTTGTACGTGGGTTTACAAAATAAACAAAGCGCGGTCACCGAGACCGCACAGTAGTTATAGTGTGACAATTATTAATTGACGTTAGCGATTAAAGGTTAAGGAAATAATTAAAGAAATTTAATTTTCTCAGAAAGTAAAAACAGTACTTCCTTGAAAGGTACACTTATTTGTAAGACTTTCATAAATATTTTGGCGAATTTTTGTAAATCTGACATATCTGATTGTCTAGGTAATGACAAACCCGTCCTGTGTATTTATCGTATTTGATTTATCCCAATGTAAAATCGTAACTTTAACATTTTTTATCTCGATAATTAAAAACAGGATTAAGTTCAAACTTTTCCAGAATTTTCTTTATTATCCAAATAATATGCAGTAAAAATTTCCTTCGTAACAACCTGAAAAAATATTAGTGCGTTGTTCGAATTTCATTGCATTTTAATGGCAATAAAATTCAAGCAAGGTGAATTCTTTTAAAAGTTTATTATTAAGAATTTAAAAATAATTAAACAACAAAATATCAAGTATTGGGTATCTTTAGAGGCGGAAAAATAATCTCTTTAAATTGATACTGTTTTATTCTTATCTGTGATAATAGGAAGCAGGAATTTAAAAAATCAATTTCCCATGTTGTTTGCTTATGATCGTATGTAAGGTCGATCACTCGGTATATTTTATTATGAGCAAAAAATTTAATAAATATAATAAAATAAGATTAGATAGAAGAGTAGTATTTTAATTTCAAAAATCAAGTATTTTTCATTCACCCTGTATATTTAATTTGTTCCTTGTTTACCAATAATTTTTAGGTTAACGTGGTTAACGATGGTATTTGAATGCACGTTACGTATTTTTTAATCCTACAGTCGGACACCGTAGGTAAACGATATAAAAATATTATTATTTGTGCGAATTAAGTATTCAGTAATTATAAAATCATGAAACGTGAAATTTCCACTGATCATTCGGAAGAAGAGGAAGTAAAACCAACCACATCTGAAAAAGTTACACACAAAGCGAAAAAAGCAAAATTAGGCAAATCACATGATAAGAAACTAAAGGCGGAAGCTGCCGTCAAGGTAGATTCCAGTGTTAGTGACAATAATAAGTCTATCGATTACAGCGACGATGAATCGATATATTCAAATAAAGATGACAAAGGAACTAACAAATTGTTTGGTATTGAAGAAAAGAAAGGGGATCCTTATAACCTCGGTATAGCACATTTCAACATCCAGCATTTAGTGATCGATGAAATTTGTTTAGAAGGCTTAGATGGGATTACATTGGAAGGTTAGATCATTGAAATTTTGAAAAATTATTTTGATTACTTATTGAAATTTTTGCAGCTTTATGGAAGAGATTGTCTGATGCTACTCAATTTAATTTACCATTTTCCAATGCTATGCGAAAGTACGTGTTAGATGTTATTAAATCACGAGATGATATAAATTTCTATTGCTTAGAAGAACCTCGAAGGGAACTAATCATGTATGACAGATATGAGGCTTTTGATTCTGTAGATATAGTAAGCTTTTTAAGTTGAAATTTCTTAAATACTTATCTCTTTTCAATCTGTAGGTTGATATTTATCCTTACCGAGGTATTACCGACAAAAATGTTATGGGATCGTGCACTACATTTGAGACTAGAAAAGATATTACTTGTGAAGCAAAAGGGCAAACCTTAGAAGAACTTGAATCTCGGTAAGCATATTATATTTTATTTTGTCTCATTGAATTAACTAAAATAAATTATATTACAAGGTATGGATCTCGACTTGTTATAGTGGCTGCACAAAGAATAAGAATGAAATCCATATTGAACAAATTAATGGATCCAACAATTGAATTATCTCCAAATCAGTATTGTATGTTAGAGAGAATAGCACGTTCCAGATACCATGGAGAAGTTACCCATGGAAAAATGTCCTTACAAATAATAACTAAGGATACGAAACATCTCTTTTATAATAGAAAAATTCTGGGACAATATTTTTTGGTTATGAAACAACCATTTTATGTTCAAACATACAATTCTGCTCAAGTAAATGCTATATTAATGCATTTACCACGATTTTATAATAAACAGAAAACACGAACACAAATTATGACGGAACAAATTGTAGAGGTTTTACGTTCTGCACCAATGCATAAAATGGAACATTCTGCAATTAAGGAAATCTTCGGAAATACTAAATCGTTGAATAAATTGTGCAAAATGCAAGAATTCCAGAAATTTGTTAAATATGGAGTAAGTTTTATTTTGTAAATTGGTCAAATTTGTTTTGTAATTTTTTTTTAATAGATAGACAAATATAGAGATTTATATCCAAATGCTACTCCAGAAGAGTGGAAAGTGAAAAGTCATGGTGGAGAGAAAGTAATACGTACCTTAAATTTAATTGATCCTATGGTGAATGTTGCTGGTGCTTGGAACGAAGAAGAACCAAAAGATGAATCCTCGGGTAAGTTTTTTTATTAGTTTGAATAAGTTCTATTAATTACTTAAATGCTACTTTACTCTTGGTTATGATTTTAAAGTTGGGAAAGAGGGGGTGCAATTCGAAAATTACATATTACTTTCCCTTTGTTTGTTCTACATTTTTGTTTTTACATTTTCTTGTAGATGAAGAAGACGAAAATGAATATTATCCCAATGTTCCCATATTACACCAAATTAACAAGTATGTTAAATCAAGCGGATTAAATGGTAGATCAATTAAAGAAATGACTTGCAATAAAGGTTTGGGTTTTTATACAGTGCGTTCATCAATAAAACAACAAGTTAATAAAAACCTTATTGTTGGTGTAAAAATTGATCTAGGACGCTCTCGTTATATTAAGTAAATCTAATATATTATTTAAATTTTTAAATTAATTAATTTATAATTTAGATACCACAGTAACTCGACAGATATAGATTTAAAAGATGATATAATGGTTAACGATGAACCTATGGATGACATTGAAGAAAAATCGTCACAGTTTGTTGCAGATTTATTGGGTGTAAATGTTAGTTGTCTTAATTCTACTTCTAATAGCAGCTGCGAAACAGAACCAAGAGTTGAACAAAAAAAAGGAAACTGCGAAAAAATTTCTATTATTTTACCTTCTCATCTAGAGACACCAACCAATATTAGTTTAAACAACGAAGATGGCATAAATTTATGTATTTCTTCATCCTCAAAACTGAATACTAAAACAAAAGCTACAAGCGATGAATTATTTTTAAAAATACAAAAACTTAAGAATGATTTTGACTTAAATAACAGAAAACTATTAAATGCATGCAATTACAAGAAATGGTGCGCTCAAACGCTCTTCATGGTAAAATCAATCTTAGAACACTTTAATTATCGAATTCAAACTTTATCTCCTTACGAAAATAGAACTGGACCTACGATTGAGGAAATTTGTGAGTTACCTTTAAATGAAAACAATAAACTATTGACTCCTAAAGATATTAGTTTACCCTCAACTTCCTCGAAGGACCTTCAACTTGAAACGCCTAATGACGAAAATGTTGGAAAACCTTCAAAAACATTGTTTAAGAGAAAAGCTGAATCTATGGAATGCAACACTATAAAACGTATGAGAGTAGATACCACTCATGGGGAGTCAATCTTAATAGCTAGAATGTATATGGGACCTAACCCTACTGAAGTTTACAAGCAAACTGATAAAGACAATATCGAAGTTACAATTTTAGTTTCTTCAACACCTGAAGAATTTCAGTCCAGCAAATCGAAATATCCTTATTTGAAAGAAAACAACTTAACACAAAAAACTATCAATCGTTTAAATTGCATTCTTCAAATGGTACGCGAACAGCATGTCGTGATAGATATAAACAATTTAAAAAAATTGATAATGTCTGAAGAAATTAAAGAGGGCTATAAAACTCAAGTAGATTCTAAATCAATTTATCGAATTTTAACTCGACTGGCTATGTCAGGTGATATTAAAATTTTACTAGTAAATTTAAAATTGTTTAAGAAGAGGAGGCACATTTTCATTGTGGTGGAGCCATTTGTCAATTTCGATAATTCTTTAATACAATCCTCAATTGAGAAAACTAAACTTAGACTTTATGTGGAATCGAAGAGAAAACGTACCGATAGTGTGAAGGTTTCATCAAATGTTAAGAAAACCGCACATAAGAATAAAAAGGTCTTATATCCTAACGAAAAATTGCATTCCACTTCTATAAAGGGCATTTTACCATACAAATACAATCCAAAAGCTAGCCAGGCATACGGTAAAAGGGCAAAATTTGCGAAAATGCGTATTTTACACGAATTTATGTATTATTTGATTTACGACTTCGACAATGAAAGAAATGTTGCTCTGAGCAGTGACTCACAAGATACTCCTACTATCTATCATGATGACGTTAGCTGGAAAATGTTTATACCACCGCTACCGAAGCAAGTAAATTGGTGTGAGGGTTGGGCTTTAACTTCCGATTTAATTTTTCGCATACCTGTTTCTTTATTGCTAAAAATTCACAACGTTCCGTTTATAATACCAGAACTAAGAGGAATTTTGGCGCACCCAGTTAAACAACATTATTTGGTTAAGAATTTACCGATCAATATTCGCAATGTTATACTTTATCGACGTAAATATATTTCTAGCATTTTTGATATATTAACACGCTTATGCTACATTGGATTATTGCAATTCGGACCCAAACAATTCTGCGAAAAAGATCAAACCATGATTTATCTTAATCGTAAAGCAAGTTTACTTGATACCATCAAAAGCAAACCCGGTTATCATCTTATCGAAAAGAAAAAGTATCCTAAAATGGAATTTGTTTTCACTAGTAAAGAAATTGTGGAAAACTATTGGTTCGAAATGTTGAATATTTGCATGAGTACAAAACTTGGAGTGCGTAATGCAGTGATGGGCGCCTACATAGTATGCGAAGATATCTCAAAGAAGGTGGAAATGTTGAACATTACCAAACCTCAAAGTGGGGAATCTGTACTAATAAGAGATAATGGCATTACCCCTGGTGATAGATTAGGAGCTGCCGGTTTGGATTCTGCTCTCTGGGCTCATTTAAGACGAAATTGGACTATTAGTCAAAATAGAACAAAAACGTGCGCTAAGAAATATGGAAACAGTTCGAATGAAACCGCTGTTAAAGAAACGAAGCCGCACATTCTTAAAAAGAAAAGAAGAGTTGAAGTGAGAAAGATTGTGCCTCGTAAAGATACAAAATCAGATAAAATAAAATACGATGAAATCGATAGAAAGTTGATGTTGTCATTAAAGCAACGCAGACCTCCTTGGACCGAAGAAGAAGAGAAAGTTTTATACATATGCAAAATTGTAACATTATTTTTGAGTCAGACTCACACTAAGCAGGGCATAACTAGCCAAGTAATTAGGGATGTCTGCCACACGTTATGCCCAAAAAGTAGAAACAAAACGTCTCAGGCTTGCCATCGTAAAATCATCGCGATATTTGATAGATGTGAACAACAAAAATATTTACATAAAATTTCCAAAAATTTGTGTCTCGCCCCATACGTAAGAAAATATTTCCAAATTACATTCAACCGGATTCACAGTAATGAGGTTTTCCCAATTAATCATTTTTCCAGTGCATTTGTATACTTGGTCATACATTTCTTTGAAAACCAACAAGAAATTCAGCATATATTTGAAAACATTGCACCTCTATATAACTTGAGAATTAAGGTGAATAAAAATAACAGAACTTTTTCACATCCTACTTTTGAAAGAATTAACATTGGAAATTCGTCTGTTCAAATTTTGACTTACGACAGCATCGATTTAAGTAAAACTGACCCAAAAATGAAAGCACAATCTTCTGTATTAACAACTTTTCCGAAGGTTGAAAATGATATATTGGTCGAAACTATTAAGTCTCTTATTCAAGTGGGAATTGAAAATCTTCACGAATTCGATATATGGAGGTATCAGTTATATCTTTTATATGATAGTTATCTATCTGAATTGTTAAGAAGAGCTGAGACAGAACTGAAAGATATACGTATGATTTCCATCCCAAAAACAGCAAAGTTAAAATCGGAGGCTAAAAAAATTATGCCTGCTTTTTCAAAATTATATCAATTTTCGAATTATTATTTGTATAGACGAGCGAAAAGAGTTAAATTTCCACCCAGAATATTCATCGAGGCCCATGAAATGCTCCTGGAGATTTTAAAACAAAAGAAAAATGTTGTTAATTTTAAGAGCGAACTCTTAATGGACTATTTTAAACAAGGTCATTCAGTTGGTTTGGCAGAATTAGCAGTTTTCTTGCCAATTGCGATCACTCTGGATATTCCTAAAACTGTGTTGGAGTTAAACTCTAACGTAGATGATCACATAGAACTAATTAGGGAGTTAGCTATTAGGTACAAAGATATGTTAAGCCAGTTGAAAGAAGACGTTAGTGCAAATAAGAAAAATAATCAAGACGAGCCTGAGAAAGTCCGATACATTTGTCGTAAACCTATGTTACGAAGGTTCATCAAGTCTTGGTTTATGTCTGATGAAGAAGAGGAGGAGCCAAACGAAATTGTTGAAGAATCTGCGTTGGTTGTTGAAAATAACGACACCGAAGATGTTGAAAATATTGAAAATGAGAAAACAACGAAAACTCAAAGCTCCATTCCGATTGCGTTTGACAATTTTGAAGGTTTTGAGCAACAACTTGAAGTACTTTTAAATAGCACAAAAGATTTACCCGAAAACGAAACTTTGTTTGATAATATAATTCAACCTGCAGAAGAAAGTGCCGAAATGGATCATCAGCAAGGTATCATAGTAAACAATACCGTTTTAGAAGAGAGCACGCCAAGTCAACCACACCAACAAGAAGATAATATTGTAATTAACCTAAAGGATTCAGATTGTAGCATTTTACCTGACAAACAGCAAAATAATGAAAAAGAAAAATTTAATTTGATTAAAATTAACTTGAAACAATTCGAGAAACATAAAGACGTTACCGATGCACGTTTGGAGTACCTCCTAAATGATAGCCTTACAGTTGAAGAAATAATGGAAGAAATGGTAAAAGATTGTCCCGAAGAGGAACGTAAAATTCCCAAAGCTACAAATTTGATTCGTTTATTAATAAACAGCCCAGAACTCGATAACAGCGGTGATGAGAAAAAAATGGATAGATTACGCGATCATTTTGTAATTAAAGCTCCCTCAACTAAACTTCACATTCCAGATTTTACAAGTGCACAATTTAATTATTTCGAAAATGAACACCGTCAAATTTGCAACAAACTTTTGCATCAAGTTAAAACAGGTATTGTGATAAACAATAAAATACCATCTGAAGAAGACATCAAAATTAAATTTGAGGGTCTAGGCGTTAATAAATTTGATATTAAAATAATACTGGATTTAGTAAAATTCGTATCAGAGAAGTTAGTTCTAGGCGCTTCAATCAAGGATATAACCGTAAGTGTAAACAATATTTTTTAATTAATATTTCTACTTAACCCCTCTGCTGCTAACTGCTTTGAAGCCTGCATTTTAAGGTAGTCAATAATCTTGCTTGTTTGTTCACGCATGCAGAGTAAAACTGGAGTCACTGCAATTCAAAGGAAAAACTTTTTAGGTAAACACTGATGATGGGAAAGTAATCTACAAAGCCCGAAGTACATCCTAATCTATTTTACTTTTACTAAAATATTGCAATATTTGATTAACATCTTTTATCAGTCTTTTTACTTAAGAATTACAAAATTCTCTTTTGGAATATGGAAAAACGAACTCAGTTGGGATGTAATTTGTACTTTATAGTATCGTTTGGTATTACACACGCTTTTTTTAATTACTAATCTTAGCTGTGTGACTGCAGTAAAACGCTGAAAACATACCTGTCTTTCTCTCTTGCACATCTCAAAATATACTAGCACCTCACTTACTTTTATCGTATCCCTACTTTATAATTTAAGCTTACTGTCTTCCATTATTTGTTTTGTCAACCTCCAGGGTTCTTTTATTGTATATAACTGTAGCATGTAGATTATTTCTAACCTTTAGATTTGCATAATTTGTAACCTTAAGATAATTTCTGATTTTAGGAGGTTTTTGTAAATTTTGAAAGTATTAAGTTATCTGATGTACTACGAGCCTTAACCGAAATTAACGTGTTGATACGGGTGGGCGTTAATTATATAGTATATGTACATTCGAATTACAAAAATTCATGGTTAATAAAAACTTGTAATTTAACCGAATTAAAATTGGAAAGTAACCGGTAAGATTTTTTCAAGTTAATGTTATGTGGTTTTGATTTCACGGTTTTTAGATCTGATACACCTAAATCGAAAATGGTGCCATGGAGCCGCATTGATGGTTCTTTAAACTTAAAAGCCTTTAATTCTTGGTTTTTAACCGTTTTTGGACTTTGCTTAGATAATTGTGAAGGTTCTTTATGCAATGTAATTACAGAATGTTCTTTTTTGAAACCTATCGAAGTTTATTATTTAGTTGAGGTACAATATTGTCAGGATCCGAATTTTTAATTTTTACTAAAATTCTGATGTTTTTTAGTGTTTACAAGAATTAGGCTGCATTCGAATGATAAAATATAATTACAAAACAGTTGATTTATTTTCCACTACTACAATTTCTGAATCTGGTAAGATAATATTTTATAAGGACTATTTCGACAGTGTCAATGCAATACCTCGTATCTTCCTTTTGATAAATTTTCAGGAAACGAGAAATACCGTTGACGACGATGTCAATGCAATACCTCGTATCTTCCTTTTGGTTAATTTTCAGGAAACGAGAAAAACCGTTGAAAGATCAACTAAAAACTGTTCTTGAATTTAAGTTTTTGTATGTAGATAATTACTAGTTCAGAATACTTATAAAATACGGATTTGCCATTTTTTAACAGTTTTATAAATTTTGACGTTTTACGCCAATGTAATTTAATTTATGACTTGGACAGTATCATCTACCGATTTGTTTTCAAAACACTGACAAAACGCGCCAAAAACCCAAATTTCAAATAAATGTTAGATACGAGGTATTGCATTGACACCTTTTGATTTATTTTTATAAAAATTAATTTTTTTGTTTAGTTCCAGCTGATGTGACTGTGCCTTTTGAAGATGTTTACTTGGAAGTATTAGATAATGCTATAATCAAGTTTGGTGCATTTATAAATAAGGACTTAAAAGAATATGATTTTACAAATGAGAACAACTCGGACTATGGAACTTTTTAAAATCATTTTATGTTGCAATTAATTTATATGTTTAGTTTTTTAGGTGTTGAGTTTATGTTTTGTAAATAAATACATTTTTTTAATAATCTATTTACTAGCATTTCGGAATATTTTAAACGTCTCTTTATGCAAACACAGAAAAATCAATTGATTTGGTTACTTGAATATTTTCGCTTCTTTGTTCAATTCACACAATATTCAAATGAGTAAATCAATTACCTAGGAAATACGAGAGAACTATATTAAAACCTTTTAATTTCAAATTCGCTCTATTCAGCAAGGTAAAATTACGTCGTTTTTCTAAAGTTTGTTTTCGACATTCTCGGGTTCTAGAAGTTCAGCACTCGTTTGTAGTAGTAAAATTCTGGTTCTTTTCCAGATAGTCAGGAATATTAAGCAACCTACTAATAAAGTGGTTATTTTTAATCATTATTTTATCAGAAAATTTGTATCTTCATAAATAAAAATCACATTATTTTATTGTCCTGGATCAAGTCTGAAATGGAAATCTTCCCATCTTCTTTGCTACTATACAGTAGCCCATATCGTCGGTAAAACTTCAGAGACATGAATGTGCTTTTTGACGTTTTAAGTTAGTACTTTCTTGATTTCCACACAAAGATTATCTTCTACTTTTCCTAGATTAGGACTACGTCCTGTTATTTTTACACTTGGCACTCTTGGTTCCTTGAGCACTTGCATACACTCTAGTAGGGTGCTAACCTTGCTAGATGCAAAGCCCATAGGTGAAAATTGGGCTATAGATCACAACAGTGTAGTCAGCGCGACTAAGCATCCAACCGCAGTCTACTGCTTCGTAGCATGTCGATTTAAGCCATATACCACACTGTTGGTCTACACACACAAAGATTATTATCGTTGTTTAAAAATAGACTGCACATTCATGTTTTTGGCATGTCGAGTACCAAATATGGAACCGATTGGTGTATTAAACTCGAAATTGAAAATTTTGCACCTTCGTGACTTTGGTGTTTTACCGACGATATATCATTTATTTCACAAAGTACTCTACTAACGATCCCCCAGTAGCCTTATTTTCAAACCGACTCAATTTGCATATGAATCATTGTTTTTACCACTGATTTTTGTTAATAAATACCTAAGCACTGCATAGGAAAGCCTAATGGTTGCCGTCAATCAAGTCACCAATTTAATAATTTTGAATACCCACGTTATTGTTTAAATAAAAAATAATTGTGTACTATTTATTCATCGACAATAAGTAACAGACTTTATATATGTAACATCTATGGTACAGATGTTGGGTGACTTCTAGCCTAATATACCTTTCTTGCTTTTACATACTATAAACTATTACTATAATATTACAAGAGATTATAAAAAAATATTTTAAAAAATAAATCCATTACTTATCTACTATTAAATATGTGATTACCCTACCTAATAGACCCGTACCAATTATTAAAATACAAACTAACAAAAACTAAGATAATAATAGTCGGTGCTATGATCTTATAAATATAGCACTTAATTCAATAGAAAAAAAATGCAAAGAAATCACAATAAGAAGCAATAAAATCTTGTAATACACCTGCCATAAATTTGGAAGAAATTTACAAAGCTGCTGCACCCGAAATAATTTCAATCAATTCGTTAGTAATAACAGCTTGTCTAGTACGATTGTAGGTCAACCTTAACTTGTCTATAACCTCTCCTGCATTTTTGCTTGCCTTATCCATGGAAGTCATACGAGATGATTGTTCGCTGCAAGCACTTTCCTTCATAGCAAAGTAAATAATCGAGGACAATGAGAATTCCAAATAACTTTGGAGAACTTCATCGTCTATCGAATCAAATGCAGCCATTTTTGGGGCAGCCTGTAAGTAATGTTTATGATTATTCTCGTCATTTAATAAAATCTTGATTAAATACCTGCACAGCAGTCCTACTAAAAATAGGCAAAACGGAGGTTTGATATGACATAACAGTTTTAAAGCGATTGTAATAGATTTTTCCAGAATCAAAGTTATAGTCGCTTTGTAAAATTGCGTTAGTTAATCTGGAAGCATCGGCAAATGTGGGTGGAAGACGCCCCACTTCGTTCACCGTCAAAAGAAAATGCTTACCATATTTACGATGCAACATAAGACGAGATTTGTCTCCCACACAAACTACCTTAATATTTTCAGATCCAGGTGCCTCTAGTGCAGTTCGGATTTGACGAACTATGTTAGTATGAACGGCTCCACATAAACCTATAAATTTAATCATTACCTACCAATGTATATAAAACATAATAGTAGCTTGAGAACCATAGCAATGGCTTGGCGTGATCATTGGTTGACTTACAGCACGGAAATTCTGGGTTTGAATCATAGGACTTGACGGTATTTCTTTACTCGGCTCTCCAGTGTATATCGACAACTGTTGATTTAAGAATCGACTCTATTTATTTACATAATCAAAATTTCAAGGTCAAAAAAGAGGAAGAAACCAATCACTGTTTGCAGATTTATACATAAAAAAAACTATAAAATGTACCTCTGTCTGAAGTAATAGCAACAAAAAGTTGATGAGGCTTGTTTTCTTCAGGCTGAATTTCGGCTTTCTCGTAAAACTGGTTCGAACCAACACCAAGAGGACGTGCTTGTTTAAGGTCTTTTTCGGCACGAGCATACTTGGAGGCTGATACCATCTTCATCGATTGGGTAATTTTTTGGATACTCGTTACAGATTTCAATCGAAGGGATAGGGACTTCAATGTTGCCATACCACGTTGTTGTGGCGCTGGCTGAACATTTTGTGCCGTTAAGACCGTTAAATTACTTCCAAAACGACCCAACATCTTAACGAAATTAGGAATACAATATAAAAAATATTAATTTTAGAAAAAATGAGAGGCGTTACAGATTATGTAATAGTACAGATAACTGCCGGTAGTTTTGTGGTGATGATTTCGATTAGAAATGAAATTTATGATTTAACGAATACAACACAAAATGAATAATTTATTGAAAGTATTATCTTACATTTGTGGTAATGAAATTACAAGTCTCGTTCCACTAACCTATAACTTGACCAACAGTCGCTAAAAATTGCAACTGTCTGTCAAAAATGACAGTTTTGGAAGTGTGCTAATGAACAGGAGCGTTCAACGGGATAGATCAGTTGTGTTCAAAGTAGGTAGTGCTACGTGGGCAGTTCTAATTATAGCTTAAAATATTATTTGAATATAATTTTACAGAAAAATTAAAAATATTGTCTACAAAAGTTTTTTAACAATTATTTTATTTGTTTTTTAAATTTTTATAGTTCTAACTACGTTGTACCTATAGGTATAATAAATAATTCATGATTATTATTATTTTTAATATGTTTGCGAGGACGTTTTAAAATTATTCGCAATGTTTCGTGTATTTATCGCAATTTTTTAAAAGCTTTATTATTAGAACTTACCCAGGCATATTTTTTTATATACAGAGCAATTAAAAAATAAATATATTATGATAAACATTTTTGGGATTGATTCATCGAATAATTTCCATCATAAAACTTTATAATAAGTAAGGTTCTACTATTGGATTCTGTAATTGAAGAATTACACATCTCAATATTTACAATATTATTCAAGACATAATTTAAAAATTCTTTTTTATAATTTATTAAAACAAAAATTTCTTACATAATTTTAAAATTTAAAATAGAGTAAATACTAATTTAAAATGTATGTACAATGATTATCTTTTATTTTTAAACAATGTAGACCAAGCAACAGAGCAAAAGGAGTTCATATTATGTAATCTTCTACAGAATTGATTTTTTTGTTGGGACATGTTTAGGAGCGTCTTCTGAATATGTTCCAATAAGAAAATCAATTCTGTAGAAGATTGCGGAAAAAAGTACGTGACAACTGGACGACTAAAAAATGTTGAAAATCACAATTTTACAGGTTTCTTTTAAAAGTACACTTTCAATAAATAGGCGGTAGTTGTTTTTTATTGGCGTATTTATTAGATATTTCAATAACAATATTTTTAAATAACAGTAAAAATGTGAACAATAAAATGGAATTTTGGCAGTTAATGTTTTTTTATTAAAATTACATTTTAAAACAAGTAGGAAGTGATACAAATCAAAACAGTTACTACTGAGCGCGGCTCTCCGCTCTCGAATTGTTTCATTTTTGAAGACTTGAAGTATTATGTATTTTTGAATCCACCATAATACCAGCATTGAATTTTGCAATGGTATTTTTTGTTTCAGGGTAGCTAATGAGAGAAGCATTGGAAAAATGGTCGCAAATATAGTTAGAACTCTTCTGATAATTTTTAAAATTTTAAAAAATTAGAATTAAAATAAATAAATCAATCAATCAATAAATAAATAAAATCTTTCCACATTACCTAGGGAAGCAGAGAATTTATTATTTCTTTATCTCTCATTTTGAACTTTAACTAATTTGATCAGTGAATGTATAAAAGCACCAGTAAGGTAAATTCATACAATCATCAAATTTTCACATTTGTTCTATAACATATTGTCATGTTTCAAATCAGCTCCAATATTTTTGAGTTTGTTTTTTTTGAAAGAATTAGTTTTGTTTTAAATTTTTTTGTTTTTTGTTAAAAATTTTGTATACCCGCAAGAAGGGAAATTTAATTGAATGTGATTTGTAATTTAAAAATTTTAAAATAATTTAAAAATGTAATGGGAGAAGGGATGATAAGAAGTCGTTCCGAGGAGTTGATGCCGGACGGCCGCGTTTTTGGTAAAAGTAATAAAATGATGGTTTTAAAGTTTGAAAAATAAAGAGATTTGATTTTGGAAAATTGGTTTGATTAAATTGATTAAGAAGTGAAATGAAAATTTATAATAATTAAAATAAAAATTTGTGGTTTTGGAAGATTTTTGGAAATTATATTTGCAAGGACAAGTTATTGGTGGATAAGAAAATTTGCAACGGGCGTGATAAAAGGTATCACTTTTAAAACAAATTTTTAAGATTTTGGTTGGAAGTTTTAAAATTAATTAAATAAAATTTTGATATTTAATTATTTACAAAGATGCACCCTGAGAAGTAAAAATACATAGCATTTTTAATGGCATCCCAACGTGAAGGGCTCGATGAAATGTGAACTTACTTTTAGACCCTGAGAGTAAATAAATTATTTAAAATGGAAGGCACTACAACAATAATGAAAAAATTAATGCAAGAATTGATCAAAGAAATGAGAGAAATGGAAGAAAGATCAAATAAAAATAGAGAAGAGAAATTCAATGAATTTAAAAATTTAATCGAGATAACTAGCAATAAGATGGATGAAGTAAGAGATGAATTATCAACGAAAATCGCACAACAAGAAATAAATTTAAATAAATCTGTCAACGAGGTCAAAGATGAGCTGACGTCAGATATAAATGAAGTAAATACTATAACAAAAAACAATGAAATAGATATTGAAGAATTAAAAACCGTTTACGCTGAAGATATAAAAAAGATTAATGACAAGTTTGTGGATGTTACAATAAATGAAGAAGAAGTAAATGAAACCATAATACCAAATGGACAGCTAGAAAAGACTGCAAAAAACAGAAAGATGCAAAATATTAATAGGAAGATGTTTAAAAGCAAAAAACTAGAACTCAGACATAAGCAAATAAAATTTCGACCAAAAGAAAAAATTTTAACTGGAAATAAAAAAGACAAAATTAGAACCAGGAAAATAAGATTTGGATACAGGAGAAAGATTGGCACAATTAAGAGGGAAAAATTTGGACTAAAAGGAAAGTTTGGCAAGAAAAACAATAAACAACATGGACAAAATAAAAACAAGAAATTCGTGAACGAGATGCAGAGTAATGCGATAAATTGGCCACTTCCCAAGCCTCAGACAAGTGCTAAGAAAATGGTCATGTGGAAATATTTTCGATGGAGATGAATACAATGGATGACGGATGACAAGAGTAAAAAGAAAAAGAAAAATTAGTGATTGTTGAAAATACTTGATAATTTTTTTGATTTTAAAAATTTAAGTTTATGATAAATGATAAAATTTTGTTTTGTTTCAAAGTAACACTTTATTTTAAAATTTGATTATAAGGTTTGAAACATGCGTAACATTTTTATAATTAAATACATGTAAAGTATTGCTAATTAACAAAATGTTAGGGGGCAGATGTCATGTTTCAAATCAGCTCCAATATTTTTGAGTTTGTTTTTTTTGAAAGAATTAGTTTTGTTTTAAATTTTTTTGTTTTTTGTTAAAAATTTTGTATACCCGCAAGAAGGGAAATTTAATTGAATAAGATTTGTAATTTAATAATTTAAAAATGCAATGGGAGAAGGGATGATAAGTTAGTTCGCTTCGTAAGTTAATGCCGGACGGCGGTGATTTTGTAAAAATGGTTTGAATTTTTGATTTTGAAATTATAAATAAAGTTAAAAAAAGTATGGTTGTGAAAATTTGGTTTCATTTAAATTATGAGAATTATTAAAATAAAATTTGAAGAATAACCTTAATTGTTTTATAAAATCAATAATTTATAATTTTAAAAGTTTAATGATAAGTGGTGCAAAGCGATACTGATATCAAACGAAGAGGACATTTTGAAATATAAAAATTTTGGATAGAGAGAAAATTTATTATAATAAAAGTTAATTTTATATTTTATTGGAAAAGTTTAGAAATTTACAATTATACATAGCAATATATTAGCTCAAAGATGCGCAGTGGTAATATTTATTACGGTTAATATAAAACCAAACTATAATACTACAACAAATCTAATATTTACATTGTGAGTGACATCATTAGAATCACTGTCAACACTCATTGTTTTTTAGCATCCTGTATTTATTAGTATACAGTTGCGGATCGACACTGCATTTGAAAATGCCGCCAACATCGAGTTAGTACCAAAACGGTATAAAAAAATTATAAAGTAATCAAAAGGACGTCTCAAATATTATTAATTATTATTATGGTGTAACTAAACATCCTGGGTTGTTTGAATAATCATGGTTTACTTTAAAATTCAATGGTCTTTAATTTAAATTCCAAAAAATGTTTGTAAAACCATAAAAACGTCGTTAAAATATAAAAATAAATGTTCTCAAACGGTGTTACAAATAATGCGACACTTGTAAATTGTAAAAAAGTAGTAATAAACAGTGCCGTATTATCCCACAGGCCCATGAAGCCCGGGCTTGTGGTGCAAAATATCAGGGACGCAAAATTTCGGGAGACGCAAAATTAAATTTCAGGAGTTGTAAAAATAATATACTTTTTATTTTCGTAATTAAAATTCTGAGTAGGTATCTTGTTTTAGAAATAAGAGAATTTTATTACATACATAATGTGGACGGCTATTTATCTGCAGCGCTTTATTTTATTTTCCCGCTTGCAGTTTCTTTTACGAGAAAAGCTTTGTAGCTGGTAGCCTGCATATTCTATCTATATTGTAATAGATTTATTACTTTTAATGAAAATCTGTTTAACCCTTAATCGCTAACGTCAAATAATTGTCACACTATAATAACTACTGTGCGGTCTCAGTGACCGCGCTTTGTTTATTTCGTAAACCCACGTACAACTTAACTGTTGGTTGTTGTTTTTTGCAACAGAGTCTTAATTGTTATTCTAGTAAGCCAGAAAAAATTAAAAAGTAATTAATTTTAAGATTTTATTAACATTTAATAACACAAAAAGAATTGTCGGCATATAAAAACACCTTTAATTCAAACTTGATGCGGTCTGGGAGACCTCACGATAGCGATTAATGGTTAACCTTGATTAAAAAGTATAACGATGATCTCGATGACCAATTAGGAGGCGAGATAATTCAAGTCAAAGATCTACATAGGTCTTTCATCGAATGGATTGCTAGATTTTCTAAGACAATTAAAAGACAGGAAAATTTACAATATTGTTGCAAAGCAGTGACAAACTGTACGGGAGTGAAATCGTTTTCAGCATTGAAAAGAGTGAAGGACTACCACAGGTCTACATTATCCAATTAAAAATTGAACGCATTGGCTCTTATGTGCATCGAGAGTGATGAATTAAATAGCATAAATTACCTAATCATTAACCGTCTTAATTATTATTAAAAATAAGTTACATTTTCTTTATAAAATTTTCTAATTTAAAAAAAGGGTCAATTGGAAAACCGAAGATAGGGAGATAGGGGCGCAAAATATTAAAGGCTTGTGGCGTCAAACTTGCTTAATACGCCTCTGGTAATAGAACAATGTGTTTTATATTTTTTTAATTGAAACATCAAGCAAGAAAAATGTGAAACAGCTTTAGAGAAATTATGAAACAAATTTCAATAATTTCAAGTTGCCAAAACAATGTTTGTAGTGATTAATTTTCTGTTAATGTTATGTGCTGCGCAGTAACGCAAGAGTCGCAAAAACTCTCCCCGACTCTTCATTACAGATTCACTAATATTGATATAGCACTGTTTTTATAATTTTAAGTTGCAAAAATACCTACCCCAAATTCGTCACCAGCTCTTGGACTATAAGCTAAGCGGGAAAGAAGAATTCCAAATTTAATTTTATTTTAAATTTGTAATTTCTTTCCTTTATTCATTTAATCTGTTGACAAGACGGACCATTCTTGAAATTGGACTATTGAGGCCATAGTTAGTTCTATGCTGACACGTTGCAAAGAGGTTCTTATATAAAAGTTCTTGTAGAAAAAACTGTTTGCCAACTTACTTTTTTTTTAGCATAAGCAGGGAAGAGGAAATCTCGTACGAGACACCACCATCATCTATGGTGGTAGTGTCAGACTTGCACTGACTAAAACCTCTCCCCCTACCCCCGCTGACCAAGAATCCGCCGTTAGGCATTGCTTTCGATCGGGGGGTTGTGTTTATTTCTTCTGTATGGATGTTTCTTCTTACGCTGTGTGTATGATGTTCCTTCTTTGTTTTTATTTCTCTTCTTTACTCTTCTTCTGTGTCGTTCGTCCTATTTGCGCGGTCCGCGGCTTCTGCTTCTCTTTCCGCTGCTTCTTTTTTTTTAGGATCGTGTGGACCGTGTTTTCAATGGCGGTGACTCTTGCCTGCTCCCATCTTGGGCAATCGAAGAGGGTATGCTCGGCAGTGTCTTCCGCATCGCAGTAGTCACACTTGGGGGGCCGTTCTTCTGGCGAAACGGTAGAGGTATGCGTTGAAGCATCCGTGGCCGGTGAGGGCTTTGTGTCAGGTGGTAGTTTGCCTCTCAAAGTTTGCCGCATCTCTTGCAGAAGGGGGTACTCTTCTGGCACTCCTCTGCCTTATGTCCAGTCTCCCCGCAATTGAGGCAGTCCCTGGTTCGGTCCGGGCCGCGGTATTCTCTTGCCGGGTATCCTTCAGGCTGGTGGCTTGTTTTCGAGGAGGGCAACCTTACAATTGGTCCACCCTACCTTGAGTCTGCCTTCGCCGGTAAGCAGCTTCGCTGCCTCGGTCCCCAGCTGGACTACCGCCTTCTGCATTCCTCCGGCTGCACTTCGGAGGCTCTTGATGGTCACCTCTTCCTGCGCTCCTACTTTGCCATGTAGGGCTTTTCGTATCTCCTCTCCATCGACTCCGGCGGCTATTTGTGTGATGGTCACTGTGGAGTTCGGCACGAGTGACCTGACTTTGAACCCGTCTGATTCTCTGATCTTCTGCATCAGGGGTGCCGCCTTTCCTGTTCTTGACAGGGCTATTACAATGTCACCTGCTCTTGACATTTTTAGGGAGTCGATGGTGTTTCTCAGCTCGCCCGGGTCTTCTCTGGTGGTAAGGGCCTAGACCGTTTTAGCATAGGTCCGGCCTTCTTCCACTTCGACCACCAGCGCCTCGCCTCTCGGTCTGGCCGGCCGATTTCTCTGCCAGGGGAGAGGGCTGTCGCTGTTGCCGGGGACCAGGGGGGGGGGGGGTTTCTTTGGGGAACTCGTGAAGCAGCCGGCATTATGGTTGTCTCTGCGGATGTTCCTGCAATGTCTCGACCTCTAGGGCTCGGAGAAACGTTACCGGCCTCGGCTGCTCCTTTGCTCCCTCTTCTCGCCCACCTCCGCCTCCCCCCTCGCCCTGCCCTTCTCTTATCTGGCTTCTTCCAGGTGGGTTCTGTATCCGCGGGGGGGAGGTCTTTCCGTTGCCTCTGTGTGGCAGCGGGTTTGATGTGCACCGGTGTTGGTGTGTGTATGGCCGGTGGGGGAAGGGTTGGGGGGCGAGGGGACGGGGGCAGCGGGCAGTTTTTGCCTCTCTCCGCTTTGTCTTCCCCTTCTGAAGGAGGAGCCGCCTGCGCTAGGGCCTCCTGGATTTCCCCGATTTTTTCCGTCAGAGTCTGTACCGCACTGAGCACTGTGCGCACTCCATCGGGGGTGCGCCGCGCTTGCACAATTGTGTCCGCGGTCTCCGCTAGCGCCGTTTGGAAACAGCTTATCGCACCGACGTCCGTCAACGGCAGGGAGGTGTTCATTCCGTTCACTTCGATAATTATAAATAATTATAATTTGTTTATAATGTAAGCTAAGTCAATCTAAAAATTTAAAGTTTGGATTAAATCAGTTTAAATAATTAATAGCTGAAGAATTAAACATGCATTCTTTAAAAATGGATAATTGTGATAAACTGATATTAATTAAAATATTAAATTTACTTTAGAAATCGACTACAATCATCAAATTTATTTTTTCTTTATTTATACACATCGGCGGTGCCAGCATTTTTGAAATGGGTGGGCACAAATTGGTCCAATAAAAAAATGGTTTTCGGTTTACTATACATAAACATTTTTCTTAAATTTCGTATAATTTTCGGGTGGGTACTTGGAGGGGCACTTCAAGCAACAGGGTGAGCACGTAGCCACCCTGGTTCCCCCTGGCGCCACGCTGTCGCTGTTTATACAGTGGGCTTCTGTCAAGGAAAATTAATCAAGCAAAGAAAATATTAGGTATTATCAACTTTAAAAACTAATTTTGAATTTTCTCAGAATTTCCTTCAGTTACACATTGAATTTTCCCGGTGAATTCTTTTTCGCAAATGTTTTTGCCGTTTTTACAATTTTTTCAAGTTAACGAGGAGGGTAAATTGGCTTAAAACAAGAAATTGTCGGCTATGTCTTCATGTTGTATTTTTTTTAAGTTGAAAAGGAACTAATCTTTCTCTATTGTATTTGATAAATTATTTTTCCATAGCGTTTTGAATTTCTTAAACATGGCTGAAGTTCGGCAAATTTAAAAATAATAATAGTATGTAGTATCTATAATGTCCTTTTTTAAAGTTGAGTGCTTGTACGTGTATTCTGGAAAGACATTCGTAAATTGAAAAATATTCGTCAAGTAACCGAATTTTTATTCTCATAAAAATATTTATTTACCAAAGTAAAAATAATCCGTTTTTAGAAATTAAGAAAGCAAACTTTCGCAGATTTGTGATATTCAGACCACCTTCCGTGGGAAATGCATAAAATCCAATATCTGCTGAATTTTCATTTCGTTTGCACTAATCTTTATTCTTGAAAAAAATTTATAAAATAAACTAATTTATATTTTCATGATAATAAACTAGTTGTATGAAACATGTCGTGGTAACTTCAATATAAAATCATATAACTTTGCCAAGAAGTACTTTTTTAATATTTATAACACAAATTTATTGTTATTTTATTATTCATTTTGGACAAACCTAATAATAAGTGAGATTATAAATTAGGGTACCGTTTTTAGATTACATAAAAACAAAATTTTATTTCTTTCTGCATAGATACCAATTAAATTAACACAAAATGCAATAATAATTTATATTTTGTCGATTTAATATAAATAATATTATAAGTAATATAAATAAGATCTTTGTTATTATACGATTTAGAACATTTGAATGCCGGATGTTGCTGTTTGGTTTTTTTATGCACTTTCTGTGTACACATATAAAACGATTTCAAAATTATTGACAAGGTGGTTAGCATCGGTTGTAATAGTTATTATGACTAATTTGTTATCTTGCATTAATCCAAAAATCTTAAACATAGTCATCTTAAACACATTATTATTTGTTCTTAGGTGATCAGTATTACCCGACGTTCCCCTTTATTTATTATTGTTTTAGTTAAGAATAAGTAAACTTTAAACAGAGAAAATGTATTTAACTAGTGTACTTTTAGATGCATGCAAGTTACTTTCGTTCTAAAACGACATCATGAAGGTAGCACTTATTTTTATTATTTTTTTCTTTACACGGTAGGTACGTTATATTATAATAACTACGTTACGTTAGCTTTACTTAAATTGAAATGTTTCACTTGACGTTTTTTTAGGAATCACGTGAAATGTGATAGATTAAGAAAGCTCCAATCCGATTTACTTATAGGTGTTGCATCATCATCATATCAAGTTGAAGGAGCTTGGAATGAAGATGGTAATTGTTTATAATATTTACTATACCTATACGAGCAATATCCAGTGGTAATTGAGTAATTTTTGTTTTGTTTCATTTATTTTAAAAATTTTACAAAAATTTAAGTAATTGCTAGGATTCTAAAGTTTTACAACATCTACTTACTTATTTTAGCCTCAAAAAAATAATAAATTAATTTGATTTTGTACGGATATACCTATATACTGGTATATTATGTGCTTGGTAAAAACTGAATATTACTTATTGTTTTTCTCATTTGTATTTCTATAATATCGAATCTTTACATTATGTCAATAGGAAAATCACCTAATATTTGGGATCATTTTACTCATAATTATCCAAATAAAATTGCCGATGGATCAACTGCGGATATTGCGTGCGATTCGTATCATAAAATAAAAGAAGATGTTCAGTTGATTAAAAATTTAGGTTTTCAATACTATCGCTTTTCTGTCTCTTGGTCTAGAATTTTGCCATCGGGATTTCCAAATGAAGTTAATCCTGCCGGAATTGCTTATTACAACAATTTAATTGATGAGCTTCTTTCTAACAACATAATTCCTATGCTGACTATCTATCAGTTTGATCTGCCACAATCGCTGCAAGAATTAGGTGGATTTATAAATCCTCAAATGTCTTATTGGTTTGAAGACTATGCACGTGTTCTATTTGCAAATTTTGGCGACCGAGTGAAATATTGGAGTACGCTTAATGAACCAAAACAAATTTGCAGTTTTGGTTACGGTCTGGGTATTACTGCTCCTGGAATAGAACAGTCTGGAATAACCGATTACTTGTGTGGCCACAATGTTTTAAAAGCTCATGCCAGAGCTTATCATTTATATGACACTGTTTTTAGGCCTATACAAAATGGTATAATATAATTTGTTTAAATAAACTGCTATATTTTATAGTAAATAATATTACTTTAGGTATTATTGGTATTGTAATAGAACTAGCGTGGGCCGAACCTGCTTCAAATAAAACCGAAGATATAATAGCTGCCGATCGATTTATGCAATTTGATGTAAGATTTGAAAATTCTTTACATTGTTTTATCGTGTTAATTTCAGTTTGGTATGTATGCAAATCCAGTTTTTCACAAAGATGGAGATTATCCTCAAGTCGTGAAAGACATGGTAGCAAAACGAAGTAAAGCAGAAGGTTTTGCACGTTCTCGTATTCTTGAGTTTACTCCAGAAGAAGTACAGTATATTAAAGGTACATCAGATTATTTTGGTCTCAACCATTACACATCTTTGCTGGTAAAACATGTAAATCCTGCACCTATTGGCGACCCTCATATGGATAAAGATATGCAAACTGAATATTATCAAGATGATAATTGGTTGACAGGAAATTTTACATATTTTCGGGTACGTAGTAAAGATATTAACTCTTAAAAAGTAAACTCCATTATCTTAAAGTTGGTGCCATGGGGATTTAGAAAAATTCTAAATTACATAAAGAATAATTACGAAAATCCAGATATTTACATAACAGAAAATGGATTCCCAGATAAGAATGATTTAGATGATCAGGATCGCATAACATATTTTAAGGTTTAATTTTGATATTTCAAAATTCCTAAATAAGATTATTAATAACAATATTTTAGGAAAATTTAGATGCTGTTTTAAATGCTTCGTATCTGGATCAAGTTAATGTAAAATCTTACACTGTTTGGTCACTAATGGATAGTTTTGAATGGCTATCGGGTTATAAGTATTATTTGAGTATATATTACTTAGTTAAAATACTCAGAAATATTCTTACAGACTTAAATTTGGATTATACTATGTTAACTTTTCGGATCCCAACAGACCAAGAACTGAAAAATCTTCAATAAATTTTTTTAAAGATTTACTCAATACCAGAGAGTTAAAAATGGATTAAAATATTATTTATTCTTATATTTTGACGCAATAAAATTTAATAACTGAAAAAATTAATTAAATATTATTAACGTTTAATCAAATGGTTCAATTGTTAATTTTTATTGGATTACATTTCATAAGTTAAGAAATATAATATTATATATTTTTATAATACATTGTAGTGATTATTAATTTATTTAGGAACACATACTATATTTTTTCTAGTCTAAGCAATTTATATCAGTCAAAAAATATAGAATTCATTTAGAATATGTGCCTACCACTCATTTTTTCCGAAAAATTAAAATTTTTTTTTGAAATTCCGGGGATAAAGTACTCACTTTACACCCCGATTTGCGGGTATAAAGTGGCACTTTTTACCCTAGGGCAAAAAAGAAATCACCAAATTTTATTATCAATTAATTCCATTTTTTTACTTTTTTAAGTTACACTTTAGCTATCAAAAATTTTACCACGTAGTCAGAGGTTAGGACGCACGATTTTTTTTAGGCGAAACAATCGGCCAATTCTTTCTTCTTGCACCACTGTACAAAACCGTCACACGGTTTTGATAAATCTTCTTCGATTTTATTGGTAAAAGTTCTGCCAAAGCCATCTTTGCTGCTTCGGCAATTTTGAGGTTCCCCTGTGTAAATGTCCTACTTTACTTCTCGGAATTGCAAGAAACAGTATATGCACATCGGGAATAAAGTGAATTTTTTGGCATCGGCTACGCCTTGTGCAAACAAACCTTTACCCTCAGGCTAAAAAAGCATCACTTTATTCTCTTGGTGCATAATGTACTATTTTATCAATTAACCAATTCGTAAAATACAATCAGCGACGCACTTTAAAAAAATACGTGGACAATCTCCAATAGATCCTTCAAAAATCATAGACAATCTTTTGACCCCTTGCTCGCCCGGCGATCCGAACGCTATAGAGATGGGGTTTAGGGATGTAAAGAGCGAAAATTTGTACGAACCTAGGTTGACAATGGTAAGTTTGAACTAATGCAGAGAAGTATTTAAATGAAATAATACGACTATAAATTAATTCATTTCCATATTATACGCCTTCTCAAAAAGTGTCATCCGTGTATAGGGATCATTAGAAACCAAAAACATAAACTGACAAATAGAAAAATAAATTATAAACTTACCATTTTCCATACAACTCTGAAACTTAAAATAATAATTGTATTGTGGTATTGGGTATGAAAAAGTCAAAACAAAAATTTTCTAGTTGAGTTTGAAAATCTGGTCATTTAATAAGAATTTTTTGGAATTTGAAATTTTGCATTGCTAGTTTTTCATACCGTACGATAATTTATTCTAAATTCTGCCTTGCATGCGAAGTTATCTTGTATTGAAATATCTCTATATTTACAAAATATTATTGATCTACTCCTAGAACTTAGACTATATTTTTATTGTTATCAATTTAAGATCGACTATTATAATTTATTGTTTTAATATTTAATTGTAAATTAATTTTTTTTATGCTTTTTAAGTACTTACCTATTTAAACAGTTGAAACTTATTTACAGGGCGATATGTTAAAATCTTTGGCCTCATCAAATTCATCAGTCCATAAAGAAGATTTATTAAAATTGGAAATGTTTTCTTAGTAGTTATGTACATTATGTATCTCAGTATTAAATTGATATTTTTTTTTTAAATTAACGTATTCTTTATTTGTATATATATTATAAAGAATACAAAAATTTGAAATCTAACTTCCTGAGAAAATGGTTAAAAGATTAATTTTTTTTTGTGATATCACTAAATTTTGATATGTCATAAGTGTTTTTGTGTCACTTATGCTTATGTGAACATTACAATTGTGCCGCGGTGGAAAAAAAAGTTGAGAATCGCTGACCACAAAAGTTCCTCGACTTATAATTTTCAATAATGTGATAAGTGCGTGGTAAGAAATTTATAAATTTCCATAAATATATCAACATTAATAAATCAAAATTTATTTTCCTTTTATTTATCAGTAAACTTGTTTTTTTCCTTATTATCTATCATTATAATAGTTGAACCTGCTTAAATCCATATTCAAACTTGCACCAATACCAAATTCACTATGAGTTTGATGAAACTTAGACAAAGGAACCTTAGATGTAAATGATAAAATTTAGAAGACCCAATCAAAACGGAGATTTTCTATAATATCTTATTGAACTGTTTAGTAGTCTTTACGTATTTATCAAAGTTGAAATTTGGAAAAACCACATACTGATAGCGTCAACCTTAACTACACTAAAGCAACATGAGCAGACGAATCGAATGTAAACTGATGCAATAAATAATGTTAACTCGTCCTCTAACGTTCAGTTTCAACAAAGCAAATTAAAAAATTGGATTTGTTGTGTAAATTATGGCTTTTACGATTTTACATAAGGCAATCGCAACTGTAACTAAGGCCACTGAAGAGGATCGTAATAAAAATTATAAAGAAGCTTTGCGTTTGTACGACGAAGGTATTAATTATTTCACTCAGGCGATAAAATGTAAGTTGGTTTGAATTATTTATTGTTGTAAATTTATAAACCCCTTATTTCTTACTATAAGATGAAGTGCAAAGTGAACTGGAAAAAGAAAGCATTCGAGTCAAATGTTTGCAATATTCAGGTCGTGTTGAGAAAATTAGAAAAAGTCTGCACACTGACCTTGAAAAGGCAATGGAAATTGTGACTAAAGCAACCGAAGAGGACCGCAACAAAAATTACAGAGAAGCTTTGCGTTTATACGAGGAAGGTGTTCACTATTTCACGCAAATAATAAAAGGTAAGTTAATATAGGTAGTACCTACCTACTGAGTGGGGTAAAATGCGAAACAGCTTTTTTATGAAAAATATTTAGTGTTACATCAATTAGTTACGTATTACATAATATATTTTTGAAGTAGATAGGATACTACAGATTATGGCATTAAAATTTTTGAATATAGCACAACGCGGATAGTATAAATATTAAGCTAATTATATTTTTCATCACGTCAAGAACAACAATTTTATTATTAAAAAATACTTCAAAAATGTGGCAAGGAAAAAAGAATATTAATCGAATTTAAAACGTGGGTGGATCTTTCATCAAGATAAAGATCCAAATCATATTTTCATGTATGTCAAGCAATTGTGGAAAAGTTTGCAAAAGGAATGGTGCAAAATACCACTAGAGCGATTAATGAGCCCATTGACTATACCACCAAACGTTTTCAATCTTTATTTTTTTATTAAATTTTTATACTTATTTTTTTAAGTGTTTTTATGATTGCCGCTTAGAAGTAAATATTTCGTAATTTTATTAATTATTTATTATTTAAGTTTCATGTGATTGTCTAAAATGATGCACTAATGTATTTTAATTGCTAAGTAAGCAAAAAATTTATATATTAAAAATTTAATGAAAAAAAAACTTAAAAAGTTATTACAAAAAAACTGTTTTGCAATTTACTATCCACCGGTACTGTATGTTGCTTCTTGTTGTAATCCAGTCAATTTTTACCAAAAGATGAAGCACAAAGTGAGCAGGTAAAAGAAAGCATTCGAGTCAAATGCTTGCAGTATTCAGATCGTGCTGAACAAATTAAAAAAAGTCCCATGATAATACTTCAAGGGGCAATCGAAACTGTAACCAAGGCGACCGAGGAAGACCGCAATAAAAATTACAAGGAAGCTCTTCAGTTGTACGAACAAGGTGTTGCAGATTTGATCTATGTGATGAAATGTAGGTTGACTTCTTTTTTCAATTTTTTCCCGATATAACCGCATCTCTGTTTATCAGATCAAGCACAGGGTGAAAAAGCCAAAGAAAGTATACGCAATAAGTGTAAGTTATATGAAGATCGAGCTGATAAAATTAAGAAAGCAATCGAACAGTTTAATTTGGCGGCAATTAAATGTATAATTAGGGCAATCGAAGAAGATGACAACTTGAATTATGAAGAAGCTCTAAAGTGGTACATGGAAGGTACCGAGAATCTCCAATATGTTATAAAATGTAAGTCGATTTTCTTTCATTAAAGTCAATGCTTATAGTTAATCAATATATGATTTTAATCAGGTCAAACGAAAGGGGAAAAAGAAAAGCAGAACATGGAAGCTAAACGTCTACATTATTTAAATCGGACTGAAGAAATCAGAAAGTTAATTAAGAATGACAACAATGCAAAGTTAGTTCAGCAGTTTACATTTATTTTTCTTCAAAGTTATGCTGGCTGTTTTCAGTGTTACCTACCTTCAAAATAAAGTCAATCAATTGAATTTAGAAGAAAATTTGTATGTAGGAGGAATATCACAAGTAGCATGGTCAGATGTGGTTGGTTTGAATGCTGAAAAAGATGCACTAAAAGAATATATGGCTTTTCCGAAAAAGTATTCCAATTTATTCCCAAATCAAAAGAATTCGTCGAAAGGCATTTTATTATTTGGGGTGAGCTTTAACTTTGCGTTAAAAAATTCGAATTTACGTATTGGTTTTAGCCTTCAGGTACGGGAAAAACAATTTGGTGTACTACAGCTTTAGTTAATGAAGTACATAACTTAAAAAGCCATAGCAGATACGTAATTAACGTAGATCAACTGCAATCTACAAGTGAGTCGGAGAAAGTTGTCAAAACTGTATTTGAAGCAGCATATGCAAAAAAACCTTCGGTAATTTTTATAGATGAAATCGACTTCTTGTGTTTCTCAGGTTCAGACGAAGAAACGGAATCGGCTCGGCGTAAAAAAAAAGAGTTCTTGGCCCAAATGAAAGGTAAAATGCAAAATTTTGAATGTGTGATTCTAAATTTACTTTTCAGTTATGGAAAACTATTCCGATGAAATTTTGTTAGTGGCTGCTACGAATAAACCCTGGATGTTAGATGTATCTATTCTTCAACACTTTGAAAAACGAATTTACATTCCGTTACCTGACGAACAGGCCCGTTTACTTATGTTTAAGTTATTTTTACGTAAAGCTCCCTCAGAATTAACCGAACACGACTTTAGAAATCTGGCTAAGATGACTCTTGGGTACTCGGGAGATGATATAGATACTGTGGTAGATAATGTTTTAATGCAGCACATTCGTACACTAGAAAGAGCGACACACTTTAAAATTCACAGTAGGCCGTGTCCAACAGATTCTTCCAAAATTATAAACGATCTTTTGATTCCCTGCTGTGCCAACGATCAAGGAGCTATTCAGATGAATTTTTGGGATATAGACATTAGTAAGTTGTTGAAACCACCAGTCACAATGGTAAGTTTGAATTTACTTAAAAGTTTACAATGTCATAAGTGTTTGTTATACGCAGTGTGATATGTTAAAGTCGTTGGCCCAAACAGAACCAACAGTTAACGAAGAAGATATGATAAAATTTCAAAAATTTGCCGAAGATTATGGACAAGGGACTTAATGGCGTTTATTTTATATGCGATTTTTGTTTTTTTGATAAGAAAATTACATAGCAATTGCGTTAGCCCAAGTTTATATTTGAACGCTGAAAGATGGATTAGTTGAAGTGTTTTTATTTAATATTACAAGATTACAACTACAGAAATACATATTATTTTGTCAATATTTTTATTAATAAACAATCAGTACCTTATGTAATAATAGTCAGTCAACCTCAATATCTTCCGGAAATGAACCTACTCGTGAAATCGTTCGAAAATGATAATCTGAAAGCACTCTTCCGATAAAATGCTCGTTGAATGCAAACAACTTTTCCACTCTAAGATTAATTGGCAACTGGTACAGCTTGGTGTCCTATAATTCAACATGGATCCTTGTGAGCCTCCCAGTGTTTATCGACATGAAATCAGTTTACTTAAACAGAGAATTGCAGTAGTCAATTACGAATTACCCAATTATATCAATTTCTTCCCCATTCTAGACCTAGTCACCCAATTTAACGAAGACTTAACGAAGGAGACAGGAGAACAAAATGGAATTGTATAGGTATTTTACATTTTTTACTACTATGTTAAATGTTATTACATTTTACTTATGTTATTATAATTTTTACTATTAGTATTATATTTTTTTACAATTATTACTACATAAATTTTTGATTTTTTATTACGAAATTTTGCACTATTTTCCAAATATGAATTTTAAAAAAGACAAATTTGAGAAGGTAACATTTATTATGGAACAAACAGGTCGGAAGCTGGAAGAAAGTATTGAAGAACATAGAAGATGAGGAATCAACACAAATTTTAGTAAGTATCTTTTCGAAAGAGGAGATAAAAATTCTGAAGGAAAATAATTTTAAACTTATTTATAAATACAAAATTAAAACTTACAAAATTGAAAAGCACTTTGTTAGCCCAAAATTTGATTTCCAAATTAATGACAAACTATAAATTAAAAAATATCGTCACTTCTGCCGCAATACCTCCAATCATCAGCACACCAAATTTTATCTGAATCGGTTACTATACATTTCCGGAGATATGATGTCATTATCATTTTTTTTTATTTTTTTTATTGTTATAGTCCTGGCAAAGATTTCTTTGCCAAAACCTTATTTTCACCACTAGAGCCTACAAGATACACGTCTAAAAAGTTTGAATGCCATCGACGTAGAAATGCCGAAAAAAATCGAGGGACAAGGACTTTTTTTAAGTATTCGCAAAATAAATTAATTATTTTTTTTCATATTGCATTCCTGAGTTTTATCAAAGGGTTCCATATGCGGTGAAGTCCTTTGAGGGCAATGTTCCTACATACCAAATTTGGTTGAGATCCCTTCAGTACTTCATGGGTTATTTACTTTTGAAGTTTTAACTTTGACAGCTTGTAATTTTTGACAGATGACAGATAGAAAGTTAATTTCACCCATTCTGGATAAAGCTTTTCAAGGTCTTTAAAATAACCTATCACAAGACAAAATCGCTTTTAAAATCTAGTATCATTTTCTTGTAGTGGCACTCCTGATTGACAGATCGCGACGAAAACCTTATTTTCACTTTTCTACCGTAAACCCTACCACTATACCAAATTTGGTCCTGATTGGTTGGATGGTTGGATGGACCAACCGCCCGACCGACCGACAGACCGACACAGAAATTTATTTTTTATTTTTTGCAGATCTTTACGTTTCTGGACACGGTGATCTCGAAAATGTAAAAAAAAAATTGAAAATTTTTTTCGATTACCATACCTCCAATTTTTTTTGGTTGATTGGAGGTAAAAATTCACTTAATGTATGTACCATAATGCTCCGCACCAGAAGTGTCAGAATGAATTTTTATAGCTTCTAATTATTTAAATAAAAATACTATATCAACACATTTTATGTATGATGAAATGCAACTGTGGTGCATTCGCACGCAAAGAACAGTAAAATATCGAATGAAATAAGCAGACGACGCAAAGAAACATAGGGCGAAAACGGATGGTGAACATAATACGAAGAGGAGCCACATCATAGTCTAATAGTTATATCTTATTTTCAAAACTGGCTTGTTTTGGGTTTTTGTCTCTCGGATAGGTCTGCTCTCAGAGTTGCGTCTGTTTTATTCAGAAGAATTTTTTATTTTCACTTTCTTGGAAGACTATTTTATCAATTTTGAACTTAAATCTCTTTCCAAAAAACAAATTTAAAATTAATTTAACGGCGTTGAACATTTACTACCTAATATAATATAATTTCGTTAAAATGTATTTACCATATGGTCGTTTAATTTAACTTGAAAAATTATTAAAATTAATACTCTACAAAGAGTGTTAAATAAAATAAATCTTCCTTCATTACTTAGCACAAAATTATTAAATCAGGGTCAATGCTACATATATCTAAAATCTAGATCATAATAGAAAGAATTAATAAATTAACTATTATAGTAAATTGTATTTAAGGTGACCGGATATCCTTAACAATTCATTATAACATCCCCGTCAAGGATTATATTTTATTCAAGGTTATGTTTACTATATTTTGTTACTATTATCATAAAAATTAATTTTAATTAGCAATAACGTGTGAAATTTCCTTAGATAGTCGTAAACAATAATCTTAACTACAAATCAAGATTATTAAACTATCACAACTAAATTAAAAAAAAAATTTCTTTTATTTTTTTAATATTTAAAAAAAGGTTTAACATTTATATTTACTTCCTTCTATATAAAATATTGGTGTTGCCAAATAATTGATTTGGATTATGAAGAAGATATTGTTTATTATTAAATAAAAACTTAGTTTTTTTGTTCTTCTCACAATCGTCCATATATTAATATGTAAAATAAATATTATGATGGCTATAAATAATTTATTGGCAATGTATGTACTATATATGATCGACATCTATAAGATATTTATTGATTATTATTGATTTTCATGTTAAGTAAGAAAGTGTAAACAAAACAAAAAGTAATAAAATTAATTCGGTAATAAAACAACTTTATTTGAATGTATAAAAAAACTACAAAGAATTTAAAGGTACAATTAGTTGTTTTGTTTTTAATTAATTAAAAATAATTCATTTTTTTGTATCGGGCGTATAATTAGCTCACGCACCATAGGGATTTCAATGGCATGTTATTAATGCTTAATTATTTTCTTTTCTAATTATTAATTATGATAGGAATATATTTATTATAAAAAAATGTTTTATGCAGAAAACAATTATGTTTCTTTACAGAAGGCAAATAATCTAAAATTGATATTGAATAAATTTTCAATAGGTTAACAAGCTTCGAATATAAATTTTTGTGGATTTTCTATTCAACTTGATAAAAATATTCAGATTTTATAGAAAATAATTTTGTTTAATTAAAAACGCACATAAAAAATTCAATATTTTTTAAATCTTTGATTCTAAAATTACATCAGGTAAAAAGCAATTTGAAAATAAATCAGTTTTGTCTCTTATAATTTTCTTGTATACATATTGCATTATTTTGTTATGAAAAGCATTATCCGAATGGGCAATATATTATTTTATTTCGCAATAATACTTATCCCATCATATGTCCAATTCAGTTTTGGGAAATTTATTTATGATTTCATACATAAAATTAACCAAATCTTGTAGTTATTTGTCATTACTGGTACTTATTTATAGTACTTACCTATAAATATAGTGATTTTCCAGAAAATAATCATATTTCTCAAAACAGACAAATTACCAATAATTTGTCTATCTTTCCAATAATCTACTAAAATTATCATATTGCACTTTTAACAGGCAAATAAAATTATCACAATTAGAGCACATAATGTACGTCAATTGTTTAATTTATTTACTCACTGCATTAAACCGAAGTTTTATTAAAATAATGTAATATAAACTGGAGTTTGAATTAAATAATAATTAAATATTATATTGATTTTAATAAATTAAATATAATATTTTGTATAATTTATTGTTATTTTAATAAGTTATTTAGAGTGTATGACTTGTTTAAAGATAGATAATTGTTATTTACTATCATTATAATGAATAAACTTCTAGAACAATTTTCGATGTTAAGTAAACATTCATATAATATGTTTATAACAACATAAGTAATAAGTACCTATTATACTAATATAGTAATACATAGACAATAAGTAATAATTAGTTTATTTACTCTAAAAATTTTTTGTGGATCTACTAATGGCTAAATTTATTACAAATTACTATTTTTGTTAGTTTACTAAAACACATCTTTTCATTTAGAATTTAGAAAACTATAGTTATATGACTGCAGTCAGCAAGTTTTTTATTTTGTCTAGTTTGATTATTCCCTAAAGAATTATCGAAAGAATAGTAAACAAAACTTTCATCTTAAAATAAATTGTAAATTATTAACCTGTAACTCATACCAGAAGTTGATTTACTATAGAAATAATTAACACTTTTCAATGCGCGTCAACTAAGAATTAGACCTTATTAACTGGACCATATAAATAAGTTCCCGACCAAAACCATAACATACAACATACAAATTTGCTACGATCAATATCAAGTATTTAGTCATTTTGTATATACAGCTAAAATGGTAAGTAAATTGTCTTACCGAATTTTTAAATTTTATACTACTCGTTTATTGTATATAATAAATCAATTAAAACGTTTCTTTTATTACAGGTCAAACAGTTTATTCTGCTTCTACTTATCTTCAATCTTTTAAATGCTATTTCTTGTAAGCCAACAATAGAAACGCCTAATTCTATTACAAGGGATTTTATAGTAGCATTACCAGGAAATGAAAAGATTAATAAGAGATCAGTTAACGATGCAATGGAAAGTGACGAAAATGATAGTTCAGATAATTTTACATCGTTAGACGATGACGAATCAGAAAATAGTCAAGAAATATCTTATGGGAGTAGTGAAAACTATTACCCTTCTGTGTCAGCTTTTGCAACAGATCAGAAAAGTGATTTTGAAATTGGGCAACGCTTCGGTAGATCAATTGATACTACTAATAATGAAAACGATGATGGAATGGAAACTGCTGAAAATGGATTAGTATTCCGTCCTCTGTTCAGAACTAAAAACAACTTTGGACAACGTGTAGCCAGATCAATCAAAGACAGCAATGATGAAATGGAAACTGCTGAAAGTGGTATAATATTCCGACCCTTATTCCGCACGAAGAGCAGCTTTGCAATTAAGGACCGGGTTCGTAGAAATATTGATAATTCTAAAACTGACCAATATGTCGATGATATGGAAGCAGCAGCTAATGGTTTAGTTTTTCGTCCCATATTTCGCACAAACAACCGTTTTGCATTAGGGCAACGTTCTCGCAGATCGGTTAATTATGATGTGGGTATTTCACCATCTGCAGTGAATGTAGTAAATTCAAACGATTTACACAGTAGAAGAAATCTCCGAATCAATCGTTCGACCAAGGGAAAAGAGTCTCTGTCTGAGAATAATAACGTAAACGACGTTCCAAAAAGTATGGCGTTTCGCTCTTAAAAATATTCATACCTACTGAAAAAATATATTTTCTGAAATTATAAACTAACAAGTTGATATAATGTTATTAGAACTTAAGACTGATTAATGTCGTCGACTTAAATTAACTATTTAATATTTATTTTAAAACTAATTTATTGAGATATGTATGTATAATTAGTTATATTGTACATTTTTTTATTTACCATGATACTTAATAAAAAGGTAACGAAATCTTATTAAATGGCATTCTTATTGTAATAAAAATTTGTTTTAAAATATAATATTATACCAAGAAAATATAGAAAACCATTTGTTATCGGAAATGAAACCGTGGTATTATAAAAACTAATTTCAAAATTATCCTATGCAAGTGAACAATTTAAATATTATGAAGATACCAAATTAGTAAAATTATATCCGGCGAAAAAAATAATGTATTAATATGTCATTTTACCGACTCTATGGTTGTGCGTCATTTTTTTAAGCCAATGTTGTATCTGCATATTTTTTTTTCAAGAATTGTAACTTATCTACTAATCGCTTATTGTTTACTATTGTTGTACAATACAATTATGAAATGCACTTGAAAATTGCTATACAATCACATGAGCACATGAGTCATCAGCGGAAAAAATTTAATTTAGTGCGCCAAGGCAAAAGCATAAATCCACCTAATCGTAAACCAAAAGCCAATATATAATGCAGTTTTATCGACTAAATGGGAAAGTACAAACAAATTCGTAGGGTTTGCTCAAAGCGTCATCATCGATAAAAAAAATGTCATAAAATATTTTTGCCAATTTGTAATGCAAAAAATTAAAGTGTATTCTGAGACATAGATGGTGCCAGTGATATTCAAGTTATTGCTATATATTTTCAATACTTTTACAAATTATTTTCCATGGTAGAATTCAACATAACAGAAAACAACTTAAAATATTTCTACAATATATAAATTATGAAATTGGAATTTTAAAATGAATTTCATCTTGTCATTGTTTTCATTGTGTTTAAAATAAATGTTCAAGTGTTAAAAATTTATAAAATCACGTCAAGCATTACTAATGCAGGTAAAAATTAGTTTTAATTTTAAACTTATGGTTGCGAGAAACCACCTCCGCTCTGAAGAAATTCAATGTAATATTCCGTTTTTACCTGCATTTTATTATTAGTACTTTTTTTAGTAAGCAAAATATAAGGAAATAAAATAAAAATGTTTAATTAAATTATGTATTTATAAACTTTTTTTTTTATTTTACACAAATATTACATGATACATTAAGTGATGGAAAATGATGTAGTTTTTAAAATTAAATGAGCACCATAGGTATACTTAAGAAGAGTTTACATACATTTTTATTGGAAGTACATTTTATCACGTTTTGTTACACCAAATTTTGATACCATAAACCTCATGAGTATTTGTCATCAGAGTCCTGCATTAATATTAAAATTGTCCTAACGTACTATGACATATTTTAGTCAGAAAAGCATTTTTGACAGAATTTGCAAAAATACATTTCCAAAATTTTACGTTTTTAATGCCATTGGAACCATTACATTAGTAATTCTTAAATTAAAAATTAATAACCCCAATATCCACCTCCCCAACCTCCTCCCCAACCTCCTCTGTATCCGCCACCCCATCTCCATCCGCCGCCATATCCTCTACCATATCCATAACCACCCCATCTTCTATAAGGGTTGCTGTAATAACCTCCCCAACCGTAATAAGGACTTCTGTAACCCCATCCTCTACCATATCCCCAAAATGTCGAATCAGTTTTTAAGTCTGATTCGTCTTGTGCGTTTCCTCCTTGAGCTAACCCTGGATTTTCTAAGCCATCTAATTGTTGTGATCCTTCAGGTTGTGGTAAACCACCCTCGAGTGTTGGAGGTAAAATTTCTGGTAATACCTGAACATTATTCCCAGGAAGTGGTTCTGGCAAATTGACGGGTGGAGGTAAAGGTACATTTCCGGGATATATTGGAGATGGCGGGCTATCTCGTACCGCTTCATCAGCTTTTACTGCATCTTGTACTAAAATTTCTTGTACTGCCGTTTGAGGTGCTTGTTCTTTAACACCTTCTTCTAAAGGAAGAGAGTAACCACTTGCGATAAGTGAAACCACCACTATTGCGACCAACATCTGAAACATACTTTTGTTAGTTATGTGTTAAGTAAACTTTAATAGGCTGAATTTTTAAAAGAAATATTTTTTGCACTGAAAATTTAAATTAAAAAAAAAAAAACTTTTTTAATACTTTGAAAAAATGTATAAAAATATCGTCTATATTATATTAAAACATTTTAGACGTACCTTGATCGCACTTTCCTGTAATAGCGCAAAGCAAAACTTAGATCTTCTTGAACGCCCTGTCCGTTTTATAGCTCGTCTCCGAAGGCTGTTGCGGCTGTTGACCGCTTCGGCGATGTTCTTGCTTCTGGTCAAGGTCAGATGCAACATATCGCAAATCTTGTATAATTCTCATGCTTTTTGTTTCTAATAAACTAAGCATACCTACATAATTTACTTAATTTTATAAATAAAAATTTCAATATTTTAATAATTGAAAGTTATTCTAATAATTGAAAATTACATTAAAAATAATTGAATTTTTAAACTAGAGTAATATTGGGTAGTACTTATACTATTATATTTACAAGAAAAAAAGTATCTTATTATTATAATCAAAAAAATTATTTTTCATTAAATCAATTATATTGATAGAAATCTAAACTGCACTAAACCAATTAACAAGTTGTTATTTTTTACTGATGGTATTATTAGCGGCATCCGCAATTTTACCTAGCTATGTTAAAAACTTGTCACGAAATAATTAATGTTGTAGATAATACATATAACTAAACAATTTGCGTTTATTTATAACATTCATAAATTTATAACAAAAGTAATTCTATAAATTTTAAAAATTACAATTCACTATGTTAGCTAACGGTACCCCGTCATAACATATTTAACTTTTTTGTAATCAATTTGTTTATAATTTTGTTTCTACATGATGAAGGCGAAATGGATAAAAATTGGTTAGAATGGTTCAAAAACTAATTTAGTATATAATTTATTTTTTATTGTTTTATTTAAAAAAATCGTACTCTTATTTATAGCTTTGTTGTCAATATTAAAAATATTTACGTGTAAAATATTTAGGAAATTCCACCAATTATTGGTAACGATGACTTATTATTTACCTATTTTGTTCAAATACCTGCACAAATAAGATGGGGACTTTTATAATAACTGCACAAATAAATTAGAATTCTTCAAACAATCATACTAATCGTTTACTTTATGTCACATGTGCTAAAAATAAAAATACCAGAATTATAGTATTAAATTAACAAGCTACGATGAACTCAATGAAATAGTAAGTGTATTATGAGCTTTAAGCTGCAATAAAAATTATATATGCGTTCTAATTTCTATCACAATAATTAGAATATAAATTAAAATTAAAAAATTATTAAGCTAAAAACTTAGTAAATTTTAATGTTATTATTGAAACTTAAAATATATCTACATCTTTTTTATTTGGGTACTTTTGGTACTCACTGTAAAAAAATTAATACGTGATGATCCTGAATTAGTTAGAAGAATAACAATAGCGTCGGAGAATTTAATGTTGGAATTACCTATCTAGTAAGTTAGTATGCAAAAGGTCAAGACGAAAGGGGATACTTGTAAATCCCCTTGAACCGGTCAGTATTGGGTTTGTTGATTATAAAAATTTGAACCTGTTACTACATTTTCAGGAGAAAAAATATTATACATAATGTACCAGTCTATATTATATTATGCTATTATGTACTATAAAAGTTTGTATCTGTTACTAAAAAACTTTATACCTTTATATTACGGTGAGGCTGAACCAAGTTTAATTGAACGGGTTTTGTGTATGGAATTTTTTTTATTATTGCTGATGTCCTACAAATAGAGACATAATTGCGACAAAAGTTTTTTATTGCTTGGACAGGGAGGGCCATAAGCAAAATACTAAATTATGCTATTAAACTCTGAAGAATGCCTTTTAGAATATAATTATGGTTTAAGTACTATATTTTTTCTAATTAATTTGAAATTATTAAACCCCCCTTGATTATAGCAAACTATGAACCGCCACTGGAAACTATTAGATACATTATATCATTAAAATAACTAATATTTAAAATGTATGAGCTTATTAATTTATTACTACCAATGACTTTTGTTATTTTTAAATTAATAACAATAACAGAATTAATAAGTTATAATTTGAACATCAAATTATCCAGTAAGGTGGAAAAATTCGTCCATGCATGCCCCCTTGGGCACCGACCCCATTGTAAAACATCACTATAAAAACACTGTAAAAACATTTTTTAAAGTTGATTAATTTCGGCTGAAAAATATTATTTTCAAAATTAATATTTTATTTTAAAATTCTTGTAAGACATCAGGGAATTATAATCATTAAAACAATCTAATATAAAAAAAACTCTTTCAATTAAAGTTGTTTAAGTAAGCCTCACCATTTTAGGAAAATAGCAAAATTAGAATTTTGAAATGGTAATGTTAATTTATTCAACTTTACATTTTTTTACATTAAATGTACCTTATAAACATTTTACATTCACTTACTAAACAGTAAACACAAATAATATAATTTTAATTAGCATTGATTTTTAAGCGCTAAATTATCATAAATATCATCTTGAATTTTTTATACTAGGTACCTATATAATATATGTGAAGGTAGGTACATACATGATAGGTGATATCTAATAATAATTATTATACTAATATTATGTATTAATATTAGTTATGGATATATAGTACTTACATAATTACTCACAGTATTATACTTAAATTACAATACTAATTAATACTAATAATTATAATAATTGAGGAGATGCAAGAATTATTGACCTCAGCTATAGTAAAAATCGCCAAGATAGTATACAACGAAAGCTTTATAAAAATTAAAAACTTTGATTCAAGTACCGCCTGGGTAGTCGGAAAGATGAGTTATAAGTCTGAAATAATTTTGCGAGATTATTCCATTATTAGACAACTTTTGTATTTAAAATAGATATCGAAAAGCAAGCAAATACCGGTTGTTTTAATCACGGTTATTAAAATTTGCGAAGGTATCATTTATTCGATTAACGTTTCAATAGCATTAAAATTAAACCGATGAATACGTGATAGCAATAATAAAGTTTATTAACTGTAGCTACGTTTTTCTGTACTTTTTTTTAATAATAATCAATATGCATTTAAATATAACAAATAAGCACGCTTCTAATTTATTAATTAATTCCATCAATTGTTTTGTTGCGCCCTTACACCAATAAAAAAGAAAGTTTTATTTCAAAACTAACTAAAACAAAACTAAAAAATATTTTTTTTAAATTTCTTTTGTATTTTTAATCGAAAACTGAAACGTTTCGAATATAAAAAATAATATATTTCTGATAAGTATTAAATTAGGAAATTCATAAATTTAGAATGCATATATAAACTTTTGAATCAAAATTTTTCATTTTGAATTAAAACTTATTTTATCATTATAGTGCAAACTGATAAAAAGATAGATAATTAAGTATCTTTCTGTTTAAAAATCCAAACTGAGTTTTAGTTCCGACTGGTCATCTGATATGAAAAATTTTGGAAAGTATACCTACCTTTATAATTTTTATTTATATGAAAATAGTTATTTCAATATTATTTACTTGAGACGAAGTAATTATCAAAAATCCGTTTTCAGAAAAGAATTAAGCAATTTCTAATTGCTTTTAATTTCATTTTAATTTGAAATAGTTTAATTACAATTTGAAATAAATCCAAATCTCAAAATCGGGGTGGCTAAAGATGTAAAAAAACAGATAACATAAATATTATTAAATAATTAATTAAAGAATTATTACGTAATTAAATTCAAATTTAAGAAATACACAAGAAAATAATCAAAAACATGATATTACGTCATAACTCATAATCATAACAGATACTTTTTAATTATATTTGAAAAAGTCTTACTTCGTGGTATTCAAAAGTGTGTGGAAAAGTACTACTTTTTCTCCCTAGTGCGGAAAAGTAAGACTTTTATACTTTTCACCTGTAAAAATATGCGGGAAAATGGTAAAATTCAGAAACATAACTCTGCTTTATTTCTAATATACATTTGATGTTAAATTCGTACAATTACTCCAAGTAAGCTCTTCTCTGCGACACGCACCGCTGATACCAATTATCATGACCACCTGAAACAATGAAAAATCATGTAAAATCAGCGAAAAAGTAAAATTTTATTACCTTCATTCAAAATAAATTAAAAAAGAAGGTAAAACTTCGACTTAAGTCCGGAAAAATGTACGGAAAAATGTTAGTTTTCCTAACTTGTATCGATAATAAATATCTATTTTTTAAATTAAAAGTAGATGTCAAACAATGCTTAACACAAATGAAAACAAAAAACAAAATTGTTTTTCATTTGTTTTTGTTTATTTTCAAAGTTTTTAAACATATCAATATTTTAGCAAACCAAAAACTGCACACACACTTTTTGATAAACTTCAGAGATTTTTTGGCCTTAAAGCACCGCCCCGAATATCCCATTAGAAAATGAGTAAAAGTTTTGCAAGAAACTTAGCTATTCTTAATTTTTAATACATCATATATTGTCGTGTTTTGGACGACTTCGGCTGTTGGAATAAACGGGAAACTTGGTTTGTTTTCATCTCGTTTCGCTAATGTTTTAAACCTATAATTTGAATTTTACCTAAAGCAGAAAATGATTTAAATTTTGTTTGTGAGTGTATGCGATATATTACGTACCTCGAGCGGTGTTTACGGCTGATTTTTGGTTAAGTCAGCGTAATTTTGCGATTTTGTGTGATTTGACTTGTAGCTCGGGCAAAAGCTTCAGAATTTGGATATTGGATGAAATTTTGTTTCCGTAAGAAAGAGATTATTTACGAATTTGTTATTTTTGATGGAATTTTATGGTCGCGCAAAAGAACAGATGTATGATAATTTTTGTTAATCACTCCGTCATTTTGGAAATTATCGACACCCACCTAAGTTCTTGTTTAATTTAAATAGCGGAATTTCCTCTCTGAACCGACTCCTGACAGTCTTGTGTTCTCCGACGACGGTAGCTAGCCGAAGTAATTTAAGTTTCGAAAAGAACCTGAATTTTATTTGTCAAAAATTTAGAAAATCACGACAATATATTGTCTGTAGGATCTGTTTAATTCTTTTTAGAAAAAATTTAAATTTTTACCCATCCATACTATGCAATTTTTTTAAACAATGAGAACTCTTTTATTTTGTTAATTTGCTGTCAAAAATTAAGAAATCTTATGTTTGAAATAATACCTTTTATTAATATAACATTCATTAATTAAAAGCACCTATTCAAAATCTTAAATCTTTAAAAAAAAATTCATACTATATTATAAGGTTTTTAATTTAGACCACATACTACTAAATTAAATTTTGCTAATGATGGAAAATATAATTACACAAAATCTAAAAATACCCCTGTTTTAATTTTCACACTTTGTTTCCTATTATAAAAAAAAAACCGCAAAAGTTTATCTCGCCCTATAATTTTTATCGGAGTTTTAAGGTGAAGGTTGATGATTTCCAAAAGTTCCATATCCTCACTGCAATCTTTGTGGTAAGTGTTGTCTTTTTTCTCCTTTTCTTTATTTTTAAGTAAAACTTTTATGCAAAACAAAATGTAACAAATTTTTGAAATTTTTGATTCTAGGCGATTTTAATTTTCATCGACTTACTCACAATTTTGGTACAATTTCAAATGCACTTTTCATTTATTTTTTTAAACCCTTTCTCTATTATTTTCTAGCTGAATAAGATCAATTGACTCATCTTTTCAACCAAAGATCATAACTAAAAACATCTTCGTTATAATAAATAACAATTTGAAAACTTAATGTTTGAAATTGTTCAGGTTGCATTTATTTAACTTTTATAACTAAACTTTATTTTTCTTTTTTTTTAGGATATAAAATTTAACCCGCATCACAAATTTTCAAATAAAAGAATGATCACCGAAACAACACTTCATCTCTATTTAAAAATAAATTGATTTCATCTTCAATTTATTTAAATACTCTAATTAATTATAAAGAAAACATGACAATATATTATGTATATTAATATTGAGAAAATCAAATTTTCTCAAAAAGTTGCTAGCTAATTTTTATATTATTAAGGGCCGAAATATTCACCTCTCGTTAATCTTCTAGTAGTACCTAACTAAAGTTACCTGTAAACCTACCACGTGACGTCCATTCGTCAAATAGGAGACGTCCGTGGTAGGTTTACAGCAGGAGCGAATCCAGAAATTTTTTATCGGGGAGGGGGGGGCTCAAAGTCAGATTTTAAAATGATTATGTCCCTGTTAAGCGAAATCAACTATATGATAGTTTTTGAAGATTATGAAAAATGTTTTTTTTCGGCGATTTGGAGGGGGCGCGCGCCCTCTTCGCTTCCCCCCCTTTAGATCCGCGCCAATTTAGGTATTATCCAATACCTATCTCATAATAATAGAGCTGAAACTGTATGGAAATTTTAAACTAGTTCACTAATGCCCGGTTTCTCCATCGCGTCTTAAGTTCCAGGTAGGACTTAAGCTGCAGCTTAAGTTGCTTAAGATAGATTTTACGCTGTTGCCAAATTAGCTGTCAACTAAGCAATTGCTTAGGTAAGGGCGACGTGATAATATTTTGGTGCAATCCGACTCAGGTTTCAAGTAAAGCTTAGGCGCGATTAGACCTCAGCCAGGCAACAGCTTAAGATGCGATTGAGAAACCGGGCATATGTAAGTGAGATAAAAAATTTTAGCTCACTCTTATAATATGTCTTAGATATTATGTTATATAAGATATAAGCGGTCTTTCGGCTGCTCTGACCAATTAGTGCTTGAATGATTTGGAAACCATTTTCAATGCGGGATAAAGAGAAAATACTTTAAATTAGAATTATTACATATATTTATTTACGATACTAATGAAAGACAAATTACTAGGTCACAATACTGTTAATAATCCTTTATTATATTATATTCTAAATCAATTTTTTCTTTTGTGTATAAGATGAGGATCCATTCAACTTTATATAATCATATATTAGTAGATGTTTCTTAAATACTATATACTCAAACTCCGGCAAGCCTAAAGTGTTTTAGTGCTTTTTGCTTTCACCATAAGTGAAGCCAAGTGTTTTTAATGTTTTGAAAACAAATATATTTCTAAAATTTTTAAAGTTATAAATTTAATGGTTTTAGTAGGACATACTCCTATTACATACTTTAATTTATAAAAAAAAATGCTATTACAGGTAGGTACATATTTATTTAATTTTAATAATATTACAATATAATTATAATAATCTTATTTAATAGGTACTACTCCTATTAATTAATTCAGCACATATTGTGTAATATTATAAATATTTTATTTATTTATGTACTATCTATAACCTCAAATTCCAATGTTTTTTTTAAATTTTAATTTTTTACCAAAAATATTTAAAATGGCCTAAAATTTGTAAGAACTCGAAATTCACAACAACAAAACAACACGAAAAAAATCATAAAGAAAATTCTTCGATTTGAAGGTTTCAATATACGTAACTTGACTACTTACTTTTTAGTTTTTACCGTTTCGTTTGTTGAACTTGACTAAATTATAATTCGTCGTAATTGCTGTTCATTATCATATAATATTATTATTAATATTTAATATCAATAATAGAAATCAAATTAAGATTAATTTATTTTATGTATATTTTTTACAATTAACACCAATCTGATGATTATTTCTAATAAAGATGAAACTAGTTGTTTTTTAATTAATGCGAAAAAATACTAAAAGTTTTTTTTAATTTATTCGTAAAATTAGTTTTATATCATTTTTAATTTTAACGTTTTAATTTTATACATTTACACTAAAACTCTCGTTTGTAAATTCTCTGTAGATAGGTATTATCAAATAAAAATGTATTGTTGATAATATATGAAACTATACATCATAATATTATAGTTGTATAATACAATATGTAAGATCAATATAATATAAATTGTAAAAAATAGAAATAATATTTTGACGTACCCGATATTCTAATAACTAATTAGATATAATAAAATAATCTTTATTTTGTAAAGTTTCAATTTTTATTTCTCTCATTTCTTCACTTCTATTAATCAATGAAAGGACGATTGACGTACAAGTCAAGTTTAATAGAGTAAAGGCAAAATGGGCAACTGGCCTACCTACCAATTGATACCAAAAGTTTACAAATCAAAAACATGAATTTATAAAACAAAAATAATATGCTTCAGAATATAGGTATTATATTGATTTTTCTAAAAACTCATTATATTTTAACCAATTTTAAGTCCAGTATCTCGAAATACGTCGTTTTGTCATAACGGGGGGGAAACGTTAAAAATAAATATTTATAAAAAAATTAAAATCTAATTAATTTTTTTTTTTTTAATTTAACTGCAGAAACTTGATCAGATCACCGAAGCGAATCAGTTGGCATAGCGCTCGCTAATTATCGTGATTACAGTCAACTAATTTTTTTCCACTAAATGAGTTCTATGAAATGAAAAATTTTCCACATAAATCAGTTGACAAAATATCAAATATTGTGATGTATCATTAATAACATAATAGCATAAAAGAGTTATTAGGATAATTGAGATATTTCAACCTAAATTTTAAGAGAAAAAAGCTAAAAAAAAAAATTGTCCAACAGTTCAGAAAACAATTTTTAACTTTTTTTGGTAGCTTAACATAATTTTTTTGTAACAACAGATTTACTAAGCCTACTTTAAATTTTAAACGATACCAATGTTTTTATATTTTTTTTATAATAATTCAAATAAATACCTATTATTTAGTAGTTTAAAAGTAGCAAAAAAGCTCACTTATTCGGTTGAAATTCAAGAAGTTTCGTGAGCAACTAATTTAGCTGTATATACTATATGTAATTTTTTTTACAATTCGTTTCAACCCTGCATTCAGAGTCAAAAGTAACAGTCACTTTGTATAACAATTTTTTAGGTTTAATATTATAATAAGCAGGTTTAAATAATAAAATATTAACTTTGGTAAAAAAAAATTACCTTGAACTGAAACTTTTCAAAAATATATTGCTATGCGTTGTTATAAGTATATTTCTTTATAATATTTATTTATTAATAATTTTGTATTAATAAAAAAGCCTGTAGCGAGTTTTATATTCAAATTTTATCAAATTATTTGTCTCGTCTGTTAAATTGCTAGGAAGGCGTCTTCATAAGAGGGCCGCTTAAACTTTTTACTATATTCAAAAGATTATCAAAGATAATAATTAATGATATCTAATTTAGATAAACCAGAATGCTAATAGTTGCACATACTAGTAATATGTGCAAGTATTTTTTATATTAAAATTATTTAAAAATTAAAAATGTTAATTTACTTTGGTTTTTTTTTGTTATAGTAAACCTTTGACCAGTAAATCCTAAACTGATATTTTAATAAAATATTGAACTTTCTCATTTATTTGCATTGTTAAAATATACATTAATTTAAATTGTTATTCTTACTATAATTAGTTATATTTAGTTTTCGTTAAGATATTTTAGGGGATACGAAATATTATATACCTGAGTTTATATTTAATTGTTATAATTATAAATTCTAAAAGCTTCAACAAAGCAAAATAATACCTACCCAACCATTATACCAGCTTTGTAGATTGTAGCACAACAATATTTACCAAATACAATTTTTTAAATTAAATTAAGTGCTTAAATTATAAGATCATAGCACTGAATATTAATTATTTTTATTCGTACTAGTAGGAATTGCGGGTTGGCTGGGATTGCAAATCAAACGCTTATTTCAGTTTGTCGACGTTTCGGACGCTTTTATAGGTCCATTCTCAAGACTACAGAAAGAGAATAACATCATGAAACCAACAAAATGTAACGTGTCAAAATTAGTTTTGACCGTTTCATTTCTTTTTCAAGCTACGCCGCTGGATCGCTTTAGTTTTTGAAAATATGTGTGGTTTTGATAAGCGCCATTACACGGAAATTTCGAAAGGAATGGACGTGTAATCTTGGTGTTTGTCCATTTTTAGTTTCTATTTGTTTTAATATCATTTAATTTTGCCGGATTAGCGGGTAAATATAATATTTTCGTACGATTTAATTTGTTTAACAAATTATTTTTAGCACCCAGGTTACTGGTAGTTCGTTACAATTATTATTCGTTATTTGGTTTATCAACTTTATGTTTTCGTCGTCGTGAAATGGAGATTTATCTGTGTTGGAAATCTTTTATCCACCCATATGGTTTCTTACCTTTATTTTTGGTTTTACGATGACGTTGTTTTAATACGTCACCTGTTGGAAGAATTGGGGGGATGACGAATATTTTGAGTGCGAAGAATGGTTTATTTTACCCTTTTGAATTTTGATTCCTGATGGTTGGTTTTTGTTCACAAGAGGATGTTTCCTTGTGAAGTGTTTATACCGGATGGGTCAAAATATCATTTCAAGTTGAAGAGCCAAACTTTGCAGATTTTCCTTTTTACCATCTTTATATTTCGGGATGTCACACCTCAACTTTCAAGCAGATGATTTGATTTGAAGATGCTTCTGTGGAGATTAATTGATTTGTAGTCACACTTACTCGTTTGATGAGTCTTGGAACTGGCAGGCATGTTGATTTTTTAATGAGTATTTTGTGTTCTCTATTTTGTAGACTTTCATTCCTGGATGGTAGACCAATTGAATGATGAAGTAATGTTGTTGATTTCGAAGGGTCCTGACGGAGGAAATATACTTGCAGAGTCGCGAAGTTGGTGGTACTGCATTCAGGGTAAGTCGGATAGAGATGCATATACTTATTTATTGATGATGCTGTGTGCCAGGTTCTATTTTGAGTCAATAATCCCGAGTATTTAAAATTCGGTGTGCGATTAATCTTTACTGGAGCATAACTTCGTTTTTTTTTGGGTTATCCTCTTCAAGGATACTCAACTGTATTTTTTTGACTGAGTTTACCCTTCAGGTAGATGTCAGTTCTTCAAATTTGCCATTTTTTATTGTTTTGTTTCCTAGTACATAGTCCTCAATTACGTGCTAGTTTTACTTGCCGATTATGTGTGTGTTTTATGTTTTACTCTTAATTTAGTGAATTAATTAAACATGTCGACCTCAACTATTTTTTCTATCTTTGTTTATACAATAAATCGACTCTTCACTACTTCTTAGTTTTATTTGTATCAACTGGCGTCCACTTTAACATCAATATTTCCATTTAGCTGAGATGAGTTCTGAGTATGAAAAGGACCTAATGGAACCGAATCCACGATGTTTTCCGAAACACCCACGCTCTCGAGAACTGCGTTTTAGGTAACAAGGCTAGCTAACGCGTACAGAACATCTACGGTTAAGCAAGTGGCTGTTGTAGCGTAAATTGAGCAGTTTGCGGTACAAAAACTCCCAACTCCAAATTAAACTCACCGAAAAACTAAATGATCTGATTATTTTTTTTAAATAATATTTATTTTAAACATTTACAGAAAAAAGTCAAAATATATAATATTAAAATCGAATTAAATATCTCAATTTTTCTGCGTTCCCTCAAGATCTGGAGATAGAAAAAGTTAACTGTATAAATTAGGTAGTACTATGTATAATATTAATTATATTAAATTATAATGGCTAATAAATAAATTTATGTCAAGTTTATCTTTGTAAGAATTTTTTAAATTCGATGGGAATCCCTAAGCAGCATAAAAATTTATTGCAATAACTTACCTTATTTTTCGACGAAGCATTTTTTAATTTCTAAATTTTAAAATAGTAGATAAAATATACTTTTACAATATTTTTAATGATTTATTATCATCACCATGTTTTATATACCTACTTGCTACTTATTTAATATTTTATTCTTGTACCTGGAGTACCATTATTTGACTGATAGATGGATGATGAGGTCAAACACTAGCATTGAACCTTCTAAATTTTGCCTTTGGTTATAATGATTTAAAATTTAATTCACCAGTTAAATTTTTTTAAGACTTGATTGTAGTGTTAACGTGAATCATAAAATTTCGATGTTTACTTAAAAATATTTATTATTTTAAATAGTTATATTTTAAAATACATATTATAACGCTTTATTGTATAAACAATACTAATTTTTTTGCAATAATCTTATCTACATAATTAATTATTATAATATATTATAAAAAAGTGTTCGATATTTTTAAATTTTTAATTTCTTTCAGAAATTATCTTTCAATTTCGAGCCTCATGCAATTAGACAGAGATTTTGAAAATTCGCATCCATCACTGGAATCTATAAATAAATAGACCATAACAAGCAAAATATGAAAAACAAAGTAAAAAATGTTATTCTCAGGTATGAAACGTGACTACTAACTTTGTATAAATTTGAACACCAATCAGGTATAAGTAGTGCAAAATAAAAAAGTTTAATTTCAAGTTGAATTATATTTTGCATTTAGGTAATTACCTGATGAAACTAGCCGAGCGAAACAACGTCTAGCTTCTCGTATGGCTTTAACTCTTTTAGAATCATTCGGCATGTTATCTTGCATCCACTTTAACAAGGCCGATTCGGATGGAGATCTGTTGTCGTCGAGCTATAACGTTTTAATATTTATGTAATTTTTAAAACAAAATTGTATTTATATTTTTAAAATTACTAATAAATCGTACCACTTCGAAATATCCAAAAACACATTGACTGATACACTAAAAATAACTTAATTAATTTTTAATCGTTGCCTGCGGTTTTAATATTTTATGAAGTTGCAATTTTACCTCCATATTATCTGAACGTTTTGTTCTTAGATATCCGCCATATCCACGTCGATCAGATCCAGAACCATAACGACCTGATCCGCCATAGCTATCCACATTTCTGTTATCACATCCATCACAATGTTGACCATTATAATTTCTACCTCCATAACTGTCATTGTCATCGTTACCATTGCCTTGGCCTGAGCGATCGTATCCTCCATAATTTCTAGATGAATCTCGTCCGTGGTTTCTATTTGAAGAATCGCTTCCATAATCTCTACCGGATGAATGCCCTCGGTTTCTGTTTGACGATGAATCGCCTCCAAAATTTCTGTTAGAATGTGAGTTTCCTCCAAAATTTCTATCCATCGAGTCTCTTCCATAATTTCTATCCATCGAGTCTCTTCCATTATTTCTGTTTGATGAGTCTCCTTTATAATTTCTATTCGAGTTTCTACCATTATTTCTGTTCGACCAATCCTGTCCATATCGATCGTTGTCGTCATTGTTTTGTCGATTATTTTGATGATGTCCATGCGAAGATTGACCATACTGATTATCGTCATCTTGATTTCTACCGTAATTGTCATCTTGATTGTTTCCATATCTCTGACCTGTTCTAGGATATCTACTGGAATCGGGATATTCGTCATCGGAAGATTCGCCCCCGCACTCCGGTAGGTACTTTTTAATTTCTGATTTCATAAAATCACCATTACTTCCATTAGATTGCTTTTTATTATCTTCCAAAGTTTTACTTTTTAAATTAATTTTACTTTCTCCATAGTTCGGCGCTATTGAAGCTAATAAAACAATTACCGTTATTTGCACGTACATAATTCTCAATGTAGGATCTGATAGGTTTAGATAGGTAATAGCAAAATTATTCTATGCGTGTGTGCTTTTATAGAAATCGTATAATAAAGAATAAAACAACATTTTAACATGAATTATTATTTTACGATGATAATAACGACAATTTTTAATTTTGTGAAATTAAAACGTCCAAAAAGATGTTGACAAGTTCCGTTTTTTATACAATAGGGTGTCCTTCATAACGAGGTAATATATTTAAACAATAATAAGACAACGATTAGCAATTAATATAATTATTCTAAAATTATTTTAAAATTTGTATTGCGTTCACGTCAACAAGTAATGCAGCGCCATCTATTGAGGAGATACCCAGCTATTACATTTATTAATTTCTTAAAAAATAAGTGTACAGCCCTTTAAATTATATTTAAAATATAGAAAAATGATAGGGACGATGAATTAAAAAAAAAAAAGTGCAAAAGGAATAGGTCTAACTCTATTGATAAGGCTGTCACAAAGTCACCACTCCTAGATGCGATCCCACTACTGCTCAACACGGGGATTTTTAGCTGCTGGGTTTCCCCCCTGGCCCGTTTCATCCCTCTTTAACCAACCTGGTTATTCCAGATTCCTCCGGAGTAACCATATTGATGCCAAGCTTAGTGTGGACACCTAGTCGACGTGGTATACATTGCAACAGGACTCCTAATCTCAAGCCATCCTCTACACCCGACCCCCAAGTAGCTAGGTTACAGGAGTACGCCACACTCCCAGTCAAAGTATGTGACTCTATATTGTCATATCTGTTACCTTTTTGAAATAATTAAATAATTTTATTTTCAAAATAACAAATCTTCGTACAAACATCGTGAAGTAATCAGTTATCTGAATTTTAAACACCCAGATGTTTATATGGCATTGAAGTGATATCTGCAGGTCTCAACCTTTTACTAAGAATATGATTATTCAAAGTTTTATTTGGTTTTGTAAAAAATTACTCTTATATAGCAGCTGAATGAAAATAAAATAATGAAATGATGAAATAAATTGCTGCAAGACTGAACCACAATTAATTTAATTCGAGGGAATCCTGAATAAAAATTTAAAAAACAAAATCGTTAGTAAAATCAAACTACAAAGTCTGAAATAAGAATTTTATTTAAAAAGCTGATGGTTGCTCAGTCGTAGTTACAACAAACCAGTACTCATGTAAAAAAAATTAAATATAGTGGACTATAACAGACAACTAATTAATGTCGGGCAGCTGCATTAAAAGTTAAATAATTTGTACTAAAATCAACTATTTTATTCTTTTGACGAAGAGTCGAGTTTTGTTGTAAGTTGTCAAACCATCTCGATACGTTTAAGTACTTTTCTTTTTCCAAATAAGACAAATTCTCCTAAAATGTAAATATTGTAAAGTAAATGTTAAAAATATAAAAGTATATCTTACGATGCTGTGATGCAAAATGTAAAATAGAACAACATCTGCTACCGTTAAATAAGACGAAACTAAGTAAGTCTTGTAGCTGAGAACGTCATTTAATTCCTAAAATTAAAAACTTGTAATTTCAAACAGCATAAGTAAAATGTAGAGAATTACAGTCAAAACTTGATGTAAATGTTGTGTTACGTCATGGTGTGCGGCATACAGGACAGAATATTCAAGCCATTGACGAACTTCGGCCTTATCTTCCAAGGAAACTGGATTAAATTCAGACTTGGTTTCTTTTAGTAAATCAAATAATATTGGGGTAAATCCAGTAACTGATACATTGTTAGATAAACGTACTGGTTGCTGAAAATCCAGTTAGGTTAGCACACTTATTAATTAACATCATCGTAAAATACTTACTAAATTTCCATCTAAATTAATTTTTCCAATTGGTACTTTTACCAACCCAGCGAATTGTGTTAAGCAACTGATCAAACTTTTTGACATTTTGAGAATTAAAAGGTTATGTAGAAAAGAAAAGTGAGGTTATAGCGTTACCGGACGTCAAATGGAAAAATTCAATAGTTTATATACCAAGGGCGGCTCCAAGAAAAAATGTTAAAGGGATAATTTATCGAAAATATTAAAAAAATCAAAACCAGTAACGTAACTATCGATGTGAGGAATTCACTCAAAAAACATCACTTTATAATAAAAACATTTAGGGCCAGTTTATCCCTTCCGTCTTTACCCTACAAATAAAGATACTTGCCGAATAAAATTTTTCATCTATATACCTTGGGTTTCAATCAATGAATTTAGGGGGGGAGGGGGAATTGTGATGTCAACTTTGTCAGGACACCAATAATCTCTTCTTTTTGGTTTATTATATCTTAAAAAGCAAGTGGATGTAACTTACATAGATGTTAAAATCTTGACAATCCCGTGAAAAACAAATTCAAAACCGAGTAAACTTCGTAACTTTAGTTTTTATTTTAAATTGTTAGCAGTGTAGTGGTAGGGAGCAGTGGCGGATTAAGACACTCTGGGGCCCGGGGCCCTAAAGTATTTTTGGGCCCCCTAAAGAGGCAGAGAGGGGTGAAGTCCCCACGAGCGCCATAGGAAGTAAAATTTTAGTTTACAAAAACAACAGGATTTAAACGTTAGAAATTTTTGAAGGTTTTATTGTAATACAAAAGTAACCACAAAAATCCAATGAAATTTTTATCAAATAAATGCTTTCAACCAGTGACGTGCCTTGCCTTTTGGGCGGGAGGGGCAAAACATTCTTAGGAACGCAAATATGTACCAATTAGTTTCAATTTAAACATTTTTGGTGGTCGGTATTCCTTCTATCTTAAATCTTACGTGGTCAGATTTTAACAAATTATTTTGAAAATGTGCTATAAATAGGCTATAGTAGGTATACATAAAAAATATAAAATCTGCGGTTTTATATTTAAAATAAAATCCGTAGATTTAATTTTTTATATAATATGCTTTAGCTTACTATTTACTACCCTTTTAGAAAAAAAGTTGTTGAAATTTGAGACCGTTACTACCGACCCCCATTTTATAAAGTGTTTTGCTTGTGGCGCTAGGGCGGCACTATGGACAGGGGCGGGTGGGGCTCCAGCCCCCTCTAGCTCCCACGTGGGCACGCCACTGCTTTCAACGGCTACGAAAAAAAATTACATAAGGCTTAACTCATAATTTCACGTAAATCGGGCCCCTTCCCTTGCAGGGCCCGGGGCGGTGGGCCCCCTCCTTAATCCACCACTGATAGGGAAAGAGAGCTGGTTTACATTTTTTCAAGTCCAAATTTGAATAATTGAAGTTTGATTCGCGGATTAATTTAATTAAAATTTTGATTCGCGGTATTTTATCGGAGTGTAATCGTATAATATATTAATTATACTCCTATCATTTAAAATTAATTAAAATGTTCTTGTTGGTTTTGGGGCGTCCATTAATTACGTGAGGTCAAATTGGACAAAATCTCAACAAATCTCATCAAGGGGGAGGGGGGAACAACAAAAATCTCACCTCAACTTTTTAATTCGGGGAATATACAGATAAAATTTTTTATTTTAAAATCAATCCAGGCCATAGACAATATTAATATAAAATTAATAAAATTAACATTATAAATATTGGCTATGTTTATGAATATATCAAATAAATTTTATTATTTAAAAATTATATGGCAAATCTCACCGGAGGGGGTCCCACTAATTCTCACCAAGGGGGAGAAGGGGATTTAATTTACGATAAAACATCTCACGTAATTAATGGACGTCCCCTTACAATATATTTATTAGGATTGCTTACATTGTATCATTTGGGATTAATTAAAATTTGTTTTTTTTATTACAATGTAATTGATTTGCGATGAAATTCACAAATAAAATTTCGTTTTTATAATTATTTACACCCTCCCCCTCTATTAAAAATACAGACTATACATACCTTATGTATAGCACTTGAATGGGGGCGCAGTTCTTGAGAATGCTAACATGTAGATGGCGGTAGTGTATTTACGTAGCTATTACAAGCTATTACCAAATAATATAGTCACTATAAATAGTATTTGCTATTACCTATTACAGCTATTACGGACCTCTTAAATAAAAATTAAAAAATTAATTGAAGAGATTTGTGATTCCCAGTAATATTTTCTCTTACTAGGTGGATAATGGAAATGGGTATACTCGAAAGGATTCGATGTGCGGGAATGAGCAATTATTTATTTCATTACACATGATGTATGGTCAGTGACGTATTTAGCAAATAGGTGTGTAGGGGTGCCTGAGATCGAAAAGTAAAATTACAACATTTAAAACTCGATCGAAGCGAGTCGCCTTTTATTTTATTTTCAAGGTCACGCCCTCTAATGGAAATTTAAAATATAAGATACAGAAATAATTAAAAACAAAACGCTGCGCGCGTGAGCCTCCCCCCGTAAATACGCCTCTGTGTATGGTTCAGTTTCATATAACATAAAAAATAAAAAAAAAAAAAATAATGATATAAAACTAGAAAATATATTAAAACAATTGAAAAATTTTAAATTACCCAATAAAAAACCTACCCTGTCAAAAGTGTTAAATTAATGTCTTTTCATTGTTTTTTAAATAATAATTTTCTACGTACTATGTATTTTTATCATTATAGGTAAAATTCTATATTTAAATTTTATGTTTAGATTTTGTTTAATATTATATATTTTACGTAGATACATGAGGAGCAGACTTTCTATATGCAGTTTGTCTATTTTCTTAATTTTTCAGGAAGCAGATAAACTACCACAGGTTTTATATGCAAAGTTATCAAAAAAGTAAGTTTCGCAAAAATTTTAAAAAAAATTCATTATCAAGTATCATACATGGGGCAAATATTCGATTGAGGTTTTGCAAACAAATTCAAAAATGTATTGAATCTATAACTAAATTTTTTTTTGAAATTAACAAAATGCATATAGAAAGTCTGCTCGTCACATATTAAATTACCCCACAATTTACTTGAAATTTATTTATAATTTTAAAACTTTATTTTTTGTTTACTAGGAAAACATTAGTTACAACGTTAAGAACGATGTTTAAAATTATAAATAATGTTTTAAATAACTAACTAAAAATCGTAGTTTTGCAAGATATCTCAGTTTAGCTTTCAGGTAGCTAAACCTATTTCAGGACTAATTTATTTATTTTGTGGGTTTTTACCACTTCCCATACATTAAACTTGTACTACCTAGATTACCGGCTTAAATTGCATTTACAGTAATTGTAGCAATGTTAAATTAATAGTTATATAGATATAGAAGTGGTTTCAATGAAGTGAGAACTTTTAAATAGGTAGGTAACTAATAATTTTTGTAATTTTAAAATTGTTCTAGATCTTGTTTTTATATTTATATAAATTGTAAGAAGCAACTGCACTTTTTGGCGAGGTTCTGTAATAATTGTATCTCAACTCCAATCCTATCGATAATTTTTGTGAGGATAGTTTAAAATTTCTTAATTGCGAAATTGACGATTTTCAAAAAAATCCTTTAGAGGATAAAATTTTGTATACTTCACTTCACGTGTAGAAGAATGTCATTATCGTACTTGTGTGATTGCAAAATTCGGCTGATGCGTTCGGTAATGACTTACTTTCTACACTTATATCACATGAACTATACTATTATGATTATACAATCAGCAACTCCTAAGCTATCCTTACACAAATTATAATATATTATAATCTCACTAAATAAAAAATATGTCGTTTGTGGTTGTCCAGCTTCTTCGTAAAATTCCATTACCTTTCAATAATTTGGTAGCGTTCTATATAATCGCCTTTAACCCTAATTTTATTGAATGCAGCTACGGTACAGTAAACTTTTGGCGCCAATCACACATTCAATCTAAAATTTGGCTGCAACAATTTACTTAGAAAAACGATGGAAAACAATACAAAAGAAAATCAAAATTGTCACAACGAATTGTTGACGCAATTGTCTGAGAATTGCGATAATGTAGAAAAGTTGGCTCTATCGGAAATCAACAATTTAGAGTTTGTTATGCCAGCTTTTAACACTTTGGGTTCTTTAAGTAGATACCAATTTAGTCTTTTCTTGGTAAGTAACACCCAAAAGAAAACACAATTATTATCATAAAATTTAAACATCATTTTACAGAGAAGAATTAAGAAAATTCGAGACAGTGCACAGATCCTGGCTACCATCACAGGAATTTGTGTCGATTCATTAACTTGCATGATTAAAAGTTCATCATTTTACGAACCGTTCTTGTTCGACAATAAAATGAACTTGCAGCTACTTCAAGATATGATAAGTATAGCATATATGGTAGTTGCAAATAATTCTCAATGTAAGTTTGTTTAAAAATTATTCTTCTAATTTTCTTGAAACTTAAACTTGCTTTCAGATATTCCTCCAGAATCTGTGTCAGCATTTATTGCTATTTTGGAAAGATCGGCTACTCGCATTCAGTTTAAAGAAATTTCATTTTACGACGAACTCACCAGATACATCAAACGTTTAAAAGTTATTGAGAAATTATGTATAGATAATAAATTCAAAAAGCAAGTTACAAAAGATTCCAATTTTAAAAGTATAGAACCTGCTGCTAGTGTCTCTGGAAGTTCTCCGAAAACAATTACACCTGCTGCTGTTCCTATCAAAAATTCTGACAATTGTATGAAAGAATTAAACGATGCACAAGGTTTGCTTCAGAATAAGAAAAGTTCTGATACTTCTCATGTTATTGGGAATGCAGAATGTAAGAATTCTTTCGGCTTTACAAAACATTACATGATGAAGGAATCACTGAACCAACGACCAGCAACTAATCAGAATCAAATTACTAATTTTGCTTCTAAAGTTATGAAGGAAAATAAAAATGTTCATCAGCTTTTTTTAAAAAAAGATACATTTGATCTGACGAAACAACTTTTATGTACCAAGAGACCAAGGGATGATACTGATTTTAATAATGGAAAGGAAAATGTACAACCACCTACTAAAACATTGAAATTGGAATCGACAAATAATATGCCTTCATGTTATGTGAAAATTGCAAAATATAAAAATGCATTTGAAGTCTTGATGTCTCGAAGTGTGTTAAAAAAGAAATAGAAATGAGTGGTTTTTCTACATTTTTCAAAGGGTCTTTATTTCTACTTTGCTTGCTAAATGCTGGGAAATTTAGATTTTTGCAATAATTGTTTACCTCATTTTTGTGGTTTCAATCGATTAATTTTATGTTCCTTAAAGTAACATTTATTTACTTTTTTTAAATGTTTTATGTTGACGTTCTTATTTTTTTTTTAATTTTAGGCTTTTTAATCAAATAATTATATTTAAATTAGGTGAAATAACAAGAAAAGCCAATACAATTGGAAATCTCGTTTACAGAGCTTAGAGTGTGACTAATAATTTTCATATTTCAAAGCGTTGTTTCCAAATAAGGGCAGATTGTCACCGAAATAAAAGTAGACAGTACCTACTAAATATTGGGTGGTCTACTACAAAATAACTATTTAAATTTGAAGTATAAACATTTTCTTCTACTTTATGAATACCACCCAAATGCTTCAAGTTCGTACAGTATTTTTATAATTAAGAAATATATTTCACCGATAAAAATAAAATTTATTTTTTACGTTTTATTTTTAACAAATATGTGTTGTTTGTTTATTTGATAGTTTATATTGTAATGTAATAATTATTGGCATATCTTACTTGCATATTTATGCAAGTAGAAATACCGTAAATTATATGTTATATTATGGTATGTCAGCATAATTGCAATATTTTATTTTTGTTCCTGAATTTTCAAATATGTATTTTATTAGTTTAATGTTTATAACATGTTTTTAATGTTGCCTAGTTTTTAATATTGTTACCAATTAAAATTGAGAGCAACAAAATAACATTCAAACTATTCTTAAAAGAATTAGTCTCGATAGTTCGGTCTTTTAAAATCTAGAACAATAGGCTCTATTTTATGAGGTATTTAAAAATGTTAGATGATTTTTGTACATCTTTCAACAACTGATTGAAGATTTTGCATTGACAATAAAAATGTAAGGAGTTCTGAAATAGTTTTTACTATAGTATCATTTTTATCAAATTTAATACAATGAAAACTATTGAAATTTTTAATGTGAGAAATTATATGCAGGGTTTTTCTGAAACTACCCTGGTCAAATATAAGGGCTTCAGGGTAGATATTGAGGCAAATTAATTTTTTCTGTTTTGTATATTATAATTTATAAATGTTTTTCTATGTGGTTGAATGATTTACTTGCATAATTTTAATGAGAGATCTTCTCCAACTAAAATGTTCTTCTGAATATTCTCAATATTTAGTGACGCTAAACTAGGAATACTTTCAATATTTTCATCAATTTCTCAAGTTTCTTTAAAATTCTAAAATGTAACTCACCTTCAATTACACAGTCCGGTACAATAAGTCCTGCATCTCACTTGAATCTCTTTTTTGCTAAGTGTCCTCGTAAGGTTGCAATGTAAAATAAGCTAAAATTCACAAAATTGGTTACAAAAAAAAGCAAGGTCAGTCACCTGTAATAACACTTTAAAGTTTCCAAAGTATTCCAGCTTGAAAGTCTTCTTCATTAAAAATATTATTAAAAGAGAACCAGCGCCGTAACATAATCGAACAAATATTGAAAATTATTTCTGACGTCACAACTTGCTATAAGAACACCAGTTTGTGAAAATCGTGTGAAATCAAAATTTAAATCTGAACCACCAGATTTACTTAAAATGTGATTCACACAAAACTTAATATGGTAATATTTTCAAATCTAAGCGAGTTAAAAGAAGAAAACAAATTTAAAAAAAATGAAGCTACTAGTTTTCTATGTTCAGTAATTTAAACTCATTCTTCCTTGCAGAATTAAAAATCAACATGTTTTATTTTCAATAATGGACGACACTAATAATTAACTGATAAAAAATCTTTATTATAAAGCTAATTTGCCCAATTTATTGCCAACAATATTAACAGTAGGTAAACATTCTGTAATAATACCAGAAGCTACAGTTACATTATTTTCTCTAATCGTAAATGCTTGGCCATTTGTCATAACCATTTTTCGCAGTAAAGTTACATACACTTTACCATGTTCTCCGGGCATTATCATTTCTGCATCTTCGCCTAAGAATACAACAAAGGAATAAAATAAAAAAAGTAAAAGCATGTTAAACTTACTTAAATCTATTCTGCACTGAATATTCCAAGTTTTACTAAATAATTGTTGTATGTATTTGCTAACTACGGGTTTTGAACGTCCACCTTCAGACCGTGTTAAAAAATATACACTTGCCACAAAACGATTGCTAATATTCATACTATCCAGTTTACATAACATCATTCCTTTTTCAACGTTTTTTAATTTTACATTTTTTATCAATACGCCTACGTTTTCACCAGCTGCTGCCTAATATAAAGTATCCTCTAGTTAATTTTCATTTTATACCAAAAAATCAAAAGAATTAAACTAACCTGTTGCACACTCTTCTTGAAAATCTGAACATCACTAATCGCCGTTTTCAATTGCAAATCAAAACCTAATAAATTGGCTGTATCATTTTTCTTAATGATACCTCTGGTTATTGTTCCTACAACAACAGTACCTCTTCCGGGTATAAGAAATGCATTATCAATAGGTAAAATAAAAGGTGACTTAAGATCTCGTTCCGGTGTTGGAATATATTCGTCGATTGCATCCAACAATTTATGAATAGATGGTACTCCAATTTCACTTTCGTCACCTTGCGAGGCTAGCAAAGCAGATCCACATATGACTGGTGCTGCGTCACCGTTAAATCCAAAATCGGTCAACAATTCACGTACATCTAACTCAACCAATTCTAAAACCTACACACTTAAATTTACAAGTTAAATAATCTATAAAAACATTAAATTACATCTTTATCTTCTTGATCTGCCTTGTTAACGTACACAATTATATTTTCCACTCCAACCTGTTTTGCTAAAAGTAAGTGCTCTTTGGTTTGGGGCATTGGACCATCTGTTGCAGCAACCACTAATATTGCACCGTCCATTTGTGACGTTCCCGCTATCATATTTTTAATATAATCTGCATGACCCGGACAATCAGTGTGAGCATAATGACGTTTCTTTGTACTGTAACCAACATGGGCTGCATTTATAGTAATTCCTAAAAATGGATAACTTTACGATTTTACATTGCACATAAATTACCAACTATAATACCTCGAGCTACCTCCTCAGGTGCTTTATCAATTTCTTCATATGACATAAACTGAGCTAAACCATCCTTTGCTAATATCTTAGTGATCGCGGCAGTCAATGTAGTTTTTCCGTGATCTACATGTCCAATAGTTCCAACATTTACATGAGGTTTATCTGGTGTTCCTTTAGTCGAGTACTTTTTTAATTTCAGATCTTTAGATAAAAATGTTACTTTATTGTATCGCAATAATGAACTGGTACTCCTAAAAAGAATGTGTTTATTTACCAGACTAGATAATTGTCTCAGAATTAACGTCGCTGAAGACATTATAGAACACCATTTAGTAATTAATCAAAAATTCAATAATAAACTCGCATGAAAAATAAGGTTATGTCTCATTTTCAATGGCGATCACCGTAAATGTACAGGATGGACAAAATGTATTATTCATTTTTTGTGATTCCAATAGGCAAGGCAGTCTCACAGTTCTTGTGAGATTTAAAGAATCATGAGGTGGGGTTGTTACTTTCCAATGTTATTATTGTCGGAATCACGTTAATCCATTCAATACTGATAAGAATCTCGTTAATACGTTTGCAACTTGCACCGATGATGTTCGTCTACTGACCTCTTAAATAAATTTATATATTTAAATATATCGTGATTATATTAATATACTAATTCAATTTTAATAATATAACGAATTTATTATTTTCAACCCTATAGAAGATTAATAATAAATAATTGAAGATGGATAAATATAGCGGGTTTTTATTTTGCAACAGTTTTAATTTTATTTATAGGACCCAAAAAACCCACTATATTTATCCATCTTCAATTATTAAATTTTAAATAAAAATTATTTCTACTCTGGATATTTTATTCGGTGCGTCCCTGCACGTCGCATATTTATTGTTAAAAAAAGGAACTGCAGCTGGTCCTCTAATATTTTTACCGAAAAGTTTTCTAGAATTATTAAAAGTTAATGATTTTTTTTTCGCAATTTATAGATTTTACTAGGACAATTTACTTAATGTAAACCGTATGCACATGGGTGTTAATGACTAGAATCGCAAACTGGTCGGTTGCCAGAACAGTCTTTTTTTGACAGACCGTAGTTGCGGATTTTGACGACGGTAGGCAAGGTTAGTGGTATTAAACTTTTCTTTAAATAATACATATTTAAAAAATGTTTGAAATAAAATTTGTAAAAATAATTCAAATTATTTCATGTATTCGTTAAATCGAAAATTGTATTTCTAATCAAAATCCAATTTTATTTAACCTTTCATTCATTACATAATCTGTACGCCTGTCATTTGTATAACATTCATATTTTTATAAATCAGATAATTTGGTTAAGATGTTGGGTCGTTTCGGAAGTAATGTAGCTATCTTGGCGGCTCAGAATGTTCAGCCGGCTCAGCAACAACGTGGCATGGCCACGTTGAAGTCTATTTCGCTTCGTCTGAAATCGGTGACCAATATCCAAAAAATTACTCAATCGATGAAGATGGTGTCGGCTGCCAAGTACGCTCGTGCCGAAAGAGAACTTAAACAAGCACGACCTGTTGGTGATGGTACGAAGCAATTTTACGAGAAAGCCGAAATTAAGCCTCAAGACGATAAACCCAAACGACTTCTTGTAGCTATCACCTCAGACAGAGGTTTATTTTATAATTTTATATAAATTTGCACACAGTTAATGATTAAATTTGTAGGTTTATGCGGGGCCGTTCATACTAACATAGCTCGCCAAATTCGGACTCTCTTGGAAGCACCAGGATCTGAGAATATTAAAATAGTTTGTGTAGGAGACAAATCTCGTGGTATTTTGCATCGCAAATATGCTAGTCATTTCATCTTAAGTGTCAACGAAGTGGGACGTCTTCCACCCACATTTACCGATGCTTCCAGATTAACAAATGCAATTTTGAAGTCGGATTATAAATTTGATTCTGGGAGTATCTATTACAATCGCTTTAAATCGGTTGTGTCGTATCAAACCACCACTTTACCTATTTTTAGTGTGGATGCTGTACAGGTATTTAAACAAGTTGTTATTAAAATACAAATTTTGTAAACATTATTTGCAGGCTTCACCAAAAATGGCCGCGTTCGATTCGATAGACGATGATGTTCTCCAAAGTTATTTGGAATTTTCATTGGCATCGATGATTTTCTTTGCTATGAAGGAAAGTGCTTGCAGCGAGCAATCGTCTCGTATGACTGCTATGGATAATGCAAGCAAGAATGCAGGAGAAATGATAGATAAATTAAGGTTGACATTCAATCGTACTAGACAAGCTGTTATTACTCGTGAATTGATTGAAATTATTTCGGGTGCATCTGCTTTGTAAATTTTTACAAAGTTTGTGGTCGACGTATTACAAGATTTTACTCCTTTATATTTTGATTTCGTCTCATATTTAATAATAGATAATTACCAATTAATTTTAATATTATTTTTTTTTAATGTCTTGTAATACTGTTTTATTATAGTAATAGCTTATAGTATGTAAAAGCAAAAAAAGTATGCCAAGCTCAAAGTCACCAGATGTCTGTTCAATCGAAATAATTTTTTAACTATTACATATAAAAACTGTTACTTGTCGATGAATAAATAGTACACACATTTTTTTAAATTTTAATGGTAAATGGGTGGTCGACGATGCTTGTTTCTTATTAACCATCTGCTTTGGTGGGCATGTAAAATTGTGGGTAATCTTGAATTAATGATTTCTATCAATAATAAAGCTAGATCATAGGTACATTTCCCAATCTAGTTGGAACAAATGTTTGCTCCTAGGAATGAAATAAGCAGAAACAATGTAACGTTGATTTAGAACAGCATAAGATTGAGATGGAGCAGATTTTGGTTTTGATATGAAGCGAATTTTTTTCACTCTTATTAATGCATTCATACTGCATCTCGTTGAATTCCTTTGATCTGTATATTTATAATCCGCATATTTCAATCTGTAAATGGTTTGCTTGTGTAGTTTATTTTTATATGAAATTATGTTGAATAATTCTTGTTTTAATCTGGCTAGGTGGTATCTCCATAAACCCACTTTTCTTGGAATTTCATCAAATTTTGGGTATACATACATAATAACCTCGTATTAATCGTATTAAATTGCTTAGATCAAAAATTTTTGTCCATCGAATAAAGGAGATATTCGCTACCAAAGTTTGAACTTTTTGCATGGTTTGAATGTACAGTTCACTGTTGCCTCAAAGTTACACATTTTTCAGCATAATTTGAAAATTTTTCCAGAAACAACTAATTTATAATCAGTTTATTACGAATAATATTTTGAATAAAATAAAAAGTTCGTTGCAAAGATGAACATTTATAAAATATGCAAGTTTAAGCTTCATTCAGTTAGTGAAGGCGCATGTCAATGAGCATAATTATTTATACATGCATAACGTACTCTCAGCCAAAAATATCAAACAATGGATTGCTGATTAACAAGTGATCGATATTTTATTTTATTTATACCCATCAACAGCAGAACATGAGCGTAAACAAGAAAAAAAATTAAATTAAGGAACTACCAATTTTAAGGCGATTGTGAATTAAAAAAATTGGCCTGCTGCATTTTTAGCCAAGAAAGAACTTATTCAAGTTAAGTGGACTCATTTTTGTATTATGCTATCTGATAAACCTAGCCGCATAGTCAAAAAAGTTTCTGGTTGTGGTAATTAAATATAAATTCACATACACAGACATACACCAATAAGTATATTTAAAATATTTATTATTTATAAAGTGTAAAAAAAAAGTAAAAAAACATTTTCAGCCTTGTCTTATTTTTATAGTTTCATAAAATTAGAGTAAATCCAAAGCTTGCCATTTTATTTGGTAATAAATTCAGTTCACCATGCTGTAAGCTTCAAATAGAATTGTCATTTACAAAATCTCTAATTTTATGTGAATTTTAAATTTAGCAATTAAAATTACTTAAGTGCAATTAGAAGTAAAATAAACAGATCATTTAACCGACAAGTTATTTGGCCGACAGATTAGTTGGCGGTCATTAAGTGAGAATAGATAGTTTAGTGCCAAGCCAGGTTTTCTTTATGGCGGTAGAACAATTCATAATCTTGATGAATTCTTTTTTTTCTACCGCCTATGTTGTAGCCATGTTATAAGTTGTTGTAAGTGAGGAACCATTTTTTTATTAAAAAATTCTACTTCAAAAATGAGATCGTTATGTAGGTTATAAGTTAGGAAACATTTTTATATTAAAATGTTTTGCACAACAAGGATACTGTGACTAGAAGTATATCGAATGTACATACATCTGATGAACATTACATTATAATAATGTAACGTGTCCCTTTATATCAGTTCCCTTAATATCTAACTGTTTCTAGTTTTAATAAATCCATCAAACGATGTTGTGAACCTAATGGAAGGGCAGTATGAACTCACCTTCATAAATACGATAATACAAATCTAAATTTGAGTTACCAAATTGCCAAATTCTTTTTAAAGACTTGCGCAATGTGAGATTTGAAAAGAAATTGGGTGGATTTAAAAATATTTAGGATTATAGAAAACAGACTGAAATGTCAGTCAAATAATCTGGCGGCCAAATAATAGCAATTCAAATAAACAACTGAGTTAACACAAAAAATCCTATATGGTCATCCAGAAATTATGTTTATAAATCCAATTTAGAGAAAAATTCGAATTACAGGGAGTTTGACTTAAAGATTATAATCTTCCTATAAGTTAACACTCGAATCACACACATTCGATACACAATCTAAGTGATGCGTCGCATTATAATCGTTTAAACAGCCATAACAGTCGTACTGCATTTTCGTGCCGCTCTGCGAGTGGCCCTCAACTACAGCCCTCTGTCACGGCTGTTAGTTCCGAGAATTGACTGTACACAAAACAATGCCTAAATTTTTTTAGATAACAGTGTATTTTGCAGATTTAAACATTTTAAGGATCCATAAGTTGAAATTGAAAATTATTTTTTACAAAAAATGTAAGTGTGTGGTCAAATTTTTTCTATCATGGAATCATTTAAAAAATCAAAAAAGTTTTTTCTTCGAAAGTTTGAAACACTTGTTCAAGAGGGGGATATGCGACAAAATATTTGTATTTATGTGACAATGGAGAGAATATGGATGACCTCTACGATTTAATAAGTTTTCAAATTAAAATTGCTTACTTTTATCAAATTTTTATGTACCAGTGCATCTTGATAAAATTAATGATTTATTGTTCACTAAACACCTAAATTAGTGATACAAACAAAAGATTGATTTGTTTGTAATATATTAGGTTGCTTTGTGGCCAATAAATTATTAATTTATAACATCATCCATTCTTTAAGATTCAACTAATACTTCACTACCCTTAAAAACGCCACCAAAATGATTATTAAAGAATTACTAAATATCTTGCGTTTTGGTAAAACGACAAAATTTTATTTTGAGATAGATTAGTAAATCCAGGATTCGTATGATCCTAATGATGGAATAATATCTGTCCAGTTTGGAAATTGATTTAAAAATTGGGTATATTGTGGAGTTTTCATGTTAGTTCGATCATCGAAGTATTTTCCAGTTAAGGCTATTTCAAATATCGGTTCCTTCCACTTTGGTGGGCTTACAAAATCAAGAGAAAATACTAAAGGTGTGTTTGTTTTACCCCAAGTGTATAAAATTATATATGCAGGTCGACGATTCCATATGATGGTTTCTAAAGGTACTTCTGCCAGGCTTGTATTTAGTAACATGTTAGAATCTTTTGGTGATATATAAATGGCAATGTTAGGAGGACCTACAAAAAGAAATTCTAATTACAAAATTTCTGATAGGTGCATATTTTACCTGAAGCAGTAAAATTAAATCTTGTAATTGTATCAGAAATAACTAAACGAGAATTTAGTTGTAATTTAATAGGTATTTGTACAATCGGCTGTACTGCAGGTATCCAAGTACTTTTAGCCCTAAGAAAATTAATTAAATATTAAAACATTTTATAAGCATTTGATAAAACTTACAAAACAGGAAGTGCACGACTACTGACAATCGGTAATCCACAGAACAAAAAGTTCTTGCAATCATCAGTAACAGATTGAATTCTAAAATTTTTGATGTATTTATTAACAGTGTGTGGTGAATTGCGATCCATATTTAACACAAAAAATCCTGAATCTCTTCTGTAAATATCACTCGTTTGGTCATGCATAATCCGACTTGTGTGCTGCAAAAAAAACCAATGTATTACAAAGAAAATAAGAAGAAAAACTTACCAAGATCCAAAATCTTTCAGCTGCTGGAGAATTTACATCTCCACTATATGGGAAACCTAAGGGTGTAAATACAATAACAAAGAAGATAACAAAAATAGCACTAAGAGTTGCCAGCAAAATCCAAGATTGACGGACTAGTGTGATTAAAGGTACCTGAAAAACTGCTGTAAGTATTTTTTAAATTAATTTTGCCAAAATTACTTACATAATAAGAAAATATTAAGATAGTTAAAAGGCAAACAAGTAGTCCAATATACATATCGGGATTTCTATCAGATCCCATTCGACCAAATATTGGAATGAGAACGCCCAAAATTTGCAAAGTTTGTTGCATTAAAAATATGCTTGGTATTATGGTGCCCAAAAAATAAACAATTTGCCATTTTCTTACTAAAATAATAAATTAGAAGATCAGTGTAAATGTAAAATGATGTAAACAATTGCAGTAGTTACAATAAAATTATATAAATTACTCACTTGAATGTTGCAAACAAAAAATGTGGATTATAGCAAAAGCTGCAGTTTGAAATGCAAGGGGAATAAAAACTGCATAAATGAATCTCAATCCAAAGCAAGTTCCTATTAGTAAAATGAATGTCCATACTAATCTTGTTAAATGCAATTGTACTTGAGTTCGAACACTCATACTGAGGTTATCCTAAAAAAGTATAATATTTAATAAAATAAATTAATGAAATTAGGCTAAAAGTAGCGTATTTAACCCTTAATCGCAATGTGAAATAATTGTCACACCGTAACTACTGTGCTGTCACAGTGACCGTGCTTTATTTCTTTCGTAAACTCACTTTCAACTGATGTTTTTGCTTTTTTATTAACTTTTAATAACACAAAAAGAATTATCTCATATTTGTACACCTTTAATTAAAACTTGAGCGAACATTTGTTCCTATAAGTTTGATAGGCCTTATTTTAAATACTTGTTATGTGTATGGCAGTTCTGATTAATTATAAATTAATGCAAATTAAAATATTTTTACAAAAAAAATATTAAATAAAATTAAACATAATTACCTTTTTATAAAATTCGTTAAATAAAACTAATGTACCACAACAGGAAGAAAAAGCGGGTATGAAATATAATCCAAATATTATCCACGGATTACCATACCAACTCATTGTAAATTTGACAAGATCTAGTAAAAATGCAATGCAAAATACTGCTACTCCAGATACAATCCAACTCAACAATAAAGCGGCATTCGATAAAGTTATGTACATAGCAGATTTATAAGATGTCACTAAAAAATTTATAATGCATTATGTGAAGATAAGTGGGTAGTACATACCTAGTCCGAATTCATAAAATCCTTTCACTGCTAAAATGCAAGACACAATAATAACAATTAAGTGCATTATAACAGCAACCGTTTGAGAATACGAAACAAAAAATAATCCAAAAAAGTCAAAGTATATGAAATTTCCTACTGGTTGAGCATCTGGATTATTCAACTCGGGTGCATTTCCTAAACTACGAACCAACGATAAAGCATTATCACCAAGATGTTGATAAGATCCTAATGGAATATTTTTAAACCCATCAAATTTGGTGTGATATCTATAACCATCTCGAGCAAAAGCAAAATCCAAACCTAAAAATCAACAATGATAACTCAATAATTATATTTAAATAAAATTTCCTCACCAACTGCTTTTCCAAAATCACGGAAAATTCTGAAATCAGTATCAGAAGGAATTAAACCAGTTTGAAATAATTCTTCTCCAGCAACTTGTCCGTTAGGATAAGGAACCTGAGCATAATATTTTAGTAACCACGGTCTCGAAGGGCCTGCCTGAAATAAGATTTCTTTTCCACCAGCACCAGCAGCTTCTAAATTAATAACCACTTTCACTTCGCTAGCCCATTTGTGCTTGGTTATAAAACCATGAGAAGCTTGAAGTGGTGTTTCTTCAGCACCGTTAAACAAAAATATTATGTTATGCTCCAATCGATCAGGAGATCTAGATAATTTTCGTAAAATCTCCAACATTGCCACACAATTTATTCCATCGTCGCTTCCACCTAATTTAATGTTAATTAAATTTTATAATTGCCAAAATAATTTTGTACGTAGTATTTACCTGGACTTGTAGGTGCAGAATCAAAGTGTGCATTAACAAGCAGACTATGCTTGGAATTACTTTTCGAATGTAATTTTACAATCACATTTTGCACATTGCCGTAGGCATTTATAGCACCGTAGGGCTTATAATCTATGTAATATGAACCAGAAACTGTCTGCACATCAATTTCAAGAGTCTGATTTTTGTGTGCAGACTGTTGTATAAATGTAATTTCTCGTCTTAAATAATCTACAGCCAGTTCTTCATTTTGATAACTACCAACTAGTCTGGTTCCAATGTTAACCAACACTTCTAAATCGTTTTGTGCTCTTTTTGCAATGAAACGATCCGGATTTTCTTTCTAGAAGTAACGCATAATTTGTATAAAAATAAAAGTAGCTATAGAAGATAATGTACCTCATCGTTAAGTTCAAGCGGTACCGGTAAAATGCCATCTAAATAATAGACCAAACCAAATAAACTACATATGAAACCAAAAAGTATGATTCCAACAATTACGTGTACACTATGAATACTGTCTTTGCGTTTATTTGATTCCGATTTACGGTAATCTTCCAATAGATCCCTTTCGGCCCCTTGCATTTCATAACGTTTTCGCATACTGAGTTATTTTTAGTTTTAGGTTATTTTCAAGTGAAATAATGTGTTTCTGAACAAATGATAATAAAACTATAATTAGAATAAAAGTTGCTAAATTTATTTCGATAAATTTAAGAAACTGTGTTTAGGTTATAAATTTGAACGCTGACCTCTGTTATACAGAGTGCAACAGAGCGCAATATATACTTCAAGGTTGTAATCAGAATTTTGAATTGATATAAATATTATAGGTTTGTTCGTTAGACTTTAATAATTAATTCAGAAATTCTATATTAATGGGCTAATTTGGACTAAGACAAATAAAACTAGCTTATTATCTAATCAACACGTTTCGCCGTATCTCACGGCTTCTTCAGACTAAAAACAATCTTGCTTAGGTTTGAAAGTAACTTACAAGTACCTTTTCTTACCTCGATAACAACTATTTTTGTAAAAAAGTAGACAGGAACTCGAGCAAGGACCATCCAGTCCGCCAATCAAATAAAGAAGCCATTAACTCGTCAATAACAAATTAAAAACCACAATGAAAATATAAAAAATGTAAATATGTAAAAATGCAAAATAACATAAATACCCCAAAAATGCAAAAAAACAACTGCATGTTATCGGTAACCGTTATTGAAACTGATAATTATATCGTGGGCTTACAGGAAAAAGGCACTAAGTCAAAATTTCACTTTTTTTTTTGTACATTATAAATCTAAATTTAGTAATCTTCCTACTGCAAGAACACAGTAAGTCATATCTGATGTATATTCTGAGATATAGCGGTATGTGTAAGTGGTCAAATTTTGTGTGCGCCCTACCTCAAAAAGTAATAGGAATTTTCTAACTAAATTTCTTATTTGGTATTTTAATATTGAGATTTACAACTGATTAAATTTTGGTTAAAATCGGTTCACAGAAAAAAAAATAATTTTTTAAAATTTATTTTTATTTTATAATTTTTTTACTTTTTTTTTAATGTAATATTATTTAATAAATATATTTCATACTTTTTGATTTAAATTTTTATGTAATACCAAAATACAAAATTATTTTTAAATAAAATGTATCAAAAGTAATTATCTTTCTTATTAATTGTTGTTATTTAAACTTGAATTTTTTAATGTATTATTCTTGTTAATCATTAGTGTTTATTCTGATATATCTTCTTTACTTCTTTCATTTTAAAATTGCGAAAGTTCTGTATAATGTTTTTTTTTTTAATCAATATATTTTTAATGTTTTTGCAGTTGTTTTTTTATTAAATAAATGCTTTCAATAGCTATACGAAAAAGGAATTAAATAAGCATCAACTCATAATTTTAATAATAATTTCACGTAAAAACAGGCAAGAGCCAATCAGATAGATTCTTCTATCTATCTTAAAGAAAATACTTCATTCTGATTGTCTCTTGCCAGTTTCTACGTAATTAAGGCAACACAAGAATCCCTATCTGAATAGGGGTTTATCTAAATGGAACTTTAGGCCCTCATAAAACAATAAGAGGGCCTAATAGCAGGAAAGATCCCTCCAAATCAGAATGGAGATAAGCTAGAACCAATAAGAGCAATGCTTGTTGGAATTATTTTTTACATATCGAGTGCTAAACGGCAGTACCTCGTAAGTGCAAAAAAAATTTTTTTTTGAAAAACTGTCTACAAGATAGAGACACATTTTTTCAATAAAATGATGCCAAACACAAAAAATGTTCAAAAATGCGACTTACGAGGTACTGCCATTTAGCACTCGATATTGGTGTTTGTATTTTGTTTAAATACAGTAGAGCTCCAATTATCCTAATCAATTGGGACCGGATCCCATTAATATTAATATTTTTTAACACAGTCGGGTTTTTGTTTTTTTTTAAATAATTTAGTTTATTTCATCCTTTTTAGTTTTTTTTTTATAAAAGAGTGGTTCAATTTAGATTCGATATATTTTTTTTTCGCGAAAATATATTATATAGTACTATAATGTACAGGGACGAGTAGCGTCATCTGTAATATTGCTTGTGGGCTTTTATATGATTTAGGGTATGAAATGGAGCTTTGAGTGCTCAAACCATAGGGGCACCTAGGGCGAACTGATATGATTGATCTAGTTCGGATTATTTGTTGCACTGTTATCTAGAAGGTGAGGTCGCTACACATACATACATTATGCTCGAAAAACGTTACCTTTCTTTGGCAGCAAAGTAAAAATTCGATCTTCCCACAGATGCCCACTATGAAATTTTTTGAATTAGCAATAACTCGAGAACGGCGCTAAATATCAAAAAATCGATCGATCGAAAATTCAGATCGATCGTGCGAAAAAAAAATTTGATCTTCCTGCCAATTTACCGCACTAGTGCGGTAAAAAGTATCATTTCAGTACTACTAAAAAAAATTATGAAATATTGCACATTACAAAATCAAAGTACTATATAAAATATTAAACAAAATCTAAACAGAAAATTTATATAATAGAATTTTAACTGTAAAGATATATACGATACGTACTAGGTACATACGTAAAAAGAAAAACTATTATTTAAAAAACAATGAAAATACATTAATTTAACACTTTTGACAAGGTAGCAATATGAGAATTTGAAAAACAGAAAAATATTGCACTATGAAACCAGATTAAATTTGAAAATTCAAAAACTAATATAGTGCAATATAAGGCCCTATTTCACGGTTATTACCAATCTTCAGTTGCATATAACATTGTTTTTTATTTAATATTATTAATACCCTATTTTCAGGTACTAATAAAAATTTTGCTTGTGTTTCTTTTACTTTTTACTAATATCTTTCCTTTGTTTCGATGTTTTGAGATGATACGATTTTAATCAAAATTAGCAAATTCTTTCAATTTTGATTTGAAAAAAAGCACTTTTACAAAAATGTTTCAATGAAACTCAGCATATAATATCAAGAACTGCTATTTCTACATAAGTTATATAGTGTAACAAATTTTTTTTAATACTTTTCCGATTCATTTTCTATTTGCGAAACTAAACTTATTAAAAAATCACATTAAAATTGGTTGAAACATTAAGGCTAGGAATTTGCGATGCGCTCTTGTTCATGCGAGAACAATTTAAAAACGGCTGAATGGATTTTCATCAAATTTGGAAATTATATTTACAATTAATTAAGGAAGGGCAAAGCCTATTTTTTTAAAGCAAATTTTGTAATTTGGGTTTCAATTTGTGTAAATACCATGTTTGTAAACTTTTTAGCAAAAAATTTAAGTAGGAGAAATAATTACTAACAAAGAATTATTAATAAAAAAAGAAAAAAAAATCGGCCAGGTGAAAAAAAATCATACATTCGAGAACATCTCGAAAACGCACCAACACATCGATTTGAAATTTTAAGATAATATTTGTGACACTGTAAGGACGGGCAGCAGGTGTTTTTAAATTAAAAATTTTTCTTTATAACAGTAATATTAATTTTAAAACCTGAAATTAATTATCAATTAATAATATTCTACCTATTTAACTAATATACATGTATAAGAGAACTCATAAATAAATTATTTGAAAATTTATTTTATCTATAACACGTTAAAAATTTAATTAAAAATAATCGCTCAATTCAAATCAGGCGGGAATAATTTTAGATTAAATTAATGATTATAGTTCAGCCATTATCATAGAGATGGCTACAAGACTTTTACAGTCGCTCAAATAAATAATGGAAATAATGGTTTTCAACTTGGATATAAATAATATTTTGAGCTGCAATGCAAGAAATAATCTACGAAATGATGTTCTGGTGGGGATTTGCGTCTCGTTTCAAATGCACCACATGGTGAATGTAATCTGTTTACTTTTTGGATGGATACAAAAACATTTCATTAAATAATATATTATATATTTAGAATAATTTTAATTTGAAAAAGAAAAGCATCACTAACAATAAAAGTGTGGGTGAAAAACTAATATTATCTATAAATTTGTACAATCAAAACAAAATAAGTTATTCATATTTGTATTTTTATTATTGATATATTGGTTATCGCTGGAACCAAAATCAACTTTTATTTCAAAAACTTGGTATTTTTTACATAGAAAAACTGGTAAAAACAAGCCTGATTTTAGAATTTAAACTTCAAAAGAGCGTAATTTTGCCAAAAAAATGAAGAGTCAAAATCCGCAACGTCGCCCAAGTACATTTTTTTGAAAGGTTGTTATTTAGCGCTATTTTTGTCGTAATTAAAAATAATTCTCAATTAAAAAAAAATTGTATATATTCACAATGATAATACATCTAAAGAGTTTTAATATTGTTGTTCATTACTTTAACCTTCAAAAAAAAATCTTGAAAATGCCTCAAATTTTACAGCGCTAGACTGCAGGGACCCCTTAATTGTAATTAGTGATGGCTGAGACAAGAAGTCTTGCAAGACTTGGAGAAGTCTTGTCTTGTCTTGCAATGCAAGACAAGAACTTGCTTCAAGTCTTGTCTTGCTCGATTCTTGCAAGGTAACTTCTTGTCTTGTCTTGCGAGAGTCTTGCAATTTCTTGTCTTGCATAACATTACCCGCTCCATATTTTTTATTACTTTGGTTTACTCGTTTTTGGAAAAGTTTAAATCGCATAGCGAATAAATTACTTAAAACTACATTTTTGTTTAATAAATAAACTGGAAAATGGACACTATAGTGATTTTTTTGGGTCCTTATTTCCTTATTGAATTTTGTTTAAATTATTAAATTTAATATACATAAAGTTTACATATTTATTGACTATTTTGTATAAAATTAGTATAAACATGTAAAACAAAATAGCACATCAACATCTAAAATACTTCTCACAGATATTGACAATTTAAATTTTTTTACTGAATATTAAAAATATCGTTTTTCCTTGGGTAAATATAATTTACCCTTAAAAATTACATTAAATATTTATTTTTTCCTGAAATTATTTTCTTTTATAATAATAATTATTATTAAATTTTCCTGAATACGAGGACTACATAAAAGCAATTTCTAGATATCATTAACTTTTTTCCAAGTGTGGTTAAACATTGGTGGTAGCAGTGCATTCCGTGCCATGTGGGGCAGGGGGGGGGGGTAAAACACTTTTAGGGGCGCCTACACAGGTTCCTCCTCCAACCTGCCGTGTGTAGCTAATCCCTAGGTGACAATTTTCTTAATTGAATTTAAAGAAAATATTTATGAAAATTTTGGAAAAACTACCGGGTTTTCTGCAGATTTTATATATTTTTGTATACTATAACCTATTTACTACCCCTTTTTCAAAAAAAATTGTAGAAATCTGAGACGGTAGATTACTACCGGACCCCGTTTTACAAAGTGTTTTGCTTGGGGCGCTAGGGCGGCACTATGGACAGGGGCGGGAGGGGCTCGAACCCCCCCTAGCTCCCACGTGGGCACGCTACTAGATGATAGTGGAAGAAGATCATATGGATGTTTTGATTCATTATAGGAAAAATAAAAATTATTTAAAAGAATTACAAAAAACATCTTTTTGAAAACATCAAATTGACTTACACCGTGGGGCTTGTAATTAAACGCAGCGTATGTGAAAATGAGTACAAAAACCCATCGCGTTGTATTGTATACTTTTAGGGTCGATTTTTTAAAGAAATTATGTAGTAGGAGTATTAATATTAAAAAATTTTACTTTTAACTTAATTCTTAGTTCATATTTTAATACTAACTTCAATTTACCTAAGATATAGGCTCTCTCTCAGTTACAAGAATTAATAAAATATATTTATTGTAGAAATATTTTCAAATTTTAGATTTATGATTTAGATAATTGTTATTTATTTTAATCTCTTTACAAATATTACCATTCACTACTACCTGCATTAGTTAAAGGGGCTTCTACTGGTAAAATTTCTGGAATATCCAAATTCAAAAAAGTATTTGGCCCTTTACAGTTACAAGACTTAATAAAAATATTAATTTAGAAATATTTTCAAATGGTAAATTTCGTATTGTTATTTAATATAATCTTTTCACAAATTTTACCGTTTACAACTACCTGAATTAATTAATGGGGCTTCTGCTGGTAAAATTTTTGTAATTTCCAAATTTAAAAAGTATTCGGCCCTTTACAGTTACAAGAATTAATAAAAATATTAATTTTCCAAAGATTTTCAAATTTTAGATTTAGTATTTAGATAATTGTTATTTAATTTAATCTCTTTACAAATTTTTACCATTCACAACCACAGATTCAAGATTCAAAAAAAGTATTCAATTTAAGCTGTTTAAAAATTTTACGCATATCTAATTACTATTTACCTGAACATTTAAAGATTATAAAAGTAATAATTGAAAATTGTTTATAAAAATTTATTTAATAAATTATTAAAGAAAATTAAATTAACACAAAGTCTTTACGATGTACCTAATTTGCACCAATTTATGATAATTATTATTAATTTTTGGTTGCATTATAGCCAAAAATTCAAAAAGTTCGGCAAGATTTCTTGTTCTTGCATATTTCTTGTCTTGTCTCGCAAGACTTCTTGCTAAAAATATCTTGTCTTGTCTTGCAATTTAATTATGGAGTCTTGTCTTGGTCTTGTCTTGCTAAACAAGACAAGACAAGACAAGAACAAGAAAAAGCAAGACAAGAGTGCCAACACTAATTGTAATAAAGACACTGTGTATTTCAATAATAAATAAATTAAATGAACATAATTTGCAATAAAATTTCATTTTTATTTTATTTCCGTAATTCAAATTTTTGGAAATAGGTTGTAAATTTTGAAAATTATGAGTATTCTAAATAAGTCGTAGTTCGTGAACATTTTCCACTCATTAAATTAAGACAGTAACACAGTAAGTGTGTAAGCTGCTAAGACCGAGTAGAATGGTATATTCTGCAACAAGTTTGGAAACATGCATTCTATACGACTATTAAAATATTTGCAAACAAAACTGTGCAAGTTTAGAGCGAAATTACAAAAATTTCAAAAATTCACAAAATTGTTTTCAATGCTAATTTTGACTAAAAAGAACTTTTAACCTTTTTAGCTTAGAGGTAGTATTCTACGGCTGTCCTCCTTCAAAGTAGGAAAGAAAACTAATGAATATTCTGAAAAACCACAATTTTATTAGCTTTATTTAATTTTTTTTATTAATTAGGTTACTTCACAATTTTATATTGGAAATTGACTTTTTGATGTAAATTTTACGAGTTTACCTTCACGTAAGCTTTAAAAAGTCATTCTATTGCCGGTACGTGTGCTCTACTTGGGTCATGGCAATTGTAATTATGGTGGGGAGATAAAAGCAATTATTAAACTGTGTTACATATAGTTAAATTTTAAGTTTATAGTTGTAGTTTAAAAAGGTTAAAAATAATTAATAGTTTTGAATGAACAATAGCAATAAAAATTAAGAGTGGTATGTGTAATCGGGTAGAGGCTGGTTTTAAAAGAGACGGGGAAAGACGGGAAAAACAAAAAACTTTTTGTAAAAGAAACGATAGTAAGAATATGGGGTAGACGGTGTAAAGAAGTGTGTGTTAAAAAGTTGCAAGATCAAATTGGGAAAATTTAGTGAAAAACGGTAACGGGAAGTGACTTAGGACAAATAGGTGTAAAAGACAAATAAAGCGACGCGCGTAATTATAAGTGAAAGACAGTATAAAATTAAATATAGTGAAGGAATATTTGAGATTAAAATTTAAGGTAGGATTATTTCTTTTATTCAAATTCATACGCAACGAAAAATACTGCGGAATTTAAAATAGAACTTGCATGCCAAAATTTTTAAGAAGTTCTAACAGGTTATGGGCCCAGAGAAGAATTTGAATAAAATTGAAATAGAAAAAAGATGATGGACGACAAATTTGAAAAACTGAATAACACAAATTATCGACAGTGGTCGTTACGCATGAGAGGTGTGTTAGGTTTAAAGGATTGCTTAGAAGCGATTGATGGATTTTCGGGTACAGTCACAGAGGAACAAACTAAAAAAGATAAAAAGTGTAAGTCATTGTTGTACTTAGGAGTCGACAATGATAATTTAGACAATATCGAGGAATGCGAAACAAGTAAAGAAATTTGGGATAAACTGCAAGACGTTCATACCAAATTTGATAGTTATCATGGAATTCTTTTGCTAAAAGAATTCATCAACGCCGAAAAAACGCAAAACGAATCGATAATAGATTACGCAAATCGAAGAACGAACTTGTATAAAAAGGTACAAGGTGCAGGATTTAAATTTGAAGATAAAGTTTTAATGGGTTTAACGATAATAGGTCTACCGAAAGAGTTTGAATATTTGTCCAGAACAATAAAAATCGATGATGGTAGGTTGACGCCAGCAGATTTGAAAATGAGACTAGCAGAAGAAGAGAGACGACTTAAGGACACCGCTAGAAAAAATGAAACTCAGGTGTATAAGGCAGTAAGCGAGAGAAATAAAAATGAGGAGACAATGAGAAGATCAAATTACAACAACGCTACAAGAATTGGTGAATACAGTGGTAATAGTCAAAATAAGTTTAATAATGTAAAATGTTATCGTTGTAATAAAATTGGTCATATTGGAAGAAATTGCGTCTCGTTAAATAATGGTGACCAGAAATACAGCAAACGTTCTTCATGCATCATAAAAACGAATTTGGGTTATACTGAAGGGTCCATTAACGAACTAAATGATACATGGATTGTAGACAGCGGGTCAACGGATCATATGACTAGCTATAAAGAAAAGTTTACTAATTTTTATGAAAAAACTAGCGAAATAATTAGTGCAGGGGGGAAAATTTTGACATCAACGGGTTACGGTGATATTGATATTAAATGGAAAAATGAAAATGGGGGTTATAATGTTATTTTGAAAGATGTTTTATATGTGCCGAATTTAAATAACAATTTATTATCGACTGCAAAGATGTGCGAAAAAGGAATTACGCTTTTCTTTTCATATGGAACATGCACGATTAAAGATAAATTTGGTCAATTGTTGTTTAGGGCATTGCGTCATAAAAATTTATATACGATCAGAGAAGATTACGTCATTAAACCTATGTCATATTTTGCGAAAGAGGAAGAAGTAAATATGTGGCACAAAAGATTGGGCCATTTAAATGAAAAGGATCTAAACAATTTGTTAAAAGACTGCGGAAAATTTAAAAACGTCAACGAAGCGGCGAACGAGCAGAAGTGCGATATTTGTGAAACTGCTAAACCGAGAGCTAAAAGTTACCCTAAAAAGAGCGAAAACCGCAGTAAAGATGTGTTAGAAATAATTCATACTGATTTAATGGGGCCAATAAGTCCAATATCACGAGGAGGAAACAGGTACGTGATAACATTCACGGACGATTTTTCGCGATATACAGAAATAGTCCCAATGAAAACAAAGGATGAAGCTCTTGAAAAATTCGACGAATATAGAAGAAAAGTCGAAAGAAAATTTGATAAGAAAATAAAAACGTTGCGTAGTGATAACGGGGGCGAATTTGTGAACAGTAAATTCGATAAATATTTGAAAAATTTAGGAATAACAAGGCAATTAACGACACCTAGATCACCACAACAAAACGGAGTAGCGGAGCGCCTAAATCAAACATTAATGAACATAGTAAGATGCATGATGGAGGAATCGAAAATGTATCCTGATTTATGGGCAGAAGCCACACTCACTGCTTGTTATTTGAAGAACAGAAGACCAACAAGCGCAAATGATGGAAAAACACCGTACGAATTTTGGCATGGAAGGAAACCCATGATCGATCATTTGAAAACATTCGGATGTAGAGCTTGGAGCATTAAGAGCCAAAGAAATTTTAAGTGGGAACCTAAAGGTAAAAGATACATATTTCTGGGATATGAACCAAGTGCAAAAGCTTATAAATTGTGGGACGATGATAGAAAAATCATAATAATCAGTAGAAATGTGACATTCGATGAAGATGTTTTTCCGTTAAAAGGATTAAACGGAATAAATGCAGATGCAAATAAAAAAGAACACATACATTGGGGTAATATAATTAATGACGCGGAAAATAATTTAGAGGAAATAAACGATTCTCCGGCGGACAATAGTACGGAAGAAATAGAGACAAGCGATAACGAAGACAATAATGAATCGGAAGAAATAAGAGAACGCACAAGTTCAGAAAATTCGGAAATTATGAGCAGCGCAGAGTCGAGTTCAAGTACTGATTCAAACGAAGAAAACTTAACGCAAACAAGAAGTGGAAGAAAAATAAAGCGGCCAGAATGGTCAAAAGACTACGATATGAAATTGAATTTGGCAAATAAAACAAAAGTAGAGGTGGAACCCAAGTCATACAAAGAAGCGATAAAAAGTAATGACAAAGAAGAATGGGAAAATGCAATAAATGAAGAATTTGAAAATATAAATACAAATGATACCTGGGAGATCGTTGAACGACCAAAATACACAAGAATCTTAAGAAGCAAATGGGCTTTTAAGAAAAAAATAAATGAAAACGAAATCGTAACACGTTACAAAGCAAGATTAGTTGCATTAGGAAATAATCAAAGATGCGGGATTGATTATGACAAAACATACGCACCTGTAGTGCAAAGGAAAACGATGCGATTTATGATGGCACTAAGCGTAAGAAAAAATTGGAAGGTGCATCATATTGATATAACTGCTGCATATTTAAATGCAAATATAGAAGACGATGTTTATATGGAAATTCCTGAAGGTTACGAAGAAAACATTGGCGAAGTTATTGATAAAGAAAATAAAGTATGCAAACTAAAGAAAAGTTTATACGGGTTGCATCAATCAGGCATGTTATGGAATAACACCCTAGACAAATTTATGACCGATGCAGGTTTACTACGATGCAAAGCCGACCCTTGTTTATATTACAGTGACGAAAAGAACATTTATGTAACCGCATATGTCGATGACCTTTTAATTTACGGAACCGAAAGTCAGGTCAATAAATTTAAAGCAGATATTTCAAAGAAATTCAAAATAAAGGATTTAGGACTAGCACGAAGAATATTATCGATAAACGTTAAACAAGATGAAAACGAAATAAGTTTGGATCAGGAGCATTACATTCGCGATGTATTGGCTGAATTTGGAATGTCAGATGCAAAAGAAACAAGAACCCCTTTAAGTTTAGGTGCAAAATATGTAATCAGCGAAGAAGACGAAATGTTAGATGAAGAAATGAAGGCACATTATCAAAAGGCAATAGGAAGTTTAATGTATGTATCAACAAACACGAGACCAGATATAACATTTGCTGTAACTTACATGAGTCAATTCAATAATAAACCATCAAAACGACATTGGATAGGTGTTAAACATATACTACGTTATTTAAAGGGGACTACGAATATGAAATTACGATACACAAATTCAAGTGATAAGATTATAACATATACTGACGCAGATTGGGGAAGCGATATCGTGGATAGGAAGTCTTATAGTGGAAATATAACAACACTTTCAGGTGGAGCAATTAATTGGATGTGCAGAAAACAAAGATGCGTGGCCCTTAGTACGATGGAGGCCGAATTTGTTGCATTAAACGAAGCTGCAAAGGACAGTTTATGGATGACAGAATTGACAAATGAAATTGGAATACGGGGTTTGCAAGACGAACCGTCTATTATAAAAATAGATAATCAAAGCGCCATAAAAGTTGCCGAAAACAACACAACTTCAGACAAAAGCAAACACATACAATTGAGATTGTTCCACGTACGTGACTGTATCCAAAGGAATAAATTGAAATTAGAGTACATCCGCACAGATGATAATTTGGCGGATCAACTAACGAAGACATTACCCGAAGAAAAATTTAAAGTACACCTAGGGAAATTAGGAATCAAATAGATTCAGGGGGGATGTTACATATAGTTAAATTTTAAGTTTATAGTTGTAGTTTAAAAAGGTTAAAAATAATTAATAGTTTTGAATGAACAATAGCAATAAAAATTAAGAGTGGTATGTGTAATCGGGTAGAGGCTGGTTTTAAAAGAGACGGGGAAAGACGGGAAAAACAAAAAACTTTTTGTAAAAGAAACGATAGTAAGAATATGGGGTAGACGGTGTAAAGAAGTGTGTGTTAAAAAGTTGCAAGATCAAATTGGGAAAATTTAGTGAAAAACGGTAACGGGAAGTGACTTAGGACAAATAGGTGTAAAAGACAAATAAAGCGACGCGCGTAATTATAAGTGAAAGACAGTATAAAATTAAATATAGTGAAGGAATATTTGAGATTAAAATTTAAGGTAGGATTATTTCTTTTATTCAAATTCATACGCAACGAAAAATACTGCGGAATTTAAAATAGAACTTGCATGCCAAAATTTTTAAGAAGTTCTAACAAACTGCAGTGCGTTAATTTCAACCAGCAACAGTTAAATTACATGTTTAAACAACTAATTCTTTCGTCGTACAATCAACTAACCCCCTCGGGGTTGGTAAGCATAATTTTATTCTGCAAATCGCTGCACTGTCAAATATCGATCATCATATGAAGGAGATAATGGTGCCTCGGCACCAACATGCTCTTTAGCCAATTAAACTATGCTATGCTATATTATTCAAGTGCATGCCGTTGAAGTGATAACATCATTCTAGTTCCTGCATTTTCGAGTGCATTTACCACCCGGCTTTTGAAACAATTTACAAAAACCGCCCAGAGCCGCCCGAAGAGCGTGCGGAGGGTAAGTTTTCCCTGCTCCTGACATTGGCAAATCTCGGATCCCAGCCTTCGAATTTCGTCATTTTTCGAGTTCCGTGCCCTATGGGGGATGTTTTTAAAGAGTTTAGCACCTGTCAAAACCACGGCAAATCTTGGATCTAGAATTTTTATTAATTTTGGAAGAACTACTGGACCATCCGCAAATTGTATAATATATATCCACTATATAGACCATTACCTCCCACCCAGTGCAAAAATTTCGGTGAAATCTGTAACCGTAGTTTGCTACCGGCCCCCTATTCTATAAGAGTTGTATAGAAACTTTATTCTGACCGTCTTCCCTTGGAAGGAAATGGCAAATCACCAACTTAATAACTATATGAAGAAAGTCTTTAAAAGTCAGGACGGTTCTATAAAGAAGAATACAAAGAAGAACAAAAGCCTGATGGAAATTTTATCATCACTTTTTTACAATAATTAAAAAACAAAATATTAAGTATTAAATATCTTTAGACGCGGAACAAAAATCTCTTTAATTTGATATACTTTTTATCAGGCCCGTTGCCAGGATTTTATTTTGGGGGGGGATACTTGTAAAAAGTAAAATTTTGAAGGCTTCCCTTCTGAGAATTTTTAATGTTGTAAACAAAGAGGTGGAGTTGGGCGAAGCTACCACGAGCGCCTCAGGCGGGAAAATTTGAGTTTTCAAGGTCAACAGGGTTTAAAAGTTAGAAATTTTTGAATGTATTATTGTAATACAAATGTAGCTACAAAATTCCAATGAAATTTTTACCAAATAAATGCTTTCAATGGCTACGACAAAGGAATTAAGTAAGTAATTTTAATAATAATTTTACGTAAATCGGGCCCCTTTCCTTGCAGGTCCCGGGGCGGTGCCCCCCTCTTTAGTTTGCCACTGATCCCTATGAATATTCAAGTTGCTGTTGTCACTGGTAATATTAATCTTAACAGCAGAACAGCTTTTATGTTTACGGTTCATCGTTTTTGTATTAAATTAATTCCATGCCTTACACGTAAAAAGGATAAATAGGGTTGACCTATAAGCTGACAAGGTAAACAACAATAAAGTACGGCAAATATGTTAGGAAAAAAGAACTTTTTCCAACTTCAAAATAGAATACCTATTTTATTTTCGAATTTCAAATAATCACTTTCAAATTTTTTTTATCTTAAACATTACGGGGGGGGGGGGGTACGTGCCCCCCCCTGGCTACGGGCCTGTTTTTTATTCTTATCAGTTATAATGGGAAGCAGGAATTTAGAAAAAATCAATTTCCCATGTAAATTCTCTATGTTCAAAATCGGACGGTCACCCGGAATAAGTAAACTATGTTAATTTTTTTAAAATTTTTAATAACATTTATATAAATAAAACTGCATAACAAAACAATGTAGATGACTAATTATTGTTTATCATTACAAACTCTAATTAAGCGACTCGATGAAGCCTTTAGTGAGTGCTTGGGTTATAAAAAATCCCAGTAAAATAAAATTTATATAATGCTTTTTACTTGTTACTTTTTCAAATATTCTAACATAACATACTAATTATGTATAACATTGTTGTAAATTAAATGTATTGTATACATAATTTTGAACATAGTAATCTGCAATAGAACATAAGAAAATTATCGCTGGATAACTGCAAAAGCAAATTGGAATTGAGTTTTATGCATTCCTTATCTCTTGCAAGGTTAAATCTCACATGTACTGGGCTAAATTTTATACGATTGTGAAATTTTTTTCATCAGGTACAAAATTATAATATTATATCGAATTTATACGCATTTACATATTATATTTTATTGTTAATAATTTTATAAGTAGTACATATAAATCCCATTCCTAATTATTATAACTTGCAAACTAACCTTTGGAGTTTCTTCAAATCTACTAGGAGACATTTTATTATAAAATAATTTATACGATCTTATATATTCAAAGGGAACAATAAGAATTACATATTCCTGCGTTAATGATGGAAAGTGCAAATATCCTACCCTTACGATTAATAAAATGTTTAAATAACAGAGAGGGAAATTTTCGTATTTTAAAAGGCGGAGCTTCTCGTATATTCCAAAATTAGATTCCTATAATTTTACTATTTTAATATAGCTAGTAGAGCAACCAAAAAATTTGTTAAACGTGTTGCGTACCTACGAATTATAAAATACCGTAGCTTACAAGCCCTCACACGTTCGTGAATCAAAGCTAGCTTGATGATTCTAAAGCTGGATTTATAGTTTGACGGACTGTAAGCGTAGACGCACTGGATACGTAACAAACGGGCTGTAAAATATTATTAAATTTATAAATCGACGGAACGGAATTTTTGCGCATGGGTAAAAGTTATACCTAACCTACAAATTTTTACGTTTTTTACGAAACAGAAATACTAATAATAAAACAAAAAAGTCAATAATAAAACATAAAACAGAAAATTATTCAACTCAAGCAACTTTACTTAAATTGAGAGCGCACATGAAGGAACAGCTGACAGTATGACAGCCACGTCAAACAGAATTCTTTCTTTTGATTGGCCGGACGCAAGAAACGCACTGCAAAAGATGAAAGTTGGTTATCTCTTCCGTTCCAGTCCGTTTCACTTACGCTGCGTCATGCGTTTACGTTCATTTATAAACAAGAGTACATAAATTCTATAGCTGATTTTTTTGCAGTGCGTCTACGCTTACAGTCCGTCAAACTATAAATCCAGCTTTAGCCTTAAGTAAGGAAATAAAAATGTTCAAAAAATATTGAAAAGTTTTTTAAAATTTTTGTATTCAACTATTATATAATGATTTAGTGACAGGTGGCCATGAGCCACTTGGCCCTGCGACAACTCGCCTCGGACAACTGGCCTTGGCGACAAGTGGCCCTGGTGACAAGTGGCCTTGGCGAAAACTAGCGCTGGCGACAAGTGGCCTTGGTGACAACTTGCCTTAATGTCAACTGGCCTTGGCTAGTACATTGAGAAAAAAGATTTGTCGCCCTAACAAGGCTCTTAGTAGCTATAGCCTCAACAGAACGTTTTTTGCACTTTCAACAAATTTTATGCTACCATAACAAAGTTTTAGCTGTTTAAACTAAATCAGAATTAAAAATTAGTTGATCCAACAAATTGTAAAATTCTTAAAAATGATTAAACAGCTAAAACTTTGTTATGGCAGCATAAAATTTGTTGAAAATGCAAGAAACATTCTGTTGAGGCTATAGCTACTAAGAGCCTAGTTAGGGCGACAAATCATTTTTCTCAGTGTAGTATACTGTTTTACCAGCGGAGAAATATTTTGTCAAATATTGATTTTGTCTAAATTCTTTGACAAAAATAGTATTCGACAAATGCGAAATAGTTAGCAACTACGTCAGTTTTGCACTTTGATGTTTAATTCGCGGTACCTTTTGATTTGTCGACATTGAGCACCCGCAACTCCTTGCAAAAATGACGCTACATGCATCTGGCTGTCTTTGTGTAAACTTTCTAAAAATTTCCAAAGATTTGGATGATAACACTGAAATAGTGTCTGCAGACCGAAGTGCCATTCTTCAACAATGTTGGTCGTTCGGGCAATTCCGTTAATAGTTGCTTCATGCTGGTTCTACGAATCAATTGAAAAACGCGCATCAGTATGTCGGCGTCTACCTCGAATATACGTATGCTCAAAATACGTCAAGAGTTCATCCATATGCTCGTGAATAGGCATGGATTCAACAAGAATATCGAAAGCGGCAGTAACTTCAAGGACAGGAACATAAGCAAGAGCAGCCAGACTACGAATGCTCTCACGGAAGACGTCGTTAGTGTCATCATCTTCTTTCATTCCAAGTTGCTAAACTTTTCTTATGATGCTTTGGCATAAATGGAAATAGCAACCAGTAATGATGGTTATTAGATGCTATTTAGGAAATTTTTGAAATTTCACTGATCGAGCGAAATCTGTACTAAAATTTAACAAGAAGCGAAATAATAAATTTCTGTGAAAATTCTTAGGCCAGTTGTCACCAGGGCCAGTTGTCGCCATGGCCAGTTTTCGCCAAGGCCAGTTGTTACTAGGGCCACTTGTCGCCAAGGCCAGTTGTCCGAGGCGAGTTGTCGCAGGACTAAATGGACCGACAGCATATTCTTTATAATATGATATTATATATTAAAAACTCAAAAATTAAACAAGTTAAACAAACGATTGATCGAAGAAATAATTAAAGATCTAAGAATTTCAATCGTTTGTTTAACTTGTTTAATTTTTGAGTTTTTAATATATTATATTTTCACAAGTTAATAATAGTTATTTCTTATACAAGACGATAAAATTTCAATTTATAATATATCAAATCTTTATTTCATAAACAAAATAATACACTTTTATTTGTACGTCCAAGATTCATAAGCACCCAACGATGGCACAATATCAGTCCAATTGGGAAAATAATTTAAAAATTGTTTGTATTCTGGAGAAATGTTATCATTGTTGGTTACGTATCTTCCACTCAATGCAATATCGAACGTTGGTTCGTTACTATTAGACAGTTCTGCAAAATCAACAGAAAATAATAACGGTGTATTTTCAACTCCCCAGACATAAGTAATTAAGTAGGCAGGGCGATCGTTCCAAATTATCGTTTCTTTTGGAAGTTCAGGAACCAAACTTATTGCAGTTAACTTTTTATTAGCTTTCGGTGATAAATAAATTGACATAGCTGGGGGACCTGAAAAATGTTATATGAAACCAGTTTACTAATTTTCAAATCATAAAAATTACCTGTTGCTTTAAAACTAAATCTTGTAACCGAATCAATAATACTTCTGTCTACCAACGTTAATATTATAGGCTCGTCCAGTCTAGGTTCTTCTCCTTGTAACCATTTACTTTGATCTCTAAAAAAATTGGGATAAAAATCTGAAGTTCTGAGATTTCTGTAACGTACAATGATGAGAATATTCTAACATTTACCAAAGGAAGGCCACAGAACAACGATTGCTTACAATCATCAATGATTGGTTCAAATGTTAAATTGTTTAACTGATTTTTAACGGTGCTTGGTCCATTATAATCGAGCGGTACTATAAAATATCCGGAATCTTTCTTGACGATCTCGTTTTCATCATTTCGGAAAACTCGACTTAGATGCTGATAAAATGTGGAGTATAAGGAAAATTAATAATAGAATAAAAACTCAAACTGATTCCTTACGACTGTTAACAAACGTTGTGGCGTTGGCTTCTCTAAACTGGCTCTATAAGGAAACCCAAGAGGTGTAATCACTAAGATAAAAAATATTACAATAATGAGGGAAAGGAATGTTAATAATACTGAAGGTCTTCTTTGCAAAGTTACCAGAGGAGCCTAAAATAAAGTTAATTTAATTTTGGTTTCTAGTTTTAACTTTTTTAAATTCTTACATAGAATGAAGTCACCAATAGTGTTATCAGCAATATTAGAATACCGACTAACATTTCGGGATTTTTATCAGCACCCATTCGACCACTGATTGGTACAAGAACTCCAATTATTTGTGTTGATACTTGCATTACAAACATACTTGGAATTACTGTTCCGAAAACGTAGACTATTTGCCATGCTCGCACTATAAGTAAATTATTTTAATGCTCAACATATAATTTTAAGTACCGAGATGTTTTAGCTCACCACTAAGCTGTAGACAAAAAATGTGTACGATGCTAAACGCGAAAGTGTGAAATAGAATTGGTACAAAAATTATATATGTAGTTCGAACACCCAGGCCTGTTCCTACTAGTAAAATAATTGTCCAAATCAGCCTGACTAAGTGTAATTGTATTTGCGTGTGAGCACTAATGCTAAGATTGTTCTAAAAATTTTAATTGTTATACTGAGTTTATTGATTTCTTGCGTGCAATTTAAATTTCAAATAATTCAATGCTATATGGTCTATTAGAAAATTATATGTTCACACAATAAGATCTAAATAGGAGCGTATTTATAGATGCTCATTAAAACATTTTTGGTTATCTCTACTGACCTACCTTCTTTTGAAACATATTGAATACCACTAAGGTTCCGCAACAAACAGCAAAAACTGGAGCAACATATAATCCAAATAATAACCACGGGTTACTATACCAACTCATTGTAGATTTCATGGAACCCAGAAGAAAAGCAATAAAGAGAACTACTCCTGTAGCCAAAATCCAGCTCAGTAATATAACTCCAAACAATAAAAATATATAAAGGACTGACCAGATGGATGATACTAAAATATAATTAAATAATTATATTAATTTAAAATAAATTGCACTTGGGACATACATAGACCAAATTCATAAAAACTCTTAATTGCTATAATGAGCGACACAGCTGCAACTATAGAATGTATTATAATAGCAACGGTTTCGGAATATGTTACAAAGAACAATCCAAAAACGTCATAATATATAGCATCAACTTGAATTTGATTTTCAGAATCACTTAATTCAGGTGAATTAGCCAAATTACGCACTAAAGAAAGCAAGTTATCTCCTACGTGTTGATATGATCCCAAGGGAATGTTTGAGTAATTATCAAACTTGGTATGGTATCTGTAGCCACCTCGAGCAAAAGCAAAATCCAGACCTGCAATTTTAAAGATTAAAAATTTAAACGAAAAGTGTGAATATCTAATTTACCAACTACATTTCCAAAATCTCTAAATATTCTAAAATCCGTATCTGAAGGAATAATACCACTGCGGAACAACTCTTCGCCTAGAACTTGGCCATTTGGATGAGGAACTTTTTGGTAATACTTCAATAGCCATGGTCTGGAAGGACCAGCTTGAAACAGCATTTCTTTTCCTCCTGCTCCGGCGGCTTCTAAATTAATTACTACTGGTACTTCGGGTGCCCACTTGTGATGTTTTATAAAACCGTGTGCGCCTTGCAGGATGCTTTCTTCGGCTCCGTTAAATAAAAATATAATGTTATGTTTAAATCTTGTAGGTGATTTTGATAGTTTCCTTAAAACTTCCAGCATCGTAACACAGTTAATTCCATCATCACTTCCACCTACGTACAATAAAATATAATTTTTTAAAAATAAAGAAAGGTCGGAATTTGAGACCTACCGGGGCTTGTTGGTACCGTATCAAAATGCGAATTAATTAGTAAACTATATTTGCTTTCTTCTTTAGCATACAATTTAACTATAACGTTTTGTATTTGTCCATATGAATTGCTAAGTCCATACGGTGTAAAATCTAAAAAAAATGATCCAGAAACTGATTGTACATCGACTTCAATTTTTTGATCAGCGTGAGCAAATTTTTGTATTGCTGCTATTTTACGTTTAAAAAATTCTACTGCAAGAAATTCGTTCTCTTTACTGCCAACAGTTCGCGGCCCTATACTAGTTAATTGCTTTAAATCACTTTGAGCTCTTTCTGCTATAAAACGGTCTTCGTAACTGTACTAAAAACATAGAGAACATAAAAAAATATGAAACAAAATTTTACCTCAAGTTTTACCTCATCGCCGATGTGTAATGGAGATGGTAAACTATCATCTATTAGGAATACTAAACCATAGAGACCACATAATAATATCACAAAAATACTTCCAACAAAAAATGGTAAGGAATGAATGCTATTTCGTTGTTTTGCAGACTCTTCCTCTTCATGTTTCATAGATCCTCCTTCTAGTTCTCGCATTTCATGACGTTTTCTCATCTTAAAATAGTAAATAAATGGTAAGCATTCACGACTACTAAAAATATTAACTTATTAATATTATTTACTTAATGATACCTCTGACAGGTTGGTTTTTAATACAGGAATAAGATTATTTAAGTGTCCACTATCTTAAGTGTATGTATTGAATACGTTAAGATAATAAAAATAATATATAATATTTTACCTCTATTTCGTCCACTTCTGAATTTTTCATTTTTATTGTATTTCTTTTGCTTTGTGTTCCTATTTTATTAAATTATTATACATACTGACTCTATACGAGTAAACTTGAAATTATGATGTAATATTTCGTTACAAATTCTACGGCAAATATTAATTTATTTAAAACCAAACAAATAGAGAACCAGAAAATTTTAGTCTTGGTTAGGGTTATTTAAAAATGAGATGTTTTTCAAACATAAGGGTCAAAGTTCTACAGAAGGTATGGTTATAAAAGGGGGGCGGGTGATGTTTTGACTTTCAAAATTTTCACTCACCATGAATTTTAAAGGTTTACACAAAAATGCTCACTCATAAAATTGTTAGTAGCTAATCTAAATCCTTACATTATCATTTAATTTTTGAAATTAATTTAATCAAAAGTAATGATCAAAATGTTTATAACATGCGGCGCAACCTTAAATAGAAAACGCTGAGATAACAGTAACGATTACAAATTTCTTACTATAAATTATAAAAGGATCCATACATATATTTTAGTTAAAGCGCGAAAGACATTCAAAGTGGGGCATAAACAACTAAAACCAAGAAAGAAAATATATGCTCTCTATCACTTCTCTGCAGGAAATTTTATTCTACACATATTGTTCAATTAAAATTTTGTTGTAGTCTTTACCGTTTTCTCTGCATTTTTAATTTAGGTGGCCCATATATTTTTTGCTTGTTTATAGTTTTTCTCACAAATTTAAAACAAAAACGATAAAATAATATTACTACCTATACGAGGCCGCACTAGTAGTAACTGTGTGTCAAATTTCAGCTCTTTAGAATAAGGGAGAGATTCACATACACACTGTTCATATTGCATGAAACAAAAGCTTTGAACAGAAAAATTAGATCGGACAATACCAAAACTTCGTTATCTGAGAAATAAGATTTCAAACCGATATAATTATTAGAAGATAATGTTTAATATCAAAATGATTGAATACTTTTTTGCAGATAACACTGTTGTTTTCCTGTGAAACCTAATTTATGCGGTTAATTGCAATAAAATCGATAAATAATTTATGTTTGAAAAATTAGAATACTAATGATATCTTAAATTTCACTGAACTCTCAAGATACCTAACACTAACTTATAATAAATATTATAATAATATATAAAAACAATGTAACTTACCCGTTTTTATTGACATGAATTTTGAAGTTTCATTTCGCAATTATTAAACTTAAACAGCTTACAAAATTGCGACTAGCACATTACTGCTCAAATAATAATAATGTTGTGTAAAATTTGTAAGATCTAAATTTCTAAATTGCTTGTTTTCTGAACTCTGAACTGACACGATAAAATAAATAATTACATCTGGGAGCTGCGCTGTTAATAAAATTGATTAATTAATTACTATGTCAGCTTGTATGTAATAGAAGAAGAAGAAGAAGCTAACGTAAATATTATCGCAAATATGGATTTATTGCCAGAACCGACTGCATTCTACTGTGTCACCAAGTACAAGAAAAAACTATGTTAGTAATGAAAGTACAGTCCTATAATAATACATATTTTTTTTAATTTTCTTCATTTTCTTTAACTATTTCCCTATTTCACTGTACTTTAATGCATAAAAGGTTGTCCTATTTATAGTGGTGTTATCTCCATTATTTTTAGTAAGAATTAATAAATTATTATATAAATTGAAAATAAATACTTTTTATTCCAAAGTTAAATCGGTGTTTTCCAGATCACCCCATCTATCAATTCGTTTTGCATTTGAGGTTTAATAAAACCATGCATCAAGTTAAAAACAAATAAAACATTTTAATAATTTTCGTACTTATCCGCGTATCTGCTGAACAATATTATGGATTATAGCTTGATCTCAATGATATTTTACAAAAGAAAATCAATGACGACATAATTAGACGGAACCCTATGGCTGATAAAATCAACTTGACAAGATTTTAAAATAAGTCAATACGAAGTTAGATAAGAATCATGACTTTGTCGATATATTAATTTAACCTCTTTGTACAAGATATTGTAATTTTTTCTTTTAGATAAGATGATATTTCTTTATTATAATTTATAATAATATGCTACATATTTATGCAATAAACTTATTATTGTTATGATACAAAATTAATAAAAATGATACTATGAAATATTATAGTACAGGCATAAAAGGTCAAAAATGACCTGAATTTAGGACAAATTAGATTACACAATTTTATTATTTTATCATGTTCATATAAGTGTCCTTGACTTGTGAAAAAAAATCCCTGGTCAGCGGTGCGCCGCGTCCCTATTTTTAGAGCCCTTTCTTCACGAAAATTACTGAATTTTAAAATTAAAAATTTTTTTTTGAATATTTTTAAAATTTTACTCTGCCACTAACAGATAATAACAGTACTTCTTATTTGAAACTAAGTTTGTTCAATTTAGTCAAAAATTAACCGAAAAATGATTTTTTGAAAGTTTTGCGTTTTCTTGAATCCGTGTAAAAATATATTTCTGCGCGCGTTTTCTGCGATTACCTCAAAAGGTAAGCTCCTACCGAAAACATATTTAATATAAAATTGAAAGGTAATTTAATTTTCTTCTATGCAATTTTTTTGTTATCCACCTACGGCAAGAATTGGCCAAATTATCGCTATCTGTTTGCTAAAAAGTGAATATCTGGAAATTCGACATTATTAATTTAGTCATTTAAATTGCATTCTAAAAAAAAAAATCATCAATCGATATTTGTAGTATATGAGATTATAAATAATATGGTATAAAATTATTTATTTTAAAAATAAACTGTAACAAAAAAAAATCAGTTTTTGTAAGAAAATTTGCATATTTATTCCAATTTGTTACAAACAATGATCTGTAAACAAATAAAACGTAACAAATATTTGTTGCAAAAGTAAGCTATATTAATATATTTTTCGAATGAAATAAACAACATTAATTTATTTTCATTATAGCTATTGAAATAGTGGTTTTAAATGTGTTTAAATAATCAAAAAAATACCAAAACTTTGCAAAAGTTACAAAAACACAAATTTTATTTGTAAACATCAAACAGTTAATATTTCTTCTTACAGTACATTATCACAGGTATATAATCACGAAATGATTATCTGTTTCAGTTGCTAGTTTTTTAGATACACATCTTTTTAACTCACTTTTTTTGAAAAAATTTCTCAAAATTTGTAGAAATACACTGTTTTTTGAAAATAATTTAGAAATGAGGAAGTTTACGATAAAAATGTATATTTAATTTTTAAAGCTACTGAAATTGTCTTTAATTTGGTTTGTTTTGTGCGATATTTCTGTCGATAGCATAGGAATTAAAAACTGAATTAAAAATCGAAATTTTTAATTCATAGTACAAGCATAAAAGATCACACTTGGCTTTAACCTAAGACAAATTAGATGACGGGATTTTATAATTGTATAATGTTCGTACGAGTGTCTGGTACCTATGAAAAAAAAATTCGGGCTGTAGCTGCACCGCATCTCGAATTTTAGAGCCCATTTGACAAGGAGATGGTCAGATATTTTGCAATTAATTTTTTTCATAATATCGTCGCCAAAAGGATTGCTTTTGTATAATATGCACTGGATGATATCAAATTATTAACACAGATAATGAACTCTATATGGCCGCCGTCCCAATTTTGATAATACGAACTCGATATTTTTGGTTATAAATAGTAATTATGTTTAATTCAACTAAATTCAACCAAATTTTTTCCAATAATTTCAAATTTCTTCATTATAACTTTAAAACTTGATATATTTTTATATATTAATATTAAATTAAATAATATTATATCATATCATTTATAATCTTAATATACTACCAATACCGATAGATGATTTTTTTTTTTAGAATGCAATTTAAATGACTAAATTAATAATGTCGAATTTCCAGATATTCACTTTTTTGCAAACAGATAGCGATAATTTGGCCAATTCTTGCCGTAGGTGGATAACAAAAAAATTGCATAGAAGAAAATTAAATTACCTTTCAATTTTATATTAAATATGTTTTCGGTAGGAGCTTACCTTTTGAGGTAATCGCAGAAAACGCGCGCAGAAATATATTTTTACACGGATTCAAGAAAACGCAAAACTTTCAAAAAATCATTTTTCGGTTAATTTTTGACTAAATTGAACAAACTTAGTTTCAAATAAGAAGTACTGTTATTAGCTGTTAGTGGCAGAGTAAAATTTTAAAAATATTTAAAAAAAAATTTTTAATTTTAAAATTCAGTAATTTTCGTGAAGAAAGGGCTCTAAAAGTAGAGACGCGGCGCACCGCTGACCGGGGATTTTTTTTCACAAATCAAGGACACTTATATGAACATGATAAAATAATAAAATTGCGTAATCTAATTTGTCCTAAATTTTGACCTTTTATGCCTGTACTATTAATATAATATGAAATAACATACTATGCCGTTTTACCAATTATCATGTGTCATTTCAAATGTTATATTAAGGGGTAACACCACTCTAGGATTTTGAAAAATTCGATTTTTTTTTGGCTTAAACAATACTTTAGGATCATAACAGCAATACACAATTGGTTCTATAGTGAAAAGCAATTTCTCCGATTTACGCAGAATTAAACAGTGAAGAATTGCTTACGCGATGCATAGGTCGCTTTACGCCATACAGCAACGAGAGCTTCATCAAAATCGATCTCCAGTGGCAAAGACGTACTTGATACCGCAGTATATTGTCATGTTTCATTTTGCATAAGCATCTTAAGTTGTAAATAATATTTTAAAAATAGAATTTAATTTAAAAATATTCAAGTAGATAATTAGTTTTAAGCATGTGAGATTTTTCTTTTAACTGAACATCCGTGGTGATGAATAATTCGGTTTCATATTTTTAGATTAAATGATTGTTCAAAGTTGAAAAGCACAGCTAAGGAAATTTTGAGTTGAGTTTTCAATTATTATGAGTATAAAAGATATTTTTGGTCCAAGATCTTTGAATGAAAAGACAACCAATAATCATCAATGAAGTCGAAGTGCGACGAATTTGCATTCCCACCAAAATTAAGTGGGAGAATAAAAGTTTTCAAAATTACAAAAATCAAGGAGGGAAAAAAATTGGTGAAATAATTCATTCTGGGTAAAACCGTCAACTTGTCAAGTTCGAAAATTTAAAAGCCCAGAGTCAAAAGTTTAAATAATTTGAATTTTAATTGTAATTGACAAATGCAATTAAAAGATTTAACTTACCTGAAGATTACAAATTCAGAGTAAGAGTGCTTGTGCCAATACTTTTCAACAGGAAGAAAAACCACAATTTATTCACTACCAAAGATAATCGTCAGCAATAGCAGGAACGAGTAAGGCAACATATGAACGCCAGATTCTCACAAAAGGTGAAATGGTAAATGGAAACAACAACAAACAAATGAAAACTTCTAATTATGGGTGAGAACAATTTAAGTGCACGAACGATTAATTTTTCGTAAAATTTTAAACCACGATAAAATTGATTTATAAAATTTGTATTAATTGCCATCAAAATTGCAACTTTGTCTAGGTGGTTGAAAGAATTACTAAAATTTAAATAAGACCACAATTGCAATAAGACGGAATTGATTTATTGGTAAACCGATGTAAACGGATGATGATCAAAAACATCAAAATTTGAAATTTAAATGCTACATAAAATTTATTTAGCTGTGTGTTGTAAGATAAAATTTTGCTTAACTCTTCGATAAAATTATAAGTTTTTAAAATTGACAATTATTGCTTTTAATAAATTATTCAACATCACAAGTAATTAAGTTAAAGAGTCTCATGATAAAAACAAAAGGGGATGGATGTTCGGAAAATAAGGTAAATAATTAGGTTTTCTTGAATTTAAACCATTTTACACATTTGAACATCGCAATATATTGCTGTAGGCATCTATAATGGACTATCAGGTATTATAAAGGTCATGGAGAATTTAGGCATGAAAATTGGATCGAACTGTTTCAAGTTCTGCATGTAAACCGCATCAGATTCGCTTACCGATGCTGCAAAAAGGCCCGATTGTCCTTAATATCGTTCAGGAAGGAAAAGGAACAAGCGAGCATTAATGTGAATGGCTAAATGTATGGCGCAGGTATCGCAGATTAGAGGTAAAAAATATTTCAAGGATTTAAATGTTCGTAAAACTTGAAACGCGATTTTCTCGAAACCACAGTTTTCAAACTGGGAGGAAGGATTACTTGAACACCGTTGCATGGATCGATTTGAAATTTTGACTGTAGCTTCACTGTCAAGTAGCTTTTGATATAATGTAAACTTTTTATTTTATAAACATTTTACTGTTTTTCTTTTATGGCAAAATATGATTCTATTTTTCAAAAGTGCACATTTTCTACAAAATTTGATTTAAAAGAAAACCCCTACGTACTTCAATAGCCAATAATATATAGATTATAAATTATGTTGGTTATTCGTTCCAGGTCTTATACTTTACGAGAAAACCGTCCTCCCTTTAAAGTGTTTAAAAAAAAACGGTTTTCAAGATGGGCTATGCTACCGCCATTTTGTATTAAAATGATATTATACATTTTTTTTTCATACTTCAATATGTGTTGAATAAACCCTCTGAAAAGAAATTCTATTCCTTTTTTTATACTTCTAAAATAAATGATCAAAGTTAGGCATTTTTTTATACTGCTAGAGTGGTGTTACCCCATAATAGTCGTTCCTGCACTTCTTTTTAGCAAAAGTTTATAATAAATATTAAAAAATATTTATATAATAATATAATATATAACAGTAGCACGGGTGGGAAAAATGTTAAAATATATAACAATGTATACCTATTTGAAATATAAATTAAATTGAATATAATATTAAACAAAACATTAAAATAGAAGAATTTTAACTGTAAAGTGACGAATACAATTAAAAAAAGAAAAGACATTAATTTAACACTTTTGACAGGGTGTAGAACTAAGAATGTTTACTATTAATAAAACTATTAGTGAACTATGAACCAAGATAAAAATTAAACTATTATTATACTATGAACCGAGACAAAAATTAAAATTCAAGTTTATTTTTGATCTCCAGTCACATATAACAAGGAAAAAACAAAAAAATAACATGGATCTAGAAATTATATTTAAAACCAATGAAAAAATTTAAAATACGTGTACTTACATTTATTTAGTATGATATCAATCCAATACTTACTTAAAAATAACACATATGCTTCAGAAATAAAATTTATTATGAGTAGTTGCGAAAATAAATTACGGGAAATACAGTTGTTTTAAAAACTGCGGTAGTCTGTCAGACTACGGGTCAGTACTTAAGGGTTAAGAAAACATTAAAAATATAGAATGAATATGACTTACCATGAAAATCAAATAACTAACTTTATTTTTAATGAATTTTTATGGTTGAATGAATAAGAAAAATCTAAAACGGTCAAAACAAGTCACTACCACATTAGTCTGTGTGATTTCCAAAAATTAAATTTAAAAAAATTCAAATTTTACCATTGTAAATAAAAATTTAACCCACTTCAATATACCTACTTATGACACTAAAGGCACTGAAAAGTGAAAAAGGCTATTATTATTTAAAAGGGTCAATGTTCAATTACAAGGAAGGGGGATAGGAATTTTATTTCACCAGGGAAGAGGTGATTTATTTGATGGGACAGATAGATGGTGTTACGAAGTTTCTGAAAGACTGAAATTTTAAAGTTGCAATAGTGCAGATAGGTCATACGAATTATTTTCTGAAGTGATGAATGGAAAGCACAATTTATTATGAAATATATTCTGGTTTTGAAAAATAAAAATAACAAAAAATGTAGGTAAATAATTATTTTTAAAATAATTATAAATTTATTCAAAAACATCCTCAACTTTTTTAGACGTAAGTAACTCATTTCGAGCCCTGGAATACGTATGAAGCAAACTTTGTTAGATTAGTGATTTGAATAACCCAGGTTATTTCAGGTTGGAGTAATGGTGAAGTTTATTTGTATTAAGTATAGTTTTTCACTAAAATTCCGCTAATAAAAATAAAAATTTTAGACTTTATTTCTAAATAAAACTGTATTAACAAATAACTAGACAACTTTTTAAATTAAAGTTAATTTCCAAGACATATTCAGACCTTCGGGTGGTGAACGATATTTGATATCTGTAATGAAATAATTAGTTATCACTTACAAAATTATAAATAAACAACTACATACCTAGTACATCAACATTTGCGTATATAATAGAAGCGTTTGGATCCTCGATAGCTTTTACATTATTAATATTTAATGGCCAAATTTCTTTGATACCAAATTTCATGTCGTCTTGCAATTTTATTAACAAATTGTGCATTTTCTTTATATCAATAGTTATAGTTTGGCCATAAGAAATGATACTTAAACAGAGCTGTCTTATTTGAGGACCTAATTGGAATGCCTCTTGTATTAATTGATGTAATGCTTTCATCAATGCAATGTCTTCATAAAACCCGCCTTCTCTTAAATCTTCCTTTTTACGTTCTTCTTTTCTTCTATGCCGTGATGACATTGTTGAACTACGTGAACTATAAACACGAAGTTAAATATTAAAACTTATACTTTGGTACGTAGTTATTCGAAACCTACCTAGTCGATCTCATTGAAGTTGTAGATGCAACAGTATCGGCAATCGAACATATATCATCTTCGTAGTTTGGTTGCTGAGAATTGAAATTCAATCTGTTGTTATAATGCATAGCAGATGCGAGTTTTTCTACTTTTTTACTTCGTACAACACTCAAACGTTCCTTGTATTTCATGAAAGTTTCGTGCATAGATTGAAACTTGGAAGATAAATCAGAACAGTAATCTTTCAACGCTAATGCTATATCAGATTCTATTAAAAAAAAAAAAAGATTAACTTTAAATCAAATAATGAACATAAAAAACTTACGGTAAATATCATTCCTTTTATATTTCTTCACCAAATTCAAAGCTTGGCTAAACATCTTATTTTCGGCAAGTAACACAGCTGAAGTTTCGTAATCGTCAAGATATTTTTCGTAAATTTCACAGGCTTCGAGAATGCGTCCTTGCTTTTTGAGACTGTTTATTATTTCGTACAAATGTTCATTATATTCGGTGATATGCACTTCTTCTTTCTTCATAATTACAATTGCTTGTTCCCATAGCAGAGCTTTCTTGTATTCTTCAAGAGCTAATTTATTTAAACCAGCACGTTCATATAATGTGGCCGATTCGTCATACAATCGTTGTTTACTTAGCTCTTCAGCATAAATTTTTGTGACGTCATTTAATAATGAACTATTTAAGTCTAAACATTCGTATGCGGATTTATATACGGAATGTTCCTTGATGTAACCTAAAATTTCGTTTCTGTCTTCCGAATACCTGATGAGATATTTTACAGCCATGTCGTAACGCTTCAAAAACGTGTTGATCTCAAAACGACATCTAATTGGTTCCAGATTCTTTAAGTTGTTTATAAATGGTTTATATTCCTTAGGATCCATTTGAATATGTTTTGCTATAAACACTGCCAAGTCTAAATCGTACATTTCCAATGCTTTCTGATAAACTTTCGCATTGGGTTTTAAAGTATAAATGCTTTTGAATGCTTCTTCAGCTACTTTAACAGAATTAGAGTGCAACAAATTTTGAATGTGCTGCAAAGCGTCTTCAATTGAAGTTCCAGAGTTTTTAATAAAACATGCAATTACTATGGTGGAGATGTAATAAAAATAATTGTGTTTCGTCATAAAATCGATCAAAGCATTTCCGATTACCTCAAGTTTATTTGTAGCTTGTTTAGGTGGTGCTATACCACAATTTTTGTACAGCGTGATTAATACGTTTTCTTCTTGTAGACCCAACAAAAAATCGTTGATAATTGAAGGTATTTGAACTGATTTTACAAATTGTGGAACGTCAGAAACAAAGCGATCTACATCCAGATCAACTAAAACGTCGGTGCTCAATTTTTCTATCCTTACCAAATCTAAAGCTAAACCCCACTTTTGATCTTGTATCAGTGACTCGATTCTATCCATAGATATCATCCTACATGCGCACATTTCTACGTTACCTCTTGGCATTTGCATGACAACATAGGAAGTGTTCGGTATACCAAAGAGTAAATAACTTCCTTGTTCTATTGATCTGCTATAAAGGTTTTCAAATTTAAGCTGGCAAAATTCTAGAATCGACTGCTTATTTAAACGTACACACATCAAATTGTGTCGATGAGTTGTCAGCAGCAAATATCCATCGTGAAGTATGAAGGATATCACACCTTCTCCTTCCAAAACTTCTTCTGTATTAACATAAAACTTATCAGTAGATGTCAACGAAAAAATATACAATTCGTCATCAATCATTATAGATTTACGATAAAGCACAAGCGATTGTAAAATAATACCGTCTTCCGTTACGTCACCACCAAGCACTTGGCTAAGTACATTACATTTCTGTAAAAGTAATGTGTCAGAACTTTTTATGTATTCGATGTAACTAACATCTTTCTCTATTTCTGTTTCCTTTACAAGTTGCCATACATCGGTCATTTTAAGTACAAACATCGAAGACAAACATTTGTTTTCGTCGTGCCTTTCAACCACACAAAGGATTTCAGTATCAGATTTCCACACAAAATGATGGAATTTCAAAGGAATCAAAAGACCATCGTCGTAATTTAACCGAAATTCACCCAAAACTTTAAAACTGTTGTTATCAATTTCAAATATTTTAATTAAATTATCACAGTCCACAACTGCTAATTTAGGCTTATCTGGATGAAAAAGAACAAAACTAATCGGTACGTTCATTTTTGCCACAAAGTCACACATCGGTGGAGGTTTGATTCCCTCTTTGCAGTTGGTCAAATACAATTCGTTTCCGTTTATTGAGGCACATACTAAACCTTCTTCATTGTAACTTATGCAACTGTTACTAACAACAAATTTAAATGTGTAAGTGACGCATTCAAATTTTGTTGTTATACGTAGAGAACAAACGGAAGTTAAATTTAAAAATTCGTACTGAATTAAAGTATTCGTTTGAAAATTAAGACGCTGTTTTAAATACCAAACATAATTTTTCACGTAATAAATATCAATCGTAGTAAAACCTTGATCATCTTCTTGACGTATAGCTAATATGTTTCCAGATGGATTCCACTTTATTTCCTTGACGTTTTCCTAAAATTAAAAATTATTGTATGTAGGCTACCAACAAGTAATAAATTACATTTGGAGATAATAGGGCATTGAATTTGAAAATAAAGTTTATTTAAATTACCTTCCGAAATAATGGAAAACTGGATCTGAACAATCCATTTTTTTCGAATATCGTCAGTTCACATTTCTTCGTAGTCCAAACGAAAGAAGCAATTTTGTTACCTTCTGGACTCCATGCTATTATAGGTTGTAAACCAACGACTGGCACGGATTGATGTATTAATGTGCAAGGATATTGAAAAACCAAAAATTTAGTTTCCTTAATATTATTAAAAATTACTACAAACATTTCTCCATTTCCACGCCACGAAATTTGTGGAGTGGCATTATTTTGAACAGCAATAGCTTCTAAAAGTGTAAATATTAGTAAATTAATTAGAAACTTTAAATGCCAAACTGTTACCATCAGATTCCTGCACAACCGAAGACAATTTTCCAGCAGTTCCTCGAAACTGAGTGTTAACTGAACCCCATCCAACATTAATAAAGTCTTCTTTATTTGCACAGGTATTTAAATCTGCAGTTTCTATTGGAATAAGTAAATCGTCTTCGTAATCAACTCTATAAGCTCCTATTTCACGATTAGTAGAAACTATAGCAATAGAATCTTGTGCTGGATTCCATGCAGCAGCGGTGAACGATTCACATGGTTGAATTTTATGTAATTCATTATTATCAATATTTATATACACAAACTCGTCTCCCGTTCCAAACCATAAAATATTTTCAATCGTTAAAATCTCAAAATCGGTGATAGACTGGAATGGTTCTTCAAATATGTGCAAAATATCACCGGAATCGCGGCTATACACAGTAACATGTGAATTTTTTAAAGCGTATACGCACTCTTTAGTAAATGCAATGCGACTAACATTGTTATAACTGTCTTCAATAGTTTCACGGCTTATTTCAAAAAGCTCTAAATTTTTCATGTCGAAACGTTACAAGAAAAATGTATACATGAAGTTTTAGAGGTTATGGAACCAAACGAAATGTCAGATTACCACGATGCTATCATGTTGTCAAACTTTAAATTTTTAGTACAGGGTGCTTCAAAATTATAGTAGACACAAACGCAATCAAAACAGTTGCATTGAATGTCTTCCCGGCTCTAACGTGTTTATATTGGAGAAGATTCAAAGTGTGTTTGATATTATGACTCAATTTAAATAATTATGATGTTCATAAATTCAGTTGTGGCTGGTACGGGAAGGGCGAGAAGAGGCCGCCCACCCAAAAAATATAATATTAAAGTAGGTAATGCAGAAAATATAAAAGTCAATCACGATTGCTTGCTTAGGTCCAGTTATTCAGTTGCAGGTTAAACCAAAAAGTTTGGGTTAACCAATGAAATACGTTGAAAATAAATTAAGTTTCAACCTTTTTATTCATCGAGACAATCTTTCCATTAAAAGATGCAGAAATTATTTTCTGACTGAAACAGTTCTAATTGTTATGTGGTAGGACAATATAATCTTAAATAAGTATGCTTGGGGGCTGGGGTGTAGAATTTTCAGCTAGAATTCAAGCTAGAAAGATTGAATAATAATTTAGATTAAGAATGATTAATTCATTAAAGAATGAATTTTCACAATTCTTTCATGAGAAGCACTATACAAGGAAGTGAAAGTATATAGGAGGTTTTAGTTCCAATTCTTGACTGTTGATAATTGTCGATTTGCAGAAACACTAGTTAAAATTGTAATCGCGCCAGTATTACAAAATTTCAAGTCATCTTATATAATTAAATTCATTCACGCTATCTTATCGTCGTCAATTATATATCTACCATTTTACAAATAAACACTTTTAATTTTTTTGAATTAAATTATTGTGTTATAAAAATAATTGAAGATTATTTTATATCACAAATTATATTATATATTTTTATAATTTATAAATTTATATTTTTATACACCGATATAAATGTCAATTAGAAAATATAGATTCACAAACAGAACGTTCAGTGTTTGAAAAATGGCTTGCTCAATGGATCGTTGGATTGGTAAAGTTGCTATTGTAACTGGTGGAAGTAAAGGCATTGGATATGCTGTTTCGGAGCAATTGGTGAACTTGGGCGTTAATGTAAATTCATCTGAATTTTAAATTAAAAACTAAAATTAAATTTATAGGTTGTTGCTGTAGCTCGAGGAAAAACAAAACTTGACGATGTATCGAACAAATTACAAGGAAGAAAGGGAAAAATTTTTACTTATCCAGCTGATATTGGCAAAGAAGAGGATATATTGGGACTTTTCAAATGGGTAAAAGAAAACGTAGGATCTGTTCATATTCTTGTAAACAATGCATCTATTTTCCCACAAACGAACCTTACTGAAGGAGATTCGAAAGTGTGGAAATCAATCATTGATGTTCAAGTTTTGGGATTGTGCATTGCTACTCGAGAAGCGGTGCAAGATATGAGGGCTAATAAAGTAGATGGTCACATAATTCATATGAACGCTATCGAAGGCCACAAAGTGATGAATGTTCCGAACCTTAGTGTGATTACAGCTTCCAAATTTGCTGTAACTGCTTTAACAGAAACGCTTAGAAATGAATTGAATCTTTATAAGGATAAAATTAAAGTTACCGTAAGTAAAAAGCTGTATAATGTAGTTTACCAATATGTTTTATTTAATTTGTTGTAGAGTATTAGTCCCGGCTTAGTAGATACAGAAGGTGTACAAGCAATTTTTGAAGAATTTAAAATAACATCACCGCCTGAAGCTATAGCGGAATTTGCAAATCTTCCAATGTTGCATGCCGTTGACGTAGCGAATGCAGCCATTTATGTTTTATCTACTCCACCTCATGTTCAGGTTAGTAAATTAAAATAGAATAAACTAAACTAAAGTAAAGGAACTGAAATACTTTGGTGTTACCAAACATTTTTGGTGTTGGAAACTTTGGTGTCAACATAAAAAAATTGTTTTTATATATTTCTGTAAAAGTAGGTAGTATGAAGAAGGCAATATTATAGCACAAGTGCGATAATGTGTTTTTGGCCGTGTTGCATATACCATTTTATATTCTATTGTATGAAACTTATTATTTGAAATGGCATTTCTCTGTAGTATTTTAGAAATATCAGCACGTCGCGCCAATGACATTAAAAATCATCAATTTATAGGAATTTTCAAATGGTCTTAAATATTATCCTTCATGCAATAGAAAAAATAAAAAACATAAGTTATTTTCAGTACTAGTGCTGAAAGTAAATCACTTTCAGCATAGGTGTGTAAAAATTGCTTATTTCCTAACGCAAAGAATTTTAAGCAAACATGGAGAACTCCAGGAGAAATCTTGTTTTATTTATTTATTTTATTTATTTACGGTTAAACCTTTTTGTGGAAGTCCTCGTGGTTTAAGTGTATAGAAATAGAGATGTTGGCGTTAAAGTAGACAAATGAGAATATTTTATTTCTCCTATTATTTTTTTTATCGAATGGTATGCCGCACGTTTAATTTAATCTAAGGGAACTTTTCACCATTTTATCCAGCTATCTCTTTGTTAAATCGGTAAACCTCGATGTTTTGTGATCAACATTTATGTAAATATCTAATTTTATAATATTTATTAAACATGTATCATGTTAATATATTTTATTCGTTTTAGATACATGAACTGATGATCAAGCCTATTGGAGAACCCTTGTAAATAAATAATCAACATTTTGATAGCGTGCAAACGTTTTAATCTTGTAAAACTAATCCTATAATAATTAATAAGAGTACATCATATGAATAATTAATATAAAACATTTCAGTATAAGAAAATGGTTCACATATTTCAATGTTAAATAGTATGCTTTTATTTTGCCTTTGGCTAAATGATTCTGTTCACCTCACGATGGATGTGGGGTAAATCAAACTCAGCTATTTATTAACAAACACAAGATATTATTTTCTTACGGTATAAATTAAACTACCTACTAGATATGGAAATATAATTAAATCAAAACATTACCATAATCTTATTACCACATTAACATGTAGGTGATATATAAGGTACATTGAACTAAAATCAATTTTGATGGACTGAATACCAATTTGCGCTCTAAATTTATTTGCATTTCTAGTCAATCCCATTTGAATTTGTTAATTTTGATTTTTTGAATCAAAATGATTAATGAATTGGATTTGAAATTTGCTGGTGATAATTATTACGCATATATATTGTTTTCAATAAATAAGATGATTTTTAGAAGATAAATATTGTGGTTATGCAATAGACACAGATATTGTAATCAAAAAATAAATAAAAAGAGTATAAAATTTTTTTTAATTTACGAAGAATGCATCCTTTTGAAAACACTAAAATTACTTAGCGTGAAGCTATTAATTGAAATTAGAATCATTACTTTTCAGCATAAGCATCGTTTATGTACATAATACAACGTCAGTTAACAATATCTAACTATTTATTAACTTATTATTAGTATAGAATTTTAATTTCGAACCTCTTTGGAATGTTGTTTTATTAATGTTTTTTATTTTTAGTCGCATCAAAATCTAATACGTAGTACTACTACTATTTTATTTTTGAAAATAATTTAATCAAAATGTGTAACCATAATTTTTTTTAATATGTATAAACATATGCCATGAATCTTTAAACGAAAAACGGTGAGAACAGCAAAGTATACAAGAAAATAGTATAGAAATAATTTTGTAGGGAATTACATTTTCTACAAGAAGATTATGAATAGCATGTATTTATTTTTAACAGTTTGGATGTGAAAAGCCTTCAAATCGCGGATAAAAAACTAAAGTTAAAATGTGCGCCTTCGAATACCTTTTACGTTTAAATCATAAAAGATAAATATATGATATTATAATTATGCAGTATAGATGTATAGATGACTTTTTTGTAGGAAATTTAATAGTAGATACTTCAAAAATTTCATTATTATCTTAACAAACCAAAATATTTTATAAGAAATCTATTTCTACGGGGAATCGACCCTTGGACCAATTTACTTTTAGACTATATCCTAATGTCTTAATTGTGGATTATTGTGAATTAAACTAGATGAAGTATTGCAATTAAAAACTTCTAAACGCTATTTTCTCTGAAACGGTTTCTCATCATAGTAATCAAAATTATTGATTTAACAATAAATTAAATTTCACACTCCCAATTTAATTCTAATTTTTCTAACAATATTACACTAACACAATGCCGTATTAAGACTAAATAGGGGGGGGGGGGAGTTAATGTTCAAATTTAATGTTATTGTTTTAGTTTTGAAGATTTTTTTTGTTTTTTTTTAATTTTTTAACGATTGCAGTCGGACTTCCTGAACTTTAGTTCAAGACCCTAAGACCCCCTAAAATGTGGATGCATTCGCTGAGCAAATTTTATAACAAAAATTTAATTCAGCGGTAAACATATTAAATGGCAAAAGATACTTTCGAAAAGCTTATCAGTGGATATTGTAGACAAAAAGGCTGGTTTAATCTATCGTCAATAAAATTTAAAATATTAATCGTCTTCCTTCGATAGATAATGGCAAATCACTATGTTAATAATAATTTGTCATAATTAAAAAAAAAAAAGTAGTCAGCAAAAACCCATCCTGGATTGTAGAACTACTGTAAATTAATGATATTTAATTTTGTCAACAGTTTTCACTCTTCTAGAGCTAATTTAAACTGAATGACTTAAGCTGAATTTAGTCAAAGTTTGATTAGATTAATTGTTAAAAATTTTAAAATTCTCTACTTTTAGAGCCCTTTCTTCAGGAAAATTACTGAATTTTGAAATTAAAAATTTAAAAAAAAAATATTTTTAAAATTTTACTCTGCCACTTAAAGCTAATAACAGTACCTATTATTTGAAACTAAGTTTGCTCAATTTGGTCAAAAATTAACCGAAAAATGATTTTTTTAAAGTTTTGTGTTTTCTTGAATCCGTGTAAAAATATATTTTTGCAATGGCGGGGGTAAAGTACTCACTTTAGACCCTGATTTGCGGGTGTAAAGAGGTACTTTTTTGCCCTAGGGCAAAAAAAAAGTTACTGCCGGGTAAAAAAGAAGTTACTGCCGGGCAAAAAAGAAGTCACCAGATTTTATTATCAATTTAATTCTCATTTTTTTGTAACATTTATATTTATGTTAACTTGACCGTAATTTGTGATTCCAATATTAGTGCAACCTACAGTGAAATAAATTGGTAAATAAGTAAAAAGCACTTACTTTAGCTACCAAAAAATTCTCACGAGGCGCCCTTTTAAAAATTCTACCACGTGGTCAGAGGTTACGACGCGCGATTTTTTCGGAACATATCCTTCGTTTTTCCGCTTCATAAAAGCGGATAACTTGTGGAAATTGCCGATGTCAATCTTATTTTCCAATTTGGTGACCGCCTTGATCATAGAATACTGCGACCACATGGTCAACGACTTCAACGTTTTAGCCTTTTGACACGTCTTATTCCTTCAAAGGCACAAATGTAACTGAACCATTCTAGTACCTTTTAGTGAAAATATTTTTAGTGAAAAAATTCTAGTTGGCAATAATAATATAACCAATTATGCTTCATGTACTTTGGTACTATCAACCACGTGCTTTATTGAACAAATTTTAATTAAAATTTCGTAATTATTGTCGAAGTAAGTACTTTACCTCCCGCAATTGCAAAAAACAGTATATGCACCTCGGGAATAAAGTGAATTTTTTGGCCTGAGGGTAATTTTTGCCCTCGGCTACGCCTCGTGCAAACAAACCTTTACCGTCAGGCCAAAAAGGATCACTTTATTCCCTTGGTGCATAATGTACTATTCTACTCGCGTTTTCTGCGATTACCTCAAAAGGTAAGCTCCTATACCAAAAACGTATTTTATACTAAATTGAAAGGTAATTTAATTTTCTTTATGTATTTTTTTTGTTATTCACCTACGGCAAGAATTGACCAAATTATCGCTATTTTTTTTTGCAAAAAAGTGCATATCTGGAAATTCTAAATTATTAATTTAGCTATTTAAATTGCATTCAGTCAAAAAAAATCATTAATCGGTATTTGTAGTATCTATATGAGATTATAAAAATGATATGGTATAAAATGATTAAAAATTAACTGTAACCAAAAAAAATCAGTTTTTGTATGAAAATTTGCACTTTTATTCAAATTTGTTATAAACAATGATCTGTAAACAAATATAACGTAACAAATATTTGTTGAAAAAGTTAGCTATAATTAGGGTGACCATATGTACTTATTTTAGTAGGACAGTACTTTCTTTTTGAATGATGTCCTAGTGTCCTTCAAAGGTTTATAAAGTACACCTAAATGTACTTTTTTCCTAAGATGCAAAAAGTCGAAATGTAAACAACTCGATATCTCAGTTCCAAAGTGTAACAAGTCCGAAATTGGTGAAAATGAGATAAGTATGGGAAATTTCACAAACAACAGTTTTCCAACAATTAGGAAAATTATGGTCAAGAACTACATAGTCTTTGTTTGATATACTCTTTGGATTATCAAATCTGTAAACAAACAAAAACTATTTTAATTTTAACGAAATAGTAAAATGTAAAAGCTGAGTTATCTCAAAACTAACTCTTTTTGAGTTACTTTGAAACTGAGGTATCGAACTGCATTTTATTTTTTATTTAAATAAAAATTTCGAAAAAAAAGTTCGAACCAAACAAAATTAAATTATTTAACTGTTTTAACGGCATTGCATCCAAAGTGCCTTGTTACCAGTAGTTTTTGAACTTTTCTTCAAACCTCGTTGACCTTGAAATGTCGTAAATTTTCGCCTGCGGCGCATTGGAGAATTCCAATCCACTATAATACATTATTGTACTCTTTTTTGTTCCGAAAATTATGGTCACCCTAGCTATAATATAATATATTTTTCGAATGAAATAAACAACATTCATTTATTTTCATTATAGCATTTAGAAATAGTGGTTTGAAATGTTTTTAAGTAATAAAAAAGAATACAAAAATTTTGCAGAAGTTTCAAAAAACAAATTTTATTTGTCAACATCAAAAAATTAATATTTCTTCTTACAGTACATTATCACAGGTATATAATCACGAAATGATTATCTGTTTCAGTCGCCAGTTGTTTAGATACACATCTTTTTAACTCACTTTTTTTGAAAAAATTTCTCAAAATTTGCAGAAATAATCAGTTTTTTGAAAATAATTAAGAAATGAGGGAATTTACGATAAAAATGTATAACATGATTTTTAAAGCTATTAAAATTGTCTTTAATTTGGTTTGCTTTGTGCAATATTTCTGTCGATTGCATAGGAATTGAAAACTGAATTAAAAATCGAAATTTTTTAATGCAAAGTACAAGCATAAAAGATCACACTTGGCTTCAACCTAAGACAAATTAGATGACGTATTTTTATAATCGTATCATGTTCGTACGAGCGTCTGGTACCTTATGAAAAAAAATCCGGGTTGTAGCTGCGCCGCATCTCTAATTTTAGAGCCCATTTAACAAGGAGATGGTCAAATATTTTGAAATTAAATTTTATTCATAATATCGTCGCCGAAAGGATTGCTTTTGTATAATATGCACTGGATGATATCAAATTATTAACACAGATAATGAACTCTATATGGCCGCCGTCATTTATAGCAGTTTGCTTAACTTATATAACAAAAAATATAACATATTTCACGAAGACATGTGAGGTATCCTTTCCAGATAAAATGTATGTTCTGGACCCAATTTTGATAATACGAACTCGATATTTTTGGTTATAAATAGTAGATAGTAATTATGTTTATACTTTATACACATGTTTAATTCAACTAAATTCAACCAAATTTCAAATTTCTTCATTATAACTTTAAAACTTAATTTATTTTTATATATTAATATTATATTAAATAATATTATACCATATCATTTATAATCTTATATACTACAAATACCGATTGATGGTTTTTTTTGTCAGAATGCAATTTAAATAATTAAATTTATAATTTCGAATTTCCAGATATGCACTTTTTTTACAAACAAAATATCGATAATTTGGTCAATTCTTACCGTAGGTGGATAACAAAACAATTACATAAAAGAAAATTAAATTACCTTCCAAATTTGTATTAAATATGTTTTTGATAGGAGCCTACCTTTTGAGGTAATCGCAGAAATATATTTTTACACGGATTCAAGCAAATACAAAACTTATAAAGAATCATTTTTCAGTTAATTTTTGACCAAATTCAACAAACTTAGTTTCAAATAAGAAATACTGTTATTAGCTTTTAGTGGCAGAGTCAAATTTTAAAAATAAATTTTAATTTCAAAATTCAGTAATTTTCGTGAAGAAAGGGCTCTAAAAGTAGGGACGCGGCGCACCGCTGACCGGGGATTTTTTTTTAACATTTCAAGGACACTTATATGAACATGATAAAATAACAAAATTGCGTAATCTAATTTGTCCTAAATTTTGACCTTTTATGCCTGTACTACAAGTTTTTGTCAAAGTCTGACATGACGAGTTTCTCATAAATATTAAGAAAACATCTAGATTTTTTATTTCAAGAAAAACTGCGCAGGTAATTCTAGATCCCAAATTTACAATAATTATCTAGAAAACCAAAAGAGTATGAACAAAAATAAAGTATGAGAGAGCAAGGGCAAATAGATTACAAACGATCTGGACTATTTTTGATCTAAAATTTAAAATGGAAAGTAGGAGCGACACATAAGGTATGTGTGACCAATAATGGCCACAATCAGCAAATCAATTCATAATAATAAATTATTATAGATTATAAATAACAATGGAAAATAACTATTTTGAAATGGGACCAGGCATTAATTTATAATATGTACTACATTAGAAATCATTCATTCAATCAAGCATATTTTTGTTGTTATTAATATTGATAAACATCGGTAGTATTTGACTTTGTTATAATATACTGTTATATCAAAACTGATTTTACAAGAAGAAATTAGAATAAATGTTGACAATAATTATTAATTTATCTCAAATTTTTAGAAGATAATATATTGTAATAAAATAATAAATTAAAACAAGTATATCTTCATTATTTATTAAATATAATAATACATATGTACAAATTTTACAGTTTACAGTTTCGTATTAAAATTTATTAAATAAATTACTTACAATATCATACACACTATAAATATTTATAATGAAAAATAGTTTATGACAATACTTTCGATTGATGTAATAAACAATATAAAATATAAATTAAATAAGTATAGGTAGACATAAAGAACGAAAATGTACAAAAATCTATTATAAATAAATAAATTAATAAAATTTATGCAGTTTCATTAGTACAATTTTTAATACGATGGATTTATAATTTATTGTATAGTATATTATGCGAAAATTTTTAATATATCAAATTTTATACATCAAGCTGCACGAGCTTACATAGTAGTTTTGTAATTATTTTTATTATTTTAAATAAAAGAAAAATTAATGCCATAATATTATATAAAAAAAAACTATTAATTTCTTGATTATAATTTCCAAATTGCAATAAGCATTCACAACAATTATGATATTTAGACAAATATTTGCTGCAAGTTGCATAAGGGACAAATTACATCGCTTAACAAAAATACTTGTATAATTTTAAAAACGTTAAAATGTTTCATTTTGATGTACCTATGCATGAAAGATGGAAAATTTTGAGACAATAAAGCACTGCATATTCAAAGGCAAATTTACAAATTGTCACATACCCTGGATATATTGTACTTGATAACTAACTTATACTTAAAAGTTTTTGGCGTTTACAATTAATGTAATGGAAGGCATCGTTCATAAATTTTTTTGGAAACAATCATGATATGATACAATTTTTATCTTTCTCATCAATATTCCCTTTTTTAGTAGGAGATTTTTGACCCGCCGCTTGTCTTCTTCTGGCACATGCAAGTGCATCATTAGGAACATAGGAAATTCTAACACCACCATACGCTCGTCTTGGAGGTAATTCGTAATCCAAATCATCACTAGACGAACTCGAACACGTAGAACAATAACTAGAGGCATCTTCATCGTGATGTTTACTAGTGCTTGCCATATGACTCTCTGACGTTGTTTTCCTTGGCCTTCTTCTGTCCAGGCTATCGATATGTCTCGTTCTACCAGAATAGCTACGACTTCGTGGAAATTTTTTCGCTTCCACACTGCCACAATCAGCTTCGTCTACTTCAAACGCTTCGTTATCACCTTGAAAACGTACACTTAATAATCCTCTAGTTTTTTTGTAAGGCGATCCCGGAGTAGTAGAGTCTCCCGGCGTCGTGTCACTAGAACCCGCTACCGCTAATTCCGGCATCGACGAAGCATGAGGAGGTATTTCTTCGCCAGACCCATTATTATTATCTCTCTCAGTTGCTTTATTGTCATTTTCATTATCACCAGATTTATTATTATCGCTAGTGCATCTTGGCTGCCAATCGTCTAAACTTAAATCGGCTAAGTGTAGGGGCTCTCTACTTCGATCTCTCGCTTGTAATAGCCTTTCTAAGTCTGAAGTGTGTCCTTGACTACCCTTTTCATTTAAAATTCTTTCTAAATTGCGCTCCAAAACTACACGATCCAAACCTCTTCCGCCAGGACTTGGAGGCGCCGATTGTAAACCTCGGCCGGCAAGGTCGTCAGTTTGTATTAGTAAACTTTCTGATTGTAATATAATTCCGGAATCGGAAGGTGTTGGTGTACTAGGGATAGAGGAACTAGTTGGTTTTGGCGATCTTTGTAAGGCTCGTCTGCCCATTTTTGGCGACCTTAATGTGGGAGAACCTTTCGTTAAACTATTATGGCGAATGTATTGTCCAGAAGGTGGTAAACTAGGTGGCGATGATGGCGAAGAGGTGGTTGGTGATGGTGGTGGACGTCTACTAGGAGAGGGAGGAGGAGTACTGGAACCGGTCGGTGAAGGTACACGAGGTGGTCTATTTCTTGGTTGTTGTCGTGGTAATCGAGTACCCGGACCGGAACTGTCTGACGGTGTTGGCGGTTCCCCTTTGCTGCAAGCAATCGAACAGTAAATGGCACCTCTACGTGGTAAAAACGGTCTTCCTAGTAGCGAAGTTCTGCACGTATGACAACAAAAACAGTGATCGGTTGCATGCCAATGTTGACCTTCGTGACTCATTTGACCCTGATCGACACCTATTGGTTCGCCGCAAGAATCGCAATATTCGGCAAACATTGCATCGAAACAATGAAGGCAATACGGTCTTCCATCTCTCATAATATACCTTTGACCACCCAACTGTCGTTCGCATTCTAAACAGGCAAAATGTTTCATGTGCCAAGCTCTTCCTTCTGCTTCGGTACATTCGTCTGCCAATATAATCTAAAAGAAAAGATTGTTAATACAAAATGTTTTGTTGAGATTTTGGTAACTCACTTCGTCACATGCAGAACATCGAGGTTTAATGGTTTCTGCATGGTGTCTCCCACAGTATAGTCTTCCATCTTTATGAAAATAAATGAGGTCTACTAAAAGTTCTCGGCATACTGAGCAAATAAAACATCCAGGATGCCAGCACGTGTTTGGGCCAGATCTTGAAGCAAATACTGATATGTCACCTGTCGATAATGGCTCTTCGCACTGAAAATAAAATAAAATTACGTTAATAATTGTTATTTTTATTCTAAAAATATTGTAATTGAAGAGCAGCTTCTTAATTACTTCGTTAAGAATAATAAAGTGTTGAAGAGTAAATAAACTTCGTTATGTAAATTCAGTAAAAATTTCCATTTTTCATTTTTGTAAACAAATGCAAAGAATAACGAAAAGTCTGGCAATTAGTTCTACAATGAAATTCTTTAAAAGTATTTATTCTGAATCTCGAGAGATCGGGAAACAAGAGCGAGCGGAAAAACCTAATTAAACTCATGACCAACAAAAGAATTATACTTAAGGGACTCATTCAAAAAATATGGCCAGAATTAAAATGGAATATTTATATTCATACCTATCGCTTTATTTTGTAACCGTTAAACGAAGGATCCTTAATTACTTTTCTAATTGCGTTAAGAATAAAAATGAATTGCTAATTATTCGCAGCCAAGATAAATTATCTGCTCTAGCGAACTATTTGCAATTTAAAAAGTTTAAATCCGTAAAGTGCCGAAAGGAAAATAAGAAAGCATTTTCAGTATAAACTTTATAGAAATATGTCATACGCCACCCTAAAGGGGAAAATTCATATGCTTAATAAATCTGTCCGATCCAAATGGTGCGAGGATGAGGTGAACAAAGATGAAGCGAAATTTACGATTTAATACTTGAAGTTTTGATATAAATCAAGACGAATAAGTAATTTCAATTTTGAATTTAAACAATAACAATGCGAGTTTTTATTAAAACGCTTTCGTGGGTAGGTTGAAATTAAAATTTTTCACGAAGCATTCGATGGTCGGATCCATCACTAAAACATTTTTAGTGGCGTAAGCTTTGTAAGGTTGGACTAGTAAAAGATTGAAAACTTTAAAAGTTAATTTGAGGAAGATATTTAAAAATATTTTAATTAAATTCCCAAAGCTACCAAATGAATTGTTAGAAATGCGAAAGACACTTCACTTAATATAATTCTAACAGACGACTGAGAGAACCAGTGAAGAGCAATTAAAGACCTTGTCTGAGGAGTGAGTAAATTTATGCTAAAAGACGTTTCTAAAATCTTATCATTTGGGGAACGTGACAAGTGTTGAAATTGGAATGACATTTACCAAAATATATTCGTTTAAAATTATTTATTATCTCAGCCTTAGAATAAATACGGATGAGTTGGCGAATAATAAAATAACAGTAAAACCAACATTTCAAATATAATCTTCAGGAAACAAAGCGATGCGCCGTTTAATCAACGTCTTATTTCGTCCTCGTGGATTAGGAAACATCAACATTACTATCGGAGCAGCAAATCGACAATTATCCCGAATTCTAAGGACGTCGAAGTAATTTGATGTGGCCGGCAACTCTTGATCGACGTCGTTAATTAAAGTTATACTAATTACGCGGTTTGGGGGTTTCATTATAGTGAAAGGGGAAGAAATCGTAAAACAGTTTAAAGTAAATGAGCTTTTCAACTTTGTAGAAAACCGAGATCAAACAATTACCGAAAAAATTGAGCCATTTCGCAATACTTACATTTAATAAAAATTCAAAAAGCATCGTTTATCAATTTAATTTTTTGTAACCGTACCCTTAAATTATCCGACGACCACAGTTTAATTTTTAATTAAAATCCAATTACCGCGCTAATGGTACTTTGTATCTGATAAAATATAAATCGAAGTGTTAATCGTTGGACATTAAAGACAATAAATTATAAGTGCATTAAATATGTCGATTTAATAGGGATGTTTTGAATGTTTGCATAAATTTGATTTAATATATTCCATTGATAATAATACGGCTTGCTATAAAATGCTTATGATTAGTTAGCGAACAATTATTTAAACATTAATCTTGAATAATTGCATCTTCGAGAAAAATGTTGCAATTGAAACTCGAGGAATACGTGTGTATCTCGATTTCGTTAGATTAAAATTTAACAACCAAGTTCCATTACTCTAAAATGTAAAACCCCTGCACATACCACAGTAAAAGCTCGATGGAGTGCGAGATATCGATTCGAAGCCATTTACTTCAAGTGCCATAATTCACTCTCAACTGTAAAAGAAATTTCTGCAATCTAAAATTTTAACGTTTCTATCGTGGAGTTTCCCCTTCCTATTCATTGTTGTGAAACAAACGGACACTTTTATTCTCTACAATTTCGCGTGGGGTATGAAAAATCTTAAGTGTCTCTAATAACCGAAGCTATATTTTCCGTTTTATACAGAGCAGTTTAAATAATGAGGTGATCATCTCGCAAAACTTTTAAAGTAACTGTTATAGAAGTGGAAGCTTTTGAAGAAAATGGCAGTATATTAGAGGTTCATCTGAAAGCTCGAAGGCTAATGTAGTAGTTATAATGGTTGAGACGTCCCCCGCGAACATTCACATTGGCTCATTAATCCTGGAAAATGCTTTTACTTTAAAGTCGAAAGAATCATCATTAAAGCCACTTAGCAAAAGTTACCGAAGAAGGAAGTCGTCGTCACGAGGCAACGAAAGTATTAAATGACTCTTAAAATTAAAAGATTATTTAATTTAAAAAATAATGAAAGTATTGATCAAGTTGCGAAATTAATTCAACACTTTTTTTTAAATTAATTAATTCTCTCCAATATTCATGCTTTAGCCAAATTAGTAAAGCGGATAATTAAGGTATGTAAAACTGACCGCATCACAAGCAATAGGTGCTGGAAGTTGTTTAACAACACCTCGACCCAAAGCTTCTCTTTTTCTTTGTGCAGAAAAAAGTCGAAGTTCTTTACGTTCTTCATCTGATAAGGCGTGGCAGTACCGGACTTCATTATCGTGTGGAGGAAGTTGTTGAAGCAGTTGTCGTACTCGATACCGCTCCCCAACGGAATTTACGTATGGCACTTTATCTTCAGGAAGAGCGGAGAAATACAAATGCACCTAGAAGAAAAATAAACAATTAAACAATATATTCAAAAATAAAATTTTAATACATTAGAATTAGAGAAACATAGCAAAAGGTTCACTATAAAATTCAAAGTTTCAATACTTAGTGTCTACAGTAAAACTTCGATTATATGTACTCATTGAGATACAGCATGACACAGATGATTAAAATCAGATAAAAAAATATAGTAATAACATTTGGAAAAAATATATTCAAATATACGTGTTTTCAACGTGTTACGGTTGAATATACTAGTACGTGTATAACAGGTTGCAGAAATAACTACGTTTTACAATGTAAGAATTTTTTTTCCGCTAGAACTAGGAAACTGTGTTAGATAAAATTCTCTATATTTTTTTTCACCGAATATGTTATATAGATAAGATAGTGAGGTCAAATTGTTTGATTTTGATTGACATCGTGGTTGATTTTCATTTTTTTTTTTGAGTGGCCATGAAGATTTGTCGATTCTTATAGTTGCATCAGAAAGCTTAAGATATCCAAGATCAGCAGACAAGCTTTTTTCAGGCACACACCACTACATTATAGAATTCCAGTAGCACTTTTTCTTGCAGATACGCCTTCAAAGGTGAGAGCGAAATGTTTTATAGGTATGTATAACAAGTGGATAAAAAACGACAAGAAGTTTAAATTAACTTCCATTAATGTTAAACAGGTATTCATTAAATGTTAGACGTTTTTAAATCTTATTGGCGCATTAAAAGCGTGAAAATAACAATATTATTGATAGTTGATTAATATTTATCCTTACATTAACTTGGCCATTGCACTCGAAAACTTTCTTGCAGTATTCGCTAAATATTTCATTATGCATTCCTGTTTTCGTTACTTTCAGCAATATTTAGTTTCGTTGAATCAACAGGTTTCTAGTTTGAAAATAAAAACTATGTTCACTTCACAAAGCTTCCCATAAACTGTTGGTCAGTTGCGAACAAAGAGTACGTTGGAAACTCGTAACTGGAAGACGATTGAATGAGAATGCTCCCTCGCGAACCATAAAAACTGTGAAAGGTAAAACGGACCGTACGTTTTGCTAAATTTATATTTACTGCCTGATTTAGGGGACTTATGTTGTAAACGCTTTGAATTGAATCACCTGTTGATATTTGCATGCGCTCGAAATTAATATTTAAGCGAAATGTGAAAAAAATAGCAGCAACTGTTATTTTTAAAAATTAGTTAAGCTACACGTATGGAGCTAATAAATATGAGAAATAAACTTCTAATTGTGTTTACGGTTATAGCCAAGAGACACTGCAAGACTCGTAACTGAAAATTTAATATAAGTTCGTGTTCAAGGCACGTCTTAGTTATGATTTGGACCCACAAACCGTATCATCAAACTACGTCTGGCTGCACTAAATTGATACGAAGTGTAATCCCCATGGTCAAAATAATCATGTGCTGCTTTAATGAAAATAAGTTTTTTTTCTGTTTTGTCGATATTCCACATTTCTTTGTGCAATATTCTCGTAAGTAAATCAACGTGTTGACCACGAAGCAATTAAAATATAAAAGTGACGATGTGAATTATCGAACAAACTCCAATAAAGACATAAATTTAAACAATTTCACTTTTACAAGCTTTGTCGTACACACACTAGCCCTAGGGATACCAATCTTCTAAATTAGATCTAATGTTGCGATAATGTCCGATTATAAATTAATGTTTTACAACATCAAGCATAGCTTTAAAATAATTAATATACATAAGTTTAATTTATTTTCAAAAGGTAATTTAAAAAACCCACAGTCAACGAATTGTTAGTTTAATTAGTTCCTATAGGAGAAATATAAACACCGTCAATTATTTTAATAAAAAAATTCGCAATAAAATATGTATAACGATACAAAGCAATTAAATCATTCAACCTTAATAGATTTTTATATTACTGAACTGTATTATAATTATTATTATTTTTGTGTGTGATTGATAATTTTTTAATTTTCCCAAAAAGCAATTAATTAAAAAAAACCATGATCAACCCTTGTTTCGAGACTCAAACAAAGGGGTTACGCAAAAATTTATAAGATATAATACAAAATATAGTAAAAAAATATTGAGGAAGGCTGCCTTCCCTTTATGTATAGAAATTCAACAGTAGATAACAAAAAATCATAACTACTTAGTTATATTTAAGAATGTATTCTGAGAAATCACTTAACACATCAAGTGGACAGCAAACAATTTTTAACTTATTCGCGAATGAGACTCTTCAGAAAGAATAAGATTTAAATCAAACATTAACAGCAGCTCACGAAGGAGTTTCTCTTTTAAAAATTACGTAATTTGAATTTACAGAACGCTGCTATCAATTTGTTCCGCAAAAATTCCAAAAGTAAAATACTGCATCCCTAAACTTAGGCAAAAACGTTAACCTTAATTTAGTTTATTTACGAAAACGTGTAATGACAGTTAAATTGCACTTGACCTAATATTTAAGTTCAAATAAAAGAGGAAGTTCCCGTGCCAGTAAAAAACCATAATTAATTAAGTGTGAGACAACTTCATTAACACAATTGATTAATTTTGCAACAACGGAACCATTTAGTCGGCGCTATTTTTGTAGCCTCATAAAGCACCAAGAATAAAATGAAAACTATTTTTTTGAAATCAGGTTTCGCAGTTTTTATCCATAACCACAGTATTGACCATAGAAAGGCTAAGTAAATTCTAATGTACACATTATCGCTAATTGGAAGACAAACAGAGCATAGCATCGAGGAATCAAGAAAATCTACTATAATTTTCATAAATTGAAAAGCGATCACTTAACTGTTATAAAAGCAAATAGTATTTGAGATATCAGGTTTCCTACAACAAGATAGTTTGCTCAACTTGATAAAACATTAAAAGAGATAATTTCGAACAGAGCTGTTTTAACGAAGGTGAAAAAGTTTACCGTTACCATCAAGTGACTCACGAGCCACTTCTTGTAGGTCGATAAGTGAAGGTGTTCAATATTTATAATTTCATATGGACGTACATATGAACCACGAGCGCAATTTTAACCAACTAATATTTGAAATTGCAGATTTCAATTTCGTCGGTAATAAATTTCCGTGTGAACCTGCTGTGTTTACCATTTTATAATTAACAACCGTGTTAATTTAACATTTCCATACGAACTAAAACTATTTGCATAATGTGGGTTGTGTGCGACATGTTGGAGTTAAAGTATAGCTAATTGTAGGTTGATCAAAATTGTCAGATCAGTCAGTCAGGGTGGTCCCATTAACAGTCATGTAGAACACACAACGATCTGTTTCCATTGCATTTATCAGCGAATGTTTATACTAGGAGTTCGTTAATGAGACAACAAATGTAATCAAACAAAATCACGTAGATAACAAACAACCCTTTGCTATATCCAACTAAGCAACAGTAGGTGCGAATTAGCTATTCCAAGAAAGTCAATTTGATCAAGTTTACAAGCTTCCGTTGAGCTGGCTCGTTCATAAATAATAAATATTATTAACGATGTTGAAGATTTTCTACTTCCCGACTAATTTAAAATAATTATTATAATTTCTTAATGATCTAATAGAAATTATCTTAGGTTGTTAACTGCTCGTGATGTTGAACTTGTGCGAAGCTATCTTTGAATTTCAGTATCGATTTAAATTGTATATTGCGAGATTAATTCGTAATGATGGAGTATTACGATGAAGGTATGTTTACAGGAATTATTACAGTACTACTTACTTCAAAATTTAGTTATATTTGACTATACTGACTATAATTTTATTTTGTACGACTACACGATGACGTGAGTCTCTAGTTTGAAGATTACGATATTGTAAATATGTAGAAGCGAATTAAATGCCTTTGTTCGATTCGTTAATCAAACATGCAAATTCGTGATGTCTGGATTGTTAACTATATTCGGTATAATGAAAAAGTCCTCGAATTCGAATTATTTGTTCATTTCGTGCAGATTAAACAAATATATTATAAATAAATTAATATATAATACACATACATTTTTGCGCACAAACAATATTGTACACGAAACATGTTTTTAGTACAATAATATGTTTAACTAACTGCCTTCACAATTTTATTTTTAAAATCTTGTAATTGTAAATTATAGCATTGCGTTATATAAATCATAGCATTATCTGAGGAATGTGGCATTGCAACGTTTCGTGCATTTTCCATCACACACAAGCACAAGTATGAATAATTAGTTGAATTTGATCAAACATTTTCATACACCATGTTTAACTGTTCCGTTTTAATGAAAAGGAAATAATTCAATTAAACAAGGATAAATTTTATGTTGCAAATACCAGAGGACATACAATGAGTATATTTTATGTATTTAGTGTGATGTATGCTTTTTGCATTAAAATATATACAATTAATTGTAACGCCAATATGTAGCCTGGAATTATTAATTAGTAATTTACAAGGTAAAGCTAGAAGTTTCCTAGTGTATAATAATAGGGGAATGACGACTAAAAAAGTTGGGAATAATAATAATTAAAATTTGATAATGATTATTTAATAATCTGTTTTGGGAGGGTATGACGCCCCATTGCTCTCCCTCGTACCAGCCGTCAATAAACGTAAATTACGTAAAATTCAAAATTTCCATATATTATTTTTAAATTAATTCACATTTATTAAATTAAATTTAAAATTTATCAAACTAGGTATGTATAGGAAATTCGTGTAATTTCATATAAACATTATTTCTTTCACATAATATTATATTATATTGAGCTTTCAGCGAGTTTATCGCTGAAAGTTCATAAAACAAATTAAATTTTATTACGTGTACTTAGTTCGTTAATTTTTAATTTAATATTAACTTTTGCGAGCCGATAATTTATATATTTCAGTTAGATTGATTATTAAACACGCATACACGCTAGTTTTAACCAATCAATTAACTTTTAATCCGAATTAGAATAGATCCGGTCGACAGTTTTATTTGAATCCTCATAATATAAATTATTTTATTTATATAACACGTTGTTCTGAAAGATACCAATCCATAAATATTGTGTGGGTTGCTATTTCATTTTTCATATAACTTGATATATTTTGTGATTTACAACTTGCAACTGCAACATTTTTGATATCAAAATTCTTAATATTACAAAATATTAAGTTTTTAAGGTTTTTATATTTAAATATTTATTATATTGTTATCTTGTTAGTTATTAAACATTAATCCGCTAGTTTATTACTCAACTAATCAGAGATGCATTAAAAACTAAAAAAAGTAAACAATGTCAAATTAAAATCTGACAGAAAGTCAGGAAAGTGGCAGAACAGCAATTATAAGAAATAATTTTATCTATTCATATAAAAATCATCGGTTTGAAAAAAAATGAATTTGGAAAAAAATATATCGTAAACTACATTATGCACGTTCTAAAATTAGAGCAGGCTTCATTTGTCCTTAATGGTATTTAATCCACTATTATGTAATTATATCTAAATATAACTTTTTACCATTAATAATTTAATTAATTTATACCACAGATTGATTTTATTAAAAATATTTTCTCGTTTTTATAATTTTATCACACTATTTTCTAACATACATACTCAAGAGTAATTTTCAGTGATAATAGCTACATTTACCATAATTTCGATTTCTTTCCAGGATGAAAAGCAAGGTGTATTTAATATCCCATGGTATGTTATATTCAAATGAGCCTAGCGTTTTCCGCTTAAAAAATTTATATATTTGAATAATATTTCTTGTAATAATTATACTCGTGTGTTCATATAGTATATTTTTTATATTCTTTGCGTTGTTCTTTGAATATACAATTTTCAGTATTATTACAGCGCACCTCTCACTTTCATTTCTTTAAAATTAAAAATGTTATTAAATGCATTAATGCTATTTAAGAATTTATCCGTAACAATTTAACAATTAGAATCGATACGTCATTTTAGATAAATCAAAAAGTATAAGGTTTCACTTTTATTAAAAGTAAGATCGCAGATATTTCATTAGAATTTATCTATATCGTAATAAAACCGGTCATATTTTTCAAGTCAAATTAAGTGCAGCTAATAAGTAATTTAAAAAAGTGAAGGTTGGTTTTTCAATCACAAGCCGCATATTATCGTATCATCAACATGATACGTTATTGGATTGAGGGTAAGAGAACAAATAAGTATGCGGCTTGTTAATATATGACTATATCGATAAGCAGTTCCGATTCAAGACATTTAGACTTAACCACTGTTTGCAACTTTATCCCACTCTTCATATTGAAATACCTATACGTGCAAAAAGGAACAAATCAAAAACACAACCTGAGCCGGTTAGCCCACCAAACTCTCTTGACGTTCGACCTAGTTCCAAGTCTGGAAAATTATTGCTCGAATTTATCAAAATTGCTTAATACAAGATTGCCGCCCCATAATAATAATTGTATTCTATCAAAATTAATCGATGCAGTTCAGATAAATCAAGTTTTAATTGTAATTAATACTTCGTTTCGTCTGCTACATCCCAGGTAACACACGATCGTATATTAGACGTATATAATTGAGATATATGGAATAATTTTGGTCTATGTCTAATTTTGGTATACGTATATACGTATATCATAGACCCTTTATGTACCATTTCTAAATTAATCTAATATTATACGTTTCATAGACGTATATGGTATACGTATAAATTTACCATATACAAAATGGTATATTTTGAATCTACGATACATGTTTAATAAACGATTGATATTAACGTAAACACTCAAAATATTTTTTTTTGTAAGTTAAACAAGACAAGTAGAATTTTGGTCTTGAAAATACGTTTAATAGACTTATAATGTTATACGTATAAATTTACCATACACAAAATGGTCTATTTTATATCTTCGATATATGTTTAATAAACGTTTGATATAAACGTAAATACTCAAAATAATTTTTTTTAAGCTAAACATGACAAGTAGATTTTTGGTCTTGAAAATACGTTTAATAGACTTTTATGTTATACGTATAAATTTACCATATTCATAATAGTATATTTTATATCTACGATAAATGTTTAATAAACGTTTGATCGAAACGTAAATAGTCAATATAAAATTTTATTTAAGTTAAACATGAAGAGGAGAATTTTGGTCTTTAAAATACGTTTAATAGACTTATATGTTATACGTATAAATTTACCATACAGAAAATAGTATATTTTATATCTTTGATATAAGTTTAATAAATGTTTATTATAAACGTAAATATTCAAAATAATTTTTTTTTAAGCTAGACATGACAAGTAGATTTTCGGTCTTGAAAATACGTTTAATAGACTTATATGTTATATGTATAAATTTACCATATTCATAATAGTATATTTTATATCTACGATAAATGTTTAATAAACGTTTGATCGAAACGTAAATACTCAATATAAAATTTAATTTAAAGTTAAACATGAAAAGGAGAATTTTGGTCTTTAAAATACGTTTAATAGACTTATATGTTATAGTACGTATAAATTTACCATACAGAAAATAGTATTATTTTATATCTGCGATATAAGTTTAATAAACGTTTGTTATAAACATAAATACTCAAAATAATTTTTTTTAAGCTAAACATGACAAGTAGATTATTGGTCTTAAAAATACGTTTAATAGACTTATATGTTATACGTATAAATTTACCATATTCATAATAGTATATTTTATATCTACGATAAATGTTTAATAAACGTTTGATCGAAACGTAAATACTCAATATATAAATTTTATTTCAGTTAAACATGAAAAGGAGAATTTTGGTCTTTAAAATACGTTTAATAGACTTATATGTTATACGTATAAATTTACCATACAGAAAATAGTATATTTTATATCTTCGATATTAAGTTTAATAAACGTGTTATAAACGTAAATACTCAAAAAAAATTGTTTTTAAGCTAAACTGGCAAGAAGAATTTTGGTCTCGAAAATACGTTTAATAGACTAATATGGTATACGAATAAATTAACCAAATTCAAAATAGTATATTTTATAATCTACGGTATATGTTTAATAAACGTTTGATCTAAACGTTTGATCTAAACGTAAATACTCAATATTAATTGTCTTTTATAAATTAAACATGACAGGTAAAATTTTGGCCTTTGAAATTCATTTAATAGACTTATACTTTATACGTATAAATTTACATACACAAAGTAGTAGATATTATATCTACGATATATGTTATGTGCGTTGCAACGACCATACCATTATTAAGAATACCCGATCAAGGAAGTCAAGCAATGTTTGGCGCGGTTAGTAACTGGATGGGTGTGACCGCTCGGGAACACCGCGTGCTTGCACAAATTTTTAATATTTATTTATTACAAAATTTAGGAGGAAACGATTGGACTTATGAAACGTTTGTTTTATTGCATAATAATATATTTTATATATTACATTATAATATTTTAGAGTTTTAAGTTTTAACTTCTGTCGGCAGTCCTCAATTATTTTATTTTCTGAGAAGAGCTGAACTCGGTTGAATAATATAAATGGCGGTCAGACTCTGTGTGCCCTAACCAATGGTCCCAACTCATAATCATAACAAAATGCGTAAACTATATTCTTTTTGTTTGTTTTGGCTAAAAACTGACCTTCATCGTTTCTAGCACATCTGGTGCTTAAATTTTCTAGTATAACTGTAAATGTTTTACCCTGAAGCCATAAATCGAGCCCTAAATAGTAAAAATAAATTTTTTTTAAGTTAAAAATTAAATTTTAAATACAATGATATTAAACGTTATTATTAAAGAATTTAGGCATTGTAATAGTCGAATTAACGCAAGATATTTGGTTATCGTTGTTTCGTTGTCATATTTCGACAAAAGTAACTATCAGAAAAGAGACAGAAAACAAGAATACGTCGCGTCGGTGTCACATTGATTTAATCCAGATTATGCCAATTGTCATACCCAACTTAAAATGAATTCGAAAATAACACGTATAGTCGAATTCATTTTAAGTCGCGTCTGACTTGCAATGACATTTGACGTAAGACATTTGATTATCTTTGTCATATTTCAAAAAAAGTAACTAACAGAACAAAGATAGAAAACAAGAATACGTCGGTTTCACATTGATTTAATCCAGATATGCCAATTCCATTATACCATTGCAAACGCCATAATTGCTTGGAAATCGCAATTTTAGCAGTTATGGCATTTTGTAATTTTCATTTCTTATTGTTATTATAATTGTATGTAGGTATGTACCGCAGACGGGTAACCGTCCGAAGAAGTGAACATACACAGAATTAAAATAGGAAATTAATTATTCTTAAATTCCTTCTTCCATTATAAGGAACTAAAAATTAAAAAGGTATGAATTTACAGAAATTTTCTTCCGCGTTTAAAGATATACCTAATACTTAATATTTTGTTTTTTATTATTGATTGGTAAAACCTCAATTAGAATAAATGTTAAAAATATCGATTTTTAAAAGTAACAATGGCCTTATTTGAATTTCATTGCCATTGTTTCTAATCATAATTCAAACAAGTCAACTATTAGTTATTTTTAAAAGCGCTATAAAATTCTTTTTTTTTATTAAATTTTTTTAACAATAATTAAAAAACAAAATATCAAGTACTTGGTATGTTTAAACGCTGAATAAAACTCTCTTCAAATTGATACTTTTAGCAGGTTTTTAAACAGAAATTTAAATAAGTCAGTTTATCTCATGTTATTTTGTACTACATGTTCGGTTAGTCAACCGGTATATTAGTAATAATTAAACAAAACCGACAAAACAAAACTTTAAATAATTTTAAATAAGTAATCTATTTATTAAAATATTTACAAATTTAGAGAAAATACAATTTATTTTTTCTTAGAACGCTGTGGCGCTAGTTTCAGCCATGATTTTACTGCGGCAGCTATATCTTTATCACTCAAGTCACTTCGTTGAGAATTATTGGCATATGCCAATTTGACTGAATCTAAAAAAATGGCAAATTGATTATCCTAATTAATTAATGAAATATCATTTGAGGTTATTACCATAAATAGCTTCCATTACTTTCGTGTTTTTAAAAGCCAATTTTCTTTCCGCATCGGCGGTATGCGCTCTATCGCGTCCTTCCCAATTATATTGCGATGCCAACTGGTCGGAGAGTAAAAATTTCAAAATATTCATTGTTGTACTTCTTACGTCTGTGCCCCCGACAACAGATAATCGGTGTATCTAAAATTTAAAAAAATAGCAATTTATTTTAGTTTTAATGTTATCTATGAACTATGACTTACCAAATAACTAAAATTGTTCTTGTCACCTAAAAAGGTTTCCAGAATAATGAGACCATCCCCTTTTGTTAATGGCAGATTAAGAAAATTTTCCGGTACAGTATGATTAATAACCAAATTTTTATTTTTTTTTACCATATCATAATATAGTTGATCAATTTTGATAGTATTTTGATCGACGTTATTTTTTATCTGCTGAAGTGCAGTAAATATTTTTTTTAACATTTCGCCGTTATTTCTATCTTCATTTATGTCGATTGTTCTGTCCATTGCTGCTGATGTCAATATATTATTTTGAATCATACTTTCAGCACGCGTGGAACGCGGTGTACTAGTTGATGCATCAAGAAACAATTGATTAGTACTTAATTTAGTTTTTTTTGAAACATTAACTTCAGGTCTGTAAAAAAAATGTTCAATGAATATAATTAGTTACAGCAGTTAAACATTTTACCTATGTTTCCTTTTTCGGCTACCAATACTTTTTATTAAATCATCTTCACTAAAGCTATCTTCAGAATAACTAAAATTAGAATAGAAGTAGAACAATATATTGAATTTTTTGAATATTAATACAAACCTGTCTGTTGAACTTGGCATGTCCTTATCAACAGTAATGCCTTTGAAAACCAATGAGTTTGAATTCCCATTATTCGATGAACTTTCCGACTCAGATATAATTTTATTGCATCTTTCTTCAGCAATGTCATAATTCTCTATAGGCAATAGTACAAGTTATTTGACAATTATTAGCTACGTTATTATTTACTTACCGTGCGTAAATAAAATTTTTTTTAATGTATATATTGGCCATTTTTTCGGTGGGGTTAAATTCTTTACAAGCCTTATCAAAGCTTCGTTGGATTTAATGTTTGGCCAATAACACTGTGAAGCTCCGATTACCCATGACATGGGAACTACGGCAATTTCTTTATCAGGAAATTCTACTGCTGCGTACATACTGCACTGTTCACGATTTTGTCACTAAGAAAATGTTATTTAATTGTACCCCGACTTCTAGCCCAAGTCGGCTGCACCCCAATAAACGGCATCTGTTTTTTAATGCTTTATTTTGCAAACTAACCTCCGCAAAATTTTTTAGGTAATAAAGCAATTTAAACTATTCTTGACTAGTCTAGTGCTATCTGCTTAAACCAAACGAACCGACGTTAAAGGAAAACTTTAAAACTTCAGAAATTTGTCGAAACAATCTATTCTACAATCAACAATCTACAGAAACCATCAATTAATTTACAATTTGACTCAATAAGAATTCGCAAATTTTATTAATACATAATGTCTAGAAAAATATTATCTAAACGGCAATTACGACGTAACATTAAAGCTGGTACAGACAAAGTTCTTGCAGGTATATTTAGTGGTTCCGATAAAAAAGTGTTAAATTTAATTCAAAGCAAACCATCTGTTGATATTGAGCATCCAATATTACCAGTACATCGTAATCATGTTAATGAAAGTGAAAAGAATTTAAACGAAGAAAGAAAAGGTATTGATGATCTTGAAAGTGAAGTGAATTTATGTGATGAAAGTGGTGCGATTGATTATAATGACATTAGCTCTGAAACTTCTAACATTTATAATAAAGATTATATGAAAAACTGTATACCTTCGCCACCCTTTGTTAAATCTAACGATGACATCGAGGAACAGGAACAAAGCTTGTTTTTAAAAGTTTTAAAGAATGGGCAATATCAAATCAATTGACACATACTGCCTTGAATCAGTTGTTAGTGCTTATTCGTCCCAAATATGCATTCTTGAAGAAAGATGCTCGTTCGATTTTAGGTACTCCTAGAACTGTAAGTACTATTAAATTAGAAAATGGAGAAATGGTTTATTTGGGCATTAAAAATGCACTTATAAAGAAATTGAAAAACGAACGTATTATTTCTAGCTCTAAACTATTTCTGCAAATTAATGTTGATGGAATACCTCTCTATAATAACAGTACAATTCAATTTTGGCCAATTCTAGGAAAATGTAGTGAATTTATAGATAAATCTCCTATAATAATCGCAATTTTTTGTGGAAGAAGCAAACCAGATTCGCTAGATGCCTACTTTAGTAGATTTATTGCAGAATACAAAGAACTTTTTCAAAATGGTTTTGAATTTAACGGTACTATTTATAAAATAGAAATTAGTTTTTTTACATGTGATTCTCCTGCAAGATCATACTTAAAGGAAATTATGGGTCATACAAGTAAGGTTGCATGTGAAAGATGTACCATTAAGGCAGTATATGCAAATAAAAAACATTTCTTTCCTGTGAATGAATATTTTGAAGATCGCAAAGACGCAGATTTTTTAAAAACTGAAAACTCTGACATTCATATTAAACGGCAATCTCCATTACTACAATTAAATATAGGGCTAGTTACGCAATTTGTGCTAGATCCCATGCACATGTTGTACTTGGGTGTTACCAAGCGATTGTTAGTTAAGTATTTAGTAGAAGGCAATAATCGCCAGATTAAAATGTCCAGAATTTCTATTAATAAAATTAATATTAAAATTCGAAATTTGAAAATTCCTGACGACTTTTCAAGAAAGTTACGATCAATTGATGATCTTAAAAGATGGAAAGCCACTGAATTTAGATTCTTTTTATTATATGGTGGACCCATATTATTAAAAAATAATGTTCGTGCCGACATTTACAAACATTTTCTGTTATTCCACGCAGCTGTATTTATTTTGACAAATGCTAATTTTTCAGCACAATTTATAAATGTTGCAAAAAGTGCCTTACTTGAATTTGTCAATTCAAGCCCCAATATTTATGATCAGCATTTTGTAGTTTATAATGTTCATTCTTTAATACATATATGTAGTGATGTGGAAAAATATGGCCCATTAGAAAGTTATAGTTGCTTTCCTTTCGAAAATTGTTTAGGTAAACTAAAGCGAAAAATAAGAGGGAAACATTTACCGTTACAACAAATTTATAATCGCATTCAAGAAATGGATTTTGATACCAAGAATCAATGTGAAGTTGATAACGAACATGAAGTAACCGTTGAAGGAAAATATGCCGAAGAAGCAGGATATTTTAAATGTAATAAACTAACTACAAACAAATTTAGTGTATCTACTAAAAGTTCAAACAATGTTGTGTTTGCCAATAATAAAGTTTATTTCATACAATCAATTTATTTTTTAAATGGAGAATATAGGTGTTTAGGCATTTCATTTAAATACATGTTTAATTTGTACGATGTCCCATTGGAATCATCGAAACTCAATATTTATTATGTATGCCGAGAAAGCAAGCACGAAAATTTTTCTATAGCAGAAATATCTCATAAATGCATTGCTGTTGATTACAAAAATGGTTATGCAATTTTTCCCATTTTGTATTAAATTAGAAGATAAGTTGTAAATATTGTCGGACAATTAAAAAAAGAAACTGTAATAAACAATTTTGTACATATTTTTGGCAAATTAATAAAAATATTTTTCATTTAAAAATGATTATTTTTCTGCTTTATTATTTTATTAATTATTATTGTTAATATATTGTCATGGATTTTTTTTGTTTGGAATTGTTTTTATTTATATTTATTTAAAAGTTGTAAATGTCAATGTTTGTGGTAAATTTTAATTTTGTAAATTTGTGTCGGTAATTTTGAAAATGAAACTGGCGCGCAAGAATAGGTAGAACGTGACGTATTTCCACCAGCCGGCCGTGCTCAAGTAGTTATGGACCATAAAATGGTCTGCAAAGTTTTTTAAATTTATAAAAGTTATAGAATTTAAAATAATAAAAGGTGTTTTATAAAGTTTTTGATGTGTTTCATTATATTGAATAAAAATAAAAGAAAATAATTTTAAAGCGTTGCAATGGAAATAATTTAAATTTGGATATAAAATTTAAAAAATTAGCTTAGGGATAATTGGTAATTGAGTTTGGATTGTGAAAAAATTTAAATAAATTTGGCTGCTGAAAATAAAATATCTAAATACGAAACAGGGATAGAAGAACAAGATTAAAAAATAAAACTTTCTATATGTCCCGCCGTGGCTCAATGGTTACAGCGTTAGGTTTCAAGGGCCGAAGGTCTAGCGTTCGCTTCCCGGGTGGGTTTGTTTAGAAAAAAAAAGGTAAGTAAATTTAAAATAAATGTACAAATAATTAATAATTTAACTTTATAGATATACGAAGGTGGAAAGTTCAAGGTATATAAGACGAAATATGAGATAAATTTATAACATACAACAAACTTACAATTGCAAAGTTTAACAATCTTAAGAAATTAAAATATATAATTCAAAAGTAATTTCTTTTATTTATGCTTATAATTTTATATTCGTCTAATATACGTTTTCATCATACGAGTTATAGACGTAACATACTACCAATAATATATGTAGTAATATACGTTTATTAGATGTACATTATATACGTCTATAGTTGAGGGTCCGCCGAGGACATTTTAACGTCCAATATACGTTTTCCTCATACGAATTATAGACGTAACATACTACCAATAATATGCATAGTTAATATACGTTTATTAGAGGTATATTATATACGTCTATAGTTGAGGGTCCGCCGAGGACATTTTAACGTCCAATATACGTTTTCCTCATACGAATTATAGACGTAACATACTACCTATAATATACGTAGTAATATACATTTATTAGATGTATATTATATACGTCTATATTTGAGGGTCCGCCGCGGACATTTTAACGTCTAATATACGTTTTGATCATTGGATTATAGACGTAACATACTACCAATATTATACGTAGTAATGTACGTTTATTAGATGTATATTATATACGTCTATATTTGAGGGTCCGCCGCGGACATTTTAACGTCTAATATACGTTTTGATCATTGGATTATAGACGTAACATACTACCAATATTATACGTAGTAATGTACGTTTATTAGATGTATATTATATACGTCTATATTTGAGGGTCCGCCGCGGACATTTTGACGTCTAATATCAGTTTTCATCATACGAATTGTAGACGTAATTTACGTTTGGTCTAGACCATTATTATACGTCTAATATTCGAAGGTGTGTTACTTGGGATATTATGATTTTTATTTTTTAAAACCTTTAGACATTTCTTGGACATTAAAATACCTGCATTCCAAAGCGCGTCTGTTGGTATGAAACAATTTTGCTATTTTAAAAGAATTATTAATTTGTTCAAGGTGAGGGAATGGCCGAGCGGTTAGCGCGATATCTTATTGTGGCTACCATGTGGCCTCAGGTAACATAATAATATTTCCCTTAATGAGACATTAAGCCCAGAAATTGGATGAAGATATTGTACTCTTAAGTTCTCGTTATAGATTTTTCATGCATGTTCTGGAGGATGACCGACCCTAAGAGTGCACAAATTTATTTATTCATATATCTCGTATTCATACAATACTGGCAAATTCAAAGCAGAGGTTTTGTATAACATTTAAATGTATTTAGTTTTTAGTCAGGATTTTGCACGTGTAGAATTACGGTTACGGTTTGTCGTGTGTGACAATTTGTATCAGATTTCAGTTTCACCTTAGTGATTCTTCTTTATTTACCTGCTTGTATTTTCCTATCAATTTCAGTGTTAAATTGTTACAGAAAAATTTAATGTGGTGAAACAGCTTAATAAAACTGCTACACACAAATCTCCAGTGGAATAGAAAATAATTAAGCGCATGGTATGTTTTTATTTACACAAGACGTTTACAAAAAAGGGAATTAATGTATTCCATCAATGTGCCCATAGATGGTTAAGGAAGTGATCAGAAGCGGTTTATTAAAGATGGTAGAAGACCACACCGAGGTAGTAGATATTTTAAAAAAACTGATCACGATTTAATATACGTCACAAGCCTATTCATTACGTATGAATAATTGTTTCAATGAAAAACACTTTTACTTTCTCAAAAGGCAACGTACAACAAGAGCATCTGAGCATCTCTGGCTCAAAATTTTCAGACTCTTTAAATGTTTAATATTTAAAGCGAACGTTACAAGAGACATAATTTTAGACTCGAGTAGTTCGTGACACTATGCGATGGCATCAACCATGAATTCAATGTTAACATGACATTTTAAAATCTTATCAAAATGAAGCATTCGCGGCATTTTACGTTATGGATTATGCTCTAGAAATATTTGCAATTCATAAATTGCAATGACGGATTAGTTAAATCGGTTTAGAAAAAATAAGTGCTCCAGAAGCACGATCAGCCGCGATACCGCTATGCGATTAGTAACTGGTCACGATTATTAAATGTATATCGATGTATAAGAAAATTATACTGTTAGTTATCTAGTTTGCATAAGAAACGCATAAATGTTTTCACTATCGTGGAAGTCTTAAAATTTTTACTATACATAATATATAATACGTATATTATAAGACTGACAACAATGCAGCGAGATGAAGCTATAAAACATACCTGGTCAGGCCTAAGGCCAGGTGGAACCCACGTGTATTCTTCCAGAGCACAGCCAGAATCGTCGTCGGATTGTGAATGTCTCTGTGGATCTCCAGTTGTGGGTCCAAACGGAGATCCTTTACCTAGCAGTCTATCTGCCGGATCCAAAAGAGGCAATTTTGTTGCTGGCGACGGTAAAGCTGGAGGAGACAGGGGGGCACTTAGTCCCCCCTCATTTGTGGTCATGCCGTTTTCTGGCCAAGGACAATTGCGGCATACAGGTCTGAAAAATAAAGAAATAATTTAATATATTATGTAGATAGATGTAAACTTCATCTTCATCATGAATTAAGTATTTTAAAACTTGTTTGATTGGATTTCACGTAATTGCAATAATATTGTACACACGTAAACGTGTGGTGACAAAAAGGTAATTTCAAGTTGCAGCTTACTCGACATGCGAAACACATACAAGTTGTCTAGAAGAAGTCAATGTTGAAGCTATCAAGTGCATCAATTTACTTTATTTCTAGCACATTGACCGGCACAGCTTTGCAAAATTCAATTTAACTCAACTTTCTACTTTTTCTCAAACAAATAAAAATTGCTTCAAACTGGTTAGATACCAAAATTGAATAATTAACATTTTTTAATTTATATACCCAATGTCCTGATTTAGTAAAAAATAGGTTCATGTCTGAAATATAATAAATAATACAACAATGTATATTTTTACATAAATGTATTTCCGGCATATAATTTACCAAAACTAAAAAGCAGGGACGGTTATTTATCTCACGCATTTTCATTAATTAAGAATAATTGATGAGTACAACCAGGCCAGTCGCATTTACGTTGAACTGCAGTTGTTAAAATTTTCTTGAAATATGAAAAGTTAACTAAACAAATTTGTTTTAAAAAACTGAAACATTATTTATATTTTCGTAGTTAGCAATGAGTGAAGAGTAATAATTCATTTTTTATAAAATTCGCAATAAAAATTGTATGTATTTTCTAGAAAAGCGGGAACGTTAGGTGCATCCTGGGGCGAAGAAAATTTAACATGGTGGGAAAAGAGATCGAAACTAGAAAAGAAGTTAATAGTGGCTTTAATCGTTGCTGTGGTAATATTAAGTGGATTTTTAATATTTTATTCAATGAAACCGCATGCAGGTATGTTTTATTCATTTTGGAATGATTTATATTATTAAAAATAACACAAATTTTAGTCAGCAGTAGCGTTTGTAGTTCTGCTGCATGTTTAGAAGCAGCATCCCTCATAGTTACCCACATAGACACCTCTATCAATCCATGTGATGATTTTTTTAAATTCACCTGTGGAAAATTTATCGAAAATACGCATGGCGATTTAAAGGCAACTTCGATAAAGGAGATTAAAGCGCAAGTTGAACGTCAAATGGAAGAAATATTTAATGAACCTATACACGAAGACGATCATGATTCCATTAAAAAGCAAAAGCAATTATTGCTCTCTTGTTTAAATGAAACCGCTGCGGAGGAAGAAGCGATGGAGGTTCTCGAAGAACATATACAAGAATTAAATGGATGGCCCGTAGTGGTCGGTTATACATGGCGAGAAAGATTATTTGACTGCCTAAATATGATAATAAAACTAAAAAGATTAGGTTATCCGTATGAAATGTTACTAAGTTTCAATCCCGTTCCGGATCCTAAAAATTCAAGCAAAGTTATATTGATGGTAAATTATACATCTTATTTATTCAAAATTTAAAATTCAACTAAAGGTAAATTATTATAGATCGGAACGCCCTACGTTTCGGAAATCAAGGAAAAGCATAAGGAGTTGTATAAAACATCAATGACTGATATTGCAGTTGCACTTGGTGCTAATAGAAATCGAGCAATACTTGATATGGAAAAAGTTTTGGATTTTAAAGAAAAATTATATGAGGTCGGTTATCAAATATTTACTTATCAATATAAATTTTAATTCTTATTATTTTAGATTACAAGTAAAAACAAAGACCATGAACCTTTAAAAGATACGCGGTTTACGATAGAAGAATTTCAAGAATATAACAAAGAAATTCATTGGCTGGATTTCATAAATACCCTATTATATCCTGCTGTTAATCTTACAAATGAAGATTATGTAATTTTTCCAAGAAACGAATTTTTGGAAAACTTTTTCAGTTTGATTTACAAAACACCCAAAAGGTATTAAAATTTTTATTTTAAACCCATTAATATTGATAATTTTACAGAATTCAAGCTAATTACATGATATGGAGTATAATAGAACCAATGATCTTTCTGTTACCCAAAAAAATTCAAGAGATAATGGATAATTATACATGTCAAAGAAATCAAGGAAAAGTTTCAAAAGATCGCAGAACGCTTTGTAACGGATTAGTTATTCAAGGGTGTGTAAATTTTGTAAAAATTTAGATTCATATTTTCAAAAGTCAGTTTTAGATACGTTCCAAAACCTAGTGATATCGTTTACGCTAGAAAATATTTAACCGAGGAAAAAAGGGAGAAGGTCCAGGAGATATTAACAAACGTTAAAAATGAGTTTGTGACAACTTTGGAAGAAAATAGTTGGATGGACGATAAAAGCAAAGAAAATGCAGTGCAGAAGATTCAATCCGTAAATGAAATTATCGGAGCCCCAGGAGATTATTTCAACGATAGCATATTTGATATATTCGAAGAGATATTTCCAGTTAAACATTTTTATGATTAGCGATTTTATCTGAATACATTTTTTTAAATTTTAGGATGACCTAGATGAAGAATCTGGTTTCTTCGAAAAGCTTTTATTTTACGGCAACCTGCAAAATAATTATTTATTTGCAAGAATAGGCGATAGTGAATCCGAAACCAAACTAATACTTTATCAAATGACTACATGGGTGAATGCTCTGTATTTAGTTTCATATAATTATTTAAGTATGCACATATTTTTTTAGACGCTAAATTTTGATGTATTTGTTTTTAATTTAAGTGGTGCCGGCTGCAATTCTACAAGGAATTTTGTTTGATTATAAAAGACCCATGTACTTAAATTATGGTTCGGTGGGATCCATAATAGGACACGAATTAACACACGCTTTAGCTACAGATAGTGAGGACATCAAAGAAAATGAAATATGGACCCACGAAGGTGCAGAAGCCTTTAAGGATGCCATTAACTGCATGATTGAAAGTGCAGAAAATTTTGATGTGGAGGGTACAAACCATACGGTAGATTTCTATTCTGAAATTGGGATATTGTACAATAACTTAATATATTTTAGATTAACGGAACTCTGACATTGGAAGAAAATATTGCCGATTTTACAGGAACCAAGGTTTCCTATAAAGCTTACAAAAAATGGGTTTTAGAAAACGGCGAGGAACCACAGCTACCAGGAATTGAGTATACTCCAGAACAACTTTTCTGGATTGCATCCATATTACACGAATGCTACAAATTAAGTGGCGAAAAATTGGAAGAAAAACTGGAATTTGATTTACATGCTAATAATGCTTTTAGAGCTACAGGACCCATTCGTAACAATCCAGATTTTGCAAACGATTTTAATTGTCCTGTGGGTTCTAATATGAATCCGTCGGAAAAGTGTCAAATATTTTAGTGTAGGTAACCAAATATTATTTACTTTTGTAAGAAAACTTGAATTCAATTAATTTATACAGATTTGTAAACTGGAGTGAAATAAATAATTTTTGTAATGACCTGGACATTTGTTTATTTGCTAACCTGCAACCAAAACCTAAATCTTTCTATTGTCATTCTTGGATGGGAGTCCTAATATTCTTGCATGTCGCTCGAAAACAAATCTATAACCATCTCTTTTCAATAATCTATGAAAATTGAGCAAAGCTTCTATCTCAATTTCTCGAGATGATGCCACAGTAAAAACAATATCATTGTAGCTGCCTTTTCATGAAAATATAAGAAAGGTTTACATTACGATGGTTAAAAACTATCATCAGGTTGTCGCAAAACTGCTGGAAAAATTTAAAATTTATTTTTGTCACGTGGTGATGTAATTTTGACCTAATTCGAAATTTCAACTTCCTACTAGCTAATTAATTCAGAAAATCCATACTTTGTTTCATTATTTAATGCAATATTTCGCAATCTGACTATTAATTGGTAATTAAACGGTCCCACTGTTTAAAAATGCATTTCAACTTGGTTCAAAACTTTGTTAACAGTTTTCGAAATCCCTAAAGTTTCGACAGTTGCAAACTCAAGTTGGTTTGTTGCAAATTAATTGAAAAGTTTAATATTTATTTTACTGGATGAAATTTAATCGAATTGCTCTTGATACAGTCCAAAGTTAATGAAATCCATAAAAAATTAACATTAAAAATGTATAATAATATTATGACACAATTTTCCAAATTAATTATAATTAGGAAATGAAAGAACATAAAATGCGTTGCCCTCCAGTATGTGTTTATACTGTGATGCTTCCATATATCTCACTTAATCTTTATACAATTTTTCCCCGTTTTAAAAATGCGGGTCGAGTAAGTAAATTTAATTTAAATATTTGAAATTAATTAAAAATTGTGATATTAGTTATTCACGGACTTACAATGCGAAATGGGATCACGATAACCAAACTTGGTGGGAAAGACGCTCTAAATTAGAAAAGACGATTATTATATTACTAATTGTTATAGCAATATCTTTTTGTGGAGCTGTGATGTTCACTATTTATAGAAATTCAGGTAACAAAGTGACTTTTAATCGAGTTGATATTTTAATGCCACTTTGCAGATGATCGACAAATTTGCGATACTTCAAGTTGTTTATTGGCTGCATCAGAAATAGCTCGGCATTTAAATACTGAGGTAGATCCATGCCAAGATTTTTTTAAGTTTTCCTGCGGTTCCTTCATAAAAAATTTTGATAAAAAAGCTTCACACAAAACATATACCGAAGAATTGGTAGAACATCAAATAGAAAAAATTATTACGGAAGATATTAACAGTGATGATCATTTCATGATAACCAAACAAAAAGAATTTTATCAAAAATGCATGAACGAAACCGCAACCGAAACGGAATCGCTAAATATTTTTAAAGAAACGCTTCAAGAAATTAATAATGGATGGCCAGTTGTGGTTGGTTATCAATGGAAGGCGCAGCAATTTGATTGGACGGATCTGATTTTTGAGTTAAGAAATCGTGGATATTTCCATTCCATGATGTTACAAGTTAATCTAATTCAAGATCCTTTAGATTCGAATCAATTTATATTTAACGTGAGTTCTCAATAATACACCTGTTTTATGGAATTAAATGATTATTTCTCAGATAAAACCACCAGAGAGTAATAAAATGAAGAAGGAATTCCGAGTGTGGTACAAAAATTATATGGTAAAGGTAGCTGTATTCTTTGGTGCCGAAAATAAACTTGCCACTTTCGAAATGGACGATGTCATAGATTTTATGTTAAAATTAGAAAACGTAAGTTTACTTTTTTAATTAGTAAACAATTAAGCAGGTAGTAATAAATTTACAGATTGCAGAAAAAAATAAATGGATAAGAAATCCTAACGAAAAATATAACTGGACAGAGGAAATCCTCAATACTAGAGTAACCGTGCAGGAATTTCAGGACAATCACAACGAAATCGATTGGCTTTATTTTTTAAACAATCTTGTGCATCCTTCTACTATTTTATCCTGGGACGATTATGTAGTTTTTCCGAAAAGTAAATATATAGAAGAGTTTTTTTATACGATTCATAAAACTCCAAGGAGGTAAGATTTTTATCATTGATGTCGCGTGCGATACAATTCAAATTTGTCAAGGTAATTGCAGTGATCCAATGCAGCTGTTGAGTACTGAAAATATAAAAAGGTATATTCGTATGATTCCAAACCATATCCAAAAATAATGACATCGAAATATATTGATTTATTATAAATCTTACAGCAATTCATTTGACTTGCATAAAATTGATTATTTATTATAACATTCTTCAATATTACCTATTAGATTTATGCTTCTGTAAATGTTAAATTTTGGTTTTTTATTTTTCAATATCACGACAAGTTGCAGATCCGGAAGTACCTACCTTTCATGTATCTACTTCACATGAAAAAAACTATTTTACTTGATTGGAATTTGAAGCTATTACTATTTGTCAATGCATTAAATCCTGCGATTACCTTTTCAACAGCACCACAAGCAGAAGCAAGTTTGAAATAGAAGTGTACGCGACAACAATTATAAATAATTTCCCATCATTGAAAGATATTTTAAGGGTTCAAGCAAATTACATCATTTGGAAAGTATTGGAAAATATAATGCCTTTTATGCCAGAGGACTTAAAGGAATTGGAAAGAAATTACACTTGCATATCAAATCAAGCAACACAAGTAAAGAGTCGTCATGAATTTTGCAAAAATTTGACTTATCTGAAGTAAGACCAAATAATTGTTACCTATTTTTGCAGTTCACATGTAAGTGTGTATATTTTCTTTCAGTTTTTATTTGGATCCATCAGAAATAACTTACGCGAGGAATTATTTACCAACAGAAACCAGAAATGCAGTTTTGGAGCTAGTAGACACCATAAAACAAGACTTCATAAACAATTTGGACGAAAACCCATTGATAGACGACGTCAGCAAAGAAAGGGCAGTCGAGAGAGCTAACTCAATTATGGAAGTAGTCGGAATGCAAGGCGATTATTACAATGACACAATATTTGAAATATATGAAGATATTTATGTATGTTTTAAGTTAATAGTCAGTTTGACATAGTAATTATAATGCAATATTTTAGTCAAGTAATGAAAGTGATAACTTCTTTACCACGTTATTGAGTTTATCGAAGCTTCATACAGATTTAACATATTTTTTGTATAATAAACCTGTTAATGCAACAATTTTATATCAATTTGCCAGTCAAACGGAAGTTCGTTATTCAAATGTTGATAACGCCATTGGTATGTTGTAATAACGTCAAACCTATTGATTAACTCAAATTTGTCTGTAGTTGTTCCAGCGGGAATATTGCAAGGAATTTATTACGACGAAGATAAGCCAATGTTTCTAAATTACGGTGGAATAGGAATGATGATTGGACGAGAATTGGTTGAAGGATTCTATAAAGACGTAACTGAAATAAATGTCGAAGACAACATAAACGACATATGGACGAACGTAACAAAGCACACCTTCATAGAAGAGATTCAATGCCTCGATAACAATTTCAAGAGTTTTTACATTCGTGGTAATAATTCTGAAGTAAGCTGATAAATGAATGAAATTGTTTTGTGTAGGTTATAAAATGAAATTGTAGGTCGATAGTCTTGTAACGGTAGAAACCATAAATGATTATATAGGAATTGAAATTGTCTATTCCGCTTACAAAATATGGATCGCACAAAATGGTGAAGAACCATATTTACCTGGACTTAATTATTCTCCTACTCAACTTTTTTGGATTTCATCTCTCTTACCACTGTGCTATAATTTAAACGAAGAACTAAATAATTCAGAAAATGAAATAGCATTTTCCAGCATTCTACTGGCCATTAGTAATAATCCAGATTTTTTGAACGACTTTCAATGCTCATCTTCTCAAAAAAGTTGTTCACTATTTTAATTATAATTTTTTTATACAATAAATTCTAATAAACAAATCTTCTGATTATTTAAAAACCTAACGAGACTGCAGTCTCATCCACGAAGTTAATTGAAAATTTAATCAAAAATTTAATTAATGCTAAGAAAATAATTGGTTGACAAAAATTGTTAAAAAGATGTATTATGTACTTCTCCCGCGCAAATTAAGTATAATTAAGAATTATTAGGAGGTTTACTACATCAGTGTTCATCTGAATTTTGTCGCAGTGCTCACAGAACTCAAATGTAATTTAAACTATGTGAATTTAAGGTTAAATTTCTGAGCTATGAATTTTGAGTAAGGTCCACAATTCGATTTTCGTAAAAAATACTATAAAGATATTTTAAATTTCAGTAATCCAAAAAATCAACAGTCGACCCGTTTACATTATTTTAACAGATATTGGAAACAAAAGACGAAATTGGAACAGAAATTACTAATTTTATTAATTATTACTATTATTTTGTTGATTGGGCTCATAATATTCATAATTATAAAACACGCAGGTACAGTTAAAATTAGTAATGTTAATTTCAGTAAAATGCGCACATTAACATTGGTGTAAAGATGATTCAAAAAGGTCATGCAGTGTTAATTGTTATATAAATTACAGTGTCAGAGGTCATGTCTGGTATAACCGATTTTATATTTTAGTAAGACCTAATATTTGCGATGCACCTGCTTGTATTCAATCAGCGGCAGAAATTTTCGATCACATAGATGAGACGGTGGATCCATGCGATGATTTTTATAAATTTGCTTGCGGTAATTTTGTAAAATCGTTGCATGGCAATTCGAAAGATTCTTCCGTTAATAGACTAAAAAATAAGGTAAAAAATCAATTGGAGGAAATTCTAAAGTCACCAATTAGCGAAGACGATAATAAATGGTTGGCGAATCAGAAGAGAATGTATAACGCCTGCTTAAATGAGACAGAAGTAGAAGAAGAAGCCTACAATGTGTTTATGGAAATATTAGATGACTTAAATGGGTGGCCGGTAATCACAGGATTTTCTTGGAAGGAATGGAATTTTGATTGGCAACAAGTGGTATTTAAATTAAAAGAGAAAGGTTTTCCCTTCCATGTACTGTTTAGTCTGCACGTTATGGAAGATTCAATCAAAGCCCATAGACATATTTTAAAAGTACTAAGAAATATCTCCAACAATATTAAACTTATTTTACTGTTGAACTTTTAGGTGGTTTTACCATATCCTACAGAAGTTAGTTCTAAGAAGAAAACTTTATATAAGAAATTTATGACCGAAACCGTTATTCTATTAGGCGCTGATAAAAATAGAGCTGCCAATGAAATGGAAAAAGTTTTAGATTTTATAGACAACATTTTAAAGGTAAACTTGTGTCTCATAATTTGATATTATGTATAACCTAATGAACCTGTTCATAGATAAAAGAATCGTTTGATTCAGAAAAGGAAGACGTTGTTAAAAAAAATAATCGTACCCTCAGATATAAAGTAGAAGAATATCAAAAACTCAATGGTGATATAAACTGGTTGGATTTTATCAATTCCTTATTAAATCCAGTGGGACAAATTTACAAAGATGATGAAGTGATATTTCCAAATTCTACTTTAGTTGATTCACTTTTCAAGCTTATAAATAGAACTCCTAAACGGTACAGGTAGAAAATTTATATCCTGTTGTTAGAGTATATTTGAAAATCTTTCAGAATTTTGGCAAATTATATACTATGGTCAGTGTTTGAAGCAATGCTCGATTTTATGCCTTCGCGAATCAGAGAACCGGAAGGAAATTATACGTGCATAACAGGAAATTCAAACGAAAACAATCGTCCAAATTTTTGTAAATCAAAGGTCGAAATGAGGTTTGATTTCCATATTTTGAATAACACAAGTTGTTGGAATGATTTTTTAGTTTTGATCCATCACCAACGAGAATTGCTTTTGCTAGAAAATATCTATCAACGGAAAAAAAACAGACGGTTCAAGAAATGGTCAGGAATATCAAAGTCGAATTGTTGAAGACCCTAGAATCATGTCCCTGGATGGATGCCGAGTCAAGAGTTAATGTGCTCGATAAAGCAAATGCCATAACCGACATAATTGGAGCCCCAAGAGATTATTTTGACGATACAGTCTTTTGTCAAACTTCCGATTTAAATTACGTAAATAAATTAAAAAATTAAATAATTGAAGTAATCAAGTTTTCTTCCGTTTTAGACTCTTGACACTACAGATGGATTTTTCAAAATGCATTTACAGCAGAACAAATTCTTATACAATTCCTATTATTTCAAATTACACTTGAATACTAGCGATACAAAAATGGACGATTTTTACAGTTTAGCTACAACAGTGGATGCCATGTATTCGATTCTGGATAATATAATGAGTATATTTATTAATGTGTATTTCACCTACCTTTCATCTAAAATTAAAATTGTTTCAGTAATACCCGCTGGTATACTACAAGGAATATTTTTCGATATGGATAGACCTATGTATTTGAATTACGGAATTATAGGATCAATCATAGGCCATGAACTATCACATGGATTCGGCGATGTGGGAAGTAAATTTGACAAAGATGGATATGAAAATATTATTTGGACGAATAAAACGGAAGAAAATTTTAGAGAAAAAATGAAATGTATAATTGAGGAAGCAGAAAATTTTGAAATCGATGAAGATTTTAATGTAATACCTCATTAAATTTCTTTATCCCTCAAATATATCGATTACATTTACAGATAAATGGCACAGCAACTTTGGAAGAAAATATAGCAGACTTCAGTGGATTCAAACTCTCATATTCTGCATACCAAGCCTGGGTCCAAAGGAATGGCAAGGAACCGCAATTGCCTGGAATTGGATATACACCAAATCAATTATTTTGGATTTCTTCAATTCTCTACGAATGTTTCGATATAAATAAAACGAGAGCGAAAATGGATGCTCATGCGTATAATTCGTTTCGAGTTATTGGACCAATGAGAAACAATCATAACTTTGCCCAAGACTTTAACTGTCCAGTGGGATCAAAAATGAATCCAGCTATAAAATGTGATATATTTTAAACTTTTTTCGTAAGTTCAAAACTATTTTGTAAAAATGTTTGCATTAACAAAATAAACCTGTAATATTAAAAAAAATATGGAAGTTTCTAATTATTTTTGTGGGTCATATCATCGGTACAATTCATAAGGACAATCTAATTTACTTAATTCGAGTGCAACAAAAATATTTTAAAACTTTCTCACATCTATTAATATGGGCCTAAAATAATTAATGGAATTGTTGACTCTAAAAATGCATAGATAATTTAGTTCTAATCGTTACGTGTATAAAATAACAACAGCTATGGAAGAGCAGTGCGTATTTTAAAAAAGTTCCACTAATTTGTTTGAGTAATAATAAAATTACAGATCAGAAATTCCTAAGCCGACAGAAACTTGCTGGGTGAAAAGAACACGAATAGAAAAGGGTCTAATTTGTATTTTAGTAATTGCATCAGCTTTGATTACTACCCTTATCATGATACTTCTGCTTTATACAAGTAATTAACCTTTATTTTATTTTTTTCGCTGTGATGATAATATTGGTAGTAAGGTTACTTATTGCTTATAGAATCTTATTAAATTCCTTGTGCATGTAATGACCTTCTTAAGATATTGCATCAAGTTTTTATCGAGCAAAGGATTATTTTTTAAGCCTGCTGCAATTTTGACTAAAATTTTAGTGTAGAAGATATTCTGCTCAAGAGTCAAGGGCAAAATATTTCTCGTACTTAGATGTCTGTGGACGTTTAAAAAACTTTAACCTTACTTGTGCATTGTTTCCTATAATATTGTAATACATATTTGGATAACACCCTCTTAATTAAAATAACCCATATTATACTAATTAGGTAAGACCGTACTTTTCCGATTTTGACTGAACCGAATAGTTAGTTATCAAATAATTTTTATTTTATTTTACTTTCTAAACTTCTGCATTTATTTAGAAGCTTCCACTTCCGCATCCAATACCTGCGATAGCCAAGCTTGTGCCGAAGAAGCGTTAGAAATACTACAAAAAGTAAATACGGATATAAATCCATGCGAAAACTTTTTTGAGTTTGTTTGCAACAATAAGACCGAAAGAGAAGACAGCCACGACTTAATAATTCTTTTATCGGAAAAAGTAGATTTACAAATGCAAAAGTTGTATAAAGAATCTATTGGAGATAACGATCATGAAATTGTAAAGATTGAAAAAACCATGTACAATGCATGTATGAATGAAACAGCAATTTCAAAAAATTCATTTAACATCATTAAAGATGTTCTAAAAGCGGCAGGTGGATGGCCGGTAATTGAGGGTCACAAATGGAATGAAACTAAGTTTGATTGGCTACAAACAAGTTATAAACTTAGAAAGATGGGATATAAACATTCAAGCATTCTTGATATTTCAATTGATATTGATCCTAAAAATGAAAATAAATTTATATACAAAGTATAGTTGGTAAAATACAATCAATTGTTAATAAACATTGGGTTCTTTAGGTATCGATACCAAAAATTAACGACATACGTAGTCGATGGTTTAATACTGAAGATGCACACAAGTTTATGACTGATGTTGCTGTGATGTTTGGAGCCGAAGAACATCATGCGATAACCGAAATGTCGGACACTCTACAATTTTTAAAAGATCTCCAATGGGTGGGTACGCCATTTATTTACAATAAATTATTTACTGCTTGTATAAATTTCAGAAAAGTGATGATATAGTAAACAATAATGAAAAATACCATCGAGCAACAGTAGCGCAATTTCAGAAAAAACATGTTACCATAGATTGGCTGAAATTCATTAACCAAATTGTTGAACCGCATGGAAAAGTGTCCAGACACGATTACGTATTATTTCCAAACGAATCTAACATGGATGGCTGGTTAGCAGTAGTTTCAAAAGAAACCAAAAGGTAAAATTACAATTTAGTCCCTAATAAATATTTTATTAAATCCAATTCTGATGTAAACATATAGAACGCTGGCCAATTACATAATGTGGAAAGTTGTGGAAGAGTCTCTGTCTTTTCTAACGTCGCAGTTAGAGGAATGTGGATTTAAACCAAAATTATTACTGGGAACCGAATTTCGTCAAACTCGGGAAGAATATTGCATTCAAGAAATCAGTGAAAAGTAAGATTTCCACAAATGTAAACACACAGAAGTTTAGTTCTTCATTTTCAGGTTTCCTATAGATCCAATGGACATAGTTTATCTGAAAAAATACCTGAGTAAAGAAAAAATAGAAGAGATGAACGTCATGCTTGACAATATGAAATTGTCTCTGGTAGATATAATTAACAACGTTGAATGGATTGACGAGAAAGACAAAAATAAAATAGTTCCAATAATTAAAAAGTTAAAAGTAATTTTTGGTGGAGTAGATAATCATTTTGATGACGACATATTAGACAAAATGGTTTTCAAATTGGTAAGTAGGCAACTTTACATGCTGACTAATCAAAGTAAATTTTTAGCAAGAAAATGAGACAGATTTCCTTGCGATATTATCCGAAGCGAAAAAAAACTACTATAACTTGTTCTATGGACTAATAAACGAATCGGCAGATAAAATTGACGTTAGAATGAGTAAATATAATATTCCCATTGAAAGGTTAAAAAGCTTTGAATTCGGTAATTGTTAGATCTAGTAATTGGCCAAATAATAAAAGTAATTTTTAGTACTTCCTGCAACTTTAATACAAGATGAAATTTACGGTGACGAACGGCCCAATTACGTTAATTATCCAAAATTGGGATTTGGAATGGTGCATTATCTATTTTACAGTTTAGGTATTGACATTGATTCGTGGTCAAAGAAAACGTCGCAAAAATTTGATGAAAAAGTAAATTGCTTAACTGGTGGTCAAAAAGAACTACCAAAATATTTGGTAAGACGTAAGAAATTTAGGGCTAATTAATTTTGATAAAAAATTTCTTTAGGCGAACGATATTGCTCTTCATGATTTAGCAATAAGATATACTTATGACGCATATAGCAAATGGGCGGAAGAAAATGAAGCTGAAAAACGACTTCCTATTTTTGACTACAGTCCTAAACAATTATTTTGGATTTCGATTGGTAACTTGTATTGTGGTTATTGGAGTGAAATGTACCAGGATGAATTTATAGATTTAAGTGAAAAAGATACCTATTTTGCCATGATTCCCAAAGTTTTAAATGTTAACGAAAATTTACAAAAAGACTTTTTGTGCCCGCTTGAGTCCAATATCGTAGAAAAAGTTGAAGAAGAATGTAAAATATTTTAGCTACTTCTGTTCTAGTTAAATTGGAAGAAAAAAGTATTAGCTAACATCTAATTTAGTTATAACTTTTTTGCAATAAATTTTTATATGTTAACCTGAATTTTTAATTAGATATAAAAACTATTGCTTTAAAAACAATGCCCATCCTGTTTTAATAAGCATATCATTATATGTAATAAAAATCTTCATCTTCAACTCTCTAAAAACCGGTAAAAAAACGGTAAACTACTATACGAGTATTGAACAATGTTAGAAAGTTGTTGCAGGAACTCCTGAAATTTTATGGTTTCAGAAAAGAAAGATCCACTATTGATCCGCTCCAAAATTATCATTCATTTTTTTTGCCTCCAAATATTTAATAATCCTAAGTAAACGCATTTTTAGGTCAATTCAAGCTAGAGCATAAGTATTTATTTACCTTTTATAAGTGCAATTATTAGAGTAATCAATTAGAATTATATAATAACTGCGGAAGTGTTTCACAATTATAACATTAACATACACAGTGTAATACAAATTTAGATAAAAGTAAAATGCGCAGACACCAGAACTGCTCTAAATTCCGTTGATTTGCTTCAATGCATGTAAATTCAATTTTTCTATTTCAAATTTACTCGTTTCGCGTAATTATACTTGTTTTAATTGAGATATCTGTTTTGTTAAGCAATCTATTTCGAGCTTATTTCCACTTGAAATCGATATTGAATGATCCGCGTGGTTTCCTTTAAATCTGGCTCTAGTTGAAAACTTCCTTGATTGTTAACTGAGCGTTTTTATAATCTTTGGCATTTGCTTTGAATCGAATCAGTTTTACACATCAAACAAATCTCTTTAACTCTTGTTTGAATAACTTTTTTGATCATGGACATATGCGAGTGTGCATGATAGTTGATTCAACCAGCTGATAATGGTAGTGGAAACTATCAATCAAGTACTATCTGATTTACTGAAGTGCAAATGATGCCACCAGAGAACAAGTTTTCCTTTTGGAAATTTCTGTGAAAACGAACGTAAGAAATTGATCTTTTAAATTTTTTTTTTTATATCTACACAATTTAGGAATAACTATTATTATTACCCTCCACAAGTCAAAAGGCTAGATTTTCTCAACTTTCTACCGCATTTATAAATTTTTCATTTTAGGTATGTGACCAATATTAATAATGTAATGGGGGGGGGGGGGAGACAAAGTTTATTGCTACGCCACTGGTCTGAAAAGAACATCAAAGTGGCGGTCAGTCGTTAAGGTTATTTTGAAATCTATGGCTTGGCTGCTATATTGTTTAATTTTGAGAGTATCCTTGATCTTAAATGTTATGTTGATGATGAGTGTAGTGTCGGAAATATAATACATTGTCCAAAATAGATTGCAACGACACAGTACCTAACTCTTTTACTTTATATAATTATTTATTACTTTTAAAAATTACATTTAGAATAGAAAAACACATTAAATTCATAATTCTCACAAATAAAAATGTATGAATACTTTCGTTCGTCACCAGATCATTTACCTGCTGGATAATCTCATAAAATTTGTTAAAACCTGTAGTTTAACGTGGGATCACTACCACGGCACAGATGAAATGTTGTAGAACGGCTAAATGTATACCATTAAAATTGTACTAATTTATTATCACGACAATTGATTACATGTAATAAAGTAATTTGATTATCAAAAAATAGAAGGAGAACGCTTTGCGTATTTCGGCAGAATATCTAAAATATTTTAAGGTCATGCATTTTGTATAAATATTTTTTGTTAAAAATAAAAAATAAATTATTAAATTACCCAATAAAATAAACAGTTTATCTTTGAAAGTTGAGATGGCAATAATAGTACTCGATTCATTTAATGTCCGAGAATCTATTTTAACGAATGCCGGTAGTACTTGTGAATCACTTGTGCGGTAAAAGTGTTGGCATAAAAATTAGAACATGTTAATATCCAAGATATAATTAAATATTTTTTTAACAAAAATTAAAAGAATGACCCTAGGGTAAATCGTCTTTAATTATTATTATGTAATAGTTCTACGTTAAAATTACCTTGCAGCAGGCACAAATCTTCATCAGAAATGGTAAATTGTTGGGAGACGAGAACATGTTTGGAAAAAATTTTAATTTTATGCACCACAATATTATTAAGTATTTGTTTACTTTTATTAATTTTATTTCTACTACTGCCACAATCAAGTAAGTAAAAATCAATTTATTCGTTTAATTGCGAAATTCTGTTAAAAACGTAGGTAAATTACGGACAATCTATTAAAATACAATTTTAAAATTAACGCGTTAACGTAATTGAGCTAGTAGTAATTAATTATATTACGTCAACGGCTTATAATAATCATTTATTATTTAAATTAAAACGTTGAAGCCTTTTAATATCAATTTACAACAGCAAGGATAAATCAGGCCGTGGGTGAAAATTCCGTACTTAATAATAAACAAATAGATTATTTAAAATAATAATTAATTTCATTTTATTGTTTATTTAGTTTTACGGTGTGAATTAAAAATATATAAAAATGTCTTATAAAAAAATGATGAAGAGAATTGATTAAAAAATGGAAAAAACAACTTACAAAAACACGACTGTCGTGTGCCAAATTGAATAAAATAAAGTCAGTTTAATAGTAATTAATTCAATTAAGGATTAAACAGTCCAGGGGTGGAGGAAGGGCTTCATTTCTTTAAGTTCAAGAAATACCCCCCAACGGTGACCACATGTGTTTTTCACAATTATCTCGTAAACGGTGTATCAAGTAAATAAATAAAATTTAAAGAAATATAAGTTAGGCACAATTCAGGCACGAAGAGCACAATTTGTTTTCTCGATCTTTTTTCAGTTAGTATGCATAATATACAATCATTGCTGTAATGAGGCCAAACTTATTGCTGTTACATAGCGCAAATTTTGGCGCTCCCCATGAGGTACTCAAGACTCTATTAGAAGCCAATTTAAAAATTTCTGCTCATAACTTATGCTCTAACTACTTTAACATTTTATTGGAAGGTTGAAGAAAACTTTATGCTTCGTTTATCGATTCATAAATCCATTACAATCATGCATAGTTTTCTTTATCTTAAAATACCCTTTGATAATTATCTACGCTTACACTACAGCACAAAAAAGTGCAATCAAATAACAGTGTTATTAAAGCATTTAAAACAATGATAATAAAAAGTTTAAATGAATGGACAGCTTAATCCTAATTGCATGCAATAAATTGCATCAACGACAAAATTATAAATAGAGTTTAATAAAGCAATTAATACATTTATAACACTAGGAAGACTCTTATAATAGAGGATTGGTAATGCTTTGGTGAGCACTAAAAATCAATTTTCCTATTTTAAGAAAACTGTTTTAAAAATAATGTTAAACAAAGCTAATAACTTTTTAATGACCAATTCGATTTATTAGCTACAACTAAAACTAATTTTAACCAATTTATGAGAAAATGAAAATTCGCTGGCCATTAAAATTGGTGACCACGACTTTTAAATTGTGTTAGTTATATGTTACTCAACGTGAGATACATAAGAAATATTTTGTGACTTCCTCTATGTTAACCAGGAAATATTGAATTTCTTTGCGGGATATTTTCAAATACTTGAATTATTTTTAAGCATAGAAAGTAATTAAATATGAACAAATCACTAAAAATAATAGCTCACATAAACTTGTAAAAATAAGCTTGCATTTCTAGGCAATCAACAGCCAATAAATATTTGCACTACTTCAACATGTATAGCTCAAGCATCTCAAGTGTTTCAAAAAGTCGATACAAATGTAAACCCCTGTGAAGATTTTTACCAATTTGCGTGTGGAAAGCTATTACGAAATGCACACGGAGATGAAAAATTGGCACCATTTTTCATTCTGCAAGAAAAAGTGAAACATCAAATTAGGGAATTATACAGCAGTCCAATCGAAGAAAACGATCATAAGATTGTCCAAAGTGCCAAACTTTTATACGAAAGATGTTTGAATGAAAATAAAACTAAGTCGGGTGATTTGAAAATTATACAAATTATGCTATCACGGGTAGGAGGATGGCCAGTGGTAGAAGGTGCTAATTGGAGGGAATCAAATTTTAAATGGAGAGAAACCATCTACAGTCTACGAAAATTGGGCTATTTTTATTCCAGCTTATTAGATATATCGGTGGATAATGATCCTATAAATAGCAACAAATTTTTATTCAAGGTAACCACAACCAACGTTGTAATTAATAAAATTTTACGTTAAAATTTTAGATTTCGATTCCAAACGTAAAATATCTCGATCAGTATAAGAAAGTGAATAAAAAACTTGAAATATTAGTCAATACAGCAATGAAGTTAGGGGCTAAACAGGAAACGGCAATAATGCAAATGACCGAATTGTACGATTTTGTGTTTGATTTGCAGCAAGTAAGTAAAAAGCATTAAAAGTTTCATTTCAGAAATAGCAAGTTATGAAATATAAAATGACGTAAACATTAACTATAATCAAAATAAGTGGTTTTCATGTTTTCAAGTCGTTATTATGACTTTTCGAAAGTTTAAATATACCAAAAATTAATTAAAATATTTAAAATACCGCACATATCACGAAATAGGCCCTGGGTACAGGATGGACAGTGACGGATTTGTATATTTAACAGTAATAAAATAATTCGCTTTGTGTTGCCTTTAAGATAACACATTTGAATTAATTAGAAATGATTTGCAACCAGATAGGTGGTCTAAAAGTAAATAATTTTTTCCTTAAAAAATTTAAAATTAAAGTCTCCTAGAAGCGTATTAAAAAAAATATTTTGTAATTAAACGAAAAAATTTGCAATAGCTATGTTAATTTGAAAAAATGTTAACATATTTTGATATAATTGAGGTAATTATCGCGATAACGATAATTATAATCATAATTATAAAAAAAATTTGCAAATAATTAAAAATAGGAATAATAATAATTCGGAAGTTATTTAAATCAGAAAAATTGCACATTTAAATATTTACATTAAATAAATATATCTCGTCATCGAAACTAAAATTTTAACTCGATTATAGTGTAGATTTACTTAAATGAAATGATACAGCAACATTGCTTAAATGCTATTTTAATAAATCTCCTTTAAATGCCAGAATATTAAGATTAATTTAACAATTTAATAGATGGCGTTTGATTTAACACAATTTTAATTTAAAATAGCCTTGGCATGAGCTGGGCCAATTGATAAATCAATGAATTACAAGTGACATTAATGATAAAATAATAAACGTTCAGGTACTTATTTAAAATCAAATTGGTTTAAATATAAATTCTGATATTGGGAATAAATATTTACTATGCAGACTACGTTTTTGCATCTGCAATGTGGAAGACATCACTTTTTGCAGTACAACTTCAAACAATCAGATGCATATCGCTGTTTTTAGACTATAAATATAAAATATTTAAACAAACACAAATTGGCTCATTATCAAAATTCTCATTCAAAATTCTAACGTTTATAATTCACATAAGCAGTGGTCAACCATAAATCAGATCAATTTAATCTAAACACCACACTTATTGTTTTACGTTTCTTAAAATTTATATCTCCTGATTGTTTCGTACGAAAGTTAACCGACAAACAGTATGTACGCGTCAATTTATGTTTTTTCAAAAATACCTTATCCATATACCATAAAATTGGTTCATCATTCAGATCCTTTTCAAAAAAAAAATTAAAACGTTATTTCTTTAGATGAGCTCCAAACGTCTTAACAACGCTTCTTATGAAAAACTAACAGTAGCAGAACTTCAAACGAAATATCAAACTTTCAATTGGTTAGAATTTATTAACAATATCGTGGGCCCAACAATAAAATTATACCAAGGCGATCACGTGCTATTTCCATCAACTGCAAGCTTTAAGCAGTGGTTTCAGTTTCTGGAAACCATTCCTAAACAGTAAGTAAAATATTTTCGTTATTAAACTCGATATTCCATTATTTTTTTGAATGTTTAGAACTGTTGCAAACTACATAATTTGGAAAGCAATAGAAGATGTCATGCCATTCGCGCCTAGTCTTCAAAGTGAAGATTTCAAAAACATCAAGAGCCGTTCATCATTTTGCATAGAACAAATACGCAATAGGTATACATTAGGGTAGCCCATATTTTGCAAAGTTTTGATTTCTTCCTTCTCGTTTCCCCTCTTTAAAGGAACGGAGTATAAATAGTTCCGACAACTATCCAGTTTTACTTTTACCAAAATTATTAATATTGACGTCAAGTTTACAGATTTCATCCCAGTCCAATAGATGTATTGTATTTGCGAAAGTATCTCCCATTAGAAAAGGTTACTAAAGTTAAAGAAGTGATGGACAACATAAAACTGGAATTAATGAATTTGTTGTATACAAATAATTTGATAAATGGCAAAGAAAAACTTGTTGCCATGGAACGAATTAAACAAATGACCGAGATAGTTGGCACTTCAGAGAATTATTTTGAAGATGAAATATTAGATGATTTAGATGCCGACATGGTTGGTATGCTACGCTGTGCATTAAATAAAACGGATTTAAGCTAAATGCACGAACTTGCAATTTTCAGATTACTTTAAATGGATTTAGCTTGCTAGAAATGATATTACAAGCTAATAGAAATTATCAGTCGTGGAAGTACAATCAAATCTATACTAATACATATGAATGGAGCAATAAGCAGTGGAATTTGCAATCCAGATCAGTAATTGGAGATTACTTTTACGAAACTAACGTAATCTGTAAGTTCAAAAATTTACATTTTGATTTGAATATTTCGAACCATTCGTTCCAGTTTTACCAGCAACTGTGTTGCAAGGTGTTATCTTTGACGAAAACAGAGCTGATTATGAAAATTATGGTAGCATTGGAATCGTAATGGGACATTACTTCTTGCAAGTATTTGGAAATCCTACAATAATTATAGACAAAAATGGATATTTAATCGATAATTGGCCAACAGAATTCAAAAATTTATTTCCCGGTCAGGCACGATGTTTCTATGATCAGTTAAAAAGTTTGAACGTATCAAAATTGTATATGGTGAGTGGGTAACATAAAATTTAAAATTTAAAAGCATTTCTTATTTTTAGAGCGATTTATTATTATATCAAAGTTTAAGTTTAAAAGCGGCATACAAAGCTTACAAAAAGTTATCTAAACTTGATGAGAAAAATAAGACTGAAGCATCATTAATCAATTATACTGAAAACCAATTATTTTGGATTTCGGCGGCGTCCTACTTTTGTCAACCATCAAATTGTTATAGTGAAATTTTAACTACGTTTGAAGAACGACAATTATCTTCTAAAATTGTTTATGAGCTTATGATAAATAATGAAGATTTCGCAAATGACTTTCATTGTCCATTAGAAACCAAGATGAATCCTTCACAAAAATGTCCGATATTTTAAATAGAAAGGCTGGCTTTCACATTTATTATACTGTGAGATTAATTTTGTATTAATCGAATTTTGTAAATCCTAGCAAAATTGAAAAGTTAATATTTTTTAAATTAATTTAACTTTGCTTGTGCCAACATACTTACTACTTAATTAACTAGTTATAAAGACTAAAGATGTAGTTACTTCTGATGGAGGTACTTACCTGAAAAAAAAAAATTGAAATTAGTATTTTAGATACTCACAAAAATAATGACCCCCATTCTACGTCATTGGAGTTAGCATACTTGTAAGCTGCTTATTGTATTTTATTTGTTTAACCAATCGCTAAAGATATGCTAAATATAATGATTTAGAATCAGGCCATTATAATAAAAAATATTTTATATTTTCTAGTTGCGTAACAAGTAAATAAGACTTTCATTAGAATTCTTAATTTTAAGTTAATGGTAAAAGAATACTCATGTTGAATATTTTTCTATATTACTTTGTTGTATCTTGTATATAAAGTATTTTATGTAGAATGTAATAAAATAACTGCCATGATAAGAAAGGATGTGGTTTAATTGTAATCAATTTGATTTAATAAGAATATGCCAAGAACAAGAGAGTCAAGATTGATTTCTAATAATTGCATCAGTCATTAAATTAATATAACCACGTGAATTATAATTTTAGTTTAGTATATTTATAGTGTAATGAAATACATAATAGTCTATAATTAAGTAAAAGATGAGAATTTGTAAATTTGGAAATGGAAACCGATATAGTGTTACCGATAGTTCTGTATTCCTGTGCACCCGAGGATAGAAAATTCCGTTGTATAATCCCGAAACCGGTCATGTGCTAAGTCTATGTGATCCATATTTTTGACTGCTATAATATGCATTATGTCCTATACCGAAGGTGCTGCTTCTGCTGTAACATCGCGTTAAGCCTTGGATATGCAATGTGAAGGATCTCACAGTATACTTTAGTTTTGTGATGTATCAAACACAATTGCTTTGTTATGTTAATGTTAATATTTTTTTGATATACATACATATGTAGTTAATAATCGTTTTACAAGTTCAATGTATTCATCTTTCTTATTCAAATATGTATATTATATCTTTTTCTAACCGGTATTTATTAGATATGCAGTGCGGTTAGTATATTAGTAATGTTAAATAAATGTATACTAACCTAACTCTTTTGTTTCTATAGATATCTATCTTCTGATTTAAAAAACAAATTTCATTTAATTCAGATGTAATTGCTGTTTTAGTTGCACGAAATAAAAAAGAAACCTAAGTTTGGCCTTGACAGAAAAAATAATTACCAGTCAGACGTAAACTTTGCAATGACCTTGAAGAATTAAATAAAATTCTTATAGGAGCTTTCACTGCTCATTAGTGCCATTATGTGCATTCTCGTCATTCCCACTTTATCAACAAATACAATTCAAGTACTTCCGGTTAGGTACTTGTTTATTGTTTCTTTTCACCACGCCTAGAGACAAGTCAATTAGCCGTTAATTAGCCAGCCGTTTGGGCATTCAAGAGATTTCTCCAGGTTTATCATCTTTTATACAGCCATTCTTTGTTGTGCAAAAACGATATAAAAAAAAAGGTTTCTTCTTATCAAACACAACATTTCCCGCTATTTCCGTTTACTTATATAACCGGTTTCTGTCCCGAAACAAGTCAACAAGCTTTGCGGTTCTAAGACAAACCAATATTAATTCTCTGGATTTTTCCGAATGTCAGGATCTGTATGTCTTCCAATATCGACAAAGAGTAAATAAGATTGCATATAATGCATCCTCACCACAGAGGCGTCTTTTCAGATTACAGGGTGGACTAACTGCCCCCCTCTATAATATTGCATAGAAAAATATATACCAAGTTAAAACTAATATGCCATTTCTTATGCGATGCTTTTCACCATCTTGATTGAACACAATCATTATTGTCAATCGGTCGTTAGTGTGTCAAGTACAAAATTCAGTATGACTGTGTAAGTATATGGATATATCACTAGAGTATCTTGGATTGCATACTCTCAAAGGTAGGTAAACAAAAGCTTAACCTCCTACTCTTTGAGTTTAGTGTAAGTTTTTCTTGTGCCCAGGTAAGAGGTAGGTAGTACCAGATGGTTTTATCATACTTTCTATTTTGTTCTTTAATAATAAATTAGTTGATATAATTTTGAAGTTTAGTGGACCACCCTATATAGTACGTCTTTAATTATTTTAATATTATATTAGTCATTAAACTTAATAGATTTAATTTTAGATAATTACAAAATATCAATTCAATAAATTTGTATTAATAGTTTATCAATGCCTATAGGTTCACTGACCCACTAACATTAGATGAAACTTGTGGCTCATGAAAGTATGTGTAGGATAAATATTAAGTAAAAAAGATTAAAATTGTTTACATTAAGCCTAATTAAATCTTGGTTCGTGAGCTTACCAAGAAGGTAAATAAATACATTAAAATTGTTATCAGTAATAATTTCAAATGTACTTTTATTTAATTTCAGTGTAACTGGAGCATTGGAGTTGGTCAATGCTAAAAATAACTGAAAAGCATTTTAATAGTTTTGTTACAGTAGCTTATTAACAGTGAAGACTGTATGTGCTGGTATGTGCGGTGCATTGAATTAACTTGTGTAATGCTATTACATAAACAATCAAAATGAATGGGTAAATTGTTTCCAAGCTCATTTTTATTATTGAAAACAAAATATTTTGTTCTTAGAACGGAATTTAGAAAACCCAACGGAAGATGTTGTTCACGAAGAACACAATTGGAGAAGATCTTATTTGTTGTCGTTGCGATTATGGTTATCATTGCAATAGTTTTAATAATATTAGTCGCCAAAAAGCAAGCTGGTAAGAAAACATTAATTAATAAACTTTTTCAGGAAACTGCGCAACCCCCATCCCCTAATTTTGAATATTTTTTTGATTATTAATTTTTTTAACTACAAACATGTAATTTATACAAAATACAAAAATGATCTACACAGATATCTATATCCTGACCCCCCCTTAATTAACTTTCGGTAATCACTGGTATTAGAAGAATGTTTTTATATTTTCAGATTTTATAGAAACAAATTGCGATACTGAAATTTGTATCAACGAAGCCTCTAAAATTTCTAAATATGTGGATCCCAGTGTAAATCCTTGCGATGATTTTTACGATTTTGCTTGTGGAAAATTTTTGAAAGATGTCCATGGAGATGAAAAGTTTGGTTTATTGATGCTTTTAAATGATTTAGCAAAACGTGAACTACTTGAGGGATACATGGAACCAGTATCAAAGGAAGATCACAAAATAGTGCAAACATCAAAAAAGTTGTTTAGAGCTTGTATGAACGAAACTGAAATCGAAGCTGAAGGATTGAAAACAATAAAAGATGCATTAAGATCTGTGGGTGGCTGGCCTGTCGTGGAAGGAACTGCGTGGAAAGAAGCCAGATTCGATTGGCTTAAAGTTACCTATAAATTAAGAAAATTAGGTTATAATTTTAAAATATTCTTAGATTTATTAGTAGTTCCTGATCCTGATAGTAGCACGAAAAACATATTAAAGGTGTGATTTGTTTCATTTTTCGTTAATCATAAAATTCGTTTAATACATCGGTGAAATTATAACAATTTACAAACTGTCAATATTTTAGATTTCTACTCCTGAAACATGGGATTACAATACTTACAGTTTTAACAAGATTGAAGTAATGACCGACATCGCGGTTAAATTTGGAGCCAAAAGCAGGGAATTCGCTCAAAAAGAAATGAGCGAAGCTAACGAATTTTTAGTACAATTGCAGAGAGTACGTGGAATTTTTTAAATCTTTTTAATATCTCTAAAAATTTTCACCACGAGGACTGATTAATTAATTATTTATAGGAAATTCACAATCATTATAACGTTGGAAAGCCGACCAAGTACCCAGTAGATTTATATCAAAGAATGTGTGATTCTCTTAATTGGTTGGAATTTGTAAATAATATTACAGCACCTATTACTAAGATTTCAAACAACGATTCCGTTATTTTTCCACCAGCTGATACGATGAAGAGTTGGATTAAATTAATTTCATTGGTGCCTAAACGGTTTAAGATTAATTTAAATTTTTAAAATCGAATTTTATTCTGATTTGTCCAATTTTTAGAACGCAAGCCAACTATATGATGTGGAAGGTGATTGAAACAGTTCTTCCATATTTAACTGACGATTTGAGAAATAAGAACGTGCACTTAAAGAGTCCTAAAGCCCGAGAAGACTTCTGCTTGCAAGAAATACAAGAGAGGTTCAATTAACTAATTAAATACGACCGGTATGCTAAATTAATTTTTTAGGTTCATTCCAAGTCCAATAGATATAATGCGCGACAGGAAGTATTTACCTAAAGAAAAAAAGAAGCAAGTCGAAGAATTACTAATGAACGTTAAAAATGAATTGATCGAAGAATTACGTAGTGTAAACTGGCTCAGTAAAGAAGACAAAGACAAGATTTTGGAAAGAGCAAGTTCCATAACTTTTGTTGTTGGTCAACCCGGCGATTATTTTGACGATAAAATATTAAATAATCTTGCTGTCGACTTGGTAAACAAAAAATTACTTATATGAAAAGCGTTTTTATATTATAATGTTCTCAAAAATTTCAGATGACCGTAAAGAACAACAGTTTATTGAATTTAATAGCCCAGGCTGATAGAAATAGACAAAGTATTTTGTATTCGTATATAACAAATTCACAATTAAAAAGTTTATACGAAAAACAGTATATTCAAAATGCTGCCGGTTTGCCAATTTATTCGGAAGAGGATAATGTAATATGTAAGTTACTGAAGCATTTCTTTTTGTAAAGTATCTAAATTTTGAATCTCGTAGTTGTGCCAACTATTAGCACCGGAGATTTGTTATTCCATTCGAACAGGTCGAATTATTTAAATTATGGATCACTAGGCACACAAATTGCTTTGCAATTTAGCACCCTTTTGACCACACCGTTGAGAGGGTATGCCTCCACAATGTGGTCAAATCATACTAAAGAGGAAGGTCAAAAGCAAATTAAATGCATAGAAACTGCAATGAATGATTACAATGCTAATTTGGACACATTCAAGGTACTACTTTCCAAGGTTATTTAACACATCCGATAACATATTTGTTTGTAGCTTGGTTTCTTGTTACAACAAAGTATTGGTCAAAAAATATCGTACAACACGTACCAAAAATGGCTTAAAAATAATCACGAAGAAAAGAAGTTAATTGGAATTAATTATACACCCAATCAATTGTTTTGGATTTCGGCAGCTTCAACATTTTGCCAACCCATAAGTCCATATGGTTCGATGCAAAGGGCATTTAAAGATGAAAAATTATTTTCCATCGTTCTCTCAGGTTCTATACGGAATATAGAACAATTTTCACAGGATTTCAAATGTCCAAGTAAGGCAAAAATGAATCCTTCTCATAGATGCCAACTTATTTAGCATGTACTTACTTAAAATTGATGTTATTTTTTTAAAAGAAATTCTTTATAATATATTGTTTGTCACACCTTGTGGTTTAATTCCAAAATACCTACCCATTATTTATTTTGAACTAGCCAATATGTGGTTTCTTTATTAGCATGCCTCTTAGAAATAATAAATTATTTAGAGAAACTATCCGGTTTATCTCAAATTTATATCAATAAATAGTGATAATTATCTTATGATGTATGTAACACTGTGTGAATTTTTTTATAATGATAAAAATGAAGGACACATTTCTTGTTATAATTAATATATTTGGATATTTTATCAGCTCAACCTTGAAGAATGTGATTTTTTAATTATTATTAATTACTTTCTTGTCGTAAAACTCATAGTTTTTAAATAGTTAAAAGATAATTATTTAGCAATAAATATTGTAGTAATTTATAATATTTCCTGGTGTATTCAAATTAAACTGGAAGTTTTCTTAATATTTATGTAAACAACGAAAACACTTTTTTCTTTGTATAAAATCATCAATGTGAAATTTTATATAATATGTGAGGTTGGTCGAGTGTTTAACTACCGAGATAAAATTACCAGATTTAACTCCCGATAAAATGATATAGCAAAATTGAAAATCTGATGTTGCAAAGAAATACACATCATTTCCAAAGCCGGTATGGGTAACCGTGGGGGTCTAAATGTCTAAATATGAGAATGAAATTTACCTTGGCATACATTCAAATAGTAGAACGAGAGCAATAAATGTATAGTAAAATAATTATATTATGCAATATATCATGATATCCTGCAACTATAATAATAAAAATTTAGCTTGTTTTCAATCTTCTAATTATTCATTGTTGTAGGTCTACATGTAGAACGGTTTGCAATGTAGATTGTAGAAATTAAAATTGTTAAATATAAATGCAATCTGTGGAAACTAAGATTCGAACGTAGAAATCTGCATTCATAGCTTTAGTGTATTCTACTATAATTGAATATATTGAAATAGTCGAACGATGTTAATTTTTTCAGATAATATTTTCAATTATTTAACAGTAATAGCTACCTTATATTTTTTAATATCCCAGATATTCTTTTGTTCAACATTTTGCGTGACAGGCATATCTCCTAAAAAAACTGCTTTATACGAGTGATTGTTGTTCCGAAGATAAAAAATGTATGACAATAATTATTATTTTCCGTTATAAAATAGCCCCCAGTTTAAGATTTTAACGTAAATAGTAAATGTAGAGAAGAATAAAAAATTAATTATTATTGGTCTTGTAATGCAATTTTCAATTTTTATTAGTTTCAAATAATTTACCGAAGTTGTGAAGATTAATTTTAAAGAATTTTAATTTTAATATTTTAAATCGAGCTGTTTTAAAAACATCTCGGTTTGTATTTTATCCTATAAGTAGTTTTACAGTGGTCACCCCAAATTTCGGGGGTAATTAAAGTTAAAGCGTCATGTTACACACTGAGAAGTTTAAAAATGTGGTCAAGCCGACAAAAGCACTTTGATTTCGTATATTTTAGAAATAAGGAGTGTAGTTTGAGAACCCAAGAAGAAAGGTTGATTTTTGTTACCATTTCGCTAACTACGATAGGAACATAAAAAACCATTAAATTTTGTTGTACTGTGAAAATCGCTAACTACGATTAAGACAACAAAAGAATATTCTTCAACAAGACATAAACTACCAAAAGACTAAAATAATCTGCACGAGGAACTGACCATATACATCAGTTAAAAGGTGTGATAAGTGCGGATCTAATATTGCGGTTGACTACTTACTCAGGACACCAGTGCTTTGTATTGGGGTAATTTTAAGTTTTATTGTTTAGTAATTTGCATTTCTCTTTTTAATTCCTCTATGTTAAATTTTTTTGTGTTATTAGTTTAATAAACACTTTGTTTCATAAATTTATTGTATGTAATCCTTGTTTTGATCTGTTCTTTTATTAGTCAAACCACGACCTGAGTGATTTTTAGAGTTTACTTAGCCGCGGAAAATAATTTTTACTTACGAGACAAAACAAAAAGGGGAATTACATTACAATTGGCGCCCAACGTGGGGCTCGAATTTTTGATTAAATTATTATTAGTTAATTCAGTTAATAAAAAATTAATTTCTTCAAGTAAAACTAAATTTTTACTTTAAGTACTTAATTGAAATCTTCTGTTTGGGTGTGTAGCAAATAATTTAAGTCGATTAGATTGCGATATATTAAAGTAAATTTAAAAAAAAAATGGAAGAGATTAAAGAAATGCTGTTTAATTTCAAAAAAGACATCGACGATAAGTTCGGTTTAGTATTTGAGAAATTTGCTACACAAGACAAAAGATTTGAAGCACTCGAAAATAAAATTGATAAGCAAAAGGATGATATAATCGAAATTTTAAATAAAAAATTTGAAACACGCGAAAAACAATTTCAACAAAATTACGAAAAGAAACTTAACGAAGTCAATGATAAAATATGTAGCAACGCAAAGCTAAATATGAAATGTGGAAAAGAAATGCAAGGTCGAGGCGATCCTGTAGATATAAAATTAAATAGTGTACAGAGTGAACTCGATCTAAATAAAATAGTTTTAGCAACAATTGATGTTAAAATTGAAGAAATGAAAAAAGAAATTTTAAAATTGAGTACCCGAGTTAAGGAAGGTAGCTCAAGTCAATTTATTTATGCGGAACTTGGTAGAAAAGCTCCTAGTTTTGGTAATAAAAGGAAGGGTGGACACCCTGCACAATTTTTAAAAACATTAGATGTTTATTTATCGCGTTTGAACATATCGGAAGGGTTAAAGGTACAATCAAGCATTGAATGCTTAGAGGGGGATGCAAAAATTTGGGCCGAGAGACATTCCGGGGAATGGGGGAATTATGAAGATTTCAAATCCGCATTTAAGGAAGAGTTTTGGTCACAAAAAATTCAAAATAAAGTTCGTTTAAAAATTTACGAGCCACGAATTTACAAAGCCAACCAAGGTACAATGACGCATCATGTGTGGGGTTGGATCAACCATACGCAATACTTGATACCTCATTTGCCAGACGAAAGTTTTATTAGGGCGGTATCAAAACATTTTTCACCTGAGGTGGAAAAACATTTGGTATCGGCTCGAATCGAAACCATTGATGAATTTTTACAAATGGTAAAAGATTTTGACGATGTAATTCTACGCAATTATAACGGAGAAAATCATCGTAATAGATGTTCAGTACGAGTAAGTGATTTGGATGAAAATATTCATAATCGTGAAATAACTTTTAATCAATCGGTAATAACTCGAGATCGCGATTGGGAAATAGCTAGACATAATAGGACGAATACAACTTAATTATTGGAAATGTTTATATTTTAGTTATTAGTTCTTTGGCCAATATAAATTTATTTTGGTCTGACCAATCGTTTTTTTAGTTTGATTTTATTCTGTTTTTATTCTAATTATTATTGTATAAATAGATATAGCACAACTTCAGTAAAATGCCGCGTACTCATTAGGATTCTTTTGGATTCCATTTTTCTCAAGCTTTCTTCTAAGACTTGATCAAAATGGAAGGGGAATAACTGTAATGCAATTTTCAATTTTTATTAGTTTCAAATAATTTACCGAAGTTGTGAAGATTAATTTTAAAGAATTTTAATTTTAATATTTTAAATCGAGCTGTTTTAAAAACATCTCGGTTTGTATTTTATCCTATAAGTAGTTTTACAGTGGTCACCCCAAATTTCGGGGGTAATTAAAGTTAAAGCGTCATGTTACACACTGAGAAGTTTAAAAATGTGGTCAAGCCGACAAAAGCACTTTGATTTCGTATATTTTAGAAATAAGGAGTGTAGTTTGAGAACCCAAGAAGAAAGGTTGATTTTTGTTACCATTTCGCTAACTACGATAGGAACATAAAAAACCATTAAATTTTGTTGTACTGTGAAAATCGCTAACTACGATTAAGACAACAAAAGAATATTCTTCAACAAGACATAAACTACCAAAAGACTAAAATAATCTGCACGAGGAACTGACCATATACATCAGTTAAAAGGTGTGATAAGTGCGGATCTAATATTGCGGTTGACTACTTACTCAGGACACCAGTGCTTTGTATTGGGGTAATTTTAAGTTTTATTGTTTAGTAATTTGCATTTCTCTTTTTAATTCCTCTATGTTAAATTTTTTTGTGTTATTAGTTTAATAAACACTTTGTTTCATAAATTTATTGTATGTAATCCTTGTTTTGATCTGTTCTTTTATTAGTCAAACCACGACCTGAGTGATTTTTAGAGTTTACTTAGCCGCGGAAAATAATTTTTACTTACGAGACAAAACAAAAAGGGGAATTACATTACAGTCTACATTGAATAGCAAAGACACGAGAGCGTCCACTCAGCAGGAAGTCTTTAAATATTAGACATAAAACTATTTAATATATCGAAAGTTATATTGGGTTAACAGTAACGTTAGCACAAAAACTGGAAGTGAAAAAGACGTGAAAGCGGCAACCGTGCGCATAATTTTATATTAGAACTGGTAGGATTATTAGAACAGTGTTCTATTTTGGTCAAATGTAAACTGCTACCAATAAATTTGTTGAAGTTTTTCAAACAAGTGATGACCCACAATCTAATACAAATAGAAAATTGATATTTAACAACTTCGTAGGTTGTAACTAGGTCAGTTTGAAAGATGACTAGAAGGTAAGACATTGCACACATATTATTTAATTAATTTATGATAAATATTTAATATTATAAAAGTAATTAGCAATGTTTAAGGAGATCTCGGTATGACAATTACTGCTGGGAAAATAGGACCACGCTTGAGATATTTCTGATTATAATTATTGTAATTGCAATTGCTCTCTTATTAACGTTATCCATTTTAATATTAACACGTAAAAGTATGTAAGTTGTAAATGATTTATATGTAATACTGCAAAATCTTTGCCACCGCTTGAGTTAACTGCTGCTTACAGGTTCAATAGATAATAAAATATGCATAACTCCTGAATGCATAAGAGAAGCTTCCACCATACTCGAAGAGATCGATCCTAATGAAAATTTATGTAATGACTTTTACAAGTTCTCTTGTAAAAACATTTTTGAACATGACAGCATACAAAAAAACTTGGATCGAGAGCTCGTGGAGTTATATCTATCTCCTTCGCAAGAAGAAGAAAACGGGGCAATTAAACATGTCAAAAAAGTATTCAAGTCGTGTATGACTGACAACCAAACCGATGACGACATTATCATCACTGTCAAGAAATTAATAACTAGATTAGGAGGATGGCCAATGCTCGATGGTTACAATTGGGACGAAAATAAATTTAATTGGCTACAAGCCACTTATAAGCTGAGAGATTTGGGATATCCCTTTGGAATGTTTTTAGATCTAACCATGGATTTTGACCCGGAAGACAACAATAAACTTATATATAACGTGAGTAATATTTTATTTTAGAACATTTCAGTAAATCGATAATATTGCAATTTAAAATAATTTTCATAAAAATAGCAAAACATTTTGTCGGAATCCTCTGTATTTTTGGAATGTCATAAAATTACTAGCTAATGAACTATTCATCCGAAAGCTACATGCCTCTGTAATTTCTTCGAATCAAAGAGTCGGTACCTACCGTCCGAGGACATAATTTTTACATAATTAGGATTACTTAAATTAATTAACATAGAAAATACATTAAGCTGATACATAGCAATTTAATAATGCGAAAAGATACGACCGAATAAAATTTATATTAATTATTCAGATTATTATTTTATAATCAATTTGCTTTCGCAGATATCTATACCTCACAAGGATTACTGGATTAATAATCTTGTTTACCTAAAATCTAAAAATTTAGAAAAAAAAATTGCCGCCAGGTTTAAAATTAATTTCAGAAATTTCAAAGATGAATTATCTGAAGTAATTTTGCTAATGGAACAACTAGAACGAGTTAAGTGGTTCTATCAACTTTTAGAAATTTTATTCAAATTTATATTATGTTTTAGTTAAATTATGCTAACGTAAATTTAACAAATTATGAACGAGTCAAGGTGTCGGATTTTTACCAAAATTACAACTTCATTAATTGGATGGAATATATCAGAAACATAATTTCTCCTGTGGAGATCTCCGAAGACGACGTCGTGTTATTTTCACAACCAAATATTATTGATAAGTGGTTAAAACTACTATTGGCGACACCAAAACGGTAAAAAAACTTTCATTATAAGAAAAATGCTGTAAGAACATTAGTGGGTTTCACATACATTGCAGCGACAATGTTAACTTTATGATGTTCTTAATTGCGTGCAAATTCATCACAATTTTAAAGTGCAAAATGTAAAAAACCTAAACCATGAAATAATTTCATATGCAAATGTTAATACATAATATTTTAAAATTATAGCACTTTAGCAAATCACATGATGTTGAGTTTAATTGAAAAAACAGTTCCACATTTAACTAGAGAGCTACAAAGCGGCTTTGAGCATCGACCAGAAAATCGTTTAAAATTATGCTTGAAAACGGCACACGGCATGTAAGATTTACAGCTAGTATGTTATAAACAGTTTTTTAGGAATTATGAGAAAATTTATTATTATAGATTTTCTCCGAGTCCCATAAACGTAATGTACGCGAGGAAATATATGTCCAGTGATGTACAAAAACCAGTGCTAACGATCGTAAACAATATTATTTCGTCGTTAATGAAAGAAGCAAGCAACATAAATTGGATAAGCAAACAAAATATTTCTGCAATTATAAAAAAATTATCCGAAATGGTTGTAATCATAGGGGCGCCTGATAATTATATGGACGATAAATTACTCAGCCAATTCCAATTTGCAGTAAGTACTTCCAGTTTTAGTTTCGTCTTGCTTTTTAATTTTTATGTAAAATTGTCGATACCCCATAAGCTCGCTTTCTTTCATAATATGGTGTTCACTGTACTTATACTTGTATAAATTACTAACTTGTCCAATTAATATTACATAAAAATTTTAATTCATAAGCTAAGTAAACAATAAATATCTAAAATCCGCAGAGAGCAAAATTGACTATTCCTGCAAGCTAATTGTTGGATCCTATGCTTATAAACTATAAATTTAATACCGCATATACATATGGGACTGTTAAATGGTAAAATATGACCATGATTAATACAAATCCACAGGAATCAGAAGATACTTCTCTTTTAAATCTATTGGTAGTGGCAAACAAAGCTCAAATATCCAAAAATTATAAAGACATCGATAAAACTAGAAAACAGCTTACTTTAGAGAAATGGTTTTTGGGTGACAGTACAGATTACAATTTTTACGATGAGAAAAATAATGTGATGAGTAAGTGGAAAAACACCACAACAACAACATAATAATTATACCTTCTTTTAGGAATACCCATCACAATGATACCAAGTATGCTCAACAAAGACAATTTACAGAAATCCCTAAATTATGCAGTTCTTGGCACCGAAATAGCTTATAAGTTGACAAACATTTTCGATAAATTTTTAAACACCACGGAGTATTATATCCCCATTGTATCATCTTGCAAAAACGAAAATTTAAATCTTACTGAAAAATTTTATGTAAGTTTTATATCAAAATATAATTTGTATTATCGCTCAAAAATTTTAGTTTCAGGAAATATTTCGTACTCAAATGAGTTTAAAAGTAGCCTACAATGCATATAAAAATTCCATTGAAAGTTTTGAAGGAAAAGAAAAATTGATTGGTGTCGAATACAATCTTAATCAATTATTTTGGATTAAAGCTGCTACTACATTTTGCAAAAATGTAAAATTTTACAACATTTCCAATTGCAGGTTTTATGTTACCTATGGAATTATGCAGAATTTACATTTTACGTCGGATTTTAAATGCGAGAAGTTGAGAATTGATTATGATGTTTTGTGTTGAATAATTTCGCTGCATTTAAAAGATATAATTGAATAATTAATTCCGATGCTGAGTATAATTTAATTTATTACTGTGCAAAATTGATGTCGTTTTTTCTCTAACAAATTTAATTAAATTAATTATAATATAAATAGTTCCATTATTTTTATTATATTTTCAATCTACCATATGTCAAAACAATTCAATCTCATTCTATATCCATATATCAATTTAATTTAAAAATAACACTAATGGAAATGCAAAACAAAACATAATAAATGGAAATATGTTGTTCTCTCTTTAAACGTTCCAAGCTTGAATGAACAAGCTGTAACATACAATTTCTTTTAAAAGTTGCTTAGTTATTGGTCATCTGACCATTAAGGAAGAAATTTAAATGTTCTGTTAAAAATTCAAGGTAGGCCGATTTTCTTGAGAAACTACACGAATCATCCTATTCCTTATTTTCAGAAATTCTCGCATAATACCATCATTTGCATATTTAGATGTGCACAATAAGCTGTGTTGGGTATTATAATTACTATTGAAAACAACTGGACTTCACACCTGCTTGAATATTTTAACAGTTTTATTACACATATTGATGTTATTTTGTCTATTTATAGTTTTCACGTGAGTTATTTCCATAATTTTGAAAGAAATAAATTTACATGCTTGGCAGGCCGATCTATATTTTGGCAATGGCATCTCTGGAGATTAATGGTATATAGTATTTCTAACTTTGGGTAATTTTTACTAAAACCATAAATTTATTTTTGCTGTAGATTTAAGATAAGTTTTGATCATGGGTGTAGAAGGCCTAATTTATAAATTATTCCCATACCCACATCAAACATGCAGACTACAAATAATGCAATATTCAATTAAAAATAATATAACTTGCGAAAAACTATAAATCTTGTTGTACGGGCCCAATTAAAATTTAGATCAATATAATAGATTAAATATACAGCAAAAAGCACTGGCTGTGTGAAAAAAACAAATTTTATTATATTTTAAGTTAAACATCTGTAAGAGATACAAAAGTTGGTCTATCTATATCTTCGATATAATCGAATTTCTAATTAAACAGCTTTGAATGAGCAAAGCAAACGCGAAGGTGATAAAGGAGTAACACATGAGAGACACTCTGCGATCGGTTTCACTGATATCGAAATAATTGATCTCGTGTTCGATTGCTTATAGTACGAACTCACATAGTGACAAGAACCTATGACATATCGAGCAACCTTAATTGCTCGTGTGTTACACGCAAGAAGAAACAAATAAAAATATTAATTCTATAGAATAATTTTCATTTCAAGAAGTAAAAATTTAAAAGTGTTACGTATTTGATAAATTACGTGCTCTATTATAGAGATTAGACAGGCAGACATCAAGGTTTTTAAAGTTAAACTAACGGTCGGCTAATACCAGATATATCACATTCTCTATATACGTATAAATTGTTAACAAAAAAGATCTATCAGATTTTTAAAATGCATCATGAGATTATATAGGAAAAAACTTGCCTTGGTTACGTTGTGGAGTTCAAAACCCTCATTACCATTGTGAAGTAATGCAACAAATAATATTACCAACTCCATTTCTTATTGAGCTTATGCATATAGTATAATAATAACCAAGATAACATTCACAATGTTGGTACATTAAAATACAAAAGTATATGCAGAAGTTAACAATATAAACATATAAAGCAGTGCAATTTACGGTACCACTGCTAGTATATTGCAATCAGATAGATGATACTTTCCTTTTTTTTTTGAAAAAAATTTAAATTAATAAGATACATAGTAGGTATTGTACATATTACACCGTTTAACTTCAATATATTACATTATAGTACCTACATATAATAATTGTACTATAAATTAAAATCTGAGATATAATACCGAAATTGAAGAACTGAAAATCCAACGTTAAAAAGTCAAATATTTTAGTCACTGCAACATTTATGTATTTTATGAATTTAAAAACTGCAAACTGATTAGCATACAAATGACACTCTTATAAAAATTCAAATTAATTAACGGCTTAAAAACGTATAACAGCATTCTCTGTTTTGTTTAAAAATTTAATTAGTATACATGGGCATGAATTTCACTTTTAATGAAGTTCATAACCTCACGAGTATTCTATGATTATGTCGCAGGAGTGATTTTAATATAGCATCGGAAAACATCATTTATTGTAACAGTAATCTGTGCACTTTTAAAATTCCGTTTTTCCCCAACGCCATTTTGAAATGGTTACGTGGTTTAGAATGTTTTTGCAATAATTTATTAGAGAGTTACAACAGTGCAGAATGGATTTCTAAAAATGGTATTTATGAGATCGTAATACAACTTTTAATTTGTTGAATTAGGCCTTTATGTGTCAAACAACATATTTTAAGCTCTTAGAATTGTAATTTACTATGTCTATTATTGATATTGTATAAAAAACTTTTATGATCAACTCGATCATGTTTAATGCTCACCTATAAAAGTTATATATATCAAATGCAATGGAAATAAATAATAAATATTTCTTGTCTAGTCGATTTAAAAATGCCGAAGATAATCTGCACTATTCTAAATATTTTTAAATTAAATTACCTACAATATTTAACATAAAATCCAAAATTTTATACTCGAAAATGTGAAATACCCTACTAGGTTTCTTTGACAGAAGATATATGTCAACAACTGTCTACTTAGCATATCGTCATGGCATCATCGAGCCATTTGTGGTTATAGCACCCAATAAATATTACTCTTAAAAAGACTAAGAAGACTTGAAAGCCTTTATAACATTTCTAGTCGTACCTGCTACTCGACAGGTGTTTTATGTAAATAAATAAATATTCCATTTCAGTACGTCTACCTTCAATTATTTCTACTTAACAGTTGTATAACTTTAATTTTTATGTTTAAGGTAGTCTTCAATGGACATTTAAATATTTTGGATATCAGATAGAAATCAACAAGAAATATTTTATCTGACTCTTTTAAAAACCATACCTACTTGCTTTGTATATAATTAATTACTTTTATATTTGCATGTAATTGATGTTCATTATAATTCATATTCGGCGGTATTGCTTTTATGATTTTTTCATTTCGGTTAATTAAATCGAAAAAAGATAATTGTAATCTCAAATATTGATAAACCTAACAATTATCTTACAGTTATTGCAATTAGGTGACTTTTTGCTGAACACAAAAATGCTTAAGTAATGTTTGAAAAAAGGAGACAAGTAAGGCGATGACTGAATAGCTAAGCAGTTAGCGTGTTAGCCTCTCCTGCTAAGATGTACAAGTTCGATTCCCGTGACGCACCATAGCAGGAATTTTCACTCACAAAATGGCAACATTGTTGTGAAGAGTTTAATTTTTGAAAAATAAATTTTTAATGGCGGTATTATACCATTAACGAAATTTTTAATAATATTACATTGTAATATTTGCTAGCAGCTATGAAGTTGACTTTGCATACAGCTGGATATACATTTATATACAGACGACCTACCAACATTGTAAAAATTATAATTTCATAACAAAAATCATCAATCAAATTAATTGCCTAGGGATAAAGTAAATACCGGAAACTGTAATAACAAGTTGGATGTGTAAAATTTAAATTGCTCTTTATGGCAGAATATCAACATTTTGAATAATATATTACAATATAATTGGAATATTGTGTAGAAATAGCAAATATTATTAATGACATGTCTTTTTGAGAAGAAATATAATAATTAAATTGCAATGCTCGGCTAAAAATTTAAAGACGATATCAGGTAATTGGACAATTTAATTTTAAATAATGCACAGTTTTCTTTATACAGCGATCTGTCATCAGTAATCGCTACAAAGCTTATACTAGAAAAAATAAAAATATGCATGAGTGATCACAATTTTGTACAAAATCAAAATATTCAGGTAATCAATCAACCAAACAACAGCATTTCACTTGTCAAGGAGAAACTCTAATCAAGACCTAGTGTCGTTGGCATCTGTAGGAAATATCGAGAAGTCGTGCTTTACTAATTTGAATCGAGTTCCGGATTACAGCAAAAACGATAACCGCAAATCAAGCCAAGAAAATTTTACGCTATGACAAGTTTATTTTGTACATAGTACCAGAGTTTACATATGTATGTATATTATGACACTAATATCACACTTCGAACCCACTTTAATGATTCGTTATCCAATAGTAGTGATTGTAGGTAATTATATAAACAAGCCAATCAATCGCGTGATCCCCTGAATCACTCAATTCAATCTGAAAATCATCGTTGCGAGAAATTGCATTTAAGTAGTAGGCACTATTTAAAAATAATAATTAAAAAAATATGGTTTGGTAAATGGATTCAATAAGTTGTCCATAAATAAACTGCAGGGGTCGCTGATTGGAACCCCTTTGAGTGAGTTATAGTCTCAAATATGGCAAACAATAAAGCAAATAAACACATTATAAGTGCTGTACATTAACTAAAAATAATTGTGATATAATGGGCCATAAAAAGTAAATAAAGCTTTAATGGGATACTACAAGGTAAGTAAGTATACGTTACCTCACTGCTAGGTAATTCCAAATTTAAGTCAATGAAAGTCGGTACTCACCTAAAAACAAAAATATAGATTAAAATTTGTCCTGAAATCAAATACAATGTACATCATTTTCATTGGTTAATGCAAAAATAAAGTATCGAGAAAGTGCAGGAAAAAAGCAGAAGTTAATAAACACGTCCATTAAGATAAAATCTGTTGTTTTTATTTTAGATAAACAAATTATGCAGAAAAAGATGGGTGTCGCGATTATTATAGGAATAGCATCAGATTTTACAATAACTCAGAAAACTAAAATAATTTCTTGTGTATCCGTTGAGAATATCAAGATCTGATCTGGTTTTCTTCTTATAAAACCTAATTTTAGCCCGAAGATAGTTTTTAAAAAATTATCATAGCTACACATTACTTATGTATATGCATATTCTACCAAGAAGCAAATTAACATAAGAACGCACCGCCCGAGGCTAGTAGACTGACTATATAAGAGTATATAAAAGTTGATTATGGAAACAAAGAAAACATCAATATATCTGCGCTATTTCAGAAGAAAATGCCTTCGATACACCTAAGCTCAGAGAGAGATAAATCCAATAACCTGAAAGTGTGGGCAACCACCGGGTTTTATACTAATCGGTGCCACAATTCAATGCTTTACATACACAAATCTATCTTCTTTTATTGTGCGGGTTAATGCAGAGCGACACGTCTTTTGTGGTTGCGCATCGAAATGAAAAAATATCCAATAGAAGCCGCCTTTTGCCGAGATTACCATAACAATCATGTAAACACGCGTGAGCACTTTTATATCAACTCAAAGTAGTGTCCATATTCCATATTGCCAATGGGTAAAAATATTCTAATTACTTTTACAAAGTAATAATCAACCGAATTGAAAAATGAAATTGCGTCGGTCGAAAGAAAACTACTATACAATTTTTGTAGCCAATCTTCATTATATCAAAAGTTAGCTGCACACGAAGAAATACCTAACGTTTCACAATCATTAAATTAATAATAATGATGTATGTATTTGGCAAACAAACATATTAGAACGGTTTTCGATAAATAAATAATCAATTAAATTAAGAAGTAAATATAAACATTTGCTTAATTAAGTGCTGACTAGGCTTTTATAAAGAATTTATATTTATTTTGCGAGTCAAATAAATTCCTAAATTTTATTTCCATAGAATAACAAAATCGTACAATACCAAAGCTGAATAACTAATCAGAGCCTTTGTTAAGTGCTTTGCAAAATATAAATGAATATAACAATAATGGCAAATACTTTATGGAACCAGTTTAAATTATCAATACCGTAACAAATTATGGGATAGTAAAAAATAATTTTACGATCCCTTAAGATTGTTTAATAAAGCATTTTAACTATCAAGTCCAATCTAGCTATTCACCTTCAAAAGTACACCATTGAATGTAACGTCAGATTGTCAGAATAATAACACCTAAGTGTCGGCCGTGGTCAACTGTTATCCATTAGATCTGAAAGTGTTACCGATGGTAGTGGAGACCAATTCTTTGATGGTTGGTTTCAGATGCCAGCAAGGTACAATTATATGCTATTAAGTACGGCGCTTCTGCCGCTTTGTGTGGCCTCACCGACAAATCTAATATCAATTTGATTTCCATATGTTAGATAATCAAATTATACATTCCATAAACTAAGGCATACCTTCTCGTAATGAAGACGAACTCACTGTTATTAAAGAAAGAATGCATAAAAGAATTCCGCCTACAAATCGATTTACAGCAGCATTGTTTTAAGACGGGTCGAGAAGCTTTTCTCAAATGTAGAATTTGAAATTAGAAAATTATCATGATAAAGCGTTCTTCATCAACCACTTTATTTTGCAATCAAAATTTTATTTTAAAAGAGAAAAACCTGAAAGTTTTATAAATGCAGTAAGCAGTACGTCCTTGTGCTAGCCAAAGTAAAAAAATTCTTAGTGCACTTAATAATTTATAATTTTCTTGTTATTCAGGTAAATTATTGTTATTATTGTTAATAAATACAGATTTCTCATGAAAAATGTATAACTATAATATAAAGTGGAGGCGATGAGATAAGAATGTAACAAAAAAAAACTTGCTGTTATTTTCTACTTCGTGTAACTTTTCTCTTGCATTAATGGCAGTAAAACCTATAACGCATCTGAATAATGCGCAACATTTTAATAGGAACTATATAAGACAAAAACAAATTTTATCTTGAGAAGTTAAAAGATTATCGAAATAGAATAAAACATAATTATAACGTCGACAGTTGGAGACTTTCGCTGTAACAATGAATATTATTATTGTTGCAATTTCAATTTCTTCCTTAACTATCTCATCTGCCAATGACTTCACAGTTCCAGGTAAATTAAAAACATTTTCTTTCTTGCTTCCATTTAAAGCTTTTAGATTACTATTGGAGAGATTACTTCGGAGATATACCAGGTGATGCACTTGAAGGTGGAATGGACGAAGGAGGAAATCCTACCTATATTGGGCAGGTTTATATAAAAAGCTAAGAACTATTGCCTGCTACAATATATCCACAATTTAAATATGCTAATACAACAGCTTATGGTAGAGAATTGACAACCGATAAAAATATTAAGGTATATTATATTGATAAACTACTCTTTAAAATTTATTAAATATTTTAAATCGTTAATCTCTTTTTATAAGAAATCGAACCAACGCTTTTAATCTACGAGTAAACAAATTAATATTTTTGACATTTTTAAAATTAATTAAGTAATGCATATTTATATCTAAACACAATGAAACCAATTTTTTTTTTAATGGTAAACAGCTTTTGCTTTTGTTCAAAGAAAGTTCAGTCACTCCAATAATAAGTGAAGCATTCCAATGCTACTAATTCCAACGTCTCATTGATCCATGTCATGATCGACCGATTTATTAATTGTAATAAATTCTTCAAGAATACTTAGCAAACTACTTACATTTTTAGATACTCTGTTCAAATCGGCAAGAGAAATTTTCCTGGATACGGACGAAACAGGAAGAGACACATCTCATAACTCACTGTCAACTAATAGTTGGAGGAACTGAAATAGATCACAGCTTAAATATCGGACGTGTTAACCACAACGGACGTCTCATTATTGGAAAAATATTTCGTTATCCTCTAGAAAATGGTGGTTTAGCCATTCCATACAATGGGAAACCAATTGTGTTCACTTCATATGACATACTGGCGTACAATTGTTTGAAACTGACGGAAAATTGTACTTGCACAATTACTAATTAACGTGCAATTAAGATTGAATTTCCAAGTAAATAAAAGAAACAAAAACCTGTGATTATAGCAAACCATAACAAATTATATGCTTGACCAAGAATGAAATTAATTTCTTGCAAGAATGTTTATTATGAAAATGCTACCTATGCGACCATGTAAATAATAAATAAAGTAAGTTACATTTTGTTTCTACGAAGCAGGATATGACACCAATTATACATAAGTTCCTTTACAAATTCTTTAATAACAAACTATTCGTTATAACGGATTTAGAACAAATAATCGGGCATTGAAGCCAATTGTCGATGACGATTTCGATATAAATATACTGTTTTATACATTTACCTCATGTGAATACCCTAAGTAAGGATTAGAAACAAATTTATTTCAAGATTTAATTATTATTTATTAAACAATTAGCAGGCACTAAAGGACCACTAGAAGTGTTATGGCTAGAAAATAAATCAAATCAAGATCTTATTTGTTTGCGAAAAGAATGTTAAATGTACCTGAAGAAATCAACTACGACTTTAAAAAATAATTAATTGACACTAAATTTATAGTTAAAAAACTGCCTCATAACGTCAAGTGCTACCTTCCCATGTTTACATTAATCAGCAATTTAAATCGTTAGAATTAATGATCAATTTTAAATCACCGGTAGTTCTTTTAATTGGTTTATTTGTTAAGTAAACAGTTCGATCACAATATACGATAAAAAAATTGAATGTTTAAAGCTAAACTTAACTCGTTAGCTCTTAATGATTAACGCTTTTTTTGTAGCTAATGTAGCAGATTATAAAATACATCCAACATTGATGAGTAAGTGAAGGATCAGTAGAGAAAGTTTTAATTATACTTAGGTATGAGTGACAGGGTCGTCTATCCATTAAAATTCTATTGCAAAATTCAGCCATTAATTTTTAATTAAGATGAAGCAAGCCTGAAAATTAAAGAATTGAAAGAAAGTATGATGAATTCGCAGCAGAAATGCTTATGATTATTTAATGTATACATTTTGCCAAATTGGAGATTTATAGAAATTTTCTTTTGTTAATTCAACAACGTCTGGTTTATTTCTGAAACAATTTTAAAAAACCGCACGTAATAATTTTAATTTTGATATAACTAATAGAACATGAACTTTTAAATGAAACAAATTAATAATGTTACATTATATTAATAAAAATTCGATTTAATAATCAAGAATTTCCATTTTACCAATGGAAACACTGTAATTAAGTTAAATATAATCAGATATTTTATGGTAAATACTCGAGCACCTCAGGAGATAAGTAAATTAATTATACATTTTTAAAATCAAGTTAATAATTTAGAAAATGCAAGTTTTTTCAAATTTATTGTCGAAGGATTTATATGCACTTATTAAAAAGGATAAGATATTAAATATTGGAAGCACCAATTCCAATTTGCTTCGATATGAAGAATTAAAACCTGTAGCGAACCCTTTAAATAACAAGAAAAAGTTGAATATTATAACGACATCGTTATAGCAATTTAATAACACTTAAATTCAACATGTAAAGTTTGCAACTTTGTATATGAAATGAAAATAACCCAGTTTAATTACAAGAAATCTGACTAAAATTTGAACTTTAGAACACATAAATTATATATCATGCATTCGCTTAATGTTATAAAATGTAACATGGATGTGATTGCAGACTTGACTTAAAATTTGTGGCTGAAGTTAAATCGATTTAAGCTTATATCTTTCAGGCGAACCCCCCACATTTTATTGACTTTAAGCTCTTCAGATTTATTCCTGTATTCATTACTCAGTAATTGAGCTTTGACATGATATTATTTAACATTTACCGAAAATGTTATTTAAACAAAATAAATAGCCATAATTACCGAAAGAATATGATTAAAGAGGCCCATGATGTATTTCCAATCAGTTAAAAATTCAATTAACTTTCCAAAATCAATTGACGCTGTGCCAACAAGTATTAATCAAGATTGTAAGTAAATCATATGTAAAGTAGTCAACTGATAAATATTCAAAGAAGAACAAATTACCCGTACCATCATTACTTTTGCATTTAAATATTAAATTTTGCTTCTTACTTTCTAAAATCATGTTAATGCAATATGTTAACGAGAAGGTGCAAAATAAATCAATATTTATACGCTGATAATACTTGAATTGACTTTTACACGTGTCTGTTTGTTTAAGAGGCAAGAAATTGTTAATTAATCTTACGGGAGTTGAAGTACTAATTATATCGGTATAAATTAAAGAAATACTTTTAAATAGTAAATTCAAAAACTGATAAATATCTAAATAGCACGGCACAGCGTGGAAGCAAAAAATTGTGGAAAGCATCACTGAAAATATTAATTATATTAAACATATAAATATCGATATTATTAATGCCTGAGCCTAACACATTAAAGAGACAACACGTAAAAACTAAAAAGATGTTTTTAATGAATTATTACAACTGTTTAGAATTTATGAATTTTAAGGTAACACTGTCTGCTATACTGCTTAATATTTCAAATAGTTTTAGCCAACTAGTTTCACTTTTGATTTAAAAAAATCTACGTTATTTTTATTTGGTTTCGTTTCATTTTTAAAATTTTTTATTGAACGTAACATTAATTTTCGAAACGCCAAAAACCGCCTGATGTTAATGGTATTCAACTATAGTTATAATATTTAACTTTTTTTTACTTAATATTTGGTGTTGTTTCACTTTCGGTATTAAAATCACTTAAATAAGTAAGCATGGGAATTGTTCATTTATCTATTAGAGAAATCATGAAATTTTATTACTTAAACGTCACGCTATTTTATCGTTTCTCTTACCTTTTAAACATTAACTTATCTCTGTTACTAATCTACTTTGTCCACTTTGACGGAATACTAAATATTGTACTATATGTACCCTTGGTACATGTTGTATAGTATAAGTTGCAATTTTGCAGTTGCACATAATACCAACTTGAATACAAGGTACTTCATCAAATTGTCGATTCTAACTTTAGACGTAGCAATATTACAATAAGAAAAGTTGTGTACAAAAAGCGAGTAACTTAAAATATGACCTATACGCTTTGTAAATAATTTGATCATAGATCTAACATTCCTATAAATATAAATACAAGTAACTCGAGACAAGAACGCTACAAGCAGGTATTGCAGCATAGCTAACAGTCCTTCGACATTAGGTACCTATAAGTATTAATATTTTAAATTTTCATTCCCATCACAATCTTCAAACTACGAAAAATAATAATTAAAAAAAAGAATTGTTTCCTGTATCTTTTTTGTTTCGAGCAATCAAAAAAAGCAATTTAATGTAAAGATAATGATTTTTCAAATAAAAGATCAAAATTTATTAATATGATAGAGAATACTGTAAAGTAATTTACCCATTACTTTGTAAGATATAAATGTGTTACTTAAAAAAATTTGACATGCTTGACTGCAAGAGTGTGACATTTCCCACGACAAGAAGCACGAATGAAGTTCTATGAAAACATGGAGACATGGTCGGCATTGCAAACTCCATTAAGAGATTTGGTTTACCACATATTTTAGTGAAATATTAAATAATATATCCCTTGCAAGCAGAATATAAAATTAAACTGAACATAGAATGGTACCTAACCGTTTCTAATTCAACGTTTAGGTAATAAACAGGGCATTACTAAAAATATATCTGGGTGGTCTAGAGATGATGTTACGACTAATGAGGAGAAGCTTACTGTGAGAATTTAACTAATGACAGATGCTTTCATTGATAAGAAGTTAAAATAATTCAATAATTATCTACACAATTAATATGGGCAATATACTCGAACTGATGACTTTAATTGGAAAAATTTTTAATTTAAATGCAATGGATTTGCATTTTTTGCAGTTGGCGCCGTCGCGAAATTTTGTGGATCCGGCGGGTAATCCTACGCACCAATTGACGATATATTTAAAAAATATATCTTATGATGGCATTACACTTATACTTAAAATAAATCAAAATTACATATTACAATTAGTCTTCGGTGTATCCTTAAGATATCACGACAATGCGTAATATAAATGTTCAGGTCTATTGTTAGAAGAAGGAGGTCCGATAATTACAATCCGAGACACAAAAAGTACATTTGCACCGAATAAAACATTAAAGTTTTTCATTTCATTTCTGACTTAATGAAAAACTTTAATTAATTTGTATTAAGACAACGCCACCACGGTACAATTTCAATCTCCAGTGTGTTTTTGAGTAAAAAGTGTATTATCTTCAAAAATTTAATTATTCTAATGATGCTGAGACGTGCTGTGCGTTTATAGCCATGTTTTTAGCGAGTGTGGCATCACCATAATGTAAATGGCCAATAAAATGGTAATTATAATTTTGCGATTTCACATAGAATTTAAAATTGACTTTGGTAACATGCATATTTTACTCGACTACTACTTTATAAAATACTATCCTCATTCATTATAAAAACTTAAATATTACTATACTTGCTGGATAAATAATGAATTATTGATTAAGCAAAAAGTACTTTACTATCAGCCACGGGCGATAATAAAGTAACAGAAATAATTAAAGCATTTTAATTACTTCAAAGTTTTTTTTTCAGGAATATACATTATTTGTTTACGATCATTAATTTGAATTATCTTGCCATCCGACAGATTTTAATTTGACATATGCAACTCGGATTGGTTGAATAAAAAACTAGCTACCGAAATTTTTTACATAAGTTTATAATTTATGTTTCACTGTCTGTTTTACTTGTTTAGTTCAAAACAATTTTTAAGATAGAAACATCAAAATTACGTATACAACATAATAATATAAAGTGGTGTTTTTCTCTTTGTTGAACAACTTTTGTAACTCATAAAAATAATAGTTGCACTGTGCAACATATTAATAACAATTATATGAACAATCACTACCTAATTGTTACAATAACAATTAATAACAAATAAGAATAAATTTGTTTTTTAATGTCAATAACCACTTTCTCTTACAGAACCGAGGTTTACTTCCTCTGCAGGAAGATTGTATGGACATAAAAATGTATGTAGCATTCATAATTTAATTTTTCAATAAAAAAAAAATCAAAATAAAAACTGAAATAAAGTTTTGGACAAAATCGGAAATATAATAATCGAGGTTTTCAAGTACAAGTAAAGAAATGTAAATAAACTTGCAATATAAAGCTAATACTAAATAATTCAGTAACTCTATCGATAAAGATTTCTAAACAAAATTCAGCTATAATCTTATACAAAAGCTGCTGAAAAGCTTTTGTTTGTTGTGTATTATTTTATAAGTAAATGTCTAGTAAAAATTAAATTTAAAAGAGAAAATTACGTTTGCTTTTTAAAGTTTTATGTTGATCAATTACAAATTAATTGCTTTAGTGATTTCTATACCGTATCTTCCCATAAAAATAACTTTTCCAATTATAAGTAGTGAGCTTAGTATAATCATTAATTATGATTATTGGTGGAACAATATAGTTAATTTTATCATAGTTTCCCACAGTTTCTATAAAGACTATCGTGTCATTTGTTCTATAGTTTCACTTTTTAAAAGATAATAAGTGTTTATAAAGAATTTGACAGAATTATAATTTAAACGATTTTAGACCAATGAACAGGCACGAGCTTAACGTGGAATCCGAACCACGACAAAATTAATTTTATAAAAATTAAACATCAAATTTTGTTTTTGTGAACACCAGAAAAAAAACAATGGATCTGTTTAATTCCAAACATTTTACGTACATACAAGATTTTTGTATGCCAAAAATGTAAACAAGGTTCTTCTGTAATTATTACACAGGTAATATGAATACTTGAAGCTCTTATATATCCTCTTGGTAATTGTGAGAAAATATATGATAATTTTATGACTATCATCATTTGCATTCAATGCTTCCAAGTCGATTTCGTGCTTACATACTAAGATAGCTGTTAATATTAAGTTTACGTCCGAGACATGGAATTTTGTTAGACTACTCCTACAACTAATATTTGTTCATGTTACTGGAAGTGAATTTACTGGGTAATTTAAACTGAGACGGATAGTCAACATATTTAATTTACTTTCATTTTTAGTAGTTCGAGAATCATTAGTACCATTAAGCTTAACCTTTAAATGTTACAGATATTAGATTGCAGATTCCAGAAGCAAATTGCATTAAGTATTCGAACGACGTGTGATACAATTTAGGGTAATTAAATTTTCCATTTAAGGGAATATAAATAATAGCAGTCGTATTTCAAATTTTCATTCCCTACCAACCGACACTTCGTATGCGTTGGCTCCTTAGTAGCTGGCTTGATAAAATCAGCAGCATATCACGTTGCCTGTCGACTTCTTAAGATTTTATAACTTTATTAAACACGATATAACACTCCTTAAAATTATTTATTACACAAAATCGATTTGTTCGCTTTATTTAAATAAAGAGGCTGTAAGTTTTCGACCATGTAATCGAAAATTAATAAATATTTAAATCCTACGTTCAAAAATTCAGATATTTTTAAATGGCCGTATAAAAAAACCCCTTCGAAGTGACCAATAATTCCAGAATAACACCACAATGAATCTTCCTTAATGAATGTGATCAAAATTGATTCCGATGCAAACCTACTCATTAGATTTTCGTTACAGTAACTAAATAAATCGTGTAAGATTTTCTATTAATATTTATTGCCATTTTATTACACTTATAATAGATCATTTAAGAATTTTAAGTTTTATAATTAAAGATATAATTATTACATGTACGCCAAACATATACTTAATAGTAAACATTCCAATTCGCCTTGGATTGAAAAAATTTTCAGTTATAATTATTTTATTTTCATGCATGTCAAATATTCATTTATTTAATTGTAAATTCACATCTTATGGCAGCTATTAAATATGTAGTAAATTTTTAATACCTAACTTATCGTGATTAAAATATTTTGTAATGTGAAAGCTTTGTTCTATTACGTGCACCTATAATTTATATTTTATAACCGATAATTCAGTCAAATTTAAATAAACCAATTACTTTCAAAAAATTTATATTGAATAACACCCAAATACACGCAAGGTTGATATTGATAGATACTGGTATGTCGCTATACAATTTATCTTTGAACACTTTGTGACGTGAATAGAGGTTCGAAATGATTGTATTAACACGTCATATAAAATAATATAACACCATTAGACTTGTCGACATAAACATATTTGCATTTACATTTAAAGAAAATAAAACATCATTAAAATTATTGAGGATTTATACCGTAATTTTACATACTCATTAGGCTTTGTATGTAATTCTACAATTACTTTCTAACGAAAAGTTTAGAACAATGTACCGCTAATTCCTATTAGCAGAATTATAATATGTATTTTGAATGACAATTTTAAAAAAATACTGCAGTTAGCTTCAGTCGGGCTTGATAAATTATAGAAAATTGTTTGAAGCACCAGAGGAATTAAAGAAACATTATAAAACCAAATATATACCTATATTTTTTAAACTTATATTTTATTATACTATACGTTCATCGTTGAACGAGACTGCGAAATTTGTATCTGGACGTTTGATAAAAAGATTGATGGAGAGTATATTCAATCACGTAGACGGTAATGTCAATCTGGTCGGTCAAGCTTGAAGAATAGAAGATGAATATAATGGCAAAATGTAGTTCGAATGCCTTCACATGCAAATGAAGTAAAATGAAGGGTAATTCTTGTTTCTTTTTTAAGAAATACTATGTTACACTATAATTCAATTCTTTCATACAAGGTTACAATTTAAAAGCTTTTTAAAACGAGTTAAGCAGTAATTCAGGATGACAGTTATTTGCAATATATAACAATAATAATAAAAGATTATTTAAGATAAAAATCAAAAATAACTGTTAATTAGATTTAAATAAAAGGTTGAACCTACCGACAATATATTTAAAATCATGAATGGTGTCGTAATTTTCGAATTTAACATTTTTGCACCAAATTGTCATGAATTACATGAAATAAATTAATGGAGGATTAACACCTGATTATATGTCTCGCCGATGATTGAACATGGTTATCGAATTTAATTGCTTCCTTTAAACGGAAGATATTTTAATAAAGATAAGAAGAAGATAAAATAAAAAAGAGCATATTTGACTACATTCTTCTCTAGGAATTATTGATGAAATGGAAAACCTTTAAATTTCAAATAACGAGACTTAGCAATTTGTTAACTTCTGAAGCCAAAATAAAATGTTGCAACCGTTTTCAAACTGCAGTCTAACCAGTGTAATACAACATTCATAAGCTTTTTAGAATTCTAGTTAGTAGTTTGCATAAAAACTTTGGAGGTCAATGTTCCTAAGAAACAGTCAAAATAAGTTCGACATAGCGAAAGATGTAATTTGGAATTATTCTGCACCGCCAGTGACTAATACAAATTCTTTAGCATTTAAGGACCACTAAATTGCCAACTTTGGTCTGGTCTTTTGAAAGGTTTACAAATTTAAAACTTAAATTGCCTTAAAGAGTTTAGCATTTCCAAAATGGCACAAAATGTTTATCCAATATAAAGTAACTAGACTAAAATTATGGCTTCGCCAGGAGTAAGAATTATTAATCTTGGTCACGGTACTTGAATTATCAAATACGACGAGATACAATTAAACGATTAAATATTAAATTTAAATACCGTTGTCAGAAAAATATCGATAATGCAATTCCATGAACGAATAACAAAGGCAGTTTTATTGTACGACCATTATTAAACAGCAACTAATTATTACTAAATGAAAAAAAGTGATTCGGAAAGTTTGGACCACTTAAATTAATCAAAAACTACTACTAGCAATGATTAAGCAAAATCTTTGTCTCGAAAAACAATATTAAAATAAATAACTTAATGTGACCTACTACCTAATTCAGTTCGAAGCAACAATTTAGAGTTAAGAGAAAAACTTTTGCTTTACAATCACACGAAACCATAATAATTTTATAGGATGAAAATTTATATTATATTTTATTAAAAAGGTACTTTGTTCTTAAGTAGATACTATATAAAAATTAATTTTTATTTATGTAATAGGTATTCATTAAATTACACCCACAAGTCTACACCTTGAAATATATTCAGCAACACTTAAAAATAAAAATTTGACTGATTTGGGTAAGCCTTTTTTATAACAACTATTATATTGTATACCTGGTATTATATAATACTAGTATACATATAACCAAGTATAAAACTATACAATGTAATATAATATATCAATCACAAATTTTAAAATTTTATTTATTTTCTATAATATTATAATATAATATTATGAATATATAATTTATTTATCATATATTGATATAATATATATATCTACTACCAAGTTTTTAATCTTACGGTTAAATGGATGATTGAAATCTCTATTTCAGTTTTACTAATATTAATTGTAAGTCAGTCTTTTACAATAAATGTATATAATTTATTATTTAAAACTGTTTCATTGTTTCATTAAAAGTATCATAGTAACACTGGAATTAGTTTCAGCAAATAAATTACCAAATTAATGTCTAAAACAGCTTTTGGTTAATAAAAGCCTAAGCATTTTAAATTAAATAAGAAAATTGTTAATGATAGAATTATCTCATAAAAATGAAGAAACATATAATTAAATGCTTTTATCTAATAATATGAAATAAAAAAATCAGTCTATAAATTTTTAAATTAAAAATAAAATTAAATTATCATATTAAAAATTCAAACACTTAAAAATATTCAAACCTACGCATATAACACTTAAGTATATCCATAATTTTGAATAACAAATTTCATATAATGACGATGTCATTTCTTACAAATAATTTTAAGACACATCCTACAGTGATACGTGAAAATATTTTCGTTCGCCAATATTAACAGCTTTAATGAAGTTCATAAATTATATAAATTTATTATTTATATCTTAACTTGAGTACTCAACAGAATGACATGTTAACCATCAACTTTTCAATAAGTAACAAGCGTTTGCAAAAAATTTAGCCAGAGACTAAACAAAGCATGGGTACTACATAAATCAAAATGCTTCGAAGGTGACCCCCCTAACCTTAGGATGTATTTTCTTTAAAATAAAGAGGATATAACTTATAGGCATTCAAATATACGAGAAACACATTAACAAAATGAATTGATGTAAACTTCCTACACCTTCCATGTTTTGAGGTATAAAAGGAGTATTAAGACACACATAATATCTCAACGATTACATCTTAATTTACAGTAAATTATAGCAAACTAGAGATTAATTTTAAATTGGATATAATTTATCAAGAAGATTTTAGTATAAGAATTGGATTTTTCTTTTGAGGGATTCATAAAATGCGTTATCGATTTCCTTTTCCGTTACTTTACAATTAAAGAAACTATCATAATATGTATGAATAGGATTTGAGTGTAAGGTAAAAAAATACGGAATCTTGGAATGAGCGTAATTTAGTCCTCATGTGATTGATGAAAGCCCATTTAGATATTTAAGATGCAGTTTTACATTATGTGGTTGAAATAAGTAGTCTATGCCTTATAAATAACCAACTTGTAAGATATCAGGAAGTTGAATCGATCCATCTAAATGTAAAAACCTCTTACAGTTTATAATAAATGCAATTTGAACGTGCTTATAATATTAGTAATATATCTCGGGATTTTAAATAATTGAAATCAGAAATATTATGTTGATGGCTGTGATGACTTAAAAACGCATGCATGTAATTAAAAATCTGAAAACGTGCATTAACTAGAAGAAAAACTACTGAACCTGTATGAGATTGTTACCATTACAAACAACAGGAAAACATATGACTGCATTTATGATGGAAAAGCTCGTAATTAGCGAAGAGCAACAACCTCGGCTCAGTTTTTAGTATAAAATGTACCTTCTGAACTTACTATTGAATTTGTATAATGTTTTAAATTTGCTTGCCACTCCCCAATCATTTATAATCAACTAATAATGAAGTTTCTAGCGCAACATCGAGATTCCTTTTTTTCTATTTTTTTTTTAATATAAAGCACATTTCAATGCGAACAAGATTATGATAGCATGACGGAAATAAGGAGAAATTTTATTCTATAATTTGAACTTGCGAAACTTCGCTTTCTGAATACTGAGATCTAAAGTGCATTATATTGGAATCCTAGAATAGAGAGGAAATTTTCTACGTGTCTAAACTAAAATGTTGAAATATAAAAACAAATTAGACGAGTATAAGCTGTAGATAGATACAAGGAAGAAATTAATAACAAAAATGTTATGTATTAATTATACTGCGAATGTATTGCACTAATAGACGAAACGTGTAAAAAGTTCTTTCAATGTTTGCTTCATTTTATCTGCAGGTGGTCTTAGATTTTTCTAATCCTTATACTTACAAGGCTTACGGGCGATAACACCTGTCAATAAAACCACCATAGAATTAATATATCGTAGATAGATAAAGTAAAAAGAAACCTGAGTTATAATAATGAGACCACATTTATCGACATACGCTGTACGCAGTTGAAACAATGTAAAGTAAATAGAAAACTGTGCAAGGCGAATATAAAAATGTTTACATACAAAACAGACATCTTCGCCATCAAATTAGTAATGAAATCATGACAAATAAAGAAATAAGTAAAGCATTCCATAAGAAAGACAGCCTACCCAGCAGGTGCAATCGTTTATCTAAACAGTGAATAAATAAAAAGAAATTCACGTTTCAGTATTATGTATTTTGTTATAACTACATGTTCTCCATCATTTCCATATGATTAACATTTTACAACATACATATTTTTGAACCTAATATATTTACTTCGAAAGTATCGTGTTTAAATATATTCTCGCAAAAAAGAAAACGAAAACTTGAGTTTTTTCAGTTTAGAAGCATTTAAGTAAAAATGCGATAATAGTAATATATATTATGAATAAGAAAAAGTATAATATATTGGTTTAACTTACAGCTAGACGAAAGCATGGTAATGTTGGTTATTTTTCAAATCTAGAAAGTTGTTAATGCCAAGTGGTTTTGTATATTCACACTTGCAGATAGTTTTACGCAGTACACGGACAGATCAATTAAAATTGTAATCAATAAATATTTATACTGAAAATTATAGAAGTTAATCACTTTTACGAATATCGCAAAAAAGCTAATAGATTAGCTTATTGTATTATGTATGTATATACCATTTTGTTTAAAAGTATTAATCATTAATACAAATGTTAAGTCGAGTCATTATTTATAACTTATGAATATATGATTGGCACAAAAACATTAACTGTACTGTACAATAAGGTAAACAAAAAATATAAAATATTTTCGTGCAGAATATTTCAATGTTTAGGTTCGCATCTCGAGACATTACTCCTTAGGTGGGAAAAAATTTAAGAAAAAATGTAACTTACTGCTCATTAATTCCGTTTGACCACTCCAAACCGTTACAACCCTCGGAAGTATCACTATTGTTTAAAGAATGATGAGAACACAATGGCGTAACATTATTTATTTCACTGGTGTCGTTTTCATTCACACACTGTTCGTCGTTTGTTGGTGTTTGATCCAAATTTGTGTGAACGTCGGTATTTTCGTAATTTCGATCGAATGGGTTTCGCATTGCTCTCTTACCGATTGGAATATTTTCGTATTTGTTACTATCTAAAGCAGCGGCTCTTTGTTTGGCATAGAGTTGTCGATAGTATTTTTCTTGATCGCCATACATCCAACATACTTTCCACCATTGTTTGCACATAAGAACATTAGCCGCAGAACTAGTATTTTCACGCTTAATTACGTTGTGCGACATTTTGCACTGTTGTGGTTAATCAGTAGCACTTTCTTTTATAATTTGGAACAAACCTAACAATAAAGAAAACACGTTAAATAAAAGAACGATTTAAATAAAATATTCGATTGATTATTTAATCACGCAGTCGGCAACAGGTGCTTTAAACGTTCTTAACAGTGGCCGTAAAACTGTCAACCGTTATTTATATTTAGCATATAAGAATGTAATAGGTGAACTTTGTTAACCTGCAAAAATTAATAAAATATTTGTTTTTCCATTATTATTAAAACAACTTCGCATTCGAACATAAATCATGCATTTATATTTTATACGTAAGTACGAAGGAAGTAAAAAGTAATAGTACTCGAGTGTTTTTTAGTAATAATTATTATTAAAAGTTCGAACATCAAAGCTTTTTATTTTATAAATTATTTATTGCCATAGTTGCTGTTTTCTTAAGTTCGTGTAAAATTTATAAGCTTCCATGTGAATGAGGACGTGATCTGGGTTTACAAACTAAATTTGCATAAAAAATAAAATTTAAATAAGATAAAAGTAACATCATCATTAATCCGAAAAAGACGAATATTATCAGTGTTATCACTTTTAATAGTTACGAAGCAAAGTTAAAATTATTTAATCGTTGACTGTTCGTCGTGATTTTTATCTTCTCATTTCTTATCACGAACATGAGTGTTTTTCTGCTGTCAATTTTATTTTCTCTTACAATATTTATTGGTATTTATAGTAAATATTTTAATTAATTATTGTTAAAACTGAAATAGTACTCCCACCATAATAATAAACCTATGTATTATCAAGAGGAATACAATAAATTTGTATAGACAGTGTTTTTTTTTCTTAATTACATCTAAAATTGCCTAGGTAATTGTTTCTTGCTTCATCTACTAACAACTTTAATTAATGCTGAATTGTTTAATTGATCATTATTGCCAACACAATTGAATTTAATTAAAAGATATCTATTTACAATTTTACTGGTTCAGTTTGATACACCTATCAGAGTAACCAGAATACCATTAACTCACTGTTTCTTTTCTTTCATCAAATAGACACTGCCATCATTGCCTATAATTATCAAGAAATCGTAAATATTACATATGCAAATATTTAGATGAATATAAATATTCCAAATTATGCAAAATGCAAATGTTTTTAGATGTAAATACATTTATACAACCTGACATGACTATTAACCCGTTAATGAAATGAAACATACACGATGTATTACAATAATGTATATTACACTATGCATTGCTATGTTGCTATTATGACAAAGAATCATAAATCAAATTACCTAAACCAAATTAAAATATTAACAAGCACCATTACAAATAAGTAAATTCAATAGCACTGTTTTAAGAAAAAAAGTAGTATACTATTATATTATATAAAAATAGCAAAAATGAATGTTACAATTACTATTACTCGTGGGCGTTCAGCCATATGGTACTTCAAATTAGAATGCAAAAGTGTATTAATAAAAGTAACGTTAGAAAGTTTTGATCTCTGTAGCTTGATTTATTGTACTAAATTACTGATTAATGATCAATGAACTTTAAAAATATTAAAGTTACTGAAGGTTGAAATTTTAAATTCTTGTTTATGGTGTAGGATATTTTCAAGGAGCCCTATATTTACCACTTATCGAAGTGAAATTTGCCTCTGGGGTGGATTTGTTCTACAGTCAAGACAGAAACTTTCCTATAGCGGTATCAACTAAAATGGCGAATTTCACCCCAGGTTTGCTTGCGGTATCTTTCCCATCGGAGGTTTATTGCTTTGATTTACAAACAATGTTCATATTTTTATTTAAAAAAAAAGATCCATAACTGTTCTTTAATATTGCTTAAATAAGTACTCTACAGTTAGATAATTAAAATACATTTGGTGAAACATTAACTTTTATTCTGAAGTGGTTTAATAAAATTTCTGCAGATGCATTATTCTGCATGATAATAAAACGTTTTTGTTAAAGTTAATTAAACATTAAATTGTTTTAAACTGCTTATTAAATTTAGGTACTTTAATATGGGTATAGGTACATAAAATGAGGAGAAGATCGTAAAAATCTGCAGCAGAACATACTGCATAGGTGTTTATTTTAATTACATTTTGGAAGTAATTAATACGTGAATGGGTTGTAAATGCAGTTTTTTGGAGGCAGGCAAACATTATTTTTATATTTGTTTGGCAAGCACAATGGAATTTAATCAGTCCCGTTCAAAAAAGAATTCTCTATACAACTTTCTTATGCCATACTAGACTTGGAAAGCCAAACGTCCCTGGAGATTTACGATGAAGTTAGAAAAACAAATAAGTACCGCTGTGAAAAACTACGATATATAAGTAAAGTTTAATAAAATGGACTTGTTGAGCTTGTCAATACAAATTCTAAAACAATTGCAGTGAGAGAATTTGTACTTAAACTGTAATAAGGCAATAAAAGTTATTTAGAAATTGATACAGATACGGATGCTGGTACAATAAATAAATCTCGATATGGACTATGCTTTGTAAGTTAGAAATTAGTTAGACAGTTCAGAAGCCTATGTTTGCAAACTGATTTGTGGTTTCTTGTCTTCTTTGACATACTTTCACTTTCAATTATCAAGATGAACACGAAATTTAAAAAGTACATTGTAATGAAGTTAATCCGTACCTTTCCATCCGAGAGCCAATAGTTATAAAGATTTCTGTAATAACAATTACCATTAGAATTTTAATTATCTTTATCAAAAAATAAGCCGGATCAATAAATTTATTAAAGTGCGTATGTAGGTAGCTCTAGGTTCAAACCAAATTAATTACTATTATGACTTACTAATAAGGAATAAAAGTATTAAAATTAAATTGCTCGTCCATAGTCAATAAAAAAATTAATAAAAGTAAAATAACGAAACCTATACAGAAGCCTCCATTCGATAAGTGCATAATTATCTCAAAATATTTTCTGAGAAATTTTTTACATGGCGTGTTTTTAAATCTGACTGGATTTTTTAAATTGCAGCGGAACCCTAAAATTAAATTAAAATTTGGTTGAACTCTACACCAGAAAAGCGATGAAGATGGTAGGTATACTACATCACAGTGTGCTACAAAAAATATTTTTTATCTTGGCTTCAGCTATAATTGAAATTGAACTGGCTCGAGCCGAAAAAGGTGCTATATAATATTCTTTTTAATAAAATATAAGAAATGTGTTGCAATATAACTTCCTATATTATTATATTATTTTAAATAAAAATTGCCCAATAGACAATGTTACAGTTACAATACCGCGCAAGTATTAACAAATTGACAGTTAAAAAATTCACAAATTCATTTTTGATTACTATTTTAGGTTCGGGTTTTAAGAATACTTTAACATTCTTTTCTTGTGAATCCTTGATGATTTCTACCACAGGAATGTTTTTTAGCTATACTACAAAATAATCTTATTTTGACAGAGAATAATGTTTTGGTTAAAAACCTCACCTTTACTGATAAAGATTGATAGAATGATTGTAAAATGTGAATCTAATCAAATTTCTAGGGATTTTAAAAATGTATTATGTTAAAAAAAACGAAGCAATAGATTGTAAAAGAGAACATAGAAACTTGGAATTTAGCATTCTCGTTTTATTTTTATACAACTGTATAATAAACATTAACTTTACAAAATATAGTGTTTCATCGACGATTAGATTGTAATTGTATAACATAAAGTCATAAAAATGAGATTAAACATAAAACGAAAAAGAGGTAATTAACAAGAATAAGATAATTGGTTGCAATAAAATAATATATAAAATTTGAGCTTTACAACAAATCCTATGTAATTTATGCACAATGAAGTATCCAACTTTTATAGCTCTTCCGGCTAGAAATAATCCGACCATGTTATAATGTGGCAAAGAAGAAAAAGTGTACCATGCAACTGACTTGTATTAGCAATAATGGTTAATTATTTATTTAAAAAATAAACAAACGGGTAATAAAATGAAAGATTCAAAAAATGTTGTTACAATAACGAGACAATTTCAATTGCACAATCTCAATTACTTAGTTGAACGACAAATGAATTGTAATTTATTCCACTTGTACGATATTTGTAATTCAACGACATTTTAGAAGACCAACAAGCGAACTTAGCAATGTCCTACCGTAGCAAATTATGATGTCAAAATGAGAATCACGGCGTTCGTTGGTAATGTGCCGTAAAACTGGTAGAATTGGATTATTTAATTCATCTCTTCTTGTAAATCGTACAACGTTTCAGTTTTTCCAAATGTTTAGAATTTTATAGTTTTCAGTTAAATTCCAGCAACATTGAATTTTAAATTCATCATCCATAATTCTATTCAACCGTTCGTCTACTTTTAAGCTTTCCGTTTCGAATAAAGGCAATTTAAATTGCCACAACATGATTCATAATATAATCGCTAAATAATTAAGTTCGATAGAAAATTATTTATTTTATTACAATAAAATTTTTAAATAATCGTTCATTGTTTTCACGGCATACATCTAACGATTAAAATTTATTATTACAATTTTATGCGTATTATGAATAATTCCTTTTAATAGCTAATAACATTCAGCGATACGATGTAAATGTTTTTTTTCCAGATATTTTAAAAAAACTTGTACCATAAATTTGAAGCATTTATAATATTTGACTACATCATAAGTTTCACCATAAATTTGGTTATTGAGTTTTGAAGGAATTTTAAAATCTTTGAAACATCGAAAACCACATGCCGCGATTAAAGCACCTGTTACGTGAAACCACGCTCCGTTTAAAAACCCACACTCACAATTCACTTCACTAGGTGAGAACCAAATTGTATTAATCCCAAAAAGTAAAACTTGCTAAACTAATAAATCACATACATAATCGATATCGTTCAGTTTCCGTAATAGATTAATCCAATGGGTGTAAAATTGATTATAGAAAGCAAGTCGCGAGTTTACGTTTTAAAATTCGACGAAGCATCAAAGTTTAAAACTCTGCAATACCTCACCTCGGCTAAGACTGTGGTTAAACCGTAGACTAGTTTGTTTCTTGTGCTTGAGTACCCTCACCGCTCGATTCAACTACTTGGCTACCGCCTTTATCTACTGTTCAAATCTCCACGTTGGTGTTACCATTTGAATTCGATGATACAATGTGACAGATTTGACGTTAATTTTACTATGAGTTTAATACCACAATGTAAAAGTAACGGAATTAAACGCAAAACTATTTTATATACACAAAAGTTTGCAAAGTTCTTGAGATCGTAGTTAAGATAATTTAAGTAACTAGTGCAATAATAATTATTACGAACACCGTATAATTTTCAATTGAAATAAAAAGTCATATTTTGAAATTGTCGGAAACGTCAATTATGAAAGGAATTTTTGTTAAAATTGTGTGGTAAAAACAATCCACGTAATTTGCAATATTCCTTTAAAATTGAGGGTTTAATTTTTGCTGCCTATAGCACCAATATATTCACTAATATAATATATGTACAATGTTATATGTATCATATTATATTATGTTACGTACATCCATACAAATATTATAATAATATATAGGTTTGTATATTATTTAATATAATAATATTATTATACATAGTATAATATTGCAATCTAAATATTGTTTTGAAACATTTATGTGATCGATTGATATCCCAGCGGTATCCAAATTACATTTTTTTAATATGCACGCATATATTATTTTTTCACATGAATGGATTGAATGGGAAATTTTTCACATACCTATCATTCCGTACTACTGTTAAACTATCGCAACATTTGTATTTTTAAATGAATAAATAAAACATAAATTAATTAATATAAATATAACATTATAATAAATAATATATTATAAATTACAATTAATATGTATGATATTATAATATGGTATTGGAAGTTCATGTATGTATTTATTATCAAAAAGCGTTGACCATTATATTTTAACTTTTTCTATGACGTTGGTAACACTGGGATTGAATTGGTGCAAAAAAAGTTAATGTCAATTTTTTAATTTCGTGTGAACTACAAGTAGATACAAATAGAGGATACATATCGTAAAAGGAAATTTGCAGTAGAAAATTGAACGAGAATATACAGCCAAAATAAGCAAATATTATAAGATGCCCATAAGAAAGAATTGAACAAAATATCGAAAGAAGAATGGGGACACATAATAAAAACGCGAATAATGCAGTAAAATGGTCCTATATAAAGGACTAAGAGTTGGTGAGAATATGTCAAACAAATCATACAAATTCAAAAGCGTTCAACTGGAAGATACGAGAACAAAAATAATATAATACGCTGGAACTAAGAGGAATAAAGGACAAAGGTGGAAATATAAAATACGAAGACTAAAAAATAAAACTCACATATAAAGAATACTTTCAGAATATGCTGAAATAAACCCAGAAATACTTTGTCTGAAAATGTCAACCTGGGCTTTAATGAAAATCAAAATGACGAAAGGAGAAAATATAGTGAAGCATATCAAGGCGATGAAGATAAGATGGATGTTGAGGGCTCAAAATTCAAGAGTGATCTTCTTCTTTCATGTGCCATGTCATGTTCTCCAGAAGTTGGCTATCACTTCTCCATGATGTGGTTGGCTATTACCTCCCGAGGAAAGACGGTCAGAATTTCTTACTTCGCCCAGGATGGAACCAGGTTTTCGGTTTAGCAGTCGACGCACTTAAGCGTCAAGCCATAATCGTCTTCCAAGAGTGATGAGTAGTATTATAAAATGGAAACCCGATGTATAGAGAACAAGAGAAGCACGAAGAACAAAATGGAAGAATGAAGTAGCAAATAACTTGAAAGCTACGGGGGTGGAAAACTGGAAGGAAAGAGCCCAGAATAGGAAGATTTAGAGAGCGATAATAGAAGAAGTATTAGCTTAAAGATGCGCAGTGGTAATTTATTACGGTTAATATAAAACCAAACTATAATACAACAGATCTAACATTTACATTGTGAGTGACATCATTAGAATCCCTGTCAACTTTTATTGTTTTTTAGCATCCTGTATTTATTAGTATACAGTTGCGGATCGACACTGCATTTGAAAATGCCGCCAACATCGAGTTCTAACACTTCCCCTCGAGACGCGACCGACCAAAACTTGCTGCTAATCCAAGACCCATCATCTCAACGCAAGATGTATGTTTCTGTCTATTTAAAGCTTTCGTTAATACGTCCGCAATCATTTCTTCAGTCCTCACGTGTAATAACTTTAATAATTCACTGTTAATTGTTTCACGTATGAAATGATATCTTATGTCGATATGTTTACTTCGTGCGTGGAACATAGGGTTCTCAGTCAACTTTAATGCGCTCATACTATCAGTAAATATCCTAATATTCGGTAAATTTTCATATTCAAGTTCTTTCATAAATTTATGCAGGTATATGGATTCTTTTGCTACCTCTGTCATTCCCATGTATTCGGCTTCGGTAGACGAAAGAGCCACAGTTTTCTGCTTCTTTGATTCCCATGAAATTGGACCACCTGAAATTATAAATGTGTATCCAGTGTAAGAGCGCCTGTCGATTGGACAATTTCCCCAATCGGCATCCACGTATCCTCTAAGACCTTGATTATCCGGCTTATATAAAATTCCTAAACCAGTAGTACCCTTCAGGTAACGTAGGACACGTTTCGCTGCATTCCAGTGTAACTTTCTGTAACAGTTGTTAAATTGACCTAAACAACTTACCGCGTGGCTAATGTCGGGTCGAGTAGCTACGGCCAAGTACGTTAGGGCACCAACTAATTCCCTATAAGGCAATTTTTCTTCCTCACTTGTTGCAGGTTCTGTTAATTTTAGTAGCTTCACATTCGGATCCATCGGCGTGCTCACTGGATTTGAGTCGATCATTCCATAACGATTTAATAAATCAATTACGTACCCTTGCTGATGCAAACCTATGTTATTTCTATTTCGAGAAAACTCGATTCCAAGACAATAACTAGCATCACCCATATCCTTTATTTCAAATTCATCCGAGAACATTTTCTTCAGATTGTGGATTGCTTTGGAATCCTTCGAAGCTATTAAAATATCATCCACATATACCAATACTAGTACAACATCTTCCCCTCCACCAATACGATACAAGCATGGATCAGCATTGGTGGGTTTGGCACCTAGCTTGCGCAGGTCCAGTAATTGCTTGCTTCATCGTAACTTCTGAAATGAATGCTTCTTGAATTTCTGTCTGGATTTGATTTGCTTCAGGATTAATCGTTTTGTACACCTTTTTCGGTCTTCCCCTGCAACCCGTCCTCATTATTGAAGGTCTACCGCGACTACGTGATTCATGTCTTCGATGGGTGGTGATTTCTTCTTCACCTATAGTTTCGGCTTCAACGTCATGGTTGGTTCCATCTATGTCTTCGGCTTCAACTTCCTGCATTGTTCCATCTATATCTTCGGCTTCGACTTCTTCAATGATTTCATCCACTTCTTCGGTTGCGACTTCTTGAATGATTTCATCCACATCATTGGTTGCGACTTCTTGAATGATTTCAACTACGGGTTCGGTTTCGAACTCTTGAACAATTTCGTTTACATCTTCGGCTTCCATGAGAGATTTTCCAAATTCTTGTTTGTCAGTATTGTTACTTTCCAAAAATTTAACATCTCGTGTCACTTCTACTCTCCTTTGCTTAGTTAACCATACCCTATAGCCTTTGGATTCTTCCGAATAACCCAGAAATATGCCTTCCTTCGATCTATCGTCAAATTTTCCCTTTTTTGGCTCTTTGTTCAAGCAATAAACTTTATTACCAAATTCTTTAAAATTGCTGACGTCGGGAGGCTTCCCATTCCAGATTTCGTACGGGGTTTTCCCATTCAGGCTCTTCGTCGGACAACGATTACGAATGTAATTTGCAGTGTTAACTGCCTCTGCCCAAAAAGATGAAGGTAAATTGGATTGCATTAATAAGCAACGAGCTGTGCTAACAAGAGTACGGTTTTTCCTCTCTGCAATTCCATTTTGTTCCGGATTATACGGAACAGTCAATCGTCTAATGATTCCACGGTCTTTCAACAATTTTTCAAATTCATTGTTTGTATACTCCGTGCCATTGTCGGACTGAATGCACTTCACCGATTTTCCTTTTTGTTTTTCCACCATATTGATGTACTGCTTCGTTACTGCGAGAACATCACTCTTTGATTTTAAAAATCGAACCTCGCACCATCGAGAATTATCGTCTATAAATTCAACATAATACCTTGACTTTCCTTTCGATTCGATTCTCATAGGTCCACATACATCCATGTGTATTATTTCAAGAAGATCGCTTTTCCGTTCCGACTTTTTCGGAAAGGCGTTTCTCGTCATTTTTTCCTTAAAACATTCACTACATTCGAGGTTATCGTCTTTTAAATTAAAATTAATGTTCATTCCTTTAATCGTACCCCTTTTAGCACTTTCTAAAAAATCTTTAAAATTTAAGTGTCCCATGCGACGGTGCCATGACATTGCACTTTCTAACGATGTTTTCGATAAGATATTATTACGTTCTATCTTATTTGCAGCGTTTTCCACACGGTTTTTTGTCCGAGCGTAATACAAATCACCGGCGCGATCAGCAACTATTATAACAGTTCCATCGGGACGAGTAACTAGCGCTTTATGTTTTTTGAACAACACTTCGTAGCCCTTGCTTGTTATCTTGCTCACCGATATTAAGTTCGTGCGTAAGTCTGGTACATGTAGAGCGTTACCTAGAGTTATATTTTTAACTTTACCACGCACTTTTGTAGTTATCATTACGTTGCCTTGACCCAATATTTCCGTCGATGCACTGTTTGCTAAATTTAAGTTTTCATGTTTGGATGTGTCAATTTTTGTAAAATTGTTTGCATTCATGCACATGTGTGCTGTTGCACCACTATCCAAGCACCAGGTTGATGGTAAACTGTTTGATCCGATTTGACGTGCTTCTGAAGCAAGTAACGTTCCATTGTTATTTTTCTTACTTCTGCAGTCAGCTGCCTTGTGCCCAAATTTTCTGCACTTATGGCAACGATAATTAAAAGAACTATCCACCGTCTTGTTTGAATTCATATTCTTTGAACGCATCTGTTTCGAATTCTTGAACACATACATAGCGTTCTGTTCGACATCGCGGGTTTCATTCTTTCGCGCATCACATTCTTCTGTGATCTTAATTCGCAATACTTCCGGAGTGGGTAGTTCGTCCCTAGATTCGATCGCACATCGAAAATTTTCTAAACTCGGAGGCAAGCTGTACAGCAACATGATGGCTAGTAAATCGGCGTTTATTTTCACTTCCATGTCTTCCAATTTATCCACTGCGTCGAAGAAATTGTTCATGTGTGTTCGTACGTCATTACCTTCTTCCATTCGTTGTAACATTAATTGTTTCAATAATGTGGCTTTCCTTGCTGGTCCTTTCGATTGATAGATATTTTCTAACTTGACCCAGACTTCGTTCGAGGTGATACACCCCTTGACTTGTTTTAATTCTATCGGGTTAATTGACAGAATTATTTCAGCCTTTGCTTTGCCATCGGCTTTCAACCATTTTTGGAGTTCCGTTTTTGAGTCATTTTCACCTTCGATTACTGTTGGCTTTCCAATGTTTCCGTTAGCGTATAACCATAAATCGCTTCTTACCAGGACTGCTTCCATCTGAATTTTCCATGTGTCGTAATTCTCTTTATTTAACGCTTCTATTCTGGTTATAGTTCCCATATCGTCGTACTATCGTTCTGACTGGTTTCAGCGAAAAATAAATTTTATGACACGCACGTATTTCAGACAAACTTTAATTATTTCTTTTTACTTTCGTCGCTAACTGGGCCCGTAACCTATTAGCTTAAAGATGCGCAGTGGTAATTTATTACGGTTAATATAAAACCAAACTATAATACAACAGATCTAACATTTACATTGTGAGTGACATCATTAGAATCCCTGTCAACTTTTATTGTTTTTTAGCATCCTGTATTTATTAGTATACAGTTGCGGATCGACACTGCATTTGAAAATGCCGCCAACATCGAGTTCTAACAAGAAGCGACAAAATAAACATAATTTGAAGAATGTGCAAAGTGACGATAGAAGGTGATATATTGTCATGTTTCATTTTGAATTAGCATCTTTAGTTATAAATAATTAAAAAAAAACAGGGATTAATTTGAAAACATTTAATTAGATAATTTTTTTAAGCATGTGAGATTTTTTTTAAATGAACATCCATGGTGATGAATAACTCGGTTTTATATTTTTAGATTATTTAAGTAAAGTTAGAAAGCACAGCTGACGAAATTTTGAGTTGAGTTTTCAACAATTATGAATATGAAAGATGTATTTGGTCCAAGATCTTTGAATGAAAAGACAAATGCCAATATTTATCAATGAAGTTGATGAGTATTCAATCAGTTTTTAATTTTTTTTAAATAAAGTGTTTTAAAATCAACGTAAGTGATTGCGGGAAGAAAGTGCAGCGAATTTGCATTCCCACCAAAATTAAGTGGGAGAATTAAAAGTTTTCAAAGTCACAAAAATCAAGGAGAGAGAAAAATTGGTGAAATAATTCATTCTGGGTAAACCCGTCAACTTGTCAAGTTCGAATATTTAAAAGTCCAGATTTATTAAAAATTTGTATTTATTGCCATCAAAATTGCAACTTTGTCTAGGTGGTTGAAAGAATTACTATAATTTAAATAAGACCAAAATTGCAATAAGACGGAATTGATTTATATAGTAAACCGATGTAATACGGATGATGATCAAGAAATTTAAATGCTACATGAAATTTATTTAGCTGTGTATTTGTAAAATTAAATTTTGTTTAACTTTTCGATTAAATTATAAAATTTTAAATTGACCAATTTTTGCTTTAATTATTCAACATCATAAGTAATAACACAGATTAAATATACTACAGATAGCTCGCGCAATGTATTTTTCTTGTAATATATTTCTGGTGGGGTACCAGCAGGAAAACACCGTAAGTAACCGACCATACCCACGGTCTATCGCTACATTAGCAATGTGAGCTGATGAATGCCTAGCAGCACGATCGTACAACAACCGCGGCTAGAAGAGAAATGATAACGTAACCACGAATAAACACGAACAGCCAGCGCCTCTATAATATAAAGTGAATGGCTTCCATACTAAGAAAATTGGCTTCCAAATACCTGAAAAGGGACACTCTTTCTCCCATAAGCGCGAGTTATCTGTAGTATATTTAATCTGTGGTAATAAGTTAAAAGAGTCTCATGCTAATAACAAAAGGGGATGGATGTTCCAAAAAAGGTAATTAACTAGGTTTTCTTAAATTTTAAAAACCATTTTCCGCATTTGGAGATTGCAATATGTACTACTACTTGAACGTTTACCGTTAGAAATTGTTAAAAATATTTTTTTCAACGTATCGCTGAAATTGTTTTATCACATTTGGTGGTATACAATCACATAGAGAAATATTATAAAAGTGATCAGAATTTTTGGAAAATGAAATGCAAGATGGAAAAATTTTACACGTTAGAGGAGTTTGAAAGTTGTAAAATATTAATTAAAAAGTTAGGATATTGGCGCAAATTGTTTTATTACAATACCAATTTGAATTATAATTGGAAATATGACATTTCAAATTAAGTATATTTAGAAAATGGGGGATCCTGTGATAATATTCATTACTTGGATGATGAAATATTAATTGCAAGCATAATAGGTAGGTAACGAAATATTTATTATTGATTCTGTTACAGGTTTTATTAACAACAAATTTTATCCGGAATATTAAATTGAAAAAATTGTTAGAAATCTATTAATCTATTAATTTGTGTAACTCGTGGGTATTAGGAGTTATAATAACAATATTATAGTTTTTGAATTGTTTAACAGGACCTCGAATATTAAATATAAATATCCAAATTTGCCCACGATTAAAGTCATTGCAAAGACGTAGTTTCATTTGAAAAAAAACAGCAATCTCTAAAAATTTGGTGTTCCAGAATAGGAAAATGTTTAAAAATACTTATAAGAATTATCGGTTTCTTTTTGTAGCAGAATCAAAATTGGTAGTTTCATATATTATAAACTTATCAAACAAATTTCATCTCCTATAGATTTTGAAGACGATTTCATCGAAAAAGAACAAAACCGACTTGCAAATGCTGAGCAATATCTAGATCTCGAAAGTAGCTACTACAACACGAACTTCAATCTTGAAGTGATATCCTCCGGAAAAAAAAACATTAAAAGATTTTGTAAATACTAAATAAAATTTTCGTTCTGTAGGTATGAGTACAAAATGGATATTGAATGTATGAATGAATTACAAAATGAGGAGACCCGTTTTTTTTTTCACTCTAAAAAAATCCTGTCCCACTTATTTTAATAGCTTTGTTTAGAATTAAATGTAGGGGAAACTGGGAATAGTTTCAACACTTTCTACGTTTTATTATTTTTTTTACTAAAGGTTAGGGTATATAGTTTAAGATTATTAACCTTGATATAGGCTACTAAAATGCAATAGTTTTTCCAGTATTCGGTCACAAAGTACACCTTAATTTTGTCTAAAGTATCCCGAGGCACATCTAGGAATAATGAGAAATAAATTTACTAATTCTAAATTAAGAATATTATATAATCTTATAATTAAACTCTAAAAATTATTACGAAAATCTTAATTGAACAATATTATATTTCAAAATCAGACTCACTGGATGATTTTACTTCTACCTTAAATGCATTTTTCTTTGCTTTTCCTTTCTTCGATTTCATTTGTTTACAATTAGTAGTATCTTTAAACTCGAAAAGCATTAGTAGCCCTCTTTCGGCAATCAAGTAAAAGGTATGGGATACATATTGGACACAGAGAGGAAAAAAATTTTAAAGGTAAAATATTTATATAAAACAAGCATTCATTTTTATGAATTAACTATCAACATACCTGTAAAACTTCACTTTTCACCTACAAATAAAAAAAATTACAAAAAATTCAGCTTGATTGAAAATAAACTATACTATCTAAAAACTTCCGGTGATATTACAGCGTCGATTTCTCTCTCCTATCAGCTGTTTACAGTGGGAGTAACATACTAAGTCATGTACAGCAACAAAATCACTAACAAGGCCCAAAATACGAGCATGTCCGTTGTATCCCAGTGTCTACAACATCCCCAGTCTCCCCTATACTATACTAAATCTCTATTTTGTGAAGTTGATCATAATATTATAATAAACTTGTATTAATAAAATTTGTTAAATTAACAGAAATATTCAAACTTTAATTAGTAGATTTAATTTATTGGAAATGCAAAATTATAATTTAAATTTACAGCCTACACAATTTAATTGTTCATCTGAATCGGTATTGATTTACATTATGCATACATATAATTTATGTATGAAGATACAAGAACAAATTAATTTCAAAAGATATTAAATCATTTAAGAGTCAATTAAAATTTTATATTTTCAACTAATTAAGTTTTTACCTTTAACTTTATGATTCTACTTAATTAACAGCGAGGTACTAAGTAATTAAAATTTAAATGGAAATAATAATGTATTTCTATAATTTCATTATGATATATACATATTTCAAAATTAAATAAGTAGGTAATAGGTAGTATTATAAACAGATAATGGATAAAATTACAGTAGGTACTTCAAACTTAAGAAATATTAAAAAAATATTCCATTAAAAATTTAATAATGAATAAAAATTAGGCTTTTTTAAATTGTTAGCCTAGACGAATATAAAAATATTTATAAAATTTTTAATAAATTTATTAAAATATTTGCAGTATATTTCATACAACTCAAATTAAGCACTAATTAATTAAATATATGGTTGTTTATTTGCATGCTTTAAATTTAAAATTTTTTAACAGTTCTATTTAAACTATGTTTTTTAATTAGTAGGAATTTTAAATTCTTGACTGCAGAGCAAATTAAAAATATTAAAAAATTAAAGAGTAGACCACCATAGATAGTGATACTTAATTATCGTAAAACTTCCTAATCTGTGATCAAAGTAAGAAGAAAGTCTGAAAACGATTTGTTATTAATTAAAATTATTGAATAAACTAGGTACCGGTTAAAATACTTAGATGATCTTTTAATAGTTTTGTTAGATGATATTTTTAGCATAATTATTCTTGTTACCTTTTTTTATGTTAATTTAAATTAATCTCTATAATATATCTATCAATTTTCTATAAAGTAATTTAATTTAACAACGTAAAGATTCAATATAATCATGTAGTTTAATTCGCTATCTATAAGTAAACACATACATATCCCGTTCTATGATAGATTCACAAGTTGATTTTTAAAGAAAAATTATCCATATTAGGAAATATAGCTAAAACCAACGAGTTTTGCTACTTAATTTAGTCAATATTTATTTTCAAACAACCGCAGTATTAAAACTTAATTATTTAATATCTTTTGAGCTGAGAATATCAATTCAATTAAAAATATAAATAATCACCGACAGTGGATTGGTGTGATCATTACTGGATCGTGGACAGCCTGGTGGAAAAACGACGGACACGAAATAATACGAGCACGATAATTTAAATTAAAATCGAAATAAAATTTTTATCGCGATAAACATGGTGTAGAACTAATTTTGATACGTCTAAAGTAATTATTAGATTTTTAACAAGATTTATAGAACATCTTTTAATCATTCGTGTCGTCTTCTAGTTAGCAAGTAATAAAATTGTTATTCTAAAATGTTAAGTGTCCAATGCACCTTCGGTACATTTTTCCTGACTATATATCCCATAAATTAATAAGCTTAACAATTAGAATTTATTATTTTCCGATAACAAGCCATATTATTATTTAAAAGATCGACTGCTAAATATAGAAGTTCTATATATTATTATTGTGTATTATTGCACCGTAAATGCTATACTGCAGTTCCATGACACTTGGACCCCACATAATGTTATATAAATTATTATAACTTGACTACTATTTATTTGTAATTCTAAAATGGATTTATAATCGATTAGAATTTATCAATAAAGCAAACCTACTACTTTTATCTGATATTCAATTATAAAACTTTGAAAATCATATCGTACTCGGAACAATAAATCATTACCAACCATTCTTCTTTGCCACCGTATCAAAAAATCAAACTTTTAAATATCAAATTATACGAATAACTATTTCAACATCATGTTGAGACGCAGAGCAATTTGACGAATTTTTCTATTGGTTTTTAAGCGACTTCCAAAATATGATTAATAGTTTTATAATTGATATTCAATATGCTAGTCATGATAATCAAAGGGATGAGAACTTAAGATGATTTCATTTATCTGGTCTCTAAATCAACTATTTACATTTTAATATCTCTACGATACAATAAGTATTTGAAAATTTGTTCAATTCATGCCTACTCATTGTTTTTTATAAACCTTACTATAATAAAATAATAATGATGTACCTTAAATTAATAACAAATGTGAACGTCTTAGAATTTCGACCCATTTCGACCTATAGTAATACTGACAATTTTTGGATAGTAGACTGTCGGAGAAGCCGAACCCAGCCATTGCTTGGATGGGAAGATTTAGACGGTCGACAGTCAAGAACGTTTAGAAATATTAATTGTTACCTTTGCTTGTTGTATTGTAAATTGCATTTAATTCTATTTGTTAAAATAAACAAATTGGTATGAAACAAATACAACAACCACAGCCACCTAGACAAAAACTAAAATTAGTGTGCACGAATACCTACGTTGGCTGTGATATGACGAAACGTAAACACGTAATTATTACTATTCGGTTGTATTACTAATCCAAATAGCAAAATGGGTCCATTGTTAAAAATTCAGTAATAGAATTATCGATTAATAAAATAAAGTCCATTGTTTGTAAATTGCATAATAAAAATGTTATTGACTTGAGATTTAGTCATATATTTGATAGTAATAGTTTAACATAGTTTCGGAATAAAATAGTATTTTAAGTTTAAAACTAACGAGTTGAATAAGAGCAGGTATAACAACATCAAAACCGCATATTTCGAAGGTTACAGAAAAACATAGTAATTATAACTACCAGTTTTAGTGAACAACAACAATTTAGACATCCCTAATGTAGGCGTCAGTCAGTCGCCCAACTAAACGTATTATTCTACCCTGGAGCGGATGTTCCTGTTTGAAATGTTACAGAACTTATGTAAGATATCACATTTACCTTAAAATAAAAGGCGATATCGCATACAACAATAACAAGTAACATTTTTGAAACAAATTTATAGAATGTTAATCGAAAAAATAAGATATATGTATTACAATATACAACTCTAAATGGCCGTAATTTGTTAGAAGAAAATAAAATCGTGATCGAGATAAATGTTAACATCACTTAACGAAACATTTTGAATACTTCGATTCATTTTTTACCGGCACATTATTAAAATGAGACATGTAAAATATGAAAAATCCTTGCCATTATACTTCATCACTCTAAAATATGACTATTTAAGTTATTAGTAAACGTTTTAACAGTAAAAGAAATTAAAGAATTGCTGTTTAAATAATCAGTGACTTACGGCTAAATACCAAAAATATTTATTGCACATGATTATAGTTTTTGGTGAATATATAAATATTTAATTGTAATTTGAACCAGAACCGTTCGGCGAATTTACAAAGTTACATAAAATAATAGTACTCGGCCATCAATTTAAATTTTATTTTACACGATGCACGCGTACTTATCTCTAGTTATTCAACATGGGGCTGGGGGCTGGACTAGTTTAATTTAAACTAAAAAAAAGAATAAAATGTATATAAATTATACGATAGGAACATCTATATTTTAATGGCTACTAAGTAGTGTCTAGTAGTATTTGTTTACTGAATTAATTTTATAAAAAGTTTTAGAAAGGACCTATATAATATAATACCAGTTTTGCCAAAGGAAGTAATATACCTTTTAACTAAAACAAGTTTTAACTGTTTTTGCAATTTTTATGATGCCCCATTTCGGTCAGAAACGGCTATTTTCCAAATAAAAGTAACTACACAGACAAATTTGCTTACACCACCAAAAATTCCAACGTATATTAGGGATTTTTTGAAGAAATTGTTAAATCCCTTACGATTAGGTCTCCACAACTAGATACATAATTTTTTTTTACATATATACCATCTATGGTGAAGGTGCGAATTTAATTTACTCCAAACCGTGAAAAATTTGATTGAATAATAATTTTGTGCCAAGTGGAAATGGAATGCTAAAAGTTTCATTTGTGTTTATTTTCAATTTTATACTTTAACTTTTCCTTTGTCCATGTGATAATTCTCGTGACGACTGTGATATTATCAATTTTGAGATGAATGGTTTATAAATCAGCTGTTTGTGTTGTCTGAGATGACATCATCTGAAGATTGAGTTTTTAAGAATAAATGCTCGGAATGAATTTCTTTTGCATTTCAAGATAGTAGATACATCGCAAATTTTACAAAATTTAAATATTAAAATATACGTAATAAGTAATTAAGAACATTCCCACACATTGATAAATTTAAAACCGCTTTTGAACTTGGCCTCACAATATTAGCGGAGCTAATAGATGTATAATTAACAATAATAAATGTCGATAGATTAGTCAGATAGCTAAAGTTGTGTAAACAATTAGAAATTATATTAAAATTAATTGGTGTTACCTTTTCATATTCTCATTTATTTAAAATTTTTATTCAAGATGTCCATTATCGTGCATTGAACTTCGTCTTACCTAGAACAAAAGAATGTCATGAATATTTTTATAAAAATACATAAAGTAATAAAAATAAGTGAATTGGTAGATTAGATCCATTATTGAAAAGATACAAAATATAATATTGTTCGTTTCTATGTTTTGATATAATGAACTTCAAAAAATCACAGGCAGATAAATATTTACATTTATAATTTATATTGTGGTAATAAAATATTTTTCGATGTGCGATGAACATAGTTTAAAATGTCGCTAAAATTCTTTCTACAAATTTTTTCAACTAGATATTTATAATTTATACCCATTCTGTACGTAGATTATTTTTATTCAATTAAAATAAAATTAAATTACAGTAGCTGTATAATTGTACATATTAATATGTATAATATGCATTTTAATTGATTTATATTTAATTAAAAATATAAAATAAATCTTTTTCTATCTGTTGACAGTACATGAACTGAACAAAGTAAAAATATATCGTATGCTGTCTCGTATAGAGTAAACTCATATTTTACAACCAAATTCAATTTAAAATCTAAAACTGGACAGCAATACTGTAGCACCGACGATGTTGGTTTAATTAAAATCATATTACGCAAAAGGTGAAATAGTGTCGCTATTTGGATTCGTTTATTATCAGTTTAATACACTCATGAACAGAAATTGTAAAACTTAATTTTCAAAATACCTATACACCCATTTGTTATTTTTAATTGCCTACATTGCACTTTACTACTTCATGATTTATAAGTTGCACATTAATTAAAATTGTTGTCAATCACGTAGTATATATATCCTTCGATTGGTAATCGAAAAACATAATCGAATGAATACTTTTAAACCTGCATTTTAATGGAAAATTGTGAAGAATTTAAAAAAAATGATATAGTATATCCTTCAACTATCTCATCAATTTCTCTATCCGGTTTTGGATTAGGAATGCGCGTAATATCACCCCCACGTACCAACAAAATTACTCCCGAGTGATCGGATAACATCTATTCATTAGGATATAGAGTTAATCAGCAATCAGCTCATTAGCAACACTGGTACATATTGGTAACTTCAACTCATCCCGTGAGGGCAGTGCTAAATAGGCCATTGTGTGCAAGATTGTTAATTACTGTAATGGCAAGATTAGTGAAGTAAAATTGCACCTGACAAAGTGTGCAGACACCTAACATTGCAATTTAATACAAAATGTCTTCACGTACTCATCAGGATCGTAAATATCACAATTTAATGTTATATTGTAATTGAACATAAAAGAACAAAATTATGTATTATCGAATTTGTTTTACAAGTTGGTATATACACACTTGATTTATTTAAACATAGGTAATTAAAACTATGGCAGATAATTAAGTATGTAATTAATTTAATACCCTTAATAAATTACTTTGACCACGGTGTTGGATTGCCGTGATCGCCAATGAAGTGTGCAGACCGAACAGTATTTATTTGCGAAATTTTCATATTTTATTTTTCCTTGCAGTAAACTGTAGGTATATGTATTATATCGCCCCTTGATCGACATTCGTTAAAGAAAAGAAAAGTTATTTTGTTTGAAGAGCTAACACTGTTAGGAAAGATATTTTTGAGTTCAACTCCAGTGATTTAAAGTATTTGACTCCTTCTTTCAAGATTTATTACCTAAAAAGCTGTCAATATGGTATTAAAGATGATCGAATCAATTGCATGCCAGATATCCCAAAGTACCCTAAATTATAACGTAACATGGAACATTTCATTCCAGTAACATATTAGTCTGAAGGTGAGTTGATATATAATTAAATTAGGGGCTAAAAATTTGAAGGGAATTATTAATTTCTCAGCTAGTGCAGCGATAAAAATATTTTTTAAATTATGGCGACCGAGTTTTCTTAGTGAGCACGCTTTTGTTTGGAATTCTCTGTAGCAAGTGCATATAGGTAACAATTCAGGTGAAGTTCAACGTGTGTTTGTCCTTTCTAGCAAGGTTCTATATCAAAGTAACACAATAGAATGGAGGGTGACGCGAATGCTAGAGAAAACTCGCTGCTCGTAACTTGACAATTCTGCTCTGCATGTGTTCTTCCATTACAACACCTTTTCCTATTTCTCCTCAATTTACGATTATACTCTTACTTTTGCTATATTTATTACTAAGTGCATAAAACTCTATCTCAATTTATTAGAAATAATATAAAATAAAACCAAACGCAGTAGCTTTAAATTAAATTTATAATTCGTAATAAATTGTACAATATCTAAAAGAGTTTCATGGAAATTACACTGCATTTAAATAATACGATTTTCAATTATGCAGACCTTTTACAGACAAAACGAAAAAAAAATTGGTTTGCTTAATTAGTAATCTAGCTTAGGAAAAACGATGATTAAGCTCTTTTTAATGGGTCAGGAAAAATAATTTTAATTAAATTGAAACAACTTCTTGAACAACCCCTTTTTGGATGGTATTAAAAGATAAAATTCTTAAAGAGAAATTTAATGAGAATTTGTAATTTTAAAATAGCTTGATAAATTTTTATTAGAATTTTTGTATCATTAAAATGAAAATAGCAGAAACTGCGCGTTTCATTAAGCACGAGAAATTCGAACTGTATAGTTTCAAAGGTTTGTCATCCGTTCAGAACAATTTAAAAAATTATTTTACTCAATCTTATTGGAGTTTAAATGTATTATATTTTATTCCTAAATATGTATTTTTGAATTTATCTCGTGCAAGTATTTCTGCAGGAATTCGCTACACCTTTCGAGATTACAAAATCAGATAAAATAAGTTACTCTTACATGCGCCAAATTGTTAATAATTATTGCAAAAAAGTGTTACAAATTATGTTCTGAAAACTCGACTGCTAGTAAAATATGATAATTATTCCTTACCTATTATTTAAAAATTTCAAGATCATTCTAAAACACTCACAACGCAATAAGTAGCAATTAAATTTAGATTAACAAAATTTTACCTTGAAATTAATGAAGCCAATAAAAGAAAACTAAATCTTAATAAATTACAATAGTAACAATAGTGAAAAAATCTGATAGAAATTAATTAATTAGTAAGTGTAAATTGAGACAACAATACAAAAAAGAATATTTTTAATTGTGTCAGGTTCTACTTACATCGTAGTTGTGGTTATCACTTTAGTTACAACAATTTATTGTAATTTCTTATTGTCACAAGTTAGAGTGGAGTATAATGAAATATTACCACATTTTCAATTTAAAATGCTATACGGCTACACATAATTGAAATTACAAAACCTTTTGAATTTAATATACACTGTATGTTAATTGTATGCATATAGGTTTTTGTCACCTTTTTTTTGCAAATGTTTAAGAACAGTTATGTGCATGTACTTATACTTGTTACAGTTATATTATGAATTTATTTAGCATAATTGTTTCATCATGACGAGCGGATAATTATTGTTAAAAAAAACTGCATTTGTTATAAAGTTATTGTGTCGAATATAATACATATATTAAATATTTTGACTGATGTAAATATTTCGTTTGGGTATACTAATATCCAATTTCTTTCTGAAATTTAGATTATTAAAATATAAAATTTCACTAAGCTGAAAAGTAAATTTAATTAATAAAAGGTAAATGAAATGAAAAATTTAGAGAAAATAAGGGAAAAGAATTCAAGAGATGAAGCAGAATTAAAGTAAATAATTATAACATAAACAGCATAAAAACACAATTAAAATAATGACAATAAAAGTTAAATATTTAATAGTTAAAATTATTACCAAAAATTAAATGACAATATTGTAGTTATAACATAATTCAATAAAATTTAATCAAATGTCTAATTGGTAGGATTAATAGCTATTAACAATTTGTTTTGGTAATCTTTTGAAAAAGAGAGTTAATCGACTATTCTTGTTTTGTTTTGAGTTAGTTGTGTCCAGACTTCTCGCTCACCGAGGTGGGAAGAACTCCATTTAGAGAGTATTTAAGTTATGTTAAGTTAAGATTAAAAAATAATTCAAGCTTTGTTCATAATTGTTCATATTATGTAAATTTTTAATATGCCTTGATTTTTAAAAATAATCGGGTAAGTTAAAGTAATCCAGTGTGGAAATACCCTGGGTTGCAATATCTTGCTCTGCGTTGAACATTTATTTTCGTGATTTTTCTCAAATAACATGTTGTGTTTGTGCAGCCTTTCATTAGAAAAGAGACTCGACATTTCATGTTGAATTTAGACAAATACGTGTTTTAACAAAAACATTAACAATTATTATAGTACATTCTTAAAAAGCAGACACAATTCGACAAGCGTACTTAATCATAATTAACTAAGTATTACTCAGGAGTTTATGTAAATTCAACGTTTGTTTGGTGGCAAAGTGGTTGTAATTGCAGGAAACTTCAGACAAACTTATCTCGAAGGACCTTGTTGGTCTCAAGAGGAATAAGAATCATTGTAATGGAGAGACGTCAAAACAAGTTTTTGATAACAATACTGTAAAAGTATTTACACTACACCATCCAGCACGGTTTGATAAGAGAGCACCAATATGCCGAATTCTTAAATCGAAATTGTTTCCCTAGAAATAACCTGGAGGCGGAAGGCCGAACAATTATAGTCTTCACGTCCTAGTACTTCGTTAACTGGTACACAGTTAAGGTAGTCAGGGGTGACGACACATCTTCTAATTATACTGAAAATCTATCATAATAAATGTAAGCTCAAGGATAAAGAGATGAATTAAATAAATGTAATTGGAAAACTTCCAGAAGCGTTGAGTAACCTTGGAATAAAACGGTAATGAAATTCAATATAGTGGCGTTAGTATGTTGGTACATACTAAAATTATACAACAGATTCTTATGTACTAGAATAACTAGCCTATATTGTTTGCCCAACGTGTTTGCATATACGAGACGAGAATTAGAAAATCAAATATGCTCGTGCAAGTTGTATTTACTTTTCATGTTAATAAATTATACACGTTTCTAGTAACGAAATAGCTCTCAAGTGAGTGTAATTGAAAAAAGCGTTTCTATTATTTATTGAAACGTTAACTTTATTAAAACCAATTTTACGATAAAATGTATTGAAGTAGTTAGGTACAAAAGCATTTAATGCTAACACATAAATCGAGAAAAACCTTTCAACACCCACTTTAATGGAAATAAATCGAAGTCTTCACTGATTCACTCAAGTTCGCAAACGAAAGCGGTTTGCAGGCTCATAAAGCGTTTGCTCGTAAAACCACCCCTATAAGGTACAAACGCTAAAGCTAAAGGTACAGCTAGTTTGTCAAGTAAATTCTAAGAGAAAAACTTGTGACGTAAGCGTTTTATAGTCGTTGGAAAATCAACGAGGAGAAGTGGCAATTTCGTTCCTAGTCCATATATAAGCTACGTATTTAATCATTTGCTCTAACAAGGGATCTAGGATTTTTACGACTTTCCCAAATCCTAAGTAAATGTATTTAATATTTTAGCACAAATGCTTGCTAACGCTCTAAAGCTGACATAAAGTCAGTAATAAAACTAAATCCCTCTTTGTCCCTGTCAAAACTAATATTGGTATATGATTGCAAATATTCTTAAATTATTATTAATCATTAAAGCTGAGTTTCTTCATCTGAACATTGTAAAATTAAAGTTTATTTTGTATGGCGTGGAACAAAGAAACAATGTGGGAACTTGTTGTACTTCGGGGATGACTAAGTGAGAACAAAAGTTTTAGAAAATTTAATAATTCTCCAAGACTGGGTGCAATTATCTCACCGTAATACTTAAATAGTTGCTTTGTATCATCAAACTGCCAAGTTAGAAAATAATAATTTATTATTTGCAAAGCTCAGTTTTGTTATAAAAAAATCCACTATCGAGAATCTAGTTATCGCATATTCTTTTAACCCAACCGTACGTTTATCTCAAAATCTTTACGTCAGTTGGCTGTATAATATATATTTACTATTAAGGTTTAAGTAGAATTTTTGCAATTAAAGGTGATTGTACACATTCGTTAACAAATATTTCGCTAGAAATCTGCAGTGCTTGTTAATAAGTCCGCTGGATTGCAGCAATGCGCTTTTAGCACCTCGACAAACTCCAGATGCCAATTAAACTAGAATTATGTTACTTTCGTTTTGCGAGATATAAGATAAATGAACTTAAGCGTACTTTCATACGGTCATTTGTGCAATTTATGGTTAAAAAAATTGAAAAGAAAAAGTAAATAACATTAAAGTGTGCGTACTTGTGAAGTCCATAAAATACTAGTTCGTTTTGAACTAAAAAAAAAAACAATGGAAACTTAACAAAGCACTCGAGGAGTATTAATAAAAATATTTCTCTATGAATTTGAATTCTCAAGCTTTGAAAAAGGGATAGACGACTGAAGAATGGAATATTCGGTTTTTGATTTTAACAGCACAATTAATGAAACTAATTTACTTAAACGCACGTAGAGTAGCGATTTTTGTAGCTTGGCATCATAATTAACCACACTAGCATAATTTATATTCAGCATTAATTAAAAGTTGGAATCAGATTATTCAAGAGCTCGTTAACATGTACCATATATTTTGTTGTTATCGCACCCTTCAGAGAGTCACCCCCGGTACAACCAGACTGGACACTGTCGTAAACTGCACCAGGGGCAACTCATAAGTCAACTGACCGGTACTGGTGTCCCAGAGAAGATACATTATGTAATAATTTATAAACAGATTCGCTGGACTTGATTTAATCCGTGTTGTACACGATTTATGAAACAATTTTTTTTTCAATTTAAATGTGAGTTAATAGTATATGAATAATCGACTTAACAAAAAACGTATTCATAAATATTGGATAAATGAAAATGAAATACTATACGAAAAAGATTGTTAATCAAAATTTGAATTTAGTGTACAGGGTCGTAAACTGCGAATGTCAAATCGTTGATTATTTGATTGCGGCATCGTACTTGTACATGGAATTAATTACGATCCCTCAGAACCCGAACTCATAACGTAACTCGTAAAAATTTTATAACCGCGATCACAGCACATGATTATAAATAAAGAGAAGGTATGATATCTGCTTGGCAACGATATGCCTTTTACGACTGTATAATGCTTAAATGACCTTCATTGTTTATTAAATTTGCTTCTAACTCAAAATATTTTAAAATATTGGAGAAAAAGCGGCAGCAAAGATGTAACATCATATTGCTAGGTTTTCTTAAGTAACTTAAATTTTCTTTGTTTTACGATTAATTTTGATGGGGGATCTACCTGTCGTTCGTTTTTTAGTGGTTCACAATGGGAATACCTACATACTTTTTCAATTAAAATTAAGTGCAACGGTTTAGAAGTATTTTCAAAGTAAAGCCCAAAATAATTTTATAGCATTGTAGTCCGAGCAACCATGCTCAATTCTTCAGATTCTTAATTCTTATAAGTCACCAGTAGGTATCTACAAACAGGAAAGTATTCCAGAAACGAACATTATAAAACATTTTAAGTAGTTATTATGCACTGTAATTAGTTTCGTTAAACAATTACAGATAATTAAATTTAGCTAACCGTGTAAATTATCATAACTTAGATTTACAGAGAAATAGCAAAGTGATAATTATAGTTGTTCAGACGTTTTGTATCTCATTAATAAAAAAGAAATATTTATTACAATCTTAGACAATTATAAAGGTCGCAAAGTTTTGTTCAAGCAAATAAATTTAATATAATTTGAGAAGTTTTCAAAATATAACTTACTTATAGAAACTTTTAATATGCAAACTTTACCTTAAAATGCAATAATTAACAAAGACTAAAAATTTATCACATTAAATATTTGTAGGAATGAAAAAGCTTAACGAACCTTGAAAGGGTAGGTGTAATCTTGGAAATAGACTTTAAATGAAATTGTATTTATATGCAGATGACACTTCCTTCATAATGAAAGAGGACAAAGCAAGTTCTCGTCCAACAAGTTGCTACTATAAACCCGAATAATATGCAGAAACAAAAATTCGCATTAAAATACCAGGCATAATCCTGAATACATCATTAACTTGGAACAATCTTGTATCCAATCTAATCTAATCTTTGGTCAGAACTATAACCTACAACCTACCTTATGCGAAGAATAAAAGAGACCGCACCAGAAGAAGTAGCGAAGACAACAAGACAGATATTTTGTTTCCTTCCCATCTGAATTTGTATATATGGCATTACAGTAAAAATAAGATGTGACCTCATGAACCATACAAACACCGCCACATAACCAATGTAAACGGCCAAATTAAATAAAAGTAGAAAAGCAAAGATTAAAATGTTCAAACTACATCATAAAGAGAAAAACCGTCTAGAGAACCTATTGATTAAGTATTATTAGATCTAAGATTAAAGTAGTATTTGTAATCAGCTATTGTTCATGTCCATTAATTTTTACACCCCCCCCCTCCTATTTCTTATTTGTTTTAAATTAAAATTACATTTAAATTGTTTCTCGTTTTTACAAACTATAATGTTGTAAATTTTATGTAAATGACATTGAGCATTTAGCATACTTGAAAAGAGCTTATAAATCTTTTTAAAGCTTTGTGAACAACTAATCACAAAATCGATTCAGTTGCCTGGTTGTCCAGATTTTACCCCTTTAAAATGCTTTTAATAAAGATAATTATCAAGCTAAAGCAGATTGAAAATTGTTTTCTATGCAATCCCTATATAAATTAAAATATGGTTAGTCTACAAAGGGATAAAATTCGTATGTGGGGGTTGGACAATAATGAAATCATTTTTTTGATGAATGAGTAAACTATGCAAATTAAAAATAGCTAATTATAAATTAGCTATTTAGAATTATGTACCGTGTACACATTATATCAAACTTGAAGACGGCAGTGGCTTGACACAAGTGAGTCGACTGCTAAAGTCGAGAAGCCCGGTTCGATCCCGGGCGGAGTAAGAAATTCTGGCCGTCCTCCTTCGGAAGGCAATGGCAAACCACCGAGGTACTTTTCCTAGAAAGCACGCCATTATCAGGGCAAAATGACTGAGGAGGATATTAAACATAATTTAAATTTAGAAAGTAAAAAAAATGGAAAATTCTTGATGTAATCAACTAATAAATGCAACCTCTATTTTACAAATAATGACAATGGGGTTGCATATTTTTATAAATTACAGTTCCAAAACGTACCGTGTAAAATAATAATATCATATTATGATTATACCTTTACCTTTTAAAAGAATAATTAATTTATTTTTCAGTATAATTTCTTGACTGCTTTCTAAAGAGCCTGAATTTCTGACTTTTCGGTATCTAAAATCAACTGTTTTAGAGTTTTGAAATAAATGTTAGACTATATTTTTCTTGAAAATTGTGTATCTATTAAACTAAACATTTTCAAAGGTCTGTAACTCCATTCCAAATAGGAAATGCAAATTTGAAAAATTTATAAATAGTTTGAAATTGTTGATCTAAATTTTTATATTGCGGCTTTGAAAACGAAGAGAAACAGTTTTTCCATGGTACAATAGAGACTATGCTCTGGTAGTAGCGATAGTAAGCGACAAAAAGAGAAAAACGGAATCTTACATGTGAAAAAATACAGCAATTTTGTACTTAAAAAGTCTTCCATAGGAAATAAGAGTTTAATTTGAAAATTAAAACACAATTATGGGTTAGATTTCATAAAATTTGTTTCTTTGTTTTTATGATATTTTTAAAAATTATTCATACCTAAATTAAATACGGGAAGTTCTCGACTCGACATTTAAAAGACATTTTTATTTTCTGGGAAACTAAAGCGATAATTACTGTGAAACCATATAGTTTACAATAAAACAAACAAAAAAAGCTACAAAATTATAAAAAGCGTAAGTTGTCCTCACTGGAAGCAAGAATTTAACACGTATAAAGAAACTTGTAGTTATTATTTATAATAATTCATAATTTTATTTAAAAAACAAAACAAAGGAAGGCTAATCATGATGTATGTATGTATAGTTGGTTCGCAGACTTCCCGATTGGTGGCCGAGAGTTTAAATTTTATAATAGATTTTGAAATTATGTTGCGGTCGAGATATACATACGTATACTTCGACAACTGCAATACCAAGAGAACATAATAAAATAGAATTGGGTATTGTTCTGAAAATTTTTTCATATATTATTCAGAGCCATCAAGGTTACAATGTTGACGTGGGCGTGTCTATACTGGGAAAAATTATTTTGATTGGCTGTAAATATTAGTTGAGGTAGCTCTCATAATTTTGTAGCTATATAAAAATTTTTCTATAACAAAAAAGTAAACACTCGTCTTGAAAATGATTGTAAATACGTAAATTACCCAAAAGCATATTAAACGAAAGTACAATAAACTGTTTCTTTAATTCTTTTTTAACGCGCCCTGTTATTATATGTAATTTCCTTTTCGACACAATCACAATAATGCCATGAACCCTAAAATTACAACAATTACAAACAAATCCATTTTCTTAAATTGTAAGAAAATCATAAGTTTAATAGAAATAAGCTTTTTAAAGTATAATGGAAACAACTGTTGCCATTTGAAAAGTTTATTATAATAATTCTCTATAATAATCAACATGGTATAACAGAATTAATTCTCAAAAATTTAAATGTAATACAGCTTTCATAAGAATAATTTAAGAATTGTCTTGTCACTAAAATTAATTTAAATGTTCTTGAAGTTATAGAAATAAAAAGGTCTGGTAAGTAAAAATTATATGTTGTAACGCAATTTTTTAATTTCGACGGTTTGTAAAATAGCTCTTAGGATATTATAAATAATTATGTAAAATTAGGCATCAGGAAACTTCATTGTTTGAGTGTCCCGTCAAGATTGTTTTCCAAATATCCATTAAAAAATAATATTATAAATTTAATTAGGTAATCGAAAACTCAATTCACTGTGGACATAGCCCATACAGTTTAGCATTTCGAATTGTCCATCAAATAATCATCACCATCGTGAAATTGCTGCCCATAGCTGTAATTTAAATCGTACTGTTGTATTATTACTATGTCGGCTATAAATTTTTGATTGCGATGATTATTTAAAATTTGGATTCAATTATTGCAATAAAGGTTTGTGGTATTTTAAATTTAAGATTTTAAATTAATAAAATAAATAAGTTGGCTATTTTCGTAACGGACAAAATTAGTTTCTTATTACTTAATGATGGTTTTATAAAAAAGCAATCTAACAAAACAATTTTATATTTAATTCAAACAAAGAATTTGTTTAAAACACCTCAAATAATGAAAGCTACTACTCATCTCGCGACGATTATGCGGTTTCCATTCTTTTTATTTGGGAAACCCGACCTGTAATTTTGGCTTAATGGAAGTGAATCAAAAACAAATTACACGAACGATAACCACTAAAGAAAAGGCAATTAAAAATTTTACTACTAGGTATAATAAACATGTTTAAATTATTATAGTTTTGATATTATAAACTAAAATTTTATACTTCTATTGACCTTATCAGACCTCATTTTGACACGTTTTAGAAGAACTATTGGCGCCTACGCGAGTGAAGCTGTAACCCGCAAAGCACAGTTTACCTGTGGGTAATCTATGCACTTGGCCGAGTCAAACGAGTACATCATTTATGATACTTGCAAGGCAAACAAGATATAAAACTGGAAATTTATCTTTTTTAATCCGTACGTTCATCCTTGACCAAACTATTAATAATTAAAGTAAACGCTCCATTTTCATCGAAAATCCAAGAAAAATTTCTCACTAAAATAAATGATATTCAAATAAGCTTGAGAATAAATGAAATGCCCCAAGACAAAAACTTTTTACATTTAATTTCACAGCTCGCCTGTCGCATCTATTGCGAGAAAAGTTGAGAGAATCCCTTAAATAAAATGATAAAACTACCAATAGCGCTTTTAAAATATGAGGTGCGCATAAATCTCTTCGATTCCCTCAAGAATTTAACGAGGCATCTATTAACAATAAAAAATTTATTTCTTTTAAAACAAAGTTCATTCTGAAAAAATCGAGTAATAGGAAAAGATGAACGGAGATTTAAATAAGTAGGTAGTCTTCTTTCTTCACGAAGAAACGTTATAACATGAGCATGTTTACGAGCACATTGGGTTGTCTACCTTCATGGAATTAAAATTCAATATAATATATAAGTAATTCAGAAACATAACTTAGAAAAAATGTTTATCTCTGCAACTGAAACCAATAAGAAAAACGAGACAATGAAATAAATCTGGAAAAAAAATATTAAAGTAGATAAAAAATAATTTACATAAAGTACGACGCCATATATTTTGTCCGTCGAAGTACTATTGTGCCCTGTAGGCTGAAGCATACGCCACAGTATCTGCGCTTATCATCTTAAACGGTTTACGGCTTTGCTCTTATTTTACAAGTTAAATAATCGTCCTTCATTTTACGTATTCCCTGACGCTGTTTCTCTTACTACTTCGCATAAAATACGTGAAAGAGAAGAAAGCTCATTTTCGACGTGGAACGCCTGCAGATGCCATAAAACACAGAAATATGAAATTTTCTCCAGAGGTTTAAGACGCCCTTTATAGACGTTACGCTGTAGCGACAAGTATGATGAGATTATAAAGCCAAGGTGTTTTAAATATAAGATTTTTTAAGGTTGTAAACGTTTTACGGTTGCTTTATTATCTGTAGTGAAATATAACGCATAAACCATTTAAAAAGGAATGCTTTGAATAGAAATTCCACTTTCGACATTCTAAAAACCGTATCTATTAATTAAAGCGTGGAATTCATAATATACTATAGATCAAGGGTTTGCATTTGAAAATATTTTGTCGTCAACTCTTTTAATACACCGGCTTCCACCCACCTTTTAGATCTCTGATTCGTTTGATGGCATCTGAAATAATCCTTTCTGACAAATAATTTTGCAATCTGCTATTATAACGTTAGACTCTTAGCAGATAGCTAATGTTTTCAAAGAATAGTTAATTAGAGTGGTATTAAAGCAGATTATGTGGTACTTGACAAAACCTAATAAAAAGAACTTAGAACATGCTTTGAGTTGAATATCATTTATACAGATATTAGTACCTACATACTATGCGCATATATAACAAGTACTATGGCAAAAGTTTTATTTGAAGTTAAAATTAAATACCCGCATTTGCATCTACAATTAAATTCTTTCAGCTTTGTTTAATTCCTACGCTAACCACAATAAAGTGGCAACATGAAACAAAATAATATCAAAATGTTTTACATTCTCGTGCATATTAAATTTGCAACATTGTCACTTATTTTACTACTGCCCATAATATGCATAGTAATGATTATCGTTTGTACAATATATTGCTGAGCTTTGCCCACAAATATTTAATATTCCGGTTTATTTATAGTAATCAAACATGAAAGGATTGGAAAGGTATTCTCAACCTCATACTTGAAAGAATTTCTAGAAATGTGATGTACTCATTTCAAAATCATTTTTTTGAAACTGTAATCTTTTATCGCAAGCTAAATAATAGTATATAATGTACCGAGGTGGAAAATGCTTTTTTTACAGCCGTGCAATAACATAGCTAACTGGCACAAAGCGTGGAGTACAACTATTAGCGGAATGTTGTAAAGAAGCTTGACACCTAGATATGTATCATATTTTATTAACAATCAATTAACAGTTAGTAAATGACAAATTGGAAGCAAATACTTAATAGTCTTATTAAACATGTCATTATTTCATTAAAAATGATGTTTTAAGTAAATACTACATGCTATATTAGGTTGAAAAGTGATCACTTTCCGACCGGTATCATTTCGATAAATATCATTTTTTACCGAGAACAAAAAAGTGTGATCGGAAAGATTATAATTTTATAAGATATTGCATTTCAGGTTACCAGGGAAAATTTTGGTCCATGAAAAACGCCAACCGTTTGGCGCCAAACGCTCCTACCATTCCTTTCCGTCCTTATTTTCAGGTTTTTTTTTAATACTGATTTTGGATAAAGTAGCCCAAGGAAAGTAGCGGAAAAACCGGGTAGAATGCAAATACTTAGGTTACTTTTTGCGACTGTCTATCTATTTTAGTGTTAACGCTCTCATCGCCAAAAATAAAATACATTATAGATATGGCAGATTCAAATATAAAATTTGTATGTCCTCCCTCATAAGGGTTTACACCGAATTTTTATGTAAAATATGTAATGGAAAATGATTATTACCCATTAATATTTTATTGTTAACAGCTAATTGAAGTGTGTCATTGTAGATATTAAGCTTCTTTAAAGATGTACTTACTGAAAGAGTTGCACGATACTGTTGAATATTAGCATATTACCCATAGAAGGTGGGTTATTATCGTTGCCATTATTACTTGCACCTCCAGAATATTCAACCTGAATCGTTAATATAACACCTAACTACGCCGTTATAATGCTTTTACTGCTTGTATCCATTATCATCCTCATTATTATGATTGTTATTGTTTGAATTACACTTGCGGGTAGCTTTGTTGTGTAAATTTTATTTCGTGTGCTTTCATTTCGTCGAATTGCAAAATAATTAAAATTAGTAGGAAAACATTTAATTAATTTATTATCATTTGGCAATTACGAATGGCAAATTTACCTTTTCGATGGCGAATGTACAGTGTTTTTGCTGCAAAATCATTTTCCTATGAACGCACAGGTTTAGGCAGCATTACTCTGAAATTAATTGAAGTGTGAAACGCCAATATAAGATTATAAATTTGTAGTTTTCATCGAGCAGTAAATTTTCATTTAAAAAATCTTTAATACACTTTTAGCACATAGTAACCACCATAACATCATCGCGCATAAAAATGATTAAATACCAAATAAATTTACAATGCAATTTAGAACTATGCGAATTCAACAATTAAAATTTTATGTAGTACGTAAAGTTAAACAGGTTTCGTGTTTAACTACAATTTAATATGTCGGCAAAAGCATTTTTGAAAAGCTTTTTTAATTTGTTTTCATTTTGCACATATGTCGGTATGTAAAAATTATTACAGCCTCATAAAGTGCAGCGGCACAAAAAAATCGTTTCATTTGCAGTTTGAAATAACACAATTTAAAAATAAAATTCAGAGATGAAGAGAATTACATCTTGCAAAATTACAATTTCTTTTTATCATCAAAATGTGAATTTATCTTATGGGGGAGGCAAGTTCTTCACAGACTAAAAACTCCTGTTGTCGCAACATAAAAAACTAAATTTCCGTTCTCGACAAATTGAATCTCATTTTTCAAGTGCTTCTCCCGTCCTTTGCAATTCTGTCAGGTTCAGGGTTTCTTGTGTCCAAGCAAATCGCATGTTTTGCTTTATTTTACTCGATTCGGACAGTGATTCGAGCGAGTTTGCAAATAATGAGATTTGTAAACCTAGAGTCCTTATCGATTTCGTTGTTTTATTTTTTGGTACTGCTCTTATTTTAAAATCTATCTTTGTTTAATTAAATTGCTATTGTAATAATACCATTTTAACGTTAACGTGCTCACAATGCAACCGTAAATCAAATTTTATTTCCAACTTCTGTCATAAGCCCTTTCCTGTTATTTTTCATTTTAGCCACCCAAATATTGTGTTAGTGGTGGAGGTGTGCGGTCTTATCTCGTTGATCTAATTACGTCGACTATAGAATTTGCATAGCCGGATCTCGTGGGGGTACTTACCCTATGCCCTTAGCACTTATAAGCGATATGCTGATGTTGGCAACACATAATGCTGGAAAATTACGAAAAACTCGGTTAAGCAAAATTATGTCCCACTACACCCATAACCGATTTATAGTACCATGCATTAAAAAATTACATTGCATTTAATATTATTAAGTTCCAATACCCGCAATTACTACAAACATCAAATATAATTGAATGTTGTATGTTTATGCGAACTTCGGCCTAAACCGTGCAGTATATAAAAATATCCAATAACCGTAAAGAAAACAGGAATGATTCGATTATAAAGGTAATTTAGAGCCGTTTCAACAAATAAAATATTGCTAAAATGCGGCGTAGCATTAAATATCTTGCATGCACGCAAAAGTTTCATTAATAATTAATCAATAGGTACGTGATTTAGTTTGGAAAAGTTGTACAGAACTTTTATATTATACTTATTACTATTAGTTATATTTTCTTTCATCCGGTATGTAGTGCTCGAAGTATAAGAAATGTATCTTTAATTACAAAGTACTACATATAATTTGTCATTCCTATATGTCGAGGGCTGGTGGATACTCGAAAAAATAATTCCTAGTTCAACACAATTACATTTTTTATTTCCTTTCGCAATGTTGATCTACCCATCAATCATCTAAAATACTCTGGCGAAAGATGTGTACGTTAATATGAGGGAAACGAAGAAGCACCGTCAATATTCAGCTAGGTTGCAGCACCTGAGCACAGCAAGGGGCACAACATGCCAGGGGCTAATATTTCACATCCCTTGAGCTTGTCAGTTGTCTGAGCATGTGACATCAATCAAGGGGGTAGAAGATTAGAGATTATTCCGAAATATCAACAAAAAAGAAGCATACATTAGTAACAATCTGTCCCCGTTTCATTTACGAAGCCAAGAATATGTCGTTCTTGACATATTTCCGCCCTGATTAGAAGTTTCCTATATAATCCTGTGATGTGTATTCAAAAGCTTGTTTTGTTTGTCTTATTCGCGATGGTGAAAAGTTGATAAATCTGTTTTGTTGGGAAATTTAGATTATGCTTTACATAAATTATGTAGGTACCTAACATTTTTCCAGATTATTTGTTACTTCTGATATGCAAATATGTGGGGCTGAAACTTTCTGAACAAGATTTATGAGAGTTTTAATCGGATACGTCGATCGTGTTCACTTCAATTTGAAAAATATAACGGTAACCTTTCGAGTAGTTAGATTGACGATGGTTAAATTGTACATCTGATATTGAGCGGACGCCCGGAAGTAAAATCCGAATAAGGAATAATTTGTTATATTGATAAGCAATATATTTTAATAATTTGTAGACGCAATTCCTTTGATTTATACAATGATTATTGGTTAGTTAAATAGGCGATAGTGTTACCTGCTGTAGGTATCGTACACTGCGAATTTCAGATCTACCAGTTGGTGTAACATATGTTGCATAACACGACATGAATTTTATTCTTATACCGCATTGGAAGATGGATAAAACTTGGACAGATGAAAGATACACGTCATTAACAAATTACTTTTCCGTTCAATAAATATTTTGAAAATCTCATTCATCCACATTGGCAAACTTTTGTAACCTCCCCGTTCAAAGGCATCCCTAGAATTTGCAAGTCAAAAGATGAATCTCGATAGCGGTGCTGTATTGTGTAACTTAGTCATTAACTTATATTAATGTTTGAGTCGGTATTTAGCTCCTTGCCTTTGGCGCTTAACAAGATATTCACTAGCTATTGTTTAGCTAAGCTTGAGTGGTTAGGGTGATGTTTTATATAAGTAAAATGTAATACATTGTTCCACTCTGTCGAAGAGGAAGCTGTGGCACTGTATATTTGTTATTCGTCCTTTAAAAACAAACCTCCATTTATCTCCCACTTTTGTTCGATTTTTATCTCAAAATATGCAAAAGGCTTCCTTTAAAAGTAAATATTATTATCTATCGCAACTAATAAATAAAGGCAATAATAGCTAAAGTAAATGTTAATAATTACAAATTAATGCTCTTAAGCACGACATGGTTCAAAGAACCTATAGAATTTTTTTACATATCTGTTGCTTGAAGCTGCAAAAAAATGCAAATATATTGTCCGATGTTTAATTGACCATTAAGAAAAATCATTTTTTTGTGCAATTTAACCCTTAGGTTGTGCTCTAAAAACTAAACTGCAACGTAAAAATAAAAATTACAGATGATATAACTAATAAATCAAAAATATATAATATATAATAATTTTTTGCTTCCAAAAAATAATATTTCAGCTGGAGATAATATTTGATAATTCAATAACCTGCCGAACTCGTGTTTTAAAACAGAAATGGCGAGCATAAAAATTTAAAAGCGTCAAATTAATAGGCGAGTGCTTTGAAAACTCATTAATCATAATCATGCTATGCATTTAGACTGGATGCGTTATTACCAAAATTATGTAGGCGTGGATCTAAGATGTTTCTAATCATTTATATTAAAATATAGTTATTTATGATACCGATAGAGTGTAATCACTAATGGAAACCAAATTCCTTTTTTGCATAGCAATCAAGCGTGAAAATTGTACAGCCAATCATACAAATCAACTTTGATTACAGAGCTATTGAACGAAAAATAATATTGAAACGCATGTATCGTGTAGAGTTCAGACTCTTGGATTTTGGAAAAAAAATTCCACTTAAATGGACAAGCCTGTATTATATTCCCGATGTAAAACTCAAAAGTCATTTCAAATATTTGATTTAAAGAAATCAGTTTAATTTAGAATTGCTCGAAGCAATTTTAACCTACGAGTTGCCATTAATATTTACGATCTCATTAACACGTTGAATTATGTAGCTTAATTTTTTACTTAATTGTTTTATTTTAAAATATCAATTGATTTTGCTCGATGACGGTGGTAATAAATTCAACCATCATCATGCTAAGTTGAAAAGTGGCATTAACTGGTACTACAAACACGTCTGCTTTAGCAGAAGAAAATGTAGAGGTCGTTTGGTAGCTCTAAAGACAACAGGTATGATTTACAGCTGAGTTAAATTTAAAATAATTGGTCCGTAATTTGAAACATTCTCACTGAAAATTTTATAGTTCAGGTTGTTTTCAACCGACAATTTACAGTAATGCTCCTTGTCTTTCCTAATTCGATTCCTTTTGATAGCACGAAAGCACATTTTCTTATTTTATTATCGTCACAATTCAGTTGCTTAGTTGCATCTGAAAAATATTCTTGAGATAAAATCTCGATAAAATAAATGAGAATATAGTCAAGTCCTTGAATAGGTACCGCGAAGCATTCCAGTTTTGTTGTTATATAACTAACCACCTTTAAAATTAAATTCAAATTCATACGTACTTTCTTATGATGTAAAAAATGCTTCGATGCTTACCTGAAAAAATAAAAGAAAATTATTAATTATTTTAAAATAAGAAATAAGGTTGAAATAAAAACTTGGAAAAATGAAAGGCGCTAATGAAAACTACACCTACGATAGTAGGCTTCAATTTCCTTTTGTGGAAATAAACGATCACACGGTAAACCAGTTTTACTAATTGGCAATATAGTAAGTAATTCTATATTATTGACTATTCACAACATTAACAATTATTGGGTTGTTACTTGTGTAAAAACAATAGGCAGGAATAAATTGGTATGCAAGTCAAGTTTTTAGTGCAGGTGTGTACAATGTACATACATTTTATCTACATACAATATTATATTTAAAACTTGCTTGTATAATTATGTAACGTTGTAAAACAATGTTTCGGATGGCATTAAGATCATACCAATTAGTAATCACTTATGACGATTCAGGAATCACGATTTAACAATTATTAACCAGTCCTTCAATCACCCAGTGCATTCCAACTTGAAATTAGAAATGTCTGTAATTAAAGGTTGCAAAAATACAGTAACTTTCATTGAAGTGATTAATGATAAGTGGTTTCATTTTATTAAATTTAAAAATATTTTATAGAACTAGGTAAAGTTCGGTGGAACTGAAGAGAAAAAATTTGGAAATTGTTACTTTGTTCCAACAGCATGTAGCGGTCTGAAAGGTGGATACATTATGATTACTCTGTATATTTATATTATTAGTTTTTACATTTAACAAAATACAATTCCATCACTGAGAAAAAGGATTGGTGTCTATAACACAACATATTTAATTGGGCTAATTTCATTATTATTACATTTGGTATAATAATATGAACTAAGATAAATATACTACAAAAATGTTAGTCAATTTATCTCTACCCAATGCTTTGTTTGAGCATATTGTTTTTATAGTAACTAATCATTGTGTTGGTTACCTGTACAAGTAAATATTATGTGATATTACCCAAATGAAGAAACCACTTTACCTTATTTTGTTTATTGTTACTATTTGTAATAATTGCTATAAAGATTTGTTTAGATAGATTGTAAATTTTAATATTTTTATATTGACATTAGGCAGAATTCAGAGAAACTTGTACCTATTATTATAAATTAATACAAATTACAGTAAACAAATAATAAAGTAACTATAACCAATTGCATTGGTAAAGCTGAGGTACATAATTTATATTAAACTGCAAAGTCAGAATTTTTAGAAGACGCGAGGTGTGAGCAATAGCTGGCATGGCTGACATGATATTATATGTGGAGTAAGTACGTACTGCAGTGTGTGAAACGTTTTTTTACGTGTTGTGTTCATAAAAATGTCTTCTATTCAATATATTATACTGAAAGAATTCTATTGTGATGAATTGGTGGTTACATTTGAAGGTAAGATAACACATAATAATATTTAAATACCTATAGTTGGGCATGGCCGCATGGGTCCTTTACTTGTTTTGTTATGTAATTAATATATTTAATTATTTCATGGTAAAGGGTTTATTACTGTGTGCACTACAAGTGGCTTCAAAAATAATTTACACTCCTATATTAGCAATGAAAATTGTACCTAACAAAAACCTTTCTTGACATATAAAAATCAATTTTACATCAATACTTTTCGGACATTTCTTTCCTTCATTTCTGTACATATATTTCTATTTAGTTGCACCATTTCTGAGCTACAGTGGCTTAAAAAAGGGTAAAATTTTAAATAAAATTAGCACCTTAAAAATAATGTTAATTTTATTAAATTTTTTGCAGAGATTTTTTTTAAGCCACTGTATCTTTGAAATGATGTGACGAAATAGAAAAATGTTTACATAAATAAAAATAAAGAGAATGAAATTTGCAAAAAAAATTCGGTGAAGTATTATTGTAATAGCAATTTTTATGACAAAAAAATTGTACTTCATTAACAGTAGTACCTGTTATTTGTACCATTGCTAACAAGAGTGTATTAATAATTTCTGTAGCTACTGTATAGTTTTCAAATCATTTCAACATGAAGTGTAGTCGGGTTATCTGAATACCCGCACTTGGATCATTAATTTTACTAATTTTTGTAAATTTTTCAGAAGCTCAGATTAAATAATATTGTCGTCATTACGGATGTATAATATAAGAGGTGGGCTGACGACAGCGTATCGCATGACCAACGAACGTCACCTTCTATACTAGACAAGAACAGATGACGTGAGAAATAAATGAACAACTTTATAATCAAGTATTTATTTAGTTTTTATATACAGTTACTCGAGAAATTATTAGAACGCTCCTATGTTGGCAATGTAAATTGAACTTTTTTAAAACCTTTTTGTCATATCAAAATCGCTTTTACAGCAACACTTATTCGATAATTTTTGTTGCAAATTTCATTATCTTAATTTTTATTTATATACATTTTTCTATTTTATCGCACCGTTTCTGAGACACAGTGACTTAAAAAAGGCTCTGTAAAATTTTTAATAAAATTAACATTGCTTTTATGGCAATTCTATTAAAATTTGTACAGTCTTTTTAAAGTCACTGTAGCTCGGAAACTGTGCAACCAATTAGAAAAAATGTATAAACCAAGTAAAGAGAATAAAATTTTCAACAAAACATGTCAAACAAATAATACTATAAAAGCGATTTTTGTATGACAAAAAAGAACTTCGAAGTACAATTTACGTTGCTAACATAGGAATGTTCTAATAATTTTAGGAGTTAAAGCCAATGTTACGTTTTCGCAACGTACATATCTGACTTTGAAACAATTAAATTTTGCTTCTAAAAGAACCTAAAAAAATTACGTGGAGGTAGTTGCGAAAACGCAACATTGGCTTTAAATGGGTTTAATAATAATAACATATATTTCCAACAGGTTTACACCCAAACATTACCCAAACACCATTACATTAAACATTCTCAAGTGAGACTCGAACTCAAATTGGCCGCTCAGGAATTCTACACTCTCACCGTACGGCAAATCCGGCATTATGGCATTAATCCATTAATGGTATATTGGACACAATAAAAAATTTAATTATTAATAATAATGTTAAATAACTACAGTTACTCGCAAAAGAACTCGGACACTCTTATGTTACCAAAAGACATTTTTTGTTGCAAATTTCATTGCTTTCAATTTTGTTTATAATATAGATTTTTAAATTTTGTCGCACCGTTTCTGACTGACAGCGACTTAAACAAAACTGTAAAATTCAAAAAATATTTTCTTTCTATTCATTTCTATTCAATCTATTCACTCCTGTGCTACCAATGTAAATTGAACATTTTGAAGCTGTTTTTTATCATATTAAAATCGATTTTACAGCAAAACTTTTTCGACATTTTAAGTTGCATATTTCATCGTTTTCAATTTTGTTTATGTACATTTTTTTATTTTTTTATCTGAATTTTTATAATTTTTATAATTTTTATAAATTTTTATATTCTTGTAAAAAGTAACATTTTTGATTAGCATATTGTTGGTGTAATAAGTTATATTATCGTATGTATGTGATAAAAAATGATAATAACAATTTTTTTCTTGATTGTCAAAAACGTATTTGTCTTGGTGTAAATATACATATTCAGGCCTGTAACTTGCAAAATATAAGTAAAACATTCCATATTATTAAAGGTGAAAATGGACTTAAAAGATACCAAATATATTTTACTAACTGTGGACCAGAATGTATAAGCACAATGAATTTTTAATTGATTTGTATAATTTTAGTTTATATTTTTTGTTATCTTTTTGTTTTTAAGTTATCAAAATGTATAATTAATTTTGTTTATAAGAATCTTATTGTTTTGTGTTTTATATTGTAATAAAACATGAAAAAAAGGTATCTACCTATAAATTCATATTTTATAAATAGTGCAATTTTATTTATAAATACGGATTCCTATAACCTATATAGGCTATAATAGTGGTCCAATCGCTGGTTGGTCAAAACGATGAGTTTTGACTTCCAAATTGAGCTGATAATTAGGAACGTAGTAAAATTCAAATCTACAAATATCCTTTTAACGTCCAAATTTAAAAGAGTTTTTGAAGATTTGAATTTTACTACATATTTATTATTAGCTCAATTTAGAAGACAAAACTCATTTAACAACCAGCGATTGGACAACAACTATACCTATCTTCTTTTCAATATATGCTTAGTTTAAAATAATGCAAGAAAAAATTGAAACAATTAAATTAATTTTATATAATCACAAATGCTTAGTTAACTGTAATTAAATATTGTTTTATAGTGCAAAATATTTTCTTACAACAACGAAAGTAATATCTTAATCATAAAGAAAATTAAATTCAACCAAACTTTCTTATGCTTTTATAGTTATTAACACTTGATTCATGCAACGTAATAATTTGGTAGCTATTACTAAATAGATTTTTTATAGTTAACTTCATTTGCTTACAGTAACCAAATCATATTTAAATAGTAACAGTGAATGTTTGTTATTTAGCAAATATTTCATGTGCCCACCATTCTGATATGTTAATAGTTACTTAATATAATTTTATACTCAAGATATTTACCAACGAAATGCTTTGATTCTTGTAACATAATATTTGGTTTTCTATATACATACTTAGCGTTTGATCATGCCAAACGATATTTGTTTTTTATAACCAAACCGTTTTCTCAGTGCAAGTGAGTGTATAATTATTTATTTTGCAGTATCCAGTTAAGATCTTTTCAATTGTTTCTAGAATGACTTCGGATAACTGAAAGTGCTCTGATTAAAGATTTTGCTTGAAAACATGCAATTTCCTTTTCCCACCAACTCTTGGTCGCAGGAAAGACTATTTGAGTCATTTCAATGTGCATTGGCGTCAAATGTGTTTAAATCAGAGCAGTTAACAATTTTTTTTGCGTAATGCAATTTAGTGATAGGTGCAATTCTTACACAGGAATCACGCAGTGTAACAGGGAAAGTATGAAAATTAATTGAACCCCTATTGTTAACTAGCACCGATCAATTATCTAAATTTTTGTATAAATTATTAAGAAATTTCCGCGTTTTAATAAATATGAGTGAAGCTTTAAAGATAAAAAAAATTGGATTGTTCTAGAAGGAACAGAAATAATTTGAAAAAATGGTTGTCAGATGTTTAACATTGAAAAACGATGTAGCATCCTTCAAGAAAATAGAATAAGGCTTGACAGTTATTCAAATATTCATGACTACCCTGAAATTTAATGAACAAACTCTCTGGTAGCGACGTATCCTAATAAGTTTTCAGAAACTCGTCGGCGTCGCTGAAATGTAAGTCGAGAAGTGTAGTCTTCAAAGTAAAATTTATATTAAAGTGCTCAAAGTTAAAATTTAAAATTCTGCTTATTTATACCTACATGTTCATAAAATAGTAACAATTAATTTAGGCACTCCTTAAATCTAACGTTAATTAATTTCTATACTGCATTAACCCTATCTTTTATGTTGAAAAAATCATAAAAGCAATTTATTTTATATTTTAAAGAAAAAGGCTTTCTTATTTTACTTTTATCGTAAGTAATATCTTCATTGACACGCAGAGAGAAATGAAAATTTGAATATCAGTTACAAAGTAAGCCAAAGCAATCTTTTCAAGAACTTTTTTACCCTAACAAAATGCAAAAACTCATCACGAAAAGAATTTTCAAATAGAAATATAATAACAGTAGCTAAGTATTTTGTTGCGTGTGTATCCTTGTTTAATGATTATTAAATACCTTCACATTAGGTTAAACGATTATTTGCAGAAAATAAATTTTTTATGAGGCAATTACGTCCTTAGTAATAAATTGGAGAAATAAATTTTTTTTAATATTTGAAAATATAATAGAGCGCATCACAAGTATGGTATGTATGTAACAAAATAAAAAAAATTAAATTTAACAGATATAAACTCATCGATTCGACATTATCACTCAACAAACCGCAAAGTCAAAGTGTGGAGGGTTGCACTTTGGGGAAAGATAAATGTGTTATATCTACCCTGATGTGTCACTGTTATCTGTGTGTATCGAAGATTAGATTAGGTTAAAATGTTTTCTGAAATGAAAGGCAAAGCTTTTAGTATTGCAATGTATTAATTTATTGCGAAGTTAGCCGAATCTCCAGCTCGATAAGAAAATTTAGGCTGAATACTGTTCAAGCTGTTTTCGACATTTTCTCAATTATAAATAAAAATATATAAACAGTAAAGCAAAATTTGAAAAGAACTCAAATTAAATGCGAAAGTAAATACTACGTAGTTTGAAATAAAATCGAAGAACAAAAGCACCAGCAGCTTTTACAAACTTGATATATTGACAGAGAAAATAAAAAAAGTAACTAAAAAACAACAAAAAGCTTTCCGGATCTGTAAACAAAGCGAATTAACCCGAATGAAGATATACTTAGTAGAGAGAAATGAAATATGGTTTGCCTTTTTACAGCAGATGGATAAAATTTTCTGTCTTCCAGTTTCAACAAATTGTTTCGTATATCAACTTTGTCGCCAATTAGTGGTGAAGAACATATGAAGTGTTTAATTATATACGAGAATGCTTAACTTCAAAGTAAATTTTAAAACACTTGAAATTTTATTACCCACTTTAGCACATCGTGCAACGTTCAAATTAATTTAAAATCAGTACTTTACACACTATAGGGAGCCGACCCACCTCACCTGACATGATTATTAGGTGAATCTTTTTTGTTCACATTAGCATATTATGATTGCAATTTAATGGAAACGTAAATAATAAATATAGCAAATCGAAAAATAAAAATGTATTTCTGGAAAATATCGAACGTAATAACATTAAATTTGGTAACACTAACCAAAGCTCACAGTGGAATTCGCATGAAGCCTTTTCGATATAAAAAGTAGATAAATCAGATTCTGCAAGAGCGGTCGTTGCTACGGTAACAAGGACTAAAATGTTAGGCGCCACTGCAGACGCCAATAGATTATTATATTTTATAAAATAAGGCAAAACAAAACTTTTGTAAAGTCATGAATAAAATTTCACGAAAGCAATGATGTTTCGATAATTTACAATTCTTGAGACGATAAATTGATAAAAGTAGTTTTAATCGTCTCGGCAAGGGAAACAAATATAATTAATATATCCATGTTCTTTTATTAAAAGCTAATTAAAAATAGTTAATTAAATTATGTTTGTCAATGAGAAATTTATTGAAATAAAATTATAGCGGGTAATTGACTGTAACTAATTATTAAACGCAATGAGTATATTTACAACAAAAACATTGTTTATTATTGTAAGAAAGTAATAATTAATATTGGTTACCATTTAAATTATGAGCTTGAATACTACTACATCTTGTGAACGTCAACAATTTGTGCGCTGCCCTGCAGGTTTTTGCTACCTACGGATTAACTATGCCAATTATAAACGTTATAAATTACTTTTATTTGTTAAAAGTTTGACTAAATGAAATACCCTTTCATTTAATATCAATTAAACTAGAAAAAAAAAAGAAACTGAAAAGTTGGAACTCGTGTAATATAATTATCACGCGATTTCAGTGCAAATTAATAATAACCGCAATAACCTGGTGTTAGTCAAAGGATAGTCTTAAAGTGTTATAACAAAGCCACCATTATGAAATACTAAGGGTACTAAATAATCTGTATTAGAAGCGGTAGAAATTCCCATTTCAGAGAAAATTAAATATGCAAATACATAACAGCTTGAGTCGCGCTTTCGTTGAAAATTAACAGCACGTCGTATTTCAAAACGAACTTGTGTAAATGTAAATGTAAGAGACAACTGAGAATAGACGTGGTAATTGTAAAATAAGGAAATATATTGCAGAATACATTTTCATTGCAAATGGCCAGACTTCTACTGAAGCTTACCACAAAATTTAATTTGGATGGACGTGACTGCACTACTCGTCTTAATTCGTGACTGTGACTAATTCGGCGTGCTTATTGATAATAAAATAAAATTTAGCCTAATTATTTTTAGTGAACAATAAAAATTAATGTTTTTATTATTGTTATAAAAAGGATGAAAACCCAAAATGTAGTGCTAAGCTATAAAAATGATTGTGTATTTGATAATGAAAATGTTCGTAGGGGTTTAGCATAAGAAAATCGATTCATTTTCTAGTAACGGGTAACCTATATCTAACGTATACTGATCAAAATACGAATGTACGAAAACGATGAATTTTGGTGGAATCTAGAAAAGACAGCTTAATAGTAGAATGGCACCCTAATACTAGTGAAACCAATATTATAATTTTTAATGTACTTATCAATTTCAATAGAGAAGTTTCACTATTTCGTTTAATTTTTTTATATAAAAAAAATTATGGAAATTTAAAATTGACAGTACTATGACGTCAAACAGTTGAATTGGGCGCGAGATGGATCAACTAATAAGATTTTAGACACCTCGGCTACGTTGCCGCATTTTTTCTATTAAAATACATAATCGCACAATAATGGCCGCCTCGCATTTCATTGTTTACTAACGTTTTAACTACAAGTTTTTATTTTATGAATAAATTTAATACAATAAACATATTATACATATTATATTAAACTAAATAGTATTTCAGTTAACATTAACACAGATATGATAGCTGTCAATAATAAACCAATTAAGAACTGACAACAGCGCACAGCTATGTTTAATTCTGATTGGTTAGTTGTAAAGAGCAGATTAAATATTTTTATATTTAAAATTTTACACAAAATTGTACCCTGAAATTGCGGTTTTACTCGCAAAATTTGACGAAAAGAATATGATTAAAATAATATTTGATGCCTGTAGAATATTCAAATGAATATCTCTCGACTTTTAATAAAATATTCCATTACTCTAATATAATTTTCAATTATTTAGAAAGTAAAATGTTTTTGATGATAATTATTTTTTTATGTTTATTCTCAACAGAAGTCCAACATTTACTCTTAATAACATAATTTATTATTATATACTAGTAAGTAGGTAGGTACATACCATTTTCAAAATTTTTACAAAATTAACAAGGAAATTTTTCTTGCAAAAACTGAATCTTATTCAGAAATTTTAACTTTCCATTTTACAATTTTCTTTGCAAAGATGGTGCGAGAGAAAATAAGTTCATTTATAAATGAGTATATTGTGCGTTCTTTGTTTTAGATTTACATTTAATGTTGCGAGCAGTTTTATCGAAAGTAATGGTGAAATGTTGATGAAATCGGATGAAAAAGTGAAATTATCGAATCATGACGATAGCTGTGACTGAACCCTGAGGAATCGATACTTCAGAAAACCTCTATTTCAATTTCCTATAAGATTACTTTGTCAATACTTTCTAAGAGTGCCGAAGAGTTAAACCATACCAACCCAAAAATTACTTTTAGAAATAACGTCAATTCTATTATTAAATTTGTTTTTCACAACTTTACCTTTACAATCAATAAAAGAAGCGATGGTATAGTAAGAAATATTGTCATTACAGTTGTAGAAGAATTTTTTTAACAAAACAAAGTCCAAACAATGAGACAATGTAATCAATCAACTGTTTACAATCTTTATTATTCTCTAACTGTAGTTTCGAAGATAAAATCACAATGTTCACATCTTAAAAATTAATAATTACAATCAAAGTCAAACTTACAACAACAAATTCTGACAGTGTACGGTTTATCATACATTTCATAGATAGAATCGTCGAGGTGACAAAAACAAACGGGTTAGTAATATTAAGTTCCAAAATTATAACGTAAATCACACAATAAACTTTTAGACATCCTGTAACCGCTTCCTGAAAATATCAAGAACACCGTACAAAAAAAAAGTAAATAAAATAACGCACAAGAAGCAAGAAATGATAACATGGAACCAGGAGGTATACTATCTGCCAAGCCAAGTTTTCGGATATTGGTTATTGAAATCATTGATAAAAAAATATACTATACAAAAATACACCAGATGGTCACAAGAATTAACTGCACCTATTAGTGGTAGAAAGTATTATATTATTATACTTTATAGATGAACTCTTATTTTAATTTTTTATTACAAAATGTGTAATCTAAAATATTTTAAAAAGTAAATTTTTACACAATTAATTCAAATTTTTCATTCATACGTTTACTTTTCCTAAATATAAAAACTATGTAAATTAAAAGAAAACTCCTCCTATATCATGCTGCATTGTATATTCTGTATTATACAGTTTCCTTTACTGATTAAATATATGTATTAAAAACAACACAAACCGTAATGTTGTTTAATTATTTTTCAAATTATAATAAATTTAAAGAAATCAGATACTAAAAATCTTGTTTCGAGGTTTCCGGACGTTTCAATGATCCTGGTGCGCTTAAAGAAACTAGTTTATAAAAAAATTTAAATTGCATAAAAAGAAACAATTTTAGCGCAAAAGTAGTCTTTTTAAATCATTGTCATTATCATAAAAGGAAGCATTAGCCGTAAAATGTAATTTTAAGACAATTTAGGAAAAAAACTACCATAATTCCTTTTCAGCTTCATACTCGGAATAATAAATGACAGTAATCTGGAATTCTCTAGAGCGACGTGCACTCATGGAACTGTTGATGGTTTATGCAAAAGCTCCGCCACAATTCACAATGTAATAATAACGATATAACGCAGGTAACGCGCTAACATGATGAATAATTAACGTAATTTGTATTCATGTAAATGGAGTCGATGTTGCTGAAAATGCACGTTCGCGAACCATATATGTATGCATTTATATGGAATTTGGATTTAAACCTGTATGACTTCCAATATGCATATTTACAAACTTGATATTTAATCTCAAATTTGTTTTTAATGAATATCAATTCTTAAATAAAACTAATAAAACTATCAAGTGCCTATAATGTATCATAGCAAAACTTCTTCCTGATACCACCAACATCTTCACGGTTCACTCCTAGCATTTGTCGTGCATCAGAACTTATAAATCATTTCAATATATAACCTGTACATGATGTTGTACGACCGGACTTTGCTACTCAACATAGAGAAAGTATGCAGTAGATTTGAAAATAAGAAAAACATTGCAAATAAAATATAATGTAGTCGAGGTAGGCGGTGCCCATATCCGAAGAATTCACAAGTAATTCAGTTCAATCTATTAGTTTTCATTAGGAAAATTTAATCAAAACCTTAATCATACTGTAATAAAATTATCAACAGTTATAAAATGAAAACTTGCGACCCGGTGATGCAAAATTGCCAGGTTGAGTAATTCAGACAAAATATCAACCAGACAGCACGGACGGTTCATTAATACTTATTAAAGTTCTAAATTAAACTGGAAAGGTAGACAGATTGATGAGGGTTAAAGAACGATTTAGAATAGAAAAATACTACTAAAATTGAATAACGATAATATTGATAAACAAAAAAAACAAAAGAGAAATGTTATGGGTAATTACAAAACAATTGATTTGGTTTTCAAAATAAATAGCGAAACGAATTTATCGAAAGTGATAAAGAGATTAACGTTTCTCTATGCTGAAAGCGCTAACGAGTATTTATATTTCCAAAATGATCATTCGTCAAATAAATTGATACAAAATTTTATAAAGCATGATTCATCTATATTTGGCACAATATAATAAATTGGACGGATTTTGTGATAAGCAGTAAACGATTTAAGGTGTAGGTGCTTATCGATTATGATGAAATATTTGACAAATTAACGGGTAATGAACGTTTTCTCGAATAAGCAGGTCTACATTCTAAAATAAAAAGGTTTATACACCAACGGTTACTAATCAAGTCAATCATGAATTATCTATAAGAATTCCGCTTTATTTTTAAACTTATAAACTGGATGCTCTCTGATTAGAAACAGGTTTATGTAAGATTTTGCTGTTGCTTTTATATTATTGACTACCATATTCTAAACTTAATTTTAAGTTCAATAGTAAGCAATTTCGAAACTCACATAAAAGTAATAAGATCTTTGGATCTGGTTTTGGATTAACACCGAAGTTGAAAACTTGACAAACAAAGGCAATATATGACATGTTAAAGCTTTACACAAGTCGATATTGTAGAAAATACTATAAATACAGCTTCGGTGAAAAAACGTTTAATAATACTCAGAGGCAACTTTCATTTCATAAAAAAATATCCTAATTTAGTTTTTGAACCGTAGCAGGGCCTAGCTCAATTGATATCAAAACTAATAATAATAAAATTATACGTACAAAGTCCTTGCTTTGTCTGTCTATTTGTAACGCGTGTAGTTGGTTACAAAACACCGTGTATCCAGAGTAACTTAGTTCCATACGTGAATTTGCATAATTAATTAATGTAAATTGTGCAAATCCTTTTAAATAAATTTATTCTCGCTCTCTTTGTAAATCTGCAGAATGTAATAATACTAAAATGTAGACAAAAAAGTCCAAAATGGAAAACATTACTCGCCGACGCTCGTTCGTCTTAATAAAATGACAAACTGGCATTTTTGATAGTACCAGTTTTTAATAAATTTAAAAACTAACTAAAATTGTATGCCTGTTTTAACCTCGATTTATCTAGCATTTCAATTGGGAGAGCAGAAATTTGAAAAGCGCAAGCCATGTTTTTCGCAGCTTCTTCAGCAACAGTAATAGCATTCTGTAGCAAATCTTTTTTGAGATATTAATTAATAAAAATTTTCATCTACGTCAAAAAATGATTATTTTCTAGGCGAATGAATTTGTATCGCTAAAATCAAATTCTATAATACATTAGGTTGACACGAGGGTCCGTACTGAAAATCTAATATACTGTATTGTATCGAAGTGGTTTATCTGCAAATAATGTATTGCTACCATTATCTAATTTTTGCAGAGAATAACAAACTATTCCCTTTCTTCCGGGCAGTACAAAATTTAATTAGTGATGATTTAATAAAGCGAGGGAATTCGGTCTGCGGTTGTGGTAACTGTTGTTAGTAGTAAACCCGTGTCCGAATTTGAGAAATATTATTGGATAATTGATAAATAAATGTATTTTATTGAATTAAAAGCCAGTTTAAACATATACTATACTTTTTGGTTAAAGTTTATCTAATTTAATATGTACCTTAAATTGTTTCAGAATTTCTATAAACTTTCCTTCAGGAACCTATAAAATTTACTTTGGATCTATTATAGCGTTCTTTTCATTTAAACGAAAATCAATTCTAGTAATTTCTCACAATATCACAACTTACGCACTATTTTTTCAAGACCACTTTTCTATTATTTTTTGCCAGATTTCATGGGGATATATTTCGTTCCTTTAGCAACCTATAATCCTGTCATTCAGAACGATATCGAGCTCGTAAAGATACGTCCAGTATGTCGGTTAGGGTTCCATATATTACAAATCAAGTGCAGGAGTGTTTTTTATAATACTATTTCAGATCATTCCTGAATATACATTGCTTTTTTGCATTAAAATTTTCTTTATTTAAGATATCGAATCGGGTGATTAACGAGGATAATTAATTTTATATAAAATCGGTAAAAAAATATTACCTACAGATAATTTTATTTAAATTTTGTGTTTGTAAAATAATTAATATGAAGCCTGCATTAATCAACTTCATTTTTAAAGTTCTCTTAAAAAGGTTAATTAGTGTCATTTATTTTATATCTTGTATTTAAAAGCTAGAAAGCCTCTGCAAGATATAATTAATAAGTTTTTCAACTACGTTTAACTGAATACATAAACCTCGTATAGAATTTATATCCTTTTACAATAATTATAAGATCCTTTTGTAAACAACGTAAAATTTAAATTACATTTCCAGTGACAATAAATAATATTGCACAACATAAACTTTAAATTCTATTGCAACATAAAACGCATTTGTTATAGTCTTGAATTCTATACATTGAAAATTACATTAGTAATTGCATATTACCCATTGAAAACTTTTCGTTTATTCTTACAGAACATCAGATACCAGTGTTCAATATACAAATATTTCTTGATAAATATTTTAAAAATGCAGTAAAATCTATCGAAAGGTCACATCAACAAATTAAATTTAAATTTTATGTTTATTAATTTAGTTTGTTATTTTTTAAAGTTCCCTTTAAAGAATTTTCATAATTTTCTCAATTAGTTTCAATTAGTCAAGAATTTTGAATTGATAATATTTCGTTCCGTTATATATTAGGATTGGTTAACGGAGTAACCATTAATTATTTTGTCAAATATCAAATTAATTTTTTTTAGAATTCGTCGTAATTGAACAGTGCCAACGACGGTACCTAATTTTAAAGTCACTTAAAAACTAATTTTATATGTTTGCCAATGCTGAATTTGGCTGTATTAGCTCGTTAGTTGTATAGAAGTTAGAATTGATTATAACAAATTGGGGAATTTGTCAACTAATTGGGTTTTCTCTTCATGTTTCTATAAATAGTTTTGAAAAGTTCCCAAAGTGTTGCTTTTTGAAACTGTTGAAGTTATCAAGTTTCTAAATACTCTTATGTCTCAGGTTATTACAACTTCAATAAATTTTCAAACTGTCAATTAAAATAGTAATATACATAAAACTTTTTTATAAAAACTCTTAATAAACGCTTTATTATACATAAATGCATAACTTAAGAATTTATATTGTAATATAGTAGTTGTATTTTGGAACTTGAGACTTGGAACTAAATACAATATTTTCTTCCCAAACGTAAATTAAATCGAATATAATTATTATTATAAAATATTTAGTGTTATAAAACTATCGATTTTTAATTATTTTTTAAGTGTAGAAATTTAAGTTTACTTTCTATGATAATAAACGCTGCTTTGGAAATTTATCACCTGCGTGATTTAACTATACAAAATAATAAAACTTTTACGGCTTAGAATGGAATCTAACATTTAACCAACGTTGTTAATGTTTAATCACTTTCTTTATTTATACGTCTATCAAACACCACCACCCGTTTTCATTTACCACTAAACGTAAGTGAATTTTTTTAGTACTTAGTACTACAAAAATAATATAAGAAAAGCTGAATCCACTTAATTTGCAAATAAACCACTTAAGTGAATTAAATTTAACACAATTTAGTAGCTCAATTTGTTATTTTATGGTAGCACCTAAAATCCGAATGTCTCATAAACCAACTCAGATTAGTTTTATTGATACACTCGATGTTTAAAATTGACATTTAAATGCAGGAATACGTAAACCACGTACCAAAGTTGTAGTTAGGTAAAAGATGCCCATCATTTCAGCGAATATTCCATCTCAACGGTTATTCTGTTAAATTACGATCGTCCATTTAATTTACATAAAGTTTAGCACCACTCAGGATAAATTAAAGATTTATTTACTATATTTTAGAATTTCGTTAAGTTCTTATTAAATGTTCGTTTATGTATTTCTTCCTTCGTGAAAAATTTGAATTGGTTTCAAAGCGAAGTTAGGTACCAACATAAAAGGAATAAAATATATGGAAACAATTTCTATTCAAATTGGTTACAAAGCAAGGGCACAGTTCACAAAATTTTGAATTCTAACACCCTCGTGACTACTTACAGCTAACTCACAGATGGCACCTGTATCGTAAAGGCCCACCCCAGATTTATGAACTGAATCTCGTGCACCATACAAAAGCTTTACGATAGAAGAATATGTGGCGGAGTTCATTTGATAGACACTCTTACATATGGGACAAGAGAATATTGCATATTGGTGCGCTGCTTTATTGTCTCAAAAAGTGTCTCTGTCACTTTCATTATTATTATGCGAATAAGAAACAGTTTTTCATTTTCGAATTCTTTTTTCCGGAAAAGTAAAAAGCTTTTTTAAACATATACAAATGTCTTGGATAAATTCTTTCTGATGTGATTCACTATTATAGCAATTACTTACGCTTTACTATTTCGTATTGGAAACTCATCATTAATAATGATAAATATGTATACCCGAAGCTCACCTACACAAATTGTAGGAATGACAATAATAATTATAATAATCGTTATAAGGAGTGCATGCTAAAAGGTTACTATATACCTACAAGGCTTCTTGTGTAAAAGTGGAAATAGGAAGAATACAAATTTCTTAATTTACACAGCTAAATGTTGAAGCAAGAGATTTAACCGTGATAAAATATTTACATAATGAGAACTTTGAAATATTTATAAAATTTGTTAAAAACTTACATCCTGCTAATTAAGTATTCATATTCAATTAATATGTAATTGAAAGATTTTTTTTGTAAACGTACAGTTGTCGCAATACATCGCAAGTTAACTTTAAAAAAAATTAATTTATCAATTTGTCGTTGTGTTTTTGAATAATTGAAGAATTAAGATTTTTCTATAAACTTTTGAAGCAAATTATTTTAAAAAAATTTACATAATGTAATTTATTACAAGAGTTGGTATAGCGGACTCAATGAAGTGCGTTGCTGTTAGTTATCTCAATTTGTTGCCAAGCTGCTTTGTAATTGATGAGTTCTCATCAAGATGTATACACATGAAGAGAACAAGCGCTGACTGACGATCGAATTTGAAGTCAACAACAAATTAATGCCCGTCGATTGCTGTTAATTCGCTTAATCTGTACTCATCTTCAGTTACATGGAGAATAAACCTGCCTTAAATGTTAAGCCTGAGTTCTTATTATAAGTAAATACTATAATGTAATAATCAGCCAGAGAATGAAGTTTTAGAAATTGTTTACTCAAAAACTTTAAGGCCGATTTATTATTCAATTCTATAAATATCTATGATTATTGTTCATTGTAATGCAATATTTTAGAAAAATTATTTAAGGCCGGGATTGTTTTGAAGAGACAAAAAAATTTAAAAATATTTTTGTTAAAAATTTGTAAATAATTTTTCCCTTACATTTAGCAGATTTACATGCTTGTAATAGATAGCTCAGACATTGTTGTTTAAACTATTTATTGCTGATTTAGAATAAACATATTTTTCAATTTATCTCTTTTAAATTTTGAAAATGATTATTTTCAACACATTTTTTGGGGTACTGGGGAGTAGTTATTTCATTTCAAGTTCCCCGGTGTCAGAATAAAAAGGTTTCAACGATTAACTTTATTAAATTAGAACCATTGATTTTTTCAGAAGAAATAATCTATATTGAAATATTTGAAACAGAATCGATACCATAATTATAATGTATTATCTAGACAATTATAAATCTATGTATGTATCTAACAATATATCAGATAATAATCAATACCTCAGACCAGAATTTAATTTTTTTTTAGATTAATGTGATGTCAAATCAAAATATTACATTTTAATATAATTATTGTTTGAATTACGCTTTGACCCTGCATTTCGAATTGTCACCGTCTAGCGGAGGAATATTGGTATGCAGAATCTAGAATCTTAGAAATAATAATAAATTTATATAGTCCAATGCAGATAATAGGTTATTTCATGTAGACTCCTTTTTAACGAAGTAATAATTGGACTAAACCCATACGGCCGATTTAATTGCTTTTAACTTTTCTACTAAAATCTCGGAAGGCAGAATGGAAAAAGCTAATCGAGAAGAGACTAAGCTTAGTTCCGCTTAACAAATATACCGTATTTCTTTTCCACCCTTGATATGTTATCTAATATTATGGTATCGAATTTTATATCACAAAAATATTTGGCCTAGTTCCAATTATTTTTTCTGACATTCACTATAAATAATAAGACGGCTGCATGTTGGCCACCCAAACACGCATTATATGCACGTGCGATTGCAAGTGCCGAGAGTCTATGAAACTTGAAATAAATAGCGGGTTATTCAATTAATCTGAGAGAATTTTAAACAAATCGTGGTAAAAAATAAAATTAAAATGTGTAATTAAAACAGTTTACGATAAAAAATAAAAAAGGTAATTAAAAATAAATGCAGAAGCTGCAACAGAGTACATACATATTTCCTGTTTAATTTAATTAAATTGTTTAATATAGCGGATAACCCGCATATTCAGTCGAAATTAAACAAAAATACTACAATACTTTTCGGTACAGTATGCAGTGGCACACAAAGTTTTTTTGTTGAACTTCACAATTTATCGTTTTCACAGTTGGATGTTATCGAAAATACATTCAATTAGTTTAATTGATGTAGTAGAACAATGGAATTAATAATCCATTTAGAAAATTAAATTGTGCTGCTTAACGACATGTAACTTTTCACGCAATCTTTTAAAGGGTTGCCAAGATATTTTCTTTCGTTCAGTATAGAAAATTAAGAAAAACTATGCTTTGCTGTTATAATTATCAACCGAATACAACCAATCTTAATTAATTAAAAAGAAAATAGTCACGTTTTGTCATTATACAAGATTTTTACCTAGATATCAACTTGGGAGGTACAATTTTGATTAATTCGATTTTCCTCGAATACAACTTTGTAACTGAACATATGCGTTCTCAATTGAAAGCTCAACAATGGATATTGCAAACTGATAGATGTGAGAAATGCTGTTCGCCCTCGATCTAATTAGCAATTAGCGTTAGGAAGAGAAACTTCGAGAACAATATTCTCCTATTCATCCGACACATATGCAGCTACAAATCCTATACGCTAAAGATTTACTGCTGCAAGGGTGCACAAATTTTATAGTACTATATGACTCATGTGTAGAAGCATACGCTTAAGATGTGTTTTAAATATACCATTTATTTTCATCCCCTACCTACAGTGCGCATGATGGGAACATAATTTTTTAAGCAAAGCTCATTTAGAATAAAAATTATGGTCAAGACACTACAAGGCGGCTGTTCCCATGTCGAAGTGATAATCCACTTAAGAAATCGGTGTTGATTACGGCCTTTCCAATTTTTTTTTTCTAAATATTTAAATATAAGCATTTCTTGTATAAAATCCGCTACAAACCGAAGGCTATAAGAAAAGAGCTTATTTTAAACGAGATCCATATCAGCCGTACCGCTTGTATAATAACGATATAACCACGTGACCCGAATGACAATCCGTGACTTTACAAACATCTTATGCATTTGAAGAAGAGATCGTAGGTTGATCTCTCGGTAATGTATTGTGCATATTCACAAGATTACCTATGAATTCAATACCATTTCAGTGTCACTTTTTAGTATTTAAAGCGTTTAGAACTGAAAAAATAACTTTTTGGGATAGGACATCGAACAAAAGGATTATAAAGCTCGAGAAGCAACCATTATTTTTTTTTTAAACTTCCGAAATTGATATGTCATTCTTGCATTAGGCAGCTATGAAACAACTTTTATCTGATTATAATTAAGCATTACTAAACTTTTTATAACAAAAATAAGTTATAATGATGCGGTACCTCATCATTAATTCTCAAATGCATTTCTTGTTAATCAAACCGCAATACCTTGTCATAATATACTTTGTATTTTATAAGTAAGTCCACTTAATGACGTTACACTATAATCAAAATTGATTAAATGACTGTAAGGTTTTCAAGAAGTTGAAGAAAATGTCAAATCAGAAATACATTATAAAGTCAATTTAAAGTTCATTTTTATTCAAAAAGAAACTAATTGAGAGATGCGAATTAGCAAGCTTTTAATTTTTAGAAGCCTCATTATACCGAAGTACAATGGTGAAGAATCAATTTATATAATATAATGGAGAATGCAAAAGTTTTCGTGCGGAAACTTGAATAGAAAATACATTATACGTATAAGTTTCTATAAGAACCGACTTCTAAGATACAATGATTTTTTAAATTGTCCAATGTATTGTTTTAGAATATTTTTACAATCGTATCACGTATCGTATTAGATCATTTGTGGGCCGATTCCACACAAATGTTCGAAAAAGACTTTTGGTATAAACTTTGGCAATAAAAACTGGAAACGACGAAAACAGATATCGTATGAAACAAGTTTATAGATTGTTTTTGTTGCTTTCCCAGATTCGCTCTTCAGTATTCTATAAGCGACCGCTTTTACTTACGACTATTGCATTATTTACAGATATTAGCAACTTTATTATTTTTTTTTCATTGATAAATTCAATCTCGAACGAAACTTTTTCAAAGAAAAAATTTTGAATTGAAAGCCAGCTTATTGCTTGAGACAGAAACTCACCTAATCTTAGCAGTTTTAACGACGGGTCGCACTGGAGTTCTAACGATTTTTTGTGTATACGATATATCGGTTTCTCTGCCAAACATAGGACTAATAGCAAAATCCGAACTTTTTAAAGATGAAAAACTACCGTAACAACCATCACTTTTTCGTTTACTATTTCGAGAAGGCACAGGAATATTTTGAGAACACTTGATCGGCAACGTCCGACTAGAGTATCCACTTGTATCGCTAACACCTAGAAGATTTTGTTCTGGAGCTTCGTACTTATAACAAAACTGTTTGACTTCTTCATTTTCGTCAATATCTGATATGTAGTGATCGTTGTAGTATTGATTCTTTTGGGCCCCTTGTGGAAGCCCAGATATGATGTCTTCCATATCTTGGTAATCACAGAAACTTTGACGTAATTCTTGTACTTCATTCAATTCTCTGTTTAAATCCGAAACCGTTGATAAATATTTTTCGGGCTTTTGGCTTTTGCAGTCCAAATTATCTTGTTGGTTATTAAAATAATCTTGAACATTTGTACTTTTTCTGTTTAATATTGGAGTGCTTCCACAAGATTTACTTTGTTCGGAATATTCGGTTCTTCTTGGTATGCATTTGTAACTTTCTCTTGTGCTGTAGTCATAGACATAGGGAAGCTCGAAAGAATCTGGCCTGGTGGTTATATTTGGTAAACGACCCAATTCGCCTGTCGAATTTAATAGCCTTCGAAAACTGTAAGTACCACGCGATGTATAATCAAATCTTGATGTTACAAATAAATTTGCCATAGGTGGAGGGGTCGGAATAGGTAAATCAGCGAGACATGAGGGTGGTCTCATTGTTCGTTCCTTAGGATGAGATGAAGTAGGGTCTGATTCAGAAGCCTTCATTTTAGAAGTTGAAAATGATGAGTTTTAAACAATGCGACGTTTGATTGTTCGTCTTGATTAAACACCTGTCATGTTTCGTCTGTTTGTTTTGTTTGCGTAGCTGAATGTCCGTGGTAGTTTATTCTGTTGTTCGTATTCGCACAAGAGAAGAATTCGGTTGCGTTGAGATGTGCAGTTTTCTGTCGGCTTTTGTTGTAGGATGAAAATGCTTACATTGCTTGAATATGTATATTATTAAGCTTCTGCATCATCACATTATAATGTTTTGGAAATCGACTCAAATTTGTGGTAAATAATCTGGTTTTATGACATTTATTGGTCCTTTATGGAACATGAGCGTAAAACATTTTGTTGCTCTTATCGGGTAATAGATAAAAGTTTTATTTATCTGATCAAGTTGTAAAATTTTCAATATAACGTTTATGGATTAATCGCTTGAATGACCAATGAGTAAATTTATTGTGCTATACTGAGGGTGAATTTAATCTAATTGTATACATTACAGTTTACCTATTCCCTTTAGGATTTATCTGTTTTCTTGTTAGTGAATATAACGTTTCAAAATTGGATATTGAATTAAAGCGGCAGTAGTTTGGTTGTTTAAATCATAATTACTGCAATCCCATCGATAAAGGAAATTATGTATTAAAAATTCAAGAGGAACAACTAACAATGTTGAAACAGTTTTGGGAGCAATGATTTGAGATGCCTTCCATTCTAATTAATTTACTTTATTAATCAATAAAGTTGTGTAAAGTTTCATAAATTCCACTAATAAATGGTAATCTAGCTTTTTATTACTCGGATTTCAAAAACTGAATACACTGAAAGTCGAAAATGTTTGGAATTTTGGTTGATATACGTGATCACAAAAAGTTTATTGGCCAATAAAAATATAAATTAAGAAACAAATTTAATGGTATTTAAATATATAATTAAAAAGTAATTATAAAGATGATAAAGAATAAATCATATAGCAAGTAAACTTTGTTGTAAATAAAAGATATCTACGAAATGCTATTTAAACCATAAAATTTAGCCCCAAAATATTCTCTATAAAACCAGCTAATAAAACGTAAAAATTTTGTGTATCCTATTTTTTTTTAACTAAGAAAGCGCGGCATATAAATTAAAAGCGATTTATATCGCAACATTTTTACCGGCTCCATAAAACCAGATAATATACCATGCTTCGCTATTTAACCTGCTTTTATTGTTATTTTTGTTTATTTTACATACGCAGGAACCGTTTTTATCAACACGTGCACTTTACAGGTATCGATCACCGTTTATCGAGTGACTGAAACGCAGCAGCTTCAAATATCACAATATATTTACAAAATAAATGTAAGACAAATTTAATCTAACACAAAAACACTACCGGTCATAGTAAAAGTGTGTATAAACTGAAAGTGATTAGACATTGCGAACGAGAAGCACCCCTCGCGTAACACGAGGTTTTAAGGGTACATGTGGGTGATGGGGGGTGCTAGGAGGGAATTATACGTAGGGTTACGTAGGGTTTGGTGACTAAGCGGGGCGGCCGTAGCGATATGATACGATTAAATGTTGAGGTAGTACAGTCTGTTATGACATACAAATTATTGATCTCTAAATATATCAATGGCGGATGAAAATGTATCAATAAAATTTTGGGAGGCGTAAACCCTAAACAATAATAAAATACGATAATTGAATTTATAATATAACTCGCAAATAAAGTTAAGCCAGCAAAGTTTAGAAGCAATTGTGACAAATTCTCGTTGTTCTAAAGCTTTTCGATTCGGTCCGTGAGCGTATCCTGTGAAAGCGCTCGCTCTTGGAGCAATTGGATGCTACCATACTATTCAGAGAGATTTTAACAGTAAAAACAAATTTAAAAAGGCATTTCTCTTATTTTAAATAATAAATTATCAATGAAGACGTCCAATTTAAAAACCATGTTCGTTAGTTTTTTAGGTGTCTAAATCATAAAATATGCTGATACCAATCGACTGCCTAAAACAAGAATACCTCCAAAACTTATTTTATTTAATATTTCCGTCTACCGCGTCTACAACATCAACAATTAATAAACACACCAGTATTGGCTTAATTAAAATTTACGACTTCACTCATAGCAAAAGCTTTAAATTCCCTTTCATATTTACAATTAATTAATAATTTGTGATTGAAAAAATTTAATTATTATTATTGATATATTTTATCATATGAAATCCCAATTATAATGCTGCTAAACTCGGGTAAGTTTATGGGTAGATAAGACCAAAAGGAAATTAATTATTTAAAAGACAAAAAAGCACATAACTTAAACGTTCATCGATTAAAAAGATCTGATAAATGTTATAAATTTAATTAATATTTTTTGCAAATTTAATTATCCGGAGCTTCTAATTTGGATAAGAATCATATAATATATTTTATTATACCAATGATTTCTTCAGAATGCAATGCGAATATCGTAACGGAAGATTAGAAACAATATATACGCCTTCGTAAATGCGCTGCTCGGACAATTGCTTTGACCGATGTTTAAGCAAAAGAATTTTTCTTCGGGCAAGTAAATAATTGTAGTGCAACTAAAATTATTGTAGGTGAAAGAAAGATATTTCTGTAAAATGTCGTTTCTCACAAATTGGCAACATTTATCCACTTTTATTACCCAAGTCAAGATATATCTTGTACTTCCTGGCTATTGGCTTCTACTCGAAGCCAGATTTCTTGATCTGCTTAACATTGGCATTTGTGTTCTACCGATCTGGTAAGAGATAAGGATAAATATCCTAGCAACTGAAATAACGCGGTGGCTTTCCTTTCTTTCAGTAAATAAAACGATTACAACTGGAAAAATATAAAAGCACGAACTCAAACTTTTTATAACGAATAATATATGATGCAAATAAAAAATATTTTTATGCAGTCAAACTGCCAATTATAATGAGTTTCTGTAAATGTTCGAAAAAGTTTTTCTGAAAATACCTACAGCAGATACTTTTAAATTTTAAATACCAATTATGTACGAGCAAGTTATCATGAACACACATCATGATGGTTTAAAAGCAGCTATCTGAAACTGCTTCGTCAATCAATCTTCGTTTCTAGCTTTTCACTATTAGTTCAGTCAGCAGGTCGTTAAAAAGGGTCAATAATTCTATGCATCAAGCAGTGAAAGCTGATGGAGAAAGCGGAATTGGTCCAAGTAACGATATTAAAACTGTGTTGGTGGATTGTGGATAAAATATTTCACTAAATTATGGGTTTTGCACATATTATGCTTTGTATTTCAAAATTACGTTATATCTTCGGATACAGATGAAACATATTCCAGAATTGCAAATTTTATTATTGTAGCAATGTATACTAGTAAATAATTCAATGATTTTAGAAATTGAAAAAAAATCATTATTATTCTAAATATTTAAATTTATTTAAAATTTTATAATTTATTAAATGAAAAAATAAGGACTTCTGCAGAAGTAGTGTTTATTACTTCAATTTCTGCTGCGGAATGTTTATTTTTTCATTTATCATTGAACCAGTAGTTGTAAAATAACAATATAATTTATTGGTAGTCGTAAAATAGATATCAAATTAAGAGTTAAAAATCAATAGATTGAATAATCAATAAAATTCAAAATTTCTTTCTACTAATTATATTTTCATTTTATAAATAGACAAATAAATTATTCATAAAAGTAAATAGCTTCTTCGTAGATTTTTTATGCTTAACCATGCTGCCTACTATTTACATTTGCTCCAAAATAAACCAGAAGGGATTTTTAAAGATAAGATTTTACGTGCTCAAGCCCTTTTACAAGACCTGCTACTGTTTTAAAGGATAAGTTAGTGTAAAAATTGCCACAAAGTAAGAGAAATTTTTTGCATGTTGGAATTGATATTTTTTCACCATATACCAAAGTGACCATTAAAAAAATAATAATTATTGACAATAACCTATTTTAAAATAAAACATTGAATTTTAAAGGCGATTTACTTATTTTTAATTTATATTTTATTTCAGTATTTTTAACAATAAAGAACAAAATATCAAATGTTGGGTTTCTTTAGACTAGGAAAATATTCATACTCATTTGTTTAGTTTGCAATATAAATTGTCGTTCTCATCCAATTAATACAACGTAAATTAAAAAAATGAAATTTCTCTTCTAAAACCTCGTTTACATTGAATTATTTGACTTCAAGTGAATTTTTATTCACTGTATTAATTAAGTGACTTCAAACACATCGATAAAAACGAGGTTTCAGAGAAGAAATTTCATTTTTTTATTAATTTATGTTGTGTTAATTGGATGAGAACAACGCTTAACTTATTTGCTCATGAAAATCATTACATAAACAATTAATGAAACAAGAAATTTCATTCTTGTTTAATTAGTTTTAATTTTATAATTTTTACTTGAAACTGCACGATTTTCATAATGAGTTATTTTTGGTAAAAAATATTCGAAGTTTGTCAAAAAATATATTTAAGCGTGGTAATTAATTGTTATTGGTTCAGTAATCAAATTTTGTACGTGGTATATTAGATTTATACAATCTAAAATATAAATAAAAAATTATACCATAAAGTAATATTATTCAATACAATAGTTGTCAATGCTTTATACATAGTTAAACATGCTAACTATTCTGGGTATGAATTAAATTTTATCCTAAATTGGTTTATGAGGTATTTGGTTAACCGTTCATCTTTACTGATAATGAAAAATCTTATTCAATTAATTAAGATAATTGAACAAACTGCATATTTCATAGAAATATTATTAATTAACTGGATTGCTTAGGTTGTGCTGCCTAACGGCCGCACTGACTCTTCGTAGCCTCCTGATTTTTTTAGGTTGATGATTTAAAATAAATAGTCATGAGTAATGAATTTGATTTACTTTCGTGCTCTCTGTTCTGATAAGGATAAACTGACATGGCATTAGAATTCTTGGTAAACGTACCATGAGTCGAGTGATAGAATATTAGTTGTGAAAAATGTTTTATTATAATTTGTGGATTAACAGTGAAAGCTTACTGATTATTGTACAGTAAAACATGGTATATCTAAATCCAGTTATGATTATTACACTGGCTTTTAACAGTGTACAATATTTACAAATTGTGAACTGCTCGAACTAGCTGTAATAATTAATATCTGTATAAGAATTTAATTTATGTTATGAAATTAACGTCCCTAGAATATTAAGAATGAGGGATGGAGATGTTTTCATAAAGTCCCGCCATTAAACAATAGTAAATAAATCAACTTACGTGTAACATTACTAGAAAACCAATGCAATCCTTTACCTGCAACAAAACAAAGTAATTAAAAAGTAATCAATACAAAGCACGATGAATATAATTTAAAGAGATAAGCAAAATGAAACGTTATAAATATTAAAATGCTTGGGTTTTTTAAATTAATCTGAAAAATTATTTATTAAAATTGAAATTTGAGATTTTTAATCTAAATTGTATATCGCAACATTAAAATTGGAAAACAGATACTTAATCAAATATAAAAAAATTTCGGTGTACGCGAGGGGTACATATTTTAATTCGTTTGGTATAGTAATTACTGCGTGGATACAACTAAAAAGTATATGTAAGGTGGAATAAATTAAAATTTGTCAAAATATTCCAACATTAAGCTGCAGGTTTTCAACCTTTCTAGAATTTAATTGGTAGTTAGAGATACAATATTATATGAAAATATCGAAATATTTAACTTGCAGTACATTAATAACTCTTAACATTGCGACCTGGTGAAAAAGATGAATTTACAGGAAAAGTTGTTCGTAAAAGTTGTAATAACATTAATTAATCAATAAACTTTATCGTAACTTATAATTGATACATAAAATAATTTTTTTAAATTATTAATGATACACAAAGATAAACAGGTTTCAATATCTAGATCCAGACTAATAATGTAAGGCGGTCGTTGACATTCAAGTGTCTGAGAACAAATTATTATTAAAAGTCACATCTGGTCAGTAGGTATATTCTTTAATTACATCAATTACAATTACAAAGTGTGTAATAATTAATATATTATATAACTCAGTAAATTCCACTAAAAATTTAGTAAGAACAGAAATTCCTATAAAAAGTTAAACAGTTAACTTTTGAACTACCATTTCCTCTTGGTGTGACTTATTTACAATTTAAATTGATTTGCACAAAAAGCATCGACTGTTACAATAACGCGAATACCAACAATTTTATAAGTAACCGTTCAATAGTTTGGTTATATTAAAACCACAGACCGTTTTATAATCAGTCGAACATCGCTTAATGTATATAAAATGATCTGAGATTTTCATCTAAAAGTAATTCTCACGAATCAACAAAAATGAATTTTAGATTAAGATTTACATTAGATATTTATCAAGTTTTTGAATTAATTTCTAAAAAAAACAAACTCAAGCAATGTATCAGCATATTTGCTGATGTGGAGCATCGACCAATAAGCAAATCCACACTCGGAAACCATACAAAATTTACTCTTACAGAATAACCAATATTAACAGCTTAAATACACTAATACCGATGCAGACACTTTGATTGACAGCTAGATAATTAGTATTTTTTTCCTAAAGTGAGTTTTCCCCCATTTTGAATTGTTTGAACATAGTTTGGTTCAGCATAATGAAGAACGATTTTTATTAATGTTAAACGAGAAATTCAGAAAACAAACAAGTTACAGGATCGGCAATGCATGAAAAATATCAAATAAAGTTAATAATTTAGATTTTGCGATTAATTATCTAATTAATGACAGATTTCAACAGCAGAAAGCTCTTAACTTTTTAATTAATTACTATATTTTTGCGTGGGAATTAACACATTATCTGTATAAATGCAAACATAAATGAGCATAAAGAATACACAATGAATGATTATTTAAAACTTTACGTAAAATTAATGCTTGGAGGGACACTTGTATTATGCATTCCATTAGTAGAACTTCAATTTCTAGGTTTTTTATTCAAAAAATTCCCTGGCTTGACACAAGAGTAATTAAGAGTTTCATATGTAAAAAACTTCCCATGTCAAATTATCAATAGACAAATGTTTTAAATTCGCAGAATTTAAAAAAGTGGTTCCTTCGGCTGGGCTTGTCTGGGTATTTAACTTAGAAAGCATTTTATAAGTAGGTACATCTTTACAAAGTCGGCGTCATCAAAACCTTTCAAGATGCGCATGAAATGATTAGAATTTTGTTTATAAGGTCCATAAGATCCTTTTAACCAATTATATAAGTTAGATTTTTTAAACACAACTTCAAGGTTGTTAGAAAAAATTAAGATGGTTTAGAATGAGTTCTATATTAATATTTCATAATAGATGCCATGATAATAAAGTTTAATAGATGCCCAACAGGATACACAAAGGATAATAAAGGATTAAAAAAACTTTATTGTTAACTTGCGAAATTGTTTGAAATTCTATTTAGTACCCAGCAGTATCGATATATTATTTTCTTACCATGTTGACTATTATTTGTCTAGATTTTTCTTATTTTATCGACATTAACGATTGATCAATTTACGATAGGATACCTTATTTACAGGCTAAAGTGGTCATCTGATATGTTAGACAAGTCAATTTTATTAGATGATGATTATCGGTTAATCAAATTGCGAAGGATTTTATGCAAAATAAATTATATTGCCCTTAATGATTATAAGTACTATATAAAATTTTATACTTGCGCAAAAATAAACGACCAGCACGTGTTTCTATGTCATTAGTCGACATCAGTAATGAAAACTTATCAATTTACAACTTGCAAGTAAATTAATCGATTGAGAATCATTTCTTTTATAAACAGCAGGTCAGCAAGACGGGTTAAACAGTTTAAATTCTTTTGCATATTATACAGAATTTATTTCCCGATAACGAATAACTTTATTATTGTGTAGGGTTTTTAAAAATAATAAAAATAACGTAAATTACATTACAGAGGTACATAGTTCACTCTAGATACGTAAATGCGTCTATAAAACCTATAAAGGTAGCATAAAAATCTTAATTGATGAAAATAGAAGAAAAAATAGCAAGAACGATCGATAGTGATTTAAAGTGAAAAAAACCCACACTATATAATAAAGTAAATACGTTCTAATCAAAATAATAAAATTTCAAGAAATAATCAAAAATTTCCACTATAAAGGAATGCATTCTTTGTATTTTTTCAAAATAAAAATTTTATTTTAAATTAAATTTAATAAAAATTATTTATAAAATTTGAATAAAAAGGAATTAGTAACATTGCTGAGAAATATTCTACTGAAGTATTGATAACACTACAAATTTTGAAAAAACAAAACAATAATTTTGAAGATAAATCATCGATTTTTGTGTCTTTGTTAATATTTTATGGTTTTTCACTTATTTGATACTTTATGAGGTTTTATTTTTAACTGCACCATTTTATATACATATCAGTTTCTTTGAATTTTCGTTTTTGATAAGGATGTAATTAAACCGTAAAAATAATTATAATAAATAATCGGAATTTATTTAAATCCAAAAAATTAAACTTTCAATTTTGTGTTGTAATTTCAAACTTGAATTTTTTTTTTAAATGTCCCATTTGAACTTCAATGTTTTAGTTAATATTAATTTGTAAAATTTAAAGCAGTTAATAGATCGAATTTACAGGAATATTGTAATAATAGTCCGCATACGTAATTATAAACAATTCGTGCATTTCCCAGATGTAAATTGTAAATGCTGGATTTAACTTTTAATCCTGTAATTTAGCAGACTTCGGACGAGTACAGTAAAATGATATGTTATGATACTCAAAAGATTAATTTTAAATATCACTAATCTCATCGAGTACCTTGTTTTTCACAACTTTAATAAATTTAAATAACCCAACTCATTTCAACAAGGGAACAACAGGTGAAACAGTAGATGAAATAGAAAATATTATTAGTATTAAAACTGACATTAAAATAAATTATAATATTTAAAAAAATTTCTAAAATTTTTTCAGATTGATAAAGACCGTAGGGCACTGATTTTGTATAAACTTTACCATTAAATGATTTGTTGAGGCAAATAAAAATTGCAGTTTTTTTACCATTAATTCTTGCAGGACGTACATAAATGAAACAGTCCTTCTTGGTACAGACTTGTATGGTAATACACATGTCATGGTACATAATAATATATTCTATATACATGTACGGTACGCCCTATAAGATGCTGTAGCTAAAATTAAACGAAACCAAGTAGGTGTAATCTTAAGATTGTTTTACTTTAATTTAATTACTTTGAAAAGCGGACCACTTTTATTATGTGGGTTGTTGAAAACTGTTAGAAGCTGAACAAATTTAATAGTTCATGTACCTATTTCTGTTTTGGATACCTAAAATTGTAGTAGGTTTGGAAAGAATATTTCTAAATTTTATAAATATATCTAATATATTTTAACTTCTACTCCAAGGATTGACTCCCAAAAAGCGTAAAATAGCTTTTAGAGTAAATAATACGTTATTTAAAAAAAGAACTCCTTAAGTATCATCAATTAGGAAAGAAGTCCTTACGAAATATATTTTGAAGTTGGTTAAATATTTTAAAATGGTTTATTTTGACATTGGGAGATGTATTACTTATAAATTGCCGTTGAAAGCATAACACCAATTCCATTACCCGCGTAGACATGTAATCACAATTATTAAGATTTGTAGCATTCATTAAAGTTTACAATAACACAAACAAGAAAATTACTTTATTATAAATCAAAACTAAAAAATAAAAATTCATACGATCTCATTAATAACTTGGCATTTCGTTATAAAAAAATTCAAATAAAAAACACTCGAAAGAGTAAGAAAACTTGTCTAATGGTAATTAAGAGTACCTCCTATTTTTAGTGCAAGTTATAAGTTCCTTAATTAGTTGAACTTCTCTCACTTTTTTTTGTAATATCCGTTAAAGACCAGACCAACTTTTATGATTTGTTTAAAAATATGTTCCACGTTAAAATAACATAAAAGTAAATACGTCGTGTGCTTCATAAGATGAAATTCCTTTTCAAAATAATTGCTACCGGTCCATATTAAATTGGCTTTTAAGTTTGTTTTTCTCTATACGAGTACTATTTTAAACTTTCAAAGTAATTTACAGTTTACTTTTAAGTTGTTTTTCTAAAATTTTTTCTTTCTGTTCTTTCGAAATCTCGAAACTTATTTATACAATATAATAATTGGAAAATCAAATATTGAGCAACGCATTGATGCTGATGCTAAAATTAGGGGGCTTTAAGGACGACTACCCTTGAAAAGTAAATAATGATTGTTAAAAGACAATGCAGGGGGGAAAATAAATGTAGATCTAATATTTATACATATTTTTTAACGCCGAGATCGGTTTGGGTTCGTAAATTTAAAAATCAATCGATTAATTTGATTTTGCTGTTGGGTCATTCACTTCATAAATCCTAGTCATCGGCTTAATAGCTTGAAAAAATCTTTTAAAATTAATTTCTTACAAATATTCAGTCAGAGTGCTTTTATCAAATAAAGTTTAAATAACATAGGTAGGTAAACTATTTTATCTTATCAAAGAGCGAAACGTAAATTCTAATATTGACGTTTAAGCACAAATTTGTTCTATTCGGAATTATAAAACTCTTAAATATAAATTACAGGATTACACATCATTTGTCATGAATTGTTATCGCGTTAATGATATGCGACGTGAGATATATATTAGTCTGCCATGTTACAATCAGTGTAGGTAATGGCTTCCTATTCATTAAGCTAATGCATTTATTTGACTATTATTATAGGGTTTTGACATTTACGGTTATATTTTACGTTATAGACTGTAGATTTAATGAAGACGCACTGAACGGAAATTTAAATAAAATGACTTCACAGTAAAACAAACCACAGGAAACGTCATACACTTCAATTCGAATAGGTTTTTCATGGCAGATTACCTCGGTGGTTTGCCATTGCCTACAGAAGGAACCTACATCCAATCCAGATAAATATATTTATTATTTCACTGTCTGGTAGGTATGAAAATAAAGTATGCACTTTGGTTTCATATTGAAATGAAATTCAATTAAAACAATAAATTGGGCTTAGTTCTTCCCTATATTTCATTTGGCTTTTCGATTAATGCGACTATCGTAAAAAGTTGAAGACGTGATAAAATTTAATCATCTATTGTTAAGTTGTTATTGAATTTCAGCTCTTTCAATATTACCTGCATATATAGTATACAATCAGCTAATGAAAAAATATTTGAATAAATTAATTTCGTTTTTGTGTAATAAAACGCAAATTAATATCATTTACAACTGTAATTATTTAGATGAAAGCCATAAGAACATAGCAAATTTAGCCTTTGACGACCAATTCTGAAGTGTACAAGATATAATATAGGTTAAATTAGAATTTTTATTTGAAATAATAAGAAAACACTGTTAAATCCCACGATAGGGTGCAGCTGATACGAAGTAGCGTGTCAAAGCATAGTAAAAGGAAAAATTTATGGAATATAGCGAGCGTTGTGCGTAAAACTAAGGCCTGGCCCATTCCGACACACAGAAAGGGTCAACGGTCAGCTGGTGGATCTGGGCCACCTCATAAACTTAGCAATCCATACTGCGGATATGCGCACACACACGTCCTACAATAATATTTTGTCAACTTTATCAACCAACTTGGTCAGAGCAATAAAAAATTGGCCATTCAAAAATTTAATTTTCTTTAATAATTCGGGCATAATCCGAATTTACTACGTGAAGGCTATGGGTACTATTTGCATCGGAAGTGTCGATTTAAAAAATATTTAGAAAACCATAGCTAGACGTGAGAATGTACCTACTTTGCCAATTATTAATAAATTCATGATTCTATTAATCTTCTATACTTAATTTCGTTTATCTTGATTAAAATATAAGTAAAAACCGCTATGCTAACTCGAATATTCATGATTGGATCTCGCGTACTTGTTATTTACAAAACTGCAATTTGATTAACAATTTATTACAATAACCGTCAATTACAGATGGCATTAATATCTTTGATTTAAAAATAAACACGTACTTTAATTTGACTACAATTATTTCGTTTAAATGAGCAATAAATCTTTAATCGGTTTCAATTTAAAGTTAAATAAATAATTGGCATTCGTACTATACGGTGCATAATTTTTAGAAGAAATTTAATATCATTTACCAATATTAGAAAACATCTAATTCCCGATGTTTATGAAAATTTGTTAAGTAACAAAACCATAAAAATAATTACCTACATATGAAGCAATCATCTTTTTCAGGCACATATTGGTTATTAATTGTCAAGGTTTAATTATTTACATTTAGACCATTAATTAGAAAGTAACTTTTAAGTACAGAAATAATTAAATGCTGATGCCGCTATGATGCCATTAAAATTTTTTAAAAATTAACGAACGATTTGAAAGTTAAAATTCATCTCAAAATTTTAACTTTTATATTGGTGTGGTATTTTTCTGGATGCAGTGAACTTGATTTCTAAGCACGATTGAATTTTTAATTATATAGCTTAAGAAGATTGCAATGAAACAAATTCAATCAAACTCACAGAAATTTCAACCAATAGCTTATCGCGGTTTCATAAATTTCAACCCATCACGTTCTATTTCCTTGAAGCATACAATTCGCGGTGGTATATTGCCATAAATACAACAAGAACTTCGATTTATTAGAATAATTTCAAAGTCATATAACTTTGAGTATACTATTTTTTTCTATATTTCTAAGCAAAGATTAATATATGTACGTCTGCAATATAGTAAGAAACGATAAGAAAATTCATAAAATTTTACATGGGCGCTGTAGTAATGAACATAAATGTTGGAATGTTTCAGATTATTCATTATCTAGTGTAAAATTTCCTACTATAAATTTTCTTAACTTGATAGCAATTAAAATATCTTTATAGTTGATCAAATAATCATAAAATGAATACAGGTAGGTGAGCTTTAAAAATTCGTCACGCCGCGTGAGTAAATAACTTATTACTATAAAGCTACGTTTACACAGACTAATAATTATAAATTAAAGCTTTCCTGATCAACTGTAAATTGATCAATTAATTGCCTTTTCAGTGATAAAAATTCGAGTTGAGCGGAAAGTTATTTTAGCTGGAATCAGCACAATTGGCGTAGCAAAAGTGGCCAAACTTTCAAGTTCCGACAGCGACGCAAACAAAATCCTAATAGTCCAAAATGTTTATTTATTTAATTTATTTCAATTAATTTTCTAATTTGTTATTAATTAATCGGATTATTTCATTTTTACAACAACAAAAATAACGCAACACCCTTTTTGATACTAGTATATTAAAAGGTGGTAATAGTGAAAGTACAAAAGCTGGCAAATAAAACTATTGGGTGTAGTAAGTGCGAATTTTTGGAAATTTGTTTTCAAATTACCTGATATTAACTATTGTTTTAGCAACCAAATTATGTATTAAATATAAGAAATTTATAAATTTTAGAATTCATAACTTATAATAATATTTTAAATTAAAACCAAGTTAAATAAACGCTGAAGTATTTTTAAAATTGTATTTATTAGACACGATATTTCGAAAGCGGTTACTTTCATTTTCGAGTTTAAATAATTTAAATTAAAATAAAAAGTTTAAAAATACTTCAGCGTTTATTTAACTTGGTTTTAGTTTAAAATATTATTATAAGAAAATTAACGAAGAAAAAGAATAACATTAATTTATAACTGCCTTACATTCAATAATAGAAAGAGATTATACGGCAATCACTGTAAGAATAAGCTATACTCCTTAAGAATAATCTACATATTGAAACTTAGCATATTTCTTTCAATAACATATTAACGATCATTATAAATCATGAAAGCATTGCAATCAGTAATGCATTCAATAATATATAACTTGGAATTTTTCTAACATTATCAGCATTTACATCCAATAAATGTGCGATTAAATTTAAACTAGCATACAAACATTTATGGGGCATTTATTACAGTAATTAGGGCGATACCTATCTAGGATAAGATACTTGTTCATTATGACTGGTAAGTCATGGTTCGTACACGAAACTTAATTTTCTCTAGAAGTGTAAATCGAAGAAATGATTTGAAAGATTCTCACAAATCATAACAAATTTTTATTTGAAGAGATTCCAATGTATGGATTTGTTGTATTGGTAAGATGGGGTACCAGACTGAAGTCACTTAAGTCGAATATGCCCGTACAGTTATGGGTCATAAAATCCAAACATGTATTTTCAGCTCTAGACTGAAAATTCAATCAAGCATTGATGTAATGCCAGAGTTAGACAAATAAGTTTCTGGACTTGCTGCACTGATGACATTAAATCGTTTAGAGGTTCTTGCATAAACAATTAATCTCATACATCAGTTATAGTTCTTTATAGTCATGAGTCATGATCATAAAGCTTACAAAATACGAAAGACTAAAATAAACGCTCATAGTGGAATTCCGGAAGCAGGACTGAAGTTATTCTCAACAAAAGACAAGATTTTATCAAATCTGACCCACAGGTCAGTTTGTGTAGGAGAAGATTTAAATTAATTCTTTCGAATGTTTTCTGAAAATCAAGGTAGACACCTTTGCCTAAGTTCTCATAAGCACATCTAAAAAAAAAGGAAGTCAAATTTGTTACAGTGGACCGATGACTTTTGAAACCATGCCGAACTGGTGATAAAACAGGTTTAACTACATCGTTAAGTTTACAATATAAAATTATATCTCGATTAACTTTGAAAAAATGCGCAGAATTGCAATTTGTTCATAATTACCCAATATGGTAGGATCACCCTTTCTCAACACTTACTCGCACGCTTTCAGATATGGGAAAAGCTGAAGGTGAGCACCATCGAGCAAACATTACTTCAACTCCCTTCAATTTATGTATCTTCTATTAAAAAAATCAGTGATTTGTTTACATTTATGTGTTTTTATAAATGTAATATTTGATTTAATTTTTTTATTGGACAAAATCTGAAATTAACAAAATAAAACATAAAACTTATTGAAATTTGCTGAAATTTTTCTTTTCGCATAAGAAAAATTGGAATTAAAAATAATAGAAATATCTTTACATTGTGACATGATGATTTCGAGGAGATCCTTTTAAATTCATATGATGTTTTAAACACACACCCTTTTTTCAAGGATGTAATTAAATCAAAAATTAATTTTATTTAAATTGATTTTATTAGGTACAGTTAATTCAGTAAACATTCAAAACAAGAAAAAGCGGAAGAGTTTACACCTTAATTCTTACAAGGAAAATGTCAGTTTGACGAAATTACAATATTTAAAGATAAAAATTTCCATTCTGATAGATAGATCTGCTATCTGATTTTATCATTTTAAAATATTTCTAAACAAAAAACATAGCGTATAGTATTTATAGCAAAGATAGAATAAACCACACCACAAAAAATTATGTTTTCTCCGAATAGAATTTATTTAAATTCGATGATAATATAAAGCAAAGTTTTTGTAACGTTGAGTAAAAAAATTAATTTTTGTAAGTCAAAATTTATTGTTATTATATTTCTTGCAATAATACAATAATAAAACCAGGTTATATATTAATTTTGTTTAAAATGTAACTTAATATTTTAGACTACAAGTAGCTACTGAACATTTGTAGAACATAGTTCAAATAGCTATATCACAATATGCTGTTTCAGATACCTACGCACACATGTTTGGTCACATTTGAATCATCGTTACTATTAAAATTCCAATCTGGAAGATCTTTAAAACCAAAAATTAGAGTAATAATTCAGTTTGGATAATACAAATTAATAAAAGTCGTGTAAACGAGTTTCTGCAAACACATCATTACTTCTGGGAGTGACAGCACTTCATAATTTTTCCAGCTAGTTGGTTTTCCTTCTATTAGAAAGAAGGAATGACAAGCTAACTAACAAATTTTCTTTCCGACCTAAATACAGTACAAAAATAAACAGAAGTGACTGGAAAGTAAACTTAAACACCTCATTTTGAAAACATTAACAAGCACATTTCCTGAAACGGTCGTAAATTAGTATAAATCCTAAAATAGGTTTTCTGTAAAGGGTGAAGTGTAGGGTGAATGGTCGATCTCGCTATATATAGTCACCGTCGTAAATAAAGCGATCGCAGGTGTGGCGTTGAAAGGATCTCGATTTGCCGTTAGGCGTTTTTTGCAAGAACAAATTGATCAAATTGAAAAACTTTTATTTTATTTTCCAAATTTTAAATTTTAATTATTTAGCAATATTTGATCTAAATATTTATTACTCACGCTTTGCTTAACTCCAATGTTTACTTTTGACAGGTACGTGTCCTTCTAATATGAATATATAATTAAAGGCCTTTGAAATTTAATTATTTAAGATACCAGCAGGTATCTGCTACGTGTATGCTTTTAATTTAGTTTTCTCGTATACCTTTAATTTATTTATTTTAAATGCTTTTAAATTATAGCTTTTTAATGTTTTGTTTGAACAGTTACTGAAATGTGACGGAAATACTTAGGAGAGTACAATTTATTTTTGATTTGCATATTATCTTGGAGATCTTAAAAATGAAATTCCAAGCAATTTGATCCAGATAAATATTACTCAAGAGATCGCACGATAGAATAACAGATAAATTTACTGCAATTAAAAAAGAACACGTTCGGTGCGAAATTACATATTCTAGAACGAAGACAATGTTGGCTATACTTCACCCATAATATGGAAAATTTTAAAACGCAAGTCTGTAAACTGTGCCTAGTATGGGTATAATAGGCACAAATATCGGTAGCAATTTTAAAGTTGTCTCCGCAAATTCTCCAGCAGGTCTGCATAAATCAAGCAGGAATTTTCGCCATTGTGTTTTGTATGCGTTTATTTTTTCCTTTAATGCCGACAACAGCTGAAAACAAATAAACGCCAGTCAGAAGTCAAGAAAGAGGAAAAAGGCTTTGTGCGCCTCGATTAGGGTAGACGTTGATGAACAGTAACGAAAGTAAGAGACGAATTCTAATGAAATGCGTAGCGAAGTGAATATAGACAAGGGATGTTATTAGTTAACAAAAGAAACTTTTAATGGAACTTGCTAGTTTTCAGAAAACTTTTTGACCTTAACTGAAAAGGAAAGTTGCTTGTTCTGGAATTAATATATGCGGAAAAACGAACCGATTCCAAAACTTTATTGAAGTTTTACCCACGTACCTAATTAAAGGTTATACTAAACTCTTTTTCGATAATAAATTTATCGAAAAGAAAGTTTCCACATCGTGGGCTACACAAACTTAATTTCACGTTCTAAGAACTACCCTTTCATCAGAATTGCTGAACTTTAAGAATCTATACTGTCTATACTAGGTGATAAAGACATTTACTTGGCATTTATAATATTCGCACTGCAAAGAAATGGTATAAAAATCGAATAAGAAGTAATACTTCAGAGATTTGGAAAGAAAACATAAACTAATTTAAAAGTTTCTTTTCTAAACTCTTCTACTATTTTGTACCATTTTACGAAGTTGGCAATCATAATCGGTATTGTAGGGAAAAGGAAATTGCAAGGAAAAAAAACTAAAACACATAAGTACCTGAAACACGTACTTCGTTGTAAATGCAGTACTTTTGCCCGTAAGTTGAGTAATTTAATAGGCGTTTCCTATAGAATCCAATGGACAAGTCGGCGGCCTTGGCTTTGTTTTTACCACGTTATCTTACAATCAAAATAACTCGTTTAATACCGCCTCTTTATAAATTACAATTATTGTGTGAGAAAAGTTTGTTCTGCCATTTTAATCCCTTTTGTGATGTTAAATTAAAGCGATATTGCTTTGTATATATTAAAATACGTCTTTAACGTTTAATTGTAGTTTCTTGTATTTATGAAAATGAAGATCCGATCATTTCAAATTAAAGGAAACATTTTTCTTCTATGTAGGTACATTAAAATGTAGCATATAATTGATTTTTCGATAAATTACATTACCTATTGTTATAGTCAATTTATTGTTCGTCAAGAAAAGGAACCATAGTGATCAAATTTGTGAGTTTGCGCCTTTCTATTTTGAAGGTTCAATATTTTGGAGAAAAATGTCAGTTGTTGTTTTACGGTAATAATTAAATTTTACATAACTGCAATCCTGAAATAATTATGTTGTGTTTATTTAATGGAGTAATTAAAGAAAAAGTTGCTTCTCACAATATCGTTGCGTGTCAAGATCCCATATACATCAGGTTGGAAAGTTTCAGCACGTCTATTTTCATACAAATACCCGATGGCATACATTTTAAACTTCAGGTATGACACCTAGACGAACTCGTAAACCGATTTTAGGTATAAAACGAAAAATTAAATTACACAAATATTATAGTCACCCATACCTGCTACGTTATAATTTTCAGTATAATAAAAGGTAGGTTGGAGGTATGTATATTATCAATGAAGTATTTCAAAGAGCACTCTGGGAGAGTATATTTATTTAGCACCATACTGCCAGTGCTTTCATGCAATCCAGTCGCACAAAAGCTCAAACCTATTCGTACGGATTTATTAAAAAATTATATTTTTTAATAGAATTAATAACAGTTTAGACAATTTTAATTCTCTCGCCCGCGTATTTTTGTAAAATTCAAAACATTTAATCAGTTTAATCCCTGCCAGATGGTTAAAACACACCGCTAAACCTAAAATTATCTACAATCCACGTATCGCAATCGTATAATAATGGTTGGGAAATTAGTCCAGTTATTTACTGCTGTGTTATGGTCATCCTGATATTATTTTGTGGTCGCTCGCTCGAAAATCGTTTAATTTATAGTTTTAAAGATATTAACGATTCAAATCGTCGTTTAATTTGCGTGTGCCTTCACAGATAATTCGCCCGGTATAAATACGAAAATGCCCACAAAAACAAAAAATACTTTCGCTGTGAAACAGCTATAGCGCAACAGATGAACTTTGAAGGTACCCATTTAATTTTTTTTTAGCTTTGTTTAATTCAAGAAACTTGTTATTAACCTATCCAAAAATGCTTGTTAGCAATAAAATTATTCTAAATAAACGTTTATGTCGTGCCACGCAAGAGTTTAAACCATATTATGAAATAATACGTATAGCCGTAAAATTTGTTTGATTTGATCCTAATAATTATATAATAATCAAATTAAATATACTTAACTGAAAACGTTCTTATTAAATATTTCAACACAATCTTCGGACTATTAATTAGGTTCATAACGGTGAACAAAAATATTTTAAACATCAATTTTATATTTAATCAGTTTAGTATGCATATTTGTCTTTTCATCACCTATTGACTTCTCAAGACAAGAATTAACCGGCGTAAATTCGCCCACTATATATTTTGTCAATGTAACTCTATAACTCAACCAGCGATCACACCAAACCACTTACTCTAGTTAATCCCTTGACGTTAATTATATATATTATAAGAAGTTTCAGGCAATAGACAAATATTAAAATCATCGTTCGAGTGCCGCAATGTATTTATTATAACAGTCACCACATACAATATGTAATATTATATCTTCAGAATCAGATATTAAACAATAGTTTGGGTAAAATATTTAAACATCTGTTAACTCATTGTTGTTATTTGATTTGAATGAATACCACACTGATTGCTTATTCATGCTTATATTTATAAAGCAATCTGATAAGTTTCAATTTAAGTTTCTAATAGAAATTGATTCTTTTCATACATAGTTTGTTTTGTATTATAATAAAAGGATGATTAGGATTTTAATTATAAACATTTAATTAATTATTATAAGTTACTTGTTGTACTCTTCATTATTCGATCATAAAATTATTATTTAAATTACTGTTGCATAAAATGTAATTTTGTAAGTTTCACGTGGTGCTGGAAAAGAAGATTGTGCCTCATGCTCCAAAAGTGTAACCGATATTGAATGTAAAACATTATGGAAAAAAACGACTAAAATATCTTTAATCATCATCTACCATCTAATATTGCATGGTAAACTTTACTATACTACCGGTTTAAAATTTATACCTATATTTATATAGTAATAATAATAATTGTTACTATATTAAAATGTGGTTACTCTGTCAAGTATAATAATTTAAAAAATTTAATTTACAGCTTCTTAACTAAATTGCAAATTTAGAAAAAACTTGTGTTGTAGATATTATTAACGGTATATTGACTGGAATAGATGAGTACCATCTAAAAAGTTGTTCGGGCAGGTGAAAATCCTTGACAAACGCATAACTCTTGAAGCTTAAATAAAAGTGTATCTAGCATTAATATGGCAAAACTAGTTTATCAAATTTGTTATTCTTAAAGCGGTATGAGAATTTAAGTAATTTTGTAATTAGCTGCTAAAAGAACTATTTATAATTAAGACCCACGTTAAATTTTTTAATTAGTGTCGAAGTGATCGAGTTTTTGCAGTTTTTGTTTGCATTCATTTCTTCTTGCTTTTATTCCATTTTTCTATTCGCCCGATATATATTTACAAATATACAATACTGTATTATTATTTGTGATCTGTGTTTCTTGCGTATAAAGGAAAATCAAGGTTTTTGTACAAAATGTCATGTCGGAAATTATGATCTTAATTGCCCCATGATGGCTACAATGATACGATACGGTAAAATTGTAAAATATCTTTGCTGGATTTAAATGGACTTGCACGTGGAATTTAAATTCTCAGGTATGTTCAGGTTTGTTTCTAAAGTGGTTTAACTATAAATATATGTTACTAATATTATTGTTATATTATTCTAATGAAACTTTTTTCTATTGATTAAGTACCTATGTAATTATCTAAATAAATGACCACTAGTGCAACGTCAATCCGAACCACGACAATAGGTACAGGGTATATTGTATCCATTAAATACAAAAGTTTTGGTGTTATAATAATAAACTGTTGCCGCATCGCTGCTGTCTGATTACACTATTTATGCAACAATAAATAAAGGTAGTTCAAAAAGTGCAGCCTATGGTGCGGTAATACATATTTATTAATGTATTATAAAAATTGTTAAATTTTCAATTCTTCCTTTAATGAATTATGATTTGAACGCACGAATACATCATTCATTATTTTATATGTGGTGGTTTGCGTTTGTTTTTACACCTAGTTGATAAAAACCAACAGTTTTAAACACGTAAGCGTAATTTTTTACGTTAAACTTATCTGAATCTTTATACCTATAGTAATTAAAAAAGTAGATATTAACTATAATTTTCTCTTAACTCGCGGAAAGTTGCAGTTGCTGTATTATAAAAAACTTAACTTTCCAAATTATTAAAAAGTTCGTATTAATTAGAAATCCATTAAGGTTGCTATTGATTGAAAGATGACTAAGATTTGCATTTTCCAAGTGCATTTTAAGAGTTTTATAAAAAAAAAGTTACTTGACTTGAAATGTGAGCACTTTATGCACTTAAGAAATGTTTATTTAATATATCGAATAAAATATTTCGCATGTTTTTCTTTTAATTTTAAATATTATTTATACATAAAAATATGAAGATGATAAATTATTAACATACATATTAACCTGCTAACAAAAATTAAGATTTATGTCTAAAAACAGCTGGGAGCTACGTTATACCATAATACTCATAATATGTAGTATATTTAATATGTATATTAGTATAAACGGAGATTTTAACAACATTTTATTATTGTTTTAAAATAATCCACGAATGATTATTTTTAATTTTAAAGAATGTTCAATAATTAATTTAATTAATAATAATTTAATAATTTTAATATCCAATAACTAAAATATTACAATTTTTCTACCTTACCTACCACGTACTATTACAATACTTCGTGATATTACAGTCTTAACAAATATCTTCTTCTACATTCAACATATTATGTATAATAATAATTATATGTAGGTACCTATCGTACTTATAGGTGTACAATTTTGAGTTTATTACATAATAATAAACTTCACTAATCCTTTATTAATATACAAATAAGCGCAGATTCAGGCCTCGGTTCCGGAGAGGTATGGGGGTTAATAAATATTTTTTGAATATTCATGGCATTGTAACCAGTGCGATTAATATTATTTTAAAATTCAAAAATTACCTAGCTAAATTTAAAAATTAAAAAAAATAATTTCGACTGTGTTTATTTGACCAGTTAATTTCTAAATTTTAAATTAATGTATTGAAAATATTTTGTAATACAATTTATGTAATTATGTACATAATATGCTGTTCTCAATTTCATTAAATTGATGTAATTTTCAAGTCCCGAAATATCCAGTTATCCTTATCTAAAAGATTACAACTGGAAATTATAAATTGGGTCTTCAAAACGAAACTTCCAATAAAATTAAAAAAGAAAAAGTTAGTAAAATTAAAATGTAAAATTTTGTTCAATTTTTAAGCTTTCACACAACTGCTTGGTGTGTTGCGAATCGTTATATTCTTTGTTTTAAAACTATTATCCTAATTAATCTATGTTAAATAAACTTATAACTATTCGTTTACTTGCGTGATTAATTCTACTGACTTTCATCAAACAATAAAATGTTTTACATTATTATAGTGATAATAAAGTGAAACTTTGTGTTAAATAATCTCCAGAAGAAAGTAGTATTCAAATGTTAATAATAATAATAAACACAAATAAAATACTAAAAAATTTAAACAATATTATGATAGTCAGTTGTTTTATTCCAAACTTTGATGCGCATAATCAAAAACAAATTAATTTTATTAATTTATTTTATCGCCGAAAGAATTTCATGCTCTGTGTATTTTAATTTAATTTAAATTTAGACATACAGAAAAGATAGATTATTTAGAAAATATAAATATTAAATAAAAAAAAAGTATTACATAGATTTGTATTACAGTTACAGTTTCTAAGCCAGGCGAAACTTTTTTTAATACCCTTAACCGGATATTGCCTAACCAAGTTGGGGCGTGAAATAAAAAAATTTGATCTAAAAGAGATATAATTATAGTTATTACTTGTAATTCATAAAATTTAAATTGTATATTATAGAAGGTTGGAGGTTGAACTTTTTTTATTTAAGCGTTAAACGCATTAAAATTAAATAGCATAATAATTATTTTGGTTGTATTCTTACGGAAGACCATGTTTTCTAGCTCTATATAGTAACTTTTCCCAGGCAAGAGGGATTTCCAGGGCAAGAATAATTTTAAACAAAAAACAAAGCTACAGTAAGCACCCTGGTGAAAGTAAAGCTAGATAAAAAAAACACTAGTTAGTTAGAGGTTTTACATTAGAGAGAATAGTTCAATAGGTTACTATCATTTGAGAAAGTTGCGATTAGTCAAGAAACCATAGATGCGATCTATCGAAAAGAATAGGTCTTGTAAAACATGTCAAATCGCACCAAGACGTTACAGAAAATACCTATAAGCAACATAGCACAATACGGCAATGCAATCATCCCATTGCATCATAACTACAATCATAATGCAGCAGGTGATTCCAGACTGCACAAGGTAAGTCAGACATTTGAATATGATAGCGTTATCAAAAGATTGTAATTCACTGTAAATCTCTAAAAGCAGCCTCGGACAAAATTTGCGCCAAAAAGTATCTAGAAACCCGGAATAATTTCAAAAAGTCATTAGCCAAAACACAATTTCTTATATTTGAAATTTAAATTCCTAATTATGTAAACCTTAAGCTAAATTAATTAAAATGGGTAGAGTTTTTCCAAAATCTGCTCTAGTAGACTGAAGAACGCAAGACGAAGCGTGTGAATTTATTAAGCTTACAATTGAATAATTCATGAAATGTAAAGCTATGTTTCGATAGATGTAATTTAGAAAAGCAAAAATCTGCATCATTACATGCATTTTTCGAAATGATATCTGTAGCATTCATTAAATACAAAGCCACAGGCAAAGCAAACTATCTCTATAGAGCAGAAATCTCAAATCTAGTTGAACTGAATTTTTCTGAGTGCGTATAAAAAGCTACCTGTTTCTGATATTTTTCATAAAAGAAAATACATTCATAGAAAGTGAAGCCGGTCCTCAAATTAAAGGAATTAAACAATGTATCTTTTATTTGACTAGTTGACTTCCGGGCTTTGCTTCGGCTCATCCTAGAATCTCTCGACTCTAGTCTTACCGAATCGTCCGGTAAAACTGTATTTTCTGGACGGCTGCGAAAACAGCTACATATTTATGCACTACTGTTTGAATACCACTCCAAAAAATTTGCATAATAATATTTATCTCAATTTTCGTTTAGTCATTTTGGCTACATCTTAAGAATATATTATATTATATTGTAAACACACTCGAGTCTATTTTCATTCTAGTACACAATTTTTTAAGGTTTTTCAGTATTCAAACGTCGTCGCGTCATAATATTAACCCAGATCATTTCGGAGAGACATTCAGAATTCTTTTATTTTTTGATAGATTAGTTTTAATTTCAAAGGTTTTCCTATCGAGTCATGGGTAGATTTTCATAGAACACCATATTATATACCATATACCTGTTGGCTCTAGGTAACAGGGCCTAAAATTAAATATCACTTTAAAAGCTTCCTTAGTCCGGAATGAAGGTCCCCTGTGTCCGTCACACGTTTTCAACACGCAATTCACCCTGGCAAGGAAACCGGAAACGGTGTAATGGGTACAAAATGGATAATATGCATATTTTATGTTATGAGTACAGTGCAGTCTCGGTAATCCGAATACACCATAATCCGACCATCCAATAATCCGAACAAAAGAAGAAAACCTCAGTTGTCCGCACAAATAGTTATAATCCGAACACAACTAATAAAATGTACGGATTATAGAAAAATGTTCGGATTGCAGAAGAAAGGATAGGATGAAAAATATGTATTTAATGCAATGCATAAGTACTACAAACATTTATATTATGTGTAACCTCCGTGAAGTTAGAATCTTATAAAATTTTGATTAAAAAAAATATAGAATCGTTAGGTCTTGAAAGGTCACTAGGTTTTACCTTTAGGTCACTTCTACTTTTTTCAATAAAAATTACTTAACTTTTTTAAATCTTTTTTGGTAAGTTAGCATACTATTTACAGTGCGAGGTTTATTTCGTTTTTTAACTTTATCCAGTAATCTGAACTTCTCTGTAATCCGAATGGGGCCAGGTTTCTATTAGTTCGGATTACCGAGACTGTACTGTATATAATATTATGTCCATACAAAATATTAAAAAATTTTGAAATGCTGTTGCATTGGATTAAACGGAAGTTTAATGAAAAAACTAAAGCTTCACCTTTCCCACGCAAATATTTGTAAATTTCATAATATACATATAACCAAGTGGGAAATAAGTTCCCACTTAAAAAATACTTGAGCGAAAAGCATACAGATCAGCCTATAGAATGCAACGCTATAAAAGCCTTTTGCAGTATCTAACACACCTAACTCTTGATTTATTGATTATATTATTATCAACGCTCGACCTACAAGTTAAATATTTTAACAATAAATAGCAAATCACAATTTTATGCGGTAAGCGACATGAATACAGAAGTAATTAATCATTCGATAATATTTTTAGCTAGTTATATGAAATTTTTTTCTACGCATGTTCTTGAAATTGAACAATAAATAGTAGTTCAATTTTTACCTAATACCGGCGTCGAAAATTTACACAAGTTTCTAATAAATCATTCAATACAAAAGAAAGATTTCCACCTACTATTATTTTCCAAGTGCCACTGAAAATGATATATCATGAATCAGAGCTATGCAACCGAAATTTCAGTAGAAAAGCTATCAGCATAATATTTTCATTCATGAGAATTTCTCACAATTAATAGCCAAGTCGGAAAAAGCTAAAATATGCTAATGTGCTATTGTTGGTGGGAAGAATTAATAAATAAAAATTTAAAAACATGGATTTGAAATTTTAATTTGCATTCTTGGTGATAAACAAATATTTTCGTGAATTTTTTTTAATTTGCCAAAATTCGAAATATGCAATAAAAAAAGTATCTTTTAATACATCTTTGAATAAAAAATTTAAAGGGAAATGAAAATTTTTGCTGATACAATTTCAAGGTCGATGAGAAAGTCTATTGCTTAATCGCAGATGCATGGTAACTGATTGATTCTTGGTAACTGTGAGTGAGTTTTTTATTGAAAGAAAGCTTCGGTGATTAAATATGAATATAATAATAAAATGTCACTATGAAAACAATCATGAAGTTTTTATGTCGAAGACGAATGGAATTTGATGATACAAGAACCCGAATCTCGAGTCATTGTATTTTAGGCTTCGTCAAAGAAGTCAACAATCGTCGGAAGATTTCAAGATAAATGTGAACAAAAACTAAGATTGATACGCTTTATTTTAATTCGCATTTCGTGGATACTATTTGTGTGCCTCGAGATGATTTTGTATTATAACCATGTTTATCATGAAATTAAAATATTTGCTTTGTACGTGTTGAGAATTAAAAAATGTGGTAAAACTTCGTTATAAATTCGCAAAAGTCATAAGTTTTATAAACTTGTAGTTTTTTATAGTTTCGGTAGTGGCATGTCCATTTTAGAACAAAGAAAGCAAAAGATGGATATTATAAGTATGCATGAAGATTGCACATTATTATAAATTTCCATGTCGGTTAAATTACTTTTCATATTAATAGGATTTATGTACAATTTTTAAATTAAATTAGCACCTTAATATGAGGTGAGGTAACTTTTTAAAATAAATCAATTATCATTAAACAAAGTCGTACCTTCAAAATGTAGTCATTAATCAAATTAATCCACTTTGAGCGACATCCAGCACTACAATTAGTAGATAATACTAGCGAATTTTTTCAGACTGATTATCAGTCAAGTTTTAAAAAATTGCACTCAAAACAAACCAAAAATCACAAAAAACCACAAAATAGTAAGAACTCAAAACACATTCACTAAAAACTTAAATTAAAAAAATATAAATAACTTGAAAATCACCGCAAGTTTCACTTTTATATTTGACGAACATTGAAGAGTAAACAATTGGAATCGTTGCCAATTGTCACGTCAGGATAAAAATCGTAAGGACTTAGCTATTGTGTACGTAGGTACGCCAACAAGTGCACATAGTTCAGCGACCGCACCATACCAGCAAGAATATCACGTTGAACTGCCGGTTCAACTCGCTCAAAGGAAACGACTTGTTTCACCACGTGGAAAAGGCTTCTACGCGCATGGCGTTGCCAAATAAAAGGATAACAAAATCAACAAGAGTTGCGAAAGTGAATTCTCAATGTTATTAAATTATGTGTAGCTTCTTTTTCTATGATTTCAATTACCAAATATTGTGATTTGACAATATAATTCCGACTCTCGATAAACTTGTTTTCTTTCACGCTCAACATTTTATTTGGATCTTGATCTTGGTCTGTTAATTTAATAAATCGATCTTCTTCTGGTTACCTTTGGGGTTATATCTTTTGAGTCAAGTTTTTGGAAGCACGTCTTCAATCACACCCTCGTCTTAGTTCATTAGGCTTTCGCTGACTGAACCGTAATTGTAATGAGTGTCAGAACTTTTAAAGAAGTTAAATAGTACCGAACGTTTCTGAATTATTGTAGTTTTGTCAGAAGTTACACCCTGATGTTTGTAAAATATAATACAACGTTGAATCTTTTTTAATAAATTACCTGGTTCTCTTGCTATACGCCTGTTTTAATTATTATCCTTGATGAAACTCACGAAGTCTACTTTTTGCACTTTAAATATTTTGCAATGCCATAAACGTTTTTAATTAATTAAAACATATATTTCGGCTTAGCTATCTCAAATTAGCTATCTCAAATTGAGAATGTAGAATCAGGAGCGTGGTTATAAAAAATTCACACAAACTATTCGGTGTTAACTCTAATCTACTGAAATTTATTTGCTTTTCATACGAAGACCACGTAGACGAGCAAACATTGCTTTAAATTAGCGGAAAATTATAATTTTAACCGACATTTTTAGGTGCAGCTACATTTTACGGATATTGAAATTTTTACATCATCATAATAATTATAACAACATGTCGTGTTAAAAATTGAACACAAGTGATTAATATAGTATTTTATATCAAGTATGTACGTTCAACTGCGAGGGAGGTACGATTGAGGATCGAACCTGCGACAAGGACTACGACATAGCAATGCTGCAATCTAAAGCAGTCTAAAAAAATAAAAATGAAAGAAATCACTAATCCACATTATACCTGCTTTGTTTATTGGGAATAAATAATTATTCACAACAAAATGACAGTGGTTACACTGTAAATACAATAAGATGTTACGAAGTAGCTAAACCTGGGTAATCATAAAAAGTAGTGCGGAAAGTAACATAAAGAAAATAATATGTATTAATCAAGTTTAATTTTTAACTTTTTTAAAGAATTTCTTTTAGGCAGTTCTAGAAAGTAAATATGGATATTGTTAATAAATAATAAGAATATTAATTTAATATTGAACAAGTAGAATTATTAAGTTAAATATAATATTTAGTATAGTTTTTCTATATTACTATATAGTTACAATTTTTACGATGGGCTGCTATCCTTACCATAAATAAATAGTATCTAATATTCTGCAACAAAATATATATTTTTGATGTTGTACTTCTAACATAGAGATGAATGAACACAACTTAGATTATCGATCTAGTGCTATAAGAATTTGAAATTTGAACTGGAAAAATACAGGTTTCTAGCAAGTTTCGTCTTAACATATTCGGTAGGTTTGCATAGCTTTGCCAACTCTTAAGTTAGTATAAAAATGCTTGTGTAACCGAAAGAAAAACATGTTGTTCTAATGATTTCATGAACAAACTGATAATATTGGCAAGAAGTTGGTTAAATTAATGATTTTGCGAACAGTCAAACGCTTGTATAATGTTGCAGCCAGTAATAGGTACATAGCAGGGGTTTGATTAAATTAAGAAGTGACAGACTCTGCTAGATAGCGTTCACGTTCCAATCAGTGACAATTAATTTACATTCATGTTTAAATTACAAAGACAATGTATTAATAAGTGTAATATAAATTTTACATGTATTTCAGAGAAGGAATCGGTTTAAATTTAAGACCGAAATAAGATTTTATGTCACTCTATACCACGCGTTGTAACGGTTGAAATAAAGTCAATGGTAAAACCTGATCTACAAAATCAGATCTTAATCTTGTATTCCGAAGAAAATTGACCAGAACCCTTGTGCACTGTCCAGATTATTTTGATAAAATTCTGATGAGTGAACATCTACATTAAAAATCAAACTAAACTTAGAGTAAAACTTGGTGAGGTGGATTAATTTGAAGATTGGTCTTATTGTTGTCTCGATTTAATATCAGATAGCGCGAGTCTTTTGAAAATAAATATTTAGAAACAATTTTCAGATAGTAATCGTATATGGCATGGTTTATACAATAATACCACGTCGGTAGTTTTTAAAATTAATTATATACCTATTACGTCGCAAGTATTTTTACAAAAAACAAAATTAAGGTAAAATTCTTAATTTTAAAATTATCCTAATAGTTGATATTTAATTCGACCGCAGCATAAATTAAACTTATCTGAAACTATCACATATAATATGAAATTTTTAGTGGAGCTATAATCTTAACCTCACATGAACATAAGGGTGACTTTTAGATTATCCTATATTGCATTATTATTCAGAGGGCATCCCAGGCGAGATAGGGGACACTCGTAAACCAATTTCAAAAGCGCCTGTCGACAGAATTCCAACAACATGGCGTGGGTGGTGCGTCAATACGCGAATATTTCAGAATACAAAACAAAGAGATGAAATGCATAAATTAAACCAAATTTCCTAAAAAGTTACTTTTAAACTATCTCGTTTCATATTCTAGAAATTTACAAAATTTATGCCCAAAAAGTACGAATATTTTAAGGTTAAACTGAGTAGTAGGATTGCTTCTGGATTTAAGTTAATTTTAAAAAACTAAAATTTTGGAAAACTTTATTTACTTAACTTCTAACCGACATGAGCTTTCAAAATCCAACATATAAATAAACATCAGGCATGTTGTGTTATGTAAACACCATGAACTAAAAACAGGAGCAAGCTAGTCAGACTGTAATTTATTATATTCGGTAGGTATTTGTGATTTTAAAAGGGTTAAAAGAACAAACGCCGACAAGTAGGGTGGTTAACTAAACGAAAATCCATTAATGTAATGACATTAATGACAGATTCATGTAAAAACGTAAAAAATGCTTTTATGAACATTTGAATCAAAAAATGTTACAATATAACATTTTTGTGTGCTATAGTTTTACATTATCGATAATTTATGGCATAATTATTAAAACGTTAATTACAAATAATTACATAAATCAGTAATAATATTTACCACCTATAGAGAAAAGTAGTTAATTTCCTTCGTTATATATTATTAATACAAGTTAAATAATTACCGTTCTTCTGTATTTTTCTTTAAATTATAAAAAGCTCAGTCGGAAGGACTAATTGTTATTACTTATTAAATTTAATGGAACATAATTCCGTACAGTATACAGGCAATATCTTTCGAATCTTTTGGAAATATTTTGTTAATTAAATTTTAAAATTTATTGGTCATAAAACCATAAAAAAATTTACATACATGGTAAAAACTATATTGTACTACTTTTTAATGCGATTTAATATAAAGAAATGCGGTTTCAACAAAATAAAAGACACTCCCGTATAACAAGACAACTTCAGCAAGATTTGCTACCAAACAAAATATTGATGGCCGTTATTCTGTTGGTTGGAAAGAATGAAGGGGGGGGGTCAGTACAAAATAAGGGCTTTACGTTGAGTCATAATATAAAATTTAAATTATACATTCTTTTGGTACTTTTCAGTACGTAAAATAAGTTTTACTATATTATATTATTTGCTTGATGAAAATATTCAAAACATGAATTCAATGAAGGATAATTTTCAAGTTCAACTAATTGAATTAATTTCATAACTTACGGTTTGTTTAAAAATCAGAAATTAAATTAATTTGATTAGGTTATAACCCGCTGTTTTTAATTACAGAATAATTACAATAAATAACATACTAATCGTTTTTCGTTGCTTGTTGTCTAAAAAATGTAAGTTTTTATTATTATGAAAATTTTTTAATAAAATATGTAAAATGCTAAAGTTGAACAAAACTTAAAATTTTTTTATAGAATGAAATATTCAAAATAAAAAATAAGAAATTCTGGAAACTTGCTAGATAGCAATTGACAGTCAAGAAATCCGGTAGAAATTAATATTTAGAGATAATTTGACGATAACCAGAAAATAAAAAAATTACAGTAGTTGATTGCATAAATTTTAAAAAACCTTAGGTCCCGAAGAGGCAAGGGTTCAAAGCGAGCATAAACTTGAACAAATCAAATAACCATCTGTAGCGACCTTTATAAAATTTTCAAGCCGAGTACATTATAACTTGTAACTGCCACATTAAGACAGGTAGCAATGGTTTCAGTCTGCTTAAGTGAGTTTTTTTTACAAGTAGATACTATTATTAATTACTGTAGTTGTAAAAATCATGTTCATTAAAGTTCAAACTCATGATTAAAATATATATTACAATGTTTTTTACATGAAAATTATGATTTCGAGCGAGCTGCTAATTATTGGGATCTTGGGAATTACGATAGTTTGCTATACCTACACGAAAGTTCCAACAAAAAGTTTCGTTAGTTGTTTGTAACACTTGATGTACGCAATTTTTTATTTTCTCGCATTTTCACTTTTTACTATAATTTAACTAACAATCTGCGGGTATAATTGTACATAAGTATCCTAATTATCAAATTATCGAGACGATTTTATTAATCTTTTAACAGTTAAGTGCGTATATTTAAAATTTTTAGTTTAATAATTCGATACCAGCGGATTTTCTCATGAAAAGTAAATAACAAATCTATAATTATTATTACAGTTACTTAGCAAATAAGATTACTATAAAACTGTGAGTAATAATTATATAGTAACAAAAATAAAATATATTAAGTGTATATCTTATACAATCAAGTTCAAAAAATTATATACCGAGATCCATGCATGATGATTGTTTGATTTGATAAGTTAGATGTATAATTTTCAATTGACTTTTGGAATTTTAAAAATATAGCACGATAAAAAAGCTCTTTAGTATTTTAAAGGATGTTTGAAAATTGAAATAGGAGATAATTTGCCTTGTTAAATAATTTTTATACCTTGATGCCATTTGCCAAATTATGATTAAATTAAATACCCGCTTTAAATATTATCAAAACGAAATTAAAAGTTTTTTTTATAATTGTTAACTTTGTTTAAAAAAGTCATTTAATTTAAGTTTTTGTATGTTACGTAAGTATAAACATACATATTGTAATTAAAATATTAAACAGATATAATTAAGTTATAAAATGTTGGTTAATTGTAATTACGATTATATTTTTTACATTATAAATAAATAATACTATATTTTTAATAGTTGCCTTGACCTAGAAATTGGCAGCAAAACGTTCTGTAAATTGACGAGTTATTAGTGATTGTAGGGCCAGACAAATTATTATAAAATCGTATTTTTAAAAATAACAAACTAAAAATATATTAACAAATTAAAATCAAATCTTAGAATCTTTCAATAATCGGTTTTCCCTCGTTCAGGTATTTTCATCTTGAAAAGTAAATCTTCGATCTTGATATAGAATGTTCATTGCATAGTAATAATATTATAAAGTCTTGATGATCGCGAGAAGAAACAATATAATTTTACTTTTATGCAGATGCCTATTATTTAACAACTGTTATGCCAATAATAGGAATTATATCTTCCAGGCCAAGTTGCCCTTTTTGAGCCATTATATTTATATTTTAAAAGTTCGTCTTGTGGATTACTTCGATACTCAAAATAGTTCTTCTGTTTTGATCTTCCATCCAACAGTAAACTGTTAGAGCAAATGAAAATCATTGATAAATCAGTATTAAGTAGCTAAATTTAATATTTAAAGCACCACGACTTGGTAATTACTTACCAAAACCTTATTTTTATAAAAAAAAATTGCGATAAACTTCATTATCGGTATAATATTTTTTGTTACATTTGTAATTCTGATTTTTAAAAAATTATCTGCAACCGAAAGCGTTTCAAGTCATAACTTAAACTTCAACTGCTATTAGTAAACCATTTAAAGGTAATTTCTTTTAATGGATTAATAGCTGTCAATTAATATTAACTTATGCTGTTTGTCGGGAAGAATTAACCAATGTAAATAAAAAGCAGCTTGAAATCGATCTAAGAATTTTAAATAAACCAATATTTTATAAAGAAATAAATTAAAACTATTGTGTGTCAATCTTTGAATTTCCAATTTTAATAAAATATAATAATTGAGGAAAATAAATAATAGAGTATTAACGAAATTAACAAAAAGATTGACAGAATTTTCGTATTCACTCTGATACAATTAAAGAAAGAAAATATCTGGTGAATGCAGCAACATCAACTTTCAGAACTAAAAGCAAATGTCTAAATTATTGCTTTCATTATATAAAAATAAAATACAATTATCAATCCAATTGTATCGTGTGTTAATCCTTACAAGGATTCTCAATCTGCTTTTGCATGTGTATCATAATTTAGTACTTTAATTACAATTTATCCAGTAGCGGAATATATAAATTTATTATCTGCGACATTAAATTAACTTCTTTTAAAAGTCTGATTTCTATAGGTAATAACAATTAGTATTGCAAAATGCAGTACAGCATAGTGAAATAATCCATAAATAAGAAAACATTGGATATTCTTAGAATTATCACATACACTATCAGGAATATGACTGAAAGGAAATTCCATCGGATTGGATTTTTGTCATCCACGAACCGCTGCGTTCGTTGTGCCTATTTAATGATTTTATCTTTTATATTTATTACGTTTCAAACTAATGTATCTAAATATTAATTCGGTTCACGTACTAGTTCTAACAAAAAAAAACCGCAAATAAAATTCTGTCACGCAGTTTACAACAATTCAGTGAAAAATAGAAAAATTCACTCGAGTGTAACGAAACAATGTTCAATGCGTAGAAATTATTTTGAATTTTGAAGTATTGGAAAACTTTTGCAGTTTTCGGTGTTGTTACTTTTCTTTTTAAATAACAAATATGTATATCGTATTTGTTCAAGATTAAGGAGCTACATGCAGCGTAGACAAGTAAACTTGGTCGACCGTTGTGTAACCGGTTCTGTTGTGCACCAAAGAACGCCGTTAAGATGTGCATGTCTTATACAGGTTGCATTTAGACAGGTGATCTTTCTTTGGTTTGAGTCATAAAGTAGCTTCACTTATGTAAAAGGATGTCACAAAGTCGCTTCAGTAGTGTACTATTTTCATTTGAAGAGATTACATTTGCTTTCAGCATAGCTTAATTGCCTTCAACTGAAGTTTTGAATTATTTGCGCTGTTAATAATCTAACCTCGCACTTTTCCCAGTTTGCATTTCCGGATTTTTCGTTTCGTAGGTCAAGTGAAAGTAGGAATAAAGCATTTCTTGTTGTACTATCAACAACCAGTTTCCCCAAAGTCGTTATTCTTAACATACACTAAATTGCAGCGAGCAATGGGATAATTTTTGAACTATCACCTAGTTACTTTTTTTGTCCAATAGTGACACTGAATTTTATTTTTAAATAACGTCGACTTCTATTCTTGAGACCACCTCAAAAACAACTAATGGTAAAAACTATATAGAAGCCCATAAGAAATGAGGATATCTTATCGCAACAGTTGATACTATACAATATAAATAGTAATTAATGACAACGATATATGGCAATTTTATTAAAATATGCAATTTTACATAATGCAAGCTAAAGATAATTTACATAAATGGACGAGAAAACTTGTAAAGAAAATCGTCAAAAAAATAAAGTGTTTCCAAGTTGTATTAATTCAGTAAATTAAAAGCTATTATTTAGTATAAATACTTTTCGGCTCTTTGATATCGAAATAATATTGGTAATCGAACGTTAAAAGCTCTATAGATAAGCACACAATATATACAAACACACACTTTAATTATTTTTAAGATTATCTGATATATTTAAATTAAACTGCAAGTTGGAATAGTTTTTGGAAATTTATAACTACATTTTATCATTTTGTTAAGTGACAAATAATCTAAACAGGTTCTGCATCTTTATTTGCCCATTCAAATGCTGAAATCATGCCGGATTTAAATACTTTAGCATATCTTGAAATGATGCATCATATTACAATTTTATGTGGCCTTTAAAGATTTATAGATTTATTGACTTTTTATTATAATTTATTTATTTTATAGGACTTTGAAGGTATCTATATACACTTGAAAATGTAACTTTCTGGATAAGACAGGAAGAAACTGCATGTTGCATGCATTAGTATAATAAGATAGCAGTAATAAATCACACTTTAGAAAAGCTTGCAGTATGTGCCTTAGAATTATTTATGGGTATAAATGCATTAAAAGAATATGATTCAGCTAACGCCAACAGTTGATATTAAAACTGTTTATTTAAATAAATAAATTAAATAACCGGTAGAATAATTTCAACAAAAACTTTATTTGTTAAAATTAGGCTTAATCAAATATGCACCTACTATTCAACTCCAGATTGCAAACAATCCTATTTCAAATATGAAGTTCAGCTGGGACATTTCTAGTAACTATTTGAACTTTGTTTTTCAACGAAAAACCCAATTATTCTTCTTCATCAAAATTACATTAGTTATTGATTTAACTTGAGTGAACTTGTTATACGAACTTTAAGGGCTAATAAGCTACTAAATTTCGTTTTGCAGAGCCAGTTTTTTTGAGACATGGAAACGATGTCATGTTGATACTACACAGTAGAAAATATAGAGTAAAAATTTTACACTAAAGTACACTAGCTTGTGTTCATATAGGTCCACTCAATTTAGTGTAAATTTTTACACTAACAATTTTAATTAAGTGTAGTGTAATGAGTTCACTAAAGTTTGTTAAAATGTTAACCTTATTTAGAGTACACTGAACAAAATTTAGTGTTAAATAAAATTAAAAATAGAAATTAATTTACACTATTTTAGGTATACTTCAGATTAATTTCCTGCTTAAAATACACTAAATAGGTTAAAAAAAACTTAATGTAGTGTGAAAATTTCTTTATTTATAGTAGTAAAATTTACATTGCTAGTGTGTTTTGAAAACATTTAAGTATAGTTTTCACCCAATTAACTCAACGTATATTAATAAAAACATAACATTTAAAGACAAAAATTCAAAACAATTTAAGGATGTCGGAATTTCCGCCTATAAACGTAATTTTTTTATTAATTTTCGACGAATTAATTGGATAAAACAATACGTTAAAGATACATACTCGATAATATTTCAGTACAATTTCGCAATCCGCAATAGTTGTCTTGCCCCTTATCTAAAAAAAATTATTAATAATCTATGCATATTAAAAAATATTTAAGTTCAATACTACCACTTAATACTTGATTTCGCTTCTACCATTTTAATTTTCCATTGGCTTAGTAATAATATAATTTATATTTTGTATATGACTTGTTCAAATAATTCTTCGAAATGTATTTGCAATCCGGGATATAATTCTCCTAATTCTTCACTGCAATTCATAATTTATTAAAGACAATAACACTTACAATCTACGAATTACTATTTAGAAATCTTTCGTCCACACTTCACGTTGTACCCATTTCTAAAAATTATTTAATAAAATGTGTATTTTTTAAATATTATAATCTAACCTTATAAAAATACATCATATAAACAGGAGTTTAGCGTTTTCTGGAAACGGAATTTCAAATATCTTTTTGTTTAAAAAAATTTAAAAGCACCAACGTTACTGTACTAAGTTGCTAGTTAAACTAACAAGCAATATCACTTACCAGCAATACTTTTATTTATACCCCGACTATCAGGAGCCTATGTACGTCATTCTTTCTGCGAATTTTATGTTTGAATAAATATTTGATACATGACACCTAACCGACACACTCTATTAAGAAAGAAATTTACTCTTCATTGTGCTAATTTTACCTTCGAGTAAAATTCCATCTATATAGAGAAGTTTTAGTGTTAAAAATAAACTAGTGTATAGTTTAACACTAAGAATTAACACTAATTTATTTACCAACTACACTAAACATTTTACACGACAAAATTTATTACTGTGTACACATACATCATTTTTAGAGTTAGCTAGAATTCTGTGCTTATTTTATGTCCTAAAAATAAGTTAAGGCACGTGCCGAATACGATGTAAAACGAAATCACAACAATAACTGTGTCTAATAGATGTAGAACGTTCAAGAGTAACAACCCTCTCAAATTGAATGTTCAAAACACCTGAGTCTCAAACGTTTTTGTACATTTGCCTGAAAATGTTAAAGTTGTATTTTTTTTTAAATTTAAAGCGCTGTCGTGCACTAAAATATAAATAAATTTATGATATTACATGGAGCTTATGCAAATATTAAACTTTTAATTAAAACAGAAATTTACAATCCCACCTTTGAGTTTGTTAACTTTTTATTTTAGTTTTTATGTTATTAATCTAAAATGTCGAATTCTCAAATATATATTTTATTCTTTAACTAATCCTTAGCTATAGGACAGAAATAATTTTAAAAATAAACTAATGTTCACTATATGAGGAATAAGAACGTTTGCTGAATATTAATTTATAAATCAAATGCCCATTTAAATCCAAAGATCGCCATGTAGTATCCATATTGGAATACTTATCTAATGCAGTGAAAGATAAAAATTGAATTCATAATCAGAAAGTAATTAAAAAGACAATAATTGAAAATAGCAAAAGATAGCATAAAAAATTTGCAATGTACAAAATTTATTATTTCCAATGTGTGTCCTTTAAATGCACTATCCTTCGATTTCGCCTAATGGAAAACATAAATGTTTTAATATTTAATTGACTGCTTTATTTCCAAAGTTAAATTCTAAATAAGTAATTTTTAGTCTTTTGAAAAGTTTGCACCTATGTCAATAAATTTTGTATTTATTGTTATTTGTATTTTTTCGCAATGGTATATTATTATTTTTCTGTTTTCTTAATATATTTTATTTATTTACACATCATTTTCGTACAACGTCAAATGCCTAAAGATAATAATTATTTATATATTTAAAAGTAATTATTTTTATTAATTTAAATTTGATGGATAATTTGTTGGGATATTTTTTTCATGAAGTTATTGTCATTGGTAGTGTAATTACCGAAATTAATAGTGTCATTAGTTCATGACACCCAGAAATAGAGTCTCGGAGTACGAACTCTATAAAAACGTCTGCATTGATAGCTGCAGAGGACTGGAGGTATATTATGGCTAAAGTTATAGTTACATTTTGCTTAAAAAAAGAGATTTGTAAATAGGTTAGATATTTTTTTTACAAAAAAGAGATCTGTAAAATTAAATGCATACTCACTTATTCTTTGTATAATTAGTAATAATAGAAATTACATGGATATATTCAAACTGGTACAATTAATTAATTAATGCTAATTTACAAATTGAACAGGCATTGATATTCAAATATCTCTATCCATGATGAAACTTGAAACACTTTTATTTATCATATTTTCTTGTAAATTCTTGGATAGTCGCAAAAGTTGCATGTTGGTTGATCCAAATCGAAAATATTACAGAATTCAAAATAACCGATGGCGATAAAGCAGTTGATTTAATTTTTGCCAAGGGTCCTCTTAGTGACATGACAGCTAAAATTATTGAGCGATAGACATAATAACCTAAACATGGTACCGACAATGTTGTATGCATTACCGATGCAAATTAACAAACACAGTTCAGAACTGTATATTTGGAAGTTGTTGTCTTTTACATTTGTAAGAAGTTTAATTAATTATTCTCCTTGTTAATTAAATGGAAATATCTGTGCGGTAAGTACGCCGCCGCCGATTAGAAGACTTGTTACTTTGTTGTCGGCGCCTTAGTTTACACTAATCCCACTTCTGGTTTAAATTACAGCGATACATCCCAGCAATTTATTGAAGTCAATCTGGTATAAAAAATTATTTTTAATTGGTTTTTTAGAACTGCATCACCGATTACCTTTTTTACATCATTACTCAGATTGCATTCATTATGTTCAAAATCAAACCGACAAGATGGAATTTTAGCAAACCTAACGTACTTGTTCGGTACGAAATGCATCGCTAATGACCGTAAACGATTTGTTGCGCTATTTAAATTTGCAAGTTTATTTTTATATTATGATAAAGGAAAATATTAAAATAATCTCTTTTGAAAAAAAAAATAACATAACAAGTAAGTACCGAGGAAGGATAAGTAAAGATAAGTCTATGTATATTCCATATAAGATATTTTGTGCAATTAAAGTCATTAATTAGAAGGAATTTTAGTTTGAATGTTAACGAGTTTAAGTTGCATTGTTTATAGACATCTTCTATGTTATTTAACATAAAACGTCAAAGTAAACGCAGATTTATGTCAATTTAATAGGTACTAAGAATGTTCCACTGTCTTACTGGCTAAAGAACTTTTCTACGTTATTGAAAAAACTCACCTGAGTAATTAATGTTGATTGATCTATAAACATTTAACAATCATTGAAACTTATAATTGTGCAACAGGAGTTTTAGCACAGTCTGCCTTTGAAATTCTTGTTACATCGTAGCAAAATTGAAAGTAAACTAATTGGTTCTCGTCTCAAATATTTAAAGCTAATACAATTAAAGGCAGTTTGATGTCGTTATTTCTTGAAATGCTATTGCACATATAAGGAGGTATACTCAAATTCACAGTAATTTTTATTATTTAATTGAATGCATGTATCAATTAATATAATCTAAAGTAGTACTAACGATCACATTTAAAATATTTCGAGCTCTTCAAAATCGTATACCATAGAAAATTTTGTTGCCAACTGAATTAAATGGCCAATGGTCAAGGCTGTGTGTGTAGAAGGTTGTGATGATGAATATCATCACAAGTAATGTCACGACTTTTGGATAGTTTATGATGTTGGTGAAATAAGTACCTACTCTTTTTTAAATCTCACCTCTTTTGGAACCTACCCAAAAAACGTTCGCATATTATGCAAAATTAGTATTTTTCACGAATTTAAATCATCGGCAACATGTATTTGGTAAAATCATAGCCTACGATCGAAGAATTCGCAATTTACCAGATTTCGATAAAAATCCGTTTCATACAATGCTTTGTTACACAAAAGGCTTTCTAATACAAGCTATGGTTGTAGGTCATTATATTTCATCTGCTTGTGTGGGTGCAAATCATTACATTGCTCAGGTGCGGTCATTTACTTATGTTTCGCCTTAGGACGCTTTTTAGTTCACGACTTTTACCACGGAAATATCAATTCAAATTGCAAACAATTTTAAATTATTTGCTTAAAAGTATTTTGGAGATTTTAAAAATTAATATAATATAATATATTACATCGTGTTTCTTGTTGCTCGAAATTAACATTTTGGAATTGTTAGTAAACACACATCGTAACATCAACAGTGTTATCATGGTACATGAAAATGTGAAGTAGTCGTATTTATACACGAGAACGGATTATACATGGTTTATACCTAAATATCTAATCTCATTAACATTCTTGGTAATTTTAATAACAAGACCTCTTACCATTTCATTTGCAAACTTCTCTATTCAGTCTCTGCAATTCTCTTGTAACAAGACGCCACAGCCAGTTACTATATGACAATAAGCGTAAGCAGCAGGAGTCACGTTTTACACTGCAAAATTAATTAAATCGGCCCCAACGCTTCTCGATTATTATTGTTAGAGAATCATCTGTAAAATCAGCTTTCAAGGTTGCATCTCAACATTAGTAAATAAGTATAATATCTGTTCAATAATATTTTATTAGTTATAAAGAAAATTTTTCGATTGCACCAGTTTATTATGGCAAAACGACGATTAATCTAGAAATCCTTTCTATAAGTTAAGAATTTACAATAAATTGCCTTCGTTAGTTTGAAATACATGTAATTCTTCATAATGTCCCTACATAATAGGAACTGATGCAAAACAAGTAAGCACCATTGCTAACTTAGTATTCAATGGATTTACAAAAAAAATGGTTCAATTCGTAAAGTGAAAAGCTAACAGCGTTTTTATTTTGGAGTGGATCTACCTATAGAAACTAACCGGGCACAATTTTTATTTTATCTTTTGGTTTAATGTTCATTGCATACAAGACTTATTGGTGAACTGTTTCTTTTTAGCTCGATGTCGCCTATTTGTTCGGTATTGATACTTGAATACAACTACACAATCAAACTGAATTTAATAAGTAAAATTTGACTTGGAAACTTGGAATACGTAAATAATATTTACAGAAACATCATTGTGATTTCAATTTTTGCTAAATGATATCGGATAACTGTCAAAAACGAACAGACAATGTGTTGAAATAAAATTTTATTTTATCCAATTAATTTGAATTAACATTTTTAATTTTATTTTTGGTTTTTATTGTATTTTTTTCATAATCTGAAAAAATATATTATAATATATTCATTCTTTCTTTGTTTCAATTTTTAGTACCTAATTTTCAATTACAGTTTTCTTGTTTATATTAATATTTAATGATGAATATTTAACAAAATTAACAGAGGTAATGCTATCCACGCTCGATGAACTCGAGAATATCTGCAGATCACGAGAAGGTGCCCAATGCTACGTATGTATATTTACAACAGTTTGGTTTTAGCTGTATGGGGTGGTTTATTCCATGTAAATGTTATAATGATAGACATTTTTTTGATTCGTATTGTTGATGTGATGTACGATATTGTGTTGAAGAGTTAACCTCACGAATTGGTGAAATCAAACAAATTCAACACGCGAAAATTAAATAATTTGGGATTAAGTTATTCAGGATATAAATTTACGTTTTTTTCCTTATGTTGAATTTTTTACGTGTAAGAATTAACTAATTTTATGTTTGAAAAAAGACCAGCATGTTTTATTCGTAGCAAAAATACCTTTTGTGATTAACCGGTTAGTGTGACCGGGTTTTTAAAACCTGAGGTTCTGCACGATATAATATATTCCATCTCTGGGAAAAAATGTCTAGATTCTGTTCTAAACAGCAGAGTACTGTTGACTTCTGGACTAATTAATAAAATCGCGATCTTTAAATTGGATAAACTCACAAATAAAGTTATCTTACAAGAACATAAGAAAATTGAATTCAACCGCAGTTAGGCAACATAATTTGATACCTGTAATTTTAGCAGAGGACCAAATCAGATGATTTTCGTATATGCCGTCTGCTATTTAATGGATAATGAATATGTAATGGTTCCTGATTTAACAGCACTTCAAAATCCCAGTATTTAGTCACCCAGACGTGTTCATCCCAGCCGTCGGGTGAAAATTAATCGTACTAATTGTATACTTCATAAGTGGAATCCGGCCACTATGGGCAAGTTTCCATATCTGGAAGTTGCAATTGTAGTTCTTAATCTAACTATTGTATATATGTATCTAATTAATTATAAGAAATTTGCTAAATAACTAATCAATCTAAATATGGTGTTTCTTGGTTGGAAGTTGTAAGAGCTACACTCTTTAACATCCAATAGAATCACTTTACTTGAACCGTTGAATTTATTATTATAAATCTTGAATAAATAATATGACTATGGTAATATCTTTTAAAGATTCTAGGTAACATCTTGTCAAGATGATTAAGATGTTCTATAGCTATATTATATTGCAATGTAATTTCAATTTTTTATTTTATATTTACTTACTAATTAATGTAAATTTTCAAACTTATTTTTGTTCGATAAGAATTACAGCTCACGCCTTTTAATTAATTTAATTAATTTTAATTTTCTTACCGGATTTTCTATTTTTTTGCTTTTGTTTCCAAGTATTTATTATTTTGCTTCTGATTTATTTTATTTTTCAAATTCTGTTTCATCCAAAAGTTTTACAAAAACACAACCTAATTTTTATCCAATTCTATTCCAAATTTTTACGAATGTTCTTAATTAATAAAATTCAATCCTAATTACAATTCCACCTTTATTTTAAAATTTATTAAATTATACCCAAGTATGGACTTAAAACTAGAGCGTATATCAACGCATTTACACGCGTTGGCTTACGAAAAGCTGATTTTTACAATTTTTGAATAACAAAGTTGGCAAACTTTGCCAACCTATCCAAATTAAATTTTCCGCGCAATTTCAAATCTTTCATTTTGAGAAAATACATGACATTAAAATAAAATTATTAAAATTTTCACTTTAAAATAAGTTAAAATCAAAATTAAAGTTTTCATATTATCTACAATAGATTCATTTTTTTTTTCAAATTACTACAAAAATTTTCAGAAATAAAATTTCTAATTTTAATTCTACGCTTCTTTGCTTCAAAAGTACGATAGAAAACCTTTAAATATTCTGAAAGAGCAGATTTGAAGCTTTTTTATAAGGTGAGGATAAATAAAATCGGTCCAACGGTTACTTCACAATTTAATTTTGAAAATCGACATTTTGATAAAAATTTTATAAGTTCACCTTCAAGTTAGCATTAAAAAGCCATTCTCTTGCCGGTACGTGTGCTTTACTAGGGTCTTAGAAATCCGAATTTAGGTGGGGAGAGAGCATTTTCATTCAAGTGCATGCCGTGGCAGTGATAACATCGTTCTAGTTCCTGAATTTTCCAGTGCATCTGCGATCCGGAGTTTGCAACAATTTACACAGGGGTTGTGTAACTGCCCCTGCCACTGCCCCTGACATTGGCACACCTTTGAATTTTGTAATTTTTCTGGGTTCGTGCCCTCCGGGGGATGTTTTTAATGAGTTTTGACAAGCGCAACCACGGCAAATCTCGGATCCATCACCTTTGAAATTGTAATTTTTGAATTTTGATATTTTCTAAAAAGTACTGGATATTCCGCAAATTTTATTATCTATATTTACTATATAGACCATTACCTACCACCCAGTACAAAAATTTTGGCGAAATTCGGAAGCGTAGAACTTGGACCGTCCCCAATTAATTAACTAAATTTTCAAAACTTGAAACAAAATCAAATCTAAACACATCTTCAATACACAAATTTATCAATTTCAAAATTTTTTAAACTTTTTATAACCCTTAATGTTTATTTCATAATTATACACACATTTGATTTTAATTTAAAAAATTCTTGGTTTATAGTGGAAATAAATTTATAACAATATTTTCTACTGCCAACGTTTCGACGTATTTATTACTGTCATCATCAAAGCTAAAAATACACAGGAAATAGATCAAAAGAACAATTACATCAATGAATTATTTAAAAACTACTTGAAATTAAAACTTACCAAAGAAATAAGAATAATATTAATTTTATTTCAGATCAAATTCAAATTATTTTAAATAACGAATTGCAAGTGTTTACAATAATTTTTATTCTTCGCAGAATTTCGGGCAAACCTGTCTTTCCAGCATTATCAAAATTTTAAAATTTTCTTTTGAGTGATTCACAAAAAATTCAAATGTTATATCTCAAATTATAAACAAGCCTCTTATATTATTTCTGGTAATCTCATATTTTCACTCAGCTGTCTCAAAATTTTCTTTTTCTGGCAAATCCTTAATTTACTGTATAAATCAACCCTAGCTCTTACCTCTAATTATTATAATATTCATAAATTTCTTAATTCCAAATACTTCAATATTTCATAAAATTCAAACTTTTAACATAATAATAACATCCAATACTACCAGTAATTTCAAATTTTACAGTAATTTTTATCTGTGTAAAAATTCTATTATTTTATAATCTTGCCTAAAATCTCACTTTCTACTTGCCTTCATTTTCAATTTACAAAATTGTATGTTATTTATTGCTGCTGTTTAGTTTCATTTCTAGTTAGTTCAATTCTCGGAAAACATTTTTCACCCAGTATTTTAAATTATCATAAAAACCAATTTTCAACCTCTACAATTTTCTATTTTATTCTTGTAAACATTTTCATTCCATCTACATAATAGTCAAATAAATTACCTATTCATAAATTTTAAAATGAACAAATTCAGTTTCATCATCATCATCATCATCATCTACACGTATAAGACCGCGGTCCGTTACGTCACTCAAAATTGATCTCGCCATCTCTTTCTGGGGCGACCTACGGATCTTCTTCCTCTGGGTTTATATTGGTACAGTTTCTTTGGTATTCAGTTTTATAATAATTATTTTCACACATCAAATTCTCAAAATCGAGTTCATAAAACGTTTCAAAATCGTCAACAAATTTAAATTATAATTCAAATTAAATTTTTATCAAACAAATAAACTCACATTTCCACCTCCATCTCGCTGGTCTGCCGATTGCTTTAAGATGCAGCTATCCTTCATCTCCATCCTTCAGAATGACTCGTCCATCATCGTCCAGCATCCATCCTCCAAATTTTATAATCTCCTGGTTCGAGGGCACCTACTTCTTGATTGTACCAAATTTTCTTCTTTTTAGTTTCTTGTTGTTTTTGTTACTAATTCTTCTCTTATATCCGATTTTTACTTTTTTATTATGTCCAAATTTCCAATGCTTCATTGAATCATACGAAAATATTTCCAATTATGTCCAAATATCTTTTTCCTATTTTTGCGCACTTTTCTTTTCTTATTGATCTCGTTTACCTGTTTTTCCATAATATGTATACATGTGTAAAAACCTTCTCCATTGTCTCTATGGACTCTGCATGCTTTTCTTCACAAGTTGTTTCAATCATGGAAACCTTCCGATTTAATTACCCCTATGTGTCTAAATATTCGAATCTGTTGTTTGTGTCGTTGATTTTTTTCAAAATTATTTAAATCTTGGTTCATTTTACCCAAGTCTTCAAATTTATTCTCCAAGAAAGACATTATTTTTTTTATATCCAAATTTTTTCTTGTTCGGTGCCAGCAATTGTGCTATTAGTCTTAATATAGCATATTATAATGTTACATTTGTACAATTTGAAAATATCTAACCAGGTATACCTATGTTGTTTGTAACATATTCTTTCACAAAAAATCTGACGATATTGATTTTTTAAGGCTAAGAATCATCAAGCTAGCTTTGATTCACGAACGTGTGAGGGCTTGTAAGCTACGGTATTTTATAATTCGTAGGTACGCAACACGTTTAACAAATTTTTTGGTTGCTCTACTAGCTATATTAAAATAGTAAAATTATAGGAATCTAATTTTGGAATATACGAGAAGCTCCGCCTTTTAAAATACGAAAATTTCCCTCTCTGTTATTTAAACATTTTATTAATCGTAAGGGTAGGATATTTGCACTTTCCATCATTAACGCAGGAATATGTAATTCTTATTGTTCCCTTTGAATATATTATAAGATCGTATAAATTATTTTATAATAAAATGTCTCCTAGTAGATTTGAAGAAACTCCAAAGGTTAGTTTGCAAGTTATAATAATTAGGAATGGGATTTATATGTACTACTTATAAAATTATTAACAATAAAATATAATATGTAAATGCGTATAAATTCGATATAATATTATAATTTTGTACCTGATGAAAAAAATTTCACAATCGTATAAAAATTAACCCAGTACATGTGAGATTTAACCTTGCAAGAGATAAGGAATGCATAAAACTCAATTCCAATTTGCTTTTGCAGTTATCCAGCGATAATTTTCTTATGTTCTATTGCAGATTACTATGTTCAAAATTATGTATACAATACATTTAATTTACAACAATGTTATACATAATTAGTATGTTATGTTAGAATATTTGAAAAAGTAACAAGTAAAAAGTAGTTATTAAAAAGTAATATAAATTTTATTTTACTGGGATTTTTTATAACCCAAGCACTCACTAAAGGCTTCATCGAGTCGCTTAATTAGAGTTTGTAATGATAAACAATAATTAGTCATCTACATTGTTTTGTTATGCAGTTTTATTTATATAAATGTTATTAAAAATTTTAAAAAAATTAACATAGTTTACTTATTCCGGGTGACCGTCCGATTTTGAACATAGAGAATTTACATGGGAAATTGATTTTTTCTAAATTCCTGCTTCCCATTATAACTGATAAGAATAAAAAACAGGCCCGTAGCCAGGGGGGGGCACGTTCCCCCCCCCCATAATGTTTAAGATAAAAAAATTTTGAAAGTGATTATTTGAAATTCGAAAATAAAATAGGTATTCTATTTTGAAGTTGGAAAAAGTTCTTTTTTCCTAACATATTTGCCGTACTTTATTGTTGTTTACCTTGTCAGCTTATAGGTCAACCCTATTTATCCTTTTTACGTGAAAGGCATGGAATTAATTTAATACAAAAACGATGAACCGTAAACATAAAAGCTGTTCTGCTGTTAAGATTAATATTACCAGTGACAACAGCAACTTGAATATTCATAGGGATCAGTGGCAAACTAAAGAGGGGGGCACCGCCCCGGGACCTGAAAGGAAAGGGGCCCGATTTACGTAAAATTATTATTAAAATTACTTACTTAATTCCTTTGTCGTAGCCATTGAAAGCATTTATTTGGTAAAAATTTCATTGGAATTTTGTAGCTACATTTGTATTACAATAATACATTCAAAAATTTCTAACTTTTAAACCCTGTTGACCTTGAAAACTCAAATTTTCCCGCCTGCGGCGCTCGTGGTAGCTACGCCCAACTCCACCTCTTTGTTTACAACATTAAAAATTCTCAGAAGGGAAGCCTTCAAAATTTTACTTTTTACAAGTATCCCCCCCAAAATAAAATCCTGGCAACGGGCCTGATAAAAAGTATATCAAATTAAAGAGATTTTTGTTCCGCGTCTAAAGATATTTAATACTTAATATTTTGTTTTTTAATTATTGTAAAAAAGTGATGATAAAATTTCCATCAGGCTTTTGTTCTTCTTTGTATTCTTCTTTATAGAACCGTCCTGACTTTTAAAGACTTTCTTCATATAGTTATTAAGTTGGTGATTTGCCATTTCCTTCCAAGGGAAGACGGTCAGAATAAAGTTTCTATACAACTCTTATAGAATAGGGGGCCGGTAGCAAACTACGGTTACAGATTTCACCGAAATTTTTGCACTGGGTGGGAGGTAATGGTCTATATAGTGGATATATATTATACAATTTGCGGATGGTCCAGTAGTTCTTCCAAAATTAATAAAAATTCTAGATCCAAGATTTGCCGTGGTTTTGACAGGTGCTAAACTCTTTAAAAACATCCCCCATAGGGCACGGAACTCGAAAAATGACGAAATTCGAAGGCTGGGATCCGAGATTTGCCAATGTCAGGAGCAGGGAAAACTTACCGTCCGCACGCTCTTCGGGCGGCTCTGGGCGGTTTTTGTAAATTGTTTCAAAAGCCGGGTGGTAAATGCACTCGAAAATGCAGGAACTAGAATGATGTTATCACTTCAACGGCATGCACTTGAATAATATAGCATAGCATAGTTTAATTGGCTAAAGAGCATGTTGGTGCCGAGGCACCATTATCTCCTTCATATGATGATCGATATTTGACAGTGCAGCGATTTGCAGAATAAAATTATGCTTACCAACCCCGAGGGGGTTAGTTGATTGTACGACGAAAGAATTAGTTGTTTAAACGTGTAATTTAACTGTTGCTGGTTGAAATTAACGCACTGCAGTTTAATAATTGCTTTTATCTCCCCACCATAATTACAATTGCCATGACCCAAGTAGAGCACACGTACCGGCAATAGAATGACTTTTTAAAGCTTACGTGAAGGTAAACTCGTAAAATTTACATCAAAAAGTCAATTTCCAATATAAAATTGTGAAGTAACCTAATTAATAAAAAAAATTAAATAAAGCTAATAAAATTGTGCTTTTTCAGAATATTCATTAGTTTTCTTTCCTACTTTGAAGGAGGACAGCCGTAGAATACTACCTCTAAGCTAAAAAGGTTAAAAGTTCTTTTTAGTCAAAATTAGCATTGAAAACAATTTTGTGAATTTTTGAAATTTTTGTAATTTCGCTCTAAACTTGCACAGTTTTGTTTGCAAATATTTTAATAGTCGTATAGAATGCATGTTTCCAAACTTGTTGCAGAATATACCATTCTACTCGGTCTTAGCAGCTTACACACTTAATCGTCAAGCTGTTACTGTCTTAATTTAATGAGTGGAAAATGTTCACGAACTACGACTTATTTAGAATACTCATAATTTTCAAAATTTACAACCTATTTCCAAAAATTTGAATTACGGAAATAAAATAAAAATGAAATTTTATTGCAAATTATGTTCATTTAATTTATTTATTATTGAAATACACAGTGCCTTTATTACAATTAAGGGGTCCCTGCAGTCTAGCGCTGTAAAATTTGAGGCATTTTCAAGATTTTTTTTTGAAGGTTAAAGTAATGAACAACAATATTAAAACTCTTTAGATGTATTATCATTGTGAATATATACAATTTTTTTTTAATTGAGAATTATTTTTAATTACGACAAAAATAGCGCTAAATAACAACCTTTCAAAAAAATGTACTTGGGCGACGTTGCGGATTTTGACTCTTCATTTGATTGGCAAAATTACGCTCTTTTGAAGTTTAAATTCTAAAATCAGGATTGTTTTTACCAGTTTTTCTATGTAAAAAATACCAAGTTTTTGAAATAAAAGTTGATTTTGGTTCCAGCGATAACCAATATACCAATAATAAAAATACAAATATGAATAACTTATTTTTTGCAATAGCGGGGGTAAAGTACTCACTTTAGACCCTGATTGGCGGGTGTAAAGTGGTACTTTTTTGCCCTAGGGCAAAAAAGAAGTTACTGCCGGGTAAAAAAGAAGTTACTGCCGGGCAAAAAAGAAGTCACCAGATTTTATTATCAATTTAATTCTCATTTTTTTGTAACATTTATATTTATGTTAACTTGACCGTAATTTGTGATTCCAATATTAGTGCAACCTACAGTGAAATAAATTGGTAAATAAATAAAAAGCACTTACTTTAGCTACAAAAAAATTCTCACGAGGCGCCCTTTTAAAAATTTTACCACGTGGTCAGAGGTTACGACGCGCGATTTTTTCGGAACATATCCTGCGTTTTTCCGCTTCATAAAAGCGGATAACTTGTGGAAATTGCCGATGTCAATCTTATTTTCCAATTTGGTGACCGCCTTGATCATAGAATACTGCGACCACATGGTCAACTACTTCAACGTTTTAGCCTTTTGACACGTCTTATTCCTTCAAAGGCACAAATGTAACTGAACCATTCTAGTACCTTTTAGTGAAAAAATTTTTAGTGAAAAAATTCTAGTTGGCAATAATAATATAACCAATTATGCTTCATTTACTTTGGTACTATCAACCACGTGCTTTATTGAACAAATTTTAATTAAAATTTCGTAATTATTGTCGAAGTAAGTACTTTACCTCCCGCAATTGCAAAAAACAGTATATGCACCTCGGGAATAAAGTGAATTTTTTGGCCTGAGGGTAATTTTTGCCCTCGGCTACGCCTCGTGCAAACAAACCTTTACCCTCAGGCCAAAAAAGGATCACTTTATTCCCTTGGTGCATAATGTACTATTGTTTTGATTGTACAAATTTATAGATAATATTAGTTTTTCACCCACACTTTTATTGTTAGTGATGCTTTTCTTTTTCAAATTAAAATTATTCTAAATATATAATATATTATTTAATGAAATGTTTTTGTATCCATCCAAAAAGTAAACAGATTACATTCACCATGTGGTGCATTTGAAACGAAACGCAAATCCCCACCAGAACATCATTTCGTAGATTATTTCTTGCATTGCAGCTCAAAATATTATTTATATCCAAGTTGAAAACCATTATTTCCATTATTTATTTGAGCGACTGTAAAAGTCTTGTAGCCATCTCTATGATAATGGCTGAACTATAATCATTAATTTAATCTAAAATTATTCCCGCCTGATTTAAATTGAACGATTATTTCTAATTAAATTTTTAACGTGTTATAGATAAAATAAATTTTCAAATAATTTATTTATGAGTTCTCTTATACATGTATATTAGTTAAATAGGTAGAATATTATTAATTGATAATTAATTTCAGGTTTTAAAATTAATATTACTGTTATAAAGAAAAATTTTTAATTTAAAAACACCTGCTGCCCGTCCTTACAGTGTCACAAATATTATCTTAAAATTTCAAATCGATGTGTTGGTGCGTTTTCGAGATGTTCTCGAATGTATGATTTTTTTTCACCTGGCCGATTTTTTTTTCTTTTTTTATTAATAATTCTTTGTTAGTAATTATTTCTCCTACTTAAATTTTTTGCTAAAAAGTTTACAAACATGGTATTTACACAAATTGAAACCCAAATTACAAAATTTGCTTTAAAAAAATAGCCTTTGCCCTTCCTTAATTAATTGTAAATATAATTTCCAAATTTGAAGAAAATCCATTCAGCCGTTTTTAAATTGTTCTCGCATGAACAAGAGCGCATCGCAAATTCCTAGCCTTAAATACAAATTGCCTCACTGTACTGTCTGGTCACTCCTGATGCACTGGTATTATCTAAACTCTAATGCATAAATTAAATCTGTGAGCTGTGCAGTTAACCATATGTTTACACCTTAAATTAAAAGAAGAAAAGAAGAAGAATGTAATAAAAATGTAAGTTGTGACTATGCATTTAAAATAACGCTAATAAAAATATAATAAAATAAAATGTAAACTTATTATACAAATTCATATAATTAGAACTTTCTTTATAAGGTCTGATTGGATTATATTACTTAAAGTTGCAATGTCACCACTATAATAATTATTTACCATTCATCTATAAATATATTTAGGTACTGGAACAAATGTTTCGAAATTATTTTCTTCTCTATCTACTGATGGTTATTTTCGTATTTGTGTAGTATAATAGAAATTTTAATTCTTTAATAAAAATTTTAAATTTAAATTTTATTCATTGTATTTAGAAAATCAAACAGTAGGTTATCTTAGTAATCTTAATTAAAAAAAAAGAATAAAATCGTTGTATTGTTTATAATAAACTTTGTCCTGGTTTTAAATTAAAACTTTAATGAACCAACAAAAAAGAACGAAAAATGTGCGTTTTGCTATAAAATTTTTTTATGTTACCGCGTGGTGGACCTCTTGGCTATTTTAACATTTTAAGATGTTATCATTTTTATATGTTGTATAAAACGGACTAACAAATTGCTATAATTTTGAATAAAAACGGATAGAAATTTAAAATAATCAATTTAATCATTGTTTTTGACATAATGTGACGGATCTACAGCTATCAAGCAGAGCAAATACGCATTACATTGATTGCACGTGTAGCATAAAATTATTCGATGCATGACTGTTAAAAACTAACGCTAATATCGTAGTTTATGTCATTATGTCAACTTTTTAATTGTCATATAACAACTTAATTATAACAGGAAAACATCTTGGTTAAAATTCTTATTAGAAACTTGTTCTTCATTTTTACAAATTCTAAACAAATATGCATTCCTCAGGAAATCTATCGGATAAGTAATCAATTAAAAATTAACATGAACATATTATTACGATCACTTTTTAATTATTTAACCGATCATCACTTCTAATTATTATATTACGAAAAATTCTTTACGATATCATTATTGTTAAGTGAGCATAAATCATGATGAAAGCTACGTACGTTCATTTGAAGTTGAAGATAATTAAATTTATAAGTTAATTTATCTATCGGAAATTTATTGGGTTTAAACAAATTTTATTTCGTATATTATGCGGGCGAGTATTCGATATCTGCCCTCACGACTTACAGATTTGCTAAATTTATTTTTATGTTAACTCCGCATACATTAAACTATTTATGATGTGCTCTTTCAAACCCTCGGTTTAATTTTGATGTATTCCTTTAAACCTGTAAGAAAATTAGAAATTTGCATAATATATTATGCAAAAAGCTAATATTTTAGTTGCGAACTGCACTGCTAACCAGTTATAACTGTGAACACGTTTAACGTTTAATTGGTTTTAAATTATAAAATCGAAATTTGAATAAATATTCTAATAATATATAGCAAGAGAATAAATAATAACAGTTACAACGATTAACGATTAATTAAAATTTGTTTAAAATAGCTTCAAAGGAATACCACATAGGGCTTACCGAAATAGCGAAAAGTATAATCAAATTAAAAGTTGCTGGTTGGAGATAACCGTTGGAATACCAATTTAATCAAATTGAGTTAAAATCAAACTGTGGCACTTCTTATCAGTGAATGTAATAATTTATCAAGATGCAAATTAAAGATAATCTTTGTGCATGACTAATTTGATGAAGGAATGAAAGCTGAAAGTATGTGCACATGCAATGTTATGGCGAAACCAGCAACAAGATGATATTATCGTGCCTATGATTGCCTTGTTCATACTTGCAGTTAAATTGCATTACTGTATTGTGTAAACATACCACTTTCTTGAAAACACTCTTGATATTAGTTTTCGGAAATGTCAACGATTTTCTTGAAAACTAGTTAATTTTCAATTTTTTTATTGTTATTTTGATGTGATGGTATTTTAGCTTACCGAAGTGCCACACCGAGCGTGCACTTTTTGACGTTGATCTAGATTGATCGATCGCTATCCATTGATGGATTACTTGATTGCAAAATTACAAGAATGTTATTAGAAAATTAGAGTTTTCAGGCTTTTTGTGCATGGTCATTTTCAAGTAATTTCATTTTCAAATAAAATTAAAGCTGTAAGATCACTTTTTAAAATTCTCTAATTTTTATATTTCATAAAGTATTAGTTTTGCTTCACAAGAAGCTTAGAATAATTTATTTCTATATGAAAATAAATTTATACCTGAAAATGGTATGATGCTATTGGATATGGTGAAACGTGTTCATAATGGTATTTAAAAAATTAATTCGTAATAAAGTTCTTATTCGCTGCATTATAATATAAGAACACTAATTTGGTAATCAACTAAACATTAGCTTCTTTTATTGATTCAGTAAATCAATTTTAGTTTTACCGAGCTTGCACTATTAATAATTATTATGGATGATGTGGTAGGTTACTGAATATTTTAAAGGTGTTTAATTTATAAGCTACTGTATATACCATATATAATTATTGAGATGGGATAATGTGCGACGAAGAAATTGAGATCACTTTTAATATCAGGTTACTCAAGTGGTCGAGCATGGTAAATGGATGATTCTAATTGATTGGGCCCTAATTGTGCTCCCCTAAGGGAACTAATTTGCGGTGTTTGTGTTTATAACTTAATAGTACGCATTATAATTTAATACCCTGCTAAAAGCAATAGTGTTTTCATAATAGATGAAAGCTATGAAAAATTGCTAAATATTTTACAGACTTGAGTAGTTAAATGGTTAACGTTATCTTGTTTATGTGAATTTTATGAGCGAACAACGGTTGTTTTAAGACAATGATCCAACGCCCTAAAAGCTATATCGTTGATTTGAACGCGTTCAACCTGGAAATTTCTTAATCGAACCCGTTCCAATTCGAATCTTTTCTTATCATTATGTTAGAGGATGATTGCACTACTCGCTTGGAAATCTTCCCTCCTAACCAAGACATCGGTAATCCAAACCACGCCTGATCGTCAATGCAGTTTCTCGTGCTCGGAATATGCGATTAGAATTTTGCTTTTCACGATTTCTTGTTATTATGCGTTGGCAATACGAAGTCATGTCCTTCAGGTACGTACATGTAAATATGTAAGTATTTATCGATATGTATGAGTGGTGACTATAATCATGGCAAGAACGCTAGCATTAAAACAAATGCGTGATGATTCTTGTCAAGAAGTCGATAACAAGACAACATTCGACTCTACCTCATTTGATTTTTAAATAAAGTTCGAATGTATCACAAACTTTGTAATTTACATAATCAGTTAATTTCCTTTTCTTATTACTATTAAAATTAGGCTTATGAGAACAACATGATTAATATATTTTCATCGTAAAAAAGTTGTAATGATTAATAATTTTTTTGTTACCCGCTGTTTTATATCGAAAAAAATAATATGAGTTGCTCGGAGAGTGATTTAATTAAGCTAATTTAGAATAATCATCCATTTTTTATATCAAATTTATAGGTATTTCAACAGCTATGAGATAGTTATATAAATATATAGGTATAGGCAGATATGGGATTTGAACCCACGACTACTACCTATTTGTTTGTAATGGCTTACAACTCGGTCGGATTCAGCATTATTTCGAAATTAATCATGAATCAGGTTACGAAGCTTATAATTATTGAACATAGTCAAGAATTTAGAAGCTTACATATTTTACATGAAAATTGCTCTTAAAATATGTAATTTGTTTACCACACACATCGAAAATTTAGGAAAATAAATTGTAGAATTACAACGCTGTTATTAATTGTTTCTATATAGCCATATTTTGTCTATAAATCTCGCATATATCATTAATAATTATTATACAAAAAAATATAAATACTTAAATTTTATTATTTTATCCGAAATTTATAATAATACCCATAACATGCTATTAAAATAATCCAGCTATTAGTAAATTTATCTTAAAATAAAAATAATACAAATTTTGTGGTTTTAAAGAAGTTGAAGTTTTAAAACTGAAGTTAAAACCAGTATTTCATGCTAGTTTTATTATTTTTTATCAATTATGCGATAAAAGCAGACATAAATTTACTTCTTATTTTTTTGTGATGATGTCTATTATCGAAAGGTTTAATGTTATTAATACTATTTAAAAAATAGCCTCTGAAAGATCCATATATTTTAAATTTACATAAGCATTACTACTATAAAAGTTTAGCTACTTTTAAAGTTTAAATTTTTCCTCATTCTTCAAGCATCGATGTTTAAAGTTTCTAAAAACATTTTATGCAAATTATATTGCTTGTTTGTGCTGTTTTGTGGTGCCTTGTTTTATTGAAGTTTACTGATTAAAACGTCCCGGTTTGGTTGTAACATTTGACTTAAGATAGGATTTTTATCAATTTTGTTAAAATATTCAAATGTTTTTAAATGCCTCCAACTACAATAAGCTTTATAATTCCCTTTTTACCACATAAACACGACTTCGGTTAGCAGGGATATTATATTTGATTATATAAAAAACGGCTTCAGTTATCAGGTTGTATAATTCTCTCAAATGTGTTCACAAATTTTGTTAGGCAAAAATATGCAGGAATTGCTATTAAAAATAAATAAATTAAACAAATAAATTTTCGCAGTGAAAGTTTAATCTAGATTATGGATAAAAAAATTCAAAAGTAAATGACCATAATTACATCAAAGTGGAGATCACTCAACCTTATCAAATACCACCAATACAAGCGGTTAAACAGTCTTGAAGGAGACTTGATTACAAGCAGTAGCGAAAATAAGGTACATAGAAGTGACTCTTGTGGAGGTGGAGCAAGCCATCAGCAGCATAGAAATAAACAACTTTTTGCACAGAACATGCAACTCTTGCATGCCCATCAGAACCAAAAAAAAACGACATGTTAAACGGTTAGAAGAAGATAAGAACGACTACTGAGGCGACCACTTGCAAGCCGTCGATCTAGATCAGCAGAAAAACAGCTTTAGTATCTCGGAAAGAGATTAAAAAGCCATAAAATGTGTTTAGAAGAAAGAGTAGATGTCATCGATTGGGGTGGTTCAAATCAATACCTAGGGTTTAACTTATAAAATTTCCACGAAGACGATAAGTAGACCGAATATAATGAAACATAGTTGTCGACGTAAAGGAAAAACTTGAGACATGGAAAGAATCTGCAGAAAATCGTCTTGAAGACAACAGACAACAACCCTCTCCTGAAAACTTGTAAAATGATTTATGCCCAACAATAACGGAAGAAGAAGTGAAGTATGCTATTAAATCGTCAAAGAACAAGAAATCTCCAGGACCAGATGAAATAACAGCGAAGCTGCTTGGGTTGATACAAGAAGACAAGATTCGTGTACTAGCGAACTTGTTGAATAAGATATACAAATCCGGAAGTAAACCACAAGAATGGTTGACATCGACATTCATCACTATCCCAAAGAAAACACATGCTAGGCAATGCGGTGCCTACCGTATGATCAGCCTTTTAAGCCACACACTGAAAATCTTCCTTAAAATTATTTACAACATAATATAATATATGAATTTGGAAGAAGACATTGGAGAGACACAGTTTGGATTTCGGAACGGATATGGAACCCGAGAAGCATTGTTTGCTTTCAATATTCTAGTTTTAAGATGGCTGGATGTAAACCAGGATGTATGTATGTAGTTGCCTGCTTTATTGATTATAATAAGGCTTTCGATAAGGTCAGACACGACCAACTAGTCGAGATACTGAGAGCAAAACAACTAGACACACAAGATATTATACTTAAGCATAATATCGAATTTGTATTACGGGCCGAAAGCAATTGTTCGAGTACCGACGAAATCCAAGTACGGAGAGGAGTTAGACAGGGATGCGTGCTGTCGCCTCTACTCTTTAATATCTACTCGGAGGAGATTATAAGAAAAGCGCTGGAGGACGAAGAGAAGATATGCCGACGACAGCGTCTTACTGGCGGAAACTATAAATGACCTACGACACATTCTAAACAAGGTAGTGACGGCTAGCAAAGAGAAAGGGCTGACACTAAACGACCAGAAGACGCAATTCATGATTATCTCATAGACACATAGAATGAACGGGAATATATACATTATTGGGTCTCCCATTGATCGTGTGCATAAATATAAATATTTGGGAACATAATATGTGAACAACAACAACGATTTAACTCAAGAGATAAGAATAAGAATTGAAAAAGCTTGTGTTTTCTGTAGCCACGACATAAATCTTTAACTAAAAATTCAACTAGTTAGATGCTATGTTTTCTCCATACTGCGCTATGGAGCTATGGAGAAACAACGGGAAATTTTCATGGCCATCAAAAGGAGGAAGCTTGAATACCTGGGCCACGTGTCACGTGATGAGAGGACAGAAATACCAACTACTGCAAGTGATAATGCAGGGAAAGGGAAGTGTTGGCCGAAGATGGACATCTTGGCTGGGAAATCTAAGAGAATAATGGTATCGAACTATTCAGAACAGCTGTTCTAAGTTTGTTGTCAAACTCAGCACCTGAAGAAGAAGAAGAAGATAGCAATATCACAACTGTTGTACGTTCTCTGATCCACATTAGGGGACATTTGAAATAAAAAAAGCTGACCGACTGCTTCAGTAACGGAATCTCTTGTGCTGTATGGGGTCTTGATCTGAATTGAAGCTATTAAAAATGTACCTAGATATAGTCATCCATGCCGATATATCTTCTGACGCCAGAATGGTTTATAAATATTAACCTTAGTTTTGTGGGAAGCTTTTTCATACCACAGATAAACACATGGTACTACAAAGGGCACAAGGAAATAAATTTCCACCTGATACAGATACTCTCCGGTCACGGAAGTTTCTTGGCATGCCCGCAACCAAGAGGAAAAACAACACTAAAGCTCCAAAGCTGGAATAACATACCAAACTGAAGCTAGTAAAGTTCTTAATGGGCACAGTCCAGAAGAAACAGTTGTAAAATTAAGAAGGAAATTAAAGTTAAGAAGAATTCATTTTTTTTAAACCACATACATTTACAGGTCATGGTAGTACTCATTACGGAGTATCTACGTCAGTAATTCTTTTACTGTAATTTTCTGTTCAGATTATTTATCCCTGAAATGATTTGGTTGGAGATTAGTGATCGCCGAGGATCATTTAACGCCTGGATTACTTTTTAAGAAATTACAAGTGCTTTCAATATAATATGATAATTTATTATTCCAACTCTAGTTTTTAGTCAAAGAACACGAACATTTTTACCATGATAGATTTCATAGTTTTCAAAGATAATTTTCTGAGGTAAAATCTAAGTCAGGTAGTTTGCAATTTAAAAAATAGATGACTTTTTTATAAAATGTTCCATCTAAATTTTGTAGGAAAAGTTAACTAACTGTAAAGCAAAATGGCTCATAAATTGTAATTTATTTTGAGATTGGTTTGCTTTCGTCATGAACGCCTTAAATTCAATATACATAGATTCCTATTATGGTAGTAATTATGGAATTTGGATTAATTGATTCCGGTCCAACGTGAAGATAATTTGTGTGTTGAATTATGTTAATTGTTTTCTGTATTTATTTAACGTTATAATCGTTTAAAAATTAAATAGATCATGAATAAATGATGGATTTGTTGTCTATATCGGTTCAGGATAGTGTTTAAATAAATTTCATAAAGTATTTTTATTAAGTAGTGTGAAAATTTAGTTTACTCTATCCATTATTGGTTTAAATGTTAATGATTTGCTCTTCGTTGTCTATAAATTAATGAGAGCTTCTAGGCAAACAATATCCTTGACTATTTACACAAGTAACATTGGGGTGCTGTTTAAATTATGTATATTTTTAATGTATCCGGCCTGTAGTTATTTTTAATTTTAGTCGATAAGTACTATTACTACAGCAGTAAAATAAAACTAAAAGGTAAGTTAATAATGATGTCATATACAATAATATTCTATTGACTGATGTATATCGACAGGTTCCAGTACATAAGATTGATGGGTATGTATTTTACAGCTGTCAGTTCCTATTACACACTGCATTAATTAAACTCTTCCTACATTATCCAATTAATGACGTATTCTCTAAAATGTAATTTGAGTAAATTACTATTAAACTAATATAATATGTAGGCATTTAATATTTAAAATAAACTTGCTTAGTAATAACTACCTACTTTAATAATTTCAGGTACAGTTAATAGTAAGAACTTCGTTATAATAATAATTATATTATGTATAAAAGTGCTACCTTCGTTTTGGAAACATGAACGAATTTTGGAAATGTCATCAGATTTGCAGTCAGGCATGAAAATAATTAATTTGACAGCAGCTTATGGGGTGTTATGGTAAGTACCACCCATTCACCATCTCACGTCACGATATTATTAAAATGTTACAAAATTAATTAAATTTTCTTATTTTAAACTGTCTACTCTGGCACTTCATGGTTCTAGCAGGGTTCCCACACAGAGGAACAGGCCAGGAGATCATACATATTATATTTATTTCATCTTTCTATTTGGGAAATAAAAAGCTTATAGTGCGTAGTTTTATGAAAATTTAATATAGTAGCGAAAAGCTAGTAAATTATATTATCAGATAATCAAGTACCTGAAGGATAAATTCGCTGCTAAAAATTTTACATAGAAATACTATTCAATTTGAATAAAAATACTATTAATAAAAAGTTTGAAACATTATATTATGCGCCCTACAAACAATAAGGAAAAAGTAAATCTACAGATAAATCCTTAGTGGAGTAACTCGAGCCATTATCACTTACATTTCATCGTTTAAATTAACCATCATGCAAAAGTTATGATGTTGTTTAAACTTTACACTGCCATCGTACCTGTATAAATTCAACAAGGTTTACCACGCTTGGTTATTCAATTTTTCAAATCCAACACACCATATACAAGAAAACACGATTTCTGATTAGTACCTTGATAATATTTACAATATTGCTTCCTTGACAAGAGAAGTAGCATAATAAGTTAAGATTTTTAAAATAATAATTAATTTAGTGCATTTATATAAACTCCGAAAATGCGAATAGCATGTAAAGATTTTAAATATTTTGTTTCAACGTAAATTTAGAATATCATTCCAAATTTAATATAAATAATTACTTCACTTATAATAATATACTGATAACTGATAAGTAATATATTAATATAGTACAATTGTATTTTTTGTAAACGACCTATCTACTGATTATGAAGAAATTGGTTACCGAAACTATAAGAAGTACAATTAAATAAATAAATCAATGGATTCTATAGTTTATGAGGTGAAACTTGATAGTGACAATATTTATCTGTTGTTTACCTAAAAGTAATAAAATGCGCAACATTTTTCAAATAAAATACGATAGATGATAGGACTTATAGGATTAGTTGAAAATCATTAAATCAGAAATGCAATATAAAGAAATACAAAAACAATAGAAATACAGATGTATAGGCAATATTATGTACATTTTAATAATATTTCAATATTATCATAATATCAATATTGGTGCAATATTTCACCGATCTACAGCCAATATTGGTCCAATATTGATCATTGATATTAGCGCAATATTGAAAAAAAATATTGAACAAATACTAGAAGTAAGAAGGGAAGGAATATTGGTCATCATTTTATATCATTTAAATTTTCTTAATCTTTCGTGTAGTGTAGTATATTAATATTTATGTAAATGTAATTACATAATAATATATTTTAATATACGAATGTTTTTAATTTTTTAAGTTTTTAATTGAAAAAATGGTAAACATTTTACGAATTAAATGAAAAGAGGAAGCTGTCCTAAATAGGTATGAAAGTTATTACCTATATAAAAATTTTATAATTTCAAGTTTTCGGAATACAGTTTTCACAATAAAGGGGATTTTCAACCTCCTGGAAACTTTTTTGTCAATTCAAAGTTTTATCTTCGCAATCATTTAAGTTTTTTTATACAGTTGGAATAACTTAGAACCTGGTTTTCGACAATTATTAGACAATTTAATATTTTTTAACTATCACGCTTTAATTTAATTTGTTTACTTTTTCATTTAAGTAAATTGTTATTAAATTTACATAAATTAATTTTAATTAAATTTGGGATATACGGGTGTTTAAAAAATTCAATTTAAAAATAATTCGTTCAAAAATTACAACTTCCATTAAATTTCTGTATATTAACAAACACAATAAAATACAAATTTTATTTACTTAAATTCCACTCGTCATCTGTAAATTTAATTTAAAATCATTAACTTTAATACCGCATTAGGTAAAATTTAATATTTCACTAATTTCTAATATATGTACAGCTTTCAAGGTGGTTCGAAATTTTTTAATTTAATAAGAAGATTTGTAAACAAATAAATTACTTTAGATAATGGTTTTGCTTAATTATATAAAATAAAATTTAATTTATTATTTTTAAATGTGTAGTTAAATTAAAAGCTTTTTTCATTAGTAATAATTAACAGACCACAGTAGTGGCTTGAGTTGCAGAACATCAAGATATTACAATGTTTTATAATATCATTTGCCAAATATAGCAGTTCTTCATTATTTAAATAAACTAATAATACTATTTCATTAGGTTTGAACAACGAACTTTTTTGAAAAGTTAGTGTATTTAAAAATACACCATAAATGCATAATTTGAAGAGGTATACAACCACTTAATACTTTATACTTTTCCATCATTGGACGGAAAAGTGCATTGATACTTTTACATGTAGAAATTTTTAAGTGTAAAATTGGTACCAAACTACCTCACTTTCACACAGTTTGGAGAAAACAGATTTTGTTTTCCGAGGCTCTTATGCATTTTCTATAAAAGCATGCAATAAGATTAACGAGACTTTCAACGAAAAGTTAACCGTGAACGACTCAATTGCATGTCTAATAAAAGTTGATTATTATTGTGTCACCCTCTTCTTAATTTTTAAAAGGTATTTCTAATGAGAGTTACAAAAAAAATTGAATCATTAACTAAATTAAACAAATCGTTAAAATTGATTATTTTTTTCTACATTTTTGGTGCTTATCTTTTTTATTGCTCAAACATTGTAGTGGCAAAAGTTTACTAATTTTACATCACTACATTTTTAAGCAGATTTTTATCTGGAACAATAAGTAATTGTATACTTTTAATTGTGCTTATCTTTGATCGCTAATGGAGCGCTCGAAAAAAGATGCAATCCTTAGTTAAACCAACCGACTTTTCATTATTTCACCGGTATTCTTTCGAGTTTTACATAAATCTTATATTTTATTGTAATTTATGGGTAATAAAGATAATCTTAATGACTGAAATTTTAATAAGGTAACGTAACAGCAAAATAAAAAGAGTAACAAAGTGCCAGTACACACGATCAATAAAAAGAAATTAAATACATGGTACAGTCGCGGAAGCCGAGAAACAAACCAATAGTAGCGTTTGATAAAACGATTCTTAAGCAGATTAAATTGTAAGGTCTCTCCAAATAGTATTGAATGCTGGTGAAAAGCTTCGATGTTTCTACAAAAGCACAACGGAAACCGATACACTTATTCCGGCAATATTTCCTCGTCAGGAGCTCATTGTTATAAACTCCATGCATACAATAGTCATTATTTTAACTGACACTTTCTATAGTGGGAATTTCAAGATTGCATACAATTCCCGATATAATGAGATCAAACCAACTTTAAAAAGCGCAGTTAATAATAATGAAACGCATGCTTACGTTAAAAATGCTACCATACAGATTAATTAAATGATTGTTTATTTTATACCCATCCCTATAAACTAGGCAACTGCATGTAAACTAAGCCGTTATTGCTACGAAAATTTTAAGTTAGTAGAAATTCTATACGCGATTAGCATAACTAGTTCTTGTTGGGTTAACATAGTGGGCACTTTAACTGCTCCCTATTGAGGTGATACAACTTGCGAGCTACCATTAAGTCTTGAAAATGCTTAGATTTATGATAAGAATTTTTATGTATAAATGTGAGGAGTTTTTTTGTGTTATTAGTAAAATAGTGGGCAATTATTGAAAATTGAAATGTTGATAAATTATCGATAATGCTACAATAAAATTGTTCGCAATTGAGTGTAAAGCAATAAAAACGTAATAAAACTTGACTACCAAGAAACATAAAGTTCCTAATGAATTTACATTTGTTGTATAATACTGGTAGCTCACCTTGTGTTAATATTATATTTCTTAAAGTCAAAATACATCTGCTGCTATCAAAGTACTAAAGACAAACCCCCGTACAACCATTAATAACAACTGTCTGTAAGCACGAGCAGAGAATCCCAATATAGGAATGAAACTTACACGAAAACATCATTTGTAGATATTAATCAAAGTTTTTGTTTTAATAGTCGTTGCACGGAATTAAGATATTTGTTTTGTTTATGATTTATTATCATTTTATTTTTAATGGGCAAAACCTAACGCGCTACATACATTTTACTAATTTTATTGTATGTGCCCACAATTACCACAGCGACTGCTCGGGATAAACTTTCCTCTTCGAGATTAAACTAAACTTTTCTATCGCACAAACTGATTATACTCTTAAAACGGATAGAAGTTTGTTAAAAAAGACTTAAAAGTAAGCAGGACTATCATATAGGGGAAAAGTTTTATTTGTCACTATCTATCAGAATTTCCACAACGTCTAGTTTAGTTTCTGATGATAATTCTTGTTATTTGCTTTACGAGAAATATAACAAAACTTTATGACCAGAAGATGCAATATAATTGTTTTTCTAATTATAAAGGTCGTTGGGTTTTAAAGCCTTCTACTGCATTACGATAGAGCTTTTAAGAAAGAATGTCTCTTGAAATTCTTATAGTAATTGCGTCTTTCTACTCACTGATAGTTGTGTTTTAATGGACCGTGCTAATTTATTTTATTTCTATTTAGATTTCCTGTTTTATGTTTCGTTCTGTTAACTTATTTCACCAGCGAGACAAATGCGTAATTCGAATGTTCAAATTACGAACAAACCACAAAAATTAATTATCTTCATCATTTTGAATTTGTTAGATTTTGAAGTTCTCCTTATCAAATTACAGTACCTTACATTCATTCCAAATTGAAATGGCATACCTACAGTTTTTTAATAATGCGTATACTTGGTGAAAAAATTACTATAAACTACTGGAGCTCTTCGTCTTTCTATCGCGTTTATTGTATTTACGAAAATGCTCATTAAAACTTCCATTACGTCTTTAGTTTATATGTTTTCTTGTGGCACCCGTCTTACCATACTTGGTGCATTTTAAAGATTATTATAAAGTTACTTTTTAATATCTGTATAATTTTAACATGTACATTTAATCAAGTGAGACGTGAAAAAACTAGTTTCGAAAATATTTTCAAAAAAATATATCGTGTATTGTTTTACGTTATTAATGACATAATTATGATACCACGTATTTATATAATGTAATTACATATAAATTATGTGGAACATTTTAACGTACATACGACAAACGGGACTTCAAGTTTTTACCGGATAAATAAGTTATTAATAATTTTAATCGCATGATATGTATATTAATTAAAACTTAATTATGTTTCAAAACCGAATTAAACTTCTTATTTTACCCTAATTGAGTGTTGTTTTAAAATGTAAAGCTTAGACATAATTTAGAAAGGCATTAACGGCATTGTCGATAAAATTAAGCTATCTGATTTTCCCGCGAACAAGGAAAAGGTGGAATGGATCAGGCGGCGGGATTAGGATGGGGTGTAGCATATAAGAGTTTTCTTGAAAGGGGATTTAAACCGTAATTCAAGTAGAATTTTGGTTTTAAAACTGTTTAAAGCAAGTTTGCATTCAAGACTTCTAAAAAAGCGTTCAGATTACGCGCCACTAAGAAATAAACCTGATTTACTTTTATGGCGAAAAATATTTAGACATTTATAAAAGATTGCTTTTTAAAGTATGCGACTACAATTTTCTAGTTAATCTACATTTCTGATTCTACCATGTAAAATTAGAACCCATACTGAGTACCATAACATTACTTTTACTTTTATGAGGAACTTCCCGATGTCTAGACTGTAAACAAATAATATACGAAAATTTTCAATTTTCAATCATTTAATAGAATTTCAAATAGCCGTTGTTAGAAAGTAATTAAAATTTCAATCAGAAAAATTTAAATATTACATTACGAAATTTAAACGTATTTTGAATAAGTTACATATAAACCCCAAATTCTATCAAAATGTAAATTGGAGTAAGAGTTTTCTAATAAAATAACAATATTTTCCAATACAAACCCCATTTAAGCATTTAAATTGACAGTTGCGTATGCCATTTAGCTTCCTTATTTCGATTTTGAACGCTTTGTTACCTCACATCTTTGTTTGCCTGTATTATTACATTGTCAATAGATAAAGGAAATTGTACAGAATAAACATTTAAATTTATGTGGCTTTCAAATTTATTATTTTATTTGTAAAATTAGCCATTATTTCTATTTAAACCCCTGTAAACCTTTATTTAGACATTGATTTTTTAAAATAATGCAAATTAATAAAGTAAGGAATAATAAAAAGGTATTATTTTCTTGTCTAGATAAAAGATTCATCGTGGAAAGTTGAGAAAATTTATTTTCGAGTCGTCTACTAAGAAATAGCTTTACATTTACATGCACAGCGGATAGGTAAAATCGATTTTTCATCAATTTATCTTAGTAAGTTGAACTAAAAATACGATTTATAAAAAATCTGGAAAAATTTATATTTGTCACTGTGAAACACTTACGCATACTTGAATGTAATTTACTATCCACAGCGTGATTCCTTTCTGCTATAATTTTATAATAAATTATATAACTTTTAAAACCTGTTTGATATTTCAACCCCGGCTATATAATATTTATGTATTTTTAACTTGAAACTGAAATTATATTGAATTGCGATCAATTTATCTTAAAACACAATTTAACAAGTTTTTAAATGTTAATATACTCGTACTTTTCAGTATGTGTATGGTGATGTTGCAAGGTATTGTAACGGTGCAAATTCATCGTTTACATCGTTTCATCTGTATTTTTATTATCTCACCGTTACTGGTGTTTAATCTTTAATTTGTAAAAATAAATTTTGAATCAGTAATGGTCGCTGATTCTAGTTCAGAAAAACTATTAGTTAATGGAAACTGGCCTAAAAGTCCTTTACCTGATTTTTTTGCTAATAACGACTAAATTTAATTTCGTCTATTTACTGCCTAATTTATTTAATAAATTTCATTCCTATTTTCTTCCTTTGAACTATCAGTTCTATAGATTCAATACACAAATTCTCACATGTTTTTAAAAAAAGTTTGATAACCAACGTTCAAACATTTGCTATTTTAATTCGCCGTCACTCTGGGCTTTCCATGACCTGATAAAATTTACCATCATTTTTTTACCACCATGCCCATTTGTTAATTTTTGATAAGTAAAATCGTCACTTACTGCTTAATTTCAAAATTTGACTAAATCATTTCGTTGCAAGTAAGTAAAATTATTCAAAGCACTTTTTTTTAAAACTGTTTTGTTTTCATTTCGAATGTTTCAAGCGTATAATAATTAATATTTCCAAAATCTTCTTTTGTTTGAAGTTTCGACAACAAAATTTTTATTATTCAAACAATTGTTTAGAATTACGTCACCAACGCTTTTTACCAATTGGTCTCCAAAGGTCCAATCACTATTATCTTCAATCTATAGCTTGTCTGAAAGTGATTCGAAATTCAAAATTGAATTTAAAATAATAACACATTAAAAATGTACCGGAATTGCGATAGTTACCTTTTTTAAACATATTATAAAATTTTCGGAAACTACATCAAAACCAATAGAGGTATACATTTGTTTAAAACAAAAAGCAATATAATACAAAAATAAAAATAAATAAAATAAAAAAGTTTCACAAGTGGTTAATTCTGTAAGACTTTAAATGCTACTTTGTTCAATATAATTTATGTAATTGCATTTAATCTTTGTTCTTCCTACGCGATGGTTAACCATTGTTTTATTGATGTTACGTATTGTTTATTCTAATTCTTAAATTTACAGATAATATTTTTATAAAAGAAGTTGGGTAGTACTTCTTCTTCACAAAATAATATAATAATATTACGCTTACCATGTCATATTGTCAAATTTAATATGTATTATGTAAAATTGATAATGGATTATGTAAGTGAAAATTTCCAAGTTTGCTGTATAATATTGTTCTGATAAACATACCTCATCTGTCACATGTACCTACGTGTGTCATTCATATTGGCTGAAGTTGAAATAAATATTGCTACCTGAAAATAAAGAAACACAAATTATATAAATGAATAAACATATTCAATTTTTATCTCTACGATAATTACTTTTTAAATTCTTATGCATTTTGTAAAATATATTTTAATTAAAACGGCATAAATGAAATAGCAATTTTGAAAAGTTTCTTTTTGGATTAACTACTCGATGGTGAAAGGAACAAAAAGTTTTGCAGGTTACGTAATAATAAATTTATAACTTATAAACCAACTATTGATTATCATCGTGCAACGTTCACTTCTACTACTTTAATTTTCAATAACTACAATTCCAGAACTTTGTAATAAATTAAGTTAGCACGTGTCAGGGTTGGCAAGTGCTGATAATGGGCGAAAAAGAATGATTTATCATTATTTTTTTATTGATCGTTTGCTTGAACAGCCAATACTAAGTTTGATTTTGGATTATAACTATATACTAGAATATAATATTGTGTAAAGAATTCAGTTGGGATTTTTATAATTTTACTATATTAGTTCATATCACTATAATTACATGTGACACGAACAATCACGTATAGGTACTTATTAAATCACAATGAAGAAAGTTCTTAGATTATGCAAGGAACTAGCAATCTTCCGAAACTAATATAACTTGAGAAGTGCTTAAAGTAAATTCATAACGAGCAACTTGAAAGTTACAAAAGGGCGCTTTCAGATTTAATACTCGTTATAGAAAAGAAGGGATATTGTACCTTGAGTATAATAGAAAATAAAATTTATATAATAAACGTGTCGAATTTCATAATTAAGGCATACAACCAGACTTAATTATAATTTGGTTTCAAATTGTTTCAAATCTGCATAAAATAGTTTTACCCTTTAAATTGGTCGTAATTGTAAATATTTAATAAAAAAAAAACTACAATAAAGCAGTGGCACATCAAGTAATACCCGAATTAAATTATTTACACGAATAATAGGAACCAACTGCGTAGGTAAAATTATTTTTATATAATAAGCAATTTATGCAAACAACATAATAAATTGATAATAATGAAAGCTATACCAAAAAGGTATAGCAAAATTTTAAAAATGCACCATAATATATTGTGAATATAAAAATAACGATATGTTTATAACTTTACTTCAAAATAATAAAACTTGATAAGCATTTATCAAAAACAGATCTTTCGCCAACGACAATAAAATTCACTGAATTGTCATTATTACTACATCTATAATTTATGCTACGTTATTAATATTACTTTTAAATTGTAAGTATCTATTTGAATCTTCAAATACAAATAAAATATAAAATGTGCAGTTAAACAAGTTCTACAACTTAAATACACCTACATAACGGTTTAACAACAAACAATGTAACACAATGTAATTTTTGTGTTTGCTGATGCAAATTGACCTAAGGTAAAGCCAATTTTTAAAATATCGTGGGTTCATTTTTTTAATAATGATAGTTACGATATTTAATTATAAATAATATTTCGTCTGTGGAAAACTAATGAAAAAGTAGCCAAATTTGATGGTTAGAAATTGTACTTCTTTACAATGTTTTCGAAGTGTTGATTTTGAATCTGATGATAACTTTTCTTATATGACAGACTATGATTAGTACCCAATACGGTGATAAGAATTGATCAATTTATTCACATTTGGCTGGAAATCCGCAGTGCAGTTGCTGATTCCGAATTTATTATTAAAAATTAATAATATATAGGGCAAATCCGATATTGTAATATTATAATAACCTTAAAGTTTAAGAAGCATAATTTAGCAAATTAAACGCCATAACGGCAGCAATAAGCTTAGCTACTATATGAGATTTCACACATATTATTTACCTTACCAACCACTGAGCGGTTGAGCAGTTTAGAACTTCAATTTCAGGTATAATTAGTACAGTATCGCTTAAAGTTTATGTTAAACATAGTTTATCTTTAAGTAGTATTTTAACATTCCCGGCTTTCTTGCACGTACTTATACGGTTTTCAGTTTTTTCATTTTTTTTTAATCAAAATTTTGTTCAGGAATACTTATTTACATAATGTACTACTTAAATGTACAAATTATAGAATTTTATATATGCCTTTCCATAACGTTAATTTCACAATAATAAAAAATAAGGAAAAGAAACAAAAAAAAACATCCCTTCAATATGTCGGACCATTTAATAGGCATAAATAATAAACAATTTTCTAACATATTTTTATCAAAGTAAAATTCAAAATTTATCAATAAATTTTAATTTCTTTTTAGATTTACTACTGTAATTCAATTCTTGAGCGACATCAATATTTTTTGGGGTATTTAAGTGACATTTTCCCCTCCACCTCACGGTTTCAGCTAAAAGTAACATTACTAAAACAAAAATAAAACAAAAGTAACACAATAATTTTGCGTAATAAATATTATCTAAAAGAAGTTTATTTTATATGAAAAATATGGCGGGCGAAACTAAATGCGAACTTTAGACCAAAATATTGTTGATATTTTTGTCTTGACCCACCTCACAAGATGGAACAATAGGAACTAAGGAATAAAAATCATTGTAATTCTAATAAGATAATAAGATAAAATAATCAAAATGGAAATCACCAGAACAAAAATGAAAACTAGAAATTAATTTGTTTTTTAATTTAACACGCAGTTATTTTAAACTATTGTTAAAGTTATCATCGTATTGTTTCTTAAAAAACTTCTAATAACATAAATTTTGCATAATGAGGGGAAGAAAATAGAAAAAATTTAAATATTTGGTTTTTACTTTTTTTTGACGCACCTAAACCCAAAATCTAAAATTTAAAGAAAATAAAAGTGGAGACTTTATAACTTTATATCCTAATTATGGCTGAAAAATTATGAAAAAATTACGAAAACGCGTTTTATTACCATGCTAATTTTCATGATTTTCTTCATATTTTTCTATCGGCTAAAAAAAATTAGGTGTGGGAATTAAAAAATCTTTTAATGCTTATTACTATCCCAAGAATAGGGGTAGGGAGTAAAACTTACATTGAAATGATACTTTTTGACTATATCGAATTAATTTGGTGTAAGGACACAAGAAAGCAATTTAAACGTCCGAAGATTTCCGAAAAATATTATTTATTTTTAAATTACCAAATTCCATGAGTGGTTTACCTACCATATATTTGAAACGGCTCCGTATCTATTTTTGCTGTTTCGATTAGGCAATTAACTAAATATATATTTTTTAAATTTGCTAGCTAATTGGAGATAAAGTTACTATATGCTTTTAAGCAAAATTAATTATAATGGACTCCTATATGGTCTATAAAAAGAAGTTTTTTAAATAATATTTTTGATATTTCTATTAAATTACTATAATAATTTTTAGTAAGTTTAAAAGGATTAAGTGGTTACTAAAGAGGCAAGTAAAGAAGTCTGATGTTTTGTCGATAATTAAATTTTGATAATGTATAAACTATTGAAATTCTTGTAACTCTTTTTTTAAGCACATAATACATAAATTCGAATGTAGTATACCATAGCAATAAATTTACCATCAACTTAATAAATACAATTTAATTTTCATTTTATACTTCAGTGGATCGCGTCGGCTCAACACAAGTAAGAATTTTTATTAAAACCACATTTGAAATAAAATAAGTGCTAATTAATCAAGCGTAGCAATTTACCTTTTATGTTATTTTTTTGAAAGAACTTTAGATTGTCTTTAAGGTAATAATCGGTTTTATATTTTTTCTCAAGCAATTTAAGCGGAAAATTATTTTTATGTTTTCGACACCTGCCAATGTAACAGTGCTAATTGTTCTACCCAAAAAAGGTTAAGCGTTTAAAATTATCACCGAACCATAAATTACTAATCAAAATATTTAACATCTTTATTACATAAATAATAATACTGAGGTGAGCAAAGTTAAAATATTGTGTATCTCTTTATAAACATGAAATTAATTTTTATTTATTATTATTGTGAAATTTATAAAGTTCCAGAGATTGAGTTGGTTAAGACACTTGGAAAGAAGTGACAACACCAGTGCAATAAAGAATGTATTATGATGGTGACCAGGGGAAGAAAGAGCAAGAGGTAGACCCAGAGTGAGATGGATAGATGAAGTAAATAAAAATTTGGAGAAAATGGGAATCAACAACTGGAGAGAAGACAAGAATATGGAGGAATATAGTGTTAAAGGCTAAATCCCACACAAGTTCGTCAATAATGTAAAATTAGAAATGGGATGAGGAGTAATCTACCTCTTGAAACGAATTGTAAGGACTTTGTCTTATTTAACTATTTAATTATTTAACAAATTAAGAAGAATAAAATCTTGATTTATTTTATTTACGATTTGTTTACGTTTTAAAAAGTTTCTACATAAATTTAATTAAGCTCTTGTGTTTGTTATATTTTAACCAACAGGTTAACTGTTCTTCACTTCATTAGCGCTAATAACGAGGTAAATGTGCAATTTCTACTGATTTAAAGTTATTTGAAAACGCAATCGAGATCGTGAAGTTAAGTGTTGACTTTGTTAACTTAATAATTACGTAAATGTTATAGCTATAACATATTAATTAACTAAGATGAATTTTTAAAGTAAATTTATTAACCTATGTTAAAAGTGTGCAACAGTTAATTGATTTTGACATTAATTGCTCTTAATAGCTTAGTTGCACTCGTGCTGCCACAAGTAAATTTTATTAACTTTTTATAACATGTTTGTTATTTTTCTACTATGTTTATCGATTATTATCGATATTCTATATAAGTTTCTGCAATTTTATATCTTTGAAAGGTACTAGGAGGTCAAAAAGTCAATTTTCAGATTTTTTACTCTTCCCGCAAGTTTACGGTTATGATCATCATCATTTCGAAACGGGTAGTGGTCGAGGTCCACTTTGCACTGAAGCTCTAGGCTTATTGTACCCCGTTTTCCCATTGAGTTGTTAAGGGAAGTTATAAGTATTTCGATCCACAGCTTGATGTTCACCAGAGGGCTGAGCTAAGAAATTCTGCCGAGTCCGGGGTTTGAACCCAGAATCTCCGCTCATAACTTCAACTAGCGATCACATCAAGCCACCGCACCGCTGTGGTCTACGGTTATGATCAAATGAAAGCGGTGTCAAAACATTGACATCCCTCGATGCAAAAAAAAAATTGATGTGGTATGACCATTGTCTGGTAGAAGAGAGATGGCTGAGAAGGGTTTGGATTTAACCATCCGTTGCAGAAAAAGTGGATAGAAAGCCGCCGATATTATACTAGTATAATAATTATTAATATAATGGTAATAATAATAATATTTATTTCTTTAGTTAATTTTAACTGGAGATTGATAAATTGGATCTTAGAACAAAATCATTTAACAATGTTGCCGGATAGCGTGCGTATACAATAATTGTCAGACAGATTAGAAAAGACTCTTGGCAGTCAGTAAATAATAAAAAGAGTACCGCGTTATTTAAATTACAAAAATAATTTAAATTTTTTTACAAGATTTTTCTCGCTTCCATCGGTATAACACAGAGTGAGCTGATTATGCTACTTCTGATCCTAGCTAAAAATTAATAATTGTTACTTATTATGTATAAGAGTATAATAACAGATTGTAATTATTATTTCATGAACAAAAGAACCATCAAGATATTACTTGTAACTTTCACGATTAATTTAATGTTACAAATTCTCTTTAAGATTGTGGAAAATATTTGGTATTTAATAGAAGTTTTCTGATGGAAATATAAATAAATATGTGGTATTCAGGTTTCTTAAGAAAATGTGTAAGGTAGTAAAAATAATTGGAAATACATAGTATACGTAATAACTAGATCCATTTAAACTCACATTGCAGATACTTAACTTACAGTAACTGAACATGCGATCATAAAGGTTATTGGCATGATTGAGAATTGACAATAATAAGTAAAGAAAATGTAGAAAATGTTTAATTCCACAGTAATGGTTTAAATGCTTAATGGTAGATAGTGCTCGGAAGTTCTGTGCTCAGATGTATATCTGTAGAATGAAATAATACTATGGATTAGGTACTATAGATTTACTTATTTTTAATTTAAATATTTTGTTAATTAAATGAAAATAAAAAAGAGTGCTAAAGGATAATAATAATTTAAAATAATGTGTTAGTTTTGCAATTATTATAATTTCATTCTTTTTCATTTTCAAGTTTTAGCTATAGGCAACCAACTGTACACTGAAAGGTAGAAAATGTAGAAACTTGAATCGAACAGCAATAATGTATTAAAAATTATTAATAAATATTTTTTAATACAATAATCACACTCTGCAATGCAAACTATTAAAATTCTTGTTTTTTAATGGTTAACGATAATTATCGTATTTATTAAATTTAATTATATGAATTATTTACCATAATAATTAGAGCAATTCTTATTCTAATACTTAATTTTATTTTATTATTATGTAGATACATTCTTAGTATGTCAGTAAATTGGTATTTCTCACAGGAAAAAAAAAAGTTTTGAAAATTGGTGAAGAAGTATAATTTGACCTCCCAATCAACATACTAAAAGTCACCATTCGTATTGGTTGAGTTTTCGCCGCCATCTTGCTACAAAGATACAAGAAAGTGTTTTTCCGCAAATATCTCGGCTCCTTTGACTCGGATCGTAATTTTACCTATTATGAATAATGTTCATTATAAAAAGAATTTTGGACTTTTATCTTCAAATTTCATCTAGTTTCTACTTAAAGGGTCCAAAATTCTTTTAGAATTGTTAAAATTTTCATTTTTCAGACTGGTCATGAAATAAATTCAATTTAATTTCGAAATAATTACCTTGGAAACTTACATGGCCAGTCTGATAAATAAAAATTTTAACAATTTTAAAAGCATTTTTTGACAAAAGATTACATGAAATCTAATGCTTTTATCATACGTAGTTTATATTTCTGCATTCTTTTTGTGTCTTTCATTTTTTCTCTAAAATAATTTGGGAAGCAGGAATTTGCATAAATAAGTTTTTACGTGTTAATTACCTATGTTCGGCTATTCGAGTCAGCACCCGGTATAATGAAAGAAAAATGTTCAAATTTGAAAAAGTTCTTTTAAAAAAACTGTTTTCCAACTTACATTTGAGCGCTACTGTACTAGTAGTTCTTCAAACACTTTCCAAGGTGGATCTTGTTTATCCATTCACGACCGGCGTTAATGTGGTTTGTTCCCACGAGGAAATTAAAAAATTTGAGATACCCATAATACGTCAGGAATCTATAGGCAAAACATTTTAAGAATGTCAAATTATTTATCTATTTCTATCTATTTCCCATTTATCTATCAATCTCATTCTGCGTCTACCTCTCTCTCTTTCTTCACTCGGCTTCCATCTTAATTTATTTTTTATTGCACTGGTGTTGCCTCTTCTTTCGAGATGTCCCAACCATCGCAATCTCTGGGACTTGATAAATTTCCCAATATCCTCGCCATTAACTTTTAGCTAAATCATAAATTAGGTTCAAAAGAGTATATCATTATTTTATAATGACGACTATCGTTTAATATAAATAATGATAGTATTTTATAGAGTGTAAATAAGTCAATTTGTAACAGTAACTGGTTCTACAGCAGTACGATGTCCACATCGTCCGGTTTTAAAATCCTTAAATAAAAATTAAATAACCTTTACAACAAACACTATTCTAGCAACAACTTATAGTCAACAATCTTAGAATTTATTCACGCCGATTATTATTACTAAATTGTAATAACAAAATTCAAGACTTAAAAGCCAATATTACTGTGATAAGAAGAATAACCAGCAGTATACATGGAAATTATCTCAAGTTATAAAAAAATGATGTTCATGATAAATCGAAAGAAAACAGGAAAATATCACTAACATGTCAAATTAGAGATAATCTACATATTTTTTAATTTTTGTCTTCATCTTCAGGCATCTTATAAAAGAAATCCCTCTACTTTAGCAAAAAAATGCAGAGAGCAAAATTTTAGATAAAGATGTTCGAGAAGCTATTAGCCTGCTGTCCTCAGATGATGATTTGGCTCCCGATACTAACGAGACATTTGCGAAAATTCAGTCGAAGCATCCAATGTTGACACTTGCTCTCAAGTTTCCTGAAATTCCATCTTACTTGGATACTTTGATGTTCATATTATAATTTGTTATTTATATTACTTTTTGTTAGTAATTTCTAATTTATTGTAAACTCGAAGTGTATTTCCCTTTAATTCAATAATAAATATTATGATTAAATTGTTAATCATAGTTTCGAATATTATAAAAATCTCGTTCAAACTCTAACTGTTTATCAGTTTCTCTGTCTATTTGCGTATCTCTCTATTTCGCTGTATAATTATACTTTTATAACTAGACTTTCATTAGCAATTCTTTTTACTAAAACTCAGACTGTTCATCTTTAAAGGAAAGAAAGCAGCCAATCGAATTCCGACCAATCACTTACCCGAAGGTTAATGCTGCTGAAAACCTGCAGGACTTTTTAGTGTTTAATATGGTGATACAACATCTAGATCTTCGATAACAGTGGATTCAAATCAGTATAGTTCCTCTACTATGGTTATACACATTAGGCGTAATATATTATTCGATTTAAAACCTTACAAAAGAATAATAAAACATTTCGCTTGCAAAGTATTTGACAACATAAACTTTAAAGGACAAATCATAATATTATGTATAGTAGTTCAGTTGCAACCTCGTACTGTCTATTTCGGTGTTAATGCAATAATCAAACTCAATACAATAATTAATTTTGCATTTTATATAACATGCAATGATAAAACAATATTGCTAAAATTCACATATACGAGTACACGTAGTTGATTATTAATACACTACTTAAAATGATTATCAAGGTCTTATTGAATTAAGTTTAAGAACAATATCTACCCATCAGCCACTGTTAAGTTATTCGTATTTTATATCACTTGTTTTCAAAATTCTACAGAAATTTAAATAAGATAGTAAACATTCATCTAACTTATATCGTTTATTATTATAATTATTATAATAAATTGTAAATTATAAAAATAAATAAATTTGCTCATTTGAATATCGCATAAAAAGGTTTGTGAAGATGAAAATCCTATTATACGATTATCGGAATATTCAAATGCAATAATAATTATAATTCAATATTAGTAAATTCTTTAAACAAAATTAATATTCATTTTTATGCAATATTATTAATTTTTTCTAAGTTTAAAAGTTAAGACACAATTAAAAACAGAACAAGCTATCCTTCGAGATCTAGACTCGTTCTAATTTATTATCAAATAAGAGCTATTAAAAAATTATTTTTACCATATCAGTAGATTCGTTTTTGATGTGATATAAAACGTAAATATTTAATATCTAATTTAATATAAAAAGCATTTATTTAAAATAAAAAAGTTATCCTCTTCTTTAAACTGTTGACATTTTTCGGCACTATTTGGTTTTCTTCATTATTGCAAATGTAGCCGACAAAAATTCTGGGATATCTTAAAAATACATTTGACAACATTAAACTGAGCATGTGTGACAAGTATAATAACGTAGTCATTTTATATCAGTTCATCTTATTAATCTAATAACTTACATTTTAATAAATAAAAAAATTTACACTGCATTGTAACTTAAAGAAAGCGGGCACAAGAAGAACATAATTAATTTGAATAGAAGATAATAGAGAAGAGATAATGCAATGAGGCTAAGATTTTATTTACCATGTCATGGTAACAACTATGATAAAATTTTAACGCATGCGGTAGCACGAGTGTAGTTGAGCTGAGTGTTTCTCCTTAGCTGTTTCATTATAAAGGTTTAAACAATTTTGAATTCTTTAGGTATTTTCGACTTCTATGTATCAGTTTGGATCAATGTATCAAAATTTTACAGCTATTTTACGGTTTATCAAAAAAAAAAGCAAAAGCCATATTGACTATATTACAGCTATTTAATTACCTGCTCTGGAGAGCTGAACAAGTGCATTTTGTGATTCAAGATTCCTGTATGCTGCGATAATGATAAATATACATGATCGACAGAAGACAGAGCATCATTATTAAGTTATTTTACGGTATTATTTTTTTGAATTTGAATTTTAATATTGATACCCCAACTTATTACTATACCACAACAATTTATTGATAATTTAAAACATTGCTTTATAAAAATTTCTAATTTTCTTGAAATAATCTGAAGCAATTTCTAAACATGCTTTTAGATAACTATAATATTCGCGGATTTTCCAATTTTGACGTGTTGACTTATTTTTTACATGGCTTTGATAACAATGAAATATTAGAACTTTAACAAAATTATTTGATGCGAATTTCCCATGAATTGTCGATACCGTTCATTTGTAAACGGAAGTAAAACTCGGAACAACTTTTGCATAGAAATAGGTAATAAAATTGTTATTGGATGTTACTTGAAATACAACTCGTATCTTTCCGTTAATGAGTTTTTGGAAATAAATTCCCAACTGTAATGCAATGGCGACCCTTGTCTAGACGCTTGCAACGACGTCGCCCAAGGCGTCAATTCGGCGCCGGTTGCCTGTTGCAACAAATACCGCAGCATCGCTATTTCTCTTATTCTCTTAAACTATGGTTCTTCTTGATAACTGCAAATGTATCTATCTGCAATTAACTTGGAAATAAATAGAAGTAAAAGTATATATAAATGAAGAAACTGGCATTCAAAGTAAGTATTTGTTATTATCTCAATTGCAATCTTGGTAGATAAATTCTCTCAGTTAAATGATAATAATCAGAAAATATTGTTAAAAATGAGATAAAACTAAATGGTATCTACCTAATAATTACGCTTGTTTACCTAACAGATTTTCATTTCCAGTTTTATGCAGTTTTTAAGATATAGGATTAAATAACGATATCCAAACTCTAATCAAGTGACGCTATCGATTTCTAAATTAATTTATAAATGCACTTTAAAATATGATTATCAAATAATGCAAGTAATAAGAAACTTCGTGTTTTTCAACAGTTAAATAAAAGTACACACTTGGGTATGTTAGTATAATTTATTTAAAAACAGGTTATCTTCTGTAAAAATGTAGGATGCTTCAATGGTTAGTGTAAAAAAGCAAAATAATTAGTGCTATTTTTTTGTACATATTCAAGGATTCAATAATTTTATGCATCGGAGCAACTAAAAAACAAAAATTCTACTGATGAATGCAGTTGACCCTTTAATTTCGATAGTTGAGAAAAGTGATAATTCCAATTATATTACTAATAAAATTAATTAATTATTTTAGATGGGATTATGGGGAAAAACAACTAGCAGATATGAAGGCGTTGGATTTAAAATCACAAGCATATAGTACATTATACATAGTAGTATGTTAAATATAGAACAACTTAAATAAAGTAATTATTATTGCACTGCATTTGCGGATAAACCATTTTATATCTAGGGATTAACCCACACGAACGAATTTCAAGTAAGCAGGTTTCAGTTACTTACTTTATGCGTATCTATAATATAATAATTATAACCTTATCTACTGCCATACTTTCCATATATTATATTTTTCCTTTTATTTCTTGCCGAAATATATTATAAGTATACTACAGATGAATCTTGCAGGATATTACAAATATCGATAAGATAAATTTGGCACTACACGCAGATGATACCCCCATCAACACTCATTTATTCAGAAGGTAGCCAACAAACAGATATTTGATCCTCCCCCCCCACATCTTACATAAGGATTATTTAAAAAAAATTAATTTTGACCCCCCCTCTTTTCCTTGTATTTATAAAATATGAATAATAATAATATATTATGTAGATAAATACAAAAATTTAAATTAAATTTGATATTTAAATAACAAAGTTATTTATTTAAATAACTTAAGGTATTATAACAATTAATTATATATTTTTTTGTACAATTTTGAATACTTATGATATTTTACCTAGATTTTAAGGGATTTAACCGAAATTATCGGTTTATTATTTTTTTAATCCGTTATTTCATTAAGAATAAATCGAAAAGTAGTGGTTTTCCGTGTTTAGTGAATTTATTACATATAATAAAAAAATAAAGCACAAAAATATTTGGGGAGCGATTTAAGAATAATTTGCACTTATTAATTCATATTAATGAATCAAATCGAGGTTTCCTTTACAATTAATCCAGAAAGAAAGGAGATGTATAGAAGCCTTAGAACTGCGGTCATCCGAGTTCCACCTTGTTTTAAATAGTAATTCAAAAATTAATCCTATTGAACTTATTTTCAGATTAGTTTGCTATATTTCTAGTTTATTTTTTACTTTCTTTTTTTTTTGAATTGGTTTTAATATTTTTCAATAACTATCTAATGCCAAAGCTAAACGTCTGTATTTAAATAGTAATTATTTAAATCAAATCTATTTTAATAAACCTTAAGGCAATGGCGCTCAACCTTGAACTTGGTTCGAGTCAATTTGCAATTTAAAATTTTTATGTATATTTACATATATATTATTGAGATTTTACCGCGAAATTTTCTGAAAAACCTTAAAAGGTTGGATATTTACCTATACTTAATGTTTTTCTTTCTACATAATTGAGTTTTTGAACAAAATATGTTTTTGTGAAAAATGGAAAGATCATATTATATAAGTTTTATAAGTAAACTATTTTAGTTTTATTTTTTTTTTACAATAATTAATAAGTTAAATCACATAACCACTGTAAAATCTTTAAAAAAAGCGCTTTTCTGCCAATTTTGTAGAAGGTAAGGTAATAGAATAATAATAATCGAGGTGATAATTAAGTTTATATTTAAGTCTTTTAAACAAAAAATTATCATCAATAAATATTAAGAATTGGCGACACCGGAGGCATTCTCGTGATGGTTATTGAATTTGCGGCACGCAGTGTAGCGAGTTCAAATTTGAATTTAAAAAAAATAAAAAAATTTCACTTAATCTACGTGTTCATAACTAGAGAAATACGTAGGGGATTTTAAATATATTGATTTATGTATGTTGGAGGTGTATTTGAATGAAAACTTGAAATTTTCGATAAAAAACTTGATAATATTTTGTTAATAAATAATGTATAAATCAACTTATTGAAAATCCCGTACGTATTTCTCTTCAAAAGATTGTTTTATAGATATTGTTAAAAATTCGAATGAAAATTACAAAAATTGTTTGAGTTAAGCTGCGTGCCGTTTTGAAAATGTTGTTTTGCAGCAATCCGACACGTTTGTTATAGAGCTCGAAATTTCAATGAAAAACATTTCTTTCGGGTATTAATTTTCTTGTCCTATATTCCAGAAGGTTCAAAGTATCTTTTAAGCCAATAAAAATAAAATTGATTTTTTGAAAAATTTAATGTGGTTTTACCCCCTTTTTTTTGTATTTTTTTATTTTCGAGTTACTCCACTGGAAAAACTTAACCCTAGAATCACACCGTGAAAATTTTGGACATGAATCACACAGTGGGGTAACTTCAAATTGTATTGCTATCTTGACTTCAATATCAAATAATGTTTCCAAATTATTTCCTTGTAAGTAAAATATTAAAATTAAACATTTTTAGGTCTTACTGTAGTTTCTAGATTATTATTATCATTCCATGAAAGAGTGAATACTTTTTTCAAAAGAAACAAATTGAAATTGATGGAAAATAGTATACATAAGCTGTAGTTCGACCCGCATCAAGCTAGCGCCGCCACTTTTTCAAAATCTAAAAAAAATATATGGAGAATTTGTGGCTAATTTGTGGCTAATTAGTTGCCGCAATCGCGAATTAATCGCTCTTACCGTTCGGTAATTACAGCCATTTGAGTGGTGGCGGCGCTAGCTTGATGTCAAGCTAGCGCCGCCACCACTAAAAACTTACCAAAAATAAAAAATAAGTATATAGGAATTTGTGGCTAATTTGTGGCCAATTAGTTGCCGCAATCCCGAATTAATCGCTCTTACGGTTCGGGAATTACAGCCGTTTGAGTGGTGGCGGCGCTAGCTTTATGTCAAGCTAGCGCCGCCACCACTAAAAACTTACTAAAAATAAAAAATAAGTATATAGGAATTTGTGGCTAATTTGTGGCCAATTAGTTGCCGCAATCCCGAATTAATCGCTCTTACCGTTCGGGAATTACACCCATTTGAGTGATGGCGGCTCCAGCTTGACATCAAGCCAGCATCGCTACCACTAAAAACTTACTAAAAACAAAAAAAGTAAATGGGAATTTATGCAACTTTGTGAGTGACACCCGAAAGGAACATATTTAAATATAAGGACAAAAGATTTTCTATTTTAAAAAAGCAAATTAGAAATCAAAATGAGTAGGTAAAATAAAAATTTGTATTTATTGTATTATATCAACCTCAAATAATTATTCCCAATAGAATTAAATATTTAAAAAAGATCTTTAATGTATTTTTAAGTAAAACAAATATTTTACAAGTATAAAAGATAGTAAATAGCATTCGAAGAAAATATGAAAAAAATCGATTTTATTTTTTTTGACTGTGTTCCACCAAATGGATCAAGTTGAAAATTTTACCATATAATGAAGAGCAAGAAAGGAGTTTTCTGTGAAAAATTCGTGAGTGACATATGAAAGGAACATATTTAAATATAAGGACAAAAACTTCTTTATTTTTTTTTAACAACAGGGATGGCTAAAAACTTACCAAAAAAATATTTTTTAACGTCTCTTACCGATAATTCTTACCAAAAAAAGTTTTGTTAAAAAATATTCAGTAGAATAGTTACAATAAAATAAATACTGAAAAATGCTTTTTTTTTAATTATGCCGTACCCCTTCGGGTTTAAAAGCTGAAATTTTGAGAAAAAATGTTTTTTTCTATTAGAAATCGGTCAGCTCTATGGATTTTTAAAAATCGCTGGGGGCACTTTTTACATGCATATCCGGCTATACCCTTTGTTGCCAAATTTATGAGCCAAATACTTAATAATTATAATAAGCAGTAGTTATCTCTTGCCATCTATATAATATAAAAATGGATGTACATATACTATGTATGTATGTAGGTATGTATGTATGTTCTTTATAGATTCCTAGACCGCTTGACCAATCTTTATGAAATTTGGTGTATAAGCTAATTACGATGCTGCGAAGAAGATAGGCTACTTTAGAACGGCTTTCAACAAACTTTAATAAAATATGTGGGATTACCTGACGCCCATGAATAGATTAACGAGATTCTAACACAAACAGTACCGTCGCGTCCGCAGGTTGCTCGACAATAGCAAAATTTCAAAAACCGAAATTGTAGCAAACCCTGTATTTGTATTTTTCAAAATTTATTGATCCAAATCAGGAGCATTCGGACGACATATTAAATGCAACTCCAAATCTATATATATAAAAATGGATGTATGTATTCATACGAGACAGAAATGATGTGCAAGACAGAGACCTGGTGCGAGAACAGCACTTCGACGTAGCCCAGCAACAACATTTTGTGGAAACGCAAACAAGACTTTTAGTTTCTGATCAAAAAAATGCCTACGACAAAATCATGCAAGGTCTAACCGACGCAAATGGCGGAATTTTTTTTCTTGATGCTCCGGGAGGTACAGGCAAAACATTTCTTATCAATTTGATATTGGCGTCGGTTCGAATGCAGAATGGAATCGCACTCGCAGTGGCATCATCGGGAATTGCATCAACGCTACTCCACGGTGGACGTACAGCACATTCAGCACTCAAGCTTCCGTTGAATTTCAACCAGACCGAAACACCAACATGTAACATCAGCAAAAATTCTGGTATGGCCACAATCCTTAAAACGTGCAAAATTATCATTTGGGATGAATGCACTATGGCCCATAAAAAATCGCTCGAAGCGCTGGACCGGACTCTGCGCGATTTCCGAGGAAAAAACCAAGCTATGGGAGGCGCTCTGATACTTCTTGCGGGTGATTTTCGCCAAACTTTGCCCGTTATACCTCGATCAACGCCTGCTGATGAACTGAACGCTTGCTTAAAAGCATCGTATTTATGGAACCGAGTTGAAAAAATTACGCTCTCGACAAACATGCGTGTGCATTTACTACAAGATGCGACTGCCCAAACGTTTTCAAAACAATTTTTGGATATCGGAAATGGCAAAATTCCAATTGCTCGCACTACAAATGAGATATCGTTTCCGCCCAATTTTTGTCAAATGCAGCCGAACATTCAAGCTGTTGTAAACAAGGTTTTCCAAGATTAAACGAGCAACTACAAAAATCCTGATTGGCTGTGCGAACGTGCAATTTTAGCTCCCAAAAATGACGATGTGAACAAGCTGAATGAACAAATTCAATTGAAATTGCCCGGACAATCAGTCAAATACAAATCAATAGATACACTGATGGAGATACACTGACAAGCAGTCAATTATCCTACCGAATTTCTAAATTCACTAGAGCCACCTGGAATGCCACCACACACATTGAGATTGAAAGTTGGGTCACCGGTAATACTCATTAGAAACTTGAACGCGCCAAAACTGTGCAACGGAACCAGACTGGCCATAAAAAAATTGACACCAAATTTGATCGAGGCAACAATCATCAGTGGCAAATTCAAAGGGGAAGATGTGTTGATTCCCCGCATACCGATGATTACCAACGATTTACCATTCCAGTTCAAGCGGCTTCAATTTCCCTTGCGTCTTGCCTTCGCGATTACAATCAACAAAGCACAAGGGCAATCATTAACTATTGCGGGCTTGAATTTGGAGAATTCGTGTTTTTCACACGGCCAATTGTATGTTGCTTGCTCCCGAGTTGGCACACCAAAAAATTTGTACATTTATTCACCGAATGGAACTACCAAAAATATTGTGTATCGTTTAGCATTACGATAAAATAATAATAGACAACGTCCGTTGGGTCTGCTATGATAAATATATCTACAGAGTGTACCTAAATATTGTTACTTTGGTTTAAATAAATATATAAATTTTATCATCCATTCTACCCGTTTTAATTCTTTTTCAGAATGTTGCTGCACGAAGTCCAAGAGCCTACATCAAAATACTTCAGGCATAAAAAAGGCGTTTTATTTTTAATAACACCCCGACTGAAGCCGGGTATCCATAACTATATACAGATAGACAAAAGAAAAACCAAAATTACTGTTTTGTTGTGTGTACGCATTGCTGAAGTCCGTTCGTATGAAACAAACGAGTAACGGAAAGCAAGATTGGAAAACGTTCGAGTACGTAGACTAATGCAAAGTATTTTATTTTTAAAGAGACCCCGGGCGAAGCCGGGTATCCAGCTAGTTTTTAATAATTCAGAAAAAGAGGAAAATAAAGATTAAAATTTTTAAAAAATCATAAATTCAATATTTTATGGAAAAAAACAGAAAGTAGGTACAAATTTGTTTACAAAATATTTTTCAGTAGGCAGAGACGGTTCCAAGAGAAACTTTTCGGGGACTAGCAGTCCTCAATTTTCCAAGTAGATTCTACCAACTTTGCCTAATTTACACAAACGGAAGGTCCCCCCTCAAGGGGCCGTCCCTGTCAGTAGGGACACTAGCATCCAAGGCCGTAGTTAGATAAAAGGAGGGGTTTATGGAATTAAAAAAGAGGTTGGCATATGGCCGTATTTTTCACTTTCCTCCACTTTTTTTTATTTTGAGACTAGAAATAACGATTATTATTATTATTATTACATAGAAAATAAGGTTAAATCGGCAAAGATTGGTTTCTGGTTTACAACAAAATTTGAAAACAATCCCTAGCGCGCTTTGCTCTAATTGGCTTCTTGCTTAGCTTCATTTTGATTGGAGGGATCATTCCTGCTATTAAGCTCTCGTTCAAAGTCTAGGTTAAGTATCTTATTGAGTTATCTTAGTATCAGAATTGCAAAAACAGGCACCTTAAGGTAAAATAATGCATTACTAGGTTTATTTCTACTTATTTTTTGAAATTTAAAAATTTTCTAAAATTCTGATGATTTTTGAACTTGGCAATGCAGCAGCTGCATTTGGCTTCTTTGAAATTTATTAAAAAGCGATAACGGTTGTTATTAAAATTGAACTCTAGACAGATAATTATTGTTTTTAAAATTAATGATGAACAATCTGAAAATAATAACATTTTAAGCGGTTCATTTCAAATGTAATATAATTTTGCAACGCCATCTAGTGGATTCTCAACTGAACTTAACTTAGACTTAAAATTTTTGAAACACGAACATCAAAGACGCCGACACGAAGTGTCCCTACCTAAAGCCTCAATTACACGAGGATAGTGACTTGTACAAGTTACTAAAATCCAGTACTAAAAGCTAATGATTTAAAGGAAAGTTGTGTTTACATGGTAATAGTAGCTTGTTCAAGTTAGTAGTGTTTTAAACAAAGAATTCGAAGTGTCAAATCACTATTCTGCCAGGAAATACTAGAACGCCTGCTAAAACGAGATGTTTACACGGGTTTAGTTTTTAGGAAAGTAGGAGTGGGGGTAGTACTGGCTCAAGTAAATAGGATTGTTTTCTATTCACTAAACTGGAATTGTTACTAAAACCAGCACTGGAATTTAGTACTAAAATACTTGTTTACACGAAGACAGTACTAAAATTTAGTACTGGATTTTAGTAACTTGTACAAATCACTATCCTCGTGTAATTGACGCTTAATACTTTCAGTACGAGGCTTAAGTTTTATAGTTGTAATTTTTAATAAGTACATTAAGGCGTAACGCGAACATTAGGAAAAATAAGAACGTAAGAAACAGTCATAAAATCGAGTGGTAGGCCGCAAAAGCTTAATTTTGAATTATTGATAAAATGCATTAAAAAATGTAAAACCAAATAATATTGCAAAATAATAAAATTGCTTCAAAATCAAGTGAAGTGTGGGAGGCAATTAGCAAAGACTTGGAATATATTGTAAAGGCCAACACTATTTATGCAATGATAATTTGTAACAGAATTTATATAATAGGACCCAAAATACCCACTAAATAATATCCATCTTCAAATATTAATAAAATATAGGGTCGGAAATAATAATTTCGTTATACTAATTATTATTATTATGTTGTTTTTTATGTTTTTTGTATATTGTTCTTTTTATGTTTTTCTTTCACATGTAGTTTTTCTACTTTTTTGAAGCTATATAGCTATAGCGGCTAAATAAATTTTTTTTTATTTTTATTACTATTATTATGACGTCGTATAAAATAAATTATAAATAATCTTGTTTTAATAAAATTTTATTTTAGTTTATCAAAATTTCGTTATGAGTATCAGTACTAGCTTAATATTAAGCTAGGGTCACCACCATTCAAATGGGTGTAATTCTGTAATTCCCGAACGGTAAGAGCGATTAATTCGGGATTGCGGCAACTAATTGGCCACAAATTAGCCACAAATTCCTATATACTTATTTTTTATTTTTAGTAAGTTTTTAGTGGTGGCGGCGCTAGCTTGACATAAAGCTAGCGCCGCCACCACTCAAACGGCTGTAATTCCCGAACCGTAAGAGCGATTAATTCGGGATTGCGGCAACTAATTGGCCACAAATTAGCCACAAATTCCTATATACTTATTTTTTATTTTTGGTAAGTTTTTAGTGGTGGCGGCGCTAGCTTGACATCAAGCTAGCGCCGCCACCACTCAAATGGCTGTAATTACCGAACGGTAAGAGCGATTAATTCGCGATTGCGGCAACTAATTAGCCACAAATTAGCCACAAATTCTCCATATATTTTTTTTAGATTTTGAAAAAGTGGCGGCGCTAGCTTGATGGAGGTGTAGTTCGATCTAACGCAGAGAAAGTTTACAACCATGTCCGGTTATCATAGATCTTCTAATGGTCCTTTGTGTGATTCAATTTTTTTTCGGATGTCGAGTAGGCCATTCTTATCTGCTTATCTGCAAGTTTTACGTTAGCTTCCGTAAAATTGTAAGAGAATTTTTGCGGTTTCTAATAATTTTTGCACAGCTTTCCATGTGATTTTATGTATGATTATTAATAAAATAAATAATTAGTAGGTATCGTATAATTATTATGAGAATGTTTTTTGAAGATTTTGATATTACCTATTTAGTTTAAATAATATTTGAATTAAAGCTAAAACAAGAATTAAATATTTATTTCTCGAATTGTTTAATTAACTTGTTTTAGTTTTAATTCAAATATTAAATAGTTTCACAAGTTACAAATTTATTAATTATATATTTAGTTTATTATAATCAATTAGTTTTTCATTAATATTATGACAATTGGTATCTAATAATAAAATAATATGAGTTTTAAATACAATACTTTAATCTCGGTTATTAACACATTATTGCTTAAGTTTGCTATTTTTATTGTACAATACTCGTAGATCCCCATAATCTAGGAATAGATAAAGAAATTAAGAAATTACAGGCTCGGTAAGATCGGTAATAGAACAGTCAATTGATATAAAAAAAAATTGTAAACTTTCCGCTTTAAATTCTAATATTAACACCGCTTCTTCCAATTTGCCATGTCATTCTTTAGACAAAATCCGATAAATTTGCATCTGTTAATATTTATTTAAAAATAAATTGCAAAGATGTAACTATTTATGTATTTAACTATATTAGATTTGTTATTAGTATTTTACTCTTACACTAAGGACTAAGTGTACAGTACACATGGGGCAGACTGTCCCCACAATAGGGTGGATTAAATAATAAACAATGGAATTGCAATAAACATCGCAAATTATTATTATATACTCAACCTTACTTAATATAAATTTCACCGTGGTAAACGGAAATTATAAATTTCCTTATATTTCATGATCTCAAACAATTAAATATCGCAAAAAGCAAAAAAAGAATCAATGTTGTCAGTAGCTTTTCAACAGAATTAGAATACATAAAGTACTTAATAGTAAAAGATTAGAATATCTCAATTGGCACTATTACAAGACCATAACGTAACCAGTCACTGCAGTCAATTTGCAACTTATAACTAAACAACAAGCATCATGATAATTTATTATAGTTTACTCATATTACTACCCGTTAATTTAATTTTTTACCTTTTACAATGTTACAGTTCACAAGAAGTAAACTACAATGAGTTCCCAAAAGACTTTCTTTTTGGAACCGCAACATCGGCATATCAGATAGAAGGAGCATGGAATACCAGCGGTAAGTGCGAACAACTTATTATTATATCTCCTCTTAAATTCATTTCAAATATTAGGAAAAGGAGAAAATATCTGGGATAGGTATACTCACGACCACCCAGAGAAAATTTTAGACAGAAGCAACGGCGATATTGCTGCTGATTCATATCATAAAGTCGAAGAAGATGTAGCACTCCTTAAAGAGCTTGGAGCTAACTATTACCGATTTTCCTTATCCTGGTCGAGAATATTGCCTCAAGGTTTGGCATACAAAGTAAATCCAGATGGAATTCGATACTATAATAAGCTCATAAATTTGCTTCTTGAAAATGGGATAACCCCAATGGTAACTATGTTTCATTGGGATACTCCACAACCGTTAGAAGACTTGGGGGGATTTACTAATGAATTGATGGTAGAATGGTTCGCCGATTACGCTCGAGTACTGTACGAAAATTTCGGCGATAGAGTAAAGTTGTGGATAACCTTTAACGAACCACGACAAACTTGTTTGGATGGATATGGAAGAACTAATCAAGCTCCTGGTTATAATTCGTCCGGAATTGGAGATTATTTGTGTGCACACAACATTTTAAAAGCACACGCCGAAGCATATCATATTTACGACAAAGAATTTAGACCAACTCAAACTGGAACTATTGGAATCACTTTGAATTCACCGTTCGCATTTCCAAGAACACCCAGCAAACAAGATATTGATGCTGCTGAACGAGCTATGCAATTTTATGTAAGTATTCTGAAAATAAAATTTTTTATTTTTGTTACTAAAATGAACAAATTAGTTAGCGTGGTATGCGGATCCAATTTTCCACCCTAATGGAGACTATCCAGAAGTTATGAAAACATTTATAGCTAAACGGAGCAAAAAGGAAGGATTTAAGAAGTCACGCTTACCCGCATTCACTGAAGCTGAAATTGAAAGAATTAAAGGAACATCTGATTTTTTTGGATTAAATCATTATTCTTCTGCCCTTATTGAGGATATTGCTGACGAACCTTACGGCCTTCCTGCATTTGCTAAAGATTGTAGAATTGGAATTGCAACTAATGAAAGTTGGCCTGGAAGTTCTTCAGCTTGGTTCAAAGTAAGTTAAATATTTGATTATATTTTAATGCATCGCATCGTTGCCTCGTCGTTTTAGGTTGTTCCCGAAGGATTTAAGAGTTTACTTGTATGGATTAAAAAAAGGTATGGAGATGTAGATATTTATGTAACCGAAAATGGTTTTCTTGATTTGGGGGAGTTAGATGATCAAAGAAGATTTAATTATTTCCAAGTATAAATAAATGGTTATATAAAAAATATATTTAGTTGTCACTTTTCTGATTTTAGCTTTACTTAAAAGCGATCTTAGAAGCAATGTACGATCATAATGTCAATGTAAAGGGATACACTGCGTGGAGTCTTTTCGATAGTTTTGAATGGGGTAACGGATATGTGTTAGTAGATTTTATTTGTACTACCATTAATTATTTTTGCTAGTATTTAGTAGAGTAGAACAGGACGATAACTTGGATAATATTTTAGGAAACGGTTTGGTCTATACCATGTGGATTTCAATGATCCAGAACGAAAAAGAACTCCAAAAACTTCAGTCGGCTATATAAAATCTGTATTTAAGAATAAGAAACTAAATTAAATTCATGTTTAATCAAGAGAGACCTGATATTAGTAAGATTATTTTTGATAAAAAGCTTTATTATCCAGTCACCCATAGGATAATTAAACTAAACTTATCTACTCAAGAATTAAAATCTAGGGTCAAAATAAATGTGGAATTAAAAAATCTAATTAGTAAATTCTTCTCAATATTTTGATAAAATTTATAGATATGCAACAGTAAACAAAACATTAAATTGAAAATTAAAATTACTCCTAATAATAATAATAATTTACCCTCCCATCCCTATACCAAAAACAATGGAAGGATAGATTTTCATTGTAAATAAATATTTTAAAAAATATTTTTTTTATTTTGTGCTTTCCCACTCGAAAATATCACGAGGCGCCACTGATAATATTCATTTATTAAGAAGTATCTACATAAAAATAATCTAACTCTATAATCACAGTGCGTCGTTTAAACCATGACGGAAATATGTCAAACTTGTTGACTCCACAAAGAGTCGTCGATACCTTTCCATAAGCCTTGGCCCCCAACATGCAAAGCAGTGTTCTAATTTGGCCGTAGAGTGAGAGGGCACGTCAAAACTTCCAAAATCAGGCAGAAACCCGAGAGTGACTTATAATAATAATAATAATCAAGCTTTATTTCAAATCTATTTCTACATTGCCATGACAATGTGAAGAAAACAAGTGAAATAGTGTCATATAATACAAAACTTACAGTATAAAATATTTACAGCGCATACAAATAATTTCTTAATTAACAAATTTTTACATAAAATTAAAGTTCCCCACAAAAAAAAAATAAAGCAAGACCTAATCATGTGTCGGTTTACCACTTAACTCTTGAAGATCTTAAACAGAAGAATTCCGGCTGGTTAATTTTAAGGATATGCAGATCACGATAATGTGGTGTAATGTTGAATGAATAACGCAAACATGAATTCTTCAGAATCTGCAGTTTGCGCTTGTGCTCTTGAGTGAGGAAGACCTAATAGACTGCTACACCGTATTCCATCTTGGAAAGAATTGTGATACTGACTATCAACCACTTCACATGAGTAGGCGATGTGGGTTTGAATTTATACAGCCAGCGATCTCAGTTTTTAATAATTACCTATTTTTTAATTTAATGAAATTATGAGGTGTTAAACGGTGACACCAACGCTCTTTTCGTTGCTCCGGCAAGTAGAATCACAATCAAGTGTAGACGAGAATCGCGCTCTGCGGCGAATCAAACCTAGTGACAGTTCGACTACGGTTGTGATTCGATGACGGACAAGAAAATTGAAATATTTAGATTTTGACATAAACTTTAACTTTATTTAGACTACAGGCACCTCGACAATGTACAATTACGAAAATTTATTAAATCCGCCCAACTTTTGTCCCAGACTTTTACGCATAAACTGTTAGGAAATTTATAAAACCTGAATTTCTTGTTCTTTTTCTGTTTTGATTTTTTAAAACGAACTAAAGAAAAAAGTCCCTGAGGCAATAAGCTGTTCGCGTTGTAAAGAAAATTTTCCATATTAAAGACATGGACTAAATAACAAAAAGCGATCACCAAGTCCTTTGGAATAAAACCTGAAGATTTTGAAGTAAGACCACTTCGGCCGGTTTATGGAAATAGACAAAACGCGACGGTGATAGTGCGAGGACCTAACGCCGATTTGATAAGCCGCAATGAAAGGATCAAGATCGGGTGGACTAGTTGCAGAATCATGGAGAGGCTGCAAGAGTCTAGCTGTTTTAGATGTTGGGAACCTGAGCACGTCAAGTCACAGTGCACAGATCCCGATATAGAGAAACTCTACCTGAAATGTACGGAGAGCGGACACAAGGTAAGAGAAGTTAAAACAAGCCTTTCTGCCTACACTGTGGAGTAGCCAGGCACCAGTCTAGAGATATAGAAAAAAGCATAAGACCAGTAGTAGCGTTTCGGATAAGCAAAAAATGAACGTTGATGGGAATTAGGAACCTTCAAATTAACCGCAACAGGAGTTATCCGGCTTTTGACATGTCTTTGGAAGTTGCCAGAGAAATAAAAGCAGGAATAGTGGTTCTTAGCGAACTAAATAAAAGAGCTATACAAGCTAGAAAATACTGGGTTGCAGATAATGTTATGGAAACGGCCATTAAAATATTGGACAGAAATGTCGTCGTTGAAGGACAGGGCACTAGAAATGGAAAAAGTGATTGTTGTCGGAGACTTCAACGCCAAATCGTCTCAATGGGGTATGCAAAGAACTGACCGCAGGGGTGCAACTGTCACTGAATGGTTAGCTGAACATGACCTTCTAGTTAAAAATATGGGTGATAAACCGACATAATTACGGATCGATATTAGACTACTTGACCCTCGCAACAGATGTTGTCGGAAAAAAAATTGTCAACTGGGAAGTTAGTGATAAGGGAACCCTGAGTGATATAGTAAAGCCCGTCGGAAAACAAAATCCTCACAGATGGAATACTAAAAGGTTGGACAAGAATAAGCTAGCAGAAGCTACGGAGGAACTATCAGTAGAACAAGTTATACTGTCTGCAAGAGGTTTCCTGGACGTATTAACACAGGTGTGCAACAAATACATGCCTAAACTTATAACTAACAACAGGGGCTCGCCCAAGTATAGGTGGACTAAAGCGATTGCTGAAATTAGGACAATATGCCTTAAAATAAGAAGAAAACTAGTAAGAATTTTCAAAAAGAATTTGGCGTTACTAAAACAATCTCTTTGGATTGACCTTAAACTTTCAAACAATAAGTTTAAAAGTTGTATCAAAAATTCAAATAAGAAAGGCTGGAACGGCATAGCACAAAAACGGCTAACCGGATATCCATCCAGACCGCAACTGTCATTGCAAACTATAGAGGCCGTAACGGAAAGTCTTTTCCCTACACACAGAGAGGTGACATTTGTTCGCTTTAGAGAAGTCCCTTTCGTCAATTTTTCCGAAGAATATTTGAAGATGGCATGCACAAAATTAAAAAACAGCAAGGCTCCGGGACCGGGAAATATACCTACTGAGGTGATTAAATATATAACTATGACAAAATCAAATCTTCTGTTGAAGATGTTTAACAGCTTGGCGACCAACGGTGAATTTCCAAGGTTCTGGAAGAGAAAAAATCGTGTTCTATTAAAAAAGGGTGATAAGCCTCTGGGTTGCTCCAATTCATATAAACCTATATGTCTGCTAGACATTGAGGGAGAGCTGTTTGAACAGGTAATTTTGATAAGACTGAAAGAAGAACTAGAGCGAACTGCCGGCCTTGCAGACAACCAGTACGGTATCAGAGAGGGAAGGCAAACAGTAGATGCTATCAAGCACGTACTAGCTATTGCAGAAAAAGCAGCCGAGTATTCTTATCAATGTCGGCGTCTGTGCGTCGTTATAACAATAGACGTAAAGAACGCCTTTGACAGCGCTTCATGGCAGGTTATTTTAGATGCTCTGAGGAATCGCGGTATAGATGAGAGCCTTATTAGCATAATCGCCTCCTATCACTCCGTAAGGGAAGTATAATAATACCAGCGGAAGGAATCTCTAAGACTATAAAAGTTACCAGCGGAGTCCCACAAGGGTCGGTGCTGGGAATTACTCTATGGAATATACAATACAACGTCTTACTGCTGCTAGAGATGCCGAAGGGAGTAGAGCTGATTGGCTTTGCTGATGACGTTGCTGTGGTGGTAGTGGTCCAGACAGAAGAATCGCTGATGAACACTGCAAACACTGCCATTATAAAGATTGAAAATTGGATTAGTTAGAGAGGTCTGGAACTGGCACCCCAGAAGACAGAAGCAGTTCTCCTAACCACGAAGCAAAGCATTAAAATGATTAAATTTGATGTACTGGGAACTACAATTAGTCCTTCCATCGCCTTGAGGCAGCTGGGAGGTAGGCTAGATACAAAAAGCAAATTTTCGGAACACCTTAATAGGACCGTTCAGAAATCCGAAAAAACCATGACTGACTTGGCAAGCCAGTATATGCCAAATATAGGTGGACCTAGATCTTCTAAAAGAAAAATCCTATTAAGCCTGGTGCACTCTCAGCTGCTTTATGCCGCCCCTGTCTGGTATCCCGCAATGCGGGTAAAAAAGCTTCGCCAAAAACTTGTAAAGGTCCAAAGGCTTGTGGCGATTAGAGTTTGCAACGCATATCGTACTATCTCGGCTGAAGGAGGGTGTGCGGAGGGATGACGAAGTTAGAGGCAAGAAAAAACCTAATGGCCAAATGGCAAGAAGAATAGGAGGTGGGTACATACGGAAGATGGACCTATAGATTTATCCCGAATTTAGAAACATGGACACAACGGGAACATGGGGAGGTCGACGATGGGTAAGTACGTACCCATAAACAGTAGAAATGTTAAAAGATACAGGGTCTTGAAAAAAACCAAGAAATAGAAAAGCTGGAATTTTTCAGCATTTTTTTACTGATTCTTATTCATAATTCGAAAGCCGTTGATTTTAGACAATAACAGATTTAACTCTAGTTTGTATATTATTTCAAGCTTTTTAAAAAATCATTAAACAATATTGACTAAAAAATCAATAGTTTGGGCACTATGGCCATGAGAAGGTGGAAATTAAAAAAAAGAATTTGAGAATTTACCAAAAAACTGAAGACCTAAAAAAATTATTAGAAGCAAAACCATTTTATGATAATGTTTTATTGGCACAAAAAGAAGTATAGAATGAGAATGAAGACATTGCAAAAATATACGAAAAAGAACATAAACATAATATTGAAATATTTTTTTATTTGTATTTTTTGAAATTCTATTTAATTTGTATTTTATTTGTATTAATTATCTAGTAGATACCTACTTATTTTCTTAACAATTTATTTTTATTTATATATATAAAAAAATTTAAACGAGTACATGCCTTTAGTGCTTTCCTTGATAATATTTGAAAAAACAAGCAACTTTTGAAATTTTTTTTTAACAGTATCTACGACTTTTTGATTACTATTACCATTCCATAAAAGAGTGAATACTTTTTTCAAAAGAAACAAATTGAAATTGATGGAAAATATTATCCAGAAGTACATAGTAGTTCTATCTAATGCGGAGAAATTTAACAACCATGTCCGGTTATCATAGATCTTCTAATAGTCCTTTGTGTGTTTCAATGTTTTCCGGATGTCGAGTATACCACTCTTATCTGCTTATCTGCAAGTTTTACGTTAGCTTCCGGCAAATTGTAGATTTGCTGAAAATTTAGAGTATTTTTGCGGTTTCTTATATTTTTGTACAGCTTTCCATTTTAACGTCTATGCATTTTATGAATGATTAATAAAATACATAATTAGTATCGTATGATGAATGTTATTTTGAAGATTTTGATATTACTTAGTTTGTCATAATTAATTAGTTTTTCATTAATATTATGACAATGGGTAACAATAAAATAATGTGAGTTTTAAGTATAATACTTTAATCTCCGGTTATCAACAAATTATTGTTTAAGTTTTGCGATTTTTATTGTAAAATACACGTAGAACCGATAATCTAGGAATAAATTAAAAAATTAACCTAAATTGTTATTTTTATTATAATTCTTGTAGTGTTTTGGGCTCGGTTTATAATACTTTTAAGAAAGCGTAAAAATTAACTAACAATAATTTAATTAATAGTTACAGTTTAATTAATAGAACAATGTACTGATATTAAATTTTTTTTAAACGTTCCGCTGTAAATTCTAAGACAAACACCGCTGTTTCCAACTTGCCATGTCGATCTTTAAGCTACATACGATAAATTTGCATGTGTTAATATATATTTAAAAATAAATTGCAAAGATTTAACAATTTTTGTATTTAACTATATTTGATTTGTTCTTATTATTTTACTCTTACTAGTGCAGATTACACATGGAGCAGACTGTCCCCACAATAGGGTGGATTAAATTAATAGACAATGGAATTGCAATAAACATTACAAATTATTGGTCCTATTTAACCACAGCTAAATTTTTTGAACTTTCACCAAATATCTTGGTAAGTGGAAATTACTAGTTTGTTTCATTTGATGATCTCAGATAATTGAATATCAAAAAATCAAATAAGAGAACAATGTTGTCAGTAGCTTTTCAATTGCGTTAAAATACACAAAATACTTAATAGTAAGAGATTAGAATATCTCAATTGGCAATATTACAAGACCATAACGTAAAAATTTACTGCAGTCAATTTGCTACTTATCACTAAATAACAAGCATCATGATAATTTATTATAGTTTACTGTTGTTACTTACTGTTAAATTAAGGTAAGTACACCTAAACAGTAGAACTGCAATTTTATACCTTTTAAAATGTTACAGTTCACAAGATGTAAACTACAATGAGTTTCCGAAAGACTTTCTTTTTGGAACCGCAACATCATCATATCAGATAGAAGGAGCATGGAATATTAGCGGTAAGTGCAAACAACTTATTATATCTCCTTTTAAATCAATTTCAAATAATTAGGAAAAGGAGAAAATATCTGGGATAGGTATACTCATGACCATCCAGAGAAAATTTTAGACAGAAGTAACGGAGATATTGCTGCTGATTCGTATCATAAAATCGAAGAAGATGTAGCACTCCTTAAAGAGCTTGGAGCTAACTTTTACAGATTTTCCATATCCTGGTCGAGAATATTGCCTCAAGGTTTGGCATATAAAGTAAATCCAGATGGAATTCGACATTATAATAAGATCATTAATTTGCTTCTTGAAAATAATATAACCCCAATGGTAACTATATTTCATTGGGATACTCCACAACCGTTAGAAGATTTGGGCGGATTTACTAATGAATTGATGATAGACTGGTTTGCTGATTACGCTAGAGTATTGTACGAAAATTTCGGCGATAGAGTGAAGTGGTGGGTAACCTTTAACGAACCACGACAAACTTGTTTGGATGGATATGGAAAAGGTAATCAAGCTCCAGGTTATAATTCAGCTGGAATTGGAGATTATTTGTGTGCACACAACATTTTAAAAGCACACGCCGAAGCATATCATATTTATGACAAAGAATTCAGACCAACTCAATCTGGAACTATTGGAATCACATTAAATTCACCGTTCATGTTTCCAAAAACATCCAGCAAACAAGATATTGAAGCTGCAGAACGAGGTATGCAATTTTATGTAAGTATTCTGAAAATAAAAGTTTCTATTTTTGTTACTAATATGAACAAATTAGTTTGCATGGTATGCGGATCCAATCTTCAGTCAGAAGGGAGACTATCCAGAAGTTATGAAAACATTTGTAGCTGAACGGAGTAAAAAGGAAGGATTTAAGGAGTCTCGCTTACCCGCATTCACTGAAACTGAAATTGAAAGAATTAAAGGAACATCTGATTATTGTGGATTAAATCATTATACTTCTTTCCTAATTGAGGATATTGCTGACGAGCCTTACGATCTGCCTTCATTTGATAAAGATTGTAGAACTAGAAGTATAATTGATGAAAGTTGGCCTGGAAGTTCTTTGCCTTGGCTCAAAGTAAGTTCAATATTTTCATTATCACTTTGATGCATCGTTGTCGCTTTAGGTTGTTCCCGAAGGATTTAAGAATTCACTTGTATGGATTAAAGAAAGATATGGAGATGTAGATATTTATGTAACCGAAAATGGATTTTCCGATTTGGGGGAGTTAGACGATAAAGGAAGAATAAATTATTACCAAGTATAACCACATTGTAGTTAAAAATATACGTAGTTGTCACTTTCTTTATTTTAGCTTTACTTGAAAGCTATGTTAGAAGCAATGTATGATCATAATGTCAATGTCAAAGGATACACTGCGTGGAGTCTTTTGGATAATTTCGAATGGGGTAACGGATATGTGTTAGTAGATTTTATTTGTATTATTAATTACTTTTGCTAATATCCAGTAGAGTAGAAGAGGACGATAAGTTGCTTAATGTTTTAGGAATCGGTTTGGTCTATATCATGTTGATTTCAATGATCCAGAAAGAAAAAGAACTCCAAAAGCGTCCGTTGAGTATATGAAATCTGTATTTAAGAACAAGAAACTAAATTAATTTAATTATGAAAGACCTGCTGTAGAAATTCGTGTAATAAATTTTAGAACCCAGACACCCAGATGATAATTAAACTAAACTGACTAACACAAGAATAATAATTAAAGTCAAAATGCATGTGGAATTAAAAATTTAATTAGTAGATTGTTCTCAATAATGCCATATAAAATCTATAAATATTCTATAAAAATCACCCCTATTAATAATAATAATTTTATATTCCATCTACCTATAAATTTTCACTTTAAAATGATGATTTCTAGCCCAGTTATATTTTAAATCACCCCTTCCAACGGTAAAATTTACTATAGGTACTATAAAATTTATACAGTTCTAATTATCCATAATAATATGATAATATAATAACAATGTCATATAGGATTATAATACAAATCAAAATTACTGCTCCAATCGCAGTGCGTCGCTTAAACGACGACGGAAATATGTCAAACGCATTGCCATTGTCTTTGTGGAAGAGTCGTGGATACTTTTCCATAAGCCTTGGCCTAATCCTTGGCCTAATCAGTAATCATACTTTGAAGATGTGTCGGTTCACCACTCTTGAAGATTTTAAAAAGAAGAATTCCAGCAAGTACTAAAAAGCGCTGATCAATTTTCAGGATATGCAGATCACAATAATGTGGTGTGTAATGTGAGCATACCTGCATTATATTGAATGAATAACGCAAACATGAATTCTGTAGAAGGAATAACTTGCGTTTGTACTGTTGAGTGAGGAAAACGTAATAGACATCTGCACCATATTCGCTATTGGAAAGAATTGTGCTACTGACAATCGACCACTTCACATGAGTAGGCAATATGATTTTGAATTGATACAGCGATCTCAGTTTATAATAGCTTTTTTTTATTTTCAAATTTAATATAATACATTATTATGTTATAGTATGTATGTAGTTCTATTATAAGATTTTCCAATAAAGAAAATACAATAATTCTTTCCAATTCTCCTATGTAATTTTTTATTACTTACTTAGTTTTTTTATTTTCCCTTTTCCGAGATAACAGCACTGCAACATCTTTTAAGTACATATTATCAATTTCCTAACTTCGAAATAATTAAGTATTAAGTTAAGAAATCGGACCCGCTGTAAATTTAAGAGTAGATAAAGCTAAAGGGTTGAAAACATTTCGCAGCAGAGTATGTGGCATTTATTTGACGGGCGATTGTATATCTAATAGAATGGTCATTCTAGAAAACAATCATGCAAAAGATAAAATACTTACTTGTTATTAAATTTTTGTAGTTAACCTTCAGATATATAAAACATAACTTGATTCGTCTATGAATATTTGGATATTATAGTGTTTTCGTACCATAAATGACTTAAAATTCAAATTATTTCGTTGTAAGTGAAAGTAACAATTATGAAGAATATTTTTATAGTGTTATTTATGGTGGTTTATCAAAGGTAATGTAAAATAAATTATTATTATTTCTTTCATCTCTTGTATTAAATCTTTGTGTAGTTCGTGCGATGAAATCCAACATACTAAATTTCCAGACGACTTTCTGTTTGGAGTGGGTACCTCTGCTTATCAAATTGAAGGGGGGTGGGATGCCAATGGTAGTATTTATAATTTGTCAAGTGACTCAACAATAACCTATTGTTAATTTTTAGGAAAAGGAGAAAATATATGGGATCGTTTCACTCATACGAAGCAACACTCAATCAAGGACAAAAGTAATGGCGACATTGCTTGTGATTCATACAACAAAGTGGAAGAAGACGTAGCACTTCTGAAAGAACTTGGAGTTAATTTTTATAGATTTTCCATATCGTGGTCGAGAATATTACCCCAAGGTTTATTGTTTGAAATAAATCCCGATGGAATACGTTACTATAATAAACTCATAGATTTGCTAGTTGAAAATAATATTACTCCATTTGTCACGTTATTTCATTGGGATACTCCACAGGCATTAGAAGATTTAGGAGGATTTACAAACGAATTGATGGTAAACTGGTTTGGAGAATACGCTCGAGTAGCTTTTGAAAATTTTGGAGATCGAGTGAAATGGTGGACAACTTTTAATGAACCTATTCAAATATGTCTGCAGGGATATGGAGGGCTCACTTTAGCACCGGGTTATAATTTCTCTGCAGTTGCAAGTTATTTATGTGGCCACAACCTTCTGAAATCGCATGCTGAAGCTTATCATATTTATAACAACGAATTTAAGCCTACACAGAATGGTAATAAAATCATAACAACCGTGAAATTTTAATCAAAATACCTCTTCTTAGGTAGAATTGGTATTACGTTAGATGCTGCTTGGGTTTATCCATTCACCGACTGCAAAGAATGTGCGAAAGATATAGAAGCAGTGGATCGCACCTTACAATTTTTTGTAAATATATTTTTTATACTTAGTAATTCAAGAAGAAAGGATAATATACTAAAGTATATTTTAATAGTTTTCATGGTATGCCGATCCAATATTTTCTGCGGACGGAGATTATCCCAAAATAATGAAAACATATATTGGAGAAAGAAGTAAGGCCGAAGGCTTCAGAAAATCGCGATTACCAACATTTAGTCAGACAGAAATCGAAAGAATTAAAGGAACGGCCGATTTTCTAGGGTATAATCATTACACATCAATTGAAGTAGAGCATGTCGTATACCCCGATTCTGACGTTCCCTCATTTCTGAAAGATTTTCAAATAAAAATTACTCAACCTAAGAACTGGACGGCAAGTGCAGCTCCTTGGCTGAAAGTAAAAGTTTAATCTTTTAAAATGCAAAACTAAAAATGTCTGTTTCGTAGGTTGTACCTGAAGGTTTTTCTAATATTCTACAATGGATTAAGAAAAAGTACGGGGATATTGAAATTTACATAACAGAGAACGGGTGTGCTGATAATGAAGAAATAAATGATTACAAGAGAATTGAATACTTTGAGGTAAGTAGTGAAATTGTTACAAACAATTAAATTGCATTTCATTTTTAGCTCTATTTAGCTGCATTGTTAGATGCTATGTATAATCATAAAGTCAACGTAAAGGGTTATACTGCTTGGAGTCTTTTAGACAATTTTGAATGGAATTCTGGATATTCGTAGGTAACTCGAAATTTCGTTTCTTGCTTGTTTAAATTTGTTTTACTTTTAGTGTTCGATTTGGATTATATCACGTGAATTTTAATGATACAAATCTAAAGAGAACTCCCAAGGAATCTGCAAAATACATTAAACGAGTTTTTAGCAGTAAGACTATTGAGATGGACCAACAACCGAAATATTGCCTAGTTTAAAAATATACTGTTAATGATATACCTAGGTACATAATTTTTACTATTAGATAGAATAACAAAATTTATATGCAAGTAGTTCAAAAATAGAATAAATTTGATACCTATAAATAATTGTGAAATTACTTTTTATGCAAACTAAATGAAAATGAGGTATTTTTAGTACCGATTTCAAATATGCAAACTGTTGTTTTCACAAAATATAACTGACAGATTCGGTTGGTGATCTATTCGAAAAAATATAACACAAAAGTTATAGCTTACAGCCAATCCTATAATATTGATATTAAAAAAAATACTTGATTAAGGTCTACATGGAAGTCCCACATTGGACCCTATGAATGTACATAAAAAATATTTAATCAATGACAATGAAAAAATTTCAAATCATAGATTCTCATTGGTCGCAAAATTTTTACTCTCAGTGCTGACGCCAAACGCTTGGATCATTCGGTTTTTAATTAAAGCTCAACAATAATTTTTTTTACTTTCTATGAAAATCTTTCATTGGGCGGCGATTATGCAAAACTAACTTGTAACGATAAATATTTATATGCCATGTACTCATAACCTAATTTATAATTTCACTTTCAATTTTTAATTTATAATTCATTTTAGATTAATTTGCTTATAAGTAAGAATTCAGCCTTGGTGTTTGCAATGCCGTTTTCAAGTAAAGTGCTAATTAACTACAAATCATGTTAGGGTGTGTTTAGTAGTTACAAATAATATACAATTTATTGCAATCTATACCAACTTACTATATCAGGCATAAAATTGATTCAATGAAGTACAAAAGTATTTATACATATTCTTAATTTGGCCTTAAAAAAATGAACTTTTTAAAAATATTACAAGTATAAAATATTATAAAACAGAATATTATGAGACGAAATATATTAATTTTCAACCATCTACGGATGGTTATCGGAGTGTGTAGGTTTTATTTTCCACAAATATAAAGCATTTAATCATATAGAAAATGCATATACTACATAGAAAAGATTTTAAGTAAGAAGTTGCCAAATTTTTTTATTGCTGAAGTGAACTCGAATTTTGTATGCCTTTTCGACTATATTTCACACACTTATTATATTATTTTTATTTGAAAACTAAATACTATATTATAATAGGCACATATTGCTAAAAATGAATATACTGATTTGTGCAACTATCGAAATCTTAAGGAGTTATACGCAGTCAGGGTTTTCAAAAATAAATTATTTTTTTATTTCATTTTCGTAATGTACATAATATATTTAATATATTTTTTTGAGGTTGATCGAAGGATATTTCTCGCAGATAAATAATTTCTATTTTATTAACAATTTAAGGCCAAAATTTTTATCAAAAATCAATATTTTTTTTAAAACGCCGCCATTCTGTTAAATATTAATGTATCGCTTATTCCTTCGATTAACCTCTAGATAAAACCTTATGTTAACGAAAACTTTTTTGATTTCTCATTTTGGATAATCCAATCCAGAGATATCTTGCTCACCGCAAGACGCTTTTCTTTAGGAGAGCTCTCGGAGATCGGCTATAGTGGCTTTAATAATCATTATTTTTACAAATAAAAAATATCACAATAAAGTTCAAAGTTACCAAAATATGTATATAAATTTTTTCGTAAATAAATTATTAATATGTCTTTCCAGGAAAAATTCTTGAAAAATCGCCTTTTTCGTTCTCTTGACTGCGTATAACCCCTTAATGCGTATTGGTTACATATTTCTAAGATTGAAACCATCGCTATTGTATCACGAGTGTTAAGAAACTATTTGTTAAAATTAACAATAAATTTCCAAACATAGAAAATTGTTCATTTTCAATGGATTGAAAATTTCAATATTTATTATTTAAAACAAATCTAGTAGGCTATAAAGTAATTACATAGTTGTAAATTAATAAACTATTAAAATGTTAATTAACCATTAAATAGCTGTCGTTAAGATTAAATTAATATCATATTTGTCATACATATCAACACCTCACATTACAGTATTAAATTTCTTCATGAAGAGAAATATCTGAAAAATTTTATTAGAACACTTACTTAAATTTTTGAATTATGTAGGGTAAATTTATTGTTTACGTTTAATAAATAAAATTTTTAAATAACTTTGTATAGGTAGGTACTATATGGTTCGAATCAGATTTTCAATATTCTACATACTATCAGTTGAAGAGAATAGACAGCATATTGAAACAAACAATTGACAAACTATTAAATCTTATTTTAATATTCACTTTTGTTTTTCTATAGTATATTTCCACGGATTTATATGCGATATTTTAATTAAACTCTAAATTTTTCTACCTATATATTTCAATTTTCCATTTTTATTTTCGGGTATTTAAGTGAAATACAATATTTTTTAAATCAACTCACAATTTCTTTAAATATCATAGTTTAAAATATTTAAAAAAGTCGTTAGCATAATTTAGATGTTTATACAAATTACGTAAAAACAATTAACATGTGTTGACGATAATTAAGTTTTATTAATTTGAAAATTAACATTTAAATTATATTCTGAAAACTTATCAGAAATTCGATAAATTGGTTTTGCAATACGATATTATGCAACAATGTTGCAAACTGGATGCACACACAATATAATATATAGAATACCTATACATATAATATTCTATACATACATATAGTGAAGACTAGAAAATGATAATAATATATACATGATAAAGCACATAGACTTGATGTGCTTTTGAAACATTAAATTAAATAAACAAAATTATAAATTCAGAACTTATTATTTCAATTTTACTAGAAACTTAAACGGTATTTTAATTAATTATAACTTGTCATCAGAATGTCAACAGAATGTCATCAGAATGTATAAAAATATTCATGTCTTCATAAATCATTGTCTCGGTCAAACAAAAACAAATTGTATAAATTATTTTTCTAATTTTACCAGTTTTACAATTTATATTGTACCAGCACCCTATAACAGTAAAAGGTGTTTTCTTTTAGAGTTTCCATGCATGTCATGTCCCCCACTAAAACTCTTCTTTGTCGCCACAGAACCAAGGTCACCTCATCTCATCTTTTACCACCATCACTTGGTAAGCATTTCATGTGAAATTCTCATTTGTTCAAGAATGCTAGGATTGTTTGAAATTGTAAGAATCCACTAATGCTAAGTATGTTCATGACTCACACGGGATCCAGTTCTAAGAGTATCTTCAAATTTTAACAACTATATTATATGTATAACATAATTCGAGTTGCCCGATGAGTTCAAATCCATGAGCAAAATAGTTTCAAAACAAATTGAAAGAAATTTTGGCAGAAACCGTAGTCTATTCTTGCCATGGTTGTTCGCAATCAATTTTGTAACTTTTTAATTAAAATTAACCCTTTCCGTCACGACGTTTTGTTTTTTAAGAAAAATAGTTCGACATGAAAAAAATATGTACCTACTTAATATACTACATTTCAAATTTTTTGAAAGATTTTTAGAATAATCTCATTTTTTCTGATCATATACTACTGTCGCGGAACGTTTTTGTAAAATTGGAATTTTATTTTATTTTTATTTTGAATTTTGAAATTCCCTCGAGCTGGCCAACCTAACGCCATCTAGGAGAGGATAAGGGGCTTTTTTGACAAATGACCGAAGTTACGGACGTGAATTTGGAGTGAGTCCGTAAAATTTAATAAAGAGTTTATATTCAACAAAAATAAAGAATAATTTTTTGAAATAAGTGATTTTGATTGTTTTTTGACTGGTAGATACATTAATATTTTTTCTTAGAAAATACAAAATTTTGGAAAGGAAAGGTAAAATTAATTGCGATACCGAAGCAGATGGGTATGGTTATCTGAAATTTAACGTTCCCATTTTTGAAGAATTCAATATTTATACTAAAACATTTTATGAAGAAATAAAGTTTTCCGCAAAATCTTATTGAAAAATGTTTTTTTATATCACTTTAATACATTTCGTGTTCACACGACCGCTGTGACTGAAAGGGTTAATGACGCACCTCATAATTAGTTAAATAAATTTATTATTGTTATAAGTTATAATAACAAATCAAATATAATGTGATTAAAAAAAACACCTCCGGTTTTCAATAGATGTTATAAAATTAAAACTAATAAAATACACATACGAAAAATAAAACAGAAAAATTATTTTCTTTTTATATTTATAAAACACAGTAATAAAAAGTACTGAATTTATAAGACCTTTGCTTTTTGCATTTTGTTTTTTATAGTTCTAAATTGGTAGATAATTTTTTTTTTAGAATTATATTTGAAGGACTCAACAAAACCGACGCTGACATTTAAAGTTAGCTATTGATCTAAAGGTTTTTTATTTGAAATATTTGAAATTCAATGCATATAATGCATAGATATGAAATTAACGAATGAAATTCCAGGATAATAAAATAATTTTGATATACGTAAGGTCGAAAAGCGGAAAAATAATTTTATGATCTAATTTTACCTAACTTAACCTACTTTTGCACTAAGCTCATTTATGGCGTTGAATTATCGTTTATAGCATTTAAATAGCACTAAAACTTGCCACGGAAACATCCTGTATATGGAGAAATCCCGCTCCCAGTTTTCGACAAAATGCTCTACCGAACCTTGCCTTTTTTTTCATTTTTTACTTAATACAGTTATTTTATTTTTAGTAACCCCTGTACTTGAACTAAATTTTAATGAGTATTTTATTTATTTTCGATAAGAAATTGATATGACAATTTGTCTACATAATATTATCAAGTCTTTGATATAACAAAAATACACAAAAGTAAACGCAATATTATACTATTAATGCAAAAAATTGTTTAATGCTAAAAATTTAGGTTTCTTATGGAAGATGTTTAAAATATATGCAAAAGTATATCAGAAACACTAGGCATAAATTATTATATAAATAAACTATTAATAATCAGGATTTCCTTTATCCATAAAATGCAAAAATTTATTTTCAAAATAATTAATATTAATATAATATTTATAATAATCAATGAATAACTTTGAAAAAAATTAATTAAACAAATAAAAAAAAAATAAGTATCTATTACATGATAAGTATTACATTGCTATATCCTATCTTTTAAATCGGACCAGCAGGCTGAGTAGGCTGGAGCGCTGGGCGGCAGATTTTGGGGGCGACAAATTTGGGGCAAAAATTTTTGAAGTTATATTTCTAATGCCGCGGTAGAGTGAATTCAAAATACATGTAAAAGAGAGGTAATATTTTATGTCAAAATGAGAGGTATATTTTATGTCTAAAATTGTAACGAAGAGAAACCACATTTAAAAATATTCTTCTTCTTCTTCCTCTTAATATAGGACTACGTCCTGTTATTCACAAATGGTGTACCAAATTTACACTTGGCACCCCCTTGGTTCTCTGAGCACGTGTATCCACTATCTAGTAGGGTGCTAACCTGTCTAGATGCATAGCACATAGGTGAAATTTAGGCTTTATTCAACGATATTCTATTATATTATATATTTTGAAATTTTGAAAATACAGTCGAACTTCCTTCATCTCGAACACCCTTAATGCCCGTTTTCTTCATAACTTAACAGCGCAGTTAAGTGACAAGCTGTTCCGGACAAACACGAATACGAATTCTTTTATAAAAATTAAATATTCTCAATATTTTATAATATATTATATATATTTTTAAAGAAATATTTACATCAAGATCAAATTTTACGTTAAAAATTGTTTCCTTATCTCGAATTTCTTTATGTCGAACTTTTATTAAACTCGAATTAAAATTCGCAAATTTAATTAAAATTCAGAACTTTAGAAGCAATTTAGAACAATTTCAATTTTCGAATTAAGAAAAAGAAATAGAAATAAACGTTTATCCACGAGCAGACAAGATTTAAAACTTTTTATATTAATTGAAATTCTTTTGAGAATTTTTGCAAAAAAATCGAAGAGGAAAATACATCTAGAAAAATAACTTTTTTGCATCAAGATAAAAATAAACGATGAACGCAATAATTTGAATCAAAATCATATTTTTTTATTGAAGAGCATTCAAAATCGAAAATTTTCAAAAAAAGCGATCGGATTGGTGCATCTCTCGCCAAGTAGAAGGGATGGTCAAAAATATTTGAAAAAACACAAGAACGCGTTTTTCGTCGGTCTCAAAACTATATAAAATTTTGAGAAAAATCGGAACGGGTCAACTAAAAATGCGGCCGATTTGGCGTGTAATGCCCGATTATATAATTATGTATTAAATATTATAGATGAATATTAGGCTATTGCTTATTATTATATATTATGTATTAAATATTGTAATGAGACTAAATAAACGCTATAATTATTATTATTATTATAGCTTAGACTAGCTCAAAAACTATTTCTTGTGCAATCTTAACTAAATCGTTGGATTGTAAAAATTATCTTGCAACTGACACTTGTGAAGGTCGGTAGGGGCAGCAAAATCTTAATTGCCCGATGGAGGCAAATGTGTAAATCCGCCACTGTGTACAACGTTTTATATAATTATTATTATATCTATAATTTTCATTTTCATTTACTGTCGATTCTTTCTACTTTTTACCTTCAAAAGTACGATAGAAAATCGTTAATAATTATTCTGAAAGAGCAAATATTAAGGTTCGTTTTAAACTTTCTTATGAGGCATGGATAAATAAAATCGGCCCAACGGTTATTTCACAATTTAATTATGAAAATCGACTTTTTGATGTAAATTTTACAAGTTTACGTTCATGTTAGCTTTAAAAAAACATTCACTTGACGATACGTGTACGCTACGTGGGTCTTGGCAATCCGAAATTAGGTGAGAAGAGAACGTGATTCATTCTACTGCATGCGGTTACAGAGGAAACATCGTTCGAGTTCTTACATTATCGAGTGCATTATGTGTTCCGAGGATTGTAATACCTAATTCACACAGGGGTTGAGAAAATAGCGAGGACGTGTAAGTTTTTACTACCTTGACATTGTCAAATCTCGGATTCCAGCATTCGAATTTTGTCATTTTCGAGTTTGGGATCCCTACAGGGATGTTTTAGAGAGTTTAGCTGGGCGTTTACTTATGAGTTTATCTCGTTACGCTCGGGCGTCCAGAGCTGTTTTGACATATGGTTTGTTAAGTAATACTCACAGGCTCCACCTCCTGCCTGTTGTCAGTGACCAGTTGTACTTCACAATATAATGCAATAATTTAAGATTTTATTTTTGTTACTTTTCGAAAAACTACTGGATATTCCGCAAATTATATTATTTATATTTACTATATAGACCCTTTCCTATCACCCAGTGCACAAATTTGGCGAAATTTGAAAGCAGAAAGTATCGACCGCCCTCTTCTAATTCTGAAAAATAATTGTTTTCATATTACGTTTTATATTCTCAAATAATATTCAGACGATGTATTCTTTAAAAAAAATTGATTCAAAATTTATTACGACGTATGTAAGTTTTTTAATTTTAAATTTTATGTATTTTCAGAAATATATTATTTTTGAAGGAATTACTTTCTAATTTAAATTAAAACCAAGTGTAAACACATTTATTTTCCCAACTATGCATAATTATATGAGATATACAATGTATACAATAACATAATTATATTTAAACAAACGAATAATTAATAAATCAAAAGTATTTTTTATTGGCACAATACTTCAAAAGAGTATTCTTGCATTTTAAAGTGTAAATATGTAATTGTTATAGTTTTAAAATATTATTACAAATAAATTTTACAAGTTACGAATTCTAAAATTATATATTATATACTTACAGATAGGATTAGTTCTTATCATGTGAAATTATATAATGAAATATCTAATTGATTTACATGTTACAATAAAATGCAAAAATTATATAAAATTGAATTTTAACCAGTACCGTAATTATTAAATTACTATACCTACTTTGATGCCAAATGTCCAAAAATTAAAAACATTTTTTTGAAAATTCTGAACCGATTGAATAAAAAAATAATGAGTGCGAATTTAATAAAAAAAAAATTAAAATTCGCTCTCATTATTTTTTATTTGATCGTTTTGAATTTTCAAAAAATTTGTTTTTGTTTTTATTGATTTGGCATCAAAGTAGGTATAATTTTATTTTAAATTAACGTCGAAGCGAATTGACTTTTAATCATTTTAATTTCATTCAATTGATTTTTTAACTTTCCTAGCTCTTTTAATAATAATTATTATAGAAGGTTTATCTGATGAGTATCCAAAGAACAAAACACGATTGATTGAACAATAGTGTCATAAACTATCAATTTATTGTATTTTATAATAATTACGTAAGTTAAAATTCAATTTTATATAATTTTTGCATTTTATTGCAACTTGTAAATCAATTAGATATTTCATTATATTATACTTACAGTGAATTTTATTTGTGATAACTTTTAAATCATTTTACTTCTAAAAAGTGCATGGGCATTGGGCATTGTTAAATTTTTTTTAAATATTAATATGATTAACTTCAAAATTATTAACTAGTGAGAAAATTATAAAATATTTAAAATTATACTAGTTAAATAAATAATATGATTTATATCGAGTTACACTACTTAAGAACTTAATAATTTATTAGTATGAATGAATTAGTTTAATTAAGTAGATATATTCTATAAATCAATCAACCTTCAATGAAAATCAATTTCCAATCGAATATGAATAAATTTTTTAAATTCAAGTTTATTAAAAAAAAAAAAAATTCCCAACTACTCGTAGGATGTTTACGATCTTGTTTATAATTAAACTTTAAATTAATTATTATCGATGAATGTCAGAGCAGGTTTAGCAATTGCACCATTTTCAATTCACCTTAAGTATTACCTGCTTTACGATAAATTATAGCATTATTGGCACTTTCTCTTGTAAAACAAAATTTTTTCAAAAAATTTAATATTGGTATATATACTATTTTGCTTATTATAATTTAAATATCGATTGATTTTATTTTAATATATTTTTTCCGTTCATAATTTATGATAATTATTAATAATAATTATTCTATTTTTTCTAGTAGCTATAATATTATATTTTAAAAACAATTATTATTTATGTTAGTGCTTACGTAGTTCACTTCCTTGAACGATTCCCTATTGGGTAAAGAATTATTGAATACAGTATCTCATTTATTATTACGTTAATCATTCATACTTGTTTTAAATAATTATTATTCAATTTTCAAAGTTGATTTAAAATAAAAATATATTAACGTATAATATAGTAAAGGTTAATCCGTATTGCAAGATAAGAAAAGAAGTTTACTCAAAGAACTAAAATAAGAACATTTATTTACACAATTTTTATTATACGGGTATTATACGGTTTATTCGGTATTATAGTGATAAATACATTACGCTAAGTTCTTCAAGAGAATTCGAATACTAGTATAAATATTTCCACCAGAGAGTCAAGTATAATGGCTCCAGCTATGAATAACAAGTTATATTTGATTTTCGTGAATTTAATTTGTTTAAGGTAAAAATAATATAATAAAACGTCAATAGTACAAATTTTATTTTATTTTCTTTAGTGCAAGTACTGTGTTAAATGAAAATAAGTTTCCCGATGACTTCTTATTTGGGGTTGGAACTTCGGCATATCAAATTGAAGGAGCATGGAATGCAAGTGGTAAGAGACTAAAAAATTTAACTTTTTATAATTTAAAAAAATATTTTTCCACAACTTTAGTTACAAAATGTGCCTGGATAACAATATATTTTTTTCAAATTTGATTAAAATTTTTAAAGCTAACCTTGTACTAAATTTTTAAATAAAAAAGAATTATTTTGCACACACGTTTATAGAAACTGGTTTTAAAATTTGCAGAAACATTTTATTCTATTTAACACAGTTAGTTTTATAGTTCATGTTTTAAATTTTCAAATTATTCTTTACTCTATAAAGTCGAAACTCCAAAGTAGTTATAATATGACTTTTGTCAATGTCACGGTAACAAGTTGAATTTCAAGTCTTGCAAGGATTACCAAAAACTTGTATTATGTACTGTTGTCATAGAATTTTTTGTCTACAATTTAATGTTATTAATTTTTTATTGTAATTTTTAGGGAAAGGTGAACACACTTGGGATAAAATGACCCACAAAAATTTGAATGTGATTCTCGATAAAAGCAATGCCGATATTGCTTGCGATTCGTACAACAAGTATGAAGAAGACGTCCGGATCATGAAAGAAATGGGAATACAATTTTATCGCTTCTCGTTGTCATGGACTAGAATACTTCCGAACGGACTTTCCTATAAAGTTAACAAAAACGGAATACGTTATTACAATAATTTAATAAATCTATTGCTAAAAAATGACATTACTCCAATGGTAGCTTTATTTCATTGTGACACTCCATTTGATCTAGAAGAGTTAGGTGGATTTTCAAATGAATTAATGGTTGATTGGTTTGAAAATTACGCAAGAATAGTATTCGAATATTTTGGGGACAGAGTGAAATTTTGGCTTACTCTAAGCGATCCTTTTACTATTTGTTATGAAAACTGTGGTCAAATAAATAGACCAATAGGAAACATTTCTACTGGTATTTTCGAATATATGTGCTCGCATAACGTACTAAAAGCACACGCTCGAGTATATCATCTGTATAATAACGAATATAAAGCTTTGCAAAAGGGTAAGTACAATATTACAATAATTATAGTTAGTGAACAAATGAAGTTACTAATATAATTAACTCCGTTTAGGAAAAGTTAGTATAGTATATACGGCGGATTGGTGCGAACCGGGTACAACATCAAAAAATGATATTGATGCAGCTCAAAGAATGATCGATTTTCAGGTTTTATTTTAAATTTTCAGATATTATCATAATTATATAATAGTTTGGAATATTCGCAGATCCCATATATTCTCCAACGGGAGATTTTCCCGAAACCGTTAAAAGTATAGTTGCAAATAGGAGTCAAGCTGAAGGATTTACTAGGTCAAGACTGCTTGCTTTGACCGAAGAAGAAAAACAATACATCAAAGGCACTTTCGATTTTATTGCAATAAATCATTATACCACGAAATTAGTTGTTGATCGAGAACCTGACGCGATTGGAAAACCATCACTTTATAAGGATATGAGAGTAAAAAGTTACCAAAATTCTTCCTGGGAATCCAGTGCTTCCTCATGGCTAAAAGTAATTAAAATACCATTTTTGTAAAATAAACTTTAGGTAGAACTTTTAGGTTGTACCGTCGGGAATAAGATCGGTTGTAAATTACATCAAGAATAAATACGGAAATTTCGAAATTTATATTGTAGAAAATGGATATTCTGATGATGGAGCAGTAAGAGATGTGAAAAGAATTGAGTATTACAGGGTATATAACACGTAATCTTAAATTGCATTATAATAACAGAAATTTTGTGCAGCAATATTTAAGCAATCTATTGGATGCCATACAAGAGGACAAAGTAAATATCAAAGGATTTTCCGCTTGGTCCTTGTTAGATAATTTTGAATGGAATTCAGGATACACGTAAGAAAATCATGAGATATAAATAAATTAAAATAAATTCGTAATAAGTAATAATTATTAGACTTCATAAGAACTATTACTCTAGCCCTTAGGATATAATGTTATTTTAATATACAAAATAATCTGTGTAGTATTATATCTGATCATAAAATAACATTAACAGCTTATATTTTAGGGAAAAATTTGGATTGTATAGCGTCGATTTCAGCAATCCAGAGAGACCAAGAATACCAAAACTGTCTGCAACATTTTACAAAAAGCTAATAAGTGACAGGAAATTAGATAACACGTTGTATTCAGAAAACCAAGCATTATCGTTAATTCCAGTTTTTAATATAATGATAGCGCTAAGTTTTACACACATTGTATACAAATGCTTAATATGTCTATATTAAGTCAAAAATTTATTATAGATTAACATAGATAGTACCTACATGTCGATTTGTAAATAATAATATAATTTTTTGGCCGTTTATGATATTGCATTTTTTGAATGTGACCGGGGAACCGAAAGTTTTACATGAGGAGTATAAGATATGGTTAAATTAATTTTATAAATACTGTAATGTAATTACGTTTCTGATTTTATTAAAAATTAATCTAATTATGAAACAGTTCCATTATAAAAATAATAAAGGTTAAATGTGCTAAACATTTACCTGGTGACCGTTCTTACACCCGATCATAGAGAAATAATATGACAAATGAATTTTTATTTGAATCCCTACTTCCCATTATAACGGATAAAAATGACAAAAGTACCAATTTAATAGTCGCAATTATTGTATTTGCGAGGCAGAGCGCCAGCAGAGCCGAGGGGATAATAACAACAATAAAATTATTTAAAAAATTAAATTAAATACACTTGGCGTCACCGTTGCTGTGATCAAAAATTATTAGTAATTTTAGTAAATTTCGTTTATATTAAAAAATTATTTATTCGTGCAATGAATGATTAGAAATTTATAAGAAAAATTGATGTTCAATAATCCGAAAAATTTAAATTTTCATATTTTTGTAAAAAATGATTCTAATTTCAGAATTTGCAGTTCCTAAAAATATTCGTTTTTGTTAGTTTTTAGTCAGTGTTTTGATTATTAGCATCTACTAAGAGTTTATTTTATAAAAATTGTTGATATAATTTACTTTAATTTACACAAAAACTAAACATTAAAATAATAAATTTTAACTGTAAAGTAAAAAACACCAACGTAGAAAATTATTATATCATATCATATCATATCAAAAAGACATTCATTTGCCACATTTGACATTGAAATTGAACAATAATTTTGAGCGTATGTATTTTTCACTTACGGTTAAAACATATTAGTTTTTGTTTAATTTATATTATATAATGCATACTAAATACCATACAATTTCCTTAAAATTTATTTTTAAATTTATTTCTTCATTATTTCTAAAATATTGTTATATACTTATTATCAAAACCACGAAAGAAAAGCCCTGCGTCATTGTTTTCTGAACTTAGAAATACCAGCAATAAATTTTAGTTGTAAGAAACTTTGCAGATACAATACATATTATTACAAAATAATCGCAAATTAAATCAAATACAGGATAAAAAAAAATTGTGCACATAACTGGATTACTGCTGTGCGATGACACCTGTCCATCAAAATTTCACCAAAATTATGTTCTCAAAATTTTACTGTACTATTTTGAAAACTGCGGCCAAAGACGACTCTTTCCAAAATATTATTCTTCAAAGAAGAATAACTCTTCACTTATCATTTAAATAATGTGGGAAAATTAAAACACTTTTACCAAAATTCAATAGAGGTTCACTACAAAATTCAAAAAAAAAAAAAAAAATACCAGGGCATTGTGAAAAATTTTATAATAATTTTAAATATTTGTTTTGCCAAAATAAAAATAATGATGAACTACATCCTATCCTTCCCAAGAATCAAAATAAAAGAAACAAAATAATTCCAATTCAAACAACTTAATTGGAAATTAAGATATCCAAATTACCAACAGACAATCAGATTTTATGGTTTGTAACGTATCAACTTAATTTAAAGGGCATATTATATAAAAATATTGCAATTAAGATAAGCACAATGCAAAACAAAAATTACATGTAAGAGGTAATTATTTTTCTCGACTTTGACTGACCGAATTGATATTGAAGATCCGAAAGTCAATAATGTGAATTTTATTCTAACCATAAAGTCAGGTTTACTTCTGAAAAACATCAGTGATAAACAATCAACTGACTTTTTAGTAATTTGTCTTGGCTAGCTTTTTTATTGCAGGATACTTGAAATCTTTATATTATATTTTAATATTTGAGGGTTTATTATTATTGCAGGTAGTGTAAATATTATTATACTATGTATTATAATAATTCTATAATAATGTAAATTCGTTTTTACGACTTTGAGTTCTTAAGAGTCTGTTTTGCTTATCTAATAAAGTGAATGCACGATTAAAACTTACATATATTTGTCATTCGTGTACCTACTTAACTAAATTAATTTTTTATCAACAACTTTTCTTGTCAAGCTTCCAAGTTTATGGTTTTTTAAAAATAAATTATAAATTTAGAGCTTAAATTTAAAAAATTAAGTCTAATAGCCGATTTTATATAATGAAAGTTAATCTGGCATTAAAATGTAATGGTAAAATTAAGTTGAAATTTACAGTTGATGTTGGTTTGTTTGATCATAACTCTTCTATTAAACTAATAAATTAAAACAAAATTGTTCTATTTTATCGTACCAAATTTTCGAGTTAAATTTCGCGGGGTTTTAGGTTAAATAAAATAAATTTCTTATACGTATATATAGAAATATATAGGGTGACGAATGTGGAGATTCTCAGAAGAATGGAAAAAGAACGGGAAATTCTAATGACCATCAAAAGATGGAAGCCTGAATACCGGGGCAACGTAATGAGAGGACAGAAATACCAACTACTGGAGGGAAAAATTCAGGGGAAGAGAAGTGTTGGCCGAAGACGGATATCTTGGCTGGAAAATCTGAGAGAATGATATAAGTGTGCATCAACCCAATTGATCAGTACAGATGTTTCAAATATAAACATTGCAATGATGATTGCTGAACTCCATAGTGGAGACGACACCTGAAGAAGAAGAAGAAGAAGAAGTTAGAAAAAAAATGGTAAATCTTTATCGAGAGGATATACGGCTGATATGACCTCCTAGGATTTGAAAGGTGTGGATAACCCTTTTGCTTGGAACGAAGAGGAAGTTGGAATTCCAATACTAAGCATTTTGTTTTTATTTTATTTAAATTTAAAGCAAAATTTAAAGGAATATAACAATAAATTAGATCCTCTAAAATATATTATACTAGAACAGTTAAAACGCTGATTTATTTATGTCACTCTCAATTAAAGCTAATAAATACGCGAAGAAAATGAGTATATGCCGATTTGCCTTCATTTTTCAATTCTGAGTTCAACATTTTATTTAAGATACCTCTTCCTTCATTCTTGGCATTAATATACATTTCCGTACAAATGGAATCCTTTTAAAAAGAGATCTAAGATTTTAAAGAAATTTCGACGTCGCTCTTTGGGATTCTATTGGAAGTAATTATATTGCCTGCCTCATTTAAAAAAATGAATTTATAAATAATATTTCGTCGAATGTTACATGGATCTATGTTGCAAAAGTCTCATTTGGAGAAAACAAGGTTTGAAAATATTGTGATAGAGTATACTGGTCTGGGAACTTCTACTATAGTGCCATTTCACAGTATCTTTTAAGATAATGTTATACTTATAATATACTTAAAAGCTAAACCATAATATTTAATTTTTTGTTGAAAAAAAATTCTGTACAGCTGGTGATATGACAAACAAGTAATTTGTTTTAAATACGATATCATTTTTAAATAAAAAGAATATAAATGATAAATTGCTTAAGGGGGAACGCCACTGTGAGAGCTGAAAAAATAATTAATTAAAAAATTTCAAAGATTTACCAAGTTATGAGTCTTTACTTAAAGATTAAAAAAATATTCTCCCTCCATTGTCTCAATGGTTTCGTAGTGTAGGGTTGTCAGAAAAAACAAAAGAAAATATTTTCAATATCTATACCAATGTGTGGCTATCGTTATGCATATCAATTTCTTTTTTCTTTAATTTTCCACGAAATGGCGACTGACTGTAATTTTTTTCATTTTTTAAGCTTTTTTTTGTATTCAAGCAGCTTGAAAATATAGTAATTCTCAAAATATAAAAAATCGGCAACGCATAGACTTAGCCATTGTAATTACAAACATCTAAAAAAAAAAATTTTAAATAGGTTTATTAGTTTTCGAGTAATCGTTGGGACAAGTTTGAAAAATGTCGTTTTTGAGAAAACACGTTTCAAGATTTTTGTTGCATTTTTCTTGATTAACTTACATCTTTCTTAAAATATTGATATTTACAGTAAACTATCAAGTCCCGGACCATATAATGGTTCTTCAATGTCATCTCCAGTGTTGTCGTTAACTTTTTTAATTTTTTTAATGTCTAACCTATTGTAATAAATGCGCCGCCGTTATTAAAAGATGCTACATATTCTTTTTAAAGTGTATGTAACTCGGTCAATTTTGATAATTTTCATTTAAAATTTTAAGTACCTATGTACATATTTTTGAATGCATATACTTTAAAAACAACCAAAATTTTTTTTTTGTATTTTGAATTTTCACAGTGGTGTTCCGCCTTAACTTGTTTGAAAAAGTTGCTTCGTAATAGCGCTAAATTGTAGCAGGCATGTTTTGATGCTGTTTTTTCTTTCATTTTAGATTTTGTACTGCTTTGAAATCGTATGTTTACATACGATCGAATCTGTATGCGATGTTTTGTATCTAACTTTACACAGTTGTAAACTTGAAAGTAATGATTGTTAGCTTTAAATGTCGTTTAATAAAATAAGCCAAAGCGTATTATAACTTCACGTCAAAAGTATTATAGCTCGGTTATGTTTGGATGATCATCTTCTTCCATCATTCTGTTGACCATTTTACCGATATCATTACCAGATCTTCCCAATAAGTTTTGTATCCAAATGGCACAATAGGTAAATCATTTTAGTAAGATAAAAACGAACAGTCATGTTATAAACCCATAAAATGGGTTTCAACGTTTTCTCAGCGTCTTTTCCTTTCAATTGGGTTTCTCAGAAGTTTCATCAGACAACTCTGACATACTAACAATAATTGATTTTTAATTTATCAAGGTTGTGTGTGATAACATACACCCTAGATATCTCATATTTATAAATTGATGACATAGAACTTTGATTTTTGCGCGTTTTCAACTGGAATACTGTTTCTGAAAAGTTCTAACCTGGTTTAAAAGTTACTTCTGAGAACACACGATGTACGATGAATGATGAAAATATCGAAAATGTTACATATAACCATGAAATATTAAAACAGTGATTATAAATGGGAGGAGTTAAAGATGTATAGGTCAGTTAATGTCAACAGAGACGGAATTTAAAAAAAATTCTTTAATGTCTCCGATTTTTCTATAATTTTTTTTTTATATAATCTAACAACACTATCTTGGAACTTTTACTTGGCGAATTTTATGTAGGAACTTGAGTCTGCACCCGTATAAAATCCTCTGGAACAGTTGGAAGTTGACACTTTCGCCAAAGAGAGATCGTGCGATTTAACACCTTTAACCCTCTTCCTTTCGGGATATCTTAAATCGCAGGTCTATGCGAATAAACCGCAAACAATTGATGCCTTCAAAGTCAGCATAACAAACGCCATCCAGCAAATTTAGCCAGATTTATGCAACAAAGTCATCGAAAATTTGACCTTCCAAATTCGTGTTAGCAAGCAAAGCCAAGGCAGACTTTTGAACGGCGTTATATTCCATACTTGATGCCATAAAATATTCTGTCAAATAAAAAAAAGTGAGTGGATATCTCACACAGAAGTTGTGTTTTGACACCCTTGGAAGTAAGTAAAAGTAATTTATTCCCACGTTAACCAGTTCCAGGCGCACATGAAAACCACTTTAAGATCATCCTATATGTTACCCGGACGTATAGTGCGATAATAATAACTGTAATAACCTGTATATTGTAAGCGATATTTTCCACCTTTTACTTTGTTTTCTTTTTAGTTTCTTAGGGATAAAAAGTTTACAGTATTTTACATAGACGACAAGGTTACTAATTAAAGTTAATCGTTACCATTGCGAGTTCGCGGCAAGAAGTCAAATGATGCTCTGCAGTTTTAATAGTAGAAATCGATCTATTTTTTTATAAGGTATACATTTATTATTATATAGCTATAATGTAATTTTATTTGCTATTTTTCAGTTTTTAAAAATGTAGGTGGGTACAGTTTTTGAAAATTTTTTTAACTTTTTAAATGAACTAATTTTCTAAATTATTCGTAAAATATTATAAGTATGTAACAATAAAATACTTGAAAAATTATTGTTTTAATCAGTACTTACTACAATGTTTGCTAACAATTCATAATCACTTAACTGCTGTATATATACATAGCGAGTGTATTCAACTTAAGGTATACAACATTTAATGTGATATTTGACTTGGGTATTAGTAAAATACAACTTTTAATTCTTGATTATTATAAATTTTTAAATGTTAAAAAGTGGACCTACATTTTAAAAATGTAAATGCAGCAAAAGAACATTAACGACTGTTATCTGTAAGTTGTGCACTTAAAGACATTTTAAATTTTGGATTTAAACGTAAATAAAAAATAATTCATTAATATTTTTATTAATCACACGTTAAAATAATTTTAAGTTTGAATTAATGAGATAGAAATTATTTTACAATAATTTTAAGAAAAAATTGTTTTATAGAATATTATCGTTAACTTCGATATATTATAAAAAGAGTCGAGGGTGATAGGAGTTAACCTACTTTAACGTCATGTAAATTTCGAGTATTAACACAGTTCTACTTTCTTATATGAAATTAGTTAACTGTGATAAAGTGATATTATTAGTTTACTTATTTGATCGTCGATTAGGAAATTATTTGAATAATATGTTTTACTTACTATAAGTAATTCTTTTTTTTGTGAACTTATATCCGATGTAAATTCCCAAATACTTAAATTATTTTTGTTTTAGTTACGAATTTTTAATTTAAAGCAATAAAAATATTTAGTTAATTTGCCTACTTATTCGGTATTCAACAAAGATATGATGAAGGACACGTTAAGTATATGTAAAATATTATCAGTTCTAGCTGTTTTGTTATGTACAAGGTATGTTAAAAATTTTACTTGTTTTTATTTAAATAATTTTAATTTATATTGTTTAGGAATTACGTTAAATGTGACCGAATAATAAAATTCCCGCCTGACTTTCTCATAGGCACTGCAACTTCATCGTATCAAGTTGAAGGTGCCTGGAACGAAGATGGTGAGTGCTTTTACAATTTCGTATTTTGCTTTGTTTCACAACTTGAAATTGTCTTAATAGGAAAATCACCTAGCATTTGGGACCATTTTACTCATAATTATCCAAATAAAATTGACGATGGATCGAATGGAGATATTGCATGCGATTCATATCATAAAATAAACGAAGATGTGCAGTTGATTAAAAGTTCGGGTTTTCAATATTATCGCTTTTCTGTCTCCTGGCCTAGAATTATGCCATCGGGATTTTCAAATAAAATTAATCCTGCCGGAATTGCATATTATAATAAATTAATTGATGAACTTCTTGCTAACAATATAATTCCGATGCTGACGATGTATCACTGGGATCTTCCACAATCGTTGCAAGAATTGGGTGGATTTGTTAATCCTGAAATTGCTAATTGGTTTGAAGATTATGCACGTGTTTTGTTCACAAATTTTGGCGACAGAGTGAAATATTGGATTACAATTAATGAACCAAAACAAATCTGCTCTTTTGGTTATGGTCTAGGTTATTTTGCACCTGGAATAGAAAAATCTGGTATAAGCGATTACTTATGCGGCCATAATGTTTTAAAAGCTCATGCTAGAGCTTACCATTTATATAACAATCATTTCAGATCTGCACAGAAAGGTATTGAACAGAAAATTTCATAAATTATAACATATACAGTATTATAAGGACATATTATTACTTTAGGTATTATTGGTATTGTAATAGAACTTGTGTGGGCCGAACCTGCTTCAAATAAAACCGAAGATATAGCAGCAGCTGATCGTCATAGGCAATTTGAAGTAAGATTTTAAAAATAACCAAATCTCTGAATTTTGTCTCTCAAAAATAGTGAAGCAATGCAAGGAATAATATGCAATAAATTGTCGTTAAAATAAAATTATCATGTTCTAACTGTTAAGTGCCATTCTCATTCAATTAACGCTACGTAAATCAATATCCTTAAATTTGGGTTACACTTTCGAGTGTAACACAACGTCGCGTTAGGACGTGTGTATTTCGTGCGCTTGGTATTGATTGCTAATTGGATATTTTTTTATCAATTTTAATTGGAAGCAAGTGAATCTGACTCCAGTAAAATGGAGTTAGATTGTGGAAAATGTGGTAGTAGTTTGAGAAGAGAAACAAGTGTTTTGGTGTGTGCGGGCTTCTGCAGAAGGTCGTTCCATGCAAAAAAATGTTTTGGTATTAAGGAGAGTGATTGTAAAGTATTGAATGAATTTCCCAACATCAAGTTTGTTTGTGATTTGTGCATTAATACTTTTGAGGTTCTGAGGTCAAATCAAGAGAACATTTTGGCAGAGATAAGACAATACGAGGTGGACATGAAAAAATTAATAGAGGAAAAGTCTAGTGGTATTATTGATAAAGTGGAATCAGTAATGAGAAAATTTAAAAATGAATTTAATTCAGAATTGGCAAATAAGAAGGCGAGTGTTGAAAATAGCGGAGCGATAACGACATATGCAAATCAGCTTAGATTACCGGTAATTGTTAAACCTAAGGAGAAAACACAGAAAGTTGAGAAAACAATCGAAGTTATAAGAAAGAATATTAACCCGTCTGCTATTTCTGCAAGGGTAAATAATATTGTGCAATTAAAGAATGATGGTGCAATTTCGATAAACTGTAGCAATAAGCAATCAGCGGATATAATTGAAAAGGAAATTGTAAATAAATTAGGAGCTGATTATGATGTAAAGGTTTCTAATGTCAGAAAACCAAAAATTTTGATAGTTGGCCTGAGTGAAGAGATGAGTAAGGATGAGATAGTGAAAGCAGTTAAATCCCAAAATGATATAGGTTTCGAAGATTTGAATTGTGTTAGAGTATACAGATTATACAAGAATAAAAAAATTTTTAATGCAATATTAGAAGTGGATGGCAAAGCTTTCGAAAAGGTATTAAAATGTGGAAAAGTAAATGTAATGTGGGACCGATGTAGTGTTTACGAGAGTATTGGGGTGTTGAGATGCTTAAAATGCAGTGGTTTTAATCACATGGCACGGAATTGCACGGTTGGTGCATTGTGCTATAAGTGTGGAAAGAACGGACATATCTCAAAGAACTGCTCTGAGGATGCTACTAAATGTGTTAATTGTTCTAAAGCGGGGAAGGAGCTGAATTTACAATTGGATGACAACCATAGCACGTGGAGTACGGACTGTCCAGTATACAAGAGAAAGGTAGACGTCGAAAAGCGGAAAACGGTATATTAGCAATCAGAGTTTGTTAAATGTGTATATTTAAACATCCAAGGTGTGATCAATAATTTTTGTGATTTGGAACTGTTACTTAACGAGAATTACCCTGAGTTTGTGTGCTTGAGCGAGACTCACTTATCAGAGATGGATGAGGATGGCCTAATTCAAATTGATGGATATAATGTAATAAGAGTTGATTCTACATCTCGTCATACGGGGGGTGTGCTGATGTATATTAAGAAATCTTGGAAGTATGAATTAATTAACAGCATAGTGATCAATTTGGATATTTGGTGGTTAGTTGTAAAGGTTAACGATGGTAAAGATGTTATGCATATAGCGGTACTATATAGAGCGCCTAAATATTTGAATACTGGTTCTGAATTTTACGCGTTCTTTGAAAATTCCATGGATGAATTAAGTGAAATTAATGGTAAGGTGCTAATAGTGGGTGATTTCAATGTTGATTGGTTGAGTGATTCGTATGCAAAGAGACGGCTGGGTGAGATTGTCATGGATAATGGCTTTAGGCAAATAGTGAAACAATACACTCGAGTAACATGTGAATCAAAATCATTGATAGATTACGTGATAGTTGGTAATGGGTATAATTTTGTTGCAAATATTAATAACAAATTGAAGATAAGTGATCATGAGACTATCGAAGTATCAATTGAACATAATTCTAGGATAGCTGGGAGCTATAGGAAGTCTATTAGGGTTTTGAAATATGACAGAACTAAATTTAGAAACAGTGTCGCTAGAAGTGACATTATGACCACATATTACGGTGATTGCAATTTTAAAGCGGAAGCTTTTAGTAAAAATTTACAGTTACTTATTAACGAATTTGTTAGGACGAAAACGGTTTCGAGTGTTGGTTGTGCGTGGTTTTCCAGTGATCTGAATGATTTAAAAAAGCAAAAAGTAATTCAATATTGTAAAGCTTCTCGATCGGGTAGTGCATCTGAGTGGGCAAAATACAGGTGCATCAGAAATAGATACAAGGTCAAAATTAACAGCGCCAAAGCAGACTATATAAGTAAAAAAATAGACAATTCGGTTAATCAAAAACAAATGTGGAAATCGTTAAAAACATACGTTCTGAAAGAACAAAAATGTGATATTAAGGAGGTAATTTTTGATACTGGAAAGTGCATGGACATTCCAATGATAGCGGATAAATTTAATAAATATTTTGTTGATAGCGTTGTTCAGATTAATAATAATATTCCGTTGCAACAATACGTGGACAGGATTGATGATACAAATTGTTCTTTCAAGTTTAAGTCGGTGACGATAGATGAACTTAACCAGATATTGAAGTTAATGAATAACAAAAAGGATGTATATCTTGCTAGTGCTGATATGTTTCAAGATGTATTTGATCTGATTGGAGGGAATTTGTTGTCAATTATTAATACATCGATGGAGTCAGGAGTTTTTCCAGATTCATGGAAGGAATCGATAGTGGTGCCTGTAGGTAAAATAAAGAATTCGATTAGGTGTGAAGATTTTCGTCCGATTAATATGATTTCGGTTCAGTCGAAGATTTTGGAGAAGATAGTCAACAGCCAGTTGCTTGAATACCTAGAAGAGAACAATATGATTTATGAGTATCAGTCAGGCTTTAGGAAGGGCCATAGTTGTGAATCGTTGATTTCTTTTGTTATTAATGAATGGAAAGTCGCTTTTCACGATAATAAGGTAATTGTAGCTGTCTTTTTGGACCTCCGTAGAGCATTCGAAACTGTGGACAGGAGAATATTGTTGCGAAAGCTGTTAAAACATGGAGTTCGAGGAAATGAATGGCGATGGTTTCAATCGTATTTGGGTAATAGGAAGCAAAGAACAAAAGTTGATGGCTTTGTGTCGGAGGCGATAGATGTTTCATTGGGAGTCCCTCAAGGAACTGTTCTGGGTGTCATGCTGTTCCTATTATATATTAACGACATGAGCAACATATTTGATGAGGCGAAATCACTTTTATTTGCAGACGATGGCTTGGTTTATGTCATCGGGAATAGTGTTGATTCGTGTGTAGCAATTATTAATCAAGAGCTAAAAAAATTATGTGACTGGTTTCAAATTAATAGACTTTGTCTTAATGTGAATAAAACTAAATGTATGGTTTTTAATGATAAGGGCTGTAGAAGCCTGGAGGTTATAATGGAGAGTTTTTTGATTGAAGTAGTGGGTCAAATTAAATACTTGGGTATTATAGTGGACAATCAATTGAACTTCAAGGCACATTTTGATTACATTTGTAAGAAAATTGCAAAAAAATTGTATTTTTTTTCGAAAATTAGAAATAATGTTTCGATTATGAGTGCGATACGAATTTTCAATACTATGCTTAAGCCTCATTTTGAATATTGTTCAACTGTTCTTTTTATGGGTAACAATAGTATGCTGGAGAGATTACAGAGACTTCAGAATAAGGGAATGAGATATATATTGAGGGTTAACAGATTTGTGTCCAGATTTGTCTTACTTGATACATTGCAGTGGCACAGTGTATACCAAAGAATAATTGTAAATACTTTGATTTTTGTATTCAAATTAAGGAATAAGATGCTACCTAAATATTTGTACAATAGCATTTCTTTTGTTGCGGAATCCCATGGATACCCGGTGCGTAATGCACATGACTTTCGTTTACATTTTTTCAAAAATAGTCGAGCACAAAATATGCTTTTGTATAATGGTTTGAGATTATTCAACGGTTTACCGTTAAATCTCAAATTAGAGACTGAGCTGATGTCCTTTAAAAGGAACGTTAAAAAGTATGTTAGTTTTGAATTTGTATAGGACATGCTGTGTTACAGATTTTTTGTTGTTCCTAAGTTTCGTATATTTACTGAGTTTTGTATTTTGCTTAAATTTTGTAGATTTCTTAAATTTTGAGATGTAAATAGTGGTGTTTTTTTACACCAAATAAAGTTATTATTATTATTATTATTATTATTATTAAATTTTTCTTAATTATGTTGTGCTGGCAAATATTATAATAATTTTTGTGTTCATTTTAGTATGGTCTCTATGCCAACCCAGTTTTTCACAAAGATGGGGACTATCCTCAAGTCGTTAAAGATAAGGTAGCAAAACGAAGTAAAGCAGAAGGTTTTCCACGATCTCGATTACCTGAGTTTACTCCAGAAGAAATACAAAATATTAAAGGTACATCAGATTTTATTGGTGTCAATCATTACACAAGCGTAATAGTAAAAGATGTAAGCCCTGCTCCTATTGGCGAACCTCATTTAATCAAAGATATGCAAACTGAAGTGTATCAAGATGATAATTGGTTGACAGGAACTCATCCATACTTTCGGGTACATGGTAACGTATATAACTTGACCTTTAATAAATTAACCCAATTAACTTTAGTTAGTTCCCTGGGGATTTAGAAAAATCTTAAATTATGTAAAAGATAATTACGGAAACCCAGATATTTATATAACGGAAAATGGGTTCCCAGATAAGAATGATTTAGATGACCAGGACCGCATAAAATACTTTAAGGTTACAAATACTCTTTAATATTATTAAAAATCCCTATTGCAAACAACATTTTAGGGAAATTTTGAAGCTGTTTTAAATGCAACATACTTTGATCAGGTTCCTATTAAATCGTACACTACCTGGACTCTGCTGGATAATTTTGAATGGGCAGGTGGTTATAGGTATGATTTAAGTATATTAATTAATTGAATCACTAAGAAACACTTTTTCAGAGTTAAATTTGGATTACACTATGTAAACTTTTCGGACCCTAGCAGACCAAGAATAGAGAAATCTTCAATAAAGTTTATCAAAGATTTACTGAATACTCGCGAGTTAAAAATTAATTAAATTAATTTCTTATATTAACTTATTTATAAATGTCCACTGCGTATTGTTTAATTAATACATATTATTACTATAACCCGGGTAATATAATATATGTATTATAATAGTAGCATAATATACTAGCATAATAAATAATTAACATATTATATTAACATAATACTACTATACCAAAGGGCAACTACAAGTCAAAAGCGAGATTTGCAAGCACACGAGTATTGATTTTTAATATTAAACTATTTATTCTAGAAATTGAAAAGAAAATTTTCGTGACAAATTAAAATTATCCTAATATTTAAATTTTTACTTATTTCGGTTGTTTTAATTCTATAAACATCAGTTTTATGCTCATAAGAAACACATTTACAAATAACCTACTAAACTAAGGTAATGGTAATTGCAAAGTTAGACAACATTCAGACCAACATAAGTATGAAGTGATAACGCATACAACAAGTTGAAAGATTTTGGTACCTGGAAAGTTGGATCACGGACAATCTCGACCGGGAGATCGAAATGAGAACTAAAATAGAATACACTAGAACAGTCTTTCAAAATATGAAATAATTTCTATGTATGTAATAAGCTTTGCTTATTATTAAAAGTAATACTGTTAGTTTTATGATTTATTTACCATGTGCAATATTTTACTACAACATTTATTATTTTCGTTGATGTTCAACTACTTGATTTTATTATTATTCAATCTAAACTAAACATTACCAACATAATATATTTACAATCAAAAGTAGCGCCCATACTCATTACACGCTTTCTTTTAATTGTAATTTCAAGTTATAATAAATTACAATACAAGTTTTAAATAGATAAGTATAATTCACAATTCAACAATAATTAATTAGACTAAGATATTTATTTACAAAATTCCTTTTCGTTATAAAGTTAAAAAGAAACTTTACCAACCAAAACGCTCGGGAGCCCTAATAGCACGACCACTTCTAGTTCTTACAGGTTCTGCATTATCTTTTCGTGAACTATTTGCTTTGGAGTCAGATTTCTCGGGAAACATTATTTGATCAGTTACAGTGTTTTGACTTTCCACCGAGGGCACTGGCTCATCCACATTACAATTATTATTGTTCGTGCTATTATTAAATGAGGCCTCCACTACTATTGAGTTATCCGCGTCAACAATGGTTTTGTTCTCATTAATTTGCGGTGGGACCACTATTTGAAATTCTTTTAAATTCTCCTGAACATTGTTATGATATTTTACATTTTCTTCAAATACCAAATCACTAGCATTAAAGTTTATATTTTGAGTTTTGGCAATAAAACGCCGATTGCGTCTAAAATGACTATTAAAACTATCTTTGATAATATATGAACGATCATTAACTTTTGCTGTTATACTGCCATAATGCCACTCTTTTCCGTTTTTCTTAAAAATTACTAAATCACCCACATTTAATGCCGGCAATGACTTGGCGTTTCGATTATAATAATACTTCTGTCTTTCTTTTTTATTTTTTATCTTGTTTTGAATTTCCGATTCAAGCACATTGTTTTTTATCAAAAGCGAGTCCGATACTGGTAACTTCGTTTTAATGAGCCTACCAAAGAACAATTCTGATGGAGTAGTATGCATGCCCGTTAACGGAGTTGTGTTATATTCCAATAAATGATAGCTAAATTGATCAACCTCATTCGCTTCAAAACATCGCTTAAGAATGTTCTTAGCAATGGCTACGCCTTTTTCAGCCAAACCATTACTTTGTGGATATCTAGGACTTGAAAATTTGAACTGAATATTATTTTCCACTGCGAAACGTTCGAATTCAGCCGATCCAAATGGGCTATTGTCACATTTGATGACTGTTGGATATCCCAGTATATCAAATAACCTACAAATTACACCGATAATAATTTTTGAAGTTTTGTTTTGAACATTGACGGCCATGAGGTAATTTGAGTATGCGTCAATAAGTGCAATGTAATCACGACCTGCGTATTCAAAGAGATCCATTGCTACTATATGAAATGGATATTTCGGTGTTTCTCCCTGAACCAATGGTTCTTTTTGGTTATTTCTCTTGAACTTTTCACAAATGTTGCAAGACACAACCAATTCTTTGATTTGGGTGTTCATTCCGGGCCAATAATATAGCATTCTTGCCCGTGCAAGTGTTTTTTCTATCCCGAGATGTGGCGAATGTAGCCATATTGCCATTTTCCGTTGCATCTGCGATGGTATGACTAATCTGTGATTAAAAAATAGCAATCCGTTTTCAACATGCAATTCAGATTTTAATTTATAAAATTGTTGACTCAGTTCATCCAGTTTATAGAAACCCGGCCAACCTTGTTCAATGTAGTTACAAATCCGCGAATATTCTTTATCATTGTCCAATGTTTTCCGATAATGATTGTAATTATCTTCTGTGAAGCAAACTGATTTTGTAACCGCATGAATGACCCCAGAAAGCCCTTCCATTTCCGATATTTCCGATAATTGTGCTCTGGACAAGCAATCAGCAACTAACATTTCCTTGCCTGGTTTGTATACAACGGTCATATGAGGATATTTAAGGAGGAACATGAACATGCGTTGAAGTCGCATTGTCACATCATCAATATCACGCCTGACTAATGTTTCTAACGGTTTGTGATCGCTTTCGACAGTGAATTCTCGTCCGTATAAATGGAAATGAAATCTTTGACACGCGAAAACAATTGCTAAAAGTTCCTTCTCGATTTGTGCCCATTTTTGTTCACTTTTACTGAGTGTTCGTGAAGCAAACGACACAGGATGTCCGTTTTGAACAATTACACAACCCAATCCATCCTTAGATGCATCGGTTTGTACAACTACCGGTATTTTTGGATTATAGATTGCCAGCACTGGTTCCGATGTTACCAGACCAAGTAAATTTTTAAATTCCAAATCATGCTTTTCCGTCCATGCAAATTCTATCTCGTTCCGAGTTAAATTCCGCAATTCGGCCGATTGTTTTGACAGATTTGGAATAAATCTTGCCAAATATTTCAAAAGGCCCAAAAATCTTAAAACATCCGATTTATTTTCTGGTTTTTTCATTTTTAAAATTGCATCCCGATATTTTAGATCCGCCTTGATTTTCCCTTCCGATAACATATTTCCCATGAATTTTACTTCGCTTTGTCGGTATTGAATCTTATCGACGTTAAATTTAATGTTGTTTATCCGCGCTCTATCCATTACCAACGTCATGATCCGATCATGTTCTTCTTCATTTTCCGCGCAAATTGCCAAATCATCAAAATAAATAATAACTCCCCGCAAGTCCCCAAAAATTTGTATCATTTTCCTTTGAAACATTTCGGGTGCGCAATTGAGACCAAACGGTACGCGATTGAATTTATATCTCCCAAAAGGGGTCATAAATGTCGTCAATTCCGAGCTCGGTTTATCTAGTTCCATATGCCAAAAACCACTATTCAAATCCAGAACCGAAAAAACCCGTTTATCTGTCAACCCCGTTGTTAGATTATCGATTGTCGGAATTAAAAAATATTCCCTCTTAATGCATTCATTCAGTGGTTTTGGATCTAAACAAATACGAAGTTTACCGTTGGGTTTTTCAACAATTTGCAAATTATTGACCCAATCCGTTGGATAATCCACAGGTGAAATGATTTCATCCCGCACCATTATATCAAGTTCAAATTTTAGTTTGTCTGTTAATGAGTTTGGTATCCGTTTTCTGTAATGAAGTACTGGCTTTGAATTTTCCTTTAATATAATTGAAAACGTTCCAGGAAATTTTCCGAGTCCGTTGAAAACATCATCATATCTACCGATGAATTTTTCTTTTAATTCCGTATATGCAATACTACTCACATCCAAGCGCTTAATCAATCCGAACCTTTCACAAGTTTCTAATCCGAGTATCGGTTCGCATTTGTTCTCTACAACAACGAATTCAGCTGATCGTTCCATTTTTGACTTTAAATCCGAGCAAATCAATTGAATTTTACCAAAATTTATAATTTTATTATCATTATAATCAAAAACATTGAACTCATTACGCCGATTATGCAAAGTAATTTTTAATTTATTTATTAACTGTAATGGGATACAATTTATATCCGCCCCTGTATCCAATTTGAATGTTATAATTTCATTTCCTATCAAATAATCTTTTGTCCACCGCTTGCATTTCGAACCGACTGAATTTATTCTATAATTATTAGATTTGGAAGTTGGTATCATTAAATTTTTTGAACTATTGCAATTATTACAATTACTAATATTACCTTGCAGATCACTCCAACTTATTCCTGCAACTTGTTTGTTGTTGTTGTTGTTGTTATATTCTTTTTTCATGGGCTGCTTTTGTTCCGATGTTTGCCTTTTTGTCTTCCTGCACATCGTTTGGAAATGGCCCCGCTTGAAACATATACGGCAGGTTACATTCTTCGCTTTGCATTCTTCCAAATGGCCAAATTTCCACGGTCCACCACAATTAAAACAATATCGATTAATTGCATTGACTGACGTTGATTCCAAATCTTCCTTCGTTACGACTGTGTTCACTGCTGTCAAGTTTGCATCTAGGATCACTTTGTGTGCATTGGCAGCTTCATATGTTTTGCAAGTGTTGATGACACGTACCAGCTGTTCATCGCTCCCATCTAATAGCTTCAGTTGCAATTTTTTATCGTAAACACCGACAATCAGTCGGTCCCGCAACATTCTATCTTCGTAGGATTTTCCACATTCACATTTAAATTCACATTGTCGTACCTGTGTTCGTAATTCCGTTTCAAATTCAGTAAATGTTTGCCTCTCTTTTTGTGAGATCACGTTGAACTTATATGATTCCATTGGAATATTCCGTTGGGGCAAACAATGCTGATCAAATTTTTCTAAGACTTCGTCCAATGTGCGTTGTAGAATTGCATCACCGCTTCTAATCGTACCAAGCAATGAATTTTGCGTTCCGTCGTTTTGAAACAACGTGTTGTAGATATTAGCGCCATTTGTACCAATTAACCAAATAAAATTTGCAATTTTTTGTGGTTCTTGTTCTCCTGATTTACCAGTAGCTATCATATACACCATGAAATTTCGCTTCCAATTTGACCATTCATTTGCGAGGTTTGAACAATCCAACTCCGGTGGCGCACGCTCGTTTCTTGCCATTTTCAAATGGGTGTAATTTTTTTACTTCTGACACCATGTAATAAGCTTTGCTTATTATTAAAAGTAATACTGTTAGTTTTATGATTTATTTACCATGTGCAATATTTTACTACAACATTTATTATTTTCGTTGATGTTCAACTACTTGATTTTATTATTATTCAATCTAAACTAAACATTACCAACATAATATATTTACAATCAAAAGTAGCGCCCATACTCATTACAATGTAGCCGTGCCCTGGACGTTGAAGGTGAATTGGAGGCATTTGAGATGTGGGTATTTCGGCGAATGTTGAAAATCCCCTGTCGGATAGAATATCTAACAACATGGTTCTACAATGAACGCAGAAAGATCGAGAATTGTTGTACACGGCAAAACAACGAAAACCATCCTATCTGATATTCATTACGAACTCCCATAACTTATAACGAAGGGTAAAATAGCGGGAAAGCGCAGACCGGGAAGAAGACCGATCTCATGGTTGAGATATGTTAGAGGTTGGATTGGATTCATTGCTAAAGGACTGAAAAGAACAGCAGAGAATAGAGAAGAGCTTTCCATGATTATCACCAACTTTCTTTAATGAGAATAAAGTATCGAAAGAAGAAGAAGATTAAATATGTTAATTTCCGTAAATAATAACTTTTAAATAATTAGTATCGCATGATTAATGTTATTTAGAAAATTTTCCTATTTCCATAGTTTATCATAATTAATTAGTAAAGTTGCTCTCACGAAAAATGAGGCTGACGTCAGAACCATCTGAATGAAGTATCGACAAATTACTTTTTAAATTAATAATTTGTACCATAGGTGCAACAAAGACAGACTGAAATTAATGTGTCTTAAGTATGTGAATTTAAAATACTTGTACGTCAAAAATAATATGATACTAAACGCATGCGATAGAAAAAGATAGCTACAATAGTTCTTAGCGTGCATAATAATTATAATGAAAGTAGTTTTTATAGTGACTAATCTGTAATTGTGACAACTGACAAGTACACAAGTTTGGTTATATTTTGTATAATATACAAGTACAACCAAAAATTTAAATACAAATATATTAAAAAATATAAAATATAGAAAATATAACCAAACTTGTCACAATTACAGAACCAGACATCAGTCAAAATTCGTGATGGAGTGAGCTAATCAAATAGAGGTACTTAGAAAGTATTTTTCTTTTCTTTACTAACTGCCAAGAAATTCTATAAGAACTTCATCTTCTTCTCTCAAGGAGTGTTATATAACACAATGAAAGATTCGGCTTTGATATAACTCAAACGCTGTACTGGTCTCCACTCAAATTTGTTGCCAATTTTATTTTTTTATGTACCCTTGCATACGTCTTTCATTTCAGCAAACAGGAAAAATCATAAATTATTTCTTGGATCGTATCTGTCACGATCATCGGTATTTTTTTGGAAGAGATGCGAATAAGTTGCTTCCAATTGTATGGTGCTCAATTTTCACGTTTGACATATTGACTACGATACACATTCTTTTAAACCGGAATTGCTTCCGTTGTCTAAATTGCCCAAAAAGGAAAAACGATACGAAGTTGACGAATTAATAAGGGAACATGGTCATGAAGTGTTACGACTACCACCTTACCACTGCGATTTTAATGCAATCGAATTAGTGTGCGTTCATTGCAAAGATTATTACAATAAACATATAGGTCGGGACAGTTACGGGAATGACAAAGTAATAACAAAGTGAGAAGAGACAATAGAGGAATGTTCACAAGAAGTCTAGAGAAATTGTGTTTGTCATACCAAAAAAATTAATTGAATGATGATAGCGATTCCGACACTGATGTAGAAAGTGATTAAAGAGCAAAACTGGGATGCCATTCTATCTTTGCTTCTTTCTGCATTTGATCTTTCTTCTTCTTCTTCGTCGTCGTTCGAATTCTAACGTCGTGACCTGTTTCTCAAGGATTGTGAAGTGGCTTTCTTGGCAAAGTACCTCGGTGGTTTGCCACTGCCTTCCGAGGGAAGATGGTCTGAATTTATTATTCCACCCGGGATCGAACAGGGCTTCTCGGCTTAGCAGTCGACGCACTTAAACGTCAAGCCATAACCACCGTCTCTTCGTTTATTAGTTTATTTAACTTTTTTTTCATCAATAAATAATTTTAAGTTCTAACGTAATGATTGTGTTAAAAATTGCAATATTATCTATTGCAATAGCTTGTATAATGAACAAAAATAGTTTAATAAACATATATATACTTCTCAGCCTTTATTACATTATTTTGGAAACTACATGTTTCAAGCAATGAATATCTTTAGGAAAAACAAATCTACGACTAAACCCTTGTCACACGAACAAAATGTTCATTATTATTTTTATCAAAATGTTAATAAAATTTTTTACCGTGTGACAAGGACTTTAAAATTATTGCATATTGACAGTCATTTGAATTTTTTGTTTTTATATAATGATTTAAATTTATTATATCGAACACTTATTTGACTTACAATTTTCATCTTATTTCATACGCATATCGAAAATTGCGTCAGCTTCTTTTTTCGTGATGACAACTATATATCATTAATATTGTGACAATGGGTAATAATTAAATAATATCAGTTTTAAGTAGATAGGTACTTTAATCTTCGTTATCAATAAATTATTATTTACATAAGGTGCAATTTTTATTGTATAATACTCGTAGAACCCCATAATTTGGGTATAGATAAAGCAACAAACCTGACCTGTTAGTTGTTGTAATTCTTTTTTGTAATTCCCATTGTAATTCTTTAAATGTTTTTCCTCTTGAGCTCGGTTTATAATTAGAAAGCCTAAAATTTAACTAACAAATAGAAAATATCTATTTTTTACTAACAGCTTTTCGGAATAGGTATACTGTATTTGTTTCTTCCAATAAGAGCAATTTACCGATTCGAAGCGTGAAATTTTTTTCAATTTTCAATCTTTTCTTCTTTTTTTATTTCTTTTCTTTTCTTCTTTTTTTTTCAATCAAAATTCAATTCCAATCTTCAATTAAAAATCGAAGATAGATAAGAGTGAGTATAAATTATGGAAGAAAAGTCTTGGCAAACATTGTAGTGCAAACCATAAGAAGTGCTGGGAAAATGGAGGTAGATGCGATAAAATAAATGTTTTAGTCATCGACTGAATTGCTTGGCGTTAAGTAAAGCGATTCAATATCGTAAGCCTTACGATGATCTCGTCTTAAAGAAAAAAGAATGTGTTGGACATGTCCAAAAGAGAATGGGAATTTGACTACGAGCAATCAAGAAAAGCATCAAGATTCTCGGTGGCAATGGTGCTGGAAAGTCCTGAACCGATCAGTTCATTTCTAATCTAATTATATATTATGGCTGGCCTATCAGGAGAAATTCAAATTCGGTACAAAATATGAAGAACGCTGTATGTATTTTATCATAATATTTCAACTGATAAAAAATCGCATCACGTGTCGCATCCAGAAGGCAAAGAGAGTTGGTGCAAGTGGCGTGTGGCTAACCCGTATTCGAAGTTCTATCTACAGATGATTTGTTGCAACGCTGTACCGGAGGTAACACTCAAAATTCCAACGAATCAGTCAACTCTTGTATATGAAGTCAGCACAGAAACAACTCTATTGCGCCTCCAAAACCATTGAAATTACGACTTATTCGTAGGTATATTACTTTATTAAAAATGATGAGAATCGCCGTTGGGCTTGAAGCAAGTAATTTCGCCCACATACTAGTGGATGCTAGCGTTTCTTCCACAATGTCTCCACTCCCCACCCAGCTTCAACATCTCAGTTGTTATTTGGTCTTTTCCCGGTGATTTATTTTTCTTCATGATTTTTTAAGTGTTTTCAATTTCCTCTTTTGTTATATCTTCTAAACACATGTATAAGCGAGGGGAACATATCAGAGATATGGTAAAATGCTGAAGTGGTACTGATATTTAAAAATCGAAAACTATATAGACCGATAAGTCTACTGTCACACGTATATAAACTTCTTGCTAAGGTAATAATTATAAAAACACAAAAACTATATTTTTACCAGCCAGTAGAACAGGCGGGGTTTAGAAGAGAATTTAGCACTACAGACCATCTGCAGACAATACGCTTACGAATAGAAAAATTTACAGAATATAATGTTCCCATGCATCTAATTTTTGTCGATTACTCGCGTTTTACAAAATGTGAAGCGCCACGTAGTGTCCTTAGCGGTAACTAGCATAAGCGGTATTCGGCGTTTTTTCGCTTTGAGTGTGTACTAAGTTTTTAGTGTTTTTTTAAGCAATATGGATTAAATCCTGAAAAGTAAATGTAGTAGTATGAATTGAAGTGTTTACGGGTGTCATAGCAAGTCTGGTCATTGAATAAATTATGAATTAAGTGTATTTCAGTCTTTTTTTAAGTGTTTCTATATATAATTACCATTAATTATCATTTAAATTACAAAATTAACTAATGTAAACCAAATTGATTTAAAAAACAAGATTTCCAATGTAAATAACGCAAACTACAATATTTATGTAGCTTTATAATAGCCGTTAATACCGCATAAGTCGGACATATTGTTTTAGTAGAGCGCCACCTATCGGTAGTGTAAAATGCGAATAGCAAAGCATTCGACTCCATATAAAAATGGGCATTTCTACAGGCATTGCACAGAGCGAGGGTAGATTCGAGGTATTCCAATGTCATCAGAAATATTTACAGAGGAGACAGCGTAATGTAGGTCAAGATAAATGAGAACACGAAAACAGAAAAGATTATTCTAGAAAGAAGAGTCAGGCCAGGAGATCCAATGTCACCGAAACTCTTCACGCTCGTTCCTTGATAACGCTTTCAAGCAGGTGCGCTAGGTACAAAAGGGAATTAATATAGATGGAACATAACTTAGCCACCTACGTTTCGCAGACGATATAGTTCTAACAAGAAACACACCCATAGAACTGCAAATGAACCTAACCAAAACTAAAATTCTGTCATGACGGCATCACGATAAAAAAAGGCGACGAGTACATCTCCTTAGGCCCTATACAATTAAGTTAGGGTAAGAAAACCAAGAGGGACTGAGATCACAAGGAGAAAGAATCTTCCATGGGCAGCTTACGGAAAACTACGACACGTACTCACAAATACCGAAATCCCCATAAACATAAATCGCAAAATGTTCGACTCCTGAATCTGTCCATGTTAACGCATCAACTGGAAACGACGAGTGTAACCAGCAAAAGCGCTGATAGACTAAAAGTGGTACAAAGAGCAATGGAGAGGTCATTGCTTGGAGTAAGTCATACCAAGAATAGTCAACTGGAAAACGAGAAAGACCAAATGAAAAAGGTGGAAGGTTGGGAGTGGTTGAGGAAGGCGCAGAATGGAGAGGTTTGGGAAGAAATGGAACAAGCCTATGTTCAGGAGTGGACGACTACAGACTGATGAAGAAGAAGAAGTACATGTTAACTAACGTATCAGTGAAGCCGAGAGTAGTTTAACAAAGAAAGCAGATCAAGCTTCCAAAATTAAACAGTCTGAAGTCGAGGAGGGATTGATGTATAGCCCTGAAATAGCTGATAAGCTATAAGGTACATTATTTTGCAATTATTGCCAGAAGATCGTTAACCGAATGTTTAAATGCGTTTTTCTCGAAAGCACATTTTTCAAACTGGCTCGCACGATAGCTCAAACTCTACTCGATGGATTGCCTTTTTACATTTTTATTTTAAAGTATTCTTCTTACGCGAGGTTTACGACCTATGTTTACTTCCAGAGCAGCTTCGATGGTGTTCCGAAGGACTATCAGTTCTCTGAGCGCTGTTGTTTTAAATCTGAGATAGCTTGCTAGACTACAGATGGTACCTGTAACGCTGGTGGTTTTTACTAATTACTTTTTTATTATTACTCATCAATCCAGAGTGACCGAAGGCTTGACGTGCCCTCCGAAGCACGGAGACAATCAAAAGACTTCCTAGCGTCAGCAGTTCTCCGCGCTAACCCACTAGGCCAATAACATTCTCTATTCTATTTTAAAGTAGATTAAATTTATTGGAATCTAAACCTAAATGCAGATTATATTTGTAGTTTCTTTTTATTTTTATAGTACATGTAAGTACTAAAGTATGTGAAAAAAAATTTATTTCAGATAATTTTTGCAAGCTCTTGAGTAGGAGCCAATAACGCGTCTTATTATTAAAAAATTGAAAATTCGCAAATTAGAGTATTTTTGCAGTTTCTTATATTTTTAGTGTATAGCTTTCCATTATAACATGGATGTAGTATGTGTAATTCCACATATGATTTAAAATAAATAATTACTATCGTCTGATCAATGTTATTTTGAAGATTTTGCCTTTGCCCTATTTTGAAGAGATTACCTCAGAGTAGATCATATTAATTAGCTTATCATTAATATTGTGACAACGGGTATCAATTAAATAATATGAGTTTTAAGTACTTTAATCTCGGTTATCAACAAATTATCATTTAAGGTGCAATTTTTATTTTATAATACTCGCAGAACCCCATAATTTAGGAATAAATAAAGTAAGAAGCCTCATTGTTGTAGTAATTTATTGTAATTTTTTTGTATTTCTTGAAGTGTATTTCCTTTTAGGCTCGGTTTATAATGCCCTTAACAAAGCGTAAAATTTAACTAAAAAATAGAAATTATCTATTTGTACTAACGAGCCAATAGAATTCTTCGTATAATTTAACCTGCTTGTTAACAGCTTTATTTGTTTCTCACATTAAAAGCTCGGTACAAGAACAGTTATCAATGCGAAATTTGTTATATTATAGCACCGCTGCGCTTTTTCCAACTTGCCATGTCGTTCTTTACCCGATATCCCTTAAAATTTGCATCTGTTATATTTATTTAAAAATAAATTGCAATGATTTAACTTCATCTGTATTTATATTACAATATTAGATATTTGCTATTATATTAAGAACTAAGTGCAGGAGCATTATATAAGGCAGATTGTCTCCAGAATGGGGTGTTTTTTACTAATAGGCAATGGAATTCCAATAAACATTACAACTTTTTTTAGCCTAATTTAACTACAACTGCATTTTTTGAATATTAACAAATTCTCACCTTGGTAAGCGGAAATTATTAGTTTTTCTTACATTTCATGATCCCAAATAATTAAATATCGCAAAAAATCAAATAAAAAAACAATGTTGTCAGAAGCTTTTTAATAATGAAAAATAAATAAAACACTTAATACATAGTTATAGAGATTAGAATATCTCAATTGTCAATATTTCAAGACCATAATGTAAAAATTTACCGCAGTCAATTTGCTACTTGTAACTGAACAACAAGCATCATGATAATTTATTATAGTTTACTGTTGTTACTAACCGTTAAATTAAGGTAAGTACTCTTAAACAGTATAGTAACTTCAATTTTATACCTTTTAAAATCTTACAGTTCACAAGAAGTAAACTATAATGAGTTTCCAAAAGACTTCCTTTTTGGAACCGCAACTTCAGCATATCAGATAGAAGGAGCATGGAATATTAGCGGTAAGTGCGAACAACTTATTATATCTCCTTTTAAATTAATTTCAAATATTAGGAAAAGGAGAAAATATCTGGGATCGGTATACTCACGACCGCCCAGAGGAAATTTTAGACAGAAGTAACGGCGATATTGCTGCTGATTCGTATCATAAAGTCGAAGAAGATGTAGCACTCATTAAAGCGCTTGGTTCTGACTTTTACAGATTTTCCTTATCCTGGTCGAGAATATTGCCTCAAGGTTTGGCATACAAAGTAAATCCAGATGGAATTCGATATTATAATAAACTCATTAATTTGCTTCTTGAAAATAATATCACCCCGATGATAACTATGTTTCATTGGGATACTCCACAACCGTTAGAAGACTTGGGCGGATTTACTAATGAATTGATGGTAGACTGGTTTGCCGATTATGCTCGAGTGTTATACGAAAATTTTGGAGATAGAGTAAAGTGGTGGATAACCTTTAACGAACCACATCAAACTTGTTTGGAAGGATATGGAGGAAATAATAAAGCACCAGGTTATAATTCCTTCGGAATTGGGGATTATTTGTGTACGCACAATCTCTTAAAAGCACACGCCGAAGCATATCATATTTATGACAAAGAATTTAGACCAACTCAAGCTGGAACTATTGGAATCACTTTGGATACAGCATTTACTTTTCCTAGAACACAAAGTAAACAAGATATTGAAGCTGCAGAACGAACTATACAATTTCATGTACGTATTCTGAAATTAAAAGTTTATGTTTTGTTACCAAAATAAACAAATTAGTTTGCGTGGTATGCGGATCCAATCTTCCATCCAAAGGGAGACTATCCAGAAGTTATGAAAAGATTTGTAGGTGAACGGAGTAAAAAGGAAGGATTTAAGCAGTCTCGCTTACCTGCATTCACGGAAGCTGAAATTGAAAGAATTAAAGGAACATCCGATTATTTTGGATTAAATCATTATACTTCTACACTCGTTGAAGATATTGCTGACGAGCCTTACGGTATTCCTTCATTTAATAAAGACTGTAGAGCTAGAACTGGAGTTAATGAGAGTTGGCCTGAAAGTTCTGCAGATTGGCTCAGAGTAAGTTAAATAATTTCATTATTATTTTTACTATCGTCGACGCTTTAGGTTGTTCCTGAAGGATTTAAGAGTTTACTGGTATGGATTAAAGAAAGGTATGGAGATGTAGATATTTATGTAACCGAAAATGGTTTTTCCGATGTCGGAGAATTAGACGATAAAGGAAGAATTAATTATTACCAAGTATTATTTATATTGTAATATAAAAATTTATGAATGTACGTAGTTGACACTTGCCTGATTTTAGCTTTACTTAAAAGCGATGTTGGAAGCAATGTACGATCATAATGTCAATGTAAAAGGATACACTGCGTGGAGTCTTTTGGATAATTTCGAATGGAAATACGGATATGTGTTAGTAGATTTTATTTGTAATATTAATTACTATTACTAGTATCCAGTTGAGAGGAACAGGGTGATAACTTGGTTTATGTTTTAGGAATCGGTTTGGTTTATATCATGTGGATTTCAATGATCCAGAAAGAAAAAGAACTCCAAAAGCGTCTGTTGAGTATATTAAATCTGTATTTAAGAACAAGAAACTAAATTAATTTCATATTTAATTATGAAAGAGCTTCTTGCGGAATTCGTGTAATAAGTTTTAGAATTTGGTAACTCAGACCAATAAAATGAATATTAAATTGTAATTTAAAAATTGTCACATTACCTGTTTGGTATCCTAAATGATTTTTATTTCTTGAACAAATTAACAGTTATCAAAGAATTGAAATCAGAATTTTACAATTAACCCTATTATGTCTGTTGTTCTGATGAGAAAAGGCGGCAAATTATATCTAGCACCGGGGGGCAGATACCCTTGGTTCGACCCTGCATTAATGAAAATACAATGACATGCTGTGAAACTACAGTAGTGGTATTATGTATAAATAATTAGCCCACATCCTTCGTTAGCAATGTAAATTGAACATTTTGAAACCGATTTTTGTCATACAACAATCGATTTTAGAGCAAATATTTTTCAGACAATTTTTGTTGAAATTATCATTGCCTTTGCTTTTGTTTATATACATTTTTTGTATTTTTTTCTTTTTGACTTACACCCACATAAATGTAGAAAAAGAATATCTTTAATGATTTTTTACAGTGATGTAACGGTAGTTCTTCTTATAACTAAAATAATAACGACGTAAATAATCTTGCCACTGAACGGTTCTATTTATTATTAACTACAGTTTCGGTGGAAAATCCACCATTTGGTGAATTTTAAATACAGAAAAGGAAAAAGTTCAGAGATATGAGGCTCTAGCAATGGAAATGACGAGTGTGTGGAGTATAAAAAAATTATATTGGTGTTGTATATTGCAAATTTAAAACGCACTTGTCAAAATTAGACCTAACTTCTGAATTATTACGTGTCACATTGTTTAGAAATTTTGAAATTCTCAAAATTAAAAAAAAGCTTTAAATTTTATACAACTAAATAATTATTATTATTATATTGTTAGAGCGCGGTCGTAGGCGAGCGGTATAAATGCTCGATTGCTATGCCGTAGTTGTGGGTTCAATCCCCGACCAAGTACACAAGGATATCTCGGCCGTGCTCCCTCACAAGATGCTGGCAACATCTGTGAGGAATTAAATGCCTAAATACCTCTCCAATCTTGATTAAGAGATTAGGAAAGGAATCGGAAGATGTTGAACGTTATAAAGACCGATATATACAATATACATACCTTGCATACATTATTATTGTTCACGGGATGTTATGTTTCGCCCACCGCACTGAAGCTTATTGTGCCCCTCGTTCCGTCTTCCACTCCATCAATCGCGTTTCCTCGACGAAGTCGAATAAGCGGCCTAGGGTGCCTGCCCTATCTCCTCCTCTTCCAGGTATGGAAGTCCGAGGTGACACATTTTTATTCCCGACAGTGCCGGGTATTCGTATAAAATGTGGTTAGGAATTTCATCCGCTCCACCACAAATCCTACATTTAGGATCTTCAGTTATCCCCATAATGTTAAGGTGTCTATTTAAACAACAGTGTCCTGTAAAAGTCCTACTATCCTTCTCAGATGGATTATCTCTTTGTTTTGGCCTTGCTTTAAGGGTCCCTGATGAACATCCGCGATTGCCTCAGTCCAGGAAGGCCCTCCCAGTAAGCAAGGTGTTGTCTCCTTAATATGTCCATGATTCCTTTTTTTGCGGTTTGCATGAAATCCTGCAGGCAGGTTCAGAATCCTATCAGGATTGTGTTAGCAGCCATTCTGGCCTCTTCAAACCTCTTTATGCCCTGGTATGCCGGTATCCAAATAAGCGTAACGATATTGCAGATTCCCAGTTCTACTAGTACATCGAGGTATTGTTTAACGACCTTGGATTGTATTTCTACTCCTTCTAAGCCTTTTAAAGCCGCTTCGCTATCTGTCATGATAGAGAATCGCCTACTTTTATACAATCCGAAATTGCAGTTACTTCTACCTCTTGAACACATTAGGGTGACAGCCCACATTGAGGTTGAATGCATCTCCAGTTCTATTCCAACACGAGCCTGCTCCAGTACTTATCTTAGTTTTTGATCCATCTGTCTGCCCAGCTCTGATAAGGTATATTCCTTGCACCTCTTAGGTATCAATACTTTGAATGGTTTTCGGAAGTCCTTTACCCTGCTAGTTCTATTCGATTGCATGCTGAGCATGTGTTACTCTTTATTGAGTTGAAGATCATGGTATGGTACCCTTTTGTTGGGGTAACATGACCAAGTTCATCAATTGTCAGCCTGTACGCTGCTAATAGAGCTTTTGCCTCCACTACGAAGTACAGTGGGTGCAACCCCAAAAAAGCCCCCATGGCTGCAGTGCACGTTGATCTTATTGTCCCCATAATTCCTAGACATGCAAGTCTTTGCAGCTTGCCAAGCCTGTTTAGGTACTTTTCCTTTTATTGGTTGCATACTATCAAATCAGGGTCGAGTATGCCACTGTGGGTATCATCACTCTGGTGTAGGGTAAGATGGGGTTAACTGAACAGGTAGGTTAACTGAACACTTGCTTATATCTAACATCTCTTAATTATTTATGGATTCCAATTTTGACAAATTCAAATTCAAATTCAGAGTCCCATTCTAGGTTTTAGTCCCCATGTTGCAATAATATAATTATTACGAGAAGAGCGTGATTAATTTTAATTTAAAAAGTAAGTTTACCTCATCAAAAGTATTTCTCAAATTGTAATTTATCATTAATATTGTGACAATGGGTAACAATTAAATAATATGATTTTTAAGAGGTACTTTAATCTCTGTTATCAACAAATTATTATTTAAGGTTCATTTTTATTGTATAATACTCGTAGAACCCCATAATTTGGGTATAGATAAATGTTGTATTTCTTTTTTGTAATTCCCATTGAAATTCTTTAATGCTGGGTTTCACAAAAGAGGTTTAAAATTCAATCTAGGATTATAATATTCAAACAATATAACAACAATGTATTTTAATTGTTGTAACTATGGTTATAATTTTAAACGTACCTAGTTTAAATTTTAAGATACGGTTATGAAACCCACCATAAATGTTTTTTCTCTTGGGCTCGGTTTATAATATTCTTATAAAAATCTCGGTGGCAAAGGTGCTGGAAAACAAACCGATCAGTTCATTTCTAATCTAATTATATATTATGGCTGGCCTATCAGGAGAAATTCAAATTCGGTACAAAATATGAAGAACGCTGTATGGACTGTATTTTATCATAATATTTCAACCGAGTTGAAATATTGTATGATGATATTTGTAGTTTCTTTTTATTTTTATAGTAAATTTATTTAAGTACCTACATAAAGTACGTGAAAAAATTTTGATTTCAGATAATTTTTGCAAGCTCTTGAGTGGGTGCCAATAACTCATCTTATTATCGAAACTGTCACGTTACAACACGTACTACAATGTCCCATAACATTATGTTTGATTGAAAATAACTTATTTTTGTACTTGATGAGTTAATAAATGCATGCCAAAAACTGTGAGTGGTTGATTTACTTCTTTGTATGAAAAAAAAATTGAAAATTGGCAAATTAGAGAATTTTTGCAGTTTCTTATATTTTTAGTATAGCTTTCCATTATAACATGGATGTATGTGTAATTCCACATATAATATGATTTAAAATAAATAATTAGTATCGCCTGATCAATATTATTTTGAAGATTTTGCTATTACCTTAGAGTGTATCATATTAATTAGCTTATCATTAATATTGTGACAACGGGTATCAATTAAATAATATGAGTTTTAAGTACTAGTTTTTTTATGATCCCAAATGATTAAATATCGCAAAAATTCAAATAAAAAACAATGTTGTCAGTAGCATTAGAATATCTCAATTGGCAATATTTCAAGACCATAATGTAAAAATTTATCGCAGTCAATTTGCTACTTGTAACTGAACAACAAGCATCATGATAATTTATTATAGTTTCCTGTTGTTACTAACCGTTAAATTAAGGTAATAAGTACTCTTAAACAGTATAACTTCAATTTTATACCCTTTAAAATCTCACAGTTCACAAGAAGTAAACTACAATGAGTTTCCAAAAGACTTTCTTTTCGGAACCGCAACATCGGCATATCAGATAGAAGGAGCATGGAATATAAGCGGTAAGTGCGAGCAAATTATTATTTTCTCTATCTAAATTTATTTCAAATATTAGGAAAAGGAGAAAATATCTGGGATCGGTATACTCACGACCGCCCAGAGGAAATTTTAGACAGAAGCAACGGCGATATTGCTGCTGATTCGTATCATAAAGTCGAAGAAGATGTAGCACTCATTAAAGCGCTTGGTTCTGACTTTTACAGATTTTCCTTATCCTGGTCGAGAATATTGCCTCAAGGTTTGGCATACAAAGTAAATCCAGATGGAATTCGATATTATAATAAACTCATTAATTTGCTTCTTGAAAATAATATCACCCCGATGATAACTATGTTTCATTGGGATACTCCACAACCGTTAGAAGACTTGGGCGGATTTACTAATGAATTGATGGTAGACTGGTTTGCCGATTACGCTCGAGTATTGTACGAAAATTTTGGCGATAGAGTAAAGTGGTGGATAACCTTTAACGAACCACGTCAAACTTGTTTGGAAGGATATGGACAAAATAATAAAGCACCAGGTTATAATTCAGCTGGAATTGGAGATTATTTGTGTATACACAATCTCTTAAAAGCACACGCCGAAGCATATCATATTTATGACAAAGAATTTAGACCAACTCAAGCTGGAACTATTGGAATCACATTGGACACATCGTTTATGTTTCCTAGAACACAAAGTAAACAAGATATTGAAGCTGCAGAAAGAACTATGCAATTTTATGTAAGTATTCTGAAATTTTAAGTTTAAATTTTTTTACCAAAATAAACAAATTAGTTTGCGTGGTATGCTGATCCAATCTTCCATCCAAAAGGAGACTATCCAGAAGTTATGAAAAGATTTGTAGGTGAACGGAGTAAAAAGGAAGGATTTAAGCAGTCTCGCTTACCTGCATTCACTGAAGCTGAAATTGAAAGAATTAAAGGAACATCTGATTACTTTGGATTGAATCATTATACTTCTAAACTCATTGATGATATTGCTGACGAGCCTTACGGTATTCCTTCATTTGATAAAGATTGTAGAGCTAGAATTGGAGTTAATGAAAGTTGGCCTGAAAGTTCTTCGGATTGGCTCAGAGTAAGTTCAATATTTTCATTATTATTTTAATGCATTATCGTCGCTTTTAGGTTGTTCCTGAAGGATTTAAGAGTTTACTTGTATGGGTTAAAGAAAGGTATGGAGATGTAGATATTTATGTAACCGAAAATGGTTTTTCCGATTTCGGAGAGTTAGACGATAAAGGAAGAATTAATTACTACCAAGTATTATATTGTTAAATAAGAATATATGTATATACATAGTTGACACTTTCCTGATTTTAGCTTTACTTAAAAGCTATGTTGGAAGCAATGTACGATCATAATGTCAATGTAAAAGGATACACGGCGTGGAGTCTTTTGGATAATTTTGAATGGAAATATGGATATGTGTTAGTATATTTTATTTGTAATATTAATTACTATTACTAGTATCGAGTGGAGTGGAATAGGGTTATAACTTACTTAATATTTTAGGAATCGATTTGGTTTATATCATGTGGATTTCAATGATCCAGAAAGAAAAAGAACTCCAAAAGCGTCTGTTGAGTATATTAAATCTGTATTTAAGAACAAGAAACTAAATTAATTTCATATTTAATTATGAAAGACCTGCTGTCAAAATTCGTGTAATAAGCTTTAGTAGTATTTGGAATAATTAAACTAAATTTATTACTAACTCAAGAACTAAAATTAATGTAAGAATCAATTTGAATTAAAAAATTTAATTTCTAAATTGTTCTCAATGTCTTATAAAATTTTTAAATAATATTGAATTTTATTCAACAATACAATGTTTTTAAAGTGACTACTTGACCCCTGGAATTGCGAAAAATCCTTAATATGCGTGAACGAAGAATGCTTAGCAGTAAATGAGAATATTATGTATTCTTACTCCTGTGAGGATTGTGATGGCGAAAGTGGCGAAAACAGCTATCATCTTAAATCGTGCTTTTTTAATGATAGTGTTGCTACTGCAACTTTTTTAATTTATTTTTTACACATTTATGACAGTTTCTCCTTAGCAGGTACGATTTAGGCAAGTTTACCCTAGTATGTTGCAGTTCTTTTGTAGGATTTTCCAGTAAAGAAAACTACAATTATTTTTGCCGTTTAATTCCGATTACACATAATTATAGCTTTGTCGTGCAACATGGACTTTTATGAAATTTTTTACCAAAGGTGGTTGGCAGAAACAACAAACATTTAGAAAAATCTGTTAGCCAAGAATTTGATTCTCTTAAGATATTTAAATATTTCAAAAAAATAATGACCTCCTAAACCAAAATTGTAAAAACGTTTAATTATGATGTTACGATCTAAGATTTTCTAACAAATTTAGCTCCTGGTTGGTCCCATTTGATTGTCCAGCAGTAATCTGCCAACATATTTGGATTCCATGATTGGTCTAAATATAATGATAATGAAAATATAATCAAGTCGTGTGAGTTCGAGAACAGCTCGTTAACCAACTCTCTGTAGCTCTCACTCTTATGGTTACCCAAAAAATTTGCAACAACATTCTTAAGAGATTTCCATGCTGGTTTTTCTAAATCGTTCAATTTTTTTTCGAATACCGGATCTTTTTTAACTCGCTGATTTGAGGTCCTACGAAAAAACCATCTTTTATCTGTGCATCACTTATTTTGGGGAATTTTACTTTTAGTTAGAAAAATCCACTCTCATTGCGATCCAATGCCTTTACAACATTTTTAATCAGGCCTAATTTGATATGCAATGGAGAATGAAGTACTTCGGATGGCTCTACAAGATTTAATGCTTTACATTTTTTTGTCCAGGAATTAAGGATGCACCCGTAGGCCATATTTTATTCCGTAATTCCAGTGTAAGTATTACCGTATCACAAAAAAGCTGAGATCACTATAAACCTAGCATATAAACTATCAGTGCTTGTTCACAATGTACATAAGCATAAACATAAGGAATAGGTATAAAAAATGTATTTCCCCCCTTAACAGCTTAACAAAGCATCGAATAATATTGTAATCTTAAGCTGAATGTTGTTGAATGGTTTTTTGCGAAAGTCAGATTGGCTTCAGCGTTATTCAATTTTTGATTAAGTTTGTATTTGTATTTATAGTATATCTAATGCTTATGTTTATGTACAGTGTGAATTCACACTTAGCATCTCAAAAAAACTTCAAATTTGTTTGCATCTAGCATAGTTCTACAGTTCTTAACAGTTTTAAACAATAGTTCAGTTGATTTACCTTTAAAATAGCAAATTAAAGGAAAAACATGGCAACTTCACAAAACACATACAGCATCTCATTAAATTTAAAGTATCTTATTTGAGCATCTGGGAGTTGAATTCAGCATAGTTCTATACATTCCGATAGATTTTAAAAATAGTTCCGCTGATTTACCCTTGAAATTGCTATTTAAAAGAATGAGATCAAACTTAAAAACGAAAATTAAAGAATTATTTCCATCTCACCAACAAATTGATAAGCAATTAAATTTTTTGGACATTGTCAGACCATTATATTATGATTTATACCTGAACCTGTGCTAGAGAACAACCTCATCGTTATTGACGTACCGCAAGCTGGAATGACCACTTCGGAAAAAAAAATTCGGTCGAAATTGCGTAGTAACAAATTTTGTGACTATTATTTATTGAGCAATAAATACGATAAGGAGTTGTACGTAAAAATCGCGAAACCTTCAATTCGGGTAATTCGTTAGCTATGGTTTAAAAAACCCTCAACAGTCTAACAGTTCTCTTTTGCACCGAGTAGGTATGGGGATGGGTTTTGTACCCATCAAAACCCATGGGTTTTGTAGGGTAGGGGTGCGATGATAACATCTTGGGTGAGACATATTTCGAGAAAGTGCGTCGGTGAGCAGAAATCGTCCGTTGCAACTCGAAAAGACCATATGAGTTACCTGTTGTCTTTGATGCTGGGATGGTATGGGGGGTGGTTCTAGAGTAAAGGTTAAGATTAGGCGACGGGATTTTCACGATTCAAGAGCAACAAAATAGCAACAAATTATGGTAATTGTGAAGTATTTTTCCAACACTCCGTTTATTAATTACCTACGTGGTTTTGCTAGCTTGATCCCAAGCTGGCAGCGCAATCGATTCCGGCTAAACGGGTGGAGCAACAAAATCGGGAATGCGGCAACAAAATAGCAACAAAATATCAACAAATTATGGTATTTATGAAATATTTTTCCAATAATCCGTTCATTAATTACCAACGTGGTTTTGCTAGCTTGATCTCAAACTGGCAGCGCCACCAATTCCGGCGAAACGGGTGGAGCAACAAAATCAGGAATGCGGCAAAAAATTAGCAACAAAAGACCACTGAATCCCTGATATAGTCCAAATTTTTTTTTCCGAAGTGGTCATTCTAGCTTGGGGTACGTTCTTTATTGGGTTAGGTTGATATTAACAGACAGACAAATTAATCAGAATCAACCAGACATTGTCCTAATTAATAGAATAGACCAACATGCAATCATAATAGATGTTGCTGTGCCTCTATCCAAATATATATTAAATAAAGAAAATGAAAAAGTTTCGAGATATGAGGCACTAGCGATGGAAATGATGAGTCTGTGGACAAAAATTTCTGTTTAAATTTTTTCTTTAGCAACGTGTCAGTTTCGATTAGTAACTACATTTATTATTCAATTCCCGATAACTTATGTACATACAAAATTGAATGTCGTTTTAGAAACTTGGCAGGAAAACGCAGTAAAAAAGGAAATTGAACAAAGTGCTGTTGGTAATGAGCATCTGCATCTAACTATGGACATGGCTCATGGAAGAAAAAGAGGATTTAGGAAGTATACAAACAAAGTAGTAGACTGCCCTGATTATTTATTGAAAATCTAAATTTTTTGAATTGAAAATTTTGTAATTTTTGATTGAGAATTTTGATGAGTTTTATTGTGGTAAAATCAAAATAATTTACATTGGAAATAGTTTGAATTTGGATTTATGATTTAAAAAATGGCTTATGGATTAATTGATAATTGAATTTGGATTGTGGTAAATCAAAATAATTGGATTCTGCAAGAGAGAAAACGATAAAGACAATAAAGTGGATAATAAAATAAATAAAAACAGAAGAAGATGCGTGTAAATATTAAGTAGATTAAAACTGAGAGCATTGAGCTGGGAACATATTTTAGAGTCAAGATTTATGGTGGTTGATGTGAAGATTAGTGAAGGTGGGTGAAGATTAAGGTGGCTGTCCACTAGCGGATTGATGAGGTTGGTTAACTTGGTTAATTTCGCGACTGGCATTACAATACGTTGCTGTCAAATCTTCTTAAGTATAGTAGATGCTATCGTTTTTTCCACAATATCCCCACTCCCCACCCATCTTCAACATCTCAGTTGTTATTTGGTCTTTTCCTGGTGATTTATTATTTTTCGTGGTTTTAATTATTTAAAAAAGGTGATAACACCAACATCGAAAACTATAATTGAAGAATTAAGAAGGAAGACGAGGGTGATGGATGTAATGGAACCTGTGGCGAGGCTGAAGTGGAGTTAGACCACAACAAATGGACACCAAGAATAGGCAATTGGTAGCCGAGAATGACCAAACGAAACAGAGGCACACTGCAAAAAAAGTAACTAGATGATGTGAAGAAAGTGGCAGGTTGGGAGTGGCTGAGGAAAGCGCAGAATAGAGAGGTTTGGAAATAAATGAGATAGGCCTATGTTTGGAGTGGACGAATACAGGCTAATGAAGAAGAAGAAATAAATGCTTACCGCATCAGTGCTGCTGAGAGTAGTTTAACGAACAGTTCAAAAGCAGCAGCTTCATTCAAGAAAGTAGATCAAGCGTCCAAAATTCAACAGTATAAAGTCGAGGAGGGACTGATGTATGGTCCTGGAATAGCTGATTAGCTACATTTATTTTGCAATTATTGCCAAAACATCATTAACCGAATTTTTAGTTTAATTTTTCTCAAAAGCACGTTTTTCAAACTGCCTTAAAAACTACTCGATTGATTGCTTTTTTATATTTTTTATTTTAAAATCGTCTTCTTACGGGAGGTCTACGACCTGTGTTTACCGCCAGAGCAGCTTCGATGGTGTTCCGAAGGTACTGCTGGTTCTCTGAGCGCTGTTGTTTTACATCTGATAGCTTACTAGGCTGACCACAGATGGTGCCTGTAACCCTGGTTGTTTTTGGTAATGGTAGCACTTACTCATCAACTCAGGGGAACCGACGACTTAACCCTTTAACGCGCATAATTACATGCTGAGAAATTTATCAAAAATACTTTGGAATCGAATATATAGGTCATAAAAAAAATGTTTTTTTTTAAATTTGATCTTTTTGTTATGAGTGGTAAACGACAACATCTGATAATCCTATTGTGTATAGAAATATCGATTAAACATAATTTTAGATATAAAAAGAATAAGATTTTTGCTTGAAACGAAGTGGTATTACTGTCATACCAGAGAACGTTGAAGGGTTAACTCACCCTGCGAAGAACGGAGACGATCATAAGAAAGTTAGACTCTATCCGGATTCAAACCGGGTTCCTATCGTTAGCAGTTCTCCGCGCTAACCCATACTAAAATATTTTTAGTGATTAAAATTCCGCACTTCACGTATCAGGTAAGTTTTACGTTTAGCGACACCATTGGCGATACATAATTATGGTATCGTATGATAAATGATATTTTGAAGATTTTGCTATTACCTTATCATATTAATTAGTTTATCATTAATACTGTAACAGGGAATGAATTAAATTATATGAGTTTTAAGTACTTCAATCTCGGCTATCAAGAAATATTTATGTAAGGTTACAATTTTTAAAGTAGAATACTCGTACATCCCCATAATCTGAGAATAGATAAAGCAATAAATCTCACTTGTGATTGTAATTTACTGTACTTCTTAATGTGTTAGGCTTACTCTTAAAAAGAGTAAAATTTAATTAACAAACATAAAATATCTATTTGTAGTAACGAATAGAAATCTACGAATAATTTTAACTACTTGTTTACAGCTTTCTGGAATAGGTAATTAGGTATATTTGTTTCTCCCACTAAAAGCTTTGTAATAGAACAGTAATAACCATGTAGTTTTTGAAGCCACATCCGAAACCTTTGCTTTTGTAAAAATGTATTTAAAAATAAATTGCAACTGTTTAACTTCTTCTGTATTTATATTACAATATTAGATTTGCACTTACATTAAGGGCTAAAGAGCAGGAAAATATAGAGGGCAGATTGTTCCCAGAATATAGAGTGGATTAAATTAACAGACAATGGAATTACATTTAACATTACAAATTTTTAGCCTTATTTAACTACAATTGAGTATTTTGAATATTTTGTAAATTTATTATAATATTTAGGAAATTAGGTATTAGGTTTTTTTACATTTTTTGATAATATCGCAAAATTAAATATCGCAAAAAATCAAATAATAACCCAATATTGTCAGTATTTAATCAATAGCGTTAATATAAAAAAACTACGTAATAAATAGTAGGAGATTAGAATATCTCAATTAGTAGTACCTACCTAATATTATCAAGATCAAAATGTAAGCAGTCACTGCAGTCAATTTGCAATTTATATACAACAAACATCATGATAATTTGTTATAGTTTACTCTTATTACTAACTGTTGAATTACTTTTATACCTTGTACAATATTACAGTTCACAAGAAGTAAACTACAATGAGTTTCCAAAAGACTTTCTTTTTGGAACCGCAACATCGGCATATCAGATAGAAGGAGCATGGAATATAAGCGGTAAGTGCCAGCAAATTATTATTTTCTCCTCTTAAATTAACTTCAAATATTAGGAAAAGGAGAAAATATCTGGGATCGGTATACTCACGACCACCCAGAGGAAATTTTTGACAGAAGTAACGGCGATATTGCTTCTGATTCATATCATAAAGTCGAAGAAGATGTAGCGCTCATTAAAGAGCTAGGAGCTGACTATTACAGATTTTCCGTATCCTGGTCGAGAATATTGCCTTATGGTTTGGCGCATAAAGTAAATCCAGATGGAATTCGATATTATAATAAGCTTATTAATTTGCTTCTTGAGAACAAAATAACCCCAATGATAACTATTTTTCATTGGGACACTCCACAACCGTTAGAAGACTTGGGCGGATTTACTAATAAATTGATGGTAGACTGGTTTGCTGATTACGCTCGAGTATTGTACAAACATTTTGGCGATAGAGTAAAGTGGTGGATAACCTTTAACGAACCACGTCAAACTTGTTCGGAAGGCTATGGAGGAACTAATAAAGCTCCAGCTTATAATTCATCCGGAATTGGAGATTATTTGTGTACGCACAATCTCTTAAAAGCACACGCCGAAGCATATCATATTTATGACAAAGAATTTAGACCAACCCAAGCTGGAAAACTTGGAATCACATTGGATGGATCGTTCATGTTTCCTAGAACACAAAGTAAGCAAGATATTGAAGCTGCTGAACGAACTATGCAATTTCATGTAAGTATTCTGAAATTGGAGGTTTTTAATTTTGTTACAAAAATAAAGAAATTAGTCTGCGTGGTATGCGGATCCAATCTTCCATCCAAAAGGAGACTATCCAGAAGTTATGAAAACATTTATAGCGGAACGGAGTAAAAAGGAAGGATTTAAGCAGTCTCGCTTACCCGCATTCACGGAAGCTGAAATTGAAAGAATTAAAGGAACATCCGATTTTTTTGGATTAAATCATTATACTTCTTCACTCGTTGATGATCTTCCCGAGGAGCCTTACGGCCTTCCTTCATTTGATAAAGATTGTAGAACTAGAATGGGAATTAATGAAAGTTGGCCTGAAAGTTCTGCGGATTGGCTCAGAGTAAGTTCAATATTTTCATTATCACTTTAATGCATCGTCCGCAATTTAGGTTGTTCCTGAAGGATTTAAGAGTTTACTAGTATGGATTAAAGAAAGGTATGGAGATGTAGATATTTATGTAACCGAAAATGGGTTTTCCGATTTGGGAGATTTAAACGATAAAGGAAGAATTAATTATTACCAAGTATTATTTTGCTATATAAAAATATATGTATGTACGTAGTTGACACTTTCCTGATTTTAGCTTTACTTAAAAGCGATGTTGGAAGCAATGTACGATCATAATATCAATGTAAAAGGATACACTGCGTGGAGTCTTTTGGATAATTTCGAATGGAGTAACGGATATGTGTTAGTAGATTTTATTCGTACTATTAATTAATTTTGCTAGTATCCAGTAGATTAGAACAGGGCGATAACTTGGTTAATGTTTTAGGAATCGGTTTGGTCTATATCATGTGGATTTCAATGATCCAGAAAGAAAAAGAACTCCAAAAGCGTCCGTTGAGTATATCAAATCTGTATTTAAGAATAGGAAGCTAAATTAACTTCATATTTAATTATGAAAGGTCTGCTGTCGAAATTCGTGGAATAAGCTTTAGTATTTTGTCACCCAGATATAATTAAACTAAGCGCATTAACTCAAGGATTAAAATTAATGTCAAAATCAATATGGAATTAAAAAAAATTAATCAATTTTTCTCAATGTGATATAAAATTTATAAATATTCAACAGTAAAATAGTTATCTACCTATTAAATTGTAATTTAAAAATTACCACATTTACAATTTTTTAAATTTTAAAGTTAATGCAATATAAGTGTTTAATTTATAATAATTTTTATAAGTAATTTATATAAGTTATACAGTATAAAAAAAGCACACTCTATAAAAGAACCTTCCAACTTCCTTCTAACTAAATGATATCTTTTTGACTATATTTTACACTCTGATATTAAAAGAGAGTTAGTAAATAAAGTTATAAATGAGCTATCTGTACATTGGTCGGATTTAAAAGTTCTTCATAGCAAGCCCCGCCAGAATTTTTCACAGTTCGGTTGAAAGAACTAATCTGGACATACCATTAATTAGTCAGACAGTGTCAGTTTTGTAAAATTTATGAAGATTAGAGCCCTTCATTCAGGAATTAAACTATGTCCCTGCAAGGCTATGTTTGGAATTGACCCAAGAATAGGACTAACAACAACCACATTACCATCTGTATTACTTACAAATATCCATGAAGAAGACAACTTTCATGAAATTATTGAGCTACTGAATACGATAAATATAATGTAAACAAAATTAACTTAATAAAACAATTTTAATCTAATTACGTTTGGTTTCATTTGAAATCTAGTTTTAACTAAAGTTATTTCAGTTAATACTAGAATTTACTTATAGCTATCAGTTATTTCTAGTTTTAACTGAAGTCATTTTAGTTAAAACTAATTTTAAGTTATTTTTAATATGGCCCATATCATCTTCATCGAGCGCTGAAGTCAACAATATCAAATTCAAAATGTGTTTCAAGTTATGATAGTTTGATGTCTGAAAAAACCATAAGATAATTTATTGTTAAATTTCTGATCGAAATATATTATTTTATTGAATTGAAGTCAGTTAGATTGAAAATTTGTTTTATTTAATTCTGATAACAAAGTATCACTTTATTGTAATTTCTTACGTTACACAATGTTGCATTATGATTTCTTAATAAAATGCATAAATAATAATTTGCAAATCATTGATGTTATTACATCAATATATAAAGTAAAAATGATATAATTAACCATGGAATATAATATCGTTTAAATGTCCTCCTCGGCTTCTCTATCGCCTCAGGATTCTTTTGCTGTAATTTTTCGGACATTTTTTTATATTTGCAGCGAAATCTCTCCAATATGTTAAATTATCTCGTTCTTTAGTATACTGGAATTAATACTGGCTTATTGTCATAGAGTATTCCCTTCAAATAACCCTAATGAAAGTAATCTAACGGTGTTAGATCGCAAGAGCTAAGCGGCACTTCACCAAACTGTTTCCAAAAATAATTCTACAATAATTAAACTTGGTCCTCAATAGAGCCTTTGTTTCACCGGCTGTGTGGCCAGTTATCGTTTACAGCCATATCATCTAATTCAGACTTTAAATTTTCAAAGAAGTTCAAAAAACAATTTCACCCACTTTTTCACACTTACAGCAGTAAAACTTGCATAATCGTGACTTCGTCGTTTACTAGCCTCCCATCTCTAAAATGGTTAGGTATGAGTTAAACTAGATAAAAATACTAAATAAAAACTACAATAAGAAATTGTTATAAGTTTAAGAATTTTTGAGATAGATAGAAAGCTGTATCTACATATTATGTAGCAGTATAAAAATCTCAAAATATTCTGGTTAAAACTGTTCATTGGTTTTTAATTTTTTTAACAAGAAAATATAGTGATATAATAAATATCTCGACAATGTCCATCCACCGGAAGATTTTTTTTACCGATAAAACAATCTAGTTTTAATAACAAATAAACTGTCCCATAACCATATGATTCATGTTCAATTCCTGAGACTCTTGCATGCATATAATTTATTATGTCCAAAATTAAATGTTAAAGATAAATTATCAATAATTGTCCAAGGTACTAAGACCGACGCCTATCTTAATATGTTAGATAGCAAGGGGGCATCGAAGATCAACGTATTTATACATCTATTTAATTCTAGATATATTCGTTTAACTTTGTTGTTGAACTACTCAATAAAGTTTATTGGAAATAAATTTAGCTTTTAAAAATATTATTTCTAATCCAAACAACATAATTCTATGTACAAGAAAAACTCAATCCAGCTAAAAAAAATGAATTTAATTTTTTTTTTATTTACATTTACAATGGTCTGATAAGTTATATAAAGTACGGAGATCGTTTCTATTGATAATATTGGTTAAGGATGCACTCCAACTTGCTACTTTTATATTTTCAACTCGCTATGCAGAGTTACATAATGATAATTATTGTTCAATAAGTGTACTTTTTTGAGTATAAATTATGATTATCCAGTCATTTTTCGATAGAGCGAACAGCTCGAAAGCACATAGACATTGTCAAATAATGTGTTGAGACCAAAATATTGTGTGTGTACACATATTATAATGAAGACTACAGCCGATGAGTGCAAAATTACAGAATTAAAAGTTAATAACGTGTATGCGGTACTGAGGACGCTCATTCTTTAATTATGCAAAATTTATTGAAATTAATACATTAATAGAATATACCTATAAGTAATATACTTACATATTATTGTGTAAATAGCTTTAAATATTTTATTAGTAAAAAATTGCTATTTTTTGTAATTGGAAAATTTTGTTGCTTATTTGAATTTATTAAATTACGCGCGAAGAAGTTGGTACAATGGCCGAGCGCAATAATAACAAAGGGGAGTCACGTTGAGAATTCGAGAGAAAATGGTTAAAATTTTGGAGGTTAAAAATTAAAAAATTGTAATGGAAATAAACTAAGATAAAAAGATAAAAAATAGTGAAGACATTAAAATTCATGTCAATATATATATTTTATATCTACAAACTTTTATTTTAGAAATATTTTGTTTGTTCTAATTTTTTCAATTATTTTTTGTCAACTGAACGATAACTTACATCTGCGCATTGATAAATTTGGAGGTGGGAGAAAGATAGTGAGATAGTAAATATCTGGTACTACTATTCCCTCTATTATTTCAATCGGATGCTTTTACTTTACTAATGTAAATCAACCTTAAAGGTAATAGTCCCTACACATCTACAACAAAAGAGAAAAAACAACCTTGTAAAATTGTAAGTGATATTTGTTTTTTTATTCATAATATGTAAATAGGACTAAATGTGTTTCACTTTTAAATAATTTAGGTACTTACCCTATTATCTACTTTTATTATCGAATGATAAGTTAGTTAAATTCACTTAATTTTTTTTAAATAAATTATTAGATAGTTATGGTTTGTTGATCACAAATTAATTAGTAGTTGGTGAAATGTTTATCAATTTTTTTCTCAACGGTGCGGTGCGTAAATTAGTACAACATATAATTAAGAAAAGTTCAAGTACATTGAAACTTAGGTTGAGGTTCACAATGGTAATTAAGCACCTAAACTAAAAGACAAAATAAAAATTTAATTTTGCTTAATTACGTTTATTTATATAAACATTTTTAGATTATTACAAACTTTAAAATAATGGCCATGTTAGAAATCCATCAACGATCAAAAAGATTCTGCTGTGGGATTTTTATTATTAGTGCCATATTCACCAGTTTAAGGTAAATTGCAAATATACGTATCTGCCTTAATAACTCTTTGCAATTAATTAACAGTGCTGCTTCCAATCTTTCATATACTTTTCCGGATGATTTTCTGTTTGGCATCGGAACATCAGCATACCAAATAGAAGGGGCGTGGAACCTTAACGGTAAGCTTGAGATTTTAAATAAATTTCACTACTTTCCTTTGTTCTGAATAACTTATAAGTTTTTTACTATAATATTTAGGTAAAGGAGAAAATATTTGGGATAGATTAACTCATACCAATCCTAGCATAGTTGAAGATCGCAGCAACGCCGATATAGCATGCGATTCTTACCACAAATTTTCAGAAGACGTGAAACTTATGAAAGATATGGGAATTCAACTATATCGCTTTTCTATAGCTTGGAGCAGAATACTTCCAGAAGGATTTACTCATAAAATTAACCAAGATGGTATTCGTTACTATAACGAATTAATTGATCTTTTATTACAAAATAATATTACTCCAATGGTGACCATGGTTCACTGCGATACCCCATTTGCACTTGAAGAACATGGTGGAATTTATAACAGTTTCATCGTCAATTGGCTTGAAGATTACGCTAGGATACTGTTCGATAATTTTGGAGATCGAGTCAAGCTATGGTTAACACTAAACGATATCGGGTTTCACTGTTATAGTGATTGTTTACAAAGTAATAAATTGGTTAATCAAAATTTGAGTGGAATTTTCGAATATGCTTGTGCTCGTAATCTCTTAAAAGCTCATGCAAGTATATATTATTTGTATCACAACAGATACAAAAGCACTCAAAAGGGTAAAGTACAAACAATAATATTTTTTATTTTTATTTTGAAAACATCCAATTTTAATTTTATAGGCAAAATTGGTATTGTAATAGGAAGTGACTGGTTTGAACCAGGATTTTCAAATAAAAATGATATTGTAGCGACTCAGAGAGTAATCGATTTTAAGGTTCTCCAGAATAGTACACAGATACATTACTTTTATATAAAATAGATGGGATTATTTGCAGATCCAATTTACCATCCGAAGGGTGACTTTCCAGTATCAGTTAAAACTTTTGTAGCAGAGAGAAGCAAAGCAGAAGGATTTGAAAAGTCAAGATTGGAAGATTTAACCGAAAATGAAATACAATTTATTCGAGGAACTTATGATTTTTTTGGTATGAATCATTACACGACCATGAATGTAATTGACAAGAAAGCCGATCCTATTGGAACGCCATCGGTTGATAAAGATATGCGTGCAGAATATTACTTCGACCCTTCATGGCCAACGGCCGGTTTTCAAAAAGTAAATACAATAATCAAGATTTTCTAGACCATATCTTCGTTTTCATGAAACTGATTTCGACAGGATATCTGAAAAGTCAATCAGTAGTATAAGTAGAGATCATGGCATCGCGGTGCGTAATATTTGGTGAGCTTCCAGTCAGGAAACCTCCGCTCTCTCCTCTCCATATCGCATATTTTAATATACTTACTAAATATTTTAAAACAATTCGAAAATTTCTAGTATTTTACCTAAATTAACTAGATAACTTACAGGTGGTTCCTTGGGGATTTCGAAAAGCGCTTAAATATGTTAAAGATAGATATGGAGATGTGGAAATCTATATTACGGAAAATGGATTCGGAGATGATGGCGAAATAAACGATTTCGATAGAATTCAGAATTATAAGGTATAATTTAGATATGATAGCTTTAGGTAAAATGAACTTTCGAATTTTATTTTTTAAAAGGAATATTTGCAAGCTTTACTAGAAGCAATTCATATAGACAAAGTTAATGTAAAAGCTTACACGGCATGGTCATTTATGGATAATTTTGAATGGATTTTTGGCTACACGTAAGAAAAATATTAATTTAATTTATTATTGTTTTTAATTACTATTTTTAGAATACGGTTTGGAATGCATCATGTGGATTTTAATGATACTGATAGAGCTAGAAAACCAAAACTATCAGCGCAGTTTTATAAAAAATTAATCAAAGAAAGGAAATTATTGCCTTACCAGGACTCGCTTGATTTTTGATTGATTATTGCTAATTATTTAGTTATTAAATTAAGTTAGTATATAAGGAGCAGAAGTAAAACTTTATTTTAAAAAACGAACAGTAAAAAGCAAATTTTAAATCAACAAACTTAATTTATATCATTCAGTACTACTAACTAGTAAATTAAATAAAAAATTTACTTATTGTGAAAAATTGATTTAAATGCCATCCGTTGTCAGCAGTAAAAGTTATGTTAACTAAAAAAAATTTCATTTAATTAACATTACATTTAATTTAAAAAAGATATAATTCTAATAAATATTATATTTGAAGTCTGTTCATGTTAGTTTTAAATATAATGACTTTTAAATTCTATATTATAGTGTGTCGGAAGATGTCCATTTGAGGTCGAAACGCGTAACATAATAAAACCTAATACGAGTCGATTGTAAACATTATATTTATTATAATAACTTTTCTTGCCGGCACTAAACAAAAAATTAATTTAAAAAAGTTAAACTTTAAATTAAAAAAGCAAATTTTGTTGTGGTATTTTAAATAAACGTTAAATTAATTAATTACTTATTTTTCATTATCCTAGAATTTCAGGTGATGCTATTAGACTACTCAATTCCTTGTAATCGGATTTATTTACTATTTACTAATTCTTATCTAATTATTATATGATAATAATAATCTTCTACATGCACAAATATCCATATTAGCAAAATAATGTAGGTACTTTTTGGACCTGTATTTTTGATCAACTGCAAAAGAATTTATCTTTTAATTTTTTTACATGGAAGCTGCGACCAGATACAACATGTATCTGTATGTACATATGCGCTAAAAAAATATATCAACTAATAAAAGATAAAATTATTTCCCTTTACAAGATTTTTCATTGAAGATTTGGCAATTCGATTAATTATATTATTTTTACACAGGCTTTCTTAATAAGTAGCGGATAATTTAATATAATTTTATTATTGTTATCTTTCAATTATTTTACCTCAATTATTAGATAGGTGTGCCAACATCTGTGTGAAATCGACACATATTCGATTACACAACTGTTTTGACATCCTGAAAGTAGCTGAAAGGGGTGACACCCTTAACAACTTGGAAGTGGTAGAAATACACAAAACCAAGATGCGCTACCCTAATAAGATTCCAAATATTCCAAAGATTCCAAAATAAGACGAACTTGCACAATTATCACACCTAAATATTTCCTGCGATTATACCTTGCTCAGGTGGTTAATTTGTTGTCGACGTGATGTCGTCCAAATTGTAGCTTTTATGCAACTGAAGATGGGGTTTCATATAGAACCCCGAAACCAGTTTTGCCAATTTGAAAAAAAAGTTTATTGGAGAAAGGACTTTGAATAACCCCTCTATATTATCAGAATCATTAATTTATTTTTATTTTTTAATTTATTTAACTCATATACCGTTGGTCAATGTCAATAAAAAAACCTTTAAAATATCTTGTTAATATTATATTTGGTAATTTACTACTTAATCTTTTATATTATGTATATATGATGTACTATTAATTAGAGTGACACTCCAATTTAAATTAGTAAATATTATTGCGGTAGTCAAGTGACATCCTTTTGATAAAACAGCAAGTCATCTGAGTTGTGACATCTCACTATTTCGATCTTGTCCTTGGCTATAAAAACTAAAAGAACCATACATGTAATCTATTATTTAAGTGTGCGATAACAAACTAAGTCGGTTATAAAACTTCAGTCAATTAAAAAAAATTTAGTAGAAGTAATAATGGCCTGCACTATGGATCGCTGGATTGGCAAAGCTGCTATTGTTACAGGTGGTAGCCAGGGCATTGGATACGCCATAGTGGAACATTTAATAAATGCAGGTGTTAATGTAAATTTAAAATACACGGTAATAAATAGAAGTACATTAAAGTTAAATTTATAGGTTGTTGCTGTAGCTCGTGGAAAGGAAAAACTTGATGAAGTGTCCAAAAAATTAAAAGGACGAAAAGGACAAATTTTTACTTATACCGCTGATATGGCTAAAGAAGATGATATATTAGGTCTCTTCAAGTGGGTAAAAGAAAATATGGGACCAGTTCACATTCTTATCAACAATGCAGCTGTTTATCCACAAACGAATCTTACTGAAGGAGATACAAAAATATGGAAATCTATTATTGACTTGCAAATATTGGGTTTGTGCATTGCAACACGAGAAGCAGTTCAGGATATGAGGGCCAATAAAGTGGACGGTCACATAATTCATATGAATGCCATTGATGGTCATAAAGTTATAAATATGCCCAACATTAGTGTTATTTCAGCTTCAAAATTTGCAGTTACAGCTTTAACTGAAACTCTTAGAAATGAATTGAATCTTTTTAAAGATAAAATTAAAATCAGCGTAAGGATTTTCTGAATAATATTGTTCATAAATGTATTTTATGACTATTTCATTCATTTTAGAGTATTAGTCCAGGTATAGTTAATACTGAAGGTGTCCGAATTGCGCTTGCAGAAATATCAAAAGCATTGCCACCTGAATCGGCTAAAGAATTTGAAAATTGTCCTATGTTGGAACCTCAAGATATGGCAAGTGCGGTTCTTTATATTTTATCAACTCCACCTCATGTACAGGTAAAACAAACTTTCAATAGTTGTCTAACTTCTCAATTGTTTTTTTAATTTTTAGATACATGAGTTAATCATCAAGCCCGTTGGAGAACATGTTTGAAATAAACTTAGCGATGACTTCAAATAATTCTGTAGTTTTTACAATAATATAATAATGAACCAAATTTTGAAGTTTTTATAAAGCTTAAGGCAGTATACATAATTTTGAAACATAAATATATGCTGTCACGGACTACTTCGTATAATATTTTTTATTTGAATGTGCCAACAGTTCTTGGTGACTGAAATATTGCTTACATTTAAATCATTTGTTACAACTTCGGTGCAAATAACCGACCCCTTCCCAACATGTTTAGCTTTAATCCTCAAAAAATCTGAATTCCCCACTGAGCTTACTGGAATGATTAAAGGAAAGTCACTCAAACACATATTCTACAGTTCGAATAAATAAACCGCATGATTTATGATATATTTATGTTTTATTAGAATTAACTAACAATATTATCCATTTACATTAAAAAATATATTTTAAATAATTTAGTGATAGCTATTCTTCTCCTACGGGTTTGATGATCAGTTCGTGTATCTATAAAAAAAAATTTTGTTAAATGATTGTAATTATAAAATTTATCAAGCGCAATTTTATTCGCTCAACAACAAAAAAGTAAAACCATATAACAAACCTGCACATGGGGTGGTGTTGATAAAATATAAATAATTGCATTCGCTACATCTTCTGGTTTAAGCATGGGGGCTGCTGACAATCCATCGATTGCTTCGGGTGGTAAAGTTCGTTTCATTTCCTCGATAATGTCCTTACAACCTTCCGTGTCCACAAAGCCTGGGCTAATGCTCTGCAACAAATTTTACTGTAAAATTTAAACTTACCCTTTAAAACTATAGCGGGTATACTCACGGAGATTTTAATTTTATCTTTAAATAAGTTTAGTTCGTTTCTTAAAGTCTCTGTCAAAGCTGTGACTCCAAATTTTGACGCTGCCACAACATTCATGTTAGGAAAGTTTCCAACTCTGTGTCCATCGATAGCGTTCATGTGAATTATGTGACCGTCAACTTTGTTGGCTCTCATATCTTGCACCGCTTCCCGCGTTGCAACACATAATCCAATAATTTGAATATCAAAAGTTTTCCGCCATATGTTTGTGTCGCCTGCAGTAAGATTTGTTATCTCGAAAAATCCTGCATTATTGACCAAAATATGAACTGGCCCTAAATTTTCCTTCGTCCATTTGAATAGACCCAAAATATCGTCCTCCTTTGCTATGTCAGCTATGTATGTGTGAATTTTTCCTTTTCTTCCTTGAAGCCTTTTGGATACCTCATCGAGCTTTGCTTTTCCACGAGCTACAGCGACAACCTGAAAAGTGATTTATGTATTTGCTTACCTTATTTAATTGTATATTTTTAAATTTTACTGTAACACCGGCATCCACTAATTTTTCTACCACAGCAAATCCGATACCTTTGCTACCCCCCGTAACAATAGCAACTTTGCCTATCCAACGATCCATAGAGCAAGACATGATTGATTCATATATTATGTTACAAAGCGTTTGATAAAAAATCAAGTGCGAGCGTTTCTATTTATATAATATTAGAACATGATTTTGCATTTACGATGAGATAAAACGAAACAAGTATGTCTTTGTTTTTATATGCTATTATCAAAGTTAGTGAAATTTACATGCAAAATTAATATCTCTTTAGTTTTAAGTTTTGAATAATTTTAATACATTACATATTATTGAAAAACTATAAAGAATTTATATTACAGGCGTTCAATTGACCATCATCAGCAACTACTATCATAGACAAAAGAAATTTTTGATTTTGAAAACTTATATGTATATTATGTAATATGTAGGTACATAATATATTCCGCTAATATTTGTAAAAAATAATATATAGTAATTTAAGTGGGTATAAAAGATCATCTAGGCGCTGTTTACATTCTTGCAAACATTACCAAATACAATGGTGTCCCCGGATACAGTTTATATAACTTACATAGGTGGTGATAGAAAAAAGATGATAAAAAAGCACTAATCCATTTTTATCGAAAAATCAGTATTTTCTGTGCTATGGCCACGTGGAAATTAAAAAAGGTGGTAATTGAAAAAAATGCTTTAAAGAAGCCCAACTCTCTAGGGCTTGAATTTAGAAATAAAAATTAGTTAGAAATGTTTCTTAGAAAAGTGTCCTCTATCACCACCTAAGTTAAGTAAAGTGTATCCGGGAACACCCTGTATAAATCCTAAAACCGAAAGAAATACTAATATGGAAGACGCTTCTCGATCATGAAATTGTAATTTCCTTTAATAATAATTATCTTTAATTGTTTTTGTTTATAGCACTGTAATAATATTCAGATGTTATTTTGATTGATATTCTCAATTTATAATTTTATGGCGTCTTTAAGACTTTCTGTTTAATATTATATGTGCATTTAAAAATAATTATAAATAAATAAATAAAATGACCATTAAAGAATAATATGGCGATATTAAAATTCAACATCCTATAATTAATAACAAAATTTCCAAGTAGTTGTGCATAACATCCTTCAATTCTTGCCTTAATTTTTTATATAGGTATAACTAAATAACAAAATATATAGAATCACCTTCTTGTATAATTCTATTTGTTTACAGTTTAAAATATCTTAAATTTTGTCGTTACACATACTAAAACGACATATTTTTGAATTAAATACGTGAAGGTAAATATTATGAAATTGAAGATTATTCGTAGATATATTATAATTTAAGAAATTCGTTAATGATACATTTCTTTAACATGTATTTCAGACAAAATTTCAAAAAATATAGAATTCAAACCAATTAATTTGAATCGTAAGATTCAACTGCTGAAACATCTAATAACCCATATGGGATATTGGTTGTTTTCTAAAGCTTGAAAAAATGTTTATCCTATTTGGATTACTGCAATTACTTTTTTTTATTTATTCATTGACGGCGATGGTAAATTTTTTTACATAAAATGATAACTTGCTTCAAAAGAAATTTTGCAAGGTGCACAAAAAAGGCTAGTTATTTCTCAGATTATAAAATTTAGGTTTTCACATAAATTGTAATTAAAGTAATTAATTACAAAATTAATGTGAGAAACAACGTTATACGACAAGCCTTGTAACAACTTCAGATATTAGTACTATTTGATAAAATTATAGATGTATACTAACTAAGGTTGGTACTAATAGATACCCAAAAATTAATAAAATCGCATTTGTAGTTTTTCCATAATTAATTTTAAAACTTTCTAGTGTTTTAAGCTTGCTCACACTATAGGGTTCCCCCTTAAGTACCTCAAATATATTATGTATTAATATTTATTAGCAATGCAAGTAGATAGTATCTGAAAAAGTGTAATGTATAAAATATGAGGTGATGCATTCCATTGAATAATTATTACAAAACTTTTAGTATTATATTGTAATTTGTGCATGCATAGTTAAAGAAGTGTTTATTTTTATTGTTATCTAACACCAAATATGAAAACTTATTTGGGTCTAAATCTCATACTACTAATTTCCAGGTAGTATACACAGAGATGAGTATATTAGGTTACTGTTATTTTTTGTATTTTATGTAGTAAATATGTAGTTAAGAGCTTAATAACCATCAAAATCCCTGACGATATTCTTCTGGGAGCTGCGACATCTTCTTATCAAATTGAAGGAGCCTGGAATGAAGATGGTAAACCTTAGGATAATTTTATTATTTATAGTTATCTAAAACTTGTAGGAAAATCTGAAAATATATGGGATAGATTTGTACACTTAAATTCAAGTAAAATTGATGATGGTTCAACTGGTGATATGACTACCAATTCATACCACAACGTAAACGAAGATATAGAAATAATCAGAAAGTTAGGCCTGCAGATTTATCGATTTTCAATTTCCTGGACACGAGTATTACCTACTGGCTTTCCAAACAAAATAAACCAACATGGAATAAAATATTACAACGCTATAATCGATGGTTTAATTGAAAACAATATAATACCGATGGTTACTATTTTTCACTGGGATCTTCCACAGTCCTTACAAGATTTAGGTGGTTTTTTAAATCGTAATATTGTGGAATGGTTAAATGATTATTCCATGGTTCTATTTAGTCACTTTGGCGATAGAGTAAAATATTGGATTACATTGAACGAACCCTTAGTACTGTGCCAGTTTTGGTTACGGATTGGGTGTTGTTGCTCCTGGTCTAAATTATTCCGGAATCGCAGATTATATTTGTGGGCATAATTTACTCTTAGCTCACGCGAAGATTTTTCACACATATAGTACAATTTTTAAGCCAACACAAAAAGGTACAAAAGTGTTGTTGACAAAATTATTATTTTAATTTAACAAAACTTTTAGGGCAGATTGGTATTGTAATTAACTTTGATTGGTTTGAGCCATCAACAAACTCAATTCAAGATATAGAAGCTGCAGAACGTAAACGACAATTTGAAGTACGATATTTACAAAAGATTAACTAAAATTATTAAAACTTATTGTTTTAGTTTGGAATATATTCGAATCCAATATTTAACAAAGTTGGAGATTATCCTGAAGTTGTAAAAAAGTTTGTTCAACAAAGAAGTGCAAGAGAAGGATACTCGACATCACGATTACCCGAATTCACCAATGCTGAAATCGCATTCGTTAAGGGAACGTCTAATTTTTTAGCAATAAACCATTACTCTACATATTTAGTAAAAGATAAAAAACCAGATCCTATAGGAACGCCATCCCTTAATAAAGATTGCAGGGTAGATGTTCATCAAGATTCAAATTGGCTTACAGGATCACTCAGTACTTTTAGAGTAAAACTTATTGTTTGTTCGTGACAGTTTCGAGAAATTTTTTTATTATTTTAGTCAGTGCCTTGGGGGTTTAGAAATATTTTAGTTTATATTAAAGAGAATTACAACAACCCAGATATTTATATCACCGAAAATGGTTTTCCAGATGCTGAAGTAATTGAAGACGTTAATAGAATTAAATATCATAAAGTATGATTTGACTTTGACTTTGATCAAATATCAGATATATTATAATATGTACGATAAATTTCCAGGAGTACATTGAACAAATGATAGCTGCAGTACAAAATGATGAAGTATGTGTTAAAGGATACATAGTTTGGTCTTTACTAGATAATTTTGAATGGTCGTCTGGCTACAAGTAAGTTTATATATCTGTTTTTAATTATATACATCTTTTATTTCGGAAATTGTTGTTTTAGCGCAAAATTTGGACTTTATTATGTTAACTTTTCTGATCCAAATAGAGAAAGAATTCCGAAAGCATCGGCAAAATTTTATAAATCATTAATCGAAGATCGAATATTAAATGTTGACTGATATTTTTGAATCACAAATTTTACAACATTAAAATAATATTTATATTATATAATATGGTCGTGTAGATTAGGTATTTTACATACCTTTTAAAATTAACATTCAAATATATTCTTTTATGATTATTGAACTTTCAAACTTTTATGTACTAAAATTTTCGATATTACTTTAGAAGACCATGAGGTACAAAATTGCAAATTAGTTGAATTACGCATAGGTTGTAGTCAAAATGTTACGAAAACCTAAAACATTGGCTTCTACAAAGTTCTCAACTTACGCTCACGAAAACGGTGTTAAATTAAATTATAATTTACTCAATAAAGATCAATTCTTATTCAGAACCAAGACATCGTAGCGGTCTATATCCCACATGACTACCCTACATTAAAACTTCTTTTGCCAAGAATGGGTAATAAAACTTGCGGCTTTTTTGTATGATAAAAGAAGCGAAAAGTTTAAATCGCGCGTAACGTAAAAGTATTGTTACGGAAAAAATACAAGCTGCCAACCGTAATTTATTGACTAAATCAATCAGAAATGCATTTAGCTACGTACATTTGATAATTTCAGAGTCAACGAATTAACCAAGCGTTGAATTATTTTATATTAGTAACATCTACTGTATGACGATACTAATAAGTATTTAAAACAAGGAAATATGAAATATCTCGGTAATAAATTAGAAAAATGCATAGAAATTGGCATCACGGAATATGAGTTTACACCACCACGAAATTTATAATCATACCAGAAGAAAACATTTCCTTAGGTGGTAACTGGTCGGTAATTTAGAAAAACCTAACACTGCATTAGATTATAATGTACATATCACTTACGTATATCAAGCATAGTATACAGAGCATCAACATTGGCGGTGCCATAGTAGCTATTAACTGAATTACTCTTAATTGTCCAAATTTAAAATTGGCTTCGAAGTAAAATGTAAGACTGACTTAAAACTTTGAAAGCTCGCGTAGGAGCCTCAAGGTAGATAACATTCTGTGGGCATAATTGCATTTTTCGTTTTCTGCTAATTTGATCGTTTACTCACTGTCAATGCAGAGTACTGTTACATTGCAAATAAAGAGAAAACGAGTTGTTCATCAATTTTGTTTTAATTCGGTATAAAATCTAACATTTAACTTAATTACATATTAAAAGCGCATTAACATAGGGCAATATACGCTACAATTCTCATTTGCATCAGAGACCTACGTAACACTTAAATATCGACATAACTTTATAATAACCACTTGTTGGGTATTTAGCTGCTATAATTATAGGTTAAAGTTGTTATTATCTCGCTAGATTTACGTAACATGCTTAATATAATAAAAATTATATTATTTTTTACATAAATTGCAAGTATCTACCTGTTAAGATTTAATTTTAATTCCAACTTTTGATTTATAGGTTCCCTTTAAGATAAACTCAATTTAATTTATTAATGCTTTTACTTACACCAACGGTGTATGCCATTAACTCATCTAATAGTTCTTATTTTACATATCACGTTTATTAACATTCACAATATACAATTTGGACAGAAATTAAAGTTATTATATTATATTGGATTTATGCCACGTTTATGTTGGACTTGACACCAATTAGCGGAGGAAATTGAGCTTTTTTGTTATTCCGTTGAAATTAATTAAAATAGTTTGTAATGAAATTAATACTATAATTATTGAAATTAAATACAAGTAATTCATTTAAAATATATTTAAATTTTCAGAAAAACTAAAGTTGCAATATACAAGTTAATCTACATACATTTGTAGTATATTATATCGAATAATATAGTATGTATTTTCCAAGTTAGTATTTCTTGAGTGAATATTGTAGGTATACAGTATGGTATAATATTGAATTGATTGATACCCGCATATATAGCTTTGAAGTCTCGGAGTTAATTAAGCCCTTTCGTAGAGTAGGCAGATAAACGGATGGACAGATGGACAACATTTTATTTAAATAGAATATTGAATTTTAATTGTAATTATGTAATAATAAAACAATTCTTCCTTTACGGCTCATTTTTATGTTAAATTTTGTTTTAACAATTGAAATTCAACACTGATGATGGCTCTTGCGTCAGTTGAAACCGGTCTAGACAGAAAATTTAAAATAACAACCTATGAGAAAAAATCATCGCATAGTAACTATTAATTTTTAACCTATTCAACAATATTTTGCAATTAGTTTAGTTAATTGTAGAGCACTTCTAAAAAGATTCAATTTTAAATTATCTATAATCATTTAAGTTAAAAAGTGTGCGACGATACATTTTATGATAATCTGAAAGGTATTTCTAAAACTTCTACACCATAAAAAAGTTTGACTACATTAAATAATAATTCTATACTTCCTCTAATTTAAATTAGTACCTACTCTTCATCCTAAAAGTTTTGACCACGCCGTCCAGTGTCAATACATCGTATTTCAAATAAATATGAAATAAAAGGCCGTCTTTATGTAACCCGTTTTATATTTTCGAAGAAAAACTAGTTTTCGAGAAAAGTACAACTGCTACATATAGAGGTCAGACAAGAATTCGAGATCAAAAGTTAAATTAGTATGTTGGATCTTCACGTACGTTTGTATTTATAATTTATTCTTTCTCTTTCATGAGAATTTGTTGTATATTCTACATGAAAGAACGCCAAAGTTTAATTATGAATAAGCATTTGCCTCATTTATCTTTTAAGTTTATCATCGGGATTAAGGTTGAAGCTGTTGATTCTGGAATAATTATAGTTTGATGTTTATCTTTATATTGGCTCTGACAAGAATATATCGATACTTCAGGGTTTTCAATTTACTAGCAATTGAAAGTTGTTATGATTTGGATAATAAATATGATCCCAAATAGAAAACTCTTCGATCGCAATTTTTCAATCACAAATGAATAATCAAAATGGATGAGATTAGTCATTACAGTTTTAATTAAATATATCGTAAGATATGGTTTAACGACAAATGCAATTAAGATTGATATCTGCAAATTGTAACACAATGCGAATACATAAATAAGAAATTCTAAGCGTTATCAAGATCTTTTCCACATCATTTATATTTTAATTTCTTTTTAATTCTTTCGTTACATGAAACTGCAAGATGAAGGTGGCATCCATATAAATAAGGGAACTACATAATCTTTGAAACTTAATATTCATTCGGTGGTAAAATGCGTTGAAAGTACAACTTACTACTAATGAGTTGAATGACAAGTGGTAAATGTATTCCAATGTAAAATTTTACTTTTTTACTTCTCTTCCATACAAGATGCTAATGTAGGAAAAAGCCGTACTTCTGTCATTCCTGTGTACAATTCATAAGATTGCTCTTAACTTTATGAACTATCGATTAACAACTTTTGGAAGACTGTGGCAGTTTAGTTCAAAATTTAATGATTTAATTCTCTTTATCGAAAAGGAAGCACCTGACTTAATTTTACGATAACTATTATAATGATTAATTATAATTTATATTAATGTCATGTTACAATGACAATTTAAATGCGTCTATATGAATGCGATAAGATGTGAAAGCCACTGAGGTGGTCAATTATGTCTACGTTAATTATAAATTAACCAAGTTTTTAACAAAAACTGGATTAAAACGGCACATTTACTCGTGTGAGGTCTAATTTTTTTCAATTTTTAATTTACTTTAAACTGTTCTTCTTTGTGTCTATGTCAGTGGCGAATCCAAACTAAACATATGTAGAGCCCCTAGACGGAGAATATTTTCGCCCCCCAGTTATGTAGTATGAAGTTTGCGTTTGCATATAGAAGAAATGGAAGAGTGGATTGCGTACTTTGCGTTATGTTAAATTAAATGGCATCATGGCCCTTGTGACACCAAAATTTATCAATTTTAATTTCCAATATAATTATGTTAATTATATAAAACGACGTTCTATTTTCCCATTAGTACTGGCACTGGCTACTAGTACAACACAAGAATCGTTGCTGAAATTTTAAACGTGGTGTATTATTTATTGAATATTATGGTTCAACTGATATAGGACTCAGTTTTCGAATTTATTGTTAACTACTTCGCATAATATAAAAGCAGTAAAGTATGCACAGGTATTTTACCGGGTTATGGGAACATATAGCAAACAAGTTCTCTTCGTTGTTGCCTTTAATAATTCGATGTTGAAACCACAAAATAAAATTGCAGTTGCGTGATCTCCTAAATTATATACCACAAATGCATATTGCACTAAATTGGCAGAAAAAATGAAAAACACGTAAGATAAAAATAAAAAAAAAACAAATTGTTAAAACTTTTACCATTATAATTTGTGTGAAAACTAAATTGTTTCCAGGTAAGTTAATTATTTACCAAAATAATCTTATAATCTTAAATGTTTCATCATATTTATAAATAGACGACCATATGCTTCATTCAGCATTTTAGAAAATTTGATTCCACTAACATTTAAGCTTTCGAAAATCAGTTTTTCTGCTAAAAGCTGGTTTTTTCACAATTTTTCACTACCTAATGTTCCTTATAAGCCGCACCAAAGATCTATGAAAAAAAGCCGATATTTAATATTTAATCGGCCGTTAAATTTCCTATAGCTTACTTAAAAACACACCTTCCAGTAAATCTCATTCATTCTTACCATATTTATTATTTCGATATAGTAGAATGTAAATGCTCGGCATTCTGCTTTATCGTATAAAAAATTATAATCCTAATACATGCTTCTTCTATCTATCTAGTTTATTTTGCATTCCCAAGTAGGTAATAGCGAATACTCTAATTAAAGAATCCATTATATACGTATAATGGTAAACCTGCTATTTCTTAAAATAAATCACATACACATGCAAATGGTCGTTGCTGTTTTAGTTGAAATTACCATAAACGCTGTTGCACATTCGTGTTTTAAGATGAAATAGCTTTAGCACGAAGCAAATTAACGTAATATAAAGGGTGTATAACATAATTACAAGTAACCTACATAATATTTAACATTTTTATCTTAATAAATTGAGATAATGAAGTAATTTTTCATGAAAATGAAAGTGAAAGCTCAAATAGCTTAAAAGTAACTTGGTCCACCGATAATCCGAACACTGTGTCGCCTTTCCAAATTTAACTTACTAGTAAAATTTATTAACATAGACACAAAGCTAAGGAATTTTAATTAGCCAATTAATGAGTTGAACTAACACCACTTTGATCCTGGCTTGCGTTAAACCGACTTGAAACAACAACTACTATTCCGCATTTGCTTTACATAATAAAACTTACGTAGGCTATTTTGTGCTCAACAACTGCAATATTGTAATAATACACAATTTACTCTAATGTTGCTATTAACATGTAACAAAACGTCAGACTAATTAAAAACGTTTTTTTTCATATTAAAAACGCACGTACAATCGAAATAGAAATAAATAGACTAATTGAAGTTCTACTTCTAATTTATTTTTTGCATATCTCAACTTTTTATGTGTTCATGGGATGTTGAATTTGAAAGAATGTTAATCGAAATAAATAATTTAATCCCACGCATGTCAATCAATATTATAAGTTACTAATCAATGAGTTCGATATTTAATTTAAGATAAGTAGCGTTTATCAATTTAAAAATTTAATTATAGCAATAAAATTTATCAGATGCAGATTCTGAATTCTTCGGGTTGAATTTTAAAACATCAATAGCATAAATCAGAATTTTGTAAACAAATAATCTAAACAAGATCAGATAGAATGGTCGAACAATATACCAAGTACATAAGTAAATATACTAACAATGGCTTGCAGAAGTTAGCTAAGTTAGTGAAGTACTACTAAAGATTAGCTTTTAGATGCTATCGAATTAGGTATTAACTATAGTGTCGTAATCCTACTTTAAATTCTATTAAGCGTAATCATCCAACTTGACTCTTCAAAATGAAGGGTTGAAACAAAAGTGAAGGGCTAAATTATCCTGCACGTTAAGGACTATATATATGTGCTAAACTAATCTGGTGATGTTATATCACGTAAAATGTTATATTAAGTTAGCGTAGGTGTGTTAGAGAGGTTACAAGCAGGTATATTCGGGGTGCTAACGAAAGCTCGCTCCCCAAGGAGCTTTTTATTAGTTTAAATATTGAATTTTGAAATTTTGCTAACGAAGCACAAAGATTCCCTAATGAAATAGTCAATCTCTGCACTGGTTGGTATATAAAAATTTATAAATATATTTATATTATCAAAACAGTCTAAATGTTAAAAATTTAAAATATGGAAAAACCCGATACTTAAATAAATCGATTTTTGAGACAACAAAACCGGTAGTAAAGTTAACTACTTAATGTCTCCTTTTAATTTGTATCCCACGATTAATAAATATATAGTGCAATAAACGAATGTAACACGCAAATAGTGACAGCTGTGTAGATAATATTTGTAATAAGTCATTTTAAAATGCATGAGAAGTGTTATAGTTATTAGATATTGCCAAATCTGCAATATCGTTACTTCGAAGTTACCAGTAAGTTATTTATTATTAAGTTGGTAATTCATAACATTAATAAATTCAGGTAGTACTATAATTTTAATATCGTAATATGTAAGTACCTCTGTGTAAAGATAGTTTTAGCTGGAAGTTGATGGGATTTCATCACTTTATGGCTGTTCGAACACATTAAATAAACTATTATTGAAATCGGACTCTTCAGCGAGTTCTAGTGAATTATAATAAATTGTGATTCGATACTTTTGCACTAACATAATATCAGTACTAATATTATTCTTATTTAGAAGATAAACTACCAAATATTTAGTATTATACTATTAAAAGATTATCAAAATTGAAAATTAATAATTAATAAAAATCTAAACTTTACGATGAGGCTAAATATAGGTACAATTTCATTTTTGAAGTTTGCGTTCAAGTAATTACTAAAAGAAGTAGTATAAGTGCTCGTTTATACAATGCAGAGTAACAGGAAGTAGCACCGAATAAATTCATAATCCTGTCCTTAATTACTTACTAATTAGTTAGCAATTAATTTTCTAATTATTTTCTAAACAGATTAGGGTTGTTTTCTAAACAGATTATGTTCGATAAAATCAACTCTTGTGTAACTAGTTTCTTAATATACTATTTAAAAATACAATTTTTTTAGATAAAAGCAGTCAAGGTCTGATGTTTAAAGGAAACATGATAATATATTGCTATAATTAACTCTATAAATTAGGGTTTTACTTAAATTTATCTTCTTCCTCTGGATTTAGGATCTACCAATAGTACCGAATTGAAAATACTCCTGGTTCTGTGAGCACTTGAATAACATAATTCTAATAGGGTGCCAACCATACCAGTTGCGTTGCCCTGTCACCAGTATCAAATTTTCAATTTTTTTAAATAATAAATATAGTTAAATAAAACGTAGATACTGTTTTATTTTTATATTATTTATTTTTATAAAAAGAATGGTTTTATATCAAAAGTCTGTTTCACTAATAAAACCCTGATCATTAAAGCATCTGGTTAACCAGATCGATCGTTAAATTTTGTTATTTTTATCTACAATTTTTAATTATTTCTTATTAATCAATTTTATTTTCTCTTTTTTGCCTTACTAGTATGAATAATTTAAGTTCATTTACATTAATTAAATCGCTGTTTTATTTCGCATTTATATTTTCTACTTCTTTAAATTTTTCCCATCATATGGTTTCTTATATCTGGTTCCTTGTAACTGCATAATATCGTCTTTTTAACTGAAATATTAACACCGGCATCACAATTTATATAATATAATTCTTCCATTTTACACAATAAAACACATATACATAACTGCACTTCTCTAAAAATACAATTTTTATACAAAAAAACCGCAAAAAAAACGTACAATAAAATATATCCGGCCGCTTATACGAGCCCAAACCCCCCAACCAATCATTAAAAATTTATTTCTGAAAATATATAATTTCAAAAATTGAAAATTAAAAAAAATATATATAAATTCTAAAAATTAACAGTGCGTGACGTCATAAACCCCTCCCCCACGGCTGTAAGTCATCACGCAGGTCCGAACCCCCCTTCTCCCTCTGCGTAACGTAATTTATGAACGACCTCTAAGCGGTATGAAACCACCTGAAACAATGAATTAAAATATTTAAACGCACAAAAAATATTTTTCAAATTAGTAGATACTAATAATAATTATATATTTAAAATTTAATAATGATTTAATATTCTGTTTGTAAATAATGGCGCCCCGTCGCCTTCCCCGTATTATCCGCCACTGGAAATTGAAATAATTCACTAAAGAAATTGTATAATACTTCTACAATACACAATCTTAATACACAATAATATACTATTTCAGCTGTAGTTATCTCTGGTATATACAATGTATATAGGTTCTAAAAGGTATTTAAATTTTTTATCTGTAGTTTTAAATAGAGCTTTCCACTAAACCAAGTCAAAAAATTAATAGGATACTGCTAAGAAATAATGCAAAAGATGATAAAATGTAAAAGTATGCTTATAATATTTCTGTGATAGATTTAAATTAAGAAAATGTACAATATTTTGAGTTGTATAAAACGAAACAAAAATAGAATATAATAATAAGCTTTAAGCTGTAACATTCGAAAACCTTTGTAATATTACTAAATTAATCATACCTACATTAAGAAAAAAGTGATAAAATCCCAGCATGAAATTGAAAAATGACTATGCGTGTCAAACAGGTGGAAAAATACTATATGAAGGTTTTTAGTGACGATTATATCTTTATTTTTGCAACCAACTTTTCTTGCTGAAATGTTAGTACCCTCTAATAAACTCAGTACTGGAGAATGAAATATAAGTGTAATATTTTGAAATGTGTCGTGCAAGAATTATATCATCCCATCATAATACATAAAACATAACATAAATATACGAATATAATAATATTATGTATCATGATTGTACGTCGGCCGTTCCGTACTGTAGTATTATAGTATTTGATCATTACCCCACTATTATACGCACTAAGTGAAAATACCTATATTAAATCATTACTTATTAATGTAGAAATTTCATAATTTATTACAAAAATTATGAAAAGCAAAATATCAGTATATAATGTAATTTTTTAATGTTTGTTTTGTTTTGTATTTTGTACCTAATTATATTTACAACACGGAAATTTCCGATTATCCGATTATATTAAATAATTATGAAATATATAATCAGAAACACCTATATTAATAATAATATATTAACGAATAAAAATTCTGATAAAGAATAATATCCCCCTTCGAATTTGAATCAGTAATAAGTTATGAAATAAAGTTGAAAAGGGATCGAGGGAAAGTTTAAAAAAGTCCTTTATATTTAACAAATCACAAGAGACCAATAATTTCTGAAATAGGTTTTAGGGTGACGTATAGTCAGGATAAGTTACAGAATAAAAATTTTGTAAGATTATCTAACTATATTAAATTTGAGCTCTATACAATAATTACCATATTAAATAATTTTTAATATGGCATAATGTTTATCTCCATTTCCATTACTCTTAATAATATTATTATTATAATTTAAGCACTGTGATGCTTTTATTACCAATGACTTGTTCAGAGATATTGAATGATAAATATTCAATAAATTTCACCAAATCTAATTAAATCTTGTTTTAGTACAAGTAAAATTACGCACAAGTTCTGTTCATACAGTTAAGATTTTGATTAGATTAACACTATTAAACCTGTCGCTATTTTCTTATTTCCATACCGCTTAATTACACCTAACACCTATTCCACTTGCACCAACATCTACAACAGCATGGATATACAAACGGTAACATCCTGGGAAACGTATTATATGATGAGATTTCAAGTGATATTATTTCTTGATGTAAATATATTTAGGGTGAACAATTATTTAGAAATGCGGCAAGGCCAGAATTTAATAATTCAGTTAAACGTAAACGTTTATTTTTGAAAAAATATACTATTGAAATAAATGTGGTTGCACACTACTATAGACACAAATCTAAATAAAAAAACTAAAGCTTCCTTTAGTGACTATTTTGTAAAAGATAAACTATGTACCTACCATCATAAAATGAAACAATAGAAAAGAAATGCAAATAGAAAATATCTAGAATCTGTTCGTGACCACATAAATATGGATTTCCCTTTGATATTTCAATTAATTTAAAAAATGCAGCCATATACCATTCGATTCGAACATCCAGCATCGTAACATTTTATTATTTTTCGTTCAAAATCCAATTAAATCGATTAATGTAGAGTTTCGGCTCTTTTCTTAAATAGGAAATCGATTTTTACCAAACGAAGAATAAAACAAAGTGAAAGAGCATTTATACAAAACTTGTCGCTTGAATGATTTTCTTTTCAAAAAGTCAATCCGTGTTCAGTAATACAAAAGCGGTCATAAAATGTAACATGATTTTAAAAGATAAGCAAACTGTATTACATTGTTATACTTCTAACAGCCATTTCAACACGAATGATCATGTAATTAAGATTAAAACTATATAATTCAGTTTTCATGTAAAGCACTTCAAATAATAATACCTTTAAAAATTGCCAGTTTACGTTTAACATTTTTTTTAAACTGGGAAAATTTAAGCCGTGACCATGTATGACAACTTTAATGCAATTCTCCAAATAACAATGAAACGATAATTTTAAATGTTCTCAGTGTTTCGAGTTTGTGTTTCGCGGAAGCCAAATACGGAATTCAAGTAAGTAAATTAAAAACAAGCTACCGTACTAGGCATAACTAAAAACTTGGTGTATAATTAAAAAAGCACAAAATCGAGTAATAGACAGGTTTCAGAAGTACCAATTTTGCTAATTTATTGTCTACTTTTTAATTATGTTTTTTATGACGTTGTACAATTATAATATTGTGCAGTAGCACTTCTGCTTTAAATAGTATCTACTAATTGAAAATAAACTTTATATTTCATGCTTTAAGGCCAGTCACCATCAACTGCTATAGCAGTAGTTACATAGACGAGTGGAGGTAGGTAAATTTGCAGATGGGGTACATTGGGACAACATGATAGATCGTCTAAAAAATTTTAAAACAGATTTGAGAAATGCGATTATATTTTTTTAACACTTAAAATTGACTATTCTAATTCTCAGCATACCAAACAAAAAATTGAAGCAGAAAAGCACCGCTCAAAACACTATCCGATAACATCATTGACTTTTCAAATACATAAGAGAAATTTGATGAGCAAATGAGCTGACAAAAAAGAAAAAATTGTTGTTTCTAAAAAATCTATTTACTTAAAAGCTGCGTTTACACGCTCTGCGAGCATTTAAATGCTTTTTATGTGTATTTATATCGTCAAGTTACCGATTGAGCAAATTGTTACGGGTTTCCGCTAATTATTATTTAAAAAAATTTTATATTTCAATAAATCAAGGTATAAAATTATCTGTAAAGTGTATACCTATCTTTGACAAATAAATAACCAATGACTAAAACGAATGGTGACATTTGAATTTTCAACTTAGAACTTAGGTATGTAATAAAATGTACAAAGCAAACATTTTATCGATAAATAATAATTTATATTGTAAGTTTACAATGCACAAAATAATTAATGTGCAATAAAAACACTTACAATAGCATTAAACACTATGAAAAGTAACTATAAAGGTAAGCGCGGGCGGGTTTATCGATAATAACGTTTTTATCAGTTCTATTATGGCAATTATAGGTGCAATGCATGTCAACTAAATTAATTAGTACAGGATAAACATTAAACATATTATAAAATTTTGAGAATAAATAAATTAAGTTAAAAATCTTTCGTTCATAAAAATTATAATATAAGTAGTGAAATATGCACCCCTGTTTAATATTTTAAACTTTCGAGTTTTTCAAAACTAACCAAAAAATTCCTGAAAAACATATGAGTATTTAATAAAAGTCATCAGATGAACATGTTAGAAAAATATCATTGTATTATAAATTGGAATAACAGAACTAATACAAAATGAATTTAACTATTTAATATTATTTAAACAAATCTCGAAAAACGTATCTAGATTTTTTTGTTCCTCTAGGTAAAGGGATCAAAAAATGTATACGAAAATCAGATAATGTGTGGATGATGTATACTGAACGCTATCGCAAATCTGTTCATCGTTTCTGCAAAACTGCACTCCATTCCAGACTCAATAATTTATTGCTCTTAATAAGCGGTTTAGGATATATAAACAATAACATATCACCAGTAAACGATCATAATTTAAAGTACCTGTAATATTTATATTTAATTTCAGAACACTCCTCACAATTTGATAAAATAATAGGTGTACTTGCTTATTTATATTTTGATTAACCAAAAGCTAATTCTATAATGCCGAACAAATTAACACACAACAAGATTGAATTAACTTTTTTAATTCTTTTATAACCTTTAATTTTTATTTATTACAAAACACATCTAGAAATTTATTATCTATTGTTAAACACATTGAACTCGAAAAATAATATCATGCTTTCTTTAAAACTGATTAATTTTATTACCTTGATTTTAATGTTGCAAATCGAATAAGATTAGATTTGGTCCTAAAGGTATCCGTTTTGACGACTGAAATAATCCAAAAAGGGCACTAACACTCACACAAATTAACACTAGCACTAACGAATTAAAAGCACTAATGTTTTATAAACTTACACAAAACAAAATTTTTAAAACGGTTTTTCCTGATGATAATTATTATTATTTCACTCGCGCCTCAATAAATTACTCCAAATATATTAAAATCCGAATTACGATAACGAAATCAAATTTTAATAAATTTAGTTGTTAATTTAATTAATACTTCGTTGATTTGACTCACTTTGATTGTTAAAAATAATTATTCAATTTTTCCTATTCGCGAGTACCCTTTTTTAAATATCCGATAATCAATTAACTTTGACAATTAGTAAACAATGAAACGTGATAACGAGCAGAAAGTGCAGCAGATAGTTGATTAAAAAGCGGGTAAAGGCATAGCTTTTGGTTGGCTGCAAACCAGGAGACAGGTGGAGGAACTGACCGAGCGTTCACTTCGTCTTCTTCAAAAAGGTCAAGAATACCATGAAGTTGGTAGTATGGGATGCATAGGTCTGATCATTAATAAAGCATCATGATTAATTCTGCATTATTGCAATTCATTAGTATTTTAAATTTATGTAACGTTACAGCTAAGCATTGAATCGATGGTGTTGAGTAATTAAATACATGCCCATCATAAATCAAACTTTTTAGTCAAAATGAATAACACTGCCTATACCTGTTTGATTTTCGAACTCACGTTAATTATTTTATAGAATGTAACTTGCACATCATTAGCGCCAAGCTAAAAATTTGCTCTCTTTGCTATTATCCGAAGGTGTAAGTACCTCCAAGTAACTTGACGTGGTTTACTAAAATAAAAGAAAATCTTTTCATGTTTGGATTCAAAAAATAATGCAAGCGATAAAAATGAAATAAAGGTTTACCTACCTGAAAGAATTTCTTGCTGAAAGTTATCGATTTACACACTTTAGCGCTCAATAAAAATTTAATTATTCTAAAGCAGCTCGTAAATCAATGCAAAAATAATAATACAAATTGCTGTCTACTTTGTTGCAAAGTTTTAAATCTTTATAGGTAGAAAATTGAACGATTATTAAGTGGATTATTATAATGCGGTGGTATTAAAACAGAATTAAATATAAATAATAAGTTCGTAATCGATATTTTTAAAAGCAACTTTGGTTTTCTCGTTTCTGTTAAAAACGCCTTATGTGGCCATAAAACTTTTTTTCCAATTGCAAATTTGCATTTATAATTTTAATACGATATAGTATTTATCAATTTTTAGATAAAAAAAATCAATTATTTTGAAAATGTCTTTTAAGCTACACATTGTTGTATAATTAATAATTATATGGAGCGCGGTCGTAGGCGAGCGGTTGAACGCTCGATTGCTATGCCGTAGTTGTGGGTTCGATCCCCGACCAAGTACACAAGGATATCTCGGCCGTGCTCTTCCTTGCAAGATGCTGGCAACATCTTTGAGGTATTAAATGCCTAAATACCTCTCCAATCTTGATTAAGAGATTAGGAAAGGAATCGGAAACGTTGAACGTTATAAAAACCGATATAATATGTTGTTGTGATTTTTTTGTGTTAAGGCGGGCATAAATGAGACAGAAAATGCATAGTACTCTTTGCAAAACGAAACATAATTTCTTGATTGTTTTTCAATTTTTAGAATCTTAAAACTTCAACAACTGTTCTAAAGAAAATTTCTATTCGATCGGTTAATTACTTTTAAAAATACGATAGTTTCAAAATAGTTGATACAATTTTACACAGATTTTATTTTTTTTTTAAGTCGTTTTAAATCAGATCGTCTTAAAAATTCCTTTAGAACAACCGCAAATATATTATCCTTCTAAAATATTTTTTTTATATTTTTATGTTTTTAATATAAATTGATATTTTCTGGCGAAGCAGATGAAAAATCTGCGAAATATTAAAAACATTATTGTTTTATTACGTTTATTTAACTAGTATTATTTTAAATATTTTATAATTTTCTCACTAGTTAATAATTTTCAAGTTTATATTATCCTTCGATTAAAACTAAAACATTTAAAAAATTCGGTTTATTTTCGAAGCAACCTTCGACGTTTCGTCAAATAATTTTCTGATCAATTTCGATATTTTTATTGCAGCTTTGATTAAAATTTACAGATTGCTAAAATTTTAGTGGAGCTTTAGAAAAGAAGAAAGCGCTGTATTTTTAAATGATTTTTGTATAATGAACATTGTATAAGAAATAATTAATATCCAAGATTTTTTATTATAAATAACTAAGCAATAATATTTTTGTATAATTAGGGTAATAAAAATGTTACAATTTACAATTCTAGTTTAGCAAAGACGAACAATTTATTTCTTGAAAACAAATCAAGAGTATCTACTGCAAAAAGGTTGTTGGGATTCACGTTCAATTTTTAAAACGCAACTATCAGTCAGTAAATAAAATGGGAGGAAATTATGTCTCCCACTTATAAAATCACAACCTTAATAGTTTAAATATTTAGTTTGTTTAAAATCGTTTTTTTTTCTGTTTATAAAGGTAGAATTTTGTATTTTTATTTTATCTAAAATTTGTTATTTGCGCGGGAAAAATAAAGTTGGTATGAACAGAGTGATATGAAAAATGAAGGTCGGAAAGATATTTTAAGCAGGTTCAGATTATAAAATTTGATATTTTTGGAAAATTAAATAAAAAGAAAAGTTTAGTTGTTTATTTTATTAAATTTAATAAAAAGTAAATAAAAACAGAGCAATATACATAAATCATTATGGTGACCGGACGTTTCGCTACTGGACATTTCGCACCCGGACATTTCGCACCCGGGCATTTCGTACCAGGACATTTCGCTACCAGGACATTTTGCTACCGGGACATTTTGCTATTAGGATATTTCGCTCCCGGACAATTCGCTACCGGGGACATTTCGCTACCAGTTTTAGCATATTGTTCCTTATTCATATTTTTAAAATTTTTGAGCGAAATCTCGACTCAATGAGATTATTAAATGCCATATAAGAAAAACAAAATGTGGAAAACCAAATCAAGTGAACTAGTAAATATAAATTGTGAAATATATTATTATTATTGTTAGATGTGCTTAACAATACTGAGTGGAACACATATAATTAAGGATTTCACTATATACCAACCGTCAGTATTTAATAGTATATAAGATGTACCTTTTATTAAATAAAGTGCTTTTTCAATCATTCAACATTGCAACGTGTCAACAATTATTATATATCATGCCGCGTTTAATAACTTCTACAAGAAATAAAAAGAAATTAGTCGACGATTTAAATTACGTGTACGACAAGCAGAAAGAGAATATAGATGGCTCGAAACAATATTGGATGTGCAAAAATCGATTATGTAAAGCCCGGATGCATACAAAAATCGTAAACGAAGAATATGAAATTATAAAAACGGTTAATGAACATAACCACAGTTCTACAGCTGGAATAGTGCAGGCAAAATTAACATTAAATAAGATTAAACAAAAATCTCTAGCTTCTCAACAATCGACTCGAGAAATTGTGGCCACTGAACTTAGCACTATAACTGAATCTGCAAAGGCAGAACTTCCTATAATCTCTTCCATGAGCCGCAATGTAAGACGTTGGAGACAATCAGAAAATGGTTCACCGGCAATACCGCAGGAGCGGCATGGTTATCCTATTCCTGATCAATTTCGAAGACTTGATTCTGGTTTGAAGTTCTTACAATACGATAGCGGGGAAGATGATGTAGATCGAATTTTAATATTTGCAACAGATGCTGCTATCGAAGAATTGAAAGAATGTCATGGTTGGGCAGGTGACGGTACTTTCAAATGTTGTCCAAGCATATATTATCAAATGTACACGTTGCACATCCAAAAGTGCAATATTACCGTACCACGGGTCTTTGCTTTGCTTCCTGATAAGACTCAAAATACATATAATAGATTATTTACGAAAATAAAAGAACTGGTGGAAGACGCGCAACCTGAGAACCTAATGATGGATTTTGAAAAAGCAGCCATAAATGTATTTTCCGAAAATTTTCCTAACACTGTCATTACGTGTTGTTTATTTCACTTATCTCAAAATATCTACAAAAAAATTGTAGAATTAGGTTTCAGAGAAAGATATCATCAAAACGACGAGTTTAATTTGAAAATCAGATGTTTCCCGGCACTTGGATTCCTACCAATCGATGATGTGGTAGACGGTTTTGAACAACTCGCTGATGATGACGATATTCCACAAGAAATTGTTTCATACTTTGAAACTTATTATATTGGATGCGAGAGAGGTCGTGGTCAACATAGAAGAAGAATGGAACCTATGTTTCCCATTTCTTTATGGAATATAAACACGCGGGCATTGAATGGTATGCCACGTACCAACAACAATGTGGAAGGTTTCCACAATGCTGTGAAAAGTTCAATCACTAATGTTCATCCAAACCTGTGGTCTCTAATAACTGCTTTAAAAAAAGAAGAGGGTTTAAGTAGCGCAAAAATTGCTCAACATAACCGTGGAGTTATTGTCCCAAAGAAGAAGAAATACCGCGATATGGATCAACGCATCGAAACATTACTTCAAACTTATGATCCAGAAAATAAGCTTCACTTTCTTCGTGGAATTGCTCATAATTTAAAACATTTTTAGTTATTTTAAATAAACATTTTTTTATTATTTTAATTGTTATTAATTATGTTATTATATAGATATTATTAATAATTAGTAACCAAATGATACTGAATACGGACCTGACACCTGTTGATTTTGATATCACTTTTAGCACACTTTTTTAGAAATAATATTCTAAAAGTAGTAGCGAAATGTCCCCGGTAGCGAAATGTTCGGAAGCGAAATGTCCTAGTAGCGAAATGTCCCGGTAGCGAAATGTCCTGGTAGCGTAATGTCCTGGTGCGAAATGTCCGGGTGCGAAATGTCCGGGTGCGAGATGCCCAGTAGCGAAGTGTCCTAGAATCCATAATTATATGGGAGTATTAGATAGGTATACTGTATTGTATGAAATGAAGATACCTAGAGTCGTTATTATGAAAGAAGAAGCTTACGCAATTTTCGATATGTGTATGAAGTAAGACGAAAATTCGAAGTCAAATAAGTGTTCAATATAATAAATTTAAATAAATTCTACGAAGATAATTAATGTTCTAAACAACCAAGAAGGTAAATTCTAACTGGCGGGTCGTTTTCTATACAGATTACGTGCTTTAATATTGTCACTTATGAAACTAGTTCCTTAAAATACTAGTTTTGAATCATTTATAAAAATAAACGATTCATTTCAAATTTCTTATAAACAATAATTTACTAAAGAGACTTATTGGTCATTTGCGATTTTACTTATGTTGAAGGGGCGGGGCTATCAGCCTGTATTACTAGAAAAGTTAAAAATGATCCTCAGCAGCACGGGTTCTTCTCGGCATATTTTAATTCTAACGGATGCGCGCTTGGTACTCTCCGCGCTGTATCTCGAGAAAAGCTGATGATACTAAAAAATGCTTGGTATGAAACTTGTAGATAATTTTACTTTTTTTTTTATAATTTTTATATTTTTATTTATTATTATTTTTATTATTATTATATATTATTTTTATAATTTTATTATCTGCAAGTTATATAATGAACTTAAATAACGTATTTCACCTAAGAAGCGAGATAATTGCAAGAAACCTATTTTCGTGACCTTTAACCTTCAATATTTTGGGATGCGGACACGAGATTATATGAGACTTTTCTACCAGTATTAGAATGCCATAACAAATGTTTATACCAATTACAGCTTATTTCCTCTCATTCCGAGGTTGAATACTTATTTGACTGGACTAATAAGCGTTGGCGCCAATTGGTACCAAAAGCACGGTAGCTTCCAAGTCGAACGCGGCCTTAGTCGAATTTATTTTAAGTCTGTCTCTTTTCTGATAGTTACCTTTTTCTAAATATTTTATCACAGCTAATATTTTAGTTGGGTTTCCCAAAGTTTTTTTAATATGCATGTGACTTACGCCCTTATTACTCAGTGGCGGCTTGTCATAAAGAGCACAGGGGCACGTGCCCTCCCATCCCAAAACCAAGAACAATAGAAGGATAGATTTTCATTATAAATAAATATTTAAAAAACAATTTACTACTATTACTATCTACTGTTATTACTATCAAAATGTAATGATGCCGACGCTACGCGTCGAAGATTGAGGTCTTGAATTTTACTATGTCGTTTGGTAATGCTTGAAGATCATTTAATTCAGGTTTATTCTCAATATTTATACTATTTTTTGTAAGTTCAAATGTTAAAAGTTCTGAGTTTCGGAATTCGTAAAAAATTCGCCCCCGGGTGGGCTTGAACCACCAACCTTTCGGTTAACAGCCGAACGCGCTAACCAATTGTGCCACGGAGGCTTATGATTAAAATGTTTAGCTTATGTTCTGCTGATAACAGTTTATATTACAATATTGTAGTTTAGGTATACTTTTTAGATAATGATAATTACGGGCGCCAACTTCATGAAAGAAGCAATGTAATGTATGTATGTGTCCCCAAAAAACAATTATATGAGATCAATGCTGTCATGGAAATAATTGAAATATTTTAAGGGTCTCCGATGGGGCACACGACTATAATAGCTAAAACGATATTTTTGAAAACTAGAGGTGATAAGAGAATCTCTCATATTTTTTTTCTAGGAAAGATTACTGTTCAGTGTTATTGCAATATCATCTATCGTACAATAAATAAAAAATTGTTAAATAAACGAAATAATGAATATTTGAAAAAGATGAAAGTAAGGGAACGAATATTTACATTTTGAAAAATTCAAAAATAAATTTGCAAAATACTGTGTAAAAAAGTGTGACTATAACGTTTGTTTTATTTTGTCAATTTCTATTTCTGCGTTTCTGGCTCAGTACCACAAACTATGCTATCATTTGATTGTGTGAACAGCAACCCGACAGTCTTCGCCGAGAGGACGGATCATACACAGAAACCCTCTCGCAAACCGCCGAAATACTGCTACAAGCACATTTTCCCGATAGTAGAATAGTGTCAGATTTCGACTGAAGTGATGCTACAAGTCGACCACCGACTGAAGACAACTGGGAAACTTCAACGGATGTCGTGACTGCCGCCAAAACGGCATGGGCCATCAAATCTTTCAGCCCCTTCAAATCGCCTAGGCCTGACGGAGTGTTTCCAGCCCTAATACAATGGGGCCAAGAGAACTAACTCTGTCACCTAGTGCGATTGTACAAGGTGGGCCATTTAAACCTTCGGCATCTAGCAGCCCTATAACTTTCGCATTTGTTTTCAAATCGGATTATGACAGCCAGCGTTCGAAGCGTCAGTCCAAGCAAATTTCTTTCATGGAACAATACACGCCACCACACCGGACATTTATTGTGCAGCTTTACATTAAAAACATGTTTTCTATTGTGAAAACGCAACGTGCGTATCGTGCAAAATATCGAGTGAAGAAAGCGCCTTCAGATCACACCATCGGACTTTTAAATAAAAAATTTATCACCATCGGAAATCTTAGTAATGCTAGTCATCAAAGGCCGACGTCGTCCGAGGCCATTCGAACATTCTTCTTCAAAGATGACACTGAATCAGCCGTAACCATCAATGGAGATCGTTATCGGACCATATTAACGGATTTTTTATGACACATCTTAAAGATAACGGCATAGACAACTATTGGTTCCAACAGGACGGCGTCACAGCTCACACAACCCGAGCCACGATCGCTTTAGTGCGGCCTTTATTCCCCACTCAAGTAATTTCATAAAATGGCGATTTTCACTGGCTTCCGCGATCGCCCGATTTAACGCTTCCAGACTTTTTTCTGTGGGGTTATGTAAAATCTAAAGTTTATATCGACAAGTCACGGACCCAGGAAGCCTTGAATAACAATATCCGGCAGGAAATGGCCGCTATTCAGCCCGATATCATATTTAAAAAATAATCAGAACAAATTTGCAAGGTTCAAAATAAACGAAAAATTGCTTCACAGCAAATAATTTGTGTTTTTCTTTTAATTATGGCCAATAAACATCCCGAAGGTTTAAATGGCCCACCCTGTATAAGGCGTACATATACCCAAACCAGGTAGAAGCGATTACTCCTTGGCAAAATCATACAGACCGATCAGTTTGACTTGACCTCGTTTTTTTTTAAAGTTTTGGAGAAACTGTGCGATAGGAACATTCGTGATACGGTTCTGATCCGCAGACCGTTACACGAAAATCACCACGCGTATATTCCGGAGAGATCTAATGCGCTACACGAAGTGGCGGGGCGCGTCGAAAGGTCACTGTGCTACAAAGAATCCACCCTAGGAGCGTTCATTGACATCGAGGGGGCTTTTGACAAAACTTCCTTTGACAGTATAAACGCAGCACTACACCAATACGGTGTCCCCACAACCATTGCCAAATGGATCAGTTTCGTACTAAACTGAGGTGTGTGTTGGAGACGTAAATATTAAAGGGGAGGTAATTAAATGTTGTCCCCAGGGAGGAGTACTTTTCCCACTACCATGGATCATGGTAGTGGATACCCTACTACAACGCCTGAACGAAGAGGGATTTTACACCCTAGGCTACGCAGATAATATCACCATCAGCTTTCAAAATATTGGAAAAATGGTGTACTGAGTAGTCTCTCTCGTACAATCCGGCAAAGATCTGTTCACCAATAAAAGAAAGTTACGTGGCATGATAATGCCTAACTTAATGGGAATTCCTTTAAAACTGGCGGAAGAAGTCAAGTATCTGGGAATAATACTTGACAAGAAGCTGAACTGGGGGAAACATCTAAAAACTAAACTCGACTGCCTTCTGGCAGTGCCGAAGGCCAATGGAACGGTCATGGGGTCTCTTCCCTAAGATCACCCTCTGGCTCTACACTGCACTTGTCAGACCAATGCTCTGCTACGATGCACTTGTCTGGTGGCCCACAACCAAGCAAGTAACCAACAGCGTCCTCCTGCACCGATGTCAGAGATTAATCTGTTTGTCGGTAACAGGAGTGATGCGAACGGCTCCTACTGCGGCGTTGGAGACCCTCCTCTGCCTCCTACTACTTGATCTTCATGTGCAGGAGATGGTGGTTAGAGCTGCTCTCAGATTACGCAGTTGAGGGCTGTGGAATAACAGGCGAAGAACTGCAGGCCATATGCGAATTTTGGAGGATTACTCAGCGAAAGTACCTCTACTGCACCTTAAACCGGACAGAATTTTTCCCAAATATAAATTTGACAGGAAATATAACATCCTGCTGAATCCAGTGGAGACCCGCGAATATGACATTTGTCTATTTTCGGATGGATCAAAGAACAATGCTGGCTCAGAAACAGGAATCTTTTCTGTCGAACTTGATCTAAGCATGAGCTTACCGTTGGGCAAGTACACATCAGTTTTCCAAACAGAACTGATGGGCATACTGCACTGCGCAAATACAGTCCAGGATAAGTGTATTGTATTGTCACAAAGTGAATATGTTTACTACCACATGGAATATCCATGTAAGAAACTTAATTAACAAATTTTAATCATGTCGAACCGATAAATAATGTAACAAATATAATGTAAAAAAATCAAACGATAAAACTTCAGAACCAGCTCTGTGTGTTTAATTGTGTCTCAATTCAATCTTACTCTTTCAGGACTTGCCAGCTACATTCAGATTAACTTTTGTATACGAAAAGCATTACGAGATGGGGTTGTAGTATGCTCTGTCGGTTCGCTGTGTGCACATCAAGGGTTTTATTACTAGACGATACGGTATTTTCGGATTGATGGCCATCATGCGTTGCGCTTAGGAAGTTGGGTTTAGATTTATGGTGTAGGAAAATAAGGGGAGATTTGAATCGACGTTTTTATACTACAAACAAAAATACTTAAATTCATTAAATGAAGTTAGCACGAGCACGGCGAACATTAAGTCAACTGAAGCGGGCTTCATCCACTACAACATGCCCTTGCATCTATTTACGCCGAGCACACGTACCATCAAAGAAAATCGATTTTAACCAAGCCGTTGTTTGAAGATGTGAAAAATACTACTAAAAAGTTGATTTTCAAAATTTAATTGAACCGGTGGACCTATCATACTTTGAAAGTAGGAAACCGCAGTTTATTACCAGTAACAGCAAAATTTTCTACGTAAGTACTCTTAATTTTTTGATAAAATATGTATAGGTACTATTACTTTAACGTTCTAAATATTTTATTTTAAAATAAGTAGGTAGGTACCTACTAAATACCACACAATTTATTTGAAATTTATATTTTTTAAGTTTGTATTTGGTAGTACTTTTCAGGAACAGTGTATATCAAGAGAAACGCGAGTGCAGCCAAAGGGTAGTCCAAAACTTTGAGCCTCCCTAAGGAAGCTGGTGACACCGCTGGACAGGATTATTGTGTGCGTGAAGAGTTAGTCCGTTGATTAGAGCAATAATGGAGAAATTTATGATTTATAATAGATTCGTAAAATTTACTAATCATACGAAATATTTTTATGTGTCATTCAAATTAAATATTTTATGCATTATTTTGTACAATAAACTGTACAATTTTCCTAAAATTTCTTTTAATTAATTATATAGCGTTATACAAGCAAATAATAATATATTACCCCTATTATGCAATATATATTATGAATATTACCTTCTACCATAGGTGCCGGAATAGGGGGGCAAAACAGGGCACTTTCCCCCCATTAAAAAACTTGAATTTTTTATTTCTACCTAGCTAGCGCTCGTAAAATATTAGAATTTTTCTTTAAAATTATAAAGCCTAACAGAATTGAATACTTTGCCCCCCTCTATACAGTTGACTCTTCCGGCGCCACTGCCTTCTACGATTACCGTATTCAGAGTAAAATTAAAATTACAGTAAAATTTTTTATTTTTTTATAAAACTTGTACTCTTGATGCCCCTTTTCTTTATAAGTCAATTATTATAACATGTCGTTGAAAGCCACATTTGTAGATGCAATCAAAAACGTGAATTTGAATTTATTAGCAACAATGTGTGTAATAAAGGAGGGGTGTAGAGGACAAGTGAAGTAAGTCCATTTTTTTTTAAATTTGAGATTTTATGTTTAAAGTGTAAGTGAAGTGTCAGTGTACACTTTAAACATAAATTCGCAAATTAAAAAAAAATGGACTTACTTCACTTGTCTTCTACACCCCTCAAATATAAAAATTCCATTATAATGTTACAAAGTATTATTGGTATTGTATCTTCGTATTGTTATATTTCTATTTAACGTCTTTGTATATTAGTTATAGGTTATAGGTACATAAGGTATTCTAAAATTTGTGCATTTATATTTCGACGTGTTCAAGCCAGAACGACATAAGCGCCAAAATATCAAAAACGCGTTTTCTGATATCATTGGAAAGCTGATTTTATGCCGCATCTAATAGTTCTAGTGACATAAACGACAAAAATTAATTCAACTATTTATCTAAGTTTTAAAAGCGGTCGATGCGCCAACTAACTGCTCACGCATCAGTCGCCACATCTTTTAAGAATATTAAGAAATGGTTTCAAGTTTACTAAACTTATAAAATGAAATTAATTAAAAAAATATATTATATAATTTGAATATTATATTATATTCAAGTTTATAATTTGAATATAATATAATATTCAAAGACTCAAACGTTCAAAAGTAGTGATAGATAAGATAATCAGTATTTTGCGTTTCCTGAGAAATTTCTTTATTGGCGCTTATGCCGTTCTGGCTTGAACACGTCGAGTATTGTTTTCGTGCATAAATTTGAACGTATAAAATAACCAATACTGGCTAAATAAATGATTATTTGTATCTACTGTTTTTCAAATATTTCTAACCCTACCCTGCCACAAAGTGGTAATCCATTGTCTTGCAAAGAAACATTTGGATACTTTTTTATACTCGTAACATCTTTTAAAATGCCACGAGCAGTTTTTATATCTTAAATAAATCGTAGGGTATAATTTATATACTTTATTCTAAAAATCAGGTGGTATAATTATTCAGGTAAGGAAAATATTTAAAAAAGGTAAGGTACATAGAGTTCTTTACAATATCTAAAAAAAACTTCCATAATATAGTACATCAATGACATCTATTATTACTTTATGATTTTTATTCTTACATCTCTAATTGGGTGGACGATCTAAATTTTTCTTTGCTGGGGCGAAACTGGTTACTTTTAACGTTTGAGAAGTTTTATAGCAAGCATTTTCCAAGGTGGTCCTTTCCTGTACAAATGCAAAAGTTTATAATTAAAAACTATTTATTAAATTAATTAAGAGAAATTATTAAAAAGCAGTAAGTTTAAAAAATTGTAAGTTATTTATTTTCGATTTAACAGAATGCAGATTTAAATTTAGTTTTGAGTATCAAGTTTTAAGCTTAAAACAAAAAAATTATTGAAATGTGCATGAATTAAAGAAAAATGTTTATACCGAAATAAAATGGCCTAGAAAATTGAGAATTCATAAGAAACTTTATTATTTCAGTTTATTAACAAAATAATGAATAAAAATGTATGTTTACAACAGCAAAATGTAAATTACATTTTCATACTTGAATAAATTGTTTTAGCCAGAATATTTATTTAATTTAAATCAATTATGTTTATATGAATATTGTTACAAAACCCTAAATTAAATAAAAATACATTAACAATATACAGATACAACAAAATACTCGATAATAAAATAACAAATCATATAATTATGAATTAAGTATGATAATCATCAACTTATTAAAACAAACTGTACACAACATAAATGTACAAACCTACATTCTTATTTATTTATTAAATATATAAAATATCAAAAACTATTCTTTGTCTTTTTTAAAGTTAAATTATTTTCGAATATATTTGTGGCACATTTTTCAAGTTTATTTTATTATTTTAAAATTTTTTATTATCAGTCCACAATCATTTTGATTAGTTTAAATAGTGAATAAAAAATGCATGCAAAAAAATAATTTGTGCTAAAATTCAAATTCAATTTCATGCCTTAAGCTTAATTCTACAACAATAAATTGATACACAAATATACATTTATGTTACATTAATTACAATTTACATAATATTGCAAGTGCTTTATAAAACTAATAAAATTGTATATTAGTGATGGGACAATTCAAACACAAATTGTACTCGTCTGTTACACTATTCTAGTAGTACATAGTCGGAAGATCGTTACAATAATTAATATTTAAGATATGTATGATTATGGTGTTTATGTTTTGATCAACTAAAATTTAATATTTGCACAGCCCAATGGAAACAGTTTATTTAAATTATCTTAAAAGGTAAAATGTAAAGCCATCAATTCTAAATGTGAAACTTGATGTGATGTTTTGCTAGATTATTCGTGCTAGTATTTGATTAATCCCATCACAACATTCATACTATACTGAATAAATTATAAAAATTTAGCTGCCAAATATCAATATTATTGCATAGCTTGTGTGAACGTATTGCATAATAAAATCAAATTATACAGAATCATATTGTAGTGGAAATGAGCTGCAAAATTTGAGAAATTGCGGCAGTGACTAGTTTGAAAATAAAATTAAGAAGATAACTAGAAAACAGCAAAGAAGTGGTAACGCTTTCGTTGTAATATCTATAATTTTGTGCTACTACAGTAAACAGTATAGAATGTTAAGCAAGTAATTTTTAAAACAAAACTTGTCCTCTTACAGTAGGAAATCTAAAAATAGATAAGCATTATTAGTGCTGCATTTTAAATTTAATTGCCTTCCTGAATGCAAATTATTCGGTTGATTCAATTAAGTCGGAATCAAAATTGAGCAAGCAGCATTTCATTAACTAATTTAAAATAAATATTAAGAGAACAAAATGCAAGCATAAAGATTTGATTACATTTTAGTACTATCAGGTTTTGAGCATCGATTATTTAAAATAGCACAAAAATATCGAATTTTTTGAAAAAATAAAAATTTAACTAGGTGAAATAAAAATTTATTTTTTAAATATTTAGAAAAAATTATATCAAATCAAATATAAATAAATAGTAATCAAAATTAAATGGTTTTTGGATATATAAAATGTGATGTTCTTTCATATGAAAACATGGATTGTTAAGAAGATGATTACATTATTAATACCGTTTGGTAGGCGTGCCATATATGGTAAAGGTACATCAATTTCAAATTTATAATCACGACATGTTAAAAAGTAAAAACCTAAGTAATACTGCAATAAATTATAATTTTAAAACATTGAAAATTAAAAAATGCGAAAGTTCAGTTAAAAAAATCGATGTTTAGAATTTTTTTAATAAAAAATTATGAGCTTAAAATAGTGATTTTCTGTGTTAACTACACATTCTATGTATAATGAAATATCACAAAAATTGGCAAAACGGATTAAAATCTTGTGAAAATAAACATACCAGAGTATAATAATAACCAATTTTTTGTACTAATCAAATCAAAGTTTATGATTATATAAAGGCACAAACTATTTAACCTATATTCAATTAAATAAAAATACTACATAACTAAATTGAAATCAAACACCTAATTTAAAAAATGGTCTAGCATAATGAAATATATTTATCATGACTTATGTTTGAAGTACTTTTGGTGTAAAATTTCCGTTTCTTCTTTTAATTTGAGTAGTGCAGTTTGTATGTAATCTGTGATCTCCTTGCGTGCCTCCACATCGGTTGCTTTACGTTCTTTTAACGATTGAATCATTTCGGTAAAGTCGATTGGTTTCCCATAATTGAATGTTAAATTTTTTCTTAACCGCAACATGTATGGTGGGTAATTAGGTAACACATCATCCATTCCTATATGCCAAATTGGTATTACAATCGGAGTTATTGGAGCCTCAAATATCATTCTTCCAACTCCCCACTTCAGTCGCATATTTTCTTTTGTCATGTTAACTTTACCTACAATAACAAAATTTAATTAGTCATGTTAATATCAAAAGACACTGTTAGGAAAAAAAAATCAGCTGTGAAATAATAATTAATAATAATTGAAGAGGTGAGTCAAGTAATAATTTGATCAATAATGGTGTTCTATATAGTTAGACCTAGAATGAATAGACTGATAAAGGCGTTAATTACATTTTCTCGGCTTTGGTAAAATGTAGAAGCCAGGAGCATTTAAAATTATAATGGAAGGTAGAATATTTATTTGTACAACCAGTAAGGAACTATCACTTTCATGATCATACAACTAAAAATTTGAATTTTAAAATTGAAGTTATAAAAAAAAGCAATTATAATAAATTAAATAACGTTCAAATAATGTGAGTTAATACCTATGTATATTTTTAGTCGCCTCTTCAATTATTGTATGATTGAAAGTGCAACACATCTCTAAAACCAATTTGATTTTAAAACCTGATGTATGAAATCATCATTAAAAACACTATTAAATACTTTTTATAGTTAGTTTCAACACCGTTTCAAAGTGTTGTTTGTGGAATCAATCTCTTTTTTATAAAATTAAACATGTACTATACCTAAAAAATATTAACTATTTACTGATCCAATTGCAGATATCAATTATAAAATACAATTTATCCTACTATAAAACTGAATAAAACGGAACACTATAGCAAAATGAAATTGAAGTTTAAAATTTTGAATTAAGGACAAACCTCCAGTTTCAAACAAATTGGGCTTTTAGCATGCATTTCAAATTTTAGTTAAAATAAGATATCATTATAATAAAATTGTACATAATAATATGACAAAAACTAAGTGTAATTATATAGATACAATTAAATTATTGTAAATTGGTAGATAAAAGACCCATTTTTAAAGGTTAAAAAGTAATAATCAGTGTAAGTGAATAATTTATAATAGTAACCCATCAAAAGTAATAAAAAGAAATTAAAAAAATTTAATTATCATAAACTTCCTTATCATAATTATTTTACCATTAAAGACAAGCGTTACTTATATTCCTGTAATAGTTTTGCAATATTTTTATATAATTTAATTATACATAATATATATTTACACAAGACATTATTTTAATAATATAATTTTACCTATTTCGTTCTAACAATAACTAAATATTATATTATAATTTGAGATATTTTTACGAGGATATTTATTAGTAAGTTAAATATATAAATTGCACTTTTCTCGTATGCTTTTATTAATTATTGTGACGCGTTTCGACTTCAATCAGTCATCATCGGACACTACAGAAAATATATTAATTAATTAAAATCTAATATAATAAAATAAAATGATTAAGTTAAATCTTACATATTAAAGTGTCCGATGATGACTGTTTGAAGTCGAAACGCGTCACAATAATTAATAAAAATATACGAGAAAAGTGCAATTTATATATATAACTTACTAATAAATATTATATTTTTTAATATTACCTACTAACTAAATTAATAATTAAGATTTCTGTATTAAAAAAAGGTAATAATTAAATTTCTTTCAAAAATAATTCTTTTTCAAAGAAGCGTACCTATATAATAGTTCTTTTATGGCTAAAATATGTCATAAGTCATAACCAAACATATACCTATAGGAAATTTAAATATCTAATACTTTAGTAATTAGCATTTTTGATCTATGATCAATATTTTTTACATAAAATTAAATTAAAATAAAACGAGTTAAATAAACGATAATAATAGATTAAAATTATTAAATCTTTAATATTTCAGCACTGATTGTGCCTTCATCAGAAATTATAAACTTTAAAAATTTATTAATTTTAATCTATTACCGTTTATTTAACTCGTTTTATTTTAATTTAATTTTATATATTTTTTCACGAGTTAAAATATCGATTTTAGACAAAAAAATAATAATAACCAAAGTAGTAGAGAATTAAATTTTCTACATGTTTGGTTGTAATCAGTTTTAATCAAAAGTTGAAAACTTGAATTCAAGATGACAGCTGGCGCGACGGCAGTAACTTCCCCAAAAATCTAGATTTAGACTACCAATGACAGAAAACAAATAATTGTAGAATCGAATTTATGCAATTACAAACATAACCACTGGGCTAAAAAAGTTTAATAAAAAGTATTATGTGTATTCAACCTTGGTATAAAAGAATAACGATATTTATGTGTTAAAATAAATTTTAATATAATAATTAATATTAACGAAAGTTATGCGAGTCATGTAATAATAATTTTCTTTATATAATATGTATTATATTTATAAGTATATATTAGATTATATGGCAAATTACATTAAATTATTATTGCTTTATAATGCAAGATTCAAAGGCAATTTAATTTTGCATAATAAAAACCTTTGAGGTGAACAAATAATAATGGGGTCCCCTACATTTCTACTGTTTTAAATTTAGTGCAAATAATATTTAGGAATAAAGATTTACACGTGTTATATTATATTTTGTACAATATGCATTTGTATGAATTTTTGAAATTTGATTTTTTTTTTGATTTTTTAACGAAAGATTATTATAATGTATCTGAAAGCCTCAAGTTCTTTGATTCCGGTCAAGATTTACCTTTGTCAAATGGCCGTAATTATTTTATTATAACCTAGGTACGTTATAACCGAACTTGTCTGTAAAACAACAACAAAATAAATAATAGAAGTCAATTGTTTTGGTATATTGTTTTCTGTCCCATTCAATCTACGTATATTCTTCATATAATTATGCTATTACGCTTTTAATTCCGGCGATCGTTTTGACCAAGGTTTATGGATAAAAAAAAAATGTTATAACTATAATAGTACTTTAATCAATGTTAGTTGCTAATTTTAATTAATAAAAAAAAACAAATTTCGTCATGGATTACAGAAGATGTTTAAATATCATTTTTGTAAAGAAAATCTTTTTATAAGAAATCATTTAATGTAACAAAATTTATTTCTTGATAGATACAAAACGCTTACAATTTAGATTATTTGGAAATTTAATAATTTTATAACAATTTTCAAAATATTATTACTACAGGAACTTCTGCAACAATATCTCAGGTGTTAGGCATTGACCTATACAACATTGATGGTGCCAAGTTCCTTTAGACACTTGTACTGCATTGTAATTTGTAAGGTAAAATCTTGAACAAATCAAATGGAAATATAAAAGATAGATGAAATTTGATTGGTTCTTGCAAACTTCTGCCCCTTACAATACAACTAATCTTACTTATCTTCATGTGAACAAGACTTGAAGATCTAAACGCGTTTAGAAACATTAGGAATACTGTAGAATAACTGGGAAGAAAGAGAAAACCTTCAGTATGTTATTTCTATTATGTAATTTTAAATTCGGTATTTAGCTTAAAAATTGCAATTAAACAATATTCATTTCAATTAAGGGGCTGTACAACAATGCTTGTTCAAATGCGAGATTAATTATGAATTTTAATATTTAACATAGAACTTGAATTTTATAGAGATTGAAATCACACAGTAGGTGCAATGTAGGTGGAAGATTACATTATAAAATACGATCATGCAGTGAATTCTAAAGGTCGACTTTTAACGTCACTGTATACTGGATTCTAAACATTATGCATGCAATTGGAATAAAAAATTGAAACAAACAATATAATAGAACTTAGATAATAATTAATCAAAAATCACAATTTTAGAAGGAACACTTTTAATTTTACAACATCACATCAGTTACGGTTTTTTATTCCATAACTAATTGAATTATAAACATCAACTTAATTAGAAATGATATGGGTAATGATTTCTTACTTTCATTTAATTATGTAATATATTACTGTTATGTATAAAAGACAAATGCACTTACCCTCTGGAAAGACATGTACCCATGAACCTTTTTTTAATTGTTCTATACAAAAATCTACAGCTTCTTGATAAACTCCAGTCCCTCTTATCACAGGTATACATTTACCTAAACTAAAGAAATACGAATGTTGGGCACAAGTAAAACAAATATCATGAGCAGTTAGAGCCCATCGCATCACAGATTTTTTTACTAAATGTTTCACTTTTAATGTACCTGCAATTAAAAAAGAGCAAAATTAGAATTAGTTAAAATATTTAGTAAACAAATAATAACAGTACAGTCAAACTTCTTTAATTTGAAGCTTAAGAAAGTAGTAAATAATTTAAATTATCAGGTTTCAATTTCAAGGAACTAAGAAACATTCGATTTAAAGACGGATTAAAATAAAAACGTTGGTATTAATCACGTTTGATTGTGTATCATATAAATAAATTCTTTATCAACCAAAGTATGTAGTAATAAAAAGTAACTAAATTCTCTCTGACATTAATAGGAAGTAGGAACTCACTTCGTTCGTGCGCTCAACTCCGTTCTTGTGGGCAATGGATAACTTTCCGTACTTATTACACAATATACTATTACACCATGAATTGGAAGAAAGATTATTGAATGAGTCGACAGATAGTCTTTGAGTCTACTAATCTTGTTTCACTAGTGGTGTATAACGTTTTATCCAATTTCTAAATTCTTTTCAATATAATAAAAAATTAAAAACTGCTGTGACAATGAGTCTCTTTAACAACGATTTTGTGTTTAAAATTAATAAATATTTTTACAGTAGTCTTGATTAATGCAACATTAATAATTTGTTTATGCGGTTTCGATTAATGCGTCAATATAAATTCTATTAATTTTTAATATGCACGGGGTTACATTAAGGTAATTGTATCATTGTATTACAGTTAAAATTATGACCACTTCATATAGGCGCAATGAATGGAAAATTTAACGAACAGGTAAAACTTCTGGTTGTTACTGTAGGTATAGGTATCGACAATCGTCGTGAAGATATTATATTACATAATAATATAATATATTACGGTTTACTTTCTACAGTCTTTTCCAGGAGAAATAAATATTACGGCATTTACAATGTTTATATAAAATAAGATTAGAATCGCTAATCAAATAAGTATTCGAAATAATTTATTTGCTATCGTTATACAGGGCATTCATTTGAAAATAATCCACCTTAAATTTTACACGAATTTTCTTTATGTAAACGTAATTTAAACGACCTTTAATGTTACAAAGGGCATAGTGCTATTTATTTTTCAAGTTGGGGCAGATAGGTGAGAGCGAGTTTTAGCGCAACGCAGAGTATGCAGTTAGTCCGAGTTAGTTGATACTACGCAGTTCACGAGAAATTTAAAGCAGTTTTCAAAAGTACAACACCCTGTATACTTCATGAAAGTATATCATATATACATTTTTAAATACTAAAATATTCATTACTTGAGAGATACTAGAGTAACTAGTATTTGGAACACTTGAACAAAAATGTGAAGTATTTAAATGATATTTTAAATTCAGATAACAGAAATTTATAAATATATAATATACAAAATAACAATATTGTGTATTGATAGGTCCTTGAAATGCTTGAAAACAATTTGGAATTGTGATGGTATTTGTGTAACATTCAAATAAAATAATAAAGTACATTTTAGAATTTTGGAATTTCAAACTCGTAGTCTACTCATTGAGAACTTTTACTTGAAAATGCAAAGTTTTTTAGTTAAACCCTTCATTTTAGCAACGGAACAGGGGTATGGTCACGAGATTGACCTTTTCGAATACATCCTATGCCCAAAATAGGTACAAATAAATAGAAAAATGTAATATTGCAATTATACATTAAAAATGTATTTTTACCCACATCCTTACAGAAGCTTCAGTATTGGACATACATAATATAGCAGTCACAAACATGGATCACATAGTGTTTGTTTTTACAGTTACCTACCCTATTAACACATTACCATCCAACTAGGTAATATAAAATCTTACCCTGAATAGGTGGCAAAAAATAATTACTATTTTTTAAAAAACTGTATTATAATATGCCGAAGTTCCTTCTGTCAAATTTAAGCATTTCAAATTTTAAAATTCTTAATTTTAAGATCAGATATAATTTAATAACTTGCAGATTCTTCAGTTTGCAAAATTTTTGAAAGTCAGCAATAAAAAATAATAAATTAACTAGTTTCACCGTACAGCTTCGCTTTTATTTCGGTTGTTACGTTACACAATATCAGTATTTTGTATATTATTTCTGAATTTAAATTTAATTACTTTAAATTAAGTTAGATTTAAAAAAAATCTGAGCTTGTCACAGAACAGACTAAGGATCGAATTTTTAATCAATGAATCCAATCCATAGAATTAATGGAGATTTAAAAAATAATTAATTGTTCAAGGTTAAAAATCAAAAGTTTCATAAAATTAACATATTTTTCATTGCCTACTTTTGATTATATTGAATTTTAATTTTTCCATGAGAATAATAAAATTATCACTAGTGTTTAAAACTTGAATCATAGGATGTAGGTCAAAAAATGATTAACATTTTCATAAAATCAATATTTACATACTTTAAAAATGCCTTCAATTCGGAAAACAAAAGTGAATATTGAATTAGGTACTTAAACGTTTTCTTCGAGAATGATAAAAATTACGGTTATAAGGTTTTTATTTTGAAAACTTGATCTCTACGGATCAAAAAGTGCTTGAAATCATTAAAAACAATAAATTGATAAGCTGGATTATAAAAATATGGTAAGCAACATAGTACAAACAACAAAGTTCAATTCAGGAAAAGTAATTATGTGGAAGTATTAAATGCAACAAGTACACGATATATTAAAAATAAAATTGAAATTATAAATAATATAATAAGAAAAGTTAGAGATATTTTTTAACAATAGTATAAGCATACCCCATATTCCAGGATCGTCAAAACAGGAATGATGATTGGATACGGTTATTAAGGGCACATGTTTTGGTCGACTTTCCAAAGCCCTTGATATTATATCTTGATTGTAAACTTTCGAATTGTTAAACCATTCTGAAAAATTACAGTAAATTTAAAATTTAACAAACTATAAAGAAAGGTTACTCACTTATAATAATCTTGCTAAATAACCCAACACATGCCATCGTAATACTACTAGCTATCCTCCACAATTTACTAGGATTTCTTAAATTGGGGATAATCCAGTCGATGTTGTAGTTCATTTTAACGGTGGTTAAAGACATAATCTTGATTATATAAACGTGTTAAATCATAATAAATTTTTCAGATTCATTTCTTTAAATATAATCCATCAATTTGATTTTATGCATAAATTGCTAGTCGCATAAGTTATTTACAAATGAATGTGCACGAACTAATTTTGTTACATAATTTACATCAACCTTTTTTTTTTTTGAAATAGGCACCGACACCACCAAACACTCACAATTGTTGTAAATCAGAAACAACTTCTGAGTAGAAATCAAAGATATGGGAAGTGTCGGTCATGTCATGATTTATTTCAAGGTACCTGCAAATATGTGTCACGTAGGCAATTTTTAAAACATTGCTTCGCTTTGTTGGCAGCATACCGTGGTAACCCTACCAAATCTTATAAATTTGTTTAGTTTATATTATTGACAATTACATTAATTTAATTATTATTATTCGCCCCCGTTATTATTTACATACTACATTTAATAAATGATTATGTCGAATAAATCCTGTAAACTACTCGGTATATTTGGTAGATGCCCGTAATACCATTTTTTGGTAGGGACTTAAAAAAATAAGTAGGCTTAGAAAACAAGGTAGCCATATTATATTAGTTTTATCAAGCAAGTTAGTAACAAATCAACTGTTAATAAATTATTGTTAACCCGATAACGGTAGTGGCTCTTTTGGCTAATTAAATTTAAATTTCGGGTACAATTTTTTTATACCAGTGTACACTAAAAGTTGTGCAACAAAAGTTGGCTATAATCACGATAACCACCGTAAACGTCAAATTTGTGTGAAACTGTGGTGCATATTATTATCAAAAATGCAAATTTAATTTTTAGTAAAAACTAGTGAAAGATGACATTCTCCGAAATGGTTACACCTCAATATTAACCGAGTGCAGGCACACTTAAACTAGAATTTTATGACAAATGTATAATACTGTAACCTAAAAATGATTTCCGCCGAAAACTCCATCATATTATATGAAGAAACTGAAACTAATATTTTGAGTACTACAAATAACTATATAAATAAAATTAGGGGTTTTTTAAAGTTAGATAACGTCAATTCTACTATAAACAGTATTAATTATTGTACCGTAACATACAGAAGTTCGGCAATTGACTATATCCAGTTCTCTGTCAACTTCACTTTACCTTTAAATTTTAATATCGACTTAAAAATTGACTATCCTAAGGACGTATTACATTTAAATGTAAGTCGATGGACAGTTATTTTATGTTACATTTCATCTTAACTTTTTCAGAATGACCTCAATATGTGCAACAGATTAAGAATATTTATTAATGATGAAAATGTACGACAAGAATTAATTAGTTTTACAAATTACCTACAACGTCAGAAGAATGTATGCTTAGCAGTTTGTATTTTAAAAAAATTTGCACTTTTAATATCTGAACGTAGATCAATTTTGGACATGTTAATATTGCACACTAATTCGACCATTAGTTTAACATTTGATGAAGTAAATGGCTATGAAATTAAATGCAAAGATGCAAAATTTAAGTTTAAATTTTTTGAGTCTTCTTGGAAAATTAACTTCAATTGCATTGATCACAATGTTAAGGATTTTGTTGATTTTTCTGTCACCACCTTAGGTAAGATCATTTTTTTAATAGAAAGGGATTCCGTATTGGGACTTACTTAATTAAAACCCAGACAGTATTTAAACTGCTGCATTTTTGTCTGAAAATATGCTTATACTAGTTCATCTTATCGATACCTTTTTTTCAAAGTATCGTAAGTAACATTTTTTCTGCAATCGTTTATACACGTTTATAATCGTTTATAGACGTTTATACACGTTTTGTTAAAGTATCATAATGTTATTTTAAACTTGTTATAGTTTGTTGTTATTATGATACTTTAATAAAACGTGTATAAACGTCTGATGCTTACGATAGCAGCGAAATCTCATTTTCAGGAAAAATGTCACTTACGATACTTTGACAAAAAGGTATCGTTATAATAGTCTTATATTCAAAAATCAAAATGAGCATAAAATCTAAGATCACCTGGAAATAGAAAAAATCGATAGATTGTATATTTACTTGTACACTTCCCCATGTGACTCGAGCTTTTTTGATATAGGATTTTATACCTCAGACCTATTGGATTGAAAAATCCAATGCTGAACTCTGTACAAAATTAGTTGATAAATATGTTAATTAGCAAAGGGTTTCTTAAGTTCAATACAGTTAATTTTGTATTACTAGCAAGTTTTTAAGTTTTTGCATGTGACACTTGGCGTTTACAGCCTGCATACATTGCAAAAAGTAGTTACATTGGCGGTCAATATCAGAAATATTCCACAATTTTTTTTTTCATTTTAACCAACATTTTTCAAAACATGACCGTCCAAGTTTCCTAAAAGACATGATTTTCTTCAATGTTCTACTGATGTACTAGAGCGTGTTCGAGTATTACGTAAGCAGGTTTAGGGGGAGGGGGTGTTCAAGGCTTTTCTTATTTTTGCTTACTCAAAGGAGACGGGGGTCTAAAATCATTGAAAGTTTGCTTACGTAATACTTGATCGCCCCTTTATGGTTCAGTATTTCTTCTAGTTTCAGTTAAACTTACACAATCGCAGTTAATATTTGAATTGTTGATGTAATCCCCATCAATAGGGCCGATGTTGCTATTGGCTGGGTCTTCTGTTGAAACTTTCTTCATTTTCACCTTAACATATGTCAAAGTCACAGTGAAAATCAACAGTCGTATGCAACATTGTCTGAAGACAACTCCAAATAATATCTAACATATCTAACATAGGAAAGTACACTGTACATATTATTATTCTTGCTTACGGGTTTCTATATCGTTAAAATTTATTTACCTGCATTAGTTTATTTTCAATATTTTTCTCTTATTGTAAAAGACAATTAAATATTTTGATGGAAGATGGAATTGGAAGCTCAGAAACGACTAGTAGTAATTTTTGGTTAGTTCTTCAGATTTTTCATTAAGCTCGTTTCTTTGATGTTTGTTAATTTAATATAACACATTGTGAGTTTTTCATTGCTTTCTATGAGACCATCTAGTTGTAATGACAGTCGGATTTACAGTTAGAATTTTTACTTCTGCCATAATTTAGTTACACTTATTTTTTTATTGCAGATATGAATTTTAATGGTTCCGTGAAACCTGTCATGCAATGCTTAACAAATCCTAGTTTAAAGTTTAACGAAAAGTTTTCATATTGGTGGACCATTATACAAGCTGTTAATATTTTTACACAAATGGGAATTTCTACACCTATCAAATTAGAATTTCAAGACTTTGTGAGAGTTCAAGGCTCTCAAGAAGTTGAAGATTTATTAGAAATAATTGAATCAGATGACGAAGACTGTATTATAGTAAATGGTTAATTTTAAAACTCTTGTAAGTCAAGTATTAACTATTTTTGTTTAGAATAATTTTATTAATATTATTTGATTTATTATATTTTAAGAACACAAAAATTTATAATTTGGGTTTTAAATTAGGTAATATATGTTGTTTTTTTTTTATAAATACATTGAACAAATTTAATTGTACTTTACAGAAATAATATATGGAACATGGTTCATTTTACTAAATGTAACAAATTTTTTAACATGGTAATATTAAAATTTTATAAACTATTAAAAATTAATAATAGCCCTATAACAATTTATATAGTCTAGAAACAATCTCGTTGAAGAGTCCTAGAAGTAATAAAAACAGATTGATTTACAGTTTTGGGAATGGTGCAGATGTTAACTAAGGGATACCAATTAATCAAACGCTAACTATATCTTTTATAAATTGTTCTTGTAGTGATCGTAGTTTTCTAATAATTTTTCAAACGGCGTCAAAGAATTAATTGTAGTTAAGCTTTCAAATCACTAAATTATATTTCCAAACTACTGATTTATAATTTTTGTAATTTAGCAGAATTCGTATATCAACATGGAACTTTTCACTTTCCTTTTGTAAAGATTTACATTAATTTATTCCTAAACAGACGATTGTAAGTTAAAACACTTAATTTATTAATCAAAAGTTTACTAAGTTTATTAATAAAAAAGTTTACATCTGTACCATGTAAAGCAGAATTATAAACAAAAATAAGCAAATTTAATATAATTTTGTAACTAAATAAAGTAGTGCATAATAATGTACGAGAAAGTGTAATTTAAAAAAAATTATTAACTGTTTATTTACTGTCTAATGATAATTTCCATTATGACTTCTAATAATGTAATTTCTGTTTTCGACAATTTAATTAACAATTATAATTAATAAATTTGGTTAATAATTTCAGCTGATAGATATTGAGAATATGTTATAAAGAAAAACCTAATTATATATAAAATTTTATTAAAATCACTAGAAAAATATGGTGCTATTCGTCATTATAATTTTTATAAATAATTTGACGAGTTACTAAATATGTAATTATTTACTCAGGAGTATTTATTTATTGATTTCCATTTTAGAAAATATGTGCCTTAATTATTATTGTTGATAACAACAATAAACAGAACAAAATATATTAATAATAACAGTAAGACGAAATTGTAGTAATTCGATAATTGGTTTGTTCACATCCCTATCAATTAAATTATGTTTGTTATGAATGCATTTTAAATTGTATTGGAATCTGTTTTCTGGTTCCTTGATTTTAATTTTATTGAACCAGCAAAATAATACAACCAAAATTATGGATATCTTAAGTGTTTTAAAGTGAACTAAGTATTCAAATGTGTTCTATATTCGATAGTATGTTATGAAGAATCTGACAATTTGCTACCGCGAGAAAATTAAAAATATGTGAGCAGTTTTTTGTGAAATCCTTTTATTTCTTCTGCTTTATAAATTTTCAGAACAATTGATCTTATGAAATTCGTTTGTTATATTCAATTAACCAAACTTCAAATGCATTATAATATAATTTTGAAAAATATACTTAATTTTTTGACTGTTTTGTGCACAAAAAGAATTTCTTTTTATAAACCATCTCAAAAAAAGCCTTTGAAAAACTTATTTATATTCACGGTTCAAATTTATGTGCCCATCTTTTGTATATGCTGTAGGAAAATACAAATTGCTGGACTTATCAATTATTGACTGGAAAGTTAATTTGAATCGCGAGTTGTAGTACAAATTTAAAAATGCATTACTAACCGAAAACGTGCAATTAAGTTTATTAACTGCACCATCTTAATCTTCATGCTTGCGATATTATGAATAATTAAATTGTTTAATAATTTATTTATAAATGAACTAAAATTATGAATAATTATTTAATAATTTGTTCTCTTGACAGAATAGTAACAATGTAACAAAAGTAATCTTCTTTAAAACAAAAATATTTTGCCTGAACTTTTTTTACAATACAAAATTTGTATGTGTATATATATTTTTTAGGTACTCGTCACAAGAAATCCTTTTTAAATTTTGTTTATTATTAATCTAAGAAATAAAAAGAAAAAACCAAGAACACGAAACTTAAAATGGTCCATTCAAGTAAACCATACTTAACAATTTTGCCTTGAAAATCAAAAAAATTAAAGTTTTTGTTTGATGTGAGATGTTATTTATATTTCATTGACATTGTGAAAGCAATGTCGTCAGTGCACGAACTAAAATTTACATGCAACTATTTGTTATAAAATTGTTTCTTGAATTGGTTAACTACAAACCTTTTTAAATTGAAACAAAAGTTTTTGCACATTAACACATTATATTGAGTTTATTTCATTTATATTTTTTGATTGAAACCACACATTTAATATGTCGTTTATTCGCAAACTACTACCACCTTCAATCGCCAGGTTTAAATGATATGAACTTAACAATAATGTATTAGTAACAAATAAAATTGTCTGCAAATCCAACTATTTTCGATTCTAAAATCATTGAAAAATTGCGATCACCAAATTATAGTGAAGTTACCTTGTTATCATTTCAGAATTAATACCATTCAGAACAAGAATTTATTGTAAAGTTGTAATATTTAATTTTTTAACTAAATCTGTTAGAGACGCCAAAATAATGTCCAGAATATTTCTCGGAAAAATGATTGCTGCAGCAATAGCAAAGCTACAACAATTATTAATAATGAACTTGTCTGATACTTTATACTTTTATTATAAAGTTGTATAATATAAAAGAAATAAAATTAAATTTGAATTTTAACTTTGGAAGCAACACGAATAACACGACAAATAACGTACTACATATTCAAAATTTGTAAAATTTTTGTGTTTGCCTAATTCTAATTCATCCAAATATACCAAATATTTGGTATGGTTATTAACCTAAATCTGGGGTAAAAAGCTATAATTAGTTTTAATCATTTTTATAAAACTAACTTACTAGGAACAATAAAAAAATTCAATTGTACTAGAAAATTTTATAAAATGAAATGCAATTATTTTGAAACTTAACAGCCAGTTTAGATGTGAAGTTTTAATTTTAATTTAAATTGATTTAGTTTAAGACGAAGAAAACGAATTTTGTGGTACTTTTCACATAATTTAATCGAATAATAGTTATTTTTTATCGATACTTGAATAATTTTGAATCGTTAGATTAAAACTTCTAAATTACAATTAAATATATCTCATATAATAACTTTGATTTGTATAATATATTTAGATTTTTGTTTGGAATTAAAATGAGACACGGATAATGTATTAATTAGGAAAAAATCATGTTCTAATAATATATCACTTCTGAACTTTCTCCTGAAATACATCGTTTTCTGTGGTTTGCTACATTTTCCAATCAAGTGTGAAATTTGTGACTTTAAAATTGTGCTTTGATTTACTAGGCACTTTATTGTGAGATGACTAAAACTCATGCTATTATTTTGAAAAATGGAATACTTGGTTTTATCCGAGACAAGTGAATGTTTGAAGAAACAAATTAATTAAAAACTCAATGCTTTTCAAGCAAAGGTTGTAAAAACTTTTTTTGAAACACTAAATACCTAGTAGGTATATATTTTTTGAGAGTATCATCTTGATCAGCTTAAACATTTTTTTTTACAGCTCAATGTTATTTAAATAATAGCTTCAGGAGTAAAGGATCTCAAGTGATTTCAAATTATGAATGCCAATAAATACTTTAATGAACTGCAATATTCCGTAATAAATATCCAATTATTATAAAATAAAATAATAAAAACAACACTTTTACATTTTAGAAAATAATATCCAACTTACGTAACCAACAAGCTTGGCAAAACAAAATATTCTCATTTTGTGGTACAAGAAAATCATTAAATATTATATATGAGAGAAATCCAAAAAAATCAAAAACCATGTGAAACTTTTTTGTATAATTTTTCCTTAAATTGGGAGATATTAATCTTTTAACTACAATATTTAATTTGATCTTATCGAGAACAAGTATCTTGCTGTTGATAGTAATACCAATGGTAATACAATACAAAGAGAAATATCCAAGCACTCTGAGAAATATAATTTTTTTTTAAATTTCCAAGTTTTTTTAGGTTTGAATTTGCATTTTCATAAATTTTAGTATAGAGAAATAATTTTCAAGTACAAATAAAGTTTTCCATATTTGCCGATTAGGGTTTGTTTGCTGTTTTCTCTTTTTACATGTAGGAATTATGTTAGTTTAATATAAATATAAATGATTACTCAACAACTGATAAAAATAAAGAATAGTGTTAAAAATAGTAATCAATTTTTATAAGTTTCAATGATGTTTACTACTTTTCTTAAAATGAATTTTTCCTAGTTACTTTAGAATTAACACATTATCTTAAATTGGTTATAAAATTTTCAAATATTGAACGAAAAATTTAATATTCAAGTGTTTACGATATGGACATATTTATTTTGATTGCAATAGATATAGTAGAAAATCAAGAAATGGTAAAACTTCATAAGATACACTTTCCCTGATATTTGGTTTCTTTAAACTCATTATTGTTTAAAGTTAGAATTTAGCTTCTGAAAACTGAATCATTTTTTATGTGAATGTCTTGCAGGATGACAAGCGTATTTCCTTTTTGAACTCACGACAATAATTTTGCTTGCAGGTCGAGCAATAATTAATTTTAATAATTATATGTATTATAATTTCAATAAATTAGAATGTTTTTTATCTTGAATTCTGAAGTGTGGTCGCGAATTCATCCCGCCACTTCAAATAGTCAAAATTAATGTATAAATGATTTAAGTTTTACCAGTTTTTAAATAGTAATTAAATTTTTTTTAATGTAAATCGATGTTGAGCAAAGCATCTTTTCAATTGCAACATTGTGCGAAAGATTTGTATTGCGTGTGCCAGGTCATTTTGATGAGTTTTTGAAAATTGTAGTGTTTTGTTAAATTATTAGTGGTGTCTTTAAGTGCAAACTTTAACTGCGTAGCTGAGTATAGAGCAACCTAACTACTTTCTAATATCCACCATTTGATATAAGCAAATAAGCAATATTTAATAATTTGTAAATATTTATAGAAATTGATTAGATTAATTATTATTTGTCTGTTAATTTTCCCAAATCAGTGCTGGTTTTTATTATCCAATTTGAAAAAAATTATACAACAAAAAATAGCTTTTGCACATCAATTGTACATTTTCTCAAAATAATAGTGATTCTGATGATGAAAGTAAAAGTTGTAGAGTTTCAAGTATTTATGTGACAACTTATAATATAAATGAAAATTCAATTTACTGTTTCAGAAAAAAAGAAAAAGAAACGTAACCTTAAGTTGATTTTCATGATTATAATTTGAACATAATGAATTTTATGTGATCAAGGTTTAACTGCAATAAATTATGACTGGTTATTTGGAGGAGTTACTCTTTTATCAAAAAAGTTGTTTACTAAACGTCTGTCTTGAATAATAACAAACTACGAAGAATTAATTGGTATTTTTCTTTGGTTTCAAATATTTTATTTATAAATAGAACCTTTCAAATAACTCGTTTTGGCTTTTATTTTCTAATTAGAAAATTTATAAGGAACCAGTATAGTTTGAATTTCAAAAAGAGAAAACGGTAATTTCAGTATGATAATCAATTATTGCATTATACAATTTATTTTTGAGAATAACTAAAACTGCGGGGCTATTATTAATTTCTAATGTTTAAAATCCTATATCGTTTCAATTTAACAATTTTTTGTCAGCTAGATTTTAAAAAGTGCATCACTGCACTCTATGTATTATGATGCTTTTGACAAGCATATTTTTGACTTACTGTAATTTAATTTCTAGAACTTACTAAAATATTTTTTGTAAGAGCAAATAAAGTTTTTAGTTTTTTGCTATATTGTGGCTTCTTTCCTTTTTACATATTTGTTCAACAGCATTCAGAAAATTATTAATTTGACGATTGCCTTGTTACTTTACTAAAATTGATAATTTTCTTAATAAAATTTTCTTCGTTTGGACCATATTGCCCACATAGTTTTCTTTTGTTTATGTACACTATAAGCGCAAGATGTCCTCTTTGAATTGAACAAATTTAACAATTTTGAGAAAATTACATCCACCGCATTTACATGAAATTTTGTCAAAATAAATTTCCATTACTTCCGGAACATTTTCTTTATATTTTATGCGTAAAACCATTTTGAATTTGTAATCAATTTACTATAACAAAAAATTACATCCAAGTAATGTTAATGACACTAAATTAAAACTTAATAACATACCTTTAAAATATACATACTGCTTACATACGGGTAAACATACCTATTAACTTAAAAATTTAAATGAAGAGAATAAAAAAATAGTTGACGCAGAGTTTTTGTTTTCAAATTGTCATGGTTTTTGAATTAGTTTTAGAAGTACATTGTAGATGGTGCGCTCGTAGAAATTCAATTTAAGATTATCTTCTGTTATTGAAATTTTAAAAGTAAATTTGTTAATTAATGAATGAAATTTTTAAAGAAATTGTTATTTATTTAATAAATATGTATAAATTAATAGTTTTATTATTGCGTTAAATTTCGGAAAATAATTTACTTTTGTAACTATAGAAATTAGTATTTTTTTAAATATTGATTTTATGTCTAAATAATTACTGGTGCAATTTAAATTATCGTTAGATAAATTATTGTGCTACACATTAATTTTTCAATAATATTTGCAAAAATTTATATAGTATTGCATAAATGTGCATATATTATAATAATCAAAAGGAAGAAGAATTTGCTTTCATTTGATGGTAAGTGAATAGTTTTTTAAAACTTTAGTTCTTAAAACAAAGTGAAAACAAAGTATCTGGCATTAAATTTGTAGTAATTGTTATTTAAATTTTACATGAAATAAAATTTACTTCAAAATTCCTGTGCTGTAGACCAGAGGCGTCCAAACTTTTTGCTGCGAGGGCCAGTTTGGTATTTAAATTCATTAGCGGGGGCCAAGCATTGTAAATATGTTAATTAAAAAACCTTATTACAAGCAAAGCAGCATGGAATTTTATTTTTTATAGTAAATTACAGATATAACAATACTAAACAAACATGTCTAAATTATATTATTATAAAATTATTTCATGCAATTTTTATTGGGAATGGTGGAACTGCGTTTTTTCCTGGAGAGTTTCTTCCTTGGCGGCCCGGATAAAATCGCCTGCCGGGCCGGGTTTGACCCGCGGGCCGTAGTTTGGACACCTCTGCTATAGACTATACTTCAAATTCAAATCTTTATTCTTTAAGATATATTTTATATTACTTTATTTCAAGGTACCTACGTAATTGAAAATAATATTAACACAAGACGTTTTGACACTATGAATTATTATATGTTCATATCTACATGACGTGATTACGTCGTGACGGAATGCCAACGATTTAAAATACTGATTGGCCTAACACGAAATGTAAACCAATGAGAATATTGGATCATGGCGTATTGGATCGTCTGACACGAAAAATAAGTCGCCTTATTGCAAAATCCGATTTGTCTATGAAAATAAAATTAGTGTCAAAAGTGTTTTGGGCTAGAGAATAAATTCGTGCTTTTACCTACTATCCATTATATTTACTTATTCAGATATTCTATTATACTTACTAATTAGACAAATTGAAACCTCCTTACACAAAGGATGTAATCACTTTGAATTTTTCTTTGCACTGACTTCTTACGACTTTGCTAGAATACACGAGAGTTTGCTAAAGTCCACGAAACTTTACAAAGACATCATACATATCTATTTTTCCCGTTCCACAGACTTTATTTAGTGATTTACCACCTTTACTCTGCATATTTTCTTGTGATACTTTTTAGAATTGCATCAGTTGAAACTTGTCGATGTAGGAGATGTCCCTGCGATCGATGTGCATCTTTTAGGTGAAAATTTTAATATGAAAACTCTAATATAAATCAAAAATTAAATTAAAAAAGTGGATTTGTGGTTGTATGATCTATCATTGAAGATTAGTTTGCCATCTGCATGTTTCCGAGCGGAAGAGACTGTTTCTGCACTATAGCTTCAACGAGGGCCTAATAGCAGGAATGATCCCTCCAATCAGAATGAAGCAAAGCAAGAACCAATGAGATCAAAGCGCCCTAGCGAATTATGTTTTCAAATTATTGTTGTAAACCAAAAACCAATTTTTGCCTTACTTTCTGTGTAATTATAATAACGAAAATCGTTATTTCGAGTCACAAAAATAAAAATTTGGGCATAAAAAAGCGGAGATCAGCTGTTGTTGGTTCTCATCTCAACTCAGGGTCTTTGTAAAAACTCTACAACTTCGTATGCGTAAATTTAACTTCGCGTTTTTTTAGTTTTACAAAACTATTGACTTTTCAAAGAAAAGTGTTCTTCATCACCACCTAAGAGATATAGAGATAGGTAACGGAAACACCCCTGTATCATGTTGTATAGTGTCGCTATATTCAATGCTGGTTTATACAGCTTTTAATATAAAAATTTATATTTATAAGTACATAGAAATAGACCACGAAATGTTTATTGAATTTGTTAGCTCTTTTTACCTTACCTTTTTCAAATAGATATCGAAATTTTTAACTCTTTCAAATAGTAAATTACAGTATAAAAGATTTGTATCATAATTTCTTTAAATTTTTAAGATAATTTTTCCTTTTTTTTTTTACAATGTAGACAATTTTTTGCAAGTCATTTCTTTTTCGTTGGTTTTAATGTTTTTGTTAATGATTTTTAGATTCACATATGGATGCAAGTAAACTTATTATATCGACAACTTTTTGGAAAATATTGTAAGTGTAAATTTTTATAATATTTATATCTACTGTTATTATTTTTTGCCAATTGGAATTATACATAATATGAGGCATTCTACGTCAAATCGGCCACTTTTGACCCCTTTCGATTTTTCTCAAAATTAGATAATATGTTTTTGAGACCGATGAAAAACGCGAAAAATATGATTTTTTTTTTCAAATGCTCGTAACTTTGTGGAAGATGCACCAATCGGATCGGTTTTTCTTGAAAATTTTTGAATTAGATTTTCTTTCAATAAAAAATATGATTTTGATCTAAATTATTGCGTTCATCGTTTATTTTAGTTTAATGCAAAAAAGTTGTATTTCGAGATGTATCCCTCTTCGTTTTGTTTTTTTTTTTTAATTTCAAAAGGATATCGATAAATATAAAAAGTTTTAAATCTATTCTGATCGTGGGTAAACATTTGTTTCAATATTTTGTTCTTAATTTGAAAATATTTTGATTTTTCTAAATCGTGTGGCCTCAAATATTCATATATAATAATAATGTCTTTATTTACGGATTAAATCCTTATAACTATAAACAAAAATCAATACAAAAACAAATACAAACAAAGAAACAAGTTAATTAATAAAAATACAATAACCAAAAAAGAAAAATAATAATAGTAATACAACAAACACCTAAATGTGCAGATAGCATCTCGTCGTAGATTTGAACTGCGCCAGAGAGTTCGTAAAGAAGTCAGCATCGGACTTGTTGGCAAGATTTTGCATTACTGAAACAGGCGAGTGCATCCCATAATTTGTCCTGTGGAAATCCGGCAAGAAAAGGTCGGGATTCCGGACCACGCAAGGGTGAGCCCAAAAATTTAGCTTAAGCAGCAAAGCTGGACAGTCGATAGCGTTGTTCAATAGCTTAAAGAAGAAGCACAGATCTAGATACTTCCTCCTGTTATCCATACGAGACAATCCAAGATAACTTAGCAGCTGATCATAATCCACATCAAAAGAGATGTGGAACTTGAAGCAAAGAAATTTTGCAAATTTTCTTTGGAGTTTCTCAATCCGAGAAACATGGCTGGAATGGTACGGATGCCAGACCGTGGAACAGTATTCCAGATGCGATCTAACAAAGGCAGCAAACAATAAATTTAAGACTCGCAAGCTGGTGAACTCGTGAGCATGTCGTAACATAAGACCCAACATACTGCTACTTTTGCTAATAATTTCATTTATGTGTGATGTGAAGCTAAAATTAGATTCGACAGTTACACCCAAATCTTTGAAACTAGAAACAGCTTCAATCGAGGTTCCTGACAATTGGTATGTCCGATATGGGCGGCTAAGTTTGCGTGTAAAGCAAAGAGATTTGCATTTAGAAATATTTAATTGCAGGAAATTGGCGCTACACCACGACTCGAACGAGCGAAGGTCAATAGAGATTTGGTTGAGATCATAAGACGAATTAGCGACCTTGAAGATTTTTAGATCGTCAGCGTAAAGTAAGAATTTGCAATACTTGAAGACTGATATAATGTCGTTAATGTACAGAATAAATAGTAACGGACCCAGATGCGAACCTTGAGGAATTCCGGATTTTACGGATATATTCCGAGAGTAGGAGTTGTTAATTTTAACTCTTTGTTGACGATTGGACAAGTAAGAAGAAAGCCAATTGAGTATGTTGGCACCCAAACCAAGCTTGCCCAACTTGAATATCAGCCTATCAATGTGTACACGGTCGAAGGCTTTTGTGAAATCTGTATATATACAATCAACACTCGAGCCTGATTCCAGATTGTTTATAACATATTCAGAAAAAGTGCACAAATTTGTAGCGGTCGAACGGTGCTTGAAGAAACCGTGTTGCTCGTCAATAATAATTCCTTTAACTGCCCAATAGAGCTTATCGGTAACGATCCATTCAAATAGTTTCGGGATCACTGACAAAATGCATATCGGTCTATAATTACCAACATGTGAGCGACTTTTACCCTTGAAAATGGGAGTAACTGTTGAAACCTTCCAGGCACTGGGAAAACTGGAGGTCTGCAGAGATTTATTAAAAAGTAGCGTTAAAGGTTTTAGAAGGCCTTCACCACAATTTTTTACGAAGATTGCAGGAATACCATCCGAGCAGGGGTTAGAGGATAACTTAAGCAGGCATAATTTATCTGCCACCTCCTGTTCGGTGATGAAGATATGCGACAGATCAACGCAATCAGCTAGGTGAGAGTCCCATTCAGCATTGGATATTTTGTTCACTGGATGTTCACAATATGCATTCTCGAATGAGTTGGCAAAAAGATTGGCTATGCCGGTGGCATCATCACAAACGTTTGTGTCATCATGCATTCTTGAAGGGTAGTCACTATCACTATACACAGACTTTGATTTCATAAACGACCAGAATTTCTTAGGAAAATTGTTTAATATGTTGTCTTCAATATCTATAATATGGATTTTCCTGTCACGATCAATAGCTAGTTTGCATAGTTTTCTTGCTTCTTTAAAGTTTCGATACGAGACATCATCTGGTGAATTCTTGTATAACTTGTGTAGATGTTTCTTGTTAAAAATTAACTGCTTAGTGCTTGTGCTTATCCAGGTAGGGAAAGCATCACATTTAACAATCACTTGCTTTTTTGGAATGAACGATTCGATCAAAGAATGAACAATTTCGTTGAATTTGCTAACACAGTTATCTATGGAAGGGAAATCTTCAATAAACTTCCAATCAATTTGATACAAGTTTTCATTAATAATGGAGTAAGGAGCATTTATGAAATCAGAATAATAATTGGGGCATTCCCTCTGGAGAAGTTCAATGCCCAAATCTGTGAACGAGATTAGCAACGATGGGTGATTTATATCAGCTGGTGTAATTAAAGGCAAAGTTTCTTCGACTGTCAAGTGTACACGATTGTAAAAAACAAGGTCGAGTATTACATTATTGATATTCCGTATGGAGTTAAACTGGGATAAGCAGTTAGTAGAAAGCTCGTCGCAAACGATTTCTTCAATTGAAGAAGATATGTTGACTGCTGATAATGCTGCACTAAAGTCGTGGGATTGCCAGGATAATTTAGGTAGATTATAGTCGCCCATGATACACATTTTATGATTCGGAAACTGTTGAGAAAAGTTATTAACTTGAGTGAGATGATTAATATACACATGTTCGGAGGATTGAGGAGGAATATAAGTGACACAAAGTAGTAGCTCATCATTACACAATTTTATGGAAACCCATACTTCCTCACGATGTTTGATTAAAGAAGGAATCTCATTTGATGTTATAGATTTTAAAACAGCAATAAGCACACCACCACCCAGTAATTTATGGCTAGTGTCGCTAGATCTGTCATTGCGGTACACTATGTATCTATTGTCGATGAACTCGTTATTGTTAAAATTAGGTGACAACCATGTTTCAGTTAAAACGATTATGGGATAATTTTCATTTAAGATGCTTACGTATAAATTATTAAGTTTAGTACGTAATCCACGAACGTTTTGGTAAAATATCCTTAGCTGTTGTTGGAAGACTGCGGGGGATTCTGAAAATTTGCTGTATTAGTATGACGGTGACCATTATCAGAGACTTTCCTTTCAAAAAACGTTTTTACCGCCATGCCGGTTGGCCAGAAAGAAGAATTCAACAATTGGTTGGAGTATGTCGAGTCGATGGTAATTTTAAACGAGCTGTAATGTTCTGGATACTTGGAATGTAGTTTCACGACTGACAGTTTTGGCTGAGTATTTTAAATTAATTAAAATTAATATAATCACAAACCTCGGATTCGTCAACGGAGGGACTTACACGAGTAAGATGAATTTTTGCGAGGTGAATTCTTCTAGATATGGCAGTAAAGCCATTAGCTGGAGTAGCATCAGTAGAATGACTGGACCCAATTATAAGAACACGTTTCTTTGGACGAACAGAAACGTTATCTTTGATTTTAAATTGACCATCTGCAGAATTACTGTTACAATCAGCCACGCTAGTGTTACCACTTCCAATTAAGTTAACGACTTGTTCCTGAGCCTCTCTTATGCAATTGGCCACAAACTCTTGACTTACCACGTTATTCTTTGAAGAAATAGTAGTTGTACGAGTTGTGCGCTTAAGATTGCGTTTAACCGGTTTTAGGTTAGTTTTCACAATTCCATTACTATTAGGTGCGTTCACCACTACTTCTTTAGGTGCGTCCACCAACACATCTTTAGGTGCGATCACCAGATTGGGTGCAACGGTGTGCGAACTTAGGTGGGAAGAAGTGAAACAGTATTTGTACTTGGCTACCACACGGATAGATGGCACTAATGCTATAATTGGTTGAAAAATGCCAAAAAAAATAGGAGGGAGGAGAGATATTTGGCGACCACACGGATAGATGGCATTAATACTATTATGGAATTTGAAAAATTTCAATGAAAAATTAGTAATTTAAAACTATAATGCTTTATGAAGCATTTTTTTATATTTCAATACTTTATGAATTGAAATTTTAAACAAATTAATAATTTTTAAGTGAATTTTGGATTCTGTTTGTATACAGTGCCATCTATTGTATCCTTTTCAACTATTATAATTGGCTACCACGCGGTGAGGTGGCGCCAAAAGACTGTCTTCAATTTTAACATGGCAGTTTCCCTTCTATTTATATTCTATTCTATGGGTGCAATGTTGGTTGCCGAAGACTGCTGATTCATGCTTACCTTATCGTTCAGTAGATCGATAATCCTATTTTTGTCACTAACCAACACGTTCAGAGTTGCGATTTGCTGTCGCAAGCTATCAATTAGCTCGGTTTCAAAGCCACGTGCAGCACTGATGACTTCTGTGTCTTCTTCATTAATAGGTTTTAATGAAAATGTGTACTTAAATAGAACACTGTCTTCTTTTACTTTACCCGAAGCAATTTTATTCTGTGTTACGCATTCCACCATTTCAGCTTTGTTGAGTTTGTTAAGCTCGACTGCTATAGATGATAACAATATATCTCTTTCAGTCATCTTTATATGACAAAAATATAACAAATATAAGACAAAAATATAACTTAGCGACCACAAGATTAACCTAACCTCAAACACGTGTTCACCACACTACCACTACACACGGTCCCTAGGGAGCCCTAGGGAGCGGGAAATATTCGAGTATTTATATATAATATCGACTGTGCCCGAGGGAAAGCGTGGAATGCTCCATATTATAATACCTGCTAATAGAATTTTAACTCACCTCTTGATATTATTGTTACAGGTTGTGAAGTTTAAGGGTAGACTATTTGTTTAAAATTTTTATTACATAATCAAAGTTATATCCAGCTCTCTCATATAATATCTTTGAAACAATATCATGCATAATTATGCAATCTACTCTACAAATGTATTAGCGAAAGACCAGAGTAATCTAAGGAAATTAAATTAAAATACAAAATTAAGCAATCAAAATTTATAATTAAACATATTATGCATTACAAACAAATAGTTATGGATTTCAAGTATTTTTTAAATTATATTTCAATATTATGATAAATCTGATATACCTAATATATTAATATCTAACTAATTTTGGTGTTCAATAAAATATTTTGATTTCAAATTAAAATGTATCACCATACATTAATATCGGAACCTACAATTTGATACTATTAAATTTTTTTTTATAAGTATAACAATTTTTCGCGTTGTATATCTATATAACATTATTATCTAACTTACGTTAGCTGAAGTAAAGGTTGTTCTATTATAATGAAGCATATTTTTCAGTACCTACTGTTTTATGTAGTGTTGTTGTTAAGAATGTGCTTTAAATTTTTTGAAATAATTTATAGAAGACTAATTAATCACAAGTAAACATTACTAAACATTTGCTATTTCAATCAAGCGCAATTTTCCAATTTACGGTTATTCCTAACCAAAGATTTACTTCTATAGATAACCAAAGACTGAAAAACTGAACTTGACGGAGATAACGAATAACATAATAAGGGAATAAAACAATAAATTCTATTATCTGAAATCATGACGATAGAAATATGGATACAGACAATGAGTGGTATGAATTAAATATAAGGAAATGCTTAACGGAATTTTTTTATGTCAAATTACGCATTTCTTATATACCCGACATATAAATCTTTGATTTGTTACCGCAAATTTGAATTGTTGTTGTCTGAATGGTCATTTTTCCTAATCGATTCATATCTTAGAAATCGGGCATTAATGATGAGAGTCTAAAAAATAAAATATACTCATATAAAACGTGAAATCTGAAAGTTAATCCTTTGCTATACTTTTCATACCACTTAACAACTCAGATATTAGATATTATTATTGATCAATTTGGACATATATACAAGTGTCATTTAAAATTCTGCTATAAAATAATATACATTTAAAATTAATTGTTGGTAGTATTTGGATATTGAAGCAAACAAATAATTATGATATTTGGTGTAGTAATAATTATGTACAGCTGCAAAATTGAAGATAGATCAAACTAATACTCAGCTAATGTCAAATTCAAAATATAAAAAGTATTACGGTTATCATCAGTAAAATAAATTGTGAATTTTGAAATTTTTACATCAAAGGTTTGTTTACATTTAACTTCATTTTAAATTTTGATAGAAAAATCTATTATAATATAATTATAAAATATATAAACTATTATAGAATAGTTGCCATATTAAATAATAGTATACCTTCCCAATTTGATAAATTATATTATAAAATTAAGAATTTGCCAAATTTTATAAAATCTTTCGGATATTTTCGTTAATAATATAATATATGCCAGCATCTTTTATTGATTAGTATCCTAATTTTTTTTTCATGTATTTGTATTTTTCTTCATTAATGTGTTCTGCGTCTTTAAAATATGATATTTAATTATTATTACTTACAAAATTTTAATAATTAATTATTAACTCATTGCTGATTTTATGTTATATAGCATACACAAGATTACTTCTGATATTTAATTATAATAAATTTTACATTGGTTAGTCTGTCTTTGATTTTGATGTCTCATATGTTAATAACAGTTTGACTATTGTATATTATTATTATGAATGCAAAATTGTTGTAATATCAAAATTTTAAAATTATAGAAATTAACAATTTTTTTATTTAAACATACAATTCTTTTAATATAAAATAATAATTCAAAATTAATACGTTTTAATATCAATTATTGTCGATCATGATTTATTTTTTGTTAGTATTTATGTGATTTTTACATTTTTGAAAAAGAAAAGAAGACTACTGAAGAAAAAAATAATATATTAATAATGTTATAACATTTGTTTCGTAAATTTATTAAGTATTTTTTAATTCAATTTATTTTGGAATACTATATTTTTAATGAAGCTAGTATAACGAAATAAATTATTTTTAATAACTTATACTATTGAAATATTGTAAACTGACCCTAAAATGCGCATAGAATTTTTATAGAAATGCGGAATCAAAATATTAACGACATTTTACAAATACCTACATAATTTTTTATAAGTTTTTATCAATTTTAAGATATTTTTAAGTTTTACAATCTTCATGACAATTTTGTATAAATCATTTGACATAGTTTTTAAATAAAAATAGAAAATTGAGAAAACAATATAAATGGTTATAAATTGTGGTAAGTTTTTATGATTTCTATATTGATTTTTTAATTTTCTATCGCTATTTTGTTGGTTTAGTATGTTTGAAGTGTGCAAAGTGCTGAAATCGTACTACTTTGAAAGTGTTACAGCAAACTAAAACAATCTTTCGTTCGACAATATTGTTCTAAATTAAGGCATACTTTATTTCAAGATTTACACAATTTTTATAGTTGATTTAAACGTTTAAATATCCTCATGAACAAGAATGCAATGATTATGACAATTTAATATATTTGAATATAAAAAAATTAGAATACCGACATTATAATACATAGTACTTCGCTCGTTATACATTCAATTGATATCGCAATCGACCCTGCTTGATTAGTACATAAACTCTGAAATCACCAAGTCAAATTATTTAAGTGAAATTGAATAGTTCTGGAATGAAAATTTTTTTAAATTAAATTAATATCTTTAAGTTTTGCATTCAAATTTTTGCTCATGTGATTGTAACGACAGTAGTTGATTTACGTGTCCCGTATAATGATAATAGATCTTCATGGTTTAGGTATTTTGTATTTCTAGTAAACATGGACGTGCTATACCGAGATAAAATTATATTCATTTGGAATTTTCAGAAAAATAGTTCGAATAAAATGCTGAACTACATATGAACAAATTAAATTTAAATATTTGTGCGAAATTTCAGAATTCACTATTTCGATAACGATAACTTAGGAATACGGCAGATGTTAATTACAATCTAAATTATTTTTGATTAGAAATTAATTAAAGAATTAATTTTTAGTTTAAGACTAAATTTTCCATTACTAATCACATAATTAATTTTGATTGCTCCGAGGTGCTATACTTATACGTAAGTTCAATTATTGTTGTATTGATGCATACGATATTTTAAAAAGTTCATAAATTTGATTATTTTCTTTGGATAACGATTCATTAAGTCGGTTAATTTTACTCAACACTTTATGATAATAATCAAATTCTCCAGGGTGGGTACTATCCTCTTATTACAATAAAATGCTGCTTGGTTATCATAGAAAATCGATAAACCAAAAGTTGCATTTTTGAAGATGAGCTATTTATTCAAGTTATTCTTCATTCTAAAATTTTTTTGTAAATTTCACTTGATCAGATTAATTATTTTGTCTGTAATTTTTCATTTTCTAACCGAATTCATGATTTTCAACAATGGTATTCTTAGCATGCGCATTAATCCAATGTCCTGGCAGTACTGACTTAAGTACTTGGCAAATTGCTGGATTGTGCATTTGTGCACAATTTTTGAAGATTCCCAATTACAATGTATGTACTAGGTACAGTAAAAGAAAATTTTATTTCTTCGCAGCTATTATTAATGTGGTACTCCTTCTATTTTATTTTTTTGTAGCACCACAACCTGAAAATATTTTAAAATTTTGTTTATTAAATAATTATGTTGTTCAGATATGAAGCTTACCAATTAAAACATATCTTATGAAATAGATATTTTACACTATCATTAATTTCATTTTAATTTTATCAAAATTGAAAGTCGAAAACCGATGTCAAAAATAGCACCAGTAATAATGAAGTTATTATTATTGTTAAGATACAGGCATTATTTTTTGTTTCATTTAAATGCTGCTTGATTGTGCGATTTTAAATTTTTGATTGCTTGATTTTGTAACTAATATCACTGCTGTAGTAATATATTTTTTAACATAAAAATTGTTAATATAATTTTGTAAAAATTAATAAAAATTACAGTATTTAATAGTTCTTGTCTATGTAAGTGTGACCCCAAAGAAATAAATATTTTGTTTACGTAAAATGTATTTTTAAGATTGAGTCGTTTGTTTACTCAAGTCCAAAAACATAGATATGAGGAATGTTTGTGAACAGCTTAAATCTTTTAGAATAATTTAAATTCGAAATATATATTTGGATATATTCGTATTTACAATAATACTAAATCAAAATTATTTAATTCTTCTAGTGGAAAATCCCCCTACTACAAAAATTCTCCTGCAGAAAACAAGTTATATAACCTTCATACGCCATTGTTAATGTTGTTGCCTATCCATAAAGTATAATAATTGTCAATATTTTATTGGTTGCTTAGCTTTTTAACATAGTACAGGATAGGTTGATACATAATAATCAGTGGCGGCTTGACATAAAGGGCACAGAGGCACTTGCCCTCCCATCACAAAAATTGATTTTCATTATAAATAATGTTTTAAAAACAATTTTTTTTATTTTGTCCTCCCACTCCAAAATGTCACGAGCCGCCACTGATGATAATAATAATAATAAATACAAATTATTCACCACTGTTTTATTATAGAAAGCTTATAAGGAATTAGAATCGACTACATAAGTCATAATAAATATATTGCCATATCATAAAAAAAATCAACATTTGGGGTGAATTTGGCCAGAAAGTGATTTTATCGCGGATCACGCTTATCATAGTGTATAAATACTCTTAAATCATCAGTACATTATATTCGTCATAGAAGACCATTTTTATTTCAAATACTACAGCTTAGAACATTCAATTTATAGTAAATTTAAATAAAATTATATTACTAACATTTTAAAACAGCCTCAAAATACTAAAATTACTTCTGATATCACATAATTTACTTTAAGCTCTTATTTAGGAGACATAATATAACATTTCTATTACACAATGAAATTGTGTAAAAAAAACTACTACAATTCTTGATCCAGTTAAACCAGTTTTGCAAGTGAAAAATTATATCATTTTATAATTTGCCTTTTTGAAAATAAAAGTTAATTGTAATAAATAATAATACTTGAGATTTTTGTTTTTTCGGTAGGTATCTTTTAAAGTTGATAGCAAAATGTTGGTAATATTATCACTCGAATGATGCTAATTATTGTCAGACACATTTGGTAATAAATTGACATATTATTTATTAACAGATCGTTTTTTAGGATCATGTATTACATAACATTTCAGTTTTTCTTTTCATTATAGAAGAGTTGCGTATATTGAACCGCCTCCTTAATTAAACTTAAATTGAACTTGAACATACTTCGATGTTTAGAAGGCCAAAAGAAATTGTTCGATATATGCAACTTTCCCCCAAAGGACATTTTAAAATTGCTCAATTTACTAACAGCAAATCATAATACTTACCAAAAGTTTTGTTGCAAAACTTGTCTAAAGTAACTGGTGAGCGTCTAAAAGCAATAAATTTAATAAATTATATGTGCTGTATACTATTTGGTAAATTTGTAGAGGAACCCGATTTTTTAAGTTTGGTTGATTTTAATTTATCTTTAATTTGCGACAATCGTGAATGTGGACTAAATTGCTTATGATGAACAGGAACTGGGGTTTGATTATGACTGTAACGGTGCTCATTTTCTATTTGTACAATAGAACGCAAATCAAAATACGCACTGTCGCTATTTCGTGGTAAAACTGGACTAGTTAAAGTTGCACTGGGTGTCATCAGAAATGCCGAATCTATTTGGTTTATTTCGGGAGTATCTAAGTAAAACTTGGGCATGGATGTGTGCCTAAAAACGGGAAGCTCGACATTTCGGTCTATTGTGAGTGTTAAACTACGCGACATGCGACGTTCTCGTAAGGACTTCTTACGGGTTCTCTCTGATTCATTTGCTACATTTAACAATGACGTTGACTTCATATTGGGAGTTGTCGATGATTTCACAATTTCAGTCGGATGATTACTTTCTGACGGTTTAACTTCGTTTTGCAACAAATTTGAACCCAAATTCGCCTCTACTGGTTCTTCTTCTTCATTTTTACGTTTTGATTTACTGTCGACTTCATCTTTAGTTTCAGGAAAATTTTCAGGTTCTATAATTATTGGGGTTTGCACTATATTTTCCTTATTAATTTGTTTTTCGGTGCTTCTTAAGACGTTTTCTTTATTTTTTTGATCAGATTGATTTTCAAACCATCGTAATTTACGAACGGGTTGATGTTCGATGGGTGCTTTCGGTTTAGCATCAATGGTAACGATCGCTCGACCGGCAATTAAAGAAACCTGATCGTAAAATGCCATATTATCAAACGCATTGTTGTTAAATTTGTCATAGGGTGTCTTTGGCTCTTCGTATAAAGCAATACTTTCATCGTAGCAAAATCGTTTTTCTATAAGGTGCCAATAGCATGCTTCCAGACAGCTGTAACAAAAGAGAAGATCATTTAATTTCTTAGTCACCTATATCTGCTAATTAAATTGTTTTTAACAAAAAATACTGTAAATTTCGTGCAATTAATCTTGTAAAACGTATTTAGGATACCATGCAATTTATTATATGACTAATTAGTTTATATTTACTTAATATATATGGTTTATTAACTATTAACCTTGTACTGGGTTTATCGCTAACCACTTTTCATGACTAAAATGACTAGAACTAAACTGTAATAAATAAAATTTCTTAGTTTAAAAACATTGAACAGAGAACAACGTCAACATTGAACATTTAGTCATGTTTTACACCTGTCGAATCTAAATCTTATTCTGCATATCTAAATAAATAATTCCTTGATGTTAGATTTATTATTTTAAAATGAATTGATTATTATTTGAGAAAATGAAAGGTACCTACTTTTATTACATTTATGACCTACTTTGTGCAGGTACCTACATTGTAATATAATAGAAATAATTTTTTAACTAATATATTGCTATTAGTTGAAAACCCTCAGAAAAGCTGTTGTACCATCTACCATGTTTTATTGAAATATTGCGCTTATTTCTCAACCTATCAGGTGCATATATCTACATCGTATGGTTTAATGAAAACATATAGTTATATTATTAAAATGTTTCTGCAGATGACCCTTGGATGTATAAAAATTCCGTAATGGATATTTTCTTTCATAAAACACATTTTATTTAATTCTTCACTTTACGAAAACTAAGAGACAAATAGAAATTCAGAAAAAATTATTGGTTAGATAAGTAACCAATCAGGTCTTATCTAATTTAAAAAATAAGTAAACAAATTAATTATAAACAATACGGAAATCGAAAACCTCTCAATATGCAACTTATAGTATCTATCTTAGAACAGAACTAGTTCGAGAATATTTTTTGTAAGTATGTTTTTAAATAATTTATTAGAACATTGTTTTCATTGATATAAAAGTAAAAAAAATGGTGATGAAACCAAAGTAAATGCGAGGGGGCTACAGTAAAACAGAAAGGTTGTCACTGCATATTATTATTTGCATATTTTTTATAAGGTGCGTTAGGAAAAATTGACTTTTTATTTTAAAATTTGTTGAACAAAAATATGAAAAATTGTATATAATTGATTGAGGTTGTTATGAAGGAAATTTCAGTATATGAGAAAATTGTGAAATTTTTACAGTAAATTATTAGTATAATGAAGAAAATTCTGTCCAAGTTTGAACTTAATCCTGTTCTTAGTTATCGAGATAAAAAATGTCCAAGTTACGTTTTTACATTGAGGTAAATGCAAGATACGGGTTTGTCATTACTTCGACATTCAGAAATGTCATCATTACAAAAATTTGCCAAAATATTTATGCAAGTGTTACAAATAAGTGTACCAAATTTAGAAAAAGTCCTGTTTTTAGTTTCCGAGAAAATTAAGATTTTATTGTAAAAAATAGCACAAAAGCTATCTAGATTTGATAGTTACCAAGAAAAGTTTTTTGAAATTAGTAAACAAATAATTTAACTAACCACAACTTTTTAAATTAATAAAATTTATAAGTAAATTATTAAAAACTAAGTATTTTTAATTAAAAAAAACATATTTTCATTATTTTAATTATTAAAATTTTGTTTATTTGAAGTTGGCAGTGAATACATTATCTTATGTATTTATTTAGCATAGGTCAGAGTCCCCACCACAGCTTATCCCCACCCCTCTTCTTAACAACCTTAAATATCGTAACTTGTGAAATACTAATTAATAAATATTAAACGAAAAACAAATTAATAAAACGATTTCAAAAATATTCTTTAAACTGCAAGCTTGTTCTCACATGTTCTTTTTCAAAAAATAAGTTTATTTATAAAAAAAATTACATGGAAACCGATTTTACAACTATGACCATTTGGAATGGCCTACTGCATGAGAAAAACTTTCTTATGCAATAGGTCATTAAATGAAGGAAAACCCTAATGTAAACGAATAATAGCTGGTACCTATTCGTAAGTACACACATGTAACTTGTTTACGAAAATTATACATAACTTGATAAAGAAAATGCTTATAATTTAACATATTAGTACAATAATAAAATTATTATAATACGAAAATGTAGAATACTATTTTTTTATTTCTATTTTCTAATTGGAAAATATGTTATACATTAATCAATTATTTCTAGAAAATAAATCAAGTAGCATAACTAAATTAATATGTTAAATAATAGTACTCAGATGGTTTACTACCCTACTCAACATTTTGAACTTAACCGTCTGATAAGTAACAGACTGTTAATATTAACGACCGTTTTGATTATCCTTAAAAAGATCAAGTTTTAGAATTTGTCATGATTCGATGATTTTATATTATTCATAGAACTTATCAGACTATAAACTTCTAATCATCACTGATAAAAACCGAAAGTTTTACTTAACAGGCTCTTTTTGACTTATCATCCAGATAGCACCTAATACAGATCAGTCAATACCAATTGGTATGATGTCAAATTATATCCAAATAATTCTTAAAATAAAATTTGAATGCTGTCTATGAAAAATTCTAAAATATTAATAATAATATAGTAAGGTGGAAAAATATTGAAGCAGTGCTAACACAATATTGATGTTTGACTATTATAACATCTCTATTTATGTGAATATTTGTTTTTCAGAGAATCACTTTTTGAAATTGATCTCAGAAAATTGATCCTAGATTCCAGAAATATTATTGGTACTTTGAAATGTTTGACTACGTTGTGAGGCAAGACATTCTAAGGATGGACTTCGCGAGTGCAAGCAATAGGCAACAAAGCAGCTGGTGACCATACTTTTCATTTTAATTATGTTACTTGTTTGTTTCGGTGTAAAAGTTAGCTATATTGCTTATAAAGAAGAGATTATCAACAAATTCTTTCATATAATGCGCATTAGAACAAATTGTAATGATAAAATAAAAACAATGTCGAGCTCTTCCCATATCGAAGAATTAAAGATTTAATTTAATTTATTCGCGTAACAAACAAAAATTGTTTCTTATTGTCCTACTTACTTAGCAATGAAGTAGTTATTTTGTGTTGCAAAGTTATTTTAATGTAAAAATTAACATTTATTTTAAAATTAGTAAATTTATTCATGAGGATCGTAGGATTTTGATGCCCAGAGCGGTACCTATTAATTTTCCAGACCTAGCAGACAATGGAAACTTATAATGCAGTATTTACTTGCATTTTGATTTTGATCTACCAAACCGTACATATTTTTACCTTTTATTACATACTTAATAGTTTCTTTTATGTATGTTGTTAAAATCGTCCAGCTTTGTTTACGAGCGAATTGTTTATGTAAGTCTTTACCGCAATTTTCCTATTTAATCTATCACATAGTATTTATGGTGGCTGTAAATAGGAAAACATTGGCTTTTTACTGGCACTCAAAATGATCGATGCTTATCTGTCTTATACATTTGCCACGTCAACGTAATCTTTCTAGACTCAATAATTTTTTTTAGGACGTTTATTCCTTTTTATTCCTCCTACGAAGAAGGTCGGTCACTCATCTAATCGTAAATCTCGAGTTATATTAGATGAATTCAATGGTCTCACGAGAAAAATGTATTTATATGTACTATTCTACTGCCTTGAGGTTGGTTTATGCAGAACGCCGACCTAACGCTACATTCAAATATTCTCACTGGTTTACCTTTCGTGTGCTGAACCAATCAGCATCGGAAATCGTTGTTGTTACGTCAAGTTGTCGTTTTGTCTAAGTCAATCTTTGTGACTCATCTTTCCATAAAAATAATATTTTAACGTTAAACCATTTGATTGAATGCTGGAGAATAATGTCATTTAAAAATCTCATGTAATATATTTATACTTAATTGTATATTTCAATAGTTACATATGAAGTGTTGTATATTTAGAATAATTTTAAATATATTAACTATTAAACAACCTCAGTAATAGCTTATCGTTACTGTTGTACGTTAGGAATTTCCGGGTTCAAATATCTGATTTAATTAAGTTTTTTTTTAGCTCCGTCTTGTAATGAAGAGACGTATCCTATGTTGCAATAACTTTTATCTATATAATTTATATTAAAGTAGCGATATGAGCATAAACTCATTCCACATAATATTTAGCCTAAAGTACGTACGGTAATAGGCTAGACGTTAAGAGTGCTGAATTGCTATGCTGAAGTTGTTTAATCCTTCCGGCCATGTCTTCCTCATATGCAAGGTGTTGGCAACATCTTTGAGGTATTAAACATTTTATACACCCTTATGGAAATCGGGTAAGCAACTTCAGTTGTACCCGAAATATACAATAAGTCTGTTTACTTAACCATTAAAAAATTAAACGTCAAGGAAATAGATTAGATACAATTAAATGATCAATAATAATGATAGTCACCATTATTATTATATTATTTTTCAAATTGGTCTTATTTCAAAAAGAGTTATCCCAAGACTTTTTGTTACAAATAGAGCAAAAATTTCTTGACCTCTTGGTTTCACGAACAAGGTAAGCTTCGAGGGAATATTTATAAAACCTTGGTGGAGTACCATGAAACCATAATTGGTTTAATGATTTAAGGTGGCGATACTTTCGCTATTTTTTGACACGTACAGAGTAAAACTGGAGTCACTGCCATTCAAAGAAAAAACATTTTAGGAAAACACCGCTGATGAAAAAGTAATCTACCAAGCCCAAAGTACATCCTGAACTATTTTATTTTTACCAAAATATTATAAATTATTTGAATAATAACTGAGTAAAGTAGGAGAAAATTTGCGCTTTTTACGGTGTTTTCACTCAGGAATTACAAAGTTATTTTTTGAAATATAGAAAAACGAACATACTCAGGATGCAATTCAAACTGTATAGCATCGTTTGAACCTACACACGCATTTTTTAATCACTAACCCTAGTCATATCAGTGACTCCAGTAAAACACTGAAAACGTACTTGTCTCTCTCTTACACATCAAAATATTCTTGCATCTCGCTCGCGCATACCGCCACCTTAACCGCAGTAGTTTCTTTATGACCTTAAAATTATAAACTAATGGCATTGTTAATATCTAATTTATAAGTTTAAATGATAAAATTTAAATATATTATTAATGGTGGGAAGTTTTGAGATAATTAGGTAGTTTTTCGCATTCTAGCTCATAAATACTTTAGCGGCTAGTACCCACCTTAGGTGATAATAATATATTTATCCAATTTTATTCAATTCATTTTCTCCTTTCGTGATTTACAATCCAATTATAGAGATTATAATACACGAAAGAATTAGTTATAATTCCAGGTATTTCTTTCTATAAACAAATTAATATTAACGCATCATATAATTGGAATTTGTCGCCGATTGGATAACGAATGTAGGTACTACTCTTATAAATTATGTTTTATAAGTGTGAAAATTTCAATAAAATTATAATTATTAACTTTATTATATTGTAATTCGCTATAAATCAAATAGGTAATCAAAGTTCTAACCTTCATGGCAGTTGATTTCGCGAGGTAAATAATTAATAGAAATCGCAAAGTTTTGATCATGACAGTTAAAAGTTCAAAAACTTAGCATTCAAAATTACGTAAATATTTATACGGTAGCTAACTTCTAAGAATTTTTCGGAAAAAACAATATGTTAAAAGTACTTACTATTGGCAGCTTTTACACATTTTGAAACTATAATTGGAGGTACTTCAACGTTTGACGACAACTTCACAAGGTATTGTTATATGTACGATAACATTAAAACTAGAAATTATCAGGTTTGATAAGGTAAATCCTCACAAAACACAATCAACATCGTAATTTATTTTATATCACTTCTCCATTTTTTATAAATTTATATTTATATTATATCTTCATCGTTTTGATCACTTTACATCATTTCGCATGTATTTAAACTTGTGGTTAATATTTACTGTCGGCCTTGAGTTGATAAGGAATTACTATAACCGGATGATTTATACCATTAATTCACACAAATCTAATAACAATTTCATTTTTGCATAACAAATGAAAAAAGCAAAGTTGACGCCGCTATTCTACAGCATAGCGTAGCATTCTAAGCGTGAATGAAATCTAATGGTACTAATAAGCACGTGGTTTAAGCAAATACTAATACATTTTCGCGAAAATAAAGTCATAAAACAATCGTAATTATGTTGTATTTGTGTACTTCACAGAAATTTTGAGTGTTTTTTAGAAAAAATTTTGTTATGCAATGCAACGAAGTACCGCAATATAAACAAATCAACTGGACCGATAGAATAATTGTAACGGTTCACTTTTTAGTATAATGGTAATGGTACAACGAATTCACTGATAATTTTGTGCAATCTAAAATTAACGAGAACACAATTAATTAATTTATACTTGTACTGCATTCAACACTTTCATTGTTAACAAAGAAATTGTTCGATTAATGGCGTTGATTGAGAATCATCACACAATAAATTTAAACTCTATTATTTTGTTACCGCACTTTTAATAGTTTAATATTAATTGTAATTACAATGCTATAGATTTACCGCTATCTTATCATCGTTTTATTAGTTAGAAAATCTATATAATCCATAATACATAATATTATATGTAAATAAGAAATGTAAAATTCGTTCAATAAAATAAATTTGACAAATTTTGGCGAAAGTAATATTAAAAGTAAAATTACAATAATGTATAAAAATATTTAGGTCATTCTAACAAGAAAATTGGTATTAATCACATTTTGTTTCATTGTTTCAACCTTGTTTTATTTAAAAATTAATATATCTTATTATTATCATAAAGTACGCGCTTTGAAAAGTAACACTAACACTATTTTTAATTTTTTAAACCAAGTGGAAGTTGTAAAATTTACTTTTAGTTTAATGTATCACAAAGTTTATAAATGGTACGAGAGAGCCGGCAGCATCGACGGGTTGTTGTGGACAATACAGCGTATACACTGCACCGGTTATACCTAGCGTGTAGGTATAATTAAGAAAAAACCACTTTTTACACAGGTAATCCCGTAGGTACTACTCCAAGATAGAAATCATCTTGAACGGATCTTTTTTTCCATTTTGCTAGCATACACATTTTTAGAAGACTATAAATTTCAATTTTTGATTTTGTAAGTAGGTGGTACGTACTTACATAGGTGGGTACCTACGCAAAATAAAAATAAACAGTATGGGTAGGTACATAATAATATGTATATCATACTTCAACTGCAAGTTATTGAAGTGTGGTAACCTACTTGCTTTATCTTTCATCAAATTTTTGAAGTTCATTAGTACCTGTCACATGTAGTATGACGAAATGTTTACGTAAATTAGTGTCGGGAAATTTCTAAATGGGTATACATTTTTTCAGTATTTGTAATTTGGTAATTAGCTACATCATCCCGATAAAAATTATATCGGAGTATTTGAATAATTCTTGTTTATAGGTACCTTATTAATCTAAAAGGTATTTGCATCATATATTAAACTATTTGGTGCTAGGCAATAATTAAGATAATGTGAAAATCTGATAATAATTATATTTTGCAATGTTTGTAGGTATTATTGTTTAGCACTTGATCAGAATTAGAACAAATATGTACAGATCCAATTTAATTTTAACTAAAAACAGAATAACAAAACTGTAACAATTATTATGCTTTATACATATTATATTTATAGCAAATTTAGAGATTAACATTTAAATAAAGTAGTAACTTGATGTTTGCGTCACTAATAGTTTCTTAAATAGAGTTTATTTTTATTAACAATCTTGTTATACAAAATCAATTTTATTATTTTTTTTAAATAAAAAGTTAAAATTTTGTCTCCAATTTCAATTTTATTAAATTGTGCATTGATTTCTTCATTAAATGGAATACTCAACAATATTTCTATATTATCGTTATTCTCCTTTTATTACATCTTGTCTTCCACTTCATAACATTTTCCGTAAATCCAAACTAACCCTGTGTACTAATTTGAAAATTTATATCGGTCTATTACATAAATATTTTTTTCAAAATATGTTAAATTAATAAATTAAATTTATTATTAAATTATTAATAAATTAAATCAAAATTTGAAAAATTAGAGATCTATAAGTTGCCAACGTCGGTAAAACCTAGGGTTTTATCTCATAATTTTTTGATAAACTTTTAAAGTCGAAATTATTAGTTTTTAATTCTGATTATGATAAAACTTACCCGAAGTTATTATATTGCGTATATTAAAAGAAACTATATGAAGAAATGAAGAAGAAATTATATGAAACTATTAGACCATATTGCTCATAACATTTCCAGACATTTTAAATATAAGGTAGTTAAAGTGATAACTCTTGAATAATAAACAATTGAGTGTTAGGTATCAGACAATTTGAGCAATCAATTGTTTGCAAGTTAAGAATTTTTGTATTCTAGATAGTGTTGGAAAAATTCTTATTGGCCGTAGTTAACTGCAGGTAATGCCAGATTTTTAAATAATAAGCAAAATAATTGATTTTTCTCAAGGCAAAATAAGCTTCAACATTTTTAAGTTGATACCATCAACAACAGTAGCATATGACTTCAGACTACACATGGCATTAGCTATATCTATTTTGGAATTGGTTTTTCTTTACAACCTATTAAATGGCCACGTCCTTCCTTCCTAGAATTAATAAGCTTTTCGGTCAATCTTTATGAAGTAAGAAATCTATCTATATTTTCTATCGACTTCCACAGGACCACATATGGTAAGAAATTGCCAGTATCAAGAATATGCAAATCACACTACTTATGATAAAAGCATTAGATTTCATCTAGTCTTTAGTTACTTAAAGGGCACAAAAATTCTTTTAAAATTGTTAAATTTTGTCCACCCTGTACAGGGTGGGCCAATTTCGATAGTTCTTATGGGAAACTCGGTAACTATAAGAGTTATGAAAAAATGGATGGCGCATCCTCGATCTCTTTTTTCAAGAAAAGCTTAATGGCGAAAACCAGAATTTGCTATCTTTTTTTGTTTTGGAGTTATAGCCAAAAATTCGAATTTTCGACTTTTCGATAAATGTCGATATCTCGGTTGTTTTTCAAGTTATCAAAAATATGTTAACACCTTTTTCGGGCACTTTTTTAAGATCAATAAAATGGGCAAAAGACATTTTAAATATCTATCTCAGTTTCAGAGTTATAACATAAACTTGTGTTTTTTTAAATGGAAACCATAGTTGAAAATGATATTTTTAAATAGCGTTTTTTATCCTCTTTTCAACGATATATAACATGATATATAACAACAAAAATATTATAAAATAATATAGAAGACCGAAAATTTAAATATAAAAATAACATTTTTAGTAAAAAACAATCAAAATTTTAAATTCTAACAAAAATTAAAGTAAAGATCACACCGCAGTCTATTGTTTTTAATACTTAATTTGGTTAAAACAAAACACTATTAAAACCATTATTGAAATTTAAAACATTTACACCGATTGCTTTTTAAAAAAATTAAAATAATATAAATTATATAGTTACTATAGTAAAATTTAATGACAGTAACTAAGCAAATATTCGCTTACTGAAAAACAATTGGTGTAAATAGTTTAAATGTCAATATACCTAATGGTTTAATTGTGTAGTGTTTTGTTTTAACCAAATTATGTATTAAAAACGATCGACTACGGTTTGATCATTACTTTAATTTTTGTTAGAATTTAAAATTTTGATTGTTTTGTACTAAAAATGTTAATATTATATTTAAATTTTCGGTCTTCTATAATATTTTATAATATTTTTGTTGTTGTTATATATCGTTGAAAAGAGGATAAAAAACTCTATTTAAAAATATTATTTTCAACTATGATTTCCATTAAAAAAAACACAAGTTTATGTTATAACTCTGAAACTGAGATAGATATTTAAAATCTCTTTAGCCCATTTTATTGATCTTAAAAAAGTGCCCGAAGAAAGTGTTAACATTTTTTTGATAACTTGAAAAACAACCGAGATATCGACATTTATCGAAAAGTCGAAAATTCGAATTTTTGGCTATAACTCCAAAACAAAAAAAGATAGCAAATTCTGGTTTTCGCCATTAAGCTTTTCTCGAAAAAAGAGATCGAGGATGCGCCATCCATTTTTTCATATCTCTTATAGTTACCAAGTTTCCCATAAGAACTATCGAAATTGGCCCACCCTGTACAAGGTTTAGACAAATATTTTTATTTAAAAAAGTATTTTTACATTTCTTTTCTTAGTTTAATTTATACCTCAAAATCCACCTTATCCAACTCTTTAAATGAAGTAACAAGCGTTGATTTATTTAATACTTCACTAATGGAGTTTAAAAAAACTCTGTGGAAGATTGACTTATTTTCTCTTTGAAGTTTTAATTTACCCAACTTTTGTTTTCTTTTTGGTGCTCATACAGCCATATATTGAGGTGGAATTAAAAAAAAAGTTTATCGTTCAAAATTATTCTTTTTAAAAATTAAATTCTTTAAAACCAACTTGTTATCATGCCCATGTGCAGCGGTGTCGATTTTTGTCGTATTTTTAATTTTTCAATGCAAAAATTTTCTAATCTAACCGCTATTCAATTAAATTTGTCATCCCACAATGAAACACTTCTTCAAAAGAAAATCACAATTTAATTCCAATTCATATCCAAAAATGCAACATTCAAATATTTCTGATGAAGATACATTCTGTATCGAAATATTAAAGATCTTAAGAATTTCTATCGTTTGTTTAACTTGTTTAGTTTTTGAGTTTTAAATATATATTTTCACAAGTTAATAATCCTAATTTATTATTGTAAAAATTTTTCTTCACGCCCCTTCCACCGTCTTTAACCCTTCACCAAAATCAAAAATCTATTCACCCCCCCCCTAGACATAAAAATTTCATGACAATATATTATATTTTATTTTATTTCTTTTTATAAAAAGGTTAAACCATGTAAATAAATCAAATAATGAACAATAATCATTAATTTTAGATAATAAAAGGATATAATCTAGTTTGTTGATTAGCAAATGATTTGAAAAGAATCAGCAATCATTAAGCATTAACAATAAAAAATCAATATTTTGGTTTTATGGCCGTATGAATGCATAAATTCAGAAGATTGCTTTAAACAAAAATTTCATTTCCAAAGGTCCAATAATAATTAAAAATTTTCAGATTTTTCTCAGTCGCGGGAACACCCTATATATCCGATTTAAATTCCCTGAAATAAATTAAATATAACTCTTATTATTTATGTGATCCTGCGTCAATACTACGTAACATTTCATATAACTTAAGTTACTAAAAAATATCAACAAATCAAATTGACTTTTCTGTGTCCATGCCGAATTAATAAAGAGATTTTCTTCGATTTTTCTAACAATGTTAATGTTGAAACCTTAGTTTGCAATCTTATTTTCAGTGTTATTTATATAACAGCCGAGTGGAAACAGCTGTCGAACATGAAATGCTGGATTAGGATATCGAAGTGAATCATACCGATTTAATGTAAATTGTATTGGTAAATGAAAGTTTTAGTTATTATTTACAGAAAATTACTTACAAATGTTTCTCGTGGAGGCTATTTTGGTAATCATTTTTATACAGTGTGAATTATGTGTTCTCATACTATTGGATGGCTTAGTTTAACTTTTTTACAACCTGCTCCTTACACCATGAACCTGCTTACAGTTTATTCAATGTGAGGTGGATCTTCAGTTCTATTCACCAACTCAAGCTTATATTGATAATATTATTTGTTGTATGTTTGTCTCATATTTAGGGATTTAAATGCACTTATTTAATGCATTTATTTGTATATTGTTTTTGGTATGATACATAGTAATTCTGATAGTAATGCAGCTGTTTAATCTTGAAGAGGTCACGGTTAGGCGACCAAAATAACACCTATATTATTTGTTTTCTCACAATTAGTTGTACGACGAGCAGCTGAGCAAATGGAATTTACGGTATCCCGGCTCTATGAACAGTTTAAAGGCTAGAAGCCCTTTAGATTAAAAAGATGTCAAGGCAGGTAAACTTGTCAGCAAGATACCTATTGGGTTCCTAACTTGTTTTTCGATTTCATTTTTCACAGTTAATTGTATGATGAATACCTACCTAAGTGAAAATAACCTACGATATCCTGGTTCTGCTTACTGTTTAACGGCTAATTTTTTCTTTCGATCAAAAGAATTCCAAAGGACAAGTACGCTTATAGGCAGAGGTCGACGCATCACATGAAAAATTAATTCCAAAATAAGATCAACTCCAAGTCCAGTCGCAAAATTACACAATTTGTACGTTACCATGTTAGTTGTTATGTCGAAAAGTTTATTTACATTAAAGTTTTTATTTTTAGTAAAATCGTTCATCCTATACAACAAATATAAGAAAATAACATAAACTGAAATTAATAGTAGACCGACACTGTTAAGGATTATTTTCTAAAGAGTACCTCCAATATTTGAATGCTCAGTCCGCCACTGGCTCCACTATTTGATAATATTCGATTTAATTTATATGTAACAGTTCGGCTGAAAAGTTCGTATCGTTTTGAAGAAAAAATCATTTTTTTGGCAAAATTCAATTTAATTATTCAACATAGTTGCCTTCGGGGGCGACACACCGATTATAGCAATCTTTCAACTTTTCGATACCATTTTTCTAGTACGATTAGTCGTTATCCTTAAAATAGGCTTTTTTCCTTCTAAATTGCTTTCCAGCGAGCATTCTCTTGATGTCTCCAAACAGGAAATAATCGCTGGGGGCTAAATCTGGAGAATACTTTGGGTGAGGAAGCAATTCATTACCCAATTCGTTGAATTTGACCATCGTTTTTATCGATTTGTGACACGGTGCATTGTCTTGGTGAAACAAAATTTTTATTTCTTCAAATGTGGTCGTTTTTTATCAATTTCATCTTTCAAACGCTTTAACAATGCTATATAATAGTCGCTATCAATTGTTTTCCTCTTTTCAAGATAATCGATAAATAATATACCATGCGCATTCCAAAATACAGACGCCATAACCTTGCCAGCCGACTGTAGTGTTTTCCTCGCTTTGGATTGGGTTTGTCGCTGCAGTTCACTCAACTGACTGCCGATTGGACTCTGGAGTGCGGTGATGGAGCTATGTTTCATCCATTGTCACATATCGACGCAAAAATTCGGTTTTATTGCAGTTGAACAGCTCCAAACACTGCTGCAAATCATCAACACGTTGTTGTTTTGATTGACATTGAGCTCACGCGGCACCCACTTTGCACAAAGCTTTCGCAATCTTAATATTAATGCACGATATGTGCAACACGTTCCTTTAATATCTTTAGAGTCTCAGTTATCTCGATCAACTTCACTTTGCGCTTATCCAAAATTATTTGGTTTATTTTTTGGATGTTTTCGTCTGTAACAGCCTCTTTTGGACGTCTACTGCGCTCATCATCTTCAAGGCTCATATGGCCTGTACGGAATTTAGCAAACCACTTACGAATGGTTGCTATCGCTGGAAGTGAGTCCGAGTAACCCTTATCTAGCCAAGTTTTTGTTCCAGCACTATTTTTTCCCATTAAAAAACAGTGTTTCTTTAACACACGAAATTCCTTTTTATCTATTTTTTTTTTCCAATAACAAAAGTTGTTTTACTCAAAATGCTATAACTCACAAACCAATTGACAGATCGCTGTCAAATTTTGACACATATCATTTGAAGGTTAGTTCTCACTGAAAATCATATGAAAAAAATTCTAGTGACGCCCTCCCTTAGAAACGATACGAACTTTTCAGCCGACCTAATATATATTGTTATGATAAAGCTATGAAAAACTCACTGAGTCTTTACCTAACAGTTTTAATACCTCGGTCTAGCTCAATTCTTCGGAGAAACAAAGAAAATCCCAGGAGTCGGTTCAATAGCAGGATGTTACCATTAACAAATATGTAAAAAAAAATATCGTCACTTCTGCCGCAATACCTCCAATCATCAGCTCACCAAATTTTATCTGAATCGGTTATACATTCCCGGAGATATGATGTCATTATCATTTTTTTTTATTTTTTTTATTGTGGTAGTCCTGGCAAAGATTTCTCTGCCAAAACCTTATTTTCACCACTAGAGCCTACAAGATAAACGTCCAAAAAGTTTGAATGCCATCGACGTAGAAATGCCGAAAAAAATCGAGGGACAAGGACTTTTTTTAAGTATTCGCAAAAAAATTAATTATTTTTTTTCATATTGCATTCCTGATTTTTATCAAAGGGTTCCATATGCGGTGAAGTCCTTTGAGGGCAATGTTCCTACATACCAAATTTGGTTGAGATCCCTTCAGTACTTCATGGGTTATTTACTTTTGAAGTTTTAACTTTGACAGCTTGTAATTTTTGACAGATGACAGATAGAAAATTAATTTCACCCATTCTGGATAAAGCTTTTCAAGGTCTTTAAAATAACCTATCACAAGACAAAATCGCTTTTAAAAATCTTGTATCATTTTTTTGTAGTGGCACTCCTGATTGACAGATCGCGACGAAAACCTTATTTTCACTTTTCTACCGTAAACCCTGCCACTATACCAAATTTGGTCCTGATTGGTTGGATGGTTCACGAATAAATCGAGGGACAAAATCTGGCGACCGACCGACAGACCGACACAGAAATTTATTTTTTATTTTTTGCAAATCTTTACGTTTCTGGACACGGTGATCTCGAAAATGTAAAAAAAAAATTGAAATTTTTTTTCGATTACCATACCTCCAATTTTTTGATTGATTGATTGGAGGTAATTAAGAAAAAATTGGTTTATTCAATCTTAGGCCTTGTGAAACAAATTTTGTATTTGTCAGGTTCTTTGGTGTAAATTTGTAGGCGTCGGAACTTGAAATTTTATTTAAATTAAAATTATATGCCTAAATTTCAATTTCCTTGGCCTCGAGTGTAAATGTGAAATTACAAAGTTTTAACAAAATTCGAGTTCATCAACAAATGAAGGTATTAACATGATTGTCTTTTCTGTTAAACTTAAGAGTGCCGAACTAACCTTTGCTTCTGGGTGTTGGTACGGTGTGTTACGTTCTGGGTTGGTTATCTCGACGAAGGTATCACAATCTTCGATAAAAAAAACACAATCTTCGCCAAAGTAGTCGGAGTAAGAAATAAGACTGGAAACCACTTGATATTGATCTACATTGACGGAATAAAACTAAAAAAAAACACCTTTCGTTCACAAATTCTCAATAGGTGTCCAAATCCCCAAAAAGAACTAAATTTTCTTGTTCCAATTTTTCCTTCCTCTCACGGCCTCCGCCATCACTAATCCCCCATTCCATTCAATTTTCATAAACCAAAAACTGGTAATTTTCCGACGCATACAGGCACGTTATGAATCTTGTTACACTCACTGCTATCCAATTACTTGCATTTCACAATTTTCAAACAAGGATAAAATAAGTGTGTTTAAAGTGGTGTAATAAGTTATTATAAAATTTCCCTGACTGCCATAAAATTGAAGAACTAAGTGCCGGTTTGCAGGACTTGAACAAACCTCTTTTAACGAAAAAAATTCAAATCCTGCTATATCTGTCCTAATCCAAAGCTAAAAATCAAGGAACAACCGAGTTCATAACATAAATTTTAGCACATCACAATATATTTTTTTTATATAATAATATAATATGATATAGGGGCAATGATATAGTTATTGGACAGTATTATAGTTATCGGACACTAATCATTTCAGGCTAAAAAATTTAAGTTTATCTAAACTTTATTTGAGTTGCCACCAATGTGCCGCTAAGGTTAAAATCAAACCTGTCCAATAACTGTGAGTTTTTGAAAATATTTATTTATTATTTTATAAAATTTTATTTTATATTTTAGCGATTTGTTAAAATTTTAATGGATGTAAACTACCCATTTTAAACGCGTAAGTATCTATTTAATATTTTAACAAGTTAATATAGAAATTATTTTCAACTTACGCAAATGGAACAAGGTAATTTGTTAACGTAGCTATTAATTAAATACCTACTTATGTTTAAAGTTATGCATTTAGAGGAATGCGATCAATTTCGAACACTTTTGTATAATTAAGAAAGAACGGTAAACACTGTGTTTCTGACTCATTGGTCTTCGTCAGTACCATATACTACATAGTTATCTAACTCTTAATTAAGCAATTTTACAGTGACAATACTTAAACTCAATTTAAATTAAAAATAAATTTTATATTTATTCTGAAGCGCCTAATTTCTAAATCAGTTTATGCAAAATTCCTACATAATGCAACAATAATATTGTTCAATTATTCTCATTAGCTTATCTTTCGTGCAGGACCAATCAATACCGTTAACAGTGCTACTTTAGACTAACACGTTTAGTACTGAATTATATGTATATTACAAAAATAATATACTCAAATATATTATTGAGTTAACATGCACCAAAATTTTGCTGTCAAGAATGCTCTCTCTGGCAATACCATTTTATTGAACTATAAAAATGAAAATTAATTAAAACAGCACTCAAAAATAAAATGTAGAACACAATAAATTAAGATTAAAAACCGGTGCAATTGATTTTACATAATATTTTTCAGATGTTCGCTACCTTTTCTGTCCAATTTTTTGCTTATGTAATTATTATAGTTTAAGTTTTTTTAAATCATAATAAGCTTGAGAAGTCAGATTCAATTTTAGTAAAGTTAAGACTTCAACTAAAAGAGTTCAATACCCCGTCACAATAATGTAATAAAGAAATTATACATTCGTCTAGTGTTTGGAGGCAATTTTAAAATACTGATAAGATAATTATGCTAATAATAAAACTTGATATCAAATTTTGATGGCTCCTTGATAGGTTTCAATGTAAAAAGTTTCAAGTAAAATTGTTCTTCCTAATATTACTTATTCTATGCTGTTATTAAAAACTGCATTGCAATATAGCCGATCATGTACTTTTTATGAACTTCAGGATTTTTTATTTGCCTGTTTTACAATATAATTATTCGTTGTATCTTATCCATTTTTTTGTAACTTATCTGTTCATTGTAGTGTGGGATATATAGAAAATCTCTTTTTATCTTTATATTAAAATGAAAAACAAACAGTTATAATATGTTACATGCCTATGATTTCTATGATGTGAATCAAGTAATTGAGAAAAAGCTAAACGTATTAATTATGATTGAGAATATCTTCTACCTTAAATGAAGTATTGCAAAAAAAAACGTTTTGGTTGCCATTTTTGTAAGTTTAATATTTTAAATCTGTGAAGAATAATACTATGGTCGGTTTTATTAAGAAATGATGGTAATATTACTTAATATCATAATAAAATAGCAAACGCGAATTTTAAGTATCTATTCTTTTTTTTATAAAAATATTACATCTTATAAAGATGACATGGTCAACTTAAATTATTATAAGTTTAATAATATTATAATAATTTTAAATATAAATTTTATAAAATTAATACGTTTGAGGTCTATTGGTGGAAATCGTCAGTATATTTTCAGACGAATTATATTGATGTACTCTTGCTGGGGAATTTTGATCGATTTGTATAACGGCATAATCGGAACTTTTAATGATGTCTTCATATCTTGGTGGCAATAATTCTGATTCTGAAATTAATTTTACTATTAAAAAATATCCTGTGATTGTTTTGTTAGTTTTTAGGAGTTATTAAGGGTTTATTGGTGTGGTAAATATCTACAACGCTTCGATGTTTATTAAAAGCCGAACTAAGGAAGTTTTGTAACTTATCCAGTAATCACATCAAGCCACTGTCGTGTGTCATCAAATTTCTTGTAGATGTATTCGTTGAAGTTGTAGAAATAAGTAATTACATAAAATGAACCAAGATAATGAATCCTAAATCAATTATAATGATGACCAAATACACAAATCAGCTCAAATTTAATCATTGACAATCACACAAAAGCGTTTTTAATGTAATCAGATAATTTTAGATTGGAAAGATAGAAATCGTAATTTGGTTTTTATGAATGAATACAAAAAGTATGGTAAAGATTGAAATGTCGAAAAGTCGCAAAAAGTAACTATACTGTGGAGGAACAGTGTGATTGTAAATTAAATTTATAGTTATTATTTATAATAATTATTATAGAATTTATTAATACCTATGTAAGGTGGAGGAGCTATTCCACCAGGATACACTCCATTTTGAATGTCATTATTATTATATGCTTGATTTGATACCTGAACTTGTGAAATTGAAATTATTTGCCCTAAAATATAATGCATACATTAATAATAATAAAAAAAGTTTCGTAATATGACTATTTACCTGATTCTTCTTCATGTCTTCTAATTTTTTGTATTAATCCACAACAAGATACGAAGAATACAGTTACTAGTACTAATACAATAAATAATTCGAAATTCATTCTATAAACAATAATTATTTAATCATTATTGAAATTGAAACAATTAATTTCTGACTTACTTTGAAATGTTTTGATTTTTACATAGTGCGATCCTGACAAATGAGTATGAAACTTTACCTATAACTTGCGCATAGATAAGATATTGATTGTGTTATCAATTGATTTTTAATGTGGCTGGGATGAAAAATAATTATATGAAAAAATTAAAAAATATACTAAAACACTGTTTTCTACACTCTTTACATTTTTAACCGATTATTATGAAACTAGAATACACCAATAACACTGTAATTAATCATTCACTTTAATGACTTTATCCCATGTTTAGTTTAAAAATTTGAGATTTAGCCCATCTTTTGGTATGTAAAATTGTAACCTGAATACTATTGTGAAATAATGTAGCACGGATAGCTTTATATGTGTTGCGGTTAATATCATAAATTAGGCGAGAGATAAAAGTTTTAATTGTTAACATTTACACTGTGACGTCCGTACAATTAAAAATACCATTCAATTGTTTTATTTTGATACACATTAGGTAGAGATTAGCATTTAAGAAAATGTATTTTACAACTTACCATATTATTTTAGTTATTATATTGCTTAAGTCATATTCAAATAAGAAGTTACAAGAAGAATTCCACTTTAATTAATACCACCTAAACCTTTAATTGCTAGAATTACGTATTCTTAATAATATAGCTAGTACCATTAAAGATTATTTAAATAATATATGCAATAGTCAACAGTCTAGCTTTAATAGGTTCAAAACAAAATTATAAATGTTTTGCAAAAATTTAAAAGTCATTCAAAACTTTTATTTGATGGGTGAATTGATCCAATCAAATCATCAACCAAACGTAAATACAGCTGTACATTTCTTTATTAAATCTCATGGAAGATATTAGGTAATTCACTGGTTAATAATATAGAATCTTGGTTATATCCCGAAAAGATAACAGCATGTTTTGATTAAAACTACAAGGTTAAACCAATGATATATGTATAACAAGGATGCATTTTACTACTTGTGTACTTACCAGATTTCCTAAATCAAACATAGACAGGTTCAAACCAAAATAAAATAAAACATCTTATCGTAAAAGCGCTTTTATCTAAATTGTCAAACCAGAATGGCTTAAATGCCATTTTCATAAAAAAGTTGATTTCCTTAGATTACAAGAATAAGCCACTTTATTTAACTTTACAAACTATGCAAAAAATACATAATAGATTTTTTTGCCAGAATGCAATTAACCAACTAAGTAGATATATTATGTAGATGAACAATATCGATTTTTCGAACGCACTTTTTTATCGACAGATAACATGGCCAGGTTTTACCATTAGACAAATAAAGAAAACACAAAATTACAGAGATTTAAATTATTTTACACGTTACCATTTGCAATATTTTTATAGGACTCTAATCTTTAAAGCAAATTTGACTTTTACTAAAAAACGAAAAGTAACTCAAATTTTAATATTCAGCAAGCATCATAGTTTTATCAAAATTTCGTTAATATGCATGTGATTTAAGCCATTATTATTATACATTAAAAACAATGACACCAACGGCAACGGTGGAGGTTTTGGGAGGTTTAGTATGTTGTTCAGTAATGTTTGAGGATAATTGTAATCAATTTTCAAACTTGTTTTTTAGGTATAGAAAAGTGGTTACCATCCAACTTCTACACTTTTTTCTTTGAAAGTGCGATGGAAAACCTTTAAATATTCCGAAAGAATATTTTAAGCTTTCTTTTTCATGATATAAATTTTAAAAGTTTAAGTTCATGTTAGGTTTAAAAACGTTAATAAAGCACTGACGATACGTGTACGCATGGATCTTAGCAATCCAAATTTAGGTGGGGAGAGAGCATGTTCATTCTACTGCATGCGGTTGCAGTAGTAACATCGTTCGAGTTCCTGCATTATTTAGTATTTATTTATTTATTTAGTAGAACAAAAAATTGTATATACGGTTATGTATATCGATACATAACTTAACGTGATAGAATTTATGTATGTAGGTACCTATAGGTACATAAATTTGAATTTTATAATACTTCTTCTTCTTAGAGTGCTTGACCGATTCGATACTGTTGTGTATTCAAATGTAAAGTGGGCTTTAGTTTTGTTTTTAATTAATTTGTTTAAGAATGCGCAGCATTCTGGTTTTTGGGGGGATAATTTTGGATAAGTGGTCGTTATTCCGAGGAGTGAATGCCGGACGGCCGCGATTTTGTTTTGCTGGAAGAATTGTATGGATAAAAATAAAATATAAATTTGGAAAATGGTTTTAAAAAAATCGGCTATGTAGACATCGCATAACTTTCCCCATAGATGGCGTTTACGTCAAAAGCTTATGTCAAAAGAAATTAACATTTGAACTTTTTTTATTTTGTTCATCATTTCCGCAATTTTCAACGGATTTTCACCATTTTCAGCTGGCCTCTAAGTTTCACTATGATACATGTTTATGCCGAATTTCATGACTTTTGATTTCGCTGTTCAACCTGCACGATTGATACTATTTTTATTCGTACCCCATCGACCACATACTGACATACAGACGAACATGTTACTAAAATTCACACAAGCGTATCAGAACATGATAAGAAACATTTTAATACCAAAATTTCGATATTTAATTTTTGAGTGGATTACAATACTTTCCCTTATACATACGTATACGTATGGGGAAAGTAAAAATAGTTTTATTTAATTATTGAATTAGTGAAAATCAAATTTTATGAGTGGAGAGTGAAATTTACGGTATAACCAAAGATAATTTGAATTAAAAATTTTACGAGGTCGACTCGAAGATATCAGGCGAGGTGATACGAGATATCAATAATTATATTTATAACTTTTATTGAAGTTTTCTTTAAATCATTTTGTGGTTGGAAAATTGATAATTTAAGAAGATGCACCATGAGATAATTTTAATATCACATCAATACATAAGGGACCTATACTGCTTAACGTGGGCTCCAAACCACGGAAGTTCACACTCACTAGAAGGCTTTTCTTGTGAGATTACACCTCGGTGGTTTCCCGTTGCCTTCCGAGGGAAGACGGTCGTAAATAAAGTTTCGACCTCACCCGGAATCGAACCGAGTATATGGCATCTGCAGTCACGCACTTAACCGCCAAGCCTACGACCGTCTCTCAATTTTATACTAAAATATTAAAATAATAGAAATAATAAAGAATAACTGCTAAATAATATGAATTAAATTAAAAGTAGGTAACTCAATATTACAATTATTGCATCTCGGGTAAGTTTATAACGATAACCTCAATTTTTATAAATATATCTACCGATTCGAGCATCTAAATCTTTAATTTAATTAACTAAATTCTTGTCCGATGTATAAGTATGAAAAAAAGAGGTATTGGGTATAACGGACACAATTCAAACTACTATGGTTATTTAGTCGACGTTTCGAAAGTATTTATTCTGTCATTTTCAAGACCGTAAAGAAACAAAATTATAACATCGACGGTAATAGCAAACTAATAAAAACGCAATACTACCTCCATAACCAGATGTAAAGCAGTTAAATCGTTTGGAAAACAACTCCAACAACTCGGTAAGCTAGGATGACAATCAAACAAGTCAACAATATAACTAATAAAATAAACTATGTAAATAATCAACATGAAAATAAATAAAACTATACAATTTGTAAACATAAAACGCCATTAAACAACTAACATATTATGGTAATAGTGTAAAAAGTGACTCGTCTAAAAGATAATATCAAATTCGTCCAATCATAAAACTAAATTTAAAGTTACCGCCAAAACACAAACACGTAAGCGCCATCTAACAAAGGCGACCCGAAACAATAGCATCAACAAACGAAAAAACAGACATACGGAGGCATTCGTACAAAAATTATATAGTCCAAAAATTATACAAAAATTATACAGACAGGTTTAGTCCTGTCTCTAAAGCGTTTCAATATCTTGCGGAAAATCTCACCTATCTGGACAAAATCGCATTGTTTATTCAAGTTTTCTTCCAATGTAGAAATGTACGCTGATTCCAGAAAAATGCGTTTCCCATAACTAATCTAATGTGCCAGGATTTCAACATTATTAGCATCGAAAGTGTGGCAGGTATTTATACAATGCTCCGAAATACCCGTTTTTTTGTTTTTATATTTAATATCATAATTATGTTGTTTGATTCTACTTCTTAATTGTTTGGTTTGGCCAACATATTTTTGGCCACATTCACAATCGATGCTATAAACGTTGAACAATATTAGTAGTACCTATAGTAGATACTATAATTATGTATAATGAGCAAAGTATAATTTGACCACTACTACTGATATTACATAGTACCATATAGTACGTAAATCAGCAATATCCCATGAAAATATTTACAATTGACTCAAAACTGGGTGACCGTTGGCCCAAAGCTGTAATGATAACTTGGGTCCTACGATTGGCAACCAGCGTTGGTGGAACGTTGGCTCCCAGTACTGGTCCAATGCTTGACCCAACATTGACTAACGATTGGCAGTACCACTAAGAAACCGTTCGCTCAAAGCTGAAATGATTACTTCGGTTCTAGAGTTGGCGACCATCGTAGGTGCAGTACTGGTTCAGTGCTGATCTCAAAGCATGGGTTCCCATAATTGAACCTGATACTATCGTGGATTTTTACTACTTTTTATTGCATCAGTTATATTCATTTATTTAATACTATTAATTTATTTTATAATACAACGTTCTTAGTCTTAAGGTGATTAAAATTTCAAATCAAGTTTATTGTTATGACCACGGTCGTATACAAGGGGGGCGGGATTTGCCTCCCCTTTAGCCTAAGCAACAAGGCAAATATTTTGCTAAATACCCACTTTTTAGGGTGGGTATTAGTGGATACTACATATTCGCAATATGATTGATTTTATTGGGGTTTACAGCACTGACCTTTTTGTGGCATTAACGAAGTCACTGGCAAAAGCTATAATTGCAGTGTCGACCTCCGCCCCTCTTCCGTGTAAAAGTTATAACTACGTCCGTGGTTATAACATTTTATTTAAAATAAAAACAATTTAAAATGAAGTACCTAGTTTAAAGTAGTAGTAAAAAAAAATTTACAACAATTTTTACATTCTCTTATTGTTTCCTGCCTATCCATTATCCAGGGGCCATTTTTTTTGTTAGGTTACCTGGGTATTTTGGTTTATATAGGCCCCCGCTTCTTTAACCTTCTTGTGCATATTAAAGCCGTCGTGCTTCTTTTCTAGTTCCTCAATATCTCTGCATTTCTCTTTGTCATTCTTCTCTTCTCCATCAGTTCCATTATGTGATCATTCATCCATTGTTTTCTTTGTTTAGTGCTTTATCTGTTGAAGTGTAGCTCCATTCTTTTTGTCATTGCTTTCCCCAGTGTTTCCACTTCTTCCTCTATAATCCAGCTATTCCTAGTTTGTTGAAATTCTTTGTTCGAGCATTGTGTGGCTTTCAAGCTAGTGTTTTCATCCTTTCGTTTCTCCAGGTTACATCTCGGGTGATTCCGTCTTTTTATATTTTGCAGTTTTAATTTAAATCTTCCTATGAGTGGGTTGTGTTCGGAGTTTATGTCTGCTCCAGGCAGTGGCGGATTTACCAGCAGGCTGAGTAGGCTGAAGCCTAGGTCGGCAGATTTTAGGGGCGGAAAATTTGGGGCAAATATTTTTGAAGTTATACTTTTAATGCCAAGGTAGAGTGAATTCAAAGTACCTAAAATTATTCCCACTCCATGATGATGCCTATTTACATCTTCTCTGGAGTAATACACTTTGTGATTTTCTACCGTGGATTCGCCAGCACCCGGTCAACGCATCTGGCTTATTTCCATGAAATCGATCTTCAATATTTTAATCTCGCTTATCCCATTATGCCTCCTTTCAGTCTGATACATCGTTCTTACGTTCCAGGTACTTACATATTTCAATTTGTTGTTTGCACAACTTTAGTGTATCCGGTGATGTTTTCTTATTTGTGTCGTGTCCATGGGCAGGGGTTTCGCTTGATGACGTCCTGAGAAGCCTTGTCATCTCTTCCCCTGCCGGATATTCGAATTCCATGATCAGTAACTTTCCTATCTCTGTTGTGTCTACTCATTTAGCTTGTTCTTGGAAGAATAATAAGGTGGTCTGATATTAAGCCGTTCCTGAGCTATTTTTTTTGCCTTAATTAAGTAATGACGACTACTGCTGCCCTCCGTCATATTTATTCCCTATATCTGGCTACCCTCACTTAGTTGTGCTTGCTGGTCAACGCAGTTGTCCAGGGTGTGGCACGTGGAGCCATAAGTGAGCGTTGAGTACTTTGTGAAGGCCAGTTACCATGGACCTGGTTGAAAGGTACTACCTCTGCAGCGTATCTCTACACCCCAATATATGATTATACTTTTTATATACATACCTACATAATCAATATTAAATTAAATGAGTATAAGGAATAGCAATATAGCAACACAATATATTGAGACTTGGAAATATTGTTTCAATATGCATAATGAATATTGAATTTAATTAATTTTACTTACTTTTATACCTAATAAATATTGTAAAATTATTGAAATTACCTCAAATAATGTATGTAACCTCTAAATGTTAAAACTACATATTGAACCAATATAGAATTTAGATTATACCCCTGTATGCATAACCAATATTTTAATTAAACTTTTATAAAAGCAATAGAGCAAAGTAATATTAATACTATAGATTGTATCAATATTCAATACGAATATGCATTGTCCCACTATATTCATAATCTTTATGTGTACCAATATTGAAATAGCATAATATATTAGTCAATGTTAAGAATACAATATAATTATATAATATTTATATTGCACTAGTAATTAGGGGAGATGTAGGTAATGAGGATCACTTAAGCAAGAATTGAAATAGAACGAAATCTATTAATCAACTATTAATTTTTATGTTTTTATGATATACTTTACATATTTAACTATTAATTGAATTCAACTTAAATCACTTTGGCTTATCAATTTTGGAACAATAAAGACGTAAAAAAAAGTCAGGTTCGATCACCATTGTCAACATATGTTGGCAATGATGATCAGCTTGCATACAATGGTGATCAACACATATCGCACACATAATTGCGCGCTGATTCCCACCCAGGTACACTTGGCATGAGCCCAAAACCCACAAGAAGTGCACCAATACCAAATTTCGTGGTCTTGTCCAAATTCACCACATACAAGACACGGGTCTTCATCATCTTGACATAACTCGTCCGTGGTAACGTCTGACGTCGAAGTATTATTCGATTCCTGCAAAATTTTCTTCTTAACGTTCTCGGTGCTAACCTTCTGTGGCTTGCTCTTCTTTCTCACTCCTTTTCCCTTGTTTTTCATAGCTTTGCAGGCAATTTAAATCACCTGACCCCGATTACATACATGGGCGGAAAGGAGAAAGAAAGAATCCTAACGAAAAACTTGAAGTTATAGTAACAATCTAGGATTTAAATCGCAAAATAAAATGTTACCATTATTACATATCAAAAGTACATAAATAAAAATTCAGTAATTTAAGACTTACCTTCGGATTTACCTTCTAGAAAAATTAGATCAAAATAGCGCGAAATCGTCACTCGTCTGTATCTCTCCAGCGCGTTGCCCGAACTGAGCGAGACACCACCCGCGTACGGGAATCCCCCAAAGTTAGCGCGTGGGTATGTTGGCATTACACCCTCGCATTCAGTTTTCGATATTTTGTGGTGATCACCATTGCCAACTGACTCTGATTGCATACATCTCCCCTACTCATAATATTTAGATAAATTAAATATTTTTCCATTATGCATAACCAATATTGTACCAATATTGGAATGGAATATATCATTCGCGAATAGAACAATTAATTGATACCAATTACGTTACATCAATTTTGAATTTTAATTTTGTTTCAGTACGCATAATCAATATCATTCCAATATTTGAATTAAATAAAAGAATATATAAAACAATACAACAAAGCAAAGCTAAGATTAGATTGTACCAATATTGAATTAACATATTATTTCATATTGAAATTAAATATAGTTGCAATATGAAAAATGAATATAATATCAATATAGCACCCCAATATTAAGAACAAATTGTACCAATACAATAATGTAGTCTTAATAATCGAGTGCTATATTATTGTACAATAATCATCAATAAGCAATTTATATAGTTGACCTGTTTTATTAACATTAATTAATATTAATAATTAAAAGTAAAATTTGTAGTTTTGGAAGACTTCTAGAAATTATAAAATATCTTGCAAGAACAGTCGTTGTAGGATAAGAACGCATGATATCAGGTATCACTTTTATTTAAAAATTGATTCTATATAGTTTGAATGTATTGGAAAATTAAATTGAATATTTAATAAGATGTACCCTGAGAAATCTTAAATAACACTATATTTTAAATTATTTTAAAAATAAATTAATATAAATTAAATATATATTTGTTTTTATTATTGCATTACCTTGAAAATGGGTCAATAAACAACCCGAAACGTCGGACAATTGAATTGTTTCAATATACCTAACATACTTAACACTATTTTATTCATAATAATAATTAATATTGTTTTAAGATGTATAATCAATATTATACCAATATAGGAATAATAAAATAGCAGTATACCAATCCAATTAAACACTACACCAAGATTGTGTGTGTTATCATATGGCACAAATAATGCAGGTATATACGCAATAAAAATACTGCTAGTCAAGGTTTGAAAAATAATTGATTACTTCTTATAAATTTTTTTCCGTTTTTTTTGCTTTTTCAGAGGCTTTTGTATATGGGTACGTGGTGAATTACTACAATGCATTTAATATGAAGCTTCTGAACTTATAATGAAGAAAATAAAAATATCTTTCCTCGTTTAAAATAGATTAATATAGTTATACCAGACGAAACTGCTGAAAATTTTATAAGCCAGCTATAACTTTTTCTATTTAATATTTTTAGTTATTGGCACTTAAAGTTTTACAGGAAATCGTTGTGTTTAAACTACGTTAAGCTGTAAATTATGTATTTATTGTATAATAAGCCCAAGTTGAATACTGGACAAATAGAAGTCAATCACAAAAATTCTTCAGGATCAGAAATTACTAGATAGTACTAACCTTAGACATTTTTTTGTTTCTAAGCATATCTAGTTTATGCAAGTTTCAATGTAGTAATAACAAGATACGATATTCCAAGCCAAGTTATCACTTAAATTAAGAGAAAGTAAATAAAACAATTTTAATTTAATAATATTACACATACCTATTCATGGCAGGTACTTAATAATAATACATAAATCTATACCAATATTTTTGGCCATAAATTTACTTAGGTTCTATTTACAATTTTATATACATCAGGTGAAAATAGATAAAACACGCATATTATTTAGGTATAAATAGTATCTTATTTTTAATTTCTAAGGAAGAAATATCACATGGAAAAATCAGCGCTCCAATAAAAGCATAACGATTTTTAAAAATTACTCTCACTGTTTACATAAACCAATAGGGTACTTGCATAGAAACAATTTTGTTCAAAATTTGCAAAAATATGATTTTTCATTTTGTGACGTTACAGATTTTCATGCAATTTCCTTTCTTCAGTTAATCGCTTGCAAATTAAATATGCCTTATCCAGAAAAGTATTATTGCATTTACTTTAAATCCATCTGATACATTATACCAGTGGACGTAATATGCGAAATCCAAAGAACTTTATTTTCTCAAAATTTTAACCAACATAATTGGTACAAAAACGCTATCCAATGACCGACTGTCCTTTATTAATGAGTTAGTCCTGAATAATTAGTTAGAAGAAATTTCTTTTATGCAAGTACCTCACTAGTTGCATCAGTAACATTTCACATATTTCTAACTTTGCAATATGCTTTATTTCATTTTTAGTGAACCCATTCTTTATTTTCCAGTCGATTTTTTGGTTCTTGGTATCATTTTTTAATGACATTAAATGCGAGATCAAAAATAATTTATTTACTACAACCACCGTCAACCAAAAATTGAACTAATAAAAGTGGTTTATTTATTATTTATACCAATTGTATTAGTTACATTTTCGCACATAGAAGTGGATGGCAAATGACTTGAAAATATGAAAAAAATCGACAAAATATTGAAAAGTTGTTAAATGATAATATATGAAAAGTAGTTGCTACAATCGACCACCTCAGGTCTGCCAAATAAGTTTTGAATTTTAAATTTATTCAGTATTACTTTGAAAATATAGTTTGTTGTAAAGCCATTTTATTAATTTTCATTATAAAGGTTCGTTTTTCTTCACTTTTATCGATTCAGCTGAATTTTACTTTTAAATTATAATATCGGTGATTAAACGTGCTTGCATAAAGCTGCTTGGAGTTCCCTCTTAGAAGATAACTTATAGTTTTTGTGAAACAACCTATTGTGGTAAATTAAGAGTTTTAAACAGAAACTAGTAAATAATTAACGATATTAAATGATGAAGCGTAATGAGAGGCTCAGTTTTAGTTCAGGTCCAAAATAAGTTAGTTTACAACCCTCGATGAGCTGGGAGTAACGTGTATACTTGGTACAACGGTGTCTTTAGGATTAACTGTTGCTTGCTCGTATGTGGGTAAGTCCACTAAAACATAGAAGTATAATAATGAAATATTTACAAACAAACCACCGAATGGCAATTACATACCTTCACAATAAGGTGGCGGTGGAATCTTATCAATTTTGTAAGGTTGGAAACTCTCTGGAATAACAAACGTGTCTACAGAAATGTGGTTATCATGAGTAGGCCATCGAGTGCTAGGTTCAGAAGTGACTGGCCTTTCGCGAGCAACACGACCGCTTATGTTCCATACATCTCCCGTTTGATTTGCTGAAAAGATAAAAAAATATTTAAATTTGATCATTCACGAACTTCATTAACAATTCAGACTGCTACTCACACAATTCTATTTCCATATCTCTTATTCGCTTTTCTATCCAAACCTTCATTATAACTATTACCACAAGCATTATAAATACCATAGCAAGGCATAATATTAAAGGATTTTCCATTTTTTTTCAAACTTAATTCACAAATATAAATATTTTTACCTTACAATGTCCAATTATGGTAAGTTATAATATCAGGTTAGATTAGATAATACATTCAATGATAAGACCATTTATTGTTCAAGTCAAGTGATTATAAAAGAATTATTTAATTTTATTGAATCGACCAACCTTTAAAGCAAAATTTTTAAAATAATACTAATAAAAATTAATTATTATTGACTTACGTATTTTAGAAAACTTTTAGCAAACTTAAATTTTACTTAAAAAATATTGTTTTAAAACTCTCATTCAAGTTAATAACTTAAACGTAATAATAATATTGATGTATTTTGAAAACTTTCAAGAAAAATTATACCGGAAATCGGTGAAAGGCTTCGTTTAGCTCGTAAGTTGTTCGTAAGATAATTCTGAATGAATAAGTCTAAATCTTGCAACGCTTCATTTAATAATAACGGAGAAAACAACAAATACTGATAATGTGATAGCACAGTTTCTGTTTTATTATGTTATGGAAAACTTTGGTGATATAGTGTGCTTAGGGATCAAAATTTTCATGACATAAATTTAAAAATTAATGTGCTATTCAAATGAGATATTTTACAATATAGGCGGTATGCGGAAAAGGAGGCATCAGCGCCACTTGTAGCAAATTTTAACACAATTTTACGGAAAACAACGAAATAGCACCCGAATTTGTAGCAAACATATCGTTTAAAAAAATGTGATTTCTCAAGTAGTTGTAGTGATATTGCAGTATATATGAAGCATTTTAAATATAATTATTATGTATTATACATATTATCCGAGTTCGATATCCTATATAAATTATGGTATAAATAATAAGATATAAATTAGTAAAAAAAAATGGAAAATTATATTTTAATTACCGGAAAAACTGGATAATTGAACTGTTTAATCGAACTTTAAATCGAAATATTTGGCAAAATAATAAGTTTTTTTTTGGTTTGCTGAAATAAACTTGAATCATTTTAACGCGTTTTCCTGTATTTCAACAAAATCATTAAATTTTATTTTAAACTTTATAACATGGCAGTTTTAGGTGACTCAAAAATTTCGCATATATTTTACAAAAATTGTCGATATATCAGGTAAGGGTTAAGATTGTAGTACTACACGATTTTAGCATTCAAGTAAATTGTAAAATCACGCTTGTAAATTTTATTTTTAAAAGTGGGGTGTATTTTCACCTCTTGGTTTTAAGGCTTAAAGCAATGTAAAACAAGTAATTTTGTAGTTTACATAATATATTATAATAAAAAACTAAGCGCCAAAAATATTTCTAAATAACCCATGTTAAAAAAAAATCAAATCTGGAGTATATTTAGATCCTGGTAAGTACTCCAAAGGTTAAAAAATCATAAAAATCCGTTAACTTTTGAGCAAATTGGACTATTATTTTTACCTTTATAAGACTACACCTTAAAGACTTACTTTCCAATACAGGGAAATTTAAAAAAGTTAGGGCCCATGTTAATATTTTTGTTTTGGTTTTCATAAAAGAATAATAAGAACAATTTTTGAAATATGTAGAATACAACAATGATAACGATATCCTTAACAGAGTACAGCAAAAGGTCAATATTCGATAGGTCATCGCGAGATGAGACTCATATCAGCGGCATATCAGGCTACTCATCAGCATCTTGGACACCCAATTATATTCAAAGCACCTGCTCTTACGTACGTCTTATTAGATTCTTTTGGTGTGAGAGTTTTACTTGCGAACAAGAATATTATTTTGTGTACTTGGAAAATTTATAATTTATGAAAAAGATACCTAGGGTTACAAAATATTTGTATATAGAAATGAGCTAATTGACTATTCCCCAATATTAAAATTACTGTGATATCTAACCGAATTTAACATAACCGGCGTACATTTTTGTACTGAGTAGAAAAATCATACAAATGAATGATAAGGTATTTTTCTAATACTCTTTAAGGACGTGATAACGAGGGGCCACGAATGAACTGCGAATTCAAAAGCACAGTCTTTAACACATAATAGGAAAATGAAATTGATGGCGCTCAAACACGTTCTATAGATACATATTTGAGCTGTGTTTTAAATAATTTAAAAGCTAAATAATTTATTACATCACATGTATGCAGAAAATCTTACAATTAGATGAGATGATATTTTATAAGTTATATAAAACGAAATACAGTATACACGTGATACCAAGTTTATACTCGGCAATGCTAGATAAAACTACGTGCACGTTATCATTGCGGTTAACGTTAATAAGCGTGGTTTTATTGTGTTCACGATATCGAGTGTCTACTGTAATTATTCATTACAAAATTAAAAATAAACCAGTATTGTATCTAATATTAAATTATTATTTAATAGATAAGGAGATTTTGGTTGAATCTTTTAATATTTGTATTCTATCAGTTTCGCTGATTGTATAGCGACAGGTTTAATATATTAAAAATACTTTAATTATTAATTTTTAAATGATTGAATTTCTTACATGGTTACATTTTTGCTTTTAACTTGTTAAACCTGGTGATGCTATACAATTTCAAATTATTATCAAGTACAACAAATTGCAATTAATATATAATTCAAGCAAAATTGTTTTATTTATTAAATATAATTGAATACAATATACTATGTAAGCTTGTAGAAATAAAGTTATACAATGATTGCATACCACGTTCCTTCCTCTGAATTTGTTTGTGCAAACACGCCACCAATAAAAATAATATAAGAAAAAGAATTAAAAAAATCACTATAGCGGGAATTTGCTCGTTCATTTTATTATACGTGATACAATCGAGATTTAAAATTAATTAAAATTTTTGAATTGTCACTAAAGATGTATAAGTATTGATTTTAAAACTTTATTGTGCTTTATCAGATTAGATAATCATTAGTGTTTTTCATATAACGCGACTGAGTAAAATATGAAACAACAATATTTTTTTAACATATGGACGATACCTACGATACAAGACAAATACCTGTATTGCTATTGTTTATTTTATATGTGCGAAGTAAACGTAGAGATTTAAAAAACAGGTAATATAGTTTCCGGTTTCCGATGTTTCCTCGCGCAAACAAGGACATGCACGTCGCGGTTTTCTAATATTTATAATTTTTGAACATTTTTTCCTCATTGTTACATATAGCAAATGTTACTTACAGTTACTTAATACATTCTTGGGATTGTTCCAACATCTAAAACAGCCCCATGCATTACTAAACACTACAAAACAGCAACACCAACACACAAAAGAACAAATAAAAAGCAGACCTATTAAAAATAAGGTATTCATTCATATATATTTCGCTTTCACAACAAATAGCAATAGTTTTAAAACTAATTATAAAAAGCCATAAGTATAATAATAATTTCTAATCGAAGTGAATAATGACCTTTGATTCAAACACTTATCTACAAAGATTGTTATCTAAATTAACAATATAATAGCAGCTGTGGTACCAAGGTGGGATTAAAATTTAAAAAACTTTTTTAAACATTTCGAGCAGTTGAAGTGAACCATCCCGTATTATCAGATAATAAATTCATAAAATAAAAGAAAAATTGGCTACATTGTCTAAAAACCTTAAATATATTTTGATAAAGTGTACTTGATAATAACTGTAAAAAAAATGCTTTGTAATTTGAAAACGTGGTACCTGAAGATAAATATTGTAATTGAAGACATCGCAATTTGTTACTATTCAAATACTAATTATTATACTTATGAAATTTTATTGTGATAGCTTACTGGTTCGACCGTTGACAGATTGAATTCTCGAGTCACGTTTATAAGATGCACAAGAATTTTTATCACAAAATAATATACACAACCATCTTATTAATAAATATAAAAATGCTATTGATAATAACAAAATAAGACAGTCGATTATATTGAAACCCATTTTCACATCTGATACTATTAAAACTAAGTTAGCCAGCAAATATAGACACTAGTGAACGTTTTTTATCTTTGCCTGATAAAAGTTAATAGGTATTATATTGATGAATTTAGTTTACGATAATTAACGTTTTATTTTAATGTATTAAACAAATTTTTTTGAAATAAATTGACATTAATATTAGATAAGTAAGAATTTTATATTATTTTCTAGAAACTCACTACCCAATATTAACTGCATATAATAATATATCATATTTTGCGCGAAGTACATCATCTATGGCTTATAGCATTTCGCGAAAAATGTTTGATATTAATCAAAAAATATTATATCAAACTATAATCAGATAACAGGAAACTTAATTTTAATCTAACTATTATACGGTACCATAATCTCCCCGTTCATTTAATTGAAATTAATTAATATTTTTTTAAATGACGTTTTTAATATATTTATTTTATCAAAAAAAGAGATTTTCTTGGCAAAACTTTAGAATTTTAAATAAAATTATTAGGTATTATTGAAATATCCCATTTCTATATTTTTATCTATTCCGTAACGCACCTTCTATTGGTTTATTTTCCGTTACCAAGCTAAGAAAAATAGAGATTACGCGAGAATGATTAGTCATTGCGGCTTTCACGTCGCACAACCTGGGCAATATAACTTATTATAAAATAATATTTTTAATATTATGTACTACCTAACACCTAACTAAATAAACAATAATAAACAAAAATATATGGAATACAATTATAAAATAAAAACGTATAAAATGCATTAAAAGTAGTTTAAATATCGTGAAATTCGATGATAATAAAAATTATTTCTGAAGTATATTAAATAGGTAGGTACTGCAATTTAGCGAAGTTATATTTTGAATATTAACATTCATAAAAATACACATCATCAAAACCACGAAAGAAAAGCTCTGCGTCATTGTTTTCTGAACTTAGAAATAACAAGACATATAATTTTCTTATATATTGTTTAACGTAAGAGAGACAAAGATGTAAAATAATTAGTTAACTTACAGACAAAAGCTATGAATGTAGATATTTGTTTGGTTATTAACCCTTTCAGCCCTGACTTTTTTGTACACTAAATAAATTTTTTTTTCAAAACTTCCTCATCTTAGAACCTACTCACCAAATTTGAACCAAATCGCACATTGGGTTTAGGAGTTATAAAAGTGAAAAGTGGTTTTGTTTTGTTTTGCACAGTTCACAATAACAGCCACGAACAGAAATTTTCATTGCAAAAATCTTGATGAAGTATTTTATAACCCTGGAAAATTGGTGGTAGCAAATGCCACCATCAGTGCTAAAAGAGTTAATGTTTTGAAAAGTTGCAAGTTTTGTAAATATAACAATTTTTAACTTTATAATTAAAATTAGTTCTTTTAAGAACTTAAAAATGTCAGTGAAAGTTAAAACTTTACGCTCTCAGGCATAACAGTTTGTTTTTTACTTTAATAAATATTTTGTTGTTGTAACCTAAAACTTTAGTTATAAACTAAAACCCTGACACAGGGCTTTTCTTTCGTGGTTTTGATAGTAAATTGGTACATCAAATTTCTGCTTTTCCAATGGTAATGGACCTTCCGACCTCTTAGGAAAAAATTAAAATAAAATGTGAAAATCTAATTAAGGCTTTTGATACAACTAGCAGTTATTGATGGTTTTTAAATTTAGTTTGTCATGAATTTATCGAATAACATTATCAAATAAAGTCTTATGGAAAAAATGTATGCTATGTATGACGTACATATACGATACCTGTACATAATGTATGCAATGTTTATTAAATTTTCTTTTCAATCAAGTTTTTCTATCCTATATTGAGTATGTCTATCTTTTGAGTAAAATAGCCTTCAAAAAAAGAAAATTATCTAAATAATTTGTAGATACGTACACATATCAATGTTTACCGCCATGATAACTGAATTTAAACTATCAAGGAAAACAAATATTTATGATTATGATTTCATTGTTAAAAACTTAAAGATTTATTAATGCAAATTATGTCTTGTTATTCAGTAAATTGAAAAACTTTACGGCTAAATAACCAGCTAAAACAGTCAAAATGGTTGGACATCTACAATTTATGGATCTGTTTTGGTTTAAATTTTTAAATACTATCTACTTTTAAACCTTTAAACTATTTTCAGTCACAAATCACAATATACCCACTGTAAAATCTACGTTCAAGAAGACTTTCGGGAAAGCAGAAATCTGGTCGTTTTCTACACACTTTTGAACAAATAGCATAACAACCAGCTTCACAGAATAAAGCGAAAATTGTTTCTCCACACATTTTCACTATATTTAACTTGTTTTATATACCGATAATTTCTTTTAGGCACAACTTGAATTAAAGGATTAAACAATTATATTTTTTGTATACGCAAGTATAGAACCATACATTCAAAGTGCAAATTCTGGGTAAACTATTAATAATGAGGTCGTTACATTTATGTTTGTATTATTAGTTGCTAAGCAAGCAATGTGACATGAAGAAATAAAGTTAAGTTTGATTTTACCCAAATTATTTTATACTTATTGTAATTTGCATGAAACATTTCCGGAAATAGTCTAATGAAATACCCATTGCTTGACTAATTATTGATTCTATTAAATGGCAAATCCCAATATTATGTTAACTGCAAACGGTTTTTAAATTTTTTTAAAACCTACTATAGATTTGATAATATAAATATTAAATTTTTTATATAATGCAGAAACTGCACATTTAAATATATCAGAATAATAATCAATTCTAATTGATTGCTATGTTCACTCTTCACCTTACCAACGTACTTTTTTATCATTTTTGTTTAGTATTATTACAAAAATATTTAGTTGTACCTATTATCTGCGCCAGCAAAGAAAAGCCCCGCATCATTAATAATGAGAGTATGAATTAATTAATTAAAATGAATTTAATAATTATTATTTTGATATTTCCAAGTTTAACAAATAATGACACTGGGCTTTTCTTCAGTGGTTGAGATAATATATTGTCATGTATTTTTTGTATAAAATTATGTAGGGGGTAGTTTTATTTTAATTATGTTTGTGAATTGTTTGTGTTTCATCCTGTAGAAGTTGTGTTTATTTAAAATTGTTTATGTTGGTATTTGTTTAATTGTAAAAGGGACTTTTGGATGCCGAAAGTCAAGGCGAGTGGACGCGTTGATAAACGCTCCAGTTTTTGAGTCCATATTTGGGCATTAAGTTTAAAATTTGATATTATTTTAAAAATAAAATGTGTGAGTTTAGAAGATTTGGTTTTATTAATGATATGGAAATTAAGCCGAAACCAGGGAGATAAAATTATATTGACTATATCACCGCATTAAATGGAAACCGAAACCAGGGATATAAATTTGTTTTTTGAAAATTCACCGCAATATGTAAATAATTATGATATAAAACTTATGATTTTAAAAAATTTCAAATTTTACAATTATAAATATATTTCCGGTTAGTTATTATTGGTTCCAAATATTCCAATCTATGATGATAAAAAATAAATACCACACAACATTTAGTTTCAAAAAGAAACAAGCCCTTGAAAATGCATAGTTACAGTTGCATAATCCCATACAGTTTCACTTAAATTTATTGCATGTCATTGTGCTGAACATGCTATACTAAATGTATGACGTAGATTGAATAGATAGAAAAACATTAATTGTTAATAATATGTATGTATACGCATATACTATATTATGATGTATGTACGCTATGTTTCTATATTGCAAAGACGATTTATTCCTTACTTCTGTGTCTCCGCTCTCTATCTCTAGTTTGTCTTGTTTCCACAACAGTAGAATCAAAGCTTGAAGAAACTTTATTAACATTACTACACACACAATCATAAATACAAGTAATACAACACGAACACAATTTGGCAGTGCATCTGCACAAATCCACTATAACTATAGATGCCATTGTTCGAGTCTGGTCATGTTTTATTATACTTCAAAGGTTACAAGCAGAGGAGTAAATCAATTCTTTATAGGTGCGACAGTAAGCACATCAAGTAAAAATAAATGTAAAGGTTAAAAAAAAATGGAAACTATTTTTTTCTACGAAATTGAAAAATTGGAGAAGTTTTGCATAATGGCTTTTGATCAAACATACAGTAGTTCATCATTACTTTACTTTATGTATAGAAAGAAAACATTACGTCAGACGTGAAAAATAACGGCATTCACCTAGTTACAAAGTTATAATAACATTATAAATAAATAATAAACACTTTACTCAAGTTAAAAATATATTTTTGTGTACTAGTTTCGACCTGTATCTACGAAAATTACAAATTAAAGAAAATTATATCATAAATTTCATGATTTTGAATATTTTCGTAGGATTGTATTAACGAAGACCTGTGATCGAAACTAGTACACATAATTATATATTTAACCTGAATACAGTGTTTATTATTTATATAAAATTAGTAGAATACTCAAGAGGATTTAACAATAAATAATATTATAATTACATACTGGTACATAATTAATTAATTATAGTTAGTCTCAAGTAAGTAAAAATTATAATATTAACTTTGGTTATTTCAATCTATTTCTAATATTTAGGCTAAATTTGAAAATATATTTATTAAATACAAAATGGTAAATTTTAAACTACCAATGTCTTTCATAAAATTTAAAATATATCTTACTCGATTCCAAATTTCCCCAGTTTCTAAGTACTACAAGTCGTCGTCTAGGAGTAGGCCCATTTTTGATAGTAACGCACGTACGTAAAATTGCACTCATAATAATTAATATTAATATAACAATTGTAACGGATATTATAGCACCAATCATTTTACTAAAACTTTACCTCCTCTAATTCATTAAATTGCCTTACTGATTTAATACATAGTAGATAGAACAATTTTTTTAAGAAATTAATAAAGCATAATGTCATATCTGCAATACAAAACCGCGGTATTGTAAAGATAAGATAAATAGTAATAATATTATAGGTACTGAAAATTATGTTAAATCTGGGCAATGTCGATAGGAAATTATTATCATCTTTTATTGTTGGTATATCGCGGAAATATCTGTTTTAACTATGAGATAAGTTTTATAACAAATTTGAAATAGCTATTTATACACCTAGCTACGAAATGGTAGCTTTTTACGCATATCTTTTGTATCTTTTAAAATTTTAAAATGCTGTTTTGTAAATAAAATATCGAATAGTAGACTCAATTCTGTGCACTTTAGACCTTTCTCTAATCAAAACTAATATTTGTGACGTCACCCTCCGCTATATTACGGTAACTGTATAACAACACGGTTTTCTAAAGAGTAAAATCTTTCATGCTTATAATAATTTTCAAATTTTAGATTTTTCAGTACGGATATTATTCAAAAAGTTTGATCAAAATTTTTCGAGAAATTTTAAAAGTAGAACAACGCGTAAAAAATTTGAATCTTAAAAAATAAACTGAAATAAATTTTCTTGTTATAAAAATGTTTACCATAAAGAATATGAAGATGTTTTCTTCTTTTTTTCTAATAACAATTGTTTTTTTTAAATAAATGTACCTACATTAAATTTCAAACTTTTTTGATTTTGATGTTGCAAAGTATTTGTTTACATCTCTCCTATACGCTTCCTAAATGTCCACTGTTTTCCATAAAACAATAATAGGTGTGGTGGGAGCGGTTATCAACAAAACAATCATAGCTTAAATTTTAAAATACGTTTGTGAAACCTACCATTAAAGTATCGAAAAAAATTCAGTTATTAGTATTAGTATCCACGACTCAAAAACTTCCAGATGCTAGTAAAAGCTGCACAACGGGTGAAGTTCACCAAATATTACCAAGTATTATATTAGCAGCACAACAACAAAAGTACTTTTGTTAATTTTTTATTGGAAGATCGTACCGTCTATCAAGATACCCGTTAGTTAAAATACGTAATTAATTGTCAAAAGAAGAGTTGTTTGAAAGGGTGCTGAAATGGATAATTGGTGCGGTATCACATAGACAATTTCAATTTAGACAAGAAACCAACTAACATTCTAGTTCTACTAGAAACTAAACTTTTGTTTTAAAGTCCAAAAAGGAGTGATCAGAAAGATTCCCCTTATCAAATCTCTTTAATATTTATAGTTTTTAAACTTCAAAAATTTACAAAATAAACACTGATCAAGTTAAATAACAGTTTTTAAGATATTGCAAAAGTAAATTGTAATAACTTACGGTTACGTTGCCTTTCTCGTTCGTTAAAAAGATTTATATGTTTCCTTTTAATTTTTAAATATTTATTTATTACAGTCAGCAGAACTATCAATGTTGTTAGAGCAATAAAAAATCCCGTTTGATTGTGGTAATCCATAACGTCTACACAGATTTAAAAATTCCCGAAATCTTAAAGTTTTAAAGTAAAATACATCTAAAATACTTGATTACTATGTAAAATTCTCTGCATAGTTCGCTAAATTTTAATATAATTATGTTGGGTACATAAGAATACAGTAAACGATAGATTAGATAAAATTACTATGTACCTTTTGGATAGATTAATCTTTATTGTTAAAAGTGACTTTTAGTATGGGAATTTCAAAATTTTAATTAAATAAATAATGTTATTTGCAAGTCACAGAACAGATATTATTTAAACCTAAATTAATCTATATAATATTGTATTGTATAATAACAATATGTGCTTTGCAATTTTTACTCAAATTTTATTAAATTAAGTTAAAGTTAAATAAAACAATAAAATTTAACTTTTAAAATATCAGATGCATCTTATAAGTTGTAGTACTGTCGTAGCATAGAAATATCGAGGTAATTATGAATATTTCAAAACTATAAATATTAAAACGATGTACCTACACTCGAAACAACTTTTTAACACGATTTTGCTAAGCCCGGGGTAATCTCTTATATTACCTTTTATTATATCTACGATATAATGAGACATTAAATACCAATTATTAAAATATTACAAAATTATATTTACCGTGTAATATTTTACCTTAAAAAATTAATATTAATGCCTATTTCTTATTTTTTATACAAATATATAATAGGCGATTAATGTAAAATTCTTTTTCTTAAAATGAATATTTCAAATAGAAGCCTAACTTTTTTTTAGTGTAGGTACGTTCGTAAAAAACAAGTAATGCAAATGTTGATTTCGTCGCTATAATGTGCAAAATCAACAATAACATTTTTGTTAATCATTAAACAATTAGAATTTAGATAACAATAAAATGGTGGACGTTTGGTATGATTGATGTATAATGAATTTTCCAGTTTACACTTACCATTTTTAGGAATGCATTTTGTTTTATTACAAACACAAGAACACAACAAGTGCATAACAAACAATAGGACACAAATTGCAAAAAATGCAGCTTCGTAAAACCAACTTAGATTTTCAATATCTAACTGAGTCATTACTTGTATATATATTTTTTATAAAAAATTAAAAACAATTTAATTAAAAATGCAGCGAAATAATTAATTATTTATTACAAATAATATAGTATTTATAAACTCGAATGGCATAAATATAGAATATTTAATAACTAATAAAATTTTTCATTGTCGTTTTTACCTACATCGTTCTCCTTATCGTAATTACTTATTTGTTTTGCAACGCACGTCAACTCAAAAATAATAAAACTAAAAATAGTACTAAGCAAATATTACACTTACTGCTTATTTTAATTAAATTGGTTAATTTTTAATTATAATAATTTAATGATAATCTTTTAGAAATACAATAATTTAACCGACTGAAAATGTGTTCAAAATTTCTGCAATGTTATTGGCGCGATTGCTTTTGTGACACTGTTTTAGAATCACTAGGAATAGCGCAATATTTACTAATGTAAGTAAGCATTAAGCATACATAATAATAGTATTAGTATGTATTTATATTTTTTTTTAAATATGAATTGTTGTAAATATTTTAATTTTTCCTAATATTAAATTTTATGATGGTCGTATTTATGGAAAAATATTAGTTGAAAAATTTATTATGTCGTTGAATCTGAAAATAAAACGTAAGTATTTAATATACAATGGTTACTTACCCAAAATAGAATGTATTTTGTTTTTTGGCAGTTTCCTAAAAAAAATTAAGTACCTAACTCATTATTAAGTAATTATTTAATCCATTGCAAGGTCACAGATTGATGTGCAAAAGCATAAAAAAATTAATGCAAAGTTTTTATGCAGTTATTTATAATCAACTAATTTGACAAGCGACGTGGTACCCTACCCAGGGCGGCCACCAGTTAAAAATAAAATTTATTTATGAATTTATGACAATTTAATATAAAATTTATGACAAATTTATGACAACTTAAGGATGGGATACCACCGACAAAGATAGATATAATATTTCAATGCAATAGAGGGAGACCAAAATGTTACAATTTTTCGATTCTAACAAAAAATATTCTATATTTAGGAATAACTAAGGTATAAATACAAAATATAAAAATAAGTCATTCGAATAAGACTAATTTTTGCATAATTAAATCAATATAAATAGGTAAAATTTAACATACTCGTATTATGTATTCTTTTTAAGATTATGCCTTTGTATACCATAAAAACCAAAATTTTAAATTAAATTTTTTTTATTAGTTATGGTTTTGATATTTTTCCATCCTATTGCAATTTATTTTACCCGATTTGTTGGAATTTATTTCAAAATTTATGACATTTTATGACAAATTTGTAAAATTTATGTTATTTTATGACATTTTTCAAAATTTAAGATTTTTTAAGAATTTATGACAAGTGGCGGCCCTGCCTACCATAATATTTACAAATTTTGCTTTAAACAAACGTTCTCAATGTAATAATATTGTATTTGAATATTTTTTGAAGTCTGAATATCAAAACACAAACTTTGTTAAAATTTTATTCGAAAATTAGTGTTATTTTAACAATTTTTTAATAGTTTAGTAAACGCCATTACTTTTAAAATGCACACAACCTTTTTTTAATATATCCGTAACCTTTTTCTTGCAAAATTTATTTATTTTGATGTATATGAAGATTCTTGCTTGTCGGTATAATCACAGGCTTCCAGTACGTGCTTATTAAATTCTTCAAAATGGTCCACATAAATATGGTGATCGGCACCTTGGATTATCTAAAATTCACAATAAAGAGGTGAAAACGATCAAATGTTTCGTTTTGATTAAATCACTCACGTGAGTTTTAACAAATGAATCTTTTCGCTTTTCTTTTAGGATATTCTCAACATTTTCGTTTATTTTAAATATTGTACCGCGCATGAACGTGATAGGTATTCTTTTATCTAGTTTATCTAAACTTCTAGTAATTGGATATTTTGACCAACAAAATCCGTTTGACATATAATAAAAACCACGTTCTCCGCTACAAAATGTAATTCTTATGAAAATTTTGATCAAGTGAATTTCGAAACTTTTACCTAGGATATTGAGAATTTAAGTGATACAAATAAGTTGCTATCAGTTCTCCACCGCCCATAGCTTTTTCAAAATGTTCAATTAAACCTGGTCTTGCTTTAACGAGTAACCACTGACCTACAAAGTTACTGTTTATTAATATTTCCAGAATCGTTCATATAATTACCAAAAGGTCCCGCTAATCTAATTGGAGCAAGAGGATTTAAATAAGCCAAACCATTGTCTATATATCTCTTCAGAATACTATCACTTTCTGGTATTACAGAAGGCTTTTCTGAAAATCCCCATGGATCACCCAGTATCAAATGTTTTACTCGATTGGGATATAAAATTGCATAATTTGTGGCTAAGTAACCACCTAAACTGTGACCCAATAAAATAAATTGTTCTAATTTCATTTTGTCTATCCATTTCGCTATCATTTTCACCATTTGATGTTCTATGTACGAGCCATCTATACTAAAATCTGGACGAGTGCTTCTTCCAAACCCTACAAAAATTAAACAAAATATGATAATCTTAAATTTATTAACCATATTTACCTATTAAATCCAAAGCGTATACCGGTCGCTTTTGTGCAAATGCATTCAAATTATTAGCCCATATTCCTATACCTCCACCTAAACCATGCAATAATATCATCGGTACATTGCGGCTTTCTGTATTTATTGAGATGGTCCAAATTTTGTCTGGGTTTGCTATAGTTGCCCCAAGATCTATATATTCTGTTTTATAAGGCAACTTTATATCTAAAACAGTTTTAATTCTATTCTCAACTCTTTTTTAATATAAATTTTTTTAATACTTGAGAGAAGTTTTTCTTCTGCTTCGATTAATGTTTTTTCCGAAAATCTATTCCAGTGGTACCATTTTGGGGTCACCAAACTGAAAGAAATAATAAATAAAAATCTCTATGTATTAGATTAAAAAAACTATTAATTTTATAATATTAATGCATTGCCTGCTGTAAAGTGGATAATATTTTTTTTCCTGTTAGGTTTATATTATTAAACATAGCCAATAAAGTTAATAATTACATTATTTGTATTGATTTTCAGAAACAATTCCGATAATAGCATTCCAATACTATCATCATTCAAATATTTCGTGACCATGACATTTATTTAAGTCTGTTTTAGTTTCAATTTTATTAAATTATAAGGTAACTTTTTAGTCAAAAAAAAATTAATATTCCTTACCTTTCTTGCACCGTTTGGGTTATTTCTTCCACCTCGGACATTTTAGATAAAGTTTGTCAGTGTTGTATATACTTTTAAGTTTGTTAAGTTCAAATACCCGCTCACGAAGCCGCACTACACGATAATTACTTACTATATCGGTCGTACGTTCGATGTTGAAGTTTGCCCTTCAATGAAAAGTAAAACTACACACTTATAATTATTAATATAGTAAAATATACAGGAAATTGCAAAAAGTTTCAATCAAAGTTCAGGTTTTTTTGTTAGATAAGTTAGGTTAATTTTTTAAGTTGCGTTAAAATGCCTTTGATCAACTAAAATAAATGACACTATAACAACAAATTATGTAAATCTCAATGTGTAAATCGATAGTTGGTTATACCACCAATTTCACATAGATGTTTTATGTAATATTTAATATAAAGTTGTAGTTGCCGTAGTCAATAAAGTAATACTGGCATACAAATATTGTAAAAATTGTGAGTTGGTAAGTTGTTAATTCTGCAAACGTTTTTCTTTCTAGTAGGGTGCTAACCTAGCCAGAAGGCCCGATTATTATTTATTGGAAGGTCCCACGTCATTCTATGCCACATTCATACCTATGATATGGTAGGTTATTATAGTTCGTATGCAATTTACCCCAAATAATATTTATTTATACTTATCTGAATAAATAAATTACTAATAATAATAATAATACTAATAGAAAGCTATGTTAGCTATCTAGTTCAATAATTATTGTAGTAGAACCAAATAAAGAAATACAATTCACAAAAATCACATCTCAAGACACAGTGCTTGAAATATTATATAAGAGCACGTCTCATTTAAATGTATAAAAAAAATAATTAAAATAAAAAGAAAATAGTAAATTTCTAGATTGCCCAATAATTAATTGCCTGGTATTCCGCTAACAATCCATTTCAGACTCCTACTTAGAGTAAATGAATCACATTATTCTTATTAAAGTTACTTTAATCATATAACATAATATTATTTAATATTTAACAAAAATAATTTAAAAAAAAAATTTCTTTTGCCATCATACACCTACACATTTGCAATATTATGCATATGATAGCGAAGTACAAACTTCAAAAGTTAATTAAAAGCATTTGAAAAACTTTTATTGCTAAAATTTATTATCCTACAATATTTATAGCACCTTCATGGAAATATAAAATTTACATAAACAAAAATTGTTATTAAATTATCAGCAGGTCCTGTTTTAAATCATTTATGTTTTCTATACAAATAAAGACTGTTTTAAGATTTTGATAGTCACAAGCACAAATCAAAATCATTATACGTTGACTTCTGAATGTACACTTATTAATATAATATACGGTTAAATATTATAAACAGCAGTCATAACTCGTTAAGAAGTCAATAATGCCATTATGCCATATGCAGTCAGTGTTATTGCGAAGTAAACAAAATCATAAATCAATGTTTCTATTTTAATGTTAATTTTAGGGATCTGTGTGCTAACCGCCGTTGTGTTTTTATGATGAAACCGCTGTTGATTCACTAAGTATTATGTGGGGTCACCAATCTACATGAAGTAACGTAATGCTATCACCAATCCTGATTTCTTGGTAGTAACGAGAGAAATCGGGATAAAAAGCTCGCGTAAAGCAGGGATTTATAGTCCAAGAGCCCGTGAACGCCAGACCTACGTCATTAGTATAAAAGCTGAATTTTTGATATTTTCTACGGAATATTATTAGAAATCACGTCGTAAATTGCCGGACACTTTGTATGGGGGTAAACCCCCGCCAGACACCTTCAAAGTTTCATAAATTGTGATTGTACTTACGTCATAGAAGGTCATAGTATAAAACCCAAATTTTATATAATATGTTACTTGGGCAACTACTCGTATATAAAGATGTTTCCCAAATTGCCGGACAGTTTCGATGGTTCCAACATCCCGCCAGACATAGTTAAAGGTCCGCTGTGGGTGCGAGCGATAGGGCAATATACATATAAGCGAGTACGAGTGAGACAGTTAATTGGATTTATCGGATAATTCAATTTTACACAAATTATTTATGAATTAAAAATTTTGTAAATAATTATTTACCACAACTTTATAATAATAATAAAATTTATAAATTATAAACTTTATAATTAAAAAAATTTAAACTTTAAAGATGTCAAGCGGGGGTTCCCCTATACCAAGTTTTTAGCAATTAATAACGTAATATTGAGAAACAGCATGCATATTTTCAAATGGTTCGATGGAGAACTTTGTCAGTGATTCACTAAAACCTCTATCAGGTATTTAATTATTATTTAAAATTATTATACATTTTGTAGCTATTCATAATCGTATTACCTACCTTGTTTATATTTTTACAGAAAATGATCAAGACGTTATCGAAAACAATAAAGTCGCGGACTGGACACTGGAGTAGTGGTGATGAAGAAATCGAAGATATCGACTACAACGATGTCGATGAATAAATTTTGTAAAACGATATCAATAAATTCGTCCATTCAAATTTCATTACCGAAATTATATTTTATTATTATGTTCATAATAAACAATAAAATTTTAATAAAACTTATCAAATTCATCTTTTATTGCTTTATTAAATTAATAATTTATTAATTTATTAGCCTTAAAGTTATGGTAAATAATTATTTATTACAAAATTTTTAATTCATAAATAATTTGTGTAAAATTGAATTATCCGATAAATCCAATTAACTGTCTCACTCGTACTTGCTTATATGGATCATGGATTTTTCATATTTAGTATTGTTTTAATTTATTTAATGTGTGTATAAAATTTGTAAATGCCCTGTGTTTGTCAAAAATTTCTAAATTTGTGGTGGTAATTTGGTATGGGGAACTTGCGCGAAAGCAAGGAGATAACGGCGGCTTTTTGGCTAAAGTGGTCGAAGTGACGAGACGTGAATTTGTACGTCTGATATAATTTTTGATAATGTGTGAGAATAAAGAGTGTTTTTTTTTATTGAGTTAATTATTTTGAATTTATAAAATTGGATATAATTTGAAATTGGTAAATTAAAATTGGATATGGAAAATAAATCATAATTGCACGAAACCAAAAATATAAAATTACAACAGTATATTACCCTATCGCTCGCACCCACAGCGGACCTTCAACTATGTCTGGTGGGATGTTGGAACCATCGAAACTGTCCGGCAATTTGGGAACATCTTTATATAGTTGCCCAAGTAACATATATAAAATTTGGGTTTTATACTATGACGTAAGTACAATCACAATTTATAAAACTTTGAAGGTGTCTGGCGGGGATTTACCCCCGTACAAAGTGTCCGACAATTTACGACGTGATTTCTAATAATATTCCGTAGAAAATATCAAAAATTCAGGTTTTATACTATGACGTTTTTGGGCAGCAATTTTATACACTTTAGTTACCTATTACCTGTGAAAGCCACCGCGACTCAAGGTTCGTAGTAGCCAAACGTCATTACCTGCTGTAGAAAAATTTACAGCTTTTATACTATGACGTAGTTAGGTCTGGCGTTCACGGGATCTTACTCTATTAGTTAACGTGATACATCGAGAGGCAAAGACTTAGGAAAAGACAACTAGCACTGTTGGTATAAGATCAAAATAGAATATATTAAGATATATTTAAACAACAAAAAATAACGGCATCAAGGTTAATAATTTTACCTAAACGAAAACAAGAGATAAATTGGAATTATTTGTTTTACTGCTCCCTTCGTACCCAGACTTACGTAAAAAACAAATTCATTATAGGTGATGTTTCATTAGATTCCACGTACAAGAGTAAATAAAATAAAAAGAAGGAAATCAGAAAATTGCAGAGTACTTACATAAAGTGTTTTTAAATGGGATTTTGATTTTTGTTTTTGATCGACCCGTTTTCCAGCACGTTTTTTGGTTTATATTAATTTTGACTAAACAAGAAAATAAAGGAATGATCAAAACTATGTTAACAAATAATTTGCAGTCACAATAAAAATAATGAAAAACAATTTATCCTTAACGAAAAAATAATAAAAAGAACTAAAAAAAATCATAAGAAATATGAAATCCACATAATAATATTATACTAAGGAAGTTTGTGTTTTCATTTTTCTTTTGAATTCTTTTTGTTTTCTTTACGGCATAAAATTCCTATAAAACTATTTGTAAAATATATAAAAAGAGTAGAGGGGTGTGCGGGTTACTACACATGAATCTACAAATAAAATCTGTGAAAATATCACTCAGATATAGTGGCAATATATTTAAGCATATTGATTTTTATCAATTGATTTATTGTACATATCCGAAATAAACATGTTATAATACTAAGGGCCGATTTATTCACCTCTCGTTAATGTTTTAAGTAACTAAAGTTATCTATAAACTTACAATGGACGTCTGCTATTTGACGAATCAATGTCACGTGGTAGGTTTATAGGTAACTTTAGTTACTGATAAGATTAACGAGAGGTGAATAAATCGGCCCTAAGTATTGATAGCTATATATATTATATAGCTTTACCAAGCGTGGATCCAAAATTCGGTACAGGGGGGGGATTGATATATCAATAATTTTTTTTAAAATTATTGAGTTTTATAACGAAACAAAAAACTCCTAACTCCTCGCCCTTGGGTGGGATAATTACCCCCTTTCTTGTATCCACGCTTGACATTTACGTTCAATTTGGCTTTATCCGTGAGTATACATAAATAATAATTTACAGTTTATCATAAATTTCAATGTAAATATAAATTGAGATAGATAATATAAAAGAAATAAAAAAAATACTTTGAATTAGAGATTTTGAATTTATATTATATTTGCATATTATATACAGTTTGATCGTAAAGTTTGGAACAGAATACATCGTTTTATATAAATTTACGTGTAGATACGGTTTAAAAGTTCTCAAATTTGTTTAGTGTGTAATAATTTAAACAGTAATATTTTAAAAAGCAATCTTGACATGTCCGTAGATTTTCTGAAAAAAAAACTCTTCCTAAATGTTTAATTACATTATTTATTCCCAACTTTACGACCTCACTGTATAATATTTAAAATAAAAGTTTTTCCGAAATTCCAAGAACAAGGGCAAACTTAACGATATATTCAACAATAGTTTGGATTATATGCTGGTGGTTTTGTGTATTCTGTAATATTTTCTCGTCCATCTGTTTGAGTTGATTGGATTGATTGATTGCCTTGCCTGGACTCATATAATGTGAATGCTAAAATTACAATAAATATAACATATTCTTTTAACTTAGAAAGCATAAATATAATTATTAAATTAAAATAGAACGTATATGTATGTAATTAATTCTTATTCTATTTGACTTCTGAAATAAATAAAACAACGGTGTTCAAATTATAAAAAATATGCTTTTAATAAAAAAGATATACTAGATACCTGCAATTTGCTCTTCTATATTGATTACAGAAATATCGAAAGTGGAAGCATCAGAACTCCGATTTGGATCATTATTTGGCAAATAGCTACTATTTTGTACTTTTGATATATAAAGTGCTTGCTGTTTTGCTCGTTTTGCTAAAAAATTAAAGCTTTATAAGAATTTTGTAATTTAAAAGTAGTTTTATTATAATTAAGTACTATATTACATCCAAGTATTACCTCTTCATTTCAAAACTTTTACAATTATTAATTTTAGCTATTAAGTTATCTAAAACTTTGATAAATCTTCGGTAGATTTCAATAAAATTACTATATTATGTTGAAAAATTACAATGACTTTATAATTTATAAATAACTACGAGATAATTCAGTACGCATCAGTCAAACTACTTCCGCACAATTACAAAAGAATCTGGAAAATAATATCAAAAGCAGCAATCGAGTTGGTTTTGATATCAATGTACAAAAATTATAAAAGCACAAAAGTTCAAAAAGCTTCGTAAGTTTCTAATATAAACGCGGTCTTTAGATAACGATGGTTAAAGATCTATCACAATGGATTCCAGAATATAGACCAATATCTCATATTTTGATTTGCACAAAAAGAAGTAACATTCGTTATTATAATATTGCTATTACACATAGGCGCTACTAATTGTCAGACTTTCTTTATATTGCAATATTTAATAGATATCACAAAAGCTTTCGAAAATATTTTTATCGGAAACGTTGAGAAAGCCATCTATTCCGAACGTCTTGTCGAAGCATTAATAGACCCTGGAAGAAAACGCGACCTCGATGGTAATAAGTGTTTAAAAGTACTTATTACGTTTAGTGACATTTAAACGAGCCTAAATGAAGTTCACACATTATTTAAAATTAGGACCGTAATAAAAATACTTTAATATTTTTTTCGTAATTAATTGTGAATAATTTTGTTATAACATTTCATTTTTTCGTTTCCCAATAAAACAGTATACTCAGCTCTATTAAAAAGCTAAAAACAAAAATTCTAATTTTCGAATCTCGGCCAGTAATAGTACTACTATAGATATCTACTAATAAAATTTAAAATTATTAAATAGAATATTGTTTTATTAGGATGAACAGATTAAATTTTCTTACTTAGCGTGGTTTACAGATGTGATATTAGTGAAGATCTTGCTTGGCACGGAAAGTTACCTTTCCATTCGAATGAAACATATTACTTTTTAAATTTAAATAAGACACTTTCATCAATTTTTTATTTTATTTATATTTAGTACAGAAGAGTCATTCGACGGTGTACGATATGCCAGAGATTTGATCACACAAGAAACTTCTGCTAGAGAAACAGCAGATAGACAAAATGTATGAAAATGTTGTCCACGAAAGCACACCATTAAGAACGATGTTAATTTCGATTATTTTAAAGCAATAGACAATAGCTTTATTGCTGGAGGAGATTTTAATTCCAAACATCAGCAATGTGGGTCAAGAATAACTAGAACGGATGGAAGACAAATGCTAGCAGCAAAGAATGCAAGTAATATGGAGTATCTATTTACCGGAGAGCCTACGTATTAGCAAACAGATCGCCGGAAAAAACCTAACCTAATTGATTTCAGTGCTACTAAAGGTATAAAACAAGGCAATGCAAACAATATCATGTTGACAACAATTGTGCGCAGACGAAATATTTTTTTATCAAAAATTTAAATTACTTTAAATTGTTTTTCGTCTTCTTTTTTACAGAGTTTCATGTTAATAATATTCCAGTACATTGTAACTATATTGTAACTAAAATCAATTGAACCCAAATATGAAAATTTGGCAAGTAAATATCTACATAAAATATTTACATTATTTTTACTTTATTGTAAGCAGATAATTTTATAATTATCATTTTGTCCCACATGATTTTAATACATTTAATATTGTAATGTATGTTTTTCAATATAATTTTTGACATTGTTTTTATTATTATGGGTAAATTCCCTTTCTACAATATTCTTTTAGAAGTGCATTTTTAATAAAAGATAAAAAATAATATATCACTGACCTCTTTTGAGCTGACGCCTTTTGAATATTATAATAATTATTGTTACAACTAATACCGCTAATGAAATAATAATAATACACAGTATTATTCCCAACTCCATCATACACTATTATAGTACTGACAGATAGATATATTCACTGCTACATAATATCATATAATACCAATATCTTTCTATGTGTGAAGTACCTTATCTTATAAAAAATGTACCTATAATATGATATGAGACTGATATCAAAAATAAGCTAAACAATACTAATCGTACAAAATTGCTCATTTACATATGACATTATACAGGGTGGATAATATTAAAATGTATTGATTTAGAACTCACAAAACTATTTAAAAAATTATAAAAATTTTGTTTCGTACTTGTATTCTAAACATTGTAAATTATAATTATTAAAACTAGTATCTATTTATTTTAAATTCTAATTCCGATTAAAATTTATTTTCCCGCCAGTTGATAAATTAGAGATGCAAAATTTTGAAATCTGGGGTTACCAACTAAAAACATAAAAAAATTAAGATTCTTCCTAAATTTATTGTTGTTTAATTTCGATGATTTTTGAACTATTTTTATAAGAATGTATTACTCTAAATTAAAATTATAATGCTTATTGTAGATATCATTAGATAACTCTTATGAAAGTTTAGCAAAAAAATTGTCAAATAAACCCTATAATAGTAAGTTAAATATATAAATTGCACTTTTCTCGTATATTTTTATTAATTATTGTGACGCGTTTCGACTTCAAACAGTCATCATCGGACACTACAGAAAATATAGTAATTAATTAAAATCTAATAGTCGAAACGCGTCACAATAATTAATAAAAATATACGAGAAAAGTGCAATTTATATATTTAACTTACTAATAAAATATCCTCGTAAAAATATCTCAAATTGTAATTAAACCCTATAATATTGCAAATGTTTCATTTGTTCCACTTTTGGTTCAGGATGTCGACCAGCAGTAATTATTGTGTCTGCCACTCTGCATTCGTCTGCATGAAGTCTTTGTGAAATCTCATAAAATCTTCAACAATTTTTATAAAGTTTCTGAAAGTTTGTACTATTTTTATAAAATCTCGTGAAGTTTTCATAAAGTCTGTGGAAAGCAAAATCTAAAGTGATCACCCCCTTGAGAGAGACGTATCAGTTGTCTCATTGATATCATAGGAATCCTCATCTGTTGTATCTGATTCAATATTGGAGCAAGACTGGCCGTGACCAGTGCGGTAGATACTGGTAAACAAACTGTGACACGTACACTTCCTCATAGGTTGTGCGGAAATGTATGCATATTATAATATGTAGAATATGACTTCTCCAACTTTTGTAATCGCGATATCTCAGGATAGGTGATTCGTAGGAAGAAAGTATGACAACAATAATTTTTGTGGGGGATTGCATGATCTGCAATTTTTGTCTGACTTATTTTTACAATAACATTTTTGACTTAACACTTTTTCGCAGAATACCTACGATATACCAATTTTCAGCTTCATGCGAATTTTTCCAAACTTAAATGTCTATTTTGACATTTACAATTGTACCAAATTAAAATTTTTAATATTGATGACTTTTACATTTAAGTAAATTTGAGCTAATAGTTCAATTCGCGCTAATTTTAGTTTAATTATAATACCAACCGTACTTATACTTCAAGTAGTTACTGGTTGCATAAAATTGAATGAAAAGACCGATAGGCCAGTCAAATTAGATCAAATTTTCACGAATAGCGGAAATAATTGATAGAAAGCTGCAAATTGGTATAGAGGTACATTAGGGCTTATGTTTGAACATACTAAAAGTCGGGACCGAAATTCCTTGGGCTCGAGCCGCCATCTTGGAAAAAAGGTACCGGAAAGCATTATTTCGCTGATATCTCGGTAACCGTGCGTTGTAGCAAGTAAAGTTTCATATAAAGAAAGAAAGATACTAAAATTTTCTATAAAAAAGATGGTATGCACTTTTTTGTATTTTCATTATTTATGCCGGTAATCCACGTTGAATATAGAACATAATCATTATTTCAGACGTAGGTTCATTGTTTTCAGCGCTCACGGGCTTTAAACATGAAAAGTTTCCAAAATTGACCTAGCAGACATTCTTAGGACCTATTGATGGGTGAAGGGAAGGAAAGGACCGAGTTATCAAGCTGATACTTACCATAAGTAATTAAGATAATATTGAAATGAAAAATAATTACATCTAATATTAAAAACGGTAGAATTACCGTTGCGTTTATTTTCATTATTATATACAATTTTTAGAATTCCGATGATTTCTTTGATTCCTTTGAGTCCTATTTCTAACGCATTGTGACAATTTATTTTTTTATCACCAACTACTCCGGTACTGATGGATACAATATGGTTCGAAATTGGATTCTGGATTTCTCTGCCTTATTTGTATTTGTTATGATATCCATAAATCCTCTCCATCCAGGAATATGTGCCATCTCGTTAAATTTACCACACATCCAAACAACATCAGGTAGAGCTGGAATAGGAATGTCTTCTTCTAAAGATGCCAAGCATGGTAGATCTTCGATAGTGATATCTCGCAACCCTCTTCCATCAATATTTTCAAAACTTTTTATTGGCATTACACCTCGTTCACCAATATTTGTCGCTTTTGGCATTTCTTTGAGTTTTTTAATAGGTGAACCAGGAACAACTGCGCTGGATGGAGTAACGCATTGAATTCCCCCCATACTATGGAATGTATTAAGACCGTCAACTGTACATAAATATTGAAATCAGCATTATCATAAATGAATTGGGAAAATGTTTCTGGTATAATTTCTGCTTCGGGATGTAGGGTCACCGATGCTTCCAGCAGTTGTGCTTCATTATAAGATGCACTAAAGCCCAAGTTAGCTAACAAAGTGACCAAATTTTTAGATGCATATTTTCTGTATAGAAATGTAGCAACACTAACTAATAGAGTGGAGAGAAAAGATCGCGGTCTAACTGCAGTGATAATGGCATGAGCGATAGCAGTACATTTTCGTTCGAGTGGTTGCTTTTGACATTTTCTCTTTTTCACTATTACATTTTTCAAAAATACATCGAGAGTTGATGGAATACATACGTTTATGTCGTTCAGAAAACTGTCGCTGGAAGAATATGTGGATGTATCATAAACCTTGGTCCGAATATCTTCTCTTATAATAGCAGCAGCTGCCTTTACAACTCGAAGCCGTTCTTCCTTTTCGCCTGTGTTTCTGTTATGATACCAATGATCGGACAAAATTCTGTGCCCAGTATTTTTAAAGCAGACAATTAAAATCTTTTTCTTATTCCTAGTTATAATAATGTCATCGCCATACTTTTCCAATAGTTTTTGTTTTATCGTTCGTTCAGCAGGAACATACCCGTCAAGAAGGTTTAATAAATCTGGCATTGCAAATTGGCATTCATCCGTATTTTCAATGAATTCTAAAATTACCTTCATTGCATCCGTGACGTTTTTCACAAGTGGACGACCGATTTTTTTTCCCGTCTCTGGCCTTTTGAAAAACTTCACACTGCACACCCCATGATAAATGGCCTCAGCAGCCACCAAGTCTACTACACTTTCAATACGTTCCGTTACTTCCTGACCCCACTTATCATTTCTTTTTCTTGCTGCATCCAACACACTCTCTTTGACATACAAACTCGGAACAGAATGCACTTTAATGCGCCTACTGATTTCCTTCTTTTTTTCATTCTCGTGAAACGCTGAATCTATCCTTTCTCCACAGTAAAAACAATTAATTTCAAAATCAAAAACAGGGGCAGAAGATCGTAGTTTGGTTTTAACTGGGATACTATGTTCAGATTCTGTATTCTTGTCCATCAGTTTTTTTTAATGCAGCTTTGATGTTGTCTTTGTGGGTATAGATTTTTCTACACAACACGTGAACAGTTACAGTATTCAAAATCTTGAGTTTTTCATTATTTTCGTCCCTTCTCTCCTCACTCGATTTACGTAAAGTATGCAGTCCCTTTTCCTTTACATTCACAGTAGCACCAACATATATACTATCCCCGCAAATAAAACATTTTTCACGATCACTCATTTTTAATTTATAAAGCACGACGTTCTGTACAAAACTGACGAATATTGCATTTAATTCAATATCGCTATAAAATATCACATGCACCGACAAAATTCTTCACATTCTCAAATAGTATACTTTAGAAGCAATTTTTATCAAAAATTTTAATTTTATAAACTTTTGCTAAGGAAAATAAACAAAGAACTTGATAATATAAATATTATTTACCAATTTTTAGATTTAATCATTTTCTCTGTTGGTGCAAATTTGAGCTATGCCACTGTTTAATTTATTTCTATGTGGATAATGTGGATTACCGGCGTAAATAATAAAAATATTAAAAAGTGCATATTATCTTTTTTATAGAACATTTTATTGTCTTTCCTTTTTATATGAAACTTTTCCTGCTAAAACGCACGGTTACCGGGATATCAGCGAAAAAGTAATTTGGAGTACCCTTTTTCCAAGATGGCGGCTCGAGCCCAAGGAATTTCGGTCCCGACTTTTAGTATGTTTAAACATAAGCCCTAATGTACCTCTGTACCAATTTGCAGCTTTCTATCAATTACTTCCGCTATTTTATCTAATTTGACTGGACTACGAACTGACTTATTCAACCATTATAAAGCACAAGTAAAGTAAACCTCAAGTAACTACTTGACGTATAACTTAAATATGAAAAGATCGGCCCTAAATGTAAATACTGCTACTTTTTGTGAAAAATGCAATATTTATTTTATATTTCATCAAAGTAAGAAATAATTTCACTGCATTTCATTTGTAGACCATTGTTCCATTTTTGGGACATTTAATTTATTTTTTTGTTTTAATAAAATAATTGGTTTTTACATCTTCAACTCTTATGTTAACCATATTAGAACCTAAATATACAATAAAAAAGTAAAACCTACCCATGTAAGAGGTTAAACTGCATAATATATTTAATCAAAATAAAAACTTAAAAAAAAAAAATTTTAACAACAAAAATTCTCCAAGTTTTCAGTGATTCAAAAGACTTATTGAATCTCATTTAATCTCATTAATTTTTATTTATTTTAACAAATACATATATTAAAAAATTGTAATTTAATAAACCAAAAGAATTGTTTTGTTAAATACAAATTATGACAAATTTTTTTTTTATAATAAATAATATTGTGATGTACTGTTTTCAATACATGCGATGTACTAAATTTAATTTTTTTGCTCAAAAACTTTTGTATCTAACTGTATACATTTTTACAATAATTTTAAGATTATACCTCACTAACTATAGCTTAAAATTTTTAAGCAGCTGATTTAGTTTAACTATGTATAGCTTAATTTTACGGTGCAAGTAGCCATAACTTACTTTAGAAAAATCTTTATTCTTTTGGTACTCTATTTTTAATTTATACATAAGATTTTGGATTCAACTGTTGCTTCTGTTACTTATTCAATATGATTTTGGAAATGGTTGATATAATGGTACCCCTGCTGAATTGTTTGAATATATAATGGTTTCATTTCTGCTACATAATATAAAATAAATATATAGTAAAATGTATTGCCAAAAAGATATTTGTACTACCTGGTGGTGGAACATATGATGCTGTTGAATATTGTGATGTAGGCGAGTAATTATCTGAAGGTAAAGGTATAAAAGAACTTGATGGAGTAACAAAATGTTGATTTTGATTTAATGACTGCTGTGTTACTGAAGTTGTAATGGTAACAGGTTCTACTAAAAATAACAAAATTATACTATGTAAAGAATATGTTGTAAATTCTAAATCTATAGATTAGTGGTTTATTAACCATATCAGATTTTTATAATGACTAAAAAGTACAATACACACGTTTGGAACAAAAATGAACAAAATTTCACAAATAAAATACACCATAAATTATTTCTGATGAAGATACATTCTGTATCGAAATATTAAAGATCTAAAGAATTTCAATCGTTTGTTTAACTTGTTTAATTTTTGAGTTTTTAATATATTACATTTTCACAAGTTAATAATCCTAATTTATTATAATAATTATATTGTTTTTTCTTTAATTTTATCAGTTTTTGTTCTAAAAAGTGTATTTTTGACTATTCTGAAGTACTGATATGATTAATACAAATATATTTTAAATTTATCATGTACTGGTATTTATATCAGGTACTACTACATATATTATATCTCTTATTATATAGAAATTTTCGGAAAATTACGTAAAAATCAAATTTTTATCCTAATCTGCCAATAAGATAAAAAAAGCATGAAAATTTTCTTATACCTGGGTCGCGTTTCATAATAGTACTAATACTATTAGTTGGAAAGTACAAGTTGAATATTATTAATATTAAGAAATAATGGAGGATGATTTTTGGCTATGCTTTTAGAATAGGTTATTTCATTGATAAGGACCAAAAACCACGCAGCTAGCTGTTCAGAATATCGATTTGAAGAGTATTTAAAGTCACTTGTAACTTGTAATATAAGGGCCAATTTCATAATAAAAGTTAACAGAGCGTTAAATTTAAAAGGCGACTTAAAGCAAAACTGATGATTTTTATTGGTCTGTTTTGTCTTAAGTCGCCTTTTAAATTTAACGCTCTGTTAACTTTTATTATGAAATTGGCCCTTAGTAAATTTTCATTATGAAACAGGGTCCTGAACATGGTAATCCAAGGGTTTCTTCTTTTTCTTACAAGTGTCATACCTGATCCACATCAGTAAGTTGAGTATGTGTTACAGAAACAAAGTTTTACCACACACATAATAAGAGATCAATTACTTAAGTGGCTCGAAACAACCCGTAGACTTACGAAACCACAAAATTGTAAACTTGATTAGACAGATTACACTTTACACTCGGAAGTTTAACATTGCCTCCTGAAAAGAGACAGCCAGATAAAGTTCTTTTTCTAAAGTTTGGATTCTTAAAATTAGCAGTCAGGCACTTATTAATCCCTCTATGACCGTCATTTTACTTCTTGTTTTACATAATATACTTTGAAAAATTGGCTGTCTGCAAATTTCCGGCTGACGAAGAACACTCTTTCGTATTTCATTTTTGTATAGCTAACTTTGCCTAAAAATTAGCGTTTCATCAGTTTGCTCTGTAGATCTGGCATTCAAATTATACAATAAAACCATTTTGAATACGAAATTGCGGTATAAAACGACTGTTACTTTTGAAAACTTATGTGAATACTAGAAAAATAAGTCAATTACAATTCACTATGGTCTCTAATAATTAGACATCATTATGATAATTACTCTACAAGTAATTAAGATATATCAAGTGAATAATAAATTCAAACGCTATTAGACCAGAATCAGATTAGTACCGAAGTGTAATTCTGTATACTACAACTACGCTAAGAATTTAGAAATTTAGTGATTAATGATAGGTCTGCTGTTATTTCAAATTAACAATTAAAATTGTTAGCAAAAATTCTAGAACACTGTTTTGAACGATTTACGTTATGTTTTAATACTTTTGAAATTTTAATAGTTAATAATCTACAAGCAGAGACTTGCACGTACCATGTTTCTACATAGTCCGCATTGTAAAAACTGATATCGACAGTCCAGAAGACCCTTCAAACTCAGTGACGAATGAAAATCTATCGAGAAAAATTTTACATCTAAAACTGGCTTTTCAAATTAATCAGTTAAATTTTTATACGTGCAATAAATGAATCGTTACAAAATTATAATTTTATAAAATTTCAAACGATTCGTTTCAATGCAGAATATTTATTTCGCAAACATTTATTTAAGAAGACCTTTAAATGCACATTGAAATGTATACTTTCAATTTAGCTAACTTTATTTGTAATTAATCTGTAATAATTATAAATAATTATGGTTAAACAATAGAGAAATTTTATCGACATCCGTGCTCTATTCAATCAAGTGCGGTTGTAATTCAACTTTGTTGAGCTTTCCACACAACCGAACATGATAACAAAACAATAATTTTACAACATCATTTACGGCCTTCATCAAGCGAAGGTAGACTTCATAAAGCAAATATTTTTTTGTTTTGTATTGAAATCTGAGAAATTTACAATCTGTTTAGTAACATTTTTTAGTAAATAGAGTAGCATTTATATGTCATAAAAAAGGTGAATCCAGCGATTAACCCTCACAGAGCCATTTCTTATATAACAAAATATTTTTACATGTAGGTATAATGTTAGCTAACTATACAAATCTATTTGTGAGATCCCACGGGTAACACTTTTTTAGTCTACGTAGTATCAGGTTGTTTTCAAGAAGATTACAGGCCAGCTTGTTTGGGTGTGCATTTAGTTTAATTTGATATTTTAAGCTGTGAGCTTTTATGACCTCTTGCACTGTTTCTATTTGCAGATCTTTGTGAATAACTACATTTGGCACGTACCATGGAACGTTTACAATAGTAAGGAGCACCTTGGACTGATATCTTTATAGAATTTCAATATTTGAGTTACTAGCTGTGCCCCATAACTGTATTCCATATGTCCATATGGGTTTGATTATACTTTTATATATAAGTAGTTTATTCTCTACCGATAATTTGGAACTTTGACCCATGAGCCAGTACATCTCTCTGAGTTTGAGGCCCAGCTGCTTTCTTTTTGTCCAAATATGTTTTTGGAATGTCAAGCGTTTGTCTAGATGCATACCTAGGTACTTAACATCATCCGCCTGTGGAAGTTTACGTCCATTTAGTGTAACTGGTGGGCAATTTTCTTTATTCATCGTGAAAGTGACTCGCACAGACTGCGTGTCGTTTGCTCTTATCCTCCATTTTTTCATCCAGTCTTGTATCTGATTCAAGCAATCTTGTAAATCCTCAGAAGTCTGAACTTTGTTTTTATTTAAAGTCATAAGAGCAGTGTCTCCTGATCTCCCCCATTTCCTGATCACTTCTTGCTCAGTTTCCGTCCGGTTTTGTAATCGGCGGTGAATATGTTGTTGGTCGCTGTAACTTCCTAGTAGCTTTTCAAAGTGAGTAATCAGTCTCTTCTGAAGGTGTTAAGTTTTCTAAATACTTTTGAATTGATTTATTTTTTAGGTAATTTGATTATGTTTTGCATTATAATCTCCTGCCGCAATAAAACGATTTCCTAGTGATTCAAAGAACTCCTGGAAACTATCTTCTTTGATTTTATGCTTTGGGGTACAATAGACAGCTGAAATAGTTAAGGGACCAACTAACCCTTCGACCATAATACTCGCAGCTTGTAAGTTTTCTTTTTGGTATTTGAGTAGCTCGTAGTGCTTCAGTGAACTTTTAACGATAACTGCAGAGCCACCCTGTGCTGTGCTATCAGGGTGGCGTGAGTGATAGATTGAATAGTTAGGTATTCTTAAATAATTATTGTTTGTGAAGTGCGTTTCTGATACCATCATAATGTCAATTTTGTGGTTTATAATAAAATTTACTAACTCTTCCCCATGTTGAGACAAGCCATTCGCGTTCCATAATGCTAATTTTGTAGACATTTTTGACATTAGTTTCATTAGGATAGTTAATATTTGGTCTAATCTATCCATATGTGTGATCATCGCTTTTTCCATAGGGTTGTTGTAATGGTTTAGTATCAGCTGATTTTGTTGCTGATTTTTATTAGTTTCATTATTTTGCATAGAACTATTTACCATGTCAGCATATGAAACTCTTGGATGAAAAATCCTTGTTTGTTGACGGAACAGCTTGTGGTGGGTATTGTTATGCTTGGGCCTCAAAACGGGGAACTTCTTTTCACGAATTTCTTTATAAACCATACATCCCTTATAGTTGGCCGGGTGTTCCTCTTCGCATAGCACGCATTTCGGTTTTGTTGTTTCCTTTTTTTTACAATCCTTAGTGAGGTGATTTTGAGTCCACTTGACACATCTGGGCTGACGATTCTCGTTTCTGGTAAGGTGACTCAACCACAACAACTGAATTTAACAATCGTTTAATTTCATAAATGTTTTTATTATTTTCATTTGGTGATAATTCTAGAAGATGCATAGATGAAGGATATTTGGTTACTTTCTGTAACCTCTCAAGTACCTGCTTTATAACAGCCAGTTCAGTTGAAAAGTGAATTCTTTTTAAGACCGCACTGTAAGCGAAGGTAGACTTTATAAATCAAATATATAAATAAAATAAATTATTTCTTCAAACTATCCCGAACTGCTATATTACAATCGCTTTGATATTATGTAGAAAACCTGTAAATGTTTTTTTGTAAGATAAATTATATGAACTCAACTATAATTTTATTTTGATACATAAAATAATATGATTTTTTTAGATTTTAATTATTAGTTGACTTCCAATCCTATCGAAAATATTCAAAAGATTGCTTCTAAATAGATTTGAACCAATTCTGGAAGAAAACCATCTGATCTCTGACCACCTATGCTGATTCATAGACAAGCAGTTAACTATAGAACAGGTAATTTATAGAACAGGCGAACTTTGTTTAATTTGAATTTATTACAATTACAATATATCAAAAGTTACTAATCTTACATTTATATAGAACAGGTGAATAGAATAAAAATAAAAATAAATTGAACTGCCGAAAGTAAAATTTTCTTATCCGCTGTATTCAATGATAGGCAAGCATTGTACTGCGTCTTCTTATATTATTATTAAAAATTAAAATCATATATAACAGACAAACATTTTTGTTCCAAATATATAAAATGTTTCCAAATAAAATTAGTAGATTGCTCTGGCATCTTTTGTATAAGGACCTGTAAGTAACAACAATCTGTATCTATAATTTTCGTAGATGTAGATTACGTATTATTAAATTATAATCTTTGTTTGTTAAAGTAGGTATAATTTTATTTTAAATAAACGTCAAAGCGATTTGACTTTTAATCTTTTCTATTTCGTTCAATTGATTTTTTAACTTTGCTAGCTCTTTCATAATTATTATACAAGTTTTATCTGATGAGTTCCAAAGAACGAAACACGCTTGATCGAACAATAGTGTCATAAACTATCATTCATTGTATTTTATAATAATTACGTAAATTAAAATTCAATTTTATTTAATTTTTGCATTTTATTGTAACATGTATATCATTTAAGCTGGGTTTCACAAAAGAGGTTTAAAATTCAATCTGAGATTATAATATTCAAACAATATAACAACAATGCATTTTAATAGTTGTAACTATGGTTATAACTTTAATCGTAGTTTAAATTTTAAGATACCTTTATGAAACCCACCATTAGATATTTCATTATATTAAATAATACAAATAATCTACAGCTACGAAAATTGCAGAGATTGCTACTCAAAGTTTCAAGTGCAACATATTAATCAGAGCCATTTATTACTTTAATGTTGAAATAATGCGTATATATTTGCCACCTTAAGTTTCATGAAGAGTTCTCTGAAATCTGTCCGAGTGCTACACAGCCGATCTATCCATCAATAAAAACACTATCACTGCCACATTTGATGATGATACTGCTATTCCAACCTCACATATTGTGCCAGCTGATGTAACATTACAAATGCTTTAAGAAAATCTGAATAATCGTGGCTCAAAAAATTGAGAATGAAAGTGAACGAAAACAAATTCAGAAATATCGAATACTTAAGTATCCACCTCGACCGATGATTTAAAGTTAAGTGGTTCATATTGGATTATTAGACAATGACAATCAAAAATAAGCTGTTGATTTTTATAAAAGTATTCTGAAGCCAGTATGGACCTTATGGTATTCCGGCGTGGGGTTTAGCTTCTAAAACTAACATTGAAATATTAGAGAGATTCCAATCTCAAATATATTTTACATGATTGTCGATTGTTAATGTACCGTGGTTGGTTCCAAACGAAGTAATCCGTTGAAACTTGCATATCTACTGCTAAAGAAGAAATTAGAAATTTCGCTTAAAAATACACTACAAGATTAAATGCTCATCCAAACGAACTAAAAAGCTAAATGCAAAGTCCAACATGAACAAACAACTGAATCGACGAGTTATTGAAGATTATTTAATCAGATTTTAATTTGAATCTTTCAGTCATAATCGGTCATTATTTATACATTTATAATTACTTAATATATTTTGGATAGATTGTAATGAATTACTATGAATAAATATAAATAAATTGGCGTGTTAAATTATTTTTCATTATTATGATGTACGTTTTATTTGTTTTTTCCAAAAAAATTGCAAAATAAGTAGGGGAGAGTCGGGTAATCGTGCGCAGCGGCTAATCGTGCGCATGCCTTTATTTCCACAACCGACCGTTATAATTTCGAAATTTTTATTCGGGAGTCATCTCTTGACAAACATATGACTATTAAATATGTGTAAGATACTTCAGTAAATCTGACTTATCCACAATGGTGGCTTCTTTGTTTAGATATGTTTTATACTAGTGTGCGTCTCAGAGAAAATAAGCCGTAAGTATTTCCATTTTTCCATTTTTTTATTATCGTATGCTTTAACACATTGCTTAATGAATCTCCTTCACCCTGATATAGGTAGTTTAGGTAATAAAACGTATTTCAATGATTTATACTAATTACAGGTAAAACTGGCACTGTCGGCTAATCGTGCGCAATGCACGAAGATTTTCTACCAGCCATTCAAAGGCGCTTATAAGAAAAACAATAAAAAGGAAAAAAAAGGCAAAAATATTATAAAAAGGAAGTAAAATTAAAAAAGGTACAAAACGAAAAGTCTTCGAAGCTAGTAGTGAATCTGAAGATATTTCAGACAGTAAGCTATGTAACGACGATGAGTTAGACGATATTGAGTCGGATGAGAATGAGAGATGCATTTAAATAAATAATAATATTTCTACGTTCAATAATTTGTCTTGTTTGTTTTCATTTTCAATACGCATGATTATCCTACCTATGCGCACCATTAGCCGCATACATCGTATAATTGTGCGCAGTACCAGTTTTTCACATTTCGTATTTTAAAGTCACACTGTGCATTTTTACTTAAAATTTATTATAGAATATTACAGTCAAACCCTTGAAGAATCTTGATGACAAACCTAGAAGTCCAATTTTTTGTCATTTCTGAAATATTGCAACTTTGGCTTAAGTGCGCACCAATACCCGACTCTCCCCTATATTAATTGCAATATGTATACTACTACATAATATAATTAAACCATTTTTTAACTTTGCTTTCAATTTACTATTTTCGAAATTAAATTCATTAATATTATTTCCAACAAAGCGATGAAAAGAGTTTTGAAAATTTTCAAAAAAATAATTCTTGTTCTAGTATCTCTTTACTTTGTAGTTACCTGTCATATTTCTCTGATGTTGACGATCAACTTACTAGTTCAAGATAACTTGCTAGAGAATTGAATAGTATAATATTGTGTCATAATAAAAATAGCGAAAGTGGAGGCTAATACAATTCAAGGTTTCTTCCTGCTCGGAATGACTTGATAGTTATCAAAATTGATTTGTAATAATAATAGTAATAGCAGTTTATTCTAGCATGTTGCCATTTTGGTATACGTAATATTACAATTTTTTGCAAATATTTGCAAAGTTCTTTGATGATGTAAATACCTACTTTAATAAAATATTTAAAATACAATTTATATGCCAACATGCTATAGCTTACCGTCATTCAATTTTCTTCTTTTCTTAATTTTTTTCCAACAAAAACAACACCAATAAAAACAATAGTCACACATACACTCCATCCATTCTAATGTACTCATAATGAAGCTTTAAACAAGCGAAATACGTTATTTAAAAAATTGTTGTGATTTTAAATTTCATCTTAAATAACCCCTTTTTCATTTAAAAATCCGTCAGATCACAAAATCTTTTTAGTAGAATACCTGCATTCATTCATAATGTCTTTAACCTAGATCAAGGTCACATTAAATGACGTGTTTGGAACTTTTGCACATAATATGGAGTTGGAATTACCGGTTAAAATTGTTGCAAAAATTTACTAGAAATCTTTTATTCTTTAACATTTCTCGATAAATTATCATGTCTGCCAAGAGAAAAACCATGATGTACGAACATAAAATTTTTATAAAAATCCTGGAGATCTTCTTTAGAGAATATGTGTTAAAATCACAAACTATACATACGCTTTTAAAACACACGTTTTCAAGATAATAGTATATAGTCCCGCTGTTATTTTGCATTTATCACATCTTTCTTTCTATAAAAGTGTGCTTCCTTGATGAATATGTGAAAAAACTAATTATGTAGATCTAAAAAAAAAATATTTCTTAAATTTAACTTAAAAACCCAAATTTGAATAGTAATAGGTTTTTTTTTAAAAACTTTATTTATTTATTATACTAAAAAAATTATTTAAAAAATTTAAAAATTTTATATTATTCTCCTCCCCCTATATAACGAAATTTTGTTTTAAATAAGTTTTTCCCTTATACCCACGAGACTTTTTTAAAAATAGAATAAAAATAAAATTTTGTATTTACGAATAAATAAATAAGAGTTCAATCACAATAACACATTCACATTCTTAAGCAAGCTCGAATTTGCGTTAAAACACAAAACTAATAATTCTCTTAAGTTCAGATCACATAATCTTAATGCAAAATATGAAAAATAAAAAAGAAATAAATAAATATTGTACTTAGTTAAAACGATTTATTAAGTTTTAGAAATGTGTTTGTCTGAAGAATTCGAGGATTGAGCTTGTGTTTTTGTTTCCATTCCCATAGCTTCTGAATATGAAGGCGGTGGTGCCGAATAATTTGAAGAGGTAATTCCGGTGGCAGTATTTTGGTTTGAAGCATAATTGCTTTCTGCAAAAATAAATTTTGATTTAGATTATTATTAATAAATTGCCAAATTGTCAAATTATTACCAAGAAGTGGAGAATTGGTACTGAGATTTAATCCTGAATTAGGAACAGTTGGATATTGTTGTTCTCCAAACTGTTGCGGTGAAGATTGTGGCTGAGGTGAATAGCGAGATGAAAATTGTTGTGAGGGATAAGGTTGTTCAGCTATATAAGCTGCAGCACTTGGATTTACAGGATTTGTAAAATTGTTTCCTATAAACATAAAGTGAATAAACAAGCCAAGATAGGTTTAAAAATATTATAAAACAATTTAATGATTGATTGCTTGAAAAATTTTGTTATATTAAAATAATATCTGCAATAAATACCTTCATTATTATTAACGCATTTTGCTATTTGATTAATATTCTCACAAATAGTACAGCACAAACACATAGTTTCAACGCAACATGATATGCAAAACGACCAATCGCAATCTTCGGTCATCGTTTATAAATTTTTACACAATCACAAATAGTTATCAAATTAATATAATAGTTATATTCATTTCAAGGTTATTTTGTTCATTTCTTAAACTTAGAAAATCAAAATAAAATCAAATGAACATTTTTTAAAGTTCACATTTTCCAAGTTTTCGATTTTCAGAAAATTGGTTACAAAACCTGTCTATTTACATTAACTCACTACCTCAACTAGTTGTTAAATATCGAATTCAACACATACGAACCGCTATCTATAACTTGTTTTAAATATTCACTTATGTATTTTACTTCCAACGAAATACATACATTTTATATAATATTAGGTATTCGGTACCACTATTGGAAGTCCAAAAATTAATATAAAAAAATAGAGTAAGTTAATTTAGAAAACAAAAAGTTAAAAAAATGTATCCTAATATTTGTCTGGTTTAACATTTAAGGCCACGTCGAGGTCAGATAAATTGCATCATTAATATTATTATTTCAACTTAAAAATGATAGGTGGTAATACACTGCAAAAATTTCACGATTACATTTACTCCTAAAATTAGTGGCCGCTGGGTTGCCACCAATTTTAGAGGTTTTACTGCTTAGTGTAATTTTCAACTAGATTGTATGTACAATTATTACCATCTGATGGTGTAAAATTTAACATTATTGTGAAATTAAAATTTTCATAAATGCACATTTTGTATTATATAAAAATAAATAAATTTTAAAAATTGAATCACAAAGATTCAACGTACGTTGCACATTTACATAATCTGAGGAAAACTGACCGACCATTTTACATTAATAAAATTTCAGCGTTAGTTACATATTTGTTAGTTAAGTTGCTAATATTTCATCGTCAACCACTAGCTGGATATAATTTTTTATGTGGATTTCATTTTAGGCACATCATTAAGCCTGCCTTCAGTGTCTTTGGTATCTTAGTTTAAAATGTCGAAATCGGCCCATAAGATAAGAATTTTATGATGTCTCTTTCTTCATACTTTCTTAAAAACCTTCTTTAGTTTGAGTGACGTTATTGTGATGTCCAAATTATGCAATAGTTGAATTCCGTTAAGTTAGTGTAAGCAAATAATATACAAATTAATTTAATTTAATTTTTTAGTAAGCTCATAATTTTAGTTATTATCTACTAAGCATATTATGTATAATGGTATCTTTAGAAACTTTCATCGAGAGTATGATAATATATAAGTACCTATAAGATTATTGTTAATATACATTATATATACATACATTATACATTATATTGTCATGTTTCATTTTAAACTCACATCTTTTGGTATAAATAATTTTTTTTAAAACAGGGATTAATTTTGTAATTTTTGAATTAGATAAATTTTGTTATAAGAATATGAGATTTTTCTTTAATATAAATTTCCATGATGATGAATAGTTCGGTTTCATATTTTTTTGATAACATTTAAGTTAAATTAAAAAGCACAGCTGAGAAAATTTGATTTAAATCTACAACAATTAAGAATACGAAAGATGTTTTTCGTCCAAGATCTTTGAATGAAAAGACAAATACCAAATTTATCAAGGAAATCGATCGGTACTCTATCAGTTTTTATAAATTTTTAAAATAAAGTGTTTAAATCAACGAAAGTGATTAAAATTATAATGCGCCGAATCTGCAAATTCCACCACTATAAATTCGAGTATTGGAAGTTTTCTAACTAACAAAAATGAAGGAGGGAAAAAAATTTAAAAAGGTAATTCATTCTAGGCAAGGCCGTCATTTCGTCAAGTTCGAAATTTAAAGCCCAGAGTCAAAAATTTAAATAAAATTAAAATTTAATTATAATTGATAAATTCAATTAAAGTATTTACTTACCTGAAAATTACAAATTCAGAGTAAGAGTATTTTGTGCAAATAATTTAAGCAGAAACAAGAGGAATTCAAAATTTATTCACCACAGAAGGTGAAATGATTGAACAAACAACAATAAACTAAAGAAAACTTAAAACAAATAGGGTGAAAACATTTTAAAACTGCAGGAACGATTAATTTTACGTTAAGTGAAACCACGATAAAATTGATTTATTTTAAAATTTGTATTTTTTTTGCCATCAAAATTGCAACTTTATCCAGATAGTTGAAAGAATTACTCAATCTTAAATACGATTCAAGTTACAATTCGATGAAATTGATTTATTTGGTAAACCGATGTAATACGGTATAAAATTAAAAACATCAAAAATTTAAAACTTTTTAAAAATTTAAAAATTTGCCTTGCTGTGAAATCTGTAAAATTCAAATTTCTTTAATTTCCGATTAAATTACAAATTAATTTGACTAACTTGCTTTAATTATTCAACATCAAAATAAGTTAAAGGAATCGCAAGCTTATAACAAGGGATGGATGTTCAAAAAGGTAATTGATTAGGTTTTCTTTAGATTCAAAACAATTTTTACGCATTTGGACATCGCAATATATACATAATATACACAAATAATAAATATAGACATATTTATGATAATACAATACAAAATGCACTGTAAAAAAATATAAATCACAGAAGTAATAAATTACATTTTATGAAGACTCAGTTAAAAGCATTTATTAAGTTTTAAAAATATGTCTGTCTGGAAAATTTGAATATTGAGTTTTAAGTGTTTCCATAGCCACAGCTTCTGAATACGAAGGAGGTGGCGCTGAATAATTCGTAGAGGCAATTTCGCCGGCAGTTCTTTGATTTGAAGCATAACTGTTTTCTGCAAATATTAATTTGGATTTAGATTATTATTAATAAATTGCCATCACTATTGTGTTTTAATCTTTCAACATAAAACTCACCAGGAAATAAAACACTGGGATGTAAACCAGAGTTTAGAGCAATTGGGTTTTGTACTCCAAGCTGTTGCAATTGATATCGTTGTGGCGAATAAGGTTGTTCAGCTATGTAACCCCCATGTGGATTTCCAGGATTGGTAAAATTATTTTCTAAAGGATAAAAGGAAAAAAAATGCAAACCACCAATACCACAACTAAAATTGATTAGCATAACTTAGCTTGCCTAAGATTAAACAGTAAACTTATCACCTTTACTTTAGAATATTTTAAATATTATACTACTTATATATTTTTTATTTTAATATAATTATGGGAATTAATTTTTTAAAAATTAAAATTGATATTTACTCCACATTTTTTAGAAAATTAAAATTACCAAAATAAATATAAATACCTTGAGTTTTAAAGCATTTTGATATAAGAATAATTATATTGGGACAAATAGTACAACAACAGATAATAGTTTCGCAGCAACATGAAATCCAATCCATATTCCAGGACTTCGTTGATTAACTTTTGCACAACAACAAACTATTACTTTTGTAATGAAATAGTTTTGTTAATTTTAGGGCTGCTTTAAAAATTTGTTTAGGTCCACTTTTTTGAAGACAATTTTCGAAACTTTTTATTTTACGGAAATTGGTTACAAAACACGACTACTCGCTATCTTCACAAGCAGTTAAATAAAGAATTCAACACGCATACTACATGTTTTAAATATTTACTTCCGGCGAGGTACATAGTATTATTATCTAGGTAGGTACCTTACTCTCAAAATCGAATGAGAATATTACGGTTCCTTGTAAGTGCAAAAACTGTTTTTCGCAGTAATTTCGAAAATTGTTATCTAAAGCCCAGTATCAATCTGTAGGATATAAAAAAGGTAACAGAAAACTATCCCATTACTAAATAGGTTCCAGACAAATTGATCGCCAACGTGCTACATCTGGCCAACGCCAAAAGAGCCTACTCAAGACTAACTCACAGAAGAAGAATTTTGAAAGTAATATTTTTTAGATATTTTTGCCACCTTGTTTTTCATATTATTTTACTACTTTTACATTGCTTAAAATAACTAAATAAATGTTTGTAACATCAAATTAATAATAAGTTATTATTATGTTTTTATTTTGACCACGGACCTCAACAAATACGTATAGCATTTAAAACAAAAAGTTATTTCAGTCATAACCGCAAATAATCTAAACATTTTATATAAAATTTTTTTATCGCGTTAATTTCGAACTTAGGCAAACATTCTCATTTTTAACAATTCGTCGAAATCTACATAATCTGTAACCTGTATCAAGGTTGCACTGAATATTACGGGTGTTTTCGCACGTAGGGATTTGGAATATCCCGTTACAAATATTCCAAAAAAGAATTACAAAAAACCTCTTAAAATTTCAATACAAAAATTATTAAAAAGGTACCATAGTTGGAATTATAATAAATTATTGTTGTCTCACCGGAGAAAAACAATTTAAGTACTCCAATAATATCTTCTTCTATTATTTCTTTAGCCATGTATAATGCAATAGGAGAACAGTCGTAAATACTTCTCAAAAGTATACAGAGTTTTCTTTAAGGAAGAGAAAAATTGAATAAGTTTTAAAGAAAATATCATGGCTATCAAAATCATCTGACTGAGACCCGACTAAGCCCCCATGAAAATAGCTGAATCGAAAGGATTGTTATCGGTGGCTCTCTTTAAAAGAAGAGCCGGGAAAATTTTCAATTATCGACATCTGAAATAGATTGGTAGCAAGAACTTGTATCTATAGGTAATAATATCGAAATAAAAAATTAAATATCCTTTTTTGCTTTATTTAAAGCAAAACTTATATTTAATTACGGTTACATAATATCACATTTTTACTTTAATAGATAAATTTAAAATATAATATGTGTGCATACTTATATATTTGCTTTAAATTTATTTAGGTACGTATAGTTCAATATTAGTTATTTAATATACCCTGGTATAATAATAAATATATCTTTGCAATTCTATAATATGCGATACCAAATGACCATATATTTTTAAGCAAAGATATAGGAGAGCATTTATTTAAGGCAGCATTTAAAATATTTTTTTCTTTTTAACAAAAAAGTTAAAAATTGAGCTTATTGTTTCTATGAGATTCAGAACATATGTAGTAAATACATAAAATAACTTTATGAGCTTTCATCAGCATTAACGCAAAATATTGATGTACAAATATAATTATTGTCATTAAATATGGAGATACTGCACTAATGTATTAATAATTAAGGCGTATCTATATACAGACTACTATAAATATAGATCACATATAGTTATATTATTTAATCACATATTATGACTACTGAGTCAATTTAAAGCATTTTTTATTGAGCTTTTGAAGTATGTGTATCTGGAGAATTTGGGGAGGTAGCTTTATGTGTTTCCATTCCCACAGCTTCTGCATATGAAGGCGGTGGTGCTGGGTAATTTGAAGAAGGAACTCCCGGAGTATTTTGATTTGAAGCATAATTGTATTCTGCAAAATAAATTAAACATTATTAGTAAATTACCATCACCGTTACATTTTAACATCTCATCGGAATGATACTTACCAGGAAATGGAGCACTGGGATTTAAACCAGAGTTAGGAACGGTTGGGTATTGTTGTACTCCAAATTGTTGTTCGGGTGAATATTGAGGCTGAAATTGTTGTGGCGGATAATTGTATCCTTGATTTAGGGGTTGTTGAGCTGTATAACTCCCATTTGGATTTACGGGATTGGTAAAATTGGTTTCTAAAAATATCAAATCAGAATAAGATAAAAATATTATAAAACTATTTAATTGTTGATTACTTAACCAGAACTAAAATAAATTGATTAGGCATCATAATTTATAAATAAAGGTCTAGGTAAATTTATGTTTGTTCTAAATGTCGACTTAAAACTAGTAAAATAATCAACAAATACAATTATTAACTTGAACTTGATTATTTAAAAAAAAAATTATTATTATCTATTAATTAATATCAAATTATAAAAATTGATGCGCAAATCGGGAATTTATTGGCCAAGTGACATGACGACGTCAACAACCTTACATCCATCCAAAAATTGTATTAATTTTATTAAGCAAAATTTCAGCTATTAAATCCATTCTTAGAATATGAATAGCTACAATAAATTTATTATTAATAATAATACCTTGAGTATTAGAGCATTTCGATGTATCGTCGGCACAATTAACACAACATACGCATAAAATTTCACAACAACATAAAATGAAGGCCGGCCAATCACAATCTTCACACATCTTTTTAATTTTAACACAATAACAAACTATTATTTAATAAAGTAATTTAATTGTTATTTTGAGCATATATTTTAAGTACACATTTTCAAAGATGTTTTCCAAAGTTATTGATTTTATGAAAATTAGTTACATAACTTGACTACTCAGTGTTCACTCCATACACGAGTGTAGTTAAATAAAGAATTCAATACAAACAAACTACCTACTATCCCACTTGTTTTTATTAAATATTTACTTCCGACGGGGTACATAACTTTATGTAGGTACCTACCTATCTACTACGAAAATCAAATGTTAATATTACTCAATGAAGGAAAAAATATTGTAGGGTAATTTTAAAAATTTTTAAAAAAATTATCTTACCTTGTCTCGTTTAAAATTTAAGAGCATATAAAGGTTAAAAATTACATCGTTTTACTACATTTTTATTCTCACTGAATATTTTAAAATTTTAAAAATAATAAATCTTTTATTTTTATAATAATTTATTCAAATCAAAAAAATTTATAATCGAATTTTTTATTAAATTACTAAAATAATACATAATAAATTAATACAATACAATAAATATTATTAAATTTTAATCAGAACTGTCTTTACTAAAATTTATGAACTATAATACTACATTTATCGTTTTTTATTAATAAGTACAAAATATTTAATTTATCAAGTTCGAGCGACTTCCTCAAAATTTGATTCAACAGTTCAAAATTTAAACGTAATCTTAAATAGGTAAGTTTTCTGTTAAAAAGAAGTCGATTTCGGTGTAACTACGTTTTCCATACGCATTACATCATCATACGAAGGTGGTGGTTCTCTATACTGAGTATTGGATTCTGTAATATGAGGGGGCTCACTTATAACTCTATAAGATTCTGCAAAAAAAATTATATATATTTTAAAGCGGCATACGCTTCGAGATATAGTAAGTGACATTCCACTGAAAAGATGAAGTCTCAATGACAACAATTTTACACACATTTTCTCATATATTAAGTTAAATGATCCCCAAAAACTACAACCGTTGAAAAATTGAAAAACAAAAGTACTTTTTGCACACAAAAGGAAGGTGAGGAACTAAAAAATGGAGTTAAAAAGGAAGCACAATATCAGCTGCTACAATACGAAAAACTTGAGCAAGAAAATAATTAAAAGAGTTATCAAAATTTTGAAACTTAAAAATTAATTTGGAATTTCGCATCATTATTAATCAGGTAAGGAAACTACACACGTGAATTAAGAATTATTATCTACCTGTAGGTGGTGCACTCGGTTGATTTTGTACATCATTTATAGATGGTTGCTGCGTTATTGCAGTGTCGTTTGTATTTTGAGAATCACTCGTTTCTATAAAAATTTTAATATGAAAAACAAAAAATTACTTAAATTAAAAGTTATCATTTGCAATAATTTATTAGACAAACTTGTTGGTTGCCTCATTGCGCTTTTTCTAACAGATAGGTACTACTTAGGTAACTGGAAGTTTAACTGAAGATGAAAATATCAGCACTGAAACATTTGAATTTCCGGTGCACCGATATACTTATAAATATAATGAAATAAATGACATACATATTACATATTTTAAGCAGTCAGATATTTTTTTAGTTATGCTAATAAATTATCAGTTACTAAACAATTTCTCTTATTATCGTATTTAGTTAAACTTTTAAGTAGTTCATTGAAAGCATTGCATAAAAATACATAGTAAAATAAAATGAAACTCGATTGGTGTGCAACAATTCGTTTCGTGGGGAATCCTTGAATCACCTTGAATTTTTGATATTATGAGTATTGCAAAGAACTGCCAGTATTGCTATAATATTGATTAACAATATTGGCTGCCAATTCCCAACTAATATTGATTAACAATATTATGTTAAATTGTCAACCTCGACGGTATCTCAATACAAAGAAACTAATTTAAAATATTAATTAGTTCTACTTTTAAGTTAAGGAATACCTACACATAGTTTATATAAGAGCAATATAAGTTATGGTTATAAATGAAAATTACATTTACTACTTACTTAACGAATAGCAAACTTCTACGAGTTCACAACATTGTAAACAAGCATTTATACAAGCACAACACAATAACAATCCTTTACAGATATCATCCATTTTTAGTATTGACCTGCCCACATCATATTGAAGTTAGTATTATCATTATTTTAAAACATTTATATTTATTACATTAGTAGATAATAAAAATGATAACAAGCGATTATCAAATTGTTATCTATGCCAATTTTTTTTCTAAGTGTCCCAATTTGGAAACAATCAGTTTTCTAACTATTTTAAATTGACCTTAACTTTTCGCACCCATTTAAAATAATATAGAACTATATATTTTTTTAAATAATATAGAACTATATATACATTTTTTAAACAGAATATATTCCTGCAGTAAGTATTCTGTAAAGTTCTAGATTTAAATTCGGAACATCGCATCAGTTCAGTAACTCAATTAGCTATCACTTCAAGTCACTATTGTAATCACTTTCTAGAACTCAAATATATACGTCAACATATTGCAGATATAGTATATGTTCTGAAAAGATTTACTCATCAGTATATAATATTGGGAATTATTTATCTTATTAAGAGGGGCGATTGGCAAATTTTTGTATCACATTTCAATTTATTCGTCAAAAATAACAACAGTAATATTCTATTGTAACGTAGATGTCACTAGGGGTGATGGTGATTATTAATTCAATTGAATATTCTAGTGTTAGAATGTTGGTTTACTTTCTCACTCTGTTTATCGTGCTTTACTACTTATCATTATTTTATCTTACAAGACATATTATATTTTTTTTGTGGTTTTATGCAGTCTTTTGAACTTACATACAGAGCTGGGAAGTAACTGAGCAAAAAAGTTACTTTCAGTAACTTAGTTACTTCTAGGAACTTAGTTACTATAACTTAGTTACATTAATATTGCAAGTAACTGTAACTGATTTATAGTTATTTTATAAATGTAACTGTAACTAAGTTATTTTTATAAGTAACTTAGGGCCAATTTCATAATAAAAGTTAACAGAGCGTTAAATTTAAAAGGCGACTTAAGACAAAACAGACCAATAAAAATCATCAGTTTTGCTTTAAGTCGCCTTTTAAATTTAACGCTCTGTTAACTTTTATTATGAAATTGGCCCTTAGTTATTTTTATACGTAACTTAGTTGCTTTTCTGGAACTATATACCTAGTATACACTTATGCATAATCCCCCCCGTTAAGTATTAAGTATTCGAAGTATTATATATAATTATTATTTTGTACTTGAAAATTTAAATTTATTACTATGTACCTACCTACTCTATATTATACTACTAGCTGATGTACCCGTCATTCATACGGGTTGGAAAAGCTGTATAAATTAATATATAAATTATTTTCCGAGCTAATTCGCAAACATGCAACATAAAATTGCCCATGAGCGAAACAAAGATCTGAATTGTCAATGCCTACTAGTTTTAATGTGTGATCTTGTGCTCTATTGATAGTCATCGTAAAGAAAAAAGATTTCGGGAAGTTCAAGATGTTTGAATTCGAAAGGATTGTTAAAATCACAGTTAAAATAGTTAAAAAACAGTTAAAATTTCAGCTGCAATCAAGTACTTTTTCAAAGATTTTATCCGCAATTTTGTGCCGTTACACAATTTTAGTGTATTGCATATTAAGATAATCGGAGTATCAACTTTTATCTTAAGCTTTATAATGGAGAAAGCCCTGGTAGATTCAAAAAATTTAGAAATTTTACCGAGAATATTTTCATTGATGGCAAAATTTGAGTCGTTTCTAGAAATCGTTTCAAAATCGAATCACGTTTCTTTCTTCTAACGAATTATTACTTTATTCACTTTTAAAATAATTTAAATTGTTTTACTTAAAATATATTATTTTATCTAAATGTTTATTGATTGTAATTACGAGTGTATGGTACGGCATTGAAACCACTTGAGAGATAATGAGAAATTCTTTCAGATAAGCGTGATTTCGCACCCAGTAAAATTTATTATCAGATAAAAGATCGGATGTAGCATATTTCATATTCGCATATCCGAATTATTAAAATAAAAATTTGGAGTGATTTCGTTCTTTCTTTTGGATGATATCGTGTTCACAGACATGCACACCGATACTTTTCAAAAAACGTAAAAATGGTTTAAGAATACCTAGAAACATAAAAATTCGTCCTGCGTAATATTATATACGAGTATTAGCATTTCCTATTAATTTAAACACTGTTGTTTTTTCAAGTTAAAAAAAAATTGAAACTAGTAGTATTGACAATTATTAAGAATTCAATTTCCTTTTATAAATTATAATAAATTAATGACCAAGTCAGGCGTTCCATTGGTCCTTCCTTCGAGCGTTCCGGGCCGTTATGAGAAACGCTAAACTCATTAAAAAAATTCCCCGGGACGGGACAGAACTCGAAAATGACGAAATTCGAATGCTGGAATCTGAGATTTGCCATCTCATCAGCCTTTCTTAGATTCTGATGAAGATCAATTAAACACAACTTTGTGTTAAATAATACCAATATTAAACCAAGATCTATTATTTTATACCAATATTGGTGTAATATTAATATATTTACGAATTTTTTTGTAAATTTTAAACGGAAAATATTACCAAACCGCTTATGATAGAAAAATCTCAGATTTACCAAAATCAGTGTAAAATTTAACACGAAGTAATTTTACACCGTGAGTTTGGTGAATCTATTTCAAGTTTTTTTAATAGTGTATTACAGCAGTTTTAATTTTACCCAAAAATGCCCACTATAATATTATCCACTTATTATTAAACTATTAGGGTAAAAAATAATAAGTAAGGTAATAGCACCGAAATTTAAAATATTTCTAAAGAAACTGTTATATTTTTCTCACAAGCACTTTGAAAAATGCGAGAAAGTTTTAAAGCGCAAACTATGGCATCTTTTATCCGTTTATTCAAATTTAGAACCTTTAGAAAACTCTTACAAAAGTGTATTAAATTTAGTTTTTTCATCCAAAATACACACCCTCCTTGTGAGATAAACAGCCTTGATATAAAAAAATAAATGGATCATATATTTGAAATCAGCACTGAAAAATACCTAGAAATCAGTTATCAAAGTACAACGAATATTTACAAAAATTGCGTTAAATTGAGTTTTTTACCCAAAATACACTCCTTTTGTAAGATAACCTGATGTAATAGAATAAAATGGATTTTCATCAGTGGTTTAAATCCAACAAAGATCAATTTAGAGGTTGAAGTCGAATTCTTCAAAATTTATTGTGTAAAATTGATCCACTCTCATCCCACCGCGCGACCTGATTGTGTTATCTGGCTTTCTCTTTCGTTTCTCTTTATTTCTATCTCTGAAAAAAGTGACAAATATTTTTTCAGGAACTCTTCCTGAACTCCTTTTACAGGTTGGCATTTAGTGTCTACTCCAATTTATTGGCAATAACAATGTATTTTAATTTTACGAATAAAAATGAGCTCGTCAAATATTTATAAGATTAAAAAGAGCATGTGTTCGGCTATCAATGCAATTCTATTCCTTCAATTATTTTCCAGTTTGTAATTATTTAAAAACTTTTATCACAATTTGATCAATTTCTGATTAATTTATAATTTCATTTTTTACCTAGGCTTTTCTTATGATTTTCTTTATCTCTATGAAACTATGACAAATAACTTCCGTTGTAGCTTTCTTCTAAAAATTGCTAATCACTTCCAATCTTTAAGTATCTTCCAAATAGCACACTATATATTTTTATCAAAATACTCTGAAATCCAAAACTAAAAATCGGACTTATTTCGCCTCGTCATTTTTAGTCCTCGTTTTACTCCCCAGTTTGTGCTAAGCAAATATTTTTGAAGCTAAATACAAGTATTCAAACAAGATAAAATAAGAAATCTATTTAAACTATTTAAAAACCCCCTATAAAATATAAATATATACGACAATATATTATGGCAACTATTTTGAATGGTTCATAACTATAAATATAATAAAACCAACAGTCTGAACCTTTGCTCAGCGAAAAAAAAAACAAAGAGAAGAATAGCTTAAACGATAAAATTGCTAGGAAAATCATGTTGATAATAAATACTGTAGATAAAACAATGATAAGTGTAGTAGATAATTGAAAATTTATTAGGAATAGAATGTATGACACACGAGAAAGCCATGTCATTTTTAAAGATTTTAATAATTTTTGTAATACATTAATTACTTTAATTTATACTTCCCTATTCAATTTAGTGTGAACTATTTTGCTTTTACTACAACCTCACATAAAAAATATCTTGGAAAGGAATATATTTTTTAGAACAGGAATTTTTATTTTAAATTGTATTTAGAAATTATGTTTAAGGTTTAAAAAAAAAGAATCGCCAAATAAAAGCTTTACAGTACCTAATTAATTAGTTTTCCACAACGATGAAAAATACACTGCTTCAAGTCCTTTCATGATGGGTAAGAAAGATGGTATATTTTCATTTAAAAACTTACAAAACCGTTTTTCAGAAGTGGAATTAATTTATCAATAAAATATTGCATTTAAAACAATTGTTCAGTTGCCGTTAATTAATGAAATTTTGAAAATAATTTGAAACGCATAACTGTCATGTAATTCTATTAACTTATAAATTCAAAGATAGTGCAGATTATGGCGTGTGTGTGTGCGACTTATAGCTAGCATGGTAAGTTGACAACATATCATAACATAATATTATAATTTAACATAATTTTAACATGGTTTTTTTTGATAGAAGGAATGATTAAATTCGAGTATCGTGTAGTGGAAATTGCGTAACCAAAATGATGATCTTACTAAAAGCATGAAAACCACAATTCTGTTTTACATATATCTTCTAACTTCAGTTGGATCTAAATATCCTCTTAAATATTTTAAATTTTGATGTACTATTTTTTTTTAAGCTGTACTCGACTCATTCCATAATCGGGGACTGAAAATGGCCCTCAGTTTTCCATCTAAAAAATGATTATTTTGCTTAGTTATGTGAAGCTTTATTATTCTAATTTAAGGTTTATAGCATTACTGTAAAAAATTTAAGTTTCGGGTCAAACAATGAAAGACAGTTTATTTTGTACATTTTTCCGTATAATTGAATGCTGCAATCGGTTTTCCAATTTTCTTAAAAATTCAAACCAGTTATGAAGAATTACTGAAAAATTCATTTTTGCAAAAGTCATTTTAAGGTTTTTTCAAATTTTGAGCGTATTGTTAAATAGGAACTAACATTTTTTATTCGTGCATCAAAAAGTAAATGTAATAACAAAAAAAATAAGCACCGAAAGAACCCTGTACGATTTTTCACCACAGAAATTAATTTTGAATTAAAACAGTTTTTGACGAAGAAACTGACTATCTCAAAACCTTTTAGATTTTTTATGAAAAAAATTGTGCTTATGTAAGATAATATAAAGAAGCATATTTTCACAAAATTTCATCAAAATTGATATATTTTTGCAAAAATGAACAACAGAAAATAAAAAAAATCCTTCTTCGTAGTTTTCACATTTTTCACGGAAATCTTGAGGTTATAGTAAAAAATTATTCTCACAAAAGTTGTAGATTTTTATATGCTCTACAACTTTTCTGTAGTACACATTTTGATAGAACGTCTTACATCAGTTTCATGATTTTAGATCACTTTGTTTGTTCCAGGGTTAATTATAAACTTTCGTAATTATCTCGTTTTGCTCTGAATTTGTAAAGCTTTTTAAATAAGCGGAAGAATAACTGATATGATTGGAATGAGTAGGTAACGGTGTTAATTCTACCCTAGGTGCTGCTTCAGATACTCTTCGAAATATTACCGATGGTTGTGATAAATCTGAAAAACAGTATAATTTAAAAAAAGGAAAACATCCGAATTTTAATTAAATTATTACAAACCTGCAGACATTTGAAAATTATTTTGCCTTGGTTGATTGATTACAGCAATATCGCTTACTGAATTGGGGAAATCAACCTCTAGAAGTATGTTAAATTATTTTTTAAATGTTAGATTAGATTAAAATACATACCTGTATAATTATTATTGGTTTTATTGCAGTAAAAACAAGCACATTTTGAAAAACGCATTATAAATAAAAGAGAATTGCACTCATAATAAGTATCTACCTAAACGTGAGTAGTATTTTTGGAAAATTAATCAAACTTACTACGTCGTACGAAATTGTATTAAAATAATAAGAATTCGTGGAAATTGATTGTCAGAAAATTATTATCTACATATAACAGATAGCCCAATATAAATCAATAACAATAATTAGAAAGGGTCCATGTAATATTCGGTTTATTAAAAAAAAAGCAATATAATTTGTTAAAACGATTTTGGGGCTATATACAATATAGTTATCGATGGAAATTATTAGATAAATTATTATGGTACTAATAATTTTTTTTATATACAGTTTGCAATCCACATTAACTAAGTTTTTAAATTTTATAATTTTAATTTTTTCAGTCGATAATAATTTTTAATGCCATAGAAAAATGTTTCTTTGAAATTGGCATTTTAGAAACGTATCTATTTATAGATTATTCCAAAACCTTACCTTCAAATTTATTTTAATATTATAAGTGTGGAAAATAAAAACACCCATTATTTCTTTATAACAAAATTTCTCAAGAGATTTTTTTGAAATTCAGCAGTAATATTTTTGAAATTATTTACATTATTTTTAAAAATTGTTTTTTATATTGCAAGGTTTAATATCAATTTAGTAAAAATATAGGGCACATTGATCCTTCTCTTAAAGTTCACAATTTAGAGCTCTCCTATAGATTGGTTTTGGTGATAACTTTCAAAACATTTTAATCTTCTAGTATACTCTTTTTATATTAATTTATAATAATTAAGACTCATGTACCTAGGCATGCTATTATTTTCAGTCAATAAAAAAATCACATCCAGAGAAGTAAGTAGTACACATATGCAATAAAATCCAAAAAAATTACATTGGATCTTTAAGATCTGAACCAATACAGAATTATATTTTTGCATAATTTTATAATACCACTAATATCAATTATTTTATATTTATACTCTTACGTATAAGATTTTCTAAAATTCGTCGTAAAATAACCGGCTATTTCATATTCTTCTGTTTTCAAAAATCTGTTGTTAAATATTATAAATAAGGGATTAATTATTTTTATTTATAATAATTTTGAAATATTGCATTCATAATTATTTAATATTTTAAATTGTGAGAGTTTCCACATTAGGAGGAAATAACTGTAGCAAACGCTGCGGTGGATGGTATAGTCTTACAGTGCTATTCATAAAAAAATTTAAAACAGTGTTGTAAACCTATTTTAGCTACAACGCTCAGTAAAGTTAAACAACGTTTTAAATAATGGTTCATTCATAAACCCATTGTAAGCCTGTTGTAACTAAAATGCGGTTAATAGATAGAAATAGATTACTTGAACCATATTTGAACTATTTCTAGGGAATTTAGTAATTATTAGTTGCCTACAAATATAATTTTAATTCAGTGATTATAACCTCGAATCTCGAATATACAGCCTTGCTCAAAAGAAGTTGGCACCCCCGTGGATTTCCTATGTTAACAATGTAAATTGACCATTTTTGATCCGTTTTTTGTCATATTAAAATCAATTTTACAGCAAAACATTTTAGACATTTTTTGTTGAAAATTTCATTGCCTTCAATTTTGTTTCTATACATTTTTCGATTTTGTCGCGCCGTTTCTGACTGACGGCGACTCAAACAAGACTCTGTAAAATGCAAAAAATATTATCTTCTATATCTCGGAAACGGTGAAAAGAAATAACAAAATGAATAGGTATGTTTTTCTTGTAAATTTCATTCTCTACATTTTTGTTCCTATATATTTTTCTATTTTAACGAACGGTTTCCGAGATATAGATGACAATATTTTTTTCATTTTACAGAGTCTTGTTTAAGTCGCTGTCAGTCAGAAACGGCGCGGAAAAATAGAAAAATGCATAGGAACAAAATTGAAGGCAATGAAATTTGCAACAAAAGATGTCTAAAAAGTTTTGCTCCAAAATCGATTTTTATATGACAAAGAACGGCTTCAAAATGCTCAATTTACATTGGTGACATAGGAGGGTTCGAATATTTTCGTTAGCCACTGTACATAAAATCGTGTTTAAAACACTGTTATAGTAGGTAGACGCCCACTATAAATATCGGCAAGTTACCAAGGGTTTACAACAGACTTTTAAGGCTAATGAACGTTTATGAATAGTGTTTTTGAACACATGCATTATAAGGGCTTTATAAGGCTCTTGTAAAATGTCTAAAATTTTTATGAATAGCACTGTTAGAAAAGAGCAATAATATAGATTAATTTTAAATATAACTAAATAAAGAGATTTATAGAAAATGAGTAGTAATTTGTAATTTATTAGTAATTGTTATAAAAATAAATTATAAATTTTAATCAACATTTAACAAAACCATTAAATTATTTATTTTGTAAGTTGTAACGGTTAAATTGACATTACCAAAACTATGAGAAACATCAGGTCTGTATGTAAAGAAATGAATAAGAAAAGTTAAACCTAATTTTAAAAAATGTCTCAAGTGTTAAATACATACAAATGCTATATATTGCTATGCTCTAAATCTAATTGTGTTTGTATCGTTACATTATACTAGTATTATTTACAATATTTATTATATAATATGAAAATATTCATAAATTGTGCTAAATTTAAAATAAATTAAATAAAGCAGATTCTTTCATAAAAAAAATTAAATTTCATCAATATAAGTGAGCCACCCTGTATATTCTTTCTTACATTAATTATTATTATTTCATATTAAGAAAATTGAGAACGTATCCCTTACAAACAACAAATTATAACCGCATTACGGAAGGCTATCCTGATGGGCGACCAGGTTGAGAACCGTGGTTTCCCGCTCTCTAGTCTCTACCACTTTATGCTTTACACTACACTGCTATTTATAATAATTATTATACTTTATCTATTAAATATCCATGCTACGATTTTATTCTTTCTCTTCTTCAACAGCGTTGAGTGACGACGATGAATTACTTTTTCTTTTTATTTTAAAATTAGGATTAAAAGAAGGAACTTTTAGTAACTTTTCATTTAATGAAATATCTTCCTTTTTGCTATCAGGAAGCTTCTCCGTTGCACTTAATTCATTTTCTTTTTGTTCTTCACCTACTTCGCGATTACTAACTACATCCTCCTTTGTACGTTGTCCATTTACAGGTTTCTTTACCATTGCACTGGTTTCGTCCAATATTACATCATCTTGAACAAACTCTTTCTTTATGATAATTTTGCAATCAGATGCACCATTTGATTTTTTGCTTTCGTCGGCAAGGTGACAAATTACTGCAGGTGAATTTATTCTTTTGAAGTTATTTGATTCGCTCATTCTTCTAGCAACTGAATAAGCTGTCGTATTTGGTGGAAAATATATCTTTTCGCTATTGCTTGTATCACTATCGCTTAAATCGTCACTTGAATACTTTTCATTCCCTAAAATAAAATAATTAAGTTTACTAAAAATTTTATTACTTAGACGTTTTGAAGGAAAAGTTTTAAAATACTTAAATAATTTATTTTAGTATTTTAGTATTTTGTAGGAGATACTTAAAATCTTATATCTATTCAAATATATTAGAAGGGTACTTTAGTTGTTAGTATTATAAAGGAAATCATTATAAAGTTATCATTTACGTATTGAGAAGATAACTGAAGTATGCGATAATTTATTGATACAGGATGTTTGTAGTAATAATTATTAAATGCCTTAATGATGATCAAATTTTAAATTTATATTTTATGTACAGGCAACAATATTTTTTGATTTTTGAACCACATGATTGAGATTTAAATTTACTGTTTATGTAAGTATGGTTATGAAAATAAATTTAGAAATCACTTTGCATTCCATTCAAAATTAATCAACACACTACGTGTTAATGCAATTCAACTTATTAGAACTGATAAGTACCTGTTGAATAATTATAGTAGTTATTTGAACTTTTAACCCGAAATTTTCTATCCATTTTTTGATTATAAAATCTACTGAAATCTTAAAGGTCAAATAAAAATTAAGTTTTAATCTAGTTCATAATGTAAAATTTTGCTAACCTATAGGTGGGAGATTTTTCGAGTATTTGGTCGATTTTCCATTTTGAATATTCTGTATTAATTCGGGAGCTCCAATGGATAACGCAATAGACGCTATGTCGCACTGTTTTTCATTAACTAAAAAAGATTTGGTTATGTAGTAGTAACGATATATTTTAAAAAACATGTAAGTACTTACTGTTGTAATCTGGATTATTTCTTCTTTCTTGGCAATAATAAATTAACAAAGCCAATACAATCATGCACGATATGAAAATTAAAACCACAATGTAAAATTCCATGGTTGGAACAAAACATTTATTGTTGAATAAGTAAACTGTCCAATTTTAGTGATTTAGCTGGTTTTTGCAAAATTAATATTACATGCTCTTGATTTTTTACTACTACGGGATAAGTTTAAAATCACGTTTATACTAACGTGAGTATCGAACAGGTTAATTGATAACATAAAATATTATCTAATATACCTACTTACTTCTGTAATTTTTTTTATGTAGATATACTATAATTAAACATTTTGCTGTACATTTTTGTTTGGCACTCTTGACACATTAACAGTTTGAGGTAATAATATTTTGAACTATATTTATAGTATTCAACGAAAATATAGTCAAGTTCACAACATTTTTTTACTACGCCAACATTATCATTCTCACACTCACTTTTCTAGTTAATGCTGATTAATGTATGTAATAATTTTTACGTTTTAAAATTTCACACAAAAACTAGAGTAGGTACTAAATCAAAACGTTAAATTTATTACGTTATGAACAATAGTTTATATAACAATTTCTCGTGGTTTAAGTAAATATCTACATTTCTGATAATATGGTGTATATATTTTTTTGTTCTTATATGTATTAATAACATATTAAAATTTTTTTCCAATTACTCACTGGCTAAAAAAGTACTCCTAATATATATTATTTTTATATTGGATACTTTGATTTTATTTATTTGATTGTATATTATTTAAGCAAAATGTTTTAACTACTTTAAAAGCTTTTGTTCGTTTCTAGCCGAATATAGTTTTTATTGCTTATCAATATGAGTAATAAGATAACACACTTGCAGCCAATAACCAGGACCGTAGCGAGGTATATCAGCGTCTGGCTCTAACTAATAAATATTTTTATTTTAGTGATATCTACAAAAACTAATCATTAGCAAGTTTTCAAGTTAATTTTTTGGTAAAATAATAAAAAATTACCTTAGTGGCGTTCTAGGGATTTTTCATTTACAAAAAAAAATTTTAAATCTATTGTAAATAATTAATAGAAGAATAAAATATATTATGCTCCTTCAAGTTTTCTTTTGAAAGTATCACTTTAAAATTTAACGGAAAAATACATGAATACTACAATATAAGGGGGGAGGGCATCTTTTAAACCTGATAAATTAAATAGCTAAATAATATGGTAAATTAGTTTTTTTAAGATTTCTGCTTCCTGTTGTAATGGATAAATATGAAAAGGATCTCCAATGAAAGAGAGAAGAGAACCTTCTTTTATATTTCACCATAAATTATAAAACCTGTATAATCAACAGCCAATATGATAACTATACAGTTCACTGAGGTACTCCACATCTCATAAATAGATAAGTAATCAAAATTCCATCGACAGCTCCAAAATTATCCTTTTTAGACAAATAATTTCATCAATTATTATAGTATTTAAAACTAAAACCAAGTTAAATAAGGGGATGGGACAACTCGTCGCGGCCATCTCGCCGCCGGCCAATTTGTCGCTAGTCCATCTCGCTGTTGGTTATTTTAAAATAACAATAGCTCACCGTATAAAAAAACAAATTAGCTTTTGTAGACATCTTATTACACAAAATTTGGATTTATGTAGATTGCGCCAGCGGTAAATATTTTGTCACCTTTCTTTAGACAACTAGTAAATTGCGCCATCGGTTGGTGGAGGGTAACGTAAGTTGTAATTCCCAAAGAATGGTGTATTTACTAGTAATTACAATATTATGTAAACTGGCGCAGTTTTCCGAAGGTTTCAAAATATATTTACCTTATGGAAATCCCTGCATGGGGGGGTGGAGAGAGTCTAATCACTATAGTCATTCTGAATAAATAAAACAATGAAAGTGTTTTTAGAAACAAAATCATTCTGCCTTATGCTTGTAAAGTAAGCCACACATTTTTTGTAAGTGGCTCCCCACACCCCAGGTTCCGTCACTAATATTAAAGCAAGAATATAATTTCCAACGCATAGGTTATTGGTTCATTCAATTAATTACCTAAGAGCTGTCAGTCAATCTTTACCACGATTAGATGACTAGATTTTAGGTTGGATCCGAGATTTGCAGTAGTTGCTGTACTGCACTCACTGACCCGAGTAAAAATGAAAATAGATTTTAAATTTTATACATCGCTGCACCATAACTGCATAACGACCGCACTTCTTGCCCGCAATACCGCCGCACCATAGCAGTTTGGAGGACAAAACCGCCGCATACAAAAATTTTTATCTCACCCAGCATAGCCGCACCACTGCCGTAAAATAGCTGCAAGCTATCAAATTTTTATTAAAATCGATCGCCGCACCACCGCTGCAACACAACTGCACGCTGTATCGGGTGACCGTTCGATTTTTGAATATAGGGAATATCTGTCTTTCAAACAAAGACACTAATGCTGCTGCTCTTTATGTGTCGATGCATTAATGTTGCGGCTACAGAACAGCGGTTTTGCAGCGCTTAGAACGTTTCTTGTATATTTTTATGAAGGTGCAGTCATGTTGCGGCGGTGTTGCGGCTATTAAAATTATTTTCTACCATCACAGGCGGGTTTCAGCGGTGTTGCGGGCATGCAAAGGCCGTGCTGCACTTTTGCAGCGGCCAAATCCATTTTTACTCGGGGAGTTGTCCTAGACCCGTTAAATAACCAACTAATTAATTAATTAATTAAAAGCATTTATTAACACGATATTTCGAAAGAGGTAAAATGCTTTTAACTAATTGATTAGTTGTGTATTTAACTTAGTTTTAATTTTAAAAACCATAATAATTAATATTTTTTCAAGTTACGAATTCCAAAATTAAATAATTTCATCATTTGTAGAATTTTCAAACAATGTCACCTCCACTCTTCTAAACAAATCTAGGTAATCAACAATATAGTGTTATGTTATATATAAGCAATATAACAAACGCTCTCGCAAGATTAAACAATTTTTCAAGTATACATTAGCAAAAGTAACCAGGAAAGAGAATCATTAGTGTTTCTGCTTCTTCGGAAGCCAAACGGACTAATGAGTAAGTTGTGAAGGAGAGGGGTGTCTAATGAATCCCCATTCTCTACTGTGCTGCTTAAAGAAAAACAAGACTGAGCAAAAAGGCTGAATCCTATCATAACCGAAGGTGCATTTCCCCAGGCCCCCCATTTTGAATTTTGGATCAAAAATTCGAAATGCACCTCATAACCGAGAGAATGACCTATTATTTTTATTTATTCGTGTATTAGATAGCTATTGTAATAATATTTTAAAACTATAACCAAGTTAAACAAACGACTAACTAATGAATTAAAAGTATTTAAATACTTTTATTTGAGTATTTAAATATTATTACAATAAATTTTACAAGTTACAAATTCTAAAATTATATTAGATAGCTAACTTACTGTAAAAGCCTGAACATCAATAAATTTTATAATTCTATATTATATAGAATCTATCAGGGGGCAATAAAATTTTTTTTATTTTATTAGCGATTAGTTTAACAGTATTAGAAATAATTACAGTAGTATTGCTCTCTTGAATAAATTTTTTTTGTAAAAATGGATAATGCAAGATACAAACGCAAGATACGTTTATCGTGGCCTTAATCTAACTTTCATCATCTTTGAATAAAATTCATAAAACAAACTTTGATGTTTGTGTCTCTCAATAACTATATCCTAAGATTACCCACCATATGAAATTGAAGATACAGCCAAAGAGTCCCAATGAAATTATATGCTCCATATAATTAATTCTGGGATACCACTTAGCATGAATTTAACCATTATTTTATTTTAGTTTTGAAACAATCATGAGGAGATAATTTTCCCCATTACAATCCCGAGAGATTTTTAATCACAGAATGCATAGCCAAACTTTGCTGGGCAATTTTAGGGAAAATACCATTTAAATGAATTTAAACAGAAAGGATATTGTTTCAAACTAAATTTTAAAATTACTACAAATTATTTTAAATAAATATTTCTTTAATTTTAATATAAAACAAATATTTAATTAATATATTATCAAATCCTACATAGTATTCCTTATATTTATAATAGTTAATTATAAACCATTCTAAGTTGTAAAAGTTTAAATAAATTTAAAATACAATTTCAATATTATCAGCTTGATTAAGTTTTTAACAGTTCAAAATATTTAATAAGTTTTTAATTGATTTCATGTTAGAAGCAATGCAAATATATTTAATTCAATTTCCAGTTTATTTAATTTATATCTCAGGTTAATCTGATTAGAACCCGAAAATTGAAACACACTTGCTCGACGAAAAGTATCATAAACTATCAATTATTAATAGTTAGATATATAAAGTTATAGTCAGTTATGAATTAAATTGTTATATATTTGCATTTTATCTAACATGAAATCAATTTAAACTTATTTCAGTATTATCTTAATTTTTCTCAACAAAAACTTTAAACTAATAATCTCTGCTAAATACATAATAATTATTACATTTTATAGTATGCATATTATTTTAATTGTAAAATCACAGTCAAATTTTGGTCCCATCTTGATAAAACGATATAAAATTACCCCATCGACACTTAATTCTTGGTATAGTTAATCCACAAGTGATCACGACTCCACAATTATTCAAGGCTTTCTGATTGCTGAAAAAATGTAAAAGACAAAATTACACTTCTTCTTCACGTAAGGGTTTAATGTTAAAAATATTGAACTTGAAATTGATGGTTCTGCATTTATTAATAATAATTATTAATGAACTGATAAATAATTAATGATAATAATTCCGATGTTTCCCACATGCATGATGGGGATCTCAAAAAAGGTAAGATATAGAAATTTCGTTTACTGAAAAAAATGGTCCACCACTTTAAACACTCGTGCTGGGTTTCATAAGGTGGCAGTCCCACTGCAGCCACCAGCTACCATCGACTAAAATTCAACTAAAACAATTGGTGCAAATAATGAACAAACCACTTCCATTGGTTGAATTTTGCGATGGTGGTCGATGGTGGCTGCAGTGGGACTGCCGCCTAAAGGTATCATAAAATTTAAACTACAATTAAAATTATAACCATAGTTACAACAATTAAAATGTATTGTAGTTATATTGTTTGATTATTATAATCCTAGATTGAATTTTAAACCTATTTTGTGAAACCCAGCATAAAAATATCATTCTTGAAAATCCACCATTTTATTATTCTATTAACTACGTATTGGTCTTCCACTATGTAAATTAAAATTAATTACAAAAATAGGCAAATACCTAATATTGGGAAAATGAGTTTTAATACCTAGCTATGATTACGTAGTACTTTTATAAAGAAAACTTTTAGATTTTTGTAATAATGCTAAATATATGCAATGGATAATAAACCAACAGTATAAAAAATAAAAAAACCTAGCTTGGACGAGGATGGACTAACATAAAAAACGTTAAGAAAGTAGTTTTATTTGTTATACTATTAATACAAGATTGTATTATGTATTATAATAAAAATAATCCGGGGGAGGGGGTGAATCACTGACGCAGTATTTATAGTGTACAAGGTACAGCAGTACAAGCAGTATCGGCAAGTGGAAGTAAATAGCAGTATCAGGTAGTATTAAGCAGTAAGGGGCAGTATTAGGCAGTAAATGGCAATATAAGCAGTTTTCAATATGAGCAGTAATTGGCAATATGTGCAGTAAATGGCAATAATAGAAGTAAATGGCAGTATCGGGCAGTATCATGCAGTAAGGAGCAGTATTAGGCAGTAAATGACATCATGGACAGTAAATGGGAATAATGAAAGTAAACGGCAGTAAGTATTAGGTAATAATCACAAAATATGCAAGAGAAAAAATAGAGCACAGTTTATTCATCCCTCAAGAATGCACAGTTTTCAAATTATTTAAGTTTAAAGCAACATTTAATTGTGTAAAAAAATGGATCTTCTTGCGGTTCTATAAATAGAACAGTGGCCTAGAATGGGTTTAAAATAAACCTAAAATATTTATTAAACATTTTTAAATATCATATAAGGCAAAAAAGTACGCGTACCTATTAAACTGAAAAGAAACTAAAAAACTCAAGGTACCATTTCACAGTTCGACCCTTCTTGGTAACGCTTATATTTCTCGGCCTGGTGAAACCTCTAGGCCCCACAGTAGTCAACAAAAACGGCTGAAAATTCTCAGATCACTTTTTATTAATAATAATGTTACTGGAATATTACCATCGCACGTATGTATAAAATAGAAACGATAATATCAGCAGTAAGTGGCAGTATTAGCAGTACCAGGAAGTTACTGGCAGTATTAGGTAGTAAGTAACAGTATTAGGTAGTAAGTGACAGTTTTAGGAACTAAATAATAACATTAAGCAGTAAGTGGCAGTATTAAGCAGTAAGAAGCAGTACTTGATTAAATACTGCCAAATGGCAGTACGGTGTACATATTCTAAACCAGTGATTCAACCCCCGAAATAATCTATTGAACCATTACAAAAATTAATATTTATTATAAAAAATTTGTATGTAATAACAATATTTCATTTTAGAATCTCGTCAATCTATATTTTAGCTTTGGTGGTAAATGCATAAAATGATCTTATTAATTTCATGTACTATTTACAATGAAATGTTGCGTATTATTCGGAAACAAGGGGCAAATCACAAAGCAAATTTTCCTGCAATATATTTCCTTTTATGAAAACCATCTATAAATAGTTTTTCTAAGATTTCCTATTTTCTAGGATTTTCCTTCACTTATAAACAAAATTTCTTTAGCGATACCCCCTCGTTCGGAAATAATTTTTTTTTCATTTTATAATAGTTTATTTTTTAGTAAGAAAATATTATACTCGTATTAATACTAAAAACGTCTCTGCGCAACGGTTAAAAAATACCTACTTTTTGGAAAAAAAATTGAAAAAATGGTTTTAACAAAAAGCGCATTTGGGTAAAATTTTAAAACTGTCTTTGTATTTTCTAGATCAGATATCGTGTTTGCTACCCTGCAACATGTCATCTACCTAGCATTGCGTTGTTTAATACAATGAATTTTAGTTTATATCTTTCCTGATTTTTGTTTATTGGTATATTTGAAAAATATTACCACCTTAGACAAATTTTCATATTATTCTATATTATAAATGATTGAAATATGGAATAACCTACATTTTTAAGCTGTCCATTTCAATGGCCCTTTACGTTGAAGGTCTTGGATCGATTGAATCCATTGAACTCGAATTGTTACGCCACTGGGTTCAGATCAATTTGTTTGTTGATGTTGGAAGTTCTACTAGGTCGGCAATTGAAATTGTTATAGTTTTTTCATTTTCAAGTAACGAAGATTCTAAAATTTACACGTCTATTACAACCAAAAATATTAATAATAAAATAAGTTACCTTCACAACCAAAATATGAACATAAAGAAACAAACACTGAAATAACTACTAAACATACAAAAACAACAACAAATACGTAGTACCAAAACATTTTTATTTTTATCCGTGCTAAATATATTTAATTTAACCAGGAGATTTATGTATTATGCTATGATTCTAACATCATTCTATTGCTGTATCACGACACAAATTGTTATTAAGAATGTTGATTTTTATAATTTAAATAAAAATTTAACGGTGTTCCAATACATACGACGTATTCGTTGGAGCAACTCGTGACATATACCTTTATGTATTTAACCAACTCGAAGTATTTACATATAAAAATAACTTTATATAATACTAATGTAGTAGAGATTCCTATACTTTAAATGAAATCACGCATTGAGAATTAAACGAAATAAAGATTTATAAGACCTTGGAATAATGTTAAAATGTTATTTCAGATTAATTAACAATGGAATCTAATTAAGTACAAGAAGAAAACTTGGGTATCTCTGAATAAATGACATAGGGAAGATCAAAATAGATCTAAAACTTGAAGAGCCGTCTGGAAAATATTATACTAAACTTTTAGTACAGCTGAAAAGTAATTTTTTAATGTCTATCAAAACAAAACGTAGGAAGTTTAGTCAACATTTACGCTATATTTAAAAAAAACTTTTAAAACAGAAAAGATGTAAATATTTTACAACAGATCAATAGAAATCATCGGCGCAATTATATTATTTGCAATTACTTTTAACGATTAATTAGCATAATCTAATCATCATTGTAGTATTCTCTCAAATTTCCAGTTCATTCACTGTATAAATGGAACCTCTTTGTCTAACAAACACAGATTATTATCAACAGCTAAACGTGGAATTCAAACCATGGAAATAGATGTTTATCTACCATCCATTTCAACCAGTGACGTTTTTAGGTCATCTGGAGCCAGCAAATAAACATTTTGTTGAGTAAAAATTTTTTGTTGAGATAGTAGCATAAACCATTTGAAAGACTCACATATTATGTGAAGGACATAATATGATAATTTCCTCAATAAATAGCTGAAAAGAAGGTCCTCTCAGTATACAACTGCAATATACGCCAATAAATTTATAGTGTGCACACATATTTCTGGTGAGCTGCCAATATGGCCAAATTCTTGTCCAAGGTTATAATTTTTTGATCTATGTCTTTTTTAAATACTTTTTTATTAAAACGTCTAGGACAAGTGAACGTCTGATTGCTGGTATCCAAGTTCTTTTAGTTTTACTAAACAATTTCACAATGAAACACATTTTTATAATGTAGGCAAGTTTAAATAATGAAACATTAAATTAATGCATACTATTTTATTATTATTTTTTACAAGTACACAATAATTATATTTATATTTTATTACAATATTTAGTGTACTTAATATTGTTTTGGACCAAAATCTCATTATATATTAAATAAATGTTCAATGAATAATTAAATATGAAATTCACAGCACATTATAGTAGGTCTCAAAAATAAAATATATCAGTCATTACTCGATCTGAGCTTCATGCTTAAATTAATTCCTATACTAAATAATTATAATCACAATTTTTACATTTTATATACAATATGCACATTCTGGCAAATTAAAATAATGGCACAAGTACCTCCCAGTAATTTTTTCAAAATAAGAAGATACTAATGACAGGAACTTAACACAAAATTAATGAAGTATAAAATATCAGACAGACGAAGCAGTTAGATCTTAAAAAATATATGTATGTTACTGTAAAAATTATATAGGTTGGATAAATAGAACTTAATTTGAATTTTTAAGTGATTGCTGTTTAATTACTACTAGGACTTACCCAAAAAACAAATTGTTATGCAGATCTACATTGAGCAACAATTGCAGGAAAAGAGAAAAATTGTAGGACATCTTTTCACTGCTGGTTGGTTTATGAAACTAAGAATAATTTAATAATAAATGAATTAAATTAAAGAAAAATCTATGTTTTACGTTCTATAACGCTAAATTAATCAATATAAAATGGAAACATCCTTAACTATACAAATCAATAACCGGGATTATAGGGAGCTTGTTTTGTGTAACTTGTATTAGCTTTATTGGGTTCTGCAGGAGGTTGAGCCACGGCTTCCATATATGAAGGTGGTTGATTTGGATATGGTGCCCCTGGTGCACTTGTAGGAGGATATGGTGCCGATCCACTTGGAGGATATGGTGCTGATCCACTGGGAGGGTATGGTGCTGCCCCACCAGCAGGGTATGGTGCTGCTCCACCAGCAGGGTAAGGTGCTGCTCCAGCAGATGGATAAGGTGCACCTCCACTGGCTGGATAAGGTGCTGCTCCACTTCTTGGATAAGGTGCACTTCCACCAGAAGGATAAGGTGCCGCTCCACCACTTGATGGATATGGTGCTGAGTTCTGGTATCCACCACCTATAAAATTAAATTTAAAATAAACAATCAGATAGCAAAAGTACAACATCGAATCTCTTTCATTATTAAGAAGTGCTTTACACAAGCTTTCAATAAGTAATAAAAATTATTACATTATAAAAAGCAATTCTAAAATAAGATACAAATAAAAACTGTTTGTCATGCAATACAAAAGAAATAATCGCTACGTTATCCAGAAGTCGAAGTCAACTGAAATAGCTCTACAGATTCAAAAAGGCAGCTGGGTCTTAAAAAATAGTAGTTACTCGCCTATACACGGATGTCGCCTATATTATATTTAACTATGCTCAAAGGCAATGCAGTTTTACTTTTTATTTAAAAAAACGCAAGAAAATTAAAATTGATAATTTTTAGAAAAAATATTTTGTTATAGTTAGGTGGTAACCAATTTCAGAACGTCCCTTGCCTGTCCTTCCCCATATATAATATCTGTATTAGTCTAAAGGTTTGGTTTGCTAGCAGCGGTAGCAGCAGTGCAGTTACGGTCAGCGTCAGCGACAACCGCTATACCTGGTTTGCTAGACGCGTTTTAGTGTAGCTGCAATAAATTGTTTATATTTAGTCTTGTCGGTTTTAAGTTTCAATGAGTTTATCATTTTGTTTATAATAATATTATCCTATTTATCTCGAAGCATTGATTACCATTTAACAAGTTGTTAATTTCTTTGCAGGTGTACAATGTTTTCAAAAGCGCCTTCTAATATTACACTATATTTTAATATTATTTAGTATTACCTAAAACATGTATGTAGTTCTATAAGAACCATTATTTGGGTTTCATAAATAAAAAATATTAATAAATATAAAATATTAAATGATATTAATTTAATTTAAATAAAATAGATTAACCATCAGAAGTGCTGTAATTCGTATTTGCCCAAAAAATGTATGGCCGTTTTGAAATAATAAACAAATTTTTATTTTTATAACCAAAAATTTATTAAAAAACAGCATCGTTAAAAAATATAATTGCATCTCTAGCGTTGCAGTCATGTATTCTGCTCCCATCGCAGTATTGCAGTCCACCGTCGCGTATGATTCACAATTAAATATGTGTAGGCGTTGAACGCCTGCAGCCGTCGTTCCTAGCAAACCACTATGCAGAAATTGCAAAGAAGCAGTGAACGAATGAAGCTATATGCAACTGCACAAAGTCTCCGTGTAGCGACGTTACACTGCTTCGGAGTGCTTTGCCGCGCTTCAATTGCAGCGGCTAGCAAGCCACGTAACAGATATTGCATTAGAGCAGTTAGCCAAGGTTATGCGGTACTGCTAGTGCAGTTGCTTGCAAACCATACCTTAAAACTTCCTCTTTTCATTATTTTTTAACGATGCGTAATATATTTTTTTAAATAATAGTTAACAAGAGAAGCAAAGTTGTACACAAAACGTTTTTAATAATAATGTGTTCTATGCCATTTCAATGACTAATATCGAGAGTAAAAATTTAATATAAGAGGAATGTGTGCATTCCAAGACAAAAATATTGTCAATTTAAACAAACACGCCCTTGGTTAATGACGTATTATGGTATTAAATTTTATTTACCATAATTTCACAGGATAGATATTTATATAATATTTTAAAGTATTTTAGTGAACTACTAGAATAGGAAAGGTAAATTATTTTAATAGTCGGTTGATTATATCTTTCAAATTAATTCGTGCTCATGTTATACAATTTATTATAGTTTCAATTATTTTTTATAACTACTCCTAATTGCCGAAATTGCACCACTGTGATGTGATAACCAAAGATTACCAACAGTGACTTTTGTTTGGGTTAAATTTAGCAAAAATATGTATTTATGTACATAGTAATGACTTGCATTATCAATTATGTTTTCCATAAGGTTTTATTTAATACATCTGTGCAAATTCCTTCTGTAAATATGTGACGCATGTCAAAATTCAATAATCGCGGTGCGGAGGATATGTCTGATTCAGATGTCCCACTTACAGGTGATGCCAATGCGGTCATACCCTTCGGGGTTAAAGCAGGGACGTCCCTACAGATGGTAATAATGTACAGAATCTCGGGCTGAAGATAGAACATGTTCTAGATTAGCATCTGCTGGACAGATTCACCGTGGCCCAGAAAGACATTGCCGAGACGCAGCTTAACCAAACCCTTGACCATTTTGGCAATTCAGAAAAGTGGTTGCAAACCACGGTGGCCGAACTCCCACAACTGTGAGAGAAAGCAAAATTGGAGGTGACCCAGATGGAGGTTTCCAGAGAAATTCGAATAAACTGAGGCTCAGAACCCCTAGGTGAAAATTAGTGAATGGTGCGAATGACTTTCTGGCAAAACTCTTTGTATTTGATGTTAGTGAGGATGATGTAGTGCTCAGAAAAAGAAAGGGGAGACTGAGCTACAGAAAGTAAACAGCGCATCGCTAGAAGCACAGCACCAAAGAAACGGTGGATAAGGTAGCTGCAGAGCTTAGCCTCATAGATGTCCAAGAAGAAGTTCAGGCAGTAGTTTCTATTCGAACACAAGACCCCAACATCAAGGAAGTCTAATGGCTGTCTTGCAGGAGTGTAAGTTTATACGAGCTAACCTACAACATAGTAGCAAAGCGGCTCTCTGCCGCAGCTTAGCTGATTATTGAGACACAATAACTTTCTTCGCAGGCAAGAACAACTTTTAACAAACCTAGGACGTGCATTTTCCAAATAAATTGATACTTGCTATACGGATTTATGATCAATACCAGCATATTATATAATATCTTCCTACTGCTTAATACTGTACGACGGAGATGCGCTGAATATTATGTAACGTATGTCGGTATTTAATCATTTAAGCCAACCTCCTACCACAGTTTAGTGACTGTGACCTAACAGAAGTCCGGCTAAGCCATGAGTTTAGAGAGAGTCCGAAAGATATAGTACTGGCATCTGTGTATCTAGCAATTGATTCCCAAAATCTGTCATCTTCGCAAAAAGAATAGTGAACTTGGTAAGGTATTTGAACAACATAAAAGACACCTCATCATAAGCTGCGACTCGAATTCCCATCACAACTTGGGGAAGTGAAAACTGCAACAAAAAAGGTAGCTTTCCTATTTGAATAATTTGTTGATACATAGGTTAATTAGAAATCTTTAACTGGGGGACACGATAATGTTTTATGTGTCGCTTTAACGTCATTCAGTGATTGACATCACCTTGGCAATATTAGGTATTAAATGCTTAAAATTTAAAGCTATCCGGGTGGAACCTAGGCAGTTCCGGAAATGTGCAACACCTGGTGGTGCAAGAACTGAATCGGCTGCAAAACCGATCACGAAACTTTGCAATTAAGCTAGATAAAATTTGAGTCCGACTGGGAAGAATTTAAAACTTTCCAATTAGGATACAAGAATGATACCCCAAAAACAACGCCAGTATTGGAAGGTTGGCATTGTGTCTTGTATTAGGGGCACTTTAAGCCGGCGGGGTTGATGTTCCACCATCAACCATTATTGAACAGTGCTATAGGTATTCCCCAACCCGGTTTAAGCAGCCGTGGGGTCTGAATGCTTAATCCTCCCATATGGGAGAAGCTTATGTTCAGCAGTGGACAGAAAAAGGGCCATAGAAGAAGAAGAAGCCTTTGATAAGGTTACATATGTAATGAAACCATCGTGAGGTGGATCAGCACTATGTTGCATAGCAGGGCGTGTGTGATCAGAGTAGTAGATATAAATAAAAAAGAAGTTATTAGTAAAAGCTGTCCGAAGGAACCTCTCACCACTTTTGTAGGGATTTTTAGTGAATAGCCTTCTACAACGCCTTAATGAAAATGATCTCATGCAGGATGCCGTCAAACCATTTTCGGTTAACCCAACCAAGACAAAGCTTCTTCTGTTCACTAGACAAAGGAAGCTAAGAAACATGAGAATGTTGGGATGTCTCTAGACTGCCATAATAAGGCCTATACTGTGTTATGACGCACTCGTTTGGTAACCCAGTACCAGATAGGTAACAATAGCGTTCTCTCTTTCTACAACGGCTGCAGAGATCGGTCTCCTTGGCCGTAGCTCAAATTATACCAAACACCTACTGTGGTCTCTAAAGCTCTCTTTTGCCTCCCTTTATTCTATCTCCATGTGAAAGAGAAGCCGTGAGACCTATACTTAAGACGCAAGCATGGGACCTTTGAACCTATAGGCAAGGAATCAGTGGGCATAAGCGGATTTTGGAGGACTGCCTCTTTGGGTCCCGATGCTGGCAGAATTCTGCCTAAATATGTATTTAACGGGTTTGACATCCTGCTGAACATTGCAGGTACTGATATACATATATCAGTACAAGGTTCGTTTCAAAAGCAATAGTGGCTCAAGTACGGGGATATTTTCCGCTGGATATAAGCTAGATATAAGCCTAGATGCCGTCATAGGGAAGAAAACGCAATGACTACATGTGGAAAGATGGAACAAATATGGTTGAATGCAGTTAGGCAAGGGCAACAATGCGCGAGCCCTCTGGGTTTCTCACAGGATAATACAAGCAAATAAAAATACCTACACACGATGAAACTGGTACACAACAATATTAGAACAAGAAATTCAAACTAAAATTCCCTCTCAGAAAATATAACCAAGAGAAATTCCTAATGTGCTCAATAGCACAATAGGACGTCAGTCCGTCCTTGTATTTGCTTGAACTACCATGACTTTCTCGTGCATGTCGTGTTTATATTATACAAAACACATGTTGATAGAAAACCACCTGTAGAGTCTGTATCACAAGTTCACGTAAATGAATGAACGAACAAACCCTCTAGGGAACTTGAGAATTACGTAAGAAAACAAAAAGCAGCTACTTTAAAATTCTTAATAAAACGTTTATGATTAAGTACTTAATGATGTCATGGTGTAATAAAAATAATACAATATGATCCTAGTGAAGTGGTACAGAAAATTAAATTGGTCTGAAGATTTTTAACATTAAAATTGAAATTTTGTAGTTCTTTCCAACTGTTAGTGCTGCAGTATATTTGCGCAAGCACGAGTTAAACATTATGCAAATAAATTCTTGTCTACATCAAAAATTAGTCATAGCACTTAAGCAATTGAAGAAAGCATTTTTTCTTAATTCAAATCCAAGTTAAATAATTTATTATTGGATAAACCACCACTCCTCAAGGATGAATTAGAAATTTTTATGACGTAAATGAAGATTAAAACTTGGTACCAACCAATCTTTAGCCCAATATTAAAAATGTAAACTTTGCAATGTACCTAATTTATGAATTGTAGGTTTATCTAATCACTTAATCGGTGGTGGTATAATTTTAAATGTATAACAATTTCATAAAACAAATAAGTATCAGATAACTAAAATTACAGTAAACAGGAATTGAAGGTCACGAAATTAATTATAATTGGTTGAAAACTTCTGCTAACAAATTTTCAAGCAAGACAAAATTTTAAACGCAACTACAAATTAAATAATAAAAATAACGCAAAATTAATCTCAGATAAGTTACTGAAGCCACTAAAATACGCTACAATGCTTTTGTGTTATCAAAATCTACTAAAACACAAATTGTCGTAACATACCTATGTGTATCGGGTAGAATCCAGGTGCTACGAGATTTTAAAACAAATTTGGGTATTAAAATTATGAGTAACCACTTTTAAAAATTTTGTTAATTAACCCTAGAATCGCATTGCAAACTAAAATCATCGACCATAAAATGTCAAGTCAGCTTAACATTTTAAATAAAAAATTTGTTTACATCGTTGATATTATACTCAAGTATAAATGAATTAAAAAAATTGAGCAATTAATTTAGAATAAAATATAACAATTGCTATATTGATAACATGATAAGCAATTAGTAATTGTTTCCTCTAATTTTATTCACGAAATTTTATTCACTTTATCTAAGGAAATAGATGAATTTTGCATCGTATTATATTTATCGGTACAAATGCTAGGTTATGATTCTAGAGTTAAATGTTAGGATGCTCTACCCTTACTTCCCTTTCATTAGTGAAATTAGGCAAATACTAACCAGGTGCTGGTGGATACGGTGAGGTAGTTTGAGGATATGGGGCCGTTTGATATCCACCTGTTGAAGCAAATCCGGGGGCCGACACTTGTTGCGGATGTGGATGTGCAACGCTGACTGGATAAGGAGGAATCACTGATGATGCCTGTTGGGTTACCGTAACAGTTGGATTACCAGAATCTGTAAAAATACAGTATATTATTTTTAAGTCGACTTGAAAAATTAAACAACATACATCCGTACACCGTACCTTGTCTGTGTTTTTTACAACACCATCCACAAATTGAAAATAGAACACAAAACACTATGAACAATACAATGGGCAAAAATAGATCCATTGTAGATAAACTGTTTATTAGTTAATACAAAAACAATTTCTTTTAAATAAAAAATAAAATTGGAACACTTTCAATGATATCTTATCACGATCACTTCCACAACGATGTATAAACCAGCATCACTTTTGCATCAACTATTATTTACAACATTACACAATATGAATCATCAACTCAGAAACTATTGTTTAAAAAACAAAAAAATTCGGTATCGGTTCTAAGTAAGCCACTAGGAAAACCTGCAGCACTACTTAAATTCTACGCCAATGCCAACGTCACATTAAGGGGAAATTTGAATAACGAAAAGTGAACGACCCGATTCAACTGACATTTGTATGTGACGCCATACCGGACTTTACATTTTCATACCAAATCTTTTCTCTCCAAGTTTTAACTGTCAAATTTTATTTTATGACAGATTGTCAGTAAGATCCATTGTAAGATCATTTAAAAATTAAAGTCAATTCATTTTTTATTAAATTGTCATATAGGAATTTTTTAATTAAATACATTTTTTGATTAATTTAATTATTTCAAAAATACATTATACAGGGTGCGACTAAAATTCTGAAGTGTCACTGTTGCGACTTGCAAACTCTCTTCAACTAGGAAAGAATGATTAGTTTCTCATATAGCGGCAGAAGTAAAACTGATGACATAATAATATTATCTAAATTGAAATAAATAAAATAAATTTTTTTTTACATATTTTTTTACATCAGTTATACACTACAATATTATTATAATTTGTTGTGTAAATAAATGTTTTTTTATTAAGTGGCTCGCGATAAATTATTATTATTATTATTATAAATTAAGAAAAATAATAGAAATAAATGTTTGCCCACGATAAGACTAAAGATTTAACACTTTTTATATTTATCGACCTTCTTTTGAGAATTTTTTCAAAAAAATCGAAGGTGGTGTACATCTCAAAAAAATAAATGACGAACGCAGTAATTTATTTTTTTAATTGCAAAATAGTGCAAAATCAAAATTTAAAAAAAACGATCGGATTGGTGCATCTTACGAGCATTTGAAAAATGGTCACAAAGAAAATCGATTAAAATAATATTATAAATTAAAAATAATTTTAAAATAAATCTGTATAGATAGGCAGGCTAGACAGGAAAAATTAACCTTTCGTTTCATGTGGTGTGCCAAATTTGGGGCATACCCCCAATTGCAACTGCTTTCATTGCTACTATAACACTTAAATTCAAAATGAAAAATAATGTCGTGATAGTTTAAGGTTGGTTGAATACTTTTGTTTTTCATTTATTCTGATTGGACAATTGGTTTCTGAAAAAAAAATCATAAAGGTAGGCATCTTTCGCCATTTATTGAATTTTATCTTAGAAACCATCAAATTTACGAGAAAAGTCCAGAAAACAAAAAATGTGTGTCCAATTAAGCCTATAATTTTTTTTCCGAAATTTTGATTTAGAAAACAAAGGATTGTTTGACCCATAAAAAAATAAAGCCACTAGAACGCTGATTGGTCGATAAGAAAACTGAAAATATGAGGAAACCGCTCGCCTGATAACCATTTTTGTTATTACACGGCTGTAACCAAGTTACAAACCATTGCTCGGGAAAATACGCCTAAAGTGAGGTTATGAGAACAAAAATAAACAACGAAATGTCAGTTTATTAATTTTAAAACAAGACAAAAATTCAATGAAAAGAAGCATAACGAAATTTGTCAATAACATTTTTGGGAAAAAGCAAGAAGAAAAATTAAAAATGGATGTAGCTCGCTACTTCCCAAACACGGCCGACGAATATAATCATGCAACACCAAAAAGTGTTGAAATACCAGGAAAACATTTAATAGATGAAATAAATATTATGGTAGAAAATATCAGGACAAATTTAAAACCTATGGAATTAAATGGCGAGGATGGTTTATATTTAGGTACAGCTGGCGTAGCTTACATGTTTTACCACCTCGGTAAAGTACCTACATTGCATGAACAGCGTAGTGCGTTTTTAAACGATGCAATTGAGTACATAAAACCTTCGTTGGCGATTTCACAGAAATATGCAAATCGTAAAAACGATGTTCCATCGTTTATATTAGGAAATTGTGGTGTGTATGCTATTGCAGCCGCAATTTATAATAGCACCGGTGATATGGAAAGAAGAGACTTTTTTAGAAAATTATATTACGATGCTGCCTATACGTGCAAAGATTTACGATTTTTAGATTGTGGTTCTGATGAATTGTTTGTCGGTCGAGCTGGTTACATATGCGGGGCGCTATGGATGGCTAAAGAAACAAATACGGGTCTTCAGATTGATGATTTACATGAAATTAGTCGCGTTATGATTGCATCTGGACGTGAATATTCCTTACGCCATCAGAGTGCATCTCCTCTCATGTATTCTTATTACGACGTGGAATATTTTGGTGCAGCTCATGGCCTCTGTTCAATTTTACAAATATTACTTAGTGTTCCCAGTTATTTAGATGCAAATCCTTTAGATGCTAAAGACGTTAAAGCAAGTGTCGATTACTTGCTTGGTTTACAAGACACTAATGGTAATTTTCCAAGTGCAACTGATGATATTCACGACAGACATGAGTTACTGCACTGGTGCCATGGTGCACCAGGTATTGTTTATTTAATGGCAAAAGCTTATTTATTATGGCACGAAGAAAAATACTTAAAATCCTGTGAAATTATGGCAAATTTAATTTGGAAACAAGGATTATTAAAAAAGGGTCCTGGAATCTGTCATGGAATTAGTGGAAATGCTTACGTATTTTTGTTGCTGTACAGAGTAACAAATAATCAAATGTATTTGCACAGAGCAATTGCCTTTGCTCGTTTTATGGAAACTGAAGATTTCAAAAAATACTCACGGGTACCTGATAATCCATTTAGTTTATATGAAGGTATTGCTGGTACCGTTTGCTTCTTAGCAGATTTAACTGCACCTGAACAAGCAGCGTTTCCATTTTCTGACGTTTTTGCTTAATCAAAATGTTTTTATTTTAATTTTTGTTATTATATTATGGCTTGATAAATTAATTTATTTAGTTTTATACAGAATTCTTGAAAAATATTAATAAACAAATTTTAAATTATATAAAATAGTCTGGTGTACATAGACTTGTCATTTTAAATTAAAATAAATGATTTTGTAATGACTCGGTCGACTTTCGACACTTTTAATGGAAATATACCAATTCTCGCTGCTGATGGTAACTGATCGTATGAAACAATTGACTTATTTACAAAATCTTGGTTGTTGCCTTGGACAGAAAAGTTGGTTTTCATCAAAATGTTCACCATAAACTCAATTGAATAGATATCTTAATTTTTTCGTAATATTTTAAAATCGTGTTATCTCATCGTTTGAAGTAGATTGTCGAGTTTTGTGTGGCAGCTTACTATAATTATTACTAAAAACTCTTGTTTGTCCAATTTATTTGAAAATATATGCATATCGTAACTTTCTATCAGGATTTCAATATTTGAGTAATGTATAATTCCTGAAAATAAAACACGGCAATACCAGCGCAGTTAAAAGATTTTCTGGAACGATACCTTTAACGTCAAAATCCCATCTTCATTTTCGTTCATCAGAAAAGTTCAAAATAAACATAATTTATGTAAAATTATATTAATTTTGGATTAAAATAATTATTAATCATAAATAATATTAAAATCGTTAATAATAAATCAATAGTTTTCAGTTATTATTTATTAGAGAGGTTTTAGGGTAGCCATAAACCTATCAGATATGCTTTGACAAAGTATTTGATAGACATGACTGTACAAGCAAGTTAGATCTTTAGGCAGTTTAAATTCATTTTACAATAACATTTTTATCATGTACAAAGCATTACTTGCTTGAAAAACTGCATGTTTATATTTAGCAAAATTATACTGTGTATTTTATTTGTTAAATAGTGCATTTCAGTTGTAAAAAGTGCGCGTGGTGCATTTCTTTGTGGTTCTAAATTACAACCGTGGTTAAATTTAAATAACAATTGAATTAAATTTTTTTAATAACAATACACATACATAATTATATGAATTTCCAAGTCTATCAAGAAATCTCCCATTTGTCATTTAGCTAGAAAATTGTTTGATATTGTAATGCTATGTAATTAATAGCTGAGGTAACTTTCAGGTGTGCCGAAGTTGATTTTATGTGATTTTTAATAACACAATTTATTATAAATCAAAAATTATCGTTTTTTGTAATTTAGGAAGCACCATTTCTAATTTAGATTAACAAACTGGATTCCAATTTTTAGTTTAACCTCATTTTACAGATAATGAGGTGATATTAAGTAGAAAAAATATAATTTGTTAATCTGAATTACAATTGATGCTTTCTGATTTGTTTGAATATATTAAGTTCAAGCTTATCACGATTGAAAAATTTCGGTGTTAATGACTAATTTGGCATCAGTCCTTTTGCTTTGGTTACCTACCTATCTGTACATACATACATGCTAAAAATTAATTAAACGAACGTTTCGTTTTTCCATTTTAACAAAACATATTGTCATATACAAGGCTGCTATTTAAGCTTTCATCTTGGTAGTTAAAACGCTATCTTTCATATTTACGAAGAGAAACAAACGGCAAAATCACAATTAAATGGCAAAAAGTTCAAATTATCTTTGACAAAGGTTCTCGCGGTGTAGTTCCCCCGTGATAGCCGTTTCTCGTAGTTGCTGTTATTAAATGTTCGTTTATTTTTTATATTTATATCCTTTTTTAAGTTAATTTATGGTATACTCGAAAAATATGGAAGTACCTAACTCGATGTTTTATCATGGGACTATATCAAGCTGCATTTAAAACCAATCCTTATTATAATGAAAAATTTATAATGTAATTTATGAATTCTTCCGCTGTTAAGTCGTAAGAATATAGTAAAATATTTTTCACTTATTGTTATGATTCTGAATGTTCTTGACTCCAGCGTACAGCCTCTTCGTAACTTGGCAAATCACCTATAAATAATTTTACTTGAGAACTTCTTTTTTTGAGGGCAATTTAAAATTATTAACTATAAAAATTAATAAGTATGGTCAAAGGTTTAAAATGGTAAAAATAAGGTTTGCTTGGGCATACCATAATAATTATTATGCGCCATTAAAAAACAATAAAGCTAAAAAAATAGATAAACCAAATTGCTATTTTTGTTTTGAAGTTTAAAGAATTTTTCACTCGAATTTTATACGCGAATTATACATCAATTAAAAATATTTTAAAATTAACAATGGGTACCTATATATTTTTAAGTTGAAGCAATGTAGGAGTATATTATATTAAAAACAGGTACTAGGTCAACGGAACAAAGTACAATACACATGCAATTAAAAAGCTTGATACGATAATAGGTTTATTGGAAAAATGATTAGTAAAAATATAGGTCTGAAGAAGGACGAAAAATTTTAAGTATAAACAAAAAATGTAAAGATTCCTGTATTTACCTGCAGAATAAGGTGGAGGAGGTGATTTAATGTAATCATCGGTATTGATATCTATTTCCGTAATGTTGTGCGATTCTAAGGAAACTTGATCATCTGTGCTATTACTTCCTATAAAAAAAATGCAAACTGCATACAGCTCTAATATAGATTTTTAGTTTTAAGAAAAAGTTTACCTGGCTGAGATTGGGCCGAAGGTTGGCTTACTTCGGCACTCGGGCAAGTACTCCCTGGTAAATGTTCATTGCCATTTGTATTAATTTGTGCATTTATTGATTGTCTCGATTGGATATAATCAGGATACGGTAGTAAAACTGGAGTAACTCTCATTGGATTAATTCTTGCTATTAGTACTGAAACAAAAATGTCACTTCCAATTTTAATGTAAAAGTTACCATAAGTACGTCTTAAATTTTTATGTTTGTTTCGTTTCCTGCAGTACATTCGACAAGCTAATATCGCTAAAAATATTATTATTACAAGTAAAATATGCACTACTAATTTTCCATCCATAAATTATATGTTATTGCAATGCATATTTGAATTTTTGTGTGATTTTTTAAACTTCGATTGATAACGGAGCATTGCGATTGAACTACCTACTTCTATCTTGTACTAATCATTCTACTATTGACTTGAAATATTGGAATGCGCTCGAAATGGTCAATACAAACATATCAGTTCAAATAATATGTTACCTACATTATAATGAACCTGTGAGCTATTTAATTGTACATGAACCAAAGTCTCTTACATTAATATAGCACATTAACATTTCGTATATTGGATATTTATAGATTATCTAATAGTGCCATAAAAATTGTATAATCATCTTATGATATATCGATTAAAAAACAGAAAACCTTTTTCATTTAGCCCACTCATACATATTTTTATATTAAAATTTGTATTCAATATTTAGATTTTGTATAATATCCTAATCTGACGACATGAGATTTAATTCAACATGGATTTATTTGCACATCCGTAATTCATAAATAATATTTTTTTACATTAAATAATATATATGAAGAGACAGGTATTTTAATTAACAGCTACAATCCCAAGCTTGTAGCTGTTCATCGGGACTGAGAAAGTTCGTCTTACGAACCCAGAATTTTCTCTATATGGTTCAGTCAGGCTTGATCACATCAAAGACAATACTATAAACTGAACAATTGGTGCTTTAATAGCGTACTTGTACCTACATAAACTGAAATCGATTGTTTATTAATATTTAATATGAAGTTTAAACAATTATAGGTATTCTCTGTTTGTATGGAATCACGCAATCTCATATTTAATAGTGCTTATTCGATGGGTATCGAAAATTTGGTATAGGATTTACAGATAAAGCAAGATAAAATGTTATAATATAATAAAAACAGAAAACAATAAATTACTTGTAGTCAAAGATATTTTAGAGGTTGTTTACGAAAACCACATAATATTTCATTTATGTAAATCAATTAATATTTTTTTATTTATTTATATTTAACTTTTTTCAAAGTCAAACACTGGATTCTCTACTTTCGGATTCCTTAGAAATTTAATTATGTACTTTTTGAGTTCAAATGTTGATTTTGAGTAACAGAACTGATGGATAATCGATCAAATTGTTCAACGGTTCCAATATAAAGCACATATTATATTATCTAAATTTATTCTACAACCGAAGGTATCTCAGCAGCAAATTATAATCGGTGGCGAAACATATGGATTCTAAAGCTGTTCATAACAACAATTTCAAAAAGAATAATTAATTGATTAAATTAATTATTGTTCTAAGAACTGACACTAATGATATCGGATGTTGCAATTGGTATTCTATTTTTTACCGCCGTAATTGGATTAATTTACGTATTTTTAAATTAGTATACTCTAAAAATTGTTTTTGCTATTCTAATAAATGCATATTTTGCAAAAATATATTCTGCCGATAGTTGTCTCAATTAATATTTTTTCAAGTATATATAACCAAAATTTTGTTACAGCGACAAATCATTTTTCTGAGTGTAGGTGCTTTAACATGACACCCATACCACCCATAATAATATTACATTTTGAATACGTAACTTATGTATATGTTCAACATATAAAAAAAGGCTATTTCATGTCAAATGTTTCGATTGCTTTCAAAACTTATTTCTGAGTTTCAGAAATTTCAAATACTCATAATTCAGCGATGGAAAATATTATTGATTTTTTTTTATATTTTGAAATTAGTGTATTTATTTTGAAGTTAGTGTATATGTTACGGGCGTTGACGTCAATGGCCGGACAATAACGTAAATGCCCATTTAGGCTGGCCATTAACGTCATTGTCCGGCCATTGACGTAATTTCCCGTTAAAGGTTGGCAATGATGTATATATTTTCATCTGATTATAATATTTACGTCTTTGGCCGGTCAATGACGTTATTGGCTAAAAAAGATTGGACAATGATGATAATTATAGAATAAATTCTATAAAAAAACTTGACAGTTTTTTGTACTTCACACTTTCTGGTATATTCCGTGATAAATTTACACCGTGGTAAATATACCCAAGTTTACTAGGATGTAACTACATATGTATATGACTATATCTCCCATAAGTGAAAATACCTACCACACCTTGTCATATTCGTAGTAGCCCTCGAACTTGTACCTATTTCTAGAATGTCAAATTAAACCAATAATGCAGTGCAGACAACTGATTTAAAATAAAGTTAAGCTGCAGCTGGTGTAAGAGTAATCTTATTTTCTTTGGTCGTATCATTAATGTTTTCTAACAAAATTAACTTTTCACTACAAGGGTTAAACTCAGATCGGGTATACTTATTTTTTAAAACACCATAATTTGTGCCAAGTTTATAAAGGCCATCTTCTACTGAACTAACAACAGCCAGTATGTTTCGCGAACTTTGTCTACTTCCAATTTGAACAGCTGAAAATTTTTCATTCCATAACTTTAACATTTTCAAACTGTCAAAATATGTATCAATCTGTATAGTGAAACGTTCCATATTTCTAATTCTAAAGTAAGAATAGTAGTTTCATCATTGCCCATTTTGTATTGGGCAATGACGTCATTACCCGGACAATGATGTAAAAACTATATATGAAATTTTAAATGTGCACTTTGCTCAAAATGCATGGTCATTGACGATATTGTCCGGGCATTAACGTTAATAGCCGAACTATCACCATTGACCTTAACATATTGCGATGTTATTTTGCACGTATTAAATATTTTCCCAAAAGATTTCTCAGAAAAATCGCAAAAAAACTTTAATATTGCCCGACTAACTTTAATAATTCTATAATACTAACTTTTATTTCAAAATAGGAACGTTCAATTGTAGATAACAATGCCCATCAGCTTTGGTATCGCCTTGGTTTTGTCGTTTCTTTAAAATCAAATTATACACTTTTCTTTCAAAATTCGGAACATCGATCCCCTTTTGTTATAAGCATGAGACTCATCCTTTAACTTATTACTTTTGATGTTGAATAATTAAAGCAAAATTTGTCAATTTATAATTTTATAATTTAATCGGAAAGTTAAACAAAATTTAATTTTACAAATACACAGCTAAATAAATTTCATGTAGCATTTAAATCCAAATTTTGATGCTTTTGATCATCATCCGTATGACATCGGTTTACCAAATAAATCAATTCCGTCTTATTGCAATTTTGGTCTTATTTAAAATTTAGTAATTCTTTCAACCACCTAGACAAAGTTGCAATTTTGATGGCAATAAATACAAATTTTTAATAAATCAATTTTATCGTGGTTTTACTTTACGAAAAATTAATCGTTCGTGCACTTTTAAATGTTCTCACCCTTTATAAATTTGAAGTTTTCATTTGTTTGTTGCTGTTTGTTTCATCATTTCTGTAGGAGGCTATCGTCCAAATTCTGCGTTACTTGGTTCTGCTACTTGATAATAATTGTTGGTCGTGAATAATTTTTGATTCTTCCTTTCTGTTAAAAATGGTACAAGCACCCTTACTCTGAATTTGTAATCTCCAGGTAAGTTAAATATTTTAATTGTATTTGTCAATTACAATTAAAATTCAAATTTTAAACTTTTGACTCTGGGCTTTTAAATTTTCGAACTTGACAAGTTGACGGGTTCACCGAGAATGAATTATTTCACCAATCTTTCTTCCTCCTTGATTTTTGTGACTTTGAAAACTTTTAATTTTCCCACTTATTTTTGGTGGGAATGCAAATTCGCCATAATATTCTTCCCGCAATCACTTACGTTGATTTTTAAAACACTTTATTTAAAAAAAATATTTAATAACTGATTGAATTCTCATCGACTTCATTGATAAATATTGGCATTTGTCTTTTCATTCAAAGATCTTGGACCAGAAACATCTTTCATATTCATAATTGTTGAAAACTCAACTCAAAATTTCCTTAGCTGTGCTTTCTAACTTTACTTAATTATTTTATCAAAAAAAATATGAAACCGAATTATTCATCACCATGGATGTTCATTTTAAAGAAAAAATCTCACATGCTTAAAACAAATTATCTAATTAAAGGTTTTTAAATTAATCCCCGTTTAAAAAAAAATTTAATCATAACTAAAGATGCTAATTCAAAATGAAACATGACAGTATATACGAGTAGGTACTTCCTGCTTAAACTCCTGTTAGCAAGTCAAGAAATGATAATTGCTAGAATTCTCAGATGTATATGCACGATGATGAAGCTAAGAAGGAATATTCCACCTATAAGAAATAATGTACATAGATATTGCCAAAAGGTAACATTTAGTTAATTGTAAATTGTAAATTTTTTATTGAAAATATTGAATTTATATCGTTATCAGAATTTAGACCATTAGAACAAAGATCTGACATTTGGTCACTCGGCCAAATTAACCAATTATGCAAGCATAATTATGTATACTATAATGTTATGTAATAATTCCTCAGGGTCGCTTTTAATTACAAATTATTTCTAACCATCAATAAAATTATAAAACATTCAATTTCTCTTTCTTTACCTTCTAAGCAAATTTTATAAGCAACAATAAATTATTCGTATATCCAAATTAAGTTTTTAAATGCCTTCCACACCATTAATTCACTTTTAATAATTCTTAATTTTCATTTCCACTCCAGATAATCTTTCCAAAATTTATTTTGTTTTCTCTAAAATTCTAAAAATGAACCCAAAAATCGTGGCCGTCCGCTACAATCACCGCGGACAAAAAGCCCTTCTCCTCTCTTTCCTGCCTTCCACCACACAAGTCCTCGCGGCAAATATAAATTTTCTAATTTAAAGAAATTTAAATTTCCTCTTCAAAATCTTAAGAAACAAACATTATAAATTTCAGGACATGACAATATGTACCAATTCTATGTTACCTTATAATTTTCAAAATTGCAGAACTAAACATTGAGTTAAATAATAAATTATCATTTGCCCTTGGAGATCCTTTGGCGGTGCATTATATAAGAGTTACCTACTAAATAATTCGGATGTAATGTTTTGAAATTAATTGGATATCACTGTTTGAATAATAATAAAATGTTTTTAAGCTTTGTATAATAAATTGCAGTTACAAAAATAACTAAAAATTATCAAAATGTCAATTTTATCTGAAATGATCAAAGATAAGTACAGAGTACCTACCTACCTGCAGTTACACTGCCCAATAAATCAAACCAACATAACATATAACATATACTTAAAGATAGATCACTAGTTTAAATTATAAAATTTGGAATGTATGGAATCTGATTTAATACAAAACAATTAATTAATTATTCAATTATGGAATTTTATTATTTCAACTTTTTATCTTATCGTCGTACTATTTCAGGAATAAATTGCTCACATTTATTTAAAAATTAATATGCCTACATACTACCGACTACCTAGGTATGATTATTTCATGAGAAAAAAATTGGATGTAGGTATTCTATTTTTTATTCCTTACAAATTATTGTAATAACAGCGCTTTGAGAAGTTTTATGTAATTTAAAGAAGAAGAATTTATAATTTCAGAATCATTTGCATTAGAAGTTTTTATCTAACCAATTGTGAAAGATATGTCTTTATTCTCGATATTAACAACCTTGCTAACTATAAAATTAGTAACAGCTGCAATTTTGGATGAAAATCTAATTCGTGGATTTCTTAAAGAAAAAACATGTCCTCAGGGAACCATTCTTAACTGTAATTCCAAGCAAGGTAACAAAAATTTCTTTAAAGTGACAATTTTTCAAGACATTTTTGATATATTTAACTTTCATTGCAGAATCTCTACAATTAATAAAAAACTTAATGTTGGATGGATATCGGATTTCGGTTCACGATATTACAAAACCAGAAATTTCAGCAAAGCAGGTCTTACTGAAAGGAAATTACAATTTAGCAATAATAATTGATTCTGATTGCTTAAACATTCAACCATTTCTGGAAGAGGTAACTAAGTGATTGGCATAAAAAAATGCCAATTTCATTATTAAATAAATTTTCTTTTAGGCCGCCTCGTTAAAATATTTTTATGAGACTTTCCGTTGGTTAATTTTAACTTCAGATCCTAATATTTATGAAAAATATCAAAACATTCCTCTTAATATTAATTCTGATGTAACAATTGCAACTTATTTATTAAATGAAAAAAATGAATCGTTATCTAATTGGACCATTTTTGATATTTATAACCCAGCTTACAAACATGGTGGAAAAGTAATAATTGAAAAACTTGGAATTTTTGATAGTGACGATAAGAATGCCTTAAAATATACCGAAGGACCTAGGTACTACAAACGGAAAAACATGAGTGGTGTTCTCTTTCAATCTGTTATGGTGGTAAGTACTCTGCACCAATATATAGTTTTCCAATGTTTTCAATATTCTAAAAATTGTTTCTAGGTTCCTGAAGATATATCCATTTCTCTTGAAGAATATTTACAAAGCGATAGAGATAGATTTAACAACACCTTCACAAGATTTCACAGCGTTACTATAGAAAATTGTCAGGATCTTTTCGGTTTCGCGTAAGTGAAATTTGAAATATAATATTTTATAAGATTTTTGTATTCATATGTTAAAATTTTTAGTAACAACAGAACCCTTATGCATTCTTGGGGATACGAACAACCGGATGGTGACGTCGACGGAATGTTGAAAGAACTTAAGGAAAAAAGGATCGACTTTGGAAATGCACCTTTAATGTATCGGTTATACAGAATTAAACTGATAGACTACGGTTATGGCAACTGGATTATAAGGTATTATTACTAATTTTTCAAAATATTTTTGAATATTAATTGAAAAATTAATAGATCTGCCTTTATCTTTCAACATCCTAAAACTACATCATCTTCTTATGAATTATACTTACGACCCTTAGTAGACTCCGTATGGCTGACAATTATGGGACTAATTATGCTAATGATAATAACTTTACGTATTATTCTGGTAAAGCAAACTAAAGTGTTGAAATCTGAAGACAACGATGGTAGCTGGAGTTTTCTGATATTGTACGGCATTGGAGAGTTGTGTCAACAAGGTGCGTACCATTACCCAATTCAACTTACATTTACAATGAAATTTTAATCTAATTTTAGGATTTGCCTTAATTCCCACTTTCGTTAGCGGTAAAATTGTTACTTTCACAGTTTTAGTATTTTCTTTTATGATATATCAATTTTACTCTGCAAGTATTGTTTCTTTCTTATTATCGACACCCGCTCGAACAATTAAAACTTTGGAAGATTTGCTAAATAGTCATTTAGAAGCAGGTTGCGAAGATTCACTTTTTGACCGCGACTATTTCCGAGTAAGTGGTTAAAAAAGTTAATAAGATTTAAATTATTCATTTTTTATTTTTTAGAAAACTACGAATCCGATTGCTATTAATCTTTACAAGTCAAAAATTGAAAGAAGAAATAATCATAGCAACTTTTATTCTGCGGGCGTGGGATTGAATAAAGTTTCTGGTGGTGGATACGCATTTCATGCTCAAACGAGTACTGCTTATCCAATTATAGAGCGTACTTTTCCAGAAAAAATTATTTGTGATTTAGCCGAAGTGGAATTATATCCGAAGGAATACATTTATATGATAATTCAAAAGCATTCGCCTTTCAGAGAAATGTTTAACTATTGGTTGGTTCACTTTAATCTTCCATCATCAGTAATAAATACTTTATTTTAAAAAAATCCTTTTTCAGTATGTTTCATCAAATGGAGGTTGGAGTTTTAACCAGATTACGAAAATTTTGGAATGCACGTAAACCCGTTTGTCTTGAACCCACTAATTATCTGGAAATTTCAGTTGGACTGACAGAATCTTATTGGGGTTTGATGTTACTTGGATGCGGTTATGTGATTAGTTTCGGTTTTTTGATTTTGGAATTCTTTTGGAAAAAGGAAAAAACGTTTATTAGCAGGAAATTATTTAAAACACGTAAGAAATTGACCAACGTGCAGCCTCATCCGGTTGTGCATTAATTACCAAACCAATAATATGTAACAAAATACTGAATAGCATACGAATTCGTATTAGAAATGAAACTGTAAGCATATTATACTTTATAGTTAACATCTGAGGATGTCTCTAATAAAGATGAAACTAGTCGTGTTATAAGAATTTTTATTTATCTACGAAATACTTACTATTTTTTAAATTAGATTACATTATATTATAATATAATACATTACATAGAACACATTACAATTTAAACTAAAATCGCACCTTTCAAATTTAATTTAAATTTTAATTTAATACACGTTATTGGCATTGTATAACAGTCACTAAAAACTACAGTGCATTCGACTTCAAACCGGCCGTGCCGTTTTGGAATATTCTTATTTATGTAACCTCCAAAAATTCATTAAAACCCGTGGCATTAGATTAGTTGATTTTCATGGGAAGTCATATTCAATTTATATTTTTGAATGCTTTTTTGACTAACTTTGATATTTTCAATTGTTTTGAATATATTTTCTAATTTCTTTCAGAGCTGAAAGTAATTCGATTACTCAAATTTAATTGAATTACTTTTGAAATTAACCTAAAGTATTTGGTATTTGATGTACTTCTATAATATATTTGAGTATTTGTTAATTGGATTTTAAATCTTTGTTCGGTAATTGAATTACTTTTCCGATAATTGAATTATTTTTTCGGGAATTAAATTACTTTTTCGATACCGAATTACTTTTTTGTTAAATGAAATCAAGAACGGCTTCAGTTTTAACCCTAATCGACTGTTATATGATTTTTGAATTTTCAGACAATTCCAAGTTAAAATGTAAATAGTAAAGTATTTTTTATTGTAGTTAACAAAAATTTAATTTTAATGAAATATATAATAAAACTTAAAACAAACATTTGCGACATTGTAGATTATTGCCCCCCCCCTTGTATCTGCCCTCAAATTAAATTTAAAATACCCTCTTATTGGTGTTAGGTATTGGATTTTAAATACTATAATACTACATAGTAAAAACATTTTCAATTTATTTTAAATTTCAAATTATACAAGAAATAAAGTGTTTTTTTTTACAAAATAAAAAGCTGGAAGTCTAGTAGTGTATTGTGCAGGCGTCTAAATGGGGGCGGGCAATTAACTTCTAATTTTAAACAATAAAAATCAAAACATTTTAAAAATTTTTCTATTTCTCATTATCATTGGAAAAAAATTGCCTTTTTGAAATACCCGGAGTAATTGAATTACTTTGAGTAATTGAATTTCTTTTTGGTTAATAATTAAATATTTCAATTACTTTTGAGCAGTAATTTGATAATTGAATTACTTTCTCTTAGTAAAGTAATTTATTAATTGATATTATGTCAATTTTTTCTTTTAAGAATATTCAACATTGACAAAGTAATTGATAATTGGTTATTGAATTACTTTCACTGAGTGCATTGTACAGCTCTGTTTCTTATTATTATTTCGCCTCTTCCTAGTTATATGCGACTGAAGATCAAAAATAGTCGTGAAATAGGGCCTTATATCCCATTACTAAATTTTTAATTATGTATTTTCTCAATAACGTAATATTAGTTTTTTTTTTTCATTTTTAAATATTCTTAAGGCGGTGTGGCACGTACGATAATTTTGTACAAAAAACTGTGTGTGACACGTAGTTAGTTTCAAATGTCAAAATAGTAAATGAATCAAAATATTTTATCTGCTACTTGTGCTACGATAATAACAGTAAAAGTAAAGGGGTTAGACGAACAACGTGGGCTCAACCACACTGGAAAAAATGATTCATCATATTGATGAAAAATTCATCATTTTTCCGCCGATCCACAAAATTCATCAAATTGATGAACAAAATTCATCACAATAAAGATTTTTTCATCAATACTATGAATTTTTCATCAATACGATGAATTTTTTTCATAGGCTGAAAAATGATGAACGTTTCATCAATTATTTTTTCAGTGCATGGTTAAAGCGAAGAAATTAAGGAAGAGGTATCTTAAATAAAATGTTGAACTCGGAATTGAAAAATGAAGACAAATCGGCATATACTCATATTCTTCGCCTTGCCAGCTTACAATTTAATTACTATTTATTTTATTAGCTTTAAATCGAGAGTGACATAAATAAATCAGCGGGTTAAATTTAAAGTTTTACTTTTAAAAATTCGTCGGAAACAATCGGACCGGACCTTATCCGGATTACCAAAATGTCCGGATTTTCAAAATGAATCAAAAACTGATCGTTTCAGATCATAACAAAAAGAAAGCTTGCTAAAACCGTTAATAATTCACTTAGGGGTTAAATAATTGGAGCAGATAAATAGAACTATTAATTGATATGAACTTATAATGTGGTATTTTAATAAAAGTTTAATACATAGATACTATGTAAAAAAAAACAAAATTTCCACCGGAATTAAATCCGGATTATCGACGGTCCGGACTTCTGACGTCCGGATTATCGACGCTCTACTGTACTTTTATTTTAATGGTACAATTTTTAAACTGAATTAAATACGTAAAATTTTACATTAACATTTTTAAATGTAAAGTAATGCTAACCTAATATAAAAGATGTCAACGGTCAACCTTCAATCAAAAGTATTTTTTTAATAACAAATAATTTACCATTGTTTTAATAGTAAATTTAAATCATTTAAAATTAGTGATCATGTATTTTTGGTAATTTGACCTGCATTATTTTTGTTTTAAAAGGAATCCATTAAATTTTCTTTTAAAAGTAGAGATTTTCGAATATAAAAATATACTTCTTTGTGTGTGTTATTTTAATTTTGCTTTAAATTTAAATAAAATACAAACAAAATGCTTAGTAATGGAATTCCAACTTCCTCTTCATCCCAAGCAAAAGGGTTATCTACACTTTTAAAATCCTAGGAGCTCATAGCAGCCGCGTATCCTCTCCGTAAATATTTACTGGATTATAAAAACCCGGACCGCAAAAAATCAAGTGTAATCCACTAACTACTAACTCATTTTATTTCTATCTTCTTCTTCAGGTGCCGTTTCCACTATGGATGAGTTCGGTCTTCGGCCAACACTTCTCTAAATTTTTCCCTGCAGTAGTTGGTATTTCTGTCCTCTCATCACGTGGCCCAGGTATTCAAGCTTGCATCTTTTGATGGACATTAGAATTTTCCGTTCTTTTCCCATTCTTCTGAGAATCTCCACATTCGTCACCCAGTTTATTTCTACAGGGTATGGCAGATCAGATTTAGATTGATTATTTAGTGTGTCGTAAATGTGTAAGAGGTCATTGTGAAATTATTTGTATTCAATTTTTGACATCGATGGACGCTAAGCGAGAGCAGGTTGTAAAATTGCATTGCAAAAATTTGAAACAGTGCGAAATTCTTCGAAAACTGAAATATTTAAATTTGAGCAGACTTTTCATTTATCGTACTATTAAAAGGTACAATGAGACGAGAACCCACAAAATTAAACCGAAAAGTGGCAATAAAAGATCTGTTCGAGTAAATAATGTAATTAAAAATGTACGAGAACGAATTCGACGAAATCCATCACAATCCGCAAATCAAATGGCTAGAGACATGCAGATTTCAAGAAGATCCCTGGGAAGAATTTTGCACGACGATCTAGGATTAAAGGCCTACAAAAAACAAAAAATACATGGAATTACGGAGGTTCAGAAAAAAGCTAGAGTCCAAAAGTGCAACCATTTGCTAGCTTGGCATGCAGGAGACGATATAATTTTTTCTGATGAAAAAATGTTTCTGTTACAAGACACTCACAATCAACAGAATTATCGCGTCTATGGGGCTTCATTAAGTGATATTCCTATCGACAAACTGACAGTACAACGCTTTCAAAATGTATCTGCTGTCATGGTTTGGGGTGCAATATCTCCCAAAGGCAAGTTACCATTGCTTTTCATCGATCGGGGCGTTAAGATCAACCAAGAATATTACATTCAACACGTACTGAAGGATCATTTGCTTGTACATGCTCGTAGATTGTATGGAAATGATTATTATTGCTTTCAGCAAGATAGTGCCCCGTCTCAAAAAGCTACACGCACTCAAGATTGGTGTCTAGGAAATTTGACTGATTTCATCCCTTGAAAACAATGGCCATCATCTTTACCCGACTTAAATCCCTTGGACTTTTCCATATGGGGATACATGTTGAGCAAGATTGGGAGTACGAAAGGATTGAATTTGGATTCATTCAAGCGTCGGCTGATCACAATATGGGATGAAATACCGGAAGAGATCGTGCGTGCCGCGTGCAATTCTTTTTTTTCAAGAATGAAGGAGGTTGTGAAAGCAAAGGGGGAGCGACTTGAACTTTTAAAATTAAATGTTAAAGTGTAAAGTACTCTTCATCGAAAAATGGAAATATTTTGGAATTATTCAGTTTTTTTAGGTTTTTATAGCGTTTTTAAAATGTATCACTTAACCTGCCATACCCTGTATATAAGTACGTACAAAAAAAATATTTTATTTAAAGTAAAACCCCGCCCAATTTAACTCGAAAATTTGGTACGAAAAAATAGAACAATTTACGTGTGTATATTTTCTTGACTTTGCGGTTAAAATTCTATTATTTATACGTTCTGTTTAGTTTTTGTTTAATATAACAATTTCATGATATAAATTTTTTTTGTCTATTGCTGTGTCTGTCAGTTATAATACTATATGATTTAAATTTAAAATATTGACTGTTTGAAATCGAAAAGTGTCACAAAAACATACGAGTAGAGTGCGAATATTTTATATTATTGATCTACTTTAGATAATAAATTATAAACGTTGTATTTATGAATTTGTTCATCAATACGATTAATTTTGTTCATTGATCGACGCAAAAATGATGAATTTTTCATAAAAATTATAAACTATTTCATTATTCAACTTAATTATAAATTGAAACTAAATGTTTAAATTTCTTTTTAAATAAATGTTTAGGTTCCTAGTTTTTATTCTTTTTCACGGTTCCCGTTTCTGGTTTTTTATTTACGTAGCGTTGCTTCTAATAATTTGCCGACGTCCTGCAATATAAACCAATTTATCAATTTTAAGTAATTCTACATGCAGGTAATTTTAATATATATTTTATATTCTTCCCCCACCAATTATCAATCCGATCCAATCTTTGTATTAATTAGTTAACCAACTTTTACATTTTTTATCAACGATATTTATTCATAAATCACACCTTTCCTGAACCCTTGAATAAAACCACAAATTTACTTCAAAATGTTTCGCAGATAACTACCTATAAATGCGTCTATCCAACGCCATGCTCAACCTGGGACTTTTTTAATTATACATTTTTATATTTTGTCGAAGATCGAACTTACGACTCTGAGATGGCAATTCAATATTAACTGCTATTTTTATTCTGCCATTCACACCCCATCAAATGAATTTATTTCGAACAATAAAAATGTATTGTTATGAAAATTTTTACAATGAAATGAAAATCAAATTAACAATAATTATTATTTAAAAACTTAACTAAAAATAATTTTTGATCAAACGAAAACTTCCAGAATCGTATAAGTACTTCCTTTAACTTGGTCTCATATAATAATTAATTGATAGAGATCACATAAATTGTGTGCTGAGTTTCATTTATATGTGTTTCAACTTCTTTTCAATAAATGTTTTCACAATTCACTATATCTTCGCTTATGTATATTTTCCCGCAAAATTAATATTATTAATTACTATCACCTATTCATCACGAACTATTACCTTACTTCCTCTATTATCCAATCCATGCTTTCTTCTGCAAGCTACAAAAGCTACCAAAAAATATGTAATGAACATAAGTAAAGTGTATATTATTTACTTTGATAATAAATCATTTGTAATCTTGACAGGTTTCGATAACGATTACCTTTAAGGCTAACAACAACACACATGTGTCCACTTGCAGTCTAACCAATAGTTGATTGTATTTTTAGTAAAGGGGAAGTCCATAGGGAAGACATTCTTAGCATGGCCAGAGTGGTGTACGTAGCGCGAAATAGTTAACTAAAGTTTCTCTAGTTTCGCGTATATCTGACTTACCTACTTACAAGTGAAATATAGAACAAAAATTCAGCAATATTTAGTCGTCAACATGAACAAAATGATTTGCTTTGAACGAATTCTTCTGACTTGCTGAAACAACTGACTACAATAGTTAAATAATAATGTGTAATTTTGTGTAATATGCCATATTATTTCAAATGGCGCAATGAATAAAATGCTAGATTTATAATATATCGTAGTCGCAGGTTCTATCGTCGACTAAGTATGAAAATTTGTTAAGATTTATAATTAAATAATTTAAAAATTAAGAGGTTTTTTCCGGCTGAGATAGGTAGGCTAGGTTGCACAATAAACCCTTTGTAGAATTTTGTACCAAACATTTTTTTGGAATCCTACGTAAAGGACCTTCAAATAGCGAAACAAAAACGCCCTATTTGCTGCAATTTATCATCAAATTAATTGATTTATTGGATTATTATAATTCAATATGAGTAATCACGGCGATATGCACGTAGAAGACACTGGAAGCCTTGGTTTTGATGCAAGAGAATTATTTCAGAGTACACAGAGACCACCAATAGCTGGTGAGAATGTTAGATCAGATAAACAAAAACATAAATAAAGCAACACAAGATCTGGGAAACAGAATAGACAGGAACACTAAAAAAACTGAACAAAAATTAGATGAAAAATTCAGAATGATGGACAAAAGTATGCAAAAATTAGAATTTAAAATGTCATATTTCAGTTTTTTCCAGACTTCAAAATAATTTGAGTAAATTTTATCACTTATTGTCCAAAATTCAAAAAGGACCGCTTTCTTTGCTGTTAAGTTGCGTAAACGCCTTGGTCAGAAGTACAAAAAACAAAATACAGGGCATCGACAAAAGCTTTCAACGAATTCAAAACTTTGTCCCGTTAAAAATAAAGATGACGATGAATTATATTCCATCCAATAAATAATGCAGAAGAAACAAAATAACTCCATTACAAATTAACTCAAAAACCAAATTTTAGTTTGTTTGGGACATGACAATATAATAACTCGATTTTAAAATTTTTAAAAGTTACACTTATTGGCTTATAAAAAGGTCAATATGATTTCTATAAATTATTTTAATTTAATTTTATTTTTTATTAATTTAATAATAATAATTAATTTAAAAATATTGTATTAAATTAAAAAAAAATTTACACAGCTCAAGTTAGTACGTTTTGCTATTGCGTCGCGGTCGCCGCCTAGTATGTCGTTAACAAGAGATCCTATGGCAAACGAGTGTGTTTATTTATTTTAATTATTTTATTTAATTAATTTGAATTTAATTCTGTTATATTTAAAAAGAAATATGTCAACAAAGTCTGAGAGCACATTACTTAGAATCAAAACAAAATTATTTTTAAAATTCAAAAACTTCAGTTACAATAATATAGTAAATAAAAAAATTAATGAATATATTTTGTATTATTAGGTATGATCGAATATAGCTAATACCTGCAATTACGTTTATAATGTAATATATGGAATGCATAGGAATGGATTTAATATAAAAGAAGTAATTAATTATTCAATTAAATAATTATATACATTTCCAGTATTCATCCTATCGACGTAGTACTATTTTAGGCAGAAATTGCCTTTTTTCACTAAAAAATTAATATAGGTAATAAAGCATGATTGCTATATCATGACATGAAGATTTGAGATTTCACTATAACTGCGGTATTTTATTTTTCATTTCGTAGATACCATACAAGATAATCACTACGATTTGAACATTTCTGTTGTAATTTGAATCTCTAATAAAACATTCTAATTTTTTGCTAAACATAGTAAAATTTTACAAGAGATATGACTATATTCTCAATACTAATAGCTTTCTTAGTTATAAAATTTGGAAAAACTGCAATCTTGGACGAAATCCTAATTCGTGAATTTTTTAAAGAAAAAACGTGTTCTCTGGGAACCATTCTAAATTGTAATTCCAAGCAAGGTAACATAAACTTCTCTTACTAGAAATGTTTTTCCCATCCTGATTTTAACTTTCATTACAGAATCTCTGCAATTAATTAAAAATTTAATGTCGGATGGATACCGAATTTCGGTTTATGATATTGCAAATCTCGAAATTTCAACAGAAAAAGTCTTACTGAAGGGAGATCATAATTTAGCCATAATTATAGATGCTGATTGTTTAAACATTCAACCATTTCTGGAGGAGGTATTAAAGTTTAGGTACAATAAACTAATAATATAAAATAACATTTATTTTAGGCTGCCGAGTTAAAATATTTCTTTGAAACGTTTCATTGGTTAATTTTAACTTCAAATCCTAACATTTATGAAAAATATCGCGATATTCCTCTTAACATTAATTCTGATGTAACAATTGCAACTTATTTGGTAAATAAAACCAACGAATCAATATCCAATTGGACTATTTTTGATATTTATAATCCAGCCTATAAGCATGGTGGAAAAGTAATAATTGAAAAACTTGGAGTTTTCAATAGCGACGACGATAAGATTGCTTTAAAATATACTAATGAATCTAGGTACCACAAAAGGAAAAACATGAATGGTGTTCTCTTTAAATCTGCAATGGTGGTAAGTAGTAATATACCGATAACTTGCAAAATTTTTACAGTTTTCTAAATTGTACTCTTAGGTTCCCGAACAAATAACTATGCCTTCTGAAAAATACTTAGCGAGTGATAAGGATAGATTTAACAACACTGTTTCACGATTTCACAGTTTTGTTGTTAAAAATTGCCAAGAACTCTTTGATTTCACGTGAGTGAATTTGGAAAATAATAATTTCATAAATTTTTGGACAAGATGTCCTGAAATATTTGTACATTTTATCACATATACTTCTGAGACCAAAATAAGACGGTAAAGCGAAATTATTATAAACGATGAAAACGCGAATTTCCAGCGTTGACATTTGATATTTAATTTATAAAAATATATTTTGAATCATCATTTAGTTTCCTCATTGAAAGATTGTTATAAATTGAATTTAAATCTTCAACTTAAATAATATGTAGGTATTTTAAAGTTACGGATGCTTTGGTGCTACTTCGTAGTTTGTAATTGTATCTAATTCGTAATAATATGTAATACCGACTGTTATGTAGTACTAAAATGATTTTAGAAAAAATTTCAAGTGAAGTTTTTGAGAAAAATTAATTTTCGGCATTATGTGCATCAGCGAATTAAATTTTATAAAGAAAATAATCACAATAAAACGAAGAGTTCTTTGAAAAAAAACGCAATTATTTCCGAAGTTTATTTATATCATTTATAGTGGGTTTCACAAATAAATTTAAAATTTGAACCCCTGATTATAACTATAATATCAAACAATTAACAACAATGATTTTCAAGTTTTGTAATTATTATAATTTTAATCATAATAAAAATTAAACGATAAACAGGTAAATAAAACGAATTTAAATTGCAAACTTTCCAGTACTGACGTACTATTTTTCAAAAAGTAAGTTTATTTACTAAAATATTTATTTAAATATAACATAATAATAGTGGTGTTAAAAAATATGCATCAATCTAGCAACGTCAATGACATCGAAAAAGAAATTGAAAAATTCGATCATAAAATCGTCAGAATTGTTAATATTCTCAAGTGTACACCATTGTTTTACGTAGAATTAGAACCAGAAGAAAATAACAAAGACATCTACAACATACAAGAGACGAGAGAAACCACGTTGTGTTAAATGTGGCAAATATCATCTTACCAACAATGTATTAAAACCAAAGAAACACCGGCCACATTCGCTCTTTGCGAAGGTTCACACCCAGCTCCATTACAAAGGGTGTAAAATCTATAAAGAAATACGGAATAAAAATTATCCAACGCTACGTCCAAAACAACAAATTCGAGTAGATCAAACTCAAACGGGCAACAACTTCGTAGAAAAAACTTCCAACGAATCAATGCACCATGAGTCTTTCCGCACCCCATCATTATTATAAAACGGGTAAAATAAGCTTATTGTGCCCTTCGTTCCGTGTTTTTTACTCCATCAGCTGGGTTTCCTCGACAAAGTCGAGTACGCGGCCGATGAGTGCTTGTACTATCTCCTCGATTTCCAGGTCTGGAAATCCGAGGTGACGTGTTCTTTCACCCGACATGACAGTGCCGGGCATTTACATAAGATGTGGTGAGGAGTTTCATCTGCTTCACCACACATCCTACATGTAGGATCTTTAACTATCCCCATTAAATTGAAGTGTCTTTTCAGACAGCAGTGTCCTGTAAAAAGTCCTACTATCCTTCTCAGCTGTTTTCTACTCAGCTGGATTATTGCCTTACTCCTGGCTTCGCTTGAGGGGCCCCTTATGAACATCCGCGACTGCCTCAGTCCAAGGAGGCCCTCCCAGTGAGCAAGGTGCTGCCTCCTTAATGTTTCCCTGATTCCTTCCCTTACGGTCTTGTATGAAATCCCGCAGGTAGGTTCGGGACCTATCAGGGTTGTATTTGCAGCCATTCTGGCCCGGCGGTCCGCCTCCTCGTTCCCATTTATGCCCTGATGTCCCGGCACCCCCATTCTTTCGATCCACCTACAGCGCAGCAACTCAAAATGAAATCGGACAAAACCAGTTTACTGGCACCACACAACACAATATTCCTATTGTAAATCAAAATACTAACAACAAACTGGAAGAAATGCTGTTAAAGCTCATGGAAAGAATGAATACAATGCTCAACATCTTAACTCTCATAGTGCAAAACAAGTAATGGCTAAAAACTTAAAAATAGCAATCTGGAACGCCAATGGCTTGGCACAACATAGTCAAGAACTTAAAGCATTCATACAAACACATAACCTCGATATGGTATTAATTTCTGAAACTCACTTCACCAAAAAGAGCTACATAGAAATATCAAATTATAGTGTTCATCAAACAAACCACTCCGATGGTACAGCACATGGAGAAATCGCAATTATAATCAAGAACTCCATACACTAGAAAAATACAAGCGACCTCAGTTAAAGTCAAAGACCAGAGAGGCTCAATAATCATCTCGGCAATATACTACCCACCACACAAAAGAGGGCAAGAAATTATCAAACAGGAACACTTCTCACAATTCTTCGATTCACTTGGCATCAGATTCTTAGCAGCGGGAGATTTCAATGCGAAACACAACCAAGGGGTTTAAGATTAATCACTACAAAAGGACGAGAACTATATAAGACAATGGAACTTAACAGCCTGTAACACTTATCTACAGGGCAACCTACCTACTGGCCAACAGATCGACAAAAAATTCCAGACGTCCTCGACTTCTGCGTGATCAAAGGTATATCAAAGAACTACATCGAAATTAAATCGAGTTTTGGACTTTCATTCGATCACTCACCAATATTAATAACTCTAAGATCTCAAGTTATCCTAAAATAAAAACCTCCTTCACTGTACACCAAACTGACTGATTGGATATTATTAAGGACAATAATTGAGGACAAAGTATCGTTGAACATAAAACTAAAAACAACAATAAAAATTGATTATAGTCTACAACGAAATCAGATAATTATCTGACAAGCTCGATCCAAGAGGCAGCATGGTCTGCAACTCCAAATAATTCAAGGGAAGTAATTGATATCGATAACTATCCTACCGAAGTAAAAAAAAGCTATAACTGAAAAACAGAAAGTAAGGAGGAATTGACAAAATAACAAAAAAGCGAACTCAACAAAGCAACAAGAGATCTCAAAAACATGTTGAAGAACTTCAAAAATCACACGTTTAAAAACTATCTTGAAAACCTTACTCCAACGAAAGCTACCAAATATTCACTCTGGAAAGCCACACAGCGGATTAAAAGACCACAACAACCAATCCCATCAATCCGCAAATCGGACACTACATGGGCTAGGAAGCAGTCCATGGAAGGGCAAAAATATCGACTCCTTCACGAATCATTGGACCATAAGTTACTTCCTATGTTCATATGAGTTATGAATATGTTTGATTATAATTCTAGTAAGTGTACTATATTATAGTGTTATAAATTTCAATATTTTGGATTTTCCGTTTTTTAACTATGACGCACCCTTTTTAAAATTTTCAAAAAATTCAGACACACTGTCCATAATAATATGTTGCAACTGTGAAAAACTAGGAGTGGAGCCTTTTTAACTTCAGTATAAAATCGGACTTAAAAATCTTTTTTAATTTTTTTAATGCCCTAAATGTAGCACAAAAATTATGAAAAAATTTACAAAAACTTATTATATTATTTATAATCTTCATAATTTTTTTCATAATTTTCTATCAACTAAAAAAAAGTTATGGTTAGAAAACCAAAAAAACTTTAATTGCATATTACTACCCTAATAATAGGGGTAGGAGATTTAAACTTGCATTGAAATGGTACTTTTTGATGCTCTATCGAATGCCGCTTTACATGTTTCAATTGGTGCAAGGGCACTTTTCACCATCTTATCCGGCTATACCCTTTTATAAATCAATTTTATCGTGGTTTCAAATTTTACGAAAAATTAATCGTCCGTGCACTTAAATTGTTCTCACCCATAATTAGAAGTTTTCATTTGTTTGTTGTTGTTTCCATTTACCATTTCACCTTTTGTGAGAATCTGGCGTTCATACGTTGCCTTACTCGTTCCTGCTATTGCTAACGATTATCTTTGGTCGTGAATAAATTGTGGTTTTTCTTTCTGTTGAAAAGTATTGGCACAAGCACTCTTACTCTGAATTTGTAATCTTCAGATAAGTTAAATCTTTTAATTGTATTTGTCAATTACAATTAAAATTCAAACATTCTTATGCTTAAAGCACTCTTAAATAGCAAAAGTTATTCATCTTGCCAATTTGAAATACAAGGTTCCGGGAAGGACGCCTTTCAAGTTCTGAAATAGATTTACCAAATTAAATATTTAAAAAAGGAGCTTGTTGATTCGTTTACCATTGCCAAAATTGCTATTAGGTATTATTTTTGGAATTTTCATAAACGTTTAGCAAATTAAACGAATTTTCAAAACAAAAATTTCATTAAGATGTAACCCCTTAAACCAAGAATATAATTTCCAACGCATAGGTTATTGGTTCATTCAATTAATTACCTGAAAGCTGTCAGTCAATCTTTACCACGATTAGATGACTAGATTTTAGGGTGGATCCGAGATTTGCTGTAGTTGCTGTACTGCACTCACTAAATATATTCAAATATTGAAATAAGATATTTACAAAAGTTAATTTTTTACTTTTATACGGTGAGCTGTTGTTGTTATTTTAAAATAACAAAATAACTGGCGGCAAGATGGGCTTGCGATGAGTCGGCCTTCGGCGAGTAGGCCCGCGGCGAGATGGTCCTGCGGCGAGTTGTCCCGCGGCGAGTCGGCCGCGGCGAGTTGTTCTAGACTCGAAAATAGTGGTCTTCTCCTCGTTTGGCCTTTTAACATAGTTGTCTTCTAACCAGTTTAGAATTGGTATTAATTCATTTGGAAGCTACCGAGAGAGTTCTTCAAGTCCATTATACGAGTAAATATCTTCAATAGGAACAAATGCGATTACAATACAAGCTTCGAGAGCAAATTCGGGGTCGTTGGTGTACTGATGGTACAGTCGAGGTGCCATTTCCTTGATTAGTTCGAACAACCTCCCATAAGTTTCACGATACTTATTTGGCAGATAAGCATTATAATATTGGTAGAACAAATCCATCTGTTAGTCAAAATTACAAATATTTGATAAAAGAGTGGAGGAGCTTGTCGAAATGTTTCATCGATAAAAATGTTTTTTCATTGTAATTTGCTTTCCCTTCCAAAAATTAGATGTTAAATGGAAAAAAACAGAGTTATCGGCATTTACTTACTCTAATCGATCTATTTTGGTACTCGAGGTATGTGGTAGAGTTGTACACATTTTTAAAGGCAACCTGTGTATTTTAAAAATTTTAGTAACAATATAACGATTGTGCATTCTTGGGGATACGAACTGTCGGACGGTGATGTAGATGGAATGTTGAAAGAGCTTAAAGAAAAACGAATTGATTTTGGGAGTTCAAATATAATGTACCGATTGTACCGAGTCAGATTCGTCGACTATAGTTATGGAACTTGGATTATAAGGTAAGTAGGTATACTTTTCTAAATCACTTTATTTAACATTTTTAAAATTTTTTATTTAATGATATATCATACCTAGGTCTGCCTTCGTATTCCAACATCCTAAAATCACAAAATCTTCTTACCAGTTATATTTACAACCTCTAGTAGATTCCGTATGGTTAACAATCATAGGAATAACAATATTAATGATATTCATTTTACGTATTATTATGATGAATCAAGAAAAAGTTTTCGATTCCTATTCTGCAGACAACGATGGTAGTTGGAGTTTTTTGTTTTTGTACGGAATTGGAGAGTTATGTCAGCAAGGTTGATGTACCATAAATTTTTATTTATACAAAACTTTACAATCTTGGTTTTAGGATTTGCCTTAATTCCCTCCTTCGTTAGCGGTAAAATTGTAACTTTCACAGTTTTAGTATTTTCCTTTATGATATATCAATTTTATTCGGCAAGTATTGTTTCTTTCCTGTTATCCACACCTCCTCGAACAATTAAAACTTTGGAAGACTTGCTAAATAGTCCTTTGCAAGCAGGTTGCGACGATTCGCTTTTTGACCGCGACTACTTTCGCGTAAGTGTCTAATACAATTTTAAATTATATTTAAATTATTAAATATTTTTTAGAAAACCACGAATCCTGTTGCTGTTAAACTGTATAAGTCAAAAATTTTACTAAAAAATAATCGTAGCAACTTTCTTCCTGCAGATGTTGGATTCAAGAGAGTTGCTGGCGGTGGATTCGCATTTCATGCTCAAATTAGTACTGCTTATCCAATTATAGAACGTACTTTTCCAGAAAGTGTTATTTGTGATCTAGCCGAAGTGCAATTATATCCGAAGGAATACATTTATATGATAACTCAGAAGCATTCACCGTTCAGAGAAATGTTCAACTATTGGTTGTTGCACTACAATTCTCCGTTTTGAATAAATATTTTAAAATACAACATTTTTCAGTTTGTTTCATCAAATGCAAGTTGGAGTTTTAAACCGATTACGAAACTTTTGGGATGGTCGCAAGCCCGTTTGTCTTGAACCTACAAATTATCTGGAAATTTCAGTTGGATTAATAGAAAGTTCTTGGTGTTTGATGTTACTTGGATGCGGTTATCTTATTAGTTTAGGTCTTTTAGTTTTAGAACTGATTTGGAGAAAAGAAAAAACATTTAATAGTGGAGTATTATTTAAAACACGCAAGAAATTCACCAAAGTGCAACCTTTTTCGTTACTGCATTAAAAAAAATATTGTTAGTATTATTCTTGTTGTTTTATAAATTATTACAATATCAATCTCAACCTCAAGCATTGTATAAATGGTAAACAAAATTAACTACATAATATATTGTAACTTAATTATTAATAAATTGAAGTTTTAATTTTTTTTTGAATACTCCTTATAATTTAATGTTAACTAGAAAAAAAATTTCAAATAATTTCAATAGTAATGTAAAATACTAAAATATTTGTTATAATTCATAATGTACGGGTATACGATTAAAATTTAAGAATAGGTAAAAATTTTCTCAAAGTGGTAATTATTGTTTCGTTTTAAAAAATATTTTGTTGTAAAAATATTTTTTTTTATGACTTTGCTAGGTCAAGTTGCATTTATAAATTGCTTCAATAATTTAGTAAATTTTGTAGTAAATAATGATTTAATCAAGCGATATAAAGTAAAAAAATTGTTTAATTAAAATTGTGAAGTAAAAAGAACGATAATATGAATTATGATGATGAGAGATGTGAAGAATAATTAAAAATCAAACAGAAGCAATATAGTATGAGAAGAAAACAAAAGTCAATAAGTTTTATGAGTTTATTGAAATTTAAAAATATTAAATTTATATAGGGTTTAAAATAATATCTTAAGAGTTGTAACACACGAGTATTTGATAAAGGCATGTGTTTTTAGTTATTGTATGAAATAAAAATAAAATTTAAAAACAAAAATATTAACTTTCATTAGTATCTTCTAATAATGCAATTTAACTACATTTAATTGAAAAACAAAAAATTGATTTAATAGGTAGGTACTTAAAAGTAAAAAATATGATTTTATAACGGGAAGCCGTTATAAATTCCGTTATTAAGCCGAGAGGTAAATCGCAGATGAAATTTGGTGTACAAAATCTAGGAATTGCAAAAGAATTACAAGGGATTTTGGTCTGTGGTTCACTTCTCAACTAAAACTTTAAAGGTAAATTTACTACAGATTACCTGATAGGCGTCCAGAAACAATTTTGTTTAACATTTCACCGAACGCGCACAAATATTTCTGGATAGGAGCAAAATAACTCAACCGATCTGCTGTTATAACGAAATACACTATAATTATATTTATTATTAATATATGGGGTTACAATCAAGTCGAAAGACAGGGAAAATATCCCGTTAGACAATTTAAGTGATGCAGCATATTCAAACAAATTAGAGGACAAATGAAATATCGAAAATGTCAAATTAAAAGACGATTTAAACGACCAATTAGAAGATTGACGTAGATTATTATTTGAAGGAATATTGAAGAAGTCTGACGAATGGAAAAAGTCAAGTAAAAAATATCTGTTGTAGAAGGAGCAAGTATATACGTAATAATTTTAAGCGATATCTACATGTTACCAACTGGTTTATCATACAGCAATACATTTTCATGAGGGAGGTTGGGAGGCAGAAATTTTTAAAATCATCAGAAGTGAAGAGGGTGCAAAAATAAAAGTAATTTGAATTTAAAAATTGAATTATCCGTTAATTTCTAAATTGTAATATAGAGTTTGTTTCTCACCTCTTAAGAAATCCTAAGGGTTGTTATTATCATGTTAAATTACAAAAAGAAATCTTCAGAAGCAATATTTTACATCCAGCAAGTAAATTATAATATATAAAGTTGCACTGCTAAATTCAAAAATAAATAAAATAATTAAATATATTTTTTGTTTAATTCTTCCAGCAAAATTATTTAAAAAGTAAACACAATGAAAGTCATAATTGTAAATATTACATTTTTATATATAAAAAAAAATATTTAAGAACTATGGATAGAGATAAGCGGAAACAAGAGAAATGATTTGTAATTTATGTTAAATGTTAAATAAAATATGATAATTGATTAAATAAAATCAAATAAAAACAAGTCTATTTCTCCAAGTCCAAATTAGGTCTATAGACATTTAAAATTTACTTAAAAAAATGAGAAATTAGTTTCAATATGATAATTAATGGTATAATTTCAATTTCAACAATAAATACAAATCAATAGTTTATTTTTTTAATTGGTATGAATATATAAAATACGTTACAATTTTCCAAAAAGTAATCTATATTCGAAAAATTTGGAATGAATGGAATTCCAATTAATAAAAAGCTAACCAATTAATAAAAAGATTATAATTATTTATTCAATCATAGAAATATGTACTTAGACAGGAATAGTTTTTATTTATTTAAAAATTTATATAGGTAATATAACGTGATTGATATATTGTGACCAGAAAAATTCTAATTTTTGCTAATACGTTTAGAAAATTTTCATGTAATATGAATCTATAGACATAATTTAATAAACATTTGTTTCAAAACGTTTTAATAAACCAAATGTTTTAATATTTTAGATGAAAAAATAATTAGAGTATTTTTTAAAGAAAAACAGTGTTCACAGGGAACCGTTCTTAATTGTAATTCCAAGCAAGGTAAGGAACATTTATTTAATGAAATAATTTTTTCAATAACATATTATTTTTCTGGAATTGCAGAATCTTTGCAAATAATTTAAAATTTAATGTTGGAAGAATATAGGATTTAGGTTCATGATATCGTATTACAAAACCAGAAATTTCAGCAGAAAAAGTCTTATTGAAAGGAGATTGTAATTTAGCTGAAATTATAGATGTTGTTTAAACATTCAACCATTTCTGGAAGAAGTATTCAAGTATACAATAAATGCAATGGTGGTTAGAATTTATGGTTTAGAATTAAATTCTAAAAAGAAATCACAATAAAACGAGAAGTTCTTTGAGAAAAAACACAATTATTATTTCCGAAGTTTATTTATCTCATAAAAGAAAAACTAAATAGAAATTTTGAATCTATTACAAATTGTATTGATGGGTGCTAGATTTTTAGGCGTCGGATATTTGAGCACCTCTTGGGCTAGAAGAGCCCTAAATTATTATTTCGACGGAAACTGATATATTTTAATGCAATAAATACATTGGACCACTCAGATTCTACCTAAGTATTGTGGTTTAGATTTCATAAGCGTTCATTAACACCTTGTGTGCAATCCCTCTTAGATATTCTAATGCCGTTATGTCTTCATATGATTCGACGATACGTTTTATTTTGGTATCCACTGTTTAATCTTTTATAAGGAGGAGATTCACCACCTTCATCTTTTTTTATCTGGAAACTTCGCAGGCCATTAATAAATTTTCATATGAATGGGTGATTCATATGTACATATATCTAATTGGCATTGCAAACTACAACAAACAGCTTCCGCAATATATTTGGAAGCTGTCGGGATAGTTCTTTAAGTTCATTATCAATATCTTCCATAGAAACGAATGCGATAACGACTACCATACAATCTTGGAGCGCAATTCGGGTCGTTTGTATACTGATGGCACAGTCGATTTTAACGAATTTCACAAAATATCTCTGGTTCAAATCGCGGCCACATTTCTTTGATTAGTTCGAACAACCAGCCATAAGTTTCAGGATGCTTATTTGGCTGAGTTTATAATATTAGTGGAACAAATCCAGCTCTGTTAGACAAAATTACAAAAATTTGATAAAATAGTGGAAGACTCCTGCTGGGATCCGAAATTTGCCAATGTCCGGGGTTGGGAAAACCGCCCAGCGCCGCCCGTAGCCAAGTGAAAGGCGTGCGACAGGTACTAATTGAAACGATCTTCGGAGCGCAAATGCACTCGATAATGTAGGAACTCGAACGATGTTTCCTCTGTAACCACATGCAGTGGAATGAACACGCTCTTTCCCCACCTAATTTTATCAGTATCGTGGGTGACTTGAGGAGCATGTATAGCGCCGCAGGTACTTTAATCTCCGTCAACTGACGATTGAGAAGGCTGGCATTGGTAAATTAAAATTGATTGGTGTTATGCAATACGGATCAAACCTTCAAAACTAAAAATTTTGAGTTAGCTCTGGTTTTAGGTCTATGGATAGTAGCTCTATCTGTTAAATTTTTTATGAAGATAAAAAAATATACAATTTTTACAATAAATACCAAAACCCATATTGCTTTAATAATTAAATAATAAATAATATTTAGTTAAAAGATTTTTTTAAATAATATAAATATCAATTATAAAGAAAGATTATTAGAATTTTTATACCCCATTTTCTCAGTTTGAAGTTGGTGTGGGTTGGATCCTTATTGCGTAACACCATTCAATTTAGGTACTGTATTTCCCCATTTTCTTCCTCACCTAAATTAAGATTGCTAAGACCCACGTAACGTACACGTACCGTCAAGTGAATGTTTTTTAAAGCTAACATGAACGTAAACTTCAATTGTGATGTAACCGTTGAATCGATTTTATTTATAGTAAAAGTAGCTAACAAAAATAGTAGGGATATCTTAAAAATACCTTTGGCAACATTAAGTTGAGCATAAAATAATGTGGTTATTTTATGTCAGTTCATTTTATATTAATCTAATAACTTACATTTTAATAAATAAAAAAAATTATATTGTCGGCGATTTATACTGCCGACAACTTGAAGAAAACCAGCATAAGTCGAGTCGCCGTACTTTGTTTCTAAAATCTTCAATGTATTAAAGTTGTAAATAAAATAATCCTAAAGTTCGTTGAGTTGTAAGGTTTTAAGCCATATGAGTTTAAGGAAATTTTACCTTAAACTTCTCTAAAAATGGGCTGGTTAGCTTTAAGTGCCCGGGCCGATCTGATGTATCCCATCCGCCCCTGAATCATACATTTTTAGAGTTGAAACTATATAGTTTGTGGTAGCATCCAACAACAACGAATTTATCAAATATTTCTGAGATTTTACATTTTATTTTATATTTTCAATTTATTTTCAAAAGACATTTTAATTTTGCAATAGTATTTAAGTATAATATAAACAACACTACGCCGCATTTACTGCGGTGAAGGAAGCTTGTAGAGGAATTTAAAATATCCAGATATTTTAAAATATTTCGGTCCATAATTATTTATCTTTATCTTAACCTATTTATATTACAACTTGACCGTTGTTTTATCATTTTGTTTTATTTAACGTTTAGTGGCGACCGTCGCGTCGCTAGCAGTAAAAGTAATATTAATTTACCCTTCGCAGGCAGCATTTATAAATCGTATTATATTCGTATTATATTTGTGGTATATTTAATGTACCACTAAGCTCGAAAGAGTTAAGAGAGTTTTCCATTTTGAGAGTTGAAAAACTCGATTTAGTTTTTTTTTATATCTTTGAAATGTCAACTCGGAACACAATTGCCACTCTACGGCGGTTGAATGCTAAAGGTGTATTTGATTTACCCTGAAACTGAGCCTTATGCAATAAATTATTATGTTTAATAGTTTATAGCTATACTAAACATTATCTATAATGATGTGTTGTATTTTAATGTACATAATGTAAGAGCGCTTTCATATTATGTTAATGATGTGTTATAAATTCAATGTACTAGGTACCCATCTAATGTAATTTTAATTGTATCTTTTATGCGCTAATTATTACTTGAGAATTAGTATCTGCAATTATTGTAAAAATATTAAGTGGTAATTGTTCCGTTTATAAATAGATATTGATTCTTGAGCTGTAAGCATTGTTGTAAAAATGTTTCGTTTCGAAAATATTTTGTTGTAAAAATATTGAATTTTGTTAAGACCTGGCTTAGTGTATAATGCAGTCAAGTCGAATTTATAAAGTGCTTTAATAATTTGATTTATTTTGCAATTAATAATGATACTTATAAATGAAAAAATATGTTTAATCAAAATTGTAAAGTAGAAAGTTGATGAAATTAATTATGATGATTAGAGATGTGATGAATAATTAAAAGTCAAATAGAAGAAACATAAGTAAGAAGACAACAAAAGTCAACAATTGAGGTAAATTTTTCTATAATCTATAAATCTATTGATATAATTTTTAAAAAATATAAAATTATAACGTACAGTTTAAAGATCTAATGGGCTGTAACATACGAATATTTGATAAGCGAATATCTTTTTATTTATTGTATGAAATAAAAATAATATTTACAAATAAATAACACGAAATATCTAAAACATGTGAAAGAAACTATTCTGCAAAAGAAAAAAGAGACTCGACTGTTGAAAATACATACTATTCTTTTAAGAAAAGAAAATGAAAAATTTAAAATATGAACACAAAATAAATATATGTTATTAAAAAGCATATAGGAAGTTAATTTAGTTAAACAGTTAAGGATTGATCACCTAAGAGTTGTTACATTATTAAAATTTCCTAAAGACGGAATTCACTACTTATTTTACTACAGATTACCTGATAGGCGTTCAGGAACAATTTTGTTTAACACTCCACCGACCGCGTACAAATATTTCTGGATAAGAGCAAAAAACTCAACCGATCTGCTGTTAACGAATAACACACTTAAATTATTTATTATCAATAAATGAGGTAACAACCAAGTCGAAAGACAGGGAAAATAACCCGTTAGACAATTTAAGTGATGCATCATATTCAAACAAATCAAATGTCGCAGTCAAATTAAAAGACAATTTAAACGGCCAATAAGAAGATCGACATAAATTATTATTTGAAGGAACACTAAAGAAGTCTGACGAATAGAAAAAGTCAAGAAAGAAATGTGTTGTAGAGGGAGTAAGTAGTTATGTAAACCTAGTTCCAATATACATCATAAGCATCGATGGCGTTCTATTGGAACAGAGTTATTCAAAAATGGCATTACGGTCCAGATTTTCTAAAGAAATTTAACATATAGGGAGACTTGGGATGGTTTGGACACTTTTTACGTTTTATTGTTTTTATTTTTTTCTAAAGAATTATTAACCTTATATAGGCTACTATTTGAAATTGTATTTTTTAAATAATACGATCTAAATATTTATTAAGGTAGTACTGTCGATACTGCAAGAGTCAAAAGTATAAACTCTCTCGTTTGACTTAGACAGTATTTAGACTAGGCAACATTGTGATGGAATGTCGCGATGAAATGTCAAATGTCACAATCAAAACCATTCAATTATAATAAATAAACATTTTATTGGAAAAGTAAAAAAGTGACACAAAAAATACACAAGAAAAGACTGCAACAGGCTGCATTAACATATAAATTAAAAGATAATTGTAGAAAGTTCGTGCCACCTAACCCTAAAACTGACGTAAACATTACTTAGAGGTTGCCACGTCTAATGAACTACTATGTAAAAAGTACACTTTTGAGATTTATTTGCTAATTACCACTCTCACATGCTCTGAAGCTATACTTTTAAGTGTTTAAAATGTTTTATATATTATTTTCTCTTGTTTCCTCAATTTTTATTGAAATCTGAACGGTACTTTTTGTAAAATATGATAAAATCTGTGATTTCTCATAAGGCTCAATGTTAAAAGCATGAAATTTCAAATGTTAATATGTTTTGACTGGATCTCTGTAGCTCTTCAAAAATTTGATTGGACCATTATTTTACCATAATCTACTAATATGCTGAATTTCATTAAATTCTGAATGTGAATTCTATGACCGACAGTACTACCTTAAAACGTTAAAAAACTAAATGATGAATAACATTATAGTAAAATTAATTACTGTTTAAAAATTATTACGAAAATTTTAATTGAACAATATTATATTAATTTCAAAATCAGACTCAATGGATGACTTTACTTCTACCTTAAATAAATTTTTCTTTGCTTTCCCTTTCTTCACTTTCACTTGTTTACAATTAGTATTATCTTTAAACTCGAAAAACATTATTAGCCCTCCTTCGGCAGTCGAGTAAAAGGTATGGGGTACATTGGACGCATTGTCCATTGCATCCCCTAACTGAAAAAAAAATTTCAAGTTAAGAACATTTATACAAAACAAGCATTCATTTTTATAAATTAACTATCGATATACCTGTAAGACTTCACTTTTCATCTACAAATTAAAAAAATTACAAAAAATTCAGCTTAAGAAATTGAAATCCTTACGTAGTCACTATGTAAACTTACAATTGAGTGGTTGAAAACAAACTATATTAGGTATCTAAAAACTTTAGATGATATCATAACGTCGATTTCTCTCTCTTATCAGATGTTTACAGTGACAAAATTACTAACAAGACCCGAAATACAAGCATGTCCATTACATCCCAGTGTCCACATCATCCCCACTCGCCCCTATACAAGAACATAATTTTAAACAAAAGCACTAATAGAAATTTGTAAATTATTAGAAATCAAAAAATATATTCAACAGCATGAAACTGTTTTGGTCATCTAAAAATTCTTGTTAACATTTAAGTGAATTAATATTATTTAATTAGCAAAATATCAGAATTCATTTAGTAGTTAGATTACATACTTATGTGTTGCTTATAATTCGTAGTGAATACTAGAAAGCCTTTTAAAGACATTCATTTATTTTATATCAGTTTTCACGAAGGAGGTTGGAAGGCAGAAATTTTTTAAATTTTGGAATAAATTTTTGGTTCTAGTTCGGTGGTAAAGCAATAAATAAGTATACATAAGTAATTAAAGTTTTAAAAAAACTTAATTCTTGATAATTCACAACATAAATGAACAGGGTGCTAACATGAAAGTAATTTGAATTATAGTATTCAATTGATTCGTTGATGCACTCAAAACTCAAAAAAAATATTATTAAAAATTATACTAGTTAAATGAACAACAATTAATAAAACGACTGTTGTGTTTTAATAGTACATCTATACAGTCAATACAGATTATGAATCCTGGAGGATTGAACGGGCAGAGTGTTCGACAAGAAAGACTTGGACAGCGAACGCCAAGGCGTCAAGTCGGATGTTGGAGATTGCCAACACCACTGCAATGTTTGAAAATTTTATAATAAAAATTGAGTATAAGTTTAATTGTGTTTTATTAGATATTAAAAGTGCTCCTGCAAAAGAAAATTAAAAATCCAAATTGGATAGTTTGAAAATCGAAATTTTCAACGCGAAGACGCCATTCTTGCGATTGCAGCAAGCACATCTGGTGGACTGCAAATGATAAGGATTGCAAAGACTTCCAATTTTAAATTGAATTTACGTTTCGAATTATTTCAATAATTTTGATGAATTTGAATGTGAATGCAAGTCCGACAGCAACCCACTACTGAGCGTCAATTGCAAACCGCTGGTTAAAGCTACGCCGGACCTTTCAAAAAAGTTAGGGGAAAAACTTATCAAATTTAGGAAAGTGCCACCACAATATATTTACTTCGGCGAACGTCACTAAAGTACCTACTTACTTTAGTGTCTTTTAATATAAGATTTTGAGAAAGAAATTACATTTATTTTATAGCAATTACTATATACTATTATTATACTAGTATAATGATCAATTATAATTTTTTAAACCTAGCTTAATTTTAGTTTATATCTGCCATGCTGGTCGAAATCGAAAAAACTGGGTACTAAAGTAAAAAAGTAAATGTTTTTACTAGACAAATAATACGAGTAATACAAATAATAATAAATTTTGTTACCATACTTGTAATGCAAATGTATCCCTGTAACATTAAGCTATATTATATTAAATCCAGTAAGTAGGTACTAGGTTGATGGTTTATTTAAATTATTAAATAAATTTATTTAAATTCATATATACCTAATTAATAAATTAATAAATTTATAGAGGCCACATTGCTTCTTTTAGCTAAATTAAAATTTATAAAGTTGGACTGCTAAATTCAAAAATAAATGAAATAATTAAATCAATTTCTTCTTTAATTCTTACAGTAAAATTCTTTAAAAATTAAACACAATGAAAGTCATACCTTAATTGTAAAAATAAAATTTTTATTTTTTATTTATTGAATTTAATTTGTGCATTCAAAGAGGAAATTCCGCTTTTCGGTGCTAGGGTCGATGCCTACAGGGGCGTGCATCATGGACGAATTTTTCAATCTTACTTAAGTTAATGTTTATATGATAACAATATGTTAATAAGTTAATTCTGTTATTGTTGTTATTTATAATACATAATTTATTGTGATATTCAACAATCATTGTTAGTAACTAATAAAAATTGTTATAATTAAAAAATAATAATTGTATTTTATATTGAATGAACTTAAACATAGAACAAGTCAATTAAGCGATAATATATTATTATAATCATTAATTAATTCAATAGTAGCTAAATTAAATTTTTATTTATAAAAAAATATTTAAGAACTACAGGTAGAGATAAGCGAAAACAAGAGAAATGATTTGTAATTTATGGTAAATGTTAAATAAAATATGATAATTGATTGGTAGGTATAATTTTAATTTCAACAATAAGTACAAATCCACAAATTATTTTTTTATTTGTTATGAAATCATAATAATACATCTACATACTACTACTACACTTTTCCAAAAAGTAATCTGCATTCGAAAAATTTGAAATGAATGGAATTCCAATTAATAAAAAGCAAACTAATTAATAAATAGCTATAAATTAATTATTCAATCATAGAAATATGTATCTATCTAGTTAGGCAGGAATAGTTTTTTTTTTTATTTAAAAATTAATATAGGTAATATCACATGATTGATTTATTGTGACAAGAAAATTTGTAATTTCAATAATTGAAGTACTTTGTTTGTCATTTCTTAGATACTGTAATTATTGCTAATACGTTTAGAAAACCTTCATGTAATACGAATCTATAGACATAATTTAATAAACAGTTGCTGCAGAACGTTTTAATAAACCAAATGTGCTAGAAATGAATTTATTCACAATATTAACTACCTTCTTAATAATAAAATTAGGAAAAACTACAATTTTAGATGAAAAACTAATTAGTGTATTTTTTAAAGAAAAACTGTGTTCTCAGGGAACCATTCTTAATTGTAATCCCAAACATGGTAAGAGAAATTTATTTGATGAAGTTATTTTTTCAATAACATATTTTTCTTGCATTGCAGAATCTCTACAAATAATTAAAAGTTTAATGTTGGATGGATATCGGATTTCGGTGCACGATATTACAAAACCAAAAATTTCAGCAGAAAAAGTCTTATTGAAAGGAGATTATAATTTAGCTGTAATTATAGATGCCGACTGTTTAAACATTCAACCATTTCTGGAAGAGGTATTCAAATATACAATAAATACATAATATGCTAGTTATAAATAAGATTTCTTTTAGGCCGCTGCATCTAGATATTTTTATGAAACATTTCGTTGGTTAATTGTGACATCTGATCCTAATATTGAGGAAAAGTATCAAAATATTCCTCTTAATATTAATTCTGATGTTACAATTGCAACTTATTTATTAAATGAAAAAAATGAATCATTATCTAATTGGACAATTTTTGATATTTATAATCCAGCTTATAAACATGGTGGAAAAATAATAATTGAAAAACTTGGTGTATTCGATAGTGACGATAATAATGCCTTAAAATATACTATTGAGGCAAGGTACTTCAAAAGAAGAAACTTGACTGGCGTAGTCTTTAAATCTGCAATGGTGGTCAGTACTACACCGAAATTTATCTTTCTAAATTATTCTACTTTTCTAAAAATATATTTTTTAGATACCCGAGGAAATATCCACCACTCTTGAAGAATATTTAGAAAACGATAAAGATAGATTTAACAATACTGTCCCAAGGTTTCACAGTGTTACTGTAAGAAATTGTCAAGATCTTTTTGGCTTCACGTAAGTGAAACTCTCGAAATATTTTATTAGATATCCGTGCAAAGTGTCTCTCCAAAATGTCTGTACAACACTTCTGTGGTTTGCAGGTAAAAGGGGTTAAGATTTTAGCTGGTTTGCGTAAATTTTCCATTTGTAAATTTGGAAAAATTCGTATGCTAGGCCAACTTTTTCTTTTAAGGTATCTACTGAAAGTGATCATTCGTAACAGTTGTTTACACTGCTAACAGGTTACCTCCGAGACAAGACATTTACCAAATTTAAAAAAATGTAAAATGTAACCTGAATAAAGATATAGTCGGAAAATGGTAAACTGAATAAAAAGACTCGAAATTAATTCTTTCTAGAATCATTTTTATTAGAAAATTAACAATTGCAAAAATTGAGATCTTGGACTTATCCCCTTTGGCCTTCTAGCTACAGGTTTGATCATAATCATACTCCCAAGATCAAAACAAAATAGTGGAATCAAATTTACTTCTTTTGCCATTTTTGTACATATCTTGTTTTCATTATAATATCTGAGTTGGAAAATGAACGTAACCCAGAGTATAAAAAAAATTTGATACAATCTTATTTGGCTAGAGGTAAATTTGTTATACATTATGGTAAAATGCCGTAAAGGCCTATCGTCGAAATAGCATATATTCTGAAAATTTTAGTAATAACATAGGGATTGTGGATTCTTGGGGATATGAACAGCCAGATGGTGACGTAAACGGGCTGGTAAAAGAACTTAAAGAAAAAAGAGTTGATTTTGGAACTGCATCTCTAATGTTTCGATTGTACAGAGCTAGAGTGGTTGCCTATAGTTATGGAAACTGGATTATCAGGTAAGTTAGCTACTTTGTTTTTCAAAATATTTTAATTCAGCAACCCTATACTTACGACGCGACGCGACGTAAGTTTAAATAGCATTTTGTGAGCATTAATGGAAAACCAACGATATCACAAATTATCATTTTGAGAAAATTAAATTTCAATCTTCATCAGTAAGTTATTGTCGAATGATATAAAAGTACCAATGCTCGTACTTATAATTGATATTTCTAACATTTATTTGCATAATACATTGTTATATAATGAAAAATCTCTTAGGTCGACTTTTATATTCCAACATCCTAAAACTACATTATCTTCGTACGAATTGTACTTACGACCCCTAGTGGATTCGGTATGGCTAACAACTATAGGAATAATAGTATTAATGATAATCGTTTTACGTATCATTATGATGAAGCAAGCAAACATATTGGATTCCGATTCTCCAGACCATGATGGTAGTTGGAGTTTTCTAATATTGTACGGAATTGGAGAGTTATGTCAACAAGGTGCGCACCATTATATAATCAAAATTACATTTTCAAATAATTTTAAATTTAATTTTAGGTTTTGCCTTAATTCCCACGTTTGTTAGTGGTAAAATTGTTACATTTACTGTTTTATTGTTTTCATTTATGATATATCAATTTTATTCTGCCAGTATTGTATCGTTCTTATTATCGACACCTGCTCGAACAATTAAAACTTTGGAAGATTTGTTGAATAGTCCTTTGGAAGCAGGTTGCGAAGATACTCTTTACGATCGTGACTACTTTCGCGTAAGCGATCAACAAAATAATTAATTAAGCTCTTAAGTTATAATTTTTAGACAACCACGAATCCAGTTGCTATTAAATTATATAAGTCAAAAATAGAGAGAGACTATAATCGCAGTAATTTTTATTCTCCAGCTATTGGATTGAACAAAGTTGTTGGCGGTGGATACGCATTTCATGCTCAAATAAGTACCGCGTATCCAATTATAGAACGTACTTTCCCAGAAAGAATTATATGTGATTTGGCCGAAGTGGAATTATATCCGAAAGAATACTTTTATATGGTAGTTCAAAAACCTTCACCATTTAGAGAAATGTTTAACTATTGGTTGGTGCACGATAATCTCTCCCATCATCTTAAATTAATATTTTATGTAAAAAATCATTTTTTAGTATGTATCATCAAATGGAAGTTGGAATTTTAAATCGATTACGAAACTTTTGGAATGGTCGCACGCCCGTTTGCCTTGAACGTACTAATTATCTAGAAATTTCAGTTGGATTAACAGAATCATATTGGGGTTTGATGTTACTTGGATGCGGTTATCTGATCAGTTTCAGCTTTTTAGTTATGGAATTCTTTTGGAAAAAAGAAAAAACATTTTTTATTGGTGGAAAATTATTTAAAACACGTAAGAAACTTATTAAGGTGCAACCCACTGCGGTACGACGTTAATTAATATAATACAACATAGTAGTATAGAAGGAAGTCGCTGAACTGTGCAGGTGCACCTAAGGGAGAGATACTCCAGTTTGATAAATGAATATAAAATGCAATTCATTATAGGTAATATTGAATACTTTGATGATTTGAGGTCGGTTTGAGGATTATCAATTTTTTAGATACAGGAATGTATAGGGAACTGTACAATATTATTAGGACAGTCCATAATTTTGTGCAGGATGTAAAGGAGTAAATTATTGTGCTTATAAAAATTTTCCTTATTCCTTAATTTTTAATTCCAAACCAGAGGCGTATTAAGCAAGTTTGACGCCACAAGCCTTTAATAATTTGCGCCCCTATCTCCCTATCTTCGGTTTTCCAGTTGACCCTTTTTTTAAATTAGAAAAATTTTTAAAGAAAATGTAACTCATTTTTAATAATAATTAAGACGGTTAATGATTAGGTAATTGAGCATACGTAAAACAAATATATGCCTGAAACGGTTTTTTTCGTGATGTCGCATTGGCGAAAACATTCATGATGTCGTCAAAATTTATGCTATTTAATTCATCACTTTGGATGCATATAAGAGCCAATGAGTTCAGTTTTTTATTGGATAATGTAGACCTGTGGTAGTCCTTCACTATTTTCAATGCTGAAAACGATTTCAGCCCGTACAGTTTGTCACTACTTTGCAACAAACATCAGCAAATATATTGTAAATTTTCCTGTTTTTTAATTGTCTTAGAAAAACTAACAATCCATTCGATGAAAGACCTATGTAGATCTTTGACTTGAATTACCTCGGCTCCTAATTGGTCATCGAGATCATCGTTGTACTTTTTAATCAAGGTTAACCCTTAATCGCTATCGTGAGGTCTCCCAGACCGCATCAAGTTTGAATTAAAGGTGTTTTTATATGCCGATAATTCTTTATGTGTTATTAAATGTTAATAAAATCTTAAAATTAATTACTTTTTAATTTTCTATGGCTTACTAGAATACCAATTAAGACTCTGTTGCAAAAAAAACAACCAAAAGTTAATTTGACGTGGGTTTACGAAATAAAAAAAACGCGGTCACTGAGACCGCACAGTAGTTATAGTGTGACAATTATTTGACGTTAGCGATTAAGGGTTAAACAGATTTTCATTAAAAGTAATAAATGTATTATACAATATAGATAGAATATGCAGGTTACCAGCTACAAAACTTTTCTCGTAAAGGAAACTGCAAGCGGGAAAATAAAATAATGCGTTGCAGATAAATATCCGCCCACATAATATGTTACGTAATAAAATTCTTTTATTTCTAAAACAAGATACCTACTTAGAATTTTAATTACGAAAATAAAAAGTATATAATTTTTACAACTCCTGAAATTTAATTTTGCGTCTCCCGAAATTTTGCGCCCCTGAAATTTTGCGCCACAAGCCCGGGCTTCATGGGCCTGTGGGATAATACGCCACTGTTCCAAACCGTAAATGCGAAGAAGTAACACTAAAACCAATGCTAAAACACATCGGAAGGCGAACAAAATTTTATAATATTGCTTTTGATTATTTAATAATGCAATATGTAGTAAACGCGCACGTTTGAGATATTGATTACTTTGTACGTAAAATATTCATATAACCAAATGTTTAATAAAAATAGTTAGAAATGCTTCAGAGATTAAAATGGTGAAGAATTTTATCGTGCCTTCTAAGCACAATAGTTTCTTACAAGCATAATCTTTGTAAATAATCTGCAATGTATTGACGGGAAAAATTTACAATCCCCACACAATTCAGCGACTTTTTCCTATTTGCATTGGTATTAGGAATTAGGAAATAAACATGTAAACACTCATCATAATAAATGAATCATAACACCTAAAGCATTAGAATATAAATAATAAATATTATATATTAAGAATTAATAATTTTTATTACATAAAAATAAAAAAAGTTAAAAATTAACCAACTAAATAAACAATCAAAAGTTTTTATGAATGGTCACTTACTTGATAATATTTGTTAGTTTATTAAAACATCTGCATTACAGCAAATGACCAATAAGTTACTTTTCATAGCATTTAAATTTGAGCAGCCAGACGAAGAAGACGACGACGAACTAGAGGAATCTTGAGTATACTACTTTGTAACTTGAGTGTCATAATTTACATTTGCCATTTATCATAAAAGAATGAAAATATATTTACGAATTGTAACATTCTATTCAACGTTTTCACATAATATTCTTCACTTATAAATAATGTACATAAGAATTCAATGACACGAAGTGTGAAGTATACTTTTTACCACATGTTGCAACCTAGCGAAGTGTCTTTATTTTGAACAACCTCAATAAAATCACTCCAGGAATTATTATCCTTTCTGATTAATCTTGCACTTTGCTTGGAACACCGATTTTCGAAAAAGCCATTAACCGTGTAATGGATAAGAAAGCCGAACAGATTTTGCTTTTTCTTGAAAGACTGGAAAAAATACAACCACATATGGCTCTCTACCTTCCCCAGCATTGTCTATGGATCCCTAAATTGATGTATCTTCTCAGATGTACTCCTTTGTTTAAATACAAAGACTTACTAACAAACTAGAGGAAAATATAAAACATTACCTTCAAAAATTGCTAAACCTTAATTTCTCCGAAGACAACTGGATTCAATTCACCCTTCCCATTGCTTGCGGCGGCATCGGAATACCCAGCTCATTAGACCTCGCTCTTCCTGCTTTCATCTCGTCTATTCACAGTACCTGTAATCTCATTGGCTCAATAATCCCTCCGTCTGTCTCAGACTTTCAGATTACTTACTGTAACTTATTTTTTACTTATTCTATTAATAATAGTCTTCTTAGCGAGTCGAATACCTAATTTTAGATTGTGTGTAATAAGTAAATATAATGAATATTTCAACCAAATTATCTTCATTGTCCTACTATAGAACGGCGAACATAATAAGTCCTAAGTTCTTGATACAATAAGAATGCAAAGCTTTAATCTATTCAAATAAATAGAAATATTTTACACGAATAAAATACAATCCTATTAAATCTGACACGTAAATACATCTTTATTCTATAGTCTATTTCATTTAAGCATGCAGAGAATAATTTGTACTAAAATGATGACCTTGAATATTAGCTAATGAAATTGTCACGAAGTTAGCCGCTTTTACACTGCTGAAATTTACGTGTTGTTGACAGATAAGATTTAATTTTTCATATTATGTCAGAATGTATAATGTTAAAATTAAATAGTTCCTATGCAGTCTTTCTTTATTTATTTTATCAAAATCGCATTAAAATTGAAATAAATTTGTGAAAATACGTTTTCTAAAATTATTTTGTAAACTTCTACATTAGGCAACACACATTTCTTTAAAATTTCGAATCATTTCCCATTCTGCCTTTGTAAATGTGACTTTGCAGACGACCTGCCACCTACTTACTGCTAATATGAGATCGACTATAATAATTAGTTGGCACTACTTTTATTTCTTTACTCATTACTTTATTTTATTGTCAACGAATAAGCATAAAATTTTCACATATTATAGCAATATTAATTTATTTAACGATTTAAATTATCCAAAACCGGCCTACACCTCCACCATGTCGCGTTGCGTTGGTTAACTTCTGAGGAAATCAATTTCCAGAAGTGCCAAAAATATAGTAGTTATTAATACAGTAGGTAATTGTACTAATTTTTTTATCTAATTTAAAATTTAAATAAGAAGCAGAATACCACATTCGGACTTGACTTAAAAATTGTAGAATAATTGTAGAAATGTAAAAAATCAACAAATATTTAATCGAAACTGCAAAACAAATCATTGAAAACGTACACGTCTCTCTCTTACACATTTCAAAATATATAATATCTCACTTATGCACGTGTATTGTACCTGTTATAACACGCTAGTGATATAATATATTGCTGTGATATTAAAATTCTCAGGGCTACAGTTTATTAAATTATTAAACATTTCAATCATATAATTAATTTTAGGAAAACTTCAACGAAATTTATCAAAATTGATACCTCCTTATCCAATATAGCCACAAATTTGCTTATCAACCATAAAAACATTCCATGCAAAATTAAACTTTTAAATGTTTTCCAATATCAAAAAAAAATACTAAAACTTCTCAATAAAACCAATTTTAACTAATATTTTCCAAATTTATTTTTAATTCACATCCAAAAATTCTTATCTCCAAAAACAAAATCGAACGACCTCGATGCTGCGCATTTTCCCAAAACCCAATCAAACTTAAAGCCGACTTTACATTCGAATACACAGCATATTAGCTTAAAACATACTATCTGAAAAAGGTCTAATTTTTTCCAAATTGTTTCTAGTTACTGTTGGTAAATAGAAGAGTTTTAGGAAAATTTAATCACAGTTTACTACACCGTTCCTGAGAAATTAATTATAATTTATAACTCCATCAAATTTTTGCTATTTTCATTAGTTTAAATATATATCGACGTTAAAAGGGCCTTAAATATGTTTTAAACTTGGGGGAATTATAAATATCATAATTCTCTAGGTTTTTATCCGTCTTGCAATAACAATTATGAATTTTTATTTAAAAAATTTTTATTTTGTAAGGTAGGATTGAAGGTACAGTCACTCGCAAAATTTTTGTTGAAATAAATAAAAATTTTGTCATTTCAGTAAAATAATGCGATTTTAAAAGAAGAAAGCTTTTTAGCATACATTTTATAACTTTGATTATTATTTATGACATTCAAAAAGTGTCGTAAAACACACAATAGGTAAATAGTTCTTACTAGTTCTTACTAGTTCTTACTAGTTCTTACTTTACCTTCCGGAATTGCAAAAAACAAATAAAGGGTCACTTTATTCCCTTGGTGCATAATGTACTATTTTTGGGAATTTATTATTATGGAACACTTTTTGAATGTTTCATTGTTGAACTTGCGTGATTAGTGATTACACAAAATTTTAAGCAAATTTTGATGATTTTTAAGTGCCGTTCTCATCCAATTAACGCTATGTAAATTAGCACAACGTGATCGCGAAACTTATGTGTGGCATAGATAATCTCATAATACTGTGAGTTGGTATTTGTAATTATCTATATAAAGAGAATCAATACTTAGGTATGACGACCAACGTAAAGACTTGGATGTCCTAAATTAATATAACTTAATATCACTTAATAAAGCATAATAATGTGTGTTCAGTAGTTTATTTTGAATTAAAATAATAACAGACTTCTTATCAACAGAGGCTTTCAAAAAATTTAATCAAATCTGATCGGTAGGATTCGATTCATCACCGTATTGAACGCATTTTAAGCACATACAATTTTGCTTATTACAATGGTGTTTTATTAGAATTACTTCCATTCAGAGAAAGTATGCAGTATTAAGATTTAAATTTTATCTATACACCTGGAGATTATTAATTTTTGTCTTTTAAAATTTGTTTTGTTCTTTATGGCAGCAAGAAGTAATCGTGGGCATACTGGAAAAAGTGAATATGCCAATATTTTTAATTTTTGTTTTCGAATAATAAAACATGAGCAATACTTGTTATTAGGGCTTCTGCGAATTTAAAAAAAAATAAAAATAGAGATATTTTCCTGTACATAATGATAAGCTAATAACTTGGTCATTAATAAGACCTTTTAGTCTTAGATTTAGACCTTAGGATAGTAAATAGAACATGGGCGTTTTTCCAGGCACGAGTCTTATATTTTTACGGTATTTGGTCACATTAACTCATTTTGGCAATTTTTTGACTTGGTCACTTTTTCCAGTATACCTACCCACGTAATGTTTTATAATGTGACCAGTTTCAGTGATTCTTTTCAAATGTCATATTAAAACGTTAAGTTATATACGAATATGTCGTAGGAAGTCGACATTGATAGAATTTAATCAAAATTTTATCTAGGTATCTACTACGACAAAATTTTGTAAAACAGCTTGACGTGATTACTCATGTTCAGTCAGGCTATTTTATACATTATGTATAACATTTCCAATTCGCATGTGTTCATAGGTACAGTTGCAATTTATCAAGTTAGTTGGAATAGTATCTATAAGGAAAAAATATGCTCTTGTTTAAACTGATCGTAATTTCAAATTTAATTTTGTCGGTTTTTACATTTTTAAATACCCAATTAGTTATCGATTTTTTGAAATTCAAATCTTTACAATTTACGTGCGTTTTTAATTGTCTCTCCAAACCAGGTAATTATATTAGTATTTACGGCAATATAATATACATAAGTGTAGAATAATAAATTGATCAAAATACAATCATCCACAAAGTGAAATGCATAAAAAACTGGACTTGCAAATGAGCATTATCGTATTCTCAATGATTGAGAAGCGGCTTTCTTGGCAAAGTGCCTCGATGGTTTGCCATTGCCTTCTGAGGAAAATGGTCAAAATTTCTTATTACGCCCCGGATTGAATCGGGCTTCTCGGCTTAGCAGTCGGCGCATTTAAGCGTCAAGCGATTATATAATTATTACTTTTAGGAAATTATAATAAAATAAATTATTTATATGAAATTCGAAATAAATAAAGTAGGTAGATACTATATTTAATTTTATAATATTAATAATTTTAAAAATTCCATGAGCAAATTACATTTTCATACTGTATATTTACAAATGAGCTATCTCAAGCTGACAGAACCATAACGGAAGAATCAAATGCAATCAAGAGATTCTTCAGGGTTCTATTTGAGCTAATTTGTAAAACAAAGAAAATTGTAATAAATACTTTGGCAATAATTACCTCCTTTTTTTTTAGAGAAAATTAAATTTTCAAAGAATTTAATGCAAGAAGGAATACGTATTATAGATAGTACAATTGATTACCACGACTCTGCTCTTTACTTTTTGAAAGAAAAACTTATAAATCATGTTGGAATAATTGTCGACAACGAATGTAAGAATGTTCAAGATTTATTAGAACAAGTAAGTTATAGCATACGTATATGAAAAAAAAGTTGTAGCATAAAGACGTCGATTCAAATTTTCCCCATCTTCCTACACCAGAAATTTAACCCCAACTTTCTAAGCGCGAAGTATGTTGGCCATCAACCCGAAAATACCCTATTGTCTAATACCACACTGAAAAAAATTGTTGATGAAAACTTCATTATTTTTGCGCCCATGAACAAAATTCATCATATTGATGAAACAATTTTTGGTGCATGAGTCAAGTTCATACAATAATTCAATATACCTAATTTGCTTTGGTAATAAAGAAATAATCAACTTTGTTATTTGCATACAGTTTGTCATGACATAATTATTGTGATTCGGGATACGAGTCAGATGATATCAGCAGCCTATCCTATCCCAGCATTAATTTAACAAGTAGAAAATGCCCAGCTATAAATTGACGTCATCTGATCTTGCAATATAATATAGATTTTGCGCACGATCAATGTGCCTTATATTTTGGCTCGTCAGAAAGGAGCCCTGCATTAGTCCTATTCAATTTTAGAAACTTATAATTTAAGCAATCTTAATATAATATCATTAAAGTAACACGAGAATTTGTACCTCCAATTAGAAATTAATTATGAACATAATTTACCTTATAGTATTAGATTATGTTGCCTGACCCACATTAAAACAGATAACACAACATTAATTTGTTTATATACAAAGAAAATCTAACTATCTTTCTTAAGGTAAGTACATGCACTAGCGATTTGCGTTTTGCGGAATGCGATTTTTCCCATTTCTGATGTTTGATTGGTCAAATTGGTCAACTGCCTTCAAATTCGACCAATCAAAACAAAAATCGCATTCCGCAAAACGCAAATCGCTAGTGCATGTACTTACCTTTAGACACACTTGACTTGCGATTTTTAAAAAATCATCTTGGCGGTCCTCCTTGTACTTCGTCATCTTCATCCCCCGTTCTCAAATTTCAAATTTGTACATTTGGAGCTAGATACGAATATTATTTATATCACTACAAAATAATAATTCTCTTTAAATTTGCAATCTTTGTTAATCACTCGGACCTAATAAATTTTGTTTTGACATCAATTCGCGATGAGTAGTGTAACTTATTTGCGTGTGAAATCCAAGTTAAAGATCTATTTTTAAATTGTAGGCCGGTAAAATGCGATTATTTCATTTTATGCAACATTGGCTTGTAATTACCTCCAACAATAGTACTATTTACAATGATTTTAAAAATTTACATTTTCACATCAACGCCGATTTTATTGTTGCAATACCAAATAAAAGTAACATGAATGAAACTGAATCTTGGTGGTAAATTGACAATTGTTAATTATGGAACCTATAACCGTAGTAATGGATTTAAAGTAGATACAAAAAATAAGTATGAAAGAAGGAAAAATATGAGCGAAGTTACTTTTAAATCTGTAGTTGTAGTAAGTAACAAAGATAATTATAATCTTTTCAAAAACAAATTTTAATATTTTTTTTAGATAAGAGAAGATATAAATCAATCCTTAGAAGATTACCTTACGATTAATAACTCGCGAGGCATAGATGCATTTAACAAATGCCACTGCAGATTTATATATCTCTGTACGGCTTATTTTAACTATAAGCAAGTATTTGAATTGAAAAATATATGAAATAAAAAATTAAAAATGTTGTTTTTACAGAGTAGACATGAAGAAAACGCATTCGTGGGGTTATAATAAAACAAAAGATGGTCAACACTATGGAGGTATGTTAGAATATTTACAAAAAAAAGAAATTGATTATACATGTACCGTCATGTACTATGTCAAAGATCGTTTGTCTTTTATTAGTCATGCAAGAGGAATTTGGACGTTTTCGTAAGTCTAGAATCTATTGGTTATTCATCAGCAATTCAGCAAAGATTATTTTACAGTGGAAAATTTATGTTTCGTCGTCCAATTCAAGAGACGTTCGTCGAAAAATTTTTACATCCTATGGAAAATTCTGTTTGGGCAGTTACTTTAGTTATACTTGCCTTGATAGTAATATCATTAAGATTAACCCAAACAACTGAACCTAAAATCACAGACAAGCCAAAAAAATCTGTTGATAGTTCTTGGAGTATTTTGTTTGTAATTACATTAGGAGCGCTATTTCAACAAGGTAAATGTCAATAATAATGTTTAATTCTGAATTATACAAATGTTTGAATGCAAATTTTATTTCAGATTTTTGTTTTACTTCAAAGTTATTTGGGGGACGTATAGTAATAATATCCGTTTTACTATTTTGCCTTATATTCTATCAATTTTACTCTGGAAGTATTGTTTCATCTTTATTAGTGCAACCATCTAATAAAATTAAAACTGCTGAAGACTTGCTTGAGAGTTCGTTACAAGTAGCAACCAGCGATACACCATATTATGTAAATTTTTACAAGGTATCACAATCATGTTATTATCGCAATTATTAACTTTTTAGAGCTTTTTAGAGCATGCTATAAATTGCAACAACTATTTTGAATAAAGAAATATTATATTTTAGAATACTATAAATCCTGTGGAAAGAAAGTTATATTACGAAAAAATTCTGAAAGGAAAGGGAAATCGGCCAAATCATTACGAACCAGCTGAAGGATTAGAATTAATAAAACAAGGGGGAGTTGCGTATCAGGTTGAAGAAACAGAAGCATACGAAATAATTAAAAGTACGTTCCCTAATAAAGCTATATGCGAGTTAGGGGAAGTTCAGGTGTTTCCAAAAAAGTTACTGTTTACAGAACTACCAAAAGATTCTCCTTATCTAGATATGTTCACACACTGGTAAGTAAAAATATTTCGTTGAAAGGAACCAGGCTGATAAAGTCAAAAACGCAATTTTCAGCACAACACATTTAATTGAAGTTGGACTTGGTGATTATTTGAAAAAACTTTTTGGATCGTCAAAACCGGAATGCTTGCAGGATGCTAATGATTTAACAATAAGTATCGGTTTAATTGAAATATTTCCAGCTATAGCATTGCTTGCAATAGGAATGTCCATAAGTTTTATAACTCTTGTGGTGGAAATGTATATGAAACGTAGACATTCTCGTATAAATCATAATATAAAATTTACAAAATAAATTGCACTTTTAAGCACATCACCACCTGATAAATAAGATGCACTTAAGTATGGTCCAGTAATCTAAAATTTAAAATGGACGAATTTTTCCACCTTACTGGATAATTTTATGTTCAAACTATATACTCGTAACTTGTTAATTATGTTCTTCTTAAAGTGCATTATCCACTTTGGACATTGGCGATCACCATGGCCCTAAAGCCAAGATGACACGCACCAGGGGAATTTAATTAAATTAGTAACTTATAATTTATTGTAAATTACAAAAAGCATTTTCGTGTCTGAATTAATATTCCGAGTTTGCGACCTTGAGCGACCGCCGCCATATTAGAAAAATGTCTGCGAAAACCAGTTTTTAAGAATATCTTCTCTTCAGAGCCACCTACGTAAAAAATTGTTATTATAAAAATTATAGAACAGGAAACTTCCTGCAACTTTTATAGGAAATATTTTTCAAGGAAATGAATAGTTCACAAGTTACAGCGGAATGACGCTTATCATATTTCTACAATTTGCAAAATTGATACATACATTTTTTCTCGAAATTTTTCAGTAAACACTAATTACTTAATACGTATATACCTACTACTGTTTCTACTCATTTCTGCACCACTATGAACTAGAGTGAGAGGCGCGTTATATTTCATGTGGTATCTCCAGTAGATCTAATCCACAATAAGTTATTCACTGATGTCTTTTCTTCCGTTTCGATGCCCTAGAACTAGATGGTCCAGGCTCACTTATATCTTCTAGCAACTTTCTTTCCTCCTCCAAGTTTTCATCTTCGTTGTTTTCTTCAATCTCGTGTGCCAATATTTTGCAACGTTCAGGTCTTCATTTTCTTCGTGGTCGTCTTCTTCTCAAGAGCCCACAATAATCTCTGCAGTGTTTTCACACGCGTCTCCATGGCAGCATGTGCAGATAACAAAACACTTCAAGTTTATCTAATAAATTCTCATCATCGAGATAAATGAACGACGAAAATGTTTAATTTTAATTTTTTAAGTAAAATCTAGAACAACTAGGCTGTTGAGCATATGGCAATGACATTATTAATGGTCACGGATTAAACAGAGATTCAAAATTAATTCTCGATCACAATAAAAGCATTTACAGTCAATCTGAGAATTAATACAAACACAAATCAATTAAATATAAAAATTATTGGCAATGGAAAATTTGGATGTAAAAATAAAAAATTTTTTAGAACTTGTATCAATTTTTATTAAAATTAAAATAAAAAATTCTAATTTCTACACTTTCTTAGATTTAATAATACACACATCTATTGTATTCTTATTATCTATTTAATCAAAAATATTGTAAAAATTCATTAATAATGTACATTAGCTTTTATTACACAAATTATTAATGAAAATAAATACAAATTGAGAAAGATAAAATAAATTTTTGTTATACAAAATATTATTAAATCGGTTAGCGAAAAATTTCGAATAAATAACATGGGAGTCAGAAATTTTATAATGCACTTATCGGTCGCCAAGGACTTTGGCCACCACATCCTACTACAATTTTAACCCTCAACACTATAAACTTTAAAATGGTAATATTTAGCTCTTGCAAATCATGAAGTTTTTGCCAAGTAAGAAATTAAATATTTATAATCTATTTAAATAATCGAATGTTTTCATAATTACGAAAAATTTAAAATCAATATCGTACAAATATAAGAGATGTATTTACATTAAATTAAGCATTATTATAAATAACTATATCAACATATAAATTTGTGTAGTGCATTTACTTGGAAAAGTAAGCACATAAGCATACATACATACACACCTTATACGCTTATTATAACAGTTAATTCATTTGCATGCATCATTTTTAATTTAACAATTTATACTAAAACTTAAATTTATTAACTAATCAGTAACACACCCATAACTTCATATCATTTATTTAATTTAATTGAATTGACAAATTATAACAATCATCGGGGGTATAAATAAATAAAGATAATCATTTATCTGTTATAATAAGAGTACAACAGTTGCTGAAGATTAACGGCGGGAATGTACAAGTTTACCGCTCCTCTAGTATCACAGTCTCTTGGGGACAGAGCTTTAATTCTTGTAAAGTTTTACTGTTATCTAAAGATGTGAGCTAAAATATAAAAGTCGTTAAGCAATGTTATTACTTTAAAATAAAATTAATAAATTCAATTACTTACATCTCTCCTTGGCCAACTAGACAGGACCTTATACTCCGTTGATGGATAACCCTCCACAATCAAATAATCTAATAAAACCTAAAAGAATTACATACAACAGATGGAGTAATCAGAAACACAAAAATAAAATTTATTCTTAATTTTCCACTTACCTTCAGTGGCATGTTGGCTTCAAAACGCCTCTCCAAATTATTTCCTTTTGGCAAACGAAACCGTACCCTAATAATGTTATCACCTTGATCTAAATTGGGTTCAGGTGGCAATGAAGCCAAGACTGCTGTTCGAATAGCTTCTTTTTTAGCAGCTTCTTCCTCTTTTTCTGATTGGACACGCTGCCTCTCTTCATTTATTGCTTGTTCTTGCATTTTCCTAGCTTCTTCTTTTGCTCTGCAGATAAACATATTCATATATTCATTATTTAAAAATTATTATTCAATTAACCTGTCCGTTTCTAAACTTTCCCTAAATGCTTGGTCTTGTTCCCATTTCACCAATTCTCTTGCGGCTCGTTCGTCTTCTTCTCTAATTTCCACACGTTGGTGTTCCATGAAAACTTCTACTGCCTCAACTAAATTTGTTAATAAATCATTTACTCCAACATTACCTAAAAAAAAATTTGAATTGGTGATTTCTTCTTTAAAAAATATATCTTTTCTTACCGTGAATAACACTAAACACATCGGTCGATGATCGAAGTCTCATTATGATAATAATTGAAGGTAATTTATCAACGGGTATAGTTCGCAGATTAGCCGCAGCAGACATACCAAGACAACGACTAACAGAATTTTGTAAACTCGTTCGATTACTTTCAAATGTTAAGTCCCAACCCCATAAAATAAAATTCGTTTCAAGTGTTTGTTTTACACTTTCGCAACCCAACAATTGCGTGCAAAAAACATTTGAGAGAACACTAGCATCGTGATGCAAATATACAGCCAATATTTTGCGCTAAAATAAATTTTTAATTTTATTTACAAAATGAACAAAATAGTTCTACTTACATCTCGAGCAGATTTTCGACAAGCCTCTTTAAGTGCATCATCTAAAGTACCTTGATAAAATGGCGCGTGACTGGTGCCATAACGAGCGTTAAATTGTTCAGAAAAACTAATAGTTCCCACAATTTCGTCTTCAACGTGTTCGGGAACTACAAAAAATTGTTTAAAAAAATTATTTAGTAAGTACATTTTAAAATTGCAATAGGTACTTACTGAGTGGCTCAATGCGTTTACTACTTAAATTATCAACAAACATGTCGTCATCGTCTTCTACAGTAAATGTTTCGGTTGCATCTTCAAATTCATCGTCATCACTATCGACAAATTCTATTGTATTATTTTGTTTTCTTTCATTGTTGTGATTTGCCATGCTATTACGTTTTAATGTTAATTCATGTTCCGGATAACTAAAATAAACATTAATTTCATAAGTATCAAAATGGTACCATAGTGAAACCTACCTAATCCCCGACAATGCTAAAATGGTTTGATCGTCAATATTTGGAGGCCATCCGCACCATAATTGGTGCCGAACATTAATATCAGTTAAAGCAAACACATCGCTTTTTACTTCTAATATAGTTTTTGAACCATTATACTTTAGGTTATAATGTTTTCCGGTATTTTCGTCGGTTATTTTTAGGGAATAAGTGCCTCTTAATCTTTCTGTTACTTCCAATCTAAAATTTTCAATTTGCAGTTAAAACTTCTCACAACCAAACCCGGTTAATCAGACTTATATAATATTATATTGACAAAAAAAGCAGACCCTTCCTAATGTCTGTTAAACTAATACTGGGGTTCTATATTCATATAAACAAAAAACCATACAGCTTCAGAAAGAACTGTGCAACCAATAGTAGTTGTGATATTTGTGTGGAAAACATTGCAGGTTGTAGTTAACCTTGTATTTATAAAAAACAGAACGCTCCACAAAATAGAATTCGAGTGGAATGCAAGAGTAAATCGCATCATATTGGATAATACCTTGTGATCAAAAAGTATCCGGAATTTGTCAATACAACGAAAACTGTTCAATTATTCATAGATATTTATTTTATTCCGGTAAAAGTAATCTTCATTGCAAACAATACACATATTTCAATGCTTCTTCCAATCTTTAAAACACCTTTCATAGGCGATTTTGGAATCGCCTTCGGCTCCTTCTGCAAATATTCCTTTATCGCCTCAATTGTCTCAAAACGCTTTCCGCGAAGTGGTAACTTGAATTATGGGAATATGAAAAAGTCACACAGAGCTATGTACAGTGAATACGGAGCTTTCGGAATGGTATTAACGTTGTTTTTGGTAAAATAGTTGCGTAAAAGATGAGATGTGTGCTTCAACTCGTCTCATGCCCAAAACATTGTGCACAACGCTCTGCACCGATCCGAGACAGTCACTAAGATCGGCTGTTATCTCTCTGATGCTCACATGTCGATCTTTGAGCACAATATTCTTAATTTTTTCAATATATTTGTTGGTCACAGAGGTGGATGGATGACCGGAACGAAGCAAATCATCAACTGAAGCACGGGCCGCTTTAAACTCTGTACCACTCATAGGCTTGTGTTTTCAACATTGTCGATTCTCCGTATGCTACGGCGTTAACATTTTCAACTTTTCCGTACATGATATTCTCTTCAAAAACATAAAAAATTTCAAGCTGATGTTTTGCTCAACTAAATTCGACATAGCGAAATTCGTAGAGTACACCAAACAATGACCTCTTTACAAAGTTATTACCCACAAACTATTTGACCGATTGAGTTCAAAAGTGACATGTAAACAACAGACAGATGTACCATCCCAGAAAAAACAAATATTTTGAAAATATCTGAAATGCGATTCGTTTAAATGAGAAATTCTGGGTACTTTTTGATCACAAGGTATGTGTGTGACATGTTGTATTTTAAATAGACTATGAAATTAAACTTGTAGCTGCTTCTATGTTATTGTTCACCTTGTTAAACATCACTTATGTTTATATATTTTTATATTATAAATGTTGTCCCTACTTTTCAAATTTTGTAATTTTAGATTCATAATAGAGTAGATTTCTTTACGTTTTTACGTTTTACTTGTTTCAATTTATCCTAGCATCTAGGACAATCAGCTTTTCGTTTTTTTTTAGTTACCTGTACGATTACGAACTACTTTAATAAAAGAACTTACTACAAGCTGCAACCGTATCATGGGGAATATACCTTTATACTAAAAAATTAAGAATTAGTCTATAAATAAAAATGCTGTTGCCATCAAAAAAAGCTTAGAAGAGAAAGATTTTTAAAAAGAATGGCTAGCAAAGGAAACAAGGCATTTTCTGCCACATATGAATATATGTTAGCCAAGTTGGGTTAAGTATTTCAAGAACGAATAGAAATATTTGACGCAATATACAAGTAGAATTTTAAAGACCTATTTTTTAAATAATTTAAATGTGTATCGATTCAATCAAGAGCAAGACCTCCCTCCTAGACATAGAAACATGTACACTGCTGCTCACGAAAGTATGGACACTTACTGGTTCCCAATTTTATTAATGACAACTTAAAAATTACAAAAACAAATTAAACTGTAAAAGATATTATTATATTAATTAAACAATCGGGTCTATTATGTATCACAACCTTTAAAAGTAACGGTTAACCTTTATGTTAAAATAAAGTTTCAAACAAAATTGGTATTATGTATCAACCTTTAAAATAACTATAGAAAATCAATGTTATTTTGTAACGCACTTGTTATATTTTGAAGTAGGAAACCTTTATTATAAAGATCATGTTAAAATAACGGTTTGTGAAAACGATGCGTAATACCAATTTGCCTAAAACCTGTATGTTATATCATAAAGATTACCTTTATAATAATGTTCGTGATACATAATAGACCTGAATACTATATACAACTATTTTATTAAAAAAAACTGATAAAAATTAAAACAGCATACAAAAAATATTTATCTATTTTACATCGAAAAATCCCTCTTTTGTTTCAATTACAGCACATGTAATTTGGGGCATTTTTTCTACCAATTTTAAAATTTTTTGACACAATTTTATTTCTTAACATAAATTTTCCCATTCTCTTTTTAATAATTTTTTGGCCTAGTTCATCTCAAAGCAGTTCTATGGGATTCAAATCTGGACTTTGAGGTGGCCATGTCATTACCTTCAGTATTCCATTGCTTTCAACTTATGTCAGATAGTCTTTACAGAACTTAGCTGTGTATTTAGAATCATTATTATCATTACGAAACGGGTAGTGGTTTGCACTGAAGCTCTAGGCTTATTGTACCCCGTTTTCCCATTGAGTTGTTAAGGGAAGTTATAAGTATTTCGATCCACAGCTTGATGTTCACCAGAGGGCTGAGCTAAGAAATTCTGCCAAGTCCGGGGTTTGAACCCAGAATCTCCGCTCATAACTTCAACTAGCGATCACATCAAGCCACCGCTGTGGTTTATATTTAGAATCATTGTAGTGCATAAACATAAAATTGTTGCCATTCTTCTCCAAGATTTTCTTATAATCTTCCTTTCATATTATACCATAAATTTTCACTAAATAATAAGTCAGCTGTAGTCAGCAATAAAGTCAGCTGAAGAAAAGCATCGCCAAAGAATAACAAAATCAGATCTGTTTTATAGTGGGCACAATACATTGAGAGATAATTTTTCGGATTTTAAACGACTCAGAAATACTTTACATTTTTGACCTTATACCTCGAATTTGGAGTTGTCGCTATATAACACATATATGCCCATTGCTGCATCGACCAATCTTTATGTAATTTGGTCCACTGTAAAGTATCTGTTTATTTCCACGACGTAGTAAGGGTTTTCATATAGCAACGTGACCGTGTAAAGCAGATTCTTGTAAGCGGCGTTTTAGTTTACTTACAGAAATCGGATTCACTCGATTCCAATTGATATCAAAAGCTATTTCAGCTGCAGTTATTTAGTCTTCTGTTCCATTTACTAATTAACTTAATTTGTTGATCCTCTGTTTTAGATTAAATTACAAAATGTGTTTGCATTGAACTCTTAAAATATAAATGACCAATTTCCTTTCTCAACGCACCCCTACAAACTGGATTGGGTTAGATTTTATAAGATTTGTTGTCTTAATAACATGTAGTATCATTTTAAAGGCTGCTTTAGTAAATAGGGATGACATTTTTATAGAGTGTTTATTACCATAAACACTTTCATTTACGACTAACTTTAAAATTTAAAAAATTATTATGCCACTGCATTATATATGTATTAAAAACATGTATTTAACCATTTTTGTTATTTATAAATTAATTGTGCTAAAATTTTAAGTTTAATTAACCATTGTAGTAATTATTTACAAGTGTCCATAATTCCATGAGCGGCAGTGTATATATAAAAATGAAAATGTCTTTGTCAAGTATTACATTCCATTAATACAATTCTAATTTTACATAAAGAGAATCTGAACAAAGATATCAATCAAAGCCAAGTTTTGAAAAAGCTGTCAATTTCCCAATTTAGTTACCTAATGTTATTTCTCAGAAGTTACTATTAGATAAATTAGGAAAAATTATTACAGTAATTTTTAACTTACTCATCTTCGGCGGAAAATCCGCCATTGTTGCTTCTAACTTGTAAAACTATTGAATTTTCAATTGGTAACATAAGTTTCGAAAAAGGTGTGTTTTCGTATTGTGATAATCGAGCCCAACCAGATAACAATTGACGGCACGGTGCTATTTTTAACTTATTGTAGAGATTCATTTTTAAATCAGCTAAAGACAAATAAATCAATTGGCTATTAAAGCAAACAAATCACTAAGTAACTTACAAACTGTCCCCGTGTCAGGTAATTCTACTACTATTATTCGCTCACAATATTCAACATTAAAACGTATCGACCTAGCCGAATTGGTGGAATTAATAACAGTAGATGATGTCGAGGGCTGATCTATGTGATTTTGTATTATCGGCCGTAAAATATTATTTCCTATAGAAACCATGTCTGTAACAGTTTCTATGGGCGATTCTGGCATTGTAGTATCTTGATCTACTATCATAACATCCGGAGAGTTATCAGTAGTAAACGATTGAGTAGCAGCAGGTAATACACGATTAACCGCACTCTGAAAGAAACACAAAGACAATGAAATGATTCTACATTTTAAATTAAGCAATTTAAGAAAAACTTACCACTAAATCCCAATCAGTTTCATCTAAATGATATATAGCTTCAGCTACATCATCGATTCCAGTACATGCCTGTAAAATTAAATCCAAATTTTTATTTTAAATAAAATGACTGTCATGAATATAACCTAGAGTAGGAACAAAATACGACTAATTTTTTAAAAGTCAAAATTTGGTTACCTGAAAATCAGCTAAAATTTCTTCTCTATTTTGATCCATAACTCGTAATCCAAAATCCAGAATAATTCAAATAAAACAAACAAATCACTCACTTCACCTCAAGGATTGAAGTATGAAATTATTGCAATGACAAAAACAACAGAATTACAAATGTTTCGAATACACATGCGCCGTGTTACCAACGTTGAAACAAATTGATTTGTCTCTTTATTCTTTTTGTTCGGATTTTCGAAAAATATTGATTTTTGACTCGTATTTTTATTATTGACCTTTGGAATTTGGAATTTATTGTATTTTGTATTACTGACTTTTAAAAATAAATTTAATTAAATTTCAAAATTCACAATTTTTAGTTCAAGGAAAATTAAACCATGTCTAAATGGAAATGCGGGTACCTAGTTACCACTTCCTTTGGAGATGAGGTGATAGAGAAGAAAATAAAATTTTGTTTCACCGCATTATTTGTCCAATTTATTTATTTTAATTCATTATGACTATGTGAACTCGGCTTAATCTGAAATTATTTGTTTAAGTTTAAATCAAAAGATGTCGTCATATATGACGTATAGAAGTTAGGTTAATTTGTTCAAATAAAAATTATTTAAATGTTATTTGGTTTAATTAAATTACAAATTTCACCTGAAAATTTATTAAATACTGTAAGTTGAACATACAAATTGTACAAACTAATTAATGTTTACAATGGTATGTTATTTTCTAGTTAATAGGTGCTCTAGTTTTGGTTTCATGGTATCATGTTGTAATTTTGGAGAAACATTTTGAGTCCCCTAATTGTTTCTAAGATGCCTTTCACTGCAGATTCGATAGCTGCTCAGCAGGTACAAGAATGCCTAAAATCTCTCTACGGTCTGGTTCATGAAATCGAAAAGAAACGATTTCAAAGTGAACATGGAATTAATGCAATCAATAAATACCATAACAACCAGGAAGGACAGCATTTTCAGGTAATTTCAAATTTAAGGTGTAATTATTTCATTTTAATAAGTAAATAAAGCAGAAAAATTTCAAAGTCAATGCATTCTGAGTTATTTAAAACAATGTTTACTAATTAGAATTATGATCGGTTATAATAGCACTGCAAGAATGATGGTTCGAGTAATCCTAATCATAAACGACCATTCTTTCAGTGCTATTTTGAAAATCATGTATAATAGATAATTACAATAATGCACTAACGAATTATTAATTACATTCACAAAATAAATGTGAACAAATTCCAAAGACATAACAAAATCTTGGTTTTGGTGATGACCTGAAATCTAAAATAGATACATCTTGATCTCCAAATAAGATTTTATATAACCAAATCATCGAGCTGGCATTGTTTGCAAATGAATCGGTTTCTTTTGCTTTTGAATGCTTTGACAATTGTTTTGCTGGTGTAATTATTATTGAACTGATCGGAAAGTCAGCCCCAAACTTCATATTACGTCTTTCTTGATAACGCTGGTTTGGATTGTATTCATGAATTTTATTGAACTTGGTTTTAGTCATATTAAAGCACTCAATTTGTGCAATATTCTACAATAAAATACTGTGCATTAAACACTTTAAATTTTAATACTTACAAGTAAATTGAAACATGTAACCAAAATGATGTAGAATAATAAACTTGGAATACTCTTTGTCATGATTTAGTTGAGAATGTTTCGATATTCAACTTAATTAATTTTAATTGTACTCATTACGACCAATTTTTAATTTAATTTGTCGTAATAATGTTATTAGCCAAGCTTTGCTGCCATTTTTTTATTGTGATTTAAAACATTAAATTTTTAATTAATATCTAATCAAAAAATATTTACTATAATAATTATACAATAAAAATGCAATTATTGCATTTATTTTAATAGTAAAAATGTCGAAAGCCATCAGCAAAGCTATTTCAAATTCACATCTGAGCAATTGGAGCAATCTAAACCTTTACAAAATCAGGACATGTTTTAAATACTGACAACTCTATTTTTGATTGATAATTTTTATTAAACATTACAGCAGTTAGAATTGAAAAATTTATATAAAGCATCTGTAGCACATGCAGAACAAGAGGAAGAGCTATTGAGAAAAGCGTTACAAAAGATCACCGAAATAAGAAATATTAAAAATGAAAGAATAATTCAGGCTCGTCATGCTGGTAATAAGGAAACAATTCGTCGGGGTGCCTGGATGAAGATGCTTTTAAGTTCGGCTCAAACCTTGCCACTTTTTGTTGGCAAAATTGGGGAAAAGCCTCCACCATTGTGTGGTGCTATACCAGCAGAACCAAGTTATTATTCTAAAGTTGGAGATATGGTAGCTGCTTTAGTGAAAGCAACAGAAGGTGATGGAGATAATTGGATTTTAGCCGAAGTTGTAAGCTTCAATCATGCCACCAATAAGTATGAAGTGGACGACATTTTGGAAGAACAAAACCAAAAGGAGCGACATGTGTTGAGTAAAAAATATGTTGTTCCTTTGCCGCTTATGAGAGCCAATCCCGAGACGGACTCTAGTGCTTTATTTCCTCAGGGTACCGTAGGTAAGTTAAACTTCTTGTTTATAAACAGAAAATTGGTAACAATTATGGAATTTCAGTGATGGCATTGTATCCTCAAACTACGTGCTTTTATGAAGCTCTAGTTAACAAATTGCCTCAAACTCATACTGATGAATATCAAGTTTTGTTTGAGGATACCAGTTATGCTAATGGTTACAGTCCACCTTTGTACGTTGCCCAAAGATACGTGATTGCGATTAAACAAAAAACAAAGCAAGCCTGACATTGTGTTTCTGATGTTATATCAGATTCAGACCCTTCCACAACTTTGGAATAGAAATCACGAAACTCAAATTAATTTCACTCGATGAAGAATTTACGAAAATAAATTACAATTTGATAATATCAATTTTGATTTTTGGGTAATTTAAATAAGCTTATTACCAACCTAAAAGAGAATCCAAGAATGGTACAATTTTTTATGTACATACTACCTATATTACTATTGCACCTTTGCCATATTATGTTTGCTCACATTATAAAATATTTATAATTGCTCGTCATTTATAATGTAATACTTAAAAATAAATTTTGTTTATATTAAAATTTACTTTGTTAAATGAATTTAGATTCTAATTGATAATAATTATTATCATCAAAATAGTGTATGGCCTTGTTGGATATAATATAGCACCATATATTTTGAATCTAGGATAACGCCACAGATAAAATTATAAAACATTTCTAATCTATCACAGAGTGTAAAGCTGCAGAACAAAATAAGTGCATTAAAGGTGAGGTTTTGCAATTTTCGACTAGAATAATTATATTCATCTTAAAACCAACTTCACAGGCTAACTTCTTTTGAGATCATATTTATATAAAACACATTAAGGGTACAGTTCGAGCCAGTAACTAAGAGATATTTCACATAACTCGGGACTCAGAGTTAAATACTTAATATTATATATCAGCTGTGGTGAATTTTAAATTTATACTAAATTAATGACTATATGTGATTTATCGCAAACGTTTTCACCACACTACGGCATCATCAGCCGATGAACTAAGATATGGTTATTATTGAGTTACTACCTGACTACATATCCGTCGATTACCAATAAGAACTGTCGTGTTGTCAAGTTGAAAGTGGGTAACGTAAATAAGTTTCTAAAATTTAACTCGATATAAATTTAAAATAAAGTGTCAAACCTCTCTCTATGTGTAATAAACATAACAGAAAATAAGCATTTATCACCTGAATTATTGTCATTGATCAGTCATGGGGCTTAGTATAATATTTCAAAAATATCTTTGGCTGAATTTTAAGAACGGTTAGTTACGGAAAAGGTCGCACTACGGTTGATTTGATCAAATTATGTATGCCTTATTACAAATGTAGAAGGTGATGTTGTTTAGGGAAGAGGGAACAAATAATGTAAGTAGTAGTTTGAAGTTTATAACAAAATTTAAACAGAACATTAAAATAATAGAATTTTTATTCTCGAGTGAAGTATACATACGTAAAAAATTATTATTTCAAAAACAATGTTACAATATTAATGTAACATTTTTGACAACATACGACTAAGAATATTTGAAGAAGAAAATATATTATAGATTTATTTAATCTAGTCCCTGTACTTGGGTACCCAGAAGAATAGGATCTGTTGATACAGTGGCCACTTACAGGGTATACAAACGTATGTATGGGTGGGAGTGGAATTAGAAATGCGGCCAAAGTTAATGGTCGATTCGACCAATCACAGAAGCAAGGCGCTATAACATCAATGCCATAAATAAGTAAACATGAAACTAAATTGCATTAGAGGCACAGGATATGTCTACAGAATTACAGGAAAATTTCAGTAATGCTGAGCGAAATTTCTTCTACGAGATCCTTAATGGTTCGTGGATGTCCTGGGATTCTTAAGATTATGACGACCAGAAAAGTATGGCATTTGCAAACAGTCTTCGACAATTTTTCACCATTTTCCAAAGTGAATTTTAACAATTTCTAAGCATTGTTTATTTGTGTACCATTCCATAATTTAACCTCAAACGTTTACTGATGAGAGCAAATAAAATTTCTACACCTTTACTAGTATGTCCACGTCAGTGTATATTCTTTTTAAAAGCCTGAGTAGTTGTAAAAATAAAAAAATCAATAATTTTTGAATGATTTCTTTAAATCTCATACACTATAGTGTATGAAACAAAGGTGATATATTAGGAATTATTAATGGGGTGGTATTTCGTTGCCTTCCCCATAGCCCACAGACCAATATTACGGCAGAGTATTCGATGCGACCGGGCTTTTTATGCCATACTGCTGGTGTTTCTCATTACCAATGCGAGGTATACTGCCCTGCTTAACGAAAGTGCCGTATGTACAAAACAGCCATATTGAGATATTTGACTTCTTAGATTTAACTTTGGCCAAGAAACCGTAGGGCCAATGGCGCAGTGAAACACGTATTTCTTAAGTAACTTTAATATTTTGAATTTTCTACAATGGTCAAATTTCATACATAACAATGTTTTCTGCTAGAAAATCCATTATATTGGTATACTGCAGAAATTGTATTGCAATTACGAAGATAAAATGTCGTATGTGCACGCACATACTGACAAGTGCTAACGAAGAGTGCAGTATAAACAAAGCATATGCTGCACTTTGCTTAGTATACTGCAGATACTGCGTTTTTATTTAGTACTAGCTGGATACCCGGCTTCGCCCGGGGTCTCTTTAAAAATAAAATACTTTGCATTAGTCTACGTACTCGAACGTTTTCAAATCTTGCTTTCCGTTACTCGTTTGTTTCATACGAACGGACTTCAGCAATGCGTACACACAACAAAACAGTAATTTTGGTTTTTCTTTTGTCTATCTATATATAGTTATGGATACCCGGCTTCACTCGGGGTGTTATTAAAAATAAAACGCTTTGTTTATGCCTGAAGTATTTTGATGTAGGCTCTTGGACTTCGTGCAGCAACATTCTGAAAAAGAATTAAAACGGGTAGAATGGATGATAAAATTTATATATTTATTTAAACCAAAGTAACAATATTTAGGTACACTCTGTAGATATATTTATCATAGCTGACCCAACGGACGTTGTCTATTATTATTTTATCGTAATGCTAAAGGATACACAATATTTTTGGTAGTTCCATTCGGTGAATAAATGTACAAATTTTTTGGTGTGCCAACTCGGGAGCAAGCAACATACAATTGGCCGTGTGAAAAACACGAATTCTCCAAATTCAATCCCGCAATAGTTAATGATTGCCCTTGTGCTTTGTTGATTGTAATCGCGAAGGCAAGACGCAAGGGGAATTGAAGCCGCTTGAACTGGAATGGTAAATCGTTGGTAATCATCGGTATGCGGGGAATCAACACATCTTCCCCTTTGAATTTGCCACTGATGATTGTTGCCTCGATCAAATTTGGTGTCAATTTTTTTATGGCCAGTCTGGTTCCGTTGCACAGTTTTGGCGCGTTCAAGTTTCTAATGAGTATAACCGGTGACCCAACTTTCAATCTCAATGTGTGTGGTGGCATTCCAGGTAGCTCTAGTGAATTTAGAAATTCGGTAGGACAATTGACTGCTTGTTCTTGCTCCATCAGTGTATCTATTGATTTGTATTTGACTGATTGTCCGGGCAATTTCAATTGAATTTGTTCATTCAGCTTGTTCACATCGTCATTTTTGGGGGCTAAAATTGCACGTTCGCACAGCCAATCAGGATTTTTGTAGTTGCTCGTTAAATCTTGGAAAACCTTGTTTACAACAGCTTGAATGTTCTGCTGCATTTGACAAAAATTGGGCGGAAACGAAATCTCATTTGTAGTGCGATCAATTGGAATTTTGCCATTTCCGATATCCAAAAGTTGTTTTGAAAACGTTTGGGCAGTCGCATCTTGTAGTAAATGCACACGCATGTTTGTCGAGAGCGTAATTTTTTCAACTCGGTTCCATAAATACGATGCTTTTAAGCAAGCGTTCAGTTCATCAGCAGGCGTTGATCGAGGTATAACGGGCAAAGTTTGGCGAAAATCACCCGCAAGAAGTATCAGAGCGCCTCCCATAGCTTGGTTTTTTCCTCGGAAATCGCGCAGAGTCCGGTCCAGCGCTTCGAGCGATTTTTTATGGGCCATAGTGCATTCGTCCCAAATGATAATTTTGCACGTTTTAAGGATTGTGGCCATACCAGAATTTTTGCTGATGTTACATGTTGGTGTTTCGGTCTGGTTGAAATTCAACGGAAGCTTGAGTGCTGAATGTGCTGTACGTCCACCGTGGAGTAGCGTTGATGCAATTCCCGATGATGCCACTGCGAGTGCGATTCCATTCTGCATTCGAACCGACGCCAATATCAAATTGATAAGAAATGTTTTGCCTGTACCTCCCGGAGCATCAAGAAAATAATTCCGCCATTTGCGTCGGTTAGACCTTGCATGATTTTGTCGTAGGCATTTTTTTGATCAGAAACTAAAAGTCTTGTTTGCGTTTCCACAAAATGTTGTTGCTGGGCTACGTCGAAGTGCTGTTCTCGCACCAGGTCTCTGTCTTGCACATCATTTCTGTCTCGTATGAATACATACATCCATTTTTATATAATATATAGATTTGGAGTTGCATTTTATATGTCGTCCGGATGCTCCTGATTTGGATCAATAAATTTTGAAAAATACAAATACAGGGTTTGCTACAATTTCGGTTTTTGAAATTTTGCTATTGTCGAGCAACCTGCGGACGCGACGGTACTGTTTGTGTTAGAATCTCGTTAATCTATTCATGGGCGTCAGGTAATCCCACATATTTTATTAAAGTTTGTTGAAAGCCGTTCTAAAGTAGCCTATCTTCTTCGCAGCATCGTAATTAGCTTATACACCAAATTTCATAAAGATTGGTCAAGCGGTCTAGGAGTCTATAAGGAACATACATACATACCTACATACATACATCCATTTTTATATATATAGATTTATACCAAATTTTGTATATACGGCAAACACAATCTACGAATAATTCCACTAGTTGTGGGAAATACGTCGTTTTTGTTTGGTAAAGAGGTAGCAGACTGCTCGCAGTGTAAAAATTTACCAATAACTCATTTTGACCATTTTTGCACATACGGCACTCTCACTAAGCAGGGCAGTATACTAGTATAATTGATTATCACATAAATAAAATTCCTTTAATATTTTTTGTTCATATTATGTTCCCTAGAATACACTACTACTACTTTGATTTCTGTGATGGAAAAAACCAGCATCTGCCCCCGGCATATAAAAGGTATTTATTATGTAAAGACTCTTATTATAAAAATTAACATGTTGGTGGATATTGCAAAGTAGCAACTGCCACTTTGTCCACGAACAAGTTAAAATAAAAAAGAGCCTGGACACTGAAAATAACAACTAAATAGTTGATATTTTAGTTGAAAATTGCAAATATATTTTTACATCATTTATTATTTTACTTATACACCACAACTTATTTTTGACATTTTTTAATATTTCATTTTTTAAAAATAATTATCAATGGAGTTAATGGAACCCCTGAAAAGCACAGGATGATGGTACCTGTAAATCTTACACATGATTAAAAAAATCTAAAGTGAGTAAATTTAAAATAATAAATTTCTGAAATACCGAACTAGAAATAAATTAAGGTTTTCTTTTTCTTATTAAAATAATAATCGTCAATTGCAATTGAAGTGTTTTTTAAACATCTATGACGCAATTGCAACAAATATTTTTGAAACTGTTATTTTATAATAATATATATAAACACTTGATAAAAAAATAATACACATTTCAAGGTAATGCATCAGATGAAAAATTGAAAACATTCACGCATAAGCACACGCACACACTTTTATATAGAGCGTTTCAAAAGTTTATAACAATAAATCGGAAGATTTGTTTAAATTGGCAACAATGAAACACCCTGTATAAGTCTATTTTCTTAATTATGTTTAACAGATGTACTTTATTTTTTAATTAAAATTTTTTTCCAGGCGTAGCCATTCTTTTTTTGTTTCTTGTTCATTTTTTTTTTTCATTTAAAAAAACCAATAATTTGTAAATAACAGGTGTGTTATGAAATGAATGTGTCAGTGAAAGGCATAAAAACCTGCACTGGTAAATCCCGATTAATAAGGTGCAAAATATCCTCCACGTCTGTAGCTCCTACACATACAAAAAAATTAGTATAAAATTATATGCACAAATATAAAAAGTTAAGTGACTAAATTATAAAATAAATAAAATAACAACCTTGGCCTTCGGGTTGGTCTGAATCCAGCATAAAATCCACCACCACCTCCCCTTTGAATACCTCCACCTCGGCTGATGCCACCACGAAATCGAACACCTCTGGGAGGCCTGTTGGTTATACACATTCCTGGTCGATTGGTTCGTTTCGGCATGACCTACAAAAAATATTTGTGAAAAGCTAAAGAAAATCAAATAAACTTATCTACCTTAATTTGACGTCCCCTGAAAATTGAATCATCTAATGCCATAGCCGTCTGAACCGAGTCTTTTTCTCCAAATTCTATATAAGCAAATCCCTTCGGATGACCATCGTACTTGTTGCAAAGTATTGTAACGCGATTTATAGAACCGCATCCATGAAAATGTGACTCCAATTCATCGGCTGTTGCTCCATAATCGACATTACCGACATAAACACTACGATTATCAACCTCCATCTTTTCTTCAATTGACATATTTAAAGGACTTGCTAAACGTACAAAATAATTTAAAAAAAAGTTTGTCTATAACAATAAACGACACTACTTACTCATTCCTGGTGGACTACTCATTTGTTTATCAAATTCATTTTGTAACTGTTTTAATTTTTCTGCTTCTTCCTCCATTTCACGTACTCGTGCCCTAATTGCTTCAAATTCTGGATCGTCTCCTCCAGCACCGTCAACGTCTGTGTCATTCAATAATGCGTCATCGTTAATGCCATTTTCATCTAGCGAGTCTAAATGTTCTTCCGAACCCAAACCAAGATCCTCGTTTTCCGCCATAACCTTCAAATCTAAAACGAAAAAATAAATTTAAAAATCAATTACTAACTATAATCCAAATCTCAGATTAAACTAAAAATTATTGGAATACATTCCAAGTTCATGTTTAAACATTGTAACATAAGTTTAATCCAGCACCTCGATTACAATTTGGGTTGAAGAAATTAGTTGACCGGTGAAAATACCGTTCGCCAGTAATTTGAGTAAAGAATTTTAAATTGAATATTATAGTTATGGAATCATACCTTTGTGTTTAAATTGTGTCTTTTTAATTAAATCTTTCTAATTTTAACCTTTTATATAGTAACTGCCGGTATTATAATGCTTACAAAGAGGTACCAACATCAAATGTAGAAAAATACCGGGTTGTACAGAAATGCGATTTTTAGGTACGAATTTGAAATTTGATTTTTTACAATTTAATATTTCCTTCTATTTTTATATAAAAAAAATTATTTTGAGCTTCAGAGCATGAGTTCTTTTAAAGAAATTTTCTCATTAATTTTAGTCCGTTGTTGGTTGTTATCATATAAGTTATTAGTTCTCTTACTTTGTTTTTATTATTACTGGGTTAAGGTCATGATTTATCATATCTTCGAATAATTATCTGAGTAGATGGCGCAACGATACGTTCTGAATTTAATTGCGATTGACTATGATTCGATTTCATTGGCTACCGCATTGAAGTTATCTTGAAACAGAATGTTATTTACAATACTCACCATACAAATTATTTTTAATGCAGATTTTTAAGATCGTGAGTTTAGCTAAAACATGATAAATATTTGAAATTCTAATTAATTAGGTGCTTTTGATGTAAAAAGCTGATTAACCCGGAAACAGTCGCTAATTGGTTTAAAAGATTGACAATACGGGGCATTAGTGATGACGTCAGTAGGTCATAGTTCAGACTAAAACAAAGCGATATATCCTCATTTTTGACATTTGCTTATCATTTTCTGACGATATTTAAAGCTCTAGTTATAGCGAATTCCTTATATTATGTATTCATGTACTTTTCAATCGTTTTAATACAGAGTAGCCCCAAACTAACTTGAAATATCATCAGAAAATGTCAAAAAAGAAGGTTATAACGCCTTGTTTTAGATTGAATTCGTAGAATTTCCGTCACACTAATAGCCCGTATTTGAAAATCTGCGCACACTATATATGCATGCGACAACCGCAGTTATGAGCCGTTCATGTATTACATAAGACGTTTAGGGGGAAGTGGAGTAGCTGATATCTTATTTTCTCTTAATCGGGAGAGGGGGGGTCATGACAATTTCTTACATAAGATTTTATTCGTTATTATTAACCGTAATTACAGGTACCGAAAATTCCTTTGACCCGATTCGATCTGGTTTCTTATTGGGTAATAATTAATCTTACGTAAGACTAGTAAGGGGGGGGGGTAAAAATTTTCTTATTTTTTCTTATTAGGGGGTGGAGAGGGGTCTAAAAGTAGGAAAACACCTCTTACGTAATATATGAACGACCCCTTAGTAGTTAGAGTAAACGGTTGCCTCGTTACTCAGTTACGTTACGAGAATGCTACTCATTGGTAGCATTTTTAAATAATAATATTTGATTGAGGAAAATAAAAATAAAAGTGAGGAAAAAAATAAAATGGTCATAAGAAAAAGTAAATATCTCAATATATCTTTTATTATATAATACTACTTATAAAGCTCGAGAGGTCGCCTTTTACGTTACTTTTTACCCTGTATGGGGAAAAGGTTCAATGGTAAAAACGACTGCATGGTGTTGTCGCATGTGGTAAACGTTACGCAACAGTTGCCTCGTAACTCAGTTGCTACACGTAAGATCACATCAGCAGCAGCAGTCTCATGACGACATTTTTTCCCACTCCAAACTGAGTTACGAGGCAACTGTTTACTTGCGTCTTTTAGACTGTGCGACAACACCATGCAGTCGTTTTCGCCATATTGGGTGAAAAATAACGTAAAAGGCGACTTCTCGAGCTTAATAATAATCAGGTAACCAATCAAATTTAAGATTTGTTACTGGAATTTGAATTTCAAAATTTTAATTTCTGTTGTTTGATTGGTTATTTTGATTAATTTGTCGAATATATTCGTAATCCGATAGATATCTCGAGGTGAAGAAAAATAGGTAAATATTGTTAACTGATGTGTTAATTCATTATTTTGGTAAACTACTGAAACTACTAGCAGTAGATAGCGTTACTCTTAGTTTTCATAGAACTTTTAAGAAAGCGTTACGTTTAATTAGCCAATAGAAAACTTCTGTTAGCACTAACAGAGCAATAGAAATTTGAAATTATACTAAAAAATTTAAAAGTAAAAAATTAAATAAAAAAAATTTTACTTAGAATTTAAAAAAAGAGTGCACCAAATATTAAAAAATAATTAATGCACCTTTTTTCTAATTCTACATAAAAGGTATTTTTCAAATTAAAATTTTTTTAATTATGTTGTAATGTGCATCTCTGATTGGTTGATTTTAAATGAACAGTCCAATAAGAGATTTGCTATTATTATAATCCTTTCATAAATATTAAAAACATTTTGAAAATTAATATAAATCGCGAATTGACCAATGCGAGTTCGCTAGAATGTAATAATATAATAAAAACGTTCTAATCAGTTTAGTATAGAATTGTCAAACAATCAATTAATGTTTCCAGCTTAAGTCTATTTGACTTTTTATAGATGGACGCAACAGGGAGGGGAACCGATGAAACCCTTAAATTATTTGGTTGTAGTAAAAAATTTAATAAAAGTTCTGAACTTGAAAGTAACAATTTCTGATATTAAAGTTGTTAACTTAAAGAGGAAATTTAATTTAATAACTTCAAGTCCTGGACTTGAAAGTAACTATTTCTGATTTTAAAGTTGTTAACTTAAACTAACTTAATTTACATAAATAATCTAATTACTCAGTTTTATTTATTACTATATTACAAGACTTTTATTAGTCTTATTTAGGGCCGAAATATTCACCTCTCGTTAACCTTTTAATGCCCAGTTTCTTCATAGAGTTAACAGCGCGGTCAACTTGACACGCTATTCTGGAAATTAAATATTCTAAATATTTTATTTTTATAAAATAATTTATACACGAAATATCCAAAAGCAGCCTAAGAAATCTACAAGCCAAATCGATAGAAGTAGAGGACACTCATGGTAAACTTATTCTTTCAGCAATTTATTGTCCACTTAATGTCGCCATCAAAAAAGACCAGTTTGAAATATTTTTCAATTCACTGGGACAACGCTTTATAGCCGGTGGTGATTTTAATACAAAACATAGCTCTTGGGGATCGAGACTCGAAACGCCCCGTGGCAGACAACTGTACATCGCAATGCAAAATAAGAACCTACAGCAATTCTCAGCTGGAGAACCTATACATATTGGCCTACAAATTTAAATAAAACTAAAATCAGACGAAGAGATTAATGACGCCGTTGAACAGCTAAGTAAATCAATACAGCGAGCTGCATAGGACGCTACTCCTATATTCCAGCTGAGAAACACCAAGGGATTTTATCCTGAGTATATAAAATTAAAAATTGATAAAAAGAGAAAACTGAGGAAGCGCTGGTAACATGCTAGAGCCCCAGCATAATCGAGCAGTAAAAGAACTAAAACAACTACTCATTGAACACAAAAATCAAGGAATATAAACTATTTCAGAAAAAAAAAACCTACCTGTTAGAACAATTATTTTCATCTTCAAAAGCAGAAGAAGAACCCATTTAGCAAGTGTTTGCTACCCCATATCAAATGGATCCTTCCATTAAGAAATTTATCACAACTGAGATAAAAGATGTTATATCCAGGAACCTCAGCCCCAAGAAAGCTCCGGGATTTGACCTGATAACGGGTAAAATCCTAAAAGAACTATCGCAAAAAGGATGTAAGCTACTTACACACATCTTCAACTCAATAACAAGAACTGGTCATTTCCCATCGACTAGGAAGGTTGCGCAGATTATTATGATACAAAAACCTTGCAAGGATTCCTGAGAAATAAAATCATATTGGCCTATAAGTCTCCTGCCTATGATTTCCAAGGTGTTTGAGCAACTACTTATAACACGACTAAACCTATAATTGAAGAAAGAAATCTAATACCTGGATATCTGTTTGGATTCAAGAGTCAGCACGGAGCGGTTGCACAAGTCCATCTGCTAGTTAGAAAGAAAAAAAACGACCTCCAGAATATGGTAGATGTTGTTCTGCTGCATCCCTTGATATATCGAAGGCCTTCGATAAGGTGTGGTATTTACAAGCTCAAAACCAGCTCTCCACATTCATTTGTCAGGGTTCTGGAGTCGTACCTAACAGAAAGACATTTCCAAGTGAAATGCGGAGAAACGTGTACATCTATGTTGTCCATTATGTCTGGAGTTCCACAGGGCAGTGTACTTAGACCCTTGCTGTACCTACTGTACACAGCGGATCTATCAACAGGTATGAGCACAGGAACAGCTACCTACGCGGCCGATACTGTTATAATGGCCTCACATCAAGATCCCCACACGGCCTCTAGCTTTCTGCAGGCTCACCTTAATAGGATAGAGGATTGGTTGAAGGTTTGAAGAATTTAAGGTAACAATATGAAATCCGTACATAAACTTTCACTCTTCGAAGAGCAACATGCACTATCTTGTCTCTATGCAACATTCCACTCCCTCAAAAAGAGAAAGTAAAATATCTAGGAATACCTTACATCTCGATAGAGGATAGACGATTAAACTGGGAAACACATATGGAACAAACGACTTCAACTGGGTCTAAACTACCAGAAAATGTACTGGTTCTTGAGCCATAATTCCCACCTGTCGTTAGATAACAAACTTTTGAATTACAATCGATTCTCAAACCAGTGTGGACTTACGGAATTCAACTACGGGGGTCAGCTAGCATATCTAATGTTATGAAAGTACAAAGATTTCAGTCGAAAACACTGAGAAACATTTGCAACGCGCTCTGGTATGTCTCAAACTATGTTCTACATGGAGACCTTCAAGTAAACACCGTCAAAGAAGAGATTGCCAAACAAAGCACAAGATACCAGAGACGCTTAAGTGAACACCCAAACGTGCTGGCAAAAAACCTTTTGGTCCCACCCACAATGAAGAGACTAAAGCGATGATACCCGCTAGATCCCCCATACAGAACGTGAATTTTTGACAGGAGTAACTGACTAACTGGTATTTGATGCTGCTATGTTAGTGCCGGCAGAGAGCCTACCACTGGGTCGGACTCCAACTATGATATACTGTACTTGATATAGTATTTAAACTTAAAATGTAAAAGTTACAATAATTTAAAGCGAATAAATTTTATTGATGTTATTCACACCCATTTACTGTCGTGGTCTCAACGGTTCAAGTTGTACTTGTATAATTGCCAACATATTGTAAAGCGTTAAAACGTGTTATAAATATTAATACGACAAAACTAGGACTAGGTTATAGGCCAAGCAATAGGTATATTTGCCTGGAAAAAAATCCCGGAGTTTTGAAACTTTGTGGGCTGGTACAAGTTTATGACCTAAATAAAATGTTAAATTTGCGACCTCAGAAAGCCGCCGCTCGCGCCGCCATCTTGTAAAAATGGCGCCCATAATCAGTTTTTCAGCTATATCTTCTTTTTAGTACTCCCTAGGTAAAAAATAGTTATGATAAAAATTGAAGAGAGAAAAATTGTCTACAATTTTGATACATAACATTTTTCTGTGTGATTAATGGATTAAGAGTAACATTTATATAAGTCAAAGAAAGTTCTTTCAAATAGATAAAATACACTTGCTTGAGGATCGCCAATGCATGTATATCGCCTATTTAGTACTATTTACTTATTCGATATTAAACTGTATAGTAGCAGTATGCTGTACTATTAATTATTACCTACAGAAGGCGGCGTATTTCATCCCCCCCTTTCGGTTTGTCCACTAGGCGAAAGCAGCGCGAGATTGATCCAGATCAATTCAGTCGCTTGTGCGTGTCTTTACCACGAGGGTATTGTTTCGTTGTACATTTTTGTTTTGAAAATTTCATGTGATTAAGATTTTTTGTTGTTTATTGTAAGGGTTGTGACAAGGTTCAAGATATTGGCTCTGTTGTAATTGCAACTATAATTGGCAACGATTTTGACTTATTGTTAGTTAAATTCAAACGTAAGGACAGAATCATTCTCACGGACTTAGCTACTACTTTTACATGGTGGGGGTTCGACACTGTACTTTACAAAGATAAACTAGCTTTTGCCAGTGACTATTCCTCAATGCCATAAAAAGTCAGAGCTGTAAACCCCAATAAAATCAATCAAATGGAAATTAAAAATAACCATAACCATGTTAAAATCCGTATAATAAAAAGTGGTTATTTAGCTAATGTTTGCGTTGTTGACCCCCCCCCCCCCCCTTATATACGACCGTGGTCTTTACCCTTGGGAACAGCAACATTACAATATTGTTGAAGTAGCTGTTCCTATTGATCAACTACTAAAGAATCAGACGAAGAGTTACAACAATACCTTCAATATGAACTTGCTCCTTTTTTTCTTATCGCTTTTTCCTAGGAAGGAATGAGATAAGGCATAAAATCGTCTTTATATAAGGTCTTTACACCACTACCGAGTGATATGCAATTTGGAAGCAGGGTTACATGGATATATTATATTATAATGTGTTGAATTTCTGCTTCATCGAGTTGTATGACAGTGCAACGAATCTCTTACTGCTATTTGCATACATTATAATGCAGCAAATAAAGACACGAAAAATGTAGAACGTCTTCTCCGATCTAAAAAGCAAACATCTACAGATATAATTTTTGATGAATGGATGATCACAACATATTCTCAATCCAGATTCCTGGCCAACGAACACAACAAAAGTCGTCTTATCACATTGATTAAAGAGCAGTTTATATCGTCCTTCTTGTACGTTGAGTTGCAGTAGCAAATAATCATCCAAATGTATATTTGGTACAATCAGGCAAGGGAAAAACTTCAGAACAAATTTACTCTTTATAAAGTCTACAAGAACCAAGAGTAGTGAACAATATATTGCTTTTACACACGTTTAGCGGCTGCAACACGACATCTCCCATTTTTAATCACGGTATGAACAAATTTCTTAAGTTGATTTCGAAATTCCCTGAATTAAATGAAACTGTTCCAGTATTTAAGGAAGAAAGTGCAGACATCAACGCCATTCCAGCAGTAGGAGAAAACTTTTTATATAGACTTTACGAAGAATCGCAAAAATGTATCTCTGGATTTTATCCGATATCAGCAGTTTAAAAGATTGGCGACGAAAAGTACGGTTAACCTTGCTTCACTTCCCCCAAACCAGAGGCTGCAAAACAACTTTCCTTCCGAACCTATCATTAGATTCAGACCTGGTACAGCATTGAAGAAAGTCCGGAATAATGGGGATAAAAAAAGTAAGTCTGGATCTATACCTGTTAAAACAACAAAAAATCCTTTTCCAGAAAAGTAAATGCAGAAAAGATTCTTGCGATAACGTTGCTCAAATTGTAACCGATTCTGAAGACAAAGATCTAGACGATTATGATCCATCTGTGGACATCTGATGTAAGGGAAGACGATTCCGGGGAAGAGGGAATAAACATATTCACAGCCACTGTGTAGACGTAACCAAATCTGGTCCATCCACAGAATCGTAACAAAGAACGCAACAACTGTTTATTAAACATACAAAATAAATGTGAATTAGGCCTTGGGGAAACCACTATTAGAAAAATGCGGTGGTTACTCTACCTCATATGAAATGAGTATAATGGATAGAAATGAGGCCGGAAATAAGTATAAGTAATATTTACTGAATAGGTAAACAAATAACGGGCCTTATCACGCTGTCAGGGAGGAATTTGTAAAATTTGACTATAATCCTCTTCATTTATATCCATATAACTCCTAAACTATTGATCGCACAAAAAAAATAATTTCACGGAACTTGTAGAGAATCTTCTGGTCTATAATTCTTCTAATAACAATTTTTTGTCTAGGAGGTACTGAAAGATAAATATGATCAAAAAACTAATTTTTGGCGCCATTTTATCAATATGGCGGCTCTAGCGGCGGCTTGCCAAGGTCGCAAATCATGTATATACGAGGGTGGATCAATAAGTACCCGTGTTCGAAGACAGGTGGCGTTGCTAAGGGAAGTTAGCATTACCGTCGTGTACTACCATCTGTTACACGACACCATACTAAATTTCAGACTGTTTCATGGGTTAGTTTTTATTGGGCAGCCAATTATTTCACACGTGTTGCGTGTTTCTCGATAAAATAGAAAAAGAACAATATCGATCCGTTATTTGCATTTTATTTTTGAATGGAAAAACATGCGGAGAAATGGAAACAACGTTGGGTGCTGTCTATGGGGACACTTCACCATCTATGACAACCACAAGATATTGGTTCAACGAATTTAAACGTGGTCTTACATCTGTTTTTGATGAGGGGTAATGTGAGGAGAGCTGCGGCAGCCTGGAAGACGTGGTTTTGGGACTCCAAGGGAATAATCCTCATGGACTCTTTACAGAAAGGAAGAACAATCATAGAGTAGTACTACAGTGAATTATTGGACCGATTCGATACAAAATGAAGGAAACACGGCCCCATTTGGCTAAGAAAAAAATTGCTGTTTCACCACGATAAGGCACCAGCACATTTATCCAGGATTGCCGCAGCCAAGTTGCACGAACTGCACTACAAATTGCTGTCGCACCCATTTGACTTGGCTCCCTGGGGCTTATTTCGGTCCCTCAACATGAAAAAGTGGCTCGGTGGAAAAAAATTCAGCTCAAAAGCGGAGGATATCGTCGAAACAGAAGCTTATTTTGAAGAGTTTGACAAATCGTATTTTTGGAGGGCTTAAATAAATGGCAGAAAAGCTGGAAAAAGTGTATTGCACTAAAAGAGATTACGTTCAAAAATAGAAGAAAAAAAATTGAGAAAAACTTGCTTCTTCATCACTAACGCGGGTACTTATTGATCTACCCTCGTAGTTGAGGTCATACATATGTACTTAACCGCTAAGTTTCAAAACTCCGGTATTTTTTTCCAGCTAGAACACTTTTGACTCCCCTATTGCCTGGCCTATTATGCCAACCACGAATAACAGTTTTCCATAAGCAATAATTACATTAAACTTGCATTAAAAAATTGTAGAAAAAAATTAACAAAATTTACACTACAAGAAGAACATTAATAATGATTTAGAAAATTAAAATTTGTATTAGTATTATATAAGGCGTGACATTATAATATATTTTATGTTTATCTACTGCTAATATTCAACTTTTAATTTACAGAAACAAAAGGTCAAATTTGATAACTCTTAAAATGCGCCTACATATTAATCTATCGTACAACGATTAAATTCTCACGTAAAATTTTTTATTTAAATTTATTTTTAATGTTATGTACAAAAAGCAAACATTTGAACTTATAGTTTACTTTGACTACTGGCACCAAAATATATGGCGTATTTCAAAAGTATTCGTGAAGTAAATACTAGCTTTATTGGTTTTTACAAAAAAAATTTTATTTATTTATTTTTTAATAACACATGTTAATATGAAATAGACTAAAACAGAATTATCATAAATTCCACTGTTTAATTAACATACCTGTACCGGAAAACCTTATTCTTTTTCAAAATTTTGTATAATATACCACATTATACCCTACAGTTTAACCGCTTAAACAAAAATTTTTATTGTTTTTATTTTACTTATTTATTACTACAGACCCCTTCGGAAAAGTCAACATCAAATAAAATATTAATAAAATTTATTAGTTACTAAAATATATTAATTACTTCTGTAAATGTTAAATTATAAAATTAAGATCTAATTTGTGTAAAAATATACAAATGATTGAATTCAAAGTTTGTAATTTTAGTACATTGTCGTTCGAGGTTTTATAAATTCATAATTAAAAAAATTGAAACTTTAAGAAACTTTCTAAAGCCATTTTTTTTACAGGATTTTATAATAATTATTAAATATTTACAACAATGCTAAAAATAAAGAGACGTTCAACATGATTTCATACATAAGGCAGTGATTTTTTTATGTAAAAAATTTTTGTGAAAATTGTACGACTAGCGAACATTTGGTTAATTAAAATGAAAGATAGTTGGCATGTTAGACAAGTTTATAAGTTTGCGAGAAAATAAATATGTAATTATTTAGAAAATAAATTATTATTTTGATTGAGAGTGTGTACAGTTTGAATTTCGAAGTGGAAGGTGATAAGGAAGAGATAAGAAGAAGTATAAGTAGCAAAACAAAAGCTGCAAAATTGAAAATAAGCGTAAGCAACCATTCCTAACAATTTAGAGTTGAGCCGCGAACAAACGTTCCAATAAACGTTCAATGGTCCATTTAAATTAAAAGTTAAAAACATTTTTCGTTCCGATTTTGAGAAATATTTCGTTAAAATTTTGGGGAGAAGAGAAAAATTCACTACATTTGGCGCCCAACGTGGGGCTCTATTTTGTAAGGGTGACAATTAGTTTATTCAATTTTACTAAATCTTTCGAACTTGCTAATAACTATGAGATTAGGAATTAATTTAAAATGAGTGACGAAAATTCGTTCTCTAAGCATAATTGTTTTAGATTTGAGTTAGCATGCTGAGCTGGCTGTAGATATGTGCCCGTGACCCTGCTTTATTGTTAACAGTGGTAATTCATCAATATTTGATTGAAATGTAAACTTTTTGGGATGCTCCACTGGTTAGTGCAAAAAAATTTTACAAAATATTTACTTGAACCTATTTTCTGCATCTTTGGTTTCCTATAGTTACTGTAAATTAATATTATTTTATATTAATTAAACTTAGTGGTCTATTATAATCTATGCTTTCAGTTGTTTTATGACCGTTAACCACACAATTTCTGCAAATCAAGTAGCAATTAGACTATAATTGCCAGAAGCAACTCGTTTCTCTTTTACGAGTCAGTGATTTTGCAATGTCAAGCTCAACCATGTGAAGAGACGTTGAACTTGAAGTTAGTGTAGGAAGAAAGCAAGTATAACGGATAAAGAGAAAGTTAAATCGGTTATGACGATTTGTTATTGTGTTATTCATTTGTTTTTTGTGTTTCATGTTTTTGATACATTTTCGTGACCAAAGTTCATTTAAATATCGATTAAGGTTTTTAAATTAATCGCATTACGTAAACATTCAAGCTGTTTATGTATGAAATTCAGCTGTTTTAATGAATTTTCTACCAGCATGGCCCACTTTAAATTATTATTACTTGTTATACTTGCAAATTACAAAAGGTAATTGACATTAAAGCTAATTGTTTATAATAAACATATTAATTTTAAGGCCTATTCCAATCAGTGGGTCGCGACCCACTGGGGGGTTACGAGTTATAGAAAAAAAAGCGTTATAAAAGTAAATTTAGTTATTGTAATATTTCATTAAATATTATTTATTAATAAATAATACATTATTGTAGACTATTTGAACTTTGCTTCTCTACACTGTAGACTAAATCTAAACTATTATATTTTTAAACTTATAGCCCTTGTATAAGTACTAAGTTTTGAACAAATTACAGGTTTTATTGTAAAAGTTGTGTTCTTGTAAAATTTCAACAATTTTTTATAATTTAATGAACTTTCGTACAAAATTATTGTTATTATACCTGTTACCTGTTGTTATTGTTATAATAACGTTACCTACTTACAAAAAAAATTATCAACTTTTTTAAGAATAAATCGTAAGCATGTGTTTATAAGCTCATTGTTTTATTCTCATTAGAAATATGAAAACTTTTAAACGTAAATAAAAATGCGTGGCTTGATGTGTGCTATAAAACTTGAATAGCCTAAGTAACAAAAAATTTAAATGTATGCTCCCGCCATGCTATTGCATATGACACACTAATGTATGTGGCATTAAGTGATACGATTTGTCGATAAACGTGAAATACATAATTATAATTCGTTCAGTATAATATTATACTGGATATATAATTATTTTTTATTTTGATAGTCAGACCGATTGATGACAATTTAAAATTAAATAAGACACTTTCTTCAAATTTTTTTTTATATTTATTACCTACTATAGTTTCGAGTGATCTTTTTCAACAGTCCACAGTATAAAAAATAACAACATAAAATTTCCTATATTATTTTTATTTTATAATTTATATTTAATAATAAATTATTATATTATATTTTATGTTGTAATTTTTTATAGGACACTGTTGAAAAGGACTGGAATCAGTCGAAATTGGCACTAAATACTATAAAAAAAATTAAGAAAAGTTTCTTATTTAATTTTATAGATAGAATATTAGTAACTATAAATACTAAAATATTACTAATTGTTACTTTTTTGTTCTAGGTCAAAAAATATGTTTTTAAATCGTATGATATAATATAGGGGGTGATAATTAATAGTATATTACTGGCTGAGATTCGAAAATTGATCGTATTATTGAACCCACAAAAGCTAGCGCAACCAGTTTGTTCAAACTGTAAGTTCAATATCGAAACATTTTCGATAAGAGTGTAGTATACTATTTTATAAGGAAACAAAAAAATTAAATGTTATGGCAAAATTATTCGCAATTAATAAATATCATTACGAAAAAAATATTTAAGTAACTTTAAGTACGTTGATGCAGTTACTGGTCTATTGGAATTTTTATTTAGGTCCTAATTTTATTGCAAGTTGGGCAAACCACCATCACTATATTAAAATCAAGTAATTCGCAATAACGGTTCCCGAGAAAAACATTTTCTCGGAAAATATCCACATTACGAAACTAATATTTGTTGAAAATTACTGTTACTATACGTAGATATTATAAGTACTAAATAAATTATTAAGACTTGATAATTTTTGATTTAAAAATTTTTATTAATAAATAACTATATAATAAGCTATATGTAGTTTTCTCGAAAATAAGTTATTTTTAAATTAGCTTCTGAAAAATAAATATTTACTATAATATAAAAAATATAATGCATCCTGATATTCGTATAAATAATTAGTAATTTCTTACAGTCACATAATAATGTCGTTTTATCGACTATGCCATTCGAGGATACTTTCTCCTATAGATAATGGTATATATTTTGGAATAATTTATTGCTATGGTTATTTGCTCAAATGAGTATAGTCCCATGTGTTCAAAGGTATTTTAATTTATATAATATATCCATGGAGAGACAGAATTTGTAATTCAGTATTAGCATTCAGAATTAGGCAAATCAAGATATAAGATTCAGATACAAGTTCAATATTGAAGATAACTATTATATCAAATCGCAATAGGCACCTTAAAAACATAAAAGCTTTTTTCATAAAAGTTCATAAATTAAAAAACATCTAAAGAAAGCAGAAGTTAGTAGAAAGAAAGAAAGTTAGTAGGTTATTTGTAGGAGTACGTTCGAAGACGAAAATTTTTGAAAATATTGTAGGTACTTACTTAGAATTTATATTTTTAGGAAAAAAATTTGATAATGATCTAACGGCAGGAAATAATTTTTTAGGTACTCGGAAATATTTAAAAAAAAATATTTAAACAAATATTGTTCGATTTATACTATAGATACTTAAAGAAAATCTGCCCTTGAAAATAATTACGCTTGTGTTCAAATACTGAATTTAAGTTTTTCCAAGTTTGGAGTTACCTACCCAAATTTACAAATAATAAGTACCTGACAGAATGTGCGATATCGGCCTTGAGGGCAGTGACCCGTGTCACCACCTATTATTTAATAATGATAAATAAATTGTCTAATAATGCTTCTAACGAAGTAATATTATGATAAATAATAAGATAAGTTCTAGCGTCCTTGCGTTCAAAAGCATCGCATCCAAGGGTTCTGTACTCTTCTTGACTTACAATAAAAGCATTTGTTATTTCAATTAGTTAGTATAATGACCAGTGGCGTATTGATCCAGCTCCGGGGATCCGGGCTTGTGTTCCAGAACCTCTATGAGCCCCCTTACGCTACCCGAAAATTATTTATTAAAATAATAACTATCAAATTTTAAAACCTAATCTATCATTAATGGAAAACTAAGATGAAAGTTAAACACATACTTAAAAAAATAAAATACCAAATTAACAAAAAATAAAACAATGAAAATTAATTAAAATCCAATCATAATATAACAAAGGGAAAAGAAAAACACCTAAATAAGTAGATAAAAAATAAACTATAACAGAAAAAAACAATTGCAAAAAAATCTAAATTTGCTTCGATTTTTCCAACCCCTGACCATGGTAAATCTCATATCCCAGCATTCGAATTTCGTCATTTTCGAGTTGTAAAGCGCAATTGTAAAGAGAATAGTTTTGACAAGTGCAACAACGATAAATCTCGGATACATCACCTTTGAAATGGTAATTTTCGAATTCTGTTATTATATGCATTCGTTCTGCAAATCCCAAATTAATAATTAAAACTAAACTTTCAGCAATTATCCAGTTAAAAGCTTAAAAATACAAAAATAAAGTCAAACTAATATAATAATAATAATATTATAATAATATTTATTAGTTTGATTTTCTAATTAAGTTCTAAAAAAATGTATCACTTTTAATATAACATGTATTAATTATTGCAAGTAAATATTCAATTTGATTTCATGTGTTAATAACTGATACCATTACTGTTACAACTTTAATTGGGGGTCTTTGAAAAAAAGAATGATAGAACGAGTCGTTAAAAGAACGAGTAAGTACATATAAATAAAAATCTGGTGCGCAAAAACGTTAGGTACAAGAAGAGGCTGGTAAAAAGAAGAAGCTCCTAAAATTTACACCTTTTTTCAGATGTATTTTTTTTATTTTTCGTCTGGGCATGATTTGGGCCGGGCTCGTATACTAACTGTTATTATTTTTTATCACAATAGTTGTGGGTAATCTTTCAAACTTTTTCCCGTGTTCCCGGAACATACGGAACACTGCTGAATACGCCACTGATAATGAGCCATGCTGGTTCTTTACCAAAAACCTCACCACGTTACTGATTGGCTCTCAATTATTGTATAAAAATTAAATAAAAAAGTTATAATTTCTAAAGTTCCTAACGAAAACGAAGGAAGAATACCTAATATTTTTTTTATTAAAATATTGTTATGACAATATTTATATAATAAAAGATATAAAATATTTTCAATAAATTACAATATTATACTGTGGTTTTCACACGCATAGCATACTAATAAAAAGGTTTTTTGGAGACAGATCAGGTAATAGCTTATTATTCTAATTTTCCATATTATTATAGTGGTCGACCTTCTTATGATTGGCCATTAGCAATATTTATAACTATCATCTGCAATAATTATTACATTTGCATGATTTTAAATTCTGGTAAACACTTATTAAAATAAGAAAAATTAAAAAGTAATTTTCCATAAAAAACAGCATAACTTGATCGAATGCAAAACAGTATGGAAACTTTATTAATCTATTTTATACTTGCTCGTTTAATGTTTACATTTTAATATTATTTTATAATATGTGAATAATTAAATTTCCACATTTATAATTAACTTTTATATAAGACCGGTTGCTCTTTAGCTCATCGTTGTTTCCAAGTTAAATGGAGGAAATTAAAACACACAATGAATTATTTAAAACAATTATATTAACTAATTCTATATAAATACACACGTAAAGAAAATAAATAAATCGTAATAATTACAAATATATACAATAATTTGTTTATCGTCTTACATAGAAGGATAACCATACTAACTTAAATTATACTTATAATACTATAGTAAAACATACATTCATCATTTTGACGCAAAATTTAATATTTTGCACTTACAAAATATTTATACATTAACACTTAAGACATTGTAATTACTTAGCAACTATAATAAATTAAGTGTAAAAAATAAAAATGTAAAGAAACGAGAGAATAAATACATAAATAAGTTTTTTTAAAGCTAACGTGCCGCTAAATAAAAAAGTTAATTAACAAGTGCAATATACTGAGAAACTGCAGTTCAAAAACAAAAAAAAGCACCAGGAGTAAAATTGTTCAAATTTTAATCAATCACAAAAGTATGAGGCTGTCTTCACACGCTGCGTCTTTAGCGGCGCCACAAGTAATAATAATTGCTTGTGGCGCTGCTAAAGAAAAACCTCACGTGAAGACAGTCAAAGTATTTTTCTACACACATAATATAATAATTTAGTAAAACACAGTGTAATAGTATAATTAGTAACAGTAGGCTTATTAAGAATGTTAATATTAAAAATTTTGATTATAATAGATATGACTTACTTCTTTATTATATGGAAAACCAATAAAATATTTTATATTGTTTAATAGCACTATTAATAAAAATTAATAAACTTTTTATGATAATTAAATATGCTATCTTTAACTTTGAAATTTAAATAAATCATTTTTGTTTTAATTTGTACAATAAAACCGGATTTTTAAGTGCCACTAAATTACAAAAGGTATACCTCGCGTGTCTGTAAAAAATGAAGAAGTCGGTAATTAAGTTTTAGTGTCAATAGAAAGTAAATTTTATTTTGTCGAGTCTTTTTGAAAGCAATAGTTATTGAGAGCGATTGTACCTGTAATTTTAAACCTTCCAATTATTTTGTCTATAATAAATTTATTTATTGTAAATTGTATATACCTGATTTTTCTTATTTTTAACCAATCAATCAAACTTTTGTAAATTTTATACTGATTTAGTTTGATTGCATACCGAATCTAAAATATTTGTAGATTTTAACTTGAATTTTTTGCTCTGTTACTTGTTACTAAGGTCTTTAATTAGCAATTTAAGCACCAAATGATTTACTTTTTAAAGTCCACAAATTTTCTATTTAATTGCAATTATTATAGTCATGCTTCGTAAATCTAGACGTCGAAGTTAATAATTACACTCATTATTAACAAAATTAAGATTAACAATGTTCAATTAGTCGAATTTTCGAAGTATCGGTAATACTCAAGGTTATTTAGAGCAAAAAATGCATGAAGCGTAACATATAAAACATCTAATTTCAATTAATTAGTTAAATCATATCAATTACATATTTTTGTATTGCTCATTATTTTTGCAGCGTTTTCAGTGCAAGATTGCTCCAGATCGTTGTACTCAAATTGATAATTTTCATAAATATTACTTTATAAATCATGATCAAGTAAGATAATACAATTGGGCGTTTCTAATAAGTGAAATGTAATATCTAATTTTATTTATCTATTCTAATTAAAATATTACTAAGCTCCCATTATCACAAATAATTAAAACTTGCAAAGTGAAAGCAAATCGTATCCTTTTCAAATACATACATAAGTGTGTTCCAGAAAGTAAATTTTGAATAGCTAATTTTACATCAAAATAATTTAAATTAGGTTAAAAGTCGAAAAAATAACGGTAATTGACCCAATATTTTCGATAAAAGCAGGCCATTGTTGTGGTATCATAAATTAAAAAGCATTGTGTAAGATGCTTAACTCGACAGAGAGAGAGAGTGCGTATGCTATACATAATAATATGTAGTCCTTTTTAATTGGAGCAAATTTAATATCTCTCTCGTACACTTCCATATCTATGTCGAAAAGAGCTTTTGTTAAATTATTCATCGTTAGTCATATATATCATACTAATTAATTTTGAAGGCTGGGAGATCCGCCAGTTCTTTGTCAAAATTTGATATGCAGAATTGATCAATCACTCTACATATTTCGTGCTGCGAATTTTTACTACATGTCCTTGATTTTACTATAACAGTGACCATAGAATAACTGTCGATATAACTGAATTAAAAAGTGTAATAATAAATTCAACATTGCCCGCCTAATGCATTTAAATGTTAACTGGTAGAATTTAGGTGAAAGTAGTAAACAGATCGTGACTAAAAGATTCAGGTGAAGGAGGTCATGCTACAAACAATCACAATCTGATTTTATATTGAACGCATTCATTCACGAAATTTCAGAATTTTACCAAAATTATTCGAAAATCAAAATTACACATCAAACTTCGGCATATCGCAGCAGTGAATTGGAAAACAAATTACAGAGCAAAAATTCGGGCCATGAATCTCAAAATTACTTTGAACTGTCCTGCAATGTCCAGGAACACCACGTGGTTGCAATTTACATAAATCTGACTAACAGGCAAGAAGTCAAGGTCAAGTGCAATTTACATTTTTTTAAGTCGATTAAGTTTTATAATCAAAACAAGAATAAATTCTTTCACTTTCCATGGATTGGAAAAAAAACTGGTAAAGAAAATTTTTTTATTTACCGTAATTTATACAATAATCGATTTTTAATGGCCATTTAAATTTCACTGAAAATTAAAAGAGGTTACGATACTGTTATTTTCAAAATACATCTGGTTGAAAAGTAGATACATATCATAATTATCGTACGTGAATTACTTGTTTGAGTTTCGAAACACGTTTAATTATTAAAATAATTTTTAAACGCTCCCATTTTATTCAATATTACTATAAATTAACCTGTATTATAATAATTTCTAAAATATCCAAAGTTCTCCCGTTGTACCGTTGCAGCCCGAAATACCTTTAATAGAGCTTATTGAATTTTTGATAACTTTCAAATAACTAATATTTCGTATGTACGTCTGTCCGTCAGTCATGTGCATTCAATTTCGGTAAAACATTTTCAATTTTAATTTGTAACCTAAATAGCTGAACAAAAATAATTTATATAAATTCTTTTCTACCTAAGTAAACAAAAATTTTCTATTCGAACAATTAATTACATGCAATTATTATTCTTAAAATTGAATGCTCAATTTAATGACTTTTGTTTGTAAACAAAAATCTAATTATCGAAAATTAAAATGTCTATATAATTTACGTACCAGAAAATGTTTTGAAGTATTTTAATTAAGGAACCTTAATATAATCATTTCATAATAGTTTTCTCACATCAAAATCATTAAGAAGGAAATTTGTCATAGTCGAATAACCAAAATTAATAATAATCAAGCTTCCACAACCTAGTCAAGATCTAAAACCGCGTACTCACTAAATATGAATTCGTTGTTTAAAACCTCTCGATCCATCCGGACCCTGAGGCATCCTTACGACGTTATCGGGCAAATGAAAGGTGGTGCTGTTGCTTCTGGATCTAGGTGAACTACTCTCTGAGGTTTGACTACAAGAAGACAGTCTACGATTGTTAAACGAGCTGGAATTACTATCGACACTTGAAATACTGCATGCACTAAACTTGCGAGGAAGAAATAAATTGGAATCGCTGGAGTCTCGGCTACCATGAGACATTCGGCGTTGGATAAACATGAAATGGGCTTCCGTGCTAGATGCAGATAGTCTTCTTTGTAACCACGCTGCGGGTTCCGTGCACTTTGATGGATAATTAACGGACGATCCTCTTCTTAATCTCGCCCGTGGATCTAATCTTATCCTTATATCTTCTGCTTCTGAACCACTGGGACATGACGATGTAGTTGTGTATTCCGAGAGATCGTGGAAAGATTTATTTATATTTTTAATGTTCTTGCTACTGCTTTTCTTCTTGCGTTCTGGATGTGGAATGCCATTTAATTCGTAAACCTGTTGAAAAATAAAAAATACTATAAAATTGCATTTAAAAATTGGAGAAAGTTTTTAATAATAGAATTAAAATTGCAGAATAGCAAATTTGAACGCGATATAATGCAGCGATTAGTAGTTCATTTTTTTACATTTTGTTGAACATTCTAGATTAAAATAATAGAAAGTGTTGCAAAAATGTTGCTTTCTAATTTCTATCACAAAAGATAAAACAAGGTTACAGTGATGATTTAGTTAATTTATGAGATATGCTTTAAAATTTTAAGCAGCAAAAACTAAAAGTGCATAAAAATTTGTAGGTCAAATTCAACTATTGGTAAGATCATCTGGTTTTAACAGTAACAGCTTGAAGATAAATTAACCATTATTGACAGTTAAAAAAAAATGTTCGAACTTCAATTTGCTTTCACTAATTTTTCATTCAATTTAAATTACTAAAAAGTAATTGCCATTTGTTCCAGCTAATGATAATAGCGAGATCAAGTGCGAACCACTCATTCAAGTGGCAACAACAACGGCAAATCTGGATGTGCATTTTCCTAAAGTGTAGGTATTTTAATGAGATTAATTAAAATTATAAAATTAATGCATCAATAATAGAGGAAACGTAGTGGATGAGCAAGTCCGCTGTGAGTTTAAACGAACGTTTTCATCCAGAACAAAAATATAACGAGCGAATCCTATTTCGTGAGCATTACTTGCAATTATTTATAACGAGTTTTAGGAATCAGAATTCTATTAAATATTTCTTATAACTTTTTATATTTCCTTTTTGGCGTAGAAAACGACATCTCATTGAATTTAACTCCACTCGAATTTTAGCAATGAGTTGCATTTTCTTATAAAAAAACGTTAATACCCTAAATAATTTAAACATCATTTTGAATTATTACCTATGTACTTAAAGTCATTTAAATTTTAATTGCTATTTGACGCTCATAATTTGATTTTTATGGTGTAATCTACGGTATTGTTATATTTTTATCTGGTCAATTTACGACATGGTTAATTTTAAATGCGGGTTTTCCAAATGAATTAAGCAGTTAAAGTTTTTTGTTCATTGTACAAAAATTATTATGAATTCGATTAGTAAATTAACTTTTTTTAATTGTTTAGAATCTCAAGCTGTTAATGTCCAATATCAGGCTACAAGATTGCATCGCTGTAAATTGATGATAACCTTCATAATACCTAATCAAAAACAATGGATTGATTTTAAATTAATATTCTAAAAATACCAAAATCAATATTAATTACAAGTTAAAATACCAATAACCATGTATATTTGAAAATTGTGTTTATTCCTGAGATTTACTAATAAATACTTTTTAAAAACATCAATGATTTTTAAATGGTTGATCTTTTAGTAAATAATAGTAGGTATAATTATAGAATCATCATCGAATGAAAAGTTAGCAATACAAAATTAAATTCTAGAAATTAATATAAATTTGGCGGTTAGTATACTGGAAGAGAGATGAATCGCCGCCCTTCCACAAACTGCAAAAATATTTTTAAATATAAAAATATAAAATAACAATTAAACGGAAGTAAATCTAGATATAACAAAATTTTTGTTTTTAATATATTACCTATTATTATTATTGCATCTGGCGCAACCAGGAATGGAACCGAGGTTTTTTCAATTCATTATTATTATGATTCATAATAATATGCTAGATATCTATTTTAATTCAAAAATAATCCTGAGTGCTTTTATCTTTTTATTGAATTAATAACAACAATAACATATTATTATTATTTGTGAATGGTAAACTTTGACTTATTAAATGTGTAGGATTGACAGACAAGCGAAGGGCGTTACAAATGTCAATAAATGAGTATTCGCTTTGAATAAACATCATAGTTTGTATTAAAACATAATTATTAAATTTATTTATCATTAACATTACTTCTGCAGACAAATGGTACTAAAGTAGTACTTTAGCGCCGGCGGAACTAAAAGCGCTAGTGCCGTCCGTCTCCTGCACCAAAGTAAAACAATTGCATTTGTAAGTTTGAAGATTGAATGATAAACAGTTTTTGACAGAAGTACGCAAATTGCATGACAGTTGATATGTTAGGAGATAACAACTAATATACGTTTTGTAGTTTGTCTCTATCTAATAGGCCCTCTGGGCTACACAGCGTTATTGTCCGTCAATCCTACAAATTTTTAAGCATCGCAGTAAATTAATACTTTACGGCCGCCTAGAATGAAATTTTAAGTATAACAATAAATTGAGTGATGTCAAGTAAAGATTTTATATCAATATTAGAAGAAATATAATGTATGTAAATATGTATATTATTTTGATGTTTTATAACAGTTATACTTCATTTATAAGTTATTGTAAGATGTAATATTATGTATTACTTCATTAAACGTTTTGTAACGTGTACTAACAGAAGTGCAGTGCAGAGTCGATAATTAGTGACTAATTAAAATGTAATAATGCTAATTAAAAAAATAATATGTTTTTGTTTTTCGAGCAAGATATTAACAAAAGAAAACATCTCTGTTTAGCAGTGGAGACTGACGCGGTGAGTGACAGGATGGCAAGTTCCCGACTATATAATATGTTACAGTTTCTGACGTATAGTAGACGGTTTTCTACCATGATTAGAGAATAAATACAATTATTATTGTATATCACGACAGTACATATCTGGGGGTCCCAATTCCAGTGATTATAATTAAGTTAAAAAAATCTTATTATAGTAAATAACTTTCCACTTTACTGGAACTGACTGAAAGAGTAAAATTTTTCATGGAATCATTTTTAATAACCGCCCCCCCCCTCCCTATTATATTATAATCACAAGTATGCAATTTTCTGCATGTTTAACGTGGGGCTACTTGCAAAAACAGTAATCAGTGATCAGCAAAATCTTGCAGTAATACCTTCCAAGATTTTATTGCACTACCGACGGTTTCGAGGTTACTCTGAATTGAAACCTCCGCATATAAGTAGTACATATACTGTTTAGGACAGTACGACTGAAAATCGTACGTTTATTTTTTCAAGTTTGAAAATATGATCAGTAATAACGATCATATTTTATAAAAGTAAAAACCATCAGACATAAAAATTTACATAAGCTATTTAATTCTAAAAGTAATTATTATGTTTATTTATAAAATAAAAAGGTAGAATAAAATAATATTAATTCCTGAATATTTATTTTTTTATGTTTAAAGAAATAAAAAAAGTACGTATTCAATTTAATTTAAAAATAATTTAATTCAATGATGTCTATAATATTAAAAAATCAATACAATGAATTTGAAAATTAAATAGTGTTTAAGGCAAACAATATTTTTTTTAATTACTTCTATAATATATTTTTTCAGTATTATATTTTATTTTTATATATAACCAATAAATAATTTTAATAATAAAATAATTTTAGTTCTGATCATTTTGGAATCCAAATTTTTTTTAAACTTTAGTATAAGCGAGGGGGCGGTTTTGAATCATAAATTAAACGTTTAAGAGGTAAAAATCAAGCTTTTATAGTTGAGAACTGAATTAGAATTTTCTCTAGAAAAAATCGGCAGCATTTAAGATCATTTCTGAAATTTAACAACCTTTTCAATTGCATAGGTGGATAGTGAAAAAGGCAAACTATTTAAGGTTGAGTACACGTAGACCTCAGAAATCAGTCTCAATTAGTCTGTCTGAGGGGACTCTCACACCAAAAGCAATAGACAACTTGGAACTAACAACTCCCATGAATGAATCACTAATCTCCCTCCTATTCACTCTCACGTCAGCAGTTGAGTAACTCAACCGACGAAGAAACTTCAAGGTACCATCCCGTTAAGCTGTGTGTATTGAATTATTGATATATTGATCTTTAATTTTTTTAAATTTCAAGATGAAAACATTACTTTGTATACATGATTGAGGACTTCAAATTACAAAGCTGACCTGATCATGTAAAACTGATAACAATCTACTCTTGATTCGCCACTTTTGAGTGTGATCTCTTACATACCCATAGGTATGTTTTTACCTCCCGTTCTAAAACTGGGAACACTAAAGGTTTTTAATGTTCATATAGAAAGTCGTATCGAGATTCTGAGAGTAATAGTATTACCTACATCGTACCGATTTAATTTTACGGCGTTTAGTACTTAATTTGGCGAAAAGTAAATAATTGTTAATTAATCGAGTGTATCTAATAATTAAACGAAAAGCATTTCTCAGCAATTAACAAGAAAATTGTTAATTACAATAATAAAAGAGAAATCGATGGTAATAATAACATTACGCGTCATTAAACTATAACATACCTTCATGTTTTCTCCGTAAATTTCTTGCAATTTAATAGCATTCCTAGCAGATTCTGACAAAACAAACTCAACCAAAGCACAAACCAAACCATTTAACGAGGGATTTTTATTTATGAATTGTCTGACATCGGCTGGAATTGGATTTCCAGGTCTTAAAATACGCACAAGTGCAATTTCTCCGCAAGATTTGAACAACTCGGCAACGTTTTCAATCGTTACTTTTTCGAGTGGCATATGAACCGACACGATGGTGCGAGATGGAGTTGTTTCGTCATATTGAGGAAGAGGATCTTTACGTCTTAATTTCGTACCGGCGTCATTAATTTCCAATTTGCACGAACGTGAAAGTGCGTGTGCAACTACTCTCCAATCTTTTGTCAAATGTTTAACACGTTTAAAGCTGGAAATTAGTTTCAACGAGACGTAGCCTTCCTTGTTTCTTTTTACGTGCTTCAATAGAAAAGCATCCTTAGTGATATTGGCATCACTGAAATAAAATTCAACTTGCGTTACAATTTTATCGGCCAATTCGTCAGAAGGTGGTGTGAACGGCGGTTCGGTAATTTCTGGAGTTACTTCACAACCGGAATCCTTGCCGCCTCCGTCGCGGGATCCAGAATCCGAGGCGCTGTCCGACAAATCCGCCATGTGAGCACCTTCATCTTCATTTTCGGCAGAGTTTTCCTTTATGTTGGTGGAATCGAAAGATAACGAGACGTCGCTATCGATGGAAGATATACTGTCCCTAGTTTCGAGATGCTTGGAAGGTGGTGGAGAGTACGACAAAGTTCCAACTTCGTCGTTTTCCTCTAAAATCTTCTGCTGATGAATGGGTTCTTCAATAGCGGCAGGCATTTTAAACTTGTATCACTATTACCTTAAATTAACTAATATCACAATCACTATCACTTACGAAAGTTTTAAACAATTGCTGCAACTCAGTACTGCAAGGAATATAAGTTTTCACAGAAAACACAACACCAAACACTGCGTTAATTCCTCAAAATGATTATTTTGATAGAAAAAGTGTGTCAGCGAAGCACGTTGTATTAACTTTCGCTACTGCCACAACACACCTGTCTATGACCTAGCTTTCTACAAACTGGTACCGTTTACGAAGGTACCTTGCTTTTATAACTGCGGTTGTTTAAAATTGCCGGTCTTAAGTTTCAGCCCCTCTTCTTTTCTTAACAGGATCAGTAGTCTTCGTGGAGGCTTTTCACCTTTACCTATGTCACGGTCGAGTACATGACCTACCATAACACGGTATACAATTGCGCTCACCAATTAATAGTACTCAAAACGTTTTCAAAATGACAACTTCAAGTTGAACTTGTTTTCATTATTTCAATAGCCGAATGCATTCAATTTTTTGTTTTTTAAATATTAATAATATGAACGGGAAAATAAATAATCGCCTTGACAAAATTATTATAATCACCAATCACAATTTAACTTAACTTAAATTTAAATCTGAGCGGTCGCAGGCTGTCAACTTCAGTTAAGATTTATTTTTTCGATATATTGTCGTGGAATTTTTATGTACAAAGAGAGGGGGGGGGGGTAAAAGTAAATTTTTGTGAGTCTTAATTTTCATATTAAAGTTGTTATATTATGGATGAAATTAAATTGGCTTTTGCGTAAAGACGTTTGATTTGAATTTGAGATTAAAAAGTAATTGGAAATAAAAGTTAGCCGGGCAATATTTTAAAAGTATTGTCGTTTTTTCAACCAGTCCGTTTGGAAAATTTTTGAAATTGTGTTTAGGTTGGCAAATGGTAGGTAAGCCTAGACAATCTAGGCTGTTCCAGAATCTTATAAAAATTAAAATGATGCATTCGTTTATGCAATAACAAAACCAAAAATTTAATTGTGAAGATTAAAATGTAAGAATCTCGAATTCCAGTTTATACAATGTTCCTATGGGTAAATTAGATTTTTTTCATATTCACACGCACTAAGGTTGCAAGTTTGGCGGTGAATATTTAAATTTTTGGAAATTTTAGAAGTACGTAAATTATTTACCCAAGCACCGAAGTTTCCGTTACGTTGGATTATATTATAAACGATCCTTTTACTTAACTTTCCTGTTAATGTACTCAAAGAAGAATTAAAAGTATAATTTAACAAAATTACAGATTACAGAAACGTTTAACTATTCATTATCCTTATCCTTGTTTTATAATTATCCTATTTATGTTGTTAAATAGCTGTATTTACTTTATTGCAATTAATACAAAATTAGTACCTAGTTCAAAAAAAGTTGCAATCGATCGGTAATTACATTAATAATTACGATATTTAATTAAACAACCTATACCGATCGCGTTAGACTCATTAATAATTGCTATTCCTATACGGTTTAAATATTTCGTCATTTAGCATTAACATTTTCCTTCAAAATAATTTTATTCTAACAGACCTTGAACTCATGCTTTATACTCAAATCAAGGTAATGTAATCACCTCTTCGGTGCAATACATACAATTTCTGTACAACCAACATTAATAAAAATAAGTGCACAATTTAGATTTCAAGGTTTTAATTTTACACGATTTTTGTATGATTTATATGTCAATAATTACTATTATTAATTTTTAAATGTGAAAAAGTGTTACAAAAATAATTATAAAATATATTGGAGAACGGAGAGGAGTTTTCAAATAATGATCATTACCTATCGGATCAACGATCTCGACAGTTTTGTTCAACTATGTGGAGTAGACCAAATCTTCTAACTCTTTTGATTTGTGTAACGAGCACGATCTTATATTTTACATTTTTACATCAGCAAAATGTTACCCAATCCAAATTTTCAAAATATTGGAAAAATATTGATGGGCTTGACATTTTGATGTAAATTAGAATTTTATATTAGAACATGTTTTTTTTTAAATTAGGACAATAATCTAGAATTGGCATTTGGAAGATTCATCAGATATACATATTAAGCATAATACATATTATTATAATATAATCAAATCCAAAAACTATAATCTTGCTAAAATACATATACCAACTATGTATTCATAAAACAAACATCTTAAAAAAAGTTAAAAAATATAAGCCCATTTATTTACTAAAATATAATTTATTTTGTAAATTTTCAAGTATACATTTATCTATTTGAAAATTCCACTTCTTCATTCTAATTTTGTTTTATTATTATATAATATATAATTTATAGCAATTTCTTCTTCACCTTCTTCTAACGTAAACTGCTATATGCATACAGCAAAGCGTAATAACCCATGATGGCTTTTGGCTGACCACTTCATTTAATGTTAATACCTCAAAGATGTTGCCAGCATTTTGTTAGGGAAACACTGTCAAAATAGCCTGGTGAACTTCTGGTAACTACCTGGTAATAATTTACTTAAGAGCAACTCTCTTGATTGAACTTCTTGAAGTCTTCAAGAATCTTTTTATCAATTTTTCTAAATTTGTCTCATTCCAGTTTCGCATTTTGTAAAAGCAATTACTTCACTTTAGTGCCGCTTGGCAGAAAATAAACAAGTGTTACATATACAAATAGTCACTTTTTCATGAAGCAATTGTTTTACTTCTACTATTTTATCTCGTGATCGACAGTCGAAAATTTCGTGTGTAAAATATTCAAGTTAAACATTTTTTTTTAAATTGTCAAATTGTCCTTACAAAAAGTTCTCGTTTTTCTTGTAGGACAGAGAATATTTGTTGCCAAAGTAATATGTCCTTACCAAAAGTAGGGTGGTTAACAACCCTAAAATTAATGAAAACCTTTAAAAAAAATTGGAGATAACGAGAAAATGACTAGTCAGTGCGGCCTTCAGGCCGCACAACCTGAGCAATCTAGTTGATAATAAAAACCATTATGGTGATTACAATACCAGATTAAATATATGGCAATATATAACTGGATTTTCTAGGTTGAGCGACCTAAGGGTTGCATTGGTCCGCTACTCCCCTAATTGTTTAAAAATAAATTCACAAATCCTAAATGCGTTACGGAAACTGTCCTACTGCTGTTCGAAATTAATTAATGCTGTTCCGCCACTGTCCTGTCATTTTGTTTAATGTTTACTTAGCATGAATTACTGAAATAATGGCAGAACGATAAAATCATTCTGGGTTTCTTATATAATATATTGCTGCTTTCTTGTCAGGCTATTATGTAAATTTTATATCGAAGACTTTTAGAAAACCTTTAAATATTCTGAAAGGCAAAATGTTAGTTTTCTTATGAGGTGAGAATAAACAATATAGGCCCAACGGTTACTTTACTATTTAATTTTGAAAATCGACTTTTTGATGTAAATCTTATATCTGTACTAAAAAAAACATTCACTTGACAGTGAATTTAGATGGGGAGAAAGCTGTTGATTCCACTGCATGCGGTTACAGAGGAAACATCGTTCGAGTTCCTACATTATCTAGTGCATTTGTTCTCAGTGGATTCGCGGACCGCCCGGAAAGCGTGCCAAGGGTAGGTTTTTACTGTCCCTGACATTATCAAATCTCGGATCCTACCTTTCGAGTTCTGTAATTTTCTGTACGGCTCCATATTCTGCCTGTTGTCAGTGACCAACGGTATTGCATAATAGTATAATGCAATAATTTAAAAATTTAATTTAGTTGTTTTTGGAAGAACTACTGGACCATCCGCAAATTTTACGTACCACCCGACCGGCCCCCGAAAAGAAATTAAAAATTTTTTTTAATAAGATATGAATGAACAAGATTAATATTAAAATTTTATTACTAATAAAAAGACAAATTCAGCAATCAAAATTTGAGAAGGTACATCATAGTATTTCAACATCGCCTATTTTGCCTTTCAGAATGCTCAAACTTATGACCTCCTCCCTAAGAAACCTGGTTAGAGAAAATTACACTACAAATTTAAAAAATGTTATATTATCTAAGTTATAATGTAGCTTTGCATATAAAGCTACATATAAATTGCATAATATAAAAAACTGTATATAAAGTTCATCATAGCCGAATGTGTTTTCTTATACTGTCTTGGATTGTAATATAAAGAAAAAACAACAAAATTTAAAAACGAATATAAACCAAGTAAATTATTATAATACTAGCTGACCCCGCAGACGTTGTCCTGCCCAAATTTGAATAAATTTGTTTGTGCGGTTAGTTACATCACGCCAGCTATCGATAACCTATTGGTTTAACCTGTTCGCGTATAAGTCGACCCCGACGCGACCAATCTGGACCAAAAAGTAGATATGCAATCTGCATAATATATTTAAGCTATGGTGCAAATATGGCTTCGATACCTCTTGCGGTTTCCGAGTTTACCTAAGCCTAACAAACTCACAAACGATTTTTATATTATACCGATAGATTGATTTTATAATTATTCAAATTGCTAAAATTTCTAAAAACAATGTTGATTAGAAAAAACCTCACACAATTTATTGTTTTGAGGCAGATGTATACTCGGGAATTCGAGTAGAAATTATGTATATGTAATAATTCGAGTAAAAGTAAAAATTGTTATGTTCTTTTTATGTAGAAAAGAAGGGGTGAGAAAACTTTTTTAAATTGTATTTATTAAGAAAATCTTTTTGGAGATGAAGCTTTTTGCCAAAAATGTCCGAAAAATTTTATTGAAATTATGTATAATTAATTAAAAGAAAATAAATAATGATTTGAAGATCTGAAAAGAATTTGATAATATTGAAAATTAAAATTGGAAGCTGCAGGTTTTGATTAGAAAATAGCAGAAAGAATAAAGGATAAAAAATAAAATTGAACCGATTTGGATGGTAGTGATATTTAATAATACTTTTTTATAATTCAGTGACCGAAATTGCCATAAGCTCACTCTTAATTTAAAATTTGTTTGAAATACATACGTTTATCTGCAGCCCACATAGAATTTTATAATAACAAATAGCATAAAATGGGCAATATATTTACTTGGTTATCGAGAAAAAGCGAAATTGCTTTAAGTTCAGTGAATATTTTTATTTTATATTTAAAAATAGTTTTTATATACTTCGTGCGCAAGTATTTCCCCAAGATGTGTTATATTTTCTGCATAAACCATTCATTAGCCATTCTTGATACTTGAACGGACTCGTTATCTTGCAAAATATATAATTTTCATCTTGCATTTCTTCCCCAAAATTAATTACCACATTTTCCAATAAGTCTATATATTTTTCGCTTGTCATTCGCGTATCTATCCAACAGATTGGTGTCCTTCCAAAGAAGGAAAACGCAGCCCATATCATGACGGTTCCATCTCCAAAGTTACTACTCATTGAAATGCGGTGAGGTTTTTGTAAATTATGCCAATAAAACTTTAAACCATCTGGTCCGTCCAAATTGAACTTCTTTTCACCAGAAAAAATTATACTTTTCAATTGTATGTCTCAAGTCATGTTATCTTGACAAAATTTCAATCTTGCTTCTTGATGCTTTTTAGTTATTGGAGGTTTTTTTGACATTTTTCTCCACTTAAATTGTCCACTTCTTGCAAGAATTTGTGGAACACGTCTGATACTGACAGGAAGATCCAGATTTCTATTAATTTCAGCTGCATTTACTGAAATTTTTGCAGCAGCACGTAAAATAGATATATCGTTTAATTTTTATTATTATATATTTTCACAGGTTACGATGTATAATCAATTATTATATGTTGTCTAGCTGTTAACTTTTTTCTTTCCTGTTTGGAGCATTTTTTTTCAGTAGCAATCACTCAGTTTTATAAAGTTATTGACAATACAAAGCGATCTACAAATTTTTTTTGCAATAACCCAATGCGATATCTCAGTTCATTTAAACAAGAATTTTTCCTTTTTCTTCCGAAGTTAAATATCTTTCTTTTGGCATTATAATAATTATTATGAAACAAATTATATGTAAAAATATTCAAAATAGTTCACTTTATTAATTCACTTATAGAATTTTTACTGTTATAACTTGTAAGCTCGAATAACAACTAAGTGAACTTATAGCAATTTCGCGTTGTTTATTACAATTATTGTTAGGGTAATTTCCGATTTATTTTACTATAGTGAGGGGATGTCCTGAGTTTTTGCATAATCTTAATAGTTGGGGAATTCCCCGTTACTGGTTGAAAGAATGAATTAGATCCAGTGTAGTAGACCTAATTTTTAGTTTAAATTTTAAGTGAACTAAATAGCAATTTCGGTCACTGTACTATAAATAATACAAATACTATAAAAAAGTCAGTATTGGAATTAATAAATCACAGTTCATATTTGCACAAAGATTTTGAAGCTCACAAATAATGGAAGTGGCTTGAGATTCCTAAAATTATATTTTCAAATTTCCAAATTTTCGTGTATTGAAATTTGTAACAAACGAAACTAAGTCAACTTTAGTATATTAAGCTAACCAATCCCAAAAAACTTTATTGATAAAGAAAGATAATAAGAAAGGGGAAATGAAAAATATTAATTACGGGCTTGTTTTTTTCTTTCCACACTCTGGGTTTTACAATATTTTTGTTAAAACACTGTTAACCGCCTTTTAGAAATTCTTTATTCTCTCGCTATTTGTCATTAAACTTAAAAAAAAAACTGAAAAAATTTATACCTATACGTAACCAATAAAGTACTATTTTATTTGAACTCTTGGGATTACAATTCTTTATACAGTTATATTATTCTTCACAGTTTTAAAATTGTAAACCTTATAGTGTTTTCATTTTTATGACCGCTACTGTAAATTGTATGTAGATATACTTTATATAGTGTTAAGAACGTCGCCAAGGAAAGCCAGGGAGAGCCAGCAGCTCCCCCCTTAGAGATTCAAAAAAATTTAGATAAATAAGCAACCATATAGTCCACTCACTTGACTTGCTTGATCTATCCTACCCTCTTGTCGAAACTCGAATGAATACACTAATAAATTCTATTCCAAGTAGTCCGTCCTCATTGCTAGAATTCATGCCAAATAGAAATAGATCCGTCAATCATAATAGTTAGTAACCTCTAAATAAGGAACGGAAAAGCGGCTCCGGCCCGTAAAAGATTTGTATGTTTCACGAAGCTTTACACTCGTAGTGCGAATCTTACCTCTGCTATATATTGTCATATTCTTTTTATAAAAAATTATGTAGAGGGTTGTTTATTTTTAATTTTGTATTTTTTGGGTAACTTTATTAAAATTATTTTGAGTTTAAAAATTTTTAAGTTGGTAATTGTGAGAACACTAAAATTTGCTTTTGGATAATAAAGAAAATATCGTACCATATCAGGCAATAAAATTTAGATTGAACAAAAATTGAATAGATAAAAAAAGAGTCTCGTACTAAAAAAGGAAGGATGTTTCCATCCATGTATCAACTTGCCAGCCCCCCGCCCCCCCGGTTCATCGACTGGCAACGCCCTTGTATACTGTGAAAAGTAAGTTGGCAAACAGATATTTCTACAAGAACTTTTTTATATTTCGACGTTTTTCTTTCATTTTTGTAATATTATTTTTTAAAGGCTTTTAAATTAAAAGGTATAACTCTAACTTTCTATATAATGAAAGAAAAATGTTCAAATTTGAAAAAGTTCTTTTAAAAAAACTGTTTGCCAACTTACTTTTGAGCGTTAATGTATAAAAGCATTAAAATTTAGCAAGATTATACAGCAGTAATAAATAATGACAATTTATTATCATTATGTATCATTATTTGAATCGAATTTTAAATCTTCTTCACAATTTATTGCAAAACCGCTAGTATCATGTTGTATCAAATCAACCAGATGCTCATTGCTATAATGGTACATCATAGTGTTATGTGTGAGACACAATTTCTACACTACAGTATACCTACATAATCTATAATAATACTACTATAATATACTGTATAGATTGTATTATGATAGTTGTTATTAACATGTGAAAATAGTTTTATAAGTTTTTAATTGTTTATATGTTAGAAAAAAATTATATTTTTATTTAAATTCAAACTCACGTAATAATAGTTCAAAACTATTGAATGAATATAGTTTGCGACACTTTTGTTCGAGCATAGTGTTATGAATTTCGGATTCTCATCAGCCAAATTATTATAATTTACTATTACGTGAGTTATGAATTTAAATTAAAACATAATTTTTTTCTAATATGTAAAGAATTAAAAATTTATTAAAATATAGATTGTATAATAATTATACAACTTGAAAGTAACCCCATTAATTCACAAAAACTTTTCTTCTACGGTGCTTTGTTTTTGGAATATTTACTTTTAAATTTTTTAGAATATAAATCAACTTAAATACACTTTTACTTTTTATTAGATTTTGCAAAATTTGAAATGTGAGTTAAGTTTGTTTGGAGAGACTAATATTACTTATAGATTAGGAAATATTTAAAATGTTTTACATCTAAAGTAGTGATATATAATAAAGTACAATATAAAGGAATCTATATAGATTCAATGTAATGAGTTTTTGAGTTGGACTGGATCAATATTGATTACTAATATTGGTTGCCAAATCCCAGTCAAAATTGGTATTATATTGATTGAGTATTGCATGAATTTCGGTAAGTACAATATAATGTGAATATAGCTGCAATAGTATGAACATTGAAATTATAACGGCGCTAATATTAATTTTCAATATTATTTATTGCCAAATCTTATCCAATATTAATACACTATAAAATGAATATTGTTGCAAATTCAAAATTATCATTCTAGCTTGTAATAATTTTAAATGTATTTATAACATTTTATAAAATGAATATTATGCCAGATAATCAAGGCAACAAAGCTTATGCACAGCATTAGTGTATGGCACTCATGGTGGGTTTCATAAAGGTATCTTAAAATTTAAACTACGATTAAAATTATAACCATAGTTACAACAATTAAAATGCATTGTTGTTATATTGTTTGAATATTATAATCCTAGATTGAATTTTAAACCTCTTTTGTGAAACCGGGCATCAGAGGGGAATATTAAGATAACCATTAGGAACTAACAAAATAAGTTAAAAATTAAATAAATTCTTAAATTTATTTCATTAATTAAAATAAATTAATTAATTTTTTTTTATTATAGGTATATTATTGTAATATAACGAACGTTTTTCGACCCTAATGATTAATAAACAAACGGAAGATGGATCCTATAGTGGGATTTTTTGGGTCCCAACACAAATAAAATTACAGTATTATACTTTTATTATGCTTATATTATTATAAAGTTTGTCGTGTCCTTTTTTAATTCATAAGGGGAGTTATAAAAATATCAAAATTTTGTTTATTAATTATAAATATTTGTAAAGTATTGAATTGTTTGATGTACCCCGCGAGTTGCGCCACTAGTAGATGAAACGAGGTTGTTCGTCCGCAACCAAGGCGACGAACATACGTCTGATTTTTGAGTCCGAATTTGGATAAAAACTTTATATTAATTTGATATAAAATTGTGTATTTTGTGAAATATAGAAGTGATTTGTAACGGAAAATGGTTGCTTTGATTTGTTTGGATAAAATTTCATCGTTTGATGATAAAATTTGGTTTATCAAGGTTTGGATATTTAAAATTGATATTGCTTTGAGATAGGAAGAGGAAAACTGGAAATTTGGATAAATGAAACATTTCGGAAATTAAAAATAAAGCGGTGAGCACACACCTGAAAGGCACAACCTTATGGAACGAAGATATATTGTTCCCATTTATGTAAAAATTTACAATTTCTATTGGTAAATAAAATTAGCCGATCAAATATTTTAAAAAATTGCACATTTACGATTTGTTTTGAAAGTGAACCAAAATATTTATTTTTGAAAAGGGTCTCATGCTTAAACTGTTGCGGTATTAGGGTTACTGAAATCTGATAATTTTATTATTTTCTTGAAATTTGAAATAAATTAAAATTTTTATATTTATTTCAACAATTCCATTATATTGAATTTGGTTAGAGTTCACATTGAGTATTATTATATTATATAGTATCATTTTTGAAATTACAGAAGCCTATCCATTACTTTTTGTTCAAAATTTGAAACGAAGCTATCAAATTGTTTAATTATCCTAAGGTGAAAAATCATATAATATAAATTAAAATAAAATAAATAATTCAGGTATTCACTATGCAATTTTATTTTAATTTACATTTTATATTTTTCTTAGTTTCTGTAAGTTATAGAAGTTACATAGCGATTCTTATCGAATTCTTACGTATTCAATGAGTAACTGTTTACATAGCGCATTCAAATACATTTAATGCATCAGTTACTATTCCTTGGATAGTTTAATTGTTTTATCTGCTTGAAAGTTCAATTTTACAATAGTAAGATATCATCTACAAATTATAATTTTGGTAACAGGTTTCGCTCAAATGCACATTTTTTGTGTAACTTTTATAAAGTAACTAATAGACCGTGAAAAATTATTATGTAAAAAATTATTTAGAACAAACCGGAACTTTTATAGAATTCGCCAGCATGATGATAGTTTTTGATCATATCAATGTATTGGCTTGGTTATCATCATTTATTTATGATTTCTTAAATATTTGAATTAACCGGAAAACAAAAAATATCAACAAAGAAAAATATTATGACAGATTAAATAATTAAAATTTTCAAAATGTGATTGATAGCTTTCCACACTAATAATAAATGAGTTTTTTAATAGCTCAAGAATGAAAATTTTGAATAAATTTACAAATCCATAAATCTTCTAATTAGCGTTTAATCTATTTTTTGGTAATGAGTTTTTGAACGTGGGTGTAAAGTAGTGTAAATTCGATTTTCCGTAAAATAACAAAATTTTACTTTTACTAACGGTGCTTTTATTAATTTAAAGATGTTGAAATTTTTATTTTTAATTGAAATTGTTTTCGTGATAACATCCGACATGTTTAAAAGTCGTTCAAACTACTTATTTATTGAATTAACGATTTTCAGGTTTTTTAGGTGCGGTATATATTTTTGAGTAAATTATTATCTACATATTTGGTAAAAAACATGTAGTTTTCCATATGACATCAAAAAACCTTCGCAAAGGGTCACTCATCACCAAACTTAAACTAGGCCATGGATACCTTGCTTTAAGTAATTGTTGTCTGTGCTTGTTTGTTATTCGAACCAACGCACACATTTTACCTTATAATAATTTATATCTACATTAATTTGCAAAAACTTATATTCGTTTAATCACTTAACTAATAAAATTAAATCGTTAAAGCTGTCTATTAATTCTGTCAAAATTAATGTCCGTAATTATTATTAATCTAGTTTATAAAAAATAAAGTGTCGAAAATTATGATTTATGGATTTTATTGAGAATATCAATGCCAATACCATAATCTGGAAGTACCCATTTTATAGGCCGATGACTTTTCTCATTTTTGTGATAAGATTTTAGAATTTATTGCTCTCAGGTTTTGATTTATTATACGTTATGTTATGTAACAACGATAATACAAATTTGACGTTTATTTAATTCGAACCAATCAACATCTGCCTATCGTAAATTTTGTGTTTTAATACAATGAATGATATATTTCTATTTTCGAATCGAATTCGACTAAAATTTTATTATCGAGCATGTAATCAATAGTCTATCTGTTATATATACTATAGTTACTAAAGAATACTATCAAATTACACAGGCACTAACATTAAACTTTTTTTTTATAATTTATTATCGATTGCAACGACAAATTCGGTAATGGATACTGTCGATATTGTCGATTAACATCCTGTAGCTTTAATCCGTTTGAACTAATTTAAAATCAGCAATCAGAAAGTAACCGAGAGGATTAAAATATTCCGATGATATCTCTGTCAAAATCACAAAGATGTTGACAGCCATAAGTAAGAGTCAAGGAGATATCCTACCTCATTTAGTCCTGCTGATTTAGTTCACACAACAGTCTAAGGAGCGGAAAACATCGGTTCTATTTCTGATATATAGTTGAGTACGAGTATATTGAGATATAGTTTAAGTCAAGTTAATATCTATCGTATGTCTAATAACATGTAATAAACAAGTGCAATTTAAAAGATATGGGCACTTACGACCCGAGTGTCGGACCGAATCGTTTACGAATTTTAAAAACAAAATAAAATAAACCTTACCCTTGCAGAGTTAATACCAACATTATAGCAAGATATTTTGTACTGCGGATATTAGACCTCTACCTCTGTGTTGCTATATTTTACTTTCCTTCTAGAATTGCGACAATTAAAAATTATTGCTGTATTAGAAACTCTTAGGATGCTGAACTTAAACCTATTAAATTTGCACCTGTCATAGCATTTAGTGTTTTCTAGATTCATAAAATTTCGTGTATTATATTGAATATAATTTCATCGTTAATTTTTGCACTATTACTGCAATAAAATGGTTATTTTAAAGACATAACATCATCTGATTATTATCTTTATAGGTTTCAATTTTGTTCCATTGTTTCATATTGTGAGTTTCATTATTGTAGTAAATTTAATAAATGATAGACGGTTTTGTGGGGGTCCGCATTTAGACTGCCTATACACATATAAATTTAAAATTTAATTAATCTGGAACCATATAATATTAACATTTTAGAACTACCTATACATTAAGTTGACGAACAATATAACGACAAACTAGAAAATACTCAACCGGAGTTTGATACTTTTCGTGAGAATCTATTGAGGACATGACATAATATCGCATAATATATTATATATACATAGAGAAGCAATGATATCTTTTTTACCATAATAAATTTTATATATATTAAATCGGATTTGCCACTTAAACAACCGTATTAATAATAATTATGTCTCAATGGCTTTTGGAAATCGTGATATATCTTAATATTGAAAAATTATGCGTTGGTGTTCATTTTCATGGTAGAATAGAAAATCGTGGCTAATTAGTTTGCTAATAATAATATGTTAACAATTGTGTACTATACACCGTACTTATTATCTATTACATTAAAGTTGCAATTGAAAAGCATTAATAATAATAATAATGATGTAATTGGTTAATTGACCTATACAAAACAGTGAAGCAGCATGATTAACCGCCAATGCTTTCTAAATTAGAATAAATTTTACGTGGTAGTTGTCTATGCAAGTAAGTGTTGGATATTCCAACTTGACGTTTTCATTGAAATAAAAAATAAATTTGAAGTAGGTAGGTTATAAATAAAATAAGTAAAAGAAATATTGCCATACATATTTATGATCGAAACGTGAAACAAATATTAATTTTTACAGAAAATTTGTTCTAATTGTGCAACATTGACATTTATTAAATGAATTTGTAAAGTGCGTAAGTATCATAGTAAATAATGGTTACAAGCGATATATAAAATAAAATGGCAATATTGTAGTATGCATGTAGTATGTATTGTAGATTATGTAACCTGATAAGGCGAGATATAGCACTGGTAGTGCCAAACCCTAGCAATTATGCAATTAGAACTGAAAGATCTAGAACAACAGCTGTCAGTCTCCTTGATATTCGGCGATCTTTAAAAACTTGAATATAATAAATTGACAAATTGTCGCTACATTTTATTTATTGTTTTTAAATATTACAAAACTACTTTGCATATATTAATTTAATTGCCTTTATTTCATTCAGTTTTTACATATATGTAACAATAAAAATATATCCGATAAAATAAATCTATCGGATTAAAATAATAATAGAATTTGAATAACAATTTTATGTTGACTTGTAATCCAAATCTCAGATATAATATTGTAATAGTATTATATATTATGAATGAATTGGTTATTATTTAAAAATAATTACACAAACTACAATTCATAATTGTTATCGTCCGCAACTTAATTAACTATAAAAAGTCTATCGGGATTTCTCTAGGACAGGTCTAATAAAAAACTTCAACTTTTTGTCGACGTTTCGAACATATATTTCGTTCTTCTTCAGGACTAAAAACAATAAAATTCAACAACCTGCAGAAATTAACAAAATCCTCACCTCAAGTTCAGTTTACAGAGACCAGGGGTACATTATTCTATTAATAACTAAATGCGATATAACAGTCAACATAACAGTAATATTAAAAAACAGTGAGAACTCCAAAAAACCAAATTACAACTTATTACAATAAGGTGTCAACAATTAAAAACCTTTTCAACATGTCAAAATGTAAAACACAAAATATACAATATAAAAGCAATCAAGAATTATCAGTTCAAATGGTATCTCTGCAAACGTCGACTACGATAGGTAAAATTTCAAACGGAATAATACACAACCGAATAAAAGGATCTCACTAAAAAACCCAAAACAAATCAACCACCACCTAGTAGATCTCCATAAAAAATGCTTAGTTTTTTTGTGTCCTCTCTATAATTAATGCTGTCTCTTTCGGACTTTATGAAAAACATCTCACTAATATTTCTTTTCAAGCAACTTTGTTCGTAATCTAAAACAGTAGTTTTATCAAAATTGAAGCAGTGTCCCGTATCTTCGCAATGTTGCACTAATGCTGTCTTTCCCCAACCATCCTTATCTTTTTCTTCCTCCCCTTCTCTCGTTGTTCCGATATCTGTAAGCTTCTTCTTTTTATTTTTATTTTTATCTTTTCTTTCACAATCACCCATGTGCTGTTTGATGCGTCTATTTATCCATTGCCTCGTCTGGCCAATGTACGATGCTGGGCAATCTGCACAAGGTATTCGGTAGATCACCTCTGACCTCATTCCCTTATCTGTCCGGTCCTTAAGATTAGTTAAGAGGCTTCTATGATCCTTTAAATTGTATGTGGCCAAAGTACAATAAGGTTTTAATATTCTATTTATTTGTTCTGTTAGATTTTCTACATAAGGGAACTTGAAATATTTCTTTGTTTTTATTTCATTATCATATTTGTCTTCATCACCTTGTGCACCACTACTTCTTTCTTGTTTTTCGAGCTTTTTGAACATATTATTAATAAGCCAATTCGGATAGTCATTTTGTTTTCTTAACAGATCTGTGATTCGGATCCTATTTTCGTCTTTGTATTTAGCATGACTTATATCGGTTACTCTCTTAATGAGTCCATACACTAATGCTGTTTTGTGTTTAAATTGGTGGTACGATCTGTAACTAACTAATCTTTGAGATGAATATGGCTTCATGTACCAATTTGTTAGGATTTCATCACTTGTTCTTTTCACTCTCATGTCTAAGAAAATTATTTCTCCTTGTATCTCTTTTTCTAAGGTAAACTTAATTCTATTATGGTAGCTATTGAAAGCTGTCAAAAACTTTCCCACTTTATCCTTAGGTGCAGCTGTAAAAGAATCATCTACATACAAATAAAAGAAAGGGACGTGGAAACCTATGTCTTTCAATACTTCTTCTATTAGAACTTCCATTACCAAACCAGCCAAAGCAGGGCTCGCAGGGTTTCCCATTGCCAACCCATCCAGTTGCCTAAAAAACTTTCCATCGTATTTGAAGTAGCTGGTGCTAAAACATAAATCTATGAGTTGCAACATCTCCTCAAAACTAAGATCGGTGTAACAACTAATGAACCTCCACTTTTTCTTTAGAGCTCTTTCAACTAATTCCCTTGGTATGCTAGGGAAAAGTGAAACCACATCCAATGACAGTAAAATATAATCTTTCGGGAGTATCTGGTGTTTAATGACTTCTACGAATTCTTTTGAACTTTTTATGTTAAAACTGGAGGTAGTCAAAACTTTCATCAAGATTTCGCTTAAAAATCTTGCTATGTTATATGAAGGAGACTTCAAACAACTTACCACCGGTCTCAGTTGCAACTGGCTTTTATGGGTCTTTCGGAGGCCATAAATTCTGGGAGGCAAAGAGTTATGTCTTATTAACGTTTTGTACTTAAAATTATCAATTTTGTTCACATCTTTTAAACTTTTTAGTACCTTATTTACTTTATTTTGATGAGTCAATGTGGGGTCTTTATTAACTTCAACAAATTGGCTATCTGACGACAATAATCTTTCCAACTCGGTCTTATATTCTTGTAGGTACATAATGATAGAGCTACCGCCTTTATCGGATTTGGAAACTATTATTTCCGGATGTTCTTTTAGCCATTTTTCAGTACTTTTGTAATTTTTAAGTATGTACGTATAGAATCGCTTCTTTCTTTTTTCATTTGTTTCTCTATTTCTGTAATTAGTAATAACATTAGTACACTTAGCTCTCAAACTATTCACAAATCTTAAGGACCGGACAGATAAGGGAATGAGGTCAGAGGTGATCTACCGAATACCTTGTGCAGATTGCCCAGCATCGTACATTGGCCAGACGAGGCAATGGATAAATAGACGCATCAAACAGCACATGGGTGATTGTGAAAGAAAAGATAAAAATAAAAATAAAAAGAAGAAGCTTACAGATATCGGAACAACGAGAGAAGGGGAGGAAGAAAAAGATAAGGATGGTTGGGGAAAGACAGCATTAGTGCAACATTGCGAAGATACGGGACACTGCTTCAATTTTGATAAAACTACTGTTTTAGATTACGAACAAAGTTGCTTGAAAAGAAATATTAGTGAGATGTTTTTCATAAAGTCCGAAAGAGACAGCATTAATTATAGAGAGGACACAAAAAAACTAAGCATTTTTTATGGAGATCTACTAGGTGGTGGTTGATTTGTTTTGGGTTTTTTAGTGAGATCCTTTTATTCGGTTGTGTATTATTCCGTTTGAAATTTTACCTATCGTAGTCGACGTTTGCAGAGATACCATTTGAACTGATAATTCTTGATTGCTTTTATATTGTATATTTTGTGTTTTACATTTTGACATGTTGAAAAGGTTTTTAATTGTTGACACCTTATTGTAATAAGTTGTAATTTGGTTTTTTGGAGTTCTCACTGTTTTTTAATATTACTGTTATGTTGACTGTTATATCGCATTTAGTTATTAATAGAATAATGTACCCCTGGTCTCTGTAAACTGAACTTGAGGTGAGGATTTTGTTAATTTCTGCAGGTTGTTGAATTTTATTGTTTTTAGTCCTGAAGAAGAACGAAATATATGTTCGAAACGTCGACAAAAAGTTGAAGTTTTTTATTAGACCTGTCCTAGAGAAATCCCGATAGACTTTTTATAGTTAATTAAGTTGCGGACGATAACAATTATGAATTGTAGTTGTAGTGGGAAATTGTTTAACATCATAAGGGGAAACTATTCGGTCAACCTGTGGAGAGCTTCAAAGTCGTTAATGAATGTACATAACCGATTGGCGAGATTACGGAATGATAAGGTTTTCTTGCTTAGATGCAGAACAGAGGGAATTACCCCACCTCATATAGATAATGGTTTTAAAGGAATTATGGTTATGCTAATGGGTAACCACCCATTTGGAAGAAAAGTGTGTTCCCGTATTGATAAATTTAAACAGTCAATACTAAGTGTTGAGATAGAGGTAGTTTGTTGGAATGTGAAGCAGTTGGAAATACGAAAGAGAGAGTTGATGTTGGTGGTGCAGAATGGTTTGGAGAATGAAATCCGTAGTAGACTTATGTTAGCATGTGAAAAGCAATATAATTCCATATTCAATCAAAAGAGAAAGTCTCATATTAAAAAGTTCGCTGTATTATTGGGTAGAATGGAAGATAGAGAAAACGTTAGGAATAATAATAGAATAATTAATTATACAAACTTGGTTATACCGAGTTATGCTATGTCAGCACTTGCACTGAGCCCAAAGTTTGGTCTGCCGATAGATAAGATTCCGATACTACCTATAATAAAAGACTTGGAGGGTTGCTTGCAGGGAATTGGGGGAGAGGAGGATTTTGTGAATAGTTTGAGAGCTAAGTGTACTAATGTTATTACTAATTACAGAAATAGAGAAACAAATGAAAAAAGAAAGAAGCGATTCTATACGTACATACTTAAAAATTACAAAAGTACTGAAAAATGGCTAAAAGAACATCCGGAAATAATAGTTTCCAAATCCGATAAAGGCGGTAGCTCTATCATTATGTACCTACAAGAATATAAGACCGAGTTGGAAAGATTATTGTCGTCAGATAGCCAATTTGTTGAAGTTAATAAAGACCCCACATTGACTCATCAAAATAAAGTAAATAAGGTACTAAAAAGTTTAAAAGATGTGAACAAAATTGATAATTTTAAGTACAAAACGTTAATAAGACATAACTCTTTGCCTCCCAGAATTTATGGCCTCCGAAAGACCCATAAAAGCCAGTTGCAACTGAGACCGGTGGTAAGTTGTTTGAAGTCTCCTTCATATAACATAGCAAGATTTTTAAGCGAAATCTTGATGAAAGTTTTGACTACCTCCAGTTTTAACATAAAAAGTTCAAAAGAATTCGTAGAAGTCATTAAACATCAGATACTCCCGAAAGATTATATTTTACTGTCATTGGATGTGGTTTCACTTTTCCCTAGCATACCAAGGGAATTAGTTGAAAGAGCTCTAAAGAAAAAGTGGAGGTTCATTAGTTGTTACACCGATCTTAGTTTTGAGGAGATGTTGCAACTCATAGATTTATGTTTTAGCACCAGCTACTTCAAATACGATGGAAAGTTTTTTAGGCAACTGGATGGGTTGGCAATGGGAAACCCTGCGAGCCCTGCTTTGGCTGGTTTGGTAATGGAAGTTCTAATAGAAGAAGTATTGAAAGACATAGGTTTCCACGTCCCTTTCTTTTATTTGTATGTAGATGATTCTTTTACAGCTGCACCTAAGGATAAAGTGGGAAAGTTTTTGACAGCTTTCAATAGCTACCATAATAGAATTAAGTTTACCTTAGAAAAAGAGATACAAGGAGAAATAATTTTCTTAGACATGAGAGTGAAAAGAACAAGTGATGAAATCCTAACAAATTGGTACATGAAGCCATATTCATCTCAAAGATTAGTTAGTTACAGATCGTACCACCAATTTAAACACAAAACAGCATTAGTGTATGGACTCATTAAGAGAGTAACCGATATAAGTCATGCTAAATACAAAGACGAAAATAGGATCCGAATCACAGATCTGTTAAGAAAACAAAATGACTATCCGAATTGGCTTATTAATAATATGTTCAAAAAGCTCGAAAAACAAGAAAGAAGTAGTGGTGCACAAGGTGATGAAGACAAATATGATAATGAAATAAAAACAAAGAAATATTTCAAGTTCCCTTATGTAGAAAATCTAACAGAACAAATAAATAGAATATTAAAACCTTATTGTACTTTGGCCACATACAATTTAAAGGATCATAGAAGCCTCTTAACTAATCTTAAGGACCGGACAGATAAGGGAATGAGGTCAGAGGTGATCTACCGAATACCTTGTGCAGATTGCCCAGCATCGTACATTGGCCAGACGAGGCAATGGATAAATAGACGCATCAAACAGCACATGGGTGATTGTGAAAGAAAAGATAAAAATAAAAATAAAAAGAAGAAGCTTACAGATATCGGAACAACGAGAGAAGGGGAGGAAGAAAAAGATAAGGATGGTTGGGGAAAGACAGCATTAGTGCAACATTGCGAAGATACGGGACACTGCTTCAATTTTGATAAAACTACTGTTTTAGATTACGAACAAAGTTGCTTGAAAAGAAATATTAGTGAGATGTTTTTCATAAAGTCCGAAAGAGACAGCATTAATTATAGAGAGGACACAAAAAAACTAAGCATTTTTTATGGAGATCTACTAGGTGGTGGTTGATTTGTTTTGGGTTTTTTAGTGAGATCCTTTTATTCGGTTGTGTATTATTCCGTTTGAAATTTTACCTATCGTAGTCGACGTTTGCAGAGATACCATTTGAACTGATAATTCTTGATTGCTTTTATATTGTATATTTTGTGTTTTACATTTTGACATGTTGAAAAGGTTTTTAATTGTTGACACCTTATTGTAATAAGTTGTAATTTGGTTTTTTGGAGTTCTCACTGTTTTTTAATATTACTGTTATGTTGACTGTTATATCGCATTTAGTTATTAATAGAATAATGTACCCCTGGTCTCTGTAAACTGAACTTGAGGTGAGGATTTTGTTAATTTCTGCAGGTTGTTGAATTTTATTGTTTTTAGTCCTGAAGAAGAACGAAATATATGTTCGAAACGTCGACAAAAAGTTGAAGTTTTTTATTAGACCTGTCCTAGAGAAATCCCGATAGACTTTTTATAGTTAATTACACAAAGTAATAAGTTACAGAAAGTCATCTATAAAATTAAAAGGGACCTAAATTACCCTCAAAACTATACCTGATTATTATTTTCTACAATTTCTTTAATTCCGCTTATAAACACTGTCCTCGCACTATGTAATACCACGTAATACCTAATTAATATCATAAGCAGGAGATTATATTTATTAAAGTTTACGATCGACTAATTAAATGGACATTATACCAATTTTAAATGTATAATAAAAATTTTAGCTTAGCATTATTAACAGTGCGTTAGGTTAGTTAAAACTTTTATTATTAATATAGTAAATACATAGTATTAACGTAGTATAATATGTTACGGAAAAAATATATTATATACTGGTAAATTTTAATTTATATTGATAAAAGCGTTTGATAAAATAAAATTTTTTTGCATTGCTTGTTAATTTTTAAATTTAATATTCAATTATACAATGAAATTTCCTAACATGGATTTTACATATTATGTACATTTTTTTATGAGATCTTTTAGTTTCGAGAGTAGTTTATCCCCTTTAAAATAATTAATAATAGCATAACAAATTTAGGGCAGAGTTTACAGTTGAGATTGGTGTTGACCATTAGCTCGGAGGGAAATTTACAGTTTCTTTTCCAGCTACAACTGGAAACTGCGAGGTACTTTGAAGAAGCTCTAATTTTTTTTACATGTTAATTAGCTAACACTAATATCATTTTGATATATTATGTATTAAAATTTTAATTAATATTTAACTTTTTAATAAATATACTGACATTTATTATTCTATTAGGTTGGATAAAGAAAGAAATTAATGAGATATATTTATAATTAACAAACAATTTGTAAACTTCATTATTTTTAGGGACAATAAACCAATTTAAACATGTAATTAACGACTTATATACCTTGCTTTTACGATTAATTACATGCAAATTTATTTTAAATTTGATATGCATTAATCATTTCATTATTTCTCATATCAAATCAGACTTTTTGCCTTATAATAATTTGCATTAGAAAGTTTAATTATATTTGCAGTTTGTGTCCGATATACAGACTTCATTTAGAGGGTAAAATAGCACGAGTTATATCTTAAAATTGAAAAATATATAAAATCATTAGCATAACGGTTTAGTGGTTTGGTCGTATCTACATGAATGGTTTTAATTACGAATTACTCAAAGAAATAATTAGTGAAAGAAAATCTCGATGAAAAATAATATAACCAGGAATACTAAAAACATAAATATCAGAAATTAAAATCTAACCAAGGCAATCATATAAAAATTAGAGCAAATCGTATATTTTAAAATAAAAAATGTAAATATCTTATAATATATTAAAAGATATATTCAGTTCATGAACATTATTCAAAGAACTAGATCACCACAAAAAATATTTCTAGCAATAAATACAAAACAGAGAAAAAATCTTAAGGTGGGAACCTACTGTTCACAAAATAAGTTTTTACTAATACACCGACTTTTCAAGTGCAATGCTATTTAAATGCAAAGTTACATTTACAGTTCTATAAATTTAAAATAAAATTACATAGCGTAAAGTAGTAATTAATTAATTTAATGTGCTATAGCAGTATTTAGAGAGCATTTACAAGTTCTCAATTCAACCAACTCAACCTGAATCACTTAAATTATTGATAACTTTCCGCACAATTTATAAAAATATAGTCAATTCCGAATTTTGTATCTTGAACCGTAGAGATAGAATCTCCTTTCCCTTTTAATTAAACCTTGTCCTAAAAGAACTTTTAAGTTCTTGTTAAACTCACCTGTCTAAAGATATTAAAAAACAAGAAATATTAACGTTTTTGGCCGAACAAACTCTTAACAAGGTTAAATTTACTTTATTTATTGTATATAGGTACCTAGAATGGCAATTTATATTTACAAGAGCCTTCATTAAGTTCCGGAGGTCGAACTCTTCGTTTCCGACTTGTTAATCCAAAATTAGACAATCGCTTCGAGCTATGATTATGTATCCATAATTAATAGGTATTAAAAGAATTAATAATAATTTAAACATGTAGTATTTATTAAATTTACATATTAATTTATTATTTTGGCTCCGTATAAACGCACGGCAATATTTTTTTAAGTTTAGGATTATAAATGCACTTTTTCAAATTACAATTGTTTGACAACGTTGTTTCACTTGACCTAGTAATTTTTAAATGATTGCATTATTTATATTTGTATTATTAAATTACTCAGTATAAAATTTTTTATGACCTTATGTACATTGATTAAAGTCTTTAGCGACTCAAGTGTTATAATATCAATTAGTTACATTGAAGGTAATGATAATGGAGTGTTCTCATTTGTATTCTATACTAACAAGTAACAATAGTTGAAACAATGCCATTTTAAAACTTCAATTGATTGAAATGTTTATAAATTATACATTATCTCGTAAGGTATATGACATTGAAGTACTATAAGAACAATAAATTATAAAATTTACAATAATCTAATTTTAATTCCAAAAATTTATAATATTTGACAAGCGGCGCAATTTTTAATTTTTAATCGCCAATCAGATAATAGCTTTAAAAAATTATTCAAACTCATAGTTTTATTTTATAGGAGTATAACAATGCATTTTAAATGTATCTTCAATTTAATAGGTTTTTTAACACTTTTGCATCAACAAATTATATAATAACTTTAAAAATAAATGTTTGTATTGCTACAAAAAGTTGTTATTATTAATAATAATTAAAAATATGTGAAAAATATATACAAAAATGAATATTACATGTAGGTCTGCGTCAGGTCTTCTGGATGGTGACACCAACAAAATATTTTTTTTTTTAATTAAATAAAATAAATGTAAGTAGGTATATTTTCTTTTTTTTTTAAATGGAAATTATGTTAAATTAACTAAAATTTTACAATTTCTTATTGCAATTTTACCTCAACATTGTGATTTATACAATATAATTATTATTGCCCATACATTTTTGGTGGTATCTTGTCTGGTGGTCTAGTCAAACACTAGCCGAAATTTTGAGTTCTTCGAGTTTCGTTATAATACACTGTCAAATAAAGATTGTTATTTTTATATAATGAAAGGGGTCATAGGCTAACAGTTAAAATGCTGAATTGCTGTGTCGCAGACGTGTTATCTTCGACCAAGAACCACTGGTTATTTCGACCGTGTGTTCTTCACAAAATTCTGGCAACCCTGTTCCTGTTTTTTTGTTTTAGTTAATATGTTAATTTGTTACTTTATACACCTGCATTATATTATGTAATTTGTTTACAGCGTAATTAAGGAATTTGCACTTGAGAGTTTCACCTTATCTTATAAAATGTAAATATTTTTATTATTTTGCAAGGTTAAATAAATATAAATATTTTATTGGAGAAATAAATCGATTTTGACAAGAAATAAAAAAATTGTATATTTTGATAGCAGAAATATGGTATATTATTAATATTCTATAGACCAGGGTAGAAATCTTCTCACAATAATATGCAGTCGAATAGCTGCTGTTTCTTTTTTTTTTTTTTTCTATTGCATGTAGTCTTTTTGGAGCCTTGAGATGCTTTTTCTTTAAGCTTTTGGGCGCCACGGTAGAGTTTCATATATTCCCTTGTAGAGGGCTATCATTCTATGTTTTCCATTTTAATTGGGAAATTTTGCCCGTTTCGTTGGAAACTCATTGGATACGTTATTTCAATGTAACATTGAGCATGGTTCATTGCGTGATCTTTCTAACAGGTTTTGTAATTTGTTTTAAAATTTTATTTTAAGTACATACAGAGGAACTGCTAATATATTGTCAACTTGCAAAATACAAGCTCCTAAGAGCGCTTTAGTTATTAGTAGCAATAACTAAAATATGCCGAAGACAAATTATTACGAAGAGTTGATCTATTTTAAACATAAAGACAAAAGAAAATAATAGTCAGGATAAATATAGATTTTAGTAGATTGCTTTTTTCCAATTAGGAAAAACGTCATATCAAATTATTAATTCTTGCTTATTTAACGTATGTAACACTTGTAAACACTTTAATTTCTATTAATTAAGTTTGACGGGAATATTCGATGTGTATACTTAATACAATAGTATTTATTATATCGCGTAAAGCATTTAAATTGAAATAAATTGGAACTCAAGTTTTTATTTGGGTACAAACCACAATATTTAAGAAGTAGTGGGAGTTCATGGTCGAAAAGTTTGCCTTAATCAAAATAATTATACTTTTATAATATTTGAACTTCAAATTTAATGTAATTTTATATAGCCGTATTAAAAAATCCTTTCACCATTCAAAGTTAATTGTTTGCAAATATGGAACTCGCGCATATTACACCCATAATATATAATATATATGCCAAAATTATAACCATTAGATATGTGTGAGATCATTTAGGTTACATTGAGTCATTACATTTAGAAACTGTATTAATAAATACAATATTATATACATAGGTAGAACATAAATTTGCAAATGATTTTACTACAATACTCCATTGTCACATCATACTGGAGGAGGGTGAACTACCTACCATCTATTAAATAAAATGGACCGGCTCAGAATAGATATATGTACAATCGTTTTGCAAATTTTGTTAGCTTAATCGCAATCTACAAATAACTACAAATTAGAAATTCAAAATCCTTGAGCCGCTTTAATTTACATTGTTATAATAAAATTTAAGATGTAGAATTGAAGTTATCACCGAGAAAATGATGTTAAGTGTTTTCTGCATTATAGAAATACCTTGGAGAAGTTATAAATTTATTATACCATAAGTCAAGAGCATCTTGACACAAAATACCAATGAATTAAGCGCTATTATTGGATACTTAAATATCTGAGTGTGATTATTTATAATATTGAAGAAAAAAATTATTTAATTTCAGAGAAGAAGTTTTTCTAACCAGAAAGATTAATAAATCTGGTTTCACAATGGAATATTTAGTCATAATTACTATTACAATATCAGGGGATTAATTTTTAACGATTATTTTAAATTATGGGAGTCCTGGGAAAAATTTATTTTTCATAGCTCTGCTCAGAGTTAAATTATACTCAATTTGATATATTAATGTTTTTAAATAAGTAGTATATTATTAATCAATAGTGGGTTAGGTATAATTAGCACTGTCGATAATATAATATTTTCTTAACATCTCAATATTCCATGTCTATCGATATATTACTTAATTTAGTATGTAATCATCATTGCAATTTACGATAATATTTCTATTTCATGAAAATATCGTTTAACCAATAATTAAGCGTTTAAAGACACATTTATTTTAATTTATTGAACCGTGTTCTTTAATTAAATAAGTAAATAATATAAAAGTTTTTAGTTAAATAACACGTTCGTATAATAATTGTAAGGTTTTAAATTTACAATCAATTTCTGTTCAATATCATCTAATATGTGAAAGGCAATCTAAGTAAATATTGAATAAAAAATCAATCACAATGATATTGAAACATTACCTACATCATCATAATTGAAGTCATATTAGCAACTGGGTCAAGATTATCAACTTCTTGCCAAACAAAAAAATCATATAGAAATATAGGTTAGGTATCATTTTGGGGGTTTCAGACGTCCAAAGATTAAATTATACGACGACTGCATTCAAAAGTTAGTCACTCGTGTATTTTATAAATTAACTTAATTAAAAAAGTAAGTTAATTAATCGAAAAAATAGTTTTTACAAAAATAATTAATTTCAAGAATGTTTATATATTCCAATTATATTGTTAAATGAGTGCTTAGAAATAATTGCTTATTGTTTTAATACATTAAATAGTCAAAAATGTAAACTTTTACTTTTTTTAACAAATTTTTCTGAAGAAGTTTCTTTGTAAATTAAAAATAGCTAATAAACTTTATCGAACGAAGCAGATAAGCGTCTTTTACAGACCTACACAACAGGGTCAAAATATAAGCATGCCATTGGCCGAATTTGAAATGGAGTTTATTATTTTCTTTTAGTAACTTTACATTCGTATTTGATTTCTATTGATTTAATTATAAAATTTGTTTTAACTTTTCAAATGTGCGTGCAATAAATATGAGCTAGAAATTACTATGGTAATTTAACTAATATTTTCTTTATTTAAAATAACTGTATGTCATGATGTATGTAGGTACACAATGTACGGTTCTGTTTATGAAACGCAGTGTCAACTAGCATATGCAAATATTATTAATTTATGATATTACTTAACAAGTACAGAAATTATGATTGATTGTGTTGGCAGCTTTTCTTGAAAATGTCTATAATTAACCGATAGATGAAAGCAATCCAGCTAGAAAAAATAATTATCGCAATAAACTAATAATTAATATTATAATATTAAATTTTATATATAGTATATATCTTGTATATATCAAGGGAAAGAAGTGTTGCAAAAAATGTAATAATAGTCAACTAGGTATAGGTATATATCTTCATATTTTCATAATAAAATTGTAATAATTTTTTTTCTGTAATTTTGTTTTTGTTTCAGTTTTCATTAATTTTATATAAATTATACTTCTAGATTATTTTAGAAATTTTATACAAATGCATTACAACAACTAAATTTTTTTTTTACTTATTATGTAGGTATTAAAAAAATATCATTATCCACAATAAATAGCGTGCTTTTGATTATTTTATTAAATACTATAAGTAGTTTACTTTCAGTCTTACTTTTTAATTATTTGAGAATAACGGTTTTTTTTTCATATAGCTAATTGTTACAAATAGAAATTTTATTATATCATTTATTCGTTTATTGTATTTAAAATGTATTTGCTTGTATGCAACACAATAATATTTAACTTTCTAATAATTATTTCATGCGTCTAATTGTCTGATGTTAGCTTACTTAGCACGCGTTTAAAAAGCAATAATTACTATAATTTTGATTTAAAAAACATGCACGAAAATTTAAAATTCAATTTATCTGGTAGTGTTTCAAACACTTAATCATATTCGTCGTTTTGAAAACAGTAATTCGGTTAAATTGAGTTTCCATTTATAATGTAAATAACAGTCAAGCGCTGTTTGTGGTTTCCTCTGCAAAACAGTGCATTTTGAAAGCTTGACAAACACTAGGGATATTTGATATAACTATTTCGTTAATCCGGCAACGAATAATTGTCAGAATCAATAATTTGAAAGGATAAGCAAAAAGTTCTATATGAAGTAATGATGTGCAAAATTAATTAACGATTGCGATAGTGTTTGCTGTAGGTTAATGTGAACTGAGTTGTAGTTCTCTACAATGTTTATATTAGAAACCTCCGCTGTCATAAATAAACAACCTGTAGACAGCTTTAAATTTTCAAGCGTAACAGGTTATAAATTGTAAATTTATGATAGAAATGTAATAAAATTAATACAATAAAGCATTTACGATCATTTTAACATTTGCGACATGCAACCTTCTGTGTTGGCGCTTTATACTGATGTCGATTATACCAATTTTCAAAATTATCTATTACCAAACTACCTATAATAATTTTTTTTCTCTTCAAAAAAAAGGTATTTTTAAACTACAGTTTAAAAAAAATGAAGAGGAAAAATAAATCCAAAATTTCTTTTGGCAATTCATAATAAATTTTTAATCTGCCATGTCTGTTTAGAAAACGTTAGCTTAATCAAAAGTCATGGTGATTGCTGATATAGGGAAATGTAATTAATGGAATGGTTTTCCATTATCTTGCACATTTCTCATACATCTATGTTGAACTTGAGTTCAACCCAATCCTATATACCTATAGTAGGATTATGGTATACTATAATCATACTTGGAAATCAAATTATGGCTTTTGATATCATTGGTACGTTTTAAGCACAACATTATTATTAATGAAGACACTTCGATTAACGTAACCATTGTCCTTCACTTTGATTCATTAACATGGATGTTGTACTTGAAATTTGATGTTATTCAACTTAGCAAAGTCCATCCCAATTTAGATTTATTAACAAACATGAAAAACCTGAATTTTAGAAACTTTGTCGGAAGTTACAATAACACAATTATTGCTATTGAATTCGTAATTACGACAGATGTAATAATTAAAATCAAAGTAATAAAAATATCTATCATAGCGTTAGGTCTTAAATCTATTGATCTTGAAGGAAGAACATTGACACTACGATCAACCCAATGTGAACTACGATAGGATCATAAAGTATATAAAAAGAAAATTCACAGATAACCGTTATTAAATACATTTGGCTTGCTAAATTAAAGTTATTGATTCCCAACTAGTAAGTAAACAGTCTTTTAACAAGGTTGTCAGAACTTTGTTACCTGTCAGCATTAGCGGCCATATTTAAATATATTTTAATGTTCATTTTCACGTTCCATATGGATATGTTTGTATCCATCACCTGAAGGAACAGTATTGATTGAATTATTGAAAAATCTGAAAATAATGAATTAGCTAGCTTCAAGATCTAGCTCACAGTTCTTGAGAGCACGATCTTCAGGCTGAGTTCACTTCAGTCAAATAAATCTCACAATATAGAAAGAAGGTTTGGTGGACAAGTATTGATAGTGTTAGTAACCAAAAACAGAAACGAAAATTTAACAAACTAATAATATGATTAAGTGAATATAAGTATAAAATTCCTAATTAGATTTTTTGCAACGCCCACTGCACATGATTAAAAGTTAATTACTCATTATTAAATTATCTTTTATCGCCGTGGAACACTTTTGTGCAATAAAAGTATATAGGCGAGCGGTTTATCGTCTCAAACTCGCTTAAAAACTACATTAACCGACCAATCAACGTTCTAGTGGCTGGAAATGATTTTATTCGATTTCTTATATTATACTGAGAAAAAACTTCTATATACACTTTATATTTTTATGAGTCGTTTAATAGTTATAAACAATCTTTTGTTTTAAAAATCTAAATTTCGGGGAAAAAATCTGAAAAAATTATAGAGGCTTAATTGGACCAAAAGACACATTTTTTGTATCGTTGATTTTTTTCGTAAAATTAATGGTTTTTAAGATAATACTAAATATTTAAATGTCGAAAAATGCCTACCTTTATGATTTTTTTTCTCAGAAACCAATTATCCAATCAGAATAAATAAAAAACAAAAGTTTTCAGTCAACCTTAAACTATAAGACAATTTTTTTGCATTTTTAATTTTTACTGTTAGTAACAGTGGAAACTGTATCAGAGTAAACACGCAAATTTGTGTTTTATAATTATTATTAAATCTTTTGTTTAGTCGTTTTGGAGTTAACTTATCCTTGCCAACCACTTATGTAAGTAAAAGTATCAAAAATGTAGTCAATAATATGTTTTACGCGGTCAAGGAACATGGAGTATTTATAATAGATTTGTTTTTGTGACATCTTCTAGTATTTAGCTAATTTAAATTATGACAATCCACGTGTATGTAATATATTGTATTTTAATGGTTGATAAACAATTTGAATTTAAATTAAAGCTTCCATCCTAGCTCGCCGGACGGACATACGCACGCACAGAGGAAGCGGTGTTAGAGATCTACTCCAATACGGTTTTCACTATTAGTAACACTAAAAATCAAAATGAAAAAAAAATGTCGTGATAGTTTAAGGTTGGTTGAATATTTTTATTTTTTATTTATTCTGATTGGACAATTGGTTACTGAGAAAAAAAATCATAAAGGTATGCATTTTTCACCATTTATCGAGTTTTATCTTAAAAACTATCGATTTTACGAGAAAAGTCAAAGACACAAAAAATGTGTGTTTTGGTCCAATTAAGCCTCTATAATTTTTTCAGATTTTTTCCCCAAAATTAAGATTTTTAAAACAAAAGATTGTTTATAACTATTAAACGACTCATAAAAAAATAAAGTGTATATAGAAGTTTTTTCTCCGTATAATATAAGAAATCGAATAAAATCATTTCCAGCCACTAGAACGCTGATTGGTCGGTAAGTGAACTGAAAATAGGTGTAAACCGCTCGCCTAATATCTACAAGCAGCTAAATGTTGCTAGTTTATAAGATTCATGATCGTGACCAATCATAAAAATTATATTTTTTTAAATAATACCTATATCCATATTTGTGTTTTCAGCAGTAGTACATCAAATGAAATTCCTAATATGAGCAGAATATGTAGATTAGAATTTAAATAAACGACCATACACCCATCATCATGACAGATACAACTGTAAATACGACTTCGAGGTTAGTTAAAAGTGTAAGGTTACTGAAATAGGCCTTTACAAAGTGGAAGAATGATCAGATAAAATATGAAGATATTAAATAAATTATATGAATTGACAACACATATTATCGGATTAGTGGAATTAAATTGGCATGTAGGTCCACAAAGGCAAAAATAATTACAAAGTTTTGTTTGTTAACAAAATAGCTGTTTCGAGGCAAAAGAATTAAATTACCGAATTATTTTGCTTATAATATTTATTTTTGTAAGTAATCGTAAAATTAAATTTTTTTAAAAATGTTAGTAAAAATAATGTTAGTTCAACAAAATAACACCTGTATTAGCAGTATATTGTTAAATTTTAAAATTGCGTCACATAATAAGGTCAATGAATGAAGATTACGTAAAAAATTGAATGTTTACAATATTATAAAATCTTCCTTGGTATTTTCAATGCTAATCCTGCAATTAAATAATTTAAGATTGAAATAGACTTCACTTTTACATCACTTTTGACAAATTTCACTTTCCCCATGCATACTATTTATTATGTATTTGAAATGGAGATCCATATCATGAGATATCGAAGATATTAAAGATGATCAAAAAGTTCTATGTTAATTTAAGTAAAAATATTCACCTGCTGGATTGTAAAAATCAAACACATTTAAATCTATTTTTGTATCATATTATTAATAACGAGGCTAGATTTTCGCAAACCACTTTTTCTACCAGAGAACGTATTCGAAAGTGTTCCAAATAGTCATATTAGTTGAATTTCACATAAGCTGGCGAAAGTCGTAACCATCATCCGGTTGGTAGGTCAATAAATTAATTTATTTATTTTGTTTTTCTTTGTGCAAAACATCGTTTGATCTGCAAAGTTTTGCTTCGAATACTAAATAAATATTCCAAATAACGCAATTATACATAATATGTACATATATTTAATCAACGAACGTTTGCTTGAACTAATGCGTTCTCTGACACGAACAGTAAAGTACGATACATTATGTGCATGCATGAAGTACTTCTCGACTCAAAATTGTATTTTTCCAGATTATCTTTTAGTTTTGCTTTGTAGGTTTATTAATAATAAATGAATTTTTTAGGTTTGAAAAATTAAATTAAACTGCATTAGGATGCTTATAAAAACTCTTATATGCAACGATTAAAAGTAAAACTAATTTTTTTCGGTATTTTCGAGCATGACAGGTAATTTCACTCTACAAGCATAAAATTATCCATACATAATAAGTACTTGAATAAGAAATCGCCTTGACATTGAAAATTTTTATTGAAATATTATAATGCACAAATACATTAAAAGTATAAATTTTTCACTTGAGTACACAAGAACTATTTAGGTGTAATAGTTGTAACCTTGTCTTATGGAAGCAGGAAGAAAATCGTGTCTTGCCAACAGATATAATGTTAGATGAAATCAGGAAGTAACATTGAAAATATAGGTCGACGTGTATTAGGACTTGTTATGTTAATTATTGATAGAATTCATAAAATTCTTAAAACTGACAAAAATTTTAATATAGGATTTAAATAAATTAACTTAATGAGAATATTTTATATGCTCAACTAAGTATTATTGCTTGTCAGCACAAGTAGGTTTAACTTACTACATGAGATGACCTGAAGGTAACTTTTTACAATCTTTTATCTTGATTTGGCTAAAAGCTTACGAGGTGTAATAAGCAAAACAAGAATTAACATTTATTTCTATCTACGTGTAAGCAGACATGCTTGGCTTTTCTATTTATTTCATGCATGTAATCAATCACATGAGCAGACTGGCCATAAGAATCAAGGCAATTCATTTTTTTTAAACTAGCTCGTATTTAAAAACATGGATGAATAAAATGTTGATAATCATAATAATAAAATTCAATATAAAATAAGCTTTCGACGGTTTCAGATGTTGGCTTCGTTTGATCTTCCTGAAACATAATTTTGACTGTTCCTGAAAGTCCTGCATCAGAAGACCTGAAGTAGCATTTTTCGTAACAAAAGGCAAGAAATTTAAGGGAGCACCGGACCCACTTTCATAAAAAGCTTCGATATGTTAATGACAAGATCATAATAACTTAATTTTAATATACCTGACCGAAAGAAAGTGGTACGCCTAATTTAAGTTATACACTTAGTAAAGGTGTAAATTTCGCGAGAATAAATCGTTTTATAACTTTGGTTCCACCTTAATATTGCACTTTCCAGTATTAATTAACTTAACGAAAAATCAAATAAAATAGCATATAATATATTATGTATTTAATTTAAAAAATACCTACACCGCTCTTGCTATTAGCCTGTAGGTAAGATATAATTTAAAGAAAATTAACAGATGTTAAACTGATTCAGATTCAAGGTTGCCCTATATCGGTTTTTACCTTATGCAATGACATTAACTTTACATAATTACTATCAATTAATTAAAATTTTTACAAGAAATCCTGAAAACATCAATTTTTAATTCTAGGACATGAAATTAGTTCAGTAGCCACTAACTGCCTACATTAAACGGTTAATTACAATTTAAAAAGTAGACTAATTACTAAATCAGATTAAACACAAATTTAAATTAATTACATTAATCACAAATTTGTGGCACTTTTAAAATATTAAACAAAGCGGATGTAACCTTGTCGTGATATTGAGCGGCTTGTAGTTTCAGGAAGTTTACATTGTTACTTGCAATTTATAAGTTTCCAAAGTAAGCAATTGGCATTGCTTGTATGGTCATCGAGTAACCTTTCATCGGATATCCTTCCTAATGGCATTGGCCCTTGTCTTCTCGTGTCTACCACAATTTCTTTTATTAATACGATTTGGCAACCATTCGACCGTGACGAACTTTCGATGTTTTAACAAGTTTTTCGTGTGAGGTCTAATAACATTCACAAAGGAAGTTGATCTACCACACTTAAGTTGTTAAATTAATTACAGTTTCATTAATATTTTCAAGTTTAAACCTTTAAAATGATAAATTTGCACGTACCATGTTTAGCTTTAGGTGTGTAATTTATTATGTTAATAGAATTGAATAACAGTGTAATTATTTTTATTCCTTTAATTTCTCAACTCCTAATTTTTAATTATAATTATAATTTTTTTAATTTAAAAAAAATATGTATGCATTTCATTTTACGGCATTAGGACCTATAACAAAAGTTACCAAATGTTTTAATCATATGGAGGTCCACATTAAATGTTTTTTAGTAGTGCTCAGTCCGAATCTAATATTTTTTTTAAATGAATATGTATCTATCCCAAATTATTGTTCAACTATTAGAATAAAGTTGCTTTATTATTAATTAATAACGCAAATTGGATATTATTAGATTAGCTACTTTACATAGTAAGCACGGCATGTTTTTATCTTATTTGCTCTTTCGGTGACATTTGCTTGCGGGTGATAGTTAAATATTTCTTTAACAAAACCGCGCTGTAAGTTTTTGTAACCTATACAATCTGTCTATTTGTTCAGGCTGTTAGTTGTAGTGGTATGTACGCAGCTTCAATGAATGTCCTCTTGTGGTAGTGATACTCTCCGTGGCTTTTTACGTCTTCCGTTGTGAGCTTATGATTAGTTACGACTGCATGTTCTGATAAAGCAGTTTTGGTAGATTTCGATTTTATGTCATATGGTTGACTCTTGCAGAAAGTTTTTGTCTGGTTTGGTCTATATAGAAGTTTCCACACTCATATTTAATCTCATACACCACCTAGGTTCTATCTAAGATGGAGACTTCGTCCTCGGTCTTCGAGTACAGAATCCTACCTATAGTGAAACTGTTATGAAAGACTAATTGAATTTCACCCTTTACGATAGGCTTTTTGAAGATGTATAATATACTTGAGTCAGTGTGCTAGGTAAGGGTGCTAGGTGAATTTTACTAAACCATTTTTCTGTTTGCTTTCTTTTTTCTTTTAATTTTTCTTTCTCTTCTGTTCTCTGGGTTTTCGTCCATTTTCATCTTGTTTCCCTTTTGGCTTCTATCATAGCTTCATATTCTTCATCACACCATTCCTTTCTTGTTTTTTTTTTTCTATTTAACCTACAGTCCTTTCTGTCGGGTTTGGTTACTACTCTTAATACCTACTCTTCATCTACATTTTTGGCTTGTTGTTTATTTTTTACCCCTTCTTGCAACGCTTGTCTATATTTCTCTCTTTTTTCTTCATCATTTAATTTTTCCGTCGCATATCTGTTGCTTTTCGTTCTTTCGACCCAAGTGTTTCTTTGAATTTCTCCCTTGTTGTGATCTGTGTCTACCGTCGCACCTCTATTATGATTTTGCATCGTCTAATCTAAAAGATCTTTTCCTTGCCACCAATATGTGATCAATTTGGTTTCCCTCTTCACTGCCTGGTCTCAACCACGTTTCTTTATGTTTGTAATTCGTTATTACTATCATCTGTAAGTCACATATCGTGGCCATATTACACAGTCTTTCTCCATTATCGTTAGGTTTCTCGGTATTGTGTGCTTTCCAGCCACGCTTCTTACATAGATCTCTCTTCCAATTTGGCATTAAAGTCTCCTAGTAGTATCAAATCGTTTGTTTTTGGTATCCTTCCGTACAGTTTTTCAATTTCTCCATAAATTTCTGTTTTTTCATCATCTCCTGCTTGTTCAGTTGGGACATAAACATTTATTATACATATAGATATTAGATATAGGTTCGTATTTTCACCTTTGATTGATTCCTTGATTGATGACCTTGAATTGATTCAAATTTCATTATATTTTTGCAGTTTTTCTCTCAATTATGAAGACCACTCCATTGCAACCCTGTTTTTCTTCACCTGAGTACACATTACATATTTCTTCATTTTTAATGTCTTTAACTACTTCATACATTCCTCTGGGAAACAGCATTGTTCTGATGTTCCAGGTTGCTATTCTCTTGTTTGAATTCTTTTTTCTTTTCCCCTATATTTTTCCACTTCGTTTATATTCCATATTATCAGTCTCAAAGTCAATGGGCTTTGCCTTTGATCCTTGTTGGTTTCTCATGGTCATTTGTATACTTTCCATTCGAGTACCCTACTATAAACGGTGATCTTCTGATATTCTGTTTTTGTTTTTTTTCCTTTTTCGGTTTCTTTTCTAGCGATTTCTTTTATCACTTCATGTACTCCATTATTGCCGTCTATAAATATTTTCTTTCCCTTCAGCTTACTTTTATTCTTCACAAGTCATAACTATCATTTTCTCTTCCCAGTTTTTCATCTTAACCAGTATTGATCTCTTTTCTTCGTTTTTTCCTATTTGGAAGCTTTCCAGAAGCCAACTTCCACTCCTATCTCGACTTTTATTAGTTTTTGGACTCTTTCCTTTCCTTCTCGGATTGTTATTTCAAACTCTTTAATTATTAGAGAACGGAATATAGCTAAGATGTTAGACTGTAATTTTGAAGAAGTAAGGACCTTCAAATACCTCGGAATACAGAACACAAATAAAAGAAAAAAACTAATCAAAGACATAGTAATGGTTGGAAACAGATCTTTCTACTTTTTATTTTGGTACTGGTTAGGGTTTTGGGAAAACCACTACAGAATAAGAACAAGTGAATAAATAGAAAATAAGCTACAGGGATAAACAATTGTGAAACACATCAAATCATTGAGATTGGGATGGTTTGAACACGTTGTGAGAGCAAATGAAGATAGTGCAGTTAAGTGTGCCATGAAATGGAGACCGAACGTAGAAAGATCAAAAGGAAGACCAAGGGTGAGATGGGAAGAAGATATTTACAATGATTTGAGGGTGATGGGAATAAGAAACTGAAGAGAGACTGAACAGAATAGGAAGGGATAGAAAAGGATCGTGGAAGAGGCGAAAGCGCACAGGGAAATGTAAGAAAATTATTAAAGAGGTTAAAAGACGGAAAATAGGGACTAATCCACCTTGAAAATCGAATTGAAGATAGTCCAATTCTTATTATTATTTTTTTCTGTTTCTAGGTCTATTTACACTGCAAGGGGGAATGGTCTGTTTTTTCAAAATAGGGTCAAACTCTACAAACGAGAATACCAATTCCTCAAGTACGCACGTATGAATTCTGTGTTTGAGTGTGTTGATAACACTCATCTTCTGATTTAATAGATGTGACGAGTTGTTGTTAAGGAGTCTGTCTGTTGATGAAGGCTTCCTATATATACCAGTGACCAATATGTAGTCGGGATTACAGTGAGTGTCATTCATAACAAAGCCTCTTATGAGATGTTGGTAACGAGCGAGTTACCCTATACTATAATAGTCTCCATAGCATCCTTTGCGATGTGTACGTTGAAGAACAATGATCAATGACGAGATGGCTTTCTTGAGAATATTATTAGTGAACCTGGACAGAGGGATAGACCGGGATTTGATGCAGCTAATTACTGGGCGAAAGGGGCTATCAATTTTGTGGACTTTGAGAAGGCCATAAGCCCATATAATCATGTCAGTATAATTCTAACAGTTCGAGCTTAAAACTTATTTGTACCTACCATTTCAACCTTCAGAATGGAGGAATAAAGTAATATTAATTTGTTTGATTTACCATTCCCAATCAGTCCAATATCATTTCCTAAAAGAAATCATTTATTAAAAGAATAAATCGTATGTATATGTTCTTTAACCTTTTCAGGAATAATATCGAATTCATACTGTTTCAAAGTTGCAACCCATCACGCAAAACGACCATAAGATTCTTACAGGTTACTTAACCTTAGCAGAGAATGATGATCGGAGTTACTGAAATGTAGTAAAATATAGACCATAATATTGCTCATCCTTCAATAATTGTATGTTTTGATTACGCGAGATGCTTTTGATAAAATACCACGAGGTCAACCAACCATTGATTAGATTTCAATTTGAAATCTATACAACAATGTAAGAAAAAATATAATTGTTTCCAGATATTACTCTATTTTATATTACTTATAGGTACTATTTATAATACTCGTATACTATAGTATTGTATAATATAATAATTATGTATTATACTATTTTATGTATTTTGCATCTCCGGATGTAAACGTGAAACAAAACTTTGATTACTTTTTTTAAATGATTTTTCAATCTATAATTAATTTATCTATAAAATATATTTTTAACCTGTTTTCTGCATTTTTTAACTGTTATAATATTATAGAGCTCATGTTAAGATTACGATATTTTAATTGAAATTGTTTTGAATGAGGTGAAAACAAAAATTCTGTCAAACATTCAAACGCACCCTAGGTTGTTCAAGAATACTTCATGTTAATTTGGATCAGGTGTCTGCATCAAATATCAAACCCCAATTAACATATTATTTATTATTATAAGAAATGGTATTAACGAAATATTTCAAGTCTAATTAGAGCACAATAGATATTATTTCCATAGTACATTTATTACTTCTTCAGATGACAACTTATATCTGTATAACAAATATTAATTCTATAATGCAACAATATTTAGTTCTATAATAATATGTAGATAGAATTTATTTCAAAAATTATTTATATAGTCGGTAGATACGATACGTATTATGAAACGGATATAATACAATATAATAATAATATTTTGCGCTTATTACTTCACGGAAAAAAAAGTTCATGGTTATAAGTAATATATAACTACAAATATAGTGCAATCTACTACAATGAGTTGTAAATACAGTGACAATACCAAAGATAAGTAAAATTTGCCTACCAATTGTTGTAAAACGACTGCAGCAGAAAGTACTACAATTATTGTTGTTAATTTATGGTAGCATTGCGATATAAATATTTTGTTGTTATCAACAAATCAACTATTTTGAGCGATAAAGCAACAACATGCTGGAGTTAACTATATGCGTCGTACAACAATGCGTAAGTGCGTTTTTCATGAAAAATGTAAATAAAACAACATCTTTTTTTCCGTGTTGTCTGACTGAAAAGTAGATACATATTGCAAGCATAAAGTGACTCGACATTCGTCTTTTGTCTTAATTTTATTGTGAAATTTACATTATTTGTTTTATTTTAAATACAATAAATTGTTATTTATTATATAGATAATGTAACAAATGTTTCAAGTTTTCAAAGACAATGTTTCCGAACCGAACAGAAATTGCTGTGAGGCAAATATCAAAATAGGTTGGAAATCTCTGCTTTCAAAAAATTAAGCAGATATATTTCTACTACAACCTACCTATAAAATTACATTACATTTTTAAACCACCTAATTACATATTATAATAATGTAAGTTAATCTTTATGTAGAATAAATTTACTTGCAGAAATACGTACAAATATTTTTGACGACCTTCTTCTGTTGGCGTACAGCTCCAATAAAAATACAATCATAGCTACAAAATTACCCATCACATATAAGAAAAACAATGATAAGAGTAATCTTATAGATAACGGATTATAGAAATGTTCGGCTTTGTTATGCGTCCTAGGAAAGGAATCTTTAGCCATGTGCTTTGTTTTTTCAACAAACCATTCTTCCACAAAGCCAGCTAAAATGAGAATGACCAATATAATATCTTCAAAATATAGTTTATATATATCTACCTTCAACTATCGTAGCCAAAACATAATCAAACACAGATTTGAAGACTGCTTTCTTTTGTAGTAACCACACATGTCCAATAGTTCGTAATGCCGTTTTCGTAATTCTAATTTTGGTACCACTTTCACTTTCGGTATCGGTTCGTTTGGCTCGAAGGACATCTTTGCAACTTTTTCGCAAATCAAATTGCAGAGTAGTGTATTCGTCTAATATTGCTGCTCGATTTTCTACTGCAAAAATAAATTCGTCGCAAAGGTCATCTCTAGAATATGTCATTCTGGAAATTAAAAAGTTAAACAGGTAACATATCTTTTATGACTTCATTACTCGTTAGCACGTTGTACTACGGGATCGGTTGTATTTAACAATAAATTTACGAAAACATCTCTATATTGCTTATTTACCACAAATTTGTAGTTATTTTCTACCAAATCTCGTATATTACCGGGTTCTTTATAAGGTGGGTGCATTACTAGCGAAGCTAATTTACTTTTATATGCTACACTGATATTCAAACTAAATAGAATCCACGAAATTATTAAAATAGCTGGTCCAAAACGTACTTTGAAAACTTCCTTTAATTTCGCATTTTGTTCTATTACCATAAGGAAGCACATCTATAAAAACAATACCTAACTATCAATTCGCCAAGATGAACTATTAAAAGAAAATATTATTTAAATGACCAATAATAATAGTAATAACAGGTTTTTACTGTTTACAAAATTATTGGATTCTCGAAGTACCTTGTTTGATACTTACCGATAAACTGTCCAAACACGAAATACTGTTTATAGTTTTACTCTCGAAACGATCGATTGCATATAAAAGAAAAGAAGTTATAAAAATCGTCGAAACCATGAGAAGCCAAAGGTACCCATTAAAAGGATCAAATATCCTGCTTAGTTCTTCTCTTAAACTAGTATTCAACACGTACAAGAAATTGTAGCTTTCAAACCAATACGGCCGAGTTATAGTTCCTAGAGCCATGCGTTCGGCTGTAGGTGTGAGTCCCCCAATAGTAAAATCAATTTGTTTGTGGATTAGATCCTGAATAAGTAAGTGATAATTTTCATACAAAACAAAAGTATACGTAAAGTTTAGTTTTTTCGCCATTATCTGAATAAGTTCGTATTCGCTTCCTTTTACCTTGGTGCATATCATTACAGTTCTGTTATCGTCCAATTCGCGATTTAAATTTTCACACCAAATGAAAGGAAAATAATTAACAAATCCAACGTTAAAATTGTGCTGAAGTAAATTTGAAAAATCTTTTTTGTCGGATTGTGTTTCCACAACTGCGTTGAGATTCCATGCGAGTTCTCTCAGTTTGTCACTGTTCTTACCACAAAAATAGCATATAGAATTTAGAACCACTTTTTCAAAGGAATCTATGTAAATAACTAAAATTTTTCCAAAAATTTTTATATATTTGTTGGTGATCAAAAATGTTATATCTCGTATTTTGGTTGTTAAAACAAAAATAGCTTCATCGGCGGCGTTTATATTGACCGATTTATTTAGAAACATAGAGAATCTCTCTAAATCGTTTAATATAACCAAGTTGAATATCTTTCTAACGACTGGTCTTTTAAACAACAGTTTGAGTTTGCTTTCGTCATTATATAGTATTAAGTTCAGGCTTTTCATCACCTTAGCGTTCATTTTGTTTAAGATTTGGTCGACGTAATTCAAATTAAAAGTATCGAAATGAAATATCAAGTCGAAATCCGAGTGCTTGTATATAATATCGAGCAAGTATTTAATCATATTATGGTCAATTTTGATGGTTTCATTATTTTGTAGAGAATAATTGTCATTGTAGATCGAAATACTTGCTGTAAGCTTGTTAATAGTTAAGCATAGCAAAAAACAAACTTCCAATGCAGACATAATGGTCTCTACTGGTCAATTTAGCTGATTGTTGAAATAATAAACACGACACTAATCGCTGTTTAAAATAAAAATGTTACCTTTTTACTACGAGATAGTATCCATACATTTATCATTATTTTGCATTTAATTATGTTTACCTTATGTATTGATTTGACATATTTGAGCAGGTTTCCAGCCCTTTTAAAAATTCATTGCTAACCATTTTAATTATATTTGGTTTATTAGCATGGTAAATCTTTTCAATTGGGTGTACAATCTGAATAGTATAATAAAAGTATTGTTGTATTATTATTAAGAATGCAAAAGCTTTAATAATGTACAGCTATTTCCTACGTATCGATTTGTACAGTTAATAGTATATTATGCAGTGTGTAAACTAGTCTATCCACTTCACCATAACACACATAATAATTTTAAGAAATTCAATTCAATTTAAAACCTAATTTACTAAAGTATATTTCCGCTAATTGGACATTGCCGCTAATGCATATTAATATAATAATTTTTTCTGCATTGCATTGTAAGGATAATCAATAATAAATTTATTTAAAAAACTTACCATTTGACGTACAAATAATTGAATTATTTATTGGTTGACATAAAATACATAATAAAACTTTAATTTATTGTTTTTAGAAATGGAAGCTATTTATATCTGTAATTTAATTTAAATAAATATTTACAAATACTAGTCTTTCTTTTATCAGTTTTTCTTTTGCTATTGACTGACTATATGGAAAATATAGGGACAGAGGTACCAAAGAAACCTTTAAATAATAAAGGTAGATATACTCAGCTGTTTACGAAAAATTGAGGGAGGAAACTTTCGTTGCTGTTCATGTGTATCTTTTCAAGTTGAATATATATAAGAGCCTAGTGACCACTAGCCGAATGGTTATCGTTTCAGACTCTTTTCAGTGCCTGAATTTAATCTAAAGTTAAAATAATCGGTACTAAAATATTTCTTTATTTTATGTTTCATATAATGTACCTATTCAAAATTATTATGTATATATCAGTTTTTATAACGTTCAACGTCTTCCGATTCCTTTCCTAATCTCTTAATCAAGATTGGAGAGGTATTTAGTAATTTAATACCTCAAAGATGTTCTACAGTTTTCCACTCTTTCCTTTCAAATATTGAACTTCATACTCTTCAGATCATCCCTCACTTGGTAGTACTATCTGAAGCTTAGTTTTTCCTTTGTAAAGTTCTCTGTCGGTTTCCATTCAGCAGTTCTTCCTCCTCTCTCTTCATCGTCTGCCCAACCCACTCTATTCTGCTTGATTTGATTATTAAATTACTCTCATTATCTCGTTCTCTTTCATAGGTCTGTTTTTCTGACCATTGTTTACCAATGGTTAATATTAACAACTCTAATATTTTTTTTCAATAGTTGTAATGAATATAATATGAATCTTTTCAGTGAAATTTTCAACGCATTAAAATCCGGGCTATAAATATATTTGAAAGTGTTCCCAAATTATCGTATGTATTTTTACGATCAAATTGTTTTTCTTTAGGCAATGTAAATAAAAGGCAATAATCCACAGACAAAAGTAATTGATTGTTTCGTACAAATTGAATGCTACAAGGCTTATGATTTTATGCGACAGTTTACGATAAAAATTAATCATCACTATGTTTGTTAATGAAAAAGTGATAAACCATCGTTTTCTAATATAATATTACAAAAGATCGTAAATATTTAAAAGCAGTAATAGTTTAACCATAATTTCAATTATTTCAAGTACTATACTTATATTATAGACACTATTAAATAAATAACTATAATATAGATATTGTTTATTATAATAATGCAAATATTTCATTTATATTGCTGCGGTCTTTGTTTTATATTATTAATTTTTTACCAAGTTAGTACAAGTGAAACTTTAATTTTAATTCAAGAAATTCACGAAAATATTAGTAGTATTAATTTAAATGAAATCCTTTTTAAACATTATAATTTTGATTACATGTATCATTTTGATTCAAAAACTAAATATTTGGTCGATCAAATTATTAGCTTCAAATCAGCCATTGTGACAATAAATTATAATTTATCGAATAAATATATGAAGCAAAATCGAAGAACTTTACATATAATTGCTTTGGAAAATTTACAGCCTTTTTTCAATAATAATATTAATTTTGCCATGAACCACGACGTAGCAGTGGTAATATTATACAGTGCAGGTCAGATAAACGAATTATTAGAATTTTCCAAAAATAAAGCTTTTCAAAATATAATTATTTTTACTGTGGAACAGGAGCAAATCAGGTTTACTAATCAGTTGTGCCATTTTTGTGGAAGGACAAGTGGAAAGTTAAATATAAATTAGACGTAGGTTTAAATTTTGAACAACAAATCTCGAGTTCGGAAAGCTTTACAAATTATTATGGTCACAGTTTGAAAGTCGTATTTATCGAATATTATCCAATTATTTGGTGTAAAGAATATGGAGATCAAATAACAGTAGACGGTTTGGTTTACAAAATATGTAAAAATGTTCAAGGAATTGAATACAATTTATTGCAAACTATTGGAAGTGTTCTGAATTTTACCACATTGTGTATAAGTAAAGAAACCGAAATGGATTATTTAGATATAGTAAATCAAACTGGACATGGCGTCCATGATATTGGCATGGGAGGAATTACGGTAACACCAGAACGGTTCGAATTGGCCGATTTCACATCTTCGCATCGATACGAAAGTTTTAATTGCTTATTCTTTTCTAATAATTTTTCACTGTATAAGTTAATCGATTTCTTGAAACCACTGGATAAATATCTTTGGATTTGTTTACTCTTGGCTTGCTTACTGGTATCTTACTTGATGTATTTTCTCACATTTTTTGAAAAGACTGACAGCTCACGAATGAGCGCTTTAAAAATATTTTTGGTAAGGTTGAAATACAAGCCTAACTTGGTCTAGTTGAATTAATAATAATTATGTGGTGTGTTTCAGACATTGGCTTATTTATTCATCGATCAACACGTTTCGGTTAGAGACCAGTCAAAACTTAAAAGAATTTCGTATGTTCTTCTAATAGCTTGGTCTTTAGTAGGCTTAAATTTGAACATTGCTTACAAGAGTAAATTGTTATCGACATTAGTTAATCCAACAAATAAACAACCAGAGGACTTAATTAGTCTTATGGAAACAAATTTTCATTTTGTTCTCAATTCCTTTTATGATGATGTACCTCTCACTTTGATTGAGCAAGCTCAAAATCACACCACTCGCGCAGGGATATTCAGGTAATTATTACAGACAAAGTATAATTGTTCGAAGTTTTCTGCTTTAGTCATAGAGATACAGTTCATTATTTCATTAAATTTTTACAGCACTATAGTTCGAATTGATGAATTATGCGATGAATTTGATTACACAGCCAGACATCGTGCAGCAATGATCGATGAATTCACCGGATTACAATTTCAAATACGACGAACATGTGAAAAGGAAATAACAAAGAATTTTGCCAATATTCCAAACGCTCTAATTACACGTTCTTTAATATCGCTTGGTCATGGTTTGGCATTACCAAAACATAGTCAATTTAAACAAAGTTTTGATATAATAATAAATAGAATCGTTAGTGGTAAATTAAAAAAAAAGCTTTTGTAAACTTGATAGTATAGGTATATCATTTTACAGCCGGCTTGATGGTGAAATGGGAGAAGGATGCTTCATCGAGCATGGAGTCAAATATTAAAATTTTTCCATACAGTTTCTACAAAACTAAAAATGTTGACATCGAAAGAAATTTTCGCGTACATTCGTTGATTTCGCCATTTTTTATTTACGCTGTAGGTAATTTTGTTGCTATATTAACGTTCGTTTGTGAAAGACTTATGTTATATTTTTATTGCCGTTGTAGACATTGCAGTGCAATTAGTGCTGTAAAGAAGTACAGGTATGTTAAATTAAAATTTATAAATTAAGAATTCTTTTTATGACAATAACTGGGTTTTAACTTTTTCAAGTTTAAATTTTAATTTAATATTGTATGTTCAGAATCTGTATACTATAACTACTTAAATAAATTTATATAACTTATTTTTATTTCAATTTGAATCATTATGATATCCATCACTTTTTTCAACTCTATACATCAGTATAACACCTCAAAATAGATTTGTTCAAGATTCAATCTTCTGCTATGCAAGAAATAAGCTTCACATGTTTCTTCACAATTGGCGATCATCACAAAGTGATCCCAAATATTTTTTGGTTGACTAAAATTAAATTTTATTTTGAACTTGATCAGATTTATTAAATATCGCAAAATGTGTTTAATTTAATAAAGCAGGTTTGAATTATTCTTATCTCGATTTTTTTAGCAAATTAAAAAAAATTATAAAATGTCATTCAAAACAATTTTTAATCGTAAATAACAAGCAACAACCACATTTTTTAATCACCAATTGTTTCAGGTTATTGCATTCCATATTATTTCCCAAATTGTATAAAATTATTAATTAATAAATCTCAATTAATATTTAAAATTTTATATCCCCAAACAAATAAAAAGTTTAATAAACACCATTTTTATTATTATATCTTCATCAAACTTTAAGTTCCCAAAGTTTAGCAACCCCAATTTCAATCGTTTAATATTTTCTTCGATTGTTCCAAAATTTGATAATTATTTTATTAAATTTTTATTCTGATCTGAATAAAAATAATTTTATTTTCCTTTGACTTCAATCAAATCAAGTTTTATGGAGCAACTTTTTTACTTAGCTTGCACTGGGGTATTGCTGGTTTTACTTAAGTTTTAAGCCTTAGCAGGTATTTTTGAAAATAAATTTGAAATATTCAAAACTCCGAACTACAAAAGGCGAGCATTGGTTTATTCTTAATCTTCTTTATGATTCCTTACTTTGCATTTTAAATGTATTAATTCACTTTTCCCTTTGTAGAACTTCAAATTTACAAATTTTTATTAACAATTAGAATATACAATTAATAATAACAATTTCTGCCCTCTATGATTATATAAAATAACCACGTGTTCTAGCAATCTCTCTTTAATATATTTGTTTTTAGCTATCAATTTTAAAACTTTGTTGATATGTCTTAAATCTTAAATGATCAACTCTAATTCAATAACTCACTATATTATCTAAATTTGTGTTTTAAACCATAAATCTGGCCTTTCTTATTATCCTATGTATATTGTTAAAAAAAATACATGACAATATATTTTTTTATAATTTTGGTTGGAAAAGTCTTACTTAATGATATTCAAAAGTGTGTGGAAAAGTACTATTTTTCCGCCCTAGTGCGAAAAGGTACTACTTTTCCGCACACTTGTAAAAGTATGCTGAAAAAAGGAAAAGTTCAGAAACATAAATCTACATTATTTGAAATATACATTTAAGGTTTAATTCCTACAATTATTCCAAGTATGAAAAATTTTATTACCTTCATTAAAAGAAACGTGTCTTTGAACGCCTCTTTCGAAAATTTAAAAACATCGGCGAAGGTAAGCATTCATTTACGTTTTTCACTCGCCTTTCTTTGCACCACGTGTTAAATTGCAGATGTGCCTTTTCATATTTGCCTCTGGATTTCTGTGAGATTCCTCAACATTTGAACATTCCGACATAATATCTGACATTTTTCAGCTATTCTAAAAATAAAAATTGTAAAAACATAAATTGAAAAAGCGTGTGATCACTAACCTGTTCCCTTTCCCTTTCCAATAATACTGTAACCAATTGGCTACCAATACCGTCAAGTACAAATTTAAATATTATCAGCCGTATGCATAGTCATACCCTTAAAATGCTCTTTACTAGCTACTAGTTAGTAGCAGTCTAGTAGCTACTAAAATATTGGTATGCATAGTTCTTTTAAAATGAACGTTAGTATCATTTTAGTTAGTATGATTTTATTGTATAATTTTCTAAATATTTATTTGGCAACTCTGTAAAATATCACCTGACAACCTAAAATTGACCATAATATAATGGCTAATACAATGTAACAGCTTTACCTGTTTCTAATCCTACTTATTGCGGTATTAAAGTAGCATCTAAATTTATTTTTCATATAGTACCTGTGTACCTTATAAACTCGAAACTTGAATTTCGGGAGTTCCAGGTAGGCAATGATTGTTGAAATTATTTAATTGATCACAAATCGATTACAACCCGAGTTGTTCTTCTTTTTATTCTATATAATATTCGCGAAATTTTTCATTGCTATCATGAATCAAAGGAATTTATATGATCTACATAATCATATAAAAATGTTTATAAAATTTTGCATTACTTTTAATTTTTAAATTGATTTATTTTCAATGCAAAGCGAGCGTGACGAGTATTTAAAAAATTTTAATTTAATTTTCAACTTTAAGTTATTAATTACTTATTTTCTAATTATCTATGTTATAGAATTTACCATATTTAAAACAATAAATTAAATACGAAATTAAATTAAATTTTGACAAAATATAATAGAAAAAAGTGTATAATTTTGTTAAAAGTAAGCTTAAAATGGTCTTAAACATGCCCAAGACCCTCACTAAATTCTTATAAGCCTACTAAGGATTTTAGTGATCCCACTAAGGATAGTATCCTTTTAACTCGACTATGCATACGGTTTTCTTGGTTATACCTACTAACTAAGACACTAGTAGCTCTTTAGTAGCTACTTAGATGACTATGCATACGGCTGTAAGTATCTAGTATTTCCATAAAGTATATTTTAGAAAATTCATTTTAATTTAGACATAAAAAATATGTTATTGGTTCTACTTATTTAAAGCATAATTAGAAATAATATTTTTCGATACTCGTGGAAAGCTATCTATATCCATTCTCGGCTTCGGTCGAAGGTTTCGATCGTAAAACTATGCCTTGAATGGAAAAATCTTACAAGGAGAGGGCTTGACGTTGGGGTCACGGATTTTAAAGCCCTATTGGGGTAGAAAAGTACTTCGTAATAAGAAACTTTAGGCCAAGCGACAGCGCGCAACTCTAAGCCATTTTCGAAAAAAACAAATTTGAAAATTTAATATCTCTTCATATACCTGCTCGGTTGCATCAAATACAAGGTAACCGCGGTGGTTAGGAGGTAAGCGTTACGACTTATCATCCTGTCGGTCCGGGTTCAATTCCTGTAGAAGTAAATTTTTTTTTAATTAAGAAATAAAAATTTTTGCTACCCGTCAACGTCGTATGTTTATATATCAACAATTTTGTCAACTTATCTGTAGAATGATTAAATTATAACGTTATTATTTCTCATTCTTTAATATTTTTTATCATCGTGTATTTGTCTCAAAAAATAATTTTTTACACCTCTGTATGTTTTTACTGTTATTTATTTATTTATTCGTATGAAATTACAATGTATGTCATCATTGGAAAGAAATATCAAGGTTGTTTATCCAATTTGAAGCTTTGTACCAAAATTGTGTAGTTCGATTAAACCATCATGAAATCGCCTTTTACTGTTTATTTATATTACTCCTATAGGATTAGGTATAATAAATTGTTTTCAAGACAAAATTACGATGATAGATATAGGTGTTTAATAATATCAGGAAGACTTCATGGTTCTGCATTCATGCAGTTATATTTTAAAATCCAAAAGTTTAACAAGTGGTTGATAGTCAGTGATTGTTACATTGTGCTTAAAATACAGAGTGATACAAACATACGATGATAAATATTAAAGAATGAGAAATAATAGCGTTATAAAAAAAAAATTTAGTTCTACAGGAATTGAACCCGGACCGACAGGATGATAAGTCGTAACGCTTACCTCCTAACCACCGCGGTTACCTTGTATTTGATGCAACCGAGCAGGTATATGAACAGATATTAAATTTTCAAATTTGTTTTTTTCGAAAACGGCTTAGAGTTGCGCGCTGTCGCTTGGCCTAGAGTTTCTTATTACGAAGTACTTTGCTACCCCAATAGGGCTTTAAAATCCGTGACCCCAACGTCAAGCCCTCTCCTTGTTAGTTTTCCTACCTAGTATCGAAAATATCTATTTGCTAATACGTACTTTCCCCGAATCAGTAAAGATATTATTATTTCAATAAATTTTTATTTATCAATTTCCAAAAATAATAACCGTTACAACAAAATCTGTAAAAACATTAAATTGAAATGAATTAAAGAAAGTTTCAAGCAAAACAAAAATAGATTCGTGCATTTTGGGACACGCTACGGTAAGCTTTTAAAATATGTATTATATGTATTTATGTATGTACTCGTATATTATGTTACGGTCAATGATGTAAATCACGCGTTGACGTCAATGGTCGAACAATGACGTCAATGCCCATTTTTGCTGACCGTTAACGTCATTGCCCGGTCATTGACGTGATTGCCCGTTAAGGGTGGGCATTGGACAATGATAATAATATAATATCAAATTTATTTATATATAGATATAGTGCGCTTACGTTGTATGTGTAAATATTTTAATTAAAGTAGGTGTTTATTCAAAATTCAAATAAAATAGAACGTGTGAGCCTCATCCACATAAGCTCACGGGGGAAGTGAAACTTCTTTAGCCGTACACGCAAAAAAATTTTAGTTTTAAGTTTTAAAAATCTCTACTTTTATTATAATAATTAAAAGAATTCCTTTTAACACAAAAATTATTTTTTTGTTTTAGTTGGCTAAAAATGGTAACAAAGTTTTATTATTTGTATATAAAGTGGCGCTCCGCATTAATTTTCTACAGCATTCGGGTTACAACCATGTCACAACTGTTTTCTTTTAAAAAATATAATAGTAATAATTTATATTATCGGGAACGTTTAAAAAATATCATTTTGAGTTGGGAATACTAATAAGTATTTATGTATTTGAAATTTCATAATAATTTATTATTATGTTTTGAATGAACGGTGCCACATCTCTCTTTGTTTCAACAGCTATGTACTTAAGAATATATTGTATCATAATAAAAAAAAATACTTAGTTAATTTTGCTTCAAATAAAATTTGTTACTTTTTCCAGGCATAATTAATATCTTACCTATTTATTATAATAAATTAGTTAACATTGCGTTTACTGACGACTATACAATAATTAATTTAATAATTTAGAATAATTAGGCTAGAACATTGAAAGAAGATAATATTATAATTTCGAAAGTCAATAAGATATAACAAAATGACAGACCATAGTAAGAAAATTTAATTTTTACGAATGACATAATTGACAATTAATTTTTAAAAATAACGAGAAGTCGTAACACATTCCACTACGTAACAAAAAAATATAAAAAAAAAATTAATATCACTTCAATAAAAATACTAACTGTAAGAACAATTCAAAAATCAATTTTTGAAATAAGTCAGTTTAATTCCTACAATGAAAATTAACACATTACGAATGATCAGTTATTAATTCACATTATTTAATTAAACCATGTTTTCTAAACATATTTTTAACTATATCTACTTATTTATTTAAATATACAAATTACTAAATTGTAAATATTTAAGATTCAAATAAAATATAATTTTTAAAAGGCTAAGCTTACACAATGAACCTAAAAAACAATAAATGCTATTCAATTATCGAAATGTATTTAATATACAAATGAGTTATTGTTATTTAATTTATAATTTATTAGATATATATTGCAAAAATCATTATTAGTAATTAATAAAAATTAATTTTAATCTAATATATATATTTATTTACAGGACCACCTACATTGCAACGTCTACAACGACAATAAAAATATAACGTAAGTCTTTCAAAAATAAACGTTAATAGTGCAACAAAATTACCTACAACATAAACAAAAAATGGAGACATTAACGAATTTAAACGAAAACTTAATTCTACTTTAGTATTTTTAGTTTTGTAAAAACTGTACGGAAAAATGTTAATATTTGACTCCATGCTCGATAAAGCATCTTTCTCCCATTTTACTATCAAACCGGCTGGAAAATTACATATTTACAATAAACTTCTGACAAATTTTTGATAACTGTTTTTTTAACTTACCACTAGCAATTCTATTTATTATTCTATCAAAGCTTTGTTTAAATTGGCAATTCTTTTGTAACACCAAACCATGACCTAGCGATATTAAGGACCTTGTAATCATCGCTTTCGGAATATTGGCCAAATTTTTTGTTATTTCCTTTGTGCAAGTTCGTCTAACTTGAAATTGTAATGCAGTATATTCATCGATCATTGCTGTACGATGTGTAGCTGTGTAATCAAATTCATCACATATTTCATCAATTCGAATTACAGTGCTATAAAAATTTAATTAAAAGATAAGTTTTGCTTATATTACTCGAGTAGCAAAAAATTACCTGAATCCATCTCGGTGACTGGTATAATTTTCAGCTCGCCTAATTAAAGAAAGAGGTACATCGTCGTAGAAGGTATTCAGAACAAAATGGAAATTTCTTTCCACAAGTTCAATTAAATCTTGCGGTTGCTTATTTATTGGATTAAGTAATGTCGATAATAATTTACTCTTGTAAGCAATGTTTAAATTTAAACTCGCCAAACACCAAGCTATTAGAAGTACAAGTGAAATTTTTTTAAGTTTTGACAAGTCTCTAACGGGAACTTGTTGATCGATAAATAAATATGTCAGTTTCTGAAACACATTACATAAAAAATATTATTTATTCAACAAGACTAACTTCAAGCCTCACCAAAAATATTTTTAAGACGGTCATTCGTGAACTATCAACTTTTTCAAAAAATGTGAAAAAGTACAGCAAAACAGATACCATTAAACAAGCCAACAGCAAACAACCCCAAAGATATTTGTCCAATGGTTTGAGAAAACCGATTAATTTAAACAATGAAAAATCATTGGTAAAGAATAAACAATTATAGCTTTCGTATCGATGCGAAGATGCGAAATCGGCCAATTCTAACCGTTCTGGTGTTACTGTAATTCCTCCCATTCCAATATCGTGGATACCAAGACCAGTTTGATTTATTATTTCTAAATAATCGCTTTCGCTCTCTTTACTTATACACAATGTGGTAAAATTCAGTACACCTCCAATTGTTTTCAACAAATTGTATTCGATTCCTTGCACATCTTTACAGATCCTATAAACCAAACCGCCTATGATTATTTCATCTCCGTATTCATTACACCAAATAATTGGATAATACTCGATAAATGCGACTTTTAAACTGTGTCCATAATAATTTGAAAAGCTTTTCCAACTCAAAATTTTCTGTTCCAAATTTAAACTTGTGACTAATTTGTTTAATTTTCCGCTTTCCGTACCACAAAAGTAACATAACTGATAAATTGATTTGATTTGCTTCTGTTCAATATTAACCATAATTATATTTTGGAAAACTTTATTTTTGGAAAACTTAAATATATCATCTATTTGATTTTCACTATTCAAAAGTACCACTACTATGTCATGTCTAACACCAAAATTAATATTATTGACGAAGAATAAGTGCAAAGTTTCCAATGCAACAATATGCAATGTTTTTCGAGTTCTCTTCAAAAGTTTATTAGATAAATCATAATTTATTGTCACAGTGGCTGATTTGAAGCTGATAATTTCCTCGATCACATCTTTACTTTTTGAATCGAAATGATATCTATAATCGTAGTTGTAATATTTAAAAATTAATTCACTTAAATTATTATAAATATTCCCGCGAATGTTTTCATTTAAAATGGAATTTACATCTGCACTAACTTGGTGAAAATATAATAATAGAAGACAAAGACTAAAGTAGTTTAATGGAAATATTCGCATTATTATAATAAATAATATTTATTTTGTTTTCTATGTCACTTTGAATAATTGACACTGGTGAAAATATAAATTTCTTCAATGTTTGCGATCTTTTGTCATATTAGAAAATTAATGTTTATAATGTAACTAATATTACATTATTTTACTACGTTAACAAACAGCTTGACGATAAATTTCAATCGTAAACTGTCACATACAAAATTATAAGCCCTGTGGTATATAATTTCTACATACTAATCAATTACCTTCTTCCTACGTACACATATGTATGTCGATTATTGCCTTTTATTTGCATAGCTCAAAAAACAATTTTATCATAAAAATACATCAGATAATTTAAAAATACTTTTAAGAAAATAATAACATTAGAACACGGATTTCAAATCCAATTTCAAAAAAAAATATTTTTTATTACACTATCAAGTACTACCTACATAGTATACTGAACATGAGTGAGGATCAAAAAATAAATATCGACAGTTTGCAAAAGGACTGCTCCCCCCGAAAAATTTCTCTTGGCACCGTCCCTGATTATTAGTCAGTAGCTTGGATATGTTATACAATTTAACATCCAATGCAATCACTTTGTTGGATGTTCTTGTTTTCTTCCAATTTTTTAAATCGGTAGTATTAAGTTTGTTGCAAACTGCTTCAATCCGCCAGGTATTTGGAAGAAAAAGGTGTAAACAAACTGCCCTCCGACTGAAAAGACCAACATTAATTAATATTAATTTAGGCCTATATAAAAATGTAAGAAAAACCAAATCAAAAAATATTTAAAAACCTATTATTATTAGTTACTAGTAGATATTATTATTAATATCTAGTATAGCAAAAAAAAAATTTTAAGAAATTAAATCACAGAGATTGCGATGGGCAGGTCATCTAGTTAGAAGTGATAACAAAAGACTGATTAGAATAGTATGGGACGAAGCACCATAAGGAAAGAGACCACTTGGAAGACCAAGCCTGAGATGGAGGGACGGCATCAACAGACATCTTAGGATGCTGGAAGTAGACATGGACACATGGAAGGAATCTGCACAAGACCGTCAGAAGTTGAGGCAAATAGTATTAACAAATAGTATTAATACAATAGTATTAAATAAACTATTATTAACTATTGTTAATTATTATTATTAAACTATTGTTAATACAATAGTTTATTATATTATATACTATATATTACTATATATTACTATATAATACTATAATTAGTATCTACCTAATAAAAAATGTTAACGCCAGAAAAGGATCGTTGGGATCTCTCCTCCACATATTCCAACAGTAATGGTCTAAATGCGATTGAAAATGCTGTTGTGGAACGTCCTTCATTTTTTTTTTCTAAAATCGGAATTTTGCATCCAACCAAGACCTTTCAATTGCTTGAGTATGGGCTCCTGTCGTCAGATCGACGTAATTTACTTGGTGGTTCACAGTAACCAAATGCGTTCAAATTTCCGTAGCTTGGCCACTCATCAAAATGAATTACCGAACTCAACTGAACTTTGCGTTGAACGACTGGCATAAAAATTGCTCTATCTCGCCGTTCCATAAAAAAATATTAACATTCTAATCCTTTACGGAAGCAAAACACCCTAGGACCATCGATTCTTGCACCATATGGTTTCTATTACTGTCGACTTTAGCTGCACTATTTTCGGACACTGGAGCTTTGTCTCCATTTAACATACGACCGCGATTATATTTTTGCTGGCCAGTAAATCTTACTTCATCAATTTAGATGGAGTATCTTCGATACTTACCATCTAACCCTTTATGTCACAGGAATTGGTGGCACAAGTTATACCAATCAGTAATATCATTGTGAGACTTCCCCGTAAGATTACCTGTGTTTCGTATTTGACTTTCTTCGAAATTCGAAACACAGGTCGGAATTCTCCTCTGCTTATTCAGTCCGGTCCACAAGATCATGTTCGCGTAAAAATTGTACAGCAATATTCTCGCCCAAAATAAAATTTCTGTAAAATTTTTCAACAACATTGTAATTGCAATAAAAAAAACTAATATATTGCGATGTCCAAATGAGTAAAATGGTTTAAATTTTAAGAAAACCTAATTATTTACCTTATTTTCGGAACATCCATCCCCTTTTGTTTTTAGCATGAGACTCTTTAACTTAATTACTTGTGATGTTGAATAATTAAAAGCAATAATTTGCCAGTTTTAAAATTTATAATTTTATCGAAAAGTTAAGCAAAATTTTATCTTACAAATACACAGCTAAATAAATTTTATGTAGCATTTAAATTTCAAATTTTGATGTTTTTGATCATCATCCGTTTACATCGGTTTACCAATAAATCAATTCCGTCTTATTGCAATTTTGGTCTTATTTAAATTTTAGTAATTCTTTCAACCACCTAGACAAAGTTGCAATTTTGATGGCAATTAATACAACTTTTATAAATCAATTTTATCGTGGTTTCAAATTAACTATTAACTATTTATTTATTTTTAGGAATGGCAAAAAATCTACTATTATAAGTATAAGATGACTCACAGTTTCATATGAAATAGTTCTTACATCTCAAGTATTCTTCAAAATATTTTCAATAACTGATCCGCTTTCACGATACCTCTAAACTGGAGGTATGGAAATATTAAAAGGACGTAATATCGACTATCTAAGAATTAAAAAGTTTCAGCGAGACTTCCAGACTGTTGAAAAATCTTCTAACAAGTTTTTACTGGGCTAATAGTGAAATGGATAAACGGGGACTAAACTTTAAAATTGAGGATGATTGTCCCATCATTAGCAAGCGAAATCTAAAAGATTTTTTGACGAAATATCATCAGACGAAACTCTTACGAATAGGAGAGAAAAGTATAAAGTTGACACTTTTTATGAAATAATGGGTACTACAATCATGTCTTTGGAAAAGCGATATGGAAAAAATGTAAACTTGAGCTCGGGCATATCAATGTTTAATCCCATAAATCCCATTTTAATGCAATGTAAAAATGTGGTATACCTGATCAGAGCCTGACGTACATTTCCAAAAAAGTGTTGCAATTCAATGACAATGCGATACCTTTTCAAAGTTACGAGTTAATTCAATGCGTTACTTGTTAGAACTTCTTAAAAAATTTGACATGCAAGTTCTATTTTAAATTCCGCAGTATATTTCGTTGCGTATGAATTTGAATAAAAAAAAATAATCCTACCTTAAAATTTTAATCTCAAATATTCCTTCACTATATTTAATTTTATACTGTCTTTCACTTATAATTACGCGCGTCGCTTTATTTGTCTTTTACACCTATTTGTCCTAAGTCACTTCCCGTTACCGTTTTTCACTAAATTTTCCCAATTTGATCTTGCAACTTTTAACACACACTTCTTTACACCGTCTACCCCATATTCTTACTATCGTTTCTTTTTACAATAAGTTTTTGTTTTTTCCCGTCTTTCCCCGTCTCTTTTAAAACCAGCCTCTACCCGATTACACATACCACTCTTAATTTTTATTGCTATTGTTCATTCAAAACTATTAATTATTTTTAACCTTTTTAAACTACAACTATAAACTTAAAATTTAACTACATATATGTAACATCCCCCCTGAATCTATTTGATTCCTAATTTCCCTAGATGTACTTTAAATTTTTCTTCGGGTAATGTCTTCGTTAGTTGATCCGCCAAATTATCATCTGTGCGGATGTACTCTAATTTCAATTTATTCCTTTGGACACAGTCACGTACGTGGAACAATCTCAATTGTATGTGTTTGCTTTTGTCTGAAGTTGTGTTGGTTTCGGTTACTTTTATGGCGCTTTGATTATCTATTTTTATAATAGACGGTTCGTCTCGCAAACCCCGTATTCCAATTTCATTTGTCAATTCTGTTATCCATAAACTGTCCTTTGCAGCTTCGTTTAATGCAACAAATTCGGCCTCCATCGTACTAAGGGCCACGCATCTTTGTTTTCTGCACATCCAATTAATTGCTCCACCTGAAAGTGTTGTTATATTTCCACTATAAGACTTCCTATCCACGATATCGCTTCCCCAATCTGCGTCAGTATATGTTATAATCTTATCACTTGAATTTGTGTATCGTAATTTCATATTCGTAGTCCCCTTTAAATAACGTAGTATATGTTTAACACCTATCCAATGTCGTTTTGATGGTTTATTATTGAATTGACTCATGTAAGTTACAGCAAATGTTATATCTGGTCTCGTGTTTGTTGATACATACATTAAACTTCCTATTGCCTTTTGATAATGTGCCTTCATTTCTTCATCTAACATTTCGTCTTCTTCGCTGATTACATATTTTGCACCTAAACTTAAAGGGGTTCTTGTTTCTTTTGCATCTGACATTCCAAATTCAGCCAATACATCGCGAATGTAATGCTCCTGATCCAAACTTATTTCGTTTTCATCTTGTTTAACGTTTATCGATAATATTCTTCGTGCTAGTCCTAAATCCTTTATTTTGAATTTCTTTGAAATATCTGCTTTAAATTTATTGACCTGACTTTCGGTTCCGTAAATTAAAAGGTCATCGACATATGCGGTTACATAAATATTCTTTTCGTCACTGTAATATAAACAAGGGTCGGCTTTGCATCGTAGTAAACCTGCATCGGTCATAAATTTGTCTAGGGTGTTATTCCATAACATACCTGATTGATGCAACCCGTATAAACTTTTCTTTAGTTTGCATACTTTATTTTCTTTATCAATAACTTCGCCAATGTTTTCTTCGTAACCTTCTGGAATTTCCATATAAACATCGTCTTCTATATTTGCATTTAAATATGCCGCAGTTATATCAATATGATGCACCTTCCAATTTTTTCTTACGCTTAGTGCCATCATAAACCGCATCGTTTTCCTTTGCACTACAGGTGCGTATGTTTTGTCATAATCAATCCCGCATCTTTGATTATTTCCTAATGCACCTAATCTTGCTTTGTAACGTGTTACGATTTCGTTTTCATTTATTTTCTTCTTAAAAGCCCATTTGCTTCTTAAGATTCTTGTGTATTTTGGTCGTTCAACGATCTCCCAGGTATCATTTGTATTTATATTTTCAAATTCTTCATTTATTGCATTTTCCCATTCTTCTTTGTCATTACTTTTTATCGCTTCTTTGTATGACTTGGGTTCCACCTCTACTTTTGTTTTATTTGCCAAATTCAATTTCATATCGTAGTCTTTTGACCATTCTGGCCGCTTTATTTTTCTTCCACTTCTTGTTTGCGTTAAGTTCTCTTCGTTTGAATCAGTACTTGAACTCGACTCTGCGCTGTTCATAATTTCCGAATTTTCTGAACTTGTGCGTTCTCTTATTTCTTCCGATTCATTATTGTCTTCGTTATCGCTTGTCTCTATTTCTTCTGTACTATTGTCCTCCGGAGAATCGTTTATTTCCTCAAAATCATTTTCCGCGTCATTAATTATATTACCCCAATCTACGTGTTCTTTTTTATTTGCATCTGCATTTATTCCGTTTAATCCTTTTAACGGAAAAACATCTTCATCGAATGTTACATTTCTACTGATTATTATGATTTTTCTATCATCGTCCCACAATTTATAAGCTTTTGCACTTGGTTCATATCCCAGAAATATGTATCTTTTACCTTTAGGTTCCCACTTAAAGTTTCTTTGGCTCTTAATGCTCCAAGCTCTACATCCGAATGTTTTCAAATGATCGATCATGGGTTTCCTTCCATGCCAAAATTCGTACGGTGTTTTTCCATCATTTGCGCTTGTTGGTCTTCTGTTCTTCAAATAACAAGCAGTGAGTGTGGCTTCTGCCCATAAATCAGGATACATTTTCGATTCCTCCATCATGCATCTTACTATGTTCATTAATGTTTGATTTAGGCGCTCCGCTACTCCGTTTTGTTGTGGTGATCTAGGTGTCGTTAATTGCCTTGTTATTCCTAAATTTTTCAAATAATTATCGAATTTATTGTTCACAAATTCGCCCCCGTTATCACTACGCAACGTTTTTATTTTCTTATCAAATTTTCTTTCGACTTTTCTTCTATATTCATCGAATTTTTCAAGAGCTTCATCCTTTGTTTTCATTGGGACTATTTCTGTATATCGCGAATAATCGTCCGTGAAAGTTATCACGTACCTGTTTCCTCCACGTGATATTGGACTTATTGGCCCCATTAAATCAGTATGAATTATTTCTAACACATCTTTACTGCGGTTTTCGCTCTTTTTAGGGTAACTTTTAGCTCTCGGTTTAGCAGTTTCACAAATATCGCATTTCTGCTCGTTCGCCGCTTCGTTGACGTTTTTAAATTTTCCACAGTCTTTTAACAGATTGTTTAGATCCTTTTCATTTAAATGGCCCAATCTTTTGTGCCACATATTTACTTCTTCCTCTTTCGCAAAATATGACATAGGTTTAATGACGTAATCTTCTCTGATCGTATATAAATTTTTATGACGCAATGCCCTAAACAACAATTGACCAAATTTATCTTTAATCGTGCATGTTCCATATGAAAAGAAAAGCGTAATTCCTTTTTCGCACATCTTTGCAGTCGATAATAAATTGTTATTTAAATTCGGCACATATAAAACATCTTTCAAAATAACATTGTAACCCCCATTTTCATTTTTCCATTTAATATCAATATCACCGTAACCCGTTGATGTCAAAATTTTCCCCCCTGCACTAATTATTTCGCTAGTTTTTTCATAAAAATTAGTAAACTTTTCTTTATAGCTCGTCATATGGTCCGTTGACCCGCTGTCTACAATCCATGTATCATTTAGTTCGTTAATCGACCCTTCAGTATAACCCAAATTCGTTTTTATGATGCATGAAGAACGTTTGCTGTATTTCTGGTCACCATTATTAACCGAGACGCAATTTCTTCCAATATGACCAATTTTATTACAACGATAACATTTTACATTATTAAACTTATTTTGACTATTACCACTGTATTCACCAATTCTTGTAGCGTTGTTGTAATTTGATCTTCTCATTGTCTCCTCATTTTTATTTCTCTCGCTTACTGCCTTATACACCTGAGTTTCATTTTTTCTAGCGGTGTCCTTAAGTCGTCTCTCTTCTTCTGCTAATCTCATTTTCAAATCTGCTGGCGTCAACCTACCATCATCGATTTTTATTGTTCTGGACAAATATTCAAACTCTTTCGGTAGACCTATTATCGTTAAACCCATTAAAACTTTATCTTCAAATTTAAATCCTGCACCTTGTACCTTTTTATACAAGTTCGTTCTTCGATTTGCGTAATCTATTATTGATTCGTTTTGCGTTTTTTCGGCGTTGATAAATTCTTTTAGCAAAAGAATTCCATGATAACTATCAAATTTGGTATGAACGTCTTGCAGTTTATCCCAAATTTCTTTACTTGTTTCGCATTCCTCGATATTGTCTAAATTATCATTGTCGACTCCTAAGTACAACAATGACTTACACTTTTTATGTTTTTTAGTTTGTTCCTCTGTGACTGTACCCGAAAATCCATCAATCGCTTCTAAGCAATCCTTTAAACCTAACACACCTCTCATGCGTAACGACCACTGTCGATAATTTGTGTTATTCAGTTTTTCAAATTTGTCGTCCATCATCTTTTTTCTATTTCAATTTTATTCAAATTCTTCTCTGGGCCTCATAACCTGTTAGAACTTCTTAAAAAATTTGACATGCAAGTTCTATTTTAAATTCCGCAGTATATTTCGTTGCGTATGAATTTGAATAAAAAATAATAATCCTACCTTAAAATTTTAATCTCAAATATTCCTTCACTATATTTAATTTTATACTGATGTCTTTCACTTATAATTACGCGCGTCGCTTTATTTGTCTTTTACACCTATTTGTCCTAAGTCACTTCCCGTTACCGTTTTTCACTAAATTTTCCCAATTTGATCTTGCAACTTTTAACACACACTTCTTTACACCGTCTACCCCATATTCTTACTATCGTTTCTTTTTACAATAAGTTTTTGTTTTTTCCCGTCTTTCCCCGTCTCTTTTAAAACCAGCCTCTACCCGATTACACATACCACTCTTAATTTTTATTGCTATTGTTCATTCAAAACTATTAATTATTTTTAACCTTTTTAAACTACAACTATAAACTTAAAATTTAACTACATATAATATGTAACATTACTGTCGATTTCTACGCTTTTACCTTCAAAAGTACGATAGAAAACCAATAAATATTCTGAAAGAGCAAAATTTAAGCTTTATTCTTATGAGATGAGAATGAATAAAATCGGCCCAATGGTTACTTTACAGATTAATTTTGAAAATCAATTTTTTGATGTAAATTTTACAAATTTAAGTTCATCTTAGCTTTAAGAAAACATTCACTTGAGAGAGCGTGCTTCATTCCACTGCATGCGGTTGCAGAGGAAACGTCGTTCGAGTTCTTACATTATTGAGTGCATTTGCGCTCCGACCTCCGAGGATTGTTATAATTAGCACAGGGGTTGGGAAAACCACAGGGTAGTTTGACTGCCCCTGACATTGTCAAATCTCGGATCCCGCAGCATTTGAATTTCGTCATTTTCGAGTTGTGTCGCGCTCAAGGAAGTTTTTAATGATACAGTGATTTTCAAACGCAACCCTTCGTACACCTCGCTGCTCACGGTGCGAGGTCTTTGTAGGTCGCAGCCTCCCCCTTGTCGGATCCAGGTCTAATACAGCCCTTAGGAAAATTACTCTGTTTTTTAACTTGGCGGTTGTTTTCACTTAAACCATATTATTGTAAGAATTTATTTTTATTAATTTTGGAAGAACTGCTTTTTTGAGCTTCGGCGACATCTCTACGAAAAAAGGTTCTCTGCATGCAAATTATTATAACGAAAAAAATGACAATATTAAATAAACCCGGGTACTACGTATGGCAGATTATATTGTGTAAATTTGTATGGCCCCATAAGGGTCAATATTATAAACGTTGATTAATTCTGAGGCACATATAATAAACCTAATAGCCCTAACACTGATTACTGGTGATAAACTATATTTTAGTATAATATGAACGAATTTCTAAATAAAAACCATTCAGATTAATAAATAAATTAATCCTAATGAATCTAATGAATACTTATATGGTATGCAACCCATATTACAGAAGTTACCAATATATTTTTACTAAAATAAATTTAACGTTTATTTAATCTGAAGGAGATTATAATTTGTATTTCATATGCATAATACTAAGTATATTGAGAAAGTGTGTAGTAGGAAACTTAAATATTTTGAAAAATAATGTAAATTATAAGCAAAGTAAATGTTTTATATCTCACCGTCTTATCTACTGTAATATTTACAATATAATGATCGACTGCTTGTTTTCTTGTGCCCAACTGATTCTTAGTGGTCTAAGATGCAGACTTCAAATCTGTAGTCGACTAGCGTCGAAGTGGTTCGATTCCACCTGGTGGGCGAAAAATATCAAGATTTGTCATGATTCTTTTGCAACTTTGTAATATTATTGTATTATAATAATTTTTTTGTTTAATTTGTCATTTCGGAAACTGTTTTTTTAAGATTAGCTAATCTTATCCTGTATGCCTCTATCCGGTTTCGAGTGACACAACTTTGTGACTTTTGAACTTAAAAAGTTTTTTAAATAAAAAATAAAATAAATAAAAAAGTTTCTTTTTCTACCTAATTGTCGAGAGGGTGATTGCCAAAACGTTGAAGCATAATATGTGATTGTTTATGTTGAAGGAGCGCTTATTTTTAGTTATGATCATTTTTAATTAAAAGTTGAAAATGAACGACTTATAATAAAAACAAATTATAAAAAAAATTTTTTTATTTTATTTAAATAAATAAAAAATCAGAATAGAAAAAAATATTTTTATTTCGAATGCTGGATGTGATGTTTGCGGTTTTTACCTATGCCAACCTTTTTGACGCACTGATCAATAGAAATTGGAGCAGTAACTTTCAATTTCTACGTGTGGCTATTCATACGTAGTGTCACAAAACATGTCGGCTTGACGTTTTAAAAGCGATATATACAATTTATTATCTAATGGATTTACCAATCGTACTCATGTTGTCGTCAAACCAATGGCTATATTTGAGCAAAAATCATCCAAGAAGGTATTGTTAGACGATACTGAAAGCTTATCATGTATTATTGAAAATTGGAGAATTGTGAATGGTCATACGGTAAGGTTATATCCTATTAAGCAACAATTATCCAATTTGTCATTTTTAATAACAATTCTAGGAATACGTATTAAAAGTACAAAGGGGACCATCATCTAATAATACCTGGCGAATTTATAAACGTTACAATGACTTTGTCAGTTTGCATTCCCATTTACAATCCTCCGGATTGCCCTTGCCTTTACCACCAAAAAAGATTATCGGTAATATGGACCCAGAATTTATATCTAAAAGACAGCACGCTTTGCAGGTAAATTGATTATCTAAATTACATCTTGATTTTCATTGCTAAACTGATTTCAGAAATATATAAATTTTGTACTAATGAATCCAATATTGGTATCGTCTTTACCTGCAAGATCATTTGTTGATCCGGCAAATTATTGTCAACCATTTGCCGGTGAGTTTTTACGTCTTTATTTATATATCCCTTATATGCTGAGATATAATTTTAGAATTAGCTTTGCAACATGTATCGCTTGCTTTACGTGGTGAAGTGGGTTGGGAAGTAGTGAGTCCATTGGCTAACATTGGATGGCGAATACGTAAACACTTTTATCAGGTGCGTTGTAAAAATCTTCCCAAAGATGATTTAATAGCCAGTTGGACCGATTTTGGTCCCGATAAATATTTAGAAGATAAAGATCTGCAAGCTATTTTTAAAAGTCTTTCTCAAATACAGGTAAACTAATAATAATTAATGTGCTTTATATTATGGCTTATTCGTTTGTTTATTCTCTTAGCATCCATACATACACCCAATAGAATTATGTCTTTGTACCGATATTGGTGGCCTGGTTGTTAGAATATGCAACAAAAATGGATCTCTTCGGGATATATTGTATGGTGCTAAGCCACGTTTACCGTTTATGAAAAAGTATGGTAAACCTAAGGGACAAAAAACTTTAACTAGCAATCAGGTTGCTTTGTATGGTAGACAAATTTTGGAAGCTCTTAAATTTCTACACGATAAAGGATTATATTTTGGTAAGTTTTTATTTCGGGGTTCCCACTTCTAAAAAATGTAATGAATTGATAATAATTTAATTTAAAAATGTTTAAGGATATTAAATCATTTCCTTATTTAATTATTTCATTTGACGTTTTGTTTTTCGGTTTTACGAAGTTTTGAAATTATGCAAAATAAAATATTTTAATCTGGTAATATTTTTTTTTTAAAACAAAATTTTCAGTTTAAAGCCAATTTTATCAAACAATATTAATTTTTTTAACTTAAAACAACCCATTGCATTCATAATTTAAATACTAAATGCAATTATTATGAAGTTAATTATTCGTGGGATTGGGATCAAAACCAAATTCTATTTAAGGTTATCATGAAAAATATAATTGATAGGGAATTTACGGACTTCAAAGGAAACTTTGTTGCTATTCGCACTCTTGTATAGATTAGATAATTAGACCAGTGGTATTCAATATTTTAGTAACCTGTACAACCTCCTAGCTGTTTATTCTAAGAATCTAATTTTCTTGTATTGTTGATTTTGTTGCATCCCCATTAAGATGGGTCTGCAAGCGAAAGTTGGTATTTGTTGAGGTACTCTTGATCTTGGTTGTAAGATCAAAGTGCCATGTTGATAAGGATGCAGCTTAATGAATAAGTTGCACTTGTGTTTTATTGCAAAGCCTTGTAACATTTAGAATGAATGTGGTAATTTTCGAGCATTTGTATAATAATTTAATAGAATCTTTAAGACTGCTGAATTGCAGAGTACAGGAAAGGATTGCAGAGTAATTATAGTAATCAATTAATTTTACATCATTTGCCACAAATAATAAAATAGATCACACATTTAAAAAATTGTCGATTGTAGATTAACAATTTTTCAACGCTGGTATCTTACATTTCAAAATTATTGAAGAATTTCGTTATTTCGTATCTAGTTTCTCATACTGATTTCTTAATTACATTATACTATTTCTGGTACAATTTTAATAGATTACTGTTACCTGATTTAACTCTTTCAGACCTGACTTTTTTTGGCTGAAAAAAAAAATTGTTTTTTTTCAAATTTCGTGTTAGTGTATTCTAAAAAGTGTTTCCAGCGAGTTTAATAATTTTCTGATATTTATACACGAAAGTACAGGTATGTACACTATAGTGTACACTGGGTTCTCGTGGACTGGATTTTATGACTTGCCTTACCAATTACTTTTATTAATAAAATGTTTTATTTATTTTAAGCAAACAGCAATTCAAACTTAAACTTGTTAAGGTTAATATAAACAAAAATTAATTGAATAAAATTTAAACTTTTTTAATAATTGTTATTAAATTTCAAATAAAAATTATAGAAGTTGTCGTAATATTAGTATGCAAACGGTAGTTCTGTATTAGTGCCTACTTTTAAAATAATAAAAAAAATTACGAATATAGATAGAATTAAACAAATAATATTATTTTTGAAAATGGAAATCTAAAAAAAATCAGCCGAACGTACCCGGAATTCTTGTATTGGTAATATTTCGGAATAACTTGCGTTATCACTTTCAATATCACCAATGTCAGATACGCTTCCATCGCATAATCACCAAATAATACACAACATATTATTTGTATAACTAATATTACACAATAAATTATTATGGTTTGTAATTTGTGTAGCACAAGCAAGAAATCGCAAACGTGACAATGATACCACGAAGACCTGGTGTACACTATAGTGTACCTATATTAAATCATTAGGTTTGTTCGTTTGTCATGCACTAAGCTACACCGAAAAAGTTAGTGTTGCGTAGTTCGAACTACAAAGTGGAGGTGGTGTTACCTGGTGTAGAAACACCTACGGATAACAAACGAACGATTTTTTGAAATTTCAAAGTGCAATTTTAGATTGACAGGTTAGTAACGTGTGTGATCACTGATCAGTAAGATTTTCGTTATCTATAATAAACATAAGTAACTGAGAAGATGAATCCAGTATCTTTCGTTAAAAGCATTTATTTACAAAAAGATTGCTGTCGATATCATCGTCCATAAAATTTGCAATACCTTTTTCTTTCCAGCAATTGATTGACAATAGTATTTTTTGGTTATGTATTCCTACACCACTTTTTAGTACACTAGCTACACCGGCAAAAAGACGGTGTAGGTTGGTGTGACACTTTTGGTGCTGGTGTACCCGCCACTGGACAAACAAACACGATTGGTATTCTTACACCTTGACAAACGAACGCCATTTTTGACACTAATTTCTCGGTGTAGCTTAGTGCATGACAAACGAACAAACCTATTATAAAACGAATGATAAGAGGTTTATACAGGTAATTATTATTTGTAGATCAAGTTCACTATCATAACAACTAACAAAAAAAAAATTATGCACTTATAATGATATTTCGCTGAGTTATTCTTAAGTAAAGTTATGCTGTTCCATATCAGAATATTTTTTTACAATTTTCATTATAATTAATTTATTATTATAGTTCATGTTGCTGATAGAGCATTTTTTATATTTTTATTGGATTCCTCGTGGTTCTTTCATTGAATAATAATTGTTATTTAACATATCAATTTGTCACCGACTTCAAAATAAATTTATAAAACGTATGTACACCTGGTACATACCAGTGTACGCTGGGTCTGAAAGGGTTAAGTACATGTACCAAGTTTCAGGTTTCGAGGAATAACTTAAGTTACAGAAATAGTTAATCACAGATTTTAAGAACAATTTATACAGTGGAAGGAGAGTAGTCCTGTTTATTTGTATTTTGAATTATAAAGCCGTTGCCAAAAGTATTAAGTCACCCTGATTTTTGCTAAAAAGTAGCAGAACTCGATCATATATTATTATTAGTTATTCTTATTACTTAGAAAAACACTTCAGAAAAATACATTTTTTCTTCTAGCTGTCGATATAGAAATTTAAGTAAATATAATGAATGTATATAGCTCACGTTATGAGAGAAGGTAGTACTAATTAAGATGAAATATGCATTTTTACTTGTAAACATTTTTTTCCGATAAATTTAATCAAGGAAATCTGAAATTTCACAGACTTTTGTAAATAATTGAATGTCAGTTGATGTAATTTGGAGGTAAATTACAAAAGTTATTCGTTTGTTTAAGTGTTTAATTACACTTTTAAATTAAGTTTTAAAATAATTGAAGGTACAAGTGGATGAAGGGGTTATGTTACAAAATCATAGTTTCGAGTAATCGTGAGTTAAAGTTTTTGTAACGTATTGGGTTAGAGGTACATGACTCCTGTAACCACGGAAGTTTTCTATCTTACTTGTAATATTTTACATTTTTAAATGTGCCATTTGATAGTAGGTTATCTAACACCTTCTTAAAGTGAAAAAATTCAATTTTCAAATAATGTGACTTGACTCCTTCATCCACTTGTACCTTCAATTATAAAATTAAATCACGATTAAACCTAACTGTTTTTATAATGAGTTTTACTCATTTTTCAGATAATATTGAAGTTTCTTTTTATTGCAGGCCACTTACATACAGGAAACATAATAATAGAAAATGAGCGCGTTAAATTATTAGATATTGAAAATGGAGTACTTGGAATTCCATCATATTATCGACCCTTTTTTATGCAACACAAGCGTATAAATAATTTAGAAGCAGTAGAAGTGTTTTGCTTTGGCCACACTTTATACGAAATGACGTTTGGTGCACCTGCTCAAGAAAGTACCATTGAAAATATACCAACCGATTGCCCATCTGATTTACGTTAGCTTTTAATAATTTTATTAAATATTGGATATAAAATTTTCAATTCTAGGTGCCGTACTAGCGTTGATTTTGTCTCCTGAAAATTGTAAAACTGGTTTACCAACTGTAGACAACTTGTTACATAATCCATTTTTTTCGTCAATAATTTTGACTCTACACCCTGGTGATAGAGCACATTTAAAAATTCCCACATCAACTAAAGAGCGACTTAAAACTAACCAGTTGCAGTTGGAAGAACGTCTCAAAGAAGAACAAAAAATGGTTCGAAGTCAAAAACGTCTTGTCCGTGTTCAGGAAATGATGAGTTCTGAGGAAGAAAAAAAGAAGCAAAGACATAAGAAGGTATATTTTTACGAAATTTTAGTGTTACAAGTTTTTTTTACTCTATTTTGTTTTTATAGAAACAGGAACAAAAACAATTGGCTAAAGAGCAGCTGCATAGAGAAAAGCATAGCAGCATTGATCATGGCAAGGATGGTCCAAATGGAGAAGGTGGTGATAGTGCTAACAGTGCCAGTACTGCTACTTCTGTTGGTACTGCAACTCCACCGTCTATATCAGGTTAGTCATTAATTATTATTGAAATTAAATTATTTTGTTAGTTACTGTTGCTAGCTTTTTAAATTAATTTGATGAACTTGAATTTTTTTTTGCAAAGTGGCGTTCACCAAAACTATTGTATCTTATTTTTAAATGTTTAATTTTATGGCCAATAACTTAAAATTGGCGTTAGCAATTGTGTGGTTGCAAAAGGGTGGTTACATTATCAAGGGTTTATAAATTCATAACCATAAAAATTGAAGCTTTAAAATACTTTCATAAGCTATTTTTTTCTTGCTATAACATAATAGGCACTATAAATTATAAAAATTTGCAAAACACTAAAGCATAAACAATCAGTCAATCTGGGTTAATGAAATCAGGGCAGGACAGATTACCTTTTTAGAAATCTCTGAATAGGGATTCATGGAAATATAATTCACGAACCAAGAGGTCAGAGGAGATAGCCTATTCCGCTAGTGCATTATAATTAATAATTCAATGTCAGTGTTAAATTTAAATACATACCCTTGTGTTTGCTTGTCTGAAAGATTCTTTTTTGTAAATATTCCGTATTAATTTGCCAATGCTTTTTTTAACTTATTTAGGTCTGAAAAGTTGCTGAGGATATATGGTACAATTTAATGTTGCATGTAGTTTTTGTTTTCTGTAAAACAATTTCTTAACGCTTTAAGTTTTGACAGTTACGATAATATATAAAAGCAAAAAATATATTTTCAGGTTCTACAGTACCATCGCCTCCACCGCCACCTCCACCACCTGTATTGACAAATAGTCAAGTAGTCCCGCCACCTCCACCGCCTCCATTAGTAAATGGTAATAATAGTTTTAACGATAATAGCAAAGATCGATCTGCATTATTAGGCTCTATTTCCAATTTTAATAAAGCAAATTTGCGAAAGACCAAAACTTCTAATGCCTAATTCTTGGCTCAATTGTTTGTTCCCTTTTAGACTAGTTTTTATCTAACGAGTTATATTTCTGTCAGGATTGATTAAATTTTCAATTTCTATGTAAATAATTGTTAGAGTTTTAATAAATTTACCGTCAACTTTTTTATGTTAAATTTTATGGTTATTTTTATTGTGATATTTGTGTTTTATACTAGAGACGTTAAATTTGGCGTTACAAAGCATTCAATATTTTTATTTATGTTGTGTCTTTTTATTTTTATAACATATTTGTTTATGGAATGGAATAAATTATTCTATAAAGTATTATTACAAGACTTGATTGAAACAAAAATATTTATATCTATTTACCTATCGTATAATATAGAAACAGTTGAAATTGTTTGGGCCCAAAATTTTGATAACCTAAATAACTTTTAAATTATCTAGACATAAAAGAATGTAAATAAGTGTAGTGACTGTTTTCTTTACCAGTGATATCGAATTATTTGTTTCTAAACTTATCGAATAAAGTATTTCAAGTCTAAATTTAGATTTTACTTGTTAATTGTGACTAGCTAATTGAAATTATTTCAATTGTTGCATTAAAGAAAACTTTGCACTTAATGTTGACTGCACCATTACATAAAATATCTAATTTGATGTATTCCACATAAAATTGTAGTATTCTGGAAATTGTACTACAAATTTCTTTTTTAATATTGTGAAATTAATCAAAAGTAGTGCCAAAAACGTTAGTCACAACAGTTTTTAAAAGAGATGAATTATTTTTAGTTCTAAATAATGAAATGTTAAAATATGTGTACGTAAAAATAAAAAAATTATAATCTAATAGTTCAAGGTATATTGTGCCCCCTATCTAATTGCATTTCAATTGGATGGTTCTCACTAGAAAGAAAGCAAGTTTGACGAATGCAATGGAATCTTTCCTACAATGTTTTTATGTTCGCTCGGTTATAGACTAACAATAATTATAGTGTTCGATTGCTATGCCGTAATACTTTAAAGTACCCCAAATTTCTTTTGACAGTCTCCATCAAAAGTTGTTGGGTATCAAAAGGTCAAAGAGGTGAACAAATCTAGTTGTATTAAATTAACGAGCTTGTTAGCGACCTGCCATTCCCTGTTATTCACAGATACCTCTGTATAGCAAAGAAGGTAATTACAATTTTAAATCACCGAACATTATTAAGTTTTGGTATTGATAACATTAAAGCAGTATTATAATATGAAACCAAGTGCTGGGAAGAAAGCCATGGAAACCCGTACTGCGAACTAGTTTGGTTTGTAAGTGGTGCCATTTGTCATAAATTTTGAATTAAGGTAGTTAAGAAGGAAATCGAAGTATATGTTAAGTGTGTATGACGTGTATATACATACTCAATGTGTTAAGAAACAATATGATGGAACAGTTTCAGAAGCAAAATAAAAATATCGTCAATATTGGCACTTATGATTTACACGAAACATACAATTTTTTAAAAGTTTCAGAAATAAATTTGACTTTGATGAATTTGTAGCAGATTGTCACGCATTTCTTAAAAGGTGCTGCTCGGCGAGAAAACTTTGGATATGAAAAAGTAACCAACTGCAAAGTACTTGAAAAACCTAAATACAAATCACTTAAACTATAAATTTTCAATATTTCTGTATAGCTTCTCCCAATGACGATCTAGGTTTTTTCACCTTACCGAGAACTTTAAGGTCAAAGGTGTTCCAATTATCTCCTCTATCGTCAAAGACGTAAAACACGTTCTGTACTAAAACGTAAGCAGACCATCCAATTTCAAATTGTCGAGCAAAAAAAGACACTTTTAATCTAATATATTTATTTAATTGCTACAATTAACTAACTTAAAAAAATTTATTCATGGCTTCTATATTCAGCAAGATGGGTCAAGACCCAAGTAGGAATTCCCAAAATGGCAACTGCAATTACTGCACCATGAGCCATCTTTTCAGGCATCGAAAGTGGATTACTTGGTGGTCCTGAAATTGTCGACATTTGTCGTACTCTTGGTAGAATCTTCATTAACGAATTTCTGGCAAACATGGCTAAAAACATAAATTTGTAAATAAGATGGTAAAAAATTCAGTGCAGGTATTATAAAAATGCTTACAGTTTATTGTTACAAATAAGGACAGTTTTTTCAAGCAAGTATCACAAGTTACGATTGTTAGTTAACATAACATAAATTTCAAACCAAACAATTAATTTTCAAGTCCAAAGAGAAACCAGATTAATGTATTAAAAAAAAGGCAGCAAAGCATTCTTGAAATAACGGGTTGTAAAAATAATTAAAAATACATTTTTATATTTACGGTGTATAAAAATATCATTTTTCTCGAAGGTCTTTTAATTTATATGTAACATAAGCGGGAAGTGATAATATGGAAAAAGCTATTATAAAACCATGAAGGAATCTATCCACAGTTGTCAACTTGACTGATGGTGGTCCAATTACCACAATAGTTCTGACAGATTGAGCAGTCTTAATCAGGGGTCTAGCAAATAGCATCTTAACTAAAAATTAATACATTGCGATTATTTTCCAAAATAGTAAAAATTTGATAACCACGGAAAATCTATATTAAATAGGTGTCATCTTACGTAACTACATCGCCCGTCAACCTATTGCTGCGACGAAAGCAAATTTAAGCATTACGTTTAAGAATTAAAATGTATACTTAGAATTACAACAGACATACCTAGTTTTTCTTTCGAGCAATTAATTACAATAAAAATAGTAACTTATCGTTCGACTGATTTTGTTTTGCAGTTTCGGAAGTTGCTATTGCTAGATTTCTCTAATGTTTTATTAGTTTTATTCCGTAAGTGTAGATGGCCATCCAGCGGTGTAACTAGCGGTTATACCATTAATTGTTTTATTCTACAAGATCATATAAGTTGATTTGTCTTACCACGTGTTAATAATTACTGTGTATTTACATAAATTTAATAATTCATTCATCTTGACTTCCGTTTATAAAGAAACCACAATTTTCGTTTATTGCTTGTCATGGTTAGTACGTCACTGCTTGACGCAATACCAAAAAAATGGTTATTTAATTTCGAACAGTTGGCACGGAAGTGGATAATTCTAACCTTAATTAAAAATAGAATATTCTAACGGCCTTGCGGAATTTTCGTATTCTTATCACTTGTTTTAACCGTCACGTCAAAATTGTTAAATAAAAATGGCAAACAGAATTTTAAGTATAAAAGATCAACTCGAAACATCGCTAAATGACACAAGCAAGCCTTGGACGTCAATTCTTACGGCTTTGGAGAGTAAATCTGGTGTAAATCGCTTATACCTCTTTGTTGGTAAAAGAATGCATGACAGCCACCATTTTAAAAGATTTTATTTTGTGACTATTTTTTAGGTTCCATTGCGGTAGTCGCTTTGTGGTTAGTGTTTGGATGTGCCGGTCAACTATTATGCAATACTATAAGTTTCATTTACCCGGCCTATATATCCATCCACGCTATCGAGTCACCGGCCAAAGATGATGACACGAAATGGTTGACTTATTGGGTCGTTTTTGCTATCTTTTCGTTGTTTGAATTTTTTGCAGATATCATAGTTGGATGGTTTCCTTTGTACTGGTTAGCCAAGGTATTCGTCTCGAAATTTTTTCTTTCTTTCATTAAATAAATTTTTTTTAGTGCATATTTTTCATATGGCTTATGATTCCAACCGATTTAAATGGTTCACTTATTTTGTACCAAAAAGTAGTTAGGCCTTACTTCAAAAAACATCAAGGATCCATCGACCATACTGTAGAAAAAATTAAAGCAGCCTGTAAGTTATGAAAAATGTGCTAATATTTTGTTTAATTTTTTTTAAATAATAATTTTTAATGTTTCTAATAGTTCATAACAACTAAGGAGAGTCGAGTGGTGTTTTCTTGATATGAAAATTATAATTTTATTTATTGCGATGTATTTTATGTTTTTATTACAATTATTGGTATATTTACAAGTCTTCTTTTTGTTTGCAGCTGGAAAACTATTGGAGAAGGATAACTAAAACTGATCCAAAAAATAATGTTTTAGCCAATTTTCTTATATTAATCTCTTCTTTTAACAGTTTTTAATCTTTAGCTTATTGTGAATTTTATTTGTGTATGCGGAAAGTTTTTATGCTTGTAAATGGTATTAGCTAAGTATTGCTACATTTAAGTTTTAATTAGTTTTTGAATCCAAAAAGTACCTCGGTAAGTTTTCTTATTGTTAGATTTACGGTGGTTTATTAAGTTTCTTGTAAAGTAGGTAGTAACTCTTGACATTTTTGCACTGTGATTGATTATGTGTCTTATAATTTTTAATAATTCATCTCATGGTCTAAGATCCAATCTTATACTTCCAACTTTTTTATTGTACAAATTTTTGCACGTTAGGCTTCAAGAGTGCAGGCATTTACATTTAACGTGTTGTATTCTACTATAGTGTGCATATATAATGGAGATTTGATTATAAAGTTGACGTTTATGCTATTTTATTTATCCTTTCTTCTTAAACCCGAATGAAATTTTTTAATTTATAAATGTTATAAAAATTTGAATAACATCTAGTTTCTTTAGATCCTGGAACCTGTAATTTAAGCAAACAAAAAATAAATTAATATAGGTAGATATTCATCTAAATACTGCATGAAAAGAAAATTTATATTCGGGGATTCCCAACTCGAATTTTAAGGTAAACTTTTAAACGAATAAATCAATATTCGTTTGTGTTTGCATAAATGCATATTTTAACATTGGTGCAGGTAAGCACCTAAAGCTCAGTGAAGACGTAACTTACTGTTAATCCAATTGAATTGGGTAAATCAGTTATTCCATCTAACGCTGGACAACATTCAAACATGTATGAATAATTGTTCCTGTTATTTTCAATTTTAATTTCACAATAGATACCTAGGGAAAGGTACTGTAATAATAAAATTAATTATAATGCAAGATGATTTACGACAGATTCAAATATTTTTATTTCGTAGGGCTGAAGTAGATTTTAATCATTCACAGGAGGAAAGTATAGACTTTATGGATCCGTTTGAGGCAGCAAAATGTTCAATTTCCATTTGCTCTGATGAGAAGGGATAAACTGCAAGAGAATTTTAGTGTACAATATCTAGGAATAGGAATTCATGTACAAGATTTTAGTCTGGGTTTAATTTTTTGTGACACTTTAACTTTGACGACTATTTTTGGACTGCGATTAAAAATTATGAGTTACAGATGGTAACCCACCACGGAGATAATCCAATTTTTTGATTCTCTATAACCAATTTGGAATCTGGCTAACGTTGTTTTGAGATTCGAAAATGACTATCGGCTATTTTATTATATTGTAGATATTTGTAATATTAAAATTAGATGGTTAAGCATAATGGAAGGAGTTTATGAAAATATAGCGCAATATAATATTACCGTGTAAACATAGTCAGGGTCGCGTCGTTCAAAATTATCGTTATTTAAGGGTAATGTTGTTTATTACTATAATCAAGGCCAGTGTCACTATTATTACTGTTTACCTGGAATCTATTGCGTAATGATAATTTAACAATAAATTTTTTTCAATTTTAATAAACCTCTAAATGCTTATTACAAAATTTATGTGACTTTGGGCACCAAGTTTTAAATTATTACCATTTTCAAATTTTTGGTTACATCTCATAATATGTAACATACCCAACAATTACATTGTTGTGCATAATAATAGACAGGATAACAAAAATTCAAATGTTCATTGTGTAATAAACTACGCCGAATGGCAAAAACCAGTTGTGCTGTTTTTGGGTTTTGAAAATTGGCATTTAAATTAATGAAGTTGAATATTCAGTGTTGATGTTTGCACGATGACCGAACTGAGAAATTTCCACTCTGTAATCTAACCAATAATCACACCAAGCTACTGCTATGAACAATATTACAAACTTAATTATAAGAATTTTGATAATAAGGGCAAGCAAATTACTAATAAAATTTCACTAATATTGTATTCACTAAATAATATAAAAACAATCTTATGTACTAGTTGCAGGAGCATCTAACTTTACTTCAGATTCTTGTGCTGCCGCTTTGCGAGCATCTTCGTCTGCTTGTTTTCTTCTACGCCACGCTGTCATATAAACCGAAGGATATACCGGGTAAAAACCGCATAAACCTAACAATTCCTTTATCGGTTCAGTTGTCTGTGCACCTCTTCCTATCCAATGCCGCAATCTTTCAAAATTTATTGAAACTAACTTCTCGTTATGCTGATTTGCAAGAGGATCATAGGTTCCCAACTGTTCAATTACATCTTCCTGAGGATCTTTAAATTTCTGAAATAATTGATACCCATTACTTCACTACATAACAAATTATTTTATTACTTTAAAGTAAAATATACTTTGCTATATTTGAAAAATAAAAACTTACTTCTGCAACTACAATGTGGTAAAATGGTCTGTTGGCGCATCCCTTACGAACGTATCTTATAATTTTTGTACTGTTTAATACAAATTGTCCTGTACCACTCGAAGGATGCAACATTTTTATGTATTACTAAAATTAAACTATGAAATCGTAGTTTTTTACAAAATAATTATTTGTAAGAACATTTGCAGGTTATGTTGTATTTATAAAAGCGTGATTAGTTCAGAGAGATCACCACTAGATGGACAAAGCGACAAAATTGAGAGTTTTTATTCCGAAAGATATAATAATACATTATTTTATTATTAAAATGATACTACGAAATTTATTAATAATTAAAAAAAATAATATTGGATAAGACATCAGGAATAGATTACCGCATAAAGCTAACTAATGCCACATGGACTGGGGACCATTTCCAAACTACATTACTTGATATTATAATATTATAATTATAATAATATTTTAAACTAAAACCAAGTTAAATAAACGATTAAGTATTTTTAAAATTGTATTTATTAGACACGATATTACTGATATTAGTTTATTTAAACTCGAAAATGAAAGTAACCGCTAAAATTTATATATAATATTACTATATTAATAAAAACTTAAAATATAAATAATATTATATAATATAAAAAATAAAATATATAATAAGATTGTTAAATTAAATTTAATAAATGAAAATTAAATAATGTTTACTGTAAATTGTTTCAGTAATGTTATTATGATTTGATTTCCATGAATTTTGCAAAAACCAATGGAAATTTATTATCTATTTAAATTACAAAATTGATCGTTTGTATTTGAAATACAAAGTATAAAATAAAATTTCAACTACAAAATACTTGGAAAATCTGAATTTAAGATTAAAAATGTAAAATATATAGAAAACACAAAATAAGACACAAAATACATTCTAAATACGTATTTCAAATATTGAACACACCTATTATGAAAGTCAACAGTGCCAAAACACGAATGTAAATTTTCAAACTCAAATCTAGTCCAGGAAACTTCCACATGGAAATAATTTGTAACAGGCTAAATTTTTGCATGCACCTTAGTATTATGGACCTGAACAATGTCTCAAAGTTCCCCATCGATATCCTTTCCGCTAGCTGTGTTACGCGAGGCCAAAGGTCGCCAAAAACAGTTTTTCGCAAATATCTCGAGAACGGCGACAGTTATTGAAAAAAATATAGATAGCTAATTTGTAGCTAAGCCGATTTTATATAAAAAGTTATTTGAAAGTTTTTTTGTAAGGACAATTGGTCACGAAATACGGCGTTTCAGAGAACCAAGAATGTAGAACACTTTACTCGGCGTGTGATCTTAGTGATCTTAGGATATAATGACGGAAAGAAAATGAATTATAATTCAATAGATACATGTATTTTGTTTAATTTAAATGTGAATGCATTTATTACACATTTATTTACGTATACATTATTCAGTGATCGTGGTATTAGCATTCTTCATCGGTATCGGATACCAATTCTTCTGTCTTCAAAGTTTGGACGAGGAAAGACGACGGATTGATGCTGTCATCATTCTCCACGTTATCGATATCAAATAATGATATCGTGTTGGAACAGATTTGGCTAAGACATTGGCTACAAACTATAGAGCAGTTCAATCCTGCTTTCCGACATCCATCACAATTGGAAACACAAATTTTCTTGCAATTTCAAAATGCTGTATTAAGTAATACATCTGGAGGAGCTTGGATCAGAGTTGTCATTGGCTCTAGGATATTATTTTGTAATGCCCAACCCCAGTCCTGAAGATCAATTTGCCTTTCCGAAATAGAGCAAAAGTCATATTACAGCCTGTAATTGCGTGGAGAAATAAAATATGACTTCGAGAACAATACATTTTTGATTCCACTTTTGCTTTACCAGGCTTCTGAAAATATAATATTTTGTCCTGAGGAGCTCGCGCAATCAATATGGCCATCAAGTCCACATTAGCTGCGTGAAATCTTTGAGTCAACATGTAAATGAAACTACTTTTGTTACAAAAAAACTTTTAAATAACTTTTTATAGCAAATTGTCTTAGCTACAAATTAGTTCTTTTTGATTTTTTCACTAATTATCGCCGTTCTCGAGATATATGCGAAAAACTGTTTTTGGCGACCTTCGACCTCGCGTAACACACCTAGCGGAAAGGATATCGATGGGGAACTTTGAGACATTGTTCAGGGCTATAATATAATACTAAGGTGTATGCAAAAATTTGGCCTGTTACAAATTATTTCCAACTCAACGCATTTTTTTGTGTATTTTTCCTGGACTATAACAATCTAAAAGCTCTAATATTATAATCAAACATCAGTTTTTTTTAATCAGGTCAGCACCTTACCAGAATTAATCGATATAATATAGGTAGTTTAAAATTGACTTTTAAATTTAATTTATTCTCCTTCCTCAAAACATTGGATAGTCAATTAAGCTGCATTACTTACCTGCCTTTTAGCTGTTATCAGCTATGATATTTAGATCCATCGAGGACAATTTAAAATTAAATAAAATATGCTCCTCGATTTTATTTTTTATTATATTATAGTATCTACTAATTAGTTTCGACTGATCCCAGCCTTTTTCAACAGTTATTGTCAAATTTCAAGTTTTAATATTTAAATACCTGAGAAGTGGGAATGCAGATTTATAGCTCCATAACGAAAGAGATGAAATTGCAAAAGATAGAGTGATCCCAGGAAATACTGTCTAACGAAACCGGGGAAAGAAAAGCTGGAGGTATTTGAGAAAAAGGTGTCGAGAAGAATTTAAGGGCATGTAAAACTGAACGAGAAGCAAAATAGAGAAATAGATAAAGAAAAAGCAAATATAGTGAGACATGTAAAAACAGTGAAATTGGGATGGATCTGAACGTTATTAGAGCTGAAGAGGAAAGAGCCATGTTGGGATCGATAAAATGGATACCGGATGTAAACAGATCAGAGTAAAGGCCAAAGATGAGATGAAGAGATGACGTTATCAATAATCTGAGGGTAATAGAAGTGCGAGACCGGAGAATGAAGGTACTGAAGAGGAAGACGTGAAAAAAGATCGCAGTAAATAGAAAAGCTAACAGTAAGATTTGAGAGACAGAAGAAAATGAAAAAAAGGAAAAAAAGAAACAGAATAGAAGACGAAAAAAGGAACGCTAAGAACCCGAAATAGTGAAATTGGACCTAATACATCTCAACGAAAATTATTTAAAAACGTCCAAAGACGTGACGATATTCTACAAGGAATCGAGAGACAGAAGAAGAAGAAGAAAATAAAGAAACAAACTCAAAAAATGAGGTTAAACTTGTAATTTGAATTTAAAATTTGTTTTTACCTAAGTATACTAAATTGTTTCGCTGAAAATACACCTAGTTTCAAAAAAGAACAATGTTTTTTACTTATTTTAATTCATAGCTCGAAAGCTGTTGATTTTATGGATGTATAAGAAGCAAAAACAGAAATCTAAAAAAAAGTCTGAGATTGATGAAAAAAAAATTACACCCCGAACATTACAATATATTAATCTATCAATAAATTTATTAATAATCCCCACAATTTTAAACATTTTTCATATACAGTGAACTTCATTCATTTATTTCTTCACAGTTGATTTATTGTGACCTTAAAAATAAAACCAAAATGTTTTGCTTTCTTCTTTTATAAGCAATGGCGGTTGCTGTTTTATAATATACTGGGAAAATATGGTCAAAGAAAATATAGTTAGTTTGAAAATAGATCACAGTTTTCATCCGAATAAATCGGTGATTAATAATTAAAACCTTGGTTTTTTATATTTTAACTTTTTGCTTAACCTTTGCACGAGCCTTGTTCAATCCAACGAGTTGCCACTTCTGTTTTTTAGATCTTAGGTTATGACGAATTAAAAGTAAAATGTGCATTTCCATTTTTATTGAAGTTTAAACATCTGTTAATAAAAATCTTATGCATCCTAAGTATAATGTTCTTATGTTACCATTGTAATTCTACCATCTACTTCTTGAGTAATTGGACTTTTCAATTTTACATATTCTTCTAAAATATCAATGTCGCGAGGACCCATTTCGTGATTAATTAGATTGTCGGCAATAGCTTCAAAACCATCTCCGCCATTAACTAAAAAGGAATTAAAAACGATTCTGTAAAACTTCTCGGGCTCTAAATCTTCATAATATGTCGGATCCTTGCAAATTCTACATCTCACTTGTACGGATTGAAGTCTGGTTCCGGGAACTTTTGTAGTGTTATACACTATTTTTAATCCTGCAAAAAAGCGTATTCTTACTTATTTCAAAAGTTTTAACCGGAATTATATATATTATACCGGAAACTTGTAATAAATTTAATTTTGACACCACCCTCTCATTAGAAAAACGATCTGCAGCGTATTCCAAAGACTCCCATAAATATTTCCCTTGCAGTTCACCAGTATCGAGGGTATTTTCAAATGGATGAACGTTGACCAAATCGTTGTACGTTATATCTAATTAGTATTGAAAAGAAAGTGTGAAATGAAAAACAAAAGCAGATCAAACAAACTGTTTTATATTATCTTTACTTACTTCCTACCGCAATACTAGATCTAACTCCTCCTGCATTTAGTAAAGCAACTGAGGCATATGCCCACGCATTTTCTTCATTTGTATGTAAGAACTAAAATACCTTATTAAAAATTTGCATTTTTATTAAAATCCAACAACTTACCGCATAGATCATGGAATCGGCTATAAAGCTTCCCAAATTGCATTCTCGTAATCTACACGATACTTGATCTAAAGGAACCTCTGTTGCTCCCACTATGACATTTCCATATTTATCAACTTCTTCTTTCCATTTAGCAAGATCTGCGTCTATAACTTCATCTAAATATAAAGGTGTTACTTTTTTTAACAAACAAATAATTTTGTAATGTTGAACCTCGTGGAATTTTCTCGTCCAAATAAATGGGTTTTCCGGACCAGGAAACTACATCCCCTTTGTCATCATAGCGTACCGTAATATTTCCTAAATATTTTGTAAACGCCGATGCTTGAACCACTAGAATTTTTCGGCCGTCCGTATGTTTAATGATAGTGGGATATGGTCCAGCTGGTACGTCCACTCCTGGATAATCGTCACCTGTTTGAAATTTAATGTGTAATAAGTTTAATTTGAATATCTCATAATACAATATTTACCTGTGTATAAAAAGGTGTGTGAATGAGCTCCGACAATGAGTCCAATTTTTGGAGAAGCATATTTTGCAATTTTTTGATCAATATTGTACCCACAGTGAGATAATACTATTATTGTATCTACATTTTCTTCTGCAACAAGTCTTTCGGCTTCCTGATTTACAGACTTCGATTCGTCCAAAAATTTGAGGTTTTCGGAATTCGTTATAGTCTAAAAGTAATAGTAATAATTTAATATATTTCAAATTACCTATGTATGTTGTCATACGCACATCAGTTTTTGTTAGGAGTACTCCAACAATACCAATTCGTTTTCCGTCCCTTTCAATTACAATGCTTTTATTGTAAATATTTTGCATTTCTGGTTCTTTACTGTCGTCTATATTAGCTGCAACGACGGGTGCATTTAATGCCTTAATAAAAGGAACCACACCTTGTATTTTATCGTCAAATTCGTGGTTACCCAAAGTCTGCAGAAGTACTATAGAATTATTTTCATGACTTTAAAAAAGATAAACCTTCATCGAGGCCATAATATTATAATTTACGTTTAGCGAAGAAAGATATTGATAATAAATTACTGATTGAATATTAAACAGTTTCTAAAGTTACAATATATTAATATGTATGCTCGTAACTTTGTATTTACCAAGTTCTACTTACATAAGCGTCGGTAGGTATCATATTCAGAAAATGTTTCGTTACGTTCCATTTATAAAGGTTGTACCATAATGTTCCTTGAAAATTATCTCCGGCATTTAAAACTATTGAGCTTGGTCTCCTTTTTAATTCTTGTTGAATTGCTACATATGTCCGCGAAAATCCCCCAATGCATTCATCCTTGCATAATGCACCCATTTTACTAATTTCTGCAAACCTGCCAAAAATAAAAATATTAGATTTATGATTTAAGAAATTACTCAAATTTTTACCAATAAAATTTTAAAAATCAAAGAAAATCAATAATTGATATTATTAGATACTATGAATAAAAATAGAAAACAAAAAATAAAACAAGATTTAGAAAAAAGATAAGATTTTTTTAAAATTCGGCAATAAAAATTGTAGGTGGAAGTGAAAATTAATGAAAAAATATTTGGTTTAAATTAATACCCTATTTATTCAGAGTTTCCATAATTCTAGTTTGCGTGTGATTTAGTTCTCCCTCGGGCGACGGTCGGCCGAATGCCAACAAATTTCAATTATTATAAAAAGAAATAGATGAAAATATGTTACGCAATCAATAAAATAACAAAATATTATATTTTTCGTTTCAGTATTTATAGGTACCTAGTACTTATTTAGTTTTTTTATTATATGTTAATAATTAAATGGCCGAGATATTATAAAATCATCAGGTGTAACAAGGTTATTTCAATTTACTGAAAAGTTATTAAAATACTTCAAGGTATATAACTTTACATGAAGTGTCAATAATAATAGTTAGCTCAATTCAATAGTTTCCAAAGTTTAATAATTATAATTTAAATATAATATAATCTAGTCATTCAATAAAATAGGAACTTTGCTGAATTATATTGAATTAAAAAGATGAACATGAAGCAATAATAGATTATAGAAAATTTTTAAATTTATTTTTATTTATATTGTGTACCTTGACTACCTATTTTATTTATTTAAGTGGTAATATAACTTTTTCGATATTATTCACATTATAATTTTTTAAAAAGTAAAAGTCATGATTTTTAATTTCAATTAGTATTAGTATAGGAAAAAAAATATTAAGTAAGTAGTATACATAAAATATAAGTATTATTATATGAAAAATGTACACACTTAAGATACCTAAACAATTCATACTAATCATTAGTTTTAATATTAAAGTAATTAAACACTTGGTTGTGGTTTGAATTGATAAACAATACGTGAATGTTTTAGTTATTGATAATATTATAGAAATTAGTTGTCAGTATAAGTATTTACAAAATTATACTGATATGATCAATATCAAATTTCACTTCCTCAACCAACAATCAATATTTAAAATTAATTATTGTAAAGTATGTTAGAAAGTATACAGGGTACACATTTGAAAACGAGCCACTTAAAATTAACTTATTTAAATTATAATTAACATATTTTAATTTTCTTTGTGCAAGAAAGGATAAAGAAAGGATATACAAGAAAGGAGATGAAATTAATTCTGGCAAATTACAGACCGATTGCCATTTTACCTAATATATCCAAAGTATTCGAGAGAATCCTCTATGTACGACTGATAAATTTCATGGAAAAAAACGAAATATAAACGAAGTCTACAAAAAATCATGAAGGGCATAAACCAGAAACTGTACACAACAGGAGTGTTTCTGGACTTAAGTAAAGCATTTGATGCAATAAGCCATGAAACATTAATCAACAAATTGTACCGTTATGGAATAAGAGGAAGGGCTCTGGATTTGATTCGTTCTTATATGCACAGAAGAATGCAATGTACCACCTATTACGACAAACTAAGTCAATCGAACATTAAATCGCTTTTATCTGAAGTAAAGAAAGGAGTGGCTCAAGGATCAATTCTGGGACCACTACTCTTCCTGCTCTATATAAACGATATGCCTAAATGCATCGATTACTTTTCTGTTCTTTATGCAGACGACACCTCAATTATTCTACATGACGATGAAAAACACAAACTCGAACAACACAAAATTCTACAAATGTTTACAAAATTGATTCAATGGTACTCATCAATTGACCTCAAACTAAATATGGACAAAACAGAAATTATACAATTCTCACTTACTGCAAGGAAAGATGACGAAGTACGAATTAAACTAACAAATAACCAAGAAGTAGCCTGCAGCTACTCCACAAACTTCCTCGGGGTGAGAATAGATGCTCGTTTAGATTGGAAAGCACACATGGAAACATTGGCAAACAAACTGAACAGTATGGCTTTTGCCCTAAAAACTATAGCCTATCTAGTGTCTACAAGATCAGCACTTGCGGGATACCATGGATATGTTGAGTCAATACTAAAATACGGTATTATCTCCTGGGGTGACATAGTAGAAGTACATAGAATTTTTGTAGCTCAAAAAAGGATCATTAGAAACATATTTAACATAACATCAACTGAAACATGTAAACCTTTATTTAAAGAGAAACAAATTCTCACAATTTTCGCGATATACATAATCGAAAGCATATTGTTCTATAAAAACAATACAGACCTTTTTAAGGATGCCCATCAAAGCCACGACCACCACACCAGGAATTGTACAGACTACAGACCTTGTTCCACCTAGCACATATTCTAGTAGAATACAAAGGAATGCAGAGGTGAGAATAGTAAAAATCTATAACAATCTACCTGTGTTGTTACGTAAACTTCCGGTACAACTGTTAAAGAAAAAACTGAAAATGATACTGGCTAACAACCCGCTATATAACATGGAAGAATATTTTGAACTTGACTTCAAAACATCCCACTGACGTGGGACCGTTCAACGTAGAGATGAAAATCAGCAAGCTGATCTCCACGTATTGCACATAATAAAAACTTTTTTTCTTGTTTATTGTTGTACATCTGTAAAATTGTAAATTTGTAAATTTGTTAAAGTGCAATAAAGAATATTATTATTATTATTGTTAAAATAACATTTAAAACAATCTTAAATTTTTTTTATATTTCGTATCTGAAGGGTAGTACTACTTACAGGGAAAGAAGGCAATTAGTCACTTTTTCCAAATTTTCAGGAGAGCGTTTTAAAGAATTTATGCCAGAGCCATTTGTTTCATTATGTTCTGGGCTTTTTGATATTTGACACTGTATATATCATTATAGCTTTTTACATCACTATGTAAAACTGCAATGGCTCAATAGTATTCATTTTAAGCTGCAAATAACGCAGAAATCTAATTTTTTTTATTTTACTGACTTAACGCCTTCTTCCCCTGTACCCTTCATCTGGAAAAGTTTCTTTTACATTTTTTCGGTATTTTGGTAGGTTTTTAAATTAATGCTTACATACACTTTCTATAATATAAATTTAATGTAAAACTTGACTTCTAAGACTTATATTATGGATATTATGTAAAAACCATGATTTTAACAAAATCAAATATAGATTTAAAATAATAAGTTATATAAATAATACTCCTATTAAAGAAAAAATAGTGTAAAAAAATAAAGTAAAGATAATACAGAAGTGTTCCAAAAGTACAGTTAAATTTTTTATCTGGAATCAACTTTTGAATGTTGGATCGTTGGATCACATAGATAATAATGGTAATTCATTTACTGTGAATCTATAAATTAGTTTTAAAATTACATCAGCATAATGTAAAATATTATTTTTTTAAATATTTTCTTGTGTTATAACTTATAAGCAAACAAATTTTTTTCTCCTATGTATTAGACACCCTGTAACAACTGGGTAAAAAATAAAATTGTTAGCCACTTTTTTTAAAATCAAATTATATTTTGGAAAATTTAAAAATTAAGATAAAACAATAAATTAGACAATAGCATATCGTAATACAAATACGTAAAGCATAATATATTATATTTTATAAGAATAAAAATGTAAAACGAACCAACCTCTATGTATTGAAATAAATAGAAATTTGGCAGAACGAGAAAAATGTTGGTTTAATATTATATAATATTCGGACCTATTATGTATCAAGTTTAAAACTAACAGAAAAGTTTTTATAAAAAGGCAACATATCAAGACAACAATCAAAATTGTTTTATATATCGAAAAAGATCTTAATTTCACATTACTTTTAACCTCGCCTCGAATGTTCTCGAATTTTAAAGCGCTATACACGTTAACTCTTTTGTTTCCAATCTCTAACCTAACTTTTATGTGTTTTTATACACATATCTATCTTGACAGCATGATTCTTTTTTAACCCTTAATCGCTATCGTGCGGTCTCCCAGACCGCATCAAGTTTGAATTAAAGGTGTTTTAATATGCCGATAATTCTTTTTGTGTTATTAAAAGTTAATAAAATCTTAAAATTAATTACTTTTTAATTTTTTCTGGCTTACTAGAATACCAATTAAGACTCTGTTGCAAAAAAAACACAAAAAGTTAAGTTGTACGTTGGTTTACGAAATAAACAAAGCGCGGTCACTGAGACCACGCAGTAGTTATAGTGTGACAATTATTTGACATTAGCGATTAAGGGTTAACCAAGCTGATTAAATTTTTCAATCGAATAGTTCGAGAACGGGCGACTAGTTTCAAAAATTTAACTGCTAATTAATTACATAATCGACACATTCCGAATTTTTAATAAGTTTGGAAGCAGCACACTTCCAACCAATCAGAGATTTATTCTAAAAAGCATAAAAAATACTGCATTATAACTTAAAAAGATATAAATATATATCATGTCAAATTAAAATCTGACAAAATATTGAAACAACAGCTGTGCAGCCAACTATTTAAATTAATAATTAAAGTAATTCAATTCAATTATATATATCTCAGTTGTTAAGTAAAATTTTAAAAAATTTGTATGTTGAAAAATGAAAAAAACCCTTATTTTTCAACATTACTTATTTCAAGGTCGGATCCAGAAATTTTTTGGTGTCTTATATAGACAGATTCGTAGTTCTGTTTTTAAATAACGTTTTTAATAATTGTTTATAATTTCATTGTCAATAACTTTAAAATAATTTGCCATAAGTGAACCACTCGGTATACCAATAACTTTTAATCAATGTCGAATCTTGTTTAAGGTTTCCAATTAATGTACTATCGATATCAAATTTCTCAATTATTTATTAAGACCCAAATATTACATTTAAGTCTAAAGTGTGCATTTACTCCTTTTGGACATTGTAATCTTGATTTTATTTTTTTCATATAGGTACGTACACAATACAAATAGCATATTTAAAAAATATTAAGCAGATAGTAGGTAAAGTAATATTTTATCTAAATTGCCTTTTTTAAATCAAAGAACTGCATATATTATACATAAGTACTATACCTATTTGTTTAAATTAAACTGTCCCAGTTACATACCTTGCATGAAAATCGTTTAAATGCACTATATGCAAATCAAATCCATCCTTGATTGGTATTACATGTGCCAAATTTTGAATAATTAACAACGTAAACACTAACAATCGCAACATTTTTTGAACTAATTTTAATAATATAATACACGTATGTACACCTACGATAATAAACAAAGTACTAAATTAGTAAGTCAAAAGTAGAGATATTTATATACACCCGAATGAAAATACCTAAATAACAGTAATAATCTTGATTGATTACAACTAAAAAGCTTATCTACATTAAAACGTTTGAATTGACGCTGCTGATTTATAATTATAATATTCAATGATTTCTTTTCAACAAGGTTGCTTAACCATATCAATAATTGCTTTTAATTTATTGCACTTACAATTTTATGTTTATAATCAAAATTTTTGTCAAAATAGGGTGTAAAATTATTTTAATCCTACACGTGTAAGTAATCAAAAAAATTCCCCAGAAATTTTTCTAAGAACTTAAAATGCTGTGATTTACAATAATTATGATTATGACTGTAATTTACAATTGGTATGAAATTTGAAAGTAGATAATTATTAATGCATTGATAATTTGGTGCAGCACGAAAAATTTAACCTAAAAGTCTCATTCAAAATTGGCAATCGGGTCGAGCATTCAGGAAGTTTGTGCAGCACTAGCTTGAGATATCTCGTTTGGGGGTTAAAGACATGGACTTTGTATACTATTTGATAATAGGAAGTCATTCGGCCGGCATAGATCAGTGCGGTGTGCAAAGTGTTTTTCCTATGAGGATCAATTTTTAGCTATCATAATAAGGAAATATCAATTTTAGTGATCTTTTATTTTAAAAGGATATTGTTTATTTTTATTGCTTTTCGTCAATTAACTTTGTTAAATTGCATCCTTCTAGAGTAGGTACTGTATCTATTACCTATCGTATCAGATTGATATGTATTAGGAAACTGTCATAAAAGTTTTTGGGTGTTTGAAATAAATTATAAAACAATTAATTTAATCCACGAGTAATATTTTATCAACATGCTTGCAATTACGTCATTCGAACTCGAACCGAAAAAATACATTTTATATTTTGTATTTTAAATACAAATTTTCAAAATATTTTTTATTTTGTATTTTAAATATTAAATTTCCATTGTATTTTGCAAAAAAACGCTCTTAAAAATACACAATATATTTCACAAGTTACACTTTTTCTAAATTTGAAGATATTAAAATGGCAAATTTTTAATCAACGAGAATTTAAAATAAAATCAAAAATTATTTGATTTTCATTGGTTAAAATTTAATTTGATAATTTTTAATACTTTTTTTAATATTTAATTTTAAATAAATTTTTTATTTACCGTAACCGTAACCGTAACCGAAACCGAAACTTAGGGATGGTTCCGAGGGGGGACCCCTAGCTACAAATCAATCTTATTTTTAGAGTTGTGTAAATTTAATAAATTCAAATTCTATTCTATTGAAAATACCACACAATCATGACACCCATATGACAGATAAACAAAACGTAGTAGGATAAAACCATTGTGATAATCCCACTCAGATAATCCTATTAATTCTGATAATCCCACTAAAAATTTTTGTGCACTGTTAAAATCTTTGTGGGAAACTAATTTATTGTTCTATCAAAATTTTTTTGTGGTATTAAAAACCAAATTAACAATTCTGCGGTATACCACTGATTTGAGGATGGGACACCTTCCCCCAACAACTCGCCTCCGTCAGTTGAATGTATTTAGCATTTTTTCTAGTGTGTGACAGCCCCTCAAGAGACTGGGGATAGCCGCGGATGACATATGCTTCTAATGCGAGGTCATCAGATGAACACAGGTTAATAGAGTGCGACATATACAGTGATAGCGAGCAGTGATTGAAGTCTTTCATGATTATGGCCCCAGTTGCTAGCCCAGATCAAATGTTCGCAAAAACATGCCCAGACCGGGTGTACCCTTTTCTAGTTGTAAAACAAGAATGCATGAGTGTATTCGGTCAGCAACCATACCTCGAGTTCAGACATCGACCCAGAATATATTCCCACTCATCGTTACTTGAGAAAATCGTTCATGCCACCTATCTACGTATATATTGCACCTTCAAAACTGTAATCTTTCTGAAACTTCTTTACACCATCTCCCCTACCAAATAAATTCCCCCTGCAAACCTGTCTACTTCTAGCCTAACCACCACTCACGAGGGCCTAATTGCAGGAATGATCCCTCCAATCAGAATGAAGCTAATCCAGAACCAATAAGAGCAAAGCGTGTTGGATTTCTTTTTACAAGTTGTTGTTTGTGTTTTGTTTACATACTTGCACATGTTGACTTTAATAATTAAATTGTATACCCTATTTGGTTTATTTTATTGCGTATATTAACCGAAAGCGAATAATGTCCCCAGGAAGAATTTGTTAGTTTTTGTGGGAAAGAATTAAATTCTACCCTTAGTAATTTTCGGCAACATTTAAAAGTAAGACACGGTTATGTTGCTGCCTGAAGAAATTAATAGCCTTTCTATGATTGATTAATACGAAGTTGCCGAGTTTTTTCAAAGACTCTGAGTTGAGATGGAAACCAACAGCAGCTGATCTCCACTTTTTTTATTTTTAGACTCGAAATAACGATTATTATTATTATTATACAGAAAGTAAGGTTTTAATTGGCAAAGATTGGTTTCTGGTTTACAACAGTAATTTGAAAACAATCCCTAGCGGGCTTTGCTCTCATTGGTTCTTGCTCAGCTTCATTTTGATTGGAGGGATCATTCCTGCTATTAGGCCCTCGTCCACCACTCTTTCTAAATCTGTATAACTCCCTGTAGATGTCGCCACCTCGTTTCCCTGTAAATATGGTGATGAGGAGACCTGCCAAATAACACGAAATAAATGGAAAGTTAAATAGGTATAGAATAAAAGTTATGGCAGTGCAGAAAATAAGATGAACAGGAAAGGGAGAAGCAATGGACAAAAACTTCGTGTGGAAGAAACAAGCTGGGATAAAACGGAGTTGGCTATTTTATTTCAAAGACACTAAGAAGGAACATAATGAAATTCGATACAATAAACAAGAATTTAAGAAAAACCAACAAATTACTTCAAAATCAAAAGACATTTTCTTGATTGACCTTAGAATTTCTTCCCCTCACGGTTTAATAATTTAAGCTAAGTAAATTACATCAAATCTTTTAAAACAAACTGTAATATTTGGAAATAGCATGATATCCGGACCCACGCATTTTAATATAAATTTTTGAGAAACGTTCAAATATTTGGGTGAAAATTAACAAACACTATAAAAATGTGATGCGAATATCATATTGGATGTTTTCGTCTGATCAGAATCTGTTTTCGTTTGCTCCAAATCTCTTCAATTGTTCCAAATAATACTGTAGAAAGTATAGAAGTACTGGAATCTCTGTTAAATGTTATGGCTCGTAAGCCATTCCACTTAAAAAACATTCCTGTAGGACGACCAAATTCGAAAGATAGGTCTACTAGGGATGGAAACTTTGTTTTTCCATAAAACTCAGAAAACCTTCTAATTAATTTTTTTTTTTTAATACATTAGACATCTTATAGGCACGGATCTAGAAAAACAGAGGTTTCTGCTATTAAATAAAAGACCAAAGGACAATAAGCATGGTGAATCGGCATCAGAAAGATATTTAAATCATACCTTGAAGATATTATGTATGTAGGTATGTATGGATGAAATACCAAGTTTCTCAAAGTTTCAGATCTCTATCTTAATTGGTTTCCGAGAAAATAAATATTAACTCGATATTAAGTAGATACTCCTAAAATACAGAAAATTAATTTTTCTCATGATTGGCTTGATCGATTAATTTCAAAATTTAGTGGAATTTTAAAGCTCATAACAGCTCTTTAAAAAAATTAAGAGCTATTATAAATTAATTAGAACATAGAGAAATATATTATTTTTTCATAAATACAATTTAATTTTAGAACAATGATAAAGCAATTTTTGAAACTTTATATAGAATCCTAAGACATATAAATTTTTTCAGATCCTTAGAAATGGTACCCCATATAGTAAAAAAAAAATAGTGTTTATTTTATAATATAAAAATTATAATAATAACAATTTAAAAATAATAGATACTATGATGCTTAATAGCTATTCTTTATTTCTTATGTCCCCTTAGAACATATTAAATTTTTTAGCAAATCGATTGAGCCAAACTTGAGATATAAAATATTTCATAATTTTAAGTTTTTATTATTTTTTCCAAAACTACTTAAGAATTTATATTAAGTGTCTTCATATTCCCAGGATACAATTGAATTATTTTGCAATCATAAAAATATCTACAGTAAAAATGATTTTCAAAATAAACGGAATGATAACAATCATGTAAGCAAAGTGACACATTAGTTTTTTAGAAGATAATTCATTCCTATTTTAAAAATATAGAGGCACTTATAAATGATTAAAAGACCGAAAATTTGAGACCTTTATCTCAAGTAGTTTTGGATCAATCAAATTACTGAAAAATTTAAAATGTTTTAAGGGGGCATACTAGAATCTTAAAAAATAATTAACAGATATTAAAGATCATAGAATCGATTTAAAAAATTGTATAAATATTATTAATTTTTTTTTAACTATGGCGTACCTTTTCTAAAAATTCGAAAAAATATGTTTTCGGGTTGAATATAAAGTTTTGAAGTAAAGTTCCATATTTGTATCATAATTAACTAAAATAATTTATGAAAAAATTATTTTTTTCCCTATATTCTAATGTTAATTTTTTTAAAAGCTGTTGAGCTTTAAAATTTACTAAATTTTGAAATTAATCTATCAAGCCAATCATTTGAGGATCTCAATATTTTATCCATACCTATATATACTTAAGGTATGATTAAAATATCTTTCTGGGGCTGGATCAGCATGGTTATCGTCCTTGTGTTTATTGTCCTGGTGTTTCTTTCATAAAATATCGATAACGTGCTATATGCTCCAACATTTCGCTAATTTTGTAACACAGATAACACCCTGTTATAAAACTATCTGCAGATATTATTTATAGACTTAATGGTGAACTTGTCCTTCAATTTTTTTAAAAGTAGTACACGTATAAAGAAACGATAAAATGTTTATCGTATTTTTTTATTATAGATACACACGTTTTGTGACATCAGTCGTTATCTTGTAATAAAATTAATTTTTTTAACAGTACTGTGGGATTCATAATGTAGGTCTGCAAAATAAGTTTGATTGGATTCAAAACTTTAATTCTTTTATAATCAGTGTTACCGTTAAGACAAGTAAGTCATCCCTTATACAGGCCACTGTTGTACTCGTATACAATGTAATAATTATTATTACAATGTTAATATTATTATGATATAAAAAATATCGCCACTTCTGCCGCAATTCATCCAATCATCAGCACACCAAATTTTATCTGAATCGGTTAAACATTGGCGGAGATACGATGACATTTTTATTTTTTTAATTTATTTTATTATGGTAGCCCTGGCAAAGATTTCTCTGCCAAAACCTTATTTTCGCCACTAGAGCCCACAAGACACACGTCCAAAAAGTTTGATTGCCATCGATATAGAAATGCTGAAGAAAATTGAGGGACAAGGACTTTTTTCACGTTTTCGCAAAAAAAATTTATTTATTTTTTTCATATTGCACTCCTGATTTTTATCGAAGGGTTCCATATGCTGTAAAGTCCTTTGGAGGTAATGTTCCTACATACCGAATTTGGTTGAGATCCCTTCAGTACTTCATGAGTTATTTACTCTTGAAGTTTCAACTTTGACAGTTTGCAATTTTTGACAGATAACAGGTAGATGGCTAATTTCACCTATTCAGGATAAAGCACTTCAAGGTCTTTCAAAAAATCTTGTATCATTTTCTTGTAGTAGCACTCCTGATTGACAGATCGCGACAAACCTTATTTTTACTTTTCTATCGTAAACTCTACTACCATATCAAACTTGTTCCTGATTGGTTGAATGGTTCAGGAATAAATCGAGGGACAAAATCTGGCGACCGACAGACCGACACAGAAATCTGTTTATTATTTTTTTGCGGATCTTTACGTTTCTGAACAAGATGAAAAATGTAAAAATACAAAATTGAAATATTTTTTCGATTACCATACCTCCAATTTTTTTGGTTGATTTTTTGGAGGTAAAAAATTACAATTATAACCATAATAGGTGCAATTAGGGGGGGGGGGTTAAAATAAGACGCAAAGAGCTAAAAAAAAAAGTTGGTATTTGTTTAGCCCCCCCACAAATATTAGCCCTAATAATTTCAAATATGGAAAAAAATTGTATTTCGATTGAGACAATTTTCATACTTATTCCTTTACAGTGGACAGCAGAATAAAAAGAACCACTGGCGTTAAACTCTATTTTACGAGGTGGGGAGCAATTATTTGAGTCCACAAAAATACGCAGAAAAATGTTTTAGTAATAAAAATAATTATCAATTTATCGCTGCGTCGATAGCCGTGAGGAAATCTTTCGCGTCAATGTTTTTGTTTAGGTTTTAGATAATTTAATTAAATTATTCATCAATTAAATTGTTTATAATTTTAAAGAGGCGGAAAAATATTGCAACTACAGCCAAACAAATTAGTACGAATTAAAAGAATATGATTTCCATACTCATAGCAGCGACCGGCGCCATGGGGGCCATGGTGGGAACGCGCCAACCCTGTTGCTTGAAGTGGCCCATCAAGTGCCCACCCGAAATTCATATGAAATGTAAAAAAAAAGTTTATGTAGTAAACCGAAAACCTTTTTTTTAGGTGCTTATTTCTATAATGTAATTTATTGAGTTCATTTATAAATTTTGTGTGCCCACCCTAAATATATTGGGCCTAATTTGATCCCACCCATTTCAAAAATGCTGGCGGCGCCGCTGACTCATAGACATACTTTTTTGGGGGACCAACAACACTGTTTAAACGATTTCCCAAAGATATTGGCTCCAGAAACCGGTTGGTCTCAATATATTTGTGTTTTAAAATTTATAATAAATGTTTATGGAAATAATATAATACTCGTTATTTGAAGTATATGTATTTTGTAAAATACATTGAAAATTTATAATTAAAATACAAGAAAATATAAGATACAAAATGTATTTAAATGCATATTGAAAATTTTTATTCTACTTAGTTGACAATAACTACTTTGCTCCTTCAATTCAAGGTGTAAAGTGGAAGGTTAGTTACCACGATAAAAGTTTATCTTTTAACACAATTAGTACAAGGATACCGAGGGGTCTTCATACTCACCCAAGTTTCATAAACCAAAGATTTGTGTGCAACTATGCATGTTTTGTGATTGATTGCGAAAGAGTGAAAAGTTCCTACGTAATAAAATTTATGAATTTTATTATGGGGATATGGAATACCCCACAGTGATCAAATAATTATTGTGTTAAAAAAACTTTTATCTTAATAGATAAGATAATACCTACATAGATATATTAAAAAATAAAATCTATAATACAAATACATTTTATTCAGAATTATACTTTTTATTAAATGTAATAATTAAAATATTTAATTTATCTACAACAGCTGTAATCTTTAAACTATAAACTTATAGAAAATTATATAGGTAAGCATCGTTGGTATAGGCAACTGATTGCACATTTTCCTGGGATGCTTTCAAAAGACGGAAAAAAGAATAACTTTTTTCCACTATCTGCACTAAGTTAAGATTCTTACCACGTAAGTTCCAAGTTTCAAGATTGGAACTATAGTAATATGCCAATTTAAAATATATGAGAAATTTAAAATACCGAGAAAAATGTTTCATTGGAAAACTAAAGATTGGTTATTTCCGACGGAAGGAAATCATCGAATTGCATTCGAATTTCGTCAACTGAAGGCGTTTTAATAGAAAAGCTTTTTAGTTGTAATCAATCTAGATTGAGGTATTGAGTCGCTAATGCAGTATTATCAGACGAATAGGTCTAATTAAATTAATCCGTTTTGATTTAAATCACAATACAAAGTGGTCGGATTATTTCTGGGACAGTCTTTATAATTTTCGTACTATTTTGAACAGAGAAATGTTGCGTTTATTTGTGTTTGCATTGCTAGTTATTCAAAATTTGACACATATAATCCCAAATAATGGTGGATTTGAGCTGCATGTAGTACATTTAAATGATTTCCATGCGAGGTATGTACTATCTAATATACAATTACATATAATAATAACATTTCATGTTGTGTTCGGAGTCGGACCTCAACATACCGCAATTAAAATTTCATAATATACATTATTACAGTGAATTTAACAACAATTCAGTTTTTAGTTCTCAATCTCCATTTATCTTTTAATTATTTATAATAGTTTTCTCTTTTGTCGATTTTGTAATTGGCTTCAAAGGAATTTTAATTTTAAAGCCGACTTCGACCAAAATTTTCCAGACAAATTTTCCTGCAAATTTTGAAAACTTAAACTAAACGAATGTTAACGGCAAATATGCAACGTTAATTTTAATTAACTTACGGTTTAATCTTTTACAATAAATAAATAAATGAGATCGTGGGTCAAAGCCCAAGTAAAACTGGGGCCAAATGGAAATATTTCTAACAAAGTTTAATAAATTTTTCCGTTAGTTTCCATTTGGCCCCGATCTCTGCCCTTCCCACAGTGTTTTTCCATTTCTCGTGACACAATTAAACCAGTGATCGCAAACAGTTTGCAAAATTGATTTTATAAATTAACCAATCCTTCAAATGAAGCTTTTCGGGGCTTTCAATTTTTCTAAAAGAAAAACTGCAGTATGCCGATTAAATTTAAAGGTTTAGTTTAAAAAACGTGCTGTTTAATAATTAAATGCCGTTACCATAAATAGATTTCGTTATCTTCGTGTTTTTAATAATTTTATGTGCTTTACTTATTATCTTAAACAATAATATCGCGTAAGTATAATATTATTTTTATCAGTAAAATCATAGAATTTGAAAATGATAACTAAAAAGTTATTGTAGCTGTAATAAACACAGTTTAAATTTTATTGGCTAATATAATTACGATTATATCTATAACACAATTTAAACTGGTGTTAAACAATGCTAAAATTAAATTAAAATTATCGAAAACTATTGAATTTTAAGTGCATCTATATTATATCTAATTAATTATTAGTTAGTACTTATAATAAAGTTATGTACCTTGAGTTACGCGTTTTAATCAAAGTTTAAATCGATGACCTTGTCACGCTAGTTAGTTTTAGTAGTTTTTTGGCGTTCAATTAATTATTAATATTAGGAAAAATTAAAAAGTAATTGGTCCAAAAAGATATAATTTACCAAGCTAATAATTGATATTCGCTGACCTCTTATTTACATATAACTCGAAACTATAGGCATGTATATTCGAGTTAGGCCTTCATGGCCTAAAAATTTCATATAGAGAATAATTAGACTTATAGAAGTTCGAGTTCAGTATAATAAATAATATTACACCGATGGATGACCTCATATAGAGCTATATAGGAATTTATTTTTTATGTGGTGGCCATAATAGACGTCATCAAACTTCTATCCGTGACGTGTATTGTAAACAGTATATCACAACCCATAGTAATAATAATATCTATTGTGCTAGATTTGTAGAAGTTAACAGAGTTGGTACGCTATGCAAAGAAGACTGCATTGGAGGATTTTCGCGAACGTACGTGGCAATTCAAGAAGAATTAAAAAGAAAACCAAACTCTATAGTTTTAAATGCCGGAGATAGTTTTCAAGGAACATTATGGTATAACCTTTATAAATGGAACGTAACGAAACATTTTCTGAATATGATACCTACCGATGCTTACGTAAGTTGATCTTGATAATAAATATAATGATTTCTTAACAATAGTTTAGCAGTACCATTGTTATAGACATTAGGTAATCACGAATTCGATGATGCAATAAAAGGTGTAGTACCTTTTATTAGGGCATTAAAAGCACCAGTCGTTGCAGCCAACATAGACGACAGCAAAGAACCAGATTTTCAAAACATTTACAACAAGAGCATTGTAATTACAAGAGATAAAAAACGAATAGGTATCATAGGGGTCCTTCTATCAACCACCGATGTAAGTAAGACATAAATTGACCAATAAGCCAGCTATCAAACTCTATTTATTCAGATTATAACAAATTCTGAAAAACTTAAATTTCTGGACGAATCAAAGTCTGTAAATCAGGAAGCTGAAAGGCTCGTTGCAGAAGAAAATGTTGATACTATCATAGTATTGTCTCATTGCGGATACGCTGTAGACCAAAAAATTGCAAAGTTAGCTTCCCCGAAAATTGGACTTATAGTTGGAGCTCATACACATACCTTCTTATATACTGGTAACTATTCGAGAAATTTAAATTTAAAAAATTATACCATTTGACAATTTGTTTTACCATGAACAGGCGAAGACTATCCAGGGGTGGAACCTCCATCTGGACCGTATCCCACCATAGTTAAACATACTGATGGTAGAAAAATTTTGGTAGTGCAAGCTTCAGCATTTACGAAGTTCTTAGGAAATATTACAGTACGCTACGATGACAACGGGAATGTGGTGTCTTGGGACGGAAAACCCATTTATTTAGACAATAGTATTCCGCAAGGTTAAAAATTATAAAATAATTTGTTACGTTCGAAAAATAATACTTTTAAGTACATAGATGAGGCTATAAATGCAGATCTAGCTGTATGGAAAGAAAACGTTGATAAATATGGAAATGTTGTTGTAGGATCAACTGAAGATTATTTAAATGGAATGACTTGTAGATTACAAGAATGTAACTTGGGAAATTTAATAGCAGATTCAATGGTGTATGCTGTAAGTTACGATTTTAAATAATGTAGCATGGTTTTACGAAATATTTTAGTATTTAAGAACAAATGAAGAAAATGCATGGACTCATGCTTCAATTGCTTTAATAAATGGAGGTGGACCAAGATCAGGCATTGAGGTTGGAAGTAAGTAATACGCTGCAATTAACTACCAAATTGTAAATAATATTTTCTTGTTAATATTAGATATTACATATAACGATTTAGTTAATGTCCAGCCATTTGAACACCCTCTCGTTGTTGGTGAACTTCAAGGAAAATATTTGAGGGAATCTTTAGAATTTGCTACTGGTAATTTTACCAAATCTAATGGAAGAGCAGTTCCGGTATTAAATTTATTGCAAGTTTCTGGTAATAGTACTATTAAATTTTGGAATGTTATCAGAAAAATAATAATTATGCATATTTGCAGGGCTACAGGTAGTTTATAATATTACTAAAGCTCCAGGAGCCAGAGTACAGTCCATTAAAGCGAGATGTAGAGTTTGCCAGGATCCAACATATTATGAAGATTTAGATGACGAAAAGTTTTATAGAATCGTTTTCAATTCCTATGTGATTAATGGTGGAGATGGTTTTAGCTCCATAGCTAACAACGTAATTAATACTGTTGGGGGTTCTCGAGATATTGATGTTCTAGAAGAATACGTAAAATTGAAAAGTCCCATTAAGCAAAAAGTTGAAGGAAGAATTACAATTTTAACCTAAGAATTATAGAAAAAATCTATATGATAATATTACAAATATTGTATTAATTTATTATATTATTATTTTATTATTTATTATTATATAGTAAAATTTATTATAATCAATATCAATTATTCTTCTAAATTATTTTCTTTATCTTAGTGATTAATTAAAGTTTTATTACCCGTCATATCATTTCTTCTTCTCTAGGTTCTATTTTTAACTTTATACTTCCACTGGTATATTTATTTATAATCATTAATTACACAATTAAAGTTATTTTATGGAGCAATTCCTATGACGTCTGTATTCAATGATATCTGAATGACGAGTAAATATATTTCAACAAATAAAAATATTTGCAGTAAAAACACAAAGAAGAAATAAAATTTTGTTAATAATTAAATGATATATTACAGGCTCCGCCTTGCAAATTAAAGTAAATGCTTATGGTTTAGGCTTTTCGGTATAAATAAGGTAAGTATTTCAGATATATTTCAAATGTATTTGGTATTTTCTATTTAACCATTATTAACTTACTCTTACAGTTCTTCGTCCTTACGACCAACCGAGTACGCCACTGGACTTTAGATGGGTGTATTATACAAAATTTAGAAATAAAAATTTTTGGTAGTCAATAAAACATAAATAAATTTAAAGCGTTTAATTTAAAGTACAAATATTAAAATTTAAGTATTTGAAAAACTCACACATGTTTTGCATTGCCGACGATGACATGTATTTAATATATGAAATTGTATACTGAAAGAAACCAACTTCTTCGCTTTTCTCGACAATTTCATTGCACTCATCCGAATAAAACTGCATAAATGTGATTGTTGTATCAAATTCCCAATCGGCAATACCACACAAAGAATTATTGCACACCAATGGACTGCCTAAATTAAATATGGTTTTATTATTTTTGATAATTGTGATAAAATCGTCGTTTAGAAATGGTGCAGTGCTCTCAATATTTAAATTTTGGTTATTATTGTTTACCGATGTATAATAGCAATCGCTGAAGTTGACCACTCGAGTAAGGTTCGAAACGTTTAACGAAGTAAACTCCTGTAACTCTGTAACCGTGTTTAAAAATATAATACTTGAATTTGGCAGCGAAAATTTTTGCACGGAATATTCTAAACTTGGATTTTCGATATAAATGGCAACTAGCTCTGTATAATTCTCTAAAATCTTGTAAGTTATGATGGTTATCGAATCAGCATGTGTTACAATTTCTCTGGCGCTCACTACAGTTCCAATCAAAGTTTCTTTGGTGTCGGTCACGTTAGAAAACACATTTTTAAATGTTGGGTTTTTATAAAACATTCGTGGATTAGTTACGACCAATGTGAGGAGGCGAACAACATTTTCGGTTAGAAGAAGGCGTTTAAAAGATGTGACGACGAATAGCGTGGAATGTAAACTTTTAGTTTTCACATAAACGTCTTTTATATTTGCTTCTTGAATAAAATTAAAGACATTGTTCAACGTTACATTTTTGTTAACAACTTTTAGAGCTTCCTCGACATTCGAGATACAATAATTTCCTCTTAACAAAACTTCCAGCATTGTCACGTCGCTACCAAAAATTACAGAGTGTGTAAATTCGATTTCGTTAATTTGTAAACTCCTTAATAATTGGGGAATATCTTTAATTGGATTTAATAGAAAGTATTTCACAAATAAATTGTACAATTTACCCAAACTTAATTCGGAGTTGTTTATTATATCAATCAAAATATTCCTTGAAATTATCCCATAAAAGTCGTTCAATTTAATATTTAGTGCAGTGAAAGCTTCCGTAATTGTCACATTTTCCACTCCAAGTATTTCCTCCAAGTCGTTTAAAGTAACCTCCGAGTAGTCAAAATAAGGCACTAAATATTCATTATTGCACTCTAACGAATCTCCAATTAAATTAAAAAGCCTGTCGTCCAATATTCTCAGCTCGATACGAACAACATTTGAATTTACAAACTGGCTCAGATTTTTCTCAACTCCACAATTAATTAACAGCAGCGTCATGTAGACTAAATTCTTCATTTTCAACAAATATTAATAACGATTTTCACTCTGTTTATATTAAAGGTATAAACCTGCCGCCTGAAGAAACATTGAAACATAGGCTTTGCACAGGCTTAACACATTTTTACAATCATTTTATGTTTTATAAATAAATTTAGTGTGTTATCTACAAAAAAGTGTTTTATCTTGTAAATTTTTTGTTTATTCTTCGTAATTGTTTAACCTGGAAATTACTCGGCAATAAAAATTAAAATGAAATTGTCAAATACTTCCATATAAAGCAATTTATTTTTAAGCTTGCTTGTGATTCATAAAGTTAAGGTTAATTTAAAAAAGGTATTTACTTTGTTGGTATAAACAGGGAAAAAGTAAAATATATGTGGGCAATGTAGCAATATTTTTCTATTTATTTAAAATATTGAGTATGGATTATGCTGTCTGAAAAGCTCTTTGATGCTAAAGGGCGGTTAGCTTTTATATGCAGCTTAGGGCTTCAGAATTGCATAGTATCTCCCGATTTCATTTACTCACGTGCTGGATGTTCAACTAACTGTGAAAAATAACGGGCGCCAGATCAAGTTAATAAAACAAAAAAAGATTTAGCAAATTACTGTATTACACGCTTGTAAAACTACAAAAGTTTCGACTTGGAGTTCTTTCTTATTTAACTTCGTCTCAAGTAATTTTTCGCAATTGTTTGTAAGTTTGCAATAATTTAAATAGTTCCTTCTTCTTGCTTATGGCAACGAAAAATGTTTGGTTTAATTTTCTTTCTCCGCTATCTCATCCATTTCAATGTTAGTGATAAATTTGTTATAGGAGATTGTACATGGTACTAAAAAACTAAAACAACCATTTAATCTTTTACGTTTTAAACATTTTTATTACGCTCTTCTTCGGGGCTAATAAAAATTGCCGAACAGGGAACATATTGTGTTTTTTAGCAATAAAGCTCTCAGCATCATTGAGAAACTTGAAAAAAATGTTATATGAAACTTAAGATAGTGTCGCATTTACACGTCGTTGTCGTAAGATATTAAAAAAGTTTGCACCATTAATACCTCTTTGTCTGATGCCTCACTATTAATATTTGTAATTTAAGCAGGGAAAATAAATAAAAGTGTAGAAAATAAAATAAAATTCCTCTATGTATTATGTATAGAATTCTATTTCTATACATAAGTCTTAAGAAATTGAGACAACATAAATTCTCTTGGTGCATTGTCCCACTAACCTAGGCCTTTAAAAGCTCCCAGCATTCTCCTGTTGCTCTGCCCTGCTCGCAGTTTGCAGAAACATAAATCAATACTACTAGTACCTTAAATAAAAGTTACCGTAGAGGATAAGATAAAACAACGAGATAAAACAAATATGGGCTATCAAAATTATTATTCACCCCTAACACAATTATCGTGTTTACCTTCGCTCAATACTTAGTATACCATTACTTAATGGTGTTACACAAATTAATTACAAGAGATGGTAATTAGTTTATCTACATTAATTTTCTACGTTTCTTGCATTCCATTACCTTGTAACCACAAGACTTGTAATTATGCAATATGTAACAATGCTTACCTTTAATGCTCGTACAAATTTCGAATTATCAATTAAAATGTAGCTATAAATTTAGGTAAGCTTGGCTAATGTATTATATTACCCTTATTGATTCCATTGTTTGTCAGCAGCAAATGTGCTCCATTTAAAATTAGAAAGGCCCATTGTACTTGATCTATTATAATTTACGCTATACAATAAAGATGAGCCAAGAACTGAAAATTCCCTAATGGGTCAATTTGCCAAAGAATAGACAAAAGCCCAAGAGAAATACCCTACATTTACAAAAGCGCCTTTGGTATCACAGATTTGCCGGAAATGAGAGTTATGTGTGGACACGATTTATTTGCATTGATATGTAAGTAGATGGCAGCATTCTGTAATTTTTCTATACCTTAGAGTGTGATACTTCGCTGTCTAGTTAATGTATTTTATCCGCTTCTGTAGTATAAACTTAGCACTTTACTCTTTGCCGACTCTAACGATAAGAGAAGTATTATTTACCTCATAAATTAATATGGTCATTCTATCTTCAGGGAAATAAAATGACTTTATATTTAGAATCTTTATAAATTCATACATATCAGACACCGCAAATGTTGGTATAAATAATATGAACTCGCCGAGTAAATCTCATCAGATATCACGTTATATTTTAATTTTAATTGTAAGGTTTGTCTTCGCATATGTTAGATATTTTGATTGTACATATTTCAAAATTTGTACGCAGTTAACTAAATTGAAATATTCAGTTTTTCATAATAGGATAAAATAGTATATAATTACTTAAACGTAAATTACTTATTGAACACGCTCTTGTGGATAATATATCTTCGACTGATCGCGTGGTGACATAAAATCCATCTCGCGATTATAAACTATTTTACGCCCATGTAAAGTAATCTACTATTATCTAACATATTATTACACTCTAACAGTCAAATAAAACCTTTTTATAGAATACTACGTTATTGGATCGAACAATGTGGCATGTAATTTTCAGAATTCAATTTATTATTGCGTTGAGAAAATAAAGTACCAATTTTAAAAATAATAATTTTAAACCTTTTGCTAAAAATACAAGATTTTTGACTGGGGCAAATAGAAAAATTGCTGAGATGTTATGACGACACTTGACGGTCTTCCACCTCGCTTCTATAATTCGTAAACTGTACATATTATAAATCACTAGCTGACAGGAATTTTTGGGTTGGAAAAGGAGTAAGACCATTCTCCGATTCTATTCAGCATCTACGGAGAGTAGATAGTGTGCATAGTCACTAAGGGTGCAAAGGTGAAATCTCTGTGAGAGGACTTTTGAAATATTAATGATCTTTGATGATGAATGGAATTAATGTAGCAAGTAAAAAACTTTATCTTACTCTTACAGTAAACTTATTGTAAAGTAAACTGATATACATATTGGTCCAAACATCAGGGGAAAAATAAAGCAAGTGAAAATCAGCTCTGTGTATGTTATAAAAATGATAACGTTCTATTTAAAAATGTCTATTGGTGACCTAAAATGTGAAATTAGACACAGGATTAAACTTGCCAAAACTTCATTGGCAAACGAAAAATTAAGAAAAAATAAAATCTATGAAGAAGAAACTTATTACGGAGAGCTGCGCTATGAGAGCAGCGTATCGAAGATGTATTAAAGCTGTTCTTGGCAAAAGAATCTATCATAAAAAAAATGAAGTGTATTGGAATTTGGAACATCATGAGACTGGAAGACAATGCGTTTAAAGAAGTAGGTAATTGTAGAATGTAGAGGGTGCGATCCCGGACAAAATTCTAAGAAGCCAAAACGGGATGGAATAGATCTTTTCCACACCCAAGCATCCGTTACAATAGACATTTCAACCATCAAAGTTAAAAAAAAACATTATTATTTACTTTTCTTCTTGTTCTTCCTCATAATTTAGGACTTCGTCCTGTTGCCCTTGTGAGCCCCTGTGAGCACTTGAATAATTGGCTCCTGTAAAATTTTAATTTCTATTTGGAATTTGGATTGGAAATTAATTTTAAAATTTTATTATTTTTAATATATTATGTAGTTATTTGAATAGCTGATAGATATACAAAAGGAATAAATATTTAGTACCAACATATACAATATTAAATCTTTCTTATAAATTATAAGCTTCTAACTGCACTGCAAAGTAACCATTAATAATTCATATAATATTCATCTTGATGTTGCAATGTGACTAATAACATAATACGAATATGTATTATATGCTACGTCAAAATTATTAGTCGCTTAGCTTCTTTATTAAGCGATACATCTTGGTAATTGCATTATTCAGTCTGTACTTGGTAGTAAAACACTTTATAACCTGGTGTGATAAGTTAGAACAATTATTTGAAAATAATGTAATGTAATAATAAGCAGGAATTCTCTATTTACTTCACAATTAAGTAACTTGTTGTTAAATATCTTCTAAGATATGTTATGTTTACCGTGCACAGTCTCTTATCACATCGGATAAGGAACCGAATAATCCAAAAGCTAAGAATCTTGAATACTCAAAAATATTTTTCCCATGGTCCAATGGAACTAATCGCAATTTTATATTATATTGTTGTGTTATTTAATAATTATACTCAGGATGTATTCAAAATTTATTTTCAAAGATATTCAAGTAGTTAATATTAAATTTTATAGATTACTTCCGAAATAAATAAAATGACAATATTCCAATAAATGGGATACCATGCAAAATTGTAAATTTTATATAAAACAAATTAACTTTCAAATTCAGACTCCACTTTAAATTTTCTTAAATTCCATTCAGCGTAACATGAATTCATAACTGTAAATTGCTTTACACTGAATATACTTGTAAATTAAAAAATTTTCAATTATATTAAAATTCGGATTTAATGCTATATAATATTTTGAAACTGAGCTACGCCGAGGTAAGAAGAAAATTTTCTAGGAAACATAAATTTTTCTCAACTATGCCTACGCCCTAAACTTTTATTTAAAAAAATATATTAATTGGCATCCAGAACATGGGGTTATAAGAAAATATATTAATATATTATATCTACGTATGTATTATGTGACCATTTAAATATGTTATTATTTATATTTAATTTTTCTGATTTTGTAGTTCCAATCTAATCTAGCGTAGTGCGCAGAGAGCATTACCCAAAATAAAAAAATACTTTTATAAAACTTCACCGTCTTGCAAATTATTTTAATGTTAGTATATGAAAAATATATTTTTAAATCTTCTAAAGCACTTGCTTTAAATGCAAAGTGACAACTTTGTCTAGTAAAAAATCGTTTGAAATGCGTTAAAATGAATTTTTAAAATATACTCACATAAGAGTACACTTCAAGACGAAGTACTTTCATATAATAAAAAGTATAATAATATAATTCACTTTGCGCCAAAGAAATTTTTTATTACAGATCACAATAACAAATAATTTATTATTCAGTGACTGCTCGTGGCATGGTGCCCGCGGTTTTGTTACGCCTCTGGTAATCTCGCTTAAAAATTTTTTATTTCATAAATATTCTCCGTACGACTACATAAATGCTACAGAGATATATACAATGGATTTAATTACTTTAAAAATGAATTAGTAAAAGATAGGCCATATATCTTAAGTTAGTGCGTCAACTATCCTTTTTGTTAAGGAAAACGTCGCAATCTATTGTTATTCACATGATGTGTCAAATTTGGTTAACTTATTGCTGAGCTTGTGTATAAAAACTTTGCGGTCTGCTGAACGTAGCAAAAATTTTGCTCAAACAGTTGCACGATATAATGTACATACAGAATGTACCATGGAGTCGAATCATATCGTACCATATCATACGATGAATTCATTTTTATTTTATACTTCATTAAAGTTTATATAAATTTCAACTTCATAACAATGCAATTTTGTACTATTGATAAATTTAGAACCAGCACAAAGCGGTTTGTTAAAGATAAGGTAATTACCAAAGCAAACTCAGAAAACAATGCATCGTAGAGTTAAGAGCAAGTATAATTCAGAACTTTCTAATTATAGCGTAGTTATATTGTTCACTCTGCAGTAATTAAATTTTATTTTACAATATAGTTCCTATTTATTATATTTCATCGCATAAAACCACAAAAAGGTAAAAATGACAATGAAGATGATGTCAAGATTATACATAGGTACTCTAGTACAAGTAGTAAGTAGTATATAGCAAGAGACGAGCTTTACGGCAATATATAATTTAATTTGATAATATTAAAGTAGGTACATGCTATTTCAAATGAAAAATTTGCCCTTAAAGTTTAAACATTTGCTAATTACATAATATATAGGACGTGACTATTTTAGACCAATGAAGTTTCAAAGTGCAACGTTTTAAACTTTTTTTGCGGCTAATTGATTCAGTGATAAATGTCTATGGTTTGTGACATTTGTTTTAACGTTTTTTTAACTTTGGAAACTAAATAAATCGATATTAGACGGCAACTTTCGCAAATATTGTTTTGGTCGTAAAAATTATGTAATAATTAGGTGTTTATGTAACAAGATCAGTTCGGTAAAAAAACTTTTCAGATGTTCGGTAGATTTTTTAAATTTTTATTAAAATATAAAAAGTAGAAAATATACGAACAATAATTATTATGAACATTAAATATCTAAAGGGATGATAAAAACTCAATACAACAAAAAATAAAGTCTTGATTAATAATTTTGAATTGCTTTTCTGATATTTTGCTAGGGATCAGTCAAGTGCTATCTGTAAAAGCTTTTACCAATGTCATTTGTCATTTTTCAGGTCTGGATGACTGAATATGTATTTCAAAATCTAAACAAAAGAATTGGTTGTAGAAATAACTATGTAATAATTAGCTATTATGTTTTGAATTATTGGCAGGACGGGTAGGACTTAAAGTAGTTTATATTAAAGTAATACCTACCTACTATATACTATTTTACCAATTTCAAAAACTTGGATAATATCAAATAAATTTAAATAAAAAAAATATAAATAAAAACAGAAAAGATAAAATTAAAATATTTGTTAGATTAAATGTAGAATACCCGACATGGTTGTTGATGATAAAACTCGAGATATCTACATACCTCCTATACAAAAGTATACAAGCACTGCATAATAGTAAATGGATTCGCATAGGCATATTAAATCTTAAGAGTTACATCAAATTATTATTTTGATATGGTAAGTAATAGCAACAACGATGGAAATATTTTATCCCACTTTAATGTTTTAGTTAGGTTACAAGTTTTATGTATAATTATTGCATCTTACTTCAAAATTTTGTTACATATACACCGAAATCGATAGGCAAAAAGAAAATCGAGGCTTACTATAAATTACTTTACGGCCGCAAATTATACAGTCAACAACAATAAAACATTTTCAAAGAGAATATAAATTAAAAATAAACACACTTAATCTTCACATATAGTAGATGTTTAATTGCTTGTTAATGATTGGCTACAATTAAACTCTGAGTAATTTTTTGATTTCATTGAGTCATAATAGGTAATATAGTTGATATAATATTATTACTTATATATAACTATTTATACCAGCTTTCACTTAAAATTCCACAAAAATAATGGGGTATTGCCATACTTCCAAAAAAGGTATTTTGGAAATGCAGAGAATTTTATAATATCAATAATGTTAAAATTCTTTTGTAATATTTAAAATTGTAATAAATACAGTTTTAAATAAACTAAATTACAACTAAAATGATAGATTGAAATTTCTTCACGTTTATTTATTTTTATTATTAAAAGAAGTATTATTATTTATATCAACCAATTCATTAAAATTATTGAAATTAAATTCAAAATTTCTTGGAAAAAATTTAAATTTCTTGGATATCTCTAGAATTTCGTGGAATTCGTTACTTTTACCCGTTTTAAATTAAAAAATTCTTTTTGATTTAGGTAGCCAGAAAATTCAAAAGGTTTAACGTGTTACGATTCTGGAAATTATAGTATTGTCTGTTAATTGCCCTACAAGTCCTCAGAGAATATTACCGCACTATGTACAGTAAGTGGTTCTTATTGAGGTCTAGATTACTTTTCACTGCCTCTAAATTTGGCTCCAAATAAAATTGAAAAACAATTAGTAAATATATTTCGATAAGAGATTCTTAACTTTAAAAAAATATTTTATGCATATTGAGAATATTTACCAAATAATTTTTATGAACTGTGAAAATTAACTAGTTAGCTTAAAATCGATAGCTTTTTAGTAAAACTAAAGAAAGAAACAATAAATTCAATAGAATAAAAGAAATTAAAAAACTCAAAACTTTGATTTCATTTTATAATAATACACATTTTTATATCAAATTCAATTCCATCGTTCGTATTCTGCTATGAAATAATGACGTCATGGTTTTTCTTTAAATTGTAACACCTTATTTGTTTTTCATTTTGATAGATCCTTTTCTTAATGATAGTATACAAATTTTATCACTTTTCGAACAAAGGACAATAATTGAAATTGATTAAAACACCTGAAATTGTATTATTATAAAAAATCTGAAAGTGTACTTACTCGCCAAAAAAATGTACTCAGCAGGTTTGTTCATTATTTGAATTAATTAAACAAAATTGATAATTATTATTTACAAAATATTTTGTTTCAATAGAAATCTAATTAAGTCTGTTCGTTACAAATAATTATGTGTGTGTCCTTATTTGGAATATTCATAATGCGGCAATGTAATAGTTGTTTATTTACTACCATTACGTAATAGCCCACTTTCTACACTGATTTGAGTTACCTAATTACCTTAAATTAGCACACTAGTGCTGAAAGTGAAATTCCAATACCGAAGTTTGCGATTCTATTTTGTTTAAATTGAAGAAAATGAGGTTTGCTGACATTATTTGTCAACAGTTGTTTACAGTTTTTCCAGTTGAAAATTGTCAATTCAGAACAATATAAATGACAAGTTTGATTATGAATTATAATATGTATTATTAACTAAATAATATAATAAGAAAAACGTCAATTTGAATAAAAATCAGCAATAAATTTTAAAAAATTCGATAAAAGATAAATATTGTATATCATTCTCGTATACTTGTTTTATTACAATACTCGACTGACGATGACGCTTCGTTTTGTAAGTATCAATAATGATTTACTTTCTACACTGATCATTTAAATTTTAAACTACTATTATTATGATATCAGTTTTGAAAGTACATCATTATCGAACGTGTGCGATGTTTGCACAACCGAGCACAATTATTTGAAATATTATCGTTTAGGTTCGAGTGCGCTTCTGATTGGTCCAATAACTAACGCAACAATGATATTGTGCATAATTTACAACATTTACGTTAAATTACAACATATTGAATAAATATATAGTATAATTATTAAACTATTTAGTAATTCCAAAATATCGATTTTTTCCTGAAAATACCAAATTGCACAGGAATTGAAAATCGCCCTGTGTATAAAGAATAATATGTGGATAATTCTCGATTTCTGAAGATAATGAGCCACTTAATTATTGAATTGTTTGTCTATAATGGGACAAAACTTTTCTATACTTCGGTAAACTGGCATAAAGTGTATTAAAAACTTTCTAAAGAAAGAAAATCTTGATTTTCTGAGTTTGACTTTATCTTGAAAATATATTATAAAAGAATTTTTGTGTATAAAAAAAATTAAAAGACGTTGATAAAAAATTTAAATGTAAACAAACATGCACCTTGTATTGTAGAATTTTTTTAAAGTAATAGCGTAAGTTTCGATATTTATCAAATATAAAGTTTAAAACAAATTTTAATATAAAAGTTAGTAATTATTCAAAAAATATTGGACACTTTATTTTATATGAATTAAAAAAAGAGTGCTCGTTGTTCCGGAACGTGCAACGATTTTATAAAATGCAATATAATTTGCTCATTCAATTTTGAAAAGATGTAAGGCATTTTTATGAAATATGAATTGCAAATGAATTTGTTATTTTTAATAATGTTCGGAGATCATGGTCAAACTATTCGTATATTCATGAATTTTAGAATAAGTTCAAAAACTTTAAAGTTCTGCCAATAAAGTTAAGCATAAAAATTATTTCATCTGGTATCAAACACTTTTTCACTGGAACCCTTTATTGACTGAAAACTGTTTGAAGTTCTTCCAATGAGATCAAAGAAATGTTATGCTTTTATTTATCAATTGCTTTGAAATGTGGCATAAAAGTAAGTTATTCAAGTTGAATAATAATTGCTAGGTAGTCCCTCCATAAAAACTTTATTTTATACAAAAACGTTAAAATATAAATAGATTTTTTTATAAATACGTAACGCTTATCCAGATAGCATTGTATATGAAAATAATTATTTTTTTAAGTGTGTAATTAAAAAATATTAATTAAAAAAATGCAAATTAAATTTTACCTCTTACATTTTCTTGTATGAAATCAAATGTCAATAAATTTTGTTAAAGTAAACTAAAACTATTTATAAAGATTCTTTCTTTGTGCTTGACTAGAAAGTTAAAACAGATTGGACTTGGTTTTCATTAAATTTATTTTTAAATTAAATTGATATTGATTTGAGGAAGAGAATTTCAGGCTATGCAAGCAACCACATTTAATTGCAAATTTTTCTTCATATATTTCGTGTTTAACCAATCCCGTGCAGGGTACTACCTTGGTACTAATGAAAAGATTTTGATACTTTTTTTTACTCTTAAGCAAAAGTACAAAAAAGGTTAATTAAAATTATTTCCTAAAATATTGCAGAAAATTTCAAGTGGTAATAAAACTCAAAATAAAATTGCTCATAAAATTTTAGAACGTAAGATAATTTATAACCAGTATTACTTTGTTTTATATATTATATATCATAGACCTGGTACATCAAATTGGGAAGTATAAAATTACTATAAAAACTTGAACAAGTTTAAAATTTAAGCTGCAAAATTAAATTTGTTAAAATATTTCCCAATAACTTTCGTAATAAAATGAATATATTACACATGAAATGTGTAATATAAGAAGTTAATTAAATTTGGACATGTTAAAACAATTAATATGTATTACAATTATATTTGAACCATTTTTGCATGACATTAAATAATAAACATTGCGGAAGCACGCATGCGTTTACTGTACCCGGGCGTCGAGCCAAAGTTCAGTATTTTCACCGACGTCGATATTGGAGGACGCGCGTCGCGACGCCGGTAGACTTTCTTAGTCAGTTAACTGACACTTCCATTACCTGCAAAACACCAATAGTAATTAATAAGTTACAAATTAATGTAAGTAAATTAATCTATCAATATTTTTAAATTTCCAATTTTTTTAAAATTAATCCTCAAGACTATAAGCATTGTTCTGGGCACATTTTAACTGTCACAAATTTAGGTAATGATTCAAAAAATGTATCATTTAGTTACACAAACACGTATAAAAATCTATCGCAAGTAACTGCACGACAATGAAAATTTATACCAGCAATAATCAAAATAAAGTTAAATATTGAAAGAAAACAAATACCTAATGTAGGTTAGTAGTTAATTACAATTACAATATCAATAGATATGTAATAATAACAAAAAATTAAGTTTTCCCAGGTAGAATTCTTTGTAGAAGACTGATTACTTGAAATATTATACCTATTTATTTTATTAAAATATTTATATTTTGACTTTTTTAACTTTGCTCTTTATTTAAGCCGCCCCAGTTAGACCTAAAACAATAAATGTTTTGGGAAACCTCACTTGATATGTATAGAAACAAAAAGTTTCTGTTTAAAGTTTTCAATAATTTTACCCACTTGTTATTATGCACGACTTTTACGAATTTACTATGTGGGTTCAGAATATAATAAAAAAAATCTCTCGCAATGTTTACAAATTTTTAATAATTACTTTTACTCCAACAGCGGTAGTAGCATTTACTGTTAATTCGACGTTTAATTTAGCGCTGTTGGATTTATGACCAGAAACCGTACTTCAAACACGACAATAAAACTTCAAATAGAAATACATATTATATTAATTATTAAAATAAATATTATTAATGTATCCATATACATGGTATTGGAAAAGTGTGGTCCTAAACCACACTACATAAAACTGAACCAAACAGAAAGTCCTCGTAAATATTCAATTAGTTTTTGGAGGACCTATATATTTGAATAAAAACTTTGTGTTTGTTTTGATAGGTTTTGTATAGGTTGGTGCCAATTATTAAAATCTAAAATGCGCAGTGTCGTGCGCAAAACATTGTATTTCCACTGTCGTCCAATAGCAATTACAAATTAGTCCGTTAGTAGATTAGTCTACGTTTTTCGCACAAGATCTTAACAAGAGGAAACATTATTATATCTAAATATAATAGAACTATTTTGAACACTATAAAATATAGTAATCTACGAGATTATAATACTGTCTGGTAGCTGTGGCTTGTTATTTTCAACTTTACTATAACTTACTAGAATATCACGTAGCCGTGACAAGCACCTAGATATTGGATTATTGGAAGAAGGTCATGCAATAAAAAATTAATTTAAATAAAAAACATATTCTTTTCTAATCTAACTAAATACAAAAACTTAAAAACGAATAATGCAGAACCTAATTTACGTGTCATTTCACGTTTCGCAACATGTGATATGTAGCAGAGTCGCATTGAAATCTGCAATACGTAAACTTCTGAATTAATTTAGTGGATCTTTTGTTTGAAATTGGTGCAATAGTGTTGAAAATCTGCTTAAAGCCCTATATCTTAGGGTCGCTGAGTAAATATGATTTTCTCCCGTACTGATGTTCGTACATAGAAGGTAAATATACATTCTCGTATTAGGTTTCTGAAAACAATATCGTTATCAAAAACATCTCTCGATAATAAAATGCTCAGCGTTATTTTACACGTAAAAATAAAAAATAAAAAATTCTATAAAGCCAGAGATGATTACCGTTTCTGCAAGTTAGCAATATTTTTATTTTAGGCCATATCAGAGAATATTATATTTATGTACATTATTACATAGTATATTATATAAATCTACCTTGTTTTCGGTCCACGCTAAATTAAATTCTTCATAACTTTTTGTATTACTATTATGAATGTTAGACCTAACTTTTAAAATTTTCGAATATTTATTAGGTACAATATCTTAATCTACCGAAAATATAAAACAAATAAGAAACTGTAATAGTTTTATTTCTTCCATTTTATTTTCTCTCTGCTGTGCTGTTGTATGATATATTATATAAAACGGAGATAAATATTCGAAAACAATTTATGTACATCATTATTAAGAGATTTAAAGAGTTAAGGTGAAAACTTGTACAAGTTATAAAAAATGTTCTTCAAGTCTGATCTTAAGCTCCTTTTTGTGGTATAAAATAGCTTTAGGTATTCAAGTAAATAGGAAGTTTCAGTTTTTGAATTTTAATTAATACTAGTAATTTTTGTAACCAAAATAATTTTCCATTTATTAAAATAGAATACCAACTTAGTATATTAGCAGTATCAAAACCAACAGCAAATAATATTGTATACCTCAACTAATATGGTAATGTAACTTTAACTATCGAAACCTTTGCTGATTACTTGCTAACAAATGGTTAAAAAAAATCGATATTTTCTCACTGGTCCGGCTGAGAGGTCCCATATTTGATCAAATCTTGGTAGACGCAGGAGAATTACGGACATCGCCAGGCTGCAATTCAGTTAAGTGAAGGACAAGCGCCACCATATTCCAGTTGGCCCTTGTTTTAAATCGTGTTTTCGCTCTCCAAGTGGTGCCTTTTTCAAACCCAAATGAGTGGTTAATTTAAACTAAAAAAATATAAGCAAAAGTAATCCAGATTATATTTCGATAATCCATTCTACCATTTTTCTGCACAATTCAAACAAAGGCAAAGTATTTTCGTGAGACCCCGGGCGAAGCCGAGTACGAAGCTAGTGATAAACAAATGTAAATAAATTTAAAAAAATACATATTAGAAAAAATTAAGTTTTGAATAATTTTATTGGATGTATAAAAACCACCAAAAGGTGGTCATAAAAAAGGAATGATAGACAAATGCTAAGTTGAGCATTCAGGGAACGAAAAATTTATTATTTTATATTTTTTAAGACAACCTCCTGTTGAATTGTTTTCAATTTTCCAATCAAAAATCTGCTGGGTGTGTTCAGTTTGACTCGACCTCCACGGGTACTAAGAGAATCGATGAGCTTCCAGTCTATCGCCTGAATTTCATAATGGCACTGGATTGTAAATTTTGTATTTGTCGGAATACCTTCGATGATATACAGCCGAAGAAAATTGTTACCCTTCGAGTCCCGATACTCGACATAATAATCTTCCCTTATTAGATGAGTTATATCAAACCCAGTTTCCTCCTGTACTTCCCGAATGGCGCAACGGATTGGATCTTCTCCCTTCTCAATTTTCCCCTTTGGAAACCCCCATGGTGGTTCGCTGTGCACGCTTGATTGTACCATCAAGACATGCGAAGCATCTTCTGACAAAATTGCGGCACCATAAGTGGGCAAACTATTTTGCTGCTTCTTCCAATTTTCATACTGTTCATAAAAAACATTCGTGTATGGCCGCAAAGAAGGCTCAACGTTGTGTAAATGCAACGAAAATGCAAATAGAGTGCATTTCAGTGCATAATCTTCGCAATGTTCATCTAAATATTTATAGTATGCATTTTCGACGCGAAGCATTCGGGTGTAAAAATCTTCGTCTGGAAAATATTTGATCGAAAATTCATCGATGAGATGCAGTGCAAGTTTCATGGGTACATTGCACCAGGTATCCGGTTTGCGTTTTTCGCACGGCTGCAAACCCTGAACATTCAAACCAAGCAGAGTTGGTTGAGTCCCTTCTTTCGTTGGGTTATCTGGCAAAGTCTTGATTGTGGTGCGGATTGATGAATATTTTACGGTTGATGGTCTAGCACGCTTAACATCTTCGGTAGCACCGTAATTCGAAAAATGTCTAGCACGTTTTGGAGCGGACTTTTCACTTGGGGTGCGGATTCTAACGTTTTTGATGTCTGATAGATATTGGCTTGCCTTTGGGGAGACATGACATGGAAATATCGGGTAGATACCTTTAATTTCTTTGGTGTTTCCGTTAATTTTTGGACGATTATTTATTAATAACCGTCTAGCACACTTTGAAGCAGGTGCTTCTGTTATTGATTCCATCGTGTTATTATTTCGTAACGTCTTGCAAAAACTGATAAAAAAATTTCAAACGAAAGTGTACGAAAATGATAGCAGTAAATTCCTCAAGTTATAATAACTATTTAATTTATCATAACTTCATACACCGTATATATTCATTGATCACCGGATCAAAGCATGTTGATCCGACGATCCGCTGATCCACCGGTAATTGATCCTTTTATCCGTTAATCCATTGGTAATTGATCCTTTTATCCGTTGATCCACCAATAAGTTGATCCGGCGATATGTTGAGCCGGTGATAAGCTGATCCGACAATATGTGGATCCACTGATAAGTTGATCCAACGATCAACATTTAATTACCTCCTAAAAGATTTACAGTAAAAGTTAATCTTCATCTTCTTGTCAGATTTTCTTCCGCGCACTGCTGGACATTAACATCTCACATAGGGGAGGTTACTTAAGCTGGGTTAGGGAATGCCTGTAACCCTGTTTAATAATGGTTGACACTGTCCCACATGTTGCTTTCGTATGTACATTTCACGAATTAAACCTTTAAGCTGTTTGTTTGTACCATGCAACAAATTCAAACACTTCAGCACTACCAAACCCAACAAAGGCTGATCTAAAGTGCAATAGGGTACTTGTTTATTTAAGACCGTAGACCTTTCATTACTCTCGACAAATATCGTGGATATTTTCTAAATTCAGATTCCAGCTAACAGATTAGTGCCGGATCTCATTATACGTAGCCCATACAAAGAGAACCATATTCCTACAAATAGTTGCTACTATACGAAATTCAAAGCACAATCATTAAGTTATAACAAGCTCTCGAAGTTAAGAATGAAAACTAGTGTATGTCTCACAGACCTTATGATTTTGAAATCGCATTTAAATATAATTACCATATTATATCACTTTAAACAAATCAAAATACCTGTAATGTCAAATAATAATGAAATTTTTATCAAATTAAAAAAAAAACGCGAATTAAAAATTCGATGAAATTAATCCGCGAATTAAAAATTCGATTAATCAAATTTAGATAAACTAAACCCGGACTAATTCAGTATATTTATTCTAACCACATGGAAACACCCAATACAGCATTTATATTATATTTTTACGATTTTTGGCATTTTAGTTTTTAATTTTTTTATCACCCGTGACTAAATTTATCAGAATTATTTCATAAAAACTGCTCCTAAATTGTTGTCTGGGCATGCTATTACCGTCTTTGTTTAATGGTTGAATATTTAAAACAACTCTTTCCAATTAATAATGTTTTTAGGAGATAAATACATATGTATTTTCGGTTTTAGAAGCAAATAAATTAAAAACTGTAACAACCTTTTTCTACGGAGTTTTAAATTGACGCAACAAGCATATATTGACATTTTAATCAGTCACAAATAATTTACCGCTCTTTTGTCGAGAAAGTCAGAGCTTAAAATAATTGTAAACATATTATACGAATACAAGAAATCAATACATTTCTGCATTTATTTTGTTGCGAGTCTTTAAATTTAAAGCACGTCGATGTATAGTTTTTACATAATATTATGTATGATGCATTCACTTATAGCCATAATAATCTATTGTAATTTTTGCATTTTTGAGGTAATACCATATACGAAGTCACTGATGCCAGAAAGCACGTTTTACGTTCATCCATAGAGTGCATTATAATTTTATTGATTTATTTAACCACAAAGGTCTTTCAATTCCTCTGTAGCGATAGATCATACTACATATAGGATGAGAGATTTTAACAAAATTTCTAAACACATATTAAATAAGTGACACATTTTTAATATTTTAGTGTCATCATCGGGCAATGAAATTAAACTACAAATCTAGAACAGAAAAAATCCATTTAAATATTATTTTATAAAAAAGAGGCAGAGGTTGCTAGTTTGAAAACGTTAAAAATTTTTGTATATTTGGTGGGGTCTATTTGTTCACTCACTCAGGAAACAACATAGGGAGGTTTTAATATTTAAATAATTTAAGTACCTACCTATCCTGCGAAATAATGTTATAAAAGTTATTTCTATTTTAGGCATTTAGGTATGTGGGTTATTAATTAGTACGTGGTAAATTAATCAGCTAAATATAAATCATCAAAAGATTTTCCGTTAACTTTGTTCGGCTAAAAAGTTGTAAAGTAATATTGAACAAATTATGTTATCGTATCATTTTCTGTAGTTGAATTTTTAACATTTTCATAAATCACCGTTATAATAAACAATTTAAAACGTTTTTTTCAAATATATTTTTCGAATTCGGATAGTAGAAATAACTTCCCAAAAAAGACGATGTATTCTTGCAATTTTTTTTTAATTGGCCCAACTCACCTTCTCTACAGTTACCACCCTCAGCTTTGTAATTTTAAATGGAAATAGTTTGTTTGGCCTATTAAATTAAAGTTCTTATAATAGTATTCAATCAAGTTAATATGATTTTCAATGAATATAATACTACTATCTACTATTATGTATACTGATATACTGCTATGTACTTATTTTTTTAAGTATGAATTATGTATTTGCACATTTATAATATTTAGTGTAGATACTACGTTAAGATACTAAAAAAATAAACGCGCATAAATCATACTAATATGATTCAATATTTTTAACGATGTTATGATATGAATTATTAATATTGATTTTGAAACACAATAAGGTAAAGAATATTCTGACTTTGAGTTTTCTGCTTTACAAAGAAAGTGTATATTTAATGTTTCAAGCTTACACAACATACTTTTGTATACTTGTTCGGTTCTGAAATATTTAATGAAATAAACTTTAGCTTTGAATTATGTAATCCAGTTAACCATTGCTGTCATTAAATCTTATAACAATAATTAAATAATAGAATTTCCTCTAAAATAGTATTATTATGTACAACGTACTCTCTCTTCGCTTTTAAATAAAATTTTCACTTTAATTTTCATTTAATTATACTTTCGCCAATTTATAAAAATGTTCAGCCAATTCTAATTTAATAAGAAATTTTGCATATTTTGTTTGGAGCAAATGTACTTCTTGTGGTGTGCCTATAATTGTCATTCCAAAAATTTGTCAAAAAAATCTTAATTTTTCTCGTAGTAAAGTAATAATACTTTATTTAAATAAATTTACAAAATTACATTGGTTATAATATATTTTATAAAAGTCTCTAATGTGTTTCGTTAAATTGAACATAAAAGCAAAAAGGAAATAATTTTGATTTGCGAAAAAAATATAAAAGCTTATGGATAAATGGTAATATTTGGATTTGGGTAAGAAAATATAATAAATTATAAAAGGATGCATGTTAATATTGTTTGTCGAAATTTCGAAAGTAATTATTGCAACCGAATAACACCGCAATATATCGCAAAATATAATATATTGCGGTGTTTTTCGGTAACGAAATTTAATTGCAAATTAATTGCCTTTCTTCCCCAATCCAATTTTATTTCATCAATTTTCAAAATTAGCTTGACAGACCATTTATGGTCTACTCTTCACGAGCGGGGTCAGTGGAAAAGCCCCGTTTTACATTTCGTTGTGCGCTAGATACCATCATACCGCCAACTTAATATTTAAACATAATTTTTTAAATTTTTAACAAACACCGGGTATATACAAATTTTAAACAAACATTAAATAAATAAAAACAATTCTGAATAAGAAAAATCCATGAAAATATACGCTATTTTTTAATTTATACAATAATTATATGTAAGTAAATATTTTAAAAATTTAATGAAACTAAATACAATTTAAACCAAATGAAAACTATTAATAATGACGTACTAGCAGAGTTTTAATTTTATACTGTTTCACATTTCTATTGCTATGATGTTTACACTTAAAGTTGGAGTGGTGGTTATCAAAATAAAATTTTAAATATTTTTAATTTTGTTGTTTTAAACAAAACAAATATTTTATACCTCCTATATACATAATACGTATGTATACCTATATGCATAATAAAACATAAAGCGTTATATAGTATCTAATATCTACCGAAATATAGTTTTTCCGTTAATTAAACTTTTGTATTGTTATAATTGTATATTATTTTATTTTATACGTGAAATAAGTTCAAAACCTGTACATGCTAACATTGATGAATGCATTTTTCAGCAGAATTTGTCAATTTATCGATGAATTCGTTCATCTATTTTAATGAAACCCAATTTGTTGTGATAATCACTGCGTTCTTTGGACAAAAATGTTTAATACATCCAACGAAACTAATTTTGATTCAGTGTAATTATTTCCACAAAAAGATGTAATTTTAGATATAATACTATTTGAATCACAAACGTGGTTGTTATTAATCAACTTTTATCAATTTGAAAATGTATTTACTCGTATGTTATATTTACAAATTATTGTTTAAAATAAAATATATTTTTAGTTTTTTGAGTTTAAATTAAAAATAAAATATAGTACCTACGTAGTCTAAAAGATTGCTACGTTGTTAAATATTTCAAATAAGTATAAAAATTGACATATTCGAGCAATTTTCCAAAAATAGTACATTATGCACCAAGGGAATAAAGTGATCCTTTTTTGGCCTGAGGGTAAAGGTTTGTTTGCACGAGGCGTAGCCGAGGGCAAAAATTACCCTCAGGACAAAAAATTCACTTTATTCCCGAGGTGCATATACTGTTTTTTGCAATTGCGGGAGGTAAAGTACTTACTTCGACAATAATTACGAAATTTTATTTAAAATTTGTTCAATAAAGCACGTGGTTGATAGTACCAAAGTAAATGAAGCATAATTGGTTATATTATTATTGCCAACTAGAATTTTTTCACTAAAAATTTTTTCACTAAAAGGTACTAGAATGGTTCAGTTACATTTGTGCCTTTGAAGGAATAAGACGTGTCAAAAGGCTAAAACGTTGAAGTCGTTGACCATGTGGTCGCAGTATTCTATGATCAAGGCGGTCACCAAATTGGAAAATAAGATTGACATCGGCAATTTCCACAAGTTATCCGCTTTTATGAAGCGGAAAAACGCAGGATATGTTCCGAAAAAATCGCGCGTCGTAACCTCTGACCACGTGGTAAAATTTTTAAAAGGGCGCCTCGTGAGAATTTTTTTGTAGCTAAAGTAAGTGCTTTTTATTTATTTACCAATTTATTTCACTGTAGGTTGCACTAATATTGGAATCACAAATTACGGTCAAGTTAACATAAATATAAATGTTACAAAAAAATGAGAATTAAATTAATAATAAAATCTGGTGACTTCTTTTTTGCCCGGCAGTAACTTCTTTTTTACCCGGCAGTAACTTCTTTTTTGCCCTAGGGCAAAAAAGTACCACTTTACACCCGCCAATCAGGGTCTAAAGTGAGTACTTTACCCCCGCTATTGCAAAAAATAATATTTTGAGAGGTAACAAATTTGTTTCGTATTCATCATCCTCACTTTCTGCAAGTTTTTTTTACGTTATTGAGTGTTAGAAAATTCGTATGTATTTACAAAGCACATAACGCTTAATTGAATTATTAAATTAAAAGCTAATAAAAGAAATATTCTAAAATTAATTTTATTATTGATTTTAAAATTAAAAACAATGCAAACGTGACGTTGGGCGTAAAGATAAAAAATTATTGTTAAATTATAGTTAAGTTCAAACAAAAATAAAAAAGTTAATCAAACTGATCACCGGAAATAATTGATTTTTATCCGACGGTTTGTACAAGCATTTTTTACTTTGGTTGACTTAAATATTGTGAGATTGAATTTTAATAATTCAAAATCAAACATATAAAAATAATAATTACACAATATATTAAATGTAAATATTAAATTTTCCAAATTAATAATTCATATAAATATAGAAATCAAATGGATGATTAAAAAAATAGTCATAATATTTGCTTAATAAAAATAAAAATAATAATTAAAATACGAAAACTATATTATCGTACATTAAAAATATTACTTGTTATACAGGTGCATTGTTTGAAATATTTCAGAAATACGGTATTCTATCCTATTAGCACAAAAGTTTCCAAGACAAATAAAAGATCTACTGTAGTAGTGATGCAAAAAAATATAAAAAAAGTGAAATAATATATTGTTTTATCTACTCTCTACTTCGTAGTAAAGTAAGTAATGTAACATATAAATTGGAATACGATAGTGTCTAACAAAGCTTTAAAACTAACTATGGCAACTCTGAAGACAAATACGAAAGCATGAAATACCATCAGCTTAATTGAAAGATTAATATATTTCTTATAATACTAAAAATCTGAAATATTAACTTTTCGTAGCAGCCGCTTTTTGCAATATTTAAAATGATTCTGCTTACAATGTAATTGTAGCTGTAACTTGGGTTGAAATCATAAAATTCCAATAATTGCAGTGCTGAAAAACTTGGCTAGCATACATATGTAGCCTTCACTTAAGTTTGATATTGTTACAAAATTGCACGAAAAAACCTTTTTCTATTCTTTTGTAATAGTCTGCACGTTTCCTGAAGTCTTTTATTTTACATTTTTACATATCGGTTTACAATTCAGATCTATTTATTTGTGTAATAATGGAACATAGCAGGTAGTTTACTCGGCATGCTTAAAAGTCTACTACCTTCGTGATTACTGAAACTTTTTGTTTCTTGTTAGAAAGTCTAGTTTCTTAAAGGTTTATAAAGACTATTTGCTCACTTGACTAACAAAAAGACTACTTTACCAAAAATGTTTCTTTTAATGACCCGAGACTAAAGAAATTAGGTCACAAAATTTTATTGAGTTTTCCTTATATTGAATTCTTTCCCGAATTACTTTTTATTTGTTAATTTGTGTCCAAATTAAAATTAGATTATACAGTTTTCTCTAATACACGACGTGCTTTTTTGTTTTATTAAACTGATATTAAATAATCTAACTTGTCAGTTATCAGTTTAATACAATTTTGTAGATAGCTATCGTGTTTTTAGACTTGGAAATCCTTTCGTGTAATTTTTTTGAGATCAAATTAAATCTGTCTATTCTAACAAATGAAATAATTCATTTGAAATTAAATTATTAGATAGAAATTAATTCTAAATTAGTATGAAATTGATATCTAACTTTTACTATACTTATTTTGTCTTAATCTACTACTAATTGAAATTTAAAACTTCATTTTCCCTTTTGCTAACGAAATAGTCTTATAATTCTAATTAAGATCTCCCTTGTGCAGCCTAATTAAAAATCTAATCAAGCCACTTAATAAGTTTAATTTATTATATACTTTACATACAAAATTAGTTATTCGTCTAAACTGGAATGTTTAATTTTATAACTTACAATGGTGATATCTAATTTAAATTTAAATTTGAAATTATTTCGAATTTAATTGCAAATATTATCATCAGTTAAAATTGATACAATTTAACTTTCGCCATGAACTGTGAATAAATTTCAACTTGACGCTTGACTAGTAAAGCCGATCTCAAATCTTGCTTTAACCAAATTCCTAACGCCGCCGATCGATCAGAATGTTAACCATTTCAAATATCTCATATACCAAGAGTTATATTATTTTTCCTTTTTAAATTATGTAGCAGATTCGATTCTGAAGGTTATTTTTTGTATACCTCTCTACTGTTAAAATTATTTTAGGCTCCATCGTATATAATACAAAATGAAAACGAAGAGGTCCTCGGCATGCAGATCCTCCTAAGCCTGATATGGTTGTATGTATTAAGGGAATTAGGCCACTGGGATCATCTTCAGTACGTTGTTCAATATAATACCTGCTTTTTGAAATATATTTGAATATAGGTATATTAGAAGTACTTTATATGTAAGTACTAAGCAATTCAGTGAGCTCGAACTGATATTCGTCCTTTTTTTATCAAAATAAAGTTAAATTGGCCGTTAAGCTATTTTGCAAACAGCCTTTATTTGCTTATTCATAATGCGTCCGAATAACCATAACTGGAAGTCTGTTGCTGCCGTGAAAGATAATCACCATGGATTTATCACACACGTGCTACGTAAATAATGTATTTCTGATTTTTATAATATTTCGATAGATTTAAAAACTAAAGTACTTTATATCGAGAAACCTACAAAACAGTTATCTACACCTGGAAGATTGCGATAAGATGGTGAATGAAAAAGAATATATGAATTTTTCAAATAATACTTCTTTAGAATTTAGATTTGCTCGAGTACAGAAACGGTTTTTTTGATTTTCAATTGGAAGTTTAGGGTTTGGTATTATAGGGGTACCATTCTGCTACAACAATCAAATGGTAGATAAGGCAAGCCAGAATTGTAAACCGAGTCGTTTGTGAGTAATGGAAAAGTCAATAGGAATCCTTGCTAATATTTATCTTTCAAGAAAATCATCGGGGCTATTTAGTCGAAATTATTTCCATCCCCTGCTGGACGATAATACTGAAAACTTGATGAAATATGATGTCGAAGTTGGAGTTTCTATTATATAAAATAATAGTTTGTAATGTCAATGTAAATAAAAGGAAATTGTTTCTAATATTTGCCAAGACAATCCTTGAATATACCAAAGATACCTAAATGTAGCTGGCAACTTAGGTATTATGTACTTTTATAAATATATAAGTCTACAAGTTGTAAGAAGATCTAATAATATCTAATAAATATAAACTGAAATTCTAATAAATTTTTCAGGCTAAGCTTGTATCAAGTTATTTTGTCAGAAACTGCTTTAGTTTTTGTAAATGGAAAATTGTCTGTAATTAGTTATATCGATTTTCATCGATATATTCGATTGACGTAGTTATTTTCAAAAATATAGGAAATTTCGACTTGACTCGGCATAAAAAACTGGGTTAATATAAATTTTAAATTACAAAAATATTTCGTACTGACTAAATATTTACGTTTATTAGAAAAACCCCAAAATGCATTTTTCATAAGCCTTGGGGAAACCAGGAAACTTGAGAATAAATTTGACCCTTAAAGATAGCCATAGTGGATATCAGAAAAAATTGCCATTTGCAAAAAGTTAGTTTATCTTTCTCTTCCATTGAACGTAATAAAACCAGCAGCCCGATTTCTTTTCTACTACTTCAGTTGGAGTTTAAATTTTGATAATATACAAGATTTGTATTAAAAGTTGACAAAACACATGCATAAGCTATGCTAATTTGAATATGTTGTAGCAAAATAGAGCGTGTGTATGTAATGTCTCTTCACTAAGCAAGTAAAATATTTTTGTACCTAATACTCGTATCTTCAACTTTTGTAGTTGTAAAAGTTTTCATCGCGCTTATAAAATTCATGAAAAATGTCCGCTAAAGTTTAAAAACTAAAACAATTAAATTTTCTGGAGTAGTTCTGAATTTCAAAATAAAGTTTAATTTTATCATTTCTTTTAATGGACGACTTTGTATTCTAGACTAATAGATATTATTTTTGTTCTTAAAAATTTTAAGCTGAATTTAGCTGACATAGTAAAGCTAAAATATGTGCCCACTGAAAAATTGCACACAGGCACGCGTGCAGAAAAAATGCTTTATTTCACTTCTCGTTTGATTTAACCTTTTCATCTAACACGATTTGTCTTTTATGTCAGTACACATTTAATTGGCTACTATAATTTAAAAAAAATAATTAAAATTTAATTTCTAGCATTCCAAATGCTATCTTGATGAAAAATATGCACCAGTAATAAATTATAAAGTTCGTTTCATAATTTAATATTTTAACGGTTTTGTTTTTATCTCATGAAAATGTTAGCAAATTTCCGCTTTAAACTGTTTTTAACAGTTAATTTGTAATGTAAAATTAAATAGTAGGAATGTTTCAATATTATTTATTGTAAAATTCTTGCTACAGGCGTGCTAGGGGATATAACGACATAATATAATATTATTTTATAAGAAATTTTTCAGAAAATTAAAATTTTAAAATTAAAAAAAAATTTAATTACACAAACTTGATAATAACTATTATAAAGAAATAGTGTTCAGTCTTTAATACGTATCGTTTTACATAGGTAGCCTTACTTCGTCTTTTTGTTTTATACTCTAATTTTCCTCAAAACAGCACCAAGGAGTTCACCACCACATATCACCCTTACAAGCATCTCATACCTCTCAGATTTCAAAGATACCAAAGCTATTACTCTAACAAGCACATTTTGGTATTTTTGAAATTCGATAGGCATGTCATGTCAAGCTTGATCTATTGTCGATTCTAAGCAATTAATTAAAAAAAAAGATTAAGTAATTATGTGCTTTCTGCATTAGTTTTAATTTTACTACACAATTTATCTGTAACTTACCTACATATTGTATCTACTACTTTTTTGCACAAACTATTTTTTTGAGTTTATTTAAACTTAACCCACACTTACTCTGTCGGAGACAAACTCTCCACTCAACAGCCGGCTCCAAACAAGCACAGCTCAAAAAAAATTAATAATACCACTAAAAATTGTATATACAAAAATAACGAAAATCAAAATAATACTTTTAATAATTGCGAGCATTCACATGAAACCAAGTATGGTGGCCCCACTTATCAGCGCAATATGTGCACCATACAAAATCGCCGCAAATAAAAATTATTGAACAACCTTTTTTGAAAAACACTCGCAAACTACCAAAATAAAAAAAATTACAACACTTAGCTGAATTTCCTGCTGTGCGATGACTTGGAATCACACCTGTCCATCAAAATTTTACCAAATTTATCTTCTCAAAATTTTACTGCACATTTTTGAAAACTGCAGTCAAAGATGACTCTTCCCAAAATATTCTTCAACGAAATTTCACCTTTTCCCAAAATTTAAATAATCTGGGAAAATTAAAACACTTTTCCAAAAATATCCTTCCAGAAGGCACCAATCTCAAGATAAAACCTCATGTGCGTTCCTTTTTATCTTGCGCAGACGCCCTTCGAACCTATTTTCGAAAACAAATTATACAGGACATCGTCAAAAACTAATTTTAAATTATGAATTTTAACTTTGCCATGTAAGAAATAAAATCAGAAGACTTTCTCTTGCCCAGGAAATAACTTAAAAAGAATAAAAATGCTCCCAATTAACAAGAAATAATAAAAATAATGAAACCAAATATTAAAAATTCAAAATATTAAATACCACACATAAAATACGACAATATTATACACAATTTCATTAGCATGCATTGACGTAATTGTACACATAATGGGTATATATTATTAAGAGGAAGTTGAACTTAAAAGCCCTCCGGTTTACTTACCAAACCAATCCTATAACATTAATTGATATTGATGAAACCATGCATTAAAATAAAAAAATAAAATGTAGATTGGCTGAGTGGCAAAAATAATAGAAGCAAAATGTTCTCTTTGTATAACTAAAGTCGTAAACTTCGTTGTTATAAACTTAAGTAATTATAAGATTAGTTTTGCTACTTCTTATGTTAATTTAAATTTTTAATTTTTATGTATCTACGCATATTTGACATATTTAAGGCACGCAGGCAGTGGTATAAATAGAATTTAATGTATTACCTACAATTTTAAACTGACCCTTATTTACTTTGCTAATAAAATAAATGCAAGAGTAAATTTTTGAGTAATGGAATTTGGAGTTGTGTTTTACAGATATACTATTTTTTAAGTAAATCCACGCTAACGAATTACAGGATTACAATTATTATTTACAAACTTGACGTACATGTACAGAAATTAATGCCCTCCAGCTAAACCTGAAATACAAACCACGACATAAATAATTTGGGAGTTGTTCAGATTCAAACTCATAACAGCAGATCCGCAATTCAACCCCTTCGCCTCTGCACCGACTAGATGTTCAAAAATAACTAAAACATCTTTAAAAAATAAATTTCTATCTACAGTGCAAATATCCATCTTGTTCGTATAATAAAATTTATTAGTTTAGTTATTTATGAGCTTGCTTTATTTCAATTCAATTTGGAACAACGGAAACTAACTAAAAGATCTCAAGTCGATGAGATGTAACAAAAAGATACCACCTCCATTCACCATACTACCTATGTAAAGTATGTAAAAAACATAGTTTAAAATAAAATTTTCAACACACTCTTCTCAGAGGACAGAATCATAAGTTAAAGCTGACCCACATAGGATCGGTATAAAATTTTGAATTGCAGATTAGTTAAATTTACTTCGACTTATATAACAAATATCGAGAATAACAATAAAATCAAATTAGAATCCATTCATGTTAACTGTAGAAATTTTGATTAGTGCAGCTGCAGCGTTTAGATTTACTGGAAACTACTCCGATTAATAATTTGACTTAAATTGTCGTAGTTTCAATTTTGAAACATTAGATTTCTAATTCTATGTTATAGATTGTGAGGTATAATTAAAACTTATCCAATAGAACTACAGAAAAGTAACTAAGTGATTTAATGAGTTTTCCGATCAGATAAAGACTTTTACAGCAGACTGCTTCTAAATTGATATATCCGACTAACAGTGGCTGCCACCCTGCTGCGGCGCCTTCCTTCCTTTCCAAATATCGTCATATTATATTAATATGTATTTTTGTTACAGATGTGTCAAGTTAATATTTAAAACCACATCACACTTCAAATTTGGAAAAACATGCAATGAAAAGAAATCAAGAACAATGGTTGCAGTAAAGCTATGTTAGAAATTTTTTTCAAAACTCGTACGATGTGGAAATAGCGCTGTTAAAATTTCAAACCCGTTAGTTTAAACATCGCTAGTCGTTTTCGTAATATTGGAGAAAATGGAAAACGACAATTTTGACGATGAGGTAGGTTATATTTTATTCTAAAAGTAAACCTTTTGGTAAATATTTCCTATATAACGGGATATCCTTAAATGATACAGCTTGATGAGATAAATCCAAGTTGACATATTATTTATATTATGGATTTTTCAAATAAGTAAAAAAGAAACCTGCGGGCTTTTGCGCATTAATTATAATAAAAATGTCGAATATTTGCATAAACATTTTAATTTTTTGCTTTCGTCATATAGCACATAGAACAAAAATTGCCCCTTTGTTGGACTGCTTTAATTTTAATTTATCTATAAAATTATTATACAGGAGTTTTAATTAAGTTTCCTAAATATCCAATAAAAACATCCTTAATTGAAATAAACGAATTGCATTCCAATATGGCATAAAAACTTTTGCTGATGTAATATTGACATAACAATTTTATAAGATTTGTAAGTCAGCCAAATAACTTAGTAAATTTGACAACAAATTTATTTTTCTTTGCTTTTCTCTTGTAGCGCAACATGAATTTTCTTATCTAGATATGAATATTATGTGGTTCGCATATAAATGGTTGTTAAAAAAAAGATATAGCAAATCATATTGTACAATATATTCACAGCAACCCTACACTTAAATTTTCTATTATTTTATGATGTAGTATATTATTTATAGATATTCTTTAGTATTGATTAATACTGGCTTCTATATATAATTTATATTTTTTAAATAAAGTTTTCTGGTGTTCGAGAAAGAATAAATTGATTATTTTACGTGCTACCACACAAACTAACTAACATATTAATAAATTGATTATCTTTCACTTGATCGTGACTGACAATAATTAACTGTCAATCAATGTCGAAATGTTTTTTTTTAAATTGGTTGATTATTGATGGAATAATTTACTTTTTATTTAACTTTTAAACTACCGAATATTTGAGTTATAAAATTGTAAACTTACGAACTACTTTAAGTTTTCTGGCCACTATGTCAACGTTTCGTTGTATAAAATCAATACCGAATTTAATATTTAATTTTTCGGTATTGGTAGACCTATTAAATTAGTCTAAAAACATTTTCTAATTTAGTTGATTTCGTTTTACGTTTATTCAAGCAATAAAAGTGTCGAATTTACACATACGCAATCTTGCCAAACTTTCCTATGTATTAGCCGAATATTGGACTCCGTTTTCATGTTATTATTGGTTCCTTTCAAAGCTTTCAAAGAAGCTGTCGAATTATTCTCGCATTTTTCTCTGTCTATAATTTTATTACTGCTGAAAAATTAAACAAACGATAAAAAATATTTTAGTTGATTTTCGGCTATTAAAATAGTGATCGATATCAAATTCCCCCATTTTAGTCTATTAATTAAAAGAATAACCGAACGAATCTTATTATTAAAAAAAGCATCCAATAATTTACTTCTATCGCAGCTCGAAAGCACTAAAAATCTGGAAATAAAAAAGTCTCCTCCAAGTTTTTTAAAAATCAATCGGGAAACTCAAATATCGCATAAAATAACAAAAAACGTTAACCTTGAATCCAGATAAAATGTTTTTGCCTAAAAGAACGTGTTAAAATCTAAATTGTTTCTATGTAAAGAAAAGAATGTGCTTTCAAGCGTTTCTTTGTAATCGCAGTTCTGCACGAGTTGAAATTAATATTTACTTTTTTGGTGTATTATCTCAAATAAAAAAAAGTTTAATTATATTTACTACAAGGGAGAAATCCGATAAACTGTAATGGATTTCAATCTACGTTTCGATACTGATGTATTGACCAATCATGAAGTAACCATTTAATTCAAAAATTTTCAATTTTCATCGCACAAATAGCAAAAGTTTCAATATCAGCTGAATCATCACTTCAGTAGATATCCAGCGTTCTTTCATTGTGTTTATCATCACTTACATTAGATTAATTTGGATTATCTCTTTTGCATTTCTACTTATTGGATGGTAGCTTTTAATTAATTAAAATAAAATATAATTAAATTTTAGAACGTTTTCTCCTCGTAGTTTAATAAATGATCAACATTTACTCGAGGTATTCCTACGTTAAACATCAGCATTGTACGAGGTCTGTTAAGCAATATAGAATCTCATTGGAGCGTAAACTATGTTATAATTCAAATTTATTTTCCTTGTTAATAATTTTCTTTGATGGTCAGATTTTTAGATTTCGGTTTTAAATCTTTTAATTAAATTTAGATCTTTTGTGCAGCAGCTTCCTAACACTGCCGCTGTTGGATTCGATTAATCGAAATTTTAATTCGCAGCTTTTTGGCGGATTTTTGAAATCTAACTTTAATTAAGTTCCTTTGCCAATTGATACTTTAATTAGATTACTAGATTGCGGTTTCAATTAAAGAATTCCCAGACAAACACACTACTGAGTAACCTGTTTTGGTCGTATGGTAGCAGGTAGTCTTTACGTTAGCGATGAGTTATAACTTTCTTTCTAAATTTTGTGAATTGCGTTAGTTATGTCTGCATTTTTGGCTGCTGGGAACTTTCTTCTGGATATCCAGAGCATTTTATGACTGGGTTTCGTGAAAATGATAGTTGGGATTATTAATTTAAATAAAATTTAATGTCACGTTACGTTACACTTTGACGTGAAAATCTAGCTTTAGGTGGTGTAATAAGTAAGTCTTATGATATAGGCGTAATCCATCAGCTTACTAGACATTTAAAATAATTAATTTTGAAATTTAAACTTAATACATTAAAATTATCACCCAAAACAAGTCTATCCGATTAAAAAATTAGCAAAAGCTAACTCAAAGCTACGTATAGGTTACTTGAAAATTCAAAGAACCTTTAAGTTAGTACTAACTTTTAAGCGGAAACTTTTTTTTTTAAGTAACTAAGTTATATTTAGCTTTCTATACTTATGTAATAGTAGTTAACTACTGCTCAACTGTGGTTGATGTTACATTAATTGTTTAAATACAAGCACGCATTAGAACGAGGCTTAAGCTACCCAAAGGCATAAGGATTTTCTAGTGTCAGTTTATGTCTGAATAGTTTCGCTCAAGATAAAATTATTTTAGGATATCCGTAGTGAGTGTGATATACCAAAAGTTTTGTTTAGCAGACATTTACCTACATTTATATTTATACATAGAACTTATTTTGCTATATGTAGGGTAATCCTTTTTTGGCAAATCGCATTATAGAAATACTGAATAATTAAAACAGCTTCTGTTACTTTAACTGCTCTTAATTATTTTACAACTTAACAACTTTTAGTTACAAATGCACGCTGTCATCTGTCAGGAATTAATGTTGCCAAAAATGTCGGGATAAAATTATTGTGAAGAAGTATGTATATTGAATGATTGATGAATAAATTATAAAGAGATATTTGGAACAATTTATAACTTAACACATCGGTAGTTAACCATGTCAGAATCTTTACCATTTGCACATTGTGCACTAAATGGAATGATACTACTCCAGTTCTTTAGCATTGAAAGCAAAAATTGTATTAGAGAAATGATAAATTGCTTTAACTGAAACTATCTTTTATTATTCGACTTTAAATGAATTAATAAAATTTAAATGAATTCACGTTAAACGTCTTATTGTTTAGGGTTGGTTAAATAAAATTATCCAGAGATTAAAGTGAAATTAGGGCTTCGCCAGTTAATCCTTTTGTGTTCCTAATGTTATTTACGCTCGTTTAATAAACCGGTCATTATACGTACAATTCTTATCCGAAATGTGTTGACTACCAACATTTTTACAAAGTCTCCGCCGATTAAGTATTAATAGATGAAATTACCTATAAAATGTGTGCACCATAAGTACCCGTCGGTCGGTATCACAAGTAGCGTTCTTGAGCTGAAAAGCTTTTAACATGCAGGATACTTGATGCTGCATGTCGAATAAATATCAATTAGTGAGATTATTAGAAATATTTTAAGCACAAGGATTGTTAGTTTTAATTATATTTTCGTTTATTAAAACTTGGCCAACTTTCTAATCACTCTGTATTTTTTGTAATTACTGGAAAAACAAATTTGGTATTACATTCGCTGTTGCTTAATTTACATTTTTGAATAAATTAATTTCTTAAACGTGAGATAGACACAAATTTGTTTATTCGTTTAATGAATTTTTAATTAATCTTTTTATACTAATTGATTTACAATATTTTTTAAATTTTAATCACCCCGAAAGTAGATACTACCTATTACATATTCAAATTGAAATGGAAAATAAGCGTTGGGCGGAATATTCACTATACATATTATGTTTTCCATGTATACCACGCACGTCATAGGTAGGGTATGTGACAAATTGATCATGACACGCTTTTTTATACCCGTTTACTCCTTAAAATAATGTGCCATAATTAAGCTTGACGTTATTCCCATTTGTCTTGCTTACGTTAAATAAGTTTTATGTTTTTCCGATGTATCGAACTCGACATAAGTCAACACTTATTCGCAAGACAGATGATTCAAACAGTAGCTGAAGAAAATAGAATGTTCTTGAATAAAATAAATGAGATTCGATAAGATGCTTTTTGACGCGTTTAATGCTATACTGCATTCTCTTCATTTCTCAAATAAGATTTCAACAATTTTTCTTTTTCTTTAAAATTATTACGCATCATATAAGATAATGTAAAACTCATTGCCCTGTCTCGGCACATTTTTGCACTAAATTTGTGCCTCTGATTGATCTCGAAAAATTTATTTTACAAAATCTAGCTATAACAAATTTTACCGTTCCTTTTAAGGTACAAGGCGTTTGCAATACGACAAAGTTTTGGATCAATAATAATTAGAGGAAAAATTTTAATTATTAATTACTAAACCCAAAGTGTACAGAACCCTGTCGATTAAACTTGAAGAATTCTTTTTACTTTTAATTTATCGAGAACGTGAAAATGACAAACGAACATAAAATTTTTTTTTTAAGTTTTCTTTAGTGCTAGAACTTTGTTTTACAAACAATTTTTACATTTACGTAGCGCAGCGTATATTTGTTGTTTGTGAAGAAAAAACAGCAATATAAATTTTTACACTCCTGATTTCCTAGGATATCTCCGGAAGGCGTCTGAGATTTTTTAAGGAAATTTTCGGATTTTAGGGATTTTTTCAGAATGTTTTTGTACTTAACTTGTATTACTTGCACTTGTACTTAGCTTGTAACCTTGTAACTGGCACAGCGGACTATTGCGTAATACTAAACGAGTAAAATCCAAATTTTACATTTATTACATTTTTTTGCTAAGTTTCCTTTAATATTTTTAGTTCTGAAATTTAATGTTTTATTTTGTGCAAGTCCAGTAAAATACTGTATTTATGTGTAGTATTTTGGCTTTCCAAATATTCTTCGATTGAGCTAATCCCTGCAATTTAGATCTCAGATTTTTAGCTAGTTGAGGTAAGTTAAAGAAATATTAATAGTATTCTTCTGGATTTCTTCAGATTTCCCTTCATGTACACTTGATTTCCCTGGCGAATATTCACCCAACTTTAAATGTCCTGTTTCAATTCCAGTTCTCCGTCTAATCTTTTCGTTACTTATTTTGAACCGCAGAGTAACTTTCAATACATATCTCCATTACCCTTTGTGCTATCCTGATTTAGATAAGACCCGTCAACTGCGATACCTTTGTCATCCGTGTAAAATTTTTAAATGTGTCTTCCCAAGAGAGTAATAACTAAATAAAATCTGTGGAACAGGAGAGACTGAGTCTGCATGAATTGTCGTGAAGTTTAATGAAGTCTCTGTACAATCTCATTAAGTCTATGTGAAGCCTCATAAAATCTTTGTGAAGTCTCATGAAATCTTGCAATCTCCAGAAGCCTATCAGGTCGCTCCGGGCAGTTTCCCCAAACCCTGTGCTAATTATAACAAACGATGTTTCCACGAATACCGCTTGCCAGTGAATGAACCACGCTCTCTCCTACTTACGATGAAGGATGAACGATAAACTTGTTGGCTTGACGGAGTGCCAAGGCTGGGCCCCATATCTCCTTCATCTGATGTGGGCGGCTGGCGTTGGATTTTGGAGGTGTTGGTTGTCCTCTTTGGGCAGCGCTGGGCTGTGACTGGCTGGGTGTACTGGAGGGGGTACGATTTTACGAAGGTGAATATTAGTAACCTGTTCCAAGACCGCAGTTGCGGTGTTCGTGTAGCCGCCAGGAGGCCTGATGGTGTGTGGCCCCTAGAGGTAATGCCTGGGAAGAAACCTGCAGAGATAGGACCTGTGGAAAGAATTTATTAGTTGTTCGTCTGTGTCGGTAGAGGGAAGGGGCTGACTGCTTACGATATGTTCGTTGATGGTGTCCATCTTGGCGTCTGCATGCAACCGCCTATTGGTGACGTAATATGGGCTGCTGAAGGCGTAGCGGAGGCTTCTGCTCTGGACAACCTGGATCAGACCTGGAAACAGTTTACCTGTCGTTCGTTGGTCAGCGCATTTCTGGGTCGGTCCGAGTCCGATTTGCCGGTTTTCTTCTCGTTTCCCATTCTGGGTCTCTCGGTGCTGTTCTCAGTCGTATTGGTCTTGCCGTTTCTTGATATGTACTCGTCCAGTTCCGGTATAAACACACATCCCTCGATGTAATTACTCAGCACCCCAATCACTGTTTAGATCACAAAGCAGCGATAGGGCTTCATCCTGACAGAAAGGAGAGAAATTGAAATGAGAGAAGAGTTGATTAGTGAGTGTTAAAAATAGCGAGAAATGATACTTATGACGCTGCGATCCTTAGCGATCGAGCGTATCTTGGGAAGTCGTCCGTGTTGTATTGTCCTTAATTGGTGTTTGTTGCCTTGAAGTGTCTCACGACTTCGTCGTTAAGATACTGAGATCTTACCTGCGAAAAGTGGCTGGGTGCCCTTTTCATCTTGGGGTAGCTTCTGAAACCCTGGTAACTAGCTGGGTGGTTACCTCCGCAGTTTATGCACAGTGGGGGGGTCTTCTCTTGTCTTCCTGCATTCCGATGTTATGTGTGGGCCGGCACATTTCACACATCTTGCAGCTGCTTTACAGCATTTGGCGTGGGTGGTTTCTATTTGCACTGTTATTTGGACCAATCTGTCCATATCGAATATTTTTTGTTCTCCTCGTTGCTGGGGAGCGTACGATTATTAGGGGGAGAGGCTTTCTGTCTCTACCCCTGTGCATCCTCGCCGCTGACGTAATCTGGAAGCCTTTTTTTCCAAGTCGTTAACGTTCTCTTACTTATAATCGGATTTTAACAGTAACGTAGCGTACACGTACCGTCAACAGAAAGCTTTAGCAATGCAAACAAAATTCACTTGTGAAGTAATCGTTGTGGGCCGATTTTATTCATCCTCGCCTCATAAGAAAGTTCAAATTGTGCTTTCTCAGTATTAATTGGTTTTATTTCATACTTTGAAGGGGAACAGCCGTAGAATACTACCTTTAAACAATAATCTAATAAATTTGGAGATAATGTGTCTTTCTCCGGATCACATATCTTGATAAAATTAAAATTGCAATATTTTTACAGATTTTTACAAAATCATTTCATTCTTTCATCTCCTTCTAGTGAATGATAATATCCAACAACAATATAGAACGTAAGTAGTGGAGGTCGATTCATTAGAAATTTATGAGTTTTAGCAAAAAATCAGTTACAACATACGAGTATGTTTGACGAGGAAATATGTAGGATTTTTCCTTTATTTATGGATGATTTTTTGGACATGTTTAATAGTCTCATGGAGACTATTCTATAGACCATTCCAATGATCTCATACCTTTACACTCTAGCTACTGCTTAGATCTGTCGTTTTCGAGATACTTATTTAACAAGAGAATGGTTTGCAATGATCCCATATGGCTTCAAGTTACGTATATAAAATATAGGAATGTTCTGGAAGTTCGTGCAAAAAAATAGGTCTGTTCTGGAGATTAGAGTAGGTTTAACTTAATTTCTTAAGAAAATCATTGAAATCTTGATCGACATAGTTTTCGCGAAGTGGTAATCGTATGACAGATTCGACCTTAATTGACAGGTAGCTATCGGTGTGCTGTGTTTAGAGCCAAAGTTCCTTCTGGAGTTCTGGAAAAAGAATTTCAGTTAATTTTGCAGAAAGTCCTTTGAATATGTTACCGCTGATTCATTTTAATATGTTTCCTGATATAATTATCAATATCATCAACTATGTACGCTGAAGATCCTGCAGTGATACTTGGTATTGACGCTGTGGTGAGTGCACTTACACAAACAATGAATGTACATTCAAGATATTACTGTAATGTTTTTGTTTAAACATATTCACAAATTAACAGAAAATACTACAAAGAATACATTTTTTTAAAGTTTCTGCATCAGAGCCATTTGTGGTAAAATTCTTGGTATTCCTTTGTTACCCAAAAGATTCTCATTTCTAATCGTATTTGTAATTTCGATACTATTGTGTTAAAAACACAATGCAATAATGTAAAAATTGTTCGACGACTTACTTACGTATTTTAAACACGAAAGTAGTAAAATGTAATATAAACTGTAAAGTATTTTTTCTGTAACTTTTTGAATGGATTCAAAGGAAAATTTATTTAAATTGAAAATTTAAAACGAAAACTTGATTTTGTGAGCATTTTAGAAGATTTATTAATCCAAAAATCCTCACAAAAGTATTCAAAATATGTTGAATTGTAATTTTATCGATTTTTCGTAAATAGGTATAGCGTATCATTAGCTTTGTATGTTGTATATGTATATGTTTAAGGATCTGGTATCTATTCTCTCCATTTATTATTTTTAGACCTAGTGTTAATTCTCTAACAAATCTAAACATTGGTTTATTGATTGTACTTACACTAGAACCAAAGTCTTATATTTCAAATTTGCCAGTGGCCAAATGTACTCGCAACCAAACGACCGCGTTCTAATGTCATTTATCATCCCACATCAAATTAATGTGTTTAATTATTATTTCTCTGAATGTAATCTGCAGTGGCGTTATTTGTTATCTTCTTAAAAAAATCGTTGTGTAATAGGAACTTATGATGATTTTTGACACCCGCACATAGGTTTTTCCTCGCGAAATTACATAAAATAAATATTATATCATTTTAAACTATATTTTGGTTTTGCATAATGCAAAACTGTAAATTTGTGATGACACTATCGAGAAATTGTACACACGTCAACGACAATGCATTAAATAATAATACGGTGTAATATTCGAAAAGCTCTATAATTAATGAAGTGTAAAATACATATTAATGAACAATGTTATGTTTGGAATATTAATACCAACTTTATGATGTCACACTGGTAGAATAATTTTAAATTATCTGATTAATTAAAAAATGGGCCAAAAAGAAAAATATAAAATCAATTTAAACTGTAAACATATCTGCAAATAGGTTTTCATTCGTACAAACACTTGAAATGAGACACATTAAACAGAGAATCTATTTCAGACATACTTATATATGAGGTGATAAATTTTTATTAAAGTTTCCTTTCCAAATAATGGGATTTGAAGTACACGAACTTTCAAAAGAAAATATAATTCTAATCTTACACATTTTTGTATTTAAAAACTATATACTACTTTCTTAAAATATTATATCTTTTTATCGAATGATATTATTAAGATATTCACGATAAACCGAAACGTTACGTATGTTCAAAATAGTGTTAAGAAATAAATATTTCAAATAAATTGAGATTCTCTTTTTTCCGAGGAGACCACTCTGTTGCCTATAATTTATGGATAGCGAAAACCCTTTTGACAAAACGAAAATATATTTGGAAATAAAAGAGCATACAGCTTTTCTGTATTTTAAAATAGGAATTTCTTTAGAATATCAAATAATCGCGATAACTACGCAATATAAATATAACAAAATCTGATTGAATTTTTAAAGACGTAATAATTATTATAACATCGAAAGTTTTTTTATCGTTCTGATTAACCAATAACTTTTTTCCATGCCTGTCAAAAAAATCTAGATTACAAGCTCCAATAGAGACGGCAATAAGCCGTCGATAATCACTTAACGAGGAATGACATTCTACTTCTAGAAAATCGGCGTACTCAATGATGGAACTTACTATAAAATAATCGTTTGTATCTAACCATCTATAAAAGATCAACTGAAGTAATCTACTTAAAACTTTCACGGCTTGATAAATAAAATGCTTGAACACGGAGCTCTATCATTACAAATGTGTACTTAATATTATGTAATTTCACCCCTTGTGAAATTTTACGATTCTTTCTAACTACGTATAGTAAGATTTTAATCTCTACTAAATGTTTGGGTTTCTACTGAACTGCTATAGAAATTTTTCGGGTTTCCTGGCGAAGTTTGGTTATTATTATTTTAGGGGGAAACAGCAACAGGACAATTTTTTGTCGTAAGTTTTCTTATTATTGTGGGGTCTATTAAGCTAAATAATTATTTCAAGTGGCTGACAATAATGTATAGGTTAGGTATGCTTAAATGTGTATACCTATTAATAGGTATTTGCATTTAAACATGTAATATTTATTCATATAATAACTTAACCAAACGATAAATAATTAAAAAATGAAAACGATAAAGTGAAATTTAAAAAAAGAGATATTTTGTACTTACCTATTACGACATAAATGTTTATATTCGTGTAATTTTAGATAAATCGATTTGTATTTGCTTTAATAGTATTTTTATAGATGAGTTGTTTCATTTTATTTGGCCAATATTAAATAATTATGTAGTAATTTTATTTTATATCCTTCCATGTCATGTGAACCTTTTCGACAAAGCACTTTAGAACATTATGTTTTTTTCTAGAATTAGGTATTGGTTTTTATTTTCTTATATTCAATTATCATATTTAAATAGGCACGTAAATGTACTATCTCTGAAAAGGGTCTTTCATTATAAATAACAATTAATTCTATTGGTTGTTTTGAATTAAACCTGATTAGCTAAATTCCAAAGTTTGGATAACATTTTTAATGAATTTCATAAAATAATTGAAAATGAGTAGGTACTTACGACCTAGTATTCGTTAGTTCGCTCACCCCTGACCTTTTGAAAAAATATTTGGCTCACGTATACCTACTTCTAATTATAATTATACAAAAAAAATTTAATTTACGTTATATAAGTAAGTATATATTTTTTTAATACTGAAACTGAAAACCATTCCTGGCGGAATAACCTGATTTTACAGTAGAAAATAAAATTAATGTAATTTATTTTACAATTCGAGTGTAAATATCACGCAAGCATAATAAAATTCAAAATTCTGAAAGAACAAAAATATAATCAATTTAAATAATTTGAAGTCAGCAGTTGGCGAAAAATGTTGGTTTTGCAGTTATTGGAAATTGAAATTCAATTGAGAATCTCTGAAAATATTTTTTATATTATATCAAATTTTACTTTCTCTAAAGTTTAAATTTAATTTGGTACCGAAGCAGTGATTGTTGTGATTGACGGTTAAGGTAACTGCTGTTACCTCTTTAGTCTTTTGGTCAACAGAAACATTGCAATCACATCGATTATGTATTTTACTTTGTAAATTAATCTGTAGTAATTAGTTAATTCAAATTTGAAAAAATTATTCTGTTTTGTACTCTCAGAAATAAAATATTTTATCGGTAGTATAATTAAACGCTTTAAATATTACAATGTAATTACCAAGTAGCAATTAGCATTTGAAACCTTTCCAACTCTAAAAAATTATTTTGCAAATTGAATTAATTTTTAGTTACTTTCATCTAAATTTAAAATAGGGGATACCTGCCACATCATAATACTTTTCCAATTACTTAGGAATAAAATATGGCAAATAAGGTTATAATATTTGCATAATTTAAAATTCACCTCAAGTTACTTGTTCCAAACTAAGTTATGCAAATAACTATCTATAAATCAAGCTAAGTAAATCTAAGGGTATCAAGAGATTTATTAGTTCAAAATTAAGATTTAAAAAAAATGACAACTGCTCCTTCAAAGCATTTTTCTTGATATAATATACTTTTAATTTAAAAAATATTTTATAAAAATAAAATTTCTTAAATATATAGGTAAATTGTATAATAATGCAGTTAATTGTTTGAACAGAACCGGGCTAGATATATATTTTAATTCATTTTATTTAACAATTTCATAACAATGTTTTATTTTTAAAATTTTTTTAATAAATTAAAAAGTTAATAAATTGCTGTTAATAACACTCTTTAGTGACATTTAAAAATCCTACTAGTACTATATATTTTTAAGTACTATGACATTTTCGGCTAGAAAATATTGGAAAACCGTCAAACGCAAACGAATAGAAACATTGGATTAAGTGATATAGTATATCAGTAGAAAAACGATAAAATAATGTCATTAGATACGAGTCTCAATTTGTAAAAAAAATGTAATATCACCATCAGTGCGTAGTGACAATAAACGTCAAGTTAAAGAAAAACGTAAACGTTCCAGTATGTACAAACATATATAAAATCAAATTAATTTTGCTTGCCTTATAAACTAAATAATGTAATGAATAAATAATATACCGCGTGGTTTATGTTTTTGTAATATCAAAGAGCAGTGCTTGGAGAAGATAGCATACAACGTATCGTATATTTTAAAACAACAAAAACTTTTTTTAATATTCAGTGTTCGTGTTTTTTATGCCTTGATTAGTGTAGGATTATGATTTTTGTTATAGCTTTGAAAAACTTTGCGAAAATGTGTTAATTAGAAGCTTAAATGCTTAAAATATCCAGATAAAAATAATTTAAAATGGGTTAAGTGAAAATTTATCAAATTATGCGAAAAAATATAATTGAGTAACTGAATTATTTCAGCGAAACCAAATTTCTGTAACAATATTTTTACTCTAATAAACCAGCAATACTAATTTGATTTTCTTCCGTATACCACAAAATTTTTGAAATTTTTGCAATTAATCAACTAACTGAAATTACACCGGAAGACCGAGTATTAAACTTTTAGTGGCCGATGTCGCAACACAACGATGTTGTCAACTACATTTTATGATATTGATTTTTTTTAGCACTCCTAGCACAGAATGTTAACATTAGTTTTTAGTAATTTCATTACTTAAATAAATTGGTAATTTGATCATTTGAAATATTTTTGGCCTGTATGTCGATTCATATTAATATAATACAGATACCACTAAAGTATAATAAAGTTATAATTAGTGTCACTAATCGGGATTTTCGATACCAAAGCTAATACCCAAACTCAAATCTTGATTATAATAAAACTTGTGTGTGTTGTTATTCAGAGGTTTATATTAAGCCGTTAGGTTCACTGAGTAATCTGTCAATGTCCAACAGAAGCTCTATGGCTAATGTGAAGTTGTTGCTTGGAAAATCGAGAAAAAATAATTATATTTCCACCACCGCTATATACTGGACACCAAGTAGTATTGTATTGTTTTGCATAATATAATAAATTATATGGGAGGTAATACTATGTTAGATTTTTAACATTGGACCATCCGGTATTAATAATAGTATGTTTTATTCTACATACTCTGGAAAAAATTTAGATAAATCAACTTTTACAAAGAAACAAAAATGCTACCTAATATAATTTATATTTTGGTGCCGCTAACTCGCTGAGCAAATGAAGTAGTTTATTCTAAAGCCAAAATTTATTAGCCAACGGATTTGTCAAAACCACAAATAATACTGAATGAAATCCGGTAGCTAGCCAAGAACTCCTTAAATAAATAATGAGATATTTGCAAATATTACAACTTCATACGAATTATAAGTGAGAATTTCTGATGTACCAATAATGTGAATTATTGCCTTATTAAAATGATAAATTGCTATTATTAAAAGTACTTACAGTTGTACTTGTTCAAACTGAATTATACGTCATCTTATAATTGTTTGAATTATGTACACGTCCATTATAATAATACTTTTTAATAAAATAACAGAGGGACTGTCTTTGCTGAACCTGTCAGACCACTAATAGGATAATTTAATAATATTAGTTACTAGTTAATTGAGGATTCAGTGATTATAATCCTGTCATTGTCTAGAATAGGTTAACACTTAATTAGCAAATATGCGTATGACCTAAGATCCAAGTTTGAGGAGTTAGTGGCAATTTTTATCTATTTAAGACGAAGAAATTCATATACTAAAATGTAATAAATAAGTATAGTAAAAAATAGTATTTTAAAAAATAATCGTTTTTTTTTTTATAACATAGTTAGACAATTTTGAAGTTTAATTTATTGTATAATGTTATACTTATCCTCTATTAACTACTAAGTTATTTTTTTTTGTCTATGTCTGTTTAACCTATACTACAGTAATATAATACTATCACGCTTGCGCACATATTATTTAAGTGAAATTTAAATATGTACGTCGTAAACATATAAACATGTAATGTATGCAGGTTTTTACATATAAAAATAAATTGGAATAAAACTAAAGTAATGGACAGCAGAACTTACCAAGTTTGGTTGGTACTGTCACAGTTTATACCTAACATTTTCTCGGCTCATTCAACTCCTCTTTTTATATCTGATTTTTTTTTTTTATTAAATTGTGGTTTATGTCTAGAACACATATACCACTCCCAAACAACTTTTTTTAGTTTAGTTTATAAGTTGTATATCTCTGGAAATTTAAAATATCTTGTTAATATTTTTTTATTGATTTTTGTTTAAAAAATACTTTTTACTGCTATTTTCAATATAATGTTATATATTAGATATATTGCGATGTCCAAATGTGAAAAATGGTTTAAATTTAAGAAAACCTAATTATTTACCTTATTTTCGGAACATCCATCCCCTTTTGTTTTTAGCATGGGACTCTTTAACTTAATTACTTGTGATGTTGAATAATTAAAAGCAATAATTTGTCAATTTTAAATTTTTATAATTTTATCGAAAAGTTAAGCAAAATTTTATCTTACAAATACACAGCTAAATAAATTTTATGTAGCATTTAAATTTCAAATTTTGATGTTTTTGATCATCATCCGTTTACATCGGTTTACCAATAAATCAATTCCGTCTTATTGCAATTTTGGTCTTATTTAAATTTTAGTAATTCTTTCAACCACCTAGACAAAGTTGCAATTTTGATGGCAATTAATACAAATTTTATAAATGAATTTTATCGTGGTTTCAAATTTTACGAAAAATTAATCGTTCGTGCACTTAAATTGTTCTCACCCATAATTAGAAGTTTTCATTTGTTTGTTGTTGTTTCCATTTCCATTTCACCTTTTGTGAGAATCTGGCGTTCATACGTTGCCTTACTCGTTCCTGCTATTGCTGACGATTATCTTTGGTCGTGAATAATTGTGGCTTTTCTTTTTGTTGAAAAGTATTGGCACAAGCACTCTTACTCTGAATTTGTAATCTTCAGGTAAGTTAAATCATTTAATTGTATTTGTCAATTTCAACTAAAATTCAAATTATTTAAACTTTTGACTCTGGGCTTTTAAATTTGAATTTTGGAAATGAATTATTTCACCAATTTTTCTCCCTCCTTGATTTTTGTAATTTTGAAAACTTTTATTCTCCCACTTAATTTTGGTGGGAATGCAAATTCGTCGCACTATGCATTGGTTGATTTTATTACACTTTAATTTTTATACACAAATTAATAATTGATTGAATTCTTATCGACTTCATTGATGATTATTGGCATTTGTCTTTTCATTCAAAGATCTTGGACCAAAAATATCTTTTATACTCATAGTAATTGAAAACTCAACTCAAAATTTCCTTAGCGGTGCTTTTCAACTTTGAACAATCATTTAATCTAAAAATATGAAACCGAATTATTCATCACCACGGATGTTCAGTTAAAAGAAAAATCTCACATGCTTAAAACAAATTATCTACTTGAATGTTTTTAAATTAATTTCTGTTTTTAAAATATTATTTACAACATGCTTATGCAAAATGAAACATACTTTTCAGTCTTAAGATGGAAAAATTATTTGATGAGATATAAAAAATTAATCGGAATTGCCAAACTTTAATTAAACTTCAACACAATAAAGTTAACTCTACGTTCATAAAAGTTTTAGCTTAAATTAAATTTTTGCAATTATTTAACCTACAAAAAATTATTAAGTGTCACAATTTAAGTTGTTAACTCCTAATTAAACTTAAGTATCTCCAAATATCAAAACTTGCTTGTCAAAAGAGTTTGTTATTAAAACATGCTATTAATTATTTTTAGTAAAAAACAGTTGGTGTAATTCTTGCCATGACACTTTTGTGCTGCTTCGTAAACAGCTTAGTTTAGTATAGACAACGCGTAGCGTGTACTAAATCCATTAAAAATTAGTGTGAACACTCTCAGAACGTTAAGAGATAAACAAATAAAATAAGCTTAATTTACAAACATATGTATTATAATTTCAAACGTTCATTTCACTAAGTATTTTCGTTTAGTTCCTACAATGGCGCAGCAAAAAAGTTATTATTTTTATATAAGTAAATTCGGAGCTAGCATTTGACAATAACGTCAAATGCAAAGTTTCTGAAAACGTTGAAAAGTTAATTAGTTTTATTTTAAAACCATCGACCAGCGGCACTAAAGTGACCTTTAACACCGCTCGCCATTTTTTTTTATTTACAAATAATTATTATGTTTACGAAAAGCCACACTAGTACTTTGGCAATTGATTGACGTAAAGTGAACTTTTTACATCCATTTCAAAAAGTGGTACCTACCTACTCTTATTTCATGAATTTAATTTTTTTGATAATAAAAAAAAACAAAAGAACAAAATATTATAAGAAATTACTATGTTATTGTTATTAATACATTTTATATTATATTATTAGTATTTTATTTATTACAATTAATATTACTTGTACACTTATATGCGTGTTATTATATTACCTAGTCACAAAATATTGAGTTCAGTTTCAAATAACTAATGCTAATATTAAGCGGTTTTTAAGAAAGTTGTAAAACAACATTCAAACTCAGCGTTACTTAAATAGAAACTGTTTTGTTTTATTAATTTCTTACTGACGTTATCCTGGCAACTAAACACATAAATTTAAACAGCAACTTGACAAAACATCGTAGAGCATGCGATTTGGGTCACTCATTTTATTGGTAGTGGAAAAAAGTTATTTACATATTTCTAATTACAATTTTTTCCCTATTAAGGCTAGTATTTTGAAAGACCAAAAATGTAGAGTAATATAAAAAACAATTTGATATACGATCATATACTAACTTTAAAATATTAATGTATATTATTTTTTATATTATAAATTAATTAATATTTTTATACTCAGAAATAACCTACTAGACATTTTGACATAAATATTGAAAGTAATAATATAATTATATGATACCTATTGCAAATATTAATATGTTAAATAGCTTATTGTATTCCCTGCAGTGTGTTATACATATTCTCAAAATTTAATTTAATCCGTCAAGCCGTTTTTAAGATGAGCATATTCTAGTCTAGCATATTCTGCAAATCCCAGCCTTAATGGTTATATTATAATATAATAATCAATTAGAATTATTAACTTGTGAAATAAAAACTCAAAAATTAATAAACCATAAAAATTCTTTTTCAAAAATAAAATATTTTATTTCTGAATTTTTCGAATTATCGATTATTTAACTAGTTTCATTTTTGAGTTTTTAATATATAGGTTATAATACCTATTATTCAGTACATAAAAGAAAATAAAAATAAAATTGCAACAGTTCTTTATTAATTATAAATATTAACAAAAAAACTTTTATTCCACAAATGTATATTTTTTTAAAATCGGAATTGTAATACTTCCATTCTATATTACCATTGAACTAATAACAGTATTTAAAAACAAAGAAAGGTAAGGTATCAATCGTGTGATTGATTGCTTAATTATTTTAATTAAATTTCGAAAATATTTAATTTAAAAAAATAATTGAATAAAAATATTATTAAAAACAAAGCATTAAATTCAAAGCATGATAAAAGATTGATATAATACATAATATAAAAATAAGCACCATCTATTTATACTCGAACTTTTAGTTCTGGGGATTCCCAGAAGTACTAAAAATATGTAACTTTAGAATTCCGCCAAAACAGTTAGCAATGAAAACATTCGGGATACTTTTATTGCTAAATGGTAACTACTGCTACGTGTACGAGTTTTTAATTCCTAAACTTATATATTATTTTACACAATACTCATTTTACACATCCAGGTTGAGAGTTGAATACATTTTAATGCGATCCAGTGCCTAATAATATTTTTTGTAACAAATATTCAAAATAAATTTAATTCGATTATTAATATTTATATCTCTTAGCTGACACCGAAGCTAAGTTTCATTGGACACGGATTTGAACTCCTATAACTCTGCTGACACACACGTTGTTTTGAGTAGTGTGGCAAATCCATGTTGCGAAAATGTTGTGTTGTTGGTCTGCAACAATGGCAAACGACAGCGCTCTTATTAGGACATTCTTTATATTATTATATGACTGTTTGTGACTAAAATCCGTCACGTTGCAGAAAAACATTAGTTTTATTTATTTAATAATAATGAGAACCTTACAACATGTTTCAATGTTTAAGTAATTGGTTTTAAAGTCTTTATGCCAGCAGATCCCATTATACGCTTTTCAATTTCAACAAAACAGTTTTACTTCAATTAATTTCATTTTAATTTGCTTCCTATTGACTTTTTATTAAAATAAAAGAAAATTTAAATTAGTGTATATCAGAGGGATAATAGAAGATTATAAACTAACAGGGAACCTTTTTTCTTCGTATGTTAAAACATAAATAAAATTCTTTTAGTACGTTTTAGTAAATTAACTTAAGAAATTTATTATTTGTTCTTGTGTTGTGTTAACCTTACCCTCTTTTTGTGTTTTAATTAAATTGTCTGCTTTAGAAATACATTTAATTCATTTGTTTTCATTATCAATAAATTACTATTATTTACTTCTTTGTAACATTTCTAAATTACATAATAAAATCAGTAGAAAAGTTTATGGTATTAATAATGCAGACATTTTTTTTCACTTTTGTACTTTGTTAACAAGAGCGCACTCAGAAATTATTTAATTTTTATAAGGTAATATTTAGATAGGAAGTTTGTTTCTGTTGTTAAATTTTTTTTACTCTAATTGTAAGAGTAATTAATATTCTCGGATTTAAATTGCTTTGAATATTAAAAGCTTATCCAATTCATTTTCTTTGTTAAAAGAAAAGTTTAGAAACCAATAAAAGCTTTCGGCATTTAATTCTAAAACTTGGAAGAAATTATTTAATGTATGTTTTATATTATTAGGAAAGATAACAATGTAATGATGCATTTTCTAAATATATTTGTTCTGATTTATTACCTACAGCTGTAATATTTTAAGAATTGAAATTCATAAATAGATAGCATAATAGATATTTTACAGTTTTAATTTTACATGACGATGAGAACCGCGAAGAGTTTTTCTATACAATACAGTTTACAACAAAAGTATTAGAGCACCACTTTTGCTCTGAATAAAATCTGCTCTTGTTTTATCAAATGTAGAATGTTATAAAATTATTATATTTAATTAACATTACTTTACAACATTAAAAGATTACAGACGGTCCTAAAGTAAATCAATTGCTTTCAAAAAACATTATAGTTTTGGCATGGTAGTTTCTTATATTTTACATATATTTCTTTTATTTGATGTATTTAATACATAGCAAGCGATAATACAAAATCCAGTGTACATAAAATTGCTTACTAATTACTAAATCGCATGATCGCCCAATTAACTGAAAAGTTTCTCTAATTTATTGGGAACAAAGGATATTCAAATTGCAATTGCGTTTTTTGGTATACTAACCAATCAAACTGTATTTAACTACTAACTTGAAATGAGGCTATGAATGTAATATGGAACAATAATATTCAGCAATTAAATTTATACTTCAACATTTTTTAATTAAACTACCCTAAACAGTTTTTAAATGTCATAATTTATTAGAAAATTTCGGAATATAGGTATCTGAAAGTAATGGTGTTTGAGCTAGAAGCGAAGCTTTTACGATCCGAAACACTTAATATTAGAAGACATTTATTCACATTTATCAGCAAAATAGAATCATAAAATATTTTACTGCAAATTCAATTTCAAAAATGTTGAAAATTCAGGTTTTAAAAGTTATTGATGCGAAAGTATTAAAACATTTTTAAACGCTTTACTTCGTAACTTGAAGTAATTAATTACAACGTGATTACGAATCATAAATTTTTCCCCAAGAAAAATGACTTAATATAATTTCATTTTACAATTTTATTAAATGTGCAAGTGTAAAATTAAAATTTATGGCAATATAAAGTTTCCACTTAATCTTAATGTTTCTGGTGCATTTTACTTTCTTTATCTTATATAAATAAAATAACGTAATGTTGAGAATTTCTTATGTCGGGATTTCAACGGTCTATCCTCTATGGACCTCAATGAATCCAAAAATGCTTTTACAAAATGTCGGTTGGTCTCGGTCAATAATTAAATGTCAGCATTGCTCGTGCAATTACTTAGCGTTTTCTTTTTTTCCATTTGATAAACAGAGGGTTTATTTTTTTGATTGGATAGGTTCATAATTCTTGTATATCGGGTTTCATATTGGAACTAACTTTATCTAATTACGATAACAAAGTATCAGATTATTATGACGTTTTACGTTAAACAAAGTTGCAGAACTAGTTACGTAATGAATTACATTACACACCAGTTCGGTAAAGAATATTCCAAATACAGCTGCTTTTATTTCAGTTATATTTAATTCTCAATTATAGTATTGCAGTTTTCATAATGTGATAAAATCTTGCATTTAACACAAAAACACATTGTTTAATGAATTATTCTATTATTTTCTCGTATGTATATTCAATACGATATCGTAACATATTCAAGTGTTTGTTGGTAGAAGTCAACTCGAAATGTTATATTTCGTATCCCACTTCATCACACAATGTATAAAATCGGATTCATTAAATGAACTGTTTAACAATAACACATATAGGATTACCATTGTGATTTCTGAGAGTGAATGTTTTTGGCAGTGAATTCAGTTATTACGTCGTTTTCAACATTCCCTTCGCTTGTACGATTTTGTTTTATCCTGAAGGCTTCAACTTGATAAAACTAGGTCAGATTAATGATACTAAAACCGCCCTTATAGTACATTAAAAAGCTGTCAACTGTTTTTTACAGTTTCTCAGCACATTTTTACAAAATTTTCATCTGTACTCAATTAGATCCGTCGGAAAAAGTTGGGAAATTAGCCAACTGCTCTGCGATCATTCGTGTTGTTACACTTTCAATTAAAAATGTAATCATTAAAGCGATTATTAAAATTGCCCAATTTAAAATTTCTAATGAAAAAGAGCTTGTAATCGCTGGAACAATTACTGTTTTAATAATATCAACGTAAAAGTACTTCCAAGTTGGAGATTAAAATTAAAACTAAATTGAAACCAATTCATACATAAAAAGAACTACCGGTTGATTATATTTGAAGTGGATTATTTGCTTTATTGACACTGGTTGATTTCCAATAAAACACTTCCAGCTATCCACCTTTCGATTTATGGCATTATCATATTGACGCTTAACGTTATCGTATCTTCTAGTTTATTCGAAATTAAAATAAAATCGGCGTAAGAACGGTAAAGCTTTTTAAGCATTAATGATGCTTTTCGAGATTTAAATTTTCTAAGTATGAAAGCATAAATACAAATAAAAGCAAAACACCTGAATTCGTGACAGTAAGACAGATTGATAAAAGTCTGCACAGTTTAGAAGCATTTAAAGAACTTACAAATGCGGGTATATCTAGGGGCGAAATGAAATTTATGTTTACTTTGTTCTCCTTTTTTGCACTCGCTTAGATTTTCTTATGTCAAAAAACAAGATAATTTGTAGTTTACCATTTGTCAACGTTTGATTTTATACACCCTGGATTTCTCTAAGGTCTACAAAAATCTCAATATCCACTTTAAAATAAAATATTAAGTAATATTTCAAAAAAGTCTTGTGTATATGCAGCTTTGATATATTCGCCAGTTAAGTATTTCATGAAATATTATTTTTGATACCACATAAGTTATTTTTTAGTCATCAATCATGGAAGTCCTTAAAGCGAATACTTCCTAATGATTTTTATATGAAAAACTTCGTTTTTACTTTAATTTTAAATTTCCGCATTTTAATTTTAAAATGAATAAAAAGAATATCGAGAACAATTCTGAGACTAATTATAGTGGAGTACCTACCCATTCATGCTATGTTCAAGTGTAAGTACAAAGTATACATGGTTAGGGTGGATTAGATTTCATTGTATGCTAATATTTTGGGTAGAGCTACAGGCTGGTTAAATTTAGGGAAATAGTTATAATAACATAATAGATCAGAATAAAGCTTTTACTCCGCCCGGAATCGAACCAGGGATTGCGGCTTAGCAGTCAATATTTCAATCAGATCAATTTTTATCGAAATTATAAAGTACTTTGCAACTAAAGCACTTTGCTGTCGCCTATCGAAAGCACTATAAAGTAAAACTGAAAAAAAGTAAATCTTTTTACTTTAAAACAATTGCATTTACGAAAAGTGACACTTGAACATTGATAAATCATTAACACAAAGTGAACTTTTTATATTTAATATTTAAAATTTAATAAAAAATATATTTTCTGAAACTGTCAAAAAAGTTTAACTTTATATCATTGGATTGTTAAATCCTAATTAATATTAATATTTTTGTGAAAGCAATTTATTATTTACTTTTTTGCAACAAAACTTTTTTTTTAAATACAACGCAATACAAAAAATTATAATATAATAAAAGTTTTTGAAAAATTTTTATATATTATTTTGGGTTAATTGAAATTCAAGATTGATAATCACGAAATGACGCCATACTTAATTATCAAGTTCTTTTTAATCGTTGTTTTTCCTACAAGAATTCGCTATTTTCATTTTCGCGTTTTCTTTGTTTCTATGATTTCTTTGATTTGTTTCTATGACAGTTGAAATTCAATAGTTTTTATGAAAACATTATAAAAAGTTCACTTTTCTGAATCAATGATTATTGTCAAGTGTAACTTTTCGTGAACACAATTGCTTTTAAAGCAAAAAGGTGGCAGGCGGTAGTAAATGAATGATAATTAAATTTTCAAAGTTTTAAAAAAAAAAGCATATTTTATTCAGAGCAAATGTAGGTTATTCATGACTACTCTGAAGTTGTCAATTATTTGCTCATTAAAGTGAAACATTAGCTCCTAATAAAGCAATACATTTTTGGTTTTAATTCTAAATATGATAAATAACATTAAAATGAAAAAACAACTAGTTGTTCGAAATGGGCGGAGCTTTAGCTCGATTCTATTAACGGTACGTGTGTAACTTACGTAATACGTGCAAACGTAGAGTTGCTAAGATCGTAGATTGCACTTAGGTTTAGAATTACAATTTTGTTATTTTCTTATATATTATGTATTTGTATTGGGATGTAATGAGGACGGGACTCGAAATAAATAGTATAAAATTTCCTTAACCTGAATACTATACATCAGGGTTAGCTATGAGATTCTTCCTTTTTTTAATTCTTAGATTTCACTTTCATAAAATGAAATCACATTCTTCCAAATTATTTGCCCGGCTATTAAATTTTTATTCAATGCAAACTTTTAATAAATGGAACGGTCGATTTGCTGCCTTACTTGCAGCTGTGGAAACCAACGTTGCAATTTTCGAACTTTTAACGCAATTTTAATATAACTTTTATAATTTCTTACCATCCAATTTTTTTCTTTTAATTATTTTGTTTATAGACCAGTCAAATAAGGCAAAATAATAAGGCAAACCTCGGAATGAGAGGGAATAAGCTGTAAATTGGTATAAACCTTTGTTGTGTCATTTACTGGTAGAAAAGTCTCATATCATAATCTCGTGTCCGCGTCCCAAGATATTGAAGGTCAAAGGTCACGAAAATCGGTTTTTTGCAATTATCTTGTTTTCTAGGTGAAATACGTGATTTAAGTTAATTATATAACTTGCAGATAATAAAATTATATACAAGTTTCATACCAAGCATTTTTTTGTATCCTCAGCCTTTCTCGAGATACAGCGCGGAGAGTAGCAAGCTCGCATCCGTTAGAATTAAAATATGCCGAGAAGAATCCGTGCTGCTGAGAAGCATTTTTAATTTTTCTAGTAATACAGGCTGATAGTTCCGCCCCTTCAACATAAGTTTACATAATTATAGTTTTTTTAAATCTTCAAACGTAGGTATTAATAACAAATGTCAACAAAAGTGGTAACATTACTTTAAGAAATACATGAACAAAATCGTAAATGACCAATAACTTACTTTTCATAGAAATTAAATTTGAACAGCCAGACAAAGAAGACGACGACGAACTAGAGGAATCTTGAGTATACTATTTTGTAACTCGAGCTTCATCATTTACATTTGCCATTTATCATAAAAGAATTTTTAAAAATTTACTATTGTGACATTCTATTTAACGTTTTCACATAATATTCTTCACTTATAATAAATACATAATATATTTTTAATTAATTTATAAATAATAATTATTGTTATAATGGATATATATTATTTCTATGGAAAAAATTCCTTTCTCACAATCACAATTTCACTCCATAAATTTTCTCAATTAAAATAATATAAAAATTAATAATGAACAGATTATTAAGTTGAGTTTCGTCCGCAATTTTGGACGAAATTTCAAATTCCCTAAATTTCTCACTGGTAACCAACTTCTTTTGGTTCTTATTAACTGATGTTCTCTGTATTTTCAGTCTAATTCATCGCCTGATGATAGAATAGTTTTGTGACATGATTTGAAAAATTTTATACATTTTCGTAGCATATTTTGGTGCACAGAGTTATCATCAAATATTCAAATGGTTATTCTTGTCTTCCTTTAACTTAAAGTACTGATGTTAACAATTTGTATAAATTTAAACAATGTTCTTATTGCGATTGTTAAAATTTATAGTAAAACAGGTCATAGCAATCTTGTTATATAGCAAAGGTGAATGTAGAGTCGCACAGTTTGTACCCTTGCTGAATTATTACCCTCAATATTATTAATATTGGAACTAGGAAGGGTAAAAGCATATTTCAACAGCATGAAAACGCATAAATTTAAATCAACACGTGTATGTAACACAAAATATATTGCTGCAATATTTGTATTTCATAGTTAAAATATTATAGTGCAATATTGATTTCCAATATAGGTATGCAGTTTAATATAAAGATTATATGAACATTCTGCAATAAATCTGCTACAATTGTGTAAACAATATTAGCGGAATGTTGGTATTTCATTGCAATTATTGGTGCAATATATTGATTATATTATATAAAAAGTGAAAACAGAATAAAGGCTTAGAAATAATAAGCTAAGTTGGTAGAATTATTTTATATAATTTTCAATAGCTTTTTTTCTTAGTTTATTTTATTTTATTAGATTAATTATTAAATTAACATTCAAATTCTGTAATTATATCATTCAGTGTTTTTTCGAGAAATTTCATTTCTATAGTGAATAAAAATTCAATATTATAGCGGATTCAAAAGAATAGAAAAATGTTTTTTATATTTCTTAATATATAGAAAACATATGTTTAATTTTCTTTACCTGTAAAACGTAATTATTAAACTTTTATTATCGGCGACGGGCGGCACTAAAGTAACACTTCCATACCGGAAGGAGCCAAAGAAGCCAGCAAAATTATATATGCTTCAAATACACTAAATAATTCTGTGCAAAATACTTTTTTTCGCGAAGTGTAAAATTTTAAATTTATTAATTATTGAATTACATCAAGTCATTTTTTTAAATTATTACCACCCCGGGTCTGCTAGTAGCAATATTAATAAACCAAAATAAAATATAATCCAGTTGATGCAATATATTAAAAGAAAATATAAACATTCTGCAAAGTTACTACAATGCAGTATAAAATATGATACAATATTGATTTTCGTTATATAGGTAGATACATATAAAGAAAAACATTCTGCTTAAAAATTTATTTTAAAAATTTTAAATTATTATTTCCAGGTGTTATTTTACTTTTACTTTTATTACTATGTATATGTAACTGAAAAGCTATAAAGGGCTAACCTCTTTTATAGCAATGTTTTAAATGTCAAATCAATTTTGATTCAAAATGTTTTCGTTTGTTAAAAAATGTCTTATAATAAATGAAATGATAGAAAAATCACCATTGACAAGGAATAATAATTGTCTTTGTGATTCATTTTATAAAATTATTTGTTACTAGGACATTCAGAGGTTCAATTCAAAATTTACTTTACTGAAATTTCAAAACCCACTGATGAGATGCAAGAATTAAATTTTCATTTTTCAAAAATTAAAATTATTGGGTTTGTTATGTTTACATTCAAATATAATATTCAAAAATTACCTTGTTTAAAAAATTTAATAAGAACTTTTACTTAAAACCGATAACGAATACAAATCATCTTTAATATCCTATTTCGAAATTTAATTTTTAGACATGAGAAAATTGTATATTTAATGCATACGTGCCAACAGCGCCTGCATTAAATTTAGCAATTCAACATAAAGTGTCATTTTCATTCATCGTACAATTTAAACCTTAGTTCAAGGGACCATCGTTTATTCGTGTCACTTAAATATAATGAAATAAATTAGAATTCTGCACAGATTTAATAGTTGTTAAAAATTGCCGGAATTCGTTAATCATAATGATTTATACTGGAAGTTAGTGTACGGGGTGCATGGTTAAGACCTAGTTGACCTAGTCAAAGTAAAGCTAGAAACAAATTGGTAAATTTCTGTAATTTAAGGACTTCGACTCGTACAGCAAACCCTTAACCTAAGCATCATCATACCTCTTCTGTAAAAGTTTTAATTGGTTTTAAAATTAATTTCGAGTAGGACTCGTACATCATTAACTTTTATTTGACTTAAAAGATTTCTTAACTAAGCGTTGTATTAAGTAATTAAAGTATGGCAAAAATCAATTAATTTCCTTGAATCTAAAAAGTTATTTTACATAAAAAATTTTGAATAAACTTTGATCTGTGTTAACATTGTCATGTTATTCAAATACGAATAGCTAATTTGGAAAGCCTAAAATATGGAAATATGATAAGCTATTATTACTTATATAAAGTCATTTAAAATTTGACATAAATATGCGATCACAAACATACAAACGCAATTACGTTAGCATTAACTTGCTAAAACCACCCAGTTTTACAGGATTAAACTTGAAATTATATTTCGAATGCATTAGCGTCGAAAACATAAATGTCGAAACAGCAGCAAATTTCTAACATAAAGGAAAATAAACAGTAGCAATCTACAATAATTTATCTTCTTTCTTATTTGTGTATCGCCTATATGTTTAATGTTTATATGGCCAAATTTCGTTATTATTTATTGATTACTCCTTTTGACTTATTGAATGGCGGTTATTCCCAAGATTAACTCAAATCCACCGATCGTCAATCAATCATCAGCTGTATATACTTTATGACAACCTTTACACCCGATAATATAGGGAAATAAGACGGTGAATCAGTTTTTTAAGGATTCATGCTTTCTGTGGTAGTGGATAAGAATCAATATGGTATAAATCGAAAGAGATTTCTCTTCCGCCGGATATATGGATTGTTGCCCATTACAGTTGATAATCATTATAGTAATAAAAGTTTTTTTAAATCGTGTGCAATGTTTAGATTGGGAATATTAATAATGGCTTAACAACATTTTAAACTTGCAGTTATGCAGATAAGGGAAATAGGTAATAAAATATTTTTATGTTATCAATGTAAAATACTTTAAATCGCTTAGCATGCAGCGCATTTAATTGAGCTTACACGAAAGCTTTTACAACAATGTTTACCACGCAAACTATTTAGTATATAAATGTCTATAACTATAATTAGACCAAAGCTTACACAGTTATGGCAAATACGCAAATTATTTGTAGCCGACCAATAAAAAAGCTTTTAAGCAAAACTATTGAGAAAAGCACCTATAGTGTTCGTTATAGTCTTCGATAATTTTCTCATTTTTGAATGCATATTTTCTTTCTTACATCCTGGATAAAATATGACGAAATAATAAAAGCACGCTGACAAATTTTTATTGTATTTAAAAATTCTATAACCTGTAGGTTGCAAAATTAAACTTTGTGGTGAAAATGAATTACGCTTTTACATAAAACTAGCTCACAATATATTAGGTTTTACATAAAGAAATGACAAATGAATTTAAATTTTTATTCGTTCTGTATAATATTTCTTCAACAGGAAAATGAAAACGAAGTCGTGAATAATTGAATTTAAAAAAATATTCTTTCGCCAACGTTTTTGTGAAAAACGTAAGATAAGTTTGTATCAGGTAAACTGAGTCTAATTTAACTTTAAATGTGCGCTTCTGCGAGGTAGAAGCTGTGTTGGTAAATATTAAAATTACATCACATTTTTTCAATTTTCCTTTGAAGATATATCCTCTAAAGAGAAACCATTAAGGTATGAAGATAAATTATGTATAGGGGATATGTGCAGTCATATCTCAGGAAAAAGTTCACGTTTCGTCGGCGATAATAATATAAAAAATTTACACCAACTTTTTTTAACTTTCAATAAAATTGGTAGATTCGTTTTTCCTTTTATATTAACTCAGTTTAAAAACCGCTATAATGGACAATGGAGATTATTAAAATAAATTGGAATTAATGTGCACGTGTTAAAGCTGACACGTGCCTAAACATTATTGCTTTTATTAACATTATTTTGCATTACATAAAATAATATTAAACTTCTCATAAAGAGCTTAAATATCATAGCAGTTCGGAGTATGAAAATGCAAATTTTATTCACCCTGAAAATCTCTTAATACAAAATGTAATGACTTTTATTTATGTTTAGAATTATTTGTCATGCAATCTTATTTAAAAGTTGTTATTGTTCATAGTAATTAATAAAATCATGCCACATTCGAACAAAGCAACTTTGGAGTTTCCATTGCCTTTTAGTGCCTCTTTCCATACTTTTGATACGATCGTTTCCCGATTACTCAAACTGTTAGTATCATATATAACCGACCGTAATAAATGAAATAATGCCCATGTTTCCCAAATAAACCACAGGCAACCCCGAGATTTAATTAGATTATAATATTTAGTTAATGAAAACAATTGTCTACCTAAATTTTGAGTTGATTTAGTGTAACTGCACACATTCTTTGTTCTAGAAGCTGGTGTCTAGCAATGCAACCCAAAGGAATTGGAGAGGTATTCTCATAGCCCTACTTGTTATAGTGATGGTGCTGGCTTTAATTGTTACATCGGTTGTTCTCTTAACTCCACCTGATGAAGGACCTCGAGTGCGAGGTGTACGATTTCGACTGCAGGATATACTCAGTCACGATTTTCAACCGCTTCGTTTTAATGGTACTTGGATTTCAGGTAGGAACCACTTTTAGAATTTAATTTAATTTTCACGACTGCAATGCACGCAAAAAGCAATATTTCGTACAAAACTTTTATATTTTTTTATAAAAAGGTAAATTTGAAAGCTAATCAGCTTTCACAAGTTTTTTTCCACTTGAAGTTTAAGGAAAAGAAATTGGGTGTAACTGAGTTTTTGAATTACGTCGCTCCAGCTTCGCTACAAAGTTACTGGCCCAGCTTGCACATTTTGCTCAGCTCTTGAACATAAAAGTTACGGTTAAGAGGGTAGTGGGTCATGTTGCCACATTTATCAGGATGCTGTAAAATTTACCTATGTGCTAGTTGAAACCTTAACACGTTCGGTGATTTGCAAATTTTTTTAAATGGCATTTTAAAAATACATATCAAACTTTTAGCTTTTTTTTGCACTGTTTATTCATTATCGTTATATTTTCTTATAAATAAACTGAAGAATATTATTTAATTATCTAAGCGATTAAATGTATCTAATACGAGGTACAGTTAATACAATAATAATTAAAATATAAAATCTAAATTAAAAATTGTATTCATGAAAATAATAGAGTTAAAACAGGGTAGTATAGGATTTCGTAGGAAGAACAAAGCAACGCTGGCTTGCGTGAATTCACCGTGTTTTATACCAGACCTAACTTCTGAAGATTTGCACTCGAGAGAAAGCAAAATGTAGATTATATCGAAAGCGATTCGATGTTTATTTGTGTTCCAAATAACACTTAATAATTAGGGCAATTCGATTTCCGTAGAACTTCTTAATTTGATCACTCGATATCAACACGAATTATAAAATATGTGCATAATATATAATATTATAGTAGTCAATAATACAAATTTCGCATCAAAGTACTAAAATTTCCCATAGCACAATTCAGCAAAACATATTTTCCAAAATCCAAAATTATAAAGGATAATTTATAGTAACTTAATAAATTATACGAAACTCGCAAGTTACTGTAAATGAGTGATGTGGATGATAGTAATGAACCGCCTATGAAAAGAACCACACCTAAATTTATAAACTTTTGCTCCTGAAATGAAAATTGTAAATAAATTAAACTTTCCCCGACCTGTACATGTTTTAAATTACAACATTTCTAAAGACTAGAAGTTGTAAAGATAACATAACTTATTAAATTTTCAAGAAAGTTTTGTAAAAATTATCTTATTCTGATGCAATAATTAATGTTAAATAATAAATTATTGTAACTTCAACAAGATAGTTTATTAACGATTTATTCAATCATTAATCATTAAACATTAAATCATTTAATCACTTAATCATTTAACCATTTAATCATTTATTTCTCCAACCTTTTAATTTTTTAACCATCTAATCATTTCATCATTCAATCATATAATCACTTAGTCATTTGATCATTTGACCATTTGACCATTTAACCATTTAATCATTTAACTATTTAATCATTTAACCATTTAATCGCTTAAACATTTAATCTCTCAATCAATTAACTACTCAATCATTTAACCATTTAACTACTCAAACAATTCATCTACTAAACCATTTATTTATTCAACCACTGAATTATTTAATCATTTAACCATTAAATAATTTAACCATTTAATCGTTTAAACATTTAATCACTCAGTCATTTTACCACTCAATCAATTCAAACACTAAACCATTTAATCATTCAACCACTTAATCATTTAATCAGTTCACCATCTGATCATTATATCATTTAATCACTTAGTTATTTGATCATTTGACCATTTAACCATTTAACCAATTAATCATTTAATCATTTAAGCGTTTAATCGTTTAAACATTTAATCACTCAATCATTTAACCATTTAACTACTCCATCAATTCATCCACTAAACCATTTATTCATTCTACCACTGAATCATTTAATCATTTAACCATTTAATCATTTAACTATTTAACCATTTCATCATTTAACCATTTAATCGTTTAAACATTTAGTCCCTCAATCAATTAACTACTCAATCATTTAACCATTTAACTACTCAAACAATTCATCCACTAAACCATTTATTTATTCAACCACTGAATCATTTAATCATTTAACCATTAAATAATTTAACCATTTAATCGTTTAAACATTTAATCACTCAATCATTTTACCACTCAATCAATTCAAACACTAAACCATTTAATCATTCAACCACTTAATCATTTAATCAGTTCACCATCTGATCATTATATCATTTAATCACTTAGTTATTTGATCATTTGACCATTTAACCATTTAACCAATTAATCATTTAATCATTTAAGCGTTTAATCGTTTAAACATTTAATCACTCAATCATTTAACCATTTAACTACTCCATCAATTCATCCACTAAACCATTTATTCATTCTACCACTGAATCATTTAATCATTTAACCATTTAATCAAATAATCATTTAATCATTTAATCATTTAACCATTTAATCACTTAAACATTTAATCATTTAATCATCTAATCATTTAATCATTTAATCATCTAATCATTTAATCATTTAATCATTTAATCACATAATCATTTAATCATTTAATCATTTAATCATTTAATCATTTAATCATTTAATCATTTAATCATTTAATCATTTAATCATTTAATCATTTAATCATTTCATCAATTAATCATTTAATTATTTAATCATTTAATCATTTAATCATTTAATCATTTAATCATTTAAACATTTAATCATTTAATCATTTAATCATTTAATCATTTAATCATTTAATCATTTAATCATTTAATCATTTAACCATTTAATCATTTAACCGTTTAATCATTTAATCATTTTACCATTTAATCGTTCAATCATTTAATCTTTTGCATAACAACTACAGAACAACGTTCCAAATATTGCACACCCGAAAACTGTATATACAAAAAAACTGATAAAAAAACATATTATATACACACATAACCATCTGTGTATCAAGCTCCTGACAAGATTCATAGAGAGGTTAAGATCAAATTAGGTATAAACAGCCTCATCATTTCGTTGAATGGCTCATCTAAACCATAAAATGTTCGATGCCAATAACAGTAAAAAAAAAGTCAGCATTTCTAAAAACCCGAGCGCGCACATGTAGTACGATATAGGAAGCTGTTCTAAGATTTGAGAGCAGCAGAACCTCTCATTCAATAAATTGCAAATAAATAACACTTGGATTCTCTTCCGTCTCAACTTGAGAGGTGCAATATTTAGCATAGTACATCTATGTGAATAATCTGCATTACCCAGTGCTATCATGAGATTATAATTTCTTCTGAGTAAATCGTTTTTGTATTCGTTCGATTCTTTCAATATGGATCTCGTAATAAGGACACCAAACTTGTGAAGCATATTCCAGAATAGAACGTATATAAGCCATATAAAAACTCTTTAAAATTGGAATCTAGTAGCAAAATTGACAACGTAAATGTGATTCCAAATTTAATGAGCTTACATTTTATACAAAATAAGCCAAATAACAAGTGGGATTGTCTCATAACTAAAACGTCTCTAAATAAACTTTTGCATCATCTTCTCCCACATAAGCTCTGGTTTTATTTACTTACCTGAATAACCTCATTGAACCGACTCCTGCAGTCTCAAGCTCTACGACTGATTAAAGCTAGCCGAGGTAAACTAAGGTTGCGTAACAGGAATCTGATTTTACTTATTAAAATACAGAAATATATTTATTATATTACACGATAGTATATTCTAACTAACACCTCACAGTCATCAAATTCTCTACAGATTCTCAGTATAAATCATATTCGCTTTGGTGACCATAAGTTCAATATGGCGACCAAAATCTAGAGACGGTACGAATTTGACTCCAAGATCGAGATAATCATGTTACCTTAAAACCGTCGATGAAATAATCGGCATAGCAGGGAATAGCTTTTCAATGATAAGTCATCACTTTACATTTACTTCAATTTAAAAACAATTTATTCGGTAGATCGCCTCTATAAACCATTTGAACTAATCCAAACTTAGAAGGGGCATTAATTCTGCCGAAGATCTTTATACTATCGTTGGCAAACAAGAGGAAGGAGCAGTGCTCTATAACACGTGTTATGTCATTCAAAAACATTAAAAAAATAAATGGACCAAAGTGATTGCGCTGCGGTACTCCGGAGAACACATCTATTAATCCTGATTGTACTCCATTGATTTTAACATACTGGGTTCTGCCTGTAAGATAAGAAAACAGCCAGTTAACAAATGCAACCGAAAAGCCTGCACCCTTTAGCTTAGAAAGCAGTAGATCGTATTGAACCAAATCAGCAGCCTTTTGAAAGTCCGTATTCAATACCGTTTATAGCAAAATTTACAAAACACAACAAATTAGTTGTGGTGGATTTTCCAGATACAAATCCATGCTGTGCGTCTGAGATAATAGATGATATATTAAATCGCAGCCCCTTCACAACAATGCTTTCAATAGCCTTTGGTATCATTGATAAAATTGTAATTCCGCCATAATTCGAAACTTCATTTCTTTTACCATGTTTCGATATAGGTGTAATACTGGAAATCTTCCACTCTGAAGGAAACACTCCAGATTGCAATGAAGGATTGGACATAATGTAATAGGCGCAACTAGTTGTGTACCAAATCTTTTTACAAACTCTGCAGAAAGACCATCGGGCCACACCTTCGCTTTAAGACTCTGAATTGCCTCAGTTACGTCTGCATCATCATTATCGAATAGATTAACTGTGTAACCATTGTTTATATTATTATCCTCGGAGGATTCATCAGAGTCATGTTTAACATAAACAGAAGAAAAAAAAAAATAGCGAGAAAACTCTACCACTGGATCTGATGAGACCGAGTCATTATATTTCATTACAGAGGATGCCTCCCGTTTTCCTCTTTTCTTCAACAAATGACCAAAGTGATTTTGGGTTAGCTTTCAAATCACTCTGAATATCCAATAAATGCATCTGATATGCCAGAAATTGAAGAATCTTAAAATTGCTCCTTAGTAGGAGTAATACTCATAACTCTGAGATGATCTAGTTCGAATGTACAATTTACATGCTTTTCGTTTACGCCTATGGAGAAGGATAAGTTCCGAATCAAACCACCCAGGATAGCCGCCTTCCCTCTTGCTGCTCCCCATTTTAATTTTACTAATTCATACGCAGATGGCACAATGATTCCTATCTCTACTCTCCAGTCTCCACCTTAATAAGTGGTTTACAAACTGAAAAAACATTAGAATCATCAATAAACACAAGCTCCAATAATTTATCAAATGAATTTGAAATAAAAATAACTTGCAATAAATTGCAACAAAAAATACCGTCAATAAGAGCCGATTCGACATTTCATGTTACATTAATACTAGGAATAAACTCTTCACCATTGTTCAGAAAAGCTTCATTGAAGTCAACTTCTACCCATTGCAGGGTAGGTAAATGAAAATCACCCACCACCAACCAATGCTCACTTTCTCTATCAAGAGTAAATCTCATCTGACCAATAACACGCACCACCTCATAAACCTCCACTAGTGGAGGTTTACTCGAAGTCAAGCTTGACTCCCGGGAGGGATATAGACGGTTATTACCACCAATTGCTAGAATTTTTCTTGAATCCGCACACAAATCAATTCCAACTCTTCAGCCTTTTACCGCGATAAGAACCCCGCCACCGCTATGCTTATGTGAGTTTTTAGTGTTTCTATCCAAGCGATAAACACTGTAATCCGTGTGAAATAATTCACTGTTAAGAACTGTCTGATCTAATTTAGTCTCAACAATACACAATGCAATGAAACCGTAACTATAAAACAGAATAGTGCTGAGGAAATGTCGGCTGTAAAGGACTACATTCCACTTCAGCAAGCTTTAGCCTCATCATCGACACCAGATCTCCGGCCTCAGTTTCAGGAGACAATCTAGAAGCTCTTTGAGGTCTCTTTGGAATTGCCTTAACTCCCGACTGCGAATTATTTCAAATCAAGGATAAATCATCTCGTCTTTCCTGCAAATCTACCAACACGGAATCATCCAATCTGTTGGACCCCATATGGTCACCACTACCGGAGCTACCGGAGATCCCCGCCATAGATGAATTTACTTTACCTACAGGTTTTCCTGCAACAACCCCAACATCAGACCTACACTTATCACTCCTCTTCAAATTTTGAAGAACTTATCCCGATCAGCCGCCGCATCCTGATCTTCGAATACGATCGATACCCCCTGCTTGATTTCTCTTACAAATTGACTAAATTCTTTTGCCTAATCAGCTTTTCCTCCAGTATAAATAGGTAGCTCATGATTTTTTTCAATTGCCCATTCTAACATTTCACCGAAAACTTCTTGCAATCGTTGCATAAATGAATCAAATTGTCGTTGTCAACAAATTTTGCATAAACTGATTTGCCGACGCTACACTTTACATGGTGTTTTCTTCTACACAGGCCATCACACACAACAGCATCCTCCCCGACAGATTCACTGCAGCCCTAGCACACTTCCATTTTAATATTATATGTTCACCCAGTCAATAATTTATACCACACCCGCAATCCAATTATCAACACTATACAATATTTCACTTCGGAAAGCTTATCAAGATCGTTACATAAATTTTTGCCAATCAACTGCTGTTTATGTTAAACAAATTCAACTGAAAACAAATACTACCAGGATTTCAGATTACCAACATAGCCTCGGTAGGCTTGTTATATCATAAAAATAATATAACACTCCCTGAAATTGAAGAGTGATTTCCCACATTACTATTAATAATACATTGAATTAGTTATTAACATGTGAAAATATATAATAATGCAAGATCTAATTGATTACATGTTACAATAAAATGCAAAAAATATATAAAATTGAATTATAACTTACGAAATTATTATGAAATACCATGAATTGATAGTTTATGACACTGTTGGTCGAGCAAGCGTGTTTCGATCTTATTGGAATTTTAGTATTTTATTGTATCATGTAATCAAATACAATGTTTACTCATACAAACATAAATACCTAAAATAAATGTCAAGACTAAATGGAGAAATTATAAAAACTTTATTCGTTTCTATAAAGTGTTAAATAAATATCAAAATAGAAAACCTACCTATAACGATGCATTTTTTATAAATTTAATAAAGTATGTTATATGTAGGTAATCTTCATACTTAAGAGAGTCAATGATCAAAAACTGAATGTTCAGATGAGAACCACTGCAGAACCAGAACTCATAATGTATACAGTTTCAGGGATCGTATTCATAATTAATATCAAATGAAATATTACCAGACATATTCTTTTAGGATTAGTGCGGTCTTCAGGCCTCACAACCCAGGCAATCGAGTGTAAATGTATTCGCGAAAAACACTGAAATCAGCGATATAGTTTTTAACTATTTTATGATATAGACCTAAATTTAAAATCAAGTGCTTGGCTCATTCGACTGAAATCCAATGTTTGAACTGCATTAACAAAAAAGTTTTATATGTTTTAAACAGGCTCATATAATGCTTCTTACTAGTAAACTCAAATAAAGACGATTCGAAGGACGTTTTTTTAATGATAGCCATTTTAATTTGTAAAATTCCGCATAAAATACAGATTTATTGTAAGCACTCACTTAACAACTTCGATAAATTTGAATAATCCTGAAAACCTCCTGTGTTACTTATTTAATAATTTATCAATAATAAATATTATATTTTAGTTAATCCAACAGCTTACTAAAATCGAAAACACTTTTACGTGAAATTTTGTCTAATAAATATCCTCAACACTAAAATAACCCACTTATTGATGATCCTTTTACAATCATAAACCATAAGTAAGTGGGAAAATAACCGGAAAATAAAACGACATTAGGTCTTTAGAAATCCCTCTAGCTGATATTATCATGAAAAATTATCCAATCTTGGTCACTTTCAATGTAAGATTCATATTCGATTATAAACCTTTACTAGAGTTTGTGATGAATAATCACCACCACCCAGGAGCAACAAAGGAGATTTGGGAAAAAGATCTTTTTAAATTATTTTCTGTTTGGCAATCTTGCAGTATTCGCATCGGTTCGCATTTCTGAAGTGCAATAATTTTCTGTCTGGGAAGCTTTTAAATGTTTTTTCTAATGATATAATTTTGTTTCAAATGCTATCTGCATAAAATGGAATTGAAAAGAAGTGATATATTGATTTAGAAGACTGCACCATTTATACCCTTTGAAAGAATTATTCAGATTTGAACTTTAGATAAATAGGCTAACAGAAAACGACATCTGAAAGTTTTATATTGAAAATTACTTTGGAAAACTTTTATAGACTTTCCGATTGGTACGCTATAACACGTTACATAATAATCATCATTATCGTGCACGCTAATAAATATTATCGTGATTTGTATTATTTATTTGCTAACTGACAAAAATTGTTTTATTTCAGATGAAGAACTGTTGTTCAAAGACGAATGGGGTGGTATCAGTTTATTATGCGCTTCGAATCAATCCGTCAAAACCTTGATGTCGAATCAAACATACGTAAGCATAAAAAATAATTTTCTTAATTTTCATGTATTAGTACCCTCATCACATTACCGGATATCGAACTATCTCCTGAATTATTATTTAGCAGCAGGCCATCGAGAGTAAAGTGACCACATTTGATCATAAATTTGCAAAACCGTTCAAATAGAAAATTAGATATTTAACGTGCTAAATCAATATTAATTAATCACAAAATTGTCCATCATTAATTATTCAGAAGTAGGTAATAGCCTGCTGCATGTACCAAATTTACAATAATCGGCAAGAACATCGATCGAATACAGAATTGCAAATTAGATTATGCTCGTTAAAAATTTTCTACAAGTAATTTAACGTTAAGTTACTATCAAATATTTTTTATTATTTGGACAACAAACCCATAAATTGATTTAGCGATCCTTTAAATTAACATATCCGCATTCAGACCGCAAAACCGCATCGAGTTTCCTCCGCAGTGTGCAATTTACGTTATTGTACAATAATTATTTCTAAATTACGTAAATTGTACAACACCATTTATCGTAAGCTAATTAGAGAACTTTTTAAACTTAAAAAGCGGATGAAATTTGTATAACATAACAAAATCCGGTTTAAAAGCAGCTTTAATTTTGTAATAAGTACACAATTTCAATATCTATTTCGAAATTTATTTTTTCTTTTGTGAAAACTTCAAAACTCACTTGCTTTTTACATAATATTTATAAAATATTTTATAAATGGACCTTTGTAGAAATTTTTTATTATGCGATAAACCTGATAATCTATTGAACTGAAATTCCTTTATGAAAATATGTGTTTTTACAATAACAAAGTTAAACACCTTAGGCTACTTAAGGAAACATTATAGCAGCTTTGAGAAGCTTGTAAGGAAAAGCTTGTAGAAAAATATAGGTACCCAAGATTAAGAGGTTTACAAGGTATTTAAATTATGTAAAAATTTTATATTTTCATTTTTTTTCATAATTTTAAAAAATTTACATTGGAGCTACATTAAACCGAGGGTTGATCTTTCTTGTCTTTTATCTTTTGTCTAGTATTAGTTTTTGATCCGACCGCCCCTGCAAATCTAAAAAAGTAATGTTGCGCAGTTTTATATGAATTTAAAAATATTAAGCAAAGCAAATTATGTTGCTTTACAGCAATAAAGCCATGAAGATGCCAAGCTTTCGATCCACTTTAAAAGTAACAAAAACTAATATAATATATTTTGGTTATCTTTTGATTGGTCCACAGACATCATAAGTTACTACTGTTATACAGTTTTGGCTATCTCATAATTTTTGCTATAAAAGTTTGAACAAAATAAAACCATTATTACACAATTTACTACGCTATCTTTTTAATAATAGAATTTAACACACACACCAATACATATTTATATACTGGAATTCCAGGAATGTTGTCAAAACACTATTGTCATTGTAGTGTTGAAAAACTAGTGTTTAAAAGTATATGTTTATTTACACCTTTTTGCACTTGTATTGCAGTATACTATTACTACGATTTATGTTGATTACTACAAAGCTGATAATACATGCTTTTTTTATTGCTAAGTTCGTTATGTATACCATTTTCTACAATATCCTCTTGATTAATAACTACAATTAAATCGGCGTCGATAAATTCTTATCAATCTATGGGCTATCCCAATGCAAGTTCTTTCTTTCTTGGCATTATTTAATGCTTCTTGAACAATCTATAATAAAAATTACTTAAAAGTTCATAAACTTTTAGTTTCTAATCACTTTTTCACTCACTCCATCAAGTGCTGAAGTAGCTCCATCCAAACCGATAACTTTTGGATTTCGAATTAAAGCTCGAGAAATTGATTTTCGTTGTTTTTGACCTCCCGATAGCTGTCCAATTTTGTGTCGTAACCCTAAAAATAAAGCAATAAATTTATTTAGTACTTTAATTTATCTATGCCAATTTTTAACACGTACCAAAAGGAATCGAGACTATAAATATGTATGAGTATGTGCTAATTGGGCAGCTTTAATTATTTCATCTTGTGATGATACAACTTTGTTATTTCCATAAGCTGTGCTTTCTCCAGTGATGGTGCCAAATAAATTTGATTTTTGTATTAAAATTCCAAAGCGCGATCTAAGAGTAGACAAATTTACTTTGGTCATCTCTTGATCACCAAATTCAATTTTTCCAGATGTCGAATCATAAAATCGTTCCAATAATTGAATAATAGCTGATTTTCCACATCCGTTTGGACCCACTAAAGCTACAGTTTTTCCTTTGAAAACATCTAAGCTAAAATCGGTCAATATGTTCGCATCAGTTGGCCGCGTCGGATACGAAAAGCACACTTTATCGTAAATTACATTTCTTTCCACCTAAAATTAGCTCGAAATTCAACAATTTAATTAAAGAAAAGTATTTACCAATTTTTGATTATTATTTTTAATTTTGAATGTTGTGTATCTGATTGTCCGAATACAACCCTTGTATAATGTTTGGTAAAAATTCCAACAAATACGTTGCGGCTAACACAGGCTATTACAATTTTTGAAATACTATAATTAAGTTAATTGTATAAAACATTTTCAAAGTGCCGGTTATATTCCATTAAAAATACTCAAAACGTCGACTTCGTTATTTCTAAGTAAAGCAGACCCAAAATAAAAAATAATTAAATATGCAACGGGGTAGCAGCTTCTAGATATGCTAAAAGCTATTCCCCTGAGATGGATATTTTTCAAAGTAACTCTTTTATATGAATTCATCACATTTCCATATTGCTGAAGAATAAAATTTTCGATAGATAATGATGCTACAGTACGAATGTTACTTAGCTTCTACCGCCAGCTAAAGAAAAATTTTGATTAATTTGTGGATATCATGTAAAATTATTATTTATTACTATTATAGTAGATTTTTACTACACTTTTACATAGTATATTTGGTTTTCTTTCGCTAGCAAGTTTTTCTCTGAAAATAATGCAATAACCAAAAATGGCGTGTAAGTTATAGAAATGAGAAAAAGCTTCCACGAATAATAAAATCCAACGATTACACAAATAGCAATAACTGTAGTCGATTCTCAGTTGAAGTGTCTAAAACGTCGGAAGCATAATTTGTTTTCATAGTAAATGTTTATTATGTTACCCCTTGTACGCCAGAAGCATCGTTCGATAATCGGGCACCTAAAGATCTAACACTATTTTCGGGTCTGTCAAACCATTCCAGATCTTGGCTTAAAACGTTTTTAAACATGGAACTTCTTAATTTCGTCGTAAATGTTTTGTCCGCTGCGCCAGTCAAAAATAGGGAATTGAAGTTAAACTACTATATAGAAAATTGAAAGAGCTTAGAATATGAGAACTGATATCGAAACCCACATCCTTGAAAAACTTTAGCAGTAAAACAAAAAGTTTTACACGTTATCAGCAGTTAGAAGAAAATATGAAAAACGAATCGTGTTAGAAACGCAATTTTCTTTCGGGGTGCGGCATACCTCGAAAAATAACACAATTGCAATAACAACACCAAGAACTACGTAACAAATGGTGTAGAAACGTGCTTGCTTCAGAATATATTCGTTATCTCTCTCAGATAAGATCTAAAACATGATAATAAAAGTAAATTTTATATTACGGGTAATATTTTTTAAGACTATAGTTTTCACAACTTACCTCCATTGAGCATGCAAATAGATAACTATAAACAAAACAATTGGTACCATTCGAAGTTGAACAAATGAGACCAACAAATATTATCCACTTTTCTGACGTACATATTTTCATATGTTCCCATACAGCTTTATAGGTAGGATGCTCATCATCAGTAGGTTCCATCTAAAATTTTATAACTAAATATACTTTGGAAGTATTTAATGATAAGGCCCGTATCGTATTAAATGTGGAGCAGCATAGGACAATTTAACGAGCGCTTAATGATAAAGAAAATTTTTCTAATGTTATGAAATATGAGCATTTATTATTCCCTTAGTGACTACAATTTATAAATTTTCCTATTCTTGGGGCGAGGTCTTGTGAAAAAAGTATCAGATTTTTTTATTTATAGTAAAAATTATAAATTGAAATGCAAAATATTTACTTTCGGACCACTCTTGTTTATTATTTTAATATAAATAATACTTTTTTTAGTACTTCTTATGGTCAGCTAATGTTACCATTTTTTTATGATGATTAATTAATGTATTACAGACTTTAGTCAATATTGTAAGGTTTTCATTGGTTGTTGAACTTTAATGGGCGTTTTAACCAAAATAGTTTTAAAACACTCTTTAAATATTTTTATGAATTCATGGGGTGAGCAGGTACATCTGAATTTTCCCTATGATCTCATTTAAAATACTCACATTATTAAAATTTTTACCAATTTGGATTGGATTCTTGATACCAGGATTTGGATTGATTTTGTATTAATAATAATAATAATAATAATAATAAAGTCATTTATTCCTGTAGGAATTTTGACAGTCTCTTTCGAGACTTTACATATTCGTTTTTGAGGTGGATTAGTCCTCATAACTTTATATTTCAATCATAATCTATTATCCGTTCTTGCTTTCATTACAACTTCTCGCCAGTACTGTCTATTCTTGGTTTCTCTCTCTAATTAAAAATTTCCATTTTCCTCAATTCCTCCATAACCTTGTCCTGCCATCTTAGATTCGGCCTCCCTCTAGCACGGTCCTCCATCGGCCTCCACTCGGTGATTTTCCTCATCATCGTACCATCTTCTCTTCTCTTCTCCACACCATGTCCCAGCCATCCTAGCCAACCAGATTTGATCACCTTGTTCATTGCTTTCTGAATCTCACTGTTCATCATTGGTCTTTTTTCCTGTTCGTTCTCTACTTTTGAGCCTAATATCTTTCTCATCACCTTTCTCTCAAACACCTTCAAGTCATCCTCTTCCTTTCGCCTGAAACTCATCGTTTTTTTCGCGTAGGTCAGTACCGGTCTTATAAGTGTCTTATATATTTTTATCTTAGTTGTTCTCGACAAATTTCCGTCTGTTAGTAGGTTTCTGTTCGCATAGTATGCTCTGTTACCCTGTTGGATCCTTCTTTTAACCTCTTCCTGTCTTCCGGCTCTGTTTTATTCCCAAATAGACAAAATCCTGAACCTCCTCGTATGTTTCATTTACCACCCTCAGTCCGGGACCTCTTTTCCATTTCTCTCCTTTGGTGACGCATGTACTTTGCTTTTGATTGATTTATTTTCAATCCCATTGGTTCCGCTGCATCTCTTATCTTCTGGATTGTTCCTATAATATCAGTACATCGTCTACGTACGCTACAACTTGCACCTCTCTGTTTATTATTGTTCCGCGTATTCTTGTCTCTCTGATTATCCACTCTAAGACTAAGTTAAACATCGTGAGAGATAACACATCTCCCTGTCACACTCCCACATTTATTTAAAAGTTTACGGAATCTCCGTTTGAAGTTCTGACACAGGCCTCTGTTTCTTGTAGTGTCGTGTACGTCAAATTTATCAATTTGTTTGGTATTCTCATTTCCTGCATCGCTCTTATTAATCCAGCTCTATTCACTTTGTCAAATGCCTGTTTGAAGTCAACGAAGGCCATATGTGCATATCAATGTCATACTCATGGCTTTTCTCCAGTATCTGTCTCAACATAAATATACCGTCAACTGTCGATCTGCTTTCCTGGAAGCCACACTGGTATTCTCTTATTATATCTCTTGTATTTTCTTGTAGTCTCTTATTTATCAGTGTGGCTAACACCTTGTAGGTAACATTCAGTAGGGTTATTCCACACTTATCTGCGTCTCCTTAATTTTTCAGAGTTATTAAAACACCTTCTCTCCATTGTTTTGGCATTTTTTCCTCTGTCCATATCTGTTTTATTAAATCATATATCGACTTCTGTAATGTTTTACCTCCGTACTTTATCAGTTCTGCAACAATACCGTCCTTTCCGGGTGCTTTTCCATTTTTTAGCTTATTTATAATTTCAAATGTTTCCGCATAAGTGGGTGCTTCCGTGGTTTGATCTTCAATTGGTCTAGGGGGAGGTTCATTTGTTGCTAGTTGATCATTCAATAATGCTTGAAAGTGTTCTACCCATATTTGTTTTATTTTTTCGGTGTCGTCTTCTATATTTCCTTGTTTATCTCTCATTTCCCTTATTTTTACTTTGTATTTCGGGTTCTGTTTCTTTATTTTCTCATAAAAAACCTTACTATTATTCCTTCTATTGCTTTCAGCCATTTCATTCTTTCCTCTCTCTTACATCGAACCATTCTTTTCCTTTTTCAGCTTTCTTATATCCCAATGTCTAAAATCTTTTAAAAATAAAATTTTTTTTTGTTAATTTTAATTCCCAAAAATGGGTGAATTTCACGACAACTAGCGGATAAAATTAGGCTTTTTGATGCGAAAATGGTGGGCCACTGACTAATTTTTACGTCTTTTGTGTTTTGATTTAAATTTATAATGAAAATATAATTTTTGATAATAAATAGGTAGTTTAAAAATTGATTTGGATCGAAACTATAATAATAATTAGAAAATAGAAAGGTTATTGAAAAGTAATTTGATGAGAGATTTAAAGATTATTAATTGGATTCGACAGAGGTGAAAGAATTATAGAATACTAAATGCATAAAAATTTAATTGAAACAGAACGACAAATTTATGTGTGATAGATACCTCGGCAGATGGGTATAGTTATCTTTTGTTTAACTTTCCTTTTTATAAAATAATTTTTAAAATGAAATTTAAGTTAGTCCCCGGGTAATTAATTTAAAGAGTCTATATCTTTTCCGAAAAGTCCGACTGAAAAATTTTTATAGATTGGAAAAATATGTATATTTTAATATTATTATATATTTGAAATATATTATATAGGTAGATATTTATTTTATATATCTACATTTTTTTTCAAAATACATTAAATTTTGTATTTCAAATACTATATACAAATTGCATTTTAAATACGTATTTCAAATATACGTAGTCCACGTTCCTGCACGTACTCGACATTAGCGATTATTGCATCTAACTGTTACGATATTATTATTATTATTATCTATATAAAGCTGCTTGGTCAAACTCACTGACTGACTGATTCATCACAAACACGTGCGAAAATGATTGGGGCCTTCCCGACCACTTGGAAAGCTGAAATTTTAGCGGAAGACGTGGTACGTGGTGCATATAACCAGAAAAATCGAAAAACCCCGAAAAGTTACCCCCCGCCCCCGATGTAGGGGTTTAAAGGGTTTTTAGGAATCCGCTCCCATCTCCGTCAATTTAAGACTTTTTTCGATTTTTTTTCGATATTCGGAATCCTCTCGGCGAGGGCTATCTTTTTGTCGCTGGATTTTTTGAAAATAAACGACCTTTGACCTATATTTTTTGACCCAAACTTTTAGAAACTTTTTTTGTCTGCCGCTCCCTTAATACGCCCCTGATCTCGATTTTGAAAAAACCGGCGGCGAGGAAACGATGAATCCGGCGGAAAAGGTGTCTTGCGTTTTTCTCCTAAAATGGATGGTTTGGCCGCGATGGCCGTTTAAGAATTTCGGATTTTTGCAATTTAATTTAATGGCGGACGGCGATTGTGGTTCGGGGCGCGTCGCGTCAATCTTCGACATAGTAACAGGCGTTTGTCCGTTATTATTTTAATAATTCCGGTTAAATAATCTTTTTTTTCTAAATATAAAGCTGTATTAAAATATTTTAAACATAAAACTGTATTTTAAATATAAAACCGAATTAACCAATAAAACCTTTCGAAATTAAAAACTTTCTTAAACTTGCCAAAAATATAAGAATCGCACGTAATGAATTGCCGTACGAAGAATTCAATTTTAATTTAAAAAACAAATAAATTTGACTATGATATTCGAATTAATGTAAGTTATATTATTTTATTACGAACAATATTATTAAATTAATAAATCCGCATATATTTTGTATCCGTCAAATTAAATGCGTCGGCTTAAATTTAATTTCCAAATAATTACTGATATAGCGGTAATTGAGAATAAAATTTTAAGAAAAGCTTCATGGTCCAGTGGAACGGGAGCGGACTACGGAAAAGCATCGAAAAGCCATTGCAGGTTCGCTTCTTCGGCGCTGCATTTTTTTTTTTTTTGAAAATCATTAGATGATTCGAATCTTTTATTGCATATTCGTTTATTTAACTTTCTTTAATTTGAATTTATTATAATGATAATTTACTAAATTAATAAAAGGGTTTCTTTATTAATAAAAGTGGTGTTCCTTTATTGTTTATTAAATTTGACCAAGAGGGTGAAGCAATTTTATACAAAAATTTCGATTGGAAATGCTTAAAATTACCGGGCGCACACGATTCCGCCGTTAAATTTCGACAATTAAAAAAAATATATATTTTCCAAAATTTTTTGAAATTTGGTAGGTAGTTACAAGCAAATTTGTTTTCCTTTTCCTTCGATTCCAAATTGCCACGTTACCTTTGAACTTGGAGAAAAAATGAACTATACCAAAATGGTGGAAAATGGCCCTACTCTTCTATTGCAATCTAAAACTTTAAAATCGGCCTATAAATAAGGCCGCTACGACCGATATAAGAATTTTCAAAATTTTGACTTAAGTACGGCCGTAGCGCGTAAGCTATGGAGAAATTTGAAAAAGTTTTGCGTGCATCCGGTGGCGATTTGCGATGTGCTCCTTTTTGTTAACCGCACATTTTGTCGAAAAACGCCAAATAAAGGAGTACATCCGCAATATCCGAGGTCTCGAAAATTTTTATTTCAAATCGTAGCTCTTTTTGAAGGTTACCAAAAATATTTTTTTTTAGTGTTGAAAATTGAGTTTTCCAAAAAATATTTATAAGTATTTCTGAATATTTTCACTATATCAATGTAATAAAAATTTAAAATAACTGAATTTTCAAAATTTGGAAAACAACGTGACGCTTTGGAGTACGCGTTACGCCTTAAAAGGGCTTTACGAATATAAACTTCGGCATAGGCGTACGGCCGATCGTCGTCAAGGATTATAAGGTCAAAAGTTCAAATTTTAGTCCTTTTCTTACGGTTGGGCGACGAAAGACGATAGCGTTTGTGTGAATTACATGTAAAATCCATTCTTAGAGGTGAAATTTTTGTAATCAGGAACCGTAATTTTATAGCAAAAAATTGATTGGTAATGCTTAAAAATATCGGGCGCACACGATTCCGACATTAAATTTCAATTATATTAAAAAAAAATATTTTCCGAAAAATTTTGAAATTTCCAAGGCAGTGGTTCAGGAAATATTTGAACACTTCCTTCGATTCCACATTGTTACGTTACCTTTAAACTTTCAGAAAAAATGAACTATACCGAAATTGTGGAAAATCGCCCTACGCTTCTATTGCAATCTAAAAAAATTTAAAATCGGCCCATAAATAAGGCCGCTACGAACGATAAAAGAATTTTCAAAATTTTGACTTAAATACGGCCGTAGCGCGATAAATTTTAATATATTAGGAATTGTTTTGCGGACATCCTATGGCAATTTGCGAAGTGCATCTTTTTGTGTATCACACATTTTGTCGAAAAACGCCAAATAAAGGAGCTATCCCACGTTAAACGGGAACAAGAAAAATCGCGATTGAAATTTGAGTTCTTTTGGTGCTATTCGAAAAATGTCGTTTTTAGGGTTTAAGGAAATGTTTTTCGGAAAAATTTATATAAACTTTTCTCGATATTTTTAAGTACTCTATTCATTTAAACATAAAAATTTTTGAATAATTTAAATTTCAAAAATATTATTTTGTTCGATGCTTTAAAACGCAGATTTAAGAAAATTGACGCTGGCCATAGTTAATACCAGACCGTAGGTTCAAAGTGCTTTTTAAAAAATCTAACTTTTTTGCCACGGATTGCTGTCGATAACGATGGAATAATCCATGTTCCAAACTTGCTCTTACGGTATACTTTTGCTACAGAAGTACACCCTAAATCCCCCGACGAGTGGCCCACACCGCCGGCCCTGCCAAGTCGAAACTTTGGACGCTAATCGGCACCCGTTTCTAAACATTCTTTCCGACAAGTTGCCAGGCCAACTGCGACATCATTCATCCCAGTCGCCACGTCGATGGGTCGAAAAAAGCACCGTCAAGTTGAATATGTGCAGCTGGGTTTGTGAGGCCGCCCGGGTAGGCGGTGCGAGTTGCGTTTGCATCAATGCGCCGCAAAAGAGAAAAAAAGTAAAAACTCGAATTCGGCCATCGTCGACGGAAAGATTTAGCACGTCGCGTTCGGTATCAGCGGTTCGGTGAGGCACAAGGCCGATCGCCCATATCGATCCCTAATTATTAGTGGGCCGGCGAGATCGATAAGAACGGATCGATAACGACGTTCTCCCTGTGAGGCCGGAGGCCGAACGACCGCATCCGACGAATGGCAACGATGCCCACCCTGTGAGGCCGAAGGCCGAACGACTATATCCGACAAATCTATTAGGTTAGGCGGCCGCTCGGCCGCCGTAACCTACTAGTTATATATATAAAGCTGCTTGTACTCACTGACTCACTGATTCATCACAAACACGTGCGAAAATGATTAGGGCCTTCCCGACCACTTGGAAAACTGAAATTTTCGCGGAAGACGTGATCTGTGGTGCATATAGCCAGAAAAATCGAAAAAGTTGAAAAAGTCGTCCGCCGCCCCCGATGATCCGGTTTAAAGGGTTTTCGGGAATCCGCTCGCATCTCCGTTATCTTAAGACTTTTTTCGATTTTTTTTTGATATTTGGAATCCTCTCGGCGAGGGCCATCTTTTTGTCGCTGGATTTTTTGAAAATAAACGACCTTTGACCTATATTTTTAGACCCAAACTTTTGGAAACTTTTTTTGCCTGCGGCTCCCTTAATACGCCTCTGATCTCGATTTTGAAAAAACCGGCGGCGAGGAAAAGATGAATCCAGCCGAAAAGGTCTCTTGCGTTTTTCACCTAAAATGGATGGTTTGGCCGCGATGGCCGTATAAGAATTTCGGATTTTTGCAATTTAATTTAATGGCGGTCGGCGATTGACGTTCGGATTTCGCCGCGCCCGGCCGCCTACGCTACAAATAGCACGGATAAATAATATTAAAACTGCATTAAAATATTTTAAATATATAAAACTGTATTTTAAATAATACACACCTTGCATAATTACTTTCAGTGATGTATTTTAAATAAAAAACTGTATTAACTAATGAAGCTTTTCGAAATAAAAAACTATCTTTAACTTGCCTAAAATATAAGAATCGCACGTAATAATTTGACGTTCGAAGAATTCAATTTTAATAAATCCGACAATAATTTTCGAATTAATGCAAGTTATATTATTTTATTACGTACAATTAAATCAATAAATTTGGAAAAATAACAATTCCGTAAAGTTAAATTCGTCGTGCGACGTAAATTTTATTTCAATCGTATAATTGATATAGCAGTCTTTGAGAATAAACTTTCAAGAAACCCTCGGTAGGTCTGTGGAAAGAGGAGAGGACTACGGGACGGCTATTGGCAGGTTCGACTCCTCGGCGCTGCATTTTTTTTTTTTAAACATTAGATGATTCGAAACTTTTATTGCATATATTAATTTATTTAACACTGTTTACTTAGAATTTATAAAAATGATAATCGATTAAATTAATAAAACGGTTCATTTTATTAATAATTGATGGCCTTCCTTTAATTATTATTAAATTTCACCGAGAGGGTGAAGCAATTTTATACAAAAATTTCGATTGGAAATGCTTAAAATTACCGGTCGCACACGATTCCGCCGTTAAATTTCGACAATTAAAAAAAATATATATTTTCCATTCCAAATTGCCACGTTACCTTTGAACTTTCAGAAAAAATGAACTATACCGAAATTGTGGAAAATCGCCCTACGCTTCTATTGCAATCTAAAAAATTTAAAATCGGCCTATAAATAAGGCCGCTACGAACGATATAAGAATTTTCAAAATTTTGACTTAAATACGGCCGTAGCGCGTAAGCTATTGAGAAATTTGAAAAAGTTTTGCGGACATCCTATGGCAATTTGCGATGTGCATCTTTTTGTGTATTACACATTTTGTCGAAAAACGCCAAATAAAGGAACAAATCCACAAAATCCGAGGTCTCGAAAATTTTCGTTTCAAATCGCAGCTCTTTTTGAAAGATACCTAAAATATTTTTTTTAGCGTTAAAAAGCGATTTTTCGAAAAACATTTATTAAGCTTTTCTCAATATTTTCACTAAATCAAAGGAATAAAAATTTAAAAAAATTGAATTTTCAAAATTTGGAAAACAACGTGACGCTTTGGAGTGCGTTTTACGCCTTAAAAGGGCTTTTCCAATATAAACTTCGCCATAGGCGTACTGCCGATCGTCGACAAGGATTATAACGTCAAAATTTTTTAATTATACTCCTTTTCCTCCGGTCGCGTGACGACAAACTCCAGCTTTTGTGTAAATTGTATGTAAAATCCATTCTTTGGGGTGAAAATTCTCTAATAAGGAATCGTAATTTTATAACAAAAACTTCATTGGTAATGCTTAACAATATCGTGCGCACACGATTCCGCCATAAAATTTCAATAATAATAAAAATAAATATTTTCAGAAAAATTTTGAAATTTCCAAGGCATTGGTTCAGGAAATATTTGAACTCTTCCTTCGATTCCAAATTGTTACGTTACCTTTGAACTTGGAGAAAAAATGAACTATACCAAAATTGTGGAAAATCGCCTTGCGCTGCGTTACCGTTGCAAGAAATTTAAAATCGCTCCATAAATAAGGCCGCTACGAGTGATATAAGAATTTTCAAAATTTTGACTTAAAAACGGCCGTAGCGCGAAAGCTATTGAGAAATTTGAAAAAGTTTTGCGGGCATCCGGTGGCGTTTTGCGATGTGCTTCTTTTTGTTAATCGCACATTTTGTCGAAAACCGCCAAATAAAGGAGCAAATCCACAAAACCCGAGGTCTCCAAAATTTTCGTTTCAAATCTTAGCTCTTTTTGAAGGATATCAAAAATATTTTATTTTAACGTTAAAAAATGATTTTTCGAAAAAACATTATAAAGCTTTTCTCAATATTTTCACTAAATCAATGGAATAAAAATTTAAAAAAAGTGAATTTTTAAAATTTGGAAAAAAACTTTACGCTTTGGAGTGCGCGCTACACCTTAAAAGGGCTTTACGAATATAAACTTCCCCATAGGCCTACTGCCGATCGTCGACAAGGATTATAACGTCAAAATTTTAAATTTTAGTCCTTTTCCACCGGTCGGGTGACGAGAAACGACAGCTTTTGCGTATATTATATGTAAAATCCATTCTTTGGCGTGAAATTTTTCTAATAACGAACCGTAATTTTATAGCAAAAACTTGATTGGTAATGCTTAAAAATATCGGGCGCACACGATTACGCCATTAAATTTCAATAATTAAAACAAAAAATATTTTTCGCAAAATTTTGAAAAATTCAAGGCAGTGGTTCAGGAAATATTTGAACTCTTCCTTCGATGCCACATTGTTACGTTACCTTTGAACTTTCAGAAAAAATGAGCTATACCGAAATTGTGTAAAATCGCCCTACGCTTCTATTGCAATCTAAAAATTTAAAATTGGCCCATAAATAAGGCCGCTACGAACGATATAAGAATTTTCAAAATTTTGACTTAAATACGGCCGTAGCGCGTAAGCTATTGAGAAATTTGAAAATGTTTTACGGGTATCCGGTGACGTTTTGCGATGTGCTTCTTTTTGTGTATGACACATTTTGTCGAAAAACGCCAAATGAAGGAGCAAATCCACAATATCCGAGGTCTCGAAAATATTCGTTCCAAATCCTGACTCTTTTCGAAGTATCGCTAAAATATTTTTTTATACCCTTAAAAATCGATTTTTCGAAAAAATTAATTAGCCGTTTTTTCATATTTTCACTAAAGAAACAGAATAAAAGATTAAAATAATTGAAATTTCCAAATTTTTAAAAATAGTTAAGTAACCGTTGAGCCGATTTAATTTATCTTCACCCATTTAAAATAATTAAACTTGAAAAATTATAATTGCGTCAAATCAAATACAAAGACATAATTTTTTATTACTGATCGTGTTGATATAGTTTATATTTCCTGTTATATTTCAGTTATTAGTCTTATTAAGTGTTATGTAAATATTTTTAAAAATATATACGAGTTGTTGATTGATTGATTAAAAGAGAAATTTAGATTTATAGTTGATTTACAACAAGGGGTTATAAGGGTAAAACACGGAAATAAAAATTTGTCGATGTTAAATAAGAAAAATATCCGATTCCAAGGCCGCGCGGTTTACCGAGGAACGTAAAATTTCTTGGGGCGCTGCTCTTCCCCGGTCGCCGATGGCGTTGAAAATTTACCACTCCCGCTCGATCGACAAAGTGCATGTAAAATTTAGATTTTTAAATGCCGTTTTTTCGAAATCTAATGGATAATTCGACGTAAATTCTTATTTTAAATGATCAGACAATTATTGTCCGTACACGCAAAGTAATTTTACTTCCGGATTCGAAAATCTCTACATTTTTAAATGAAAATTAAATGGATTCTTTGAAATCAAAATTAATGCAGCCCAAATTAATTAAATGCAATTTCTTTGCTTTAAAAATATGTCATTGATCAATAAGGTATTATAATTTTTAACTCGGAACTATAATTTTTACTTCCTTTGCATTTTAAAATGTAGATTCCCAATGTAACCTAAAAGTTATTACAATCAATCGACAACCCGTAAATATACTAAAAAAAATTGTAGTTACATTTTGGAGAAAAACATAATTCGTATTTTAAATAACGTATCGATGCCAATCGCTTCTACAATTTAATAGATAATTACGATTTATTACATATTATGAGCTTAATTTATATTCGATTAACGTGTATCGGGAAAACGAGTACAAAAAAAACGATCAAAATTTACACCACTTGCTTATTGTAATTTTTCTAAACGGTAATTTACACGAAATCTACCGAAAATAACGAAACTTAAAATCGAAATTTCAAAAACATTTCAAGTTGTTCTCATAGGCCACGCCCTTTACAATGCGATAATCTTATTGGCTAACGCAACTTGAGTAAAACATGAATAAAAATTTATTTTACAACAAAAGTTTAATATCGATTATTTCGGAAATTAAAGGAAAAATTTATATTTATAGTCGATTAACAACAAGGGCTTATAAGGGTAAAACACGGAAATAAAAATTTGTCGATGTTCAATAAGAAAAATCCGATTCCAAGGCCGCGCGGTTTACCGAGGAACGTAAAATTTCTTGGGGCGCTGATCGGGGAGGTCGCCGATGGCTTTGAAAATTTACCACTCCCGCTCGATCGACAAAGTGCATGTAAAATTTAGATTTTTAAATGCCGTTTTTTCGAAATCTAATGGATAATTCGACGTAAATTCTTATTTTAAATGATCAGACAATTATTGTCCGTACACGCAAAGTAATTTTACTTCCGGATTCGAAAATCTCTAATACATTTTTAAATGAAAATTAAATGGATTCTTTGAAATCAAAAATAATGCAGCTCAAATTAATTAAATGCGATTTCTTTGCTTTAAAAATATGTCATTGATCAATAAGGTATTATAATTTTTAACTCGGAACTATAATTTTTACTTCCTTTGCATTTAAAAATGTAGATTCCCAATGTAACCTAACAGTAGTTATTACAATCAGTCGACAACCCGTAAATATTATACTATAAAAAATTGTAGTTACATTTAGGAGAAAAACATAATTCGTATTTTAAATAACGTATCGATGCCAATCGCTTCTACAATTTAATAGATAATTACGATTTATATTACATATTATGAGCTTAATTTATATTCGTTGAACGTGTATCGGGAAAACGAGTACAAAAAAACGATCAAAATTTACACCACTTGCTTATTGTAATTTTTCTAAACGATACTTTACACAAAATCTTTCGAAAATAACGAAACTTAAAATCGGAATTTCAAAAACATTTCAAGAAATTCTCATAGGCCACGCCCTTTACAATGCGATAATCTTATTGGCTAACGCGAATGGAGTAAAACATCACTAAAAATTTATTTTACAACAAAAGTTTAAAATCGATTATTTCGGAAATTAAAGGAAAAATTTAGATTTATAGTCGATTTACAACAAGGGCTTATAAGGGTAAAACACGGAAATAAAAATTAATTTAATATCGTACTTAATAAAATAATATAACTTGCACTAATTCGAAAATCGTTGTCTGATTTATTAAAATTTAATTAAAATTGAATACATCGAACGTCAAATTATTACGTGCGATTCTTATATTTTAGGCAAGTTAAAGATAGTTTTTTATTTCGAAAAGCTTCATTAGTTAATACAGTTTTATGTTTAAAATATTTTAATACAGCTTTACATTTAGAAAAATAATAGAAAATCGTGTTACCATGCCGAAGATTGACGCGACGCGCTCCGAACCACAATCGCCGTCCGCCATTAAATTAAATTGCAAAAATCCGAAATTCTTAAACGGCCATCGCGGCCAAACCATTCATTTTAGGTGAAAAACGCAAGAGACCTTTTCCGCTGGATTCATCTTTTCCTCGCCGCCGGTTTTTTCAAAATCGAGATCAGAGGCGTATTAAGGAAGCCGCAGGCAAAAAAAGTTTTCGAAAGTTTGGGTCAAAAAATATAGGTCAAAGGTCGTTTATTTTCAAAAAATCCAGCGACAAAAAGATGGCCCTCGCCGAGAGGATTCCGAATATCCAAAAAAAATCGAAAAAAGTCTTAAGATAACGGAGATGCGAGCGGATTCCTAAAATCCCTTCAAACCGGATCATCGGGGGCGGCGGGCGACTTTTTCAACTTTTGCGATTTTTCTGGCTATATGCACGCCCGACCACGTCTCCTGCGAAAATTTCAGCTTAATTGCACTATTAATTTAAAAGTAGAATATTTCAATAATTATATCAGTTAAAAATCTATAAATAGGGCATGTTTCCCTCCTAAAATTTTAGTATTGCGGTGAACGTCGCGTCGAGTGGTTACTAAGTGTTCGTGTGCGGTAATAAATTGTGCTTTGTGAATTTTTCAATTCCTTAGTTATCATCGTCAATTAATAGTGGCGATTTTATAAAGTGTTTGTGCTGGCAATTACAAAGTGAAGGATTTTTATAAATTTCGTAAGTACTGCGTAGCAGGTTTTTATATTTGTTCGAGAATTCCAACAATTTTGTCGTGCACATTTTTACTTTTTCAATTTAACATTTGCATAGTGTTTTACGTAGTATTAAATTTTTAGCAGGTGCATCTTTTATTAAAGAATTCCTGGAATTTTTTCGAACACAACTTTTACTTTAATTTAACACTTGCATAGCGTTTTTAGCATTAAATTTTTATTTCAATTATCGCTTAGGGCTAATTTTAATTTGATTATTTTATTATTACTGTGAATTGTGTTTATAACTTGGTTAATAATGTGTGACTTTCTCGATATTGCCGGCGTTTCGACGGAGCACCGTATTGTTAAGATGAAAGGGGACGGATCGTGTTTATTTTATTCACTTTCTTATTGTATTTTTGGAAACGACCGGCAATCAAACGCAGTCCGTTCTGCATGCGTCAATTATGTTTATGAGCACTGGGAAACTTTTCAACCCTGGTCAAACGACGCCAATGGCATGGCATACGAATGCAGGGACCACTACCAAGAAGAACTGATTTTGCCAACATCTTATGGGTCCTCCTGCGAAATTAAAGCTGCCTCAGATTTATATCCCTTTAGGTTTGAAGTGTTTCATAATAGGGAATTAGTTGGGGTATTTGGATCGCAAGACCACGAAGTTAAGCGATTACGTTTCAGTGGGGATTTGTGTGAAGGTCATTATGACGTTTACGAGGTTGTAGTTAGAAACGAGGCATTAGTTAGGGACGTGGTAATAGTTAGGGACGAGGCGTTAGTGTTAGGATCTTTTGGGGAAACGGCAACTCCTACCGATGTCACGGTTGCCATTAAGAAACGTGGCCGGCCACAAAAAGTTAAGCGCGGGCGCCCAACATTGTCAACAATAGGTAGTCCTGAATTAAATCGCGGTCTTTTGAAAGCTAAGCGCGGGCGCCTAACTCCATCTGCCACTAGAAAAGAACAGCTTCGCATTGCGGCTGTTAAATACCAGGAATCGCATCCTGAAGTACATAGGGAAGCCGCCTCACGTTACAGTCAAATCCACCCCGAGATTAATAGGGAATCAGTAGCTAGATACACCGCAACGAACCCGGATGTTCATAGGGAAGCCGTTAAGCGTTATAGTCAAACCCACCCCGAAGTCAATAGAAATTCCGTGGCACGTTACAGTCAAGCGCATAGCGATATTTTACCATTAATTCGTAGAATCCGGAAGGTTGGACCCGTTAACCTCCGGAAATTTACGTGCGTAGGTGACAAATTCGGTGACGATTTGATAAGCGTCCAACCATTGAAATTAAAAACACAATCTCTGCTCTCCAAAGATGTATATACGTGTACATTTTGTTCGGCGCCTTTGTTCGACGAGGAAAGAACTCGAACAAAATGGTGTTGCAGCTTGGGACAAACTCACGTAGACGTTTTACCTTCAGTAAGCGCACAGTTTTACTCGAACCTATCGTTTTTAAAGAATTCCAGATCGTATAATAATCTATTTGCGTTTTCGGCAATAGGAACTACCGGTCAATTTCAAACCTTCGATAGAGGGGTCTCATTCGTCAAAGTTCAGGGCAGAATTTATCATAGAATTTTCGATTTATCATATTGTCAAAGTTCGAACAATACGGCTCTATACATTAACGACGAAACCGAACGCTATAAACTGGGGAACGATTTAAAATTAAATAAGGCCATTATCAAATCAATTTTAGAATTCATAAAGTGCCACAATCCGCTCATCAAATATTTACGATTACTCTCCGAACATCCTTCTCCCGATGCGCATTTAATTTTTGAAAACACGTCGCGCCGAACCCACGGTCCGGTTTTGGGCGACGCCCCCATTGCTTCAGAAATTTCCGCTTTAATCAGCACAAGTTGCGACAGCGCACCAAGACAAGTCGCAATTTGGAAAATCGGAGAGAGTAAACCACATACTGTTTCATATTTGCATCCATCTTACGAAGCTCTTCAGTACCCACTAATTTTTCCCCACGGATCCAGCGGATGGCACGTTAATTTAATGAACAAGTCAGGTAACAAAAAGATTTCCCAAGTTAAATATTATCGTCACAAATTTCTTTCCGACAGTAGATTTATCCTACTTAGGCGCTTATCGCAAGAATATCTGGTAGATATGTGGTGCAGGACGGAGGAAGAACGCTTGCAATTTATTAGGCATAATCAGAAATCGGTAACGAGAATAGCCCGGCGTAGTGAAATTGACGAGACCATTGCGGGTGAGGGAGGTATAGTGGCCGGCACGGTTTACCTACCTTCTTCATTCACGCACGGCCCCCGTTACATGCAAGTCAAGTATCACGACGCTATGGCTATTGTCACGCGTTTGGGCAGACCAAGCTTTTTTTTGACCGTCACCTGCAATCCCCGATGGACCGAAATCACCTCCAGTTTATTGCGGGGCCAATCGTCAATAGATAGACCCGACCTTTGCGACCGCGTCTTCCAAATTAAAATGCAGAAACTCACTACGCTAATCAATTCAGGTTTGTTGTTTGGTAAATTGGTTTCGATGTTGTACGTCATCGAGTTCCAAAAGAGAGGACTGCCGCATGCGCATCTGGCCTTCAGAGTGGAAGGAGGAGGACCCGTCAATAGCACCGACATCGACGCCTTCGTCAGATGCACGATCCCGTCCGCCGAAGAAGCCGGCGGTCGACTGAGGGAACTGGTCTTGCAGCACATGGTTCACGGCCCCTGCGGATTGGATAGACCGACGTCGCCCTGCATGGACGCCGACACGAAGAAGTGCAGCAAGCGTTTCCCGAAACAGTTCGAAGTCGTCACCCACACGGACGACAAGGGCTACGTCCACTACAAGCGCCCTTCCGCCGATTCCATCACGCTTCCGTCCGGCCGAGTGGTGACCAACCAATGGATCGTACCCTACAACGCGGCGGTTCTTCTCTTAATGGAGTCGCATTGTAATTTAGAAGTCGCAACCGGAGTCAAAATTATTAAATATTTGTACAAGTACATTTATAAAGGTCCCGATCATGCGAAAGCGGGCATTTTTAACTCCCCTGAACTGAACGACGAAATCGAGAATTACGTTAATTTTAGGTATGTCAGTGCGTCTGAGGCAGCGTGGAGAGTATTCGAATTCGATTTGTGCTGTCGTCAGCCAAACGTAGTTGCTTTGCCAGTACATCTTCCCAACGAAGATTCAGTAATTTTCAGACCCGGCCAGGAGCGAGAAGCTCAGGCCACCGCGTACTCGAAACTCGCGGTCTACCTCAACCGACCTGACATACCGGAATTGCAAAATTTAACATATTTGGAATTTTTTGAAAGTTACAACGTCGATAGTAAGAGTCGTGAGCACGCGATCGTACCCGTCATCGTTCATCCGTCCGGTAAGCACTATATTACTAGGAGAGTCCGCGGAGCTTGTGTTGCGCGTATTCATTTCATATCGCCGACTTTGGGCGAATTGTTTTTTTTGAGAATGTTGCTCTTGAGATTTGCGTGCAAAGGCTACGAAGATCTCCGTACGGTAGACGGTGTTGTGCAATCTACGTTTCAAAAAGCCGCCTCCGCGCGTGGTTTATTGGAAGATCAAGACGAGTTTAAGCAGGCCTTGATCGAGGCGTCCGTTTTCAAGACCGGAAGAGGCCTTCGACAATTTTTCTTTGCGCTGCTGATATCCGGAGCCCCCGTTTCGATGTTGTGGGAAGAGATGCGAGACGCGCTGTGCGAAGATTTTTTGGAGAGGTTACCCACCAACAAGGAGCAGGCCTACGTGCTGGGCCTGTGCGAATTGGATCGACTTTTACGTGCGCACGGCCGAACTTTGCTCGATTTTGGTCTTCCCGACGTACCCGACCAAACCACGGAACTCGGTAGGGAGGCGTTCCGATTTTCGGCATCGGAGTGCGACGCTTTTGTGCAGGAGTGGGAGCCCAAACTCAATGCCGAGCAGCGGTTCGTTTATAACCGTGTCGTGTCTCAGGCATGCGGCGCAGTCGGGCCTAATCGATCGCTTTTTATCGACGGTCCGGCCGGTACGGGTAAGACGATCCTGCTCAACGCGATCACCGCCAAGGTGAGATCGTTGGGCCGCATCGTATTATGCACGGCTTCGACCGGCATCGCGGCTCTCAATCATCAGGGGGGAATTACGGCCCACTCTATGTTTCGGCTGCCTCTGAAACCATCCGATGCGTCCGTCCCGTGGGGCGTATCGGGCGGGAGTCAGAGGGCCGAACTCATCAGACGTGCGGACCTAATTATTTTGGACGAGGCTCCCATGATGCATAAAACCGTCGTGGAAATTTTACAGCGCGGTTTTAAAGATTTGCACGACACCGATCTACTTTTTGGCGGCAAACTGGTTGTGTTTGCGGGCGACTTTCGCCAAATTCCCCCCATCGTTCAAGGTGGGTCGGTTCAGGACGTCGTTGCAGCGTCTCTCAAGAATAGCATTTTTTGGCCAATGGTTGCGAAGGTATCTCTCACGATTTGTCAACGCGCCAAGGACGACCCGGCGTATTTCCAATCGACGCTCGCCATCGGCGAAGGTCGAGTGCAATCGCGCCGGGTGGACGACACCGCCGTAATTCCCCTCGAAGGAGTTTTGTTTGTCGAGACGCTCGAAGATTTGATTTCATTTGTTTACGCACCGGAAGTGCTTGCCGATCCGGAACAATGTTGCCAGCGGGCAATATTGTCCGGCACTAACGACAATATTCGTCAGATTAACGACGAAATATTAGAGCGACTCGACGGCGAAACGACTCATTCGTACAGCGCCGATTCATGCGTCTTATCCCATCAAAATCAAGATGCTCATCGTTTTATGGACTCGGTGATCCTAAATAGCATAGTTCAATCGGGCGTTCCCGATCACGATTTAAAGTTGAAAGTTGGCGCAGTAGTAATTTTGATTCGCAACTTAAGTTTTTTGGACGGTTTGGTTAACGGCACCAAACTCATAATAGTCAAAGTCACCCGATTTTTTATCGAAGCTCGAGTTCCTCAGGCGACCGAGACCGTACTCATTCCTCGAATAATATTTCAATTTACGATAGGCCATAACGGAGTGGAGATGATGCGCAGGCAATTTCCTTTAAAACTCGCATACGGACTTACGATCAACAAGTCGCAGGGCCAAACCCTTTCTCGCGTCGGTGTCGACTTAAGAAACGACGTGTTTAGTCACGGTCAGCTCTACGTGGCTCTAGGGAGAGTGCGTCACACCGATGCGATAAAGGTTTTGGTTCCTCGGGAGAGAATCATCGATGGCGTCGCACATACCTCCAATATTGTCTATCGTCAATTATTGTTATAAATAAGATTCGAGGAGCGAGCATTCACGTCGACTTTCAATTTTAAATCTTTGCCAATTGTTTTAATTTGTACGCGGGTATTTTATTTCTACGATACCTTTGAACTTGAATCGGCATTGTACGAGCGGCAGGAAACACCCAATTTTGATGTAAATATGTAAACCGATTGTGATGTACATAGTAAAACCCGATTTGTGATGTAAATAGAAAAACCCGATTTTGACAAACCCGATTGTGACTTGATATCGTTGATCATTGATTTAGAAAAAAAATGCACACCTTTCGTAATTCAATAACTTTGTAAATATTTTCATTAGTAAATGTCATAAATTAGTTGGTGCATTTTTTGCTCGAATTCGTGATCAACGATATCGTGGATTAGGTCTATTTGGAGATACCACGTTAAAAAAAGCGCGCCGCCGGCTCTACCTCAAAGGTGGTGAGGAAATGAGCAATGTTATTTTTTAGTTTCGTCTTCGAATTTCAATTAGCGTTAATCGGATTCGTGTTACAGCTTTAAAAGAATAAAACCACCACCGCGCAAAATTGGCGAATGCGGAAAATGTCAACTTTTAAGGTAACATATTTTATTTTCGTTTCGTGTTGGAAACTTTAATTTTTTCCGACAATTTTAATCGAATTCGTTTCACAGGTTTATAAAAGAATAAAACTACCACGACAAAATTCGTTTGTGCAGGTCGGCGTCGAAAACTGCATAAAGCGGATGCGTAAAATTTCAACTTTTAAGGTAACATATTTTATTTTCATTTCGTGTTTGAAACATTTATTTTTTCGTATTTATTTAATTTTTTAAAACAATTTTAATCGGATTCGTTATACGGTTTTAAAAAAGTTAAAAAAACACGGCAAAATTCGTCCGTGTCGATCGGCATCGAAAACAAAAATTGCGGTCGAGTTAAATTTTAAAGTTTACGCTAATCATATTTGATCGGTGAGCGCACTGTAAAATTCACATCGTGTGGCCAAGGCGTCCGGCCGGGCCTCTCGCGTTGATCAACGAGACCCGCTTGAATGTGAGTGCTGGGAGTGAATATAAGAATTAGTGGGATATTTTTTGAAATTTAGATTTAAAAGTTTTAATTAATTTTACTTATATTGTAATTAACAAGTTAATAGGTGTCGACAAAAATTTATTAAAAATAATTTTTTATTTTTCAAACACCTGTAAATTTCGTAATTATATTATAATAATAGGCGGGAAAAAAATTTGAATTTGTTATTATTAATTAAAACTCCAAAACCGAAAAGACGACTTATAATATATTTTAAAGTTTTATGGGGAATTCCGAACGATTTTCGACTGTTTACTTTAGTCGGGTTCCTTTCAACTTTTACTTCGAGTCTTTCTTTAATTTTTTATATTAATTTTAATCGCTTTCGTTATACGGTTTTAAAAGAATTAAAATAACACGTCAAAATTCGTTTGTACAGGTCGGCGTTGAAAACTGCAAAATGCGGATACGTAAAATTTCAACGTTTAAGTTAATATTTCATTTTCGTTTCGCTTTTGAAAAATTAATTTTTTCGTATTTCTTTAATTTTTTCGAACAATTGTAATCGGATTCGTTATACGGTTTTAAAAAAGATAAAATAGCACGGCAAAATTCGTTTGTGTCGATCGGCATCGAAAACAAAAATAGCCGGACGAATTAAATTTTAAAGTTTACGGTAAACATTTTTGCTCGGGGAGCGCACTTTAAAATTCACATCGTGTGGCCAAGGCGCCCGGCCTCTCGCGTTGATCAACGACCCCGCTTGAATGTGGGTGCTGGGAATGAATTTAAGAATTAGTTGTAAATTTTTTGAAATTTCAATTTAAAAGTTTTTATTAATATTTACTTAAATTGTAATTACCAAGTTAATAGATGTCGCCAAAAATTAATAAAAATAATTTTTTATTTTCAAAACACCTGTAAACTTCGTAATTATATTATAATAATAGGCGGAAAGAAAAATTTGAATTTGTTATTTTTAATTAAAACTCCAAAACCGAAAATACGACTTATAATATTTTAAAGTTCTATGGGGAAATCCTACTGATTTCTTACTTTAGTCGGGTTCCTTTCAACTTTTCCTTCGAGTCATTTTTTAATTAGTTCCTATTAGAATAATTTTTTCGATTAATTCTAATCGAATTTGTTCTACGGTTTTAAACGAATTAAAATAGCACTACAAAATTCGTTCGTGCAGATCGGCGTCGAAAACTGCAAAAATCGGATGCGTAAAATTTCAAAGTTTAAGATAATATTTTATTTACGTTTCATGTGTGTAACTTTAATTTTTCATATTAATTTTAATCGCTTTCGTTATACGGTTTTAAAAGAATTAAAATAGCACGTCAAAATTCGTTTGTACAGGTCAGCGTCGAAAACTGCAAAATGCGGATACGTAAAATTTCAACGTTTAAGTTAATATTTCATTTTCGTTTCGCTTTTGAAACACTAATTTTTTCGTATTTCTTTAATTTTTTCGAACAATTTTAATCGGTTTCGTTATACAGTTTGCAAAGAATTAAAATAGAAAGTAAAAATTCATTCGAAAACCGAAATAGGCGGACCAGTTAAATTTTAATGTTTTCGGAAATCATTTTTACTCGGGGAGTGCAATGTAAAATTCACATCGTGGAGCCAAGACGCCCGGCTCTAGGCACCCGCGTTGACCAACGACCCGATTGCAAGTGGGTGCTGGGTGTAAATTTAAGAATTAATTGAAAATTTTTTGAAATTTCGATTTAAATGTTTTAATGAATATTTACTTAAATTGTAATTACCAAGTTAATAGATGTCGACAAATGTTTATTAAAAATAATTTTTTATTTTTCAAACACCTGTTAATTTCATAATTATAATAAAATATGAACGTCAAGAATAGGTTGAATTTCTAATATTAATGAAAACTCCAAAACCGGAAATACGACTTTTAATAATATTTTAAAGTTTTATGAGGAAATCCTACTGATTTTTTATTTTAGTCGGTTTCCTTTCAACTTTTCCTTCAAGCCTTTCTTAAATTTTTTATATTAATTGTAATCGCCTTCGTTATACGGTTTTAAACGAATTAAAATAGCTGATAGGATTAATTCGTAACATGTGAAATTATATAATTATATTATTACGTAAGTTAAAAATCAATTTTTTTCAATTTTATTCAATTTTTGCAGTTTAATTAACATGTACATCATTAAGATATTTCATTATATGAATTAAAATAGCACTGCAAAATTCGTTTGTGCAGATCGGCGTCGAAAACTGCAAAAATTGGATGCGTACAATTTCAAAGTTTAAGGTAATATTTTATTTTCGTTTCGTGTGTGAAACTTTAATTATTTCGAACAATTTTAATCGGTTTTGTTATACGGTTTGCAAAGAATAAAAAAAGCAAGTAAAAATTCATTCGAAAACAGAAAAAAACGGACCAGTTAAATTTTAATGTTTTCGGTAATCATTTTTACTCCGGGAGTGCACTGAAAAATTCACATCGTGGAGCCAAGGCGCCCGGCTCTAGGCACCCGCGTTGACCGACGACCCGCTTGCAAGTGGGTGCTGGGTGTAAATTTAATAATTAGTTGCAAATTTTTTGAACTTTTGATTTAAAAGTTTTAATTAATATTTACTTAAATTGTAATTACCAAATTAATAGGTGTCAACAAAAATTTATTAAAAATAATTTTTTATTTTCAAAACACCTGTTAACTTCGTTATTATAATAAAATGTGGACGGGAAGAATAAGTTGAATTTCTTATATTAATCAAAACTTAAAAACCGGAAATACGTTTTATGGGGAATTCCGACCGATTTTCGACTTTTCACTTTAATGGGGTTCCTTTCGACACTTCCTTCGAGGTTTTCTAAACCAAATCAACGATCGTCGCCTACTTTTACGGTTATCCTTGCCTCCGAGAATACACCCTAAATCCCCCGACGTGTGGCCCACACGGCCGGCACTGCCAAGTCGAAACTTTCGACGCCAATCGGCAGCCGTTTCTAAACATTCTTTCCGAAAAGTTGCGAAATCAACTGCGAAATCATTTATCCCAGTCGCCACGTCGATGGGTCGAAAAAAGCACCGTCAAGTTGAAAATGTGCGGTTCGGTTTGTGAGGCCGCCCGGGTAGGCGGTGCGAGTTGCGTTTGCATCGATGCGCCGCAAAAGAGAAAAAAAGTTACAACTCGCACTGGGCCATCGTCGACGGAAAGATTGAGCACGTCGCGTTCGGTATCGGCGGTTCGGTGAGGCACAAGGCCGATCGCCCATATCGATCCCTAATTATTAGTGGGCCGGCGAGATCGATAAGAACGGATCGCCAACGACGCCCACCCTGCGAGGCCGGAGGCCAAACGACCACGTCCCCGACAAATAGCGACGATGCGCACCCTGTGAGGCCGAAGGCCGAACGACTATATCCGACAAATCTATTAGGTTAGGCGGCCGCTCGGCCGCCGTAACCTACTAGTTATTATATATATAAAGCTGCTTGGCCTAACTGACTGACTGATTCATCACCACGTGCGAAAATGTTTAGGCCCTTCCCGACCACTTGGAAAACTGAAATTTTCGCGGAAGACGTGATCTGTTGTGCATATAGCCAGAAAAATCGAAAAAGTTGAAAAAGTCGTCCGCCGCCCCCGATGATCCGGTTTAAAGGGTTTTCGGGAATCCGCTCGCATCTCCGTGATCTTAAGACTTTTTTCGATTTTTTTTCGAGATTCGGAATCCTCTCGGCGAGGGCTATCTTTTTGTCGCTGGATTTTTTGAAAAATTTTAACCTTTGACCTATATTTTTTGACCCAAACTTTTGGAAACTTTTTTTGCCTGCCGCTCCCTTAATACGCCTCTGATCTCGATTTTGAAAAAACCGGCGGCGAGGAAAAGATGAATCCGGCGGAAAAGGTCTCTTGCGTTTTTCACCTAAAATGGATGGTTTGGCCGCGATGGCCGTTTAAGAATTTCGGATTTTTGCAATTTAATTTAATGGCGGACGGCGATTGTGGTTCGGGGCGCGGCGCGTCAATCTTCGACATAGTAACAGGCGTTTTTTCGTTATTATTTTAATAATTCCGGTTAAATAATCTTTTTTCTAAATATAAAGCTGTATTAAAATATTTTAAACATAAAACTGTATTTTAATAATAAATATAAAACCGCATTTTAACTAATAAAGCTTTTCGAAATTAAAATCTTTCTTAAACTTGCCAAAAATATAAGAATCGCACGTAATGAATTGCCGTACGAAGAATTCAATTTTAATTTAAAAAACAAATAAATTTGACTATGATATTCGAATTAATGTAAGTTATATTATTTTATTACGAACAATATTAAATTAATAAATCCGCATATATTTTGTATCCGTCAAATTAAATGCGTCGGCTTAAATTTAATTTCCAAACAATTACTGATATAGCGGTAATTGAGAATAAAATTTTAAGAAAAGCTTCATGGTCCAGTGGAATGGGAGCGGACTACGGAAAAGCATCGAAAAGCCATTGCAGGTTCGCTTCTTCGGCGTTGCATTTTTTTTTTTTTTGAAAATCATTAGATGATTCGAATCTTTTATTGCATATTCGTTTCTTTAACTTTCTTTAATTTGAATTTATTATAATGATAATTTACTAAATTAATAAAAGGGTTTCTTTATTAATAAAAGTGGTGTTCCTTTATTGTTTATTAAATTTGACCAAGAGGGTGAAGCAATTTTATACAAAAATTTCGATTGGAAATTCTTAAAATTACCGGGCGCACACGATTCCGCCGTTAAATTTCGACAATTAAAAAAAAAATGTATTTTCCGAAATTTTTTGAAATTTGGTAGGTAGTTACAAGCAAATCTTTTTCCTTTTCCTTCCATTCCAAATTGCCACGTTACCTTTGAACTTGGAGAAAAAATGAACTATACCAAAATTGTGGAAAATCGCCGTGCGCTTCGTTACCCATGCCAGAAATTTAAAATTTCTCCATAAATAAGGCCGCTACGAACGATATAAGAATTTTAAAAATTTTGGATTTAATGAGACCGTAGCGCGTAAGCTATGGAGAAATTTGAAAAAGTTTTTCGTGCATCCGGTGGCGTTTTACGATGTGCTTCTTTTTGTTGATTGCACATTTTGTCGAAAAACGCCAAATAAAGGAGTAAATCCACAATATCCGAGGTCTCGAAAATTTTCATTTCAAATCATAGCTCTTTTTGAAGTTTACCAAAAATATTTTTTTTTAGTCTTAAAAATTGATTTTTCCAAAAAACATTATTAAACTTTTTCTGAATATTTTCACTAAATCAATGGAATAAAAATTTTAAATAATTGGATTTTTAAAATTTGAAAAAAAAAGTGACGCTTTGGGGTGCACGCTACGCTTTAAAAGTGCTTCACGAAAATAAACTTCGGCATAGGCGTACGGCCGATCGTCGTCAAGGATTATAAGGTCAAAAGTTCAAATTTTAGTCCTTTTCTTACGGTTGGGCGACGAAAGACGATGGCGTTATTGTGAATTACATGTAAAATCCATTCTTAGAGGTTAAATTTTTTTAATAAGGAACCGTAACTTTATAACAAAAATTTGATTGGTAATGCTTAACAACATCGGGCGTACACGATTCCGCCATAAAATTTCAATAATATTAAAAAAAAATATTTTCCGAAAAATTTTGAAATTTCCAAGGCAGTGGTTCAGGTAATATTTGAACTATTCCTTCGATTCCACATTGTTACGTTACCTTTGAACTTTCAGAAAAAATGAGCTATACCGAAATTGTGGAAAATCGCCCTACGCTTCTACTGCAATCTAAAAATTTAAAATCGGCTCATAAATAAGGCCGCTACGAACGATATAAGAATTTTCAAAATTTTGACTTAAATACGGCCGTAGCGCGTAAGCCATTGAGAAATTTTAAAAAGTTTTACGTGTATCCGGTGGCGTTTAACGATGTGCTTCTTTTTGTTCATCGCACATTTTGTCGAAAAACGCCAAATAAAGGACCAATTATTAGTGGGCCGGCGAGATCGATAAGAACGGATCGCCAACGACGCCCACCCTGCGAGGCCGGAGGCACAACGACCATATCCGACAAAAAATAGCAACGATGCCCACCCTGTGAGGCCGAAGGCCGAACGACTATATCCGACAAATCTATTAGGTTAGGCGGCCGCTCGGCCGCCGTAACCTACTAGTTACTTATATAAAGCTGCTTGGTCAAAACCACGTGCGAAAATGTTTGTGCCCTTCCGGGGGTCGTGGCGGGTTGAAATTTTGCCCGGGGACGTGGTCCGGTGCGCATATGACGGGAAAAATCTGAAAAGTGCAAAAAGTCGCCCCCGAACCCCGATGCGAGGGTTTAAACCCCTTTCACAAATCCGCTCGCATCTCCCTTATTTTTTGACTTTTTTCGATTTTTTTTGAAGATTTGGAATCCTCTCGGCGAGGGCTATCTTTTTGTCGCTGGATTTTTTGAAAATTTTTAACCTTTGACCTATATTTTTTGACCCAAACTTTCGGAAACTTTTTTTGCCTGCCGCTCCCTTAATACGCCTCCGATCTCCATTTTGAAAAAACCGGCGGCGAGGAAAAGATGAATCCAGCCGAAAAGGTCTCTTGCGTTTTTCACCTAAAATGAATAGTTTGGCCGCGATGGCCGTTTAAGAATTTCGGATTTTGCATTAAATTTTAGCATTTATTGTGATTTGACGCGCGGGATTACACGAACCGTCTTTGTTTTTAAATAATTTCCTTTCGTTTTATTTTACGTTCGACTTTTTAAATACGTTTTTTTAAATTAAATAAATAAAAATAATAAATTAAAAAGCCAGAGAATGCTAAACTTTGCTAAATTCGAATGTTTACCTTCGCCTACAATCGCGAGAGCTTTCTTAAAAGGTTTAAAATTAAGGCGCATTAATTACATCTACGCACGACGTTCGAAATTTAACTTTAATAATTTGAATCGAAAGGAATACAACGATTTTATAATTATTATATATTATAGATTTATAACGTTACGCGCATTTAAAATAAATTATAATTGTGTAAAATGAAATATTTGGATATAATTTATTTTCCCTTGATAAAATTTAAAATAGCGATCTCGGAAGAGTTACTTTAACGAATCCGCCGTAGCCGAGACGTTAGGTGGTTGGTCTACCGATCCGTCGTTCCACGTTCGATTCCCGGGCGCTGCAGTTTTTTTTTTTTGAAAAAGTTTATAATACATTCGAAACTGATGTTGCATTCGACCACCTTATAGTTTTTTATACTTATTATAGTAATTTTGCTAATCGATAATGTTCTAAATTAATATAAAAGCGGTTATTGCATCGATAGATGGTCTTCCTCTAATAATTATTATTAAATTTGACCGAGAGGGTGAAGCTATTTTATACAAAAATTTCGATTGGAAATGCTTAAAATTACCGGGCGCACACGATTCCGCCGTTAAATTTCGACAATTAAAAAAAAAATATATTTTCCGATATTTTTTGAAATTTGGTAGGTAGTTACAAGCAAATCTTTTTTCCTCTTCGTTCCATTGCAAATTGCCACGTTACCTTTGAACTTGGAGAAAAAATGAACTATACCAAAATTGTGGAAAATCGCCGTGCGCTGCTTTAGCAATGCGAGAAATTCGAAATCGCCCCATAAATAAGGCCGCTACGAACGATATAAGAATTTTCAAAATTTTGACTTAAATACGGCCGTAGCGCGTAAGCTATTGAGAAATTTGAAAAAGTTTTGCGGGCATCCGGTGGCGTTTTGCGATGTGCTTCTTTTTGTTCATCGCACATTTTGTCGAAAAACGCCAAATAAAGGAGCAAATCCACAAAATGCGAGGTCTCCAAAATTTTCGTTTCAAATTGTAGCTCTTTTTGAAAGATACTTAAAATATTTTTTTTAGCGTTAAAATGCGATTTTTCTAAAAACTTTTATTAAGCTTTTCTCAATATTTTCACTATATCAAAAGAATAAATATTTAAAAAAATTAAATTTTTTAAATTTGGAAAAAAACGTTACGCTTTGGAGTGCGCGCTACGCCTTAAAAGGGCTTTACCAATATAAATTTCGCCATAGGCGTACTGCCGATCGTCGACAAGGATTATAACGTCAAAATTTTAAATTATACTCCTTTTCCTCCGGTCGGGTGACGAGAAACTCCAGCTTTTGTGTATATTGTATGTAAAATCCATTCTTTGGGGTGAAAATTCTCTAATAAGGAATCGTAATTTTATAACAAAAACTTGATTGGTAATGCTTAACAATATCGGGCGCTCACGATTCCGCCATAAAATTTCAATAATATTAAAAAAAAAATATTTTCCGAAAAATTTTGAAATTTCCAAGGCAGTGGTTCAGGAAATATTTGAACTATTCCTTCGATTCCACATTGTTACGTTACCTTTGAACTTGGAGAAAAAATGAACTATACCTAAATTGTGGAAAATCACCGTGCGCTTCTTTTGGAATGCAAGAATTTAAAAATCTCCTAATAAATAAGGCCGCTACGAACGATATAAGAATTTTCAAAATTTTGACTTAAATACGGCCGTAGCGCGTAAGCTATTGAGAAATTTAAAAAAGTTTTACGTGTATCCGGTGGCGTTTTACGATCTGCTTCTTTTTGTTGATCGCTCTTTTTGTCGAAAAACGCCAAACAAAGGGGCAAATCCACAAAATTCGACGTCTCGAAAATTTTAGTTTCAAATCTTAGCTCTTTTGGAAAGATACCTATAATTTTTTTTTTGCGGTAAAAAGCGATTTTTCGAAAAAACTTTATTAAGCTTTTCTCAATATTTTCCCTAAAGCAAATAGATAAAAATTTTAAATAATCCAATTTTTTTAAATTTTGAAAAAAAAGTGACGCTTTAGAGTGCGCGGGCTTTATTACGAATATAAACTTCGCCATAGGCGTACGCCCGATCGTGGACAAGGATTATAACGTCAAAAGTTTAAATTTTAGTCCTTTTCGTAAGATCGGGTGACGGAAAACCACAGCTTTTGCGTGTATTATATGTAAAATCCATTCTTTGGGGCGAAATTTTCTCAAATGGAACTTTATTGGTACAACCGGCCCATGGTATAGTAGTATTTTTTTTTATAGTATAGTACTAATATTTTCTTATAGTATAGTAGTAGTAGCCCTCCGGTGAGGCATAAGGCCGATCGCCGATATCGATCACTAATTATTAGTGGGCCAGCGAGATCGATAAGAATGGAGCGATAATGATGCTCTCCCTGTGAGGCCGAAGGCCGAACGACCGTATCCGACGAATATTAAAGATTTTCTCCCTGTGAGGCCGAAGGCCGAACGACTATATCCGACAAATCTATTAGGTTAGGCGGCCGCGAGGCCGCCGTAACCTACTAGTTACATTATATTTCTTATTTACATCATCCTAGATTCCGATACCGGAATTGTCTAGTTTTTACAATTTTATTAATAAATTAAAAGCGTAATAAAAATAAGTTTGTTTTACGCTACCTATTTAAATTGCAATTGCAAAATTCACTGAATGGTTTTTTAATGACTAGAATGAATTATAATTAATAATAAGGCATAGAATTATAATAATAATTAAAATAATAATTATGACACTTAATGTGCCATAAGGTCCCCCCTCTCCCTTAATCAGAAGTTGGCAGGACATTTCGCTACCCGATTTCACTACCATTCCTGAAAGTTTACTTACGTTAAGCGTAGGATAATGCAAATGAAATGAATGTATATCCTGAGTTGTGAAAGAGAGAGACAGGTACACTTTTGAAGTTTTACTACAGTCACTGGCGTGGTTACTGAACGACGTTATAAAGTTCAAATAACATCTTGACTATTTTATTGTTTTTCTGCTATATTGCTATATGCAAAATTTTGTAATTCGTAAGTAAAAACACCAATAAAGGGACAAATTTTTGCAAATTATTACTCAGTTGTTATTAAAATATTTTAATATTTAGGTAAAACAAAATTGCTAACGATGAATTTCAGGTTTTGCAGATTACTATTCCATCAGCAGTGTTTTCTAAAAAAGTTTTTCCTGTTAATGACAGGGACTCCAGTCCCTATTATGGTTGTGCAATTGTAGGCAGCCTAAATCGTGAACCGTTGTGATAAACTAATTTAAGTATAATTAAATTAAAATAAAACGAGTTAAACAAACGGTAAAAGATTAAATTATAAGATCTTTAATATTTCGACACTGATTGTGTCTTCATCAGAAATATAATGACATAGTCATAACAAAAAATAAAAAACTAGGAAACGGAATGACTCTATTGTTATTTAACCGGCCCTCTGCATAAATGAACTACACAGAAAACCGTGAACCAAGGAAAAGGCCTATTTAATCCGTTAATAGGAAAAACTTGATCCCAATAGTTAAGAACTTAATTAAGAAGAAGACTATAAATGTTACTAAGGCCTTCTATGTCAGTTTTCCGGTTCATAGTGTTCTTTTCTTTCTTGATCTCGATCATTTCATGTAGAAGACCTTTTCCTTGGTTCACGGTTTTCTGTGTAGTTCATTTATGCAGAGGGCCGGTTAAATAACAATAGAGTCATTCCGTTTCCTAGTTTTTTATTTTTTGTTATGACTATGTCATTATATTTCTGATGAAGACACAATCAGTGTCGAAATATTAAAGATCTTATAATTTAATCTTTTACCGTTTGTTTAACTCGTTTTATTTTAATTTAATTATACTTATATTTTCACGAGTTAATAATATTAATTAATAAACTAATTTATTTCATAAAAAATGTTACCGTATCTAACACTGCCTGATGTAGCTTCATCTAGGCAATAAAATAGCAGGATTACGTATTAGCGCTCTGGCTATCGCTATCCTTTGTTTCTGTCCACCAGACAACTGGGTACTTTCGTTCTCCGATGACTGTGTAGTATCCATTAGGAAGAAAAGTTATAAATGAGTGAGCATTTGATTTCTTGGCAGCCTCTTCAACGTCTTTTTGGGATGCATTTAAATTTCCTAATTTAATGTTTTCAAAAATTGATACGTCAAATAAAACTGCACCAATATGACTTCGTAAACAATTTAAATTTAGTGTCTTTACATTTAGGTCATCTACGTAAATCTAAAACGAAACTTTTTTATTTTGAATAAAATTCATAAAAATTCTCGTAACTTACTACTACTTTTCGTGCTGGATCATAAAATCTTTGAATAAGTTGTATTATCGTTGATTTTCCACATCTTGCATTACCCACTAATGCTATAGCTTTTTTAGGTTTAATAATGAAGTCTAATCTTTTTAAAATTAAAAATTAAAATATTCTTCGAACCATTTTCCCTTTTATATTATTAAATTTTGCCTATAACAGGAAACACTTCAGTCAAGAATGGTGAATTAACTGTACTTGTGAATATCTATCCGAAAAAAAAAGAACTTTGGTGATATACTCATAAATGTGGCGTTTGTTTTACTGTTATGTTTTCCACCTTATAATTTCCATTTCCTTCTCGTCCTTTTATTACTGGCATTATTACATACCATACAGCTAAAGCCTTGCCTCCAAATGAAATTAAATTCATTAAACCCGTACCGAGGCCAATAAAAAAATATCGTTGATGTTAAATTTCATTGCAGTTGAGATTAGATAATCGTACTTCTTTGCTTCCTTGGCTCGACCGTCCAATGCAACGATTGTTTTAATGCAACTTAAAGCTTCTTCTACTACGCTGCCAGACTCACATTAACATCGTATTGCTCTTCACATAATTTTGCAGTAATCTTGAAAAAACATGTCTTTACCTGCCCTATAAATCCGAACGAACATTATAAGTGATACAGGAAACATTATTATACATATCAACGTCAATTCTCAAAAAAAAAAAAATTAACTATTCCAGTGAATGATATTCCTACTTGTTGATTAAATATGCAAGTCTTGTCTCCTATACCATCTTAAACTTTATGTAAATTGCTAAAAAATTAATAAAACCTGAAGTACTACACTTCTAATAATATATTGATGATATTTGACAGTTATTCTTAAAAAAGTTTTAAAACCCCTATTATTTTTTTAAATAAGTACTATATAAATTTAAAAAAATAAAGCTTGAAATAATACTCCTATTACTTTTTCTCTTTAAATTTTAAAATAATTTTTTATATAAGAATAGAAAACAAAATTCATGAACGCACAAATTCAAAGTTATTCTAACATAAAGGTGTTAAAGCTAAGCAAATACTCACTCGGAAATACGAATAGCAAAATCACCTGTTGCATTTTGGTCGTGCCAAGATATATCTTGATTTAGGATTTGATACAGATATAACTCCCGAATTTTAAACGTCTATAACAAAGAAGTAGGTGAAAGATCATTGAAACTTTTTTCTACTGTGAAAAATATTACCTGTCTAATAGCAATGCTGTTAAAAATCGTCGTAGATAATAATATGTAGGTTGTGTCAAACATAATTGCTGCTGCTGCTAAACCACCTGCAATTGCAAAAAATATATTGGTGGCATAAATACATCTAAAGCTTTCATTTTCTCGAAGCATCTAGTACAAGTTTTCCGTAAATAATGAAGAGTATGCTAATACAAACTCCGGTAACAAATGACAATAGCGCTGTTATCAGTAAGAAAATTTTATCCCAAGTTGTTGAAAATTTAAACTAAAACTCTTAATTATACTATTCAAAACTTTTAATTTATTCAAATATTTATACCAATATTGCAAACATGAAATATTATTATTTTTAATCGATTGTTCATCTTTTTTACCATCTAATACATCCTCGAGTTCTATTCTTTCCTTGGTCCTAGAAGGTAAATCGATTGTATTAAGAAGTCAACTGAATAAAAATAAATTGAAAATATGAATATAACGTTTCAAATTTTATTCTATTTCATCGACAGCATATATTACTTTGAATGTACGTCGATCTTTGTTGATTTTATCCATTTAAAGATATTCCTACTTTTGTTTGCATCGCAGCAGTCACAATTTTTATATCTGAATATCTAAGCATAATTCCATTTCAAATTTTGCAGTTAAACTTTTATAGATTATTTTAGGTTACTGGAAAAAAGTCTTTTTATGTCGGTCATTCGCGGCAAAAATGGCTCATGTTGTAAGTAATGAAGTCAGCTGACGAAAAATTGAAATTAATCGCTTGGTTCCGCATAAAAAAAAGAGAACAAATGTATCTCCTAAAGCATTGTTTAAATTTTTTTAAGATTAACTACCACTTCAGTTTTCAATCTTGTGGGTTAATTGCGACATAAATCAAGCTTTAACGTTAAAATTTAATGACATAACCTACAACATGAAATTAAAGTTTCAAAGTAGTGTAAGTTGCCTATAATAAGGGTATAAAAATATAATTCAATTTTGTATAAAACTTATAAATAATAATATAACTAAATAAATATAATCATTTTATTGAACACTAAAATATTGCAATAAATATTATTATTATAATTTGTATGACAAAATAAGTTATTCTGTAAAAAAATTAAACGGGACAGCTTAATGAATCACCTCTACTGAAATTTATTATTCTTGGGACACCCTATACTTGACTTTATTATTAAGTTATCAACGAGGTCAATAATCATTTAATCGTTTTGTGTTATTGACACAATGACATGATATTATTATTTCGATTTTTAGCCTTTTATATTAAATATAAAATATAATGCTTTAGTAACATAAAAACTTAATAATACCTATTTGTGTCTAATTTCAAATATTCACAATCCCTACTATTCATTATTTTTCGTACTTTTAATCACATGAAGTAATTCAATTTTTTTATTTTAGTAAAATTATTTAATAATAATTGTAATTACAATATTGTATATTTATGTAAATAGTATGTACACAGGTAACATTTTATAATATTTATTACACAGTTTTTAATTACAATATCAAGCAAACTAAAGATTATATTATTTAATTAATTAATTTATATATTTTATTTAGTAGTTAAATAATTTTTAATATAATTTGTAACAAATAAAACGATTTCTTTTAAATTATCTAATGCACATCATGATAACATAATATGATAGTAATGATTACGGTAGTAAAAATTGAAAAATCAACTTGATCGTATCTAAAGACTTCCATAAACAGAGATAATGTAGGAAAATTCATCAATATTTGTACATTGAAGTTAGTAAATATGCATATGCTTAAACCGATTACTTCAGGTGACCTCATTGAAAAAGTCGAATTTTTGGCGAGGAATCCAAATATAAATAAAGCTACTTACCTTTATTATTTATAAAGAAATTGTAATCATCATGAAAGTTTGAACACACTGCATGCCATTGAGATTTTTAGATCGGTGCGGGACTTTTATTTAAGAACCTTTCCGTTATTCCGTAAGATTTGTAGGATATAAAAAATAAAGTTGTGCTGAAAACTTACTTTGTACTTTGTTAATCTAGAACTTTGTTCTATATTTCTAACTACACCAAATTTAATGCAGATGAACTTTGGACTATTAATTGGTTCTGTAAGCATTTGAATAATTTAATATTCTAGTCGAATGCTAAGCTCAGTTTTTAGCTGTTCTAAATTTAGGTAAAATAGAAGAAAGAAATGAATCTTAAAATATACTTTAAGAGTATATTATGCAGTATTTAGTATGTACGTAAAATGTAATATTAAACAAAATCTAAACAAAACATTAAAATAATAGAATTTCAACTGTAAAGTGAAAAAAACAATGAATAAAAGTTAACAATGTAATTATGAGTTTTAATTATATAATATACGTTTTGCTGAATGCATATGAACTATCACAGTATTATTTTTATTATGATTTATGTTGATTAACATAAAGTTGATAGTACATGGTCTTTTTACTCATAAGTTCGTTGTGAGTACCTAATTCCGAAATATCTCCCTCGTTCACTACGACAATTAAATCAGCATCTATAATTGTTTTCAAACTATGTGCAATCACAATACAAGTTCTTTGCTTCTTCGCGTTATTTAATGCTTCTTGGACAATCTGTAAATGATTAATAAATCTCACATTTTAAAATTAGTAATCAACTGTATTACCTTTTCATTTTCTGCATCAAGCGAAGAAGTTGCTTCGTCTAAAAGAAGCACTTCCGGATTTCCAATTAAGGCTCTAGCTATTGATATTCTTTGTTTCTGACCACCTGATAATTGGGTAGCATTTTTGCCTAATTTTGTGTCATAACCCTAAACATGAATTAAATAATTTGAAATCTCTTGATATAAACTCACCAATGGCAAGGAAGTTATAAAAGCGTGAATATTTGCTTCTTGGGCGGCTTCCATTATTTCTTGTTTTGATGATACAACTTTGTTATTGCCGTAAGCAATATTTTCTGCGATGGTTGTACTAAAGAGATTTGGTTCTTGCATTACAATTCCTAAACGAGATCTCAGAGACGATAAATTGACATTTGCTATATTATCATTGCCAAATTCAATTTTACCAGATGCTGCATCATAAAAGCGTTCCAATAATTGGAGAATAGTTGATTTTCCGCATCCGCTTGGACCCACTAGAGCTACAGTTTTTCCTTTAAAAATGTTCAGGTTAAAATCTTTCAATATATTGGCATTTGGTCTTGTTGGATACGAAAAGGTTATATTATCGTACTTAATATTTCCTTCGATCTAAAATAATAACTTGAAAACCGTGGTAGTGAAAAACAAAAATTAAAATACCAATTTTTCATTTTCGTTTCCATTTTTTATTTTTGGTGTTGTATTTAATAACTTGTATATCTGATTAGCTGCCTGCAATCCGTTTGTTATGTTTGGTAGAAATGCTAATGCAAAGGTTGCAGAACCTACACTAAATATTATAACTTGAGTGATACTACAACAAATATGTTTTTATAACAAACTGTAAACATACTATAGATGACTTGTTTACATTAAAATACTTGAGATATCGACTTGACTATTTCTCAGCAGAATAGATCCACCATAAAGTATAACTATGTAACCAATGGGATAGCTCCCTTTTGTTAATCCAGAAGCTAAACCTCTGCGATGGACATTTCTTAAAGTTACCTTTTTATAGACACTCATTAAATTTTCGCATTGTTTGGTGATTAACGTTTCTACACATAACGAAGCTACGGTTCTAATGCTACCTATTGCTTCCACTGCCAACTAAAATCCAATGTTTTTAATTTAATTCACAAGGATACCTACCAAACTTTGCACCTTAGTCGATTGTTCTAGAAATTTAATATATATTTCGTTCTCTTTAGTTATGAGTCGTTGTTCTGCAAATATCGAAATGACTAAAATAGGTGTATATGATATACCTATGAGAAATAGCTTCCAAGAATAATATAATCCAACGGAAATGCAAGTAATAATAATAGTAACCGCATTAATAATAACTATAATTCTTAATCCAAGTGCCTAGAAAGATTACAATATTAACTCTACTTCATATGAGAAAATGAAAATTCAAACCCCTTGAACACTTGAAGCATCATTTGACAAACGAGCACATACAGATCCAACGCCATTTTCCGGTCGATCAAACCATTCCATATCTTGATTTAAAATTTGTTTGAACATAGTAGTTTTTAACTTCATTATAAAGTTTTCACCTGATACTCCAATTAAAAATTTCTATAAAGAAAAATCCAAATTAACACTAAATATTTTTCTACAAATCGTGAAGATTAGAACTTCATCTCATTTGAAAAGAAGGGTATTCCTAAATGATGTAATCTAATATGTCGATGATGTAACACATGGAAGGCAATCAAAGTTGCAATGACAACATCAAAAAATTACTGAAAAAATGTTCACTAAAATCGAAATTGACGGTTTCATCAAAAATTGATATTTACGATTTGTTTTTGGTAGTTTCATAATCAAAACGATTCTGCATTCGGGTCTAAGGAGTATTTATTTTTTTAAATATAAAAAGCAACCCCAGTTCATCGCAATATATAGCAAATTATCATGAAACGGTTAGTTATATATCTAATTTCGAATCAGTGCCAAGTTCCAATCCTCGCTCCGACATAAGCGGTAAGAAAAAAGAAGACGTTCTTGAAGAAAGACGACGACTTTGTTATTTTCTCCTTTTCCAAAAACTTCTTCGTCTTTCTTATTACTTACGTCAGCTTGTCGCTTGAAACGTGGCATCTGAAGAGTCTGTGGTAAAAATATATATTTTATACCTCAAAAAATGTTAGAATTGCAAGAATAAAACCAATCATTATGAAACCAATGGCATAGAAATGTGCTTGCTTCAAAATGTATTCCTTGTCGGTTAAAGATAAAATCTGAAATATAAATAAATCTTTAAATTACAGGAAACATTTTCAGGCGTATTTAAACTTACCGCCATCGAACTTCCAAATATATAACTATAAGCAAAACATTGGAAACTGCTTAAAATTGAGATTATGATACCGGCAATCGCTAACAATATATATGACATACTCAGTTTCGTGAGATTATATAAATCTTTATAACTTGTTTCTGTATTTTCGTCGGACGCTACAACCTACAGGTTAATAAAAATTATTTAATATTTAATAATGCTGTATATATGAGCAATTGGAATCCGGTAATAATAACATAGTGTATATGGGTTGCAATTTAAACTTATCTTGTTGTAAAACTTACTTCTTCTACTACACTTTTCTTGGCATTTGAATCCAACTTAAAATCCGATACAGCATCTGTAAAGTAACGAAATAATAAAGAATTTTTTTCTTATCTCTAATTGTTTTATACCTAACTCCACTTCATTAGTAGTTTCTTGAAAATCTAATTTGGAAAGTTGAGTTAATATTAATTTATGATAGAACCCTTGCATTGAAATTAAATCGTCGTGAGAACCTTCTTCAATCACTTTTCCATCATCTAAAACTATAATGCGATCTGCTTTTCTCACAGTAGACAATCTATGAGCAACAATTATTGTTGTGCAATTTTCGGCAGCCTAAATCGTCAACCGTTACATAAAAATAACTTAATTTCTTAACATAGCTGTTACCGTCTCTAAGGCTTCCTGTACCAGAGATTCGCTTTTTGAATCTAAAGCTGATGTAGCTTCGTCGAGCAGTAAAATAGCAGGGTTACGTATTAGCGCTCTCGCTATCGCTATCCTTTGCTTTTGTCCACCAGATAATTGAGTACCTCGTTCCCCGATTACCGTTTCGTATCCATTAGGAAGGGAAGTAATGAATGAGTGAGCGTTTGCCTTTTTGGCAGCTTCTTCCACATCGCTCTGGGATGCATTTAAATTTCCTAATTTAATATTTTCAAAAATTGACAAGTCAAATAAAATAGGTTCCTGACCCACTGCACCAATATGACTTCGTAAGGAACGTAGGTTTAATGTTTTTATATTTAGGTCATCCACAAAAATCTTAAAAGAAATATTGGTAACTAAATTGAAATTTTAAATTTACTATCGTACATTTCCAAAACTGGGGTCATAAAATCTTTGAATTAATTGAATTATTGTTGATTTTCCGCATCCTGAACTTCCTACTAATGCGACAGTTTCTTTTGGTTTAATTGAAAGATCTAAACCTTTTAAAACCTAAAACAACATTGTTAATGACATTTTTAATCACTTGCTACATTATCGACTAACTGGCACAGTGTTTCGTGCAGGATAAGAAAAATTTACATTTGCAAACGTAATTTTTCCTTTAATATTATTTAGTTTCGCACCTATTTCGTACGATTTATTAATGCTGCACATATTGTCTATAACGTGAAATATTGGATAAGCTGCTCCTGTTGCCAAATTAAATAATTCTATGTATGGTATACACGTTCTAATATGATAAATAGCAGTCCCTACGCCCATCAAAATCTAAAAAAATAATTTTGGTAATCAATGTAATAAGTTCTAGCTGCTAATCCTACTGTTATAATGCTTTGCACACTGTAATTGCCATTTCCTTCTCTTGCTTTTATAACAAACGTAACTCCATACCATATATTTAAAGCATAACCTGCGTACATGGCAAAATTTATTATGGCTTCTCCAAGAGCAGTTAAGAAAATTCGTTTAATATTAATCTTCATGGCAGAAGAAGTTAAAGTATTGAATTTTTGTACTTCATTTGTTTGTCCGCCAAATGCAACAACAGTTTTAATGTAAGTTAAAGCTTCTTCTACAACACTTCCAGCTTCGCCATTCATTTGTGCTTCTCCCTTATTCAATTTTGCAGACAACTGAAAATTATTACTGGTTATGATACATTTGTTTTTCATCAAAATTTGTTCTGGATATACCTACCTTTCCCATAAGTCCCAACACCACAACTGACACAGCAAATGGTATTAAACATATCAATGATAATTCCCAACCATATATAAATGATAAAATTATTCCCGTTAGAGACATTGACACCGTTATCATAAATTCACATAATTTGTCTCCCATACCATCTTGCATTTTACGTAAATCTCTAAAAATAACATTAAAAAAATAATATTTATATAAAAAAAAAATAAAAAAGTGGTACGAAAAATACAGGGTCAGTTATTTTATCTAAGCGTGAGTTTTTATAAATACTTATATAATTTCATCGAGTTTCTCCCTAATAAAATATGGAATAATATGTACATAGGTAAGAAATACTTACTCTGAAAACCGAACAGAAAAATCTCCAGTTGAGTTTAGGTCATGCCAAGATATATCTTGATTTAAAATACCATGTAAGTATAAATGTCTAATTCTAAAGATCTATATAGAAAAAATAAGTAGTGCATATAAAAATTAATTCAGTTGTATGTGTTCAGTTACCTGTCTCATAGCAGTATAGTTAGACATTGTTAATGCGAAATAAAAACTTACTGCAATAAATATTGCTCCAGATACACCTACTATTGCAAATATATTCATTTTACTCATAAAAACCTCCAATGCTCTGACTTTTTCATTTTCGTCAGCAGCACTTGATAATTCTAAAGCATAAGTTAAAATGCTCTGAATACCTTTCCCCACAATTATGGAAAATAAGGAGAAACAAATTCCGGAAAAACTTGATAATACAAGAGCAATAACTAACAGAACTTTTTCCCAAGTTGTTGAAAATTTAAACTACAACATAATTACACTAATGTAGTAAACATTTGAAATATATTGAAATAACTCACCAATTGTAAATATGAAATATTAGAAGTTGGTTCATCTTGATTATTTTCATTTGTTGTAGTCAGTTCTATAATTTCTTTAGGACTGAAATATAAAGTATTAGTTATGGGTTATCTCGTAGAAACTACATCTCAGCTAAAATATCGCTAAACTATAAATTTTTTTTATAGAATACCTATTTATAAAATTGTCACCTGAAATCTAAACCTTGCTGTAAATTCTTTGTCGGAACATGGCCGGATATGCTCAATATAGAATAATACTAAATCATTGGATCCCTGACCTGGGAGTCTGGGGAATATGGAATACCCTTCTTTCTCGAAAAGACGATTCTTATATTATGGTTTCTATTTCTAAGATTTATATCATATTTCCAGCTTTGAATTTTTTTAAATTTTTGATGATCATGATAATTACACCATGATTGAGGATTGTATAATAATAGTTCTAGTGCAAAGGTAAATCTTGGCTCATACATTATATGTTGGAAGGCCCTACAAGTTGTCTTGTTCCACAGAATAAGAAAAAGTGGAGAACTATTATTACTGGTACCATAAAATGAGGATAATTTAAACAAAAATTGTAACTTTATGACCTTTGTAGTAAACGCGAGTTTATGTATTTGTGTTTGTTAAGAATTCGATAAAATGCTAATTCTTGTTAACGCTAAAAATATATATCTTAATTGAAGTTATTATTATTCTGCATAAATATGTATTTTATCTGCATAATTAACCGCTTCTTAAGTTATAACCTACATACAGATCTCCTGTTTTACTACCCATCAAATTTAAATCCCGTAAATCTTAACATCCCATCGGAGTCTCTAGCATATCCAGTTTATGGTAATCGGAAATTAATTATGGTAGGATAACTGGATAAATATTGCATTAAAAACATTATAAACTGTTTTGAAATACAAACGCAACAATCTAATCTAATATCTCAGGTGAAAAAAAATAGAGTAAACCTTCACGCACAGTTACATCTTATTAAATGATGCATCTATAAATAAGTATATGTAATTTGCTAATTTTTGCACAATAAAATGGTTCTAATTAAAGTATGTAATAATATTTCCAATCGTACATACTTAATATTGTATTCGTATATTCATGCTATATTTTTGAAGTGAAACTTCTTTTGCAAAAAAGGAGGAATGATTAAAAAAATGGAAAACAAGAGTGGAGACCGAACGCGAAGGGCTTTACTAACAATAAGGGATGGTAAACAGTTTATGATCCGGATGCAGTAGAAGATTAACGCGGAGCTTCTCTTATTATCTCTCGCACATACCTAGTACCTCTAAGGGAGGTATTTTGAGATTTTTTAAGCCATTCATTGTAAATATCTACATTCAATTGCATCACAATTAAACAAATGATAAATTTTTTTTAGCTGACTGTAATATGTAGATGTGAGTTAATCCTCCAAGAACTTGCAAGAAGTTGTAAATTATTTAATAACCATTAGTTGTTTTGATTTTGAATTAACATTTTAAATACAAAGTAATGCAAATCTAATATAAAAAATAATGTCAACCTTAAATCAAAAGTATTTTTAATAGCAATTAATTTACTAATAAAACAATGGTTTTTCAAAACATTTACATTCAACTTTGAATAAATAGTAATTCTACTCGTATATATTTTTGAATAATACTAAATATCTCCTTACCGATTTACATCTAGTTTTGAATATTCGTAATCTTTAGTATCCATTGTCACATCAATCAATTTACCTACTCTTTTCAAACAATACTATAGTGAAGATAGAGTAGAATATTTGAAAAAAATTATCTTATTGATACTACTTAAAATTTCGGATAAGGTAGATAACGCGTAAACTAACTGCAATTGAAACAGCTAATCACATTATTTTATGTTTCGATATTATACATAATTATAACCATTTTTATCTTTTAATAATAGTAATATAGTAAACATAAAGGAATTGAAGAGTTATTTAAAATATAATTTTCTAGTAGTTAGGTGGTGAGTTGTAGTAGATATTGCAATCATAATATGCATACTTAATTAACTTACGAAGAGAACCTCTAAGCCCTAAGTGTAACTCGAGGATCGGGACAAGCTTTGGTTGCTTGAAGAACAGCAAAATTTATTTTTAGGTGCTATGATCAACCGTCTCTGAGAAAATAACGATTAAAAATATTTAATTGCAATATTTTATATAGAAATTGTATATAGCATTACCTTGAATTGAATGTACATACATCATATACCTTGATTAATAAATATTATTAATTTTAATTACTATATAATATGTATATCTTATCTACGGTTACTATAAAAACAAAAGTAGCTATAGATAATTAGATATTAAAGTAGTATTTAACATAAAAACTTATATATTATAACTTATATTATTATATAATAAGTTTTATTTTTATAAAATTATTTTAATATACAGTGACTCGAAAAAGTTCTCGGACACTCCTATCTTACCAATGTAAATTGAACATTTTTAAGCTGTTTTTTGTCATATAAAAATCGATTTACAGCAAAATTTCTAAGACATTTTTTGTTGCAAATTTCATTGCCTTTAATTTTACTCCTATACATTTTTCTATTTTGACGCGCCGTTTCTGACTGACAGCGACTTAAACAAGACTCTATAAAATTCAAAAAATATTTTCGTCTATATCTCAGAAACGGTGTGACAAAATAGAAAAATTTATATGAACAAAAATGTAGAGAATGAAATTTACAAAAAAAAATACCTATTAATTTTTTTATTTGGTTCCACCATTTTTGAGATATAGATGAAAATATTTTTTGTATTTTACAGGGTCTTGTTTAAGTCGCTGTCAGTTCGAAACGGCGCGACAAACTAAAAAATTGTATATAAACAAAATTGAAGACAATGAAATTTGAAACAAAAATTGTCTACAAAGTTTTGCTGTAAAATCGATTTTAATATGACAAAAAACGGATTGAAAACGTGCAATTTACATTGGTAACATAGGAGTGTCCGAGAACTTTTGCGAGTCACTGTATAAAAAAATTTAAATCATAACTTACAAAAAGATGATATAAAATATACATCATATATTTATATTAGAAATATATTGCGATGTCCAAATGCGTAAAATGGTTTAAAATTTAAGAAAACCTGATTATTTACCTTATTTTCGAAACATCCATCCCCTTTTGTTTTTAGCATGAGACTCTTTAACTTAATTACTTATGGTGTTGAATAATTAAAAGCAAAAATTTGTCAATTTTAAATTTATAATTTTATCGAAAAGTTAAACAAAATTTTATCTTACAAATACACAGCTAAATAAATTTTATGTTGCATTTAAATTTCAAATTTTGATGTTTTTGATCATCATCCGTGTTACATCGGCTTACCAATAAATCAATTCCGTCTTATTGCAATTTTGATCTTATTTAAATTTTAGTAATTCTTTCAACCACCTAGACAAAGTTGCAATTTTGATGGCAATAAATACAAATTTTATAAATCAATTTTATCGTGGTTTTAAATTTTACGAAAAATTAATCGTTCGTGCACTTAAATTGTTCTCACCCTTAATAAATTAAATAAATAAATTAAATAAATTTTCGATTTTCTTTCTGTTGAAAAATATTGGTACAAGCACCCTTACTCTGAATTTGTAATCTTCAAGTAAGTTAAATCTTTTAATTGTATTTGTCAATGGGGTAGTCCCGTGTAGGCGCAAATTTAGCTTTTACTTATGAAAATGGATTGCCTACAATAAAATACTTATAAGGGCTACGAAGATATAATTTAAAAATATTGGACTAATTATATAAATTGATAATTTTAAAAGTATACATTTGAAAAGTCGCCATTTAGTGACGTAGCAGTGATGGGCCCAATCGCATTAACCCATTTAAACTTCATGTACTATGTTGTCACTTTTATATTAACACAAAAATTCAATTTTTTAAGATTTCCATTGCCATGTATTTTAGTATATTATGTTATAAATATGTAAATTCAAATACATTTTCTTATTTGACATCACTGTGCTATTATTGCTATGAAATGTCAAACTTGCTAACAAAGGTGGTTTGAAGGTTATATTTTACAAATTTTACAATGATTACCAATCTACAAATAAGAAAATTTCAAATTTGAAATAACAAAATAACCTCATTCGACCTAATTTCAAAAGTTAATAAGGGAAGTGGCGAACCTATCATTTTTGTTATTGGCTAAGACACTACTACGTCACAATTTACCACGTTTTAAACTTTTAAAAATATTTCACTTTTTGACTTTCAATATGACTAAAAATTTATCAAAAAAAATTTTTTTAAGAAGGGGGCCGTTATTTACACCTAAATATTCGATTTCATTAATAAAAAAAATTTATGGGACTACCCCATTACAATTAAAATTTAAACTTTTTGACTGGGCTTTTAAATTTTCGAACTTGATAAGTTGACGGTTTTACCCAGAATGAATTATTTCACAAATTTTTCTCCCTCCTTGATTTTTGTAACTTTGAAAACTTTGAATTCTCCCACTTAATATTAGTGGGAATGCAAATTCGCCGCACTGCATTTGTTGATTTATGACACTTTATTTTTACAAAAATTTATAATTAATTGATTGAATTCTCATCGACTTCCTTGATGATTATTGGCATTTGTCTTTTCATTCAAAGATCTTCGACCAAAAACATCTTTTATACTCTAAATCAGAGGCGTCCAAACTTTTTGCTGCGAGGGCCAGTTTGGTATTTAAATTCATTAGCGGGGGCCAAGCATCGTAAATATGTGAATTAAAAAACCTTATTACAAGTAAAGCAGCATTGAATTTTATTTTTTATAGTAAATTACAATTATTTCAAAATCCTTGACGGGCCGGATAAAATCGCCTGCCGGGCCGGGTTTGGCCCGCGGGCCGTAGTTTGGACACCTCTGCTCTAAATTATTGAAAACTCAACTCAAAATTTCCTTAGCTGTGCTTTTCAACTTTGAACAATCTTTTAATCTAAAAATTATGAATCCGAATTATTCATCACCACGGATGTTCATTTTAAAAGAAAAATCTCACATGCTTAAAACAAATTATCCATTTCAATGTTTTTTAAAATTAATTTCAGTTTTTAAAAATTATTTACAACTTAAGGATGTATAGGAGATACAATCGGAGACAAAAGTATGTGAAATTGAAATATCACGAATATTTACCTTTTGTGTGTTTTTAAGACACTTTTTGAATGTCATAATGATAATCAAAGTTATAAAATGTATGCTAAATAGCTTTTTTCCTTTAAAATCGCAGTATTTTACTGAAATGACAAAAATTTTATTTATACGAAGAAAAATTTTCGAGTGACTGTACCTCGCAGACTAACCTCACAAAATAAAAAAAATTTTAATAAAAATTGATAATTGTTATTGCAAGATGGATAAAAACCTAGAGAATTATGATATTTATAACTCCCCTAAATTTTAAACATATTTAAGGCCCTCTTAACGTCGCTATCTATTAAAAACTAATGAGAATAGCAAAAATTGTATGGAGTTATAATTAATTTCTCAGGAACGGTGTAGTAAACTGTAATAAAATTTTGCTAATACTTTTCTCTATTTACCAACAATAACTATAAAAAGATTGGAAAAAATCAGACCTTTTTTTCGGTATGTTTTAAGCTATTTTATTCGATAAAATGTTGTTTTTCTTATGAAAAATAAAATGGTTTTTACTTTACAAGCTTTCCTTAAGATTTTACTTAAAATTTTTTTAAGAAAAGTATTTTACTCTTTACACCTTGTGGTTTTCCCTAATAGCAGACTTCCGAGGAAGACCATACATGTGATTTTAACGAATCTTAAGAAAATAAGAAGTGTTAAATTAAAACTGCAAGAACTACTAAACGGTGTAGAGAATTGATTTGAAATTTTTTTCACTAGACCACAAAGTCACTGAGGACATGAGTACCAATTTTCATCGATCTCAGACCTTTTTTAATTTTATTTATTTGTCTCCTATACATCCTTAAGATGCTTATGCAAAATGAAACATGACAATATATTAAATTTTTACCTCCAATCAATCAAAAAAATTGGAGGTATGGTAATCGAAAAAAAATTTCAATTTTTTTTTTTACATTTTCGAGATCACCGTGTCCAGAAACGTAAAGATCTGCAAAAAATAAAAAATAAATTTCTGTGTCGGTCTGTCGGTCGGTCGGTCGGGCGGTCGGTCGGTCGGTCGGTCGGTCGGTCGGTCGCCAGATTTTGTCCCTCGATTTATTCCTGAACCATCCAACCAATCAGGACCAAATTTGGTATAATAGTAGAGTTTACGGTAGAAAAGTGAAAATAAGGTTTCCGTCGCGATCTATCAATTAGGAGTGCCACTACAAGAAAATGATATAAAATTTTTAATAGCGATTTTGTCTTGCGATAGCTTATTTTAAAGACCTTGAAAAGCTATATCCAGAATAGATGAAATGAACTGTCTACCTGTCATCTGTCAAAAATTACAAGCTGTCAAAGTTAAAACTTCAAGAGTGAATAACTCCCGAAGTACTAAAAGAATGTCAACCAAATTCGGTATGTAGGAACATTGCCCTCAAAGGACTTCACAGCATATGGAACCTTTTAATAAAAATCAGGAATGCAATATGAAAAAAAATAATTAATTTTTTTTGTGAATACTTAAAAAACGTCTTTGTCCCTCGATTTTTTTCGGCATTTCTATGTCGATGGCATTCAAACTTTTTGGACGTGTGTCTTGTAGGCTCTAGTGGTGAAAATAAGGTTTTGGCAGAGAAATCTTTGCCAGGGCTACCACAATTAAATAAATAAAAAAAATGAAAATGTCATCATATCTCCGGGAATGTATAACCGATTCAGATAAAATTTGGTGTGCTGATGATTGGAGGTATTGCGGCAGAAGTGACGATATTTTTTTATAATATATTTGCATTATCTCTAACATAAAAAATATATATTGTGGTGTTTTTAGGTACAATTTTATATTTTCTGCGTCCAAATTTATATCATATTCCAAATATTATGCATTCAACAATTCAATTTTATACGCAATCTAAAAATAATTAAACTCAATCTCTCAATCACATTTTATTCTCTCACAAAATATATAAATTTATACCAGACGTACAAATTCACGTCTGGTCACTTCGACCAACTTTGGCAAAAAGCCACGTTCGCCATTTTCTTGCGCGGAAGTTCCGCTTCTCAAAATTTACCAACTTAAATATTTATGTACCTATACATAAAATAAATTTTCAACACACACAGAACATTTACAAATTTTTAACAAACATGAAATAAAATAAAAACAATTCTAAACAAGAAAAATCCATGACAATACCATATATCATAATATTTTCGTAAGTTATGAATTAAAATTTTTTATATTATCTTGGTATATTATTTGCATTTAAAAAACTTATTAAATATTATCACATGTTAATAACTTAATCAAGCTTATATTTATTATATTATAAAAGTTATAAATAAAGCACTTAATTGTTTCGGGTTTCTTAGGTCGCATTTGTACATTGAAGTGTAGGAGTATAAATAAAAGGACGTCTAATTTGAATAGCAATATTGATTCAAAATACAACAAATACGTCCTATCACATATTAAATCATAAGGAGAATGCATAAGTATTGATAATACATAATATACGGTTGCCTGATTGTAACAGAGAAAACTTAATTAGGCTCTAAAATATCATTCTGTTCAAATGACGTTTTTTAAGATATTTGATATTTTTTTTTGACACCCAATATAGTACTATTTTATATAATTTTTACAATAACAAGACTGAACGCAAAATATATAAAACATAAAGTAGAAATTTACGTTTTGCACTTTGGGAATGTTGTAATCGCTACATATCGTACATGATTAACAATTTAATTACAATATTATATTATAGAAATTTTTATAATTAGTAATTTATTAATTTATTATAAATAAATAATTCATTTGGTGTCAACACTATAATTCATCATTTAGATTGTAATTTTGTTTGTATTACAAGATATTAAAAATATTTTTCTTTTTCAGGTAAGATTAAATCCTGCAAGGTTTCAACTATCACCTGATCACAAATACCTCTTATTAGCTCAAAATGTACAAAAACTCTTCAGACATTCTTTCTTTGCTCAATATATAGTATACGAAATAGATACAGGGTAAGTCGTAATGTATTATTTTATCTTAATTTTGTAGTTTTGTTAAAATTTAGAGATAAACGCAAATGAAATATATTAATAAATAATTTTAAATATCACAGAAATATCAAATTTTCATATATATATGTAGTATGTTTTTTATTCTTACCCCTTTTAACTTGGACGACTTCCATGAAGGCCCATAGGATTTTGTTCTTTTAGATTAGACAAATTCACATTTTATTAGTTAATTTCAAAGTCTGAAACTTTTATCACTAATAATTAATTAAAATAGTTAACTTATATTAATATATTATAAGTAAAGCACGAGATAAATTATATAGATGGTATTACATTGAATGGTCAGACTGCTTATAGATAAACTTATAGATTTGCATACCCAAACTAAATGAAAGTGTTTTGCAGGAATGAATTTCCTTTAAGACCAACACCAAATTCGGAAGACCATCCGTTTCTTTTATTAGCGGAATGGTCGTCAAGAGGTCAAGGTCTCGTGATGGTCCACAATTATGATATCTATTACAGACCATCGCCTACATCTCATGCGGGATACAGAATTACAAAAACTGCAGTGCCTGGAGTTGTCAGTCACGGTGTACCTGATTGGTTATATGAAGGTAATAAATCATATAATTTTAATCAATCCAACTATTATTTTAATGCTTTCCCACATTTTCAACTGCTGAACTTTTAAAAGTTTTGTTTTCTTTTATTCCATCATTTTAAATTGAACTATAATAATTAGTTTTATTTTGTACTTAAATAACAAGATAAATTACAATTTTTCATAAAAGTAACTTTTATTTGCCATTTTGATAAATTTTCTAACATTTTACGACTTTGCTATACTCGTATAATAAATTACTTTAATATATAAAAATTTTCCAGAGGAAATATTGGGAACTAACAGTGCAGTTTGGGTATCAAGAGATGGTCACATGCTAGTGTTCGCGACATTTAACGACAGTTTAGTTGAAGAATTGAAATTTCCTTGGTATGGGTCGGTAACGGATGGTCGTTTATATCCGGATATACGATCGTTAAGATATCCTAAACCAGGAACTAGAAACCCTCAAGTTGCACTCACCGTTGCTGATTTGGCGGATCCTTTAAATATTCGAATAAGAATGGTTAAACCGCCTTCTGGTCTCGGTAACGCGTAAGTATTTTAGTATTTAATTTGTAAGCAATATATAAAATATTCTACACGACGAACGTGACGTGACACGATCGTTGAGAAGCATTCTTTCACCCAATAAGTCAAGTAGCAATATATTTAACCTTTCCTTTTGTTTTAAATAAATAATGAGTAAAAATCGTATTGACTGAAATTTCGAAATAACTTTAATAATTTCTTACTTCATCATTTCAGCTGATGACCAAGGATAATAATTTCCAAATAAATTATAATTTATACCACCTTTTAATATTGCGAGTATGAGGAATTATAAATTTGATATTATATAATTTTAGTATAATATTCATTTCTAACTATACACTCAATTTTTTATATCAAACCGTATTTGTCGAATAGCAGTTTCTTGGCTTTTCCTTGAGATATGAAATAAAGTATCGTCCGCAATAAACTTTACGTTAGAATATTTTATTATTTCTTTTATTTCATTCTTTTAAAATGCTGTTTATGTATAGAATAAATAAAAAGGCGTATAATATTGTCCTTCTGGAATTCCCACATCTATCGTTCTTTGCGTTGATGTTTTACCCTATCTTCGTTACTCGTGTTCTTTGACATAATTTTTCAGCCGCTTTAATATGTTGTCCTTAAATATGTAATATTTCATCCAGAAGATAGCTTTATAAAATCCACATCACACTAAAAATTGCCACTGAAGTAAAACACACTTTGTAGTATGTTATTAATTAACATTTCCAAAATTATACATATTTAAATTAATCTACTAAAATTTTATTGGCTATTATCCCTAAGCAAAGCTTGCCATATATAACGTGGATATGACAGATTAACTCTCTAGATAATATAATAAATGTGTTAAATTTAAGAAACTTAGTTTCTATCAAAATTAATACAATTACTCGCAGCTGGATTTTAATTGCTAATGTTGGAAAGGGGATGCTTAGTTTACCATAAACCACACTACCCTACTCCAAAATTTTTTATATCTGAATAAGAAACGCGCGCAGTATAAAATTGGGATTTAAAATTAATTATTTAGATATTCTGATAAGGTAAAAGTTTTGCTCACAATAATATTCTTATGTATAAACAAAGAGCAGTAAATTAAACTCAATTAAATAGTGTCTCACTTAACTATAATGCTTTATTTACTTAGCAATAATAGTCTTATTTATTACATTTTCTAAATTTAACTTGTATATTCATAATATACATAGAAGTTAATGCACCTATGGGTATAATGAATTAATCCCCTTTTTTGTTTACAATATAAAAGAAAATTACCTAGATTTAAATAATTTATTATTTATAGATCTTGGCGTAATAGAAAATCAATTTCATTGTAACCACAAGCAAGCAACTAATTTCATTCAAAACAAGCTTTAACCCTTCATTATTCTAAACTTCAATTTCTCTTTTTATTTGATAATTTTAAATCTCAAATAATTTGTTGCTTTTCTACGAAGGATTAGTAAGTTAATAAATATGTAATTTAAAATAATATATAGCCAATTACTTTGCTGGCGTTCACAGATCAATGTAAACACCTTCTACATATTATTCAGCTATAAGTAGGTATCCTGTTAAATTGGTGTACAAAAAACCAAAACAAAACACCACATCATCGGCTACATCCACTATAAAATGAAAATGTCCACGATTTCTTTGCAGCTGCTAAACAAATTCAAGTCGATAGAGAGGGCAAAAAATGGAAACAGGGTTGTCACGAAATCACTCGCAAATACTAAAAATACTATCTCGGTTGTCCCAAAGTAATTGCCTGACACCGTTTTTGCTTATCCCAAAAGAAAAGTTCAAAAAATCGCGCAAATACCAACTACTATTGTATGAGTACTTCAATATAACATTATTTTCATGGAGAATTTAGGTATTATATAATATTCAGAGTTATTTTAATTAAAAATTATAATTAATTTTTAAAATACATTTAATTTTTTTTAAATACCTACTTGAAATCCATAAGTTAGAATTTACCAAAACAAATACTACAGAATAATTTGAGCAGGTGAAAAAGCAAATGCATAAATTCAAATTGGACATTTATCAATAGTTTTAAATATCCGAACATTTTCTCTCGGAGAAAAGTTGACAAAATAAGCAAATGTCGGTTTATATATCTACATTGTCAAATGTAGAGGTAATGATGATAAATGATGCTATAGATCATTTTTCCCTAAAACGTCAGAAATTGAATTAAATAATGTAAACTATACACATTTGTTTACATAGATTCTCTAAACTTATAATTATTTCGTCAGAATAGATTATAAAACCCATTAAATTCAAATTAATAATTTGTGATTGAAATTTTCACAGGTAGGTTTCTAAAATTACTGCCAACACAGGGTTTCTCTCTATATAACTATTGTTTTCAATTAAGTTCACTAAATAAGTTCTGGTACATATTAAAATTCGGCCTCACAAATCGATGATTGGTAAATCACAAACTGAAGTAATCATTTTTAAAGTTGATAGTTTGAAATAATTAAATATATTTCGTTTTTTAAAAATTTTAGTACAAATCTACATAGTGGTTTTTACTGAAACTTTCAATAATTCTAACTCTATCGCTGTTAATTTATCCACTAACATTTTTAACTTGGTTCAGAAAAAAAAGTTGTTATGGAGCAAGTAATATCTGAAATTGCTAAAATCTAATTACAGTAAATTTTTTACACCTTTTTTTATTTTATTATATGCTTACTTAATGTTCCTTTCGCAATAAAAGCATTCCTAATTTTATTTTTCTTTATACTACCGAAAAAACTAGATTCCGTGTCATTCAATACTATCAAACTTAAAAATTTGCTGTTTTAAGAACGCAATATTGTTCTCTTATACTACGTATTTGAGTAGCACTTTGCATCTTTTTATGTTAAGCAATATTAATTTATTTTTTTGATATCAGTAAAATAAATTTACCTTATGTCAAAGCGAAAAGATTGCGGGCAACATTAAAGTTCTTCAGTCCTTTGCCATCATGAGATCCCTTCTGGAAATGAAGTGTATTCCATGTAGTTCGAGAAGAATTATGAAAAAGTTTTAATAATGAAATGACCCAAAATTCACGAAAAACGTGTATACATGACAAATAAATTAAATATATTTATGCCGACGGAAGCGTAGAAAATAATAGATTATATGCTTTTTAAAAAGCAAACTTAAATTAACTCTATAAGTCCGGTTCATCTCAAATAATCAAAGATAAGATAGTTTGTTTGTATCTTCATTGTTAGTCATGGTATGGTTACCCCAAGATGGCAAGATATATCTTTTTTTTTGTTTTATTTGACAATACATATTTTCCAGAATTCTTGATTTTAGTAAATCTGAAGAAGGCAATTACCTTTTTCGAAATACCTAAAAGCTTTTGAAATGAATTGAATTGTATTGTTTGGGTGCTATTGTTGAGTGATAAACATTTATTCGGATAATAATTTTAAAATTGCAATGCCCGTTTATTTTATACAATCATTTTATTGTAGTATAAAATTTTTACAGCAATATTATTTATTACAAGTTTTACGTAAGTATAAAACCTACCCGATTTAGGGCCGGTTTTCCAATAAAAGCTTAAGAGCTGAATTCAGCTCATTTGAAGTTGAACCCATAGAAGTTTTAACAATAAACTGGCTATTATATAAATGATATTATACTACATTACATAATATGTATGTATCGTAATACGAGTATAGTTCGTACATGCTTAGTTGTTAAAACTTTTAAAATTCGCTCAACTTCAATTTAGCTGAGCTCAGTTTAAACTCTTGCTGTAAAACCGGCCTTTAATGTTTCAAACTTAAAATACAAGAATATAATAATCAAAATATCTTGAATTGTAATATTTTGAAAGAAAGTTTAAATAAAATTTCCATTTTTGAGTTCAAGGTTAGATTTATAAATTATTTGGAAGTTCTTGAACATGAAATTGTGTTATAAATTACATTTAAGCAAGTAAATTAAGCAAAGTATAATAAAAAATTTTATAAAGAACAAAAAAAATTTATTAAAAATTTCGTTTATACGAAATGGAAGAATAATATCTACTATACAAATATAAGTTATAATTTTATTAAATGTTTGCAAAATATATTATATTATAAATAAATTATTCGTGGTGCCCATTAAAAGTCAATCTTAAGATATTTGAAATTTGAACCAACGACTGCTCTATGCCTAGGGAGCTAGCGTTCGCAGTTTTGATTTCAACTATTGGGAAAAATAAATATTTTCTGAACGTGGCTATAAGCCTTCATTTTATTCAAATTTCACCTTTAACCTCGACGCTCTCACAAAAGCCAAAATAATTTCAAGATAGCTTTCTACTATCTCTAGAAAGAAACAACATTATTATTTTAAAATCTGAATTTTGTTGCTTATTTAGCTTGTTGATTTAAAATTTTTTATTTACTCTAGATATTTAAAGATTACCTCTTGTTTTTTCTTTTGCTTTCAGAGAATTTTATTTTACGGCTGTTTCGTGGATCAGCTTAACCGAAATATGTGTCGTATGGCTAAATCGTCCACAAAATTTATCTATCGTATCGATATGTAAAACTCCTATGTGGAACTGTCAAGAGGTAAGGCTGTCGAAATTGTCAATATTATCAAATTTTTAAAATAAACTTGCTGGTTTAGACGCAGCGAATCACTTCAGATGGTCCAGGTTGGGTGGATATGGGAGACAGTCCTTTATTTGGCCGAGATAGTACAAATTATATAACAGTTGCACCAGTACGGGACGGTCCAGCGGGATACTTTAAACATGCAGTTTCAGTCAACATACCGAAAAAGAGAATTCTTCCATTAACTCACGGAAAATTTGAAGTCACTCGTGTTTTGGCATGGGATCACTCAAACGATGTTATGTAAGTTGTTGTTTTTGGTTGACATTGATAATAATCCTTTGTTATTCAGATCGATACATACGTAATTGTATGGAAGTTCAAACGTGAGCTCTCAGTTTTACTATTGTTGGGGAATAAAATTTATTATTAATATTATGTATTACAAGGATATTAATTTTAAAAAGTGCAATACCCGATTACTTATAAAGAAAGGCTTTTTATTACGGCTACTACTATAAAACTTTTATAGTAACAGTACAATTTATTACACGACCTATAAAAACGACCGTTTTAATTCGACCCTTTAAATATGTAATCAGAATATTTTGCATTTATACTAAAAAACGAAGAACCAGAGTTACTACATTCAACTACCTCTTTTCTAAAAACGTTTCCAATGTTTTAAACGAAATAGGAGTAAAACTATAAAAGAATTGCACAATGTGCTTTCTAAGTGCTATTTGTGATAATGCTGTAAGAAACATGGTTTTCAACATCATAGTAACTTTAGTACTCGTTTAATAAAAATAAAAGTGTAATCATGATTGTAACTTTAGGTAGATATTTTACGACACTCTGCCCACATAAAAGTACGTAACTGATAAATTTTATGCATCCGAACTTGCCTTCGCATTACGGTGATTTCTTTTGTTAAACTTACATCTAAAACGTTTCATCGGAACTAAACGATAGTTTTTTTATTTCCAGTTACTTTTTGGGCATACCCGAAGGAAAACCTGGAGAGCAGCATTTATACAGAGTAACATCATTACCTCCTCGTACAGGAGCAACTTTACAGCCACCTCATTGTTTAACGTGCGTTGAAGTGGCACCTCCAACTATTTTACCTTATTTTGAATTTGATGCCGAATTTCAAGCTTCGAAGAATCGCCAATGGGATGATGACTGGCTGGAACAAGAAGTTGTTATTGCCACACCATCATCTAAAAAAAAGAAGAACAAAAAGGAAGTTGTATCCGATGTAGAGCATCCTTGTTTATATCACAACGCAATATTTAGTTCGCACTCTTCTTATTTTGTATTGGAATGTTTAGGCCCGGGTATTCCAACAAATATATTATATCGAGCAGTATTACCTAAACCGAAATTTATTGCTGTTTTACAAAACAATACTATATTAAGAGAAAAGGTATCCAAAATGGCTTTGCCTCAAATTAAAACATTTCCGGTGCAAATTTCGGGGGGTTATCAAGCACACGTGAGGTTGCACTTGCCGCCTGGATTAAAGGAAGATGAGATCACTAGATATCCTTTGGTGGTGCAAGTGTACGGCGGACCGGGTAGCCAATTAGTAACAGAACGTTGGAGAATTGATTGGAATACTTATTTAACCAGCAGTAAGGATTTTATAGTTGCTCAAATTGATGGAAGAGGGTCCGGAGGGCAAGGACAACAGTTGATGCATAAAGTTTATTACAAGTTGGGCTCGATTGAGGTTTCGGATCAGTTAGAAGTGACCGAGTAAGTCAGAACTGTTAACCGTAACAAAATGCATCTTCACTTATCATTTCGTCAATGTTATAGATATTTAAGGGACACTCTGCATTTTATCGACAAGAAACGAGTCGGTGTCTGGGGTTGGAGCTATGGAGGATTCGTTGCGGCGTTAGCACTTGCAAGTCCAAAAAATGTGTTTGAATGTGCCATAGCTGTAGCGCCGGTAACCAGTTGGAAACTTTATGGTAAGTTATATTTGTGAGACACGATGTGGAGTTAAGTAAATTTTTTAAACAGATTCTGCTTATACCGAAAGATACATGGGTCTTCCAAATGTAACTGATAATTATAAAGGTTACGAAGAAGCGGACGTTAGTAAAAAGGCGGAACAACTTCGAGACAAGATGTTCTACTTGGTGCACGGAACTGCCGATGACAATGTGCATTTGCAACAATCGATGGCTTTAGTCAAAGCGTTATCAGAAGCTGGAACGTTATTTCGACAACAAGTGAGCACTTTAACAAAATAATCGGTTGTAATAAAAAAAATTTGATTTCAGATTTATCCTGACGAGAGTCACGGTTTAGGTGGTGTTAAAAAGCACTTGTACAGAAGTATGGGTCAATTTTTAGACGATTGTTTTAAAAAGCAATCTCCTCCTGAATTTAGAACGGGATTAAGGAACGACGAAGAGTAGTACATTTTTTAATCAATATTAGAAAGTGGCAAAAGTTTTAATTTGTGATCATTTGAAGGTTATGCCAATACAGACAATTTTTAAAATTATACTTAATAATAATTGCATTTTGTGATTTTCTAGTAACCCGTTAAACATGGGAAACGTCATTCTAATCAATCACCTTTCTGCGATTTATTGTTTCATTCTTTAATTGTGTTATTTTGACATGTCCATTTTAACCATGAATGTGTAAAACATCTCTGTATTACTCCTTGAGATGTTTCGTGATGTAAGTGCCAAATTTTAACAATTTTATAATTGGATGTTACAATACCAACTACAAGTTTGATACAGATATGAGAGAAAAATGTGTAAATGTGTAATATTAATTGGATTTATAATCTCAAATTAAGAAAACATGTACGTTTCGAGTTGCTTTAGTGATTAATAAGATACTCGATAATTTGTGCTATAACTAATGCAGTTTAACTAGGACAAAATATTTTAATACTCTTCCATTTTAATTTTAATTCCATTAATTCGGCATGTTTCCAATTTTTTCTAGGCATGGCAAGAAAAGCTTTTTTTGTAGGATCGCTCAGATTAGCTATTGCCGAACATATTTTAAATTAGGTAAAACTTGTGATAATTTCTTAGGCAATGACTTAATAAGCCTTGGTATTTACGAAAGAATGTTTTTTTCCAGTAATCGCACTTCAATTCCAATTGTAGACTTTTTGTAGTTAACAGTATTTAACAGTGCTAATTAATTGTAGTATACATTGTAAAATATATTTTTAACAAAAAGCTAAAATATTTTAAATTTAACTGCTAGTATTGTTCGTTATATTTTGGAAGCACTGCATGGATCACGAAATTTCAAAATATTTTTAAATAACATTTTGTTTAACTTTAACTTAACTTAAATCTTGATTAGGTAATTTATATCGGCATTGTTGAAATAATATAATAGGCTATTTTAAATAACATTTTAAGAATGAATCTCTACTTGCAGTTAACATTCAAATATTCTATAATTTTGTTAAAATTGTACTAGTAGTAAACAGCAGTAATGCATCTTGCATGGCACCATTTCTTTGTATAACAAGTAAAAACTTTCAACGCATACTACATTATGTAGTCGACATGTCTGAGGTTCGAACCTCAAATACATTTTACTTTAAAAAATATCTATCCGCTGCGCTTCTAGCATATATCTTTTTCTTAGCCTTTTTTCCGCTCACTGCTGGCCATAAGCCTCTCCCATAGTTTAGGGTTACGCATTCAGCGGGACCGCCGCCGGCTTAACGTGCCCTCCGAAGCACGAAGACGGTCAAACAAATCATTTTAATTGCAACCTCTTTTACTTTAAACTAATTAAATGGGCACACTGAATGTGATGTAAAAGAATTGGAAGCGTTTAATTGTTTGTGTGGCCTTACCGAAAGATTAGCTCGAATAGATTATTTATTATTATGAATTAATAACAAATGTTTATATTTTCAACTTTAAATTTTAACTAACTCTATTGAAGTATGAAAGCCTTAAACTAGTGTGTAACTTGAAACGTATATACCATACAAAAATGGACTTCAAAATACATTTAAATACATTTAGAACGACTGAAAGCTTTGATGTCGAATTATTTTAATAAGCCAAGGCATTTTTAGAAATAGTTCCGTACGTTCCATTTAATGTTTATTCAAATTTTATTGATGCCTATTTTGCTTTGACCAGCGTTGCCTGAGTTACACTGCATAATATCTCATCGAAGACTAAAATAAGCTATCGTATGTTCCCTTATCGCACTTTTCCGTCAAATTCCGAATTGAATTATGCCTGATGACAACTCCATGTTATATGCAATAAATTAGCTCTTCTTCAGAAATACTATGCAGTTGTAGCCATCAGGAACGTTGGACTTGGCCTTTCGGTTATGTTCAAATGCGCACACTTTGTTAAATCTATTTCTATAGGACGAAAGCAAATATTTTAATCTTTTGACTGTAAAATTGTAATACCAATTCGACCTGATGGTAGCGGTAGATGTATTGATACTTTCTCATGCTATTTTTATTATTGGAATAAATTATCAACCATCTCTAACAGTATTATGTTACATTCGATTAATTACCCTACATATCTTAACATAGCTGCTAGTGAGTAAACTTAATTTTAAGTTTATTAGCGATTATTAGAAATTGCTATAGATATAGCTACTTTTATTGCAAAAAAATTACAGTCAATAAATTTGTAAATACTTTCGAGTTATTATGATATTAGCTAATAGTTATTAAATAAATGACCAAATAAATTCTTGCAGTAACTGTAGATTATTAGACTATTTAAAAATTAATTTAAAAAGTTTACTTTTATATGAAGTAGTAACACAAAAATTGTTAGATTATTTTATGTAATTCAAATTTTTAATCGCTTAAAAATTTCAATCACATTTCAAGGTTTAAAATAAAAAAGTTCGGAAACAAAATTATTTATAAGCACCGAATTTTAAAATTATTCGACAACTACTAAATCTTGATGTTGCCTTGCTTCTTTTTTATTTAAAATCTTAATTTCGCTACTTTAATAGTTTAGTACAAATGTGTGCTATTTAAAAAATTATTATACAATTGTTAAAGTTTTAAAAACAATATTTTACTCTAAATCATAAATTTATTCTGTCGATACTTTAAAACATCAAATTCTAATAAAATTTAAAATTAAAAACTTTTGCAAAACTGCACTTAGCAATACGTAAAACTAACAATCATTCATAATAAATTAAAGAATAAGTAACAGTGCTGTATATTTTTAAATCGTAATTTGATTTGGTTAAACTTTATTTTATATTGGAGACTTTAAAACCTAGCTATATTGCTATTGCAAAATCTCGTGATTTGACCGAATGAAAGCAAGCGACATTTCCGGTTATATATTTTACTTCTTCGAAAAATTAGCTTAAATCGGATTCTAGAACTATTTTTGGGTACTTTCGCTATATTTTAGGCAGAATATGTTAAATTAGATTACAAATCATGAGATTTCGTAAGGCACCATTAATATTTGGAGACAACTTTTCAGGGAGTTGTTTAATTTCAGTTTACAAAAATTTAATCAAATGAAATTGTAAATACTATAACCATTAACAAAATATTTTTAAATTTGATAAAAATTTGGTACTAACCATTTCAGAATATATTTCGCTGATTGATCCTGAAGAGTATGACGGAATTCATAAGATCGCTTTCATATTTTATAACAAAAACGAGAATCCGAGTTGTTTTAGCATTCAATTTCGTTTAAGTAAAAAATGTTGAATTTATTAGAAGCTCTGGAATATTTTGAAAATTTTGAGTATAAACATTTTGAATAATTATTACACAAAGTTTTTGTTATAAATTAGAAAGCATTTATGGTTTATATAGCCGAAAGTAAGGGTCCAAATTAATATATTACTATGCATCACTAATTAACTTCTCTAATAGAACCTTAAATTAATTTAAACTTTATGTTGTGCTTTCGTTTAATAATAATTCTAATAATATTATATAGCAATAACAATAACATATTTTTTAGTGTATAAAATTACTTATTATACAAAAAGTAACGTTACTAGCTCTCAACGCCTTCGTCTTTAACATACTCTCTATCTAGAATTGTGATAAATTGTAAAGTTGTAGATTATTAAACATTTAAATTGTTGTAATTATGATTATCTATTTAAAATATTATATAAGATGATTTAAAATTTAATCTTTTTCTTAAATCACCCCATATAATATTATAGAATATTTATTATCTTAGATGGAGTAATAGTTCAATTGTTGACATTCTTATCAAACGTTTTCATTTTTTTCATATTCTAAAGCTAAACTTATGGCAGAAAAGCAATTTAGGAATGAAAATTAGTAATAACTGCGTTAAATTTTATTCTATTACGATTGAACTATAAATAAAACATTTCAGGAATCCATTTGAACGCTTTAGGGCCGTGTTTTCAATGCTCGGTTAAATTTCAAATTAGTTTAATCGGGATTAACTAACCGCCCTTTGAAGCACTGAATAATAATGTTCAGTTTTCTAATAATACTTCTTCAAACTGCATACCACTACCACAATACTCTACCAATTTCTACATTGATTTTCTTATAATCGGAGAATTAACCAAGCATTGTAAAAACGTCCTTTAGTATACTAATTAACTATACAATTTACGTAAATTCTGTTAACTTTAATTATTTATTTTATTTATTTTATTAGAAAAATAACTAGTACATTGTTATTAATAATAAACACTTTTAATATTTTTCGAAAAGTTATGTAGTACTACTGGTTAACATTGTTACTTACTAAATAAAAATTATTTGCTAGTAAATATGACATTAGACTTGTATATAACATTTCATCAATCGCTAGTGATTGTAAAATACTTAATATTTTATTAGGTAAATTATTGATAGAATAAAATATTACAATATAAATAAAATAAAATTTCGATCATTAATTGTGTTTAATTTTAGCCCTATATTCAATTAACGAAGACAATAATTATAGTCCCTTAGATCGGATTTTTAGCATTTGGTGAGACTTCAATTTACGATTTACGAACTTAGAAAAATGTTTGATAGGCAAAATATAGGTAGATATTGAGCCAAATAAAGATATATTGCGATGTCCAAATGCGTAAAATGGTTTAAATTCAAGAAAATCTAATTATTTACCTTATATTCGGAACATCCATCCCCTTTTGCTTTAAGCATGAGACTCTTTAACTTAATTTCTTGTGATGTTGAATAATTAAAAGCAATAATTTGTCAATATTAAAAATTTATAATTTTATCGAAAAGTTAAGCAAAATTTTATCTTACAAATACACAGCTAAATAAATTTTATGTAGCATTTAAATTTCAAATTTTGTTGTTTTTGATCATCATCCGTTTACATCGGTTTACCAATAAATCAATTCCGTCTTATTGCAATTTTGGTCTTATTTAAATTTTAGTAATTCTTTCAACCACCTAGACAAAGTTGCAATTTTGATGGCAATTAATACAAATTTTATAAATCAATTTTATCGTGGTTTCAAATTTTACGAAAAATTAATCGTTCGTGCACTTAAATTGTTTTCACCCAAAATTAGAAGTTTTCATTTGTTTGTTGTTGTTTCCATTTACCATTTCACCTTTTGTGAGAATCTGGCGTTCATACGTTGCCTTACTCGTTCCTGCTATTGCTGACGATTATCTTTGGTCGTGAATAATTGTGGTTTTTCTTTTTGTTGAAAAGTATTGGCACAAGCACTCTTACTCTGAATTTGTAATCTTCAGGTAAGTTAAATTTTTTAATTGTATTTGTCAATTACAATTAAAATTCAAATTATTTAAACTTTTGACTCTGGGCTTTTTAATTTTCAAACTTGACGAGTTGACGGTTTTACCCAGAATGAATTATTTCACCAATTTTTCTCCCTCCTTGATTTTTGTAATTTTGAAAACTTTTATTCTCCCACTTAATTTTGGTGGGAATGCAAATTCGTCGCACTACGCATTGTTTGATTTTATTACACTTTAATTTTTATACACAAATTAATAATTGATTGAATTCTCATCGACTTCATTGATGATTACTGGCATTTGTCTTTTCATTCAAAGATCTTGGACCAAAAATATCTTTTATACTTATAATAATTGAAAACTCAACTCAAAATTAGCTGTGCTTTTCAACTTTGAACAATCCTTTAATCTAAAAATATGAAACCGAATTATTCATCTCCACGGATGTTCAGTTAAAAGAAAAATCTCATATGCTTAAAACAAATTATCTACTTGAATGTTTTTAAATTAATTTCTGTTTTTAAAATATTATTTAGAACTTAAGATGCTTATGCAAAATATAACATGACAATATATTAAACTTTTGGTCAGATGTTTGGTCTCAAAATTACAAGTATAACCAGAAATCATGCGATAAAATGATCCATCGATTATATCAGATTTTCTATGTACCGGTATAACAATATAATAATTAATTAAATATCGTAACTTGTTTATTCGTTTATAATTTATTAGGCATATTATGTTATTTATGTATATGCTTTTTAAAGATAGATATATTTATCTATTTCCTGCTTTCTAACTATTTACCAAATTTATACAACATCGTTTTAAGCCAGAAAACTTGAAATTCTCTGCAAAGAAAATCGAGAATTGATAATCGTTAACACAATAATCACAAAATTACAAATTAAAAAATACTTGCGCATGTACTACATAAACTATTTTATTTAAGTACGAGTATTGAACAAAATTTCTCAATTACTGCCAAATAAATTTTATAAATATTTGTTTATGCAGCATTTAGGTTTGTAAAATTAAAACAAAAATATATTGCCCAGTTAAAATAACTCCTCAAGTCTAAACTTACTACTAAAAACTTAATATCAGTAATTAATATACCTTAAATCGACTGTGGAAATAATACAAACGCATAATTTTTGTTTTATTATGATTTATGTTGATTAACATAAAGTTGATAATATATAGATTTTTTACTCATAAGTTCGTTGTGCGTACCTAGTTCCACAATATCTCCTTCATTCACTACGACAATTAAATCTGCGTCTATAATGGTTTTCAAACTATGTGCAATCACAATACAAGTTCTTTCCTTCTTAGCATTATTTAACGCTTCTTGGACAATCTATAAATGATTAATAAATCTCACATTTTAAAATTAGAAAACAACTGTATTACCTTTTCATTCTCTGCATCAAGTGAAGAAGTTGCTTCGTCTAAAAGAAGCACTTCCGGATTTCGAATTAAAGCTCTAGCTATTGATATTCTTTGTTTTTGACCACCTGATAATTGGGCAGCTTTCTCGCCTAATTTCGTATCATAACCCTAAAAATTACAGTATTACAAAACACTTGGTATAATCTTTGCCAACTTTTATAAACTCACCAACGGCAAGGAGGTTATAAAAGCGTGGATATTAGCTTCTTGGGCAGCTTGAATTATTTCTTGTTTTGATGATACAACTTCATTATTGCCATAAGCAATATTTTCTGCAATAGATGTACTAAAAAGATTTGGTTCTTGCATTACAATTCCTAAACGAGATCTCAGAGACGATAAATTGACATTTTCTATATTATCATTGCCAAATTCAATTTTACCAGATTCTGCATCATAAAAGCGTTCCAATAATTGGAGAATAGTTGATTTTCCGCATCCGCTGGGACCCACCAGAGCTACAGTTTTTCCTTTAAAAATGTTCAGGTTAAAATCTTTCAATATATTGGCATTTGGTCTTGTTGGATACGAAAAGGATACATTATCGTACTTTATATTTCCCTCGACCTAAAATAATAACTTGCAATCAATGATAATGAAATATAAAATCCAAACTACCAATTTTTGATTATCTTTTTCATTTTTGATTTTTGGCTCTGTATTTAATAACTTGTATATCTGATTAGCTGCCTGCAATCCTCTTGTTATGTTTGGTAAAAATGCTAATGCAAATGTTGCAGACCATGCACTAAATATTATAACTTCAGTGATACTACAAAATATTTGTTTTTATTACAACATTCAAATATTTTGATGATTAATTTACACTAAAATACTTGAGATATCGATTTGATTGTTTTTCAGCAGCATAGTTCCACCATAAAGACTAACTACATAACTAATTGGATAGACCCCTCTTGATATTCCAGCAGCAAATCCCCTGCGATGAACATTTCTTAAAGTTACCTTTTTATAGGAGCTCATTAAATTTTCACATTGTTTGGTGATTAATGTTTCTATACACAATGAAGCTACGGTGCGAATGTTACTTATTGCTTCCACGGCTAACTAAAAATTTACGTTTTCAAATTAATTCACAAACATACAAACCAAACCCTGCACCTTAGTTGATTGTTCTAGAAATTTAACATATATTTCGTTTTCTTTAGTTATCAGTCGTTGTTCTGCAAATATCGAAATAACTAAAATAGGTGTAGATGATATACCAATGAGAAATAGCTTCCAAGAAAAATATAATCCAACGACAGTGCAAGTGATAATAATAGTAACTGTATTCAAAATAACTATAATTCTTAACCCAAGTGCCTAGAAAGAGGACAATGTTAACTCTTTTTATGAGAAAATTAAAATACAAACCCCTTGAACACTTGAAGCATCATTTGACAAACGAGCACATATAGATCCAACACCGTTTTCCGGTCGATCAAACCATTCCATATCTTGATTTAAAATTTGTTTGAACATGGAAGTTTTTAACTTCATTATGAAGCTTTCGCCTGATACTCCAATTAAAAATTTCTATAAAGGGCAATCCAAATTAAAACCTTATAGGACTAAATACTGTGCTACATATCGGTTTTTGTAACGTTCGACGTCTTCCGATTCTTTTCCTAATCTATCAACAAGATTGGAAACGCATTTAGGCATTTAATACCTCAAATATGTTGCCAGCATCATGTAAGGGAGCACGGTCGAGATATCCTGGTGTACTTGGTCGGGAATCGAACCCAACAAACTCAATAAAATAACTTTTAAATCCACGCCATACTTCGATTTAAGCAATAAGAAAGTTTTTGAAGAAAAACAACAATTTTGTTATTTTTTCTTTCTTCAAAATCGTCTTCGTCTTTCTTAGTGCTCAGGTCAGAGTGTGGCTTCGAATTGTGCATCTGGAGTGTTTGTATAAAAGCACGTATTGTGTACCTACCTCAAAAAATGTTAGAATTGCGAGAATAAGACCAATAATTATGAAGACAATGGCATAAGAACGTGCTTGCTTTACAATGTATTCATTGTCGGTTAGAGATAAAATCTGAAAGATTAATAATATTTTTACATTAAAGGAACGCGTTTTAGGCGCATTTAAACTTACCGCTATCGAACTTGCAAATATATAACTATAAATGAAACATTGGAAACTGCTTAAAATTGAGCATATGATACCGACTATCGCTAACAATGTATATGACATACTCAGTTTCGTGAGATTATATAAATCTTTGTAACTTGTTTCTGGGCTTTCCTCGGTCGCTACAACCTATAATTTTATAACATTAGTTTAATATTTCTGTAACGCTGTATGTAGCATTGTCTGCTTAGCTAAAACATTAATGTGTATATTGTCATGTTTCATTTTGCATAAGCATCTTAAGTTGTAAATAATATTTTAAAAACAGAAATTAATTTAAAAACATTAAAGTAGATCATTTGTTTTAAGCATGTGAGATTTTTCTTTTAACTGAACATCCATGGTGATGAATAATTCGGTTTCATTTCTTTTAGATTAAATGATTGTTCAAAGTTGAAAAGCACAGCTAAGGAAATCTTGAGTTGAGTTTTCAATTATTATGAGTATAATAGATATTTTTGGTCCAAGATCTTTGAATGAAAAGACAAATGCCAATAATCATCAATGAAGTCAATCAATTATTAATTTGTATATAAAAATAAAAGTGTAATAAAATCAACCAATGCGAAGTGCGACGAATTTGCATTCCCACCAAAATTAAGTGGGAGAATAAAAGTTTTCAAAATTATAAAAACCAAGGAGGGAGAAAAATTCGTGAAATAATTCATTCTTGATTTTAATTGATTTGAATTTTAATTGTAATTGACAAATACAATTAAAAGATTTAACTTACCTGAAGATTACAAATTCAGAGTAAGAGTGCTTGTGCCAATACTTTTCAACAAAAAGAAAAACCACAATTATTCACGACCAAAGATAGTCGTCAGCAATAGCAGGAACGAGTAAGGCAACGTATGAACGCCAGATTCTCACAAAAGGTGAAATGGTAAATGGAAACAACAACAAACAAATGAAAACTTCTAATTATGGATGAGAACAATTTAAGTGCACGAACGATTAATTTTTCGTAAAATTTGAAGCCACGATAAAATTGATTTAGAAAAATTTGTATTAATTGCCATCAAAATTGCAACATTGTCTAGGTGGTTGAAAGAATTACTAAAATTTAAATATGACCAAAATTGCAATAAGACGGAATTGATTTATTGGTAAACCGATGTAAACGGATGATGATCAAAAACATCAAAATATGAAATTTAAATGCTACATAAAATTTAATTTGCTGTGTATTTGTAAGATAAAATTTTGCTTAACTTTTCGATAAAATTATAAATTTTTAATATTGACAAATAATTGCTTTTAATTATTCAACATCACAAGTAATTTAGTTAAAGAGTCTCATGCTAAAAACAAAAGGGGATGGATGTTCCGAAAATAAGGTAAATAATTAGGTTTTCTTGAATTTAAACCATTTTACACATTTGGACATCGCAATATATACGCAAACCTATTACCATGAATATATGGTTCGAAACTTAAACTTATCATGTTGTAAAACTTACTTCTTCTACTACACTTTTTTTAGTATTTGAATATAACTTTAAGTCTGTTACAGTATCTGTAAGTAATGAAATAAAAAACGTTTTTCTTTTCTTATCACTAATTGTTTCATACATACCTAATTCTAATTCATTAGTAGTTTCTTGAAAATCTAATTTGGAAAGTTGAGTTAATACTAATTTATGATAAAACCCTTGCATTGAAATTAAATCGTCGTGAGAACCTTCTTCAATCACTTTTCCATCATCTAAAACTATAATGCGATCTGCTTTTCTCACAGTAGACAATCTATGAGCAACAATTATTGTTGTGCAATTTTCGGCAGCCTAAATCGAGAGCGGTCGTATAAAATTAATTTATTTTGAAAAAATAGATTTTACCATATCTAGCGCTTCCTGTACCATAGATTCGCTTTTCGAATCTAAAGCTGATGTAGCTTCATCAAGCAGTAAAATAGCAGGGTTTCTTATTAGCGCTCTGGCTATCGCTATCCTTTGTTTTTGTCCACCAGATAATTGAGTACCTCGTTCCCCGATTACCGTTTCGTATCCATTAGGAAGGGAAGTAATGAATGAGTGAGCGTTTGCCTTTTTGGCAGCTTCTTCCACATCGCTCTGGGATGCATTTAAATTTCCTAATTTAATATTTTCAAAAATTGACAAGTCAAATAAAATAGGTTCCTGACCCACTGCACCAATATGACTTCGTAAGGAACGTAGGTTTAATGTTTTTATATTTAGGTCATCCACATAAATCTAAAAAGAAATTTGTTAACTAAATTGAAATTTTACATCTTACTATTGTACAGATCCAAAACTAGGGTCATAAAATCTTTGAATTAATTGAATTATTGTTGATTTTCCGCATCCTGAACTTCCTACTAATGCGACAGTCTCTTTTGGTTTAATTGAAAGATCTAAACCTTTTAAAACCTACAACAACAATATTAATGACATTTTTAATCACTTTACTATATTATCAACTAACTGGCACAGTGTTTCGTGCAGGATAAGTGAAATTTACATTTGCAAACGTAATTTTCCCTTTAATATTATTTAGTTTCGCACCAATTTCGTAAGATTTATTAATGCTGCATATGTTGTCTATAACGTAAAATATTGGATATGCTGCTCCTGTTGCCAAATTAAACAATTCAATGTATGGTATACACGTTTTAGTATTATAAACACAATTGGCTACGCTCATCAATATCTAAAAACAACAATTTGGTGATCGATTTAATAACTAAAGCATCTTGTTCTACTGTTATAATGCTTTGCACACTGTAATTTCCATTTCCTTCTCTGGCTTTTATTACCAAAATAACTCCATACCATAGCGTTAAAGCGTTACCTGCGTACATTGCAAAATTTATTATGGCTTCTCCGAGACTAGTTAAGAAAATGCATTTAATATTTATCTTCATTGCGGCAGAAGTTAATGTTTTGTATTTTTTTGCTTCATATGTTTGCCCGTCAAATGCAACAACAGTTTTAATGTAAGTTAACGCTTCTTCTATAACACTTCCAGCTTCACCATTCATTTGTGATTCTTCCTTATTCAATTTTGCAGACAACTGAAAATTATTACTAGTTATGATGCATTTGTTTTAAAGCAAAATTGTTTTGGGTATCGGTACCTTTCCCATAAGTCCCAAAACCGCAACTGATACTGCAAATGGTATTAAACATATTAACGTTAATTCCCAACCATACATAAAAGAAATAATTATTCCCGTTAAACACAATGACACTGTTAACAAAAATTCACATAATTTATCTCCCATACCATCTTGAATTTTGCGTAAATCTCTAAAAATAAAATTTTTATTTTTTTGTTGGATTGAACAATAAATTCACAAAAATCACTATAATTACTCACTTTACATTTATGATTTATACATTTTCTACTATAAATATTTATTTATGAAAGTCTAGGCACACTACGAAGACGCTGCGAGCTGGGCCTGAGTAAAAGTACCTATCCCTATCTAATTTTCTAAAAGAATGTTATTTCTGTTCATAGGAAGACACGCACACACAAACTTAGTATATGTAGGTATAGGTATGTACATAATATAATGACAAAATTTCGTTCTTTATTCAATTTTATCTCTCAGAAATATTTTACTTGTAAACAAAATTTTAAAAAATTAAACATTAGTGCCAAATTTCGTGCGATCTCCCTCTTTTCTCAAATTTTTTTATATATTTTTGCACGAAAACCTAACCCGGGGCCTATTGAGTAGTAAGTGCAAAATTTGGTTCAAATCGGGAATCTATAGAGAACAAACAAACTTTTCCTTTTATATATACAATGATAACTGCTTTAGTTATTCTTTTTAGTATCGATAAATTTATACCTATTAATTTCGGTTATTATTGCATTGAAATATTACATCTATTCATGTCGGTGAAATCCTGCTCCTAACAAAATATGATTTAGGTAAATAATACTTACTCTGAAAATCGCACAGAAAAACCACCAGTTGAGTTTTGGTCATGCCAAGATATATCTTGATTTAAAATACCATGTAAGTATAAATGTCTAATTCTAAAGATCTATATAAAAATAATAAGTACACAGAAAGACGAAAGCGGAAATATCTCATCCAGAAATTGATAAATGAGAATTTATCTCGGGATATTATTAGGAAAACAAACTACGATAACTCGTCAGCCGACGTTTCGGTGTTGATATAATCACCATAATTATTGTTTCATGGCACTACATAAACGTTTATAAGCAAGCTGAGAACAAAGCAAAAATCGGTAGTTACTCACAACAAATAAGATGTATAAATGTCTGTGTAGATAATCCAACATTATGGGGGGGGGCGGCAGGCAGGTGATGCAACAAGTTTCCACGACGTCAATATATAGTAAAATTATTACAAACGAAACAATAAATAAAATTTCCAATGTCAATTTGTAAAGCATAAATGATAATATAATTTGCCCGTTGCAATCCCAAAGAGATAAAATAATAGCGCACCGCTACAAATAAATAATTAGGTATAAGAAGTTTTCCCTAAAAATATACAGGTGTATACAAAACTCAGCAAATCATTGTGTGAGCGCACAGAATATCCGGAGATAAATTCTCATTTATAGAAACATGAATAAAATTTATTGTATGTGTTCAGTTACCTGTCTAATAGCAGTATAGTTAGAGATTGTTAAAGCTATGTAAAAACTGCCTGCAACAAATATTCCTGCTGAAACACCTGCTATTGCAAATATATTCATTTTACTCATAAAAACTTCCAATGCTATAACTTTTCCATTTTCGTCAGCAGCAGTTGATAATGCTAAAGCATAAGTCAAAATACCATCAATGCCTTTCCCCAAAATTATGGAAAATAAAGAAAAACAAATTCCGGAAAGAATTGATAATACAACAGCAATAGCTAACAGAAATTTTTCCCAAGTTTTTGAAAATTTAAACTGCAACATAATTACTGCACTGATATAGTAGACATTTAAAATACATAATAAGTATGTATTATATTCCTATATTGAAATAACTTACCAATTGTAAATATGAAATATTAGCAGTTGGTTCATCTCGGTTATTTTCGTTTGTTGTGGTTAGTTCTACAATTTCTTTAAGACTGAAATTTAAAGTATTTGTTAAAGGCCTAATATAATAGTTAGTGCAATTTAGTCTCCCATTTAATACAGAAGCCACGAAAATATCCAAGATGAAAATTAAATATATCGTAAACCTTCTTGCAGTTGCAGATTATTAAATGATGTATCCATAGTTGTTTATTTGTAATTTTATAATTTTTTCAGAATAAAAATGCTCTAATTACAGTAGATATATAATAATATCATGTAATTAAATTTATTTATACCTACTCGTACTATTACTTCTTTTTTTTTAAAACACTGAACATTTTTAATTAATTTACAGTCAATTTTGCTTAAATAGGTATATCTAATTATTATTCCAACTTCATTAATAAATTAAATACCTACAATAATTATTATACCTACTGTAAATAATTATTTTAAATTGCGTTTTTGGTAAACGCTTCAATATGAATATAGGTATTATGTACTTGGAACCTGATATCTACTTACCGATTTGTATCTACTTTTGAATATTCGTAATCATTAGTATCCATTGCACGTCAGTCAAACTATCTACTCTTTCAAAAATGTACTAACGAATAGACTACTTTAGGAAAATAATAATCTAATCGCCACTTGAGAGTACGGATAGGTAGTTTTCAAGCGATAAAGTGGTAGTAGTAGGTATTGTAAACTTACACTTACTTAAAAGTACACAATAAAAAAAATTAAAATAACTATCATTCAATATGGTATACACAGTATACACCAATCCCAAATAGGCCAGTCGACAAGTGCATTAATAGCGGGAGCAAATCCGGGCAAGCTGGAATAAATTTTAATCTGTTAATTTTGCACCCCTGAGCAGGGCCGGATTTAAGCGCTATGCTCAAAAAAGAGCCAAAATTTGATATATTTGCTAATATTAGTAAATATCTCGATTAGTATGAATTTTAGAGCATGGTAAACAAAATTAAAGAGGAGTAGCAGGTAGTACTCGATTAAAAACGTTCTGTATGATTTTTCCGTACGACTACCTGTTTTGAAATTATAGTTGTCGTAAGCCCAAAAGCTTAATATTCTATTCTGTACATTTGATAAGTAAAGTAATAAAGTACTCAGCGCGCTTTTGTAAAGTGATCTCCCCAATAGGCCTAATCCACTATGCCATCACCTTAGCTAACTTCAAGTTTCTTTCGAGGTTGTCGGCTCATCAAAGTTTTTTCGCATTTTTGATGTTACTGTTGTTCAATATAACCCTCAATATCATGAATCCCTTTAACATATGCGTTATATTCCGGATCTGGTTCATAATCTTCAGAATATTCTATTGATTGGTCTATACTATATCTATTTCTATATTGATAGGTAAGTTCTCCTCGTAGTCTTCGTTGTCTAATTCAACCACTTTCAAAGTAGTCGAATAAATTTGCCCTGGCCAATACCAAAAAAATTAAAATACTATATATTTAGACATACGTGTTTATAAATTGGCTCGTTTCAAAGTAAATTTTGAGGTGTTAAAGTGCAAAAGAAAGGCGAGGACGCTGTCCGGTAGAAGAAACAGGATATAACAGAAGGTACTGTGAAAAATAAATCGATTTTTTGATAGAAAATTTTGTAGTGAAATAATCGAAGGAATAGGGTTATCAAGCGGAAGTTTCCGAGGTGTTGAGCCGAACTGAAGCTTGAACGCGATTCGCGTTTTACAAAATGTGAAGCGCCACGTAGTGTCCTTAATGGTAACTAGCATAAGCGGTATTCGGCGTCTTTTTCGCTTTGAGTGTGTACTAAGTTTTTAGTGTTTTTTAAGCAATATGGATTAAATCCTGAAAAGTAAATGTAGTAATATGAATTGACGTGTTTACGGGTGTCATAACAAGTCTGGTCAAACAAAAATTTTAAGTTTTTATACGTTTCCACGCAAAAATAGTAGGTTAGTACGGATAACCAATAAGTTTAATTTGATCAAAAAGATCGATCGTAAACTTGCATGGGAACGAATTTTATTACGAGGGGCAACTGCACCTACTCAATCCTTACGTGTATGTTCTCTACATTTTAAAAAATGTAATCATTTCACTATAGATGAGAATCATATTCGAGCAAGTTAGAAGTATGATGTTGTTACTTCTTGCAATTTATCCAGGTGGATAAGTCATGGGATGCAAGACACCACAACTTCAATACCAACAAAACGACATCGTCGTAAATAAGAACAAATATAAGAAACACCACAAACTGTATTAGATAAGGTTGCAGAGCCTGCTGCAGTAGATGCTGGCAATCAAACATGTTGCAGAAATAATCAAGAGCTGCTCACAGAAATTGAAAATATTACAGTCGAAGAAATGCACTCTTGATTAAGAGATGTTCCAAAGCACAAACGATGCTGCAATTCAAGTTCAAAGTGTGGGGACATAATTACATGATTCGCAACAACCATTGATGAGGTGTTTTGTATTTAAAACTGCTTCTCCCTCATTGATACATCTAGAGGACGGCAAAGTATCTAAATAATTAAATATTTTTGTTAATGAAAGCAATAATGGTGTTCTTTCGGTAGCTATTTCCTCTAAAAGAAAATTTAACAGTAAGTTTCCGACATTGAATAAATTACGAATTAAGTGTATTTCAGTCTTTTTTTAAGTGTTCCCTTATATACTTACAATTAACTATCATTTAAATTATAAAATTAACTAATGTAAACCAAATTGATTTAAAAAACACGATTTCCAATGTAAACAACGCAAACTACAATATTTATGTAGTTTTATAAATTGCTGTTAATACCGCATAAGTCGGACATATTGTTTTAGTACAGCGCCACCTATCGATAGTGTAAAATGCGAATTCCAATTCAAGGAAATAGGCAACACACAGTGCATTAAAGTATAACTTGAAAGAACGAAAGAATATCTAACAGAAAATAACAACAACACACCCAAGCTAAATGAGTAGCAATCAACAACGGAAGGAGTCATATCGCGATAGATCAAACAGTGCAGGGCGTCTGGACGATTATATTAAAAGGAGGAGACTAGAGGAACACGGAACTGAAGGCGAAGAGAACAACAGTATTTTTAGAAGAAGCAAGAAAATCATCAGAACACCTACTAAAAACAGAAGTGACCCCAACCCGATCGAAGGCGATATGGAGGAAATTAGAGAATTCATGGCCAACATAAGCAGAAATATAAAACAAATTAGAACCGAAAATACTGCTGTAAAACAAGATATAAGCGAAAACATTAAGAAAATTCAAGAGCAGATGGAACAGCAATCAGAGGAAATAAGATAAAGCAAAAGAAATCCGACTGGAAACTGGAGCAAGTCGCTAACAACATAAAAATTAAAGATCTTGAAAATAAACTGAACGACATAGAATTTAAAATGGAACTGCAGGAAAAACTAAAAAGGAAAATTAGAATGGTAATAACGGGACTGAACGTTGTAGCAGACAAGAATGCTACACTAGAAGAAAAGGTTAAACACTTTATGAAGCAAGATTTGGCTATCGAAATAAAACTGGTGACTGCTTACAACATAGGAAATGAAAAAACCGTAATCGAAGCTGACAGTTGGGAATCCAAAATGGAAGTAATGAGAAACAAAGCTAGATTGAATAGAATTGCTGGTAAGAAAATATACATAGACAATGATCTAACAGTCACTGAGAGGAAAATTCAAGCCGAAATAAGAAAACAAGCAGAAGTACTAAGAAAAGGCGGAAAAAAGGTAAAGGTAGGATACCAGAAAATTATAAGTGACGACAAGTTAATGAAATGGAATAGAGAGTTGGGATGCCTACAAGAGATTCCAAAAAACTAGATAATCATGATAGGCAAGAGATGTATGATACGGACCGGCGAGAAACAGGAATATTGAATAGGACAATAAACAAAAAATACAGAAGTAACGCATGAAAAAGAAAGAAAAGAGAAGCTAGAATTTGGAGAGTGAGTACGTGGAACGTGAGAACGATGCTGAAGAAGGGGAAAATGTATGAAACAGCAAGTGAACTGGCAAAATATAAAATCAACATAGCTGCGATTCAAGAAATAAGATGGAAAGGAAATGAGGAAATAGATGTGGGAGAATATGTCTTCCTATATTCCGGAGAAGAGAAACAATGGGCAAACGGGGTGGGTTTTTTTGTGAAGAATGAACTTAGAAAGGATATGAAGTTTAAACCAGTGAACGGAAGAATTACTTATATAAGAATAAGGGCAAAACCGATGAATCTGAGTATAATAAATATATACGCGCCAACTGAAGATAAAAACGACAGCGAAAAGGAACAATTTTACAATGAAATAGAAGAGCTGGCTGAAGCTATACCCAAACACGATACATTAATACTTTTAGGGGATTTCAATGCCCAGATAGGAAAAGAGAACTTACATACGTGAAATAGCGAGTAAATTCTCGATACATTATAGAACTAACGACAATGGACATCGAATGTTCAACATAGTGGCAGCGCTGAATATGGTGATCAGCAGCACAAAGTTTAATCACAAGGCAATTCATAAAATAACATGGACTAAACCGGGAGCAAGTAACAACGCTGAGGGGAATCAGATTGACCATGTGTGTGTGTATATCGAGAAGAAGAACAACACTCATCAAAGATGTGAGAACGTATCGCGGTGCAAATATAGACTCCGACCACTATCTGGTAACTGCGAAAATAACACACAGAGGAGCACACAAGCAAAAAAAAGATGAATGCAAAGAATTATTAGCAATTGAAAAACTTGCTCAAGCAAAAATTAAAAATAAATACGCAGAAGAAACAAACAAGGCAATAGATAGCAAAACAATAGAGCAAAGCATAGACGGCGAATGGAACAATATTAAAGTAATAATGCAGACTAGCGCCAAAAGAATATTGGGATGTAAGAAGCGAACTAAGGATAAGAAATGGTTTGATAAAGAATGTGAAGAGATTTCAGAGAGCAAGAAAAACGCAAGATTGAAATGGATGAAGACAAATAGCGAAGAAGACCAGAATATATGCTGAGCCAGAAAAAGAGAGGCATACAAGAAATACAAAGAAAAGAAAGAAAAATGGCTAAACGAAACGATGAATGAAATAGAAAACGATTGCAACAGAAATAGTATCAAAAAGTTCCACCTTGCAATAAAACAGCAAAAGAAAAAATGCAATATTGCAATCGGAACTATGAAAGACGAAAATGGAATACAAAAATATGGAGAAGACATTTCCAGAAACTACTAAACTGGTATGACAAAAGAAAATATAATGAAGATACTGAAGAAGAAACGGAAGAGGAAACAGTGATAGAACCATCGTTTAGCGAAGTTGAAACAATAATGATGAGAATAAAGAATGGAAAAGCGCCGGGAAGAGATGGAATAAATGGCGCAATGTTAAAGAACGCAGGCGAAAAATTACATCAAAGAGTTCACAGGCTGATACTGGAAATCTGGAGAAATGAACAAATGCCAAATGATTGGAAGAATAGTACCGATAGAATAGTACCAATCCATAAGAAGGGTGATATTGAAGATTGTCGTAATTACAGAGGAATAACCTTACTGCAGGTGACATACAAGATCCTATCGGAACTTATATACAATAGAGTAAAACCAGTAATTGAAGATAGGACTGGAGAATACCAACACGGCTTTAGAGAGGGACGATCAACAGTAGATGCACTACACATCATAAAACAGATTGCCGAAAAATCATACGAACATAATATAAAAATGCATCTGCTGTTTGTTGACTTCCAGCAGGCTTTTGACTCAGTGATACGCAAGAAGCTATACGAAGTGATGGTAGAAATGAAAGTACCCAAAAAACTAAGAAGACTTGTTCAAATGACGATGAGAGATTCCAACGCAACTGTCAAAATAGGAGCAAAAGAAACAAACGAGTTTGCAATTAACGGTGAGGTGAGGCAGGGAGATGCACTGTCGGCCGTTCTCTTCAACCTGGTAATTGAGAGTATAGTGAAAAAATTGGGAAATAGATCAACGATAGCAACTAAGGAATGGAAAATATTGGCTTATGCAGATGATGTTGTTATTATAGCGAGATCAATACAAAAAATGATACAGATTCTCAAAGATATGGCGAAACATGCGATGGAGATGGGGTTGATGATCAATGAGCAAAATACCAAATACATGAGGTTTGATAGAGAGAGCGACGGAAGACTAAAAGACTTAAAGATCGGAAAATACAAGTTTGAGGAAGTAGAGAAATTCAAATACCTAGGGGTACAATAGGGTGGTCCTTAGTGTAATGGATAATTATTTTTTTTTTAATTCAATGCTCCCACCCACTCAAATTATACCTATTGGTATATATATATTTCATCAATAGTTTAAAATGTCACCAAGAAATGCAACCAACGTTTAAATTGAAAAGAATTAAATTCTTGTTGGTTATTTAAACGATAGAAAATTAAAATGTTGTAATAAAGAGTAAAAACGACACGCCATAGAAAACCCTACCTCATATTTAATATGTATAAACAATAAATAAAGTATTCTGCACACTGACATGACACGATTGTTGAAGAGCGTTCTTAACACTCAATATATCAAAGTATCAATATTTAACTTTTCTTTTTGTTTTAAATAAATAATGACTAAAAATCGTTTTGACTTGTTTGATTTGGTAAACCCATTGTTTGAACTTATCGAATAAAATGTTAGAAAATTATCTTTCAGTGTGTGTTTAATAATATTTAATTTTATTACACTTGCAAGCTGTATTAAGTAATTTATAATAAATTGTTGCCGCTCTGTGGAGGTAATCTAATAGGATTAGGAATAGGACCAGGAGGATGCAGCACGATGCAAATTAGATACAACTAATTAGCATCTATTTTTATAAATTGATACTTTGCTGGTAAAATAGCAGTAATAGCTAACTCCCAGCCTGCTTATAAACAGCTATTGAAATTTGCAACTGCTTTTCAGCTAAAAATGCTACTTGGGTAGATAAGGTTTCTAATTCACGTTTGTCGAAATTCACCCCAAGTTTTAATTTCGCTTCATTCAAATTTTTATTCATTAAAATTTTATATAATGAAAAATTATAATAAAAAGCTGATACTTCTCGACGGAAATATTGTCGTCAATATATATAATAAAAGTTGTTCTGTGTAGCTATACTGCAACATTAACTACATTTCCATATTATATTTAAAAAGTAAGTAAGTTGCTCACATCCTATTATATTGATTATATTATAAATAAATTAAGGTTACATTGTAAATATTACGTACAGAGTATTTTATGCAAATGAGTAAGATCTACTAGAGAAAGGAGAAAGAGCACAGCGAAAAATAAAATAAAGAATTAGACAATTAAAAAAATTCTAAACCGTCTATGACTTCTAAGATATTAAAAAATCATAAAAGTATGTAGATAAAAAATTATTTTGATGATATAAAAAAACAACTAAGAATTTTATTTAAATTTTTTAATAACACTGAAAAACAAAATTTTGTACATACCATAATATTACAATGTAATTCAAAAATATTAGTTATTATAGAGTACTGGAATGTTTTCCTTTATCCAATTTACATATTTTCCCACATTGGTGTAGACACTAGGAACCCCTTGTACGCCACATTGGTCAGAACCAAACGATAATATTCCAAGCTACAAAATTAAATTTTAATTTTTTTTAACAAAATGTACTTTATTTTCTTTTTGTTAAATTTGGTACAATATATTATACTAACTTGCGTATAAACATTTCCACGTTGTTGAACTAAGGGAGAACCTCCAAATCCAGAGCAGGCATCGTTTCCAGCTTCACCTCCGATACATAATTGATTTTCACTTATGGGCAGGGTTCTTCCATAGACATTAATACATGGCTGAAGGTTAAGTACAGGAAGATTGAGTATTTGTTGTTTGGGTGATTCAACTGCATAAAAATTATATGTTTTACTTTTTCTTATTATTTTTAAAATACCGTAATTATAATATTACCTATTTGTCCGGCCGTTTTTCCCCAACCCACTAATGATGCATGATTACCGTTAACGGACCATGTTTCCGGCAAACAAATTGGCTGAGTTGTAACTAATTTTAAAATATATAATTTTTGTTAAAATTAATAGATTTTTAATTACCTGAGTAATTAATATTTGAGTTTAAAACTAAAAGTGCTATATTGTTTTTGTATAATTCTTTATTATACTCCGGATGTAAAATAACGTGACTAATGGTGATGTCTTGTACTGGAAGGCCACAAAATTCTTCCCCACAATCAATATCAGAATTTGTTAACCATTCTCCCACTCTCACGGTATATCTAAAATAAAATAACTGTTAATTAAATTTTTATTTCAAAATAATAATTTTATTATCACAGTTTATAGTTATCGGATTTAGCTAAGGCGCAATGAGCGGCAGTTAAAATAACCCTTTTTGTAATTATAGATCCCGAACAGGCGTACTTAATTTCACCGTTTCCGGTGTCTAAAATAAATTTAAAAAATAAAAATTATGAAATCGTTTAATTTTTAATAATAATTACTTCTAAAACCAACTCGAGCCACCCACGGATAAGCTCCAAGTCCTTTGTAGTGAGTTCCCTGTACCAGAGATTGACCACAAGTTTCATGCTCAGAGTTAGAATTTGGCGAAGTCGAATAAAGAGGACAACAAACAAGTCCAGATCCTTGATAACCACATCCCAGTTGACCTATTCTGATAACATTTAATTACTTTTTAAACAATTAATATGATTTGCTTCTACCTGTTGCTGTAAACACATGCGTGGTTTAAAATACTCTTCAGAATTGGGCAGGAGGAAATTGGAAGGCATTGAGTGTTTGATGGGCAAAAACCAGAAATTCCATACCGCTGACTTTGACTTAGACCACCAATCGTAGATCCCCAATTATTGGCAATTTCATTGTTTCCTAAATTTTTAAAACAGCTTTTTTATAATTTACGGTGTAACTAATTTACCATTACTAAATTAATTATAGGTGTATCATCCCATCAGTTCCTACTTTTTTAAACTTATTCATTAATACGACCTTAATGCTTAATAATAAATTTTTGTTTAAGTTTTACGTATAATATGTAACATATTATCAAGGTTGTGATTGGTCAACCGTTTTATTATTACACTAATATTATGAGCATGATGATATTTAGATGTATTTAAATTTTTATTAATGAAAATTAGTTGTATTATTCTAAAGAGATCGATTTAGAGTTTCTCAAAAAATATTGCAATAATCGTAAATGTAATTCTAGAGAATAATATTTAATCAGCTAAAACCAAAAACAAGAAATTTTATATTAATATTAAGATGGAATTAAGTACAGAATTAGATATAGATATTATTAGAAAGAATTAGGCTTAAAATTTAGTAAAATATTACAATAATATTATATAAAAAGAGAAAATAAATAAAAAATATATCAATGACTATTGACGCAAAAAAAATATATAAGTTGTTAATTAAGTTAATTTATTGTTTCTAGGTAAGATCATACTCGTAATATAAAATAATTACAATTAAATGCAAAAGTAGGGAAGAAGTATTTGCATAAATAAAAATCAAGTATTATTTAAAAGGACAGCTAGATATAAATAACAAATCAATAAAAATAATTTTTGAAAATGAGTTTAAAATATTCTAAAATAATAAGTAGCATTTTAAAAACAATATATGGCCTGTACATTTAATCAAAAAATTAATAACAATAATCTTTTTCGATATTTTAACTTACCAATATTGCTAACTGCTAAAACACTCTCAAGAATTAAAAATAATATTGCACAAATTTGAGAACTCAAAAATAAAATAAACATTGTTACTATATTGAATGTAAAATTTATAATGTATATCAAATCGTATATTTCAATCTACACTGACCTTCTATAAAAAAAAAGTCTGGCCAAGGATTACATGTGAGTCAACAATAAAAATCATAGAAATCATCCCTGTTTAATAATAACAAAGAAGTACGTTACGAGTATTTATAATAAAACAAGAATAAATTATCAAACTAAGAAAAAAAATAAGACCTCCATGTGTACATATATATATATATATCTGTAAAAATAATGCATTATAGTATTTTAATATAATTTTGAAATACAGTAGAGTCTCGCTTATATGAACTATTGTTTGCAAGCCCTGTCCTTATAATCGAGATTTACATATAACTGGGATATCATCTTTTATATTTAAAATGCTCGTTTGTATCATATATTAATACACATGTTGTATACTAGTTATGCTTAAATTATATTTACAATATTATTAATAGAAAACATCAAATTACATTTGAACTATAGAAAAAAAATGACTTTCAACTAATAAAAATGTTTCTCTGTGCACTGCTTTTTAAATAAATATGATGATAATATTATAATAAATATAATAATATTCATATGTACCTACTTTAGCAATGTAATTATTTCTGTTACGGAAATACATTTTTTGTTTAAAACTTTCATTCCCTTGTCCCTTCACTTTTTTTCGTTTTTTTCGAATTTAGTTTATAGTTTTGTTAGTTTTATTAACATTTTTACAGTTTATTTAAAATCAGTGCATCTCGGAAACGGTGCAAAGAAATAGGAAATGTATAGTAAGAAGAACGACTGGAATAAATTATTGCAGACAATATTTCTGCCTTTTATTCCAAAGGTGCCATGTTTCATTAAAAATGTAGTGTAGGTTCAATGCCGCATAAATTCCACAACGCGAAACAATGTTTGAGAGAATATTGATGGGTATTTTTAAAATTACATCAAATAATATGCAAGTATGAATAATAAGTATAATAAGATATATTTTGCACAACTGCAAATGTAACAGTAAAACTGCGAAAACGTTGAATTTTTACAGAACATATAATCGAGTTTTTCTATTTTTTTTAATGTACATATAATAGAGTTCCCATACAAAAATTTAATTGTACATATAACTGGGAGATCCATATAACTGGGAGTAAATATAATCGAGACTCTACTGTATATTGAAATCGTTACATTGTTATTGCATTATTACAGGGATATTCTCTTTGTGCACAACATAGAATGGCTTCGCCGTTCACCAAACGGCCAACTTTGAAGTATTCGAAAATATAATCAAAAGTTCTTAAAATAGCCACCTGGTGCGCTGACATCAAAATTAAAATGCTACACAATCTCAATACATGGACCTTCCAGATTATTTTTAAATATTCTCTAATTTATTTCCAATCAATTTGCAATTACAATTCAATTTAATTTTAATTCAATCAATATATTATATGCCGGGTATTGTACTTTTTTGTTTAAAATTTTGATTTTTGAAAAAATAAAGAATAGAAAATTTAGTTATTCTTGGACATTCAAGCCAGAGAGATGGGTAAATTGGTTGGCTCTCTAATCGTTACAATTTATAACATTTCAATATATTTTTAATTAATATATGTATTTAGTTTATATTTTAATATATTAAGAAATTATATTTAATACATTTTAGTACATTAATATTAAATATATAATAAAGTTTTATAATATTGTTAGAAATTCACCACATCAAATTATTTTCTATCCTTGCTGAACACCTAACAAGCATATCCTGAATGAAACGTTGAAAATGTTATCCCCTAACAAATATACCCCTAGTATAAAAAATAATAAGTAGTTATCAAATATTGACTTTCACATAATGTTTTTATTTATGTTAAATATAAGTAGGTACTTATCATGCAATAATAACAGATACAATAACATAAATTTTCTTTGAATTCCTTCTAGTATAATTTATTGTTTAAGACTTTAAATAATTTATTAAAGTAGTAATTTAATATTCAAAACAGCTTTTATATCCTTGATATCAATAAAGTTAAGATGATTATGCATTCCATGTAAGTATAAAATTACTGCCTTGTACAAATAAAAACTAGTAGGTATAGAGATTCTAATAGTACATTTCTTTGCTCATAAAATTGGACAGAATAAGTAAATAGGTATATTCTTTAAGTACATTTTTTCACGAATGTCTAACAAGAGAATATAAATAGAAAAACTGTTGAAAAACATTGTCATTTCCATAATGGTGTATTCAATGGTTTTAAGTGTATTGGTCAATACGGTCATCCAAAGTTATTTTCAAGACTCTCGTTGTATGTTTCTGTTTTACGATAATTTTCAAAACTTTGAATACCACGGAAACATTCCGATAGTCAATATTAAAGTAAATAATCAGACCATAATTAATGACCTTATCTTCCAAAGTTACGGATGCCAGATCTTTCTAATTAACCACTCCAATGCTTTCCATATTATTGTGCAATTGGAACATCAGATGAAATTACATGACGACAGATTTAATTTTAGGAAGTATTTAATAATTCCAACTGAAAATTCAAAAAATCTAGAGACAGATATATTCGCTCTACCAAGTTTACAATATATTGTCGATTTGCTTGTAATCACTCCAGATGATGATTCTACTGTTATTGAAGAATGCGAAGATAATTTTAAATTATTTTGTACGTACCAAGGTAACTATAAATTACTAACTCATAGTTATGTGGGCAAACAAAATAATAATGCTCCGAGGATCCTTGATGTTTGGCTATCAGAAAATGAAACCTTTTTGCATCAAGAAAATTTGTATCCAGATAAAATTACAGATCAAGAAGGAAGGGTTCTCAGGTGTGCTACGTTTAATTACAAACCTTACAGCATAATAGGTAAATTTTTTCAAAATTCCAGCCATAATGTTATCTAAAAAGTCGTTTTAAGAAACAATTCCAACAATTTCAAAAGGATCTGAAAATAGTATAGCCCACGAGTATATTAAAAAACATAATATGACCTTGCAATACATTAGAGATGATGAAGAGTGGGGAATTATTTATGACAACTGGACAGGAAATGGAATATTGGGAAATATTGCAACGGATAAAGCTGATATTGGTTACGGTAAAAAATCATCATAGTTATTTTTAAATTTACAGTTTCATTCCTTTCAGGAGCACTTTACACTTGGGCGCACGAATATGGATTTTTAGACCTTTCGAAACCAGCAGTTCGCACCGGTATATCTTGTCTTGCGCCAGCCCCAAAGTAAGCTAACTCAAAATGAACGTGTTAATATATTTAATAATAAATTAGATTAGCAGCTGGATGGTTAACACCTTTCTTTCCATTTTCTCTGGTAATGTGGATTTGTACTGGTATATCATTTTTAGTAGCGTGGCTTACGATATCCATTATAACTGTAATAACTTTAAATCATCATCCCCAAAGGTAAAAATCGGTTTTGTTTATATGTGGAACCAAATACTAATTTTGGATTTTAGAGAACATTTGGAAAACCAAATAAATCACCAAATCATTTTTATTGAATCATTTGTAAGAGTGGTCCGAGTTTTTCTAATACAATCGCTAACATCTACTGAAAATGCGTTTGGAATTGCATTTCGATACATGTCAATAATTTTTTTATATGGTGTTTTTTTGACTTCAACATACAGTAGTGGGCTTGCAACTGTTATGACAATTCCAAGGTATAAATTTTTATCGATAGATTATGAAATTTAAAAAAAAAATTATAGATACGAAGGAGCAATAAACACAGCCCAAGATTTAGCCGATAGTGGTATGCATTGGGGAGCTACCCAAGATGCTTGGATTTTCTCTATCATGGCTGAAACAAGAGTATACAATTTTACTTTATCTGTTATTTTGAATAACTTTGTGATAATGCCCTTTTAGCCTCAATATGTTACTTTGCTGAAGATGTTCATACCTACGTCTGAAGAAAATTTAATAGAATTTTCGAAATCAGATAACTTTGCATTTTCAATTGAACGTTTACCATCAGGTTGATAATTTTTTGTTTATTTACCTATAATCAGAATTTTAATACTTTAGGTCAATATGCCATTGGAAGCTATATTACAGAAGATGTTGTTCGAAAGCTTCGATTATTGCATGAAGATCTCTACTGGGAATGTTGCGTTTTCATGCTGTCTAAAAGTTCGCCACTATTAGAATCATTGGATACATTTCTATTGGAACTAGCTCAAACTGGATTAATTTTTTTTTGGGAAATGAAAGTAGGGAACTTTCTACGTTTATTCCATATTAAGCACAATGTTTAATTTTAGGCTGCTCAAATTCACATGGACTTAAGAGTGCAAAATATAGTTAGCTATTATACTAAGGCGAATAAAAAAGAAGAAGGAGATTCTACGGTAAAACTAAAATGGATGCACGTGGAAGGAACGTTTTCAATACTAATAGTTGGTTACATCATTTCTGTTTTGGTATTTTTTAAAGAAGTAATTGAACATAAATGCAAGAAAAGAACTATAGACAACTCAAAATAGAACGGAAGTAGTATAATATAGCTTTTTCTTTTTTTTAAATTGAAGAAATAATATTATGAAGAAAGCTATTAAAATCCAACTTTCATTGGGTGTATAAACGTACACGTTATATTTACTTGTATTTCCCTCTTTTCAGTATTCTAGTTTTATAATTTTTTTTGTTTATTGATTTTAGTGTTATTTTTAAATTTGTTTTTTAAGTCTCAACTGTCAGATTGTCGAATACAATTTTGTTTCTAAATTTTAAAAATGGAAAAATTGAAAAATTTAAACAAAATTTTGATCTTCATTTGTTCTTCTGCTTTCTATTCTACCCAAACGTGGGGTCAACAATATGGATTGTTAGTTCTTTAGTTACCCTGACAATAACTAATAATATTTCTTTTGTTTTTAATTTTATATTTTTTAATTAATATGATGCATACCTAGCTATAAAAAAAAACTAATGATAATATAATAAAATAATTTGAATATTTTGTTCCTGAAGTTGACTACGTCTTAACTTTCCAATTTTTTTTTAATAAGATTGACCATTGGCATTGTTGAATTTCTTTAACTTATTATTTTAATATTTTTTATTTTAATCTTTTGCTTTTTTTAATTTGGTAGTTACAATTTTTAAATTCCGAATAAACGTAAACTTTTTACAATTTGATTGCTTTTTTTGGCACTACCGTTATTTTCCATCCTAATACAGGCTTTCCTGTTATGTGAATTATTATTGTAAGTAGAGGAGCCATAAACGTTCTGGTGCACTTTTCAAATTTGATTAATCGAATTTTAATTCACAGATTAGTGTATTAATTAAAATTTTGATTCGCGGTAATCACTCAATTCATATTCATTTATTCGCCGTCAAAATAGGATACACAGCATTTCAAATAAAATAAACATCCAAGTACATCAAATAGGTATAATATCGAAAACAAAGTTAACAGAATATAATATCTCAGACTAGCAATTATAAATATTCACAATTGAAAAATTATATTTAATGCAAAATTACAATAAAAACAGATTTAAACAATGAAATTGCACACTCCCCGCTACTTTCGGCACATATAGCTTGTATTATTTCCAACCCAACAACTTACTTTTGTATTACAATAAAACCTTCAAAAATTTCTAACGATTAAATCCTGTTGACCTTGAAAACTCAAATTTTCTTGCCTGCGGCTCTCGTGGGGACTTCACCCCTCTCCGCCTCTTTAGGGGACCCAAAAATACTTTAGGGCCCCGGGCCCCACAGTGTCTTAATCCGATACTATCTTGTTATAGTGCTGGTTCCCCAATAATTAATGTTGCTGGGTTTTCTTTTCCCATGCCACATGAACCTGCTTAACACAGAATAATATATTGCGATGTAATGGGGTTGTGAAAATAAAATTATAAAACTCCACGAACCCGAATAACAAAATTTTGCAACACTGCGTATATAACTAAAAAAATGTTGACAGCCAGTGGTGACAACCACACGGATCTGTCAAATTTAAATTTTTGACACATTTTGCGAATTTATCCATTTTACAAAACGTGTTATCAAACTAACATTTTGTATTGTTGTAAAAGCCGGTAAATTTATAATTAATAATATTTTTAAGCCGATTAGATATCCTTAGGTGTGTTTGAATTTTAAAGTGTCGATTAAAATTATATTCCAAGTAAAATGGGTAAAACATCGAAAGATAAAAGAGACATGTACTATCGAAAAGCTAAAGAAGAGGGTTGGAGAGCACGCAGTGCTTTTAAATTAATGCAAATTGATGAACAATTTGGAATCTTAAAAAGTAAGTTTTTTATCAATTTTATTTCAGCTTCTTAATTTTCTTCTCATTTTTAGATGTCAACAGAGTCGTGGATCTTTGTGCTGCTCCTGGCAGTTGGAGTCAAGTACTCTCGAGAAAATTGTACCTAGGAGAAGTTAATGATACTGAACGTAAATCATTTACAGACTTGGTAAATGAAGCTATAATTATATCTCCCAAGGAGGAGACTGAAGAGCAAGAATCTGAAGAGGATGCAATTTGTGATGAGGAAAGAAAAAGTAACGTAAAAATAGTTGCAGTGGACCTACAGCCGATGGCTCCTTTACCGGGTGTTATTCAAATACAAGGCGATATTACAAAATATTCAACTGCCGAAGAAATCATGAGTCACTTTGAGGGAGAAAAAGCTGATTTGGTTATTTGCGATGGAGCACCAGATGGTACTTCCCACTTCCCCATTTTTCTGAATTAAAAATATAACATTTGGATTACTTTTTAGTAACTGGCCTTCATTGCATGGACATTTACATCCAGGGACAATTAATTTTAGGTGCCTTACATATTACCTGTAATGTTTTAAAGCAAGGTGGACACTTTGTTGCAAAAATATTTCGTGGAAAAGACACCGACCTGTTAACCAATCAACTTTCAGTTTTATTTAACGATGTGATGGTAGTGAAACCTTGCAGTTCACGTAATTCAAGTATTGGTAAGTGGTTTCCTTTTCAACAACAAAAAGAATTTAATACATCAATCAGAATAGACTAATGCCAAATAAAAGCCATTTAATATTATGTAAATAACATAAAAATTGTTGTTTTTATATGACGACTAAAAAAGATTTTGTTTGCAGAGGCTTTTGTCGTATGCTTAAATTATTGTCCACCAATTGATTTTGATCCAAAACTAATTACACCTTACTTGGATAGAAAAAATCGCGACTTTAATTCGCTCTCTGGAAATAACAGGGTAGTTATTCCATTTTTGGTTTGTGGAGATCTTAGTGCTTACGATTCGGATGCCACATATCCTCTCCAGGTAAGATTAGTACATTTTTGAAAGATTTCATTAATTCATTATTAACAGCTCAGCAAAGAAGAACTTTATACATACAAAGAACCCGTTCAACGTCCAATAAGTCCACCTTACAGCACAAGCACATCTGCATCCGAGACTGGTTGGGAAAAAGCGGTAAATAAATTGACAAGAACAAGAATGTTAGTAAGAGGTGATGAACTGGAATGTTTAAAAGAAAATGATTGCGGTTTCGAAGATGATTTAGTGAAAGAGTTATACAATAAATACACTAAATTGGAACCAAGTGATTCATTAAATAAGCTTTACGAAGGAAAATTAAACGCACAATTTAATAACTTAGTTGCTAGAGTGACAGAAATGCGCACCAATAAATTACCTAAATGCGATTGGAAACCTGTTAATTTAAGTGACTTTATGAGTACAAAGGGTGAATTCAAACGAGCTAATAGACGTACTGTTGCCTGTGCAAACCTCTCCGATAGTGATAACGGAACATTAACCTATCCCAGCACCAGTACAAAACATATACCAAACCCTCCCGAATCTCAAAGTTACGAATTCTTAGAAAGGTTTCATAAGCACATTTTAGAAATAGAAAAAACTTTTGAAACAAATGAAGTAAGAAGGAAACAAATAATAGGAACAATACCGGAAGCTGGTCATTCTACTGTAACTAAATCAAGTTATGCAGTGAATGCCAAAAATATACCAAAAGATGTTTTTAAAAATATGGAGCGCGATATGAAGCAAGAGTTGGAATCGATGGGTGTTTTACCCAATCCAAAAATTGAAGCCTTGTTTAAAGAAAAAAATCTTTTTGAAATCCTGTCTAGTCAGTTGATTGAAAAAGAGTTGAAGGAGAACGAACCCGAGTAAAATAAAACTTACTTAATGTGGCAATGGTAACTTTATTTATTGATTATGCAAGATTTATTTAAACAGTGTCACAAAACTATGTGCTGTTAAATTGTTACGTTATGAATTTTCCTCTTCATTTATGAATCTGTGAAGCTAAAGCACACTTGGAATGCAAAATATTTTGTATTTTTTTACAAAAGATAAAGATGTTTTAATAATCAAAAATATGTTCTAAAAAATAATGAATCAAAATGTGAAGGATAATTAAAAACATGTTTGAAATTCCATCTTTTATTTTCTTAAAATTAATCTATAAAATTTAAACAACAGACAGACTAGAATCATCAAATTAATACATATTATGTACATTGGTAATCATTTACACTACTGTGCATTTACATTTTAATTTTATTGCAATTAGTTTCGAAATACTGTGGGTTATTGTTTTTTTTTTTTAAAGATACCCAAACATAATTTAATAAAATGTTATTACAATATGGTCAATTACTTAAAAACCTTTCATTAAAATAAAAGCCAAAGATACCATAATTATTAGTAGAGAAAAATATAAATTAAAAAATTAATTATGGGCTTAAATCGTCTATAATGATAGTTGGCACCATGGTACTACGACAGCCATCTTTTTCTCCTATGTTAGTCTGAAAAATGAAATTTCAATAAATAAATTCCTTAAAAAGTGTGTTGTATCATTCCTTCTAAAAATTTCAAATATCAGAGAAAACTTTATATATAATATAATATCAAAAAGATTTACACTGCATAAGAAACTTACCTGAAAAGTTTTATATTCACGCAATTCGTTTTCCTGTAAACGTAACTGCACAGTAGGAGTTTTTCTTTCGTGATTTGTTAACAGTTTTTCTGTGATGCATGTAGTGGTACTTACTTTGCAAGAAGCAGATTGGGGCTCTAGAAATTAAAAAAAAAAATGAGGATTAATTAATCAGTTAGCATTTGACACATTACCATTTATATTATTTTCACGTAAGATACGCCGACGTTTAACTTGATAAGTATCTGGTGTTATAAGATTTCTTTTTGTGGTTCCTGTTTTGGCTCCACTCGTACTCTTAGAAACCCAATTACAAGTCTTAGTGCTTGGTGTCGCGTCAGTCTTTTGCAGTTTAGTAGTCGACTTCAACTTCAAATCCTAATAATTTTAAGTTGCAATTTGAGTTTAATAATTAATTTGTTTACCTACCGCATTTTGCTTATCATCATTCATAGCGATTATCTCGTCAACGGTTTTACCCCAACTCAAAAACGCTTCCTTATTTGACATCTCATATTGAGAACTTAAAACTTTAATTTGTTCTTCAAGTTTTGGTATTGATTTTTTTAAGGCATTTCTTTCCTTCTCTTCTTGTAACAATTGACCCCCTCTGTTTTTAAATCTGTCCGGTGCACATGACTTTGTTTGTAATTCTGACATTTTCTTGCAAAGTTTTTCCCGTCGTTCTATTAGTTGAATTATTTCACTACGAATTACAAATATCTTAATTATTTTGTTTCAATTATATCAAAAACGCTAGCTAAATAATAGGTAGTAAATTTCTTCCATATGTATTACTTCAATTTATCAGTACTTAATTTAAGTTATATTTACAAAAATATTTATACTAACCTGGTTTCATCGTAATATTTTTGCATTTTATTCATCTCTCTTTCGTGTAAACTTAATAAATCCTCTGTAAAGAAATCTGAATGAAAATATTTGAAATTGACCTTATTTTCATAAATGTGACACTTTTGGTACATTAAAGATAGTTCTTTCCGAATGCACTTTACATACATCTGCAAAATTTTAAAATCAGAATAGACAAATCGAAAAAAAAAAAAGAACACAAACTTCAATATTTTGCTTCTTTATATCTTTGCATCTGTTTAATTCCTGTTTCCATGCTTTGAGCACTGCTAAATTGTTTTCGACATGATTAATCAAAAATAAATCACACTTATGAGTGTCTTCCTTTAAAAATCGCCATAAATTCACCACCTCTTCCTTGATTCCAGAAATTTCACTTTTGGTTTCTTCATACAATTTCTTAATGTAGGTGTGAAACTGTTCCAAGTTTTTCATGTTTTGCTCTGTTACATGAAACATCGATTCTTCTGCATTTAATACCAATTTTTCAAAATCAGTTTTAGACTGATACGTCAATTCATTCGCTAGTTTTAAAATATGAGATTTTATTCCTAAAAATTGTTCCAATCGAACAAATTTTAAAGACTCCAATTGTTCCAAATAACTTTTAAAGCAGTCCATTTCGCTTTCGGTAGGTAGAGGCGAGTCTTGTAGTCCCTTTGGCTGTTCACCAAGAATTTTACACAACTGCAGTTCCTGATCTTGTAAATCTTTTATTTCTTTGCACATTTTTGTATGTAAGATTTCACACCTGAAAACAAACTTTTAGTTTAAAAAAAATAAAAGTAATATAGCTTACTCTTCAATGTATTTTTTTAATTTTTCGTATTCTTGTAAAAGCGTTAACTTTTCACTTCCAAATCGAGGCATAATCAAGTGTAGATCTTTACACAGCGATCGGCACTTCTCTAAGGATATTTCGATTTTTTCCATCACCTCATTTTGAAATTCATTAGTTTCTTCTAGCATAGCCTGACAAGTGCTTTCAATTTGATTTACAAACGTTTCGGCCCATACCTTTTTGACATCATTTGTAAATCCCACGGTATTAAGTATCCTACACCAATTATTTAATTGCGTTTTTAGAATCGTTGATGTTGTACTAAACAATTCATCTTTCCACAAATCTGACGCATCCGACTTCTCACTACAAGAGATTGACTACCTGATTAGCACTGTTAATTATTTATATAAAAAAAAGATTACAATAATATAAATATATATAAACTAATCCTAAATTAGAGCAAATCGTAATTACATCTGAAAGTTAAAAGCATCGGGGCAAGTCTTATCGGATAGGGCAGTCTGATAGACGACTTTTTCATTACAGGAAGTTTTGCTTGAAATGCATCGATTGATTAAAAGAATAGTATTAAAATCATTTTGTTGCACTTGCTAGAGTGTAAGGTACATCATTGAGTAAAAAAAGTACAAGTCTTGGACTCACTTGATGCCTTTAAAACAAAACTGTTATAATAAATAAAAATTTTCTATTTTGGACTTGTACTGTTCTTAATCTCACAGATTCAATTTTAATCAACCAAATTTAATGCTCTAATCGCAATAATTAAATTACACTTAGATTTACCTTTCTTCAAACATGATCAACACTACTATTTCCTAAATAATCAAATAACTTATTAGTTGCTTAACAAGTGACAGTTAACTATATTCAAATTTAACTCATTGCGCATGCGTCGTAAAATTTTGAATTTACACAACTGTTTATTCCACCTGTTCGAAACAGTGGCTCCCAACCATTTATATAAACACGAGCAATCATATCATGATCACGAGGCGATAGTTCTGTTGTGGCGTACAAAGTGGACGACGCATATTAAATACCTCAGAATTCACTTGAAAATTGTTAGGTTCATTTCTATTATGAATACCATTTTGACAATCAAGTACTAAATTTTATTTAACCAAAACTTTTGAAACGCGGTGTACATAACTTTATTTGCAGCGCTTTAGTTTCAGTTCGTTCATCACAAGGTCGTCGATTTCTTAAAATTTATGAAATTTATGTAGATTTAAGTTTTGTGATTTGAACATCATGTAGGTTAAAAAAACTTTTATCGACTTTTATATGTTCACGCACAGAAATAATGGTCAAGAAATAAATTTTACACATTATTATTAACGTCAACGTAAAACTGGAGATTAAAATTTAATTTTACTGAAATTCTCAACGAAAATATTGGCAAATTTTACCCGCGTATTGTGAATTTTAGTTTTTAAATTTTAAAATCGTTCTCAAATTTTTTAAATCACCATGAATAGAACCGAAGATGAATTAGCTGAAATTTTGCACTTGTTTTACATTAAACAGGAGTTGACAGGTACGAATAAAATAGCTAATTATCGAAATATCAAACAATTCAATTTTAGATGCAGGAATTACTTATCACGGTTTGTCGAACAGTGGTATACTAGAATTATACAATACTTTACTCGGGTCCCGATTTACTTCAATAAGAGAAGGCGAAGAAAGAAATAGAAGAATTAAATCAAATGCTAAAAATGAAACAAAAGAAATTGATAGCAACAAGGAGATAAAAGAAAGTAAACCTGAAGATGGATCAACAAATCCAGGGAGTCATGGTACTGGAGATCAAACAACGAATCCAGGAAATAGTGGCACTGTAGATCAATCAATAAATCCCGGAAGTGGTGGCACTGGAGAGCAATCAACAAATGCAGGAAATGGTGGCACTGGAGATCAATCAACGAATTCAGGAAATAGTGGCCATCGAAGGAAAGAAAAGAATGGAAAGGATATTGATAATTCTATAGATGTATTTAGTAGTGTTCCAAATTATAATATCCCTTTACAACCAGCATCAATTACACCTAGATACAATGCACCACCTTATTGTAATCAGCTATATAATTCTTCAACGCAAGAAGAAAAAACAGACCAATTAGTCAATTATCACTTTATGCTAAAGATGGAAAAAGAATATTATCAAAGTCTTTCAAAACATCGAGTGGGATGTGGTAGTCCAGTACGGTCTAAAGTACGTACGCTTAATTCAAATACGAATCTGATTAAAAGTTTTAATGGAGTTATGACAGACTTGTCATATTTAAAACAGCAAAATCAATATCATACATACATATTTAGTGTAAACTCCAACAAATTTGATCCAGAACCACATTGTTCAAATCAGCCAGATCCGGGAGAAAGATCTAACGATGATGAAGTGGATATAATGCCAAGTGCAGGAAATTTTGGTTTGAATGATCTTTTAAATCTTGCTGTCCTTGATGATTCGCCATCAACTTTAAGCAGTTGGATAGATAGGAAAATTAGTTCGTCACCTCATTCAATGCCAACTCAAGATGAAGCGTCTGTTCGTAGGGATGATCTGTCTTCAAAAAAACGACCTCTTTCGCCTCAAGTTCAAAATGTCAAAAGAAACAAGGTTTCAGAAACATGTACAGGTATTCAAATATCTATAACAATATGGGAACAATAATTTTTTGATAAAATTTCTAAAGCTAGCGATGTGTCCTTACTAGCTGTTGATGCGACATATAGTGCCGAGTATTTAGAGGGTAGGTGCAGCTGTATTGTTATTTCTTTCTAAAATGTTTTGTGATCTTTCCAGTCTGTAACATACCTAAATCTTCTTTCCGGGTACCTATATAGATATGTTCTTTAGAAGTTTTGCTAAATACATGTTTTCTGTAAATATACAGAAGGAGTATTCGTGAAATGAATTCGGTATAAATACAAATAAAAAAAATTTATTTCAAATTAAATTTTCACAAAATATTAAAATCGTTAAATACGATTACATCTTTCACGTGGGCATTTCTAGTGTGGATCTATGGAGGTAGTTCCCTCTTATTTATTTCCAGATGTAAATTAAGCAACTGAATTATTTTTTTGTATTTAATTATTGTATACCACCTTTATAGCTTTTATAATTTATGCTATAACCGGAGGAATCGATCAGCAGTTGTAAAACTGATTTAAAATTGAATATTGTAGGTTATTTTGAGTGATTATTAATTTCTCTTTATTTGATAGAGAAAAGCGATGAAGTACAGGCATACATATTATTATTTGAGCCTGTTATAATATGTAAAAAAAAATCTCCGCTCGTAACTGTGCCGCTGTTTTCGATTAAATACAAATATTGGTGTTGGTTTTACAAGATCCCGTCAATTGTTTTTAAGTATTAAAATAATATAAATAAAATAAATCTCTACGGCCTGGAGTTGTTATCCAACTTTTGAGGGGAAATAATTGAGGTTTATTTTGATCTTTTATGCCTGTACTACAAGGGACATCAGAATCATATTTTCGTTAATTTCGCACAATCTTTTTTTTTTCAAGCAGGATAACCGATACTGTTATCGGCCAGCTAGAAAAATTTTGTAGGGAATTATTCATAACTTTTTATCTAATCTACATGAATAAATAACAGAACATTATTTCTCCTTCGCCCTATATACCGTAAAATGGTGTCAATCACAACGGGCGGGTGAATGACAACAGAAGTTCTGTACTGCAAAATTGCATCTTTGATGAATCTGTTATGCCAGAAAATGTTCTTGTGGTAATAAGCGTCTACTATCTGCTATTATTATGACGCTAGTTGCGATAAAAAATACAGAAATCGTCATTTGTTTCATTCCTCGACTTCTGTTATCATTCACCCGCCCGTTGTGATTGACACCATTTTACGGTACATAATAGGATATAAAAATACAATATTTAATAATATAAGAATATTCAAAAATGTACAGTGATTGTACAATTTTCACAATAATTGGACACGAAATGGACAGTTATGAGACAGTTGATTTGTCATTAGAACTTAATTTATTTTGGTTGTAAATTACAGTGTATTTCTAAAGCATTTTATACATTTTCATCTCAGGTAGCATTACTTTCATAGAACCATAATAGAAATGATACCGCAAACGCGTCACTCTGGGTTATTTAAATGAAAATACAATAAGACAAAATTAAGTGCACGTTTAGTTTAACTTGATGAAACATTTTTATAATAGTAATTTGAATATTTAGTTATTTTGTATTATAAGTTTTCTTTGATAATGTCACGAATATTTAAAGTATCTGTAAATATCAGAAAACATGTAATTGCCGACAGAAAAACAAAGTTTTTCATATCGGAAGCAACTTGAAAAGTATTCGATAACAAAATGTGTTTGTAGAAAAATGATTTCAAGAAGGTGGAATTACTAAAAATCTTCTTGGAAAATAATATGACTGTGCTTTTATATTTCATGAAACTTTAAATAAGCGGACTCTTAGACTGGAGGTGTCTCTTTTGTAGACTAAAACTATCTGGGCTAAATACATTTTACAACACTGGGCGTTTCTTTTGTCTTACAGATGTATACTGGAAAAAAATAATATGATTTAGGTGCGATTTGCTACGAAAGGGATAATATACTTACAATTTAGTTAAGAAAAAGATTTGAGAAAATATTTTCTTTCCGTTATTATAGAACATCTTTGTAATACTGGGGTTTTTAAGTGTTTGTTTGTTAAGGGGAGCTATTAACATAATTAAGTTTAAATGATGGCTCTTCTTTAAGATGTTTATGTTAAAATCTGTGCCTGTACAATTTACAAAAAAATTCTGAATATTATTTAAATATTTTTGACTTGAAATTTAAAATTGTTTCTTAAAGTATAATATCCAGTAGAACCCCGTTTACCCTTGATACGATTTATCAGTGGGCACGTTATCATTGATTACTGCCCGCGGATTATCCGTGGGCATTTGCAACTATACTATGTAAAATTAAACGTATAGAATTTATGATTACTTCAGAGCTGCACTTGGATTACATACAAAGCTGTTTAGTGTATTTTTTTGTTTTATATATAATATGAAATTTCGACAGAAACAGACATACGTAAGCGATTACTACCTGATAATGTAGGAAGTTCCTCTATAAAACAAAATTATCTGATTTCTTCAAGTAAAACGTTTTAATTAATATGTTCCTTGTTTGTAATCTACTATAATTATATTAAGTATATTTTGTAATATTAACAAAAAACATCAATTATTATTATCCGTGTTTTTCAATTATCCTTGCAGAGCACGGTCCTAATCAGCCTGGATAATCGAGGTTCTACTGTATATGAATAAATATTCTAGATTCATAAATCTATAATAAGTATATAAAAAAGAAATTTGAAAAATATTTAAATAATAACTAATGATTTCAAAAGTTTTCATTTTGTTTTAATATATTTAGATTTAAAATTACAGTGGGGTTTGGCTATAACGGACTTTCGTTTATTAGCACTTGAGGTTTGTTATCACCGGACACCACTGTACCTAAAAAGTTAAAATAATTCTTCACTCGAGGTACATTTTTGTAAATTGCAGTCGTGCATTGGATTTACCTGTTTTCCATTTTTCTACTTTTGTTGTGTTTGTTAAATGGCTAGCGGCTTCTAACTTTATTAAATCATCAAAATTCCTAGTAAGATATTTTTTGTTTATTGAAATAAAAATATCACAAAATTTTCAATTGATAACAATTTGACCGACAATATGTTGGTAGTATTTTTCTTGAAATTTATTATTTTCCATTGCATTATTAGTAAGGCAAAGACTCCACGATTCAGTAAGGATAGGAACTGGGCCAAGTAGTTCACTATTGGCAGTAGCAGTAGCTGGACCAAGTAGCGACACTAAATACAGTTCAAATTCACCAGTAGGTAGTAGTGGAAAATTCCCACTTGTAATGTGCCGAAGTTGCTTTCATTGGTTTGATCTTAACCCAAACACTAATCATTATTGTTCTAGACCTCCTTTTAATAGTAATTATGATGGACAATCTGATTAATTTAAGGATATTTTTAAGTAGCAATTTTTATAAAATTGTAATGTGTATTGAAATTTTCTAATTACGTTTTTGTAATTACGATAAAATGTAAAAGCTTGCAAATTAATTTTCTTCTATTTAAAGCCTTCTATATTTTTTGATTGTTATACAGTATTATTTATGATTTAAATTTAATATTAATGTTTGTTTATAAATATATTATTAAATTAAAAGTAAAAATGAATTTTGAAAGTTATCTATTTTTCTTATGCAATAAACTCCGACAATAAAATTTTTTAATTATTGTTCCTCATCTGTATAATGTCAAATAAAAAGCAATTTTACTGTAATCTTTAAATTATTGTTTTAACAGCGAGGAAGAAAATACAATTTTATTCAAAATATTGCAAATTTATTAATGCATGAATGATATTATTAAAGGGCTTGATTTATTGCATTCAATAATGGATATTTCGGACCACACACTCCTTGAAAATCGTCCATATCTACAGCCCAGATCATATAACCTCCAAGATTTAATTTATTACCATGTGCAACCTAGAAGTTTACGTAAAATCAATAACCAAATCCAACTTTATAAATATCTGTTACCTTTAAAGCTATAGATTTTGGATTATCGTAACCAACCCATTGATCTCCAGTAAAAGCGTATGGTACTTGTTGTTCCTCGTTCCAAACAATGTCCGAAAATTGACCGTTCTTTTGTAATTCACAAATCTAAGCAAAAATGCAGTTATACAAATTTATTATCATTAGATAAAAAATAATTTTACTTCGTTATATGCCAGCATTCCAGGTTCTAAAGTATATGGACCAGCTTTGCCTGGTCCTGAGCATGGGACACCAATACCATTATTAGCAGGATTACTTAGGGTAAATGATCGACCATAAAGTGCAAGGCCTAAAACTAATTTCTCTGGTTGAGCTCCATTGCTAATCCAGGCTTTCAAAATAGCATCCTAGTAAAAGTTTAAAATAATATTTAATTTTAAATGTTATCAAACAACATACAATGTTTGCTTCTTTTTGTATTGGTGTGACATCTTTGGAGGAAGCATATAATGGAGCATTTTGACCGGTAATACCTTCGTAATAGCCATGAAGATCGTAAGCCATGATGTTGATAAAATGCAAATACCTATAAATTGTAACAGTCATATTTCAACGGTTTATTATTTAAAATGACACATTTACTTTGATAACGCTGGAACATCGTAAGATAGGTTGATAGCTGTTTCGGTTGCTCCTACGGCGGCCGTTATCAATAAATTATGTTTATCGAAAACTTCTCTAAATTCTTTGATCAGCAAAACATAGTTAACCTACAGTTTTTAAAAAAGAATTAGAATTAAATTTTTTTGAAGGCTTATAAAAAGAACCTTATCTGCAGGAGAACCTCCCATTCGGCCTGGATATTCCCAATCTAAATCAAAACCGTCAAAACCATAAGTTTTCACGAAGTTGACGGCGTTGTTAACAAATGCTGTTCTTAGGTTTGCACTCGCTGCAACTTGCGAATATTTCACAGATCCTTCATTGTATCCGCCTATTGCCACCAAGGTTTTAACTTTTGGATTTATTGTTTTCAAAGCGTTAAACCTTTTAAAACCACCTACAAAATTTATCAGAAATGAAATTTGAAATGCAATATAATTTTAAAAAGGAAAATTTACCTTTGTCAATTTCGCTGTTTTGATCAAGGATACGAATTGATCCATCGGTGTTAATTCCAACGAAAGTATAAATCATATGTGTACATAATGTAGGATCGATACTTTCAATCGGAAAGTTGCCTTGTCCTTGTCTGTAAACTGCCCAACTGCCGAAGTAACACACTACCTTCTTTTCTGAAAAATATTCCCGAAATGTTTACAATTTTGGTCAGAAAAATAAAATACAGTTTACCTAGAAGGAATAACATTTTAATTATTTTAAAAAGTAAACTTACCGCCACCACATAAAGCTAACCCACAAGACAACAACAAAATCGGCACCAACAATTTTGAATTCATGTTGGAAAGTGTCGAGAAGCTTATAAACGAAAGCTTTTATATAGGTAGCAAATTTTGACGTCACATTTCAAGAATTTGTATATGCAAACTAAATTTTTGAGAAAAACATTAAAGTATAATTAAAATATACTTAAGTAAACTAACATTGTCAGCAATGGAAAAACACACGTAAATTTGGATAGGTACCTAGTTAAATTTATTAAATATAACGTATGTTCGTTAATCGAATCTAAAAAAAGATCGTTAATCAGGAATATTGCTATGGCCAAAATAAAAGTAGGTAATAAGACCTATTTAAAAACATTATTAATAAATTTCATATTTTACAAAAGTTCGACTCAGCCACATAAAGCAATTTAGCAATTCCGATAGAATTTATTTGCATTACACTTGCCTCTGAAGAAACTGTAAGAGCAAGTTAAAAATCTTGATAAGGATGTAATGTATTTAGAACAGTTAATTTTAAAAAATCAACCACTCTTCCCAGATTTGTTATACCGATTGTTCATTTGAAAACTTCCAGCAAGACATCGGAAACTAAAAGTTACATGAAACAATGTTTCGGAGGCTATTCGAAGATTAACTTTGGTTTTTTAAATGACAGCTAATAGTTTTTTACCAGATTCAAATTCTGCATGAAAGAAAAACCACTTTTGTTAGAAATATATTTTATCTTATCTAGGCTTTTTGAGTAATCTTACGGAACAATTTATTGTAAGTTCCACCAGTCGGTCAAATCGTTTTAAATTTGACATAAAAGTTCCTCCAGTAGGTTTTGGAATCGAATTTTTGTGGAACTTTGCTTGTAATGTTGAAGATTTACATATGCCCATATTATTCTTCAACTTCACGGATGTGCACATCGAGCATTTTGTTTAACTCTAAAAGTTAATCCACCAAATAAATAAAATTAATATAGTTTTGTTCGATTACTGTAATACCTACTGCTTGCACTTTAATCATAAATATAATTAAATTTAATCTTCAAAATATACTGCAAAAATTTTTGTATTATAATAAATATTCTAAATTGTTTCGATGGTATTTACAGAAGACCAAGAGCTTGCGAACATTTATTTTATGGTTTAAAGATCATTATGTACTCAATACGTGATCCCTTGTAAACATTCACATCATCGTAGACGTCAAGTACGGAGGATCTCTCCCAGAGAATTTCAGTAAATTTCAATTTTTTTTTAATTCAAATCTTTCCTCCATTTTCTGGTGCTAACTTGACGACAGAATAAACATGAAAAGCGTTTTCTCTTTTTTTTCTTCAAACTCTCTCCTAATCTGGAGAGGGATCTTTCAAATTTATTTTTGAATTTATAATTTTAAAATGCTATGGGCGGTTTTTTTAACAGTTCGAACAATTTTTAATTATAAGTGAAATATGAGTTTTTTAAATGTTTCATAAAAGCATTGATTATATTGTATAATCAATGATAAAATAATAAAGTCTAAAGTAGAAATATAATTTTTACCATATTTTAAATACATACTATTTTTTGAAGTAAACAAAGTACAGTGACACCTTGCGGATTCATTTGTAACCGACCTTTATTTATATTAAAGTTTGACATGGTTTGACAAAATGTTTTTAAATGATTTGTTAAAATAAGAGTAGCAATTGAAATGAATTATAAAAAAGACAATTTTTTGAAACCCCGAGTTCAGGTAAAATTACCTTTGTGATGAACGCCTTCCCGCCGCTCTATCGTAGAAATATTTTTTAGGTTAGTTACTTAAAGATTAGAGATGTATTAAAACCTCTTTATGAAGGATTAAATTTCATAGGACGAAGGAAAGACGCAACAGTCATCATAGAAAATCAAGTATGCTTTTTCTTATATTACTTTCATGTTGGAATCTTGTATAAAATTTATAAACACTGCTATCGTATTCATGTTTTGTTCCAGAATGTCAGTCAGTATCATGCAGTTATAACAATTACTGATGATAAACACTTTGTGAGTGATACTGGTTCTTTCAACGGTTCATTTTTGGACAAGAACAAGTTGCAGCCTCTACTGTTATATGAGTTAACCGATGGCTCAATTATTCATTTTGCATGCGTCACAGCCATTTACGTTAAGGTAAGAAAATGTTTACTTTTAACAATTTTCTAATTATAGTTTATTTCAAACAGTCACCAAGCAACTCGCAAGTTGTTTGTGCACCTCAAAAAAACACACAAAATCTCAGCGAATCGTTTTTTGGTGGCCAAACTCAACAGCTTGAGGCGGAAGGTGTTGAAGAAGTTTTTAATAATTGCTTTGATGACGATTACGATTTTACTGATGTTTCAACAACACCGATTGTTGATACTGTTGTGTCTATTCACGACATGCCCACACAAATATTTTCTTCCAGTCACTTAAAAATAATCGAAAACTGTAGTCCTTCTAAAACGGAGTTACCCAGTATTCACGACCTTTCAACCCAAATTAATATAAATCAGGATAAGCCTTGTAGTATTCACGAAATGCCAACACAAATTTTTCTAAGTGAATCCAATGTCGAAAACGAAATTTCTATAACTGCTACAAATATAGACGAATTGGCAACACAATTTATTGATTTAGAAAAGAACATCAATTTACTTAAAGCTAAAGTAAGCAAAGAAATCGAACTACATGAACAACCAACACAAATTAACAGTGCAAATAAAACTTCCATACAAAAACCTCAACAAGATAAAGAAATAGAAGTATGTAGTGTACTAGATGAAAATAAGGATGACTCAATTAATAAAAATCAAGAACAGAATAACTTGTTAAATTCTGACAAAAATGAAGATATTCTGTGTCAGCCTAGTACTTCCAAGGGTTTCGTTAGCAATACAGACGACATTATTGATAATAATTGTGTGATTGGTTCTCCTAAACCTGAGTGCTCTATGATTAATGTATCTGACGATATAATTGACGATTCCTTCTTAGGAAATATAACTGAAGTTGGTGAAAACCAAGAATATTTATTGTTGAAATCGATAAGTAAATTAACTAATTCAGAGCAAATACCTTCGCAATCGCCATTTCAGATTTCTCAATCTGTTGGATTTTCAACAATCAAAAAGCAATGCCAACCGATAGTTTACAGTACATCATCGAGTTCAGAAAAAGGTAATTCTCCAATATCTGAAGACGTAATAGTTCCAGGACAAACTAAAAATTGTCTGAGAATTAATTCTGATTCTGATACCGACATGGAAGATTTGCCACCAGCATCCAATTCTGATATAAAAAAAGACACAAAAAATAATAACAAAGATGATTCGGGATCTGCTACAGATATTGAAAACAATTTAAATCTTATTGAAGCAGCTGTTACTACTAAAAAAGTGGTCAGGAGGCGTAAAAAGTGTCGAAAAATTGATTCAGATTCTGAGACCGACATTGAAAATTCAAATATAGAAAAATTTGATTCAGGTTCCGATACTGATATTGAAAATGTTCCTAAAATATCTACCCCAAATAAAATGAATCTTAAAAATAAAGATAAAGGTTTGGATATCACAAATTCGGGTTCTGATACGGATATTGAAAAAAATGAAACCCAATTGGTTGGTTTACGTAGTAAAATTACAGTTAGGGAAGAGCAAGATAGTGATATAATTCCGTGTACTCAATTATCTGACGACGACATGGATGACTTTAACTTTGGAATAGGAAAAAGTAGTATTGTAGCTGAAAAAAATAAAATGGAAGATATTTCAGAAAATTTTAGTTTGAGGATGTCTTCATTTACAGAATTAAGTGAAGAAATGAATAATTCAAAGAAAATTAGCGTTTCTGTTCCAATAAATGAAATACAACTAAATATTTGTGCTGATTCCCCCAATAACAGTAGAAGTGAACAACTAATTATAGAAAAAACTGTGCCTGTTACTATAAAATCTACACCCGATCCACCTCTAGCATTGCCTACAACCACCATACTTATTTCTGATGATTTAGTTGCCGAACCAGTTCAGAAAATTATTCCAGAAAAAGAAAGCTTATTTATGCAACCTACTCAGCGGATAAATATAGAAAAAGAGTCTGATGATATTTTTGTGCCGCCTGCTCAAAAATCCTCTTCAAGTTCAAAACAGATATTTAATGAACCAACTCAACCATTGTCTTTATTTGATGATGATTTATTCATTCAACCTACACAAGAAATCATTGAAACTACTCGAGAAACTCGCTCAAGTTCAAAACATTTATTTGATGAAACCACTCAACCACTGGTTTCTAATGATGATCTATTTATGCAGCCCACCCAAAAAATTGTTGAAACTTCAAAAGATGAAACTCAAGATGAAAATTTGTTCATTATTCCAACTGGACCTGCTGGAAAAACTCGCTCAAGTTCAGAAAATGTATTTCATCGACCAACTGAACTATTGGTTTCCAATGAAAACTGTGATGATGATTTATTTCTACAACCTACTCAAAAACTTCCGCAAAATTTAAGAAATCAAGAAAGTTTATTTGATTACCCAACTCAACCGCTGAGTCGTGATGACAAGGTTGACGATATATTTTTGCAGCCAACTCAAGAGATTCGAGAGTCCAGTCGACCGATAAATTTTAGTGAGGATAACGGGGATGATTTATTTCTTCAACCTACTCAACGTATTATTTCGACTTCAGATAAACAAAAAGGTACAGAAGATTTATTTGAACAGCCTACTCAAGCACTCATTATTGAAAACCGTTTAAATGACAATGACGCAAATGATTGTGATGATTTGTTTCTTCAACCAACTCAGAAAGTTGTTTCAACAACAAGCAAATCAGAGGAGAACAACTATTTATTTGATCAGCCTACTCAACCACTCACTGTTGAAAAAGATTTGGATGACGATTTATTTTTACAACCTACTCAACAAATTAAATTACCAAATGCAGTAGATTCAAGAAATAAGTCGCCATTGAAGGCATTTTCCGGTAATTCAGAAAAAGGGACATCAGTCGAAAGTCAGTTGGAAGTTATGTTTGCATCGCAGCCCTTACCACCACAATCAAATTCTCGACCCTCGAATCCTTTGGTAAGCATATTGGAAGGAAACTATAGAATTGATTCCGAAGATGCTGAAAGTGTTAATCTGCTCACTTCGGAACAAGTGGATCAATGTGCTGTCAATCAAAATGAAATTAGTGTGAAGGAAAGTTTATCTTCCAAACAAGATGAAGTTATAACCAAGAAACAAACTAAAAGTAGAGAAAAAGTTGTAGTGAAAGAAAAGTTTGATAATAAAAATAATATGGTATCAAATGAAGAAAATAAGTCCAATAAGCGGCTTAGGAGTACCAGAAGACCCAGTATGGATAATTCTAAATTGGAAAACGACAAAATGTCAACAAGAAAATGTCAAAAATTTGAAAATGTAAAAATCAGTGAGAAAACTGAAAAACAAGAAGTTAAAGAAAATAAACAAAGCAAAAATGAAAATGAATGTAGTTCTGGACTAACTTTGGAAAAACATGAACATTCTAAAAATTTAAATGAAGAAAATGAAAATGAAGTTACGGAGAAAAAAAATGTATCCTCCAAGGAGGATGAAGTTATAACCAAGAAACAAACTAGAAGTAAAGAGAAAATTGTGCCAATGGAAAATGTTACTGTTTATACCAAAAATAATTTGATATCAAATGAAGAAGAAAAGTCAACTAAGCAGCTTAGGAGTACTAGAAAACCCAGTGTGGATGATGCTAAAGTGGAAAGCGATAAAATGCCAACAAGGAAAAGTCAAAGAACAGAGAGCATAAAAGGCAGTAAAAAAATTGAAGAACAAGAAATTAAATTAAATAAGCAGAGCAAAAGTGGAAAGAAGGATAATTCTGGGTCTCAGAAAAACACTGAACAATCAAAAGAAGACGAGAATGAGATAAACAAGAAAAACGTTAAAAATGAAAGATTAAAAGTGCAAGAAGATAAACAAAATAAAACAAAAGATAGTAACGCTTCCCAAGAATCTAAAATGGCTGTTGAAACTAAAATCAATACTAGAAAACGCACCACAAGATCAGAAAGTGTAGATTTACAGAATACGGCTAAAATTGTCAAGAAGAATAAAAACGTTGGCAAATGCGAGACAAGTGATCAAACAGATGTGATAAAAAGCAGTAGCAGACTGAGAAATTTAAGAAAAGATCCAAATAAACTAAATGAAATGCAGGATATAATTCCAACAAGTAAAGAGGTCATCAAAACCAATGCAGTAAAACCTTCTACTGTTACCAGAAGTGAAGTTTCAACCATTACTAGAAGTACTAGGGGTGCTAAGAAGAATTTAACTTCTGAACAGCCATTAAATGATTCAGTAATGATAATTTTTAGTGATAACAGTGACGATGACATCATACTAAACAAACCAAGAATAAACAAACGAAAACCAGAGAGTCAAACTTCTTCTGTCAGTTCTAAAAAAATCAAAACTTCAGATACTTCGACCGAAAGTGCACTTATTGCTAAAGAAAGTAAAAAAATAGCAAGAAAAATTTTTGCAGTGGATGAATCTGTAAATCAAAATAAAGCAAATGAAAGTGATACATCAAGCAACGCTAATTCATCGAATTCAAGTTTAAGAACTCCAATTAGAAGTCGGAGACTTTCTAGTGTGGGTTCTATCAATGACACGCCTAATGTAAGTAGTTGAATAATTTTGTAGTTTTTCTTGTGTAGTAATTTTTGTTATTTCAGAGAAATAAAAGGAAACAGAAACCTAAAATTGTATTCACAATGTTGGATAGCCCTGAGTTAGAATCTCTAATTAGAAGTTTAGGTGGTTCGGTCGTTGATACAGTTAATGCTTGCACAGTTCTTGTTACGGGATCTTTAAAGCGCTCGCAAAAATTATTGTCTGCTGTGGGACAAGCTAAACCAATTTGTTCAGTAAAATGGCTTCAGGAGTGTAAAAAGATGAGCACATTTCTTGGTACCTAATTTTTGTTTACAGTCTCCTATAAATTTATATCAAATTCGTTTTCTAGATCCCTGGGATTTCATACTGGAAGATGAAGAAGCCGAAACCAAGTGGAATTTTTCTTTAAAAGTATCGTTAACCAGAAGTCAAAATGAAAAATTACTGAAAAATTACTCCATCCTTGTCTTAGTGACCACAGCAGTAGATGTCCTTAAAGGTAATTTGTAGAAAACTGCGTACATTTTTACATAGAAGTACTTAAATTTTAGCTGCAATTGAATCGTGTGGTGGTAAGTGTGTGTCGAGAGCTCCAGCAGATACAAAGAATTTTATTGTGGTTGCATCGCCAGAAAATAAAAAAAAATATGCCAAGTTTATAAAGCAGAAAGTTACAATAATATCCCCCGAGGCAATTTTTGATGGAGTTTTAAGACAAGAGTTGCGTTTTAAAGATTATCTACTATCTTAACCTGCTTTTTTCTATTGTATATAATTTTTGTTTTAGCTCTTAACTTTGCATATAAGAACCTCATGCAAGATTTTTAATGTTGTATTTTTAGAATTTTATTATGTATTTATAGCATTATATTTTACAATTTTATATTTATAGAAAGTATAGCTGGAAATATTTTCTTAATTAAACATAATACTAACATAAAACTCTGTCTTTACTAATGTCCTAATTAATAAGCAACAGATTATATTTTAAATAATCAAACACTATCCTCAAGATAGCATGTTTTAATTACTGAACCGGTTTTGACTTGACCAATGTTGACGTCAATTCAACTGTGTTGATCTGTGTGTTTTTCAATAAACTATTATATGTGTACACTGTACAGTTAAATATCTACCACCGATATCTCAAAAATTTACCCATATTATTAGTCGACAGGTGTTGCCTAGCAACCATACAATCAAACAGGGAACAAATGTCACCTGTTAGTTTATTTGGTATGTTAATCAATGTTGTGTTAACTAATAATTAAGAAAATATGGATTCAAAAAATACAATAATATTTAATGCATCCAAAAATGAACTATTTAAATTATCTGATAATTATAAGATTTTTAATCGTAAAATGAAAATTTATTGGAAGTTGACTGTGTAGGTATTATTAGATATACTACTACCAACGCATTATATTTGAGAAATTTTTTGTTCAGGAATAAAGAAGAAATATCTGAAAATTTGCTAAAGCAGTGTTCAGCATTGATACTACCTGGTTGTCGAAATCCATTTAGCGATAACGAAATTAATGTTTTAAAAAATTATTTAGAAAGTGGTGGAAGAGTTCTAATTTTACTATCGGAAAGTAATCAAGATGATATTAGTAATATTAATATTTTGCTGGAACAGTATGGAATTATTCCCAACATAGGTTCGTGTAAACAATGCATAAAGCCAATCACATTTTACTTATTTTTTCTTGTAGATTCCTTAATCAGAACTCATTACTATAAATATTTTCACCCCAAGGAATGTTTCATTGGCGACAGTAACATACATCATGCGTTAACAAAAAACGACAACACAAGTTTGAACTTAATTTTTCCATTCGGGTGCACCTTGAGTGTTAACAAACCAAGTTTTATGGCTTTTTCAAGCGGAACAACAACATTTCCAGTCGATCGACCTTTGGGTGCAATTTATTGCAACCAAACCACAGGTAATTACTGCCTAAACCTGTTTAAAAATCAAATATACTTGGTATCTTTTATTAGGCGGAGTGTTGATAGCGATCGGTTCGGGACACATGTTTTCAGATAAATACATTGATCAAGAGAGTAACGAAAAATTTCGAGAAATGTTAATAGAATTTTTGGTATCATCAGAGAGACGTAACACAATTTACACGGATCACGATGACGATATTGATGTAAATATCTTTGTGATTGTATTAACTTTTTTCTTAAAAATTCTTTTTAAGATTTGGGACCACCATATTGTGCCGGATGTGGCTGAAGTAGCCGACAGGCCTAAACTTTGTTTAACAGATGCAATTAGTAATACTTTACCAATGGATTATACAAAACTTTTTGACTATAAACTGTTTTCATTGGGTACCAATTTAAGTAAGTAACGGTTTTATTTATTACATGGCTTGTACAAAATATTGTTTTATTTTAGTTCCTGAAACAATAAAATTGCATGAAAAACTTGGTGTGCCTCACAATACACTTAAACTGATTAGTCCAAGTTTTGAGGCTCCTTTACCACCACTTCAAGCTGCCGTAATATTTACTAGCAGCTCGGTCATTCTAGAAATAATCTGCCATTATATAACATTACAAAAAAGTTTGAAATGAAAAGTGAAGTTCTATGCAAAAATTCAGCTAGATTGGAATTCTTCTAAATTAAATCTAAAATGACTGAGCTGTTACTAATAAAGCTCTAACGTTTTTTATGTAATTTTAATATTTTAGGTGTTTCCTCCGTCATTTCGTGAATTACCACCACCACCGTTGGAACTTTTTGATTTGGATGAATCGTTCAGTTCTTTACTTTCGAAATTGGCGCAATTTACTAACAAATTCATGACGACCACCTCAAACACCAACGAATCTGAGCAACAACTTCAATTTTACATTCAAGAATGTACTAAAATTGTCAAGTTAAAAATCAAATCGGATGATCCTAAAGGACTATTGCACGAGATTGCAAGTGAATGTTCGAAATACAAAAGTATCGATCCAATTAAATAATTAAAAATATTTATATAACTACATGTTAATTGTATTTAAATAAATTGTTATAAATTTCACACTAATTAAAATTTCTGATTCAACGATAACCTTTACATAATAAATTCAAAATCTAATTGATTTACATGTTATAAAATGCAGAAAATATAAAATTGAATTTTTGACTTTATTTTAAATACAATGAATTGATAGTTTATTACATCGTTGGTCGACAAATCGTGTTTCGTTCTTATGGATACTCATCAAATAAGCCTTGTTAAAAATATTAAAAGAATAATCTCATCCAAAAATCGATAATAAATAATAGATCTTGGTTTATTTGGATTATTGAATAAACAAACGCCGAAACGTTGGCTAACATTTAATTAGTTTGTTCAATAATCTAAATAAACCAAGATCTATTATTTAATATTACAGAGCTAGAAAAGTTAAATATTTTATATATTTTCACATGTTAAGAGATGTTACAGCTTGAATAAGGTTGTTTAACCCTTATGGGGCCATACAAATTTACACCTTATTTCTGCCGTATGTAGTAGCCAGGCTCATTTCTTTCTTTATAGTGTTTTGCTTACGGAGAACCTTTTTTCGTAGAGATGTCGCCGAAGCTCAAAAAAATTGGCCCGACAGGAAAAAAGTTATGCTAAAAATTCAAAATAGTACCCGGGTACTAGGTATGGCCCCATAAGGGTTAAATAAAAACACCAAAAAAATTTAAAAAACAGATGTTACATTTATTTACTTATTAATTTTACAGTTTGTACTAAAACTTCACCCACATATTGGTTCAATTTACAAAAACAAAACTACCTGCTTACAAATAAAACAACAAGTGCAATATAGAATTAAAAAATGTACAATACTTTTAATAATCTTGAGATTGACTCTTGGTACCTTTTCCGGGAGCAGTCGAGGTGCCAGTTTTCTTGGGTAACAAAACGGCTTGAATATTTGGTAATACACCACCTTGAGCAATTGTGACCCCCGATAAGAGTTTATTTAACTCCTCGTCATTCCTGATGGCCAATTGAATATGACGAGGGATAATCCTCGATTTCTTGTTATCTCTAGCTGCGTTACCAGCCAACTCCAAAATTTCGGCAGTTAAATATTCCAATACGGCTCCCATATACACCGGGGCCCCGGCACCAACTCTTTGAGCATAATTTCCCTTTCTTAAAAGACGATGAATTCTTCCAACGGGAAATTGAAGTCCTGCACGGCTTGAACGAGACGAACTTTTCGCTTTTGCTTTGCCACCTTTTCCTCTTGCAGACATCTTTCAGTTTATTTCGAACTGATAAAAACTAAATTATATTTTACGGTTATAAAACCTCCACTTGCCACTGTTGACGTTCGAAAAGTAACGTATTTAAAGGCGCTGTTCACAATATAGAGCACTTTTGGCGGGAGATAGCCAATGTTCCTCCACCACAATATTTAACCAATTGAAAAGCAGATTTATTTTACCGCTAAATTTAAAACTTAGAAATTTAAATAAATACTATTAGTATTTATAAGGTAGGTATATAATATATTCGATTTTTCAATTTCTTTAAATTTCGACTATACCCATTTGTTAATTATTTAGTTTAATTAATTCTTATGTAGAAATTACGTAAATGACAGAATGACACAAGAATTTAAAAATTATAATGATATATAAATTACGTTTATCGAATTATTTATTACAATAATCTTTAAATAATTACTTTATTTGTAGTACTCATCATAAGATGTGTTAATGACAAAATTGAAAAAAAATCTAAACTTTTAAAATAAAAACTGTTTTAATTTTGCCTTCCCCTGTATGTTGCTGCATGTGGCATAAAGTTATTGAGAGCTGCTTTACCGACATTTAACGGTTATGCCGGAATTCGGTTTGGTGCAATTTGAAAGTTTGTTGTCACAGATTGTGTATATTCATATAATAATTTTTAATTATTCTTTGACAATCTTTCATAATTTATTGCTAGTAGGTAAGAATTTTGATATCGTGTTTATAAGATTATTTAAATAGTAAGGGAACCACTAAATTGAAAAATTGGCTATAATATTTGGTAAAAATATAGTCCATTGTCTCCTTTAGCACCTCCACCAACTAATATAAGATGCCAAGAACGAAAGCAGTTAGGACGGAAGGTGGGGAAAATGTAAAACCAAATCGAGTAAAATTGCAAAGAGAAATCGTATTAAGCTTCCTCAAAACAGCTGAAAAAGATGGTGAGTATGACTCGTAATAATATGTTTTCGTTTGGTTTGTATAAAGTTAAAATTTTCAGCAATAAATAAATTGAATGAGATTGACGATGGATATTTGCTATTTAAATTTCAAACTTCTTTAAATCAAATTGTTGCTGAAGTTCCCAGTACAGTTTTAGGAAAAACCTTAAATGAATTGGTAAGAAAGTTAAACAATTTTTAGTTAGTCAAACTAATTATTAAAAATACAGAGGTTGGAATCGGAAAAGTCTCATTATGAAACAGCGATGTTTAAAAGTTTTGTAAACAGCACCACAAAGAGTAGTACAAAAAATAACACGCTGTCTTCTACAAAAACAGATGGTGAGCGTACCAATTTTAATTGTGCATTTGTTATTTTAATTTTTTCTATAGCTTCAACAGTGGGACGCCCTAGAAGACGATCAAAATCGCAGATGACTATCAAAAAGGCAAAAATAGGACGCACATCTCGCTCATTGTCTCGAACTAAAATTCAGCATGCGTTGACTTCATCTAATAACTATGTCACACCTTCACATCGTAATATTTTACCACCAACAGGAACAATAACGCCCAAGGTAAGGTTTTTTTTTGTTACAAAATGCAGTAGACACGTGGTACTGAGAACACTAGTCTCATGAATCTCCTGCTAACATGAACATGTGTTTTTTATAGACCTCTGTATACTGCGAAAATCATACCACTCTGTAACACCAGTAAGTATATTATTCGATAATGCTCAACAAAACCACATGCTCATTATCATTGTCTAGTACGCTCACGGTAAACGTGAACAAGTGTGGTTTTATTTTATTCACGGTATCTGGTGTCTACAGTTATAAACATCAATAAAAAACTATTAATGAAATCAATTTGTCTATTTAAGTGGACATTTCTAAACGCTAAGAGTATATTATATTATTTTTGTTGTAAATTCTATGCTCATCTTTCACACTGAGATGATTTCATTTTACTCCAGTAGGTATAATGTTCAATCAAATACTATAGATTATAATACGTACAACTTCACAAGTTTTACATAGAGTTCGTCAGACATATTTTTTTTAGCGCCATCTAACATGACGAGGTGTAAAATTCGCGTCAATTCGCACGAGGGCCTAATAGCAGGAATGATCCCTCCAATCAGAATGAAGCTAATCCAGAACCAATAAGAGCAAAGCGTGTAGGAATTTTTTTTACATGTTGTTGTTTGTGTTTTGTTTACATAATTGCACATGTTGACTTTAATAATTAAATTACCCTATTTGGTTTATTTTATTGTGTATATTATCCGAAAGCGAATATGTTCCCAAGAAGAATTTGTCAGTTTTTGTGGGAAAGAATTTAATTCTACCCTTAGTAATTTTCGGCAACATTTAAAAGCAAGTCACGGTTATGTTGCTGCCTGAAGAATGTAAAGCCTTTCTATGATTGATTAATACGAAGTTGCAGAGGTTTTTCAAAGACTCTGAGTTGAGATTTTATTTTTTATTTCGATACTCGAAATTACGATTATTATTATTATTACACAGAAAGTAAGGTTAAATCGGCAAAGATTGGTTTCTGGTTTACAACAGTAATTTGAAAACAATCCCTAGCGCGCTTTGCTCTCATTGGTTCTTGCTCAGCTTCATTTTGATTGGAGGGATCATTCCTGCTATTAGGCCCTCGTTCAATTCGCTAATGCCAAAAACTACTAATGCGCATTTAAACCAATATTTAAAAATAATTTTCAGGTTAGGATACCACGGATGTCTGCTATTTGACGAATCACGTCACGTGATAGGTTTACAGGTAATTTTAATTACATAGCAGATTAACAAGAGGTGAATATTTCAGCGCCCTTAACCTAAAAACGTATTTGTTTACACTTCCAGTCGCCAGAGGTCGGAGTCCTAATTTTTCTCGAAGTTGAACGTATTATTAGTCTATAGTATTTGGTTCAATGGTACACATTATACAATTAATAATTGCAATAAATAGCATGGAGATGCCTAGTAACTGATGTGGGTGATTAACGAGTGTAAAATATCCTCTAACATAGGCATTATCAGGTATTCAGGTTAAATTTTATTTTTTTAATGATGATAACTTATTAGATGAAGGCAAACACTCCTTCAGTTATTTTGAGAAGGCCACGTCAAGGTGAAATGGCAGTGTCTATGCAAGGCAGCCCATTGATGGTTAGCGGTGTTTCCACTGATCAACAAGCAAACATCAACATTCCTCTTCAGGATGGTCGCATAGTATCAATTCAGCCAAATCGAGGAATTAGAAAATCTGAACTTCCCGAATTAGATTCAGACACCTTACGCCAAATGGAAGCTTTACGCGATAATTTAATCAAAGTTTGTGGTATGCGATAATGGATGTTACGTTTTTAATACTTTCATTTTTTCAATTTTTAAACAAATGGATTATGCTAATTACAAGATGCTAATAAAATTTTAAGCTAAACAAAATTTATTAATTTATGCTTACCTATATGATTTTCAGTGGTTTTATTGATATTTTTGACGAAAAGTAAGTATGAGGGAAGGACAATGCAATTTATTTTTAGGCCAGTCAATTAATCTGTATAAACGTTAACAGTGTAATTAGAATCGAGAGAATATTAAACTTTTTCTAGCAGATATAAAAAAATAAAACATTCTTTACTAGAGAAATAGGGTATAGAATGCACGTTTTATGTATCGGGTACATAAAAAATAAAAGATATACTTTCTTAAGGGGAAAGTTCTCTGTGAGATTTTCGAGAAGCATATTTATTTGATTTATATTTTTAAAGATACATAATTGTAAAAATATTTTGTTAAAAGTTACTAATGCCAAATTTTAAAGTAATATCTTTGGAGGTTTCCCACTATAAAATGGCTGAAATTGAAAAATAATGAGTTTTAAACTTTTAAAATACATTTTATCTAATTTACTTGTATTATAAATACTTCGGTTTCCTAAACCAATAACTTCTTCCACGGATCGAATTTAAATATGAAAATATGTTCATTTATCTAAAAAATTTGCGGCGGAATGTTCTGTAAAAATTTCATATTTACAGCCAAAGACAAACTTGAGGAATTATAAATATTCTAATCTAATAGTAAGGTAGATTATAATAAAACTTTAACCTTATTATCGGGTGCAACTGTTTATTTTGATATGCCTGTATATTATATAAATTAAAATGATCTATACTTGCCACAAATTAAAAACTAGTAGATAATACACAGAGAGAGGCTTTAAATAATGGTAGAATTTTTTTTAAATAACAACACCACATGAAAGTTATTACAATAAGATCAAAAAAGATATTTGCATTACTTATAAAATTACATTCTAATACTCAAAAAAAAAATAAATTAGTTTTTCTTAATCGACTTGTAATTTTTTAAACGATCCTTCGATTCCAACTCCTAGTTCTTCGTTCATTTCTTTTAACAATTTATTGTTTTCGTCGATTTCGATATGCAAATCGTCTAAAGCTAGAATATTAGCTCTGCGTTCTTGAAGTTTACTCTTTAATTGAGCGATCATGTCTTTAAGGGGAACCTCACCACCATATTCTTTTGGTAAAATTTTTGGATCTATCTTCGTTTTTAATTCTTCCAATGAATTATGAATCTAAATCGAACTATTATAAAAATATAAACTTACGAATCAATGATACTTACAAAAGTTCGTTTTCTTAGTTTTTCTGATAAAACTGAGGTAGCGAAATCGATTAATTTCGTCAAATTGGGCGAGAAGTTAAAAAAGTGATTTTCTTTATGACGCATAGGTGATGAATTCTACAAAGAAAAATGTTTTCGTTTGAGATAAAATTTGAAAATTGAAATTCAATTTTACCTGCACACATCGTACAATATTTCTGACATCCTTAAAGGACCAAAGTGAAATATGAGCCATTTGGCAGCCACCGCAATCGTTTATATAAATATACCCATTAACTTGATTTTCTTCATCATCCATTAATGTTTCGGATATTAGACTAGTGATTCTGATAATGTGATCCGAAGTAAATTTGTGTGGGTCTACTTTTGCAGGACACGCATAAATTACGGTTTTTCCTTCGTGTTTTTCCGGTAGGGGTACTATGTATCCGGCATCCAACAATTCGTTCATGTCGTTATCTTCGCAATCCAATTTTCTGAACCATTGAGGATAAAGTTGTCTAATTATTAAGTATCTTTCTAACATTTCGCAAGCTAATGGAACGCTAAATTTTTTTGTTCTTAAAAATCTCAGTAAAAACGATGCGTCCATTCGACAATATTTAATATGCGACGATTTCCTTATCCATTCCCGCATGTTCTCCAAAGATTGTTCTCTCGTGTAATCGTCTTCGCGGAGTTCATCCAAAGCAGTTTTCTTAGTCTCCTCATTTAATGAGCAGACATATTCTTCGGTTATAATATCTTTACCTCCTAAACCCATAATTTAATTTGTCTGGAAGAAAATAAATTTTATGAACATTTAAATTTGAATTTTCAGTAAAGCATTGAAGGAGTGCATTAACATTTTCATTTAGCGACCTTCCTATGAAATTTCAATGTCGTAGAGATAATAAAACGTAAAAATTATTATGAAAATAAATTTAAAAACGACAACGATCATTATATCTATTTCGTAACGTACAATTTTCACTTTTAATATTAAATTGCACGACGAATTTTATTATAATTGAAAACTTTCACTCTTTTTTATTACATTAAAAATAACTTTAAAATTCGGCTCGTCCTGTCTATAATAGACAAAACATAATTTAATTTTTCTTCTACAAGAAAGTTTAAATAAAAAATCTTACGGACAAGTTTACCTACACGTAGCAGTGTAAATGATGAAATAAGAGTGAAAGTAAAGAAAAAAGTAAAAACCGATGTGTCTGCTCTTGGAATATAAAGAAAGTTTCGTTTTCAATTTTAAACTTGCAATCTTTTTTTTTTAAATTCGTGCATACAAAAAACTTTTTAAGTATTTTTTTACTTAAATAATTTTACAATCCCGATGGCATTGATGATCTAAACCATGATTACATATTGAAGAACTGTTAAAAATCTATTTATAATTATACACATGTTATTAAATAATTACATTATAATTTAAACTTTTTAATTCCGCAATTTTAATAATAATAAATTATGTTTATTTATTATTCATCAGATAATTTGCTTTGTTGATCACTTTCTTTACATTTGCATTAAAATGATTAAATGAAAAATTAATTGTGAATTTGATTAACTGTTATAATTACAGATGTTTGAATTTCTATTCTGTTATGCCAATTTATTTTATTAAACGTATAAAAATTAATTAGTGTAATTAAAAATAAATATAATTACAATTTATTGTACTAAAAATTTTGAATATTTATGCATATAAATTTTTTTAAACACGCAATCAGTTCGTTACTCCTAAAGTAATTTTTTTAAACATTTCATTAAAATTAAATGCATAATAGAAATGAAGAAACAATAAAATGCAAAACCAATTTTGAAAATTTATAATGTGAACGTTCAGTGGAACCGGATCAATTTAAAAAATTGCAATCCCTATTATATAGAACCGAGCCAATAAAATAAATTTTAGAATAATATGGACCTACCATAGGTTATCAAAAATTAAAATTAAAAAAAAACAACTTACAATAGAACTCACAAGAAGATTCTCGTTCAACTGCAATGTACAGACTGAACTTGACTTGCTATTGCATCGTAAAAGTTACTTTCTCTCAACCTACTTTAGATAGAATTCTAGTAGAAATTATTATTAAAATTTTTATACGCAATTGGTAAAGTAAGCATCATCAAATAATTGGGTTTTTGGTGGTAGAAAGCGTTTAATTAAATGTATTGTTATATTTGGAACCCATAGCACATATCATGCCCAATTTTGATATGTACGTACCCTATATATGTAAATATTCATTCACACTTTTGGTTTAAAAACCGGTTGTACCTAAGTAAATATATTGATTTTCACCAAGGTTTAAATATCTTAATTCATATATTAGATAACTCTTGTTTTTTTCTCTTTACCTATTTTTAGAATTATTTGATAATATTCAAAAGAATATGGCTTTAAGTTGTGATTTATGGTAACGAAACAATCATCAATAGGACGTACAAAATCATCGATTATTCGATGAATCATGAATTTTATATCATCAATTTTTGTAATTTATATTTATCATAGTTCTAATAGTTACGAAATAATCATCAGTGTGACCTACAAGGTCATCGATTAAGTTTGAAGAATGATAAATAATTCATCAATACAATGAATTTTATTTCATCAATTTCTGTACTTTCTATTTATCATGATTATGAAACAATCATCACTAGGAACTACAGAATCATCGATTAAGTTTGATATTAGGGCTAATTACGCGTGGTCGATTTAATCTATCGTGTGATAAATTAACACCTATGGGGGCGTCCATTAATTACGTGAAGTCAAATTGGGGGGGGGGGGATCCGGAACAGATAACATTTTATATTACAAATTCAATCCCGGTTATAGACAATATTATTAAATATAGAATTAATATATTTAACTATTAGAAAATTATATAGTAAAACTCACCGGAGGAGGGGAGGGGGTCCCACCAAATCTCACCAAGGGGGAGGGGGGGGTTTAAATTTACCTTAGAAATTTACGATAAAACACCTCACGTAATTAATGGACGTCCCTTATTTTCGGGGACGTTTCCATGGGGGTGGAAGCCCCCCCACCCCAATGTTTGTGAAAATTAGGTCGAGTTGGTAAACTTTACATGTGAGTTGCCAAAAGCTAAAAAGAAATGTAATTGGTATACCGAACAAGTGACGACAATTGTTTCTATTACGTTCTCAAACTATTTTTTTTGCTTTATAATTTAGTAGCGGCATCTATATTATACATATATTATATAATTTTTTATTTTTTTTAATTCTCAATTAATATTTACAATCTGCACATATTTAAACAATAAATAAATCGTTTGACCTATATATGACATGTTGAGAAAATTCCAGCGAATGTCCTCATCAAATTCAATTCAATACTTTAAGTACAAAGTATCAGTTGGATCAGTTGGCAAAAAGGATGCAGTAAATAGTTAAAAACGTGCAGCTAATAAGTCTGTTTGGCTTGAAGCGTTTCAATCTTCGGGTCTCATTAAAATCATTAAATAAACTATTTGCCAGCTCGTTTGGGTGCGAGTTTATTCGGTCTTTATATTTGTCAATGTAGTTTTTAATTTCCTTATGGACAGTAGGAATTTGTAGATCACGATGGATTATCTCGTTTGATACGTACCATGGAGCTGCAACAATAGTACGAAGCATTTTATTTTGGAACCGTTGTAGAATTTCAATATTTGATAGACTCGCAGTTCCCCAGAGCTGGATACCATAAGTCCAGATTGGTTTTAATATTACTTTATAAATTAAAAGTTTATTCTCTAAGCTCAGTTGTGAGTTTTTGCCTATCATCCAGTCCATTTGTCTAGATTTAATGCCAAGCTGCTTTCTTTTGTTAAATATGTGCTTTCTCCAAACAAGTCTTCTATCCAGGAGCATACCCAGGTAAAATGTGACATGTATGGACTTTGTTTCGTTTATCTCGACTCTCCATAGTTTGAACTACTCTTGAATTTTATTTAGATATTTTTGTAGATTGCTAGAAGCAGCTTCTGGATCATTGTGCGATGAGAGTAAGGCAGTATCATCAGCAAAGGTTCCCACCATCGTTGTCGTAGAAGTTGGAAGATCCGCAGTGTATAGTAGATACAAAATTGGGCCCAAGACACTGCCTTACGGTACGCCTGAGTAGATTGGGTATATATCTGTGAATTCTTCACCGTATCTGACTAAGAATTGTCTATTGTGTAAATATGATTTCAGTAGTTGATAATAATTATGTGTAAGTTTGTTTTTAATATTCTCTCGCTTTTGAACAGTTTTAGGAATTTTTAGCATTTTTCTTTTATTTTAAAGAAGATTCGAAAAAGAATAAAAAAAGTTCTACTAAATTATCACTTCTTCTTCTTCATCTTATTAGTTTAGGTCTTAAGGCCTGCTATTTCCAGCTTCTAGTGATATGAACTGCTAACTTTCGTTCCATCTCTTCGGTGGTCTTCCAGGCAGTCGTTTTCCATGAACAACTTTCTCATCTCGGACTATTCGGGGAAGCCTATTGATGTTCATGCGGTTGACATGTTTGTTGTATCCTCTTCTTCGTTGTTTCACCCATCTTACTACATCGAATACCTGACATAAGTCTTGAATTACTTCATTTCTTATTCTATCCCATAGTGTTTTTCCCGCTATTGTGTGTAGGGTTCTCATTTCGGTTGTTCGCAGTAGCTTTTTTGTTTTTGAGTTATCGGGACGAGTTTCCGCGTCATTCCGCACTATTGTTTCTCTCATGCATCCTGATATAGCAGCTGCTTTTACGATTTGGTTACGTTCCTGATTAGGTCTCCACAACTCATGATTTCCACTCCCAGATAAACAAAAGACATCACCTGATCTTCGACCACGAGCTTACATCTTCTTGGTTCTTTTGATATCACTAGCCTTTTGGGTTTTTCAACCGATATTGTCTTGTTATTTTACGCTGCTTCTGTGTTAAAGGCTTGAGTAGTCGTTGTAAGTCATCCTCGTTTTCCGATATTATAACTGCGTCATCCGCGTAGCATATGATTTTTTCTTCGCCCGTTATGTTATGTAATTTATTGTGGATTTTTGGTCTCTAGAGTTTTTCCAGGTGTATTTGTGTTGTGCTTTGTGGGAGAAGAACGTGTTATTTATACCCATGGAGTTGTATTGTGCAGAATTCGATAAGCTGCTCACCTCTTTCATTAATTAACTCTTCATTAAATCGTTGTTTGATTCCCGGTATTACCTCGTTACGCACTCTAGCGTTCATATCGCCCATTATCGGCATCTTGTCAATCTTGTGAGTCTTCTCTATCACACATTGTAGGTCGTTATGAAAGCCGTCAATTTCCTCTTTTGATTATATCACTTTAATTCTTGATTTCCAAATTTTAGGGTAACTGGAAGTATTATGTAGTTGATATAAGCAAATATTAGTAATGTTCTGCTCAAATTTTTCATGTATTATTAGGAGACCGACCCCAGATAAGGCGCGATCTTGTTTTTTTTATCGCTCTATACATAAATACAAATACATATAAGTATTGGGCGTCTTAGAAATAATGGTACCAGAAATATTCCAGTGTTTTCTTCAAATATTTGGTCTGTGTATAATAATTATTACGCCGAAGCGTGTCATCGAAAAATGCAATTAGGTTTTGGTAATGGTATATTTCATCCAACAAACGTTGTGGACCTTTTTGGATAAACTACGACGTATTCGAAAAACTTTCGACACAGAATACGAACGTATTCTAGCCGAACATGCACCTCCTAAAAATAGGCCGCGGTTCGAAGCGGCTGATTCTCGAATTTTGGCGAAGGTAACCAATTATAATTATAATAATGTTATTAAATATCTTCGCGGTATAGCTTATGATTATAACATGGTTCAAAATTTGTTTAATTACTTAAAAAGTATGTACAGTGCCCGTAAAAAGTATTCGTACACTCCTATGTTAGCAATGTAAATTGTACCTTTTGAAGATCTTTTTTGTCATATAAAAATCCATTTTCCAGCAAAACTTTTTAGACATGTTTTGTTGAAAATTTCATTGCCTTCAATTTTGTTTCTATACATTTTTCTATTTTGTCGCGCTGTTTCTGATTAACAGCGACTTTAACATGACTCTGTAAAATACAAAAATTATTGTCATTATATCTCGGAAACGATGCAACAAAATAAAGAAATGAATGGAAATGTTTTTCTTATAAATTTCATTCTCTACATTATTGTTCATATACATTTTTCTATTTTATCGAACCGTTTACGAGAAATACTAGATGACAATATTTTTTGCATTTTACAGAGTCTTGTTTAAGTCGCTATCAGTCAGAAACGGCGCGAAAAAATAGAAAAATGTATAGAAACAAAATTGAAGGCAATGAAATTTACAACAAAACATGTCTAAGAAGTTTTGCTGTAAAATTGATTTTTATATGACAAAAAAGGTCTTCAAAAGATACAATTTACATTGCTAACATAGGAGTGTACGAATACTTTTTACGGGCACTCTATGATGATACCTGTGATGTATGTAAATAAATATTTAATTTAAAAATAATCATAATAGTATCATACGGACGCGACCTACGTTACTTATGATTATTTCAATATTCCAATTTTTTTAAATAGAAAACATTAAAATGGGATTATTCTTTACCGGGATGCATAATGTATTATTTTTAAAATTTTTCGCTTTTATTTAAGCAATGTAATATTATAATACAAAATAATTTCGTATAAATATTTTATTAACAGCAGGGGCTTCCTATTTCCTTTTTTAAAATTCAAACTACGTAAATGTAATAAATTAATGTGAATTATATTATATTGATATTGAATTTTATTATTCATGATTGCGTAAATATAGCAAAAAATAAAACAACAACAATAAAAAATCTCACGGAATATAAAAAGAAAACAATAGTAATTCTAGCATAGATAAGAACTTATAGATCACTTCATAATAAATACTACTCTATAAGTTTAACATTGAGCTCGCTAATTTTTCAAAAATTTAAATTTGGCAAAACAAAATTTCAACGATGTATTCGTACGCAATTACTTAATTATATTCGCTTACGTTTCCACTATACACAATTCAATTATTGCTCTTTTCTTGCATTATATCTTGTATAATAATTTTAATAAATTACAATTAAATTATAAGGAAACATGCAAGAAAAGTGCAATTAATTAATGAAAATCCAACAATTCTTATACCAATAATAATTCCCATTGTATGTATTTATAGACCTGATGTGTCGAATTATTAAAAGATTCCTTAGTCTGCTCATTTTTAATATATCAAATTTTTATTGTAAAATCGCCATCTCTTGCAAGTTAACGGGTCAGTGTGTTTGAGCACCAGGATTATTCAGCAAATTAATGAAAATTGTGTAATTCCCCACTGTATCAATTTTTGACCTGTGAACAACCATGGCGAGCTTGGAAATTTTGGAGAGCAGTTAAAAATAAATTTGAAATTCATGTTTACTTGATGTTTTCATTAAATTATAAATCAAATGATACCGAAATAAGGAAATAGTTTTAAAATTTAATAATGCTTTTAATAATTAATCTGCACAGTATTGCAATATTTAGATGTACCTACTTAAATTTTTTAAATAATATAGTCCAAATTTATATTAAGTAGGTATTATATGTTCACGAAATAATTTTTCCATAAATACATCATAATTTATTCCAAATCTTTCCGTTCTGATGATTGGATTGTTTATTGTAGGTACTGAACGGACAACTTTATTTTCATTTTTTATAATAATTAAAAGTAATACGAGATATCCATTTAATAAATCATATATGTAGTATATAGCATAGCACACAATCAGACATCATTGATGATAATAATAATTATTATGAAAGCTTTAAACATTTATTGTAAGTAAATTAGATATTACTCTAATTAGTGCTGAACAACAAATGTTTTAATAAAACTTTCAGTTTGAATATAATATAAAACGTTTAATTAAATTTAATATACCTATAGAAATACAATTATTTAATTAAATTCAATTAAACTGTTTAATTGGATTGTAAATTATATTTATTTAACAGTTATTTATAAATATACTTAAAATTTTCCTTAGTGATTTTATTATAACTATACTTTTAGTTTTAAGGTTCCAATTACTGAAAAAACAAAACTTTTAATTAGATACTATTATTAATAGTATATAAATACTTGAACAAATATTAGGAAATTATAAAAAAATTTTAAAGGTAACTTAACTGGAACGTTGAAATTTAAATACATAGAAATTTAAACAACATTAAAGAGATTAAAATAAAGGAAAATCGAAATCAAGAAAATTAAAAATCTTATGTTTATCAAGTTTCTTGATTATGTTAATTAATTTATTTAATTAAAAATAATAATTTTTTTAATTCGATTTTTTATTTCTCAACTTCAATTTTTTGATTTTGGAATGGCTCAATAAATAATTTAAATTTGCATATAATATGTATTAAACTTTGAAGTTTCAGTTAATTCATTTTTGTAAAATTTTTAAAAACTAAAAAAGTGGTTACGGCTACGCATGACAAATAAAAAATTTAAAAAGTTGCAAAATATCTGCAACAGTTTGTTAAATTTTAAATTGGTGTCCTTGCGTGACAAAATTGTAATTATTTTTAAAACGACAAACAATGGTGTGATATAAGATTATTATTACATTTTAAATCATTATAACTTTCATACCTACAATAAAGCTAAACGTTTGCGTTAATGTTCAGTTAATTTTAAAATTTTATGCAATAAAACTAATTATTTCTTAAATTAGTGTAATTGGATCTTCTATTTCTACACACTTCATTACAAAACAGTGAGCGCTCTTTGTAACTTTTCATGATAATATTAGGTATACGTTACAAAGAGTAGGTAATTATTAAGTCATATTCACAATTACACCTTCATGATATCTCCCGATAAACCGATTTTGCAGCTAAGCGCATCGTAAGTGTAATGCATACGTAATATTCACTTGGCTGGTTAATCATACACACTAGAAATGTAATAGATTTTTTTTTTAGTGAAGGAAAACATGAAATTACATAAATTTGTTACGCAGAAAAGCTTATTAACTGCTTTTTTTATTTTTCCCTGGCAAAATTCCACTAGTTTTTTTGCAGTGTACTGTATGGCGATGTTCTGAGTGAAAAACTTAAAAATATAATATACAAAATCAGAAAATAAAAACTAATAATTTTTTATTTTAATAATTAATGGCTTTTTTTCTAAAATATTCCATTGAATAACATACTCTCGTGACGATAGGGGCGAGAGGTTTCTAAAACTGTGACGTCACGTATCTATAAATTTTCTAAATTATATTACTATTATATTATTTTCAATAAATTTTTTAAATGAATATTTTATTTGGAATTTTGATATTTTGTGTTTATTTTTCGTTTTTCTGTTTAGACTATAAATAATAAAAGAGGGGGGGTGCATGGATGCGTGACGTAATATTTAGAGGAGGATTTAGGTTTTTGTAACAAAGTTTAACGATGAGGAAGGGGGTAGCAACAAGAGGAACAATGCTTAGAATTGTTGATATAATTAATTTATGAAAGACCTCTTCCAGTTAAACTTTTTTTTTATTTTTTTAAATATTGATATGGTTAACCTAACACACTTTGATTTGTAACTGTTTGATTGGTTACTTTATCTAACAAATATTCTGCAAATTCAACTGAAAGTATAAAAAACTTAATTCGTTATAAAATGAAACTTTAAATTCGCAAAATTTGAAAGCGAGACAAAATGGCAAAAAAATATTTTCCCACCCATACAAAAACCAAATCGGAAAAATAAATGTTAATAATTACATAATTAAATCCCTCGACTTCTGCCAAGTTTAAAACAAAAAATAACCTGCTATAACAAATTATAATATAATGGTAAGGAAAGGGGTAGCGATCATTTTTTAATTTTTTTTTCAAAATTATAATTTCAGGTTTGCTTCCCCTGCAAGAAGTCCTATGGACGCCCATGGCTTTAAGATAATAAACTCGCCCGGGAATAACTTTTCACCACTTATAAATCAGGATTCTTATTAAAAAATATATATAGCTCATGTGTAATATTTATTTTTAATTGGCTATATAAGCCATGGTTTGTGCCCTTAAAAAATTCTTATTTAACACAATAAAATAATAAATAATTGTGACTGAAAATTCATTTAAATAAGAGAGTAATTCCTACATTATAAAACTAAACAAGCCAAGTAGACAAATAAAAATATCGTAGTGAAGCAATTGCATTGCAGCTTTAAGCTAATGAGAAAATTTCGGTTTCTATTCTTCACTTGGCTTGTTAATTTTTAAAATTTAATTTAACAAGTTAATAATTTATTATATTAATCTTTCGATAATGTCTTGATTTTAAAATATGCACAAACCATGACCAAAAGGTTCTTACAAACTTGAATACAATTTCAAAAGTTATCACTAAAAAGAACAATTAAAAACCTTTCAAAATGTTGAAATTTTATAATTGACAACCCCAATTTCAAAATCTTTCCTAAATTAATCATATAAGAGGAATGTAGCAAACTGCCTTAACATTGTACACAATTTCAACTCTTATAATAAATTACTGTCGTATTAGACCAGGTAAAATAAAAATTAATATAAAAATACTGCTATTGTGTAAACATTGTGTGCATTAACAGATCTCTCTTACAGATTCAAATTCGACATTAACAAAGCTAAAATATGCACCTAAGAATTTGTTTAAGCTAAAAATATAAACATATTGTAAGAATAATGATTTGCTAAAAAATATAATTTTTCAAGGCATTCTAGGATTTCATTTCATTAACTATAAATTGTGTTAAGTTGTTGAGTACAACGTATAAAAGTTGCCCTTCGAGGTAATTCTTTTAATTTTCCAGCACCCGTATAAGTACAGGCACTTCGTAAGCCACCTAATATATCTAATACTGTTGCTTCAACGTTTCCTTTATACGGAACCTCCACAGTCTTGCCCTCCGATGATCTATATTCAGCCACACCACCTAAACAAATCTCACATCAAATACATTCTTAAACCAATTTAATTGTTTCGTACCTGCATGCTTTTCCATTGCAGTACTGGAAGACATTCCATAAAATAATTTAAATTTTTTTCCATTTTTTTCAATCAAATCTCCGTTACATTGGTCGTGACCAGCAAACATACCTCCCGCCATCACAAAATCAGCACCAGCACCGAACGCCTTAGCAATATCACCTGGACATGTACATCCACCATCCTACAAAAATTATTATTATGCCCACCGATTGGCAAGGAACGAGAAAAACTAACTGATATAATATGTCCTTGAAGGCCATGTGCAGCATCAGCACATTCAATTACGGCAGATAATTGAGGGTACCCTACTCCAGTTTTCATTCTTGTTGTGCATACGGAACCAGGACCAATACCTACTTTAATAACATCGGCACCTGATAAAATTAATTCTTCAACCATTTCTCCAGTGACAACATTACCAGCCTAAAAATTTAAATTATGATTTCTTAAATAACAAAAATTAAAATCTACAGGAAGACTTTAAGCAGGGTAAAATGTGACAATTCATCGATTTAATTTAACAGAGCCAAATTATATGGGATGACTTGCAATCTGAATATGGAAAATAGAAATTTTGCTAGCTCACTACAATTAACATACCACATGGTAATTCAACAGTAGTTTTTAATAAATTAATGACCTAAAATATTAAATCTTTTTTAATAATAATCTATACAGTTGATGGGTATTATAATAGTATTAAGTTATAAAAAGAGAATGAAAACTATAAAAAAATTTATACTTGATCAAATATTGAAATTTTACTTACTATAATGGTATGTGTGGGAAATGCGGCACGAACTTTTCGAACAAATTCAACAAAACTCTGAGAATATCCGTTTGCAACATCCAAGCAAATAAATGTTAAATCTGGAATAGCGTGTAGCACTTCAGACAAGCGGTCAAAATCATTTTGGCTCATTCCAGCGCTTACGGCAATATTTGATAAACAGTCAGTATTTTCTTCGGCAAACTTCTTCCATTCTTCTAAGCTGTAGTATTTATGAACCGTCGTAAAGAGACCATGCTAAAACCCAAATGGTTTAAATATTTAATGAAAATTTGAGGTTTTGTAAGTTGAATAAAATATTTTAGATTATTTAAATTAGTAGTTTATTTTCAGAATATGCATTACAAAACTACGGAAAACCTAGTCCCGCATTAGAAATTAAATCCCGTGCAACGATTTGGTTCCGCAAGAAACGGAATGGACTCGCGATATCAGTTTAGGTTACAAATAAAAAAGTAGAAAACAAAAAGGCAATGTTGCCTCTGTGCTAGAATTTGGAAACACATATGGATGAAAGCATTTAGAAAGAACACTCGGATACCAAAACAACTCATCCACTATAAACTAATATAGGTAAACCTAGCATCGGCAGACCTAAGAAACGATGGATTGATCAAAGGTGACATAACAGGTAATAAACCTAAAACATGCAGCAGAAGAAGAAGATGAATATCTAAGGATAGTATTTATTATGTTCTATTATTAATTGTCCAACTACTTCTTCATCAAAAAACAAAACAAATTAATAATGATATACCACAATGTAACTAAACCTCGCAAAAATTACATTGAAGGTCACGTCAATCACCCTTATCCAGAATGTATTCCCAACGAAAACAAATTAAATATCTCAAGCATTTGGAAAGTAATTAATAATATAGAATTAAAAAAATTTATTTTATTTACTCATCAATTAAATTTTCTTAAAATTCTTTATTTGAAATATTGTAAATTAAGAACAAGACATTTATGTTAGGCATTCAGGAAAATAAAACTCACCAATTATAATTTGATTGATGCCTTGTATACTCTGACCTATTTAACGATTCCATAATTATGGAAATGCGATAACATTTATAAAAAAATTTTAATTGGTGTATTATGAAATTTTAGTATTTTGATAGTAATTTACGAACTAAAAAGATTTAGTTTTTTCATAAGAAAACTTTTCCATTGTGTTTGAAATTACCAAACATAGTACGTACTTGACAATAATGATTAACCGAACCGATATGTCAATATAATGATTGTTTATTTATTTACTTTACATAATATAATGTAATTGATTTAGAATATAATTAAATAAAAAAACAATACATTACATAATAATGAAGGCTAAATTCATTTATTTATAACTAATTGCAACTCATAAAATCAAATGTTTAAAACCAATTCCGGCTTAATTTTAGATTACGGAAACAAATACCTTAGCTAATGCTTGTGCCATTTCGAAAGTTCCAATTGTATCCATATTCGAAGCCATAATGGGAACTCCATAATAAGTTCGCTTTGAATTTCTGAAAGTGATGCTTCGAAATAAATTCACCTGCAAGAATAATATATTAAAATATATAGAAACAAGATAAAAATACAATATTTTAAATTTTGCCACCAATATACATTGATTTTAATGAAATCATAATATCAGCTGTTTCTGTTGCCAAGGTAGGTATAGATCAATCTATTAAAAACCTTCTTCGTATAACACAGCTATTGATTTATATTTTGTGAAATTAACATATTGGCACAAAACTTATTTTTAATTATAAAAAAAAAAAGTATGCAGGTACTTACGTCAGAGCGGCTAACCAAAGTTGACCTCTTGGGACGTAATAAAACATCTTTGAAATCTAATTTAATTTCGTTTATTATATTTGGCATTTTAAATGTTTAACGTTGTACAGAGTATACGTGTTAAATGCTGACTAGAAGAAACTGCTGATGTATGGACTAAAAATATTGAGCTACCTCATATATGTATTTAAAAATATCTATTTTTTTAGCTCCTTATCGTGTTTACATAATCATGTGACTCTTGTGCAGTCTTAAAATGTGTCTTTGGAATTAATGCGATTTATAAAAAATGCGGCGTGCGTTAAACTTGAAATATATTTGAATGGAATTGATTCATAATTTTAAAAAGGTCAATTTAACAATGTAGATTACAAGAAATTACAATATCACTCTACACACTTTCTTGGTACATATTACATGCACGCCTATTTTAAATTTTACACGCTCATGCGCATTTTTAATTTTTAAAAAAATATCGATACTCCAAATATACAGTACGTTCCAAAAAATTGATGATGCAATTTGCAATTCTGCAACGCATGAAACTTCGATTTACTAAACTTTCACGTATGTAGGGGAAGTCCGGGCAAAGCGGACACCTTAACCTTTGACGGGCTCTGGGAAGAAATACCTAATTTGCCCTTGTTTCATTTGTCTAGCTTTCATACTTTAGATTACTATTATAGTGGATAGGATACGGTATCCACTTTGCCTGTGTTCGCTTTGAGCAATAGGTGCTTGTTGAACTTAACTTAAAATCAAATTCAGAAACAATATCCCAATAAAACTCACAGTATTTCAACAAAAAAGCATGCACTTTAAAGACATAATCAAGCCTAAACAGTTCAAACGACGCATGACCATGCGCTAACTCTGTTCATGACTGAGGATTTGAGCTGGGAATACCTATTGGCACGCGACAGGGGTGCCCGGGCGCTCCGTTTTGAAATAGTGGAGGGCATCCACTTTGCCTAGACTGTTTGCTACGAATTTTAAGAATATACCAATAATTATAAATTAGTAAACCCGCCGAGCGCGCGAATTAGTCCTAAGTGAAAATGTTTAAAAAAATTTGATTTTTATGCTTTTCAGCCCTTCTAATCTTTATCATTCCGTTTGAGGCTACTCTAAAAAAAATTCAAAAACCAATGATGTATGAGTTATTATTATTATTATTAAAAGGGGTTGTGGTTGCATATGGCCCCCACTGCACTGAAGCTTAAGCTTATTGTGTCCACGTTCCAAGTATTACTCTCCTCAGTTGCCGGATAGGGAGAACCGAAGGTGACGTAGCCTGCTCCCAGCCAAGGCTGGGCATTCGCATATGATGTGATGAGGGGTCTCATCCTCCTCACCACACATCCTGCAAGTAGGATCTTCGGCCAGCCCCATAATTCTGAGGTGTCTTTTAAGGCAGCAGTGTCCTGTGAATAGTCCTACTATCCTTCTCAGCTGATGAACATCCGCGACTGCCGCAGTTCAGGGAGCTCCTTCCAGTGGGCCAGGTGTTGTTCGTTGAGTAAGTCCCTGACCCTTCTTTTTGCGGTCTTGTAGGAGATCCCGCACGTGGGTTCAGGGCCCGTTAGGTAAATGTTTGCGGCCTCTCTTGCGAGAGCGTCCGCTTCCTCATTACCCTTGGTACCCTGGTGACCCCGCACCCACATCAGCGTGACACTGTAGCTGGCGGTAAGTCGTACCAGTGCATCTTTGCATTGCTTTACGACCTTGAAGTGCAATTCTACTCCCTCCAAGGCTTTAAGTGCTGCCTGGCTATCCGTTCTGATGCAGATTCTCCTATTTGCATAGTTCCTCCGCAGCAGTTCCCCTGCGCAGACCATAATTGCAGTTACTTCTGCCTGGAACATGGTGGCGTGGATTCCCAGGTTGATACTGAACGCATCGCCTGTTCCTTCACCCCTCACACCTATTCCAGTGCTTTGCTCTGTTTTAGATCCATCTGTGTACCAGATGGTGTCAAATCGACGGCCCAGCTTTTGCTCGGTTTCTTCCTCCTTCCCATCAAATATAATAACCCTGAAGGGTTTTCGGAAGTCCCTCACAATGCTGGTTTTATCTGATTGCATGCTTAGCATGTTGTTCTTTTTAATTGAGTTGATGATCATAGTGTGGTGTCCTTTTCTAGAGACCATCGCATAGTGTCCACTGATAGTTAGCCTGTAGGCTGCCAGTAGAGCCTCAGCCTCCACCACCAAGTGTAGGTAGTGGTCGAAGCCCCAGAAAAGCCTCAATTGACGCGGTGGGCGTTGATGTCATTGCCCCCGTGATTCCCAGACCCGCCAGCCTTTGCAGCTTATTGAGCCTGTTTGTGTTTTCCTTTATTCTTTCTTTATGCCACCAGATTAGGGCCGAGTATGTGATCGTGGGTATCACTACTTTGGTGTATAACCAAAGTACCATTCTAAGTTTCAGTCCCCACGTTTTGCCAATCATGCTCCTACAGGCCCCTAGGGCCCTGGTCGCTTTGATTGTAATGTTTCTGATGTGCGGTGTAAAGGTGAGACCCAGGTACTTAACCTCCCTTTTCAGGGGTAGTTCCTCACCCCACATCCTTATAGTTCCTATGTATGAGTTACATTAAGCGAATTAGTTATTAAATTAATTTTATTTACTACAAAGAAAGTGCAATTTAAAATTTATTCAAAAACCAATTTTAAATTTAAAAAAATATTTTTTTATAGTCCATCTGATATAAGCAGTAAGTAGGTGGCAGGTCGTCTGCGAAGTCACATTTACAAAGACAGAATGGGAAATGATTCGAAAATTTAAAGAAATGTGTGTTTCCCTTTGAGTAAATAAGTAAGGAAGGCAGTGGCGGATTAAGACACTTTGGGGCCCGCGGCCCTAAAGTATTTTTGGGCCCCCTAAAGGGGCGGAGAGAGCTGAAGTCCCCACGAGCGCTACAGGCAGGAAATTTTGAGTTTTCAGGATCAATAGGATTTAAACGTTAGAAATTTTTGAAGGTTTTATTGTAATACAAAAGTAACCTCTAAAGTCCAATGGAATTTTTATCAAATAAATGCTTTCAATGGCTACGAAAAAAGAATTAAACCAGCCTTAACTCATAATTTTAATAATAATTTCACGTAAATCGGGCACCTTCTCTTGCAGGGCCCGGGTGGTGGGCCCCCTGGCCCCCCACTTAATCCGCCACTGAGTATACGTATCGTGTTTTTGCGAGTCTCAACTTAAAATCGTGAAAATGGTTTGTTGTGTTTCCTGTGGAACCACCAGGAACCCAAAAAATGTCAAAAATGGAGTTACATGGCATAAGTATATATCTAAAATTTAATTTAACATTCTAATATTAAATGTAGTAAATTGTGTGGTTATGATAGCATCATAGGCGTGCATATAAGATTTTATTTTGTAACTTTACATTAAATACTGTTAAATACTAATATTTTTTGTTAAAACCGTATACTAATGTTTTAGGTTTCCAAAAAATGAAACGATAAGAGCTATTTGGCTAAAAAACATGAGCATATCTCCACTTCATCTTGTTAAATCATCTCTTTTATGTTCAAAACATTTCAGTAAAGATTGTTTTGATAGATCTTCTTTGGTGAAAGTAAGATTATTTTCAACTGCAGTGCCAACAATCACAATTCGTGGTACTAGAAAAGACGTGAGTTACTTTAGGAATTTAACTTAATTTTTAACTGTATAAATATAATGTTATTTGATAATTTACAATTAATATAATTTTTAGACAATAAAACATGAAACGAATGTTTCTACGTGTACTCAAGAAACTCCGATACCATCGTCAGCTTCATCAACGTCTGCATTCCTTCCGATTCCATCAACTTCGCGTACATCACCAGAGTTGATAGTGCTCCCACTCGCTTCACCTACATCATCAGAATCAATAAATTTATCCAACTTAACATCACCATGTACTACAAGTTCTTCATCATTGTCAATATCTACGATGAAACCACTATTCATAGAAACATGTAACGATGACACTATAAGAAATTTAAAGCAGAAATTTGAAAATACTTTACGCAATAAAAATAAAAAAATTAAAAGTTTGCAACAAAAATTGTATCTTCAAAAAAGAAGAGTTAATTGTATGAAAACTAAGCTGCTAGAATTAAAAAGAAAAGTTATTACGACTAAAGATACTGCGAATTAGTGTTGCCTAATGTAGAAGTTTACAAAATAAATTTATTTCAATTTTAATGCGATTTTGATAAAGTAAAAAAAGAAAAGCTGCATCAGTTTAGTACAAATTATTCTCTGCATGCTTAAATAAAATGGACTATAGTATTCTACCTACTTTTTAAAATTTCCTTATGGTGAAATTAATATTTCAATTTTTAATATACAATATTAGATAATAATTAAATTAAATAATTTTAAAATTTCAATTTAAAATAATTTGAAAAATCAGAGGCCTCGGGCCCCATAGAAGCTTACTACGACTCTGAATTGCACTTTTAGTTTTTGACTTTTGCAATGCTATAAGTATATTATACAGTATAATTTGACGTTTTATTTAGATAAACCACTGTTTCGTTTATCATTAAAAAAAATTTGTCATTTTTTATTAATCTGTACGTTATGGTAAATTCTAGTTGTTCCAATATTTATTATTTATACGCGAGTACTCCGACGAGCTAATGTTAACAAATTAATCCTAATAAATTTTACTTCTTCATTCTCATAGAACCATTAATTTATTCATTTATTCAACTATTTTATAAAAAATGCATACTGCTGTCAGAGGTTGTCAATATCACGTGGTCGTACAGTGCGTTTAGAGCGCACTGTATATAAAAAGTTTTGAACGTCGCCAGTTGGCAACGATATAACAGTTATAAGCATTTGTGTGGTGTTTGCAATTTTTTTATTGTCAACACATAGCGACTTTAATTAATTAATTACTATGAGTGAAAATCTACACAAATTGGAATTGGTTTTAATAATATTTTAAAAATGTGTTACTCCCAGTTTTCTAATGTGGCACAAATTGGTTAATACTTTCAATGATAACTTCGTACGAGGTTAGGAATGCAGTCGTCCAAACAAATGTTCAACATACAGTATGTTAATTTAAATGCCACTTGTTGGAATTATACTTAACAAATTGCCTTTTCTTTCATTTCAGAACGAAACGGCTCAGCATGTAATGGTTTTTTTTAAGTCATGGCGGAATTTTTGCCGCTATGTGATCTTTTATTTAACGTCGTTTCTTTGGCAGCATATTTTTGTGATTTGGTATTCGATCTGTTAGTGGTGTATGCTCTATTCGAAAAGGGATTGTTATTGTTATTTGCTCAATGTTTGGCTTTAATTTTATTTGCAACGTTAGTTTTACAAGCGTTATCGCTTTATTGGTACTTAAATAACCAAAAGACCGGTTTGAACAAAATACTCGTTATAACAATTCACATTGCTCAATTGGGTATAGTTTGGCGGTACGCACGCTTATTGATACCCGTTCAGCTTTCCAGTGTTAAACATGAAGTCCGGGATTTATGTGTCTTGCGACTCATTCATGGTTTTCTGCATGCCACTCCCATGTTATTAATACAGTTAAGTTTGTTGCCTTCTTCCAATTTGGGTCCACCCTCAGATTTAATTAAAGTGTCTGTCGGTTTGTCTTTATTTTCTATATGTTGGGCCCTGGCTTCTTTCAGCAAACATATACAAAATGTAGATAGGCTTGTACTCACGTGGCTGGGTGTTGTTTCTCAATTGTTATGGAGAGGTGGGACCGTCACGGCTCGAATAATAGCCTTATCGGCATACGCGGCTCGTTACCACTCTTGGATTGTATTAGTATTTGCACTACATTGGATATGCATGTTTTTATGGTTGCTATCTCCACGTAGTGCTTTTCACGGTCAACACAAAAGTCGCCTAGGAATTTGTGCTTTATTGGCTGCCATGTACGTTTTTGCATATATAAATCTTCAAGACCAACCCCATAGGCGAACGATGACGTTGTTCTATGTCATCATGCTATTGGAAAATATTCTTTTGGTTAGTGCAGCAACAGCGGCTACTTGGGTGGTTCGCGATCCCGACTGGCCATTAGTACCCTCATTAACTATAGGTTTATTTGGAGTCGGAATCTTCTTTATGTTAATTTATTATCGTTACTTTCACATTCATCGATTATTAGAAAAACCTTCTGCACCACCAGGTGTGTTTAATTGTCGTTTTGCCAACCCCAACTCGTCGGACGTGCTTCGCAAAAAGAAAAAACCCACGAGTTTTGTACCACCGCCTGGTTTGGGTTCTGTGGGAGTACCATTCTGGCGGCGTCCTCTTCCATCGTCGAGCGAAAACGAAGGCAGCAGTGTTGGTTCGCGCGTGAATATTCATCAGAAGTTGCAAGAAAAGAAACAAAAGCAATTGGCCGAACTTAAAATAATTGAAGAAGAAATTAAGCAAGGCAAATTGGGTGGTCCTGTTAATGCCGATCCCGATGACAGGCAACCCATTCCTCGGACCAAACGCCACATTGAACCTCAACTGTTAAGTTTGGCATCTTTAAATAATTTGGCTAGCTATGGCGTAAATTTAAACCGCCGTCCGCCTCCGCGAGCTCCTCGTTGCCACACACCCGAATTGTTACTCACACCTCGTTATCTTTATTGCGATTGTGTAATACAAGAACCAGAACCGACTGAATTACCTGGTTCCTGTGCCGCTTCTGACCTGGAAAGTCAGATATCTTTACCTCGTTCATATACACTGCCCAGAGAATTTAAATATTATCGTCGTAATCGAATTAAGAAACCCATGCGCACTGTTGCTTCTACTAACAGCAGCGATGGTGATGTGGATTCGGCGGATGAAGAGTCCGATTATAATACACCTCCCGTGCCTTTACGACAACTTCGGTGTCATTTTAGACACGAAACTAAATTATAATAACAAGACTAGTGATTTTAAATATTTTAATTGTAATTAATTATATTATTTTGTATACTTTTTATTTATTTTTATATAAATATATTTTGTACATATTTTAAAAGTACAAATATTAATATTATGTAGTTTTTTTATTAATTTATGCTTTTTGTGTAACTCGCTTAATGAGGACGAATCTCGTATCTACCGCGAATAGATGGTTCCCATAGAATATATTAGATATTATAAACTGGAAAGCGTTGATTTTTTATCAGCCAATGAAAAATTAGCATTAAAATTATAATTAAATAAAAGCTTGACTGGATGACCACGATTTTGATCTTCACATGGAAGATCATGGCGTAAGTTAGAAGAAAACGAGCCTGCCACTATATAAGTGTGGATCGAGACCTCTGTTTTAGCATTCTCATCGCAGTTCAAAGACCACCACTTGACGCTCTTGGTACATAAATAACTATTTTTCAAATTTGTTACCAGTTTAAACTGTTGTCAGTTAATTGTAACACTATTTTTTGAACCGGTCTGGAACAAATCAAAAAAATTGAAAATTAATCCACTCCCTGACACCTTTGAGGGTACTTATAACGGTTTTTTCTTAATTCAAATAACGGTCGCTTCCATTACGTTGGTACAAAATTACCATGCTAAACAACTTATTTGATGTTATCCGGTATATTGCAATTGAAGTTTTTGTAATTTGACAGCGTGAAAGTATCAAGTAAACATAACCTTTAAATTTCAATTTTTGTTTTACATCAAGATTTCCATTATATTCGTAATTTAATAATAATTGTATTGCTGAAGTGGAAACATCGATGCATGTGTATCCGTTAAAATGAAAAGCATTAGTGCAAAATTATCAAATCAGGCTGGTAGCAGTAAATCGACATCGAAAGCAACTTCTAATCAAGTTAAATATGAAGGTATAATAGTATTATTTTACAACTTATTTTCTTAATTATTAAAATATTTGTATAGCTATCAATTAATAATATATATTTTTAAGGGAGTCCAATCGATTGTAAGAGTAGCACACCGACCCAATCGAAGAGATGGGAACTGTCTCAATTATACAGTCCAATTTTATCTCAAGCTACTTTGGAAGAGAATGAAAACTTAGAAGTAGTGTGGGACTGGCATTCGCCCCAATCTAAATGTATACGAAAACAAAAGAGAATAAAAAACAAAAATTCACCCAAACTCTTGATCAAAAAGTATCCTTCTAATAATCAAATCACAGATTTTGATAAATTAAATCAAGAGTTGAAAAGTTTGACGGATCAAATTGTTGATAAAGCTGAAACAAATGACAACAAAAATAAATTGCTTGACAGCAATCTAGATTTGGTTTTCAATGATTCAATGGAATCAGAACTTATAGTATGCAGTCAAAAAGTTGAAGAAAAGTTTATAGAAAATAAGTTTGATTCAAAAGTTGTTGAACTCCCCATTGGTATGCACACTCCTAAACGGGCCAGTCATTTAGAAACTTTAAAAAGTTATAGTTCTGTGCAGTCGGTTAATAATATGTGTTCAAAAGAAAGTAGTGGCATAAACAATAATATTGCAGTTAAAAGTATTACCAGTGTTAATAGTAAAATGGAAACGCCCAATAAGATAGCAGACGATTCGTTTGATATTGCTTTACAAGCTTTAGGCGATGAAGACATATTTAAGAATAAAAAAATTAAAACTAGTCCCAGTAGTTTAGATAAAGAAGAGATAATTAGTAAGTCGACTTTTAGAATTTTGACATGTTAACTAATATATTTATTTTCAGATTCTGTTCCCACCACCAGTACCACACAATGCACATTAGAAGAAATTGAAAACAAAAGAAAATTAGCTCTTCAAAAATTACAAAAGAAAAAATCGTCATCTTGCGAAACTTCGCCTATAAAATGTTCTCAAGAAGAAATAGAGAAAAAGAGGTTACAAGCAATAGCAAAATTGGAAGCAAAGAAAAAACAAGAATTAATAGAAAAGAATCGTCAAGAAGCTTTGAAGCGATTGGAAATGAATAAGAAAAGACGTGCATTACAATTCTCAGTGGCAGTGCAGCCAATTCAATTAAATTTCTCTAAGAAATAAATAAGCACATTTATATTATAGTAGCTACACCTACATTGTAATTATGTTTTTGTATTATCTACATTTTAATTTTTTGTACAGAATATTTTATTAAATTTTATTTGTTATTTACACAAAGCCTGCAGTTGTTTTTTTTACCATACATAAAAATAATAAAAATTATTACGTTTAGCGAAGATTATTATAATCAAAATTTTAAAAATGTACTACTTCTCAATATGGTTATTATTTTTTATATTATACCGGGTGTTGACTCGAATAGCCGAACATAGGGAATTAACACGTAAAATCTTATTTATGCCAATTCCTGCTTCCCAAATTATTTTAGAGAAAAAATGAAAGACACAAAAAGAATGCAGAAATATAAACTACGTATGATAAAAGCATTAGATTTCATGTAATCTTTACTTATAGGGTCAAAAAATGCTTTTAAAAATGTTAAAATTTTCATTTATCAGACTAGCCATGTAAATTTCCAAGGTAATTATTTTAAAATTAAATTGAATTTATTTCATGACCAGTCTGACAAATGAAAATTTTAACAATTCTAAAACAATTTTGGACTTTTTATCTTCAAATTTCATCTAGTTTCTACTTAAAGGGTCCAGAATTCTTTTAGAATTGTTATAATTTTCATTTTTCAGACTGGTTATGAAATAAATTCAATTTAATTTCAAAATAATTACCTTGGAAACTTACATGGCCAGTCTGATAAATGAAAATTTTAACAATTTTAAAAGCATTTTTTGACCCTATAATTAGAGATTACATGAAATCTAATGCTTTTATCATGCGTAGCTTATATTTCTGCATTCTTTTTGTGTCTTTCATTTTTTCTCTAAAATAATTTGGGAAGCAGGAATTTGCATAAATAAGTTTTTACGTGTTAATTCCCTATGTTCGGCTATTCGAGTCAACACCCGGTATAATTTAATTTTGATTATAAAAATAATAATTACCATATAAAAGTTTAGTGACATTTAGGTATACTAACTTGTTTGTACTTTTATGATGTTATTATATTTTAACCAACAGTGTGGTATGTGGTTCAAATCAACATGCTACGAAGTGGGATTTCACCTATGCAATTGCTCAAAAAACCAAGTGTAAATTTGGTACACAGCTTGGTAATAACAGGACGTAGTCCTAAACTAGGAAAGAAGAATATTATATTTTGCAATTTATTTAACTTGAAGATTTGAAACATTTTTCTCACATCAGCTGTGGCTGGATCAGCTTTTCTAAATTTTCTTCACCCTGTATAAAATTTTTCAAACTGGCAAGTGGCAACAAAAATAACCTCGAACTTTTGACAAGTGCAATTATATGTAATTTGTATAATGAATTTAAAATTGTTATTAAAGAAGAAACTCGTCAATAATCCAGGTAATCTGAGCACGATATAACAAAATTAATTGTCTAATTAAAATCATTTAATTCAGTACCTGAAAAATCAAAACTAGAAGAAATCGAAGATGCTCATTTTCAAAAATGTATAAAGAAATGGAACCCGAAAAAGAATACAGAACCACGAAGGTCCAAAGACATACCACAATTTTTTTGGAAACTTCCTCAAGAACACGAAGTTCTTCGTCTAAAATTACGTGAGGAAACCAGATCAACGTTTTTACAACGCCGTAGCCACGAATTGTTAGATAATAACGAATTGAAAGCGTTGTGGGTGTTACTTGATCAACATCAAACGGCACCAGAGGAACAACTGATTAGTTATGCGGACTATAAACGTGTAACCGAGCTGGCCGGTCCAAAATTGCAACCATACTTCACTGCAAACATATTTGCACGTTTACAACAGGATGATCCATGTGGAAGAGTTTCGATTATGTCACTTTTTAATTACGTGATGCGTAAAGTATGGCTACAACAAACTCGTGTAGGATTGTCTTTATACGATGCCACAGGACAAGGCTACTTGCGCGAAGCCGATTTAGAAAGTTACATTGCCGACTTGTTACCTACTTTACCTCAGCTGGAAGGACTGGAAACATCATTTCATAGTTTTTATATTTGTACTGCAGTTCGAAAGTTTTTATACTTTTTAGACACTCTTAGAGCAGGACGTGTACGAATTTTAGATGTGTTAGTCTGCTCATTCTTAGATGATTTGTTAGAATTAAGAGACGAAGATTTAAGTAAAGAGTTGCAGGAACAAAATTGGTTTAGTGCTCCGTCAGCTTTACGTGTATATGGGCAATACTTGAATTTGGATCGAGATCATAATGGGATGTTAAGTATATCGGAATTAGCAAATTACGGTTCAGGTACACTCACACAGCCATTTTTGGAGCGTGTTTTTCAGACCTGTCTTACTTATGGTGGTGAGATGGATTACAAGACTTATTTAGATTTGGTGTTAACTTTAGAAAATCGTTCGGAACCACAAGCTCTATCATTTTTGTTTCGAATTTTGGATTTAAATGAACAAGGGTTTTTAGACGCTTTTACGTTAAATTATTTTTTTCGCGCTATTCAAGATCAAATGCGCGCTCACGGTGCTGCTCCTGTTAGCTTTCAAGATGTTAAAGATGAATTGTTTGATATGGTGAGGTCTAGTGATCCCGAACGTATTACACTTGAGGATTTATATGCCTGTGGTCAAGGTGATACCTTTGTTAGTATTCTTATCGAGTTTCATCGATTTTGGACTTATGAAAATAGAGAAGCTGTGACTGCAGATCCCATACAGGACTAAATGCTAATTGAAGAATTATGATTATAATTTATTTTAAAAGAAACACAAGTACTAAAGAATAATTTAATTATCAGACTTTGTTCATATTACCTGTTTTTCTAGGGTATTATAATGGAAAATCCTATTTTTCTATTTATTAATAGTGACGACAATAAATCTTTGATAATAATTATAGTACTATTCATTCATTTGCCTCCCAAGCCTGACAGAATACAACTAATTTTTTGAAATCTTAAATTCATTTCACGAAGTAGATTACTCTTCTATTGAAGCAACTGTTTCTCGCAGTTTTTATTATTCCATAGCCTGCCTGTGTATCTTGTACAAAAGACGATGTGCTCATGGTACATAATAAAAGTTGAAAGCAAAAATGTAGATGCCCAATCTCTCTTCTGCATTATGTACAGTGCACACCGCATCTTGTCTGTGACTTACCCTCGATAAAAGTAATGCTCAAGTAAAAGTCAATTTTTTTTTGTAATTGATATATTTTTGAAATACAAGTAGGCCATATTCATCTATTACAGATAACATTTTATGCAGTAGGTAGGTATTTAATTATTTGCGTATAGAAATAAATTATTAATTGACAATTATTGTTTTAAAACCTTGCCAGTGACTTGCCTATGATTAATTATTTATCATTAACGTGAACAATATTGCCTTATAAGAATAACCAATATTAGACACTCCCCTGAATATTTTATTATTTAAATATTAAGTAGCACAATTACATTAAAGTGAATTGCAAAAAAACTTTCCCATACTCCATCACAAAACGAACATACCTATTAATAATAAAATCGAATTAATCCTTTTAAGTAGTAATTACTAGTAATTAAATAAATTTGTTCATATAGAGAGCACTAGACTTAGTACTTGTCTGTTTAATATTAAAACAGCTACAACTTAAAAAATAATATATACAAATTATTAAAATAAACAATAATTTTGTCAAAATAACCTTCCTAGTAATTTATAATATGACACATAACAATAACAATTACCGTGGCTTGGTTTTTAATGGCACATGACATGAATAACAAAAGATAAATCTATTTACAATAATTGACGTGGTGTCCGATGAACCTCAAGTGAATTGTGTGCTGACAACATAATGTCAAATACTGTACTACACTGGAACTTTTTAAAAACAAAACAACAATAATTAAGATTTGTGCATTTCAATTTAGTGCACAAATAAAAAATATATAACATATAAAATAATATAGATCGATCTCTATATATACAGATTTAAAATATCACATACGGTAGGCAAAATTAAAAATCTATCGAGGCAATGTTTATGCCGACTGGAGTAGGGGAGAGTAAAAATGTCAACAAGGATAATTTATTATTTTCTACAATGGACGTTGATTACGTAACACTTGATTTTATTTGTCTTTTTGATTTAATTAATTTAGGCTTGCTAGTTAAAAAATAATCAACAACTGAGGCACCATTTTTGAACTAACTACCATTTTGTTCAAACTTTATGCTTAGCATCAAAATAACTATTTAACTTATTTAAAGGGAACAACATTAAAATTTTATTACCACAGCGGTTCCACTTTTATATCTCCAAGACCTAAGTTTTTTCGAATATCCCAATACTTTCCATTATATTGCCACTCCTCCTCTTCATTATTAGTCGACCTGCGACAAAACCATTGTGGTACATATTGTGAACCTTTTGCAGTACGCTGTTTCCGTCGTTCCCTTTGAGCATTTTCTAGCACCAACTTGACTGCTTCTGCTTTATCGAGATCTCCATTTTCTAATGCACGTTGATCGGGTCTAAATCGTGTGTCGGTTAATGGCAGTAAATGTTGTTCGGGACCTAATTCGTTTAACTCAATTGCAAAACGAGTAAAACCATAGTATTGTTCATGATTAGATGGCATCGTTCCGGCACGCCAAATACAACGAGCTGATGGTGCAACACCACAATACAGCGCTTCAGACCATTTACCAAACAATTTTCTAACAGGTTTACCACTTCCATTAAAAACTGTCCCTATTACCTGTAACATAACAAAAAAAAAGAAATTAATAACAAAAAAAGTCAAGTTAATTAACAAAATTTTAATTTCAAATATATTTTATTTAAAAGAATTGGGTCCGCATGAAAATCGAACAGCATGAGAAAGAAATCTAGAAGTTTCTACATCACTCCCGGTAAATTACCTGAATTTTTGAGTCTATTTTATTACTTCATTGGTGATTATTTAATTTCAGTACAATATCAATATAATATGTGATCTGGTCTACAAAAAGGGGGCTTAGGTTCTAAAAATTATTTTCCACTTTTTTGCCGATTCAGATTGAGTTTGAGACGCTCTTTCACAACATGGTGAAAACTTTTTTTTCTGGTTTTCGAACGTAAGCCTCCTTTTCATAGACCAGGTTTTCACTGGAATGAAATTTTCTTTTATATTATTTTATCAAGATTATTTAGATTTTAGAGAAGTAATTTTTCGTCTTGAATAAATAATGAAAAACAAATTGTTTTTATGTAATTCGCTTCCACATTTAAATTTGTTATGTTGCCCTTCAAAAAATTTTGCTCACCACTGTTTTAATTTCTTGAAATTAAGCAGAAGGGTTAGCGTGACGGCATATACTCACAAAAAAACTGTATCAAAATTCATCCTTCTATTGATAGTTGTGAAGCTACAGACTAAAAGACAAATATACGTTTGTTGCTGTATTAGTTTTATATAAATTAACGAAAATTTGTTTCAATGTTTGACACTTAACATGCCAATGCAGGTATTTCATGTGAAGCAAATCCGCTCTGTGTGAAAGAGCCCTAAGATTAAAACGATAAATAATTTAACTGATGCGATGTATGATGAATTTAAAAATTTAGTTATAATTGTGGTTCAGCATTTTTGTTTTGGTAGGGTATCCCATCTTTTACTTTTCTATTAAATTAAAGGCGGTTATGAGTTGACGCTTAAATGTGTTGACTGCTAAGTAAGAAATTGTAACTGTCTTCCCTAGAAATGTAATGGCAAACCACCAAGGTACTTTGTCAAGAAAAGTCGCTTTTCAATCATTGAGAAGTTGATCGCCAACCTCCGATAGGAGATGGCACCTTAAAAAGAATTAATTAAAAATATTTTCAAACAAGTTTAACGTTTTTCCATTTGTTTTATATCTCTCGGTTTAATCACTCTGTGGTGCTCGAAATAAAATATTAAACGTGGATAACAGTTTCAACTGACGCTTTAAGAAGAAAAGAGCATGTACAAGAAGAAGGAAATTAGAAAATTGATTAGTTTAAGTAGTTTTTAAGCTAATGGTATAGTTATTAATCGAGTCAAGGGAAAGGCGTGATTAGATATTTGTATAAAACATAAATTTAAAACAAAATAATCACCTCGTGACGTTTAGAAGACCAATAACCTGTTTTAGCAAAAGTAAGTTTGCAGGAAACATATTCATTGGTTATGTACAGTTCTCCATATTGATCGACCCATCTTTGATTACTAAAAATGTTATGCACACACGTAGTAACTTTGTTCCAAGTGTAGGTGTCTCCCGTAAGAGGTAACAGCAAATGCACTTTCCCTAATGGTTGAAATTCCATACTTTTCCCCCAAAATTTAGTCTTGATGCGTGCTTCTTGCCAAAAAATGAAATTCCTACTATCGGCATAACAAGCACTTATAGGTGGATGATGTGACACTTGTTCGGAAAGAAAACGAAAACCTTTGTCTTCCCTAATGCACTCGTAAGTTTCTCCCAATAAAGGATTAAACGGTTTATTGCCGGCGCGGCTGTAAGAACTAGCATATGCTGAGACAGCAAAAGCTGCAACATAAACCATTCGTTCGTAAGGGTCTTCAACTTCGGCAGCTTTGTCTAGTAATTCCGAATATTCTAATTCTTCACACAAACGTTGCAATAAATTTAACGGTTCATTTAAAGCTACTGGCATGCTTATTTGTGATAGATCTTTTCCAATGTTTTTGTATAATAAATTCCATAATGATAGTCCCTCAGTGGCTGGGCGAGGAACAGGAAGAACTGTGCGACGTCCTGTTAAACCTTGTCCACCTAAAGAAATAATAACAAATAAAATTAGAATTCAATAAAAAAATATATATAGTACTTATATAAAGCAAAATAGCTACTGCAAAGAATGCGTAAAAATAAAATAAAAAATAAAAGTTTTTATGTGTGATCTCGAAATAGTAATCAAAGGAAAAATATTCCATATACCTCTAGCTGCCATTTGATTACTGGGATGATTGTACTCGTTTTCTAACTCAGACTCTGAACTCATACTCTCATTACTTGAAAAAGATCCAGCTTCAGAACTGGTATCAGATCCTTTTGTAGACACTTGTGCGTCCATTTCAATTGTAGGTACTTCGGTTTTCTCTTGATCATCGTCAGGCAAGTCTTCAGCATCGAAGAATTCACTGGCGCTTACGCAAGAAGAATCCAAACTTAGAGATGAATTGGAATGTTCCTTCTATAATAAATACTACGTAATACAAGACGTTGTTATTCCAAAACACATACCAAGTATAAAAATTATAAAAAAAGGTAACATGTATTACTTACAGCTTGCGCAGTCTCTTCAACATTAGATAAACAGGAGGAATCTGAAGTTACGTGTATGCATTTTAATCGACGTCTCAATTCATTATTTTGATGCAGGGCGCTAGTCAAACTACTTTTCAAGCCAGAAATAATTTCTGAATTTGAAGAAAATCCCGCAATGGTTTGAGAGTCGCTGCTTAATAGTTTATTGAGTGCATCTCTTTCAGAATTTAATAACGCAAAAATGCCTTTCAGGGTACTAAACACTGCAACAAAAATTTTTCTTAGCTTAACATACAAAAATAAAAACGAAGCAATTACAAGAGATAATGAAACAAAAATAAATTATAAAAACCTCTTTTTAGCCAGAACCTCTACGTTTACGAAGTTAAATTTATTTTTTTTTAAAGTTATTTTCAATATTTAAATTTTGACTTTTTATAAATCCTTGCATTCATTGCACAAATTCTAAAGTCAGGTTTAAGGTCATGTGGCTAGAGTGCTACTAAGTTGGACTACGTCCATTTAATTGATATTTATAAAATATGAATGTTATTAATAACAACATGTTAAATGAACATTAAAATCACTTTTACGACTAAGTTGTTTCCAAAATCAGAAATAAAATTAATTTGTTAATGTAAATATTAATAATAATATTCATTAGTTAAAAAAAGTGTTTAGTGCATTTTCAGGTGATTCTAAAATACTGATAAGAATATTGTATTGTGACGCCACTATAAGGCCGAACTAAAATTAGATTAATATCATTGATAATAATTTTAAAAATTCGAATTGTCAAATTAAATTTTTGTATTTATTTTAAATTAATTAATTATATTCCCTAGCAAGTTATTATCAACTTCAGCCAAGTTTATCACCTACACATTGCATAGTGTTTGGCATGCAAAGAAGATTTATTTTGAATTGCTTGTAGATTTCTAAGATTAACTAAAGTTGAGTGAGATAGATTTCAATCATTTTGGTGAAAACAATTGATGAACTTCATTCTTATTAAAATAATGCAACATTTAAATAATATCAATTTCTTCCCACTCAACTTTGGCTATTGCCCATTGATATTGATTTTAATTAAGAAATAAAGTCAGAATCTAGGAGTAGGGTGCAATTTTGCTTCCTATATGGTATCATATAAACGCTCAAGCACATGTTCAGTAATTTCATTATAATCTATTAAAATCTGTGAACAATAAAACCTTGATTGTCCATTCTTCAGTGTGAATAGAGAATAGAGAGTCTAATCCCCTACTGCATGAATCGAAACTACTTTAGCAGCAAGGTAAAGGAGATATTTTAGATTCCTCTTTTCTTAGATTGACCAAGAAATTAACCAATCAAAAGGGGGATTACAGGGATCACAGTTTTGTGCGCAATTCTTATACCGGGTGTTAACTCGAATAGCCGAACATAGGGAATTGACACGTAAAAACTTATTTATGCAAATTCCTGCTTCCCAAATTATTTTAGAGAAAAAATGAAAGACACAAAAAGAATCCAGAAATATAAACTACGTATGATAAAAGCATTAGATTACATGTAATCTTTACTTATAGGGTCAAAAAATGCTTTTAAAATTGTTAAAATTTTCATTTATCAGACTGGCCATGTAAGTTTCCAAGGTAATTATTTCGAAATTAAATTGAATTTATTTCATGACCAGTCTGACAAATGAAAATTTTAACAATTCTAAAAGAATTTTGAACCCTTTTAGTAGAAACTAGATGAAATTCGAAGATAAAAGTCCAAAATTCTTTTAGAATTGTTAAAATTTTCATTTGTCAGACTGGTCATGAAATAAATTCAATTTAATTTCGAAATAATTACCTTGGAAACTTACATGGCCAGTCTGATAAATGAAATTTTTAACAATTTTAAAAGCACTTTTTGACCCTATAAGTAAAGATTACTTGAAATCTAATGCTTTTATCATACGTAGTTTATATTTCTGCATTCTTTTTGTGTCTTTCATTTTTTCTCTAAAATAATTTGGGAAGCAGGAATTTGCAAAAATAAGTTTTTACGTGTTAATTCCCTATGTTCGGCTATTCGAGTCAACACCCGGTATTTGCACATAAGTTAAAAGTTAATATTAATTTAATACTTATGTATTTGGTTAAATGCAAAACATTGAACGGTACGTGTTGCCTGGAGGAGGTTTGGTCAAAAATTCCACTAAACAAATCCTTAGTGACGTTGGGTAACGCTTTGCTTTTCAACTCCCTGCAGTTAAAAAAAGACCGTTTTCTTTCTGTCAGTTGAATGTGGACGAAAAAAGTTGAAGTTGAAAAATTTATTCAGGATACTGACTACACAATACGTGCGATCTCTTAGACTTACAGACAAAAAATCTATATGAATAAAATATAGATAAATAAATAGATTAAAATATTCGTCCTCTTTATTATACTGTCAACTCACCTTTGCTAAAAAAATCTTCATCAAAAAATAATAAACCAACTTATTTAGCAATAAAATTATCAGTTCTGAATGCTTCGATATTAAATCGTGGGTATTTGGGTCAAGTAACAACAAACTTTAAAAGTCCTTCTTTATTTCACTAACTAGTTTCGACCTCAATGTAGGTCTTCATCAGAGTCTGAAAAATGTAAAACAGAAACCATCAAGAAACCATTCAACTATTCGAGCAATATAGCCGTTCAACGTAAAGAAATGTTAATTACAAAACAACAAAAATTCAATAGAAAATAACAAAAGACTCAATAATTAAAATTGTGCAACAGTGATAAAATCTTAAAACTTAACAATTCTATAAGAAAGAAACGTTCGAATTGTTGATGGTTCTGTTTTACATTTTTCAGACTCCGATGAAGACTTACATTGAGGTCGAAACTAGTTGGTGAAATAAAGAAGGACTTTTAAAGTTTGTTGTTACTTGACTCAAATACCCACGATTTAATATCGAAGCATTCAGAATTTAATGTGGGGTCGCGATTTTACTATTGAAAAATTATCAGTCTAATTTCAGTGACTGATGATTCCGGTAGGGGGACTATATGGTGGTACTGCTTTCTAACTAACAGTAAATGATTTCTGTGATGAGAATATGCAAAATATGAAGTAATTTGAGGCGAGCTAAGCGGGGTATGTGAAGTTAGATTAATAATTATAAGATTTTATTTAATAAAAACAGAATCGCAATTTCAAAAGTCGTAAATTTTGTTATATCTTTCTTAGATAAAAGCTTTTTTGTGCATCTTTATCATTTGTTGATTAAAAATCTGATGTAAGAACGTAATAAAAATTTGAAAAAAATTGTTTACTAATAATGTGAAATTTTTAACATTTCTTTCTTTTCATAACTATTTAATCTTTTTACAATTATTACTTTAACTGTAATTATAATATATTCAAATTTTCATAGCTTAAAAAAACTGATAACAAATTTTGATTCGTTATTCTGTTTGGTGCAGGTTTGCATAAAATATTTTTATGTAAGTAATGACGTTCCAAAAGTATCAATAAATACATTATTTAATACAAATATTTTTGTGTACTATTTAAAATTTTATTACTGATACTACGACTTACCATCCTTAGCCAATAAATAAAATTTATCATAAACTTGACCCTCGTATAAATCTGATGTTACATAACAAAGATCTGTAGATAGAGATTCTACTTCGGCAGAACTTGAAAAACTTCTATTATAATTTAAAGTAGATCGCGTAAACAACGAATTATTCTGAAAAGAAAAAAAAATTGAAAAGCATAACTTTATGATAATATGTAAAAATACCTCAACATCCGATGCTCCTCTTTTGTGAACCTTTTTATTTTCAAATCTTTCTAGCAGTCCACCAAGTTGTCGAAAATTTTTTTCTGTTAATGTTATATCACGTTTGATTTGCTCTAAAGGAGATTTTACATTTTTTAGCCATGCTAATAGCCTCTCATTAGAATCTTCTATAGGTTGTACATCTTTAAGGTCACTTTTTACAATTTTTGAAATTGTGGTAGATTCTAAAATAAATTCCAATTAATTTATAATTAATAATTTTTTCCAAAAGTAACTTACTTTCGCCACTATGACTTGTAGAAAGAAGTCCAAGTTTGCTTCCGTACGTTAAAGCATGCTGTCTATACAGCCGATGTTCTTTTAGTTGATGCAACCATTCGGTAAACGAATCTTCGGTTTTTGCCTTCAAATGGTATATAAACTCTTCTGTATCTATATCGATTCTACGACCATTTAGTTTACCAGATATTACAGATAAACCAATATCAACCGAACCATGTAATTTTCCTTTATTAATTTCAGTTTGGCTTTTACCATAAATTAAGATTCCTTTATCCAGTACAAAAAATCTCTACAAATTTGTTAAGTAAATCAATAATTTTATCATTGTGTAATGATGAACAACAAAATGTAAACATTAAATTTTGAAGCTTTTAAAAATTGGTGTGATTTGAAAAATTTGCAAAATTAAAAAAATACCTTATGCCATCCTTTTAGAGGCCACTTTCTCTTTTTATGCAAAAATCCATTAAATAATTCGGGTTTCTTTTCGAATCTTTGACCTTCTTTTAAACCTTCGATAACTTCCCATTCCGAATCACGTCGTGCACCCCCAGATTTTTTAACGACTAACTGAGGTGCGTTTTCGGTTGTACTTTCAGCACTAAGACTATTAGTTTCACCACTCGCATCTGAATCATTTCCTACATTACTACTACTTAATTTAATCTTTTTGTCCATATTTTATCGGAATTGAGTGGAAATTAGAATAAAAAGATTATTCCATAATAACCTAAAAAAAAGAAAGTACTGCGTTTCAAAATTAACATTAGTGACATACCACAAACTTACCTCAACAAAAATAATGAATATTCAGATGTAGGTTTTAAACCTGATGTAATAAATTACTTAAATCCATGTCATTATTTGTATATTCAATAACTATTATACATAAACATTGCCTCATCACTGACGTACCCGCGTTGCCAGATCTACTTTGACAGCTAATAACTGTCACCAAATACTCTGTCACTGAATTATTAAAGGCGGCCGTGTATGAAAACCCACGAGGTCACGAGGTGAATCTCTATGTTGCAAGCGCGGATTCATCTCGGTTCTTGGTGAAAAGCTTTCATGTTTTCTGTGCTTTAAAAAATAGTAACAATTCTGCATCGAATTCAAGGCCGTATTTATGGGAGTGGGTTTAGAGATTAGACCCCCCCCCCACCCACCGAAATTATTTATCAATTAATGAAGTACAGCAAGTCCGATGGCAATCGTAAAAAAATCAGAAAAAACAAAATAAATCTTTAAAACAAAAACATTACCAACTTTAACAACCCCCCCTTGAAAATTTAGTCTAAGAATGACTCTGATCCCTCTGATCGAATTTAATGTTCCCCTGAAAGCATTTTCAAGGAGTATGGTGAAATAATATTTTTTAATAATTCATATAAAGTAGAAATTAAATACAAGTAATATTTACATTGTAAAATATTCAATATCATTTAAAAAATTATTGTTAGGCATCGTACCGAGCACCGAGGCAGCATTACCTCGTTGGATGCACAAACTAATTCTTTGCCCCAAGAAACTTTTTGCACGGCTGTCACCCGATGCATCAATTAAAAGTCGACCGATTTTAGTGACCAAATCCTTTGCATCAGTACTCCATGGTCCAAAAGTCTCAACAGCAAATGCTGAAAAATGGTAATTTTCTTGAATCGTGCCATATTTTGCACGTTTCAAATTTTCAGCTTTTTAGTCATATTGCGAGTCAGGATCGAGTCGTGGCTTTCTTTAATTTAACCTAAAATTAGGATGATGAAAAAAAACAAAAACGGATCAATTTTAAATTGGAAACATCGAAAAAACAGTAAGGAAAAGTCTTGAAAATATGAAAATAATGAAAAAATGAAAAAATATAATATGTTCAAATTCGGCGGTAGCACCCATTGACATTAAAGATTATAAATGTCCTGACCTTTTATTGGTATCATTGCAAAAACCATAACAAAAATACGTCAAAATTATATTTATTTAGAAATTTTTTTTTAAATTTAAATTTATTATAGAAATGGTCCCTGGCAGCATACTGGGGCGTAGCGAGTGTTTTGAAGCCTCGGTGCAAAATATTTGAAGAAGCCCCCCTGTCCTAAAATAAAGTCGAAAAATTATTTTCTGTTAGGGGCCCTTGCGGGGCCCTTAAACCGTCTGGGCCCCTGTGCGCCTCACCGAACTTCCCATTCATTTTGATGTGGAAGACTCCCATTCGAATTTCCAAAACTATAATTAAAATAAATATATGCTGTCGGGGACTTTTTCTAGTAAATTTAATGTTCAATAAAATTGTCTAAATAAGCTTTCGATCGACTAGGGCCATGAGCCAAAACGTAGTTCTTCTGGTATTAATCCATTAATAACAAAATTGAATTTATAACTTTGGAAAAGTATAAAAAAATTTGGTTTGTGATGAGCTTTACTAAAATTCCATAAAAACCTAAAATACCAATTTGACAACATGGTTTGCTGTTGTGGAGAAAAAAATTATTGCAAATTAAAACTTTTCAACTTTTCATTATAATTTTGCAAATTAAAATTAGAAACCTAAAGGTTAAATAATGAAATCGTGATAACGCTGTTTTATTAATTTGTTAAAAAGAATAGCTAATTGAATATATGATTAATTGCTTTGCATGTTATAGTTTTTGGTCAAGGTTAACAAATAACATCCTGGCAGTACAAATTATGATATGCAAAATTTAAATTTTATGTCATTCATAATTTTTAAATTTTTTTATTTTAACATGCGATGATAATACCGCATTGGTACACCGCAAAAGTTTTGCAGTATTCATTAATGAGAGTTCACATCCATCGGGACACGCCACGGATGTGAACTGCTCATGTTATTTTATAAAGTAAAAAATCAAACCAATCTTTGTTTAAGTTAAAAATTTATAACTAATAACAAATTTACTGTAAATAAAAATTATCAAATTATTGATAAATAAATCATTTCACGAATGAGAAATATTTGGTACGTAGCCAAATTAATATCAAATTTAAACTTTTGTTTTGTAACGCAAAATAATTTAGATTACAGTTCACGAAAATTAGATGATTAATCATGAATGAAATAAAAATACCCCAAAATTTTGTCAATATTCTTTGTCCTTGAGCTTTTTTTTTAGTTCTGGTTCTGCCTAGATATGAGCGAAAACTGCCTAGAGGCCTATATAGACCAAAAGTGTGAGGTTAGGTGAATCAAAATAAAAACAAAAATAATCAACAACTTTTGCTTAGGTTCTAAATTTTAACATTTTAATGTAAGTAGCATTTTACAACGTTGTTCTGAATTATAAATTAGCCAATATTTCAGAAATACCTAATTTAATCGGTGTGGAATTTTATGGATGTAGTTAAATGGGAAGTGATTGGAAGCTTTGTAATATGGACAAGTGCAGTTTGTTATTCCATTTATGGGGTGATTAAAGCAAGCGCAGGTAAAACTTAATATTTTAAAGTAATTTTAATTAATAAAAAGTAAATTTAAGACTTAATTATTTAAATGCACAGTTTTTCAAACCATCACTGACCATTATGGAGATTTTAAAGACGGTTGGTTGATATCAACATTTAAGAAAGATGCCGCCGATTTTGAGTGGGAATCGATTTTAAAAATTTTCTTACTAATTTATCCGTGGCTTTTCATTCATGTTCTTGCTTCGGAAGCCATACGACGTACATACCCTAAGGTAGTAAAATAATAAATTAAATTTCAAGTTACTAAAGTTACTTTTTAAGGTTCTTTCACATTGGCAGTTGTTGTTATCGATTTCGTGCCTAATCTACAACCTCGGTGCATTGGGTGCCGTTGTGGTTCTTATTCAACCTGTAATATTTCACTTATGGATCTTGAAATTTAAAAGTAAATTGTCGGTATGGATTTGCGGGGGATTGTGCCTTACCCTAATTTGTTATCTAAAATCTTTAGATATAGACGAAATTCAAACGCACCATTTAAAGCTCACCGATACTCAACACTACATGCTCATAATGGCAACATGTTGGACTAATCTACGTTGCTTAAGTTGTTATTTAGACAACGTTGATAATGGGAAACGTAATTTTATTCACATGTTATGCTATTGCTTATATTTGCCAACATTATTTATTGGTCCTATTATTTTGTATTCAAATTTTGCAAAGAGCCGTAAATTGGATACAGAAGATATGATTCCGTTAAAAATCCGATTGATCGGACTTTTGTGCAGCCTAGTTCGATTCGGATTTTGGTTCCTCTTTACGGAATTTGCGTTACATTTTGTTTACGTTAACGCACTTTCGTATCAACCCGAGGTATGTAAAAAGAGATACTGAATTTATTTAGTTATTATTAACTGAATTTATCTTAGTTAGTAGATTCGGTAGATAACTTTACCTTATATGGATATGGTTATTGTATGGGTCAATTTTTCCATTTGAAGTACGTTGTTATGTATGGTATAAGTTCCAGTTTATCAACTTTTGAGCACATAAATGCACCGCAAATTCCTAAATGTATTGGACGAATTCATTTGTATTCAGATATGTGGAAATATTTTGATGAAGGATTATACAAATTTCTCATCAAGTAAGTGTTTACTTAAGAGTGAACCGTAACTGGATATATATTGCAGTTATCTTTTTCTATTGCATGCGTTGGATATCATATATAAATCACGCACTTAAGAATCATTTATTTTAGTGTGTCTTTGTTGCACCTATATTACTAATTATTAATTTAAAAAACAAATTGTCGGTACTTCATTCAGATGGTGCTGACGTCAGCTTCATTTTGAATGAAAAATACGTTATAATTTTTAAATAATCATATATGTAAAATTTGATGAATAGTTTTTTCAGTCAAATAATTGGACCTTGTTTCGTTTCTAAAACTGCATTAGATTTTTTTAATTTTACTCTAGTCTAATCCCTAAAGGGTATATGCTGCCCCATGCTTTTAAAATTAAGTCCGGTTCACTTTTAAACATTAATTACACTTTTCTTAATTGAAAACTTCTTTCAGGTACATTTATCTACCTACTTCGTTTAAAAGAACTGCAACAAACAAAATGTGGTCAAGCTTCCTATGTTTCGCTTTTGTCTACGTTTGGCATGGCCTACAATTCCACATTTTAATTTGGACAACGCTTAATTTTTTAGGAATTTTAATAGAAATTCTGATCACAAACTTTTTAAACTCGCAATATATTGCTAAAAATGTCAATTTGGAATGGAAACATCGACTATTTTGTGTTCTAGCGAGTCCGCTTTTAGCTATGTCAGCAATTTCAAACTTCTACTTTTTTGCTGGGTTCGAAATAGGAAATATATTTGTAAGAAGATTTTTTCAAAGTAAGCGACAGTGCAAAATTATGTATTTTCCATTAAAAGTTTTTGTTTCAGGTACCACGATTGCTAACTCCGTTCTATTATTCTTTCTTTATTGCTGCTGTAACGCGTCAATCGAAATAAAACAACAAGAAAAAAGTGATAGATTCTATTCATAAAAAATATTAATATTTATGTAATAAACATGTGTAAATATATATTTTTATAATAAAAAGATGCAACAGAATAATAAAAACATTTCTGGATAATTCGGTATGGCAATAAATTTTTCAAATATCTATCAGATAAGGACTATCTAAAGCACCCCATCCTGCAGTTACTCCTCCTTCATCGACGGTTGCTAGTTTGGTTCTTAAAGTATGGCCAACTTGTCGATTACAGAAAATTTTTTGAGAATCACTGAAATATTAAAACTTAAAATTGCGTTATTAAAATAAATATTACCAACCCTATAACAACACCAAATACTCCTAATTCTGAGACCGTTTCTACAATCTCTGGTATTTCAGGTCCGCCTGGTCTGATCAAATAACCTGGGGTACTTGGTGGTCTAATGCGCTCCATAAGAATCCAAGCGGTGCGTTCTTTAGAATCTTTCATTTTTAAAATTGCTTGACGTATATTTTCTCCATAAATATTATTTCCACCACCTTCACGTTGCGGTTTTAAAACGAACCTTATCAAACGAGATTAGAAAAAAAATTTGAGAAAAGATAGAAAATTACCTCTCTGGTGTATCTAAAGCCATTTGGACCGCTTGATCACCAAATTCGTCAAAATTTAAACTGTAGAGGCCGGTAAAAACATCTCTTACTGCCTCAATTTGACGTGCGTCACCTAAAAACATCTCTAGGGCTCCACTACGTGCCAACGATTGTTGCACCTTTTTCGTTCCAACTAAATGGTACTGAATTGAAGGACACTTGATGGCTTGCGACCTGGATATTATTTTTTAGGAACTAAAAATTCGTAACGCAAAAAATTAAATTTACCTTTCCATTAGTAGGCGTGCATCCCATTCCTTTTGGGTCGGATATTGTCCTGGTTCATAACCTGAACGGAAATAAATGACGGCAATAATATGATCATCACTAAAACAATCCACTATAATTTTTCTGAAAATAAAGCCTTAAATTTTTCTTACATTACTAATTCGTTGTTTGGGTTCAAGTAAGCGTGATTCGCAATTTGTGTAAGAGACTTCCTTAAAACTTTTATACCTGGTTTAAGTTTTTTTAATTCAAATTCGTGAAAACGCTGATCACAAATATTGTACGTTACATCTTCGACGATAAATAGTACCGCTGCCTTTTCTTTTCCGTATATTTTCCACGCTTCCAACATGCCTTCGCATAATCCTCGTATAGCGTTATTTTCTGGTAACTAAAGCAGCAAACTGGATAATTTGTGATAATTAAATTTTTATAAGATAAATCACTTACGTTTACCACGAGTTCCTCCTTTCCCAATTCTTGTAAAATAAAGCTAAAATGTAATAAAATTATATAGGTTTAGCTTGAACGTCAGATTATATTTTCTAGAATAATAGCTTTAAAAACTAGACCATACAATAAACATGGAAAATGGTTGGATGAATAATGCTAGATAATGTTACCATTTATAAATTCTAGTTTTTAAAGCTATTGATGAATGCTGTTTTTGAAACGTTATTTTAAACAGAAAGATTTCATTAATACTAAATTCATAAAAATTTCTTTAGGCGGTTTTTGAGTAATTTGATTATAACCCAGTCCCGTTAGAACCCCATACTATGAAAAGAATGCACATCTGCTATGTTAACAAAAAAAGTAAATTCATCTTCATACAAAATTTTAATATTTTGTTGATTGAAACTCGGCATTTTTTGTTAACATAGTGCATTTTTGAACTTAAACTGTGTTATGTGCTTAAATACCAAAAAATGAAAGAATCGAGATGACGACATTTATAAAGAAACCAAAAATTTAAACCATACCCATTAAAATTTTTGAAGTGTGATGTGATGCCTCCAAAGCTAGAAGCTATTGCATTAATTTCTACCTGCTTTATTTTGTTGTTTGAATCGACGTGTCCCAGATAGTCAGATCTCAGTAAACCCAATGATACTTTCTAAAATAAATATCAATAAAAAAAAATTAGAAAAAAATATTCATATATTTGGAAAAATATTATTAATGCTTAGAGTAGGTACTGAAATCCGTTCAGAGATAATGTAATGAAGAAAAATGTTGCTTGTCTTGTGTTCAAACTCAAATCAGATTCATAATGCATTTGATACGATTTCATGCATATCATCGATAAGTTATTGCTAATACACTTCAATGCTCCCGCCTCCCCTATGGAAAGATTCCAATCATTTATTTTTCTAGGAAAACATGGCGCGCAATTTAACAAGTGCATACTATCTTATATTTGGCAAAATACCATGTTATAGCTTGACCTATACTTTGAATGTACAATAAAAGAATTTAGTAAGTTGAATTATTAATAATTGAGTTGCTGGTTTATTACTATAACTTTTGACCAGGTTTTACTTCATTTTAGTTTTATACTAAAATGTACGTACCATGAATTTAAATTTACAACTAGAATCATCCTTTGACTCAATTTTTTAGTAAGTCGACTACTAGATTCTTCAATTGTGCACCATAACTGTTATACTAGTTATTTGGCTAATTGTAAGAAGTGGAACAGCAATTATACTATCAAACTACCGTCCTTTCCTTATCGGTTCCTTCTTCGATGCCTTATCTTGTGATTTCCAAAAAGAAAATTATTTATAAGACAGTTTACATTGGGGATTTATTTTTTTGTCTGCCTCCACTTTTAGATGTGAATCACAAAATTGATCTGATTCGAGCAATTGTGCGAGCTTCCCCCCAATTTAGTTTGTATTGTAATAGGGTTTTCTAGATGTATACCAAACTTCATGTTGACAACCCGAAATGGAATAATTGAACTCTATTGATCTCACTAAGAGTAAAGTTTAAAAATCTCAACTGAAAAAATTGAATAATGAGAAATAGTTAAGAAAAAAAAAGGTTAAAATAATTTAAAAACCCCAATCGCTTAAAGCCAGTTTAATTTGTTAATTATTTTATCCTTTTTTTTAAAGGTAACCTGTCATTATTGCTTTTTATTTTATTTGTTCTTACTGGCAGTACTTACCTAGTATGGGGTTGGCAAATTTAGTTGCTTGCAGGCTAGCTAGTTTGTTATGGAATTTTTAATAAAAAATAAAAAAAATAAGCAATGCGGATTGGTCAAAGCCTCCAGTCTAATGTTGAATCCAAAACACTGCATTATATTACCTGAAACGCTGGTGTTAGACTATTTGGCAATGCATGTTAGGACTGGACCTACAGTTTAAGATGGAATCAGAACCAGGACATCTTATCCCGAAATAATGACATGCTATCTTAATAATGGCCAAGTATAAATAATACAAACATTGATTTTTAGCTGTAAGTTCGATCTACAAAGTCTTCTTTTGTAGTTAAAGGTTCTATATTACGCACTATTATTGGTAGGCGTTGAGAGATTTTAGTACAAACACTACTTGTTGGATGTTGGGTGAGGAAACTAGCGTTTAATTGGCATGCGGCAATAGGGATTGTCCGATTTCGTTTGTTGAATATTTGTATCAGGTTGGTCATCTAGAACTTGCCCAAATAAGTGAAATTGGATGATGATTTGAGATTGTGGGAAGTTTAGAGATCGCTGATTGTAAAGTGTATTTAAATGGAAGTTTGTCCTTACTACATCCACGAGGATGCGAATTTGAGTGAAGTCATGTATCTCGAGTCAGTATCTAATGTGATTGAATCCATGCATTGTTTGGAGAGATCTACATGTATAGATTAATTTTACTTTAAATTGCTTTTTTTGTAAAGCTACTTAGGAAAGTGATCATGTTTATTATTACATAATTATCAAGCCAACCGGAAAGACAAACAAATTTGCTCACCCCATACACACTTATTAATTTATTTCAAACTAAATTGTTGAAGAACTTTTTGTTAATTCATGCAAAAAATGAAATAACACAATCTTATGACTCTGTGGTACGTAAATTTGGTAAATTGAAACTCAATGATCACCTTTGTAGGGCAGTGGATAGAGGTCCAAACCAACCAAAACCTGCAGCAATTGTGTTTAACTCCACCTGTTTCGTGTTACAAGATGACATTTCCATCATAATATCTGAACGTAACAAGCCCAATGATATAGGCTATAAAGAATAAATGAATTTATTCGGTGTTTCAAGAAAATATTTTTTAAAACCAATTAAGTTGCTCGGTAACTATGAGTAGCATTTTTAAACAGAAAAACCGTCTCTCTAATAAAAGAGACCTTAATCATGTAAATTGTAATAATTCACATTAGCAGTAGGTAGGTAAGTAAGCATTATTATAGAGATTAAAATTAAATACGTACCTGGGCTACGCCTTCGTCTTGAACAGTTTCGTAAATCTTAAACAAATTGCCGGTAAATTCGTCAACTTGAATGGTTTCTTTTAAACAATCGTTTAAAAATTCTCTATTATGTGCCACACGATGCATTAACTCATTTAAAATCACTTGCAAAGAAGTGGCTTTCACAAACTCCCTCCGTGGGAACGGAGAAGGAAGTAACGAAAAAGGCGCAAAATGTAAAGAATTTCCATCATAATTTTCCTTCGATCGTAAACCTATACCGTGCATCAACGCCCAATCGATTGCCTTTTCGATAACTTCCTTCAATTCTGTTTCGGGTATTGGCAATGGAACCACACTTTGAAATTTATCCACAGACATTTTAACACTATGAAATATATATTATAAGGTATAGAAAGATTTGCAACGTATTGAAATTACCTGGAGAGGTGCCGAATTCTTGTAATTACACAAAAAAACTTGGAATTTTGAACAACTTTTTACAATGAATATCGATGTTCACCTTGAAGTAATCGTGTTATCTGTGTATAGGATACGAGAAACAATAATTATTTCATAATTAAATTCGATAAAACTCACACTTACATTCAAGGTGACGTAAGTAAATAAAAACTTGGTGTATCAATTTTAAGGTTAAGTTTCTGAAGTTTAAATTTTAATCAAATTTAAAAAAAAATTGAAAATAGAGGTAGAAGTCTTTCCTATCGTAAAAATCCTAAATTGATAGACGAGATTGCCATTTGATTCACTCGAGCTTTCTACTCCTGAAGAAGTCGTCAGAAATGGCGAAACGTCGACCAAGAGATTCGACAGTAGTTTGTCCAAAAATATTTTGGCGCCTGTGCCTACCCAAGAAAAAACGACTTTTTTCAGCTCTGAAAACTCTTTAGTAAACGTTGTTTTTCTTTTTATACACTTGGCAGAGGCCTCCTCATCCCAATCACCATTCACAAAGGTTCCTTCAGTTTCCATTTTTTACTTGGTGAGAACAAAAGTCACCCCTTTCTATATTTTATTTTTTTCTATTACTACATCTCTGTGAATATGTGAAATGAATGTGAAATGAATTTCACATATTATCATAATCTTTGTCAATTTGAGTAATACATAAGACTTCCACTTTACAACGGACATTCTGATATAAAAGAAAAAAGCTGCCTAAAATATAATTATTATAAATTCAAGTGTGCCAGTTTCCTTCCAATTTATTGAAAAATAGCAAAATAAAAAGATATTCCATTTATACTAGATTGTTTATTACATCGAATGAATACACAATATTCTGTTAACATACAAATATCTACATTGATACTAAACCACCTCCTACTTATGCATCAGGCTCGCATGAATCGAAAACTCCTAAATTCCTCATACGATTAAACTCTTTGTCGATATCGTAATTTCTAAAAATTTGTCGGTCAGTAAATCACAGATATGTAAACAAAGGTAATAAAGGAAACTCACTAATGGACGGATGAATCGGGAGTGGCGGGATCGGAAAAGTCCAGGGTTCGCATTGGAGCACCGAACATAATATACTCACTTGTAAAAGTCTATGTGCTTTTGTTTGTATGGAACACAGACTGCATAATTGAAAGCTGCTCCAGTAACAAGAGCTAAAGAAATAGCGCTAATTAAATTTTTCTTAATTTGGGCATTAAGCAGTCCACGAAGTACAGGTTTAGCAGACATCTGCAATGAAATATATACATTTTTGGTAAACTTATTACAAATTAAACAAGGTAGTGTCCTGTCGTAACTCAAAGTTTCACAGCCCGAAATCGAGGGGTTAAACATTACAGGGTTTAGGCTACTCCAAGTGTTTGGATGTGAAGTGCAGGAAAGGAATGATATCAAATGCAAGGAAAAAAGGATCTTGGCGAGTTTGAAGTATTTTATGCTTCACGTTTTACTGCATTTGGCGAAAGGGGGATGAGGTATATGGGTACTTCACCGATTTAAAACTTGGGGTGCAAAAAGAACGTTCAAACAAATTTCGTTAAAGACAATTACGTAATTTACCCAAAGTTTTTTAAATATCGTAATTTTCGGAGGTAGAACTTTTATAGGCGATAATTGAAGATTTAAAAAATTCTGGATAATTAATATTTTTCCAATTACCTTGAATTTAATTCGCAAAAGCTTATACACAAAATTGATCAACTTCTACTCACTTCCATGTACGTCAAAAACAACGCGCATGCGTGAAATGTCAAAATTTTAGGCAACTGCTTAAATCTAAATACCCCAAAACCGTTGGTGCAATTCTGGTGGAAAATTAACCACCAATACGGCAATTTGTAACTAAAAAAATGTCGTGGTGTTGTGCGTTTGATAAATTGGCGTCAGTTTATTAAAAAATGCTACCGAAGTAAATTAATCATAATTATAAGTGCATCCAGTTCATTCTAAAATGAAGTGTAATTTTAAAACGCCTTCTAATGTTTGACGAGATTATCTAATTGATTTGGATTCGTCAAAATAATTGTAACAGTTTATAAATATACGCAAGTTGGACTTGTGTGTAAAAGAAATAAGGTAAATATAATTACATTACTTCTTGAAGAGCAATTCTTCCCTTTAGTTAGCGCGAGAGTCTCCAAACAACAAATATTTGTTTATTTTGGAGAAATATACTTAAGCATCAGTTAGGTTAAGTTTGTTTTAAGTTGTGGGAAACCAATAGTTGACAATATTTATAAGTCAGTGTGCATTGTTAATTTTATTCTGTCCTGAATGTGGCTGGATTGCAGTTTGATTAGTAGATGTATTTTAGAACCGACTAGCTTGGATTTGCTCAGAAGTAAGGGTTCTTCGAAGGGACTATTGTATAAATGCATAAAACTGCCGCGTAAATTTATCAACTTCTAATTAATTATCACTGCTGAGCAATAACAAACAAAATGTGTAACAGCTCTTCGAGTTCTCGAGGCAATTTCCTTTGTTTTTATAGGCCATCCAACACTAAAGTATGAATGTTGAAGTTATTGTTCTTCAAGTTTCAACAAAATTCTTGCTCTTTTAATATTTGTTAGATATATTAAAATCACTAACGAGTCCAATTTATAAGACTTTTCAATTCTAAAGAACTGACTTGAGTTTGAGTGCCGAACAGTATAATTAATTAGAAGCTTACTGACTGCATAAAATTACATGGCATATATTATATATTTCAAACATAACGAGAGAAATCATAACATCTAAGTTGTAGATCGTAAAGGAAAGCTACTTTTATGTGATGTAGTTGGTGCTTCATATTTCTGAGCACATCTCGTGTTTGAGTTTCCTTAATAATGCGAGTCCTTCAGCTTTAAAATTTAACTTTTTAGTTACAACATAATACCAAGTGCAACATTTGTAATTATGCTGCTTGAAGATGATTTTTATTATACATTTGCTTATCATTGCGATAAACAAGTCATGAAAGTTTTTTTCGTAGGGTTTAGTTGAAACTTATAAAGTTCAATCTCGTTGCCAAGAAACCACGCCAAAATAGACCTTGATGAGTATTAACCTGTTGAAATATTTAGTTATTGTCAACCATTTCTCGACCACTGAAGAAAATTGTTTCCGAGGACTCTTTTTATATTTAAAATAATCCATTCCTTTAACAAACTTTAGATTACATTTCCTGTTCCATGCACTCCAAACTAGGACACCTTGGCCACCCACTTGATGTTTGGACAAATGAGGGATCTTGCCTGGTATTTTTCTACCACTGACACAGATGAATGGATTAACGCAGTTTTCCTCAAAGTACCAAAGGAACCCTGAGGTTCCCTGGAAACTCTTTAACTCGGATCACACGGAAAAGGGTTCCTCGTTTAAAAAAGTTTGAGATATCCTGAATCAATGGATAACGATTTTAGAGTTGGTGCAGCCTTCAGGCATGTTTTTACCAAGTGCGTGGGCTCAGAAACCTCTTGACTTCAAAGACTCTCCGTTTCAAGTCCTGTGGGCCTTTTAGGTTACGTGTTACCTAGTGATTTTTTTATTAAAATATCTCTCAGTAATCCACTTGTCAGTGGTAAACAGATAATGGGTAAGGTCTTTAAAAACAACTCTTTCCTAATAAGCAGTTGAAGGTAAGTAATTTTTCCCACCCCTACGTCCTGACCGTCGGTTTCAACCAATAGTAACTTCCCTGTCAGAATAATCTTAATGTTAACAAATGCTTTAACCTAAAGCTATATCTTTCTGACGATCTACCAATCAAAAGTTTGCTTTTGTTAACATTTACATTATTCCAATAGGGCAGTAAGTGCATCTTTATCATTCTCACTATGTCAGGCTTTCTATGTTATAGCTTTTGTAGTTGTTTGTTTGTTCTGCTCTTCTGGCTTTAGTCTGTTTTTTTTGGTATCCACAGTTCAAACACTTTACGTTACCACAGATTTTAGTATTTTCCCTACAAAATGCCATTCAGTGTTAGGTACTGTACTTCTATTTCTCACAGCTTATCTTGAATCTTATCTTTTTGTTATTGTCTGATTTTCTTGTTTTTGCTTTATCAAGATGTACAAAGGTTATCAAACCCTTCTATTTTTAATTTTCCACTTCATGTATTTTGTCTTCTCTTGGTCAATCTTTAGTTCCATTTTTATGATACAGCTTTGCAACTCTTATGTCGATCTGGTAATTGCGATATATTGTTCTATTTCTATTTATTTTGCTTTCATGTATAATCCTCTCTAGCGTTAAATTGAACAATATTGTCAAATGTTGGTCACCTAGCCCAAGTCTTTATATCGTTATTTTCACTGTTACATTTTTTTCTGTGATTTCCTAAGTCATTTTTATTAATCTTGCCAATTTGGGGGATATATTGGACTTCTACAATGTATCATTATAGTTGTTGTTTAACGATATAAATCTTCCTCCTTCGACATTTTCTAATAAATTTTTTAACTTATTTTACCACCCTTCGCTGATCTGTTACATATTCCTTTATAGTTAGTACAGTCCTCCTTTTTGTTCTTTCTGTAGTTTGAACAGATTAGCGCTTAACTCCAAAATTCGGATAATTTATTTTTTATCTCCAAAGACTCTTCGTATTTCATCATCTTTGTTGACATGTTGTCTTCTCCAGCACTTAATTATTCTTCAGTTTCTGCATTATCTTCTTTTCTCTATCATTTCCTGTAACTGACATACCAACCACAGTTGTTTACTAAATATTTTCTTATTTTGTGACGCATTATATAACTTCAAATTTGTGTCATATCTAGGGATCATTTTGATGAAGCGGTGTCAGAAGCGGGACGATGATATAGAAAAATATATATGAACAAAAATAAAGGAAATGAAACTTGTAACAAAAAATAACTGATAAGTATTGCTATAAAAGTGATTTTTATAACAAAATAAGTATTTGAAAGGTACAATTTACATTGCTAACATAGAAGGGTACAAATACTTTCTTGACTCACTGTAGGAATAAATTTATTTTAAATTTTATTCCATCTTTCTAGATCCGTAATTTTTAAGTTCTGACGACTTCAGTTTACCTTATGGAAACATAGCAGCTAATCAAATAACCGCATAGGGTTTTTTGATCTTTTTTACACAAAATTTTGAATGATCCTTAAAATTTAATGTTTATATTTGCAATTTACGCCCGCAACTACCATAATTGTATTCTCACCACAGCTTTTCATGCACTTACATGAAACTAGATATTGAAATGAGTCCCTGTAAATGTTTATTCCATCCCCATTTTTCAGGTGGAAGTTGTCTTTCTAACCAACGAACGCTGTATTTGATGATAAGCTCTTGAAAAGTGCTCTCTCACTCCTTATGGAAAAAATTTCTTTTCATGAAGAAATCTGTTCTCTTTTTTTTTTAACTCTGGGCGGGATTATTTTTCCTTGTCTGCTACGTGTGCTTCCGCTACATATAGAATCATGAAACAAGAAAGAAACAAAAAAATCACCCAACCCTATCCAGACATTATAATTTTGGCAAAGTGAATTTATATAATATAGAAAAATGGTTTTTATGGGCCTACCAGTCACACAGGGTTTACGTACTTTTCATACCCCTTGGTGCATAGAGTTATCTCTGCGGTACACGGTCCGTGATATGGTGCTTTTTTTTAAATTTTTAATTAAAAAAATTACTAATGTGTAGTTAAATCTGAACTTGGTGTACATCAACTTACTACCTAAAAACCCTATTAGAGATCTATTGTAGCCAGGACCGGCGCTAGGAAATTTGGCGCCCTCAATGCGCCCCCCTCCCCTCATTTATATAGCAGTATTGAGTTGGGGGGTGAGAATCTGCAATATTTAAAAGAATACTTACATAACATATTTTTATTTAAAAGAAATACCTTTCGAACAAAAATTAAACTAAAAAAATAATCAAATTTGCAATGCCAGGAGTTATTTTTTCTCGAGGGACAAATTTATGAACACATCATGAGGGAAGCAAAAATTTATCGTTTTTATTTTGTTTTACTATTAGTAGATATTAATATTTCATTGCAATATTAATTGCACACTGCAATTAATATTTGTACCTCAATCTGGTTTGCACCCCTTTATCATTTGCGCCCTAGGCAGTGGCCTAGTTTGCCTAGCGCCGGCTCTGATTATAACTATTATAATCTTGTTTACTAGGGCAGATCCACTGTGTTTAAAAGAGGACGGCCATCTTTTAATGTTAAACGATGAACATGTTAGCTGTAGGGGACATAGATCTCTAATCTCCTTTATCTAATAATGTAGGACAACAAAATATTTGTGTAAATTTTTAACATTGTAGCTGATCCTCTTTACAGAGTATTAGGAAATTACTCCATTTCTCAGGGAATGTACAGGTTTTGTTTTTGACTAAAAATGACTGTGGAACATATGACTGGAAACGCTTCTTGAACATGCAAATGGATATTTATTGAATCTCAAGTAAAATCGAACTTTTTAGGTACCTATCGACAATAAATATATTTATTCTTTTAACAATTCTCTTCAGAAACTTTCAATTATTGCCAAGAATTTATTTTTATCTAATTTGATGAAAGAATGACAATGAATGATTGTTTTTTAATTAATATAAATTTTTTCAAATATATTGATATGTTTGCAGCGAAATAATAATATATTTTTATATTTAGATAAGATGTCAGAAATTACGTATCCACCTGGTTGTCGGCAAATCAGTGATGATTTAGGTGCCGATGAACTTATTCGTCGTCTTAAAACCTTGGCCCATACGTTACAAGCTATGGGTCAAGATGAAGGAGCTTATCAGCAGTATATTCCGTTAGCGTTACACTTAGCCGACGATCAATTTCTAAATCACCCTTCTCGAGATGTTCAACTATTAATCGCATGTTGCATTGCTGACGTGTTACGGGTATACGCGCCTGAAGCGCCTTACAAAGATGCCGATCAAGTGAAAACGATATTTTTATTTTTGATCACGCAATTGTCTGGCCTAAAAGATCCCAAAGATGCCGCTTTTAAGAGATATTTTTATTTGTTAGAAAATTTAGCCTACGTAAAATCGTTTAATATGTGCTTTGAACTAGAAGATTGTCAAGAGATATTTTGCGCACTATTTCATTTAATGTTTAAAATTGTTAACGACGAGCATTCGGGCCGCGTTAAGAGTTTCATGTTAGATGTTTTATGTCCACTAATCACCGAAAGCGATTTAGTTAGCAACGAGCTCTTGGATATTGTTCTCATGAATGTTGTCGATCCCAACAAGACGCAACGTAAAAATGCTTATTTGTTGGCCAAGGAATTAATAATTAAAACATCGGATACATTAGAACCTTACATTCAAGGATTTTTCAATCAAGTTCTTATATTGGGAAAAGATGTCAAAAATTTACAAATATGCGGTAAAGTGTACGATTTAATTTACGAATTGAATCATATTTGCCCTCAAGTTTTGGAAGCGGTTTTGCCGCAGTTGGAATGCAAATTGAAAAGTACATCTGTAAGCGAGAGGGTCGGCGCTGTTGCTCTTTTAGCGCGAATGTTTAGTGAAAAAGATTCTCAGTTAGCGAAACAGCATAATTCGTTATGGGTGTCATTTTTGGGACGCTTCAACGATATTTCTGTTGCAATCCGTACAAAATGCGTACAATACTCGATGCACTTTTTATTAAATCACCCAGATTTACGTAAAGATATTACCGAGACATTAAAATTACGTCAACACGATGGAGACGAAAATGTTCGCTATGAAGTTGTTATGGCTATAGTGACGACGGCGCGACGTGATTTTCAAGTGGTATCGGATTCTGAAGATCTCTTAGATTTTGTCAAAGAACGTACTTTGGATAAAAAATTTAAAATTAGAAAAGAAGCCATGTCAGGCTTGGCAATGATTTATCGTAAACACTTGAACGATCCAGATGTTCCAAATGCTACCAAAAAAGCTGTCACATGGATTAAAGATAAAATTTTGCATGGTTATTACATGGCTGGAATGGAGGATCGTTTGTTAGTCGAACGTCTTCTTAATACTTGTCTTGTACCTTATCAACTACCTACTGCAGAACGTATGCGTAAACTTTATCATTTATTGGGAACCGTCGACGAACATGCTACTAAAGCATTCATGGAATTGCAAAGAAATCAATTATGTGTGCGTAAATTAGTGTTGGAATGGCTAGAGCTTCATCATCGTCCAATAACTGGAGAAGTACAAAAAGACCTATCAATTAAAATACACTCATTGTCGCGCTGTTTACCGGAACCTGTAAAGGCGCATGAATTTTTGACCAAATTTAGTGGACACCTCAGGCGTGATCACAGTTTACTCGAGAGTATGGAAATTATTGCACGCCCATCTGTTAGTTGTCAGGAATGCTCAGATGCAACTGCTATAGTATTGAAGAAGTTGGGCCAACCTGTTATGACTAATTTGTATTACAACACCGTTAAAATGCTTTTGGAACGTGTTAGTTCTGTGATGGTCGATCATGAAGCAATATACATTTTAATTGGTTATGTGGAAGACTGTCTTCGTGGCGGAAATACTTTAGATGAAGTTGGTTTGCATCCCGCTACTGCAGGCGATCGAGGTCTCAAGCTATTGGTGATGTTAAGTTGTGTCTTTCCGTCTCATTTTCATCATGCTGACGTGCTATCAAGGCTATTGGATTTAATTCAACTGGAAGATGAAAATGTAGCTCCTTTGGTTTTATCAGTTTTTACATTTCTCGGAAAATATAAATGTTTATGTGAGTATTAATTATTTTTAATTTTATGCAAAATTGGGTGAATTTTGTCACATAATTTTAGGATTATAGATTAAATTAATCGAGATAACTGTCCGGTTAAGACTTTCATTTTTATAATTAACATTTTTTAATATTAATTATAGTGGTACGTTAAGTACCGACCTAATTTGGTCAGCAATTTTTGAATTACGACATGGCATTTTAGCTTTAAAGAATAATGTGGCAGAAGTCGCCTTGCTGATGCTATAGATATCTTATTAAATTGAAATTTAAAGTAAATAGGTAAAAAATAAATTTTCATTTTTTAATATAATTTTAAATAAAACAAAGGTTCATCCGTTTATTCCAGATGATCAATTTCCGAATTTAATGGAAAAACTGGCTCCAATCTGTAAGGAATTAGCCGAAAATGGAACTCCTAAACAAGCCAAAGGAGCAATCAGGTGTATTTATGTCAACATGCCTGAACTTCATGATACACTTTTTCCAGCAATATTGGATACAGTCAAAGCCAATTTGTGCCCCGAATCACCTTCTTATCGAACTGCAATTGTTACCCTAGGTCATGTGGCTTATAACGTTCCGGAACGTTGTAAGGTTCAAATTAAAAACATAGTTTCTCGTAAAATTGTGAAGGAATTATTAGTTAAAGAAACTCGCGAAAATGATATGAATCCAGATGAATCTGAAAGTTGGTGCACGGAAGAAGACCTGCCAGAAGAAACTCGTTGCAAAGTTGAAGGTTTGAAAGCCATGGCACGGTGGCTACTTGGCCTGAAGCAAGATACAGCATCTGCTCAAAAGACCTTCCGCATGTTAAATGCATTTATCGTTCATAAGGGTGATCTCCTTCAGTATGGCAGACTGTCACGATGTGAAATGTCTTGGCTTAGACTCACTGCAGGTTGTGCAATGCTAAAGGTGTGCGAACAGAAAGGTGTGGGCGACCAGTACACTGCCGAGCAATTTTATAATTTGTCTCAACTAATGGTCGACGAAGTCAAACAAGTTCGTGAAACTTTTGCATCTAAATTGCATAAAGGATTGGGTCGAGGTTTACCTAATAAATGTTTACCACTAGATTTTATGGGTTATTACGCCCTTGCCGGTCGTGAAACCGAATCAAAACTAAAAACTACTATACGTAACTACATGATAGCCGATATTAATCGAAGAAGAGACTACGTGAAAACGTTAACCATGAACACTGGTCAAGTGGACAAAGCGATGAATCAATTACCACACATTTTACCAGATTACATGCTCGTATTTGCTATACCAGTTTTGGCTCACGACATTGCATTGTCTAAATGGGACGACGTGCAAGATCTCACAAGGTCTCGCCAATGTTTATGGTTCATATTGGAGCCTTTGGTAACAAAAACTGAATACTTCAGTTATGGTTTTTACAAGAGTCTCATTGAACGAATGAAAAATCACAAAGATGCCCTACATCCAGACGACGATTCTATAAACTACGTAAGTTGTTAATTATAAAATAGTGTATCTATAATAAACAAATCTATTTTAGAAACTCTGGGCTCTGTGCGATCTGACTTCTGGTTTGTTGCTAACAAAAACAAGTAATTACGACTTAAAAGACTTTCCTTCTGACACGAGAATACCCACAATGTATTTTTATCCTCAACAAGATTTTGTCAACACAAGGGTATTTTTACCACCTGAACTTCAATATCAACCCAACAAAAAGACGGGCATAACAATGGCGATGGTGAACGCAGAAAGAGCACCCAAAAAAGTAAAAGGAAAATTGAAACCCGAAGGTTGCGGTCCTCTCGGCACAGACGTACAGGTAATTTCTTATTCTTAATAATTCAAATTAAAGCCGTCAGCTTAAATAATTGTATTGTGTGAAGTTTATATTTATTGTGTGTTTATATTTTTTCATGCTAGCACTACATTTATGGAATTGATGCTCAAGTAAGTTTCTTTTTCTGTAATTTGGCATGTAACTTTTTTTTACGTGACTTGTTTATTTGTTTACGCTTTATTTCATTGCGATTCTTTTTTCTAGCCTTCGGAAGCATCTGAAACAAAAATTCAACTTCCCGTACTGGATGATTCGATTGACGAACCACCCACAAAGAGGCGACGAGATAGCTTAAAAATTGACATGGAAAAGTGAATAACGTGTGCTATAATTTTTAATTGGTGGTAAAAATCTTTAAAAAATAATGTGACTAAGACAAATCGTGAGACTTTTTAAATAAACACTTCTAAGTTTTTTTTGTATATATAGTTAATGTTACATTATTTTTGCAAGGGGCTTCTTTTCCTTTTTTTTTAAATAGTTTAATTACTTGCACCATTTACACATTGTTATTTTATTCCTATTTGTACTTTTTATGTGTTAATTGTGATGATTATCTTTCTTATTTTCTTTTTATAATGTCTTTGCATGCCATTGAAATGTTTTGAAATACTTTTATTATATAGACAAACGTAAATAAAATTCATTCCATAAATATGATATACATTGTCTTTCCGTTGTAATTTTTTTAATTTGACATGGCAGTTTTTTTTTTTTTATTTAGAATTTAGTATTCACTTTTTAATTTTGGTAACTGTATGTATACCAAGTATAAGATACTTTTTGTGTATTTTACAAACTGTGTTTACTTGAAAGAGAAAGGGAAAATGGTACGAAAAGTTTTATCTACAAATACAAACAAATTTTTTACATCAAGATGTGCATTATAGTGCTCTCCATTTTATTTGTATACATTTAATTTATTTTTAATTATGTCTTTATACATGGATAATATTGCAAATGGCCGATATTTTCATTTAAAGAATAATCATCAATCTATTTTATTTATTTAAGAATGCGGTATATAGGTTATTTGCAATCATTTTCAATATCTTCAAATACAAAAAATAGCTGTTAAACTGTGTATATTTGAGTACTTACAATAAATTTTTCAATAAAAGTCTAAACAATTTCATTTAATATATTATGTATAAAAATTTTAACGAATAAGTAACCTATGTACATTATTAGTTTGTAGCCCCTGTGCTACTTGAGATGGAGTGGTCGAGTAAACTTGAATAGGCAGGCTCCACACCATCGTTTCAACCGATAATTCGGCCGGTGCCTGCCAGCCATTCTGATCCGGCACTGGACTATCCAATCCTTTACTTGTACTGGTTACAAATTCAAAATGTAACCTCCAATTGAGACTCACTGCAACAAGAAAGAAATATTTTATAATGTATTACTAAAAAATATTTTCTTTATAGAGTGCACCCAGTTGAGGCTTGTTTAAAAATGAAATTAACTGATAAATAAATAGACTAGTTTTTGGGATTAATTTCAAAATTTAATTCTGATAGATCTAAAATCTAACGGGGTAACACTTCGGGACAATCCTATTTACTAGGTTTTCTGTCAAAGCAATTTTCTGTTTTGAAGTTTTTAACAATAAATCGAGCACAATTGTAGACCTAAAGCCCTGATCTCAAATTATGTACCTAAACTGAATTAAATGCTTATATATTAACACAAACAAATGCTATTGCTGGGGCTCCTTCAACTTGCATAGCCCTGGACCCCATAAAATATCTTTTTGAACAAACTTAAATTGTTTATATTTTTAAATTTTATTTAATATTATGTTCATAAATTAATTTATAATATTGTCCTGATTCTTTTAATCACTTTGAATTTGCAAAATTAATAAAAAAGATAACTCCAGATACTAGAGGAGCAAACAATTCAACATTAAGAATTTAGCATTAGAATGCTTAGGGTGTGCGAACGAAGTATACACCCAGTATAATTAATAATAATAAAAAGAACTTACTTAAGGGTGTTATAAATCCTGGAGTTATGTGTAAAGGTATTGGAAGAACCAATTGAGTATATTTCAGGCCCAAGCACACTTCGTGTTGTTTGTTGTATGTAATCACACGACAAAGTTTAGTTTTTTCACTGTTATTATTCTGATTAATAAAAGTTTCTTCTTCACATTGAAGTGAAACAGAAAATTGAACGCAGGTTACGGTAGCTACGGTAAAATCGAAGGTTCCAATAACATCTTCACCTAACTTATACGCCGGTTTAAATAGACAAAACCTTGCAACTTTGCCCCACGTATTTGAAATCATATAAAAATTCGGTTTTCTTCTGGCCGTTATGTTCTAAAACATAAACAATTAGTCTACCATATTTGAACTCGATTAACTGTAAGTTACCTGTAATGTTTGTAAAGCAATCTCAAACGGCGTATCACTTTGTTTTACTTCCAAAAAGGGATTAGCAGGAGCTAAATCTTCACTTGTGTCATTGCAATACCCACTTATATCGTTCAAAACCGATGTACTAATAGGAAGAATTCTCAAAGGAACCTTAAGTAACTTAATAGGAGAGTTAACCCTTTGAGTACCAATTATTAATTTGTAAGAGTATTTAGCCAGTTGTCCTCGATACGAAGGTGGAGCATCATTTGGAACTTTTTCTTTAAACACATCTAAAAAGATACAACACATAAGTTACGGGAACCTTTTACCAGAAATGTACTTACACGATTTAAACTGTCCTGGAGATAACCTTAAATCGCAAAACAAAATTTTAGGTTTGGTAGCCAATTCGATGTGACCCGAATCGGTAACACATGACGACAGAGCGGTGTCGTTTAACAAGTGTTCGGTTTTCGGTGGCTCTTCTTGTTTGTTTAATTTGATATCCGTGGTACACTGACAAGTAATTTGTGCAGAGGCCCACGCCAAACTTTCGAAAACATCGCTATGGCTTTGCGAAACTTTATGTGTTGGTGAAGGTGGATGACTGAAGGTTATGATACATTCAACAACTTCTCCGGTAAGATAAATCGAACCTTTTAGTAATTTAACAGCAACTTCGATCATCGTTCTTAAATAATTGTTCTCGAAAAAAATGAAAAACCTGATTGGTTTACGTGTTTATTTTTTGCAACTGTCAAAGTGACGTTTAAACGTTTGATGCATAATAAGTGTACCAAAAGAAAAGCATGGTCTGCAACTCTCGCAATTTTTGCAAGAAGTTGTTATTTCGTTAAAGTCATATTAATTTTAAATTTTTTTGTAAGAAGCAAAATAATAAACAACATTTGAAAGAAGGCCGAGAGAACAACAAATCACTGTCGTTGTTCCGATCAATAATTTTGTACTCGCTCACCTAGTTGTATTTGAAATGTGGATATTTATGAACAAACGGCAACATCGCGAATGCGTCACTTTGTAATGGAGATCTCCAGCTGTCTTGGCGCATTGTCGAAATAGTATTTATAAAGATTCTGTAAAAATTTGTTTTATTCGGGGTAATTTTAATATGCAAGTGGTTTGTTATTAAGTGTCTTGTTTATTATCAGATTAATGACATTACGTTTGTGTTTTGATTTACTGTCCGCAATTGTTTGGTAAGATTTTATTTTTTAATCGCAACAATGAAGATTTTGTAAAAGTGGAACACTAACTTGTCGGTTTACTGCTCTGTTGTATAAAAAAGTTGATTGGGAACAATAATTACATACTTTGCAATAATTTGTAAGTTAAAATTTATTTCAAATATTTGCGTATAATATGTAACTTGGGTACATAGTTCATTTAATTTTGATAACCGATATTAACGTTATTATTATTAAGTATGTAAATTATATTAATTGCGATAAATTTGTTTTTCTGATTTTTTACGAAAATATTGTGAGTTTTTATTAAACAACCCCAATATTTTGAATCGTAAAGAGAAACAGTTGAATCGGCAATAAAACATCTAAATAAAGGAACTTCATTATTTATATTTTAAACATTCAAATATTTACTGCAAACTACATCAATCGTGTAGATAAATTTTATAAATAAATAAAATAGTTAAATATTGAACATTTAAAGTAAATTTAAGTGCAAGAGTACTTGTTCAAGTACTACTGTACTTGGATACTAATGTACTTGGAGTAGGTTGTGGTAGATAATTCCATTTGTAAAAAACATGACATGTGCACTATAATTATTGATTATTTAGATTCTAAAATATGAAGGAAAAGAAAATAAACCACTTAAAATTGTTTTTGCTACATCATGGGCTTGATAATTTCCAAATAATTTGAAAATAATGACTCAAAAGAGCTAAAAAAGCGTTGTTCCAATGTTTTTTGTTTGTGATATCTAATTCAAAGTAACACAAAGATTTTGAAAAAGTTATTGCCTCATTGCTGAATTCGTGAAGCCATTTGTTAATTGATAATATCAAAAAATAATCTTACTGATAAAAAAATTAAATGATGACAATACATTGTTAAAAATAATTAGTAATGGACTGATGGTAATGGTTTTATATATTGTGTGTTTTAATGAAATTATTTTCATTGATCAAATTTATACTCGTTAGGCCGCTAGAGTGATGTTAAATAAATAAGGGGTTGGAATAGTATATTAGTTATCAAGGGAATAAAGGAGGTCATTTATCGCGAGTGTAGAAAATGCCACAAGACCAAGTGACATTTTATTCACACGATAAGTGATTAATGACCAGTTTACTTCCGAGTTACATCAATGTAGTAAAAGTCGTATAACCCAGCGTACTTGATATGACACCAGACATATTGAGAATTGTACTCTTCAAAGAGTATGTTTTATAATCAAAATAATAATACCTAGGAGGCAATGACCTAATAAGTGAATACAGTAGAAATTGATAAATGTGCAACTCGATTGGTGTCAATGGAGACTCCAATCGCGTTGCACATCAGTCAATTTCCACACCAATCGAATTCCACTGTACTCACTTATTAGAAGGTCATTGCCTCCTAGTTTTATTAATATTATAACAATTTCTTTCGATGCGATCGAAATATGAAATCAAATTGAAAATGTGTAAGCAATCGGAATATTCGTCAGAACATGGCTAGAAAACCAAGTCTAGAAGGCAAGTTTCTAGACTAGAAACCGCTTTATGCAAATTTTCACTATGTTAATAATTATCAAAATCAAATTTAAAATTGAATTACCGAATGATGTACTTCTTGCCTAATGCCCGTACTTATAGTCGATGCTTCGCTCGATCTCGGACTTGAGTCTGACTCAAGCACGAAATCAACCAATCAAAATGAACAATTTTGTACTTAAGTCGTGCTCAAGTTTTGCTTCAGCCAAGCATCGACTATAAGTACGGGCATTAGTCTTATCATATTTTTTTGACTTTCAAGCATATTATCTAAATGACAGCATACAAATTTTGACCCCTACATAGAAAAGTCTTGGAGTCGCTTTTTTTAGTTTTTTTTAAATTTATTTTCTTGCTTGTTTATTGCTGTCATTTAGACATTAAAGGAGCTATCAAATTAATTTAATATCATTATAATTTAAAAGTGTCCGAGGATTTATTCTTACATTGTAGCCAAAAAACGAAATGACTTGTTGAGCAAATGGAAGTTCTGGTTTTTAATATCTTAGTAATCTCACGCGTCAGGAAATCCTGTGGTATAATAATTAGCATCTATTTACCTTTAGTTAGCTTTATCAAAAATACACAGCCAGAAAAATTAATTAATAATGGTGAAACTAATTCAAACTTTTTGATACTGAAAACTGAAAAAGTTTGCCAACTTGGCCGAACCTGAAAGATTATTATTTGCCAATCCGTCACGGTTACGAAAATATGTTGAGGATGTTTTGAATAGAAAAATTAATTGTTTATAAATTAAATCCTGTACAACATTATTTACGTGCTGTTTATCTTCGACGACATAAATTATGATTATAATATTACAAATGACATGGGAAAATGAATTTTTTCTGACGTATAAACTGTTTTGGGAAACGAAACTTTTCAATTATCTACGTCATTAATATTTTTAAATTATAAGTTAGTAGTGTTTTTAAGTTAGATAGCTCTAGTTGTGTCTAAATGTGTGCCATATTTAGTGTTTTTAAATAAATAATAATATATAGATAAACTATTTTTTACAATAAATTATTATTAGGATAAACTCTCCATCTCGCATTCTAGTGATTTCTGGTTATAGCTAATCTGAAGGGACCGACCGATTTTGTTCATTACAACCGGTAAATATGTATTTACTTTTAACGTGGAATACGAACCACGGCACAAATAATTATGGCTAAAATCGCATAAAAAATATTATTTTCATATACAATTTATTGTGGACTTGTTTTCTATATCAGCATTAACAACTTTTATAATATGAATGTCTGGGTTTTTTTTATAACAGAATTACACGATTTAATTTTATTGTTTATTACGTCTATAACCTTCGAACAATGCCTTCACATAAAGAAAAAATAGTCAGTTTTTAAATAAGCGATTTCGCAGCTTGTTTACCTGTTGTTTCAGAGTTCACCAACTTAGTTGCTTGTTTCTGTAATTAAATTTTATTTAGTTGTTTACTTTTAATTTAATTTTGAAAATACGAATTAGAAAATTTTCTTTTTTCTCTTCTAATAAGGACGAGCAAGTATCAGGTTCGACACAAAAAAATTTATTTTCTTTATTTGGCATGGCAACAGAGTTTAAAAAATAAAAATTTCCACGCGAGAATTAGAGCAAAATTCATCGAACAATGAAATGAATGTAGTATGTACATTGCACCTATAGGTCTAATTTAATCAAGGTTTTTCCTATATTGTGAAAATTCCTTAAAATTGAAATTCATTTTATTGTTGTTTAGTATTTATAACGAATATTTTTAAGGTTTTTTTTAAATGCCTTATATTTTTATAAGGAAATATGAATACATTGCCTGCTAAGTTGCAGTTTATAATGAATAATCGCGATTTGGCTGAACGTAACATTTCATAAGAAAACTGAGTTAGTAGTAATATTACTATTTTTATTCATTAATAATTTATAAATAAACAACAATTACCTACACGTCAATTATACTCTTTATTCGAGTAATGTATTTTTAATTCTATCATTATTTTTCATGCGCCGGTCCTTTAATAATTTCATTGGACGATATTGACCTATTCTTTCATTCACTTCAAGGATTGTGATTTTTGGTGATTGATTTGTTTAATTATTTATTTTAAATTTGCGTCACAATTTTTTGAAATTTGCTTTTAGCATTTTCAAAAAATGCTAAAAGTTGATCCTAGGTCCCAGACGTACAAAACTCTTAATTTAACCGTGGGGTAGGAAGAATTCAATCTCATCGGCGCCAGTCGTGAATAAATTAACGAGATTGAAATTTTCATAAAACTTTTAACATTTTATAGTTTGAAAGCGTTCGAAAATCAAACTTTTAACCTCGAATGTATACTATAAATTTGTCCTCAAACAGCAAACAATAATATTTATATTATTCCATTTAATCTTTAAATTATTTTATAACATTAACCATATTAACATCAAACAAAAAATTTGAGCATAAATTTACAACAGATGTACTCTTTTAAAGGTCTCGGACAACATTGGGATGATTCGACATCTGTTCTTTATGTCGGAAGCAAGTTGTACTGGCGATTGCTCAGGAAGAGGCGAGTGCCATAATGGCACCTGCGTGTGCGAAATTCGATTTTCTGGAGATCACTGTGATGGACCCAATCTACCTTACCACGCTGGCATCGGAGGCGTCTTTCTTCTAATTGCGCTAATATGTGCAATTCAATTGTTGATGTGCATCGCTTCGGAATACCAACGTCTTAAAGCGCCCACTTTTTTACGAGCTTGTCGAATTACGACACAAAAACTTCTCTACTTTGTTACATTTCTTGCAAGTTTAATACGGGGTGCTTATTTTACGTCACCGGTAAGTTTAATTATTTGTAGTTCTGAAAAATTAATAATCACGTTCTTTGTATTTAGAATAATTTTAAATATGGATGGTCATCAAGTTTAGTGTCAGCTTACTATCCACTTTTGATGTCCGGCTCTTCTTTGATAGTATGTTTTTGGGCAGAGGTAAATATTACAGTTTTCATTCATAAAATTCTAATAATTCCCAAAATTATATCGACTAAAATCAAATTTGGCAACTAACTTATTGAGGGATAATAATTCATAATTTTTATGTTTAATTATTTACGTACCTACCTAATAAAATATTTATAAAACATTAATGTCGTTAATATCAACAGTGATAATTAAATATTGTGTTTAAACAAGGTGTTAACAATGATCTAGATTAATTACCCGACTACGGAGTAATTTATTTCTGATTTCAAACAATGAGTTTTTAAAATGATTTTAATGTTCAATTCGTTTGTTGATTAATATTTTACCAAATTAATTTAATGCAATTTGTCAATGCCAAGTCTTCCAGGATATTCAAGTTTCAAGGACGCTTCCTTATATATAACGGAATCTGAAAACGGGTTTTTGCTTTAAGGGGTTATACGCAGTCAGGGTTTTCAAAAAATCAAATTTTATTTTATTTCATTTTCGTAATGTACATATATTTAAGTATACGCACAGAAAATTTCATGTTAATCTGAAAACTATTCTCGAAGGTACAAGCACTTTTACAATTGTAAATGCATTACGTGTAAGGTGTTTCTAAATCTTTGAAACCGTTTTACTCAAAACTACATTTTAAAGTCGGTGAGTAAGATTTCTCGGAAACAGCTTAACTGATCAGTCTCAAATTGTACACAAGCTCAATAAATATATTTTTTTAAGGGTGATCGAAGGATATTTCTCGTAGATAAATAATTTCCATTTTATTAACAATTTAAGGTCAAAATTATTATCAAAAATTAAATTTTTGTTTTGAAACGCTGCCATTCTGTTAAATATTAATGTATCGCTTATTCCTTCGATTAACCTCTAGATAAAACCTTATATTAACGAAAACGTTTTTGATTTCTCATTTTGGATGATCCAATCCAGAGATATCTTGCTCACCGCAAGACGTCTTTTTTTAAGAGAGCTCTCGGAGATCGGCTATAGTGGCTTTAATAATAATTATTTTTACAAATAAAAAATATCACAATAAAGTTAAAAATTACCACAATATGTGTATACATTTTTACGTAAATACATTGATATGTCTTTCCAGGAAAAATTGCTTTTTTCGGCCTCCTGACTGCGTATAATCCCTTAATATAAATGACAGGTTGAAAAAATTACCTTATATTTTTTAAACAAAAAGATCAGACGATATCGTTTACTATAATATAACATCAAAAATAATCGTTGAATCGAAAACTCTGCAAGTAAATAATTTACGAGCAATAAAAAATGAGTAAAGAGTGAAAATTCACACCAGGGTCAATACCATTCAATGTGCACTCAATGTAGGAATTATAGAAAGCATTGTTATCTTAGCAAGATAAAATGTGGTCTCAGATGAAATTTTTAACGAAAATGTTAAAACATACTAACACTAAGAGTCTACATTGGTACGAAGACGCTTTTGATCAAAACTTTTGTGAGATTAAATTTCATTGATTTTATTCTCAGCTTTATCTGCGAATTAATTTGATAAGTGTTTTAATTTTAATAAACCCTTTCGTTTGCTCACCAGCAAACAAAAAAAGTTTCAGTCAGAAGTGTTTTCTTACCAATATTTTGTATTTTTATCTATTGAGGTACAACTAATGCTGCCACAATTATCAATTCGGTGTAAGTAGCCTAAATAAACATTATTGTTGTTTGCAACCTACAAACTTAGTATTTAATAATAACGATGACTACCAATAGATAAATTTTAATTTCTTTGTTTGCACACAGGTTTTTCATCTTCCCGGCGTTCAGTGGGAGAAACCTCATTTTTTATCAAAATCCTTCCTTGGCTTTATGACGTTTAACATCATTAGTTACAGTTTGTTGTTAGCGGAGGTCTTAACCACTCAATTTGCTCAAACATCTGTTCGTGATCAATCATATTACAATCACATCTTTAATGGTTGTTATGCCGTGTTACTTTTTATCGTGGTTGTGTTCTTTCTCATATATGGCGTGGAAGTTTTCTTTAAGGTGAGTTTATTATACAAAATAATATTTCATAACGTTACAAGATTGTTTTAGTTACGAGGTGGATTCATCAAGCCGCAAGTTCAATTAGCCAATGCGGAAGGAGAACCGTTAAATTATAAAGAATCGGAACCGAAAATAAACAACTCACAGTTACATCAATCGAGAGTGGGATTGCTCAGTCATGCATTTATGTTAATCATAATAGTTGGATTTTTGTTTTCGGAGACATTATCCGAATTTTGGAAAACAAAAGTACCAATTAAATCGCGCAATTGGCACGACGTAATATTTCGTGTGGTCGAAATAGGTGTGGCTTTGTGGTTCCCAGCAGTTTTATGGAATTGTATTTCGCCCGGTGAACTATGGATCTTGAATCCTAGAAAATTGCTGTCCAAGTTTGATCAGACGGCATGGGAAAATGCGTCTAGCAATGAACAAACTTCGATCGAAACTGAAACGTTTGTTGACAAACGTGAATGCTGGATTTGTTACGACTTTGAAAAAACAGATCCACTTATTCAACCTTGTGCTTGTATTGGAGATGTATCCAGTGTACATCACGATTGTTTGAGACGTTGGTTGATGGAGAGTTCGTCTACAAGTGCAGAAATTTTGAAATGTAAAGTGTGTGATCAACCTTATAATGTTCATGCAACTGAAAAATTGGATTGGGAAAGGGGATTTACTGCGTATCATTGGGGAAGTACTGCATTTATTGTTACTTGTTTGTGCACCGCCGTTGCCGTTGCTTGGACCGTAATACAATTGTTTGAAGATCCCTATATTCGAATGCTCAGTGCAAGTTTAGCTGTTCTCGTTATATACATTTGCATAAAGTAAGCGTTGTTTTATTTTGATATACTGGGGTAAACTGAAAATTTTGTTCTAGATTCTTAGGCCAAAACACTCTTAGTGCATATCAGAGAGCAAAAGTTGGATCGTTAAATATAGAAAATCACGTTACCACCATAAGTGGGGCGGTGACCGTCGACGTTAAGGAAAATCAACCTCAGGACCTATAAATTTGCTCCACATAAATTTAGATGCCAAACAGTATAATAAATTTTAAGGTATAAGTGTTTTAGAGTATTTCAAATAGGTTTTTACAAATTTATGAAGCAATAATTTCGTTAAAGTTTGAAATGTTTTTTTTTTTTTAAGATTTAGTGATTTACTATAATACAACTAATACAGATTTTTATTAAAATTGCAAGGTGGTTGTAATACTTTGAATTGCGTTTTTTGGGAGTGTGCACTTAGGTATAGCATTAATTTGTCACCATCTTTTGATTTAAAATTTCTTGTCGAAAAGAAATGGGTAGGAATGTGGAAATAAGATGCTGGCTTAATATTCAAAATTTGACAAAATTGCTTTGATAGCAAAATTAACAAGTAAAAACTTATGGTGCTAAAGATGAATTGTTATTTTTTTATTACTGCAAAGAAAATTTGTGTCTGTAACAATATAATTTAATTGGTGTTTTTAAACAATCGAGTATTTTTTAATGCAATAATTTTTTTAAGTTATTAGATGTTTTAGTTTGTTAAACATTATGATGTACAGATTTAGATGTCGTTAAAGTGGTCAAAATGAGTTTCCACAAATAGTCACTTTTTATTTTTTTTATTATATTTCAAGTCGAAGTGTGCAAACAACAGTACAGACGTGATTGGAGGGTATATTTTTAGTTGTAACTAATTTACCAAATAAGTTGTAAACAAAAGTATTATGACTAATAGGGTGTTATAATTATTATTGTTTTTAAGTATTTACTTACTTTATGTGATATTTCTTGTGAAGATCCAACATTTTAAATCTTTATTTTTTAAAGATCTTGGTACATTGTTTAAATGATGTTAAATAAAAACTGTTAACTGTTTAGCACTTAACTTTCTCCTTACTGAATGTGCCGTGATATTTACATTTCTTAAACTTTCGTGTAACGAGCTATGTGATACAATATTAATTTATAGTAACTTGCTTTAAGAAATGTAAATTTGCAACACTGCATGTTTAATAACAATAATCGTATCTGACTTATAATACTTTTAGATAGATTTTATTTATAAAAACACAAATGTACAAAATTAGATTTAGAAATAACCAAATGAGTGTATCTTTAATCGTAGGGAGTAAAATATATTAATTAAGAAGTAATTCTTCATTATTACTGTTGTAGTATTTGAAGTTGCTTTGGGAGCTGACTGGCACCGACAGCAATCGTGGAAATCTTTTAGACCAGTGTTTCTCAAACTTTTTTGAATGTGGAACGCTTTTCCACGTGGAACCTGACAATCCTGAGATGCGAGTTAAAGCATTGTTATGATAACCATCTTTTTTTTTATTTGACGTCATTTTTTGCGGAACCCTTGGCGAGTTTTCATAGAACCCCAGGGTCTTCAGAACATACTTTGAGAAACACTGTTTTAGACAGTCTTTGGGAGATGATTGCAAATTTTGATCTTAAATTTAATAAATTTCTATTCAAAGCTTTAGAATTTGAACTAATTTGTAGAATAAACAGAAAAAATTGATGTTATTTTTTTATATTATATTTGTAATAACAGAATCCTTCAAGTCGAGAGCACAAATTGCCTAAAATTGGAACCTTGTTTGCGTTTTTAAAAAATTTGTATTTAAACCAAAAGCTTTATGTAGGAATGGAGTAAATATATAGGTAAGTTCATGGGAGCACAATATATTGTTCCGATACCGTTGCTTGTATAGTGTTGACGTCACACATCTTTTTGAACATATTTTATAATTATTATAATAAATTTTCAACTATTAGCTAATGTAATAATTAATCCTTCGATAAGTAGTTCAACAAAAAAAAATTTTTCTATAATCTAGGTACGTCTCTGGCTTTTGCATCCTGAAAGATTGACGTTCTCCACTAAAACCTATCGGCAAACGTCATGATGAATAATAAAGGAGTTGTAAGTAGAAAATAAAAATGAAGGTAAGCCCCCCCTTTCAAATCAACTGCTGCGAATTAATGAAATGGACCTATGTCTAAAAAGACATGCAACATTTTTAGTTTTCATTACGATATCGTCAGAAAACCCATCTTTGTGATGAATTTCTTCGATTTTTAAAGATCGGTGGAAGTAATTCGGCCCCCCCCTCCCCCCAGGTAAGGCTTCGTTTATTTTGTGTTTTTTTTTAGTTGTAAGGTTAGTAATGGTATTTAATAATAAGAAAAAATCTTACCTAGAACTACTGAGGTCTGGATTCTGGCTTACTCCAATAAATAATAATGGATCCCTCGAATATTATTTCTATCCATTAAGCCACTACCTGCTTTACCCACATAAACTGACAAATCTAAATTCCAGTACATTTTCGAATATCGATTTTTGGTAGCAGTTGTAACAAAAATTGCCTAAACTCTTAACACCTATTTATTGACTTTGATCAGACAGAAACAAATGAGTCTCGGAAAGAGACAGCGCAAATGTCTATCACATATGTTGGTACAAATTGGCATAAATCATATGTTTATCACAATGTAAATATTTGTTGAGGTGAATTAAACTCTAGGCAATTTATCAGTAACACTTGAAACTGATTTTAATTAAACTCACCCGGTACGTGGTACATACCTGCACACTTAAAGTTTTTAATAATCATATTTTAGTCATGGGGCTCAACAGCAGTAAAAGGTTGGCAGCCAAGTGTTCATTTTTATCGAAAGATGAACAGGTCATTGTTAGCAATTCCTTTCGATTAGCAAGTAAAAATTCGGAAAAGATTAAGGAAGAAGAATTAACGGTAAGTCGGTGTTAATAAGGAAGTTAACACTCATGTTGTTGTGAATAATTTGTTTTTAAACGACGTCTTTTGTTTAAAGAAATTATGGGGCTCACAAATGGATGCTCGTTTGTTACAATATATCAATAATTATTTATACGGAAAGGGGGAAATGCGTTCTTTAACTGTCGAGCTGGAAAGATTTGCAGAGTTGTTCGTGTATTGTACACGAGGTACAGTCGACGAGAAGTTAAAAATTTTATTGCAATCTTTGGGGCGAGACGAATCCGATACCGACGACGTACCTTATACTCTAGTGAAAGAAGTAAGTGCAGTTTTACTATGTTTATTTGTAAATAAACAATGTGATTTTAGTATGTCGAAAGTATCGTGTCTTCGTACATGAAGATTCAAAAATTGGCCAACACCAAGCAATTTAAGAGTTGGCACTCGAGAGGCTGTTTTATTTCGCCCCAAAATGTGCAAAGATTAGCCGAAAGCCTGGCAAGTCATTTAGCATCGGGGGATTGTATAACAAGGAAAGATCTCGAAGGTTGGCTACAAAGTTCCACCGTATTTGGACAATTGTTACTGTTTGTGTTTACTCACTTATACAACATTTCGCATCGAGAGAAACCCATTCAAAACGAACGTAATCTAGCTCAAAATAATGAAGACGCTTCTTCGATAACTGCTAAAAAGGAGCGGAGCCTCGTGCCATTCTGTAAAGGTTTAGACTTGATTCCATCATATCCTAGTTTACTTGATCTTAATCAGTTAGTTTTTATCAATGCTCACTTACCTCAACAGTATCAATTAGAATGGAGGTTTCTCTTTTCTTCTGAAATTCATGGGGAATCTTTTTCGACTTTGATAGGTACGTTTGACAAATTGATATTAAAATTTGTTTTAACCGTTTTTATTGTATGCAGGTCGGATTGTAAATCAGGGACCATCGGTGCTGGTGGTGGAAGACAGAAATGGTCACATGTTTGGTGGATTTGCGCCTGCCAGTTGGTTGTTGGGACCAAAATTTTATGGCGATGACAGCAGTTTTTTGTTTACTCTAGCACCAAAAATGAGAGTATATCCTTCGACTGGTTATAATCAACACTTTCAGTACCTCAACCTTCATCAGCAAACAATGCCCAATGGATTGGTAAGCTAAAGCATTTATTTCGATACATAAAATCGAAAGTTATTGTGTTATAAACCTCAACCTATTTAATAAAATCACCGTTTTGCATCATTAAATAATAAATTAAGTACCGTGATAAATTATCACTTGAATGCTAATATTTTAAGTAACGAGTTATGTTTGATTTATTATGAATACATTTCTTTTTTTATTTACGATAAATCGCATTTTATCTACAGGGTGGTCTGTGTGTAAAACTACCTTTTTTATTTATGACGATTTGTTATCATCAAATTAATATCTCATTTACTATTACTAGTAGTCGAAAAATACGTTTAATTTTTGATTTGATTAATATTAGAAAAAAGGAGAACATTTTTACAAATTTACCTTTCTAATAAGTAAGCCATAACTTGAAGCAGAAGAAAATTGCTTCTAAACTATTTCTTCTGTGTTCTGTATACCACTTGTTCCACTATTTTCTTAGTTTATCGAGCTGAAGCATTTTTCAACAAGTCGGGTGCAAACAAGTCTTTGCTGGACAAAAATTTTGTTCGTCTTGTCTGGATCCACCAATTAGATAAAAATTTCTAATGCTTATTAAACTACTTTTTTGAATTTTAAGTTTAGCAACTTGTTTATCGTGATTGGGCATTTCTAAATTGGTTTTTATCAAGTCAGACTTTTCACTATTGAGTTATTTCCGTAACCCTGTGTGCGGGGTTTCTTGTCAAGTTTTTTGTAATCAAATTTCATGCTGTTGGGTTGTTTGCGTAGCTCTGGACTTTTATTATTTATTTTATATTTGTTTCGCTTTGTGTGTATAAGAGAAAATTATTTATTAAAATCAAATTTTTTCATAGGCAATGGGTGGGCAACATGGCTATTGTGGAATTTGGTTAGATCAAGATTATGGAAAAGGTCACACCAGCGAGTCTTGTACGACATACAGTGGATATGCACAAATGTCTTATTCAAAAGATTTTCAATATAGACACTTAGAAGTATGGGGTTTGGGCGCGCCTCCTCCTACGCCTCAAGAAAGAGGCGAAAGAGTAGGTATGAGTGTATTGGAAGGTAATCAAGAAACAAAAGTAATGTTAAAATTATCCGGTCGAACATTGCACAGTGAAGGTTTTAAAGAAACCGAACCCACAAATTAAGCAGAATTTTTGAAAATGTATAATGCAGTGAGTAAATTTTTATTTTGATTTTGTGCCAAAATTTTATTTTAGTTAACGTGTATTGGACAAGAATGCAAGTAAAATTTTTGTATGTGTACAAATTATTTTAAAAATTCCTACTTTTATACATTTTTCATGTTTAAAATTCATATCTGAGCTGAAATGTAGATTTCATTTTAATAATGCTCAATTTCTAAAAAAGAAATTTTAAATTAATATTTTTGTTGATTATGTTATTCAAGTTAATTTTGTTGCGTAGTTAAAATATTATTTTCAAATTTAGAAACAATGTTGTTCTAGTATAAATATTTATTGAAGATTCATCACGTGAGTACCTATATGAATCGGTGTTATAAATATTATTAGTGCCTATATGAATTGTGCTGTAATAATTTACTATGTAAGTGAAATTGCTTTAACTGATAATTGGATGTTGAATTATTGTTGATCATAATATAAATCATATAATCGAAAATCTGTGAATGTTACATATTTATAATAAAACGTTAAAGCAAAGTCACTTATTGACCTATGTGATCTACGTCTACTTATTTAATATTATTTAAATTTTTAGCATTATTGTAAATAAATGTAAGAATAAAACTCCAAAATATAGGTAAATGTATATAGGTTAGACGAAACTATTTTTCCTGATTGTTAATAAATTATGATGTGACAAATCATACGATAATGTTTGCATAGTCATTCCAAAAATTATTATTGTTAAGTTTTAGTTTTTAATGTAGGTATTTTAATTTTTAATAGTCTATAATTTTTATTAATTGACTGATAAAATTACTAGCTTTTTTTATCAAAAACAGATTAGGAACACGAAACGGTTCTGTGATCTAATAACTTTTTAAACAGAAAAATTGTCAATACAATCGTATAAACCAGAAATATCTATTCTGCAATTAATTATATTTACCCTACATTATTTAAAGCACCGTAGAGGATTTTTGAAAAATTTTAAGATAAACCACGGACCAGACCAGTTGCAAAATTATATAAAAAGTTTTAAGTATTCAAGTTGAAAAATGACTGATCGAGGTAGCCATGGAAATCACTTCACTGCCTTAAGCTGGGGATTCTTAGGGCATTACAACATTTTACCCCCTGTGACCTACAGTTTAACGTGGATTCTAAACCATTGGAACAAACGATTTGTAACGGCAATAAAAGTGCCAGAAATGATTTAGTAATATCCCAGAATTTCTAATGCCAAAATTCAAAATGACATTCTTAACTTATAAAGCTAAACAAAAATGTCTAGTTTTAATATCCAGCAGGAGATTTATATTATATGAAGATGGTCACTCTAAATATGCTGTAACGGTAACTTGTAAGGAAGTGTCTTGAACACAGAGATATTGATACAAAATTTAAATGAATATTTTATGGACTCTGGATTAACCCTGTGAACCCCCAGTTTAAGAACCGCTGATATTTTAGTGTAAAAAAATCCAGTTTGTTTACTGGAGCCGTCGCCCGATATATGGCAACCTTAATTATTAACGACACTTATTTAAATGTTATTTATTTATAAATAACTTACATTAAATAAATAAATAACACGATTAGAATCAAAATGATTTGAACAAGTTAAGTTCTAGTAAACCTAAAAAGTAGATTTTAAATGTTTAGTGCTCTGTTGGGATCACCAATCTGCTGAAAAATACGTTCTTTTTGGATAGATTTCAATTTAATTTTATAAAAAAACCGTTATAATTCAACCATATTGTTTTATATGAAACCCATTAGTTTCCAAACGGTCAGACAAAATTTACGTATACATTTAATATTGTCACGTTTCTTTTAATATTTTGTGATACAATATGTAAATACTCCATATTTTAGTGGATATTGCTTTAATGTACTAAATCTTGAATGTGCCATATCATAAATTCAATGTTTTCTAATTTCTCTTAAGTCTGTTTTTATTATTGTTTTTGCGTAGTTATAAATGGATTCTTAACTAATAAATAAGAATTAAGTAAAGTCATATGCCATATTTACATCAAGATTTTAGGTATTTTGCGCATATTTTGTAATTTAAAAATGTAAAAAAGTTAGGTATAAATATATTTTTAAAGATTTCACTATCGATGTCAAAAAAGTACCTTTCGTGATAACTCGTGTACATATTTTGCTGTTTTCTTAACTTAATTTTGTACTAACGAGTTTAGAAAATAACGGAAAATGTAACCAGATCATCACAATATGTTCACCATGTTTTATAACCATTTTGTTAAATTTCTGTTTTTTAAATCTTCTGCACGTGATTATAAAGTACACGAAAAATTAAATTCAATAATTTCATAAAACGAATAGAAAAATTAATTCAGCTATAAAATTTTTGCATTTGATGATCAATTTAAGGTTTTAAACAGTCAAATTAGAATGGAAAAGCAAAGTGATATGGATTGTGGAAAGAAATTGAATCTTTATGACGTGTGGAGTAAGAGAAGAAAATGATCCATGGTGCTAAAAAGATAGAATCACGGAACGAAACTATCTATTTCCTGTAAAAAAAAATGTAAATCATTTATTACGCTGTATGATAAAACTATATTAAACGTTATTTTTGAGACACCCTGTACAAGGTTTTGGCAAAATATAAAACGGATGTACAAACAACGAAGTACGCAGGGTGCACTGTAACATTTTACAAGTACAAAATTTGAAACTGAAATTAATTTTAAAGTCTTATGAAAGCGTAGAAATAACAGCAAGGAATCTTGTATGTGTTTCAATTAATTTAAAAAATAAGCCAAAAATGATTTTACCGTCATGAAATTTTTTAGTTTATAACTTTAAGCATTCAATTTAATTAGAAAAAATGTTAGACGTATTTTATCTAGCAATAAATGCTCACTCCAAGATTGGTTGTATATAATTTTTTGATTGTTAAATAATTTTAATGTGTACTTAGGTATTTAGTAATTAAATACATACTTGCACAATTAAATAAATGTAGAACTAATTTAACAATTTTGTTAAATTTATTTGTTTTTAAATTTTAATTAGCTAAGTGTTCGATTAATTCATTAAAATATTTTATGTCGCATAATAATAGGGATAAAAATATTAATTGTGTATAAAAGAATTGATGTGGTAAATTTGAAACGAGAATTTATAATTTTCTGTTGGGTGTCTATAAAATAATTATGTGCATCAAATTACGTATGTATTTCAAAATTTTGATGTTGATAAATTTTATACACATTTGTGATTTTTAAATCAAATACGAATTTTGTGTAACTGCATTTTTTGTTGTAAGAATTGATGCTTGTAATCAATATTGTAAGATTTACAGCACAATTTTTATATAAAATATTAATTGCTGAACAATTTCTTAATTTTTATTTATTGTCTTCTCTTATTAAAAGTTCAGGATCCCCTCAGCAAACGTTGGCTATCAGCTTCGCAGAACTCAATTAAAATTTTTATAGTTTGAATAGACAATGTCATTTTATATCACAAATATAGATTGGAAGAAGACCACAGAGGAAAATAAAATGTAGAAATGATCCACAAATAAAGAAATAACTCCTATTAGAAGATACCCTATGACATAATGTATGTCCATCGACTGTAAGAATCTAGTGTAACTCATGCAGCAAATTCATGAAATATAACATTGATTTTAAAAGGGACAAATTTGTTACCATTATATTTTCTAAACCATCGCAGCCAATCAAAAATCAGACATCTATTCTGCCCTGCTTAGCGAGAGTGCCGTATGTGCAAAAATGGCCAAAATGAGTTATTGATATATTTGTACACTACGAGCAGTCTGCTACCTCTTTACCAAACAAAAACGACGTATTTCCCCACAACTAGTGGAATTATTCGTATATGGTGTTTGCCGTATATACAAAATTTGGTATAAATACTAAATAAAAACGCAGTATCTACAGTATACTATGCAAAAGTGCAGCATATGTTTTGTATATACTGCATTCTTCGTTAGCACTTGTCAGTATGTGCGTGCACATACGACATTTTATTCTCGTAATTGCAATACAATTGCTGCAGTATACCAATATAATGGATTTTCTAGCAGAAAACATTGTTATGTATGAAATTTGACCATTGTAGAAAATTCAAAATATTAAAGTTACTTAAGAAATACGTGTTTCACTACGCCATTGGCCCTACGGTTTCTTGGCCAAAGTTAAATCTAAGAAGTCGAATATCTCAATATGGCTGTTTTGTACATACGGCACTTTCGTTAAGCAGGGCAGTATTGTAGTCACTGTCATTATAAATTTCTTTTTTTTTTTCTTAATTTTTGGTAAATCCTTCGAAAACCGCCCACTAACGAAAGGTAAGTTTTCGTTTGGTCCAAAATAAAAGTGACTAAAAATGTTGTGTCGCCCTATACGTAATCGAACAAATGTCATTTTAGTTTGTATTTGAAGGACACCTAACCTTTAGAACATTATTATCATCTTAATTTTATCAACCTTGATGTAGTAATTTTAAAACTCACCTATAAAACATTGTTTATTAATTCAATTAGGCAAGAATGTCATACCCAAGTGATATATATGATGACTTAAACTTGTAAGTATATATCTTTCATTTCCGTAGATTACTGCGTATCAGTCGTTGATTATTATTTGTTTAGGTACATTACACCCGAAAAATTTTACGTCCAACCAAAGTCAGATGGAAAATTAGTAATTATCGATCGTATAACCGAAAAAATAACTCTAGACAATGACACAAGCCAAATACCAGCAACGAGTAGTTGTCGTAGCATATGTGGATTGCTGGGGAGTATTCGTTTGCTTGCCGGCCGTTACTTGATTATTGCCACCGGACGTGAGTATGTGGGATCCATAGCCGGGCATGCTATTTGGCGTTTAACCAGTACCGAAGTTTTACCTTACCCTCGAAGCACTTTACATTTAAGTACACAACAAGTGGAAGATAATGCCATTTATTGTAACATGATCGAACAAGTACTGGCCACACCATTTTTATACTTTAGTTACACCTACGATCTTACTCACACCACACAACGTCTGTACAACACAGATCCAGACTTCTTGACCCGTTCCATTTTAGAACGAGCCGATCAACGTTTTGTTTGGAACAAATTTGTGATGACAGATTTAGCCAATAAAACGCTACATAAATTTTGTCTTCCATTATTGCACGGTTTTGTGTCGATAAACGAAATTTACATGAACGATACCAATTTTACATGGTCAATTGTATCCAGGCGTAGTGTATATAGATCCGGTACTCGGTTATTTAAGCGTGGAATTGATAGAGAAGGCAACGTCGCTAATTTCGTTGAAACAGAACAAATTGTTGAATATCAAGGTGACAGGGCTAGTTTCGTACAAATTCGTGGTTCTATACCGCTATTTTGGAGTCAATTACCAGATTTACGTTACAAACCCCCACCTACGTTGCTCGACATTGAATTAGAAGAGCAACAGGCGGCGTGTGGACGCCATGTGGAAAGTTTAAGTCTTTTATATGGTCGTCAAGTTTTAATCGATTTGGTCGATCAAAAGGGCTCGGAAGGTAAATTACAAAGTTCGTATAGAGACATAATACAACGTCTTTCGTGTGCTTACGTCAAGTACGAAGGTTTTGACTTTCATGCCGAATGTCGTCACATGCGTTGGGATCGCTTGTCCATTCTATTGGATCGATTGGCGTTAGATCAAGAAGAAATTGGTTTCTTCCTCCTATCACGTGACGGTTCTTTGGCGTTGATACAAGATGGAGTTTTTCGTACGAATTGTATCGACTGTTTGGATAGAACAAATGTAGTGCAGAGTATGCTAGCCAAACGTAGTCTTCTACAAATGTTGCACAAATTATCGATAATTGAAACGAATCAAAATATCGAACAGTTTTCCAACTTGGAACGGATTTTCAAGGAGGTTTGGGCCGACAATGCGGACTTAATTAGTATTCAATATTCTGGCACGGGTGCACTTAAGACGGATTTTACGAGAACGGGAAAGCGTACCCGTATCGGTATGCTGAGAGACGGTGTAAATTCCATGACACGTTATTATAAAAATAATTTTAGCGACGGTTTTCGTCAAGATGCGTTAGATATATTTCACGGGGTCGCCGAGGTAAAATCGCCTCTCCACGTTGAAAGAGGTTGGCGATACATTACATTCCCGTCTGTACTGTTAATAGCAATGGCGATGTTTGTAGCATCCGCGGTTTTGCCACTTGAATATTCCACCGAATCTTTACTATTTTTAATGTTTTGGGGCTCCATGGTCGTTGCCACGTCGATCACAATTTTAAGATACGGACCTGAGTTTGTAGATAGACCACGATTAACTATTTAGAACATTCGTAAACCAATTTTATTTTAACATAATATATGCATTTTATTTAGCTGTAAGATGTAACAAGTTTTAACACACAAGTGGTGTATTAGGTATCTGCATAATTTAAAATGTATATGATTGTAGCATAAGTGTTATTTTGTCACGAGATATAGCTATTCAATAAGTATAATGAAATTTATTATTTTTTTGTAATTATATTTACTTAATATGTTGCACAATAAAATGTTATTACCTATTACATCTATTTTATTTCTAAAAGTTATTGAAATATCTAAGTATCAAAATCGAAGCCCTAGCACTGTAGTAGCAGCTCTGTTAGCACCCAAATAGAATAAACCTTAGAAATGCACACAGCAGACGATGCGTCTATAACATGTTGATTTGGTAAACGAGGGAGAATGTTCCTCATTTGGCCAACAAGACGAACTCCTCTTTCTCATGTTGGATTTCACAAAAGATTTAAAATTTAATACACAATTATAATTTTCAAACACAATGTGCTTAAATATATTTTTAATTAAGTATCGTAACTAAATTTTTTTAAATATCTTTGTGAAAACTCACCATCAGTATATTTAGAAAATTGTCAAATCTTCTGTTACACTCGAATCATAGAAACTTGATGTAGAATTTCAAAATAATCTATTAGTGTAATATAAGCAAATTTTGTTATTACTTTAAAGAATAGTATTTGAATTATATTTTTTATAGTGAGTTTGTGCAAGGAAAGTAATTTAATCTAACGTAATTTAAAGTGTTTGCATATGACTACACCAAATTAAATTAAATTTTTGCATAAAGCTTCTATTGTGTTAGTCTTTTATATAGCACAAATTTTTACTTGTATTGAAAGCATGCCCACTTGACTTCGATGTTGCCTTATTTGTTTTACATCAGCCTAGAATTTTTTCATTAATCGAGATCATGCATATTTTACCCCGCATAAGTTCATTTTATTATTTCATAAAAAATAATATGTCTTATTTTTATATTTATATAAATCTTTAACATAGCAAAAACTTTTTCTTGTATTTGAAAGCATGGTCAAAAGCTGAAAATCATCATTTTCTAACAAAATTTCGTATTTAGTACTTTAATATTGATACTTAGAGCTAATTAGATTTTGGTTAAAATCAGTTCACGGAAACTTAAATCATCAAATTTTTAAATTTTGTTTCTTCTGTTTTAAATGAAAATTAAAGTATATTATTCTTTTACTTTGATGGTGAACGAGAGCCATGATAAACTCAGGAATCCAATTTAATCAAGATAAATAAAAACCCAACTAACAATACGCTTAATTCATCAGTCGTCTTCGAATACAAGATTAACGTGTTGTATTAAAATTCCAGTAATAAAAAAAATAAATGGTAAACTCCAGTTACAGACTGAAGTTCGAATGTTATAAAATTTTCGTTACTTACTATTGAAGATAGAAAAGTAACACACTCAAAAAAACAATGCCAAAATACTCGGAAGGAGAGATTCCAGCTAAAATATTCTGGCAATCTAAATGGAATTGGAATGAACAGTTCAATGCTGCTTACAGAATTGATATCAAATCAAGCAATAATAGTGTAAAATAATGAAGTTACCTTTGCATATTTAATCCATTTTTACAATTTATACATTCCACTCGAATCCAAATATCCTATTTTTTTGTGATGCTTGAGCATCAGTTTATCACTAAAAAATCAATACAGAAAGCATTCAATTAAATCAAATTCATTAGCCATGATTGCTTTCTCAATCCATAACCTTGTAGATTGCAATGACAACAAAATATAATTTCAAATGCACATTACAATTCTACAAAACTTCCATCTCACAAGAGATCAATTGAATTCACCAGTACCACATCCTTAATATTTTCAATACATCCATTATGGTGCAAGGCGCTTAAGAGTTTTTTCCTGTGCACTGTTGCTATAACGATAGCGACGTCACTCAGCATTTTTGTGAAAATCACAAATTATTGTGCACGACAACCCCAACAAGGATTCGTATGCAACTTAGCCTTACTAATTCAGCAGAGACAACCTCTTAAAATTGGTAGTAAGTTCTATACGACACAACACTAAATACTTTCCAAAAAAATTGAAAAAATAACAGGATTCAAAAATAAATTTAGCACTGCTAAAAATTACTACTGTGTGATGACCTCGAATCCCACCTGTCCATCAAAATTTCACCAAATTAATGCTCTCGAAATTTCACTACACTTCTTTCAAAACTACGGCCAAAGACGACTCTTCCCAAAATGTTATTCTTGAAATTTCGTTTTTTCATAGAGTTTAAATAATCTGGGAAAATTCAAACACTTCTCTTCAAAATCAAGAAAAGAACCTATCTTCACTTGAAACCTTAATCGCACAAGAAGAGTTCAAGTTGATTGTATGCGCAGTTTTTAAAATAAACAGCAAAGCATTTTGTAAAATATAAAATTTATTAAATTAAAAAAAAGACTTTAAAAATTACACTTATAAGTAAATTCACAAATCTGTGTTTCACAGATAAATATTAATGTACATACTGTTTACAAAGCGCACGTAAAAAGACACTTTTACGAAGATTGATCACTTCATGTTGAATTTCTTCATTATTATTTGAATTAATTTCAAGAAGGCCCATAAGTTGTACTGCACATTTTCTTCTTTGAAATTCCGACCGTCGGTGATGTAAATTGGTCAAATATTCCAAAATACTTGTATCCCAGAAACAGTGATAATACGATTCTATAGCATCGGCGCACACTTTTTGTTCCGATAAACTATGGAAAGCAAGAGTATAATCTGGTTCGTCTAAAAATTGACACAACACTGCCGCTTGTGTGTGACAATTTAATGTGCTACAACATTTTATCATTCTTCTTATAACGTGGTCGTCGCTTCTTAATGGTAGGCTGAAGTTGTCGGTCAGGATGACCACCGATTGTAAATAATAATTAAGTGATTCAGCAAAAAATCCATTTACTGAAAGTTTAAATGTAAAAAATAGACTAAATTAAAATTACAGAGCTGATGCTGCAGGTGTACTGTCGTATTACAAATAAACAACTTTAGTCAATTAAAATTTAAAATAAATGTGCTTCTGCGAAGAAACGAAGAGCAAATATAGGATTGGCTGATTAATGATGAGAAATTAACTTACCAAAATTTATGTCTCCCATTAATCTCATCCACGATATGTTACCTGGGTAATAATAAATGCCTTTCATTAACAATTCCATAAGGACTTCAAGAACAGCTTTTGAATTGTAAGAATTTGAACTGAAATGTAAAATATACAGTATAAGATACTGAAAAACACTTTTAATGGCACTTACTTGCTCACGACAGCAGGCCACAGTGTGATATAGTCCACACTTAATTCTAAACTTGATTCATCTCTTAAAACATTATAAAGTCGAGCTAACATTGAAATAACCACAGACAAAATTGTTGAGTCTCTTAATTTTAAGAAAAACGCCAACAACTGCGTTTTTAAATTTGATATTGGAGAATCCCGGTGAATAGTGGTTGTAGTTCCAGGATTTGATCGCTTGGTTTGAACAGGTGAAGAACTAAAAACGGGCAAAACTAAACCAAAAAATAGTTTCAGTAACAAAAAAAAATTAGCTCACCAAGATCCCACAAGTCTTTGGACAATTTCTTGATTCCTTTAAACCGTACAAGATCTTGAGAAGCCGAAGAAATAATTGAAGCAATTTCAAAGTAACTTAAGCGCTTTTCGTAACTCATAAGAAAATCCCACTGTCCCAAATTAATCAAACACAAAGAACATTGTTCCATTATTTCCGTTCGTGGTAGGACGGACTCCACTGTTTGCAAACAATTTTTACAATCTTGTGCCAATTCCTCTTTATCTAATGAAATAATAATTTTTTAAATATTAAAAATTAAATGAAACAGATACGCACCTAAACTAGGTGCAGGCCAATCCTCTAATAATTGGTTCATTTTAACCAGTAAAACTTCCCAACTAATCAACAACATTAATTTGGCTAGCGAATTTCCGGTCCCATTCGAAACTTCAGTTCGTAATATTTTTAATAACTCTAACGATAAATCCCAATTCTTGCTGATCATAAGCTCGCGAGATTTGGCTAACAGAATAAAACTAAATCCTTGTAGAAATCCTACAAATAAACTTAGATTAACACAATTATTAAACGCTACTTTAGGTCGTTTTACCTTGTGGAATGGAAACAACGACACTTTGTAAGGGAATGGGTAACTCCCAACATGGATTTATTTTCCATATCGGTTTGGTAACACCTCTAGTTATTGTTCTAAGTATTAATTGCTTCAGTTCATCAGGATTGTAACAACAAATAATTTTTTGTTCTGTTGCTGTCAATTCTAATTTCTTATCGTCTTAAAAAAAATTCCAGTGAATTAACTTTATCTTCAACTTATAAAATAAATTATTTTTGTAAACTTTGATATTTTAAAATTGATTGTCAATTTAAGATCAATTATTTATTCCAAAGTCCAGTTCGATAATAAAAATAAAAGATGCTCTTATTCTTTGTTTAGATCTTAAAATGCGCGTTTTAATTTAACAAAATAATTCAAATAATATCAAAATTTACCTTTAGGATTCCATTTCTATTGCTAGCTTCAAAAATAAATAATTTTAACTCACCGATGCTGTTAAATATGAAAACATCTTCTGATTCAAATAGTAATGTTGGAATTTTGATGTCGCTTAACATCAATTTATCTATTTCTCTGACTATGTCACTGAATACTTCCATAAATCTACCATTTTCTTTTAAGGCCTTCACAATTTCGGTGGACTTTTGCCCTAACAACGACTCAAAAATGTACGATTTTATGCGACGTTTTTCTTCCACATCGCCTCGTTCAAAGATTGGTGCAATTGCCTAAGAGTTACGTACAGTTAATAAAACAGGTTAAAGTGATTTAAGCTTCATTCTTACCCATAAAAAGGTATCGAGATTATTAATTGCCAGTTCGTAATGATACGTGTGAGTTTTATCTAAGATGCAACGTACAGCATTCAGTGACTGCACTTTGGGTAACAAATCGCGGGCCACCGTAAACGTGCCACTAGAAATAGCTCCACGTATGTCCAATTCTAAATTAATCCGATAAAACAATGGTATTTGTTTTTGCATGTTATCGATTTGTAAAATATTCAATACTCCCTAAAGAAAAATAATAAATTATTTTAATCTTATATTATTATTATATTTGATATCGTTCACGCTAAAGCAAAACAGTTGCAGGAAGCTAGACTTTTTCTCTAGACAAAAAGTTGGAATTTATCGGAGGTAAATCTGAGCAACAGTATAGGCAGTATTAAGCAGTAAAATCCAATATTGGGCAGTAAATGACAATATTATTAGTAAACGGTAGTATCAGCAATAACAATAAATAGCAACTTTAAATAAATCTTACTTACCATATAGTGATTTACTATGCTGTTATGAAATTGCTGTAATAAATTATTACTAGCATCTGCTGTATTGCAAGCCAAAACATAGCCTTGCAACTGATCCAAACTTATATTCGAATAACCACACTTTTCAAAAACGTTGACAAAATTTTTCATACAATTATTAAAATTACACCTAGCCAAGGCATAATTTTCTTTATAAAAGTAATAAACGCCCAAGTCGTATTCAATCTGTGCATGAAATTCCTTATTAGAAATTTGTACCGATTGATCCCAATTATTACTGATTTCTGTGTTGCCTTCTTTAAGCATAGCAAAACAATCAAATGTTAACATAGGTGGATTTTGATCCCATGTTAGAACAGTTTTCAGAAAAACCAAGCTTTTTTCAACATATTCTGGTGAACGTACTAAACTTTCGTCTGACGAAAATTCAACATTTCTGTAACAATTTTGTTATAAACAAATGCATACAAAAAAGAAGAAGAAAATAGCTTACACAAAATTCTTAATTTGTCCATATTGAATGGCAGTTGTCAAAACCCATCGGTGGTAGAGTACCAATGCAAATAAGTAAGGAGGAGACACACCTTTGACATTTTCGTCTGAAGCTATAGCTCGCAAATCGGGAACCTTCTGACTGTTTGTGAAGTATAACAAATCTTGCAGCAAGTTGAGTTGATATTTAAAAGGTAAAACTTTCAATGTATCTAAAACCATTAATTAGTAAACTCCAAAAACTCGTACGAACTAATGAGGCGTACCCAAGTTCCAATTAATATATGCAGCTACTTTGAGAGATAAAATCTTTAATGCCAAATGTTTTAATAGGTATTTTGGAGCATCGTCTTCTTTAAAATCACAATTATCTAAATCGATTCTTTTAATGTCGTTATTTAAAGATTCAAACACAATATTTGTGAAGTTAAGTATCAAGTCCGGTGGTGTAGGATCTAATAAAAAATTTCGATAATTGGTGCGTTAATTATTTTCACGATTAAATAATTTTCCTACCTGGAAAAGGCTTCTGTAGATGTTTTAAAAGAACGTCTTCGTTTAACAAAAATTCAAACCATAAAATGGTATCCGGTGAAATTGGCACGGTACCGGGTCGTAATAAATCAACGTCCATATTTTTAATTTAAAAATATTACGTAAAATTCATTAAATTGCAACCAATTACTTGCACTAGAAATTTAAGGTTATATCAATTGAAAAGTGTTGTCAAAAGTTGTCAACAACAAACGAGGGCTGTCAATTTGACAACTTTGACACTGTTTGACACCTAAAAATGCCAGCAGTAATAGAACAATTTAATAGTTCTACTAGTTTTTACTGTTTCCAACACTCAACGTATGCTCTAAGGTGGCACGGTGGTACCGAGTTTAGGCCGACCTACAAAAAAGTAATTTATTATCTTTCTAAGTTTGAAAAAAATAATGTTGTAAAGTGATCGTTTTTGGCCAGCGTGTCATAAAAATTAAACCAGGGGCCAAGGACGAAAGCTATATAATTACGATAAAGGCCAAAAACACACTTTAGGGGATCGTTCATAAATTATGTTTCGCAATTTTAAGCATTTTTTTACCCCCTCTCTCCATCGTCATCGTCACCATTAATCATGAAAACCCTGACTCCCTTAAAATATTACCCCCCCTCTACAGTCAAAACCCCCTCCTGGTCCATTGTCACTCTTTGTCGCAGAAACCTAGATCCTCCTCCAAATATTACGTTACGTAATCTTGCAACATCGTCTTTTATTAATCATTAAGAAAAAACAAAAAAATGAAAAAATAAAGAACAAAAGAAATGAAAAAGCAACCCCACAAAATAATATATTGTTTTTAAAACATTTCTTTCAATTTTTTATATTCAAATTTTTCTATAGAAAACTATAGAAGGTTCATTTCTACTCAAATTATATATTTTTCACCAAAAAAATTTAGCCATCGCTTCCTAGAAAATCCCAACTTTTCCGTTGCTTGATGCTCTAGGCGCAGAAAAAAATATTGGGCCCCTTCATAGGCGCAGGGAAACTAATTGATCGTTTTTTAGCGCTTTAAAAAATATGAGAATCCTGTTAATTCTAATTTTTTTATTTTTATATCTTTATTTAAATTTTTCAAATCAAATCTTTTTAATATTTTGTATATTGATTCTCTTTGATTGATTTTCTAAAAATCCTTCTACCTACTAGACACTCAAGTCGTATAGTAAAAAAATAAAATAAAATTTTTTAAATATAAAATTCAGCGATCGGCTTTAGGAGTATCCTTTGTTTTTGATTTATTTTTTATTAATATATTATTATTTCTATGATTTTATTTATTTTTAATTTAGGGATAATGAGTGTTACTCTTTGTGCAAGTTTGAATGTTATTTTTCGAAAAAGGTATAAAATAGTATATTAGCTTTCCCAAAAAAAAAATAAATAAATAAATGAAATAATTTAGAAATATTAAAAAATTTCTGAGATGGCGATGGGGTAATTAATTAATTTAATACATTTTTGTTAAAGAAAAAGTAAAAAATGTATTTGTACTTAAAAGAATCGTAAAACTTCAAAAATTTAAATTAATGTTTTTTATTGAATTAATGTTTTCAGGTAGGCATAAATCGCCTTTGAAAAAATTACATATTTTTGTTAGATTTTTAACAAAAAATTGCACTTCTAATAGTGAACGTTCTTGAATTCGAATAGAACAACCGACACTAGCGAATTTTTGATAATTTTTGTTTTTTTTCACACAGGGACCTGCACCGGATGTAGGGGGGGGACGCCTAAGTTCCGGTATCGGGTATATGTAGAATATATTATGTACATAACGCAATGTCTAAGCGGTCAACTTAGCTGAAGCCAAGATCACTTCTTTTTCTATTGGTCTATTGATATTGTTAACTACTTTAGGTCTCAAAATAAAATAGTACATTATGCACCAAGGGAATAAAGTGATCCTTTTTTGGCCTGAGGGTAAAGGTTTGTTTGCACGAGGCGTAGCCGAGGGCAAAAATTACCCTCAGGCCAAAAAATTCACTTTATTCCCGAGGTGCATATACTGTTTTTTGCAATTGCGGGAGGTAAAGTACTTACTTCGACAATAATTACGAAATTTTAATTAAAATTTGTTCAATAAAGCACGTGGTTGATAGTACCAAAGTAAATGAAGCATAATTGGTTATATTATTATTGCCAACTAGAATTTTTTCACTAAAAATTTTTTCACTAAAAGGTACTAGAATGGTTCAGTTACATTTGTGCCTTTGAAGGAATAAGACGTGTCAAAAGGCTAAAACGTTGAAGTCGTTGACCATGTGGTCGCAGTATTCTATGATCAAGGCGGTCACCAAATTGGAAAATAAGATTGACATCGGCAATTTCCACAAGTTATCCGCTTTTATGAAGCGGAAAAACGCAGGATATGTTCCGAAAAAATCGCGCGTCGTAACCTCTGACCACGTGGTAAAATTTTTAAAAGGGCGCCTCGTGAGAATTTTTTTGTAGCTAAAGTAAGTGCTTTTTATTTATTTACCAATTTATTTCACTGTAGGTTGCACTAATATTGGAATCACAAATTACGGTCAAGTTAACATAAATATAAATGTTACAAAAAAATGAGAATTAAATTGATAATAAAATCTGGTGACTTCTTTTTTGCCCGGCAGTAACTTCTTTTTTACCCGGCAGTAACTTCTTTTTTGCCCTAGGGCAAAAAAGTACCACTTTACACCCGCCAATCAGGGTCTAAAGTGAGTACTTTACCCCCGCTATTGCAAAAAATCCTTTTATTTGACAGTTATCAATGTTCATTACTTTCTAAAAAAAACAAATGCGCATTACGATTTTGTTTTCATTATCTGCCTACCACTGACGACATGAACAAATTAACTAGATTATCGCTACCACGATCCATGATTTTCGAGTTGAGGGGCCCGTCAGGGATGTTTTTACCAAGTGCGTGGGTTCAGAGATTCACTATCTCTCTTCTTACTTCGGAAACTCCTCGCTTCAAGTCTGTGAGGCTTTTAGGTTACATATTACCTAATGATATTTTTAAATTAAAATATCTCTTGTTAATCAGTGGTTATGCTTTTTTTGTTTTTAAATTTTTATATAGGAGAGGGCGTAAAATTTAGTCCAAATCCCCGGCGCCATTAGGTCTAGGACCGGCAGGGCTGCGGTCGTTCGGGGACTTTTGAGCGAGACAGAAGACCGAGTGGTGTTTTCAAAATAATGATTATCTGCAGCTAGTATTACATCAAATTTTTGCCGGAAGAAGCGTCATAAATTAGTTGGCGATAATTGTTGGTGTAAAACACCGACCCGACGATTTCATAATCCAAGAAATTTATGCAAGTTCATCCGATAAGTAAAAATTAATAGACATTCTTGTTTTATTTTCTGTCGTCTTGCGTGAATTTTAGGAACTATCAACTGTTGACAAAAAACAAGTGAAAAATTTCATAATTTTCAGCAAATCCGGACGTCTAATATTTACTTCGCGGGAAGTTTTTCGTGAATTTATTGACCAAAAGTTGGTTGGTGTAATATTTGCTTTAAAGCTGAAGATCAAGTTTGGTATTATTTAATATTTGATAGCAAAAAAATAGGAACATGCCTACTACTTTTATCTCCACTTATCGTTTCATGGGCGCACAGTTTATCAAAAATAAATAATTTGTGGTGATTGATGGATGCAAGAGATTAACTAGTCCGAGCGTTATAAATAATAATTAATGACAAAAATTTACCTGTCGCGTCGAATTTTTAGTTAAAAAATGAATGTTAAAAACATAACACTTCAATCAACTTTGTTTCCAAGTGGACGTGTAAAACGCATTTTTCTATTAGGAACTGCTAGTCGAAACCGTATAACCTTTTTAAATTTTCTACCCGAGCATTATCTGCTCACGCTATTAACAATTTGGAATAAAACGCGATGCTTTTATCAATTTCATCTAGGTTGCCATAAAATTATCGATATATTTATAATTTTTATTGGTAGATAAACATTTCCACTCGCAAAGGTCAGGTTGTGTAAAATTTTCAAATATTTGAAAAATCGAGCCGATCGACGCGTAAAATTTAAAATAGGAAAGGCGTGGGAAAATTTCGAAATGGCAAAAATAAAATTTTGAGAGACGAAAAGCCAACTGGATATAATTTCGATGTTTTATACGGATTGTCGAATTTGTTGGTTGTTTTAAGAAATGCGATATACTGAACTTGTGTAGGACCATTTTATGTACGTGTGCGCATCGTTAGTGCGCACCCCGAATGGCGTGTAGTTGTTATTGTTCATAGCGTATAACTTTTTGTAATTGTATTATGGACGTTTTTAATAACTTTATTAAAGCAACATTAATGTTAGGAGTGACGGTTTTCTTTATTTGTTGAACGGAAGTGTCGCTAAAGCCTCAAAATTTTGTTGTAAGACTAAAAAAGTGTGTCACTTCAAATGGGGTATGTAATATGTGTTCTGCCTAAAGCAAATCAATTTCCGTATTAATTATTGTATAGTCATTCGTGTGTTGCGGCATCGTTTGTGTTCTAATGTGTGCAACCTCGTCGTAAATGTCTCAAAAGGCCTGCAATGTGTAAATTGGTCGTATTTTGCCGATAATATTTGACAAAAAGGCACATGGAAATATACACTCCCCCGTCTCGCATATACAAGATGGCTGCGACCAGAACCATCTTTGGATTAATTTGTTTTAACTTTTCGTTATTCTTAATCATAATTAATAAACGATTAAAAGCGGAATTTTAGCTCTCGACGATGAAAAATTCAAATATTTTAACTTGCCCACACGAATGCGTACATTAATTACAATACGACATCCGAACGAAAATCCATTATTTTACTATTTAAATATTATTTCTTCCAGATCCCACTTATAATAAATTTGCTGTGCCGAAGCAAATTTTATGGTTTTTGTAGGCATGTGAACCTTTAGAATGGTAAGTCTCTTCAAGATTTTTTAGGTTAAATTTTATAAAAATTGTGACACCTTATTTTAGATGGCTGCTGATAGCGATGGCTATAGTATAACAACTGTAGTGACATGTGAAGGCGATCTAACAGATCCAACATTTCCCCATCAATTGGAACGCGTCCTAGGTAATCTTCAAGATTTGTTAGGTGACAAGTTGCAAGTCTGCAAACTGGAGCCGTGGAATTCAGTACGCGTTACGCTGTCTATTCCTCGTGAAGCAGCAGTACGCTTACGACTTCTGGCCAGCGAAGGTTCACAACAATTGCGTGCACTGGGCATCTTGAGTGTGCAAGTCGAAGGAGATCAAGTCATATCTCTTCGGTTGGCGGGACCTGAACCTCAAGAAGTTATTCTTAGGACAACACAAGGTATTTTTTTTTTATTTCATCACAAATTAATTTTTTTAAAGGTCATCTAAATACTTTGCTCTCATTTTTTCTCCGCATTTTTGATTTTATCAATAAATTATGTTTCATAATAATAATAATTTATTATAAATTACATAATTTTTTTAGTATCATTTTTTTAACGTCAAAACTAGGTAAACTAGCGAACTGTAAGTTTACATTTCATTAACTAATGATTTTTTAAAATTTTTCAGATGAAGCAAGTACGTCGGCCGCAAGTTCAAATTCAGCGGTGGTGCCACCAATTAGTTCAGAAAATCCAGTTTCCAATGCAACCGTGGTCAGTACGAGTGAGAAAATACAATTTCGTTCACCGAACGTGTTGTGTCCCACCGATACCGTAGTTCCAAAAGTACCTTCACAAAATATTGCATCAAGTTCAACTTTACCAAGTCCAAGATCGTATACTGCACCGTTTCCATTTACTAGTATGAACCAAGCAATTCAACCACGAGAAAATGTACCATTAGTAAGCAGTTACAGTACACCGCCGCCACCGTATCCGGGTAAACCACCTCCCATCACTATCTCTAGTCCGCTCTTGGTCAATCTATTACAAAATGACGGCAACTTGAAAACATGTAAAGCAGACAGCGCCTCTTCTAATGTATCTTCACTGGCCCAATCTTCATCTATGCACGCTAATGGATCCATCGTATCTTCTTCTTCACCGTCACCTTCTACTCTGAAATATTCTGTTACGGCATCATGTGCTTCGGACACTTCATCAGTAAAAGATATCGTTTCTATGTCTACTTTACCGTTTATGAAAAAGAGTGTAACAACTTTAAAGACAAACAGTGTTGTGATGGCGCCAATTAATCAGCCAGTTGTGCAATCTGCACCAACTACCACATCAACAATATCAAATTTTTCAACGCTAATTAAAAGTTCACATTCTAGTGTCTTATCTTCGACAAATGTGACGCAGTGCAATTCTATAGTGTCGGTTAATAGCAACAATGTACATCAACCAAATTCAATACAACAAAATAATTTGTTGCATATTCCAAACAGTTTACAAAGTTCTAATATTTTACCAATTAGTTCATCCATTAGGCAACCTAATCAAATAATTCAATCTGCAAACGTGTCATCTTTTAAAAGTAATGAAATTCCTGGTTCAAATCACGTCGGAACTACAATAAAAACACAGCAGTGTCTACCTAATTCGTTACCAGTGAACACCAATATTATTAGTAATACGTCGAATGTGCAAACATCTTCTGTAAATAGAAATCCGGTTGTGAAGGCTATCACTTCGTTTCGAACCAGCAGTATACCTCCACCTTACCGAAATAATTCTTTCGAACCCATCGCGCAGCCAATGCCTCAACTAGTGGACATTACGCCGTCGCTTCAAGAATTGAAAGAATCAGATTTAGATCAGTTGCTACCTTCTTTAGAAAACGATATAGTTCGAAGTCCACCCAACTTACCGGAAGACTTAACCAACAGCGATGGTCGGTGCAACTATCTAATTAATCCATTGACGGGCGAGTTGGAACCGCATTTTGAAAGTGAAAATGAAACCGAAGAAATTCCTAGTGACATATTTAGAGGTTTGCCATCGCCGGTTATCACCTCCGACGAAGACACGAACCCAATCAGTCGGCCAGATACGACCGACCAAAGTGATAGTGAGAGTCGATCAAATCACAGTGACAGTAGTAAAAGTTCTCGTTTTAAAAGCGCGAAAAATAAAGACAAGGAGAAAGGTCGCGATTCGCCTAGTTTCAAACATACCGAAAAAATTAGATTGCGTTTAAAATTGGAAAAAACCGAGCCTGTTAGTCCGGCGTACGTTAGCTACATCAACATGTCTGCAACTAAGAAAACTGCAAGCGTAGTTGATAGTGCTGCTAGCGAAGTATTGCGGGTACCTCCTTTGCATATTTCGTTGCGCGGCCGTAATCATGCCGTGATAAATAAGAAGATAAAATTAAATTCCTCGTCAGGTGTGGACGGTGTCACAAAGTCTTCGACGAAGGCACGAAAAACGCAAGATCCGTTAAAGGTGAAGAAGAACTCCGCATACAAAGAATCTCTGACGGTAAGCGATCAATCTGTGACTATGGAAGAAGGTGCGGCGAGTACCACGACGGCATCCGAATATACAAAAAATAAAATCAAGAAAATGAAATCTGGTCACGAACACAGGGAACAAAATTTATTGACAGGTGGTCACGTGATCGATAAAGAGATTTCGAGGCACGTGAGTTACAATTCGCAATTTAAAGAACGACGAGAAAGTGAACCAGACTTGACCAATTCCATAAAAAGATATGCAGAAACTAACGGAATTACGTCGGGGGACAAGAAACGGCGGCTCAGTCACACTGATCAAGAAGATAAAGAATCTCAATTGTTTATTGTGGGTTCCACCAACACCGGTACTGTGACTGCGCTGCCAACACAAAAACCAAGAAAGGATAAGGTGAAGAGCAAAGAATCGTCGAAAATAAAAGAACTGAATCGTAATAAGAGTTATAGTAAGAACGTGGCCGAAAAATTAATGAAGCACACGAGTTTACCGATTGGCGAAATTGATATGGAAGCCAAATTTAAGCAAAGGCTGTTAGAGGATATGGAAAAAAGTGTGACGCGACCTCCACACAGGACTGAGAGTCTACAAGAAAATAGTCAATACCAGCAAGTTGAAAAAGTAGAAGAATTAGTTAATACGCTAACGGATCCTCCACCTCTGAAAGAACTGAAAGATAAGTCCCCCGATTTAATAAAAATTGTAGATCAAAAACCAGATTCAGTGGAAAAACAGGTGGGGCGATCGCCAAATTCTGGCGGACAAGGGGAAGATAGCGGAATAGAAAGTATGGATGCGCTTAGTGAAAAATCGCCGAATCAAGCTAGCCAAAGTCCTCACACCGATATTTCGGATAATGTCAAGTCAAAACCTCAAGTGCCTAATATACTTGACATAGAGGCTCAACTAGCTAAAATGGAGGGTTTAAATGGGGAAGATTTAAATGAAAACAAACATAACTCCAATACTAAAATTGACCAATGCTGTGGTCTCACGTCGGCGTTGCAGGACAGTCTTAAACAAGGAGCGGTAACGTTAACGACGCTGTCGTCACCTATTTTGAAAGATCAGTTGCCAAAAGTCGAAGTGAGTCTTGTTCCGTTAAAAGCTTTACAAAATGAAGAAGACCCGGATCCACAACCAATTCGTGTATCGCCGCCTTTGTACACGTATTCGAATCCAGATAAAACACGCGATTCCGAGAGTCCAACGCTATCGGATTCTGATAACAGCAATTCGTGCTCTATGATGATTAAAAGCAAAAGTTTGTTAGAGCAACTTCTAATAGATATACCTGATAATCAGAATCCTAGTTCGCCCAGTCCAATGACAAGGTCTTTACGAACTCGTGCTTCTTCCAAGCTCAGCAGTCCCGAACTTAGTTCGCCTGTTCCACCTAAGCAAGCTCGAATTGTTCCACCTAAACGAAAGAGACGCGAGTCGGAAAGTTCTAATAATAGTGTCGAGGATGCTAAAAGTAAAAAGTCGAGAAAATGTTCCGAAAACGCGGTTGAACTCATTAAAGTTTGTATGGGAGTGGATACGTCAAAACAACAGAACGTGAGAAAAAAAATGATTGAAGATAGTTCGGATAGTGACGAACCATTAATAGAAGTTGCTGGCAAAGTTAGGAAAAATAACATTAGTAGCACTGTGCGGACAAAGTTAAAGACGGCGATACCAACGCCGACGGCCGCGGCGGCGACGACGACGACGACTTTTGTTGAAAACGCGAAAACGGGACCTGTTAAAACACGAAGTTCTGTACGAACTATGCCTGCGTTAAACACACGCAGTAAAGGTGACAAAGTACAATCCAATGCTAGTATTCTAAGGAGGAAAACACGCAGCACCGGTGAGTTGAATGTTTTATTTTTAAATGGGTTTTTTGAATTTTCTTGTAAATGAGCTAAACAATATTTATTTTTTAACCTTACGTGGAGATAATATTATCTCTTTAACTTTTGAACAGGTGGATTGCAGTAGGTATACGTGCTTAATGTTTGCTTTTAACGAGATGTCAGATTTCCTGTCGGTAATTTTGCTTGATTTCTCTCGAGTGCAGTATTCTTTGATTTTATTGCATCTAAAGTGACCGTAAAATTGATGGGTACGGCTGGAAAAACCTATTTTTTACACATCAATTATTATGCTTTTGTTTTCTTTTATAACTTGAAAGGTAAACAACTTTGAGTAAAGTAAACTTTCAGTTGAATCCGAAAGCATCAATCAATTACCTTTTGATAATTTCACTCCGGATTTAAAAAGAAAAACTGTTACAGATTTCACTAATGAATTTATTACCATGTTCACTTTTTATTTCTCGTATTATATTGTCTGTTGCTAACGGACTCGTAACAAAATTTACAAAGCGATTAAATAATGGGTATGGTTTGGGAAACGATGGTAGTCTTGGTTATGCAATTATTGTCTACATAGAATATACAATCAAATCTATTTAACCTCGAGTGTTTCTCTCTTATCGTCGAATTGACTACACGGATGTTGGTAATAATCGGGAGTTGTCTCAAAGTAATTGTGTCGACTAATATTTTTTCTTTATACCGATAACGAAGCCGTAACACTTTTATTTTTTTAAATTATTACAAATAATAGTCTATTATTTTAAATAAGAAGCAAAAGTAGAACTTTTTGTAATGAGTCTGTAGTGTTGACGTTCAAGTGAAGTGAGCTCGACAGTGATTACAGACGAGCCACAAAAAGTCAGTTTTGAGACATTAGCAAAAATCGCCGTTGCTCAATAGTAGATTAAAGTTAAAAAATAGTATATTATATTATAATAAAGGGCAAAAAGCAGGATATATTTTGAGTTGTAACTATGTAACCCGGTGTAGAAGTCGGAAAAGAAAATCAATTTATGAATTCGATAGAATAGAGCGATCATTTTTATGTGATGGAAAAACTGACTTCTACTTGCAGGCAATAAAGTAAAACAATTGCTTTCACAAAAATTAAATATTTTAAGTTTGAAATTTGAATGACAAACCCACAATCATACAAAATTGATTAAACGTTGAAAATGCGAGTACTGCTGTTAAATCATTTTTGTATTAACACTGTAAGCTCAACGGGTTGTGTTTTGTCTTAAAACCAAGCGGTTATGTTTATTACTGCAGTTGCATATTCTCGTTAATATCCAATCAAAAACTTGCAGTCGAAAAAAGTAAAAGAAACATTGGTTACAAATACCGTTGGGCTTGATCGAATCGGGAAGACATTCGAAAAATTACCACTGGAAAAGTTTTACCGTAAATACATTAGAATTGGTCAATTCATAATGAAATATTTTTTTGTTACTACTTTTATTTTCGGACAAAAAAATTAACGTATGTTACATTGTTGGCAATATTTTTCTTTTTTAATATTTTATTTGTACACTATTAATATACATACTTGACAGTTTTACAATATGTTAGCAAATTGCTCCTGATCATTTTAAAAACTAATTCTAGTCAGACCTAGTATAGTAAAATTTTCTTATATTTTAATTTGAGGTACAGATAGATATAAAGCTCCGGTGTTTTTCAATGGAAACGAAACCATTACGTCGATTATAACACATTTGAAATACTAGGTATATATAATTTTATATAGCTTTCTCATTATCGCTTTTCCATTACTGAATATTAATTTTTTTCCAACACCATTAATAAAAGGGGTGTTCTCGTATAAAAGCATCAACGTAGAAACAACAATAACACATTTAAAACTTTTCACAGACAGTTCTAAAAAAAGAAGTTCAGGGTATGAACGATGTCATCATCGTCAAAATTCTAATACCACTTCAAACGTTTTTCTCGCTTAATTGAAAATCGTTCGATGATTAGCTTTTCATATCGTATGTGGATATTATCCGTAATGTATTTTTAATTTCAAAAATTTAACAAAGGTCCACGAGAAGTATTTTTTGTGGCGAAAATCTTGACAGTAGTGAGACCTCAACATATGCATGTTATCAAGTTCATTTCTAATTTTCCTAATAAACATTATCTTGATCGCCCCAAAACATCGACCAACAATGGTGTCGAACTTCGATGGAAGCAATGACCTATAAATTCTTGCAGGTGTAATAATAATCCTAAATAAATTACTATACTGCAACAACCATTTGCTATAGTGTCTGATTTAAGATGGCCGCAGGACTGCATATTTACTGTTATAATATGTTGATTTTATCTATGAAGGTTCTCAAATATCCGTGATTGTGTTTGGAGTTTTCACCACCACCAATAGATACTATCGCATCTTGCTCTTCTATGTCGTTTAATGTTCTTCGTGCTAACGTAAACCCGCTTAACCGATTTATTAGTAAAATTGTAACACCCATAAGTTGTGAAAAGTTCCTCTTTCTACTACACTTATTTGATTTCACTCTATTTATTTCTTGTTGAGAATTTGGAACTTGATAGCACTATCAATATTTTTATTATTGGTTATTTTATAGACACCTTACTGATTTCTAAGTTCTAATCACTGAAAAGAGTGCCCCCAACAGGTTTCTATAGATATCACTAAAATCCTTTCAGAATTTGAAAGAGGACATTAAAATTTTTCCTTGAAATTTCGAAACAATTGAATATAAAAAATCGATTTTTGCATATGAAAGTACGTTACAATCGCATTCTATTGGCGGTACGTGTGTTACACGTAAGTAGTGGTGACCCCTTGGTGTTACCTACAATTAACAGGTTAATAGCTGGCTATCACATTTTTAAAAATTTCAAGTGGAAAGGAAAAATCCAAAGAATACAGCCTTGTGCAAAAGACTCGTCACATTAATTTTATGTAGTTTATTGATTTACATGTTTGAAAAATTTCAAATATATTAATTTAAATTCATAACTTACGAAAATATGTTATTTAACTATTAATTGATGATAGTTTATGACACCTTTTGGTCGAGCAAGTGTGTTTCGAATTTCGGATTCTCCTCAGATCAACCTGGGATATTAATTAAAAGAGCTGGAAAAAGTATGTAATTAAATTGAATATTAAGAACACATCAAACACAGCTCTCTCATCAATAAACTACATGTATAAAATATTTTCACATGTTAATAATTTAATCAATTTAAAAATTTTAATTAAAAAGTTATTAAAAATTATTTAAACGTCATTATTTTTACAATCTTCCTTGTATATTTACTTATCCAAATAGTAAGTTTACTTGAAAATTTAAAGCCGTAACAATTGTAAAAGGGCAATACAAAATCTGGTTTATGATTAATCGTAAAATCATGATATTTCAAGATTGTTTTCTTTATCTGAAACAATTTCCCAGTTTGTTAAAATCGTTCCTACAAAGCAGATGTCTGTATATTTTTCGTTATAAGTTATTTAATTTAATCGTAATACCCAAAACACCTGAACTTGGTGTGCAAAAACGTTCGCTCAATGTATCACTGAAAGAACAAGGCATATCGCAAGTAACAATATTGTGAAGTGTTTACGCCACGCTATGCAATACGTTTTAGAACGTTTTCGCAAGACCGGATCGTATTTAAATAGACCGAAAACGGTAGAAAAAGGCACTAACGAACGCGAGCATGTTAGATTAGTTCGAATCATTAAAAAATCGCAAGAAAACGTCTTCAGAGCTCCCTGCTGATTTTTTAGAACGAACGGGAAAACGCATCGATGGTAATACAGTGCGTGAGAAGAAGGCTTTTTAAAGCAAACTCGGTTGGAATGGGCAAAAAATCAGTTTGAGGGCAAAGAAGTACAAACATATCACCATTGAAGATTGGCCAAATTATTATGTCTGACAACGTCAATTTTACTTTTATGAACTGATAACTGCTTCCTGTTGATGTTAAGTTTTCAGTTTATGTCCTTAGTTGCTGTTGTCATTGCTGTAACACTTATGTAACAGGCCCGAGAAGTTTATGTTTAATTTTTATATCTTAGAGTGTAACAAGGTAAAAATGTTTGACTATGTTGTCTCGCTCATTATAATTAATTAAATATGCTTCTAGTCCTGAAGTAGCTTACAATAAAGTTAAGCGAAACGTCGACAAATATTACACAATAGTTTTACTTAGCCTTGTCCAAATCCCCAAAGAAATCTTCATTGAAGTGAAAAGTACATTCAAGTTCTAGAATCAAATTTAATTCCATTTGGTGACACAAATATGGTGATGCGCCGTGTCACAAATCTGGGCTTACAGCTGAATGCATGAAAATTCTATTCAATTACTCTACTGGCCCCCACGGTCTCCAGATCTTAATCCAATCGAACATTTTTTGGAGGTTATTAAAGAAAAAGATCCGAAATTGTCAAATCACTTCTAAGCAATCCCTTAAAACCACCTTGCAAGAAAAATTGACCGAGATAAGGAGCAAAAGAAGGCGAGAAATTGATGGTCAATATGCCTAAAAGTCTCGCTGCAGTAATAAAATCAAGAGGTGGTCCAACAAAATATTAACAAAACAATAAAGAATTGATGTTTTAAAAATTGTATATTTTGAGTTTTACCTTTTGCACAGACCTTTTGCAACATTTAATGGGTACCCTTATATGCTTCTTAATGGTCAAAGTTTATTTCAAGAAATTGAAACTAGCGAAACAATTACATTGGTGAAATTTTATTTAAATTTTGGGATTAACGGCCATATCAAAATTCTGTAACTCTGCGTTGAAAAGACGACAAAAATTAAAAAAAAGATATTATGCTGCTTAATAGTAGACGTGTTAAGCACGATGAAAACAGTGTAAACTGTGTTTTATGGTTTTCCTTATGCTAAATCATAAGAGAGATCATATAATGTAAACTGCACTTAAGGTAAGTATATCTTCAAGTGTAGCTGAACGAATTTTGAAATTCAACATTCAATAATAATTTCTTTGCTATTACTATTAAGTAATATATATTTTTTTAACTTCTGTTGTCCTTTCAACGCCAAACTGTAGTATTCTGGCAGATGGCCCTTATATAATTTAATATTTTTTATTGGCGAAATTCATTGATTTGAACTAATATCAATTAGCTACTATATGAGTAAACTGTTTCTATTTCACAAACTCAGATTGATTAATTTATTTGTTTTGTTGACATTTCAATAGTTTCAAATACTGAATTATTAGTTGTTAGTTCAATTGAAAATGTTTGTTGTTAAGAATACAGGTAGAAATGAATAATTACGAAAAACACACAGATGCTTCACCTTTAATGGAAGAAAAAAATGTTTAAGTATGATAATAAATTTATTAAGATGAAACAAGTATTTATTATTGCAATATATTCAAAACTGAAACAAGTTAATTTTTGAAATAAATATTTCACAAGTTAATAATTCTAATTTATTATTATTAAAATAGTTAGGACCGCTTTTCTTTAAAATGATTGCTTATCAGAGTAATGCATTATCGGGCCTTCCAAACGCATTTCAAAAGCTTCAAACTAATGGGTTTTCATTATTTCAGTGGAGGGTTCAGCCCACCTGCAATGTTAGTGCATTTGTCGCGTTCATGTCTACTATAATATGTTATTATTTATTAAATTAATTCAGTTCATTTTCTGTTAGTATTTATTATTTCTAAAACTCGGGTGTTTTGGCATTTGCTGTAGTTATCTGTACCTTGACAGTTTTTTTTTAAACTGAAGTTAAACTGTACTTGAGTACCAAGGAAAAATATTTTGTCTAGCCCGGTTAAAAATTTACATCTAAATTGTGCGATATTTATCTAACGACATTATGTCTGTAATAGTCTTATTACGGCAGCACGCCCCACTCACCTGTGAGGCCAACGTATGTATTTTATTAATTCATTTCATAATTGTTATTACACAATACATTTTTTATGTGAGAACATCGCAATATTGTTTATGTTTATCTGATAAATTGTGAAACACGCTAATACTAAGTGCGTGGATTTCCTCTGTCAGGCACCTGCTGAATACTCACTGCCAGTGGCGTAACAATGCAGCCATGGGCCTGTGTTTTAAAGTCAAACTAGGCTTCCAAATAGGTACTAATAAATTAACATGGAAAAAAAATTTTAATTTAAAAAAATCATGAATACAAATAAAATAATATGTATAAAAGGGAAAGGGCAAATAATTTGGTCATCTTGAGAAAAGGTTCCATGGGTCGACATGGTATATGTATTTCCAACTAGGCACTTTTTTATTCAGTTGTTAATTATAATAGCAGTCTCATACTTACCATTATAGATAAAATTTATTTTTTTGGTCGTGATAGAGCTGGGTTCATGCTTGATCGAACACCGGTGGTTACGCCACTGCATACTACTAACAAGTCATAAACCGATGTAAACACATCAAATGCTTTCAGTTAGGTTTATTCAGGAATAATGGCATGCTTAGCTAAAAGAGCACATAGGCAAACGCGAAAAAAAAAACACAATGCCATTTAATAAATTAATAAAACATTGCTAAACATAGTTTTATAATCTTCCTATAAAAATACACAATCGTCTATCTATTTAATGATTTTATCAATCAATTTTACGTTAAAAATTATTTAAAGTGATCAATTCCTCAAATGATTTGCTAGTGTAATTTTTTGATGTTAAGTTCTTTAGAATTAACCATTCACTAGCGAAGTCGAATTTTAGTACAAAAATTTGTTGAGTCAACTTAACCGAAAGTAATTTTTAACATTTCAACTATTAAAAATATTTACATACTGTTTATTGTATAAACTAACTATTATTTTTTTAAAATTATTTTTGACTCTGACGTTCTGTCAATTAGCCAGATTTATGAACATATAGAACCTATTCTTAAATCCACACCGTGTTGATGCACACCGGAAGGCCGAGCTAAGAAATTCCGCTCTGTAACTCAACCAGCGATCACATCAATCCACTGATGTGGTGTATAAACTAACTTATTTGAATGTATTTAACAATATTGAAAAATATTGATTGATATATTTTAAGAGTAGCAAGTACAATTTAATACCAAATCTACTGAAATTTTGAATGCATGACATGAAAAGAATACGTCAACTCAAAGAGCAATCATTTATTTTTTACTTACCAGTTTTAATCTTCAAATAATCTCGTTGCTGTATAACTGTGAACTTTATCTTGAATATCAGTCTGATTGGGAGTTACACCTGTAATGTTCGGAGTAAGGTTATAATTTTTTAGCTTATAGTTTGAACCCGATAACTTAGTGCAAAAGTTTGCCACTTCCAGTAACATATCTTTGTTAATAGCTAAAAAATGGTTTAAAATTTGTTTTTCTTATAGAAATCTTTTTTTTGTTGCAGTATCAGAAGTAGAAGGAAAAAGAAAAAAAGACGTGAAGTGACATTGCCTTGTTGGCTGCTCGTGTTGCAGTCCTGGACCAAAGCAAGAGCTGCTGCGGCCTATATACGTAACTCATACAGAAGTGCAGCCTTGAATACTCGCGGCGATAGTACAAAGAGTCCGCTTTATATTGTATAGATTGTGATATACTGTACATAGCTAGATAATTGTACATAGCCGTGTTAAATCATATTATGTCACATACATATACTTGTGTATATGTATACATATTATGTAGATAGTAATTTCATTTTATTTAAATATAGTATATGTATGTACATTGTATGTATATATAGTATTTGTATTTTACATATACAGTAATTATTATGTAGACATCTTATTAATCATTATTTGCATTTTACGTGGACAAACATTAAATATTTTATTTTTAATGTATATTTTTTTATTATCATAATAATAATTGTGAAGTTGTTGATACATTGTTTATGTTGTAGCTTAGTTTTTGTTTTATTATTTATATACAATGGAAGCCTTTTAGGATGTTTCTTGTTTCTTTGCGTAAAATACAATAAATTGTATTGTTCTTTATTGTAGATTTGTGGAAAGGTTGACGAATTATAAGCTATATATTGTTAAATAGAAATCCCTTACTATTTATTGTGTTGTTTATTATTTTATTTAAACCGCAACTTACAAAAATTTTAAATTTTTATTGCTATTTTCTGCAACTACTCTTTATAATAAAATAAATAAAACCTGGCTCGAAATGGGTAAGTGCTATCATGAATTGACTGATCTCATAAAAATAATAATAATCCTTTGTGTCAATTTACGAATTATAATATATACACTATAGGTACGGCAATAAATAGGGTTGTTTTTTTGTGTAAAATAAAATTTATGTTGTTATATTTGATGATAATTGCTTTAGCGTTAAATTACATGATTTTATGATTTAAATAAAATGTGTAAAGTACTTTTATTATTGCAAATCTAAAATTGCAAGGATAATAAATTGTTTTTGTGTCATAGTTTAATTTTATATTTTCTTTCAAAAATGTGGCAGCTAAGTAGCTTACGATTCACCATAATTGATAGAGCAAATGTAATTATCAAAATTTATGAGTAGATTGTTTTGTTAACACGACTTATTTGTGATACACGAAACTATTGAGTGTTTGTAGCTGCAATTTATTTTTATTGTTTTTTTTATTAATTATTTTAATAAATTTAAAACATTTTTATTAATTTATTTTCTGTTTATAATGATTGTAAAGTTCGTTTTTAGATTTATAAACTTAAATTTTTTTAATTGATTTGTCAAGTTTGTTTTCAATTTACCCTGTTTATTTTTTAATCTAGAAACTATCATTTCAAACTTAACTTGGGAAGATTCAAATAATTTATATTTTAGTATCGTCCAACGAAGAATTTAATCATTATCATTAACTCCAAGGGTAAGTATGATGAATTAGTATGAATTCACAATAATTTACGTAGAAGGTATAAACCACTGATAATATACTAGTAATAATATACTGTTTTGGAATTTAAAACCGCTTGCTTTTTCCATATCAATACTTCTAATTCTGTTCGATAGTTGCAGTAATCGGTAAGTATGCGTAAAGGATAAACATTGGCCAACATTTCAAAGCAAAAAAGAATTTTAAAAGAAACTCGTGCTGCTTTCTACAGTAAGGAAATAATTGTGGAATAAAGCCACATAATATTTTAACTCATGGCAATGGGTTCATTCTGGTTTACGTGTAGAAAATTTCAGTGGTATGTCTTATGATATGAAATATTGTTCTTTAGTGTTCCAAAATTGTGTATCGGAGAAGGTTGGAAGCTTATAAAATTAAAAATCACATGATTTTCAAAGGCACCTTCTGGAGTAATGTACCAGACTGTTTAGGATCCCACAGGATGAAAAATAATACATTCTTTAAATAATATAGAGGGGGGTTCTGGTTACGCCACTGGTGCTCATTGAAATTTAAAAATAGTTTTCTACGTTCCTGCTACTGTACTGCCATCTAGTGTTAACAATCTGAACATATGCGTGCTATTTGAAATTTCACATGTCTGCTGGTGTGAAAATTTGAGGTTAATTTATTATTGACTGTGAATGTTTGTTGGAAAAAACTAGATTTTAAGATGGACCTAGTAAAAACAATAAACAGTGACGATGAAATTGAAAATTACTCCGAAGAATCGGATGGCGAACATCAGGTTTGTTAAATTTTTGTTAAAACTTCATGAAACTAACCATTCTCTAATTTCTAGTTTCAACCATCGAAGAAGAAGAAAAAGACAGAATTTAATGAAGATTTTGAATTTTTTGATTCGGTAGAAGACTACAACAAAGATCCGTGGAATGACTTACAAAAATACATAAAGCGGAAAGCATCTACAAAGACGGATGATAAAATTGAAAAATTTAGGAAGAAGAAGAAACTGGATGATGACAAAGTAGATGAAATGCAGGACGATGACGAAGAAGATTTAGAAAATTCTTATGATTCAGATGTTTCTTTGTCTAGTGAAGATCTTCAACATGATCATATTAAAATTAAAGATAAGAGAAAGAAGAGAACTAAAGAAATAGATATTCCTGTAGGCGAAGACATGTATACCTACGACGAAGATCTTACTTTTCAACAAATGCACCTTTCTAGACCTCTAATGAAAGCTATCGGACAGATGCAATTTACTCATCCAACTCCTATTCAAGCCGCTACAGTTCCAGTTGCCTTGTTAGGTAAGTGTTTTTTTTTTAGTTATATCCTAAAAATATACCTTTTTATACCCCGTCACTTTCAAATATAACCAAAATTCGCCTTTGAATGTTTTTACAGTTCTAAATTTTTCCGTTTAGGAAAAGATATTTATGGATGTGCAGCTACCGGTACAGGCAAAACAGCTGCTTACATGTTACCAACGATTGAACGTTTAATATTTCGTCCGAGCAGTGGATTAGCGGTCACCCGAGTTTTAGTTTTGGTACCAACAAGAGAATTGGGTGTTCAAGTTTATCAAGTCACCTCACAGTTGTGCCAATTTACCGACATACAAGTCGGTTTATCTGTAGGTGGTTTAGATTTGAAAGTCCAAGAAAGTGTGTTGAGAAAAAACCCTGACATAGTCATAGCCACACCCGGTCGATTGATTGATCACTTACAAAGTACTCCAACGTTTGGGTTAGAATCAGTAGAAATATTAATTCTAGACGAAGCCGATCGTATGTTAGATGAGTACTTTGCAGAACAAATGAAACAAATCATATCGCAATGTGCTCGCACTCGACAGACCATGTTATTTTCGGCCACGATGAACGAAGAAGTCAATGACTTGGCTATGGTATCGTTGAAAGAACCCACTAGAATTTTTGTCGACAGCAATAAAGTTGTTGCGGCTAATTTGAGACAAGAATTTATAAGAATTAGGCACAATAATGATAAACAGCGAGAAGCAATTTTGGCTGCTCTGGTGTGCCGAACTTTCCGTGATAATTGTATAATTTTTGTTCCGACGAAAGTGCAGGCACATCGTGTGCACATATTGTTAGGTTTGTTGGGCGTGAAAATAGCGGAATTGCATGGAAACTTAACTCAACCACAACGACTTGACACTTTACAAAAATTTAAAACTAATCAAGTTGATGTAGTGGTAGCTACCGATGTTGCAGCCAGAGGTCTGGACATACCCGGAGTTAAAACCGTAATTAATTTCACTCTACCTCGAACTTATGAGCATTACATTCACAGAGTGGGTAGAACTGCGAGAGCTGGACGTGCTGGTATCTCCATCAGTTTGGCTGGCGATCAAGAACGTAAAATTGTGAAAGAAGTGATAAAAAATTCAGAAAAAAAAGTTAAGAGTCGAATCATACCACTGGAAATTATTCAAAAATACGTTGAAAAATTAGAAACGTTGGAATTTAAAATAAATGAAATTCTTAACGAAGAAAAAGAAGAGAGAATGATGAGCATGATGGAAAAACAATTGAATCGAACTGAAAGATTGATCAAAGGTGAAGTGGAAGTTCAACGTCCCTGGTTCCAATCGAAACAAGAACGAAAAGATGAAAAAAAACGTTTGGAAAATAAAGCTGGCGATTTAAAGAAACAAATTAATGAAAAGTTAGGTAAGGATGGTCAGACAAGTAAGGGTGGTAAAATTGGCAAAGATCAAAAATTGGGTAAGGGAGGTAAAAAAGATGGTGGAAAGAAGGGTGAAAAAATGAAAATTAATCCTAGCGATCGTATTGCAAAGCAAAAGGAAAAAAAGAAGAAGATTCGAACCTGTCAAGATTTTGTACCCTCTTTTGGTGCTGCAAGTTCTAAAAAGAGAACAAATTTTAAAGACGATAAATCGTCCAGTAATAATAAATTCAAAGCAAGGACAGGTAAAAGTCCAAAATCAAATAAAGGCGGTAAAGGTTTTAAACCAAAAAAAGCATTTGGTAAACCTAAATTAAGTAAGAAGTCTTAAATTATCTAACTGTAAGTGATATGTGTTGTACATATTTTATAAGCTTGATTTGCTTAAAATAAAAACTTGGTTATTTTTTAGTTATGGTTTTATTTGATTTAACTAAATAATCTTGATAGATAGCAAATTCGAGCATTATTAGGTTTCTGTAAGCAGTGTATAGGAGGAAGCTTGATGATCTGGCTTCGTGTCCATCAAAGAAATTTAAATTCTTAATAATTTAGCCAAATAATTTCTCTCCATGTAACATTTGTGATTTACTAACCACAAAATATTAGAATTTAATCTCTTTTATCTGCTAAAGTAGCTTTATTATAGAAGTCAAAGAATTGATTTTTGTAATGTTGTGGTCTTTATGCCATGTAATTTTTAATCAAATGTTTCTTTTTACTGAAAATCCTACTGGGGGAGCAGTTCCCAGAATCAAGTGTAAGTGAATGAAATTCTTAAATTACAACAACGAAAAATTATTGTTTGACGTTCTTTAGTTTGGTAATTATATTGTTCAAGGTGTTGCTCAGAAAATACCTCCGAGTAAAGACAATATTATTATTATAAAAACGGGTTGTGGTGTTATCGCCCACTGTACTGAAGCTTATTGTGCCCCTCGTTCCGTGTTTTTACTCCATCAACTGCGTTTCCTCAACAAAGTCGAGTACGCGGCCGATGGGTGCTTGTACTACCTCCTCGATTTCCAGGTGACGTGTTCTTTCACCCGACAGTGCCGGGCATTTACATAAGATGTGGTGAGGAGTTTCATCTGCTTCACCACACATTCTACATGTAGGATCTTCAGCTATCCCCATTAAATTGAGGTGTCTTTTCAGACAGCAGTGTCCTGTAAAAAGTCCTACTATCCTCCTCAGCTGGATTATTGTCTTACTCTTGGCTTCGCTTGAGGGGCCCCTTATGAACATCAAGACAATAACTTGAGGTTATCGTAATTATTGTTTTATTACGAACATGTAAATCAAAATCCAAGCATACTCTGAAACTTGGAATAGATCGTGCAGGTCAGGGCCATGCTGGTAAGCAAAACGACCTCTTCTCTTACATTTTACCCACTACCTATGCACAAATTCAAGATAATTTTACACTTACAATGTTCAAATAACAAATTTAGAGCTAAAGTGGAGAACATGAAAAATGTGAGGATAATTTTTAAGAATTATTTAATTCTCATAATAATCTTTACAAAAAATACATTTACTTAAGTCATAATTACAACCAAAAAGTTTTATTTCTTTGAGCTGCTTTCATCACCAACATCTATAAAAATTGTCAAAGACAACTGATAATAATTAGCAGGTATTACTATTACTCACTCTTGCCATCGCATGCAACTATTTTTACTTTATCGATCCTTGTAACTTCTTGTACTTCTCTAAACTCAACATCATTAAGCATGAAAGTCCATACGTTGTCGCAGAAACGGTAAGTGTTTAATTTGCCAGCTTTAAACGTTAGTCGAGACTTGACTCGGGTTGCTAATGTTTGGTTAATAGATTTATCGAATTGAAGCAAAACTTTAGCAGATAATTGTGGTGTTATTTGACCATACTGTAAAAAAATTTTAAACTATTAATTTGACCCAAAACAGTAATAATATTTGGAAATAAAAAAAAATTAACCTTAAAACTTACATGGACTAATTCCTCTAAACTTTCTTGTAATGTATGACCTAATGTAGTGTTACGATATAACTGGTAAGACATGGTATTAAAGAATTATAATACAAATTAACGAAGTCAAGAAAACTGTGTCTAAATCTAAATCACATTAATTATAAACAATCGCCTACGATCATCTGTTCTGATTTGGTCCGTCTTGACAACGCCATTCGAATTAAATGGCGCTTTATTCAAAATTGATTTTCTTGCTAACTAATTTGTCACTTTAACGTACAAGCCTAATGCACCAATCAATTTAAAGTATTCAATTAATGATTTAATTACAAGTCTTAATTTTCAATTATTTAGGTAAATTTAGATCTACCTGCATAACATATACAGGGTATTTCAAAAGGAATGTGTGTGGCCAGTACAAAATTTAGAACAAACAAACTAGGAAATGATACCTAGGCAGGCTCTATTTTAAGTAAGTTTAAAAAATTCGAGCCAAAAAAAAAAGAATTTTGAATTATTTATTCATAAAAAAAATATCTAATGCTGAAATAAAAGACGTTCGATTTTATATTAGGCATAATTACGCAGTATCAAGTACGTACAAATGGAATCAAATTTAATTAATCATAAATAGAGAGAAAGGTAATTTGTTGAAGTTATTTAAATAATTTATTTTTGTATTGCGTGCTGTGCAACAAAAACTATTTATATAATATAAAATAAAAACTGTGCTTATGTACATAACGGAACAATTATTGTTGTTTTTGACTTTTTGTTGATTTCTTGATTTGGTTACATTTAGTTATCTTTTCATTTATCAGATTTGCCTCGCATTTAACGGATTTAACGTATCAAATCTCTTTTGACGTTTCACTTCGTATAATGATTCAAGAAACGACAGGAAAATTGTAGGTTAGTGCATATTAAGCAATAAAAAGATCTATCTTTAGTAAGTTTATATTATAATTCTTATCTTGGAATTGATAATAATATATTCTTATAAAGTGAACATTTCATATAGTAAACGGTGCGTTAAAATTCTAAATTTATTGCTTAGTAATATTATTTCAATTTATTAAAATTTGAAAATGATAATTTGTAATATACTATTAATAAACAACATTAGATATAGTCGGACACTGTTTCTATAACATATTATCTAAGATTGGGGTGCATGTGTTGTGACAATTATATAACTTTTATCGTTTATGTATTACAGAAATCGATTGAATACAAATGGAAGATTTACGATGTGAGAAATTATCAATTCGAGAGTCTGGTAAATCATTGAAAAAGTATGGTAGCACTAGCAGACATGTAACTCGAAATCAGCATCATGTGAAGCATGTAATATCTAGTTCGGATACTTTGCAAGGAATTGCTCTCAAATATGGAGTTACGGTGAGCACTTCAAAATTTACCAATTACTATGCTTTTTCTACTTACTATGTTTTAGATGGAACAAATCCGAAGATTGAATCGTTTGTGGGCGTCCGACAGTTTATTTTTAAGAGAGTTCTTAATGATACCAGTATCCGATAGCAATAGCGTACCGATCACTAACGAAAATGAGGTTCCCACAAGTCCTTCCGAACTAATGTCTTCATCTAACAGTATCGACGAAGATTTGTCTAGTTTTTTAGTCAAGATAGATAATTCTATTGCAAATACTAAACAAGAAGTCAAAAAGGTTCAAGATAGTAGCGAGTGAGTATTGATTTTATTTCTACTCTGCAATTTAAGGGTTTTAAGGAATATGCCCAGTTATGTGGTTTATTTTCAGAATATTACAAAAATTAAATAGTTACTGATGAAATTTGAAAACATTCCATTTGGGGATTTTCCAAACATAAATTTCTGTATATTAAAAGGTCAACGTGCTTGAATCATTTCTTGTAGTAATTCTTACAAAAACAAATACTATAAATACAAGAAAATTGGATAAATCATGATAATGGATATATTGGATCTATCACTTATTTTTCTGCAACGTTCTATTGCTAAAATTTATTTTAATACTGAAATTATTGCTCTCAAAATTCGCAATCAGAAATGTAAAAAATAGTATAAATAACTTGAGAATAGAGAATCAATGCTTTTCATGATCAAGAGCGGATCCAGCCAAAGTTCAATTGAGGGGGGGGGGATAAAATATTTAAGATAACAAAAATAACGATATATTTTTCAAATATTTTGAAATTTAGAGCATTTAACGGGTTTTTAAAAAAAATATTTCAACTAAATAATTTTTGGATCTAAGTAGATTAATCAGATAAGACTTAGTACACCACTTGTGAAAAACGGTTATTGAACTTGGCATCTGAATTCAGATACTTCACACACTCGCCTGGCAGCTCATGCTCATATTTGTTTACTCGTTCAATAATTTATCATTTTACTAACTCGTTATCTATTAGAAAGCGGAGGTGCTTCTCTTGAATCTATAGAACAACTTGTTCACAAGGTAAATTTCATGCGAACGTTAATAAATTTGCATTGCACATCTTAAATTTTGGTGACTATATTATTTGTTCTCTAAAACGTTAGAACCTACTTTTACACCATGGGACGTCTTTTGACCACCGACAAACTTTGTATTTAGTTTTAAAATTTTCAAAAGTTATTAACTCTACATTAATGATTTTTATTTTTAATCTGGAGATTTTGTAACCATATTTTCAAGAAGAATTAAAAAGAAAAATAAAAAGTTCATAGTGTACGTAAAGTACTTCATCCTCAAGTTATGATATCATGTGCTTTTAAGTTTTCTGGTAAATTAAGCCCACCTCACACGATGCTTGTTTTGCTGATGGATTGCTTGATGGGAGCCGTGATGGCTACGGTGCGGCTGCGCTGATGGAAAATGACGTCACTGCTGGCTTGCTTGCTGGTTACCGTGATGGTTTTCTGTGATAGATCCCGTGCTATTTTTGCTGATGGTTTACGTGATGGATTTCAGCGCTAACCAATGAAAAGGTCGCGTCGTGTTCGTCAACACGAGTAGTTACGAACACTCATTTTCAACTACTTGCGTGCGCATTGAAACCACGCAAACCACAAAGTGCGTGTGAAGCCAACAATGCATAGAAACCATCACACCACCCAGCTGCTAGAAATCCAGCAGCAAAACAAGCAAGCAATCCATCAGCAAAACAAGCGTCGTGTGAGGTGGGCTTAAAACAAGCGTCGTGTGAGGTGGGCTTTATACAAGTGGAAGTGACTAACATTTACAACAAATATACATTTTTCCAAACCATTTATTTTTTAATCTAATTGAAAAATAAACAAATATTTTTATTATCAACCATTAACAAAACAATAATATTTTGTTATATAAATATTATAAACTATTTCAAAAAAATGTACAAAAAAAACTAGGAGTTTATGTAGGATAGAAAAACTAAAGAATATCTAGCGTAAAGATAAATAAATGGAAATTCAAAATTAATATTTCTGAAAAGAATTCTTCATAACAGTTATATGTACATTAATTTAATCTTTTTGTATATTAACAATGTTTATTTAAAAAAAAGTTCGAGTGTTAAGTTTTTTAAATATTTATTTCATTCTCATGGCCAAATGACATTGGTATTTGCCACCTTAACGTCAAGCTTTTGCAAGGGGGAAATCTGATGTACAAGTGAAGGGATATCAGAGGAAATCTTAGGAAGTAGGAAATCTAATGAAATATAGAAAATATCAGGAATATTATAGATTCACTTTTTTTCGCTTTTTCAACTTTTTTGAAAAGAAATCTCCAGGCAATCCAGGAGGAATTATCTCAAAACTCTCGTAAAAGGAAATCTAGTGTAGTACATAAAAAAATTTGCATTATGACACACCCCTTGTAGCTTTGCAAGAAAATTATAAAATTATTTTTGATTTTAGTTTTAAACAACGTTACTAAAAAGCTATTGTTTTAATTTTTTGAGCATTCTGAAAATAAACTCGATAAAACATGTACATATAAGACAAAACTTGGTAGGGTGAGTGGTACACAGTGGAACGCAATTCACAACGGAATATATCTTTTAATTATTTGTATAAAATAAGTTTTAAGTAATAAGCGCTTCCATGATTTCTTATTGATATTTTGAAATTAGTGATGCTTTTTAGGATATTCCGGTTAATTTATTTTACAGTAGCTTGTTAATTTTTGAAATTAATTTATAAGTTAATTCTAACCACATGATTGACTGTAAACTTCTCGAGTTAGTCGAACTAATTTTCAGAAAATTTATTTTTTCAACTGCATCAATGGTTTTGACCAATAATAATTATTTCAACAAAAAGTATTTTTTTTATCGTGTCAGAATGAAGTTCTAGTACAGCGGTTCTTAAACTTTCGTATCTCACGCCTCGCTTTTTTTTCTTGAATAATTCTGTGCCCCCCTGCATAATATACGATATATTAGATGATAATAATAATAACACAATTCACAGAAACTTATTTAACTTGATTTGACAATATTGACTACGCGCTATGTTGCCGACAGGGTGAATATAATCTGTGAAAATTTAAAATTGAAATAAAAATGTTAAATATTAATTCTGATGTCTTGTTCATTTATTCGACCCCCCCCTCCCCAGAGGGGTGCGCCCCACAGTTTAAGAACCGCTGCATGAATTTTATTATAACATGATAACAAGAAATTTGCGCGCATGTATGTATTAAACCAAATATTTAAAAGTGGCCACTGTCCCAGCCTCTCCCCTACGTTGAAAATAAATTGTTATAAACGGTGATTTTTCCGAAAATGGTTCAACCGACCCCGGTCTCCTCTACCATTTAGATAACTAATTGGGTTAAATGGGTAATTTAAGTCTTCATTGTTACTGCTTGTACTAAAATAGAAGATACTTCGAATAAAAATAAATGCCTATTCTGCATAGAATGGTGGATGTCACAAAAGTGATATGATAAAATAAATCTGGGAATAAAGGAGTGAAAATATTAGGATACATGTCACGTTACACTTGCTCTTAGATTTTTAAATTTATTTACATGCCATTTCCTTAAAATAAACTGATATTAGTTTAAATTACATAAAGTGAATAAAATTTGACAAGAAATATTACAAATTTTAGATTTGCTGCAAGTTTTGATCATAGTTGTAATAACGAAAGAAGAAAACCAGCAGTTTCTAGAAAGAAACAGTTAGTAAATAATAATAGTTTTTCTGATATTGCGTCAGGAACTCCGACGGTGGTAGTGTCGCATGGACGTAATTTACGTTCTTCGTTACAAAGACTGGAGCAACAACAAGACGAAATATTTGAGTTGTAGTTTTATCGATGTGTGCCTCATTTCACGATATAATATATAATATTTATTATAACTAAAATTATTTTTTAATTTGTATGTTATACAATCAAACATGTACGTCTTATAGTAACGATATAGTGTAATCAAGGAGTAATATATTTTTTGTGAATTAAGAGTATACGAATAAGGAAATAGATTTCACATTGTCGTATTAATCGAATTTGCAGCTAATTTCATTTATGATTACGGATTCTTTTTAATATTTCCTAAAAGTTTAGTTCAATTTATTGTAATAATTTATTATAAACGTTTTGTTACTTGAAGTGATTGTTATGTATACTCACCGACTTCGTAAACAATCACCACAAAATAAAAGGTAGATAACAGGGTGCGAAAAATCTTGTGCACTAAACTTGAAAAAAATCTAGAAGTATTATTTTTGTTTCTTTTGTGGTTATTGTTTATATTTCAAAATGCATTCTCAAGTAATTTTAGATGGCAACTCCATATCTAAAAGTTTTATGCATGATTTTCAAACACTCTGTGTATTACCTGCAGCAAATTTCACGTGTAAAACATGAAATTGTGAAACAGGAGTAGTCCAGTCTGCAAGTTGTTTGAAATGGTTTAATCGAGGAATAGTTATTTTTTTCTTAATTTTATAATTGTTGTTTATTTATTAGAATAGAATTACGTTAGATTCAATATATTTTTTTCTGTAAGTGGTTTATTTTATAGAAATATTTGATTTTTAGTTTTTGGACTCATTAGAAAGACAAGTTGAAACCTACCTTAATGTTTCATTTCTGTAAATGCATTGGTTCGGTGGCATTTGTCAAGGTAAAACATTTTCTTAAGAAATTAAATTTTTTGCAAACATAAATATTTTCATAATTTTAATACATAAAATTTGTATTGTAATTCATTTCTAAGTTGTAAATTAAAATTTTCTTTGATATATTATGTAGCCTTGCTGCTGCTTTGATTTTACATTTTGTTAAAAAATTGCATTCTCTATGTGAGGCCTCCTTTTGGGCATTTATTAGAAATATGTTTATGCTACGATTAATGATTAGTTATATCCATTATAGCACAATTCACAGGAGGAGAAAATTGAAAGCACTCGATTTTTATATTAATTTTACTTCACAAAATTACTTGCTGACTGGATTATACTTATAAATGGTTTAATTTATTACAAGTGTAGTTATCAGATGATTGTCATATAGCACGAGTACAACATGCTCCCCACTGTAAAATGCACAATAATTGATTTTGTAGTTTTTTAAAAGTTATATTTCTCATCGTTTTCATGTAAAAAAAAACAAATTTAGATCATCGTGAAAGCAGGTACTGTTGAATTTAATTTAATTTTAATTTTTGTTTATTGTTTCATACATTTTATTTTGTGCAAAAGTCAAATTAAAAAGGCACTACTGTATATTGAACTTGCAATGGTTTAGTATTTAATGTACAGTATCTTGTAGATTAGTCTTATTTTTTATAATTTTTTTATGTTTCATAAAACGGTTATTAAAAGATATAATTATTAGAGACTGACTTCAATGTATCATATTTTAATATGTAGTAATATTTGGTGCTTTTGTTATTTTAATTACCAAACAATTTTTTGTAATTTTAATGTTTTTGTGCAATAATTAAAACTTTAATTGTGTTATTAATTTCTTTAAGTATATGAATGAATTGTGGCTAAGCATACAATTATCAAAATAATATAAATTTTTCTTCTTAATGCTCACTTTAATTTCTAATGGACCTACGTAAATTTGCAATTATAAGCATATTTTAATTTCCTAATGAGGACTACTTGTGATTACTTTATTATTTATAAGTAGGTGGCGATTTTTATTATCTTATTTTAAATATATTTTGTACCTACTCATTTTTTTAATATTTACGAAATGTAATATAATTTTTCAAATAATTTAAGCACACTTTTTATTACTTTTAGTATTACTAAATTGACTGTTATAAAATAAATTACTCAGCCGAAGCATATTCAACACTAAAAACTACCTGGTATTTTTATTTCAAAAGGTGCAAAGAAAATGAACACTAATATATTCCTCTCTTTTACTAAAACAATTATGTGATCATATTCTGCTAAAACAACGAAATTTTTCAAGTCAAATTCTGGAACGTTATCTATAAGAAAATTTTATATTATTCTAACGATGTTTTTTTTCTTTTCCCACCGATAAGCAAACTGTAACCATTGCTTCAGTTGTGTTATAATGTTGACGAATATGAAAATGAAATTTTTCCCATATAATACTTAGAGAACTTGTTTATATTTGTTAATGTTGCATTATGTATTTGTTTATTCTTGTTATAAATTCATGTATGTATGACATATCTTGTAGCTTTTGTATAGTTCCTCATGCTGTCATTCAATAATGTAGATACATTAGAAAAATAAAAATATTTTTATAGGGTTCAGTGGTATTTCAATATTTTTTATTTTTATAAACGTATGTAATTAAATATCCACAAATATTTTTTATTAGCTTTTATTAAAACGTTTTATTTCTTAATAAATATAAACTCCAGTTCAGTATCTCATATTATATCTATCTATGTAGTAAGTTTAGGTGACCATTCACTAAATTTTAAATATCCTACCAATAACTAGAACATTATTTTATCAATAAATCTCGTATACGAATCTCATTGCGCAATATATTTCCATAAATAGAGTTAATTTGTTGCTGGTGCTTAATAATATTTTCTTCAATCTGTTCCAATTCGGCTTGCAAAGGCTTGTTGGATTCATCACTAATCCTGATTAAAAAGATCGTGGAAATAAATTAAAAATTAATATTTTCATATTTTACTCACCGTTTTTGATTTGCAACATCGGCCATTGTTTGTCTCGCCAAATTGGTCCACATGTCTAATTCGGTGTGCATTGCTTCAATATCTTCGTGCAAGTAATTTATAAGTTTCCCTAACGGATTTGCAGTTTTTGTGAGCGTCTGAATGGCCACTTTTAGTTGTTCAATTTCTTTGGTTGCCACATTTTTACTACGTAATCCTAAAATTTAAAACAAATAAATACATTGATGCGCTGAAAATCCAGTTTTACCGTCTTGTTCCCATTCAATATTAACAGTGTGTTTTGTGTGCTCCACAACATCGTCCTGTTGAATTTGTTCCAAAATTTGTTCCACCAGATGTCCTTTATCCGTAGGCATAGGCATCAAGACTGTGGGTTCGTGAAATTCTGGTTCAGGTACAGATTGAATTGTTACTGTATCTTCTTCGTCCAAATCGTTACTAAAATTCTCTATAATAACGTTAACTTTCCCCAAAGGTACAATTTCTCCTGGCGGAATAAAATTTTCGTTTCGCAAACGAGGTGCTCCTGGACGTGCGCTGGAAGGTCTCACGCTTGGAGGACGAAGAGAACTTCTAGGACGCACTGAAATTGTATTGAAATTATAAATCGGAAACAACATTCATGAAATGTAGTACCTTTTTCATTATTATTAGGTTCCAGAAGTGCTCTTGCAGGGGTAAAATTAGTTTCATCTTTAATTTTTGCAGGGGTTAATATTTCAGTAGGGAAATCGTTGCCAGTGTTTTCTAGTAACTTTTCCTCAGATGATTTTTTTTCAATCGCTTCAAGTTTTGGTTTCACAGATTTAGGTCTTTCAACAACTGCTTCAGTAGAATGTGTATTCAAATTTTGGTTAGTTTTTTCAGATTCCTCTGTATCGTTTCTAATTGGCTTAGGTTTTGCACTTTTTTGTTTCTTGGGTTTTTCTTCACTGATCATTTCTTCTATGTTTTGTTCCACCACTGGATCAGATTCTGTATTGATAAGATTTTCAACATTTTGTTCGGGAACCTTTTCTTCCACAATTTTTTGTCTGGGACTGGCTTGTGGTATAAATTTAGGGCTTTCTTCTTTCTTAATTTTCTTTTCTTTAACTTTAGAAGTATCTTTCTTTTCCTTTTTTACACTTTCTTTTGAAGTTTTGCTAGTTAAGGCTTTAGCATCTCGACTTTTACTGATGGATGTTTTTGAATTAATCGGTTTAGTTTCGGATGGTGAAATCTTTTTTTCTTTTTTTATTTCGCTCTTTATGGGTTTTTCTTTAGGTTTTACTTGTTTTGCAACTTTTTCGTTATCTTTTGTTTTAGATGTTTTTGATTTCTTTTCCGGCTTTAATTGTGAAACATATTGTGTGCTGTCCAATTTATTTTCTATAGCATAGCCAATTGCTTGTAAAAGTAAGTTTGTCTCCGTGGGTTCTAATCCAGCAATTATTTTATTAGGGCGCACAAGCAATTCCTTCTCTGTTATAGTTTCTGCAAATAAGTAACTTGTGGAAAAATGTCTTAAGTTATGATAATCACTATGAGGGGTTAATATGATATATTGTTAATATGAATTTGAAATAATATGTGTGTATACAGAACAGTTTGGAAGTGGAACAAATTTCATAGAAATGTTTGCAAGAGCTTCTATCTCTGTTCAATAATTAATATCTACCTAAATTTAAGTGTTGTCTTATTTGTCCATTTTTATTCATTTTAGAAATATAGATCCAAGTTGGTAGTAATTTCAATAATATGAAAAATTTAAATTTTGAGTTGGTAACTTCAATTCGGGAAACGAGTAGGTAGTCAACAGGCACGTAAGTGTAAGAAAAATAGTATAATTATAATATACTGATTCTGAGGGATCGTAGTGACCTTTTATATCTTTTAAACGGTTTTTGCCCTTTGGCTTAGCTTTGTGCAAAAGCTTTGCGTACTTTTTTTAATTTCCGTGGGTATGTAATATACTATTTCATTAATTTTGTCACGGTTTGACATGCGACTTACGTTGGCTGATGAAAGCAAAAAATTTTAGTTAATTAAAACTGTTCTTTGAGATTTGTTAAAATTTCTTTCGATCGGACCGGGATCCAAATGGCTTTCGAAATGTTTTTTGTTAATTCATAAATTACTTGGTAGCAATGTTGTGCCGGTAAATAAAAAATTAGGTTTTCTTTTAGAATTTTAACATTCAAAGTCTTTTGTAGTCTCGTATTCTTGGTTTTATTTTTAACACTATCAATTTTGTAACATCGTTAATTTTGACTTGGATATTTCTTATCAGTTCCAAGATGGTAATTTGTGAACTATTTGCAACTTTTTTGAAGTTTGCTATCAAATCAAGAAATTTTTTTGAAGAATTCTCGAACTGGTTTTTATGCTGTGTTACATAGATTTCCTTTTCCGATGAACTTGAGTCCCAAGTAGTCCCCTCCCAAACCAGATATTTAGTGATAATAATATTTATTGTTTTAACGATTTTCATCAGGATATACTTCCTCGATGAGATGAATCAATATGACGTCAGATTCGTATTGTCAGTTTGGTTGCCATTCGATTTCACTTATGGGAAAAATAGCAGTGCATTATTTCTCACTAGTATAGATAGCGCACGTTATATAATGGTAAGTTCGGGTAATACATCATATTCAAGTAAAAGGACGCGAATAATAAATTAGAATCACATCATAGTTTCTGATGTCAAAATTATGAGTTCAGCTTGAACATAAGTTATCTCATATTTTCTATTTTTACTTGAATAGTTTATTGAAATTTGACGAACACGGTAAGTTATTAGAAAGGCAACGGGGGGGGGGGGGGTTAATTATGTATTTAAAATTTAATCATGATTTTAATATTCCGTTTTTCGTGCGCTGCGCCATTATTTTTAACTTATTAGCATATTATATAGGCACTAAAGTACTTTAGAGTTTCTTGCCATTTCTTTGCGTTAAAAACAATTGCATTCGCTAAAAGTGACATCTTAACAATTATTATTATTGATTGATATAACAATATTTTATTTTTTTAATTTTTCATATGTTTAACAACTTGAAATTTGACTTTGATAAGGGGATGATAAAATGCAAATCAAACAAAAATCATATCTTGGACAATATTTTAGCAGACTGGACAAAAAGTGTGTTATGAAACTTTGTACATATAATTATATTATATCGCATTGTTAATTAAAATAAGCGAAATACAGTTTAATTGTAAATACTTACTGGTAGCGGTGATTAATTTAGTTAAAAAACCAATTTTATCATCTTTTTCCTTCATGTTTTCTGAAAGTAACTCACGATCCGTGTATAGCCCTTTCAAAAATCCAGTCTCTTTTATAATGTTGTTAACAAGATCGTGCAAAAATCTAAAAGGTGGTTTCTTCAATAATTTTTCGGTCAGCGGCAATTTTTTCACATATTTTCCTAACACTTTTTGCGTATTTTGTATTACTTGCGGCTCTACTTCGTTTGACATTTTGAAATGGAGTATAAATTCTTCAAATATGTCAAATAAATGTTGAAACTTTTGTTGTCATCGCGTTGCCATGGCACTCTTGCGTGTCGATGTTACGCGCACGCGTAGAAAACGGTCAGGTTTTGATGACCGCGCCTGGAAACTAGTCAAACCACCATTTTGTGTATTTGCATGATAAAACGGTTGACAACATTTTAGGGGCGTAAGTAATTTCAAAATATTTACAATGTACGTACTGTATTACTAACAAGGTCCTTTGATAACCAAAACTCCGGAAAAAAGTACGAAAAGGATGTAAACATTATTTTAAAATTTGTTGAAGTTGGGAAAGTTTACTAGTTTTTGACGTATGTGTAATAATAGGTAAATCAACCCATTTGTTAAAATTAGAAAACTGGTAGTCTTGTGGCGTATGCTCAAACCACTCATATTATTTACGGGGTAGATAAACTAACAATTTTTAGCTCCCATTCAAAATTAATGTAAAAGACATAACCTAAAGAATTATTCATGGTCGTGTGAATGATTATCTTCAATTATTAAGTAATGGTTTTGCAATGCATAACCTTGTGCCGAGTGCTTCACTGTTTATCGGTTTGTAATTTTTACAGAACACTAAGAAAAAAAGATATCGATAAAAAATATGAATCGATTAAAAACCAATGCTTCCGGTTTCAAACTCTTACAATTCCACCTACCTTTTATGTTTCTTATTGAAATGCATCTTGATCTCTGAACACTAGGTACGTTGTTACGATACCAAAAGCACAGCAATTTTAAAGTTTTTGAAGTAAAATTTTATTGAACCAACCTAATTTGCTAATCTATAAAGTCACATAATCGAACAATATAAAATTGGCACTCCCTATTAATACTTTGTCCGAGTAATGGGTGTAATTTGATCAACAAAATGATTTTACAGTATAAACTTTTCTGTCGGTAATAGATTGGGATTTTATTAGAAAGATTCACATATTATTTGACTTCCCTTTCCTAAACCATTTATTTTGTTACTAATTATTGCAATTATTTACAGACAAATATTTTTATAAGTAAATGAAATGGAGACCGGAGAAAACATGTGCCAAACAATTGGCAAATTGGAGCCGGTGGAAATTGAAACAGAACTGGAAAATACAACAATACTAAAAAATATGTCAATTATTGAAACGAGTTCCCATCAACAAATTATACTAAACCATTTACAATTAGTAGGCAATTCGGATGGTAACTTAGAAATTAATACAATCGATAACTTTGCCTCGGAAATGGTGCAGCACATTCAGTATGTTGTATACAATTTTTTTATAAACGTAAATTTAATTTGTTTACATTTATTTTGCAGAAATAGTCATAACATAGATGAATTGCAAGTAGAAATTGCAGTAACACAAGATGAAAGTTATAACGAAGACAATGTCCAAAATTTTACTACTGATCAAATTTTAATTGTAAACGAAGAAGATTTAGTTGAAGGTAATCACATTTTAGAAGATAATCAATTGATAGAGGAAGAAGAAACTGTACTGCCAGAAAGCGACAATGTTATGCTTACAGAAGAGGACACCACACTCGAAGAAGATGTTAACGAAGACGATATATATGTGGAAGATAATTCGGAATATATCGATGACCCAGATTATGAAGTTGAGAACGAGGATGAAGTGAAACACGAAGAAGTTAATTATTGCAGTATTTGCCAACGTACTTTTAAAACTCCTGCTGTAAGTACTTCAACTTTTTAAAAAGTGTTCATTATTAAGTAATCCAGTCATTACATGTTTTTGCAAAATTCTGTTTCTAAGTTAAAAACTCCATAGTTTGGCGGCAGGTAATAGCAGCTCCTAAGTTCTATACATCAGGCTCGGATTGAAATGTGCAATATTGCAGTACAAAAATAGAGACGAGGACAACATTTTACATAAAAATAAATAAGTTCAAATTTTGTAACCCTGAATATTTTTCAACGTATTATGACGTTCTCGACGCCTTAATTCGTCGAGTTTTGGTGAAAATTCAAAAATTCAGTTTTCTGCAAGTCTTTTTTTTTGGGAATCTTATGTAGAGCACCGAACTAAGCAAAATCCTGCAAACAAACACAAGTCATTAATTACTTACATAATATATCTGAAAATATATAAATAACCCAAAGAGGAACGTGTTATAGAATGACATCTAATTTTCAGATTTTTTTATAAATTGGTTTAGCGGTTATAATCAAAATACCGAGGAGTGTATTGGCTTTATTCAAATTTATGCGATGAATTCTTTGATAGTAAATCAAAATTTTTTGACTTGATTAAATCGGTAGATTTATTTTATGTAATTTTATGGAAGTTTCTTTTGGTCGTGATCACTAAACTGCATGACACAAAGGGAAATATAGACAAAATATAAACGTTAACTTATTTTAGTAATATTATTTCTTTATCTCACAATAATACATTTTTTCAAATAGCCTTAAGGAAGGACTGACTATTATTTTAATTATAAAATAGTAATCTAAAAATATCATTGAAATTCGAGTTCTTCATTAACCTTTTATTTTCACCTGCTAATCCCTCAGCCTTTTTCTTTGAAGACGAAGAATTGTTAATTAATAATTTTTGAATATAAAATTATAACTAATAAAGTTTTCATATAATCATAAATTAAGCTTATGAATACTCTTAAAATTATTGATAGAATTCAACAACGATCTTCATCATATAAATACCTTCAACTTCAATTATCGCAATTTTCTTGTATGGAAATTGAAAACTTTAAAATTTCATGTGATATTAGGAAAATCCTAAATATTATTTTCTGGGTAAATAGTGCAGGTGCAAAAATTTCCGCTAGTGTAGCAAAAAAGTACTTAAAATTAGTGCATAATTCTCGTACGCCAAACGAAGAGGCTGCAAAATTTAATTCTAACGGCAGTCAAAAGTGCGTTATTCTACACTTATGGTGCTCGCTAACTTATGCATTGCGACGTGAATTTTGACGCTTAGAGAAGTTTACATACTTCTCTACATAAACTTCTCTAAACGATAAAATTCGCATCGCATCGTTTTGCCTAATGTGCTCCCAGCTTTATGGATTTTTAAATTAGAACAAAATTGGTGACTACTCTCAATATTTTTGATTTATACTTACAGACTAGTTTACAAAAATTTTTAGAATTGTGTCATCTTTTTGTTATGTCACTATAACAGGTATGTTGAACCGAGGGGTAAATATACCTGAAAATTAGTGTACATAGGACTCAGAACTCTAAAGAAGAATAAATTGTTTGCAATTTTCTTCCAATTATTTACTTGTAGGTGTTGGTATAGTAAGTTGATAATACTATGAATAATAAATTGTAGTCTAATATAGAAACTTAAGAGTCTTAAGCCCACCTCACACGACGCTTGTTTTGCTGATGGATTGCTTGCTTGTTTTGCTGCTGGATTTCTAGCAGCTGAGTGGTGTGTTGGTTTCTATGCATTGCTGGCTTCACACGCACTTTGTGGTTTGTGTGGTTTCAATGTGCACGCAGGTAGTTGAAAATGAGTGTTTGTAACCATTCGTGTTGACGAACACGACGCTACCTTTTCATTGGTTAGCGCTGAAATCCATCACGTAAACCATCAACAAAAATAGCACGGGATCTATCACAGAAAACCATCACGGTAACCGGCAAGCAAGCCAGCAGTGACATCATTTTCCATCTGCGCAGCCGCACCGAAGCCATCACGGCTCCCATCAAGCAATCCATCAGCAAAACAAGCATCATGTGAGGTGGGCTTTATGCCAAACTATGGAGTTTAATCTAAAACAAACCGTATTTTACACACTGAGTTGTAGTAACTGAACTAAAATTACAAAATTGTGTTGTAGAGTTTAAAGCGTCACGTTACCGTATGTCACTCAGTAGAAGAAGAACAAGACGATCCGTTGGCATTTGAATTGTGCTTATGTTGTGGAGAGCCCGTGGATTCAGCTCACACGGTAAGTGTTTTTAAGTTAAGTTGGTTGAGTTTTGTGGTACATTTTGAAATTTTTATTAGACGGGCGAGTTCAAATGCCAATTATGTGATAAACTGTTTATTTTTCAAAACAGTTTGGAGAGACATAAGAGTTTGGAGCACTCAGAAGAAGGCAACTATAAGTGTGTGGAATGTGTTGGTTTATTTAACGCCAAGTCTGAATTAATCGAACATATGCAAACGCATCCAATCAATAAATTGTACCCATGTCGAGTGTGTAATCGTGAATTTACACGTAAATATCATTTAGATCGGCATGTCGCACAAACCGGATGCGACGGAACGCCACGCAACGAATTTCAGTGTCAGGTGTGTGAAAAAGTGTTTTCTCGGAAAGATAATTTGAGAGACCATCTTAGAGCACACGCAGGTCAAGCTAAGAAAAAAAAGATATTTCATTGTAAATTTTGTAATAAAGAATTTCGTGGTTCGGCTCCACTTTCTGTTCACCTAAGAACGCACACCGGTGAGTCTTCCTTCATATAATTAATATTGGTTATAATTAATCTTGTTTTTAGGAGAAAAGCCTTACCCATGTGACTTGTGTCCAAAGCGCTTCCCATCAAGTGGTGCGATTAGAAAACACAGGCGAATGCATACCGGAGAAAAACCATATCAATGCCCCAAGGTAATAATTACTATATTCCCCTGTTCCCACTGTTTGAGATTATAAAATTCTACTTTCGCCATGAAAAATCAGAGAATTTTTGATTTTTAACTGAAGATTTATTTAGTTATTTATATTGAAGGTGTTAATTGTGCAATTCTATTTTGAAAATTGAAATTATTTTTGAAAAATTTACTCAGAACCCTCCCCTGTAAAGTTAAAGAAAATTTCGTTATTTATAATTTTTTTCTTGTTAGTGTGATAATCGATTTGCTGCAAAGGAAACCTTAAATCGACACGTACGTACTCATACTGGCCAAAAACCACACGCCTGTCAATTTTGTGGAAAAACTTTCATTCAAGCTGCGCAATTACGTGCTCATGTATTTCATCACACAGGAGAAAATGCATACACTTGCCCACACTGCAATCGTGCCTTTAATCGACGAGCACGACTTACCATGCATATTAAATTTGTTCACGAAGGTGCCAAACCCTTGGAATGTGATCGGTGTGACAAAACTTTCTTTCGTAAAGAAGACCTCGCACGTCACACTATGTTACATTCTGGTGTTAAACGTAAGCTAATTTTAAAGTAAATGCTATACTTTTTAACTTTACCATTTAATTGTTTGCAGCTTTTCAATGTGAAGTTTGTAATAAATCATTTGCTGTCAAATCGTCCTTAAAGTTACATATGCTAACTCATCGCAAAGAACAGCCTTGCAGTTGCGATGAATGCGGTCGAGCTTTCATTCGTCAAGATTGCTTATTGCGTCATATGCGCGCAAAGCATCGCGACGTTTTGGAAGATATTTTAGCAGGTGCCGAGAAGAAGAAATTGCAGCAGCAACTGTTAAATGCGGCGTCGAATGCGGCCAAGAATGGGTTGAAAGAACTGACAGAAAATCGAATTTGGAACGAACTTACCTTAACGGATTCTGTAAAAGAATTGTTGACTTTATTAGTGGATGAATCGACTTTGCAATCGTTTGGTTGGCCCGATGCGCCAGTTGACAAATTGCTCGATTCCGTCATTAAAAGGTGTGGTCATAAGCCGGCGTCGGAAGAAGACTTTGACTATATTGGACGAATGCGTGAGAATGTAAAACTGTTATTTACTGTTGTTATCGATGACGAAGCGGTGAAATCGTTATTGAATAATCAAACGGTGGACGAAGTAATTGTACACGTATTGAAATTAGCAAATAGCGAGTAAGTGTTTTTAATCAATACAAATTTTATTTTTGTTTTTAATACTTTGCTTAACTATGGTTGAAACATTTCTTGTATTATTCATATTTAATTAAATATTTAGTTTCAATAGTGAATCTATCGATCTTCTTACTCAAACGTATCGTTGAATCATGTTAAATAATAATATTCTTTCTATTGATGATTTTACTATTGGTTATTAAAAAAAAACTAAGTAGTATTTAATTTTCTGATGGAAATAATTTAGACAAAACAAAATTGGCAGAAATGCTTCTGTTTAATATACTAAAATTTCTATGTCGAATTGACTCAGATTTTTCTACATTTCATGTAGTAACTAATCTCACTAGCACTGGTGCAAATTGGTTTCTGTAAGGACATCCTAATTGTTTTGAGTTAAATGTAAAGTAGTTTTATATGAGTGGTAAGTTAAGAAGCTGATGTGATATATGGATTATAAATGGCGAAATGTCCAAAAATCTGGTGAGATTCCTCTGGATTTCCGGAGATATGTTTAGGAAAAGAAGATAAAAGTGTAATAGAAAGCGTAAAGCACATATTGTCGAATTCATTTTAAGTCGCGTATGACTTGCAGTGATATTTGACGCAAAACATTTGGTTATCTTTGTCATATTTCGAAAAGAGTAACTATTAAAAAAGAGATAGAAAACAAGAATACGTTGGTTTCATATTAATTTAACCCAGATATGCCAATGAAACTTAAAATGAATTCGACTATAGAAGACAATTACAGCGTAGCGCTTATGTAAGTCGATTGCTAATCCAAGATGCCTCCGAGTAAAAACTTTATATCTAAACGTAACAAAATTTAGGTATTCATAGAAAACAAGCAGGTTGAGTGTTTAATAATTGAAGTGTTGAAGAATTTTAGTATATTAAATGGTAAACCTAACTGCCATAATCTCCTTCCGTAAGATTTTTTTCCGTCAGACGTTAAAAATATCATTCTACCAAACCAGAAGTGAATGCCAAACCTAAATCAACTTTTATATAATAAAAAGATTTCTATTTTATGGATATGTAAACTTACACGTAAGAGAAATTAGGATACGTTATTTTTAAGTACCTACTTAATGATTAATAATTGCAATTTATTAAGAATGTTACATTTGATGAAGATAATTTTAACTAGTATGTATTTTTGTACCATTTTCATAACAAGAGTTTTATTTGATTGGCTAGTAAACTTAACTAACAATCAAAATTTCGGGAATGTATTTTTAAGTGCATTTTTTTTCTATTTTAGATGTTGGTCTTGTCGGTTTTTAATTAGCACTTTATATTTTATATTATCATGTATTTTTTATATTATGAATTTATTTTAAAACGTGTTTAGGGTTTATTATTCCACATTTGATTATTAAATTTATGAAATAAAATTTTTTTAATTTTAAAAATACTTTAGTTTCATTAAAATTTATAAAACTCTTTTGTGAGCTGCAAATATTAGCAAGACATGATAAAATTACAGAAGTATTGAAAATTTCCTAAATAGTTCTTGGAATTATAAAGCCGGAGGAAACTATGGAATAAATATCAGTTGAAAAACTGAAAAAAAAAGGGTAGTTTCTAAACATTAAATCATTCTTTCTAATTGTAGTATGCAGGGAATAGCTGAAAACTAAGTATATACCCGAATTGCAGCTAAATGCAATGTATTATTTAACAAGTAAAACTTTGGTGACATGCTTGATAGTTTTTAACAAGATTACAATTTAATTGCATCCAAAATTTTCATGGATTGACTTCTAATTCGATCATGTTAAATGTTAATTGGTTCGACAAGATTTATAATTTTTTGTACTTAAATTTTCTTGGGTGATCGGTTAGATCTCAAAATTTGATAGACTAAAATGTCTAATAACCATGTCAAGTTAAATAGTTCAACGTGTTGAAAAAAGGAATGGATACAAAAATTTGATGGGTTGGTATTTTTTTGAGCAACTAATATTGTAATTTTTTAAAATTCTAATACAATATTAAAGTTTGCAAGATATTATTAAATTTTCTAAAGCAGTTCTAGAATCAGAAGGCGGTAACTGTTTCAATAATTCCATAGTTTTGAGCAAATAATCATTTTGTAACTGTTTTGTATTGTCCAAAGCTGGTCCCTTTCTGATGATCTTTTTCAGCTCTTCGTAATTCACTTGGCTCACATCGTCTTTATGTTCTACAATTTTTTCGTATAAACTAGGATCGTATTTAAAATGGAGCATAACCGGAGCACTAACAAGACTAAAATGATCACCGTCGTCTAGCACAAAAGCTTCCTGTTCCAATTTTGCTTGCCAAGCAAGAGCAACGTTTCTACCAATTAAATAGCCCAAATTTTGTAAATCTTTCGAATGTTTTGCAAGATATAAAGCGCCTTGACAAGATTTACCCAATAAACTTCCGCTGGTTAAAATCGTTCGTAAAGTCCATTCGGCTACCGGGTATCCTAAAACTTCTTGTATTTCATACGGATCGTTTTCAAAATTATCCAATATTTCTATGTTTTTTTGATCCTGTAACGGCATGCTGGGATAAGGTTGGTCTTTTGTATCTCTTAATCCCATGAACTCGGCATCAACCATATCTCTTACAGTGGCGTACATAAACTCGTTCAAATATGGACTGCGCAAATAAGCAAGTTCTTGGTAACTTTTTGCAAGTAAATAATCGCCGCTTAAAAGAGTAATCTTGTTACCAAAATTTAAATCACCTTGTATCTCATCCTTGTTTAAAATATTTCTATGTATTAAATTGCTAGTGCGAAGCATTTCGGTTATTTCCGCTAGAGCACGTTGACTATGCAGCACGCCGGCAACCGAATCTTTTTCATTATTACAAAATTTTGAGTTCAAACCAAATGCTTTAGATACGAGCAACACCATTAAACCCCACGATGGCATATTATTTCCTAAGAAAAGCTTCCTAAAAAGTTATTTTTTAAAAAGTTGTAATTAAATGCGACTAATTACCTGGCCGTTATGAGTAAAGGATGATTGCTTAATATCAATTTTCGAAAATGTATTGCGATATTAGCAAATTCATCAGTAAGAAGCCACCGTAGGTTGAGAAATGATGTTGGATATCCAACAACTTTTTCGGCTTCACTAATGGCAAAACTTAAATTAAACTGTGGTTTTACCCTGGCAATATCGCTTCGTAAACGTCGGTGTAACACAATTTGTTTTGGTAATTTTAAATTATAATAAAATAATTTTATTGCTTTCATTTTTTGATTTTGGAATGACATTTTGACATGAACCAATAGTTAAAACCTACTTTGAAACGATGTGGCTCTAATAAATTAGTTTTGTACAAGCGACGTTGGTCAATGTAAAAACAATAATGTAATGTATATAACAATCATTTCGGGTTATCAGTTTTTTTAGTTTGTTGATAGTATTGTGCAGACGATAGCAAAAAAAGTAATTATAGTAATATAATTTTATATATTAATATAGATAAACCAAATAATTAAGTTCATAAAAATTATATAACTATTTTAAATAGGCTCGAGATAAATAAAACATTTTAAAACATCATTGATTTTACATGAAAAAAAAAAACTATAAAATTTAAAAAAATAAAAAAACAATTAAAAAAAAAATTTATTTCAATTCTGGAAGTGACTTTTTTAGTCACATGTACAAGAATGATTCAAACAAACTGGATATAATTTCTAAAACTGCCATTTTTACATAAGTTGTGGCTCTCTAAAATGCAGGATTCTTGTTGATTATTATAATCAAAACAAATGTTTAATAATTACTTGAAAAGGATTTTGGGTTGGATGGGAATGCAAATCAAATACATTGCTGGGTGAGAATTTGGTTTTCTTAAATGTTTAATATTGTTAATAGTTTCTTAAAGGTTATTATGACTGTTCATTTTATAAAAAATATGATAATTATTGTCTAGTCATGTGTTTTATTAAAATTTGGATATATCTATACTTTAGATGAAGTAAAAATCAAATTGTTTGATTTTTTGTTCCGATTGGTACATCTTTTAATTCTTAACAAAAGATCTTAACTAACAAAAACATTTGTATTAATTGCAACACAAAGTTCCTTCTATACTCTTTTTGAATTCCCGTGCACCATCGTTCCTTCTATTGCTCTTATCCAAAATGGAGTACCTTGGAGATCTCTGTGCCACTATGCCTAATGTGACCTAGTAATGACCATGCCAGGCTAGAAATTCTTCAATAGCAAATCTATTATGTGGAGTCAAAGTTTAAACTATGAGATTCGCGAAGTTCCCTCTATGATTAATATCTTTGGTAATATCAGTCAAATATATGAAATATTAGCATCATCAAAATAAAAAAATTTGAGTCAACATTTCTAAATTAAACATAAAATTTACATTTTTAATATTGAGAATTTTTAAAACATAAATATAACAAGAAAAACAAATGACAATATGTCTATAACAAATTTTCAGGTACCTAATTGGTATTAAGATAATATTTTCAATTGTTCTAAATTGCTAAAAAGGTTGCGGGTAAATTGGATTTATGCAACTGTTTTAGCAACTAGAAAGTATGGACGTGAAAGAGCAGTTGACTCTATCAAATTTTTGCTTTACGTATTAACGAAATAATTATCTTATATGCAGTACAAATTGTTGATTAGTTCCTAATCTATATATCTATATTAATGGTAATTTCAATTGATCAAGCACACGGATGATTAATCTGCAAAAAAACCAAGCTAAAGCATTGTAGAAATTATATTTTCCAAAGCAGTCCTAGAATCAGAAGGCGGTAATTGATTCAATATGTCCATAGCTTTAAGCAAATAATCATTTTCTAAATTTTTTGTTTCCTCTAAAGCTGGTCCATTTTGAATAATTTCCTTCAACTCCTCATAATCCACTTTACTCACATCATCTTTGTGTATTTCAATTTTTTCATACAAAAGAGGATCATGCTGCAAGTGAAACATAACTGGAGCACTGACAAGACTAAAAGGATCGTCAGCACCTGGAAGAAAAGCTTCCCGTTCCAATTTAGCTTGACCAGCCAGAGCGATATTTTTACCAAACAAATAACCCAAATTTTGTACTTCCTTTGAATGTTTTGCAAGATATAAAGCTCCCTGACACGATTTGCCCAATAAAGTTCCACCAGCTAAAATTGTTCGTAAAGTCCATTCGGCAAGTGGATATCCTAAAACTTCTTTTACTTCATACGGGTCGTTCTCAAAGTTATCCTTTATTTTTATGTCTTTTCTATCTTGTAATGGCATACTTGGATAAGGTTGATCTCGTTGATCTCGTAATCCCATAAAATCTGCATCGACCATATCCCTTACAGTGGAATACATCAATTCATTTAAATGTTGATTACGCAAACAAGCAAGTTCGCTGTAACATTTTGCAAGTAAATAATCACCACTTAGAAGTGTAATTTTGTTGCCAAAATTTAAATCGATGCCATCACCTTCTTTCATATCGTTTTTGTTCAAAATGCTTTTATGAATTAAATTACTGGTACGAATCATTTCTGTTACTTCAGCTAAAGTACGCTGACTGTGTAGTATACCAGCAACGGAATCTTTTTCGTTACCATGAAATTCTGAATTTAAACCGAAAGCTTTCGATACCAGTAAAACAATCAAACCCCAAGCTGGCATAATATTTCCAATGAAAAGTTTCCTAAAAAAATTTGTTTAAAAAAAAAGCTATGTAATTCAAAAGCGTTTTACCTGACTGTTGTAGTTAAAGGATGGTCAGTGGTTACTAATTTTCTAAAATGAATTGCTATGTTTGCAAATTCGTCGGTGAGAAGCCATCGTAGGTTGAGAAAAGATGTGGGATATCCAACCACCTTTTCGGCTTCGATAACAGCAAAGTTTAAATTCGAATGTTGTTTTAATCTTGCTACATTGCTTAGTAAACGACGGTTTAATAAAAATTTGTCAGTTACTTTTAAGTGATAATATAATAATTTTATTGATTGCATTTTTGATGATTTTCAGGCACCTGGTAGTTTAATGGTTGCGTAGTTAATTATTAGTTTGGCTAAATACGCAAGATCAAGTTACCAGTTTTTTAAACATTTGTCTTTAGTACTACACAAAACACAATATAAATATAGAATTTAAAAATCGTTCTATTTGTATTAAGTGAACTAAACATGGTATACAATTGAACTACTAAATTACGTAATACAATACGTAAAAATCATTTATTGTCTTAAGGGCTCAACCATAATAAAATAGTATCTATATATATAGTATATATAATAGTATCCATAATAAAATAGTATCTATTATTAATTTAAATAATTATAAACGTTATTTTGATAATTACACTTACAAAAGGTAAACAAACATTTACACTGATAATTATACTCAAAAAAAGTAAACAAACACTGAAAACTGTGCCTCTTCCTGTGAAAACAGTGCCTTATCCTGTTCAATGCCACGCCCTTTTGTTTACATGATTTTGACGTATTTATTTAAATATGATAATTTCCAAATTTCCATAAAATCCCACTCCACTATTTTAAGTTATTAAATTTTGAATATTAGAAAAAACAATAAATAATAAGAACGTCAGTATAATAATAATTAATTATTAATTTTTCTAAATGTCAAAACTAATTTTATCAAGTTGGTGTAATTTATTAAAACGTTGATCTGCTTACTCATTTCAGTAATTGCATTTGCATTCAAAACAAGCTCACGCTTGTTGTTCGTGCAACGATGTTTTCGTATTTACAATGGAACTTATCTATCTAAAAATGAAGTCTTGTTATATTACCATTGGTAATAATTTTCGTTATTTTATCTTACGTAAGATTTATAATATCCCCCTTTTCCTTTGTTAGTAGAAATATGAAGAACATGAACCCCCCCCCCCACCTTTTAAGTCTGCTTACGTAATACTTGAACATCCCCTAATAAAAATTGTAAGTTCTCGAGCTCGGCAGCTAGAGGCGTATTAAGTAAGTTTGCAAAATTTATGCTATTTAATTCATCACTCTCGATGCACATAAAAGCCAATGTGTTCAATTTTTTATTGGATAATGTAGACCTGTGGTAGTCGTTCACTCTTTTCAATGCTGAAAACGATTTCACCCCCGTACAGTTTGTCACTGCTTTGCAACAAACATCAGCAAATATATTGTAAATTTTCCTGTCTTTTAATTGTCTTAGAAAATCTAACAATCCATTCGATGAAAGACCTATGTAGATCTTTGACTTGAATTATCTCGGCTCCTAATTGGTCATCGAGATCATAGTTGTACTTTTTAATCAAGGTTAACCCTTAATCGCTATCGTGAGGTCTCCCAGACCGCATCAAGTTTGAATTAAAATCTTAAAATTAATTACTTTTTAATTTTTTATGGCTTACTAGAATACCAATTAAGACTCGGTTGCAATAAAAACAACCAAAATTTAAGTTGTACGTGGGTTTACGAAATAAACAAAGCGCGGTCACTGAGACCGCACAGTAGTATTAATTAAATAATTAATAAAAGAATGTTAAAATATAATTTTTATTCAATACAAAATTTAATAATTATTGTTTTAGAATTTTTAAATAATATTCTTATTTCCGTTATTTTAAAGCTGTAGCAAAAAGCTTTGGCACACTTATTTTTGATGCAAAAGATTAACAGCGGAATTATGCGTTATCCACCGATTACTGAATCGCAAAATCGACTGCAATTATTTGCTTGAATGCTTTAGATCCTGGAACGCACCTAGATGCACTAGATCGAGGATGATTTTTGAAGAAAGCCACCACCGGACTAACTATGGGTTCTACAGTCCGATTGCCAAAATGATTCGTTCAGCTAATCGCTTGAATAGTGATGAGTCCTTTGATTTGTCAACTGAGTCGTTAGCGTCGTTTAAGCGAAATATCCGACGCATCGATTTTTCAGCGTACAAATTATAATTTTATTTGTAATTGAAAATATGTTTGTTTTAATTTTGTAAATTTTTTGTAAAATGGTTTAACCGTAAATATATATATTATTATTATTATTATTAAAGAATAATTATGCATGAAAAACCCAAAAAAATTTAATTCAAAATGAAAAAATTTACAGCTGAAACAATCGCAGTTAGAACGGAATCACCCATATTTCAATCATACAATTTTATATTTCCTGTAATTAATTCTTAATAAAAATAAATAAAACCACTATTATTTCTTCTCGTAGCCATCATGAAACTAGGCGAGGTGATTGGTCAAGAAATAATTAGACATTTATCAGATAACGTGTGCTGTTTTGTGGCACAAAAAGTGCTTTCCTCGTTGAGGCAGTACAGAATCCGGTTCTGATTTCTCCAAATAAAGTCGAGTGCTGTAGTGAGTTAAAATATCTTTGGTATTATTTAATTAATAATAAACGGCGCGGAAGTGTGGGATCTAAGTTCAATAAATAGACGAAAATTGCTGGCCACAGAAATGGACTGCTTAAGAAGAAGTTGCAGAAGATCGAGAATGGAAAGAATAAGGAATGAATGTATAAGAAGAAGCATGAACATGGACACTGACATAGCGGAAGAAATCGAAAAGAGACAACTTATATGGTTCGGCCATACAAAGAGAATGGGGGAGGATAGATGGCCGCGAAAAGTATTGGAATGGATACCGCCAGAACGGAGAAAAAGAGGACGACCTAAGAGAAGCTGGAGAGATGATATAGATGGGGCGATGATTTCCAGAAATATAAAAGAAGAGTTATACCAGGATAGACAGAGATGGAAACTGGGAACGGAGAGGCGGCTCCAGCCGTAGAAATCCGTATATATATATATTATTTAATTAATACAATAAATTACCAAAATTTTTATGATGCAATGAATTGCAGTCTGAAATGCTTGCCAAATTAAAAAAAAAAAAAAATAGAAAACCCAATTACAAAAAAATACATAATAGATACTTATCAAAGAAAAAATTAAGGGCAGGATTTTTCTTTCAAGAATGTTTTGTTGTGTCAATATTCTTATGTATTCCCAGCAGCAACATTGGTAACCGCAACCATGGTGTTTGTAAGGCAAAGATTGAAGAAAAAATATATGATTGAAAGTCACTAATTTCTTCATACATTATATTAAATTGCTAATAAGTTACACTATATGATAAAGAATGGATGAATATATTAATCGATATTAATGTCTGCTAAATTATAATGAAAATCATATTAAGTAAAACGCATATAATATATCACACATTAGTTACTATATTTTTATTAAAAATATCAAGTACCATTAAATAACATAGTCACATAAATACTTGTATGCAAGTATAGTAGAACTTTTAACACATTTTTTTATTATATCAATTAGAGCAGCCAAAAAGTTACCACAACGAATTAAAATTTTTTAAATATCGTTAATATAAATAAAATACAATTCGCATAATAATAAAGTTAAAATGATAAAATTTTTAAAGGGACGGGCGGCCTATTCCGTGGTCGACAGGCTCGGAAATAAGACAAATCAACAATTTGGACATTCGAACCAACGGAATTAATTTATACTACGTACAAACGCCGTTACATTTTGACAAATTACTTTAAAATTTTATTGTAATCAACGCAGCTTTGCACGTAGTTTTGTCACAATAACAATTTTATATCATTTTATTTGTTCGTTTTTTTTAATCAGAACTTTATATTACTTAGGTTAAGTGAACCTATAAAAAACAATCAGTCAATGAGTGAGTATAAATATTAATAATTATTATTAAAAAAGTATTCGAATCTTACTTTATGATTTTATAAATAAAAATAAATTATTTATAAATAGTAATTTTTTTTAAATTAGTACGTCGACTAATCTTATTTTTAGTTTTGGCAGCATATTTTATAAATTTGTATGTTTTATAGATACCAATAATTTCTAATAAACAGTTTCGTTATTTATTGTAAAAGTGGACAAATATTTTGAAATCATCAATATTGTATAAAAATTGTTTCTTTTTTTTTTTAATAATTATTTACTTAATTTTTGGAAGCTACCGGACAGATCCCTTAAAATTTACCTAAAGTATTATGTAGGTAAGTAGGTATTTTTTATAATATTCACGCGCATGCACCACATTCAAACATTTTTAAAAGTACCTACTATGATTAACTAATGTGATGATTAGGTAATTAGAGTAAAAGTAGCGAATACTATAGAAAATGTGCATCACATTATACATTACAGTCTAATATCGTTGCATTTTTGCTCGAGTAAAAATAAATTATAAGCTGTCCGAGTAAATTGAGCAATGTAATTTGGAAAATATTTAATTTTCAATTATAAAATTTAAATTTTAGATCATGGTAGTGTACCCATGTTATAAACAAAAATATATTGATAATTACCGAGTGTCGTGTATAATGTGGTGTACACGAAGCAGGCGATGTAAATAAATGTTTGGAAAATCCGGGTAAAATATGGAGTGAATATTGGGAACGATAGGTGAGATATAGCGGAATGTATGGAAAATATTAGAAAATGTCCCAAAATCTGGTGAGATTTCATTAGAAATCCTGGAGAGATCTTCAGAAAACGGAGATGTGGTGTACACATTTTTACTTCGTGATTTACCCCTCGATAATTACCTATTTTAAATAAAAACATTTTTCAATTTCTACAAAAAAATATATCTTACAAATTGTACGTCTTGCTTAGAAATCTGTCAATCCCTCTGTCAGCATAATCTAAATTTATGGGTTGCTATCCATTATAACAAGTTAACTGTACTATAGAACAATAAAAGTTGTTGTATTATAGAAGCCTAGGAACTACGTCATGAGTTCCACCTTGATTTACATTGTTTAAAAAAGCTAATGAAGTGATTTATTAAAAATAAATGTCTTATAATTTATGAGATGTTTATTCGTTCATAAATAGCGTCGTAGACGATTTCTTAATTTGTTATTATTAAGCAAATTTTTTAATAATGTTATTTAAAATATACGGAACGTCCGGTAACAAAACCCGTTTGAAGCCGGGTACCCAAGCTAGTTAGGTATAAATACAACAAAAAATGTAACATTAACAAATTTTTGTGATGTACTTTGCTCAACCTCTCTTGAATGTCTAATCATCACATTAATTTACGAATGTAATTGAGGTAAAGTATTTTACTTTAACGATTAACTATGTAATAAGATTACATCCTATTGTAAGTTGAAAGTCTTTCTATTATTTTGTATTCCCGTAACATAGAAATACATAATATCAAATAATATTTATCTTCTTAAAGTTTTAAAAATGCAACTCTTGGAATAAAACATTAATTTAAGTACTTACCAAGAACAGGTGTGTGGTCTCAATATTAATATTATTCAATATCAACGTATTTATTAGTAAAATCTAAACTATATAGGTACTGAAACGATAAAAATTCAACTTGGCATTCACACCAAGTTAGTTCCTCATATTGCACAAAATATTCACACTTCTAAACTACGCTTAAGACTGCAGTGAATAAATTTCTTATAATCTTAAAATTATAATTTAAAAAATGTCGTAACAAACGCCACAATATACACTGCAGCTCTTGATCTTGGCTAAAACATATCACGATTCGAACGACCTGGTCTTTGATACGTACGTACTCCTGGACGACGTGCATTTCGAATTTCACGATCAACTTCCAATTCTTCTAACCGTTGAGTTAAACTAAGTTTTTGTTGAACCGCTAGCCTCAGCAATTGATTTAAAGTTTTTTTTTCTTCTTCGGCCGCAGTCAATTGTTGCTGTAATTCGTCTACTTGCGTGACGTATTCTTCGCATCTCGCCGCAAACATTGCCCTCAGGCCTGCAAATAAATCAATAATAATTAGAAAATTTACCAAGTACAACATAATACGTACTAGAAAAGGTGGCGGCATCTTCTTTTAGTAAACGCAATTCGTTACGAAGTTTCATCATGGTTTCGGAAACTATCGTTTTTTCATTTTCGTATTTTGCTTTAAGATTATTGAGCGCCACTTCGGCAGTATTTTTATTTGATTTAAGGACGGTACGCAATGTGGCTATTTGTTCTCTCTTGGTCGACAATAAACTCTTCAAACGAATAACTTGTTCTTGTAATTCAGCTATTTCATTTTCATTATTGTCATCTTTATTGGCTAAAACATCACAAATAAAAGCAAGAAGCTTATATTATTAAAAAATTTACCATCGTATGCAGTCTCAGCTTTATGGCCTTTAATTTTAGACAATTCAATGGTGTTTTCTATGGCTGAACGCAAATGCTTAACTTGATCTATCATGGTGCCAACGTGCTTTGCAATTACAGCGGCATCACTTAAACTTTCCAAATCATTAATAGGAATATCACTCTTTAGACGGCTTCGTAACAAATCCAGTTTAGAAATTTCACCAATTGGCTGTACAGATTCAGAACCTAAAACAGATAAAAGAAAAATTAAAAATCATTCTTTGTCAGGAAAAATGCCTACTGGCAGGCATCAAATGGTAGTAAGTGGTCATAAGGTCATATTATACTTTAACACAAATTATTTCTACTCTACAAAACCGATGGGTCAGGATCAAGCTTGCAGGCACCACTTTACAAAAAAACGCATTTCTGTAGGTGTCCTTTCTGGCTCTATTTTATACATACACACTCTATGTCCCCAAAACGACAAACGAAGAAAGCCAGTAGCTTGCTGAGATTGCAAGCGTCTCTTAATTACCTAGTTAAATGATTCTGTGCCTGGCGCATCAAGGACAATCCGAGTAAAAGTACAGCTACCTTTTTCTAAGAAAACAAGACCAGTCCGATATAATATAGGAGTATAAAATTACTAATTAAAGTTCATTACAATAATTTAATTTAAAATTCGGTAATTTCACATAGCGATGAAACAGAAGTGGTGAGCAGAAATAGAGTCAAAAAGCATTAATAAACGGTACTATCATAAAATTATTATCGAATAAAGAAGTTCGCTCTAAATCAGATGTATATATGTAAAGCTTGCCATAACACGAATGAGCTCGATGTCCATTTAAAAAAAGTACAGAAAAAAGGTAGGTACATGTGAAATCTTAGTGTGCTCCCACCTCCCTAGTTAGGAGAACAAATTCTTCAGTGATGCTAGATAATGTAAGAAATTATAGAAAAGATAATAAAATATTACTTTATAGCCAACAAATCAATTCAACCTGCATCTAGTTGGATTTTTTGAATTCGAATTTCAAATTGAAAAATTTTAGAGGCAATGCATGTATACCCACATTATTTTAAATCACTATCGTCCCATTTAATAAAATTGTTAGGTCAACAGCCTACAGATTATGCAACCAATTATAATTCAAACTTAACAAGGAACTTTCAATTCAATTCATTTGATCGCATTAGGTGGGAGCACATGTACACTCAGATTCATTGACCCAATAAAATTCAAAAAATTGTAAAATTAAAGAAGAACTTACTTGGAGTTACACCTCCTTGTTTTTCATGTTCCAATAAAATGCGATCGGGGGTTTGTCCATTAACAGTACAAACATGATGATATAACTGAGCCAAATCTTCTGTAACAGTTTGTAAATTATTTAATGCATCTTCTAGGGACGTTCCCGATTCGCTGGCATAAGCTCGTAACAATTGCATGTCATTTTCTAAATCTAAATTCTTTTGTTCTGAATCTAACAATTTATTTTTTATGTTAGTAATTTCTGTTCTCAACTGTTGAGTAGCATCCGAACACACATTTAGTTTTTCCAATTCTTTCAAATCGTTTCTTAATTGTTCAATCTCTTTACTCGACATTTTAAACCACTGTTGATATTGAATAATCAATTTATGCGTTTGATCTATCGGAATTGAAATTCTTTTGTCAACGTTTTGTGACAGATGTTGAAGCGAGTCAACATGTGATGACAGCAACGAGAGACGGGCAAGGAAAACTTGCAACTCGCTTTGGCTGCGTTCAACAATAGATTGACTATCACGTAAGTTTTGGGTTAGAGATGTCTTTTCTTTCTCCAATAGTTCCAGTTGTTTTTCCAACTTTCTCAATTCGTTAAGATGTACTTCCGAGAACAAATCAACTTGTTTATCATCAGGTGATGCTAACTCGGACACAGAACCATCAGATAAACTTGCTTCTATTCGTTTCAAACCCGAAATGTCATCTTCTCCATCACTGCCGCCTTGTTCGTTTGCCATACCTCTTATGCTGTATGCTAAATTACTGATATTATATAAAGATTCCCGATTGATGTGCTGATCTAATTCTTTTTTTAATGCATATTTTGCTTCTCGTTCTGATTGCAATGATTCCAGCGCTTCTTCCATGTGCTTTTCGGCGATCCTTTTTAGATGTGAAAACTCTTCGACTTGTGAATTAAGTAACTCAACTTCTTCCTGCAACCGCCGTGCTTCATGTTTAAGACTTTCAAAATCAACTTGTGAACTTCTTAATACTGAAATTTGTTTCTGTAAAGCAATATTTTCTTCTTCCAATTCGGAATAATCTGCAATCAAGCGTGTTTCCCTAAATTTTATCTCGCGCAATTCCACCCTCAACTTTTTCGATTCCATATTGCGATCCTCCTTATCTTTACCCATATCCGAATTTTCCTGCAGCATTCGATCGCGCTCGATGGTCACACATTCCAATTCGTGGCGTAATTGTTTCACTTCATTTTCTAAATCAATAATTTGAGAATTTAAAGACGTTTCTCTAGCTGCCGATTCCGAAAGCAGCGATTCTTCCGATTCGATACCCGTTTTTGTTGTTACCCTGTGACTAGATTGAAACTTCGTAAGTGCCTATTGGGATGAATTGTAACGTTAATTAATTAAATACCAATTTAATTTACGATTTGAGAACCTACCTCTTGCGTTATCAACAATTCGTGTTTAGTATTTTCGTATAAAACTTCCAAATCCTCGCATCTTTGTTGTAAATTTTCTTTTTCGTCTAACAACACTAAACCATACTGAGCTGATTGGATTTTTTCGCTGCTTGCTTGATCGAGCTCCCTCGTTAACCTTTCAACCTCGGCCTTCAATGTTTCTATTTCATTCATCGTCACATTATTAAGAGATTCCATCGTTTATAAGTGGGCACATGAAGCCAATTTACTTATTAACACCACTTAACTCTTAATAAAAAATAACTGTCAAATAAACATATGTCATGTCATTTTGTAAACTTGACACTCCGCGGATGCTCATTTATCCTAATCACCACAATACCGAACGGTCAATCTCAATTATTGGTTTATGGCGCGAGACGGAGCGCATTTGAACAAAGCGACGCATCCACCTCTATCTAAAAGTTCATACTTTTGGTAATTTAACTAAAAAATTTAAATTCCACTTATTCCACTTTCTGCACAAAAAATCGGTTAATGAGAATCTGAACATAATCTACGTATTATCATAATTCTCGGTTTGTGGAAAAATGCAAGCACGTAAAAGCAATTATTAGTTTTGGTAGGATGAGTTCGGGTTATGGTTATACTAATTTAAGAATGAATCATTGAATGGAATTTATGGCTAATTAATTTCCTAGTTTAGTTTTATGTATTTAGTTAAATTTTCATAATAAATATAATTTTCTAGAATAAACCTCGCATTTTTATAATAATTATTTTTCGTAGTATTATAATTTTTATGTACAAATTTTAATTTCATAATTACACATTTTTCTTTTTTTGGTAACGGACACAAATACTTCTATCTGCCCTGCGTTCTGTATTCGTTGCTCTGACAACGATGCATAGAAACCTAGAAGACAGATAAACAAATAAATATAATTATTGTTAAAGTCAAACTTACTCTTTTAATGCAAAACTTTGTAATATTTGTAATGTGGAATTTAACTTTTAGTTACTTTTAGAGAAAATGAAATAAGTACCTACTTATAATTTAGGTAAGTTTTCAGAATTTAATTTAGGAAATTAATAATTTAATGAAGTAAAAATTTGAAAAGTTGCAAACTGGTCAATCTATGTAATTCCAAATCTGAAATACTGAAAGAAAAGTATAACATTTGCGGATGGAGGCAATAAGCCGGTGTTAATTATTATTATAAAAAAAAGAGTTGCTACATAATACTGTAATATATTGGCAGTGGCGGACCAGACCGGGGGGCTAGGATGCGATTGCACTTCGAGATTTTCAATAGATTTAAATAACTTGAAAGCCTAATCTACCACAATCGTGTCTATCCATCTAGACCCTTTTTACAGCCAAAAAGATCGATTTCTGTAGCCGATGCAGAGATGACGCTGTCTGGTCTTCTGCCTCCAAACGAGTGCATCATAACATAGCATACGCCATATTACGGCAGTGTAGAGCCAGAATGTGATCTTTTGGAAAAAGTCTATTATCTTTTCATTGCCCTACGACACTGCCAGAAAATCTTTTTTTATCCACATTTTTTCAGATACAAATTTAATTACAGCTTTCAATTTTTTAACATTTTTCCGTAAAAAATACTTACCTACCGGTTTTTAATTTTAATTTTGCAGTATATAATGCCTTATCGTCGAGAATGGATCAAAGATCGCGTTACATCACTGTTGGGCCTTTCCACAGGTGACTATTTTGAAAATTTTATATCAGCTGATGAGGGCAAATTGGAAGACGTTTTACTATCTTTCTTGGACGATGACATTGTGCAAACGGATACCGTCGATAAAAAGTTATTCTATTTTTATCGCGTGGCATTTGAAATACTGGTAGATAAAGAAGTATTGGTTGCTCAATTAGGTATGTACCTATATATTTTTTCCCATGTATATTACTTTATATGTGATGCTTTCTATTAGTCCCAAAAGAAAAACCAGAAGTTATAGAAGAAGTCGAAGTAAAGCCTAAAAAGAAGAAAAAAGGAAAGGGAAAAGGAAAAGGAAAGGGAAAAGGTGGTGGAAAAAAGGGTAAAAAGGGCAAAAAAGGCGAAGCCGCTTCTCCTACTTCGGGTAAGCCAATCTAAACAAATAAATTGATTTCATTATATAAATAACAATCTTAAATTAGGCGAAGGTCTAACGTCTGGAACTGAAGGAGAATCAGAAGGAGAAGAAGGAGATGAATCGGGTACCGAAAGAGATGTACCCGATATTCTAGAAGCACCTACAGAAACAACTATCGAAGAACCACCATCTGAACCAGGTAACTTTAAAAATTAATTTGTGTGTTCATTGTAAATTGTATTGTATTGTGTATCATATTTTTTATTATTTTTTCAGTTGCGTCTCCTTCGGAAGAGTATGACGTTATTTATGTTCCAGTAAGTATTAATGTTTTTTACTAACAATAAAAGATAATAATAATAACAATACAATAATAAGTTAGAGAAATATTTTGAATTTTGTGAATAAAATTAGTTGAGTTGATAGATAGGTGATATGTACAAATTGTCTGACGGTTTGGGCCGTTTATTGGTCTATTGTCAAGGTTAAAAATATTTTAAATTACAATACAATTAAAATAAATTGCATATAATATAATCAAAAAAGTCAAGTATACTTATTACTTCTTTTGAATTTTGATAAATAACCAACATATCACATTCTAGACAATAATACAAGTAACGGAGAAAGATTACTTAATCCAGGGCGTATTTGGAGCCCTACCTATCGATATGCCAACACATATAAGAGTTTTTTATATGTTGAGACAGTCAGATGAAGGTGTACCATCCTATGATACAAAGGAAGAAGCCTATGCCGATCTTCCCAGTCATTTCGTGATAGGTTCATGCTCTGCAAAATTTTTGCATTCCGTAAATGTTCTCACCAACGAGGTAAAAATTACATAAGACTTAAAAGATTCGGTATTTCAAACAAATTTCAGGTGTTCATAACCTTGGTTCAAACGCAATTTCGTGAACCAATTTTAAACAAGCAGCATACGGGAAGAAGAGATTCTGAAAAATCGGTGGAAGAAGTGAAAGCTGAGACAACAGCCAAGTCTGATTTCAATAGACCGTCGGATTATCGCAGATTATCGTTATCGATACAAAAAGCGGCTCGAAAGAGTAGTCTGGAAGAAGAAAAACCTCCAATCAAATCGGAATCACAAATAGTGCAAAAGCCAGAAGGAGCTATGCCTACCAAGTTCGAGCTGTTATCCGATTTAGAAGTATTTATAAGCACTCTCTATTGGTAAGACAAATGCACGCTTGTTTTCTCTAACCGTTAACGAGAGTGAATATATTGTAGGACAATAGAACACATCGAAGACGATTTTCAATTACCATTAACTGATATACCTAACATATTTGATGCCGAAGACGAAAAAATTATTCAAGATAAAACGGTAGTTGCAGCTTTGGAAGAAGTTATAATGTCTTGGGAAAGGCAAATAATGAAATTAATTGAAATGTATTTGTCTAAGGTGAGTTTGTTGGAATTACATTTAGGCAAAATAAAATCTTTTACCTTAGGTGCCAGTTGGGAACGGTCCGATACCCGAGTACGAATATTGGCACGAAAGAGAAGCCGGACTAAGTATAATCGTAGAACAACTGAAGAAACCCATTTTGGTGCGGATTATAGATTTACTACAATTGGCTAAATCCGATATAATCAGCGGATTTGATCATTACAAAACTGAGTTATTGAAGTATTACATACAAGCTCGCGATAACGTGAAATTTTTATTCACCGTGTTGAGACATTTTACGGTAACATATTGATGCTTCTTGCGATTGCTTCTTATTACATCAGCGGAGTGTAATTTTAGACTGTGACTAACGTTACGGATTTTGAAGAGGTAACCGAATGCTTGCCGCAACTTATGGATGGATTGCACATGGTTTGGGTACTTTCCCGATTTTATTGTACAGACGAACAAATGGTGCCCTTGTTAGAACGTGTGGCTTGGTGCTTGTGCGATAAAGTGATAACCGCCTTAAATAACGAAATTTTATTTAGGTATTACATGTGGTGTAAATTTTTATTTTCAAAAATAAAACTATAATTTACAGGAAACCAATTGTTCAAGTACGGAAAGACACGCAAGACGCAAAAATAATGTTGGATACGTGGCGACAGTCCTATATGAATACAAGACAAAAAATTGAAAATTCAGGCAAAGGCCAAAGATGGGAATTTAACAAAAAGCGATTGTTTGGCGAAACGGATTACATATCGACAGTGTGTGCCGATCTGAATGATGTAGCCACAGTAAGTTTTTATCCTTGTACGTCTTGAAAATTATATGTTTCCGTTAAGGTTGGTTTATGTCAAACGTCGATGCGCCTTCGAATGACATTGAAGGGTTTTCGTCCACGTTTTTCAATGGCGTTCAAAAGTTTCAATCGTTCGTATTTTTTCAGATTACATTCCATTTTAACAACATATTTGGCCCGCAACTAAAAGCTATCGTAAATGATCCCCAAAAGGTTGATCAAGTCACGAGAAGAGTAGATAATCTTGTCGTACCGATCGAAAATGTAGAATTTGACATATTTAGCGAAAACGTAAAAGAGAATTGGGAGGCAATAATGGGTTCATTTTATAAGGAAGTTAGACTATTGGAAAGAGAAGCTGTGGCGTTCATTGATCAGAGCTTCAAGCAATTGAGGTATGGGAAAAAACAACAGCCACATAATTATTAAATAATTATACACTTTCCTCAATTAATCCTATCCGAAACCGGTCCTAAATAAAAAAATATAATTGGGGAAAGTGTATAATTATTTAATAAAATGTCCTCAATGGGTCCTAATATAATAAATTAAGCCACATAATTGTTTTAACCCTTAATCGCTAATGTTAAATAATTGTCACACTGTAACTACTGTGCGGTCACAGAGACCGCGCTTTATTTCTATCGTTAACTCACGTACAACTTAACTTTTTGCTTTTTTTTGCAACAGATGTCTTAGTTGGTATTCTACTAATCCAGAAAAAATTAAAAAGTAACTAATTTTAAAAATTTAGTAACTTTTAATAACATAAAAAGAAATTATTGGCATATTTGCACTCCTTTATACTACATAACCCAATTTTTTTTTTCCGAATCTAAAACATATTTAAGCAAACTACTGATTATTTTTTGAAGTACAGGGTGGTTTAAATTCGAATGTTCTAATTTAAATGGTTTAAATTCTGGGGAATTCGGTAACTAAGAGATATGGAAAAATGAATGGCGAATCTTCGATCTCTTTTTTAGGGAAAAGCTTAATGGTGAAAACCGGAATCCGATACTTTTTTTCGTTTTCGAGTTATGGCCAAAAGTTCGCTTTTTCGACTTTTCGTTAAATGCGGATATCTCGGTTGTTTGTAAAGTTATCGAAAATTTTTTTACACCTTATTCATACATTTTTTCGAGGAAAATAAATTGGGATGAAGGGATTTTAAATATAAAGTTGTGCTTTTTTAAATGGAAACCTTAGTAGGCTATGCCATATTTATATAGAGCTTTTTATCCTCTTTTCAATTATATATAACATGTGGGGTCTATTATTTCAGTTTCATCCCATTATATTAAAAAATGTTAAATAAAAATAAAGGATCTGAAAATTAAACGTTGGCTTTGTCAAAACAAAACAAAAAATCATTAGTGAGATCTAAAACAGTTGTCTCCAATTGTTTTAAATAGGTATTTTTAGTACCTACTCTATTATTTACCTTTTATTTTATAATTATTATATTTAAAAATTATAATATACAAGAAGCTGAAAAAACTACTAAGAGCTGTAGATGCAAATCCTTCCATTTCAACCCGTTAAATTGAAGCTGAATCGAGAATTTCAAATAAATTTCACCTTGTGAAAAAAAAGGTAAATAATAGAGTAGGTGCTAAAAACCTATTAAAAACAATTGGAGGCAATTGTTTTAGATGTCAATAATGATTTTGTGTTTTGTTTTCACAAAGCCACCGTTTAATTTTCCTATCTTTTATTTTGATTTAACAGTTTTTAATATAACGGGATGAAACTGAAATAATAGACCCCACATGTTATATATAATTAAAAAGAGCATAAAAAACTCTAATTAAATATGTCATAGCCAACTATGGTTTCCATTTAAAAAAACACAACTATATATTGTAACTCGAAAACAAATGAAGATATTTAAAATCCTTCTAGCCCAATTTATTCTCATCAAAAAAATGTCTAAAAAAGGTGTAAATATTTTTTCTACAACTTTATAAACAACCGAGATATAGGCATTTAACGAAAAGTCAAAAAAGCGAACTTTTGGCCATCACTCGAAAACGAAAAAAAATATCGGATTCCGGTTTTCACCATTAAGCTTTTCTCAAAAAAGAGATCGAGGATGCGCCATCCATTTTTCCATAACTCTTATAGTTACCGAATTCCCCATAAGAACATTCGAATTTGAACCACCCTGTACATACTTGAATAATTATAATTAAAATAAGAAAATTAAAAAAAAACAATTATATTGCAAAAATCACAACACCTGAAAATCACAGTTTTTGTATGCAATTCACAACCACATTGACTTTTTACAGAAACATTTTTTAAAAACGTAGAGGAATTAACATTATATATTAATTAAAAATTGATTTTGGGGGGGTTAGACTTTCACACAGTTGTGCGAACAATTAATAATGATAGTTTATAATCTTTAAATGGGACGTTTACTAGAAGCATAAAAATTACAGTAACACTATCGTGCGGTCACAGAGACCGCTAGCTTATTTGTTTCTCTTCTATAAATAAAACAAGGCAACTTTTGACCAGCCTCGTTTGTCAACATACTAGGAGTGATGTAACTTAAAGGTACTAAAACCCATAATGACTAATTTTGAACGTAGCGTAAAATAAACACATATCAAATCTCTCAGTGACCGCACGATAGCGATTAAGGGTTAAATTTAAATGAATATTTTTTTAAGGCAAGCAGAACAAGCTTTAGAAGTTTTACTTAAATTCAAACACATGGAAACTAGAAAGGTTATCCAAGATCAACTCATGTCTAAATTCGAAGTTATAATGGATCAATTTATTCAAGAAGTTTCTATGGTGGAAAATATTTTTACCGTAAGTTAAATCCACAGTAGTCCAGGCAATAAACTCTCAAAGTGGGGGTCCAAATGTCGAGATTCTGATTTTTAGTTATTTAATAATTTAAAAAAGTCACCAAAATCAAGTAAAGAGAAATGTGAAATGTATGAGGGGACATCATAAAAGTTCCGGTTTATGGTTTTATGCTTATTTTTTGAAACGGTTAGCCCTACCCAAAAAGTGGTTATGTTCAAAATTGAAACTGAAAAAAATTATTGCCATAATATTCTTAATTCTTTTTGTATCTATTAAAATTTTCTTGATATCAAAAAAATAATTTTGTTATATAAAAATTTTGATAATCTAATAATCTCAATAAATATTTTTGAGAGCTTTTTTTTTTTCAAAATGTTGGCTACCGCTGCTATGGAGTATTAAAAGGGTATAAAAAATGAATGTAATATATTGTCGAGTTCCTTTTATGCACAGAGGGGGATGAGTGAGTTTTTGAGTTGCGTTTGTTTGGAGAACTAGTCCAAACACAGTCCCGAAGTTAAAAATTGGGATCTCTACATGTCCCTCTAGAGTTGCGTCTAGGCTCCCTTTATTACTTGGACTATTATGTATATTATTCAATATAACTAATTTTTAAAAAAATTATTAGCGTAATAGAAGACATCCTATTCTGTGCAAAAATCATCCTCCAAATGGTGGAGCAATATATTGGGCAAGGCTTTTGTTTAATCGTTTGAAAAAACCGGTTTTGAAATTTCAACAAGTGGAAGAACTGATTTCAACAGGTTTAACAAAGGGCGCATTTGACAATTATTTGAAATGTGCGAAGCAATTAAAAAATTTTGAGAACATGAAATTTGAGCAATGGGTCAGCGAAACTATACCAATTATAAATACCGTCATGAAAATGAATACCATTCAAATTAATAATGTACTGTATCGAAAAAAAGGTAAAATTTATTTCTTGCAGTTCTTTTGTTTCTTATCAAGACGAACAATTGCTGCGATTTTAACGCTCATTGGCCGAAAAATTGTTCTCTTTTATTTCTAGCTAGGGCACCGAGACCAAAGAGTCCCGGAATGGGTCAAGCAATGAAATGGCTGGTAACTGTAAAACCTGCCTATAACATTATGGATAAATTAGAAAGCAAACAAAAATTGACTTGGCTCGAAATAATGGGTACCAGTATCCTGTCAGAACATCGCGTTAATTTTGCAATGAATTTTAAAAACGACATTTATCATTGCATTTCCGGTGCAGAATTAATGGAATATTTAACTTTCGTAATACCCGAAGAAATTAGTATGATAGCTATCCAAAAGGATTTTTTACACGATAATGTAGAATCGGTAAACGACATGATAAATAAATATAACGATATGGTGGAATCTCTAACCATTCCTCAGGTAAATCTCAATTCTTATGTAGCGTAAATTCCATCATTTAATTTTATTTTTCTTCGTAGTTATACTTTTTGAGAAATCATTTACGCGAAGTCGAAATAAATATTCAACCCGGTCTGTCGAGAATAAGTTGGAGTTCTTTAGGAATAAAGGAATATGCAAAAAGCTGCCAATTTATAATCAAAAATTTATTTTCGTTGGTGGCCCAAGTAAAGCACGTTGAACGAGATTTGGGCAAGAGAATTTACTCCTTACAAAGCTTCAGATTATTTTACTTCAAGCCTCTAGAAGACAACGCCGGTCGACTTCCATGTAAAGAATTTTTCTTAGAAATGAATCAAAATCGAACCGAAACCATATGCCAAATTGTAAAATTGTACGAAACGTTCGGTCCAATTTTGATGAAACTGGAAAGTCTAGTTTTGGAAACTAACACTGGAAAGTCGTCGCTGATGCACAATTATTATGCGTATTGGGAAAACAAGATCTATACGTCGTTCATTAAAATGACGATAAACAATTTGAATGAATTTAACGATAACATGGCGAAAAAGGTCGTAATGTTTCAAGTCGACGCTGTCCTGTCCATTCCAGAAGTCGTCTTATACCCCACGCCTTCAGAAATTTACAACAACATATTGCGCAGTGCCAAAGATTTTTTAAGTAGACTGAAATCGATTGCTCGCTGGATGAACAAAACTTGCCTTCTATGCGCACCGCAAAAATTGGAAAATACCGACGATTATTTTGTATTTTCCTTTTACGACGACATCATGCAAGTTTCCGATGTGACCGATATTTATGGAAATCTCCAGGATACAGCTCATATGAGCATCCTGAATGTTCACAAGTACATTCAACGATGGAAGCGCTTCAGGAATTTATGGACCTTCGATAAAATTCTAACTTGCGATAAGTTTGTAACAAAAAATTCTTTGCTGGCAAAATACGACGAAAAATTTATTTTTTATCAAAATATCAGGGAAGATTTGCAAGAGCAAGTCGACTATGTAGATGTCGGCTGTATTCAAGTTAATCTGAGACCCCTATTGAATTCAATTTGCGACCATTGCCTTTTGTGGAAACTTATTTTGGGTGAAAAGTTGGCCATCAAAACCAGAAACAGAATGGCGGAATTTAAAGAGAATTTAGATGATCTTCGAGTTACGGTAAATCAAAATATCAAAGGTTTGGAAGTTTTTAAGGCGATCATGCAAGCAATCTCGACCATTTTGAAAATGAACATATCTGCCGAGTTGGAGTATTTGAATTTTCAAGAAACTTATCGAACATTGTTACAACACGAAATACCTTACGACGATGTTGACGAAACGTTGTCGTACATAATCGAAAGGGAATGGAAATCTTTGTATTTATCTGCAATATATAGAAATTCAACTTTGGAAACCACAAAAGCTAAGTTTGCTCAAATTACCTTAACAGAAATTAAAGAGTTTTGTGATATGCTGGCAGAATTTGTGGAAAGATTTGATAATGAAGGTCCGGGTGCTGTTGGAGAAAACATGGACCATGGTTTGAAACTTATGGACGAGTACATGAAAATTTTTGATGAATTGGAAACTCGAAGGTTGGATTTGATGAATGCAGAATTATTGTTCGACGTACCTCTTGCAGATTATTCTGAATATCTGAGAGCTAGGCACGATTTCGGTGCGTTTGAATTGGTATACAAAGTTTACAAGGCTCAAAAGGTAGCACGCGATGTTTGGGGTCGTACGTTGTGGTCGAACTTAAATCCTCAAGCTTTAGTGGATGGCATTGAAACGTTTATTAAAGATTTTCGAAAACTTCCAAAATCTGTACGAAATTATCCGCTTGGATTAATGTTGGATTTAAAAATGAAACAATTTAAAAACGTCGTACCTTTAATGGTCGCTCTGAAAAACGAAGCTCTACGCGAAAGACATTGGAAAGAACTTATGACTAAAACTAATCAGTATTTTGACATGTCACCGGATCGTTTCACTTTGGATAACATGTTTGCCATGGAACTTCATCGTTATCAGGATATCGCAGAAGAGATTATTAACAATGCCGTTAAAGAATTGAGCATCGAAAAGGGAGTGAAAGATATCCAAGACACTTGGGCGGCAATTTCTTTCACACTTCACAAACACATGAAAGGAAGCGAAGATAGGGGCTTCGTATTGGGAGCTACCGACGAGATCATGCAAGTACTAGAAGATAATTCCATGAACTTGCAAAGTATGGCCGGATCGCAATTTGTAGGTCCATTTTTACCTCAAGTCCAAAAGTGGGAAAAAACCTTGTCCAATGTAGGAGAAGTTATAGACGAATGGCTTTCCGTTCAACGAAAATGGTTGTATTTGGAAGGCATTTTCGTTGGAGGTGACATTCGTGCTCAATTGCCAGACGAAGCAAAAAAATTTGACGATATCGATAAAGCATTTAGAAGACTGATGGCGGATACGGCGAAGAAACCCAATGTGGTCGAGTGTTGCGGTGCGAGCGGCCGATTACAGGAGTTTCAAGGTTTGGGTTTTGGATTGGAAAGGTGCCAGAAGTCGTTGAACGATTACTTAGATTCAAAACGAAGACGCTTTCCTCGATTCTATTTTATATCCACCGACGAACTACTTTCGATTCTTGGCAGCAGCGAACCGTCGGTCGTTCAAGACCACATAATTAAAATGTTCGATAACATTAAGTCGCTTCGTTTGCTGTTAGATCAGGAGGAACGTCCAATTGCTAACGCCATGATATCCAGCGAAGGAGAAGTGATGGAGTTTCGTAATTTCGTATTTACGGAAGGCAAAGTCGAAGATTGGATGAACGATGTTCTGCAGGAAATGCGACGTTCGAATAGATTTATTACCAAGTCTGCAATTTATTACTATGGGAAAATTAGAAGACCAAGAACCGAATGGATGATGGATTACTTGGGCATGGTGTGCTTGGTGGGTAATCAGGTTTGGTGGACAGCAGAAGTGGAAAACGTGTTTGACAAAATAAAGAAAGGAAATAAACGTGCAATGAAAGAATATTTGGAAGTACTCAATAAACAATTGGATGACATAGTTTTAACCGTGAGAGGTTATCTCTTGCCCAATGATAGATCTAAATTTAAAACTGTCGCTACGGTAGAAGTTCACGCGCGAGATATAGTGGAATGTTTTGTACGCGACAGTGTAACAGACGCTCAAGAATTTGAATGGGAAAGTCAATTGCGTTTTTATTGGGTTAACCACTTAGATAATTTGTGGGTAAGACAATGTACGGGCGGCTTCGAATACGGTTACGAATACATGGGACTAAACGGTCGATTAGTAATAACTCCTTTAACGGATAGAATTTATTTAACGATAACGCAAGCGTTACTTATGCATCTTGGTGGCGCTCCTGCGGGACCGGCAGGAACTGGAAAAACAGAAACCACCAAAGATTTGGCAAAAGCAATGGCTCTCCTGTGCATAGTAACAAATTGTGGAGAAGGAATGGATTTCAAAGCCATCGGAACTACTTTGGCAGGTTTGGCCCAATGCGGAGCTTGGGGTTGCTTCGATGAGTTTAACAGAATCGACATATCCGTATTGTCTGTCATATCGACGCAACTACAAACAATCAAGAGCGCTTTAGTCATGAAACTTAAAAGATTTAACTTCGAGGGGGTGGAAATCGAATTGGATCCGAAAGTTGGAATTTTTATCACCATGAATCCAGGATACGCTGGAAGAACGGAACTACCGGAATCGGTGAAAGCTTTATTTAGACCAGTCGTGTGTATCTTGCCCAATTTGGAGTTAATCTGTTTGATTTCTTTATTTTCTGACGGATTTTTGGGTGCCAAAGTATTGGCGAAAAAGATGACCGTTCTGTATAAATTAGCTCGAGAGCAATTATCCAAACAGTTTCATTACGATTGGGGTTTGAGGGCTTTGAACTCGGTGCTTCGGATGGCCGGTGTACTGAAACGAGCCTCGCCAGATATTTCCGAAACGCTGGTCTTAATGAGAGCTTTAAGAGATATGAATTATCCGAAATTTGTGTTTGACGATGTTCCCTTATTTTTGGGATTGATTCAGGATTTGTTTCCTGGTTTGGATTGTCCCAGAGTGGGATATCCAGATTTCAACGCTGCCGTGGAGTACGTCCTCTTGGAAAACAACTATATTATTTTGCCAATACAAGTTGATAAAGTTATTCAAATGTACGAAACGATGATGACCCGTCATTCTACAATGCTGGTAGGACCAACTGGAGGTGGAAAAAGTGTAGTTATACAAACTTTATGCCGAGCCCAAATATATTTAAATTTGCCAACCAAAATAACCACGTTGAATCCGAAAGCGTGCTCCGTGATCGAGTTATACGGAATATTAGATCCTGCAACTCGAGATTGGACGGACGGGCTTTTGTCGTGCATTTTTCGCGAATGTAATAAACCCACCGAAAAGAACGAGCGCAGGTATATTCTTTTCGACGGCGACGTCGATGCACTCTGGATAGAAAATATGAATTCCGTTATGGACGACAATAAGTTACTTACTCTCGCTAACGGAGAAAGAATTCGTCTTTTGCAACCAACAGCTGCTTTATTGTTTGAAGTAGGAAATTTGGCTTTCGCATCTCCCGCTACCGTTTCCAGAGCGGGCATGGTTTATGTGGATCCTAAAAACTTGGGATACGAACCGTTTTGGGAACGATGGGTAAAGACGCGAACTTACCCTCCAGAAAACGAAGCTTTTCAAAAGTTTTACGAGCAATACGTTCCCGGCGCTTTGGCATATATCGTCGAAGGATTGCTCGGCAACCAACAAGTCAATCCTTTGAAGACTGTCATCCCTCAGACCAGTTTGAATTTGGTCACTCAATTGTGTTTTATGATAGATTCCATGTATCCTCAACCGATCGAAGATAATCGCGATCCAGAAGCTGAAATTGAAGAAAGTTTTGTGGAAGCTATTTATATTCACGCTTTATACAATTCATTGGGAGCACCTTTGGTGGGATATGGTCGAATCGAATTTGATATTTACATTAAGAAACAGTGCGCTCTAACCAACGTGGAAGATTCTATTGAAAACAAAGCGGAGATGCGTCAAATTCCGACAAAATTTCCATCGTTGTACGATTACTTCCTTGATATTAAAAATAACGCCTGGGTGGCGTGGGAATGGCTGGTTCCCGAATATACGCACGAAAGAGATAAGAGGTTTAGCGAAATTTTAGTACCGACAATCGACACTATCAGAATTACCTACGTATTAAAGCTCATGAACGATATCAGACGTCCAATAATATTGGTCGGCGAAACAGGTACATCCAAAACTGCCATAATCCAAGACTTTCTAAGATCTCTAAATCCAGAGATTTTCGTCTTGCTAAATATAAATTTTTCGTCTCGAACATCTTCAATTGATGTTCAGCGAAATTTTGAATCTTCCGTCGAAAAACGAACCAAAGATATTTATGGACCACCAATGGGAAAAAAATTAATTTGCTTTATGGATGACTTAAATATGCCGCAAGTTGACGATTACGGCACCCAACAGCCTATTGCCTTACTAAAACTGTTATTTGAAAAGGGAGGATTTTACGATAGAGGAAAAGATTTGAATTGGAAAAATATAAGAGATGTGAGCTATTTTGCAGCCATGGGAGTTGCAGGTGGTGGACGAAACGAAATTGATCCTAGATTTATGTCCATGTTTACGGTCTTCAATTTAGTTTTTCCTACGGAAGCAACACTTCTTCACATTTATTCGTCGATATTATCGGGCCACTTCGAAATATTTAACGAAGATGTACAAATTGCAGAAGTGTTAGTACAAATGACCATAAATTTGTACAATAAAATTATAGTGGAGCTTCCTCCCACTCCCAGCAAGTTTCATTATATATTCAATATGCGCGACTTATCGCGCATAGTTTCTGGCTTGTGCGTCATCCAGCCTAGATATTACGAAGCTGTTCATCAGGTAGTTCGAGTTTGGAGAAACGAATTTTCGCGAGTGATATGCGATCGCCTTATTAATACAGACGATCAGGAATTAATGCGAATTCATGTGGTAGAGGAAATAGAACAGTACTTTAAGACGGAAGCGCCGGTAGTGGACGAAGAAGGCGAAGAACTCGAAGAAGACGAAGAATCGATAGACATTTTGGAATATGCCATGAGAGATCCTTTACTTTTTGGAGATTATCGAAATGCAGTGAACGAAGAAGAGATCCGATATTACGAAGACCTTTTGGACTACGAAGCCGTCTACTTCTTGTTTCAAGAAATTTTAGACGAATATAACGAACGTAACGAAAAAATGAGTATCGTCCTGTTTGACGATGCCCTAGAACATTTAACACGAATACATCGTGGATTACGATTATCCAGAGGTCACGTCATGATTGTCGGTGTTGGTGGTAGCGGCAAAGCAAGTTTGACGAGATTGGCAGCTTTTACGGCTGGTTGCGAAATGTTCGACATAACTTTATGCAGAGGTTACGGAGAAGTTAATTTTAAGGAAGATCTAAAGAAATTGTTTAGCATGCTAGGCATAGATCGCAAAAAGGTTGTATTTTTATTCACCGCGGCGCAGGTTGCCGAAGAAGGTTTTCTAGAATTTATAAACAATATCTTGATGGTGGGAATGGTACCTTCCTTGTTTACAGAAGAAGATAAGGACCAGATCGTGGGTCAATGCAGGAATGCCGCTCGCGATGCGGGATACGGAATAAATAAGGACGGAGTGTGGAATTATTTTTTGAATAAATGTTCAGATAATCTCCACGTGGTTTTATCCATGTCACCTGCAGGAGACATATTAAGTAAAAGATGTAGAAATTTTCCGGGGTTGGTCAATAACACCGTAATCGATTGGCTATTTCCTTGGCCGCCGCAAGCCTTGGTGGCCGTTGCGTCCATGTTTCTCAAAGACAATCCCAAGATTCCCGAAGCATTTAGAAGCACAATTATCGAACACGTGGTTTACGTCCATCAAACCGTTGGAAGTTACACCATAGATTTTCTCGTAAAATTGAGACGGAAGAATTTTGTTACTCCCAAACATTATCTCGATTTTATCAGCACCTATTTGAAGCTGTTGGAGGAAAAAAATTTATTTATTATCGCTCAATGTGATCGCTTATTGGGTGGTTTGGTTAAAATTGAAGAAGCAACTGTAGAGTTGGAAAAATTGAATGCCAAACTTGAAGTTCAAAAGGTAATCGTGGGAGAGGCTACCGCTAATTGTCAACGTATGCTTGTAGAAATCGAAACTGGCACCCAAAATGCTACTTACAAAAAAGATGTGGCATCCTTGCGCAGTTCAGAAATCGAGGAACAATCTAAATTAATTTCGATAGAACAAGCAGATGCCGAAGAAGTGCTGTCGGCTGCTCTGCCAGCTTTGGAAGCGGCAAGAATGGCATTGGCGGATTTGGAAAAGGCAGATATTACGGAAATTCGTTCTTTTGCCACGCCTCCAGAAGCGGTACAGGTGGTTTGCGAATGCGTGGCAATAATACGAGGCATAAAGGAGGTATCTTGGAAGAGTGCCAAAGGTATGATGTCCGATCCCAGCTTTTTAAAACAACTGCAAGAACTAAATTGCGATGCCATAACGCAGGCACAACAGAGGGCAGTTAAAGCTCATTTGAAAACATCGAAAAAATTAGACGATATGCAAAGCATCAGTAAAGCTGGTTACGGATTACTTAAATTTGTCATCGCCGTACTGGGATATTGTGCGGTTTATAAAGAAGTCAAGCCCAAAAAGGAAAGAGTAGAACAGTTACAAAAAGAGTACGACGCTGCCAAGAAAAGTTTGGAAAAGTTGTACAACGAAATTGGAAAATTGGAAGCAGATTTAGCTAAGCTAAACGAAAAATACGAAGCAGCAATGAAAATAAAGCAAGAACTTCAAGAGGAAACTGATATTATGACGAGACGATTGCTCGCTGCCGATAAATTAATTTCTGGACTTAGCTCCGAACAGGCTCGTTGGACAATAGATTTATCTAAATTAAGGTTGGAACAAGAACGTCTCGTTGGAAATTGTCTACTGTGTAGTGCATTCTTAAGTTACACGGGACCTTTCAGCTACGAATTTAGAAAAGACATGGTTTACGACGATTGGCAAAGCGACATCGTCGAAAGAGAAATTCCGTTGACTTTACCATTTAGGATCGAAACTAATTTAACCAACGACGTCGAAATCAGTAAATGGAACTCGGAAAATTTGCCCCCAGACGAATTGTCTGTACAAAATGGAATTTTGACAATGCGTGCTTCGCGATTTCCTCTATGCATAGATCCACAACAGCAAGCTCTCAACTGGATAAAGAAGAAAGAAGAAAAATGTAATCTCAAGGTGTTGAGTTTTAACGATTCCGATTTTTTAAAATTCGTCGACATGGCAATCAAGTACGGGTCGCCAATTTTATTTCAAGACGTCGACGATTACATCGATCCGGTTATCGATAACGTTCTCGAGAAGAACATTAAAATAGTTAGTGGTCGCGCATTTGTTATCCTTGGTGATAAAGAAGTCGATTACGATCCAAATTTTCGTATGTACTTAACAACCAAATTAGCCAATCCGGCGTTTAATCCTGCTGCGTACGCAAAAGCTGTGGTCATCAATTACATGGTAACTTTATCGGGACTCGAAGATCAGCTGCTCAGTGTGGTTGTTCGTAACGAAAGAGCGGATTTAGAAGAACAACGCGAAAATTTAATTTCCGAAACTAGCGAAAATAAAAATCTTCTGCAACAACTGGAAGATTCCTTGCTCAGAGAATTATCCACTTCGACTGGAAATATGTTGGATAATGTCGAATTGATTGATACCTTAGATAACACCAAAACAAAGGCTGGAGAAGTTACCATTAAACTTCAACTTGCAGAACAAACTGGCAAAGACATAGACAGGTTACGGGATGGCTACCGAGTTGTGTCCAGACGAGGAGCTATTTTATTTTTTGTATTATCCGACATGGCTGGAGTAAACGCCATGTATCAGTTTTCGCTTTCGTCTTACCTAGAAGTGTTTGCATATTCCTTAAGGAAAGCTTTACCACATACGGTTTTGAACAAACGACTGATAAACATCATCAACAGCTTAACGAAAAACGTATACGACTACGGATGCACTGGAATGTTTGAAAAACATAAACTTCTGTTTTCCTTTCAAATGACCATCAAATTGGAACAGAATTCTGGAAAGACAACGCAAGTTGAATTGGAGTTTTTCATTAAGGGCTGCGTGACTTTAGAAAAGTCTACCAAAATTTGTCCTGCCAAGTGGTTGCCACCGCAAGGTTGGGAAGATTTGTTGAAGCTTTCGGTCGACTTTCCCGATGCCTTTGAAACGTTGCCGAAAGATATAGAAAAAAATTTAGACGCGTGGCAAGAATGGTACGACACCGACGCGCCAGAATCAGTCGATTTTCCTAATCAATATAAAGGTAAATTAAATCCTTTTCAAATTTTAATGTTTCTGCGATGTTTTAGAATCGATCGAGTTTATCGAGCTGTTAGCGATTACATCGAAGTCATCATGGGAGAAGAATACATTATGCCACCCGTGATAAGTTTAGATAACATTTACGATCAGAGTACTCCTTTGATGCCGGTCGTGTTTGTATTAAGTCCAGGTTCGGATCCCACAGCAGAGTTGATGAAATTGGCCGAACGTTGTGGAATGGGAGGAGGCAAATTTCGTTATTTGTCTTTGGGACAAGGTCAGGAACCTATTGCTGTGGGTCTGCTAGATACTGCCATTGGCAGGGGACAGTGGTTGATGTTTCAAAACTGTCATCTTTTGATACGATTCATACGGCAATTGGAAAAAATTCTGGAAAAAATCAGCAAACCTCATCCAGATTTTAGATTATGGTTAACGACCGATCCCACTCCAAATTTTCCCATTGGAATATTGCAGCGATCTTTAAAAGTTGTAATCGAACCTCCAAATGGTTTGAAGCTGAATCTACGAAACACTTACTTTAAATTGAGACCACAAACGTTGGAAGGATGTAGCCACGTTGCATTTAAACCTTTGGTCTACGTGTTGGCCTTTTTCCATGCGGTCGTTCAAGAAAGAAGAAAGTACGACAAAATCGGTTGGAATATAAGTTACGATTTCAACGAATCCGATTTTAACGTGTGCGTTCAAATTTTGGATACCTATTTAAGTAAAGCTGTTTCTCTAAAAGACATTAGGATACCCTGGAATAGCTTGAAATATCTCATCGGCGAAGTAATGTACGGAGGAAGAGTTATAGACGATTTTGATCGTCGCATCGTCAAAACTTACATGGACGAGTACATGGGCGACTTTTTGTTTGACAAATTTCAACCGTTCCATTTTTATCGCGACAGTACCGTAGATTATCGCATACCACCAGAAGGAATAAAAGACGATTACATAGGTAATTTATATACTATCTTTCGAATAAATTATGTTCCATTTTGATTCTACTATGTTTTAGCTGCTATCGACGAACTTCCACTGGCAAACAGTCCCGAAGTCTTTGGCTTACATCCGAATGCAGAAATTGGTTATTATACACAAGCGGTAAAAGAAATGTGGGAGATTTTGATTGAACTTCAACCTCAATCAGGTAATCCATCGTCCGTTCGTTGATCATCTTTCCCGGCTTTGCTTACAAGAATCGTTGCCAATACTATCGCAATTTCGTTTTTAAGGTGCTTCCGGGGAAGGCATTAGCAGAGAAGACTTTATTATGAACGTAGCAAACGACATATTGGCTAAAATACCCAGTGAATATGAAATTTGGAAAGTACGCAAGTACTTTCAATTGGTCATGACTCCCACGATAATCGTGCTACTTCAAGAACTGGAAAGATTCAATAAGCTCTTGGTTGCTATGAGACGCACGTTGCAACAATTAAAAAAAGCTCTCGTTGGCGAAATAGGAATGGATGCTGTTCTAGACAACGTAGCCTATTCTTTGTACAATGGGCAATTACCTAATTCTTGGAGAAAATTAGCTCCAGACACCAGAAAAAATTTGGGCGGATGGATGCAACATTTTCTGAAACGCCAACGGCAATATATCGATTGGGTAATTTATTTTTAAATCCGATTGACCTGTACTGCAATATTTCTTATTGTAGACCGTGCAAGGAGATCCGATGGTATTATGGTTATCTGGTTTACATATTCCGGAGACGTACTTAGCTGCATTGGTACAAATTGCTTGCCGAAAGAATAACTGGCCACTAGATCGTTCAACAATTTACACCATGGTTACTAAATTTTTAGATCCATTAGATGTGGAAGAACGACCGGAAGCCGTAAATATAATAAATTGATGATTTTACACATCATTCGCGGTTGCTATATTTTAGGGAACCTGCTTGGTACATGGTTTATATTTGGAAGGTGCGCGATGGGACGTGGGTTCAGATTGTTTGCGCCGGTCAAATCCAAAAATTCTCATCGAAGAACTTCCAATTTTAAATATAATTCCCATCGAGTCGTACCGTTTAAAACTTCAAAATACTTTGAAGACTCCGGTATATACCACATCCATGAGACGTAACGCCATGGGAGTTGGTTTAGTTTTCGAAGCCGATTTGGGAACTTCGGAACATTTAAGTCATTGGGTACTTCAGGGTGTTTGTTTAGTTTTAAATACCGATTAAGTGACGAATTTATATAATTATATTTACATGTTATATTTTGTATTTCGAAATAAAAAAATTCAATTAAAAAAGAGTGCATTTTTTGAAAACTCTCTACATAACGAAAAATATAAAGAAATTAAATTTAACAAATCACACTAACGTTCTTCTTAAATAATGTTAACTTTCAACGCATAAAATCCAAAAAGTTTTAATTGCACTCAAATCAGTGGCTCTGAAAAAAAGTAAAACAGGAAGGTGGTAATTGAAAATGCACTAGTTTACGTACTTTTCAATTCGTCTTTTTAGCATCTTTAGCTTCTTCCTTAATTTGGCCACGACCCATCATTTTCGAAATCGAATCCCATATTCCGCCGAAGAACAACGCACACATTAAATTTTCAAATGGAACGAAAGGATCGTGAATGCCCAAGAGTATGGAAGATAATTTAAAGTACACGAAGAATATAACGATTCCAAAGTAGACCAAAGCGTGTGGTGCGGAAATCAAATCGGTTTTCTTATCCATTACAAAAATTATAGAAGCCAATAGAGAAGCTTTGGTATAACTAAAATTAAATCAAAATTTATTATACCTTCATTACTTACGAGACTGAATAAAATTACTACTTACAAACTGGGTTGCATAAATTCCATTGCGGTAGGTGTCCACACGCCTCGAATTAGTCTTTCCAACAATCTTACGAATCCAGCTCCATTACCTTTTATTGTTCCAATAATTATCATTATGATAATTGCGTTGGGATACAATTTTGATGCATGCGATACACCGTCGTACACCTTTTTGCATCTGTATACTTCCTTCATTGCAGAACATACTATTTTTACGGGTAAAAATTTGGCTAGTTTATATCCAATATCGGCGGGAGTGTAAAATATTACGTACCTGAAATAATTTAAAATTTTTGCTATTTACTACTGCAATTTCAAGAATAAATTGAGAAAGAATTAGTAATAATTATTATTAATACATTTATTTTGGTTAAACAGGTAGGTATTAGTATACTCTGGATTTTATTTTCCTGTGATTTAAAAAAAATTGCATAGAATCCTACGATAAATTCAATCATTTTAAAGTGTATTTAACTAATCGGAATTGTTTTGCAGATAATTGGAAGATTTTCATACATTTTTTGTAAAACACTATTGTATTTTTAAATTTTTGATATTTTTACTTCAAAAGTATTATTTAATTTAAAAAAACTTGGCTTTATGACATTCGATTGTCAAACTTCAAGATTTACTGATCTTGAAAGCAATTGTTTTACATTAATGCCGGCTACGGACAGCACTAAAGTACTTTTAGCTCCGCTGTCGCTAAAGTACTGGTATATAGTTTATATTTGTCTGTAATTATCTAAATGCTTATAATATGACATATCTGAAATTTTAAAATTTCCCAGTTACCCCGAGAAATATGATCAACCGGGGCAACTGGAATCTATTGCGTGGGGGAACCCTGAACGAAAGTTCCAATTACCCCATTAATTCGATATACATATTAATGGTAATGGATTAATTTGAATTTTATTTTTATTATTTTTTATTTATATTTATTGCCATTATTTTATTCATTTTAATTAAATAATTAATTAATTGACTTATACAGTTACTAATTTAATTTTTTACACTTTTTTGAAAAAAAGTGAAAAAAATTCACCGGAAATTTATAAATTACATTCATTCTTTGTAGGAGATTTCTACATTTTAATAAAACGATAGTGATGTACAAAGAACACACTGTTCCATGATGAACATTTAAATGACATTAAAAATTGTTTTTTTAAATCTAATATGAAGATTAAATAATTATTTTATATTTAATCTAATACAACCTAAGGTTTCAGGTACAAAAATTTTTTTTTAATCCAAGTTATGATATAACTAATCAAATTCAATTATTTTTAAACATTTTTTGTATTTCCTATTTGAAATTTAATATAGGAGGTAAATTTTTTACATAATTAGATTTTTGAGTAATAAATATATCTGCTTATAGAAACTTACCAAACTAAGCATGCAACCAACACTAGAGGTGTATTTTTAAGTGGTGCTAATATTGGTTCCCCTAAAAGTGCATTACATACCATTCCTCCTGCAAAAACTACCAGCATATACGAAAGCCAACATGCTAGAGGGTGCTTTCGGGAAAATGTTTGAGCTCCTGAAAAGAAAATAATCAGTTGAACTATATTACTTTTTATAACTCAAAATTTGCTATAATGTTAGATTCCAACAGCCAATCGCTGCTGGGCAGAAAGTTGTTAGTTGTTAAAATGGCTTTCTTTAAAATATTTGAAAATTCTCATTCAATTTCGGTTCTTTTTTTTATGTAGACAAAATTACTATACGTTAATAAATATTAAAATCTCGAGGAATTTGTAGAGCAAACAAGATAATGCATAATATAATATTCGTTGAAATAAAATCGGTTATATATAGATATAAATAAAACCATCGCCAGTTTGTTGAAAATTAATATTAAATATTCACATTGCTATGTCGTCCAAAGTTTTGAATTGTAGTCAATTTCCAAATATATACTTTGCAATCACTTATCTTGTTTACAAAGTCCGAGTATTTGAATGAGAAGATATAAGTTCAATGCGACATTGTTTGATAAAAAAAAGTATCCTACGTGATTTGAAATAATTGTTAAATGGATTTCGTAAAATTGAAAAGGTTTTGTTACAATTTTAGCTAATATTTAAGCTCCGGAAGATGTTACAGATCTATTTTTGTAATATGGCGTTGTTTAAAGCGCAATCTCGGCATTTCATTGAGCGATGAACGAGGTTCTCGGCACTTACCATTCCCTAAATCTTCTCGAACTGAGAGAGCACACAAAATACAATAGGCTATATCAAAATAAGGAAACATTTTAAGTTTTATAACTTGATTTGCAATATCTAAAAAGGCCTCAGGATCCATTTTGATTATGATTTTTGGTATGCACAGTAAACCCGAAAAATGTATGTGCTTATACTAAAATATCAGCTTAAATCGAACACTACTACCACATGGCGAGTAGCCAGAAACATACTGGTCTCAAAGATATTTTATGCTTAGCACTATATGTAAGTTCTACAACTATTCGCTATTTATTTTTAGTTTAATTTTTAAATCGGAATAGACAAAATTTACTGTATTGTAGTCTCTCGATTAAAAATCTAACCTGCCGTGCTATTATGAAAATTCGAATGTGCCATATATTAAATATTACGCTTATTGCAGACCACTTACTTTATAATTTATTATTTCAAGTGTTCCCTTACAAATAGATAATAAAGGGGATAATAAAAGTTTCATTGCAGTTATAAAATTATAAATAGGTAGTACAATTAAGAATTAACTAAACATAATGCATTTTTTTCTTCCTAGCGATCAATCACATTTAAGGCATTATAGAAATTTTCTTTTCATAAAAACTCATTAAAATACTATTACGATGTACGTATGATAATAAAACTAATTGAAAACCCATTCTTATTTAAAACTTTTATTAGATTTCACACACATTTGCGTAATTACAAAAATGTTAGGTATATCAAATATAATCAATCAATCACCCATACTCGTTATAATATACCTAACATCGTTTAAATATTAAAATAATTTGTTTTGTAATAAATTACATTTTTATTATTAGAAGATTAGAACATAGATAATATAATATTTTATAAATTCAAAAAATATATTAAATATTTGAAATTATTTTAATATAGAAGCACAGAAAATAAAAAATATACCGGGTGTTGACTCGAATAGCCGAACATAGGGAATTAACACGTAAAAACTTATTTATGCAAATTCCTGCTTCCCAAATTATTTTAGAGAAAAAATGAAAGACACAAAAAGAATGCAGAAATATAAACTACGTATGATAAAAGCATTAGATTTCAAGTAATCTTTACTTATAGGGTCAAAAAGTGCTTTTAAAATTATTAAAATTTTCATTTATCAGACTGGCCATGTAAGTTTCCAAGGTAATTATTTTAAAATTAAATTGAATTTATTTCTTGACCAGTATGACAAATGAAAATTTTAACAATTCTAAAAGAATTTTGGACTTTTATCTTCAAATTTCATCTAGTTTCTACTTAAAGAGTCCAAAATTCTTTTAGAATTGTTAAAATTTTCATTTTTCATACTGGTCATGAAATAAATTCAATTTAATTTCGAAATAATTACCTTGGAAACTTACATGGCCAGTCTGATAAATGAAAATTTTAACAATTTTAAAAGCATTTTTTGACCCTATAAGTAAAGATTACATGAAATCTAATGCTTTTATCATACGTAGTTTATATTTCTGCATTCTTTTTGTGTCTTTCATTTTTTCTCTAAAATAATTTGGGAAGCAGGAATTTGCATAAATAAGTTTTTACGTGTTAATTCCCTATGTTCGGCTATTCGAGTCAACACCCGGTATATGATTGCTAAAAAGTTACTATTTTTCAACTATTTTGAGCAAGATTACATAGAGTAAGAGATAAGATCCCAAGTGTTGTAATACACGATATCATGGGTAAAAATTTTAAAAATTTCCAAAGGAATTTTCTAAACGACTTTTTGCTGCCACGTTTTAAAATTTTGACTAATTGCCTTCTACCCTGATAAAAAACAAATAAAATCTACCGATTTTTAAAGTAAACGCAATTTTCAATATTTTTTCTTCTACTTCTACTGCTCTCCCTGCCACTCTAACCAACGTCTTTTAAAACCTCGTTTAGCTTATTCTTATTGGAATATTACAAGGGGAACTATGGATGGTAGATACAATTAGCATAAAAGAAATCTGATAAAATTAATTAAACGTGATATGGAAAGGTAACTTGATGATGCAATTGTTCAATGGTTTAATCGTTTAACAAAAACATAATTTTTTATATAATAAACAACCTTGGTTTACCTATTTACGCAAAAAAATTTAATATTTTGATCAGTTTTTATTAAAAAATATAGATGACCAAATTAATGTTGAACGACATCTCTATAACTTTTTTCTGCTGAACTTTTCTTCCTAGTGTATGCATTTGCAAATTTTCCTTGTCGAAAATCATCCCGTTCTGTTCTAAATTTAAAATTTGACTAATCCATGTCGTTTCAAGTAAGTAAAATATTCATTTACACTTTAAATTTTAACCATTAGCTGAGGGTGTTTTAGTCGGTAAGAGTCCGACGCTACCACCTTCGGGTGGTGTCCAACTTTGTCAAAACAAAACACTACAGTGGGAGGGTTCAAAAAAAAAAGTTTTTAAAACATTTATTTATAATGAAAATCTATCCTTCTATTGTTTTTGGTTTTGGGATGGGAGGGCACGTGCCCCTGTGTCCTTTACGACAAGCCGCCACTTATTGTTTGCCATGCATAAATTGCACCTCTTCCTAAACACTCTGAGTTGCATTGCGTATGTGTAAAAACAATTGGAGACAATAATTATTGATATAGATGTCAATAATGATTTTGTGTTTTGTTTTGACAAAGCCAACGTTTAATTTTCCGATCTTTTATTGTTATTTAACATTTTTTAATATAACGGGATGAAACTGAAATAATAAACCCCACATGTTATATATATTTGAAAAGAGGATAAAAAACTCTACTTAAACAAAGAAGTATTTAAAATCCTTTAGCCCAATTTATTGTCCTTAAAAAAGTGTCTGAAGAAGGTGTAAATATTTTTGATAATATGACTTTACAAACAACCGAGATATCGGCATTTAACGAAAATGGTTTTCTCATGAGGTTTTCTCAAAAAAATAGATCGAAGATGTGACATCCATTTTTCCATATTCTATCATAAGAACATTGGAATTTGAACCACCCTGTACTGCAGATAGCATTTGTTTATTTTAAAGTCGGAATTGTTTTTTAATTTTTAAATTTTATTTTCCTATAATTATTATTTACTTATATTATAAGGAAAATATAGTTATCTGAAAAATTTGGCTCCCCATTTTTTCAATCAAATTTTATGTCTCTAGCTCCCCTTAAACCATTTTTACTATTTTTGCAAAATGTCTGTGTAGGTGTGAATGTATGTCTGTGAACACGATAGCATGCATCCCAACGAAGCAACAAAATCACTCACAGAATGAAATCGTATGGGGCCGACCGAGGGGTTTACTTGAAGCAAAAGACATAATCCATAATAACTTTGAAATTCAATGAAATAGGTAAAAGAAAAAAAATTTGCGTTATCAAATTTTCTACATTTTCTTTTGTTTTATAAATTTTTTTAAATTGAAAATAAAAATTCAAATAAAACAAAATGTTGTCTAAAATTTACAAGCAGTCAAATTTTATTTAAACTAGAAAAAGTAGGTACAAAAAAATTGATGATATACTTTTTGATGAATTTTTATGAAAAACTCAAGGCAGAAACCTAAAATTAGCTATTGCCTTTTTTTCGAAATGTAAAAAAAATCAATTTTTTTTAATGCTTATTGAAACGTTTTTCGCGATTATTGCTTTCCCCTCATACTTTAAATCCCACATGTGTCTCAACTCAGTGGCGTAGCCATCATAGGGCAGTTCGGTGCGGCGCACAGGGGCCCAGACGGTTTGAGGGTCCCGCAGGAGCCCCTAACAGAAAATAACTTAAAAGCTAGAAAGTTTTTCTTGCTTTTTTCAGTTACTGTCGATCTTTTATGAGATTAAGGATTTATTTAAATATTCTGAAAGAGCAAAATTTAAGATTTCTTGTTTCTTATGGGGTGACGATAAATAAAATCGGCCCAACGGTTACTTCACCATTTAATTTTGAAAATCGACATTTTGATGAAAATTTACAAGTTTTAAGTGAGGAGATTACCATCCAGATTGGTGTTTACCACGAAGCGTAAGCAATTTTTTACATGCCTTCTTGGCCCATTGTCACAAAATACAAACATCAGATTGAGATTGGCAAATCTCGGATCCCAGCATTAGAATTTCGTCATATTCGAGTTCTGTTGCGCTCCGGGGGATTTTTTTATTGAGTCTAGCGCTTGTCACAACTCGCCTCGTTCGAGCGCTGATGCGAGCCGTTTTGATAAGCGCAACGAGGGCAAGTCTCGGATCCAGGATTTTTGTTAATTTTGGATAAACTACTGGACTATCCGCAAATTTTATTATTTATATCTACTATGTAGACCATTACCTACCACCCAGTGCAAAAAATTCGAACTCTTAAAACTTCGACCGACCCCCTTTATTTTAAGACAGGGGGGCCTCCTCACATATATTTTGCACCGGGGCCCCAACAACACTCGATACGCCTGTCTCAACTAATAATTATAATACTCTCACGGACTTTTTTTTAAATTTAATTTTCTCCAATTATCATCTATCTAAAATTTTATCACTTTGTTACGGATTTTTCAGCGTTTCTTATATAGTACTTTGAATGCCTCCTGTGTCTAAACCATCAGTATTATGATTTCGGGAATCTTTTTGTAGAAAATTAAAATTCTTACAATATTGTCTATACCACGGGCATAAAAGGGGGGATTCAACCCTCATAGTGGGTATTGGTGGATACTCCATATCCGCAATAATATGATTGATTTTATTAAAGTTTACAGCTCCTGGCAAAAGATAGTTTACCTTTACCCCCCCCCCCCCCCATATAAAAGTTATAGTAAAATTTTATTGTATTTGTTATAGTTCTCTCAGGGATTCTTACATAAGAAGACTTTGAATCTCTTTGAATGCTTCCTGGGTCTAAACTATTAAAAATTAATATATACCTTTCCGGGCTTTTTTGTAGAGACTTTAATTTTCTACAACATCGTTCATATGAATTTTTTGTATTTGTTTTGTGGTTATCTCGGTGTTTCGGATATAATTTCCTGTAATATCGTTGTTTTTTGAGAAAACATTAGCACGAACCCTTCTAATTTATTATATTATTATAGATATAATTATATGATTTATGTAGTAACCTAATTTTATATGGATAAATAATAAACAAGTGAATGACGTGATTTGAACATTTTAATTTATACCAATTGAAAGTTGAAATTAAAGATTGAACAAAACACAACGTGGATGACGTGGAGTGCGCAAGCATGGTATACTACAATATAATACAATAATTATTATTGTACAAACCAGTACTAACAATGATAAATAATTAATATTGTGATAATGAACTAAGTTCAGCAAGAATTTTTTACATTAATTAAATGATAATAACCAATATTAGTTTATCAACTAATTAGTATTCACTTTTTAGCGTAAATAGGTTTTTATGATAATAGTATCTAATTGTACTATTATAGCTAATATAAAATAAGATAAAATTTAAAATATAGTACACAGCCTAGATAAGAAAGATTAATTAATTAGGATTAGGTACTGGTATACGGTAATATCGAGAAGAAATTTACCCTATTCACAACATACCAAACAGAATCAGCAGTTGATCTGCGCATCACTCTGTATATAAGAAGTTGCGAATTCTTTAAAGTTCGGGCTATTCCGCACCTAATCGCTTTATCGAACAATTGTCCAATCTCTTCGGTTGGTAGAGAGAAACAGAGTGAAAGCAGTCAAAACTTGAATGTTCGTAATATAACCTATTTTTAATTAAAAGATAAATTTAATGGGTGCTATTATTTTGTTAATTATTTGATAAGTGAACGACTATAGTGTTTGTGTATCGCAACCTAAAAATTATGGTTCAATTATATTTTGGATTGTTATCGTTCAAATAGTAAGTGCAGTAAGTTCATCATTCTTATTTAAGAAGAAACTCGTGAGGTTTGTTTTTTTACATCAATTCATAGCAGGCTCTTTTTATTTCTAAAATTTTACATAACAATTAACAAAAACAACTGAATTTAAATATTATGTTGTTGTGCGGTGTAATAATGAGCGGTTGTCATTGGTTAATTTTCGTTTATGATTAATTATAATATAATATTAAAATAATTCTTTCAAAATCGAACAAAATTTTGAGATTCCAATTTTGTGTTATTGTTATATTTTATTTTCAAAATGCAATGTTTTAATAAATTTATTTAAAATAATTTGATTGACAGATTTTAATATGTAATTTGTAATTAAATCAACCTTTGGCCATTTCTTATGGTGTTTGCGTATAAATTATTATCTTTTAATTTTAATATTAAAATAAAATTTTAATTTCTAATTTATCTATCTAGGAGGTTCTCAACCGTTTTATTTTTGTGCCACTCGGTAAAAATTTGGCGTACTACCACCAAATATAAATTATATGAGCACCATGAGTGCACCGAAAATTTGCATAGTCATAGTAAACCCATAAATTTTTTTAAATTTATGGTGCTATTCAACAAAAAATAATCTCATTTACAAAATTTGAATAGTTTGTAATAACTTATTTGAAACCGTATATTTATGTAAAAAAAAAAAACAATTTTTATGTATGTTTAATATTATACTGCACCAGTTTACACTAACTCGTCATTTTTTCAAATTTGTTTGGGCTAGTGTACACTAGTGCAGCCTTTTACTATATTAAATTAGAATTATATTATGTAATTCTGACGCTAGTTTTCCGAAATTTTGCAGTCAAATAAATTTCTATGGTACTTTGATTTTGTGGAAATCAAAGTTAAGAATTATTTTTACCAACTTTTTTTTGGCTGCATGACAAAATGTCAGTTGGTATCGATGCTGTGCTATGCATAGGTTGAGAACCGCTGACTATTTTTAAACTTGGAATTAAAAAATACCCATTTGTTAAAAATTGCATTGTATGTTTTTTTGAAGTACGTAGATACTGTACTGATGCAAATAAAAAATTCTCATTAAAAATAATTGTGCATAGAGCGGTTGAGTAAGAGAAAGAGGTTCACTGCCTTGGCATTAATTGAAGTTATAATAGCTGAACGTACATTTGAACTGAACTGATCACACTGTACTTATACTGACAAGATCAAATAAACACATAAAGTAAATCAGAAAACAATGTATACATTATAGGAAAATTGTTATTACACTTTTTGAAAATTTTTAGCGTTAATATTTTACTCTACAGATTTGAAAAGCAACCAAGCTTTATTTTTCTATATTTTTTAAAGTTATTTTTTATTGTTAATAGCGTACTTGCAAAAGATTTTAGTTTGATTTATGCCTAGAAATTATTAAGAAGTTATTAACATTATGTTAAAATTTCAATATTTATTTATTCGTTTCCATTATCCAGTTCTGCACATTTTAATAAAAAAAAATTTAAACAAGATAACTTTTTTACACTATTAATTAAATATACAGCTATAATTACAATGTGCATAGAAATTGATTAGACACAACGTTGAGTGCGCAAGCAATAATTCTTATTTACATTAATTGAATGATAATAACCAATATTAAGTTTATCAACTAATTATTAACGTTTGCATATTTTTAAAAATATGATATCTAAAAAAAATTTCAGATAGCATTTCGTGATGGGCATTTAAAAAAAATCATATTTCAAAAACGGATGGTCAAAAAAATTTGAAAAAAAATCATAAACGCGTTTTTCATTGGTCTCAAAAACATAAAATTTAAAGAAAATAGAGATGGGTCACCTAAAAAAGCAGCAGATTTGGCATGGAATGCCGCATAATACATTATAATATTTTCTACTGTGTATTTGGTGTTATGTATTTCCATATTTTTGCAGTGTTTCGTTATATGTATAACAGTATAATTTCGCTTTGATCAAAAAACAGAATAAAAGATTTTAGCATGTTTCAATAATAATCACTCGAATTGCCACCGATCAAACTAAACTTGAGCAAAACCGAGTACGACAGCTAGTAGTTTTTAAAAAGCGCTTTTGCACTTTTAACAATATCAATAAGGAATGAATGTCAAGGTAGTGTTGGTTATGCTTTCGTCTATTTTTATTTAAAGCAAAAATACAATTTTATGCTTATTCATTACAATAGGAATTTACTATTATGTTATTTCCTTATGATAGTAGACCACCCGTATAATTAGCGTGCATTAGTTTAAAAAAAATTTCAATGGTCCTCTTCGAGGTTTTTAATTATTTTGCTTAGGATGTCGTCAATATCCGGTCTTATATTATTATTCGTGAGATTCTTTAGAATATACTAAGTATAGAGCTTTCTAGAACATAGAAATACTTTCCAAATCCAAATATACTACTTTAGCAAATAATTTATTAAGTTATCTACTTTTTAAATATTTAACAAGATTTGTATCTTAGGTTTTTTCTGCTATATTTTTTATTATTTAATAATATGTAATAACAATAAACAATTTTTTATTTCGTTGTTGTACAAACATACCAAAAAGCAATGAAGTGGGCCATACAATATATAACAATAAATTCCAAATACCATAATATTATATAAATTAATGTAATAATGTGCAGATTGGGAAAAAAATTAATGTTTTTATGTATACTGTCCTCATAAGTAAGCCCCTCGTATTTGAAATTTTTTTTAAATGGAAAAATACCGATTTTAATTTTAATTTTGTTTCTAACTTCATAGATTATTATTTTCAAATACGGGATAAATATCATTAGAATTTTCATATTTTTTGAATAAATGAAAAATTATGTTATTTTAATATGTTAAGCAAAACATAATAAAAAAAAAACACAATTCATAACCAAAGAGATAGAACTGCAAAAGCCACAGTATTTGAAGGAGTAAAACCAAAAATTATGAGGTAAAATATTAAAAACTCCAGTAAAACACAGAACATTGGAAACCGAAGAACAAAAAATGAGGCTGGTATATATCAAAGAGAGAAAAATTAAATTAATATGCTGCTAGAATGGGAATCAATGCACTCAAACATTGATGCTGCGATAGATCTGTTGAATCGTAGTCTGAAATCTGTATGTATGTGGTCTCGGTCAAATGATCTCATATTGATTCTCGCGAAGTTTGAGTTTCTGATCTTGAAATTGTTTGTAAACTCAAAAAGTGTAGTGTCCTCCCACTGTGTTTTTTACTTTTATAAGGAATATATAAGTTTTTTTACCTACTTGGCTTCGATTCAAAATTAAGATACCTTCGATACATCGTTAAAAAGTCAATTAAATAATATGAACAGTGCCAATAGTAAGATTTATTATTTTCCAGAAAAGAAGCCATGACAGTAGAATCCAACGAACGATATGTTGCGGCATTAGATGTCGGCACAACATCAGTTCGCTGCCAGATTTTAAATTCAAAGGCCGAATCCGTATCGTCAGCGTCTTCAAATGTAAGCAATATTAAAAAAAATTTTATATAAAATTCAGTACAATCTATTCAACAATTCTTAAATAAATTTTTCTTAGGTTTTTAATGATTCTTAGTAGCAGGTGAGTTAAGTACATAAAATTGGTTGAATTCGAACGCTTTTTCATCCCTTCTTTGAATTATGAATTATTTTTTCTAATGGCCTTTTATTTAAATTTTAAAATAACATAGTATTTTTATTTTTCACCATTTGAATAGACGTTAATTTTAGATAAATTTAATTTATCCCCATTGTGGCTTTGTCGAAATATGCCCAGACGAACTTTGGGAATCTGTGTGCCATGTGATAAAGGATGCCATTTATAGTGAGTTCATTAAATAATCAAATAATTTCTTGGATGTTCTAACTTACTACCTATTTTAAGGTGCCAATTTGGAAGCGTCACAAATTACCGGTTTAGGAATTTCAACACAACGTGGAACTTTCACAACATGGAGGAAGGATAATGGAAAACATTTCCATAATTTTATTACTTGGAAAGACTTAAGATCGGATAATTTGGTTAATAAGTGGAATAGTTCTTTTTTTATGAAGGTAAATTCATTAATTCGTACCGAGAAGCTTTTATTATTTTAAAGATTTTTAGGGATTTAGGATAGCATGTTATGCATTATATTTAGTAACCAGAAATAGAAGATATTTGGCTGGAAGCAGTTTGAAAATTGCTAATACACAGGTACTGTAATTTATTGTTTTCTTGGGATAAAATAATTGGTTATTAAGCTTTTTATTTTAACAGACCACCTTGAGATTAGTATGGGTCTTAGAAAACATTCCAGAACTGAAGGAACAACTTACCAAGAACAACGTAATGTTTGGTACAATCGACAGCTGGCTTGTCTACAAGTTAATACCAAATCAAACCCACGTAATTGATGTAACGAATGCAAGTGCCACAGGTTTTTTTGATCCATTTATTTTGGATTGGGCTTCATGGTCGAGTTCAATTTTAGGTATTCCGTTTAGTATAATGCCAAAAGTAGTACAAAACGATTACTCCTTTGGTTCTGTCGATAAAAGTTTATTTGGACATCCTATACCTCTACTATGTGTGGTAAGTTTAAATTAATTTTATTTAGAGAAAGTTTGCAGTGCAAAACTGCACAATATAATATAATCGTTATTTAATTCACACAAATCATAATATAACTTTTTATTATAATTAATTGGAATTTTATCGTCTTGTATAAAAAATAACTAGTTTTATCAGTTGTATATTCAAAAGATTAAAGTTTCACTTTGATATTGTTGAACTAAGAAAATCAATTTCTGCTGCTAGAAATAATTTGATTTTATTCAAAATGAAATTTTTTTTAGATATCCGATCAGTCTGCCTCTATGTTTGGATCTTGTTGTTTCAAACGTGGCGACGCAAAATTAACTTTAGGAACAGGAAGTTTTTTAGATATTAACTCAAATAATAAAGCACATGGAAGTGCGGCAGGTTTATATCCACTTGTCGGTTGGAATTTAAATAACAAAATCACTTACATTATTGAAGGAGCATGTAACGACACCGGTTCGTTAATTCAATGGGCATTGAATGCAGGTAACCAGTGTACTTAACTTTTTTTTAAATAGAATTATTATTTTATTATTTGTTTTGCAGGAGTAATTTCGAATCCAAGTGAAACATCAATCCTAGCTAACGAATTGGAAAATAACGATGGAGTTTATTTTATTCCAGCATTTAGCGGTTTAGGGGTTAGAATAATAATATTTCATATAAATGGGGGATATTGTGCTTCGCTGCATTCATGCGGTACAATATAGCATGTCTTTGTTGTTCTATGCTTTTCAATATTTTCTGAAGCCCTTGTGGGGACTTGTGCAATTTTTTAACTTAAAAAATGCAGCTTAACTTTTGTACAATCAAAAATTTACAGCAACTTTAATTTTTTAGCCGCCAATTATGGATGATAATGCAGCATCAGGGTTTATAGGACTAAAACCAACAAGCACAAAGCAACATATGGTTAGGGCAATTTTAGAGAGCATAGTTTTTCGAATTGCGTTATTATTTTTTATGGTAACGAAAGAAACAAGTTTTAAAATTAAAAAGATTTGGTTAGTAAAATTTACATCTAGGTTATCATCATTTTAACATTTTTGTGCCATTTTAGTGTCGACGGTGGTGTATCCAACAACGACTTTGTTTGCCAACAACTTGCCAACACTCTTGGAATTGAAGTTGAAAGGCCATCGACAACAGAAATGACAACTTTAGGAGTAGCTTTTATTACCGGCTTAAAATCAGGTAATTTTCTCCACTTACAAAAAAATCTCCTTCTTTAAAATATTTTTGTTAGGAATGTGGAAATCTGTAGACGATTTACTCGAATTAAAAGTATCATGTAAAGTTTTTCTACCGAATCAAGATAAGAAGGTTCAAGAAAGAAACGAACACGATTTTAATACTTGGTTAAAAGCTGTCGATAGGTTTAAATCATGGTATGCTGTAAGCTAACACTTATATTTTACATTTTTTAAATTATTAAGGGCTGTAAATTTTATGGGATTTAATATTTGGATCGATAGGTTACAATTTTACTAGTACAAATACAAATTTAGGTTTATTTGCAATAAATATATTGTGGTATGTAAATAGACAATTTTACTTAAATTTTATTAATTTTGAAGTTAAGTCAATTAAAGAGAGAGTTTAACAATGTTATATGATTAGGTGCTCTATTGAAAGTTATTGTATATAAACAACGATTAATTTTATCAGGGTATTTTGTATAAAAATGTTTTAATGGAAGCTCATTTGGACTTAATTAAGAGGTTACAACGGTTTTAATTGTTTTTATTTTTATTAACTTAATATTAATTAAGTAATATAGATATATTTATAGAAGCTAACTGTATATTTGATGTAAATATATTTTTCATGCGCCGTTTTATTGTTATTTGATATAATAAAATATTTACAGAATCGTAATTTCGTGTTCTTTTTAAATGAATTTTATGCCGAAGTCTGCCTTTCTTAATATCTCTACTTAAATATACTATTCGGACACTTCATAGGCCAATAAAATTAGCATTCTAATTATGCCAATGGCAAAAAATGATAGTTACATTTGGAACCCAGAAATATGCATAACTTAATTTTCAAAATTTTGTGAGTTCTAAAAAATGTACAAAACAAATAGTGAGAATGATCTGAAATACAATTTAAAATTTAAAAAACTATGCCCTAAAATCATTGAAAATTATTAGTTTCGTTGAATGTGCAATTAAAATTTAATATTATTAAAATATCTACCTTGGCGGCATGGCTTCAAAATTTAATTTTGATTGTCTAAATGACAGCATACAAGTATATAAGAAAATCTTCAAGTAAAAACATTCTCATTTACAGAATTTATTAAGTCGCTTATTTATGAGATCTTTCGCATTATTTGAAATTGACGCGCTTGATTGGATTAAAAAGAAGAATTATGACTACGTTTACTTCCTAGAAGAAGTAGCATATAGAGGGTTAAAAAGAGGTCGTCAGAAGATGGGGCTGAATGAAATTATGAAAAGTTATAATTGAATACCAAAAAAGTTGTTTACCTAAAAAAAACATTAAAAATAATTTTAAAGTTTTTGAATTATTATTGAATAGAATTTTAGTATGTCCTACTTACTTTAAAACTCAAAGTGATTATTCGATTAAATAAAATTATGTTAAATGAAATTACGTTAATATAATTATGTTATCCTAATTACTACGTTATAAAATTTCAATACAAATTGCATGCAAATCTCAGATAATAAAATTAATTGATTTTATTTCAATCAAAATTGCAATAATCGAAGTGATTTTAAACCGCTCTAGTTTAACTATACCTACTTATTTTATCCAGAGTTGTATAGAAACTGTCATTGGAGGCGAAAAGCTATGATTCAGTAGTGCATGGTTCAGAGCCAAACAAAGATATAACCTCATTTTTTGACATTTTCTTATAATTTTCTGACGATATTTAAAGCTCTAGTTATAGCGAATTCCTTATATTATGTGTTCATGTTCTTTTCAGTCGTTTTAATACACAGAAGCCCCAAACTAGCTTGAAATATCATCAGCAAATGTCAAAAAAATGAGGTTATATCGCTTTGTTCTGGAATTATTCATAAAAATTGCTCATGCAACTATCTTAAAAGATTAATAAAATAAAAATAATACAAACTTTGCTTAACAAATTCGCAGATTTACATTCGAGCGTATTTACCACTGGTATTTACTAATCATAGAATTTACTAATTTATTATTTATCATATTTTACTAATTTTATTCACACATCTCAATGTTAACAAACGCGAACTTGATGTGAACTCTGGTTTAGATGCTGGGGAATTTCGCGATGAAGTTGAATGTTTATATTACCAACCATAACCAATATTGTTAATAATTGTCATTTACAATAATTGACATATACATTAAGTTATAACATTTAATAATTAAATATAAAACAATTTTTTGAAAGTTTTGTAAGCATCAATAAATAATTAATTTATTTTTCTTTTAATTGGAGCAAGCATTTCGCGTGGTTGAATAATTTCTATGAATGGAAGTATAACCTTATTCGAATGTCAAATTGTTTATTATTGTGTTTTATTAATAAATCCAATTAGTAAGTTGCATATAAAATATTCTATAGCTTTATTTAATTAGTTGTTTATAGATAAAAATGTATAGCAGTGATCTACGCATTAGTCAATTAAGATGAACTATATCGATAACACATCGTGTACTACATTACTTTAGGAAGTTACTATCAATATGTTAAAGAGCAATCACAGGTACTTGTTATTACTTTACTTAATGTAATGGTCACGTCGTAGTTAGTTTATTGCCTTAACTCTACCGTGTCTTCTCACCTTGCCGATTTGAATAATTATCAATCCTTAAATTGCTTATGTTTGACTTTAGTAAATGGATGTAGCATTCTGAGTGCATATGAAGAACTGTAACCAAAAATCTTGACAAAAACATTTTTATTCCGAGTGTGATTTTTTCGATGGTCACATGTTGGAATTGCACAGTAAAACACCTTTTTTGCATTTAATTTTCTGCACATGACTCAAGTAATCAACTAATATCTTTGGATTCCTTGCAGTGGCAATTTCAAAGTTAGGGTTTTGTCAATGAGGCAATGTCTTTATTTTCTTGAAGCTGCCGGTCATTGCACCCCTAACAAAACTTTTTAACATTGTTACAGATATAATGGTACACTACCATCCATCTATAGCAGCAATGATCAGTCAAATTGTGCAGACGAATATAAAAATGTGTTGATCCAAAATCACAATGGTGAAAACGAAACGAATATTGCTCATTCTAACATAATTTCGAACAATAAGGATTCATTCAACAACAAAACTGTATCATTTAAAAATTCCATGAATTTGTTGTCGAGTATAATTAAAAAGGAAGAGCCAAATGAGGAACCAGAACAAAAATTATTTACAAACAGTATTATAGGTAAGTAAAGTAGTCCTAAAATGAAGTCAGCTTGCATTACATTACGACGTAATGTTTTAGATGTAAATCATGTCAATGATTACAAAATTAATAACAAATTGAATGCGACATCAAAATTTAAAGTAAATAGAAATGGTGGTAGAAGTACTTATCATGAATCATTGCAACGGATAGGTGGTGGAGACCCTTCCTATAATCACTATCAGCAACATTGGTTTAGCAGCAGTCTTGAGGTGAGTTTTACGCGCTGTACTTGTTTCTTAATAGCACACTTAATTTTCTTACAGAGGTTAAAATTTGAAGACAAATCGAGGGAGGAGCGTTTAGAAATAACAAGATACGAACTTCGTAGGCAATTAAAACAAATAATGAGAAGTAATTTGGGAAAATTAACTGTTTGTGATGAAGATAACGATGACACCTCTGACTTAGTTTCTACACCTAACATACAACGATTTAGTTCAAATTACAGTTATAATAGATTGGTATCTACCAAACTGTGTGATATTGACGATTGCAAACGTCGTGCATTGCCGTGTACGCGGTACTGTACGTGTCATATCATGCACAATCAAGATCAAGTTCTATTTGATTATTGTACAGCTAAATTTGCTGACAACACGCAATGCTCCGCTCCCATCTTCGATATTACACACGAACTTCCATTGTGTCCTGAACATGCAAGAAAAAGGGTAAGAACGTTTAAATTTTCTTTTTTGTATTTTAAACTTTGTTTTGTTCTAGGATAATTACAAAATGTATCAAGAAACAAAGCCAAAGAAATTACGTAAGAAAGTTAAACCGTCGGCCATGATTCGACCACAAAAGCGCAACAAAAAGAAAAAGAGGCCTACTAAACCACCAGAAAATAATTTATCCTTGGTTGAAAATAAGGCAATCGTTGAAGGTACGTTAACTTACTTACACTTCAGACCTACAAGATTTATTCTTCCCTCTAAAGATTGTTTATTGTTTCCGCCAATGAAAACACTTAAAAAGTAAAATTTTAGACATGAAAAGTAAGTAAGTAAAAAGTTTAAAAAAATACCCCCATGGGCTTTAGTTTCAAGCTTTCTAAACATCACTTTTCATCAACATTTCATAGGTCTTGACTTTTCCGATTGCTTCATCAATTTTCTTACAATATTTAGTGTTCCTTTTTTCTTTAAGCTGAAAGCACATTAGACGAAACGATGCGACGCGAATTTTATCGCTTAGAGAAGTTTACGTAGAATCAAATGGGAACCTGCATGTCAACTTCTCCAAGCGTCAAAATTCGCGTCGCCTAAGTGAGCAAGCACCTTTACTCTTGTTAGGTACATGTTTAACACCCATATTCATAGACAGCTTTTTAAATTGACCCTTATGAACCGAGTAACAGCCATATTCATAGACAAGGCCTTACTGATACTTAATACTTAGCTTTTTAAATTGATGCTTATGAACCGAGTAAATAAAGTTGCATCAAAAACAAATTCGACGCGAAATGCCTTACTTAGAACTTATTACTTGTCTATGAATCTGGGCGTAAATAAAGTTGCATCAAAAACAAATTTGACGCGAAATGCCTTACTTAGAACTTAATACTTGTCTATGAATCTGGGCGTAAATGTAATAATATCAAGGGACATTTTTAGTAGACAAAAGAAATTAAGTTTAAGTCAAACTTGTTTACGCCCGGATTCATAGACAAGTATTAAGTTTTAAGTAAGACCAATAAGGTCAAATTTGTTTGCAACATAGCAACTTTTATTTACTCAGTTGATAAGAGTCAATTTAAAAAGTTGCTTTTTAAATATTAAGTAAGGTGTTGTCTATGAATACGGGTGTTAATTACCTTGGCAATGCATGCTAAATTCACCATATAATCCAAGTTTAGCTTAAATTTATTTTGTTTTTACCTGGTGGAATCAGCCCTTAAAAATTTAAAAATTGAAGGTGTTTATTTAACTTTCAATTTTTTTTTAAATGTATGTAGATAAAAGACACACATCTGGGTTCGATGAAATCGACACATGATACATTTCTAATCTATCTTAAATGATTGCATCAAATATAAATATAGGAAGTTTATAACATTGCAAGTTTAATTTTATCAAACATGAAAAAAATGAAAATTATAAATTTTTTAAATCTCAATCTGAGTCATTTGCCCTTTCAGCTTATTATGTGATTATTTATAATTTCTTTTGTTGATACTATCATTTATTTTAAGCTTGAATTTCAAGAAAATATTTTACAATCTACGAAGCATTGACTAATCTATTATTTATACAGTGTTAATCTGTTTATATTCCTATTACAATTCTTAGTAATTTCGTTATAAATCTAGCATACAGTAATTAGTAACTACCATGGACTTAAAAGGCCCAAGACCTTAGTCTATTCTATTGTAATGCCTGCTGTACACTCTCGCCGAGACAGAGCGAGAGTGTAGATGGGAGTGCTCGCTGGTCTCGGTGTTCCTCGCTAGCTCTCCATCCAAAGTCGGTTTTTTAGGTCCGAGTCAAAGGGTCTCGCTTGACTAGCGAATGTGTTCCTGTACACTCTCGCATTTCTCAGTCTCGTTTGTGCCTTACGATAGAGAAGACGTGTTTTGTATTAAAATAAAAACGTCTTTTGCATGAAAATGGCATGGAATAACGAATGCGAACTAAATTTCTTGGAAGTGTATCAAATAATCCAGGTCACAGGTTCCGCACGGTCCATCTCCCCTGAGTTCACAATTACAACTGAACTCGGCGAGAGTGTACATGGTCGTACTCGGGCACAGGCCTCTCGTCGAGACATTCGGGCGAAAGCACTCGGGCTAGTATGTACAGCCGGCATAAGAGCTAATGTTTATATAAATTAATTGTTTATCTAATCTTTAACTTTTGTAGGAAACGTCTTATTAGTATTTTAATCAGTAGTTTTTTTTACAATTGTACACTATTTTTAATCTCTTCAACTTGTTAAAATATTATTGAAAACTCCTACAAGTGCCATACACTATGATTTACATATATGCTCAATTAATTGGAGCTTTGTAACTCCTGTTTATATGTTCAAATTAGAAGCTTGGGCTCTAACGTGGATTTTGTACTTGTGAGTTACAGTTTGATGAATTGAAAATAAAAAGGAAGAAATTATATGAAATATAAAAAACGTAAAAAGTCGTGTTTCGAGAGTTTGAGGAAAGCTCGACTAACATTAAAGAAATGGGTGATTTTGACAACGCTGATTGCTCACTATTTCATTCAATGCATCAATGGCTGATTCTCGCTTGGCCTGGTTTGCTAAAACTGCGCTTATATTATTATCTCAGTTTGCTTTTGGGCTTTGCTGAGTGGAGACCTTGTCGTGAACACCTGCATTCTTTGTTGCAATAACAACAGAGGCGTATTAAGCAAGTTTGATGCCACAAGCCTTTAATATTTTGCGCCCCTATCTCCCTATCTTCGGTTTTCCAGTTGATAAAGATGATAAAGAGTTGATAAAGAGTTGATAAAAAAAAAAAATTTATAAAGAAAATGTAACTTATTTTTAATAATAATTAAGACGGTTAATGATTAGGTAATTGAGCATACGTAAAACAAATATATGCTTGAAAGGGTTTTTTTCGTGATGTCGCATTGGCGAAAACATTCACGATGTCGTCAAAATTTATGCTTTTTAATTCATCACTCTCGATGCACATAAGGACCAATGCGTTCAGTTTTTTATTAGATAATGTAGACCTGTGGTAGTCCTTCACTCTTTTCAATGCTGAAAACGATTTCACCCCGTATAGTTTGTCACTGCTTTGCAACAAACATCCGCAAGAATATTGTAAATTTTCCTGTCTTTTAATTGTCTTAGAAAATCTAACAATCCATTCGATAAAAGACCTATGTAGATCTTTGACTTGAATTATCTCGCCTTCTAATTGGTCATCGAGATCATCGTTATACTTTTTAATCAAGATTAACTCTTAATTGCTATCGTGAGGTCTCCCAGATCGCATCAAGTTTGAATTAAAGGTGTTTTATATGCCGGTAATTCTTTTTGTGTTATTAAATAATGTTAATAAAATCTTAAAATTAATTACTTTTTAATTTTTTCTGGCTTACTAGAATACCAATTAAGACTGTTGCAAAAAAAACAACCATAAGTTAAGTTGTACGTGGGTTTACGAAATAAACGAAGCGCGGTCACTGAGACCGCACAGTAGTTATAGTGTGACAATTATTTGACGTTAGCGATTAAGGGTTAAAAAGATTTTCATTAAAAGTAATAAATCTATTTCAATATAGATAGAATATGCAGGCTACCAGCTACAAAGCTTTTCTCGTAAAAGAAACTGCAAGCGGGAAAATAAAATAAAGCGCTGCAGATAAATAGGCGTCTATATACATATTATGTATGTATATAATAAAATTCTCTTATTTCTAAAACAAGATACCTACTCAGAATTTTAATTACGTAAATAAAAAGTATATTATTTTTACAACTCCTGAAATTTAATTTTGCGTCTCCCGAAATTTTGCGCCCCTGAAATTTTGCGCCACAAGCCCGGGCTTCATGGACCTGTGGGATAATACGGCACTGAATAATAAGAAGAATAATTAGTTTTGTCGTAAAAAGGGAGCTGCAGGATTGCCATTGAGCCTCAAATAATTGCAGAGTTCCTGCTATTAGATTTTTGGAGGTATCCATGGCTTCTTAGAAGTTATTGGCTGGACTTCGGGTCAACTCTAATGGATTTTAGTTTGGAATCCTCCTGCAGCTGTTTGTTTGAAATGAACTATGGGGTGGTCTTTAATGACTTACCTCATAACGATGTTTTGCACCTTAGGCCTTTTCATATGTCATATCTGTCTGATGATAGCTGTTTTTCCGATTAAATAACTCTTCTTGCGCTGGTTGTGTCTTTAATGTGGGACATTACCAAAGTTTCTTGTCCATTACCCCAAGTATCTGCAGGCACTTTTCTAAAAGATTTCTGTGCCAAACTTTACTTTTGGAGAAAATGAATAATTTGAAATATCAATCGAAATATTAATTTAACTGATTAAAACGATAATTATGATTTCTAATTTTTTAGAAATATCTTCAACACTAAAAATGATAATAAAATTAATTGTAATCGCCCCGAAAACGTTGTCAATACTGAATGGGACTCCAATTTAGTTAATCGTATTAATTTGTCGGAGATCTTTATCAGCGAACAAGATGTGTCCTACAAACTGAAATTGCTTTCACCGTCATTAAACCAATGTTTGGATGGAATTCCTGCAACATTTATAAAAAGCTGTGCTGGCAATCTTGCAAAACCTTTAATGCTTTTGTTTAATAAATCTTTGCAGACTTCCTGCTTTCCCAGTGCTTGGAAAGTATCCACTATTACACCCATTTTTAAAAGCAAGGATTGCTCCGATGTTGGGAATTATAGACCAATAAGTGTTCTATCAGTAATTCCGAAACTCTTTGAATGGATAGTCACCGATAAGCTAGCCTGGTCGACTAAAACCATTATTATCGATGAACAACATGGGTTCTTCAAAAATCGATCTACATGCACGAACTTGTGTGCCTTATCTGAATATGTAATAAACAACTTAGAATCCGGCTCGAATGTAGACTGTATTTATACAGACTTTACTAAGGCCTTTGATCGTGTCCACATTAAACGACTAACAAATAAGTTAGAGAAGCTTGGCATCGGTGTAAACTTGGTTAAGTGGTTTGAATCGTATCAAATCGTCATCAAAAGGTCCAAATTGGCAACGTTAGCTCACATAATATCATTGTGAAATCTGGAATTCCTCAAGGTTCCCATCTTGGGCCGTTGCTGTTCATTTTGTACATCAACGATATTAAATCGGTGTTTAAGAACTGTCAATTTTTATTGTTTGCTGATGACCTCAAGATTTTCAAGGCTGTGAAGACTGTTCAAGACTGCAACCTTATTTCTGATGAGCTCCGCTCTTTCGAATCATGGTGCAGTGCTAATTACTTGAATTTGAATATTTCAAAATGCAAATTTCTACGTTTTTCAAGGATGACTCATCCAACAGAGCACTCTTACAGTCTCCAAGGAAGTGAAATTGATACAGTCTCGAGTTTTAAAGATTTAGGCGTTATTATGGAATCTAATTTCAGCTTTTCAACTCATATTGTTGTTCGCCGCATACGTTAGGTCACATTTAGAATACTGTTCTACCGTTTGGCATCCTTATCATTCAATTCATATCTCTCGCATTGAAAAAATTCAGCGTAAGTTTGTGAAATCTTTATGTTTCAAGTTTGGTATCTGCTTTGACACCAATTACGATCATCTGCTGGGATACCTAGGACTATCAACTTTGGACAATAGAAGAAAGTATTTCGATCAATGCTTCCTTTTTAAAATTTGCAATGGCATAATAGATTGTCCTGCTTTGTTATCAAAAATTAACTTTTGGGCCCATCGTCACTTAGTTCGGAATCCGCACTTATTCTTGACGGACTATCATAGAACCGACTACGGAGTTAATTCACCAGTTGCAAGATTGCAGAATCTTGCTAATCAGGGTGATACCGACTTTTTTGCCAGCTCCTTGGTGCGATTCAAATCGCAGCTAAGACTGATGTCTACACATTAGGAATTGCTGTTTTTTTGTTTATTTTGTAATATGTATTTTTGTATGTCATAGTTGAAAGGATAATTTTCCGTAAAATAAATATTATTATTATTATTAAAAAACGAGGACTCTGTATATAAATTTGAAGTATCGGCATAATATTTACAATGTTATGAACTTGATTACTTTTTCTTTGTTTTTTCATATTTACACTTACCATCCTCCGTTCTCTTACTTTAACATTGTTCCTTTCACATATTCCTCTTTTCGTTCTTTCTCTATCACTAGACTGATTTTTTTTATTACTACACCCTTTACCTATTGCAATCTTTCGGCTATTATTCTGCCACCAGTAGTTAAAAGTACTAACTAATGATGTATACTAAGTATACATGCATTTGTTACATATCTTTATTTTCTTCAAATTAACTCTGTATTACAGAAATATGTCATGAAGCACCCGATTTGGCAAGCGACATGGTAGAACAAGTGTTGGCGTTGCAAGAACCGGATGGATTAGAACTCGCAGTAGAACAAGCACTGGTAACACAAGCTTCTACTTTATTGGAAGAAAGTGAAATAAATACCGTGTTAAGCACAATACAGGCAGGCGAATTTGACGATTTTTTTACTGGTTAGTTTATTTTGTAATTTCGAAAATAAAATTTGTAACTGGCATAATTTTGCAGTGAATCATAACGGTCAATATGAACCAACACGTGAAGAAACGGAAGAATTGGAGAGAGCACTGGCGGCAGTGGACAACGATGTAAAATCTTTAGAAAAGTTAAGTCAGTCACAGGGTTTGTTGGATTCATTTTTAGACGAAGGTTCATTAGTGGAATCGCTTGTACAAATACCTGATGTTTTTCATAATGGCTATGTTCCTTGTGGTGATAATATTGTTGCGCATACTTCACGACTTTTATCGGTAGAACCGCATTCACAGACTTAAAAATAAGTGTCAGCGACAAATTGTTAGTTTAAATTTTGAGGTATTTGTTGTTTCTTAAATTTTACTAAAAAACTATCTCACAATGGAGTTTTTCAAATTGTGTTCAGGTAGAGAACAAAGGAAGAATCTTTAAAGAGAACGAGTTTTACAAAAGTACAAAATACAATTTTATAATTTGTTTGTGTCTTTTGGTGTCACAAAATGTGTTTTAACATTTTTTTAATTTATTCAACATTAACATTCTTTAATTGTACATGAGGATTTGTAAAAACTTGGAATTTTTATTTTTCTGCATTTGAAAATCTATTTATATTTTTTATTATATTAAAAATGATTTTTTTAATTTTTTACTAGTAGGATATTTGTACGGGTATTAAAGTGTTTCGCAGTCTCGAGAAGTACCTACAAGAGCTTTTTATTCTTTCCAAATACGTAACGTTTTAATTCAAACTTATGGTGTTACCTTAAGGTTAAATTGAAATAAACCGGTTTGATGTTACTTAAAAACAAATTAATATTATTTGGTATTATCGAAGGTTATTTTAAGCATTGTGATGAAGGGGAAAAATTGTAAGCAATTTTTTTAGTCATTTTCTGTGATCTCAATTTTTTAGTAAGATTAATCACGTTTTTGCCTATATTGGGATGAATTTTTATTCTATAAATTTATTAGTGAGTGGAATAAATTATTAGTGAGGTGCGTGTGATATTTTAACATACATTTCAAATTTTTAGCAAATATCAAACTTATTGATATCTTATTTCAATTTAATCAGTTTTTTTAGCAAAGAATGAATTTTACAAATATTTACATAAGATACGGTAACAGCATAAGTTTGCACTTATTTATTTATTTTTAAAGTTTTTCTTTTATTGAATTTCTTTTCGGAAGGTGTAAACATTTTTCTAACATTTGCTTGTATACTCTTTTTGCTGTATTAAATTTTTTAATTTATTTTATTAATTTCAAAAAAATTATTTAAAATTTCACAATTGTTTTTCAAAATCATGATGGAATTTTTTTTCATTTAAAAAATTGTTTCAGTCATTTTCTTCACCTCTTCTTGTTAATTATAGCATTATTAGTCTAATCAGATTTGGTCATCTTGGAAACTTTTCATAATATGTGGTACTCGAGGCTTTGGAAATAAATATAACAAAGTGTTCATTTAGGGCCAATATTTTCACTCCCAGTTAAATTTTTAGATTCCTTATTTAATAAATATGGTATTTGGTGGTATTGTACGAGAACTTAATTCAAGAGAGGAAATGTTATCAACAGGCCGACAACATCAAAACAGTAATACTTGTGAATGAAAATCGTTTTGCCAAAATTGAAGTCATATGAATAAAAAGCGATAATTAATTTACAAGTTTGGGTTGTTTGAATGATTAGAAATATTTTCAAAAACGGGAATGTTAATATACAACATTTATGGCAAGATTAATTACAAATTATAACAAAAATATATTATTGTGTGCGTTATTGAACATAAAATTCAATTTTAGGAATACAGCAACACTATTTTGGTTTAATTTTATGTACATACATATTTCAGTTCTTTACAGCGTGCTTTGTTACCTCGTCCTTCTCTTCTATGTTCATAGGTGTGTGTTATGTCTACAAACACAGGCGACCTACAGTTTAATGTGGTTAATTTACGGCTTAATTTCATTTTTATTTGTTTTTACTTTATGATACATATTATAAAGAAGTATTGTAATCGTGCAGAAAAAAAGTTGACATTTTGGGGTTCCAGAAGTTGAAAATCACATTTCCAAAAAATGTATGTTAGTGGTCAAATTTTGTGTGCAGTCTAGCTCAAAAACTAATAGGAATTTCAAACCAAAATTTTGTATTTGGTATTTGTAAATTAAATAAGAATTTCATGTTAATCGTTTAGTTGAATTTTGGTTGAAATCGGTTCACAGTAACTTTCTTTTACATTTTTTTTAAAATGATTGTCATATCAAATTAAACCAAAATATTGTTGCTACAATACTGAAATTCTGGAATTGAATTTTTTGCCAACTAACTTGTCATTAATTTTTAAGCTAATTTTTTTCAACTAATTTTTGTCATTAACGTTGCACATTTACATACATGTTTACGAAAATATTGCTCATTGAAAGCTCGATATAAATACACTATCACTTCAATATATGAATTTATTTTATGTTGGCAAAAATATTTTCATTTGCAGAAGTTCTCTTTTTGGTTTTAGTTGGTTTTTCAGTGACTTCATAGCGACAGTGACGACAAGAGATGCTAAATTGCATTCGTTCGTGTTGATTAGACACAAAATTGAATTAAGAGCCATGTTGTGGCTAATCGGCTCAGTAGGGTACTCCTTGTTGACATTGTAGTTGGTTTTCCGCTCTTGAAATAAGTTTACCTTTTTATTATTGGTGAAAGATTGGCCCTTCGGCAGTTAACTAAGAAATGATGTATAAAAGGAAAAAACACACAAATACAGTCTCAAACATTTTGCAGTTTATGAAGTAAAAACTGTAGTTTATGCATAATGATGGCAAGAAATTCATTAATTTCGAAACTTAGTACAGGAGCAAATTTTGTTGTTTTTGTTAGTGGCTGATATAAGTATCTATAACCGATACTTTCCTTGATTGCTGTTTTGAGTCCGACTTAAGTACAAAATCGATTAATCAAAATAAACAATTTTGAACTTAAGCCATGCTCAAATTTAACTTGAGCTCAGCATTGACTATGAGTACGAGCATTACACCCGTATCCATAGTCAATGAAATTGTTTATTTTGATTGGTCGATTACTTAAGTTGGACTCAAGACCACGATCGGGCGAAGTATTTACTAGGTATATTCGGAGAAATTGTAGGAAATGGAAACAATAAGAGAAAAGAAAAGGACTGTAAATCATGGAATTTGTCCCTCTTACGGACAGTTCTACTGCGGAAACAGAAATTTCTATAATAAACTTCACTTTTGTGTTTACCATAAGCAGATGTAAAGTACTACTTTGGATCTAGGGAAAACAAAAGTCACTTTTGAAGCAGGCATACTGTTTTTTCTAAGTCCGTTTCAAAAACTATTTTGAATTGTTCGCTATCACGTTTCTCTCTTTTTTTCCCATATTTAAGTTGCAGAGTGAAATGAGACACTTTAGTTCTTTAAAGCAGAGGTCTCACAGAAAATTTACTTTCAGCTTGGCTGTTTTTTGCGAGCTGCAAATGTTAACTTTCAATTAACAACAGACAGCTTGAAAAGTCTACTTTTATTATGGGACAAAATAGAAAATTTATTTAAATTTTATGTAACTCTTTATTTTTTGTCTGTATATATAAATTTAAATTCAACGTTTTATTTTCTTTAGGTCATCAGTGATATGTCGAGGATCTTTATTTTCTGGCCAGTAGTAATTCAAAATTAATTTGTATATGCAATAATTGAATTAAAACTAAAACAAGTTAATTGAAAAACCGGAATTCACTATATTTTTTGGATTTGAGCTATAAGCAAGTTTGATTTTTCAACTTTTTGCTAAAAAAATGTCAATATCTCGGTTGTTTGCAAAGTTACAGAAGAAATATTAGCACATTTTTTAGACGCTTCTTTGTATCTGCAACTTTACTTTACCCACAACTTTACATTATACCTCGAAATTCAATGAAAAAATTTTAAATTTGGCTCATTTTATTGTCGTTACAAAAAAAAGTCAATATTTTTTCTGTGACCTCGCAATACACCGAGGTATTGGCATTTAGCAAAAAGTTAAATAAAAACGAGACATCGATTTTTCCATATCTCTTATAGTTAAATAAATAATGAAACACTTTCTTCGATATATATATTTTGATTAATAAACTGATTTTGACTTTATGTCATCATCAGCATACCTACAAAGAAACTACAAAATACTATATTTTGTAGGTAATGTCAAGTCAAAAGTGGTTCATTAAGTAAAATGTATGTTGAGAAAAGTGTTTGATTTAAAACATTTAAAATAATTATAACAACATTATACTGTTTAACGTAAAACTTCGGTATAGCGTTCATAAGAAAACACAAACTGGTGATGATCTAAGAAAAGAAAACGTTGAATTGAACATTAATTTATAATATAAAATAAAATAATAAAGAGTTATAAAAGAAAGATCGTTTACAAAATTTTGTTTGTTGCTTCGAGTTACTGTGCACCACCTGAATTTTAAAAAAAAATTTATTTTTAAAAATGTATTCTCTCTAATCGCCTCTGTATATTATTATACGACTGAAGATTTCCATGTTGAGCCACTCAAAAGTAAGGTTTTCAAAACTTTTTGAACTAACATCCAATTATGTTCACTTTTAAATCCGATGTTTGAGATTTTTAATATTTTCAAAATTTGGCATTCAAATTAATTTTTTTAAACTTTTTGATTTTGGCGTCAAGGTTTTGCTTCTATCATAGGTTTTCAATTTTTTTTTCTGACAAACCAGTATGTATTAATTTTGTTATTGGAGGATATGTTAGGCAGAAGGAAGCTACTTATTTTTACCCCGACAGCTCTTGAAATTTTTCAAGATAATATTTGAAAGAGTTTTTTTTATTTCTTTGATGTTTTGTATTCTTCTAAGCAACTAGTCGCGTTTTAGGACCAACAGCATAATAGTCGGCTTAAATTTTTTCCACCCCAAGTTTTGGTACCAGTTTGTCCACAAACGAAAGACAGCAGCAAGTTGAATACATTTTTACAACATACACACAACAGTTTTCATGTTAAAATTTAATTTAATTTTACATAGTTTTCTTCTTTTGATGCATCGTTTCATAGTTCATTACAAAAACCAGTGCCAATCGATTCTATTTCGAACGTGATTTTCTCAGGAATAAGAGAATAAAACGAATTTTTGATTAACTTCTATAATACCTTGACAGGGTATATTAAAGTTTCATTGCTTGATGACTTATTTCCATAGTTAAAAAGTCTAATTAACTTGTACCACATTGGATAATTTAATGCAGAAACTAATAAAGCCATAATTACTATATTTTTAAATTGTAAAAATGAAGAAACTTTTTAATTAAGGTCGAATGTAAAATATAAAATTTAAGTAATTTTCTACTAAAGTTTTCCTGTGATTGTATGTATTTATTTATTATTTATATGTGCATAAGTGTTAGTATGCATTTGTTCTTTTATAAAGGATAGAAGAGCATACTTTGAACGCACATGCTTTATTCGATCAAATAAGTAAAAGAATTTTTTATTAGTGATCACGTCAATAAATTTGTAAATCTATGATTATAAGGGTAGAAAATGTATGTGGTACTTATTGTAAACAGTGTAATAGGAACGTGTAGGAGTTTAAATAAAAAACCAATTGAAATGTTTGATTATACCGCGGATTACACATTTTTATCAATAACACATTCATGTCTGGTTTCATAAACTTTTTAAGAGCATTTCCTTCTACCAATGGTTTCTATACCAATCTTTAACTCGTTGTGTATACAAGTTCTAATTTACTAATGGGAACATTGTTAAAACTGAGATTCGGGATTCCCAAAGTAGAATTTTCATATTCAGCTGTTACAACTAGCTATTATTTTAATTTCTGTGCAATTCTGAAAATAAATTACCTGGTAATGTTCATTACCGCACTGGACAACATACTTCACGGAGTGTTAAAGATTCACTAACTAAATTTTTCTGTTAGTCCGTTAATGTTAATTGATGATTTTTATTTTTTAGTTTAACTCCCTGTTAAAAATTTTATGAAACCAGACACGATTTTAAATATTTAGATGTACATATCGTTACAATTCTTTTTTTTTATTGTGTAAAATTTTTGAATAAATAATATGTGGCAGCGTTTAATGTGGGACATGTGCAATAACAATTGATTTTAGCGATTTAAATTTAAAATTGTCTTTAATTCCATAATTTTTTAGTTTGTTAACTGATGATAAATGTGTAATCTGAGTTAAAACAATAATTTAGAATGAATCCAATCAACTAAAACACGATATAAAATCAACTTTTATAAGCCCCACAAAATTGCCTTCAAAATCTCATACAAGTTTGAAAAAAATGGTTAGAATGTTTTACATCACGTACTCTCTCATGTAATTAAAAATTTTACATCCCTACCAAGGATTTTAATGGTAATGTAGATTTAGTTTATAATTTATTTTAAGATCTTTGTAAAAAAAAATTAGTTTAAATTGTAAATATTAATATTAACACGTAAATAAAATAATTTATGCAATAAAGTAGGGACCAATAACTCATTTTAATAATATTTTTCTTCCTTATTAGGGTGGGGTATCCAACATGTTTCGATATTTTTAAATTCAAAAGCGATTGAACAAATTTTCTTCTTCTTCTTAATCGTTTGCTTCTTGTCAAAAGCGTCGTGACCGTATTCTCAATGATTGAGAAGCGGCTTTCATGGCAAAGTACCTCGGTGGTTTGCCATTGCCTTGCGAGGGAAGACGGTCAGAATTACTTACTCCGCTCGGGTTTGAACCGGGCTTCTCGGCTTAGCAGTCGACGCACTTAAGCGTCAAGCCATAACCGCCTTCTATTTATTTAGATACTTCAAATTTTGTAATTATGTTTATAACATAATTAGCTTGCAATTATTGCTTTAATAGACACCTTACACCATCGATAAATATTCAGTTGCAATCAACACTCGCCATCAGCATTGCTTAGTACTCCAATACTAATGGTGTAAGGTGAGAAAAGTATTGACATAATTATATTAATGGTGGATTACAGGAAAGATTGACAAAGCTTGACAAGTTCGTCCAATTGGGAAGAGGAGTTAGAAGATATTATGCATAGAACAAAATGGGTTCATAAGAAAAGAGAAAATTAGGCAAATTTAGTCGGTTAGTTCAAGATAGATTTTGAATCCTAGTGAATTTCATAATTATGTATGTATTTCAAAATGGCTGAAGAGCTTGATTTTTGTGTATACATGATATGCAGGTTTAAAAATGTATATCAAGTATGAACTACATGATCCAACTTGATAAATAATGTGTTTTTGATGCATTTGAATACAAGATAGTGCAATTTTTGTAACCGTCTGTGATTTCACATGACGTAATAATAGTCTGTTTTCAGTGTTAGACGCCTAGTATCTATATTATAATACGTCAACTAATTGATACTCAATTATTTTGTTACTATTTTCATATTTAATATAAATTATTAGCTTGTAAAATATATTAAAAAACTTAATTGATTTTATAATTATTGTTACCGTAACTTGTTCATTTTTAATTTCAAGTCAAACCATGTCAAGAAACAGATGACCCTGAACATGAAGTCGACAATAACAACTAGTAACTTTATAGTTTAATTTAAATTTTAAGTATTCCTCAAGTATATTTCTTTTTAATGTTTTAGGCTTTGGTTTGTTACGTCTACCTTGATCATTACATCTTTTTCATATACTACTCCATAGGAAGACGAAAAAACAAATTGGAATTTTATTGTTTCATCTCCTGTTTGTGAATAAATATAGCCATCGGACCATTGGACCCTTACATTTTCGAGCAAACAAACTGCAACATCTTCAGTTTTTATGCAAAACAGTATTTATTTATGTACCAATACATTTTATCACATTTTTACACATAAACAAAGGTGCAAAACAAAATATTATGTTTTAAAATAAAAAATATAATATAACAATCAACATTTTATTTAGAAATTTAACCAAGTATTTAATTATGAATAACAAAAAACTGAATACCAATAGACAAACACATTTTTTGCAGAAGAAAAACTAAAAATCTGAATGAAACACGCTTGGTCACTTGTGGAAATTTCATTACGACTGCTTAGTTGAAAGTTTCTTACCTTTCACGATCACTGCCTTATTTTTTATTGTACCTTTTCTACGTTTGGTATTCTAAAATTTTGTTTATTAGATTAAAACTCGAATCTCTTAAAAGACTACAAAATTACCTTTTTGGATGCAAAATGTTGTGATTTTACAATTCTGCTAGAAAATGGTTTACGAGGTCGATTAAATTCATATGGTTTCTTTACCCTGAAATTACAAATAATGTGAAATAATTTCAATTGCTCAAAAACTATTTAAATACCTGTAAATACGAACCAACCAATGTTCGGTGGTATAAGCTTCTTCCAAATAAGTCAAAGATAAATCTTTATTGCCAATAACTGCGTTACGTGTACGATCAAATCCAGCAGGTGTTCTGTAGTCGAGCTTTAATTCTCCAAAACGATAATAACTCAATTTGTACATAAGGCAATTAAGTAGGGTAGGTGATCCCTCAGCATCTATTCTGAATTCACCTTGTTCTGTAAAGTAATCACTTTCCTAGAAAAGACAAAAATTAAAACAAAACTTCCAAATATTATGGCATCCCTTACCCTGATATCTTTTGGATGTTCTCCTTCAGCAATTCGAACCATCCACAAAAATTTATTGATATCGTCACCAGAATATCCGATAACTCCACCAAATATAACCAAAACGTAGTCAACATCCAATGATGTCATTATATCATATGCTGCAGTCTCATTCGATGACATAGCCTTGCCGACTAAAGCAATGTGACTGTTGTTCCAAGTATTATTATCAACAAGAGTAGTTCGATTTGCCATTCCAGCTATTTGATAACCATAATCCCACCAACTCATAACACGTGCATCATCATCGGTGTTTTGAGACAACCAATAATAAGCCTCACGAAAATCATCCAAAATTTGTCTACTTCCATCATTTCCATATGACGCTAACACAATACTAGGACTAGAATAAGCATTACTCGTCACCCATGTGCAATGAACTGCAAACAGCATTAGAAGTAGTAATATAACTACAATAACAATACTGCGTAAGTTGGCTCCAATTCCATCGCTCTCACGTACTTGTTCATGCTTCATTTTTGGTACACGCCCGGCCTATAAATCCATGGTCATTTTCCAGCCTTAAATTATTAAAAAAACAAAACATTACCTTATCGTATAACCTCTTGTTTGTTGTGGTACTTTGTTCATCTTCATCACTTTCGTTGATACGTGGTGCGTCATCTTCGCGTAAGAACAATTCCAAAATTGAAGAAAAGGCTATACCACTCAGCATACAAACGACAGGTGTTAAAGTCAACATCAAACGTACCATCACACCAGCAAAATATACGGCGGTAAGTGCGTAAAGAATAACTAAAATTTTCAGATGCTAAATAGCATAAAACCACGTAGCAGGATAACAATGTTGAAATTTTTCTACTCGAGTTGAATTGTTTTGAACAAGTTAGTATCAATATAATTTTTTATTAAGATTACAAGTTTGTCAAAAATGGCAAAACATTTTGAATACTCCAAATTTCCTACTGCTTGGCCTAAATATTAACTTGCAAAAAATTAACAACGAAATTGTTAACTGGTAGGGGCAAATTTAACATTGTCATTTAGCTACAGCCTTTAAAAAAACTATACATACTAAACACACGCTCGTCGTTAACATTTTTGATACAATGTACAAGACCGGCCGGGAAAGTTGCCACTAAAACGTGTAAATCAAAGAAAAATGAAAACCATGTAGTGGGTTGATGCTCGGATACTGAAGCTATAATTGGAATGTGAATTTTAGCATAACCCGTGTCCCATAGGGAATAAAACCTGTAAATGGACAAATATAGAAATATGTAATAATATCATTTTATGGTAGTTACCGTCCACTCCAAGGTGCTATGATTCCAGCATAAGTAAGAAGAACGACGACTAATAACACAAATCCACCAGTCAGAAAACATCCAACATAAAACATTTTTTTTACTTCAGATTTGGAGAGGATTGCTTGGAAATGCTTAAGTGTAGCTGCTGCAAACAGTAGAGCAAACATACCCAACGCTGCCATGTGTTCGCTGGTGCGAATGGGTTGGCAACCAACGAATGGTATTTGCATGGAAAAAAGTAAGCCCAACACATAAAACGTTGTGTAACTTGTAAATAATCGATTTGAATAACGGCCCATCAATAATAAAATAAGTACGTGTAAAGGAATAAGATTTATGATAAAAACATAACCACCCCATGCCGACACCTGCAAGTTTTAGGTTCTTTTAATCTTGAAAAAAAAATTAGTTCGGTTAAATATACTTACCATATAAAAGTAAGATAAAGCAGTCATGCAAGACCAAAATATGGAACCAGTCTTCACAGATTTAATCCACAAATAATAAGTAAACTGTAATGCAAATATTGCAATTCCTTCATTATCGTAACTACCAGCAACTGAACGGCTGATATAACCAGGCACGATTGCTATAAAACAGGCAGCAAATAATCCTGCTCCTGGTGACCATATTTCTTTGGTTAGAAAGTACGTGGAAATTGAAGTTAAACCACTGTAATTAAGGTAGTTTATTAATAAACTTGGAACCTTTATAACTAAAGTGTATACTTGTATGTAAATTTATACGTTAAAAAAGAGTGATTTTTAAATTGAAAGCTACATGCATATGCAATTTTATTAAAAGCTCGGCCCTATAACGGTTAGAAGCTTGTTGAATTCGGGACTTTAATCTAGTTTCATTCACAATATTATGTGGTCCCACTTCTACGTTAGTAGAATTAAAAAAATTCACCTCAAAAATTAAAAACTTCCTTTGATACAAAATTAGAAAATTATTGAAATTTGATGGAGTATTGCATCTGTAAAACTGCAGGTACCAGAAAACTATCCCTTATTTACTTTAGTTTCACCCAGAACGGTATATAGTTTAATGTTGCCGGTACTTATTTAAGCATAAGATGCATAGGAAACGGGTAACGCTTAATGAAATTGTATTTCGTTTTTGACAAAATTTCTTTCAAAATTTACTTGACACAGGTAACATTAATAAATACTTGCGTAATATAATTAAAATTACCAATTTTATTTGCTTGCTGTTTGTGAGTTGCACCTTGCTTTAAAGTATATTAATAATTAGAACTCCAATAATTCATTACTTACTGGATTTTTGCAAATTTTGCACTTAATTTTTTTATGCAAGTACTCCATTCGAATTAAACATTTTACTTGGGAGCATAGAGTATGCATTTCGATGTCGGAGCATAATAAGTCTGACGATTTCAATAAATCCATCAGACATGATAGGAAACTTCCATCTTTAAGTGACCGGAGAAAATCGTTGAATAAATATAGTCGAATTCTCTTATTTTGTGATTGTTACGAAGACATTTTAAATTCATATTTTTGAACTTACCTAAAAATAGGAGCAAGAAACACACATATGTCGCGTATGTGAACGTTAATATTTAATAAATGCAATATATAGTGTATGCTTCCAGAGGTTAACATTAATCCAGGGTAAACAGTTCCACCCACTATCCTTCCTAAGGGATACCATGCTCGTTCATCGAACCAATTTAAAAAATTATAAAAACCATTTTCTACCATATAAGCCGTGGCTCTATAATTAAACCTATAACAGTTGGATTAATTTTAGTGGATACATTTTAAAAAAAATTTTGGTGCATACCAGGGATCAAATTCATGTATGATACTTTCAAATCTAATAACGGCAAATAATCGTGACGAAAACCCTGCGATCCATGCCAGTAGTAATACGATAAATATAATTAAACTACTGTAGCCAGCTTTACTATTCATTTTAACCATTACGGATTTTTGCCTGCCGGCTTCTTTTATCATTATTGACAGTCACAACATGACACGCACACACACATCTTGTAGTTACTTTCAGATTACCAACCACGAATAGCCAACGAGCCAAGATTTTATAAAGCGACCAATCATATGAAGGAAGCAAATGATGGGCGCACATCAAATTCGACCGCGGAAATAATAAGTTTAAAACTACTTTGTTTTTTATTGTAGCATTTGCGATATTTATATTATATATCATAAAGTTACAAAATTAGAAAAGGCAGTGGCGTATCGCATCCACGCTTAAAATTACAAAAAATTATGATTTCAATATTATTACAGTAATTTTGATATTTCATAAAATGTTATAGCTATTCTGGGATTTAAAGGGAGGACGGTATTCGAACAAGACCAGACTGATGATATATTCAACATTTTATTGTAGAAAAAGTTTTATCGACCTGCTATGATGAAGACGATTTCTATTTATAACACGAGAGCAGATGCAGCCAAAGTTTGACGATAAACTACAACGTTGATTTTTAAAGGTGGGGCTCTTCATTTAAACAAACTGATATTTATTTAACAACATCATTGTTTAATAACTTAAAAAAGATAAAATTCAAACAATTTATTCACTTATGAAATAAATTACAAATAAAAAACAAGAAATCTACACACAACACATCAAGTTTTACTTCATTAAAAAAAATCACTTGAACTTATCAGTCATATTTTATACACTTCCAGTGGAATGCTGGGTATCCAAAGGAATTCATTTCAAAATTCGGATAATATTTCTATAATTTTTTAGAGTAACTAAAATAAGTTAATATAATTAATAATAACAATATTGGATAACCAACATTATACTGTAGATACTAAATTTTAAATCACAAAAACTGTAAATTTATTAACTGAAAGTATTTAACGGTGGAACAAATCTGTATTTGCTTTTGACAACCGGGAGAACAGTTTTCTCTAAGGTTAGAACATTGGTTTCGTTCGAAGTGTCTTTTAATAACTCAATTGGTCGTACAGAACCAAAAAAGTCTGTTACTGGCACATCTGCAGGATTTCTTCTGAACAAATCTTTTCTTACACCAACGGTTGATATGCACACTCGTTTTGGGCATACCATTAACTGCAATAATTTAAACTTTAGCAAATAATTAATTGCTATTAAATTGTCTTACAAATTCTCCCATAGTTTTCTTACTGGATGCGTCAACATTTTCTAAGAATTCCAGTGCATAGTAAGTGTAGCGATCGATAATGTATACACCGATAGCTGGATCGACGTGATGCTATGAGAAAATTAAATTATTAACAAAATTGCAATTATTTAAACATTAATAAACTCAACAAAAACAAACAAAAGTTAAGACAAATCGTTTTCAAATATAAAACTTATAAATATTTACCGATAAAGAGTCTTCTCCAACTAGACTACTAGCAACTGCTAGAACATTGGGCGAATAAAATTTTTCGTACATTGAAGCTGCTTGACAAGTATCGATCATAAAAAATAATTCGTGATACCTGATATAAAAGTAAAATTACTATGATTGAAAAATACCATAAATTAATAGTTACCTCTGCTTTTGCCACATTTGCTCTAATGCATCGGCCATTTCTTGACTTGTAATTTCTTCTGAATCTTGAAACTTCAAAAATCCATCTCCACCGTGTCCCGTTAGGTACACTAAAACATTGCTGCCTTCGTCGGTTAATAACTGCTTAGAACGAGGAGTTCCTGGTGGTAGCCTGCCGGTAAGCAATCTAACAAAATTTTCTACAGTGACCTACGATGACGAAATTAAGTTTTGGTTTAAAAGACTGCAAATCACATTTCACCTCGTATCCTCTGTAATCGACTTCTACATCGTCTCCATACACATTAATGTGCTGATTTGCATTATTAAATACGGTGGCTGGACGTGGATTTCTAGAATTACATGCCATATCGTCAGCAATCATCAGTATTATTTGACTGTCGGGAATACCTAAGCGCTTAACACTTCGATACATAGACAATACATTAGCTACATGACGATAGTTAAACCAAAACCTCGACGTATCGACAAGAACTGCCCAATTATTTGTGTGCTCCTTTTTAACAAAATCTTCCACCTACAAATCGTCATTTAATTTCTAAATGAAATTTAAAGTGTTTTACCTTATCAATATGCTCGACTCCGCTGCAAATCGCAAGCATAAATGAAAATGCTGCCCAAAGTAATAACATTTTATTAAAAATTACATTTATTAGGTTCTGAGTCAATAAAATAAATCGAAAAATTTAGGTTAAGTGTAATATTTTTGTAAAGGTGTGTCAACAAGTACTAAATTATAAATTTATCCGTTTTACAATGTAACTTATCATGTTAGAACAATTTCTCAATTAGTACACTTGAAATTATTAATCTTCAGTCAAAATTAACCAATTTATGAATCATTAAAATTTTGAATTTCCCCCCAAAATTAAATTATTTTTCTATTTAATGATTTTTAAATACATATTTTACTAACGAATTTATAGCTAATTAGTGCGTATATTGCAGACAATTTATAAGCTATTTAGATGATTTTAAGATAGTAGTTAAAAGTTATGGAACATGAAATAATTTGATTAGTTTTTATATACAGGGTAAAACAAAACACAAATTTCGATGTTTGAAAATGGCAAATGGCAAATTTGAATGCAAAACTACAAATACGTATGAGAGAACGTTCACAATTTTGAAATAAAATTCCTATTTAGGTTTTAGACGAAAAAAATTATTTGGTCTATCTTATAACTTTTTCTTCTTCTCTGAGCAATCATCTACTGAGATACTGAGGTCGAATATGATATTATTTTAGTCCACAGTCGGTAAAGAAAAATTGTGGCTTTATAATTTGCTAGTGTAGATTTATCTCTAAATAAACTGGCCTATCTGCATGAATACCGCATTACAACAATAATAATAATATTAATTCAAAGTGAATCAAGCCCGCATGTCAAAATATAAATTTTGTCCTTGTCATAGAGAATTAAAGTTTTTAATTTATTGTATAAGGTCGTAAATAATAAATTGTTATTAAAAATAATATTTATAAACATAGATATTAATTTTTTAATTTAGTTTTAATTTATGTTAATAAATTAATAGTAGAAAAAAAAATAATTACAATACCAATTATACGTGTTTATTGTTATTTGTTATTATTTTACATTTTAATATTAATTCGCAGATGATAAAACTATAATTTTGATCTTACGCCAGTCCTGTGCAACGAAATTCGGAAATATTTTAATAAATTTTATTAAATTATGCAGTTAAATAGAGAATTCTATATTTTAATATTATTAAATAAATTTTCGTGAAGGAATATAATATTTAAATAGCGCAAATTGGCGTTAAATTGTTGAACAAAATTTCTTAGCATTTTGAAAATTTGAATTTGAATTTCGCGCCGCCCTGTTAGGAAAATGCTACGTGCGCCAACTGAATAAACTTTGAGGTTGTGTATTTGAGTTACGTAAAGACTACCGGCTTTCAATTTGTAGTGGAGAGTGGTTAGTCGTGGTAGAGGCTAGACGGTAAAATCATTTTGGATAATCATCGTTTATTGTTGAATGGGTTGTATGGTAAAATCGTCGATTTGTTATACTTACCCACGCAAATTATAACAATTGTTACCATTTGAAGTATACGAAGTGTAAAGGTACGTCATAATTTAATTATTTTTTACGTTTTCAACACGGTCATGTATTCAGTCACACGTGTAACCATTACACGTTGTACTTAAATTTGAACGCATTTTATTATATTTTTACATGTCATCCTGCTTAGAGTCGCTAGAAATTTTGTTTCCAAGCGAATTTATTGCGGTTTAACGTTAAATTTTACTTTTTTATTTTAAATGGCGCCAACATGGCCTCAACATTGACATAAATTGTTTTAACAACAAATGGGTCACTTGTTACTTTGCTGCAATTAGGTATTCCATAAAATAGCTTTTAAATTTTTATAATTTTCAATTTTTGTTGGCGTAGAATATTGCTTTTGGAAAACGTGATGTTGGAATGTAGTGGTTTATGATTTACAGTTACGCGTTTATTCCTGTCGGAATTTTGATCACCACGTTTTTGTTACAAAATTTTTTCGTTGTTATTCTCAACTTTGCATTAGATGAATCACTAGATACGCTTTTATTTACTTTTTAATAATAATTGAACATGTGACGCCGCCACAATCTGGCCGTATTCCTTCATATGCTATGAAATAGGTTAGGTATTTTGTGTTTGATTCAGAATTGTGCGTTTCAGAAATAATTATTTCATGAGTCAATAGCAGCGCCGATAAAGGTATAAACAAATTATAAATAGGTCTCGAATGCTTGTAAATGTTGCAATATTTCTAAATTAACTTAATCTGACTATTCGGTCTGGAAATTTATTTTTCAAATTAGCGGGTTATGGAGGGCAGCAGAATGGTCGCCATGTGTTACAACGCTTCACATTATCTTGCAATTCGCATTCAAAACTAGTTTTTCGCTAATTAATTTGCGATTATTATCCAATTTGAGTAATTGACATATTTTTTGTAAGAATTTTGTGGTTTTTATTCAAAATTGTAACCGCTCAAAAATAGCACAAACAGGTTTTAAATTAGTTTTTTTTTATTGCTTAAATTTTATAATACCACATAGGGCTTTGAACTTTTGAATTAATGAATTGTATTGGAATTAATATTTAAAATATTTTGGATTGGCAAACAGGTTACATTTACAAATAACTGTTTAAAAGCAAATTGCAGCATTCCATATTTTGAAATTATTTGTGGTTAATTTGTTTAATTTTATTACAGATAAAAAAAACTAGACATGAGTTCTGCAGTTTGCTACAAATGCAGCCGACCGGGCCATTTTGCCCGTGAATGCTCCCAACCAGGCGGCCGGGATAACGGTGGAGGTGGCGGTGGTGGACGCGATAGTTTTAATAGAGGAAGGGAGAAGTGCTACAAATGTAATCGATTTGGACATTTTGCGCGCGAATGTAAGGAGGAATCGGAGAGGTGTTACAGATGTAACGGAGAGGGCCATTTCGCTAAAAATTGCCCACAAAGTCCTGATGAACCATCTTGTTATAATTGCAACAAACCCGGTCACATTGCTCGCAGCTGCCCCGAAGGCGGAAACTCTTCTGGAGGAGGAGGAGGTGGTGGCGGTGGATCGCAAGGTTTGTGTTACAACTGTAACAAGAAGGGGCATATATCCAGAAATTGTCCCGAAAACCAAAAAACTTGCTACATATGTGGTAAAGTAGGCCACATAAGCCGTGACTGTGACCAGGATAATAGGAAATAGTTGTCTATATTTTTACAAGAAACTGGTTATAAAATACTGTTTTGTTTGTTACTTTTGATATAACCTATTTCATTTATTTCAAAATTAGTGTATAACTCTGTCATATCCAGTTTGTTATTTGTTTTATGTTAAAATACCATGTTTTTATCAATGATATGTAATTAAACTACGTATTTTGACAAGACCTAGTGTTTTTTCCTCTTAGCAAATAGGACCTTTACATTGTTTTTTCTAATTTATGTAGAATAAAAACTTTTCTATATAAATATATATGCAGGTGTTTGGCTTATTTATTATTTTTCAAATTTTTTTTAACAACCTAAAGTTCAATAGGAAGGTACATCAGGTGCAAGTGGTTTCACGAGTATGTGTTCGAGAGAACAATTCATCGTTGATTAATTTGATGATTATAAGCTTGTGGTCGATGGGCTCGCCCGAACGTTCACTAAATCAAACGATGAACTTGGCTCCGGGTTGGTTTCCATATCTCTGTTATCTTCAATTTTTGCGAAAGTTAGTGGTGACTTTGGTGGTTAGTCCATGCTAAATCCTGCTTATTGATGTGAATACGTACTAGTTCAACTATAATTTTCACATTTGTTAGGATGTATTACATTCACTACCTACGGGTAATTTATAATATATTTTTTGAACCAAAAAAAGCGACTTTTGAAGAAGTAAGAGATGTCAGCCTTTTAAAGAAAAATTCAGAAACTAGTTACTTGTGATTCGCATTTGGTGGAGTTATTTTCAGGTATAAAAATTAATTCGGGGGAATTCATGCTTTTTTAGCCAGTACACTCTGATCTGAAACTTGAGTAACTTTTTCTAAAGTTCCTAATTTCAGTTAATAATTTCTCGGCCACATATTTTCCAGTATCTGGCTTTAGAAAGACACGATAAGACATACCTGCCCTTATTTTTATATCTTGCAATTTTAAAACAATCTAGTGTGTTTCCAGAAACCTGACCGTTGAATTTCAGTTCAAAGTGATATCTTCGGGGGTTTTGATGACTGAAAATAATAGGTGTGTTTTTATTTTTAAGGGTATCTAATGTTAATTAAAAAGTAAATCAAGCATATTAGCGTTTCAAATTTTAAAACTATAAAAAATTTTATAGTCCATATAATATTTTTTTATATGGACATTAGAATACATCACAACGTTCAGTAAACTCAATATGTTTTTTATCTTGAAAAAGACAGATGACAGAATAAAGGCAGATGAGGCTCTCGAGAGTAGGATATGATCCCCTCAATTTAAAGTTCAATACGGAATATAGCAAGAAGCATGATCTGTATATTTTATATGGCAATTTAAACAAAATAAATTCTTGGCAAATAACTTCTAAAATATCATCGTTAACTGATATAATTTTGAAAAACAAATTGTTTTGTAATTGTTTTTATCTCAAGATTATTCTGTGACTCAGATCGAGAAGAATCAATGGTGTTTTCTTAGATTTTTAGTTTTTATGCATATTGTCTTTTTTGACCTACTTGTTATTAATAATTATTTCTAACATTGGCTTGTAATAACGAAAGGCATCCCTAACAAGTACATTATTCAAATGACTTCAGCTTAGGTGTATAATTGAGATCGGTTACCACTACCTACCCAGCAATTTTAAAACAGCTTTATGGCTTAAAAAAATTTTCTTTTTGTATTCCTCATTACAGTGATTTCATTTAAAACTTTTCCAATATTCTACTACTTCATGATTTCGTTCAGTTCCATCGCTTAATAACATTACTTTTTGATGCTTAAATTTTATTGCCTATCATTTGGCTTATTGTTTCAAATGTTTCATTTTGTCTCTCCCTGTTAAGGTGTGGTCAGATCACTTCCGCTGCATCCTGATTTGAGACAGATAGCACCGATCTACTTACAATGCTGTTATCATTGTCAATTCGAGACTTGAAGTTACAGCAAAACTTTCTATACGAGAAAATTCTTCAAAAGAAAATCCAGTCCCACTGGAATTTTTGGTTGCTGGTCGACGGTGGCTGCAGTGGGACTGCCCCCTAAAACACTTGGTTTTCGAAGAATTTGGGCTTCCGAGCACAACCACTTTATGCTCGAAGCACGAACACTATCTTTGTTAAGCCAATTTTAAAAATTAAAAAAAAACCTACTATTACAAGTAGGTAAGTATACAATATTTATATTCATTTTTTCTATGTACATACATAATTAGGTAGGTACTTGTGCGATCTTATGTTTTCTACAACATCGGAACAAGAGCAAATTTCTTAAAGAAGTCCTAAAAATCACAAAATTTTCAATTGGTCGTTTCCTGTACATCCTACATATTATAAAGCAGCTCATATAAAAAAAAATATATATAAAATTATGCGTAAATGGATAAAAAAATTATCGTTCTAGTTTATGTAGTTTTCGAGATAATAGCCCTTCATAGAATTCCGATTTTGCCCAAAAAATGTAGTTTTCGATGTCGAGTGTTTTCCTGTTCATCTGATGCAAAAGTGGTCTACAGATGAGTAGATAGCTTTGTAGCTATATTGGGCCTAAGATGCACTGAAATTGAGCTATGTGCAAAAATTGAATAAATGGCAAAAAAGGTAAAAGAAGATCATAAGTTTTAAAGCTTACAGATAGAGTCCTATTTCAACCACAAAGTTATTTTATACGTAGCTTTACAGGTATTTGAGTCTTTAGTTTAAAGTATAAGTATCCACTGGTTTTGCCATTGCCTTCCGAGTGAAGTGAAAACGGTTACAATTTCTTACTTCGCTCGGGATCGAACCGGGTTTCTCGGATTACCGCCTTCGAAAGTATCTACTAAAAGTATCTACTACTGTAGACTAAAACATTGATTATTTTATATTTCTAGGCAGAATTTTATTTACTTTAATTTTGATATTACCCATATAGCACACAATGTCTTATGGACGTCCGTTTTAGGTCCATTCTACGTACGTACGTCCATGGACTTAAATTGGACATACATAAAACGTACTTTACCGGACATTTTTGGAACGTCCAGAATAAGACGTCCTATGTATGTACAGACTGGACCTTTTAGAATAAATTGTAAAACGTGAATTTTATTTTAATTCCTACTTATATCATTATTATAAAGTTTTTCCTCAACAAATTTATACTGGTCCAAATAATTTAAATTTTTAAAAACTATATGCTTATTATTGAGAATACCTATAATACCAGTATTTTTTATTAATTTATGAAATAAAATTTATTAATTTGACATTTAAAAATTTTTTTATTACAAATATTATTAAATAATATACACAAAGTAAATTAGTAGGTATACTAATTAAATAATAAAATATAAGTAAATGGTTCGTAATATTCTAGTTTTTTTTGGCGCGTTAGAACATTATTTATTATAGGCGGTTCCTGGATTTGACCATGTCTTGTAGACATGTGGTATACATTATATTATGTTACATTTTAACAAAATATCACTTCAACTTGAAACTGTGTTATATATTTCAATTCAAAATATATGAAAAGCAATAAATTGCTAAACCAAAAATTTCTCGCAAGGCGCAATGTGCAAGGAACAAACGTTTTGTCATTTATTTGAGCATTTATTTTTCTTATTAATCTTTAAACTGTAACAATTACAATGAAAATGTGAGTACAACCCAAAGCAATGAAGTTTAAATTCTTGGTAAAATTCTATTGAAGGATGCAATACATATGCTATTATTAAAGACTTGATATTTTGTGATTTATTTTTGGCATTTATATTACTTTCCCAACCCTTTAAAAGTAGCAGTAAGGATAAAAGTATTACTGTTTTTTATTATTTTATGATTCTTTTAGGTATTATGTAAACGGAAAAAAAGAACCATATATCTTTTACTTCCTCGTTCATCATCCCTTAAAACGGATGCCAGTTTGTTACTAAAAACTCAGTTGAAATTAAGTTTCAAAGATCGGTAGATGCGGACGCACTTACCTAATTATTGTCAAAACCTTATTATATATTTTGGTTATAAACTATAGTAGAAATCAGTTACCTATATAAAAAGAAACTAATTTTTCTTCTTAAAATTCGCTTCACAACAATGTGCAGTGTGGTTAATCAACAACAATAATAATTATTATTTTAATCTCTTGGTAAGTATAAAGTGTAAATGTCTATTTATATTTTTTTACGAGTGTCGTAGAGCTAGAGGAACATCCGATTTTCTGTAGTGCAATAAATTATTGTTTTAGTTGCAAAATATAACTAACAGTTGTTCAAGCCCAGCTTAATTATGAGTCAGGTAGAAAAAAGATCCGACATATTTACAAGTGGTACACTTCTTCACCGAATTGTAATGGGCCATTAGCAGTTGAAACACCAAGACGTTCAATATTAATGGAAGTGGAAACCGATGTACCTCAAGAATTATTAAGTATAAGTGTTTTTCATTATTAATATAATTTTTTATTGATTATATAAATAATGTATAATATAAATTAAATTTTTTAGGACAAAGTAAACAAATTGTAGGAAAGCAAAATATTTTGCAGTCAATGTTGACAGATTTAGGGGAAGATCTAGATAGAATAAAGTCCCACCATATTTCAAAATAAAATAGAAGAAGTTGGAAATCATTTGGACAATATTTTTGTTCAATTAGAGGTATTACCAGCCAGTTGTCAAAATGATTTGCACCTACTCGAAGATTTTCTCTCTAACGATCTGGAAATGAACAAAACGGTCAGTATATTTGAAATAAAATAGTAAACCCATGATGCTTGATCATTCTATATTTTTATTGTTCAGGTAACAAGTATTGCTTCCGTGGGAGGAAATAGCGTTTATGATTTTATAGTTCGGGCAACTACAAAGCTAATAACAAATTCTTATGGAGCTGATTTTAGTTAGTTGGGCCGAAAAAAGAAGAAGCCATTCAAAGATTTAAAATTGTGGAGTTTGTTAATGGGTAAATACTGTTATATCAAAACTCATTGTATAGTTTTTCATTAATAATTTATTTTAGAATCACCAAAGAAGAATTTTCCCAGTTCAACTGAAAAAGAAATTGAACAACACATTTCTAAATGGTTGAAGAGATGTGCCGAAAGAGCCAAAATTAAGTAAACATTTTAAAAATATTAAATTTTAATATATTTGATACCATTTAGTATAATCATCAAGATTTCTGCATCTGATAATAGGTCATAAAATAACGCAATAAATTTCAAGTAGGATTAGATAATAGTTATAAGTAATTAATTTTTAAGATAATTTTGTTTATGTAGAATGTAGATGCTGAAATAGTGCTTAAGTAGGTAGTATTTCGTTTGAGTTCTAAGTAGTTTTAAATCTGATTCATTTTATAATATTATGTTAACTTATATGTAATATATTTAAGTAAATATTTATATAATAAATAATTATAAATATTAGTGCTATCTTTGTTTTCTTGTGTATTTAAAGAACAATTTATTGGTAATCCACTGAACGTCCAGAACGTACATTTTAAGAACGTCCCGTGACTAACATTTTTAGAACGTCCAATGACGGACATTTTAAGGACGTCCAGTGACGGACATTTAAAGGACGTCCAGTGACGGACATTTTAAGGACGTCCAATGTTGTGTCAAACTCACCTTTTATGGACGTACATGGGACGTCCAATGGACTTCCACGGATGTCCACTGGACGTACAGATATCCGTAGAAGGACGTACTATGGACGTCCATAGGACCACTTTGTGCTATATGGGTACCTGTTTTGAGTATAGAATGTACAGGAAACGACCAATTTAAGGGTTTGTGTGACCTTCCTTGGGATGAAAGGAAAGTAGGATGCTTACAAATTTAAAAGAAAGTCCTTTTATTTGACTTGCAATAATATTATTACAATATTTACGACTATCAGATAGGTCCAGTAATTTTATAGCACTTTGTACGCAATAATGCACTTAACCTCAAATTTTATTTAAAAGTTTTGTTGAAAACGTTTGAAATTGACGAATATTGAAGGTATTTATGATTTTGTATGTAAATTAGTATTAACATGGTTTGTGTAACATTTAAATTCAACAACCATGACTTATTTATAATATGCTATTTTTCAAACGTATTTTATGTATGTATTTGGTTAAGTTCAGCTAATTATGATTGAATTGTAAAGAGAATTATCAGTTTACTTTGTTATTACAATGAATCTATAACTCTCGAAGTACAGCCATCTTTTCTTGGTAAAATCCTCGATATCTCATCAACCGTACAATGATTTTAGGTAGTTAGGTATTGCCGTTATTTCAACTGCTGTTCCTTTTTATTTATTTATTTTAACGGTTAAACCAATTTATATAATCATAATCAAATGATATCCATTGTTGAGGATTCATATTATCCACATGTACTTATATTCCACGACAAAACTGTCGAACTTGTTTAACCTATTAGCATGTCGGCACATTCTTGTTAATGGACTGTTTAAACCATAGTTCGTCCTGTGCTGGTCGATATGAAATATCTCGTTGAGTCTAGTATCGTGGCTGGAAACTCGAAACTTCGTTCAATAGGCGGTAAACAAAACACACATCTGAAACGACTCCTCTGTGTTCTAACGATTTAGTCTTGCAGTGATTAAGATTGTCGTCGTAGGAGAAGTCATCATATCTCAATCCACGTTGGAAATGTAGTATTTCAGGAACTTACTTTCCACCCTGTTCAATCTTGAAATGTGAACATCGTAGTGTGGAGACCATACGCAAGACCCATACTCAAGTTTTGATCTAGCAAGCGAGACAGAAAGCAAGTTTACTGTTTTAGCCGTGAAAAACTTGCCATGTCGTCGAATAAACTCCAACGAGCGAAGGGCACTATTGCATATATTAGCTATATGACTTTTAAAAGTCAATCTGGAGTCGAGTTTTTGTTGTACTGGAACAAGTCACAGTTATGCTTCTTATAGGTAATGATTTTTCTCAAAACAATCTTGGAAAGAAATATCATAGTTTTATGGTTCGTGCAGTTTGTGCAATTAGAAATTCAATTTAACCTAAACCGCATAACAACAGATGACACAAAATTCTACCATACCGAAGCACATCTAAATGCTACCGCAATGATAAAAATCAAAACTGTGTTACTGAATCCACCAGAAACAGAAAAATACGAAAAAATATAAAAAGGAACTAATAAATTGCTTATCCACTTCACAGGAATCCAAAACATGAAGATTGTTAAGGAAGGAACAAATAGTAGATAGAAGTCAATTCCTACTACACTTACAAGGCCTAGGAGAGAAATAAAACTCTTGTCCGATGGAATAGTAGGCAAAAAGGATATTGGGTCTGCGGACTCCAAAATAAAACACCAAAGTTACTTGGTGGTGGACAAAGCCAATATCAAAAGCAGACCCAATATCCTTTTTGCTTAAAGCCTAGGAGGATCAATCTACTCATTGTGGATAAAAATTTACAATTATGTGCATAGGTATTTGTTCGACATAATGCAGTTCCTAAAAGATCACTTTTCTGTCACCATTTTAGTTTGTTTATTCTTTTTTATTTTACTTCATTTCAATTTAGGAAACGGAATTCTTTTGTAAAAATAAATCAATTATTTAATCCAGACAATTAACGAATAATCGTTTTATGCAGAATAAACTTTCTTAAGTCGCCACAGATCAATAGCGCTGTACCTAGTGGATAACGTAGCAAATCAGAACATTAAAAAAAAAAGAACTATATAATAAATTCTTCTTTCTACAGTAAAAACTTGTTTAAAAGCAATGCTGTAAACAAGTCTCTTACATCTCGTGCTGTAAGAGATATGCTAAAAATTGCAAAGTTTATAAACTAACCAGCCAGTGATACAAATATCCTAATAACAATTAAAAATATTTGTTGCAATTTGTTTGTTATACAGTAGAGCGTCGATAATCCGGACGTCAGAAATCCGGACCGTCGATAATCCGGATTCAATTCCGGTTGAAAATTTTTTTTTTTTAGTTGTCTTACCATTACAAAAGAATGCGTGGGTGTTCTTATATTTTTATTTTTACTAAACTTTTATTAAAATACCACATTATAACTTCATATCTTCTTCATATTAATTAATGGTTTTCTTTATCTGCTGCAATTACTTAACCACTAAAGTGATTCATTAAAGGTTTTAGCAAGCTTTGTTTTTGTTATGAACTCAAACGATCTGTTTTTGATTCTTTTTGAAAATCCGGATATTTTGATAATCCGGATTATCGACGCTCTACTTACTTCGTTTCACATCTGCCGATGTGTTTTCTGTTAACTGGTGTTTTCTGGTCAGACCTTTACTGTATCGAGTTTATAGTGCACATTTTGAAGATGAAATGTACAATTTATACACTACTTTGTAGAAGCTGGAAATTTTGGTTGAAAACTTTACTTTACCCAATTTTTTTTTCTGTTTTATAAAAATTTTCTTACTATATAACATGTTCGAATTGACGATTTCAACCGGTTACTAATTGAAAAGTATTCTGCCTTATCAACTATAAATGCCTTTACTGCATTTTTTGATTTCTCTGAGTTAGGGTGATTTTCTGGCAATAAAACAATATTTCTATCAATATCTATCCTACAGAACAAGAAAGTGTTAAAATAATTTAAAACAAGAAAGCCAGCTAAACGATAGGGCAGACGCCGAAAATATAGAGGCCTTCACATATTTGAAAAGAATTCTTTGCACATGTGATATTTGGTAAAAAATCACCGTCAAGTTGACATGTGCAACTGGGTTTCCGAGGATGCCCGGGTAAGCGGTGCGAGTTGCGTTTGCATCGATATTGACGACGAGGATTTATTATTCTAATAGGAGTAATGGCAAGTGCAATGAAAAGTCAAATTAGTCTCCTAATTGGATAAATAATCCCGCGATAATAAACCAGAGAAGGAAAAGACAATTTTCATATTACATTGAGGAAGAAGTAGTAGTAGTTCCAGAAAAAAAGCATTACTTCTACATATAGCAGGTTCCGGAGGTGCAAGATTTTTATGAAACTTTGACTATTCCAGAGGTAGTCGATGAGTGCGTTAACACAGCAGAAATGAGTGCATTAAACAAGCTTCACGCCAAAGGCAAACAAGACATTTGGTTAGAAAAATGGAACAAGGTCATAAAGAAACCATAGATCAGTTTGTTGCCAAGTTGAAGTAGCATGCAAAAAATTGTGAATGCGGTGCGGTGGTGAACACAAATCAAGCAAACTGTAACTAAAGTTAATGGAAAAGCTAGGAACCTAAGCCACATCAACTTTGATAAGAAATGTCCAGAAAAAAAGATGAAGTGAAGAAAATGCTCCATCTAGGGTCATGCGATGGAAATGTGCCAAAGAAAGGTGGGTAATAAAGGAAAGAAAAGTTAACCAATAATGAAAGTGGATTTCGCTAGATCGGGTGAGTTTTTAAAATTCGAGAGAGTTTAAAATTGGCAAATCTAATGTTAATAAAATAAGTAACGATGAGACTATGGTAAACTTTAAAATAGATAGAGTAAAATTGGAAATTATGATCGACTCGGGGGAAATTGTAACGTTATTGACTATGAAACGTGGCAGTATCTCAAACAAAATCAAGTTACGCATGAGCATACAAATCAAATAAATCTCAGTAAGCAAATTATATTTGTAACTGTTTATGGATCAAGAAAGATACAAATAATGGGAAAATTTACAGTACCTGTGCAATCAATGACAAAACAAATAATAATTAAAATAGCAATTATTATTTAATAGAAAGGAGTACCAATATTAGGTAGAAAAGCATAAATCATGGTGGGATTCTGTACCGTAAATGAAATAAACCAAATTCAAAAACCACAAAATGGGGAATCTGAAATAATATAACTTGATTTCGCAAATCTGCACGGGTGATCCCCCAACGCAGTAAAATATGAAGTCAATAAAAATTGGAATCTATTTTTTAAGTACCTCTGCAATATGAATTTTGACATTGGGGGACATTTAGCGGCCGAGGCTGGAGATTTTTGAAAGTAGTCCCAATACTGATTTGCAAACTGCGATGGGAATAGTTTAAGAGCAAAACAATACGAGTAAGGCTCGCCAAGAGCTTCAGCGCAGATGGGCCAGGAACCATAACCCGTTCAGCAAGGCTGGTGGTTTTGATAATCTGTGGTTTTGTCTGACATGCAAATTTCAACAATTTGAATTTCGTTCTAAGAAATTCAGTTTGTACTTACGCACTTAGTGCGACCAGTTTCATGACCAGTCTGACAAATGAAAATTGTAACAATTCTAAAAGAATTTTGGACTCTTTAAGTAAAGACTAGATGAAATTCGAAGATCAAAGTCCAAAATTCTTTTAGAATTGTTAAAATTTTCATTTGTCACACTGATCATGAAATAAATTCAATTTAATTTCAAAATAATTACCTTGGAAACTTATACATGGCCAGTCTGATAAATGAAAATTTAAAAAAAAATTTTATCATACGTAGTTTATATTTCTGCATTATTTTTGTGTCTTTTTTTTCCTCTAAAACAGAGGCGTCCAAACTTTTCGCTGCGAGGGCCAGTTTGGTATTTAAATTCATTAGCGGGGGCCAAGCATTGTAAATATGTGAATTAAAAAGCCTTATTACAAGTAAAGCAGCATTGAATTTTATTTTTTATAGTAAATTGCAGATATAACAATACTAAACAAACATGTCTAAATTATATTATTATAAAATTATTTCATGCAATTTTTAATGGGAATGGTGGAACTGGGTTTTTTCTTGGAGAGTTTCTTCCTTGGCGGGCCGGATAAAATCGCCTGCCGGGACGGGTTTGGCCCGCGGGCCGTAGTTTGGACACCTCTGCTCTAAAATAATTAGGGAAGCAGGAATTTGCATAAATAAGTTTTTACATGATAATTTCCTATGTTCGGCTATCTCATTCAGCGCTCGGTAGATTTATAATATAATTTCTGACGAAGTCGATATCCTTCGCTGAGAGCTCAAAGAAATATTGTGTTTTATTAATGTTTAATTAACTTGTACAATTTATTATTAATTTTTTCTGCATTATAAAATATAGATCAATATAAACAAACCTTGAGATTATTTACATTGGTACCTACTAACTGGGTTTATTGAAATGAATATAATATATTTTACAAACTTGAAACATTAAGATTAACGTAATTTTATATTCCAGGCAAAGCATTACAATGAGCGAGGACGAAAAAATGATCACGTCGGAAGACGAACATTCATCTTCAAGCGACGATTCCGGTGATGAGAAAGAAAATGAAATGGAAAAACGAGCAGCAACCCTCGAACTTAATCTCTCAGAAAATATGTATTTATATGAAACACATGTAGAATTAGTGGGTTTATACCGAAAATTAGCTGACTTAAATTCGATGAAAGCGGCATACGAGCGTTTTGCCAAACACTTTCCACTTACTCCAGAAATTTGGTTAGAATGGCTTAAAGACGAAATTAAATTTTCTGACAAAACTCGCGTTTTATCTTTATTTAAAAAAGCAGTTGACGATTACATGTCGGTTAATTTATGGTTGGAATATGTTCAGTATTGCATCGGACATTGTGAATTAGAAGAAACTTACTCAGTCTTTAATACTGGTTTGAACGCAGTTGGGCTTAATGTTAGTGAAGGATCTCTACTGTGGGATAGTCTGCGAGTTTTTGAGGCTGCTCATCTATCGTTACATGAACCGTTGAGCGAGAAATGGCATCAACAAGCTGAAAAAGTGTTCAACGCCTATAAACGGCAACTAAGTGTACCACTTTTGAACATGGAGAACACTTTCATTGAATTTGAGCTATGGTTGCAACAGTTGCCAGAAGGCCATAAAATTGATGGTAAATCTCTGGAATGGAGTTATAAAAATGCTTCAAAATTATTGGCCAAGTACGAGCCGTTCGAAGATCAATTATTAGCTGGTAAAGATGGTAGTTCCGAAGAGTTGCACGCGATTTACAAAGAATACATTAAAGTGATAGAAAATCCCTCTGCTGTTTTGTGTCTGTACGAACGAGCAGTTGCTCAACTTAGTTTATTTGTTCCTATTTGGGAAGATTACTGTTTGTATGCTATGAAATTTGACGATATAGCAATTCGTGCAAGTGAACGTTCCGTTCGTAATTGTTCCTGGAGCGAAGATTTATGGATTTTGAGATTGCGTTTAATGGAACATCGAAATTTTTCAAATCAAGATATTAACGAATGTTTTGAGAAGGGTTTATCACAAGTAACTGCATCAGGATTAAATTTATGGCTTTCGTATATCGAATATGTGCGACGAACGACAGAGTCTAAAGAACGGTTACATAAGGTTTTTGAAGCAGCATTTAAATATTTAGATTTAACGGGCGATCCGAGTTGTAAGGTATTGCGTTTGCAGGCACGTATATATGCTAGGGAAGGAAATATAATCGAAGCACGACACGTGTGGTCGCAAATTTTGAAATTTCCTCTTTATAAAACGTCAGCTACCACTTGGCTCGAATACATTTCTTTAGAAAAACAATTTGGAGATGCTCAAAAATTGAGGAAGCTGTACCAACGTGCGCTTACTTGTTGTACAGATTGGCCTGATTTCATTTCTGAAGATTGGACTATGTATGAGAGGGAATGTGGTACTTTACAGGAGGTTATGACCTGTGCGGAAAAGTGTAAAAACTTCGTAAAAGTGGAAGCACAAACTCAGGTTCAAGTTCAACAAGAAGAACCAAAAGATGATGCACGGAAACGTAAACGCGATTTTAATGGTACGACTGACTCAAACTCAAGGCTGAAAAGAACAAAATTGGAAAAGCCTGAAAGGACAAATACAAAGGACTTCAAAAAGAAACAATTTGTTAATGAAAGTGCGGAAAAACCAATGAAGAAAACAAGTATTGGTGATATTGATCCTGAAAAATCGGTATTTTTAAGTAACATGCACGAAGGCACTCGGGAAAATAAAATACAAGAAGTTTTCCCTAATGCGGTTTCAATTTGTATTCCCACTGATAGAACCGGTACGTCTCGTTGTTTTGCATATGTACAGTTTGAAACGACAGCCGAGGTGGAAGCTGCATTACAAAGGGACAGAGAACCATTAGAAAACAGACCCTTATTTATATCAAAGTGCCAGTTGGATCAAACACAAAGAAAAGCGGGTTTTAAGTATCCGACTAATGCCGAAAAGACTAAATTATTTGTGCGTGGTCTTCCTTTAAAATACACGCAAGAAGATGTGGAAAATATTTTTCAACCTTATAATGCTGTTGCAGTGAGATTGGTTACAAAACGTAGTGGACATTCGAAAGGTCTAGCATATATTGAATTTAAGAACGAGGAAGATACAGAAAAAGCACTAAAGGAAACAGATAATACGACTGTGGGTGGCTTTATTATTAGTGTGGCATTTAGCGAACCTCCTCCTAAAAAGCCACAAAGTGAAACTGCTAAGAGCGGTCCAACATTTCATCCTCGTAGCAGGTTACAAATACCGCTGATTCCACGCTCTGTTCAGGCAAAAACTGCTGCAACACCTTCACAAGAAGAAGCCCCAAAATCGAATGCCGATTTTCGTAAAATGTTATTGAATAAGAATTAAAATGTACAAATTTAATTTGTATTCAAGAATAATTGTTTTATGTAAAAATTATTATTTAAAAATTAATATACCTACTATTTTTATGTTGCAAAATTTTTTTTATTACGATTCAATTGTGGGAAGAGGTTGGCAAAAATTCTACAAATAGTTGTGCTGGGATTTAAAATTTCCAAGGTATGTTATGGCTAGAGTAAGTCGAGGTTATTGGCATTTGAAATCTCTTTAACGTATGAGAAACTAACAGGTTTGCATTAAAATTTGGGAAGGGGTTTAAAAGTTTATTGAACACTAGTGATCGAGGCCGTATTATATAAAAATTTAACATTAATGAATTCTTAATAAGAAATATACAAAATTTCCAATGTTGTTGTTTGCTTGGTACCTTGTCTGAATATGCCGGTGGTACAACCAGAGAGCGATCTTCGAGAGAAACCCCTACAACCTTATCCGCTGCACTGCAAAATTTGTTTTCTCTAGTTAAGCTTATTGACAAGTATTACTTTCCAGATACTTAACATCTAGGGTCAGTTTAATTGGAGTTCCATTGGTAGTCATTTGCACATTTGACTGCTTTCTTTTCCGGATAAAAGAATAAATAAAAATAAGCTCAATCGTAGTTAGGTTAACCGAAAGAGCCGGCTCAGTGCACCATTTTCTAAAATTCTTTGTGCCTGAACCCTCCGAGTCTTCCTCCTGACCTATATCTAGTTATTTGCTTAAATTATTCAATTTTGTGTTTTAAAAGGCAAAATAAGACTTTTCAGTTTAAAATTTTATTAACAAATCAACTGAACTACACAGATACAAAAAATTCAAATTAGGTATTTATTTACATGGCAGTGGAAAATTAAAATAAACAGTTATTTTACAAAATTCGTTATTAAATATTACCTAAAGTGTCTTGAATTTTATAAAAGTTTTATTTAAAAAAAATTAACCACATATCTAACACTCGAGGAGTTAAATTTTCTTTACATTTTTTTCTATAAAATTTAACAGGTATAGAAATTTATGGAAGAACATTAATAAACTATATAATTAATTTCCTTTAGATAATGAAGTATATAAAGACGAGATACAAAAGTTTTGTGATAATAAATTGTTCCTCACAATTATTTCATTGTACCGAGTTGTGTTGTCATTATTTTGAGCTTTTAATATTCTACAACAATATGTATTATAAAGATTTGTACAGATTTTATTGGCAATGGTTAGTTTATTTGAATTTTCGTATCAATTTGCTACTCAAAATAATAACGCAAACGCCGCTTCTAATCGATATAATTAAGAAATGTGGGTACACCTTCCTTGTAATCGATTTTCTTTCTTAAAAAGCCTAAGTACAACAAATAGAACACTAATACGATTTGAACTGATTTCTGGCGCAAAAAAAATTCCTAAGCTTAAAGTAACGTAACGTATACGCGCAATTTGAAAAGCAGACGTTTTCGTGTCAAATAAATTTTGTATTAAATTAAAACTAACTAATTAAAAACAGGTAATCGTAACAAAATAAAATATATACAATTGGTTGATTTTTAAGTAGTCAAAGATTTCTAAATCACGAAGAAATCAAATGAAGCACTTAATATTAATAATTTTCACTCGAATGAAACCTGAGAATTTTAATTTTAAAGATGTTAATGGACTTCGAGGACAAAACTCATAAACGAAAATTACCAATTAGTTTAATTATTTGGGGCAAATATGTTACAATTGGATCTAAAATTAAAGGACAAAATTACCAATCATTCTATTTCTCTCTTGTAATTTTTATTTTCTGCCAAATTGATGAACCATACCGAGCGCACTAAAATGGTGTAAAACTTCTATGTACTACATACTTGGGAGAAAATGAAAAAGGTAAAACACCTTATTTTATGTATCAAACTTATAAATTAATGTCCACATCTTTTGAGCAAAACGGATATACAAGGCACTTGTGATGGCACAAAAGACGACAGCTATACATTATTATTTCTTTCTTGCTCCCTTTCACGTTGTCTCACCGCAACTGCAGTTTCGACTAACAGGAACAGATAATCAAACTTGCCGTTTTCGTTTCCATGCTCCGTTGAGGTGGGAGAAGGCGGCGATGTCAACATAGTGTTCATCGGATGTGTCTGAACGACTTGTACTTTTGGATTCGATAATGGATGAGGTAATTGAGGTAAATGAGCCAGTTGAGGATGAGAAGTGTTCCAGTAATTATCCGAAGGACCAACATTGTCTTCGGGAGACCTGCAACAATTAGAAGAAATTTAACAAAACAATTTTTTGCATCAACAAGTAATTTACCCTCTGTTAGCAGGATGATCGATATGGTCGATGTCACCATTTGGTAAGCTATATCGAATAACGGTTGGCCAATGATGGAATTTTTCCTCTTCGCTAGGGCTCGAACTCTCATAGTCATTTGGACTGTCCTCCTCGGAGCGGTACATAAGAGAGACGTTTTCCTCGTAATCGTGATCCAAACGGATTCGTTTGCTACTGGGAGCATCCTCTTCCCAACCAGAATGTGATTGCTCGGCAGTCATGACACCGGCACGGCTTAACTTCTTCCCACGGCGAGAAATTGTAAAATGCATGGGATCGTTTCCTTCGCGTCGAATCATTTCAGGCAATATGCGTCGCCGTGCGTTAATAAACCAATTACACACTTGCAAAACGGTCAAGTTTGCTTCCTGAGATAACGTCAATTTTTCGGCATCGCTGGGGTATGCATTGTAACGATGTTCGTACAACCATCTTTTTAATATCTTTACAGAATGTTTTGGAAGATTCCCACGACGTTTGCGTACAGTTCCTATATTGTGAGCCTGCATGTTTGCCATTTGGGCGAGTGAGTGAACCGTATCTTCTTGTTCCGAACCAGATTCATTTTCGTCGGTGCTGCTACTCGACTGGAATCGATCAGCATCTGCAACAAACAATTTTATTTTGACAACACTAATAATTACACTTGACACGTTAAAAACTGACATTGAGACAATGTCGTCCAAAAATTATGTTTCTTGAATGAAATAAAAAATACAAAAATGTCAAACCTATATTTGTCCTCATTGTAAACATTTAAAATAATTTAAAATGAATCTTTTATCGTACAAATCAAAACTTGGGCTTTATTTTTTATTCAGAAAAATGTATTTGTTCAATTTTTATTCACTTGTATTAACTATGGAAACAATTTAACGTCATGGCCTACTAGATTCCATTGTTTATAAAAGCGCGTGTGGACATTTTTCGAATAAGCCGCGAAATTGTTTTATTTCAAAGAAGGGAAAATTTAACAATAATTTGTTTAGATAAATAAAAGAAAGTGTTTCAAATAATGTTAGAGCGGTAAATACTCGGCCGGAACATTAAAAGTTTAAAATGTGATACAAAAATATTTTGAAAAGTTCAAAGTGACGTTTGACGAAACTACCTGACGCCACTTCAAAGATGTGAACCTACCACATGTCAAATCGGGTAGCATTATTCTCGACGGATTAAAATTATTCAACAGTTTGTTTTAAGACGATTTTTTAGTAGATCGAATAAGTTTTAGCGCACAAATTTTCTAATAAATTTCCCGCTAAAATGCTCTTTTATAATTCGCTATCGTTTGTAACCGGGTTCACGCTCCGAGTTTATTTACACACGTGAGCTATGATCCGGACAAGCCGACCTATTTTCACAAAATTAAACAATCTTGTATGCGCCCGTGACATTTGGTAAGTTAAAGGCGATTTTTAAAGCAAATTAAATGCAATCCGAAGGGTATAGAAGCGCCCAAATAGGTAAATTTCGAGAAAAGCTTCAAGTATTTGTTGCTGTGACAGATGCAAGGATGACAGTTGACAGGTTATGGCTGCCATATTACCTCGTGTTGGTTAACTATCGTTCAAACACGATTAAAAATGTTTATATAGAAACTGTCACATATTCGAATGTCATCTTTAGTAAATTTAAGACATAACTCGCACACATTCATTCAACAACATTCAAAACTAAACACATAAAACCAAATAGAGTACTTACGCTGTTTCATTTTCATCATGGTGACAGTTTAAACGTCAAAGAGACCTTAATTTATTTCTTCACAAAAACTTGAAACAAAATACCTTTCCGAGTCAAAAATTTGTATTTTAAAAGTTATCCGATAAAAACTGCTCCAAGTTACACGAATTGTATTAAAATTAACACTTGCTAAAAGGACTCCCGCTACACAATAATTGTCAATTACACATAGTTAACGGTAACATTCGATTTGTACACACTTGTAATAATTGAAATATCAAAATACTTTTAAAATAATCTTCGCACTGTTGTTAAATTCTCAATTATGCAATCAATTTCTTTTGCATAAAAACGCGTGCTTCAATGTGACAGCGGGATGGCGGTCAAACAAGCGTCGTAAATGACCGAACGAGTAATCCGAACGTTGTTCGGCTTCAAACGTCAAACAAAAACTGCAATTTTCGCCCTTATTGACAATCTTTAAAATGTCAGTGTGACAGTTCAAATTTAAAAATTTTTGACGTTTAAAAATATTTATCAACAACCGCTCTCAATTGTAATTTTTTATTTACACTACTTATCACCGACCAACGATACTGAATTTCTGTGTAAAGTTGTTAAAATGCACTGACAACCTATCAAGGTTAAAAAATGTTTTATTAAAAATGAAAATTAATTTGTACAAAAAAATATTTTTAAATTATTGATTTTCTAAAAATTTCTTTGGAATGACTCTAGATTTTGATCAAACCTTTTCGGGTGCAAACTGGGGAACAGGTCTGGATCTAGAAAATGTTTCACGTTCACGTTCTTGTCGTGATCAGGACCGACGACGTGACGAAGCGGTGTAAAATCTGAAATCCTTATAATAATTTTAAACACAAAAAAGAACAGAAAATTTACATAGTAATTTAATTGTAAATTTTTGTATTATTGTAAAATTTTACATTTACAATAATTTAAATTATAATATTATTATTATTGTAAAATTATACATTTTAATGAAAAAAAGCAACTATATGCTAAAATATTTGAAATATTCAGCTATTTCTTAGACCACTTCTTATGAAGTTGACAATTTTGCACACATACGAGGGAACATTTAAAATGCAAATTGACATTTTTGTTCGGGGAGAGCAGGCACGTAACTAGCTTTAAAAATCTTTTAATTAAAAAATTTTTTTTTTCAGGCGGGCTAACTTAGGTGTACCCGCTGCGCGGGGGGGGGCAGAGTTATCAAATGCAAGACAACGGGGAAGACTTACTTGAAACGGGACTGTCTCGGCGAAAACGGATCGTCTGGTTAAGTTCCAAGTACAAGTACGAAATTTTGAAAATATCTAATATAAAATAATTCTACGGTTGTTGTCTATAATATCAAACTCATCCACCACTTTCGAAATATCTACTTGGTTAGCGGTAACGCATTTAGCTTACTTTTTAACCAAATGTAGTTTAAAACAAATTAAAATAGTTTTTATTTTACTACAATAAATTTATTACAAATGCCTAGATTTTCGCTTTCTTATTTTCAAACTTTCAGGGTGGGCACAAGGGTGGGCTATAGATAATTTGGGTGGCCCCACCCTGGCCCACCCGTAGTTACGTGCCTGGGGAGAGAGGGATTTAATACCTGGATTTGGTAATCGGTTTACCAAAATATTATTATTAATTATTATTTTTATACGATGATTATTATAGATAAAAAATTTCGAAATTAAATTATGATTCTAACTTGATTATTATATTTATAACTCCGGACACGCCGTGTAAGAAATTATAATATAATAGGGACTTAAACTGAAAACAAAAAAGTAATTACAGACGAATGCTATAACAGAGGGAATTGGAAACTGGGGACGGAGAAGCCGTTGTATATATAATACAATTATTAATATTGAAAAATACAATAAAGTAACATTTTTAAATGAACAAGTTAATATGTAACACTAATTAATTGTTATTTTTAATATTAGGTATATTATGAAAATTAATAAAAAAATTTATTAAAATATTTGATGATAGCAATATTCTTTGCTGAAGACTTATAATAAATTAAATTTAGTTAGTGTTAAATTAACCCTTTTAGTCCATAAGTAGTAAGCAATGATACCAAAATTTATCAGGTACAGCGGTACAGCCCTTAGCTTATAGCTTTATTTAGAGGTAATTCGTTTGCTACGTAATTAACTTAATTAAAATTAATTACGTTAATTAAACCTTTACCCTCAGGCCAAAAGAGGATCACTTTATTCTCTTGGTGCATAATGTACAATTTTGATTACAGTTTCAATAACTTTTTGACGAACATTTTCTTTTATATAACATTATTTTTTATTAAATTTATGATGCCTAAACAATGATAAAATTTAAATAAAAATAGTAAACAACTCAATGTCGTCTACAACGTTGTATAAATAACTGTATGTCCAGTCCATTATAAATACTGGACATCACGAAACTCCCTGAACGAGTAGAGTAAAAATTCTGAAAAAATTAGGAGAGTATTTTTCAAATCTATTTTAGTTTGAGGTTAAATGGAAAAGTCAAAACTGAAAGGGTTAATTTGATCATTTAAAAATTTTATTTTATTATATTTCACAAATTAAAATTTATATATTTTAAAAAGTATTATGGTACCTATACATATATATTTTTTTTAATATCTTCTTTCTTTCTTTCTTTAAGAGTGTTGAACATAGGTCTCCCCTTTCTGTACTTAGTTACTGAGTGTTTTTGCTGTACGTATCTATCCGACGTGACTACGATTTGAACCGCGGTTTTCCGCTTCCAATCGATCCCCCAGGGCTGTATACAAGGGGGTGATTTTGGGGATTCAAACAACCCCATGGGTTGAGTAATACTAAATAATTATTACATTTAAGAAATGTTTCCAATGTGCGCGTGAAAACAATAATATTAATACGGCGGGTAAATTCATCTCTAAACTGAAAAAATGTACAAAGGAAGTAAAAAAAGGTCATTTGTAACCAAGAAGTCAAGGGTTCAGAAGTTTATTGTAGATTTTAGCGACTCTGCCCTGTTCTACAGCTACTCCGGAGAGAACCTTTACGACCCTTCGTCGACTAAAATCATGAGCAAGAAATTCAATATCGAACGAGCGTTTAAACGGACTTGCTCTAAAAATGTCTGTGCATATGGATATTCAAGTTCTACCCGTAGAAGTAATCGAAAAGTTTTGTCTCAAAAACAGGAAAATGGTTTTATAATAATTATAAATTGTTTTTTTTTTAAATATATTATTATTATTATTTTATTTATAATTTCTTTTTAGTATTTCCTGATTACAAGAATTAAATTAAAATACGGGCATATGCCAACCCCTTTTTTATTTCCATAAACTCCTCCCCCCCATGGTCAATGTCTAACTACTGCCCTGTTTACACCGTACCTACTGCCGATGCTGGTCTATTTTTTTTCTATTTTGTAATATATTTGATACAATATAAAATAATATAAGAGGAAGGGATTGATATAGAAGAGAAAATAGAATAGGCAAAACCGAGTATCAATTCCGGGTAAAAAAAAAATTATTCATAAGGTCTGCTGCCATGTACCTTGTTTCTAGGCAATTATTTTTTAGTAATAAATAGTTTTTGCTGTGTAATTTTTTTGGCATAAAAAAATTGGAAAAAAATGGAAATCCTTTTAAAATATTGCCCGGATAACTTAAACTTTTTCACAAAATCGCAAAATCAAATTAAACTTGTAGCACCGGTGTCGATTTCTGTCGTGCCTTCACATTTCTAATACAAACACCTCATAAATCAAACAGCTATCCAACCAAATTAATATAATTATCAAAACAATAAATTAAACGCTTCGTCATAAGAAAATCACAATTTTATTCCAAATTTATTAGCAAATTCTTATTCAAAACTCAGACACGTAAAATTCGACTTCTGGGCGAGAAGAAGTGAAGAATAGCGAAGGGGCGCTTCGCCATTTTGGCGCGAATCTTGTTATCGACCAACTCGCGAGAATTTAAAAATTTACGAAACTTAAAAATATTTTTCAAAAAAAATAAAAAAAATCTAAAATCTATGCAATACCACCCTGAACATAAAACTTCCTGCTACAACTTTAGTCTAGTAAACTGTTTTGGAAAACCAAGCCATTCCTTAAAAAATCAGAAAATTATAAAGAAGGCAGAGCTAGAGAAGATCTGTACAATGTACATGCCTATCATAGGAAAGTATAGCAAGCACGAACAGACAAATGAGATAGGACAATATTTGAACTACTTTGCGTTTGAGAAAAGAATGGTAGTTCGAAGTACAATGTTTCAGCAAAAAGATATCTACGAAGGAACATGGACAACTCCAAATGGAAAAATAATTAACCAAATAGACCACGTTCTGATAGATGAACAACATAAATCCAGCATACACAATATTAAAAGCAAAGCATGCTAGGTGCCGATATCAACTCGGATCATTACTTATTGTTAGTCAGAGCAAAGTGCCAAATAGTAAATACCGGGAAAGCCACAAAAACACGAAAGAGAACCCCTAGATATAACAGCACAGAAATGTTTAACAATGAGGACAAAAGGAAAAGATTAAGATACGAATTAGAAGTAAACATTGAACTGAAGAAGATAGAAAGATGCCTAGAACTGGAGGAGGAATACAAATACTAACAGAGAAGGTTACGCCTAAATAAGAAGGCAAATGAAGCGGATGACAAGAAGAAAAATAAGAGAAAGTCAAGAGGAGGACATGCTACGACTCGAAACACAATGCAAAAACAGAGAAATCAGAAACTTCTATCAAGAGATAAAAAGAATGAAAACTGTTAACTCAAAAAATACTCCTACACACAAAGACAAGAATGGGATATTATTAACTAAACCCGAAAATATAATAGAACGATGGAAGGAATATTTCAATGAAGTGTTGGGAAAGGAGATAGATGACAACGAAGAATGTGAGGGCAGATCAATAGAGGAAATTGAAGAAATCGAAGGATGTACAACAGTACCTACTCACAGGAAATATCAGAAGCAATAATGAAAATGAAAAATAATAAAGCACCGGGAGAGAACGAAATAACGGTGGAAATGATTAAATACGGTGAAGAGGAGAGGATTTGATAGACTGATAGATTATCACAAGCTTGGGAAAAACAACATGCAAAAATTACAGAGGAATTGTGTTCGTGGACACTGTCTACAAAGTTATAAGTAAGATTATAAAAGAACGAATAGAAACTTGCACAGAGAAAATTATAGGTGAATATAAGGCGGGTTTTAGGAAGGGTAAGTCAACCAGATTTTTGCAATCAAGGAAATACAATACACATATATAATGATTATAAAATACCATTACATGCTCTGTTTATAGACTTCAAAGAAGCCTATGACATGATAAACAGAAACGCATTGGACGAAGCAAATTTACCCAGAATGAATTATTTCACCAATTTTTCTCCCTCCTTGATTTTTGTAACTTTGAAAACTTTTAATTCTCCCACTTAATTTTGGTGGGAATGCAAATTCGCCGCACTGCATTCGTTTTATTTTAAAACACTTTATTTTTACAAAAATTAATAACTGATTGAATTCTCATCGACTTCATTGATGAATATTGGCATTTGTCTTTTCATTCAAAGATCTTGAACCAAAAACATCTTTCATACTCATAATTATTGAAAACTCAACTCAAAATTTCCCTAGCTGTGCTTTCTACTTTACTTAATTATTTAATTTAAAATATTAAACCGAATTATTCATCACCACGGATGTTCATTTAAGGAGGGAAAACACATTAGACCATTCAAAAAAACGAATTTTTTTTTTTCATAAATTGTTAGGAAAACTATCCAAGAATATGTTCCCCAAGTTTTGAACAAATATCTCAATTCGTTCTGATGTTATGAGCGGGAATCAGAGCGTCTAGCAGGTAAAATGAAGCGGTCACTCAGGTTTCAAACGCGTTTATCTCGAAACTTCATTTTTTCGCTTTGTGTAACCTCTAGCTCAAAAAGTTTGAAACGTATCATTTTCAGATTTGATAGTTACTTTATTTATATAATTGTGCTCCATGTGAACCTAAATTTAAGCTGATATCACTATTTAATATATATTTTTTATTGCAGAAAAGTTATAAAAAGATTGCAAAAAGTCATACCTCTCTTTTAAACACCTCTAAATATATGCAATTTTTTTGGTCAGAGATAGGTTCACCTGGAAGAGAAACATGTTATTGAAGTAATCTTTAAACCGCATTGATTTCAAATAAAAACTATGGCCTCCAGACGTTACACAACCAGCAAAGTGTGGTAGCGACTTACGATGGGCAGCAGCTTGTATGTTCCATATTTTCCAAGAAAATGCTCCAAAAAAATTTAAATATTTGTTTGAAACTATGAATAAAGTAATCCTAAATTTTGAATAAATTTAATTAAGTCCTTACTTGTCAAAAAAAATCATGAATATCAGTAAAAAACCGTACGTCTAAACTGTTTTCCCCCCTTGAAAGAAAAATCTCATATGCTTAAAAAAAATTATCCACTTGAATGTTTTTAAATTAATATCTGTTTTAAAAAAAAATTATTTATAACTAAAGATGCTAATGCAAAATGAAACATGACAATATATAGGAGGGTCATTAGTGGGAGATTAGAAAAATTTTCGGAGGTGTAAACACGGAACTGAGGTGGAGAAGAAGAGCAAATGATGAGTTAGAAGAACTATATAAAGACCCCAGGATAACCGCGGTAGTGAGGGCAAATAGAATAAGATGGATGGGACACGTTGAGAGAATGACGAACAAGAGGATGCCCAAGATGGTTCTAAAGAGACAGTCAATAGGAACAAGAAGAGTGGGGAGACCGAAATCCAGGTGGAAGGAGGCAGTGAGAAATGACCTGAAAAGATTGAGAGTGGAGGAATGGCAGGGGAAGAATCGAATCGTTAACTCAGTTTTGGCTCTACAAGGCCGGTAGCGCTTACATAAACATATAATATATAATATATTGCTATGATATTTTGTGTATTTGGTTGGTCTTTAGATGCAACCTTGCCCTAACTAACAATACGAATTACTGAAATAAAATGTATCTTCCTAATACAAAAAAATCTTTCATAAAATTAATAGTAACGTAACCAAATGCTGAAATCAAGTATATTATCAATACTTGCACAATTAATCATGAAATTAAAAATTTGATTCAATTCAAAGAAATATTCGGTGCAGCGATACAAAATTACTGATCCCACTTAGTGCTGAAAAAAAAATTACAATCCCAAAAATAATAAATAAAAAACAATTCTTCAAAAAATACAATAATTGTGAACAGCGATAAAACTTTCGCCGATACCTGGTTTTATAAATTCCTTACTTTACTTTACTTTACACGAGGGGATTTTTTCATGCGATCGATCGCCGCGTCAAGTCGCATCAACTCGTGCGATCAGTCCCTGCAACTTTGCGCACGTGCTATTTTATGAATTAGAACTTGTTCTAAGTTCATGCGATTTTTTAGTGCCAACTTAAAAATGTTTAAATTTTTTTATAAATCGCGAGCTGAGAATTATAGTGTTCTATCTGACTTTTCTCAATTTTACAGGAGAAGGATTTCAAATAATAACTATTGAATTATTAAGAATTTCAGAAAGAATTAAAAAATTTAAAAAGTTTAAGAAAGCCAAACCAATAATTTTAGTACACATTTTATTATGTAGATAGGACATAAATGATCTGCTTTATACAAAGGTGCAAATAATTCAAATTAGCCAAAAAGTGCAGATAGAACACTATAATTCTCAGCTCGCGAAATGTCAAAGAAATGATTCATTTCTTACAAAGTCGTCTAAAAATAAATGCCTCGTGTAAAGTGACCATTATGGTGACCATGCGATAAGTCGCAGCAACCTTGCGCAAGACAAAAAATCCCTGCAACAAATTGCAGCGATCGATCGTATGAAAAAATCCCCTCGTGTAATGTGCCTATCATTTCGCCGCATAAAATTTTGCAAATAAAATTTAAGAATTCAAAAATAAAATCAGCACTTATCTTAATTTCTGTATAATGACGACCTCGAATCCTTTGATCACATCGAAGAAACGACGAAATTTAAATTTTAAAGAAAGTAACAGCCACTTCCATAAATTCATAGAAATCCACGATTCTTTATAGAATAATATTACTGAAGACCAATTTCACCTTTTTTCGTTACCAAAAATCAAAAAGAGACCCCACTCCTTCCAAATCCTTCATCCAGTCCCCTTCTCCTCTTTCGCGAAAAAACGCCGTTGTCCCTAACCTTTCAAAAATCAACATACAGGGCATAATTAAAAACTTTTCAACAAATTTGCCGTGCTAAAATAAAAAAAAGACATCATCTTCCCTAAGAAATAAAATCGAAAAAATAAAAATATTTAATTCCATCATAAAATTAATATTTATCCTTTTTCAAAAGGTAACACGACAATATATTATATGGCTCGGGCCAAAGGCGCCGACGATGAACGATAAACTTCATGGCTTGACGGAGTGCCAGGGCTGGGCCCCATATCTCCTTCATCTGGTGTTGGTAGCTGGCGTTGGGATTTAGGAGGTTGTATTCCTCTTTTGGCAGCGCAGGGCTGGATCGGTTAACCCTGAAACATAAAAGGGGGGACAGTATGGTGAATTTTCGTTGAGATAAATACCAATTCCAAGACCGCGGTAGCAGTGGTGCTGGGCCGGCAAGGAGCCTGTTGTTGTGTGGCCCGTAGTGGAAGCGCCTGTGGAAAAAAGACCTGTGGGGAAAAAGGCGCCGATTGAATGAAGGCACTTTTTGAATGAAAGCGTCGAAATTCAAAATATTGTATTTAATATAGTCGCCATCCGTAAGAAATGGAAAAAAATGAAAAATTAAAATTTTTCAAAATTTTAAATTACAAAATCAAAATGTTTAAAAATGTGAGCCGATTAAATTAAAGCGTCTAATTTTTATTATTTTGTTGGCTAAACTGTGATTAAAAGAAATATATAAATTGTCGAATGGTTTTTAATCAGTTAACTATATTATTTTTTCTTAAATTTAATAAATTTTAACTGAAAGTAATTCTCAAAATTTTCTATTTTGCACTAAATTAAACAAAATCAGAGTACTCCTCCCCCTTACAACCCATTTCCGTTTAAGGCGCTTTTTTTGGCACCTATGCCAAAAGTCATAGTTACGGCACTGGCGAAGATTATAATTGTTAGGACAAAATGAAATTCTACATAAATAAAAAAATATTATTCACAGTTTACAATAAAAATCAGCCTTGATTAGGTTTACGAAGTACTGATAAGTATAAAATTCAAATGCTTTTATGATATCTGATGTATTATGTAAGAATGTAGGTGTATTTATATTGAATGTTTATTATGAGCAGAGAAGCGTTATACCTCTAAGACTTTTGTTATTGCTCTTTTTAAATATTTTATGTATTCGTATTGAGGTTTGTGATCAATAATAAAATATTTTATTATAAATTCTCAATTCATCATGTGTGTGCATCACTCCGAAAGAATTCCGTCTCAATCTTTAGTTATTATATATTATTTATTTAATCTTCTACGATAATATTATATTCAATAAATATCAATGTTATGGTTGTAGGGAGGTGAGTTAAATTCGAATCAAATTAAAAGAAATAAGTAAAAAAGAAGAATGATGAGGGCGCCACAATGTATCATATTTTATAATTTATAAAATACACTAAACTTAATGAAGGAATATTTTTTTCAAAGAGTTAAATTATTTTATTTAATTTAAAAAAATTAAAAACATTTTTATGTTTCTGATTGAACTTAAATTGAATTCAATTTCCTTAAATTTTTTAAAATTTGTATATAGATATAATATTATACTTAATCTTGGCTTAGGGCCGATGGGATGGCAGGAACTTTAATTAAAATCGAATTAGTGAAATGAATTTTCAGATATGTTAATGCAAATGAAATCGTCTAGATTAATGATACGTAGGTACTAAGTGATGTTAAAGGACGAATACGTAGACGCGACCAATAAGCTCTTAGTTGTGGACGTCCGTCCGTCGGTCGTTAATAAAAAAAAATGATGATACAAATCATGACTTTTTTTATTGTTATATTAAATATCGTTACAGAATATAATCTCGCTAAACATTTATTTTGCAGAATAAGATTTACAATAAATTTTTATATTAAATGATATATTTTATAACTTTGTATAAATTTACTTATAAGACTAATTGTGTGTTCTCTATTATATTTATTTAATTACATATATCACCCAAAAATTTAATCTAATAAGTAGGTAGTAGATAGTTTTTCAAATTGTACAATAGTTTAATACTTATTAGTTGAGAAAAGTTTATTATTTACAATAAATAGTATTAGGTAATTAATATGCACCTTATGCAGGAAAACTTTTATTGAATTAAATACATTTTTTTTGTGATTTAGAATCATTTCTACTTTCACATTGATTTTATATTCAGTTGTACAAGCTCTTTTGTTAAATAAAATAAATAGTTATAAATAATCAAAATTTTAGCTAAAATTCAACTTAAAATTTAAAAATAGTTTTTTACATTTTATTTCTACCTTCGTGAGCTTTTTTTACTATAGCTAATTTGGAATGTGGATCTAATACTGCTAATTCCGTGTAGGGTGGTTCCCTTGTTCCATGTAACATTAACGTCCATTCTTTTAAGAATCCAGTCTGGGGCGTTTCGGAGTTAAATTTTGCCTAGAAATTTTATAAATTTTAGACTTGTTTGGTTTAAAAAATTTCATATGTACCTCTAGTGTCCAAACTCCTTGGGGATATTCGGCCCACGTGTGGGTTGTCATAAAAGGCCATTTAGTAAAGCCGTCATGTGAGTCGTCGTCGTTTGGCCGACGGCTTAATATCATGGATCTACAAAGTTATACGATAAATTTTAAAAGTTAATTAAAATTTTGTCACGGCTTACTTAGTTCCCATAGGCGATGTTAAGTACAACTCCAATTCTCCACGTCTTGTTGCGTTAACGCTAATAACTGCTTGCACGTGCTCTAAATATTTCACTTCCGTGTTTTCGCCTTCGCATGCGTTGGTATTAATTTTGAAAATCAGCGAACTACCCGACGGTATTTTTCTTAAAATAATTTATTAGTATTATTTCATTGTATAATTACGCTAATCAAAATGAGGGCTTACTGCATTTGTGTAATCGATCCTGCTTCGCAATGATATCGTGGAGGAACGGTTTTCCATTGTTTGGCAAGTGCTACCATAGCCCCCGCATCCAAAACTCCAAATCCAAACAAATGATTAAATTCCAATCCTACACCGTTCATCGTCCAATGGAAACGTCCTTTTGCATCAAATAAGGAATTACGCTTTGATGTTAAAACTGTCAAATGCTGAATGTCTCTCCAAGACAGCTTCGTACTACAAAAATGTAAAAAGTGTTATCAGGTTCGTAAAAGTTATTTTTACGATATACGCCGAAAGAATGAAAAATAGTAATAAGAAAAATATTTAATATTGCAACACATACGAGACAGCAGCTCCGGGTTATATAGCTTTCCAGTTATTTGATTTATGTTCATGAATACATAGCAAAGCTTATAGAGCAGATAATTAAAAACATTGGTATAGTTTATTATCGGAGATATTTTATGAATTCATTTTTATTTGCAATTTAAAAGTCATGAACTTTCATTAGGTTCCTTTTTACTCATAGATTCACTGACGTCCACCGAAGTGTAAGTACGCACGAGGTGTAAAATATTTACTTTGATTACAAAATATTTGAAAGAGCAGGAAGCTTGCAATGCAATTTTATATTTTTAATTAATTTAAAGAAAAAAGAATAAAACTACGTAGAAGTTTATATAAGCAACTTTGTAAAAGGAAAACAATTCGAACGAAAAATTTTTCGAATCCTGAAATATATGAATAGGTATATTTTTTTATATCAAAAAGTACTAAAACAATTTCAATTAAACTTGTAGAAAACTTATAAAGAGCAGTAAATTTTATACAAGAAAAACTTTACATTCAGATTCGGGCGTCTCATTAATTTCCAAGTTAATTGCTATTTTATCTCAAGTCGCGTTAAAAAATGTCTAAATTATATTTATGTATTTGTCGAAGCGAAATTATTTAAATAATTAATTACTAAAACTTACTTTGCTTCCAGAGCCAATGCAAATACTCCGGCTGCTTCGGGCGCTGCTGCCGACGTTCCTGAATGAGTGGTCGTGCATTTTCCATACAAGTCAGTGGTAGCCTGAAAAGTTAATTTTTAATTAAAATTTTAGCTTAATTAAAAAGGCGCAAATAATAACCGAATAATTATTAACGAAGAAAAAAGAAGGAACTTACTACGCCGGTATTTGGATCTTTTGCACCGTTGCTGAAAGTGGAAGCTAAAGTGGACGAGCAGCTTTCGTCGTAGTGAGCGTTCTGTCCGTCATTAATCGCACTGTTTATGCTCACGGTCCACATGCTAGCGGCATAACCATCGCAGTTGCAATCGTCGTCTTCGCCGCCATCGCCACTTGCCCAAACATAAATATTACCTAAACCATTGCGACCCTAAAATTTGAATAAAAATGTTTTACGAACCACGCTAGTAGCTAAGCCATAATACCTCATTCACACCTCTGACAATTGCTCTCATTGTTGCGTTTCTAGGACCGTCTACGGTTTTGCCATCATCAGTTGGTCCCCAGGATGCACTGTAAATATCAATGAGGTTTGGTTCGTGACCCATAGAATTAGCTTCAATTAAGTCGGTCATATAAGGCTGATCTAACATTCTAATTCCTACGTAAAGCAAAACCAAAATTAAGCTCCTCTAAAAATCGACAAAATAAATCTAAGTGACCTGCAATTTTTGAATCGTATGCGACTCCGACGCCACAAATACCATTATCTCTTGCTGCAGCCACTTCGCCTGCACATCTAGTTCCATGACTAATTAAAACTAGAATTAATGGAAACTCATTTAAAGGTAAAATTAATTTTTTACCTATTGAACCAATCGTCGGTGTAACGAGGATACGGATAAGGATCGTTGCTACTAAAATCGTAGCTCGCTCTTGCATTCTAAAATGTGCCATTTAAGCATAACCATGTAAAGCACGTTGTTTAATTAGGTAAACAGAGTTAAAATACTTACATAATTAAATTTTAAATCCGGATGCATGTAGTCGACACCTGAAAATAGAATTTTTGTTGCATTATTAATTCAACTCACGTTCATCACGTCGGAAAATGGAGAAATTACCAAATAAATACAACTTTTTGTACTGTACACCTTTTAATATTTTAAAAGCATTTTAAAACAAGATTAATTTTTAAATTAGGTAAACAGTAAGCATAAAGTTATTTTGCCTAGAGCAAGACAATAAGCCAATAAAAAAAAATGAATCGGAAAATGTCTACAAATTTTCTGAGAGAAAATTGTTATTTTTACGAGCCTAGATGTTTGTTGACGTTATGTTTACTTAAATTTTTGTAAAATGTAAAATGTTTTCAATGTATTTGTTTAGATATTTATTTTCAGATTTACTACCAAATTTTCCACTTTTGAAAAGAAGAGCAATAAAAAATAATTAAGTGAGTGTATTTATTTTTGTTTTGTATTGAACTTTGTATTAAACATACCATGGAAAATCTTAGTCGAATAATTGATTGAGCTTTGCTCCGCTCCAGCGCTAGTAAATATTAAAAGTAAATTCTTTTTTATGGTGTGGTACAGTTTTTATGAACTTTAATTAAATTATAATGTTATAATGTACATTGTATAGTATAATATTATAGTATATTTTATATTATTTTTAGATTTATTCTAGTAGTGCTTATTTTTCTTAATAAAATGATATTTATTTATTTTTCCAATCGAAATAGCATAGTACAGTATAGATACATAGTATAGTAATTATTGTAGATAAAACTTTAAATTTAACTTTAACTTGTAATAATTTTAAAATTTTTACCGCACGATTTGGTAAATTTCTGATTTATTATTATATACCTAATATTATTTTTACCTTTTGCTTCGTTTTCGATTTTCTTTATTTTTATCAACATTCGGTTGATATTAACTTCGGTTACATTAATTTCTTATCAAAATGCCTTTTTTTACCAAACCAATTTCAAAATACCTTTTATCTAAATTACTTTTATTTTTATTAATTTTAATAAAATAAAAATTTTCAATGTAAAACAAAATTACATGAACTATTCCCTCCTGCCCATTCAATAAAAATGTAAGACAGCATATATCGTATTACCACAGATTATTACAGACCACTTCTTGTGATCAGTATATTATTAAATTTTTGTTTTCATCTTTGACGGAATATTATAAATAGATTATTATTTATAATTTTACATTATCCAAAATAGTAGATTTTTCAGATCTAAATAATCAGTATTAAACAAGTCACGTGCCAATACAGTTCGATTAATTCGTCCGTGAACTCAATTTCATTTTTTGTTGCTTGCGTTTGTAAAAAATAATTACTTTTAAAATTAGTAGATTTTAATCAAAACTTTTCTACATTGTAGTTTATTTGAATTAAACGCACTTACATCTTTTTGAAAACAATCTCTTTAATTTTTAATAGAATTTCTATATTAAGGGAATGCGAATCATCGAATGATTTCCAAAGTAATTTCTTTTCAAGTCCATCACCTTATTATTAAGTTTTTATTGACCTATTGGCTGTCAAAACTATTTTTCATTAGAGTAAGCAAAAATATTTTCAGAATTAATTAAAGGAAATCACGAAGAAAATCCTTTTATTTATAAGAAAAACTCAGAACAGCGGAAATTCTTGTGTGCTTAAAATTTCAATAGAGAAGACATAAAATAGCAATGGAATAATGAAAGGAAAAAACATTATAGCTGCAAAATGTCGTTCTTTCTTTCCTAGAACAAATTTCTATTTCGTTATATTCCACATTTTTGAGTTAGCAATAATTTAAATTAATAATATCCAAAATTTTGCATAGTTAAAGGTGAAGGATAGACATGAATTAGTTTCTGATTTAGCATTATTAGTTGGTATTATTAAAATTTATTGAAGAAGTTATTCAAATAACTTACCTACAAAGCAGTTTGCTAGCTGCGAAGTTTTGGTATTTTTCTATACTATTAAAGTTTGCTTTAGCCCGGCTAATAATAGTTCTGCGATAGAAAGAGCAATATATTATGTATATTACAAAATATTATATTTTCAATTTTCACAGATAGTCCTCGAACACGTCGGTTTTACTTGTTAAAATGTCACTTTTTACTGTTATTGATATTTTTTGATCGAGTTTCCTTTTTACCTGCAATGTTGTCTATTTTTTTAGATTACAACCTTGAGTTTTCTTCACGGATTTGAAAAGATAGGAGGGTTGTTAAAAGTCTCTTTTTCCAAATAAACTACAATTTAAATACAACAATATTTTAATAGAAAAAGTTTGAAATATTTTTTAATATTGTAATAGGTTCCATATATATCAGTTAATAATCCAATTATTCATTCTTCCGATTTTTATTTTAAGATTTAAATCAAAATCTTACCCATAAAATCAATAAGTATATTTATAAAATTTAATTTGTCTCCCCTTTAGATTGAAAGAACTACAGCAATATATAATAGTCGGCTAATATAAATTATTACAGGATTTGTTATAGTCAGTAAAGTATTAGAATTTTAAATCAATAATTCATTTATTATTCATTCAAAAATGAAAACAATAATTTTGAAATCTTGACTAAATTAATACTTGAAAACTTTTGTAAAAATTTAAATTTTTTTAACCAAATAAGTCTGGCTTATTTCTGTGAGATGCTAAAATATTATCTTATCTCCCACGTAGTACCTTGTGAACTTATTAAATTTGTTATTTTGAGTAAAAAATTTGTTTACAAATTAGAGCATAATGAAATTCCGTTTCATTTTCACGTTCTCTCCAGTTTTTGAACTCTTCTACAAAATCGTATAATTATAAAATTAATTTTTATTTAAAAAGCAGAAAGCCGGAAGAGTTTATTTTAAAGAAATCAATTTTGATTTTGTAGCAAATAAAAGACGAATCAAAACTTTCGGAAAAGTAGCTCAAATTGAAGTTTCGGGATTTTCAATCTTAATTTCATAAGAAACATGAACATGTGAGTGATGATAACTCTCTTGCTCGGAAAAGTTTTTGAAAAACACCTATTATTATCGGTCTATTATTCATAGAGGAAAACTTGAACGAAAATATATATTTGAACATTTTAGACGATGTTATTGATTTTATTGCAAAACATAATGTAATGTAAACTTTAAATTAGCTTTCGTAATTTCTCTAAAATGAAGTACTAATTGACCGAGTAGCCAACCAGGTCTCTCAGTATATTAACAACTTTAACCTTTAACTAATATATTGAAAATTTATAAATCAGAATCAGAATTCCATATCGGTTTAGACACGGCCTTCCCAGACGTGGTACTCGGAAACGTTCCCCCTCTTTCCCCGTTTCACCTCATATTTTGTGACTTAAAGATTAGTTTTTACGTTTTTCTAAAAGAACAAATTATGTTTTATGGCGGCATTACTTTAATAGAAAATGGACCACCTACCGGTGTTTCTTTTGTGAGGCAACTCATGGCTTAATAAAAGTTTAAAAAGTTTAACTTTGTAAAATAGCTTTAATTATTTTATATCGGAATTTGTAAAATTTGCAAGGAATTTTTGTATAATTAATAGACGACTAAGCTGATAGACCGGGAGATAGTGACAGATTTTGGGATACGATTTTACGCAGTATGCCTTTGAGATGGCAATATTGTCCGTGTATTCTGATCATAATAAGCCATGATTAAAAAAATGCTCATGTGTCCTTCATATTAAAAAACGATTCGCCATTTGTTCGAAAATGAGGTGGTTTGGTACGATTTTACCCAGGCTGCCATGTGTTTTGCAATGAAATTCAATATAAAATTTACTCGGAAAACCATTGGCATACCGTTCGGGTGGGACCAAAGGGCTGAAATCGTCATGTCAATTTGTATTTAAATAAGGAAGAATTCCACGATTTTACCCAGGCTGCCATTGATAAGTATACAAGTTCGTGTTATAAAACAGCTGTAAAAAAAATGGCATATCGATCGCGTATGTCCAAGTACTGTTTATATTGCAAAATATTTGTACTGTTATGGAATAAAATGCTACGATTTTACGCAGTATAAATTTTGTTGTAATATTAAATTTGTATCCTAAATTGCTTATATCTAAAATGGCATACAAGTTATACGTGTTCTTCATATTAAAAAATTAAAATAAAGTTGCAAATTTGATAAAAGAGAATTCCACGTTTTTACCCAGTATGCCTTTCTGGTATTATTGAAATCATGGTATATGCAGGTGGAATAAAAAAAGGCATACAAGTTGAACGTGTTCTTCATATTAAAAAATCAAAATGAAGTTGCAAATTTGATAAAAAAGAATTCCGCGTTTTTACCCAGTATGCCTTTCTGGTATTATTGTAATCATGGTATATCTAGGTGGAATAAAAAAAGGCATACAAGTTCAACGTGTTCTTCATATTAAAAAATCAAAATGAAGTTGCAAAATATATTCATACAAATCTGCGTTTTTACCCAGTATGCCTTTCTGGTATAATTGTAATTATGGTATATGCCGATAACTTGATAGTAATCATACAACATTTTTATAGTAATAATAAAAACCAAGAAACTCATGTTACACTTAAAGTTTAGTTTTATATTAACATAAAAATACTCAAAAAATTCACGAAAATACGAAGCGCAGCGGCTCATTTAGAATAATGTATCAATCAAATAAAACTTTTATATAAAATCAACTTTCTTGGACCCTATAGTTTCATTTTAAATTTAACGTCTTAATTTTTAAATTAAATGCAAGAATATGTGCAACTTGCAGATTCGGCGTCGACTGAAATTTAAACGCTTAGATAAATAACTATGATTACGAGTGTAAAAGATACTATGTTTATATAATAAGTCTGTAGCGAGACATTTATACATGCTACATGCTACTATTATAGTGGTAGTCACGTGGTACTAATGCTTCTATTTCGAGTAACACTATAAAACGTAGAATGTTTTTAATCTATTTTCAGGCCCATATTATGCACTAGGCTGACTAGGCTAAAGCCTTAGGCGCCTTTTGCAGAAAAGGCGCTAGACTCTAAAATTACAAGTGGCAAAACCATTATTAAATTTAAGGGTTTAATTTTTATTTTTTTATTAACACATGAAAATTTTCAAAAAAATTATTTTCTTTCTGCTTTGTATAGCACGTATTTTATGTTTTAAGGGGGCATACGCAGTCAGCATTTTCAAATGATCGATTTTTTTAAATTTTGCTTTATTTAAGAGATAGTAAGTTTAAAATAAAATTATTTTATCAAGATTTTTATCCTTATTGAAAACTTTCAACGAGTTTATTTCAAAACAGCATTTTCAAAGTTGGTGGACATGATATCTCAAAAAATAATGAACCGATCTTTCTACAATTTTACACACTTTTTTAAGATAAGATTTTGTTTTTCGATGATTGGAATTGGTTTAAAAGAAAAAACAGTGGATTTTTTTAACAAAAATCGTGTTTATGACTTTGAAGTTCTCTAAAAAATTCAAAATTCAATTTTTTACAAAATTTTTTGTCTACTCCCGAGATAAAAGTAATTTACTAACCAAATCTTTTACGTTTTTTGATTTCTGATGATCCTGTCTCGACTTATCATGTCCACGGGAAATCACTTGTTTTTAGGACTCGAGGAATAATAGTTAAAAACTTCTACAATTAATAATATTTGTCAATATTTATATAAATATATTCAACCGTTTCTTAAAAAAAAAAATCGAGAAAAAGCTTATTTTTTCGCCCTCATAACTGCGTATGCCCCCTTAATAAGAGGTCTGACCACCTTGACTGCACCAAAAATGGTAGTTTCGAGATAAATGCAAAATATAGTAAGAGTGCAGTTATTTAAGCGACAGTGCGGTCATTGTTTAGCTACCGTCAATCAACGATTTCTGATCCATATATTTTGTCTTCTGTAGCTGTGTTAGCATCTTGAGCCTATTTTAAAAAAGATGTACAAGTTTGGTGACAATTTTCGTGTTTCGCGAAGCTCCAACCGCGCGGCTTGTTTTTTTTGACAAATTTTGACACTAGCGACGGTTTAAATTGTAGGTAAAGGTTGAAAAGTTAATTATAAGAAACAATTTAAAAAAATCGATTTTCGAAAAACTCCAGGGTGGTCAGACCCCGTAAATAGGCGCCAAATTTATATTAGCCTAGGGCGCCGAATAAACGTAATCCGGCCCTGTCTATTTTGCAACTTTATTTTGATTTTTAAATATGAAGAACACGCACAACTTGTATGCCATTTTTTATTCCACCTACATATACCTTGATTACAATAATACCAGAAAGGCATACTGGGTAAAATCGTAGAATTGTTTCAATCTATTGTGCAACTTCATTTTGATTTTTTAATATGAAGAACACGTTGAACTTGTATGCCTTTTTTTATTCCACCTAGATATACCATGATTACAATAATACCAGAAAGGCATACTGGGTAAAAACGCGGAATTCTCTTTTATCAAATTTGCAATATTTTTTGCGTATGCCTGTAGTTTGGACAATCTCAAACGGTATGCCAATTTCAAGAACATTATAAGTTACTATAAATTGTATGAAAATAAAATGGCATACTGCGTAAAATCGTAGCATTTTATTCCATAACAGTACAAATATTTTGCAATATAAACAGTACTTGGACATACGCGATCGATATGCCATTTTTTTTACAGCTGTTTTATAACACGAACTTGTATACTTATCAATGGCAGCCTGGGTAAAATCGTGGAATTCTTCCTTATTTAAATACAAATTGACATGACGATTTCAGCCCTTTGGTCCCACCCGAACGGTATGCCAATGGTTTTCCGAGTAAATTTTATATTGAATTTCATTGCAAAACACATGGCAGCCTGGGTAAAATCGTACCAAACCACCTCATTTTCGAACAAATGGCGAATCGTTTTTTAATATGAAGGACACATGAGCATTTTTTTAATCATGGCTTATTATGATCAGAATACACGGACAATATTGTCATCTCAAAGGCATACTGCGTAAAATCGTATCCCAAAATCTGTCACTATCTCCCGGTCTATGACTGCAGAATTATAGCGAATATCGATGAATTTCTCAGAAATTAGTTTAGAAAACCCTTGAAGTTATTGTAAATGTTTTGAGTTTTTATTTTACTCGTTTTCAGTACCTACTACTCAAATTTTAGGTTTTTCTTTTCAAATATCCCAAACAATGAAACACAAAATTAATTGTTAATCTATAAACAAACAAAACCATCACAAATTTCTAATTGAAAATTACAATACTATTTAAATTTTTTTGATATTGAAAATTACTGACTTTGTGCACAATAAGGCACATATTAACTTATTTGTTTATTGGTCGAAATTCGTTAATCCAATCAATGTTTTAATTCTGTAATATTATATCATATTATCATATTAATATTATATCAAAGTCAGGGCCATATTATGCACTAGGCTGACTAGGCTAAAGCCTAAGGCGCCTTTTGCAAAAAAGGCGCTAGCCTCTAAAATTACAAGTGGCAAAACAATTATTAAATTCAAGAGTTTAATTTTTATTATTATTAACACAAATAATATAAAAAATATAGCATTACTTAGGTCGAACGATATCATAATTTATTTTCTTTCTGCCTAGTAAAGCACGTGTTCTTTGTTTTAAGGGGTCTGACCACCCTGATCGCACCAAAAATGGGTTTATTGTAAAATAATCTGTAAACTCGATAATATGGAACGGATTTTATTTATTTTTGGACACATACTAGTTTATGGTTTGATGAAGATGTTTTGAAAATTTTGTTAAAAAATATTTAAAAATTACGGCCCTGCAGTAGTTGCCATGAAGGTCTATTGACCGACACGCCCGTAGTTGGCCGCAGATGAATCTCAGGAATGGCTAAGCGGAAAAAAAATCTACTTATTGCTGAAGAGTGTGACTACAATGTAGCGTACGGCTTTTGTACTTATACCGTCAAATGTCAACAATCAAGTGTCAAAATGTCAATGGTCGAGTGCAAATACGCGTGCGCATGTTTCACTTTTCTATGTTTTCTATGTTAATGTGAATGGCAAATTATTTCCTGTTTTCTACGTTATGTCTTGTATGTTTGCTACGTACGTTACTTGGATGTGAATGACGCTTAAAGCTCCTAAGTTAATTATAAGAAACAATTTAAAAAAACTTGGTTTTCCTAAAACTTCAGGGTGGTCAGACCCCTTAAATTATTAATAGGTAAATTAAATAGGCGCCAAATTTGTATTAGCCTAGGGCGCCAAATAGACGTAATCCGGCCCTGATCAAAGTGGATATTTGAAACAAGTTATCGCTCAAGTAATTATGGTAGGTAGCCGCAAGTTTATTAGCTAATTGTAAGATGATTCGATTGGCAAGTCATGCAAATGATGACCTGAACTTCGATATACATAATTAATCTTGTTCAAGAAGATCTCCTGGAGCATTTTATGGTTTTTGTGCAATTTTGATTCAGTATATGTTAGTATATGTTTCCTCAGAAGTTATATTAGTGGTTAGGTTAGAACAGGGCTTCTTAAACTTTTTTCATTTACGACCCCATTTATGATTGTGAGTTTCCTAGCGACCCCATATAAATATAACAGAAAGATAAATACGTATTTTTTGATGATTTATTTATTATGTATTTGGCATTAAAAATCTCTCGCGACCCCAGAATTATGCTAAGCGACCCCATTTGGGGTCGCGACCCATAGTTTAAGAAGGCCTGGGTTAGAAGATATTTTCAATTTTCAAATGCTCATGTTATTAGCATTTAGGTATAAGCCCAGAATTAATTTCTTGACGTAATAGTAAATAATAAATAAATTAGCATACTTATATGAAATATTTCCGGGTAAATGGTCGAAATGATCAGCAAAACTGCCGCTTAATTCAAGAAAGTATATAATATTATGTAATCTATGTATATAATATATTGAGATAGCTTTCGAATTTCGATTCATTTATATTCAGATTACCACTATCCGATCATTCATACATTCAGTATCTGTATATTTTTCTTCGTTGAAAATTGTCGACAAATCTTTTCTTCGTAGTATTCAATGTAATGACCGTTTCAATCTCATTTTTATTACAGTTTCTTTTTGCAGAAAAACTCCATACGGAATCGTTCTGAAACAATCCTTGACGTAATTCGTAAGCTAGCAGAGCTCACCATACCATCTAGTTCAATATATAATACAGTAGAGTCTCGCTTATATTAACTCCCAGTTATATGGATCTCCCAGTTATATGTACAATTAAATTTTTATATGGGAACTCTATTATATGTACATTAAAAAAAATAGAAAAACTCGATTATATGTTCTGTAAAAATTCAACGTTTTCGCAGTTTTACTGTTACATTTGCAGTTATGCAAAATATATCTTATTACTTATTATTCATACTTGCATATTATTTGATGTAATTTTTAAAATACCCATCAATCTTCTCTCAAACATTGTTTCGCGTTGTGGAATTTATGCGGCATTGAACCTACACTACATTTTTAATGAAACATGGCACCTTTGGAATAAAAGGCAGAAATATTGTCTGCAATAATTTATTCCAGTCGTTCTTCTTACTATACATTTCCTATTTCTTTGCACCGTTTCCGAGATGCACTGATTTTAAATAGACCGTAAAAATGTTAATAAAACTAACAAAACTTTATTGTGATTTTAATCAAATACAGAGATATTTTAAGTCACTGTATCTCGCAAAGAGTGCGACAAAATAGAAAAATGCATATAAACAAAATTCGAAGAAAACGAAAAAAAATGAAGGGGCAAGGGAATGAAAGTTTTAAACAAAAAATGTATTTCCGTAACAGAAATAATTGTGTGAGAAAAAAATCGTCGAAACGTACAAATTACATTGCTAAAGTAGGTACATATAGGAATATTATTATATTTATTATAATATTATCATCATATTTATTTAAATTTAAGCAGTGCACAGAGAAACATGTTTATTAGTTGAAAGTCATTTTTTTTTATAGTTCAAATGTAATTTGATGTTTTCTATTAATAATATTGTAAATATAATTTAAACATAACTAGTATGTAGTATGTGTATTAATATATGATACAAACGAGCATTTTTAATATAAAAGATGATATCCCAGTTATATGTAAATCTCGATTATAAGGACAGGGCTTGCAAACAATATAGTTCATATAAGCGAGACTCTACTGTATATCGTATATACGTAAATGTATAAAATTACAAAAATATATTTAAAAATTTCGTAAAAGATTGAGAAGCCAAACACAATTCCATTAGGTACTATTTTTATAATATTATAATCAAAGCACAATGCGAGTATTGTGATATCCAACAAAAAGTTTAATATCGAGCTCAAAACCTAATTTAAATTATACAAAAATAATGTTTGGATTTAAAATTGAAGTTGAAAAAACATAAATTTATTGTTCTCTTTAAATGAATATACATAATATTTATATTATATTCTAAAATTAATTTAATTAAAAATATGTACTACTATCAGGGCCGGATTACGTTTATTCGGCGCCCTAGGCTAATATAAATTTGGCGCCTATTTAAGAGGTCTGACCACCCTGGAGTTTTTCGAAAATCGATTTTTTTAAATTGTTTCTTGTAATTAACTTTTCAACCTTTACCTACAATTTAAACCGTCGCTAGTGTCAAAATTTTCTGAATTGCCGAAGTTACAGGTATTTTTAAACAAAAATACTAACAAGCCACGCGGTTGGAACTTCGCGAAACACGAAAATGGTGACCAAACTTGTACATCTTTTTTTAAATAGGCTCAAGATGCTAAACACAGCTACAGAAGACAAAATATATGGATCAGAAATCGCTGATTGACGGTAGCTAAACAATGACCGCACTGTCGCTTAAATAACTGCACTCTTACTATTTTTGCATTTATCTCGAAACTAGTACCATTTTTGGTGCAGTCAAGGTGGTCAGACCCCTTATTAAGGGGGCATACGCAGTTATGAGGGCGAAAAAAGAAGCTTTTTCTCGACTTTTTTTTTAAGAAACGGTTGAATATATTTATATAAATATTGACAAATATTATTAATTGTAGAAGTTTTTAACTATTATTCCTCGAGTCCTAAAAACAAGTGATTTCCGGTGGACATGATAAGTCGAGACAGGATCATCAGAAATCAAAAAACGTAAAAGATTTGGTTAGTAAATGACTTTTATCTCGGGAGTGGACAAAAAATTTTGTAAAAAATTGAATTTTGAATTTTTTAGAGAACTTCAAAGTCATAAACACGATTTTTGTTAAAAAAATCCACTGATTTTTCTTTTAAACCAATTCCAATCATCGAAAAACAAAATCTTATCTTAAAGAAGTGTGTAAAATTGTAGAAAGATCGGTTCATTAATTTTTGAGATATCATGTCCACCAACTTTGAAAATGCAGTTTTGAGATAAACTCGTTGAAAGTTTTCAATAAGGATAAAAATCTTGATAAAATAATTTTATTTTAAACTTACTATCTCTTTAATAAAGCAAAATTTAAAAAAATCGATCATTTGAAAACTGCGAATGCTCCCTTAAAACATAAAATACGTGCTATACAAAGCAGAAAGAAAATAATTTTTTTGAAAATTTCCATGTGTTAATAATAAAAAAATAAAAATTAAACCCTTAAATTTAATAATGGTTTTGCCACTTGTAATTTTAGAGTCTAGCGCCTTTTCTGCAAAAGGCGCCTAAGGCTTTAGCCTAGTCAGCCTAGTGCATAATATGGGCCTGACTACTATACTATCTAATAGGAACACCAGAGATTCAATACATACGCTTTTAAATGTTAATCGATATTATGAATATCCTAGATGATGATCAGAGTGATCAGATCACTCTGTAATTAAATTGAAAATTCATCGAAATCAGTTCGCGCGGGTCTGTTGGGTATGAACATAGATAACCCTCACCCAGTAGTTCACCTGTCCTACCTACCTATAAGTCAGGTAATTAAAAAATACCATTAAATCCTGATTACATTCTTGTTTACAAAAGCATGGTTCTTGTCACGTAATCTAACTCGCGGATTGCATTTAGATGGGTGACCACTTTCAGACCACTGCTTCTCACTGCCCTACTTCAAGTTAAACGTTGAGGCGTTGAGGTGTCAGGATAGTCTTCTGTCACTCATTAAAAAATTACTAAAAATCCCAACAAATATCTTCTAATATTCCCAAAATATGATATATTCCAAAATTGAATTCTAGACAGATAAACGTTCAGGCGTACGGTAGGCGTTGTTCCACGTAGGCGTAAAAACTACAAAAGTACATGTCCGTAGGCGTATGACAGCAAATCCAATTTATTCACATTGCGTAATTCGACCCTCTTGTTATTATAAATTTTATTTAGCAGCAATAATTTTTCCTATGCGAAACAAGAGATTGTTTAGAAATAACTCCGAAAATCATTTTTCCTTGTTTTACTCTCTCAGAATATTTTTTTTTAAACTTTAAGTTGCTCGCCGAGAAGATGAAATATTTAACCAACTACAGTTTTTTTTAATATTTTCTAGAATCAATCAAATTTAAAAAATATGCATCAACACAATCTTTGAAATCAATATATCTAGTATGTTTCAAATATTTAGAACTATTTTAGAATTGATTAAATATTATTCTTAATTACCGTTTGAGTAAGGTAAAGTTTATTTTTCGTACTTTCACAACATTCGTTGCATTATTTCTTCAAAATACTTCAATCTTTGAGCTGTCTTAATGACATACTATTTTTTTTTATTGCCCAGATAACATTTCTTATACTAATATAATATTATATAGATGCAAATCCATTATTTTTCCCTTACTTTCTGTTTTACTGTAATATTATATATGTTTTTTCGCGTGGTTTTCAGCAACTTCCTGACTAAAAATTTTTGTGTTGAAACTTCGATACAGTGCTTTAAAACATACTTTAATGTTATTAGTATATCACATATTATTCAGCTTTACTTTTTTGATCATTTTCATTCATTTTATTATCTCATTTTACGACGAAAGACATTTTATCGAGAGTTTTTGTTTATATAACAATACTTTATAGCATTTTGTAATACTTTATTTGTATTTGATACAAAGAAATATATTTTTGTGCAGTCAGCTGAATAAAGCTGAAATTGATATATCTACGTAGTACAATACATTTTTAAATGAGCCCAGACTTGTAAAGCATCTGAATGGTGAAATTGAACTTGAAAATTTGAACTAGGAAGTTATAAATAGGATCTTAATGAAGATTTATTTGGAAAAAAATTTATATTATATTATAAATGGCTTCATATTTCGTTAGATCAGGGATTTTGGCTTAAATTGTACGTAGGCTATGTATTTTTACAGTGCATCTCGTTAAAATGGGACGCAAGGGGATATGCTTAGCAAGAGTAGAATTATCTTTTGCAAAAATGAATAAACCATATTGCCTAATCCTCTTGGCTTTTCTGAATTTCAAATTTGAGTTTTATATTGAAAATTGATTGCGTCTTGCAATGTTCATTCTTAAAGTAGATAGGTACCTAACAAAGGAAGTAGATATTGATTTTAATGAGGCACTTTTAAATATAAAGCAAATTTTTAAGTGTGTAGGAAATGAGTATATAAACTAACACAGCAATAGTAAAACTTGAAAGATTTAATGCAGGGCCGGATTACGTTTATTCGGCGCCCTAGGCTAATATAAATTTGGCGCCTATTTACGGGGTCTGACCACCCTGGAGTTTTTCGAAAATCGATTTTTTTAAATTGTTTCTTATAATTAACTTTTCAACCTTTACCTACAATTTAAACCGTCGCTAGTGTCAAAATTTGTCAAAAAAAACAAGCCGCGCGGTTGGAGCTTCGCGAAACACGAAAATTGTCACCAAACTTGTACATCTTTTTTAAAATAGGCTCAAGATGCTAACACAGCTACAGAAGACAAAATATATGGATCAGAAATCGTTGATTGACGGTAGCTAAACAATGACCGCACTGTCGCTTAAATAACTGCACTCTTACTATATTTTGCATTTATCTCGAAACTACCATTTTTGGTGCAGTCAAGGTGGTCAGACCTCTTATTAAGGGGGCATACGCAGTTATGAGGGCGAAAAAATAAGCTTTTTCTCGATTTTTTTTTTTAAGAAACGGTTGAATATATTTATATAAATATTGACAAATATTATTAATTGTAGAAGTTTTTAACTATTATTCCTCGAGTCCTAAAAACAAGTGATTTCCCGTGGACATGATAAGTCGAGACAGGATCATCAGAAATCAAAAAACGTAAAAGATTTGGTTAGTAAATTACTTTTATCTCGGGAGTAGACAAAAAATTTTGTAAAAAATTGAATTTTGAATTTTTTAGAGAACTTCAAAGTCATAAACACGATTTTTGTTAAAAAAATCCACTGTTTTTTCTTTTAAACCAATTCCAATCATCGAAAAACAAAATCTTATCTTAAAAAAGTGTGTAAAATTGTAGAAAGATCGGTTCATTATTTTTTGAGATATCATGTCCACCAACTTTGAAAATGCTGTTTTGAAATAAACTCGTTGAAAGTTTTCAATAAGGATAAAAATCTTGATAAAATAATTTTATTTTAAACTTACTATCTCTTAAATAAAGCAAAATTTAAAAAAATCGATCATTTGAAAATGCTGACTGCGTATGCCCCCTTAAAACATAAAATACGTGCTATACAAAGCAGAAAGAAAATAATTTTTTTGAAAATTTTCATGTGTTAATAAAAAAATAAAAATTAAACCCTTAAATTTAATAATGGTTTTGCCACTTGTAATTTTAGAGTCTAGCGCCTTTTCTGCAAAAGGCGCCTAAGGCTTTAGCCTAGTCAGCCTAGTGCATAATATGGGCCTGATTTAATGTGCCGTAAAATAAAAAATACATTGCCAAGGATAAAAAAATCTAAAAGCTATTGCAAAATTTTATTTTGTCAAAACAGTATGTATAGTTTGAAACCATCGTTTTCAAATGTCTATATATTGCTCTAAAAAAGCATTGCTTCATACTTATTTGACTCTAAACACCATTTAAAAAAATTACTTTGTTTCGAGTCAAATATGAAGCAAGTATGGTCTACACTCCAGGCGATTCTACTACGTCATCACTAATTGATTCGATTAGTATTATGGGTATCTATTATAGGATAGTATGACGTATGATAAGATGCAGATCGATACTCAAGTTTCAATGTCGAAAAATTTGGAAAAGTTCGTAACAAAAAATAAAAACTGAGTTAAATTACTTAAATTTTTCATGAAGTTTTAAGATTAGCCACCATTTCAGTTCTACCTTGTGAATTAATCATGGCATAAATCAAACGTTTATCATTAATTACAGTTACATAACCTAAACTTTAATTATATGTTTACTCAATATTTATAGTGCAAGTTGCTTATTTTCAGATTAAAACTGTAATTAAATTTTATTGTTCATTTTATTAATTTAAATGCTAAATTTCAGTCAGAATCAGAATTTCAGTTTGGGAAGTGATCATTTTCTATTAATTTGCTTTGCACCTACTCGAAAACTATACAACCAATAACATTGTTTTTCTTTATGATAATAATCCTATTTTAATAATAAAATATTTTGCAATAAACTATAAAATTTTATCAAAACAACTACTATAGTTGTTAGTTTTTTGCATACTCAAATAAATTATATAATTTATTTTAGTTAAATTTAACTATTAGCCAAATAGAGGTGATTGTATATAGAATATAATTTTATTAAATTAAGCAATTTTTTATATATATTTTTGTTCGATCAATAAATTACAGTAATAAGTTATATAAAAGAACTAAAACAAAATTATTTAACTTTAAATCAATCTATGAAAATTATACATCTCATCCATTACTATGGGAGAGATATTTATTAAAGTTGGAATTAGATGCTTACTTTCTGGTTCAAATCTCTTTTTGTCATAATTTTTTTAAAATAGTTTATGTAGTGTAAGATAAGATATATAAATTTTTTGGAATAATTGACTGTAGTGCATTCGGTTTTCTACAATAGCATTAACAGCTAAATGTAAGTTATCATTGGGCCAAGTATTTCATTTCAGTGACGTGCCTAGGGGTAGCTAAATAAAGATGAAGTATTCTTCATTTTCTGTATAAACGAGTTTTTACAGAATTTAGTAACATTTTCACTGGTAATTTTCATTACAATTTTAAATAAATCTAATCAAATCGTAAAAAAATGTTTTATGAAGATGCGATAGGTTTTTGAACACTTCTCTACAATTCAGAGATGTAAAGACGATGGAGACGTCATCTTTATCGTTTTTTGTAATGTAAATGTAATGTAAAAAGTTGCCCGTAGGAGATTTAATGGGACTCTGTGTACACAGACCAAATAGCCACCGAGGACGAACTGAAGTGTATGTACTAATTCATCTTATTTGTTGCACTATTTAACTTGACGTAAGTCTGCCCCGCAGGATTATATAATATATTGAAATTATAACTCTCTAAGCAGTGTCCAGTATCCCGAACTGTTTTATTTTGTAAATTATTTTTTGTAAAATTTTTAACATTCTAGTACGAAGTACGACAGAGACGTAAACAAACGGAGGACGAAGAAAATGACGTAGAGAGGCTTTAATGCAGAAAGTTATAAAAAGTAAGAAACAAAATTTAAAATTAATTAATTGCAACAAAATATGAAAATTAAAATAGAAATTATAAATGAATTATTTGAAGATTGTTGAAGCTATGTTAAAATGTTACCACATGCTTCGCCGCGAACAAATTTTCGACGAGCCCATTTATTACAAGAATAAAATTTTACTTACAACAAAATAATTTTATAAAAATTATTATTCTAGAAATACAGTTCAATATACTTGAAAACAAAAATTCTTACGAAAAAAACGGCGCGATGATTTTTGAAGCTGTATTACTGTGGTGTTGAGTTTAAATTACTTACTAAAGTTTTCTACGTTTACATCTAATTTAAGTTATATATTAAGTAAACCAGGATATAAAGTTCTATATCATATTAATTTATAATTAACTGGGTAAAAGTTTATTGCAGAAAAAGTTGAGTTATAGTTATACATACATAAGAGTATTTTCAAAAATCTGCTGAGGTTAAACTAGGAACGAGAACAAAATTTGGTTCTTTTTTTTGAAAAGGTATATTAATGGGTTAGCAAAGCATTTTATTCATTAAAGGTGAATTATTCAGTTTAACTTAACTACAAATTACCGAGTGCTGTAATGACTAACTTCCTCGCTTTAACTCTCCAGCACCTATTTCTAGACATTTTCGGTTTAATTTATTGCCTGATGATGTCCTAGATGAAATGTTCCTTGGTGATACCAAAATATACAAATTTTAGTTATTTCTTGCTGCATTTCCACAACTTCAATACAAGAAAGTAATTCAACATTATTGCTATTACAAATAAATTAGTTCTATAGATTCGAAACACTACTTCCATCCGTTTTAGGAAACGTGATGAAAAGAAAGCAATAATACCGTTAGATGTGTAGTAAATGAAATTCTTGCTTGGTGCGTTGAGAAAAGTTACAATAAAGAAAACATAATGAAGTGGTTTGACATTAAGACACATTTTCATTTCGAAAACTTTGAAGTTAATTAATGCGTTCTGCTTGTTAAATGATTTTATGTTCATTCGTGTAAGTTTATTCTTTAAATAAGATAAATTACGGTGGATTATGAGAAACAAAAAGAAAAAATAATTATTTTCTCTTTTTTGATTATGATGTATCTGCCAGTATTATATTTGATTAATGCTTGAAGTCGGACTATTACTGTATTGTTAATTTATATTTGCGATTTAAATGGAACTGCTAACAAATAACACACTGTAAAATTGAGTGTAAATTTACCCATAACAATTACTCTCCTAACAGTGGCGCCGAAAGAGTTAAATATAGAGGGGGGCAAAGTTAAATATAGAGGGGGGCAAAGTATTCATTTTTGTTAGGCTTTATGACTTTAAAGGAAAATTCTTAATATTTTACGAGCGCTAGCTAGGTAAAAACAAAAAATTTAATTTTCTAAGGGGGGCAAGTGCCCTGCTTTGCCCCCCCTATCCGGCGCCTATGTCTCCTAATATTAATAAATTTGTAGTAAAAATTACCTAGTTTATAAAAAATATTCTCAGTGGTATAATTTTCTGTAAATTTAACATTGTTATAAAATTACTTGATAAAAGTACATTTTGATGGTGAAAATTAACCTGAAAATGTAAATCTAACCAGTTCTTTTACTGGTCATTTCATTCTGTTGAATGAAATCTGACCGTTAAATATCATGAGTTTAATTTTATAATTTTTCCTAATTGACTTTAATGTGCATCTGATTAGTAGCTTAGGTGATTGGGGTATTTTTGAATTAGTTTGATTATTTACTGAACTGGAAGTTGGGAATGGCAAACCATCAAGATAAAATCTGTTTTGAAAACTATAATTATAATTTTATAGTATTTTGGCATGGTTAATAATTTAATTTGATTCGCTGTTTTATTATTTAATTTTCTTTCATTTTATTCATTAATAAATATTTTAATAAAAGAAAGTATTCTTATGAATAGAACAACTTCTTCCAATCTTTTTCCTCAACAAAATGTAATTTTTACAACTACGTCGAATTTTACTGAGTCAGATGGCAATTGTACGCTGCTCTTGAAAATCTTTTTTGTAAATTACACCACTAAGTAATTTAAACCTTAAGATTAGTTTCAACCCAGTGGTCATCACTTTACGGGTTAATTTATAAGGGATTTTTTTTTATAATGTAGCTAGAAGACTTCCAATAGCTGTGCAAAAACAAATGCGAAACTGGAAAAGGTTTCATTAAAACTGAAGTTAAACAGACCTTTGTTGATTTTGCCATTTAATAAAAACTAATTCATCCTTATGAGTTTAAAAGATTGGTGACGAAAAAGAAATTTTTACTCATTAGTGGTTCTCTGGCAATCCTTACAAATTGATGGTTATATAATGAAGTAGGTTTCCCCCTGTGAGGCAATACCATTTAATTACAACTTGGAATGTAGTGACAAATTAAAATTAGATTTTAATTAACAATATTTTAAATAAACCGAGTTTAAATTATTTAACTCGATAATAAATTACTAAACATAAAAGCAAACGAAGTTAACGTTATATTTCCATAAAGTTTGTTACGGCATCCACATTTGAGATTTCTAATTTTCTTGAAAGCTTAAATTTATAGCTTTCAACAAGAGCAACCATGAACATTTTAATAAGTTTTAATAATTTTATAATAATACTCTGCTGGTTAAATATAAAATCGATACGATTTAACAAATAAACGAAAAGGTGGAATAAAAGTTTTCTCTGGATAAACTAGATGGAAATTTAAATGGCTACATAAAAACCCGTATGCAAAGTTTAAATACACACATTACATAGTGCACACATGAGGGAGATTATACTGCCCTGCTTAACGAAAGTGCCGTATGTACAAAACAGCCATATTGAGATATTCGACTTCTTAGATTTAACTTTGGCCAAGAAACCGTAGGGCCAATGGCGTAGTGAAACACGTATTTCTTAAGTAACTTTAATATTTTGAATTTTCTACAATGGTCAAATTTCATACATAACAATGTTTTCTGCTAGAAAATCCATTATATTGGTATACTGCAGCAATTGTATTGCAATTACGAGAATAAAATGTCGTATGTGCACTCACATACTGACAAGTGCTAACGAAGAATGCAGTATATACAAAACATATGCTGCACTTTTGCATAGTATACTGTAGATACTGCGTTTTTATTTAGTATTTATACCAAATTTTGTATATACGGCAAACACCATATACGAATAATTCCACTAGTTGTGGGAAATACGTCGTTTTTGTTTGGTAAAGAGGTAGCAGACTGCTCGTAGTGTACAAATATATCAATAACTCATTTTGGCTATTTTTGCACATACGGCACTCTCGCTAAGCAGGGCAGTATAGGTCGCAACGTTTTATGTTACGGTTGTTTAGTGATGGAATAAAATTATTGATAACAATTTTGGTAATTTCCCACAAATAATGATAAATATTATTATCTTGTTACTCACCATCATCCATTATCGCAGTGGTTACATTTTTTCCAGTAACACCTTGGGCCCACGCAGCTTCGACATTTAAATCTAATTTTGCTTTTCCACCGTTCTGCCCGGTGTTTTTCAGGTACCATTGTAGAGAGAAATAAGGATCGGACGGATCCTTATGGGGCTGAATATTTTGCACCAAATTTTCAACTCGTAAAGGCTTGTAGCCTCGTTTAACTCGAATAAATCCAGGCTGTTGGATAGCTGTGTGTATCTGTGCAAGAATTAAATTGAAAAATAAAAACATGTTAAAATTCTGACAGAATTAATATTTTTGCTAAATTGCCAGTTAATCATTTCCTATGTTAACATTATTGAATATCGATTACCGCACTAGCTGTAACCAAACAGTAATTAACAATAGAATGAAGAGAAATACAAATAGTGCATTAAAATCAAGATCGACAATTATCCTCAGACTAGAGAATCAATTACTGTTTTTAATTAAACTAAATCGCTAAAATATTGGATGTAATAATTTCATTTTGACCTTTAGAACAATCGTATTTTGTGTTAATTAATGCCCTCTACTCTTTTTAATTCTACCTCCCACGTTCAGCTTTGCGTTCCTTTTAATTATAAAATAATATTTACTTACCAAAGGATCAACTTTTAATTGTCTTGTATGAGCTAAGCTTCGTTTGGTCCTTATGTACGGAATTGCGTGATTAATAAAATGATATTCGTTGCTGGAACCCAAAACCTAAAACAACAAAGTAAACAACTAAATAAATTGATCATATTTTATAGCAATAAACTAAATATTAATTATAAATTTGACTTGGTAACTAAAATCAAAAATTAACAGCACGTCTGGGTTTTATTCGTGAAGTAGCACCTACAAAAAACACATTTCCACCTTCATAAATTAAAAAAGTAATTACTTTTTCTCATCAAGTTCAGAAGGAAACTGTACTTCCGTTAATTCGAATGTGATAGTCTAACAAATATAAAAAACATTTTGACGGTTAAAGAAGAGTAAGGATAATTTAATATAATTAAAAATGTTACGATAAAAGTTAACAAATTACATCGAATTACATCTAAGTACTAATTTCTAAAAGCTTTTCTTCACACATATGTATGTGTGTCTGTTTGTTTTTGAATGAATTTCTTTAAATCCCTTTTACCCAAATTTCCCATATTATCCTTCTTCTTCGGTCTATTATCGTCCACTTTGATCGCTGACGCCACTTAAACCGAATTAGAAAATTGTATGCTATTAGTTGCAGTATTAATTATTTTCCGTCGCCATCCCCGTACACCATCAGCCACCAATGTGCATCAATATTGTCAGCATAAGATTAGATAGAGCTCTAATTGTCTGGAATATTAATCCAAGCTACATTGTAATATAAATGTCGCTAATGGTTTCCATACAATCAGTGCAATATTGGGGGTATTTCATATCCTCCAGACCCACCGGTGTGCACTTCCGTAATATGTACAAAAAAATATTTGTTGCAAAAAAGTGAAAAAACATCCAAATTTACGTCAACTGTGTTTACAAGCAGTTAAGGGAGAACAAATATACTGTCATATTACATATCTATGAAATTAAGAATCCTTAGTGACTGACTCAGTCAGTCATCAAAAACTCGTGATTGGTTAAAATGCGGCAGTTAGGCTGCTTAACTTGCAATATTGTAAGAACCCTCAAAAAGGGTTAGATTTGAATTGAGCTCTTTTGTTTGCCGTTCGGGTAAGTTATAATTTTATTACAATTTATTATTGTTTTAATGTTTCAAAACACTTTCAGATGTTTTATGTGCCGACTTTTGTTGTAATAAAGTTTTTAATGAACACATTTTTTTTAAACATTTTTTATGAATTATGTACATTTGAACTAAGATTTTGCTTTCAGTTTCTCTTCTACGGCAACTTTCTAAATCTTTTACTTAGGAAATTGAGCCCGAAAGGATTTTCTACAAAGACTTTTTATTATTTTTGTGATGTGAAAAATGTAATGTAATTCATAGAAAACCGTATTAATACAGAAAAATAAAATTGTGTACTATTTCATTATTAGGATCTAATAATGGATCTACTGAAACCAGTGGACTTACGACAAAAATTGAAGGTACTATTTGTAGAGAATTTTATAATGAACATTATTCATAATAGGTAAAATTACGATCCGAGTCAAAGGAACCGAGATATTTGCGGAAAAACACTTATTTGTACCTTTGAAGCAAAATGGCGGCGAAAGCTCAACAAATAGGAATGGTGACTTTTAGTATGTTGATTGGTAGGTCAAATTATACTTCTTCACCAATTTTTAAACTGTTGCAATTTTTTCCGGCAAACCCTGAATTTTTTAAAGACAGATTTTCAAGGTAGCGGGCTTTAATTTAGAAAGTTGATGGTTTTCCCATAATATGTTGCATGCTCTTGAGTTGGCATACCCAAACATTTATATGTTTTCGTTCTGGAGGGAGAAACAAGAAATGTTGTTCATTACAAGAAGTTGGAATCAAGTTAAATTATGTAATTCATAATAAGGCAAAGTAAAGGAAAAATTATTAAATATGTTTCTTAGGTAAACAAGTGATTGTTAAAACTTCAAGTTAATTTAACTGAATAGAATTTTGCTATTGATTAAATTTCTCATTCTTAACTAGAGTTTAATTCGAAATTGATTAACTTTTTTGTACTTTTGTTATATAAGGGAAAATGCTGTTATGTTTATATTGAAGCAAGTATCTAAGATGAGAAGCAAAATTTAATGGCAATAAGAGCTTTCGGTAAGATCTCCTTTTTCTCTTTTTAAAGCGTGTAATTGGTTGGATTAACAGTGAAAAAATGTAGTATTAAATTGGTTAATATTTCAGAAAATTACTGGTTTTTGAAAATTTAGCGAAATGTGTTGGAACGAACTAATCGTCGGATTTAATCAACCATAAAATTTAGTATAACAGCATTTGAAAAGGCTTTAAAAACTTTTCAACTCATGTGGAGAGATATGATATGAACCACACTAAACAATCAAAAGTTTACATAAAATTATAAACACTCGATTTGGGAACTCAACTCCTCTTCAGATTATTCACATAAATTCGCATTTTCACGATGACTTTTCCATATAAACATGAATAGAATACATGCAAGAGAATTTTATAAATAAAATAGAAGCTTCCAAAAACGTACATAATATATCCTTTCTGTAAATTTTTTATAAAGTGTACGAGAGTGTCACATAACTTCATACTAAATTTTACTTTGTCGATTTTCTATCTACACGAGAAGCTCTTTTACCATTTAAAGTCTCAGTGAAAAATGGTGAAAATTCCACAGAGGCAATTCTCTTTTAAGATTTACTTCATTTTGAATAAACCTGATAATTAATCTTTAAGTTTTATTAATAATTAAAAATAAAGAAAACATGTTTAAGCCTGAATTTTAATAAAAATAAAATTGTAATATCAAAGAATGGGTTGTATATTTTTAAAAGGATAAATTGAAAAGATTGAATGATAATAAATTTTAAAACAGAAGCTATAAAAGAGAATATTAGAAGTAAGCCGAAATAAAAAAAATTGGTGTAAGCTTTAATAAAAAATTAAATAAAAAGTTTTAAGTTTCAATAGCGTAATTTGAAATTTAAGGTTTACACTGCAACGTAAATTGTTAGAGAAAACTGAATAGAATAAATATGGCAGCGCACGTGTATTTGATAAGCGGGTTCGTTTCATTTTATTGCATAATATTAAAATTAAATTTATTTACATATTATATTATGAAGAAAAATTTAACATTTTTATAAAATTTGTAATGGAGCCCACTTTAGAATGGAAGAACACTGCAATATATTTTCATTAACAACAGAGGGTTCATCTTTTGTTTTAAATTTTGAAAACTTGAAAATTTATTTTAAATACAAAATAGAGGGTTGTCACTTAAAACAATTGAGGATGACGGCATTCCTTGGAAACAAATGATGGTTAAAAATTGAAGATGGAAAAATGTGTCTGTTTTTAATATATTTCTATTTAACTGATTTATGTATTTTTATAAATATTTTAAACTTTTTAATTTATTGAAATTATTCAATCCCCCTCGATATTTGCATAACCAATATTAAGAAATTTTTGTTTACAGACACTACTCCGGGTGTTTCAAGCATCTTTCAGGTTTCACGTCGTATCATAGCATATCATATAAAGCGTGGCAGTACGCCCTCAGGGATCTGTTAGTTTTAAGTTCTAAGTTTTATTTGTGATTTTTCACCAATCTGCTTAATCATTAATTCAATAGAAAGCGAATACAAAAAATGTAAAAATACTAAAAAAATAAACTGTTGTGGTTTACGAGACATGACATGAATATAATTTGGTCTAATTATGTTAAGTCTCCCAAAGGAGTCTACATTTTTGTCGACAATAAATCCAACGCAATTTATATCTGAATCCAAAGTGGATTTTGAACTAGAACCTCACAAGTTAAAAAAACTTCAACTGCAAAGATATCAGGCATTAGTATGTAGGCATGCCGACGGCACAAATGGTGACGAGAAATTTCGCAATTCAAAATGCACAATTTATCAAAGAATATAAATGAATCTTTTATAAGAAAAGAAGGCTATTTCGCAATTCATGATAATAATCAATTATTGAATGTATCAGATTGTCTTGATCCGTCACGTACTCGGAGCAAGCAGTTATTACTTTATAACTGTCTTGTAGTTGGATATATGTATGTAGTATAATCTGTGGTAGTATGTAGTATATTGTATTGTGTGATATTACCAGACACAGATTATGCATTAACAGCTCCCTAGTTTAGCAGAAAGTTTTGACAGTCCCCATCGTCCAATTCTTTATAGATTCACATCTTTGAAGAAATATATTCAAAATAAAGTTATTAAAATAATATTTTTTGAATAGATATAAGTTAGTATCTACATACCAATAATAATACATATTTATTTGTTAAAAATTTTTAACAAGCTAATGGAAATATTTAATTATTTGTTAAAATTTTTATGGAAGCTAGAATTAATTAGTACATTACAGCTCTACCAAGCTTAGAAAAGACGCGGAAAATATGCCAACTAATTTGATAAAAATTTGAATGAACCAATGAACGTCGAGTTATTTCTCAAGTACATTCTGTTGTAAAAGTTACAAATCATTGCGAGTGTTTACATTTGTCGTGGTTATTTGCTTTATTCAGTTTCATGTTATTTATATTAATTTTTAATTTTAACAGCGCGTGACACGCCCCTAAAGTCGGTTCTAACGTTGTGGAGCTGTATATAGGTTTATTTAAAGGTATCTATGGGGAATTCCACGCCAAATCGGACACCATTTTGCTTTTACATCTCCTGATGACAAAAAACTAAAAATATAAAAATTGAAAATTCGAAAAAAGAATAGATCCCATCGTTTGCCCATTATGGGACCAGGTTTAAAATTTGTTAAATGGACATTAGCTTTTTACAAAAATTTTTGAAGAAAATCGATCAGGACATACTTGATTAAAAATGACGATTTATCTTTAAAACTTGAAAATTTTATAATAATATCGTTTTCTAATTGTTTTCGATACTTTTTATCAAAAGTACGTTTAAAAACAAAAATTTTGAAAAAAGAAAGATCAATTTGGTTTATTTTTTGCAAAAGTTATAGGCGTTTAGAAAAAAGTTATGTAACTTTTGGAAAATTATTTTATTTAAAAAAATTATTTTAAAAAACATTATGGAGGCTAGTTTTAGTATTGACTAAAACTCAAAAAATTTTCAATAAAATCAGAGATGCAAAAGCAATATGGTGTCCGATTTGGCGTGGAATGCCCCCTATATACCTTGGGTTTATTTATTACTTAAATTGTTTGACAAATGGGTCAAACGTATTGTAGGAAAGGTTTTTTACTACAATTTCAATAATAAATTTTGTAATTTTGAAATTGACCATCACATCTTAAAATAGCTATTAATTTAACCAGTGATGTAATGCGAAATTTTGACAAAAAAATACTGTTAAAATCAAGCTATTATGGAATTTTGATAAAAATTAGCGATAAAATTAATAATTTTATACAAGTTGACGAGAAATAGCACTCAATGTTCTATAAATTGAACCCATTAATTGCAATATCATTTAAGCAAGCAAGCTGCAGCTGTATTTATATTATAATTCTAATAGTAATTCAGTAAATTTCAAATTTCCGATAACAAATTGATTTTATTGTAATTAATATTAATTATATTAAGTAGAAATTTTAGTTACATAACTAATTTTGCAAAATGCGACGTTATATATTACAAACAATACTCTGTTATCATAATTAGATAAAATAAATTTCATTGCCTAAAAATAAATACCTAACTTAAACTGAAAACCATTCTTTAAACAAAGTCATTTTTATTTTTTTCGCAATTAAATAGATTTAAAAATTATTCATACAATTTTGCAATGTTTCACACAATATTTGTTAATTGTTTAGTAAAATATCCGGTATATTCAATGTGGGATTCAATGATTGGAAATAAACAGAATGAATTACTTCACAAGGAAAATATCCGAATATATTATTATGTACTTATGCAAATCAATTAAATGATAGGCATATGATATTCACGATAGAATCAGGTTTACTGGAATCTATCTATGCAAATCTGAGCACATAGTTTTGGTGTAGGGGCACAGAAATTACATGAAGGTTTTCCGGCTTAGGGCGGATAAACCCATCGGTAAAACAGCAATTTTTCTGTGAGAGATTAAGGGAATCCTAATAATTTGGACCGGCAATAATATTTTTAACATTTAAACCTTTTTTTAATTAATAAGAGACTGGAAATATATTTAAATATAAATTATTAACTTGTGAAATATATTATATGTTAATTAAAAATTGACGAGTTAAATATATAAAAAGGACTTAATTGGGTTTTAAGTAATTTACAATATAAGTTGCCGTCGGCGCAGGTTATTTGGGATTCGCTTGATGATTATTAGTTCGAATGTTTATCAATTTTGTAATAAATCAAAAAAGTGTTAATCTTTTTTAAAATATTGAACTCCTTTTTAAAAATTTTGAAGTTTTCAACCGAATGAAAAACGAAATTTGTTTTTGATAAAAATCATGTTTTAGACCCAAAAATTTTAATTGATGATGATGAAAGTGGGTGCATTTTAGAGCTTTCGAGGATGGAATAAGGGCATATTAAATTTCGTATATAAATTTCTATAACTACCACAAAGACGCCTGAAGTTGTTAGCCCAGGGCTCTTAAATGTCTTAGAATGACCCTGCTAATATTATATGCTGTTTGTGCTGCAACGCAAATATTTAGGTTATATCTACTACATACATGGATTCTACATTCTAGTGCTTCGATTTAGGTAAGCTTAAGTGTAATAAATAGAATATTTATGCAGTCAAGACTTTGTAGTCTCAATTTTGCAAACAAGAATTTCTTTTTATAAAAATATATATTATATTATTTTATTTGGTATTTAATGCAGTTTGAAATTTTAAGAAGGGAAGTGATACTCTAATGTATACGTCAATTATTTATTGTTTTTTTCTAAATATCTTTCACTCGTAGAATATTTAATCTATAGATATAGAGCTCTCATGGTATTTATAGTATTCGTACCTATATTTAACTTGTTTTGGCTAAATTTAGTAGTACTTAATGAACTTTATAAAAAAGTATAATAAAGATATAAAGATAAAAAAAACCTATCAAATTAGAAAGTACGCAAAATATAAAATTACACAGAAAATAAAAAATTTGAAAATTTAAAATGACATACAACTACAGTTGATAAAACGACATAGTATGCTAAAGAAGGACGGATTCAATGTACGCCCTTGCCTTCTGTGAGTCTACCTCGGATACATCAAGTCATCTTCAAAATTAAAAGTATTCTTTTCCAACTTAGCAGGATTATGAATTTTGAAACTACCTATTTTGTAAAATTAAATATTCATAGCATAAATTATATTTAAGATTGCTTCAAAATTATTTTTTATTATATTAAAGTTAATTTTAGTTGTTGTTGTTGTTTATAGACGTTTACTGGTCTCGAAGGAAAATTGAAAATAAGTTTATTTAAAGAAAACACGAATTTAAAAAAGTTATAATAGAAAACTCTTTTCTATCTACGTAATCAACATACGTAGTAAGGTTCTGGTATGATGTAAGATTCAAATTGTATAAATAACGTTTTCGGGATTACATTAAGGAAAGCATATTTTCTATCTAAAGAAATTAAATTATTTACTATATAAATTTGGCGGAATTTAAATGCTTAATAGTTTAATCCACTTTAACATTTACCCGAAATCTGCAAATAAAAATAGTTACTTTCTTCTACTTGGCATTAATTGTCTTTTAGATGGAAAAACACATTTAACACATTTTTAAATAAATTAAATTTTAATAAATAATTAATCAAGTTAAAATAAAATAAAAAAATCATTTTCAAATATTATTTATAATGTAATAAAAGGTAAGTCAAAAATAAATTTAATATTAATTTAACTTGATCATTATTAAAAATTTAGATATTAATCTTTTCATTTAAGTTAATATCACTTAAACTCAGAATAAACATTTACACTACAACATTTATACCTGGCAAAGTTATACGAGAGATTTTATACAACATTTATATAAAATTACAAGTTATTAAGATTTAATTATTCTTAACTTGATGAAATTAATTATAATATAAAGTTTTAATACAAGTTAATTAAACAGATATTGAGATTAGTAAGTCGAAACATTTCTTGTCAATGAAAAAGAAATTAAGTTATAACATTAATTTATTTTAAAGTTAAATTCTGCAAGAAAAAAAAAGTTTTGAAAATGAGAAACCCCTTTCCTTTTTACAATTCTGCTGTTGTTTGTTCCTAAAGAAAGTTTTCAAATTTAAATTTGGAAATTATGGGAAATCACAAGATTATTTTAATTTGATTTCAGTGTTATCTATTTTTCCAAAAAATATTATAAATTACTTTCAATGCAAGGTCAATAATAAATTATAAATGGCAATAAATAAAAAATATTTAAATAAAATAATAAACATAAATAAGCAAGAACAATGGTAGATACCAATATAATTTAAGCTCTTGATAGATCACGGACCTTATACAGGCGGACGGTTTAATTCACATTCTAGTTTGCAAAAAACTTCCTTTCGTGAATGAGTGACAGTGTGGTCCCTTGCATTGTTTTGGTATTTTGTTACTGGATACAAAATAAAAATGTTAAGCCTAAATCATCGAAGTAATAGTGCTGGAGAAAATTGATCATTTACGAGAATTAGTCAATCAAAACCGAGCATCGAAAATTTCATTGCAGAATTAAATTTTAATTAACGAGGAATATAAGTTAAAATAATAAAATTATAATAAGGGAGTTCAAATTGATAATTGAATTTGAAAATATTGAATCGAAATGAAAATATTATTAAAGAATGAAAATTTGTCATGGGGAAGATTACAGCCGGTTTTATTTGTCATGTTGTGTTTGTTTTATTGAGAAATGTCCGATCGAACCATCAATTGAATTTTGTGACGGAGAAACATTTAAAGACGGTAGTCACAGCAATAATATACTATCTTGTTGTTCATTTTGAGAACAAGAAATATTCTTGCAATTTGAGTGTACCCGGCGGAAAATAATTTCCAAACATCAATAAGGACGATGCTTGTTATCTATCTAAAAGAAACCTGCCAATTTTCAAAACTACGTATAAATTTTATCCCATACTTTTCAAAAAGGAATTATAATTTCACTGGACTGTTAAGTTTTCGTCAAATAGGATGCCGAACCTCAATTCATCTCAATCAAGTTCGATTTGTACTGAAGTAATCAAACGAGCAAAATTTTGTAAAGCGGATTTTGACAAAAACGAGATTAATTTTGGATTACAGTGATTAAAATACCTACATTGCAGCACCACAATATAATAGCCCTCTGATATGCGATTAAGGTCAAGAGATTATACAAATTTCCATCAATTTTCAATATCAATTTTAATAGTATTTTGTAAAAAGCACTTTAGTTAGTTGTTATAAATATTCTGAAACAGTGAATATCTGAAAATCATATTTCCAATCATAAAATTATTAATTGCTTTAATCTAAGGTTTAATCCCAATTGTGAAATAATAATTAATTACTAACTGATGAAGAAGTCTACATCTTAACCTTGCAGATAGTGTTTTGGGTAAATATATACAAGCACCTACCCTTGTTTTTTTTGTGCATTTGTAATCTAATAAAAATTTTGTTCTGGGGGTATTCCTTTTCAGTTTTTCTTATAATTTAATTAGGAGCACCAATTAAGAGCTTCGGTTCTGCTATAAATCGTTCTTATTCTTACCATAAAAAAGAAAATTTAGAAACTTGTTGATTAATAAAACGACGGTGTTAACTCGAATGAAAAATCGATAAAAATATAAAATTCTTGGGTACTCGAGTGTATTTTATGTACATTATTTATTATGCATTAACATTGGAAATACGTCAGCAACAATTTTCTGCAAAGACAAAAAATGCAAATTTTAATGAATACATTATCCCACAAGAAATTGAAAATTAATTTAATTTTGTTTTTTTCAACTAACCTTTTACAGTACATTTATTATTACATTATTTCACTTTAAACTTAAAACTGACAATAAATTAATTCTCCAAATTGAAGTAGACACCTACAGGGGATAAGCATATAAAATGAGCTTTTTTAAAGAAAATTTAAGATAATAAACAATATATGTTATATTTTGTAAATTTAAGCTTAGAGAAAATAAAAATTTTGAATGCTAGAAACATCTGTTTATATACGTTACCTGTCCCATGTTGACGAATCCGTTCCTATGTGCAACGATATGAGCTTCTTGTGGATCGACATTTCTTTTAAATCGAACAAGAAATGAATTACTGAAAAAGTTCGGAGTTGAATAGCTTAAACACACGAAACTTAATAAGTAAAACGAGCACCAGTACGAGGGCATCGTCAAACAGCAATGAACGCTGAGCTTTCAGCGCGACGCAAACGACGCGCAGTCTTGACGTCAGAGGCATCGATTTTCTGAAAATTTTAATAAACCACTCTTTAACTTATTGACACAATGACGTAGTCCACGCAACAAAGCTTTTAATTCAAATAAGATATCATACGCATAACAACACACATGTAATGTTCACACTTGTTACCTTATCAACTATCATCAGCAGAGTTGGTCGTCCCACCATGCAAAACACTTTCCAGATAATAATGATTTAAAAATTTCAAATGATATCCAATTTCACACTTTGAAGATTTGATGGAAACGTAATGCCAAGTCCCAGTGTAATTTGTTAAATCCGGTAACAATGTCCCAGCCGATTAAAATTTCGATATCTCTTTTATTATACGCACCGAATTGGTAAAATAATTAAAACCATAATTTTGCCTTAAATAAACAAGCAAAGCTCGATTTTTATTCAATAATAATTTTGAAGTACATTTTTTAATCATTGCATCGTCGAGAGACTTATTAACGAAATTGGATCTCAAAGATACTTAGCTGATTTGAACATGAGAAAGCTCTAACTCATAAAATAATTAATGTCTAAGATATACTTGGCAAATTATTTATGTTCAGCTTAATATTTTAAGAAATAAGTATTATTTTGACTATAATGCGTATAGGTATGTAATATTAAATAAAATTTTATTCAAAAATTTGTAAAAATCAGTTACAATTACGACAGTAGAGAAGAATTGCGTTATTTCATAATTATACAACAATAGTATTGTAATTTATTATAACATAAATTTACCCGCCGATCCATTGCAGTAAATATTTAAATTCCTTGATTGATTGCAGTCAATATTGGGTACTTGGGACCGCACACTCCACGAAAATCGTCGGTTTCAATAGACCAGATCATGTAGCCTCCAATATTTAATTGGTTACCGTGAGCGACCTAGAAGTTCGGATAAAATTAAAACAAAATAAAATTTTCCAAAAAGTTTTTACCTTTAAAGCTACAGATCTTGGATTATCATAACCAACCCACTGATCTCCGGAATAAGCGTACGGCACTTGTTGTTCCTCGTTCCAAACGATGTTCGAAAATTGACCGTTCTTTTGGTATTCACAAATCTAAACAAAAAGAAAGTTATACAAATAGAACATCAATTGATAAAGATAATTATTACTTCGTTATATCCCAACATTCCGTTTTCTAAAGTATATGGACCTTGATGGCCCGGTCCTGAACTTGGTGCACCGATGCCATTATTAGCAGGATTAGCTAAAGTAAACGATCTACCATAAACTCCAATACCTAAAACCAACTTTTCTGGTTGGGCTCCGTTGGCAATCCAGGCTTTCAAAACTGCATCCTAGCAAAAGTTAAAAAAATAATTTAATTTTAACATAATATATCGAATAACATACGACATTTGCTTCTTTTTGAACCGGTGTAACGTCATGAGACGAAGCATATAATGGAGCATTTTCTCCGGTAATACCATCATAAGCGCCATGAAGATCGTAAGCCATGATATTGATGAAATGCAAGTATCTAAAAATGTTAACAATAATATTTTTACGTTTTATTACTTAATATAATGTAACGCTTACTTCGAAAGCGCTGGAACATCGTAAGATACACTGATAGCTGATGCGGTAGCTCCAACAGCAGCCGAGATCAATAAATTGTGTCGATCAAATACTTCTCTAAATTCTTGGATCAGTAAAGCAAAGTTAGCCTAAAATTTTAACAAAACAATAATAACTGAGAAATCAAATTTAGGAAACAAACCTTATCGCTAGGAGAACCGCCCAATCGACTTGGATATTCCCAATCTAAATCGAAACCATCAAAACCGTGAGTTTTAACAAAGTTAACAGCATTGTTAACAAACGCTGTTCTAAGGTGTGCGGCCGATGATACTTGTGAAAATCCTACAGATCCTTCATTGTATCCTCCTATTGCCACTAACGTTTTAAGGTTTGGATTTTGCGATTTCAATGCATTAAACCTTCTAAAACCACCTGCAAAATTCAAATTATTATTCCGAATGAAAATATGAAATTAATGCACAACTGATTACCTTTATCAATTTCGGCGTTCTGATCGAGGATGCGAATTGATCCATCGGCATTAATTCCAACAAAACTATATATCAAGTGTGTGCATAATTTAGGATCGATGCTTTCGATGGGGAAGTTGCCCAGACCTTGTCTGTAGACGGACCAACTGCCAAAGTAGCATACTACTTTCTTTTCTGAAAAACAGTTCCCAAATGGTTACAAAAAAATTGATAAATGTGGAATAGCGGTAGAAGAAGAAAGTACATATATAGACTTAATTCCACGTACTGAGTATGAATGGGAATGGAAATAGAATATAAATAAAATAGTAAAGCGAAAAAAGTAAAAGAAAAGAACAAATAAAGAACAGAAAAGTAAACTTACCAGCACCACATAAGGCTAAACCACAAGACAACAACAAAACTGCCGTAAGTAATTTCGAATTCATATTGGAATATCAAGTCGATGAAGTATTTGAGCAGATAGAATTACTTCTCAAACTTTACTGAGAAAGATTGAAATTTCAGACTGTTTTATATAGGTAGCAAATTTTGACGTCATATTTCGAGAATTCGTGTAAGTATATTTGGGAAAGGAACATTAAAATATACTTGAGCAGTCGGACTTCGATAATAAATAATGGAAAAACACGTACTTAAGTAGGTTTAGAGAGACAATTTTTAAGTAGATATTATCACTTCACGTAGGTCTATCAAGTGAATAAGTATTACAGATAAAGTTATATAAATTTTGAAGAGATTCTCGACTATTTATATTTATGCCTATCCCAATATTTGAAAACGCATTAAATTAAATTTACATTTAAATTTCACAGAAAATTAATACAAAATTACAGTTACCTAAAAATGCAGTTCGTAAATGTAATTTTTATAATAGATACTATTTATATACATTTTTATTATTACAATATTAGTAATAAAGTAATTTTAATATTAGTAATAAAGACTTTAAGTTGAGTTAGGTTTAATTCAGAATATTAGAATTAAATAATACGATGTTTTCTAATATTTAAATATATACAAAAATATAATATGATCTTTATATTATATTATATTATTTTATATTATCTCAAAATCTTTATTTTTAATTAAAACTAGTACTAGATACAGATTATAATATTTTTAAGATGACTATTTTCTGGTCAAATAGCAAAATTTCCAGCATAAATTTCAATCATTTTAACATTTCAATTTCCGAGAAAATTTAAATAAAATTATCTAGAAATGCAGATCATAAAGTGAATTTTTATAATATACTATTTATATATTATTATGTAGGAACATCTTAATTATTATCATTTTAGAGATTTAGATATAATAAAAATTTAATTTTTATTGCACGATCTAGTATTAGTAGATACTAATAAAGACTTAAGGTTGGATTAGGTTAAATGTTTATTATTAAAGTAGTAATATAAATTTTAGAATTCGTAACTTGTGATAATAAATTATAATAATATTTTAAACTAAAACCAAGTTAAATAAACGCTTAAATATTTTTAAAATTGTATTTATTTAAAATTTAAAAATGAGTTTATTTAAACTCGTAAATGAAAGTAACCGCTTTCGAAATATCGTGTCTAATAAATACAATTTTAAAAATACTTAAGCGTTTATTTAACTTGGTTTTAGTTTAAAATATTATTACCATTTATTTAAAGTAATATAACTATTACGATATATATATACAAATATTTACATAAATACAAATATATATATATTAGAAGCGCTAATGCCTTTTTATATTAATATTAAAAATACATTTATACATCAATACAATACATATGAATAATATATAAAATTAAATTAAAATAAAACGAGTTAAATAAACGATAATATATTAAATTAATAATTCTTTAATATTGATATGAAATTATAATTTCTGATGAAGGCACAATCAGTGCCGAAATATTAAAGAATTATTAATTATATTAATTATAATTATTAATTATAACGATAATATATTAAATTAATAATTCTTTAATATTGATATGAAATTATAATTTCTGATGAAGGCACAATCAGTGCCGAAATATTAAAGAATTATTAATTTAATATATTATCGTTTATTTAACTCGTTTTATTTTAATTTAATTTTATATATATTTTCACGAGTTAATAATTTTAATTATTCATATAAATAATAGACAACAAAATTTTTGGTCACTATTTTTATCGTTAAAATCGAATTTTGGTCAGTATAATTTGTTAATTTGGTCAGTATTATTTGTTATTTTGGTCAGTACAAAAATAATAAAGTTGCACTAACATTTTGTTCGGTTATGGTATATTTTATTGCTGAGTAAATTTTTGTTGTCGGTAACCATTTTTAATAAGTAGGAGTATAAAATAAGAAATCCAAATAATTATTATAAAAATTTTATTTAATTAATTGAAAAAAATTAAAATACAGAAAAATTTTGTATATAAATTTAATAATTATAATATTAAAAATTAAAATAAATAAAAAATTTAAAAATTAACCTTGAAATAATAAAGTTAAGCATTCAAACCATAAGAATCGTTTTGCACCACCCTGCATATTTAAAATATTGACCAAATACATAATTACAAGCCAATGAAAAACTTTTTATTAGTTATTTGCACAGGGCAGGACCAGTTTATAAAATAAAACAAATGAATATATTGCTACTTTCATACTAATATTTTACAATATTTCTTTATTAAGCATGTTTAAGATTACTCGTCTAAAATTTAAAAAAATGCGAAAATAATAAATTGTTCATAACAAAAATAAGATTAGAAGCAATCAATAAACTGAAAGTAGCAGAATAGTAATTATTATGTAATTTCAGAATTTATCTTTTCAAATCGGATTACAGAGTAATCTTACCGCAACTCGACATGAAATCATTTTTTTCATGGTTACGCCGCAGATATCAAAGTAAGAACTGGTTGAATCGTTATTCAAACATAATTAGAAATTAACGGAGCCACAGTTTGTATCTGTTCAACAAAGCAACCGTATTTTATAAATCAAACAATTAAAATAAAAAATTTAAATGTTCTAAAAAGAAAACAAATTTTCGCGCTTGCGGAAGTCAAGTAGTCTCTTTACGCCTCTTTGACGCCTAACGCCTCTTTGACAGCTAACGCCTCGTGCAAATAACTTTCACACACCGGATGGAAAGTTTTTCAAAGAGAAAGATTTAAGCGAACTTCTGCCATAGCTTCTTGTTAAGCTTTTTGGATATGTGCTGTAAAAGGAGTATTTTACTTTGTTACATTACAAGAAAAACTGTTTTTACTTGTTTGATTTAAATTCTCAATAAATAAAATAACGTCGTTGACTCGCACACTTCGTTAAGTGTGAAAAGCTGAATAAAATTTAACAGTTAAGGTCACAGAACTTATAGTATTAAAAATTAACCAAAAGAAAGAAGGGCTTACCTACTGAAGATTTAACATTCCCTATATTAGGTTAAAATTAATAATAGTAGATCATAGCAATATATGTATGTACAAAGTATACCAACCCGAGATGTAAAACAATTGGGCCCAACCAACTAAAAGTAGTTTTTATGTCATTCTGCGAAATAAAAGTGACATTTTTTCTCTTGCAATATGAAATCAAGATAAAAAATCGGTAGTCCCTTCTACTTTTGTTCAAGACTGGGTAAGGAACGAGCAATAACCAAATATGTGGTGGTTATTTAAAAATGCTTTAAAAAATCGCATTTTTTTAAATTGTTGGTTGCATATTATACTATAATATTTCTATACTAGTTAGTACGTCAAACGGGGTGAAGTCGATCAGAAAAATGCGTTTTTTTGAGATAACTGGAAAACTAATGATTATATTTTGATGCAATTAAAAATATAACATCCTTGATGCTTAGGTTGTCGATTGGTTTCTAGAAAAAGGTCGTAGATGGAGTAATTTTTTTTTTATTTTAAATCAAAGGGTGATCGACTTCATCCCATGGTTCGGGGTGAAGTCGATCATCGCTTTTAAAATGCATATTTCCCACTTCAGAGCCGTTTGGGGGTGTAGGCGATCATTGAAAAATAAAAATATATTAAACGACATTTTCAGAAAAATTTCTGACGCTTTTCGCATGCTTAATCTTTCCTGCATCCAGCGCTCTCTCTAAGAACGTTCGGTCGTAGTTCCTTTTGCCATAGGCACCCAGTCTTTTTACATATTTTCGTGGTATCTATAAGAATAAATAAAATACGATACGCCACTGCCCTAGTAAACGAAATTTATATGAGAAAATCGAACAAAAACAAATTGCTCTGAACATATCCTCAAAAACTGACAAAATACAGCGAAAATCAAGTGATCCACTTCACCCCGTTGTTTTGATTCGGCACACAAAAATTCCAATTAAAACCACACAAAAAATAAATTAGCATATCAGATTGGGCACACCTTTTTTTGATGATATTCCTTATCACCTAGAGGGCCTAGGACGGGCCTAGTTTTTACAGGTTCGGCTGTGCAGATGTTTGATTTCGCACATTTTACTGATTGATAAATTTTGCTTCCTACTATTTAATTATTTTTGGAAAACTCATCTTTCAAGATCAACCTGCTTCACCAGTGTAATGTTTGGTTGTCTGTTGGCCACACGACCGTGAATAAATATCAGCTGATTTGTGATGTGTTGTTGCCATATGCTCAAAAACAAGTGGAAATCCCGGTTTGATCGACTTCACCCCTGCCGATCGACTTCACCCCGTTTGACGGTATATAACTTGTATATATATCATATTATTATGTTTGGTTGATCTATACCCAGACGACCTACGCACAGTTGACCGGTTCACCCTAGAGTATAATATAATTTTTCAAATGGTCTCATCAGCATAAATCAATTTTAGCAATATTCTTATCTCAAAACATAATGCAATATAATTTGCTTCTGCTTCTGATGGAGCAAATGATGCTGATGATGGAATGATATGGTTGGGTTTCTCTATATTCTACTTACTAAATCGTTAACATTTCTTTCTAAAAACTTCATTCTCAAACGTCAAACCAAGTGTATTGGAAAAAAAACAATTCCTTTTACATCTCTTTTATGCTTTGAAATCAATTTTGAAAGAGAAATTGGGTACTGCTTAATTGAATGGCTGTAAAATTTCTTAAGTTAAATTAGCTTTTATAAGATCATGCTTGTGTAATTAAATGTGTCAGTTGCAGATTACTTTGGGGTTTGGCACGTTTTCTTTAAATAGTATTGGAAAAGATGCTCGGGTTTTACCGATGGAATACATTGAAAGTGGCACTGCATAGCTAAGCACTTACAATTTATTAAACTTAATGGAAACTTTCATTATGGTATGGACGTCTAAATTATTTTTGCAGGAATAATATTGCATAATACTTGTCAGAATTTTTATTTAATTATTAACTGAAATATAATATAAATTGAGCATAATTTTGTTCTCAAAAACAAAATTTTAAAATTGTGAGATTATTCGTAATCCTGTTTAAAAGAAGTATCTAATTGAAGTAACATTTTTTACCCTCCTTATAAATTATATACTTGTCGTCGCTAGGGTATTTCAATGTCAACTTCAAATTTTTGTATTATAAGAAAATGATATTATTCAAAAGTGTATCGTTGGATTAAAATTTAGTCACTGATACTTGCCTTAATAAATTTTTGAAGTGAAACTTCTTTAGCGACGCGACGTATTCTGTTTTAAAAATTTTGCGATAAGGAGAAATTACTCAAGAAATGGGGAAATATGAGTGGCGACCAAATGCGAAGGGCTTCGGTAACAACGAAAAATGGTGGGGAATGTTTTAAACCGTTAGTTGTAAATACCTACATTCAATTTATAAATTGATAAAAATTCGTTACAATTTTTAGCTAACCGTAGACATGTAAGTTAATCACCGAAGATGTAGATTATAACCAATCCTTTTCAGTTGGGATAATTAACATTTTTAAATCTAAAATAAAAAAATGTCAACCTTAAACCAAACGTATTTTTAATGGCATATAATAATTTACCGTTGTTGTAAGGGGGCGTCCATTAATTACGTGAGGTCAAATTAGGGGGGGGGTCCGGCAAAATCTCACCAAATCACACCAAGGGGGAGGGGGGGATCAACGAAAATCTCACGTCAACTTTTTAATTCAGAAAACATACATTTATTATAACAGATAACATTTTATATTACTAAAGACCGGATTTTAAGCATTTTTGCTTATTGTCAATTTTAAAAGCAGCTCTTTGAAATTTGAGATCTGGACGAATTACATAAAAAGATGTATTTTAACGTAAAGTTTTTCATGCTTTTTTTGCTTTTTTTGCGATTTTTAGCTTATTTTCTACTTTTGTGCTTATTTTGAACTTATTTTCGAGTTTAAATTTAACTTTGACTTAAAATTAATTTTTTTTGGCTTTCAGCAGCAAAGTTTGGCTTTTTTGCATTTACTCATATGCTTATTATTTTTTATTAGTGCTTATTTAGGACTTATTTTATTCGTGATAACTACTTATAGGGTATGTTTATGTTTATTCTTCTAGCTGCGATGTTATGAGCTAGCTGTGAAGCGCTAAAAGCCGCGATACTAGCGAAGCAGAGAAAAGCAAAACGTTGAAATATTATGTGACTGCTTATGTTGAAGCAGGGCGCAAGCCAATATTAATTCATAGAACAGCGATTACAGCTAAGAAATTTCTCCGCTCTTATCACTTATCATAGCTCCAACATAAACGTACCCTTAAGTATGATTTTTCTACCTGCTCTATTTTAACTGCATTAAATAGATTTTATTAAAATGATTACAGTCAGCTTTTCCGTTTTGTTTATCTAGCATTGCCAGATACACTTTTTTGCATAAAACTAAAAATAAACGGTGAACGCAATGATTTGGATCAAAATCATATATTTTTTTTTAAAGAACATTGAAAATCAAAAACTTTAAAAATAAACGAGCCCATATGTACCTACATCTCTCGCAATGTTATAAACATTTTAATTCAAATAAAAAAAAAATTTTTCTTGACTAAAAAATCAAGAACGAGTATTACAACCAACGCGTTACAACGGTCTCAGAAACATATTTTGAGAAAACTTGAAAGGGGTCACCTAAAAAAGCGTCCGATTAAAATAGGTACAAAAGTGCTTGGTTTATTTCTTTCGAATAATTTCGTCTAAGCTGCCATGCTTTGCTTTTTTTGTTTTAATTATTAACTTTTTCATAACTTTTTTTGACATAAATCGAACTTATTTTTGCAAAATAGCGTGCTTTTTTAAGCACTTATTTTTCTAAAAGTCATGCTTATTTATCCGGTCTTTATATATTACAAATTCAATCCCGGTAATGGACAATATTATTAAATATAAAATTAATATATATTTAACTATTTGATAATTATATTGTAAATCTCACCGGCGGGGGGGAGGGGGTCCCACCAAATCTCACCAAGGGGGAGGGGTGGGTCTAAATTTACGATAAAACACCTCACGTAATTAATGGACGTCCCCTAATAATAAATTTAAATCATTTAAAATTAGTGGTTATTTTAAAAATTTGTAAGTTCAATTTAAAAATTATAATTCAGTTTAAGAACTATAATACGTTTTTCAGCAAAAACATCATTTAAAAGTAAAAAAAATGATTTTTTTTTGTTGCAGTGTTTTTGTTTAAAAAGGAATCTTTTAATTTTTATTTAAAAATAGAAATTATTAAACGTAAAACTAAAATTTCTTTTCGTGTACGGCTAAAGAAGTTTCACTTCTTCCGTGAGCTCATGTGGATGAGGCTCGCACGTTTTCTTTTAATAAGTTCAGAATTAAGTATCATGGGATTTTCAGATTTTCCTCTTATGAGAAATAAAAAGTTAATTTCTCCGCTTTTAAATTCAACTTCTTTTGAGTTGCGGGTGGGAAAAAAATTGTTTTTATTTAAAATTAAATAAAATATAGTGAAGCCTGCTATATAAGGTAATTATATAGTTACAAGTTTAGTTTTTTAAATTTTTTAAATTAATTTTTGGAGTTAACAAGCTACTCGATTGCCGTGTGCTGCTTTATTTAAAAAAGCAAACTTTGTATTTTATAAATTATAGTTTATAATCGCATTTTAATGTAATCCGAAATAATTTTTTTTAAATTTCCTTAACCAATCAAAACGTCGAAAAGAAGTTTAGCCGATTTTGCATGAAAAAAATAACGTAGAGAGCTGGGAATGGTTGCGTTAACCTTAGAATTCTTAGCTGAATATGAAGTTAAAATTTCATTTCGATCGTGCTTTCCGTTGAGGTGATTTTGATGGGATGGATACACAGTGGCGGATCCAGGATCTTAGTTTGGGGAGGGCTTGACTTAGCTGAAGGTAGGCTTCATCATGGTAAAAATTAAATACTAAAATAGGATCCAGATGCTTTTAGGGGGGACTTGAGCCCCCTAGCCCCCCTCTGGATCTGCTACTGTGGACATACATACATACAGGCCTGCATACATAGAAACTTTGAGTTTTATATATTAAGATACTAATTTAAAAAAATATTGGTAATAAGTTCCGAGTTATCGAAAAAAATTTTACACCTTATTCATACATTTTTTTGAGGAAAATAAATTGGGGATAAAGGGATTTTAAATATCTTCATTTGTTTTCGAGTTATAATATAAAATTGTGTTTTTTTAAATGGAAACCTTAGTAGGCTATGCCATATTTATATAGAGTTTTTTATCCTCTTTTCAATTAAATATAACAAGTGGGGTCTATTATTTCAGTTTCATCCCGTTATATTAAAAAATGTTAAATGAAAATAAAGGATCTGAAAATTAAACGTTGGCTTTGTCAAAACAAAACAAAAAATCATTAGTGAGATCTAAAACAATTGTCTCCAATTGTTTTTAATAGGTTTTTTTAGTACCTACTCTATTATTTACCTTTTATTTTATAATTATTATAATTAAAAAATATAATATACAAGAAGCTGAAGAAACTACTAGGAGCTGTGGATGCAAATCCTTCCATTTCAACCCGTCAAATAGAAGCTGAATCGGGAATTTCCAATAAATTTCACCTTGTGAAATAAAAGGTAAATAAGAGGAGGTGCTAAAAAACCTATTAAAAACAATTGGAGACAATTGTTTTAGATTTCATTATTTCAATAATAATTTTGTGTTTTGTTTTCACAAAGCCACCGTTTAATTTTCCTATTTTTTATTTTTATTTAACAGTTTTTAATATAACGGGATGAAAATGGAAGAATAGACCCCACATATTGTATATAATTAAAAAGAGCATAAAAAACTCTAATTAAATATGTCATAACCAACTATGGTTTCCATTTAAAAAAACACAACTATATATTATAACTCTGAAACAAATGAAGATATTTAAAATCCTTCTGGCCCAATTTATTATCCTCAAAAAAATGTCTAAAAAAGGTGTAATTTTGTAGCCAAAATAACTCAAAACTTTCAAAACGACGTTTCTTTCCATGTACCATTAACAACCACAGACAGATCACCACGTTCAAAAACAAAGTTTGACGGACTTAGGCGAAGAATTACATCAATTGAAGAAGGGAATATTAAAAATTGCATTACCTACTGAATCTGACGACGATAAGGAAGCATTTTTGTAGTAGATACTAAAATAATTACCAGCGGATACTCAAGACGACTTGAAATTATTAGAAGAGCTTCTCTCCAATGACGTTAAATTGAATCAAAGGGTATATACATATACCCATATACCTAATATTTAACATAATGAATGCACAGCAGATTATGTATTTTACTTAACAATAATTTATTTTTAGATTTTTATTTAAAATCATATTTGTTTGTTTTAGGTTAAGTAAATTGCTTCGTTGGGTGGAAATTTCATTTACGAATTTATTGTATGGCAACACAGAAATTGCTAACAGATACTTGCGGAGCGGAGTAAAAGAAGAAGGCGTTCGATAATTTAAAATTATGGAAGTTATTAATGAGTGGGTATTATTTGTATACCTCATTCTATATTTTTTCATATAAAACAATTAATATACTAAAATAATTTATTTTAGAATCAGCCAAGATCCTTTTCCCAAAATCAACGGAAAAAGACGTTGAGGAACAAATTTCAAAATGGCGAAGAGTAAAAAAGAGTTTTAAATTTATTTTAATCTTTTAATGTATTTTTATTTGTACCTAGATACCTACTTATATTATTTATACAGAATAAAAATTAAAATTTAATATATAAGAATTATTTCATAATTTTTCAAATTCAAAGTTTTTAATTGCTTAATTCGGTTAGAACTATTAATTAATATTAAAACGTTTATATGTACGTCCGGTAAATGAAGAGAAATAACTTTAGAATTATTAAGATATATAAATTTAAAATCTTTCAAAAACAGATTGAATGAAAAAATTTAAAAAATTGAATTGTCGTATTTCATTCCTAACTCATTTTTTAACTAGTTTCAATCAATATTTTTTTTCGGCAAATGATAAGCAAAAAAGTACAACAAAAACATTATACGGGACACATCATGGGACAATATTAGGTCGATTAAACCCAATAAACTTATATCCAAAGGGCACCCTTTCTTGTCCCAGGTTTTTCTCAAAAACTACTGAACTGATGATATTTTGTTTTACACTTAAACCAAACTTAAACTCAGTACATCTGTCCAAAATAACTATTATAAAAATAGCGATTTTGCGGTAACTTCCAAAAGTCGATTAGTGTACCATGTACTTTGTTCTGTGATTCAGATTTTACGCTAAGTCGTTAGTTTAATTGGCATATACTATAACTTATCTCATCTCGAGAAAGTTTTACCCACATATACTATAATATATTGCAATTATCCCTTCGTGCTTACTTTTATATTCGGTTATTAGGAAATCTCAGGACCAAATGCTTAAATAACTCATTTCGAGTTAACTCTTAATTTATTTAGTTAACTAAATATCGTGTCCGCAAATGTTGATAAAAATAAATAAATAAATGGACAGATTATTTGGAAAAACTTGGATTTATTGATCTTCTATGAGACAAGCTTCCCTATAATGGTGGTATGTGGCATAAAATAAAATGTCCTTTGAAAATAAAAGTAAAAATATAAAACTTAAAATTAAAAAACAAAAACAAATTTTGGAAACCTTAGCTTAGGGCTTCAGCTGGAGCTCCCACACAACCTATGGGGCATTGCGAACTTAACTTCATTTGGACCTCGGCTTCAACTTCTTCAGTTAATCTTTGACTTGCGCAGCAATGATGGCATGCCGTCAGAAAGTATTCTATTATTTCTGAATTTTATTTTAAATTTTAAACTTCAGGAGCTAATTTTCATGCGACCTTTACTTATGGTAAACTTAACAATTTTTTATTTATTTCAGATATTGTGGTGCTATCATTGTTTTATTAGAAAAACACAATCTAAGTTTTTTTATTAATTAACTTTTAATTTTGAAACAATGTTAAGAGTTAAGAAATAGCTATTTGTGCTACTAGTGACGAAAATATGTAAAAAATGTTTATAACAAACAGCGCCATGCCGCACCAGTAGTGCTGTAAATTTTATTATTAGATAAAACAGAGTTGACATGAAATTAATATCTAAAGGTAAGAACTTTTCGTGCACTAAGTAATAAAAAATAAATTTTCGTTTTTTGTTTCTGTAACAAAAATTTTATCGTATCTTCTATTGGAAATCTAAATCTTGATTTTAGGATACTTGTACTTGTAATTACCCAAGGCATATTATAATCATGTTGCTATCGAGATTATACTGATGTCAATCAAAGCACTTGAAATATTTGATTAATACTTAATCTACTCAAGTGAAGTACTCGTACATATTACTGATTGGTTAAAATATTTTGGTTGCTTCAATGCTATCGCCCGTTGAAGGCGCGGTACCATGCAGATGGATCAGCGGTGTATCGTAAATTAATATCTGCGTTATTAAATAAATAATTGTAGTACGTAGCATTTTCAATCACCATCGGCCAGCCGTTTGTAAACACTGTTAAAAGTAGTCATTCCTATTACATCCATCTATCTATCTATAGAATATCTAATATCTCACCACTCTTCCGAGATTGTCTTTGCATCTTGGCCAAGTAGTATTCCCGCATTTTGCTTGTCAGAGCCAAATCTGCACTCCAGCAGTTTCTTTGTCTATATTTGTCTTTGTGCCATTTTCTTTGGTACGAAGAATGGCTACTGCATTTGTATTGATGCACATTGCTAGATGGCCATATAATGGTCACCCGAAACACTAGAACTAGACGCAAATTGTTTAGTTTTTTTTACTTCAACTTCAGCTTTTTTATATTTATTATATTGTATTTTTTTCGAAAATTTCGGCAATCTGAGAATTTTTTTACATAGTAATCTGATACTTTCCGAAAAAGTTAAAATTGCTTGCAAATACCTTTCCAATGGTTATAAATAAAAACTACGACGTTTATACTTTATAATAAATTAATTAAAAAAAATAAAAAAGAAATTATGAAGATCAACTTGAAATCTTGAGCGCTATAATAATAATCTACACGTCATTATACATAGTATTATCACATATAAAGTACCTACTAAAGCAGGTAATAGGATTATTAAATATTATACTCCACAATTTACTCTGAGTGCTGTAAGGAAGTGAAAATCAAATGCATACAGCACTTCTCTTAATTTAACCTTTGACTTTCAAACTGAAATGCAATTGTTCTTAAACACACTTGTTTGCACTTGAAATTTTTTTATGTTATTAATCTTTTATTGAAAGATTTTAATTAATATTTAGAGGTATCGCATTTAGAAATTGAAATTGTTCATTAGTACGTTGAAAACTTCAAGTTGGAATGGAATCTTATTAAAAGTTCAGATTTAACATCAAGAAACTATTAGATGTTCATAAGCATATTTAATTCGTGTTTACTACCATGTTACTTTTACAGCTTTAGCATTTAATTTCGCTTCTTTATTCTCAAACCTTTTTCCGTAATTGCAGTACCTAGTACATCCTGCTCAAATGTAGTCCGAAATTATAGGTTGAGGTTCCTAATTTTGCTGAAAAGACGCAGATATAGTAGATTACTCTTCCGTATATTTGGGTGTAATCTATACGCGTATTTTACAAATTACTAGCTGGATACCCGGCTTCGCCCGGGGTCTCTTAAAAAATAAAATACTTTGCATTCGTCTGCGTACTCAAACTTTCCAGTACTTTCCAGTCTCGCTTCCCGTTATTAGTTTGTTTCAAATTAAACTTTTTTAACCTTTTTATTCGAATTCATGGTTAGTATTGTTTTTGAATTCATCATTAATTGTTAATCAGCTAGGCTTATTAGGATTTTGCATGAGATCACGCTCTTCTCTCGACCTTTTTAACATTGTCTTGCACAACAGTCTTTCCCAATCCTAACCCTATTCAATCAGAATAGTTATAAATGAATTTAAACCAAGTTCAAGAGTCACAATTGAAAAAGTGTGCCAAGTTTGATTCAACTCGGAATCGTGAAATGACAATATGGAATACCGGGCTGAGCCCACACTTCCTTAAAATGACTGGCGAGAACCGCCTGGCTTGGCATCGGGTTAAGGAATAAGCACACAACCGTCCGCCGGGGAACTGCCGACTTTAGATCCGATTAGAGCCGTATCAAGACTGTCGGCAGTTTAGCTGAGATGTGATGGGGTTACGTGAGCCCCATCGCGAAGTTCGCTGACAATGCGAATCATGGCGTGCGGAATGGGTCCAAAAACATGGCGGGACCCAACGGCAGAAGGATAGAAATTGCCTATAAGAATACAATTTGGACGTAAAGCTTTAAGACTGTCTTCAGGGGCGCGAGAATCGGTCCAAGGGTCTAAGAGTGTATAAGAGACGAACAAACAAACCAACAAATGTTCATTTTTATATAATAGAAGTTTATTACCAGTGCAGTTGTACCCGGGATTATTGACCCTCTGATATTTTACCCCCCAGAGGTAAACTTACCCTAGGGATATTTTATCTCCGGTAAAAATTCCCTAGAGAAATTTTACCCTCAATTATAAAAAATAAGGGGGTAAAATTTTCCTAGTGAATTTTGACTTGGAGGCAAATAATAGTAATTTATGGGACTAGTGAGTGGCATATAACATTTTATCCAAAACCTGCAAGTAAAATGAAAATTTCAAAATCATATTTGTATCATATTGCTTGTTCGTGACAGTAATCAATTTGACACTCTAGACTTTTGATTGACTTTTAATAAAATACTGGGATTTTACAGTATAGATTGCTTTGATTATCATCGTAACTAAGGAATTGTTATGTAACTAGAGACGCTAGAGTTTTGTGCTTCAACGATCTTATAATTTCACTCCTAAAACATGAATATTTGTAAAACGGGAACAGTATATGTACCTGAGTGTATCAAGGAAGAAGCGAAAGATGCAACTTACAACCTACTACCATCGAAGTCTATGAAAAAATACGAACAAGAGTTCCAAAAATTTGAAAAATGGCGAACAGAAAAAGGTGTTTGTGGAGTTAATGAAGACATCATGCTTGCTTATTTTTCTGGTTTGGGAAAAACATATAAAATATCATCTTTATGGAGTAGATATTCAATGTTAAAATCGACCTTAATTATACACGAAAATGTGGACATTTCAAAATTTTTCAAACTGATAAGTTACCTAAAATCACAAGGACGGACATATAAGCCAAAAAAAGCGAAAATTCTTGAAAGGCAACATATTGAACAATTTTTAACAGATGCACCCAACGATAAATATTTGATGATGAAGGTATTTTTCTAACCTATACTAAAATTTTAATTTCTTTAAATTTTTGTACCTTTCTAGGTTGTTTTATTATTTGGTATATCTGGAGGTTGCCGTTGTGATGAGTTAACCAAGATGAATATTACAGACATAGAAGACAAAGAAACATATTTATACATATCTGTACCAGATACAAAAACCTATAAATCTCGCAGTTTCACTATCGTCAGAGAAGGCTATCCGGTCGATCCTATTAATATCTATAAAAAATATGTGTCTTTGCGTCCTCTACATATTGGTCACTGTAGATTCTTTATTAACTACAAGCAGGAGAAATGTACTGTTCAACCAGTTGGAATCAACACCTTATCGAAAATACCACGCATTATTGCAACTTATTTAAATCTACCTCATCCAGAACAATATACTGGTCATTGTTTCCGACGATCCTCGGCCACTCTTCTAGTTAATTCTGGAGGTGATTTAATGACTCTGAAACGTCATGGTGGTTGGAAGTCCTCTAGTATCGCTGAAAGTTATGTCGAAAATTCAGTGTCCAACAAAATTGATATTGCAAAGAAAATTCAGGGAATTCGGCAATCTACATCAACAATGCTGGAAAAACATGATGTAATTAATAATGCACAGTTGAACATGTCTGACAATTCCACCGGGACCATTATTGGATTCCGTGCTGTCAAAATTATCATCAGGTGCCATTAATTTTTATGGAAATGTTGGTGTTATTAATTTACATGTTCAATCTCTTTAAATAATTGTAAATTGTTGTAACTCTTTCAATAAATTCCATGAACTCGAAATTATTGTGGGTAAATAATTGGACTTTGCCGGCTATAGAAACATTTTATTCACTTAGTGAGCGAAAATTCACTTTCGCTCACTAGTGAATAAAAGCCAACTTTGGTTGCTTGAAAATGTCAATATAATAGTAATTTTACTTGCAGGTATTGGATAAATTAAATTAATCTTCAGTGAATTTTGATAGTTTTTTGTTAGTAATTTGATAGTTACATAGGAGGATAGTTTAATAGTTAAATAGAAAGTTTAAACAAAAATTATACAATGTTATGCAATATTAATTTAATTAATATATTTTTTGTAAATATACGATGTTTTTAATTTATTGAAACTATGACTTCAAAATGATTTGAATTTTTGAAAACAATGTTCATTAAGGAGAAATAACTTTTTACTTTATCATATGAAATATGAGATGAGAGAAAGTTGAGATTTTTGCGGATTTAGATGTTTTGGGATGCCAGAAGCCCAAAATCATCATTTCCAAAAAATGTCTGGGTGTAGGAGGGTGGGTGAGGGTGTGTATGTCTGTGAACACGATAGCATCCAAACGAAAGAACGAAATCACTCAAAATTTTAAATTTAAGTTTTAATCTGTTGTCATACGAAGCTTATTGAAAATGAATAAAATCGTAAGGGGGGAAAAGGGGGTTTACTTGAAGCGATAAGACATAATCCATCATAACTTGGAAACGCAATGAAATAGGTTAAAGTACTATATTATGACAAAAAACTATCGCTATTACATTTCCTACAACTTTTGTTTTATACTTTTTTTTCTGAAATTTAAAAAAAATTTTCGTTTTTGATCTTTTTATGAAAAACTCAAGGCAGAAAAAATTAACTATTGTCTTTTGTTTTCGAGATGTAAACAAAAATTCAATTGTATTTTTAAATATTGATTGGAATGTTTTTCGAGATTATTACTTTCCCTTGATGAAATTTTGTATTTTGATTTTTGATCCCCCCCCCCGCTCCTCATGTCATGTATGCTTTAGTTAATATTTTTCAGAAAAAAAATTAAGAAGCCCTAAAATAAGTTCTTGCACAGGGCACATGAAGAGCTGGTTAGAGCACTGATTAGTAGATAAGTAGTACCTACATTTTACTGTTGAGTTTAATTTAAAAAAATTGATAAGAGCAATAAATGATTGTGATCATTATAAATTAAAATCATAATTATTATATAATTACCTACTCAAAAATGAATCAATCTACTGCATTAAATTAGAATATCTTGAAACCTTTGAGTATTTTAAAAGTATTATCTTATTCAAATGCATTTATTATTAGAAACGTCTAGAGCACGTACATCTAGCTATAGTTATATGACATTTTTATTATCCACAGAGAAAAGGTAGGTACTTTGTATTTCACTTTTACAAAAAGTAATTGAACTTCATCTGCTCAGAGCATTTAAATTTTAAATTATTTAATTTATAAGGAAAGTATAGATTTTGCTGTAAATTTAATTCCAATATCATCCGAAACGAAACTTGGAAAATAATAAAAGTACTAAGTAAAAAGTTGTACATTGTTTTTCTCTTTTGTATTATATTCGGATTATTGTTATTGTTTATTTCTTGAATTGTTCAGAGAATGGATACTTTTCGTTCGATTTATTTGTACGAAATTGTACTTTGCGAAACCTGGCCAGGAAATAAATCTTTTTGTGTTTTTATCATTAAACATCGGTGTGATGATGTGAAACAAACCTCTAATGAAATATTATATCGGGATCAAAGCTGCTACTGCGGTATAAATGAAACCTGTTCATTCACATGGGGACGTGAAAACTGCAGTATAATATTATTATAGTTATATGTCGGTTTTTGGGTTTTACTAATTATTTAAATTTTGAAAGTTCTCGGTTGAAAAATAATCTTTTTACTGTATTCGGAGACCTATATGCTTCATCTTCGACTCGGCCTATAAGTTTGCATACTCGTCCAGTAATTCGAACTTTAACTATTGTATGCAGACTTAATAAAAAGTAAGCGAGAAAATAACTGAAATTCTAAAAATGTGTACAAATTTTTACAAAATTATCATAAAACCTACAGCGTGGAGCGCAAAAAATATGGCGTTTAGAAATTTTTTACTTCTTTTTTGCCAATCATCTACGTTTGCCAATATTTTTTTTTATATCAGTTAGCTTAATAATTAATTTAAAAATTATGTTGAAGCTAATATATTAAACTTTTTAATAATTTTTACATTTTTTACCTGAGTTTATTATATTTCTATGATAGCTACTGTATGTCGAAAGAGAAGAGTGGCGAGAGTTTAAAAATTACAGACAATCTACAAAAAGTAGAATTCTTCTAAATAAAAGGTGTACATTTTTTCACAAAGTAAAATTAATTATTAATAAATTCAGTTAACGTTACATTTACTACTGGCGACGGACGGCCCTAAAGTTATACTTCATCGCTTGGATTGAAGTAAAACAATTGGTTTCACAACAAGTGAAACTGCACATTTAACAATTATATGTATCAAGTAAGGTTGGCTTTTTGACGTTTGGAGAAAAAGATTAGTTACGGTATCCAGCACTATTATTCTCATATACATACACTCATATAAAATAAAAAATAAGACTCAAATAAAAAAGTAAAATGTAGCTTAAGGAGACGTAGAAAAAATCAACAATTTTGACAAAAAAGCATTTATTATAAGTACATATAAAAATACAATACAATTATTAACTAACTATTAATGAAATTGATATTCCACCAAATTATGTATGCTAATTAAAGCTTGCAAAGCAAATTAATATTAAGAAAAAATCAGATGTCGATACTTTTCCAATAAATATACTAATACAAAAAAAAATGAGAAAAAACCTAAAAATAAGTATTTACACAGATCTACAGTCTTAATAATAAAAATTGAGAAGTAATAATTAATTCTTTAAGCTTATAAATAAGAAAACCATAACAAAAACTGTAATTATTGTGGAATATATACAAATTTATTACTTTGCAAACGCTACCACATATTATAATCAGAATCTTCTTGATCAAATGTTATAAAAAATCCCAGTAGAGTAAGGTAAACAACTACATTTCCTGCGAGTGTAAGACCACAGGCTCCCCATAGTATAGTTGGATTACCAAGAGGTGCTCTGGCTAACACGATTGGTAACGCAAAGGAACTTACAACTATCCCCATGGTTATAAATATAGCGGTCTCCATGCATGCATTACTAGAACCTTGTTCAGAATATCGACGTGCCATTAAAGTTGGAATAGGTGCAAGTACGTAAAATAATACTACAAAGAATGGCCACCATAATCTACAAATAAAATAATTATTTCAAATATTCTTTTATTAAAAGTAATCGACTTACTTATATTGCGGCAGTGCACATGCTAAAATCACAAATGTCATACCAATGGAACCAGCAAAGGCCAAACTAACCAACCTAAAACACCAGAATAAAAATCATGAGCTGTAAGGCAAAGTTGATCCTCACTTAAGTGCACTAAATTCATTGTAATACTTACGCTAATTATGTGAAGAATCGCATCAAAGGAGCATGAAACAAAAAGAAAACAAAATCACAATTTGTACATAACTGCTACGAATAAGACACCTAATGCTTATGCAAAACCAACTTTTCTTTGATTTTAACCGGTCCATTTGGTCCGGTTTGTTTGTTTGTCTCGAATCAGCTTGTTAATGGAAGTAAAGAACATCGAAAAAGTCAATTTGGGTTTTTATTCTAATTTGTCTTATAAGATACTTAGCTTACTGTACACATAATTTAAAAGGAAAAGGAAAAGAACAAGAAATAAGAAAAGAAAGTTTTTCAAGAAATAACAACAAAAACAAACCTTTTATTCCAGCCATTTTTACCACTATATTTTAAGTTGAAACACCCTATTAAAGCCAATCGTTAATTTTATATGGTCTTAATTGATATTATATTTCAGCATGTCCGTACTTTAAAATCCAAGTTTCTCATATAAAATAGACATTAACCAAAATTTCCTTAAATTGACGTTTAACAATTGAATTAAAATAATCGAAGAACAGATGAATCACCGATAAATTTGTCAAAACTCACAAGTGTGCGCTTGCGCCTAAAAAGGTTTAAACAGGATTTCCCTACATGATTTTTTCAAGTTTAAAAAAAATAGAAAAAATCATTATGAAATGTTATCGTATAAATTATTTACTGATATTAAAATTTTTCGGTGCATTAATTTATGTAGCTAGCGAATTATGTCGGTTTCGATGTGCAGCAATGAGTAATGTCCAGAATTTTTTTCCAGGCAATTTTACCCAGGGTCGGACTGGCGCTTAAGTAACGTTAAGGGCGAAAAATATTAATCCTTTTGTAAAACAGTGGCATTCATGTATGCAGTCATGCAGTGACATGAAATCCTAAACTATAAACCAAATTCGGTGGTGTGCTGTGAATTAACAACGGGATCGCAGTTTAATTCTTATTTTTGGAACTTAAAAATTTAAAATGTTTTTAGGGAGGTTGCAGAAATGTATAGTATCATATAAAAAATGTTAAAATATATCTGGATCTCATTGTCAAAAAATGTTAGTTAATAATTGTCAAAATCATAATTAAAAAAATAAAAACTCCCCCTTATATTCGCCTAAGTTCACAAGTTTTCAATTTTGAAATGAACAATTTTGAGAGAAAAAACCTTCGTATTATTAATTATACCACTTTTCGATAGATACCAAATTTCAGAATTTTTGACCGTTTAGAATCTGAGATTCTAAGAAGAATTTAGGAAAGTAAAGAAAAATGTGTTTTAAACAAATTTAAAAAAAAGAAAATAGCACTTCGGCGTTTTGTATTCGAAATATAATAATTTTTATGTTAGTGTGAGGTCAGTGGCTGACTGGCCAAGAGTTCTGGGCGCTACAGCATCACGGGCCTCGGGCATTTTAATCCCATTGAATATCTTCAGTTCAGTAGATGTCATATGATCAAAATATTACTACCCCTGAAAAAATACTGCCAGTCCGCCACTGTCCGAGGTTATATTCTTTTATAAATGAGGCCGAATGAGGCGTCCAGTGCTGGAGTCTTATTTTGACCACTATGAAGATATCCGCTAATGAAAAATTGGCTGTTATGGAAATTAGTACGTTTACAAAATTTAAACAATGATATTTGGACTGAGGGAAACTTCAAGTACTAATCTATAAGAATTAATATATAACTCAAAATATGAAAATTTGTGTGTTAGGCTACCCTAGCACTGGACGCCCCAAATATACAGTAATTATTTTAATAATTTAAATAGGGAATGAACGAAGGATGGTGGTTTTTAATTGTTTAATTCTTATTTGTAGCATATTGTGAACTCAATCAGTAATCATACCCACTCCCATAAATTAGATTAGACTTCATAATTTGATTGGAGACAGTGCAAATTCTGCCCAACATTAAACTTTTAGTACTTGTAATCGGCAAGTTGTCTCAGGTTTATCTATGAGTGAAGAAACCGGGCATAAGACATTTTGCGTCACATTTTGTTTTTGTTGCAACTTTGTTTACTCGGTTGATAAGGGTTAATACAGTTGTAAGTAAGCGACTTGATGAGACCTTTAGAGAAAATAATAAATTACCCTTCTTAGATCTGTCCAGTAGGGGAGCTATAGAGGCTAAGGCCCTCCTCAAAACTAAAAGTCTTATTGTCGGAAAATAATTTTTTTAGCCCTCCTCCCGAGTATGGAAATAAATGGAAATTATTTAACTCCCCCCCCCCCTATAAGGTGCAGCTCTAGTTACGCTACTGCCTCTGTAATTCAGTAAACTAACTTTTTTTTTAAGATATTTTTTACTTTGTATTTTTTTCGTATAAAATACTCTTTTTTAATTTCGTGATATAAAATAGACTATAGGTATTAAAGGATTATTATTCAAATTTCCTGTTTTGTGCTTCGGTGCTGTTGACTATATTTTTAAAAGAACACTTTTCCAGTTTCTTAGCGATTCGGGTCAATTTCAAATTTTCCACCGATTTTTCAAGGCCGATTCTATCAAATTCCATTAATATATGTTAAAATATTTAATTAAAACTAAATAAAATACTGCAAAAATTTTGAAACTTAATTTGGGCGTAATGATGAGACACAAATTTTGAAATATGACATGTTAGTCATGGACATGCGTGGTGAATTCTGATTTGTCAGAAAAACGTACAACGTCTGGTGGTGAGGGAAATGATATACAAGTATTCTGTCGAATGTCATTTTGTGTATTAAACTAGCAACGTCATTGTGATTATCGAACTTTGCGATTTAGTTGTTAAACGTTGTATTAAAATAGTTGCAATTTTGTTTTTCTATTTTGTTGTAATATCGTAATAAATATAAAATAAGCATGGCAGAAGGAAAGAGGTAAGTTGTAGATTTTTTTTACATGTAAAATCCCCATTACCGGCATCTTACATTTCTTTTGAAAACAATCCGTAATGGATTCCCAATTATTTTGTGCAATGCCATCATTTCAAAATATCATATTTTAATCGGTTTTTGTATCTTAAAATTCTAATTTTTCGTTCGTCCTTACAACGGCGTAAACGAATAGGTTATTTTATTTTACACAATTAATTTCGATTTTTGCATAATTAATTTTTTTATTATTTCGATAGTCCTGATGATTTGGCAACTGCGATCCTACGTCGTAAGGATCGTCCAAACAGACTTTTAGTAGATGAAGCTGTAAACGATGATAATTCGGTGGTTGCTTTGTCACAAGCAAAAATGGACGAATTACAACTCTTCAGAGGTGACACCGTGCTTTTGAAGGGAAAAAGGAGGAAAGAAACGGTTTGCATTGTTTTATCCGACGACACATGCCCCGATGAGAAGATCAGAATGAATCGGATAGTTCGCAACAATTTACGTGTACGTCTGTCTGACGTTGTTTCGGTTCAAGCCTGTCCCGATGTCAAATACGGAAAAAGAATCCATGTACTTCCTATTGATGACACTGTCGAAGGTCTTACAGGGTGAGTTATAGTTGTATGCAATTTTAAAAAATGAGAATGCAAAGAATCAGGTTAACCTCCATGATGATTCTCAATTTATTTTTATTTCATGTACTTTATTTTGAAGTTAGCCAATTAACACCAAAACATTTACATAAAAATGTTACAGAATACAAAGTACAGTATTACCTCTTTAATCCGAACAACGAGAATCCGGAGCCATAATCTGAACAACGCCTAATTAATCTGAACAACGAAGCAATTTTCTACGTGTATTGCAATTAAAAGCAAAGGTGCCTTCTAAACGGAATCATCTAACTTTATCGATTAAAGAAAAGATTGAGTTTATATACAGGTTATATACAGTGACCGCTTTATCGGAAAAATACAAAGTGAGAAAATCAACGATTTGCAACATTAAAAAAAACGAGAAGAAGATTCTATTCATGCCACCACATCCAGCTCTCTAATGACTAAACGTAAAATGTTGGAAGTAAGTGCATATCCCGAAGCAGATAAAGGGGATTACCTCCTGGTTTCTGCAGGTTTTTAGTTTTTAGTTATTACAAAAAGTACATTTATTAATTTTTATTATTTGAAAATGGATATTTTTGTAATTTTTTCTATAATCCGAATATTTCGAAAATCTGAATCAATTAATGCAACTATTAGTTCAGATTAAGGAGGTTTTACTGTATATTATACCTTTTGTTAATCAGACTATTAATTTTTGTGTTCTGCTTCAATTTATATTCCGCTACAGCAATCAATTAAACAACCTTAACATTTTTTTAAAGGAACCTATTTGAAGTATACTTAAAACCATACTTTTTGGAAGCATATAGGCCAATCCATAAAGATGATGTATTTATTGTGCGAGGAGGCATGCGTGCTATCGAATTTAAAGTTGTAGAAACGGAGCCCGTTCCGTATTGCATTGTTGCACCTGATACCGTCATTCATTGTGAAGGTGATCCCATTAAACGTGAGGTATGTAATTTTTTATTTTGCAATAAAAAACTAAAAATTATATGGGGTGTAAAGGTCTTTGATAATTCGTTCTATTCAAAATATTAAAGAAAATTAAAGTCAAAAAAAAAGTTCATGAATATATTTTTAATAAAAGTTTTAATGCTTTATTTTTGAATAGCGTTAATAGGTATACAATTTTATATTTTGAAATGTAACCGCAGGTATTATTTTTTTGTATTTGGACACACCTTGAAATTTACTAATGTATTTGTTTGAACCGTTCTGGTTGCATGGTGTTTAAATTTTTGACTATGCTGTTCCAATTTGACATCATCAATGTTCATAACTTGTATTGTTTACACATAGATTTACAACAGTAACAGTTTCACAAGCTAATAATTTATATATTTTAAATTATTATTAATATCCCGGCGTCGGCACTTACAATGTATACCTTGTTTTATTTTAAGTGTTAACAATTTATAGCTATTGTGTTTTACATAAAAAATTGTTTCAATTTTCAATTTAATTATGTTTTTGAAGTAGAAAATAATATGAAGAAAAACATTAGCTCATTATCATATTAATATTAATTTAGGTTTGGGAATCCCCTATCTTACTTTCAAGTTTACCCATAATTATGACCAGTTTGGTGAGTCATTTCATTATAAACCACAAATTAATTAATTATAAATAAATAATAATTTTTGTAAATTAATGATACAGTATGTGAATAGTAATAAATTGCAATGCCCCAAAAAAGTATTTGCAGCTTGTATTTAAATGCAATAATATCTCATTGTCCATTAAACAAAGAATAAAGTTGATAACATACAGTGAGTCGAATAATAACTCGGACACGCAGTAATATTGCATTAATTTCCTTGTAATTCCATTATTTAAATAGTAAACAGCGGTGTCAAGTTACTATTTGATAAAGTATGCCTTAAGGTAACCAAACATACAAAAAAATTTGTAAAAAAATTAACAACAACAAGAATGCTAACGTTTAAACAATTTAATACTAGAAATGATAGTCGAAAAATAACTCGGACAGTAACGTTAGTTTTGTCAGTTACCAAAAGTGTTTTATTTTTTAAATATTTTTTTGGGTACCCTTACGTCTTATAACCCCATCCAAACGTTTGGGCCTATTATTGATAATTTTTTGTAAACAGTCTTACCAATAAGGGCTCATTCTTCTTGCAAGCGACAAATTAACTATTTTTTACTGCTTATGGCTGTTTTTTTTTATTGTTCTGTCCAATTCACCCCATAGATTTTTTGTGGGAATAAGGTCAGAGGACTGAGAATGCCGATGCATTTACTTGAGGGTATTTATATTACAAATATTCTATAAATAAACGCGATTTATGTTTAGGATCGTTACCATCAAAATATCCGAAGGTTCTTTCCAGGCCCATTTTAGTAGCTCTTGCTACTAAATTGCCCTGGAAAAGTTGCAAATACTTAAACTTGTTCATAATACCGTCTATTAGGACCAAGTTACCCATTTTATTGGTGAAAATACAACCCCCAAACAATCATATTCTCACCGTCATTGCTTTATAGTACCGTCAAACGGGGTGAAGTCGATCAGAAAAATGCGTTTTTTTGAGATAACTGAAAGACTAATGATTATATTTTGATGCAATTAAAAATATAACATCCTTGATGCTTAGGTTGTCGATTGGTTTCTAGAAAAAGGTCGTAGATGGAGTAATTTTTTTTTTATTTTAAATCAAAGGGTAATCGACTGCATCCCATGGTTCGGGGTGAAGTCGATCACCGCTTTTAAAATGCATATTTCCCACTTCAGAGCCGTTTGGGGGTGTAGACGATCATTGAAAAATAAAAATATATTAAACGACATTTTCAGAAAAATTTCTGACGCTTTTCGCATGCTTAATCTTTCCTGCATCCAGCGCTCTCTCTAAGAACGTTCGGTCGTAGTTCCATTTGTCATAGGCACCCAGTCTTTTTACATATTTTCGTGGCATCTATAAGAATAAATAAAATACGATACGCCACTGCCCTAGTAAACGAAATTTATATGAGAAAATCGAACAAAAACAAATTGCTCTGAACATAACCTCAAAAACTGGCAAAATACAGCGAAAATCAAGTGATCCACTTCACCCCGTTGTTTTGATTCGGCACACAAAAATTCCAATTAAAACCACACAAAAAATAAATTAGCATATCAGATTGGGCACACCTTTTTTTGATGATATTCCTTATCACCTAGAGGGCTTAGGACGGGCCTAGTTTTTACAGGTTCGGCTGTGCAGATGTTTGATTTCGCACATTTTACTGATTGATAAATTTTGCTTCCTACTATTTAATTATTTTTGGAAAACTCATCTTGCAAGATCAACCTGCTTCACAAGTGTAATGTTTGGTTGTCTGTTGGCCACACGACCGTGAATAAATATCAGCTGATTTGTGATGTGTTGTTGCCATATGCTCAAAAACAAGTGGAAATCCCGGTTTGATCGACTTCACCCCTACCGATCGACTTCACCCCGTTTGACGGTACCGCTTATTTTTTGAGAATCGAGCTCCGTAGTTGGTTTACGCTCGACCATCGCTGAACTATCGGACCTAAAATTGTTATAGTTGCTAATGAAAGCAAATGCAACATTTTTTGGTCCGATGGACTGACATAGAGTTAATACAGAGCTCAATTATTCCGGGTGTTGACTCAAATAGCCGAACATAGGGAATTAACACGTAAAAACTTATTTATGCAAATTCCTGCTTCCCAAATTATTTTAGAGAAAAAATGAAAGACACAAAAAGAATGCAGAAATATAAACTACGCATGATAAAAGCATTAGATTTCATGTAATCTTTACTTATAGGGTCAAAAAATGCTTTTAAAATTGTTAAAATTTTCATTTATCAGACTAGCCATGCAAGTTTCCAAGGTAATTATTTCGAAATTAAATTGAATTAATTTCATGACCAGTCTGAAAAATGAAAATTTTAACAATTCTAAAAGAATTTTGGACCCTTTTAGTCGAAACTAGATGAAATTCGAAGATAAAAGTCCAAATAAAAATTTTAAAACCCTGACTGTAAAAAAATTCTAAATATAAAAATTAATAATAAAAGCACCTTACTTTAAAAACTACTGTTTCCTTCAAAAAGAAAAAAATAATTTTTTCTTCTTCACTCAACATAAAGTCTCAGACACTTAACTCAAAAAATTAACTTATTACTACACTACAAAATTTAAACATTAATTTTTAAGTCAGGGGTTTTTAAAATTTTTAATTAACAATAAGATCTTAGTTTATTAACAAAAAAATTTATAATATCCTTTTGAATTAATTATTTGGTATGTAAAAATCGTGAAGATGTACGATAATCCTACGAAACATGCCGTTAATAAATAAAGCATTTAAAATATAAATGATAATAATTTTATGCGAAGAAGTAGGTTCGTTTAACAAAAATAATATAAAATATGTTTTGTATTTTACAGAGTCTTGTTTAAGTCGCTGTCAGTCAGAAACGGCGCGACAAAATAGAAAAATGTGTAGAAATAAAATTAAAGGCAATGAAATTTGCAACAAAAAATGTCTTAAAAATTTTGCTGTAAAATCGATTTTTATATGTCAACAAACGGCTTCAAAATGTTCAATTTACAATGGTAAGATAGGAATGTCCGAGAACTTTTGCGTGTCGCAGTATGTATTTTAAGCATATTCGACACAACACGGGTAACACGGCAGGGGTGATTCTCCTTTGTAAGATTACAAAGGAAATTCACGTTTGCTTACATTCACTCTTTGAAAATTAGAATATGCGCAATTTCATTGCATTTGAATGCAGGGCGTGAATGCTTTTTCCGGTACTGTTTATAAATGAAAATATACGAATTTTAATTCAAAAATTACTTTGTGCATATAATTGAAATTGCAACTTTCCATAATTTGTTTACTCTTGAGTAGAGCTCGGATTTAGATGCACCAAAATACTAGAAAATATGCGCGTATATATGCACCAAATTTCTCTAAAATATGCACTAAAATTGATAAAAACAATATAATATGCATTGATATGCAAACTAAAACATATTTTTTTAAATTTTTATACTACGTTGACTGAAGTTATTGGGGCATATTTGAACTTGGGTATAAAACGTAGCGTCCATTGGAAAGTGTTCTTCAAAGTTTTCTTTTAATACATTTAAAACTATCAAAAGCATCTCAAAACAAGAATTTTTGTTAAGATATCCATGCGTTTCTTGTTCATTTTGAATTGTATCGAGTTTACATGTAGTCTCGAACTTATTTAAAACGTTACTGATATTAAAATTTGTTTTTATTTTTAATTAATTTTAATTATAATTTTCAATTCATAATTTTTAATTAATGAAAAAAATTCTTTAAAAAACAACAGAAGTGACCACATATACACAAATATGCATGATGTGCTCAAATATGCACCAAACGTTGAAAATATGCATTTTTTGCATATTTTGATAAGCGGTTTTTCGGATTTGGTTTTGCCAAATTCGTCCAGATTTCAAAACGAATCTGTTGGCATAAAATCCGAGCTCTACTCATGAGTATGAATAATCAGAAGTTATTGCTGAGTTGATGCATTTATCATATTAGATGAATGTTTTATGTTTACCTATAAAATTTTTGATTTGATAGTGATAATATTTTTCAATATCTCTTTTATTATATTAGGAAGAAGAAGAAGTGCTAAATGCAGTAGGATATGACGACATCGGTGGTTGTAGGAAGCAACTTGCACAAATTAAAGAAATGGTTGAGTTACCATTACGTCACCCATCTTTATTCAAGGCTATTGGTGTGAAACCACCAAGGGGTATTTTATTATATGGCCCTCCAGGAACTGGAAAAACTCTGATTGCACGTGCAGTTGCAAATGAAACCGGCGCATTCTTCTTCCTCATTAATGGACCCGAAATAATGAGTAAATTGGCTGGAGAATCTGAGAGCAATTTACGCAAAGCTTTTGAAGAGGCAGACAAAAATTCGCCCGCTATTATCTTTATCGATGAGTTGGATGCTATTGCTCCAAAGCGAGAGAAGACTCACGGAGAGGTGGAGCGCCGTATTGTATCGCAATTATTGACTTTGATGGATGGTATGAAGAAGAGTTCCCATGTTATTGTCATGGCTGCAACTAATCGTCCAAATTCGATCGATCCTGCTTTGCGTCGATTTGGACGTTTTGATCGTGAAATCGATATTGGTATTCCAGATGCTACTGGTCGTTTGGAAGTTTTGCGTATTCATACTAAAAATATGAAATTGGCCGATGATGTTGACTTGGAGCAAATCGCAGCCGAAACCCACGGACACGTTGGTGCCGATCTTGCATCTCTGTGTTCTGAATCTGCTTTACAGCAAATCAGAGAAAAGATGGATCTGATAGATTTGGAAGATGATCAAATTGATGCTGAAGTGTTGAACTCTTTAGCTGTTACAATGGAGAACTTCCGTTATGCAATGACAAAGAGCAGTCCAAGTGCTTTACGTGAGACCGTCGTTGAAGTGCCTACAGTCACTTGGACCGACATTGGAGGTTTGGAAAATGTCAAAAAGGAATTGCAGGAATTGGTACAATATCCAGTTGAGCATCCAGATAAATTCCTTAAGTTTGGAATGCAACCTTCGAGAGGTGTCTTATTCTATGGTCCTCCTGGTTGCGGTAAAACTTTACTTGCAAAGGCAATTGCAAATGAGTGTCAAGCTAATTTTATATCAATCAAGGGGCCCGAATTACTTACCATGTGGTTTGGTGAATCTGAAGCTAACGTTCGCGATATATTTGATAAAGCTAGATCTGCTTCACCTTGTGTGTTATTCTTTGATGAGTTAGATTCCATTGCTAAGTCTCGTGGTGGTAATGTAGGAGATGCCGGTGGTGCTGCTGACCGAGTCATCAATCAAATTCTTACCGAGATGGACGGTATGGGATCCAAGAAGAACGTTTTTATTATTGGTGCGACTAACAGGCCAGATATAATCGATCCTGCTATATTGAGACCGGGACGTTTAGATCAATTAATTTATATTCCATTGCCTGATGAAAAATCAAGGGAATCTATCTTCAAAGCAAATTTAAGAAAATCTCCCATAGCTCGTGAAGTTGATCTTCAATATATTGCCAAAGTAACCCATGGTTTTTCTGGTGCTGACTTGACTGAAATATGTCAGCGTGCCTGTAAACTTGCAATTCGGCAAAGTATCGAATCAGAAATAAGACGAGAACGTGAACGTGCTGCCAATCCAAATGTTGCTATGGATGTAAGTATAAAAATTAAATTTATCTTTGTTAAATATACTACAACATTACTTTTTATTAATAGATGGATGAAGACGATCCAGTTCCAGAGATTACAAAAGCACATTTTGAAGAAGCTATGCGATATGCACGACGATCGGTTTCAGACAACGATATTCGTAAATATGAAATGTTTGCACAAACTTTACAACAGTCTCGTGGGTTTGGAACCAACTTCCGTTTTCCTACTGCCAGTAGTGGTTCAGCTGCTCCTAGTGTCACTGCAGGTGATCAAGGCCGTTTCCAAGAAGATCCAGATGATCTTTATAGTTAAGAGGTGTGCTTAATAAGCGATCAACAAACATTATAATCGTTTGTGATGTTATATTTATTTTTTGAAATATTCACTAGATTTTGATTTTCAGTGCAGTTTTAGTTAAATTTAAGTACCTATTATAATTGGAATAACTTTTCAAATAAATAAATAAATCACAATTTCATGTTTATATTGTCTTTTCAAAATTTGATAAACATAGGTCTGTAATTTAAATACAGTTTTAGAAACAGATAGTTTTATTTTATTTATTTTGCACACATTTGTAATCTGCAAGTGAATTTTCATAATAAGTTTTTTAAAATAGATAGATCGCAAACATTAGATAAATTTTCTACAAAAAAAAAATAAGTGTATCCTACCCTAATGCAAGGGCCTTTATGTACACTTCGAACATAGAGATATATTATAATATGATGAATTTCTTTTTCAAAATTTCTGTTTTACTTTATGGGTAAGAATGAAAATGTTATCAATTTAATGATTTACTGAATATACTTGTGTGTATTCCACTATTTTCCTTTTCAATCAAAATAATTGTTACGATGTTATAATATGATATTGCGAATAATAATATAGTCTTTAAGAACTCACTTGATTTAAAATTTAATTTAGCTTGGAGAGTTTAAATGGCAATTAATTCAAAAATTCGTTTAACTTCAATTTGATATGAATAGGATTGACGAAATTGGCCTTTTTAGAGTAGGTATAGAATTTAGTTTTAAAATCTTAAAAATGATGATCCAGGTGTATAACACCCGTATTCATAGACAAACGCCTTACTGATACATAAAACTCAACTTTTCAAATTGACCCTTATCAACCGAGTAAATAAAGTTCCAACAAAACAAATGCGATAAAACTTGTCTATGAATCTGGGCGTAAGTAACGGCATGCTTTATAAAGTAAATACAATAAGAATATGAGTTGGCGAATATTGTGTGCTAAAAGCTAATAGTGACCTCATTAAAAAAATTTCTAAAACGAATTTTTAATAATTGTTCCTCTTTGGGTACATGATTCATTAAATAAAGTACTGTTGTGCCAAATTACCAAACAGTAAAGCATACTTTCGTCTTTTTGGATGCCCCCTTTGCTATGCTTCTTCCATGTGGTTCTTTCCTTTATTTTCAGAAATTCCAAAATCAATGAAAATGCGAAGAATATCATGGACTCTGTATTTGATGAAAAGATAAATTTGTTAGGTAGGTATGGGTAGGTACGTGCGTATTAGTATGATAGTAATTTGCCACAAAGTAGTTATTTAAATGGTCCTAAAAAGAAGAAAAATATTTATTTACGTTACTAGCTGGGACAAGTTAGGAACTTGGAACTCCATGTTGAACATAAATTGTAGAGATGATGCTTCGTACGTCAATTCACAATTTCAGTAACACCGTTATATAATGCATGCAGATTAAAATAATGTTGATTGTTGCAATAATTATTAATAAGCTTTGAAATCAGTTTATAAAAACGAATACCTATCATGTTCAAAATATAAATTATTCAACGAGGGAGCCAAGTTTCACTTTGCTTCACGTATGGGAAGTTTATTTGCACGAGCACATAGCCAGGTACAAAAATTATTCGATTGAAGCAAAGTATTCTTTTCTGCTTGATGGAACGATAATAATAAATGTTTCTGTACAGAAATCTTAGAAGAATTTTGGTAGTAGATAAATTTTTACATTTTTTTTACCCAACTCCAAAATATTCTAGATCCGTTTCTGAACTAAAAATTTATAGTGCACTCGGAAAGAGTTAGATGGCAGCATGCGTTTTTGTCATCACGTGAAATAACGATCAGCTGTCTCTTGGGGAGTGGTTGAAGAAAAGGGGTGCTATTTGAGTTTTTCTCTAATTCGTCAAACAGTTTACTTCAATTTTGTAAGTGTTATTAATAGTTTTCTTAAATTACTTTGAATCTTTATTAATTCTGCAATTATAATTGAACCGTGTCATTACAAAATCAATAACTTACTTAAGGGTGCTTTACCTTGTGTTTATTTACCCCACGTCATAATAATAATTTACTAAAACTCATTTTATTTGCTTAATTATTTCCTGAAAATTAAATGTATAATTGGTGCTATTATCGGTTTTCCAAACCCTGTAATTTACTTTTTATAATTTGTCACCCTTAGTTTGTGCCCACCTAAAATAATTGGTTAGTAAGATGTAAATATAACTTGTTACAGTTTTATATAATTTTTAAGTTGCCTCAAGAAAAAGTGTTGACCAGCAAATATGTTACACGAATTTTCTTGTCATGTGATTTGAATTAATGGTCCATGATGTATTAAATTTTAAAGTTTTTAGATAACATTATGGCGGAGTACTGGCTTATTTCTGCACCAGGCGAAAAAACATGTCAACAGACGTGGGAATCAATGAACAATCTTACGAGCAAGCAAAATTCCTTATCGGTCAATTATAAATTTCACATTCCAGATTTAAAGGTAAATCTTTTTAATAAGCTACAAATAAGTTTTTAATATCTTATGTCATTTTCAGGTAGGAACCTTAGATCAGTTGGTGGGATTGTCTGACGATTTAGGAAAATTGGATGGTTTTGTTGACCAGGTAACTCGTAAGGTTGCTTCATATTTGGGTGAAGTATTGGAGGATCAGAGAGATAAGCTTCAAGAAAATTTAACTGCTAATAATAGTAAGATTTTTGATTATTCTGAAGTGTTTTTTTTGCAAAGGGCTTAATTAAATGTATTTTTGTTGATGAAATTATCAATACGTTTAATTAGGTATAAATTAAACGATACTTTATTATAAATTGATTTTTGCATCTCAACTACGAGTGAATCAGGGTGGACACAATTATTTTTTAATTCTTGTGCTTTACTACCTGCACTTGATGATTATAAAATAATAGTCTCGAGTGTCGCTTTGACAGACCTTGGCAAGGTATTTGGTTTGTGCTTGTCTGGCTGCGCTTGTGATGATTGCATAATCGTGGGGGCCTGTGGGCGACCGCCTGAAGACTGTAACGGAAATAATGCAAGAGATTCGTTCGACAACGACGAATATTCTGATTCGAGCTGTGATGTTTTTATGACGCCTTCCTCACAATCGCCAATCTACAATTCCAGTTCATCTTTTGACGAATCCCCAACAGACTTGCCCTACCCCCTCGGGTCAGGTCAGTGGCCGAGCAGCTTGATACACCAGCTTTTCACGCCCGTTAAGTTGATTTATGGTTTATTTCGGCAGTGGCGTACTCTCTTGTGTTTTTCACCTTTCACAGATCACAAACTGGCTTCTATTAGTAGACTGTATTGACGCTTGTGTGTATCGCAAATTTTCTATTATAATGCACACAATTTATTGTTCCCGTATTAGTTTGGTAGACTTGAAAAAGATTTTAAAAACATTACATTGCTTTTATTTTAACAGGCGATTTACCAAACTACATCACTCGTTTTCAATGGGATATTGCTAAATATCCTACCAAGCAATCGTTAAGAAACATAGCCGATATTATTAGCAAGCAAGTGGGACAAATTGATGCCGATTTAAAAACAAAATCGTCGGCTTACAACAATTTAAAAGGAAATTTGCAAAATTTGGAGAAGAAACAAACGTAAGTTAAGTAAGTACTCGAAAAATTATCAGAATGTCCTGACGTTTTTTTTTATATTTTAGGGGAAGTTTGTTGACTCGTAATTTAGCCGATTTGGTTAAAAAGGAGCATTTCATTTTGGACTCTGAATATTTAACCACATTACTTGTTATTGTGCCCAAGTAAAATTGTAAGTTTGATTTATGTAACAAATATTAAATTTACTTTTGAAGGTCACAATTTAATGAATGGCAAGCAATATATGAGAAATTGACCAACATGGTCATTCCTCGTTCTACTCAGCTTATTACTCAAGATTCAGAATACGGTTTATTTACCGTTTCACTCTTCAAGAAAGAAATTGACGACTTTAAATTGCACGCACAGAAGAAGAAATTTATTGTCAGGGAATTTACCTATAACGAAGAGGAACTTGCTGCTGGAAAAAATGAAATTACTAAATTGGTTACTGATAAAAAGAAGCAGTTTGTATGTTGATGATTATTCTTGTCACAATTTCGACATTTTTAAATTATTGTAATTTCAGGGACCTTTGGTCAGGTGGCTTAAGGTTAATTTTAGTGAGTGTTTCTGTGCTTGGATCCATGTGAAGGCTTTGAGAGTTTTTGTGGAATCCGTGTTAAGGTAAATGTGATTTTTATTATTGAACATTTTTTGTATTTGTTCTTATTTAGATATGGTTTGCCTGTAAATTTTCAAGCTATTCTTATACATCCCAACAAGAAAAGTATGAAGCGATTGAGAGACGTCCTTAATCAATTATATGGACATTTGGATAGCAGTGCTCTTCAGTCGTCGTCTGGAGCAGTTGATGTAAGTAGCTGCTTTTTTGTGTCTGTTGGTAAAGTTCGTGAAATTGATTTTAATTCTGTACAGAATTAATCATAAATTAATAATAAAATCAAAAACGACTTGAACCGATTTAAAAAGAACGACTTCAAGACGAAGAGAAAAATGCGTAAATTTTTAATATCAATTTTATTTGCCGAGTTATGAGCATTTCAAATTTTAAATGCTGCTTTCAAAAAAATTCATACTCTTATTCATTTATCTATTAATCGAACTGAGTAATGATGAGGAGTCAATAGATATTGCACTAGAATTTATTTCGATAACAGACAATCCCATTTGAGATTTCTCTAAGTAAAACCAAAAGCATGAATACCATAAAACTATCTGGATTTGACAATATTGTCATATTTGGAAATATTTAGTAATTAATATTTTATGAAATTGAAATAATTGACAAATATCGTCAAATAACTTCCAATACAACAGCATCAAGTTTTATCAATTACCAACCTGAGTTGCAGTAAATTAATATTAAAATCAGAAAGTTCCAAGTAAATACAAGTGAATGAAAATTGACTGAAATATAAACTAATAAAAAGAAGAGATATTGAAAATCTCTGAGAGAGTTCAATGGGGTTTTGTTGAATGTCTTAATGTTTGTTTGGGTTATGCGTTAGATGTCACTATAGCATTATATGGCTGAGGATAATTTTCGGCAGCTCTTCCGAAGCTTATGCATCTTGAAAAACAGTGTAATTAAGAAAATAACTTATTACATACAGGGAGATATGAAAAATTGCTTCTTATATTACTTTGTTTGCTCATAATTTGAGTTGTTGAACCATGTCATCTTCTATTTATCTTTTTGTTACAGACGGTGGACATTCCAGGGCTGGGTTTTGGTCAATCTGAGTATTATCCTTATGTATATTACAAAATAAATATTGATATGCTCGACTCAAAATCGTAAATTTTAATGCATTCAGTAGAGATTATCTTTTAGTGTAATATGATAGTAAATTGAAAAAACTGTATCAAAAGTTTAATTTAGTGTGATCGACTATTATTTCAAGAAATTTTTCATTAGTTTAAAACATGTTTAAATTTTATACATTTCCTGAAGGAGTTATCTACTCCACTATTGATTGATTAAATAATTATTATAGCAATATTGATTAATAAATTTTAGATAATTGTGATTTTAAAGATTTTTTGTTTTTTCAAATTACTGGAAAAGTGTGGTCAACACACGCAATATCATATAAAAATTAATTTTTATTGGTGATTTTAATTTGAGTCAAATTTACAGTGAATAAATTTAATTATATTTGGATGTTATTTGAACATAATGTTGTATGATAGCTGCAGGAATGGTGTAGAGCTACTTTTTTAAATGTTAATTGTTGAAACATAATTGTGTATTATAACACTGGCATGTTATGATTCCATAATTTTAGATTTTATTGTAATAACATGTACATATATATTTGAAATAAAAATAAGAATTGCAAAGTTTTTAATTATTTTGGTTTTATTGCAATATCTTTGCATGGTTCTTGCAAACGGGAAAAGTCCCCGATACGGACAATTAATATTCTGGTGTTTTGAATAGTATGTAGATAAATTTTAATTATAATATTAATGAACGTTTTTTGGGTTTACTTAGTTTAGAGAGATTACAGAAAGAATTTGCGCTTATATTTCAACTTACATTTTAGTGGTCATTCCTAAAAAAAATATTTTGAATTCATTTTTCATTTCTATTTAGATACTTCGAAGTCAATTTTGAATTATATTGAAGAATACGCATGGTGTACACATCATTAAGTTTAAATGTGATACTCCCAAGTAATTTTAAGTTTGGTTTGTAACCAAAATTTTTCAATAAAATTCATTGAATTTAATTTTGAAAGTGTAGGAACCATGTCAATTGTAGTTGAATTGCTTAAGATATTTTAAATTTTTAAACAAATAATCTAATTTAAAGCTTGCAATTCTTGATCTAAATATGTTGAACTGTAAACTATACAACGGCAGCTGTGTTTTCATTAATTGAGAAAGACACGAACACTAAAATCTACATTTGAGAAATTTATTGTCTTGTAGAGAAGGGTACTAAGGCTTATATTTTATTGTTAGATACATTTAAATGTGATGCATACACAATTTTTTCTCTAACCATAAAGGTATTCAGATATAAGATAATCAATCTCAAAATTCTAGAAAAAACACTGGTAAATAAACTTGATAAATAACATTTACTGATGCACGGTACAGCTTATTTACAGGTTGGTTGGAGAAAAATGTTATCGTTGCATGATTTTTCACATAACTAAAAAACCGAAAACATTCATCACTAGATAATAATATGCTTGTGTAAAAGTACTTTGACAATAATTCTTCAAAATTAAAAATTGTGTGTTCTGCACAGTTTATTCTTTTTCTGTAAATAGAATTATTGTAAAGTTTTTCTGTACATAAAATTAATAAACAATAATTATTGTAAAAGAATTTAATATTTAAGTATCGGCTAATCTCAAACATGAATTTGATTTACTTCCTGATATGTAACTTTGTTATTATAAATTTTTATTATTCAGTTATTCAATCAATCCGTTACAATAATTACAGTATAAAAAATAATAATATAGTTTCCTGAGATACAGCATAACTTTCAACAGATAATTTATTTTATTAGAATTAACATTGCGATTATAGTGTTAAAGGAAAAAGAATTAGCAAAAAACCTTTAATTAAATTTACTTAATACTTAAAGCAATGAAAAGAAAATAAACGCTTTTGATGAATGAAATTGAATAAAATGGCCAATCCTTGTTTTGGCTTTTTTGTAAAACTGCAGGTCTTTTTTGCAATTCTATTAGAACCAAACAATAAGGAAGATTCCAAAGAGCAAGGACCGAATTCATTTGAGTGTGCACTGTGCACGAAGCGCTAAGTTAAATCCTCCACTAGCTGACTTCCCTCCTGACAAGTGAAATTATACTATGATAATTCTAGCGGAATTATCGCTCACAGAGCGTTTAAAGCAAAGTACTAAATGATTTAAATGCGATTCACTTCACATCAGACTTCTGTTGGCCGTTACACTGAGTCGGTCGGAAGTCTTGCCAATTTTATCGAAAAGATAGGATAAGATGACACATTGTCTATCTTTAATCAGAAGTAGATTTATTGTCATAGAGTAGTAAATAAAAAAAATCGACAAAAGTGACTCACTTTATCCCATTCTACGGTATGTAAAATATTTTTTAAATTCTTGATGTTGAGATTTTAATCAAGACTTCAAAAAATAGTTGGTTAATTAATTATATTTATTATTTCTGTATTTGAATTACTTTATCTTAACTACACGTTTGCAAGGCCGGATCTAAGGGGGGGGGAAATGGGGGCGCTTCTTAGGGGGGCGGTAAATAAAACCGCGCTTTAAATTTTTGAACGTAGGTGGTATCTAACCGGGCAGTTCCAAACGTAGCAACATCGCTGGCTGGCACGTTAAATTTTTAGTTGAACTATTTATTTATTTTTTGTTTTGTCTATTAAAATAAAATTGTTAAAAATTAATCTTTTTTTAAATGACAGGTTTTGATTGGTTTTCATACTTACTTCCACTTATTACTGAAGGTTTTCTTCATTTTGTAAAATTTCTGTTGAGCTCGTAAAGTTCCTAAATACATGAACCAATTTTAAAAAATATATGTATAACGTAACTATAAAAACCAATTGGGCGGCAATTTAATTCTTTGCCACCCATCAAAAAATTCGTAGATCCGGCACTGCACGTTAGCATTATTAAAATTTGAAAATGGCGCGCAATTGAACAGATGCAAACTTTAAGAGGAAGGTGGCAAACATGTTCGTTTGGCGCACTCTTTAACACTTGTTTAGTTTTAAAGAAGAAAGCATAAGTTCATGTTAAACGGTTTTATAATATTATATTAATTATTATGTGTAGTATAATATCTTTTCTATAAAGTGATATTTCTAGTGATGACATTACTTGTGCGTTAAATAAACTGCCTATTATCAAATCGACTATATTATTTGGAAATTATGTAAGTAGAAATTATCTGTTTATAATATAAATAATCAATTTATTAACATAGTTAATTTCATGTTGTTAATTAAAAAAAAAGATTTTGTAATGCCAAGTAAAAGAATTTTTACAAAAGTGAGGTTATAGTTACCGCATCTCAATCGCGGACAGAGTGGTACTCGAGTTTTTGTTAGAAGGCTTATTTTTAACCTTCAGCAATTACCGATCAGATGGGAAATGCATGTTCAGATATCCCAGCTGGTCAATATTATAGGTTAATATAACCGTGCATTTGACATATCAGTATTTTTTCAAGAGTGGTAATATTTGTAGTGGCCCGCTGCTACGACACTTTACAAATTTGAAAACACTTACCACTAGATAAACAGTTATTTTTCGAGTGGTTTAGAACTTATACCAATTTGATTTATTATGACGTCTACTGAAGGTAAATGGGTTTGAAAGGGCCCGGTCCAGCTTACTCCGAGAGGCCAGGGATGCTGTAGCGCCCAGTACCCCTGGCCAGTCCGCCACTGTATATACTTTTAAACATTAATGCAAACTCGAGTTCGTATTAACAACAAATTGTTTAGATCCGGAATTTTGTTCGACTGCTTTTATTCGATTTGATATTTATGCGACAGACATTTGTTCGACTCAACATTTATGCGAAGAAACATTTTTATTCGAATGAAATTTTAGACGATATATATTAATTTGTTTGACGATATTTTAAATTACAGCAGTGGCGTATTTAAAAATGTCTATGGGGTGGGAAACCAAATTATTTTTTTGATTCTCGTTAATTCATTCATGCGCATCAGTTCTAAAGAGATAATACTGACAAATTCACTGACGTTTGAAATATAGAAATATTATTAATCCTATTGTAAACGGCGAACGCTGCTAACGGTAAATAATTTAAACTTATTGAAATTTTAAAACCTCATATTTAACATTCGGTGCTATTCTGATTTCAACATGGTTATATAGCCATATTGTTATGACTAGATTCCTAGATTGTTATCCTAAGTTATAACTTATAACCATCTCTGTAACAACGTGACCGAAAATTAGTATTCGGTGCGATTCTGATTATCCTAAGTTATAACTATCTCTGTAACAACGTTACCGAAAATTGGTATTCTGTTTAAACACGCATAATCATGATGGTTATAATTTAAGCATAACCAAACCTTGTTATAAATAGTTCAAATGTGCCGTAAAATTGTACAAATTTGACAGATCGATTCATCAAATGTGTTGTTTTAAAAATTTTAATTTAGTTTATTTTGAAATGTCAAATTAAATTATTTTTCAAAATTGTTTTAAATTAAATTAATTTCATTTAAAAAATTATAAAATTCATAATAATATAAATGCTTGTAAACTAGAGTTATTTTAATATAAGATTTAATATAAGATAAAACAATTACCTACCTACAGTTTTTCTAAAAAATGAATTTTTTTGTTAATTTACCTTTTGTAGCAACTAGTGCGGCTACTATATGCTGTCTATTCAGTCGTAACAGGAATTTTGTTCAACTTAACATTTATTCCAAGAGCATTTGTTCAACTTAACATTTATTCAAAGAGAATTTATTCTACTTAACATTTATTCGAACAGCATTTGTTCGACTTAACGTTTTTTCGAAGAGCATTTTTTGTTCGACTTAAAGTTTATTTGAAGAGCAGTTGTTTGACTTAACATTTATTTGAAGAGAATTTATTCGACTTAACATTTATTCGAAGAGCATTTGCTCAACTTAACATTATTTATTCGAATGAGCATTTGTTCAACTTAACATTTCTTCATTACTCCATAAGTAAAGGTTAGATGAAATCTAATGCTTTTATCATACGTAGTTTATATTTCTGCATTCTTTTTTGTTTTTCATTTTTTCTCTAAAATAATTTGAGAAGCAGGAATTTGCATATTAAATAAGTTTTTACGTGTTAATTCCCTATGTTCGGCTATTCGATTCATCACCCGGTATAACAAAAGGTTCTGGACGAACAATGTGCAACTAGTCCCCATCCTATTTGAATATTTGATGTTTTGAACTAGTAAGTAAAAAAATTAAATTTTTGAGAAAATAATAATAATTCCACTTTGGTCTTAGAATTTGATCATCAGAAGTTCTCTCTGTGCTTTCCTCTAACCTAAGCATCACCAAGCTGTTAATTAGGCTTTTGAACAAAAAATTTTTTTGGCAAAAATGGAAAGATCATATATAAGTTTTATAAGAAAACTATTTTTATTTTATTTTTTTTCACAATAATTAAAGAGTTAAATCAAATTAAAAATTAATTTTTAAACTTAGTATCTAAAACGCACCGACAATTACCGAGCGCATGTGACGTCACAATCACACAAACATCAAAATAGATTTGAATTTGCTTCTATTTGACAGATAGTTGATTTGTGTTTATTCTGTTTTTATTTACTAAAAATTACATTACTTGATTGAAAATGTCTAATCGGAAAAGTTATCGGACCTGTTTCGTACCACTTTGTAGAAATACTACAATAAGTACACCTGAAAAAGTGTTTTTAAATGTGCCAAACGATGGCGATGTTAAACGTCGAAAACAATGGTTTCTAGCAGCACGGCGTATTAATCCTAAAACTACATCAAATTTTTATTGTTGTGAAGATCACTTTGATGTAAGTATTTTATTATAATTATTTAGTTAAGAATCATTTATATCAGAATCCGATCAAAATATAAATAGTTTTAAAAGTTAAGTTGTAAAGGGTGTTTCAAAATGAGCGCAAGATTTGAATTTTGCGGAATTTTATTTTAATAGACGGTGCTGGGCTAAAAATTTCACTACTGTCAAGTAAACGCATTGCGATTATCAGTTATGATAAGCTATACAAAGGAAGAGCGGATTTTAATAGTGAAAACTTATTTAAAAAAATATGGTGCAAGTTTTGCAGTGACAGTTCGCCCGAATGTGTGCAATTTTTGGTCGACAAAAGGCACCAAATTCTTTTACAGTTAAGAGACTGAAGATGGATAAATTCTATCAAAGGGTTCAGTTGTTAACGAGAAATCATCAGGTCGTCTTTGGTCAGACCGGTCCATTGAAAATAATAAATGGTCTTAGTAACTGCAAACTTTCGCGAAAATCCAGGCACATCGATTCGCCTGCGTTCACAGCAACTGGCCATTCCAACAGACAGTTTGCAGGGGATTTAGAAGAATGATCTCCATCTGCATCTGTATAAAGTTCAATTAACTCAAAAACTTAAACCAGGTGATCATTATGTGCAACGCCGTACCTTTGTGAACTGGGTGTTGGAAAAGTAAGGAATGGCCACTGATATTGTTAAAAAAATTATCTTTAGCGATGAGGCTCACTTCCACTTGAATGAGTACGTAAACACCCAAAACAGCCAAATTTAAATGCAATTAAAACTTTTCTAAAAGAGATTTGCAATATTCGTGTAAATGAGTGTTTTATGGAAAAATTAAATCTTGGCGCTCATTTTGAAACACCCTTATATCAACCAAATCAATAATGTAAATTGATATTTTGTGTTCCTGTTGATTGTTCCGTAGTCACAATAATATTGAAATTATCTAAATAACTATTTTTTTCTAGCTTAAAGAAGATATGGAAAATTATATGTATTATACTACAATGGGTGGTAGAGCAAAAATCAAAGTTGATGTAGTACCACAAAAGTTTTCCTGCCAACCTAATCGTAAAAGACAAAGCAGTACAGTTCTTAGACCAGCTGCAGAGAAAAGATGAAGACAACAAATTCTTCAAGAGATTTTAACTGATGAATCATATAATGAAAATATTCAAAATAACGATCCACAGGAATGTCTTATTGAAACTATGGCAGAAGATCAAAATTTGGTTAATGTAGAAGAAGATACTTCTTCAAATTTAATATTAATAACAAAAATCGACGTCTCAACGCAGACTACCATTCAAAATTGCACTGCTGCTGTTATAAAAACAAATGCTCCTAAGTTTCGTAGTAAAGCAGTCCAATGCAAACTTCCATCTGTAGTTGACCAAAAATGCTCACCTATTAAAACTAGCAACAGGAGTATTGCAACATCTCCAATAAAATTATTAAACAAAATATCTCAACGTGAAGAGAATATTTCATCGTGTAGTTATATCTCGCATAATAATAGCTCGTATGATATTTATGAACCTTCAGAAAGTAATGGATGCAGTAGTTTTACTTCTGGTAACTCACAACTTGACACCAAAGAAAGAGAAGTATTTAAAGTTACAGACTATCTAATAAATAAAAATTTGAAAGCTTACACTGGAATCCCTTATGAATGGAATATGTTATTAGAACGTCGGGTATAAATATTGCTAACATTAAATTATCATTAATGAAAATCCGACGCCAAGATACATTTGAACGATTAAGCGAACAGTTTGGTATGAGTGTCAGCAATGCTAGCATTATTTTTAGTAAGACAGTTCCTGTCTTAGCACATTTATTAAAAACTCTCATTTATATGCCTGATCCCAATAATATAAAAAGAATACTACCTATACCATTCAGGAGCTCATATAGTCATGTCAATTCGATTATTGATGCATTTGAAATTCAAATTGAAAAACCGAGCGATCCAGAGAATCAATCATTAACTTGGTCAGAATATAAAAAGTGCAATACTTTAAAATATTTAATATCTTGTACACCAGATGGCTTTATAAACTTTATATCAAAAGGATTTGGAGGAAGAATTTCCGATGAATTATTATTTGAACAATGTGGCTTATTAGAATTATTACCAGAATATTGTGCTATCATGGCAGATCGAGGATTTAAAAACATTGTTTTACTTCTTGATGATAAAAATATAGAGTTAATTCGACCACCATCAGTTAGTTCGGGTATCAAGTTATCGCAGGCAAAAGTCTTAGAAGGCAAACGAATTGCTGCCTTACGTATTCATGTAGAACGTGTCATAGGAAGAATACGAGAATTTGATTTTCTCAAGCCTCACGCAGTTATTAATCATAATATGTTGTCTTATACCGACCATGTTGTTATCATTGCTGCGGCATTAGTGAATTTACAATCGCCCATCATCTCGACATGAATTTATTAATAATCAACAGTAATATCCCTAGTGCATAAAAATAACCGATTAAATTTTGACGTTTTTTAAACAAAGTTTTGCTAAGCAATATGTCGAGTAAATTTGCCACGTAACAAAATTTCGAGTGCGTAGCACGAGGAATTTTGGGTGGAAAATTTACGAGAAATATTTCTTCAGAGCAAAACTTTGTTTTAAAAAAACGTCAAAATTTAGTCAGGCTATTTTTAAGCACGTGGGATATTCGGCATGATTATTTCTTGAATAAATAGATCTTATAACGATTTAATTATTATTTATTACAATTTACATTGCTACAATTGATAAAAAAATTACAATTATTAAATATATTTTCTTTTTTTTCGTTCATAGTATCTACTGATATTTTTGATATTGAAGTTAACACAGTGTTAGAAATTGCATCAGAAACCAGTGGAAGTGGAAGTGGAACTTCCTTTGATGTTGTCGGGGTTTCACTTCTCATTTTTTCTAATATTTTTTCATGGTGTTCTGGGTCCAACTGAAGGTAAGGTTTGATTGAGTTTGTAGTAGAATGACCGGTTATTTTTATGAGTTGCTGCTCATCAATTCCACTTTTCGCTAATTTGCTTACAGCTGTACTCCGGTTAGAATGGTTAGTAATTTTTACTTTTTTTACATCTAAACCAGCTTTCTCGGCGGCTTCTTGCGTCCATGTAGATATTTGATTTCTCCCCATTGGACTATTTTTATACCAAACGCCAGTTTTAACCCAATCGTGATTAATGTTTAAAAACAATCGATTGGTTTTGATATTGGTGGTTCTTTTTGATATTAGTAGGTGAAACAACCTTACTGGACAGAAGTTAGAATTTTTTACATTTGGGAGAAGCCACTTGCTTTCAGCACATCTTTTCGAACCTCCTTGTGCGGTTTTTGAGAATATGGTGTTATACTCGATTCTTCCTGAAAAGAAATTTGAATTAAATGAAAATGTTTTAAATTTTTTAATAGTACTTTATTATTTTACCTGTATTTTCTCCCGTATTGTTTATTTCTTCTTTAAAATATTCCAAGATACAATTTACAGCTTCTCCTCCTCTCCATGCAAGCTCGACGGAGACAATATGGTAAAACTTGCGTTGTAATCCTGAAGGAGTTTTCTCGTCCCACAAATTTATAATTGCTTGATGTTCGGCATGCGTTAATGCCGTAGAACTAAGTTTTCGTTTAGTGGAGTCAACTTGTAATTCTTTACGTTTAGCATTTCGCGCGTCTCTAGCCTTTTTAAATATAATATCATTAAACGGATCAATTACCTTATTGAACTTATTATAATAAAACTCTTGAATTGTTTTGGCCGTAATGTTCCACATTGTTTTTATTACACCTTCTTTGTAGTTTTCTCCATTCACTTTCCTCATGTTATAACCCCAATCAGCTAAAATTTCAGCAAGCTCTTCTGCGGTGGTTTCTTCAAGTAATTGATATTTTCTTAACTCACAAAACTCTTTAAACTGATACCATACCGATGCTTTCGTTTTTTGGGTATTTGCGGGAACAGTTTTATTTATTGCAGATTCAATATATTGGAGAGAATTATCTGCAAAACGTGACATTGTGCATTTAATTCTGTAATATTTTGTTTGTTTGTTTGTCTAAGCACGTTGGATAATGGTAGAAAAAATTTTTGGAAGTGATTATTTTTTGACATAAATTTACCCGCTGAATATTTTTCATAGCAACGTAAATATTTACTATAATAAAATGGTTGCCTAGATGTTTCGCGTTCTGATTGGCGTATATTATAATGAAGGAAATAATCTATAAAATATTAAAAATTATCCTGCTTAGTCAGAAAATATTTATTTATTTTTTTATTTATTTATTTTCTGACAAAGCAGACGAAAAGTCTGCGAAATATTGAAACTATCTTATTGTTTTATTAAAGTTTATTGAACTAGTATAATTTTTAATATTTTATAAATTTCTCACTATAGTCGATCCCATATTAGCAGTAAGTAGGTGGCAGGTCGTCTGCAAAGTCACATTTACAAAGGCAGAATTAGAAATAATTCAAAAATTTAAAGAAATGTGTGTTGCCTAATGTATAAGTTTAGAAAATAATTTTAGAAAACGTATTTTCACAAATTTATATCAATTTTAATAAAATAAATAAAGAAAAGCTGCATAGGAACTATTTAATTTTAACATTATACATTCTGACATAATAAAATAACAAGAAACCCTCATAAAATGTGAATTTAACAGTACTTAATTTTAATAAGAATATAAGACGTAGAAAAATCATTATTTAAAAAACCAAGACATTGAAAACTTCACAACTTCCCCATAAAATGATTTCATTTTCCTGAAAAAATACTAATTAAATTTGACGTTATCAAGACATGCCAGATTATTTATAAACTTTCCTGTTTGTTCAATAGTTAACATTTAAACGTTTAGTCAGAATTCATATCTTTGTCAGAAGTTCATCATAATTATCCTGAAAAAATACCAATTAAATTAGACGTTATCAAGATATGCCAGATTATTTATAAACTTTCCTGTTTGTTCAATAGTTAACATTTTAACTCTTTCAGAATTCATATCTTTGTCAGAAGATCATAATTATCCTGAAAAAATACCAATTAAATTTGACGTTATCAAGATATGCCAGATTATTTATAAACTTTCCTGTTTGTTCAATAGTTAACATTTTAACTCTTAGTCAGAAATCATATCTTCGTCAGAAGATCCAGTGTTTGCAGTAAATTCCAACTGCAAATTTTCTATGATGTTATCTACTGGATATATGAAATCTTCTTCTTTTATGGCATGTTTAACACACTCTGCCCATTTTTCTGGTGTCACTTGACTCAAAGCATCCTGAAACAAAATTTTCATATCAGCAAATTTAAAAGTTTTATTATTAGCAGCAACATAGCCCTTCACTTGTGCCCAAACTAGTTCGATAGGATTAAATTTGCAATGATACGGAGGTAATCTTAATATTTCTCTTCCAGTGCTTTTAACCAATTCATCTACAACATACGACGAGGAAATTTGTTCTGATGTTAAATGTTCTTTGATTCTATCTAAAAATTAGCTCAGTTGTAATAAGAATCATAATATTAAACTATGCAAGTATCAAAAAAAAACTTACCATCAAGTTTATTAAAATAAAATGATCTGTATCCCGACAAAGGCCTGTATTTTAATAATTTTGATATTTTCGTATTAATATGAACTTTATGTTTATATCAATAATTAGTAACTCTTAAAGTAGATTGTACCAAAAGAATCCAAAATTTGAACTTGGTTGGTACAACTCAATATTAAATTGCACCTATTTATTGTTATAAACACAGCGATCCCATATATTATTAAGATGTACTAGTTTACCAAACAGTTCTACTTTTAGCACATCTTGTTCTGCCGGAATATCTCTTTCACGAAGCCATTCAATCATTGCAGATTTCTTCCATTGAAAAGTTGGGATTTTTTCTGTTTTTCTTGAATGGTAGGGAGCATTATCCATTACGATGATACAATTTGGCTCCAAAAGGGGTAAAGTTGTTTTCATCCAGTCTTCAAATACAGTTGAATTCATTTCTTCATGGTAGTCACCAGTTTTCTTCGATTCAAAACATAACAATCCATTTTCCACAAATCCATCTTCGTTACCTATATGAAGAACAATTAATCGCTTACCTTTACCTGAGGGATCGCTTAATCCAGTCTAAAACACATTTATAATGTAATAATTGTTAATTAAATAAATATTATGCTATTACCGAGAGACCCTTGAGAAATGCATCACTTGCGCTTGTTACAGATTTATCTTTCCACACCTTAGATTTTGTATGACCGGCGTTGACCCATGTTTCATCTAAAAAGTAAATTTTACGTCCCTCCAATCTAAATTTTCTTATACTTCTCAAATATTTTCGTCTCCATAATACTAAGTCTGATCTCTCGAGTAATAGATGGTTTCTTGATCTTGTTTCCCATGAAAAGCCTAATTTTCCTAACAATCGTGATAAAGTACTACGTGACAATGACGGCAGTACTTCACAACGTTCCACTTCCTAATAAAATTAATATTTTCATATGAAATAATAAAGTACGTCTATACAAATTCTTACAACTAAAATTTTATCAATCGTAGGAGGATCGTTTGCAAGAAAAAATTGATGAATTATTCTACGAAGTGCCGTCTTCTGTAACTCATCTAATTTCTCGAAAGCACTTTTGCGTTGTCTTTTTTTTGATGGGGATTTTAAAGTTGCACTTTTTTCCATCTCATTGACCGTATTCCAAATACTTCTGTCTGAAACACCTAAAACTTGGGCAGCGGTAACTATACTCTCACTCTTACTCATTCCTTGGTTACGATACATAGCATAAATGTTGTGCATCATAATCTTCTGTCCACTGTTAATAATTTTACCCTTAGGATTTTTAAGAACTGCAATTTCGGAAGACTCTCCACTACAACTAGGGCCAGGGTTGTCTTGATCTACTATATCCATAATAAAATAAACACTAAAAATCTATAAAAAGTAAGGTTGGATTAAAATGGTTTTGAAAAAAACCAATTTTCAGTTATATAACTTTATAAAAATAATCGAATTAAACGTTTCAAGTAATCGAGTGAAATAACACTTTATCTAGTAGCAATATTAAAAATTTACCACAAAATAATACGAAAAATTAAATGTTATCTGTCAACAACACGTAAATTTCAGTAGTGTAAAAGCGGCTAACGTCGTGACAATTTCATTGGCTAATATTCAGGGTCATCATTTTAGTACAAATTATTCTTTGAATGCTTAAATGAAATGGACTATAGTTAATAATTTTAAAGTTTTTTATTAATAATCATTTAAAAAAGTTAATATTTAATTACACTAGAAAATTGTTATATTATACTGTTTGGAAATACTGAACCAATATACGTCATGAATATCGACAACATCACATTTCGATTAAGGAAAGTTACGTGTATAAATATTCAAAATTGCCGCTAGAAGTGAGTATAGTTTTCAAACTAATACTTCGGTTTCCTTCTTCTTGAAATTTGTAAATTTCACAATTATTGAAAAATAGCACTTATAAAAACAGTATTCAGCGTTAAAAACAATTATAAACACCATAACATACAAATAAATATGTGACAACTACTCATCTAATCTAGTTTCTTTTCTTCCGCCAGAAGTTGCTTCACTTAACTGTAATCTCGAATAACGATTCAACATACTGAACCGTCATCAGATCAAGCATCACTGAAAACACAGGTTGACATAAGCAAACTTATAAAAATCACTATACAATCGTATTTTGCATAATGTGATAAATTGGAATTTAATTTTTATGTGGTGGGACGATAAACGTCATCAAATTTCTATCTATGTTGTGTATTGTTTTAAGTTTTACAAACGATTCAACATACTGAATAACATACAACAGTATAATAATTATTATGTATAATATAGTTAATATGTATAATAAGTTGTTACAATATTAAGGGTAGGTATTCATTTCACACCATACTTTTGTCGTAAATCGAGTCGAGTTTGTTATTTGTAAGTTGCATAGCAATTTTAATACAAATTAATTAGTGATTTATAATAGTATATTACGTGCCGAGGTGGAAAATGCTTCATTACTGCGGAGCGCTAAGTTAGTTGACTGAGGTGCGAAGCGCCGAAGTCAACTGTAAGCGCGACGCTGGAATGAAGCCTGACACCGAGTTATGTATACTATTTTATTCACAATCAGTTTGCAAATAACAAATTATTAGCTTTCCTTGTTGAAATCCAATTCAATTTCATTTATTTAAATAAAAAACAGTTTATCTAGTTGGTATAAAATATAAACAAATTGCTATTTATGTCAAACAAAAAATTTGCTTTGTATTAAACTGGCAATAATATAAATATTATTGGCAAAGCATTTACAAATTTGTTTCCATTTCTTTATATTTGTGCTTAAGTAATTTTTGATAATAATAAGTAGATTAGATTATAATTATGATGAAAGCTAAGAATTTTCTTGACACTTGACATAACCTTAACTAGTTTGACACACATATTTTGTTGGTTCCTTTTCGGGCCACCGACAATGCGACATTACCAGGCGGGAAGTGATCACTTCCCGACCTAAGGTTGGGAAGTAAAACTAACTAGCTTTCTGATTGGTTAGCAGTAAAAGTAAATAATAAACTGCTTTCAAACTTATTAAAAATCAGGAATGTGTCGATTACTAACTGATTGTGAATAAACTAATTTGTATTAAAATTCCTATGCAACTTACAAATAACAAACTCTACACAATTTACGAAAAAAGTACGATGTGAAATGAATACCCTTTATTATTAAAAAAAGTATAATAAAAAATATCATTTTGTTCCAAGTTTTACTGATTTAGGATACTAATTTAGGAAATATATTTTTTGTCCAAAACGACATAGCTCTTTTGACTAAAGCTTGCGTATAAACTTCATCGTACAAGATTGTTTTGGTATAAATAGTTTCGTTTTGTTCAAAATTTGGGTCCGCTACACAAAATATACCTTCTTTTTTCCCAGTCATTAACATTTGTAATTGCATTTGAGCAATACATTTTGAATTAACTTCATTTTTGGGTAAAAATGTTTCTAATGTTTTTTGACTAGAGGGACATTTGATTTCTACAATAGAATTACTAGTCAATCCATCAGGTGATGCTGCGAAAATTGGATGAGTAGCTAAAAGATACATTCCCGGCCGTGTAATTTTTATCTTCAATTTTTTTTCTAACACTGTAAGTACATGATTTTCCAATTCTTTTCCCCTTAACATAGCATTTGTTTCATGCACTTTGCTCACGCCAATAATTTGTTGAACGTATGAACCATCACTTGTTTTACAATGGGCAGCTTCATAAAACTTTGATGCAGTAATGCGACCATAACGCAATTCGTGCCACATTTTACATTCACTCTGTTGTCTTGTTAATAGTTCAGCTTCATTACACAATTCTGAGTCCATTTCATTTTCAGCAAACTTCAAAAATGCATCCGCTTGTGTACCAAAATTCAATAGAAATTTTAAGACAAGCCGATGTAATGATAAATCATATGATTTCTTCTGCTTTAAGTCAAATGTCAGTTGTCCAATTTGGCAATTAATTTGTTTGTTTTCAGCAAATTCAAGAATTCCTTGCAAAAAAGTACTATTATCCGGTAAATTTTGAACTGCAGTGGCGGTTGCTTTTTTTGTTAGGTTCTCAACTTCAACATATTTCGTTACAGTACCAACACCTGATAATCGTGACTTTTTCCAATAACATGCAACTTCGGTAGGTGTTGGATCTTCGCTTCTCCGGTGTGTCCACATAAGTAATGCCAACGAATGTTTACAACCACCTGTCATAAAATATATACAAAAGATTAGCATTAACATTACATTAATTTTTTATGCACTAGAAGCTAGAGTATATTACCTGCTGAAGCTGCACAATCGTGACATTGAATATCTTGAACTTTTCTTAAATTTTCATCTATAATTATTGTCACTGAATAAGATTTACTGCGAACTTTGTGCTCTGGACATACACGACCTTTCAATATGCAAATACTATTTGCTCGTTTTAGTTGCACATATCCTATCGCCTTGTCGCCATAACTTTCGCGTGACACCCTAAAAAAAATTTAATTAGGTACGTATGTTTAATAAAATTATTTTAAAAACAAACTTACATTGACGCTTTAGCACCTCGAACTTCAGCTGAATTAAACCGAATATCATTCGTCAAAAACTCTGTCACCATAAAAATATCCACAGCGGGTATTGTTAAAATAATAAAACACACTAACGCCTTAGCAATAATTTTAATATAATAATAGTTGTCAAGATCAATATAACACAAAACACTTTAATAATAGCTCAAAAGATTCGCTGTAAGTCACGCAAGACCGTTCGCTTGTTGAGTACCCGCTCGACTGACGCGCTTGCTTATACCTTGTTCATGCATAGTTGCAACATCTTCAATTATCAGATTTAACACTCGGCCATACCTGACATTTACATCGCCTCGATGTAATATACATCCACAATTTAAATTAACATGAATACATTCAACAAAAATTTAACTTAATCTAAATACAACAACAAAATTCAACTTAATCTAAATACAACAACAAAATTCAACTTAATCTAAATACAACAACAAAAAAAAAACTTCGCTTATAAATCGCACTCAAAATCGTCAAATCTCGCCGGTCTTTTACGTTCTCTACCTCGCGAGTTACGTTGTTCGACGCCCACCAATTCAATTTCCGACGTACTCGGTTCAACGTCCAAATTTGAGTCGATTGTTAATGTTTCGACTACTTCGTTTTCGGTTTCGCTCGCTTCGCTTGATTCTGTGTCCTCGCGTCCTTGTAATTCTACGCTTGGCGTCCACGTCACATCGACTTCCGCGACTGCACTTAGGGGACCGTCACAAAATTTAGGTAAGTACCCATGTAAAATCTCAAACGGAGATTTACTGGTAGTTTGATTCGGCGCGATATTTAAATTTCTCTCGACCACCGCGCTTACTTCGTCCCACGCGTTTTCGTTTTCCATTTCCGTCATGATCACCGGAATTAAAGTCCTATTCACCCTTTCTACTTGTCCGTTCGTCCTTGGCCACTGACTACTATTTAATGTACCGTAAAACAGGGTGAATCACAACACTTGTTATTCTGTTCGATCAAATATCACCGAAACCATTTGACATACAAGAACCTACTATGCCGCAAAAGTCTTATTTAAACTCTACCATCATACTTGAGAAACGAGAAATTACAAATTTGTTTTTAACTATTATTTTTTTTTTTAAATCTGTTGTGTTGTGATTCACCCACCACTCGGTGTCAATCACGACGAATATGTCTTTGCCTACTAATTGCTATTCAGCGCCCTGGAAATTAAATCACCTAGAAAATTTAACAAATAAATATAATATGTACCCACCTAAGGTAATTGGGGGGAAGATGCCTAACACTTTTAATTTAATTTATAAAACAAATAATATACATATTTCATCTAAGTCAAAAATATATATTTGTAGCTTAAAGAATACAGTATTAAAAATCACAACGAAATAAACATAAACTGATAACGAACATAAAAAAAAAAATGTTTTTGAAAAAAGCAATTTGGCATCTTACCCCACTACATTGGGGGAAGATGCCTAGTATTTAGAATTATTTCGTTTGGCATGTTAATTCAATCGTGATGCCGTTTCATCCCGAAACGATGATGGGAAAGATGCCAAACGCAAAATAATATTTGTCACTTATTATTTTTCGCCACAATTGCTACAGTTATTCTCAAAAGAGGTGCAAGTCTCATGCAGCCACTGTTTGCAAGTAATGATAGTGCAGCAGCCCGAAGATTGTCCTCTGTCCATTGCCCTCTATCTGACTTTCTTACATAAGTCCGCATTGTTCACTGTAATAAATACGTACACGTGAAATACATAAGTTACAAGCTGGCATCTTACCCCAACACAGTTTAGGCAACTAACCCCAATGTGTTGGGGAAGATGCCAAACTTTAAAGTAAATTCAGTTTAGTGCCAATTATTTCTGCAAACATCGGAGTAAACGAGAAAACCTACCTCCTTTCCAGCATAAAATTTTCCGCAGTTGAAACGATGTCCGTCTTAGATTTTTGAATACAATAGTAGGACGATAAAAAAACTTTCACAACACGTAATAACATCAACACGGTATAACTTTTGAATTAGTTGTTACTGCTGATTTTAAGAGACTACTTCACTGACATAGATATGAAAGATATCTGTAAACTGAATTTTGCTGATATCTATCCAGCAAATTCTGAATTAGGGTCCTTAGGCATCTTCCCCGCTTTGGCATCTTCCCCCCAATTACCTTATATAAATTTATAAAATTTCCAAAATTAAGATACAAAGGTGAAAATAAAAGCTTTATTCTATAGGGAAATACAATATAATAAATAAAAATTCATATATCACGTTGGAAGTGTTTATTGAAAACCTCTTCACTCATCAACGTTGTCACTATCGCTGGTTTCACTGTCGTATCCTTTAACGCTTTTTCCAGCTTCAACTTCTATTTTCTTCCTTTTTCTTCCAGTTTTTGGAGCATCACTATAGCGCATAGAACTTAACAGTTCTACGACCGAATCATTTACTAGATTTATATTGGCTTGGTCATTATTATGCTGATTATCTGGAGGTAATCTAGATAATACTCGCTCCCTGTTGATCGGTATAATGCCACATTTTTCAAATCCAGATTTAATGTTTTTTTCCGCGTTTTTCACGATTTCACTAACAAGACGTTTTAGTAAGGTTGGAAACACTGTCTTTGGTATTGTCGCTGCAGTTCTGCCATGGCCCTTCTTCCATTCAAGCAATATCTGCTTCCATGTCATTTTCAATGGCCGGAAGAAGGCCACATCCAGCGGCTGGGTGAGATGCGTTGAATTAGATGGGAGGAACACAAAAGAAATATTATTTTCTTGACACAATTTTATGCTGTCCACTGTCAACTTATATACCGACGCGACGCGAGAAAATATTATATTAATGTAAAATTGAACTTATATTGTGTGCTGTACATGCTTACGTTCGTTTCTGAACATATGGTTCCAATCACGACAATGAATTTAACAATTCCCATTATGGCTTATTATGGGCTCCACTTCCACTATCCAGGTTTGAATTGGATTTTTTCTCTCGCGAGTACTTTTCTCGGAGACACTTCCACCTATTTAGACAGTCGTCCGCTGGAAGTATGTTATTATTAAAACGTGTATTAAAAATATAACGGATATAGGCTATGTGCAAGTGATTTGAATTTTTAAAAATTCGACGCCAGCGATTACGGTGGGGAAATGTGGAACTTTTCATGGTACAGATTATTACAGTTTGTATGTGTTGTTGTATTATTAAATACCAATAACATTTAAATAGCACAATTTAAATCAATTTTGCAGTCTGTTTTAGTTGAAATTAATGAGTTGGTGTTTCTATTAAATGAATAAGTACATCAAGACGAAATAGATAAGTTGATTTTATTAGATCTACGAATGCTTGAATGACAATTCGCGTAATTTTTACTTACTTTTCAAAGTTTTGTACATTAGTTTGTTAATTTGTTTTAATATACACATCAAAAGGACGCGAAGAAGTTCAGGAAATACTACTTGTTTTTTCCTCGTTTTTCTTCATACCTTTCAACTAATTTTAAATTTATTTGTATTGGTATTTTTTGAAATTAATACCATGAAAAGTTCCGGCGCGCCCAACCAGTGGGCGCTAGTTGTGAACTTGCACATAGTCTATATAACTTACGTGAATAATTCATTAAGCGTGCAATTCATTCCACGCGTTACTTTTCTTTTGAGTATCTTTAAAATCTGATCTCTTCCGATCGTAAAGAAACGGATAGGAATGCACTAAATCTATAAATTTTCCGTCATCCATAATATTTATAACTATATTGACAAATAAATAACACAATCACACAACAATCACACACGATAGCTCAATGCTGTTATTTAACATAATGTATAATGTTTAAATATCTAAAGTGTAAACCATACATAAGAGGTGTAAACTTAACTTTAAAATTAAAAATTTAAAATAAAAATAATGGGGGTGTTGGCGTTGTCCAGTAAAATAAACGCATCTCATTGGTCACACATAGAAAACAGAACGTAGAAGTTGAAGTTGACCGAATTTTTTGTTATGTCTCCCATGTTTTGTACGAATGTCAACGGTGGCGTTTGAAACCATGCATTTCAACTTTCCTTACGTTATGTCTTGTATGTCCGCTACGTACGTTACTTGGATGTAAATTTTAATTTTAATTTTTAAAATTTAAATTTTTCCAAGTTGCAGTTGCATTTGCATTAGATAATGACGACATCAAAATGGTTTTAAAAAGAAATGGTACCTTTTTATATATATAGAATAGTCGGTTTTAGGTATTTTTCACAATTATTCATCGCCCGCTAACGGTAGCTTAACACTCTGCGACATTAATTTTATGCTCTGCACTTTTTCGCGAGATGCTCATAGTTTAACACTAATTAGATAGCGCTCTAATTTAACTATTCAAATTTATCGGTTCGGCACTTAGACATTGCCGATAGTTACACTGAGAGAAAATTGTAGGAAAAATTACTAAAAAACATCGTAATTTTCAGTATTAAAAATTGCAATGTCGGACTAGTGCGAAAAAATTGTAAATAATACGATGATACATCGTAAATTCCTTTCAACGAATTATACTGTTTAAAATGACACATAATCTTATGCATTGCAAGAGAAATTACGATGTTACTATAATAATATAAAGAAGTCGATACAGTAAAATTTCATATAACAATAAAGTAATAGAAGAAGTACTACATAATTATTTAAATAAACAATATAAAGAAAAAAACTTCGCTTGACGTATTAACATTAATAAAGTAATAATCATGATCGGGAAAGTAGAATTTTTCTATATACAAATAAAAAAAAAATGTACATTTTTTTTGTTAAATCTATAAAATTAAGAAACGATTAGACAAAATAATTATTATAAATTATCATTTATTAATCACAATTCTTTTATAACATTATAGTAATGACTACATTCTAAATTTATCTAATTTGCTGGACATACTTTTTTTAAATGTACTGTTTAGGAATATAAAAACAATTATTATTATTGGTTGCAGTAGCTAAGCCAGCACCGACTTCGGAAGTTGTAAAAATTTTCCAATCAAAACTTTCATTAGTTAATCCCCATCTAAAAAATTATTGAAAATTTTGATTTTTTCTCGAAAACTAATGCATAATCCTACCTGAAATTTGTTTTAATATGCGTAAAAAAGTGTTCTCTTTCCAATGGTTTAATAGGAAAAAGCTCAATTCGTTGACATTATTTCGTGACAGTACCCTAAAATAAATGACGAAAAGAAAATGAATTTATCCCACTCAACACAGTTTTTTTTATAATAAAATACAATAATTACTACTAAAAGTTTTTTCCACTTGTCTCGTTACAATAGTTACTTTTACTCTGCACATTAGATTCTATAATGATTCATTTCTATAAAGAATGCAAGTAGTTGATATATAAGAAATGCAAAAGTAAGCAAATACCGCAAAAGCTAGAATTATGTCTCCTTTACTTACATTATAGTATTTATGTTTATATTCACTTGCTCTCATAGGATAAAATTTCTAATGTAACATCGTAAATTTACTCTAATTTATATTGTATTCTTTAGTAGACAGCATTGTAATGATTAACAATTATTATAAGATTTTTTGTTTGTTAATTTTTACGATGTAATATCGTAATATTAATTTTGGTATTAAATACAGAAATCTTTTGCTGTAATTACGATGTTCATATCGTAAACATTCATATTTAAATAGCAACTTTTAAAATATAAAACTGTAAAAGTACAGATATTGAAGGAGTAGTCCTGGATTACGATGTTATTATCGTAATTTTTCGTATAATTTTCTTTCAGTGTACGAAAGAATTCATTAAGCTCAAAAAATGAAAGTCGATTGTACTTCCCGCTATAAACGTTAATGTTACCCGCTGAGTACGTGAATGTAAATGACAATAAATGCCTTTGCATTCTCGATGCAAGTCGCAGTTCTACCCTTTCCTCGCTATAAATTCCAGAAAATACATGCTTGAGCCTGTCGACCGAAGGTCTGCTAATCTTTTTACCACGTGTGTTCGCAAACAATGGCGCTATTCAAAAGACGATAAACTTAGCTATAGTTACGATGGCGAGATTTATTCGTTTTAAAAAATTACATTCAAATTTTAAATAAGCAAATCGTAAGTCGTAACATGGTGTTCTGTACTATGTACATAAATAGAGCCGCAATAAACTGATTACGGATTTGTTCGCTACAGGTATCTGAAAACAAACTGATTTCCGTCACATTTTGGGGAAGAGTTGAATCCAACGGAATAAAGCTGTTCTTATCTCAGAACTTCCTCGTTGACCGTTAATTTCCGTCCATGTGTAACAGTTTGCTTTATGTGATGCAGACTCATAAATTGTGAAATTGTAGGTACAGAGTTTGACACTTGAGGGGTCTAGAATCAAAGGTGGCAATATACATTTTGATGATTTCCCAGTAGAGGGGAAAAACTGTTTTGAGCTAGTTAGTCTGCTGTTAGTTGCACACAAATGAACTACAAGTTTCCTAATAACCAACGATGTAAGAATGCATAACAGTTTCAAATCTAGCGTCAACTGTCTTTGAAATACTCAACTTTTAATTTTGGATGTTGCCATGTTTGATCCTGAGATGTTGATAATGCTGGGTTTGAATCTAAAACTGCGCATATTGTGAACAATACTTTGAATAGGATTACTATAGGTATCATTATTAATTCGATTTTGTAGGTAAGGAATAATTCAGCTTAGAAAAACATAATTATTTAATGAAATAAAAAATAACATTCTTATGCATAATACTATAAAAGAAAACAATAATAAATTTATTTTGACAAGCCACTCAGGTTAAACATTATTATAAGCGATTAAATTAAAATAGCAGGAACCTCTGAGTGGAATTCACAGCCAGTTTCTTCTTCAACCTGTTGAGTATTTTCTTCCGGCATGCTGTTAGGTAGTTCAGTAGGGATTATGGAACTATAGTATTCTAGGTCCTCGGCGGTTCGCCAGTCTTCCCCGAAATGCTTAAGAAGCAGCTTATTGACATCTTGCAGCTTAAGAGGGTTAACTTGTTGGTTTCCTTCATTTACCCCAACGAGATCAATGTACCTGACAGATTGGCCTCTCTTAGTAACAGTCTTCAGTACATTTAGATCATTTTTGTAATATTGCTCATAGACCGGGAGATAGTGACAGATTTTGGGATACGATTTTACGCAGTATGCCTTTGAGATGACAATATTGTCCGTGTATTCTGATCATAATAAGCCATGATTAAAAAAATGCTCATGTGTCCTTCATATTAAAAAACGATTCGCCATTTGTTCGAAAATGAGGTGGTTTGGTACGATTTTACCCAGGCTGCCATGTGTTTTGCAATGAAATTCAATATAAAATCTACTCGGAAAACCATTGGCATACCGTTCGGGTGGGACCAAAGGGCTGAAATCGTCATGTCAATTTGTATTTAAATAAGGAAGAATTCCACGATTTTACCCAGGCTGCCATTGATAAGTATACAAGTTCGTGTTATAAAACAGCTGTAAAAAAAATGGCATATCGATCGCGTATGTCCAAGTACTGTTTATATTGCAAAATATTTGTACTGTTATGGAATAAAATGCTACGATTTTACGCAGTATAAATTTTGTTGTAATATTAAATTTGTATCCTAAATTGCTTATATCTAAAATGGCATACAAGTTATACGTGTTCTTCATATTAAAAAATTAAAATAAAGTTGCAAATTTGATAAAAGAGAATTCCACGTTTTTACCCAGTATGCCTTTCTGGTATTATTGAAATCATGGTATATGCAGGTGGAATAAAAAAAGGCATACAAGTTGAACGTGTTCTTCATTAAAAAATCAAAATGAAGTTGCAAATTTGATAAAAAAGAATTCCGCGTTTTTACCCAGTATGCCTTCTGGTATTATTGTAATCATGGTATATCTAGGTGGAATAAAAAAAGGCATACAAGTTGAACGTGTTCTTCATATTAAAAAATCTAAATGAAGTTGCAAAATATATTCATACAAATCTGCGTTTTTACCCAGTATGCCTTTCTGGTATAATTGTAATTATGGTATATGCCGATAACTTGATAGTAATCATACAACATTTTTATAGTAATAATAAAAACCAAGAAACTCATGTCACACTTAAAGTTTAGTTTTATATTAACATAAAAATACTCAAAAAATTCACGAAAATACGAAGCGCAGCGGCTCATTTAGAATAATGTATCAATCAAATAAAACTTTTATATAAAATCAACTTTCTTGGACCCTATAGTTTCATTTTAAATTTAACGTCTTAATTTTTAAATTAAATGCAAGAATATGTGCAACTTGCAGATTCGGCGTCGACTGAAATTTAAACGCTTAAGCTAGTATTACATTATCAAACTTTCCGTTCAACTTTCGTTCAACTTTTGTGTCAAATTTTGATTAAACTTTGTAACCAATGTTTGATGAAAACTTTTGGGTGGGGATAAATTTGTAGTTAAGCTAAAGCAATTCTTCACGCAATTGCGCACAGCAAAGTTTTGCAGCATTGCGCATGTTTATTCCAAAGTTGAACGAAAAAGTTGAACGAAAGTATAACACGCGCTACTTTGAGTGTGACCAAAGTTTGATGGAAGTTTAACGAAAATGTGATAATGTAATACAGCTTAATTTTTTCATCAAACATTTGACAACAAAGTATAACGAAAATATAACCAAAGTTTGATAATGTAATACACGCTTTAGATAAATAACTATGATTACGAGTGTAAAAGATACTATGTTTATATAATAACTCTGGAGCGAGACATTTATACATGCTACATGCTACTATAATAGTGGTAGTCACGTGGTACTGATGCTTCTATTTCGAGTAACACTATAAAACGTAGAATGTTTTTAATCTATTTTGCAACTTTATTTTGATTTTTAAATATGAAGAACACGCACAACTTGTATGCCTTTTTTTATTCCACCTAGATATACCATGATTACAATAATACCAGAAAGGCATACTGGGTAAAAACGCGGAATTCTCTTTTATCAAATTTGCAACATTTTTTGCGTATGCCTGTAGTTTGGACAATCTCAAACGGTATGCCAATTTCAAGAACATTATAAGTTACTATAAATTGTATGAAAATAAAATGGCATACTGCGTAAAATCGTAGCATTTTATTCCATAACAGTACAAATATTTTGCAATATAAACAGTACTTGGACATACGCGATCGATATGCCATTTTTTTTACAGCTGTTTTATAACACGAACTTGTATACTTATCAATGGCAGCCTGGGTAAAATCGTGGAATTCTTCCTTATTTAAATACAAATTGACATGACGATTTCAGCCCTTTGGTCCCACCCGAACGGTATGCCAATGGTTTTCCGAGTAGATTTTATATTGAATTTCATTGCAAAACACATGGCAGCCTGGGTAAAATCGTACCAAACCACCTCATTTTCGAACAAATGGTGAATCGTTTTTTAATATGAAGGACACATGAGCATTTTTTTAATCATGGCTTATTATGATCAGAATACACGGACAATATTGTCATCTCAAAGGCATACTGCGTAAAATCGTATCCCAAAATCTGTCACTATCTCCCGGTCTATCACCTCTAACAAGAATACTACTCCCAGATGCACTTCGCTCCAAGTAAAACCGCTTACTTGCTTTAAATTGGAAATGCCACTGACCTGGGGGTTTTATAACATTTTGGAGGCTAGATTTCCAGTCAAAGATTCTGCAGTCGATCCCCATGCGAATGACAGTCGCAGATTCCGATATGAGGTCTAAGGGCCGGTTGTATAACAGAGGTTCATCCTCGGATCAGAGTTAACTCAAGGATCAACGTAAATGTCTGTTGTATGAAGCAGGGTCAAGCGTTGATCCTGGTTTAACTCTCGGTTTTTTCTTACCCACCGAAATCGGTAGATTAACTTAGTTGAACCTGGTTCAAGGTATATTTTTGAAGAATGCAGGTATAAATTTTTGTTATTAAGTTTATTAAGTTTTATATTATATTAGTTGATGTTGGTTTATCAAGTTTATCAAGATCAAGTTTATTTTACAACGTGTTTTTTTGAAGTAATATTGTAATTTTTTGTTTAATTTAATACAATTAAAATAAGCAATAGCATTTTTAAATAATTGCCATGAATTATCACGACGATTTGACCGACGACGAAGATTTTTTAGAATTTTTAGAAATTTTTCAAGAAAATATTCAAAGAAAATCACGTGTTTTTCGTAATCGACCAAATCATTTCGAAAAGTGGTCAGATGAAGAATTTTTTGATCGATTTCGATTGACAAAACCTACAGTGGTTGATATTTTAAATCAACTTAATATTGGTCCACAGACAACAAGGTGAGTGCATATAATTTTATAACTTGTTAAAATCCTTATAACTATTTTATTTATTACAGAAATTATGCATTATCTGCCGCCGAAATGTTGCTATTAACATTGCGTTTTTATGCAACAGGGTCAATGTTAATTGTTGCTGGTGATTTTATGGGAGTGCATAAATCCACCGCAAGCAGAGTGATAGCGAAGGTGTCACGAGAGCTTGCAAAATTGGGAAGTACTTACATAAAATTTCCCAGAACAGTTGAAGAAATCAGAAAAGTTAATTTAGGTTTCTATAAAATAGCGAAATTTCCACGCTGTGTGGGTGCAATAGATTGCACACATATCAAAATACAATCCCCTGGTGGAGATGAACCTGAAATTTATCGGAACCGAAAGGGATATTTTTCCGTAAATGTTCAAGGCATTTGTGATGCATCACTTTCCATTACGAGTATAATTTGTCGTTGGCCAGGTTCTAGTCACGATTCAACAATATTCAATAATTGTGTATTGAGAGGTAAATTTGAAAATAAGGAATATGGTACCAATTTATTAGTGGGTGACAGTGGATATGCTGTAAAACCTTACATGATTACACCACTAGCAAATCCTTCAACACCAGCAGAAAATCTATTTAACGAATCACAGATTAGGACAAGAAATCCAATTGAAAGATGTTTTGGTGTGTGGAAGCGTCGTTTTCCCATTTTATCATTGGGAATACGATTAAATATTGAAAAAGTTGAAGCAATTGTTGTTGCAACAGCTGTTTTACATAATATTGCTTCTAAAAATAGAGAACCCCTTCCCCGGTTGGACGACTACACCGAAAATTTAATACGACAAGAAATGGCAACAGCTGACCCCGGTGATATTCCACCACAGGATAATCGAGGCAACAACGCCAATAAAATGAACAGGCTAAACTTAATAAATAATCACTTTGCTCGATTGTTATAAATAAAATTTATTCTTTTAATTTAATTTTTGTTTTAATATTTCCATTTGCATGGCATGCTGCTCCTCTTTTATTTGTATATCTTTTGCATGCTGTTCCTTCATAAGAAGCATCTTCAGCTCATGCTCTTCTTTAATATAAAGCATTTGTTTGTCGTGTTTTTCTAATTTTAATTTGATGTCGATATCGCTTATATTACTTTTTGATTGGACCCAATCACACAATTTGCTAGAAAGCTTACTGTTGGTACGTGTTGATTTCAACGGTGTTGAAACTGGAGCTTTTAACTGCGCAGGTGTGTATTTTGCCCAATTAGTAGCAGATGGCAAATCTGAAACAATAATACATTTTAACAGTCTTCATTGAATAAAAAAATGTATATACTAACCGGGATTTTCAATTGGCAACTCTACGTCATTGTCACTTTCAATGATGTTCTCGATTTCATTCATGAAATTCTCTTCATTATTTTCTAAGATCTTCTCTAGCGCACTTATATTGCTATCATTTTCTGTACATATAAAAAAATTAATTTGTTGTTAAAAAAATATTTACTAATATTTACTAAAACTATCATCGTCAAATTCACTGACTCGACCAGTCATCCGTTGGCCTAATAATTCCAAAACCTGTACATCCGTTGAATCTACTTCTACAATTTTTGCAGGACCACCACCTGTACCTTTTACATTGAGCTTTTCGTCGGCAAACTTTTGTTTGCTACGCTTCTTTATATTTTTATATTTCGTTTTCAGTGCAGAGGCCGATCTTATAGTTGCTGCACTGGCATTATACTCTTTCGCAATTTTTATCCATACAGTGTTCTTTTCAGCATTTGCTAACGAATCGGTTTTTTTACATTCTACAACATTTTTGTATTTTGTTATAATGCTTAACAAATCATTCTCTTCTGTCGTTGTGAAATTGGAAGTTCTTTTATCCATTCTCCTAAAAAAAATTGTTTCCATTACAAATAAAATTATCAGAGTGAATTTTATTAACTTACCTTAGTTTACAGTAATTTAATGTAAAAAAATACAGTAAAATAATGTAATAAACTTTAACCAACTTTTATCAAAGTAAACCATAAAAGTAAACAAACTTAAATTCGACTGTCAAATAATTTAAAATTACTATATTTATAGGGATTTCTGTTATATTAAGCAGTACCAACAGCAATTTAAAAAATAACTCTCGGATTAGTTGACTCTACCTGAAAGTTGCTTTATACAACCGCACCAGCGTTGATCCTGGATCAATTTTTGAACCAGGTTCAGCAAATCCTCGAGTTAACCCTCCTTTATACAACCGGCCCTAAGTATTTTTGTGGATTTTCGACTACCTCCAATTTTCTAATTTTTTTCTCAATATTGCCAAACACACGATCTGGCGGCAGAAACGAATGTCCTGTGACTGGGAATACCAATTCCATTTTCGCATTCCGGGGAGCTTTTTCGCTTAACCATTGCATGCACATTCCCAGCATTGTTGTGTTCTTGTTCTGTCCACTGCATCCGTCAGATACCAGCCGGATTGTAACATATTTTTTTCCTTCATAGCTATCGAAATTTATTTGGCACAAACGGTCATAGACTGCTGAACTTATCTCATTCGACCCTTTTCCAAATTCGTTCTCTGTCCAACAGTATGAGAAAACATTTTCTTTGGTTAATTTGCTTTTTGAATCACCTATAACGATGGTGAAGTTGTAAAGATAAAGCTGCCTGGAATAGTAGGCGCTCTGATCCGGAACCTTTGGCAATACAAGATTCTTTTGGCAATCGAACGAAAGTGTAATTAAGTCATCTCTTTTTTCCTTTAATAGGGAAAAAAATGCTGCAGCCCTGGCTTTATGGATCTTTTTCTCCGTCATTATCTGATTCTTGATTTCTACATCTACAGCGCGTTTCAGTTTTTCACCATACTCTAAACAAGTCGAGCATACGTCTGTTCGAGGAGAACCAAAACTTAAATTGTATTTGGTATTGAAAATGTGACGAAAATAGGCCTCTTTAACTTTTTCTTCTTCTGTTGCCAATTCGGAATAAATTCTGTATAACTTCTTAATATTCAGATCTGAAGACAAATACATCCTGGCTGATTCTCCTCGGCAGTAATGACTTTCGATGCACTTCAGCTGATTGATAAACTTCATAACTGCATTTTGGCGTGTTGGATACAAGACAGTTTTTCGGTCACCACCCCTTTTTTCTATAGGTGTTTCACCATGCTTAAAAAACTGCTTCATAACGTAAGCTAATCTATGCTTTGTTATGCCTAAAATTCCTAGGAATGCTGGCTGACAAACAAGAACAGTGTTTTTTGTGTCGTCTCGCACATGGCAGTAAATCTGGAATTTTTTACTTGCATGGGTATTGGAAGTAGGGCGACGACGCTTAGTCTGTGTAACGGTGCAATACTTTAGAAGAAAGGCATCTTGAGTTTGTTTGTCAGATGTTTTATAAAATGCATCCCTAAAATTTTTTATTTCTTTCATTTTTAGAGATGTACATTTAAGTTTATTCTTTTTCACATGCTGACATGTTGGAAACTCTGGCAAGTCCTTAGATGCGTACCTGTAAAAGAAAGACTTACTGTTTTTATGATGATAACAGACCCTTAGCAATGACATTTTATTGTTAGAAGCTCATAAAAACACTTTAACATCCGTATATCAACTTAAAAATCATATTAGCCTTTTCAAAGATAATAACAATACTTTAATAATTCTATCCAAAGTAATTAGATAAATGAATTTTTTCCACTAACCTTAGCTTCTTGGCCACATTTCGTTTCCAGGTAGCCGTATTGCGTTGTCGCTTTCTGGCACTATTTGTTGTCACAGGTGTAGCACATACCTCCATTGTATTAGCCTTATTAAGACTATTGTGTTGATTACTTCCTAATTAATTATTTTTGTTAAAACCTAGATCACTACAGAACGGACTGGCAACAAACACTCTCTGCAATTAATAAACTTCAGGGTTATGAGCCACTAAAAAAAAGCGCGGGAATCGCCCTATAATAACTTTATGAACTGCTGCGAGCTGCGATTGGCTGGAGCGGATATTGCCGCCTTTGATTCGTATTCTTTACTGGATATTGCTGACTTTGAAACTAAGGAGTATTTTCTAGCTTACATTTACACTGGATATAGTCGGATTTTGCCACTAACATACTCTGGGATCCCATAGAGAATGAAATACAACTACGATACCATATTTAATTCGATTTCCTCAAAAATGGATATTGCCACCTTTGATTCTAGACCCCTCACTTATCAAGTTATTATTCTGTTTATCTCTCTTTGCTTCATCCCTTCGACGAATATGAGCATTATACTCTTCCTCTAAATCACTGGATTTTGTCTTAATGAATTTTTCGCATATTAAACATTGATATTTCTTTGACTGAAAGAAAGACAAGTTGTAATTAGAACAAAATATGCGTCTATAAGTAATTTGAGAGGCATGTTCCTTATTTTCTTTCTTACAATCTTCGACATACAATGTAAACATTTTTGCTACAGACAAATTGGAATTTAAATACTGACGTTTAGTGGATTTTCTACAATAATGGGATTCCATAGTCGGGAAGCTTTCAATGTGAGCTTTAATGTCAGATATTATTGTCGGATTTGTTTTATTTCCTGGCGGTTTTCTGCCACGTCTATCATGGTTGACAAATATACCTATCTCATTTGCACCAGATAAAGCTTTATCTATTGGACCATGACTTATACATAAAGAACGCAAAAATTTTTTTTTGCAGACTCTTATTTTACTCCCTTCCTTGAAGAAGTAGTAAAATCTGCTATTATTTTTTTGTACGCCTGTTCCAGATCGCATTCTTCTGCATTTTGGTTCGGTATTTGTAACACACGAAAGAATAAAGTTTTTTTGATGATCGTAGTCAAGTTTCCAAAATTCTGAACACAACCGATTTCGTAAATCACCGTTAATGTGAAGCGAACATTTATATTTGAATGCACTACAATCAATGTTTTTAGGTCTCTTTGCTGCCTTGGTTTGAGCCTTCGACTTGTAAGGTAAACACGATTTTCTGTTAGCCTTATCAATATCGTTTTTCCATTTACTTGGGTTACCTTTATGCCAACGTTTTCGACTTTTTTTGTTTTCGTCATTAGATGATTCCGATGATACAGGGCAATCCTTATCGCCTCGAACATATTCGTCACTACTGTCTACATTTTCCTCAAAATTATCAGCAGTAGTATTTTCTGAGTGAGATATAGAATCACTAATAATAGCATTTGATAAGCTGGAAATCTGGGTAGCAATAGCCGTATTTGAAGAATTAGGCTCTGAAATAAATTTAGTATTTTTAAAATTTGAATAACAACATAACCACGGTACACAATTAAACGTAACCTAACCAGCCTAATGGTGTTTAATAAAATTTCATAGCGATAGGGACATAATAAAAAATTAACATAGTAAAGCATCTATGGCGATAGTGAGACAAGTTCAAACAATTAACTTAAAGTAATAAAATCATAACGATAGGACTACGAGTTCAAAGAAAATTTAACTTAACCTAATCTACAATTATTGCGATAGGGACATAATAAAAGGTTTAACATAAAAAAAAATCTCCAGCGATAGGGATACAGGTTCAACAATTAACTTGAACAATTAAAAACTCTAGCGATAGGGACATAATAAAAAGTTTAACATAATAAAAAAATCTCCAGCGATAGGGATACAAAATTTAAAACAATTTAAAACAATAAACCTTTGGTTTATGGGGGTCCTCTGTGGGGGTACAAATTTGTAGCCACAGCCTCGCAGTAATCGAGTACGCAGGGAGGGAGTGGGTACATTTAGGACCTCCCCATCCACGGACGACTTGGTGGCAGAATTATTGTCTCGGGGGTTAAACACCGTTTCTGGTTGCAACGGGGCGACAGCCAAGGACGGCACCGGGGAGTCCATCACATTTTGCGGGTGGTCATCGTGAAGGTAGGGTCCACTAATACGTTTAGCCGGGGTGGTTCGCAAGCATGCGATAGTAGAGTTGACTGGGGCTACGATGAAGGGGGCATCGTCTATTGACACTAGCTCCTGGCTGGGAGGAATCCAGGCTGCCTCCATCTCGGTTTGGGCAGTCGTTCGGGGGACCGTGGTACACCAATTAGCGGGCCTGGATACTTTAATTTTCATTAATGGTTGCGGAGCGGTAGGGACATTGTTGTCTTCGTCGGCAGCACGGGGCCCGTTGGGATGCCAGTTGCGGCACCTGGCCGCGGTGATTCCCGGTGTTCCGCACTTATAGCAAAATTGCTTCCGGGGTTTCCTGCATTCACTGTATCGGTGGAGTAAACCACCACAAGATTATTGTTTTGTTGATTATTGTCGTTAATGTCAACATCTGGCACTGGAACATCTCTGTCTTCGAAGCTTATCTCATTTACCTCACTTTCGCCATTTTCCTGATGGCCCATGTCATTTTCACTTGGTAGATATTCGTTCCCGCTGTCAATAAACGGTTCCTCATCACTATCAGAGCCGAATATATCATCGTTTTCAAACAAATCATTGATATGGCGAACCTTACGTTGATCCAATCCGCAATAACTATTGTGAAAATCACTCTCCACCCTAACACGTTTTTTTGAAGGCCCTGCTGTTCCTCTGCCGACATTTTAAACGATACTAACCACTAGTTACGCTGGCTGGCCATGATACTATAATTTTAAAGATATGCTCACTGGGTGAACGCATTTTAGACTTCGCCGCGCATGACGTCACTTAGTGACCCAAGACGCAAATTTTACATTAAAAGACGTGAAATTTATCTTAAAAATGTAACGATTAGATATTTTTAATTCAGTAAATAGAAATTCAACTGGATATTTTATAAAATGAATATTCTATTCTGGAATATAAGTTAAAAAAATATAAATTAATTTGATCTTAGATAAATATAATTATGATATAAATAATATACCACAAAATATTCAATTTCCGTCGACGGCAGATATATCGGTCGTTCGTCGGTATGGCACGGATATATGTATGCGACCGATATTTCGGTCAGTCGTCTGTACGGCAAATCGATTTTTTAAATTTGTCTGAAATAATATATGACATTAGTCCATGAAGCATGAATAACTCGATGTCACATTATATCGGTCAGCCGTCTGTGTGCCAAATTTGTATGTGGCAGATATAAAATTAAAAGCCACTTTCGTTTACGACGAGAAACCTTTGAACACATACTAATGATAGTGGGACCACAATTAAACACAAATAAATCAGGTGTAGGTCGACCAGCGATTCTTCCAGAAAAACAGTTTCTTATAACACTATCAATCTTGTCTGGTCAAGAAGTATTTAGAATTATTTCAGAAAAGTATGGTGTTGCTAAATCAACTGCATGTTCGTACGTAGTACATAAAATTTGTGCAGTTTTAGTAACCTTAGCGAAGGACTACATAAAATGGCCAGTTCGTACTGAAGCTGTTAAAACAATGGCTTTATTTCAAAAACGGAAGGGATTTCCTCAAGTTTTAAGACTTTTTGCTCCTCCGATAAAGCAACAAAAATCGTATTGCAATAGAAATAATTTTCATTCAATAATATTACAAGCTGTATGTAATGCAGAATACATGTTCACTGATGTCTTTGCAGGATATCCAGGTAGTGTTCATGATCAGTGTTGCCAATCGAAAATATGCGTTTTCCCCTACCGAAGACTTTAAAATCCCTAATTTACCCAACCTACATTTTCAAAATCTCCCAAAAAAAACCCATATAATCAAAAATTAAATTTTATTACTTTATTTTCTTGCTTTAAACAAAAAAACTAGCAAAAAAGTACATAGATGATATTGTACAAAAAATAACATAAATAGAATTATACTAAAAACTAATTTTAACATAGTAATAAAATAAAAAACATTAGTAATAGTATTTTATTTGTAGGTAACGTAATAAAGAAAATAGCTAGGTAACAATCTGTATGTATTAATAAATGCACAAGTTAAGGTGACAAAAAAATAGTTTCAAATATGTAATACAATAATAGTCCTTATAAACATACATAGGTACATAATTTAATATTGCAAATGTGAAAAACCTATTCTACTTTAATTTTAGGGATACACCTGCGTCTAATGCAAACGTAGATAATATGTACGTAATAGATAAATAATATAAAATTACATACATTTTTACCTAACCTACGTAGGCTCTTTGGACCAAATATTTGAATTGATCATTTGTTTTGAAGGCTTAAATACAATCACACCCCCTTCTTGTTGCACCCTTTTTACTGAGGCGTTCGAGAAAGGAAGAACTAAAAGCATAGTTATCACAACTTTTACGTTGGAATATATTACACCAGTAGCGTCTTTTAAGTTGAAAACTTGCTTCCAATATTTATTGGCATCTAAATTCGGATTTAATTCTAAATAGGAGTGATCAAGAAGAGCATGCATTTTCCACTCATTATCCAATTTTTGTATATCCACAAACTTCTTCAAAAATGGAAATCTTTGTATCACAGGTTGCAGTGTTGTGATTTCAAATTTTTGAGCAGTATGTGGATCTACTACTGAAACTAAATTAAACAGATCATCTTCGAACACATACCTTTTTTTAATTTGGGAAACCAATTCTATGTAAAAACATAAACAAGATTTGAAAAAATTCGATAATTCCGGTAATGAAAAATTTGAATCACTTTTAAGCGTTTGTATGCTTTCATATGCACTTATCCCAACATAAATTTTTTCCAGTACAACAACATTTCTAGAATTTTTCATGCTCAAAATTGAAAATACCAGAAATACTTCGAATATAAGAAATATTAATATAATTGCTGCACACATTTCTCAAAAGTTTAGAAATTTCCGGTTTTAATTTATGAAGGAGAGGCATTTCACTTTGAAACAGACAATTAGAATTATTATGTACATGTAGCATTCCTATATAAATTCGGAACGGCTTAATACTTGTGGCAAAATCTTGGGGTGGCCGACTATATTTGAGCACGACTGTATAAGAGAGCGAGAAAGTTAGCACACCACGCCGTTCATCAGACAAGGACGCAATGTTCCAGCTTTCCGTGTTTTCTTTGCTTATATTTTCTTTTTAAAGCTGTTACTTTTTTGAAACATTTCATATGATAACCGTAAATGTTGATAGATTCCACTGTTAAGTCAATGTTTTGTTGTGTAATTTTTTTTACGATGAAACAATAGCATTAATAAACACTTGAAACGATGCATCACGAAAGTCAAGCACATTTTGTTTCTCACTACATGAGAGAAAACACTTCTTCATTTTTTAAATGTAAATTATTTTACATCAAATAAAATAACTGTTGTACAGTTCTTACTGCAGAATGCAATAATGCAAATGCAAGTCAAAATTTTACTATTAAGTTTTAATGCTTTGCAATCTCGCTTCACACATACCCATCTTTTCAAGTCACCACTTAATGGCTTTTAGTATCTAAATTTGAAATTATCAATAACTAAAAGTTATTTACTTTTTCACTAAATACTTCTGAGAGTGTCGCCAATTTAATTACATTTCAATATCATATAAGGTTAATTCTCCACAAAAGAAGAAAAACCATACTATTTTTCTATTTGTAATAATATAATTATATACGAATTATTAAAGTAGGAAATGTAGTACCAATGGGCAAATTTTCAAAATATTCCAAATTATAACCGTCAAAACTTCATAGGTCAATTATTGGCGTAACCCTCATTTTAAATTTTTTTCAGGAGGCGGAAAAAACTAAAAGCTTACAAGTGATGATTACGTCATTTGACCTGTCTCAGATTTAATGCTATGAGGCTCACAATTGATAATTAGCTGTATTGTTATGAGTAGAGCTCGGATTTTATGCTTTTACATATTTTTTAATATTGACATGCCAACAGATTCGTTTTGAAATCTGGACGAACTAGGCAAAATCAAATCAGAAAAACCTCTCATCAAACTGCATATTTTGCATATTTTCAACGTTTTGTGCATATTTGGGCTACTTCTGCTGTTTTTAACCTCTTCAAGGACAAATTAATTTTGTACATTAAAAAGTCACAATTTTTTTGTTATTATGTTTATTGACAAGTAATACAATTTATAAAAATAAGTAAAAAATTCTATTTTATTTTTTCAGCATTCATTACAAAAAAAAACTAATGCACACATTTGTTGCCAATGAGCAACATCTTTTACTCATGAAATGACTCCATGCATCAGGACAAACACTTTCTAGGCACTTCTTGCATTTAAATCTGGTTCTGCGGTTGCAGTTTTTATCATGGCATCTCGGTGGATTCCTGCAATCAATTTTCACCGGATAATGCCCCTCCCCATCTTTGCGAACTTCCGGCACAACTTTGGTCCATGCTTTTTCTTTGAAGTTGGTGTAGTTGAAACTGATGGTTTTCCCCGTTTTCTTGCAGTTCCATTAATTAATTGCACTAGCAATTAATTTCCAAACGCATTTATTGTTTATTTTGCTGATTTTAACATGTGTTCGTATTCCTGGTAACAGTGCAGCAACAGTTTTATGCCTGCATCCGTCCACTTTCGAATTACTTCCGACTCATTCACGATGTTGGTTTCTGGATTAAACAAAATTACAAACATAGGACAGAACTTTACCATTAAAATAATAAGAAAAACAATTATGATATTCAATGGCCAAGAAATTTTATTTATCTTCATTAACTACATTTGTAGTATGAGCTTCGTCAAAATGTAATTGAATATAATTCAGCTCTCCTTCTAACCCACACATCGAGCATTTTCCCATTTGTATTTCAACCGACATTTCAATAATAAAAACGTGAAAAGTTATAACTAACTCACGGTGAAACAATTCATACAAATAAAGGGTTTTCCATTAAGAGCGCCCCAACTTTTCTTTTTGAACAAAACAAGGATTTGATTAGAAATTCAAGATGAGATATATTTTTTCTGAAAGTACATTTAATACCATTAATGATGGAACACAATATCATTTAAGTGATCTATGTATGCTGTGAGGTGTTTTAACAAGTAAAAGGTTATCTCGTTTAAAATTTTAAACGATATATCATTTCGTAGAGTGCACTCTACGAAAACGTTTGCAGGAATGAATCCGTTGAACCCAATTTTCCATGACTTTTTCACACAAATCGGCTCGAATGTCAGCAATGGCTCGTTTAATATTAACTCTCAAGGCGTCCAAAGTTGCTGGTTTGTTGGCGTAAACCTGTGAGTTAACATAGCCCCAGAGAAAAATGTCTAGAGGTGTTAAATCACATGAACGAGCTGGCCAATTATCAGGTCCGTTTCAGGAGATAACTCTCTCATTAAATTTTTCTTTCAATAAATTAATTGTGGCTCTGGCTGTGTGACAAGTGGCACCATCCTGTTGAAACCACATATTCTCCAAATCCATACTATCAATTTCAGCCCAGATAAAATCAGTCACCATGGCTCGATAACGCTCTCCATTCACTGTAACTGTGCGACCATTATCGTTCACGAAAAAGTAAGGTCCAATGACTCCTCCAACATGAAATGTACACCAAACTGTCAGCTTTTCAGGATGTAAAGGTTGTTCATGAATCACTTGTGGGTTTGCTTTATTCCAAATTCGGCAATTCTGCTTATTCACAAAGCCATTTAACCAAAAATGTGCCTCATCGCTTGTGATGATTTTCTTGTGAAATTCAGGATCAGTTTCGAGTTGTTCTAAAGCCCAATCACTGAATATTGTACGCATTCTAAGGTCTGTAACCTTGAGTTCTTGAGTGAGCTGGATCTTGTAAGCACGTAAGCCAAGATCTTTACGAAGAATTCGCCACAAAGTCGTTTGAGAAATCTCTAATTGCTGATAGGCGAGCGGTTTATCGTCTCAAACTCGCTTAAAAACTACATTAACCGACCAATCAACGTTCTAGTGGCTGGAAATGATTTTATTCAATTTCTTATATTATACTGAGAAAAAACTTCTATATACACTTTATTTTTTTATGAGTCGTTTAATAGTTATAAACAATCTTTTGTTTTAAAAATCTAAATTTCGGGGAAAAAATCTAAAAAAATTATAGAGGCTTAATTGGACCAAAAGACACATTTTTTGTATCGTTAATTTTTTTCGTAAAATCAATGGTTTTTAAGATAAAACTGAATAAATGGCGAAAAATGCCTACCTTTATGATTTTTTTTCTCAGAAACCAATTATCCAATCAGAATAAATAAAAAACAAAAGTTTTCAGTCAACCTTAAACTATAAGGTAATTTTTTTGCATTTTTAATTTTTACTGTTAGTAACAGTGGAAACTGTATTAGAGTAAACACGTAAATTTGTGTTTTATAATTATTATTAAATCTTTTGTTTAGTCGTTTTGGAGTTAACTTATCCTTGCCAACCACTTATGTAAGTAAAAGTATCAAAAATGTAGTCAATAATATGTTTTACGCGGTCAAGGAACATGGAGTATTTATAATAGATTTGTTTTTGTGACATCTTCTAGTATTTAGCTAATTTAAATTATGACAATCCACGTGTATGTAATATATTGTATTTTAATGGTTAATAAACAATTTGAATTTGAATTAAAGCTTTCATCCTAGCTCGCCGGACGGACATACGCACGCACAGAGGAAGCGGTGTTAGAGATCTACTCCAATACGGTTTTCACTATTAGTAACACTAAAAATAAAAATGAAAAAAAATGTCGTGATAGTTTAAGGTTGGTTGAATATTTTTATTTTTTATTTATTCTGATTGGACAGTTGGTTACTGAGAAAAAAAATCATAAAGGTAGGCATTTTTCGTCATTTATCGAGTTTTATCTTAAAAACTATTGATTTTACGAGAAAAGTCAAAGACACAAAAAATGTGTGGTTTGGTCCAATTAAGCCTCTATAATTTTTTCAGATTTTTTCCCCGAAATTTAGATTTTTAAAACAAAAGATTGTTTATAACTATTAAACGACTCATAAAAAAACAAAGTGTATATAGAAGTTTCTTCTCGGTATAATATAAGAAATCGAATAAAATCATTTCCAGCCACTAGAACGCTGATTGGTCGGTAAGTGAACTGAAAATAGGTGTAAACCGCTCGCCTATGAGATCGGCGCGGAACTGAAGCATTTGGAATTTTTTTTTTTTTATTTGATTTATTATCGGTTCAGCTATATACAGCTATACACAATACTTATATCAATTATATGATTTTAACACTATTTTCAATTTACATTTTTTTTATAACTAACTATACTACATATGTATACTAAATTATTTTATTAGACAATCTTGAGGTAATCGTTTTGTTTTCAACCGGGCACTTTCTAACTTATCTCCAATTTTAAAATGAACTGCACTAGAACAGCTTTTTAATTTCTTAAAATAGTTTTCAGCACATTTTTGGTTAAATTGTTGTACTGTTGGCATTTGTAACTCGAAGTGTATCTGTTTATTTCTTACGAACCATGGAGAATTACATATTATTCTTAAGATTTTATTTTGTAGCCTTTGTACTTTGTTGATATTGGTTTTCGATGATGTTCCCCATATTACATTTGCATACGAGTATACTGGTCTTATAATGGATTTCTAATTAGTAATCCGCATTCAGTTTTCAGTGATGATTTTTTATTGATTACTGGGTATAGCATTCCTAATCTTGAATATGCCTGATTTAATTTCTGATTTTTGTGATATGACCAAGTTAACTTACTGTCCAAATATACTCCTAAATACTTAACTGGAGTGTTTCGATCTGTCCATTCAATTTCTTGGTTATTGATATTTATGTTTGCAGGGTTGGCATATCTTTTCAATGTGTAGATTTTTGTTTTTGTTTTGTTTGGGTTTAGTTTGATCTTCCATTTGGTGCACCATTTTTCCAGATTGTTAACTTTTTCCTGCAGTTTTTCTTGCCCTATTACCAGATCTGCATGTTGTGTTAGTATAGCAGTATCGTCTGCAAATGTTGCTGTAAGGCAGGTGTTGTCGTTTGGTAGATCATAGGTATATAAATTATATAGTAATGGTGCCAAAACTGAACCTTGTGGTACTCCTGTCTCCGCTATCTTAGTTGACGATTCTTCTGTTCCTACTCTTACATTGAATGTGCGGTTTTTTAAAAAGGATGTTATTATTTGACTTAAGTACCTCGGCACCTCAAGAGTTATTAGTTTGAATATCAGGCCAGGATGCCACACACAATCAAACGCCTGGGCTACATCAAAGAATACAGCTAATGTGTATTGCTTCTTTTCAAATCCTGCGACTATGAATTCGTTGATTCTGTGTAGTTGATGTACTGTTGAATGATGTTGTTTGAATCCGAACTGATGAAAGGGTATTATGTTTCTTGATTCAACGAAGTCGTTAAGTCTTGTTTTTATAATTTTTTGAATTAATTTTGACAGTGTAGGTAGCAGGCTGATTGGTCTATAGCTTCCAGTGTCAGCTTTCGGTTTTCCTGATTTGTGAAATGTGACGATTTGAGTATGTTTCCAGCTATTCGGGAAGTACCCCAATCGAAGACATACATTGAATATTGTGGCCAGTGCAGCTAACGATTTTTTAGTTAAGTGCTTTAGTATAATGTTTGGCACTTTGTCATGGCCAGGGGCTTTTTTGGTTTTAAGCTGCTTGATATATGTGGCTATTTCGCAGACGGAGGTAGGCTCAAAATCAATTGGATCTCTAGGCTGTAACATATATAATTTTTGTCTATCTAGAATTTCTTGTTGTTCTCTATTATTGGTTTTTTCTTCTGCAAAGACTCTTTCTTAATGTTTTGCTAAGGCATTACTTTTTTCTAAGTCTGTGATATATAGCTCGTTTCCAACGTGTAATGTTGGCATTATTTCTGGTGTGTTTAGAATCCGTTTTGTTGTACGCCATAGATTTGGATCGTTATTTTCTAATTCTTGTATATACTTTTGATAATTGTTGTAATGATATTGATCTAGTTGTCTTCTTACTTGATGTCATAATTTTGTATAGAGTCTCTTGTAACTTTCATCTTTTTTTCTTTGCCATAATCTGCGTTGTCGATTTTTCTCTCTGATGAGAGTTACTATATGTTGAGGTGTAACTAAATAATTTGTTCTTTGGTGCGGGGAATTTTTTGTTGATTTTTGTGCCGATTTAGTTAATACGTTGGTAATTTCTAGTATTGCATCATCTATGTTTCTGGTCGTTTTTATCTTACTGGGACACTTGATGTTAGAGTCTAGTTCCTTCATAAATTTTTCGCAATCTATTTTTCCTTGTATTAGGCGTGGAACTCTCGTTTTTGGTGTTGGTTGAATACAAAATGTTACAAGTACGGGTAAGTGATCCGAGTCTAATTCGGTAAAAACTTAACATAGTAAAGCATCTATGGCGATAGTGAGACAAGTTCAAACAATTAACTTAAACTAATAAAATCATAACGATAGGGCTACGAGTTCAAAGAAAATTTAACTTAACCTAATCTACAATTATTGCGATAGGGACATAATAAAAAGTTTAACATAAAAAAAAATCTCCAGCGATAGGGATACAAGTTCAACAATTAACTTGAACAATTAAAAACTCTAGCGATAAGGACATAATAAAAAGTTTAACATAATAGAAAAATCTCCAGTGATAGGGATACAAAATTTAAAACAATTAACTTGTACAATAAAATTATAACGATAGGGCTATGGTTCAAAAAACCATGGGGCCTTTGGTTTATGGGGGGTCCTCTGTGGGGGTACAAATTTGTAGCCACAGCCTCGCAGTAATCGAGTACGCAGGGAGGGAGTGGGTACATTTAGGACCTCCCCATCCACGGACGACTTGGTGGCAGAATTATTGTCTCGGGGGTTAAACACCGTTTCTGGTTGCAACGGGACGACAGCCAAGGACGGCACCGGGGAGTCCATCACATTTTGCGGGTGGTCATCGTGAAGGTAGGGTCCACTAATACGTTTAGCCGGGGTGGTTCGCAAGCATGCGATAGTAGAGTTGACTGGGGCTACGATGAAGGGGGCATCGTCTATTGACACTAGCTCCTGGCTGGGAGGAATCCAGGCTGCCTCCATCTCGGTTTGGGCAGTCGTTCGGAGGACCGTGGTACACCAATTAGCGTGTTGCGGTGAACTGAATTTAAAGGTTTGAATAAAAAGTTCTAAATAAAAATTAAGATGATTAGATTTGCGCCGACAATTGATGGTGATTAGCTCAGCGTAGACGCAAATCGTCAGGGCGGGTGCGCGGAAAATATTAGGGTCAAGTGGTGCAAAAACGAGACGCTTTTTAAATCTTTTATTTTTTTGTCAACAAAAAACCCTAATTTAAAGCTTTTTCATATTGCCCTGTATGCAGAAGGCCATGTAGTATTACCTCACAGTAAAAAAAAAATCATTAAGTTTATAATAAAGGGCGTTTTTTATTAAAAATTGTGTCTCGTTTTTAACCACTACTTAGGCTAAAAACGAGACAGTGAGAGGTTAAAAACGAGACACTGTATTTTCTGTGCTTTTAGTCATTTTACAAAAATGTTTTAACCAATTTTTGCCGGCTTTCCTTTGTTAACCCGTAACTGGTGAGGTTGGGTGTCAGGATACCCAGTAAGGCTTTGAAAAGCCTCTGCTGCTAGACGGTTGTGAGAACGTCATCGTACGTTCCTGTACCATTAGTCAGTTCGTTCCTAGTTAACTTAAAGTGCAGTACACGTCAGAACGAAAAGTACTGGGTATCTATAACCCAACCTCACCAGTTGCGATATAAAAATATCACCTCACCAGTTAAGGGTTAAACTGGGTTGTTTTCTTGTACAGAGGTTTGAACTATTGCTGGTACCTTCGGTTTAGTAAGAGCAAACCCCCATTTTACCATAATTTTTATCTTATCACTTAAATCTTCTTAAATTTCTTCGGTTAGAGAAATTTTTCTTCCCTGTTTACGAAGTGAACGAGTACGTCTTCTCAAAAGAGCAGATTTCTCAATTATAAACTGTTTAGCTGCATTTCTAAGAGATATAGTGCCATCCCCTATTAGCTTTAGGGCTGTTTCCAAGTCTTTTTGTCTTAAGCGGCCTTTCTGGGAACTTAAACCTTCGGCATTATTTTAAAAGATTTAAAAATTTTGTCTTTTTTTTAACTCGCGAGTGTCTCGTTTTTAAACTTGGTGATGTCTCGTTTTTGCACCTGTTATTTGCAACGAGTATCCTTGCCAACTAGTGAAAATATACTAAAGTCGTTATGGAATATCATAGCCACATGTGTTATTTGCGAAACGCGATACTTACTGGGGCTCTACAATCATGCACATCATTGCAACCGGAAAAGTTTGTAAATGCAATTTAAAAGATTTTTTAAGCAAAATACACACAGTCAACTTCAATATTTTTTTTCGATGATTGCGTTCAAGTTTTTTTTTTTCATTATAGGTTTCAATAATTGCATATATGTGGAAGTAATTTGTAAAATATTTTTTACAATGTTATTGTATTTTTGCATTGGAAAAAATTGAATGTCTTCTTTTTAACCGCAATATCGGCCGTCTCGTTTTTGCACCACTTGACCCTAATTGGATTTGCGAAATTCCAAAAAATAGTTGCAAACAAGTAAATCATCAAACCTGTACACATTTGCTGAAAAAGAAATCTTACACAAAAATAAAAAAGAAAATAACATTTAAATACGTATAATGGCGTTCTTGTTTATACATTCCTTGGCCATACATAAACGAAATGTTGATCAGTCGTATCGATACGTCGTCTCAAGTAAATCTTAATCTTATATCGAGTGAACATAAATTTACTTAATCTATAAATATTATAATCATCATCGTCTTTAACAATGTGATCGTACGTTGATTTAATAAAAACATAAATTTTAAAACGTATTCTTCTGGTATTTACCGAACGATGAATTCGCACAAAAAGTTATCATAAAAATAAGCGAACGATGAGTTAGCGCACAATAAAAAGTAAAAATTGTAACTTACACAAAATGTAGATATTTATCAGAAAAATCTGATGGTGTACTTGTTGCGGTTGCTTGGGATCACTGACTGATTGGTAATGAGGTACAAATAGGTATTTCCCTCGAGGTCAGTTTTGTCTTGGGAATTCGAACCCTGATTGGTATCATTGTAATCAAACAGCCATGGCGGCCGGAAAGGCAGGAACATTTACCATAAAGCATGGTAGCGATAATTATTAAATCGTATTTGGTAGATAATCGTAAATTTAATTGATCGACTTCAATAATTGAGGCATGAGGTACTGCCAAATAGCAGTAGTTAACTCACATAACGATAATTTCACCTGTCTTTCACATGAAGACAAAAAAATTAAGACATTATTCACACGTCTAGTCGCTTTCGCAACACACAAGCAAGAGAGCTCTGGTAACTTCCCTTTCCAAGCGCATCAAGTTCTTATCATGCAAGACAAGGTTAAACTTCGCGTTAGGACAGGCCAAGATAATCTACGTACGGTGAGATCGACCAAGGGGTTTACACCAAGGTAGATCGTAACAAGCGGGCCTGGATACTTTAATTTTCATTAAAGGTTGCGGAGAGGTAGGGACATTGTTGTCTTCGTCGGCAGGACGGGGCCCGTTGGGATGCCAGTTGCGGCACCTGGCCGCGGTGATTCCCGGTTTTAAAAAATTAAAACCAAATAAGACGATGTTCTATTATTGACCACGAAATAAAATTGATAATGATTCAAATGTGAATCTTGATGAAGAACTACTTGGTGAATTTAAAATTGGTGGGTACGATGTTGATGTCGTTGAATTTGAGCTTGATGCAATCGAAGAAAGGTTTCTGTTTTCTGTCGATGCAGGTGTCGTCAATGGTATAATAGCTGCATTTGGTACAGCAACTTCATTTTTAAATTTCCTTGCCTGGAAATGTATTATACCCTTAGTATTTATATCGATTTACATATATACTTATAAAAGAAATGTCATAAATGAAACTACTGTAGTAGATTATTCACATATTTTAATCTATTAATATGCATTGTTGGCACCGCAGCACAGTGGTCGAAATCGCGAAAAAGCTGGCCAAAACTAAGAAACGGTTCCGAAATCAGCTTAACCTCAAGTACTTCACTTTTTAAGGTCCCTGAATACGAATATGGAGTCGGAATTTCAAAATTCAAAATGGCAGACCCAAAATGGCTGACGAATTGTATGAAAGTTTTTTTGATTTAAACGAAACTTCGTATATAGAGATTTGTAAAGTCGTTGAATACGCATATGAAGTTGTAATTTCAAAATTTAAAATGGCGGACCCAAAATAACTGACGAATTGTACGAAAGTTTTCTTTGATTTAAACGAAACTTCGTACATACAAGTTTGTGAAGTCGCTAAATAAGAATTCAATTTCAAAAGTAAAATGGTTTGAATTTGTCTAAAATTTCGTGTATGTTGTAAAGGTCATATCTCAAGAGAATACAATATTTATAACATTTTACTTTAAAACAAGAATTTATTAAACAAATCAGTGTTACAATCTATTCACTATTATCATCATCTAAATCATCGACATGAGAACCATCACTGCAAAGAAAGAGTGCCCTAGCCTCGGACGAAAAGCTTTTACTTTGCTTAGGTAACTGTTTTCCCATGCTTGAAATAAATGGGTCTGACGTGATCAATAAACGTTGAAAAACATCCCGCATTGTATTTTCTCGACAGCATTTTCTAGAAAAATGTTCCCGATATTTTTTTATATCTTTATTCCTCGCTTCTTGGGCATCTTCAGACAATTGACCAATTGGAAGGGGGGCCCATTCAATAACCTGAGCACCGTGTATTAAAATCTTATGCACAGAGGTTGGCATACAAAACCATGAGTACAAATTGACAAACAGTTCCGCAGTATCGAAACAGTATTTTCTAAAATCTTCGATCTTAACAGCAAACCCACTTGACATTACTTGCAGTATGGTATGGAATTTATGAATTAATTTTTCATCTACTTCTAGAATTTTAGCAGACACTGTCGAATTCTCAAAGAATCGCCTTGCTGTGTTGCCATCATTAGTGCTTCCAAACCCTGGTTTTGGACAGTCAATGTTTAAATGCAATTGGTCCTTGAAAGCTTTTTGAATAACAATTTTGCGCTGTTTAATTATTTCTTTATCTGTCTCATTACGGGATTGCCACTTATGGATACCAATCTTATAACCAACATGTAATAAACATTCAAAACATCGTATCCAAGCGTGCAAAGTTGATAAACCTAGCTGTAAGTGCTCGACATGAATGAATTTTTTTTGCATTTCTTCAATATTATTGAATTCTTTCGACGTTGCTCCACACAAGTAGCAACGCATTGCGGATTTTGTATCTGTTGCAGCATTGCACACTTTGCCATCTATCATGGTAAAATGCATTTCAAATTTTACAACAACTTCTTTCTCATCGATGCAAATTTTAAAGGGAGCGAGGGAGTCAATTTGGTTTTGAATGTAGCTCTTTTCATTCAAGGTAGATTTAACATTTTCTTTAAGAAATTGCAATCGAATCGGCCGACAAAAACGAGTAGAAGACGGACGAGGATTTTTCCAAATTACAAACTTTTGAAGCGTATTATTGTCCACACCAATGATCTGTAAGGGAACGAGTGATGTTAAAAATATTGAAGAATCCTAACTTTCATTATTATTAAACTTTTGTTTGTACTGGCTCTGTCCAGAACTTCCATCGCAACCCCATTTAACAATACACCTTAAATTTGCAGTAACTCTAGGGTGTAATGTTGTTACAACGTCTCTTTGAATTGCCAAGATTCTGTCACAAGTGTGGTTCAGTAACGACTGAAGTTTCACTTCTGCGCATGTTTCTGAAACCGTGTTATCTGATGGATAGCAACGAGTTTTAGCTTCTAGAACCTTATCATATGATGGATAAATCAGTACATATTTTTCCCTTAATGAGTCTCTTAGATCTTTGTATTGTTGTTTTGTTAACTGCAATTTAACAACGTCTGCCAATGCTTCATCCGCTGACATCTCAGTAATAGGCGGTACTGTTGCGGCCGCTTTGTAGGCCTTCTTATATTTTGTGGCCCGCGACGGAGACGATGTTGTAATGTCTTTCACGATGCTTGCTGCATGAACAGACCCAGAGCTGCGAAGACTCATTTGAGCAGCGTACGTTAACTCTGCTGTGCTGAGTTTCGAACGTACATCCTCCGTCTTTCTTCTCTTTGACCGATCACTAGCATTCTCGAATTCCGCAGATGGTCGTCCTGCTCTAGAAGGTGTGGGTGATTTACTCATAGTACGAGCATTCTGGAAAATAATTGATTCATTGTATATTATAATTGCCCATATGGATTAGTATATTTACCTTAAAAGTCACTGAAGATTGTAACCATTTTTCATTTTTTTTATAAAACCTATCTTTCATGTAGTGCGACTCTTTCCACTTTAATTGAAAATTGCACAAAATCTTTTTAACGGCGCTTTTCGTGTTTTTATCAATTTTTAAATTGATTTTTTCACGTTCCGAAAACTTGTCTTCCAATATTTCTATCTGAGTATCGAGATCAGATTTAAAATGTCCTAGAATAAATTCGAACATTTCTTTTTTCGTACACCTTAAATCATGAGTGCCTGAACCTGTGACATTAGTAAAAAAAGAGTTTATTAGATTAAATAAATAAAGGGGAAAAATGTGGTTGATTTCTTTGTAAATTCTCAAAGTATGCACTATTAACTGTACATTAAATTTGAAAACAGAACAGGATCTCCTGGGATCACAACTTTTCGATGATAAATGATAAATGTGTTTTTGGATCGATAGTTATTTTAGACAACTGCATGAATTACCACTTTTAATATATTTGAAACGTTTTAAAAAGGTAACTATTATACATAAAAGTATTCTACATACCTTCAGAAACACTTTCCATCGCACAAAATTGAAATCGCACACTTATGTAACAAGTTAATACAATATAAATAATACACGCGAATTTTAGAGCTGCTAAAAAAATCTGTGCTGCCTACTCTGACAAATGCTACGTTTGGATAGCTGCAAATAATTAGAAACAAAAGGTATCTCTCTGTCTTTTTGTCAAAATATTAACCAGGGCCTTCTCTTGAAAAATTCTTATTACTACTACAAACCGACGACTTTTATATTTTTAATTTTGGCCAGCTTTTTCGCGATTTCGACCACTGTGCGCAGTTGGAAATAATCTTACCAACGCAGATGAACTTCTATCAAAACAATCTTCACTAAAATGTTTTGAAAATATACGTGAAGATCGAGTTGGCGACCAATATTGCGGCATATTAATATTTTTCATCCAAATCATCAGAAATCATTTCATTTTTTGGAAATCTAAATTATAAAAACCGTATTTAATGTAAGTAAATTCATAGAATTACTTCATAATATGTACGCCTATGATTTAAGCAGATTATGGTCTTAACCTCACAAATTTATGGTTTTGTCTTAGAATATAAAGTAGGAAGGAAGGAGCAAATGGACTATAACACATGCATCAAGTACGAGTCAAAAGTCGTGGGTAGAAGCTCCGCCCAGTATACCACGTTTGTAATCGGTGACTTATATTTTTAAATTTTAAAGTTGAATTATGGTGAGTTGCAGTGTTTGTGGGACCTCTAGGATTAAAAAAACTATTAATTGTGGTATAACTTTGCACAAGTAAGTACTTAGAGTTATTTAACTAATTTTATAACAAAAACATTAATTTGTGAGGTTACTGACCATAATCTGCTTGAATCATTGGCGTACATATTACGAAGTAATCCTATATAATTATTTACATTAAACGCCGCTTTTATAATTTATATTTCCAAAAATTTAGATGAGAAAGGCTATTTAGTTGAAAAATATCAAAATTCCGGAATATTGGTCTCCAACTCGATCGTCATGCATGTGTTCAAAACACTTTAGTGACTATGCTACGCTCCTGGCAATTATATTAACCGTCCGCCATAGTCTACCACGTTGACTCGGACTTGGTATTCATACACTCCTTCCTCCCTACTTTATATTCTAAGGGTTTTGTTATAAAATTATTTAAATAACTCTAAGTAAGTACTTACTCGTGCCAAGTTATACCACAATTAATAGTTTTTTTGGGGGAGCCGGACAAATGGACGCGGGCGAAAGGACGCGACCGAAAGGACGCGAGCGTTAGGACGCAGACCCAAAAGGACGCAGACCCAGAAGGACGCAGACCCGACAGGACGCAGACCCGAAAGGACGCGGGCCATAAGGACGCAGGCCCAAAAGGACGCAGACCCGAAAGGACGCGGGCCATAAGGACGCAGGCCCAAAAGGACGCGGCCAAATAGACGCAGGCCCAAAAAACGCAATTTTATGAAATTAATAATAGAAATTATTTTTATATTTTATACCAGGTTATAAAATATAACAAATTTTATTGATACAAAGTTTTTCTTTTTTCAAAGTTTTTTTTAATTTTTATTTTAATACTGTGTGTAAGCTCGCTTCTTAATTACTTCTTGTTCTTTATTTCTTAATTATCTCATATTTCCAAACCATTTCCTTATATATAAGGATATATCATTTTGCATTACCAACTTAACACATAATTTTCGGAGGTTTTATATACCGGGTCGTTCAGAAACGGTATTAGTTCTTTTATCAGATCCGTACTTGGGTGACGTCTCTTACTATTGGTCTGTTTATAGTCAGAACCGTATTCCTCGATTATTAGTGCTGTGTATAAATCTCGCCATCTAGGGGAACGTAAGAAGGAAGTATTCTGATAGGATTAAAAATCATTCAAAACTTTACTTAATTCAATTTATAATTTATTAACATTAACTAAATAAATTATACAAAAATATTTTTACATTACGTAATTATGGGAAATTCCACGAAGATATTCAATCACACTGCGATTTTCATAATCCATGACAATACATTTTTGATGCGGTTGTCGAAATCAATATATTTTTTTTTCTTTCTTGGGGGTTCAGCACCTGCAGCTAGTTGTTCGAAAAATACGTCCCTACCCCGTTGAATTTGTTTTAAGGAATAAATGAGTTTCTATATTGTTTTTTGAATTATTGAAAATGAATCTGCTCGAACAATCTATCTTTTCTTGAACTTTGCGAGTGGCAGACGAGCGGTTTTATTATTCATTTGGCAACATTCTTTCAGCCTGTATGGTCAAAATTTTTGTACCTTACGGTTTACTTAGTATGCACGTTGCCTCCCTTACTATAACAAATACATAATCAAACTTTACAATTACATGTAAAAATGAATTTGAATGTGACGAGTATAATACAATGAAATCACATTCTTCTAAATTGAGTATAGCCATCCCCAATTGCACTTGCCCGTAATATTGATGTTTTTTCTTCAATTTTATCTCTTCATTTTCAAGAATGAGATGAACATTTTTCGAGTAAATTCTGTGCACCAGATTCTTTTCTTACAAAATAACATTAATAAATTAACAAGCTTGCTTTAGGTTCTTCCGTTATAATTATAAAAAATTGCATGAATGTTATAAGTATAACTTAACCATTATATGGAAATTTTATTTCTAATAATTTAATTAGTTTCCCATTCTCAAACACGATAACATCTATAAGCTGACCATGACTGACTTGCACAAACAATCAACCCTGTTTCTTCATGTACTTCGCATCCAAATTTTTGTATGTACAGGTCACGAGCTACCAATTCGTACCGAATTCCATGCTGTACATACTTGTTTGTGAAAGATTTAGGCCAAAAATACTTTTGTGCTTTTTGAGCCCACTTGTCGGGCGAATATGTGTATATAGAATAACACCTCGAACCAGTTATTCTATTCTGCCGCTCATTGTACCAAAGCCTTCGATTATCACGCGTACTGACAGCAATTTGTGATACATCACCTTTGATATTATCAGGTAACAACCGAATTTTTAGAATGCTCCATTATAATAACCTCGTTAGGCGCTGTAATTGCTCTCATAACTTGAGCGACAACAATTTTCCTGCGACCGATTCTAAAACAAAGCATTTTATTATTGTTCTTTGCTTATTATTGGTTGCATAATAATTACAACTGTAAGGCAAGAGCAGAATTTGGTAATCCTATCTTAAATCTTTCAAATGCTCTGTAAGCCGGTTATGTCTTTGAGTTTTTCTGGATGCTTCAAGCACTGATATTTTGCCAACGGTATTGGCGCATAAATACCCTGCGAGGTAGCCTTCTTCCAACTGCAATTGACATCCGTACTGGAGATTTTATCCATGTCAAGTATATTAGACCTACAACACACAAACAGAATACAAACACTTTATAATATTTTCTGATCCACAATACAACAATAGATACTATAAAAAAGTGATGCAAGTTCGGTTTTTCGAACCATCGCATCGGTGCTAATGCCGATGTATCAGTTCTTCAGTAGCAGATCACGTATGTACAACTGATAAATGGTGGAATTGCATCCTCGAGGTCGAGCTCATACCCTTGTTAAGTGCTTTACAAAAGATTGGCGCCAAGGGACGCTATTGCAGTGTTATTAAAGTTGGTATGAGGTTTTCACTAGACACTCCGCTGACGATATACCCTATATTCATCAGTACTTTTGTCCCACAGCACTGGTTTAGATTGCTCTGCAGAAATCAGACGATCCACATCAACATCTGGTAAACTGTTCATTTTAGCAGAAAAACTGTGTCAACTTTCAAGAAAAATTAATACAGAAATTAAGATATCCTTTCGGTATCAGGTTAAAACCGAAACTGAACCGTGTAGGTTGTGAACGCTTTGATTGCTTTCTGTTCCCTAGACACGAATTCGTACCGTATACAAACCTGATTAAAATCTATTCGTGCGGAGGGAGTATTCGGTGCTATACGGTTTCTTTAGATACCGAATTACCATTTCACTCTTGTCAACAACGACCGAAAACGAACCGAACAATGCTTTCTGTGTCGACAGTTAAAAAGCAAGGGAGCTTGTTTCCCTTTCTTTGCAAGTCTATAATCCTTATGAAATCAAGGTTAAAAATAGCGCTCGCGAACAGGCCAAGCTAGTTTGTAAGGGGTGAGATCATCAAGGTGCTAAACCCGAGGTAACACCTTTTCTGTCGAAAGCTTTTCGGACAATCTCCCTACTACCGGGGTAAGCTTCTTCCATAGGGGGCGATGAGTTCTTTCGGGTGATAACCTCGATCTGAGGGGTCTGGAAAGTTTTTAAAATCAAGCTATAAGCGTCTTCTGCTAATTCCCATTCTGTCTTTGGTGCCAACCTACGAGTCTCCCTACATGCATCTATATTTTCCGCTGATTTAATATATGATGCAAAAATATACAGGTTGCGGTGTTCGCACCATTACCAAATTTCCTTAGCCAAGTGAGCTAATAACAGATGGTGAATACCCCCCATATGGTTGATGTAGCAAAAATAGCAGTCGTGTTGTCAATCCTACATTGCAGCCAGTTAATTCTTTCGAAACATTTCAATCCAAAAACGCAGTATATTAAATCATATGAGGCAGAATTAATGGAATGAATTGCCCTAGCTACATTAATCCTACACCAGCTCAGATCCTCTGCTAAATTGTTCGATAACTCCAAACTGTGATTCCTTTAGGGCTAGGAACTTGCGTCTCTCGAAACCCTTGGTATATAGCCACCCGTACCTGACTGTAGGACAAATCGAGACTAGAACCCCTAAACATTTTGCAAAATCCCTAATCGAGCATTATTTTCGATGCTGCTGAATTTTTCCACCATTTCCAAGACTCGTTGTCGCTTCTTTTCTGGTAACGACATGGTCTTGCCTACTGAATTATAAAAATCCAGATATGTGCATGATTGCTTGGGAACTACTAGGTAAGGTAAACATGTGTATTCATAAATTATGCCATTGAAACTAAATCTCAAATATTTCCTGTTGGAAGATTTTATGGGTAACATCAAGTAAGCATTCTTCAGGTCCAGAGTGGCCATGAAAGAGTTATTCGTCACCACTCATCTAACTATATTGAAATCTTCTAATTTGAAATGTTGGTAGTTAACGAATTCGTTCAAAAATTCTAAATTTAATCACTCGATTAGACCCATCGACCTTGGGTACAAGAAAAATATTCGATACAAATTGGTCGTTACAAGGTTGGCATTTACTTATGACATTTAAGTTTATTTTCGTCATAGCACCTTCCTGCATCATCCGCAAAGCAGTTAATTGTAGTTTGTGTTTACGAGACTTTTCACAATGTTCATATTTGTAGAGTAATCAGACAAAACCAGATAAATCCATCATAAAGTGTTTCGAGTTATTAACCAAAAACGTTTATCTATCAAGGCGTGATATTTTCATAAAAAATAATTAGTGGATCCTATAAAGCTTTTATCTAAATACATCAAAACAATAATTACGTTTAAATTTGTCAATTTGGTTAAGAGTAATTAAAAAAAATTAAAGGGATTTATCCAGTTTTGCTTGATTGAAGTGGATATATATGGTTTTGTTTGTGAGATTGTGAGCATGGTTTTCCATATATTTTTAAGGAACAGGATTTTGCCACCATACCCTTTGTTTTCAATCCACATTGCTTATTAATTTCAGTGGTACCATTGAGCTAATAAAAATGCGGGCATGAGAATCTGTTTTGTTTTCAAACTTTTGTTTGAATTCTTGCGCTTTGGACCCGTCACATCCCCACTTGCAGATTAGCTCCATGTTTTGCATGTCACACTCACTGGCCGTCATTGTAACCTCTTCTAAGTAGAGGCAAAGGCGTTGCACAGTGTGATCTAGGAGATTCTGAAGACTTACTTCGGCCATGGTTTCAGAAATGAAAATATCTTTAAGATAGCTTTTTTTTTTCTCTTTTTGGATTAGAGAATAACACGGATAAATGTACTCTTGTCTGGTCCTGATTATGTTGTATTGCTTACGACTGAGGTTCATCTCAACGATTTTAGCCAAAGCGTCATTTAGAGTTAGCTTTTCACTTTTAGTACACTTTTCAACCGAACTGATTATTTTACGGTACTTTCTAGCTCTTGTTGGGGTCACGGAGGCATCTTGGATGAGTTTTGACAAATAGTTGTTGCCTGCACCTCGTTCGCTCATTATTGCAGCGTATGTCAGTGCCTCATGAGGTACTACTGATCTTACGTGCTCTGTTTTGCGCCTTTTGCTCTCCTTTCACTACATTCCTTGAATTCCTTTGACGTCCGACCAGTTTTGGGAAGTTTCCAGGCAGGTAACGCAATTGTGTTCTTCAGCCATTGTTCATTGGATTTCCGAAAGCGGCATTCCTTGTAGTTAATAATATTTTTGTTGTTGTTATATATCGTTGAAAAGAGGATAAAAAACGCTATTTAAAAATATCATTTTCAACTATGGTTTCCATTTAAAAAAACACAACTTTATGTTATAACTCTGAAACTGAGATATATATTTAAAATGTCTTTAGCCCATTTTATTGATCTTAAAAAAGTGCCCAAAGAAAGTGTTAACATTTTTTTGATAACTTGAAAAACAACCGAGATATCGACATTTATCGAAAAGTCGAAAATTCGAATTTTTGGCTATAACTCCAAAACAAACCAAAAAAGAGATCGAGGATGCGCCAACCATTTTTTCATAACTCTTATAGTTACCGAGTTTCCCATAAGAACTATCGAAATTGGCCCACCCTGTACAATACCCGTATGTGCGTCGTCTTCTAGACAATCACACATTTCATTTAGGTCTTCTTCGGGTTCCTCCATACTATTTTCTGATAATATAGTTCTGTACCAATCCAAGTTTTCATCTTCCTCCCACTTACTACCAAACTGTTGTTCCATTAAATGACGAATAGTTTTTTCTTTTTCTCTGTAAGTATACGACCTAATTCAATTTCTTTCAAATCCACTGGATCTTTTTTTCTTTTCTTAACTAATTTTTGTGGTTTTTCAGTAGGCGAAATAAATCTGAAATTTTGGTAATATTGTACAACCACGGTATTATTTCTTCCCTTATTTTCAGTCCTCGGATGAATATTCGCTTGTATTCAGATGTTCCATCAACTTTTTTTAGATTATCTTGTAAGCCTTTAACATCATACAGCTTCCAGTCTATACCAAGTTGCTTCACATTACCAAACTGAGAATATAGTTTAACATATTCTTCCTTTTTGATAAGAGTGATATGTTTTCGTAGAGTCTTTTCAACCCGCCCAAAAGCCCTGTCTGCAGGCAAAACGGTACGGGAAAGGTCAACTGAATTTCTTGAAGTCCAGGAAGAGATTTTACTTTCATGAAAAGTGGATTTTTCTGGTTTTGTCTGATTGCTCCACATTTTAGAGCTTGCAGTACTGTTGCTTTATACAAATGGGGTGGTTCTGAATCATCAAATTCCATTTTAGCTCGTTTGTTTTTGACGTCATATATTGTACTATCGATCTTATGTTTGCTAGTTCTTTAGCAATTTCTTGCCTTTTAGGTGCTCTGATATATCGTTTACCACAAGCTCCACTACGATTTAAGGTTATTACGCATTCTATACGATTTAATATTTCTTCGCTATTATTAACGGATGCACAATCACAAGTACCATTCGCATATCCGGACATTCTATCTGTCGTCAATCTATGATTTTTGAAATTAAATGCACATTTTATTTTTGTACTAATTAAATATTAAATAAAATATTAATAAAAGCAATAATTTGTGCGTAATTGCACCACACACTGTCAATAAAATCTGCATAGAATTTCCTTATTCTGTCTGTATACGTTCCTTTCCAATCTCGGTTGCCTCCTCCGAATCATATTTTTTGTATTTCGATGAGACTTGTTCTAACATTTGTTTCTTCAACAGCCTCAAACTACAGCCTTCAAATATAAAAGACCAGATTGTCATAACATAAAACGAAATATAATCGTAACCATAAGCTCTCCTCAGTTGAAATATTCTCGTCGCAAAGGACATTAAATAATTCTTTGATAGCTTTCATGCTATTCTGCTTTCAGCTTTCCGAAAATCTAAATCTCGTTTTTTTCGAATTTGGTACCGTTACAACTTCTTGTGCAGATTTCTCATGGTTTTCTTGCTGTTGCGACATCGTACGAGAAAGATACTACAATCGAATTATTATTAATTAATCGAATGCAAAAAGCGCAAGCAGCTTACGTGAAGTAAACGAAACTATGAATTTGAGGTTAGATCGGCAAGTGTCACTTCGTAACGTCGAGTTATCTGATTGGCTCCGCTATTTTCGAAAATAACGTACGAAATGGTATTTTTCGATAAGCTTATAATTTTCCGTCATAATCATAAGCAAAGCGGAGAAGTTTATAAGAGAAAACTACCTTCCGCAAACTCACTATTAACGAAAAATAAAAAATAACACTAATTTGTTTTTGTAACATGTTCGACTTGCCAGTCGACACTTCCAATTCGAACAAAATATTCTTTCATGTAATTTCGAAATACAATTGCATCTTAACTAGCATTTCTTGTACCTAAACGTCTCAGAGGTATGAATTTTTTGAAACTTCTTGTCGCCGAGCACCAAGATTTACTTTACTATTTCGCATTTCGTGGTCTTCAAATGCTTCGTTGCAGTATTTTCGCTCTGCTGATGGTACGTTTTCCTCCTCAATTTGAATATAATTATGAAGCAAACCGTTGCTTAAATTATCGTGCCAACATTTTTCGGATATGTATATATTGTTTTATGAAAAATTTGTCATCGTGCAGCCAAAGCACCAAAATCATTTTCTATGTCACGCCGACCTCTATCCAAACGATAGTTGTAGATGTTTTCGTCATCTGATCAATACCTTCCACCATAAAGACGCAAAAGATGTTTTTGTAAAGGAAATGCTTCATCGCCAACAAAAAAGGGTACCTTTTTGGTACCTGACCAAAAAGAGGATTCCCTTAATACTCCACCATCACTTTGGCTACCATATGCTTTTATATTTACATACGTAAAGAAATTGTTTGCATCACATACTCCAAATAGCACAATACGAAACGTCTTTTTGTAATTATACAAGGTTCTCGATTTATTTTGAGCTTGAATCTTGACGTGCTTCCCATCGATTACGCCCAGACAGTTTGGCGATTGCCACTTACATCGATATTCATCTGCAATTCTGATTCTACCATCTTCTGAAGGAGTAGATAAGTACCTCAGTTGTAAAACGTTCCACAAAGCTTCGCATGTGTCTCTAGCTATCGTGCACACAGTTGATTTTCCTAATCAAAATGCAAATGCTATTGATTGTAGCGAATCCCCAGTTGCCAATGGTCGTAGGATCATAGTTAATCGACATCCTGCAGAAATACTTGGTCGATTCGATTTACGTGTGGTCGTAGGGCTAACGATTGACAAAAGTTTATCGAATATTGCTATGGACAGCCGTATGTAATTAAAAAACATATCCTGATCGGTTAAACGGATTTCTTGTATGAGGTTTTGAATTTTTTATTGAATTTTTTAATGTTACACAATTTATAAAATAAATAAAGTATAGTACTATCAAGTCATAAAAATTGGGATGCAAGTCTTGCATCAAACTATTTTTTAGTTTTTTAGGTGGAGGAACATAACTATCATTGCTTTCACTACTATTGTCAACAGATATATCATCAATATTATTATTAATTTGGTCGTTTTTGAGACATTACCTGATTTTCTTCGTTTTGAGTATCATACTCAATATGACAGCTTACGTTTTCTTCATCTTCATCATTGCTGATTATCGCATTTTCTTCATGTGTTTCAGGTGTTTTTAGCGAACTACAAAATAAATCGTGGTAAAAAATGATTATTGGTGGTTTGCACTGCTTATAGTTAAGTGTTAGTTAAAATTAATTACTAGTTAAATATAAGTTTTCTTTGCACCGGCGCATTAACTATTAGTTTATACTTGAATTCATAGTTAAATTTAATCCCAGGTTCTAGTGCGGATTAAGTGGTAGTTAAGGGTTGTAGTAAAGGTGAAGTGCAGTAAAAAACACGTGTTAACATGAATCGGTCAATAGAATTAATAAATGATATGGAATTAGTGGACGATGACGACTTGGAAGTTTTGGAATTCATTTATTATGTAATTCCTAAACAAATATATAAAAGATCCAATTATTTTGATGAAATGGATAGTTCTACTTTTAGAAAAAGATTTCGACTATCCAAGGAAACAGTGTGTGAACTTTTAGGACAAATAGAAGATAAGTTGTCATTTCCATATGATTTGTAAGAGAAATATACATATTGTACAACGATATTATTTTTGCTGATTTGTTATTTTTTTAGAAATAATTGTGTTTCACCGATGAACCAATTATTAGCCACTCTTCGTTTATATTCAACGGGTGGACATTTAGATGCAGTGGCCTACTTTGCTGGGATGCACTTGTCTACTGTGTCTAGAATTGTTGCAAGAGTGTCGGATGCTATAGCAACTCTAAAGCCAAATTATATAACTTCTATGGATCGAAATATTGTTGTCGAAGAATTGAATTCTGTTTCAATTTTTTTCCACACTTTCTCCTTGTCCTTCCATGTCGTTGTACCACTTGTTTTATTTTCAATTACGTTCTTATATTTTTGAATAATTTGCAGAAGCAATAACTTTTCCTCTGAGGTGAAGTTGCTAGTTCTAGAACGCTTTATTTTATTTATTTCACTCATTTTTCACTATTTTCATTAACTAACAATGTTTCACAACAGTTGCATACAAATAAAAGTAAACACGGGTGAAGTTAAACGAACTACTTTAGGTTATATTATACCGTTATACCACAAAGTTCGGATTTCGGTGTTACCACCCTAAATAAATTATTAGTTACTTAACCAATAGTTTACGAGAGACTGCGCAAAGCATGTCAAATTTAATTATTAATTAACTCTAACTAGAAATTAGTTAACTATCACTTTTTACTACAACCGGTGCAAACCACTGTATGCGGTGTTTTTATTAAGTAGTGAGAAATTTATCTATTGTTAAAGAGTAATTTATTATTATTGTACTTTTTTATTTACTATTTCTGATACTTAATACCTACATCAACATCACTTATCCTAGTACTGTCACTTATGTTTTAGATGGTGAATGATGGTCCTTTTTTGCCAACCCAAAATTTAATTTGTCGATTGTTGTTGGTACCAGTACTGGTTGATACCACCAGATTGAAACTATATTATCGGAGATAAACCCAGATGAACCGTCTTCTGATAACTCAATCATCTGAAGTTTGAAGCTTCAAAAACAGGCTTAATAGCATCACTCACTTTCATTAAGGGAGGACATCGATTTTAAACGGAAAATATAGGCAGTTTAATTTTTTTTTTAAATAACTTAATCCGCTACTGCACGAGATCTATTGTATTACATTTTTTCTTGAGGATTATTTAAATTTTCTTGCGTACGAAACATGATTAAGTTTGATTCATGTGGTTCAATAGGTAATTTGTTTTCATCAATATTCAAAACTGACCTGTCCAGGTCATTTTGTTGTAATATAACTAGAATAATTGTGGATACTATCAAATTGACTTGTACCTAAAAAACATAAATTCATATTCTTCTCTTTGGTTTTATGTACACTAAATACATATATGAATAATATTCATTTTTATAATATGTCGTTTAAATATTGTATAATATTTAGTTCTAAATTCATAATAATATTATAACAAACATAAATATGATTTATATTTGTAATGGTAGGTCCTACCATGATAATATGAGGCTGAATGTGAGTCTTATCGCTTAAATTTTTTGAAACCAAGCCTTCTTTCGACTTTTCCATTCGCTAATATTTGTTAAAAAACGCACTTGAGATTCTCGAGAATCCTCACATTTTTTTTTTTCTAAAACAGGTGCTTTTAAAATGGCATGAAGACTTATTAATATTATGTAGTCCTTTGTATCTGAAAATATTAAAATAATATATAATTTTGTTTTTTAGAAATAGAATGAGACCGTAACTCTTACAATAGTTGCAGGGACGTCTCGTCTTTAATACTCTGCCAATTGGTTAACAATAATTGATGTCCTTTAGATTGATGTAAAGTCTTGGTCTACCTGAAAAATATACCTAGTTTAGTTATAGTTATAATTAGTCGGTACACGTCATTTCGGCGACCGCAGTTCGGCGAAAGCGATTCGGCACCGTATATTGGGCGACGGTCAATTCGGCGAACCGATATTCGGCTATGTTAGTTTCGGCGATTCCAATTCGGCACCGGCATTTCGGCGATTCCCATTCGGCGACAGAAAATTCGACTACGTCGATTCGGCGACGGGAAATTTATTTAAATTATTATTTATTAATAAACAAGAAGATGGATTTAATTATTGGATTTTTTGAGTCATACGAAAGAATTACTAAAATTATTATTTTAAATAATTAAAAATTATTGTTTATTAATATAAATACAGGGTCGAAAAAAGTTCATAGTATTTATTATTACCTATTATAATATAAAAAAAATTATTTTTTATTTTTAAATTAAATATTTATTTACATACATACATCACAGGTCATATACATACAAGCAATTAAACAAATTTTAATCCATGTTATAATTATAAGCTATACCGCGAAGATATTCTATAACATTATTAGAATTATAATTGGTTACCTTCGCCAAAATTCGAGAATCAGCCGCTTCGTACCGCGGCCTTTTTTTAGGAGGTGCATGTCCGGCTAGAATACGTTCGTATTCTGTGTCGAAAGTTTTTTGAATACGTCTTAATTTATCCAAAAAGGTCCACAACGTTGGATGAAATATACCACTACCAAAACCTAATTGTATTTTTCGATGACAAGCTTCGGCGTAATTATTAGTTCTATCAATTCCATCCAACGTGCGTTGATACACAGACCAAATATTTGAAGAAAACATTGGAGTATTTCTAGTACCATTATTTCTAAGACGTCCAATATATGTATTTGTAAACCATTCTAAAATTGGATCTAATTCTGGTGGTAAATCATTCTCCAAACTTGTAATTGCGTGTAAAATGTCATTCTCGGGAACAAACGCAATCGAAGTAACCATTTTTGCACGCAATGCAAAGTCTACATCGGTACTGTATCTTTTTAAAAGATTATTTGACGATAAATGTTTTTTTAAATTTTTCACTAAGTGAAATAGGCAGCCATGTATATTAACGTCAGGAAATACTTCACGAATCGCTTGATGAATGCTAAGCTCAAAATCCACACTTATACTCAACGGATTTAGTTGAGGCCACAATTCACGGATCATATTAAATAATTTCACATAAGTTTCTGTTCTCTTATTGGGTAGTAAGCAAAACAAAACAGGAAACACTGCTCTTCCATCTTTTCTAGCAAGTATAACGAATACTTGTGAAAAAAGAGACGGACAAATTAGAAAAGTGCCGTCCATAAACAATTCAAACATACTTTCACTCCAACTGGAATTATATTCTCTTCCAAATATCATAATACGTTCAGAGTCCAAATTCTCACTTCCTGAATCGGCTAAAAGATATCTCTCAAAATTATCAGGGCTAAACTCATAAGTGGAATAACATTCCGGTATGATTATTAGTTCCCTAGATTCCGGATTTGCTGGTGCTTCAGAATTTTGGTTACGTCTCCGTTGTATCGTTCTGCTCATGACAGAATTGCTTGGAATATTACCTTTTATGGCATCAGGAACATTTGCAATAGCCCGTGCTCTTATTTGCGATGGATTTTCCATTGTATTTTCGGCTAAAAGTTTTATAGCAGTATTAAGTCTTTGAAGTTCGACGTTTTCTGCATTTCCTACGGTTCTGCAGGAATGCTCCCTTCGCTGGGAATTGAACGAACCGTCTCCAATATTGGTCCATATTCTGCCATTGCAACCCTTGTGCTTACTTTCACATCGCCAGAATTGAATAGTACCATCTGTGTTAATTTTATCTTTAACATAGAGGTACCCATCATTAGCATATTTTTCGTTGCTTCGTTTGGTTAAAATCATTTGAGTTTCTTCCATTGTATTGCAAATTGAAAATTATTATATTGATTCCTAATACTACACTTGAGCACTCTTATTAAAATCTATACAGCGAAATCTGTAAACTGGAGATAAAATGTCAATTATTGCAATCTTATAAACTTACTTAAGTTACTTACCTTTAGCGTGTTATGCTTAAACGCTTCCACTCACTACTTGTGTAAACTAAACTGTTCACTTTGATACCAAAACCCAACTCAACTGACTATTCCACCGCCCAAACTCAACTAACTAAAAAATCAACTCGAAAACCGTTACTAAAAGTGGAGGACTAATTGAAATTTTGAAAAGGATATGTACTTAAGGAAAATGGTATTAACTATTTAGTTGAAAAGGCTGAATTGTATTGAAATGGGAAAACTAAGGAAAGATTAATACAATAAGGTATTATTGAAAAGGTGGATATATGCAAAAATTGTATTGAAATAGGGAAAACCAGGGAAAGATTAATACAATAAGTATTATTGAAAAAAAGGATATACGAGTATATGTATAAGAATTGTATTGAAAAACAACCAAGGAAAGATTAATACAATCAGTATTATTGAAAAGCAGCAAATAACAAAAAAGGGATAGCCGAATTTACTGTCGCCGAATCGGAATCGCCGAACTACCGGTGCCGAATTGGAATCGCCGAAACTATCATAGCCGAATATCGGGTCGCCGAATTGACTGTCGCCGAAACAGAGTCGCCGAAATGACGGTGCCGAACTGGAATCGCCGAAATGACGGTGTCCGATAATTAGTCCCCTTTGTTACACACTTATTGTCATTCCATTTCACTACAAGCACTTCTCTATTTTTGTCGAAGCTGGATTCAAAATGGCTTCTGGACTTTTTTGTCATGTCTTTGCTACTAGAAATTGGACATTTTTGTAGTCTGTTCTCCCTCATTGGTCCAGAAGCTCTAAATCCCAATGTTTTTAGATGAACCAAAAGGTCAAAACTTGTAATGCTTGAGGCATATCCAACACCACTCGACTTCCCAAAGCTAAATCTTGTATTTCACAATCTTTTGTAAATAGCTCCAGTATATAACTGAAAATTATAGCAAAAACCTGATGGCCCACATAAAGCCCAGAATTTATAGCCAAATCTAATTGGTTTTCCTTTTATAAATTGATTTAGGCCGTATCTTCCATAATATTTTACAATTATCTATCTACAGATAAACTCTCTTTAAAAATACCAATTGCTTGAATCGAATCTCTTATCATTTCAAGAAGCGGTCTAATTTTAAATCCACGGATCTTCTTTATTCGCAAAAAAGTACCTATACTAGTTACAAGCATCGTAACACTTTAAACTCTTGTTGGAGTACCTCCTTAACGGTGTAATTACTTTTTTAAGTGATCTTTTTCATGGCTCTGTATCTGACAAAGTAATTGTTCAACAATCTGAAATTATTAATCAGTTAGAGCCATAAAATTTAGTACTTGCTAAAATATGCCTCCTGTTTTGGTTACTAGTTAATTTACAAAAGAACAGAATCAATGGCAAGAGCTCGTAAAATAGATTTTTGTGTAGGTATCAATAAATAAAACAAGTTTTAAGTCTTGATTATTTTTCAGAAATATTTAATAAATATGGTATGTAATTCTTAAAATAACAATTTTCTAAAATAATATTTTCTTTCCAATTTGGATGATACACATCAAAATCATATTATGGTGTCCAAATTATTAAATAACAAACTTGACGTTTTGTTAGGTAAAGTTGTCCTTGAATCTGGTGAAAATACTGAAGTGAAACATTTAAGACATTTGACCACTGTCATTATAAAAAATGATATAACTTTTATCATATAAAATATTTTTTAAAGGGTGTTACGCGTAACTTACTTTTCATAAAAATCCAAAGGCTCCGGCAGTCAGCGTGGCAATCTCTTGGGGGGTTTGCAGTAACAATTGATTGAAACGCACACATAAAATTTATAATAATTTATTCGACAAAACAATGTTGGCGACACAAAACACAAAATTGATAATACTAAAGTCCTTACTGCTATACATAATTCGATCAATGGTCTTAAACATCTAATCCACTTGGATAAACTTAGATTTTCCCACAGGGAAACTAACATAAATATAATCTATACCAGGAAAAAAGTACAATAACCAAATAACTGGCTGGCCAGCTGATCCACAATACAAATTAAATAGCGGCTTCACTACTGACGGCCAATCTTAAATTCTTCAGCATAATATGACCTATAAACACATGAAATGCCCGTGCTGGACTCTTGTTGACGATTGATCTTAATTTACGAATTTCCAGACCAATTAATTGTATACATTAAGCATCATCAGTCCCAACCAACACATTTCCAACCCACTATAATGTTTCACTTAAACTAACCTTACAGATTGCAGATCAAGAGAGTAGCGGATTGAACAGCTTCGAATCGGAGATTGAAACCCATGTTAACGTTGTTTGGCAGCAAATAAATTCCCCAAAGTATCGACCATGAGACCCAGTAATCACAGCATTGAACCACGCCTGGAAAATCCAGTAATCACAGCATGAATCATCGTACTAAATCCGTCGTCTTCAAAATAGCCACATTCGTGTAACCATAAATCTGAATGTGTTACTTCATGGCCAAACTTTTCAGTAAAAGTGTTTAGAGCTGCAACTTCGTGTTTTCGTCTCCATTGAATTGCTTTAACACCGTCCAATTTATAAGCACCTAACAAATTTTTATAAAAAGAAGTAAAATACTGGTCTTTCTCACATGCTGCTAAATTTTTTCAAAATCTACTAGCACTTGGTCGACATTATCTTCTTATTAACCAATTTTCATTTTTAGTTTGACCTCTAGTTTTTCTCTCTCTGTTTTCTATATCTTCTTGTTGAAGCTTACACTTATTTTTTAAATATAAAATTTTAATGTCGGAGTTCAAGTATTCTTCTGAATAAATAATATTATTTATATCTGTCAAAATTGAAGTAAATTCTTCGTTTGATTGGGGTCTTAATAACCATGAAAAAACAGTTGCATTACAGTTTCTAAGGCCAACCTTAAATGCTTTAGATGAGGCAGCTAAGAATATTAGCAAAAGGGTAGCAAACAATTTACTATTGTGACATGTTAGATGTTAAATTATTCATATTTATTATTAAAAATAATAACTATAAAGTGTAAAACGATTTATTGATTAAAAAATACAAATTTAATGAACGTTAATTTCGCTTGCTAATGACCGTTACTAGCTCCGCTATCGTACGTTGTCGGATCGCAACTTATCGCTTCACTGCTGTCGCGCAGACCGTCGCGCATTTCGCGTTCGCCCAAGCTCGTGGTTTCCTCGGTCGTTTGTATATTTTTCACAATTATAAATGACTTCTTTTATTTCACTACTAAATTATTTTACAATAAACTATTATAATTTGACATATTTTGCTTTAGAATGTTCTTTTCTTCCAATAAATTATTTCTTTCATTTAAAAGATCAATTTTTTGGAATACTAATTCCAATCTGCGATCGTAATAAGTCTTTCTGTCCAAACGTAATTTTTCCATAGTCGATAGTTTTTGTTTTGCAACTCGTCATTTTGTTTGTTTAGTATGTTTTTCTGCAAGCTCCTTTGTTATTGTCTCCATCTGAATGAAAAGCATACCGTAAAATGGGGTCAATAGAAACACTGTGTGACTTTTTCAGCTTTGTTACAAAAAAATTAGTAAATATGTTCTCTTTGAAAAATATGCAAAATGTGTGTCGTCCTTAGTCGATGATCTTGTATTTATCAAATTTGCAAATAAAAACTCACACTTCGAAAAAAAATAATAAATGTTTACTTTTTCTATTAACCCTTGAAGTGGGGTGAATAGAAACATGCCTCTGATTTTAATGTAATTTGATATTAAACGTTAGCATAGGTGCATAAAAACACAGAAAGTGTTTTAAAAATTCATTGGAGCATGCATACCTAAATATTTAGTGAAAAAAAACCATAAATTGGCAAATTAACATTTATTAAATTGAAAAACTCGACAAAATAACTTTTTTTCCTACTCTAAATCAGTGTGCTTTATCGGGAAATGGAGAAGATCTCGCTTTGAAGTGGGATTTACAGGAACTATTTCTCCTACAATTTGGTCATACTTGAATTCGCATATATCCAAGACGTCTGGAAAACCATACATATAACCCGCAAATTGTTTAGTGTTGCGATATCTCAAAAAACTGCCTTCAAATTCATTGTATTCGACTGAATTCACATTTGATCTCCGCTGTAAAACTGCAAGTGGAATGTCATCAATTTCATCGTCTTGGTCGTGAAGTTCCTGTGCATCACTTCCTTCAGGTTCATCTGTCAATTCATTTTCAGGTTCTCTTTCCATTTCTTTATCACTACCTTCCTCACTCTTGTACCGGTTGTACCGGTTGCTCAGGATATCTCAGACCCTCAAGTACACTAATAACTGCATGATTCATGTGCTCATTTACAACGTTTAGTACGTCTCCGACACCAGTTGGAAGTTGCCTTAACACCTCATAACGATCAATAGGGAAAATCCCACATTTTCGGAAACCAGATTTTATATTTTTCTCTACATTTGGTTTAAGACATTCATAGAGTTCTTTCAATAAATGTGGAAATCTGTCTTTGGGGATTCCACAGGCTTTCTTTCCATCTCTCATTTTCCAACCTTCCATAATCTTCCTCCATGCTATTTTAACTGGCCGAAAGAAAGCGACATCCAGCGGTTGAGTCAAATGCGTAGAGTTGGCCGGTAAAAAAATAAAAGATATGTTGTGACGCAAACAAGACTCTACTGTATTTGAAGAAAAGTGGCTTGAAAGGTTATCTCCAATTAAGTAGTTTTTTCCAGGCAAATCTTTAAGCGCTGGTATTGCAATGCTTTTAACCCAATCGCCAAAGGACACGCTATCGAACCATCCACTAGCACTGTTGTTATATCTCGCCCCTTTAATTCCTCCAACTGTCCAAGATTCATACAGATGTTTGGACTTATACACAATATATGGGTTTAGCAGTTTGCCATCTGCACTTGCTGCGAACATTATCGACGTGGAACTTTTGGAAAAGTTGCAAATTCTTTCAGGATAGCGGCAGCCACGTTTAGAAATAACTTTTTTTCTCCCTGGGTCGTCGCTGAGGTTCGTCTCGTCATAGTTTATAATGTTAGAAGGAGGCACATTCTGTAATTCTTCACTCAAATTGTCGAAGTAAGAATTTATTGTTTCTGGTGATACGCCCGCCCTTGACCTTTTGATATTTTGACAAATTCGCGTTATTAGTACTTCTTTGTGTCGTTTTATAAAGCAGAATGCAAAGTCACGCCCAGGTAGATTATTTTTAAATTTTTTTACGGTTTTACCACGAGCATCCAGGTAATTTTTCACAATCATACGCAAATCGTAATGATCCAGGGGATATCCCCAATCGGAACAAGTGATGATCTGATTAACTAGCAGCTGTTCCTCATCTATAGTTAGACAAATTTGACCACCCTGCTTTTTCGTAGTGGGATTTTTGTGTCGTCGGTAGAGCACGGAATAGTGAATTTTGTGTTTCGCGGAGGCATTTCTGTACGTCATGCCGGCGTTAATGTCACTTAACGCAGCCTCTAAACTGTTCCAGTGTGGTTTTTTTTGTAGATTTGGCTATGCGGGTCGTGTTTATAATCACGTGGCATCTTTAGACTAGAAAAAGAATTTTTTATAATGTACCACTTGGATTAATAGAAACAGTGCATGGGAAACACTAACTTGATTCAAAATAAACAGTGGTGGTGAATAGAAACAAGTAGGCGTAAAGAAACACCTGTTTCTATTCACCCCATTTTTATAAGAAATTTTTTATTAAAAAATTGTTATTACAAAAGTATATTAGATTATGATAAAATACGATACAAAATAATTAGTGGGATATACTAGGGCAAATCATATTAAATTTTGAAGTTGCTTTGATCTGCTGTGAGTTCCATGAATTGTTCACATCGGCTAATACTGTGTTCGCCGTTGCAAAGGATGCAAGACGGATTGGTAGTTACAAAGGATTTTGAGTGAAACTTTGGTTTATCGTGCGCTGGTTTCACTTGTCTTTTTTCGATATTTTCTAATAAGTTAGCATGATTAGTTAAAAATGCTTTGAACTCTTTTAGGGTGGGTAAAAGCTCTGTGCTTTTATTGAGGTTGATTTACCACTCCTTAGCAGTATAAAAATGTAATTTGTTCGAAACAAGATAGACAATTATAGCTTCGAAAAGCTGTTCAAATGTGGCCTGTGCCTTTAAAGATGACACATGTTTCGTTAGGGTGTCGTTAATTTTTCTGATTTCACGGGATGACTCTTTCGGTTGTGATTCGATATCAATAATAGCGTTAAAATGATTTTTAATGATGACCTTCGGTTGATCAAATCGTGCGATTAAGGTTTCCCATGCTATTGTATAATTTTCGCTAGTGAAGCTTAAATTATTAATTACGTCAGTGGCAGTTCCTGTAAGACTGCATTTCAAGTAATGGAGCTTTTGAATATTTGAAATTTGCAAGTTGTCACCGATTAAGCTGGTGAAAATGTTTTTGAAATCAACCCAAGACTGTGGATCTCCATTAAATTTAGGTAAATTTATTTTCGGTAAGCTAATGATTGAATGTTTGGGTTGTACATTTTGATTGAAGAATGCTGGATTCGGTACAGATAGTAAACTAGAATGAATTGAATGGCTTGGTGCCTGACTTCCGTCACTTAAATTTGAATTGAGAGACTCGTTTGAGTTGTTAACTGAATTTCGGCTTAGATTTCTATGAGAATGTTTTTTAATTAAATCTTTAGCTATGCATATTTGTTCATAATAGGTATCTTCAAATTGTTCTAAGTGAACTTCTTCCGACGTGTCATCACAGTCGAAATCGGCAGTTATTTGTGCATGAATTTCTTTAAATTCTTTTAGGAACGGTAATACTGTTTCTAATCTGGCTTTAATTGACTCAAGTTGTGTGTTCGTAAATGTTCCGGTACTCTTTTTCAAAAAGGTTTCGAATCTAGTTAGATCTCTTTTGAGTTGAGCCCTTGCTTTCTTAAATTCCATGATCGTAGGATAATTCGTAAATAATCGATGGTAAATTTGAAAACGGTAAAAAAGTAAATTGAATCGTTAAAAAATTTGAATGTTAAAAATAGTAAACTGTAAAAATATAGATTAAAAATCGAAATAAAGTAACCACAAAACATAATTAACAGGGATGTACAAAAATATTAGGAATGCATTGAACAATTGGCGGCAATTTTGAATAATACAAAAGAACAAAATAAAACATTACAATTCTAAACAAAGACCAAGCCACATATTCTACAGCAAAAAGGACTCAAGCCACTAAAAATGTTTATTTACCTTTTCTTGTGTAGATTCATCACTTTCACTTGAACTAGTATGTACAAAGTATTCCTTATCCTTTACTGAATCATCAGAGCTAAAATCCGAATCTGAACTACTATCTTTTACGTTATAATCCACTTGTTTTCGCTTCAATGACATTCGATCACTTGTCGCCATGTTGATTTTGTTGTGGCTTTGGCCGTTCTTGCTTGAAAATTTCCCTTATTTTGCAAGTTGGCAACAAGGTCGTTACAGTTTGGTGGCGACATCTATCGCTCAATAGCCGTACAATTTTGATGGTGGCTTAAAACCTTCTTTACACATACATTTTTACTAATATCATGAAAATTCAAAAATTGTGGCTTAGGTCTCTTATTGCCCCGACCTCTTCAATTTATATTCTTCTTTGTTTCTCAAGGAAAACATGCGTTTTTTATTTGTTTGATCTTCTCTCAATTTATATTCTACTTTGTTTCTCAAGGAAGACATGCGTTTTTTATTTGTTTGATCTTAATGAATAAAGCCATTAATACTTCGTTTATCACAAGTTAGTATACCCGGGGATTTTTTTTTTAAATCTAGCATTGGTCATAATAGTGGGACATGTTTAAAAATACGGCATATTGTTTTATTTAAATAAAATTAAAATAAAAACGTGATGGTAAGTATTATATATTTTATAATTACATATACTTTTAATATTTAGTAGGCCCACCCTTAGCTGCAATTACTGCTGCAACCCTTTGGGCATACTTTCCACTAATGCGTTACAGGTAACTTGCGATATTTTACCCCATTCCTTAGTTAGAACTTCTTTTAATTGCGGTTTGGAAGTGCAATTATGTTCGGCAACCTTTTTTTAAAGAATAGACCATAAATGTTCTATGGGATTCAAGTCTGGCGATTGTGCAGGCCAATCTAACACCGTTAATCCTTTCGAAGAAAACCAACCCCTACTTTGTCGGGAAGTGTGGCGTTGTCTTGTTGGAATGTAATTATTTTGGGGCTTTTGTTAGGAAATATTTTTGCATATTATGAAGCAATCAAAGTCGATTCCAACATTGCGATATAGGTCGCCATACAACCCCAAATCATCACGCTTCCGCCACCGTGTTTCACCGTAGGCACCACACAATCTTCGCGAAATTCTTCCCCAACCCGTCGTCTGACATAAACGGCTCCAGGAGTTCCGAAAATCTAAACCAAAAATTGATATTTTTAAATTTTAAACTAATTTTTTTTTTTAAATTTGATTTTAAAATTACTCCTGTGCCAAGTTTCACAAAAATTAGAAGTTACAATTGTGTGGTTTTCGGTTACCATTATTGCAACAATAGATTGCCAAGGCTATATGGTTGTGAATTGTAAATTGTAACTTTTGTGAAGAGGGGTAGGTACTGGAGTTGGTCCAAATCGTAAAAGTAAGGCAGCCACTTATTATATTATATTATAAACATCAAAACGACTTTGAAAACAATACTTATAATTGATAGCACAACTAGATTCTAACCTCCATCATGTAGGATGACTCCTTTATAATATTCGCCATCCGAATATTATTTGATCTTATACTTTTTGTTTTTGTCGACATCTTCAGGCCCACCAAGATTTTTTATGTCTGTAAGTTTGACTACAGCGTACTTAGTCAGTATAATCTTGAAATTTGACATAAGCAGCCATATGTCGCAATAATTTCTCGTTACACAGTCTTAAATGAAAATTAGGAATAATAAGGCCTGAAAGGAATAAAATATTATGTTTCATAGAACGAATTAAGTATAAGGTTAAATATTATTATCTTACACATAACCCTTGGAGTTATATTTCCCGATTCGCGTATAATTATTGAAAATGTGTAATAGACAGAAGTAACACTAACTTGTAATACGTAGAATTTGTATCGCAGAATATGGAAAAGATTAATATAATAGCGATGGTTACTGCACCACACAAACTTTTATCAGCGTAAACTTCCGTGTTTAGTATAATAAATACTACACCTATTAACACGTTGACTGCGGTTCGATACAATTCTTACAGTTCGATACAATCACCAAACTGTTTTTAAATTATTTTAAGAAGTAAATATAATAATACAGTTATATAGGTACATCCCGTTTAACAAAAAAAACTGAAAAAATATCGTAATATTTTCGTCAAATGCGGTTTTCTTCAAAAAATCCACCTTTAGCTTTAATAACAGCTTTGCACAAACGTGGCATTCTGAGTATTAATTTGTCCAAAACGTGAAGCTGCAATTCCTTCCACGAATCTTGTAAATTCTGCCATAAATGTTTTTGTGATTTGGGACCTTTTTGTCTAATCTTCCGGTCCACTTCCTCCCACAATAGTTCTATTGGACTTAAATCCGGGGACTGCGGTGGCCAATCCATTTAATTAAGGACCGTCGTTTCTCATTTGTTTTCAAATAGTCCCTACACAACTTATATGAATGCTTGGGATCATTATCTTCCTGAAAGACGAATCCTTTTCCAATTAAACGTCGGCCCGAACGAAGAGCGTTATTTTCTAATATTTCCTTATATCCTTCTTTTTTCAAAATTCCCTCTATTTTGACGAGATCACCTTGAAACCAAAAGACCTTCCCTGTACAATTTCTATTCTGTTGTAATAATGCGGGAGCCGGTTAGTAGTTCTATCTAGCACCTTCGGATCTACCTCATTTTCAAGTTCTTCTATAGAAGCTTGAATCTCGCCCAACGCCTTATTAGTAGCTGCAAAATCAGCAAGCATATCAGGTGGTCTATAACAAGGCTGATCGGTAAGGAATGTAAACTTTTCATCTCGCATTATTTTGTTCAATTCTTTTCTAAGTGAGGAAAGGTGTTGCGCCAGAGTCGAAAGATCCCTATCTCTAATAAGAAATTCCACCAAAATTTCCTCGCGATTAAGCTCAGAAATATAATTAGTAGCTGACATTCTAATTCAAAATATTCGTGACTGCAGATAAAGCTAAATTTAATTTCGATTCGAAAGCAAGCAAGGTCGCACAATCAAATTTTGCACAAGCAAAAATTATAACGTTAATCTTATCTCGTTCGATTAACCCACAAAAATGACCGCGTGTCTTCAAAATATTCCTTATCGAAATACCTTCTATCCGAGCTACTGTATCTTCTTGAAACACGAATAATATTCCTCTGTTCGATGATCGTCTCCTATCAATACTGCCTGCAAGTTCAACAAAAAAAACCGAACAAAAATTGGAACTTGTATTGTGTAACCCATCAGGGAAAGCAATTCAACTAAAAAAATATCTTCACTTCTGCCGCAATACCTCCAATCATCAGCACACCAAATTTTATTTGAATCGGTTCTACATTCCCGGAGATACGATGACATTTTCATTTTTTTAATATATTTTATTGTGGTAGCCCTGGCAAAGATTTTTCTGCCAAAACCTTATTTTCACCACTAGAGCCCACAAGACACACGTCCAAAAAGTTTGATTGCCATCGACGTAGAAATGCCGAAGAAAATCGAGAGACAAGAACTTTATTTTCAAATTTTAAAAATTTGCAGGATTCTACTATCTGCCCCACTGGTTTTCTTTTCCTGTAAATATACATAAATTAGAGAGGAAACTAATAAATAAAAATCATATATTTACCTTCATAAGGACATTTTATTTCAAGGAGTTTTATCGGCCATTTGTCTCTAAATACAATTCCATCGGGAGTATATGCAAGCCATGGATTCTGCTTGCAGATTATAAGTCCAGTTTCAAAAACTTCGCACGTGTTAATTGTTTTATAAGCATTTCTTGCAGTGCTTTCATTTTGGATTCCATGCTCTACATACTTATTATGGAAATTTTTAGGCCAGAAATATTTCTTGGCTTTCATTTCCCAGTTATTTAATTTTTACGTATAAATGGAATAGCATCGGGATCCTGTTATGCGATACTCTCGTTGCTTATAACAATCTTTCACATTGCTTTTAGTGTTTGCAGCAACTTCGAATATATCGACAGTAGTCCTCGTACATGTTTTTACAGCATTGATTTGCAAATGCAATAGAAGATTCGTATTCCAAATTATTTTGTTCACAATTAGTTAATGCAATGTAGAGCAATTCATGATCTACGTTTTGCAAAGGTAATTCTTGTTCTTCATCATTGTAAATAGCTGCTTCTGTACGACACTCCCTGTAACAACACAAATATTATATTCATTGAAGCCTATTGATAAGAAAAATCGAAAAAAGACAATATTAGTCAACCTTACAAGTGAATTTCTACTAGGCAAGCTAAACCAACATTGGCTTCATAAAACCATTGATTATGAATAAAATATGATCTTACACGTGTTTTGCAAAACCAGAATCAAATAGTGCATTGGTTAGGGTTGATAAAACATCATCGTTGTCACGTTCGATAGCAGGTTTTAAAGGTTTCGTAGTTTGCTTAGGCACAAAGCAGCTGTGGTCGTACAAACGTTCAGCATATTTTTCCACTGCCGTAACTTTGTTCCAATAGCATTTTACATCAGTCGATGACAATATTGGAAAATCCAATATATTACTTCTGAAAATCAACTCTGTTTAGCCTGTTAAAAAGTGCACAAAAACGTTTTACCTGGAACACAAAATTAGGACAGCAGCTATATGTTTACAACGTCCTGACTTGCCTGCTTTACATGTGCACAAAAATTTTGATGCCTCGGCGCCTTGTAAATGAATGTTGAGAATTCCTCGAATTTCATGCGGTTTCTGGGTTAAAGCAGTTGTTTGCAAACAAAGAGCAAATATATTTAACATATTCTCAGTTTTCTCCAAGATACCACAAGTTATCACATGATTGGCATTAGCAACAGATTCACCTTTTTGTCATTAATTTTAGGAGTACAATTCGGGGCATCACTATTAAATCTAGGACTAAATCTAGGAAAACTAACTTCATTGTTAGGAACGCGCGAGGTATTCTATGACTATTTTGCTCATTGTCAAAGTCTGAATTATGTTGCGCCGCCACTGCACGTCTGAAATTATTTGCTTTTGGCGCGTAATTATTAAGCAAGTTTTCGATTTCTTGCAACGAACGACAACTCTCTATTAGTTCGCTTATTGTATTGCATTTTTGTAATGCCAATTTTTCGACACAAAACGGATTTAAATTTCCTAAAATTCAGCTTATTATCTCACTTTTGGGAATATTTGCTTCGCGACGCCGATATAATGACTCTATTGACATAATAAAAGTGAGCACATTTTCATCCCGCTACTGCACTCGGTTTTTAATTTCATCTATAGTTGAAAATCTTTCGGTAAAAAATCGCGTCGTAAACTGGCCACCAATTCGTCCCATGAATTTACCAAACTCATTCTCAAACCATAGGATCCCGGATCCGCAAAATAAATCATACCCGGAGTTGAACAGCTGCTCAGTACTCGCGTTACGCGATTTTCTCAATCCTTCATTTTTTTCCAAAAATTCCACTTATAAATTGGAACATTTTTTGAAGGCACCGGGGCGTTATTATTGTTTACTTGCAGTAATTGTGCTAAGTTAATTTGATTAAGCGACTTTTCGATAATTTCTAATAGTTCCCAAAAATTTTCGATGATTACTACTTTATCTTCGTCATCGTTATTCGATAATAATATAAGTTAGTCTATTATTTAAATGAATAATACACGATTTTAGTTCTAAAATTTGCTCTTCCGAAAGAGTGTTATTAATTTGAGGCAAAATGCTATTTAACGACGCAATAATTTCTATAGTTTCCATATCCCATTCTACTCCGTCAAAAAGTGTATCGGGTACTATATTCGTTTCCAGAGTTAATCTCAATTGGATTTTCATTGATATTCTTGTTATTTTTGGGACAATGTCGCAGCACAATAATTCGTACCTCAACTCATTAATAAGTAAATGGTTTGGATCCATTTTTAAGGTAACAAAATAATTAATATTAACTAACTTAAAATTTAAAAATAAATTATCATAATATACGAAAAAAAATTAAGTGATTTTAATTTAATCAAATTTTAAATAATATTGACTTTATTTATATATAAAAAAAAAAAGTTCAAAAATTTAAAGAGACATAAAAAAATTAGTAATTAGTCAGCCCCCCCTTTGCTTCGATAAGAGCAGCTATCCTTCTAGGCATGCTGTCTATGCAATTTAATGCCATTTGTTTTAAATTATTATCATGGTTCCAATGATGTATAATTCTGGCTATCAATTGAACCTTAGTGGTTATGTTTTCCTTAGCCAGAAGTCGTTTCAACAGTTCCCAAACGTTCTCGATGGGATTCACATCCGGCGAGTTCCCTGGCCATGGAAGCAATGGAATATTTTCTTCCAATAAATATTTTTTTATCGATTTTGCAGTATGGCAAGGTGCCCCATCCTGCATGAAAACTTTCCTGCCATCTCCAAACCATTCTTCCATTTGGGGAAGCAATTTGGTCTCCAATACTTTCTTGTACTGGTCTTGTCGCATGGTTCCTTCGACAACGTACAAGCGTCCCATACCCTTCCCACTAATAACTGACCATATCATTACTGACACGGGATGCTTAATGGTTTTCACTACACAATCTGCATTAAATTTTTCGTGAGGGCGACGCCGTACAAATTGTGCTCCGTCATCCAAAATGTAAAAACTGGACTCATCACTGAAGCAAGTCTGTAATTAAGCAAAAACAATAATTAAAATGTTTGTACAAATGTATGTACTTACTATGCGCCAGTCTTCCACTGTTAAATGCCTATGGGCATAAGCCCATTGCAACCGTTTTTTTACCATTGCTTGTGTCAATCGTGGTTTTTTTACTGGCCTCCTACATTTGAAGCCAAGTTCATATAAATTCCTTCTAATTATCCGACTCGATATCTGGCAACCAACTTCTTCAAATTTTTTCTGGAGTTCAGCATGGCATGCCCTTCTAAATTCCTGTGCTAAATTTCTTAAAACTCGTTTACCTCTTCGTGTTACAAGACGTTTTTTGCCACATCGACCTTTCCGGCCAGCATCGGGTAGCTCTTCCGATAACAATTTTTGCTTCAATCTTCTAACGGATGATTGTGAAACACCACATTTTTTGGCAATTTGGCGTTGGCTTAGCTCTGTATTCTTTAACAGAGTATTTACAGCTACTTTTTTTTCAATGGTGAGGTCTTAACTCTTTCCCATCTAAAAAAATATTTTTAATTTTCAGTTACCAAAAAAAGTAAGAAAACGTGCTAAATAAAGTTAAATATTTTCGATTACAACTAGTCTAAATATCAGTTTTATCTTTGACATATTGAATATTCAAATTCCCTGATTCATCGATCATTTCCCCCAAGTATGAAATAGCCTGCTTTAATTGATAAGAACCAGTAAATAAGATTTTTAATTTCTTTATTGTTATTTCAGGAAAATCCGACAAATCATTTGAGGTTATCGTCTCAAAAGAAAGTTTCTTACGTTCCAGTGTTTCATCGGCTAATGTATTTTCAATGAGTTTTTGAGTATCAATTCTTTCAATTACTTCGTCTATACATTCTATTGATATTTCTCTTTTATCATCCCATGATAAGCGTATCAATTTTGTTTATATACATTTTTTTATTTCGTCGCGTCATTTCTGTTTTATAGCTACTTAAACAAGACTGTAAAATCCAAAAATATTGTCATCTGATGTAATCCTCGAATCATGAACACAAGAGCTTTTTTCGCCAATTTAGCAGTTCTTCTTAAAAGCCCCAAATCTTGGAAACCTTCAATTAAGTCTAATGCTTTTGAATATTCAAGATACTGTTTTATAGACATTTCAATTAGCAGAAGATATTTTTTCTTATTCATCCATTGTTGCGGCTTTCAGTAATATTTGCTGTATAAGTCTTGCGTTGAATCCTGGCATAAATTTGGATTTTTCTATCCATAATTTTATTGTTGATGGAGCTGGTAAAGTAATTCCAAGACTTAGTAAGAATTTATAGGTTGATGGTGACTTATAATAATATCAAGTAATTCCTAAAGAATTTTTAAATTTTTTCCAGTCTTTTCTCTCTTTGTGAAGAATTTGCATCTCCACAAATGTGTTAACATGGGGTGATTTATAATTTATAGAGTTGAGGACTTCTTTTTTAGTAGTAGGCGTTTTTTAAGCATTGAACGAAATTTAGATATTTTAGGTCGTTTATTTTTTAACGTTTTCAACTCGTGGGTTGTAGCCATTGATCTTTTCATAGTATCAATAGTATGCTATGTACCGTAGGAGATGGTAAATCAATTAACCTAGCTAAAAAATTTGAGGTTGAAGGGGTTTCGCTGTATTCAAAGTCAGTGTCGTTTCGTGTAGATCGAGGTGAATGTAAAGGAAATATTTCACTTTGTGGTAGATATTGCCGCACCTGAACTGTATCATCAATATGAATAGAATCCTCTGATAATATAATTTCATTATAAGGTATTGGTATAGCTGTCGATAAAGGCGATCTTTTTTATTACTAAAAAATTGAGAAGCTGTAAAATGATTTGCACATATTATATACTTTTTTCTTAAACTGGTTGGCGATAAATTTGTAATAGAAGTGTTACCGCATTTCAAAATCCATTCTTCTTTAGTTTCCCACAAAATGGCGACTGATTTAATTTTTTTTAAAATTTTTTAAGCTTATTTTTTTGTATTCAAGCAGCTTGAAAATATAGTAATTCTCAAAATATAAAAAATCGGATGCGCATAGACTTAGCCATTGTACAATTATAAACATTAAAAAAAAAAAAATTGAAAATCGGCTTATTCGTTTTCGAGTAATCGTTGGGACAAGTTTGAAAAATAACGTTTTTGAGAAAACACGTTTCTAGTTTTTTCTTGCGTTTTTCTTTATTAATTTATATCTTTATTAAAATATTGATATTTACAGTAAACTATCAAGTCCCGGGCCATATGATGGTTCTTAATTGTCACGACGCCGGCGCCGTTATGAAAGAATGCTACATATTCTTTTTAAAGTGTATGTAACTCGGGCAATTTTCATAATTTTAATTTAAATTTTTAAGTATAGATATTTTTGAATGCATATAATACGTTAAATAACGTTTTTGTTTTTCGAATTTTCACAGTGGCGTTCCGCCTTAAACAAACAATAAGAACAAAAGTCATCAAAAATTTACAAATTTAAGTTGCATTTATCATGCCAAGATAATCTCGTAAATTTTCCACATGGTAACGCTTTAGTGAAAATGTCTGCACCTTAATCATTTGTTGGTATTAAGGTTGGTATGTAGTTTATATTAAATTCGCCAATTTCATATTTTTCCTGCACAAAATTGTATCGCACATCTACAGTTAAGGTACGGTCTATCTGCCGCGTTTAGTCGAAGCGACTAAAGGTAACGACAAGACGTGTCGTCTAGTCACTTTGGAATGGTCTATAGTCGGCGATTAGTGGAAGCTATCTTTTAGTTAAATCGTAGATTTGGATGGTTTGCAAATATTTCTCTTTATTTCATTTTATCAGCAGAAACTTACCTCTTTTCTGTACATTTTTTGAAACTTCGTTCCACGTGTTATCTTTAATATCCTGATCCTTGTACAATTTATTTTTCGCGTCCTGCAGTGCCGGATGAACATAATACTTCGTGTATTAACTTCTCATCCTCTTCTTTTGAAAATCTCAACCTGTTTCCTTTACTTTTTGACATAATTAATAATTCTCTACTTGATATAAACACTACGCAATACTACTGCAACTGCTGCGACTATAAGACGCGCGCATTTAAGTTGCCTTCAAAGCGATTCGATTATTAACCGCGTCGTCTTACTGCGACTTGTCGAAATAGATAGACCAAATAAATGAAAAGTGCTATGATTAATTAGCACGTCTTGTCGCTACGTTTAGTCGCCGGCAGATAGACCGTACCTTAACTGCATTATTCTAGCGGCATCTTACTGTGTAAAGCAGCAACTTTAGGTGCCAACCAATTTTAAATTATGGTCATTGTCCCTTTCAATAACCGTCTCTTTCATGACACCTCTCCCCTATAAAAATTTGTTTTACACCAAAACTTTTTAGACATTTTTGTTGCTTTGTTGCAAAAAAAACTATTCCTTTTTTTATTTTGTCACTCCGTTTTTGACTGACAGTGACTTAAATAAGACTCTAGAAACGGTGCGACAAAATAAAAAAAAACATATGTACAGTGACTCACAAAAATATTCGGATCCTCCTATATTACCAATGTATAGGCGAGCGGTTTACACCTATTTTCAGTTCACTTACCGACCAATCAGCGTTCTAGTGGCTGGAAATGATTTTATTCGATTTCTTATATTATACCGAGAAAAAACTTCTATATACACTTTATTTTTTTATGAGTCGTTTAATAGTTATAAACAATCTTTTGTTTTAAAAATCTAAATTTCGGGGAAAAAAACTGAAAAAATTATCGAGGCTTAATTGGACCAAAACACACATTTTTTGTGTCTTTGACTTTTCTCGTAAAATCGATAGTTTTGAAGATAAAACTCGATAAATGGCGAAAAATGCATACCTTTATGATTTTTTATCTCAGTAACCAATTGTCCAATCAAAATAAATAAAAAATAAAAATATTCAACCAACCTTAAACTATCACGACATTTTTTTTCATTTTGATTTTTAGTGTTACTAATAGTGAAAACCCTATTGGAGTAGATCTCTAACACCGCTTCCTCTGTGCGTGCGTATGTCCGTCCGGCGAGCTAGGATGGAAGCTTTAATTCAAATTCAAATTGTTTATTAACCATTAAAATACAATATATTACATACACGTGGATTGTCATAATTTAAATTAGCTAAATACTAGAAGATGTCACAAAAACAAATCTATTATAAATACTCCATGTTCCTTGACCGCGTAAAACATATTATTGACTACATTTTTGATACTTTTATACTTACATAAGTGGTTGGCAAGGATAAGTTAACTCCAAAACGACTAAACAAAAGATTTAATAATAATTATAAAACACAAATTTGCGTGTTTACTCTAATACAGTTTCCACTGTTACTAACAGTAAAAATTAAAAATGCAAAAAAATTACCTTATAGTTTAAGGTTGACTGAAAACTTTTGTTTTTTATTTATTCTGATTGGATAATTGGTTTCTGAGAAAAAAAATCATAAAGGTAGGCATTTTTCGCCATTTATTGAGTATTATCTTAAAAACCATTGATTTTACGAAAAAAATCAATGATACAAAAAATGTGTCCTTTGGTCCAATTAAGCCTCTATAATTTTTTCAGATTTTTTCCTCGAAATTTAGATTTTTAAAACAAAAGATTGTTTATAACTATTAAACGACTCATAAAAAAATAAAGTGTATATAGAAGTTTTTTCTCAGTATAATATAAGAAATCGAATAAAATCATTTCCAGCCACTAGAACGTTGATTGGTCGGTTAATGTAGTTTTTAAGCGAGTTTGAGACGATAAACCGCTCGCCTAGTAAATTGGATATTTCAAAGCAATTTTTTGTCATAAAAAAAATCAATTTTAGAGGAAAACTTTTTGGACATTTTTTGTTGAATATTTCATTGCCTTTAATTATGTTTATGTACATTTTTTTATTTCCTTTGAAATAATATGGTTAAAAGCATGATGAGGAATATTTTTAATAGCTTTTGCCATACTAGTGTGATCTCTCAGATTTTATGACACGCAGTAGTTCAAGAATTTTGTCAGATGTTGGATAGCAGTACCTGTCAGTTCTTGATAGCACTTACTTATTTTATATAATTCACTCTCAACACCTTTCGACGGATGATCTTTATCAGATTGTTTCAAAATTTCATGGTCATTTGCTGCTCTTATGGCACAAATGGAGCTGCTATCATTGTCAGCGATGAATATTCCTAGTTCAATGTTGCATGCTGACAGAATGGGATGATCTGTCGTCAGAAGAACTGCTGCATGAGATTCCATAGCCTTATCACTACCCACAAAATTTAAACGGCAATTTTGATCCTCAGGCGAGTACCCTTGATCACATTTAGCATATTTGCTGTTTAACGTTACATAGGAAATAACCTTTTTCGTAAAATATTCCATTAAAGCTGCTGTTCCAGATAGACTATCATTATGTTCTTCCTGTGCCTCTTATAAACCACCCCATGTGGAAAGACGCTGCTATACGCACAATCTTATTTTCTGAAATATTCTTTTTAATATCAATTTTACTCGAAGATGGAAATTGCTTGGTGATTAGAAGATCTGATAAAAGTATGGAGTAATAGTTATTCCGACATGACGCTTTCACTTACAATATAATTTTTAACTTGTCAGCATTTTAAGTTGTTAATCGTCTTTCCTCTCGAGCAGTAGCTAAACAACTTTCTCGAACTATATCTTCAAAGCCCCTAATTACTTCATTTTCATGCGTTTGATACGTATGCCAGTTGATTTCTGGGATATTCATTGCAGTAACCCAGTAAACACAAACCGGTTATAGAGATGTAACATAGTTTACCCGTCGGGAAGTGTGATGTTCTGTTCTAGTGCCTGTTAACCTCTCAGGGACGTTCCTGTCAGCTCTTATGTCCGACTTTTAAGGAGCAGTATAAGATGTCACATAGAACTTCTACTAATATAGCTATTAGAGCTCCTAGGTACAACTTCCAATAGAACTTAAAAAAATATATCTTTAATAGGTTAGTGTAGAATAGCACGTCGACTTCTACCAATAACGTCACTGAAACTTTAATTGGCAACTTAAAGTCACCTTTAAGGGGTTGGTGTAAAATTTTCCATAGAACTCGACCAAGAATATCTATTAAAGCTCTTATTCACAACTTCTGCTGGAAGTTATAAGAAAAATATCTTGAAGAGGTTAAAAATGTGAGATCTCAAAGACCTCTTCGTGTAAAATCCTATTGATGTTCTAATATACAATGTCTTATTCGCTAGTGGGTTTCATATACAACAAAAATCTGTAACAATGAAGTTCAAGATGAACTGAAGTTTCTTCTTTTTTCTGAAGAACATTGTTACAGATGTTAGGTTGCATATGAAATTCCATGTTTTGCGTATTGTAACAATCAATAAAACTAAGTGATTTATTAAAATACAGTATAATATAAATCAAAATACATGGTCATCTACTATGCTCTTAAAAAAACTTGGACACTGCTTCTACGCTAGCAATGTTTTGCAGACGTGTCGGACCGTTACTGATAGCGGCAGTGACAAAATAGAAAATAATTAAGAATATGAAATTAACAATAAACAAAGTCAGAAAAATTTTGCTGTAAAATCGATTTTACTTCAAAGCCAACATAGCAGTGTCCGAGTTCTAAGAGTTAATTACAAAGAAATTCATTAATATAAACATTAAAAATTATACCGGGTGCCGAACATAGGTAATTAACATGTAAAAACTTATTTATGCAAATTCCTGCTTCCGTAATTATTTTAGAAAAAAAATGAAAGACACAAATATTATGATTTATTTCATCTAACCTTTATTTATAGGGTCCAAAAATGCTTTTAGAATTTTTAAAATTTTTATTTATCAGACTGGCCATGTAAGTTTCCAAAGTAATTATTTTGAAATTCTGCATTATTTTTGTATTTTTCATTTTTTCTCTAAAATAATTAGGGAAGCAGGAATTTGCACAAATAAGTTTTTACATGTTAATTTGCTATGTTCGGCTAACTCATTCAGCACCCGGTATGAAAATAAAATATAATTATTGGGAATCTTCCTGTTGGGGACATTTTCTTTTATGTCTTTGCATGCAATGTCGGAACCATTCCCTGACACACATCTCGAATTTGGAAATGATTCCTTGCAGGCGTCTAAAAAATAAATTATTGTTATGAGGTGAATATGAAGTAACCAGATTTAAAAAATTCATTACCTAACATTGTTGCCATAATATTTAAATTTTTAAGTTGGTAATTGCTCTTTTAGCCCTTCCAGGAGCAGCTTATTCCCAATTTATAAAAAAAAAACGTTTGAGGCACCTAGTAACGAAATATTTATGGTTTACACCCCCAATACCCAGCAACCAAACCTTCTAAAAAAATAGTTTTTCAATAACTATTATAATATTATATAAAATATTATGCACAAGTAAGGCACAAATGTAATATCAATAGAACCTCGATTATCCGGATTCCCCTTTCGGTGACTTGCATGTACTATTATTTGAAAACTCACAGAATTGAAAATGGGTTGACAAAATTAATTCAATTTTATAACAAATAATAGTTGAACTAAATATTAAATGAATAAACTGTACACTTGCATAATCGAGGTTTTAAATGCTGTACAATGTTATATAAATTATGCTTAGGAATCGGCAATTTCATAACTTACCAATTCTTCTTTTACATTGTCCAAATCCCTCGTACTATTTTCGATATATTGGAGCTCCTCGATACTCTTTAATGGAGTCACATGAGCAAATAGAAATGTTCTTTTTGGTTTTGTTTTTTCCTGATAGTTTTCCATTTGTTCTTGAATGAGACTAACTCTCGCCAACGTTCGTTGCATTAGGCACTTTAAATGTGCTAATTCTTGAAATAATTTTTTATTGCCTAGCAAAAAATTGAATTAATACAAAAATAGTTACTATAACATTATTTGGTATATTATGTATATTTACTTGATTCCAAAAACATTTCTTCCATTTTTTTTTCAACGTCTCCTGCTCCTCGTTTTTCTCTAGACTCAGTTTTGCCTTCGTCAATATCTGGTGATGTTTTCTCATACACGACTTAAAATGAATTCGACTATACTTGATAAGTGGATGATAAGTAGGTGCTATTGCTATTGCTATGCTATACTTACAATGAAGTTCATAGAGTGGGTAAATAAGGCCAGGGGGGTAGATATATTTTCATTAATTAATTCTGATGAATAAGTGGTATCATAATAATATCTCGACCATCATTATTTAGTGGAACAATCATTCATTTTCTCTTTAAATTCAGACAAGCTGTGATAAAAGGTTCTGATTTGTTTGACACTATAAACTGACCAAATATTTTTGAAGAAACTGGTTTGTTAATATATGGCTTCTTTTCTAAAAACCTACGTGATAATATTGAATACTGAACACCAAACTTAAGCACTGCTTCAATTTCTATGAAGGTATCGTCTGACAATTGATAAAAATTATCTTCTCCATTTATGCTAATAAAAAAATTTTCGAAATAATTTTTTTTATAACATTTTGCTTCTGGTGGGATATCTGTTCTATCAAACCATTCGGTGATACACTTGGGGTCAGATTTAGATGCAGATGTATTTTTTTCGTCACATTTTATTTCATGAATTCGGTTACAAATTTGTTACAACGGAAGTCTGGAATTTTGAACGTAGCTCTTATTTTTTTGTAGAAAGTTCTCGTAACAGAAAGCATTGCAGTTATCAAGAGGACCATGGTAGACAACGTTATCTGCTAAGTGGGTCAAATTATGAACATTGAAATTTACATATTGCTTGCCATAAACACTAGAATAATTTCTAACAAATTGAATTAACAATTTTTTGGCCAACTTATTTTCAGTTTTACAAAGACCCTCTGTACACAAAATTTTAATTGCACAATGCAAAAGCATGAAATGATCGTAGAATTCTGGCCACAAATCGTATTTCAGTAAAACCGGCCCGGTGTACAAAAGAAAAAGTCTAAATTCGGTAGCTTTCCAAAACTCAACATCCCTGATCGGTCTCTGCTTCCGAGCGAATTCATGGGGAATATAAGGTAGATATGCTATGAATAGATTTATTAATTTTATCAATTTTAACATCCGCTAGTTTCTAGTTTGCATTATGCTACTTGTAGACTCAATACAATTATTAGTTGATAACTTTAAAAATGAGATCACGCAAGTTAAAGGAACAGTATGTGACAAAATAAGCAAGAAACGCAGAGATATCTTAACAAAAATTCTTGTTTTGAGATGCTTTTGTTTTAAATGTATCAAAAGGAAATTTTTATACCAAAGTTCAAATATGTCCCAATAACTTCAGTCAACGTACTATAAAAATTTAAAAAAATATATGTTTTAGTTTGCATATCAATGCATATTGGCGGGTTGCTCAGGTTGCTTGATGTGATTTCCGGTAGGAAATCTTGTTGCGGTTGAGAAGTGGACTGTAGTTTTTCGTTTGTAGTTATAAAAAATGCGTTCATTAATAAAACGTTTATTGATGAAACCTTGCGACAAAATTGCAATTGAAGCAAACACTTGATAGGTCTCGTAGAGACCGGTAGAAGCAATAGTTCTCGAATTGAACATAAAGCTTAAAAAATGTAATCTTATAAACAAGTATTGTTTACAACATGTAAATACTTTGAAGCAATAACAATTGACATCAAAGGAGCAACCACTCTTGAATTGAGTTAGAAAATTACTGACGTTCGAAATGAAGGGCACAGGGGAAGAAGGCGATTAGTCACTTTTTGTAAATTTTCAGGAGAGCGTTTTAAAGAATTTAAGCCTGTGCCATTTGCTTCATTATGTTCTGGGCTTTTTGATATTTCATACTGTATATCATTATAGCTTTTTACATCACTATGTAATATTACAATGGTTCATGACTTCTACTTATTAAGAAAATTACATATTTTCAACTTGACCACAAAGTAAAATGTGCAAAAAGGGGGAATGTCAACCAAATTTATACCCATACAGCATAGCAAATAAATTTTTTACAAATTTTTATAACTGAACTTAAGTTTTATTTATAAAAAATACTAACTAAAAACACATGAAAATATTTTGTTTAATTCATTTTGTTTTCTTTGTTTTTTTGGTATTAGGTTCTGGCAACTTTTCCATTTTTTTTTCGTAATAGTATTAATACCGCGTGGACATAACTCCTTTTTGCTTTGTACGAATAATTTTCAAACCTTTATAATTCCAGACTAAAATTATTTTTTCTTATGAAAAATATGTTGTTGATAGTATTCACTTTAAGCTACAAGATAGCGCAAAAATCTAATTTTTTCATTTTACTGACTTATCGCCTTCTTCCCCTGTACCCTTCAAATGCAAGGGCAAGGGCGAGCTTGAGTCGTTGGAATTGCAAGGAAGGGATGCGTGAAGCGATGCGCCTTCATATCTCGCATACTCGAACGACATTAGCTGGCCGCGCTAGAGTTGCAAGAATAAAAGTTAATAACAACTAAATTCCACAAATTAAATAAACAAAGGAACGGTTCCGAACACATATTTTATCGTGTTTATCAATTTTAGTGCATATTTTAAAGAAATTCGGTGCATATAAATGCGCATGTTTTCAAGTATTTTGGTGCATATAAATCCGAGCTCTAGTAATAAATATTATCAAGCGAGGTGAACCATTTGTCGCTTCTTGGAAAGATACAAAAAAATTTGGCAACGCTGTTCTAGTTTGACGTTATCAATGCTAAACACGTGTATTGTTTTGGGTTTTACAAACACTATTATTCAAAAATCGGACGGTCACCCTTACAAACAATTTATTGCAATTTTATGCCTTGAACAGATATTTTTTTTAATAACTGTAGATAATTACTACATATATTGTTACGACTATAATTAATTAACTTCATAAAGTCATAACTTAGGGAATTATTAATCATTACGATGCTTCAACGCCAGATTCAATTTGCAAGAAATTCCGAGTAATCCTTGAATACGTAACGAGATACGCGTTGCCGTGTGCAAACTTCGACCATTTCGAAGGTGCAAAGCACAAAATTTTCCATAATTAACCGGAGGGGGAAAGGAAGGTCAATTGTCATTACTTCTTTGACCACGCTTTAGAACGGTTCGACGGTCGAAAATCGGTCCGGTTACAATCAAAATTATAATTTGTAATTGGTTTGGCGGCCAGATTTTAAATTCCGTAATATTGTTTAGTGGGACCAAGGTCCTAAAATAATTCGATTCGGTCGTTAATTTAAGGTGAAAAAGTTACGCAATTGTGCAAGTGATAAGGAATTTTTCGAGTATTTGATTCAGTCTTCAAGGACTAACACCCAGTGGCCACTCGTGAGAAATATTCTTGGGTGTTCTGCATTATAAAAAAGGCAAGGTAATCTTAAAAATTAAACTTACTTATTGCACGTTTTTAAATATTAATGACGGGCGCCGCGCCGGTCCCTGCTTGTGGCAAACTTATCAATAAATTTTTCGTTTAAATTTGATATTCACGAGATAAATAATAAAATTCTCATAAGAGAATTATACTATAATAATAAAATACAAATTATTTCAGTATATTTATTGATTTTATATATTATTTCCATGAAAATTTAGAAAGACCAAAGAATTGATTTTTTATTATCCGAATAAACGACTTAAAACTTCTTGGGACCTCCATCGGGAAAATTAAAATTAAAAATTAATCAAAAATGGCTTCCAATTTTTCAATTTCCGTCATAAAATGTTGGGTTGGCCTCTGAAGACTTCCTTTACAACTTTCTTGCAAATTAAAACCAGCAAAATTTTCTAAACCATCATATGTTGCATCGCTTAATTCAGGAATGTAATTTTCAATGTTCTAAAACTCACCACTTCTACTTCTAAAGGAGCAAAACAGTCTCCACTTAAATTTATTTATATTGGAGATAAATCGGGAGTATCGTCAACTTCAACATTGCTGGCAATAGAGAGAGATCCTTCATTTCTTCCGATAAGATAACTTCTTAACCGGTATCGAAATTCTAATGATCGTGGTAATCATGTAATCCTCGTTTTGCCTTCAGCGCACTTCAAAAATTCTACAATACGTCCTGGTTAAGTGTGTACGTTAATAAATATTTCAAATTATATCGTCGAGTTAAACTTGCAAGTAAAGGCTTTAAGGAGATATTTAAGATAATAATTCCTAAAAAACAGGTATCATGTAATTTTTTTAAACACAAATAAACCAATGCTTTTTCCTTTTCAGAAAGGTGACCTTTTACTCGAAGATTTTCCATTGTTTCGGTCATTTTGTCAATGATGGATTCTTGCGTTGATAAAGCCAAACCATAAGCTTTAACGCCATCTCTTGATTCAGATGCTGCACATCTGGTGTTACAGCAATCAAACCAGTCATTCCCTGTTCAAGTAATTTATAATTATTATTATTAAGCTCTACATTCTTATACAATCTTCTCACCGTTTTAAATATCTCGGCGCACTCGAGCCAATTTTTACCATTAAATGACCATCTGATAATAACTTTTGAAACGGTAAGATGATTACAGTAAGATTTTCATTCAAAATTTTATGTGTTACATATATTTAAATCCGATGAACCAGTAATCTCAAAAATTTCGTTATTATTGTTTTGTTAATTTCCTTACCATCAATTATAAAACCATAGTCAACAAAGTTATTCCTAATTAATTTTACGAGATGAGGAACATTAGCAAAAACGAATATTTGCTCTTTTGTGTCAGCAAGATTTTCAAACCAAGTTTTATTACAGCTGATTTCCAATTCGTTTCGTAGCCCAACATTACCGCCTCCTAAGTCACTGACCATTGCGACTAAAAACCTAAAAATATTTTTTAGATTAAGAAAAAAGTAAATAATTATATTTCTTACCACATTTTTCTACAAATTTAACGATTTCGATCAATTTCTCTTTTGTCATTTTGCAGTCATAGTCATAAAATATTGGCTGTTTCCAACTATCAAATACACCTGAAAGCATTACTACTTGGGCATAATTATGAATATGGTTTTAAAGTTTCATCATTGTTTGTTCTATCGTAGGTACATAACACTTTTCTTATTTTCATCTCATCGAAAGACAAAATGGAAACTTTTTGAAATGGCGTAAGCTGTGACATTTTAACAATATTAAATACTTGGCTTTAAAATCCCATGAGTAAGCTTAATTTTTTTAGTCAATGTTTTAAAGTAGAGACTGCCGAAAAGGAAATTTATTTTTCAAGAGTAATCGGTATCATCTTGGGCCTGCCGAATAAGCTCTATGGCTTTTTGACATCTTCAATTCGCTCACGGTAATCGTTGTATAACGCGCCCACGAATAAGCCGCTCACGGATAATCCGGGTTCTACTGTACCTAATAATGAAAATGAAATAAAGAAATGATGTTAAAGTACATGTTTTTTTTAAAGGTTCCTGTCTGATGCCAACGTTCCATTGCAAACAATTTATAAAACGCACCGCTCATAGAACATAAACCACTATCACGCACTAATGCTGACAAGTGTTGACTAACAATCAGGGCTGTCGGTATTGTCTGATTGCAGAAATTAATTAGAAAGTAGTAGGGGATGAAGGTTGGCCTTAGTTAAACGTAGTAATGTGGTAATATGTTTTTTCGTTTACTTTTTTCTTTCTTCCCCTGTGCTCTTCATATCCATACGATATTGTGTAACCATGATCCAACTTATAAAATTTTGCTTCGCAAACATAATCTTATAAAAAAACTTTCATTTTCCCTGATTTCTGTAGCACTTTTTCCCAAAAGTTTGATGTGGTTTTAAAAGAAAACCAATTGTTTAAAAAGTAAATTATAAAAACCATTCTTTTCTTTCATGGATTTGCACTGTGCAAAATTGATATAAAACCAAACTTTTAATTTATACCGTACATAATAGAGAAAGTTGTACAACAGATAATGATATTTATTTCACTGTTTTTTAGAGTGTTTAAGAAAAATGGTTGTTTACCGTGCAATTATTAAGGTGTCATATTTCATATTTTTATATCATTTTAGTTTTTACTAGTTTTGAAATTTTATTATAAGTTAATTGTTAGTGAAACACATGTTGTGTAAATACCTATTTATTCTATATTTTTTGTATAATCTGTTGGATGAAATTTCGTTTACATTCAAAAATATATGTATTTCTTGGGTCAATTAATTTTGATTCAAACCACGCATACTGAATCATCGGCCGAAATGCGGGTGCGCTTAATTCCACTTCGGTGAAATTACTTTTAAATTGCTCCTTCGTCGTCTACAAAGATGTTATCGTAAAGTGTCTGATCTGTCTGTCCTCCCCACGAATCAATTATAAGAAGAAATTCTTCTTTACAAACATACGGGAGCATGAACGAGTTTAAAAATTCCTCCCAAATTTGTTTCGTAAACTTGACCGGACTTTGTGCAGGTTACAATTGGACCGAATCTTCCTGACGTGTCCTGCATACTTAAATGCAGTTAATGCATACTGTGCCGTGTAAGAATGGCTCAATTTGTTTAGATCAGTTTGTTGTTCTTACGAAAACGGTTTTCGACCGTCGCGTCGTTCGGCAAGCGATCTATTACAATTATTATGTAGATTGGCACTGTCAGTCGATTTGATCAGTATTAATAACATGATCAAGCTCAAATTTGGGAATGAGCTTGTTTTATCTGCACCTGAAATTTTTCAGCGGCTGCCAATACTTCGTCCATTGTGGAGAATTTTTTATAACATATAAATATATAACCCAAGACGAGCTAGCGGCGAAATGGAAGGAATCCGATAAAAACGGAATTGCAGCATTCATTACCCACTGCTGTAAAGCCGCGTTGTCCCTGAAAAAGAATAAAATTAATTTATCGTAGCATATCAGCACATGTGAATCTAAATTTTTTTAATGTGTTATTTACAATTAGTATTTATGAAATTCTTTGTTTACCTGTTCCAAATTTTACCGTGCTTCCAGAAATTGTTCGTATGTTTCACTGTCAATTGTTTTCAATTAGTCAAAGCGGGTTCCTCTTTTGATTACATCGTGTCTTCATCGATAAATGTTTCAGATGTTTCAAGCGAGAATATCCTTTAGTTTGCAAGCTATTCAAAGACCACTGTGGATGGGCTGTAGCAAGAGCAACTGTTCTTTCTTTTTAGGCCAATGAAATATAACTTCTTTGTTCTGGTGCGAATTCTTCAGGAATGTATTCCTCATTTAGCCGCGGCAATTCTGGAAAAATGTGCTGGTGCGTTATCGTGGTGAAACAGCACTTTTTTCTTAGCCAAATAGGGCCGTGTCTCCTTCATTTTGTATCGAATCGGTCCAATAATTCACTGTAGTACTAATCTGTAATCGTTTTTTGTTTCTGTAAAGAGTTCATGAGGATTATTCCCTTGGAGTCCCAAAAACCACGTCTGCCAGGCTGCCGCAGCGCTCCTCATACTACCCCTCATCAAAAACAAATGTACGATCACGTTTAAATTCGTTGAACCAATATCTTGTGGTTGTCATAGATATTGAAGTGAGCGAATAACGGATCGATATTGTTCGTTTTCTATTTTATCGAGAAACACGCAACACGTGTGATACAATTGGCTGCCAAATAAAAACTAACCCATGAAACATCAAACAGATGGCAGTACACGACGGTAATGCTTGTAGTAATGCTAACTTTCCTTAGCAACGCCACCTGTCTTCAAACACGGGTACTTAATGATCCACCCTCATACACTGACATCGTATAACAAAAAATTGCGTATCGAAATATTGTCCATCTCGATACGCAAATAGAATTATTTAAAAATTTGTTTAGAAGAATTTGTAAATATTAATTTTTTGTTTGCACTCGGATATACAGGGGAATTAAATGGGTTGCATATTTTGACAGATAAAATTGTGTAGTTATTATAATATTCTTTATTTGAAAGGAAACTGACAATGATGTGGCAAATAGTTATAAGGGCAGGGCCGTAGTTAAACATTGGCCATGGGGGGGGGGAGGTTTATGGAATTAAAAAAGAGGTGGCATATGCCCATATTTTAATTTAATTCTAATAATTTAAAAAAGTGCATGTGAAAGTTATAAAGCCAATGGGGGTTAAGCTTAAACACCCTTGGCTTCTTGGTTACAAATGACCTGCAGCCCTAAATTATCTCCCACGACAGGTATTAAAATTAAATGAATTTGACGATTTTGTATTGCTAATCCATGTTTTTCGAGTTTTTTTTATTTCATCAATTAATAAATGAAGAGATGCTTCATTTCCATAACACTTATCAGATGATTTAAATAGTAAAGCTGTAATATATTTCTAGAGAAGAAACATGATGCTGTGGAAGCGTTGGAAAACTATAATTAAATGCGGCAATTGATTGGGATCCGGCATGTGAACCTTGTGCATTATTAATTTTAATGTCTTCAAAATATAAAATATAGGGAATTACAACTTTGTTTATATTGCGATATTCTATAGTTTTCCATGCTCCTCCATTTTTTCAAAGTGGTACCTGATGTGGAAAATTTACATTTAAAACATTCGGCCATTTAAAAAATTTTTATTATCTAAACTTTTAAATCTGACGCTAAACAAAGGAAGTTGGAACACGTATTGTCTTCTGGTAACTCTATCTTGTAAAAATATTTCTGAAAGAATGTCCACGTATTTTCACAACTAAGAGGGTATTTTAAATTTAAAACGTGGAAAATTTTAAAGCAAACGTCAAGCTATATAATGTTGCAGGATATAGTCACGCTGCCGTTAAAATTAAATATCAATTAACGAGAAGTAATGAGAAACTCCTTGAATGTAGAGTTCTTCCTCATTGTAGTCTTTAAATGACCACGTTCTTCTATTCTGGCTTGGTAGTGTGCGCCAGGTGGGTACGCCGTACCATAGGTTGGGAACTCCAACTTTAGTAGGATCAAAACCGAGTATCATTAGATACTTGTATCTTTCAGGATGCTCCTGAATATAGGTATTTAAGTCTGTTGCTGCTATGTTTTCTTCATCCATCAGGATGTTAGCTGCTTTAACAAAAAGTGTTGCCTCATCTGGGGAGAAACATGAGTATGCTTGTCCGATTAATCTTGAAATAGTGTCCATCTTGCTAAAGACGGTGTGTTCTGGATATATTGTTGAAGCAATAATTGTGTCTAGTGGTTTCCATGGAGTACCTGAATTGTTATAGTATCCTAGGAAATGAATCAGACTTCGATCTTTGGTTTGAGTACTTTTCTCGTAGTTGAAAATCATGCCAAATTGGTCTTCCGCAAATTCAGCAAAGACTTTTAGATCTATAACGTCTGGTAGGATAACGACTGAATCGTCTCCTAAATATACATCTGCTAAAGGATGTCTTCATGTTAGTTCGTATACTATTATATAACGCATAATTAATTCATTAACGATAGAATCAATGATATTCGTCCAACACGATCTAGATGGTACGCCACAATGTTTCATGAAACGCTCTCCATTGGATAGTCGAATTGGTGTATCTATAAAATAATTTACCATCTTTTTCCATCTTCTTTTTGATCTGTGTTCTTGCACAGGCCATATCTTGCCTTCAGAGTCTTGGACTTTGGTAAAGTCAACTCCTTCTGCTATAATAGCAAAAGCATCTCTGATAACCCATGCGGGTATAGTATGGTCAAAGCCTTTCCAGTGTCCTAATAGTATGGGACGTGAAGGAAAATTCTCTGCCATTTTGTTGACGTATGACATTCCACCGTTTCCGATTTCGATACCATACGCAATAATTGGGTGCTGAGCTTCTTTGAGCACATCTAATATGGGGTAGAAGTAGGCTGCTTCCTGCATGTAGACTTCAAGCGGATAGCCCCATGTTGCTCTTATCTTGTTTTGTCTGCTAGTCTGCTAGTTGAATGTCTTTTCCTGCTTCGACATCGTACCATATCTGGCGTATCTCTGCGAGTACTTCTGGATCATCCACTGCCTCTCTTTTGTTTTTATAACCTCTGATCTTGTATGGTAAGCCAGGTGATTTTGCACCAGGTAAATCTGGATGCTTGGCTATTGCACCAGTGGTTAGTGGAATTATTTTTCTCTTGTGTAGCCCTAAGTCCCTTCTTACTGACTCAAAAGCCATATAGTATAATGGACAAGGGTGTTTGACTGGTCTAGGTTTATTATACTCTAGAATGTTTGTTTTTAGGTCGTCAAAATTTAACGATGACCTATGGTATTTCGTTCTGACATCACTAATGAGGCCTGGATCGAAAACCTGGTTTAGTGCAAATAGTGCATTTCTGTCAATACGAGCACGCTCATAATTCATAGGAAATGCTTCTCCACGCGGAAGTGGTTCAAGCATAGGCTTGGCACTTAATCTGTTTGTTGTTGAATATATGGGTATTGTCTCCATATTTCATTCTGTGTGTTTGTTTGGGTGTTTGCGAACTTCGCTCACTCAATTCAAATTTGTACTTTATGTCGTCATAAAAAAACATAATAGGCATTAATGTTAAGTAATAGATCACCGACAGCTATGATAATGGGTTGCAGAGTTTTATTTCTCCTTGACAAATCAATTTTTAAATCATTTAATTTTTTATTAAAGTCGTTAATCGTACGGATGTGAACAAACATGATAGTAGGTCTAAATACATGAACGCATCTCCTTGATGTAATACCGATTCTAAGGTACCTACTTTCCATGATTCGTAGTAAAGTTTTTAGTGAATTGGTCAAGCCAAAGAGCATAATTTTATATTCACACAAACCTTGACCTTGAACTACAAAAGCAGTTTTTTGTTTTGATGATTCTTAAATCAATCGATGATAAATATTGAGCGCTACGTACCCTATTTAAAATATAATCCGGCCGCTGAAGCGCATAACTATCTTTGATTGTAAGGGAATTAATTTTGCGGGCATCATACCGCACCTGCGTTTCTTCGTTATGTTTCTTAATTAAAATTATCGGACTTGTCCACGGAGATTTTGATTCCTGAATCACTCCGGCCGCTGACATTTCGTCAATTTCCGCATGTAATTTAGCAAGGGGTAAATATCACAAAACAGTTGTGTACACGTGGTTGGAATTTCTGGAATTCGTTGAAAATGACTTCCTTGGAAATCATTTAAATTCTTTGGAAATCTGTTGAATTTCTTGGAAATCACTGGAATTCTTTGGAAATCACTGGAATTCCTTGAGATTCTTTGGAAATCATTGGAATACTTTGAAAATTGCTGGAATTGTTAGGAAATCTTTAAAATTTCTTTAGAAACTGGTTGGACAATAATAATGGTCATATGTAAACATATATGTTTATTGAAATTTGGTCACAGAAAACACCAAAAAGTTTGACAAACTAATTTTGTTTGTCTGTATTTGTCCATATACGCCCATTACAGTACATTCTATTTCCGACTGCATTTTTTTCTGGAAACGATATTAAAAATCGGAGTGCCGAGTTGTCGGTTTCCCTTGTTCCCTTATAAGCAACCATGGTCTCATCCACAGCAAAATTTGTTGTCAATTTGCTGCCCAATGCAGTTTTCTCCAATTCATTTTATAAAGTGGCGCAATTTTGAAATATCGATCTTTAGTATCTTCCTTAATCAAATTGTTGTCATTAGCTTCTTATATCGTTTTACTGACATCAAATTTGCCACATGATTGATTCTATTAAGGGGTTATACGCAGTCAAGAGGCCGAAAAAAAGCGATTTTTCAAGGTAATACTCTTGTAAAAATACATTAAACTTATTTTTAAAAGTATGATTTTATGATGTAAAAGTATGATGTAAACAGATAAAGGAATATCATTTTCGTTATTAAATTCAGTATCTGATACCGTTAATATTTCTCTCCAGCATTTCGCAATTGCAGTTGCAGATAATTTTTCCCATGCCTATGCCAAATAAATTGCACAATCTCAATGTAAATGCCTTCAATATTTCGTTTGCGGGCTTATTTTTTTCATCAACTATCATTATTAGTAAACTAGTTCTATAATGAAGCTTTGTTAATCTTATAATATTTTGATCCATTGCATTGGTTGAATCAAAGAAGTTACTTTGGGAGGCATAAACATGGTAACTATTTGGCCATCGTCCCTGAGCAGCTCTTCCGCTCCTGGATGACTTGGTGCATTATCAAGCAATAATACAACTTTTGCTGGATAGCCTTCTTATTTAAAAACGTTCATAACTAAAACTTCCTGTTTTATTTCGTTTTTTTATCAGAATTTCACTGCTTTGTTGGATCTTTTCAAAATCTAGCAAGTAAGTTTTTCTTGCCACAAAGTATCCACACAAAATATTCTTGCCACAGAAATCAAGCTTGTACCATATTTTTCTTTTTAGATATTAATTTGAATTTTCTTTCCAATCTCCAATCATTACACTTTAATCTTCCAATTTTACACAGGTTAGCAAATTTCTTCTTTAGTTTATTTTATCGATTGATCCATTTTTATTTTAACAATAATTTTTCAAAATATTTTTGGTTTTCAGGTTAATTTCTTTGATACCTGGTTGTTTGTATTTTTGGACGAACATTGCTTCGTTTTCCTTCAATTATATGTACTTTTTAACTCTTCTTTTGGGCAACAAGACCCCACAAAATCAATATTTTTGGCTCTTGAATTTATGCCAATCAACATTTTTTTGGTTTCTTTTTTTTTCGTTTTAAAAGGGTATAAAATTAAGATTATTTTTATTATTGGTATCTTTCTTTAATTAATTTCTAATGTAATTTTGATTTAGGTAAAATATTTATGTTCATTTGGAAATGTCATACAATTCTATTTATCATTTGTTGCAGTGGTTTATTCGGTGTTCTAAATAATTTCAATAAAAAATCGATTAAAATTTCAAAAGGAAAACAGATTATTGCTTCCAACTTTACATCTGACTTGACAATATCGACCACTAAATGTTTCACTTAATGTATAGTTTGTCTTTATTAATACGGCACGGCTCTTATAAAATATTATCAAAAAGAAAAAACTTATGTAAAAATATTTATTGTAATAGAAAAAATCTTTTTATTCTCTTTTATTTACATTTTCATATGTTATTATCATGAACGAACACGTTCCCAGCTTCAATCCACTCAGACACATTGTAGATCACAGGGCGGTGGGATCAGGAACTTGCTCAGACGTGATTAATATCTCCTCATCGACGGCTTCGACGTCTATCCACTCCACGCTTTCCTCAACGACACACAAGACCTCCTGTGGTCTTCTGGAGAGAACCCGCCGAAGTCGCACGCGAGACACGTCCACTGCACCATCATGGACGTTTTTTCGATGGCTGTTCATGGAACTTTTTGAGGCAAAGTAAAGTCCACAAATTGAGCACGGCCTTCCGGTGATGTCATCATTAATAAATGGGCAGTATGTATCGTAGGGTATTTCTCTACCCTGTGAGAGATCCGGGCGTGGTGTTATACATTGCCGCACAAGCAATGATGGAAAAATTTCCGATCCGACTTCATCTGGGTTTGGTATACGGAAAGGGTTTTGTAACACTGGAAAAGGTGCCGGCAAAAAGCGTTGGTTTCCATACCAGGTGTTAGAAACTTGTGCGATTTCCGGAAGGTCTTCCCCAGGAGGCACATATTCTGCTATCACATTGTGGCCGTCAATAACCACCTTGGACCAAATCTCAGCCAATGTTTCTCCTGAAAATAATATAGAATGAAATATATAATTTAAAATCAAGTTTTTAGCAGCAGAGAAGACTATTTTATATCACTTTTTATATTAAAATATTATACCTGCATGCTGAAAGTTTTTCAATACTGTATCAATTCACAGCCAATATTGGGGCTAAATTTGGTCTTTAAGTTTTTGTTGCTCTCTTCAATATCATTGGAAGCATCTCTTAACAATTTTGATAATCCATCGTCAATTTTGGAAACAATAATATGACGCCAAGCCATATTTTTCTAACACAAATTAAAGATCCATTGTTAGATTCAAATAAATGTAACATTTAAAAATTATAATTATTAATGCCTACTTCTAAATTATTGCATTTCAAAAAGGTATGGCTTCTTTTTAGGTTATATCTTAATGCTAGTAAATATGTTTTTTCAACAATTTCCAGATGCTGCAGTACTTCTTCAAACTTCATTAATTTTGAATTATTGATGTTTTTATAAAAATTGTTCATGATTTTTTATTTTTTCATCCCAGTTCTTTAAATCTTCTGGTTTTTTTCTTCTTCTAAGGGATAGTTGTCGGCATTGTAGGTTGTGGGTAATTAAGTCTATATACTGTTTTATTTCTTTTTCCTTTATTGCACGTGGTAGTGCAAAAATAAAGAAATGCCGGACGACCTAGAAAGAGATGGGCACCGTTACAGGCCGAAGAGCCTAAAGCGAAAGCGAAGAAGAAAAGTGTACGTTTATGCTATTGTAAAGTAATAAAAGGATTTTTGGCATCATCATAGCACGTGATGAATTTGTCGATAAAACTTATAACATTTTCTTCGTTGCCTTTATCGTATATTGGTGCATCCTCTAACCATAAAAATATGTGTTCGTGGGAAGATAGTCTTTTCTGAAATTCTACTCAACTGTAACTATCAGGGACAAAGTAGTTTTCGAAAATACTATTATTTTGTTTTAAAAGTTGCATAAATTTATTCATTTTATACGCAAAGTGACGGGCACAAGTTACAAAATAGTTTTTTTTATTAAATTAGTTTTTATTGAATTTTCTAAATTATATGCTTCTTCTATAGTAATTTTAGTAACATTAGTTGTTATATAAATTATCGATACTGCATCAATTCTGGCCAATTAGATTCACCAGCTGATATTGTTAAAAAGAAAGTTGATTTTCCTAATTGTCGAATCATTACAATTAACTGTGTTTTTTCGATTCCCAATAAGTTGGAGAAGATCTTACTTGCTTCAACATTTTGTAACCTTGATCTAATTCAATTAAATTATCCAAGTAATTAGGTTCTAAAACTCCCTTAGCAGTTACATTTTCGCATTTTTTGCTTTTTCTAAGACAATTGTTTATACTGGATAAACACGTATACTCTAATTTCTTTTAGCCATAAATAACAGACAGGACGGTGTATAATATCTTCGATCGTGCCTCTTACATTTCGAATTTGCTCTATCGCTATAAGAAATTTTGGCTGATTTTTTAATGTCAAACTTATATCCCACAAAAATTGTAGGAAAACATAATTAGTCGATTTTCTTCTTTATCATAAATGTTTTTATTAAATTGTCTTTTGTAAATACGCGTAGCAGTAGTAGCTGTAAAATTAATTTCCAACTCGGGGGTTGGTCTACCCGTTTTTTAAATTATTCTTTCTTTGTGTTTTATGTGTGAACTGTTAATGTACTGTACAGAATTTATATCAAACTTTTGGTACGTTTTTAAAGTAAATAAAACACATTTGGGTGTATTTGGGTGGCGATCTGCGTGACTCTATTTTGGCTTGATTATGTCTTTAAAGTGCATGCTTTCTTGTTGAAGTACGGAGAGTTTTATTGGGGTAGTCTCACCCACCCTATCGATTACTTTTTTTTTATATCGACCACTGAATCACTGAAGCTTCTTATTTTGGCGATTAGTTCTCTCAACTCAACTGCCTGCTCCGGAGGGAAAGATGTCTCAAAGTACCTCACGTGTATGCTCGCTAACGCCTTTTCCAGGGATTCCATAGATAGCTTCAACTGTTGTATATTTTGGTCTACCATGTCCATCTGGTCTTGCAGGTTTCCAATTTTTTTCCCTTATTACTCCGTGTTGGTGTACTCTTTTTAGAATTTTCAGTTTCTTTCTGGAGGTGTTTATGTACGTCGTACTTAACTTTCGCAATCTCGTCGTTGCATCCTGTGACTTTCCGCTGTACTTCGCGGAGCATACTATTCTGGTCTTTTAGCACTTGTCGGATCTCGTCGATAATAACAGAGTTCTGTTGTGAATTTCCCTTAGGTCTTGGCGTCTTTTTCTTAATGTACACTCGCTGTACCTCCATTGTGGAGATCTCGATCTCCGTCTAACTGCTGCGGAGGTAAAAGTAAATTTATGGGAAGGAACCCCCCAACCCCCACCCCCCTTAATTACGTCCTTGTCTTACCATATGCCGGACATTCGTTTATAGGATGTTGGTGACCACATCTATTAACAGTAGCTTATTTTCTTCGAAATCTGAGTCCCGTTTGTTGTTCTTTGACTTGCATCGTCGTTTGACTTGAAATAGTAATTGTTTGCTGGCAATTGCCGCGTGTTGCGTGTGATGGGCGTCGACGGATTGCATCTACTTCTTGTGGTGCTGGATTTTTGTTTCCTTGTGTGTGAAATTTCTTTTAACTGCTTCCTTGAGGCTTCCGTAGTTATACAACGTTTGATTACTTGATCAAATGAGAGGTCTTTATTTTGCAACAGTTGTGCCCTTGTTGGATCGTCCTTGATGCCTATTATGACCATGGTTTTTATTAAGTTTTCCTTTAATTTGTCATCCGTAAGATCACATTGTCCTGCTTAATTTTTTTAAGTTTGTAACGATGTTTTCAATTGTTTCGTCCCCCTGCCTTGCACTGAAGAATTTATAATTTTTTTAATACCTGCACTGGATTTTGTGTTTTTCTGCTGCTGTGATGTGCATATTGTATTTTTTCGGATTTTTCATTTAGTTGTGATGCTATCGTGTAAATTTCAAATTTTTTCAACCAATTTCTCCAATTCGCTGATTGGTTTCCAGAAAAAATCATTGGTTTTACTATTATGGCGTACATTTTGCTTTTGAACTGCTTATTTTACACTGAAGACAAAATTTTTCATTTACTACCGAATTGTTCTCTATATTGATTTTGAGAGAGAGAGAGAGAGAGATAAGAGGATTTGAGAGGTATACTTAACCCTCATCTTTTGAAAATTCGTGGGATTAATAGTATGTACTGCAGTTATTTTGAAAACTGGTCGTGTTGTTTCACTTTTACAAATTGCTGTATAAGTTTGAATAACATCTTTCCAAAATACTTATTTTCCATCAATTATGAACTGTAGATCCATGTTCATAAATTTATTCCTAAGTGGTCAGTGGCGCCGGAAGAGTCAAATAGCAAGGGGGAAACTAAAGTAGATTAAAACTTTTGCACCTTTATTATTAAAATTAGAAATATATACCTATACTGTCATGAAAAATAAACTTTTACGTTGTTTTTCTAATCGGAGAAAAGTAATAAGAGATTTCTTCTGTTTTCAGAAAATTTATTAATTATTTTTTCAATAAATGAGTCTTAATTTTTATTCACAGATTCTCTGTGAACGCTAAGCATACAGAGACCAAAAAGTCTCCCTTGAGAAATGGTTGATCTCAACCAGGTTCTTACCCGTCGGAGCATACTAAAACATCTTTCAATTGTTTTTGTGGTGGGAGGTAAAGCTACAAAAATTTGTAACACTTTTTTGATGCAAGGAAAGAACTGCCAATGTTGATCGATTAATTCAACAACCTCGAGCTCAGTCTCAGTATCGTTACTTTGGCTTTTGAAACCCACATTTCTTTCCAATTTTCGACTTCACAATTCAATTTCATACAGTTTTGAGATGTTATGAATGTTTGATTTTAGCAAACTAAATGTTGCTGCCTGTATGATTAATTGCGGGTGAAAAATAAACAGAGCAAATGCACTATCCGTCTCTCGGGAAAATCGGACTTCAATGGACTGTATAATTGAATCCAGATATGGAGTTAATAAAGAAATTTTTATTAAACTGATTTAGAAATCAGTAGAATAGTTAGCTCTTTGTGTTTGCGTTGCAGCTAATCTGGGTATTTTAATATCAATGTAAATTTTCTTCCGTCTTCAATTTCACTTTGTGGATTTTCTTCGTCGGTTTCATTGTCTGAAACTTTATCATAATCTGGATCTTCGTTAGATTCCAAAATCCGTACAGTTGTATCACTTCTCAATATTATTAATTTTTAAAATATTTCGCACACTTTAGTACAATAAATTAATTGAAAAAATTGTTTATAATAGATAGTCTATTGAATTTCACATATAAAAAACAAAAAAACAGCACATATAAAAAACTTGAACTACGCGGTGTGAACTGCTGGTCGTTTAAGGATAGGGTGACCAACTATTCTTGTTTCTAAATGAGGATAGGTTGGGGTCGGGGTTAGGCTAGGGGTGGTGAGTGATTAAAAATTTAGGTGGGAATTTTTGTAAATCTCATTAACATAGTTTATCAAATATTAAAATGTCTCGCTATTCATATTGATCCAACTATTTATATTTATATTTTTGTTGACTTTTAAATGCTTTTAACAAATTCCTATAATTTTTTATTGAAACCAAAAATTCTGTACAGGGTGGGCCAATTTCGATAGTTCTTATGGGAAACTCGGTAACTATAAGAGATATGAAAAAATGGATGGCGCATCCTCGAACTCTTTTTTCAAGAAACGCTTAATGGTGAAAACCAGAATTCGCTATATTTTTTTGTTTTGGAGTTTTAGCCAAAAATTCGAATTTTCGACTTTTCGATAAATGTCGATATCTCGGTTGTTTTTCAAGTTATCAAAAAAATGTTAACACTTCCTTCGGGCACTTTTTTAAGATCAATAAAATGGGCTAAAGAGATTTTAAATATCTATCTCAGTTTCAGAGTTATAACATAAACTTGTGTTTTTTTAAATGGAAACCATAGTTGAAAATAATATTTTTAAATAGCGTTTTTTTATCCTCTTTTCAACGATTTCTTCTCAATGAATAATGGTCATTTAAAAATGTAGAATCAAAAAAAGGATCACCAAAACATTGGTCACAAAACTCGTTTGGTAGAAGAGATATAGTTTTAATAATTAAAAATACAGCTGTCCCTCGGTAATCCGACAGTTAAGGGACCGAGAGAGTGTCGGATTACCGAAAATGTCGGATTACCAAAAATGTCATATTATCAAAGATGTTTTATTCTTAATGCGTTTGAACACAATGAAGTTAAAAAAGAAAAGGAAGAAACAGTAAAGGTACATGTAATTTATTAATACCAGGATACAAAATGACAGTACATGTAAGTTTTTAAAAGAAATACGGAAAGAAATTTAAGTAACATAATATACAATATGTGGAGGGAGGGAGCTGCATGTTGCTGCCGGCAGCGCGTCGGACTACCGAGTACGTCGGATTAAAAAGTGTCGGATTATCGAGGGACAGCTGTAGTTTAATATTTTGCCTAAATCTGTTATACAAATAAAATTGTCGAAAAACTTGCTCGCCTAATTCACAAACTTTGCAAACAAATTCCGACGCTTTTATATCAAACGACCATAAGATTTCTTTTTTTGCAACATAGAAAATGCTTCATCAGTGCTTTCTAAAAGTTGCAAACATTTTGTACAAGTAATGCATACTTTTAAGCCTTTAACAACAAAACCTGACCGTACTTGACTACGTTTTCCACAAATGGCGATAATCGTGCCGCATCTAGAATAATATTTTCATTATCTTCCTCACAAACTAATATTCTAAAATTTTCAGATAACAAGTCATTTCCTTCTTCGTTTTGTGTTAAAGACTTCGTACTACTGCAATGTAAAATTGAACATGCATCTAGAGCAATAGCATTTACATGTTCCGAATCTTTTATTTCCGCATGTACTAACAGACGTTTATAAGTTGCCTCAAATTGTCTAGCAGTTGGGTTATTATTATACCCGCCACGACTTCTAACAACACTAAAAAATATTTCTAAATGAACCTGGGATAGTTTGTATGTGAGCATAAATTTTAACAATGGAGTTTCACATTTTATTATTTATAATACATATCAGTAAGGCTTTCAATGCAAACTAAAAATCCTGTTGTTCTTTGCGTTGTTAAAATTTGCTCTCCATTAATTTTTAAAGCACGAATATTATTTTGCATAATATTAAAAAACATAAAAGATACCTGTTCTGTTTTAGGAAAAACAGCATTCTTATAGAAGTATTTTTGAAAAAGATTTCTACTGTTGAAAATATCAAACAAATTATGATCTACGACGTTTCGACGCAGCCGATTCGGCGCGAAGACGGTTCGGCGCGAGAATAAAAATCTTTAGTTTTGCAACTGCCTTTTATAATTTTCTGCTTTTCTGTGAAGTGGATTGGTCTTTCAAAAAGTTTTACCAGACAAAAGTCAGACCTTACAGCTTTGTGAGCGGTATTGTAATCGAGTGCAGCTCGAACAAATTATTAAACTTGATCAAAAAATTTGATGTTGCATCGACATCGGTAAATTCTGGCATCTTTAAATCAATTTGAAGAAATAAAAGTGCACCGGAAACGCTTTTGCTAATTGTTTGCACTGATGGTTTTACTTTCATTACTTCTCTTTTAAATTCTAAATGCCGCTTTCTTAATTTTGTGGCTGCATGAAGGCCTTCCTCACTTTGCAGATGTTGTAATTTTTCTATGTATTCCCATTTAATGTTCTTTCCTTCATTATCACTTATCAGTAATGTTCGAAACACTACCAATTCCAACTATATTCCGATATTGGAAGTTTTGGACCATGTTCGGTTTCTTACAAAATTGGTGACGGTGACGCACTATTTGATGTAGAATTCCATGTCACAGTGGACGAAAGCGAATCATCTATCTAGATCATTCAATTTCGTTGGATCGGTTTGTCCAGCATCTTTTGGAATCCAAGTTTCGCCGTTTGATAATAAAATCAAAGTTTCGTCCTTCACATATTCCAAAGAAATATCTTCATGTATGGCTGTGCCATCTACTTCCAATACAATAGTGGAACCATTTACCTCCAACTTTGCTGAAGCTAAAAATATTCGAAAAATAAATTATTTGTAATTTTAATATTCCTATTTCTCGACCAAACTTTGAAAATTTTCATGTTAAAAATCTACAAAAAGAAAAAAATTAACATTTCAATAATTATTAATTGAAACACCTAATATTATCTAGTTGTTTAAAAAATATTTTACATTGAAATTGTTTAAAAAATATTTTACATTCAAATTGTTTAAATTCAAAGTGAATTTAACAAAAATCTATAGGGGCCGATTTAAAATAAAACAAATCTTTACTATCTATCTTCGTATGTATTATAGGTTCCAAGCAAAGGATATCCTTAAAACATATACCAATGTGTATTATATCATTATCTTCATTTAAATTAATGCTATGAATTAATTCATATATGAGCCCATCTCAGAGTTGTATGTTATTTTTAACTGCAATCCTACAAAGTAAATATCATCTAAATTGTGATTTAAAATTATTTTTTGAATTTTTAATATACTAAACGAATTATATTCTTGCCTAGATGTACTACATACAAACATACATTATTTCGACTGAATTGTTTGGAAATGAACACCCGGTATATTAGATATGGTGGTGAAAATATAGAAACAATAATAGAGGAGTTCGCTAAAGGGTGTTAATTTTGAAAATGCTTTGAAAACTTGGAAAACCTATTTAAATTTACATTATTTACCAGAAGTCCCCAAGACTTGGCAGATAGAATATGTAGCAAAATTCTCGTATCAGCTTCTTCGTGTGTAGAATTGAAAAAATTGTTTATCAAAATATAATTTGCTCTATATTCTGTAATGTTTTTAAATCCACCACTAGTATTTTACTGAATGTTGAGGGAAAAATTATAGAACTGATGCGACAAAAAATCTGTTAACTGTTGTTTGTTAAAAACAGTGTGTATGTATAAGTGCCACTGCTGCGGTAGAAGTGTAGCAGGATTATCAATTATTATACTTATAATACTTTTGATGGTTTCACGAAATCCTCTTTTAACTCTTGTGCAATGCTTAATCGATATTTCTTTATAGTGATCCATAACCACGTCTATTCTTCCAGCACCAAATGGGTTTTAAAAAATTACATTATTCAAAATATTAGCGTAATCATCAAAGGTTTTTGCATTGTTTAGTTTGCCTATGGATTGAACAATTGACATTCCATCAATAATATATGCAGTTTTTTGCTGGAAGTAGGTAATACTTTATAGGCCTTTGCAAATGATTTTATAATATTTCCCAGTGCGCTTTTATTAGTTGGAATACTTAAAACTCCTGTTGGCGCTAGCGCCATGGGGTATGGAGTTAATTCATGTTGAAAAACTACTTCAAATTTGATCAATCTACCCATTTCTTTGGCAACTAAAATTTTTCTAAGAAAATCTTGTCCTTGATCTAAAACTTTATTAGTGTTAATATTGGTGGAAGATGATGATTTACTCTGTTTGAAAGTTTTTAAATGGACTTTCTTAATGGGTTTGTAAAAATCTTGAGAACCAATTACATCAATGAAACTTTTAAGGAGAGTTTCGCCATTTTCTTTGGCACTAAGAAGAGCAGTTTCTACAGTTTTTGAAGCAATTTCATTTGTGGATATAGATATTAAATTATTTTAATTTCTTCCAAATACATTAAATCGTACGAATTCGTCTTGCAATTTCAATACCGAAATCTCATCAACAAGAATTCTTTTTCGACCACATTCAATATTTTGACTTGAAATATTGCTGATCAATAGCTAATAGCCTGATCAAATTTAACGACTCTATGTGTGTTATTTAATTTTTGCGCAATAGATATACATTTTTTTAACATAGTCCAGACAGTGTCATAGTCAGAAGCTACATGTGGAATTATGGGCAAATAACCATACGTAGTGACGTTTGCACTGTTTTCAAAAATAATATGATTAAAACCAGACCATTGCGGTATTACCATATCTTCACTACTATTGGCGTTTTGTAACCTGTAAAATTTAAAATATTTTACTTATTGATTAGTATTATTAGTGCAATAAGTTATATTACCTGCAAAAGCTCGAAGCTAAATTATGATTTTTTATGTAACTACCACTATCGGTTATATCTATTATTTCGTGTTTGTTAGGTATGCATTGAACTTTTCTTTGAGATTTGTTAAAGTGAACTTTTTCTAAGTTATGAAAATCTTCGGGAATTGCCAATTTGATTTTAAACGGTAGAAGTTTAAAGTTTTCTTGTTTTGATGCTTCCTTACGTGGTCCCCTCTGAAACACGTCGGATAATTTTTTTTACAGAATATAGAAAATTAGGTTTTGTCACCGATACTGTAATAGCTGGCTGCATTTTACATAACTACTGTATTAATGAAAATGACGATTTTAACACAAATGAAAATGATGGTCTGAATATGGAAAATTTCAATCCGGAAAATGTTGGTAATGGAAATCGTAGGATGACATTATTACAAGAATTATTTTCTTAAATTTGGGGTCAATATGAACATAGCTTTACTTTTGTTGAACATAATAAATTTGTTTATCACAAGCAACAAGATTTATAATTAATTATTGTAAGAATACAAATAAAAAAAACTTCAAATTCTTCTTTTCTTTTTCACTTTAAAAGGTTTGACAGCATTTGGAATTTAAGTTTTTCCATCTCCATTATTACTTGGTGTCTGTTTTGTTTAAATTTAATTTTTTTTTTCGACTAATCTTTCCCGCTCTTCCATATCTTGTTCACGTAGGTTTAAAGATCGCTTTCTAAGTGCGTTAGCATCCGATTTAATTTTTAGAAGTTTTTCTAATCGCTCCTGAATGGTTTTAAAGCGATCCTTTGTAGATTTTAGGGATTTTAACCACTGATTTTCCAACTCTCCTTTCACTCGACCACTCTTAGAACTAGTGCGGGACGTCGACGGTATATGACCCGGTGTACCCGGAATATCTTCTACTGATCTTCTATTGGGTGTTGGTGTCACTACAGTAGTGGGTGTTGGTGTCATTACACTAGTGGGTGTTGGTGACGCTACACTGGCACCCACTGGTGTTGCTGTGGTTATTCCCAATGGTGTGGAGGATACCGTATATGTTACAGAACAATCTTTGTTCTTTTGAAAGATTTCATCAATTTCATTGTAAAATTGAAAAGTTTTGAAAGCTCTCCTACTTTTATCGTTGTTATCTTTACAAATTTTATATTTACCAACTAAATAATTTATTTTTCATCGTACTTGCATTGGTGATCTCTGTAACAACAAACCTTTAACCACGAGCTTTCTAACAAGTAAAAATTATACCTTTATGCCCATCGATTCTAAAGCTTCCGAAATAGTTTTCCACAGCTGCGTTTGATTTTTTTGTGTGATACCTGCTTGGGGTGATTGCTTCGTATAAACTTAAAAGAGTTAGTATTGAACTCCTAGACCACACAGTTGCTATGAAAAGAAAATAATTTCTAGATTCATAATGATCTAAGTAAATGACAATTTAAAATGTTGAAAAAACATTTTCTACATTTAGTAATAATTAATGTTTAACCTACCCGTTTTAGGATTATCTTCAACTTTTTCTGACGGATCCTCTAATTCGTTAATCAATCGTTCCTCATCTTCTAAAACAAAAAACCGATAATCAGTTCGTATTTATTGAAAATTAAAACAAACAAAAAATAATAAATATTGGATATTGAATTTACTTTCTTTAGCGACACTTTACAATAACCTCCGAAACCAAAATTGTAGTCACGTAAAAATTTCAGAACTAATAGATTGCACTGAATCGGAAATTGATTACTAGGAAGGAGTTGTGCTGAGTGAACTCTCATAAAATATGATATATATTCCTATTAATCAAAATGAACTCAAACAAAATCTTAAAATTTAAATTTACGAAAGTAAATGACAAATCATATTATTCTAAAATTATTTATTCTCCCAAAAGGGGTACCAAAAATTCAGTCAACATGACAACTGAATTCTTCTGTTTCACATCTTGAACATCCGAATTTGAAACGTTTGAACAATTGCTTATAAAATGCCCAACTTGTTTACATTTACAACATTTGACATTTTTAATAGTACCAGCAGGATTCCAACCTTGTTGCTAACTTTGTTAATATGCCAATTCGCTTTACCTCCAAACGTGCTTCAAGCATTATCAACGTCCGCTTCCATGTCAATTAACTTCGTTTAGATTGTACCTGTGGTTATTGCGATACCAGAATGTTCTATTGCCTTAATCATCAGTAAAAAATTGTCAGTTAATCCCGCCAATAGCAATGATCCAATGCATTCTTCATTTGATTCAAAACCAGTTCCTCTTAATTTCGTAGCAGTTTCAACAAATTTGTTCACGTAAGCTACCATGGACTCACTATTTTCCATTATCGCGTTGATATTAATGTTCTTAGTAAGCTGATTTTTCTTACAAACTCTGAATTATCGAAGAGCGATTTCAATTTCTCCCATAATTCTTTCTTTGTTGCCACCATGTTTTATATTGCCGTGAAACGAACAATTTGGCAGCTGGTTTTTGTTTCAGAAAAGGGTTGCTATATAATGCACCCGGGTCCTAATTATTCAGAGGCGATACTAACTGTTGCGTTCAACAATTTTTGTATAAATAAATTTAACTTATTTTTATTTAAAACTTTCGAGAGTCTCTGGAATAACATATTACCAACGTAGCGCATGAATGCATAAAGCGGAATACTGTAAACATTTTGTTCTGACCTCCTACAGAACCACAAAAAATGTACATGTTTAATTTCATAATCTAAACGATTCATTATGAAATCAAATAGAAAAGAGCATACTTCGTCAGATCCTTTCTTAGCAATGTTCTCTGGGTATGTATAAAACAGAGAACTACAGAGGACAGGGCGTGTATATTAAACGAATACATGGACGGTCGTCTGAGGCTTTTAGGGGCCATTCCTCCCTGCGCCGCAGTAGAAAATTTACGATATTGCAAGGTCAATGGGGTTTGAAGAAACAAAATTTAATATTTTTTTTACCACGTTGATGATTGCTTGCAATTCCCAACTTCTGATTGTCGCGTTTATACCAGTTGTACTTTTGGGAACTTAGGATTGCTTTCAAAATCTGCAGTTTGACTTTCAGGAACTGGAACATTTCGGTGCAAGTTTCATTGAAGTTTGTGTAAACTTGCATCACAGCTTTGAGAGTGGACATGTTGGCACAGTAGATTAGTATCTTTGGATGCAATGCCGCTAAAACATAATTTTATTTCGTTTCATGCAAACATTAATTTTTCTTTAAATAAAAAATATAATACAGTTGTTTACATTTCTACTTTTTGCATCTTAGGAAAAAAGTATATTTAGGTGTACTTAATTAACCTTTGAAGGACACTCGGACAGTAAAAGTAAATCTTTTAATTTTTAACCACATCAATTGATTCCCATTACTATCTTTTACACGGTTATTTATTAACTTATTTGCTAAATCTTTCGAATCATAGAACTCATTGTTTTTGAATTCTTTGCTTTTGTACGCCTCCTTGCGTACCTTTTTTCCATCTACTACAACGTTTTTCGGAGCCCTCGTGTGTCGAAAAATTGAAATGTAATCTGCCATGTAATCTTCTCACGTACTCTGTACTTCTTCTTTTGGAATATGGTCTTCCCTTATCACTTTGCCTTGTTCTGCTTCTTCCCAATACTGTCTCAGAAACAAAACTTTGAATTCATAAAAGTTAATGAATTTTTCTTCCATCATGGCGTACCAAGTTTCCGTTTCTTCTCTTAAACTACTCCTAATTATGTTTTTAATTCTATTAACATCTCTAATTTTATTAATTTTCCTACCTAACCATTAATAAATACCATTGAGTTAATTCTGTTGTCCCCGTGGAATTTTATGCTATTTTCTCCTTCGTCTCTATTAAAGTTACATCTTTCTTCAATTATACTCTCTAATTTATTTGCAATCTCCTTCAATTGCTCATCTTTTTTGTCTTTTATTTTTTGTCATTCGTTCCCCTAACTTATCTTCTACTCGTGTGACTGAACTTCTATTGATATTATTTTCCCTTTTAGATCTTCCATTTATCTATTCAAGAGAATAGATCAAGAGACAATAGGCCACTTGAACCTTTTCTAATTTTGCCTTTTCTTTAATTTCCCTGAAATTCATCTTCCCATTTTCCTCTACAATTTTTATCTCATTCAACACTTCTAACCTGTTAACTCCTATTTGATGTTCTACCATTTTTATTTTGTTGTTGATTTCCTTTATCTTACTTATTTTTATTTAAAAAAATACATAAAAAATACAATAATCAAAAATCAAACAAAAATAAAACTAAAAAAATAATGAAATTTACAATGCCGGGAGTTATTTTTTCTCGAGGGAGGACAAACTTCAGGTTTCACTGCATGTTTGTATTCTTCACGGGCAGTTGTCTACTTTTCATTATGTTCTTTTCTATTTTGTCAATCTTTACATTGTGTATCTAAATCTTCCTTCGTATGACCTGTCTTCTTTCTATGTATATCAAATTCTTCACAACTCCAACATTCTTCATACCCTAGTTTCACAAATGAAACGTTTTTGGTCTGCTATTACTTCGCGGTATAAATAATAAGAGAAAATCTGGGGATGCTTATGTTAAAAATCTTCATACATTAGCTTTATGGTTATATCACTGGATAAATAACGACCCTAAATTACAGCCAATTCATTGCGTAAACGAGTTGATCATAAATATTAAGATATTGTTCTAGTGGCTTGATGAATTTGGATTCTAGAAAATTGTTGTAGTAGCTGCTAAACATTTTTTTATTAGTTAGCTCCACAAACTCTAGAGTTTTGCATAATTTCTAAAACTAGCATCAATTTGCACAATTAATGAATCTAATATTTCATAGGTCGTTTTACTTAAATTTTACAATGAAACAAAAACATTAAAAACGCTTCAACAAACAGAACTCACGCCCAAACCTAATAATTATAAAACTTTATTTTAATAAAAAATAAATTCAACCAAGAATTATTTGTTCACTGGAAGCTGATTGCGATTTTTATTTATAATGTTTAAAATTATTATCGCTTCCTTGATAATTTTGCAGTGATCTGGTTGTTTTTGGACTTCTAGTATCTCGAGGAGAGATACGAGTTTTTGTTCTTTTTTTCTCATTGTGAAAAAGTGTTTTATCATTTTCGCCAAACGTGTGTCCTGTCCCCAACAAGTGTTGTGAGACGGTTGAGAATTTATTTTTGTTTCTGTGTTCTGTTATTATAGTTTCTAATTTTCTTCCAGTTTGCTCTATGTATGTGGCCTTGCTTCCCCCGCATTTAATTGTTTAATTGTGTCCATTTCCTTATTGCGTTCTTCATTTCTCATAGGAACATTTTCCATTCTATCTATGAATGATCGATAGGCTGCCGTTTTCTGCTTATCTGTGTGGTTAGACGTTCCAGTATTAGTGGGCTTTCTAAATATTCCGAATTCAAGATTTTTATTTCTTTTTATTGAAAGATCCAAAAAGTTTAAAATCCTAATTTTGTCTTCGATTTCTCATGTGTATTGTATATTTTGTTTTTTATTGTTTAGGCGTTCCGTGAATTCTTCAATTTTATCTACATTGCCGTCCCACAAACATAAAACATCATCCACGTATCTCTTCCAAATTTTGATTTTTTCTGTGAATCTATTTATTTCTTGTAACATATTACCACAGATTAAATATACTACAGATAGCTCGCGCTTATGGGAGAAAGAGTGTCCCTTTTCAGGTATTTGGAAGCCAATTTTCTTAGTATGGAAGCCATTCACTTTATATTATAGAGGCGCTGGCTGTTCGTGTTTATTCGTGGTTACGTTATCATTTCTCTTCTAGCCGCGGTTGTTGTACGATCGTGCTGCTAGGCATTCATTAGCTCACATTGCTAATGTAGCGATAGACCGTGAGTATGGTCGGTTACTTACGGAGTTTTCCTGCTGGTACCCCACCAGAAATATATTACAAGGATAGGCAGCCCTCTAGAATTCAGAAAAATACATTGCGCGAGCTATCTGTAGTATAATCTGTGATATTACGTTCGTAGTTGTCTATATATTGTGGTGTTACAGCAGGTGAATTAGCATCAAAATCATTTTTTTTTATTTCATGGTTACGATGTACCAAAATATAAATTGTTCCCATATGAGACCAACAGGCATTTTTATAAACTTAAACACTACTATAAACACCTTGTATTTGTTCAATATTATTTTGGTGAAAAGTGTTAAATTTGTGTGACTTTGTACATAAAAATTATTTTTGGAAAGTGCGATTTTCGAATTAGAAGGTTGGTGGAAGATAAGTCGCTAGTCAAGAGCGCTAAGCAGATAGCGTGCGGTTGAATTTGACCGACATAGTGCCGATTGGAATTTTTGATTTTTATGGAAAGATTTTGTGAGATTTTGTGAGATTTTATGAATTTACACTTTTGTTAAAAAGTGATATCTGGCGCCGATCGTTCTGGAGGAACGTCATTCCCAGCATTTTGTTGGATTTTGCGATTTTGAAACTTATCTGAAGGTTTGTGAAGCCAACCTGTTTGGAATTTTCAACAGTATTCAATTTTTGGATGAAGCACTTTCCCGTGGATGCAGTAGAAGATAAGGTTGGTGCAAATAAAAACTTTTTTTTTGGACGATTTGATAAAGTTTATTTTAATTTATCAAAAATAATTTATGAACATTCTGTTTTATTTTGATACATGTTACCTACAAAATTTTATCTGCACGAAACACGAAAATTTAGTGCAATCAAAGTTTAGATTAATTGAAAGAATTATTATAGTAAATAAAATTTTGATTGCTCTAAATAACACAATACACTTAGAGCCTGTGCCCTATGTAAATTGTCATAGTGGTACGTTTGGGAATAATTTAAGTAAATTTGCAATTCACCAAAAGTTGTTGGTTTTATTGATAAAAGTGCTGATTCACCAAAAAAAAAAAACCCACACTGAGAAGTCTCCAGTCTCCGATTAGAAAAGCTAGCCAGGTAACGAAGGTTGGAAAGGAAGTTAGCTCTTCGGACTAACGTTCCACAATAATATATGTCTGCCATCAGTGCTGCTAAGGTATTTCCAATTATTAGCTGCTAACTACAGACCGATCAGCCTGCTAACATTCGAAACTGACAGAAAAAATTATACTTAACCGACTGCAACAAAAAGAAGACGAACTAAAAAATACTGTGGATGTTAACAACGCAACGTCTACAATAAAAAACATATGCAGGAGTTTCCCAAGGCTTCATACTAGGACCGAAACTTTTTAACTTTTTTATCAACGGCATATCGACATTTGCTAAAACTAACATGGCTCTGTACGCAGACGACACGGCAATATATCGTCGTTTAAATGTGTTAACCTGCTAACTCCATTTGACACAAGTTTACAGGAGAGCATTAAAACAGCACATAAAATTCTAAACACTTAATATAAATTTTTTTTTTTTTTTTTTTTTTATTGATTTCCATTTATTTTACAATCTGTCAAGGACAATAAGTAAAAGATACGATTAGTGGATGAATACATGACATAGAAGGTGCTCACCCATTGGTGCACACCTTGGTAGTTAACAGGTTATTGGTGATTAGTATGCAACGTTAGCTAAAGCGGTGCGGAAGGTCCTGAGGGTCGTGGCGTTTTAGCCTTTTGGTGCGGTGGGTGGTGAGAAGATCCGCTGCAAGAGAGTTGGGGTGATCTCTAATACGATCCTGATATCTAGTGCTAAGCGATTGGACACTTTCCTCAACGGTAGGAATTTGAAGATCACAATGGATCACGTGATTTGGTACAAACCAGGGAGCATCAGTGATTATCCTGAGGACCTTCGACTGGAATCGCTGGATCTTAGCGATGTTGGAATTGCTGGCCGCTCCCCAAAGCTGGATGCCATATGTCCAAATTGGTTTCATTATGACTTTATATATGAGAACCTTGTTTTCCAGTGAAAGTTGCGAGTTGCGTCCCAACAACCACATGTGCTTCCGGAGGGAGTGTCCCAGTTGTAGTCTCTTACTCCATATATGTTAACCCTAGTCAGACGTTGATCAAGATGTACACCGAGGTATTTTACATCTTCTTTTTGGGGAATAATCCTTCCATTTAGCTTGACGGAAGGACATGTGTCTCTCCTGGTTGTGAATGTCACATGCACCGACTTTTGTGTGTTAGCCTTAATTCGCCATTTCCTCAACCAGACTTCAGTGTCGTTCAGGTGGGCCTGTAGGTTGGCTGATGCAATATTCGCATCGCGATCGGAAGCCAGAATAGCAGTGTCGTCGGCAAAAGTTGCAATAAATGTATTGGCATTTGTTGGTAACTTCATGTTATTATGACAGATAAGTAATAAATACGCTTTCTGGAAAACAAAAAAATTATAATTTGATCTTAATTCAGTTTTTATAGACAAATTTAGGAGTTAGCAGGTCTTCGTTTTCAGGAAATAAATATCACACAAAGTTTATGGATTTAGCAGCTATTCGAGTGAAAAAAATTTATTTGTTAAAAATATGCATAGATGAAACTTAAATAAACATAATAATCGGTAAAAAATAATAGCAAAATAAAAAAATTGAAAAATAATAATAAAAATAATAAAAAAAAAAAAAAGTACAAAATACTTATTTACATACTCGTATTACTTAAATGGTAAGTTATTATAGAATTCATGATAATCAACAACTAAAGTGTCTTTAATATGTTGTAAATCTTCATATTTACGTGCTTTTATTGGTATCCTATGTTCATGCAACTGTTGTCATTCAGACCATGGTTTATTTGTAATATTACAATATTTTCTTTGAGGTAGAACTAACCATGCATCACCAAATCTTCCTTTGTAAAAAATATTACCCTCAGGTGTATATTTGAGAGCACGTACGTATGTCTGTTACCTTACAGTCCCCCGTAACTCTTCCAGGACGTATACTTTTATAAGCCATGATATGACTAAATTTCCTAAAAAATTCATGGTCCAAGTAGGTTACATCATAAGGCTTTGGCTTTTTTCGAGCATTTCTACAGATGCTAATGTAATCTGCAGGCACATTAATGACCTGGTTACATATACTTTTTTCTATAGTAGAATGCATACTATCGGCTTCCATTTGCGTATGTCCAACCTCAAGATATTTTAATTTTAATATTTTGAAATTAGTGGACACAATATTGCGTAAAACATATTGTAATGAAACATAATTTATTTTAATTAAGTTAAATTTAATTTTAAGAAGAGTAATTAAAATGTAAAAATATAAAATTAAATAAGTTTTAACTAACTTATACAAATAACAAACTACACGATTTACGAAAAAAGTAGGATGAGAAACGAAATCCTTAATATTTATTTAAATTTATAAGTACAATTAAAATTGGTCTTTTTTTCTTGATGACCGCCCCCCGTCCCAATCTCCCGCACCAGACAGTATGGAGGTAATCTCTTTGTCAATGTCAACGTCTTTAATATCTTTATATTGGAATCGTATACCAGCTGAAGCAAATATTTATAGTAAGCTATTATTTTGGAAACTTAAGATGTGCAACGCTTGCTTGCTCACGAACAACTGTGTTACAATGCTTGAGCGTGCGCAGTGAGATAAAAGTTCTATGAATATTCTTAACACTCCCTCGTATTCATAGAACGGGTGTCCAGTTTTATGTATTCCGTTCCATTATCGACTCTTAAAGTTTGAACTCGGTAGTTAAACTTATTTTTTATGCGATTAACTAATTGTTTGAAACAGTCTAGAGTGTCCGATTTATTTTTAACAAAATAAACAAATCTTTGCCCCGTTGCATCGTCTTTAAAGAGTACAAAATACAGATAACCGCTTACCGAAGCAATTGACATAGGGCCGCACAGGTCACTGTGTATGTATTCACCGGGTTTCGAGTTTCGCTTCACGATTTTCTTAAAAGGTAATTTATGCTGTTTACCGTATTGACAGCCGTCGCATACGAACTTATCTTTGTTTGTTAAGTTTACGCCGTCGATTATACCTTTTGAAACCATTTCACAAATTGATTTCACGTTTGTATGTGCAAGACGTTCGTGCCATTCTTTAAGTGTTCCACTTGTACCCACAGCATTTATTTCTGGAGCGTTTATTGTACGTAACAATAATTTATACAAGTTGTTCGGTTCGCGAACAGCACATGCTTTTAACTTTCCGTTTTCGAGTATTTTTGCCATGTCTTTGTCTTTTATCACTTGCATACCTTTTTTGGTTACAGCACCTTCGGAAAATAAATTTTTTCGTAGACCTGGAACGTACCAGACTTCCGTCATGATGCTTTTCATCCAGTTACCTTCGATCAAGCATTCGATATGAATCGTACCTATTCCTTTTACGGCTAATTTTTCGTTATTTCCCAATGTCACTGAAAATTCGTTAATTTCTCTTAACGACGTGAATGCATTTTTAATGGGTGTCATATGCGATGATGCACCGGAGTCCAATGTCCATCCTTCTTCATTCGTCAGCTTTGCAACGATTTCTTCTTCCACGTTGAAAGCGGAGTAGAAACTGTTTCCGGTGGAGTTCGTTGGACTTTCCTGTTATGATTCCCCTTTTTCTTACGAGGTGCATGACAGTCTCTCGAGAAATGTCCTTTTTTACGACAGTTGTAATAGGTGACTACAAATTTTCCTGTTGTCTTTAGTTTCGTCTTACTGCCACTTGATCCTGATGCCATCATAGCGCTTTCGGCTATTTCCGTCGAGTTTAGATTCGTCTCTTCGTCGACCAAACGTGACGTCAAGTTTTGTAACGTTTGTTTACTATCGTCGAGAGAAAGCCAGGCTTGTCTAAAGTTTCGAAATTTCATTGGTAGGGTACCCAATATTTTTGTTAAAATGGCCATATCGCTTATTTGATCACCACTATCTCTTATTTGTTGAGCCATGTTTTCAACTTTGGAGATATGTTGTATTACTGAATCACCGGTTGCCATTTTATATAGGTGGAACTGCTTATGCGCTATCATTTTATTCGTTTCCGATTTTATAGCGTAAATTCCATTTAATTTATCTAAAATGTCTTTGGATGATTCGCAATTTTCGATCAAGGCTATTTGTGACAGTTCCATCGTGCTTGTTAGTACGCACATTGCTATCGCATCTTTTTTATTCCATGAAGCCAATTCATCGCGTTTATCGGGCGTTGGCTTCGTTATGGCTCCCGACGCCATTTCAAAAACGCCTTTCGCTCTTAAAGCGCATTTTATTTGGAATCGCCACTGATTATAGTTTTTCCCGTCAAACTTATTCACACTCGCGAGGTTTATTGTATCGGCCATTCTTTTCGATAGTTTTAACACATAAAACACGGACATGAGAATGTTACACACAAAGAACCGAATCCTGCCACGCACGCTTCGTTACTTATAAATTCAAGAAGATCCTTATTCGAGGGTAAATGCGTACCCTGGGCCCATAACCTGTTTTGTTTGTGTGGATATTAAAATAAGAAGCTTCAAAGTAACGTTTTAATGTGAATGATAGTTGATACAAAAACTTAAGATGTGCAACGCATGCTTGCTCACGAACAACTGTGTTACAACGCTTAAGCGTGCGCAGTGAGACAAAAGTTCTATGAATATTCTTAACATGTTCACATTCGATATTGGCGCAATATTGAGAATCAATATTGAGCCAATATTGGAAATATATATTGCGCCAATATTGGAAAATGTTCACATTCTATATTGGCGCAATATTGCAAATTCTACATTGCACCAATATTGCGCCAATATTTGTGCTACATGGGTGGTGCAGGAAGCTGCAACATTATAAATAAGTACTACTAATTTTTCCATTCATTTTTTTTTCAACTATTCATTGTAGGCTACACAGTTTGCGATACTTTCCTTTTTTCTCCTTTTTTCGCCTAACTTGTGTGGATTATTATAGCTTTGTAAACTTTGTAGATGTCCAATCTTTTTTCGGTTTTATACCTTTTTATAAGCTACAGTCTCGTTGTCTGTTTTGTTAGGCCATGCAATTGTCTCTTTATCTTTATTTATTCAAAATTCTGGCACGGTTGAACACCAATTACCAGAGAATAGAACAAAAAACATCTGAATAAAAGAAATATTTAAATTAGTATAAACATAAATGTGAGGTTATATTATGCGCGAAATTTAAATTGTAATTTAAAGAGTAGTTAATTGATAAGAATTCAATAATATAACATTTCATTTTCGAAATATTTGAATAATATAAATAATAATAATAGCGTTAATAATTACATTAGAATATTTAATACATGATATACTGTCGTGGTACGTCTGTGTACAAGGGGGGGGGGGTGTTTAAACATTAAGTTGAAAATTTTATTTTATTATTTTAAATTTTTAAATTCCCTCGAGCTAGCGAAGCTGACGCCAACTGGCGGGGAGAAAATGGCTTTTTGCCAAGATAGCGGAAGAGCCATGGTGAAATTTTGTAAATGGGAATATTGTAGAAAAGTTTTTGATAATATTAAAATTAAAAAGTGATTTTTGGTGAAAGGAAATTTTATTTGAAATTAAAATTTGGATTTAGGTGATTTTCAAGAAAGCATTTAGTTTGATTTTCAAGGAACGAAAAGTATAACGATATCGGTGCAGATGGGTGCGCTTATTGTTTGAGAATTTAACGTTCCCATTTTAAAAATTAAAACTAGCCGGGCAAAAATTTTAAAAGGCGTATTGTGTTTTCGCTAAAAAACCAAATATTAAAATTTGATGCAAGAAATATCACGTCAACACATACAATAATAACCAATAAATAATGTTCAATACCTACAATATTTAATACATATTGTCGTATTTTTTTTTTTGAATAAAATTTAGTTAAATTCGAGGATTGTTTTGTTTTAAATTTTTTTGTACATTTTGTTGTTTTATTTTAATTTAGTTTTATAAGGAGATTTATTTATTTATTATTTGTGATGCGGGTCATCTCACGTTATCCTAAAAGAAAGGAATATTAAAGAAAAAAGTTGTTTATTAATAAAAGTAAATAATGCTTAGTATTACCTGAAAAATTCAATTTAAAAATTTTATTTATTACATGATTATGTTTTGATTCTTCTTCTTATCCTTAAATGAAAGGAAACGACAATTATTGAATCTTGTTGACGTTAATGTCGATTCAGTTAGGGAATAAAAATGAAATGTTTGTAAAATTTAAAATAGAACAGTTTTACGGAAATGAAAGATATCAGAAGAAAATTTTGCGCAAGTGCGAGAAAGGATAAGAGGATTCCGATTGCGATTTTTGGCGGAACAGGTCGGAAAATAAAATCAAGTAAATGAAAAATTTTGTAATATTTGATTCCAATTAAGGAAAATTTGACAATAGTAAGGTGTTATATGATTATTTGAAAATTAGAGAAAGTTTGATATTATTGGGAAGAATGAAGATTGGGAAACTTGGAATAAATTTCAAGACAGCTGTGGAAATTTGGACGTGGATAAGAATTACATGGGCAAACCAGCAAGAAGTGTAGCCGTAAGAAATCAACAACAAAATTTTGGGCGAAACAATGAGTAAGACTGATTTTGTGCATATTAATACAATTAAGTGATAAAACGGGAATTAGGGGTAGATTTAAATTTTGTAATTTTGCCATCTTTAACAGAAATTAATCTAGCTGGTGAAAATTACCTTAATTAAATGCGATTAATTTCTGTTAAGACGGAAACAAGGTTGAATGATAAGTCGCATGCGTGCTAAAGAATCAAAACGTGTCTTTCAAAATTTATCAAAATACTAATTCAAACCAGGTGCATTTACTTTAATTATAAGCAATTTTATAAAATCTATGCATTTTTATTTCGAAGCAAACAATTTTGGAAACATCACCATGAAAAGTAAATAAGTCTCATGCTCTTAAAATTTTGCATTTTTTTTTGTTTTGGTTGTATAAAGCAATAAAAATTACAACAATATATTATATAGTACATCAAATAACATAAAAATCTATTCATCTTCTATTTCGTCTTCCCAAATACGCCCTATGCCTTCTTTCTTAAAACGGTCAAATTTGTAATTATTTAATTTCCTAGTCAATCTATTATTATGTTACAGCACCTTTAATAAATATAGAATTGTGAGCATAAGCTGTACTCACTCCTTCTAATCTTAAATTTTCCCTGCCTCTCATTCCATGTTCGTGGCCACTTACAAATGTCGACACGTTCCGTCTCAAGTATTCTGGCAATAACCGTCTTGTGTATGAATACCAGGACCTGGTATTCCACTAACGCTGCTACATCCAACCATTGCAGCTCACCAAGCATCACAGTGATCATGCAGTATCTGTCTCTCTTCATTATAATTCTCATGGCCCTATTTTGTAAAATCTGCAACCTATCGATGTCACTTTTGCCGTCATGTATAGAACTGTTCCTACATACGTAAAGTGAGGCAGCACTATTGTGTTGAAAATCGTCAGTCTTTTTCTTTTTGAGGTAAAGTCACTACACCTTTCTAGTAGTACTCCCAGTTTACTAGAAATTTTGTGGCACATCCAATTTACATGATTTTTAAAATTTAAATTACTTCTACCATTTCAATATCACTTCCTCCAATTGCTATTCCCTCTTTCAAAATTTTTAGCTCTTTTCTGTATTTCTTTTTTCCCAACATCATAGTCTTCGTCTTTATATCACATTTATTTTTTTATTATCTTTCGATAGTACCTATTTCTACAGTTTTTGCCATACACGTAAGTGCTGGTATCGTCTGCAAACAGTTGGAATCTCGCATAATTGAATATTTAACTTATATAGTTCACGAATAACATAAATAACAGTGGCACTAATACACTTCCTTGCGGAATTCCATATTCTACCTTCTTTTAGGTAAAAACTTATAGTCTCTTCAGGTCAAGAAAAACCACAAAGATCATCCGTCCGTCCCCGTATACATAACTGTTTCACAAAACAATGACCCTCCCTGAAAGCGGATTGGTATACTGTCATCAATAAATTAGCTTCAAAGTATTCCTTTATGTGTTTGCTCACCACTTGTAATGTATTCCTATAAAATATAGTACATACAATATTGAAACAGCTATTTACGTACGAGCTAGCGAAACAGATCCATTATGTAATGAGTATAAGCATTATATAACTTACGAATATTACAAGTAATTTTCTAAACTTTCAAAATTGATTAACATTTTGCCTTGTAATATGATTTCATCATTTTTTTTTCAAAATATTGCTAATACATAATATAATATCGTTATTTGTAATAAAACAGAATCGATCACAAGTTTGAGAAGTAGATAAAATAAAATTACCGTCATTAATTTATCTACTTTGATTTTGTCATGTGTTAATTATTTAATAATTTTTTTAGTATTGTAATGATATAGTTTTTATCCCACTAGTGCGGCAATAAACTAGTAGTGTGGTAATATCGACAGGAAGATCGAATCTTTTTGCTCGCTATCGATCTGAATTTTCACAATTCTTGGAAGCAATGAATTGCATTGCGTAGATACTGAAGTGAAAATATCTTTTTGTTGCATCTGCTGTCTAGGAAAATTTATACGTATGTTTATAATCATAATGTTTTTATATTGCTAATAACTCCCAATAAACTGCAATTGACAACAGTCGAAAATGTAGAGGACATAGATCTCATTTGCCTAAAACAACTTGCACAGCTTTGACTGTCAAAAATGTGATGTATAAAAAATTGTTTCTCCAGTTTTTGCTAAATTTCTTAGAATATTTATAAGTTTTTATATTGCTAATAACTCCCAATAAACTGCAATTGACAACAGTCGAAAATGTAGAGGACATAGATCTCATTTGCCTAAAAAAACTTGCACAGCTTTGACTGTCAAAAATGTGATGTATAAAAAATTGTTTCTCCCGAGGGGTAAATCTCACGGGAAGTCTGGTGTACAGGTTGTAGGAAGTCCCGGGAAGTCCGGGGAAGTCTGGGGAGGTCCGGGAAGTCCGAGGAAGTCCGGGAAGTCCGAGGAAGTCCGGGGAAGTCTGGGAAGTCTGAGGAAGTCCGGGGAAGTTTGAGGAAGTCTGGGGAAGTCCGGGAAGTTCGAGGAAGTCTGGGAAGTTCGAGGAAGTCTGGGAAGTCCGAGGAAGTCTGAGGAAGTTCGAGAAAGTCTGGGAAGTCCGAGGAAGTCTGAGGAAGTCTGTGAAGTCCGAGGAAGTCCGAGGAAGTCTGGGAAGTCCGAGGAAGTCTGAGGAAGTCCGAGGAAGTCTGGGGAAGTTTGAGGAAGTCCGGGGAAGTCAGAGGAAGTTTCAGAAGACCGGGAAGTAGAATGTGGGGGACAGGCCTGGTGGGGGAAGTCTGTTAGAAACACATATAGGAAGTTTCAACCGGTTTCAGCTTATTTGGGATAGCGAAGCTTAAATTTAAAACTATAAAATGCGATTTGTTGTATTGTTTTCAACAAGATATCGCGTTACACGTGTCATTTATTTCTTTTCATTTGTTTGCAAATACCATTTTAATTAGAAATTTCTTAGTATTAATATAAAATTTTATATATGGACAGTTTTGCGAGTGCAGACAAAATGACTTTAATTGATTGTAATTTTTTTTATTTTTTATTTTGATTTTCCTTATGAAGTGCTAACGTAATAATGTATTATACATAATAAATTATTTTTGCACCAATTCTCTTTTAAAGAAGATCATCGCAGTGGCGGACTGGCCGTATTTTGCAGAGGTGGTAATATTTGTAGGGGCCCGCTGTTATGACAAATTTGAAAACATTTACCCATACATAAACAGCTTTTTTTCAAGTTGTTTTGAACGTAGAATTATCGAATGCAATACTCATTCATGCCGCGTCAAAACAAAAACATGCCGTTAGTCATGTTGACTCAGTAAAGCTCAATTTTTAAAAGCGCGTTTAAGCGGCGCAATGGATATTGGTTTTGTATATAATAAAATATGCAAAATATTAATCTAAATAAATGTCAACAGCTACAAAGTTAAAAGGTTGTAATTGAAAACAAATAAACACTCTCGCGCCTAGAACGGAAACCAAGTAAAAAATATAGAAGTCTAAAAATTATCCAAACAAAATTATAGAAATTTTGCAAGCATTTCTTCTAAAAACTGCGAAAATAATTTTTAAAAATCATTCGTATACCGACTAGGGGTGAGGATAGAGCAATATATAAACGTCAACAGTTGGCAAATTGAGGACTGCTCCTGTTTAAATCTTATAGAGAGGCAGGCCCGGATTGGGCCGGCGGGCTCGTGGGCAAAACCATGTTTGCCGCTACTCAAAGGGGCTGATTTTCCAGAAATATTAACTTGAAAATATACACAAATTATAATTTTATTAACACCTTGACGTCCGGCAAAGTAATATAAAATCTTAGCTGTGACGCCGCAAATATTTAGGTAAATGCACAATTACAACTACGTTTAAAGAAACGGTCGTAAAATCTAAAAATATAATTTTTAGTTGTCAATTTTTAAGTGCTTCTGTTTACAAAACAATTTTAGTATTCATTTAAAATAAAAGTGACAAATTTATGACCCTAGTATCAAGTTTCAAGCTGCCTTTTACTTCTAGGTTTTAACCTTGTTTTACATATACGCGCATCTTTATGCTATTGTAAATAGTAGTATTTGACAAATTTTTGGTGGTTGAACCAATTGTGTATATCATATAATGTTTATACTTAGTAATCAATGTCATACTAATTAAATTTGCAATCGCTAATATTCAATTAACGGCATTTTATGTAAGAAATTGCAAAAGCCTATTATTAGGCTACCGGCAGTTAAAGCACAGTCCGCTAAAAGCCTATTATTAGGCTTCCGGACGTCAAGGTGTTAATAATAGGTATCCAGTAAAATGGTATAATAATTGCATCGACAGGGCTACGACTAAAAATTTTAAAATTTTTCTCAGATGTTCTTAACGTGTTATTTTAAATACTTCTTAAAAATATTGAAAGGATTTATTGCCTACTTCCTTCTTGAGATATTTTGTATTGATTTATTGTGGTCCCTAACTTGAACTAATTTCAAAAAAATTGTCAATACATTTTAAAATTTGTCGGCACTGTAAATGCATTCGTAGATAAATTTAACACAGTTTGTATCGTAAATTAATTTTACCATCACATAGATTTATTATTACTTTTCAATCTTAATTTTAATTGAATTTAAACAAATTTCCTGCGTATAAATTAAGTGAATAATATAAATATATTTAAATTTTTTTTATATTATTTATATTAAAATAAAAGAATTCGTAATGATTATAATAATAGTCGACCATGTGGTGACTGCAATCAACAGATAAATGGAAGTGAAAATAACAGTACGAGTAACACCAATTTCATAATGAGTTTTAAAGGAAGCTTTAAATTTAAAGCCAATTTCAGACAAAATAAACCAATCAAAATGATCACTTGGCTTTAAAATTGACTTTAGATTTAAAGCTTCGTTTAAAGCTATAATTATGAAATTGCCCTTAAATTAAGCGAATTCTTTTATTTTCCATCCAATCGCAAGTAAATAATGTTCTTATAGTCAATGATGTGTTCAGAGATTTCAAGAATTTATAGTTTAGTTCACTGATTGTTAGTCCAAACTTCCAAATCAAAAATTAAATAATTAAAGTTTCTTTATAATTAGTTGAGGAATGAGCGTCATTGGGGAAACATTGAAAGCTTTGAATGGGGGAAGGGTCCACCCTCCCCCGTAATTATTAATTCGAAATTTTAAATGATCCATTTATACGTATTGTGTAATAAATGCCAAAAATGAAAAGAAATAGTTAAATCAAGCTAAAATATTTTCATTACCTACTTAGCTACTTATAAATACTTTTGTAATAAAATAAAAATGCAATGGTTTTACAATTTAGAATTATATTATAATAATAAATATCTATGACTTAATTTTAAGTTTTTATTTACGTAGTTGGAAACTATTATTATTGTCGTTAACGTAAAAAATGTCTGACGAAACCCTTTTTTTGGAGAAATTATTTTGTACTGTAATTTTCTAACTCTCTATTGAGCGCTTGATTTTGAAAATTTGAAAAATTTCTGCCTGCAGCGCTATTGAAAGACGACTCGCTCCGCACGCAGTTCCCTTCACTCGTTCACCCCCACCCGAACTAAATTCCTGGTTATGCCACTAGTTCAAACTGTTTATATCAATTTTTGCTTGTCACTAAATTAGATCTATTAATTGATTGTCTATTAGATCAAATTCATTATTAGACAAAAAAAAATTGTATATTATTTATTAATAAATTGAGAGAGAGAATTCGTAGTGTATCGTAATTTGAGGAATTTGTCAGCTTGCAAGTTCTTCTCAACATTTAACTGCAGTATATTAATTACATTTAATGTAGATTTTTGTTATCTTGTACTTCTAAATTTCATTCATTGTTGTTTACATTTATAAATTGATTTCACCTTGATTTACATTGTTTTGACTAATTATAATTTTAAAATGTAAATATTCTCTGATTAATTTTTAAATTAAACATTCTGCCCAATTTTGATTCCATGGTTAATTTTAAACACACGTCGTTCTATTTTTTGTGTGTCGTTATCGTCATCTTTCCTGAGAATCACTTTATAATATACTGTTGAACTTATTAGTGCGAACTTATAATTCAATTTATTCTTGCTAATTTTTCATGTTGTTTGGCGAAAAGAATCTCGATTGCCTTTACTTTAGGTTCGGGAAGTCTGAGGAAGTCCGGGAAGTCTGAGGAAGTCCGGGGAAGTCCGAGGAAGTCTGGGGAAGTCCGGGAAGTCTGGGGAAGTCCGGGAAGTCTGGGGAAGTCCGAGGAAGTCTGGGGAAGTCCGGGAAGTCTGAGGAAGTCCGAGGAAGTCTGGGGAAGTCTGGGGAAGTCCGGGAAGTCTGGGGAAGTCCGGGAAGTCCGAGGAAGTCCGGGAAGTCTGAGGAAGTCCGAGGAAGTCTGGGGAAGTCTGGGGAAGTCCGGGGAAGTCTCGGGAAGTCCGGGAAGTCTGGGGAAGTCCGAGGAAGTCTGGGGAAGTCCGGGAAGTCTGAGGAAGTCCGGGAAGTCTGAGGAAGTTCGGGGAAGTCTGGGGAAGTCTGGGGAAGTCCGGGGAAGTCTCGGGAAGTCCGGGAAGTCTGGGGAAGTCCGGGAAGTTTGGGAAGTCTGAAGCAGGAGGAAGTCTGGTGTACACAATTTTTTACCGTGGTTTACCCCTCGGTTTCTCCAGTTTTTGCTAAATTTCTTAGAATATTTATAAGTCTATGTTCATTTATTTCAATACAGAAATTTGCATTGATTACACCCACTTGTATGTCGTATTTTACTGTCTTTATTAGATATCCATTCACGCCATAACTTTAATATAAAAACAATATACCATATCTTTTGAATTCGCTCAAAAGTTTTGGCGTGAGTGTCTAAAAATGTTAAACTAATATATTGAATAATTTTTAAATAAATAACTGTGCCCTCACTATCGGGTACATTTTGTGAAAGTACCTCAAGAATATTCTGTTGGCAAATCTTCTCCACAGATCTATCATATAATGCATTCTGTCTTTCGTATTTAAGTCATAAGGCGTTAAGCAATGCTTTTCTTTGGAATTATTTTGGATTAGTATCATGAGATGATTTACCAATATTACTTTATTCCCAATTTGCAAAAATTTATTTTTTCGCAGTAATCTATTACGCAATTTTGTCAGAATATGTATTGGATCTTGTTTGCAGACTTCTGCAAATAATGGTGCATTAAACCAGGTATGTTTACCAGTGCTCCAAAACTCTTCACCATCCTTGAAATTCATTGCTGTAAGAAGTTTAGGGTCTCTATCAGATGGAAAGCTCATCACCTTTATGTGCCACTTCTTCAGTTCTTTGTGTAATAAATTTCCATCTCTGAAAAACGTTTTTATGGGTGAATTTGTTACCAGTACCCAACAAAGTTAAGCAAAAAGTGCATGCTGTTTTAGAGGCTGACCCATTATCACATAAACATTTACGGGAAATTGGTGTTTTTTTTAATGACTTTCAATTTCTGCAGCCGAACGAGCTTGGTATTGAAATGTCACTGGTAAACCATTTTCGTTCATCGGGAGAACAAATCCTATCAACTGGTTCGTTCGTCATACTCAATTTTGCCTGTTAAGCGGATAGCATCTTCTGAAATCTACACGACTGCAGGAAGATGTTTGCTTTTAATGAAATTTCGTAAATCGTTTTTTGTAAACGTAAATTGATCTTTCACAATAACCGAATCCTTAGAGTTCGTGCCAAATAGAAATGGAACCGTCAATCATAATAGTTGGTAACATTATTTTTAAAAGGTAGTCAAATACCTAGTATTGCATTTCTACGAGATAGCGAAAAAGCTGCATTGCCGCTAAATATATAAGGGTTTAAGATATGCAAAGAACAGCCCATATAGTCAACCGGTTCAGTAGTTGCATATATGAGGTGCAAAGATGTTCAAAATTTATATGGTCAAGCGCTTTTAACACGATAATACATTTGAAGTGTTTATATCATCATTGGCGTAGTAAAATAAAATTATTTTAGTTATTTTAAAATCTCACTTTAGTTGTACCGCGTATTTATAACACTTGTTGTTTATACTTGTTTGTTTAGATAACTTGGTAACTTTAATCTTCGCTATCTGAATCGTCAGAACCAAACATTAGTTCACTATCTGAAGAATCCGAATCAAAGTTTATAATAAAGTCGTCTACGTGCACATCAAGGGTATATTCGTTTTCCATAAATTCTGCCTCAATTTTTTTAACATTATCGCATACAGATTTTGCAACTTCTGTGCAATTTTCAGAAAACTTTTCTTCAGCCAACTTCTTTATTTCATCCAGTTTAAATGAAACATTTCGTCCAGCTACCCAATTTTTTACATATGCCCACATTTTTTCAATTGGGTTCAATTCGGGATGATACGGTGGTAAGCGAAGTACAGTATGCCCATGTTCCGCAAGTAATGTGTCGGCTACGTACTGCTTCACTTTAGGTCTTTTTTCTTTAATAATATTGTATAATTCCAATTTGGTCATTCTATCAGAAAAAAATATGTTCCTTTCAGTGAGCCATCTTTGCATATCAGCTTTTTTATTGGAGAACACAATGTTTTTCTCGACTGTCACATTATGGTATGAAGCGTTATCAATTACTAATACAGATCTGGGTGGAAGGTTCGGCAATAACTGATTCTTCAACCATTTGAAGTAATTATCCCCATTCATATCATGATGGTAATCTCCAGATTTTGTTCCTGATTTGAAAATTAGTAATGCATTTGGAATAAAACCATTTTCCCAAAATGCATTAACAATAACTAGCCGAGGTCCTTTGCCAATAGGTGCATGAAGTCCGCTAGACGTGCCATCTGACCAAGCATATGGTTTCGTATGGTTTTGATTTAAGTAGGTTTCATCAACATATACTATGGGACGTTCATCTGCTCGGTACTGCGTAATTGCTTTCAAATAACGTGATCGAAGGGTGCGGATCTCCAGTTTTTCTGTTAAAAAACGTCTGTTGTCAGTTGACTTTCGCCAACGAAATCCCAATTTTCGCAATAAGCGAGCTAGCGATCTTTTGCTTCCATGAAACGGTAAATTATCTTCTTTTATCGAAATCATTAATCTATCGAGTGTAGGATGTTCCTTTTTTATTTTGTAATAGTTATTGATGTGCCTCTTAAAAAAAATGTGCGTCATAGGGTCCACATCGCTAACTGGTCGTGCCACTTTTCGTTTTTTGTTTGGAGTTTTAAAGTGATCTTCTCCATTATCCACTTTTATTCCTTCCTGTCTTATTTTGCATACAGTACCTTTGGAGATACCGACAGCTTTGCAAACTCGATCCGTAACTTTTTTACCATTTGTAGCTTCTGCCTCCATAAACATAATTAAGTTATAAATAATTTCCCTGCTTTGCTTATTTAAAACCATTTTACAATGTTACTACAAAATTCTATGTTGTAATATTGATTGTATTGTTAGAAATAATATACATACTTACAACTCAGTGCATTGAACAACTTTTTATAGCAATAAATGTCAAATGTATATTTTTATAATATTTAATAAGAAAACTAACAAACGAACTAACCAACTAATTAACAAACGAACGAACGAACTAACAAACGGTAACAAATAACAAATGAGAATAACTAAAGTTTTAATTATAAGACAATGACGACTTGTAGTTTTGCAAGAAACTTCAAAACTGAAACAATTCATAATTATTGCAAGAAAGATATGGTGCGCTACTGAATGACTTAGAGCTCTTCAACTGGTTGGAGATATCTTGGAGGTATGGCTTAGCGTGATTGACGGTTCTATTTCTATTTGGCACGAACTCTAGTCTTCATATAGCGGCTTATGCCAGAAATGGATGGTAAATTCATATTTGTCGATAAAGTTTCATAAAGCAGTCGACCATCTATCAAAAAAAACGTAGGGACAAAATAGTTTTATGGCTTCCTATACACACTTAAATTAAGCGTAATATTATATTCGTACACCTATATTATTCAAACAATGGCGGTATCCCATTTTTCTTCTAAAATAGTTTTTAAATCGCTTTTTGTTTGAAAAAAAAAAGCAATTCATCGATTTCGTTTTATCCTATTTCGTTGTTAACAAAGGGTTTTCCTTAAGTGCTATAAAAAATTCACTCTCTACTGAAATATTTATTTTACAATATTAGATCCTATGTTTTGATCGCCCTAAGACATGACGATCTCGAAAAATTTTCACCGGTTGCTCTATTCAACAGTTAAACGATTTAAACAATCATTTTTTTACAACTATTTATTATTAAAGTTTTGTGTCTAGACATTTACCGCTCGCTTCGAGCCTAATTTTATTAGACGAATGGAACCAAGCACGAGAAAAGCTACATTTGTTTCTGTTATTGCAAGTTTCTGAGATATTAAATCAACTGGGGAGTTCTCTGAGAAAAACATTGCTGTATTTCTTCCAGTCGAGATATTCAGAACGGAGAACGACGGTTCCTTTAAAATCAAAACTATAAATAGGTCATTAATAATTGCTTGAAAGAGCAATTTTAACCTCCTATTCAGTGGCGGGCTCATCCTATTGTTCGCAGGTTGCACAATCGCCAAAAATTACGCCATAGGAGTAATATTTAATTTAATTATATGTACATATAATACTTGATCGGCAAACGATGAAGTTTCTTAGGTATTAAAAATTTTTTATAATAAATGGGGAAAACTATCTAAAGCACAAGTCGCCACTGCTCCAATTAATGTATAGTTTTAGGTTAGACTATGACAGCGGTTCAAATTTACCGCTTCTATTTTACTTCACAAAAAGTTATGTTTACAAACATACATTTGACTAGTGATTCTCATTTTAATTCGTATGGTTTAGAATTATTACGAGGGTTGAAGTTCCGTGAGAACTACTATAACACTGGTATGTAAGAATTAAAATTTGTCGATACGTTGACCACTAGTATCAAGTGTAGATAAAATTCAAACAATTTTTGAATTTTGCATTGAAGATCACCATAAATAGGTATAAACACCTTATGATCATTATAAAAAGGTGACAAATCAGGGACAAATGACTACGTAAGTAATCTAAATGTAAAAGGTGAGATTGTACTTGAGTTAAAAAATAGTTAATGAAAAGAAAATTATTAAAATGAAATCCTAAAACAGTTTCAGGTAGACAACACGGTTCAAAACATAAATGTTTTAAATGGTGCTTCGTAGTAAGGAAACGGTGCTCAAGTCGGTTCCATCTTTTTAATAAATTTTTTCAGTAAGCTCTTGTATCCGACGTTTATAAATGTATAGTCCGTTTGTTTATTTATGTTGTTGCTGGTGGTCGAGATATGTACTATGTGCAGCTTCAATAAAGGTCCTTTTGTGGTAGTTCTTCTCCGTGGCCCGGACTTTCACGTCTTCTGTACTAAAACTATGGTTTGAAGAGACTGCATGTTCTGATAAACCAGTTTTTGTTGATCTTGATCTAATGTTGTGCATGTGTTGGCTGACTCTTGCTGATAATCTTTGTCTTGTTTGGCCCACGTCGAGTTTTCCACATCCACATCGAATCTCATACACAACATTTGCTCTATCTAAAATGGGTACTGCGTCTTTAGTTTTCGAGTAAAGAATCCTAACTAGTGAAGGGCGGTTATGAAATGCGAGTTGTATTTCACCACTTCTGATGGGCTCCCTGAAAACATGTCTAAAGGCTAATGTCCACTTGAGACAAAATCTCGAGAGAAAGTCTCGAGATTGGTCTCAGGGTGTTGTCCATTTGAGATCACTTACAGTCTCGAGACAGTTATGGAAACTCGACAGTCTCGTGATTAGCAAAATTTCGTGTCCACTTGAGATCAACTCGCAGTCGCTTGTGGGCTGTTGAATGATTTGTTCGGTAGCTTATTATTTTTATTAATTGTTCAATTTTTTTTTCAAATGGATTCTCGACAAGCCCTAGCTTTAATAATTGCCCATAAAATTGTGAAAAAACGAAAAGTTAATAAAAAACAGTGTTGGGTAAGAAATTGGGTTAATCGACGAAATGAATTTGGAGCTTGTTCAACGCTTGTCAATGAATTACGATTGGAAGATGCACAACAATTTAGAAGTTTTATTCGCATGTCTGCAGTGCAATTTGAACAGATTTTAAATTTGATAAAACATCAGATTGTCAAGCAAGATACAAAATTGCCTAATGCAATTCCTGTTCATGACAGATTAATGGTGACACTTCGTTTTCTGGCTTCAGGTAAGCATATAATTCAAGCAAATATTACAATACCTACCTATATCTTGAATTTTGGATTTTTGAAAAATTAAGTATAACCATTTACTTATGAATTATTAGGAGATGCTTATAGTAGTCTGCAATACTTGTTCCGCATTCCAACTTGTACAATTGGAAGAATAGTTGCTCAAGTATGTCAGGCCATTTATGATAATTTAAAAGAAGAATATTTAAAGGTATGTGTAAAAAGTATGAGCGATCAAATTATAAACGAAAAACTCTATTATTATTATGAAACTATAAAATAAACCTGAATATTATTTACACTTGATGAAAAATCATTACATATTAAATAAATTGTAAAAATTGATTGGTGACGCACATGGAGATGCTGAAATATTTGAATTTCCAGAAGATGGCACACAGGAGCTTCTGCCAGAGGATGTATTAATTGCATTTGAAGTGGATGGCACACTAGACCAGTAGCTTCTTTCATCCATTTCAGTATAATGTGCTATCGCTTTACGAATATTACTTTTTAATAGCCCTCTGTAATAATCGGATTTTTAATTTTTTAATTCCAACGCAACATAATCTCCAAAGCGGTCGAAATCATCTTTTGGCTTTCTCATGATTTCTATTGCTTCTTTTAGTACATCATCTTCTTGAGTTTGTGATTTTTTTTTTTTATGTTTTTTTCTTTTAACTTGCCTTGCTTCACTTTCTGTTTCCTCATCCTCTAAAATTTCCGAATTGTTCACAGTGATATTCTGAAAAATTAAGAATGCAATTAATATAATGTTTATGTCAACAAATAAATTTTTTTATTTTTCAGTCTCCTTCAACTGCTGAAGAATTGAAAGAATATGCACGTCAATTTGAATTAAAATGGCAATTTCCACATTGCTTCGGAGCTATTGATGGCAAGCATATTACAATGGTTGCACCTGCAAACAATGGAAGCCTTTACTACAACTACAAGCATACACACAGCATTGTTTTAATGGGAGTCGCAGATGCCAATTATAAATTAATTTATGTTGATGCTGGTTGCAATGGTAGAATTTCTGATGGAGATGTCTTTAATAACTGCTCCCTACACGATGCTTTGGAAAGCAAGCAGTTACCGCTTCCTGAACTAGAAGCATTACCCCAAAGATCTTTGCCAGTTCCGTATCTAATGGTAGCTGACGATGCCTTTGCTATGACATCATACATATTAAAACCCTATGCGTATCGTAATCAACCTGCAGCAAACATAATTTTTAATTACCGGTTGAACAGGGCTCGTCGTATTATAGAAAATGTATTTGGCATTATGGCTGGTAAATTCAGAGTTCTCCGAAAACCAATAAATTTAGCACCTAATAAAGTAAAAGATGTTACTCTGGCAATATGTGCATTGCATAACTTTTTAATTTGTACTACAAAATATTATTTGTGCCCTGGTTCAGTTGATTTTGAAAATCCTAGTACACATGAAATTGTAAATGGAGAATGGCGGAATGACCCTCCAGTAGAAGGATCGTTACTCACATTACAGAGGGGCCAGCAGCGAAATTATTCAGTTTCCCAAAAGGATGTTAGAGACGAATTTAGAGAATATTTCATGACAACTGCTGGTGAAGTTCCATGGCAATATCGATAAATAGCTTTAATATTAATAATTTTTTTTGTATAATTTTATGTAATTTCGTGGTAAATATAATTGAATTAAGAGTAGAAAACGTTGTGATTTAATTAATATACCTACCAAGTTTGAGGTGGATTGTGTTGGTGTGAAGCTGGGTGCAATGAATTTCAATGCAGAGAAAAACTTCCATTTGCTTTCATATCTATCATCTGCACCATCACCACTCTTCAGTTTTTTTATTTTTTGCATTTCATGTGATACCTAAAAAGTTGAGTGAAAATGACAGCAAATTAAATTAATCGGTTGTCCCTCCGCCCGGGTTGTACATTTCACTTTAATTAAGATAAACATACATACCTGATTACGTAAATTATGAATTTTTCTCTGTACCTCATGAACGTCACAATTGTTAAATTTTGTCGCAAATTCTTGAAGTATGCTCATTTTTTTTTCACGATTTTTGTACATTTTGTGCTTCACGTTCCACAAAAACTCCTGTTCTTCATAAAGGTTAATTAACTTAAAAACTTCTTCGTCACTCCATTCTCTTTTATCTTCTACATTCTTTCCGCTCATTTTGAATAATTATTTGAAAAACTCTCAGCTTTTCCAACAACGACAGAAGACTTGAGACTAAAGTATCGAGAGAAGAAATGAATGTCCACTTGCGACAACTGCAGTTTCTGATACCTACGTCTGCTAGAAATTCTGCAAGCTTCCTCATTTGTTATATCGTGATTCCTATACAAAGAATCTAGTTACAATTGTAACTAAAACACTCGTATATAGTAATTTATAAAACACGCTTAAATTTAAATTATTTAATCCATTGCTCATGAAAATCGAAAACCGATAATGTATTATTATAATACTACATAATAATTTTAGGAATAATATAATATTAATATTGAATAAAATTGCATTTGTAAATTTGATATTAGATGTATTCATTTATCTGGTACAACCTTGTCAACATTCTTCACGCTCATTTTGAAAAATTATATTTATTGTTATGAAATTAAAATTAGTTTAAAATTTAATAAATTAAAGACATGCTTCAGTTCAGAAAGTCTCAGCTCTTCCAACAATTACGGAAAACTGGAGACTAAGTCACGAGAGCAGAAATGAACATGTCCACTTGTGACACGTGCAGTCTCTGATACCTGCACCTGCTTGTCTCAGAGACTGCTCTCAAGCCCATATCCATAAGTCGACTTGCCAACCAAGGATGGTAAGTGATTTTATTGTACTTTGTTTCTGTATCTTTGCTTGTTAGTTAGTTAGGGCCAAAGGTGATCTGTTTCTTTTGGAACAAAGTTAAGTCAAACAGTTTAGATGGAAACATCCATCTGTGAGGATGGATGTGAGGAGTTATAATTCAGAAGTTGGTTTCCTATATATTGCAATGATATTTTACATAAAAATATAAAATTTAAAAATTGTGCAACCCGCTCTGACTATCTCAGCCAGTAGTATAACCCCAGTTGTAGGTTCAATTTGTGGTCTTAAAAAAAATATTACTCTCACAATGATAATAACATAGACAAAATTAAAAATAATGCTGGTTCTACTTACCAAAACTGAAAATAAAATTGCATACTCAGAAAAATAACAAACCAAAAAAAAATTTTCCAAATAAAGCGTATAGCGATAATTATACCGCCGATACTTGGCATATGCAGCCGATAAATTTCAACAAAATTTCAGAAAAGCGCAGATAATTTAATAAAAGTACTGTTATTTCCGCCTATAATAAAATAAAAAAAATAATAAATCAAATTCTACTTAGCTGGATTATTTGGGAATAATCCCTGAAGTAGAGGCGTTCCAGAATTTTCAAGTAATAACTTCTAAAATGCTGCAATTGAAATGCAACGGTGGCAATAAAGACTTCTCAAAAATGAATTTTATTTTCGAGGAACCACAACACAATCCCTAAATTTTCACCTGCCAATTTAATTAACACCTTTTCACTTTCGTGGAACTTTATCAACTGCCTTCATTCTCGCAGTCGCGCAAACGCCTCTCAAAAATGGTTATCAAATTTGAGTCCAAGGCCTCGACAGAAAATAAAAAGATGAATTTCAAAATTCAACCAAAAAAATAATAAAAAGGAAATGCAACCGATGACCAATAAATTACATCCTGTCTTAGAAATAATGCAGAGATGAATCGTGCTCGATGATCCAGATTTTGACGTTTGAAAAATGACAATATATATATGTGATGAATGATCCGAACCGTTTGATTCGACTTCATAAGTAAATGTGAGTAATTTATTGTACCTATTGAGAATGTTGATTCAACTTTCCACTTTTGTACTCGGAACTGCAGTCAACATGTCATTGACATATTATAACCCCGAAAAAATTCAACAGGAGGTCATTCTTGACGAAATTGGAGAAGAGGGGGGAGTTGAACCGTACTGTGTTCAGAGAATCCTCGTGTTTATCTCCGTAAAGAGCAACTAAAACCCTTTCTCCAGTGGCATCGATAGAATCGGGATCAAGAATGTGTCCATTGCAACTTCCAAATTGTCGAATTTTCCCGATTATGTTGTTATTTTCAATTTTCCCTGGTTGAAAATCGCAGAAGTTGTTGTTGCGGTGAACTTGAATTAAAATTAAGTTTGAATAAAAGCTCTAAATGAAAATTAAGATGATTAGATTTGCGCCGGCAATTGATGGTGATTAGCTCAATGTAGACGCAAATCATCAGGGCGGGTGCGCGGAAAATATTAGATTTGCGAAATTCCAAAAAATAGTTGTAAACAAGTAAATCATCAAACCTGTACACATTGGCTGAAAAAGAAATCTTACACAAAAATAAGAAAGAAAATAACATTTAAATACATATAATGGCGTACTTGTTTATACATTCCTTGGCAATACATAAACGAAAGGTTGATCGGTCGTATCGATACGTCGCCGTCGTCTCAAGTAAATCTTAATCTTATAACGAGAGAACATAAATTGACTTAATTTAGAAATATTATAATCATCATCGTCTTTAACAATGTGATCGTACGATGATTTAAATAAAAACATAAAATTAAAACGTATTCTTCTGGTATTTACCGAACGATAAATTCGCACGAAAAGTTATCATAAAAAATAGGCGAACGATGAGTTAGCGCACAATAAAAAGTAAAAAGTTGTAACTTACACAAATGTAGATATTGATCAGAAAATCTGATGGTGTACTTGTTGCTTTGGGATCACTGACTGATTGGTACTGAGGTACAAATCGGTATTTCCCTCGAGGTCAGCTTTGTCTTGGAAAATTGAATCCTGGTTGGTATCATTGTAATCAAACGGCCATGGCGGCCGGAAAAGCAGGAACACATACCATAAAGCATGGTAGCGATAATTATTTAAATCGTATTTTGTAGATAATCGTAAATTAAATTGATCGACTTCAATTATTGAGGCATGAGGCATTGCAAAATAGCAGTAGTTAACGACACATAACGATAATTTCTTCAGTATTTAAGATTTCACATGTCTTTCACATGAAGACAAAAAATTAAGACATTATTCACACGTCTAGTCGCTTTCGCAACACACAAGCAAGAGAGCTTTGGTTCCTTCCCTTTCCAATCGCATCAAGTTCTTATCTTTCAAGACAAGGTTAAACTTCGCGTTCGGACAGGCCAAGATAATCTACGTACGGTGAGATCGACCAAGGGGTTAACACCAAGGTAGATCGTAACATTGTATCACATCCGGTGAATGCGTGATAGAAGAGAATGTGTCGCGCTAAAGTAGGATTTTTCAGACTGTCGGCTGAATATACCACTATCGGTGACTTTCTTTTTCCTGGCTTCATGAAGTAGATGTTTCTCTGTGGATCCTTCACGATTCCAGTAAGGATAACCAACAAGTCAACGTGTTCACCAACTATAACAATGGATTCATGCATCCCAGATATGTGATGATCAGCATCTGTAAAATTGAATTCATTTGAATCCTCAAGGTATGCCCTTGACCTTAGAAATTAGTGGATTGTAATTTTATCTTCCTGGAGCGGGTCTAGTTCTTCGTTTGCCTGCTACGCACTTTAGTTAATCTGATTGTAACGTTGCTAATGAACAATCGTCAATTTACTGAGTAGATACAACAATAAATTGGAAATAGTTAATTATTAAATGAATAAATACACATTAAAAGTTCAAGTAAAAACCTAACTTGTTGAGTACAAATAGTTACTGATCTGCACAGGGCGCATCCCTTCCTTACGTCAATGCGCGCACAAGGGGCGCGCTCGACATAACATTGATTGAGTCTAGTACAAATAATATAGAAACTAGTAACTGCATAACAAAGACAAAATTGCTTGAACAGCATCACCCTCGTGTTGTTTTACGATGTATCCATCGATTCGAAATTTCAGCCCAACTCTTCGATGAGTCGAGATTTATTCTTGTCACTTGCTAAGAATATTTCTGGAGTGACAGTGACTTGCATCGTTTCATCAAAGATAGTTTCTGTAGCAACTGCTTTTGTGGATTGACGCAACCGTTCTGCTGGTTTTGTACACTTTTTAACGACGTCTTCTGAATAGCCATCACAATCGTGGCTTCGCCTTTAAACCAACACAAACAATATCGGAAGAAGCTAGTAAAGTGCATGGTTTACAATTGATTAATAATAAACAATTATTTTCTGGAAGTTTTGTTACGACAATAATGCGAAGGTACTGCAGGAAGCTTCATTATAAAATTACGCACTATAGTTCTATTCTCAACGGTGGTTTTATTATGAGGAGTATGTTTGCCCCTTTGATCTGCTTTAACACTGTTTTGAACTGCGTTCTTCAATAAATATCTAAAGGTCATATGTGAAATATTTAATGTTTTCAATAAAAATTGTTGACACACTTCGGTTTCTTCATTGTTCCAATTTATATAGTATTTGAAAGACCTCTGTCTTCTACTCGTACCAGCTTCTTGCTTCCTGCGGTTTATAGAAACCTCTTTCTACAAGACAGAAGCCAAGTACGCTGCGTTTTATAAACACCTAAGCTCCAGTAAAAGTCAAATATATCATGGCGTGTCGTTTCTTTTATTTTTGCAATGTACTTATGTTGACAGCCTTTTTTGCAAGGATTATCACGTACAAATTTTCCTTTTCCAAAATTATGTTCCCATATTTGCATCTCGATAAAGTTTTGACAATCCTGCATCTACCTTCAAAATATAATTAATAAAAATAATTAAAAATTCTCATTTTTTCGCAAACACTTATAAAAAAATCAATAATTTTATATAATATTGTAAATACAGATTTGATTAAAAGTCTCGACATTTTCTGCCTTTAACCTTTACCTTCGGTCATTTATAACTATATTGTAGATACTAAAATATCTCTCAGTATCTACACTGTTGACTGAGCTAAGAGGCTTTGAATAGCTGCTTTTTGCAAAGCTATGGTAGCAATTAACACGTTGATGCGGATGACAATTTATATACCATTGAAATTTATAGCGATTACATACCGCTAAAAGTTTTATAATGTGAAAGTAGATACGAATTGTAGTAATAAAAAGAAAATTAAACTGTTCTTTAAATTATTTTAGTTAAAGAAATAAAGCCAAAGTAGACAAATAGAAATTATACTTATACTACTCCTTGGTTACGGGTTTCGCATACTGCTTTAGAAACGGAGTGCGCATTACAAACTGGTTTTGTACAAGAATCAAAAGTTTTCAACTTTTCAACTATCCAAATTCGTCCAAAAGCATCACGAGTTGGTTGATCTCTGGCTTCTGCAATGACTGGTTGCATTATTTGCCGCCCTAAAACCACTTCTATAGATGTTCTTGTAAAATGATTAGGAATATGATATTAGGAATAGTGCTTCGAGTTAGTATAACAGGCAAGCATAACTCAATTGCTAGATCTTTTAGGATGTGAACCCTGGATTGTGCTTCATATGAATTATGTATGCACTCAATCCAGGAACGTCAACTATATTATAAAAAAATGCTAGGGATAACAATTTGTTCTTCGCGTTACTTTATACTCAGATAACATTTTGGCCATAATGTCGATGCCGCCTTTAGTGTGATTGTAATATTTTATAATTTCCGATTTCGCAGCGTCAGTTTGCTCTACAATGCTGTTGTATGAATCTTTGATAAGAGAATAAACAATTTGTTCTTTTTGGGCACATATGAACATATGGTTACTTTCTTACTATATTCAAAATTGGTAGATTTTGTAGCTCTATTTTTAGATGGCTGCATACTGTGGGCAGGAAATTTTTATTTCTCCTAACGATTCCTGCTAAAGTCAAATTCCATGAATTCAAATTATGAGCCAGTTGCGAACTTATAAAAAAATTGTCGCATTATGTTATATTTCGCAACTAAATCTACAACTGGACGCTCACCAACATTTATTTGATGTTCGCCATCTGGTGGTTTTCCAGTATAAAGCTTACCTTGCTAAGCATTAGACTATTCGCAAGCCCAAAAAAATTTTATTTCGTATTTTGCCGGTTTTTAAGGAATATATTGGTTAAATTTCGTATGTCCTCTTTATGGAAATAGTTGTTTATCAACTGTTATACATTTTACGGTTTATAGTTTTTTTCCTAAATTACTATTTAGCATTGTCCAAATATCACGAATTGGGGCAGCTTTGTCGGTTTTAGTTCGTTTAGCACGTGTGTTTTGATTATCGAATCGAATAAACTTTAGAAACATTTTGAACCGATCACGAGACATGGCTGCATAAGAGGCAAGGATTCTAGTTTCCGCATTTCAGATATATGTTCCTTATTTGATTTATGTACACCAGATACAATAAGGATTGCTAAAAATGTAACTAATTCCTCTTCAGAAAATGACTTGAAAATCTTTGATGGTGGTGGCGTTCGATTAGAATCGTTATATTTGTTGGTCTTTTCGATTAGTTTCTCTTAGAATAATGGTACACATTTCGTTGGACATAATAAATAATAATTATAATAATTTTATAAGGACATAATGGAATTAAAAGTTTCTTTAGTTGTACCACCTTTCTCTCGCATTGTATTTCGGCGGATTGTTTGAGCTTATGGTAACGGGGCATCAATCCAACGATTTTTGAGAGCCGGAAATTTATTCAGACAGGATTTATCTTCTAAAAAATAATTGTCGTGTAAGATTGTAATTTCTAAGACCGTGTGAGTACAATATCACCATCATTTTTTTTTCTTTATTTAGCAGCAGATTCAATCAATGTAAGCCTTAACTTAACAGGTAATGATACAAATTTAGATGAACCGGTTCCTCCGACGGAAGATCAAGAACCTCAAGAAGTTGTGGAAAAAAGTAGCCGAAAAAGAGCAGCACCAGCAGTGCAATATCTTTAATACAAAATGTTGTCTCTGTTTGAATCGGTATCACGTCAAAACGCCGTCTTCAAAGACGCCGTGGGAAAGACGTCGCGCCGTCCCCAAAGACGCCGTTGCAATAACGCCGTCACAAAATGGCCGTTGCTCAATAATTTCATCATTAAAACTTAAACATATATTATGTAGCACAGTAGCTGCTACTACGCATTCAACAATAAAATGAATATTGTCGTTGTCAAAATATTTTAGCCTACGGAATCTTCCTTTTAGTAAACCATAAGCATTTTCGATTACTACTCTAGTAGCTGAATGAAGATAGTTAAAGGAACTTTGATCGCCCAATAAAACATCGTTTCCTAAAACGCCATTTGCAGCTTTTTCGTATATCGAAGATCTTTTCAGTAGCCGTGCATCGTGAATAGAACCTGCTTCTCCACAGAACACATCGATAAATCGTTTTTCATTATCACAAACAGCCTGTAAGAGAATACTATGATCTGATTTCCTGTTACAATAAACATGGGCATCTTTATTTGGTTTTTTAATGTTGATGTGACAACCATCTATAGCACCAATAACACCTTCTAAACCTTTCATTTTTTTAAAACCTTCTCGAATTACAGTTTTTCTGTCTTCTTTGGGCCACTTGATGTACTCTTTACTGACCGAAACAAGATATTTGACTACTAGCCTAATAGTGCGATGTGCAGCACTCTTAGTAACATTAAACTTGTCGGAAATTTGCCGAAAAGTTTCTTTATTACTCAGATACCAAATGGTCATTAATACTGCCTTTTCAGCAGTAATCTTCTTTCTACCGTATGAATGCACCGGTAGAAATTTTGATGCTTTTATTTTATCTGTTAAATACACAATTAATAATTCTTTAAAATTTTAAGTAAGTTTTTCTTACCAATAAGAAAGTCAACTGACATTCTTTCTAAACGAAAGTGTTCCCTTTCATCGTATTTTGGAACGGTGACTTCCTGATATCCTACTTGCCTGGTTAAAGTTCTTCGCGGTTTAAAAAATATTTCTAAGGAAGAATCTGAATCCGATTCATCACTCGTGGATGTTGATAAATTATCACTTTCAGAATCATTAAAAAACTAGAAAGTATAATAAATCTAATAAGAAAATACAGTCAATTAATTAACTGAAATTACCTCTGAAATAATATCCATTTTGTTACAAAATTTAAATTGAATAAAAATATTTTTTAAATGTTAAGTGTCAAAATAAATAACAAACAACAAATGCTAAGTTACATCCGTTACATCTAAGTTGTTCGTTCTATTTATAACTGATTGACACTTCGGAGTGAACTTAGATTAAGTTAGATTTTTACCTTAGTTAACTTGAAGTAAATCTAAGTTTAAATGTACTATCATGACAGTTGTATCACGGCGGCGTTGAACATAAACCAACTTTTACAGATTAGAGTGAATAATGAGTTTCTGACAAAGATTCTTATTCATCGGTAATGTTAGAGAATTGGCCTTAAGAGTAATGGAAGTAATGGAGCGGGTAGTTTTGTGGTATCGGGTTAAGCTGCGATATTAGAAGTGGTGTGATTGGAGGAGCATAATTATGAGGATTGTTCAAATTGTTCAAAAAATTGTGAGTAGTTTGCAAAATTTTCATTCTATATAAAATTTTTTTGCAAGGTGGACAAACTTTCTATGCTGAGCAGAATACTTTTGAAAAAACACAAATCTTTACTATCTTCAGGCTGCCTGTTTGTTCTTTTGTCCTGAAGGTATTGCAATTTTTTAGTCGCGATAACTAATAATTGCTGACCTACATCATTATTAGTTGAACGTCGCTTTCTAGATTTTATAATTGACGAAGACGACGAGGGTGGGCGCAATAAAGAAGGTGAATTTGAAGCACTTAATTTGGGAATACTGTAAGAAGATTATTCCACAATTGGAAGCTTCTCTGTCCTCTGAGTATTCAATTTCTGGATACATCGGATTCTCTATCACTTCGACATCAAAATCATCCTCTCCATCTAGCTGAGATATTGAATTGCTTGTTTGGTATATTTCCAGACGACTGTAACTGTCTTACGACTCAGACAACTGGGAGTAAACTGGTCCTTGAAAAACTTTAAACTTTCGAAATGTTTCCAAGAATCAAACACTTGCCCACCCGCATCGTCTGATTTAGATTTCGGAATTGATGCCAGTGTTGTTCTAAATTTATCTCTCAAACTCTTCCATTTATTTCTGACAGTAGGTCCTGAAAACATCAAAATTATATCATATTTGTAATTTTTCTGATGCAACCATCTAAATGACCTGATCATAATTTTATAAAATGCTCCAAAAAATATACTTTAAAATAATCTATATTTATTTTAGAAATATTTAAAAAAATCTCCTGGTGTAAAAAGCTAACTAATTAAAATTAAAATTGTTGATAGCTTTTCTTCCTAGTTTGTAATTTCAAAATTTGAAATAGAGCGATAGCATTTTGCCAGATTCTCCCTACCAAAAATACCAAATATAAGGAATTACAGCCCTTGATTAACGCCCAGATTCATAGACAAGTATTAAGTTCCAAGCAAATACTATAGATCTATAGTATTTGTTCTAAGTAAAGCATTTCGCCTTCGTTTTTGTTTGTCGTCGAATTTGTTTTTGATACAACTTTATTTACTCGGCTGAAAAGGATCAATTTAAAATGCAAAATATTGTCACACTCAAAAAATAAATGTTGCATTTTGATAAAAATATTTTATAATTATAAATGAAGATTGTAAAAGCTCAGGCTAAATTGTAATAACTATTGTAAGGAAGTATAGAATTTCCATATTTGGTACATTCCATAAGGGCAGTGACCAGTGACATATCCGCTACCGACACAAGGCGTGTCAATTTGATAAGAAGGTAATGACCCCAAACGTTCGATATTGGAAAATGTCGATCAAGATAAGAGTAGGGGTGTGGAAAGATTGATCAAAAATAATAAAAAAAAAGTAATTAATCAGTCTCGCGAGTGAACCACATAGGAACACCACGGAACAGTCTTTAGCTCCCAAGATGGTCAATCTTTCTATCCCTAAGATGATGTTTGTAATTTTAGGGTAAGTGCTAGTTTAAGTTTGTACAGTTTATTTTATTTTAATATAGTTTATTTTATAAAATTTATTGGTTTTTATTATGAGCAACACCACCAACTGAGCTACCCCCAAGTGTGGTTAAGGATAAACTACCCCCTTCACATTTGACAGGGTTGATTTTGATTATGATATAGTTCTTCACGCGACAATATTAAGTATCAGTAAAGCTTTGTCTATGAATATAGGTGTAAATCATTGAAATTTTCGGAAGCCTTTATGAGCTGAAATATATGATAAAGGCTATAGCCGGGTAGCATGGAAATAGGGGTATAATAAAATGTAACATATTGTTAATTATAACAGTTGCACTTGGACTAACCGGCGTTGTCAGTCAGATCATAATTAGGGATACGTAATTTTCGTATTTACGAAATACATGCGATAAATTCGAAATTTTGTCAATAGATACGATATATGCGATTTTTAATTTTTTTATACCTTATCATTTTTTAATGCGAAACGATTAAGTTATTTAGCAAAACAGCGAGACGCGACTTGTTGCGTTGGTGGTGTCTGAAAGCTTGCAATACGTGCATATTTGTTTAAGTATACATTACCAAGTATATTAATACATTAATTGCGGATGATGTGTAAAAACACATCAGTAATTGCTAAAAATTTCAATAGTGCACACTACTATACCTTACATTGTCGTCCGCATCAACGGTTAAATATGGGTCGCATTAAGAAGGAATTAGTTGATAGAGTAAAAGAGTTTAGCCAAGATGGATTATATTTAAGCGATACATACATATTGTTATGTGCAAATATTGCAATGTCTGTCTAGACTGGCAGAAAAAAGATACGCTATCCCAACTCACAAAATCTTCTACTCATTTAAAGAAGAAAACTGAGGCTCAACCAGAGCACTCGGGTATTAAACGGCAATCTACAATTGTCTACGGTTTTGAAGTGCAAAAACGTGCCAAAATGGAACGAGATAATTTCGTGGAAGACACGGTAAAAATGTGTTTAAAAGCAAACATTCCCATACATAAACTAGATCATCCAGCTGTCCGCAGTATTTGGAAAAATATGTACCCGGTTCAGGCAACCTTCCTTCTGGGGATAATTTGAGACGTAAATATGTACCACAGTGCGGCATTTCGGAAAGAGAAGCAACAAAGAAGAAATTGAAAAATCAGCCAATAGTTGTAGTGGCCGATGAAACATCCGATAAATAAGGCAGGTGTGTATTTGCAGTTCTATTTAAAACTATCAATTCAGAACCAGAACAATGTGTTTTAGCAAGTGTATATTTTTTAAAAGCTGCCAATGCTTCCACTTGTTCTCAAGCAATAATTGACACCTTGAAAGCATACGAAATTGACTATTCTCAAGTGCAAGGCTTAGTGTCAGACTCTGCACGTTATATGACTGCATGTTTCAACTTGCTAAAAATACTTGTTGGTGACCATATTTCGCATTATCAATGCTGGGAGCATAAAGTGAATCTTGTAGGTGACATCTTTATAAAAGAGTTCAAGGAACTTAATTCCATTGTAGCCAAGACGAAGGCAGCTTTTTTTGCACTCTAGAAAAATCAAAAGTGCTTATTTAAACTACCTGCAAGAACACGCTCCGCAACGAACAGCAAAACTTTACCCCACACCAATTGTAACTAGGTGGAATTCTTGGTTCAAATCTGTTATTTATTTGAACGAATATGTGAAGCATATTATTGCGTTTCTTAATGAATATGAAGACGAAAATTCCAGTATCTGTTATTTAAAAGAATGTTTTGAAAATGAAATTCTAGCTCATTAAATACGAGTTCAATTAACGTTTGTATCCGAGTTCTGTCCGAAAATCATGAAAATAATTGACAATTTGGAAGGATCAGACTATCCATTTGCGCACATTTTGTGGAGTAAATTAGAAAATTTAAAGTCTTCACTTATACGTCAATGTGAAGCTTGTTTTGGTGAAAAAACAAAATGCATTTTGTCAAATGAAAATGGCGAAATCCATCAAGAGCACAGCATTATGCTGAAGACAGTAGCACAAAAAAGTTTAGATAAATTGTCTGCACACATGAGATCCAACTTGACCAACGAAGCATACCAGCACATTAGAAAATTATTTTGTCCATCTGTAGCCGCAGCCGCACCTACATCATCTATAAACTCAAATTTGACCCTGGAAAGGTTCTTGCGATGTCCTAACCTATAAATCTTAGTTGCTGTAAAATCTTGTAAAATATTAAAATTTAACATTTTATGTTAAAAAATTATATCAATTATTTGAGATGGTGCTTAGAAAAGTGTTTAGAAATCCATAAAATCTTATAAATCCACTTCTCATCTGCAAGTTCATTCTCATCAAATTTAAAAATTAAACAAACTCAACAGCGAATAAACATAATAATTTATTATAAAGAACAAAAATCAGGGCTGTTCCAAGCAAAAATTACAGAGTAGGTATGAACTCATAGAAAAAAATTATAATAGATTTTCCTAATTAGTTATAGAATTAATAATAAGTCGATGTCGCTGCGATTAATATACACAAAAATGTTTATGTAACAAAGTCAAATGCAACATTTTATAATTTAGTGAAGGAACACTTTTTAATATAAAACTTGTTTTTGGATTGTTGAATTCTGATTACTTTTGTTCAGTGCAATTATTGTAAACATTTACAGTAACGGTGCAAGTGTCTTTGGCGTTAATTATCACCCCCGGTAAATTTTGCGTCGATACAATGTTTTGTTCAACACTTCTGCTGTCATTAACAGATAATACAGGGTTCGGCACTATAAGTGACACGAATTCAAAATGCTGTAGTTTTATCAATTATGAATGTTTTTATTAAATATTTTCAAAAAATGAAGGAAACACATTAAATTTTATGAAAAGCATGTCACTGTTCGATATGGCTGCCTCTGGCGTGGATTATGGCGTTCAGTCTTCCGATGAAGGCATTGCACGCTGCACGAATGTGGTTCTGTGGAATTCGTTGCCATTCCCGACGAAGCGCTGACTTCAATGTTTCCACATTTTCATATTTTTTCGTTGACACCTTAGCCTCCAAAATGGACCATATGGAGAAGTCCATTGGATTCAAGTCTGGCGAGTATGGAGGCCACTGTTGCGAAGAAATGAACTGTGGAACGTGATTTCTTAAAAAATCCTGTGTCGAACGAGCTTTATGGGATGGTGCCGAGTCCTGTTGGAATGTCCACGTGTTTGTACTGAATTGCTCACGTGCCCAAGGGATAAGCACATCATTTAACACATTTTGTTGGTACACTTGCTGGTTTACCTTAACGCCCTGGTCGATGAAAACAAGCGGAGAACGTCCATTTGCAGTTACAGCAGCCCAAACCATCACACAAGCAGGCGATTGTTTTCGCATAGCAATTCGGTTGTCCAAATTGTCGTTGGACTTGCCCTTCAACCACACACGATTATTTTGTTTGTTCACAAATTCTTGAACAGTGAAAATTTTCTCATCCGAAAATACCAAATTTTCAAGATCGCCGCTCGCGTGCAAGGTTTTTAGCACTTTTGATCGTTGAAGACGAACTGCCTTTTGTGCCGGTGTTAGATCTTGTACTTTTTGTATCTTGTAAGGTTTCAATTTAAGTTCATTTTTTAGTATGCGCCGTATGCTTCTGTCTGACACGTTCAGATTTGCAGCCATTTTTGTTGCGCTCTGACGCGGATTTCTTCGAATTCGCTCTTTCACCTTTCGAACCATTTCTAATGATGTTGCTGTTTTTTTTCGGCCGCATCCACCACGTTTTTCGATGCTCCCAGTTTCATTGTAACGTTTAATGGTTCGATACACAAAACTTTTTTTCACACCGATACTCTGGAGCTCACGAATAATAGCTGGTTTCGATTTTCCGGCCAAATACAAGGCAATCACACTATTGTGTTTGAATTCCATTTGAAATATTTCTTTTCACTTACAACTTACAATGAAATGTTTGCGTAGGCTTATAAATAACTTGACAGACTAAAGGTTCTCAAAATATGAACACGCTGCCATGTGTTGTTTAGAAACTGCAGCAGTGTGAAGTTGGTGTCACTTATAGTGCCGGACCCTGTATATTGTTTATATTACTATTGACCGTTGTAGATGCAGCCGAAATAGATGCCGTCGAAGTAGATGCTACCGAAGTAGATGCCACCGAAGTAGATGCCGCCGAAGTAATAGTAGAATTTGGTTGCATTGAAAGCATTTGCGCCACTTCAGTTTTTCTCTGCACCGATCCTTCCATGTAACCTTCAGCTATTGCAGAAGACTTCCAACCACCATGATTTTTTATTGTCAACAAATCGCCACCCCTGTTGGCTAAATGTGATACGCTAGAGCGTCTGAAGCAGTATCCTATGTATAGCTCAGGGTTTGACAATTTTAAGAAAATTGCAATAATTTTAGGCATTTTACCAATCGTATTTATACCTATTGGAGTAGTTAAACAGTATCCGTTACGATATGTTAAGAAAAGACGTCGATGTGTTATTTTTGAAGACCGCAACCCAATATATTTTAAAATTATGTCCATCCACACCCTCTCCGTTATACCAAATTGTCTCGGTATATAGTTTTTAGTTTTGGGAACCGATACTATTATGACATCGGTTTTGCACTCGATGCCATCTAACGACATGTTAGTTAATTCCTCGCGTCTACACGCACCGTTGTATCCCATTAGTAAAACGACCTAAATTGAAAAAAAAAAAGAATTTTATAGCAAAATTTCCATAATACGATTAATCATAAAAATTATTACTCACTTTTAATGCTAAGTATGTCTTGTCGTCAGCTTCTTGTATAAAGCGATTAATATGATCCAAATCAAGAACTTGAGACTTTTTTGGCTCGTAGCCTTTCGATTGCCTTTTTAAGAATGCCTGTAATTTTGCATATTTTGATATATCTACTTGTTTATAAATCAATAAACATGACCTTAGCATTGAATAAGTACACCACAAAGTAGAAGATTTTTTACTCTTGCTCAGCATATCAAAATACGCGAGCGTAACATTTTCGGATACACTTTTGTACCGCAAACTGCTCAATTTACGCTACAACAGCCACTTGCTTAACCGTAGATGGTCTGTACGCGTTAGCTAGCCTTGTTACCTAAAACGCAGTTCTCGAGAGCGTGGTATTTCGGAAAACATCGTGGATTCGGTTCCATTAGGTCCTTTTCATACTCAGATCTCATCTCAGCCAAATAGAAATAATGATGTTAAAGTGGACGCCAGTTGATACAAATAAAACTAAGAAGTAGTGAAGAGTCGATTTATTGTATAAACAAAGATAGAAATATAGTCGAGGTCGACATGTTTAATTAATTCACTAAATTAAGAGTAATACATAAAACACACACATAATAAGCAAGTAAAACTAGCACGTAATTGAGGACTATGTACTAGGAAATAAAAATTAAAACATGGCAAATTTGAAGAACCGACGTCTACCTGAAGGGTAAACTCAGTCAAAAAAAAAACAGCTGAGTATCCTTGAAGAGGATAACCCAACAAAAACGAAGTTATGCTCCAGCAAAGATTAATCGCACACCGAATTTTAAATACTCGGGATTATTGACTCAAAATAGAACCTGGCACACAGCATCATCAATAAATAAGTATATATTGTCATGTTTCAATTAACAGACCCCGTAATTAAGATTCTACATTTAAAAAACACAAATAAAGTTTAAACTTTTTTTAATTAAATTTTGCTTTGGAAACTCAGGATTACTTTTGATTGATTTTTATGATGATAATTTGTTTGATTTCACATATTGTTTGAGTTTTATTAAGAACGGAAGGCACGGTTAATAGTTTGTTTTGCAACCTTTTTTCAGCATTTTAAAATTTAAAGGATGTTTTTGGTCCACGATCTTTAAATGAAAAGATAAACGCCAAATTTATCAAAGCGCCATGGCGTTAGATTTTGTTAAATTTTTTTAATCAAAAATTAAACATAATTAGTGGGTTTTAACAATAAAAGTGGATACGTGTAATAATTTAAATAAGTGCGCCGAATCAACCAAAGTTTTCCACCACTTAAGAATTCTGATGTGGTATTTGCAAAACAAATGGAGGGAGAGTGGTTTTTAAAAATAACTCATTCTGGGTAAAACCGTCAACCAGTCAAGTTCGGAAATTTTAAAGCCCAGGGTCAAAAATTTAAGTTTTTTATTTAATTGCAACTGACAAATGCAATTGAGTCATTTTACTTACCTGAAGACTGAAAATTCAGAGTAAGAGTGTTTTTTTTTGTGAAATTTGATATGCAGAAGAAGAGTTAAAATTTTATTCACCACAACAGGTGCAACCATAAATAAGAAAATTGAGAAACTAAGAAACCAGCAACAAGCAACAGCAAAATTTAAGAAGACTTCAACGAATAGGGTGAGAACAATTTTTAAAGCGCAAAACAATTAATTTTACGACCAGTGACCACGATAAAATTGATTACTTGATTATTGTATTTTTGCCATCTAATTTGAAAATTAAGCTAGAAAGTTGAAAGATTTACTTATAAATGCGTTTAATTTCCGAATTTGGTGACCTTTGTTTTATTTGGCAAACCGATGTTATGCGGTTTTAGATCAAAAACATCACAATTTTTACATCAATTTATAAACAACAACTTGATCAAACTGTGCCTTCTATTTGTAACATTTGAAATTTAGTATTCTGTGTGATTAAAATTACATTTGACATTTATAACTTGCTTAATTTTTTCATCATAAAATTTATCTTAAGGATCGCAAGCTTTACAAACAGTGATGGGTGTTCAAAAAGTAACAATTTAAGTTTTCTTAGCTTTAAGTTAAGTTTCTACGCTTTTGAACATCGCAATATGCATCTCTATCAGACTTACCCTGAATGCAGTACCATCAATTTCGCGACTATGCAAGTATATTTCCTCCGTCAGGACCCTTCAAAATCAACAACATTACTTCATCATTCAATTGGTCTACCATCCAGGAATGAAAGTCTACAAAATAAAGAACACAAAATACTCATTAAAAAATCAACATGCCTGCCAGTTCCAAGACTCATCAAACGAGTAAGTGTGACTACAAATCAATTAATCTTCACGGAAACATCTTCAAATCTAATCATCTGCTTGAAAGTTGAGGTGTGACATCCCAAAATATAAAGATGGTAAAAAGGAAAATCTGCAAAGTTTGGCTCTCCAACTTGAAATGATATTTTGACCCATCCGGTATAAACACTTCACAAGGAAACATCCTCTTCTGAACAAAAAACCAACCATCAGGAATCAAAATACAAAAAAGGTAAAATAAACCGTTCTTCGCACTCAAAATATTTCGTCATCCCCTAATTCTTCCAACAGATGACGTAAATTAAAAAAACAACGTCACCGTAAAACCAAAAATAAAGGTAAGAAACCATATGGGTGGATAAAAGATTTCCAATATAGATCAATCTCCATTTCACGACGACGAAAACATCAAGTTGATAAACGAAATAAAGAATAATAATGATAATTGGAACGAACTACCAGTAACCTGGGTGCTAAACATAATTTCTTAAACAAATTAATTTGTAAGAAAATACTATATTTACCCATTAATCCGCCAAAATTAAATGAAATTAAAACAAATAGAAACTAAAAATGGACAAACACCAAGATTACACGTCCATTCCTTGCGAAATTTCCGCTTCGCGGGTGGTTTTCTAAATAAATTTCGTGCGATAAAAACTTCCGATTATGAAACTCGTTCTTTAATATACTATTATAATAATATTTTAAACTATAATTAAGTTAATTAAACGCTTAAATATTTTAAAAGAAGAATATTTTAAAACCGCTTTCGAAATATCGTCTTTAATAAATACTTCTTATAAAATATTTAAGCGTTTAATTAACTTGGTTATAGTTTAAAATATTATTACAATTTATCAAAAGTTACGAATTCTAAAATTTATAAAAATATTTTATATGAAATACCTAGATATAGAATTAGTTATATTATAACTAATCATTATCATATCACTATCATCTTCAATAACTATAACAATCATACCTACATTTTTAAATACATTGCTAAGAATTTCAGCAGGTTTTAGTATTTTTGCTGTAAATCTTGCATAACATAAATAATATATGATTGCTGCTAAATGGGAGCAACACTCAAGACCCAACAGTTCTCATTCCATTTGCACACTCGCAATAATATCTTGGGATTCCAGACACACTAGTAATATTTGGCACATACTCTAGAAAACAACGATATGTGTTTTTGGAATGTGACTTGATGCAACTTGAATTGTCTTGAATTTGTCTTTAACAAATCGTCTGCTGAGAATTTGTTTGCGGTAAACGCCATTTTTTACAATTGCAGAAATTGAATTTTAATGTTTAAACACATATATTGGAAAATCTAACCGATATGATTTTTTAATTCTTTTTTATAAATTAGTGCAATAATTCTAATTATTACTCAAATGTTTCTAAAACTGGGACGATTTTACTTTAGAAGATATTAACATATTTGTTCGGAATGAGTTTGCCGTAAAAACCACTAAAATGACAAGTTATACGGCAAATTTTCTTGATATACATACGTTAAACACAGTGGCGTATTATCCCACAGGGCCATAAAGCCCGGGCTTTTGGCGCAAAATTTCGGGAGACGCAAAATTAAATTTCAGGAGTTTTAAAAATTATATACTTTTTATATTCGTAATTAAAATTCTAAGTAGGTATCTTGTTTTAGAAATAAAAGAATTTTATTACATACATTATGTGGACGGCAATTTATCTGCAGCGTTTTATTTTATTTTCCCGCTTGCAGTTTCCTTTACGAGAAAAGCTTTGTAGCTGGTAGCCTGCATATTCTATCTATATTGTATAATAGATTTATTACTTTCAATGAAAATCTGTTTAACCTTGAATCGCTAACGTCAAATAATTGTCACACTATAACTACTGTGCGGTCTCAGTGACCGCGCTTTGTTTATTTCGTAAACCCACGTCAAATTAACTTTTGGTTGTTTTTTTTGCAACAGAGTCTTAATTGGTATTCTAGTAAGCCATAGAAAATTAAAAAGTAATTAATTTTAAGATTTTATTAACATTTAATAACACAAATAGAATTATCGGCATATAAAAACACCTTTAATTCAAACTTGATACGGTCTGGGAGACCTCACGATAGCGATTAAGGGTTAACCTTGCTTAAAAAGTACAACGATGATCTAGATGACCAATTAGGAGCCGAAATAATTCAAGTCAAAGATTGTTAGATTTTCTAAGACAATTAAAAGACAGGAAAATTTACAATATATTTGCTGATGTTTGTTGCAAAGCAGTGACAAACTGTTTTCAGCATTGAAAAGAGTAAAGGACTACCGCAGGTCTACATTATCCAATAAAAAATTGAACGCATTGGCTCTTATGTGCATCGAGAGTGATGAATTAAATAGGATAAATTTTGACGACATCATGAATGTTTTCGCCAATGCGACATCACGAAAAAAACCGTTTCAAGCATATATTTGTTTTACGTATGCTCAATTACCTAATCATTAACCTTCTTAATTATTATTAAAAATTAGTTACATTTTCTTTATAAATTTTTCTAATTTAAAAAAAGGGTCAACTGGAAAACCGAGGATAGGGAGATAGGGCCGCAAAGTATTAAAGGCTTGTGGCGTCAAACTTGCTTAATACGCCTCTGGTTAAACAAATTCTTAGATGTAAGCCAAAGGAAAAACAAAAGTGATGTTTCTGTGCCACTTCACTACAGTTACAATAAAATCATTATAATAAAATACAATCTAAATTTCAGATAAGGGAAGATATTATTTCAGCTAGATGAGGTTTGAAAATCCTAAAAGGAATACAAGAAAGCATATTACATTTTTGAATAAGGCAAATTTAAAATGTTTTAGAAATGATTTTATTACATATTTATTTATAGTATAACAAAATTCTCAATTCACTAAGCAATAATACAATTTTATATTTTTAATAATGATTCAAAATATCTTTGATCTGCATCAGGTAAAAACCTTAGAAGGCTTTTAATGTCTTCTTTCTTCTCTTTGCTTATACTCGTACTTGGACGATAAGAAATAGGCAATTATTTTTGGCTAAACAAATTTTTTGACGTTTTCAATATTTTTTTTGTTGCCGGTTTAATAATGGATACATATTATTATATAGCATCTCTTTGCCTGATATTTTGTATTTAATATCGAAGTTTTCGTCAAAATTGTATTCAATCATTTTTACTTTTGAAAAAGGAACTTTTTCAAAGCTCAATTAACTGGATTTTTTCGAAAACGACAAAAAGTTATATGGTTGAATTTATATTATTTTTTAAAGTGTACTTTGGTGTAATTCATGCTTTTTAGCAGCTTGATTAAGTGAATTATAAATACGTACGGCAAACAAGTATTAAGAATGTTTTTGTCATATATGCCGTATAGCCATTCCCTATTTACATACCGCAAATAAATTCTGACTAATTAAAATGCCAACTTTATGTGGAAAAATTGACGCATACGCCATGAATTGGTCTATACTGCAAATTGTTACAGCAGCTCAAAACCATCGTTCATACGGTAAACAAATTCTGAGTATCTCAGCAATTAAAAGAGATAGCTTTTGTCTGATTAGTGTAATCGAAAGAGCAGTTCCGAAAACCCCTAAAAGTATGCTGAGGTTAAAAAAGTCAAAATTGTCGTTTCCGACAAACAAATTATCAGCCGACGAAATTGCATGTTTGTAGACCCGTCTTCCTTCATCATTTCCGCCAAGTACGATATTGCTTGACTGTACTGGTAAGTACCCGTAAAAAATATTTTTAACTCCGTTTCGGTCATTTCAGGGAAATCCAATTCCTTACGTAACCAGCCATGTTGTGCTATTTGGTCGTAATATTTTTATCAGAAATTAATCTTCTACCAAATTTATTTAATAGGAATTCATTTCATTTGCTTGTTTAACAGTTAAATGCTTCTGTTTTCCTTTTAATGTTGTATAAACGAGCGGTTGTTTAATACTGACTTTATTAAGGGTAACTTTGACCCCTCCATACATCTTATTACAACATCTCCCCTTTTTCTTACATAAGGGTTATTACAAATTACACTTGAAATTCTATAAAAAATTACTCATTGGAAATCTTAAATCTAATTAAACAATTACACAATAGTATTCTAAATGTAATTTAACAATTAAACATTGAAATTCTAAATCTAAGATTAACAATAAAATATTGAACATTCTAAATCTAAGATTAACAATTAAACATTGAACATTTTGTAACATAATCTTTTAAATAAACAGGCTTTTTAATAATTCTACCAAACCAGGTTTTCATAATCTCGGGGTTCTCTTTGAGGTTGTTCCTCCTCTCTAGTTTCTACGTGTGTGCTTGGATCAATCACGGAAAGGTCTCACTATTTGGTTATTTTCTTCCGACTCGAAATTCAAATCTGGCTCCGGTAATTTGAGCTAAAACTCTTATTTGATTTTCTTAAATGATGGCTATTGCGCCTAATTATATTACCCGTATTATTTTTACTTTTCCCATACGTATACGTACGAGTATGTATAAGGGAAAGTATTGTAATCCACTCAAAAATTAAATATCGACATTTTGATATTAAAATGTTTCTTATCATGCTCTGATACGATTGTGTGAATTTTAATAACATGTTCGTCTGTATGTCAGTATGTGGTCGTTAGGGTACGAATAAAAATAGTATCAATCGCGCAGATTAAATCGTAAAATCAAATGTCATGAAATTCGGCATAAACGTGTATCATAGTTAAACTTAGAGGCCAGCTGAAAATGGTGAAAATCCGTTGAAAATTGCGGACATGATGAACAAAATAAAAAAAGTTCAAGTGTCAATTTCTTTTAGACCACCTTTTGTTACTGTCAATTTGACATAAGCTCTTGACGTAAACGCCATCTATGGGGAAAGTTATGAGATGTCTACATAGCCGATTTTTAACTATATACTAGGACCTTGGAGTGTTACTCACTTCTATGACTTTTCCTGGCGACCAAGTTTCTTCAGGAAGATTTTGAATAGTTACATTTTCTCCCTTTTCAAAACCTTCGTTCTTTTTTGCATTTTTATTATAATAATTTTGTGTTTTTAATAGAACCTTAGATCTTTTTAATTCCACATCTTTACTACTAAATAATTTTGGTTTTAAGGTATTTGCAGTGCATGGTATTTTTGTTCTTAAAACGCGACCCATGAGCAGTTCATTGGGTGTTCGGTTCAACCCTGCTACTACCGAGTTCTTATAATCAAGTAAGCCTAAATGTATATCTGAATTACCACTTGTACATTTTTTCATTATGTTTATTACTATACCCACTGCCTTTTCCGCTAACCCATTTGATTTCGGATATCTAGGACTGGATGTTATAATCTTCATATCCCACTCATTGTCAAAATCTTGGAGCTTTGCACTACCTACGTCTACATTTTCTATCCATTGTTCTTTTTTTTGTTGGATACCTGTTTAACCTCGCATAATTCAAAACGCTCGTCGTCTTCGTCTTCAGAGGATTCTTGGGCTTCGGTGTGTAGTTTCTTTTTAAACGTCGTCTTTTTGACACTTGTTTTGTTTTTTAAACCGCACATCACAGCGTAATGACCCTTTCTCTTACAAATCATACAAAACTTTCCCGAAGCCGGACACCACTTTCCGATATCGACGGCCTTATGCTAATACCCCGTATCTCCAAAATCATGATTTGACAGGAGAGGGTTTTTTCAATTTTCTTTAATATGTTTAAAAGGATTTGACTAAAATTTTGTAATTATAATTTATGTTATGAATGGTGCTACTAGGTTTCAATTAATTTTTAGAATAATATTAATTTCTTGATACAAAAATATGAGTTACGGGTAATTAGAACAAAAAGTTATGGAATTATTATTGAAATACAGGATAATATTTGCACATTTATCTATAGAGAAATATAATAAAAATTAATAATCGAGGCAATTTATGGCAGAAAAACGTAGTATATTTATAAGAATAGATAATATTTAATACAAAATTCAAGTGGTAACATAATACAAAATTTAAAGATTAAAAAGATTCGAATCTTGAGCCTCTCATTATGAAGATTTCCGTAGTTAACAACCTCAGGATATTTTAGGCATCTTACTGGCAATGATTGTAAATCATCATCATATTTCTATTATATATTCGATTGGTTATTTTATTGGACAATACTTCAGAACACGTAAATTTGTTACAGTAAAAATAATATTCTCTGGATTGGAATAATCTTGAAAAAATCGTGCGTTACGTATTTTGCATCTAGTAGACATGGGTTTCTCCGAGCTTCTAAAGTAACTGTAACATGATTCCATGTCAAAACGTCGAAAACAAAAATGTCGAAAACAAAAACGTCGAAGTCAAAACGTCGAAAACAAAAACGTCGAAAGTCAAAAACGACGAAAACAATAACGTCGAAAAGCAATAATGTCGAAAAACAAAAATGTCGAAATCAAAAAGGTCGAAAACAAAATCGTCGAAAATTATGTACCTATGACTGGTTTTACACTTACGGCCTTACTAATAAACGTTGTATAAATCTTATAACAGGCGTATACAGGGTTGTACAAGAAAACTTTACCAACGATGAAATACTTGAACCTCTGGTAGATTATTTTGAAGATACATGGATTGGCCGCCAGCGCGGGTTAACTAGACGCCCTCCAAAGTTTCCAATCGCACTTTGGAATTGTTATGAAGGTGTCCTCAGCGACCTGCCCAAAACAAACAATGCTGTGGAAGGATGGCATCGAGCTTTCAGCTCTCTGTTGAGCTGCAATCACCTTTCAATTTGGAAGTTTATCGATGTTTTGAAGAAAGAACAGGGTATGAAAGAGTTCAAAATAGATCAATATATTAGCGGCCAACAACCACCCCAAGGACGAAGCGTGAGCGTGACCTCGATGACTATCTGACTGGTAGCGCCTATAACTTTGAATTCCAGGATAGTTAATACAATCGAGTTTAAAACACCTTGCGATTTTTATTTTGTGAAATAAATTTAAAAAAAAATTTTTTCGACGTTTTTATTTTCGACCTTTTTGATTTCGACATTTTTGTATTTCGACATTATTGCTTTTCGACATTATTGTTTTCGTCGTTTTTGACTTTCGACGTTTTTGTTTTCGACGTTTTGACTTCGACGTTTTTGTTTTCGACATTTTTGTTTCGACGTTTTGACGTGCTACCCTGTAACATAGTCACTCAGAAGATGAATTTGGCATTTATTTAATTTGCGCTCAATTAAAGCGTGTACGCTGTCACACTCCATTTGAGTATGACCCTTTTCCAAAAAATTTTGATATATTGTAATATCAGTTTCGATGCTGTAATTAAGCAATACATTAGGAAGGATACAGTTCCCATGATTAATAAGAATGTGTGATTCCCCGTAACTTGATAAAATAGCATTATTTTATCATTATATTGTAGCTGGAAGTTGTGCGCGATTCCTCGTAAATAATCCAGAAGTAGCCTGTTTGCATAATCATTGACAATTACTTTTATTCTTTTTGCAGTATCTTTATATACTTTCTTACTGGGATATCTCCTGCGATATATTGTTATATTATCAATTGATTAGCAATATCTTCTTTCCTAAGAGCTTTAATAAATTTCTAAATATTGGGATGATACCAGCACCAAGTAAATACTTAAATCCATCCTTCATTGAAATTTTTTGTTCGTGGAATGTCATCCTCCACGAGTTGATAACAATTCCACAAATTACTTAAAAACAATGGTGGTCTGCAACGCCTTCTCCTGTCACTCATTATTCATTAAAAAGACTACACTAAACGTACATCCTCGGTGTATCCAATTTATTGTAATCCAAATAACCGCGTCCAAATATCGCGCGGCCAAATATCCGCGACGTTTTGACGGGATACAGATTAAAATTAACACTTAGTAAATAAGAATTTCTAGTCTTTGAATAAAAATTACCTCTTAGTAATATTTTATTATCTTCTTGTTGAATAAAATGAACAATTAGTAGAATTTTATTTTCTTCGTTCTGAATAAAATGAACACTTAGTGCGATTTTATTATCTTTCTTAAACCGCACCGCTAACCTCACACTATATAAACCAGTTGTATAAACCAGCGGTTGTTTAATACTGGCTTTAATAAGGGTAACTTTGACCCCTCCATACATCTGAGTACAACAGTATTTTGAATCCTTTTGTTTCCAGGTCAGTTACAACGTCACGGAAACCACGATCAAGAATGAAAATATCACCTGGCTGCATCAAATTGCATATTCCATTCTTATCGGCTATTATTTGCTTCATGATCATAGCATCATATTGGTTTGCTAAATATGGATCCAGCATATCGACAACATAACCATCAGTGGTGCAGATTGTAAATGGCTTATACAGAGGTACTTTTTTCTGACCAGAATGAGACTTTCTTTGATAAGCGTTATTTGAACTTTTCTGGTGTCTTGCATAAGTACCATCGCAAATCAAAATTAACTTGTTATTATGCATTGTATAATTGTTTGGCGATATCGGTAGTATGGTTATCTATTAAATCTTGTCTTGAATTATTACTAATACCAAAACGAACTGGAATAATGTCTTTTTCAAATGCATTGATAACACTTGCGGAATAATCGGAAACCATTTGTTCTCTTTCAAGATTTATCATTGCAGAAATCAATTTATTGGAGTTTCCAGTTTAATCACGAAAGCGAAAATTGCTTCTACAGCTGTACGATGTTCATTATCGCGTATTGAAGTCATCATAGACCGCAGTTTTACAATGTTTTCAAAGTCTAATCCAGTAAGAAGGTGTATTTGTTTTTCAGAAAGATGACCAATTTTTTTTAAAAGGGGTGTCGTGCATTCATTAGTTATTACCTGAAATAGATTATTTAGTTCTTTTTTGCTTAGTCATGATGTGTTGCATACAATTCTGATATAATAAAAACGGTTTTTCATTAAGTGTGTGGGACAGCACCGATTTCCATAAGGAATAAATATTTTGCGTTATGGCGTCTTGAGGAACAACAACTAGATTGTCTTTTTTATTACAAACACACAACAGTAAGAGTGTGTTGACACTGTTCTCTGTATAGACAACTCCATGTATTTTTCATTTGAACTGCTAGAAGAGGCTGGGACTTGGAGAAAGTATTCAGGATCTTCTTGATTTGAACATGAAGGTCCTGCATCATCTATGAAATTTATATTATTTGTTTATTTTAAAATGGAATAATGATTAAGTTATGGAAACTGTAAATTGATTTATTTGTACTTACTTGGAATTTGACAGTTTTCTTCTGTTGTACCTCTGTATGGTTTAAAACAACCAACCCGCCTTAAGGGCGTAGTTAATAATTTCACCTGGAATTGGTGGTATCCAGTAATTATTTGTAGTTGTTGCCCGCTAGGACACGAAGTCACCAGCCCCTGCTTGCTTATAAGCTTGCGGAGGCAAAGGGGGTGGATCGAACTTCTCGTCGTTAATTGCTTTCCCTGCAAAGAAATGTGAACAAAAGAAAACACAATTTGATCAACAAAATATTTAATGATTTTAGCAGATTGACTCGTGATTACAACTTCCAACGTATCCAAATTTGACTCGGCTATCTTCAACTTTTGAGTCACCGACAATTGTGATAGTAAAAATATGTGTTCGTCTGCACAAAATCTAACAATAAATAAATGACTCACCAGTACTGATTGTCTCACAAAAAGTAATACGACAAGGTGTATCGTCAGCTTCGGTACAGGAACGATGTTAATTGATACTTCCAACACTTGCCAATGACTTCCTGATAGCTCTACAGGTGAACAGATGACCTTGCGAAAACAGACCAGTAGTGGGATTCGATTTACAGCAACAGATGGTTCGGTGTGGAAAACTTTCACACTTGGAAAACTTGATCGCGAACAAAACAGGTACCCAGGTAACAAAATCGCATACAACATTCGCATAGGAACTCTTGGTTTCGTGTTACTTAATTTATGATCTTCCATACAATTGCAATTGCGGCTCGACAAAATCAAACAGGCTCTCGTGCTTGGCGTTGTTGAAATTTCTTGTACAACACAAGTTATTTCGTTTGGGCGTTCTCGGGAACTCACACGGATTAAAACTCGTAGAATTAAAACAGAATACTACTCCGGAGTATCACCTCTAACCACAACATAAACGCACGACTTCTTAGTTTGCCGTCCAAATCTCAAAAGCCGCGAAAAATACGCTGTACGCCGGGACCTTGAGGGCGCGTGGTACCTTTTAAGAACGCTAGGGGCCGAATTCCATTAGCGTCGCGTATGGGAATTCTAAATAGGAAATTATTTAACATAATTCCGTTACACACCCCCTCCCCAAATATCTCCTCGGTAGATGGAGATAGCTATCAACTAACCCAAAGTCTGCAAAAACTGTGCTCTTGCGTTGAAGACGCAGCCCCCTAACTGTAGGATAAACTAAAAAACTTCGGATCAAAACTATCCTAATTTCCCAAAAACTAAACCATAAAATAAAAAATAAGGTAGGTATTCAACCTGATAACGAAACGTTACCTTTAAATCCGCCTAAGCGAGAACCCTCATGACTAAGCTTGGTAGCTTCAAAAAGTCATCAACAAAAAAACTGCCATTTATGCCGTCACATAATGGACTTAAATGCCCCTAGGCTAGTACAGCTCCCCATAGGACCCGTACTAATATAAAAAAACTCAGATTCCAACGAATCTCAACAATACACCCAATGGCTACGCCGCCCAATGGTGTTTTGGAATGGACCGCATAGGACCCATTCGTGCCTGCTCGAAAGTGTATCGAATCCCAACTAACACACCCAGCGCAAAAATTCGTTCCGGACCAACGCACTCAGCGTCGTTGGAACATAGGAACTGTAAGTAAAAATAAAAAAATAAACTTCCGTTTTAATCATAAAAACCCAAATCCTCTACAGCTAGTAGACTACGCATTCCTAAGCGTGAGATTAAATCTCAGATGGCGCAATTAAAAGCTTCCGATGTTATGCTAATTAATTGAAAATTTAAAACCCAGGAAAACAAAATATACCCAACCCTTCCCAGGAATGTTACAAATAGGATCCCAATGTGAAATAGGAAGGAGGTAGAAAGGAGGAAAGGTAAAGGAAGGTAATAGGAAACAGAAGGATAAATGACTTCCGTAATTAATGGTTCCCCGCAGCAATGACGTAATCGATGATTCGTCCTCGCGTATGGATGATAACAACGCGTCGTGGACCGCCAATCAACAGATCATCGCCACCGCAACGACAAAACACCAACGACTTGGTCGAATTTGAGGACGGGAGGAAAGGTTACCCCGGGGAATGACAGTATGTCATTGAGAGCCTGAAAAACTCACGTAATCCGCCCTCAAAATTACGGTCATCGTCCGGGACTTAACTGACTGAGTTCCGGAGACTGCACGACGAGAGACCTCCACAAACACCCAGGGCTACCGCTCGCAACGTTAACACGGACTTTCCAATTGACCAACCCCACCGCAACGGTGTAGCGAAGCCTAGCCTAAACAGGGTCTTCAGGTGTAGTCAACCTTTGCGTACGCGCAAAACGAAGGATGGCTTCACAGCACGCTTGGCGTGAGAGCGAATTCCCCCGCCCCTGCAATAACCAGAACCGAAAAAACCAAACGAGTCGGGACTTAATGACTCCACGGAAGACGGTAGTCTGATGTACGACATACGGGCTAACAGGTGCTTGAGCAGAACCCTGTAAAAAAACTCTGATCTAGATGTTAACCGACCAGGTTGTGACAACATTACCCAACCTCCACCCATTATGTTGAATCACTCCATCCCACAACCTTCCTCTGCTCTATTATCCTGAGGATGCTGCTTCAGATCTTTGATGTGGAACACTCCCACATCTTTACCCCGTTCGTTGACCAGACGGTAGGTCAAAGGACCTGTAACCTCCTTAACTCTACATTTGACATACTTCGGTGCAAGTTTACTGACGAAATGCTTACTAGCGTTGGACAAAGCGAAATTCCGGCGCCATACCGTCTCACCCACCCTAAAGCGCGTGGTTCGCTTCCGGAAGTTGTAATGTGAAGCATTACGGCGGTAAGCACTCCCTAACCGGTTCGTAACATCATTGTAGAGCTCATTCAGTTTATTCATCTCTTCCGCAATTCTTTCGCGACTCCCTAAGGTTACGTCTCCCTCCCCCAATTCCGACACGCGACCGTAATAATCTCCCTTCGCAGGAACGGTCCTGCCTAAATTTAGGAAAGAAGGTGTGAACCCAGTCACCTCATGAGTTGCGGATCTAATAGCGTGGGCAATCTTGTGGATTTCCTCATCCCATGTCCGGTGGTCTTGTTTGACATAAGATCTGATCGCAGTACCTACTACTCTATTCACCCTCTCTACAAAATTAACCTGCGGGTGATAGGCTGCGTTATACCATAGATGATTCACCTTGTAGTCGTTCATGAGTGCCCGAAATTCGTGACTGATAAACTGAGGCCCGTTATCCACCATGCATATTTGAGGAACTCCAAATAGCAGGAAGACTTGGTTCTCTAAAAATTCGCAAATCGACTTTGCGGTAGCCTTACGTAAGGGTTGTACCAGCACAAACTTAGAAAACCAATCACAGACTACAAGTAACATGGTGTTACCCCTAGCAGAACGCGGAAAAGGACCCATAAGGTCGACAGAAATGCACTGGAAAGGAAATCGAACTTTTTTCGGGTTCCCCATTAACCCACTACGCCCTCCCTGACATGCCTTAGACGACAAACACACGGTGCACCGACGCACATACCTAGCCACATCCGCTCGCATCCTTGGCCAATAGTAAAGTTCGCTGATCTTATTCAAAGTTTTAAAAATTCCCAAATGAGCCGAGGTCGGATCGTCATGGCATTCCTTAAAAATGTCCTGGCGTCGCGACTTGGGTATGACTTGTTTCCATTCAATCAAATTGGAAGTCACATCATGATTGTTATTAATAAGTTTGAACAGAAGCCCCCCCTCTATGCGCCAATCAGGATAATTCACCGGATTTTCGCGAACTCTGGCCAACATGCGTCGATACCACGCATCGAAATCGCCCTCGGACAAGTCAAGAGAAGACACCTCCAAAGGTGCGCGTGATAGTGCATCCGGCACTACGTTCAATCTCCCTTTCCGATGCTGGATGTTAAAAGAATGTTGAGCTAAACGTACGCTCCACCTAGCCAGCTTATTCGTGGGACTTTTCATCGATAAAAGCCATAACAAACTGTAATGGTCCGTAACCACCGTAAATTCGGTTCCCTCTACATAAGGTCGGAATTTCTCGATGCCGAAAATTACAGCTAAACATTCCCGTTCCGTCGCAGAATAATTCCTCTCGGCTTTGTTGAGAGTTCTCGAAGCATAGGCAATTGCACGTTCTTCGTCCCCTTCCCCTTGACTTAAAACACAACCCAACCCGTAGTTTGAAGCATCACACTGTATGTAAAATTTCTTACTAAAATCCGGACTAGCCAAAATAGGCGCAGTAACTAACAACTTTTTTAAGTTTTCAAATGACTCATTAGCGTCAGGAGTCCAGGTAATGGATTGACGCTTGGCCCGTCCCTTAATAAGCTCGGTGATGGGAGCCGAATAATTTGAAAAATTAGGAATGAAACGCCGGTACCAACCAATCATACCTATAAAACGTTTGACACCTGTCGTGGTGGTCGGTTTAGCTAGTCGTGTGATCGCTTCAACCTTATCTGGATCCGTGTGAAGTCCAGTTTCGTCGATAATGTGACCCAGAAACTTAAGGCTTGACCTACAAAATTCACACTTTTCCAAATTAATGGTTAGGTTGGCTTCCTGTAGACGAGAAAACACCTGTTCGAGCAGATGTAAGTGCTCTTCGAAAGTTGCCGAGATAACGATGATGTCGTCCAAATACACCCAAATTCTCTCTCCGAGAAGAGATCCGAAAATATTTTCCATCAGCCGCTGCTGAGTCATGGGAGCGTTAGAAATTCCCATGGGAACGACCACGTATTCGAACAACCCTCGACCCGGTACCGTAAAAGCCGTCTTCTCGCAGGAGGATTCAGTAAGAGGTATCTGCCAAAACGCCTTCTTTAAATCGATGGTCGATAAAAAACGCGCGTCGCGGAGAGATGTAAGAATCTCCTCAGGCGTGGGTAACGGAAAAGCATCGCGTTTGCTTAACCGGTTCAACGACCTCCCGTCATAACACAAACGGTGCGACCCATCAGATTTCTTCACCAATAACATTGGAGAAGACCACGGCGATTTTGACGGACGTACAATGCCCATCTCCAACATCTTGTCGAGCTCTGCGTGAGCTATCTTACGCATAGCCGGAGACAACGGATACGCCCGTTGTTTAAGAGGAGCAGCATCCCCAGTATCAATGTTGTGAGTAATCTTATCTGTACGAGTAAGACCATCACGAGAAAGTAATTTAAATTTATTTTTAATTTCAGTGAGAGCAACCTGTTGTTCTAGGTTTAAGTCCCCAGCAGATCTTATCAGTTTCAACGATTGGACCTCGTCCACAACGTACTGATCTTGACGGAAATCTGCTCGAACCCCAAACAGCCGGCAAAAATCTATCCCTAAGGTCAACCCTATATGTATGCTTTTACATACCAGAACCTCTAGTGGTCGCACCACTCTGCCAATACATAATGGTAAATTGACCTTACCCAAAATCTCCTGCGGCGTTCCGTCCGCAGACCGCAAAACCGAAGTACCCCCCTTAGAAAGTATAAGGTCGAGCTTATCTACGAGGTAATGACCCTCGGTACCTAAGATAGATACGCTAGCACCTGAATCTAGCAACGCTGTCACTGGCTCTTCACCTACTTTTAAATTAATATAAGGACGTTGATCGGAAGTAGGATGGAGGAAAAGAGTAGAATCATTGGAGGCCGATCCGCAAAAATCGCGTATTTTTGCCAACCAATTCTTCCAGTCTCCTTTCGCGACGATTTTAGCTTTTCTTAACGCCGCGAGGGACGCGCCGCGACGCCTCCTCGCCCTACGGCGTTTTTTGAACCCTTACTACAGTCACACATGTTGGTAGCTTTACCCTTGCGGCCACAACCGCTACAAAAAATGGAAACAGGTTTAGGGCATGATCGAAAATGGTGCCCCTGCTCTGAGCAGTTCCAACAATTACCTACATTAAATCTCCGTTGAGAGCTCGGAGCGGGTGGAGTTACAATTGAATTCTCAGAGGCGAGTGTCGACGCGGACACTTCCCTAGCAGTCCATTGTACTAAACGTTCCGCTGCCTGGGCCGTTTGAATAAAAACTTCACGGTTCGACGTGAGAGTCGGTCCCATAGCTAACGAAATTGAAGGCAATAAATTCCTTCGAATCACCCACAATTGATCTTCCTCCGAAGGAACTGGAGAAATTCGCGAAAACTCGGCAAACATTGATTCAGCAAAACTACGCACCGACTCGCTAGGTTTCTGTTTCCGATTACGGATTTGTTCAATGTACTCGCGACTGAAATCGAGGGACAAAAAACGAATTTTTAATTCCTCGACCAGCTGCGCCCATGTGGTGATAGCAGTAGTACCTAACGTCCGATACCAAGTTAATGCTTCGCCTGTGAAAAATTCGACCGCCTTATCGAATAATACTTTTTCGCTTATTCCCCGAGAACGTGAAAGTTCCTTTGCTCTCTCAATAAAACTAAATAATTGCTCGGACCCCCCTTTACCATCGTAAGACAAATTCCATTTATGTACGGCCGAGTTGGAATTTTTATTACTAATTAACGATTGTAACACAGTAGTTAAATCGGGATTACTAACCGGTGGAAGTAGAGATGACTTACGCATCGGGCTCTCAAACATCGAGATCCCGGGATCTTCGTAGACTTCCTCTTCTTCATTTTGAGTGATCACATTCTCCAATTTAACCCTAAGCGCAAGAATTTTTGCTAACATTTTTTCCCTATCAGCTTTAGGAGCACCCTGTACTATCTCTATGCGGTTGTTATAATGCGCGAGCCGGTTGGTGGTTTTCTCGAGCGCTTTAGCGTCAACCGTTCTTTCAAGTTCCTCGATAGAAATTTGAATCTCATTTAACGCCCTATTTGTAGCTTCGAAATCAGCTATTAAATTCGACGGACTATAACTGTGTGGATTGGTGAAAGATGTAAATTTTTCACTACGCATTAATTTATTAAGTTCTTTACGAAGAGAAGTAAGGTGTTGCGGCAAAGTTGAAAGGTCTTTTCCTCTAATAAGAAATTCCACATGAATTTCATCGCGGTTAAGTGCATGAACGTAATTAGTAGCCGACATGTTAAATTAAATTTATTAAAATAATTTATCGTAACTGTAGATAATGGTCGAAAAGCCAACAAAATTGAATGCAAGGTCATACAATCAAATATTCGCATACGCAAATACCTGGTTCAATCTTCAAACAAAAGATTAATTCAAAAATTTTATCACGTGTTCACACTATGCTACGCTTGTATGTATTTCGACGTACCACCTGTATAAAATTTGATGCGAAAAAAATACCACTGTTGCTGTGACTTCTAAAACAATCTACTGCCCGCAAGTCAATAAAAAAACCGAACAACCGTTGGAAATTGTAACACAGCAATCGTTCAGGGAAAGCAATCAAGTTTAAAAAAATGGTCGGCAACTACGTTGGGCGCCAGTAAAACAACCAACCCGCCTTAAGGGCGTAGTTAATAATTTCACCTGGAATTGGTGGTATCCAGTAATTATTTGTAGTTGTTGCCCGCTAGGACACGAAGTCACCAGCCCCTGCTTGCTTATAAGCTTGCGGAGGCAAAGGGGGTGGATCGAACTTCTCGTCGTTAATTGCTTTCCCTGCAAAGAAATGTGAACAAAAGAAAACACAATTTGATCAACAAAATATTTAATGATTTTAGCAGATTGACTCGTGATTACAACTTCCAACGTATCCAAATTTGACTCGGCTATCTTCAACTTTTGAGTCACCGACAATTGTGATAGTAAAAATATGTGTTCGTCTGCACAAAATCTAACAATAAATAAATGACTCACCAGTACTGATTGTCTCACAAAAAGTAATACGACAAGGTGTATCGTCAGCTTCGGTACAGGAACGATGTTAATTGATACTTCCAACACTTGCCAATGACTTCCTGATAGCTCTACAGGTGAACAGATGACCTTGCGAAAACAGACCAGTAGTGGGATTCGATTTACAGCAACAGATGGTTCGGTGTGGAAAACTTTCACACTTGGAAAACTTGATCGCGAACAAAACAGGTACCCAGGTAACAAAATCGCATACAACATTCGCATAGGAACTCTTGGTTTCGTGTTACTTAATTTATGATCTTCCATACAATTGCAATTGCGGCTCGACAAAATCAAACAGGCTCTCGTGCTTGGCGTTGTTGAAATTTCTTGTACAACACAAGTTATTTCGTTTGGGCGTTCTCGGGAACTCACACGGATTAAAACTCGTAGAATTAAAACAGAATACTACTCCGGAGTATCACCTCTAACCACAACATAAACGCACGACTTCTTAGTTTGCCGTCCAAATCTCAAAAGCCGCGAAAAATACGCTGTACGCCGGGACCTTGAGGGCGCGTGGTACCTTTTAAGAACGCTAGGGGCCGAATTCCATTAGCGTCGCGTATGGGAATTCTAAATAGGAAATTATTTAACATAATTCCGTTACAGGTTCTACTTGACTATGTTACGTATAAAAGCCCGTGTAACATTAAAATTGAAAAAGAAAATGAATTTATTATTTTGCTGGCTCAGTCGGAGACGGGTCGTTGGCGATAACTTCCTAGTTAGCGAAATTGTCGAATAAACTTTACATAAATCCCGAAAAACATGTTTAACAAAAAGAAAACAATGGTTGGCTTGAATAGTTTTAAAGATCACAATAATAAGTGGCATGAGCCTAAAGAATACTGAGGAACAGGCTTCCGTTACCATCTTTACATGTCGTTCTACAGCCTGAGTGTGACATAGAAAATTTAAAGTTTCGAAGTTTTCAGGGATATTTGCAATCATTCTTATAAGATTTTCTTCTATGATGCTTTTGGTCAATTGTGGCTCTGTTATTTTTGTAGATTGCCATAGTCGTCAGCTTCAAAATTCACCTCTGGCACTTTAAATTCGCGAATTTCAGTTGTTACGTTATTTGTACATCTACATTTTAAAATTCAACGCAAGGCCAACTCCTGAATATGTTTTTTGTTATCACTAAGCATACTAATCAAAATATTTTCAGGATGAGCGAAAAAAGCATTTCTTTGAATGACTTTATCGATAATGGCCCTAAATTGGTTCGAATTAAATGAAACAAATGTTGAGATCCATACTTACAATCTGATTTGTACTTGATAAGGAACTAGGTGGTAGCATATATTTTAACTACGTACTCCGTTAATAATTGTAAGTCATACGATGGTTCTTGTGTAGCAACATATAACCTCAGTATTCTATTAGCTGTTGTTGGCCACCTTGCATGTGACATATTTCCGGGATGCTTAGAGGCCAGTTGTAAGGAAACATTACCTTCCCTTATCGCCATACAAATCTCGTATAAATACTTTTGATCAGTACTCAAATCGCTAATATTGACTGCAGGAAACTCAACATTGTGTTTTATTATTTGAAATGGCACAACTGGCATCGTCTCACATCGACTGAGTTGCTTGCCTATAGGACCAGTAAAGCCTCTTGGATCATTGGTTTTTCCATCTAGTTATCGAATTAAATGACGAAGAGGAAGTTCGTTCATATGCAATAAGCATATAAACCAATGAAACGATTTTCCCAAAGACATCTCTAGCCGTTTTATGACACCATTCTTAAAACCTGTGTTAATAACGGTCCCATCACATTCCACAGCAGTAATTTTGTTCAAATTTTCTCTCAAAGAATTTTGGAGAAAGTTAAAAAGATTGATGCTAATGTCACTGGCGCTTCCAGTAGTGGGTGTCACATGTCCTAAGTAAACAGAACCTGGTTCTGCAACGATTACTATATGCTCTTCGGTAATTTGCTTGGTGTGATAACTGGTTCCTATTTTGTCATTTACAAGTGTCTTATATTTTCTTCCATCAAAGTATATTCCAAAAATATCATTCTGTTTGGCTTTCATTTCTATATTATATAGGTTTTTCCTCCGTCTTTTTCTTTCTCGTCTAATTTTACTTCTATTAATGATTAACGATGAATCTTCGGCACTAGTAAGACCGAAATCTTAGAGCACTGCATTTACAAGAAAGGACGAACTTCTGTCACAGGCTTCGGCCAAGTTGGGCAAAGCTAATTCTCTCTTGAAAGACATTCTTAAAGACTTTGATGTTGAAGGCTGTGAAATAATAGTACCGTCCCCTTCTATTTTTCTTTCTTCGTCGTCGTCTTTTTCTTCTTTATTCTGTTGAGTAGTAGTACAAATTGGAGTTAGATATTGATATGATAATAGTTATTATCTTATGGTTTTATAATGAAGTTACCACCTCCAATTGTAGTTACACTTGCATTTAGTAAGCAAAATACCAGTAGGTTTAGTGAAATTAATGGAAATTTTTTCTGATTTATCTCAAATGTAAGAGCAATTGTTGAAACTAATTGTTTAGTTCACTAAGAATTTGCAGGTAAATTACCAAAAACACTAGTACATTTATTTTCAATTTTTGTTAAAATGTTTTATTAAAGGTAGGTAATACTTTATGCTGAAAATAAATAAAAAAACCAGTGTTTCTTTTCAAATATCGATTTTATTTCAAAATTTGAAATCCTACAATAAAAATAAACATAATAAGAAAATAAAAACTCTCGACTACAATAAATTCAAACTTAATCTATTTTTTTACAAAAATTCCGTAAATAAACATCAATCAATCAAAATCAAAAACCCCATTTATACCCGTAGGTGTTGAGGTGTTCCATATCTCTTCTCATGTAGTGGTGTTTCCATTTATGAATTTCCGCCATTCTCCTCTGCTTAGTGCCATTTGCTTTGCTTCGCTCCATGTTTTACCCATCTCCTTCAGTATCTGTCCTATATTGTCGTCCCATGTTTTTGCTGGTCTACCTCTCGTTCTCTTTCCCGTTGTTTTTGCCTGCCATATCTTTCTCACTGGCATATCGCTCTTCATCCGGTTTATATGTCCAAACCATCTCAACTGATTGTTTTTTACTTTCTCCATTGCTGGCTCTACTGTAAGTCTATTTCTAATTTCTTCGTTCCTTACTCTATCCAGCTTCGTTACTCCCTCCACTCTTCTCAGATACTTCATTTCCGTTGCTTGTATTTTGCTCGTCATTCTCTGAGTCAGATTCCAGGATTCACTTCCAAAGGTTAGTATCGGTAAATAAATAGTCTTATATACTGTCATTTTTGTTTTCTTAGAGATTTCTTTTTTGTTTATTATCGCTTTACCCAGTGAATGATATATATTTGCTGCTGAACTAACTCTATTATTTATTTCGGTCTCGCAACTTCCTTTTTCATCTATAATTATGCCCAAGTATTTAAACTGTTTCACTTGTTCTATCTGTCTTCCTCCGATGTTAATTTTCATTTTCTCTTCTAGTTTTCCTACTTTCATTATCTTCGTCTTTGCTATATTTATTTTCATACTGTTGTGTTCTAGGGCCAGATTCCATATGTCAACGTTCTTTTGTAGGTTCTGTTCACTGTTCGCAAGCAACACCAGATCGTCCGCAAATGCGCATTCTGCTATCTCTACTGGTTGCATGTTTCTATACCCTATTTCTAATTTCTTGGTTTTCGTCTTAGTTTCCTTTATCGCATTATCCATTAGAACTATAAATAATATGGGGCTCAGCCCTCCGCCTTGTCTTACCCCGTCCACCGTATCAAAATTTTCCGATTTCATATTGCCCGTTCTTACATAGTTAGTTGTCTTCTTATAAATGCTTTGTATCGCCTGTTTTAATCTATTTCCAACACCTCTCTCTTCCAGTATCTTCCAAATTAACTCTCTGGGTGCTCTATCGAATGCCTTTTCTAGATCTATAAAGCACATATATGTGCACTTGTCATGTCTTTTCTGCTTTTCTATTATCTGCCTTATTGTGAATATGTGGTCCTGTATGCTGAAGCCCTTTCTGAATCCACTTTGTGATTTATCCAGTGTTGGTTCGATTATTTTCCTTAATCTGGCTTCTAGGATCCCCTCGTATATCTTTTCTGCCACACACAGCAGCGAAATGCCTCTATAATTTTCACACATTCTGTTGTCGCCTTTTTTAAATATCGGTAGTATTATGGCGATTTCCCAATCTTTCGGTATTTTTCCGTCTTTCCATGCCAAATTGTAGATATTGTTTAGCTCCTTCAGTCCGTTTTCTCCTATGTATTTTAGCATTTCAGGTTTAATTCCGTCATGTCCCGCTGCTTTTCCTAGTTTCATTTTTCTTATTGCCATCATTGTTTCTTCCAATGTAATTTCGTCCGCCAGCTCTTGCTTCTGTTGTTCTTGAGTGTTATTTTCTTCTTTTTGCTCGTTGGTTTCTGTGCATAGTAACCCTTCAAAATATTCTTTCCATCTACACATTATTTCACTTTCGTCCTGTATTATTTCGCCTTTACTATCCTTGATCTGTTTAAGTGCAGACTGTTTATTTCCCCTCAAGTTTTTTAATATTTTGTAGAATAGTTTTTGGTTTTCGTTTTTATTTTTTTCCATCTGTTTTCCAAATTCTTCCCATGATTTCGTTCTTGCATCATTCACCATTTGTTTAGTCTTGGTTCGTTGTTTTTTATATTCATTGTACGTTGTTTCAGTCTTTTGTGCCAAGTAGCATTTCCATTTAAGTTTTTTCTTCCTTACTTCATCTTTAATCTCTTCGCTCCACCATGCTGTTTGTTTCTTGTTATTTTGTGTTTTACTAGTACCACACGCTTTCTTTGCTGCCATCAGTACTGTTTCCTTAAATCTCTCCCATCTATATTCTAGCCCTGTGTCCTCCTCCTCGTTGCCTCTCTCTAATCCTTCCTCCACGAGCTTACTATATTTAGCTCTTATTTCCGTGTCTCTCAACTTGTAGTCTTTAACCACCTCTCTTGTTTCTACCTTTGGTACCCTTTTCTCTTTTGTTTCACTCGCTAATTTGTTTTTTATTTTTGCCATCACTAGGTAATGATCGCTACCAATTTCGAAACTTCTGCATACTTTGATGTCCATTATGTTTTTCCTGTTTTCCTTTTCCGTTATTATGTAATCTATTATGGATTTTTCTTTTTTGCTCGGTTCTTCTCTTGTAAATTTGTGCACATCCTTATGTTGGTATAGCGAATTTCCTATTATTAAATCGTTAACTAGGCAGAAATCTATCAACATCTCTCCGTTCTTATTTAGACTATTTTCACCATATTTCCCCATTGCCATGTTCATCTGGTTCCCTATACGAGCATTGAAGTCTCCTGCTACATATATCGTGCCTATTGCATTTTCTACCGTCAATTGCAGCACTTCCCAGAAGCTTTCCTTTTCTGCTTTTTGTGCATCTTCGTTCGGTCCATACACCACCACTATTATTATTAGTTGTTCTTTCCGCAGTGTTACCGTTAATATTCTTTCCGATACAAAATTCCAGCTCTTTATCGATTTCTTCCATTCTTTCCCAATTATACATCCCACTCCAGCTGCAGCTCTTTCGTTTTCTCCAACTCCGCTGTATATCATTATCAGTCCTTCCCCTATTTCTACCACCCCACCACCTTTCTTTTTGGTTTCAGTTATTGCTAGTATTTCCAATTTGCCCTTCGTGAATTCGTCCGCTAATTCCTTTTCTTTACCGTTTATGCTCCTAATATTCCATGTTCCAATCCTCCATGTGTTTGTTCCGTTTTCGTTTGTCCTTTTATTTGCCATATTTTCTTTTCCTGATTCCGTATTGTTGCTTCTCCATATTCCTTTTCCTCGCATTTTTGTCATGTAACTTTTCCGTCCGGTATCCTTCAATATTAGTTTTTTGGCGTTAAGGGTTTGTCGCTTTTCACTATTTCTTCTTTTTGTTGATCCCAATCCCAACGTTCACGGTTTATGTAGACTCTCCCATATCCCACTTTTACTTCTTTTCCCATTCCTCTTTCTTTCTTGGCATATTCTCTCAATCCAGCTTGCATCTTCTGCTCCTGTTGTGTTAAATCGTCATCGATGAAACTATTAGTACCTCTCAGCTTGTTTTTTGCTCTCATAATGGATATCTTGTCTTGCCATGTATTCATTTTTACTTTTACAAATGCCTGTGAGGACTTGGGTTTTATTATTTCTGCAGTATCAATCGTTGCATTTACCTCCAGTTTGTTTCTGAAAAAGGTCTCCAGTTCCATCTTGACGTCCTTTCCATCCAAATTTATCCCTTTCAAAATTATGTTGTTTTTTCTATCCTTTTTTTTCTATAAGGTTTACCCTGTCCTCGAGTGCAACTACTTTTTCCCTTAGTGTTTTATTTTCCTCTTTCAGGGTTTTAATCTCGGTTTCATAAATTTGCTGTCCCTTCTTAATCTCTTTTATTTCTGTTAACATTTGTTTCATCATTTTATGAAGCTCCTCCATTTCGTCTCCAGCTCCCGTCTTCTTTACTGGCGATCTAGCTATCCTTTTGCTTCTACTAAAAATCTCAAAGGCAGCTTGCCGTTTTTTGTAGCCCTCCTCCGTGTCTTCACTATCGTATTTCCTATCTTCAATGTTCATACCGGCTATGCAGCGCGTATAGACCCGCTACTCGAGTCGACCTCTCGGAAGTAACAAATCTATTGGTGTTTCGGCGCCTACCACTATGCAACCCAACGTTCGTTCTTTTCTTATCGTTCTTTTCTGACCTCCGATAGCTTCGCAATTAGCCAAACAAAACAAAATTTTACCTTGCTTCTCTTCCAACACCACTTGATGTGTTCAGGTTTATTTTCCCCACTCTTTTCTGCTTCAAATCACCACTATTCTGATTATAATCGCTCTTTTAATCACTATAAAATCACTATTTAACTGTATTAGCGTAACGCAGCCGTGTTCACGGTATTGACAACGACGCTCCGTAAATAAACATATTATAGGTAAATAATTAATAACATTGTAGAAATTAACTAAGTATTATAGCATATTTGGGAATTATATAAGTGTAATCACAATTATATGGTTTATGAATCTCATAGCAAAGTGTATGTTTCAAACAGCTTACGTCGATAATTTTATAAATATTTTGGTTTTGTTTTTCGTGTATTTGAAATGCGTTAAAATTATTATTTGATGGCTCATTAATTGTGCACCATTCTTCACATAGTGCATATGGTTTGCAATTATACAAGAAAAGAAGTAAAATTTTATTTTATCATCTGATGGCAGAATTTCATTGTCAAAAATTAAAAAATATTGTTCTATCGCTGCTTTATTTGACCCCACGGCCAAAATAATAGGTTGCTTAGTTGTCTTATTCTCTAAAATTTCTTTTAGTGGTACCTCACTCTAAAAAATATTTAATGCAATTTTTGTTAATTTAAAATGAACATCCTATCTTTTGGAAAACTATTAATTTGTTTACCATAGTGGCTATCGATTCCCTCGAAGCTCTTTTTCTCCCTTTCGCAGTAGGAGGAATCAAGTTAATTAAAGCAATAATGCTCTTTGTGGTTTTGTTCCAAACTGAAAAACAATTAATATAATTTCACTTCCTTTAACTAAATTTTGTAATAAATAATATACCTAAATGTTCATCTCCCAAAATTGCAGGATCAGGCTTAGTTACGGTGGTTTTATATATTTCTAATATTTTATTCACAAACACAGGGAACCGTTCGGAAAAATTCAATGCATTTGGAAAATCTTGCGTAATCTAAAAATTATTGTAACAATCAAATTTTTAATAAACTGTTTGTTTTAATTACCAATCCTGGTGTATCCAAATATCTGGGGTATTTTTTTAAATTATTATCTGTCTTTCGAAATGGAAAGGTTTTTTTCATTTTTTCGAAGATGACATCTTTCTGCGTCTTTGGCTCTGCATTTTTCAAAAAAGTAATCTCTTCAGATATACCAAATAGATATACTAAGTACTACATAATAATATAAATTAAGTTTAAACAAAACAACCCCAGACAGAAATAAAAATTACTTACCTACGTACATATATATGCACTATTATTTTATGACGAGCACTTATGAACACTAATAACGTCTTCACTGTAACTTTATTAACCCTTAAGTACTGACATACAGTTAATGGGATGTAGTCACTGACGTATCGTATACGAGACTACCGTGTTTAAAATGTTTTTTAGAAGGTGATTTAAAAAAAAATCGAATATATTTTAATATGGTCGTGTACTTACATTTATTTAGTATGATATCAATCCAATACTTACTTAAAAATAACACATATGCTTCAGAAATAAAATTTATTATGAGTAGCTGCGAAAATAAATTACGGGAAATACAGTTGTTTTAAAAACTGCGGTAGTCTGTCAGACTACGGGTCAGTACTTAAGGGTTAAAACTAATCCCTTACAATATGCAAAATTTTAATTCTGTATGAACAAGTAGCAATTCAAACCGAATGTAAGGCGCCAAAACATAAACATTTCTGCCTACACTGCAGCGGTAGAAAATTATTAAACGCAGCAAAAACAAGATGCAACATGAGACATATACCTAACGAATCAAAAACATTCGTAACTTATATTATATAAAGAGAATTTACCTATTTAAATTGGTAATTGAATAGTACTTCATGTTTTTCAAATACTCATCATGATGTAATAAACTGAACATTGATAAACCAGCTAAAAAGTAAGTGAAATTAACAATGGATGACAATGAAAGAAAATTTGTCTTTCAAAGTTGAGAAATTTATCAACGAATATTTTACCAGTAGGTAAAATTTTCAAATTAAGTGAAATTGACTACAATTTTAGGGAAATTTTACCATGATAAAAATACCAATGAAATAATGAAAGTTTATTTGTAGGTTCTTTTTACTGTGTACCAGACAGTTTGTGTTCGGGGCCTGACGGCATTGCTCCCTTCTTTTTAAAAAGATGTCAATACTCTCTTTCTATTCCGATTCACAAATATCTTCTTATTATCGTTATCTACAGGTCAGTTTCCTAATATTTGGAAAAAGAGTTTCATAACTCCAATATTCAAAAAAGGCAATCGCTGCGACATCGGTAACTATAGGGGTATTTCTATTCAGTCAACAATTCCCAAATTGTTGGATAAATTGGTTGCAATGCAACTTCTTCAGGCCAGTAAAAACCACATCGTGGACAATTAACATGGCTTTTATCCTGGTCGCTCGACAACTTCATACTTGCTATTCTTTGTCACTGATGTTGTCGATTCATTCGAAGATCACAGACATGTCGACGCTGTATATACAGATTTTTCGAAAGCGTTTGATCGCGTATCCCACTCTGCTCTTTTATCGAAAATAACTTCACTACGCTTTGGGTCATTGATTGTCAAATGGCTTCGCAGCTACCTTTTAGACAGAAAACAAAAAGTACGCATTAAAAATTTCCACTCGTTAGATATTTTGGTGTCGTCTGGTGTTCCGCAAGGATCTCATTGTGCTCCCATACTGTTTCTACTTTTTATTAATGATATTGGTCACTGTATTAAAAACAGCTCTTACCTGCTGTTTGCTGATGACCTTAAAATATACAAACCTATTAAATCAACCCATGACTGCTTGCTGTTACAACAGGACATCGATTGCCTTCACCAGTGGTGTCTATATAATGGTTTAAGTTTGTATTTCGACAAATGTGCAGTGATATCGTAGTCTAAGCACAGTTTCAACGCATTTGGTTATTGCATAGATGGCAAAGTTCTTAATCGTGTCACTGAAATGAATGATTTAGGTGTTCGATTAGATACCGGCTTAACCTTTAATAACCACATTGCGAAAATATCTAGCAATGCTCTTCGTACTTTAGGTTTTATTAAGAGACAAAGTAGGCATTTTTCTGCCAACACAGTGAAAATGCTTTACTTTTCTCTGATAAGATCTCAACTCGAATACGCTTCATGCGTTTGGTCGCCTTTTTACCAAACTTATATTAATAGATTGGCAGCTGTGGAACGTAAGTTTCTCAAATACCTAAATTATAAACTGGGACATATACCAGAGGAGTTTTCTAGTACCGAGAGATATAGACGCACAGTCTCTGACCTATGTTTCACTCACCGTTTGCTCAATGGTAAAATCAATTGCGAACGCCTATTGAAATGTTTTCAACCATATTTGATCACGCATAACACTAGGCACAAGAACATTTTTAAAACTCATCAACATGCGACTAATTATGGCCTGAATAGTCCTATGTGTAGAATGGTTCGTCTGGTAAACAAACTGAATGGTCTTGAAGGCTTCGAGATGACCCAACAATTTCGCAGCTTTAAATTCAACATTATGTGGAATATTAATGTCGGAATTTGTAGTTAATCGGAGCTGTAGTTGTCTCGTTCTTGTAATATAATATGTATTTATGTAAATTGGTATAACCGTTAATAAAATAATAATAATAAAAATAGAATTTATAAATTTAGCAATAGGAATTGAAGGGGACTCAATACAGCTGATGACAAGACGAACAGGGACGTTTTCCTTGTGAGCTTTAGGGAGACCATAAGCTCTGGGAGAACGGGAGTTATATTTTGTTAATAATTTTCTAGTAAAAATATCTATGTAGTCAATATTGTATAACTTTTTTGCCATATTATTAAACTTACCCTGGATGGTATTAGTGGGGTCTTTGTTTAATTTAGTATATGTATTATTATCATTAAATAATGAATTCATTTTATCAAAATACTCTAATTTGTGTATGATTACTGTCGAGTTGCCTTTATCAGCCCTTAACACACACAAGTCAGGATTATCTTTCAGGAATTTTCTTGTAGTTCGTAATTGGCGAGTTAATGGTTCGTTATTGTTATTTTTAAATTTCCTATTGCAGAAATTGTGGGTGATGTTGATTATTTTTCCACGTAGTAATTTATTTCCACTATAAACAAGAATTTTTAAATTAATTTATATTTTGGATGAGATAATTTTTTATAATGTATTCTCTTACTTCAAGGTGACTGCTATTACAATTTTATTAAATAAATTTCATTATTGACTTCATAATTTTTTTATAAATCACCACAATTTGATTCCCTTCCATTAAATTTAGTGAATTTTAATTGATCTGGCATCATTGTAGGAAGTTGTAAGAAACGCGACATCTGTTAACCCATGTAGATACTTAACCCAGACTTTGACATGCGCACGAAAATCTGGAACCGCAAAAAGATGCGAGTGAGAGTGAGTGGCCATTCTTTACTGACTTTACGGACTTGGCTATGATGAAAGCAAGTTAAACGAGTTTTAAGTGATGTGATTTTTGTGATTTTCTTTGATTTTAAACTAATAGCACCCGAATTGTTGTGTAGTTATCGTCATAGTTACGGTTGATCGTCGCTGGAGTCAAAAGATTTTTTATAAGGTAAAATATTGTATCGTACTAAAACTGTGTGCTTTGAATTACCAGAATGCTCTTTTTTGATACTAGGAATTTTGTTCGATTGTTGGTGAATAGAAAATATTGATTTTATTCGACAAATAGTGCTATTTGTAGTTAGTGAATACTGACATTAGTTGAATAAAATTCCATGTCGAACAAATAAATGTGTGACGAATAAAATTTTTAGTCGAACAAATGCTTATTCGAATAAATGTTAAGTTGAATAAATGTAAAGTCGAACAAAAGCTGTCCAATAATTGCTAATCGAACAAATGTTGTCGAACAAAATACCAGATACGCATGTTTTTATGTCTGCCGATTGTAAAAATTGTAGATATTATTACTAAATTTACTAACTACTTATTTTTGTTGCCACGATTGGAGATAAGATCAATTACCTACTATTTTATTTCTATTTTATTACTATTTTAATTGTCTTAATATTTTGATTCAACTCTCACGAAGAGTCTGTCCGAGTGAAACTCGAGGTGTTTAATGTGTTGTCTATATTAGGCGTAATTATTTGTATATCGTTTTGTGTACTATATTGTTGGTTTGAATGAAGACGGTCACAACTCAAAATTTGTTTGTTACAAAAATTTGTAAATTTGCATAATGATAAAATATTCATATCTCAACTGGAAATAATAATATAGAGAAGTGAGCATGAGCGATGAGCAGGTATTTTAAGCTGCATTAGAGAATGATAGTTTTTTTAGGGTACTTACACTTGCAACCCTTGTTTTTACCCTTATTTTAAAATAAAATTATGGCTTTTACAATATAAAAAACAACAAATTAGAAAAAGGCATTATTCAAAAAACACGTTGTGAGAAAGAGACTATAAATTGTTAAATAAAACAATATAATAACGCGAAACAACTTTTTTCGTTAATTAACCCCGCGTCTGAACTGGGGGTCTTTTAAGGAACTGTTGAAATTTTCGTTTAGCTATACAATTTATTTTTTAATTTCGAAAAACCAAGAAGGTCATACTAGGCATTACAGATGTAAAACTGCTCTGCATATAATGTATTTTCATGTACAGAATTTTGACTTTAGACCCAGTTAATTCCGTTAGTCTAAATTTTATCTTATTTATTATGTTTTTTTTTTATTTTTCGTCTCGGGTTTCTCGTCGCACTACATTGATCAGATAAGGGTATTTGTTACTCATTTTGAGTTAATTAAATTACACTTTTATATGCAATACTAAAGGGCTAAATGTGAACACAATAACACAACTTTAAACAAGCCTTGTAAACAAAATTATATGAAAGATAATGTGTAGGGAAAATTAAAAATGAAGTTGGTAACTGAAAAGGTGAGAAAAGGGAAGATTGGTAAAGAGTCGGGGACTTCCTTGTGAACCGTGATGGGAGGTAGGAACTTCCCTTTGAGAGTCGTAAAATATTGCGCAATTTAAAAAGTTACTAGTGATAGTACGTCAATTTGGGGAAGAGAGAGATTTCTGTGCAAGGTTCTTGGCGATTTTGCAGGTTGGATACTTTTCGTTTTTGATCGAGAAAAAGATCCAGTAGCGAGTAGGATTGTGCATGACAAGAAGATAGCAGCTACACTTTTAGAACCCGATAACGCTAGTTGGGTCCGACTAGTGAGAATATGTTACACAGGGGAGGACTTCAAATCCAATTTTTGAATAAGCCAATACGCAAATTATGTGTACAGAGTGGTTCAAATTCGAATGTTCTTATGGGGAATTCGGTAACTATAAGAGATATGGAAAAATGGATGGCGCATCTTCGATCTCTTTTTTAGGGAAAAGCTTAATGGTAAAAACCGGAATCCGATACTTTTTTTCGTTTTCGAGTTATGGCCAAAAGTTCGCTTTTTCGACTTTTCTTTAAATGCCGATATCTCGGTTGTTTGTAAAGTTATCGAAAAAATTTTTACATCTTATTCCTACATTTTTTTGAGAAAAATAAATTGGGATAAAGTGATTTTAAATATCTTCATTTGTTTTCGAGTTATAAAATAAAGTTGTGTTTTTTTAAATGGAAACCTTAGTAGGGTATGCCAAATTTATATAGAGTTTTTTATCCTCTCTTCAATTATATATAACATGTGGGGTCTATTATTTTAGTTTCATCCCGTTATACTAAAAAATGTTAAATAAAAATAAAGGATCTGAAAATTAAACGTTGGCTTTGTTTGACAAAACAAAAAACCATTAGTGAGATCTAAAACAATTGTTTCCAATTGTTTTTAATGGGTTTTTTTAGTACCTACTCTATTATTTACCATTTATTTTATAATTACACAACATAAACACCAATTTTTGTATCATTATAAAATGTTATCAATTCCGGTTTACTTTCATCCTCGGTAGTTTCATCGATTTTATCGCCCTGCTACATGTAGGATCAGTACATTTTTTGATTATTTTTGGGATGTAAGAAACGGCCGTCATGGAAGAACTAAATGCAAATATCGATGATTTTGACTGCCTACCTCTAATTTGTGGAAGTTCTCTCCAATTGGATCAAATTGTTCGAACAATTGCTAGACGGTGTTCCTCTAATGAGCGCTTCACAATTTTATAACCTGTAAACCATCTGTCCATATTCACATTTCTTCCAGATCCTGACAAATGATTACACATTCTTTCAGGTACTGTGGCTGTAGAGTTATCTTGCTTATATGGTCCATCTGGTTGAACACCAGGAAAATTTTCCAAATGAAATGTATAAAAAATGTTCTAGCATCTACGAGAGAGAATACTTTCAAACCACATTTACAGGGTGGTTTAGGTAGATTTCTAGCTCTTATTAAATAAGTTTTTACAATGTCTTTCCGAAACTGCAACTGGTTAAATTTATTTCCAGATTTTTTGTGCAACAACCAAGCAATTTAGACAGTAACGTCTAACAGCCACGTAAAAGTCATTTTCCTTAATTACTCAGTATTGATAATAAAAGGATAATTTCAAATTTAATTATAGTTATAAAAACTTACCCCGCATTTTGAAAATGAAAAATTACAAACTAAAGCCTTGGTTGCAAGCAACTGCAGTTATTAGTAATTCCACACAACCTTGTATAACTGCTCTTAAGCAATATCTGTGTGTGATTAATTTTTATTTATCGTCTAGCAAGCCGTATATTGTAATATTGCATTCATTTTTTTGTAATTCCATTATTAAAATAGAAAACAGCAGTGTCAAGTTACTATTTGATCAAGTATTCCTTAAAGCTTAGAGGGTAACCAAACAAAAAAAAATTTATATGACGAACGTGTATCGCATTGATCTATTCTTTGTTTAAATAATCTAAGTTTCATTTCATCAAACAGTTCCTTAAAAGGAAAATTGTCAAAGGAACTATGTTTTCATCTAGGCATTTGTCTTTAAAAAAGTTGTATAGTTCTGATTTGGATTTAATATCTTGTGCTAGGTAAAGTTTTTTGGTATCCTTTCTACAATAGTGACTTCTATTTTATTTAAGCTTTTTACAATGCTCGCTGTCTTTTTCAAAATTATAAATATGGAATACAAATAATACAATTAAATGGAAACCGCAAAATATTGTCATTTGAATGAACCAAAGTCTTGATAATCGTAAATCGTGAATCAAGGAAAAACCAAAAAGGAAAAACTTGATTCCAGTATTGAAAGAACCTAATTAAGTAAACGACTATAATATATGTTGCTCAGTCCATCTATGTACTATATCTGTCTTTCGATATATTTTTTTCATTTCATGTAGTAGACGATATTTATAATTAGTTACTGATTTGATGATTTTCACGTTCTTGAAGTTGGCATCATGTTCATCTATTAGTACATGTTTAGATATACCAATTGATTCGGGCTTGTTGCATCTAATATTTGATATATGCCCACTCATTCTCTTACGTATTAGCCATTGATTAGTATGTCCAATGTACACTTGGTTGCAACTGTTACAAAAGTTGTAAAAACTGTTACAAGTGGTGCAAAACCGAGACGATTTTTTAATCTTTTATTTTTCAAATACCCGAGTATTGTGTGTATGATTTTGAGGCAGAAGGGTCTGGGGTATGGAATACAGCCCCCCCCCCCCGCCGGTTTTAGAGAAGAAAGGTGTTTTTTAAATCCTATATTGCACTTTTGTGTTTTTTGTATTTTCTATATTGTTTTGTTTGTAAGCGGACAGTTTTGTTTTTGTAAATTGTACCAATATGTGGGTGAAGTTTTAGTAAACCCGACTTTAAGGCTTGCTTATATTGCTGTGTACGCTGATGGTACGGAATCAAACTTCGTTTGTAAAAATTTAAACGTTTATTTCTACCCGAAGGTTTAATTATTGAAATTGTATAAAATGAGTTACAACTGTTAGCGACAACCACCTTGGCTCACTAATAGCCGACTGACTTTAAGTCATCGGGATGGTGCGCCGACGAAGCAGCGCAATACCAAGTGGGGAACACCAGCGGCGCTCATACAAATTAAAGGGGTTAACAAAATGTCAACAATATTAATACGCTCTAACAATTGCCCTATATGCAGAAGGCTATGTAGTATACCTCACAGTAAAAAAATCATTAAGTGCGTTTTTTTAAAACTGTGTCTCATTTTTAACCACTACTGAGGTTAAAATGAGGCAGTGAGACGTTAAAAACGAGTATTTTCTGTGCTTTTTATATGAGTGAGGAAAATAAGAGACACTGGGGAATAAAATCGAAACACACTGCAAGTGTTTTAAAGCTTTTAATAAATCAAATAACATATTTATAGATTAAATCGTGAGAACATTGCTAAAGAAAACACACATTTTGTGTGTGTGTATGGTATTAAACTTTTTTTGCACCGGGAAAAATTGAATGTCTTCTTTTTGACTTCTTTTTCAGCCGTTTCATTTTTGCACTACTTGACCCTAGTATTAATCGATCCTAAAACGATCGTCGAATCTGACTATAGGTGACATCTTGCAGATTGCATTTTTAAGCTCTTTTTACTTGTATTCTGAATTTTGACAGTAGGGTGAAGATTCACATCGGATCAATGGTATTCATTATGTCTATTAAAAATTCGGGCACTACTAATACAAGTTTCATTTGTCCAAATCAGACGTTTGAAAAAGATGAATCTTCTTGGAGTTGCTGCTGGTTGATGCATTTTTCGAATCACATAAGGCCTAAATTTATGTTTTTTTAAATATACGCATAGCTTTACATCTTGAAATTCACGATTCAGCTTCAATTTGACGGGTTCAAATGGAAGCATTCGCAGCCACCGTTTCTAATACATTAATAGTAGTTTCTTCGGCTTCTTTTATATTATAATTGTACGTTTTAGGTTTGCTAAAAAATTCATGATTAATAAGATTAGCTTTAATTTTATTAAAAATACGATTATCGGGTTGTCTTCTTTCAGGATAGCAATTATACAGTGAATGATCCCCTTTACAGCTGTAACAACGAGTTGGCTCGGTAGTCGTGCTATTACCTTTACCTTTCCCCTGTTAATTTTGAAATAGGTTTATTACCTATTTTTTTCTAAAAATTTGCACCGCTTCCCACGCACGTCTCGTTTCTGCATCAAGTTTACCAACAATCAAAAAAACAATGAGTGTGTCCCAGCTGGATATTGGTTGTTTCAGTGCCTGCAATGCCCGAAGATTCTTGGAAAAACCGTCTGTTAATTATTAATAATTTGTTTTTCATCATCATACTGGTTCTGTTTTAATTTCTAAGCAATTTCGTAATTTGAATCGGATATTTTCAATCATTCTATTAATCCCCGAGCTTCACCCTTCAGCGCACTTCTTAAATATTTAAATTTCTGAGAAGGTGAAACGGAGGCGTTTTAATTAATAACCAATTCGAAAGTGTCGCGAAAGAATAAATATTTATCTTGTGAACCGTCAAACGTAGGAAGCTAAAGTTTCGGCAATCGAATTGAGTTTAAAGTTTTGGTACCAGAAATGGCACTCGCGGCTTGCTTGCGATTTTCATTAGAAATGTTACTAGAGCTTTGCGAAGTTGAATGATGATTTGAATGCCCTTTTATTAAAGCCTTTAAACGCGAAATAATATTAAAATAGGAGTCTTCAAATTCCTACCTTTCTTGTTCTTCAAGATCGCCATCTTCGCTAGCTAGTTCAATTTGAATTTGTACCGTCTCGAATTCAGCAATTAAAGGTTGATAAGTAATCAACCGAGTTTCAATTTGCGTTATATCATGTAATTAAAAACTTTACCGTGGAGTTCAGTATTATTATCGCACCCAGAATAAATGGTCTTATTTGGATACTTATGGATACTTATTTAAAGCAGATAGCAGGATTTATTTATATTTACGGTACGTATACTTATCATTTTTGTATTGCAATTATTGTATTATAGTTAATAATCGTAATAAAATGAGTATTCGTGAAACATTATGGTCAAAATCGGTTGTTATATTAAAAAACAAAAACTGTATTAACCCATTTCTTCCCATGGATTTACTTTTAGCAGAATGAATTTAAACTTTTAGATAGATTTCTAAACACTATTTTAATCATTTTGCAAAATGCATCACTGTTATATAACGTAATCTATTTTATATAAAATATGTTCATGACAAAACTAATCCAAAAAATTGCTTCGATTTCTAGGAAATGGCTGTATAGTCCAGGAAAAATAGACTTTCACATGGAAATAATTCCATTGTCCCTACAAAAAAATTTTCACATAACTTTTTATAGAAAATCGGCTTAGCTACAAATTAGTTCTTATTGATTTTTTCACTAATTATCGCCGTTTTCGAGATTATATTATGCAAAAAACTGTTTTTGACGACCTTTGACCTCGCGTAACACAGCTAGCGGAAATGATATCGATGGGGAACTTTGAGACAATGTTCAGGGCTATAATACTAAGGTGCATGCAAAAATTTAGCCTGTTACAAATTATTTCCAACTCAACCCATTTTTTTTGCTATTTTTCCTGGACTATGTAACAATAAATTAGATTTTCTGTATTCATACGAGTAATAAATTAATGGGTTAAAGTCTAAACTTATCGACATTCTTCGGGATGAAAAATTTTGAATTTAAAATCTAAACATGTAATTAAATTTAAAAATTTTATATAAATGTCATTGAAAAAAACATAAAATGCTTCCAATTCTAAAATAGAATTTTTAATAATTAATTATGAGAAATGGTTGAAGTGTTGTGAGCTTTTGCGTACAATTTTTTTTTTAAATAAAAGATTTGGCAAATCGTTAATACTTCTTAAAAGTGTTATCTGGCTTTCTATACTGTCATTAATTGATATTTTCCATTCTTGAGGTGTTGGTTGTACTCGTAATTTTCGAAAATCGTTTCTCTTCCCAATTAACGCCAATCCAACTTGTGTTGGCTCTACATTTTGAAGAGGAATTCTTCCGGTCGGTTTTAATAAATAGTGCATTAATTTAATGATAACATAATTTTTGGGCATCTACAAAATTAAAATCACAATTAATATAAACGTTTATCTTATTTTACATATTCAATACCTTCTGGTACATTTTCATCATCTAAAAAATGGAGGTATGTCCAATCTCCGGTTTTTTTTTTTAAGATTTTTTTTGCATAATATCACCATTTTTTTGTAAAATGTATTCCAAGCATTTAATACTTTTTCTAAATATCTTAATCTCCTGAAATTCAGTTTTTCTCGCACTTATTAAAGTTTCAATATTTTTATCATTTATTGTCCATGGTCTTCTGGGTAATATTTTTTTCATTTTTATACCGGTGACTCTTCCGTTACTGTGCTTGGCGTTTCATTTTGTCCAGATGTTCGTACCACATTAAATGATTATCGCTACACAACATTCGTAAATACTTTGAAACTTCTTGTACGTATCGTTCGCTCATGTTTCCCTGTGGATGTCTTCCTCTGCAAAAATATACCTTGATGTCCTGATCAATAAAATTTTGTTTAAATTTGGTATTGTTGAAGTAGTGCACCCGAAATTGCAATATTAAATTTTGCTCTCGCTCTACGCCACCATCATTTCCCGCCCAACGTAGTGCGCAGACTCGGACCATTTTAATTGCTCAAATAAATTAATTAATATTAAAACGGCAAAGGCACAATGTCATCCACCACTAAGAAATTCTACAGCATTACACGATCACAATAGACTAAAATCATCCAAAAAATCAGCAAAATTTTCAATATTAGAAAAATTTTGACGATGCCTGCTATTTTTGTTTCGATCAAGGCGTTTGCGCGAAGGGAGAGGATAATTTATTTCTTCTTGATTATATTTTCAAAGTGAAAAGGTGGTCGGATTTTTCCGATTTGAGAAGTGTTTGAATTTTCCCAGATTGTTTAAATTCTGGAAAAGAGTAATTTTTGTGAGAATATCATTTTTGGGAAGAATCGAAGAATCCAGATGGTTTTGTGCGGTTGCAATAATTTTGAAAGCCGGGATTTGATCATTTTTGGCATCAGGGAAAACTGATTAGAGGGTTAGAGGTCTTCTCTACAGTATCAATTGTTAAGCTAAGTGCTAAATTATTTTTTTGTCTTTTTATATTAGGTATAATTTGCTATAAAATTAAAAGGAATTATATCTGCAAAATTTCGCTCACGAAAGTTTATTGCTGGCATCTAGCGTATATTGAAAAGCGCGTATCGGCAACATTGATATTCCAGCTCATATTTTTAATTTAAAAAATTTATTTTTTGTTTCTTGTTTTTTGAACATACTTTTAATTTTTCAGTGGCACATAAGTAGCTATTTAAGTTTTTTTTTTTTTTGAAAATATTTGGTTTGTCGCACAGAACCTACTACGGAAGTTAAGAGTTTTGTTCCCGACTTATTCCCGGTTTCTTCACTCATAGGTAAACTGCCGACAAGTATAAACTGCCGACAAAACAAATTTTGGTTTTCTATATTATAGTAAAATTAGCCCACAAAAATACTAGGGATATCTTAAAAATACATTTGGTTACATTAAATTGAGCATGTGTGACAAGTAGAACGTGGTTATTTTATGTCAGTTCATTTTATTAATCTAATAACTTACATTTTAATAAACAAATTGAAGAAACCGGGCATTAGTTAGCTAGGCAATTTTGCGTACGAAGTCCTGTAGGATTTCGGACAAAATATCATAGCAATATATAGAATATTGTATTCGTTTCAAATTAATTAAAATTGTTTATGTTGGAGTATCCTGGTCGTTTTCGGGTGAAAAAATACCAGATTGCAATATTTAACAGGATTTTCAACATTTCAATAAACTAAAAGTGTTCAACTCCCGATAGTCATTATCAATAAATGTCAGTTTACCCAAATGGCATATTTTTAATTTGTCTTGGAGGCAAATTGGTGTTCTTATCTGATATTCCATGGGTGCTGTTAGAAACCCAAGTTATAATCGACCGCTCCTTTACGCCTAATGTCGATATGAACATTTTACATACTGGAATAATTTCGTTTCCATCTTTAAGGTAGTACTTTACAGTCAAGCCTCTTCATGAATTTTCACTGGTCGATTTACTTTCTTTGGTAGATACAGCAGTAACCAAACTTCTAACGTAAATCCTTTTCTATTATCTTATCATTCCAAAATTTCTTAAAAATTCATTTCCTAACATCTTCCGAAATTTTATTTCAACCACGTGGCACCAAATTTTGTTCTTTCCGTTGCGTCTCATGAAAAGTTTTGCTTTGCCGGTCTTCAGTATCCCAAGAATGATTTACCTGTTTGTCTTAATTTTTGGTTCAAAATTTTTAAGTTCACTCCTTTGCAGTTTTTCCGCCCAGTCTTGAAAGTTTTTTCCCCAGTGTTTCCATATTGCTGACTAGTATTACTTGATGTATCGTTATCATTTTTTGATTTTCTTCAGGTTGAAAATCAACATCTTCTGTTTCGTCAGGTTCATAATCGGTATTGACTTGAATATCATTGGTGACTTGGAGATCTTGACTATCGAGTTTAATTATATTTTCTAATAAATTATTTGTATAATTATCACAGTCTACAATAAAAGTATCAGGTACAAAATTATTTCCGTTTGAAACTAATGCCACAGGAACTGTATTACTAGCACAGTCAATTTCTTATCTTCATTTCTTCAAAATCTTATCAACGTAAATTTGATCTTGGAAATCATTTTAAAGAATTTCGATAGGCATGTTCATAATATCGAAATTAAAGTTAGTTAACGGTTAAATTTTTTTGGTGGTGGTTTCTTATTTAAATCGTACATTGCTATTAACCACTTTCTGGATAAATTCATAGTTCGCAAAATACTAAAAATATGTATCCTGAAATTTTAAAAATATTAATTTAAAGAACTACACTTTTTTTTATTAAGTAAAGAAGAATTTGATTAAAATGTTTAGAGAAATAAGTCGTATATCAATTATTCGCAACATATAAGGTAGATATTATTGTCAACAATATCGCGTATCTCTGATATAAAAAGAAATCGGCATTTTATGGGGTATAATTTAAACAAGCCTGTATCATTTCATTATTTTTACAATATTTGATTTTCCTGGACGATGTCGAACATCAAAAGAATGTTGGGCTAGTTTAAACCCAACAGCTTTGGTCTTTGAATTCAAAGACCAGCGAGCTAAGCGTCCGGAAGACTCGTTGAAACGATTAAAATATTGTAAGGTAAGCAATCAGTGATGACTGTGAAATGAGTACCTTCGATATATCCTCTAAATTTATTAATTTCAGAGAGAATGGCAAGTAATTCACGCTCGGTTGCACGATACTTTTGCTCGGCAGAGTCAGTGCACGACTGGCATAGGTAATTGGGTGTTCGAGACCGTCTTTTTCTTGAAACAAGACTACTCCAAGTCCTACGGCACTAGAATCGGTTTGCAAAAAGAAAGGTTTTGAGAAACTTTTTCTTCAATAATGGCTTTCCATAACTGATGCTGTTTTTTTGTGATCAATATCTTCATATAACCCAAATTAATTTTTTTAAGTTAGTGCTTGCAAAAAAAGATTTAAAAACTCTTTCATTAATACCTACATAGTATATTTACAAAATGATATTTGCTACTCTTTTCCTTTTCTTTATCACTACCAACTTGAGCTATCATTCCTAGCACTTTACTAATTTCTGAACGATAATCACGACATACTCGCGTTTGATCGTCTGAAGTTAATTTAGTTGGTTGAAATTTTCCAATTTTTGAAAAGTAAGCAACACCCATCTTGTCTATATTTTTAATTTTTTATTCTTCCTTTTTTGTTCTTATTTTGCTTATTTCATTGCTCAATTTGCATTGTTTCTTTACTTGGTGCGTGTTTTTCACTTACATCGATAGTATTTTCTATTACTTCCTTATTTTCTTGTGAGCCATTTTTGTTTGTGTCTATAATGTCATCTTTATGTTACTTTCAGATTCCTTTGAGCTCAAATAAGGCACAGTCAGAATGGTTATCGAAAGAAGAAGTTACTATGGAGCAGTATTAAATTCTTCCAAATTGGCTCAGCTTATTAACACTAACTTATCGACTTGAATAAAATCTTCTAGATATATGAACCATTTTGTTCTCCTTCGTATATTGGGAACAATCTCCGAACTCCAACGTTTCCAAAACTGCTGGGTGATTTGTTGCACTCGTTGATACTTTGACAAATGATTTTTCGGTAGATTTATGATTTCCTTCTCGGGAATAGCACTCAAAGGTCTTCAAAGAGAAAGTGACCAGGAGTAAGAGGATTAAGATCGTTGGGATCGAAAGGTAGTGGAGAAAGCAGTCGAGAATTTAGAACTGATTCAATTTGGATTAATGCTGTTGAAAATTGCTCGTAAGTTTTGGCACTCAAAATTGAGGTACTTTTTTTTTAATCATTCGTCAATTATATTGTGAATGTCAGTTTTGTTCAGCTCGTCAGGGGTAGAAGCTCCAAATTTTACAGTCAGATATTGTTGGTGATGATATCTCGGCGATATAGTATTTGCCTGACATAAGGACCTAAGATTTTCAAAATTTTTCTTATTGATAGCCAGTATATCGTTATAAGCACATTTTGGTGTTACATTGTTTCTTCTAAAGTTATTGGTAAAATATTGTCTTCAGGTTCTATATTTACGAGGCACAGTCTTTTCCATGCAAGACCTAATAATTTTTCTTTGCCTAGTTTTATCAGCAATTTCATAATAGCTAGTAAATTTTTTTTTCTGATGTCTTCATTAATCTTTATGCTACATTTTATTCTGCATCTATTATCACAACCTTTTTGTAAGCATTTCTTAGGTTTAATTTTTCCTTCGTTAGTAACGTATTCTTCTCCTTTATTTACTTTCAGTTTTTTAATATTACGTTTCCAATTTGAAATACGTCTAATTCTTTTTCTTAGAATTTTTATTGGTTTCGACATTTTCAATAATAATATCCTCTACAACCTCTCCATCGGTACTACTAGCAACAGTTGGAACATAGTTTTTATCTAGATCGTTACGTATTTTTTTAGCCTCTCTCATAATTTGCAACATGTCAAAATCACAGAAAATGTAGGCGCAATAGAAGAATATATTTTAAAACCAAGACAACGTGAAATATTTTGTTCAAGTCCTTGTGCATATAGAGACATTAGGTTTGTTCGTTTGTCATGCACTAAGCAACACCGAGAAATTAGTGTCGTTGAAATCGTTCGTTTGTCAAGGTGTAAGAATACCAATCGTGTTTGTTTGTCCAGTGGCGGGTACACCGACACCGAAAGTGTCACACCAACCTATACCGTATTTTTGCAGGTGTAGCCAGTGTACTAAAAAGTGGTGTAGGAATACATAACCTACAAATACTACATATCAATTGCTGACATTTTTAATTAAAATGGAAGCAGAAAATTTTGCAAATATAATTGCAAATTTTATGGACGATGATATCGACAGTGGTCTTTTGGGAAATAGTTCGTCAAGTAGCGACGATGACGTGAATATGGGAGTGCTTTAATAGAAAAATACTTTGCTAAGAATGCACGAACTACCATAAAAAATTATGAGTTTGTAAGTAAAATGTATTTGTTCAATCCTGCTATTGAAACATGTCGTTTCTTATTTGGATACGCAACTAGAAACCGTTTGTTTTACTCACTCACATTAATTTCTATGGTAACGAGTGGGCGAAAGACTTTTCACCCACTAGTGAGTGAAAACCTGCCTACATATTTTATATTTTTTATTGCTGAAAGAAGGTACCAAATATACAAAAATTTTAACTTTTTTACTATATTGAACACTTATTTACTACATTATTATTTATTTACATTGAAATTAACCACACAATTATTGAATACTGGGTTACTCCCATTAAAATAGCCAGAAGTTGAAAATTGATGTGTTTCAACTTCGATTTCCGTTTTACTTGTGCTTGCATCATCACCGCTAACTATCCTTTTCGCTATGTTAGTTTTACTAGCTGCGGATTCTTCAACATAACTCATCATAAAGATCAGTCTTTAATTTGCTCAAAGAAATAGTTCACACAAAAAATAAATCGGGGGTAACCTGCCCGTAACTACACAAAACGTACTTTCACAATTCAAAAAAGTCTTGCTTAAAGCGGTAGTTACATAAATTTATCAATCAAAATACCTAAAAGGCTTACTAAATTCTAAACTCAGGTTTTGCCAACGGCAGAACTTCAATAACAAAATTGGCAGTGGCTTATACACAGAAAGATATTCATAATATGACCACAAAAAACTTTTTGCCAACGGGCAACTAACGCTAATAACCGTAAAAAAAAACGGCCAACGGGCCTAACACAAATGTTAATAAGATATACAAAATTTAAGGAACTAATTCATAAACATAAAAAACGCAAAGATAAAAAAAATTAAACTAAAGAGGAGCGAAAGTCTGTTGCCGGTAGATTCGAGGAGGACGCTGCGTAGGTAAGAACTTATAACCGCAGCCTCTTCCTGGTTTCGGACGTGGTGCCGGACAGAGTTGTAGAGGTCTTTCGGGATCGTCGTCCTCCGACGACTCGCAACTTTCGAATGCGGTCGAGTCTCTAGACCTAGTGGCGGGTCTGAGATCTATTTTTTCTCGTACTTCGCTTAAAGTTTCTATGTCCTTCTGCGATAGCTATATCAGATTCTGTGGGTGTATTCCAACAGGGTTCTAACGCCAAACTGGCCAAAAGCGGCTCTAAGTTAGTCCGATAATTTCTTGACGGTTGATTTTGTTCCAACCACCTCGGTTCTGCAAAGTCCTGACTTTCTCTAGCATTTTCGACATAGGAAGAGCGATGATCATTCCAGTTGCCTTCCTCAGGCAAGCGGTAATTCAAGTTTTCTTTGAATTGCGGTAGAAGTTGGAAACAAGTTGGGCATTGCCTCTTATTACTACACAGTCTTGACACTTGTCCTTATAGTAAATGTTGGGCTTTCCACACCCATAACAAAATACCCTTCGGGGTATTTATAAATTATAAAAAATAAATTCACGCAGTAGACAGCTACAATGAAAAGACTAAATGAACTAACTTCCTAAATTATGCTAAAAACTAAGCGCTAGGGTAGGTCACCGAGCTGAAAACTAGCTAGCCCTTTCCGTGCGTTAATTTTAATTTAGAGAATTTTGTTGGTATTTTTACGCTTAGGAAGAATCGGTCCATTTACCTTGAGTTATACAGAGAGAATCCCTGCCGATCCGACTTTTCTTTTGTTGTTGTAGAATTATTTAACTTATAAACTTTTTTTGGTTTTCTTCAAATTAGTATAGATTTTTAACCCCCAAAGTAGTTACGGTATATTTACCTTGAGTCATAAAGAGGGAATCACTGCCTAACCTACTTTTATCTCTGTGTATTTTTTTTTATCTCTACTGAGACGTCATCCTTTAGTATCTGTGGACTGAATTTTAGTAACGATGTTTCTATCATGAGTTAGAAACCAACTTCAAAAATTTTCTTTCTCTCTCTACGAAGAGGGCTGTGTTACGATTTGCTTCCTTGAATTTTCAAATTAGTTTTTATTTTAAAAATAAATAGCGCAATCGTAACTATTTCTTTCTAATCGTCTTTTGAATAGCGCTGTTGTTTGCGAACATTTGCGGTTCGAGATAAGGCTAACCGCCGTCGACAGGCTTGAGCCTGTATTTTGATAGGAATTTATTAGCGAAAAGAGGGTAAGACCGCGAATAAAGCAAATGCATCGAGGATTCAGGTCTTGAACGTAAAGCGCAACCTACCTACTTAACGTCCAGGAATGGACATGTGCCTATTGTAGGGAATAGTTTGATTGTCGCGCTAAGTGCACTCTCGTTTATCGGGATGTCTACGTTTTCGAATCAAAGAATTATCTAAATTAAGTTGACGATCTTTATCTTAATTATGGGAATGATTGCTATCGCGACAGTTAGTGCTTGACTTAAATTTAATGTCGGAGAACTCACTATTAACGTTCTCAACCGATAGATTATTAAAGTAACAATATGTCATTTTATACGAGCCTGCTGCGTCTTGCATAATATAGCAAGTAAGGAAGATACCTCAATATTTCAATATGAAATACCAGTGGAAGATGATCAACCAGAAACTATTATACTTGCCGGAAATCCTACAGTACATAATGGAAAACATATAAGAGACGAAATATGTAGACAACTACTGTGTTAGTAGACAACGCGCCTAAAGAAGTTTTCACTTCAAGAAAAAAAAGATTTAAAATGCATATTTATTTATTTCATTTTTGATAATAATTGTTCTAACAAATCATTGCGCCTTTCTAATTGTAAAATTAATAAATTGTTATGAATGGTCTTGTTTGCTTTTGCAATTTTTTAAATTTCGTTTCTTTCCCTAATTGCCTCGTGGAACTGCTGGATGCCCTTCATAGTTGAAGAACGATTTCTGTTTGGGAGTGCAGCGGCAGTTGAAGAACGATTTGATAATGTAGAATGGCTTGTAGAGGGTTCCAAGGTGGGACTTGGTAAATACTCGGCTTCCATTTGTAGGATCCTGTAAATAAAATAGAAATAAATACCATATCAAACGGAAGTACCTCCACGTGTACTGGTTCTGTCGGACATATTGTTTTCGAGGTAACCATAATGGCATCCATTACTACCGGTGGCACAATACTTGCCCTTTTTAACAGAATGTGAGATAGTTCGCTGTAATACATATTATATAGAAACTGTGATATGTACATTGTACATACATATATCAAAAATAAATTTATAAGAACTTACTTTTCATATGGACAACTTCTCCTGGATCGACCAGTTTTATTATAATTTTTAATTTTGGCTTTGAAAGATCGATCTAAACTTTTCCACTTATTTTCACCGAGTGCTTGTGAAAATATACCCTACTTCACCTAAACCTGCTTGTATTTTTCTTCGTTGTCTTTAATTTTCTTTGTTCCACCAGCATTTTGAATTTTTTATAAAGTTGGATTAGTAACTTTGTTGAAGCCTCGGTCCACTCCGCAAATTTCACATTAATTAATTCACTCTCTGAATTGCTAATATTTACTGTCAATCTAAAATTGCTCACTGAAAGAGTTTATTTTAGAAGACCAACTCTCCGTATTTTTTTGGAGACATTGCAGCGCCAAATCGTGTGGGGTTCGAACTAAAACTTAAATGCAAATTTTGGAAAATTCTCGAGATATTACATAATAATATATTACCTACTTTTTTGCAGATTTCTTGCAACCGGTTCTTCCCAACAAACACTGGCGTTTCAGTTTAGAGTAGGAAAATCTACTGTCTGTAAAGTTTTAAGTGAAACATGTGGTGCTTAATCCAATAAGGTTATTATGAAACCTTCGGTTCAAAATTGGTTAAAAATTAGTGACGATTTTTTGAACAAATGGAATTTTCCACATTGTCTCGGTAATTTTTTAGATGCCTACTTGTATAAATAGTAACAAATTATAATATTTTAGGGGCTATAGATGGAAAGCACATTCGTGTCCAGTGTCCAGAAAACAGTGGGACCGAATTTTTTAATTATAAAAAATACTTTAGTGTGGCTCTTTTAGCAGTATGTGATGCTAATTATAAATTTACTATGGTAGACATTGGCGGAATGGGCTCTGAAAGTGATGGTGGATTATTTGCAAGGTCACTTTTTGGTAAAATGCTAGATCAGAAGCAGCTTAATATACCCGAACCTTCTGCTTTGTGGAATGCTGGTACAATTCCATATTATATTGTAGGAGATGAAGCATTTCCATTAAAAGATTATTTAATGAGGCCATATCCAGGAAAGCATTTATCCAAGGCACAGTAAAATTTTAATTATCGGTTATCTAGGGCCCGACGACTAATTGAAAATGCATTTGGAATCTTAGTATCCCGATGGAGAATTTTTCAAGGACCTATAATTGCCAAAGTGCAAAATATTGAAAAATATATACTTGCGGCAGTTTGCTTACACAACTATTTAAGGATAGTCGAAGAAACTAAACCCAGCGCACAAAGTAAATACTGTCCACCAAATTACATCGACAATGAAGTTGATGGCAATTTGCGATTGGGGGAATGGCGAACTCAAGATTTTGGTTCCCAGGTTTTTAGCAATATTGCAAGAACCGGCAGCAATAATGCTAAGAGACCTGTTTTTGATATTATAGGAATAAATTGTGTGAATGTTTCCTGAGCCCAGAAGGTGCAGTTCCTTGGTAAGAACAACATGTTTCAAGGGGTTTAAGGATGCAATTATAAAAATTTTAACTTGTTTTTTGTAACTTTTTATTAAAAATAAAAATTATTCGCTATCCGAATAATTCAATAATTCATTAAAAATCCTTTTTATGAAGTTTTTCTTCTTCTTTTTCCTTGAATCTTTGTATTTTTTAAAGGTAACGGCCACAAGTTCTCCGATGGTGTCATCCCCATCCTTTTCCTTGTGGCCCATCTTATTCGCCACGTTAGTAATCGCAAGCCCCATATCTTTTAGCGAAGCTGCTATTGTCGACTCGTTTTCGGTATTGCCTTTAAATCTTTTGGCACTCCGAGTGCCTTCGCACGAAGTCGAAAATGTGCATTGTACATTTGGAACACTCGGAGGCTCGCTATTTTCTTCGCATTCTTCGGCGAGGCTCTGCTCATTTTCGTAATACAAATCTTCCTCCAGTATTGAAAGATCTTGGCTTGGTTGAATTTGGATATTCGTCTTTGTCCTAAAGAAAATATTATATTAATGTAAAATTGAACTTATATTGTGTGCTGTACATGCTTACGTTCGTTTCTGAACATATGGTTCCAATCACGACAATGAATTTAACAATTCCCATTGTGGCTTATTATGGGCTCCACTTCCACTATCCAGGTTTGAATTGGATTTTTTCTCTCGCGAGTACTTTTCTCGGAGACACTTCCACCTATTTAGACAGTCGTCCGCTGGAAGTATGTTATTATTAAAACGTGTATTAAAAATATAACGGATATATAACTTACGTGAATAATTCATTAAGGGGAGGTTACCGTTCATGCCGTTGAAAATTTCGATTTTTTTTTGCTGACATAATATGCATCCTTAAAGTGTTTAGGACATGTGGGTAAAAGAATAATTTCGTATCAAAAGTATTTTAGAATTTACAGCCTGTTAAGCGGAATCGACCACCGGCTGGAAAATAGGTAGCTAAGGGTTTTCTGGAGACAGCATTTTTTAGCATTTTTTTCTTTTACATAATGTTCAACCTTGAAGTGTTTAGAACACGTGGATAAAAATATTTATCTATATCTAAAGCAATTTAGAATTTACAGCCCATAGAGTGGAACCGTCTAACGGTTGGACGATAGATAGCTGAGCTTTTTCCGGAAACAGCATTTTTCAGTGCGCGGGGCGCTCTACAGCTTCAACGGATGACGCGATTTTAATGAATCTCTGCGCAATTGAAAAGCAATTCAATTTGCGGGGCCATCAGGAAGCGATTTTTGTCAAAAACTGATTTAGAAATATGTTTTTTGTTCGTTGAAAAAAAAAACAGGGCAAAACAATTGAATTTTTTTTTCAAAAGGTTGCCATTTCGTTATTCAGGGGTTTTTTCAAAAACGAAAAACGATAAGGCCCCCCAAATTTAGTCTAGTTTAATAATTTTTAAAACATTTTTATCTTAGATAAACTGAAAAGTCTGTAGAGCGCCCCGCGCAGAAAAATACACGTCGTGCACTGCATTATTTGATGGGAGCTGGAGCCCCCAATTTACATTTTATTTTTTTAATAAAATTGGTAATTACGCTCTATTGATGGACGAGTACAATACGTTAAAACCCATTTCTAAAAGTATTTATTTTATATTAAAAAAAAATTCTCGATATTCACGTATTTTTCATGCCTGGAAACGGTAACCTCCCCTTAAGTGTGCAATTTCACTCCACGCGTTACTTTTCTTTTGAGTATCTTTAAAGTCTGATCTCTTCCGATCGTAAAGAAACGGATAGGAATGCACTAAATCGATAAATTTTCCGTCATCCATAATATTTATAACTATATTGACAAATAAATAACACAATCACACACGGATAGCTCAATGCTGTTATTTAACCTAATGTATAATGTTTAAATGTCTAAAGTGTAAACCATACATAAGAGGTGTACATTTAACTTTAAAATTGAAAATTTAAAATAAAAATGATGGGGGTGTTGTCCAGTAAAATGAACGCATCTCATTGGTCACATATAGAAAACATAACGTAGAAGTTGAAGTTGACCGAACTTTTTGTTATGTGTCCCATGTTTTGTACGAATGTCAACGGTGGCGTTTGAAACCATGCATTTCAACTTTCCTTACTTTATGTATTGTATGTGTATGTCCGCTACGTACGTTACTTGGATGTAAATGACGCTTAACTTACGTCTTCCTAAGAATTTTAGTTTCAGTTTTCGACGTCCTTTTACCAAATATTGCATACTTCTATTTTTTTTATATTAATAATTCAAAATAATCTCATGTTTCTCTAAATGAAAACTATTCAATCGATCCCTAAATAATTATACTTTTTTTAAGTTAATATTTTACAAAAAGTGTAGGTAAACAAAATATATCATCGAAAATTAAATTAATTTGTAACAGACTAGCAGTTTCACCTTCAAAAATTAAATAAAGGGCATAGGAGGATAAGCATGGTAAAATTGCCCCTAGAGATATTTAATCGCCACTTTGAGGGGTGATGAAAAACTAAGATTCTGAAAGTTTTAAATCTCTAATTCAACTCCAAATACTCCAAATAGTGTATCTAAGCTAATACAGGCATTAAAATTTGTATGGGACAGCAATTTTAGGGACGACTACCTGAAAAAGTTAGTGCAGTGAAAGCATCGCCGTCTGCAGGCTACCAAAAAGTCACAACGAAGTCAATCTAGTTTTAATACAACAATAGATGATTAATAAACAATATCCAACATAATTTTCATTTAAATAATTTTTTTTTACCGAATATTTTGTTTTTATAGATGAGCAAAAATATCCCTGAAAAACGTGCTATTTATTGCAAGGATGAATATAAGTGCGGTTATATATAATATATTATATTATCGAATTTTTAATTTTTGTATAAATTATAGTTAGTCAATTAAGAAAAAGTATTAGTTCCAAATTAATGCGATATATGTGAAAAAAATACTAATTATTTAAATTTTTAAGACCGTGCGTTTCATATTGCCGCTACTGTATACAACGCAACATACAAACACATACAAAAAATATAAACACATGCAGACAAGTACAAAGTCCATACAAATACAGCATACAACATACAAATACAGCACATATAAATTCAACATACAAACACACTATGCACATTATACATTTCCGTCACTGCGTTCCATAAGGTATATCTCTTCACTTCCCGCTTAAAACGCTCTATGTTTCTATATTCACGGAAAACACTTGGTAACTCATTGTAACACATCACTCCTTTGAAAAATATTGAGGTTTGGGTCGCTCTGGTGTGCGCTAGATGCAGCACAAGCCTTGTACTGTGTCTTGTTTCGTAATCGTGGATTTCTCCAAATGATGTTATTCGTCCTTCGAAATATTCAGGCATCATTTTTAGATTTACTTTATAGATAAATACCAGTACCTGGTATTCTGCTAAGTTGTTTATGTCCATCCAATTCAACTCTCCAAGCATAGTCGTAATGCGTGTGTATCTGTCCTTCTTTAGGATCATTCTCATCACCCTGTTTTGCAATACTTGCAAGCGCTTTCGATTTGTAGTATTACTGAGAAACACTACGGTGCCCATGTACATTAAGTGAGGTAACACTATTGTGTTGTATATCGTAAGTATAGTCCGTTTGGATAAATACTTTCTACATCTTCCGAATACACCAAGTTTACTTGCTATTTTCCTACATATATAGTCAATATGAAGGTTGAAATTTAGGTGCCTATCCAATATTATTCCTAGATATTTGAACTTCTCCACTAATTGTATTCTTTGACCGTCCATCATCAACGCAATTGTCCTGTTGAAAATAATATACGGCTGGTAATTTCATTTTCTCGGCAGAAGGGCGTAAATTATCATTCAAAATCTGCATATATTTATATTTATCCATTATATAGTATCAATAAATAAGTTACCAACGCCATTTGCCGACATACACCCCACACTAACACAGATCTACCCCCATGTTTCACAGTACCACATAAAATTTTTTATTTAGTTCTGTGTTTGGTTTTCTCCATACAATTTGTTTTCCGTCACTTCCGAATAAATTAAATTTACTTTCGTCAGTGAATATAGCATTATTCCAAAAATCTTCACTTGAATTTAGATTAGTTTTTGCAAATTGTACCCGTTTTAATCTATTTCCGTTAGAAATAAATGGTTTCTTTCTCGCAATACGGCCATTATAGCCTTGTAATTTTAAAGAGCGGCGAACTGTTTAAACTGATATTGATTTATTAATTATCTGGGACACTTCTGATGTTAATTTTGGTACACTTAACTTAGGATTTTGTTTAATATGTCGTATTATGTAATTTTCATTTGTCGAACTTAATATTTTTTTACGTTCACGACCAGCTTTACTATGTAGAGTTCCTGTATATTTATAATTATTTACAATTTTTTTGGATGGTGGAATGTGTTCTTCCAACGATCTTTCCAATTTGGCGTAATGATTTTCCTTGACAAAGTAATTTAATACACATGCTCTCTAAAGGAATAACTTGTATGAACTTTTTTTGAATTCATTTTAACAAAAACTTAAATAAATCTGCGAAATAACGTACACTTTTCATAAATCATGCACCAAGTAACCGATCTAAATAAAATGTGTAATGATAAATGCAATTGTACCTACGCTATGTAACACAATCTATATAATTTCTTAGCATGTACTACGCTTGAACATCGCATATCAGTAATTCTATCTAAACAATTTTTTTATCAGTAACACTAACTAAAATTTTGATTTAGAGTTAGCTATTATGATGCACGGAGGTCCTTGGAAACAAATCATGACAAAAAAAATTAAAAAAAAAATTGTTTCTTGTAAATATTATGAAATTATTATATTGTTACAAGGTGTACGCTTTATTTTGTGAGTAACTGTTATACCGGGTGACCGTCCGATTTTTGAACATTGGAAATTTACGTAGGAAATTGTTTTTTCCTAAATTCCTGCTACCCATTAGAACACAAATGCATTGGTTATTGTAGAGGCTACATGGTATTACATTCAAATATATGATATTGTGCCCCTCGTCTAAATTTACTTTACCTCCCTTATCTTTTATTTTGCCCGCCAGCCAGTACCTCGGAAAGATGGACTCGTCAGGGGTGGGTTCCTGCGTCTTGCTACTACCAACCTGATGTAAGACTATAAACAAGCCTAATGTTTCGGATTTTATGTAAAATTTATTCAAGAGGGCTAAATTCGTGACAAATTTCACGTACGATAGATTTAATATTAGTGTTGTAAGTGTATCTACTGAACTTAAACTCACATTTACTTCTATTTCAAATTTGCTAGATCTTAAATTCACTAGATTTTTTGTGTATTGTGTGTGTAATACAAAGCAATTTATCAAGTTTTTAACTTTAGTGTACAAAAATTTTAGTTTATTACATTTTTCTACCGACCTTAAATAAAAATGAATGGTGACGCCGCTGTAGACTTCGTTTTGTTTCGCAATCTGTCCGTTCTTAAGTGGCTCCTGTGCAATAACAGTAGTTGTTTGATACGACCTTGCTACTGTGCTCGAACTCGCCGTTGTTTTGTTCAAATTTGTATAGAATTCTTGCAGATAAAATAGTGCCCTCAACAAGCAGACATCCAATCCCCGTTGCTCGATAAACCCTTCCAATTTAAGGTAAGTTTGATCCAAATATTCTAACTTTAACCAAAATATCGCAATGGCGGCCAACGATTTTTTTTATCTCTCGTAGATAAATACTCAAAATTTTCATATCCAATCCAATACAATCGGACGCTTAATTTGCCTTACTGACTTCTGCAATTTCAGATCTAAAAACTAAATTTTCACTTTCACTCAAGTGAATAATCGCACTTAAAATTTCAACTTTATGTCGAATCAGCATAAATTCGATCATTCCCAGCGAACATGCCGTTCGTTGTTACCCATTTCCGCTTTCTTGCCAGACGCCTCTACAAAACTGTTCCATCATTAGAAAACTAAAATCTCTGGTAACCTAAGGTTGCGCTCACACAAATCACTTTTATTAACACTTATTTTATGTTTCGGGATTCATCAAGATCACCGGCACGAATAGTTTAAACAAAATTTTGTAAATTGTCGAGGTGTTAATTTGGTACATTTTATCTATCTTTAGCCGTCCCTTGAATAAAATTCTAATGGCCTTTACTTACCGAACCTGTTGAATAAAAATAACAAAAACCGTACTCAGGTTGATTGTATCACGACAATATTTTGGGTCCTTAACAGTATTACAATTCAATTGTTGGGGTTATGCTGGTAAGCATTTATGCTATGATGCAGCCACCTATCGTGCACTCGACATATTATTCATGTGTGTTGGACGAGGGCCTAATAGCAGGAATGATCCCTCCAATCAGAATGAAGCAAAGCAAAAACCAATGAGTTCAAAGCACGCTAGCGAATTATGTTTTCAAATTATTGTTGTAAACCAAAAACTAATCTTTGCCTTACTTTCTGTGTAATTATAATAACAAAAATCATTATTTCGAGTCACAAAAATAAGTATTTGAGCTTAAAAAAAACGGAGAACAGCTGCCGTTGGTTTTCATCTCAACTCAGGGTCTTTGAAAATACTCGGCAACTTCGTATCGATCAATCACAGGAAGACTTTTGATTTCTTTAGACAGAAACAAAATCGTGACTTGTTTTTAAATTTTGCCGAAAATTACTAAGGGTAGATAATATTTTTATATTATCGCTTTTAGATAATATACGTAATAAGATAAACCAAACAGGGCAAACAATTTAATAGTTTTTCGCCAACATTTAAATACAAATACAAAATACTCATTGGTTCTTGATTAGCTTCATTCTGATTGGAGGGATCATTCCTGCTATTAGGCCCTCGTGTGTGTTGGCCATACAAATAGTGCAATACAAATACACTACAAGTTTCATTATCTCCTTGGCTTTGTTTTGGGTAATGCGACATTGTAGCAATATTCCACTTGGGTACATTTAATTTATTTGTTTTTTGAGTGCGTACTCTGATCTCAAAAAAAGGTGTTTTTTACATTTTTTGAAGATATCTTGCTGTATGTTTAAATAGTTTTGAGCTGTATTTAAACATAAATTTTGTTTTCCTGAATGTCCAGTATTATTAACCCAACGATTACGTTTAACGAGATGTGGCTGTGCAATAAATTTTAAGTTTTGTAATGTTCTCACAGAAGGTTTAAAATTTTTTGTGCATCTTATTGCATCTTCCAAGTCTTCCTTAAACAGAACTTTCATGGATACGATATCTATGTATATAATAATATATACATATATAATAATATATACATAGATGAAATTTCAATAACGAAAAGGCTGTGGCGTCAATGGAATAATCCGTTAACCCCCTAGCTGTTCTAGATGGAATACCGTCTACTTTATTATATTTTGAAATAAGACTTTTATAGTCTGTATTTGTTGAGCGTTGTACGAATATAATTCAATTTGGAATATTCCCTTCATGGCCGATTGAATATAGAAATCGTTAAAATATAAACCATTCGATAAAGCTCTCGAATTCGGCTTATCTACAAAATTCATCTTCTTTTGAAATACAGGTTGATCTATGATTTCTTCTGAAAGTATTACCTTTTCATCGGTTATAATTGAAATGTCTGCTCTTTCTTCTACCTTTAGTTGTTTTATATGGGGTAAGTCAAAATATCCTTTATGCTTTTGTGTTTTTTCCAATCCTCAGTAAGTTTAGGATTGTCGGTTTCAATAAGTTCTATAATTTTAAGGTCTGAATTTATTTCATCCGTATTCCTAAATACAAAGTCCAAGTTTGAAGAATTTTACTATATCTATCCTAAAGGATTTTCTCATCATCTCGATGAAATATTTTTGTTTCGGTAAAAAACTCAAACAATCGAATGAACCAATGAGGTAATGAGAAGAGTACTAAGCCAAAAAGTTAGAAATTCTGACAAACCACCTAGGTACTTTGCCATGAAAACCGTTTCTCAATCTTTGAGTAAATACGGTCACGACGCTCCTGATAAGAAGCAAACGATTAAGAAGAATAACAGTATGTAGTATTATGTAGTAATATTAATATTTAATCAATAATTACTTACCTTATTCTATAATAATCGTTTTACTAAATTATGGCAGTAAGCAGTAGAACGACGTTTTATGACGCACCCAAAGTTTGATACTGTAAGGCGATCTTTCCTAATTTCATGCCATAATAAATTATGATGTTGGTGCCGCGTGTTTTTCTCTATTTGCATTATTCTTTCTGCAGATGATGTGTCAATTTCCAGTTTTAACAAGAATTCATCGCCTTTTTGTTTCAGTTTTAGGGTTGTGCAATCAATTTCCGTGGTTTGAAATTGCATGTACGTTTTCTTTGGTGTCCTGTAGCAGGAAAGTTTAATTTTCGTTTGCAAGAAACATTTTGCCTTCTCTGGCAAATGAGATTAATTCATTGGCAATGATGCTTAAGTTATCAAGCACATCTATTAAAGTTTCTAGTATTGAAAATATCAAATATGTAGTTTATCGCACATTTTCACAAAGGGTATAGCCGGATAAGCATGTAAAAAGTGTCCCGAGGGAATTTTAAAAATTCATATAGCTGATCAATTTCTAATTGAAAAAAACAATTTTTCTCAAAATTGCAACTTTTAAACCCGAAGGGTCACGGCATAATTAAATAAAATGCATTTTTCAGTATTTATTTTATTGTAACTATTCTACTGACTATGCATGCATATGTACAGGAATAGATATGAGCCAATAGAAGAACTCTGAAAAACTCATATGTCAAATTTAGAACCAATACCATGTTAATTAAATGACAAGTATTACTGTGCACTTATCGATTTCGTATTATCAAACGCATGGCTAATCAAAAATAAAATTCAAAATAATAATAGATACAATAAATTATAAAAATGGAATAATTATTTATTAATATTGAACACGCAATTATTATAATTATGTACCACTTTCGATCTTCACAAATCGATGTTGAGGTCTTAGTTGACTCAATATCATTTTCACGTTGGTGTCTTAGTTTTTCAATGAAACCGTGGTGGTGTTCTGTGTGCAATTGCAAATAAGAGTTTATGGAATCCGTGCTTGTGTGGTCAGTTATTTTAATAAGCTCCTGCCCTTGTACGATCGCTTTTGCGAGATGGGAAACCGCTGAAGAACGTAACGAGTGATTCGATATTTTCAATTTTTTTGTGTCCAGTCCAATTTTACATGCAGCATTTGCTGTGTACTTGTAGAGTTGGTTCCTACTTACAAGAATATTTTTGTACCAGAAGTTACTGGTATTCCACTGCGGATTTGGTGTTAAAAATAATCGATCGGTGGTTATCTGAGGCGTTCTCTTACTTAATATCTTTTTAAAAAGCCTAAAAATTACTTATTAGATACGAAATTCAAGTACACACTATTTTTATTTAATTTTTTTACCTTACGGGACAGAAATCTGGTTTTCCTATATTTGTTGTTAGCCATTTAGTTTCTGACGGCCCCTTTTCACCTCCTTGAGCAGTTTTGCTGAATACAGTGTTATACGCTACTCTTCCGTTGGGTGTGCCAGTTTTGTTTGTCTCTTACTTAAAAAAACTTAAAACGCATCTAGAAGCTTCTCCAAGCTAATTCAAGAGCTGCCAAAAAAAAAAGATTGTTTCTAGTACTTTTGAAAAGGTGAGGTGGATCATCAAACACAAACACTTTTTCTTCACCTACTGTAAAAAATGGATTTACAGCAGTTATTCCCAACGATTTCATGGTTGAAACATTGGTAGTTCATTGATCACAAATTAATCCCTATACTGTAATTCCGCAATCTTAATAATCACTTTAAATTAATTTTAGACAAACCTGTTTCCGACAGAAAATATGCTATTTAGAGTTTCCATTTAGAAAGAAGACCCTTAATCATGAAAACTGTAGCTGGTTTGCTAGTTTGTTACTTCTTCCCAACAACCCAAGATCTTCAACATCTTATACCATATCTAGCGCTTTGGAATATTCAATATTTTGCTTTATAGCCATTTCATCAAAGCAGAAAACTACTTTCTTTTTGTCGTCTTTCATAGTCTGTGTTTTTAATTTTATTTACTGAAAGAGTTCTTTATTTAGGCCAGGCAATCAGTTTCTTGACAGTACTAAATCCAGGCAAAACTGTTCTTTGTCGGTTCATAAATTTTTATTGCCATGTTTTAAACCACTGCTTCCCCCCCCCCCCAACCGGAATGCCGTGAGCCGGATACAGGTGTGTCACGCCCAAATACATAATGAAAAATTATTTAGTTTTAGTATATAGAAGAATATTATCACTAAATAATTTTTAGCTTTTGATGTGCCGCGGAATTCTAGGAAGAAGTTTTGTGTGTCCGTAGGTGAGAAAAGGTTGCGAAGCTCTGTTTTAAATCACCTAATGTTATTTTAAGTTTGTGGTTTTAGAGAATTAGTTTTGTTTTATTTTTTATCGCATTTTGATTGATAATGTGCTATTTTACTAAATTCAAAATCATTTATTAAAGTGGCACTTTACCACATAGATAATATAATGTCACTTTACTATATAGTAATGTCCCTGTCAATAAAGCACAGCGTGACAGAAGATTTATTTTATTTAAATATTGGAAACACAGTTATATAAATTGGATGTAGTTATGCAGAAAGGAACCATCCACCAAAAGTAAGTTTTGAGATATTGAAGCTCAAAGTTTAGGAGTCATAATTAAATCGCTTGATAATTATAAATAAATTGATTTTGTTTAATTAATAATACATAATGATATGTTATTTGTATTACCAGAAAAATTTTGTAAAAATAATAAATTAGCATATTAATCTGCTGGAAAATCTGGATTACCCCCAAATCCATCTATGTCATCTAACACAGTTTCATCAGCAAATAGGGTAGAATAAAATCCTTGATGAATTTAGGGTATTAGATGCCACATTGATTTAAGGTCTTTAAGTTTTTCATTCATCATACCTTTCCCTTGGGGCCATAGTGGATTTAAGACTTCTTCATATAGTCCTTTACAAAGACGACCTCGTGTTTTCTTGGATATGTTAACTTCAATGGCAACACAGTTAAACTTTACTTTTCGTAACTTGTTTAATATACTATTATTATACTTGCAAGTGTGTCAAATTAGTTGAATGCTAGATTTGTATAGCGTAGTCGCAGGTTGGATTCTCGACCAAGTATAAAAATTTATATTATGATTTATAATTTAATAGAAAATGTGATGTGGGAAAGGGTATGATAAGAAGTTCGTTCCAAGGAGATAATGCCGAACGGCCGTGATTTTGTGAACTCTTAAGTTAAAATGTTGTATTTAAAATGGAATTAAATTATGTTTTTTTTCAAGTTGATTTTAATCATACAGCAAAAACTGTGCCTGTTTTATTAATTACAATAATTATTCAAAAGTTATATTTGGAAAACTAAAATTCTGTGAAGATAAGGTCGGTTTGATAAGTGATATCACATTTTTATTAAAAGGTCTTACATTTAAACTTGGGGAGGAAACTAAAAAGATTTAATATTTTATTTTGATGCACCCGGAAAGTTTATAAATATTTTTAATATACATAAGTATGTATTATTCGATCTCGGGTGGAATAATAAATTAGTGGCAATCCACCGAGGTACTTTGCCAAGAAAGCCCCTTCTCAATCTTTGAGAAGTAGGTCACGATGTTCGAATTCGAACAACGACGAAGAAGAAGAATATATCTGTAGCAACCGTGAATAAGTAGGTAACTCGAAAAACGTAAATGTTTAGGAGAAGCAAATTAAAGTTTAGCGCATTCTTCAAAATCGCGGAAGCTATATAAAAGTTTACTTTTTGCACTAAATACATGCTAATGGGACTCGATAAAAGGACAAAAAGTTACATTGTTATAGTTCCTGTGGATTGAGCCTGGAGTGACTTACCTAGTTATTCACTTTTGAAAAGTTTAATTATGAAATGAGTTATCTAATTATGGACAGTTGAACAGTATTGCTTTAATTGTTTACAATTAATTCCAAATATGCTTTATTGCCAACCAAAAATAAAACAACAATACGACAAAATGAATTTGGTAAATTATCAAAATTTATTTACAAAAATTACAAAACATCATCTGAATTTACTTCAATAAGATCCGAATCTTCATCCAAAATATCATCCTCTGTAAGAAGATTCCTATAAAAATCTTGAAAAACTTCATCAATTAAAGGCAGAAGTTCGAGTAAGTTTTCCTTCTTTTTTTTACTAATCGGAAGGGGTTATCAGACACCAGGGGTATTTGAAAAGGAAATGATTGCTTACCGCGTTTACAAAGATTTAAATTTTTGAAATGTTCTTTCTTATGCAAACACGTTTTATATTTCATAATTCTAAATTCTTTACTAGAATACTGTAGCCATTGAACAGGCTGCCATAGAAATCTTTCGCCATCTGTATTCACTTTTTTGACGCAAACCAATTCTTAGCTGCACTGCTAAATTCAAAATTTTTTCTCTCTTTTCATGATGACAACTTTAAATGGTTTCCTTTTTAGGCATGATCTGACGAGCTGGTACCAGTCGTTTGGATTGTTAATTTTAATACCAGTTCGTTTCTATTCTTTTTCTATTAATGCATGGTTACTGTCGCCTTCCATGTGTGTATGACCACTTACCAAAAATTTATGATTAATGGATTTCAAGTTTGGCAGTTTTTAATTGCATAATTAAACATAAATGCCACATATTGATTTTTATTCTGACCCCCACAGGTATTAGAATAAAAAGTAACTTCTTCAATCTCAGCAGGTAAGTTTACTAAAAGATGATACAGGGCAAGAGGCAATTTGATTTCCGCCTCTACCGGAAACTGTTTCATCCCACATGTAACAGGTTGCCTGATTTGTGGCCAAATCATGTATAGTCAAATTAAAGGTCCACAACTGGCACAAATAAAAAGCCTTATTGGACGCTAAGTACGGTGTCGGCAGACATTGTTGAAGGTCAAAAGTAAATCTTGCTATTATTTGTTACAGCTTCCTTGTCAAGTTTTTTTACATTATATGCATTCTCAGCAAGTCTGTGATGGAAATCTCTTTCTTTTTTCAATTCCCTCTTTTCATCTCCTTCTAAAACGGCTATTTTAGTTTTTAACATATCACATTTAAAGCATTTTGCTTTTGCTAACCCACCTAAACTGAAAAAGCGTTTGAAGCTTTTAAAATTGACAGACAACGCGTATGAAAACGCGCAAAAGTGCCAAAGCGAACGGGTAAAAAGTGTTTATCGGCACTTCGAAGCGAAAAAAGTGCCAGAACGAACGCGGCCTTGGTATGCTAACCTCTTTCGGTTAGTTAACCTGAATTTTGGTCATTCGACCCCTTATTTACTACCCCTTCCCATATGTTTTCTGACTTTGCAAATTCTTATTATCCCTTTTATTTCGCGGACATTACCACCGTGTCAGCTTCCTTAGGCTGTGCTACTCTTTATATAATTATCCCCTATAATTTCATGGACATTACCGCCGTGTCAGCTTCCTTAAGGCGGGATCCCACGAGTGGTGCATTGGGCCAATACACCATTAATGGTGCATTGTACCACTGCAGAAATAAATAAATGTGATACCGATCCCACGAGTGGTGTATTTAACCAACATCATTGCTGGCTATACGCTGGCCGGAAATGGTGTTGATAATTTATAGCATTTTTGTAAGGAAACACTTGATAAGAATGCAACGAGCGAAAAAGGTACACTTCTGAACAGTGAATTCATTCAAAGTAGATAAGTTCACTGCAAATTTTTTGCAGATAAAATTAAACTAGGAACACGTTTACTTGTAATAGAAAATAATAATTTTATTATTTTATTAATTTCTGATGAAGGCACAATCAGTGCCGAAATATTAAAGATTTAATAATTTAATCTATTACCGTTTGTTTAACTCGTTTTAAGGACTGTTCACGAAATAAAGTAGCCACAGAAAATTGCAAAAATTATATATATAAATTAAAATATTTAAGAGAAATTAAAGCTTTACTTATAGCTGAGCTGAGAAATTTGTATAGTTAAAATAATTATTTGGTATTGGCAAAGTCTCGCACTTTTCGCGGGACACCTGCCATCGGTGCTTGAACTGATGTCTTGGACACTCTTTGGGATGCTGCGTTCCAAATCTTCTTAAAACTGTGCATGTCCTCAGCAACTGCACCTTTCTTCAATAAGTCGCGCTTTATGTTAGCCCAATATCTTTCAATAGGGCGGAGCTCTGGGCAGTTTGGTGGATTCATATTCTTGGATATGAATTCAATCTTCTCCTTATCGAGCAAATTTAAAGTATCCCGAGCGTAGTGAGCCGAAGCTAAATCTGGCCAAAATATCGGAGGAGAATCATGTTTTCGATAGAGTGGCAGCACACGCTTCTTAAGACATTCCTTCATGTAATTTGCACTATTGATTGTGCCAGTTGTAAAAAAACTCGAACTTTTTAAACCACACGAGCAGATAGCTTGCCACACCAAGATTTTCTCGCCAAATTTTTCGATTGCCACAGTTTTGTTTTTCACCGGAACATCTTCACCTGCTACAAATGTGTAGAATTGGGGCCCTGGTAAAGTCCGCATGTCTTTTTTAACGTACGTTTCATCGTCCATCAAAATGCACCTTCCACGATTCTTGGCAAAAAATTTGTTAAGCAAAACGGCACGAGATTTCGCCCTTTCCAATTGAATAGCGCTTCGTTTCGGAACTTTTTGCTTCTTACGGGTTAGTAAGCTATTCCTTATTTTAGCATTTTGTACATTTCCCACTGATGTTCGCAATTTCTTAGCCACATCTCGTGTTGATATTGATGGATTTTTTCGAAATTGCGAAACAATCTTGGCATCCAATATCGGCTCCAAACAACCTTTTTTTCGTCCTCCTCCTGACAAATTCTTCAACGTATTATGTTCCCCGAACTTCTTAATAATTTTCCGAACAGCATCTTTGGACACATTGTACCGCTTTGCAATATCGCGCAAAGAAATGAATTTTTCTTTACAATATATTACAATGATTGATTTACGAACTGCAGCACTGATCGTCGGCATTGTAAACCCCTCGACTTTTAAAAACAAAATCAATTTTTATATGACAACTACAATAATAACTTATAATTCAAAACCTACCTCGATATTTATTTTTTAAGTTTTTGTTAAACTTTCCATTCCGATCTTCGAGTCACCAACGTTAACAGCGAAATCAAAAACTTTTCGGATAAATATAGGAACAGAATTGAATCGCATCCAAATGAGCTAGCAAATGAGCTACTAAGCCATTCCCAGGAGGTCAGAAGACTGAAGCGTTTCAAACCCACCGACTTGTCTACGCGTTTTAATTGATTCATTCGAATTTGAATTCTGATGTTGAGAGGAGGATTTTTTAAACTTGTGAAAGTGAAATTTGATTATGTGCCATAAGAACTGATAAGTTTACTTATTACGGGAACATTTAATGAAGTATTCCCAACATGTTAATCTATTGTCAAACGATTTACTTAATGTTTTTTATTGAGACAGATTGTAGATACTCATTGAAATAAAAAAAAAAAAAAAAAAAAAAGTTTTTGTTACTAAAAAGTAAATTTTCTGTGGCTACTTTATTTCGTGAACAGTCCTTATTTTAATTTAATTTTATATATATTGTCGTGTTATTTTTATATTTACTTTAAAATTTAAAAAAAAAAACTTTCCCTTTTTTAGGAACTTTGTGCGACGCCTCTGACTTACTTGAAATTTTGTTCGCGGTACTATGCAGTTTTAACCTAACACTTGCAATTTCAAACTTCGTTTTGAGCATAAAATTTTTTAATGATGAAAATATTTGACAAACAATTTAAATTCAGTGTAATGGTGTACAGTGAATTAATTTATCTAAATGTAATAGTGTGCAGTGTAGATTATATTTAAAATTAACAAACAATTTGCATATAGACAAGGTGTAAACACAAAGTACATAATTTAACATTAACACTTTTTAATCCTTTTTATTATCGTAGTAACAATTTTGGGTACCTGTTGTAAATCCTTTATCATTGGTGATAACGCATGAATATATCCTTCATTGAGTTATATCCAAATTAATTAAGTTCTTGAGAGGTAAGTCCAAATGTGAGGTTAAGTTGCATTTTGATTGATATCAATTTGAATTCAATTTGGTCCAAAATATTTGTTGCCATTATAAATTTTTATTCCATTAATTATTTTAGATTGTCATCGACATTTCCAATTCTGGTATAAGCACTGAATGAAATTTCACCTTGCACGGTAAATAAATTGTAACCCGAAGTTAAATGAGAAACTCAAAATTCATAACCATTTTGACACAAGCTCAAACGGTGGTCAAAAGTATAATAATCTCTTCTCAAAAATGGCCGCTTTTTATACTTTTTTGGAAAATTACATACTTGATACCGAAAATGACAAATAAATTTCCAATTTTGGGTAAATTGATTTTCTTAAAATAAAATAATTCTTTCTGAATCATTTCAAATTTTCAGGGTTTGTAGATTACACTTTGGGAAATATGCTGAGTGAATTTCCAAATATTCCATCCAATCGTTTGGCCGTGATGAGCGATTTAAATATTGCAAGCACATGTTAAAAACCGAATTCTTTGTTTCCACTTTGTGTGTCCGTAGGGCTACCAATCGCCCCCATCTTTGTTATAACATGATCACCAGATCATACTGCTGCCGCCTGTATTCACCAAATCGCTCAGAAATTGTTTTTCACGAAATGCACTAAATTGATTATCGGTATATTTGACATCACCGAAAAATGTTTTACCCAAGTAAGTTTCCTACGAATCACTACTAAATTTGTTCACCACATAATTCCTATACCTACACACAGCCTTAAAACTAGTTATTTTTACATATTTTTAGATGTACTCAACGTTTGAAACTTTTGGTGTTAGTCATCCGAGCATTTCGTGGATTGTTCTTTGCCCACTATTGAAATCGGTGATCGAAATGATTAAAAGTAGAATTTTGAATAGGCATAACCTACACAAATCCCATCGTTGTGAAGATCCAATTCAACGCACTTCAATATATATTTTCATTATTTGTAAAATAATGCAGAGAGTATAGGCCATAGGACGCCATCAAGTTACGTTTTTACATTAAATGCATGGGACGGGTTTGTCATTACCTCGATAATCAGAAATGTCAGCTTGACAAAAATATTTATGAAAGTCTTACAAATAAGTGTACAAAATTTCAAAAAAGTCCTGTTTTGAGTTTAAATTTTTATTCGAAATATTAATTTTCTCGGAAACCAAATAAGGTACAGATCTGAAACTTTGAGAATCTTAGTATTTCATTAATACCTAAATGTCCTCAAAGTGTGATTAAAATATCTTTCTGGGTTCTATTCACCGTGCTTATCGTCCTATGGCCCTTTGAAAAACTTTTTTGAAAAAAATTGAAGAAGTATAATATTAGTGTAATTTATATATTAATTTATTTAGTATAGTATTTAGTTTAAGTTAGTTCATACAGTACCTACATATTTATAAAAAAAATTTTGGAACTTTTACAAATATTTTGTTGTTTTGTTTTTTGAAACAAATCGAAGAAGTATATTAGTATAGTATAGTTTTGTATATATTTATTTATTTAGTACAGTATTTAGTATTGAGTATAAGTACATACAGTACATATTTATAAAAAAAATTTTGGAACTTTTACAAAATTTTGTTGTTTTGTTTGATAGTTTTTGCTTCATTATTTGAAAGATATTTTACTAACGCTATTAATTTCACAACAAAAGTTTGATACATTTTATTTGCTCGAAGATCATTTTTTATTTTAATAAATTTGAAAAAAAACTTAAATTTTTAAAGACACTAAATGTTATGTGAAACCCAAGCTTATTTAAAAAAATAACTTTAAAAATTCAAGATATGGAGTGGTAAGCAGTGATAATATTAGTACCTACTACTTTAAAATTGTAAATTTATAAAAAAAGCTTGTTTGTTTAGCAATATTTATCAGAATATTAATTTTGTATTAGAATTTCATTAATTATTTTTATAATTTAGTATATTTTAATTATTATTATATATAAATAAAAAATATAATATTAGAACGTACCTCTGTGTTTATTGTAGATCTTGGTTGATATATTCCATGCAAAAACTTCGCCATCGTTTCAAATGCAAACCAGGTAGGAGTATACATTTCATCAGTACCACTGCCAGATTTCCTACTTGATTTGTATTTACTCAACAGTGGTCTAAATGTTGACATAAGAGATTCCTTCTTTTTTTTTAAGTCTTTCACTGAACACTCTACACTTAGTGACTCTTTTATCCTTTGCCATGCGTCGTTTACCGAATTTCTATTTTTGTGGTGGACATCCGTAGGATTCCAAATAACCGCCTCTTGCTCGTATAATTTTAAAAATTCTAAAGTTATTTCGTTAGACCACTCCATAATTAATACACCACGTACGGAAGTAAACTAATTAAAATTGCAATTGAATAGTATATTTTCAGTATCACAAAGCAGCTGCATTATAGTGATAAAGGTCCACCTGCTTTCACAGCTTCAATGAAAAATTAAACTTTTGCTAAATAATTATGTTTAGTAATGAATTTAACCAATATCTACCCTTTTATTTTTTGTATTATTGGAACGTCACAAATAAAAGAAAAATTTGCAATAAAAATTTTATACTTTTAATACCAAACTCAAAATAGTTAATAGAATGCAATATCCCTTGCATTTAAAATACTAGTGTGCGTAGGTATACCTAGTACATATTTGTTTTTATATAGTTTATATAAATTACAGCGATAATTTTCACATGCTTATTGTGTTTCTTTGATAGATTGAATAAGGTTGGAACTATTATTTAAAGATGATAAATTGAAAGGGGTGCTAGGGATGAGAATTAAAATTAGAAAATTGCGTATTATTTCCTTCTTTCAACATTTACTACATTTGTTTTGTGTCAGAGTTTTTTTGTTTAGAAATTTAATAATATGCTTTAAATTTTTGTAATGCACAAAACACATATTTTTTTAATTCATTAATTTATAGTAATTATTTTCTGCTTGATGAATAAAGTATTAAAATAAAATAAACAGAATGGAAATTTGTCTATATAAACCAGTCGTGGGATTGCATCGACCAGCCTCACTTGCTAGATAATAAAATTATGTGCCGTTCTTTGACTGGCGTTGCATTTACCGACTGTTATCAAGGAACACCAGCGACCAACATTTCTACAACTATAGCGTTCCCACGAAGTGGTAAGTGTCCACATGTGACCATTATTTGATCAATGCACCACTCGTGGGATCGCGCCTTTAGGCTGTGCCACTTTTCATATAATTATTCCCCATTTAAATTACAGATTTTTCTGCTACGTCAGCTCAACCAAACCCATCTGTCCCGCTTTCGTCATGTTTTTTTTTATTTTCCTAATTAATAACCTATGAACTAACAATGACCGCATTTTTTTATAAAATTTCTTTTCTCGTCTATTTTTATTCCCCAATTTAAAACTCACTTGCACATGACACCAAATTAAATTAAACTTTTACACCTCTTCGTCTACGAAAGGGTACATAAGGTTTATGTGAAAGTTTCCTCTAATCCCTTATCAACATATCTCAGTTCATAGACGTTTTCATTGATCACCTTATTAATCAAGTACGGCCCTTCTCTGAGCCACCTGAAGCTGTCTAAGATGAACATCCAGTGCACCTCCCTACACCAATATTCCCTACTGCAGGGTAGACTGAATAAAAGCACAATAAAACATTCACATGGTATTAACATTACAAATATTTCTCAACTGACCAAATATGTACATAAACTTTCTAATTTTGGAAGCGGTAGCTTGGATATACAAGTCCCATCTTAAATGACAATCCAAATGAATACCCAAGTAATTCAGCAAATTTACTTTTACCAATGAGTTTTCCAAATTCCTCACAAAACAGAGTAGGTATATATGTTTTAAAACTCGAAAAGGATTTTGGGTTGAACGGGAATGCAAATCAAACACTATATAATGTGAGTCGATGTTTCGGAGTCGATATATTCTCCATCTTCAGGACTAGATGGAAAAAGGCAAAAAATCAGTTCCGAAAGTACATCAAAAAATAAATTACATCACCGATAACAAAATAAAATGTAGTTTATTTGATGTAAGCATTAAAACAAAATGGAAAGCATTGGCAATGAATAAGTCACTTCCAATGATGTCAAAAATTATGTACAATATAATAAAAAATGTGTATAACATAATATAACAATTAAAACAGCAAATAAATAAATATGGAAATATATTAAACATCTGTATAAAACTAAGTAATAAAAGAAGTTGACCGGTTTGAACACTGATAAAGTGGAGTGACGTAAAGTGTCATGTAAAAGGTGAGCTCTGTGTAAAGAAATTAAAAGGTAACAAATAAAACAGTATTCTGCAAAATACAAACAAATACATAGATGGTCCAAAAATAAAACGCATAACTGAAAAGTTATTTGTGAAACATAATAAAAATAACAGAAAGTGGCAACAGCAGTGAAGCACAAAAGGGTAATCAAGTAGCAGGGAAGCTCTCCCTAAATTTAGTTAACAGACCTTTCCATCCGGTGTTTATGTAATTATAGTCCTTTTGCTTATTCACATTATTACTGTGAGTGGATATGAAGGCTGCCTCAAGGAATGTTCTTTTTATGAAGTTGTTCTCCGTAGCAAAAACACTGATTTTCTCTCTATTAAACTCATGTGTAATCTGAATAGCATGTTCCAATAATCCAGTTTTTGTGGCTCCCAATTTTACATCATACATATGTTGTTGCACACGGGAAGACAATCGCTGCTTAGTTTGGCCAATGTAATATTTGTCACATTGACTCTATCCATAATAGGGACTTTGTCTTTTGTCCTGGAGAACAATATTCTGTATAGGCTGTAACTGTTGTGGAAAGCTAATCGTAATTCCCCCTTCTCACAGCGTCTTTGAAGGTACGTCTTATTTTGCTCTCGATCCATGGATGGAAAGTGACTTTACCAAAACTTAGTGATAGCATCCAGGTCGGCCAGTTGTGATGAAGGAGTATCTTCATTGTTTTGGATCAGCTTTTTTCCTTTGGAACAGAAGCCTATCTATCAAGCCAGCCGGGTATCCGTTCTTCACTAGTTGTTGTTTAAGGTCATGTAATTTCATACCTATGGTTTTTTGAGGTACGCATGTATGAATTCTATGCCTCAAGGTGTTAATGACGCTTATTTTTTGGTTTAAGGGGTGGGAGGAACTATAATTAAGTGTTAATGAAGTTATTAATTTGTTTATTAATATACTATTATATTTTATTCAATTATCAGTACATAAAAATTAGTATTTTTATTAATTGGTGTTTTTACTGATCTGACTTTATTTATTATTTTCTTCCTGTTTCTCCTCTCCCAAGCTCCATGGAGATTCTGGATGTTTTTATTTTTCATAGCGTAATCCTGATACCTACAGCTTTTTTGTGCGTTGCGAGTGGGGAAATCCTCATGGACACCACCCCGATGGCGTGGGGTGGTAGGTCGGACTCTTACCAACTAAAACCCCACAGTCGGCAGTCGATATTGTGACTTTGAGTGGACGTTCAACGTTTCATTCTTGATGTGTTAATAAAGGCTTGAATATAAAACGGATTATTCCTGACCTCTGCGAGTCGGCAGTCGATATTGTGACTTTGTGTGGATGATGAACGTTTCAATCTTGACGTCTTAAAGTAGGATAGAGTAAAAACACAATATTTATTCCTGACTTCCCCGAGCCGGCAGTCGATATTGCAACTTTGAGTGGACGATGAAATCTACGCACTGATCTCAGTCTTACCGGCAGATTCATGGCTAAGCACGGATCACTCTTTTAACGGCAGATCACTAAATAAATATAAATTCCTAATACTAACCTACGTACAGATTCATGGCTACGCACGGATCTCTGTCTTACCGGCAGATTCATGGCTAAGCACGGATCACTCTTTCAACGGTAGAATCACTAAATAAATATAAATTCGTAACACTAATCTACGTACTGATTATTATTATTCACACTAAAAATCAAAATTTTGAAATAAAATATAAGCTTCGACAATAACAGATAATGTTTATTTTATAGATAGTTTATGGTCGCCGGTGACGACGAAGACAATTTAAAAAAAAACAAGTATTCTAAATCGTATGGTATACGGACAATGTTTTTGCTTCGTCAAATCATGATAACATCTTTCGTCTTTTAAATATTACCCAAGTTTGTGATTAATGAGTTGGTGAAACATTTGATTTATTGTTGTTTTCAACAATCATCAACAAACAAATCATTTGCAAATTTTTGTTTTTTTGTTAGTCCTGAAAGAGTAGAATCGAACATAGTCAGAAATAAACAAATAAAGTTGGTTCAGAAGATTTATCATTTGGTTAAGTTACATTTTGTCAGTTTCGACATGGTAGTCTTTGTTTTATACATAGTTACAAATTGTCTATTTCGTGATGATAATTATTTATAATTTTGCTTGTTACTTGGTCTTCCATGAAGTGGTAAGCTTTTACCGGTCATTCGGTTTATCATGTTCCATTGGGTCACACCACAGTCGTGGATAAAGTTTATACCATAATACACCATATCTAATTTGCTTTTATAAAGTCAAATTATCACATTACACCAAACCACAATACCTAATTTTTTTTTTTATAAAGTCAAATTTATAACGTATAACTTATTCTAGTTGTGTCATCAGAATACGAATCGAACAATCTCGGAATTCTATCATGATTCTGGCCTTAATTTATCATAGCATGGTAAATCCCCAATTACATTTTATATGGAACCCAAAGGATCGAATCTCGTGTTTTCGCTGTACAGGGCTATACGACATCATGGTCTATAACGATCTTTACAGTTTTTGCATCACAATGAATGGATCTTAATGTGCCTTTTTATATTTTGGCGGATCAGAGAAGAGCTCTGTATTATTGTAAAACTTATATTTTAAACAATTATGTTAACTAAATTCGAATAACACGAGAGAATTCGTACCTTGGATTTATGAGATATTGTTATTTGCAAAATTCACCTTAGTTTTTCACAATTGATCGTGCATTCTATCTTTGACATCCACAATTTATTTTCTATTTATTTACTCTTCTCGTTTTTCTTCTTTTTCTCACTACCTAGATTTTATATCCCGGATTTTTTTATATAGTTATTATTATTATTATAATTATTATAAGTTACTTTTGCAACACTACAATAAATTGTTAAAAATTAAAGAACGCAATTCGCTAAGGTCTGGAGAGGCTATTTGAAAGTGCACTTAATTCAGATTGAAACATATTTTTCATTTACATTGCTTGGGCGATATATTATCTTCAATTTATATTGTCTTGAAATTCTTGATTCGTAGAAATTTATTTTGTAGGTTTCTTGATGTAAAATTGAAATTTGTTGTTTTTATTTTTATAGATGTCTTGATATAATTTTATGTTTACATTATTTAATCTTGAAATATTATTTTCTACATATTCTTGATTAGTAGAAATTTATGTTGTAGATTTCTTGATTTAAAATTTAAAGTTGAAATTTGTTGTTTTAATATTATAAATGTCTTGATATAATTTTATGTTTGCATTTAATCTTGAAATATTATTTTCTTCATATTCTTGATTCGTAGAAATTTATTTTGTAGGTTTCTTGATTTAAAATTGAAATTTGTTATTTTTATTTTTACAGATGTCTTGATATAATTTATGTTTGCATTTAATCTTGAAATATTATTGTCTACTTCAACAACAACTTAACGTATATACAATTTATCAAATTTTTAAAAATGGTGGCACTTTTTAATCTAAATATAAAAAATTTCATCCAAGGCGCCGCGCCGCCTGACAAAGGTAGTGTTCCCAGACAGCTAGCTGCATTACCTCGTTGAATAGCTATACTTATCCGTTGTATAAGGAAAGTTATTGCACGAGGGTCGCCAGAGATGTGATTCAACGAAAAACCTAAGTCCGAGATAAAATTTAAAGCATCAACACTGAAAGTACCTAAAGTTTCTAGGTTTCTGGATTTAAAATTGAAATTATTTGTTTTTATTTTTATAGATGTCTTGATATAATTTTTAGTTTGCATTTAATTTTAAAATATTATTATCTTGAAACTTTTGATTCGTTGATATTTGCTTTGTTAGTGCGTGAGAGCATTCTTGTAGACAATTAATTTTCGTAAAGGTGCGTTGATCTTTTTTCAATAACTTACCTTGTCGTGTCGAATCGACAATTTGCACATGTATTGACGAAAATAATCTGGCTCTAGAAAAAGCTACGTAGAGTTGACCGTGTTCAAATACGGGATTTGGTAGATAAATTCCCACTTTGTCGAAAGTTTGTTCTTGCGTTTTGTTAATGGTCATGGCGAATCAAACTTTTAGTGGAAATTGGTGGCGTATCAGATCGAACGGAATACTGGTGTCGTTGGAGGATAGTAAATCCATTCTAGGAATAAACACTCGTTTGCCTTTCGAACGGCCTACGGCAATTTCAGCATCGATGAGATTTTCAGTTAACTTCTTGATGATGAGTCGCGTTTCGTTGCATAGACCTTCGTTGATGTTGAGATTCCTTAATAACATACCGGAATATTTTTCTTTAATTTCAATTCGTGATTGGGCAAACCCGACTGCGTAATTGAATTCAAATATTCCATCGTAAAGTTGGCCTGCTCTTGTTCGTCGTCGGTGGCAATTTTATCTACGCTATAATAAGTTAGCATTTCGCCCGGAAAGCGTTCGATGACGTTGTTGTTGATTCGATTGCAGTTTTTTTTTGTATATTCTTCTATTTTACCGTATACCGCGGTAACTACTCGTCGACAATGCATTGTGGCGGAACGGTTATGCTATCTTGAGGCAAAATGTGTTCGGGATGTGCAGACAAATTACTGTTACCCAAATCTAAGAGCCACTTTGCAAATTAGATTTCTTCGCCCAACGCTCGCACGTTCGTTCTCAATTGAATGTTTTCGAATTTGCACCATATTTCGCTGTTGGTAACGCAAGCTTCTAGAATTGATGTACGATTGCCTCGCGGCACTACCGGTGAACATTGACGAAAGTCTCACCAACCAATACGACTTTTCCGCCAAACGGTTTCTTGTTATCGCACACATCTTGAAATAGACGATTCACTACGTTGAAAGCGTTCACCGTGGCCATCGTAATTTCGTCCCAAACTATCAGTTTGATGCGGCGCAAAGATTTGGCATCAAGCGATTCGGCCGTTATGGACGACGTGGAAGTGTTCTTCAAATTTATTGGCAATCTAAATTTGGAATGTACCGTTCGACCGCCTCTCAAAAGAATCGCGGCTATTCCAGTCCAAGCGACCGAGGCAAATTCGACATTGGAACCGTATAGGGAGTCCAAGATTGTGTTATAAACAAAAGTTTTGCCCGTTCCGCCCGGTCCGTCGACATAAAATAATCGGCATTTTTCTTGGTCGTCGAAAATTGCGTTCATTACTTTATCGAACACCGTCATTTGTTCGCCGTTCGATAGTACAACATTCCTATTTCAACTTTCTCTTGCCTCGTCGCGCTCTTCGTGGTCGGCCAATAAGTCGGGTTCTTCTTGACCAATGTCGGGCAGGCCTGTTTCTGCGTAAAGTTTTCCGACCGACGCTAAAATTTTCTTGACGATGATCAATGCTTTACGTTCGGCATTCTGTTGCGATTCGCCTCGGCGTACATAATCTTTGATCAAATAGTTTTTGAACGTGTTCCACAAATTCAATGGATCGGTAACGTTACAAAAACTTGGGATGTACGCGAAAAGTTTGCGCATCTGTGATAGCATTTGCTTTTCGGCGACATCTCGTAAACAATTGATCCAATCGTTGTCGGATTCGATCAAATTCATAGCTTCCACGGCTGCTTTGAAAGTTGGCATCGTGTTGCCGTCGACGGTTCTCAAGTCTTCGTAACATTGGGCACCTTTTAAGTACGTGCAACAAAAGGATTCTCGTGTGAAATAATTCGATGTATCTTGAAGTGATGGTGTACATGCGCGTGATTATCTTGTTGTTCTTAAAGTTTCTAATGCGCTTATTCCATTGGCAAGTTTTCTTGTTGAATACGTAGTGTAGAGAAATTTCGGTGTACAATAATCTATTCGCCGCAACATCTCACGCATTCAATTCGAACCAATCTTCCAACATGGATGTTTTGCCCGTACTTTTTCGACAGCGGTGTTTTCTTGATTATCGGTGAAGTATTATTCTTCTGAATATACATAGTACTATTTATAGAATTAACAATAATTTAATTTAAATTTTAACGGTAAAATGATAAGAATTAATTTTCCTATACAGTACTCAGGAGGTTACACGATTTAAAGATCAGTCTTCATCCAATATGACTTCGGGTTCCTTTAAGAGATTAAGTACCTCAATTGGCATAGCGTGCTTTTGTTTTACCGGTAAGGATCTTATACTCGAAATCATAGGGTCTGATGATACCAGTAAAATATTTATAAGATCTTCATTGGTTTTTTTTCTGGACATTTTTCGAGTATTATGCTCTCTATAATACCTAACATCTTTGTGGCGACTTTCTTGTGCATCTTCTCCCAGCATGCCAATAGGTAATAAGAAGTTTTCAATTATATCCTTGCCATGTATCAAAATTTTATGAACGGTTGGTGTCATAGGAATGTAAAGCTGTTTCTTTGGCATATTCAGAAAATTTTGCGCTATCGATTTTAAAAGGGGAGCTGAGTGTCTTTAAAATAACGCTGAATCTCTCTATTAAGATTTTGTCAATACCAGTTATACTTGATGTTATGGCAGGGTTACCAAAGAATCGTCTAGCAGTATTTTCATCATTCGTGTTACCAAAGCCGGGCTTAAGAATATCGATTAACAAGCCTAATTAATTTCGAAATTCAGTTTGTATATGTTTTTTTCTTTCATTTACGATTCTCTTGTTCTCTTCACCACTAGCTTGTTTGAATTGTAATGGCATTTTATAAGACATATATAAAAGACACTCATAAAAGCGTATATAGGCATGCAATGATGATAAGCCAAAGTCTAAGGTTTCCGGATTATACGATCTTGATTGTAATTCTTCAAAATTATTAAATTGTGCACAAGAGGCTTTACATATGTAACACTTGTGAGTAGATCTATTAGCTGATAATGTATTACAAACTTTTCCGTCCACCATTGTTTTTAACAAATTATGTCGAACTATGAACATTTGGCCATTTATATCTACATGGTATGGTAATAATTTTTCTATCTGGTTTTGTATGTAAGCGAATTAATGGTTAATTACTTCATCAGTTTCCTTTACAAATTGCATTCTTATTGGTCTACAATACCGTACGGAATTAGACCGTGGATTTTGCCAATATATTTTATTATAATTATTTATTGATCATAGTTGAATGGGAACCAAAGAACTCATAAACAAATTAGAATCATTCGAACCTGCTGCTTCAAATGATTGTTTGTAATTACTTTGGCTTCCACTACCATCAGCACCCCACTTAAAAGTTATTTCTAGTAGTAAGGTAGATATAAATTTCTTAGTTTGCGAATAGCGGATGCAGACTATGCGCAAGTTCACAACTAGCGCCCACTGGTTGGGCGCGCCGGAACTTTTCATGGTAACAAAGAATATCACCAACTACTATAGTAAGTAGGTGATTGATCTAGTATTACTAGAAATAATGTATATTAGATAAATTTAAACAAATTTTAATGTAATGAAATGTTATAAAACTCCTTAATATTTAGGTACTGATTGTACCAAAGTTACTGATTGTACCAAAATATTAAAGAATTTTTATCTTTTATTTAACTTGTGTTATTTTTGAGTTTTTAAATATATATTTCACAAGTTAATAATCCTAATTTATTATTACAAATAAACACAAAATAAATATTTACAACTAACTACTGCGTTTTAAAATAGGTTTCTGTAAATTTACCAAAATGCAGCACATTAATATAATATTGTTCGCATGCGGTAACATTTTAATGGTACATTTTGATAGTACGTGATAAGTTTTTATTCTCTGCATTATTCTTTCTATATGAATTCTTACACTGGCTATTTTTTTGTATCCAGCACTTGCTCTGCTGGAAAAGTGTTATCCCGTAGAAAAGGGGCCATGACTAGTAAAATTCCTTTACCGGTATCATCCAACACAGTTTTTATCTCTGGAAATTCGAGAATAATTATTCGGCTTCCAAGGGGATCCATTAATACTGAAAAAATATTCAATTATTTAAAATAATTACTATAATAATAATTAACTTGAACATTTATTTTTCAACAGAGCAATAACAAATTATAAGACAATTTTACTTACTTTTGTCGTTGAACTGCTTTTATCCATATTTTTCGTTGGTCACTTTTATGTTTCTTTACAGTGAAACTGTAAAATATTGTTCCTCATTTATTGCCGTTTCAATAATTAAAACATCAGCATCATCTGTAGTTTGCTTGACGTTAAAATTTTTCATTTGAAATTTTGCAGACAGCATTGAAATTAGCCTCATTTTGTTATTTCTATTAGAAATCAAATTATCTTGGCTTACTGTGCAAATCATTGTGTCATCGAAATTAATGTCAGGAGATGAATTTTTTGTTGCTCGACGAGACTGCTGCATTGTTTTGATGCTGTTTTTGGGATTACTGTAGCCATCAAAAACTATGAAACAGTTCGACCCGAAGTGTTTTCTCAAATAATTAATATATGCTGTGCAAATAGCTTCAAACATTTCATTTTGATGCCATATCACGCGATGCAACAAAAATCCTCCATCAACCACGTATGTGCAATTTTCAAAATTTACATCTAGCTCTTGTTCAGGTGTAAGTGGATTGAAACTGTCGAACAATGCTGATTTCCTTGTTTTACACATTCCTTTTTCATCAAAATGAGATACTGGAAACGGAGCCAACTCATAATAAATAATTTTGGAGCTCCTCATATGTTCTTTTCATAACGCAAATCCTTTGAAATCATAATAATATGGCGACGGAGATGTGGTGGAGGAAGAAATTCAAAATTCAATGTCAATTTTTTATTTTTTTTTTCATGAATGAGAATTAAAGTTGTGGAATAGGCCTATTAGGGGTCTAGGAATTTTCGACGCAGCCCATTCGGCGCAACCGATTCGGCGTAGCCAGTTCGGCGCAAACCCGATTTGGCGCCGCATTTTCGGCGCAGGAACGATTCGGAGCAGGGACGATTCGGGGCAAAATAAATTTTATTTTGTCAGAATATAAAATTTTTATTTCATTATTTTCTAAAGCTAAATATGCGTTTATCAAATTAAACGCATCATAATTTTGAAATGCAAGACTAAAATTTTTAATTTATATAAATATCTATATAATAATAATAATAAAAACTAATTTTAATTTAAATAAATTATTTCATGTAATATATTATCTATTTTATACTTTATAATTATAATATGTTGTTTTACACCTACTCTGATTCCCTCGCAAGGAAGAAGACAGGAAATACAATTTTGTAGTTTTAAGTAAAACGCCAAAATAGGTTACGTCGAATCATCCTCTTGTATCGTTCCACACTTCTTCCAGTTGGTTTGGCTCCGAATTGGGTGTGCGCCGGTTTGGCGGCGCCGAATAGTCTTTGCACCGAATCGTTCTTGCGCCGAATAGTCCCCACGCCGAAAAGTCCCTGCGCCGGACCGGCGGCGCCGAATCGGCTGCGCTGAAAAGTCCCAGGGATACCACGAAAAAAAAAACGCACCTAGTACTCAACCTCCGTGGATGGTCTGGAATATGGTACCAAAAAAAAATAGAGATTACGTTTATGTATGTACTAGCATACTCAATGAAAGTATGAATAAAAACTTTTTTCACAAATAATATTTCAAGAAACAAAATTCTTATAAATACTAATTTTACATTAATTTTTTTTTGGAAACTATTCATTGTAGGCTAAACAGTGTGGGATACTTTTTTATAGATAATTCTTTCAGATTTAATTTAGTATATAGGTATTTTCATAGTACACTTGATATTTTAGGAGATATTTGTGAAAAATCGATTTTAAAGCAATTTTCACCTCTTAAAACTACCCTTAAAAGTTAAGCACATTCGATATCACCGGCGACTTTTGGGAGAATAATCAGGACCCTAAGATATAACAAAAACACAAACAAAATCTTTTGTTCGATTTATTCCGAATAGAAATCCTAACTTCTGTGGACTAGTGTTATTTAGTGTTTATGTGTCGGGCTCCAGAAATGGAAATTTTATTTAATAACAAGTTTTTGTTCCTAAATTTCAATTTCATGTGCCACGTTAATGTTAATTGTGTTTACATCAAATTATAAAAAATAAATTAAATTGTTCTTCATTAAAAGTGAACTGACCTTTAGTTCTTTTGTACTCTGCTACTACCAAAATCAACATCAATAAGTATTACGCACGTAATTTTAAAAATTCTTTCTTCATAATCAGAAAATCAGGAAAATGGCCGGCTTGAACCTCTATCCATTCAGCCTCCATCCTTGCTACAGTTATTTTTTTGTGTAACACATCTATTTTAATATTTAATTTAGCCAATAAGTCTATTCCCAAAATACAATTCATATTCATCTCATCAATTATCATGATACAATCTGTAATTGCTCTTTGTCCTGCCTCAATGTTAACCACAAGTGATTTGTTTATCTTAGAAATTTTTTTATTATTTGCTGTTATTAAATTAACAGGATTGATTTTTACGATATCTTTCTCAAAACGATCATAGTTTAAATTTATCAATTCCTCTTTCACTAAAGATATTTCAGCTCCAGTATCTAGTAATGCTTTTACTTTAATGTGGTTGATTCTGATCCAAATGTATGGTAACTTATTTTCATTTTCCAAATTTTTATCTCCATGTGCTTCTTTAATAAACTCCTTCGGATGTTGGTAGGAATTTATCATTTTTGGTTTATCTATTACAGAAAATCCGGAATCGTCATCTCTGCTACTGGAGATGTTGCCGGAGTACGGGTGCTTTCATTTCTATTTGTCTCTCTTATATTTGCGTCATTCTGATTATGACTGTAGATGGTACTTCTTCTCGTATCTTGTGATTCACGTAGATAATGGTTAGCTTGATTAATGATTACTATTCTGCCGAGTATCGCGATGATCATTACCATCTAAGCCATTATTTCGTTGGTGGTTGTCTTCATTTCTATTCCGGTTTTCTTGAAATTGTCGATAACCATTATTATTAATATTTTGTTGACCATAATTATTGTTGGAAAATCTATAATTTTCATTATTATTACCTCTATAACCATTATTGTTTCGGTTAAAATTGTTACCATTATTATCTTGATTTGAACTGTTACCGTAATTATTGTAATGGTTTTGACTGGACCCATAATTCATGTCGTTGTTATTATTAAAATTTCTATTGTTAATATTATTACTGTTGCTGAAATGATTATCGTTATTGTTGAAATTATGGTTGTGATTGAATTTATTGTTATTTGTAAGTTAAATATATTAATTGCACTTTTCTCGTATATATTTTTTTATTAAATATTGTGACGCGTTTCGACTTCACACAGTCATCATCGGACAATATTAAACAATTGATGTAATGTTAAGTTCCAAAATAATTATAAAATGAATAATTCAAATAGTAAATTAATTAGAATTAGGTTAGTAAAATTTTGAAATTTTTTTGAAAAATGTTAACGACATTGAAATTGTTATTGGGTTCGTCTCTAGTGAATCGCCTCCAAGAATTATAAGATGAATTGTAATTACTCTTCAAAGTTGTGCTTCCTAATTGATCAAATCTTTTGAGTAATTCTATGAACTGATCTGCTGACTTTATAATTTCAATGATGACCAGATTATTAACTTCGTATTCGAAATGCTTAGATAAATTTAATATAATGTCAGTTTCGCTAAATGGTGGATCTAATTGTTTGGCAGCATTCATCTTCCTGAGTGTGCAACTGCAACGACTCTGGTCCATCATACCTCGATATTTACCATTGATTAAATTGTTACGTACCCTCTGCTGTTCTGCTTCTCCCCAGTATTGTTTTAAAAATGCATTCTGGAATTGATCATAATTTTGGATACTATCTTCGACAATCCCGAACCAATTTTCCGCATTACCTTTTAAAATTGATCGTAAAGTAGATTTAATTTTACTTGAATCTCTTACATTATCAATTATTGGTTTAATGATTTTGGTGAATAATTTGGGATTATAGTTCCCATCGCCGAAGAATCTTGGTAGTTGTCAAACAGGGTGTTCCTGTTCAAGCTAATTTCTTGTATCACTGTACGCATTAAAGTTGAATCCTGAACGTTATATGTACTTGTACTACTATTTTCCCGTTGCATCTGCATTGACAACGAATTCAATTTGGCATCTACATTGTTCACGTGCGTTGGAAAAAATCAGACCTTTTTTTCGGTATGTTTTAAGCTATTTTATTCGATAAAATGTTTTTCTTATGAAAAATAAAATGGTTTTTACTTTACAAGCTTTCCTTAAGATTTTACTTAAAATTTTTTTAAGAAAAGTATTTTACTCTTTACACCTTGTGGTTTTCCCTAATAGCTGACTTCCGAGGAAGACCATACATGTGATTTTAACGAATCTTAAGAAAATAAGAAGTGTTAAATTAAAACTGCAAGAACTGCTAAACGGTGTAGTGAATTGATTTAAAAAAATTTTCACTAAACCATAAAGTCACTGAGGACATGAGTACCAATTTTCATCGATATCAGACCTTTTTTAATTTTATTTATTTGTCTGCTATTCATCCTTAAATTAGAAATCATTAAAATAATGTAAATAGTTACAGCTAACAATAAAAATAAACTTGTGATCGAAAAACTATCTAAATAGTTATTAGTGAGATTTGATCTTGTCCAGGTAAGTTGATCGAAGCAACCATTACCTCTCGAGAAACGTCACATACGAGTAATCAAGAGCGCGGACATTTATGCCCGATGACGTCAAACCTGTGGCGCTGGCGTTTATGGCCACGTAACTTATTTTAAATAATCATTCAATTTTAAAATGGATTATTTATAACAAAATAGAATAAATAGGAGTAATTTTTGCTGATTTAATATGTAATATATTGGATTAATCGGAAAATACTATTTTAACTAAAATTCTTTCTTCATGCATGTTCCTTATTCAAATTTTGCCTTGAACACAGAGTTATTAAAAATTGTTTGATCATGTGAAGCTACTGGCTATCTCGCAACAATATTTTGTAATTCGCAAGTCGGCATCACAAACGACTTGCACATTCCAAGAGAAGAAACCTTTCCGATTTCTGAAATGTTCTGCATCGTCTCCTCCCTGAGAGCGCAATCTTATATGGGTGCAATCGATCGCCCCTACAACTTGAGGAAACGATGCTCTCCGATAAAATTGTTCATGTATTTTTTGTCGCTGTGAAGCATTGCTTGGAAGGTTAATATATGAACTTTTCAAATCTACTATAACTTCAGATACTTGCTTTACAGCAACAAAGTAGGAAATTGATTTTTCTTCAGGTTTCGCATTGTTTCGCGAACGTTTACGACATGGAATAGAACTTACAGAAAATCGGCATATAAATTGATCTTGCTTCAGTTTATTTGAGTCCTTGTAAAATTTCTCATTGAATTCCTGGACATCTTGCAATGTAAGAGATGCACATTTTAGTTTTCTGCTCAAATGTCCACATTTAGGATACACTGGTGCTGAATGTGCCGAATGCCTGAAACAATCAAATGGGATTATTATTAAGCTATAATAATATGTGCTGGCACATATTCTTTTTTGTTTACTCAAAAGTATACTAGTAAATGATTCAATTTAGTTGAATTTTTATTTACCTTGCACGTTTAGCTGCGATACTCTTCCAATTGTGTTTCTGTACCTTCTTCTTTCTTCCACTACCACTTGAAATTTCACTCACAAAAGAATTGTTGAGGTCCATAATCATTCCGTGATATAAGAAGCGATTAAAATAGAGGTGATCAACGTTTTACAAACAGTTGCAAACTATGCACCTACTATGCAAATTACTGCATCCTGCATCTTAGTACTAGATCATGTGATGTTAGAATGCAATGCAATTATTGGTTCACGTTTTCGCGGATGGACATGTCCGAAATTGAAAGAAAAGCGCTGCGGACATTAAATAGACACAAATGAGCACTATAAATTAATACTACTACTCATATATTGTATAAAAATGCACCTTTGTGTATCCTGGGATTCACAGAGATACGTTGTTACCTAAAACTTTTACTGCTAAGAAATTGATACCCTTCTGATAATTCCGTGTCTACAAAAAGATAAAAAGAGACTCGGATAAATAATATACTTTTCTAGCTTGTTTATTACTCCCGGGAGTTTGATTTAGGCGCTTTAACCCCGGAAATGATCTTATTCAAAAAGAACAGGTTGGTAACAATTTTTTTGAAAAGGGAGATTAGATAGGCGAGTTTCCTGAAAAGAATTTGGCAAAAATTAGTTGGGTAGCCCGAAAAAACTGAGTTTTGTGTGGAATTTAAATCGAGTAGTTGGTGAAAAAATTGCGTTTGGTTGAAGTTACTTGCCGAACAACTTTGCGGTTTTGGTTATATCGGTTTCGAGCCACATCAATAGCTATGTTCGTGCTAGATAACTTTTTACATTTTAACTTTTTACAATTAAAGTGTAAAAACTGTAATTTACACTTTAACTTTTTCCCGAAAGTGTACGATTAACGCGAAAGCAAAAAGTGTAACTTGAGTGTAACTCCTCCCATTGAAATCATACTTCATTTGTGTTGGTATCTAACCTAGCTTTTTAATACATCTGAATACATAATCGTAAATACATCTGTACAAGATCAAACGAAGCCAAAATCAAGAGTAGAAAATGGAGCAAATATTTGAAGATGAAGATGAACTTCTTAGTGTGACTCTAACCAATCAAAATTTAGATGTTGGTGAGCAATATATAATATTTACGATTTGTAATTAGTATTTTTATTAACTTTTACAAAAATTTTCAGCATCCGCTATGATCAGTGCATTCGATTCTATTATTATTGGTGGTCTTGGTCTTTAATTTTTTATTTATTTATTAATTATTATCAATTTACGATTCTTACTTTATTTAATTCTTATTTATTTAAAAATGTTAAAACAGCATGGATAGTGTGAAATGCGGAAGGAGAAATTCCAAGCACCGACGGCAATGTGACTTGCATATCGTCGGTATCAAAACGTAAAGGCGTATCTCGTTTTTCCTCACTTTACAGGAGAGCGAAATAAAGAAAAGTATACTGTTCTTATTTTCTCCATAACTAAAATATTACAGAAGATATCGTATTTCTTTTTGCACAGTTATTGCTAAGAATATTGATAACCATTCTTAACATTTCAAACTGTGATTGACTTTATTATTAATGTTACTTTTTGGTATTTATTTGAGATACGCCTTTACGTTTTGCTAGTAGTAACACTTATTTCCTGAATTATTGAGATACGCCCTTTAAAATATGTAAATTTTAAATTTATTAAAAATAATTAACAACAATAATGTTTAATTGTTGAAATGTTTAATAAATATGTTAAGTATAGAAAGTTAAATTATATACAGCAAACCTTCTTTTATAAAAAACGGCACCATCGTTTGATATAGGTAAGTAAATTACCTGTTGAAGATCAAAACACAAACAAAGCAAGCTGGGATCATTTTGAGCAGCAATTTTGGAAGAGTTTTTGATGTCACGCATAGCGTTTTTTGATTTTGTGTGCCCATCAAAAATATCTTGCATTTTTGATTTCGTTTCTATAGATCCTTCGTAATAAGTTTTGCATAACCCACACTGATCTTTCTTTGGTCTATGAAACGAAATATTTTGATTTTTGAAAACCGTGCGGTATGTTGTAAAACACGGTTTCTTAATAGGTCCCAACTCATCAATTAACATATTGCACATTCTTCTTAAAGTCAAATCACTGTGCAGGTATTCTCGAGAACTATTCTTACGACAGTAATGTGACTCGACTCGTTGAAATCTATTAATGTGATCCTCAATAATCTTTTTGGTCTTAGCATCTTTTGCTGCAGCTACTTGACATCTACTACCACGGCAATCTTTTTGTATTATGCCAGTATTATCAAGCTTTTCAAGTACTGTTCGGATAGATTTTTCACTTACACTTAAAGTATTTATAAATAATTTGCGGCACACTTTTACTAAATTGCCATCCAATGGAAGAAAAAAGAAATTTGTGTTGTGACGTCGCGATTCTGTTGTACTTATTGTAGTACTTGCCTTCTTCGGTACCCGCGGACGTGTCGCGCAATATATTCTCGCTGGAGTTGAATATCACCTAAGGTGTAAAAAGATTTGAAAATAGCTTCCCTACATTCTTCATTAAATTTTTTACATTGTCTACCACCTTTTTTACACCATTGAGTAGTATTGCACATTGGACCTAGTGTCCGTCCCTTAACTGTTTTTTTTGTTGCCACTGAAATATATTCTGCCCCACTGCGTCGCAGAGCCTGGGCAACTTTCTGCTTATTTCTTTTAATGGTCACCTCCTTTTGGAATTCTCTCGCAGCACCTTCTACTTCAAAATGTTCGGGTTTCTCTTTATCGGAATTTGTAACCTTCCGATGTTTCTTCTTAGACGAATTTTTTTCAGAATTTACTTTTGTATTTTTGCCGATGCGATGAGTTTCACACGTCGGCAAATCCTCGATGAAATGATTCCAGCACAAAAAGATTGAACATCTGAAACAAGAACTGAAAACATCTCCTTTGCAGGAACAAACTTTGCATGTCTGGGCATAAGTGGGATCTTCTCCATCACTTTGATCAATTTTAGAAAACTGATCATCTTCTAAATCGTCGCGATTTATTAAAACGTTTTGTTTATCCTCATCACAACTAATGCTAGATGTTATTTTATCATTACTGGCTACGTTTTTCAAATTACTTGCAACTTTTGCTGCAACTTTGCTCAGTGGTTCATTATCATCACTGGAACTGGTTCCTGATAAATTACTTTCTTCTTCTGTCGTAGTTATTGTCCCATAATAGAATTTACTTTTGTACTGCATTTTCACATGCATGCCAACTTTAAATTTACCATTACTTTTAATTGGTTTTAATTCATTGGTGCATACACAATTTACAGAACCATCATCCCATTTTACCAAAACATCCATAATCTTTTTAGGCAAAATATAAAAAATATTTAAATAATATAACTAAGGTTCACTAGAAGTTTTACTTACAGTCGTGTTGTTTATTTTCACTGCACTTTTTGGGAGTGACAACACGCTCACTGTCAACATCAAAATGCATACTCTTTAACAAATATCGCGATTAAAAAAATGTTCGCAGATTTTTGCACCTAATTTAAATTGATATTCCGTCTGTATAAACAGATGAAACTTCTGATTGCATTTTTAAGACCCGAAGTAACTCGAATCGATTTGTAGATCTAATTTAACAACAAGCATGGGTGTGCAATGTAATTCAGCATGTATTTACAACTTACGTCTTACGAAGCATATTGATGTTTTAAGAATGAAAAAAATTCTTGCTCAAGAACAGGCATGCTTGATAGAATGCGATTAAATTAAAATTTTTACGTTTTGAAGGAAAATTTAGCCTTCATTCACTGATATCTAAAGCGCGTTTTTGTTGTCTTGTTTCGCTACTGAGTGACGATCGAAGTAGGCTTGGTTCAAATGGTCAAAACTTGCCTTCATTTGTTATAGAAAGGAGCAAAAATGTGGATTTCTGTCACTATAGACCTTCTTTTCTGCTTCTTCATCAGTAATAATGTTATATTAGAAGATTCAATAAATTGTAAATGTCCCCCTTTTTTCAAATCTAGATCACTGTGCGTGATCGAGGTATGCCTTTTCGTCACATCACGGAGATCATTATGCAGCAAGTAATGGGCATTAAAACTCAATTTTTACAAAAAATGAGATACGCCTTTACGTTTTGATACCGACGTATGTGATGGTAAGCAAATTTTTGTAGCATTTTATAGTATTTTACTATTTTATCATAGATGGATCGCTATTTCAATTAAACATTGATGAAATAACATTCGAAAATGAAGTGTTTCGTTGTACTGTGGATGGCAATGAAGTGCTTCTGTCTTCAGAAGCACGTATGTCATGTATACCACCGCAACAAGCAGTACCTGCTAGGAATCAGAATTTTTCGTGGTGTAATGCATAGACAAAATTGTTTTTGTCGTTGTATGAAACCAATAGAAACCTGGTTTCTAGCAGGAAAATTAAAAATATAAAGGCAATGTGGAAGACCATTAATAACGAAATGGTAGAGGCAGGTTACGATATATCCGCTCTCCAAGCGGAAAACAAATGGAAAGCTTTGGAACGATCGTTTAAACAATCGATGTGGAATAATAAACAGACTGGAAGGAGTAGGAAAACCTGCCCGTATGAAAGGTAAAGTAATATAGAAGCTAATAATTGATTTAAACAAATGAGATAATTGAATATTTACAAGTATAACATGAACTTATTTTATTACATATTATTACAATTAATGGAGCAATTATTAATTTATAATAATTATCTTATTATATCTTATACAGGTGGGCTTCAAGTGCCGAATGTTTCTGTAGAGGAACCAATAAATTTAAATACGTAAGTATCTTATCTTGTTCAATTACATAAATTATTCCATATGGAACCATAATCACAGATCACCATCAGCCCGCGATGGAGGAATGGATCCATTCGGCGAAGAGGAAATTGCAATTCCCCCTACAACAAACACCCCTAGAGTAAAGACACAGATGGGGAGCACTGCAAGGGCCCTCATGAATTGTAAAGAGACCATGGAGAAAATGATTGTCGAATTGAAGCTCCAGAGAGAGCAAAATGCTGATTTTTAAAACAACGTCATTCGACATAAAACCGAACTGATTGCTGAAGTCCAGCTGCAAAGAGAACAAAATGCAGAATTCCAAAGAAACAATTTGAGAGAACTGCAAGAATTTCTTAAAATGGCACCTGGGTAATTTGTAATAAAAAAATCGGATGTGGCCATCGCATAACTTTCCGAATTAACAGTAAAATGTCATCAGAAGAGAAAAATAATCGCAAAAAACATTCAAAAAATCGAAAAAATAGACAAAAATACAAATAAATAATATATATTAGTAGATAATATCTAAAATTCTATGGATATACATCTTATTATTAAATTGCACAAAATTTGTAAAAAAAAAATTTACTAAACTTAATTTAGAATAAAACAGCAATACAAAAAACAATAATAAATTTTTTATTCGGAAAGAATTCAATCACCTAGATTCTAGATGATATCATTTAGCCAAAAAGATTGAAAGAGAAAAACAATTAAGTAATTATTAATATAATAAAAATACAAATAATGTTTACATCAGAAATACTTTTCAAAAATCAATACATTTACAAACTAGAAGATAAATAATTAAAGTTATCAAAATAGCTCAAAATAATTTTGCTTAAAATAATTTAGATAAACAATTAAATTTATTTCAGCAGAACTAACTGTAACGATAAGGTACGCTTATCAACAAACCTTTTCGCTTATCAACAATCCTTTTTATTTGATTTTGGACATTTAAAATTCCCTAATATATTGCAATGTTATTTTTGCAAAAATAATGAAGCTACTTTGCAACCTATTAGTGCCCATTAACTCAGTGGGAAGCGAACTCCCAATCCCAGTAGTCGGTTCAATTAACACTCAATACTAAATTACAAAACAAAAAGCTGTAAAATAAAACTAAGTTTCCAAAAGTAATTAAACAAAAATAGTTTTTCTAAAATAAATGTGAACTGCGATCACAATACCACATATTGATATCATCAATAAATTTGTGCATGAAATTTTGCAGATAAAATTTTATTCAACACTATTGCAAATCATACGAATTATAAAATGTTAAAAAAAAATATTTAGCACTTAGCTGTATAATCGCTGCTGCTGAGAAGACCTCAAATTTAAACGATCTGGGAAAATTTCAAAAAAATGGCACCAAAACTCAGGAAAACACCCTTTCACCTCCGAAACTCGATCAAGAAGACCTTATCTTCCCTTGCGCAAACGCCTTGGTCTTCGCACTCTGAACAATGTACAGGGCATCATTAAAATGTTTAAACAAATTAACTCTGCCCTGTTGAAATTAAAAATATTGATTGCATCTTCCCCAAAAACAATATAAAAGGAACAAAATATCCAACTCTCTTAAAAATCGAAAATATAAAACAGAATTTTGTCTGTTCCATGACAATATATAAACCTGCAAAACTTTTAACTCGGCAAAGACCTTACATCATTTGACGTGACATTCGGCGAGATTTTACAAAATCTAAGCAAACTTCGTCATAGGTTTGTCCTTGACTCTTATGGATAGTGATAGCTTCTGCGGGTGTTAATGGAAATTGACTTCTAATTACTTGAAACTGTAGTTTGTTAGATAAATTTAGTGGAGTATTATTTTTTTCGATCGGGGTTAATTTTATATCTAAGTTTAGTTGTTTTATCGATTTTATAAATTGGGTTTTTTCCTTTTTACCAACTAATTCTGAATTAAATCTATCCATAATTTAGTTGGTTCGTTAGTCGTTACTGTTTGGTTTGAAACTAATAAATTTTAAAATCCCGCATGCACCGTTAACTAATCCATCCTCAACATCTATATTATATGTAATCATATATTTAATGCCAATTTTTAATCTTAAAATATAAGGTAGACCATTTACTTCCGTTATTTTTTTTTTATAGATTCTAAAACTCTTTCTTTTGTATCATCGTTAACCTTTCCAAGAATATTATCTTTTGCCTTTGAGATATATTCATCTCCAGGAAATTTATCTAATTTCGATTGGTTATAAAAATCGACATTGATGTTTTCAGCAAAAAGTCTAATTGCACTATTTGGAACATCAGTATCGTTAACAACTCGACTGTTAAGCAAATTTACATCAACAATGGACATTTTACCTACTGCTAAATTATTTAATGCTGCAATTAATGCAAATTCGTTTTTTTGTCGCATAATTTCGGTTAATTCATAAAATTTAAACTCGTCCCACAACGGATTTTGATCATTTAAAAATATATTCATCATACATTTTTTCGATAATTTATATATTGGCGAATCCATTACGGGAGGTAATTGGTTTAAATCTCCTACTACAACTACAGATAGGCCCCCAAATGATTTGTTTATTCCCATAATTTGTCTCAATCTAATATCCACACGACTGAACATAGTACTTCCTACCATAGATATTTCATCTATTATCAGAAGTTTTAATTTGCATAATCGTGCTCTTATAGTGTTAGCAATATCGTTTGATAATTCTGGCATGGCATCACCAAATTGAGTAACTGGTAATGCAAATGCAGTATGCAATGTAATACCACCTATTAAAAATGCAGCTTTACCTGATGGAGCACATAATAATACAACTATGTTTTGCTTTTCTTCTCCCGGTTGATTATCAAAATAATGCGTAATCAATTGATATAAGCAATTAATTACCGTACTTTTACCCACTCCCGCTGAACCGCTTAAAAAAATTCTCAAAGGATCACTACCAGTTTTAAATGAATTCAAAATATGATTAACAATATCTCTTTGTGCGCAATTTAAATTTTTTAAAGCCAAAAGTAATTTTTCTTTAGATATTCGTTGTGGAGTACAAAATCTGTTACACTGGTCATGTTTTACTATTTTATCACCACATTGTTCCATTATGTCAACTTTATTGCTATTTGATAATTCATCATTAACATAAGTTTGAATTTGTTCATCTTGCAATGATAAATTTTCATTATTAATATGGTCTATTGCTTCGTCAAGTATCTCTTCTTGTAATATTGAATATTTTTCGCTGTTATGTTTTATTGTTTGTATATTATTAATAAATTTTTGTTCGGTATTAATATTTTCAATTTCTTCATATTCATTTCTAAACGGCAAAAATAAAAGTAACTGCTCTCGATAATAATTGTATGCATCTCGTACTAGCTTATATCGTCGATATCTAATAATTGATGTGCTTCTTTTCTTCGTAATACCCTCATTGTCATCTTCGTTTTTGGAGCCCGAATGCACTTGGTTGTTTTGCTTTTTATAATTTGCAACGTAATCTGCTCAACATAGATTGTCAAAGGCGCTTGGTCGTTTAATATATTTTTATATTATGTTGGGCATATAAATATCTTTGGAATTGATGTCAATATCTTTAAGTTGTTTATTAGTTTTCAACATTAAAACTCTTTCGTTAATTTTGCTTGTGTTTATAAATACAGTTGCACGAGAACTTTTCGAAAGTGGCAAACACAAACAATGATACGATGCTTCTTGTGCTGACATCAAATTACTATTTAAAAATACGTTTGTAATTTTTTTAAATTTTTCCCTGATGTTTTTATTACCATTTTGAATGTCAGAAGCAGCATCTCGTAATAATTTTGATAGCCCTGCTTCTACTTTGCCTATATAATTAATAATATAAGAAGCGAGTCCGTATTCTTCAGATACGTACTGGATATCCATATTTGATTCAAACAAATAATGTAAAATGTCTATATTATAACAATTTATTGCAACTTCTTCAGATGATCTTTTCAAAGAAACTTGGGTTCTTTATTGCTAGAATATATTGCTCTTCGGTGATATTTAACTTTACCAGAATATCTTCAAAACTAATTTTTTCGTGTTGCTTCTTATAAAAATATGTCATCAAATTAAAAATTTTAGTTAGTGTATTTTTAACATTATCGGTTTTATCTTCTAAATTTAAAGGTTCTAATATAGTTGTTCGGTTCATAACAGGTAATGGATAATTGAATCACTTATTTGAGAAACCAGATAAATCCCATAAAGATAGTTCTGAGATAATAAAAAAACATTGTCTAACTATTTTCAGTCGTCACTTTTTAAAAGTTTTGTTAATAGGCAAGGTCAATGTGAAGCAGTTAAAGAGTTTTATCACAAAGAAACAAAAATATTCGAAATCAAAGATGACAAAAAGCAAACTTTAAAAAATGGACATGTCTACTTTCTCAAATAAATTTCTGTATTTTTTCGAAATGAATTCAAAAAAATTACAAAATAGTCATTAATATAACAAAAACATAATTTTACATAATCTCTGGCTCCAATTCACCATCAACGGTGGGCCATAAAAAAATTTCACTGTAAAAACGTTTGATTTTCTTATTTTCCGGTAAATACCTTGCAAACTTTTTAATATTAACCATTTTTTTATTCTTAATGGGTACTTTAACATTGGGGTAAGCCGGTTCTGTACAAAGTAACTTGGGTGTACCTTGTTTTTTTCCAACAGGGAACTTAAAATTTACTAATCCATCAATGAAGTGATATGCTGTAACAGTGCCTTTCAAGTTGTTGTATGAGAACTGCATAAACGTCGATATGTTAAATGGTATTCTTTCACTACGTGGTCCTACACTCCATGAATTTCTTTTATAAAATCTGGGCCACCAACTCTTAAAATCTTTAATGATACTGTTTTCATTCTCTATGAGATGCACTGTAAACTGGTTTTTGTTACTAGAATATATAAAAAGTTCAGTGTATTGCTTAAGGGTATAAATTCTATCGTTCTTCTTAAGGAATCTCTTAACTACGCCGAAGTCCCTGTCACATGGCAGGAATGAATGGCCACGTATTGGGAAATATTGATCAACTGTCTTAAATCGCCCTATTTCTGTGAATGCAGAAAACATTCTGACAGTTGTGTGATTTTTATTTTGTCCAGGACATCCATCCATGAACACATGCAGATGTTGAACTTCTGGTGGAACATATGTCTCTATGTAATTTGCAATGAATGAACAAACCTCATTGGGACCTTTTTTTGCCATACCTTCATGGTAAATGTAAAAATATGCTTTACCCGTTTTAACATCATGTATGTCAAAAACAGAAACTGTGAGTTGATGTAGGTAAAAAGTTTCTTGAACGGGAATCTGCGGCAGAAATATGTTTTGCATATAATCAACAGCTATTATTGCTACACTGGGGTCATTTTGATAAAGCTCTTTCAATGCATTAATTTTTGAATGAAACTTTTTAGCACGTCTGATATGGACTGCTTTTTCAGCTACAACCACACGTTTTTCATTGTCATTCATCTCTTTGGATTTGATTTTAACTGTTAGTTCTTCACACCTACAGCAAGTGTCGACTTGAGGTCGTCCAAAACTTAAACTGAACCGTTTTTTAAAAATTTTGTAATATAAAGAATATTTTATACCAGTATAGGGATACTTGGATAAAAACAATTCGTGCATCTTTTTTATGTCCAGTTTTTCGCTTAGGTACTTGTAATCTCTATTGCTGTAATGAGCTTCTTTAGTCGGAAATGAAGCAATATGTGAAACAATGAGATTAATAAGGCCAGCTGGTTTGGAGTTACCTGGCTCGGATTTTCCGCGTAAATCTTGTGGCGATTTTCCAGTGGATAACAGCAAACACAATCGATGAACGCGATTTTTGCTGATAGAATGTACACTGAGAAAGGCACTTTTACATACCAGAAGATTCCCTGAACTGTAGCTAATTTTATACTTATAGACGCTTTTGTGCGGCTTTGGTTTGTTAATATTGCTCTTAGGACGTTTTCGCTGAACTGGAGTTGCTGTTATTAGCGATTGAAGATAAGCATCCTGCTCGTTTTTAGAACCAAAGCTGTAGAATTTATTAAACACTTCCTGCTTCACATCAAGCGATAATTTTTCTAAGCATTTCTTGCGACAACTATAGAATGGAACAATTTCAAGTTCAAGTTTGAACAATTTTGGGCTTTAGGTTACGGTTACTTACTTGCAGTTAAATCCAAATTCCTTTTTAGCAACAACATTTCCTTTATAATTTACATATTCATCACCTTTGACTCTTGCCTTTTTAATCCTATCACATTGCCATTCCACACTTTTAACACCTTTTTTACGTTTAATTTGATCAGTATTATTCTCAGCCATTTTAATGATACGGTAGAATGACATAGGTTTTAAAACATAAGTCACAACTACTGCGATTTTGTTTGAGAAACCCTATAAATCCTGGATATATCTGATTTTGAAAGTAAACATAATACTTAATGACGTTTTTTGTACAGACGAGTGCATGAATTTGTCTAGTATATAAAGCAAACGATGCGTCTTGGTCTTAAGAATGAATTTTTCGTAATATCTCAAAAAAATTTATTTGTGGATTTATCTGGTTTCTCAAATAAGTGATTCAATTAAATCTGCATTTGCCTTTACTTCTATTGCCTTTATAACATGTATGAGAATGTTTGTGTCTTAATACTGCCATGTAAGGATCGTTTTCTTCATATTTACACGTTATAAATTTATCAATAAATGCTATACAACTATTATAACTATCCAACATCGATTTATTAATTATGGGTGCATCTTTTAGCCAAAGAAATATATGTTCGTGTGGCGAACCTCGATTTTGAAATTCGACTCGTTCGTAGCTATCTTCAACAAAGTAATTTTCAAAAACACCATTATTTTTTTTTAATAGTAACATTAATTTATTTACTTTATAATCAAAATATCTTGCGCACGTAACGGGGTCGTTTCTAATTAAATTGGTAATTGAAATTTGTTTATGGTTTTGTAGCTTGTATAAAGTTTGCACTAATTCTGGCCATTTGGATTCTGCTGCCGAAAAGGTAAGAAATATTGTAGGTTTTCCTAACTGCCTAATCATAGCCATCAGATTTTTCTTTTTGTTTTCGCAATATGGCGGAGAAGATCTAATTTGTTTGAGAAATATGTATCCATCATCAAACTTGATTAAGTTGTTAAGAAAACCTTCTTGCAGAATATTATTCACACATAAATTTTCAGTTTTTTTGGTTTTTCGTCAACACATATTGATACTCGCAATACAAGATTTTTCCAATTTTTTCTTTGCCATAAACAATATTCTTGTTGGAACACAACTTCGCCTATCGCGTCGTCTAGCTTCTGATTTGACTCGATCACTGTATGAAATACAAGGGAGCAATTCAATCCCATGGCCAGCAAAAATGGTTGGAAAACATAACTCTTCCAAATCTTCTATTAAATGCCATGGCATTGGATGTTTTTCTTGACCAGGAGCAATAATTTGGACGCGTTCAGTAACTTGTTCGTTCATATCTAACAATAAACAAAAATAAATTCTCTCGCCAACTCTCGCTCGGCTCCGCCTCGCTTCGAGCGCTCCGAGCCGTTTTGACACGCACTAAAAAAATTAAAAACATCCCCCGTAGGGCACGGGCCTCGAATAAATGACGAAATTCGAAGGCTGGGATCCTAGATTTGCCAATGTCAGTGGCAGGAAAAACTTGAAAAACTTGCTCCGGGCGGTTTTCCCAACCCCTGTGTGAATTGTTACAACCGCCGTTTCGCGAATGCACTCGAAAATGCAGAAACTACAACGATGTTATCTTCCCAACGACATGAACTTGACTGAACACGCTCTATCCCCACCTAAATTAGCACTGCCACGACACAGGCAGAGCACACGTACCAGCAATAGAATGGATTTTTAATACTAACATGAAGGTAAACTTGTAAAATTTCCATAAAAAGTCGATTTTCAAAATTAAATTGTGAAGTAACCGTTGGGCCGATTTTATTCATCCTCACCTCATAAAAAAGCTAAAATTGTGCTCTTTCAGAATATTTATAGGTTTTCTTTCCTAGTTTGAAGGGGGACAGCCGTAGAATACTACCTCTAACCCATTTATCTAATATTATTTAAAAAAATAATCAAAAATCGTTGTGCCCTGTTTTTCTTAACTCATATCTTCTATTATCTACATATTTATAGTTATACCTATACACCTAACCCAAAATTCACCACGGTATGAATCAACTATGAAAATTTGAAGAAACGTTTGACTTAAATTAAAATTATGCTAAAATTTTTAAACACAATGAACGTGATATATTTTCGATGAATTTTTAATAACCATTACTTTAAGGGGTTTTCAAATGTTTTATAGGCAAATTCTATTAAGATTTGTAAACCTAGGCGAATTATTAACATTCGCTGACAGCAAATATTATATTTTGACTTTTCACTACTTGTTTTGGTTGGATTGCAATCTTTATAACCATTATTATTATTTATGTGTAACTAGTTAACTAATAAAATAAGTAAATATCTCAATTAAAATAAAAAGCTATCAAAAACGTTTTATCAATTTTTCTGTACTTACCTTTTCTAGTTTAAATAAAATTTGACTATTTGTAAATTTAAAAAATTTCTTTTTAATTTTTTTTTATTTCATAAAAAATAAAAGCGCATCATCAATTTTTCTGTACCAATTTACCTCTTCTAGTTTAAATAAAATTTGACTAGTAAATTTTCAAAAATATTTTTTTTTATTTTGAACTTTTAATTTCAGAAAAAAAATTTTTGAACAAAAGTTGTAGGAAATGTGATAGCGATAATTTTTTGTCATAATAAACTTTTACCTATTTTTTTGCGTTTAGAAGTTATGACGGAATATGTCTTATCGCTTTAGGTAAACCCCCCGTTCCACCCATTCGATTTTATTCATTTTCAATAGGCTTCGTGTGACAACAGATTAAAACTTAAATTTAAAATTTGAACTGATTTCCTTCTTTCGTTTGGGTGCTATTGTGTTCACAGACATACACACACACACACACACACCCTTACGTGCCCATGCATCTTTGTGCCACCCCGACCTATACACCCAATTGTGGCGATTTCGTTGCTAGTCACTGTGCGCATTGCAATTAATATTACGAATTATTTGCGCTAGGTGGTGCTCTTTTACTCACCGTATTTTCGAAGATAAAAATACAGACTATAAGCAAGCATGTGGCATCCGTTGCCACATCAAATGCATTTATCCGAAAATGTGTTTAGGGCTTCACAAGCAATGTATTTGCTGTGTACTGTGTTAAGGGTGCCACATATTCAAGGTGTGTGTTGAGGTTGCAACATATTCAAAGGATGTGTGGAATTTCCGTAGACCGTACATCATAGTTAACCGCAGCACCGTAGGGTGATTTCGCAAAACAGCATTAAAATGGCACGATTTTACAATAACTGTGTATTTTAATAAAAAAATCATGTCCACCGATTTAACCTTCATCCGGGCGCGTCGGCGGTAATTTACCGTCATTTGTATCAAATCGCGCACAATTTTTAGGTACGCTTTTTTTTGGGAGTGGAAGTTGTTCGTATTCCTAATTGACTAAATATGACATTAGATAGCAGTGTCGTTTTACCAAATTTTTGCATTTTCAATGCTTCAGGCAACGTCAAAGTTGAGTAGTCGCATTTTGAAGGTATAGAAATACGTGTAGAAAACCGGTTGCGCGCCCATTTATGATGTTTGGTGAACTACCAAAACCAAAATTATGTAATAAAAGATGTTATTTATTGATATTATTATGTATCTACTAGGTGTTTTTTATCATATTTATCAAAATTTTAAAGATTTAGGTTGAATTAGGCAAAAAACCAAACAGACAATTACCGTAAAATGCAGTAAATTACCGTAGAGAAGTACGCGCCCGGATGAAGGTTAAATTTTAGAAAATTTGTTTAAATAGATTTTATTAAAACATGATTGTTTGCACTAGAGTTGTTAGGAAGTTAGATAGGCACCAGCAAATTTGAAATTATATTAGATAGATACAATCAATTGTAGGAAACATTTATTAAAAATAACTTTACATTAGCGGAAATTAGCATTAGATGTCAACAGCATAAATGATCTTCACTTAAGTTTTTGGCTAGAGTAAATATAGGACCCTAAAATTTCCCAGCAAGGGGTGAATGATTTCTTCGGTGTCCAAGGCCGTTCCAACCACCAGCCGTTCGTCTAGGCGTCTGCTGATACCACTGCCGTTACCAAGCTCCCGATCCAACAAATCGTTTACGATTACTAGACGATTTCCGATAACCAACTAGTCGCTTACAATGTGCAAGGCGTCTAGACCTCTACCGTCTTTATTATATCCTCCAGCCGTCTACAGTGTACTAGACGATTTCGGTGACTCAAGGCTTAACGAGAGTTCCTATAAAAATCATATCACTGATTTCTGCTTTCGTTGCACAAGGCAGTTATCATTTCTTACCATATCACAAGCCTCCCGAAGAAGCCAATAGTTGTTCCGAAGCTGTTTACGAGTAAAAAACCTACCGTTAAAAACTTCCTAGAAACACCCGTATCCCACTCAGATCCTGTCTCACTTAACATCAGATTCTGTTATTTCCGTAGATTTGGTAGTTGACGGGTAGATAGTTTTTGTGTTCAAAGGGAAATTCTGTTCTGGAAGAAAATCATTTTAGCACAGTAGCGTCAAGATTAGGATATACTCACTTTGCAATCTGAATGATCGTTAAACTGTGAACACATTTATTCCACGCCATGCTACTCGACGCGACTAGACAATATGTAAAGCATTCGTATACAAGAAATTTAGGTAAGTTTGAATGCTTTGAATTGAAACTTTGCGAATGCTTTACATATTGTCTCGTCGCGTCGAGTACCATGGCGTGGAATAAATGTGTTCGCAGCTTTAGCCTCTTTTCAAGTAATAAAGTAGTACAGGAGCCACAAGTATAAGGATAACCTACAAATATTTAAATTAGTAAACAAAACCGTTAATTTAAAATCTGTAAAAATTAGATTTTAACTTACCTAGCCGAACCAGGTGTAGACAAGTTAACGTAATTTCTCCGTAGAATTGTAGAAATAACTTTTACCGTTTTTATTTTCTTCCGTACAATCCCCAAACGTCAAATCTTACATACATCTCTGAAACTCCCGAAGCATAGCCGTAACACGAAATTTTTGTGTAGGGTTTATTTGAAAGTAAAATCCGTTTAATTTATTTTTGTAATCATTACCTTAATTAATTAAATCATTTAGGGCCAATTTCATAATAAAAGTTAACAGAGCGTTAAATTTAAAAGGCGACTTAAGACAAAACAGACCAATAAAAATCATCAGTTTTGCTTTAAGTCGCCTTTTAAATTTAACGCTCTGTTAACTTTTATTATGAAATTGGCCCTTATTAATTAAGTTTCATTCCCATAAATATTTTCTTTTGTTTCAATATGAGTTATTATTAATTAGTTTAAGTTTATAGTCAAATAATTTAGTTTTCATTTTGTAAATAGTATTATAAATTTTGCTATCTTTTTGACGATCTTTTCAAATAGAATACAATTTGGCATCCACGTTAAAGAACAAAGATGGGCGATAAATTAAATATGTGATGTTCTTTGTTTAAGTTGTTAGTATATATTCCCACTTGATTATAAAGAATAATTCCTATTTAACCCGATGTATATTTTTCTTTCAAATTACTAACATTTATAGCTCCTTTCAAAGTCGGACCATTTGACGTCCACATGTATATTGCTCAAACTACTTTAAAATCGCGTATATTTTGTCATCCACTGTATAATTTTGTTTAATTCGCTATCTATGCTACGTCGGACAGTGTTGCCGTCGTTTTGAGTATCAAAAATTTTTATGGCGCATTTGTAGAAGAGGAGAATAATCCCCTTAGTTAACAATTTTATAATTTTCAATTCCCGAAATAATTTAAAATGTTTATCTGTTTTACTGTTTTTAGTTTACCTACGGGCATTAAAATTAAATGTTATTTGCCAATTTCTCTTCAAAATTTTAATAAATTTATTCAGTAAGTTGCAAAATAATTTGAAATGCTTATCCCTTTTTACTTGTGGCTTAAGGTTAAATAATAAATTGGTTTAGGCCTCGCACTAATATTTAAAAAAGAAATATAATTCACTTTTAAAGTCAAAATGGTTTTAGTTAAAAAACGCGCTCGATTTGCAAACTGTTGCGTGGAAATAATTATTGATCTGTTGGTTTTGGTCGCAAGGACCTACCAAAATAATTTTAAACGTTTCACCTTTTTTAACTTATGGCTTGAAGTTAAATAAGTTTTAGACATTTACCTGAAATCATTAACAAGAATTATAATAAATGTTTGAAAATAGAAATTGTTTTAACACGTTCAACGCCAAGGCGAAAATGACCATTTCGAGACAAAAACATTTTTTTATTTGTTGGTCGATATGAGATTTGTATAGAAATGGAATTTGGCTCTAATCTGAGGTACAGATTTGCAGTTTTATAAATTAAAAATTAAACTATAGTTTGATTGGAGGTTCATGTAGTACGTGTTAATATGCGACTTTCTAGTTCGAACTCCGAGCTAGTTGCGGGGAAGTAATTATTGTTCTGTAGGTTCTGGTCGCAAGAACCTACGAAACTAATTTTAAACGTTTACGTTTTTTAACTTATGGCAAAAGGTTAAATAACTTTCAGATATTAGTTAATTAATTATTGTTTTGGAACACCGTGTAACTTAAAGTTTTGTAACTAATAATGAAAAAAGGGTATTATGATATTTAAAACCGTTTGTGTTCCGTTTAGAATAGCTGCTATATGACTCATCCCTCTCTCGTTCTAAGTTGAAAAGGCGCGTAAATTTTGTCGAGCTATCATTATCAAGCTACATATCACTTTTTCAAATAAAAATATAAACGTCCTTGATAATACAATTTAATAAATGGTAAAAGTAGATCCTTTTTCAAATTTTAATAATTTTCAAGCTAGTGAAAAACGAATTTTCAATTAATTAATTTTTAATTTACTATAAGCACTCGTTTAACAGCTGTGGTATCTGATAACGTAAACATTGCCGTTTCAGCAAATTTTTATAAAGCATTACATCAGACAGGAATCCCCTCAGTGAAGCTCCGCTACTATTTTATAATTTTGAAGCCCCAAAATAATGTAAAATGTTTATCTTCCTATAATTTACCTACGGGAATTAAAATCAAAATGCTATTTACCAATTTTTCTTCAAAATTGTAAAACCTTTTGTACATTATGTTACAAAAAAATAATTCAAAATGTTTAGCTCTTTTACCTTGAGGCATAAGATTAAATAAATTTTAAGCATCTAACTAGTATTTTTAGAAAGACATAAAAATTCATTTCAAACTAAAAATGGAATTAGTATTATTTGTAGAAAGTCGCGCCCCGAGCTCCAAGCTAGTTGCGGGACAATAATTATTATTGTTCTCTAGATATTATGCGTAGCAAGGATCTACTAAAATAATTTTAAACGTTTATCTTTTTTATCTTATAGATTCAAGTTAAATAAGTTCTAGGCACCTAACTAGAAATTTTAAAAAGAAAAACAAATCCGTTTCAAGGTAAAATTTGTTTATTATGCGACTTTCCAGCTCGAACTCCGAGCTAGTTGCGTGGAAGAAATTATTGATCTCTAAGTCCAGGTCGTTAGGACTTCCTAAAATTATTTCATACGATTACTTTTTTTTAAGTTATGGCTGCAAGTTAAATAAGTTTTAGGCATCTAACTAGTATTTTTAGAAAGAAATTCAAGTCCGCTTCAAAGTAAAAATCGTTTTATTATGCGTAGAAAGTCGCTTTGAAGCTGTGTCGCAATGATCTACAAAAATAATTTTAAACGTTTATCTTTTTTATCTTATGACTTAGGGATGAATAAGTTCTAGGCATGTACCTAGGAGTTTTAAAAAGATTATGCAAAACCGTTCCGAAGTAAAAATTTGCTTTATTTTGGGACTTTCTAGTTCGACCTCCGAGCTAGCAGCAAGAAAGAAATTATTATTCTGTAGGTCCAGGTCGTGATAAGAGCCCAATAATATAATTTTAAACGTTTACTTTTTTAACTTATGGCTTCAGGTTAAATGAATTTTAAATGTTTAACCGTTTTTAACTGAGATTTAAGAAAGATAATATAAATCCGTCTCAAATATTTTTTTTGCATATTTAATTGAATATTATTTTGGACAGTGTGTAACATAATTTTGTAACTACTAATAGGAAAAATGGTGCTGTTAATTAAAACCGTTTGTGTTCCCATTAGAATTGCTGAATATTGTTTTTTGAAATCAAGTGTTCTTTACGGTTCTTTATCAATGTATTGCATTCTTTCTCTCACTCTAGGTTGAAAAGGCGCGTAAATTTTGTCAAGCTATCAGTAGTGTGCCTTTCCATTATAATAATATAAACGTCCTTGATAATACAATTTAATAATGGATACACCTCAAATTTTATGAACGAAGTAAATACTAGACCAAATGATTTGTACCAAAATTATTAATTTTGTTTAAAACATTAAAAATTCCTGGAAATAATAATTTCTGTCTTCTTTGTCCAGGACGTCAGCACGGTGCCTTTTGAAACTTATATCAAATCTCAAGCTAGTGAAAAAAATCATATTTTTATTTAATTAATTTTTTGAATTGTTAAATTATTTTTTGAGTCACCTTGTAACATAATTTTTTAACTAACAATAAAGAATATTCTGTTTTTAACAATTTCTGCATCGCGTTCAAAATAAATTACCTACTGAATCTTGTTATCTTTGGAAGAATGTGTTAATCATCAAACATTACCTACTGTGACGTTTTTCTTTCTTTCGCTTTATGTTAACGGCATAATCCTGTCGAGCCAACATGTCATTTATAGGAATTACTATAAAAGTCCTTGACAATATAATTTAATAAGCCCCAGTTTTGCAATCATGAGTTCAATCAAATTCAAGGGTTAAGCTTGTATGTTTAGACTATTTTGATTAGTCCGGTATCAAACTTATAATTGAATTTTGAATTCAAATATCTTGAACGAAACATCTTCCAAAAGCTGTTCTAATAATTAGTTGAATGTACAAAATTGCTCTTTTTCTTTGAATTTTAAAGATTTGTGGGTATCCAAGCTCGTGACTTGGACCTTCCGTTTTGGAAGGTCAAATTTGCGCACTACTGTATCAAATCATAGTAAAAATAAAACACAAAACTTGATAAGCATATTATTTTAATACTAAAAATTTATATTGTCGCATTTATACAATGCCTAATTAAACTAAATATTTTAAAGATAATAAAAATAAAAAAAGAATAATAAAAAATAAAAATTGAACAATAAAACACAATATTAAATTTGTATGTTTTCACATGCCAACGTTAAAAATTGAGAAGATCCAATGATCATAGCAATAATAGGATTTATATCATGGTTTTCACCAAGTACCTACTTTCTAGTTTTCTTATTTCTAGCAATAACATTTTTGACAAAGAATTTAATGTCGGTCCAAGATCTGCGATCGAGTATATCATTATGTTCTTCTTTGATTTTCATACAAGCATCCTTTCCTGGCACGATTCCGTTTTTTACTTCTACTTTAAATTTCTTCAGTAATACTTCCTTTTCTGCATCATTCCACGGAACTCTACCTAAAGCTGCTTCTCTCTTCGACCTTTTAGGTTTTTTGTTTTCTAAGAGGGAAAGAAAGAAAGGAAATTAATTCTCTAAGCTATAGACTTGCAATTGCATTATGCACTCTATATAGAGAGTATCTACCTATAGAGAAGTAAGAAAATTTGTGGGAACATCAGATTTTTTGGCAAACTATTAGTCAGTTTAATTAGTAGATTAGTAGGTTAACAATGGTATAATTTTTTACTAGTATTGCAGTATATTTTATAGTCTATTTAGTAAACTACTTTGTAAAGACAACTTTTTAATCCGGCTTATAGTTTGGACAGAAATAAGGTGTAGTTCTCACACATTACCCACCCCTGCATAATTATTAAACTAATAAATTTGCATACTTACTAGATTTTTTCCTGTTTCCTCCAATCAATGGTTCAGATAGTTCTTCTTCCTCGTACATAGGACTTCTACCTGAAACCTCGGCACTCCCGCTTGGAATTTCTCCATCGCCTTCATAATCATATTCGTCATCATTTAAATCAGGAGGATCCTCTTCCATGGGTGGCAAATCTAATAAAATATATCGAGGGTTAAACGGCAGTACCCCGTAAGTACAAAGAAAAAAAATTCTTTTTTTTTAAACTGTCCACAAGATTTTTTCAATAGAATGAAACTAAACACAAATTTTTTTCCAAAATGTGACTTACGAGGTACTGCCGTTTAGCACTCGATATATTAATAATATATTAATTAATTTCCAAAATTGTAATTTGCCTCACCTTTTACTTCAATATCTTCTAAAGATTTTCCAGCAAATTTGTGTGCTTTCCCTTGGTCCACTGCCAGAAGCAACCTGCTAACTTTGGTTAGCTCAACTGTATTTTCATGGAGGCGATAAAATTCACGATGGACCCTTATATCATGGCCCAAATGTCGTGCGAGCCAATCGCACTCGTTTTCTTTAAGATTGAAAACTTGGCATACGGTAGCTACGTACTTTCGTAATTTTGTACTTGTAATTGTATCTGGTGATTCCAAGTTTGCTTCAGAACACCATTTTTTAATGCAATCGTGGCCTCTCATATAAGAATTTAAATCACCTAACCGTGCAAATACAAAAGGATTTCCCTCGGGTACCCCCACTTCTATGCGAGTCGACAATAGAAAATCAACAGATTCCTTCATTTCTTTAGTAAGCAAGACTGGAACTTTCCTTCCTCTCTTTCCTATTATTTCCACTACTGTTAGAGCATTTGCTAACTTATTTTCAAATTCCGTTAACGATTCTTTCATTTCTGCTATACCTTGACTTTTCCATGATGGTCGTTTAGTGTAGTTTTCAATTTTCATCCTTGCAGCTTCCCCCGAACGTCTTTTATTAAAGAGAATGATCCGACTTAATGTAAGTGATGCTAGTTTGCTCCAATTAGAAAAATTCTTTTCTCTTTCAATGTCATTCTTAGTTTCTTGGATCATGAATTCTAAAAATTTGCTTAATTTTATTAAATCGCCAGTAATAGGAAGTAAATCAACGGAATTGAGTTTTCTAGATTGCAAAGTAAATAATGCATTGGACGAAATTCTAACGCTCCACTCCAAATCCAAAATTGACAAAAAGCCTAACAATATTTCATTTCTCTTTAGGTCGCCCCTTCGCAAACATAAACCTCTTTCAATCCCAATGCACTTTCTAATAGAATACCCAATTTTTAAAGCTAAAGACGGTATTCCAAATTCGGTCCTTGTCGCTATTTCGGTAGATGTTACACAAAGGGACTTTGTCGCTAAGACAACAGCATCAAACTTTTCAGGGGTAAGAGCGTCAATTAACGTGTGTATCTCCGTATTATTCTTGGTGATCTCTATTGTTAACCTCGCAAGTTGCCGCATAGATTGTCTTATTAGTTCTGCTTGAGTGTTGCTATATTTTTCATAGAGAAATGCTCCATATCGTAAAATAAGATCATCTCTGCGACACGTTTCAGATATTTGATCATTTCGCAATTTGTTTAAAATGTTAGAACGGAAATCTTCGGTCAGGTTGTGACCATATATGCCATTGAGTAACGATGCACTCTCGGCAGCTGGTTGTCGCGTTGATTTGATACTGATTGTAATGTTTTTGTCTTTCATGCATGTACATGCGTATTTGAGATGGTGCCATAAATGCTTTTTTCTCATGAATCCCAGACATTCGGGACAAGGACCATAATCCGAATATTTAAGAAGCTTCTTTTCTTCTTCAGTTGGTCTTCGAGTTAAAATTAGTTCTCCCTTTTTTAATAAGAGTACGTCACAATTATGATAAAAATCCCCATTACGCGTTAGACCATTAAAGGCATCTCGTCTCCTTTTGGAATTTTTCGGCATACTCAATATTCTGGCAACTTCCATTTCATTAGAATGAGCCCTTTCAAAATGTCTGGCTAAATTTCGAAGTAATTTATGACAAAAATAGCAACTGTGGTCCTTATCCCGAATTCTTTTACCACCAGATGTTGTTTTGGCACATTTTATTTGGACGTGTTCTTTTTTCTTAATTTCCCGATTAGTAGAACTACTTACACTGCCTGAAGGGAATTTAATTTCATCGTCGGTTTCCATTGAAGAAAAGTTTTCGGAATTATCAGGTAGACTTTGTAAAACGTGATCACTTAATACTAGATTTTCAGGAGAATCCGGTACTATCGAACTGCTGCGAGAATTGCCACTAGGTAAGTATTCAGATCCAGAGTCAGAACCAAAAGGATCGGGTTCTGACAAAACCTCTTCATTGTCGTCGTCTTCAAAATTTATGGTTCTATCATTTTGCGAATTCGCGACTTGCGCTAAATCAATTTGTAATGTTGGTATGGGTGCAATTTCGGGACTAATAGTTGCCAGTGATTGATGAGTAGATGAAGATATCGATGCATCTTGGAATTCTGAATATTAAAATACACAAATCTTTATTAATAAAATGTGTTTAAGGTAGTTCCAGCCTGAAAACACTTTTTGTTAGATTTTTTTAAATTTTTGTATACCGGGTGTTCATTTCCCAACTATCCAGTCGAAATAACTTATCTTTTTGAAAAAATTTGAAAAAAACGAAAAACACGTCGATTTAGATAAGGAGGGGGACGTTGAAAAGTTCTTCTTAGAGTGCTTTGACCGATTTGATTGTGCGTCAGATGTTATCGCATATACATAAGAGATGTTATCATTAATTTACATAAAGACATACTGCTTAACGTGGGCTCCGAACCACGGAAGTGAAATACACTTCATTAGAAGGCTTTCCTCAGGAGAAAACTAGTACTGGTTTTGAATTTTGACTTTATTGCGATATATCATTTTAAAGGTAGAAAGAAATCCTCGTTCAACCATATTAAAAAATTTGATTTGGTGGATCCCTCGATGAGCTAGAGGTAAAAATTAAAAGATGAAATAAAAAATAAATTTATTTGTATTTTAAAAATTCTAGAAGTTTTACGAGAACAACGATTTTTTAACGCCGTAATTAAATATTTTTTTTTTGGTAAAGTAAACATTTTCAAATAATTTTTATTTCAACAATAAACATGACAGTAATTCTCAATTGCTAAAACTCAAAAAATTGATTGCTTTGTTACTTATATAATTAATAGTTTACATATTTCTAATAATAAATAAAAGAATAAAATTATTTTTTATTTCATCTTTCAATTTTTACCTCTAGCTCATCGAGGGATCCACCAAATCCAATTTTTTAATGTGGATGAACGAGGATTTTTTTCTACCTTTAAAATGATATATCGCAAGGTAGGGGATCCCATTTAAAATTTTAAAGTAGAGGTAGCTGGGGGTTAGGGGGTGAAAGTTAAAATTTAAACAGTACTAGTTTTCGACATCCCCCTCCTTATCTAAATTGACGTGTCTTTTATTTTTTTCAAAAAAAAAGTTATTTCGACTGGATAGTATGGAAATGATTAATTATCAAGTTTAGGCTAAGAATAATGTTGACTAATAAATTCCAAAGTTTCAGAAATTTGGACTGTTTAGTACCCGAGATAATTAATAACAAATGGCAATTTTCAGGCTCAGCTTCCATTTAAAGCATGTAACCACCTCCCGCAGTTATTTTTCTCAAATAGTAGATACTAATAAAACTAATAATAGTAGTAATAAAATATTATACACTCTCGGATGAAAAAGTTTTTCGACCCAAGGTAATAGTATTAAATACATTGAATTGATAGTTTATTCACTGTTGGTATAGCAATCGTGTTTCGTTCTTTAGGATACTCATCAGATAAACCTTGTTAAATACTATTCAAAGAGCTAGAAAAGTTAAAAATTCAAATGATAAAAAATAAAATGATTAAAAGTTGAATCACTTTGACAGTTGTTATTTAAAATAAAATTATACCTATTTTAAAGCCAAATCAATAAAAACAAAAAACTATAATATATAAATTTTTAGAAAAATCTAAACCGATCAAATACTATTACGTAAGTCAAAAATTCAATTTAATATTTTATTGTAACATGTAAATCAATTAGATTTTGAATTAATTACATAAATTTATTATTTTGTCAAATTGCAATCACGAAACAAGTAAAAATCATTATTTGAGACTTACTTTCAGTTAAAATTTATTAAATTTCGACGCCTACATTAAAAACAAATTTTTAGTTATTCAGCGCATCTATTCAAATGGCGCCTATGGCCGCGGGAATACCCTAGTTTACAGCTCTGATTATCCAGATGGGTAGGTAATCAAATGGGTACTTACTATTTTTTGCCGTTTCATACTTCGGAAAATTTAATGAATCATTAGTCAGGTTTCTGTTTTGAGTTCGCACTAGATTTACCATTCTTTTCCCTCTTGTTTCCATTTTCTAAAACATTCAATTAACTTTGTAAAGACAATAATTAATATAATTAATTAATATAATAATTTTATTATATTAATTATGATATGAGTAAAATGCAAACTTACTGGAAAAATTGTAAATCAGTTATTAAAACACTTGTATTAGCTGTGGCGTTCAAGACACTACTTATCACAGAAACTAATTAGGTACTAAGTAACAATAAATTAATACTAAAAATAAAGAGTGTGTGTGACCAGAGGGCGCCACCACACCTAGTGACAAATGTTGTCACTATTTGGTTAATCGTATACAAGATACAGGCCTAATGGTGGCGCACTACACACAGATTAAATTCCCGCCATATCTTAAACAGCAACGCCCCTTTTAACGGATATTTTGCGACCTATCCCGATAGAAGCGGCATATTCAAATCGACACACATCAAATACGTATAATAACCGAGTTATGCCGTATTTTGCTGTGGCGTCCGAATGTATGTTGCCACAACTAAAGCGTACGCCACAATTGAGTTTAATGCACACACAGGTTGCCACAGTTAATGCACCACAAACACACCCTCACCCTTACACACCCTCACCCACACACCGACATTTTTCAAAAGAGGTAAAAATGGTTGAAGAATACCTCGAAACATAAAAATTTGAAAAAAAAATGGGGGGTCAAATTTTTTTTTCAATTTCTGATTACAATACTTTCCTTACTAAGGAGTTCGGAAAGTAAAAATTAAATTAACTACATAAACCTTTTATTTTATAAAACCTTTAATTATTATCTATTCTTGTGAATTGCAAATCGTCTGCATTTGCCAAGTTGTGCAATACACAACATGCATGTATAAATTGTACCATTCTTACAATGTTTCTTAACTTGAAATGGTACAATTGCCGAAATCTTTGCTTTAAATCAGGAAATGAATTTTCTATTGTAACACGACAAGAGCTCAACCTTTGATTAAACTTAGTTTAATCCTTTGATTAAACTTAGTTTGAGCTCTTGTTAGATGACCATTATCTTTATAGGGTACTAAGAGATTTTTTGAACAAGGGTAGGCACTGTCTCCAAGTAAGTATCCATCTAAAACAAAATTCCATATTATATATAAGAAAGGGTTCACCTAAAAATGCATATTAAGTGTTAAATCGTAACATTTTGAAAAAATTATTGCTTGAACATTTAGTACTCGATACACAGGCCATCAAATAATGCAAAATAAATTATACCTTCACATAGTTCATGCAAATCGTTAAACAAAGCCTATTCTTTGAAAACTCTGGCATCGTGAACTGATCCAGGGTAACCAATACATACATCAATAAATTTCTTATTGTGATCCACTACTCCTTGCAGTTGGATTGAAAAAAAAAAAAAAAGAAGTTCCACATCTATGGAACATGCAATAAATCGTTAATAACAAATCTGGAATAATTTCATATTTTAAATTTTACCTATTACGCCAGGAAATCCTTTTGCTTGCCGATAGTACTGCTTTGTGATTTCTTTTTTCCTTGTAGTTGGAAATCTTATAATATTTCCAGCAATTGATAACAGAAATTCTGTTACTCTGGTTATTATACCGGGTGTTGACTCGAATAGCCGAACATAGGGAATTAACACGTAAAAACTTATTTATGCAAATTCCTGCTTCCCAAATTATTTTAGAGAAAAAATGAAAGACACAAAAAGAATGCAGAAATATAAACTACGTATGATAAAAGCATTAGATTTCATGTAATCTTTACTTATAGGGTCAAAAAATGCTTTTAAAATTGTTAAAATTTTCATTTATCAGACTGGCCATGTAAGTTTCCAAGGTAATTATTTTCAAATTAAATTGAATTTATTTCATGACAGTCTGAAAAATGAAAATTTTAACAATTCTAAAAGAATTTTGGACCCTTTAAGTAGAGACTAGATGAAATTCGAAGATGAAAGTCCAAAATTATTTTAGAATTGTTAAAATTTTCATTTGTCAGACTGGTCATGAAATAAATTCAATTTAATTTCAAAATAATTACCTTGGAAACTTTCATGGCCAGGCTTATAAATGAAAATTTTAAAAACTTTAGAAGCATTTTTTGACCCTATAAGTAAAGATTACATGAAATCTAATGCTTTTATCATACGTAGTTTATATTTCTGCATTCTTTTTGTGTCTTTCATTTTTTCTCTAAAATAATTTGGGAAGCAGGAATTTGCATAAATAAGTTTTTACGTGTTAATTCCCTATGTTCGGCTATTCGAGTCAACACCCGGTATACCTTATATTGCAGGGAACTTAACGTAATACCAAATCTATCGGCCACGTCTCGATATGAAGAGGTTTCATGGCCAACAAACCAGAGATAACATAAAATATGTTTTTCAGGCGTTATCGGCCTGTATCCTGCTGCATCTGTAAAAATAATGTTAGAATGGAAACAATTATGATTGATACCGTAAAATGTTTTTACCTCTCAACTTTAAGTATGTCTGGGATGTTGTAAATCGAACAATTAAATTATATGATAAATATCGAGATAAACGAAAGTGCATAATAAAATCCCTATCAATGTACTTGCTCACTACATCTTCAATGTAATTATTGATTTTGTTATGTTCTGTCCTTTCTATTGCACTAATAATTGAATCGAATGCACTGACCATAGCGGATGCTGAATTTTTTTTGTAAAAGTTAATAAAAATACTAATTACAAATCGTAAATATTATATATTGCTCACCAACATCTAAATTTTGATTGGTTAGAATCACACTAAGAAGTTCATCTTCATCTTCAAATATTTGCTCCATTTTCTACTTTGATTTTGGCTTTCGTTTGATCTTTTGTAGATGTATTCACGATGATGTATTCAGATGTATTAAAAAGCTAGGTTAGATACCAACACAAATGAAATATGATTTCAAGGGGAGGAGTTACACTTACACTTATGGTCGATTTATACTCAACATTTAACATTTATCATTTACACTTAACATTTATCATGTATGAAGATGAACAATAGGAATTGTGTATAAGCATTTATACTCCTCATTTAACATTTATCACTTAAGAGATGACCAACTTTCATCTATCATTTAACATTTAAGAAATTTTGTTGACACTGCGCAAGATTAAACACCGCGCGCAAATTATTGTTTATTCTATTGCATTGGTGTGTTTTGAATATGTTACCAATGTAATAATTGCATACTTTGAGGTTACCATCATGTTGACCAGTGTTTGTATTATATTAAGTAGTTAAGTGCCAGTGTTGAACGAGTAATTGTGAGGTTATTTTAATTGAAGTTTGTAAAATGGATGAGGAATTAATCGATTTAGTTCGACAATTTACAATTATTTATAATAAGGCGGATCCTCTTTTCAAGGATAACATTGCAAAACAAAATGCGTGGAATTCCATCGCTAATATAATTAATGAAAATAGGCAAAGCGAGGAAGAAGTAACTGGTCAGTTAAAATTTTTGTATAATTTGAACTATAATATTAACATCTTAATTTACAGAGGAGCAGTGTAAATCACGTTGGACTGTCCTTCGTAATAAGTATAATGTGGAACGTAGGAGCATAAAGATGGTTCCTTCGGGTAGTGGCGCTAATGCTATGGTATCAACCTGGAAGTTATATAATATGTTAGAATTTCTGAACGTGCACGTTAAAGAAAGACAGTAAGTCAATTTATTTAATATGTTTTTCATCTTATAAAATGCATTAATTTGTTATAGAACTAAGGGTAATGTTAAAAAACGTTGTGCCGTAACACCTACCACTCCCATCAGTCTTTTATCACCGAGCAGTTCAACAACTTATGATGAAATTGTTGATGTTCTAGCTTCCGCTGACACCGATGAAGTCTTAGAAAGGACAGAGGTGGTTATTGAACCTCAACCAAAAAAAAAAGAAAGGTTGAGGATGATCTGAATGCTAGTTTACAAAAAGCTATGACGGGGTTCGATGAATTTTGCAAGAGGCAAGAAAAACCAAATCATCTTTTGCCAGACCAATTGTTTGGTGAAAGCGTTGGAGCTGAAATAGGGCAGATACAAGATCGAGCGATAAAAAGTCGTTTAAAGAGAATGATCTTACAACTAATAGAGGAAGCTGTGACCGAAGAATTATTATTGCCAACTTAGCATTTCATAATTTAGTATCATTTTATAATAAAATTACTTTTTAAATCTTTATTCTTTATTTTTTCATATATAAATATTAAAGTTCTGTCTTTATATTAAAAAACAAAAGTTTAGTATTAACATTAAAAAGTAGGTACTTATGTAACAATTTTACAATGTGTTTTCGTTTACAATGTTAGTTGGAACAGAACCTCTCATAATAGTTTGTACCTGCCAAGGTACAGAACCAGCATCGGAGTTCAAATACTGACACAGAATGTCTCTGTTTTCTTTAACTCTATTAGCTGAGTTGTTTGCACCTAACCTTCTGACACTGGGTAACCGAAAGTTACTCATTTCTCCATTTATTTCATTTGAATCTATAAATCCTGTTGGACAATATTTCCTCTGTGCCAACGGTATTTCTTCTTCTGCACGTTGGAGGTAATTGTGGAGTACTACTGTTGCAAGAGCTATATTTTCGCAGGTTTCTATATCTGCTATTATAGTAGTTCTCAATATTCTCCATCGCTGCACAAGAATGCCGAATGTATTTTCAATTGTCCTTCTGGATCTTGATAGGCGATAATTGAATATACGTTTATCTTGGGTCAGTTGACGACCAGGGTAAGGTCTCATAATCCTGTCATGTAAAGGAAATGCTTGGTCTGCAGTAAAAAAATGAGGAATAGCCAAATTTGTATTGGGTAAAATTTTGTCGGCTGGCAGGTCCATTCTGTTCTTTAAAATACTGTTACCAAACCCCGACTCTCTAAATACAACCGAATCGTGATTACTTCCTGCAGCCCCAATATCTACAAGTGTAAACCTGTAAAAAGCATCGCATGCTGCCATAAGAACAATACTATGGCTTTTTTTATAATTAAAGAACAAAGATCCTCCAAAAGGGGCTTGTATATGAATGTGCTTCCCGTCTATTGCACCTAAATTGTTCCATTTTTTAAAGAAACCATTTGAAATGTTTTCCCAATCTTCTAAACTAGGAGGTTTTAAATAAATTGGATTGAGAACTTCCCATATAATTTTAGTGGTTTCCTTAATTATTTGAGATACAGTAGCATGTCCAATTCTGTGTCCCATCGCAATTTCCAACATTGAGCATCCTTCCGAAAGGTAACTATAATAATAAAAAGTAGATAACATCTTTATAATAATTATATTTATGGGAACGGTACGATTCGCCGCGCACGATTCGCCGCGACACGACTCGCCGGGAACTATTCGCCGCGTCACGATTCGCCGCGGCACGATTCGCCGGCAAGCACGATTCGCCGTGGCACGATTCGCCGGGAGTTTTTTACCGTTCAGTAACCCCATCTATCAATAATCTTTGATAAAATTTTAACCCAAAAAAATGAATTGAATAAATTAAACAAATTAAATAAATAAATTTCTCAAAAGTTAGAAAAAACAACAGTAGTTTATAGTTTTGTTTATTTTAAAATTTTCAATTTTATTTATATTAAACCTCCAACATTTCGAAATTGTGGGCCAAACCACGAATGTATTCTAATATATCCCGATTCTCAAAATCATTGACTATTGTCAAGATTTTTTGATCTGCAAGGGTAAACTTTTTATGTTTTTTGTGCAGTACGGTTTCCGGCAACTAGGCTTTCATAAACGACGTCTCTGTTTTTTTGAACTTTTTTTAATTCGTTTATGAAACGCCAAATAGTCGGTCTTTCGATGCTCAACTGCGATTGTAGCCTCCTATGAGCTGCCTCTGCAATATTATTAGTTCTCTGTAAATAAATTTAAATCAGCACTGGATTTACTTAAAAACTAAAAGTTTTGTACCTGGATTTTATTAATAGTTCTTTCGTATAAGTTCCATGTCTCCGTAGGAAACATTGGTCTACGCCTACCATTGCCTCTACGATTTCTTTCGCCCATGTAGTACCTTTCGAACCAATTGGCTAAGAGCAAATTTGATTCAGGTAGATGGTCAAATAATGTATCAAAAGCATCGTTTAATTGGTTAGGTTAAAAGGATAGGTATATGGCGCTAGAAGCTCTCGGCGAATCGTGCCACGGCGAATCGTGCCACGGCGAATCGTGCCACGGCGAATCGTGCTTGCCGGCGAATCGTGCGCGGCGAGTTGTACCCAACCCTATATTTATGCATTGTATAAAATAATGTACTTCAAGTATGATAATATGCATTTAAACTGACACTTACTGTAATGTTATAAGCAATCTATGGGCTGGTCCAACGGTTTTAACTGTCGCTCTTCTGCATAAATAGGGTTTGACCAGTTTCAATAACGTGTCGAATTGGGATCGAGTCATTCTAGTGTATTTAAAAAATCTTTCTGGGTCATTATAGTAAACAAAGCGTATAAAATTATTAAAAAGACCTTGTAGTCCGGTCAAATTAGACCGAAAAATAGGGGTACCCTTGCATAAATTCCCAACAAGCTGAAAATTTACATGAACGTTAGGAATACCATTATAATGAAGTTGTGAAAAGTCCCCATCGATCCCATGTGTGCAAAAAATTTTATGCGAGGTGAAAGGTCGCAAAAATGAGTTTTTTGAATTTTTTAGCGAAACGGTTAGTTTTATGATAAAAATAGATCAGACATAAATTGTAAATCATGCAATTATCTACAAAAATTGTTCTAACACTTTTTTCCCTGAGATTCACCATTTCTGAGAAAAAGCGATTCTAATATTTACTAAAATTGTATTCTCCATAATAACCCGTGTCCAATATATTCGCATACGCTTTCATGAGCGCGTATTTTAAGTTCAATACCAACTTGTATGAACATGATATTTTACAGTATGACATCGCAATGTTTAGGCAAACAAATAGGGGTCATATCAAATTTCTGCCACTTGTCATTACTTACAAAATAATGAAGAAGTTTCGGAAGGTGATAATTGCAAAGTTTTTGAATGGTGAGCGTCCGGGTGACATTTTTAAAGACCTGAAAAACCTCGGGATCAAGTGCGATTTTGTTTACAAAACCATGAAACGATTCATTGAAACTTCTTCTTCGGAAGACAGGAAAAAATCTGGTAGGCCGCGGTCGGTGAGGATAGCACGAGTAGTGAAAATTGTGAGCGAGCGGATTCGACAAAAACACCATCGTTCAATACGAAAATTGGCAGTCAATCTGAATATGTCCAAGGGATATGCGCACAACATTTTGAAAATTTCTCTTGGGTGTCGCGCTTACAAAAAACGAAAGTTACACGGCGTTACGAGAGCTTCTGAGGAAAAGAGGTTTGAAAGAGCAAAAGCGAAACTTTTCTGGCACGCAGGTGATGACTTTCTGTTTTCTAACGAAAAACTATTTGTTCTGGAACATCCGCACAATGTTAAAAATGATCGGTTGTGGGCAGAAAAGATACAGGATATTCCCGCTAACCAGAAAAACGTTCCCATATTTCAGAATCCGCCCTCAGTGATGGTTTGGGAAGCAGTTTGTAAAACTTCCACTCGAATTCATCAACAAAGATGTTAAAATCAACTACTACAAAGCATTTTTGGAGACGATTATTACGTTTTCCAACAAGATGGAGTACCATCGGAACCAAAAATGTACAATTTGCTTTCATCAGCAAATATTACATCGTTCCACCACGATTCATCTTTGTTTTTAAAAGATTTGGCTACTAATACGTTTTATTCTGTGCACTTCACAAATATATGTTTTTTTTCTAGCCATTCGGCCGTTATAGTCATTTCTTTTCAAAACTCTGGAAAAATAGTTTGAGGATTTACATTTTTTCCTAGTTCGTTTAGCACTTCCGTTTGCAATTTTGAGGCACTAATTCGGAGATTTTTTTTAACTTTTCTTAGAATAACCGTTTCTTCTCGACAGTTGAGTTTACGTGGACGGCAGTTTTGTCTATAAAATCGATTCGATCTTCCACTTTAAAACGTTAAATTATATCAGCCACGGTACTTTTACTCATATTTAGTAATTTCACGTTGTGATTTTCCATTGCATTATGAAAAATCATAAGTATTGCCTTAAATTGAAACTCGTATTTTTACAATTTTTTCGCTCCATGGTCCTACAATTGCTGAATCACGACACAAACTGATAAAAATAATAATAATTATGACTGCAGAGAAGTGCAAGAACAGTTTCTTATCAAATTACAATAGTATTACATCATGTAACACTTTAGTAAAACATTATAAAATGCAGTGCCCGACTTCTTTTGTGACTATAATTTTCGAAGTGCTTTCAGTAATTTTAAAATTACTTTTAGTTAGAATTAAATTTCTTTCAATTAAAGTAACATTGCTGTTTTGTGAGGTGCTCGAGTTCTTTTGTGAGTAACTGTACATAAAATTCACACTCGAAATCCGAAACAAAAATGGTATCCTGAACTTCCTGGACCTATCAATAAAAATAATCAAAGAGAAATTCGAGTATTATGTTATATTATGGAGAATGCAACTTTAGTAAATATTAGAATCGCTTTTTCTCAGAAATGGTGAATCTCAGGGAAAAAAGTTTTAGAACAATTTTTGTAGATAATTGCATGATTTACAATTTATGTCTGATCTATTTTTATCATAAAACTAACCGTTTTGCTAAAAAATTCAAAAAACTCATTTTTGCGACCTTTCACCTCGCATAAAATTTTTTGCACACATGGGATCGATGGGGACTTTTCACAACTTCATTATAATGGTATTCCTAACGTTCATGTAAATTTTCAGCTTGTTGGGAATTTATGCAAGGGTAAATGTCTATTTTGACTGGACTATTGTTCTTTTCGTAATCTGTTAACTGGCGCTACAGAATAACGCCTGTGTCGCCTTTTCTTTTTATACTTTGAAGATATGTAGTTGTTAGCAGTAACAAATGGTAGTAATTCGTTACCACAGTAATATCTTTTACTTTTCCCATAATTCAAAATAAACTGACATTCACACAAACATTCACTAGTAGTGACTAGTACTTTAGTACAGCCCTGGTTTAGTATGTCAAATGTCAAAATTTTGCCAACCCTGCCAACTTGTTAAATGTTAAATGAGCTTCAGCATGTATCCGGACTCTTAAATGTTAAATGTAAATGATAAATGTTAAGTGTTAAATGATAAATGTTAAATGTTGAGTATAAATCGACCATTACAGTTACACAGTTATGTACAATAATGTACAATAAAGTGTAGAAAAGTGTAGTTACACTTTCTAGCACGAACAGAGCGCGCTGCTAGCACAAACAGAAAAGTGTACACTTTACAATAAAGTGTAAAAAGTGTAACTAGCACGAACATACTTAATAAGTCATATTCCAGTCAAGTCGACGTGTGGAATTTATCCATCTTTCGGGGTCTATAGTAAATTCGCAGAAGATCAAATTTAGAAGGTTGCTTAATTGGATGCTAAAAATTAATAGGAAGATAATTATTACTTAAGTGAGGTTATAGTCAGATACCAACTTACCTATTATTAACTACTATTTTATTATCTACCCACTTAGCTAGTGCACATCACTGTTGCAGATCAAATTTGCAAATTTTTTTGTAATCCACTTAAGGGCTACACTACCTTCATGATTGGCATCACAACTCCCTTTGTGCGAAGGGTACACCTTCTCGTACTCAGCAGTACCTTCTTATTTTTGCCAATATTCACACACTTTACAGTACTTTGATTTTACACACACATCTAATACCTTGCCAGTGTGCCAACCAATCAAAGTAACTAATCCAAACAAAGATCAAAACCCTCTCTTCCGCCAAGATCCATCGCCTGACACCGTAAGACCGCCTTCTTCACCTCCTTCAATAGAACGTTCTTTCTCTTCAATAGCTGATTTTTTCATAGAAATAATTTTAATAGATGAAGTAGCAGTGGCGATATTGGAAATGATCATACTGTAAGTTGTTTGAAAAACAGGCTTTGCGAGATCCATCATCGCACAGAACTTTTTTATACCGTTGATGCCTATGCCAATGACGCGCATGGCAAAAATAATATGGCAATTGATCTCATAAGCACGATCATGTATTAGAGGACAGTTCAAAATATCGGCATCACCGTAGTTCGAACAAGACACAACAATCTTGAAGCCTAGTCCAGGCTTGCTCGACTGTGAAAACCGCACATCACTATTACATTTTTTACACACTAATAATTCAGAAAGGGCAGTAAATACAGCGAAAAAATGTATGAAACAGTAGCCGAAATCCTTATCAACATCGCGATCGCGGTTTAAATCAGAAGTTTTTAATTTTTTCGCCGAGGTACTAAACGTACTCCGAATCGCCTTCGGACGCATGGCGGTTAGGCGGGTGTCGGTTACTAATTTTACTCCGGGTTGTTCTGGTACTTCTTGTTTTACTGCCTTTGTGGCCACTGGACACCTTGTCACTCATAATTAAGTACTTTTGAATATAATTCACAGTTAAATAGTATAGCAAAACTCAAACTAAGAACGTACACAACGAAAACGGCTGATCGACTAAACAAAGGGAAATTGTGAGTAAACACGTGCTGTACAGACGCTGTAATGGTCGAAACTTGATGCAGCGACCTCTATACTTCAAATTCAAAACACGATATCGATCATAGGTAACTTCTACTAATTTACAAAGCCGCGAAATTAAAAAATAACGAGCATCGCTAAAATAAGCGAAAAAAGTGATTTTGCAGCATAAAAGTTGTTCGGTAAAAATTGATTAAAAGAATTTTAGGTTTAGATCAGTACTTGGGCGTTGTAGATTTTGATTCTAGAATAGTTTATTGTTTAAGGATAGCGAAGCGAGGATTTTTTAAATAAAACAGTTTATAAATTTGTAACAATGTAATTTAATTGGCTAAATAAAACATCTGCACTCTTCACACGTGTAGAACGGAATGATGAAGAAAATATTTTTTTATAAGTTCAAGTTTGGGGTGTTATGACTTGGTGACCGTTCTAGGCGCGACAATGTTTATTTGTTTTCAACTACAGTCTTTTAACTTTGTAGTTGTTGACATTTATTAGATTAATATTTTGCATATTTTATTACATACAAAACCAATATAGTTTTAGCATGATTTAAGCCAATACAAAAAAATTGGAAAAAAAATTTTTGTGGATATTACCCCTTAAACGAACAATTTTTTCAAAAAATCTACGATTTTCTTCTTTCACATAAGGTATAATTTTTTTCAAGTTTTCTTTTTTTTCATTACTGATTTTACTTTTACATTCTAATAGTGTCAAAGTCATATTTTGAATAGTTTCTTGTGAAATATTTTTCTTGAAAACCATTGAGGACTTAACGGCTTCTAAGTCGCTTAAAGTTTCACGAGTCTGAACGTGTCCCAGTCTCACTGAATCTTTTTTTATAATGATCCATTTCGCTTTAGAAATTTGCAAGTTTTTGCTAATCAGACTTATTTCCGCCGCCTTTTTGAAGTCAACAAAATCTTCCGGTTGCATAACCGTGACCATGAACGGATTTGTGGGTGTAGCACTAGCCATTAATCTTACCAAATCCATTGGAACTTCGCATTTCTCCAAGCGTTTCCGATTCTCAATTTGGGCAAAATCTCTATCGCAACTCAGAAAGGAATGGCCGGAAACCAAGTATTTATGATGGACCTTTTCAAAATATCCCTTTGCCACCAAATAAATGTAAAGAAACAACATCATTTAATTTTTGGTTTGTCCTATGCAGTTGTCACTGCATATCGTCAACTTTTTTTTATAAAATGTTTTACATCTGATGGCCTTGTAGAGACATGACGCTGTTTCATTTCCTCCTCTCCCCGATATCCCTTCGTGCCATAAAAACATATAGCCTTTGTTGTTATCTCCAACGTGGATGCCTAGATTGTAGCATGAAAGTTGCCTTAAGTAAAACATCTCACCATGTGTCAGGGCAGGAAGATCCATTTTCATTGCTTCTCTTGCCTTCTCAGCTGTGCGATGATGTACGTCTAGTTTACTTTTTGCTTCTATATTGTTAGGATCTGATCTTATTTTATTATGCAAAAGATCACAAGTGCTGCATGTATCGGAACGTGGTTGATGGAAACTTATGTTTGGAAAAGATCCTTTTGAAAGTATCATAATAGTATCGGTAGGTAATATTTGAATTTGGATATTTATCCTGAAATGTTCGAAGCAATCTGTTTATGTTTAAATCCTGACTCAAATAGTCTTTGTCGCTTTTGGATCTCGTATAGTGACTTTTTCTTTGGGAAATGAATTAACATGTTCGGTGATTAAGCTTTCATCATCTTTCGAGAACTTTCTATTTTTTTTCTTATTGCCTCTTTTCTCAGTAAAAGTCAACTCTCCACTTTTCTTCGCTTTTACAATAGTAGTGAGATTCACCTTCTGCCATTGGGAATTTATAAACCATAGAGGGTAGTTATTTTGTTTCAGAATATTTGTTAACTTCAATCTGTTGTCTTTATGGTATTCAGGATGCGACAATCTTAATACTCTCTTCATTAGCCCCGTAACAAGTCCCACCTAATGCTGGTATGGTGGTAGGATTGAAAATCAACTATCCGATTGGTGCTAATTGGTTTTGTGTACCAATTTGTGGTTAACAGTCCTTCCTGTCTCTTAATCACCATGATATCCAGGAATGGAATCTCTCCGTTGTTCTCTATCTCCATGGTAAACTGAAGTCCATCGCGATATTCATTTAGTTTATCAAGAAGGTAACTTTCCTTCCCACATGGAACTGCCGAGAGGGAGTCATCCACATATAACTTAAAAAATGGCACATCAAATGGTAATGCACCCAATACTTCGTCTAACAAATTCTCCATCACTAGATTCGCAAGTGACGGGCTACTAGGACTACCCATTGCCAATCCATCTAATTGTATAATTGTATAAATAGCATTAGTAGCACACCATATGGAGAGTGGACATAACTTTGATTTTAACAATGTTAGAATACTGGATTTTGAAGCTTCAAAGTTAAAAATAAATATAAGTGAAATGTACTTCATAAAAATTAAAGACTGCGTTAATTACAGGGAAGATGCAATGAAGCTGAGTAAGATTTACAGTGGCATTTTGTAAAAGAATGATAAAGTGTCATTTATTGTCAGGTAATTAGAATTGTTAATCCGTACTAGATCTGTGGGAGCACTAATGTGTGAGAAAGATATGGTCGCGGGGTTGTTATCATCAGATGGGTTTATCGGTTTTGAAAAATTTTTTAAAATTAAATGGTTTATGAATGTTTTTAAAAGTTTGACAAATTTGAGTATTTTATTGTTGAGTTTGGAAGCTGTTTTTAGTAGAATTTTATATTGATTGTTATTTTAAATGTACTCTCCAGAAACTGTAATCTGTCGAGTTTTTAATTGTTTAAAACTGCCATATTGGTGAGTGTCCAGATAAATGTTAACTTTACCCGTTTTAATGTACATGATTGATTGTAGATCCTGAAGAAGAAGAAATAATAATCTTCGAAACGTTGATCAATGTAATAGTTTTATTGTAACCTATTGTCCAATATTCCCCACTACCATAATTGTATTAATTAGAGTAATGGACGAGATTGAAGAACATGATTATAAACTTCAACCTTTTTTTATTGTCAAAAAACAAAAAATGAATGAAATAATTGGCACTTGGCCTACTATTTTTTCATGATAAAAAACCGCAAGTTGCCCCATGCGCAATCTCACGGCAAAAAATTGAAGCATTTCTCGGTGCATTTTTGCATAGCCCGTTATTTACACAAGTCGATGGCACATAGCCCACTTTAAAGCAATAAAACTCATTTTAGAATTTTTGGCACTTAGTCCGTTATTTACTTCAAGTCTTCATATGTTGGCAATAATAAATGAGATTTTTATTTATGTTTATATTAGGTACTATGTCATATTTTATGTGCGAAATTTGAAATAAATCTATAAAAGGAATTTTAACAAGTTAAATCAAATTAAATCAAGAATTTAATCAATTAAATCATATCAATTACATCAAGCAGTGAGTATATTTTACATACTACTTACATAATAATAATATTATGCATTCACATATTATATTTTATTGTTTATTATTTATGTAGGTAATTATATTGGTAGATTCAAAAGCAACAAAAAAAAACGACTAGTTTTACTGAATGCGATGAAGACGTATTAATGGTTTGGTTACAAAACACCATCACATTATTGAATGCAAAAGAAGTAATGCAGTAACCAATTCTGATAAGGCCATTGTTACAGTTACTTTACTCTTAAGAACACAAAGCACGGTCCTCCGACTAGCCTCAATCTCAGGGTGGGTAATGATCTTTAATAATGTAAATGCTCCAGTACTTTGAGTCCAGAGCACTAAAGAAAGATCCCTTACAATGTTGACCTGCTGTAAGAAAAATTACACAAATAAAAACAACATACCATCTAGGAACAACACAAACTTGAAAAGTACAAAAATCTAATCACTAAAACTACAAGGCAAGCTCGATCGATCGTTTCCCTGACTTTACACTTAAATTCTACTTCCTACATGTAGTTAACGTTACTTAAAAATTCATGACCATACAAGAGCCATTAATAATTCCTATAGCTCTAATAATTATCAGGTGGCTTCATCAAGCCCAACATGCCGCTTAAACTTAAAGTTACTAGCATCTGTAACGTTTTGCGGATTCGTAGTCTGCGTCTCTCAATATACGCATAAGTTAATCATCGAAACACTTGCATTACACTGTTAAAAATTTCTATGGTAATTTTACTAAACATGTGTTGGAAGTTTTTACGCACCACAATATAGTAGTATTAAAACTCAGTATTGTAATTTTACTACACCTCATTTTGAGAAAATTACAAAATATTTGTTGCAAAATTACTAAGCATTGATAGGAAATTGTTTAGTAAAATCACAGTACAGATATTGGAATTTTGCTAAGCAAATCATATTAAATACGTTTAGTAATTCAACAATGATGTGTTGTAATTTTACTACACGACTTATCCCAACAGATTTTGAGAAAATTACAAAATATTTGTAGTAGTACAAATATTGGGGCAATATTGAATTTCCAATATTGAATGTGAACATTTTATACTGCGACTTTATTTATTTGTTATCAATTTACATACAAATTATTTATATAGAACAGATGATATACCACCGAATATCCCGTGTAAATCTGTATCAAACTTAGCATTTTTTTTTCACTTACCGCACTCCCCGAGGTTCGAACCCATAACGCACGATTTGATTTTTACGAAATCCACCGCTCTTACCACTGACCTACCAAGCTTACTTATTTAAATTTGTTTGCCAAGTGCTATACATGTTATACATAATAGACCGTTCTGAAAATTACATATATTACATAATCTTTTTTATTTTCAACTTTTCTATTTCTTTTGTCCCAGAAAACAAAACAAAATTAAAATTTAATATAACTTAGTTTTAAAAAAGATTTATCGTTTGCGAATTTCCAAAAATTTCATGTGATTCAAAATGCAAATTTTAAGTGGTAATTCCAGTGGCAATTGTAGTAAAATTAAATTACAAATATCTTTAGGAAACTAACAAAATTTGGAATTTAGATCTGCGACACAGTGTTGTAAAATCTCAAAACGTATTCGATTAACACAAAGAATAGCAAAAGTGCAAGCAGAAGTTGTATAAAGAGGATGATGATTTGTAAATTTTTAAACATTTCATGTAATTCAATTTACAAAGATTTTTTGTAATTTTACCAATATAGTTGTGGAAATCTAAATTGCAAATATGTTCAGTAAATCTACATCATTTTTCTATGAAGTCTACGATACAGTATTGCAAAATTATAATTAGTTTCTGAAAAATACAAAAGTGTAGTAAAATACAAACCTTTTACTATAATGAGATGTAATGTTACTAAAAATGTGTATTAATATTACTTTACGAAACACTAGTTTGTAATTTCACTATGCAATTGTTTTGTAAAGTTGTAGTAAATTTACAAAGATTTTTAACAGTGTAATTTAGGACACATTTGTAAACTTTCAACAATAAGATCCACTTACTTGTAATGCAGTTCTCAACGCGGAAATTTACTGGAAAACATCAACAGGCATCGTGGGAGGAGACAATTTCATGTTGCACATACAACTAAAACTTTACGGGTGCTGCTAATACCATACGCCTTCAAACAACTAGCACACAGAGATATACTTGGACATCAAATCCCAAAACTGAAGCTTTACAGGTGGTTATTCTTCACCTACTTAAAACAAGTCTTAAAACTTAAAACACGCTATCAAACTATTTCCGCGCGTAGTTGTGGCAAATTTAAAAATTCCAATCAGGGCCGATGTAATCGTAACACCATTACATGGTTAAAAATACAAAATGAATTCAATGCATTGTCAAGTAATATATGGGTGGTTCTACGAAAATTGGGTAACTTTTTAGATAAAATTGTACCAATGCTTTATGGTGATAAAATGATGTCGTTTAACATAGATTTGGTAAAAAATATGATAATTATATAGTATCAGAAAGGGACAGTCACTTTATTCAGTATTTCCAAAATTATTCGAGTTTTTTTGAAAATGATTTTCAGGGACTGACGTGTCGATCAGGGGACTGATGAAAAAATGCAATATATTAAAAAATTATATTTTTATCATAAATTGCACAACAGTACAACATTGTTTAACATAGAACGGATATTAATAAATGAATACCAAACTAATTAACAAAAGAAATTAACAAAGAAAATTAGCTGTAACAAAAAATATGCCGACATGTTGGAATTTTTGAATTCTTTAACTATGTGCATTTCTTTTTCGAAGGAATTACCTTTCAAAATCATCAACAGATTCATTAAACTTATAAAATACCCTTTTCCCTTTCATCTGCAGGTTTGGAACTGGCAATTTTTTAATAACTTGGTCAACAGACACGTCTGCAATATCTTTAGCGTCTAATTTAAACAGAGTACCATCGCTATTACAAAGTTTCAGAAAAGTCACTCTCAGTTCGCCATCTTCTTCATCAAAACCAGAACATACCGCAGCATAATGGTATTCAGTTTTTCTCACAAGAAACTTTCACCGCTACTGTAACTATCTTGCAGTTTATCCTTTAAAATATCACTGATTCCCGGAACGGCTATATCTTCTTCAGAATCAGTCAACACTGTCGAAGCGTCCAGACGAATATCTTGCTTGTAATTAATAATACCCAGCTTATAATGATCACACCCGTCAGGATTACAGAAGCAGCTAAGCGATTTCATTACAAGTCGGTTGGAATGATAAGTATTTCCAATTACCTGATGAACCAAAAGTGTTCCTTTAAAAGCAACCAATCTAGATTGGTTTTCGTTAATTACATTGTTCATTCTATCAATATCGCTTCCCTCAATAACAGTAGTTCTAATTGTAGGACACCTCTCACTAATAACATTGGTAAATTCTTTCAAGTTAGTAATATCACCTCCGGTAGCTATGACTTGATCAGCCGTTCTTTTACAGGTAGCACCTATGCCATCTGGCGCCCCTTTGCCATGCCCGGCTTCATGGTAATTCCAGGAGAACTTAATGTATCGCGGATCAAGTTCACTCAATTTACGTTAGTAAACGGATCTTTTCGGCTGCTCTCTTGTTTTTCAAGATGTCTTCCTTACTTAATTTTTTTTTGTCTTGAGGAGCCATAATGACTAAAACTGTAAGAAATCGAAAATGTTGATGAGTGTGGAATAGTTTCCAATAAATGGACGGAAAGATCAGTCCACTGATATCGTCGTCAGTCCCCTGTCGCCTTTACAGGCAAAGGGACTGACGACAAGGGACTGATGAATTTTGTGAAAAATTGAGTTATTTTAAAAAATATCATAAATATATAACTGGTTGTTTCTTCATATGATCACACGTTTGTACGTCTTTTGAGAAATAAATAAATTAAAAATATTTCATTGTAAATTTTCGAAAAATTGCATACCAGGGGACTGAAAAAGTGACTGGATTCGACACGTAGTTTTTCCAAAAAGCACGTTTTTCAGACTGATCACACAATGTTTGCGTGCAAATAAATCCTTCTACAGCTTATTTCATTACTGACGTTTAGAATTAGGTCGGTATTGACATTAGCGCATAATTCGATATGCATATTTTTCAAAATTCAGTAACGACAAAGACGACGCAATCGAAACTGAGTACGGTATTTTAATTACAAATAATATAGGATAATAATTTAGTAATTTTCAGCAAAAATTCTATTCAATAATGTATTTCAAATACTTATACTTCATTTGAAGACGAAAAAAGTATATAATTTAAAATGATTTCTGAAATATAAACATTCATTTCCAAGTTTTTGCAGCGGTTACACGCCAGGGGACTGATATTTTGAGTAGAAATTGAGAATTTTTTCCAATATTATTCTATAAAAATGTCACTTTCGTAGAATGTAAAAGAAAAGAGAAAAATAATCTTTCATTTCATGATGAAGATTATTCGATTACGTGCATTTTTAGGTGAATTATTGTTTGATGACATCATGTTACCCAATTTTCGTAGAACCACCCATATACCCGGACATGCATGCACGAAAAACAAAATATAAAAAAACACAAAAAAAATTCTGATATTAAAAGCCACTGGAGGAGGACCACCAACTACAATCGAGTTATCAAACTTTGAAAAACAAGTTCAAGAGCTTTTAGGAACTCAAATATAAGGTAGAATATCAGAGTTTGATAATGATAAGATTTTTGATTCAACATTAAATAATGAAGACGAAGAAGATAGTGGTTTAAGCTATAATGACCAAATTATATTCGATACCCTCGCTGGTATATCTGGTGCTGCTAATGTTACATCGAAACCTGGTCAGTTTGAAGGTAAATAAATAATTTATTTAAAAATAGGTGCGCTTGTACACATAGTTACATTTTTATAGGTAGTATATTTATACCCGCTTCATGTGATGTTGAACCTTGATAAATGGATATCGATGTTATCGACATCGAAAATTTAGTAAAAAGATCACCGTCCCCAACTACATCTTTACCGCCTAAAAAATTTCAGATAATTATGCTCAGGCAGAAAATCAGTCATGAGTTAAAATCAAATAAAACAAAAAAATAAAAAAACAAATTTAGAAGATGAAATTAAAAAGTGGACATCTTCTAAAGTAGAAATTTCAAAAATCGAAGTCCATAATCTGATAGAAGAACATGAGGAAAAAATGCGATACCTCAAAAAAATGAATGCTATTAAAGAAAGCAGCAAATTGGAAGAAGACAGAGTTAAGGAAGAATTTTTAAAGCAAGAGTGTGCATTGAAATTGAAAATTCTTCAAGCTCAATTGGACAAACTGCAATAAATGTATTTATAAATAATTACTAACACAATCATGAAAAGAGTGGCAGACACAGACTTCTTGTCGATATTATGAAATCATCACTAGTGAAATCATACAGCTAGTGTACTCGTATAAGAGATTATCTCCATCTAGCACGTACTTTGAAGTTGAAGGACAATTTGCTTCGCATGATCAGCGGTCGCGAAGAGCTTCACACAGTTTGGCCTGCGATGTTTTCCTCATCATGCTATGTTCAAAAATTGACGGAATCTGAGGGGCAAGTTCGTAAGCAAATGCTTCCTTCTTTTGATGTTCAGTGATACAGACAAAGATTATTCTGTTGAAAAACTGTTCTGGTCTAATTTCAACATTAGTTTTACGTACAATGATGGAACGTGACATGGATGCAAAAGTTTTTACTTTGTCCGTGCGCTTCAGCTTAAGTTTAGAGAAACTTTTGCCATTTATTTTCTTCATGGCTTTCATTCCGATCTTTTCAGCACGATAACAATTGATAGATTCATCAGCGATGATACCGGTTGATAGAGACACTAGCTCTCTTGTTGGTCTCTGAGAAAAAGGAGGATGAGCTTCCAGCCAATCAATAAACATTGGTAGGTCCTGCCTGTCTCTAATTTGCCTGCTATCTCGCAATCCAATTCATGGATTATAAAAAACGTATTTTTTTTTTTATATTAGCAAGATTTACAACTTTTTTTATAAAATAAAATTAGAAAATTCAGAAATCCGCCATGATAAGTTGAACGCCAATCAGAGAGAATGACGTCACGTCTGTGTAAGCTTGTAAAACGTCATTCACTTTGGATTTAATTTCGACAATGTGCACATTGTTATCTGCATTTTTTAAGTATTTTGTGGTTCCCACCGAATAGTTGGTTAGTCTTGTGTTACCAAAATCAAGAAACTTTAGATATGGAACAAGGGAATTTTGTGGGAAACAATGGTGAATATTCAAGAGATGAAAGCAACCCTAAAAAAAGATTGAATTCATTATTAAATTTAGACCACAAACAAGATTATGCACATACTATTTTAGAATTTACGAAATACAGTAAAAACTTAGTACATCAAAGTGATCTTCACATAAATAAATTCTAGATTTTGAAGAAATAGATGTTAGGTCTCGACGTGGAAAATTAATGCCCGTATTCACAAAAGTTTTAACAAGCCGTGAAATTTAACGGATGATTTCTATTGTACTTGTACTACTGAGGTTTGGTTGTACAATTGTTCGTTAACCAATAAGAGATAATAATTTAGATTGGTTTATTAAATTTAATTACTTGTTAAATATTTTACGAACGTTTGTGAATACAGGCATAATCCACTTCTTTCGGATTGCTTTCTGGTGTGGAACGTAAACAATTATAAGGTGTGACATCACAAACAGACGCCATGACACAAGCGAGCGTTTTGGCGTGAAGTTTGGATTTCAAATTGAAATGATAATTTTTTCTACCAAACCTATATTTTCATGGTACACAATTCTTATCCAATGCAAGTAAATATATGAAAAGGTTATTGGGTTGGTTGGATTAGCATTCAAACAAAAAACGACTTGTTTTTATATATAATATCTAATATAATAAATATATATAATATATAATAATATTTTATAATAACCTTTTCATATACCTATATTTTCTGCAGAAATTAAGATATTTTTTGGAAACAGTAGTTTTTCAAAATCAGTCATCATGCCTATTCCAATGAATCACACATAGGTACGCAGAAAGGAATAGCTGACACCCACGTTGTTAAGAGTGCTGTCCGTTATTCCTCTTCCACGAACCAAACCGCCAATCATTTTCATGGACCTCATTACACCTTGCTCGATACCCAAATCTGTGATAAGATTATTTTTGTAAGTGCACTCATCGAAATGTTACTTCCTACTGATTCGTGAATAATTTATACTACATACCAGGGGACACACCGCACCAGAATCTATCAGAACGCCGAATAGTAAACTAACCACTATTATAGAATTTTGTTAAGTCTTCAACTGAAAAATGATGTGAAAGATCTTCCATTGCCTGCAGGTACAGTCTGGCGGACTTAGCGTACGGGAGATGAGCTACAAAATAATTTATGTTGTAAAATAGTCTCATATCGAATAATGATTAAAATATTTGTTTCTTACCGCATGGAAAATGGGTATCATCTGCCGTAAGCAGAGAAGATGCAACTCCCAATTTCCACACCGTTTAGAACGTAGAAATAGACGCAAGAGTTCCACAAGTCGTATATACTGTATCCAAGAGCTCCAGTGCGACTGCTGTCAGCTGCAACACTGTATAAATAGTGGAGCTCTTTTATCAAATCTATGATAACAGAACTTTCGACCGCTTCTGATTGATTCAAAAGCTTTAAGTACATTGCTTGCAATTCACTTTTACACTTTTCATCTATTTTAAAACTATCTTGCACTAAGAGCAAAGAAAGTGCTGCCTTTCAAAAGTCGGCATTTTTCATTTTGGTAACAATAAAATAAGGTTCTTTGCGTTTAGCTGTTTTTATAATATCGACCCATTCGTCTGGGCTATAAATTTGTGTATGGCGGCAACTAGCGCTTTCTATTATTCCAAATTTCCAATCATTGGGAAGATAAGAATGTCCTGATACCAAAAACTTGTGGTCTATAGTGTCAATACTATTGTCAGGTTCTTGTACAAGCTTCAAAAGAGAAAGGGTTGTCTTGATGTTTCGGTTTTGTCCGGTGCAAGAATCCGAATACATAATGACGTGGTTTTGTGCTTAACAAGACATGCTGCAATATCTTGAGAACCTCTTCCACCTTCAAGTTAATCCCAAACATTCATGTAACCTGTATTATTATTAAAGCAATGTATTCCCAAATTGTATAAATAAAGGTTTCTTTTGTAGTAATATGCTATTGAGGTAGTTAATTTTGGGTAGGCTAAAGCTTTCTGCAGATCAAAACCTTTTTAGAATCTTAGATAGACATCATTTTTGGAAAGGCACCGATATAATCTTCCATCGCTAATTTGAAATGACTTCAGAAAATATTTCTTACACACTGATTGTGTCTTGCAACTAGACTTGATGAAATACTTAAATGAGATGTTCTTTCCTACACGTGACCGATCTTTCGGGCGTTTTCTGTTAACTGGTGCTTTTTGCACTGATGCATACAGATATGAGTTCTACAAAGTAAAGTTTTTTAAATTCCAGAACAAGTCAAATATTTTTTGTCTTTCATTTTCTGTATATAACGTTATACATTTTTTAGGACACCCACAATCAACATTATAGAATTTTTTTTCATTTCTCCTTACTCCCGCTTTAGTCGTACATTCTTTTCCACTATTACGCAATAACTTTCTTCTATTATAACTGCCCACTTTTTTTTGTTGAATGACGTTTTTCTAGATTTAGATGGTCCAGGTTCAGATTGAATATTTGGCTGGTTATTTTCTTTGATAACATTTTCATCATTGTCTGTATCTGTATCGGCACAAGTTAGATGACCTTGGAAAACTAACGAATTTGTATAATCTTACCAGATTCAGTACAACTTTTTTCAGAGGTAGGATGATATTATTCAGACCTAGAATCACTAAAATCTGCTGTATCCATCAAAAATTGTTATAAAACACTTTTTCCATATATTTTTTTTAACTTTATAATATAGCCTTGGTTACAATAACAGTGAATCGCAGTGAATTAACTGCGGACTTACTTCACTATTAAAGTGACTCATAAGTCACTTTTATAATGAATATTTAGCAGTTTTAGTTCCCTGAGTAACTAATCCCATAAAATCTTCATCATCTGTTAAATTCGGCAAATCCATTTTACTAATTTTACCGCCATTTGGCAACAAAAAATAAGATTAAAGTGTAAAAGTTTAGATAACTGATGCTTAAACGGTCGAATTTGTACGATTCCGTAATCTTTTATTTAAGTTATCGCTTAACGTTAAACGGTAACTGAAATACTAAAAAAATGCAAAGCTTTCGTTTAAACTTGAGATTAGCTTAACTAAAGCTTAACTGCACACTGAAATACTGGCCCTTAAAGCCCATAAACATTTATCAACGTGAAGTTTTTTTTTTAAATACACCTGTTGTGATTTGTGAGCGGTTCATAGAAGAAGTTCGGTAACTTTTAGAAGCACATTTCAACAAGTGAAGCAAAGCAGCGTCGTACCGGCGAGATTGGTGAGCTAACTTTTAATTATTATTTGGTGCGATTTATATCCTTATTGATGAGGATTATATTTTGCGTTGTTCGGGAAAGTTGTTTGTATAAATCCGTGGTTTTTGAAGAAAGAAAACAACCATCCTAACGTTTTAATGTGACTGAGGTTGTACTCGTACTAAATTCATACTCGCGGATTTTACAGTCGCCCTGGGGCCCGATTCTTGAAGTCGTGCGAAACTCTCCGCATGCGGACAGATTCGTGTGGTCCATTACGCATACGATCAACGCTATGCGCAAAGTCGTATTCTTGAATACAAAACGAAAGTAGATAGTAGTTTGCGTATGCGACTTTCAATTACTTATGAACGCACCACATCACGTGGTTAAAATTTGTTTGTTTTGCTTAGCTGTGATCTGTTGTTTGTGTTGTCGTTTATAATTATTACATTGTGCAGTGCTGTAATTATGGCTAAAAGGGCTGCAACTATAAACACAGAAGAGAAACAAATTTTAATGGAGTTTGTAATAAGTAAAACTAAACTGATTGATGGTAAATTTACGAAAGATTTTACATATAAAGATGGTCAAAAAATGTGGGAGGAAGTAACAAATCTTCTAAATTCTGTTCCGACCGGTGGATTAAAAAATTGGAAGAAAACCGATGACTGACTTACTGCTGTATTAAATACATTAAATCCAACATCAGTTTGGTAGCTTCCAGTTGCATAAAATTGTAATGCTGTTAAAACCTAAAAATTTCTTTTACGAGAAAAGCTTTGTAGCTGGTAGCTAAGGCTGTTCCAGCTATTACAATAATTTTAATAGATTTGTTACTTTTAATGAAAATCTGTTACCCTGTTACCCAAGTTTAAACTTCATTAAAAAGTATAACGATGATCTCGATGACCAATAATTAGAAGGCGAGATAATTCAAGTAAAAAATCTAGGTCTTTCATCGAATGAAAAGCAGTGACAAACTGTACGGGGGAGAGATCGTTTTCAGCATTAAAAAGAGTGAAGGACTACCGCAGGTCTACATTATCCAATAAAAAATTGAACGTATTGGCTCTTATGTGCATTGAGAGTGATGTATTAAATAGCATAAATTTTGACGACATCGTGAATGTTTTCACCAATGCGAAATCACCAAAAAAAACCTTTTAAGTATTTATAATTTGTTTTACGTATATTCAATTACCTAATCATTAACCGTCTTAATTATTAAAAATATAAGTCTCGTTTTCGTTATAAATTTTTCAAATTAAAACAAAGGGTCAACTGGAAAACCCAGGATTGGGAGATAGGAGCGAAGAATATTAAAGGCTTGTGGCGCCAAACTTCCGTAATACGCCTCTGTGTGCACCAAAAACATTAAACCCGAGTGAAAAATTGATGTAGTTACGCATGCGAATCTAAGTTGCGCATGGTTGATACCATGCGATGTATTTGCGCACGAAAAGTTCGTATACGATTTCCCGGTGCGGTTTCAAGAATACCAAAACGCGGTTCGCATGCGCATCTTTCCCATTTGCGCATACGCAAAATTTCAAGAATCGGGCCCCTGATAAATAATGTTCAAAAATATAATAATTTATCTCTTAAGTTAAAAACTGTTAGAACTCGATGATGGCGGCATTTCCAAATGCAGTGTCGATCCGCAACTGTATACGGAATAAATACAATTCCACATAATCATATAATAAATGCAATATCCCAGAAATACATAATATGTATACCTTCCTTTGATCTAGCGTTAAATTTTCTCTTTTTTGGTTCTTTATGCAAGCAATAAACTTTACTTCCAAATTCTTTAAAATCGATAGGATTTTTAAGCTGGGAGGCTTCCCATTCCAGATTTCGTATTGTTCTACCTTATTTGCAACGTTTTCCACACGATTTTTTAACCGGGCGTAGTACAAGTCACCAGCGCGATCAGCAACTATTGCAATCGTTCCATCGGGACGGGTGATTACTGCTTTGTTTTTTGAATAACACTTCGTAACCCTTGTTTGTTATCTTGCTTACTGATAATAAATTTGTGCGTAGGTCTGGTACGTGTAAAGTGTTGCCTAGGGTTATATTTTTAACTTCACCCCACACTTTTGTGTTTAACATTACGTCGCCTTGACTAATTAATTATTAATCACCGAGTGAGGTTTCAGCATATGAAACTCTCGAATTCTACGTATGACTCTTTCGACATGAATTCTTAAACTAGCAATTTCTTTAGTTTCTCGAACACCGTTTTTTGATAATTTGGTACCAGTGGTAACACTAGGTGGTCTCAATAATTTAAATCCTCTTTCTAGTAACAACTCCTCGATATGTTTAAATCCTCTATCAGCTAAAATACATGCACCAGCTGGCAAGGTATATAAAAAATTACAATTTTCGACCAGCAACACATCGTTTATTCTTCCTCCATAACCCGGGGAAATAGAATTGACAATGCCATCAGGTGTACACGATATTAGGTATTTTATTGTATTGGCTTTCTTGTACTTGGACCATGTTAACGCTTGGTGGACAGATTTGCTAGGTTTTTGAATCTCAATTTCTAAGCAATCGATAATACATAATATAACATTCGAATATTTACTCCGGAAAGCAATGGGTAAATTCCTTTTTATGGCAACATTGTCTAATTTTGGCACAAAGAAGCGTAAATGATTAGCGATAGTTGGAATGTACTTCGTAAATAGCTTGCTTGCGTAGGATGTCGATATACCAAAATTATCACCTAGTTCTAAAAATGTAATGTTTAATCTAATTTTTTTCAAACATAATAAAATATGTTCTTCTGGAATTTTGGTATATTTATGAAGAATATTTATCAAACAATAGCTATCATTTGGAATACCAATATAAAATCGAGGTTTATTTTTAATCATTTCAAGTGTAATACTAAGAGATATTTGTGTATCTGTTACATCCATTGCACTGGAGTCACAGCTACTCTGCGATTGTAGAGGTGATGAAGATTCCAGTTGCAACTCAGATTCATTAGACAAAGATAATTGATCATCTGATATTTCTTGTTCTTGAAACGTCAAGTTTTTATGAACACGGGTAACATCTTCAGTTCGTTTTTTTTTCAGAAGATATCATTTTGGGTGGTGATATAGATGCACTTACAGTTGATGGCATTTTGATAGGTGATGTTGCTATGTTCTTTAAATTAAGTCTGGTTTGTGTAGTTTTACTCCTATAGTGTGCTCGTCGAACATTTACTTGAGTAGATCTGTTTAATGTCAAAGTCACTTCTAGTCCACTAGCCATTTCTTCAGGTTCAAGTGACGGTAGAAGTGCAGTTGTTGCAGTCCTTTTTTTACGATTTGATTGCCTTTCAAATTTTGAAGGAAGACATCCCTGTTTCATACTTACAATCTTAACAGAACCGATAATTTTATATTCCATATAATTTTCCATATCATTTGGTAACTAGAAAATGTTGTCTTTATTATTATTAAATTATAATTACAGGTATTAAATAAATCTATAACTTATATTATTTCAAGTGTAAAAATCTCGTCCAAAGGCTAATAATATTTTAAAGGATATCGGGATTGTGGATCGCCAATAAAAACCAATTATCTGTTTGTCGACGTTTCGGTTAATTATTGAACCATATTCATGACTAAAAAAATACAGAGGTGAAGCATAGTCTAAGCTTACGTGAAGCATAGTCTAAGCATAGACGTGAAGCACAGTCTTAGCATAGAGCTTTTTCTTTTCTTTGAGACAGCTTATATCATATGTTCCAGTAGGAATTACGATTTCTTCAAATTCTACAATTCCTGAATTAATATTGTAATCCGAATCTGCAGATGACGATTCTGCGTTGGCTATTTCGTTCGGTTGATACAAATCACTTGAATCTGAATCAAAATCATACAGGTTTTCCTTATCTTCATCATCGCACACGGGAACCTGTTGAGAACCTACAAATAATGCCAGGTTGTTAATTAAGTAAATTACATAACCTACAAGTATTAAAATTTTGATAAAAAATTATTTTACTTACTTTCTGTGGATATAGACGGTTCTTGACTTGCCGCTAAGGCCATTGTCACCAACATTTTGCCCCTTATCAACATTTTCAATTAATATTAAGTAACTTTGCACTCTACTATAAACTTTAGTAAGGATTAATGACGGATGTTCACAGCAACTAAGATCACAAATGTTGTAAGTGCGCATATAACACAAGTGTACTTATTATTCTCTTTTTATTTAAAATACCTAAAGTGTAAAGTGCGCTTGTCACATTTGTGTATCTACTCATTAGTACTTACCACATTAGTCAACTGAATTTCTATGGGTTTGTACTTACGTACAGCTACCACATTTGTGCACAGCAAAGATACATTCCTCATATTATTGAACATGCACTTAACTCAATTTATTCAAAAATTGCACTTACCACTTGTGTGCGTAAGCCATCGATATTTGAAAGTCGAGAAATATTATTTCAACCTATAATTGTAGACACCGAAATAGAAGAATTGAATGATTCTTTTTTGACAACGACTAACGACCCCGAAGAACTCGTTCGTTCAAGAACTGGAATATCTGATATAGATGAAAATATCTCAGCCGTAACCCACGGAAAGATTGCTTCAAGTAGCAAAAAAGGTATTTATTCTCGGACAGCTATTGGAGATATTTTAAAATCCCACGCAGATATCAATAAAAAAACAAAAATTAGATGCTGACGTGTAGAAAGAATGGAGAAAGAGTTTATTATAAAAGATAAAGAATTGTTAATAAAAGAAAGAGAAATTCTATTAAATGAAGCAAAATATCGTTTAAATGAAATGAGGATCTTGAAAGAGCTGAAACTAAAAGAAAAAGAAATTGGAAACCAAGAAAAACTTAATTTACGAGAATTAGAAATGAAAGAAAGAATTGCATTGGAGGAACTTGAGATGAAAGAAAGAATTGCTATGAAACAGTTTGAAAATAATTTGTAAAATTAATCAAGAACATAAATTTCAGTGTTTGTTTAATTATTTTTATTAATTATGAAATTCACTAATGCAATTCTCAAGTTTTCATTGTTATAAAATTCTTCTGGGTAATTATTAAATTGTGTAATTCTTATATCATTTTCAGAATTGTTAAACTCTATTAATGCATTGTGCAAAATACAGCATACCTTTTTCGAGAAAGAAAGACTTCATGTTTATTTGCAGGTGATTCTGCTAATTTAAATTCGGTTCCGCCGATATTCGCTACGTGCGTAGTCAGGGAAGGGATATGAATAGGGATCGTAGCGCTCATGGTGACAGCTTTGTGCAATAAATCTGGAAAAAAACGAAACTGCTATTTGAAAACGTCAAATTGAAACGGTTCTATTTCTTCAATATGGGCCACGAATCTTGTTGTGTGAAGACTTGCAAAAACACGGGTTTCAATAGCACGTGTAAATTTTATGCATTTCCAAAATCTATTCACAAAATACAACAAAAAATAAGTGGATTTCAGAAGTGAAAAAAATTAAGTAAGCAATAAACTATTTATTTAGGCCCAGTTTTACACCGTCCTTACTTTCAAAGTTAAAAAAAATTACATCACATTGTTTATAGTTCCAGTAAAGTATACGAATGGTCTCCAAAACCATCAAGTGTGATATGTAGTGATCATTTTATGGGCAACAAAAAAAGCGAAGAAGAAGCAAGTCCAAGCTATTTTCCTACATTATTTAACTTTGACACGCTCAGCCAAACTGAAAATAATAAAATAGATCTACAAAATAGGCATAAACGCTTTATGAAGAGACAATTTTCTGAACAAAATATATCCGGTAATAAGAAACAGAAACATAGTAAATTGGTAGAAATTAAGCAAAACGCATTTATTGAAAATGGTGTGGACGAGACTCAAGTGAACTTTTCTATGTATGAAGATAAAGGATGTCAAATTGAAATAATAAATTATGATATTGAGAGTGAACCTAATAACAATACATTTATTTGTAATAGATATATTTCAAGTGATAAAAGTGATGCTGAAATCCAGACACACGTATCCCAAAAAACTATTGTTATACCAAGTTCAAGACTTCTAAAACACAAGAGTTGTGGTACACTTCAAAAAGAATTTGTCGATAAGGCAGTTGGACCCAATGTTGAACTCAGTGAACCAGTGAACAAAACAATACATTTTGAAGGTTTCATTTCAATAAAAGATAACCAACAATTATTGACAAACGCATGACAAAATTTCCTGCAGATCAATCTAAAATTAAAAAAGAAGTGTGTTGTGCTACAGGAAATCTAGTGTTTTGGCCAGACAAGGATACAGTCCAAGGATGTGTGCCCAAATGTTTTTATCCTGACCACAACAATACAAGAGTCATAATTGATTGTACAGAATTCAGGATAGAAGTTCCTGCTAGTGTGGATAATCGAGTGTATACCTATATTCACACTATAAGAAAGGTTTTACCGCAAAAGTTCTAATAGGTTGTACTCCATCTGGATTTATATCATTTAAATCAAAAGTTGCTGGAGGAAGGAAAAGTGATTCTCAGATCACAATTGAATCTGGGTTAATAGACATGCTTGAATATGGTGACACAATTTTAGCGGACAAAGGATTTCCAGATATCCGTAATCAACTTGATAACAGTGGCAAAGAAATTTTACTAGTAATGCCACCATTCCTTGAAAAGAATAATGAATTTACACAAGAAGAAACACAACAAACGTATAAGATAGCTCGAGTTAGAATTCATGTGGAAAGAATAATGCAGCGTATTAGAATTTATAAAATTTTGGATAAAGTACAACAAAATTTATTTACAAGTATTGATGATATTGTGCACATGTGTTGTGTCTTGTTTAACTTTCAACCACCAATAATAGCTGAGCAAAATGAAACAAATTAATGAAATTATTATAAACAATGGTATGAACTGAATTTTTTTAATAGCCAATGATATAGTGTACATATGTATATTTTGTGGTAACATTTAACATTAACATAACATAACACAAAATAAAAGTAATCCAACCTAACGAAAAATATATATAAAACTAAAATAAATAAACTTAATTTACAGGAATAACTTTCATTTTACTTTTAAACATTTTTAAAGTTGATTAACTTTATATCAATATCACTTCCTGTAAAACAACGTACTTGTTGAGCATTATTTTTGTACTTTATTTCTTAATTATACTAAATACGTTTCAAAATAAAATTCTTCGCATTTCGGAATTAATTTCAATCTCTTATTCATCTTCTCTTCTTCAGTCTTCATCTCTATGAATCTTGACAACAAGACTATCATTTTTTACAGGTGAGTAAATGAATAAATCACAGACAGTTAAACCACACACATACATTTGTATTTGAACTTGAGTATAATAAAGGTGACTTCTTTTCAATTCAACATTATCACCTTCAAAATACAAATATTTCACATTAGTGCTTTTGAGATCATGATCTGTCACTGGTATTTTTCACACGTGCAGGGACATTTGATTTCAATCAGTCGTTTTATAATTCCCTCTTCTATAACAACTCCATCCGGAGATGCGCACAGCCATAATTGGTTCTTACTCACTATTATGCCAACTTTTTGTACTTCGCAGTCGAATAATAATTTATACGTTCTAATAGCATTAACTTCATTGCGAATGCCATATCGAATTGCTGCAGTAGTAATATTTTTGGGGTAAAGCATGTCTAAAGCTAAAGATTCTTTGGTTTTTCTCACTCGAGTTTTAATGCTATGCGCGTTCTTACTGGCAGAAATTCGAAAAAGCCTCTTTTCAAACCACTCCCTGCTAGCTGATTGTTGCAAAGTATTACAGCATAAACTAATTATACCTTTTTCTGTTAAGAGTAAATTAGTTTTATAAAATTCTTCTAAATCTTTGGGGAGTCTTTTAAAATCAAAATTAGTATAAATGTCGTGATCATCAGAAAACAAAAATAGATTGCACAAACATACTTTGCATGCTTCTTCTATCAAATTGTTTTCTTGTAATTTATTGTAAGTGATTCACAATTCTTTCTTTCTTTCTACATTAAACCACCAGATAGCGCCACAAGACATTCTCATAGCGAATACCCAATGCATCCAGGAAGTTCATCCATAGTGTTTCAACTATATGGAATCTTTCAGCTTCTGTTGGCCAGTTAATAAATCTTGATTTCAATTTCAGAATAAATGTAGATAATTCTCATCCAATTTTTATTTTTTTATAAAATATTATTGGCTTGTTTGGAAAAGACAATTATACAAAAGATATGTTAAGTCGACGTTTCGGAGAATTTATTTCTCCATTTTCAAGACTATAAAATATAAAACAATGAGTCTTTAAACTAGATACAAATTATTATTATCTCACCAAACAAATCGTGATGGTTGTTGAAAGGTTCAGTAACGATCTGGTTAGGTCAGTCACAGATTCAAATTAATTAAAATATAAATAATAATAAAAGATATGTTAAAAGTTGTAAAAATCTTATTAGTGTAAATACTATGCAAATTAATTAAAATGTCAACAAGTTAAAATATTTATTGTTCTATTATCACTAGATAAAAATGTGCATGTGACCAAATGTGTGATAAGTTGCATCTCCATAGGACTCTTAAATAAAATCGAAATAATAGTAAAATTCAACATAATCGTTAAAAGTCGGTAACGGGAAAGCTAAATGTTGAGAAATTAATAATTATAAGTAAGTCATTAAACAAATACAAAAAACGAAAAATTGGAAAATTGTGTGATTTCAAGTCAGATTATTATTATAAAGCCGAAGTAAGTTTTTGTATCCGGTGTTGATGTATTTATAGTCTGTTTGTTTGTTCATGTTGTTATCTGTCGTAGAGATGTGAGCAGCTTTTATGAAGGTTCTCTTGTGGTAGTTGTTTTCAGTGGCCAAAATTCTTACATTTTCTGGTATAAACCTGTGGTTAGACTTGACTGCGTGTTCTGCTAAACCAGTAGTTGAAGACCCTGCTCTTATGTCGTATAGGTGTTGTTTAATTCTTGTGGAAAGCCTTTGTTTCGTTTGTCCAATGTATAAATTTCCACATTCACATTTAACTTCGTAAACGACATTTGCCTTGTCCAAAACGGGGATCATATCTTTTGTCCGTGAGTATATCATCCACGTATAGGAGTAGGAAGGGTAGTTTAAGAACTCATAGTTTTATATTTTATAGTCTTTAAAATGGAGAAATAAATTCTCCGAAACGTCGGCATAACATTTCTTTTGTATAATTGTGTTTTCCAAACATCCCAATAATATTTTATAAAAAAATTTCAGAATAGCTTGAAAAACTCGTTTCGTTATTTTTTGTGTTGTTCAACCATCTCCTACACCAAACATTGTTGCTATTTTTCTTATCGATCCTCCCTCACCATAAGAACCTAACCGAAATAATGTGATCTGCAGTTGTAGTTTTATAGGAAGTTGAGGTGTATAATTTCGATTAAATATTGGGTCATCTTTTAACAATGTTAAAATATAATCAAATTCAGTTTTACTCATACGTAGCATTTGACTGTACCTTCCTTCATCAAATTCTAAAAGAACTCTCTCGGCCCATTCGTGGATTTTAGGGACATTTAAATGTACACTTCTACGATGACTAAGTAACGTAAGCATATAGATATTAAACATTTCAGCTTTATCCATAACTTCTTCATCATCACCTGAAAACTTGCAAGTTTTTTTTTTGTTGCTTCGTATGAACTTGCCTGGAGAGGTGGCGAAGGGTACAAATGTATGGTTTACTATTTCAAAGAAGAAATTGACAATCACGGATTGTTTACAAATCGTATTGAATACAATCCTATTTTTTCAAAGACTGCATAAGGAGGTGCAAAAAAGCTCACTGAAAGCAAATGGCTTATAACTAATAAAAACATTGATCTCTGTCCTATAAGGTAAAGTTTGCTTTGCAATAATGATATCTATTTGCATTAATATTATTTCGTTTATATGTTGTACCATAAACTTATTGCTAAGAGGGCAATAATGTGAAAACCGATAAAATGCTTCTTACGCCTAATAAATTCTGGAATTTGAATAAATCTAGTAACTGGTATAAGAACTCGCCTGTTGGTATTAATGAAATTGCAAAGTGGGTAAAAATTGCGGCAGAAGAAACGGGATTAGACGTTAAAAAAAGAAAAATATCTAATCATTCTATTAGATCCACTGCCGTGTCGACATTGGCAAAAGCTGGAGTAGGGGAACATCAGCTGATGAAAATTACCGGCCACAGCAACATCAATTCGATAAAAACATATTTGTAATTAGATGGTGAACATCATGAAGAGATTATAAAAATGATGAGAACAAAATGTAGTCATTTCAAGTTCTGAATTAAGTGATCCAATTGAAGGTGAAACTTCTATGCTTGGAACTCTTTCGAAAGAAACTGAATTTTTACATAATTGTAGTAATGTTGTGGCATTTTCAAATTGTACTTTTAATTTTGTAAAAAAATAATTTTTCTAATAAACTTTTTCATTTGTTTAAAATAGTCACTTAAACCACTAGTGCAATAGTCGATTCTATTCACTACCTACTAGTGCAATAGGCATTACAATTCATTTCGATTGGCTCTGAAATTCCTAATGCTACTTTTTGATTAGTCCACTTTTGACAGATGACAGGTGAATTGAATAGTCTGTCAAATATTTTCAAATAATTAAATTAATTTAATAAAATTTTTCATAGATTTAACGTACCTTACTGGACATCTATCAGGATGTTTTTTGTTTTCAATTAGCCATTTATTTTCAGTCAATCGACGCGCTCCACCTTGAGTGGTTTTGTTAAACACTGGATTATAAATAATTCGTCCTGTAGGCTTGCCAAAGTTGTCGTTTTCTTCCTTAAAGAACGTTGTTAGGCAGTTTACTGCTTCTCCCCCTCGAAAAGCCAGTTCATAGGACACAATATGGTAAAACTTATGCTGCAACCCATCCGGAGTGTTTTCATCCCACATAGTTATCATTTTTTCGTACTCTTCCGAGCTAAAAGTTCCAGAACTATATTTTCTTTTATCACTAAATGCCTGTAGTTCCTTTCTTTTGGCGTCTCGTGCATTTCTTGCACTTTGAAAGACAACATCCTTAAATGGATCAAAAGAAATATTAAAGTCTTTGTAAAACTTTTCTTGTAACATTTTAGCTATTCTGTTCCATTGTGTTTTTACGACTCCTTCTTTGTAGTTATGGCCGTTTTGCTTTTTCATGTTAAAGCCAAAATCTTTCAAACAAACCGCAATTTTTGGAACAGGCATTTTTTCATCCAATACATAACCTTTTTCAGCACAAAATTCCTCGAACAATTTCCAAGAGAAAATGTTTGATTTTCGCGTATTTGCAGGAGTATGATTTCCAATACTTACATTAATATCTTTCAACGAATTACTTCCGAAACGTTCACAACTCATTTTTTAATAGATAAATTTACAATGCAAATTGAAATTTACGAATTTATTTATTATTATTGTTCATGTTGCTTATTACTTAGAATTTTTGTTTTGGGTAGTTTCAGGTATGCATATTAATTTGGATTGTATCATAATTTATTTACATTGTTAAAATTCAAATGTCAAACTGACAGAATTAAAAAACTTGAAATTTTACTTTTTTGGGAAAAGATATAGAAATTTTCAGAGAGAAATACTCGACCAATATACCCCTCGTGCATGCCATACCTGAATATCTAATAATATATTATATTAAATATAATATTCAGGTATTTGGTATGCACTCGGGATATATATACTGATTATAATACGTACAACTTCACGAGTTTTACATCGAGTTCGTCAGACATATTTTTTTTAGCGCCATCTAACATGACGGGTAGACGTGGTCTTCGCGTCAATTCGCTAATGCCAAAAACTACTAATGCGCATTTAAACCAATATTTAAAAATAATTTTCAGGTTAGGATACCACGGATGTCTGCTATTTGACGAATCACGTCACGTGATAGGTTTACAGGTAATTTTAGTTACTTAGCAGATTAACAAGAGGTAAATATTTCAGCCCTTAACCTAAAAACGTATTTGTTTACACTTCCAGTCGCCAGAGGTCGGAGTCCTAATTTTTCTCGAAGTTGAACGTATTATTAGTCTATAGTATTTGATACAACTATGGTAAATATACAAGGGAGTATGTGTGAATACCCTAACTATTTTTCCTACGACCATAAAAAAATAAATTTTTAATTTAACAAATAATTCAAATTTTATTTACTAACAAAGTTAATATTAATAGTATTATATTATCACAATTAATAAAATTAATTCAAATTATTGAATTACTGGTTGAACGATGGATTCTATTACCGATGGTGGGTTTTTGGTTATATCAGTTTCGTTGGGGGTTTCTACATTGGCTTTGATGATTTGCCGGCAACAGCTTCTACAATTTTATTACCTATTTCCAATTTGTTCGTTATCGATTCGTTAATGTAACCTTCGGCTACGGTAGGGAATTTCCACCGTCCATGGCGTTTAAAAAGCTGGTTCACACTATATGATTTCTCACGTGACTTCTCACATGACTTCTCACGTGAGAAATTTTTTTACGTTCACACTATATGATTTTTGATATTATTGAAGTCATAGCTAAATAATAAGTAAAGTCATAGCAAAATAATAAGTGATTTTCAAAATAGGACGGTGTCTATTTTGCTATGACTTTTCATATGATTTTTGAATAAACCGCCTTTTTTAAATGTTTTTCGTATTTTAGGTTGTTGGTAATGTAAATCATGCAAAACACGAAATAAATAATATTTTGTATAAATATAAAAAAATGTTTATTGAAAAAAAAAGCTGCTTCCGATATACTTGTTGCAGAAATAAATTTAATTTAAAAATTAACCATGGTTTATTTGTTTCTAAAAATTAAATTTCTTAATAGCTTCCCATTGCCATTCAACAAATCCTTCCTTATTAAAATATTTTGTGAACGTTTGTCTGATTTCTGTTGGTGCCTTTGCAGTTCGATTAATTCTGGAAGGTTCTATAAATTAGTTAAAAACACTTCATCTCTCCAACTTCCTCTCGACATAACTTCTTCTGTATTTTCATGGTCTATCCCAACAATGTATTTTTTGCCTTCTTTACTTTTTTTCTACATAATGCAACTAATAATAAGGAAGACACTATTTTGAAATTTAATTCGTCACTCATAATAATTTATATTCGATAACACAATTCAAAAACAATCACGCTTACTCCTATAAAGTTAGGTTAATTAGAATATTTATGACATCACAGCGGTTTCGACATTCTAATCATAAGAAAAGTCATAAGCAAACTTGCGTAGTGTGAACATAATAACTATTGGTCATGTGATTTGAACGTTTAGATATGATTTAGCTATGACTTTTCGTATGACCTAGTCACGTGAGAAATCACATAGTGTGAACCAGCTTTAAGAGTGGTAATATCTCCACCTGCATCGACCAGGATTCTAGGACAATTGTTCGCCGCAAATTATTCGTAGGACAAAATTAACAAATATCCTGGATCCGAGATTGCCGTGTTTCTGCATGTCAAAACGGCTCGGAGCGCTCGAAGCGAGGCGGAGCCGAGCGAGAGTTGGCGAAGATTTAAAAACATCCCACGTAGGGCACGGGCATCGAATAATAGACGAAATTCGAAGGCTGGGATACTAGATTAGTCAGCGTCAGGTTAAGTCTACCCTCTACACACACCCTGTGTGAATTGTTACAACCGCTGTTTCGCAAATGCACTCGAACATGCAGTAACTAGAACGATGTTATCATTCCAACGGCATGAACTTGACCCTCTATCCCCACCTAAATTAGCATTGCCACGACACAGGCAGAGCACACGTACTAACAATAGAATGGTTTTTTAATGCTAACATGAAGGTAAACTTGTAAAATTTCCATAAAAAGTCGATTTTCAAAATTAAATTGTGAAGTAACCGTTGGACCAATTTTATTTATCCTCGCCTCATAAGAAAGCTTAAATTTTGCTCTTGCAGAATATTTAAGGGTTTTCTATCGTACTTTTGAAGGAAAGAAGCGTAGAAGTTGGACCTAAACCCCAGCGGGATATAATTTTATTGATTTTTTTTAAATAAAAATTTAATCTTCAGCAAAATTTTAAAATGTGTCTTTTGTAGTATGTTTTTCAAACAGTTCTTGGTATATGGTACATTTCATAAGGTAAATTATCTATAAACGAAAAATCAGGCGAATAATTATCCGGCGAACAATTAATTGTCCTGTGCGAACAATTATCCGGCGAATAATTGACCTATTCGAACAATTGTCTCGCGAATAATTGTCCGGCGAACAATCGTCCGGCGAACAATTGTCCGGATACCAGTATGATAACCGATGATTTTCGGTATCAATACCCGTGTAGAGTTCTAAATTTTTTAAATTCAAAGAGCAAGCTATTTGTTTCAGTGTGTTCTCTAATTTATTAATACCTACCGGTTGTTTGGTACATTTCTGATTTAGATAATTTAAAAAAAAGCGACGCTCGTTGATGTTTGGAGGTCGTAGGACTGCGTATTTTTTATGTGTTACTGGCCAGGGCTACAGTTATTGATGGTCGATAACCCTGGTTCGTAATCGTTGTTGTACCTTTTTAGGCTTCTATACAAAATATAGTAAGGAAGCCTTATGTTCTGCTCCCGTGTGCGTCCGTCCGCATGTTTCAAATTTAAGAACTGTTACCAACATAAAAATAGAATAGAATTTGAGAAAAAGGTCAAGCAAACTTTCGGCTACCTTAAAATCGAGTGTATTTTTTCTTTTCTTATATAGTAAATATTACAAATTATCGGATTAAAGAATTAAGCGATTTAAGAATAATTTGCATTTAATTCATATTAATGAATCAAATCGAGGTTTCCTTTACAATTAATCCAGAAAGAAAGGAGATGTATAGAAGCCTTAGAACTGCTGTCATCCGAGTTCCACCTTGTATTCTTCTTAACGGATCTTCTTAATGGCTTAACAAGAAGAAACAAATAGTAGATTTTGGGTACATAGAATTTTGTTTATTTACGTTTCATACATTTCGATGTAACAAATTTTTGTAAATTTATTTTATTGTTGCACCACTGTTTTTAAACAAATTTTATTTGGTGCGCCCTTGGTTTGAATATCAGAATTTATTTTCTGATAGTGGACATTTTGGTTGCACGTTTTGTTACAACGTTTCAATTTTCGTTGTTTAAGATTTTTCCATTCTCGTCTAGTGATTAGGTAAGGGAGCGATTTTTGTTGTTGCGGATTTTTTCTTCTATTCTTGAACATCTTTTAGGAAGCACCCTCTAGGCATCCATTTATAAGCACCCGTTTCACCACAGAGAGTTGTTCTTGGTTTTATCACCTGAAGACCAAGTGATTATTTTTGGAGGTGGCTTTATTAACGCCTTTGGTTTTGTGGACTGTCTCGAATGATCTGGCAGCCCAAGTTCCTAGTGAAGAGCCGCAACAATTCGGAATCCTTCCTTTAGCGATTGTTTTCAACATCTCCAAAAATTCGGGCGCGAAGCTGAAGGTTTTTTTATTTGAAGCTGTAGTACATCATTTTTAACTGCGTTACCTGTAGATTGGGAGTATATCCTGTATAACGTCTTGTGTTTGTAAACCAACCGGTAGCTACTTGGTGAGTATATTTTATATTACTTCTAATCTGACAGGTACCCATATCCTTTATATTGTTTTATGCAGTTTTGCTCTCATTTGGTTATTGTCAGTTTTTAAATTGTCGGCGGGCCAGGATTTTTGTTTGAGAGCTTTTCATTTTACATCACGCCCGATAACATTTACTTGTGTGACGACGTAACTTGTTTTTTTTGAGCTCTGATATTGGAGCTAATAAATATCATTGTTTTTTTACATGTTGTTTTTTTTTTAATATTATTGGCTTGTTTGGAAAAGACAATTATACAAAAGATATGTTAAGTCGACGTTTCGGAGAATTTATTTCTCCATTTTCAAGACTATAAAATATAAAACAATGAGTCTTTAAACTAGATACAAATTATTATTATCTCACCAAACAAATCGTGATGGTTGTTGAAAGGTTCAGTAACGATCTGGTTAGGTCAGTCACAGATTCAAATTAATTAAAATATAAATAATAATAAAAGATATGTTAAAAGTTGTAAAAATCTTATTAGTGTAAATACTATGCAAATTAATTAAAATGTCAACAAGTTAAAATATTTATTGTTCTATTATCACTAGATAAAAATGTGCATGTGACCAAATGTGTGATAAGTTGCATCTCCATAGGACTCTTAAATAAAATCGAAATAATAGTAAAATTCAACATAATCGTTGAAAGTCGGTAACGGGAAAGCTAAATGTCGAGAAATTAATAATTATAAGTAAGTCATTAAACAAATACAAAAAACGAAAAATTGGAACATTGTGTTATTTCAAGTCAGATTATTGTTATAAAGCCGAAGTAAGTTTTTGTATCCGGTGTTGATGTATTTATAGTCTGTTTGTTTGTTCATGTTGTTATCTGTCGTAGAGATGTAAGCAGCTTCTATGAAGGTTCTCTTGTGGTAGATGTTACATTTTCTGGTAAAAACCTATGGTTGGACTTGACTGCATGTTCTGCTAAACCAGTAGTTGAAGACCCTGCTCTTATGTCGTATAGGTGTTGTTTAATTCTTGTGGAAAGCCTTTGTTTCGTTTGTCCAATGTATAAATTTCCACATTCACATTTAACTTCGTAAACGACATTTGTCTTGTCCAAAACGGGGATCATATCTTTTGTTCGTGAGTACAGAATTTTATTAAGGGTGGAACGGTTATGAAAGGTTAGTTTAAGTACTCCATTCTTAATGAATTCTTTGAAAACATGTTTAATGCCCGGTTTCTGAAGCTCGAGTTATACAAAGGTTAAGCTTAACCGTAATATAACTGCAGATTTTGAGTTTCTATAACGAAAGATAATCTTAGTTCTCTGGTCAAAGTTGACCGACGGAAAATCACGAGTTATATGTTGGTTAACTTTGAGAACATGCGCAAAACATTTCCATCAGAAAATAATAAAACTACAATATAATTGGTTAATTTGAAGTAACTGCTGTATCCCCATCTACCGGCAATTCCATCAAGTGAGTTGACAAGAGGTTAGTTTCAGAAATCCATTTTACTTTAACCTAAGGTTAGCTTTAACCTTAGATTACTTATATAGAGAATAGCCAGAGATCTTCAGAAACGGGGCATAAGTCTGCATTCAAGCCATGGATGGTAGGTAATTTTGAAAAATTTAATTTCTGTTTCTAAGTTAACAGTAGTATTTGAGGATATTGGAGGAATTGTAAGTTTCTTCTTAAAGAGGCTCCTATCCACTAATCGGGTTGGATAGCCATTTTTGAGTAATTGTAATTTCAGGTCATTTAGTTTAGTATTTACTAGTTCCTCCGGTACGCAAGTTTCTAATCTGTATTTTAATGTGTTTATAACACTCATCTTCTGATAACAATCATCATCCCTATACAACGAAAGTAGGTTGGCCAATATGTTTTTAAAAATTCCTCGAGTAAATAACTTAACAATTGCCTATTATATCCAGCTTTTAACTTCGAAACTGGAAGTTGTACATAAAACTCTTCTAGAACATATTTTATAGACAATTTAGTTTAATTTTGGTAACCACATATTTTGCTCTAAAATTTGTAGGAATCGAGTTATTTGAAAGTAATGAAGAAACAACATTTTTTTGATCCATTATTTTAAGATGGCGGCCAAATGGGGGCTGCAAATTTAATAAGTACTTTTTAACACCAAAACAAATAAATTAAAACTATTTCCAGCTTGTCCGGAATTGCTATCGCTATCAGCTGTTTATACGACTTCTCGACTGGTCTAAAGACGAGATCAGCGACTTTGTTTTGTATTCATTCAGATTAGTTAATGGCATCTCTATACGTCGAATGATTATAATTTAGTATGTTGTAACCGTCATTTCTATTCATTGTATATTTTAAAATCTGATGTAACATATCACATGACTTTCCTATTTTCAAAATACTTTGGAGTTTTGAAAAGAAAAATTTCAAGTATTGGTTATCATTAGACGCACAAAGAAAATCTTTTTCGATTGAGACTATAATTCATTACTATCTTAAAAAAAATGGGAAGAAGAACCCGGCCTTAACAATTTTCATTCTTTGAAAAAATGAAGTCAACGTGGACGGAATCAACCAAACTCTAATCTGCTCTTTAGATTATTGCTGTAAACCAGTATATAAAATTTCAATTAATTCGGTTCGTGCGTTTCGAAAAAATCGTGGACGATAAAATCGCACATATCACACACACACCCACACATCCGCACATCATTACAAAATTAGTCTCAAACGATTTTGTATGGACTCATAGACAATGGAAAAAATGTTAACTCAAATTTTTTTTTTACTTGATTACAATACTTTTCTTTACTACGTAAATGGGAAAGTAAGAATGTCAAAATTTGAATTTGTTAAACCAAACTAATTGCAAGCAATTCGGCAGCATCCCAATAAAAAATATCTAAAATATGAAAACTTTTGCATGAAAATAAGCATTTTTAATGTTTAAAGTGAAATATTTAAGTTTAAAACGTTAAAATCTCAGCAATAAGTTAATAAATAACCAAGTATTTTTGTTCCTTTTGCTAGCGGTATTTATCAATCTTTAATAATTATCATTTAATCTTAGGCGAATAGATGTTCGGTTTCTGGTTTTGTTTGACATCTACCAGTAAGCTACTGTAGCGCTAGTTTAAATTATTCTGGTACGTGAATGGTTTAAGCCACTTTGTTGCTTCTCTTTGAACTTTTGATGAAGCTAACAATGCGCTTTGTGTCTGCTTGTTGCGTTTCTAGAGCGAGAACGTGATGTGGAGCAATTATTGTTCTTTGAGATTATTAAGATGAGATTATTATTAAAGATTTTTCATCTTTCTAACAACCTTGTGAGCTCCTCTACTTTCTTCTCTAACTCCGCAATGCGGTCGATTTCTTTGCTTTTAATTTGCGAGATATTCGATCTGTTATCGTTTACCTTTATAATTTTATCTGCCAATTTGCTTGGTCAGTCAAATCATCTTCGCTAGCTGCCAAAATTCCACAAACGTTCTGAGACAAACATTCTAAACACAAGGTTCGTAACAAGTCTTCACCAACTTCCTTCGTGGCATGTTGCCGCATCTCTTCTAATAAATTCCGACGGGAGCTTCTTGATCTTTTTCTGTTCGCTCATTGAAAAACGATCTGAAACATCAAGCATTAAAATGCTCGTACTTGTTATTTACTAGTGGGTTTACCACAGCATCCGAAACTTGGTGTATCTTGTTTCATCTCGGCGATAGCAATGTTGAACTTTGTGACGTCATCTTAGATACCACTTAACATGAATTGGCTTTCAATTTGCTTTAACCAAAGCTCTGAAATTTGCTCGTAAAATGGTGGTACCCTTACTGCTACACGTTGTACAGTGATGGGTTGTGGCGTGCCATCTGCAGTTATCGTAGGTTACATATTCTCGTTATTCATCGTATTTAGAAAAGTTTTATTCAAAATATAACCAAAAATTTCCTATTGGATCGTAAATATTCGTTGCGACTTGCACGTGTAGTCGATTTAAAGCTTGCGTTTCTTGTTCTTACTTGGAGGTCACCATCATAGACGGGTGACGTTCACCCTGCTTTTCCGAAATTTCTCTGCACTCGAAGAACTCTTACGAATGGATCGTTCGAACTTATGGCCGCTTATGATGTTGTGTGGGTCTCCACAATCAACTCTCGGTTACACTTGGTGAACAATTTATTTTATCGGTAATAAAATATTCGACCGCACTACACTGTTATTTCGTGCTGGCCATCACTAACAGTTTTCCGCTTTAGCACCCCGAAAATATTTAAATTGGATAAAATTCGTCATCAAAAACTTTATCTTGCTTAATCTCTTATTTTCCTCCACCTTGGATTTTATCAAAATTTGGATTAACATTTAGGAAGCATGGCCGTTTAATTTTCGAGGATGCAAATTTTCCTCGAAGACTTCCGCTTGTGGCTCAAAATCGTGTTACTGTATGAACTGCAGTCACAAATTCCAAACCAAATTCTTTGGAAGGCGTCTTTTTGGCACCTACTTCCTTCGGGAACTTGACTAATATTAGTTAAAACACCACATTAAGCTTTAGAGTTTGAAAAGAAAATTATGTTACAAGAAAATTTTCATTTGTCTTCATTCAATAAAGCTTTATTTATAAAACTTGTTTTTGACTTTATTTTTATTTTGTGGTTTTTAAGTTTTATTACAATCGTAGTAGTTTAATAAATATATAATTTACTAAATTTACATCGGATACTAATAGCTCTTTATTTTCAGGGAGTTGCCTCAATCTTGCCATTTCCTCCTGAGGGCTTTTGTATTGCACACCTTCTTACGAGAAGTGGAGTTCCTCAAGCCTAACACCTTCAAGGGATCTTACGCGGCTTAATATGACTTATGCTTGACCAGGGGCAAACACTTTTGATCCCAAATTAATCACTGCGTGGTTTACTGTTGATCCTTGCATTTTGTGCAAAGTTAAAGTCCAACAAAAAACTAATGGAAGCATTCGACGTTCTGCTGTTCCTGTTGACATTTTTTCCGGAAATTCACCTACTCGTAGCTCGATGATGTGTTCACCGATTTCTTGAAATTTTACTTTAAGATTTGGCAAATCTTTGTCGTACATCTGTCCGTTTTATGTTCTTCTGCTGTTTCTTAGTTCTTCTTTTGGGCGAGTTCTTACGTATGTAGGAGTTAAGGAAGTTATAAAAAGTGAGATGCTGCAGTTGCCCTAGGCGCCACGTGATTATTTAACTACTTTCATAAAGTAAACCTCTGCTACCCAAATCACGTAAGGTAACGTAGATCGGAACTCGTTCGATACCAGAGGTGTAAGAATTAACTTTTGAGTTGTAATAAAAAAAAACAAAAAATCCGATTCGAGAAATAAAAATAGAATATAAACGCGTTTCTTGCGAAGCAAGAATAACCCCGGTATAGCTATACTTGGTTTACAATGTTTTATCACGAGTTTTACTGGTGTCATGTACTGCGGTGAATTTTCAAATATAATTTTTAATTATCTAATCTAATCGCGCCCAATATGCGGTGTGCCATAAGGTTTATCGAGCCCTACACGTTGCGGTGCCATATAAATGCGATGTCCAATTGCGTAAAATGGTTTAAATTCAAGAAACCTAATTATTTGCCTTATTTTCGGAACATCCATCTCCTTTTTGTTTTTATCTTACAAATACACAGCTAAATAAATTTTATGTAGCATTTAAATTTCAAATTTTTAATGTTTTTGATCATCATCCGTATTACATCGGTTTACCAATAAATCAATTCCGTCTTATTGCAATTTTGGTCTTATTTAAATTTTAGTAATTCTTTCAACCACCTAGACAAAGTTGCAATTTTGATGGCAATTAATACAAATTTTATAACTCAATTTAATCGTGGTTTCAAATTTTACGAAAAATTAATCGTTCCTGCACTTACATTGTTCTCACCCATAATTAATTAGAAGTTTTCATTTGTTTGTTGTTGTTTTCATTTACCATTTCACCTTTTGTGAGAATCTGGCGTCCATATGCTGCCTTGCTCGTTCCTGCTATTGCTGACGATTATATTTGGTCGTGAATAAATTTTGGTTTTTCTTTCTGTTGAAAATATTGGCACAAGCACTCTTATTCTGAATTTGTGATCTTCAGGTAAGTTAAATCTTTTAATTGTATTTGTCAATTACAATTAAAATTCAAATTATTTAAACTTTTGACTCTGGGCTTTTAAATTTTCGAACTTGACAAGTTGACGGTTTTACCCAGAATTAATTATTTCACCAATTTTTCTCCCTCCTTGATTTTTGTAACTTTGAAAACTTTTAATTCTCCCACTTAATTTTGGTGGGAATGCAAATTCGTCGCACTACATTGATTGATTTATGACACTTTTATTTTTCCAAAAATTAATAATTGATTGAATTTTCATCGACTTCATTGATGAATATTGGCATTTGTCTTTTTATTCAAAGATCTTAGACCAAAAATATCTTTTATACTCATAATTATTGAAAACTCAACTCAAAATTTCCTTAGCTGTGCTTTTCAACTTTGAACAATCATTTAATCTAAAAAATATGAAACCGAATTATTCATCACCACGAATTTTCAGTTTAAAAGAAAAATCTCACATGATTAAAACAAATTATCTACTTGAATGTTTTTAAATTAATTTCTGTTTAAAAAAAAAAATATTTACAACTTAAGATGCTTATGCAAAATGAAACACGACAATATATGGTCAACCTCTGATATCCGGCATCATTTGATACAAAAATATACACAAGGTATGTGCTAATTTATTTCAATAGCAATATTATAGACTAATTCAATATTTTGTTGTTACCGGTGAAAGATCTTCATGGTTGTTAGGTGACTCGGGCTACCCTCTCGAACCATGGCTATTTACCCGTATAATTGGTGCAGCACTGGACACTCCACAAAATAGATATAATGATAGCTGAAAATCAGCTAGAAACACTATAGAACGATGTATCGGTGTTTTAAAAATGCGATTTGGATGTCTTTTGAAACATCGGACTCTACATTACGATCCCGTGACTGCTGGTAAAATTGTTTATGCTTGTTCTTCTTCTTCGAGTGCTTTTGACCGATTTCGATCGTTAGCGACCTTCTTCTTTCTTATTATACAACATTATTATGTATGCGTTGTGCGTAAGATGTTATCGCATACATAAGAGATGTTATTATTGTTTATGTTTAAAATTGTTTATGCTTGTTCTTCTTCTTCGAGTGCTTTTGACCGATTTCGATCGTTAGCGACCTTCTTCTTTCTTATTATACAACATTATTATGTATGCGTTGTGCGTAAGATGTTATCGCATACATAAGAGATGTTATTATAGTATACATAAGGGACCTACAGCTTAACGTGGGCTCCGAACCACGGAAGTGAAATACACTTCATTTAGAAGGCTTTTCTTGGGAGATTACACCTCGGTGGTTTCCCGTTGCCTTCCGAGGGGAGACGGTCGTAATTAAAGTTTCGACCTCACCCGGAATCGAACCGGGTATATGGCATCTGCAGTCGCGCACTTAACCGCCGAGCCTACGACCGTCTCATGCTTGTTGCGTGTTGTATAACAAGTGTATTCAAAGCAATATTACTGAGCCACCACTTGATGAAGATTTTGATGAAATCGAAGAAATACCACCTGCTCTTGGTATAAATGATGCAAATGAAGCACTTCAACATGGAAATTGGCTCAACTGAGGTCAAATAATAACAAATCGTTTTATTAACAAGTTTAATTAAAAAATATACTTATAGGTAAATAAATTAGTTCAATATTTCTTCATGAATTTTAAATATTTATTCATTTTCTGAATCTCTATTTTCCTTATATGTTTTTTCCTGCCATGTTAGTTTTTCTGCTTTGAGAAAATTTGCGTCCGCGACACGTAAGCGCCTCCGAATAATTGTTCCAACTTTCACACATTCTTTGTAACATTGCGTTACTATTTTTCAAATTTTCATTAATTTGTTTTGAAATATTGGTTTGCTCCTTTAAGCTTTGAGTGTATTGTACCATAACTTCTTCAACATTTATTTCAGAACGCTTATTAGTACTTCTGTAAAGTGTAAAATTTACCGTTACGTTAAAAACTACAGCTAGGTAATAAATTAATTAAAAACTTACGGTGTTCTAGGCGTTCTTAATGGTTTTTTATTGCGTTTCTTCCTCTCACTTTCAACATTTTCTGAAGTCGAGATATTGTGGAAATTATTGTTATCTCCCTCAATTATGCTATTTAATTCAATTATATTGTTCAACTCGATAATGTTGTTGGCCTCGATTACGTTGTCCACCTCGATTACGTTGTCGGCCTCGAACCTCGATTACGATGTCGGCTTCCATTACGTTGTCGACAACCAAACCGAGACCTGCCTCGCCCAATTGTGTGACTCCTGCTACTGCCACCCGACCAAGCAAATCGATCAGTTCTTCTTCAATGTCACTCAATGGCCTTTCTGGTGGGCCACCTCCAGTTCCTCGCCCATAATTTAATAAATTTCTAGCTTTCTTCCTAGTATTACATTTCCAATCTGCAAATGTCTAAAAAGAAATAATTTGTTTAATATTTGTTTTTAAATTAATTATTTTTGCTTACGGTTTTCCATTTCGCTTTTGTTTTTATAGGACCACTACCACACGAATTAAATAAATTAACTAATTCATCCCAAGCGTTTTCGATAGCATTGGGATCGTTTGGGGTAAATTTATTGTTTCGTAATGCCTCGTTATTTCTAAGAAAATTGAGGTAATATCCTTCTTGTGTAAGACTCACTCTCTTATGTTAAAAACATTTAAATTTTGTTTTAAAAACATTTTATGTTAAAAACATTTAACATAAAAAAGATTTTATAATAATTTTAACATTTTTAAACAAAACAAATTATGTTAATTCTAATAATTTAGGATATCGTTAAAGAAAATCAATTAATTTATCTTATAATGTGTAAATTGTTGGTTACACGAATTTTTGCGTTCATTTCACTTGACAATAGGGAGTTATCGCCACACCACGGTAAATTTTCCGCTAACGCTATTCTAATTTAAAACTCAAATGATCATGCGCAGAAATAGCGTAATGGAAATAACGTTATCGGATCCCGCTATTTCTCTTAAAATAGCGTGGGTATTTAACCGTATGTTATTTATTAATTTTAGGGTATTTATTTATTTAGGTTTTAGTTTTATGAACCAGGGTACCTTGTTATGATTAAACAAGGTTAAAAATTCGCAATGCATATAGTAATATATTTAAATGTTGCTTTTCAAACCTAAAGTATAATTTTACTTCTTCGTTTGTCGACCGATCTAAATTAAACTGACGAAACACTTCGACTCTTTTTCTGGCTGCAGCAAAATTAGATTGCAGAAAATATTCAATTTCATCATCGCTAACCTCGTCTAGTTTTTCCAATTCTAAAATTTCTTCCATCTTTAACTACACTTTTTTCAATTACTCAAATACACAGTTTTCAAATACAACTTAAAATTTGCAGGTGCGCCACCTATAGGAATTGACTATAACTACAAAATAACGTCAGAAAATTTATTTCCGTTATTGTAAAATACCGTATCTTGTCACGTGACTTTTAGCGTTACCGGCGTGTTTAGCGTGGTGTGGTGATAACTCCCTAATAACGCAATAACTCCTTTTCGACCATTTTCCATATAAGTATCGACTAGATTACTGAATGTAATTGACGCTTTTGCCATTTTCCGTTTCATTCCCATAGAAATTACATCTTCTAATGGCATCAGAGTCTTGATTATTGCTTCAGCTACATTATCTTGTTGCTCTTGTTGTAGAGTACTGATTAAATTTTTCTTATGTAGTTTTAAATCTTCTGAAGTGATTTTTAAATGCTCACTCAACAAGCGATTTTAAAATTATTACATCCCGAACAGCATTATGTGCTTCATTATCTGATATTCCCAATAATTCTTGAGCTAGATATGTTTGACTACGGTTATTTTTACGATGCAGGATACGTTTGAAGATAGGAAGGGTATCAGTAAAGCCTAAAATGACTTCAGCAAAGAGATCCATTGTATTCGTTTGTTTGAAAGCATATAATAAACGAGATTTATCAAAATTACAATTATGTGCAACAAGTACACATGGTTTTCCAATAGACTTTAAAAAAGCATGAAAATCTTGTAATGCTGATAAAATTGATTTTGATGAAACTCTTTTTTCGTGATAGAAAAGTTCACCATTTACACTTGTTAAATGATTAACATTTGATGCTGCTGCTGAGATCGGTTTAGTTGGAGTAATATAAATTTCAAATAAATTTTCTTTATATTTAGCATCAATTTGAAGAATTTTTGTCGTGGATGAAAAACTTGCAGTTTGAATATCAAAAAAGAAAACACCTTCAGAAATTATTTTATTATTATCATCTTTATTATTATTATCATTAATTAAATTCATAGCCGATACATCCAGAAGTCCCATAGTTGATTCATAAGTTGTACCTTCCTTTTTTTCTTTTTTTTTACGTAGCATAGTTTTGTATTTTTTTAGAAGATTACGTCTACATTTAAAAGCTGGGGTATGAATAATTATTTTTCTCCTATCTGCATAACTTTGCTTCAATTCAAGATATTTTTTTGTAAATTGTCCAGATGACAATTGCATACACTTCAAAATTTCAAGGATGTAGTTTGAGCCTAAATTTTTGTTAGCTACTACCATTGCAAATCGAAAATCTGATGAAAAACTTAAATTATGACAACGTGACTTAGGCGCTTTGCTAGCCATCATTACATTTAAATTCTCATTTAACTGACTCGACGTTGCATTGTCAAATTTGTCAACATTATTCGCTAATTGCTTAAAAAAATTTAATTAACGCCTCATGTAATGATTTTTAAGCAAATCCATCATTAATTATTTTATGCTGATAATTCTCTTTATCGTTTTGATATCCACACCATCGACCACATTTTTGGTGATTGTTAAAAGCATGATCTGCAATTTGACGAATAGAATTTGCCATATTTAGTTTATTTCCTTTATTTTGTGCAACTGCGTAAGAAAAGCACCGTTGTAGGTATTCTATCGTACCTTTAGTCAGTTCCTTATGTTGTTTTTGAATTAGTATGGTTCATATCAGAAAATTTTACAATTTTTTGATTAGCTACTAGTCGTACAGCAGCAATAGTAGAACTGTCATCATCTCCAACGAAAACTCCTACTTCAACACGAGCATTTTCTAGTATAGAATTTTTTGTTATAAGATCTACAGCCAAATTAGACTCCATTCCCTTTGAACTTCCAGAATAGTTTAAACGACAATCGTGACTATCTCTACTGTGGCTTAACTCACATCGTCGACATTTTCGATTTTTAGTGCAATACTCAAGTACACAGCCACTTAAGGCACCAATTGGTGCACCAAAACTATTATTACTATCATAATTTCGTCCGGAACCTCTTTTGCTCCAACCCATATCATATCAATACGAACGCGGTCGGTTGCTTTTACATCGAATATCGCAATAGGAGATGATTGACATTGATTGGATTGAGTATGTAAAGATGATGTCTGGGTTTTATCAGCAGGTTCTTCAGAGTTAGGCAGGAAATCTAATAGGTGTGTTTCAGATGAATCAGAATGATTAATCAGGGAATGAGGTAATAGAAAACATTTCTCCAAGCCATCAGGTCTATAAAATAAAAAAGAAAAATAGAAATAATATAGAGGATAAATAAACGAATACTAAAAAAGTAAGTAAAATATTTATTGATTCAGAATAAAAATTGTATAGTGAAAAATATGCATAAATTTATACGAGGTGTTATTATTCTCTTGAATAGACACCCCTCTTCTATCCCTACAATGTTCCATGCCAATTATTCATTGTTTGCAACAGCGCTGGAAGTTTTCTTCTGTGAGCTCCTTCATGACGCGTACCGATTTTTCTTTCACAGCTTCAACGGTTTGATTTTAATGATTTAATATGCAGGTTTGACCTTAGGCACAGATAAAAGTCACGAATCTACGACAATTCCTCGCGATCAATTTATCGCGCATGACAATTTTATTCATCGCGTGCGATAATTCAAGATGAATTATTTTTATTATATTTATAGCTAGTTTCTTCCCACCTCCTTGTGCCGTCTTGGAAAAAATTGGGTTATATTCTATACGATTTGTAGGAATGCCTTTATTGTTAATTTCTATCTTGAAATAATAAATTTGGCATCGATACCCTTCGCCACCTCGCCAAGCAAGTTCATAGGACACAACAAAAAAAAACTTTTCTTGAAGGCCATCGGGATTATTTTCGTCGAAAGCTTGTACAATGTTTAAATATTCGTCTTGTGTTAATGCCGCTGAGCTGATGGTTCGTTTTTCTGGGATCATTTGTAATTTTTTCCTTGTAGCATCCCTTGCTTTCCTTACAGTTTTAATTACACCATCTCCAAATGAAGAATCTTCAGAAATTAATTTTTAAATCTGTATAACTTCATTTATTTGGAGCTTTAAAGCATATACAGCACGAAATTTCGAACACGATCTTGTATCGCTGTGTCCTTTTAGAGTTACGTTCAATAAATTAGTATTTTTTTCCCATCTACGAGTTGAAACAGAAAAAAAATTAAACAGTTTTTGGATTATGCCAAAAAATGAAACCATTTCAACATTGTTGCTGGCTGCATGGACTCCTATCAAATTTAGCGAATGTGCAGCACAAGGCACATATTTGGCTAACTTATTTATCCTAAGGCTATAAGCTTGCATTCCTTTATATTTTCCAGCCATGTTTGCACGATTATCGTACTCTTGTCCTCTTATATTTGCAACATCTAAACCATCTTTTTATTTTATCTAGAATCTCGTTTGCAAGCCCTTCTCCCGTTTTATGCTAGGACAACACAAAATCAGCAAATCGTTCTTCAATGGCAATCGATTCATTGTCAATTTTAACGTACCTTACAATTTGTCATAATTGTTCTTTATGAGATATATCGGGGGTACTATCAATTATAATACTGAAGTACTTTGCATTTTTAATATTATTTATGATTTTGTTTCTGACTGTGTACTTATGCTAACAAAGTTATAAATTCATTTTGTATGGGTGGACTCAAATATGATACTTGCCCCTTTGTTCTTTCATTTATAGCCAATTTCAGTATTGTATCGTAGTTATACTGACTAGTTCTAATAAATTTTGAAAAATTCCGCTTTTTAAATTACCATCAACGCTGTTTCTTGCGCAAAACATTATACATTTTAAAATGATTTTCAAAATATGACGCCACTTATTTACTTCTTCTGACAATTGTCGTTGCATACTTCCATCAATCAAATTTTGTCCAGTTTTAAGCCGCCTTTCTAAAATTTTCCATATGGTGTAACAATTGATGTGTTCCAAAGATGTTTCATGGTTAGGAATTCTTGGGTTTAATTGCTGCCATTTGGAAAATCCAGTATCTTTATTACTAAATAATGAAATTAAATTTTTTGAAAATAATATGCAAGGAACAAACAATTTTCGAATCAGAATAAAACAACCACTTTCTAAACTGTTTCTCACCGTTAGATAGTTTTTTATGCATCCAATCACCATTAAAGCTACGCGCGACCATCGCTTGCAGAACATGGGTACGATGACAGTTTTTTATGATCAGGATGATGCAATATAAGCAGTGTTCTGAACGTTTCAGAAGATAAATTCCAAAGTGATGGATCATTGAAGTCAATATCTGGTGTCTTCTTTTGATATCTCACTACTTGCTTGTTTCTATTTGTTTTCTCCTTCGTTTTCTAAAGAAAGTACTTCAGAACCCCCTGGAACATCTTTATTATTGTCTTCGCACTTAGATGTATTTGTTTCTTCTTCCTCTTCATTATCTTCTTCAGAAACAGAAACATCTTTATTGCTGTCTTCGTACTGAGATGTATTTTCTTCTAAAAGTCAAGTATAAAATTCCTGGTGTAAAAACAAAGAATTTCTACCAAAAACTATAGGTGTAAACTTTTTAACGCTAAGCACTTGGTGATATTTAAGCCCTTCACTTTACTATTTTATCGTTAATCGAATTGGATTCGTGTTAATCTGTAAATCCTTGAAGACAAAATATCATTTTCGCAGACGCAGACAAATCTGGCGACTCAGTTTGGTCATGATCTGTAATCAAAAGAAATAGTAATGTTATGTAGTATATACTTTTTTCTTTTCACTGCAGCTATCCATTTAATTCTCTGATTTAACTTCCAACTTGCAACCGGAAATTTATAAAATTTACAGTTTTGTTTTCTACCAGTATTTTCACAATTCACAACACAGCAATTTTGATGACCCATTCTCAAATACGATTCTAATACTAATACTCTAAGAAACTCCAAGTTTAAAAAGTTGCCACTGATTTTGCACAATTTGTCCGCTGCGTACGCTGGCGTCGGTTTTAATACCCCCACTATGCACTTCGCACCCAGCGAATACAAGCTTGTCTCGCGATAAACTCTGACCAGGAGCATAACAATACAAACAACCGTTAAAACCATTGAAGTTTGTGATACGTGTTACCGCTGAGCGAGCTGGAGAATCTAGACTACCTGCAATCACAATGAATTTAGAAGTAACATGATCCGTCTCGGCCGGTTTCCACGTAATTCCATTGTTGAAAGCTCCCGCAGCTCCAAAATAAATGGTCTTAGGAAGTTATTCATAATAGGATGCTCATAATCAACGTAAACAGCTGCAAGTAGCATATATGTTTTTATTTTGCATTTTTGGTGGTAGCTCGTTGATTTCCGCATAAACTGGCCACACACTCGCACGAAATGAATTGGAAATCTTACACCCATCAGTGTTAAATATCAAAGAAAAATTATTAGAAATTCCAAAATTTCTCCCGGTGAATACAATTGTCGATAATATTGACCATCATACTATATCTTCTAACGCGTCTGGATTTTTTTTCTATCTTTTAAATCTGTATTTTAAGAATTCAGCAATGTTGGGAATTTTAAACAGCTGCCTGATTTGTGTTTTTAAACTAACGCATAAAAAAAGCCTAAATATTTTTCTGACTTGTTCGGCCCACAAGCATGACAAGGACACAAAGATTGTAGAATATTTTCACTTTTTGGACCTAAATGTCCTCGACATTTTTTACAATAATAATGGCGAGTGATCATCGCGGCCCAATATTTTCCATAAGCCTGCTTTATCTGTAGGTAAACAACTGTTTGCGTTGGAAGATCTAATCCATCGAAATATATCTAAAATAGATTCATAAGTCATTCGATTTTTTATTGAAACCTCAATAATTGATAAGAAAATAATGATCTTTCATGTGGACATTTTTTTTTGATATCAGTGGAAAATTTAAACCTTATCCAGTGGCAATTTCAAAAAATGAACAATTGTTTTGGCCACTATCTCCATTACAATTATTATTATCACATTCTTTAATATTTGTGCTACACGTTCCTGTGTTAAATCATCACTATCTGCGTCGCAATCAAGTGTTAAATCATCACTGCCACTTCCATTTTCGTAATTATCATTATTATAAATACTGTCATAACCGTTACGAGTACTATTTTCATAGATATTATATATTACAATCTTCATTACTATTGGTATCAACATCATTTCCATAATTGTCCTCATCAATATTCTTAATATTTTTATCATTACTGCTGTTGTTATCTTCTGCATTTACATTATTTATTATTAAAAAAATTAAAAATAAAATAATTTATTATTAATGCATATAAAAAATGTTTAATAAATAAGCTTCAAAAATTTTTATTTACTTGTTCTTCTAAAAAGTTTGCTGGCACTGGTATTGTATTTTTAAAAACCTTGATGAATTGTGTCAATTTATTTAATTTCTTTTATAAACAGTTTGTTTATATTTTATTACATTACTGAAATTTTTTAGATGTTATTGATGCCCTGAGGGAACGAAATACTGCAATATCTAACAAAAGAATTCCTTTATTAAAACGCAAAAGTCTTTCGTCAAATGAAAATCCCGAAAAACGAAAATTCGCTAAACTTATTGGAAATTCTAAAAATAAATCCGGAACGACATCGGTTTCGCAAATTCAAACGAGTGTCAACGCAAATCTCAAAAATTTGACCACCAAATGCTTTCTAAACCAAAAATGCACTCGCCCGGTCTTTTCTAATCGTGTGATTAAATATCGTACGCAGGGTCGTACTTAGCACAAACAAATTATTTTAAAAATTTGTTACAATCATAACTGAAAGGGTTAACAACGTTGAGACAGAGCTAAAGTCAGTAAGGCAACTAATGATTACTAAATCATTCTTAACTGATGCTCTCAAAAACTTAAAAGAAAGTATTGAAAGTGAAATCAGTGCAAATACTGATTCTCCAGTCGGAAAAGATGCCGAAATGACTGAGGATGGACATGTACGTATTTATATTTATTGTAATTTGGAATAGAATCAACAGGAGAATATTTTAATTATTTTTTAACTTTATCTTATTAATCTAATCTATCGGTCTTATAATGTTTAAGTAGTTAAATAATTCCTAATGATTTCTTATGGCCGGGATTATAAAGGACAGTTAAAATTTACTCACTAGAATAAAATTTACTTTGTAGATTTGCCATAGTTACCTAGCAAAACCTGATATCAATAGTGCAAAAATCTACAGAGTAAATTTTAACTGTCCTTTATAATCCCGGCCATTAGTGAATCATTTTATAATTTTTTGTGACAAATGGAATAATCCTTTATAACTTGAAAATTATATTCGATGTTTGATTTTTTAATTAAACAATTAGGTTTTTTTTTTGGGTTGTTGGACCAGGGATTATAATAAAACTACTTGTTCAACAGGTCAACATTTCGCCAAACTTTATTGTAGGCCTCTTCAGGACTAAAATATTTTGTATTAATTGCTATAAAAGTCAGCATTACACAATATCTTACCCAACCAAACAGAATGTAAATATGTTAACAGCAGTTAACAGGGGATAGCTGTGACTACAAACAGAATGTAAAGATGCTAATTTACGGAAATTTGCATGTACTTCAATGTAAACAAATAAAAATCAAATTTTTTTGAAAAATTTTATTATAATTTTAAACTTATAACTCAAAAATTACACAACTGTTATATTAGGGAATTTAACATTAAATTTATAATGGCTCCGACGAACTGTGTGGGGGTTGGCATAACTTTTTTTATAGTTTTCATATTAATTTTTGCTTCGTATTGTCGCGTGGAGGGGGTAGTTTACCCTTAACCACACTAGGGGGTAGCTCAGTTGGTGGTGTAGCTCATAATAAAAACTAATAGACTTTATAAAAATAACTATATTAAAATAAAATAAGATAAACTGTACAAACTTAAAATTAGCACTTACCCTAAAATTACAATCATCATCTTAGGGATGGAAAGATTGACCATCTTGGGAGCTAAGGGCTGCTGCGTGGTGTTCCAAAGTGGTTCACTCGCGAGACTCCTTTCGAGACTCTTGCGAGACTGATTAATTATTTTTCCAATTACTTTGATCAATCTTTCCACACCCCTACTCTTATCTCGATCGACCCCGGCGATCGACATTTTCCGATATCGATCGTTTGGGGTCATCACCTTCTTATCAAATTGACACGCCTTGTGCCGGTAGCGGATATGTCACTGGTCACTGCCCTTATGGAATGTACCGAATATGGAAATTCTATACTTCCTTGCAATCGTTATTACAATTTAACTTGAACTTTTACATTCTTGATTTTTGATTATAAAATATTTTTATAAAAATGTAAGATTATTTTTTGAGTGTGACAGTATTTTGCTATGAGAAAAATAAACTGGATCTTCCCCCTTTTCATAAAATTTACAGCTACATCTCCACCTTTACATTGAACAACAACCCCAATGCAGTAGATCGGCTTAACTTTTTCGGTGAACTCCACGAGAACATAATCTCTTCACGTTGACGAATGGAACATTTTCGAAGAAATCTTTTTCTTCAATTTCATTCGCAGAATCGTCATCATATTCTCCTCCGGATGAAGAAGGCAATTAGTCTTCAAATGAAATTATTTTTTTAGCGGGCTTGCGCAGTTTAAACACGGGTTTCTTTTGCTTCTGTTGCTTTTTTGCATCTCTTTTGGCTTTTTTGTCAGCGATATTCTCAGCGGTCGTTAGAACTTGAGCATGTTGTTTCCTTTTGACCGCGGAAGAAGGATCTACTGGTAGCGGAGATACAACATCAAGAAGTTTTGATGGACTTAATACAGAAGCTTCAGGCTTCTTGGAGACTTTCTTCGGGGTACCTGATGTTCTAGGCATTGGTTCTGATTCAGGTTTAAATTCTGATTCAGGTTCAAATTCTGATTCAGGTTCAAATTCTGATTTAGGTTCAAATTCTGATTCAGGTTCAAATTCTGATTCTTCGCCTCTCGGTTTTTTATGTGAATTACTTTCGGCTGTCAAGTAAGCATAATCTGGAATTGCTGATGGCGCGAATGGGAACACTCCACAAGCACGCAAGCCTACTGATCCGGTTGACGAGGTTGCAGATTGTGACCAGGCCTTTTGTAGAAGTTGACCGAAGTGCAACCGCTCGATTTTCTTTCCAGGATTTGCAACTCCCCATTCAGTAGCCGCGCGTCGGTAGTATGATTTTAACGGTTTAAAGAAAGCTCGGTCGAGGCGTTGCAAATAATGTGTTGTGTAGCTGGGAAGACACAAGAAATGCACGTAATTTTCTATCGCTTTTTGTAATACTGCCGGCGAATTAGTATGCGATCCATGCCCATCAAGCAACAGTAAACGAGGTCCCGCTGTCTTTCTGGGAATAAAATGATTTTCCAGCCAACCTAAGGAAAGTTCTTCATTTATATAGGCTGATTTCCCTCCCATTATCACCTCTGCACCAACAGGCACGTTGTTAAGCCATACTTGCTGTTTGTATACCCCCTTGAATACAATGTAGGGAATTATGAATGTTCCATCAGCATTGCAACTAGCTACTACCGTTACGGTTTCTCCTTGTTCCTTTGATTGTCGAACTTGAACGGCTTTGCTGCCTTTTTCAGCTATAACGTGATCCAGAGGGTTATTCAGCTGTAGGCCAGATTCGTCTACATTGTAAATACTAGCCGGTTTATTGAATAACTGGAGTTCTCCGAGAGTACGCTGTAAAAGTTCAAAATAATCAGCAACTTCTTCTTTATTCATTCCGGCTACTAGCGCCTGTGACACTCCTTGGGCTTTCCTTACTGCAAAAGTGGGGTTGCGACTGAGAAAAGCTCGAAACCATCCTCTACCTGCCATTCGCTTTTCCATATTGAAATGGGTTGCCGAGAGCTTGCCCATGCTATCTGCCAAATGAAACGCCATTTCGCACAAAGATTGTTTTGTCGGAGCGTACCCAACTTTTTGAAGACGCTTCGCATCTATATAGTAGCAGTGATCTTATCAGTGTTCTGTATAGTAGTGAGGAACATTTAGCGCGTAATCGCGATTTTCTATTTATTAATACCTAAGTACTTAACCGTTCCGTCCTTTGGATTCCAGGTGATAGGTTGGCTGCTTATTGTTACATTCGGTAGTAGATTTATTCTTTTGAGAAATATTTATTAATTACCACTTACTTGAACAATTTATTATGGGCTGGAGATCTCAGCGTACGGTGGTGTTTGCTTAAACTCAACGGTACTCTCCTCCGGCATCAATCTCTACGGGTCGTGTTGCTTACAATGGACCGCCAGTTCCACCCACCATGGAGTCCTGTAGAATTCGTCTCGCCACAAATGAATCGGCAGACGCGGCAATTTATAACTTAGAAGTGAACTCAACTTTTCACCAACTTAATATGCACTCAACTACGATACATTCCCAAATCTATTGGCGCCAAATCCCAAGCTTCTTAAATTCGTTAGCGATATTTACTTAACTCGCTTCTTACTCTTAGCGTGGTCTGACCAAAAGTGACGCTCCCGCGCATCCCTACCACCAGACAAATAGGTATCTACTCGCTCGACCTTTCCGCTATTGTACTGGGGCAATTTTAAAATGTTTAGAAAACGTGACGATGTAATCGTAACAAGTAAAAATATTAACAAAAAAAGAACTAACCTCGTTTGCTCCAACCAAATTTACTTCTAAGTTGTCATCTATTGATACAATCGGGATATCATCATACGAACAACCAGGGCCCTGTTTCATAATGAAAATTTACTAATATTACAAGTTACAAGTGACTTTAAATACTCTTCAAATCGTTAATCTGAACAGCTAGCTGCGTGGCTTTTGGTACTTATTAATGAAATAACCTACTCTAAATGCATAGCCAAAAATTATCTTCGATTATTTTATAATACTAATAATATTCCACTTGTACTTTCCAACTAATAGTATTAGTAATATTATGAAACGCGACCCAGGTATCAACTACAGTAAGTTATAAACAGTTACTAAATACACCAATAAATACCAATTTCTATACAAACCTTATCTGGCAAAGACGATTCGATATTGTTCGTAGTTTTCTTGTTAAGTTTGGTATCTAAATTTTTTTTAATTTCTAAAAGATAATTATAGTATTAGTAGATAATTATTGAATAAAAATTCTGAAAAAAAAACAAAATAAAAGCACCACAAGCAATTTAACTACTATGAAACCCCTACTAAATTATTACCATTATAAGCTTGATCGTCATCAAATCTACTCCCGTAACCTTTGCCACCGATACTAAGAATACTTAAAATTGTTTGAACTAAACGATTTAATTCAGGAGGAGGAGGTCCACCACCAGTTTTATATAAACTACGATTATAAGTTGCATATTCTTTCTTTGAACTCTTTTTTAACGATTCCCATTTACTCCTAAGCATGGCTGATGTGCGTCCAATAGAATTAAACGAATCTTTAATTTTCTCCCATTCTTTTTCTTTATGGCTATTCGTACAACTATCTGTTTTCTTGCATTCTGAAAATGATTAATCAATACAATTTTAGTTAAATTAGTGAAATCGAGTAAATTTTATTCCATATTTTTATGACAAATTTAATCTACATACCGACTACAGATTTGTGAGTTTCCACTAATGCTACCAAAGTTTCTACTTCTAGAGGAGAAAAATTAGTGCATCTGCTTCGTTTATCTTGTTCCATTCCGAAAAAGTTTTTTGGAATATAGATACTTCAACACAACCAAATACAACCAAGTATGAAAAGGCGCGAATGCGAACAATTAATAATAATTTGACAGCTTTTTACTACCAACCTAACATGTTTTCATTTGAATTCAGGTATAACAATACGCTATTTAAAAACGAATTGTAAAACGCACTACACCCTATTCAACGTATAATATGTGGAATATTTTATACGAGGGATACTTATTCTTTCGTTTATACTGCTATTGTAAAACTGGCCCTTATTGAAACTATTTTTTCCAATACTTTGGATAGAGTGCACAGCAAGCTAATTGGTCGGTAACTTTCAGGTTTCTTCTTATCTTTTCCCGGTTTATGAAACAATAGAATCTCGGCGTGTCTCCAATCCTTAGGGAAATATCCAATTTGTAAACAGGCATTGAATAGTGATGCAAAGAATGCAAGACATTTTTTGGATTTTCTTAAAACAATGTTAGGTATTTGGTCGGGGCCTGGAGACTTTTTAACTGGAAATGCTTTAATAATTGTTTTTATTTCTGAGGGAGAAGTAGGTTTAATTTTATCAGGTATTAGAGGATGTGTTTCGATATACTTGGTTATTTCGTACTGAGAGCTCGTATAGGGTAATTGTTGCAGTGAAAAAAGTTTCTGAAAATGTTCTGAGAATGCGTTGCATCTTTCAGAGTCTGTATATAATATTTGACTATTTGATATTATGGGAGATATAGGTTCTTTTTTTCTTAGAATTCTTTTTGTAGTTTTCCAAATTCCTGGATCATTAGACATCAGCTCTTCGATATGTTGATTGTATGATTCGAATCGCAGTTTGTCCATCTTGTTTTTAATCTGATGTGTTAATCTATTTATTGTGTTCTTTGTTTGTAGATTTCTGGTTCTTAAATATTCTCTTCTGACTATGCTTTTCTGTTTAATCAATTCTATAATATGATTTGATGTTTTAGTAATATTTGAGTGGCGTCTCCTGCAAAGATTAGATTTTGTCGCTTGTTTTAGAGAGTCAATTATGTTTGATGTATAGGTCTTAATATGTAAATTAATATTATCATTTGTATCCAGTATCGGTGAAGTACTTTTTCCATCAAGAACAGTTTGAAATTTTTTCTAGTCAACCACGCCGTAGATAAGACGTGCTGAAGAGGATATATAAAGTGGCGTACTAGTGAATTGAATCAAAATTGGCAAGTGATCGGAGTCAAGTTCTGTTACAACAGTTTCAGTTATCGTCTTGTTGAAATTCTTAGAGAGTACGATGTCCAGTATGTCAGGTAGATGATCATGTTACGATTATATCGTCACTCTTTTCTGAAGTTTCAAAATTACCGCAATTACTAGCGGAAATAATCGAGTTGGTGGGGTGGCGGACCTTGTCTTGGCAGAGAGGAACGCGTTACTTACTTTAAGTCGAACCACGAAGTAAGAAACTTGTCTTGAGTGGAGGGAATTAATACCCACCGTTTATCTGTAAAGGTTTGGGGTTTCCCACTATAATGGGTTGTTGAGTTTAAATAAAAATTTGTGAGAAGTTAAAGTTACCACCTTGTTAAGAAATACCGCGTCAAGCCAATAAGGCAGAAATTATAGTATCAAACAAGGACGCCATTGTAGTTGATAACCACTGTGTGGGCAATTTAACAAACCGACAACACTGTAAAGAAGAGGAATGACCAACAGCCGTGTATCGAGATTTTTTGTTGCCGATCGTAGTTATCGTCACCCTTGAATTCAATTGAAGAGCCATTGGCTATCGTGAGATCTCCATCATCAAAACTGTACAAGTAAGTGTAGCCAGTAATTACTTTTTAGTGAAGTGCCAGCAAAGATTTTAACCTCGCATCAGTGCCATTGTGGCCATAAGATTTTAGTACATGAGCGGATCTGTTCCGACCACTAAAATTTGGTTATTTTTTTGTATTGTTTAGTATTAGATATTGTAGTTATAAGTAACGTAACTAAAAAGATCGATCTTAACTTGAACATTATTAAGTTAAGTTTTGTTGTAGTTCATGTGTGTCCCTTTTGTAATAATCATTTTGGAATTGATAAAGTCAATAATAAACCTGTCGCCCCTTTATGTGCTTATTAATATTCTTTTTCAGGAAATGTTAATTGTAAATGGAGATCTCACCGCCAAAACTCCATTCCAAACTCATAGTCTTTGAATGAAGTCGACCCGTGAGTTGTTATTAAAAATTCAGTGCCCACCCCGTAAAGAGCTAGTCAGGGTTAAAGTATCTTTTGTTTTTCGAGTCGCGTCAAGTTTAGAATTTTTAGAGTCGAGTAAAGAAGTAGCGGTAACAATCAGTTCTGTAGGGAAAGTAAGTATAATCTTATGGAGCTAAGATGTTAATGGTTTCGTCTTCTAATAGTTCATTCAATTTATTACCTGCTGGATTATTACATCTGCAGCCCCATATCTGGTTTTTGCTGTTGAAGTCTCCAATTGCAAGTGTTGGGTTATTGCTAGCAAAAATTTCTCTTATGTCTTGTTTAAGAAGGGTTTTGTTTGGTTGTTTGTATGACAAAATTGTAATTGGGAATGTTGTTCATTTTCATTGTTCACTCAAAAAGACACTCAAAAGAGAAGCATTTCCAACTATTGAACATCAGTTTAAATTGAATCCTGAACAACCTGAAGAACTATTAAAAGAACAGGAAGAATTAGAAGAACAGAATCAACCAACAGATCAAGAACAACAATATCCAGAAGAGCAACAACCAGAAAATCAAACACCAATTGAATATTTAAAACAGAAGGTTTCAGTACTGCCACAGTGTTGGTTGTACATAGAGAAACCTTATAAAATTGAATTTATGCAGCTAGATCAGTCAAGTAAACAGATCAAAAGCCGCATAGTTGTAAACGAGGATTTCTCTATAACAGTATAATATATTATATACATTTTCTTTTTCTGGTTATTAATAATTATTTCAAATAATAATTTTAAATAATTAATATTTTACAGCCAATTTCCTCAAATAATGAACCAATCAATTTAGAGTACAAAATATCTTCACCTGATGATATTTATGAGTTTTTAAAATCTGTAGAGAAGTGGCCATTATGTGTTGGCGCACAAATTGAACGACAAAGGTAAATGTTAACTGTCTTTTGATTATTTTCTTACTATTAAATTAAATTTTTAGGTACTCGAAAGATTGTAAAAGGGCAATTATTGACGATTAAGTTTATGAACCCCGTCTAACGAAGCCTCGATAAATCGTGTCGAGTTCTACGAAGTCGATTACAGAGCCAAAACAGAACTTTCAGAACCTTACAAAGATCAGTTGCTTGTTAACGACGCGACTTACTGAAAATATTAAGAAGCAGTGTAAACGTTTGAAGAAAACTGTGAATTTTAATTTGAACTTACTATTTCAATTATTATTTTTCTATATTTACGATGAACTTTTGGATATTGGATATTTTGATAGGTTAGTCATTTTCAGAAACTTCAATTCGAACAAAAAAAATTAGAAGCAAAAGCAGAGTGCGCAAAAAAATCAGAGCTAGTTCTGCAGGAGGCAATAAAGGAACTGCCAACAGAATTTCAACTAGTTGTAACTTCCTGTTTCACCACTGCGAAAAAAAAAATTCAAATGGTCGACGCTATACATTGGAGTGGATTTACGAATGCATGATAATTCGATTAAAAAGTTGAAATACTTTTGCGGGCCCGTGAAATGCTGCCACTTCCATCGATAACTACATTGAACAGATATAAAAAAAATCAGTAGTTCGGCTTACGGTTTTCAACCATCTACTTTTGAGGGTTAAAAGGAAAAATGTATAACTTTAGAAAGCGCATACAAACGGGGTGTGCTTCTTGCAGACGAAATGAAACTCAGCGAGAACTGCTATTTTGACCCAGAGTCGATGAAATTCAATGGGTTTGTAGATTTGGGACAACACACCCCTGAAGAATTAAAAAACAAATCAGCCGATCATGCATTGGTTTTTCAGTTTGTGCCTTTTCGAGGAAGATGGACACAAGCTTTGGGTTGTTTTTTGTCAAGAAGTGCGTGTACGAGTGTCCCACTTCATAATCTCATTCTAGAATGCATTGTTCATGCAAATTTAAAAATTGCGTATAAATTATCTCCAGCTCACTTGATCCGAAAGGTTTCAAAAAATGAACGTTCCTCTTGCTAATCAATAATCAAGTACCCACGTATATTTTTATTCTTTTTATATCAGAGTTTTGAAATTTATAGTTTCTAAATTTAATTTCTTTAATAACTATAGCTATTTGGACATGAAGTGTCAGTGGCTATGGCACATTACCAACCAATTTGTCATGAATTACAACATTCAACTCCAACACAGCACTTTATAGATGTCATGTATAATTTAATTGAAGCCGAGAGATGCCCTCTATATAAGAGAAGATTGCCGGCAAAGACAAGTAATGGTCACTTAAACTAAACCATTTATTTTGGTCTTACATAAATATATGCAGAATTTGCTAAAATTTGTTTCATGTTTTGTAGGCAATTCTTAGATTTTTATTATTTCTGGAAGATTGGGAGAAGCTTGGACCCATACCTGATTCTAAAAGCACTGTTATGGGATTGAAAATAACTTTGCTTGCGACATTAGAAATACTCGACGCACTGCACACTGAGTGTAAGTACAATTATTTAATGACAGCAACAATATCGCAAGATCCTTTAGAGGTAATTACTTATATAAATAAATTCAATATTTATTTAATTAGATATTTTTTTTCAGAGATTTTTTTCAATCATGCGATTTTCTTGCGGTGGAAATGATCATCCTGATCCTAAAATGTTTGCACAAGTGTACCGTTTAGCTTCGTGCTTTTCACTCATACGGCCTCCCAAAGGTTGTAATATCGATGGAGTTAAATTACTGGAAACATTAATAGAATCCAAAGACAGTATGAAGGCGCCTAATGAATCCAAACAAGCATGGCTGGAAAGCCTTGATATGATGGTAGATAACGGTACACCTGTGAATAACGATAAAGACGATCATAATAATTATAATGAAGTCGTAACTAGTGAGACAGTCCAATCCTACATCGCTGGCTACATTGGTCGAAAAATTAAAAAAACCCTCAAATGTGAACATTGTTTAAAAACTTTAGAGTCGAATAGAAGTGATGGTAAACAGTTATCATGCAATGACGTTGTCAATAAAATGGAACTCGATGGGGGGCTGTTTTATGCCACGAGTGAATTGTTCACACTAACTAAACAACTAGAAGAGTGTGTATTAAAAGTTATTGGAAAATCGTTAATAAGTTTAGATACTATTAATGAAATAGTTAATGAAATTTGTAAGAAAGAATTACAAACTGTTGGTTGTCACATACACACTAGAGACCTGACTAAGAAAATAATAGATCTATATATTGTAATGCGAGCCCACTTTTTAGCAAAATCAGAAAACAAACGCCATGAGGCTGCGAAGATTAAAGTTAAAATGCATCGTAAAAATGCTAAGTTAATAACGTGAAAAGTAGTTTCATCATTCATTAGATCATTAGATGACATCGTCCCCTTAGTACTACAACTAGGTAACTCAAATTTTTTCTATTTTGAGTCACTGTCTTACACTGGCTGTATCAGCTATATCTACCCACCAAATTTTAACCACTTTTTTAGTACTTCAACTAAATATGTTCTATTATGTTTCTAAATATCAAAATATCCACTTATAATTGTAGATAAGTCCGAAATTGCCGGAAAAAACCTTGGTTTTACCATCTGAAAAAGAAGTTGCTGGTCATAAAATAATTAAAGATAGAGTCACCATTTTGGCATGTGCGAATGCTTCAGGAACTGATAGAATCCCATTACTTATGATAGGTAAATCAAAACAACCCAGGTGTTTCAAGAATGTTACGGAGTTCCCATTAGAGTATAGCAATTGTGGCTTAACTGGCTGTGATTTAACAAAGCAATTTTTACTTGACGAAGAACCGTATGAGTATCATTAGCGTTTATAAATGTTCATAAAAGGGTTAATTTACTTCGGATTGTAACCATTGGTTTTTTAGTTCCATGATTATGCCGGTATTTAACGCCGAAACGTTGGCTTACATTTAATAAAAGTTTGTTCAAAAATCCTAATATACCAAGATCTATTATTTATTATCAATTTTTGGATGAGATTATTCTTTTAAATACAATAAAATAATAATCTTTGGTTATGAAAATTATGATTTATTAAATATACTACAACACCCATTTTAAATTTCGCGCGATTTTCAAGTTAAATATTCATTCTTAATTCAATTTACGCGCCAGTCAACACTTCAGTGGAGGGAGTGGAGGAGAAGCAACTCGCGCTACTACAGTGCGATGCGCTCCGTTCTAATAACGCGGTAGTGCTATTAGCGCGATTGCCTATAGCGCGATACGAGTGTATGAGGGTGATAGATGTTTTTGGTCCAAGATCTTTGAATGAAAAGACAAATGCCAATATTTATCAATGAAGTCGATGAGAATTCAATCAGTTATTAATTTTTTTTAAATAAAGTGTTTTTAAAATAAAACGAATGCAATGTGGCGAATTTGCATTCCCACCAAAATTAAGTGGGAAAACTAAAAGTTTTCAAAGTTACAAAAATCAAGGAGGGAGAAAAATTGGTGAAATAATGCATTCTGGGTAAACCCATCAACTTGTCAAGTTCGAAAATTTAAAAGCCCAGAGTCAAGAGTTTAATAATTTGAATTTTAATAGTAATTGACAAATACAATTAAAATATTTAACTTACCTGGAGATTATAAATTCAGAGTAAGGGTGCTTGTGCCATTTTTAACAGAAAGGAAGGACCAAAGATTATTCACGACCAACATTATTATCGAGTAGCAGAAGCAAGTAACGCAGAATTTGGACGATAGCCTCCCACAGAAATGATGAAAACAAACAGCAACAAACAAATGAAAACTTCAAATTTATAAAGGGTGAGAACAATTAAAAGTACACGAACGATTAATTTTTCGTAAAGTAAAACCACGATAAAATTGATTTATTAAAAATTTGTATTTATTGCCATCAAAATTGCAACTTTATCTAGGTGGTTGAAAGAATTACTATAATTTAAATAAGACCAAAATTGCAATAAGACGGAATTGATTTATTTGGTAAACCGATGTAATACGGATGATGATCAAAAACATCGAAATTTAAAATTTAAATGCTACATGAAATTTATTTAGCTGTGTATTTCTAAAATTAAATATTGTATAACTTTTCGATTAAATTATAAATTTTTAAATTGACCAATTTTTGCTTTAATTATTCAACATCAAAAATAATAAGTTAAAGGAGTCTCAAGCTCATAACAAAAGGGGATGGATGTTTCAAAAAAAAGGTAATTGACTAGGTTTTCTTAAATTTTAAAACTATTTTACGCTTTTGGACATTGCAATATATCGAATGTTATACAGTAGAGCGTCGATAATCCGGACGTCAGAAATCCGGATTCAAATCCGGTTGAAAAAATTTTTTTTTAGTCGTCTTACCGCTACAATAGTATGCGTGGGTGTTCTTATATTTTTATTTTTCCTAAACTTTTATTAAAATACCACATTATAACTTCATATTAATTAATGGTTTTCTTTATCTGCTGCAATTACTTAACCACTAAAGTGATTTATTAAAGGTTTTAGCAAGCTTTCTTTTGGTTATGAACTCAAACGATCTTCTTTTGATTCTTTTTGAAAATCCGGATATTTTGATAATCCGGATAGGGTCCGGTCACAATTGATCCGGATTATTGACGCTCTACTGTATTATGTTGGTCATTTCTAGTAAGTGTGACATCTAAGAAATTAAGCTTTTGGTCTCTTTCAATTTCTATTGTAAATTGAATATATCGTCGGCCTACTGCAAAAACAAGATAAGTTCATTTTTGGCATTTTTTAGTTAAGTGTGCCTACATACTTAAAAATTGCTTTAGTATGTACTGCGAGAATGAGATATGTTTTTGACAAGTGGGAATGAGTTATATCACGTGGTCAAAATAAGATAAGTCCATTTTGGTCATTATTGAAGCTTGCCAAAACAAGTTAAGTACATTTAAATTTATTATATAATATTACAACAATATAAAAAATGTAAGCTATTTTTATAGAGAAGTATGGAATTCTTTCACTATTATTAGATATACCTTGCTACGTTCCCCCTCGCTACCTTATCTTCTTCCTATCTCAGCTGGGCGCCAACTTATCCCCGATAAGTAATTCTGTTGCCCAAATATAACAACCTTTCTTAATTAAAATAAGGAGTATAATAAATTGAACACGTTTAATAAGTAAAAAAAAAACAATGAACAGTATCAACTTAATCAGTTGGTTACAAATTTAACCGTGTTGGTGTATGTTGTGTAAGCGCGTGTCTTAGAACTACCTAACCTAAACAACATTAACACAAACAACAAATAATTAAACAATAAAGATATTTTTTTGTAAATAAATTTGGAACTGGGCCCAAAAATCGTTAATAAAAATGGTACGACCTTATTTCTTCCTTAGTCTTCGAACACGCGTTGCGAACTTGAGGTTCGGGATATCAGGTCACCTCATTTACGTATTTGGCGCACTACGCGAACAAACCTGGGTTGCTTCAAACTAATTCCTCTGGATTATCTGGTTCACCAGTATAATTTTCGAACAATTTTAGCACATTAATTTCTTAGCGAAATATCAGTGGCCCGTTCAGTCGCTCGGTACTTCTCAGAGTCCCCTTGTTTTTTTTGTTATTTTTGGTGGTCACTCCCAACCAACTATTCGCACTCCTTTTTAAATTGTTTCTGACCAAGAGCAAAATTGCTTCTTGATCAAGTGAAATCTTGTATCTTTGATTCCTCCGAATCTTGGATGATCATTTAAAGGAAACCGTCGCCTAATTTCCATGAGTGGAAATTTTCTTGTCTAAATTCTTCTTGTCACCGTATTTTTGCAATTGTTAATTTGATGCAGTCAGAAATTTTGATGTTTAAAATTTAAATGGTGAATTTTGAATTTTTGAATTTGGAAACTTATGGATTTCAATCTTTTGAGCCCAGAACCGTAGATCAACAACTTAAATTAAGGACATGGTAATTTCAACTATTGTACAATGATTTAACAATATGGTTAACCTGGAACGAACTGTTACTCGACCACCAGGGCCCGCATAATATTACAGGGTCGTGGAGTTCCCTCTCACCGTAAACCTTCCTTATGACGCGCGTTTCATCGCAACCTATTTACAATGCAATATTATGTTATTAAGTATTTTATCTTCGGATAAAGTAATCTGAAAGAATGTCGGCAATCACAATGGTTACCTTTTTGAAAGTTAAACTTACAATGTGGTTCTGATAGTACCTATTTTTTTAGTTATGCAGATTTGTGAACTTATCATCAATGTTACTGATTAACCCTGGAAGAATTGTTTCTACTTATAAACATTCAGTCAGTTAAGGTGTTTCGTTGCATGACGATCGGTTTTCAAAGTTTTATTTTAAAATTATGTTGTCGCGTAGTGGTCGTATACTTAACATGTTGGAGGTGCAGAATATCGAATCATTTAAAGGTATAATAGACATTATTTATTATTAACATTATGCACTATTGGTTCGATTCTGTTTTTGTATTAGATAAGGAAGAGAAAACAAGAACAGCTAATCCTAATATCCATTACGGGGAAAGCAGTCGAAATAATGAGCATCAAGAAGTGACTATTGGTCAAGCATCAAGAGAACATGCCGATCTGGACAACATATCGGACATGTCATCTATTCTGAATTCTGACCAAGAACAACTTGCCCAGGAAATGGAAGACCTCTTTGAAGATTCTGACTGTTTCGTCAATGATAAGGACTACGTTCCTGAATCAGGAAACAACTCAGATTTTTCAGATGTCGATGACAATGAGTGCTCCCAAAGTAGTTTGGTAAACATTGTTAAAAATACTTCTCGTTGGAAGAAATCAGACCCAAGTAAGTGGAAGAAAAATGAACTTAAACGTAAAAAAATCGAAGCCAAAGTACCTAAGCCTATTGACTGCTCAAAATGTCGTTTCAAGTGCTCTGAAAAAAATTCACTTGAGAATAGGTTATTAATTTGCAAGAACTACTGGGTTTGCGATTTTAACCGTCGTAAAGATTTTATTTTAAATAATATTGATAGTAAGGATCCAGAAAGGCGTAAGGCAAAAGCAGACAGTAAAAAAAAGTTAAGGGTAGATTCCAAAAGTTATTTTTTCGAAACAGCAGAAAATAAAATACGAGTTTGTAAAGCCTTTTTTTATCAAAACACTGTCTATAAGCAAAGAGGTTATAGATCACACTTTTAAATTTAAGGGCGAAGGTCGAATTTTTTCTGGTGAGGATAAACGCGGTAAGAAAGAACCTCACAATAAAACTGATTCTGTTGATATATGTTAGAACTCGATGTTGGCGGCATTTTCAAATGCAGTGTCGATCCGCAACTGTATACTAATAAATACAGGATGCTAAAAAACAATGAGTGTTGACAGTGATTCTAATGATGTCACTCACAATGTAAATATTAGATTTGTTGTATTGTAGTTTGGTTTTATATTAACCGTAATAAATTGAACCACTGCGCATCTTTAAGCTAATAGGTTACGGGCCCAGTTAGCGACGAAAGTAAAAAGAAATAATTAAAGTTTGTCTGAAATACGTGCGTGTCATAAAATTTATTTTTCGCTGAAACCAGTCAGAACGATAGTACGACGATATGGGAACTATAACCAGAATAGAAGCGTTAAATAAAGAGAATTACGACACATGGAAAATTCAGATGGAAGCAGTCCTGGTAAGAAGCGATTTATGGTTATACGCTAACGGAAACATTGGAAAGCCAACAGTAATCGAAGGTGAAAATGACTCAAAAACGGAACTCCAAAAATGGTTGAAAGCCGATGGCAAAGCAAAGGCTGAAATAATTCTGTCAATTAACCCGATAGAATTAAAACAAGTCAAGGGGTGTACCACCTCGAACGAAGTCTGGGTCAAGTTAGAAAATATCTATCAATCGAAAGGACCAGCAAGGAAGGCCACATTATTGAAACAATTAATGTTACAACGAATGGAAGAAGGTAATGACGTACGAACACACATGAACAATTTCTTCGACGCAGTGGATAAATTGGAAGACATGGAAGTGAAAATAAACGCCGATTTACTAGCCATCATGTTGCTATACAGCTTGCCTCCGAGTTTAGAAAACTTTCGATGTGCGATCGAATCTAGGGACGAACTACCCACTCCGGAAGTATTGCGAATTAAGATCACAGAAGAATATGATGCCCGAAAGAATGAAACCCGTGATGTCGAACAGAACGCTATGTATGTGTACAAGAATTCGAAACAGATGCTTTCAAAGAATATGAATTCAAACAAGACGGTGGATAGTTCTTTTAATTATCGTTGCCATAAGTGCAGAAAATTTGGGCACAAGGCAGCTGACTGCAGAAGTAAGAAAAATAACAATGGAACGTTACTTGCTTCAGAAGCACGTCAAATCGGATCAAACAGTTTACCATCAACCTGGTGCTTGGATAGTGGTGCAACAGCACACATGTGCATGAATGCAAACAATTTCACAAAAATTGACACATCCAAACATGAAAACTTAAATTTAGCAAACAGTGCATCGACGGAAATATTGGGTCAAGGCAACGTAATGTTAACTACAAAAGTGCGTGGTAAAGTTGAAAATTTAACTCTAGGTAACGCTCTACACGTACCTGACTTACGCACAAACTTAATATCGGTGAGCAAGATAACAAGCAAGGGCTACGAAGTGTTGTTCAAAAAACACAAAGCGCTAGTTACTCGTCCCGATGGAACTGTTATAATAGTTGCTGATCGCGCCGGTGATTTGTATTACGCTCGGACAAAAAACCGTGTGGAAAACGCTGCAAATAAGATAGAACGTAATAATATCTTATCGAAAACATCGTTAGAAAGTGCAATGTCATGGCACCGTCGCATGGGACACTTAAATTTTAAAGATCTTTTAGAAAGTGCTAAACGGGGTACGATTAAAGGAATGAACATTAATTTTAATTTAAAAGACGATAACCTCGAATGTAGTGAATGTTTTAAGGGAAAAATGACGAGAAACGCCTTTCCGAAAAAGGCGGAACGGAAAAGCGATCTTCTCGAAATAATACACACGGATGTATGTGGACCTATGAGGATCGAATCGAAAGGAAAGTCAAGGTATTATGTTGAATTTATAGACGATAATTCTCGATGGTGCGAGGTTCGATTTTTAAAATCAAAGAGTGATGTTCTCGCAGTAACGAAGCAGTACATCAATATGGTGGAAAAACAAAAAGGAAAATCGGTGAAGTGCATTCAGTCCGACAATGGCACGGAGTATACAAACAATGAATTTGAAAAATTGTTGAAAGACCGTGGAATCATTAGACGATTGACTGTTCCGTATAATCCAGAACAAAATGGAATTGCAGAGAGGAAAAACCGTACTCTTGTTAGCACAGCTCGTTGCTTATTAATGCAATCCAATTTACCTTCATCTTTTTGGGCAGAGGCAGTTAACACTGCAAATTACATTCGTAATCGTTGTCCGACGAAGAGCCTGAATGGGAAAACCCCGTACGAAATCTGGAATGGGAAGCCTCCCGACGTCAGCAATTTTAAAGAATTTGGTAATAAAGTTTATTGCTTGAACAAAGAGCCAAAAAAGGGAAAATTTGACTCTAGATCGAAGGAAGGCATATTTCTGGGTTATTCGGAAGAATCCAAAGGCTATAGGGTATGGTTAACTAAGCAAAGGAGAGTAGAAGTGACACGAGATGTTAAATTTTTGGAAAGTAACAATACTGACAAAAAAGAATTTGGAAAATCTCTCCTGGAAGCCGAAGATGTAAACGAAATTGTTCAAGAGTTCGAAACCGAACCCGTAGTTGAAATCATTCAAGAAGTCGCAACCAGTGATGTGGATGAAATCATTCAAGAAGTCGCAACCGAAGAAGTGGATGAAATCATTGAAGAAGTCGAAGCCGAAGATATAGATGGAACAATGCAGGAAGTTGAAGCCGAAGACATAGATGGAACCAACCATGACGTTGAAGCCGAAACTATAGGTGAAGAAGAAATCACCACCCATCGAAGACATGAATCACGTAGTCGCGGTAGACCTTCAATAATGAGGACGGGTTGCAGGGGAAGACCGAAAAAGGTGTACAAAACGATTAATCCTGAAGCAAATCAAATCCAGACAGAAATTCAAGAAGCATTCATTTCAGAAGTTACGATGAAGCAAGCAATTACTGGACCTGATTCTTCAGATTGGTACAAAGCAATGGCGAGCGAAATGACATCAATTATAAAAAATGACACATGGTTATTGGTGGATCGTCCTACCAAACAAAACGTAGTAGGTAGTCGAATGGTTTTAAGGAACAAATACAAAGCCGACGGTACTCTAGAACGCAGAAAAGCTCGACTTGTAGCACAAGGTTTTAGCCAACAACCAGGAATACATTTCAATCAAACATTTGCTCCTGTTGCTCGACTCAGCTCAATGAGATTAGTAGTTGCTCTAGCAGTTCAACATAGTATGAAGATACATCAAATCGATGTGGCTTGCGCCTACCTAAATGGCGAAATAGAAGAAACAATATACTTGGAATTACCAAAACAAGCATCAGAAATTATTAGAATTATTTCTCACCAAGACAATCCTACTATTGTTAAGAAGGCAGAAGAAATGTTAAAAGCTATGCAAGACGGAAACAAAGTATGTCTACTTAAGAAGGCTCTATATGGTCTCCGTCAAGCTGGAAGAAGCTGGTACCATAAGCTTGATAAATTCTTGCGCAAGATAGGTGCCAAACCCACCAATGCTGATCCATGCTTGTATCGTATTGGTGGAGGGGAAGATGTTGTACTAGTATTGGTATATGTGGATGATATTTTAATAGCTTCGAAGGATTTCAAAGCAATCCACAATCTGAAGAAAATGTTCTCGGATGAATTTGAAATAAAGGATATGGGTGATGCTAGTTATTGTCTTGGAATCGAATTTTCTCGAAATAGAAATAACATAGGTTTGCATCAGCAAGGGTACGTAATTGATTTATTAAATCGTTATGGAATGATCGACTCAAATCCAGTGAGCACGCCGATGGATCCGAATGTGAAGCTACTAAAATTAACAGAACCTGCAACAAGTGAAGAAGAAAAATTACCTTATAGGGAATTAGTTGGTGCCCTAACGTACTTGGCCGTAGCTACTCGACCCGACATTAGCCACGCGGTAAGTTGTTTAGGTCAATTTAACAACTGTTACAGAAAGTTACACTGGAATGCAGCGAAACGTGTCCTACGTTACCTGAAGGGTACTACTGGTTTAGGAATTTTATATAAGCCGGATAATCAAGGTCTTAGAGGATACGTGGATGCCGATTGGGGAAATTGTCCAATCGACAGGCGCTCTTACACTGGATACACATTTATAATTTCAGGTGGTCCAATTTCATGGGAATCAAAGAAGCAGAAAACTGTGGCTCTTTCGTCTACCGAAGCCGAATACATGGGAATGACAGAGGTAGCAAAAGAATCCATATACCTGCATAAATTTATGAAAGAACTTGAATATGAAAATTTACCGAATATTAGGATATTTACTGATAGTATGAGCGCATTAAAGTTGACTGAGAACCCTATGTTCCACGCACGAAGTAAACATATCGACATAAGATATCATTTCATACGTGAAACAATTAACAGTGAATTATTAAAGTTATTACACGTGAGGACTGAAGAAATGATTGCGGACGTATTAACGAAAGCTTTAAATAGACAGAAACATGCATCTTGCGTTGAGATGATGGGTCTTGGATTAGCAGCAAGTTTTTGTCGGTCGCGTCTCGAGGGGAAGTGTTAGAACTCGATGTTGGCGGCATTTTCAAATGCAGTGTCGATCCGCAACTGTATACTAATAAATACAGGATGCTAAAAAACAATGAGTGTTGACAGTGATTCTAATGATGTCACTCACAATGTAAATATTAGATTTGTTGTATTGTAGTTTGGTTTTATATTAACCGTAATAAATTGAACCACTGCGCATCTTTAAGCTAATAATATAGATAAAGTAAAAAACCACATTTTGAGTTTTCCTGTGATGGAATCTCACTATACCAGAAAATCCACTAAACGACAGTATTTAGATACTAAATTGACAATAGCAAAAATGCATACCCTCTTTAAAGAAATTTGTGAAGGGGATGGTTCTAAGCCAGTTTCGCTTATTACTTACAGAAGAATATTTTGTAATAACTTTAATTATTCATTCTACATTCCATAAAAAGACCAATGCCAAATTTGCATGCAGTATAAAACCAAAGAAATTTGGGCTTAACAGGTTAAATACCCAAAGTATTTAATTACTGGTTGACCAGTGATTAAAGTGACATGACCTCCTTTTGATAGCATGTTGTGGTGTTTTAAATTAGTTTGTTTTTTTAATAAGAACTTGACGTAACGCCTCGGGTCTCTCTTTTGGTTGCAGGCGTAGTAAAATTATTCTTATTCGCGGTGCTATACAGTATTTACCTAGTATTTTGATTTTCAAACGAAGTATTTACAAAAGTTTTATATTCAAGAACATAATTATACAAGAATTATTTACAATTTACGTGTAATAGTGTCAGTGTTCAAATAAACATAAATAAATCACAAAACTCTTAAACACATAGTAAATTATCAATTTCACTGTTATTAATTTTTTTTTTTAATTCGTTTTCATATACAAATAGTAACTAAATACCTGATGATCTGATTTCAGATTTCACGTAGTCTAATTGTTCCTCAGGTTCACCAGTGGTTCACTTCATCCAATAACCCAGTTATAATTAATCCTCTCGTAGTTGAGACCGGAGAAAGTACCATATTTATTCAAATCTTTATGTTATCAAAATCTTATCTTCCAAACTCTGGATTCTATAATTAATAGGTAACTTCCAATTGTTCCAGGAGATTTTTACTTTTTAACGAAATAAAAAAGGGAAAACCTTTTGTCAAATGTCTGCTGTCTATTTCCCTTTGTTTTATCCTCCCATCTATCTTGATTCAAAAATAAATTGAATAATTTTGTAAAATTGCACTTTCTTCGTAAACAACTTATCCTAACATTAATTTTTATAATTTTAAGTGCACACAACGTTTGTTTAGAATATAAATGCTAGTCATTCAAGCATTCCGTGGCTCCGCATTTGTCCACAATTGAAATCGGTTAATTTAATTGGCTGCATTTGGTTTTGTGAATATTTCGAAAATTCATTTCAATGTATTTACTTTTATTATATTTTTTTGAAATTGAAGTTTGAATTTGATAATAAATATCAATTAAAAAATACATCATAATATTATTATATGAGTAAAATAAAGTAAAATAAAGTTATACTTGTAATATGAACAACAAATTATATACAAACATTATGCACGCCCTAGGAAGGTTTACCAAGTTACTTTTTTCTTTTTAAATGTCTGATTTATCTCATTTTTCTGATATATCTGATTTACCAACAAGTGGTGAAGATGAGGAAATACATGTCATTCCTGATAGAAGAGACCCTTTCACATTGTACGGCGACAAGGAATTTTAACAAGAGAATGTCTTCTGATTTTTATTTCTTACTGGGCAAAGTCATCATCATCAATCCCTTCATGGATTAGGTCTTTGACCTGTTCCGGCCCATCTTTTCCTTGGTCGTCCTACGTCTCTGCGTCCTTGGGGTTAATTTAAAATTAAAATAATTTAAAATTAGTTTTTGACGATGCCCTGTAAAATTCGTTTTCGGAAAAGGAGTGCGAAGGGCGTCTGCGCGAGAGAAGAAGGAGGCACGTGAGTTTTATCTAGAGATTTTGGGTTCCTTCAAGGAAGATATTTTTAAAAAGGTGAAAATTTTTCCCAAATTGGGAGTGGTGTGTGTTTTCATTCGAATTTCATTGGATTGACTTCCGAGAAGAGCCGTGAGTTTCACGAATTTGTGGAGGCTGCCGTATTGTCTTTTTTTTGAGATTGGAGGATTTGGGTCGTCGCTGCAGAATATTCGAAAAGAGCTAAGTGCTATAATTTTTATTTTTGTAGTTTGCGAGGGTTTAAAAAAAAAGGAAGGTTGTTTAATAATGTTGTTTTGCGGCGATTTTGTATGGTGCACATTTGCGCTGATAAGTGGGGCGACCATACTGTAAAGCAAGATAGTTTGGTCACCTGTGAATGCTCGCAATTATTAAGATTATTATAATTTGATTTGCGTTGTTTAATAATTTTATTGGTAGTACAGATTTGTTTTAGTTTTTTTCAGAGGTAGTATTATTGGTTTTAGGGGTTTATTTTTGTATATAAAATTTTCAGAGGTATTATTAATTTTGTTTTTGGAGCTGTGCTTGTTTGGAGCCGGCTGTTGAGTGGAGAGTTTGTCTCCGACAGAATTAGCGTGGGTTCAGTTTTAATAAACTTATAAAAAATAAAAAAGTAAAAAGAAATAGTTTGTGCAAAAAAATAGCACAATATATTCATAGAGCGGGCAGTTTTCCAGATTCCCACCTAAATTTTGTGTGTTTCTTCTTCTTAGCAACCCCAACAAGTATACCAAATTTCATTAGCAAATTCAGGGCATATAAACTTTAAAAGAGTTGAAAGTAAAGTTTTGAATTAAAAAGTGAATAACCAACGATTGATGTGTTTTATTACTTCGAAGCGTTGCATTTAAATTAATTTGGATAAAAATAATTTGAATTTGGATTGTGAAAAATAAAATAATTTCTATTGTGGAATATAAAATTGGATGCTGATAAGTAATTTCAAAAATTATAAAGATTTCTCATGTTCGAAATCAAGGAATGGCTGTTAACAACTGGGTAAGATAATTTTGAAAACTTTTATAAAATTTATATTTTTACACCCTTTGGATATTGGAATATATACTATATATAGAAATACATAGTAGGCGAATTTGTGGAAATTTCTTCCTAAATATTTGAATTTTTACCCATTACTTTTAAAATTTCATAAATATATTTAAAAAGTTATATTTGATTTGGATTGATTAAAGAATTGTAAATTGCGTCTAAAGTGTATATAGTAGGATATTCTAATTTAAAATCTAGAATATTATTTAGTTCCTTATATTTTTGTACCTTATCTGTTGCTCCGTTTTCATCTAATCCGTAAAATTTATAAAAAAATTTATTATTGACTGCTCCTAATAAAGCGAAACATAGAAGTTGTAAATCTAAGTCTGGAAAATATTTTAATATCGAATATAAAAATAATTAATATTGTCTAGTCATATATGCGTATAAATTTTTTATTTGACGCGTTTCGATCAGTTAGATCATAATCTATAAAATAGAATCAAAAGTTAAAAAATTACAAATTATAGCTGATAAAAATAGAACCTTGTTCCAAATTAAAATTGTGGTGACAAATTTTAAAAAAGACAGAAACAAAAAATATTATGTAACACCTTGATAAAAAATATTGTCTATGATGGCTGCATGCAACAAGCCATCTATTTCGTTAACGCAGCTGTTGGTCTTGCATGCATTTTTTATCTCGAAGTATTCCAAAATATCAAGGATTCTACCCTTTTTTTGATGATGTAGCAGTTTTACATTAAGGTCTTCGTTAAAACTGTGCCCATGGTCGAATAGATGTTTTGCCAAAGCAGATTTTGAATTCGTAGAATTATGTGTGTTTCTTTGGAACCAATTCAAGTCATATTTATGTTCCCGTATCCTATGTTTTAACATTCTTCCTGTCTGGCCAATGTAGATAGTGTTGCATGTACCGCACTTTAGTTCATAAACACCACACTTTTCCCATATAGGGTCATAGTCCTTTGGATGAGATAACAAACTTCTCAGGGTAGTATTAATTTTAAAGGACACTTGGGTAGTATCATTCTTCATTAAATTGGCTAAGTTTTCAGATAGTTCTCCTAGGTAAGGCAATGAAATCCATCTTTTTGGTTTAACTTTAATTTGGTTGAGGTTGCAAATTCTTTTAATAAAAAGTTTAGATTTAATTTTATGAAACAATGAATCGATAGTTTTATGATTGTATCCGTTGTTATGAGCGATATGCTGAATAGTGTTTAGTTCTATTTTAAAAAATGTGTCTTTTATAGGTATAGTTAAGGCTCTATATATCATGCATCTGAATGCAGCTAACTTATATGTCCATGGATGGTGAGAACTTGCGTGGATTAATGAGTCGGTGTATGTAGGCTTTCTGAATATATTAAATTCGTGCATGTGACTATCATTGATGGAAATTTCTAGGTCTAAGTAATTTATTGAGTTATTAGTTCCAATTTCGTTTGTGAAGCGAATGTGAGGATCTAAGGAATTTATTATTTCTAAAAAATTGTCCAATTGTCGGGTAGTTCCAGTCCATAAACACAAAATATCATCAACATATCGATACCAATAATTAACGTTTTTAATTAAAATTGAATTAGTTTTAAATAGATTGTCTTCCCAATAATCCAAGTAAATATCAGCAAGAAAAGAAGAGATCGGAGAACCCATAGCTAGACCTTCTTTTTGGAAATATATTACACCGTTGAATTTAAAATAATTTTGTTCTAATATGAGTTCTAATAGAGTTACAATTTCATAAATTTCTTGATCAAGGACACGTGACTTTTCTAATCTGGATTTAATAATTTTTACAACTTCGTTTCGTGGAACATTGGTAAAAAGGCTTTCAACATCAAAAGATACTAAGAAAGCGTTATGAGGAGCTTTGATATTTTTTATTTTGCTTACCAGGTCGACAGAATTTTTAACAGTTCTCTTAGGTAAAAATTTGAGCTTTTCATTTAGAATTTTGAGGATTTCTTTCGATAACTTGTAAGCTGGGGCATCGTAACTAGCTACTACAGGCCTTATTGGGAAGTCAATTTTGTGAATTTTTAAATACGAGGGTAGATTGAAAAGTTTCCGGAATGGGCAAGAAAACGCTTTAATTGAACAGGTTTTTGTTTTTATTTTTCAATATAGTCTCCTTGTAGGGCGATACACTTTTGCACACGGTGCTCCAACTTTTTTAAGCCCTCAGAAAAATATAATTTCGGGAACTCTGCAAAATAAGCGTTCGGAGCGGCGATGACCTCCTCATTTGACGTGAAGCGCTTCCCTCCGAGCCAAGTCTTCATGTTTGGGAACAAAAAGAAGTCGCACGGGGCCAGGTCTGGAGAGTAGGGGGGATGCGGCACTACTTTGTAGCCCAATTCAGCCAATTTGGCCGTGGCGATTCGGGATGAATGGACCGGCGCGTTGTCGTGGTGGAAGAGCACTTTTTTCCGCTGCAAACGACGCCGTTTCGCCTTCAATACGCCGTCGAATTGATCTAATAAATCGCTGTAGTATTGCCCCGTGATCGTTCTTCCCGTCTGCAAAAAGTCGATGTGGATCACACCTTGCGAATCCCAAAAACGGTAGCCATGACCTTTCCGGCCGATGGGACAGTCTTTGCCTTCTTCGGAGCAGATTCGCTTGGAAAAGTCCACTGTTGCGACTGCTGCTTGGTCTCTGGTGTGTAGTGGTGGATCCATGTTTCGTCCACGGTCCCGAATCGGCGAAAAAAATCCGTTGGATTACGCTTCAAAAGGGCCAAACACTTTTTCAAAGTGGTCTCACGATTTCGCTTATTGTCCACAGTGAGCAAACGCGGCACCCATCGCGCCGACAGCTTCCTCATGCCCAAATCTTCGTGCACGATATTTTGCACACGTTCATATGAGATGACCGTGGTCTCTACTATTTCGCGCAACTTCACTCTACGATCGGCTAACACGACATCATGGACTTTGTCCACCATTTCCTCATTTGTGGCCGTTTTTGGACGTCCACTGCGTGGTTCATCCTTGGTGCTCGTACGGCCACGTTTGAACTCGCTTACCCAGAAACTGATGGTCGAAAATGAAGGTGTGGAGGTGCCATGAACTTTCTGCAAAATATCTCGTATCTCCTTCGCCGTTTTCCTATCCATCCAGAAATGTTTGATGACTGCACGAAATTCGTGTTTATCCATTTTTGCAAAAGTGCCCGACTTGCTTCACAAAACTGCCTAGTAAACAAGAACTGTACGACGTATTTGTCTGAAAAGTTGACAGCTTTCCTAAAATAAGTTCACCTTGTCAACCCTCATAACAATTTCGCAATACGCGCGCCATCTCTTGCCAATTCCGGAAACTTTTCAATCTACCCTCGTATGCTGATAATTTTGGAACATTTGCTTTCATCATTCTAAGGGTTCGAATTGTGTGTTCGCTGAATATATTTTCCATATCTTTTATATTGTTATTTATTGATTTGTGGAAATTCTCTGTTGGATCTTTCTTTAATTTTATGAATATGTCATTTTCTAAGAAAGTTTCGACTTTAGCTACATACGATGGTCTTTCCATGATAACAACAGTGTTTCCTTTATCTGCTTTCGTAATAATCAAATTTGCATTTTTTATTTTATTGGAAATGCTTCTACAGCAGTCTAAATCATGGTTGTTCTTTTTTCTAGGAGTTTGTAATATTTTAATGTATTGGTGTGTATTTAAATAATTGTCTGGGTATAATGCGTTTTCACAGTGTGCCACTAAATTTAGAAAATCTCGTTTCTTGTTTCCCATCCAAGGAGAGTATTTAAGGCCCTTTTGAAGAAGAGATATTTCATTAGGATCGAACGATTGATTAGATAGATATGATAGATAGATTTTGGAACAAGGTTCTATTTTTATCAGCTATAATTTGTAATTTTTTAACTTTTGATTCTATTTTATAGATTATGATCTAACTGATCGAAACGCGTCAAATATAAAATTTATTTACGCATATATGACTAGACAATATTAATTATTTTTATATTCGTTATAAATGAAAAGTCATAATATCATGGAGGAAACTATCAACAATATTTTGATATCGTTTTAGCAATAGTTAAGCTCATTTTAAAATCAATAAACTCTGATGAATAGTCCCATTTTAAGAGTTTAATTGGATTGGGTGTTTTTTTAAATAATCGACAGACTTCATTGCTGTCTTTGGTCTTGTTGACATTTTCAATATAGTTCTTATAATAATGTAAAATAAATCATAAAATATTTAAAATTAATATTTCGCAGACTTTTCGTCTGCTTTGTCAGAAAATCATTGTTTTATTACGTTTATTTAACTAGTATAATTTTAAATATTTTATACTTTTCTCACTAGTTAATAATCATTAAATATTATACTTCTATTTGTTTTCACCGTCGAAAATGGATCATTTCCATAATGCTTGCATAGTTCACGAATACTCGAAAGTCCAGAACAATGCTCAAAATGGAGCCATCGTTTGCATTCATCGCATTTTATAAATTGGCTGTTGATGTTTGTTATGCCACAGATCAAACATTTATCCGCCATATTTTGGGATGACATTAATAAAAAATTTGAATAGAAATTCGGTACTGCTCAGGATCAAAATAATTTTCAGCTAAACTATCCCAAAACTCCTCCAAATTATTAGCATGAATCAATATATCTACATAATAAATTACAATCATATATACCACAAATTGTGCTCATCGGTTTGTTTAGGGATTTCTACAGGTGTTTTAACGATTGACTAATTTCTTATATTTATTTTGTCGTGCCTCACTATATAAAGTATTGTGTTTGCCTAAATGAATTTTATAACTTACTAAGTATAGTATCACAATCAATTTTAAGATATCCCGGATCTGAAATATAAAATTTTTGGGTGGGTAAATGCAATAAAATTAAAGTCCAGTGCACATTGTTTAAGTTGTATGGGATAACAATATATTCAGTTTCCACAAAAGATTTTAGAAAGGGTTTAAAATTCTTATAATTTTTTAAATTTTGATTTTCTTTTGGTCTGAAAGAAAACAATATTTGTACGGACACGGTGACTATTATAATAAATATAGTTACAATTGTGTAGTAAGCTTGCTACGGGGACGTCAATGCAATAATCGCTAAGCCATTTTTGCGAATTAGTAACAGTATTGTTTTCCAAAATTGCTGAGGTTATAAATAGATGAAAAGCATTTAAAATCTGAAAACTTAAATATTAAATATTCGTTTTTATAATAACTATAAATTCCCAAAATGAAATTTATATCGATCGTAGCGTAATTATTTTAGTAATCGCAATTATAAAACAGACCATTTTGTAATGCTTTCAAATCTGGATCATCTTCATGGTGATGGTGTTGAGGTTGTGGTTGGGAATTTTCACATATTTGCATAACTTCATTTTCGTTTAAAACGGCTTCTAAAGTTTGATCATGTTTGCCACTATTACATGTAGTAGTTATAGGTATTTGAGTCACGTTGGCTAAAAGACGTTGAGAGAAATAATCGTTTTTTTCACACTTCCTTTTATTCCACATTTCTATTTTTGAGGGGTTGTCTATTTCAGTTTCCAACTGATTTGTTGTTTTCTTGTTTTTTTTTTTTAACCAATATTTAAAGTAATAGATTTTATATCTATTTCAATTCTTTTCCTAACTTCATTAACGAATCTTGAAACTTTCATGTTGGTTTGGCATTGTAAAATATCTTTTTTAACTATTTTAAACCAACACTCGGCCACAGAATTACTGAATCTTCTATTGTTCATGATATTAGTCCATAACGGTGCGAACGGCATGCATTTATTTAATAAATATAAAATAAATTCATCGGATTTATCAATATTTTTTTGTGTTGAATAGAGATCATTGTGATTTGTATCATTTAAGTCATTATCGTCATCTAAACCATTAATAACTTTGTCGTATATTCTAAAGAAATGTGAAAAAAATGATGAAGTTAAGATTACAGAGAACTCTAATCTCAGTATTTCAAAAGATAGCGCACCTATAATATCTTCAGTATCTGATCATACTATAACCAGTATATGTTAGCATTTGAAAACGGAAACTCATTTCCCAAAACAGAATTGGAAAAAAATGAAGATTTTACATCAAGAACATCGCATAAATAAATCAAAGTCGTCTAAAGTAGAATATTGTTTTTGCAAACATACCAATTGCAGAAAATATAAATTAAACTATAGAATAAATTCAGATGACTTAACTATTAGCGTTTATTTTAAAGGTGTGCATTTAACTAATCATACTGAAGAATATTCGTATCAGCTCAGGGGTTATATGCGAGAAAAGGCCAAACTTCTGCTAGAATCAAAATTCCAATTGCTGCTCGTTGCGACGATATAAGAAATCTTGATCCTAGTCTCTTTGACGAAGAAAACTGGCAGAATTTAAGGTTTTTGTCTGTTTACCAGAAAGCTAGATTCGGAAGCGAAGTGCAAAAATGATTTTCATAGTGATGGTTTAATAGATCTTATGTATAACTCTTTTTGAGAAAATAGTGGTGAAAAATACATTCAACAACCTTCTGGGGCTTTACTGATTTATTTATATAGTAAAAAACATATTAATGCGCTAGTCCAAAAAGGTCACCTATTAACTGTTTATTTTGATGCTACAGGATCTGTTGTAGCTCCAACAATTCACGATAACCGTCGTATATTATATTATGCGGCAGTAGTAAAAATTGATGGAAAAATTATCCCCATTGCTAAATTAATTTCTTCTCGGCACGACAGTGCCACTATTACTAGTTTCCTTATTAATTTAAAACATTTTATTGTAGTAACGTGCGGTAAAAAATGGCCTATTTTTGACACCATCGTCACTGATTGGAGCTTTGCTTTGATGACTTCAAGTTGTCAAGGCTTCAACGAAATGACGTTTATTCATATTTTAAAATTGCGTACAGATATTTGACAGATCAAGTAGAAGAGGATAAACTGTACTATATTGTTCAATTGCGATTATGTTGCGCGCATTTTGTAAAAATGGCAGCAAATAGACTAAACAAAATTAAAAATCAAGTTTGCAGTCATTTTGGAAAGTTTAGCGGTTAGTAATGCTAAGTCAGAATTTAGAGACTCTTTCTAACAACTTTAAATATCTTACTATATTATTAACTCGAAGTCATAACGATATAGTGTTGTTGAAGATGCTTTGCAAAATTTGCGCACAAACTCGGACGCTTCTAAGCCAGTTGTTCGCAAGATATATTCATAGGTCCTAGTGATAGGACCGATGCCACATTAACTCTTTCTGACCCCGGCCTGGGTACACGATCGTGTACAGTGTATACAACTTTTATTAAATTATTTTGAAGTTAGTGGTAAACTTATATGAAAAACGTTATGAAACATAAACTAATGAAATAAATTAATTTACACTGCCTCACAAAATTATTCATCTAAATCTATCTTAGCAATGGAAATTATACATTTTCAAGCTGTTTTTTTGCATACAAAACTCGATATTAGAGTAAAACCTTTTAGACATTGATTGTTGAAAATTTCATTGCCTTAAATATTGCTTATATACATTTTTTTATTTGGTGCGGCCGTTTCCGAAATACAGTGACTTAAACCACACTATTAAAAAGTTTCAGAAAAATTAACATTACTCTTATGCGAGTTTCAAAATAGTTTTCACAACGACATTTTTAAGGCGCTGTATCTCGGAAATGCATATAAATAAAAATATGCATAATAAGTGTATAATAATATATTGTAATGTCTAAATGCGTAAAATAGTTTTTAAATTTAAGAAAACCTAATTAATTATCTTTTTTTTGAACATCCATCCCTTTTGTTATAAGCATGAGACTCCTTTAACTTATTACTTTTGATGTTGAATAATTAAAGCAAAATTGGTCAATTTAAAAATTTATAATTTAATCGAAAAGTTAAACAAATTTTAATGTTACAAATACACAGCTAAATAAATTTCATGTAGCATTTAAATTTTAAATTTCGATGTTTTTGATCATCATCCGTATTACATCGGTTTACCAAATAAATCAATTCCGTCTTATTGCAATTTTGGTCTTATTTAAATTTTAGTAATTCTTTCAACCACCTAGACAAGGTTGCAATTTTGATGGCAATAAATACAAATTTTTAATAAATCAATTTTATCGTGGTTTTACTTTACGAAAAATTAATCGTTAGTGCACTTTTAAATGTTCTCTCCCTTTATAAATTTGAAGTTTTGATTTGTTTGTTGTTGTTTGTTTTCATCATTTCTGTGGGAGGCTATCGTCCAAATTCTGCGTTCCTTGGTTCTGCTACTTGATAATAATGTTGTTGACGGGTTTACCCAGAATGAATTATTTCACCAAATTTTTCTCCCTCCTTGATTTTTGTGACTTTGAAAACTTTTAATTCTCCCACCCAACTTTGGTGGGAATGCAAATTCGCCGTATTGCATTCGCAATCACTTTCGTTAATTTAAAAACACTTTATTTTAAAAAAATTTAAAACTGATTGAATACTCATCCACTTCATTGATAAATATTGGCATTTGTCTTTTCATTCAAAGATCTTGGACCAAAAAAAAAAAAAGTTCATATTCATAATTATTGAAAACTCAACTCAAAATTTCCTTAGCTGTGCTTTCTAATTTTACTTAATTATATCATCAAAAAAATATATGAAACCGAATTATTCATCACAATGGATGTTCATTTAAAGGAAAATCTCACATGCTCAAAAGAAATTATCTAATTTAATGTTTTTAAATTAATCCCTGTTTAAAAAAATTTATTCATAACTAAAGATGCTAATTCAAAATGAAACATGACAATATAATTATTAATATAAATATAGAAATAAAAAAAGCATATAAACAAAATTGATGTTTAATGTTTAATGTTTAATACTCAATACAACTACAGGACGAGTCCCAAATGTTGATTACAATACATCAATAATACACAATTACAAAACAAAAAAAAAAAAGAACCCAGTTGGTAAAAAAAAAACAAAAAACAACAAAGACTATTTGATACAAGTTAGACTATTACATAAAAATACATAATCAACACAAAATATTACAATATCCATCCAGCAAACTATCTTGATACCAATGCTCTCAGTTCTCTGTGGTTAAAGTGAAAATCAAACGAATCATAAAACTGATTAAACAATGACATCATAGCACTAAGTGGCTCATTCTTCCCGTAATTTGTGTGGTGCCAAGGCAAATAAAAGAATGAAATGTTCCTGTTTAATCTAACCTGCGTACATATAGGGAACAATCTCAAAATATCAGGGCTAACGATATCACCATCTAACAATCTTGCAACAAACATAATTCGATGTCTGTCTCGTCTGAGACCAAGCGGTTCAAGACCGAACCTCATGCATCCACTCTGGTAAGTACCAGCATAATTTTCACCCATACTCCGATCAATGTATCTCAGAAAGCGTTTTTGTACCCGTTCTATTCGTAATGAATGCACCTCATAATAAGGACTCCACACCTGCGAAGCATATTCCAGTACTGAGCGGACATATGCAGCATATAATCTAACCAACACGATTGGATCACGAAATTCTCTGCAAATGCGCATGATAAATCCCATCATTCTGTTTGCCCTTCCGACAATAATATCGATATGTCGAGAAAACTCCAATGAAGGCACGAATGTGATACCCAAGTCTAGCATTTCCAACACTCTGATTAATTTCCAGTCATCGATGAAATAATCCGTAATTATAGGAAAACGATTGCGGTGAAATGTCATAACGTTACACTTCTGCTCATTTAAAAATAACTTATTTTCATTGCACCATTGACAAACTAAATTCAAATCATGCTGAACCAAAGAAATGTCGGATAATGACTTAATCCGCTTAAACAACTTAAGGTCATCCGCAAAAAGAAGATATAAGCAAGACTCGATCACGTAAGTCAGATCATTAACAAAAATCAGAAACAAAATAGGTCCAAGATGACTACCCTGGGGTACACCTGATGACACATTAATAAGTGCAGAATTTATTCCCCCAATACTTACATATTGGGTCCTGTCGCTTAGATATGACCCCAACCAATCCACCAGAGCATCTGATAATCCCGCACCCACCAGCTTCGACAGTAAAATGTCATGTTGTACTGAATCAAAAGCCTTACGAAAATCCATATACACTGCATCTACTTGATCACCAGATTCGATAGCATTTGATACAAAATTTGTAAAACATATCAGATTGGTAACCGTTGACTTGCGAGCCATAAAGCCATGTTGAGCATCACTTAGCAATGCCAAAGCATTAAATCTCAGATACCGTGCTATTATGCTTTCGAAGACCTTTGGAATCACTGAGAGGATTGAAATTCCGCGATAATTCTCCACACAATCTCGCTTTCCGCGCTTAAAGATAGCCGCAATACGTGATACTTTCCAACTCGAAGGAAAAACTCCCGATTGTAAAGACTGATTGAATATCAACCGAAGAGGTGCAACCAGATGGGAATCAAATCTCTGAACAAAATTGGCCGGAATGCCATCAGGACCACATCCTTTTTTAGCTGCTTTAATAGCTTCCATTATGCTCGTCTCATTAATACCAATGGCATTTATGATGAATCCGCTGTTAACATAATTACAATTAGGTAATTTATCTGAATCGTGAATCGTGATGGGAATGAAAGGGTATAGCCGGATAAGCATCTAAAATCTGCCCCCAGCGATTTTTAAAAATTCATATGGGTGTTCGATTTGTAGTTGAAAAAGAAAATTTTCCTGAAAATTTCAGCTTTTAAACCCAACGAGTTTCGACATAATTCAAAAAAGGTGTTTTTCAGTATTTAATTTATTCTAACTACGTTCTACTGAATATTTTTCAACGAAACTTTTTTTGGTAAGAAGTATCGATAAGAGACGTTAAAATATAATTTGTTTGTAAGTTTTTAACCATTCATTTAAGAAAAAAAAATAAAAAAGTTTTTGTCCTTATACTTAAATATAATTATGTTCCTTTCAAATGTCACTCACGAATTTTTAACAGAAAACTCCTTTCTTGATCTACATTATATGGTAAAATTTTCAACTTGATCCATTTAGTGGAACATAGTCAAAAAAATAAAATCAATTTTATTTCATATTTTCTTCGAACTTTGTTCTAAAATAATATATTGCGATGTCCAAATGCGTAAAAATTGTTTTGTATCTAAAGAAAACCTAATCAATTACCTTTTTGAACATCCATCCCTTGTTATAAGCTTGCGATTCCTTTAAATTGAATAATTAAAGCAAGTTAGTCAAATTAATATGTAATTTAATCAGAAATTAAACAAATTTGAATTTTTACAGATTTCACAGCCAGGCAAATTTTTTAATTTTTAAAAAGTTTGAAATTTTGATGTTTTTAATTTTATACCGTATTACATCGGTTTACCAAGTAAATCAATTTCATCGAATTGTAACTTTAATCATATTTACGATTGAGTAATTCTTTCAACTATCTACATAAAGTTGCAATTTTGATGGCAAAAAAATACAAGTTTTATAATAAATCAATTTTATCGTGGTTTCACTTAACGTAAAATTATCGTTCCTGCAGTTTTAAAATGTTCTCACCCTGTTAGTTTGAAGTTTTCATTAGTTTATTGTTGTACGTTTCAATCATTTCACCTTCTGTGGTGAATAAATTTTGGATTCTTCTTCTTCTTCTTCTTTCTGTTTACATTATTTGCACAAAGCACTCTTACTCTGAGTTTGTAATTTCAGGTAAGTAAATATTTTAATTGAATTTATCAATTATAATTAAATTTTTAATTTTATTTAAATTTTTGACTCTGGGCTTTAAATTTCGAACTTGACGACATAACGGCCTTGCCCAGAATGAATTACCTTTTTAAATTTTTCTCCCTCCTTCATTTTTGTTAGTTAGAAAATTTCCAATACTTGAATTTATAGTGGTGGAATTTGCAGATTCGGTGCATTATAATTTTAATCACTTTCGTTGATTTAAACACTTTATTTTAAAAATTTATAAAAACTGATAGAATACCGATCGATTTCCTTGATAAATTTGGCATTTGTCTTTTCATTCAAAGAACTTGGATCAAAATTCTTAATTGTTGAAGATTTAAATCAAATTTTCCCAGCTGTGCTTTTTAATTTAACTTAAATGTTATCAAAAAAATATGAAACCGAACTATTCATCATCATGGAAATTTATATTAAAGAAAAATCTCATATTCTTATAACATAATTTATCTAATTTAAAAGTTTCAAAATTAATCCCTGTTTTAAAAAAATTTATTTATACTAAAAGATATGAGTTTAAAATGAAACATGACAATATATTTTTTATTTAAAAATATATAGGAAAACTGATTTAAATTTTTCATGCTATTGAGAATAATTATGCATCCTTAATATACTACTAATAACAACAAAAATTTTAATTTTATAAGTTATATGCTTATATTATTATTATAATAATAAGTATTAATATGGTTCAACTACTTTCACATAAAATATATCGATTTTCCTTTAAGGTGTGAAATTTTTCAAAAGTTTTGAATTATTTTTATTAGATGTCTCTAGCAATGTTTGAAGTCCATAAATAGGAGGCGGCTTATTTGTCGCATACCTCAGTGTAGTTTGGTGCCGAATTATTATAAATATAAATGTTACTGTAAAAGCCCGAAAACCGGTAAATCCTAGGTTTGACGCGTAAATCCTAGGATTTACCAATTTGACGTGGTAAATGTACGAAAAACTGAATTATCAGTACAATTTCGGACTTTTACCATGCCATGAAGGTCAATCTTAGGATTTACTGATTTGTGTTGGTAAATCTACGAATATTCTGTTATTTGACATCAAATTGAAATAATTTAAAAAAATAAAATTTAATTATTACAACACAATTAACACAACTGAAACGTTTATTTAAAAGTAGAAAAATATTGCGTAGATTATTAAAGATAAAAAATTATTACGTATAATACGTATTCATACAGCGGGCATTACAATTGTTAGTTTACTTGTTAGTGCAAGATGAACTTCCATGGCATTTTGAATTGCAGAGTTTTCCGGATGATCTACATAAACATCTCTTGGTGGAACATTTACGAGTACAATTACATCTTTAAAAGGCGACTTAAAACAAAACTGATGATTTTTGTTGGGCAGTTTTGTCTTAAATCGCCTTTTAAATTTAAATGCCCTGCTAACTTTTATTATAAAATAAGCCCTAATACTAACAGCTATTATACAGAGGAACCTATATATTATATAAACTGTAAAAATACTAAATAATATTATTCGTAGTTTTACCAATACGAATCAGTAAATCCTAAGATTGACCGTTATGGCATGGTAAAAGTCCGAAATTGTACTGATAATTCAGTTTTTCGTACATTTACCACGTCAAATTGGTAAATCCTAGGATTTACGCGTCAAACCTAGGATTTACCGGTTTTCGGGCTTTTACAGTAACATAAATACTATTATCAAAATATAATATGTAGAATTGTTTACATAGAAACCTTGAAGCATCAATTTTACTTCCATTTAAGCAGTCCAACGGTACAGTACTATCAAATGCAATTGGAAATTTTATAAAATCTAAAAAATTTCCGATTAATTTGCCATCTAGTGACAATTTTTTTAAATTAAATTAACATTGCATCTTATGGAAAATCATAAACATTCGTCTTTCTTGTTTATAATTACACTAAATGTTTGGATTTCAGATTATATATAATTGAAATTATTATTTTAATAACATATTGCAACCTCAGCAACAATTATGTATTATTAATTCTATAATCGCCAAATCATTTATGTATTTGATTTATGTCAAATTCATCGTCGCTTTATTTATTTTATTATTCAGAAAATCATTATTTCTATTTGCTGTTTTTCTAATATTGTCTTCATAAAGCTTTGAGTAACATCCTGTAAAATTTTCATTGCTGTAGATTACGTATTATTTCAATTGGACGAATGTTTGTTCTTATGACCAAATAACATACAAATTTGCCACCTTAACGAAATTAACGTGTTGGAGTTGGTGTAGGGTGTAGCGCGTGTACTTAAAGACTAACTCTAAACTGCACAACATGAAACAACAACACAAATAGAAAAATTAACATAAATTAAATGAGTCTGAGTTTTAATTATAAAATTTGTTATACGACCTTTGTTTTTCTAATAATTCGCGGCACAATCTTCACGATATATCGGAACAATCTTAACAGCCACTATCTGCTTGGCTCAACACTTGGAAATCTTATCCGAAATTTATTGGTTCGCAATCGAATTAAAATGAACTTGCTCGTACCGGGTAATTCTCAGACTGATTTTCTGGCCGTTATTATTTTTCTCCATTTCCATCGATATGGACCGTCGAGCCATCCTTAATTATTTTAATTTTATTAATTGAAAATAATTTATGAATCTCTCAGCTTTGATCAAGTTAAATCTTTTGATACCGATTCTACTGAGGCTTGGTTTTTCCTCATAGCGGTTTGATGGTAGAATTTTGGGTGTAAAAAATATTCCTCCAGAACACTTTTGCCTGTTCTGCAGTCACCGCTCATAAACAATAATGGAGGACGTGTTTTTGGCCACAACTTCCTTCAAAAATCTTCCCCAATTTTGGTGGATCTTCCACAACATTGTCTTGGTGGTTTTTGAAGTTTAATTTTGATATCGTTTAAAAAGTTTAACTTGTACAATTTAAACTCTGAGAAAAAATAATTTTGATTGTTAAAAGCTTAAAATTAGGAACACGGTAACTTAAACTATTTACATGGATATTAAAACATATGAGGTTAACGCCGGTAAAGTGTCTTTTGACCTCCAGGACCCTCTCCACAATTTGCAGGATTGTGTAGTTCCTTCTCACCAAGAAACCTTCCTCCTTGACCCCGGGTATCATCGCAATATATATCAGTATTCTAAAATTAATAGTTTTTAACTTAAAATATAAATTATTATATATTTGATCATTATTTATCTGGGCGACTGTAAAATCCGTGAGTATGAATCTGAGTTTGAGTACAACGTATACTAAGTATACGTTTTTCTTCCTTACAGAAAAGTCGATGAAAGGCACCACCAAAGCTTTAAAGTTTGAAAGGAAAATTAAGTTACTAGAAACTTATACTCTATTAATTTCCAAGCAAGAGCACACATAGAAGAAAGAATTTTCATTTGTCTTCATTCAATAAAGCTTTTTTTTTTATAAAACTTGATTTTTACTTTATTTTTATTTTGTGGTTTTTAATTTTTATTGCAGTCATTAATTAAAATTATTAACTCGTAAAATTCAGCGCCGAAATATTAAAGATATATTATTTTATTCTAGTATCGTTTATTTTAACTCGATTAAATTTTAATTTAACTTTATTACAATCGTAGTCATTTAATATGTAATTTACTTAACTGCATGTCCATTGTCCATGTTATATGTAATATACTGTATGTTAAGTATGAAAAGGCGCATGACCGCTAGATATAAGACGCTTGGTGGTAAGCAAGGGAGGGAGCCTCGACAGTTGGGAATAACCACGGCTAGCGGTCGTAGGAGTTATGTACATATAGGTAAATAAAGGTTGTCAATAACAACGAGCTTTATTACGACAAGCCCTATATCACATTATACACGATAGTCAGGTAGTTTCAGCAATTTCGCCATTTCTTCCAGGGCTTTTGTATTGCACACCATCTTACCATGGACTTTTAAACAGTTAAGTTCTTCAAACCTAACACCTTCAGGGATCTTACGCGGCTTAAAGCGACGTATGCTTGACCAGGGGCAAACACGTTTGATCCCAAATTATTTACTGCGTGGTGCACTGTTGATCCCTGCATTTTATGCACCGTGGAAGCCCAACAAAGAACTAATGGCAGCATTCGACGTTCTGCTGTTCCTGTTGACATTTTTGCCGGAAATTCAACTACTCGTGGCTCGAAGATGTGTTGGTCGATTTCTTTAAATTTTACTTTAAGATTTGACAAATCTCCATCGTACATCTGTGCTCTTCGATAATTTGGCTAAATGATTTGGACAATTTCACCCATTGCACCATTTACGAGTCCCTTAGCTGTGTCGAAGTTGTATCTTAACATTACTTTAGCACCATCAAAAATTGTGAGAGTTTTCGGAAGTCCACCGGTTTTGTTTAGGTCTTCCAAAATTAAAGATTAATTTTTTTAACACCTTTTTTCATAATGAACTTTGTTAAATAGCAAATGTATTAACTTCTTACTTAAACTGACATTAACTTGACACTTGAACTTGAACTTAAAATAAACTCTGCAAAAATTTTATTAAAATTACCATAAGAAGAATATTAATTTTATTAAAAATTACTGATTAATAATTACTGATATAAGAAACGAGCTAAGCATATTATACAGTTTAAATGAGAGAATGAAGGAGTACAGAATAGCATGGAGGGAGCATCTGGATAGAATGGATAACTCCAGAATACCAAAGAAACTGTACCAATATAAACCCAGAGGAAGAAGATCCGTAGGTCGCCCCAGAAAGAGATGGCGAGATCAGTTTTGAGTGACGTAACGGACCGCGGTCTTATACGTGTAGATGATGATGATGATGATTAAAATATTTACAGCTTTTTTTTCAAATCGCTGTATCTCGGAAACGGTGCGACTAAATAGAAAAATGTATAGAAACAAAAATGAAGGAAAATACATTTTCTACAAAAACTGTCTTAGCAAATATTGCTGTAAAAGTGATTTTTATAATATGAGAAAAAGGGTCTTTAAAAGGTACAATTTACATTGCTAACATATAGGACTGTGTCTTTATTTCTGTGAGCCACTGTATATATATATACCCGGGTAAGTTAATATAAAGCTTTTAAAAATAGAACCTTGTTCCAAATTAAAATTATGGTGACAAATTTTAAAAAAGAGACAGAAACAAAAAAAATTATGTAACACCTTGATAAAAAATATTGTCTATGATGGCTGCATGCAACAAGCCATCTATTTCGTTAATGCAGTTGTTGGTCTTGCATGCGTTATTGTTTTTCATTTTATTTTTTTTTTATTTTATATTATTGATCTAACTGATCGAAACGCGTCAATAAAAAATTTAGACACATATGACTAGACAATTAATTATAGTCCGAGATCCCACTGTATGATTACTGCACTCATCTGCTTTTTAATCAAAATACAATTTTTGTGGATAATTATTGATAGAGAAATACGGTTTTGCGGGGTTGCCTATCAAAATATGGCCGCAAGTACCTTTAAGTAAAATTTTAAAAATTAATTTTTTCAACGAATTTCCTTCACTTGTTTTTCAGATAAAATATATTTCATATCAAAGATAGATAGGTAAAGAACTTAAAAAAATTGGGTTGCCGTTTCTCACTTGGCCGCAACCTTCTTTCAGCCGGGCGTAAACACGTACAATTTCGTTCAATATATACGTTCATGGCGTATCTTAATAAATTATATAGGTATCAAATTAAAGCTAATTTTTGTCTCTAAACGATGGAATGCGGTTGCCTATGTAAAAGTGCCCGCAAATAGGGGTTGCCAACGTTTAAAGATATATAAGAGAGCGAGAAAGTTAGCACACCACGCCGTTCATCAGACAAGGACGTAATATGTCAGCTTTCCGTGTTCTGACGTTGTAAAAGTATTACGTAAGCGTCGCGTCTACAGTGAAATGCTGAGCTAGCCCTTTATTAATAGCTACTTTTAATTATACGCCATATTAGTGCACCGTCAGATTCTGTGAATCCAGTTCCAAACAAAACAAACCGACATAACCTCATTTTTTTGCACATTGTAGCGTTGTACTTTTGGTTTGATTTTCGAACGATTCGGGTGCTTCTCTGTATTAGAACTACTGAAAAATACATAATTACATATAAGGTAATTACTCTTGAAGACTGGAAAGTGGTGATGAGTTTTTAAAAACTGAAATAAACCACAGCGGAACTAATAAATTTTCTTAATTTGATGCAATTGATAATAATTAAAGATTTCAGGTACAAAAATGCTGTATCACAGGAACTATTCTTGTTATAAGTATCCGTAAATAAAGAAATATTTTTATAAAATAAGGTACATGTATTAGCTACTTTACATTTTTTATTTTAAGCATGATTTTCAACTGATTTTGTTAGTAAATCACTTCACACAATCTTAATTATTTTGTAATCACGCTTTAAGCTGCATTTTATGCACCTACAGTTTCTTCATACTTGCTGCTACATTTCCTTTAAGTACGGCAGGCTGTAGCGTGGGATCAAAATTTACATTCAATACATTCCCACGTGAGAATGAATTCTCTCCCTTTTTCAGTTGCTTTTTACAATCATTAAATAATGTTGCCACCATTGAAAATTTGATTACATGTTTTTGGGCCATTGCTGAAATTAAAGAACTGCATTAAAATGTTGCTCGTGTAAGTAATTTTATGAGGGTATTCTTCGCTTGTTTTAATACACAGACAAAATGTGGGTGCATAAGATACAGCTTAAAGCGTGATTACAAAATAATTAAGATTGTGTGAACCTTTCCAAACGCGAATTACTAACAAATTCATGCTTAAAATAAAAAATGTAAAGTTGCTAATACATTACCTTATTTTATAAAAATATTTCTTTATTTAGGGATAATTATAACAAGAATAGTTCCTGTTTATATATCATTTTGGACCTGAAATCTTTAATTATTATCAATTGCATCAAATTAAGAAAATTTATTACCTCCGCTGCAGTTTATATCGTGTTTATATCCGTTTTTAAAAACTCATCACCACTTTCCAGTCTTCAAGAGCAATTACCTTATATTTGATTATGCATTTTTCAATAGTTTAAATACAGAGAAGCACCCAAATCGTTCGAAAATCAAACCAAAAATACAACGCTACAATGTGCAAAAAAAATGAGGTTATGTCGGTATGTTTTGTTTGGAACTGGATTCACAGAATCTGACACTGCACTAATATGGCGTATTGCATTCTGCAGTAAGACCTGTACAATAACAGTTATTTATTGAAGTAAAATAATTTACATTTAAATTAAAAAATGAAGAAGTGTTTCCTCTCATGTAGTGAGGAGCAAAATGTACTTGACTTTTGTGATGAATCGTTTAAAAAGTGTTTTTTAATGATATTGTTTCGTCGAAAAAAAAATTTTATGCACCAAAACATTGACTTAACCGTGGAATCTACCAACATTTGCGGTTATCACATGAAATGTCTCAAAAAAGTAACTGTTTTAAAAAGAAAATATAAGCAAGAATTTGAAGATTTTTGCAAAACTCAAACGGTAAGTTTGAGTCATCGGACAAGGACGCAATGTTCCAGCTATCGGTGTTCTGTCGTTTTAAAACAATATTACGTATTATATGCGTCGCGTCTCTGGTAGATGTGCTCTAGCAGTGAGATGCACTCAAAAATTCTCAAAAAAAAACATAATTTATTAATGTATTTTCAGTTGTATTCGAAACAATATAAAGATAATAAAAAAATGATTTTAAAGTAAATATCTTGTTGCATTTATTTTTTTTATAAAATTACAAAAAGAAAATAGTTTTTATTAAAAATTAAAAAAAGGACTTAGGAAATTAATGGAAAATACAATTTAAAAAGAAATTGCGCAAGTAATGTTTTACAATATATTAGATTGTATTTGAATTTTTTACAATCGGTTATTAATTTATTAATTAAACAAATAGAAAATATGACATCGATCTAAATTTGTTTCATGTTTGTAAACTTAGGCGTGAACCGACTATTTATTACTCAAAACGAAAATAAACACAATACAATAAAATAATTTCTTTTAAGAACTTTTTATTGATATTTTATTTATAATACAGTCATTCACAAAAATATTCGGCCAGTCCTATGTTACCAATGTAAATTGAACATTTTGAAGCCATTTTTGGTCATATAAAAATCAATTTTACAGCAAAACTCTTTAAACATTTTTTGTTGCAAATTTTTTTGTTTGCAATTTCGTTTCTATACATTTTTCCATTTGGTCTCGCCGTTTCTGACTGACAGCGACTTAAACATGACTCTGTAAAAGGCAAAAAATATTGTCATTTATATCTCGGATACGGTTAGATAAAATAAAAAATGTATAGGAACAAAAATGTAGCGAATAAAATTTACAAGAAAAACATGCCTATTCATTTTTTTATTTTGTTGCGCCGTTTCCGACATATAGATGACAATAATTTTTGTATTTTACCAAGTCATGTGTAATTCGCTGTTAGTCAGAAGCAGCGGGACAAAAAAAAATATATAGAGATAAAATCGAAAGCAATGAAATTTGCAAAAAAAAATGTTTAATAGGTTATGCTGTAAAATCTATTTTTATATATGACAAAAAATGGCTTCAAATTGTTCAATTACATTGGTAACATAGGAGTGGCCGAATATTTTTGTGAGTGTCTGTATATTATATAAAAGAAATTAAACAAAACATTGAAATAATTCGAGTAACCGTACAAAATAGGAAAGCAACCTCCAGAGAATAGAAATTCTAAGATCCCTCTGAAGGCATACAATTACAAACCCCAAGGACGCAGAGATGTAGGAAGACCGCGGAAGAGAGATTTTGTACCCTTTATACGTCCTCTGATTCATCGGAACTATCATTATCGTAGCTAAAAATATCAGAATCATCATCCTCATTCTGAGAAGATTCTTTAATTAAATCACAAATGACTTCTTCGACTTGTGATGGCGTCGAGTCTCCATCGAACCATATAGGTTTTAAAAAACCATCTAAAAACCAGCCGCTATTTTCAGCACTAAACTTGATACAGTCCGGCTCAGTGGCATTTTGCCACATCGAGTTAACAAAAATCGTTCTCTTTATTTTTTGTTTTAACGATTTCCAGCACGGCGGAATATTGCTGGAGTCGAAACCTTTCACTTTTTTTAAAAATTTTTCATTGTTTTTTGTCGTTGAATACGTTTTGTTAAACATCAAATATCTTGCAGTATTTACACTGTGACAATTTCTTATATCATACATAAGAGAAGTAAACTCCTGGACTACTTCAATTTTGTCTTCGTCAAAAATGTCACTTGGGTTTACCAATGATGCGAAAACCTGCTGAATTTTCTGATTCTTCGCAAATATATTGAAGGGCCGGACTTTCCTTTTGTTGAAAAATGCAGCGGTGTAGTCACATCCTGTAAACGCGTGAAATGCTGGGAGCACAAGGCATAAAGTCGAACCTAATTTTATTGCTAATTCCGTACAATTTATGCAAGTTTGGTCTTTGTTATTAATTTTTTTTGACGTACTGTTTGCTAGCCAAATTTGTAAATTGGGGAATTTGTGCAAATTTCCTAACAAAATTATTAGGACATCAGTGTCGGTCGCTTTAACTAAAACTTTCGAGTCTTGATGCACTTTGCTTATATGAAATATAATTCGTGTATAAGCTTCCTCATGTTGACATGCTAATTCAGTTTCATCTTTTTTTACAACGCGGTTTCCAACTTCACAATATGAAAAACATTGTTCTCCGACTGTAATAAAGACTTTTTTGTTTTTTAATACTGAAGCAAAACAGTCGTTATCCCAGTGATCAGCTAAAAATTTAACCAGAGCTTCTTTAAAACGATAATTCCTCAAACTTTTTGAAAAATCTCCGGGTCTAGATTGCAACGGGCCATTAATAGTATATGGAATATCAATTTCCTCTCCATTCTGTCTTTCGCAATCTTTTATGGAAAGCGTTAGATGTCTATCAAATATTATATGTAAATACTTCACGGGCATTTGTTGAACAAAGCTTTATTAGTATCGATTCAGCTAGCTTTCCAAATGTTTGTGGCAAAGTAGAGCCAATATGGTACATATAGTAAAAACCATCAATTATTTCTACGTCAATTTTTCCGGGATTAGCTGGTTCTATGTTTAACTTCAATTGTTTACTCAAAGTAGACTTGTCCGTCTTAAACATGTGACCAGTACAGTGGAACAGTGCAGGAGGTACAGGTACAAGAGGATATGATAAGCAGTACTCAATATTAACCTTTTTGCTAATAGCAATTGCCAACAGCCGTCCGAAAATATCCCGTTCCATTTTCAATAATTCTTGGTTGCCAATGTTCTTACTCTTAATAGTTTTTTTTACACAATCAGATGCGAAGTTATGAATATTATTTCGTTTGATGGGTTTCACAAATCTTGTAGGATCTTCAAAACATTCCGAAAAGAAACCCAATTTTTGCTCGTGACCTAAAGACTTGATGTTAAGCAAAAAATCGGCAACACTTGATGATGCCGCTTTCCCAGTTGACATGTTGAATAAAATATTTTTATCCAGATTTTCATCAAAAGGATTCATTGTTTTCTTTATTGCTTCAAGAATACTGTTCAGAGTTTTGTTGTCTTTCTCAATTCGATTCTTTTGCAAAAAATGAGAAGTATTCTCGGTGTGTGATAACCCGATTTCCGTCTTTACTGCTGACAGGACTTTAGTTCTCATGCTGTGACTGAGAGCCCATCTTTGTCGTGCAGATATCGAGTTAGTAAAATGTCTAACACCAGTCAGGGTATTACCGGCATCGGCATTAATCGTCTGCTCTAATGTGAGGTCCACAGGTGACCTACCTAAACATGACTTTGTACGTCTAACGCCGAATGCACCTTCACGAAATTCCATAACCAGAGCTGAATCGTCAATCTTGAGCTTGATTATGTTATTTAAATACATAGCAGACCATTTAGAATTCGGCAAATTAAATGCAAAGAAGCACTCGCATATTTCGGAGATAGAATCTAGGTAAAGCTCGAAATTACTGCAACGAATGCTTCTGGAAAATCGAAGGTATAGGTTGACGAGTTCAGTGTATTGCAAATAATATTGAGCTGTTTTTCCATGGCCGCCCTGGAGTGTTATTTCGTGAAACTGTTTATAACCATCCAGTATTTGTTGTAGTGAGTCAGGTAAAACTATGCTCTCATTAACTTCACATGAAGTATTCATTACAGCGTCTAAGTCTTCATTCAATGTGTCAGGATCAGTTTTTATTTCTGACAAATACTTTTCAAAATGGAGAACCTGCAAGGCACCAGACGCCAAAGGATGCAGCCGCTTGCAACGATTGAAGTGTTTGCTATCCAAAAAGCTATTCATCGATCCTCCCGCTAGTGCTTCAGCTTCAACCAAAATTTCAAATAATCCACTGGAGTCGATATACTTTCCAATAGTTTTAAAATATGCCATTTGCATAATATGGAATGCTCCTAAATTTACAAATACATTATCAAATTCAGGCTTCTCATTATGCTGAATTTGCATAGCTAGTTTGGCTATTGCCAAATCATAAGTAACAATAATCTGTTCTTGATTACAATTTAGAGCAATTTCCTTAGCAATATTAAGAGTTTCGTGGACAACTGCTAGAGACGTTGGGGATGCATTTATAGGCGGTAAGTATTCGACTGTTTGAGTTTTGCTATGATCAACAGAAATTTTACAGTTATAATCTAACCACATGGGGACCGAATCAATCCGAGACAAAGACATACTCCAAACAAAATCTTTATCCCTTGCAATGACTTTTGCAGATTGACATGCATCGATAGTCTCTGTAATTGAATCGATAGGAAGGAACGTCATACTAGTGAGCGGTTTTTTGTAATACGGCCGAATATCCTGTGGAATCCCTTCGTAACATCGTCGTTTAAGAGTTGAATGAGATTTACTGTTATTTTCATTTAACTGTGACGTGGGGGAATTTAAGGTTTCCATATCGTTACGATTTTCGTAGATTTCGTGATTGAATTGATAGATAATACCGACCGTATCGTGTAAATGTCTTTCCCAGTAGCAGTGTCAACGAAACGATCAAAATTATCAAAAGCAACGTGCGTGCTCAGCCCATTAACCCTGTTAATGCCGGATGGTACAACATTTTTATCTTTTTGCGCCGTATATGTCATTTCAGTCTCTATTTCTTCAGTTAAATTGTAGCCTACGATATGACCATACCTATTTAATATCGTAAGAACATTTCTCGAACTTGTCATCGACTTCATTGCTAATCCGAGAGCAAGATGTTTTGAAGTTTTTACTCTGCCTTTTGAAACCATATAAATAAGGTCATTGCACACAGACTTTATCTTCACTAAATCATCACTTGAATTTTTACGGCGCATGTCTGGTCCTTGAACCAAATCACACACGAAGGCAAATAATTCTTCTGGAATGTTGCATTCTCCACGAATGATGTCGTCCACGGTCAGATCCTCCGGCAGCTTTTTATTTTCGAGAGACGTTATGCAATTTCGCAATTCGAAAGCCACGTCCTTAGAACGATTTCTTTGGCTTAATTCTAACCTAGCAATTTCACCAGCTAATCGCGAAGCGTCCATGCCATGTTGATAGACAATTTTCTTTCTATGGGATCCGATGAATGGTTCTACTGTAATACGATCACCAAAAGCATTTCTAACTTTACTCTCTAAATTATCAGCACGGTAATCCTGAAAATCCTCGGCGCGAAATTGACTTCCACCAAATTCCAACAGCAAGGCTTTATACTGAGCAAACATATCGGTGAGATACATGACACGGTTATTTTCAATAATTTCCGAATTTATGATTTCAGAAATAGCATTGAATGCTGACCGATGCAATTGTCTATGGATGTGCCAATATTCTGGCTTTGGGCGCTCCTCATTTTGTCGCTTCAATGACAACTGATACGATGTCAAGCAGTTCGAGTGATAAACTACAGTTTGATGGCCGTCTAGTTTCGCAAGTACTTTAGAATCTTTTAACGTTTCCGCCGTTTCCTTTATTGAGTTTAATGTTGCTTCTGATTGAGGAATAGTAACGTAAATTCTACGTTTTCCAACTTTTTTTTCGGCGTGATCGCAAAAAAGGCAAGCCGATTTTTTGTTTATGGTTGTTGATAAAAGTACCGATTGAGGTGTCGTAGCAAGTAGATCTATTGGTGCCTTCAAATAATGATTCTTCTTAGTGGACGAGGTACTGGTCTGCTCGTTTAAAGCAGGCGTACTGAGCTGTACGTGAGAGGCTACTTTTTTCGATTGTTCGTCACAACTAGATCTACTTGGCTGTTCCTGCAAGGTACATTAATGCATTGAAAATAATCGTATTAAAATTATGCTTTAAAATGTAATATTATTTTATTTTTTACTTTAATAGTTTGCTGCTAAAAATACTTACTAAGTCATTTGTCATACTAGATGTGCTTTGTTCATGAAGCTCCAATAGGAGACTTGGTACCTATAAATTACAAAAAATACTGCTGTAATAGGTAGTACTAAATGGCGCATGTTATTTAAACGTCAAATGTGAACAATAATTCTCATCGATAAGATTAGGATGTGTTGCACATAAATAAATATAGAAGGAACAGAAAATCAAACGTTATTTAAAAAAATTTCAATTGCACGTAATAGCTATGAACATAATCATTTTTAAGTTTGATAAAAAAATTTACTTACCGTTTGAGTTTTGCAAAAATCTTCAAATTCTTGCTTATATTTTCTTTTTAAAACAGTTACTTTTTTGAGACATTTCATGTGATAACCGCAAATGTTGGTAGATTCCACGGTTAAGTCAATGTTTTGGTGCATAAAATTTTTTTTTCGACGAAACAATATCATTAAAAAACACTTTTTAAACGATTCATCACAAAAGTCAAGTACATTTTGCTCCTCACTACATGAGAGGAAACACTTCTTCATTTTTTAATTTAAATGTAAATTATTTTACTTCAATAAATAACTGTTATTGTACAGGTCTTACTGCAGAATGCAATAATTAAAAGTAGCTATTAATAAAGGGCTAGCTCAGCATTTCACTGTAGACGCGACGCTTACGTAATACTTTTACAACGTCAGAACACGGAAAGCTGACATATTGCGTCCTTGTCTGATGAACGGCGTGTGTGCTAACTTTCTCGCTCTCTTATATATCTTTAAACGTTGGCAACCCCTATTTGCGGGCACTTTTACATAGGCAACCGCATTCCATCGTTTAGAGACAAAAATTAGCTTTAATTTGATACCTATATAATTTATTAAGATACGCCATGAACGTATATATTGAACGAAATTGTACGTGTTTACGCCCGGCTGAAAGAAGGTTGCGGCCAAGTGAGAAACGGCAACCCAATTTTTTTAAGTTCTTTACCTATCTATCTTTGATATGAAATATATTTTATCTGAAAAACAAGTGAAGGAAATTCGTTGAAAAAATTAATTTTTAAAATTTTACTTAAAGGTACTTGCGGCCATATTTTGATAGGCAACCCCGCAAAACCGTATTTCTCTATCAATAATTATCCACAAAAATTGTATTTTGATTAAAAAGCAGATGAGTGCAGTAATCATACAGTGGGATCTCGGACTATAACTATTATATTCGTTATAAATGAAAAGTCATAATATCATGCAGGAAACTATCAACAATATTTCTATTTTGATTTAAAAAAAATGCATTTCTATTAATTTGACCTGCTTAATTTTTGAAGTGAAACTTCTTTTGAGACGTATTCTATATTTATTCATTTTAACATTTTTGTATTTTAATTCATTTTAGACTCGGCTTTATATTTAAAGTGAATTTAGATACCGGTACTTCGCGGTACCTAGCGTTACACTCGCGAAGCTTGTTAAGAATTTGATTCTTGAAGTTAAAAAGTTGGTTGTAAAAATGATGTGACGTGATTTTGTGAATTTCGTAGTTTTAAGCTATCAGCACACATGCAGCACACGGTCTTTTTTGAAGTTTTGGTTGCAGTATTTTCGTTAAACATCGCATTTTGCTAATTTATAGTTTATCGGATTGCTAGAAATCATATTTGCTTTAGTGCGTTGCACGTTTGCAAGTTCTAGTGAAATCACAATCATTCATCACAGAAATTACTATCGTTATAGAGAACCTCATGAGAATACATTTCGTACCGTTTAATAGTATTGCCCGTTCTTTGATTTACTATTTTGAAAGTTCGTCGTAGTAGGCGTCAGTAACATAACCTCAATTGTTGACTTTGGCGGTTTAAACGTAATTTGTCGGCAATTTTTACATCATTTGGAAGTACCTCCGTGAAGTTGGCCTCCCATCTATAAAATTTTGATATAAAAAAATATGGAATCGTTAGGTCATCGTTAGGTCTTGAAAGGTCACTAGATTTTAACGTTAGGTCACTTCTAGTTTTTTCAATAAAAATTATTTAATTTTTTGAAAATTTTCTTGGTAAGTTGGCATCCCCATCACACGTTTTCGATGAAATAAAAATAGAAACCGATAGGAAATCGACTGCTGAGGATTGGTCACGTATAATTATCGTTAGGTCATCATTAATTTGATTGCTATAAATAAATTAAAGTTCGAATTTCCTATTGCGCTTGCGCATAACCCAAACATTCTTATTCAACTTTTAGAAAATTTTCTTGGTAAGTTAGAATCTCATTTGCACGTTTTCGATGAAATAAAAATAGAAGCCGATAGGAAATCGACTGCTGAGGATTGGTCACGTATAATTATCGTTAGGTCGTCATTAATTTGATTGCAATAAATAAATTAAAGTTCGAATTTCCTATTGCGCTTGCGCATAACTCAAACATTCTTATTCAATTTTTAGAAAATTTTCTTGGTAAGTTAGAATCTCATTTGCACGTTTTCGATGAAATAAAAATAGAAGCCGATAGGAAATCGACTGCTGAGGATTGGTCACGTATAATTATCGTTAGGTCGTCATTAATTTGATTGCAATAAATGAATTAAAAAATACGTTAAAAACATCACAGATTTGAAAACGCTCTGTGGCTGCGTTCGAGTTCCGAGCTTACGACCATTTACGACGTTTTTGTCAGCTTTTGAACCGATCTATACGCACAAAAGTGCAAGCAAGAACGCACCCCAACACTCGAACTTTAATTCATTTATTGCAATCAAATTAATGACGACCTAACGATAATTATACGTGACCAATCCTCAGCAGTCGATTTCCTATCGGTTTCTATTTTTATTTCATCGAAAACGTGTGATGGGGATGCCAACTTACCAAGAAAATTTTCAAAAAATTAAATAATTTTTATTGAAAAAACTAGAAGTGACCTAACGTTAAAATCTAGTGACCTTTCAAGACCTAACGATGACCTAACGATTCCATATTTTTTTATATCAAAATTTTATAGATGGGAGGCCAACTTCACGGAGGTTTTGGAAGTATTATTAATTGTTACCATCCAGCGGTGTACCGAAAATTTATTGTTGGATAAGAGTACCTCTATTATGTCCTTCTTGGTAGGGTCAATCTTTTGGAGTGCCCATCATTTCGTTTTTGGTACCTGCTTTCAACAGTGCAGTCCGAGATCTCGTTGCGAAATCTTCTTTGAATGCAGCTGGTGATTATAAGGTAAAAATTGTATTAACTAACTAATAAAAAATTCCTCTCAATTTCTAATTTAAAAAGTGGGCTATTGTTATCGTGAACCACTTTTTGTATGTCGGTGTTTATGAATTTTCGAAATTCAAATGTTCACAGCTTCCGTTTGTGTTTGCCGAATACAGAATTGTTTGTTGACTTGTCATTAAGCCATATCGCACTATTTTCATTATAATAGTATATAAACCTATTATACTGGGCGCTGAATGGGTTAGCCGAACATAGGAAATTAACATGTAAAATGTATTCATGCAAACTCCTGCTCCCTAATTATTTTAGAGAAATCATGAAAGACACAAAAATAATGCAGAAATATAAACTACGTAATAATATGATAAGAGTATTAGATTACATCTCGAGCCTTTACTTAAGGGTCAAAAAATGCTTTTAAAAAAAGTTTCCAAGGTAATTATTTTGAAATTAAATTGAATTTATTTCATGCCCAGTATGATAAATGAAAATTTTCATAAATTTAAAAGAATTTTGGATTCTTTAAATAAAGACTAGATGAAATCTAATGCTCCTATCATAGGTATATAGGAAAACAAGAATTTGCATAAATAAGTTTTTACATCTTAATTTTCTGTTTGGCAAACGGTAGATGGGTATTATGATTGACGATGAGGTATATTATTTTTACTAAACATATTTTGCCACGATCAAAGTCAAGAATAGTGATTACTATTTACGATTAATTTATTTTGGCCACTAAAGAATCTCTTGATTAGGATCAGTGTGCGTTTACCTTTTGTTGTCATATTTATATTTGAAATCCCACGAAGAGTCTTTTCGATTATACTCCATTTGTGTAATGTGTTGCCTATCCTAGGCGTAATCTTTTGTTTACCAAATTATTTTAGTGTATTATAACGTAGAGCTGGGATTTATATGCATATAAAATTCTAAAATATGCTCATATATATGCTCCAATTTTCATAAAAATATGCAAGTTAAAATATAAAATATGCAGTGAAATATGCACGCATTTAATTACTACTGTTTTTCACTTGATAATATATACACTCGTATCGCGCTATAAACACGAGGTCGGGACTTGAGCTTCGCGCTATAGTAACGCCGAGCGGGGAAAGGCACTGCTCCCTCTCGACCGACCGTAAGCTCCGCCCAGCCTATCAACTTCTTTATCGGTGACACATTTTTAAATTTCAAATTGATATAACGGTTAGTTATTATATATAATTATTTATAAAACACCGTTTTTATAATTTACATTTCCAAAAAATGAGATGATAAAGGCTATTTTGGTTGAAAAATAGAAAATGTTGGAATATTGGTCTTTTTTACCGATCATATGGTCGCGGCCATGTTGTGACGTCAGACTTTTCCAGTCTAGTAGAGGGAGTGTAGGAGAAGCAACTCGCGCTACTACAGTGCGACGCGCTCCGTTCTAATAACGCGGTAGTGCTAATAGCGCTATAGCTTATAGCGCGATACGAGTGTATTAATTATAATATGTTTTTCTAGATTATTTAAAATAAAAAACTGTCTTTTGTCACTCGAATATGTTCTTGTACGTTGAGAAACTTCTTTCAACGTCGACTGATGTTAGTGGAGCGAATTTAAACTTGCCGATTTTTTGTGGTTCCATTGTTACAGTACCTTCTTCTATTATATATAAGTTACCTTCTAGTATATTTGAAATTTTTTTAAGAACCTCAAATCCTTTATTTTAATTTCTAATCACATCTGTAAATTTTTCTCCAATACGTATTCCTACATCCCCTTTTATCTGTTGAATCAAATTTTCAGTTTGATTTAGCAACTCAATGGAATCTACAAGTTTCATACCTTGCGTCTCGAGAGTTTTGATTGTCTTTGCAATAAAGGCGTAATTTGATTTTATAAATGCTAGATTCTGAGGTAATTGTTCATCATCTAAAGCAAATTTTGCCTCACGAATAGAAGCAGAATCATTTGCAAATTAAAAAATTAAATTTTTTATCTGAATATAATTATCTGCATAAAATATTGCAGCATCTAACCAAGTTACCCATCTAGTTATTATAATCGGCTGAGGTGGTAAAGGTATGCCAAGGAGATGTTCTTTGTATTGCTGTACTCGAAGTGGTGCTTTTAAAAATATTTTGTTGGTTGTATTAACTAGAGTATTTACTGTAGGAAACTGCAAACGCATTTCTTCACCTACTCTATTCATCGCATGGGCTAAACAAAACACGTGAATTAAATGTGGAAAAAAACTTTTAAATTTTGAGCTGCTTTTACCATATAATGCCGGCTGTACATTGCGATGGAACGAAACCAATTCCATTGAAGTAATCAGTAAATTGTTGCCTTACTTCAATGACTTCATTGGTAGATTTTCTGCGGTTTTTCTCCAACCCAGTGAGATATCTGAATTAAGAACGTGTGAAATTACTTTTAATTAATTTATTAAACAAAAATACTTTATAGATTTACAGATGATATACATATTCGTATGTAGACTGACTGAAAGGTGAATTTTGGTGTTTATATATTATGTTTCTTAAAATTAGGGGAATTCTCAATAATGCAACACACTACAATGGCAAAGAGCAGATGTGATCTTCAACAATAGGTGATACAATTGATTTTTGTATGCTTAGCTAAATTGTAAGCGGCATATAAAGTTATTTCATATTTATGTAAAACTAATGTAATAATAAGGAATAGATTGAAAAGATGTATAAAGTTTCTGTATAGCAATGAAGTACTAGTAATATCACCTGGTGAAATAAATAAAATGGATATAATAATACAATAGATCAATGGATGATTTCTCATACATTGATTCACAACTTAATATCAATAATTTCTGGAAGTCTGTTATTCGGAAATCCAGGTGTAACCTATAAATAATTTAAATATATTCTTAATAATAATTTCTGGAAGTCCATTATTTGGAAATCCAGGTGTAATCTATAAATTAATAAATGTGATTTCTTAACATGTGTTTTGTCACCATTCACCTTGATTTATTGAAATGATATTGGTATTTTCTTTATCGAGCCCTGCCAGATATGTTTTCCCTCATTTGCTTACTAGACAACTTCAAACTTGGTTTTGACAATACATGTCAAATAAACCCTTAGCGACTTTCTCATACATGTAAACGCAAAACCAGATATGCTTATGTTTTTTGTTATTATGAAATTCTTTTTCTTTTTAATTTTCTTTTAATTTTTGTTTAAGCTCGTTAAATTCCTGACGCAATTTTGTGTTGCTGCACTTCTTTGGTAGTCTGTTTGGTGTGACAACTGGGATGCTATTTTCTACCGGCGGCGGCGGTTCCTCTTCTAAAACATTTTCACTTCCTATATTTCGTACGTTGTTAGCTGATGGTGACGATAACATCGCCTCCTCGTCTATTGAATATGATGAGGCTATTACTAAAAATGTCGATGCTTCGCCAACATTTATTGAATGTGGCGAAGAGAAATTTGGTTCCATACCAAGTATGTCGTTCATTTTATCAAAAACAAACAAAACGCGTGGGCCCCCTACCCGTTTTACCTTTTACATCTTTACATGTTTTGTATGTTCTAACCAAATTTAACCATTACTTTTTACAAATTTCGTCCGAAAAAAACATTCTTGACTAAGCAAGTCGTTGTTAGCGTTACTCCAAACTCGGCGACGTTTGGTAACATGGTTTAAATGGTCCTTGTAAACTTCAACGCTAGCAATTAGAGCTAGCGTTTCCTCATGAGTCCACATTACACGTTTTTCGGTTTGCATTTATTTCTACAAAAAATTATATGTATATTAATTAATAAATCACCGTATTTTTCGTTTTTTACCTGTATTAAGTCACTTATATTTTAAATTAATAATTTATCAAAAATAATCTAGTGGCGTAACGAACTTCAAGTCTATAACGTGTTGATGATGATGAAATGTTAACTACGCAATCATGTGTCACAATTTAACCTAAAAATTAATCTTTTTAAACCACCGACCAATCCGGGCTATTTCCCAATTTAGCTCAGTTGTAACATATTATCTGTTAACAATTTCGGACTGTTTGCTATTTCCTTTTTTGTTTTTACATCCTCTTCCATTAAAATCAATTTTTTTTATCATAATTTTCTTTGATTATTAGTTTTTCAGTACATTACATATATTCGCCATATTTTCTGTCGCTACCAAAAGTTTTTTGCAGCCTTTCGCTTTTCAGAATTTATCAATAGGTTGAATTTGGGAGACAACATTCTTGTTCAGTTTCAACATATTCAATTGTTGCTTCTTCAACGGTTGAAGTCGCTGGTACTTCCTGTATGTCCTAATAATGTAATAGATACAAACATACAACATATAGCGGTACAAATGTTCCTTTGATATTATCAAGGCCTGATACTGATGTTTGACTTACAACATCAAGGATTTGGTTATCAATGTCGTCAAAAGTAGCTTTACTTGGGGCACCACCGCCAGTCAATATTCGGCTCTTATTACTTTGTGCTTTTTTATTTTTTGTTTTGGTCTTCATATGCCATACCTACAACACAAATTGAAGTTATTCTATGCACATAAATTTTATTAACTTAGTTTTTCTTACTTTTCATCACTGCTTACAAATTTTTGATCCACTGGATGGAACAGAATTTAGAATACTTGTTACTTCCTCCCCCATTTTTTGACCATTTTTATAGATAAAATCTTGGGTAAATTTTCCATCAATCAATTTATTTTTCTTTTTTACAAATTCGATTAATATTTTTGTTTCTGTTCAGTGTTTATAACGCAGTCCTTTTACCTATAATTACCGCACTGCACAATGTAATTTATTGTAAACGACAACACAAATGACAGATCACAGCTGAGCAAAACAAACAAATTTTAACCACGTGATGTGGTGCGTTCATAAGTATAAATAAAGGGTCGCATACTCAAACTAAACTGTCGACTTTCGTTTACGTCGTATTCTCAATGGACCACAAGAATCTGTCCGCATGCGGAGAGTTTATTAGGCAATCTTTCATTGAATACCTGTACTCGCAAAGGCGCCTTCATAAACATATTTTCCCCGGATTTTATTAAATCATTCACCAACGGAAAACTCATTCTTATTGTTTCTGCTATTCTGTTCAGTCCATGAGCTAAACAGGTGCAATGAATAAGAGTTTCAGAAAATATTTGTATGTTAGATGCAGTTTTGACCACCTAAGGTTTGCATCTGATAGCATTAATAATATTTTCTCAATTGGTACTGCCTCCGGCAAAAAAAAGTTTGTGAGTCCATCGAAAATCAATTTAGATATTGTGCTACTGTTAATTTTGTTTAATTCCTTTGTGCTTATTAAAAACCTTTGCTCTAAACCTCTTCATCTTCCTATAATTATACTTGAATTGTACCGTCCACAAGTGTCGGCTGTTTCGTCAACAGTAAACCAAATGCGATTGTTACGTATGATTTTTCTAATTTCTTGAATGATTTCTGTGTAGATAAGATCAACATAATTTTTGCGTAAGGTACTTTCGTCAGGAACGCGGCGTTTACAGCCATCACTATTGCTAACTACGATCTGTTTTGGCCTCTGATGCTGAAAAATCCAGGTTTTTCAATTAACACTGTGATTTAAATCTAGGGTAATATCCCAAATGCTTGATTCCTTGCATAAGGAATTTGAATTTGTTCTTCTTTACGGCGCTTTCTAGTCGCCTGCATTCTTTCTCGTCATCTGATTCTGGTTAGTATTTTCAAATCTTTATCTGCATTCACTTTTTTTTCATTACTTTTCTCCGTTTCGAATCACAAGCCCTTTCTCGGAAGAGATGGTCTGCATGAAGTTCGGCATTCTCTTTCAGCTTGTTCCTATATTTCTGTGAAGCAGTATCTTTCCGGTGTTCTGTCATTTTAGCCGATTTTTATACTAATCAGAGCGGAATATAAATCAATAATAAACCATTACTTTTTGTAGTCAATAATGCTTAAAAAGGAATCACTAGTTCTTACATACATGTTCTTGCATGAACGAATAAACGAATATTGTCACTTCAAGATTATCCTGTAGGATATTATAACGTCAAACTGTATTTAACAGCGGTTTCGCTGTTATATAGGGACAGATTTTCAGTTTTTTCCAAATCTTCGAATATTGATGTTTCTAAGCGCGCTAAATATTTAAATATGAATTTACGTCCAAAAAAATAGTTTTATTATTAAATTTAGATTTTTTCTTTGTATTGACGGTAAAATGTAACAAATACTGTGATTTAGAAATTGATGTCGAAAGTTGTCTACAGCGGAATCACCCAATACCTATTTAATCACTTTTAAAATTAATCACTATTGTCCAAATAAATAATGTTCATAATTTGTATTTTGATTTTCTTTCGTTTTTGCAAGTCTTTAATGTTGGCCAGTTCATCGGCTACTAATGCTCCAAAAGCACTTTCCTCTTTATTCACAGGATTGAGACTTTTTTCTAAAATTTCTAAGTCAATATTTTGATCACAATTTTTTCTCTTCCTCGGAGCAGTTTTCTCAAGGGTTTCAGTTAATCGTTTCATAAAGTTGGCAGTACCTGCATCTGGGATCTCAAAGTCTGCAAAAAATTAAATATTAATACATGAATTTGGCGATTAGATAACACCAGGTTATCTCGACCGTGTGTCCATCACAACATGCTTGAGGTATTAAAATTGCTCACAGAGCTAATAGTATTTCGGAAAACAGAACTACACCATGTTGGGAAATACAGGACGCAGTCCTAGAATAAGAAGAAGTGTTTACCAATTAAACCCTTGAAATATATTGTGCCGACGTTTCCAAATCTCCTTCACAGATTGAATCTCTGAAAGCTGTAAATCATAAAATGTTACATTTTATAACATTCCCCAGTCCCAGAGGATACACATAAGAGTTGTTAAGATCAAAATTATATGAAAAGTGTGGCAATAACAGAGCCAGGGGAATTGATCGCTATAGATTACATAGGGAACCTGATCCCTAGCGGTGAGAATTTTAAAAACATTTTAGTAGTTGTGGATGCCTTCAGCAAATTTGTAAGGCTGTATCCGACAAAAGTTTGCACCACGGAGGTATCCATACAAAAGTTGGAACAGTTCTGTAACGAAACTATTATTCCAAAAACAATTTTGGCGGATAATGCTACCTACTTCCAAAATCAAAAATTCAAAATGCACTGGAACAACAAGGGCATTAAGGTAGTTTATTGTTCAATTCGTCATCCTCAGGGGAACTTGAGCGAACGATATGTTCAGGAAACAGTTAAATTCTTGCGGCTTTTAGTCTATAATGATCAAACATCGTGGTCAGGATACCTTACATTAGTGGAAAAGTTTATTAATCATACACCTAGTTCAGTAACTGAAGAATCTCCAATTTTCGTTATGTTCAATCAATATCCCGAGAGACCCTGGATCACTAACCAGGAAATAGATTATTATGAAACTTTGCGACACGTAAATAATAAATTAAGGAAAAAGAGAGAAAGGTACTTACAAAAAATAAATTCTAATATCACAATAAAATGTTCGTTCAAAGTGAACGATCTCGTCATTATAAGAAGCCTAAGAGTAGGAAATCGATCTAAGGATCAATGTCAAAAATTACAACTCCCGTTTGAAGGTCCTTTCGTAGTTGAGTCTGTGAACGAAAACACGTATCTGTTAAAATATCCAGACACAGGAAGGATAAGGGGAAAATTTCATCTAGATATGATATACTCATACGACGAAGAGATGAAGGAAAGCATCTCTCAAAAATGAAATGTGATTATATCATTTATTAGTTTAATTTTTTTTTGTATTTTGAAAAAGTTAGTTTTAGTTAATTTTAATTTCATTTATTTTATAATTGTAAATAGAGAAATAGATTTGGGACTGGTTGGTTTGAAGTATGATTTCCTTGGATACCTGGAGGGACTTACAGTTACTGGTATCGGTGGATGCTGCGTGATATGTAATTTTTCATCACCACTATTACGTGGCTATAAAAATTAACATTTCGCGCAAGGGGAAATAAAGATGTGGTGTAACCGATTGGTGATCGTGGCAGAATATAATATTATTTATTTTTCATTTAAGGTTTTGTTAGTTTTTGCAAAACACGTTATCTTGTTCAATGTTGCAATTGACAGGTTTTTATTCTGTTACATTCCACACTTTCTTTAACACATTTTACTTGTGATTATGTTAAAAACAGGGAGGCTGAAAGTTTAGTTAGTGCCTGTGTGTAGTGATTTGAAGTTTTGGTTTTTAAAAGTTTAAAAGGAAAGAAGCTAAGGCCCCAACCTTGTGGGGCGTGATAGGCGAATTGATTTTTAAGCGGTCCAAAAAAGTGAGATTTGGAGACGTTTTGTTCGATTTTTGAGTGATTTTCTTTTGAAAACGATTAATTTGGATTTGGTTAATGCCGGATAGACAATCGGCAGTTGAGCGTTTATACCACCAATTTGGTTAAAATTGAGAAAGAGATAAGAAAAAGAAAGGCGGACATTTTTACAACAATTTGATAAAGGAAGGAAAAATTTCAAATTTTGATGTGAGTTGAAAAATCTAACTTCAATTGATTAAGCATATGGGAACATCACAACGTGAAGATAATACAGAAGGTTAGTGCACGTTATGAGGAACATTTTATCTCGTCTAACAACTTTTAAATTTTGTAAATTATAACCTGCTATTAAAAACACAATAAACATTAATGCACATGAAATTGAAATTTAGAAGAAAAGTTGTTTCTCTGTTAATAAATAAAATTTCAAATTCTAAGGCAGAACATCTAGACACAAGTATACCTGCAGTACGTGAAATTTGTCACAAAAAAAATTGCTTCATTGAATAAAATCCGATTTTTTTTTCATTTATTTTATGTCCCGTATTTTTATTCTGCCACTGATACCACGGAACCCACTCCGGAGATCTCTTGCTCTTCCGACTAGCGGTAGCTGGCCGGACCTTTTTAGGTTGAGAAGGACGTTGGATTCAAAGCTAACTTTCCACAATAATATATATTTACTTTCTGCGTTCTCCATTTGTTGGTCGACGTCATCGAGCAAAACTTCCTGCTATAATTATAATTTTGTTGTTGCGAAGTCACGCACGATACGAACGTAATCTGAACATAAAAACTACGTAAACATAAGGGATCCTTAGACACATTGTGACCATTTCAGCGTTGTCAACTTTTTGAGCATGGTTTTAAAAGTCGTCGCCCCCCCCCAACATTACATTTTATCATGATAAGTATTATGACGTTCGACAAAAATTATACACTTTAAGTTAGGTACACAATCCAATACACAACTTATTCTGATTCTGATAAATCTGCTGAATTACCAGCAACATCTTCTGGTTTATCTTTGAAATTGTACATTTCTTGTTTGAAAATTTTTGATCATCTCTTTTGTCGGTGCAAAACTAATGCAATTTGTTTATTCTTTCACAGCTGTTAAAAGAGATCCATTCAAACTTGGTATTCAATCGATTTCTAGTTTTGGTGTTCACAAGATTGACTTTTGATATTAATCTTTTGCATTTTAATGCGGTACAAACAATACATCGAGGGCAAAGTTCGCTATGTTTTTAAAATCTTCAGTTTTTAATAAATTACCCCAGAATGTGTCCATGAAAACATCTTTATGAGGTAAATCACACAAGGGTAATCTTCTCCATTCATCGTCTAATTCTTAACTCGTATTCTCATCAATTACATGTGGAAATAGCTGAAGTAAAGGTTTTAGTGATGGATTTGACAGCCGATTCTTGCGATACAGCATTCTCTGGTGCAAACATTAGAGTACAAAATACATTGTTGTTAAAATTGTATCTACCTTTTCTTTATTGCTTTGTAAGAAATGGACAAAAATTGTTGGCACCGCTCATAAAAATTATTGAGCTCATTTTTATTTAGTTGTATATCTGGTTTCTGAATTTTAGTCAATATGTTGACGCCCAAATATATATTTTCCTTAGTTAAAAACCGAGTTTGATCAATGAAATGTAGAAAATTTCATTGATTAAACATATTCAGCCTTACTAATAAACGTTGTATAAATCTTATAACAGGCGTATACAGGGCTGTATAAGAAAACTTTACTAATAAACCGTGTATTAATTATGCTCTGTATAAGCCCTGTATAGTTATTCACAGTTGTACTAATTAAACATGTTGATGACAATTCGGATGTATAATAAAGTGCATAGTTATACAGCGGCTATTATGACGTTTATTAGTAAGAAATTTATGCGTCTCTTATATATGCCTTATACAGTGTATAACTAAACAGTTGTATAACTCCCGAATAAGGAATTTTTATTAGTAAGGCTGATTATGTTTAACTTTCCGTCTTATGTATGTTTTATGTAGTTTTTATGTTTTACGTACATTGTGAACAAGCACTTGACAAAATTTTTAATTTAAATTTTCAGGTAAATAAGGTATCAGGAAGAGACACTTTTATTTAGTTAATTTTACTAAATTTTTCTATTTTTTTAAAATACAATTAAACCAAAGCGATGTTTTGAAATGCAATTTAAAATGTTTGCTATTGATGTAAAATTTTGAGAGATTTCTTCCAATGTTTTTATTAGTAGATTTATTTCTAAAATAAGCTCTTCTTTATATATTTTTCAAAAATTTTAATTCAGATGACGTATGTCAAAATATACAATTTGTATTTTCGATATTTTATCTAAAATAGACCAAATTTTTTCGAAATTATAACTTTTTCGTAAAGAGGACACTACCATCGTATTTTCTATACTAAATTAAAATCTAATTTCTAACTAATCTAACTTGTACTACATAGACAGATCATCAGGGACTACGTGATCTTTTTGATCAAAGTCGTACTGCTGTAACCTAACCATATCCATCTAGCCAATCTTCCGCTAGGTTGAACAAGATATTTTAACCACACTAGACTGAAATAGTCCGTTATAACCTTATAATATGCACCCTTTAAATAAGGGCGTAGTTTTTCTATAACCCTAAGAACTGCAAGACACTTTCCGTTACAGAATAATTTCTTTTGCCGAGTAAGAGATCTACTTAAATAACTGATTACATGTTCTACTCCGTCAACCTCTTGAGAAAGAACAACAGCAATACCGAAACCTGAAGCATTGGTTTGTACAACAAACGGTAACTTATAAACGTTCACTCAAATTCGCACGAGGATTTCTTATTGATACAAATACTAATTTTACACCCTGATTGAACCAATGACATTTGAATTTATTGTTAGAAAAGTAAGTAGCATTATCGGCAACTATAGTCTGGATTCTGGATTTGTGGTGGAGGGCAAAATGAACTCGCATGCACTTAGGCCACTAAATCGGGCCCATTGTACTACCTCCAATTTCAGCTTCACCCCAATTCTACTATTCTCCGAGCCATCCTACCTGTAGGATGAACTCCAGGATCCTGGCAGGTGGAGTGTCACTTAGGCCAGAAGTCCCCTTGTTATTCCATATCTTCCAACTGCGCAGCCTAAGAGCACCCCTAACCGCCATCTCCTGCACATGAAGATCAAGTGGTGGGAGGCAGAGGAGAGTTCCCAGAGCTGCGGTCGGTGTTGTTCGCATTACTCCAGTTACAGCCAGACAGACTGCTCTCTGGATCTGGTGTAAGGAAGACGCTGTTGTTACCTGTCTGGTTCTGGGCCACCACACAAGGGCACCATAGCATAGCATGAGTCTGACAACCGCGTTATAGAGCCAGAGGGTGATCTTCGGGGACAAGCCCCACGATCGTCCCATTGCTCCCCGACACTGCCAGAAAGCCAGCCTTGCTTTTTCAAGTTTCATTTGTAAATGTTTTCCCCAGTTCAGCTTTTTGTCAAGTATTATTCCCAGATACTTGACTTCGTCGGCTAGTTTTAGGGGAGTACCTGTTAAGCTAGGCATAACCATGGCCGGCAGCTTTCTTTTTTTGGTAAATAGAACGAGCTCTGTCTTGCCGGATTTACCGAGAGAGAGTGTTCTTCGCACCATGTTCCTAAAGTTCTGAGGGCGACTTGCATTAGAGTGCATAGGACTTCCTCGTATTTCCCCGTGAGCAGTATGACAATGTCATCTGCGTAACCTATGGTATAGTATCCCATATCGTTCAAGAGTACTCTCCCCTGAGGACAGCCTTTTGTAACAATTCCTTTAATTTTTGTGTCCACGGCTCTCCACATCAATGCAAAACGAATCCATTTCGCAATGGTTGCGGTTACCCCATGAAGTTGTAATGCTACACTAATGCTTTCAAAGGTAGCTTTATCAAAAGCCCCTTCGATATCAATGAACACGCCCAGGGTGGATTCTTGATAATCCATCGACCCCTCTATACGCTCCACTACCCTGTGGAGCGCCGATTCGGTCGATCTCCCTGGGATGTACGCGTGTTGATTCGGATGTAACGGTCTGTGGGTCAGAACCGTATCGCGAATCTCTCTGTCGCATAGTCTCTCCAGCATTTTCAGGAAAAACGATGTGAGACTGATTGGTCTGAATGATTTAGCGAGGGAATAGTCACTTCTACTTGGCTTGGGAAAAAAAACAACTTTTGCCCTCCGCCATTCCTCCGGTATGTAGCCGTGCGCAATGCACGCCCTAAACACCCGCACCAGGTGACCGAGCACTAGATCCAGGCCCCACTGTAGTAGGGCTGGAAATACTCCGTCTGGCCCAAGCGATTTGAAGGGACAGAAGGATTTAATTGCCCATGTTATTTTGTCCGCCTTTACGACTTGTCTTGCAATCTCCCAATCTGCTTCGGTCGATGGCTGGCTCGTCAATGCGGTCTAGTCGAAATCCGAGACAGGCTTGCTATCAGGAAAGTGTGTTTTTAGCAGGATTTCAGCTGCCTCGGTGAGGGTCCCTGTATAAGAGCCGTCCTCTTGACGCAGGCCGGCAACTATAGTTTTAGGCTTAATAATTTCTTTGCAGTATTGTTCTAAAATATTTCTGGAAATCTCAGTGTTACATGCTTTGGTCGGATACAGCTTAACAAATTTAGAGAAAATGTCAACAACAATTAAAACGTTTTTATATCCATTACTAGATGGTTAATTGTTCATTAATGACATATAATTCTGAACCATTTAAAATTTTTATAATGTACCCGTCTTTCATACCAAACGATTTAACAACTTTTTCATCCTTGTTATTTAATTTATTTTTCAAAATATCAAAACATGCATTCGATTGAGATTCCATAACTTCTGCATTTGTAAACGGTAATTCATTTGGAGACAATTTGTTCAAAGCAATTTATTAGAACATTCTTTGTAAAATTTTTCGGAAAATCTTTCCTACTGAGGACGTCAGCAACAACATTATCTTTCCCTTTTATATGAATAATTTCAAAATCAAATTCTTGAATGATTAAAGCCCACCTGTATATCCTGTTGTTTGTAAATTTAGTTCTCATTAAGAAAGTTAAAGCCGAATGGTCCGTTTGTATTTGAAATTTGTTCCCTACCAAGTAATATTTCAATTTTTGCAACGAATGCACTATTGCCAACATTTCTTTCTCAGTAGTGGTGTAGTTTAATTCTGCGTGTCTCAAAGTCCTTGACACAAAACTAATGGGCACCTCAACCCCATTTTGAATTTGAAATAACGCCCCAGCAATTGATATATCTGATGCATCAGTTCTTAAAATAGATTTTTGTGAAAAATCCGGATGAATCAATTTCATGTTGTCAAATAATTTGTTTTTAAGTTTTTCGAAAGTTAATTGTTTTTGATTGTCCCAAGACCATTTTACATTTTTACAAAGCAATTTAAACAGAGGTGCTGTCAGTTCAGAATAATTTGGAATAAACTTCTTGTAGTAATTCATTATGCCCAAAAATCCTCTTAAAGTTTTTAGATTATATGGTTTAGGATAATTACTAATATCTTTTAACCTTTTGTCATCGACTGTGACTTCATTTTTAGTGATCACGTATCCCAAATATGTAATTTCATTTTTAAAAAACTCGCACTTCTCCAAATTTAATTTTAGGCCAGACTGATTTAATTCTCCCAAAATTATTTCCAAATGTTTAACATGCTGATCTACAGTTTCACTGAATATAATGACATCGTCAATGTAATGCCCACAAAATTTACAATATTTATTCAAAATCCCCTGCATCGCACGAACAAGAGCTGCAGAGCTGATCGAAAAGCCAAAAGGAACCACCTTGAAAACATAAGTAGAACCGTCTACTGAGAAACCTGTATACTTTTGGGATCCGGATGCAATTTTATTAACCAGAAAGAATTTTTAAAGTCCAATTTCGTGAAATAATTTTTACCACCTAATCTAGCTAACAAAGTTTCAATTTCCTCAGGCGCTTCATGCTGAGATTGCGTAATCGCATTGAGATTTCAATAATTGTTTCCATGGTATGAATGAAAGGTATGAATTTATTTTCTCTCTCAGGATAATGAACTATTTTATTATCAAAAACTCGGTTATAACTTTTATGTTCATACGCGGAAGTGTAACCATGATCATACCTTCTTAAAAGTGCCCCAAATTTATCTTTTGTATCTACTTTTTCAACTACTACTCTATTTTTAATAGCTAATTCAAAATGATTTCCCAAAGACCTGATAATTTCCTTCTCGCTATAAGGAGGATCTAAATTTAACACTGCATTTATCAATCTCTCAGCATATACGTTTCTACTGCCTAACCCATTGAATTTACCGGATATTAATTCATTCCTTATTATTTCCTGTTCCTCATCTCCCCAAAAATAGCATCGCGTACTCATCAAAAGTATTAAAATCCTTCTGGTGTATCCCAAACCATTCCTCTGCAGCTCCCTTCATCATCGACCCAATAATAACTTTTAATTGTTCAGCGTCAACTATTTGTTCGACCATAGGTTTTGCATATTTAATGAAGTGTTTAGGATTAATTCCTGATTGTGGATGTTCAAAAAATTTTAATTTAGTATCTTTATTAATATAACAAGAGATTTATTGAATCGATCTACCCATAGTACTATTATTAATCCCATATGTAAATGTTTGGTTTCCTATTTTAACACATTCAAGTTCCCTTCTTGTATTCTCTAATTCTTTGTCAAATTTACCGATAACTTTTTCCAATTGACATCCCTGCAATTCAATTTTTGTTCGATTTGGATTAATTTGTCTCTGTTATGTGTGGCATCCCCCGTTAAATTTTTAACTCGTTTGAAAATTTCACATATTTCTGAATTTTCATCTAATGTTTTGTCCAATACTGCTTCAAAAATCTTTGCCCCCATTAGATCTAATTTTTTATCAACATCTTTTAAAACCACCTTGACCGTTTCTACCTGAGAATTTTTTATTTCATTAGAAAATTTTATTTCAGTATTTTTTTGTTTTTCCAATACTTTGATTATTTCAACATTTTGCACATAATTTATTTTTACATTTTCAATTTCCGTTTCCACCTTATCAACACGCGAGTTTGTACTTTTTAAATCGTTTTCCAAAGTCTCTAATTTTCCCTCTAATTTATTAAACCCTTTTTTATTTTCCTCAAATCCCTTTTTTATTTCCTCGGAATTTTTTTTAATTTCCTTACACATAAATTCTACCATGTTTTCTATATTTGAAGTTTCTGTAGTTACTTTTTTTACCGGCGTTTCAATTTTATATTGTGTGCTGGAGTGTTTCGGAGGTTGCATGGGTGAATCGTCCAAACCAAATGAAACGAATGTTCGCATCCTTTCAAGTTTCCCCGTAATCCTATTCCCTTCAAGTTCTATTTCGTCTTTTCCTGCACATTAATTAAATTTAATTAATTAAAATTAAGAAACACAAAGCATTGGTGTCCTCTTCCTCCACACTTGACAAATAATACTATAATATTTTAGGAGTTGGGATCTTTCATATGGCTTCAACTTGACCAGAATCTACTGTGAGATCTTGTTGATTTGCAACATAACCAAGACATTTTAATTCGGATTCGCAAAAATGACATTTTTCTTTACTCAAAGTGAGACCAGTGTGTCTCTTTAGAACTTCATATAAAATTTCGATATGTTTCTCAAAATTTGGAGCGCAAATTATTATGTCATCGAAGTTTACGAACACATAAGGTTCCAATTCGGGTCCAAAAATTTTATCAATAAAACGTTGAAAAGTTTCGGGAGCGTTATAAAGACCAAAAGCCTTACGGGAATTGCAAAAGACCTCTTCCGGGAACGGTAAAAGCGGTATAAGGTTTAGATTCTTCCTACAATGGAATCTTAGACTTAAAGTCCAATGACGTAATGAACTTAGCGTCACGTAAGAGTACGAAATCGGGTAGGCATCTCGGACCGTTTCTTTATTTAATTTACAGAAGTCATCACAGAAGTGAAATTTACCGTTCTTTTTGTTAACACTGGGTTAGACCAAGCTAACTGGGATCGTTCCACAACACGAAAATCTATCATTTTAATTAATTCCTCATCAATTTGTTTTTGGACTATTGGAGAAACAGGATAATAACGTTGCTTTATTGAGGGTAAGACTTAGGACTGATGACATGTTCGACTCCTCGGACACAAACCAATATTTTCGAATTATTTTCTGAAAAACTAGAATTTATTAAGTTGTGTAAAATATTTTTCTGAAGAGGAGTTAAATTTTATTTGGGTATTAATAACCATTTTCCTCAAGATACTGTAACTGACGTTAATTTTTCTGCTTTTGAAAAGTGCCATTCACCACGAATGATGTCAGGCACAAAACCAGTTGACTTCCAAAAAGCAATCCCCAATGGAAGACCAGCTAGCCTTATCGGTAATTGTAACCTTATATTTACTTTTCTCAAAGCATGGCATATTTATAATTAAATTTACTAGTATGTTTCTAGTCTTGCGAATCAATCGTTTCTCAAACTCGTAATGCATCAAAATATGCCTGTACCACTTAAATTTAAAAATGTTGTTAAATTTAGATGGTACGTCGATCCACATGATATTTTCAGTTCATCTAATCCATGTAAACTTTTCAACTCCGAGGTCGCTCTTTTGTAAGCTTTAGCAGCTTCAGGGGTGTTTATTTTTGTTACAGTTTGGTATTTGGAGGCTCATTACTTGAATGCCTAAAATACGGATAAGCATTCTAAGTATAGTTCCCACAAGAAGCTTTGATTATTATACTGTTGTATATTATTTTATTGTAAAGAAAGTTTAAAATTGAATGCCCGTTTTGTTTAGCTGCTTTTCGTATAGGATAACCCTTTTCTTCAATAAGCTGCACAGCTTTTTCTCTGCTATCTGAAGACCAGCTAGCCTTTTCGGTAATTCTGACCCGTACTTTCGGGCATCATTTAATAATTCAACACAATCAAGATAAAGAGCGATAGACACATGACTGCTTCTTCGACTTCTAAACCATTACACCATGTATTTCTGACTCATTAGGCATCATCAGTATCGCATACTAGGTGTAATTATTTAGGTAATAAATTCTACAGGCACATTACTATGTGGGTAATGGTGATTACTTGGGGGCAATGGGAGTCACCTGACTCTCATTGCCCAATCTAATTTGCTTGTTTTAGTTTTATAAATTTAGGTACATTATGAATTTCGACACTTACCGTTTATTTTACTTTGACGAAAATTTACTTCAGAAAGTCACAAAAACAAAACACGTCTATAGTTCGAAATGCAGAGGCAATGGTATTACGTGCTCTTTCCTTGTGTATTTCAATAATTAAAACTAAATGAACATGATTACAATATCAACACGAGATGTGGCCAAGAAATTGCAAACATGAGTGGAAAATGTGCAGAATGCTAAAAAAAGGAATAGCTTACTAACCCGTAAGAAGCAAAAAATTTCGAAACGAAGCGCTATTCAATTGGAAAGGGCGAAATCTCGTGCTGTTTTGCTTAACAAATTTTTTGCCAAGAATCGTGGAAGGTGCATTTTGATGAACGATGAAACGTACGTTAAAAAAAAACTGTGACAATCGAAAAATTTGGCGAGAAAATCTTGGTGTGGCAAGCTATCTGCTCGTGTGGCCTAAAAAGTTCGAGTTTTTTTACAACTGGCACAATCAATAGTGCAAATTATATGAAGGAATGTCTTAAGAAGCCACTCTATCGAAAACATGATTCTCCTCCGATATTTTGGCCAGATTTAGCTTCGGCTCACTACGCTCGGGATACTTTAAATTTGCTCGATAAGGAGAAGATCGAATTCATATCCAAGGATATGAATCCACCAAACTGCCCAGAGCTCGCCCTATTGAAAGATATTGGGCTAACATGAAGCGCGACTTATTGAAGAAAGGTGTAGTTGCTGAGGACATGCACTGTTTTAAGAAGATTTGGAACGCAGCATCCCAAAGAGTGTCTAAGACATCAGTTCAAGCGCTGATGGCAGGTGTCCCGCAAAATGTGCGAGACTTCGCCAATACCAAATAATTTTTTTAACTATACAAATTTCTCAGCTCAGCTATAAGTAAAGCTTTAATTTCTCTTAAATATTTTAATAAAATTTAAATTAAATTGCTACGATTTTTAAATAATTTTTCCTTAAACCTCTCTTAACATAAATTTTAACTTATATCCAAAAATTTTCTAAAAATGTTTTCTTGACTGATACCCTGTTATCTTCTTGCACCACTTTATCATCCAAACTTTTATAAATTTTAATTATTGAATTATAAAGCAATTTAGTGTTATTCTTTGGATTATAAATTTTATCTTCTTCTCGTAATGTAAATAAAACCAAATTTAATATCCACTTTATCAAATTTTATTTCTAAACCTTTTTTTATTTCCGAACACTTTTACAAAAATATCACGGTCGTCCGGCATTTACTTACGGAGCCAACTGCATATCATCCATTTTTCACATTCCTTCCAAAACTTTTAAATTATCAATCATTTTATAAATTACCAAATTACAAATCATATAAAACAAATATTTAAAACAAAACTAACTTTCTCAAAACTCAAACCAAAACAAAATTACAGGTGATTTGAAACATGACAATATTTTGACAATATTTCGTGATCAGTCCTTATAACCCTGATGATCTGGTAGCCGTAACTTCAGCTTAGTTTTATCCACTTTGTCACAATGGTAGTCTTTGTAATTCATATGCCGATTGAAAATATGTGCAGTACCATTAATTAAATCTTCTATCAAAGTGCCTATGTCTCCATGGGCATTGTCATATATTGCCTTTGAGCGATATTTGACGATGATGAGTTGACGTGCAATAAGTGAAAGTCCTGATTAACGTTTCCTTAAAGCAAAGCTTTTTAACGCACGTCTGGGATGGGGACCTAACTCAGAAAATATGAAGGTCACGAAACCGAAAATGCCAACGCTCCTCGATGGCTGGGCAGTGCGTATTGTTGCCCACATATGAGTGAACGTGACAGAGAACTTATTTTGTAACGGATACAATTCCATCGCCGATGATGAATCATTCCAATTTTTGAAACATCGATATTGTTTATCGGGTATCTTTTTACACAAGATACAAAACTTATTCCTTATACCCATATCCCTGGTTGAAATGTTCCCACGTGTGCCCATGGTCACATTGGTCATATCCCCAAACCATTCGGGGATATACCCATAGGCACGTAATGTGACCATCGGCAGATGTGAAGTGATCATGGGCAGATGTGAAGTGACCATGGCTAGAAATGATGTGACCATGGGCAGAAATAATGTGACCATGGTCAGAAATAATGTCATGATAGTGTCACGAAGCTGTCTTCGTGGGGGGTTGTAGCTCAGACCAAATAACGAAACAACGAATATATTATAATTATATCATTTCCCAAATAAGATTAACTACAATTAGTTTTACTTACCCTAAAAGAATCAGAGGGAAGGTTGTCATCGTGAAGGGCATGGGTTACTCCTGGTCGCCACTAAAACCCGAAAACTTCCGGCTAACTAACTCGTTAGTAACCAATTATCCCTTTTTATGACATTCCTCCCCCTAATTATCAATTTACTTAAATTGTCATTATTCCTATTGGCTAGTGGTGATTATTGCTTGGTATTCTTAAATCGGAATATAGGTTACCGATCAGCAGTGCAACGTCCTATTATTTTGCACAATCATCGATCACACAGGTATTACAAAACTGATTATTAATTAATTATTATCTTGCTTATATACAGTGTGATCGATATTTATGTGACATTACCCCTCGCCGGCAAAAGCGGCTGGCCCAAGTCGCCAAAATTGATAGATGCATTAATCACGTTAACCAACAGAGACAACGACTAAAAGAAAAATTAAAAAAAAAATTTCCTAAGTATATCGAAACAAAAAAATACAAATGATTAATCTAACCAATTAAAACTAGAAAAACAAATGGATACATTATTTGGTATTTAACGAGGTATTTAATAATAAAAAGACATATAATCTAATAAAAATGTAGCACACAACGTTTATTCGTAAACTTCACGTTATTATGAAAATTAAAGTTTAGCAATAAAATATATGAATAAATTGTTTAGATTCTCTATAGTATATTTTTAAGATAACTTATAATTGTGTCACGGAAAACAGAACCATTTCTTTAAAAAAAAAAATGAAAATTTTATTTATTATTATTTTTTTTTTTTTTTTTTTTTATAAGTATTTTTCAGGATATATTTTTAAGCGCTTAGGCCATATCCAAACGGTAAAATACTTTCTCACCTAATTTGCTATTAAAAAAAAAATTATTATTATTATTTTTTTTTTTTAAAGCATAATTTAGTTTGTGTAAGTAGACATTATACTTTGTGCTACTTAAATTTTCTTGTTACGCCACTGGAATATTTATTTCATCTTCATATTAGCGTTATTTGGTTATTCACCGTTTATAATCTTCAACAAGCCGGTTCTGTTAAATTCATAGATGTTAGTTGTGATTGCAATTATAAGGCATCTATTAAATTAAGTCATTTATTAATTTATTTATATTATATTTTTTTTTTTTGTTAGTGTGTATTATTCTAATATCGTTTGGACAAAAACATTCATAATCAAAATTTTCATTTAGAGTCAATTAATTATGGCGGACTTACATTAAGTGTTATACTCGTGCTCTTATTTACTATAAGGCCTTATTACAAAATTTTATTCATTCGTGCTCATTTTCACTGTTTGACCCTATTATAATATTTATTACTCAATTACGCTAATTTTCACTGTTTACATTTTTTTTTTTTTTTTTTTCATACTAAATTAATGATTTTACATTAATTTACGCAAAAAGTGGTGCAAATTTGCGCGCGGTACACTGACTTTTTGCCTAAATTTCTGTTTACATTATACGAGGCCTCGTTTGAAATTTGTATGACTATAAAAATATGCTTGACAAATTCACTCAATTTTAATTACTCTGCTTTTGACACTTTGAATTAATTTTTTTTTTTCACTATTGGTCTTCTTCTCATTTTAGCATATTTATTTATTTAATTGTAGCACCTTATTTTATGCTTTATAGTTTATACCTTGTAGCACGTTTTATTGAATTGTAGCACGTTTATGTTTATAATGTTCTTTTATATTGCGACCCTTTTATTTAATTTTAGCACTTTAACCGCCTTTTAATGTTCTTCAACTTTGGTTGTAATTTTTTCTAGTAGGACACTTATTGATTTTCCATCTTGTAGTGTCCTGACATCTTCCTTTAATTTTAAAATATAAGTGGATGTTTCTTCATGGGTTGAATTAGACTCTTCTTTTCTGGAATTCTCTGATTCTTTCGAAACTGGTTCACTTCCATAACGCTTTATCAATTTTGTTATTAACCACCAACTACTTATGAAGACCAAAATTCCAAATAAGATGTACGTGACGATCATCAAAACTTCATGATGTACTATTGACTCATCTTCTTCCGCAGCAGTTACGGTTGGTGCAGTATTTATTATTGTTAATGGCATATTTAAAATTTTGTAAATAATGTAGCCTAAGAGGACAGTGAGAATAGTATTCCATATTAAAAATAGTGTGTGTCCATGGAAACCATATTTATCAGCAAAACTCGTTTTCGCCTCAGGTCGTTGATGTACCATTTCCATTAAGTATTCCATGGCCTCTGGTGTATTGGTTATACCTTCCAACAGTACATGATGTTGCCTACCCAATCCATATTTGGAAACCTCCACAAAATGCTCCTCATTTTCTGTCTTTTTATGCTTCATTTTACTATGGCCAATTCTTACTTCTTCTAATCTTAACCCAAAGCTACCTAGTATGTCTAAATAAGGGCCCATTGTCCCATACCAGTTTGTCTCGTCCTCCATTGAGAACTGTTTGTATACGAGGCCATGTGTTTTGCATGCATCCACCCAAACTTCAGTCACTTCTTGTTGCACTAGAGGATATTCTTTACCTCGGAAATTTACCTTTGGGCTCCTTTCAGCTGACTTTTTTGACATGTTAGAACCAGGCAAAGTGAATTTTTGGCGCTCTACATTGTGGCAGGTGAAGATGATGCTAGTAACCTGATGGGACACTCCAACGTCTTTTCTCATGTCAGCTAATGTATTTTTAACTGTTGTTGTCAATTTTAATATTTCAGAGAACCCTAATATTATAGATTTAAGCACTGCCCTTTTCTTCGTTACATCTGGAGCTAGTCTCATTCTTTTTGGATCAGATACCTCGGTTCCGGTGTCAGGATCAACATTCAGTGTCCTTTTTCTTGGAGCGGCTCTGATTGGTGTAGGCGCGTTTGATTGTTCACCTTCCTCGATCTCCATGTTTCCTGTAACATTAGCCATTTTTGTTGAGTTTAGAATAATCAATTTATAAATCAAGAGTTTTATATGCAGGAGCTATGACTTTGGGCACATGCGATTTTAACATTAAGCGAAAATGTAATGAAATGAGAAACATGTATTTTTAAATAAACTATTTATTAAACAAATATTATAAAAAACAAATATTATAAAAGTAAAAAAAATTAATCTTTTTCATTGAGGTTGGGAAATTCGGCAATATTATGTGGATTCTCCGAAACACATTAATATCACTTGTGTGAAAATGTCACAAGCATTTACTAATTGAAGGCCGTTATATACCATATCAGCTGAAACTTTAATATGTGAAACTTTGGCCCCGCAAGAGTGATTTGCCACATACTTGTCAATATTAATATTTCGTATTATAATAAAAACATCTGCATTATGTGATTTAAATATTTTTTCGGTCACGCCATATATGATCCATTTATTAATTTAATAACCGTGTTATATGATTTTTCTCCTTTACGAGAGTAATTAATTGAATGATATATTATACTATTTTTGATCATTCGTTGGTATGAAAAGTTACCAAATTCATGAACCTCTAATAAATGAACTTCTTCTTCACTGAGTATTCCTTTTTGTTCACAACCTAACCCTTTCTTTGTTTCGTTTCCTATAATAACTCACTAAAATGGTAATTTTTTATTTCTAATCATTGTGCATCAAAATACAAACCACTCCAGAAAAGCAGTGTTGCATTGGAACTATGCCCATAACTTCTTTCCATCCAAATATACGGCAATAAATGGTATACCGTCTTCATCGACGTCTCCCTTTTCAATTGCGATTTCTTTGGCGGCATTGGCCATATCTTGTATTGCTTGATCTTTCGATTATAACACTCCCACAAGTGCACAGTCGAAACTTGCAAGTTCGATGCGAGATCTAAGTGGTGCGGTCGTCTTATAATCGCCAATACAGCATTGTGAGCCGTATTGCAATCTCGTGCCGCTCTTCGAGCGGCACTCGGTTACAATACCGCTCACAAAGCTGTAAGGTACGATTATAAACCACCGATAGGTTTGTAACCATTCTTTGTTTATTTTTATTTCCCGGTAACAAGTCCTGTAAGTCCTGTTCCCGAAGCTCGAAATCTGAGAACACAGAAGCCGACTGGTTTGTAACCGTTTTTGTTTATTTTACTTATCGAAAACTGGCCCTGCAAGAGGACTTGTTCTCGATCATCTGTCAACACTTCCTCTATTAGTTATGTCGATTAGTGCCACTTTCCAACGCCACGACAACGCTAAATATAAGCGCTCACATCGTGGTTGTTAGTGGACCTGTAACTTGTGTTTGAAATTTTGTATATATGCAACGCATGAGCTTCAACACTATAGCACTATAAATTTGCACGTTTCTTATGGCCCCACCGCTATTTAGCCAAATTTTTGCTTTTTTTCTTCTACCAATTTATTCACAATTTGTATTTGCTTGCGTATGTACTTAAATTTGCCCCGATGGCCCTACCTCGTAGTTACAAAAATAAATGTAACCTCTTAAATTTTGTGTATTTTTTAAAATTTCACATACAAGTTGCTCCTGATCAACATTTGTCCATAAGCTTAATATCCGTATATTATATTTTAGGAAATCTTAAGTAATTGAAGAATTATTTTCACATTTCTATTTAAAAACAACAAAAATTTCGGCGTATTTAGAAATTCGGTACTTCTTCTTACATAAATATTATATTGATAAAGTTATTAACATGTGTTAATTAGTAATGAAAGTATAACTTGATTACATGTTAGAAAAAATTGCAAATAAATTAAATATCCTACGAAAATATGAAATATAACTATTAATTTTGATAGTTTATGTCACCTTTTGGTCGACCAAGTGTGTTTATAATTTTTGATTCTCCTCAGATAAAGAGAATAAGTATTATAATAAATTTGCCTACAGTAAAATTTGTATATTTTTATGAATTCCGAACATATCCCTGAATTAAAGATAAATAGACAAACGATTCCGCTTTAATTGTAATCTGTTGTAATATAATTTGCCATACTTTTTTACACTTTTTATTAAATCCGTGTAGGCATTTTAGCTTAATTTTTTAATTCCAAATTTTGAATTGTGGCCGGGTTCTTCTCGTGGTTTTACTACAACTTTTTGTATTTTCCAAATTGCGAGCGTCCTTCACTTTTATGACCATATTTCCTGCTTTAAACCGCATCGGTACTATTGAATATTTGCAACCTATCCATGTGGTTCATCCCTGCAAAATATGGTTAATTTCTTCGTTTTTCGCTTAGCTATTCGGACGTCCACTTTGCGGGTTTTAACTTTCTTATTTTGTACTTCAGATTTTTTGAGACGATTTTTATAGATTTTCGTGTGTTTGAGATACGATTCGATTTTTTACTAAAATTAATGTAATCTTAAAATTTTCGAATATTTTTTAAATACATTTTTTAATTTTGATATTCCTACTGCTGTTTAAGGTAAAAAAAAATATTCCATTTATTTTGTTGTTCCTTAATTTTTCGCCCCGTCTGGGATTCGATAACCCTCTTATTCGATTTTTTACTAAAATTAATGTAATCTTAAAATTTTTGAATATTTTTTAGATACATATTTTAATTTTGATATTCCTACTGCTCTTTAAGGAAAAAAAAAATGTTCCATTTATTTTGTTGTTCCCTAATATCTCGCCCCGTCTGGGATTCGATGACCCTCTTTTTCGATTTTTTACTAAAATTAATGTAATCTTAAAATTTTCGAATATTTTGTAAATACACTTTTTAATTTTGATATTCCTACTGCTCTTTAAGGTAAAAAAAAATGTTCCATTTGAGGGGTCTAGAATCAAAGGTGGCAATATCCATTTTGATGATTTCCCAGTAGAGGGGAAAACCTGTTTTGAGCTAGTTAGTCTGCTGTTAGTTGCACACAAATGAACTACAAGTTTTCTAATAACCAACGATGTAAGAATGCATAACAGTTTCAAATCTAGCGTCAACTGTCTTTGAAATACTCAACTTTTAATTTTGGATGTTGCCATGTTTGATCCTGAGATGTGTATAATGCTGGGTTTGAATCTAAAACTGCGCATATTGTGAACAATACTTTGAATAGGATTACTATAGGTATCATTATTAATTCGATTTTGTAGGTAAGGAATAATTCAGCTTAGAAAAACATAATTATTTAATGAAATAAAAAATAACATTCTTATGCATAATACTATAAAAGATTTATGTTTTTTGATGATGATTTTTGCAGTTAAAATACTGAATTATAATTTATACGTGGTCGACTTTTCAGAAACTTCATAAAATAAAAACAAGAGAAGTGGCGTTGTTAATTTTTATTGCTTCTGCCTAGACGATACAATTATAACTGGGGTCTTTCATCCCCTACTTAACTTATATACCTATTAATAAACTAAAGAAATTATGTTATACTACATTTTACATAACACTTCCCAACGAAAATTTGAGGTTCCACACTCAACATAAAATCATATATAATACTTATTTATAATTATATCCTAATAAATAACAAACTGTTTAATAGGTTTTGAATTATGAACTTGACTTATGTCTAAAATTATTTAAATTATTTTTATAATCAATGCGCCGATAAATTGAAATAAAGGGGAAACTTTTATTTCTACAAAAGGTTCTTTGTATACAATATAGTCGGTGTTGAAATAAAATATACAATTGATCTTTTTGTCTTAACGCCGCACCGGCTTCAAAATGTAAAATTTCATGGTATTTAACACAAAATCTGTTTATGACTTTCTACTACCCCATAGGTAATAAAATACTTTTATGAAATAAGCTGTAAGTTTCAGTCTAAAATAAAAGATCGTTTTTAAGTTAGTTGTAATAAAAAGAAAAATTTATGTGAGAATGTTCCTTTCAAATGCTAATTAACAAAAATAATATTATACTCTTAAAATTAATTAATTATTGTACACTGAAGATTTGAACTTCACCTAATAATAAAAACAATTGGGTTATAAATGTAATAGTTGGTTTTACGGTTACAATTTAAAAAAAACAATTATTTTCTATTATCAATATAAGTTTTTGGCATATAACTACTTCAGGACAGGTAGGTATTATGTTATAAATTATCACTTTAGAATGTGCAAAACTTCATTCTTCAAAACTCTGTTGGTTCATAATATTACACATTTTGTTCCATCTCCCTTTTGTTTTTTATAAAATATAAATTTTCTAATTCTATACACTGCTAATTAGTACTCCATTGATTGTTTTGATATGCAAAATAAAATTTTGGAACATCCAATAGTGTTTTATTATTTCAATAATAAGCAAATTAAATCATGAATATTATTCGGAAAAAAAAATTTGATTGAAGAAAGAGAATTAATATATTGTTTTTAATATGTACATTGCGGGTGATCTATAGATTTTTCTGTATTTTCTAAAGATTTTGTTGAGTTTCAAAATTTAAAATAGCGGGAATTCGAATTGCAACTTTGCAAAATTAATCAAAATAAGTATCAGTAGAATAACATTTTCGACTTTCGTAAATCCGTAAATTATTTAAATGTATAATTATGTAAATTAATTAATCTTAACAATATATAGGTAGATTCGTTTTCAGAGTTTTCAGTATTTTTTTTGATTGAATTGAATTAACGTAATTTATTATTTTATATATTTTTCTTTCTTAGTTATCAATTTGTTTGGTCTGGATTTGCATCTATACCGTCTTCGTCTGGGTTAGGATCAAAAGGAACGCCAGGATATAAATCAGTTTCATTTTCTGTAACAAATTTTTTTCTAACTTTCAATTGTTCTTCGTGAAATTTATTATGATCCGAGTATACTAGTTTATCTTTTTGTTTAGTAATGTCTAAGGGTTTAAACTGCGGTTGGGTTTTCTTATTAGGTCTTTTTATGTAAGTAGTTTTTGAATTAAGCGCAATTGGTGTGCAAGTTTCTTCAGCACTACGTTGGTTAAGAACTACGTTTTGTATTACCCTTATTTGATTTAAATGTTCGTCTATTTTATTCTCTTCGTTAATTTCTTTTAATTCAGGTATTCTAGCTATGATGTCGCTTTCGTATCCGTGAGTGATTACGAATGGTTTCTGTTTTACTTTAGAGTGTATCGAGTTATTGTAATAAATTATACTTTTTAGAACTATTTCTTTTATTTTTAGATTGGGATTTTTAGTTTTTAATACTCGTATGTTTTCTAATAGAGTTGAGTGAAATCTTTCAATCAGTGCTCTACCTTGCGGTCTATTGGGAATATTGAAGTGCCATTCTACATTTAAGCTACTACAAAATTCTTTTATTAACTCATTGTTAAATTCCTTGCCGTTATCGCTAGTGATAGAATTGGGTATGTTGTGTTGTGCAAAATATTCTAATAGGCAGAATTTTATGTCTACTGGATTTTTGCTATCTAATAATATTGCTTGCCCATAACGTGAGAAAGAGTCGATGACTGTTAAATATATAACGCTATCTAATGTGATAGTATCAATATATAAGTGATCAAATGGATGTTGCCCTAAAGGATTATGAAGTATAGGTAATCTGCTGATGGGTCTTCTTTCATTTTTTGCTTCTAAACATGTTTGACATTCGTTAATAAATTTGTTCACGTGATTTTGAAGATTTGGCCAATAATATTTCTTTTCAATTTCTTTAACATTTTCCTGGATGCCTTTATGATTGGAATTTTCGTGAAACTTCCTTAGTATTTCTTTTTGTTGAAGAGGGTTAGTAACATTAATTAATTTAGTATTGCAAATGACAAATTCCAAAGGTTTTGATAAATTAGTTTGTATAAATTTAATGAATGATTTCGTCAGAATGTTATCTATGAAGAAAATAGCGTATTTTACTTTTGGTTTTATAAATTCTCTAGTTAATTGAAAAAATTGATCATTTAGATTATCTTGTTCGTTAATTTTCCAAGTTAATATTTGTTTATTAAAGACTTTTTGTGTTCTAAATTCCATTTTTGAAGCGTGCATATCTATGTGAATTTGGTGTGAAAATTGATTAACAGGTTTTTCTGAGATTGGTACTTCTAGGGTGGTTTCTGAATTTGAGTGTACAGTAGATTTGTTGGGTAGTCTAACTTCTTCTATGGGTTCTATTGGGGAAGAATCTAATGAATCGATAGTATCTGCATTCGAAATTACATCGTTAACAGTTTCATTTATGTTACATTCATTTTTTGGGATCCTACTAGGAGCGTCCGCGACTAAATTACTTTTTCCTTCAAGTTCTTGAATATTTATTTTAACTTGAAATATTTCTGAAGTGGGATTAGTTAATTGAATTTTTATTGATTTATTTTCTACTGTAGTTAAAATTTCGTCTTTGTTACATGTCTCAGATAATTGTCCTTTTTCTATTACATAATGTCCGTCTGAAAGTTGGGTAGGTATGTTAAACATTTTTGTTGACTTAGGTGAAATTGTTGTTTGAAATATGGTTGGTTTATTTTGGAATGGTGTATAATTTAAAATTGGTATCTGGTAATAATCATTAGATAATATTTTATTAGTTAAGTCTATTTTAAATTGAAATTTTTCTATTAACGGTACTCCGATAATTCCGTCAAAAAATGGATGAAAATCGTGTAGTAAGCAAGACATATTTTCATTTAGATTAAAGTCGCATAATAAAGGAATAATTACTTGCTCTTTTAGTTTTGTAGAATTGTTAAATGATACGACACTGGTGTTATAATTAGTTATTTTGTCTGGAAAATATTTTCTAGCTAAAGACGGTTTAATAACATTAATTGTGCTACCAGTATCTAATAAAAATTTTGCTTTTAAAGATGGAATATAAATATACGGTAAGTTTGAACGAATTTCAAATTCTAAGTTATAGGATTCAAATTGTGGGTTACGTGAAAATTTACATATATTATCTTCTGTTGTTTCCTGTACTTGTTCTGTACAGTCAAAATTAGTTTGGTAATCTTGCATTTGTTCTTGAAATAATTGTTCACTAGGATTATAATTTTGAAAATTGCCTTCATTGTTGAATTGCTGATTTTCGTTAAATTCAAGGTTCTGATAATTTTCGGTAGTTTCAAAATTTGGGTAATTTCTATTAAAATTTGTATTTTCTTCGCAATTAAGAGTTGTTTGTACAGACATGGGTTCTGGTTGAAAATTTGGTTTGTTGGGTTGTACGTAATTATTTTTCATTTGATTATTAGAACTTCTTTGAAAATTGTTAAATCGGTAAAATTGCTGTGATGGATTTTTGTATGGAAATTGATTCGGTTTTCTAGATTGTTGACTCTGATTTCTAAACTGGAATTGATTTGGTCTTACAAATTGTTGATATGGAGTTTTATTCATAAACTGATTTGTATTAGCGAATTGTGAAGTTTGATTTATGAAATTAGATTGATTACTGTTTTGTCTTTGTTGAAAATGTTTGTTATTTAAATTTGAGTTAAAAGTACTTGTGGAAAAATTACTGTTATGATTTGTTTGTTTACTCGCGTTACTTCTATTCATGAAGTTGATTTCATCGTTAGCAAAATTAATCGCCTGATCTAAATTTTGGGGCTGGCGTAAACGTATTTGGCAAGAAATATGGTACGGTATTGATACAAGATATCTGTCTAATGCGTTATCGGTATAAAGTTCGCGCCTAATCTCTTTATTTTCTAAACTCGACAAATTAATTTTTGAAATCAATTTTGAAAGTTGACTCCTGATTCGGTAACCAAAAAATACTAAGTTTTCATTTTTCTCTAGCTTTATATTGTTAAAATCTAACAAGAGCTGCTCAAATGAACGCGTGTCTGAGAAATGTTGCAAAATTGCATTTTTTATCTGTTCCCAAGTGATTAGATCGTTTCTGGGACATAAAATTTCGGCTGCTCGGTTTCTGAATCTCGCGAAAATGGTAGAACGAACTGTTCCACTGATTTCCTCAAAATTTGAATATTTTAAAACAATGCCGTCTACTGCGTTAATAAAATTATTGATTTGAGTTTCATGTCCATCGAAAATGGGAATTGTATCTAAATCTATTTTAAATAATTGAATATTAAGCCTTTCTTCTGTAGGTTGTGCCATTATTATTATTATATATAAATTTTTTATTTTATAATTAATTGTTATACTGCTTAAATTTTATTTTCCGTGGACGTTAGCTATAATTAGCATAAAATTTGATATTTTTGCATACACAATTTAATTTTGAAAATAAAATTGTTAATGCGGTTTTTATTTAAGAAAATTTCCTTTTTTGAATTCGTAATAAAACACTATTAAATATTCTTAAAATTAATCTTAAAATTACTCAAAGAGAACAATCAATGAATTAACTAACCTTTTCGATTTTTGAATTAGTTCGTTGATTCACTACACTGGTTCCTGGTGAAACACTTTTTGTTGGTTTCTTTGAAGTTGCGAAGATGTTGAAGCAGGAATTCTCTGGACCACGATGGACAATCTGCGAATTATCTACTTCTAGCCTTCTTCGTTCTTCCTTATTAATTTTTGAAACTGTAGTGCCGATTTGTGGTTACAGCTGCCAAATTAATATTTGTTTGGTTTGTAAGTTCTTTGTTTTCTAAGGAATTAATTTTAAAATTAATTCGCCGAAAGTGTCGATTTGTGAATTTCGTGAAAACAATCCTTTACGACTGCGCCATTTATGTTTTTTGATGATGATTTTTGCAGTTAAAATACTGAATTATAATTTATACGTGGTCGACTTTTCAGAAACTTCATAAAATAAAAACAAGAGAAGTGGCGTTGTTAATTTTTATTGCTTCTGCCTAGACGATACAATTATAACTGGGGTCTTTCATCCCCTACTTAACTTATATACCTATTAATAAACTAAAGAAATTATGTTATACTACATTTTACATAACAAAAGAAAACAATAATAAATTTATTTCGACAAGCCACTCAGGTTAAACATTATTATAAGCGATTAAATTAAAATAGCAGGAACCTCTGAGTGGAATTCACAGCCAGTTTCTTCTTCAACCTGTTGGGTATTTTCTTCCGGCATGCTGTTAGGTAGTTCAGTAGGGATTATGGAACTATAGTATTCTAGGTCCTCGGCGGTTCGCCAGTCTTCCCCGAAATGCTTAAGAAGCAGCTTATTGACATCTTGCAGCTTAAGAGGGTTAACTTGTTGGTTTCCTTCATTTACCTCAACGGGATCAATGTACCTGACAGATTGGCCTCTCTTAGTAACAGTCTTCAGTACATTTAGATCATTTTTGTAATATTGCTCACCTCTAACAAGAATACTACTCCCAGATGCACTTCGCTCCAAGTAAAACCGCTTACTTGCTTTAAATTGGAAATGCCACTGACCTGGGGGTTTTAGAACATTTTGGAGGCTAGATTTCCAGTCAAAGATTCTGCAGTCGATCCCCATGCTAATGACAGTCGCAGATTCCGATATGAGGTCTAAGTATTTTTGTGGATTTTCGACTACCTCCAATTTTCTAATTTTTTTCTCAATATTGCCAAACACACGATCTGGCGGCAGAAACGAATGTCCTGTGACTGGGAATACCAATTCCATTTTCGCATTCCGGGGAGCTTTTTCGCTTAACCATTGCATGCACATTCCCAGCATTGTTGTGTTGTTGTTCTGTCCACTGCATCCGTCAGATACCAGCCGGATTGTAACATATTTTTTTCCTTCATAGCTATCGAAATTTATTTGGCACAAACGGTCATAGACTGCTGAACTTATCTCATTCGACCCTTTTCCAAATTCGTTCTCTGTCCAACAGTATGAGAAAACATTTTCTTTGGTTAATTTGCTTTTTGAATCACCTATAACGATGGTGAAGTTGTAAAGATAAAGCTGCCTGGAATAGTAGGCGCTCTGATCCGGAACCTTTGGCAATACAAGATTCTTTTGGCAATCGAACGAAAGTGTAATTAAGTCATCTCTTTTTTCCTTTAATAGGGAAAAAAATGCTGCAGCCCTGGCTTTATGGATCTTTTTCTCCGTCATTATCTGATTCTTGATTTCTACATCTACAGCGCGTTTCAGTTTTTCACCATACTCTAAACAAGTCGAGCATACGTCTGTTCGAGGAGAACCAAAACTTAAATTGTATTTGGTATTGAAAATGTGACGAAAATAGGCCTCTTTAACTTTTTCTTCTTCTGTTGCCAATTCGGAATAAATTCTGTATAACTTCTTAATATTCAGATCTGAAGACAAATACATCCTGGCTGATTCTCCTCGGCAGTAATGACTTTCGATGCACTTCAGCTGATTGATAAACTTCATAACTGCATTTTGGCGTGTTGAATACAAGACAGTTTTTCGGTCACCACCCCTTTTTTCTATAGGTGTTTCACCATGCTTAAAAAACTGCTTCATAACGTAAGCTAATCTATGCTTTGTTATGCCTAAAATTCCTAGGAATGCTGGCTGACAAACAAGAACAGTGTTTTTTGTGTCGTCTCGCACATGGCAGTAAATCTGGAATTTTTTACTTGCATGGGTATTGGAAGTAGGGCGACGACGCTTAGTCTGTGTAACGGTGCAATACTTTAGAAGAAAGGCATCTTGAGTTTGTTTGTCAGATGTTTTATAAAATGCATCCCTAAAATTTTTTATTTCTTTCATTTTTAGAGATGTACATTTAAGTTTATTCTTTTTCACATGCTGACATGTTGGAAACTCTGGCAAGTCCTTAGATGCGTACCTGTAAAAGAAAGACTTACTGTTTTTATGATGATAACAGACCCTTAGCAATGACATTTTATTGTTAGAAGCTCATAAAAACACTTTAACATCCGTATATCAACTTAAAAATCATATTAGCCTTTTCAAAGATAATAACAATACTTTAATAATTCTATCCAAAGTAATTAGATAAATGAATTTTTTCCACTAACCTTAGCTTCTTGGCCACATTTCGTTTCCAGGTAGCCGTATTGCGTTGTCGCTTTCTGGCACTATTTGTTGTCACAGGTGTAGCACATCCTCCATTGTATTAGCCTTATTAAGACTATTGTGTTGATTACTTCCTAATTAATTATTTTTGTTAAAACCTAGATCACTACAGAACGGACTGGCAACAAACACTCTCTGCAATTAATAAACTTCAGGGTTATGAGCCACTAAAAAAAAGCGCGGGAATCGCCCTGTAATAACTTTATGAACTGCTGCGAGCTGCGATTGGCTGGAGCGGATATTGCCGCCTTTGATTCGTATTCTTTACTGGATATTGCTGACTTTGAAACTAAGGAGTATTTTCTAGCTTACATTTACACTGGATATAGTCGGATTTTGCCACTAACATACTCTGGGATCCCATAGAGAATGAAATACAACTACGATACCATATTTAATTCGATTTCCTCAAAAATGGATATTGCCACCTTTGATTCTAGACCCCTCATTTATTTTGTTGTTCCCTAATATCTCGCCCCGTCTGAGATTCGATGACCATCTTATGCGATTTTTTATTAAAATTAATGTAATCTTAAAATTTTTGAATATTTTTTAAATACACTTTTTAATTTTGACATTCCTACTGCTCTTTAAGGTAAAAAAAAATGTTTTATTTATTTTGTTGTTGCCTAATTTCTCGCCCCGCCTGAGATTCGATGACCTTTCGATTAGATTTTTGCGATTCCCATCGCAACGCGTAGCAATCCCGCTCTTGAACGTTATTTAAATATGAAATAAATTGTAACTATTCACGACACAATTTATGCATTAAAAATGTTGATTTATCGATAAATTTATAATAAATAATAATAAATTTGACAAAACAAATTAAAAATTGTTGAATTATTAATGTAATAATTGCAGATTTTGAATTTGAGATTATTTTTGACATTATCTATTAAATCCGCGTAGAGGTTTTATCTTACTTTTGTTGTTCAAAATTTTGAATAGCGCAGGGGTCCCTCTCGCGGTGTTTTATAATCGTACCTTACAGCTTTGTGAGCGGTATTGTAACCGAGTGCCGCTCGAAGAGCGGCACGAGATTGCAATACGGCTCACAATGCTGTATTGGCGATTATAAGACGACCGCACCACTTAGATCTCGCATCGAACTTGCAAGTTTCGACTGTGCACTTGTGGGAGTGTTATAATCGTATGTAACAGCACTGAGACCGGTTAATTCTCGAGTATCGCACGGAGAACAGGCTCGAGTCGAGGAAATTCCGAAGCCGTAGGCTGAGGAATTTACGAGACACTCGAGCCTGTTCTCAAGTGCGATACTGCGACGAATTAACCGGTCTCAGTGCTGTTTACACGATTATAAAACACCGCGAGAGGGACCCGTGCGCTATTCAAAATTTTGAACAAAAAAAGTAAGATAAAACCTCTACGCGGATTTAATAGATAATGTCAAAAATAATCTCAAATTCAAAATCTGCAATTATTACATTAATAATTCAACAATTTTTAATTTGTTTTGTCAAATTTATTATTATTTATTATAAATTTATCGATAAATCAACATTTTTAATGCATAAATTGTGTCGTGAATAGTTACAATTTATTTCATATTTAAATAACGTTCAAGAGCGGGATTGCTACGCCTTGCGATGGGAATCGCAAAAATCTAATAGAAAGGTCATCGAATCTCAGGCGGGTCGAGAAATTAGGCAACAACAAAATAAATAAAACATTTTTTTTAACCTTAAAGAGCAGTAGGAATATCAAAATTAAAAAGTGTATTTAAAAAATATTCAAAAATTTTAAGATTACATTAATTTTAATAAAAAATCGCATAAGATGGTCATCGAATCTCAGACGGGGCGAAAAATTAGGGAACAACAAAATAAATGGAACATTTTTTTTTTACCTTAAAGAGCAGTAGGAATATCAAAATTAAAAAGTGTATTTACAAAATATTCGAAAATTTTAAGATTACATTAATTTTAGTAAAAAATCTAAAAAGAGGGTCATCGAATCCCAGACGGGGCGAGATATTAGGGAACAACAAAATAAATGGAACATTTTTTTTTCTTAAAGAGCAGTAGGAATATCAAAATTAAAATATGTATCTAAAAAATATTCAAAAATTTTAAGATTACATTAATTTTAGTAAAAAATCGAATAAGAGGGTTATCGAATCCCAGACGGGGCGAAAAATTAAGGAACAACAAAATAAATGGAACATTTTTTTTTACCTTAAAGAGCAGTAGGAATATCAAAATTAAAAAGTGTATTTACAAAATATTCGAAAATTTTAAGATTACATTAATTTTAGTAAAAAATCGAATCGTATCTCAAACACACGAAAATCTATAAAAATCGTCTCAAAAAATCTGAAGTACAAAATAAGAAAGTTAAAACCCGCAAAGTGGACGTCCGAATAGCTAAGCGAAAAACGAAGAAATTAACCATATTTTGCAGGGATGAACCACATGGATAGGTTGCAAATATTCAATAGTACCGATGCGGTTTAAAGCAGGAAATATGGTCATAAAAGTGAAGGACGCTCGCAATTTGGAAAATAAAAAAGTTGTAGTAAAACCACGAGAAGAACCCGGCCACAATTCAAAATTTGGAATTAAAAAATTAAGCTAAAATGCCTACACGGATTTGATAAAAAGTGTAAAAAAGTATGGCAAATTAGATTACAACAGATTACAATTAAAGCGGAATCGTTTGTCTATTTATCTTTAATTCAGGGATATGTTCGGAATTCATAAAAATATACTAATTTTACTGTAGGAAAATTTATTATAATACTTATGCTCTTTATCTGAGGAGAATCAAAAATTCTAAACACACTTGGTCGACCAAAAGGTGACATAAACTATCAAAATAAATTAATAGTTATATTTTATATTTTCGTAGGATATTTAATTTATTTAATATATTTGCAATTTTTTCTAACATGTAATCAAGTTATACTTTCATTACTAATTAAGACATGTTAATAACTTTATCAATATAATATTTATGTAAGAAGAAATACCGAATTTCTAAATACGCCGAAATTTTTGTTGTTTTTAAATAGAAATGTGAAAATAATTCTTCAATTACTTAAGATTTCCTAAAATATAATATACGGATATTAAGCTTATGGACAAATGTTGATCAGGAGCAACTTGTATGTGAAATTTTAAAAAATACACAAAATTTAAGAGGTTACATTTATTTTTGTAACTACGAGGTAGGGCCGTCGGGGCAAATTTAAGTACATACGCAAGCAAATACAAATTGTGAATAAATTGGTAGAAGAAAAAAAGCAAAAATTTGGCTAAATAGCGGTGGGGCCATAAGAAACGTGCAAATTTATAGTGCTATAGTGTTGAAGCCCATGCGTTGCATATATACAAAATTTCAAACACAAGTTACAGGTCCACTAACAACCACGATGTGAGCGCTTATATTTAGCGTTGTCGTGGCGTTGGAAAGTGGCACTAATCGACATAACTAATAGAGGAAGTGTTGACAGATGATCGAGAACAAGTCCTCTTGCAGGGCCAGTTTTCGATAAGTAAAATAAACAAAAACGGTTACAAACCAGTCGGCTTCTGTGTTCTCAGATTTCGAGCTTCGGGAACAGGCCATCTTACAGGACTTGTTACCGGGAAATAAAAATAAACAAAGAATGGTTACAAACCTATCGGTGGTTTATAATCGTGTAAACAGCACTGAGACCGGTTAATTCGTCGCAGTATCGCACTTGAGAACAGGCTCGAGTGTCTCGTAAATTCCTCAGCCTACGGCTTCGGAATTTCCTCGACTCGAGCCTGTTCTCCGTGCGATACTCGAGAATTAACCGGTCTCAGTGCTGTTACATACGATAACTAAATGCGTAAATGAAATTTTAAATATAAATACAATATTACAGAAATAACTTGTTATGGGTTCAATTTCCACAATGCACACCCCCACATACAAAAGGTGCCGTCCTAGCTGCAGCGGAAGGGGGGGGGTTACTGAATCGATATTAAAATCGTGTATAAAATCATCATAATTTCAAGTAGTTTTTAAAAAAATATCATAAGTGCCACCAATGGATAAATGTCCAGGTTCGTACCCCAACAAACGAGTTCCCACTGGTAAACAAGTCTGCCCGAAGACTACTCGGGTTGGTGTAAACTGCACAAATCCTGCAGGTCAAAGCTGTCTCCTCATTCGGTACTTTTTTTTTTAGTAAATAAAGTAAAATAAAGTGTTTATGTACTATTTAGATCTGCGTACGATGTTAAATTTATTGTAAAAATAGAGATTCTTCGGTAGGTTACTGTTACAAAGGTATTTATTTTAATATGCTAATTAAATTTAAAAAAATTTTATTAACAATAATTTCTATTCATCCCTGTATAAATCCCTTATCGTCGACCTTTTTGCTTGGAGTGCAGTTGACTACTTTTTTTTTCTGTTACCTGCAGGATTTGTGCAGTTTACACCAACCCGACTACTCACCGTATTTTTACTAGTTACAATAGCCAAACCTGGAAGCTATTCAATTCGGCCTCCTTCACAAAAACATAAATTTATTAAAAAAAACATGAAATAAATTAAAATTGTTGATTTTAATAATTGAATTAAACAAATTATAAAATGAAACTTTTATGATTAATTAATCATATTATTAATTCGAAATTTAGAATAAACAAAACTAGAATTAAATATTAAAGAAAAATGCAAAAATAATGGTAAAAACAGTCCCGTTTTATATAATTTAAGTGTAGCTACAAATATGGACTAATTATTAGTACTTAAAATAGTTAAAATTTTATGACTTGACAATGAACTCGGTTTCAACTTTAGTTCAAACACGTAAAAATTTATCAAAATATAATATAGTTTTACACTAATATTCATAAATTTAATTCGGAAAAGTTAAAATTGCAAAATAATTCAATACAAAATTATTTAATACAAACAAAATAACTCACAAATTTGAAGATACCAATTGTAGAAAGCCTAAGGAATCCTTCATCAGGTGTTCATAAATCTTCCAGTTTAAACAGATGTAGTATTCGTTATTAAAATTGATACTAGTGACTTGGAAGCGGTGGCACACATTTTATATGCACGGGAAGAGCATTATAAAATTTAATGCCATAATATCCCGTAGATTCTCTCGATCGAGTCAGCCTGTGAAATGCTGGCAAAATATTATTTTTTGGCGTGTTTCATAGGCATGCGAATATGTCTGGTACGACGATTCGTTTTCTTTCACGTATAGTAATGCTTGAAGTATATGTATAAGGCATGGCACCGTTAAGATGTTCATCTCTATAAACTTCTCTCACAATCTTCTCTATAGTTTAAACCAGAAATGATTCTTATAACCTTCCCCTGAAGAGCAAAAATTTTATTCACATGGGCGGAATGGCCCCATGTCAAGATTGCGTACGATATGTTGCTGTGAATTTGCCCAAAATATGCCGTTTTGAGAACTTTCAGCGATACTAAGCTTCTTAGTTGTCTCATGAGATACACATTCCTAGACAGTTATTCCCGCAAGTTTAGTAATGTGGGGCTCCCAAGTTAGTTTCGAGTCCAACCTGACTCCAAGAAAATCTATTGGTTAATTTTGCAACCAACCTGTTTAAGGGTAAACACCAAATTTTGACTTTTATTATCATTTAGGCGTATTTTGTTCGCAGTAAACTACTGTCGCAAGTCCGCATGATTTCGCGATGCCAGTACACTCAAATATTTTTGGCATTTTCCAACATTGAAGTTTGTGGTGTCTTCTACAAATAAGATAATGTTCGTGCTGGAGCTATCCGGCAAATCATTTATGAAAATCAGAAATAGAATTGTGCCAAGTAGAGAACCCTAGGGAACTCCTATTGTAATTTTTTTGAAAGTAGAATCTGAAAGTGAAATTTCGCTTATAAGAAGGGTTCGGGACAGCATAACAGCGACTATCGCTCGCCAAATTCAATGAGTACAGCGCTCTCCAATGATCAAATAATGAGATACGGCTCTTCGACTTACTTTCATCAAATATTCGGTCGAACCCCAATGCACTAACTCCCCATGTGAATTTTAACTGCGTTTCCTACGACGGTGTAGTCAAAACTCCATATCTCGCGTACAAATTCATTGAGTAAACCATGCGCTTTGCTGAAAACCCAATGGCGTAACCGACGATTTTACCAAAGGTAAAAATTCGTTACAAACAGATAAGATATCGTACTTACATATTGGTGTTATTAACGTCATTCCTTAACCGTAGACCTTCCTTTCCTGATGTTGCTAATGGTTCCATATTATGCCTATGTCCCATAAGTACAGTTAACTCTCTGAAATAATAATCACAGTCCTTTTTGCTGCAGTAATTCAGTTAATACATGCGTTTCATAAGAGCATCCCATGCGAGCTCTTCCTGTTTTTTTGTTATTCAAGATCATATTTTTGTGTGATCTCTCTAGCAACTTATATTTATTTTCTACTTGTATGTATAACGGATACATTGTATCCATGTTCTAGCATACTGTCTGCCATCTTATTCCACAACACTTTTTGTTTTGATTTTTCTGATTTCAAACAAATACGTTTTTTCTTTGAATAAATTCAGGAATAGTTTGGTTATTGCAGGATTCCAATTGAATGCTTCCTTCTTACTTTGCTCTGTTCCACCATCATTAATATCATAACCAATTGCATCGCTACCACTATCATCGTCAATAATACCATTTTCTAAAAGTAAACCATTGGGACTTGCTCCAAGATAAGGATGATTTACATCCAGAAAAATTCCACACTTTTCAACAGTCACATTTTTTTTTCTTCATATTTTTTTATGGCAGTTTCTTCGTTTATTCGTCCGTATTTGATTGCATTTATATTTAATTCCTAAATACAAAGCCCAAGTTGAAAAATTTTTATAATATCTGTCTTAAACGTTTTTCTCATCATCTCATCAAAACGAGATTTTTGTGTCGTTAAAAAATTATATCGTTTTACTAAATTATGGCAGTGAGTAGTAGAACGATGTTTTATCACGCATCCAAAATTTGATGCTGTAAGGCGATCTTTTCTAATTTCATGCCATAATAAATTGTGATGTTGTTGCCGCGTGTCCTTCTCTATTTGCATAATTCTTTCTGCAGATGTATCAATTTCCAGTTTCAACAAGAATTCATCGCCTTTCTGTTTTAGTTCTAGGGGTGGCCTGTAGCAGAAAGGTTTAATTTTCTTTTGCAAGAAACATTTTTTGCCTTCTCTGCATAACATTTAGAAATGTTTGGCCAACAGCTTTACCACGTAATTTTTTCAATGGGCTCACTTGCCAACTTGGGCCAGCAGCATGTGATAATGCGGCTCCATATGCTCTGGTTGTGTACGAGTGTCTTTTGGAAAAATTAACTCTTTTACCACCCACAAATTTAGCAACTAACCCCATAAACTTATAGAAATAAAATAAAAATATTTATAATAATTGTAAATACTTTCAATAAAAGTACCTCTCAGCTGAATTGTTGTTTCATTAAATGCTAGTCTATCAGCTTTCTGTACCACAGGATTCAAAATTTTTTTTATCTCATCTAAGAATTTGTTTTCTTCCAGCATAGGGATAAAATTAATTTCATTGCTATCCTTACGGGTACAATAAGAATCGCTAAAATATTGAGAAAATTAACATCTTTTACATTCGTTTTTCAAAATTTTGAAAATAATACCAGCACATAGAATGTTGTCCAAAGACATGGTATGGCGCATTTAAAATCATTTGCCGCAATTTATCAATTTCATGATTTTCTGCTACGGACTAAATTGCTACACGTATTCCTCTTACCAACCTTTCTATGTGTGATATTCCAGCAATTTTATCTGTCAGAATTCGTCTATTGGCAATTGAAAAAGATGTATTTTTAGACAATTTCTGCAGCTTGTCGTTGATGCATCTTGTCATGTGATTTGCACATTCAATTTTGATGACTTGTCTTCCATATGGTACCTTGGTTTGTATATTACTATACACACTGGAATCACCATCACCTGTAATACATTTTAGCAATTTTTTTTTTATAATAATTTTAATAGTTTTACCAATGTAAAATTTGTAAATCAGCCCATGTTGTTCCTTGCTGTGACAAAAACCTTCAATTATTATATCTTTTTTCATACCAGTTGATGGTCCTTTGAAGTTCAAGCAGCATTCGTGAGGCTTAGGCTCTTCTTCTTTGGATTTATAAAATGCGCACATAGAGCATATTTTATTTTTTACACCCACAATAAGCGTTTTTTTTGTTTCGGCGCCAATTATTATTCCCTAAAATTGGTATATGAATCTTTCTTACTTTTAAATTTTATATTTTAAAGTTATTACAACTCCGCTAGGTGCATTGAATCCATGACCATAGGATCTCTTACTCCATCCTCCGTCACCAATAACAGTAATAAAGGGAGTTCTATCAGGTGTCACATTTCCCTTTTCTAACGCGATTCGCTTCTCTTCTTCGCCAGCCATTTTCAATTTTTGAGTTAAATGTGATTTCCACGACTACAGAAACATATTACGTATCATTTTATACGGGTAAAAATAGTATATTATAGGCCAAGGTTGTGAAGACAGTCATTATAGCCATAGCGTCAAAATATTATATTCCGAGGTGCGAAGCACCGAGGAATATAATGCGCGAAGGCTATAATGGTCTTCACAACCGTGGTTTATATACGATTTTTTCCACTACTAGATTTATTACCATTTTTAAAAATTCTTGTTCATAAAATATTTTCAAATTTAGAATATTTATTACAAATTACATGATTGTTTTTGTTTTGTTTTTTTGTTTTGTTTTTTTGATTTGACAGTTGTTGACTTTAGTTTTTAAAAGTCGTTCACTGCGCTTTTTCTATTTTAAGAAATGGAATTATTAAATAAATATTTGAGATTATTTGTTTCACCAAATCACTAAAATTGTTTAAAAGCATTGTTTTAAGCACTTCTTCGTCTTAAAATTCTGAAATTATTCAATAAACTTGTGAATTCGCGGTTTCTCAAATTAACAGGTTGGCGGCGCTTTCGCTTACTGTCATAATTAATTCGAGATTTTTTAAAATGTTTAAAATGAAATAATTAATCTATTATAAAACACTTTGAATAGTTTAAATTCAATTAAATAGCATCTCTTGGTTGTACAAAATCGTTTTTAACAAAATTTGTGGTAAAAATAGTCGCCCAACTATAGAAAAATATCAAATATGATCATTATTAACTAGTAGTGTATAATGAAAATATTATTCACCACTTGTCTAAAATGCGTCACTTCTCGTGCGACTTGGTTAAGTTATAATGATAGCCTATATGACTAGTAGTGGAAAAAAATTTATACCCCCTCATCAATGTTACGTAAGATTAATTATTACCCAATGGGAATAACCAGATCGAATCGGATCAAAACAATTTTCGGTACTATCTATTAATGTTAAAAGTTTAATTAATAAATTTTGCGGTTAATAATAAAGAATAAAATCTTATATAAGAAATTGTCATGGCTCCCCCTACCCCCGAATAAGAAAAAATATATCAGCTACCCCCCCCCCCTGCCCCTAAACGTCTTATGTAATACATGAACGGCCTCAAATTGTAAATCGCAGAATGCCGTTTTTTGATTTCAGGGAGATTGTAATTATTATTGTAGGTAATTCATAAAAAATAGTAGCAATCACAATATTAATTGAATGGTATTCATAAAACTTCAAATTTTCAATTAATTTTGACTGTTTTTTTACGTTTTATCAACGATACTACTTATAGTAGTTGTAAAATAATATAAATTAAATGTACCGTATAATTTCTTGATACTTTTGCAAAGATTTTGCTCTCTTTGTTCTCTTTTTTGTCCCTCTTGATAATTGACGTCGAGTTTTAGGCATTGCTAACAATAAATTTAATCGCTAATTAAAGTATAACGTTCCTTCAATAGAACACAATGGTTACTGATAAGGTGAGATGCATAATTGCATAGGCGCATAGAGATATAATCCAAGTGTATAGCTTCCCCTGATTCTGGCATCGAAACCGGTGGTAGGAGAACTTAGAAAGAGTCAAGAAAAGTAGAGAAAGAAAATTTACATGAACTTTTCAACGTTTACGGCTTTATTTATGGTTCAAATAAGTTTTTTCCAAGATTTTTTTGATTAATTTAAATAAGAATACTTTAATCTATGACAAGATGTAAAATTTAATAAGTTTACGATATAATTTGATACTTAAATTACGCATTCTTTTATTGTTGAAAAATGTAAAAAAAAAATAACATTTAAAAACATTTTTTTAAAGAAAATTTCAGTTTTTATACAAATAAAAAATGCATCATATCACAGTGCGATGAAAAAAGGTTTTGATTTGAAAAATTGGGGAAAAAAAAACATTTTTGTAGTTAATGCCGTAGACAGTTTTACTCTTTGGATATCAATTGTGCCTAAACCAATTATTTTGAAAACATTTTTCATACACAAAAGTTGTTCAAAATTGTTAATTCTAATTAGATCATTTTTCCAAATTTTAATACCACATATTTATTCTATCCTACCGAACAGCCTTAAGGACTGGACTGGTCAATATATCGATCAGCAATTTGGTAGCCACTCTATGTGAGTTCTTGATTGGTTTTATCTTTAAACTTTATGAAAAAGAAGAGGTCAATTTCAGCGCAATTTTCCCCGTCCTTGAGAGGTTAAAAGCTTTTTATATTGCGATATAACCACATTTTCGTTTATTATTATAGTACTTTTCAACATGGAATATGTAGACCATAAACTGGATGCCTTAAGGGCCATTTGATCTTAGTGGTCTTAGTTTAACGATCAAACGGACTTTAAACGTAATTCGACTCATGAAACTTAAACCATCAAAATCGACCGTTTAAGCATATTTTACAACACAATAACCTTTGTATAATTAAAAAGTAAAACTAAAGTGACAACCGATTTGTACTTCATTAAAATTGAATTTTTGGGAGAGCTAACCAACGATGAAGATGATCTGATGAAGAAGATCAATGCATTGTACGAGTTTGAAGTACACTCCCAGAAAAAATAATGATTTCTTTCTTTCTCTTTTCCGAATTGTTTGACGTTCACACTGGAATTTATCTTTGTTCCGATTGTCACGGAACCTTAACACTGACGTTTTGATATTGACAGATTATAAAAAAAGTTTAAGAGTGCGTTGGAATCAAAATACAAAATTGTTATGTCCCTATTGAAAAATCCTGTATTTGTAGGTAACGGTACAAATTCACCAAACAATATTGTTTTATTTTTAAATTTATAAGATCAGATGTCAAAATTTCCATCCTTTGCAAGTGTTCCTTTTCCATAAATTCTAATTTTTTTAGCGATTCTTGTTCCATTATTTCAATTTTTTTCTGCGATTCGTGTTTCATCAGTAAAATTTTACATTCATGTTGTTTTTCGGTACATGGACTTTTGAATATCAGTTAGATATATTTTAGTGCTGACCCATGCAGATACTTTGTCTTTTAGTTGTACCTATAGGCTTTTTAAATTTAACATTTTCATTCTCTGCAAAAAAAATCAATTAAAATGTTAAAAGAAAATTATGGGAAGTACTATAATACTACGAATTAATAATTTAAATAATACCTTGTGAATTACTACTACTGTTTTGGTTTTGTCTTAAAGGAAAAGATAATGGAGTGCATAGCATTTGAAGGGTATAATCGCCCCAATCTTCGGATAAAGATATTTCACTAGAACACCCTGTAAGCATTGGAATATATTGTTGTAGATTAATTAGACAACAAAACTATAAATTGCAAACCTTATTGAGTCATGTTGTAACTGGGTTTTTCTGAATCATCAGCAAATGACTATTCATCGTTCGCCTTGCCGTCTTTTAGTACATCTACAAAGAAACAGAATATGGTACAAAAGCCTAATACAAAACATTAGTAGGTATCTTTTACCTTTCGCGTCATCTTCAACTTTTGATGCAGATCCTGTCAATTGACTACCGATTAGTTCTTTAATTTGAGCATCAATAATTGGGAATTATTTATCTGGTGGGGGACCACCCCCTGTTCCCGTAGTATAACATTTTTCTTCCGCAAACTTTCGTTTAGTGAAATTACTGTCTAACAATTTTATTGCTAATAAAAGTGTTGAGCTTTCTAATGGTTCTCTTAAGACGTCTATGTCACAATAATCAGGGCGAGCGTGCACACGATACCTCCCGAGGTTTATAAATGCAGGGATATGAACGCCATTCTTGGCAGAGTCGTTAGCGAGACAGTTGCTCTTAAGGGTATTCCTGAATTGTTAATAAATCTTGTGATCATTGATTATTAACATCAAGATTCCATCATTTGATAGGACGAATATAATATAATAATTATTTGTCTAGTCATAATTATGTGTCTTAATTTTTTATTTATGACGCGTTTCGATCAGTTAGATCATAATCTATAAAATAAAACCGAAAATTAAAAAATTAAATTAAATGAAAAGTCATAATCTCATGCAGGAAACTATCAACAATATTTGATTAGGATTTGACTTCGACTACCAAAATCACGTCACGTTGCCTTTTTACGGGGATTCACGCGGTGACCAAATTTCCGAGGGAAGTTAATGCGATATAAGTACACAACAATTTCAAAGTTAGTTCCATCGGGGTTAAAATCAATATCTACGGTCCAGATTGGTTGCTGGAAGTTAAGTGTTGTATTACCACGAATCGACCTATTGTGCACGCGAGTCAATTGAAGTGTCTTTGTGATACTGTTCTGCGATTTCGATCTGTTGTGGGTCCTTCAGCCAAGGGGTTGGGCAAAGGGTCAAGTCATTGTGAAAGCAGCGAGGTGGAAGTTTCGGTCGTCAGGTGTCGTGTCAAGTGGAGAAGTGACTTTAGGAGTAGTTACCTCTGTCACCATTACATTTTATAAGACCAACAGGTCTGGTGAGTTATTTTATATTGCTATTGGTCGTTGCTTAATAATCCTAAATTCAAAAAACATAGAGAGTTCAATATTTCTGACGACTAAACAGTCACTTTGTGTTGCCATTCATTATTCACGGTGAAGATTGTTTGTATTGATTTCAATTGTTTAAGATCAGAAAATTCAAAGTGGGTGTTTTATTTGTTTTTATTTCAGAGAAAGCAATCTATTTAAGTAGAACTCCGCTCCTATGTTCCCGTCTTTTAAAACAAAGAGAGCTAGTTTTTATCATCATCGGGGCCTTATCACATCAGAATAAATACTGGAGAAGATCTATTCCAGGTGTGATAATATTGATTAAACCTTTTCTGACGGTAAAGGATTTTTTATCATAACTTTCTTCAAATTATCGTACTTACATTTTAATATACGCATTTCTCTGTGCGTTTCCCCACTGGTACTATATTGTACCCTTTTGCGAGTTTATTCCATTCCAGTTTTCATTTATTGGTCATAGCAGTCATAGTATCCGTTTTTTTTACTCAATTTTGTTCTTGTGTTTGCGAATTAAATTTATAAGAATGAATTCATTTTTGGTAAAGTTTAAGATTATTTTTTTATTTAATTCCATGATCAACTAAAAAAGGAAAACCTGACACCTGAATTAAAATAAATACAATTCAAAATTCCTTAGAAAATTATGGACACTATATTATTGGAAATAATTACTATTCTAGCACTGATTACTATCTTGTCTTGCAATACAAACAAACCAACAAATGAAACACGTTTTTATTCCATATAAAATAATATAAGTACACACGTACAAAATTATGAACAGGACAAATTTCGATTTGACGTTTCATTGCAGCAACTAGACAGCTTAAGGTTGTGATTTTATAAGTGGGAGACATAAGCTCCTCCCCTTTTATTTACAGACCGATAGTTGCGTTTTAAAAATTGAACGTGAATCCCTACAATCTGTTTGCACATCTCTTGATTTGTTTTCAAGAAATAAATTGTTCGTCTTTGTTAAACTAGAATTGTAAATTGTAACATTTTTATTAGCCTAATTATACAAAAATATTATTGCTTAGTTATTTATAATAAAAAATCTTGGAGATTAATTATTTCTTATACAATGTTCATTATACAAAAATCATTTAAAAATACAGTGCTTTCTGCTTTTCTAAAGCTCCACTAAAATTTTAGCAATCTGTAAATTTTAATCAAAGCTGCAATTAAAATATCGAAATTGATCAGAAAATTATTTAACGAAACGTCGAAGGTTGCTTCGAAAAAAAATCGAATTTTTAAAATGTTTTAGTTTTAATCGAAGGATAATATATTTGCGGTTGTTCTAAAGGAATTTTTAAGACGATCTGATTTAAAACGACTTTAAAAAAAAATAAAATCTGTGTAAAATTGTATCAACTATTTTTCTGCCATTTTGAAATTATCGTATTTTTAAAAGTAATTAACCGATCGACTAGAAATTTTCTTTAGAACAGTTGTTGAAGTTTTAAGATTCTAAAAAGTGAAATACAATCAAGAAATTATGTTTCGTTTTGCAAATTCTTACGACGTTATGTTGATTTTTGCTTCCTATGCGCTCCCATGCGCATGAGAGAAACAGTACTATGCATTTTCTGTCTCACTTATGCCCGCCTTAAACGAAAATGCCAAAGTCGTTCATAACATCCCTGAGAAGGAGAGCAATACTCGTGTGTCCGTTCGACTCGAAAGTTTTTAGGTGTAATTTTGTTGCTTTTTTAGAGAATCCGGAAGTGGTTCCTGCGATACTGAACGACGGTTTGGACGAAAATGCAGCTTTCGTCGCATCAGCAGAGTTAATTGGTGGGTTTTTACGACGCCGCTGCCGCCCCTGATACCTCTACCGACACACTTCATCCGTGCGTTCCTGGTACTTCATTCCGCTTCGGACACGCAGACGAAGCCGAGATGCAGAGGTTGGTGGAAGTCACGACACATCCCGCCATACCAAATGGGACCAGTCCCATTCCAGTGAACGCCGTGGTTTCAGACCTCCTTCAAGGAATGAACCTCACGCTTAATGCCAACAACACCGCCGCCGATATTGCATGTTGATGTGCGGAAGCAAGACGGCGGTGAGTATAAAGAGGCAGTTTTAAAGTCATTGTGGAATACCGCCTCCAAAGAACTGCAGGTGCGCTATTTCAAAGATATAATAAATAATGTTTTGTCTGGTCTCGTGTTTTTTTGTTCTAACTTGTTTTCTTGTTTTTTTAGACCACGGCGTTACATTCAATCCGTTCCAGGATATGGAGTTTCTGGACGCTAGAAAGGCCCGGGATGCGAAAAGGAAGTTACTGTAGACAGACCCCTCGAAACATACAAATAGTGCGGTCGCCCTCACCATCTCCCAACATACAAGAATGGTGGAGGAGTACGACGTTACCACTCCGGAGGGGTTGCAGAAAAGGTTCTTCCTAATTGCATCCAAGGAATAGGGGTGGTGGGGCAAAGAGGCTTCTTATTTAATAGAAGAATTAAATAACATCGGGTTGCAGACCGGGCGGATAATATATCCCGTCTTAAGTCTTAACGAAGTCCCTTGGGGGGGGGGCGTCCGTTGGCAACGGAGAAGTGGTTGACACATTTCCAGAACGTCCGGATATGTGCCCAGTCACATTATACCTGACGATAGTAAGAAAGCGGCCAATGCATGCCCCCGACCGGGTTTTCCTTAACGTGTCAACCCAAACTGGCTTATGGAAGGAAAACCTTGGTACACGAAATCACCGGTGGGTCGCAACTCTATAGCACTATGGTATAAAGAGGCCGCCACCTCCACAGGACTGAAAAACGTAAAGTTGACGAACCATTCCGCCCGGTCGGCGCTAGCCAATAGTGACCTCCCTATGCATCTGGCCATGCCATTCATCGGTAAACTTTTGTTTTTGCTTTGTTTCCGTTTTATTTATTCTATACTGTTTCAGAACACAACAGCGCGTCCGCGTACAGCAGCTACGTGCAACTCCAGGCGAAGAAACACATGGAGATCCTCTCCTCGGTGCGCCCGCGGCAACTTTTCCGGCCACCACGGGGGAGCTACGGCAGATCCTTCCTGTTTCTCCTTGCCTCCTCCCGGCCCCTAGGAAGTCTCTCCGCAAACCCGTCATCTTTACCATTATCCTTACCATCTCCATCCCTACCACATGACTCCCATTGCCACTCCTGCCGCCGTCAGAGGAGTGTTCAACTACTACGCGGGGCCCGTACATCACGAACAATACCTATGGACCAACCGCCGCCGCCACCTGGTCCCGCGTAGTACTCCAATACTGCGCTTCTTGTGAGTTGCGGATCCCGAACATTTTTTGCTATTTCTTGTTTTTATTTTGTTTGTAAAGTTGTAAAATTTTGTTAGTAATTAATTTTTTTGCACATTTTATATTATTTGTTTTTTATCTGTTATTTGTTTTATAATTAAAATTTTCTTAAGAATTATTTCCTTCTTTTTTTTAGAGGAAGGAATTATATTAAATACTAGCTGGGGGCCCGACTTCGCTTGGGTTTCAATTTGACTGGTAATGAAACTTTTCCATTACTGCAATTTAATTGCTGTGCGATTCAATTAATAAAAAGTAATAAAAAAGTTAAACAAACTATATTAACTATTCACATAAACCACAATAATTACTTACTACTGATCATCCATGCACTGTTCACTTACTTGCCATTTACTGCCATCGACTTGGAACCATCACGCCATCTAGCGATAACCTATTGTTTTAACTTGTTCGCGTATAAGTCGACCCCGACGCGACCAATCTGGACCAAAAAATAGATAAACAATCTCCATAATATATCTAAGCTATGGTGCAAATATGGCTTCGATACCTCTTGCGGTCTCCGAGTTTACCTAGGCCTAGGTGGTGTCGGATGTTCAGGCTGTCCAATACATCGACCTACTGGAGGTTTGCGTGGAGCAGGATTTTTTTTCATTTGACGGTGTCACCTATAGATTGGAGGAGGGCTTGACAATGGGAAGCTGTGTTTCACCTTTTCTAGCCGAGTTGTTCATGAATAAACTCGAAACAGACAGGATTGTCAGAAACAACAAATACGCCGTCAAGTTACTGTACTACAACCGATACGTGGATGATGCCTTGGGAGCTTGGGTGGGCACAGAGACTGAGTTATTAGAGTTTCTGGAATATATCAACACGATACACAGAAAAATTCAATTCACTCTAGAAAAGAGTGTCAACAATTCGACCAATTATTTGGACATACAAATAAGTATTTCATATAATAAACACATTTTTAATGTCTACAGAAAACCCACTTACATGGGACAGACCATCCACTTCGACTCATGCCACCCAATGCAATACAAGCTAGTAGCTTACAACATCTTTGTGGACAGAGCCCTCAAGCTCCCACTCAGTGAGGATAATTTGCGACGGGAACTCAATACCATCAGAAGCATTGCCAACAGCAACGGATTCCGCTACAACCATAATAAGCAAACTCATAGAGAGGAGAAAGCACGTAAGATACCTAGAAGAAAATTTTATGACAACAAAAGAACTGAGAGAGGAGAACGAACCAGTCTTTGGAATCCTCGCATACCTTGGACCCATCTCACAAAAAATGAAAAACATCTTGAGCCGACCAACGTGAAAATTGCCTTTAGGACGCCTGTAACTTGCAATATTATCAATAACAAGGACCTAGTTGATAGGATGGACCGAAAAGGGGTATACAAGCTAAGATGCGGGAGTTGTGAAGCCTTTTATATAGGTAGAACTTTTAGACCCCTCAGAGTCAGGTTGAATGAACACCTCAAAGCGTGGAGAGGAGAGCAAGGTCAACAGTCTCATTTTGCTGAACACCTCCAGGAGAAAGGCCACTCATTTGACTACACAATCGATGTAGATATGCTTTGGGTAGCAGAGAGAGGACATACCCTTAACAATTTGGAGGTGCCGCTCTTCGAGCTGCACTCGAAAACATAAGATTACACCGAATTAAGTGTTCAGCTCTTATCAAACATGTGATAGGCCCGAGCCTTCTTGAAAATTTGAAGGAGCGATTGGTGGACGTGCCATTTTCTCTCATAGTGGATGAAAGCACAGACTGTTCAGTTTTCAAATTCCTGAGCATTTTCATAAAACATTTTGATGAATCAAAATCTGAAAGTACCGAATTAGCTGCGCTTATTCCTGTAGAATCCGTTGCTGCCAATGACTTGTTTAAAATTATACAGAAATTTATTGTTTACGTTATGAGTTTGGCAGTGGATAGAATGACTAGTATTGGCACTGATGGTGCCAGCAGTTTATGTGGAAAAAAACATTCTTTGTATACATTACCAAGTAACACACAATCGCATATTAGACTAGTATTATACGTCTAATTATAGTCCGTTTATTATATACACTTTATATACTGCACTTAAAATATTCGTATAATATACGATGTGCATATATTATTAATTGATATAATTTTAACATGGTACAATTTAGAACTAGGACATTCGTTTAGTAGATGTATGTATAGTATCCTATATTTACATCAAATTCAAAATAGTGAAATTTTAAAATATGGTAAACGTTGAATAAACGTTTTTTTGGCAATTTTTTTTGGTAAGTTAGCATCCCATTTACACTCTTTTAATGAAATAAAAATAGAAACCGATAGAAAATCGACTGCTGAGGATTGGTCACATAAAATTACCGTTAGGTCGTCATTAAATTCTTTGCAATAAATGAATTCAAGTTAAAATTTCCTGTTGCGCTTTTGCATGACAGATATTCTTATTCAAACTTAAATTTTTTTTTTTTTGGAAATTAGCGAAACTTACGCGATGAAAGTATTATCTAAGGAATAATTCATTTTAGATACGACTAAAATTTTACAAACCACCCGGGAAAGTGTTATCTTGAAGTCCATTCAACATCCTTTCATAATCGAATTGATCTACGCTTTCCAAACCAAAGCAAAACTTTATATGGTGCTCGAGTATGCATCGAGAGGAAACTTGGATGATATTTTAGACTTATTTGGACATTTGGATGAAAAACAAGCTGCGTTTTATCTTAAACAAATAATATTGGCAATCGAATATCTACATTCCCGTAATATTATTCATCGAGATATAAAACCTGCTAACATTTTAATTGACGCCCAAGGTCACGTTAAAGTGGCCGATTTTGGCTTATGCATAAAAATTTTCTCTCCTCAATCACGCTTGTACAAGCACTGCGGAACGCTTTTGTTTATGGCACCGGAATTGTTGAAAGAAAATGGATATGGCCGAGAAGTGGACTGGTGGGCTTTAGGAGTGTTGTTCTACTTGATGATACTAGGACAATATCCGTTTTGTAGTTATGACGAAGATGAGACAGTCGAAAAAATTAATCAAGGAAAATTTTATCTGCCCGAAGGTAAAATTTCCAAGGACGATGAAAGTTTGATTCGCGGGTTGCTCGATATTGGATACAAAAGCCGGTTGGGTTATATAGGAGCTTGTGAAATTAGAAACCATGGTTTTTTTATGGGCACGTGTTGGGATAGCGTGCTGAATTACTCGTCCTCCGATGTATTGAAAGTACATCCTCCAATTTTACCCCAAACAACCGAGTACTGTGTTAATGGAAATCCCTTTAAAAGGATATTTGAGCGATTTCCTGTCATCTCGGAGCATTCCGTCAAATCAAATAGAACAAATGACGATTTGTTTAAACATTTTTGTTATAATGGTCCTAATCAGATAGAGGAGGCACCACAAAAATTATCATTGCGTGGTGAGTTTGCCTGTCCTGTCCAGTCGAGAGGAAAATCAATGTAATTAAAAATTATTCAAGCGGTCATAACACCGACACTATTGATTATTTAGTGCAAATGATCTAGTACTTTTTTAAAGGGCGTGAACTTGTCTACAAAGTTTAATCTTATCGATTATTGTCTAAAATCAACGGTTTTCAAGTTATAGATTAAATGAAGTAAAAAAATGTCGGAGAACTGAAAATCTCAATTGATCTGGCAAAATAAACAATCAGTTTTTTAATTATACTTACCTGCAGATAAAGAGTTAATGTATACATTTTCAAGTTCAAGCAACTCTCTGGAGAACTGTGTCCTAAACAGACCAAGCTAGCTAACAGTTTGCCAGGAATAAATAAAAGGGAATAATAAATTAAATATATATTTATTTAAATTTAATATGTTTTTTATAAATTAACCCAATAATTAACATTTCGACAACAACATAGCGATTGCCTATTCTATTGGTACATTTTGGCTTGCACTGTTTGTGCTAGACTAGAGATATGTTTACCTAACTAAAGTACAGATAGCTACACTTATTATTAAGCCAAATGCAGGTAGGTAGTTAACATAACAAACAATTTTTGCAACCCAAAATCAGTTACGGTCTTGAAGACGTAAGCAGATACAAAGTCAACCAATTTATTGGATGCTAAGAAAGCAGAGAAGCTAAGAAATTGGTTCACTCTGTATATAAAAAATTAATTTTTTTTACAAGAAACAACAGCATTTTACCATACAATACCGATACAATACATTGGACACAGAAATAGGTTACATTGATTTGATTAGTAAGTGTTGTAGAGTTAACTGGTTAGTCATTGTAGAAATGAAAAGATGACTAACGAGGAAAGTTGATAAATGGATAGCACATAGATCGAACATGTAGAAGTATGAAATTTTTTCAAAATTTTGTTCCTATCTATTAAAAATAACGATATACCTTTTGGTTCCAAAAAAAATTCGTAAGTTTTAGCAGCTCCATATTTTATATTTTGATCCCCTAAATCGCAGTAAATGCATGTAAATTTATAGTTCGAGGCAGTTTAGTTCCAAAAGCAAGCACACGGGATCGGGAGCGAAAAACGGTAATTGATAGAAGCAATTTGGAAAAAACGACAAGATCTTGTATCCGATTTTGCAAATCCAATGCCTCGAAGATGTAAACACTACAATTTTGAAAAGTTGAATAGCTAATTCTACTTCTTCATTCTAGATAAAAATTGTGTGAATTTTGAAGATTTCTGTTCTAGGTTTTTGGTCTATAAATATCACACTTTTCGATAAGATAATTCAGCATTCCTTATTAAATCTACTGCTGCGGAGAACTACTTTAAAACTCGATGAAAAATACTTAAGATTAGTATTTGGAGAGAAATAGAAAATGTAATTAAAACAGCGTAGGGTAAAGTTCCCATGTAGTCATTGATTATAATACTAATTAATATATAAATTCGACAAAAGCATAGCAATATATATATTAGTATATTATATAATCAATGACTTTGTTTAAAAGTTATTTGAATGAGGTTAAAACGTCAAGTTTGTTGGAAAATAATATTAATACACACGTACACACACCCTCACACACACACAGACATTTTTTGGAAATGACGATTTTCGGCTTCTGGTATCCCAAAACGTCTAAAACCGCAAAAATCTCAACTTTTTTTTTCTGCACGATTACAATACTTTTTCATATTTCATATGATAAAATAAAAACAATTTCGTACAAACCCTTCTGGGAATATACTCTACACATAATTGGTTATGAATAAATGCAAAAAAAAAAAATCGATTTTTTGAAACCTCTTGATGAGAACCTGGCCTTAAACTTCCTTCCTTTTAGGACAACAATTCCCGATCACTTACTTAATTTTATATACAATTTCAAGATCCTTCGTGCGGCAAAGAACTTTTATTATATAATTTTATTTTATTTAACTAAATCTTATCATTTAATCAAAAAAAACATGACAATACTTACATCAGTCGTATCAACTGCTTCAGCGGCTTTAATTAATCTTCTATTACCGATATCAATATAATCGCTCGTCGGTCCCATGCCAAAGTCACCAATGTGCAAATTTTTCATTTTTGAGTTATTGATATCACCTATCTAAAATTTTATCAATCTATCATGTGGAAAAACAGCGAATGTAATCGGCCAATAGAATTCTTTGTAATTTTACACTACCGATAGGTGGCGCTCTACTAAAACAATATGTCCGACTTATGCGGTATTAACGGCTATTATAAAGCTACATAAATATTGTAGTTTGCGTTATTTACATTGGAAATCTTGTTTTTTAAATCAATTTGGTTTACATTAGTTAATTTTGTAATTTAAATGATAGTTAATGGTAATTATATATAGAAACACTTAAAAAAAGACTGAAATACACTTAATTCATAATTTATTCAATGACCAGACTTGCTATGACACCCGTAAACACTTCAATTCATACTACTACATTTACTTTTCAGGATTTAATCCATATTGCTTAAAAAAACACTAAAAACTTAGTACACACTCAAAGCGAAAAAACGCCGAATACCGCTTATGCTAATTACCGCTAAGGACACTACGTGGCGCTTCACATTTTGTAAAACGCGAATAGTACTTTTACCTATAGTCGATCTCATATTAGCAGTAAGTAGGTGGCAGGTCGTCTGCAAAGTCATATTTACAAAGGCAGAATGGGAAATGATTCGAAATTTTAAAGAAATGTGTGTTGCCTAATGTAGAAGTTTACTAAATAATTTTAGAAAACGTATTTTCACAAATTTATTTCAATTTTAATGCGATTTTGATAAAATTAATAAAGAAAGGCTGCATAGGAACTATTTAATTTTAACATTATACATTCTGACATAATATGAAAAATTAAATGTTATCTGTCAGCAACACGTAAATTTCAGCAGTGTAAAAGCGGCTAACTTCGTGACAATTTCATTGGCTAATATTCAAGGTCATAATTTTAGTACCAATTATTATTCTCTGCATGCTTAAATGAAATGGACTATATGTGCAAATTTTCTCTAACGTACAACGCCAAAACGTCGAATGTACTACATTCGTTGTTTTGACTTGTGTACAAAAAAAACATTGTGCACCAATATGCCGCATTCGTTGTTTTTTATTATTACATTTTATTTGAATTATTTTGTAACTAGCAGATGTCCTTAAGGCGGGCATAAGTGAGACAGAAAATGCATAGTACTCTTTCTCTCATGCGCATGGGAGCGCATAGGAAGCAAAAATCAACATAATGTCGTAAGAATTTGCAAAACGAAACATAATTTCTTGATTGTTTTTCAATTTTTAGAATCTTAAAACTTCAACAACTGTTCTAAAGAAAATTTCTAGTCGATCGGTTAATTACTTTTAAAAATACGATAGTTTCAAAATAGCCGAAAAATAGTTGATACAATTTTACACAGATTTTATTTTTTTTTAAAGTCGTTTTAAATCAGATCGTCTTAAAAATTCCTTTAGAACAACCGCAAATATTTTATCCTTCGATTAAAACTAAAACATTTAAAAAATTCGGTTTATTTTCGAAGCAACCTTCGACGTTTCGTTAAATAATTTTCTGATTAATTTTGATATTTTTATTGCAGCAAATTTGATTAAAATTTACAGATTGCTAAAATTTTAGTGGAGCTTTAGAAAAGCAGAGAGCGCTGTATTTTTAAATGATTTTTGTATAATGAACATTGTATAAGAAATAATTAATCTCCAAGATTTTTTATTATAAATAACTAGCAAAAATATTTTTGTATAATTAGGATAATAAAAATGCTACAATTTACAATTCTAGTTTAGCAAAGACGAACAATTTATTTCTTGAAAACAAATCAAGAGATCTGCAAAAAGGTTGTTGGGATTCACGTTCAATTTTTAAAACGCAACTATCGGTCTGTGAATAAAAGGGGAGGAGCTTATGTCTCCTACTTAAAAAATCACAACCTTAATATTAAAAGTTAACTATAATATTTTTAGTTACTGTAGCAATAGTATAGGTGAGTAAAAATGCTAATTATTATCAAGTGAGTATCTAGTTATCTATTTGTTTTTACTTTGGTTTTTGTTATTTTGTTGAGTGTGAATTATTGTGAATAATAAACAGTATCTGTTTGTATCTTTGTTGTTTATTATTTTATTTGCGAGTACAAAAAAATATGGGTAGCCGAAGTAAGCGAATATTGGCCTTATGTAATTTGGCAAAGGATGGTAAGATACTTTGTAGGTGTATCGAAAATATAATTTTAACCTCTCCCTTTTAGGCCAAACAAACATTTCAGAAAAAAGCGAAACTAGTAAGCCAATACATCAAGATCTTATCAAAAGTGTAGATGAAGACAAAAACGATGATAGTATTCAAGTTGTCCATGATTCTGATGGTGATTTTATAGGCTCCTCATCAGATGAATATGCACCTTCAAATAGTGAGAGTAACGATTCCGATAGCGACATGAACAATGATGTGATTGGAAATAATGGAAGTCTTAGCCAAACCAGTGATAAAGCCAAAGATTCTTTTGGTAAGAAGAAAAGAAAGAACGCATCAAAATGGGCAAGATCCGGGAAAAAAGAAAAAATGATGAAAAGTGAAGAATATATCGGATTTCGCAATATTCAACACCCTACTCGTCCTATGCTGCCATCTCCATGCTTTGGGAAACGTCTACATAAATATAGTGATCTGTGAAACATTGGTTGTGGTACATTAACACCAGACCAACGAGGAAAGCATTCACCTCATAACAAATTAAGCAAGGACGATGAAGATTTTATTAGAGCTAATATTAATTCGTTTCCAGCACTCGAATCCCACTATTGCAGGTAATCAACATCGAAAAGATATTTCGATGTAACAATAGGTATCCAGTATCATTAGAAAAATACAGAACTGTATTCCAAGAATAAAATTTAGAATTTCATAAGCCAAAAAAGGACCAATGTAAAAAATGTCTATTTTATAATAGCTTGACGGATGCTGAAAAAATTCCACACGAAGAGGATCATAGTCTGCATATTGAACTAAAGAAATCTGCTAGAGAAATGCGAAATCAAGACAATAAAATTCCTAAAAATGATGCCACGGTTCTTTCTTTCAATTTTGATCTACAAGCAGTCTTAAACTGCCCTAAAGGAACGACAGGTCAAATATTTTATTTGCGAAAATTAGCTGTATATAATTTGACCATGTACAATTTGGGCAATCAAGATGTAATTTGTTGTATACGGGATGAAACGGATGGAAAACGAGGTGCTAACGAAGTAAGTTCTTGCGTTTATGATTATATTTTGAATCACACAAAAAATAACACGACTTTGGTGAGAATGATGTCAGACGGATGTGGTGGTCAGTTGACCATAAATTTTATCAAACTGGACACACTGAAATGGAGTGCGACTCAATTCATTCAAAAATTGAGCAGAAATCCAAACATGTACTACCGGTGTATACACCCGAAGGTTGGACACAGCTTATTAGAGATGCAAGAAGAAATCGACGTTCTTTTGTTGTAAGGAATATGCAGTATGATGACTTTTACGATTTCAAGTCATATTCCAATGTCAATTCGCAAAAAATTTCATGGCGAAAAGTGTGTTGGTTACACTATGAAAAAACTGTGCCAAATAAAATATTTTACAAGACCGACTTCAAACAAGAAAACTTTACTGAAGTCGAGATCAAGCAGAAAAGAGGAAGACCACGAGAAGACAGCGTTCGAAAAGCATACTATGAAAAATTTCCTATAGCAGAGCCGAAATTAAAAGATCTAGAAACAATGTGCAAAGATTTGACGATACTATCTCATATTCTTTGCGCTTACGAATAGCATTCGTGCTGGCGCACTCATGCTATTCATTTTGCAAGCGCAACGAATATTCGTGATACCACTACAAAATATTCGACATATCTACGACTACTAATGGTATTACAAGTGATTATTTTTGTTTTACCACAACCGCTATGTCCTACCATTATTAATATATAATACCACTTTGGCGCTAATTTATTAACATCATAATGCTCTTCTTCAGCTGTTTCAATAAAATTAATTGGTAAAGACGTTTTCATTTATTTATTGATTCATTAGTGCATTTAGAATAAAAGTGTATTTAGCGTAATATGCGTAATCTACGTAATTGCGCAAAATACGTAATATGCAAGGTGAAATTTATCAGATACCTGAAGAGGAGGGTTTCAGAGATGACGGTGAACAGTTATGAAAAAAGTTACGACAGATACGTTTAAGGAAATATTCAACGAAGATATGTCACGGCAAGCAAAGGTTTCGTAGCTGGAATTAATTTAAAAGAAAACGTTGAAATGGTTTTCTAAAGAACATACGAGATGCCCTACGCATAGAAGACAAATGTTGGGGTAGAAACTGGTTAGTCAAATCAGAAGTTAAATCAAGAATTTAACTTATCCAACGAAATTCATCATCGCAGCCATACGTATGGTCTAATAGCTCGATTTTAAAGGTTAACGTTAATTTGGAATCAGTTCGAAGACGGTATAAGTCGATGTGAGGACAAATTGGGAGCCATTAGAAGTATGCTCATTCCAAGAAATGTATCGTAGGTAAAATCATACCTGGGCTTACTGAATTGTTATATTCAATTTATTTAGCCCTACGCTGTCATCCAAGTTAAAACCACCATACGACTTGTGCAAAAGGAGGCACCATTCGTATGATCGACGGAGTTCGAACAATATTTCAATGAAAGTAAAACGCTGTTAATTACTGAAAAATATTAGCGCACTACGTCCCTGTTCATAACGGGCGACGCTATCTCGTATGGAGTAGTCCTAAGGTACCTACAATATTATCGTCGTCGACTCTCTCGGATGCAGAAAAGGAATATTCGTAGATGGAATGAGAAGCGCTAAGTATGAGTTTGGTCGAAAATTCACGATAATTTCAGCGTGATTTGTTTTAACAGTAATTCGACAATTTGCCACGTTTAAAAGATACAAGGGATAGCTGGAATGTTCTCTCAATCTCAGGGTTAACTAGCAATACCCTTGGCTAGCCCGGTAGATCAATATGCAACAATTAGCCTTCGCCTAAACTTAGCTTCCTAATAACGAGATTCTCTACTCAATCACAACAACACAACAACATACACTTGAATAGCAATGATATCTTGACAATAAATATGGACGACACAATAGTATATTACATAACAAGCGTGGAAAGTGACACATTTCGCATGAGTGTGTAAGTTTATGCGCGAGGCGCAGCCGAGCGCTGAAATCACACGAATGCATAAATGGCACTTTTCTGCGAGTTATGTACACTATTTTTCCTACGGCCAAAAAAAAAATAAATTTTTAATTTAACAAATAATTCAATTTTTATTTACTAACAAAGTTAATATTAAAGTGTTTTTAAAAGTGTATGGGAGGGTGGGGTCCATTTTAGCCGTAAAAGTACAAAATTTTGTTGCGGAAACCCATAAGGGGCAGATAGGGAGGGTGGTAAAAGAAATGGCGCGTCACGAAGGGTAACGAGATTCCATGCACAATCGTTCTGAATTTTTGCATATGTGTTCTCATGGTGAATTCACAGGGGGTGTCTGTTGAGCGAGGGGGGGTAATTTTTTGCTCCGTTTTTCGATATCTAGCGCCGTTTTCGAGTTATTCACATTTGAAAATATTTCATTTAATAACCTAACATTACCATCCGCGCGCGATCGATCTGAATTTTTGCATATGTGTTCTCATGGTGAATTCACAGGGGGTGTCTGTTGAGCGAGGGGGGGTAATTTTTTGCTCCGTTTTTCGATATCTAGCGCCGTTTTCGAGTTATTCACATTTGAAAATATTTCATTTAATAACCTAACATTACCATCCGCGCGCGATCGATCTGAATTTTTGCATATGTGTTCTCATGGTGAATTCACAGGGGGTGTCTGTTGAGCGAGGGGGGGTAATTTTTTGCTCCGTTTTTCGATATCTAGCGCCGTTTTCGAGTTATTCGCATTTGAAAATATTTCATTTAATAACTTAACATTACTATCCGCGCGCAATCGATCTGAATTTTTGCATATGTTTTCTCATCGAAAATTCACCGGGGGAGGACACTACACGAGGGGGGGGCAATTTTTTGCTCGGTTTTTCGATATCTAGCTCCGTTCTTGACAAATCAAAATATTTCAGCTAATAACCTTACATTATTATTCCCCCACATTGTTAGAAAAATATCACAATCCAAACCGTAACCTACGTACAGACCCATGTCAAGGTGGATCCGACTCTTATAATCTGCCATCAGAAAATAATTAATTTAGAAGCAACTATATATTTCCGCAGGATAATTTTTTAATTAATGTAACAAACAAGCTCCAGAGCATCATTCCACCAAGTTTGAAGCAAATCGCAGATATAGACCTAAACCAGAACTTAGCCAAAACCAAAAAAATGTCAAAATTTCAAAGCAGCCTCCGAAATTTGAGTGAACTGTGCGATATTATAATATCGCACAGTCAAAGTCATAACGCACGGGTTGATGAAATTGACGACTTTCGTGCCTACTTAATTATGTGCAATGTGCTACTTTCTTAGGGGGTCGTAGGAAAACAGATATCTTACAAGTTACAAGATGCCCTTGAAGATTCTCTGGCAGTTGGTGAACATCGCAATAAAATTTAACTTTCCAACCAAGACGACAATCTCTTCTACGATTAATGATAATTAGGGGAAAAAGGAGAATCTTAAAACAATCGGGTTAATAAAATAGATTATTACCCTCGAGCTGTTTCACACTCATTTCCGACGAATCGGAGAGCCGCATTTGGAGCTGTCTGAGCGGAGACAGGTGCTTGTGTACACGTCATGTGATCTGTCGATCGATGATTGGCCCAATTCTCTACGATCGAATATTGCCCGGTCAATATTCGATCGAATATTGCCCTTGGGACATATTTGAACGGCTTGCGGACACGTGACATTTATATCGCCAGTCCGCTTCATACTACATATTCGTTCGCCATCGAAAGCAAACCAGCAAGACTTCTAACTGCAGCGTAAATTGATTTCAGCGCAAGTTTGATCGCATATGCTTATAATTATAATACACACGAATTTTGTATATATCTAACGATTTTGAAAATCTCTGTAGTGAGTTTTGGGTGTTTGATCAATTACAACAAATTAACGAATGAATTTGGTAAAAAAATTCATTTATGAACATAATTGTAAATAAAATTTTGTATCGAATTGTACTAGGGCATAACTGTAAGAAAAAAAAATAGTATTGTGATAAAATTGGATTCAAGATAATTTTATACAATGTCAGAAAATGTATGTATAAAATGGTCAATTTTAAAGTTTTCGTTAATTCGTTTCTGGCAAGAGGGCGCTAATTATCAAAACGTCACGAAAAAAATTACTCAATAAAAAGTTCTGAAATTTTACTATTTAGCACCGTTTTGTCATGTTCCGGTCCGTTTCTTGATAAAATGAATTGTAAAAATCGAATTTAGTTAAAAAATTTGTAATCTCCTTTTTTTAAAGTACAATAAATTTAAAAATACAGCCATAAAATATTAATGTTGTAGCATGCTTCCTTCACTCGTAGTGCGTGCATTGCTGATTAGATGGTGCTAATTATGCATTTTTTGACAATAGGTGACATATTGAAAAAAATTTAAATATCGAATTTTTTATTCTCGATTAATAATCATTTAAACAGCCCTCGGGCGCGGAAAAATATCTTGAGTATTTGCCTTCGACCAGGCCTCTCGCCTGCTTTCCCTCGGGCTGCGCCCTCGCGAAAGCAATACTCAAGGCCTGTCCTCAGGAAATACTCGAATATTTCCCGCTCCCTAGGGCTGTTACATATGATTATTAAAAGAATCCCAATTCTACCTCGTAGATGTTATTTAGGGTCAATTTGTCATATTTGAAGATCTCACGCAATACGACGGATGGAATTCGTTTGACTAAAAAAAAATTACAAGCATAGTTTGTGTTTTAAATTAAAAATTGGTACTTACAAAAGAAGCCGAATTGTAAATCCTGCAAAAAAGATAAATATTATTATTTTCAGAAAAAAGGTAACCGAAAAAATCTCAAACGCCAAATATAATGAATTAATCTCAAAAACTTGGAAAGGCTTATTACTTATTCCCACTTTCAAAGTACTTTGCAAATTCAGGAAACTTCTTTTCCGAACACCAAAATTAAAATCGCCAACAAACTTGAAAACTAGAGGAAAAATGTGTCTTGATAACATTTATCAACCCAGGGCGTTCACCATAATTTTAACTCGATTTAAAATAATATTTACAAAAGTAAATAATGTAGGGAGATGTTTGTTTCCATTTCAAATTTATGATGAACCAAAAGGACTCAGCTGCTGTGCTGATACACAAAGAATTGACTAGTTAGTCACAAAAACAATACGGTGTGAATTAAAATTTAAGTTTAATGCCATAAAAATTTCATTACTTAGTCGGCGTTTGAACCTACAGCTGTGGTAATAGTCACTTATACATTCATTATATTATCCACTTCCACACACACATCCGAATCGCCTCCAGAGAGAGGCAATCATTCTATAGGGGTATAGATAATATAAGATTCGAGTTGTACTCACCCCTCAGTCAAACGTAGCAGGGGCATCCAAAACAGATGAGGTAATATCCAATAGTATTATAACTTACTTGGAAAGGCTAGCCGAATGCGGTCAACGATTGTCTAATGTGGGGCAATAAAGTGGTCATTCCGGAAAAGATTCGTCGGTCGGTGCTGCAACTTTTCCACGACAACACATTAATGTTGTCAATTGGGGTTGATAAGATCCACAATGTTAATGCGCCAGGAATGAACGAGGATATTAAAAAGTTGATTGCATTGTGTGGCCGTTGCCAGAAAGCACAGAATTATAGAGCAGACCCAATTTTTAAAGGGTGCACATCGATTTATTTCTCAAGTTCGGCTACAATTTTTTGATCTGGTCGATAGCAAGTCAAAGTGGATAGAAGTGAAATTTATGGACAAAAGATCATCAGCAATAGAGGTAATAGTGGTGTAACGGAATTATGTAAATAATTACCCACTCAGAATTCCCAAACGCGACGCTAATGGAATTCGGCCCCTAGCGTTCTTGAAAGGTACTACGCGCCCTCAAGGTCTCGGCGTAAAGCGAATTTTTCGAGGCTTTTGAGATTTGGATCGCAAACGAGGAGGTCGTGCGTTTATGTTGTGGTTAGAGGTGATACTCCGGAGTAGTAATTAGTTATATTTCTACGAGTTTTAATCCGTGTGAGTTCCCGAGAACGCCAAACGCAATAACTTGTTATAGTACAAGAATTTATAACATCGCTCAAGCACGAGAGCCAGTTTAAGATCTGTCGAGCCACGTAAATTCATTGATTGGAAGATCATAATTTTTGTAACACGATCAAGTTCCTGTGCGAATGTTGTCTGTGGTTTTACTACCTGGGTACCTGTTTTGTTCGCGATCAAGTTTTCCGAGTGTACAAGTTTTTCACACCGAACCATCTGTTGCTGGAGATAGAAGACGATTACTGTTCAGTTATCGCAAGGTCATCTGTTCACCTGTAGAGCTATCAGGAAGTCATTGGGAAGTGCTGGAATTTTCAACTCGCGTCGTTCCTGTACAGAAGCTGGCGGTACACCCTGTCGTATTACTTTTTATAAGACAATCAGTACTGGTGAGTCATTTATTTATTGTTAGATTTTGTGCAGACGAACACATATTTTTACTATCGCAATTGTCGGTGACTCAAAAGTTGAAGATAGCCGAGTCAAATTTATATACGTTGGAAGTTGTAATAACGAGTCAATCTGTTAAAGTCATTAAACATTTTGTTGATCAAATTGTGTTTTCTTTTGTTTACATTTCTTTGCAGGGAAGGCATTTAACCACGAGAAGTTCGATCCACCCCCTTTGCCTCCGAAAGCTTATAAGCAAGCAGGGGCTGGTGACTTCGTGTCCTAGCGGGCAACAACTAAATATAATTACTGGATACCACCGATTCCAAGTGAAATTATTGACTACGCCCTTAAGGCGGGTTGGTTGTTTTAGTGGCATGAAAGAAATCATTTCGCTGGTAGGTTTGCCTGTGGAATTAGTATCAGACAATGGGGCCTCCCATTAGTGTGCCAGAATTTGTAAAATTCAATCCCCACCATAACACCCACAGTCGAACGGATTAGCAGAAAGGGGAGTGTAGACGGTCAACAGGGCGCTAGACAAATCATTTCCAAGTTAAGTACAACGTCTATCAAAGAGCGATATGAGAGAACGTTTAGCGCATTGCTTATTCTCTTATCGAAACAGCAACGAGAGTATACCCGTCGAAATGCGTACTACAAAAATGCAACCGAGAGTCAAGTTCGGGTTGTTCAAACCGGCAGTTAATGTCCAAGAGAGCATTCAGGAAGATCAAAAGGAAAAGGTGGTGCAGTCGGAACAGCATTCGAAGCTATGTAATTTTATAGTAGCGGAGAAATGGTATTGGTGAAGAAGAGGAATGATCACTCCAGAATAAAATGGTTACGAGGAAAAATTGTAAGAGTGATCAGTTTCAACACCTACTTGGTATCTACAATGGTACCATAAAGCATATGTCCACTAGGACATGCTAAGAAGTGCGCCGACCGGAGATTTCAGTATTAAGGCCAGGTTCTCATCTAGCGACCCAGAAATGTCACGATTTTCTGGAATTTTTTTTTTCGTGGATAGAAATAAATGAGAAACCCAATGTTATTGGTACTTATTTAATACACGTCTTAAAGCAGAGAAAAAAAAATTTTATATTGAAAAATATAAAATATAAATTGTGGCAACCAATGAGTTTTGAGGAAAATCTGCTCGGTTTAACTCTTATGTTACCAACCGGGTACCCGGGTGCCCATCGACGTACTTTTTGTTTAATAACTTTTTCCATAATAAGAATTTGGTAAAATCCTCTTGGATCCCAACCTTTTGACCGATTTTTTTATCGAAATATGCACTGAAAAGTTTTGTTTTTTTAACTAAGAAAATTTCTAAATTGAAAAAATGTACACGTATATGCTAACCGGGTACCCGCAAATAAAAATTCTTCAATTCAAGTAATAATAATATAACTAAAATATTTTTATACAAAAAAGGAATAAATAATTATGAATAAATAAGTTATACTTAATTGTTTATTTGTCAAATTCAAATTAAATTATATCAAATAATAATAAATTATTACTTACATTTCTGAAATTCATTATTACAAAACATATTGTTATGAGAAAAACCAAACTTTTAGAATGCCTCGAACTAGCTCTACCAATCGGCGAAGCAAAAGAAAATCTCGGGAGTCGGTCCAATAGCAGGATTTCAATATAACACAAATAATTTGTGGAATAAGTAAAACAAAAATGATTCGTATAATTCACTTTCAGGCTGATACAACAAGTCCTGTATTTGTCAGGTTCGAAGGGGTGTAATAATGTTGGTGTCAAAAATTGAAACTACATTTACAAAAAGAAAAAATTCTTAATTTGAATTTCATCGGCCGCATGAATAAAATGTAAACAAAAATCGGTTTTGCAAAATCATGGCATGTCAACTATGTGTTTATTCTATGATTCAATTCACTTTTAAATTAAATTAATGGCGCTGAACTGACCTTCTTTCTGTCTTAATTATTGTTGATCGTCCAGGTCCAGGTCCTCGTAAGCGGTATCACATATTTTCCAACCGCATGGACGTATTACAGAAATATTACAATTTTTCGTTCTCCATCGATGAGCCAAAATACGATGCACCAAAAATCCAAATTTTTACTCATTCTCGCATTTTAAAACCATTTATATTATCCATCCGCTCGCCGCCATGCTAATCTTCCCAACCTCGGAAAATCAAAATTCTTTTATAATAATTATAATTTTATTATACACTCACATATCATCATTTTTAATCAAATTCATAGTGTTAGAAGTGATTACAAAATTTTACCTGACTGCCATAAAAGTGAATCACCAAAAGCCGGTTTGCTCTTTGACATAGTTAAACAAACCTCGTTCAATTAAAACAAAATGTTATCGGGCTATATCCAAAAATTCGAGCAAACAAATTCATAATCCAAATTTTAGCACATGACAATATATAAAATTTTCACTTTTTATGTGAAATGCAAATTTATGCACGTCTAAGGGTCAATTTCATAGTAAATTTTAAAGAAAGCCTTAAATTTAAAACCGCTTTTAAGACAAAATAAACCAAGCAAAATGATCAATTTGGCTTTAACAGCGGCTGTAAATTTAACCCTTCCTTTAAAATTCATTATGAGATTTGCCCTTAGACTGAAAATTATATTTAGCTTATCAAAACCACTTTTTAAGTGGTTTGCACCGGTTGTAGTAAAAAGTGATAGTTAACTAATTTCTAGTTAGAGTTAATTAATAATTAAATTTGACATGCTTTGCACAGTCTCTCGTAAACTATTGGTTAAGTAACTAATAATTTATTTAGGGTGGTAACACTGAAATCCGAACTTTGTGGTATATAACCTAAAGGGTGAAACAGAATGCAACGCCGTCGTACGGCGCTGAACGCAACGCTACGCCGTGAAAAACTTTTTGAACACAATGTACGCCGTCAAATGTCACTTTCGAATTTTATTTAACATTTTATAAGAAGTGTTTTACCTCCTCTTCAACGTTTATTATACACTATTTTGCATTCACGAATTAACTTAAGTAATTTTCCTTCAAAATATTCTAATTTTGATTCGCAGTTTACAGAATACTTGTAAAGTGAGGTTAGAATAGCAGCGTTTACGGCGTAAAAGTTGAAAGTTGACCAACTTTTACGTAAGGTAACGCTCGACGCCGTCCATTGTGTGCAGTCAAACCTGTTTACACGCTTTTCAACTTGGACGTGACATTTGACGCCGTACGACGGCGCTGCATTCTGTTTCACCCTTAAAGTAGTTCGTTTAACTTCACCCGTCTTTACTTTTATTTGTATGCAACTGTTGTGAAAAATTATTGTTAGTTAATGAAAATAGTGAAAAATGAGTGAAATAAATAAAATTAAGTGTTCTAGAACTACTAACTTCACCTCAGAGGAAAAGTTATTGCTTCTGCAAATTATTCAAAAATATAAGAACGTAATCGAAAATAAAACAAGTGGTACAACGACATGGAAGGACAAGGAGAAAGTATGGAAAAAGATAGAAACGGAATTCAGTTCTTCCACAACAATATTTCGATCAATAGAAGTATTGAAAAGGTTTTATAACAACCAAAAAAAGCAAACCAGGAAACAAGCTGCCACCGATAGAATACAAGTAAGTGGAACTGGTGGTGGTGGGTAACAAATGATCCAGTGTTTAATTTAACAATGGCAATCATTAATAAGAAATCAGTTTACGGTTTAAGTAATAAACATGATGATGATAAGGTATGTAGAGTTATAAATTGTGTATTTTTGTTGCTCTTATCTGTTGTTATTTTAGATTAGCCATTCCGAAAAACCAGGATTTAGGATTGAGCCTTTACCATCATGTTCCACATGGACTAATGATGATGTAATAAAATTAGACTACACATTACCTACCGCAACTTACCTACCACCGAACGAAGTCCATGTAAGTAAAAAATATTAGTGTAAACTTTAAGGTAATAAATCCAATTTTAGGATTACCCACCACCGACCGAAACTGACGATTACCCACCACCGACCGAAACTGACGATCACCCACCACCGACCGAAGTTGATGTAAGTAAACAATAATAGTGTAGACTTTATAGTAAGTAATAAATCCTATTTTAGGATTATCCACCACCACCTGAAAGGGCTGAAATACGGAGATCAAGTAATCGACGCAGACCACAAACTTCTATGTTAGGTAATGTAGCGGTGAAATATGAAGAAGTTGCTGAACTAAAGAAAGAAGTTTTTTGTTTTGCAGCGGGATTACTTGATGGCTTCTAAACAAGGCTTGCAAGAAACATTGGAGTGGGAAAACAATCAAAGGAGGTTGGAAGAAAGTCGTAAGCTTGAAGAGCACGACTTAAAAAAGAAAGCATTGCAATTGGATATTGAAATCAAAGAAGCACAATTAAAAGCTTTAAAAAAATGTGCAAATGTGTCAATCTTATTTTCTAATTTGGTGACCGCCTTCATAGAATACTGCAACCACATGGTCAACGACTTCAACGTTTTAGCCTTTTGACACGTCTTATTCCTTCAAAGGCACAAATGTAACTGAACCATTCTAGTACCTTTCAGTGAAAAAATTTTTAGTGAAAAAATTCTAGTTGGCAATAATAATATAACCAAATATGCTTCATTCACTTTGGTACTATCAACCACGTGCTTTATTGAACAAATTTTAATTAAAATTTCGTAATTATTGTCGAAGTAAGTACCTACTTTACCTCCCGCAATTGCAAAAAACAGTATATGCACCTCGGGAATAAAGTGAATTTTTTGGCCTGAGGGTAATTTTTGCCCTCGGCTACGCCTCGTGCAAACAAACCTTTACCCTCAGGCCAAAAAAGGATCACTTTATTCCCTTGGTGCATAATGTACTATTATTGTTGTAATTTTACTGTGAACTGTTTTTAAAGTTTCGCTCGTGATACGGAACTTTACCTTCACTGTACTTCAGTGGCGGATCTAGACAATTACCATTAAGGGGCGACAAAGTTTAAAAAATATAAAAAACGTTTTAAATTCTAAAAAACAATTTGTTTCAGGAACTTGTAGCGGTTCAGAATTTTTTGGTGTAAGAATTAATGTTTTTGAGTTCCAAGGGGGGGTGGGGGGAGTGATTGACATCAGCGCCTTCTACCCGTAGATCCGCCACTGCTGTACTTGGCATTTGCAATATCCTCGCAGGGCCCAGAGTGGTGGCCCCCCTTAGTCCGCCACTGATCCCTATGAATATTAATGAGCGCTATACCGTTTAGCCCCCTGACTACGGGCCTGGTCTCGGAAGTAAAAATATTTGTGCATTTGCGAAGGATTCTTGAATGAAAGCATAAAATTATAAATAAATAATATGTTTAGGTTTACACAATCTATTCTTGTTTTAAATGTGCGTTGAAAAGTGATAAGAATCAATAAAAAAGAAATCAAATTTTATTTAAAATCAAACAGGTTCCCGTATGGCCATACTGCGCGATTTTCTAGGATCGATAATTTCAGGCAATAAAGCTTTTTAAAAAATTGTGCAAGTTTTGGCAAAACTTTTTCTTCCCAAAAACTCTCATCTGATTCAATCCGTTCAATTGATATTTCTTTTTCAGTCAAATTACAAAGTCACAGCATCTTTCTCGTGCATTTTTCCGTATCGGGTAGCTACAGTTTTAAAATGTTTATTACTATATTATAAAAACGTATCGACAATTTTAAACCATTTACTTGCTCTAGTTTCTACAAAAGCAAACTTTGATCAAAAACCTTATTTTCTCCCTTATTTTTAACATACAAGAAACCAAAATTTCATATGCAGAAGCCAGACCCAAAAATCGTGTTGACCTGTGTAATCTTTATCATAATAAAGATAATAAAAGCGATAATAAATTAACTGAGATTAGACCGACTTGGCGGCGTAGAAATGGTCAAAGAAAAGTTAATTTTTCAGTTTTGATGGACTAAAATTAAAAAAAAATTATTTTTTTAAATTGCCAAGGTTTCTTCAAAGAGGCCCCTACAGTTGCTGGCTGCCAGTTTTTTTGATTTTCCTTTAATTAAAGAGATAATTTGTTTATTTTTTTAACAAAAATTAAAATGGCAAATGTACTCCGTTAGCGTGAATTCTATTGTATTTCTACATACATGAGAGCATTAAAATCTAAAATTAATCAAATGGTTTTTAAGCAAACAGCTAATTAATTTCAGAGCCATCTAGCGTGCCAGAAACACACTAACTGCTCATCCTGATTCGCCTTAAAGAAGCTCTTGTGGTTGCCAATAATTCTCCTCCAACTTGAACATTCGGAATCGAACCACTTTCTATTAGTTGATTTAGAATGTGTTTATCTAATTCAGTTGTTACAGGTGGAGGGTTTTTATCCCCCATTGAATGAGCAAAATTGTGTAATTGTTGCAACAATAATTGTCAAAAACGTTTCCATTTGCAATCTGCACCCATAAGCCAATATTGGAAAGCGTTTTTTCAAAACTCCAAACAACCTCTCGATTGCATTTCTTGTAGTGATGTGACGTTTGTTGTACAATTTTTCTGCATTCGTAATTGGATTTAGTATGGGTGTTAATAAGTATGCCTGGTTGGCATATCCATTATCATCTAGAATTGCATTTTTTACTGAATGATAAAAAATACCTAACATTGCATATTTACTTACCTAGTAATATACTTCCAGGGTATTTACCATTTTCAAAGTCTCGTTTGAGATAGCTATTATTAAATATTGTGGAATCATGAGCGCTTCCGGGCCACCTTGCTACCACACTTAAAATTTTTAGATTGGCATCGCATACAAATTGACCGTTTATTGAAAAGTATCCTTTTCTATTTCTGAATATTTCTGGATCCTTGCCACCTGCAATACGTGTAAATGATTAAGACTTGGCAAATAAATTTTATTTGAATAAAATTTATCTATAATTATTATGATATACCTGAAGATATAATTTTGAAATGGGAACAATCGATGGCCCCTATAACTCGAGGAAATGCAGCTACATTAAAAAAACTTGCTGATTTTTTCTTATATGATCAGCAGCTGTTGGCATGTTTATATAATTTGGCTTTAGACTTGCTATAGCATCCGACATTCTATGAATTCAAGTATAAACTAATAGTTAATGCGCCGGTGCAAAGAAAACTTATATTTAACTAGTAATTAATTTTAACTAACACTTAACTATAAGCAGTGCAAACCACTGAAAGTAATTTTAGTATTGCTTACCACTTTATTGTTATTTTTCAGTTTTAATACAATCAAAATAATAGCAGTGGTTAATTGTTTTTCGTATTTACAACAAATTTTCAAAAATTTAAAAGATATTTAAGTGTAAATACCTTCGTTAACCATTAAAAAATCAATATCCTTAAATACGTACAATAATTTCAAGTCACAGCTGAATATTACATACAAATTTGTTCATGGGTACCCGGGTACCCTGGTTGGCCAACAGTGTAAATTTATTTGGTTGGTAACACAAGGGTTAAACAAAAAAAATTAGTGACGAGGACGACAATCGTGAAAAAATTGATGAAATGGTGGCTATATTAAATATAGCTCCATCTTCGAGTTCCAAAGAAAATATTTCTCCCGTTGAAGTGGTAGAATGGTTAGCAGGTGATGATAAGTCTGCTAAGTCTGATAAGAAATTCGAAAAAATTTAGTAAATCGAGATCATTGTGTTTTTTGTGTGTACGGGGATTGGAACAATTGCCTTAATAATTTAGAAGAATTTGATTGACAAATTCTGCTGTTGCCGTTGACCGCCCACGCTTGAATTAACCAAAAAGTAAGTAAAACTATGTTCACTAATTTTAAGATGTGCTTTCGTGTTCGAAATCAACAAGCAATGGAATTATTGTAAACTTTCCATTGACGAATATCGTACCATCATCAATACCGATTAAGGTCGATAAAATAAAATGACTATCGGTTCATATCGATTTTTATTATCGCGAAGTTACAACCGATCATAGACTCATCTCGCAATTTAATTATCGCTAAGTTACAACCGATTATAGACCCATGTCGATTGGTGTAATCGCTAATTTCCGGATGATTATCGATATTCCATCAGGATTTTAAGTTACATTGAATGTCAAGATAAAGGAAAATAGAAATCAACACGTATCCAGAGGCGGATGGGATACATCAGACCGGCCCGGGCATTTAGAGCCATCAACCGGCCCATTTTAGAGAAGTTGAAACATTTATTTATTAAAATGTAAATTATAAGATTAATAAGATGAACTGATTATGTTTGGGGAAGAGGTGTTTTCTTGCAAATAAATAAAATCGTGATGCCTACCGGTTCCGGTTTTATTATACCGGGTGCTGACTCGAATAGCCGAACATAGGGAATTAACACCTAAAAACTTATTTATGCAAATTCCTACTTCCCAAATTATTTTAGAGAAAAAATGAAAGACACAGAAAGAATGCAGAAATATAAACTACGTATGATAAAAGCATTAGATTTCATGTAATCTTTACTTTATAGGGTCAAAAAATGCTTTTAAAATTGTAAAAATTTTCATTTATCAGACTGGCCATGTAAGTTTCCAAGGTAATTATTTCGAAATTAAATTGAATTTATTTCATGCTTCAGTGACTCTGATGGTGACATTTTCTTTAGACGTTGTTTAAATTAAGAACTTGTCTCCAGTTATTCCTTCCAGCATTTCAGTAAGCGGTTGAACCTTCTGAACACCCGTAACTTTAATTTCAGGAACTTGGTATTTTTGTTTTGGTTGGATCTTTTCACTCGATGATTGATCGCTTTGGTCATAGTTTGATAAAGCACCATATCGATTGGTTATCTTTATAGGTAAACTAAGCCAGTCGCTTAGTTTTGTTATTTTTTTTTTATGGTTTTATTGCATCTGGGCTTTTATTTTGAAATCGTTTACCATGCACAGTTTTCCATTGATATTGTTTTACCTGTTCATTTTGAGCTGCTTTACTTGAGTTTAAGATACTATTTTCATCGGATGGAGCCGTGAGGCTATCGATTTCTGTTGAATTGTTATTGACAGATATAGCATTGATGGTTTGGATTGAGGTTATGTATTCCGCACTGCAATCTTGGCAACTCCACTGTTCTATTTTTCCGGTTTTGTTTAGTTCACTTAACGTTTCCAGAGACATATTGATGTAGTACTTTATATGGTAGTTAGATTTGCATTTCATTTTGCACTGGATACAATCCTCGTATTTTGTAGTAGCATTCCTACATACACCGCAAATCAACATTGCTGCCAATTTTATTTTATAGTTATTATTAATTATAAAAATTATAAATAATATGAGGACGTTTGTCCTCAAAATCTGTTTTGCTTAAATTTTTGCATGTAGGGCATTGTTTGGTGCTCTTTGGAGATGAAGGTGTTGTTTCTAAACGTGAATTGCTATTTTGCAAAACTAAGCGTAAATCTCTAGGCAGTTTCGTTACTCTAGCTTTCCTCCTTTGGTTTTTTTTTTGGTTTGTTGTCAGTTTTGGCTTTGGGTTTTTTGTTTCCTCCGCAATTTTAGCTGACTCTTCAGCTGGAGGTAATCTAATCGGTGAATGATTTAAATTAGATAAAATTAGCTCTAATGACTTCAGAAATTTTACTTCATCGATGCAATTTTTGCAATAAACAATGCAATTTGAAAAGAATTGTGTATTATATATGAAAAAAACCACAAGTATTGAATTTCAGATAAAACTGCATTTATCAACTTTAATAATATAATACATGCATACATAATGTATTATACTAATGTATTATTATAATAATTAAAATAAAATCTTACTTACTTGTAAACAATATTTAAAATTCTAATACAATTCAATAACACCCTTATTATATGTTATGTTATAAGAATTAGCCCTACCGGATATTGGAACCAAATATTAAAAGTTATAAAATCACACAGCGCCTCCCGTGTATAATAGTCAAACTAGTTTCTAGACATACGTTTCTAACATAAATTGCATGTTTTTAATGCTGAGGGTACAGGTTTTAGAGGTGAATGTTTGGGTATTGCATCCGGTTTTACTTTTAACGCGATTTTGGCATATTTGAAACATCCAATTTGTTTCTGGAAAACTTCTGGAAATTCTTTCAGTAGTGTAACCTTGACATCCGCTGAATCGACAGAGTTGATTGCTGTTGGATTAAAAGTAATATTAAACTCACGTATAAAATCCCTACCTAATAGAGCTGCAGATGCTTTTTGAATAACAAATAATTGTAATTCCTTTTTTATACCTTTAAATTCTAAATTAACTCTTATAAACCCTTCTGGGATAATTGGTTCCCCAGTGTAACCATTAAATACAGCAATTAAAGTTTGAACGGGATAGAACTTTTCGAAATTTTGTACATACGTAAAGTACATTAGAAATGGCTGATATTGCCGATCCTGAATCTAATTGCATGTACATTATTTCATTCCTTATTTTAATTTCAATTTCAATTGGTTTATTATTACTATCTATATTATAAATAACTTCTATGATGGTTTCAATGGGTGAACTTACTTCTTCATGTTGTTGGATAACTGAATTTATTTGCTTCGTTTTTACCTGTCTACATGCAGTTTGTAAATGTCCATTTTCCCACATAGATTACAGTTGTAATTTATATAAGTATTTACATACGCCACTATGTTTCCTACCACAACAATTGCATTTTGGCTTCATACGCTTCATACGAAGTACTGGAGCCATTTTCGTTTACTACATATGTACTTTGCTGTTACCAGTTTGTGAAATAGTTTTTGTTGCTACGATTGCTTGAATTTGACCTTGAATTTGACCTCCAACAGATGACTCAGCAATAAACCAATTTTAACAGATTCGTCGCATATTTTGTTAGCAGAGCAAAAATGCTAGAGACGTTCTTCATAAATTGTGAAGTCTGTATTAGAATTTAAGTACTGAGGTACCGTATACTTACGAAAGATGTCATATTTGACTTGCGTCGTTTGAAAATAAATTTTTATTTCTTTTATAACTTGCAATTATCCTCGTCGCCAAATGTTATGTGTTACTCTTCAAATAATACACTGCTTAAACATGGAACTTATTTATTAACGATAAATAAATTTCTTTACTTTAACGTTGTCGTTATCTCTTAGTTATAACGAATTAAACAAATTTTGTTATCGATAGAAATACTACAAACATATAAAACAACTTATTTGTATATTATACAACTTTTTACTTACGACTACATTTAACACAATACAATACAAAACAATACAATAAATTACAAAGGTTACATCGGCTATTTATATGCACCCATTTAAGGAGTACCAATATATTATTTCGAGTTATTATTTAGGCGCCAATATTTAAATATGTACAGGAGCGGCTTAAATGTTAAAGCAAACTAGTTTAACATTATCTGATGAATTCCAAATATTATTTTGTTAACAAAATTATTCACATATATCCAATATATTCACTTATATTACACTTACAAACAGATTAAGTAACAAACCCTCCGTGGCTCAGGTTTCAAAATGCTTGCATAAAGTTGCTCTCACGAAAAATGAGGCTGACGTCAGAACCATCTGAATGAAGTACCGACAATTTATTTTTTAAATTAATAATTTATAACATAAGTGCAACAAAGACAAACTGAAATAAATGTGTCTTAAGTGTGTGATTTTAGACAACTTGTACGTCGAAAATAATATGATACTCAAAGCATGCGATAGAAAAAGATAGCTACAATAGTTCTTAGCGTGCATAATAATTATAATGAAAGTAGTTTTTATAGTGACTACCCTGTAATTGTGACAACTGACAAGTACACAAGTTTGGTTATATTTTGAATAGTATACAAGCTATACAAGTATAACAATATTTTAAACTATAACCAAGTTAAATAAACCTTAAATATTTAAAAAAAAGTATTTATTCATCATCATCATCATCTACACGTATAAGACCGCGGTCCGTTACGTCACTCAAAATTGATCTCGCCATCTCTTTCTGGGGCGACCTACGGATCTTCTTCCTCTGGGTTTATATTGGTACAGTTTCTTTGGTATTCTGGAGTTATCCATTCTATCCAGATGCTCCCTCCATGCTATTCTGTACTCCTTCATTCTCTCATTTAAACTGTATATGCTTAGCTCGTTTCTTATATCAGTATTTCTTTTTCTATCGGTTCTTTGATAGCCGGCCACTGCTCGTAGGAATCTCATTTCGGCGCTTTGTAATCGTTTAAAGACGATATTTCGAAAGCGGTTGCTCTCATTTTCGAGTTCAAATAAACAAACAAAATAAACAAACAAATTTTTGATGAAAACGCGACGCGATATAAACATTGTCATTTGACGAACTAAGATCTTAGAAAAAGCTTTTCTAAAACCTTGTTTCGGAATCAAGGAAAAACCCCAATTTGGGAAAAAATTGGTAAAAACTTGACTCCAATATTTATATAATAAATATTTATATAATAAATATTGGGACAGTTACGGGAATGACAAAGTAATAGCAAAGTAGGAAGAGTCAGTGGAGCAATGTTCACAAGAAGTCTGCGGAAATTGTGTTTGTCTTACCAAAAAAGTTAGTTGAATGATGATAGCGATTCTGACACTGATGTAGAAAGTGATTAAAGAGAAAAACTGGGGTGCTATTCTATCTTTGCTTTTTTTCTGGATTCGATTTTTCTTCTTCTTCTTCGTCGTTGCTCAAATTTGAACGTCGTGACCTGTTTCTCAAAGATTGCCAGGTACTTGGTACCTCGATGGTTTGCCACTGCCTTCCGAGGGAAGACGGTCAGAATTTCTTATTTCACCTGGTATCGAACAGGGCTTATTCTCGGGTTACCAGTCGACGCACTTAAGCGTCAAACCATAACCACCTTCTCTTTGAAGGCGGAATTTGATCTTGACCTTTGTTATATTAGTTTATTTAACTTTGTTTCATCAATAAATAATAATTTAAAGTTTTAACATAATGATTGTGTTTAAAATTACAATATTATTCATTGCAATATCTTGTATAAAAAACAAGTACTAGTTTAATAAACATATTATACTTCTCAGGTTTTATTACATTGTTTTGGAAACTACATGTTTCCGGCAATGAGTATCTTTGGGAAAAGCAAATATATAACTTAAGCCCTTGTCACACAAACAAAATGTTCATCATTATTTTTATTAAAATATTAATAAATTTTTTTACCGTGTGAGAAGGACTTTAAAATGATTGTACGAGTATATTGACAGCCATTTAAATTTTTTGTTTTTATATATTGATTTAAATTTTATTATATCAAACACTTATTTGACTTATAATTTTCATCTTACTTCATACGCATATCGAAAATTACGTCATCTTCTTTTTACGTGATGACAACTATAGCAACACAGAAGTTTGAAATTGAATTATACGGAATGGATGAATATCTATTTGATGATTTTTAAATATCAAAACCTCCCCTACAGAATTTTTTATAAATATTTGGAGGTTTTTTTAAATGAACATATCTTTATAATGTACGGATAGCCATCGTGCATAGTTAGTTCTGTCCAATGCGAAGAAATAAGGCAATAGATTTCTCATGGATTTTAAAATCTGCTGCTCTTAAGGACTTAATAAATCGTAAAATCTTTAATCCATTTCTTGATGGGTTCCCCTAGTTCTTGTAAAATGGCTAACTTTTAAAAATGCGTAAATACGTAATACGCCACTGTACACATAGTTTAAACATGTATTTTTGAATTTCATTCTATCAAACGATAGAAAAAATTATAATATTTAATTTTAAAATTTTAATTTATTTTTTTATTGTGGAGTAACAAAAAAGCTGTCATAATAAGGTGCCCATGCCTATATTTTTAGTACTAAAAAAAATACAATTTTTTACCAATTAAAAAATATATATGGAATGTAACATTTTATTTTCTTCCGAATTCCATAGACAGTAAATTTCTTTTTTTTGTTAATTTTGAAGAAGAAGAATATTTTATGAAATGATATATTGCATTTTTTACCAAACGCTAGTATATTCGTACTCAGATGTACGCATTATTTAAAGAGGTATTATAATTATTTATATACCAATCGATAGAAAAAACAATAATCTTTAACTTTCTACTCTTGATAAATTTTGATCTATTGGGCCGTTCTGGCGTAATCAGCATAAGTGTCTCAAAAAAAGATTACCCCTTCCTATATTTTTTTAATGTAGAAGGAAAACTTAAGATTTATTCTACTTCGATTGGCGCAAACCGCAGGTCTCACAGTTTTCGAGAAAAAAAGAATAAAATATACAATTGTGCGCGCCACCTCTTTGAGTAGGGGGAGCCTCCGCGGGTTTTCGAGGTGGGTCTGCCTCGTAGTCCCTTAGCTATTACTTGAAGATGAAAAGGTATCACTATAAGTTTCTTTTCTCTGGGCTTTGTCTATTTTAGTTACTATGCGTGTAAATCTGTTTTTCATTTTTCTGTTTTGGAGAAGGACTTTGAGATATTTTAGTATGGTTTTTGTGTTTTTGATATTGGGGTTGAAATAATATGAAATATCGAGAGGATTAGTGGAATTATAAATTTTTTCGTAAAATTTTTCAAATTGTTCATATAATATTATGTAAATTTATAGTGGACGGGGGGGTTCTTAGTAATTTCCTCTTTTATTGGGTTGAATAGTTCTGATGTAGTTAAATTTGTTTCGTTTACGTTACTTTTAACTTTTTCATTTTTCCTTTTCTTAATGTTTTCGTACCAAACAGCCGTGTGAGAGGTGTTGTAATCGAGGGCGGCTCGAAGAGCGGTACGGGATTGCACGTTATAATCGCCTATATCTTTATTTGGTATATTTGTTTTTTGGGAGAAGGGGTTGGTTGTATTATAGGGTGTTTAAATAGCTCTTCCATTGTTGAATTTTTAATTTCTGGTGAGAGTTTACTAGAGCTTGATGCCATAGTTCGCTTATTGACTATTTTTTGTGGATCTTCTATTTGGGTTTCGTCGTAATTTTGATTGGTTGCTGTATTGGTTTGTGTTCTTGCAAGTAGTACTTCTTCTGTTGTCTTTTGGTTTCCTATTATCATCATTTTCTTTTTTTGTAGATAATTTTTTTTGTTAACTGATAGTTTAGTAGTTCATCATGGAATACTTCAATGATTTCTTCTGGTGATCGATGATTTTCTTGAAATAGTGGTGGGCACTTTCTATTAATTTGTTGTGGAGTTGTGGAGTTCAAACCCATTGAGGACATTTTATACCTATATTAAAAAATTTAATTAGTAATATATTCGTAGAGCGCGTTGTTTTGCAGATCCCTTCTTAAATTGTTGTGTGTCATCCTAACAACCCCAACAAGTACAACCAATCTTATTAGCATATGCAGGGGAAAAGGGAGTATATCAGAAGGTTGGTGAATGTATTTATCACCACTATTTTCTCAAAAAGAGTTATGCATATACTATATTAAACCATCACTGTGAAGATCATTTTTGCACTTCGGTTCCGATCTAGCTTTCTGGTAAACAGACAAAGATCTTAAATTATGTCAGTTTTCTTCGTCAAAGAGACTAGGATTAAGATTTTTATATCTTCGCAACGAACAGTAATTGGAAATTTTGATTCTATTAGGAGTTCGGCCTCTTCTCGCATATAACCCCTGAGCTGATATATGAATATTCTTCAGTATGATTAGTTAAATGCACATGTTTAAAATAAACACTAACAGTTAAATCGTCTACATTTATTTTACAGTTTAATTTATATTTTCTACAATTGGTATGTTTGCAAAAAAATATTCTCCTTTAGACGAATTTACCTTATTTATGCGGTATCCTTTAAATATCAGAACGCAAGATATTCCATGCTTCGGTAAAACCTCTCTCAAAAATTGATGTCTAGCATCGGATTTGTTCAACATTTTGAAATTATCGTAAACAATTGGTGCAGAAAAATATAGCAAAAATACAAAACAATTCTGATTATTACAAGGTGCATCTGATGTACAATTCTCATTTTCATTCAATTAAGGATTGGGAAAAGGGTTTACATTTTCAAGTGCAATGTCAGGCAATACTTCACTTGGACTATCATTTGAAATAACATTATCGGAGTGCTCTGTAATTTTACATTCAGGCACATCAGAACATGTATCTGATGTAAAATCCTCATTTTTTTCCAATTCTGGGTTGGGAAATGAGTTTACGTTTTCAGGTGCAAACATACTGGTTATAAGATCAGGTACAAATTTCGTATTTTCAAATCATTTTAGGATGAAATTTTTTAATTTCATAATTTTCTATATCCTTTTAGCAATATAAACTCAAAGTGCCAGACAATTTGGTCGTTGCTAAGTCAGTTTTATTTTTATTTTAATAATAAAAAAAAAATTATTTTCAAACGATTTTAGTATATCTGAAATTTTAATATGATATAGTACTGTAATCAAAGAACCTAAAATTAATTTGCCAGACAGATATTCAATTGTTTAAGAAGGAGCCAGACCGATTTAAGTCTCGGAGATAATAGGAGAGTACGGTAAATTATAAGTTGGTTGCGCGAGAGAGATAGCTGCGACTATCTATACATAGATATAGATACAGAATATTATATAGTAACTGGATGACAACATTCGTCAAGTACATTGCTTTATTACAAATGAAACGTGCCATGTTGAATTGAATTTTTTTTATAAAAGTGCAAGCTGCACTATTGATTATTGTTGCGGTACTATTGATCTTTATTGCAAGATCAAAGTAGGTACCGTTTGCTGCACGTTTTAATGGAGATGCAATTTAAAACGGCGTTGATCTTGTAACCAAATTTTGTGTAATTACGTGATTATTAGTTGTGTTTGCAAAAGTGGAAAGCAAAATTTCGTCGTGATGAATAACGCAAGAGAAAAATGTGTTTTTTGTGCAGACAAAAGTGGAAAAATAATAATGTTTAGTGACGAAAAACTGTATAAGTGTGAGGAAATTTTATATTCACGCAGTAAGTTCAATTTAAAGTATAAAAATGTTAGTTTACCAGACAGTGTTAATGATACTGATGGATACCATAGACTATGTTATAGCAGGTTTACATCTTTGATGTCTAAATATCGCAAAGCTTTTGTACCAAATCCCATACTGACAACTGATTCTCCAAGTACATCTTGTTCAGCTTCATATTCTCAAGATAATATTAATATTAAAATTACTCATAATAGCGATCTAAATTCTTCTGCAACTGATTTACCAGTTGAGTTTTTTAATCAAGTTCCAGAGCTGGAAAATGAAAGTGCTAGAGAAAATTTCAAAACTGTATGCTTTTTTTGCGAAAAAGATCGAAAGCAAGTAAAAGGAAAACAGCAAACTTTACATTCTTCAAATGATGAAAAACTATATGAAAAATTAATTGAATGGACGACAAAATTAGATAATGATAAACTGTTTAAAAAAATCAATACTATAAAATCTGTAGGTGGAAATGTATTTTACCATCACTTATGTGAATTATCATACTCGAATAATTATAATAAAACAGTTAAATATAATCCATGTACTTCATGGCAGGCAAACAGAGATATTCACTAAAAGATTTTTGACAATATATTATATTTTTAATTGATGCAGAAGTTATAAAAAAGAAATGTTGCATGTTGTTATCATCTCTTTGTGATATTTACAATAGCAACTTGGAGCATGAATTAAAAAAAAAATCTTTACCGGAATCAAGTTATATGACAAATCATAATCTTGAAAATAAAATATTAAAAAATTTCCAAAAGACAATAAAAATTCAAACAAAAAATAAAAAAAAGACTATCATGCACATAGATAGTAATTTAATAGAAGACAAAGATCTAACAGATCTTGAAGAAAATGATTTGATTAAAAAGGTTGCATTAATCATACGGAAAACGATTTTAAATATTGATAAATTTAAATTACCATCAAAAATTAAGACGAAGGATTTAATTGATGGTGAGTGTTGCATTCCGGAGAAATTAGAACGATTTTATAAAGTCTTGATTGGAGGCAAAGATATTCGTCGGAGAGATGGTGTCAATTGTGATAGATTGACTAATTCATTGGTCTCGGACGCTATTTTTCAGTCGTGGAACTGTTAAACCGTCTAAACACATAACACTTGGTATGACTATAAAAAGTCTTACAAATAGTCGAAACATTATTAATATTTTAAATAGATTTGGACATTGCTGCAACTATAACACCTTGGAAGAGTTGGAAACTGAAGCAACCATTGCTTCTGTTGATAGTTTACAAATTAGTCCTCCTGACATTATCCGATCTCCATTATTATGTACAGGTGTGGCATTCGATAATTTTGACAGATTTGTCGATACTCTTAATGGAAAAGAAACTTTACACGACACTGTTGGAATTATATATCAAAATATTGATAATAGTGTCCAAGAAGATCTGACTATGGATAATACCAGTAATGATTCTAAAGAAGCGTTACCGGGACCATCAAAAAGAAGAAGAACCTTTGATGCTATTATTCCCAATATCCTTCCATACGCTAAACGATTGAGGATGTCTGGACGTTTAACACCTGTCGAGGAAGATCCATCTGCGTTACCAGAAAACTTTACATTAATGCAATCAATAGATCTTTTACACTTGGTTTCACATTTTTTTCATATATCAAACACTCCAATGTGGACAGGCTTCAATTGTAAGCTACTACAAGACAATAGCTTAAAACAAAGAGTTTCGTATCTAACACCCATTAATTTATCACCTACCAATACAGCTGTAGTGGTAAATACAATGGAACAGTCACAATAAATAGGTCAAGAATGTAATCAAACTTATGTACAAGTAGTCACTTATGATTTAGCGATATCTAAAATTGCATTAAAAAAACGAAAGCGGCATAATCTACAAGATACACTGCGAATGTGGGCTGAATTACGTTGGGCAAACTAAACAATATTTCAAGAAACGCATATACCAACACCAATATGACGTTAAAAATAACAAAAGCGCCACAGGTTTGTCGACACACGTGATAGAAACGAATCATAAGATGTTGTATGATGAGGCGAAGATCATTGCACGCGAGAAGAACTACAATAAGCGCCTGGTGCTCGAGATGTTGCATATTAACGATAGCAAAAATAAGAATGAGTCTCTCAATTTTCATACAGATATGATTGGCCTAAGTACCATCTATGCTGGTCTTATTGGACCGGAGCAGCGTTGATTTTGAGTTTTGTGTTGGTGTTTCGTCTTGAAGCAGACCTGTATTTGCGTCCTAGTCGAATATTCTGTTTCTGCGTGCTCGTGATATGAACCGTTGCATTGGAGAGATAGTGTGTGATATGTTTATCTATAGATTTATTTATTATATGTAATTGTATGTCGTTTGGTGCAGTTTTGAAAAATTTTAGATTTTGACTACTTTCATGAAGGTTTCTTTTGTAATTTTACGTTTTGCATGCACCGATGTACAGTAATTTATGTAATGCTGTTTGATAAGATTTGTTGGTGAGTAGAATTATTACTGTTAGATGTCGTATTGTTGATGAATGTAAACTTTATAGACTCTGAAGAAGACCAATATACATGGTTGAAACCGGTCAGCAAGTATAATAAAATAGCTTTATTTGTGTATGACCCAAAATACCCACTAAAATTCCATCATCCACGTTATCATAATTTAATACAGGGTCGAGAAAAGTTCTATCTAATTTGTTTAATTTTACTTTTAACACCTTCCAACATTCGCCGGAGCATTTTTAAATCAATTTTTTTGGCACAGGATTTAATCTGTTTTTTAAATTTATCGTCTGATGTTACTTCACAACCATTCGTTTAAACTAATTGTGATAAAATTGACCAAAACGTTTCAATTGGACGAGCTGGAGGGATATTTGGCCGATTTGTATTATTTTGGAAAAAACAGTATATTTGGCTATATCGCCATGTTAACGTATTTTGCGTAATGACAAGGCGCAAGATTTGGTCAAAGATTATTTTACCATCTTTATGGCTTTTAATTACAAAATTACCCATTTTTGGTAAACATACTAAGTCTGTGTTAATAGCAAAACCAGCTTGAGTTTGCACAAAAAAACTAGACATTACTTTTACTGATATTGCGCACAATCTTCTAATTTTGATTTCTTTATGTATTTTACACTATCAGCAACGGTATTTTTATCGGTAGTATGAAATCGAATAAATTTTTTTATTAGTAACATCACAACTGTTTTCAAAAGTAAAGTACTTTTCATCTTCCAAAATGATCATTTTATGTTCAAAAATGTTTCTGCCAAAGACGGTACTTTTCAGGTATTTACCCTAAATGTTTACTGGTGTATCTTGGTTTAACGTTTCTCTAGTACCTTTTTACATTTAATTTTTTCAAATTTCGGCATTTTTTTTTAGAGAACCTTATGCGAGTACTCACATCAAATTTGTTTAAACTGCTTTCGACCAGGGGCAGGAACTTATGTAAGGTTTTTTCAGAATAGATTTTTTTTCCGGGTTTTATTTTTATTTTCAGGACCAACATTGTTACTGAATATCGAAATTATTAAATAAATGGTATTTCAATTACAACCTTCGTCTCTAGAATGGTTTAAAACGCAATTTTTATCCTGCTCGCCAAGAATTTTGAAAAAGGTGTTTTTGTAAAAAATTCTGTTCGCACATTTTTATAATGAAAATTAAAACGAAATTGATTATGTTGGACACTAAACAAATGAAAGAAGGTACAGTAAAAAAACAGAAGGATTGATAGGTTAAAAGTAATGTTTTGATGTGAATGAAATTTCTCCAGCTACTTTCGACTCATAGTAGAGTGCCCGAATCAAAATAAAACGCTTAAAAACGATTTACGTTTCTTTGAATACGAGTTGCCATGTTCAAATGTAGAAAATTTTCCATAATTAACCGGAGGGGAAAGGAAGGACAATAGAGAGGCAGATAGAGCCTTACCTTAAGATTGAGAGAATCGTCACTACTTCACTGACCACGTTTTAGAACGGTTCGACGGTTGAGAATCGGTTCGATTACAATCAATAATTATAATTTAAAATTGTTTTGTGCGGTCAGATTGTAAATTCTGTTATAAGTATTGTTTAGTGGGGCCAAGGTCCTAAAATAATTCGATTCGGTTCGTTAAACTAAGGTTGAAATAGTTACGCAATTGTTCAAGTGATAAGAAATTTTTCGAGTATTTCATTCAGTTTTCAAGGGCTAACGTCCCCAAAAATTCGTCCTGAGTGTCATCCCAAGTACGGGTCATCCAGACCGAAAATTTTGTGCATTACCAATCATTAAGGTCAGATTAAGTTTGTTTTTGTTTATGATTGTAAGAATTTTAAGATTTCAACCCGGACAACCGGATTTTATGTTTAATTTTAAGTTGTATGTTTTTTATAGGACCATAGCTGCAGCTAGGATTCACTTATGAAATTTAATTAAGAATTTTAAGTCAAAATTATTATTTAGGCGATGCCTACAATGTAAAATTTCTTTATTACAGGTACCGTGAATGAAAAAATGAAGTTTTTTGAAATTCAATAAATCGTAATTCTTTCCATTTTTTAAAAATAATTTTATTCAGTGTATTGTCCATTCTTGTATACTTGCCAAAAGCGTTTTGGCCACGATTTTGGCGATCGCGTTGTATCTTTTCCGGATGAATTTGTTTTTCTTACGTTTTATTATCTTTTTACGCTGTTCTAAGTTTTCACTTTTAATTTATTTAACTGATGAGATTTTAAATAGCCTCACAAAAAATAATCACAAAGTTAAAGGTCCTGTGATAATGGTGTCCACATATCAGGATGAATAAAAGATATGCCGTTTCCGTTTTCTTCAAGAAAATTTAAGGTGGTTTAGAAACGGGCGCTGGTGCGGAGCCTTAGTAAAATATCCAATCACCAGTAGGATATAACCTCTTTGCATGGTTCAAAAGTGGTGTTCAGGCTGCTCAGTGGTGTCAGCAAGAAAACGCTCTTCCTTGCTGGAGTAGTGGACTGTATGTAATGTTTTCCTTGCTTCTTTGCGAAATTGTATAGAAACACAAATAAATAAACTCTCTTGTTTTTAATGTTCATTTATTCGTGAAACAAAGTTAATAATGACCCGCCTGGGTCGCCCTTCTCTGCTGAGAACAAGCTAAAATGGTTGCGGTAAATTGTTGCAATTACAGCAAGATTTTAATGAGCGCCAAAAGCTTTTGCAACGCTCAGAGACGAACTGCTCTGTGAAGACACAACTTCGTACTGTCGATTCAAAACATTTAAAACACAAAGCAGAAACGAGCGGGAGGTGCGCGTTGAAGTGCGCGTACGTACCCCGCATACAAACGTTAGAAATGGCTAGCAACGAATTCAAGTTTTAGCAACAAATAAAATATTTTACAAAGATTAAAAATTAAATAAACAATAATTCCAAGGCGCAGTCTTGAACATGCCGCCCCCGTTGAAATGAGAAACATTTCGAAATAAATTTAACAACAATAGAACACAAACATTAAATAGTGAACATTAAATTCAAAAAATTCGGTTAAATCAACAAAATATTCATGGCAAAATGTACAAAATGAAACAAAAGGCAAATTCAAAGTCGCAAAATACAATAAACAAATAAGTAGAAATTCCAGTCAAAATCGCAACACTAAAGATTAATCACGACGCACAAGCACTTATATTAATAGCGTAGCACAAACACAAATGATGCTGAAGTCATGAAGTCGGTAGCGGGCAAATCTTTGCGAAGGATCTACGTATAAGACCACCAGATGTACGGAGCGTACCCATGTAGCACAAATATTGGCGCAATATTGGTCAAATATTGAAAATCAATATCGGTCCAATATTCAAATGTGAACATTTTGCAATATTGGCGCAATATTTAAAAATAATATTGGTCCAATATTGAAAATCAATATCGGTCCAATATTCAAATGTGAACATTTTGCAATATTGGCTCAATATTTAAAAACAATATTGTTCCAATATTAAAATACAATATCGGTCCAATATTGAAAATCAATATTGGACCAATATTCAAATGTGAACATTTTGCAATATTGGCGAAATATTTAAAAATAATATTGGTCCAATATTGAAAAGCAATATCTGACCAATATTCAAAAATTTTAAAAATTAAATTTTTTTTTCATTTTTGCGTAGTTTTTCAATTTTTGTTTTGTTTTTGTAGGAATTTAGGTGTTGTTTGTTACTTATTATGTAATTATTGTTTCTAAATGTTTCTATATTGGTATATCGGTATATTATATTACATAATTATTTCCTTAAATAGTCCTCCTATTAAGTGGTTAAATTATTTTAACTGAACTTTTTACAGCGTCTTTTTTATGTACTGTGTAGCACCAAACATCATGTAAATCTGGAAATTAAGTTTAAACATTTTTTTTTTACTTACCGCATCCACCGGGATTCGAACCCACGACCGATCCTTTGAATATTACGAAATCGTCCACCTAAGCCTTATACCTACGAAGGTTACTTATTTAATTTTGGTTCTTTATGGTATAAGATGCTATAAAAAATATGCCATTCTAAAAGTGACGTATTCGTATTTTAATTTTTTTTATTTAAACAGAATAAACGAACAATAATTAAAATTTTAAATACACGTGTTAGAACTGGTGAAGTAGCTCAACTGCTACAAAGTAATCTTCAAATGTAGTCACCCAGCATTTTGATTTGATTTCTTTTGCTGATATTGTGTAGTATTCGTACTGGCCAAAATTTGAAACTCGATAAAATCCAACTTCCGTCGATGGAAGCGGTGTCTTATAAAAATGTGTAATATTATTGAAAATTTGAATAATTATAGAGGTTGATCTAAAATTTTAATAACTTTGCCCACATCACCATCTTCGGTAATTACGCAACAATTTTTTTCGTCTAATTTAATCTTATTGATACAAAATTCTTGAATAGGAGTACAACTAAAGTTAGCCTGTTCTCGTTCATGGATTCTGCGTATCATATGCGTAAGATTCTGGCAACCTCCCCCCCTCCCCCACTAAGTTGTTCACTAATTCTAAAACATAAAACTAATAACAATCACTAAATAAGAACCCCTGTATTCATAAAAATATTTAAAGAGTGTTTTAAACCTATTTTAGTTAAAACGCTTATCAAAGTTCAACAACCAATGAAAACTCTACAATATTGACCAATAAACGTTCGTGATTGGTGTTTTATGACACATTTAGTTTAAAGGGTTTGTAAACCTATTTTAACTTTCTAAAACTAAAAAAACTTATTTAAACCGAGTCACAATATTTATATAAGTCCACGAATTTATATTTAACACGAGTTTCGAGAATATTCGAAGAACCTTCTAGAATATTCGAAGAACCTTCTAGAATATTCGAAGAACATTCTAGAATATTACAACACTACAATATCACCGCTTATCTCGTATGACTCACTCGGCTACTGTTCAACATTCTCGAACGTCTACCGAACATTCTCGAACGTTGACGTAGTTTTGTTTGTATAATAAGATACTTACGTAAGGAATACGTCGGACCCCCCCCCTTACTAAGAGTCCGTAAGATTTTTGATACCCCTCCCCTCTCCCTAAACCCTTTCGTAATTAATGGATGGCCCCTTAGGACTGAGAGTTAGTTTTCAGTGGTTTGTTAAATTTAACGACCGGGATGACGTTGAGTACTGGGACACCCTGTATAAAAATCAATAATTTGTGAAACAAATTTCAAACAATTGAAACATTTGAATAAGTCATTGGGGGTCCCCTTTTGTTGTTTTCCTTGATAAAATGTCATGGATCCTCCTAAAACTAGGTGTAGTTTTTCAAAATGGGTTTTCATTATTTGGCCCCCTACAGCTGGGGTGGCCAACCGGTTGATTTTTGGTCGATCACCACGCCAATCTATCGCAAGAATTCTTTTTCCGTTTACCCAACAAAAAATGACCAAATATAGTTTCTTTGCAATTATATAGAATATACCAACTTAGAACTTAGGATTTTAATTTTCAACATTTTCGAAAGCATTCTGCCACGCCAATAGTTGGATAATTAATATGATTATCTTAATAATCAAAATTATCTCGACAAATGTGTTTTATGACATATCAGGGCCTCCCACATAATTGATCTATTTCAAACTTCACAATGTAAACATAAACAAAACTAGTAAATATTTTATATTCAGAACAAATCAGAGTAAGCCAAATCTGAACCGTTACAATTCTAAGTGCACCTCTCTTTAAAATATTGGAACAATATCAATTTTCCCAATATTGGTGCAATATTGATTTAATATATCGGCGCAATATTGGAAAACATTATTGGACCTATATTGGCTGAACATCGGCATCTAATATTGGTCATCAATAATGACGCAATATTGCAATCAACCTTCTCCCAATATTGGTGCAATATTGATTTTCAATATCGGTGATATATTGGAAAACAATATTGGACCTATATTGGCTGAACATCTGAAGGCAATATTGATCATCAATAATGGCGCAATATTTCAATCAACCTACTCCCGATATTGGTGCAATATTGATTTTAAATATCGGTGATATATTGGAAAACAATATTGGACCTGTATTGGCTGTACATCTGAAGGCAATATTGATCATCCATATTGGCGCAATATTGCACCAACCCTATTCCCAATATTGGTGCAATATTGATTTTATATATCGGCGCAATATTGGAAAACATTATTGGACCTGTATTGGCTGAACATCGGCAGCTAATATTGGTCATCAATAATGGAGCAATATTGCAATCAACCTACTCTCAATATTGGTGCAATATTGATTTTCAATATCGGTGATATATTGGAAAACAATATTGGACCTATATTGGCTGAACATCTGAAGGCAATATTGATCATCCATATTGGCGCAATATTGCACCAACACTATTCCCAATATTGGTGCAATATTGATTTTATATATCGGCGCAATATTGGAAAACATTATTGGACCTGTATTGGCTGAACATCGGCAGCTAATATTGGTCATTAATAATGGAGCATATTGCTATCAACCTACACCCAATATTGGTGCAATATTAATTTTCAATATCGGTGATACGATATATTGGAAAAAAATATTGGACCTATATTGGTTGAACATCTGAAGGCAATATTGATCATCCATATTGGCGCAATATTGCAATTAACCTACTCCCAATATTGGTGCAATATTGATTTTCAATATCAGCGCAATATTGAAAAATAATATTGGACCTATATTGGCTGAACATCTGAAGGCAATATTGATCATCCATATTGGGGCAATATTGCACCAACCTATTCCCAATATTGGCGCAATATTGATTTTATATATCGGCGCAATATTGGAAAACAATATTGGACCTATATTGGCTGAATCTTGCAATATTGTGCCAACATTCAATATTGGCGCAATATTCCGCCAATATTGCGCCAACATTTTGTGCTACATGGGTAGCAACGCGGTTGACGCTGTCGGTGCCAGGATGAAGGGAGATGACTCGTCCTAACTTCCATTTGAATGGAGGAAGATTGTCGTCCTTCACCAATACGAGAGAACCATCGGTTAGGTCAGAATGATGATGTTTCCATTTTACGCGCTGTTGGAGCTCCGAGATGTACTCTTTACTCCAGCGCTTCCAGAAATGTTGATGTAGGCTTTGGATTCGTTTAAAATAATCAAGCCGATTATTAGGAATGTCAGTGACGTCTGGATCAGGCAACGACGTAAGAGCTCGTCCGACGAGAAAGTGTCCAGGTGTCAAAGGTTGTAAGTCGTTAGGATCAGACGATAATGGAGCGATAGGTCGGGAGTTAAGGATTGCCTCAACTTGGCATAACAATGTACACAATTCTTCAAAAGTAAAAATTGAAGCGCCTAAAATGCGTTTTAAATGAAATTTGCTAGATTTTACCCCGCTTTCCCATAAGCCGCCAAAGTGGGGACTGTGGGCCGGAATAAAATGCCAAGTTATACCTTCGCTGGAAAACGTTTCGATAATAGAAGTTTTCTGATCATTTAGAAATTTTCCTAACTCACGTAATTTGGAATTAGCGCCTACGAAATTCGTCCCATTGTCCGAATGAATATGAGACGGTTTACCTCGTCGAGATATGAATCGTCGTAAAGCTAATAAAAAGGCGTCGGTAGACAAATCGGTTACCAACTCAAGGTGAATAGCCTTGCTGGCAAAACAAATAAAAATGCACAAGTAAGATTTGCCAGTTTTGGAACCACGACCTTTATTACGTTTGTAAAGTATGGGACCCGCGTAATCTATGCCGGTCACATCAAAAGGTTGTGAACAAGTTATTCGTTCTATCGGTAAATTACCCATAATGGGCCGAGTAACAGAGGGTGCAGCTCTGAAACACGTTACACAATCATGTACAATTTTTTTTACTAAGTTCCTTCCTGCGGTTATCCAAAATTTGTCGCGTATCGAAGATAACATTAACTGTGGACCTGCATGTAACAATCGCGCGTGCTCACGTCTAACGATAAGTTTTGACAGGTGGTGTTTACCGCAGATAAGAAAAGGATGCTTTTTATTAAAGGAGTAATTCGAATTAACTAATCGCCCTCCCACGCGTATTAAATTATCTGGGTCAAGAAAGGGATTCAAAGATAATACTTTAGAGCTAGTTTTTAAATGCTGTCCCTTTAATAATTGTTTACATTCGTCAGGAAATGATTCTTGCTGGGCGAGCTTGACTAAAGCCTTCAATGAATTAAAAAGTTCGTCTGGAGATAAGGGTCCAGCTGTTCTTTGACCTTTAGATAACAAACAATTTTTACGAAACCGTAAGCAATAAGAAATGATTCGTTCAAGTTTATTCAAATTAGAATAATTTTCGAAAGGAAATGAACTTTTGTTATTAGTAATAATTAGGGCATTTGAAGTGCCCTTGAACTCTAGAGGTTCAGCGGATTGAATTTTTGAAATTGGCCAAAAGGTTTCTTCTTGAGAAAGCCAAGATGGGCCAAACCACCATAAATTTGATGTTTTCAACACTTGAGGAGTGACGCCCCTAGATAACAAATCTGCAGGATTGAATTTAGTGCTAATGTGTCGCCATTCTGCATCGGCAGTATGCTCTTGGATATCAGCGATGCGATTGCACACGAAAGTTTTCAATAAATTCGGATTAGTTTTAAGCCATGCCAGTACAATGGTTGAATCTGACCACAGAAAGTATTTATCCACTGGCATTATTAATGATTTTCGAACTTGTTTTAATAATTTGGATAACAAAACGGCGCCGCATAATTCCAATCTCGGTATGGTAATCGGTTTTAACGGAGCTACTTTAGATTTTGAACAAAATAAATGTACGCGGACAAAATTGTTTGAATCTGTAATTCGGTAATAAATACAAGCACCATATCCGCTAAGCGATGCATCGCAAAAACCATGCACATGAATGTTAACAGGGTTTGCACAGGTAACATGCCGTGGTATTTGTAGGTCATTTAGATGTAATAAATCATTGCGATAAGATATCCATTTTTTATCAAGTTCGGCAGGAACAGAGTCGTCCCAACCTAATTTTTCTAACCATAAGCCTTGTAAAAAACACTTTGCGGTGAAAGTGCAAGGTGCTACTAAACCTAGCGGATCGAAAATTTGAGATATATCCGATAACATCTTTCTTTTAGTTATTCTTTCGTTTTCAAGCTTTGAAATGTGAAACATGAAATGGTCAGTTTGAAAGTTCCAAATTAGACCAAGCGTTCTAGCTTGCTCGTGGTCACCAAAATTAAGTAAACCCGGACGTAAGTCCGATTTGGGAATATCTTCCAAAACTAGTGGGTCGTTGGAGAGCCACTTGCGAAGTTTGAAGCAACCCGCGGATAACACGTCATTGAGCTCCGCGCAAATGCGTTTTGCCTCGCCAATGTTACTCGCGCCACTTAATAAGTTGTCGACATAAAAATCATTTTTAATAATTGAAGATACTGATGGTGAACTGATTTCACAATCAATTCCTAATTGAAATAGAGATCGAATAGCCAAGAAAGAAGCTGATGAAGTTCCGTATGTAACGGTATTTAAATCGTAAGTTGCTAGAGGCTGTTCAACAGAAGAACGCCATAAAATTCTTTGTAAATGTCTTTGATCGGGGTTGATCAATACTTGGCGATACATTTTTTCTACGTCAGCAGAAATCGCGTAGAGATGCTGCCTAAATCGTAATAAGATTGTAAATAGACTCTGTTGGATGGTGGGTCCAATCATTTGTAGGCTATTTAAGGAGTAGCCAGTGGTAGTTGAGGATGAGCCGTTAAATACTACTCGCAACTTTGTGGTGAGGCTGTCCTCTTTTAATACGCCGTGATGCGGCAAATAATAGGAAATTTCGCTTGAAGTTTTAGATAAGGACATATGGCTTAAATCCAAATATTCCTGCATGAACGCACGATATCGTATTTGCAGTTCCGAGTTAATTTGCAGACGCTTTTCCATTGACAAAAAACGCTTTTTTGCAATAAATAAAGAATCACCTAACAGTAAAGGTGAATCCTTGAACGGAATCGTTACTATAAATCTGCCCTCAGAATTCCTGATAGTGTTTTTCACGAAATGAGCTTCACATGCCTTTTCTTCGGCAGAAAATACTTTGTCTTCCGGGTAACTTTCAAGCTCCCAGAATTTCGCAATTTGTTCTTGTACGTCAAGATTGGTGCTAAGATGGCATTGCACTTGAGTGGTCAACGCCGTGGTAGTAGGACCCGCTACAACCCATCCAAATTGGGTTTTTTGTAACAAAGGGAGGTTAGGCCCCAAGTTCCTTTGTCCTACGCATAGAAGTTTAAAAAACGCAGGTGATCCTATCAGCAAATCTATCTTTCCGGGCTGGCCGAAAGAAGGATCCGATAAAACAATGTCATCAGGTATTTGCAAATAGTTTTTGTTTACTTTAAAGCTCGGTACACTGCCGGTGATGTTGTCGATAACTAAGCACGTAAGTTTTATTTTAAAGGGTGAGTGATGCGCACTTACTTCCAATTCGCATTGGGAATTGACAGGTGAGCTTGAATTATTAATTCCGCAGATAGTGACATTCGCATTTTTCAAAGGTAAATTTAATTCGTTACGATAATTGGTAGTTACAAAGTTGGATTGCGAACCGGAATCTAACAAAATGCGTACCGATCTATTTATTCCTGAGTTATCGCGTACCTTTGCTGAGGCTGTAGGTAGCAAAGTCTGTACTGTATTGGAACAAAACGTGGAAATGACTTGAATAGGTTCGTCTTGAACGATTTCATCTCCGTCAATGATTTCTGGTTGAACCAGAGCCGCAACTCGCTCGTTAACGTGAAGCAAGGAGTGATGCTTGCCCTTGCACGTCCTACACGTGTATTTTGATTGACAAGCGTTACTAAAATGATTGCTAGATAAGCAATTAAAACAGATCTTAAGCTCTTGAGCTTTATCATGTCGTGCCTGTGATGTTAATTTAGCAAATTCTGGACACGTTGCTACATAGTGTTCTTCTTTGCAATAAGAACAAGTTGAAATATTTGTTAAGAAAGATTTAGATATAATTTTAGGTTTTTCAATATATGTTTTTACGTTTCTTTTTTCGATATTTTCGAGAAAATTTGAATGGTTAATTAGGAATTCTTTAAATTCCTTTAAAGTCGGTAAATCGCTAGAAATTTTGTTCGTGAGAAGTTCCCACTCTCTAAAGGTAGATTGATCTAATTTATTAGAAATTAAATGCACAAGTATTGCATCGAAAAGCTTATCAGGTGAAGCCAGAGACAACGCTGATGTGACGTGCTTCGACAAAGTGTCGCAAACCTTTCGAATTTCTTTAGACGATTCTTGTTTAACGGTTTTGATATTAATGATTGCCGATAAATTGTTTTTGATAATCAACTTCGGTTGGTCGTAGCGCTCTTTTAACGTGGTCCAACTAACCTCGTAATTTTCAGGTGTGAAAGCTAGTGACTTGACGATATCAGCAGGTTCATTCAAAAGTGAAGCTTTTAGGTAGTGAAGTTTGTTGATATCACTTAATGACAAGTTGTCATGAATCATACTTTTAAAGATGGCCTTGAATTCTAACCAATTCTCTAGCTGACCGTCAAATTTGATTAAATTAATTTTAGGCAAATTAATCTTGCCTTGATTGTTAATTAAAGCGTTAGAATTTTGTGAGCTGACGTGGCTCGGCGTTGGTGACATTCTTTGCGTTGTCACGTCGCTAGGTGTCAACTCGTCTAACAATTCGGATGCTAGTGCTATTTGCTTGTAATAGAGATTTTCAAAGTTTTTAAGAGATTCATTCGTTTCGGCGTCTGAAGCGTCTTCAGACTCTAGCGCTAATATTTTATCGTACACCGTCTCATATTCGGCTAGCAATGTGGACGCGTTTCCGATGCGTACTTTTAGCTCGTGAATATCTTGCGGCGCTATTGTACCATCATTACGTGAATTATTTAAATTAGTTAAATAGGTACCAAACCGCGTTAGTTTGCCCTTCAGTTTTCCTCTTTCGTTCGTTAGGATATTCATTTTTAATATTAAAGTTATTAAAATACTTAAAGACAATTTGAAACGTTTTCAATTGAAATGTAACTCGTTTCGCGATAAGAAAATTGAGAGATAAAAAAGTACTATGAATGTATTGTATGCAAGTTGAGACAGGATAGATAAGAATTAAAGGAATGTGTTTCTTACTCTCTCGCTCTGCCGGCTTGCTGCCCTTGTTGGCTGTCGTGCTGACCAGTGTTGCCAAGGTGCAATTCTTCGTTTGCTTCGTCTTGAAGCGGTGTTGTCGGATAATTGAACAGCTTTCAGTTATCGTCGTTTGTTTTTCTTTCATCTGGACCGTTTCCAAATGTTTGATCACTTGTTTCCTGATGTCATCCGGTTCGTTATGGACCAATGTTCAGGCTGCTCAGTGGTGTCAGCAAGAAAACGCTCTTCCTTGCTGGAGTAGTGGACTGTATGTAATTTTTTCCTTGCTTCTTTGCGAAATTGTATAGAAACACAAATAAATAAACTCTCTTGTTTTTAATGTTCATTTATTCGTGAAACAAAGTTAATAATGACCCGCCTGGGTCGCCCTTCTCTGCTGAGAACAAGCTAAAATGGTTGCGGTAAATTGTTGCAATTACAGCAAGATTTTAATGAGCGCCAAAAGCTTTTGCAACGCTCAGAGACGAACTGCTCTGTGAAGACACAACTTCGTACTGTCGATTCAAAACATTTAAAACACAAAGCAGAAACGAGCGGGAGGTGCGCGTTGAAGTGCGCGTACGTACCCCGCATACAAACGTTAGAAATGGCTAGCAACGAATTCAAGTTTTAGCAACAAATAAAATATTTTACAAAGATTAAAAATTAAATAAACAATAATTCCAAGGCGCAGTCTTGAACAAGTGGCTACAAGCAATTCTTAATATAGTATTCTGAATTAATTTTAGAATCATGCTCAACAGAAAGTGTTGTGGTTCTTTAATTTATTCCCATGAACATAATAACTCCCCTCGGAAAGAACTGTTTTTTTGAATACGTTCAATTCTTTTGCCGACTGCTCTATCCTTGACTTCTTCATTAATTTTAGAATTAATTTTTTTCTTAGATTGTACCAAATTGTATATTCAGATGTCCTGAAATGAGTTGCCATGTGTTGTACAGGGTGGGCCAATTTCGAAAGTTCTTATGGGAAACTCGGTAACTACAAGAGATATGAAAAAATGGATGGATCGCCAAATACTTTTTAAAAGCTTTTAGGTAGTCAATATCTTCTTCAGAATTTTTAACAATTGAAAAACTAGGAGGAACTACATTCTTTGTATTAGGAATTTTTATAATTACAAATCTTCCATTATCTGTAACATCTGCTAACTGCATTTTACAGAACTCATCTGTCCGACAAGCACCAGCAATGCCCATAATCATTACTGTCTTGAAAAATTGTAATGAAATATTAAATGCGGAGAAAATAATGGCAATCATACCTTCATTAATAAGTATGTAGATGTCGTCATTAGCTTTTTTTTTAAATTCACGATATCCTCTCTATTCAGTATTTTGGACTTTTTTGGAATGTAGCCTTTATTCTTGCATTTGAGGTAACCAACTAACTTCGTAAATTTTGAAATATCTACGTTTACATTTCAGGAAATGGTTGTCTTCAACATGGAATACTCACACCATAAGCTGGCTGGTGATTTTAATTTTTCCGATCGTCCAAGCATTCCTAGCAACTTAAATAGCTATCTATAGCAGTCTAATTATTAAATTAGATTGGCTCAAAATGAATTCTAAGTCTTCCTCAGTTTCTGGCACATCAGCATATTTCCAGTAGTCTTTATTTTTGTTAACTGTAGTACTTATTCCTTCTTCTCTGCGACACGCACCGCTGCGCTGATACCAATATCACGATCACCTGAAACAATGAAAAATCTTGTAAAATCAGCGAAATAGTAAAATTTTATTATTTTCATTTAAAAAAACGTGTCGTCGTCCGCTACTTTCAAGAATTTAAAAACATCTGCGTGGGTAAACATTCATTTACGTTTTTCACTCGCCTTTCTTTGCACCACGCCACGTATTAAATTTTAGATATGTCTTTTCATATTTGTCTGAATTTCTGTGGAATTAGAGCTTGAACCGCTAATTCCGTTAATTCCTCAACATCCCAACATTCCGACATTTTTCAGCTATTCTAAAAACATAAATTGTAAAAAGATAAATTAAAAAAAAACATATGATCACTAAGCTGTTCCCTTTGTAACTGTTACCTTAAATACAACAGTTGTTGCCAGTTTTTATTCCACACTAATCGCCCATATCATCGAGAGCAGATGTCGCCCAATGTCGCCACCGTTTAATAATGAAATTGATAAGCAAAAAGATAAAAAGGAAAACAAGTGATATAAAGATAATGTTTATTTGTTTATTAATATAATAAAAATATAATTTATTTAAAAATTACAACATGTCTTCAAAAATTTCAATTATATTGTCATCATCAGCTTCACCTTCGCCTTGAACAACGATAAAATGATTTTTACTGTACAAAACAATTTTTGAAATATTTCGGAAAGGAAATTCTTCCCCGCAGTTCTTAAAACTATAGAGATATGTCCAAAACTTATGACTACTTTGCAGTACACCTTCTTTTACAATTCCAGTCCAGTTGACTGTTGTTAATGAATTATACTGATTTTCAGCTACATAAAGATTTGTAGGTGAAATGAGATACAAAAATGGTAAATCAGTGAATTTCAATCTTGTCACTTGATTCAAACAAACTCAAGGAGTCGGAACACTGATTTTTTTGAATAAATCCAAGTGATCTAGTAATCGCTTGATGAGTTCTCCCATGAGCCTTTGGATATAGTTGAAACATTTAATTTCCAAAGTTTGTTTTTTATTTGCATCCATTGGAAAGATAGGAAGTGCCCGTTGATATTCAATCCCAAAATCACTTTGATGAGGCTGCACGTACGCCAAAGGGTTTTCATAATTTTAGAAGATCATTTTGGAATCTCCCAGAAGAAATGCCGGTTTAAAGATTTTTTAACTCAACAAACATATTAAACGAGACACATGCTCGTAGGCATTTCCAAGGTCCATATCGTCTTTTTGAAAAATTAAATTCAATTTATTTGTTTCAAACAAAATTGGACGCATTATTAGCAGTGGCAATAAATTCGAATTGTCCTGTAGCATTTCATCCAATAACCTTGCACTGTAAGACCCAGTTTTTCAATCACGAGTTAACCAAAAATCAATAGTTAACTTCGACTCCTGACCAATCAAAATAGTCATAACTGTATGTTAACCATGGAATTTGGGTTAACTCGCGATTGAAAAACTGGGCCTAACACTGTTTTCTTTGTTTACCACAGTATTTAAATAGATTTTTAATTCTTTGTAATTTTCAATCAACCTTTCACAGCATTGAATCTTGCTAACCACCGAGTACTAGAAATTTAAACAAAATTGTGAAGCACTTTTTCATTACCGTTTAAAATTTCAAAAAGACGCTGGTATTGCATGCGTCGTTGCGAGCTGTGGCTAAATCAGTTGTAGACTTCACTACAGAGAAATTCTATACATGCAGGCATTTCTTCGACTGCACTTGAAGCAGCGTTGTCCACAGAATGACAAATACAACAAACCAATTGAAAATTGGAAATGCTACCTCTGTGAAAACCTTCTATAATTTCCTCTCGAGAGTCGAGACAGAAGAAGAATCATGCATAATTCATAAATTTTATTTTCTTTTCGTATTGCTTTACCGTATCAATTTTTTTGAAAGATTTTGAAAGAATGCACTTCTTGTGTAAATATACAACTTTGTGTTATTTTGATTTAGGTTAGTGACGAATTGATGTCAAATATAAGACGTCGTTATGTTTCTGGACAATCGGGTAGGTGGACAATTTCAGATAACAAGATCCTTCACTTCCGATTATTGATTAGGGTAATAAGAAAACTGGAAAATCACCCAACACCAGCACTTTATTACAATAAGAGTGGTTTACGTGTGTTCATGTTGCACTTTTACATTTTTTAGGCTTTGTATTTCAAAGCGATGTTAATGTTGATGTGGTTTGTATAAACGGTTTTCAATTTGATGGAAGCTTTACCTGCTCTATTATAAAACGAATCCTACTTTTGCTTGTCAAACACCAAATTCTCAGCTTAAGCCTTCTTACAAACGGGAATTCAGTCGTTGAATGCACATTCCCGGCCGTTTGTAGGGCGCTTTAAAATAAATAATACACATTTTAGTATTTCTAGCCTCGACAAAGTTTTTTTGCTGCTACAACAAATAATACAACAATATTTTTTCTGAACAAATAATAATTTGTTGTAGCAGCAAAGAAACTTTGTTGATGCAATAACTACTAAAAACCGACAAATCCCTGTTGACAGAGTAATAATTTTCTTTTCGGGCAAAACATTTGATTTTCCATTTTTATTTCTTGAGGATTTTAATTTACATTCGCATCATTTACATATCCCTCGAGTTGAGATTATTTCGAATTTTACAGTTTTATTGCCAGCTTCCGGCTGTGGAAGCGTCAGCCTTCAAGAATGCTATCGTTCCGCTCATCATTTGACTTGTTAGTTAAAAAGCCAATTTCAATTTCCTTTATAAAAAAAATTTCTCTTAGAAAAGGATTGTTCTCCTTTGTAAGGACGAAATTCTGCAGTTTAACATGCTCTAAGAAAGTTAACTTTTGCTTTATTGTTGCTTTTCTGCTCGTTCAATGTGATTTACTGGATCGATACGTTGTAGTTGAGGAAGCAATGAAGTAGCACATTTATTGTTGACTTGACATTGATGCCTTGTTTTACTTCAGCTTGCAACATTTCAAGATCTAACTTACGATTTTCTTTAACGACTGAATTAAATTATTTATATTTACTTGTCTCGGCTTTTCTCGGATTTTCACTATAAAATTGTTGGTATATCTGTTTTTATACCCCTTCTAATTTTTTAGAAATGTTATCTAATGTTGGCTTAGTTAGAACTTTTATTGTCTCTCTAATAAGATTAAGGAAAATTCCTTTCGTTATCGTCCACGAAAGGTAATCCCAATTGAGTTGGCAGCTTAGTTACATTTATTAACCATGAAAAATGGTTTCGTGACAAATTTATACTTTCTAATATCAACATTCATAGTGAAACAAAGATTTAGAAACGTTATTCGATCTGGATTTGAACCCGTTCCACAATATCAAAATTTTATTTAATTGTTTTTTTATTATCAGAATACTGTCGATAAATTGGTGCAAAGAGCAAACGCATCTCTCCTGATTGGAACTTCATCTTGGAAGGAGCAATTTGTGGAAGCCTTAACGGTCAGTTCGAGTAGCGACGAAGAAGAAAAAGTGCCGTTCTGTTGTGATTACTTCTTGCACATTTTAACTCTGTTTTGGAAAATAATTTTCGCTTTTGTTCCTCCTACAGGTAAGGCTTATTTCGATGTGCACTATCAATATGGTAAGTGCTCAGTTGAAGACTGTAGCTCTAGTAACCGTAAATTATGTGGGCAGCTCTTCTGATAGTTCCATATATTTAAGTCTGACGTACTCTTCGAAATTACGCAAATCTTCGGAAATTTCTTGGAATTCCAAAACACGATCATCGTGATCATGAAAAGTGTAAATGAAATCCTCGTGTATTAATAGTTCTTCAATATCTAGCCGTAAAGCAACTATACCTTGCAAAACTGCTGTATAATATTCGGTTGAATGAGTATTTTCTATGTCGGCGTCATATTCGCTCATAAAAAAATCTACATAATTTCTGTAATCTATAGATTCTACCATAATTACGCGAGAATCCCCATTGTGATGTTGGTTGGGAATAAAAATTTTTCCGATAGATTGTCGGTCTAATGGGCAAGACGGATTTAGTCTTACCCAATTTCTCAGACAATCTAAGCAAAATAAATGCTTGCAGCAATCTGGAATTGCAACTTGGTCTTGATCTCCAAGCGATCTGAGACAAATGGGACAAACTTGCTCTTCGTCGCATGAGCCTTGATTTTGTAATTGAATCATAATTGGTGTTGGAATTACTTCCAGTACGATGGCGTTTCTCCTATATATGTAGTGTGGAATAATCTTAATGAACGGATTATATAAATAACGGATTAACGGATAAAATCTATCAGATAATTGTTATTTACACTTATTTAGATATATATTGTCGTGATTTTCCGCTATAAAGAAGAGGAATTACAAACCAAATTAAAAAAATTCAATATAAACAAAATAAACACATATTCATAAAAAGAGAAAACGAAAACTAAAATACTGACTCGGATCATTGATTAGGAAGAGGACAAAGTTTTACCACTGGGCGGTTGTAGGTTCCTAATTTGGTTCGAACTGTAGCTACTCGGGCAATTCCATCCTTTCCCGGATGCAATTTTTCGATAATTGCCAATAGCCACTGCAATGGAGGAATATTGTTTTGAATTAAAATGACCAGCATGCCTTCTTTTACTGCGTTAGTGTTGGTATTCCATTTCAATCGGACTTGTAATGTGCGCAAATATTCTGTATGCCAGCGTTGCCAAAAATGTTGTACCATCGAATCCAACAACTTATAACGATTCAATCGATTAGGAAGGGTATCTGATAAATCTTCGGTAGGTAACGAAGACAAAGGTGTACCATATAAAAAATGAGCCGGAGTTAAGGCTTGCGGATCATGAGGATCGTTCCCTAGTCTACATAGCGGTCTGGAGTTGAGTAAAGCTTCAATTTGAATTAATACGGTGTGAAATTCTTCATAAGTTAAGATTTGAGCGCCAATTGTTTTGGTAAGGTAAGTTTTGGCACTTTTTACGTTAGCTTCCCAAATTCCTCCAAAATGGGGAGCAGCTGGTGGATTAAATTTCCATTCTATTCTTCTTAAATTCAATTCGCGCAACAGCTCATCCTTATAGGTACGGGAACAAATTAATTGATAAACTTCATCCATATATCTTTTTGCGACCACAAAATTTGTACCACAGTCGGAAAATAAAGTTGCGCAATTTCCACAACGCTATAAGAAGCGCTTAAAGGCCGCTATAAAACACTCGGTAGATAAGTCGGAAGCCAACTCGAGATGAACTGCCTTTGTTGCCAAACATACGAAAAGACAGACGTAAGCCTTTTGAGTTCTAACACCTTGACCACGACTTAAGGTAATTTGGAAAGCTCCAGTAAAATCAACTCCTGTTGATAAAAACGCTTTGGCTTGGTTAACTCTTTCAAAAGGCAAATTTTCCATCAAAGGGAAGGTAGTTTTAGAGATAAACTAAAGCAATGATTGCATTTCCAAACACATTGACGAATAATACTTCTCGCAGACAAAATCCAGTAATTTTGCATTAACAAAGATTGTAGTAAATAAGATCCTGCATAATGGTGTAGTTTGTGGTAATAGTTAATGAACAAGATTACTAACGGGTCGGATTTGGGCAATAAAATGAGATGTTTGTGATCATAACTCAGATTCGCATTAGATAACAGTCCTTCTACTCGGATGAGCCCATCCTTCATAAAAGGACATAAACGACGTAGGTTGGATGAAACAATTTTGTTATTCTTCAAACTGTGATACTCATTTTGAAAGTAAGGTTGTTGAACGGCTCGGATCAGAAACATTTCCGCAGTTTTTAAATGAGAAGTGGTAATCGGTGTTTGTTTTGGAAGAATCTTCATAAATCTTAGGACAAAAACGGTGGCATTTAGGAGCTTGGTCCAAGACGAGAAATAGTTTATCAGTGAATATAATGGAGAAATTATATACGGAACGGTAAGAAATACTAATACTTTTTCATCATCATCGGGAGGAACTATAATCTCAGAAAAATGTTCAATTGACCATTCGGAACGAGATGATGTTAACCAAAGAGGACCAACAAACCATGTAGGATGGTGAAGTAATGTTGAAGGAGCGAGTCCTCGAGACGCACAATCAGATACGTTAAATTTTCCTGGAATGTAATAGCAATGTAAAGGAGGAATGCAAGCATGAATTTTGGCTACTCTATTTCCAACAAATGGTTTTAGTTTTTTAGTAGAAGAATTAATCCAACATAAGGTTATACTCGAGTCCGTAAATGCATAAATATTGTTTATTTTAACTCGGTTGGAATAGATATCACGAACATGTGCTAGAAGTTTGGCTAACAACGTAGCGGCGCAAAGTTCCAAACGTGGAAGGGTTATTTTACATATAGGGGCAACTTTAGATTGAGCACATAGAAATCTCACATTAATTTCATTGGATACGTTCATAATTTGCAGATAAACTACTGCAGCATATCCCGACATACTAGCATCAGCAAAACCGATTAATGTTAATGGCGTCTTTTCATATACCAAAACATGACGAGGAATTTCCAACGTATTTATAGAAGAACGAATTCATCTTGGCATTTTCTCCATATTTTTTCAATTTCTGGCGGTGCTGAGACATCCCAGTCGATACCCAACTTCCACATGTTTTTAATTAACAATTTAATCAATAATGTGAGAGGGGCCAAAAAACCTAATGGGTCGAAAGTACGTGCTACCAGGGATAACATATATTCCTTTTCGTGCAGGGTGACATATTCGAAGATACCTTAAAGTAAAACTGGTCTGTCGCAGGATTCCAACGCAAGCCAAGAATTTTCACATGGTCTTGATTAAAATCAAAAGGCTGCATTAATTGCAGATCATCTGGAATACTATCTAAAAATTTGGAGGAATTGGAAGTCCACTTTATTAATTGAAATCCACCGGACTTGAACATATCAATTAGATCGGTATATAAATCTAGTGCTTCTTCAATAGTGGGTGCACTAGAAATTAAATCATCCATATACATATCTCTATTAACATATACTACCGCTCGAGGATAAGATTGAAATTCATCATTCGCTAATTGCTTTACGGTTCGTAAACTTAGAAAGGGAGATGATTTGACACCAAAAGTTACTGTATTTAATTCATAAACCTGGATAGGATCTTCCGGATGAAATCTCCATAATATGCGTTGATACGGTCTATGTGATTCTATCACGTTTATCTAACGATACATCTGTTTAACATCTGAGGAAAAGGCAATTGGAAATAGGCGAAAATTAACAAAATCGGTATCGAGTGATTCTATAATTTAGCGCCGGTATACAGAATATCATTCAGTGAAACTCCAGTATCAGATTTCATACTTGCATCAAAAACTATACGATATGGGGTTGAAACGCTTTCCGGTTTAAATATGCAATGACGAGGAATGTAATACCCAGGATAATGTAATCTACTTTCCGGTACTAACGACAGGTGCTTCTGGTTTAAATAATCCTCGATGACGGAATTATAAAGTTTTCGAAGATTTGGGGATATTAGAAAATGTTTCTCCAACGACAGTACTAACCTTTTCTCAGCAAGGAAGTAGGAATCCCCTAACCTTCCTGGATCATCCTTAAACGGTAGGGATACTGTATAACGCCCGTCATCATTACGTTTTACATTGTCAACAAATATTTCTTCGACGATAGTATCTTCCTTAGTGGATGCAGGAGGATTAAAATCTTCAAGTTCAAACATTTTTTCGACTAAATTATCTAAAGTTAAGAACGTTAATCGGTTAAGGGGGTTCATTTGGGAAGTATTGCCCAGAATTACATATCCTAACGTGGCGTGGTTTGAATAGCTGTAGGGGTATTGAAGGATCCGGGTACTTTGTGAGTTCCTAAAATCTCAGCAAACATAGTTGCTCCAAGAAGACCATCAATCGGATCAGGAATATTAAATGTTGGATCAGCTAAAGGTAGAAATTTTAGGTGATTGTAGAATTGAACATCTACGGGAAAACTTGGCAATTCATCACTAATTTTATCGATAAGTAGCGCTTCAATTGGGTATTTCAAATTGGAATTCAAATTAGAAAAAATGGTTAAACTTGTTCTTCCACTAATAGGTTTGGTAGCTGATCCAATTGCAATGGCACATGTAGATAACTTGGTATACGGTAATCCTTAATCGGTTACAACTATGGAAGGTCAAGAAATTGGACATGGAACCGCTATCGATAATACCCTGGTCAAGCTAGCACCCCCACCTCTTTAAAATAAAAAAAAATTTATACTATAATTATGGACTAATTTTGAACAGCATTCGCGAATTTCGGACAACAACGGTTTCGCGATAAAAGATAAATCTTTGGTGGCGGTGCTGAGTTGACGTCAAGCTAGCACCCCCACTTCGAAAAAATGACTTTTAATGGGCGAAACTTGGTAATTCTATCTAAATATAAGTTGGATAAGAATTTTTTATCATGATAGGTATCTTTCAGAAGTTTCCATACATCATAATTTTCTGGTACGGGCTCTATCGCGTTACATGTTTTTAATGCTTTACCAATTAAACTTCCTAATAGATATTGAAGTTTTTCACCTTTGGAAAATTCAGGTTTATCATGAATCAGGTTTTTAAAATTAGCATAAAAAATTGGCCAAAGGGACATATCACTACCATCGAACTTGACCAATTTTATTTGCGGCAGCTTTACTTTTGGTTTGTTTTCATTACCGGTTAATGGTGTTGTGGGTAAAGGCTTTCCAAGAGGTTTCAACAATTCGGACGCTAGGTATTGGATGTTATCATGCAAATCATCAAAACCGTGAAACAATGAGTAGTCAGGTTTCTGCTCAGGGTTTAGGTCCAACTTTAAATCTATTATTTCTTGTGTAGTTTCTGTATAGTCTAAAACTACTTTGTCGATGGTATGGTATCTAATTTGAAAATTATCCTTAAATTTATGATTAGAAGTATCATGTTTGAATTGAACTGCTGCATCATAACATAATTGTATTCTTCTAAAGTGATTTTCGCGTTTAGCGGACAACAATTCCAGCTTTCGTTCCATGTTTGGTCGTTTTGGTAAATTTTGGATTGAATTTAAACAAATTCGGCTTCAATAGACAAATATTTAAACGACGCGATAAACTATGAACGCAGCTGGCGAGACAAAATATCGTTTCGATTATGATACCTATATTATTACAATCGAAAAAATTAAACAAAATCCGAAGAAAATCAATTATATTATAACCAAATCGTACCCTGGAATAATCTAATTTAAAAAATTAGAAGCAAACAAAAAATGGTAGGATCAAAACTAACAATTTGCTGAACAATTCGAATATGACCAGAAAAGTTAACACAATCGACTTGTAAATCTCTGAATTGGGTTGGAAAGAAAACAAATAACTACCCAATCCGGTTCGAAGGACCAAATGATGGGGCCAAATCTCACCCCAAATAATCTTGTGGTGAGATAATTGAAGTGGACTGTATTGGTGATTGTGTTAACAATGCAAAGAAAAGTTTATATAGCAACTTACCAGAACTATCTTCTTGATTCTCCTCTTTCTTCGGATAGGAATTGATAAGGTTAAAGGGAAAGGAAAAGCAATAGGATAATCACTGATTTGCACTACTGGTCGCGAAATGTTTGTAGAATTTATTCAGCTGGTGATGGCTGGTTGGTTGGCTAACAAGACACTTGAAAAAGGAACCGGAAAAAATACTCAAAAGCTAGTATGGCACAAAATTGGTTGGTTCACCTTTTTCCAAGTCGGTTGGATTATCTCTCTAAAACTTCGTGCCTGCTTACAAATTTATTGATAAGTCAAAACAAAACGAAAAGTGGCGCGAACAGCTTCATATATCACACCTAACAAAGTTCTGAGCAAGCAATATTGGCCATAACTTATTATAACGTTCTTTAATCAATAAATTACAAACTGTGGTGTAGGCTATTATTTAACGGCGGATTCGCTTTGGTCAATTTGTTGCAGATACCTTCGCAAGTAAAGTGGCAGCAATTCAGGATAAGCATGCGGATGCTAGTGTGGGAAACCTGACTGGAAGCAACGCCGTCAATGTGTTTCTTGGTATTGGTGTGGCATGGTCTATTGCTTTCATTTATCATTGGGTTGTGAAAAATCAAGCGTTTCACGTAGATCCAGGAAAGTAAGTAACTCTCAGTTTTATAATAAATTTAATTATAAATAGAAACACACTCGAAGGATTATCATTAATTGGATGCTATTTCATGCGAATTAAACATTAACAGCCTTACTAATAAACGTTGTATAAATCTTATAACAGGCGTATACAGGGTGTATAAGAAAACTTTACTAATAAACCGTGTATTAATTGTGCTCTGTATAAGCCTTGCATAGTTATTCTCAGTTGTACTAATCAAGCATGTTGATGACAATTCGGATGTATAATAAAGTGCATAGTTATACAGCGGCTATTATGACGTTTATTAGTAAGAAATTTATGCGTCTCTTATATATGCCTTATACAGTGTATAACTAAACCGTTGTATAACTACTGAATAAGGAATTTTTATTAGTAAGGCTGTAAGAAGTTAAAAATTAAAAAAAAGTCAAACGTACAGTTAATCAAATTTATCAGAGGAGAGCATGAGCTTTTATTCTAAGGTCTTTGCACATTCTTATCTTGGTTTACCTGATTAGTATAATAATTAAAATATAGTAATAATTACTGAATATATTAATTGAACAAACGATTAAACTATTGAGCATACTACATAAAAATGAAATAAAAAAAAGGATGGTAACTAATTTGCTGAAATATTGTTGTCTACAAAGAAACCGTAAGCCAGATTAAATTAATTATCTGCGTCAAGTTGACTATTAATTAATTATAATATACGAAGAATTGAAGTGCCGTCAAAATTTGTAGATTACGTATGCAATACCAACTGTACAAATTAATGAATAAATGTCAAACTCATGTTTGAAATGATATTTCTCTCATTATACATTTTTACATTCATGCTTTTAATTCTTTTAACGTTTATTGCATTTTTTTCTGCAAAAAAAATTAATTACTATTTTTAATAGAAACTGCAGACTTGGCTTAATGCCAAATGCTCAATGCAAAAATATTTATTTGTCAATTTTCTGTATAAAATTGACAATTCTTGAAAGCTGCTTTCAGCAATCTAAAGAAAATCGTACAAAGCTTTTCGCTGCGGTTTAGCAATTATGTGACACGAAATCACGCTTAACTCGAATTAAAAAAATTTTATTTTAATTTTTAGCATATTTTATGAAACGTTAACAAAAGTTGAACCATGATATAAATTACCGTTGGTACTTTACTAAAAATAGAAATTTGAAACATTTTTGCGGTTTGTTTGATTAATGAAAATGTTCGTAACTAAGTAATTGACTTTTTGTCAAAGACTGTCGTGCCATCTATAATTCGGTCGGCAATCGTGATAATTATTAATGAAGTTATGATTGGTTCGGACTCGACTGTGTTAAAATAGGTCAGAAACGTGAATGAAAAATTTAGCACGAGCGGTTGATTCTGAATAAGAAATTATCATTGTGAGAATTAAATGCGCTAAACAGTTGAAAGCTTCCTGCACGGATATTCTTCTCGCATTTGAGTTTAAATGGGAAAAGTATTTACGTGTGGTTTATTTTCGTATTTTTTCGCTTTTATTTGCTCAAAAATAAATTGTAATTTTTTAATTTTCAGTCTTGCATTCTCCGTGACAATATTCTGCTCAGAAGCTGTGGTATTGTTGCTCAGGAGGACACAGTATATAGGTGGCGAGATAGGTGGTCCCACAACTATGAAATACGTCACGGCGGCCTTTTTTTTTTCACTTTGGATATTCTACCTCGTTATGTCAACTTTAGAAGTTTATGGAGTGATTCACGGATTTTAAATTAATTTTTAGATTCAATTGAGAGCTAAAAGTATTATATTATAATGCGAAGTATATTTATTTGTACATAAACAAACGTTGAATGTATTTTAATTACGTACTTATTATATTAGGCAATGCTTTAAGGTCCTTGTTATTAAATATAAATGAACTTCCATTTAAAATTTTTTATTTTTGAAATTTTTTTGTAGTGTAGCTTAGCGCTGCTTTTAGCGAATGTGAACTAGGCTTAATTTGTAAGTTTAAAATTAAATTGCGGTGTCAGGTTCGAGTTACTAAAGTTTACATAAGTAGATAAGTTTTTGTGAGTAGTTAAAAAATTGTGGTTTATAATTAAAGAAATTAGTCAATATAATTAAATTAAATTGTTTTCGAATAAACGTCCTGTAAATTTTTGAGAGAGTGGAGATTGATCGCTGAAGTGTGAACCTAAATCTGACCCTAAACTTAAGGAGTATCTCAAAAAACTAGAGCATGCATAATTAAATCAAACGATTTTTAGTATTTAAAGTATTGCCAACGTTCGCCCATATTGTACAAGCTTGACAATTGTCAGTGTGATACAATTTGAAGGATTATCTTAATTTAGTTTTAGAATATTAACTTTTTTTTGCATTTTGTCCGCATTTTCAATCGTGGAACAACACAACAATGCGAAATAACAAAACCTTAGAATCCATAGTGCAACATTGTAATACTCAAATCTCAGTATGTGTTCGAATATTTATTGTTGTTAGTACAATTTGTTGTTTTATAAATAATTTTTTAGGTTAGGTTAAACCGCTAGGAACAAATTCCACGCTTGTGTAACCCAATGGGATGTTTTAAGCTCCTTGTTGTATTAACCACATTAATTTGTTTCTGTTGTAGCTTAATTTTATTGTAATTTAACTAACTTACTAAAAAATACTTAAATAGTATGTATACATAAATATAGTACCCTGTGAAACTCCAAATACAATTTTATTCTTTTTTTCTACTAGAACATTAAACATAAGGATTGAGATAACTATCTTGACTATTTTATAGCCTTAGCAAAACCATTTTTTATAATACCCATGGGGGTTTCAAAAATATGGAAACCTAACCATATGAGGGTGTGTGTGTGTGTGGTCAAATTTTGTGTGCGCTCTACAGCAAAAAGTAACAGGAATTTTTTAATCAAATTTAGTATTTAGTAATTTACCAATGAGACTTAGTGCTGATTAGATTTTGGTTAAAATCGATACACGGAAACTTGAAAAAAAAATTATTTAAATAAAAAAAAAAAATTTTTTCTATATTTTTAAAATTTTATTTTTTTATAATATTCTACTCTATAATTACAATAGAAAAGTATTAAGCAGTAATCGTGTAAATATCTTACTTTGTTAAATTTTAAATTAAAATTAAATAAAATAAAAAATATTAACTTGTGAAATAATATATTATGAGTGAATAAATTAAAATCGAGCAAATTATGTTAACAATATTAAAACCAACTAATTTTTTTAAGATTTCGAAGACTTTCGTTTACTTCCTCAGAAAGTATGATAAAGTCATGTGCATGGCCACATCACTTTTTTTTTATTAAATTATAAAGAAAAATGTGATGTGGCCATGCACATGACTTTATCATACTTTCTGAGGAAGTAAACGAAAGTCTTTGAAATCTTAAAAAAATTAGTTGGTTTTAATATTGTTAACATAATTTACTCGATTTTAATTTATTCACTCAATATATTATTTCACAAATTAATATTTTTTTATTTTATTTACCTAATTTTTAATTAAAATTTTAAAAATTAAGATATTTACACGATTACTGCTTAATACTTTTCTATTGCAATTATAGAGAAGAATATTATAAAAAAATAAAATTTTAAAAATATAGAAAAAATTTTTTTTTTTTTATTTAAATAATTTTTTTTTCAAGTTTCCGTGTACCGATTTTAACCAAAATCTAATCAGCACTAAGTCTCATTGGTAAATTACTAAATACTAAATTTGGTTAAAAAATTCCTATTACTTTTTGCTGTAGAGCGCACACAAAATTTGACCACACACACACACACACACACCCTCACCCTCACAGACATTTTTTGGAAATGACGATTTTCGGCTTCTGGTATCCCAAAACGTCTAAATGCGCAAAAATCTCAACTTTTTTTTTCTGCACGATTACAATACTTTTTCATATTTCATAATATGATAAAGTAAAAATTGGAACCACGTTTTTACGAGAAAATTGAATTCACGCGTTAGCGGGTGAGTTTCGTAATATTTTTGAATTTCCCATTTTTACGACCGGACCACTATACCGGGTGTTCATGGCAATTGCTGATTAGCCAAAAGGTACATTTTTGCCATTTAATCAAAAAATTCATTTATCGAAACTTTAGTACGTTTCCTGAAAAGTCGCGTTTTTCATACTGGGCGGCACGATATATCAAAAACTACTGAATATATCACTATTTTTTTTTTCATTTCAAAGTAGATTAAATTTACTGGAGGATGAACCTAAAAAATGATTAAATTTATTATTATTTATATTGATTACAGCACTTGGAAGAGTAAAAAATAGCGCAAAAATGCGACACTAAACTTTGTAAATCTGCCATTTTTTCAATTTTTGACTTTTTGTTGGTTTTATAGGCACAACCTCCAACAAATATAATATATTTAATAAAAATTTTTAGGTTTTTAATAACAGACGATAGGAACGAGCGCTAGAGTGCCGCCCACTTGGATACCTTTTTTTTTGAGGCTACCACGTTTCAGTACGAATTAACAAGAATCGTCACATTATTTTTCAATATAAAAATTTTTTTTATCTGCTTTAAGACGTATTAAATAAGTACCAATAACATTGCGTTTCTCATTTATTTATTTCCATGAAAAAAAAATTCGAGAAAATCGTGACATTTTTGGGTCGCTAGATGAGAACCTGGCCTTAAGTTAAAATTCATCAAAAAAATATTTATTTGCCTAATAAAATAAAGATGACGTAAAAATTATTTAATTTATTGTTAAACGATAAGGATGTTTTTAAAATTATAATATCCTTGAATGAAAGGACAAGTTGAATGATGATCGATGCCATTAATGATAATTCATAAAAAGTTAATTGTTAATGTGCAATGTGAATTTAAAATTAAAACTACACTCACCAAAATTGAATTTCCCGCATTAAATTGATTTTCAAAAATTGGCAATTGTGGTTTTGAAAGGAAGAAAGATAGCATTGCGGCCTGAGAAATGTAACGAGCATGTTGCTAAAGTTTACGTCTATTTTTTGATAATATAAAAATTTTTGAAGAAATTTGAGAAAGATGCCGCAATCGTTATTGAGAGGGTGTACTAATCAGTTAAATTGGGAAGAGAACAAGAAAATTTACAATTCGACCAGCATAAAATGAAAATTAATAAATGATTCGATGCAGAACTACTGTGAGGAACCGATCAACATCTGTAGTACCATGTAGATGGATCAACGCCACCGTAAAAACCTAATTGTTAATATCAACGTAATGCAGGGTGAGAACAATATTTTAACATTATAAAAAAAACATTTCTATAAAGTGTGTTCAAATTAAGAATTATTAATTGAATCATTACGTTAAATTTTTAATAGATACTAAGCTGAAATAATTGCTAATTAATTAAAAAATAAAAATTTGACTGAATGGTATTCGCTATTCATTTAAAATTCCATTGTTGAAAATAATTTTAAAAACATCTTGCGTGATAAAATTTTAACCAAATCATCAAGGTAAACATATTATTTGATGAAATCAATCGGTCGCTGTGTTCAAAATTTTCTTTGATAAATTTAAATGAAATTGTAAAGCAATTAGCACACACAGCACACACTTCGTGAGCCCAATTCTTACACTGGCAGCACTGTATCCATCCTTCTCCACTTTTAGATTTTGAATACTTTGAGCTGCAACACATGCAGTCGTCATCATTTTCTTCATCTTCGTCCGTGTCAGAAAGATTTAGCTTTTTTCGGCTTTATTTCGTTAGGTTTTTCCTAGATAATATACCATGGAATCGTTTTACCCCAACCGCTATTTTTACATTTCGAATGATAACTTCGTCTTATACAAAATAGTGCGAACTAGTTCAATGGGTAATTTAATACTCGAACGATATCGCAATGCTAGTATAACATAGCCAATACTAACAAATATATCTCTATTTATATTACGGCTATCAAAAAAACGCTCACCTTAGAAGAAATCGACATAATTCAGTTTTTCCACAATAACTTTATAACAATACAAATAAGCGCTCCATAATTAAAATCAATTTAAAAAAAAACCGAAGGGTTCAAAAGAGGCTAAAATGGAAGTGGTTTATTGGTCCCTTAATATAAAGAAGCATTTTGGTTCATGGGCGCTGGAGCGGGGGAGCAAGGCAGAGTAAGGCAGGGCACTTGCCCCCTCCTAGAAAATTAAATTTTTTGTTTCTACCTAGCTAGCGCTAGTAAAATTATAAAACTTTTATTTAAAATCATAAAGCTTAGCAAAACTGAATATTAAGCAGAATTTTATTACTTGTCAGTATAGGCGCCGGCCGGAAAGAGGGCCATAGCAGGGCACTTGCCCCTCTAGAAAACTAAATTTTTTGTTTCCACGCTGCGCTAGTACAAGAATTATACAATTTTTATTTAAAACTTTTAACTTTACCCCCTCTATATTTGACTCTTCCGCGCCTAGGTTTAATTTAAACAGGGGTAATTCTGTTACATGATGTGTTTGTAGGTACTACCTACACCGCTCCATATAAATTGCAGTTTCGAATGAAATTAATATTAATAAATAAATGTTTATAGTGTATTTAGTATATTATATAAATATAATTTTATATATAAAAATAATAATTTAGGTAATTTGATGTAGGTAAATCACTGTCATTCAAGTGAGCATTTGTCGTATTGCCTGTGTCTTCCAAATCAATAGAGGCCCCCTCTGTTAATAGAATGTTTTTCCATCAGTCGGTGGAATTTCTTAACCACTTACCTATAAGTGAATTAATAAATGTAACATCGGCCAGGTGTCCTGCCGATTTGATAATATTCCATCTGAAATGGGAAAAAATTATTTTACATTTTTACAAAACACTTATCTACTACTAAATCTACCTAGATTTAAATTATATGCAAAATTTCATATTATTGTATAATTAAATATAATTGTGTAACTAACCTCTAATAGCCTGGGCAACTCTAGTTTGTCCAAATGCCACCTTACCGGATTTATCGGTATACCTCAATTTTAACTACCTAAGCTAACTCATGTGCAATAGTGTGTTTGAGCATGTTATATGTTTGCTTTGTTGTTGTTAAATCACCTATACGTTTTACTTCGGTAACCTATTCAAAAATAAATAAAACGTTACAAGGCAACTGCAGAGTTCAATATTTATTACCAGAGCGTTATATTTGCTCTTCATTGTTTCTTATAATATCTTCTGCACTATGCAGCTCCTCAAGTGTTCGAAAAGGTAATGTAGGGTAGTTGTGCACCGTCGTGACAAGTTGGTCAGATATTTCTTATGTTTCCAGGTTCTTAATATTATAAGGTGTCTTTTCTTCTTAAGATGACATCTTCTTCTTCTATGGGAGGTTGGTGATTTTCTTCTTCCCTTCTCTTCTTCTGGAACTTCTCAATGATTGAGAGGCAACCTTTTTTAGTCAAGTACCTTCCAAGGGAAGACTATTAGAATTTTAATTTCGCCCGCGATCGAACCGAGTTTTGCGGATTAACAGTCGACACACTTAAAACGTCGAGTCATAACCGCCTTATAACCCGAGTAAAAATGGATTTGGACGCACTGCCGCTGCAAAAGCACCGCACGGCCTTTGCATGCCCGCAACACCGCTGAAACCCGCCTGTGACGGTAGAAAAAAAATTTAATAGCCGCAACACCGCCGCAACATGACTGCACCTTAACAAAAATATACAAAAAACGTTCCAAGCGCTGCAAAACCGCTGTTCTGTAGCCGCAACATTAATGCATCGACACATAAAGAGCAGCAGCATTAACGTCTTTATTTGAAATTTTTCGCAACATAAGCTGGCGCCACGGTGACACTGAAGTGTGAGTGAGATACTAGAAAGCGCGTGAGTAACCAAGGTACTAAGCGATCATCTAAGCCGATCGTGTTCTTCTTGTTTAGTTATTAATTCAATCCTTTCGAGTTTAGACAATGGTCTTACTTCTAACCAATAAACTTATTGTGCACAGTTAAAGTATTTGGTTTATTGTAATGTTAAAAAAAATCTAATGAAAAGTGGGTGCTGAACATATAAAACTTCAATAATCGGTTTAAATGATATCAGGGAAGTGTTAAAACCTAAGTTAATTCGGATAGGAAATTAATAAATAAAAACACTTTCCTCAAGTTTCAATTTATTGTTAATGTGAACTAGTTTCGACTGGACCCAGTCTTCTTCAGCACATTCCTACAAAAAACATTTTTTAAGTTCTAGATTTTTTATATCTTGGGTTCGAGATTCTTCAGCTGAATATGAGAACAAAGTATAAGATAAATAATATGATACCAATTTACTATAAAAAGTAATATCATACTTATGGCACGGTTTTTATTTTTTTCCCTTATGAACCCAGTAAACAATCCGGTCCTTTTGAACGAACTGGATTCAGATCGGTATCTATTATACAATCTTCCCGATCTTTTTGGTTTCTTAACAAAATAATCTTCCTTAAAAAAAATTTAAATTTTAAAATCAAATTGCCCTTTTTATACAAAAAAAAGCTTTGATAAATACCAAAGATTCATTTTGGCGATTCAAATGGCGGTATCTTGACATATATTATATTTATTGTCATCGGAATATTTTTATCAATGTAATATTTTACAATATTTTTTACTAGTGCTTCCTTTTCCGGCATTTTAAACTTTTTATTTTTTTTGTATACATTTTTTAATTTCCTTCCAATATCAGTGTCTAAAAATGTATCAATATACGCCATATTAGTGCACCGTCAGATTCTGTGAATCCAGTTCCAAACAAAACAAACCGACATAACCTCATTTTTTTGCACATTGTAGCGTTGTACTTTTGGTTTGATTTTCGAACGATTCGGGTGCTTCTCTGTATTAAAACTACTGAAAAATACATAATTACATATAAGGTAATTGCTCTTGAAGACTGGAAAGTGGTGATGAGTTTTTAAAAACTGATATAAACCACAGCGGAACTAATAAATTTTCTTAATTTGATGCAATTGATAATAATTAAAGATTTCAGGTGCAAAAATGCTGTATCACAGGAACTATTCTTGTTATAAGTATCCGTAAATAAAGAAATATTTTTATAAAATAAGGTACATGTATTAGCTACTTTACATTTTTTATTTTAAGCATGATTTTCAACTGATTTTGTTAGTAAATCACTTCACACAATCTTAATTATTTTGTAATCACGCTTTAAGCTGCATTTTATGCACCTACAGTTTCTTCATACTTGCTGCTACATTTCCTTTAAGTACGGCAGGCTGTAGCGTGAGATCAAAATTTACATTCAATACATTCCCACGTGAGAATGAATTCTCTCCCTTTTTCAGTTGCTTTTTACAATCATTAAAGAATGTTGCCACCATTGAAAATTTGATTACATGTTTTTGGGCCATTGCTGAAATTAAAGAACTGCATTAAAATGTTGCTCGTGTAAGTAATTTTATGAGGGTATTCTTCGCTTGTTTTAATACACAGACAAAATGTGGGTGCATAAGATACAGCTTAAAGCGTGATTACAAAATAATTAAGATTGTGTGAACCTTTCCAAACGCGAATTACTAACAAAATCATGCTTAAAATATAAAATGTAAAGTCGCTAATACATTACCTTATTTTATAAAAATATTTCTTTATTTAGGGATAATTATAACAAGAATAGTTCCTGTTTATATATCATTTTGGACCTGAAATCTTTAATTATTATCAATTGCATCAAATTAAGAAAATTTATTACCTCCGCTGCAGTTTATATCATGTTTATATCCGTTTTTAAAAACTCATCACCACTTTCCAGTCTTCAAGAGCAATTACCTTATATTTGATTATGCATTTTTCAATAGTTTAAATACAGAGAAGCACCCAAATCGTTCGAAAATCAAACCAAAAATACAACGCTACAATGTGCAAAAAAATGAGGTTATGTCGGTTTGTTTTGTTTGGAACTGGATTCACAGAATCTGACACTGCACTAATATGGCGTATTCTAAAACAAAATACTATAATCAGAATTTTCAAAACAATTAAATATTCTGTCATTACAAATATATTCGAAATTGTGAACTAAGATAATGATGCCGTTGATGTTGATGTGCCAGAAACTGGCACATGGCTTGTTCATAACTTATGATTAGATATTCATAACATAAGATTCTTTATTCATAGTATATGCTTTTAAAGAATAAATATTGCTCTAAGCACATTTCAGTAAAAATTTTATGAATATTAATCATAACTAATGACAACTAATTCGGCAGAATACGAAAAGTAATTCGCAACCCATATTTTTTGTAAATCAGATTTCCTCTTTTGCGTTGATTTTTCTTATATTTCCTTAATCCGATTTCCCCCATTGTTTTCATTATGTTCTCAAAGTTTCCTCAGTTTTGTACACCAAATTTCTTCTGCAAATCACCCCTCGACATAATATAAAAGTACAATAATTACTGATTTATGCACATTTTAGTAAGTAAACCACATATTAGTGCTATATTGGCAATCAATATTGTACCAATATTTTAACTATAAAATAAATATTACTTCGGTAGGGCAAACTCAAAGGTATGACATTTTGTTTTGATAATACTACGTAAAAATTACACCTAAGACATTACGTGAATGAAATAGTAGCGCACCATATATTCAGTCAATTCTAAATAAATCGAATTTGAAAATATTGGATCATATTTAACTTACTGTGGAAGACAACTTCAACAAGATAAGTTGTGGTAAAGTTGTTTATGAAGAAGACTACCAGCAAACCAAATAAACCATTATGGGTTCGCATCCCGAACACAAGTGATTTTTTTTATAAATATATAGTAAGTATTGATTTTTTTAATTTATTTGTTCTATTTACCCGTTAAATTGATCAAATCTACATACCTATATTATGTCAATTATCAGCAATTTAATAATTATTTAGAACGATTAAAAATTTGTATGCATTTTATGGTAAATTTTAATTACGGTTTTCCACCAACACCACAAAATTGTTTTATTTTAAAAAACAGTTATTTAAAAACACAGTTACGAACCTACCTTTAAGACCCTCCCCACCCTGTATAAGAATAAATAAACAAGAAAATATATGATGTAGTAGATATTAATTAAAAATAATTCTGGATTCTGGATTTGTGGTGGAGGGCAAGATGAACTCGCATGCACTTAGGCCACTAAAGCGGGCCCATTGTACTACCTCCAATTTCAGCTTCACCCCAATCCTACTATTCTCCGAGCCATCCCACCTGTAGGATGAACTCCAGGATCCTGGCAGGTGGAGTGTGACTGATTCTGGCCACTTTAGGCCAGAAGTCCCCTAACACGGATCCTCTTGTAGAAGTGAGCGCCGGGCAGTAACAGAGTATATGCTCGGCTGTTTCCTCCTCTTCATTGCATCCACGACATATAGGGTCATCTGCGTACCCCATCGTGTGGAGATGTCTGTTTAGTCTGCCATGTCCAGTGAGTATCCCTGTAACTGTCCGCAGATTGACTCTGGATATGTTCAGATAGTATCTCGCGTGTTTCTAGGAAGGCGCACTTATTGCAGCTCTTGCCTGGTTGCATGCAGTTCCTTGTACTCCACTACCTTGTGGAGCGCCGATTCGGTCGATCTCCCTGGGATGTACGTGTGTTGATTCGGATGTAACGGTCTGTGGGTCAGAACCGCATCGCGAATCTCTCTGTCGCATAGTCTCTCCAGCGTTTTCAGGAAAAACGATGTGAGATTGATTGGTCTGAATGATTTAGCGAGGGAGTAAATACTTCTACCTGGCTTGGGAATAAAAACAACTTTTGCCCTTCGGTATGTAGCCGTGCGCAATGCACGCCCTAAACACCCGCACCAGGTGACCGAGCACTAGATCCAGGCCCCACTGTAGTAGGGCTGGAAATACTCCGTCTGGCCCAGGCGATTTGAAGGGACAGAAGGATTTAATTGCCCATGTTATTTTGTCCGCCTTTACGACTTGTCTTGCAGTCTCCCAATCTGCTTCGGTCGATGGCTGGCTCGTGAATGCGGTCCAGTCGAAGTCCGAGACAGTTTTGCTATCGGGAAAGTGTGTTTTTAGCAGGATTTCAGCTGCCTCGGTGAGGATCTCTGTATAAGAGCTGTCCTCTCGACGTAGGCTGCCTGGCTGCCGGTGTGGATCTTTTGACAAGATCTTTTTAGTCGTGCTGCAGCGGTAGTTGATTCAACCCCACTACAGAAGACTCTCCATGATTCACGTTGTTTTTGACGTATCATTCTCTTGTACTCCGACTGTCGCATCTTGAATGCTGTCCAGTCAGTGTCACTTTTAGAGTTTTGCGCCTTGTTGTAGAGCTTTCTGGTCACCTTCCTCAGCTGGTCGAGCTCTTTGCACCACCAAGGTGTTGCATGATCCCGCAATCCAGCCGTCTGAAGTGGGCAGGACAGCTCATAAGATTTTGTGAAGGAGTTTTGCAGTGCGTTGACATGCAATTCTATCTCTAGTGGTTATTAGGTATTCTTTTGCGAAGGCTTCCCCCGACATGTCGGCATCCAGGGAAGAGGAGAGGTGGTCTAAAAAGGCCATCCTGTCCGTTCTTCTCGGACTCCTGTATTGTCTGGGTTTCACTTTTTTAACTTCAAGTTTGAGGCAAATCCACCTATGATCCGACATTGTCAGTTCTTTGGACACATGCCAGTCATATATGTCATTCGAGATGCTTAACGACGCAAGGGTGATATCTATTACCGAATTGCGTTGGGGTGACACATAAAAAGTAGGGTCATTCCCGCGGTTAAGTATTTCTACGTTCGTACTAATTAAATACTCTAATAGAGACTTACCTCGTTTGTTGCAATCCGCGCTTCCCCCCATGCAAGATGGTGGGCGTTGGAATCACAGCCAATTATGAGGTGTTCTTTTCGTTGCTCACAATATTCCACAAGCTCTATCATCCTCCGAGGAGGTGGTAGTTCCCGCGAGTCTATTGGAAGGTAAATTGATGCCATAATGACATTTGTTTGACCATTACCAAAGTCACAGCTAATCCGAACAGCCGTAAGATCGCCGTCGCTAAGCTGCGGTAGAAGGTTGGCCTGAATGTTGCTAGGTATGTACTATATACACGTCCTAGTTTTGTTAGTGTTACCTGTAAAAATGGTACCATATAATTTTGTAAAACCTTTTACTGTAGAATTTACTAACCATGGCTCTTGGATGAGAGCAATTGTATCCTTACAGCGGTCAAGGTGGCGGCAAAGGGTTGCAACTGCCCCTCGACAGTGCTGAAGGTTTACTTGGAGAAAGTTGAGCTCTTGCAAGACCGCCATTTAGCTTGCTCACTGATTACTTCCACCCGCCTTGCTCGGGATTTCGCCTGTGTTCATCGGGATGGCTGTGGCGACTAGCGGAATATTATCAGATGCAGGATCTTCAAATTTCTACATCTTAATTTTTAGAGAGGTGAACTTGTAGTTCAGTCTCTCTTTTCGTAGCTTGATGGCTGCGCTATCCTTCTGGCCGACACCGAAGATAAGGAGTTTACCTTTCGGCGTTCTATGACGGCCTCAGTGGGTTCCGGTTCCCCGGGAATCCAAAGGGTCGCCTTCGACATCTATGGCAGATTTTCCACCTAGACAACATCCAGCTTAGCGCCCTCCCACATTCCTGTGAGAGTCACTACTGTAGCTTTTAGCCACTCAAGGGAGCCCTGATCGTTACAGGTGATCCGTAAGATCTGCCCCGCGTGATAGAAGCTCCCAAAAGTGGGTGCCTGCCTTGACATATCTTGTCTCGCCTTGATGAAATCATCTAAGGCGATGGTAAGCCTGTCTTCCACCAACTTCACTTGGGGCTCGGTGAGCTTGCCAAGGGGTTTGAGCGGTCTATCACAGCCACACGAAGGTGCTTTGAAGCAACCTCCCCGTAGGCGACAGATCGCAACCGTTTTTTTGCAGCACTCGTAGCTGCTGGTTTTGGTCCTGCACCGCTTTCAGCCGGCGGCTTAAAAAGCCTCGCCTGCTCGTGGGCAGTGTTGGTTGCAGGAGGGCGTTCTGCGTTGCCGGCTTTCGCCAGCTCCGCTAGACGAGCCCTTCTACGTCGTTTGGCTTCTGCTCCACAGACACGCTTTTTAGTGCGTTGGTCTGCTTGCACAGTTTCCGGTATTGTAGACGGGGTGTCTTTAGTAGACGCACCCGTCTCGATTTTTGCTGTAGACTCAGCTGTTTAGGTTTAAATCTGGATCCATATCAGGTAAGATTTATTATATTATATTTATGACATTGATAAAGAATAGGATTATCCGAAACCGGTCCTAAATAAATATAAATAATTGAGGAAAGTGTACCATTTATTTTGACAGGTAAGATTTGTTTTCATCTTCCAGAGTCCCCACCCGTCATAGAGCCCGCACGTTGGGGACGTCGGTAAGTCGACGCCATGGCTGCTCGAGAGATATAGCATCCGGAAAGGTAGAGTGCTTGCGCACCTCTTCCTTTCCTAAACACTCGTCCAGCTGATCCTTTGACGGAAAAGCATAGCCGATTGATCAGGGTGGACTAGTCCTGACCTCCCGTTTGAGTGGAAATCCAGGCCAAAGTGGAGTGTTGCCAGGCCCAGGGGAACTACTACCGGCCCCGGGCGGGCTCAGCCACCAGGGCCCCTTCATCCCACCGTACGGGTCACCGCGCACGGCACAAACACGCAGGTACCTGTATTCGTCTGGTTTCTCCACAGTGGCCGTCATCCCGTTTCATTGACAAGCTGAAATGCCCAAGCACAAAGGTTTTTAAGCCCCGACCCGAGCCAGCCTGCCAAAACAGACCGGGCACGAGAGAGTTTTACGTCCCTGGCCCGCATCCTAGCAGGTACACGCCCACCGCTTCCTCAAAACACGCAAGCCCCCCCACCACGGCAAGGTTCAGGTACATTCGAGGGGAAATTAAAAAATAATTATTAAATTGCTGATTATTGACATAATATTATATATTTTATCACTTTTACACGTAAATAATACAAATGAATTTAAAGATATAATACTCCTACTATAAATTAAAAAAATATATAGTTGTGTTCGGGATTCGAACGTGCTTTCTTTATTTCATGAGTATTAATCAACAACATTATAACTAAGTGATAACTAGCCTTCGCCTTCCTAATAACGAGATTCGCTACTCAATCACAACAACACAACAACATACACTTGAATAGCAATGATATCTTGACAATACAATTTGGACGACACAAACATATATCTTACAAGTTACAAGATGCCCTTGAAGATTATCTGGCAGTTGGTGAACATCGCAACAAAATTTGACTTTCCAACCAAGACGACAATCTCTTCCAATTAGGGGAAAAAGGAGAACCTTAAAACAATCGGGTTAATAAAATAGAATATTAAAAGAATCCCAATTCTACCTTGTAGATGTTATTGAGGGTCAATTTGTCATTTTTCAAGATCTCACGCTGTTAAGGCAAATTTGTTGTTATTTATTATTTAATTACATTTGTTGCCGCGTCAACTCTAACAAGACGCCCTCCAGCTACATTAAGTACCGAACGCGCACCCCACAGTCGCATTGGACCAAACACGGCGATAGAAGGGGTTGCAAGGAAGACCGGCATTATTAGATCAACCATTAGAATAGGAACAACGAATTTATTTTGCTTAATGTATTCTTTAACTGTTAAATAAACTATTAAAAAACTAGGATCTATCTATTCATCATTGGTCTAGTATTCAACATTGGTCCTTCGAACCGGATGTACCGACGCCTTCAATTTATGAAGCATAATTCCACATTTGAAAAGAAAGAATTCGCTCCAGCTCACATCAGTTATTCATGTGTATTGGGCTAGTTCGACCGTAGCTGTTGGACGAAGTCAACTAAAGATTACGCTGGACATATCGCTCAAGTCATCAAATCCTTTCTCATCTCTAATCACGAAGAATCGCTCCGGGTCTCATCAGCAACTCACTAAGAAACGACCCGTTCAAACAAGCAGTTGAACAAGGTCAATACGTAGCCACAGCCGGACATTTTAAGCAGGTATCAAAATTTCCTTTCTTTCCCAACCACATTATTCTAATCGCGAACCCGCGCACGTGCAGTTAAATCTCAACATTCACATTCAGTTATTATCGCAACTCAACTTTTTATTAGTAAAAAAATTATCATACTCGTATAAACATTATTTTATCTGCTATCACACATTTTTATTCATTATTGTTGCAATGGATCTTTTAATTCGAAAGCGCGCCTTTATTAAAGGCCAATTAACTAATTTCACTAATTTTATTCAACCTTTATTGGAAAACACTAAAATTGACAAATATGGAATTAATCGAATTAAAACGTCGCAATAATAACATAACGAACCTAATTGATAAATATAACGAAATTCAAACGGAAATTGAAATTTCCATGGACAATGAAGTCGAGATGAATACTCAAAGCGAAAATCGCGTTCAATTTGAAAACAATTATTATAAAACTATTGCTAACTCAGAATTAATCATCTCGAATAATACTCAATAGGAGGTTTTCACTACGAGCGAGCAGGTGACCGTCACAAAGAGTCACAACGAACTCGGAGTCAAGCTACCAGCAATCCCGATTCCGTCCTTTGATGGTAAATCAGAGTCTTGCTTGAATTTCGAGATTTATTTCTGTCACTTATTCACGAAAACGAGTCAATGGAAGAAATGCATTTTCTGCATAAGAAATGCATATGGAAAACACAATTTTAAAAACAACCATAGCTAAACTATCGGCTACAACGCAGACGGGAGTGTCCGAACAGGACGCCCTATCTACCAAGATGGAGGTGTTGGGAGGGGACAGGACGCCCCGTCCAAACAGTTGGGAGCAGACTCTGTAGTCACCCCATCTGAGCAGTCCAATCAGGACAAAATTCAGGCTGACGCCGATAACAGACCACTTCCTAAGCGATGGAAGAAGAAAGTCTGGGGGCGGAAGCCAGAAGAAGGAGGAAAGCCCGCCTAGAGGATGAGGTTAATACCCTCACCTCAGGGCAAGGGCCAAGCCGTATCACCGCCGCACATGAAAATGGCTAGGCTCTCAAAGCCTCCCACTCATGGCGGTGACAACAAGAAGCAGCAGCAACAGAATAAAGGGAAGACCTTTACAGAAGCTGCAAAAAAACGACTGAGGTCTCAGGACTCTCAACCTTCACCTTCACACAAACAGTGAAAAAAGAGGGCGAAGTCCTCCGTACATCAACACAGCTCGAGCCGGGTGGGGGATTTCACCTACAAAGAGGCTGTCGAAAGGCACCTCCGAGTGGCGGTGATAGACCGCTTGAACCCATTGGGCAAATTAAACGAGCCTCAAGTGGCCATGATAGAGAAAAGCCTAACGGCTGCTCTTGACAACTGCATCGCAGAGGCTAAACCAGCTCCTATCTTTGGCGGGCTCTATCACGCAGGCGAGATCCAAAGGATCATTTGCGGGGACCAGAGCTCGCTAAAATGGCTGCGAGTGACGATCGCAAATCTCCCACCTTTGTGGGAGGGAGCGTAATTAGATGTAGTCCAGGTGGACGACCTACCAAGGCTGACTAAAGTCACCCTGTGGGTTCCCGGGGAACCGGAGCCCACGGAGACTGTGATAAAGCGCCTTGCGGCTCAAAACCCCTGGGCCAAACCCAAAGAATGGTGCGTTTTCCTGGACGCCGACAAGGATGAACCGAGAGGTAAACTCCTTGTGTTTGGCGTTGGTAAGGAAGACAGTGTCGCCATGAAAAACAAGGGAGAGAAGTTGAACTACAAGTTCACCTCTCTTAAAGCAAAGATGCAGAAATTCTAAGACGAAACTGCATCTAAAACATCAATTCTGACCGCTCCAATGGTGACGGACGCATGTCCGGAAACAGCAGTCAAGGAGACGACAGAGCAGTGAGCTCCCCCAAGGCAGGCCAAATGGCTTCCCTAGAAGGGTGGAACCTACTGCAAATCAACCTTCAACATTGTCGGGAGGCAGTTGCAACCCTATGCCGCCACCTAAACAATAACAAGGACACAATCGCTCTAATTCAAGAGCCATGGTTAGCGAAATCCGTATAAAAGGATTTACAAAATTAAAAGGCACTCTTTTTAAAGGTAGTTCCACCAAGAAAACTAGGACGTGTATCTACACACCTAGCAATATACAGGCCAACCTTTTGCCGCAGCACAGTGACTGCGATTTGACAGCGGTCCGAATAAGCTGCGACTTCGGAAATGGCCAAGAAGATGTTATTCTGGCATCTGCATACTTCCCAATAGACTCTCCGTAATCACCACCTCCTCAGAGGATGGTAGACCTGGTGAACTATTGCGAACAAATGAGATGAGTCACTATTTGAATACGTCATGAGTACCACTTTAGTAATTCTTAATCGAAGGGATGCTCCCACGTTTTACGTGTCACCTCACCGCAACTCGGTAATCGATATCACCGTAACGTCATTAAGTATTTCAAACTATTTATGTGACTGGCATGTGTCCGATCAACTGACAATGTCAAATCACAAATAGATCTGTTTTAAACTAAAAGCAAAAACAATAGAACTCCAACAGTACAGAAACCCAAGGAGCGTCGACAGGCTGGACTTTATGAATCACCTGTCGGCATCATGGGGAGCGGAAGAACTGAAGGGAATTCCTATTAAAAATGAACTATTAACCACTATGGAGATTGAGAAATTTGCTAACAAGCTTCAAAACTCTCTCACAAACGCATATGAGCTCTCCTGTCCATTAAGAACAGTTGGACTACGGGGTCGGGCAACACCGTGGTGGTGCTCAGAACTCGATCAGCTGAGAAGATCGACAAGAAAACTCTACAATAAAGCGCACAATTCCAAAAGTCACTCCGACTGGGCAGCGTTTAAAGCGCGACAGTTGCAGTTGGAGTACAAGAGAACAATTCGCAAAAAACAACGTGAGTCGTGGAGAGCCTTTTGTAGTAGCGTGGAAACAACTACTGCAGCGGCCAGATTAAAGAAGGTCATGGCTAAAGACCCATACCAGGAGCCAGGCAGTCTATAGCGTGAGGATGGATCTTACACGGAGACAATTTTTGAAATTAGCATTATTAAAGTAGTTACCATTGTCCGCTAGAATTGTTCTTGGCTTTATAATTGTATTCTTAAAATCCTCTAATAACTCGATCGTTAATTCTGTGGTGCATGATCTTGTAGGGTACAACTTGACAAACTTACTAAATACATCCACAACAACTAGAATAGTTTTCTGACCAGGTCCACTTTCTATCAGGTTACCAATATAATCAATTGCTACCATATCTCCAGGAGCATTCACTTTGATACTATGCACCGTATTTTTATTATGGTAATTTTTATATTTACCTAGTAGACATAATCTGCACTCGAGTAAATATTTCTATAATTTCTTTGCGATCTTTTTTACAGTAGTAATTCTCCCGGAACAACAACCACGTCTTTTTTATACCAATATGCCCATATGTTTCATGCAATTCTTTTGATACTAGTTTTGTTAAATGTTTATTAATCACATACATTACTAGTTGTTAATTGTTTTGATTAAGAATCCATCTTTAATTTCATAGTCCTTAAATTTGTTATTGTTCCTTTTCACGTTCTCTCTTATTTCTAATAAAGCTTCATCCTTCTGTGCATCTCTGATACACCTAACTGTAAATGGTTTCTTTCCTGTATGCATTCTATTTAACGCTATTAACACTTCTTTAATTTTACACTTTCCATCAATATCTTTGCGACTTAATGCATCTGCTATAACGTTGTTTTTGCCTTTGATATGCTTTATGGTAAAGTCGTATTCTTGGATCAACAACGACCAACGGTAAATCCTGTTGTTTGAAAATTTTGTACTCATTAGAAAAGACAACCCTGTATGATCGGTCTGTATTTCAAATTTATTTCCAATTAAATAGAACCTCAGCTTCATTAGTGCATACACGATTGTTAGCATTTCCTTTTCACTGACCGTATAGTTGATCTCGCTTTTCCTAAGAATCCTTGAAGCAAAGCAGATTGGCAAAGCATTTCATGAATTTGAGTAAGTGCAGCAGAAATTGCAAAATTAGAGGCATCGGTCCTCAAAATAAATGTATCATTAAAATTAGGATGTATCAAACGCATGTTTTCAAACAAGGCTTTTTTTTATTTCATTAAACGTCTTCCCATGTTCCTCCGACCATTTCCATTTTATATGATTTTTTAATAACGTCAATAGGGGTAATAATCTTTCCGAATAATTAGGTAAAAACCTTTTATAATAATTAACTATCCCAACGAACCCTCTCCGCTTTCTCAGATTTTTAGGTCTAGGGAATTCTTTTATATCTGAGATCCGTTCATCATCGATCTCCACCTTATTTTTCGTTACCGTAAATCCTAAATATTTAACTTTGCTCTTAAAGAACTCACATTTTCTAACATTCAGTTTCAACCCTGCTTCATCCAAGGCTTTTAAAATTATTCTTAAATGTTCTTCATGTTTCTCTTCATCTTCACTAAACATTAGAATATCATCCACGTAATGTTCACAGAAATTTTCATATTTTGTTAGGATTCTTTGCATACTTTTTACCAACGCGCTATTACTTGTAGACAAACCAAAGGGTACAACTTGGAAAACAAACGTGTGGCCATCTACACTAAACCCAGTGAATTCTTGCGAACCACTATCTAATGGAATCAACCAGAAACTATTCTTCAGATCCAGTTTCGAAAATACTTTCTTTTCACCAACCCTTCCTATTAAATTTTTTATGCCTTGTGGTTTTTCATATTGAGGTCTGCAGATTGCATTTAAATTTTTTGCATCTAGACAGATTCTAATCGAACCATCCTTCTTTTTCACGATAACCAGTTGATTAATGTACGATGTGCTAGCCTCTCGAATTATACCATCTCGCATCATCTTGTTTAATTCCTCCGATACTTGCATTTTGTATGATTGCGGTATAGGATAGTTCTTGCTTTTAAAAATTGTGAAGAGGCGTTGCTGAGGATTCTGGATGCTCGGAAAGTTGTGCATGCGTTAGTGAAGTTGGCACCAGCAATTATTTTATGGCCTAATGAAGAAAGGGCTACCAACATATTTCAAGGATTTGCAGCAATGCGAGGGTTTCCAAAAGTAATTGGAGCCATTGATGGAACTCGCATCAGAATTCCTGCACCAAAAATAGATTCCGAATCATACATTAATCGCAAAGGTCATCATTCAATTCAATTACAAGCAGTTTGTGACCACCGTGGAAGCTTTACACTTTGCTATGTTGGCAATGTTGGTTCAGTACACGATCAACGTGTCTTTCGGTTATCCGAATTGATGAATTACATAGATGACGAAACAAAATTTCCGCAAAATTCACATTTGCTTGGTGACTCGGCATATACACTACACAACCATTTGTTGGTCCCTTACCGAGATAATGGCCATTTAACTGTAAGGCAAAAGAATTATAATTTTTTCCATTACTCTACACGAATGTCTATGGAAAAGGCATTCGGATTGCTAAAAAGACGCTAGAAGTCTTTTGACAGTACTCGACATGGCCGATATTGAAGAGATCCCGCATTTTATAATGGCATGTTGTGTGTTACACAACATTTGCAACTCACAAAATGATGTTTTAAATGAACTTTTTGTGCAGCCACTGGGTCCACCGGAAGTTAAGGAACTTAGGCAGCATACGAATTTTAATCGAAATTTAGCTTCTAATAAAAGAAACAAAATCTGTGATGAGCTGCCAATAAGATAATAAATGTGGAGAACAGACATATTTTTTAACTATAAAATTAACTATTTAAATGTTTAATTGAAAATTACAAAATTGGTAAAATGAGTTTTAATATTTTTAATTCAATAATTATCAAATTTACAAAAAACACTTATTTCTCTTTTGAATTTTTCATTACGGAGACTAAGTTTTCTAATACACTAATTGTTCGGTTAATACCCAGCATTTTTTCGTTATGACGCTGTTGCTTGGCCTCTTCTATTTTCAGTTTATCTTCTCTTGTCAATACACTACTTGATGGCCTTGCCGGGGACCTTGGCAATGGCTTCGGTTTTTCTGAAAAATAAGAGAATTAATTAGTAAAAGTGAAGTTAAGCTTAAAAAATTATATAGCGTACTTTGCGGAGGATCAAGATCATCTTCTAAATCATTATCGTCACTGTCACATCTTTTTGTTTTTGCATCCTTCCTGCTTGTACTTTTGCCAGTTGATGATATTGTTGAAACTGGCATCATGTATGGTTTTTCACCGAGGAGGCTATCCATTAGCTATGAATTATAAAAAATAATTAAAAGGAAAACGATATCAATAAAAAATATAATAAACTATGTTGTTCTGTGCTTACTGTAAAATATGGCCAAGTTTCCCGTGCACTTCCGGACTTCATGTTGTTATCCTTCACATTTTTGAATGTTCTCTTTAAGCCATTTAATTTTGATTGGCATTGCATGCCTGTAATATTATATCCGTTTGCTTTGAGAATTTCAGCGATGGAATTCCACAATTTTTTTTGGGATACTTTTCTACTATAAAAATCTCTTTTCCTATTAAGAAAAGTATAGCTTCATGAGGCCATTTGAATACTCCTACTAAAACGTAAAATTGATTTATAAGCAAAAATTGAATAAAAAACTGAACTTACCTTCTTCATGAAGATTTTCTTCTCGAAAAGCACTACCATCATCTTCAATTATTAAAACTTCTTCTAAATCGAGTTGTTTATCTTCTGCAAAAAATATATAATTATTTTTTAATAGTATAATTACATATTAGTCTATTTTATCCAGAATAATAAATACATACCCTTTTGCAAAGCTTCGTTGAATTTTGCAGTAGCAAATTGTAAATCTTGAAAAAGAAGGTTTTTATTATACATATTATGTAACAACATTCTGATTCACCAATACGTGAAATTACAAAATAACAATTATTGCGATAAAAATAGAAAATACGTACCAGTTTTCATTCTCGCCATCTCTTCAGGCGTAACTTTTATATTAACAGCACGATTTGTTTCTGGATCTTGTATAGTGACAATTTCCATATTATTCATTGTAAATTTTTTTTGCAAGCTCAGTGTCAGCCTCCAGTGTGTTTAATAGGGATAATTCGTATGAAGTGAAAAAATACATGAAGGTAAGTACAAGTAAGTTTCGTTAGGGTACCAATACAAAACAACTCAAGTAATAATACACAAAGTAAATTAAATTTATCTAATTTTCGTTACAAATATTTTCAATTTTTGCCACCACAGAGCCGCGCTTAGGCAATACTTTTAAAATGAATTTTTACAATACTTTAAAATATATGAATTAATACAATAATTATTGTTGAAATTGAAATGTATTGTAAAAATTTAATTTAATTTCATTTCTAATTTGCGCTAAAAATATTTTCAGTTTTTGCCATCGCAGCGCCGTGCTTTCGCTGCACTACCCAAAAGAAATTTGCGTTGATAGCGTGAAATATTTCAAATCCGTGACGTCACGCATATAATCTGTGACGTCACGATTGCCAGCACGCCGCGCTGTTAGCGTCAAAATTTCCAAATCGAACGCTAAAAGCGTTGGCGTTGGCGCCAATTGGTACTAAAAGCTTCCAAGTCGAACACGGCCTATATCGAGTGTTTACTTTATTCAAATACCAGTAGGTAACATTCACTCCCCCTTTAAATATTGAGCCTTTCAGGAGGTCGTGTTATTCGGCTGAACCTTCTAACCTGAAAGTCTGCAGGTGCTCCTTGACTTAGTTGACTGCACCCATGCTGAGGTTTTGGTGATGACATATCTTTACCTGACTTATCGTCTCTTTCTATCCATGTGAGAACTTCCTTCTGTGCTACTTCCTCGTTCGATTGTCTAGTAACGCGAACTTCGCTTCCCTCTGGCAAATTGACATTGTTTCCGATTGGCTGTTAATATTGAAATCTCCGGTCGGCGCACTTCTTAGCATGTCCTAGTGGACATATGCTTTATGGTACCATTGTAGATACCAAGTAGGTGTTGAAACTGATCACTCTTATAATTTTTCCTCTTAACCATTTTATTCTGGAGTGCTCATTCCTGTTCTTCACCAATACCATTTCTCCGCTACTACAAAATGACATAGCTTCGAATACTGTGCCGACTGCACCACCTTTATTAACTGCGGGTTTGAACAAATCGAACTTGACTCTCGGTTGCATTTGTAGTACGCATTTCGACGGGTACACTCTCGTTGCTGTGCTTGACGTGTTTCGATAAGAGAATAATATAATACCAATAATACTTTTGGATATTACCTCATCTGTTTTGGATGCCCCTGCTACGTTTGACTGCGGGGTAAGTACCACTCGAATCATATATCGATACCCCTATAGAATGATTGCCTCTCTCTGGAGGCGATTTTCCGAAGTTATGGGAATTTGTAACAGTTCAGAATTGATGGATCGAATGATGAAGAAAATGTGATTCGGATGTATGTGTGTGTAAGTGGATAGTATAATGAATGTATAAGTGACTATTTTCTATTATCATGCCACAGCTGTAGGACTAAGTATTGAAATTTTTATGGAATTAAACTTATATTTTAATTCACACCGTATTGTTTTTGTGACTAACTAGTCAATTCTTTGTGTATCAGCACAGCAGCTGAGTCTTTTTGGTTCATCATAAATTTGAAATGGAAACAAACATCTCCCTACATTATTTACTTTTGTAAATATTATTTTAAATCGAGTTAAATTATGTTGAACGCCCTGGGTTGATAAATGTTATCAAGACACATTTTTCCTCTAGTTTTCAAGTTTGTTGGCGATATTAATTTTGGTGTTCGGAAAAGAAGTTTCCTGAATTTGCAAAGTACTTTGAAAGTGGGAATAAGTAATAAGCCTTTCCAAGTTTTTGAGATTAATTCATTATATTTGGCGTTTGAGATTTTTTCGGTTACCTTTTTTCTGAAAATAATAATATTTATCTTTTTTGCAGGATTTACAATTCGGCTTCTTCTGTAAGTACCAATTTTTAATTTAAAATACAAACTATGCTTGTAAATTTTTTTTTAGTCAAAGGGATTCCATCCGTCGTATTGCGGGAGATCTTGAAAAATGACAAATTGACCCTCAATAACATCTACGAGGTAGAATTGGGATTCTTTTAATATTCTATTTTATTAACCCGATTGTTTTTAGGGTTCTTCATTTTTCCCCAATTATCATTAATCGTGGAAGAGATTGTCGTCTTGGTTGGAAAGTCAAATTTTGTTGCGATGTTCACCAACTGCCAGAGAATCTTCAAGGGCATCTTGTAACTTGTAAGATATCTGTTTGTGTCGTCCAAATTTTATTGTCAAGATATCATTGCTATTCAAGTGTATGTTGTTGTGTTGTTGTGATTGAGTAGCAAATCTCGTTATTAGGAAGGCGAAGACTAATTGTTGCTTATTGATCTACCGGGCTAGCCAAGGGTATTGCTAGTTAACCCTGAGATTGAGACAACATTCCAGCTATCCCTTGTATTTTTAAACGTGGCAAATTGTCGAATTACTGTCAAATCAAATCACGCTGAAATTAACGTGAATTTTCGACCAAACACATACTTAGCGCTTCTCATTCCATCTACCAATATCCCTTTTCTGCATCCGAGAGAGTCGACGACGATAATATTGTAGGTACCTTAGGACTACTCCATACGAGATAACGTCCCCCGTTATGAACAGGGACGTAGTGCGCTAATATTTTTCAGTAATTAACAGATTTTTACTTTCATTGAAATATTGTTCGAACTCCGTCGATCATACGAATGGTACCTCCTTTTTGCACAAGTCGTATGGTGGTTTTAACTTGGATGACAGCGTAGGGCTAAATAAATTGAATATAACAATTCAGTAAGCCCAGGTATGATTTTACCTACGATACATTTCTTGGAATGAGCATACTTTTAATGGCTCCCAATTTGTCCTCACATCGACTTATAACCGTCTTCTAACTGATTCCAAATTAACGTTAACAGAGCAGACGATCATACGTATGGATGCGATGATGAATGTCGTTCGATAAGTTAAATTCTTGATTTAACTTCTGATTTGACTAACCGGTTTCTTCCCCAACATTTGTCTTCTGTGCGTAGGGCATCTCGTATGTTCTTTAGAAAACCATTTCAACGTTTTCTTTTAAATTAATTCCAGCTACGAAACCTTTCCTTGCCGTGACATATCTTCGTTGAATATTTCTTTAAACGTATCTGTCAGTAACTGATCGCCTTCATCTCTGAAACCCTCCCCATCTTGAGAATTCTAGTAAATTTCACCCTCTTCTATTATTTGTTGGCATAGCGCTTTTTTCCAACTTGGTTATATCGCCGATAATCAGTTTCATCCCAATTAGGGTGAGAATATTTATTTTCGTTCTTGATTGTATAATGATTGATTCATGATTGATAATAATCCTTCGTACCGTTTCTCGTTAATACAAACTTTCACTTGTGTTTCTCAGATTTTCAAGATTTCATAATTTTTTCCATAGTGCAAATTGAACTACAGAAAGTAATTAATGCCTATTTTAAGAACATTCACTGTGCTCTACCATTATCAAGACATTCGATTTGACTATCCGGTTTCTTTCTCTACTTTTGCTTTCTGTTCATAGGGCATCTTATACGCTCTATGGAAAACTGATTTATATTAATTTTATTATAGCTACGAAACCTTTGATTGGCCGTGACATTCGTTGAATACTTCCTTAAACGTATCTGTCAAACTTATTCGTAACTGTTCACCGTCATCTCTGGAACCCTCCTCCTCTTGATGTAATAGCGCTTTCAGCCAACCCGGTTTAACCACCAAGTTTCTTCCCAATCAGGGTGTGAATTTATTTTCGCTGATTTATTATTATTACTAACTGTAATCCTTCGTAACATTTTTCGTTAAAGCAAACATTAACCTGTATTTCCCAGATTTTAAAGATTTCGTAATCTTCCCCATAGTGCAAATTGAACTACAGAAAGTAATCAATGTGAATTTCAATCGTTTCAGCAACGATCTTTATCGCCTCGCCTATAACCAGTTCGTTTTGGGAGAGAATTCACTATACTTCCTCTACTTTTGCCTTCTGTGCGTAGGGTATTTGGAATGCTCTATGAAAAACTACCAAAGGTTTGGTTGGCCATGACATATCTTCGTTGAATATTTCCTTAAACGTATCTATCAAACTATTTTCATAACTGTTTACCGTCATCTCTGAAACCCTCCCCATCTTGAAAAATCTGTTAAAATTCACCCTCTTCTATTATTTGTGCGCATAGCGCTTTTTACCAACCTGGTTATATCGCCGATAATCAGTTTCATCCCAATTAGGATGAGAATTTATTTTCGTTCTTGATTGTGAACGATAATAATCCTTCGTGCCGTTTTCGTTAATACACACTCTGAACTGTGTTTCCTAGATTTTCAAAATTTCGTAATCTTTCCGTAGTGCAGATTGAACTACAGAAAGTAATTAATGCGAATTTCACTAACGAACGCCTCGCCTGTAACCACTCTTAATTCGAACTGTACTGGATTAATGCCACATAGATCGCGTAACCAGTTGAAATCTTGCATGTGTATCACAGATCTGCATACCCCTGTGTCAATTTAGAATTCGAACTCAAGATTGCTTTGACCATCACCGGTGCTACGCCACTTTCTTTTCCTAGGTGCTGTAGGTAGGACAGATAATCTTCTTCATCTCCTTGCACCCACAGCTACTCTTTTTGGGCTTGTACATATACGTATTTTTAATAATTTTTACGTGTCCGAACCGCTTGCGGTCCTCACTGACCTTCTCTACCTTCTTGAAATTTTTTCCTTTGTGAACATTCGTTGACTACTATATGAAATAGTATATTGAACAACAAGGGAGTTAAGGCAGTCATTACAGGACTAATTACTCAACAACAAAACAACTAAATGTGAATTGTTATATTCACCTACGCCCCTCTAAATATACCAAATTAATTAAAATATTTAATATTCTCGGTAGATTCATAATTTACACATAGCATTATACCTTTTAAAAGTAACCAATTTGAGACAAACATTTTTATTCAGTAATTTGTATGTATACATTTTCTTATTAGTAGCTACGTAACAAAAATATAAACAGCAAAAATAGAATTGTTTTATACAATAGTGGACAGAAGTGTAAAGTCTATATAGATGACATAAATATCACTATTAATATAACATAGTTGCTGTTCATAAAGTGAAGTATAAGTCTTTCTGCCTTATGTAAAGTGCATGTACAAGAGCATTACTTATTCTTAGAAACGCAAATGATTGTGTACTGCTTTCCATTAACATTGAAACACGTGAAAGCGGTTGACCATATTTAATGAAATTCTCACAAATAATTTCTATGTCAATAAAAAAAAGCACACTCGTGAATATAAATAAATCTATAAAGAATTATGCTACATTGTCGCTTAATTTGCGCTAGTTGTGATAGCGAGCCATGGTCTCAATCAACTGATCAACGGGCTATGGTATTTCTTACCAAAATTGCAAAATGAACCCGCAATCCAAGGCGATTCAAATAAACGAATGCCTATTTTGTTTACTCCAATAATCTGGTTTCCACAATCCGACCAATCAATCTGTTCAAAGTTAAAAAAGAAAGTGCATAAAAGTCTAATTGATAGACTTTGTTGAAATTACAATCTTTCCTTTATTTGACCGAAATAGGTATTCTATATGAAAATGTTACTAAAATTAGTCAAGAAATTGCATGTGTTGATGTGAATTTTAGGAAAGCAGTGTATATTTGGCACTGGAATATATTATATAATTTATAATTGTTTTAAGACTTTTACTCATTTAGCTGCAGGGTTTTCTTTTATGTCCTTGTTTAAATAATGAAGAACGTAATGAAGTACCAGATCGTAGCAATATTTGTATTCCGTCTAAAAAAAATTAGAAATATAATAATATCCATGACTACTTAATATAAATCCGTTTTGAAATTTGGATTTTACTTACTATATTTTCTACCAACTGAGGGCGGTGCCTTCGAACAGTTCTGACTGCTTGAAATATATCAACTTCGCCATGTTGAATTACTTGTTCTATGCATGCATTCGCAGCACAATAGACACCACATCGACTTCTTCCATCGCTTCAATTGACAAAATATTAAAATTGCACAATAAAAAAATAATTAAATGGTACATACGGAGAAACTACACAAACCGGTCCATAATCAGTTCTTTGTCTCCACCTTTCCACCATATTCATTAATTCCACGAGCGAGTTAGTTGACGTTGGAACTTTATGGCCCATAGGCCAGCAAGTGAGTTGAAATAATTGTACAGTTCGGGGTGGTGCTTTTACACCTGCCATCAACTCTGTTAACGATACTATCTAAACATTTCATTATTTTATTAAATCGTTCATCCCTCATCTAAAGAGACAAGACTCACTTTTTTATTAATACGAAATACCCAAGTTTTTATGTTGGCGTAATGGTTATGAGAAATATGATCGATGGTAAATACGGGGCCGTATTTCTTTGACGACCTTCCTTCCGGCCAAAATGCCGGATAAGTTTGCTAATAAAGTAAAAATGTCAATATTTAAGTGATTTCTAAATTTATTTTTAATTCTTACCGAATTATGAGATGGGACACTTAAAACAACCACAGCGGCACATTCGTAATCGTAAACCAATGACCAAAATTCACCTAAAGTTATTTTCAATGGCCATTCGGTTACAATGTATTCCTTTGGTTTGGTATAACCCTGGTAATATAAAAGCGTAGTCAAAGCTTTATCAATAATATAAATAACACTCACATCTACAAATACGCCATTGATGTAATCTGTAAAACTATTCCCTTGAAATGACGTTAAATAAGGTCGGAAATTATCAGCTGAAAATAGTTTTCCTGATTAAAAAGAAACTTAATCGTTAAATAGTTCTTACGTGGAACTATCAGGACATCTCGGTTTTTCTTACGGTTATCACCACGATGACCGCCGGCACAATCTCCTATGGTAAATCTTGGAGTTTGCTTACAAATGAGTAAATATTCCCTTTGATACTCATTGAGTTTTGTAACGGGATTTTTTAAGGACTTTTGTTTCAACCTTTGAGAAAGTTCGCTAACTAGAAACCACGAATTGCCACATTTAACGTGTTCCTCCAATGAATCGTATATAAATTTATATTGCTCCTAAAATTTTAATTAGGATGTCAAGTCAACATTATCATGACGCAAAGTTAGAAAGGAATAAATTTGAATAGCTACTTGCCACATTATCGACTAAACCTCGTCTAGATTGCCGAAGTTTTCTTAAGTAACCAAAAACGTCAAATGTATCTTCGTCTTCTCCCAATTCCATGTTAGCATCGATCGCTAAGTAAACGCCAGATCTTCCGCCTCCATCACTAAAACATTAAAATTTAGTAATACAAAAAAGAAAATTGGTTTTTTTGCTACGTGTAATTTTTGGCGTCAAATACGGCGGCCCTTATTAGATAGAAAATAAATAACTTTCGGTTTACGCTTTCCGTATCTTTGTTTTCTTTGGAAAGTTTACTATCGCAGCTCGTATAACTAACATTTACTGAAGTATTAAAAACTTGGCAAATAATAATAAATTTTACAAAGCAACTTTGCGGTAGAGAATCTACAAGATGAGTTTCTAACAAAAAGGAATAATATCGTAAAATTTAGCTTGGCTGGAAGTATTGAATTTATGTAGAAAGAAACCATCGCCGAGAGCTTCAATAAGTCTTGAATACATATCAGAAAGTAAAGCAATACAATGTATTCCACTAGAAAATATAAAATAAATCCAACAAGACTTACTTGCAATGAACTACCATGGGTCCCGCTTCGTTTGATTTTATTCGGTGTCCAACGACCGCTCTTACTCTTCGACGAAATTCCAAAATTGCGTTGGGAAAGGGACAATTGTGACTGTGCCATTCCGTAAAGTGAAATTGTAATATGTAGCGTTCCTCCGTAACGGTCTATAACAATATTTGTGCAAATAATTAAATATATTCGGTAAAATTTTTAATTTTGTTTCATTTATACCATTAATATTAAATAAAATTCAATTAACACATTGTGCGAGCTCTAGGAAAGTTGTAATATCGTAATTGCAGATTCGATTACCCCGTGGGTATTTCAATTCAGAGTTACATTTTAAATTTCGATATTTGAGGGTCGAAGCAAAACCAATACATCGAGATCGAGATTATTAATATAGAAATATAGTGCTAGTGCTAGGTAATTTACCGAATGCATCGGAAATCGATAACGAACAATGTAAATTAATTAACATTAATTTAAATATGCAGTTAGATTGTGTTTTATTGGCAGCTTCCCGATGGAATTAATATGAAACGACATTAATATGTCAATTTGGTTTAGTTGACGTCGAATCATATTGCATCTTCATTTCCATATTGTCTTTGTTTTATATCGTATGTACATATAATATGTATCATAGAGAATTAATAACAAAACATTTTTTATCAAAAACTTCTAAATTCGCTCCAAGCTTATTTTTAGCTAAGTATACGAAATTTATAGGATTACTGTAAAATAACCGGAAAATACACATACAAATCCAAATAGCGGAACGTATGTTTAGGCATTTATTTTCTCTCTATATTGGTGACCCTTTTCTTTCCTCTTTTTTTTTCGTTTTAAGCTGACTTTACTATTAACGCATTTTTTTTGTTAAGGAAGATTTTTAATAAAAAATAGATTTGGGATGATGATGGGTTATTTTAATAAAAGTAAAATTGGAAAACATGTTTACTACTTATTATAAAATTTTGAAATTTTTTGAAAGTAGTTTTAATATTACATAATAAAATGGAAATATTCTTCCCTCGGAAGACAATGGTTGTGTATGTTACTTGTCGTGGTTCGGAGAAAATTACAAAAAGAAAATTACCAATCAAAAACTTGCTAAGAAAGATTGTAATAGTATGCATTTTACTTCCTGTAAATTATTAACATCTACCATAAATGAAATGTAAAATAGGAAAGTTTCTGTCTATATTGTATATAAACTGGTATTCTTTTAAAGTAACAAAGTTTAAATTCATTTTATGACATTCAAGTTTGTCTCGAAATTTCTTGTGTCTTGAGAGTTGCTAGCATACATTCATACATAACTAATGCTGTGTTAACATAAGCATAACTTTTCCAAAACCTATTTTAAATTTTGATGGATTTTTACGACAACTCTAATCGAAAATTATTATCTTTTAATTCTTTTTTGTAACAGCTTCAAGACTTTTAACGCCTTATCGTTTGTCAAAGTCAAAATAAGTCGCCTTAAATACATGGCACGAATTTCTGCAATTCTTTTTATTTACTATACAATTTTGTATTATACTTTTTTTGTTTATTAATATTCTTACTGACATTGTGTCGTGTGATATGCTACGGCAGTTTATTAAAAAAGATACATTTTTCCAAGTAAAATTTATCACTCGCATAAAGAAGGAAAGCTTGACATAAAAATCGATAAAATAAATAATAAGAATTGTTGCTCTTCGTATCAATTTTTGTATTTTTCCATTTTATTTGTAGGTACAAAATACTTTGTGTGCCTATATAAAAATATTAATCAAATGTTTGATTTTCATTCATAAATTTTACCCTTGCGTATTATCTGGATCGCAGAGTTATAAAAATAATAATTTTAATTAAATAAACTTTTAATTAGATACTCGTCTAGAAAACCTAATAAAAATTTAATTTTCGTCAATGCATATTATATAGCAGTACGATATTACCATTGGACATCGTAATTAAATTAAAACACCGCTTTTCGTTTAATAAAAGTTATATCTTGGGATATAATTATCTTCTTCTGCTTTTGATAATTCAGAAAATAACTAGAAAACTTTTCTTAATACCTAGGGATCAGATTCAGATAATACCAACAAGTTTTACCTAAAAATAATTTATTTTAACAAAATCTCGAGCGTTCTTGGGGAAATAAAACAAAGAAAAAGAAATTCATAAGAATAACCTGAGGTGATGTCGTCCGTATGATTAATATAATATGTAGAAATGTTATTGACAACGTTGAATTCAATATACAATTTTTGATTTAGATAAACCGTTTCTAGTTATGAGTAGAAAAATAATTAAAACCTATATATTTTGAGCTTCTTAATAAGTGAAGCTGTGTAATTTGGTTTTATTTCTTCTGGTCAGATTTCTGATTTGGAAATATTTTGTTTCTAAAAATTAAAGAATAATTGACTTAAACTAAAATAATCACTTGGGCAGGATATAATTCTTCATCATTTCTGTTTTAACAAAACAGTACAATTTTTGATGATACTCTGTATTTTTGTTTCCTAAACTTGTGATCAAAGTGTTTGCGTGACTTGGATGATAATGGGATTCAAATTCTGAATAAAGTGAAATTTTTGCGAGTCTTCTGAAATAAATTTTTGGGGAAGAATCGTGGAATCCACGGATTTATGGGAGTTACAGTATTTTTGGAAATCTAAATTTAGTAATTTCTTTGCTTCCACATATTGACGGACTAATTTGATTTGAAGATCCGAAATCATCGCTGTAACAGCAATATTTGCTAAGTTTCATTTTCTTTATTCTTAAATTTTTAAATAATTGTATCAGCTGAATTGTTATCAGTGCTTGCATTTATTTTCGAATAGTTTTCTTTTGTTTCTATAGTTTTTTGCATCATAATTGTATTTTTTAGCTAACCGTAAGTAGGACCATCGATTCTTATTAGTCACTAATTTTTATCTCGTAGTGTTTAAGCTACCAAGAAAGCATATATATTTTTTCAGATTTGGAGTAATTTTTATATAAGTGAACTTTCACTTGGCTTAGCATATTGTATACTTGTATTCTAGTAGGATGCTAACCTTGCTAGATGCCACTTAGACTTTAGATCACCCCATTGTCGTTTGCGAGATCAAACATTCAACCGCAGTCTCCCACTCCTTAATATTTATATCGATTTAACGTTAAGAAAATGCATTATGTTTTTTTGTAAACGAAGATTCAAAATATGTGCTGTTAGGTTTAAAACAGAAGGTACAAATTATTTTTAATTAGAAGAAGGAAGAAATAAAGAAAACTCGAAGCAAGGAAAGAAATATTTTATTCGGTGCTAATTGGAAGAACACTATTTGTAAGAAGTTAAATTTAATTAAACAAGAAAATTCAAACTTTAACGGAGTAATTTGCTATTTAAGTTTACATAGAAACGAAAAATTCGAAAAAAATTAAAAGAATTTATTAAGAAAAGTTAAATATTTGGCACTGAATGAAAGATAAGTATAAAATTATTATTGAAAGTTGGAAATTTGCAACCACTCCATTTATAAAATAATGATGAATCTTGTATATTTCAAATAAAAATAGTACCTTCTCAAAAATAAATAAAAGATACACCTATACGTTTAGACCAATTTATGGAGGCAAATCATAGCAATACTAGTTCCTGTAAAATATTGTTCAATCACAGTTCATTATTATGATTTTTTCAATGGTAGATATATTATTACCAAGTACTAAATTGTATTTCGAAAAATTCTGAATAACTTTTTATTAATAGATCTGTGATACGAAGTGAACCTAAACTCGACGGAGTAGGAAAAGCCTTTCTTCTTAAAATCTTGATAATTTTCAGCTTATAATATATTACCTCCATTGTTTCGAGCATCCTCTGTGGGTGTCGATTTTTGCTTTACATCTCTGTAGTCGTAAGTATATTTTTGGTTACAAATAATTTGTCAACTTTACTTTTACAACAAGCAGAACTCCCTCTTTATGACAATTATTGAAATACTAACAGTCCCCCCCAAATCCTAAACTTTAAAACTTTTGCCTTAGATATCTTGGTCTCCATTTTTTACCTTTTGTGTTCATTAATAGAACGAAGGAAACAAGAGGTTTGTATCTTGGCACAAGGATCAAGGAGTATCAAAGAATCTCTGCCAAAGTGGTTATTTTTTCTATTGTTTCTATCATATTTGGGTTTCTGTGCTTCTGACATGTTAAAGTTAAACTGCCAAAGTAACATTATAATTTAACTTAATAAAAAAAATTTAATCAACCTTGAATATACAGAAGTCCAAAATAGACGTACGAATTAGACTTAAAAGCTTGGCACTTCCAAACTACGAATTTAATCTAAACTAACTTTTAGTTATGAACTATTATGCGCGATGGTGTAGAAGCCAAAGTTCAAGAGTGGCCTAGAAGTGAGAATACTCAAGTTAATAAAAAATTAATTTTCACATGATTGCTTTCAATCTTCTACTATAAAGTTATTGAATAATGTTTAGATTATCACAGACAATCAAAAGTTATCTAATTAATATTAAGTCAGAAATGAATAACAAATTATTTATGAGTGTTCATATTATTTAACCAACACTAAACATGTTGTGCTACGTGACAACCGTGTAGATTATTCATTGTCCAATGTCGACAAACTGACAAGTGTCAAACATAACCTAAAATGAACAGATACAGTTTGGATTTGGCCTCGCTTGTGCGCTGTTGCCACGTAATGTTTATATAATTAAATATTATTATTATTAAAAAACTTAAGTGAAATGCATTCAGTGGGTTATTAATTAATTCTTTATATTTAAATTTCATTAAATTCTGACCTTTAGTTCCTATGTTATGATTAAATAATATTGAACTTTTAAATCTGTGAGTTTTTGGGATCAAATACTAGGTACTTCGTGTTAATGTCTGTACCATCTTAATCTCCGCAAGAATACCCAGAAAAATGCTACAGAGATGTGGGAAGACCATTAACAAGATAGCGACATAAAGTCGGAACAGGTCTAAATCGTAAAGTAGATGATGTTGATGATCTTAATTTTGTTTAATTTAGAATTCGCTAATGAAGTTTTATTTCAACCCTTGCGGCTAATTTTTAATGAGATACGCTAAAATTAAAAATGTTTTATAAATGTACAAATCAATGCCACTTTAATTGAATGATTGAATTTTCTTTGTGTTTGTTGACTTGTTTGAAAGTGTTAGCCGAGTTCTCTAAAATTTTGTGATTTTCCTTTGTTTGGACTTGAAACGTCACCGTGATGCATATGCAAATTGAAGGGAGAATATTGCAAATCGATATTTAAATTTTATTCGAATTATTATAGTAGTTGATACTTTTAAAAAATTTATTTTCACCTTTATGATGCAGTCATAATAATGGAAATATTATTCACGTAATATTAAAGTAGTTCCTTTCTAAAAGCGTCTGCATAATAGAAATATTTAAATATTATTACAAAAAATAAAAATTGGATGCGACCTGCCCAAGACTTGATTACACGTTATTCCAATAAATTTTAACATATCTACCGATAGCACTAAATTTAAAAAACGATTAGACAAAAGTTACATGATGAAAATCGATGTTTAACTAAATAATTTCTGTTTGCTAGAATTCGCAGATGTTTTGAACATTGTCATCAAAATAAAAAAATATTTTTGCCTAACGGCAATTCTTTTGAAGATTAGGAATTTTTTGTATACTTTTAAATTATGAAACAGGACAAGTATTGTTAGTTTAAAATCGATGAGAAAACTAGATACATTTGGCCAGAATCCAAAAGTTACGGCGTATTTATCAGAGTAAATATTTAGATAAAATTTACGTAAGTGAAATTTTTTATTTTAAATCATTTCCATTTGGTGATAAGTTTAAATATAGTAAAATATTAGAATGTACTTACGTCTTGTTCCTTTTTAAACAATTTAAATGTCCGTATATGGAAATGGGCCAATTCTTCGTCGTGAATTATGGAAACATGAATCCCGCCATAAGTTTCCTCTATTTCTTTTGATGCTGGCCAATACTGGACGCACATTACCTTTAATAGAAGGAAATTATACAAGGTGAGTGAAAATAGTAATTCAATACGTACTCGTATAAAATCGAATGTTTTCGTTAACATTACAATACAACTGGCCTTTTCCTGCCAAACCATCCTCCAAAAATTGGTTACCGTTTCTTCGGTGGGTCCTTGCGATACTATGTAAGCGTTAGGCTTTAATAAACTCTAAAAAAAAGTTGACAAAGTTCATTAATCAGATTTAAGGTTTCACCAAAATTTTCTTGCGTTATTGTAAAATATGAAATTAATTAAACAAACGATTATGTACGCAGCGTTCACAACTAATTAACTAGTCAATTATAATTGTTTAAAAATGTATGTAGGAGGTGAGTGAACTGCTTGTTTAAACTACACCGGCATTCTATTTGCTAAGCTGTAAATTTCTAAAGCACAATTAATCATGATCCAATTACTTACATCAACATATGAAGCATTAATATAATCTGAATCCGGCTCACCCTCTATCGATTCTAGAACGACTCTATTGTAATCATCTAAAAAATATTATAAAGATTCAACTAATTTTTTCACTAAGAAGCTGTTTAAAACTATGTTCTACTACAGATTCTAATAGTTATGGTATGGTATACAACATAATACTGCATGAAATGCTAAAATAGAAAATTTAAAATAATTTTATTAACAATTGTATTTATATCGGTTATGTTCAACTGATTACTGGTGATACGTGCGAAACGCGTTGTTTTAGGATACCATAAAATTTCCTATGTGCAAGTGATTTGAATTTTTGAAAATTCGACGCCAGCGATTACGGTGGGGAAATGTGGAACTTTTCATGGTATAGATTATTACAGTTTGTATGTGTTGCAGTATTATTAAATGCCATTTAAATTTAAATTGCGAAATTTAAATCAATTTGTGTTTGATTTTATTATATCTACGAATGCTTGTTGTTATTTTTTGACACTACTCGTAATTTTTATTTACTTTTCAAAGTTTTGTACATTAGTTTGTTAATTTTTATATACATACAAAAATTTCACAAAGAAGTTCAGGAAATACTTATTGCTGCGTAGCTGGATGTAAAAGTAAGTCCTCGAATTCATCAGGAACAATATTTTACAGTTTCACTGTAAAGAAACATAAAAGTGACCAACGAGAAATGTGGATAAAAGCAGTTAAACGACAAAAGTAAGTAAAATGTCTTATAATTTGTTATTTCTCTGTTGAAAAGTAAATGTTCAAGTTAATTATTATTATAGTAGTTCTATTTTGAATAATTGAATTTTTTTTTAGTATTAATGGATCCCCTTGGAAGCCGAATAATTATTCTCGAATTTCTAGAGATAAAAACTGTGTTGGATGATACCCGTAAAGGAATTTTACTAGTCATGCCCCCTTTTCTACGAGATAACACTTTTTCAGCAGAGCAAGTGCTGGATACAAAAAAAATAGCCAGTGTAAGAATTCATATAGAAAGAATAAGGCAAAGAATAAAAACTTATCGTATACTACCAAAATTTACCATTAAAATGTTACCGCATTCGAACAATATTATATTAATGTGCTGCATTTTGGTAAATTTACAGCAACCTATTTTAAAACGCAGTAGTTAGTTGTAAATATTTATTTTGCGTTTATTTCTAATAATAAATTAGGATTATTAACTTGTGAAATATATATTTAAAAACTCAATAATAACAGAAGTTAAATAAACGATAAAAATTCTTTACTATTTCGGTACTAATGAAGGTAAAATCAGTACCTAAATATTATGGAGTTTTATAACATTTCATTACCGTCTATTTAATTTGTTTAAATTTATCTAATATACATTATTTCTAGTAATACTAGATCAATCACCTACTTACTATAGTAGTTGGTGACATTCTTTGTTTTTTCCTCATAGCTTTTAACTAATTTCAAAATTATTTGTATTGATATATTTTGAAATTAATACCATGAAAAGTTCCGGCGCGCCCAACCAGTGGGCGCTAGTTGTGAACTTGCACATAAAAACTGTAATTGGTTGTAAACAATTTATGTTTGTTTAAGGAAAAAAATAGAAAATGTGTATAGAAAATTATAAGGCAATGGGTTTAGTTTCTTAGGATGCTTTAAAAATTTCATAATAACGAGGGAATAAAATTTTCATCCATCGTTACTGTTGAGAGGTCCTGAATTATTTAACGTCAAAGTAGAAATATAAATTTGGCATTGTTATTAATATAGTATTAAGTTTCATCAAGTTTTGCCAGGGTTCTCTATAATAAATTATTCTTCAGTCTTTGAATTCCGGCTTTCGCATTTTGGTGACTTGCAAAACCTCAAAACTTTGGATCTTGTTTAAGCACTTCAAATTATTTCAAGTTAAAATTAGGTTTTGCTACATTATATTTAAAAAAAATGTGTTTATTATGCGGTTACTCTAAGTAAATATAAAGTTTAACTTTGCTGATGAGTATATACTTGGCAGTTAGAAAGTTTAATGAGATTATCACATTAAAGAATAAATGGATGAGAAACCAGCTCGATTTTTAAGAATTCCTCTCCACAAATTGGCAATTAAGACGGTGGAAGGTGGAAACTGGAAAGTCATCTAAGAAATTTTTCGTACTTGAGATTATTGCGCAGTTTGAAAGCGAGATAGCAATAAAACAAATATTTTACATTCCTACAAATTGATTTTAAAAAACATAAGATTTATTATGTGAGATCTTCAACATTCAAATAATGCCTACCGACGTATTGCGACTGTAAACATGTTTATGTCTAAAATTCAATAAAAAAGCTTTTACTACGGGCCTTTTCACATAAATTAGATAAATATAAAAATAAAGCCGGAAAATAATGTTATGTGATTTGTTGCTTAGGTGAAACGCAAAACAACTTCCTTCGGCACTATTATTTTGATAAAAGTTTATATAAAAACTGCTTTTTGCAACTTTTTTCCTTATGTTTTAGGGATATTGTTATAACACTCATATAGGATAAACCATAGTAATGCCATCTCTAGTGGGTGGCTGAATTAAGTAATTCTGCGAAATTCAGTTTTAACCGAGAATTTTCCATACTGTAACCGATCGAGGAATCACCTCAAGCCACTATGGTTCCCTATTGCAATAATTTAGTTATTTTTTGATTAATTGAATTCTTTTATGGTACTGACTGCTCTGTTTTATGAAATATTACTACTGATAATATGATAAACAGAAAGATATGAAATGTGATAAATAACTTGATCAATAGAAAATAGGAAACTGAGCCAGCGATTTAATAATACCATCTACATGATATATCAGAAATTTATCTTAAAAGAATTATTTCTAAATACTTTTTAATCTTTTTGAATAAGTTTTAATTTTTTTGGATGAAACAGCATTATTTGTGAATTAGTGGTAGATTTGAATAAACATTAAACCTTGGCTATAACTTTCTATAAGCTGTTTATAACGATTACTAAAACTTTTAAGCTAAAACAAAATTAGTTATCCTATTATAATGTGCAAAACATTATTTTAGTCAAGTCTTAATTTTATAACTAATATGATTCGCACCTTTATAATTATACAAGTATTGTTTTAATTTCTATTTTGTTATTATATACATCAGTAAAATAAAACAAAGAGACAAACAATGGAAAATCGTAATGAGAATAAATTACGAATGAATAAAAATGAAAATCTGTCTACAAAATGATAGGAATTGACAATTAGGTAAAAAGTCCAAAGAAAACAGTTTGAAAAAATGAAGCAAAGAAATTAAATGAAAAAAATAGCAGCGATTAGAAGTTAGTAGTGTAAATGTATTCCACTATGTCTCTGCTTTTCTTCTTCTTTATCTTATTTTATGACTAATAATTATTTTTAAATTTAATGTGATTTTAACTTAATTTTTGCCGGTAATTCCAAGAAATTTTAGTAATGGTTTCTTGATTTTCAATTTAAAACTTTTTAAATTGGTTGTCTGATGAGATTCTAATAAGATAAAAAAAATATAGCGTAAAACGTGTATGCTTTCTTTTTAACAAAGGGAAAATATAAATTTTACGTATTATTATTATCTTGCATGAGATGATTTAAAGTGAGTTTATGTAATCAATTGTAGGTAATCTTTAAAATTGATTTAACTTGAAATTTTTTTTAAGTTATTAAAATCAAAATTATAATACTAATTGTATATTTGAACTAAAATTTCGAAAACATCACCATCAGATTCTACTTAACAAACATTGTTATTATATAATAATTGATACTTATGTTCGAAATAACTAGAATCATGCAAAGCTTCCAAATGATATGATATTTATAGCATCTAAATAATAAAATTTGAATAATAAAATATGTCGATAACTACTCACAAGGAATGCATCTTTGGTTTTGGTTTTTTTCTAAATTTGCTTCTTTGGTACCATGTCGGCATGAGTGTTGTTCTACTTTACAAGCAATCTGAAAAAATAAATATTAAATTAATATAATTTTTTATAACATGGGTTTGACTATTATACTATTTCAACTCTGAACCTATTGTTAAAAATCAGATCATATCTGAGTTTTCAAAATAATCTTTCTATATTCTATGGGTAATTAATTTACCCATAAATAATTGACTAAATAATTTTTTTGTTTATCTACTAGGCATTTTCACTCAGAAAAAATATTACATTATGTATATTTTTAATGTTGTGTTTTACGTGTTTTATGTGTTTAAAAAACAATTTTCTTTTAAAAACAATTATATTTCAATTAATTAAATTTGTCTAGCCCACGTGTCGTTTATCTACTTTGATAAATATACCAATAATACAATATTGTATAATAATAATATTGGAACACTATTATACATAATAATTTTAATTTTAATTGGTACAATAAATGCTTATTTTAAAATAAAATAGAATTTTTTTTAAATGTTATTTATTCTAATCCCTTCGTTAAATTTAGCTCAGTCGGTAGTAATGTATTTGCAGAAGATTACTAATTAATTACAAACAAAATACTATAAAAAACTCAGATTTAAATATTATGAATTTATTTGAATTTAAATTTAAGTAAATTTTCAAAAATAATAATGCAAGTTTCAATTATTTTTATCTCAAAATTACGACCACATAAATGTTCATGATGAAATCAAGTGTTAACATGAAGACTCAGCTCCAATCTTAAATTTATAGTCGGGCAAAATATGATTCAATATCTCAAACGTAAATGTCTGTCATGCAATAACTACATTTAATCACCAATTATTTCAGGTTACTGTATTGCATGTTATTTAAAAAAAATAAATGAACGTGTGTTGATTACAGTAATTGTGCTGGAAGATTTTTGAATTGAGAGAGTATTAATGAGATAGATTGTGATTGGGTGTAATATCTGAGAACCTAGGAAGCTCAGGAGTGTTGGAGAAGCGATATATATGCAACCGCAAGATATTTTAGAGAGATATTTGAAGTGGTAAATGTTTTGAGGTTAACTTCTTGATAAGGTTTTGGGAAACAAATAAGAAGTGGGTGTGACCAGAGATAGCTGGAAACGAGGATCCACACGGAAAGAACTGACACAGAAGCAAAACTTGCAAAAGCTAGCAAAACAGCAACGGAAATTATAATTGAAAAACTATAAGAGTGACATCTTTTGTTTTAAACAAGAACAATTTACGCAGAAGCGGCGAAGATAAATCAAATCGAGAGGTAGGCAACCAATACAACATATCAAAGCAAAAAGTAGTGATCTCCGAGGGGTTGACCCGGATCCTAAAAACGCACGCGAGTGAAGAACCATTCATACACAGAATATCTAAGATCTAGAAGATGGAAAAAGCTGGAGACAAGAACGTTAGCGATGGAACAACTACTGATGATGGTTCAAAAAAAAGAACCGCCAGTTTTGAAATTTTTAGAAGGAGTAAGAAGATGAACAGATCTCCGGTTCAAAATGATGATACTAAAAGTGAAGGGGAGGAATCCGCTTTAGAGAGCAGCGATGCCAATAGGTCTACCAGAAGAAATAAACACCGAGTCGATACGAAAGGGCTGGAAGAACAAATGAGCCAGCTGACAAAAATAATGGCTAGTTTCGCTAGCGATATTAAGGCAAGTGTGGCAGATATTAAAAACGAAATAGGAAGCCTAAAGAAGGACATGGAAGAGGTAAGGAAAGGGACAGCACAGACCGATAGTGACCTACAATCCATAAAAAAGGAAAGCGAGAAAAACACAAACTTGATGAAGGAAGAAATAAAGAAGCTGGACAAAAAAAATAAAGAACTAGAGTTGAAGATGGAGAACATAGAAAGAGAAAAGATAAGAAACAATCTAGTAATGAGTGGAATAACCATAAATGAACGTGACCGGAGTAAATTAGTGGTAGCGGTGAGGAACCTTTTCAAGGAAAAGATGGGAGTGGAGGTAGAAGTGAAGAACGCATACAAGATAGGTGAGAAGAGATGCGTTATTGAAACTTATAACTTTGAAGATAAAATACAGATATTGAAGAGTAAAGTCAAACTCATGGGATCCGAAATATTTATTGACAGTGATCTCACACCTCTAGAAAGACGTATAATGAGGGAAATAAGAGCAAGAGCAAAGTTGGAGAGAGAAAACGGAAAAAAAGTAAGGATAACCCACCTAAAATTGATTACGCCAGAATATGTTATAGTCTGGGATGATAACGAAGAAAAACTGGTAGAGAAGAACTTAGACGCTACAACTCCAAAAAACTAGCAATAAGAGAGATGGGTGGCACTAGACTGGCTCAACTAGTGCCACTACTTATGGAAGATGAGCCAAAGGCGACAACTATGCAGGGTAAAAGGACGAAAGAGGAAGAAACTAAAGATGGTAGAACGAGAAGGGGGAAAAGACGAAAGAAAAAGAGTAAGAATGCTAATGAGATGTTGAAATTGGGTACATGGAATATAAGAACCCTGATGAAGCCTGGAAAGATGAGGGAGGTGGCGGGTGAAGTTTTAAAATATGGAGTGCAAGTGGCTGCCCTACAAGAAATAAGATGGAAAGGACAAGGCGAGATCGATGGGGGAGCATTTGTTCTTCTGTATTCTGGAGAAAATAAGCAGGGTAGAAATGGGACAGGTTTTATGATTGCGAAAAAGATGGCTAAGAACATATTACATTTTAAACCTATGGGTGGCCGACTGTCGTATTTGAGAATTAAAATGAAACCAAATAACTTGTCATTGATCAATGTCTACGCACCAACTGAAGACAGCAACGATGCTGACAAGGAGCAATTCTACGATGACTTGGAACAACTATACGATACGCTGCCAAAACACGATACGGCGGTTATCCTGGGCGATTTTAATGCGCAAATAGGGAAAGAAGATTACATAGAAGGCGTTGCTGGTAAGGAAACAATACACGTGGAGACAAATGACAATGGATATAGATTGTGTTCTCTAGCAGCATCACTAGACATGGTAATTAGTAGCACCACGTTTAAACACAGAAAATTGCACAAAATTACATGTACGTGGCCTGGTGGAGATAGCATGGATGGAAATCAAATTGACCATGTGTTGGTGACTAAAAGAAGAGCCACATCCATACAAGATGTACGATCATATAGGGGGGCTAATGCGGACACGGATCACTTCCTTGTGGTGGCAAAAGTCAAGCAGAAAACAATGATAGGGGAAAGACGACATGAAATAAGAAGGGGAATAGCAATAGAAAAACTCAATATCGAACCACATACTATGCAATATCAAGAGATGTTAAAATATCAAATAAGAGAAAACAAAGAAGACGACATTGATGCATTATGGAACAATATCGAAGAAAACATTAAAACAAGTGCAATACACGTGCTGGGACATAGAAATAAGAGAAAATGGAAGGTATGGTTCGACGATGAATGCGAGAGGAGTAATAGGAATAAAAAGGAAGCAAGACTGAAATGGTTAGAAACAAACAAACAAGAAGACTTGAATAATTACAAAGAAAAAAGAAAAGAAGCAAGTCAGGTATACAAAAAAAAGAAAAACGAATGGATCGAACGAAGAATGAAAGAAATGGAAGAAAATAGTAGCAACAATATAAAAAAATTCTATCGACAAATAAAGAACAGCAAAACGACATGTAATATAAAAGTAAGATCACTAAAGAATGATGAGGGAAGATTAGAAAGCGGTTCAGAAAACATCAAGAAAATATGGCTAAATCACTTCCAGAAGTTATTAAATACTCAGCAGGACGACAAAGTGAGATCGAATATACTGGAAGACTCAGTAAATGATGATGAGGTGCCGGAGCCGACAATCGAGGAAGTTACCGACATGATAAATAGGTTAAAGAATGGAAAATCAACAGGGAGGGATGAGATAGCTGCTGAATTAATAAAATATGGAGGAGCTGCTCTACATTTAGAAATATATGAATTAATAAAGCACATATGGAAACAAGAGACTATACCACAAAAATGGAAGGAAGGTGTTATAGTACCACTCAAAAAGAAAGGGGATGCAGAGAATTGTAATAACTACCGAGGAATTACTCTGTTGAACACTACTTATAAAATTCTTTCGATGGTAATTCATGGTCGTCTCACAGAATATGCAAACAAAATAATAGGTAGTTATCAATATGGCTTTAAACGGGGCAAATCGACGGTAGACGCATTACATATAATAAAACAAATTATGGAGAAGAGCTATGAGTACGGTATAGATATGCACATGCTATTCATAGATTTCAAGCAGGCTTTTGACAAAGTAAACAGAGTGCAGTTGGCAATAGTTTTAAAGAAATTTCAAGTTCCAGATAAGCTGATAAGAATGATTCAGGCAACGTTATCAGGAACAATGGCAACTGTTAGAACGTCTGAGGGCGAAACAAACAGCTTTGAGGTGAACAGCGGAGTGCGACAGGGAGACGCGCTGTCGGCGACGCTGTTCAATATAGTGCTCGAAAAAATAATTAGTAGTACCAAATGCATAGGTACAATAATAAACAAGGAATGCCAGTTGCTAGCCTACGCGGATGATGTGGTCATTATATCTAGAACTAGAAGAGGAATTACAGAAATATTTAGAACTATAGAAAAAGAGGCAATCAAAGTTGGATTATGTATGTTACTGTAAAAGCCCGAAAACCGGTAAATCCTAGGTTTGACGCGTAAATCCTAGGATTTACCAATTTGACGTGGTAAATGTACGAAAAACTGAATTATCAGTACAATTTCGGACTTTTACCATGCCATAACGGTCAATCTTAGGATTTACTGATTCGTGTTGGTAAATCTACGAATAATATTATTTAATATTTTTACAGTTTATATAATATATAGGTTCCTCTGTATAATAGCTGTTAGTATTAGGGCTTATTTTATAATAAAAGTTAGCAGGGCATTTAAATTTAAAAGGCGATTTAAGACAAAACTGACCAACAAAAATCATCAGTTTTGTTTTAAGTCGCCTTTTAAATTTTAATGCTCTGTTAACTTCTATTACAAAATTTGCCCTTAATAAGTTAATATCAACATCAAATTAATGATAATTTTCTATATATAAGAGAAATTCGTAATAGAAATAAATAAAACAAAAATTAATAAAATATATTTGCCTGAAACGCCAATACTAATTATATAACAATTTAAAAGAAGCAAACGATATAATTTATTTTTATTATTTTTTTAATTTATTTTTTTAAATTATTTCAATTTGATGTCAAATAACAGAATATTCGTAGATTTACCAACACGAATCAGTAAATCATAAGATTGACCTTTATGGCATGGTAAAAGTCCGAAATTGTACTGATAATTCAGTTTTTCGTACATTTACCACGTCAAATTGGTAAATCCTAGGATTTACGCGTCAAACCTAGGATTTACCGGTTTTCGGGCTTTTACAGTAACATGTATAAACGAGAATAAAACAAAATATATGAAATGTCAAAGAAAATTAGATGAGACCAGAAACGATATAATCATAGATAAGTACAAATTCGAGCAAGTGGAAAGTTTCAACTACCTGGGTGTAAACAGTAGAAATGAAAGAAATGTGGAAATTGGACAAAAGATACAAGCGGGTAATAGAGCATACTACGCAAATATGAACATCCTAAAAGACCGACAAATAAGTAAGAAAACAAAGATTAAGATTTACAAGTCATTAATAAGACCAGTCCTGACTTATGCATCCGAGGTTATATGTGTGACCCAAAGAGAAGAGGAACAATTAAGAATTTTCGAGAGGAAGGTATTAAGAACCATATTGGGTCCCAAACGGATAAATGGTGAGATTATACCAAGGATGAATTTCGAGTTGCTCAAAGAAATTGGAAGTGAAGACATCGTTAGGTTTATTAAAGCCCAAAGAATAAAATGGCTGAGACACGTCTGGAGAAGCGATAGTGCAGAAACGACGAAATTGGTAATGATGTGGAGACCTAGCGAAACAAGAAAAAGAGGAAGACCAAGGATGCGATGGTGGGATGGAGTAGTAAGCGACCTGGAAAAAATGGGAGTTATGGGTTGGAAACAGATAGCGACGGATAGAAAGGCATGGAGAATCCTGATTAACGATGCAAAGAAGCACAATGACCTGTAAATAAATAGTTGATTTGTTAATAAGCATAGGATAAATGATGAGGACTAATCCACCTCTTAAATGGATTTTGTAAGTTCCTAAGGGAACAGCTATATTCGCAAGAATGTTAAGCTATTAATAAAATAATATAATAACATTATTTATTATGTCTCAGCCTGACCGCCAGATGGTAATTTCTTTCAGTTTCTGTAATTTTATCATCAAAATATGAATTTTAAATGTATGAAATTTAATTTCTAATATTTAACATCTTTTCCAAATTTTTCTGCAAACCTCGGAATTACCTATTACGTTTTAAATTTAAAATTGTATTCGCCTTTCAGGTTTTTTTTTTGGATATCAATCGAATCATCCAAATGAAATTTATTCTTAATAATAATTAAACTATTGAATTTCACAAGATACGTGAATATCTTATGAAGTTTTCGCCAGCTGTGCTGCTTTGCTGTCTTATGTATTATTCGTTGCACTTAAGTTTCAGATCGTAAACATTTTCTTTTCAGGAAAACAAATTTCAAAACTTAATTTTTTGCAATTATAAAATTTCCAGGCATTTAAATTAATTCCTGATTTCCTGTTTGTGTTTCGCTGACATTACTTAAATGCATTAATTAACTTTTTTAAATTAGTAATTCTTACAATCTGTCTAATATAGACAATATGTGAATTACGAATTTCGAAAAGGGCTCATCTCCGAAAATTAAAATTTTTCAGGAGACACAAAAAACTGGATTACTGTTGGACGATTTGACTTATATGAGAAGTTTTTGTCAAATTGTCTTTGATTGTAAATCACATTTCTGTGAGAGAAATTCAGTTTTTTGTGTCTCCTGAAAAATTTTAATTTGCAGAGATGAGCCTTTTTCAAAATTCGCGATTCAAGTATATTATGGTGTGATATAATTATGAAATATAAAATCATATTCATTATGCAGAACGATTCATCAGACAAAACGCTTCAAACTTTTAATTTCGTTTGTGCTTTCTCTAGGTAAGTCTACTGCCCAAATTCATTCCGAAATATTTAGCAACCTCTGCATGTGGTAAAAATTTATTGTTTAATTTAACTGGAGGACATGAAGTACTTCGCAGTGTAAATTTAACGTGTGTTGACTTTATTTCATTGGACTTAATTCTGCATTTTAATTACTAGTCTTGAATTTTGCTGAGATTTTCCTGAAGATATTCCGACGCAAGCACAGGATAGAGATGGAATTCAAGTATTGCTGTGTCATCAACGAACGTGGCTACTGTCGTTTGTTTCGTGGTCGGAAGATCAGCCGTACATAGTATGTAGAGCACTGGCCCAATACACTACCATGTGGTACGCCAGAATGATTTGGGCGTAAGCTGCTGTACTCATTTCACCTTATATGTTACCAACAAATATCTAGGTTGTTGATCCAATTTGCAGCATTTGTACCAAAATTGCGCAGTTCGATTAAACCGTCATCAAATCGTATGTTTGAACAATCATCGTGAAGACTATGTGTAGTATTGTTTGGTTCATATATCCGCAATCACAAATAGGTGATATCTCCGGGTTCCAAATATGAAGTGTACTCAAGGTTCTTCCACAATTTGTCCTGATTTGATTAAAGATGGTCCAGACACGTCGATTCGATACTGAAATCCGGGGGACTTCCAGCTGTGGTCTAATACTAACTCTTTATTGGGAAATAGTTTGTCATTTTTCATTGATGTTATAATGATTATAATCTCCAATCGTTTCCAACTTAGTTAAAAGTTATTCAAGTTATTGAATATTTTTTACACCTCTCGATCCACCGCAGCCTCTCTTCTTAGTATTTGAGGAGCTATGTTCGCCAATGTAGGTAGATATTTAGTATGAACACTATATGAATAAACAGATGCACAGTATTCTTCTGTTGAATACACTAATGATAATGCAGAAATTCGGGGGACGACAGGTGAAGTTTCCCAATCCAAACCAGATAATTTTTGAATGATGTTATTTCCAGTTTTTAATTATCCACTTACTTTTGCACAATGGTTTCGAAATGTTAGAGATCTATTAGGAGTTATTCCTAAGTATTTTGGTGTTGGGTTATATTATTTGATGATTTTATTTCCAAAATTTGTATTGATAGTGTCATTTGCAATTTGATTTGAAAGATGGAAGGTCGAAACTTCACATTTGTCTGCATTTGACCTCAGTCGCCAGTTGACATAATATTCATTAAGTAAATATAAATCATCAATTTCTTCCACTTCTTTATCCAGGTTGTTCAATAGGAACATTATAATCAATTGAAACAACTATTCTGTTATATTATAATTATTTCCAATAGCTTATAATATCTCACACATAGCAAAAAAAAATTGTTTTTTTTTGTTGTAATTATTAACTTTTTCATAACTTTTTTTCCATAATTCGAATTTATTTTTGTAAAATAACGTGATTTTATAAGCACTTATTGTTCAAAAAAACCGTGCTTATTTATCCAGTCTCTAGTAATAACGAGCTTACAACTTAACTTTTGACTGGTACGTCGAGATTCTCCATTCGGTGAAGTATAACAATTTAATAATAAATGTGATCGTCGTTCTTGGAAAACAGTGTCATGCCATCGAAGTGGTTTGCCAACAGAATCCTTCTCAAGGAAACTTTCTCAAGTGAAAACACTTCAAATTTACATCACATGCACGTAAAATAATGGATCGCGAGTAATTTGTTAAGCCGTGATACGACTCAAGAAGCTATACTGTAATGTAAAGTATTGGTATAATATAGTGAGAATATTGATGCAATATTGATCGCTAAGCATAGACCAACATTAGAAATCAATATTACACCAATAATTTTAACCATATTCTAAATAAAACTTAAGGTTTTTATTTCAATACCGTGCCATATTTTGCACGTTTCAGATTTTCAGCTTTTGCCGCTGTCGAGCTTGCCATCTGACCTGAAATATATTGCTGTGTATTCGAATGTAAAATGGGCTTTAGTTTTGTATTTAATTAATTTGTTTAAGAGTGCACAGCATTGTTGTTTTGGGGGGAAATGTTTGGATAAGAGGTCGTTCGATGGAGATAATTTTTTTTTGTAAGCTCTTAGTAATTTTGGGTTATAAATGGAAAATAAATTTGGGAAATATTTAGATTTGGTTTTATTGAATTGTTTATGGAGTGAAATGAAAATTAATAATAAAAATTAAAAGCAAAATTTGTGGATTTGGAAGACTTCGAGAAAATATAGAATATATTTACGATGACATTTTGTTAGTTGATAAGAAAATTTGCTGCGGTGATGAAAGGTAGTATCAAATTTATTTTGGATTTGAGTGAAAATTTTTGAATTTATTAAAAAGAAAAATTAAATATTTTGTAATTTACTGTGATGGACCCTGAGATTGTAAATATCACAGCAATATAGATGACTTGAAGCTATGGTGTCTACGCATGTAGCGTCCCACACCAAAGCTCGCCCCTATCGCCAAGGTACGAGTGCCATCCCATCAGGCCTTTTCCGTCGTCACCTGAAATTCCAAGAGGCTCTGAAATACTGGGATAATTTAAGATGGCAAGGGAACTTCTAATTATTGATAGCCTGCCAGCGCTTTAGAAACACGAGAGACCGTGGTAGCCAAAACTATCGACTGATTTACCATATAACACAAGTGTGGTTTTGTCACATTTTAGCTCTAACTCTAAGACTTACACAAATTCTAAGGGAATCTTTATCTAGAAGTGTACCTAAATGAGATGATGGATATGCTTCTAGCCAGGCACCGGATTCCTTTTCCGAAACAGCTAAAATGCGTGCCCGGTTAATGTCCGTCGCATTATTTAATAAATTTGAAAAAAATTGTTTGGAAATTAGAAGATCCCATTTGAATTGAGAAAAACTTAAAGACGGTAAAATTTCAGAGAGAATTGTCATTTGCCTAGCCAAAACTGCGTCTTTTAAATGTGAAAACTCAAAAACCCGTAAGGATGGACTAAGTGTAAGAAAAATTAAGGTATCGGTACTATAAATATAGGAAATAAAGGCTGGAAGAGCCAAGTCTGCAGTTTGTCTCACACCAAAACCACCCAAACGTATTTGTAGGGTAGCTTGTCGGAAAGAAGAGTCATCAAATTTAATATTTAATAAATATAAAAATATTTAGGAAATATTGCACCAATATTGTGTACCTACTACATTGTAGCAATATTGTAATATCGAAAATTAATATTGCATAAATTATAATATAAAGTAAATAAATACCTACATCATAATAGTGATTTAGATACATAAATTGTATATAAACAAACAAACCGAAACTTGATGTGTTGCCAATGCATTTCTAAAGCTGAATATATTATAAACACTATGCCTTTCACGTATGGCTCCTACCCTTATTATAGTGAACCCTAAGACCGAACAACATATCCTTACGTGCTAGAATTTCCTGCTAGTTATTTTAAGAAGTATTAATAAAAAGAAGATATCGAAATCCCATTGTGAGAAAAACAACAAATCAAAAATTGTCCGGCTCTTATTATATTTTAATTTCAAAATCGTATACTTTAGCTTTTTTATTTTCTAACGGAATGGTCAAATCTTAATACGCCTTGGTTACAGCTGTGTCGACACACGTTATCAAATACAAATTTTAACAAAACTTATTTTTATTTCTTACCGTTTTTATGTTATTTTTTGTTTTTCTTCTTTATTTATTTATTATTTTCAATTCCAATCTTTGCCTTATTTTTCTTGTAAGTTATTATACTCAATCCAGAATCAAACCATTCACAAAATACACACATTTTATTATCAATATTTTAAATTTTTATCTGAATTATATCAAACTTCTGCCCAAATATGGACTCAAACTATACAGCATTTTATCAACGCGTCCAAGGGCGTTGGCTTTCGGCATCAAAAATCAACTTTTCTTTTTCAAACAAATATCAACTTAAACATTTTTAAATACAAAATTAAACCTTTACACAATATTTACAAATTAACAAATATAAAATTAACAACCCCTACTAGTTTTAAAAAGAATACGACAATATATTAATAGCCTTAATTTATCTACATAATATGTATCTATTTGTCTCTGTATGTGTCCGTAACAGCCGTAACAGATAAGAATATCCATTGTGCAGAATAGATTCCTTGAACCAGATTAACCTATTATAATATCTGGTCCAACAATTCGAAAAAAAAAACAATCGATCTTCCTTAATTTAATAGACGGATATGTGGTTTAAGTAGTGAAACTCGATCTGACTACAAGCCCATGGAAAATTTTACGGGGTCAAATGACCCACCATGAATCTTGTTTAGAACGATGCTGGTATATGAAAGAATAACTTTAAGCACTATGCCGTCAGTTTTGAACGGTACAGGTGAGTACACGGGAAAATTGAATTTTCCACCTAAAGATGGGAAATTACTACCAACTATTTTTGTACGGCTTTCTTCAAGATGAGAAATCATAAAAAAATAATAACGAAGAACCTAGTGCCGTACAAAAATAATGGTACCGGGAGCGAGGATATTTTTTTAATTTCCCGAAGATTTTCTAATCGGTATAGGCGATTTATTACTGTACGGCATTTGTGTCATTCGCTTTGTATGTTTATGCAGATTCATTATTCAGAAACGCCGTACATGTTTGTTGGTACAGGGTGAGAAATCCGGGCCCGCAACCCTTCATCCCTAATTAGTATAGGGGTAGTAATTTGAAGCAACTTAAAATTTAATGATCTTAATACTATTTCATGAACCGATGATGTATTTCGTCATGCCGTACATTTTTTATGGAACATATGGGTGTTTGGGGAAAATTACTTTCGCTCTGAAAAGAGCGACTTTACAGGCACAATCAGTGCCGAAATATTAAAGATTTAATAATTTAATCTATTACTGTTTGTTTAACTCGTTTTATTTTAATTTAATTTTATATAAATTTATTTAATCAAAAAATCCCGGAAAAGCTTATACGCTGAAAATAACGGTTTTTAGTTTTGGGGTATATTATTCACAACGTTTAATTTCAAAATTATGAACGGCATTGTAATTTTGAATTATTATTAAATATTATGGACATAATTTTGTTAGTGCCGTTCAGTCATTAATGACCGTAAGGGACACCATAAACGTCTTCGAAATTTTTATCAGCTGTAAAAAATCATCTAAATCAAAATGTACGGCATATGTGTTTCTTTGTTTTTTCATCTTTGATGAACTTAAAATGGCAATAATATTTGAAAATATTACTCCTCTTATAAATTAAGGAGCATTTTAAAAACTTATAAATATCGAAAATTTCATATTTTTCTTTTTATTCATATTTTCATTTGGTTCCATTTATTATAAACGACTATAAGGTACAACAATAATATTTTGTAACATCGTATTAAAAATTAAGTTATCATACAAGAATATATGATCTTTTAGTCACAAAAATTAGATTTGACCCCAAAATTCAGAAAATTGTTTATTTATATTTATATTAACCATAATTTTTAGACGGCACAATTAATAAAAATTATTTCATGTGTTAAAGAATTTTTTTAAATAGGTGCCGTACATTTTACTATCATCTTACACCATACTGGTCTAGGGTAAGGGTTGCGGGCCCGGATTTCTCACCCTGTACCAACAAACATGTACGGCGTTTCTGAATAATGAATCTGCATAAACATACAAAGCGAATGACACAAATGCCGTACAGTAATAAATCGCCTATACCGATTAGAAAATCTTCGGGAAATTAAAAAAATATCCTCGCTCCCGGTACCATTATTTTTGTACGGCACTAGGTTCTTCGTTATTATTTTTTTATGATTTCTCATCTTGAAGAAAGCCGTACAAAAATAGTTGGTAGTAATTTCCCATCTTTAGGTGGAAAATTCAATTTTCCCGTGTACTCACCTGTACCGTTCAAAACTGACGGCGTAGTGCTTAAAGTTATTCTTTCATATACCAGCATCGTTCTAAACAAGATTCGTGGTGGGTCATTTGACCCCATAAAATTTTCCATGGGCTATTAACCATATCAATATTTTATAAAAACCAAAAAATGCACTCACATTTTTTAGGAATAAAAGTTATAATTTTTCACAAATAAAAAAATACACTGTAAGTATAATTTTTAAATAAACTTTAATTATTTGTATGCAAACTTTTGCGATATTGCACTTATAGTGTATTTTATTTGTTGAAACTCAAAATATTTTAGTTCTAAAAAGTGTGAGTGTGAGAATTAAGTGAGTCTTAATTTATCTATCTCTCTGTAACGTTCATACGCACTTGGGATTGGTAAATTTCTTTTTCCAAGCCAAAGATGTTCTCATTGATCGACTTGTTTTACCAACCATACCGCATGCACCTCGTATTAGAAAGAAATTAAATTAATCACTTAAGTATTAAAAAATATTTGCACTTGCACAAATTTTGTAAGCTGTTATTGAATTATTTCAAAAGTTAAACAACTATAAAATGTTAGTAAAAACAGTAGAATTGTGGAATATAATAATATAAAAACTGCAATAAAGAAGACTAAAACGAGATTGTCTACGAAAAACTGTCACGAATAGCAACCTTCTAAAACTGTAATGAAACTTTAGCAAGTTGATGAAATCGAGGGAAATGAAAAAGTTGACCAGCAACAAAAAATTGTAAAACTTTCAGAAACGTCTAGTCTAGGTTTTTGGAGAAAATGTATCTACTAACGTTCTAAAAACTGAAAATCAGAAAAAGATTATCGATAAGGATAATTTCAATTACAAGATTAAATAGTTTTTAAACAATTTTGTGCTGAACTAAATGATTTTTTTTTTATTGGATGACACAATTATACCTATATTATATAATATGTATGTTAGCAATTATATTTTGCCAGAGAGGTAGGTTACAAATAGCGTTAACATAAATACATCAAAATAAAATAAAAACACAAAGAAAAAGATTTCATAATCCGACTTGGAGAAATCTGTATGTATGGAAAAGTTTCGCTAACGTCATTAACTTTTAAAGATGATAAACAAGCTTTAGAAAACAAAGTAGGAATAGCATAAACAACTGCGCCGTAAATGAAAAATGTAATATTCATGAGAATTTTAAGGAAAATAAAAGTTTCGACATTAAATAACGTAAAAAGCTCTAAAAACATTAAGAAAATGTACCTTTGAGTTTTGTAAAATGTTTTTATAAACTTCAAGAAACAATCTTCAAAAAGTTTGTGAATTTGTATAATTTATAATAAAAGTTATAAAAATTGTAATAATAAGTTTTTAATTAGATTTTCAAAAGGCTGTTGTAAGTTTAAAATAAGTTCTTACATCTTTTTGTTGTCAAAAAGTACCAGTACACTAAAAAAACTTGAATCGATCGATGCGTAGTTTATTTTTTAATTTGCTGAAAAGCATTTATGATTTATGAAAGTATGATAAATTTGTAGATGAATAAGTGAAATAGTTAGTTCGCGAAATCTCCTTATCCAAATATATACTCGACTTTAATATGTTTTTGTGTGGGTATATTTAGGTTTTAAACTTTAATATTCCTACTTGGAAATGCACCATTACAAGAATGACGACTATGTTTGCGAAACCTCTTAAATTTATTATAATAGATAAATAAATATAACGTTTGTTAAATGCTAAGCTAATTTTCGAAGCAGCGCTTTGCATTTAAACCATTTATGGAAATGTAACTCGGTTTTCGTGTACAATTTTTAACAAGCATTTCTGAAAGCGAAACATTATTTAATATTAGTGTAAAACCGTAAAATATTTTTTTGTTAAATCGCTTGTTATAAACAGACGAATGCCCAATTTGCTGAACGTTTCAAAGTTTGCTATTCCTTAACAAGCCTAATAGTTGTTACGCCCAATTAATCAAATACCTTAGGTATTCCATGAATAAACATCGTTTCGCATAAATCTTAAAGCTTTATTAAGTGAGATAACAGATTAGCTACTGATAAACTAGCTTATTTATAACCTATGGAACTCTTATTTACACTATATTGCGTTCTAGAGACTTGACCATCGTTTAATTTAAGGACAATCGATAATCCCGACAACGATTAAATGCTATTGAACTACTATATCTGTCAGAGTTGTATTTTCGTTCATATTATAATATAAAATATATGTGTTTACGTAGATAAAGTAGCTACTACAAAACTATAATAATTCTTAAAATTAAATCAAATTTAATTAATTTTGATCGAATTATTAAAAAGAAAAAGCAATTTTGCAAACGTTTTCTTTGACTACAAACTTTCATAGTTCATAAATTGCACTATTGTAGTAAACTTTCGCTCTTAGATAAAGCCTACAAGTTACGCAATCTAACCAAACACTTACAATTTTGATAGCCGGAAGTTGTAAGTTACTTGAGCAACCCTTGACTAGTATGTGTTCAAACTTTTTGGAGTTTTTAGTGTTAATCAAAATAAACGAGTAATTGTTCTTCCTCAATCATCCCGAAACTGCTCCTTAACTGATATTAAACTTTGTTTATTTTGTTTTTCCATAAAATATCTTGCAAAAGAAAGAAAGGTGATAAATAACGTGAAACCTTAATTTACAAATTTAATTTCAAGGTAAAGACTAGCAGCGGACGTTAATTGAGTTAGCTATAGTTTATTAGCAAAAACTTTTATAATATAATTTATTATATTGACTTGACAAACTGTAAATAATATTGTCACCTTTTCATCTTTTATTGGCACTTGAGAGACAAAATGTTATTCAGGTAGAATGTAATAACCAGAATCCATATTTTCAAAAATTCTTTAATTCCACGTAAATGTTGCTACGTTACTTGTTGCGTTTAAAAATGTACTTAAATTGGAACTTTTATTGTTTGTAGTAAAAACATTCGTTCAAAACGACAGATAGAAGAAAATAACAAGAGTTGAAATCGGTAGGTTAAGGAATTAGCTCACTTGTTAAAATAATCTACCGAAAACGACAGATCTTTGAAGATTTAGAACGATGTTAACTGCTTCAATTAAAGTAGTCATGTAACTTGCAGGTACTGTCAACGGAATATAGTGTACGGAAGTAGATATATTTTTTTAAGTTAATTCATATCGCTTCATTTTAGTGCCATCCGCCGCATTTTGGTTTAGTATAATGTACGACTACGTTTAGAATGCGTTTATGTAGTGCTAAATGTTCGTTAGTAAGGGAAACTTCCTCGGAATGTAGCCAGAGTAGGACTTTTATATATTCAACAGTATAGAATCAATTCGCGGTGATCCAGCTAGGCAGCTTTTTGCCATCAGCTTTTAGATTTAGTGTGTTATGTTTTATTCGTTTGGATGGATAATGGATATAATCTTTGATATTACCATAGTTTAGGTTGCAGAAATTCCTATTGTAAATTGTATTCAGTGCCGTGTTACACACCTGTTAATATTGAACTTAATTTTTTTTTCTGTTTAGTTCTCTTATTGGAATTGTGGCTATTTTAGGTACTTTTGATCTACATTTTCTGTTCTATTTTTGATTAGTTCATTCTGTCATTGATTTGTTCATCTATATTCAACCAATCGAAACTAATTATTCTAAATCAATGGTTCGCAGTTGGGCACCAAGCAGCGCCACTCTAGGTTTTATACAGACCAGTCTGTGAGAATCCTTTTTATTTTCAATTTTTAAATATCGGTGTCATATGATTCTCTTTCCACTTATCTGGAGCTTTTGATTTCTGTACTACAGTATAATATTTATAAGAGCAGGTCTCTATTATATCAGAATATTTCATTGCTATATTCCACAAGGACCACAGGTGATTTACGTATGTAAATGTATCTTAAATTATTATAATAGAAGCCAGAATAGAGATGGGATTTTTTTTAATTAAAATATGTAAATTAAAAACTATTTTAAATTTTCAAGTAAAATAAATTCAAAAGTATTATGTACATATGTAGATATACGTATCTACTTACTTAATATGTAAATCCAACCTGGAGTAATAAAGTATGTCGATCACCGTTCCGTGAGGTAGATATTTTGTGATGGTGCCAATTAAGATAAAACTCAAAGATGTTTAATGTTATAAGTTAATATAACTTTTTAATATTCTTTGTATAATTTTTAATTCTTCAAACTTGGATATAAAAATTATTTCAGTTTAGGTTTTAAGTTATAAATACGGGTAATAATTTGCGATAAAAATATTGTACCCATATATTATATAATATAACAATTAATTTTTCAATATTTAACTCACCGTTTAATGGATTTCCAGATGTTTAAATGTCACAAGAGTTAAAATAATGTACCTATATAGGTAATATATCTTTTTATATATTGTAGAAGAGATTTAATTGCGTGTTATAAATTTGTCGATAAAACGTTTTAAAACTTTTATTTCCAAGTACGAAATCGTTCAACTTGAATGATTTTTAGAGCGCATGGTAACGCTTTTCGTTTTTTTAAAACTTTGGTCGAGAAAATACTTTAAATTACATAATATCTTGTAATCGGCTTACCTCTAATGTAATATTGAGGTAAATATTTGTTGTAGGTGAGTACCACATAGAACTTTTTTCAAACAATAATGTATACTTGCTAAATAATTTATTGCACACAGTTAATTAAAAAACCCAGCTGAAGATTTTATTAAACTTTTATTAATTCATTTCGTAATATTATAATCGTAATAAAAGCATACGAGCCATAAATAGTCACATTTTCTTCAAATAAAGCTTGATTTTATATTTCTCAAAACGCAGGAAATGATTATTAGATTTAATTAGCAATACTTTTACTGTCAGCGACGAACGGCGCTAAAAGTACTTTAGTGCCACCCGTTGTCGATAGTAAAGAAATAGATATTTCGATACAAGTTAGGAAAACTAACATTTTTCCATTCAAGGCGAGGTTTTACGATCGAGACCTTCGGCCGCACTAATAGGGCGGAAAAGTAGTACTTTTCCACACACTTTTGAATATCACACAGTAAGACTTTTTCAAACATAATTAGAAAAAGTTAATTTTACAATCGAATAACATCAGGTTACGTATTCTTTAAGTTAAGAGAAGAATATACATTTTTAACTGTAATCCGCCTCTATAAAAAATAACAAAGGTATTAATAATTTTATGTATACTAATGATGCCATTTTGATTATGTATATTGCACCAAAAAGTATCACAACACATTGAAAATTATTTATCCAAAGTTCTAGTTTGCTTGTTATAAGTTATTAAAACGGTTATAACCATAGTGCTATTTTCATTTGAACGAAAACCTCCACTCACGAAATTGTTTAATGTATTTTGTTTCAAAATTATTTTAAATTGTGTAGGGCAGCGATTCTCAACCTTTTTAAGCTTTGTAATCTTTTAAAATTCTGATGTTTGGTATTTATACAACCTAAAATGTAAGTTGCACAAAATTAAAATCTCATATTTTGTTTATATAGCAGAAATGTATTATCAATTTAAAAAATACTATACTCGTACAATCAATAATAATAAAAAAATTGCTACATTTAAAAAAGCAGTCAATGAGAAGATTGTGCTTGCTTATTTAACATTATTTTTTGTATTAAGACGCCATGGACCAGACGCCGTATGACCTACTATCAACCTAAAATTGCAACAAATGGGGTTGTTTCTCAACTGTACCCCCTGAAGTAATCCCAGTGGGCTCTCTGAATAGGTTGAGAAACGCTGGGATGGGGAATTGGAATACATTTTTCAATTAAATTTTTCCAGTTAAATGGAAATATCGAATAAAGCTACGTATAGTTTTGCAAATATTAAACATGCAGATCAGCGGTTCTCAAACTTTTAAAAATTTTCTACGTGGCGGTCCCTTCAAAATTTGTTTATTGGCTCACGGACCCCTTTAATAAAATAAGAAACACTATATTATTTTAAAGAATTTGGGGGCGCCAAGTACTTTGGACAAAGCTACCACATACCTACAGCGCGGCACTTTTTACATGCTGTAGTGAACAAAACATTTTTTTACAAACAATTATATTATCTATTCAAAAATATTACATAATATTATTAGATATTATGTTAGTCATTAAAAATAAATTTTTTTAAGTTTTTCGCGGTCCCACTGAAACCGCTTCGCGGACCCCAGTTTGAGAACCACTAATGTAGATACATATTAAAATATATTATATAAAAAATAAGAAATATAATACTTACTTGAAATTCGAGCTTAAAAAGAACTGGATATTTTCTCCGATGATCACATGCTTTGATGTAATCTTTTAATGGTATTGGTTTTTCATTTATAGTAGCTATCATTTTTTTGTTTTCATCTGGAACAAAGAAAACTACAAACAACCAAGTGCTAAGGCATTCTATGATAGTTCAATTAAAAAACATGAGAACTGCTTTCTCGAAATAGAGAAACACTTTATTGCCCGAGACTTTCTGACAGAGGTTACATCGCACTAATGTTAAGTTACAAATTCGGTCTATTACGTCTACAAAACACAATGTTGTAATATAATTAGTAGGTATAGCAATAAATTGACAATTAATTAAACAACCACCCTTAACTAACTCAGCTGTAAATTTACAATTATGTAGTTTCCAGTAAATTGAATTGAATGACAATAGTAATCGCTACTTTATGTGGAAAATTTTGGAAACCTTTTTGAACGCGATTATAATGAATGTTGTTGTAATACTAATAATTTAACGACAAATCTATATTCAAGGTTAACTAAAGGATTCGATCATTGCAATGTATTTTGAACATAAAACTTCCGATATTTATTCTATGAGGAAATACGTAAGATATAAGACATTCTATAAGGCGCTGGACGACTTCCACAAGATTTACATTTCAACTATGTGTACTACTAATCTTCACCTTTTTAAAATAAATCCACTATTCAATTTCGCATTTGTTTTTATTAATGAAGTATAATTCTAATTTAATATCTCATCTAGTACATGATCTAGCCGTGCTTAATATATCTCTCACAAGTTAGCTTGGCCCTTGAGGTATAATTGTGCTGTTCGTTCGATACGTTCCGTATCGCAGTTTATTTTGGTATATCAGGGAATTGAAATTATATTTTGTTAAAATAATAATACCATTTTTGAGCAAAAAAACAAACTAGGAATATCAAAATAGTTCGGTTGTTGAACTTTGATAGAGCCATATATTATTTTATCTGAAAGCAGTTTCCTTTAGTTTTATTTTTCACGATTGAAAAAACGACAAGGATTGTAAATTGTATGTATATTTTTTTTATTTCTCAAAGACAAACGACACAGAAAAACATTTGTTCGCTTCTACAAATAGTTATCGGCGGCACTAAAATTAAATTTGCGTATTCAGAAACTGAAGAATTTTAATGCTTGGGCAAAATTAATTAAATTCTTGTTTGGGTTGGTGTAAAATATCTTATAATAATAATTTTAATAATAATATTTCTTTTTTGTAATTAAAATTAATTTAACTCTTTAATTAAACTTTGCAAAGCAGCCGGTCTATTATGAATATTATTACAACTTACCTACCGAACCTTTGTTCTTTGTTTCATCAAGCAATATAATTTTTTAAACAATTCAATGTATCACATTTTATTATTTGTTTTTATTATTTCGTTGTTTACTTAGTTATCCAAAAAAGTTTGGATATTTTTACTAACAGGTGATTATAAAAATGAATGAACTAGGTTTGGCAGCTGTAAGCTAATGCATTCACCTACAACTTGTGAATACGAACCTATCGACTAAAGATTTTATTGTATTACTCATAAAACCTTGGTTTATTTTAATTAAGTTTCTTGGGCAGTTTACGTGAAAATAGAAATCTGTAGCGAGTAATTTGATTATTATGTTCTGTTTCAACTCGAAACTCTGTAATTAAATTTAACTTATGTATAGTAAAATAGCCAAAATATTTTAAACAATTTGTTGGTTTAAACAGATGTTCACTTAACACTTAGTATACGTCTAAAAGCTTTTTTATCCGAAATATTTAGAAAAACATAAAATATTGGGGTACGATTTATGGAAAGTGTCAAACAGTTGAAGAAGTTTTCCTAAATAGACACAGGATTCTATTAATCGTCACATCAAATCATAGCTGGATAAGAAAATGATATCTTTTGACCTTGAATAAAATTGGTGCGGTTATTTTATATTAAATATTTATTATATAGTATTTTAAATACTGTCAATTAAAATATGTGTTTAATAGTATTTGTGACGCGCGCGCCCGAGCGCCCTTCCAAACAAACCACATCCGCCTATAAACATGATTCGCTCTTTTTTGACAAGGCACCAAGCATTCTAGCCGTACAAAGATAAACCAAATCTCAGTGGCTTTAACATAATTATAAATCCGTGGGGTAAATACTAGTCCAACTAACCAAACAGCAAATAGAAAAGATTCACTTTTCAATTAAAATTTAAAACTTTCAAAATCGAATTCCTGAACGATCTGTTTTCGTAGGGTGGCGGCGCCATTCGTCGCCTTTATCTTTATTAAGCCATACTTGCAGACCAAAACTCTAGCAATAAAAGTCGAGCTAAACTAAATAATGAATGGAATTTTTAAAAATAAAAAAGAGAAATCTTGGCCTTCGTCGGCTTCGAATTACAATAGTATCCTTCAAGGATTGTTTGTCAATCACTTCAAAATTTTCCTTGTTGTAAACATTTAATATCGGAAATATAATACTACAAGCTTTTACGGTAGGATTGAAATCGCCTCTTGTTTGTATTAGTATAGAAATAAAAACATCTTCCTTAAACACCCGTTTAATAAATCTTTTAAAATGCGTGTCAATTATTATTATTCAACTAATTTAAAATGCAGACAGGTATGAAACATTTTAAAGCGATTTTGGGTATCGATGGAAGGAAGTAGGTATGTAGTAATAGCAGAGATCTCAGCTCACACAATAATAAATTATTGTTCCATTTTGTTTCTTAATTTATTGTCCCCCATAAAAGAACAACAAACGAATCTTTTTGCCAATTTTTCAAATTGACTATCTTATAAAATAATCGTTTTATAAATTGCCGCCCAACGTGGGGCTTTTCTGGAAAATGTTCTAGCTCATCTTCCTAGTGAATTTAAGAACTTTTAATTATTATTGTATTAATTTAATTGTTATTGCAACGAAGTATGTTTGATTCCTAAACATTTTTCTTTTCGTACATTAAGTGTTAACTCCTTCACAATAAATTTAGTTTAGTTTGGGGCATGTTTTTGTCGTTTTTCGAAACGAAGCTTTCGGTCCCAAAGAACAATTTACTCTAGATGTTTAAGCGTAGTAATTCCCAGCAGTAGCTTCGTGTATACGATTATGTAACAAGGAATATTTTTAGCTTAATTTCGATATAATGTTATTCTTTAATACAGTGTTAGTGGTACAAATAAAGTTTATATGAATAAATAACAGAACAATTTGCAATAATTAGTAGTTTAAAAATGTATGAAGAATTCAACAACTAAAATGCTGAAAAATATTTTAACGACGACGAACCGCTTGTTAAAGAGGAATAGAAGTTTGTTATGCATTCAACCATTAAAAATACTTGTGGTGCTAAAAGATATATTTTAAAATTTATCAACTTCTGCAGCAAATAAATTAATTGTTTTTAATTAAAGAGGATGGCATTTAAGAAGCTATTATATTGATGCACTCGACTAGCACAAAAAGTTTATCGCAGATTGGCTGGATTATAAAGCAAAAATTCCATTTTCATTAGTGCAGTTTGCAGTGTGCAGCTTACATATTATATTCATTTGTGGTATCACTGAAACCAGTTAATGTCTTACCCGAATAATTAAATCTAAAATGGAGCAACGTATAGAGTGTTGGGTTTTATTTTACAAAAAGAGTTGTTACCAACTCGAAGTATGCACATCATTTGCATAGAACGGTATCCAGTTTCCGTTATCCATTGCAAAATTATGAAAATTGTAATTTATGAAATTTTAATGTTTAATGCAATAAAGACGTTTTTATTTTATTATAAATATCAGTTGTAGATCAGGGGTGTAGATCAACGATCTCGTGTAGCCTTGTACTTACTAATTTAACGAGCGTCATTGCGTCTACGCCAAATTTCCTGACCGAAAAATTCCACTGCTTTAGTTTAAATTTTGATTTATTTTAAGTTTTAAAAATATATCGGATATCTATTTTGCCTGTTTCGAAAAGCGTTTCACAAGTAAAAAAAATGAAAATGGTTATTAAAGTGTAACTTCGAAAATCTTAAAAGTCTATTTTGAAAATGCTTAATTCACATGTGGCAATTAATATTGGTAATAATAACATTTCGTTATTTAAATTGCGTAAACCATTTGGCTCCTAGCCAATCAAAATGAACTCTCGTTTACAAAAACATTAAAAAGCAATCTCGAGGTTCAGCATTTGGTTTTTTAAATAAAACGTGGTCAATTGATAGTCAAAATTAAAAGGAAAAAATTTCCACCCTCGGGTATATTGATTTGTTAAAATTAAGTGCTCCTGTGTAAAAGTGATAAATATTCTGAAATTAATTGCTATCTAAATTGACAGTATTTAAACATTTGTATAGACAGCATTATTATTATTATTAATTATTCTAAATTTGCATGCACAATAGTTTGTCTAGTAAATAGAATATACATATTCATATTATAGTTAATAATTTACATTCATTTACATAATATTCGTATTACTTGTACCCAAATCTAACAAATATTTAATGAAAATGAATTACTATTGTAGTAAGGATATTGTAGTAGAAAATGCCGAATGTCTAATATATCGAATGCGATTCTATGCTTACACAATAAAATCGCAAGTAAATACACAGTTTACAGGCCGAAGTTGAGGTTATAATAAGACAGCAACGTAGAAATATGTAAAAGAGAGCAAAGTGAAACTAACTTTTAGTATGTTTTTACTATTGTTATTATATTTTTTACCATTTTTTCTTACTAATTTGTTAGTTGATCAGTTTGACTGAGCGTTCTCCGTATATATTTGCAATTTTGCATATACATAGCAAATGTATTGCTATATCCTTGCTCTCCCCTATATCCTGGTATGTTATGGTTTTTGTTTTTTGCTTATAAATCAATAGCACTTAATATTTTCACGCTTCTTTTATATGCAGAGTATCGTAAAATCTATTTAGTGCTTTTACCACTATAACGCTGAATTTTATAAAAGCCTAAGAATGCTTCTCAAAAAGGTATAACATAACGTAATACAATTTACACCATCAATCAAATTCCTTTAACAAAATTGGCTAAATTAAATTTAGGATTTGCAAAACTGATAACGAAATTTTTGAAACACCGCACGAAGCTAAGATAATCAAGTTATTGCTAAAAGGATTGAAAATGTTTTTATAGGGTCATTTTTTGTTTCACATAAATTTTATGCACTTATAAAATTTATGCATCAGATTATGTAAAACATCAAGCGTCATGAAACCACAACAGAAAAATTCCATCGAGCATAAAAATAGACATATCAAGACCTAATGAAATAAAAATTTATTTATTTCATCAAAAACGATCGAGTCAATTACAGGATTAATATAATCACGTACACAAGCAAATATTCCTCTACTGGCATCGACAAACAGAAAAAATTGATCCATACTGACTGCAGCAAAAAATTTAATTTATTTTTTTATTCATTCGCATTGCGAGCTAATTTGTTCACTGTCGAGAACATTAAGTATACCCTTGAAAAAGTAAAAATATACTCTCGCCGACAGCTCTGGGTAGTCTACAGAACCCATCAGTCCAGCTATGAGCTTAACCTTTCGCTCCACACTCACGGTAAATAACCTTCTTTATTCCCTTGATATAAAATATACTATTAAGCAGCAATTTGGAAAAGTGGAATTGATTTTGAAGTTATAATAGCTGTAATTTTGTATAGTACTGTTATTTTTAAGTTGCACTAAAATGCTATGCACTAAAAATTTAATCTGCAATTTATTACTTATTTAACTATGCATGTTGAAGTAAACTCTAATTGAAATATTTCATTTTAAGATTAAACTGGATCATTACTTCTAATTATGATTTTAGTTTATCTTCCTGAAAGTAAATTCATAAGAAACAACTATTCAACTAATTTACTCCGCCATTAGACGTATAGTCGAGATATTTAATGGATATCAATATTTGATGGCGTTTGTAATTTAGCAAATTACGGTAAAGCAAGGGAAATGAATTTTGCCAATAATTCAAGTTGTAATGTTTAGTCAAAGTTTGTCTGCAACATCAACTAACGTTCAAGGAATTACCTATATTCCCTACTAATTGCTTTACTGATGACTTACCTAAGTGATATCCAATTTCAGTTATCGTTGCTTAATGACGTGTTTTATTCCCTTTTACATTAAAAATGTTTAAATTCAAAATGATTTAATATTATATTTCTACAATGACTTTCAATTTTAATAATTGCTACTATGCTTCCATTAGGAAAAAGGCTAAATCTCTTCTATCTACTTTATAAGGATGCTCATGCTAAGCTAAAACAAAACAAAGTACCTAATCTTGAAACCACTTCAGCTATTATGCTTAGAACGGAATCAATGACGTTCGAACAGATTGCTAACAATTTGGTTGTTATATAGAATAAATAATTCAAGAAATAAATTCTCAAATAATTTTCATATGCCACGTTCTCAATAACTATCTTTTTTGGGTAAGGTGAACTTTTCAGTGTAATTGGTGAGGTTTGTTTGGTAAAGTAATAAATCCACCGCGTGTCGATGTTCGCCAGGAGCTCCAGCCAATATAGAATTTTTTGTATGGATGAGATTATGCACAGATCACTGAAGTTAAAGGATTATTTCTTTCGCAGAAATTTGTAAAGATTTTACCAAGGCACTTACACTTAAAATAAATTATTCTATACATTTCTTCGACCTACTCAAGGGGAATATTCCTTTATTTGGATTTTGAATCCCAAGTTGTAGTTTTCGACATGTTAAACCCGAATTTTAATTCTTATAATTGCTTTACAGAAACGTTTAAATTTATAATTTCGGTATCATTGAAGATGAACTGATAAAGTTTTATCTTTATAGATTTATGTATTATAATATAAATCCCCATATTGCCATAAAACTTTTATTCCCTAGGAGTTGAACCGCGGTTTCCCGCTTCCTACCCTACCGGTATATATGGTTTGCGTTACACTGCTTCCATTAATCCTTTCAAACTCGAGTTAAATATTATATTTTGTATATACTATTTATGTATAAATGCGAGAAGTTCGAGTGCTTGAAACAAGAACAAGTCCATCGAATAAGAAATAAATTATAAATGTGAAGAACTCGAAAAAGGAAGATAAAGTAGGATAAATAAAAAAATGTCATTAGGTCCTGAGAAGTCCAAAGAAGTTTGGGGTAGTCCGGGGATGTCAAAAGGATTCCGAAGTAGCTAATAGTCTAGTATACACGTTTGAATTCTAATAATTTCAATTTTTATCCATAAATTATAATTTTATTTATTTAACTTTTACCTTTTACTACTTTACTCTTTCGGTCCATGATGATCATGGTGTGATCTGGTTATCTGCCATATAATAGAGTCTTTTTTTTTTTAATAATACATTACTGTGATACCCGGAGGTATTCCAGACTTACAATTTCAAAGATCGAAGATTTGTGTATACATATTCTTCAATTGCTATTGTTTCATCGTCTTTTCTTTGTATCTGCTACCACTATTAAATTAATTATTATTTCAAAACTGATCTTCTTTATGCTTGCCAGTCGGGCTAATCTTTTCTGCGCAAATTATTTAAAGTTTTAAATAAACAACGAACTTCTCTTCTTTACTTTTACACCCCCTTTTTAATGAGAAATACACTTCATTTTGTGAAGGTGAAAAGATTTACTTAGCATATAATGTTCGCGATCAGAATAAAGTTCTTCTATAGCAGTACCAGATGTACGTAGTAAGTGCTTGTACACATTAAAACTTTTGTAAGCATAAAATTTAACATTACTGATAATGTATAATGTTTTCTCGTTCTGCTTAATACCTAAGTTAATATTGTTCCAAGTTAAGATGGATGTTTCTAAATTAACTCAGGGATAACATTTAATAAAATTCAGATAAATTAAATTTTGAGCAGTCTCTTGTTAATAAAAGCGCTTTTGAAGCACTCGCTTTTTCTCCGCTTTTGTGTAAATTATTAAGCAAATAAAATTTGTATGCTTCCGCATGTCAAATATTATTTAACACTCGAGTTACTTTTATAAAGAAAAAAAAAGGATTTTATATTTTAATTTCAATATATTTATTCGTTGATCCTTGAAAAGAGCGAAATGGCAAATGATTAAAAACACTATTTTAGAGCTTTACTGAATTTATGTATTAATTACATAATATTAAATACATGCAAATTTAAAGCACGAGCATATTCCTGCATGCAGTTCATAATATGAGACGTCTAACAAAAAAAATAATTTTGAACCAAAACATTCAAAGGGCAATGAAAGTAATTCTATCACAAAAGTTTTTATATTAAAGAACAGTTGAATTAACGGGAAGAGTTCATAATTATGTCGAATGTGACATTTTCAAAAAAAGTTGACGACGCGACGTCAACGTTCTCGCAAAATTAAATCCCAAAGGAACATATAAAAACTAAGACATTATTTCCTATTTATGTAATGTGTGTTATTAATGTTTTATTAAAAAGTTCCGGTGATGCAACGGCGGCCTCCTAGCAGGTGGCCATTAATTAATAGTCGATTTACCGCATGAGTCCAAAAGCATTATTTCTAGCCACTTTACCTTTAATTCTTGATAATTTTATTTTAATTAGTCCGTATCTAATTTGCAATGTAGTACGTAATATTCATAGGTACAATATTGGGTTCAACATTTGGGGGATTAACAAAGTTAAAGATTTGTGATTTCCAAAGTATTAGATATAAAAGTTTTTCTCCGAAGTAAGGAAAGGAGAACAGTTTTAGTTTTAATCTCCGACATGAAAATTGTTGTTTTCCATACTTATAAAAAATAATCATAGATCCTACACTAGCATCCTGTTTTCAATAGGAATTTGGAGAAACAGAGTTTCCAGATGTGGAAGTCACAGATAAATCGTCATGATGCATGTTTTAACCTTATCCAATGGAGTTTTCCTCATCATTAGTCTGCAAGACGTCTCCAGCCAGTCCCCTCCAGTGGTTACTTGAAGTTACTGTTACGATTACTGGAATGCTGGTCCTTCTAAAAGCAGCATAGCGTCTTGAAAAGTACAAAAAACAGAAGATCGACAGGACTATAAGAACTTCGGGAGCCCATTTACAGTTCTACTTCTAAGAAAGATATAGGATCTCGAACTTTAAATAGCAATAAGGGCAGATAATAACATTTGATAATGTTTTGGTGTACACTCTCCTCCCCCAATGAATGCTCTTTCTGCACTACTGGACGCCGTTTCCTTTTTATAAACTTATTATTACTCCACAGAAAGTAAGCAAAGACTTGAGGATATATGGAAGATTTTTAAAATCGTTAATTTAGTTTATATAAAAGAAGGTCAAGAGTGTTTCTCTTTTCAATCAAGGCGTTGGATATGAAATACACACGCGACCATTCTCGGAGCAAACAGGCAGATGGGAAACGTTGGGATACTTCTTATGAATTGGAATTCATAAGCTTCGAGCTACTAATCAATCAGCAATTCGCGTAGAACTTTACTTCATCCCTCTCATTCTCATTCTCAATGATCTGTACGTATGTATTTAATTCTAATTTAGAAATTAGTTTAAATTTTGAAAATGCAACCCGAAATGTTAATCAAATAAAAGTTTTTGTTTTGACCTTGTGTTTGGTCTTCTGGCTTCTTTCCTACCTGGAGGTACTGGCTTTCAATTGAAAATTATTTATTTATAAAGTGTATTTTAAATACAAACTTTAACAAACAATAACTACAAAATGTAATACAATTTTTAAACTTAATTTACTTTGATCTACATTGGACCTTCTGTTGTTTACCTTTTCTCGTTATCAAAGTTTTCGTTGTAATATGTACCGTGATCCATGATAAGCACTTGAGTCGAAGAACTCACAAAATCCTAGTTCTAAAGCTTGATTGGCCAACGCCATGCCATCTCATCAATATAAAACAAATTTTGCAGCCTGTGATACAGAAAACACGAAACTACATATAATCAAGATTAAAAACAAGCTGCCATTCAAAAAATTAAAAACTCGAGTGGAAATGAGAGCTAAGTCATAAAAAAGAAAATTTGAATGAAATCTACAAAAGAGATTTAATATGGAATTTTTTTGTTCGATTTACTTTTGTTTTGTAAAGCAGCACTAGGAGTCGCTAATTAAAGGCAAAAAACAAATAAAAAAGTTAAGCACGAAGGATTATAAAATAATATACGATGGAGCTGATATTGTACAGTGCAAAAATATGTTTCTGTTATACTGAAATATACAATTTTTAAAGTAAATATTTGATATAACTAAATAATTTATAGCCACTGCAAATAATTTAACTGAATTATCTTTTGTCTGTAATAATTAATGTTAGGTAAAAGTAGTTCCAATTAAATTGATTAATAATTCAAAGAGCACTTATACCTACACTGATAAAAAGAAAACTTGGAGCCAACTTGGTTTCAGTTGAGTCAAATACGCCGCGTATTTAAATACGGCGAAATACGTTACGACATAGGTTTAAGTACCCTGCGTATTTGAAGGGGATCGCTCACTCAAATACATGGCATATTTATAACGATTAGTTCAGTACTTGTGGAGACTTTTCGCGTAACTAATTCAAAAATATATGTGATTGAGTTAATATATTAAGGATTTTCTCTGGCCTACTAATGTTTTTCTTATTATAACATTTCAATTCAATTAGAAAAAAATATATATTCTGTCTACTTCTTTCAGAATTTGACTGAAAAGTTACAAATAGTTGCGGAAATTTACATTGCCTTTTATTGAATTTCTTCATAATTTTTGTTTAACTACAGTGTTGATTGTCTGAAATACATACAACGCAATTGTAATTTTTTATGATTTTGAGGTGATAATGACCAATATTGACTTAAGTAATATTTATTAAAATGAAATAATAAATTATTTTTCTTAAAAAATATGAGAGATTGTCGTAAAGAATTAAAGTAATCCGGAAGGATTGCCAATCAGTCTCACGCTCAGGATGTAGAGTTACGACTCATCATCATGGTTGCTACTACTCAATATTTGAATACTGAGTATGTGAAGAAGTACAAAAAAATTATCCTGTGAAGTATGATCTTATCGAATTTGAATCAGAATCAGAATCATAAATTGACATTATGGAATACCGGGCTGAGCCCACACTTCCTTAAAATGACCGGCGGAGATCGCCTAGATATGGCATCGGGTTGAGGGATTTGCACACAACCGTCCGCCGGGGGATCTGCCGACTTTAGATACGATTAGAGCCGTATCAAGACTGTCGACAGATTTAGATGTGATGGGGGTACGTGATCCCCATCGCGAAAGTCGCTGACAATGCGAATCATGGCATGCGGAATGGGTCCAAAAAACATGGCGGGACCCAGCGGCAGAAGAATTAAATTGCCTAAGAAGATGAAAAACTAGCCGTAACTTTATCGTTCGTCTTCAGAGGTGCGAGGCTGGTAAAGGCGAGGCGAGGTCCAGTCCGTTGTCGAAGGAGAATCAATCGCTCCGAGAAGAGGCCCTCACGCCGGGCGCGCCGCGTGGCGCGTCCATCTTCCCGCTTCCTGGGTCATTGGGGGGAGGGCCTGAAGTCGACACCGATTAGAGCCGTTGCCGACTCTTCGGCGCCCCCCCCTTTGACCTTAAAGGAATACTTGAGTCACGTCCTCGAGCATGGCTTTGCAGTCAGGGGAATGGGGTTACCATTACCTGGTCTGTGGGTGTAAACATGCGCCTTGGGAGAAATGGTGTCTCCCCTTGCGGATGAACGTGCCGTCCCCCTCGGGGGGGGGGGGGGGGGTTATCGAATTTGGCATTTGTTTGCTCTTTTGTTATCCACTCGTGTTAAGTTGACTAGTGAGAGGTAACGCTTTTCCAATGACGTCAGTACATAATATCTAATCGTTGGTTATTTTTATTTTTAACTACCATTGAATAAATAATCTTTGAAACTTTGCATTTTATTTTTATTTTTGTTTTTTCGGTACCCTGAATATACCCTGTAAAGTAAAATACATACAAATTCAAAAAATGAAACAGTATGCAGGAATACGATATATTTGCCAAAATTATGTTTTTTGGTAATTATATTCTCCCAATCGACTTAATCCCACAATTAATTAATTGAAATATAAAACTATATTATGGCAAATAAAATTTTAAAAAATTTTACCGAGTTACATCAGTTTACTGTGACCATCATGGTATTCAATTTCTCTATAGTTATTCGCATTTCTTTTACAAAATTAGTGTGATCGACTTACTAATATATTTTGTTCACGAAATTCGAAAATACCTCAATTTAATTACTTAAAACTTTCTAGGAAAAACATTCATGAAATCAATTGAAGAAAATTATTTATCTACATCAATTCTAAATTGTGTTTTTTTCAAGTTCATATTCACTTCGGGTGTGTGCAAGGCGGTATTTAGCTCCATCTCTTATTTGTCTAAATAAATTTTACATTTCATTCCTTCAAACACATCGTTTTTGACAGAAGTATTTCTGTTATAAATTGAATATTGTTACGCCTTCTACTCAAATTATCAAATGAAGTAATTTCAAATACAGTGTTTTCGAATCAATTGAAATTTAGTTGACTCAAATTCGAATTGGCCAAATACGCGACGTATTTGGGAAAAAAACATGATTTTTATCAGTGTAGTTAAAGTATCCTTGTTAACGTCACCAAGGACTTAGTGTTTGATGTAATATTACAGTCAAACTTTTTTAATAATTATAATGGACATTTACATTTTCAAGGCACGTTGCAATTTGAAAAGTCATTCGTTATGTTGGGAACAGCCAATTTGACAATAGGTAGATTTTACAAATGTAAAAAAACCAGAGAAAGGCTGCTAAATTTTCTACTGGTTTTTATTTTTAAATTATATAAATGAACGTGGAAATTCTTTGCTATAGAATAAGACTCTGCGAGATTAAAAGTACTTAAACAAACAATGGTGTTTTTCCGTCTATGTATGTTAAACATTTGTAAGCTTTCAAGTAAATTATTTTGCGAGAGCTACCTAGTACCTAATTATATTTACCTAAGACCCATGTATTATGTTTGCTTAAGCCGTGTTTCCGGTTTGTTTCATGAATTTAAGGCAATTAATAATTATGACATATATATCGAGCACATTTCAAATATTTGCAATAGCAACACAATTAAAATTGTGTAAATTGTATCAACATTGATACAACAGCATCCATGTTGCTATTCTCTGCTCGTACTTATTTAAAATTAGGGTTGTATTGTAAAGCAAACTTAATATAGCACAAGGATTTAACTTGTTTATTGACATTAACCGGTTTAGACTAAAATCCGACAGAATTAACAAGCATTATAAACAATAAAAATTTTAAATAAATTCCAGCATTTCTTTATTTTTTAGTTTATTCGTTTATCATTATATTGTTTCCTCGGCTGTTGATGTTAGTTCTCTTTTCCAATTACACTTACACCAGTGCTAAGTTGAATAAAAAGGATAACAAGGGCTCGTCTTGTCTTAAGCCTATTCTCACTTTAATATTTAAAATTAAATAATTACATTTATTGGGATAAACCGTCTAAACTAGTACAGCGTTTGATGATTCTCTATACTAACATGGCAGAGATCCCCGTTGTTCCTCACAAATTTGGATAAATTTTTTATATCTGGTAGACTATCAGAAAATAAGAGATCTCTATTTTTTCTAACTTTCCAATTTTCATGTAAAATTATTATTATAGTTATAAAGTTTTGACTAATGATGTTGGGTTTTGGAAATTTTTTATTCATTTTTTAGAGTATTTTTTCAATTATTTGGGTAAAATTCGTATAATTAAGCTAAATCCATCTCTGATAAAATCTAATTGAAATAAATTTTCGAAAAAGTTAGTTAGTTATTCTATTACACCTTTTCAACATTTTCAAAAAAATTTCAACGTGATTTTATAAGTCAGTTTTAAAATTATACATATAACTAAAAGCCATTAATTAATAATAAAAGCCTATATCGACTACATTGCCTATGTTTACTTAAAAGGTTTTCATTAAATTTAAGTTAATAATAAATGCATGGTTGAGTACTATAAATATTAACTAAGCTAAAATAAACGAAAAAGCTGCTTTAAAATTAGGTTCTGCCACAACTAAATCAGCAAAATTTTATTTGCTACAATGCCGTCGTCATAATTTTCCACATTGTTTGACTTCTGTAGTTTACAATATTTTATTTCGAATTAAATTTATATAGGTATGTAAAACTTTTAGTTTAAAATACACAATTGTTGTTTACATATAAGGTAAAAATAAATGTTTATATAACCAATATCCAATCACGATTAATCAATTCCAATATGCAAATACAAAATTATGTATTATTGAACTAATTAGAATTTTTTTTACCCTAAATAAAATATTTGATTTATTAAAACTTATATTGTGTAATCAATAATGCTTACACTAAGCCTAAATTCGTTTAATAAATTGGATTCAATTTCATCTCCTTTTGTTAATTCAATATAAATCTCGATTTGAAATAAATTGAAACTGGCATAGAACTGAAAGGTGAATAAATAGTTCAAAATACATAGGCAATGTTATTCGTATCACAATTTTCGAGTTAATAATTCTTATTGAGAAATCCGAATAAGTCAGCAGCTCGAAAAATTAAATTATAGAAAATAAGAAACTTTGTTTAATAAGTTTTCGCCGGAAATTTGATATCCTTCAAAGAGATGATATGGAAATATGCTTATGCTTAAAAATTGAGTAGAACAAAAATAATAAAAAAATGTATAAATAAAAACATGAGAGTGACTGTCGCACAAGACTTTTAATAAAGATAAATCGCTTCCCATCGGTTTATTTCATCACTGTTTATGCCATAATTCAACCTAACACGACTTTTATTAGAAAAAGTTAATTTTTCTTTTGTTGGATACCTTAATAAACAGAACATGTGCCTTAAGACTCTGAAAATCTCTTTTCAGTTAACTAAGGTTTATTACGTACTGTAAAAAGTTCTAACGCCGCTGAAATTGCGGTTTAATATTTTTCGAAGAAACTACTTAAGATTTTCTTTGTTCTAACTTTCCAAGTAATCGAAATCAACAGGAAAATTGCATTTTTCGATAAGACGATATAAAACCATCGACTTCAAAACTGATTATGAAGCTGAGAAAGTATCTAATCGATTTCTTAACTTTGGTGAACTTGAATGAACCTGACCTTCTATACGCTTTCATTTGAATGAAATTCTTATTGAAAACAACAAAATTGCTCTATTCATATAATTCTATAGGTACTAAGATTTAAATCAGAGTTTATTAAACAAAACTGTTTGAACCAAGCAAAAAAAATTTGCGATGCCAGTCTAATCCCTTTCGTCGTTATTTTCAAGACCTAATCTGCTTAGGTACTTTTATGGCTACATATTTTTAAAATAGAGTTTATAAAATCCAGGTTTTGAATTTTTTTTAAATAAAAGTTTACTTCCTTTGCAGAAAAGTAAAATTTATATTATTGGAAGTATTTTATTTGTTATTAAAGTATACTCTGCACATTTACTTCGTCCCTAGATCCATTCTCGGTTTCTCAATATGCCCAAACCAACGTAAGTCGCTTTTTCATATAGAACTATTGGATTCACGATCAAACCGCTCTCATTTATCACTCATTCATTACTAACTTTACCCATTTGGCTTTCCTAAATACATTTCATGTATCTCTCCTTACAAATCATTGAATTTGTTGTTCTGTTTCTCCCAAAGTTGGCGTTAACACAATTTTGAACTCCATTTTGCTTCTTTCGATGCAACAGACCATAAATATACGGTCAGATATTAATGGTATTTTTGGTATATTATAAACTACACACTCCCAATTACTTTTCGAGATGCTAGATGATCTTTATCAGCTTTTCTTACTTGAATCAATTCCTCTTTAAAACCTTCGAAAAAAATTAAGACTCTCAGTTTCGTATTTTATTGTAGCCGTCATTCAAATCTTTCTAAAACTTTTCTCTCCATTACACAACGATTTTTAAAACTATTTTCGCAAAGATCTACTTTGAAAATGATTTTTGAAGCTCAAAAAGACGTCTTTCCTGACGAAATTACACAAAGTATTTCGATCAAATATAAAATTGTTACACCTACCATACACAGAAAGCCATTACTATACTAGCATCACGATTGAGTCTAAACAACGATATTTGTAATACTTTATACTTACGCAGTATACTACTAATTATAATAAACTGTCTAAATTCTAAATTCATTTATGCAGCACACAATAATTGGTCTAAAATGAGAGTAATGGAGGTAAGACTACTAAGACTCATAAATAGTATTAAATGTGTCATGGTATATCTTAATTCGTTGTTAAATCTTCTAAAATTGGTTGTAAAAATTGGTTAGGCTTCATTTTGGTTGAAATTAGCATGAACTGCTTTTATAAATTGTACCTTAAAGACATAAAACGTAGATGATAAACCGTGATACATTTAATACCATTTTACCATTTATCTATTTGTTCCTAAATAGGCATTAGGCCTATTTAACCTTTTTTTTATACATAGTTGTATGTATACAGAAATATTCTTAATTAGAAGAAATACTAAGCAGTGTAGTACTTACAATAAACATTTTTGTGATTTCTAATAAATATTGCCGACATTTCACCTAAACATTTTTAACATTGACTTTTGATAGACGTAACAGTGTGTACGCACCTTTAATGCGCAACTCGGTCGGTATAAACATATACAAATAGAATATTAAATTTAGTGTGAGATAAATAATACACATTCATTGTTATTAAAAATAAAAATATAATAGAATATTTGTAACATTTATGAATAGCAGAATTTTGCCTTTAAAATTTTCTTCATAAATAAGTCAGCATTTGAAACTTGAATGAAAATTTATAATTGCAAAAAAAAGTACTAAAGTGAGCACAACGTTAAATTGGTTAAATTCGTCTGTTATAATGATGATTTAGTAGAAACTCAGCAGAGCATAGTTCAATAATTAATGCATCTGCAATAAAAATTTATTTCTTAGCGAGTCCTAGACCTACTACAGTTCAAAATTTATATGCTCCAAGACCTTGAAAAATAGTAATTTTTTAAAATAAAAAAAACCTTATTCGAACTTCATAATAAAAATAAAATATCGAGCTGCACACTTTTTTTATCAGGTTTCACAAATCACAATTTTAAATAGAATTTCATCTATCTATGTCACTCTCCATCAAAAACATAAAGTTAAAATTATTTTTAAACTTCGGTTAACAGCAGAAGTACTACATTTTCATTAATAATATTTCAGTATTGTGGGATTTCAACTTCAAATGCAGTTATTGTGGCCGCAGAAAATGTGATTAATATTGCATTATTAAAATTCAATTTTTTAATTTGATTATTCGGTTTTTAAAACAAAAGTTATACAACCAAGTCAAAATTAACTTGAGTTACATCGTGATTGTTTTATAAATAAAGTTTTCACGTCGTTAACCATGTTAGAATAAATTAATGTAACTATTTACCTGTTGAGAGTATGCCGCTGTTTAGCATAGACAGCAATATGGTGTTTGGAATGGACACAAGAGACATTGCACTTAAATGCTTCTTTTTTTTGGGCTTGTCTATATCGGTAAGCTTTGGTGTCGAACGTGTACGTTTCCTATGACTGCTGCTGGTTGTGGTTGTGGTAGAAGAATGCACTTTACTTTTGGTTTCCAATTGGCTCGACATATTTTTTGTTATTCGACGGATTGTAATTTAATCTAAAATAAAAAATATATATATTAATAAAATGAAAAACAGCAAGAAAGTGCGGAAAAGTTCCATCATCAATCAATCGAATAAGACTTCTTTTCTTACTTTCTATTTCTAGAAGTAGAAGTAATAAAACACCAGTAATTCTTGTACATTTAATTCGTTAAAACGACCCAATTATTTATTTTTTTATTTAATACGATTCCCTAATTTTTAAATTACGTAATAAACTATTCGTGACATTTATTTAAATTTTAATTTGAAATTTAAATTTAAAGCGAACGCTTTTTGATAAAACGATAAAGTTTATAACTTTCAAAATGTATAATACATTCAAAATCGTAAAAGTTACATGATAAATCGCGAAAAATGTTTTCCTGCAAAACAAAAATCACGTAGAGAATAATGATTTAAACAAATCAATTTTGTTTATAAAAGAAAAATATTTTCTATATTTTTTCGTGCTATTTAAAGTTACCTTTAATTTAAAAAATTACTTTTAAATTCATATTGAAGAAGTTAACAACAATTATTGTTTATTATTAAAATAAAAAATGCATTTCCTGTAGGTTCCTACATAACATAGAAAGAAAATTAACTTTGCACTTGACATTTTTAATTAAGTAAATTCTTCGGACACAAACACTTGACATTCCAATACTTGCAAGCATTATTTAATTATCGCAGCTTTTTTAACAACTATGTTCATTAAGCGCGCACAACAATTTACTTGTTTATAACAGACCCTTGCATCTACCAGTATGACGCTCTGCTGAGCTTTCGATGTTTTAGTTTGTTTGTCGTGTTTGCTGAAATTGACACGGATTGATTTAACAAAAAATTGATATTGGTAAAGTTGTAGCGAAAATTCGTCAGAATTCAGCACAACTCTCGAATTTCTGGTGTAAATGACAAATATTTAGAAAATCGAAAAATCTTGAGCTATCACTTTTACATCTAGTTTTTCACAATCGCCATCTGAAAAATTTAAAGAAAGCAATTTCTTTTGAAGTCAATTTAAACTAGTACTTCTTTATCCTTATTAAAATAACATTGTAACAAATACTAATTAAATCCTTAAAAGTGATTTAATTACAATTGCAGGGTTTGCATACTAGTTGGAAAGAAGATGTCTGCAATCAGAATGAAGCTAAGCACCAATGAGATGAAAGCATAATGTTTGATTTTTACTTCGCCATACACGAAATATTAGTTTCGAATATACGTTTTTTCACAAAATTGAGATTTTCTCTGTAACTTCTCCATCAATCACGATGATTTTTATTTACACGAATTACTCTCGTGAATCTGCATAGCTTTTATAAAAATAATATTATAATTGGCAATAAAAAATCGTCAGCAAATTCAAAAATTTAGAATATGTCGTAAATGTTGGTTCTCTCACCAGCTCAAATTTAGACAGAATATGTTAATCTTCAATGAGATGTACTGAAAAGCTTTTAGCTCTTCAAAAACAATAAAGTATACAAGTTTCTGCTTCATTTTGCTATTAGGTATTTCCATGTGTTTAATTGTTAACTGAACATGGTCTGTGTGATAATTTCTTACGATTTACTTTCGACCTTTTCAATTCGAAGTCCACACCAATCTCACATCATTCAACACGCACGCACCTTTTTAAATTGTTGTTTTTTTAATATGTTGTTGGAAAGATAAGCTCAACCAATTTTAACCTGCAGCGCCACTTCATACGAAACCTGAGGTTTACCCTATTCGTCAGACAAAGGAGGATCTCGACAAGTACGTCCAAATCTTTGAAGACAAAGTCGTAGAAGTAGTAAATCAAGCCACGAAGAGCTACAACACTAACTGAAGCAACATACTGAAGAATCTTACTTTCCACAAATTCTTTAACATGAGGATTGGTGAATGGACTCCAAAATAAAAGACCAGGCATACCCCGCTTAGTGGGCTGCACGGAGTGACAGTAATCCTGAATCCTACAGACCTATTAGTCTGCTACCCTTTTTCGGTAAACTTGCAGAGAACTTGTAAGGCTGATAGTGTCACTTCTATGGGGCTGGAAATATGAGGTAACGCTGGAGAAAATATATCGACATCCGCCACGCAGCTGATGTTGTACGCATACGACATCGCATAATTCGTAAACTTGAGCCGTCTCAAGTACGTCATACAACGTCTCCAAGACGCTCTCAACAGTCTCGAAGTTTGATGCTACACCTAACACATAGAGTTCAACTCCAACAAGAGTACAACAAGTTCTTGGTTCTCAAGAACGGTCGAATCAAATCACGACGCAAGCTTATCGTCCAGGAAGCACTCAAAGCTTTTCAAGACGAAACTAGCAATTTTCGGCATCGAGATCCCCTGGAACAAAACCTGCAAATACTTAGGTGTAACTCTGGACAGGGAACTTCGATAGGGTCCTCCACATCAAACAAGTTTTCACTAAAGCAAGGGCCGAGCTAGGCCCCTGGAGTCCATCGTAAAGTTTTTTTAAGTAAAGTGAAAGACTCTCTAAACCGCGGGTCCCTCCCAAAACCCACTATTCCGAGAGATCGGTAACTACCAGTTAGAAGACTACAAGAGTATAAGAAGCCTAACCTATCCTGCACCCCCAACCTCCGAGACATTCCTAACTTTTGTTAAGGATCACAGGGACACACACACAGGACGACGACAACTCAAATGCCACACCAAGGATATACATAAAAGCATAACTTTGGGATTGCTTTTGTAATTTTATAAATTCCTGTACTCTGTATTATGATTTAATTTGATTAATAAATTAACCACTTTTTTGGAACGGGCCGAAGGCGGTTGGCCAAAGGTTATATTTTTTCTACGTTATGGGAATTGAATCCATATTTAAAAAAATAACTATTAAAATTATAAAATGAATTACTATTTTTACTATGTAACACGTTAGAAACAATATAGTAAATTATTATTATTATAACTAAAAATATAGTAAATGTTAGTTCAAGTACGATTACGAATAATGTATTTTTAGAATGTATAAGGAAGTTTGGTACAGGTTCGAATGCACTCGAATAACTTACAACATCGCAAAATTTTTGTTATTTTTATCATAGGTGCTGTATCTTTTGTAACAAATCGTTACTCTGCTCTAAGCTCTAACTTCGCAATTTAATGCATAGGAACACGATTTCGTTACACGGTGTAATTTAAAAAAGTTTTATTTTATTCTTGAAAAGTAGATACGAGACAGGTTCTCTAAATTATCACCTATTTAACAAGCGTTTTAACTAACTATGTTGTTTTTATCATACTACTTGGGGGAAAGTGTTGTCAAGACAACATAATATTTGCTTTTCATAAGAAATTACTACTAGAGACTTGAGAATATTACCAATTTTTCACTGTCACTACTTTCACTACAATGACTTATATGATTTCATAGTAATTAGCAAACTCATTTCGGTGAACAGTGAAGTTGTAATTAGTTCAATATCTATCTATCTATCTTCTGTATATATAAAATCGTTTGTGCGTTTGTTAGGCCTAAGTAAATTCGGAAACCGCAAGAGGTATCGAAGCCATATTTGCACCATAGCCTAGATATATTATGCAGATTGCATATCTATTTTTTGGTTCAGATTGGTTGCGTTGGGGTTGACTTATACGCGAACAGGTTAAAACAGTAGGTTATCGAAATGTCATCGATAGATGGCGTGATGTAACTAACTAAACAAACAAATTTATTCAAATTTGGGCAGGACAACGTCTGCCAGGTCAGCTAGTTTATTATAAAATTTTTGCTAAATAAAGTACTGAAGCAACATTAGTATAAAGTTTAAATCAACATACTACGCTAGTAATTTGATGTTGTAATACCGTTTTACTAGGATTATTTGAAGGACTTACGTATTGTAAAAACGCACATTTTAGAAAAAAATTAATTTAGTTTAATGGAAATAATTTGCTTGTTATTTAAAGAAGTAAAACCGCAAGCAACATAACATAATTATTGTTTCTCATTAAATTAAAGTCTTTCGTGTTGTTTTAGTTTTAAAATGAGATAATAATGTTGTTTTCTTCAGAATAAATGGTAAAATGATATTCACAATTCAATAAAAAAACTAAAAAAATATACAATTGTACTAATGTATAACAATTCAAGATTTATATGTTCGCTGATTTTCATTATTCTTCATATCTGTTTAAAACATTATAAAGAATAAAAAGATAACTAAACTGGATATATTATATAAACAGGAATTGTATGTTTATTATCACGTCATACATCAAAGACTTTAATTTACTTGAATCACGTATTTCCAGAGTAAAAAATTTACATTCTTTTGCCATCCTATTATTCGCCAAAAAATGTCGAATGTAAAATTTTCATCCCTTTTTAAAAGATGTGTTCCTCTTTAATAATGTTGATTATATCATAGTATAAAAAGATATCTTTGTTTACATATTATAAACTTTGAAAAATAAAATACTTGCCAAAGAAATTATCAAAATTTGAAAGCAAATAATAATTTCAAATGATAAGAATAATTATTATTTTTATTAATTTTAAAAACCAAATTGCTTTGCTATGCATGTTTGCAGGTAAAGCCTAATCAAAAATATTATAAAGGCTCTGAAAAAGTTTTTAAACCCCAAAAATTGTTGATCTCTAAAGCAGCAGAATGGATTCTGAACTTGCTTAAACTTAAAATACACAAAGCAACGGGATTAATATTTAATTAACTAAAAAAAAATTAATTTTAAACTTATATTAAGCCAGCCCCTCCACAGTAACATCATATCATTTTTTACAGTTTTGTGATTAGCAATATGTTTTTATAAGCATTTTATGGGTTGAATTAAGTTTACCAAACTTAAAAACAATTTTTTAAAATTCATTTAAATAGCTTATAATACATTAAATTGTAATAATTTAACAAGTTTGCATTTTGTAGAAATTGTACACTGCTGTTGAAAACCCTTAAAAAGTTAAAAAATTTATAACAATTAAGTGATTTTACTTATGTCATGGTAATTCAAAAATTTTACACATCCTCCGGCCAACCTTTCCCATGTAAATTAATAATCACATAAAAGAACCAATTCGAACAATAAAAACTAAAGTGCACTGTTGTAAATATAAAAATTATTTAACTTAAAATTAATGTTATTTAATATAAATAAATAATAAATTATAACGTTCGATATTCCTTTGATAAGCGCGTTTCATACCTGAATACTTGAATTTGTGAATATACATTTACAGTTTTTTTATACTTATAGTTTTCCTGAAAACAAGTATTTCGCAATGATCATGAGAAAAATTTTAAAAATTGTAACATTTTCAAGTTTTGTAAACTTTTTAAACTTCGACATACAATAAGTCAAGAACTATTTTCTCAAGATTAATGTTATCTCGGCAATTTATTACTGTAACTATAAACTTTTTTAGAAGTCCAGAAAAAGTAAAACTAGTTAATTTTTGAGTAAGTTATTGATTCCGGTAACCAAAGATAAAACATATTTTGAAGGCGAAGTAAGTGGTGAAGAATTATAAAAAAACGCAGAAAATTAATAAAAGTCGCTGTTTTATTCTCATTTAAAAACGAGAAAGCTTTATAATTAATTATTACTTTTTAAGCGCTTACAAAAATACATTTCCATTTAACGAACCTAAATTTCAAACTTGATTAATGCAAGTTTAATAAATCGGTTTAATTGTACTGATGATAATATAATAAAACATAGAAGAACCGGACCACATCATTGATGAGATTTTATCAAATTTTTAATTTAAAATTATTAACAAATATTTATATAAAATTAGTCGACCAAATTTTTATCACATCAAATTTTTTATACAAATTTTAATTAAGCATAAGAAAATCATACAATTTTCTTTATCAAATTAACATTCACGTCTTAGCTTGCGGGTTAGCATCGCATCGCAGCACTTAAAAAAGCAGCAAGATTAATTATTGGAAGTTTAATTTGTTCAAATTTTGTTTCAGACTTGGGCAATTCAAATAACACAAATGCCTTTTTTTATTCTTCGTGAAAACACTTTATTTATTCTTCGTAAAAACTAAAAAATTTGAATTCACAAATTCGATATGCTTCGTTACCGTAAAACCGTCAGATTTGAAAATATATTCGGTAGCTTGAATAAAATGTTTACAAAGTGAAAGGTTCAATTTTTGTGGTGAATTATTTTTATATATAAACTAAAAGACAAGAATTGAAATATGCAATTGATATTATGGAATTCAATATTGATTTAACCGCTTAAAATGTATATTTGCTTCAACTAAAGCAACTAAGTTAAATGAAGCCATTAAAAGTAATTTAGTGGTTTCGAAATAATTTTGTTATCAATAAATCGGTCTGATTCCAAGTTAAGCACGAAAACAATGGCCCAATCGCGTAATCTTCATTTCTTGTTCATCAGTTACTCGTTACGGGCAACAAGCTTGCTTTTATTAAAAAATATGTACCCAAGAGTGTGATAAACTATAATGCCAGTTTGCAACGTACTTTGCTTAAGGAGGTTGAGGAGCCAAAGCAAAAAAATAATTTTAAGGGTATAAAGTGTGTACCTTGGTAGGTGATTCGGAGTAGGTAGATATCTTCAAGTGTGATTACTAGAACTGTTTTCTGATTTCACATATTTATTCACTTCTTGGTTTGTGTTCTACACTGCAATGCAGAAGAATAAGCTTTAATTCATTGATTATTTAAGGATTATTTAGAATATCAAATTTTCTAAAAACCGGTAATGATTTCGCAAAACAAAATAATAATTAAAATTAGGTAGGCAACACTTGACACAGATTTTACAAAAAATCAGATACTTCTTTGCAAAAAAGCAAATTGTATGCTTTTTTATAAATAGCACCAACAGCATAATATATATATAGGACATGGAGAGCACTTGACCACAAAAGTAAGATATATGACCTATATTTTAACTATCTTTACATCTTAACGCTTACAAAATGCTCCTTTTTATCTCCATCAGCTTTCACCAGCTCAATTTTAAATTTTCGAGAATCATAATTACAAATTTTTAATTTCAACTTTAAACTTACAAAAGTTTCAAAATTTATATCGCGTTTAGTAAACGAAACTGAAATGAAGCGAATAAAATTTTATTCAATTTTGTAAGCGTTCTGTTGAGTTACAAAATTTTACTCGAAGAAAAGTTTTAGTTTCAAAAACTATTTTAAGCTTTTTTAACTTTTAATTACAAGCAAAAAATTCTTTTCTAAAATTAAGAAATATTTCGCTTACATTTTAATGTAACATCTATGATTTTTCTTAAGTGGCATAAAAAAAGTTTGTATTTTTCAATCTGCACTAAAACACAGATTTTACGTTAACCGATTTCACAAACACTTCGAAAGCTCGAATTCTCTCAGAGTAAACACCAAGTACCTACATTTGGAGCCGACGCGTCGGATACGTCTGCGTCGTCTGGCAGGCGTCGTTAAATATCAGCTGTTCTCTCCGAACTTGAAGTTAAATAGAAAAACTTCTTAAATGATTCTCTGGATTAATCGAACGAATAAAATAGCATTTCGGAATTGTACAATTAGAAAAAAGTTTTTTGGAAAACTCCCCGAGGTAAATCCAACATTTTTTTCGGTAATTTTATTTGAGCACGAGTAAGTTGTAAGTAGTTCAATGTCAAGAACTTGACGTTGAAAATAATTTATACCTTGAAAAATAAAGATGTGTAAAATGTATTTCAAATTTAACAAAATGGTGCTCACCTAATATTCTTAACATTAATAAGTAATTTTACTAAATATAATTCTTTGATTCGTAATTACTTGATCGCAGATGCATGTTGTGTAAAAATACCTAATAAGTCTCGTATAAAATAGAATGACGCAATTGGAAGTATTTTCGAAAGATTTAACTCTAAATTTGCGTACACAAAAATTCTATCGATATAATTACATTTTTAATGTTAAACATTTGTACGCTTACTAATTTTAAATTCTCGATTGTATTAAGACGAATCTATAGGCTTCGTCTTCTTCCTATTAGCTTCTTCCACTTTTAGCGAGCAAGTTTGCGGTGCTTTAATGCATTAATATTAACTGAATTTGATAAAATTTTGCTATAAATTATTAATGCGGTCTAAATTTACTGATTTATAAAACCGATAAAATCTGCGGTATGGTTTTGAAGTAATTGGTTTTTTACAATTTCCTTCCTTTAGGTATCTCATGTTTACGAAAATTATTTCCACTGAAATAAAGAATAAAATGTTGATTCGTATATTCCAGTTATTAACAACTTGCGCCATTGTCTCGTCCTTTGCTGCTACGTCCGTAGTGAGCGCGTCATAATGTCTGCAGACACAGGGGACCGAATACTTGAGGAGCCATCGAAACAACCATAAATATATTATTTTCTACTAGATCCATAAAAAAATAAATATTAAGTTTTGTTTTAAAACTTCAACAATTTAGATAGATACCTAAATAAATAATAAGTTAGATTTTTAATTTTTTTTGTTTTGCAAATTATTGCATTTTAATATTACGTACAGTATTACGTTTTCGGGTAGCTGATTATTGGAATCAAATAAAACTGAACCCCACATAACTTCAGAATTTGCTCCTAAAGCGTTAGGTGTCTGATTTTAACCAAATTCAATTCTAGAAATCTGACAATGCCATAAATAAATTCCAAATAAAATTTAAAGACTAGTGACATATTTTATTGTAAGAAAACTTGTTTAAATTTTAAAAACTATATTCGACATAATATTAATATTATAGATGAATTTCCGATTTACACAAAATCTTGAAATACATAGAAACGAAAATTAAAATTATGTTCAGTAATTGGGGATACCAACTCATCATAGTGATCGCCAGTTTGAAATTTATTCAAGTGCAAAAAACGAAAGGAGATGGTAGTCGACTATCGGAAGTTCAATAATCAAATCATTAATAATTAATATCCAATTCCCAATATTACCGACAAATTAGGTAAAAAATGTCGATACTTTGCAACCAACCATAGATTTGACCTCAGAGTCAAACAATATTTCTAAAACAGTTTCTCAAACAGATTCAAAAATGTCCTATCAACCTTTCAAAACTTCAAAGACTCATAAACATTTTTGTGAAATTCAGAACAAAATATAAATATATAAATAGATAAAAATAATTATTTAGATAATATAATAATTTATTCGGTTTTATTAGAAGATTACCCCCTTTAGATTAAAAAAAGTTTTTGAGAGTAAGAAGAACCAATTTCAAAAGTAAGAAGAGCCAATTTCAAAATTCAACTCTACAAAACTCAAAATTTTATAAAAAAAAAAACGAATTAAATATGTTTGAGTTGGTAACCTCAACAGTGTACAGGGTGGTTCAAATTCGAATGTTCTTATGGGGAATTGGGATAAAGGGATTTTAAATATCTTCATTTGTTTTCGAATTATAATATAAAGTTGTGTTTTTTTAAATGGAAACCTTAGTAGGCTATGACATATTTATATAGAGTTTTTTATCCTCTTTTCAATTATATATAACATGTGGGGTCTATTATTTCAGTTTCATCCCATTATATTAAAAAATGTTATATAAAAATAAAGGATCTGAAAATTAAACGTAGGCTTTGTCAAAACAAAACAAGAAATCATTAGTGAGATCTAAAATAATTGTCTCGAATTGTTTTTAATAGGTTTTTTTAGTGCCTACTCTATTATTTACCTTTAAAATTATAATATACAAGAAGCTGAAGAAACTACTAGGAGCTGTGGATGCAAATCCTTCCATTTCAACCCGTCAAATTGAAGCTGAATCGGGAATTTCAAATAAATTTCACCTTGTGAAATAAAAGGTAAATAATAGAGGAGGTGCTAAAAAACCTATTAAAAACAATTGGAGACAATTGTTTTAGATGTCAATAATGATTTTGTGTTTTGTTTTCACAAAACCACCATTTAATTTTCCTATCTATTATTTGTATTTAACAGTTTTTAATATAACAAGATGAAACTGAAATAATAGACCCCACATGTTGTATATGATTAAAAAGAGCATAAAGAACTCCAATTAAATATGTCACAGCCAACTATGGTTTCCATTTAAAAAAACACAACTATGTATTATAACTCGAAAACAAATGAAGATATTTAAAATCCTTCTAGCCCAATTTATTCTCCTCAACAAAATATCTAAAAAAAGTGTAAATATTTTTTCTATAACTTTACAAACAACCGAGATATCGGCATTTAACGAAAACTCGAAAAAGCGAACTTTTGGCCATAACTCGAAAACGAAAAAAAATATCGGATTCCGGTTTTCACCGTTAAGCTTTTCTCAAAAAAAGAGATCGAGGATGCGCCATCCAATTTTCCATAACTCTTATAGTTACCGGAATTACCCATAAGAACATTCGAATTTAAACCACCCTGTACACTCACATTTCACTATATTCTGCCAGTATAAAAAACTAAAAAAAAAAAATATTCAAATACAGAAATATCAGTGACGGCAGTCATATCTAAAAATACTATTATTTAATTATTTACATTATAGGATATTTGTGACTTTAGATTTATAATTTACCTATGTCCCAGAGCCGTATATAAGGGGTGGTTTTGGGGGTTCAAACCCCCCCCCATGGGTTGAGTAACAATTAAAAAAATCTACAAAGGAAGAAATAAAAGCTACAGGTCATTTGTATCCAAGGAGCTATAATTTCTTTTTAGTATTTCCTGATTTCAAGAATTAAATTAAAATACGTTCATATCAACCTCTTTTTTAATTCCATAACCCCCCCCCCCCCATGGCCAATGTCTAACTACGGCCCTGCTATGTACTACAGGTTTCGCACTAACGCGCCGTCTCTTGTAAATATTATTCGCTGTTTTAATATAGTGTCCATCAAATCTCCACAAAAATCAACAAATTTTCAAATTAAATATAAAGTAGTACGTCAAAATGGGCGACCCAATAATAGTAAAATTACCCAAACTTTCAAATTTCAAAATCAAAGTCTCAAAATCTAGGCCTCGTCGAAATCAAAATAATGACCCAAGCTCTTATGATGTTGGACCAACAACGTCGATGTTTCTAATTGCACTTCTCTTGATTCTGCACCTTTAATTTTCTTGCAATCGTTTTTGTGTTGACACAGTCGGTCTTTGAGACACTGTTTCGTTTGACCCACGTATACACCATTACAATTCAGGCACAAACCAGTTTCAATTCATAATTTTTATCAGCTCTCGATTTCAATTTTGTCAACAGTGCTTTATGGTCCTTTAAGTTCTACGGGACTAGAGTGCAGAACGAGCTTAGAGTTTTTTCCAGTTCTTATGTTAAGCTTAAGAATAATAATAATATAATAATAAGAATAAAAATAATATTAAAAGATTTGAATCATATCAACTCCTACAGGTTAAGTAAAGGGAAGTATTTTTTAATATAGGAAAAAGGGGCGGGTCGTTTAATGAAGATGTTCAATAAAGGAGTATTGCTAAAGTCAGATTGACTGTTTAATAAAGAGGACCAGTATTTTAATATATTATGTTGATTTCCATAGCTTCTAATAATTCAAATTTTTTAATATTTTTTTCCACTTATAAAATAATAAAATTTCCACTTATAATATTTCAGAGTTATCTCCACGCACACCCATTTTCATTAAATAATAACTAAGCTATACGGTTTTCAGAAAACATTTATTTTTTGTAATTTTTATTTTTAAAATCTCTTCTGTATTCAGCTTACTTCTTTCTATCTGCATGATTTTTTTTACAAAAAAAATAAAGTAATGTGTAAGAGGGTCATTAATCGTTTAAGTTGGACGTGTGTGCCCAGCTTTAAGTGTTCAAGGTTGCAACTTATACCTGTCACAACTGTCAGATATAATGTAAATATCTAACCTATATTATTACCTTATTATTACAAAATATTGTGTAAGATAGCTTTATATTTATTAATAAGAACCAACAAGAATCCGACTTGAATATTATTCATGTGAGTTGTATGATTATTTATTTATAATTCAAAAACGAAAACTTATAATATTTATTATTTTATTTAAAAGTTGTTTGTTCAATAGTTAAGTTAATTCTTCTTCATTTTTAGAAATCATGCCATTACCTGTGACTAATTTGAGAGACTGCACTGAAAAATGTAGATCTAAGCAACATGGAAAACTTATAAATGCAGCTTTAACGAAGCGATCCATTTCCGATAATGATTTGTGTTCTTACTTGGATAACGTATGTTGTTGCTGTGATACAGTTAAAGATTATGAGGGACAAACTGCATTACACGTGTCTGTTGCATGTGGTCGTAGTAATGTTGTTAAATGGCTTGCGAAATCTAGACGTGCCAATATTAATTTGAAAGATTCTGAATCTGGTTTTACTCCCTTACACAAAAGTATATTTTATGGTAAAATAGACATAGCAGTTCAATTAATAAAATTAGGTGCAAATTTATCGTCCACCGATTTTGATGGGTACACAGTTTTGGAAAATGCAATGCTAGATTTAACTGAATGGAAAGAGCTTGTGAAAGAATTGATGCCAACTTACAGTGAAGGTTTTGACACACCTTTATTAGAGATTTACGCCTGGGGTTCTAATGCTAATTACACTTTTGGACCGCAACAAGAACGAGTTTTGCCTGAAAGGTTGGACATTTTCCACAAACACAATCCTGGTGCTAATGTTCGTCAAATTTGTTTAGAAAAGTTCCATTGTGTAATTTTAACAACTTCTGGTGAAGTTTTTGCTAGTGGTCATGGGCATGGTGGAAGGCTGGGTTTTGAAAATGAAAAAACTGTTCTTGTTCCGGAAAAAGTTAAGTTTCCCACTAAGTTATCTCATGTAAATGAAGGAGTAATCGAGAAAGTCAGTATTTCTGTTGATCACAGCATTTTTCTCTCAAACAGTGGACATGTAAGTACCTTAACTGTTTCCGTTTGCTTTATTTCAAAAGATATTTTTAGGTTTGGACGTGTGGTCAAAATTCTCATTGCGTATTGGGAATCAATCCTCCTCCTCCATGTGTGTTAAAACCACATCAGTTACATACTACACAGCATTCACTTGTAAATGTTCTTGCAGCTAAATATCATTCAATTGCTTGGGGACTTACGGCATTATACACGTGGGGTTTAAATGGAGGTCAATTGGGCCACCATGTATCTGCAGGCAAATATATAATAACTCCTAAAGTAGTTCCTCATTTTTTAAATCTTAACTGCTCCATTCGAGATGTAGCCAGTAGCAATGCTGCAATAGCAGTGTTGACATCGAATTTTGATATTTATATTTTACACCAATATAACTGCAGTAAAATAACAGCCAAGTAAAAGTTGTTTCAGGTTTGTTTAAGTAGCATTTTTAATTACACTTTTTATTTTAGCCATTTAAGCATTCGTACCTTTGGAATTACCGGTGGTAAGATATCTGCTAAAATTGATAATAACGAATCAATAGAAGAAAATCACGAGTTGGTTGTTGTTATAAACAACACTTTGGATCATTTGTATGTTTGGAGCGAGTCGACTCCTACGTTTACTAGATGCATTTTTGCTGGGAACCGTTGTTTTAAAATTACGCAACTAACATTAAATTTGAACGAGATTTTATTTATTACTAATTTTGGCGAAGCTTACAGAGCATCTTTTAAGTCAAAGATTAAAATAAATATTGAAAATGAGAATGCATTACTTGTGCGCAAGAACAATACGAACAAGATTTTACATAACAATACTTATCAGGTTTTGAAAGTTACAAAAATACCTCACATACATAGAGCACTCTCAATTCATTGCGATATAGAAGGAAGAAATTTTGCTTGCCTTCAGGTTAGTATCAATTTTTTTAAATTTTATTTAGGATTTACTTTTACCTGTTTTCTGTTTTTAAATATCTGTGTATTATAAAAAATATAACATCTTTAAGAACTGAAATAGTAAGGTAGAGAAAGTATTGGATTGAACAAATATATTATTGAATTTAATGTCGGTGTTTTAGGTTAATCCTACTATTGTTTTAAATAATGCGACAAGAACGCATGTTGTGAATCACGCTGATCAAATTTATCAACTGTTAATTGATTCCTCGGAAGATGATTATGTTCATGACATTGTTTTCAAGGTATCTTATCGACTTTTTCCAGCTCACTATTACATTATTTCTTCCAAGTGTGCTTACTTACATGATTTAATTAAATCAAATAATAATAATAAAGTAATCGAACTTTTTAACATAGAACCTCTGATTTTTGAACAAGTATTACTCTACATTTATACCGATACTTGTGATTTAATGCAACCAGGACCTGTTCCTAGTAAATTTAAAGTTTTAATGGAACATCAAAATGATAGTGTACTTAATTCAGCCAATGAATCAATGAACAATACCAAACTTACGAAGGATCCAATACGAATGTTGCAAGAAGCTTCTAAGACATTTGAGCTTAATGATCTCCATAAATTTTTAAAAAAAGCTTATATATGTGACAATAGCATTGCAACAAAGAATAATTATTGCTCTTCTATCCTCCCATATAAATTCAATCGCAACAATTTTCCAGAATTATATAATGTAACCCTAAGAACAATGGACAATAATATTGTAAAAGTTCATAAGTGCATCTTAGTAGCAAAAATGGAGTACTTCAATAATTTATTTTCCATGAGGTGGAAAGAGGTGAGTCAGACGTTTTTTATATATGATTTATATAATTGCAATATGTTTTAGAATTCAAAAAGAACTGAAATTTCATTCCCATATCCATTCCACATAGTGGATGGTTTGATAGATTATTTATACACGGATGAGTTACCAAATTTACAAAAAAAAGATTTGGATTATCTCAGCAACTTGCTGGTCGTCGCAGACGAATTTTTCTTGAAACGCATGAAGGACTTGTGTGAGGACGCTATAATTTCTCACATAACATTAAAAAGTGTTGCAACAATATTTTCATTTTCCCACATTTACAACGCAGACCACCTTAAAATGTGTTGTATGCGTTTCATTTGCTACAACTTACCCACAATATTAGAATCGAAATGTTTAGAAGTAGTGGATGATGAGCTCCTATGGGAACTTACTAATTATTATAATGATTTCAATTCAAAACTGCAACAACGAATAATAACACCTTATATGGACGCACCGTCAGATGAAATTATTTCTGAAATTGCTAAAACCAATCCAATCAAGCTTGATATTGGCACCGAAAATTTTATAAAAACAATTGCAAAACATAAAAGGAAACGTTTAGCATCAAGAAAAAGTGTTTCTTCAGAATCTAACAAAACAGATCTGAACGTATCAAAAAATGACGAAACGTTACCAGAAATTAACAATTTAAGCTTGAGTGAAATTGATGCTAGTCCAAGTCCAAAAGAAGAATCTTTCAGTAAGGTTCAAATACGTGTGAGAGCTTTAGTTACCGCCCGAGAAATAGTCGGCTTAGAAGATGATCAAAACAATTTTGAAAAGCTTAAACCCAAATCCGAATTAGCTTTATCAAATTTTCCTGAACTAACGGATCACTCTCAGGCTACAAAATCATCTCATAAGAGTGAGAAAGTTGATTTTAAACAGAAGATGCCAAAATTGTCACAGAAACAGAGAAAACGATTATCATCTGAAAGTAATTTGAGTGGACCAGAATTACCTGCGTCTCCAGTAACAGCAGGTTAGTAGAAAGCCTTGTGATTGCGAAATTCAACTTTCACAATTATTGCTTTTTAGAAACACCAAAAAATCCTTGGAAAGTCATTGCTCCAAATGTATGTAACAGCAATGACGTTTCTGGAAACCTTGAACCTACCATAACAATGGCTTCAATTATTACTGCAGAAATAAAACAAAAAGAAAATTTTATTAAAATGAAAACTAAACTATTGGCACACACTCAGGTGAGTTATTTGGGTTATTCCGTATCGAGGGGTTCAACATAAAGGTTGCTTTATTTGTACTCTTTGCAGTTTAAAGAGTATTTGTATTATCAACATGGTTCTAAAAGCAATTTATTGAGTGTAAACATTAGATTGGGACAACAGGTTGCTTTGGGAGCTGTGAAATTTGAGTTCACCCAAAATTTTTAAATTGCAAATACTCCTGCACCAGGTACTAAATGAAAACGGAAACATTTAAATAATAGTAATTTTGAACTACCGACAAGTTAGGGCAACTCACAGAAACAACAAATTTTTAAAAAATAGCCAAACCACAATTTAATTCTATTCTGAACCGCTTGATATAAAATGACCTATTTCTGTACAATATTTTTTGTTTTATTCTTAAGAGTAAAATTGCTTTTTATAGATTGAAGATAAGGCTATTGATGATTTAAAGAAGTTTTACAATGTAGATATGGTATCGGATGAAGTGATTACTGTTAATCGAGTTCAAACTGGATTAGTGGCTTCTCCGGTTTGGGTTCCAATAAAAAAATAATTTTTATATATACAATGTGATAATAAAGTTTGTGTAAAGTAGGGAGTTAAAGTTTGTATATTATTTTTTTATTAAAAAAGAAATTAACTATTAAAACTTCAATTTTACTTGAAAAATAAGTTATATTTTACAATGCATAGATACTAAATACCACATAAAACTTGAAATTTTAATTTCATTTCTGCGATTTGAAAAATAAGATACATCATGTTTGTTGTTACTAATATAGATATAGTACTAAAAGTTGTAGTATAGTAACCTTTATCAATTTGTTTATTAAGGACAAAAACCTTTAAACTTGACCTTCTAGTAATTTCTATTCCATTACGTTAAATAATAATTGAATTATTGCAAGTCAATTAAATCCTTGTGGCCTGCTTTATTAATACCAATTTTTTACACTTGAACAAATGTAGATAACTTTTTAACCAAGAAATCGATCAATTGTGACATAAATCATTAATCAGTCCGATAGTTAGGTAATTAAATAATTTATAAATAGCATAATTTTATTGTTAAAAATTCTATTTTTAGTTTAATTCTTTGTACGGGATTTTTTTGATACAAATTTGTCTTGATAAAACATAAACATCGTCAATGCTTTTATAAAAAAAAAGTTGAACGTTGAAGGAAAAAAACATTTAAGAAATTTATATTGTTTTGAATAGCCATAATCATTTGTTTTGCTGTTAAACATCCTGTCTTGCCTATTTATAATTTTTTATTGTCTGCATGAATATAGGTAAATATGAAGCGGAGGATAATAGCTTTCTTTAATATTGTCGGATATTTATAATTTTCCATGTCATGGGTATATTATCACCTAAAACCAATAACTTTTAAATTTTACAATAAATTGTTGTTAATGTAATACTGATAGCAACAGATAATTTTTAATGTCAAGGCGCTCGCCCAATGGAAAAGAAAACTTAAATGTTTTTTTTTATAACTTACTAACTTTTATACTGAGCGGAAATTCTGGGTTTGCATCTCAAACCAAAGTGCTATCACGCACAAAAGGATTTACTGTTTAATGTAGACTCCTAAACACGGAAGTGTAATACACTACATTTTGAGAAAAAATTTTCCAGGCACATTATACCTCGGGGGTTTGCTATTATTGCCTTACAATAGGAGATATGGTTATCATACCATTCTTCTTTGAAGATGATGTCAGTAAAACGCTGTTACGATACATGGTGAACACTACCAAAGCATGACAACCAGATCTCATGACTTTACCACGTTTGGAGGTTTGATTATCTTTCAATTTGGTGACTGTAATTAGCCTCCAAGATCATGTGATATGCTATCATGGGGCTATGTAATTATACCAAAATGTTGTGGAAAACTTCAACAAAAATTTGGTGTTACATCAAAGAGCTGAGAATGGCATTTATCCAACATTGTGTTCCATATTACAGGCGGTTAGATGCAAAACTCGACAAGTCACCACTTTTCCAAAAATGAGTTTAATATACTAAACTGTTAAAAATGCAAATGCCTACATATTGATGGTAAAATTTTGAAGAAAATCCTAACAAATGCAAAGTTATTTGAATTTAAAATCTCGTTACTTTATTTACTCAAATGGCAATTTTAAAAGTTTTTTTGTCATTATCTCATGTTTGTTTTAGTTTTCTGGACTTGTCGGGTTTTGTATCTAAGCGCCTATTTCATCATAAGTTTACTTATTGTTCTCATAAAAATTTCTATTTTCAATATTCGAAACGTTTTATTAAAAAATTTAAATCCAGCTTGTGCATCTAATGAAAATGCAACGTCAACTGATAGATAACACTAAAATGAAGCAGTTAAAGTATACGAAGGAAATTCTGAGTCGATTAATTTTGGAAATAGTAATTTTTCATATATTATGAAGTATGCACTTCATAGAAGTGCGTACCAGTTTAGCACATTCTGTTGACGGTACGTGTGCCCGACGTAAACAGTTGCAGCCTTGCAGCTAGGTGTTTTAATAGGCAGAACCGACCGTAGTAGCCTTCTAGGAGAGCAACAGTTAACATCATATAAATTTATTTTAGATTGGGTTTAGTTAATTATAGTCAAATATTTAAGTTAAAATCTAATTCCAGCTTTTATATAGATTCGGCATATTCGAGTTCGGGTGGCTTCGGGGATGTTTTTACTTCTTGCGTGGGCTCAGAGAACCCCGTCTTTTTAGATTCATAACTTTAGAGCGCGGGCGGCACCCAGAGATGTTTTCACCAACATCGTAGGCATAGAAACACGTTGGTCTCAGCTTTTATTATTTCTTTAAATCTGTCGTTTACAGATATTAACTCCTTAACACTCATGTCTGAGCGTCACTCGGGCAAGTGTTACTTAATTAATTATAAAACGCGCATTAAGGGGTTAAAGATATATGGATATAAGAAATATTACCCTTTTAAGTCGGTTCGGATGCGTAACTGTTCAATATCATTTGTAACTATTATTTGGAGTTCTATATGATATAGGATCGAGTATAGGTCAGGATAACTACGATAAGATAATATATCCGGGTTTAAACTACATTACGATATCCCTAGGATATTAGATAGATGTATGTAATACGTCTCATTGCGACTGGACCGGGTATTTGAGTCAAAAGCGCAGCCATGGGCTTACTCTGCAGAGTAAGCTATGCTTATGAGCATTGACCGTTCCGCTACAGAAGTATTAAAAAAATACAGAAAATAAATTACATTGTACGTATATTATTTAATCTACTACAATGTTTGAAATACCCACAATGCATTCTGAAATGCTGCAATTTTATTGGTGTTGGAATGCCAAAAGTTACTTAAATATCAGCATGACTTTAATTTATTCATAATAATACGATAATAATATTATCCATTAATAAACTTTGATTGCCATTATATTAATACACTAGTACTGAATGTACATCAAGTTATTCTCTTTTGCGATACTGCAAAATGCAATATGCAGCAAAAATATCATAAAATTAAATTTGGAATTCATCATTTTCTGATCGTAAAATTTTCTGTGGAAAGATCTCTCAAAGATTCTCTGGTTTACAAACATTTTAATTTGTAAATTTTATCTACATTATTGTGTCTTGATATTTGATAAGGCAATATTAGTATATATTTTTTTAATACATTACTAACATACATATTTTGCAGGCAAGGTCCATGCTTTAAACACGACATCATAAATAATTTTAAAAATGATTTTTGGAAATGTATTTTAATTTTGTGTCTTGAATAAATGATAAAATATATTTCGACGCAAAAGTAAATCAATAAAGATTATTAAAATAAAAATCTAGTTTGATACTAGTTTAAGAGTTCATGTGTCATTCATTATATAAAAGATATATCTTGCCATATCGGAAAAGGGAAGAAAAATTGCGGTAACGGTGTCCATATCACAAGTGGACCTAATTTTACTTAGTAAAAGTTTTTATTGTGGAGTGTTTTGTATTAAATTCCAATTGGTTAAAAAAAATTCATTTTATTAGGTAATTGATTTTAAATCCAAATTTCGTGTCTGTTTATCTTGCAGTTATGCTGATGAAAAAAACTTATTTAAAAGTAAAAAAAAAGTACTAAAGTAAAAAATTATTTTTTATTTTTTAGTAGGTAATAGTACCGATTATTTCAAATTTATTTTAGGAGGTGAATGTGAAGAAAAATTACTGTGAATTTTATGATTGTTGTCGTTTTATTGTCCGCATTTATAAAAATACGATTTTGATACTGATTGTGGTCCTCATATGGTCGTCTTTTGCGTTACTTTTCACCTTATTATGGTATATAGTGTATACATATTATACACTCAAATTTTTTTTACTGTAATATCAAAAAAATTATGTGTTAAATTTCAAGTTTTACTTTTCGCTTTTATTTTAAAAGTATTATGGCTTTTAACAGATATAATAAAAGTAAACTACTTTTATGTTAATGGTGCAATTTTTTAATTGAATTAAATACATAAAAATCAAATAGGTACTATTAATTTAATAACCATTACGTTTGATTTGAAATTAACTTTTTTAAATACAAAGTGATGCAAACCTAATATAAAAGATGTCAACCTTAAATCAAAAGAAATTTTAATAGCAAATAATTGACAATTGTTGTAATAGTAAATTTAAATCATTTAAAATCAGTGATCATTATTTTTACAATTTGTAATTTCAATTTAAAAATTAAAGTTTTAATTTAAAAATTATTAAACTGTTTTATTCAAAAGCATATTTTAAAAGCAAAGAAAATGTTTTTTTTTTATTTGACTTGCATTATTTTTGTTTTAAATGAATCCATTTAATTTTCATTTAAAAGTAGAGATTTCCGAATCCAAAAGTAAAATTTCTTTGCGTGTACGGACTACGGAAAACGCTCGCACCAAGTTAAATAAAAGCATATCATAGCATAAGTTCACGCATTTATAGGAATGCGAATTTTTATTAAATATAAGCTTTTAATAAAGATAGAAAATGTACTGGTTGGATTTTCGGATATAACAACGCGACGGTGCCGGTATAAAGTCCACATAAGAAACTGTACAAAAACAACGTTTGGTTGCTTAGTAAAATTTCATTTAATCGGAGGATCAAAAAGGATGTTTTATAAATACATAGGTAGATGTTACTACTATATCAATTCTGAACTTTGGATCACAGTTGGTGAGTGTCTCCACCATGATTTGATATTGTTCTTCCTAAGCCACGCCACTGGCTTCTTTCTAACCTCAACTCCAAAATTCCTAATGGTATCCATTGACGTATCAGATTATCTGCCGACTACGGCAACTGACACACCGATTATCGTCAGATCCATGGTCAGATCTGAATCTTCAGACTAAGTTAAGCGATTACAAAACATGTGTGTACTATATTCAAATGATCTGCAGATTCGTCGGTCTGAATGATGTGTGGCCAGCACAGTTCATATCTGCAGATTAGGTCGGCAGACCAGTATTCGATACGTATAATGTATTTGTCTTTTTTGCCCAGAGAATTTTAATATCAAAACACATTTTACCTGTTCTCGGTAGGTGAACAAAATAATTAAATGAAAAAACGAAGTAATTAAATTTATAAGTTTGGTACTGCTACCTCCCGAACTAGTTGCAAAGTATATCTTGTTTTTTTGCCAAGTAGTACCAAATTTAAACTTATTTTTTAATGAACTTCGCCGTAGCATTATATTATTTTAATTAAATTTACCAAGGTTGTAAAATCCTAGTCAAATTGGTTTCGAGATATAATTAGAAAAGATAATAATCGTCATGCAAAAATTTTGCGAACATTGTTAAAAAAACAAATAGATTTATTTAATAAAAAATATTACTATAAACAATATTTCTATTCTAATTATATTCAGTCAAGTATAATATAAAATATATTTATGAACTTTGGACCAATTACCGCGCTATATTTTATAAGTATTTATAGATTATGAATTACGATGTGATACGAGAGAAATATTAGTTTGTAGATAAATTTATGTCCGCCTTTCTTCGATTACTATTTAGTTTACTATCAATGGTAATAAAAAATGTTGTCGTTTTAAAACGATCGAATGAAAAATTTTATAAACGGCTGCCACTGGACAAATTCGTTATTACTCGTTGCACTCCATCCTTGTTTACACTCCATATAATGTACATAACCTACACCGGTATAAACATTCAAATTTTTATTTTATTGAAATACTTTCGGTTTTATGTTGTGAGTGAGTTTGTGGAAACAATAGTTTTAATTAATTTTGTGCGTGCTCATTGAAACTAATACTTTGTATTGTATGTCAAATTAAGTTTGTAGAATTAAAAAATAAACAATGAGTATTTATCGAGGGAGAAACAGAAAAGATTTTTCTTTGGCTTCGGTGTTATATGATGCCATAAGCGACAACGATATAAGGTAAATTTTATTGAAAATACCACTGATTATCTATTCAAATTAACTACACATTAAAATCATCTGTTAGAATAATATGATGCAAGATTACCACCTTTTTCAAATTTGAAACATCTTTAATTCGATTCTAATGTGACATAATTTTTATTAGTTCCAATGCCCCCAACCTTGAAACGGTTTTTGCAGATTTTTTAATTTAATAAAAGCGGAAACTAACAAGCTTTTTTATTACTTCATGAAAAACCGCTATTATAATAAATATTATTCAAGTAAAAAATTATAAAATAATATTGACCGATTGCATGGGTTCAAAAAATCCAGTGTTGATGATAATATAAAAATAAACTACCAAAAAGTTATTCGGTTATTTGCAATTTTGTACATATCCGGACTTTATTCTGGAAGGGGAGGGATAATTAATTTACTATAAAAAAATTATGCTACTAATTGTAAGTTTTACAAGTACAAAAGTAAATACATTAAACCTTAAAAATATAAATTTATATATAGTAGAAATAAAAAAAAAAGAATGTGAACACATAAATCCAAATTCATCCCAACTGCGAGAATCTTAGACGACGCTAGCGATGGTCTCTGTTTTCCGTACATAATACCAATATCAAAACGGCTAAACTCTCACATGAACCACAGTGTATGATTCGCAAATACTAATATAAATATTTTTATTATTTTTATTTTTTCTTAAATTAATGTTTATAAGAATGTCGTTCTTTTTCTTATAAATTTTTTTTAAAATAAATTTCAAATCCTGGGGCAGTAGGGGGTGGTTGCAAATTGCAATCCTTACAGAAGGACAGAGGGGGTCTACCAAAACCTTACGAATTCTTACATAGGGCTGAGAGGGAATTGAAAATTGTTGAAAAAAATAATGGACGCTCCTTCACCAGTTACTACTTCTCCGTCAATCTGCACCTGGGAACATTAGGGTACACTGGAAAAATGATATATAGATTGATGAGAAAAATCAATAAAACGAAAGTTTACTACTTGTTTCCTGTAAAATATTTATTGTATTTTACAACCAAATCTTTTGGCGGTCTTGCTCTATAAAGTGAAAAGGTTGAACTTGGCCTAGATCAGTAAAAAAATCAAATCATATTTTGATGTTGCTCCATTATAAATAATTAAATTGAATAAATTAAAAAGCATGAATCGATCGTACTACTAACCAAAAAATAACTCGGCGACAAAAAATTAAAATTTGAAAAATGTCGCTTGGTCACTTTTTGTTAACTTTTGTCCAAATAAAATCTTTTTAAATTGATTGTGAGAAAAATTATATGATTAGGCGATAATTTGATAAATAAAGAATCGAAGTAATTTAAAAAAAAATTATTTAATAGGAAAAGTTGGAACATATAAATTTACATTAGTAATTATTAATTGTTGTTTAAAAAAAAATCACAATTCTTAAAATAATTCCATGTAAATAGCTGTGCAATATATATTATGAAATAAACAATACTAGATGAAAAATAATTTTCGACGTTTTATTTATAGAATTTGTTGTTAATGCAAACTAATATAATTAAATTTTGTCTAATTTTATCTAAAAAACATTAATAAAATATTTAATTTGATAATGAAATACTGTTTCTAGTTCAAAATTTAGGACACCAAACATAATAATTTTTGTGCATAACTTACCCAACATTTTGGTAACGCAAATTAACCATTATAATAATTACAATCTTTTTCGGTTTCGTTTGGCAGTCACTTTGCAATTTAAAGGAATCTCGAACATTTTAGCCTCTATTCATTCTATCAACATGAGGCTGCAAGCAATATATTTAAAAAGAAACTTGCTACAAGATTAATTTTTAAACACTTTCACCTAAAGCTATCCCTATATATTATAGCGATTACGCGGATATATTTATCGACCTTACACCATCAATAATATTGTCAATATTTACAGATATTTGATGGTACAACAGTGTAATGTGCTTATCTATGAATATTATTTAACTTCACTAGTGAAATAATAAAATTATACTTCTGTAATGTAAATAAAAAAAATTACCATCGGCAATTTGATAACCTAAAATTCCCAGAAACAAGAGTAAATTTTTTTTAAAGAGTAAATCAGTATTAGCAGGTAGTAACCAGTATCACACCTCAAAAAATGATATCTAAATTTTGAAAATACAGAACTTAATATTGTTTATCATTTTTCTAAGATAAGTCTTTGTTTTTTGACAATTTTTCAAAATTACAATAAGTGCAGGAGTTTTTATTTATTAAACTTAATTATATAATATTAGATGTACTACTTTCAAGTGCGTTGCAGTAATTTTTTCCGTAGTTTGGATAACCTCTTTGATGACTACATTAATTAATTTAATAATTATATTGTTCTAATCACAATTTTTCGAGATGAGATACTTTCTTATTTATATTGTAAGATTAGTTTGTTGTATTATGGAATGAAAAAGTATTGCTGGCCTTTTTAATGGTACAATATTAGAAAAACAATGGGAATAGACATCTCTGGAAAATGTAATAACTTCAATTATATGTATGTATATTACCTTCGTTCTCCAATGTTTCAATTTGGGAACCTCGGAGGAAGAGGTTAAAATTTTGATTATCTTTAACCTAAGTCATTAATCTCGCTAATATGAAAATTTAATTATAAACTAAATTTAACATAATATTACATATTATATCAGTTTAGGTTTATCGGAATTAAAAATAATTTTGTTGAAATGACAAGTTTAAGTAATTTTAAAAATTATTTATATACTTGCAATGACAATGCTGTCGTATATTATTGTTTACTTTTTATGTAAATATAAATTATAACTTATTATTAAATAAAACTTATCATAATAATGTTCTTAAGATAGTATATAATAAACTTAAGACTACATACTAATCGTCTGTAGTCGCCTAAAACTGGTTTAAAGTTTATTTTCAATATTTAAAAAAATCATTTCGATAATTTTAATTTCTTTACTTTATTTTTTATATATAAGTTCTTTAAAAAGTCAATTTTTATTTTATTATCTAATAACAGGAGTTATCTCAAATAAATTTATATCTATTGATCATTTTTCTTTATGCTTAAATTCCCTGCTACAAAAAAGAATTATTTGATAAATATAGTTTTTTCTTTTTTTAATTAAATTATTAAATTGGGTAGAACTTCATAAAACAATTTGTTTGGCTATTTTAAAACTACTAATTGGTTTTATCGTCTTTTATGGCATTTTTATGAAGTGACAAATTATTTAATTGGTTATATTTTATAAATAAGATAATCTGCAATGTATAAGAATATATCTTCAAAAACATGTCGGGATTGACTTCTACTGACGCGCCAATGTATATTTTTTGTTACTTAAAGGTTCAAACAACAGAACTTTGATAATATGCTGACGATCATTTGGAATCTTTTAAATTAAATATTAATAAATTATCGGAAATTTTTTATCATATTTTCAACTTTCGGGTTTACAACCTGAATTTGTTTTTTTATGTTTTACTTCACTTGATTTGCTGTTGAAATGAAACTATTACCGCAAAATTGCAATTAAGTCACATTAACGAAGAGGATTCTTATGAAACATAATTTTTTTTTTTGAGTTTGGCTCCAATCAATGTTATGATGATCTACATTGACTTGATACGCTTTAGTTATGAGGAAATTAAATTTTACAAAAATCCATCCTTATATAATTATGTTAATGAGGCAATCTAAATCGATTGAAATTTTATTCTCATTTTAAAACATTTCGTTTACACAGTCAAATTACTTTTCAAATATATTAGTAAATATTTTCTGAAATAAAAAGTGAATGAACTGGGCGTAATCATCATTAAGATTATTTGGTTACAGATGAAGGCCAATATTTTTTATTTATAGTAATTATTTTGCGTACGAGTATAAGTCAATATTTTTTTTATTTTAAGGAAGTTTGGAAAACAATATTTTTCCTACATTCAAGAGTAACATGAGTTGTTGACCTCTTATTTTCAAGAAATTAAGTGTAATAACCCCCAAATAGGGGACGGACATAATGTAAAAATATCACTATTCGGACCACTGACAACATGCTGTCTGGGGACGTATCTTTGTTTATAATGTGCTTAAAATTTTGTTTTTTTATGTAAAAATTCGCGACGAAGAATGTCATAAACTTCAATACTAAAACACTATGCGATTTTTGTTCTGGACTAAGTCTTGATCAATACAAAATAAATTGTCACTTCAGTCTCTAGATTTATTATTTCATAATTTTTTTATATTTTTTTCAGAGGTGTGAAGTACATTTTGAATGAAAAATGCGCCGATCCAAATATTGTTTTACCAACACCCGGCATATCTCCATTCCATTTAATCATTGGGAACGATTCCGACGAATTCACACTGCAAGTCACAACTTTAATTTTGCAACACAACGGAAATCCAAACATTCAATCTGATGACGGTTTAACGCCATTACACATAGCTGCATCATGGGGTCGCCTAGAAATTTTGAAATTGCTCATAAGTTGTGGTGGCGATCCAGAAATTCAAGATGCAAATTATTTCACAAGTTTTGATTATGCAGTGGAATACAAACATATTGAAATTGTCAATTTTTTACGTGATTACATTTTAAGTAATCTTTCCAGTCATAATTTGGACGACACTCGAAATTACATATTAGTATTAGGTAGGTTTTTAAAAACAGTTCTCATTTTGTGAATAAAGCAATTTTTCTTACAGATAAAATAATTGTCAGTAATGGTATTGCTGAAGGTGAATATGAGCCAAAGCTGGATAAAGAAAACTCGTGGGAAGCATCGCATTCTTTGCACCAATTACCGCAATCTATTCCTGGCGATTACGTTAAGCACTGGTGTGATAAACATGCAATTGAAGATTCACTTTTAACCGAAGACAATAGTGAGATCAGAGAAAATTCCAAAATTTCCACCGACACACAGAATTCTTATTCGTGTAGTGAAGGTTGTAATCGGCGTGTACCTAACAAAAATGTTATAGAAAACTTTTCTCTCGAGTATAAACCTAGTATTAAATATTTATTAAAGAAAAAGAACGGTGTGGATATTCCCAATGTGAACATCACATTTGATGACGCCTCAAACTTATCCACGGAAAGTGGAATTCTTACATTACCCAACACTTTATCTGATACAAATTCTGTGAACCCTAAAAACACGAATAATGAACTTTTACACGTAGCCAAAATGGAATTTAAAACTTTGAGGGATACCAGTAGCGATTATTTTACAAGCAACGAAATTTCTGGAAGCACAAATGTTTTGGAACAAAATATTTATGAAATAACTTCATCACCTGAACAAAAAGAACCAAATAGAATCCGGCCATATTTTGAAGAAAAATCTATAATCGAATTAAATAGCACTGTTGAAGTTCCTTGTAGTAACACACTTTATGTGACCGGTTCTGAAGGTTCATCGAAAGATGAAAGCTTTTTAAGTATTGCAGAAGTGTATAAATATGTAGACAACGAAGAAGGAATTATATTATATGAAAAGAGATTAGTTAAAAATAAAAATTGGTAAGCTTGATTATTTAAAAAAAATTAATTTGTTAATTTCTGTACAATTCAAATTTTAGCGAAGAAAATAATGGTAGTGTATCACAATCATCCAAGTTATCTTCATTGCCAGCAAGCTTTGATTATGATACCGATTCATTAAGGCAAGAATTAACTCGGTGTGGTTTCCAACCGGGTCCCATTACACGAACAACAAAGCGTATTTATTTACGAAAATTACGCCAATTACAAAAAGGGCACAAGTTATTAAAAAGTCAAGCTGCAGTTGAAGGCAAAGGTAATTTTTTGACATAATTAAAACTTTTTTTATGGCAGTAGTTATTTAAATTGTCAAATTTGAAATTTTAATTTTTAAAAATTTTTTTAAAATGCGAAATCTTCCAGTTTTTAGAAACAAAATTATCTATTTCTTACAACGTAAACGTAGGTAATCTACCCATTTTATTTATTTAATATTAACAACGAAATTTGACTTTCAATTTTCAATATTAAAAACATGCAGTTAATCAATATGAAAATAAAATGATAACTTTATTGTTTCTATAAGAACTTTTTTATTTTCAGTTTTTTCATCGGAATTAGAAAAAACTTTAAAAAATCCAAATTGGACGAACAACTTAACTGCTTTTAAAGCATTTGAAGAAGTTCTTTTTCAAGATTTCAGTAATCCAGACCCTTCAAGAAAATGGCGTGAGGGAACAAATAAATCTTCTTTTACTTATTTATTATTAGATCCACGTGTTACGAATAACTTACCATTTCGATCTGAGAATTCTTCTCTCGCAGAAACTTGGCAAGCTTTCGTTTCTTCTATATTTTACGTTGGGAAGGGCAAACGATCGAGACCTTATTCCCACTTGTATGATGCAGTTTCACACTGGAAGGATAGTAAGACAAGTTCGAATAAAAAGTTACAGCACATTTTAAATATTTGGAAAGAAGATTATGGGGTTGTTTGTTTGCATGTCTTTCAAAATGTAATTCCGGTTGAAGCCTACACTAGAGAAGCTGCAATGATAAGTGCTTTAAATGTTAGTAACATTAAAAATTTGAAGGCAGGTGATTTTTACGGTACTGCATCGACTTGGACTATGCATCAACAAAAAATGTTGGGTGTGTATTTACTGTATAAAGCTATGCTGATATTTTTAAATGAAGGGGAACGTCAATTAAAACCTGCAGATATAAATTGAAAGACTGAGAAACAAGACAAATTGTTTAAACATTAAACTAAGGATAAATTATTTAAATAATCTAGTCTTTATTATTTAGTACAAAGAAATGATCTATCGATAATATTATAAATTATATTTATTTTAAATAATTAATTTAAGGGACAAGCAGATTTGTGATACATGTATATATGCTATTAAAAATTTTGAGTCAAATATTGATATTTGGATTTAAAAAATTCATAACAGTGTGTTTTATTTTTGGATGCGTAGTACTAACCCTACCGATAACGGACAATCTAAGTATAATTATCTATGTGCAAATAACAACCACAATAGATGAAAGTTTATAGCTTTCACCTTCAAGTGGCGTTCAGACTGCTATTCTGATGCAAACATTATAGTTTGAGGCTCAAATAAATGTATTCTGGGTGGTGTCAATATATACTCGCAGACTTCAATAATTGCAGCTGTGAAAGCACCCCACATCAAAATTATCAATTGCTGAATATAATCAATTGTTAATTAATTGCTCAGCATGTGCGCTCCAATTGAGTCTATTGTTATTTCCATGAATTTCAAGAAACGGCTTTCACTTGAGAGTGGCAGACATTGGATCTTCTCTGCATTGAGTTTTAATTTCTCTTTCCAGTTTTATCTTGTCTCTTGTCACAATCAGATAGGTCCTATCATCTGGTATTTCCAGACCATGCTAGATATCACTATCGGCTAACCAGAGTGAACTGATAACTCTCTCACTACCTCCTGATATGACGTTCTATAAAGTTCATCGGCGCTTGCAGACCAGCCGGTATCTCCAGTATCTGTGCCAAATTAATTCCTAGATATAAAAATTTAATGTCGGTGTCATTTTATTTTTGATTGAAAAATCGCAAAAATTATTATCAATTCAAGTTGCACTCTGTTGAGTTATTCTAGTAGGTTCTGACATCACCGGTTTTAGTTTATATGTAGGCAACATCTGTATGAATTGTTACGTTGAGTCGTACGTGTATTCTATGCTGATGTAACATTAAAATTTCCCGATGATTTTATCTAATATTATAGCTGATCTGAATTTAGAAATAAATGTTTGCAGATCACCTTGGTCGCTCCTATAAGCTTAGATAGGAGCGACGCTCCGAAGTGTGGCCGTATGTAACACTTTTAAACGCGACACTATTGAGTGTGGCGTTCAAAAGCGTCGAAAAAAGTGTCCGTCTTGTGTTTGTGGGCACCTAATGCAGCCACTTTAAACATAATATATAATTTAATTTATAACTCAAAAACTCTTCGTTTTAAGTATTCAAATCTATAGTTTGTAGATAATTTCAAGTGTTTTAAAAAAGTTTAGGTACATTTTTTACACTAAAAAGTTAATAATCTCAATGCTATAGTTAGTTGATAGAAGAAAATGAAAAACCTTCTTTTTTTACTTTGATGCCATCTAATTAGTCGAGCAAAACGCGGAAACATATTTTGAAATTGGAATTGATCACTTAATTTTTTTTAAGTCCGGAGCTTTCTTTGTCCAATGGTATGCTTATGTTTATAGCAAATTTAGTAGAGAAACTCTCTACACGTACATCCGAAGTCATTCGTGTGCTGTGAATATTAAAACTCTTTAAATTTAATAAATACAAATTGTATTACTTATAACGAATATAAAAATAATTAATATTGTCTAGTCATATATGCGTATAAATTTTATTTGACGAGTTTCGATCAGTTAGATCATAATCTAGACAATATTAATTATTTTTATATTCGTTATAAATGAAAAGTCATAATATCATGGAGGAAACTATCAACAATATGTATTACTTATGTTGGTGTGAAATATTTAATTATTACTTAAAATTAAGAAAGAATTATTAAATATTCAAATAAAAATATAAAATTGTTAAAATTTATTGTTTTGGTTATAGATACCGTCAAACGGGGTGAAGAGGGACACTTTATAGTGTAAATGCTAACCATCTCGTATCCAAAAATTGTATAAGTATTTAAAATTTCTTTGTTTCCGTGCAGTCTGCTTGAAATTAAGCGGTTTTTAATGATTTTACGGTAATGTCCCCATGCAATCAGCTGGAGGGTGAATGACACTCTCTGGGTTTGAAAAAAAAATAAAAAATTTGACTCAAACCGTGAAAAAACAATTTTTAAAAACACGTAAATTAAGTAAAAAAAGGAACATTTCATTTAAAGCACTGGTAAAGCAATTAAGCCATTAAAATAGTCAAGGACTTAAAATTTTGAAAAAATATATAAAAACTGTGAGCCCCAAAAAGCCATTAGAAGAGAAAAAAATTTAAATGAAGAAAATCAGTATGGTGTCCCCAGTCACACTTTATCTTCCGAACACTCATTTTTTTCCAGGAAATAATAATAAAACCTCTAAATATGGTTATAATTTTGTCCTTTTCATGGAAAGATAAGGTATCATAGTGACAAAAAAGATGATAAATTTAAAATTAACTTACCTTAAGAACCATATCAGTGGATTCATGTTTTCGCTGGTTGAGTTACAGAGCGAAAATTCTGGGTTCGAATCTCGGACTTGGCAGATTTTCTTAGCTCGGCCTTCCGGTGTGCATCAATCTAGGAATTTTATCTCGAATAAATGAAGTATGAATTATTTGACGCAGTTGGGTTCCAATGATGGAGTAGCATTATGAAATCACAGTTTTAGACCAAAATTTGATATGGCATGTGCCCGGAATTTTGGATTTTGTGTTTTGTCGAATTGCAGGCCTATTTTGGTAATTATGGCGATAATTATATAAATATTATATAAATTTTTTGTGTGGACAATTTTATTGTAAAATAATTAGTTATTGCTAATAATATGGAAAAAGTGTGAAAAATTAAGAGATTTGCTCAGTTTTTTTTAACATTTGGACCATTTTTATTAAAAATAAGTGAAACATTCAAATGACAAAGTTGTAGAGGACTAAATTCCCTACAACTTTCGTAGTAACAAGTTTTTCGTACGACGAATGGATCACGGCCGGAAACACGTTCAACACAGAGGCATGGCAGATTTTTACATATAAAACCCTCTACCATGGTAAAAATTTTGTTCTCAGGCTACTGCCACGAATGTTATACGGAATCTTACGAAAGATGGAATTTCGGGTTTAGCCCCGAAGTATGACTCCCCACTTTCAACCATCCCCACTCTTGCCTAAGCATGCGTAGCCATTATAGAGTGTAGAGATAAGGAGGGCAATCTCATATGGATATTTAACTCGAAAAGTGTCCACTGAAAAGCATTAAATAAGGGTTTCAGAAAGTGGCCAGAAAGGCGCTGGTGTACCGAAAGGTATATGGTTAGAACCATGCAGTGTAGAGATCTTCACCCTGCAAGGTAATGAAGTATTTAGTGTAGAGACCTCTACCTCCCGTAATTCAAATTATACCCTTTCAGTACTACACCACCGCCATTCTGGCCACTTTCTGAAACCTTTATTTAATACTATTCGACGGACACTTGTTGTAACACAGAGATGGCCCTCCTTATCTCTACACTCCATAGTAGCCATAGAGATAAGATGCGCGTAGCCGTGCGTAGAAGTAGAACTACCCAGCAGGCCGTCGAACACCAAACACATACTAAATAAAATCTCTATGGCTACGCATGCTTGGGTAAGAATAGAGATGGTGGAGAGTGGAGAGTCACCTGTCTCCTTTCACTCAGTTTGACGGTATTCTCAAGTTGTCTTTTTAACGAGCTCACAAATTTTTTAAAAATTTACTAAGAGCTTGCGTGGGTACGCCACATCACTATGCCGCCTGAAATTAATAAAATTGCTATGTCGCAGCTGTGGGTTCGATCCCCGACCAAGTACACCTAACTATTTCGGCCAAGTTCCCTCACAAAATCTTTGAGGTATTAAATGTCTATATGGCTTTCCAATTTTAAACCAGTGGAGGGGTATCGGAAGACGGCGCACTGTTTGAACCAAGCAAGGAGGCAAATAAATCTTACAGTGCTGTAAGGGTCGATGTGGTAAAAAAAGAGAGATTAAGACACTTAGAGAAAACGATTGCTGCGTAATTTAGCACAGGTTTATAGAAGGGCTAGTCATGTCGAGCTACAGAAGAAGTTCAATTAATAAAGTCTTCAATATTTCTCAACATACAGTAAGGATAAAGCTTATGCACATAAAAAACTGTTGAAGACTGTCGTATAGTAAGTTTATTAAAAACTTCTAACTTTTAGTTTGAATTAATTTGGCTATTAGCCAAAGATGATGAAAACTTGAAACAAATGGCTATAAACTGATTGATAGCATGTCCCTCAGGATGCTGCATTCATCAAAGCAAAAGACGAAATAGCAAAGCATTTTTAAATTTTTAAACAAGCATTTGCATTATTATAAATTGAATAATTTTAACTAAAGAAAAAATTTTTAATCTTGTGTTTGAGTCTAATAATATGGCCAGGGATTGGTCATCGAACAGTTACATCTCTCAAGCTGTCATTGGTGGAAATCTTACGAATCGAGCTCTGATCTAATTATGGGGATGAAAAACTAAGTTAATGATTGATATAATAATTTTAAAATGTAACCCATTGCAATTGTTTTTACTGTAGAAATTGTTATGGTGAGCTTATGAAAGACTTAGTTTATAAATCAATTAAATTGAAATTTTCAAAGAAACAATTTCCATAGTGGATGAAATTGGCTTCATTCAGTAAAAAAAGTGTTTTCAAATGATACAAACAAAAGTTTTATAAAAATTTACACCTTATATTCTAATCTCATGGTGAAACTAGAAAGTGTGAAGAAACTTTTGTAATATTGCAGTACACTAAAGCTTCGATTTGAGTTGGACCTTGCCAACTACGTCAAATGTCCTGTGTTCATTTTTTTTATGATGCATTAACTATAAAAAATAAGATTTTGCATCCATATCAATACATTAATTGTGGGAACTGGGAAGGTTGTCTATCGAATAAAACAATATAACAATATAATATAATGTAAATATTTAACTTACATTATAATATTTTAATTGCATTACAAAATCAAATTAAACTTTCAGTCTGCAATTTGATTACTTTATCCTTTGCAGAATATAGTTAAAAATTAAATATTTTGTAAGCAAAAACAGCAAAATTTAATTTTCGCTTTCTATAGGAAATGTATTTTTAATAACACTGGCTCTTGATGATTATAATTTTTGTCATTATTTTGATGGTCTAGTAATTTTCAACAAACATTTTGCGAACGCCTGTATCTGCACCTTAATTTTTAAATAATTGAATTAATCGAATTAAATATAGATAAATAACTGTTAAATTATAATGTAACTGTATAAAAGAGAAGAAAACTTGAACCTACTCTTAAAAGCTAATGACACTTCAGTTGGTGATCAATATTGGTTATATATAGTGCACATGTTCCATAGGTAATAATATATTTAAATTAAGTATTGATTGTTATTAAGTTATTTAGTAAAGCAAGCATTGAAAAAAGAATTACAATAGCAGTGATTAATTTTGCATGTAGATCAAATTTTTCATCCACCGAATAAGTTATTGGTATGAGCTTTCTTTATATTCAAAAAAATCAATTTTAAAAGATGACTGCATTTTATTGTTTTATACGAAAACTCAGAAATAATACAAATTGTCAAGCCGTAAATTCAATCTTGAAAAATATATGCAGATTAACATAGCAATATAACAAGTTAATCAACATTGAATATTTTTTATTGCCTTTTTCTAGTCTGCTTATTACGGCTATAATTCGATAATTATATGTTGGTATGTTAAATATTGTGTTATAATTAATATCTACCTACCTATATTTAAAATAACCGACAAATATCAACGAATGTATTCGTACCTTACAGCTTTGTGAGCGGTATTGTAACCGAGTGCCGCTCGAAGAGCGGCACGAGATTGCAATACGGCTCACAATGCTGTATTGGCGATTATAAGACGACCGCACCACTTAGATCTCGCATCGAACTTGCAAGTTTCGACTGTGCACTTGTGGGAGTGTTATAATCACTAATTCTTTTCCATCCTTATAACGGAAACAATATCGGAATTGTTTATCTAGATTGGTCAGAGAGTAGGATACTTACGGGAGATACGTTTGTTATTTCTTTTCAAATCCAAAATATATTCAACAATAAAATAATAAATATGCAAAAACTAGAATTAAGTCTGCGTATACAGTAAAAATTGTGCTATCCTGCACTTTCTGCGGGGCGAAAACCTTTCGTATAAAACAATAAGTAGCAAAAGTTTTTATTAAAATAAACATAACATATAAACAGACATGGATATTCCTAATACATCTATATAGTATCTACCTTACCTAATAAAATATTTCAAAAAAATTATTAAATAAAAATACAAAATTCTTTTTAAAATGCTCAAGTGAATCCAGACTATAGACAAAGATTTTGGAACTGTTAATATCTTATTTCTTATATTATATTTTTACTGAACTGTCGATTCTAAACGGTCGATCAACTTTTGAACCTAAGTATAAAATTTAAATTTGAATATTTTGCGTTAATTAAATTTAGCCATTATGTTCAGCTAAACTAATCCGACAATCTTTGACTGGATCCCACAACTTGCAATTAGTTTTTTCTTTGCAATAGTAATTGTCCATGGTTTTTAATACAAATGAATTTTTTATATAAATTTAAATTAATTACATATATTTTTTATTATAATAAATAATTACTATCACAATACATTATTTTGTATACAAATTTTGTTTATGCTTAGATAAGCAAATGTGTCAATACTAGTAAATATTAAAATATAAATTTGTTTGAACAGATTAACATCCTCATTATTACTAAGTGGCTTAACATGCTCACAGTTGCAAGTTTAGCTGTAATATTTTTGTTACCATATGTGACAGGGCTAGATAATGGGCTTGCCCTTACACCCCCAATGGGGTGGATGCATTGGCAACGATTTAGATGTATAATTGATTGCCAAAATTACCCCAACGATTGTGTCAGGTAAGTCGTTACAAAATACGTTTACACTAGCATAATTTTTAATATTATGTAGCGAACGCTTATTTCGGAAAATGGCAGATTTGCTAGTTTCCGAAGGATATTTAGAAGCTGGATACAATTACATTATAGTTGACGATTGCTGGATGTCTAGGGAAAGAGATAAACAGGGGCGTTTACAATCAGATCCGATCCGTTTTCCAAGTGGAATTAAAGCTCTGTCTGATTATGTAAGTTTAATTTCTTCAACAGTTTTTAGACGAACATTAGAATATATTTCATTTGAAAGGTACATAGCAAAGGATTAAAGTTTGGCTTGTATGAAGATTACGGAAACTTCACCTGTAAAGGTTATCCTGGAATTTTAGGACATTTGGAAACCGATGCTCAAACCTTTGCCGATTGGGGTGTCGACTATATTAAAATTGATGGATGTTATTCCGATTACCACACGATGGAAGAAGGTAGGTAAACCTATGTAAAACTGTAGAAAATCTTATTTTGATTTGCGTTAAAGGTTATGCCGAATTTGGAAGACTATTAAATAAAACTGGTCGACCAATGGTTTACTCGTGCAGTTGGCCAGCGTATCAAGAACCTTTGGGAGTTCATGTAAAATTAATTCGAGACCTTTTTGCTGAATTTTTTAATTATTATAATTTTAGTCAAATTACGAAGCTTTATCAAAGACTTGTAACTTGTGGCGAAATTGGGATGATATAGATGATGCCTGGTCTAACGTCACCAATATATTGAAATGGTTCAGTACGAATCAAAATCGTATTGCAGCTTATTCGGGTCCGGGACACTGGAATGACCCAGATATGGTATTGAGATTTTTTAAATGCGTGATTAATTAAAAACAATTAATTTTTAGTTGATAATAGGCAATTACGGTTTAAGTTATGAACAAAGTAAAGCCCAAATGGCCATTTGGGCACTAATGGCTGCACCTTTAATAATGTCCAATGATTTGAGGGATATCGAACCAACGTACAAAAGCATTCTCTTAAATAAAGAAGTTATAGCAATTAATCAAGATTCGCTTGGTTTACAAGGTCTTTTAGTTTTAACGGTAAGAAATCAATTTGCAGAAATTTAATATTTATAAATGATAATAACTGAAAATTTTAACAATCTTCGACTTGCAGAAGAATTTATTGCAAATGCTAAAAGTGTCGACATCTTTTATGTAACTGTTTAAGCAGAACTAATTGCCATAAACAGTTTTTTATAAATATTAATTAATGTTCGGTTTCTCGTATTTTTATAAGCACAACCTGACCCTGTTTGAATTTATATATCTACAATAATTATGAATTATTCAAATAATTGGTAAATAATATTTTAATAATATGAGTATTTAGATGAGTATTTAGTATTTTTTAAATTTTTGAGATAAATCTAAAGTTTTCAGTGCGGTGTTCAATGTTTTGGGAATTTTTGTACTCATTTCAAAAATGCAGAACCGAGTTCTGGATCCGCGCTTGGTTGACTGGTTTTTACAATTGCCTATTTTGAACTCTATACCCCTATAATTTATTAACATTTATAAATTGCTTGTCAAAAATTACAAGAAAAAAATTACAAATATACAGAGCAGAACATTTTGCAAAATACTAGAATCGCATTTGAATTTTTAAATTATAATCATTAAAATGTTATTGCTTAATTTTATATGCTATTAAACTTTATACTACATTTCAATATGTAGGTAGTAGCTTTCAACAGCTAATCAAGTACCATAAAAAACATAATAAATGGGATCAATTACGCTTTTTGACGCAAGCAAATTTTTATTTTATGGAAACAAATGTTGCAAAAATATAAAAATAGTTGTAGCTTTGTAGTGTAAATTAAATTTTATTATATTATTCATTTGTAAACAGGGCCGACTCTAGGGTACCAGCACCTAGATGCAAAAGTCAATTAAAGCGTTTCTTTGAGAGAGGGGAAGAATAAATTGTACTACATTTTTCACTTGAGTTTATTTAGTCTTAACAAAGAATATATTATACATTTTTAAATTGTATTCAAAAAGGCAGAAAGGAAGCTATCAATTTATCCTAGAACTTTAAATATAAGTATATGTATATTGTTTTGCCTTCGAAGCCCCCTTTACAAGAAATTTATTTTTTAATTTTCCATAATAATATAACGGTGTATTCAAGTCTTCCACCAGTTATATAACTATTTATTAAAAATATAATATAAAAAATCTTTTTTTAAGGTTCAAAATATTGATATATGGGTAAAAGCGATATTGCCGGTTGTGGATGGGTCGTATTCTTACGCTATAGGGTTCCTCAGTAACCGAGTGGATGGATATCCTTATCAAATTACAGTTCCTTTATTCAATTTATCGCTCTCTCATTACAATGGATACAAAGTTAAGGTAAGTACATTAAAGCAATTTAATTATTTATTATAATACCAAAAATATAATAAATTCTATCTTTTATAAAAAGAAGGTATTTGTTTCGAGACAGATATTTCTTCAACTTTGGAAAATTTAATTTGTTTTTAAATGTTAACATACCGCAAGGTTGCGTTTAGGTTATTCCTAAGATTATTTTTATATAATTAATTATATTCTTACGTTAACATTGCAAAAACCTCAAGTTTTTATAAGTTTTTGTTGTAAATAAATAATTTAAAATAATTTTTGTAATTATAATAATCGTTTCCACCCCGTTTATATACCAACTACAAAAAATGTATATTATATGAGTTTAAAATCAACAAACAGAAAATTTTTCTCTTAATAATTTTAAACAATATTTTAATATTGTTTAAAATAAATTTTTAATTCTATGGAACATCCTACCGCCCGATGAACAGGCTTTTTTTACAAAAAATTTGTAATTAAATTATTTATTTAAATCCAAACTCTTGGGATAGCCCTCTTACAACATTTGATTAATTTTTACATTAAAAATACTATTATTAAATTTTCTAAAACCAAAATTATTTCAAAAATATATGCCTAAAATAAACAAATATTGAAAAAAAAATTTGTTTAATTTTTGTTTTGAAAGAATTTTCCCCTCTTTTCAGATAGAAAATTTGACGGACTAAAATATGAATCTATCAAACATTTTACGAACTAATTTTTTGTGAGAGAATATTTAATTTTCTAAAATAAAATTATTTCAAGTTAACCAACGTTTTATTTTATTATTTTTTATTATTTGGTATAATATGCTAATTCTCGATTGTTTTAGGATATATATGATCCCAAGGAGCCAATCATTTTACGACCCGAAGACAGTTTCAAAGTGAAAGTTAAACCATCCGGTACGTAAATTATAATTTTTTATTGTTTTAAATTTACATGCTAAATTAGGATAATAGCAAATTCGAAATTTTGATATTGATAATGACGATATCAAAACTACTAATCAAAAGTGAAGCATTTACCTTGGCGAATTTTAAGAACTAAAAATAATATAGGTAACAATGGGATATTATTAACAGAATTAATTAAAAATTTAAATTTTTGTTTACAAATCGCAATTTATACGTCAGTAATGCAAACAGTAGTTCACTAGAAAAATAAAGCAAAAATGTAAGTATGGCATGTACATATGTACATTTGATGCTGTGGTTGGTATTTTTAAACATTCTGACTTTGTTATTCTAATTACATATCTTACAAACTACAAATCTCATCTGTTACAGCCCAGTGTTTATGGAAAATATTGCTTGACGTCATAAAGTCTTCTATGATTAACTTTTCCCATGCTTAATAATTCTTTAAAAAATCCTTCAATTTATTAGTACGATTTATTACACTATTAAAGTACTTAACAAAAGAATTTGTTTAATTCTAACTGTTATTTACATAATATTACAACTATACATACTTTGCAAAAGTTTATAATTCCTGAATTCAATGTTAATAATCTAATAGTCCAAGGAGTTCGTAAAAAGTTCTGCAGGGTTCCCTTCGCTCTCCAATTTGTTCATTAATGAGTTTTTCACACTGCTGTCTACACTCGTGGTTTCTTATGTTTACAGATGTTTCAACAGCTTTTTTGATTATTGAGTCTAATCAGGACTGTTTGCTTTTACAGCAGGACCTTGAAAGTCTGCAACTTAATGCTTTATTGCAGTGATTCAAATTTTACTAGGCAAGAACTCAATTCTTGTATTTGGCTACAGATTAAACACAGATTAGCTATGAAAGATTTGAAAATATTGTTTGACAGCAGACTGAACATGTTGATGCGATTATTTGATCAATTTTTTTTCTTTCGTTTTCTGATGAATCAAAACAATATTTGATGACGGTATCGCTGTGAGAACAGCAAATTAATTCTTTTTATGCAAGACTTAACATATTTCAAAAAAGGTACTATGCTTGAAAATATGTGGAATACAATAAAAATAAAAAGTTCGTTCATGTGCATGCAGAAGTGCATCATTACAATGTAATGTTAATCTAACAAACTATAAAAAGTATACAATATAATAAAAAAGAAATAATTTTTGTACAATTATAAACATACTTAGTATTTTACTTAAATTTTATATAACCTATTACTTTTAAATTAACTTTCAGATTTTTTTTTAATGATAATTTATACTTACCACATAATTTAACATAGTCTAGTAATGTAATATAATTCATTTTAATTATTTTGTAAATATTTTATAGACTTTACTTTATAGTAACCAGATAATAACAAAATAACAAGTTTTATAATAAATAATCAATCTTGACGCAAATGTAAATAGCAGAAATGTGGTGCATGAGTTGATTTTTAAAATTTTTGAAAACTATGATTACCTACCTACTTGACATTCAGTAATCCATTTTGTGATCTATTCAGTAGTTTCCAGGCTATTCTAAGTTAACTACTTATTTATCACTGATTTCCATTCTTGCCAGAATGTAATCAACTTTCAGAAATTTTTCTGCAGCAATAATTATGCAGTTCACCTTTGATATCAATATTTTGACTCTTGCACACATCTCGTTTATATTATATTACGTTGATATAAGAAATTACTTTATAATACAACTTACATTGCTTTTAAATTTGTACGCACTTCAATCAAGTTTTCGGAAAGAAATAAAATTCTATACGAAGTAAACTGTAAATATATAATAGAACAATAGAATACTAATCAAAATAAAATTTCAGGTGTGGTTTTGCTAAAACTTGAAGCAATTGCAACATAATTAAGGAGACAACTGGATCGTTAACATTAACTGGTCCACTCTTCAGAGTTACATTGAATATTAAGTTAAGTTTTAATTTTAAATAATAATTTTTTTAAATAAAAGCTTACAAACATTAATTTTTTGTTTAAATTCATAACCTCATTGTCAAGTTAACAATAAATAAAAGATCTCTTTTGTATTCTCTCAAAATTAGAATTTCTACAAAAACATTTTTCTCAAAAACTGACCATTCTTTAGGAAATGTCTCGAATCTTAAAATAGTGATCAATTGGTTAGTATGTATAAAAAGTTATAAGGTCAGCAAAAGACCCCAGGAATGATGACTATCAGCGCCAATTGCATTTAAGACAATTGAGGTTTAGATGATTTCTGCTAAAAACCACGCTGAACCATACCAGGCGAAGAAAAGGGGAGGAGAACTTTTGAAACTGATGAATATGGTTTGAAGAGGTTGACGATACTGTTGAAAGATATTGAAGAATTTAAATTTTAATTTTTTGTTATTTTTGAATACGTATATTTTGAATAATTAAATAAAAATTATAAAAGAAACAAAAAACTCCACACCGTGTGTGTGTAAAAAAATTGGAAACCTTCAAAAATCTCAGGTCGGTTTTTAGCGTGACGCTCTAAAAAACCCCAAGAAGGTTGGAAACTTTCAAAAGTCATCTATAGTATATCGATTAATAATATACTTTCAAATAGTTCAATAGTATATTCTGCCTGGGGTTCGTCCGAAAAAACTTTTTCCTTACACATACACAAAATCCTGCTGGAAGAGGTTCAATTTCTAGGCGCCATATTATTTCAGCACGATGGAAAGTACAACTGACATATTTTCGTACGTAACAGCACCAGGAGAATGGAAGCGCGAAAACTGACTTGAGGGAAGCTATAGTAAGTATATTGTAAAACTTCTTCTACATAAAAATTAGAAATTTTCGCGATTACATCACCTAAAACCGTTCATTAGCAGCCAAAAAAATTAAAGTTATCTTATTTTGTAATGCTCTACAAGATATCCAAAATTTATCCAAATCTATAAGGGACACCGGGGATCGTTTCCTTGTAAGTCACTGACGGAGTTTCTGACCGAATATCCATCATCCAGAGAGATATTTCACTCTAATTTTGGAGTTTCAAATATATAAACAAGTAATAATTTAAGCGTTGAACTGCAATATAGTTAATTTTCTTATGTTAAAAGTTTGAAGAACTTTGATCACTAAAGAAAATGTTTATATTTAATTAAGATGAAGCATAATCGTTACCGAGTTTATTTTGATAATATTGAAGTTTACTTTAACGAATAAAGTTTATAGCTTCATATGATAATTACAATTAAGTCATAAGCTCATAAGTTATAATTTTACTTCTGGAAGAATATAGAATCTCATAATATGCTAACTAATATTGATACAAACTACTTCATTTCGATAAAGAATCATAAAGTTATCTGACCTAGTCTATGGAAATTTTCTTTAAAAAAAAGTTGGTACTTTTGAAATTTACGGTTAAATTAAATTCTTTATTACAATTGATTAAAATTAATGTCTCGCTAGTTACTAGTATTTTGAATTTAATTCAGCTTATCACATCAATTAGCGATTTTTTCTATTTATGTAAATTTTAATATAATTACAACATCGAAATTAAATTATCATAGACTCAAAGAATTATTAAAAATAAAATTCATAAAAGAAAAATAAATGCTAAAAGTTTGTGTTTATTCTACGATATATTATTCTAAATTAATTTTTTATTTACATAAAATTGATATTTAATCTTTTAATTGGAGTACTCTTTGTTGAATAAGAATGAGATATTTTTAATAATAATAACAATAATTACGAGTATAATGTTAATTTATGATTTACGACTGACGAATCAAAGTTCGAAATGTTTGGATCCCATCGACACAACTTCGTAAGAAAAACACTGCCAAAAAGAGGGCTTCTCAGTGTGTGGTGCCTACGGTCAAACATTCTGTAGGGGGACTATAAAAATATATTTTTTTATTTATTTGTGTTTCTTTTACGGTTTTGTAATGTTCACTGGTATTTAAATAAATTAAAATCACCACTGTCATCGGCGCGGCGTCTCATCAGAGGAGACTAGGAAAGCTTAGCCATCCCGGAAAATCGGCAATATTAAATTATTAAAATTTTGTTTTTGCAAAATTACTCGTTTTTTGAATTTTATTTATAATACATATTATACTTACAGTAACGGTCATAAAAATTGCATCGCGAATTTAATTTTGAAAAGTCAAATTTTTATGTTTCAATTGATCATTGTCACATTTTTGAATTGAAAAGAAAGCAGGATCAATATATTATTTTATTCATAATTAATTACACATATTTTTGTCGTAAATTTTTGTCTATCTGACACTGTGCAGTAAAAATTTTGTTGATAACTGATTAAAACAAAATTTGAAACAATTACTTACCCTTTTAGCCCTATGCCATGGGGCAATCAATTACTGCCTTTCACTGTTCCTTCTACAAAATGCAGTTTGCCCATTGCGCGAAAGAAAAAACACCCCCAGGTCATTTGACCACTTGGTTTGTTCAGCCTTCTTTCATCTGGAAATATCACTTTTTTCTAATCATTTTGACTTCAATTTTTGTGAGCTTTTGTCCATTTCAAACGGTTACGTCTCATTTTTTGTGTTAAAAATTGCCTTTTTACAGGTATTCTAGCAAAAAGTCAACTTTCACGGAGCCGTCTTTGCGTTGTTTCGGTAATATTTTATTTCCTGTTGCAAATTGTTATATTTATTGTAGTATAATATTTATAACTATAAAGAAAAGTAGTATTTCAATACCACTGATTGTGAAATTAAAAATTAATATTTACAATATATAATTATCTAGTGCATAAAGAGAATGAACTTCTTGATTTCGCATTCAACGTAGCTCTTTAATGCGACGTCAGTCTCTATCAGTGGCGGGGTCCTAGCAAGTTTTTCAGATGATTGTGACCTACATTAGTAAAAAAGCAAGGAAATCATGCCGACCCCTGATTTATCTCTTTGCTGTATTTTAGGTTTTTCGGGTTCCCCCTACGATGGCTCCCGGTGCAGCGGCACACCTCTCACGCCCCTGATCTCGGTTGTGGATCGTAAATTTTCGTCAACTTCTAAATAGTATTTTTATCTCTCTATCTCTAACCACGGATGTGTCTATACTATATTCAAACTTTTGGCCTGCAGTGTACTTATCTTCTATCTATCTATATCTTCTTCTATATAATATAAAAATCGTTTGTGCGTTTGTTAGGCTTAGGTAAACTCGGAAGCCGCAAGAGGTATCGAAGCCATATTTGCACCATAGCTTAGATATATTATGCAGATTGCATATCTATTTTTTGGTCCAGATTGGTCGCGTCGGGGTCGACTTATACGCGAATAGGTTAAAACAATAGGTTATCGATAGATGGCGTGAGGGTTTCAAGTCGATGGCAATAAATAATGGCAAGTAAGTGAACAACGGATGATCAGTAGTAAGTAATTATTGTGGTTTATATGAATGGTTTATGTTTTATTAATTGAATCGCACATCAATTAAATTGCAGTAATGGAAAAGTTCGTAATTACCAATCAAATTGAAACCCTAGCGAAGCCGGGCCGCTAGCTATAGTATTATAAAAGTATAGGATAGTATAAATATCTGTGTTCTACCCAATATAACATTTGAACATCCAAAATTTTTAAATTGTTTATAAAAATAATTCCTTTTGTTATCTAGTTAGTTACAATTTAAATATAACATAATATGTTTGTAAAAATAAAGGATGACTTTTGCACTTCCTTGGTAAATAAGAGCTAACAAAATATAAAAACAGAAACTATCTACATACATAATACATAGTACATCGTAAAACTGTATTAACAATAAAAATTGTGGGTTGAAATAATTGGAATAAAAAAAATACTTTTGTTATTTGCAATAATACAATATACGTGTCAATCTCATACATTAATTAAAAAAACTGATATATTCATTAAATCCTGACAAAAGCGATTTTTTGTGTATTTTCGGTTTTATCGGTAACCAAGCACCTATATTCAATGCTATATTTTTAATAATACGATGTACCTATCTATCATAATTATATCTAAATATGATAAACTAATTTTCGACTCTTAATAAAAATAACATACAATCCAGAAATCAATGCGTTTGGTTCCGGCTTTGAATTATTGGCATCTCTACACATTATACGTAATAATGTGAGTAGGTATTTCAGTGTTTCATTGAAAGTAATTATAATGTGGCGGGCGGTCTAGAACAATTCGATGTCAAGTTAACTAATATACTAGCTATCCCTATCCGGGATTTACGAATCTGTTTGAAGGGGGGATTGGACCCAATATATATACATTGTATTTGTTCCCTGTTTGTTTCTTTTATAATTTGGGATGCCTCCACGCTTCTGCCTATCACAAACCTTTGTTCTGCAGTCTCTCATATTCATCATCTCCAGGTCTCTGGTCACTTGGTCCTACCATCTAACTCTTGGCCTACCCCTCACTCTGTCCCTATTATTATTTTGATTGCTTCTTCTTCACTTTTTCTTCACGACATTTTCTTTATTCTCTTTTGACCATCTTCGATCATTGATACCAAAATTGTTCGTATTATAATTCTCTCGAATCTGCTTAATAATTCGGCTTCTTGTTGAGATATCGTGATCTTGTATATATTTTCATTTTCGTTGTTATTGTTAGTTTCTTATCCGTTAAAATTATCTTATTAGCACAGTATGCTTTGTTACCTATTTGAACTTTTCTTCTTATTTCTTCATCTCTGTTGTTGTTTCTTTTTATTAATACTTCTAGGTACACAAAACTATCTACTTCTTCGAACGTTTGGTCATCTATCGTTATGTGATTTCTAAGCCATGATTTATTTCTGTCACTTTTCATATATTTTGTCTTTTTTTCGTTCACAAACAGCCCCATTTTCCTCACTACTTTGACCATTTTCATAAACATTTCTATCATTTTACTACGCGATCTTGTCATAATTAGTAGTATATGTCGTCTGCGTAGGCTACTATTTGCCCTTTTCTTTTTGTTATTGAGCCATCTTCATCTATTGCTATTATTATTTTTTTAAGCACTATATTGAACAGCGTCGCGTCGCGTCGCTTTGCCTCACACAACTGTTTACTTTGATCCGTGGTGCCCTCTAGAGTCATTTTCATTAGTCTACTCAGTTTAACTGGTATTTTCATTTCCTTTAATGCCATGTACATTTTTTGCTCATTCTGTCAAAGGTTTGCTGAAAGTCTACAAACATCATGTATTTAGTTTAGTAACGTTACTCATCCGGTTCACCTTTCTTTTTTAATGGTATAATGACTCCTTCTTTCCATCTTTTAGGAATTTTCTTCTCTCTCCAAACTTGTTTCACCAAATCAAATATTCTTGAAATTCCTTCTTCTCCGCAGTATTTTATGAGTTCTACACTATTAATTCATCTTTCCCTGGTGCTTTTCCATTTTTCATCTTATTCCTGCAACTGATCTGCTAGAATTTTCCTTAAAGTCACCTAACACCATCAGCACGTTTACCATTATCTTTTGGTATCCCATTCATACCTTGCTACCCTTCTCTATTTCTTTCTTCGCAGTTTCTCTAATATTGCTTTGTATTTTCAGTTCCTTATTTTTACAAGGTACAAAACAAAAAGAAATAAAATAGGTAAAGACTTTAAAAGAGACGGTTTGAATATTTGATTGTCAAACGTAAAAGAATTTATTCCTGGGTGCATCAATAAAAAAAAATTTATTGTTTAATTAATCTATTAATTTTTAAATTGGTCTATATTTATTATATTGTACTGTATATTAAAAAATGTCGAGTTTGCTTCCCACCTCTTGAAGAAAATGCTGGATACTCATTTTGACATTAAAATATTAACACTAAATTTCCGACGGTGATGTGGGTTGGCGGCGAAATATCCCTTCCCCCACAGAAGTCAGATAGGCACTCAAAATTATATCGAGAAAAAAATTTCTGTCGATGTTGAAATTGAAAACCAACGAGATTTATTCATGTATAAAAATGCAAATATATTTATAGCAAAATTAACAAAATTGATTTTTCCACGAAAAATGTTGTAGGTATATTATGTATCTATCGGCTGTAAATTCTTTTATCAATAAACATCTTTTGCATAAGAATTTATAGCCGCTATAAAAGATTTTTCTTTGAAATATCAAGTTTGTTCGTTCCGCACCAAAAATATTCAAAAAATAGATTTCATGGAACCAAGTTTTCTAATGTTACAAAATAAAGCGCATCAACGCGAGTTCATCTCGTAAACAAAGTGAGTAACCTACGTAACTTCAAATTAAAAATGGATGCAATGGAAAGCAAAGAGTTTAAAACAATAAAAAATGTAAGATTAATTATATTTTTACATTTGTAAGAGAATTTGTCTTTCCTGGCATACTTGGAGAGCACGCCAATGACGTTTAGAATATAGAAAAATGATTAGCTGCCATGAATAGTCAATTACTGATTTTTTATTATCATATTTTGTCCATGAGGAGGGGGTTCAACCCATTATTAAAGTTATAAAAGTTTTTCTTATTGAAAAAAGAAACTTCTCGAGTTGCCGCATCTGTTCATAAAAGGTTTTTTTTTATAGCTGATCACTTCAAACTTTAATTTTTATGTTCATATCCTTCACTAGGATGTTTAGCTTGACTATTTACTCGACAACCAGTCCTGTGAATGTATCAACTAATTCCGAAAATATTAATATGGAATTAATGAAGATTTTTAAACTTGGCACATTTTTATCACAATGAAAAATTATTGCTAGACCCGTAATTTTTTTACAAAGCGAAAGTTAATTGTTCGAATACAAATTAATTTAGAGAAATCCTATTATCTTAATTGTTTTTTTTTGTAGATACCTATAAGTGGGGTATTAACATTTTTTTCAGGAGAGCAGAAAAACTGCCAAGAGTTAGTCGGTTTTTAGGTTATTTAATTTGGAGACTTTTAATTCATTTTGAAACTGAAATTTTTTTTTTCAGTCGTAAGATATTGATATTACACAATATGGCATCAATAACTCATTTTTTGAAAAATATGGATTTAGCCGGTTTTGGAAATAGGTGACTCAAGTATTCTCAATTTAAATTGAGTTAGGTAAATACTTACCTTAATTCTTAAAAAGATGCATTCTACGAGTAACTTGAACTTGTCAATTGGAAATAAGTAGTACCTAATTGTAATGAAACACAATTCCATTAACAAATAAATTTTATTATCATCAACAAAATAATATAACAATACTTACACTACAATTGAATATAAATTAGTTGCCGACTACCTATACTAAATAAATAATAAACTTTTAAAAATTGAATTACAAACTTATTAATAAATAAAAATATTTTAAGCAACATGAACATATAATTATAATGAATGGCGAATTAGAAAGTCAATTAACAGCATATAAAACGAAAGGGAAAGTATCTGTCTGTTATTGAAATATTCACAACTTCGCATTTTTAATTTGTCAAAAAGAATACATGCGTGTTACAAGGGATTCAATTGAAAAAAATACAATCAATATAAAAAGTAATAAATAACAAATCAAGTAAAATGAATATTTAAAATTTAATTAAACATCGATCGATATAATTATTATAAAACATCATATATTATAAGAAAATAACAAAATAAAGTAAGTAGTAATAAAAAATACAACCTCCTGCATAATTTGCTTTTAACAATATGATACACCCTAAACATTTTCTTTTAATTTTATCAAAATTATATACATAATAAAATATTTTCATATATTAATATACTTTACAATATCCATTTCTACTTTCTTGTATTCTAAATCTATTTTAGAATTACAAAATCGATAATTTCACTAAATAAAAGTTTTCTCTTCTGTATTACAAAATACACAACATGCGAATAAACTTGACTATAGAAAATAAATAAATAAAAGTTTTAACAAGTTGAACTTTTTAGTTAGACAGTGTCCCACCTTATGTACATAATAAAATTTTAGAAAAAAGAATCAATAAATTCGAAAATAAAAAGTCGAATTTCTATAACTTTTTGGTATGCTAATATAGAAACCTCGGAAGAAATTCCATGGCGTATTTCTTGACAAGTTTTGAATATATTTAATGCGCGAACGGAAATTGGTCACGCTGTAAGATTTGTTCGTATTTTAATTATATTAGGAAATTTTCGAAATATATACGTGATCTTGACCAAGAACTTCAAATCAATCAACGTAAGTAATATAAAAAAAAGGCTGAATTGTACCTGAAAACACGACTCAAAATTTTCCTATAATTAATTAACTTCTTTAACAATGATCTCGTAATTCCCATGTACCTATTGTACAAAAAAAAGTACCTGCCAAAAAGTAGAAGGTAATAAAGACAAAAAAATGTATGCAATTATTGATTTAAAATAGAGGCGATGAGTAATAAAATTATCCTTCAGAAAATTTATAACTGATGCGCAAATTATTCATCATTAACGAAATGTTTATATTGTCCATTAAAATTTGTTAATTTGCAAATTTGAGAGTACTTTCACTTAATAATTTAATTAGAATTAAAATTAATTTTGCTAAAAATTTTCGAAGAATACTAGAAGTAACACTTCGTGAAAAGAAATTTTAGAAACTGCAAATTATGTACCAGTTGGATGAATTTGCAATGTTTTACTATGAAAACCTTTGTATTCTAAATAATTTATTCCTTGATTTGATTAATAAATTAAATGGTCAAGGTTTTAAGAAAGGTTAAGTTTAATATTGATTATTATAAGTAAATTGATCTGTAAAAAGATAATCACTGTCATAAATCATATCTGCATTATGATAAAACTGGCTCCTAATTAAAATAAAAGAAATATGTTATATTTTTCTAATCTTAGATCTATAGGTAAAAGTTCGGAACACAAAACATACTATGACAAAAATAATTGTTTATATTATTTCGGAAAAATAGTAAGGATTGCAATCCATTTGGATCAATTTTGTTATAATTGCAACAAAAATTATGCCATTTTTTTTTCAAATTTTAATATTAGATAAATCAATAGCATAATTTCCTGTTTCCTACACCTATCTATCGATAAGCTAATGAATGTTAGGTATCCAGGCACTCAGTCTTAAAAGCATCAACATGCCGACAAATAATATGCATTTATGATATTTATAGCGGGGATAGTAAAAATTTAAATTTGTGGCTACAATACTACCCAATTTTTAAAACAATACTTACCACTTTAGAGATAGAAACTCTTTAAAGTTGGAAGCTTAATTTTCGCATAAAATTCACTTTGTTCTCGCGATATGTATCTAACACCACATCCTAAACTATAGCTTAGTCACCCTCTACAGACCTACACAACTGGACCAGAATAAAAGCATGTTATTAGATGAAAACCAGCCCTACTGATTAATTAATTAAGCATATACGATATTTTTCTAATTTGAAATAGATTAAGAAGAAAAACTGCTTAATCTTCTTATTCCTTTTATTTTAAGACTAGGTCATATTATTTGTCTATATGTCCAAAGACAACTATGTCTCAAGACATCTACTCTTGACAGTTATTGGCTCGGTAAGCACTTCGCATTCGGTATAATGAGTTGCTAACCTGGCTAGAAAATCCAAACTGATGTTGAGCTTTCATATTAAGATATTGACTACATCTTTGAAATATTAAATTCCTAAATAACTTCACTGTGATTGAAGTGTATACAGTTCTCCGGGTTCGGAGCCAGTATAAACTATAGATCACCAGTGTGAGTAGGCAACTTGAATACAATAAGCGGTTGTGTAGGTCTGTAAAGACGATTTTATGAAACCAAAGTCAATTTATGGCACTGCAATCTTTTCATTTTGAAAATAGTTTGGTTGTCTATGATTGGTCGAGCACACTTACTGTAAATTGTGTGAACTTCAAAAACTTGCAAAAAAATTGTGTTTATTTTTATACACACCGAAATAAGCCAAGATCAAATAAAATTGTTTGTGGAAATGAATAGAAAGTGTTCAGCAGTTATTATCTTGAAAGCGAATAATTAAGTAACACTTGATTACTAGAAATTACATATTATTAAGTGTGATTTCTTAAAATAAACAATGAAAAAATTATAAAAAATTGTTGATGTACAAGTGGAGGTAATTGAAGGACTCGAAATAATCCATTTTAATTGTAGCTATTAAAACGATTATCTTAAAATTAATAATGACCGATAGTCTCTTATAAAATAATATAAAATGAGATAATAGAGAAATACCACCCACAATGAGTTTGGATGAGAAAAATAGGCTCTTGCGCAATTTAGCTAATTATACATGTTTTTAGGTAATTTGAAGTCCCTTGCTCAAAGTTCATATAAAAAAATAAATAAACCAGTTACTGTTGATAAAAATGATAACCAACAGGAACTGTTATTACTATTACTAAATAAAATTTTTAAATTTAACAAGCTTAATAAACAAAATTCAAAATAATTTTATAGTATTTTAAAAAATGAATTAATAAAATCACTTTACAAAAAACAAGAACGTAAAAACTTCATTTGAATTTTGTTATTGTTTGCAATATATAAATTTTTAAAAAACAAAATTAGGATTAAATAAAAATTTAAAAATTAACTAGTTAATTAAACAATAAAAACCAAAATATTTTCATTAAAACATCTGAGATAGCAACAAGCATTGCTGAAAATAATTGGTTCTTTATTGTATAATTAATCGGATACTTAATTTTTGAATTACATTTAATGATTTTCAAGAGCTAATAATTTACATATTTTTTATTACCTATTTTTAATTACTTGCGAGTACAAGTTCAAAATTTTTATGAAGGAAGTTCTAGTTTTCGAGACGTAAATTAAAATCAATTGATTTCCAAGAAATTTACACATTTAATTAACAAAAAGTTTCCTGATTGATTCATTATTTGAATAACTTGTTCTCAACATTTATATATTTTTCCAGCTATGAATTTATTGTGATGTACCCTACTATACCCGAATAATTCTATATCATCTAAAGTCTAAGTAGGTTCCTTGATATTACACCGTGCCGTTAGAAGTATTTAAAAATTGTTTATAAAATCGGCGATGTTTGTCATCAATTTTTGTTAAATAATAAGTGTCCGGAAATAAATCGTGAATATCGCTCACCGGTTCATAGGGCGCTTTATGACAATTTAATTTTTTCAATTCCAAAATTGCATTAAATTTTTCAGGCTGCATCCTCTTGCGCAGTTCTAACTGCTTTTTAACGTTACTTAACCCTGATATCAACTCGGCCAGCGCCGAATTGTCGTTACAATTTTTTGATACTGTAATCGAGTACATAGTTGCAGCTAAACCGGAACCATAAGAAAACAGTCCAATTTTAGAACCGGCAATTTGCTCGATGCTTTGATTAATTAAAATTGAAACAAGTCCACCGTACAAGGATGCAGTGTACATGTTGCCGATCTGATTAGCAAGCAAAAGTGATGGTAAGGTTTTCTTTTCGTACAAACCACGACTAAATTTCATAAAAGCTTTTTCTACATCTTTATCAAAATAACTTTCAGCTAATTTGGTGTTTTTAAATTTTTCTAGACCTTCATAAATATTGTTCGAACAATCTGAGTTCAAATAGTCAATAAGCGAGATTCGTGCCACAGATTTTTCGACTAATTTACAGAAAGGCGTATGAAATAAAATGTAATCTAAGCTACGTAAGTCAACCTTACGATTGCTTTGCTTAGATAATCTTTTACAATAAAGTTGATAACAACTGTCCAAAGCATTTAAATAGCATTCAATGGATAGCTTACCGTCCACAACTGGATATTCAGATGTTAAATCTGGTTTGTAGAAATCGTATGCATGTCTCATGTAAGTTGCACGAACACCCCGATCAATCACTAACGGAGCACTAGGTCCTATAAGCATGGCAACTGCACCGGCACCACCAGTTGGTCTAGCAGCACCTTGAGCATATACAGCAATGTCACCGGCTACAGCAATTGCATAACGTCCATCCCACAGGGATGATTCCACCCAAGCAATAGCATTAAATAACGCAGCGGTACCCCCGTAACAAGCGTTAGTCGTGTCGATACCTTCAATATCGGTGCAACCGTGTTTTTCAAATAACTGCATTAAGACACTCTTGATGCTTTTAGACTTGTCTATGATTGTTTCGGTTCCAACTTGCAGAAAACCGATGTCCGAATAACCGATATTATTTCGTTCTATCAGCTTGTGAACAACGGTCAAGCATAAAGAATTAATATCTTCGCGATCGTTACAAAAACCCATCTTACTTTGGCCTAAACCTACTACGTATTTTCCAGCAGAAACACCATCGTATAATTCCAAATCGGTCTGATCCACATACAGAGAAGGAAAAACCATCTCCATGCTGATAATACCGACATCTTCGGGCCAAGATCCCATTTTATAAAATAAATTCGAAACTGTAACGAAAATTACATAATAAATTGCAATGTTGAAGTAAAGTAATAACTAACCTCAATTGAAAAAAACCAATAATTCAAATAAACGGAAGCGACGAACACAGACGTTCACTTTCGACGAAATTGTGGAGTCGAACTATAGTTGGTTTCAATTCTCACTTAACTTTCATTACTTTGCCCCACTTTTATCTGTAAATTGTTTGTAACGAATACCAGTTCTTGACCTTCTGGCACGAGATTTTTTAAGGTTAGATTAGAAATTTTAGGCAGTAATGCAGCAATTAACATTTTTTTCAAGACCACAAGAGAATCATAATGCAAATAAAAATTTTATTTTCAAGTTTTTCATTTTTCCCGCGAAAATAGTTTTAAAAAAATGACTGCATTGTTTATTTTTGTTAAAATTTGCATTCATCAACAATAGAACCGGGTGCGTCAGAACAAAATTTTATCATTTAGTTACATCAATCGGTTTAACATCTTTTGAAATAACAAAGAATTATAAAAAAAGGTGGAGGCTTTTGTTTCCTTTTTCTCCGAATCTGAATATTATAAATTAATAATAATATAACCTACATAAGTACAGGGCGGACACAGCGGCGTCTCTCGACTTTTTGGTTTGGGTGGGCCGAGCATCTATTATTTTATCGAAACAAATACATAGTAAAGTTTGGAAGTAATTCAATAAAAAAAAATTTAAAGGGAAAACTTTTATATTTAAATTTTCACTTATTTCCGCCATTAATATTTTTTTATTGTGTTTTGTTTTTGTACTTCAAAAATTATTATTATAAATAATTATAATGACCAACTAGTGGAAGCTGTGTTTAGGAATTTCAGAATAGTAGGATGTTGGGATAATTCGCGATAAGAGTAAACAAATTTTAAGTTAATCAAATGCACTATTATAGTGTGTTTTGTTTATTGAATAATAAATTATTACCTTTATTGATGAATAATTGCAATAATTATCCAATAAAGAAAACACACTATAATAGTGCATTTTATTAACTTAATACCGAAAGCTTGTTTCGCCAATTCTTAATAAAACAAATTTTGTTCGAGTGTTGTTCGTGCGTAGCGTTGACGTCACACCTCGGTTTTGAGTATATTTAATAATTCGAATTTTAATAATTAATTACTCGATAAATAATTAATCGAGATCGAGGGGATCGTATTTTTTCAAATATTCCACATAATTTTTTTTATCGTTGTCACACCTACCACGCATAGAAAGCCGCCGGTGAACACCGGTAATAATTCCAGTATGCTATTTGGGAATAACAAATTTTAACTTTTAATTCGATAATTAAAATGTCAAACAAAATTATCGTAAAATTCTCTTTGATAACATGAAAAATGTAAGTAAGTACTGAAAACAACTTCATATAAAAAGGAAAATATAAAAATGTTTAAAATAACATATAGAAGTATTTACTATTTACTTAAAAATAAATTTTACAGAAAAAAGTTTAACTAACAATTGCGAGTGTGATTCAAGGACTTCTTAAATAAATATCACACCCAACAGTGAAACAACATTCAATCTCTCAGAACTGCCGACACCGCAGCACAGATGTTGCCATACAGTCCTCAGTCTTGTTCCTATATTTAAATTCTTTCCTAATCAATCAAATGGCCAGAGCCCTATTTTCATTGGGCACTCTGGCCAAGTGCCCAGGACCCCGCGACCCACAAGGCCGTCTAGTTCCTGCCAGATCACCAAAATTCGCCTGTTGTTAATTAATTAGTTCTCTATCATATCATAGTCATAGAGGCCCCATTATCCAAAAGTGCCCAGGGCCTCTAAATAGGTTAAAGACCTAAAGGTTAAAACCTTTTCATAAAAATTTGTCGGTGACGTCACAGTTCCAAAAAAAACCTAATATTAATAACGGAAAAAAGTGAAAATTGGCTACCAAGAATATGTGATATCACGCCGTTGGATTTTTTCTTTGAGGTTATATGAAGCAAAAGGTGTATGCCAATGGCCCCCAAACAATTCCATATTTAAAGATGAGATTCTACGCTTTATTAACGGACTACCTTAGAATTTATACCGAAAAACAATGGGAAATATCTTCAAAAGAGCGGAAGTCTGCGGCGCCGGCCATGGTAATTTTCATGTTAAAAATCAAAAAAATTATAAATATATAATATAGTAATATATTTAATATATGTACATACATATTATCTTATAATATAGTCGTAGTACCTGAAGCTAATTTATTGCCATACTAAAACCTTATAATTTTTTCGCAAAAATTACGTTTTGTCCCAGGTGAAATGTTTTCTTCACACGGCCCTGTTTGCATTCATGGATGATTAAGTCTTAAAATTATAATTAATGTGTGCGTGTAATAAATAATATGTATAATATGATATTAAATGAATTACTTACCTATACTAATAAAAACAAGAATAGGTAAGTGAGTTCGCCTGTTATAGGCCTTTGCTGGTTGTCGTCTATCATAGGTTATAAAATTAAATAATGGTAAGGTAAGAAGTGTTTTTAAAATGTTTATCAATTACATATATTGTTTGATTACACTATTAAATAGAATTCAAATTGTGTTTAAAAAGTGAGTTAAAGTTGTTATTGTGGCCTTTAGATTAAAATTATTAATGATACCCGTTTTCGTTTGACAAATGATTTTTCATAAGAGATTTTACTATATGTAATTGCAATCATCTACTTACGTAAATAATAAATATTAATTTGCCTGTATAGTAAGCATTTTTCAAGATATTATGTAAATATAATATGCATAATAATTATGTTAACATTATATTTTGTTGACGTAAAATTTTATTGATTTAAGTCTATTTAGTAGGCATTTTCAAATTTCATATTAATTATAATTTATTATTATCACACATAAATATTGTTTAAATTTTATTGAATGTCACTGAAAAATGGCATGGAATCAGAGTCGGGACATTTCAGTCGAGAACAAGGTAATAGTATATTATCAAAATTTTTTCTATAAAACGTTAAAATAACAGAATATTTAAAAGAAATAAATATAAGGTGCAGTGGTAAACATTTTAAGATATATTCGGTATAAATTTTACAAATACAAAGTAAAAAAATTATACAATACTTTACAGCATATCAATCATGAAACTTCTGTTAAATGACCGTAAATAGGCGAATTCAGCGAGTAAGTATATTTATTTATTATATATCAGGAATTTTGCTGATATATAATAATTTTATTTATATTATTATACCAGGATTCGGGAAAGAATTGATGGAGAATTTGATGAACCTTACGTATCTCCAGCGATTCAGATATTTCATGGAGGCTGTAAAAAAGCACTTTCCATGTTATTAAAATTAAGAAAAAATATTAGTTATAAATAAGTAATAATAAAAAAATAAACCTTTGATCCTTTTAGTAACTAAATCAAATCAGTACTTTATTATTACAATATTGTTAAAATAAGAATTAATAAAAACATTTATCTGATGAAAAGTATTTTATTTAATTTTTAAACATTACTTCGATTTATAGTGCTATATTTACAGTACAAGTAAATAAAGTGAAGTATTAAATTTTGTGATAGGAAAAGAATCACAATGCGGCAAATATATCACAGCTCTTGTAAAAAGATAGTGAACTGTAATAATTACTTGTATCAACCACATAATATTCATTAAAAAATAAAAGAAAACAGATGCTAGATGTTGTACTAACTGATATAAGATCACATTGATGATGAGTTCAATTCCGTAGAAACTTAGGCTGAAAAAAAAGAAGATTGATTTGCAACTTATGCATTAATTTAGGATAATCTGCTTTAAAACTAAGCATTGATGTTCATTTATTAGGAGATTTCCTTCGGTAATTCACTTTTTTCGTTGGATTTATATGGTCGACTTAAAAGGGATTAAAAAGATTGTAGATCGCTTAAGTAGCATGGGATATATACAAAATCTAATGTAAGTCTATCTTAAGTAAATATATTAAGATAAATTAATTAATACTCCAGTGGTTTCCAAAGCCCCACTGAGATTTTCGATTAGTTCGTCCAAGCGTGAAAGGAAAGAATTTGAAGGTTTTACTAGGTTAAAATGACAGATCATAGTGAAAATTTACATTTTATTATAAAATTTATTATCAAAATGTTGGTTCTGGTCAAATATTTATTTTTACACAACAAATCAACAAGACAATATTTAACAACTTGTAAAAAAAAATAACAATGAGGATGATCATCGTAATCATTAAAAATGTTCCTAAAAGATTGATTTTTTCAATCATCGAGTAAAAATATGAACATTTAAAGCTTTGTTTTATTCCATCACATTTTACTTGGAGTCAACAGGAGACGAAGGTAATTCATTATATCGTTTTTGGGTTTTCTCCCATATATTTCGTTTTTCTGGTTTAACTTTTGTACTTGCACGATGTTCACCTGCATAACCAATTCCAGCTGTCCCGACAGTTGAAACCACTTCGATCTAAACCAGACAAAACAGATAATTTCACAATAAACAATTTAAAAACTGATACTTACAGGATTTAAAACCCCAGTGCCTTCTTTCCCCAAAGACTGACCTTCTGACCAACCCATTTTAGACAGTAACTTGAATCCTTTATTTTCTGAACTTATTGACCTAAAATAATTTTTTTTATAACCCCTAAAGATGAAAAATAAATTTAACTCACTCTTCTGTTGAAGCAACCTGCGTTTTCTCATGCTCGTTGTGACTGCCAACTGTTTGTCGTCTACTATGTGCTCGATCTGTATAACCAGATGGCAATTGCATACTGTTGTCAGAATTCCAATTCACTCCATACTTTTTACGTAATTTACGTAATTCACTCTTGTGCTGTTCACTTTTCGTTGTTGGAACAGTTTTTTCTAAAACATCTACAAAAAACTTTTTAAAAAGTTGATTGGAGAAGTCAAAGGAGGATAACGCATGATAATCAAAATTTTTGGAGTAAAGGGATAAGTACAATTAAATTGTACGGTATATTATGTAATTAGTAGAGATCGGATAAATAAGCACGGGTTTTTGAAAAATAAGTGCTTAAAAAAGCACGCTATTTTACAAAAATAAGTTGGAATTATGTCAAAAAAGTTATAAAAAAATTAATAATTAAAACAAAAAATGTGAGCTTAGACAGTATTATTCGAAAGAAATACATAAAGCACTTTTGCAGCAATTATTTTTTAATTAAGTTAAAATATATTTTAGGGGGCATTCCTTGCTAAATCGGGCACTTGTTTAGGTGACCCCTTTCGATTTTTTTCAAAATTGTATTTCCGATGTAATATACTCGTTCTTGATTTTTTTCAAATATTTTTGACCATCCGTTTTTGAAATATGATTTTTTTTAAATGTCTAAAACATTGCGAGAGATGCACCAATCGGATCGTTTATTTTGAAACTTTTTGATTTTCAATGCTCTTAAAAAAAATATGATTTTGATCCAAATCATTGCGTTCACCGTTTATTTTTTGTTTAATGCAAAAGAAGTTGTACCAGATAAACAAAACGGAAAAGCTGACTGAAATCACTAATTCGGCGTAATAAAATCTATTTTATTCAGTTAAAATAAAGCAAGTGGAAAAATCACATCTTAGGGTACGTTTATGTTGGAGCTGAGATAAGAGATCAGAGCAAAGAATTATTCGCTCTAATCGCTGTTTTATCAATTAACACTGGCTTGCGCTCTGCTTCAACATAAACAGTCAAGTATTGCTTTTCTCCACTTCACTAGTATCTCGGATTTTAGCACTTATCACAGTTAGAACATAAACGTATCCTAAGTAGTTAACAAGAATTTAAATAGCAAATAAAATAAGTCCTAAATAAGTATTGTAATAAAATAATAAGCACGAGTAAAAGCAAAAAAGCAAAACATTGCCGCATAAGATCAAAAATAGTACATTATGCACCAAGGGAATAAAGTGATCCTTTTCTGGACCTGAGGCGTATCCGAGGCCAAAAATTACCTTCGGGGTAAAAGTCGGGTGTAAAGTGAATACTTTACCCCGGAATTCAAAAAAAAAAAATTTTAAGTCAAAGTTAAATTTTAAACTCGAAAATAAGTTCAAAATAAGCGCAAAAGTAGAAAATATGCAAAAAATCGTAAAAACAAGCAAGAAAAACTATACGTTAAAATACATCTTTTTATGTAATTCGTCCAGATTTCAAATTTCAAAGAGCTGCTTTTAAAATTAACAATAAGCAAAAATGTTTAAAATCCGGTCTCTAGTAATTAGTATAGTCAACCGTTGAGGTATAATTCTATTAAAACAATTTTAAAATTGTCCGACGTTTCGAGACGTTTAATAGTCAATTTTCAAGGCTATATTGTTTGAGAAACAATATAATGCTGAGTAACAAGTGAACTATATCTTTTCACTTTCACGTGATAATTTTGAAGATACCATCATATTAAGCATAACTGCCTAGCTGAAAAACTGAGCTATTCTATTATGCTAGCACAAAACCTTTTTAAATGGTATTATCAAAAACTCAAGATATGCAACTTCTTCTACCTCTTACTTTATGACAGCGTTCACCAACCCGTCGATCGCGAGCTACCAGCTCGCGAGGACAATAAATTGTGGTAGCAAGCCGCACAAGTTATTTTGAAAATACAAAAATTAAAAATTATAGTTAAGCAAAATCCCATTAAGAAATGCTTGAAAAAATTTCGGTAGCTCACTCTTTAGTCCAAAAGTATCAAAGTTGCTCACCACATTAAAAAGGTCGGCAACCACTGCTTTATGACTACGTCTTGTTATTTCCAACTGTATGTCATTGTACACTTCTTATTAGTTCTAATGAATTCTATTCGAGTGCTAACCTGGCTAAAAAACCTAAAGCTAGATATTCGTAAATAGAATGTTTAATAAAAGAAGTCACATTTCTCAAAATAATACAGTTTACTTGTACCCTTTCCTTGTGATCCCCATCTACAAAATTTATATAGCGTATAAAAACCTACCTTCAGTCTTTTGTAACAGGCCGGGTTCACATTCTTTGCATGTTTCATTACCAGTGTGAATATGGCATAATAAAGTCGTAGAACTAAGTTGAATTTCACTACCATGTGTAATTTCTACCGGTTCACTTTCCTGTTTAGAAGGCGAAATCCGTTGTCCATTTAAAATTGTTCCATTTCTAGACCCCAAATCAATAATTGTATATTGTCCTGCGTCATTATTGAAGGTAAATTTTAGATGATGTTTGCTTATGTTAATATCAGGTATGATTATAGAATGATTTCCTTCACGTCCCAGAGTTCCTCCTTGATAAGTTATAATATACAAACTTCCTTCTTTTAATTTGGTTAATTCTGTAGATTTGATTATGATTCGCATGCACGGTGGCCAAGCAGCTGCTACTTCTGCAACAAAATATTTATTATAAATTATAAATACAAAAAAAAATGGAATGAAAAAGCAGCCAAATGATTATTTCTAACTTATAAGTAATACAAAATTGATCCCAAATGTATAAACTGCAGAAAAATAATACCATAAAGATCACAATCCAAAATTTCGATGGAGTGGACTGAGTTGCTGCTATCGGAACACTCTCCTTCTTCTAATTCGTCCCTCTCCTCAGTGGTAAGCTTCCTCTTCAATCCCTAGAAAGAATATGCCATTACACTTGGGTACATACCGAGAGCAATATTACGAAGTGGTGTTATATTCAATTGAGTGAAAGACTGTACAATATTGTCCAATTCGCAAGTGATTACCTAAACGGTAACAAAATATTAATATTAAACCAGCCACGTTAAACTTCAAGTTTACTTTTGTGTTATTCCGGGGTTTATGTTCTCTTTTATGAATAGTCTGGTGATGTACTTCCTTGCCATCTGTCATGGGAATGTCCACTTGACTGTGAAAATCATACGTTTGGGTTTCATTGTTGTACTTCATGTAGGTGCCCGTGTTTCCATCGTAATATAAACCAAGTTCCTGCGATACATATTCATACAGAAATTTGACTAAAAATATCTTTGAAAAGTTACCGCATTATAATAATAACCCGAGTTATAATCATAATAAAGACCAGAAGTTTTTTCGTACACAAACCCAGTATTTTGCATTGCCATTTCAGCTGCTTCTTTAATGTCATCAGTTAATGATTTAACACTATCGAATTCATCAATTTTTTCAGTTTGTGTACAGCCATCTTGAACGGATTTTGACTTCTAAAAATTTATAACATGAAGCTTTAAAAACTACTTAAAGTTCAAGAACCACGACTCACCTTCGTTTTTTCGTGTTTACTTTTGAATTTCTTAATTTTAGAATGCTGCTTTAAAACAAACTTTTGTAAAGAATTTATCAATTCCAATACGTCGGGAAATTGCTCTTTTAGTTTTAGTTTTAATTCAGCACTCAAATTAAATTTGTGTCTATCAAGAATCCCATCGGATTTAGTCTTTTTGCTAGAGCTTTTGCTTTCATTACTTTCACTATCCATAATTAACTTGCAAGTACTTAATTTAAATATAAATAATCAGTTATCATTGAATTATAAACTATATTATACATACATATCGATTAAATTGAATTAAACAGATAATAAATTATTGTGATGACAAAATGTAGGTTAGTTATAGAAACGTCAAAATGTATGATAAATGTAGATACCTTTATAATGTACTTTTAAACATTTCCTAGAGGTGGCGCATATCGAATTAAAAAAATGTTGTTGAGACGAGACCAATTTTCAATCTAATTAAATTTTTACTTATTGTAGTAATTTAATTTAATTTATTCACAAACAAAAGTGTTGCATACAAATAAGTTGAAATTTTTAATTTTTTTAAAATAATAAATAATAAAATTAATTTCAAATTTAATTAAATTTTTATTTTTTAGTGAAATTATTTATTATAACTTGGGTTCTAGTTAATTAAAATATAGGAAATATCTAACTGAAAATAATCAAAATTACTCAAATATTACATCATTATTTTTTTATTAGCTAATGACTCCCCGCACAGCCGTAGCTAACTTTTCTTCAGCGCTGGCCGTCGAAAGGTTTACTTTACAATAAACTTGATTTATTTTGTAAAAAATTTTCAAGCTGGTTAAGCCAAAATTCGATGACTCCAATGCAATCTAAAGAATTATTTAGCTTTGAATTTGTTCACAACCATTTTTTACTTCTTACTGAACTGAGAAAATCGTAAGCATTGCTAAGCACAAAAAAATCGTGAATTCTATGATATGTAAAGTTAGTGATAGTTCACAATGAACGTAAGACATAAGAAGTACCACATCATAAGACATAAGAAATATAAACAGGCGCAACTAGCTCTAATATTTTGAGGGGCTAAAACGAGGACCTTTTTTTTTGTTTAACAAAATAAAATAATAAATATGGAACTATAGGAACCCTTGACAATCAGTGGAAAAACAACCGTTCATTTTTTTTCAGTAGTCAATTTATTTTGAGGGGGCTAAGCCTCCCCCAGCCCTCCTCTAGTTGCCCCTATGATAAACGCACATTATAAAATTTTGCTTAAAATTTAGCTTAAAATTTTTATAAGATAAAAATTTCACTGTTCACACCTTAAAATTTTCGTTAAAATTTTCCTTAAAAGAACTTTTAAGCGAAATTTTAACAAATTTTAAGGAATAGGACGGCACCTATTTTCTTAAAATTTTACGTAAAATATAGTGTTCACATTATAAAATTTTGTTTAAAACTTTGCTTAAAATTTTAGTTAAAATTTCTTTAAAATTCCTTAAAATTTGTTGATTTACAGATTTGTGTTTACACCTTAAAATTATTATTTTACGGAAATATTTTTTTAACGTTTACTAACCTAACACCTAACCTAACATTTGTTGGTACAAGCAGTACAGGTGATTATTGTTTATATAAAACACGCGAAAGTAAAATGCCGATAAAAAAACATGAAGTGATGAGTTGTGCAATTTTAACAACTGTGTTGTTGTTAAATCTATTTAGAAAAAGAAAGTCTATCAAAAACAAAAAACTAAAAAAATTTGGGCTCAAAAGTGTTTCCTACATTTTCTTGACTATTCATCTTTTCAACAATAACAATAATAGAATAATATAAAATATTAGAATACATCATAAAAATAAGTTATATACTTTTATATCATATAATAATGATAATAATAACAAAGTACCTACTACCAACAGAAAGCAGTGATACTACCTGATATCACCAAATACACCATTAAAACTCACTATATTTTACGTAAAATTTTAAGAAAATAGGTGCCGTCCTATTCCTTAAAATTTGTTAAAATTTCGCTTAAAAGTTCTTTTAAGGAAAATTTTAACGAAAATTTTAAGGTGTGAACAGTGAAATTTTTATCTTATAAAAATTTTAAGCCAAATTTTAAACAAAATTTTATAATGTGAACAGGCTTTTAATGGTGTATTTGGTGATATCAGGTAGTATCACTGCTTTCTGTTGGTAGTAGGTACTTTGTTATTATTATCATTATTATATGATATAAAAGTATAGGGGAGAGTCGGGTATTGGTGCGCACTTAAGCCAAAGTTGCAATATTTCAGAAATGACAAAAAATTGGACTTCTAGGTTTGTCATCAAGATTCTTGAAGGGTTTGACTGTAATATTCTATAATAAATTTTAAGTAAAAATGCACATTGTGACTTTAAAATACGAAATGTGAAAAACTGGCACTGCGCACAATTATACGATGTATGCGGCTAATGGTGCGCATAGGTAGGATAATCGTGCGCATTGAAAATGAAAACAAACAGGACAAATTATTAAACGAAGAAATATTATTATTTATTTAAATGCATCTCTCATTCTCATCCGACTCAATATCGTCTAACTCATCGTCGTTACATAGCTTACTGTCTGAAATATCTTCAGATTCACTACTAGCTTCGAAGACTTTTCTTTTTGTACCTTTTTTAATTTTACTACTTTGTATAATATTTTTGCCTTTTTTTCCTTTTTCTTGTTTTTCTTATAAGCGCCTTAGCGCCTTTGAATGGCTGGTAGAAAATCTTCGTGCATTGCGCACGATTAGCCGACAGTGCCAGTTTTACCTGTAATTAGTATAAATCATTGAAATACGTTTTATTACCTAAACTACCTATATCAGGGTGAAGGAGATTCATTAAGCAATGTGTTAAAGCATACGATAATAAAAAAATGGAAAAATGGAAATACTTACGGCTTATTTTCTCTGAGACGCACACTAGTATAAAACATATCTAAACAAAGAAGCCACCATTGTGGATAAGTCAGGTTTAGTGAAGTATCTTACACATATCTAATAGTACATATGTTTGTCAAGAGATGACTCCCGAATAACAATTTCGAAATTATAACGGTCCGTTGTGGAAATAAAGGCATGCGCACGATTAGCCGCTGCGCACGATTACCCGACTCTCCCCTATAACTTATTTTTATGATGTATTCTAATATTTTATATTATTCTATTATTGTTATTGTTGAAAAGATGGATAGTCAAGAAAATGTAGGAAACACTTTTGAGCCCAAATTTTTTTAGTTTTTTGTTTTTGAATAGACTTTCTTTTTCTAAATAGATTTAACAACAACACAGTTGTTAAAATTGCACAACTCATTACTTCATGTTTTTTAATCGGCATTTTACTTTCGCGTGTTTTATATAAACAATAATCACTTGTACTGCTTGTACCGGCTTGTACCAACAAATGTTAGGTTAGGTGTTAGGTTAGTAAACGTTAAAAAAATATTTCCGTAAAATAATAATTTTAAGGTGTAAACACAAATCTGTAAATCGACAAATTTTAAGGAATTTTAAAGAAATTTTAACTAAAATTTTAAGCAAAATTTTAATCAAAATTTTATAATGTGAACGATGTGAACAGGCTTTAAAACTTTTGTATTTTTACGAATATTAGAATTACTCAAACATTGCTCAATTCTCGAGTAAGTTTTTATTTGTATTTTTATTTTTTGTGTACTTCTTATGTCTTACGTTCATTATGCACTATGCATTTACTATGGATCTGACTCATTTAAAATTTTTGTTTGAAAATTACCTTTCTTTGAAAACAATATAAAAAGTTTGTTTAATTTAAAACAGTTGTCAAAGTTAAAGATTTACTTTTCGTCAACGCAATTGTTTTAAAACAAAAAAATTACGGGTGACATAGAAATACTCCAATTTGTTTAGTATAATATAGTTTGCGAGTTTGCGTCCACGTGCGACCCTATATTTTTTGAATGGAATTGAAAGAAGATCATATTTTTTATGTATTTGTGAATTTTTAACTCTTTCTATCGTGTAGTTTTTACGAAAATATACAATCCAGGGTGGGTTTTGACTGACTACTTCATTTTATGAAAGGTTTCCAAGGCTGAATACCTCGGTGGTTTGCCATTCTCTTTTACTGTGTGATTTTTAAGAAATTATCTTTAAAAAATACATTAAAATCATAAAAAAACGTACACGACAGCATAGGCTATGATGTTCAGTTTGGATACGCTCAAAAGTTTATCGTGCAACCCACAGAAAAAACTTATTTATACATAGCAGATTAGCAAATTTCTCTCTTCATGATTCGGATCCCTCTCTCTTGACAGTCACTAGATAATCGGGATGTAGATTTATCTATGCTCGCGTTATTTAAAACCCGTTGATCGAAGAAATTGAAAAATATTAAACTAAAAAACAACAACGAGCAATGCTAAAAAAGTGCGAGAAATCATAAAGTGTGACAAATTATCAATGTTTTTATTTTTGTTATAAAATTCATCAGTGACGGACTCGGAAGAAAAACCAGCCCTGGCATTGAGATTATACCGGCACACAGTCATGGGGTAGAAAATCAGTAACTTCATTAGTTTTATAATTCTCGTAATTCCATCAAAAACTTTATCGTCCGCCAAATTGTAATTAACGTAATTTAATATGTTATATTTGGACGAAGAAAATCCGTGTTAATTTTGCACCCCTGAGCAGGCCCGGATTTAAGCGCTATGCTCAAAAAGAGCCAAAAATTTGATATACTTGCTAATATTAGTAAATATCTCGATTAGTATGAATTTTAGAGCTAAATACATGGTAAACAAAATTAAAGAGGAGTAGGTACTCTATTAAAAACGTTCTGTATGTTTTTTCCGTACGACTACCTGTTTTGAAGTTATAGTCGTCGTAAGCCCAAAAGCTGAATATTCTATTCTGCACACTTGATAAGTAAAGTACTCGGCGCGCTTTTTTAAAGTGATCTCCCCAATAGGCCAAATTTACTATGCCATCAACTTAGCTAACTTTAAGTTTCTTTTGAGGTTTTTCTTTTATTGGTTGTTCAATATAACCCTCAATATCATGAATCCCTCTAACATCTGCCCGATATTCCGGATCTGGTTCATAATCTTCAGAATATTCTACTGATTGATCGAGGGGGGGGGGGAAGCAGTACTCAATTTTCCAACTGTCGATGTTTCTTTTTTAGACCCTTCTTCGGTATACTAATATCTAATATGCTTCTTTTTTTGTAACTTTTTCGTTTCACAATTCACAAAATGATCAATATTTTGGTCTTTAAATATCAAAGTCGATTATTTATCGCAATCATATTATTTTATCGCAATGAATCGCAAGTTTATTTGTCAGAAGTCTTTGAAAATAATTAAGCGCAAATTATCTTCAAAAGTCGTCCAATTTGTGATAAACCACGCCCAATCTTACTGGAAGACGAGATTATTTTGGTGTTTGGAAGGAGAATAACCGTGTGATGATCTTGAGTTAAACATTCCCTATACAATAAAAGTAGGGTTGGCCAACATAAAACAAATATAAATTCAATTATAAAGCATAATAGTATAATTGCATGTTTTTAAAAATCCCTCGAATAAAGAAATTAACAAATGCCTACTATGTCCAGCTATCGATGCCTATATAACTTAGAAACAGGAAGTTGCACGGAAAAAACTTATAAGACATTTTTTATAGACAATTTAATTTTATTTAATTTTGGTAACCTCATATTTTGCTCTAAAATGTATAGGAATCGAGTTATTTACAAATTATAAAGATACAAAAAATTTTGGTTTCATGGGAAGTGCAAATTTAGTAGGTGCTTTTTAACACCAAATCAAACAAATTAAAATTATTTTCAGCTTGACCAGAATAGCTCCCGCTATCAGCAATTTTATACGACTTCTCGACTGGCCTAAAGGTATGATGTTAATTAATAAGCTGTCACATAAATATATATAATAAATTATTTCAGACTAGGAGCCCCTATAACAATTTTTGCACCCGGATCCTCATATGTAGTCTGGCTTTGGGAAGTGTCTAATTAATTAATATGTAGTTAAAAATCTAGAAATTAAACTTTTTTAAAATTAAAAAACACAATCGGCTGCACTATTTTTTTACCTTTGCTCTAATAACAAAATCAGGGTAAGAAACTGCTTTATATTGCGGCGAATAGCAGCAGATAAGTTAAAAGTTGCTGAGTTTTAATTATTGTTTCGTTATCTTATAAAGGGTATAAAAATTGTTCATCTATAAGAAAATTTACATTATGTAAAAATGACAAGCAATTTAAACATCCTTTAAATGAATTTCTCAACTCTTGATTGGTTTTTTAGCTCAAGCAACTTGTTTTATCAACTTTTTTGCAAGTAGATTATAAACGCAATTCCAAGATTTTTAAATTAAGTCAGAGCAGACACTGCGGTTGCTAGATTTATGAAGTGTCATTTCAAAATTCGTCTTAAAGTTTAACTATCTGGCTAGACTCAGCATTATCGCAATGAACGCTTTTCACCAGCATATTTTTTAAGTAGTTTAATTTATAATTTATTATGGAAAGTTTAAGTTTAGCTGGCTTGGCGGTTTGCAAATCTCATTTTCGTACTCATTGCTATAGTTTCAGGAGCTCTTGGAGTAGCCATTCTTCAATCGTTTGTTTTCTATTCATTTATATTGCATACTTTAATTTAAAATTTCTCTCGTATTACTCTGCACGTTGCACCTAAAAAACCAATTTCCTCTCGTTCTTTTCTAAAATTGTATAATGTCTGATTGTTTTTAAAAATTCACTACCTTATTTGTTCAGTTTATAACAATATTTAGTTTTTATATTACTGCAAGTAACACAATAAATTATAAAAAGGAGTTATTAAGTACGTTGCTATGACATGAAGAATTTTTGCAAGTGAGATCTTTCATTTAGTTCAAGGAACACTACATCGTTGCGATAACTAAAGCTATTTGCCATTTGAACAATGCATTATTAACTTTCTTCAGTTGTACCAAGCAGACCTCGTCTGTAATTGGCTAACTATAAAACACAACTTTTGTGTTAGACCTCCTCCAGACACATAACATTAATATCTATTAATAAATTGTGAACTGGAGTTGTAAAGATTTACTAGACAAGATAACTGCATAAGGACAAAATCTTTCCCTGCCGATTCTACTCTTCAAAATACTAAAATTATTTTTGATTATTTCTTCTATTTAGTTTTTTTAAATCTAGCTGTTTAACTATAATCTGTATACCGGGTGTTGAATCGAATAACCGAACATATGGAATTAACACGTAAAAACTTATTTATGCAAATTCCTGCTTCCCTAATTATTTTAGAGAAAAAATGAAAGACACAAAAAGAATGCGCAGAAATTTATACTACGTATGATAAAGCATTAGATTTCATCTAACCTTTACTATAGGGTTAAAATATGCTTCTAAAGTTTTTAAAATTTTCATTCATAAGCGTGGCTATGTAAGTTTCCAAGGTAATTATTTTGAAATTAAATTGAACTTATTTCATGACCAGTCTGAAAAATGAAAATTTTAACAATTCTAAAAGAATTTTGGACCCTTTAAGTAGAGACTAGGTGAAATTCGAAGATGAAAGTCCAAAATTCTTTTAGAATATTGTAAAAATTTTCATTTGTCAGACTGGTCATGAAATAAATTCAATTTAATTTCAAAATAATTTCCTTGGAAACTTACATGGCCAGGCTTATAAATGAAAATTTAAAAAACTGGAAATAATTTGTAACAGCCTAAATTTTTGCATGCACCTTAGTATTATGGACCTGAACAATGTCTCAAAGTTCCCCATCGATATCCTTTCCGGTAGCTATGTTACTCGAGGTCAAAGGTTGTCAAAAACAGTTTTTCGCATATATCTCGAGAACGGTGACATTTATTTAAAAAAATATAGAGAGCTAATTTGTAGTTAGGCCAATTTTTTATAAAAAGTTATTTGAAAGTTTTTTTGTAGGGATAATTGGTCACGAAATATGGCGTTTTAAAGAACCAAGAATGTAGAACACTTTACTCGGCGAATAAAGAGTGATCTTAGGATATAATGACGGAAAATGAATTATAATTCAATAGATACTACATGTATTTTTGTTTTATTTAAATGTGAATACATTTATTACACATTTGTTTACGTATACATTATTCAGTGATCGTGGTATTAACATTCTTCATCGGTATCGGAGACCAATTCTTCTGTCTTCAAAGTTTGGACGAGGAAAGTCGACGGATCGATGCTGTCATCATTCCCCACGTTATCGATATTAAATACTGATACTGTCTTCGAACAGGTTTGGCTTTGACATTGGCTATAAACCATGGTGGCTACAAACTATAGAGCAGTTCAATCCTGCTGTTCGACATCCACAATTGGAAGAACTGATTTTCTTGCAATTTCAAAATGCTGTATTAAGTAATACATCTGGAGCATCTTGGAGCAGAGTTGTCATTGGCTCTAGGATATTATTTTCTAATGCCCAACCCCAGTCCTGAGGATCAATTTGCCTTTCCGAAATAAAGCAAAAGTCATATTACAGCCTGTAATTGCGTGGAGAAATAAAATATGGTGATGACATTTTGGATATGAAGCTAAACTTCGAGAACAATACATTTTTGATTCCGCTTTTGCTTTACCAGGCTTCTCAAAATACAATATTTTGTCCTGAGGAGCTCGCGCAATTAATATGGCCATCAAGTCCACATCCTCGCCAACCATAATGTTAGTACTTCGTATGTGACTGTTATATTACTGTTTCGATCATCAGAACATCAGCATCATGTTTTACCTGCTTCGTAATGATATATTAGCTGCGTGAAATCTTTGAGTCAACATGTAAATGAAACTACTTTTATTACAAAAAAACTTTTAAATAACTTTTTATAGAAAATTGCCTTAGCTACAAATTAGTTCTTTTTGGTTTTTTCACTAATTATCGCCGTTAAAATCCACTGTTCCCTTTAAAAGGAAAAAATTGAGAATTTTTAATATAAACAATTTTCAATATGAATAATTTTCCTCTTTTTTAAATTTTGAATTTTTATTTTATTAGTTGAGCAACTACTAAAAACTTATAAAAACTACAACAAGGTCGACAACCAAAATTTTGCACCTCAAAACAAAATTGAAATTTTAATTAACAATAAAAAATATATATCTATATATATATAAAAATATTATATTTTTATCACTTTATACAGTACAGGACAGGATTTATCAGCTTCAACAGCCTAACTGGGTCTAAAATATAAATAAAACATTAAAGAAATAAAAGTCAAAGAAATATCGGAAATAAAACAGAAAAATATACCATTGCCCTCAAAATTTAAGAGTTGATGATTGTTTAAATCTTCTCTGTACCCAAATATGTATGAAGTCGTAGCTTTCTCTATCCAGAAGTATACGTATGAAAAATCGGCAATTATTTTGATGTATAAGTATCATAAGCTTTTCGGTAAAACTGAATACAGTATACTGAATTTTTTTCCAAATTAGCTGATAACAATATCACTTGCGTTAAAATAGAACAAAAATTGCTCTCTTAATATTTTCCGATATTGAGGAAATATTAAGGCTATGCCATTTTCAAGACAAGGAACTTCCACTATTATAGTCAATACTATTATATTTACCTGAATTATGTCCGGTTTCTGAAGATCTCTGGTTATCCTCTATATAAGTAATCTAAGGTTAAAGCTAACCTTAGGTTAAAGTAAAATGGGTTTCTGAAACTAACCTCTTGTCAACTCGCTTGATGGAATTGCCGGTAGATGGGGATATAGTAGTTACTTCAAATTAACCAATTATATTGTAGTTTTATTATTTTCTGATGGCAATGTTTTGCGCATGTTCTCAAAGTTAACCAACATATAACTCGTGATTTTCCGTCGGTCAACTTTGACCAGAGATCTAAGATTATCTTTCGCTATAGAAACTCAAAATCTGCAGTTATATTTTTTAAAGTAATTTAAATTTTAAACTAATAATAATAAAGTAAATATTACATCAGTTGAAGTAACAAGCAGACGCCAGAACCACCTGAATGAACTAGCGACAATTTGATTCACCGACAATTTGTATTTTAAATTCATAATTACTAAGATAGTTGCAACAAAGACACACTGATATAAATGATTCAAAAGTGTGATTTCAGAAAACTTGTACGTCGAAAATTATATGATTCTCAACGCGGAACCGTTGAGAAGCAAACAAAATCAACAATAGAAAATTTAATTAAAAATAGAAAACTCTTAGAAAACTAAATAAATTGCCTCGTCTAACATCCATCAAGGAAGTGGAAATCACCAGTATCTTCTACTGACAAACCGACGCGCTCTTCATGATACCATTTGGAGAATTGCAAACATTGCCTCATTTCATCCACCCTGTCTTCTTCACAGACTCACACAGGCATGACAGTACCAATTCACTTGCTTAGGCCTACAGTAAAATGTTATAGGCCTTAATATCCGCGGAGCACCGTTCGCATGAAAACCGAAATAAATCAAATTTGGGCCACGATAGATCCTTCAATTAGGTAGGATGGGACAAACGTATATTAACAGAGAAACGGACAGCAAATGCAAGTAGCTAAGGATAATATTACAACAAAGACTTTTTTTTTTGAGCTTATTGTTATTATCACAATGTTAAGCGCTAACTTCTATTCCTAATACGATTTTTTTCATTTAGGCCTTATTAACCGACACCGACAGGCTTTAATACCCGCAGGTACCTTATTACTTTATTATACTTTGGATCTTTTGCGCAAAAGCTACATTCCTTTCAAAGTCAATTTTTGCGGTTGGAAAACGTTGTAACATTCTTGCACACATTTGCTTAATAATAATATCTGCATTAGTATTTGTTATTTTCTTCTATGAGTTTAGATTAAATTTATAGCAATCAAGCGTAACATGTTTAACATTATAGAAATTCTGAAATAACAATAACTTTGCATTGTTTTAATTTAGAAAGTTGATATTTTTTTGCATAAATTAATCGTCTTTCTCTTGTTATTTGGTAATTGATATATTTTGGAAAAATATTGTATTGTATTTATTTTACACATTTGTGTTTTTTTTACCTTTTTTTGCTTCTTTTTTTCATCAAAGTACAAGATTAATCTTTGCCAAAAGAGATAAATTTTATTGATGTATTTTTTCACTTCCAACCAACACAAAAAAAAATTGCTTTTTATCCTTAATCCTTAACAAATAAATTATATTACACAGGCCTGTATTAAAAAATAATTCAAATGTATTCCGTGATTATTATCCCAGATGTGCCTATGGTCCTATTAGAATGGCAATTTCCAATTAATAATAATATTTATGGGTTCATTAGATCTAAATTACTTACTTTTGTCAAAGCAATCGTTTAATTTCCTTATTTTAAAGGTTCAGGTTATAAGTATATGTTATAAGTGTTTTGATGCTGAATGCGAATAATATAAATAGGTATATCTCATTTTCAGGAATTTTATATATTTATTGATTAATATAATGATTAATATTTTCTAAAATAAAATAGAAAGATACAATCCAATAAGTAGAATAACACATTTATAATAAACTTTTTTTAAATATTGTCCCAATATAGCTGCGCAATAATGCCGCCTTGGTTCGCAATCTTGTACCAATATTGGATTTCAATAAAACATGAAAATTTAGAAACACGGTAGCAATACATTTTCCAATGATGTATTTTTTGCTGATGTATTAATGCAGTTTATAATAATTATTGTACCAAGGTGGGTAAATAATATTGCCCCAATATAGGTAATCAATATTGCACCTATATTGTTAGCCATTATTGCCGCAACAATGGCAATCTATATTGCTCCAATATTGACTTGACGTTGCCAATATTGCGTAATTTTCCAATATTGGCACATTGTTGCTCCAATATTGCGCAATATTTTGTGCTACCTGGGTTTACTTAAAAAAATAATTATTCTTCTACAGAAATTTATGATTAAAGCCTACCAGGTTTCGTGCATTATTCTATTAACATCTTCAGGGCAAGGGCTTAGCATAATTCAACAATCAAAACTAAGTTGATATTTTAAAATTCTAAAATTCTTCAGTTTTAACTATGTTGTAGTAAAAATCTACATTTCAATTTAATATAATTAAGTTTAAAATTTAATTTCACATTTTAAAAAATAAAGAAATTTTGTTATCTAGCTTAAGCGGCGAACATAATAATATTAAGTATATTATACAAATAACAACGGTAAAAATGGTCTTTATAATATCAAAATGATTATTTCATCAGTTTGATTAAATGATTATTTTTATTATGTAATTTTTAATTATTTATTGATTTCAGAATTAAGTATTAACCTAACTAGTAATAATTTAATATAAATAATATTATGTATAACAATAATATTTCCAATATTTCAGTTTTAAAAAATTAAATAGATACTTTTTCGAAATATTCATTAATTCGTTTATCGTTTATCGTTTATCGTTTATTGTTTATTGTTTACATTGATTACATGTTACAATAAAATGCTAAAAATATATAAAATCAAAATATAACTTACGAAATTATTATAAAATACCATGAATTGATAGTTTATGACACTTTTGGTCGAGCAAGTGTGTTACGTTTACGTTAAAGATAGGTACTCATTTATTATTCAATTTTATATATTTTTAGCATTTTATTGTAACATGATGTTATCAATTAGATATTTCATTTTTATAAGTATTATATTAAAGTATTATTTATAGTCAGTAATCGTATCGTTTGATTTTAGGAAAATAAATATATTTAACGGTAATATCGATTGGTGATCTGGCAGGAACTATTAGGGGCCCCATGTATCGCAAGGCTCTAGGCACTTGCCCAAAGTGACCTATTTCATAACATTAATTTTTGTTTTAACCTTTATGTGACTGTGAAATAAAACACCTTCTAATGATGGTATGGGTACCGGGGTACCTTCACACTTTACATGAACCTATCCGCGCCTAAGCAGAGTTTATATCTACGACAGTGGTAAGACGACTTTTTGTTATTGTACTTTATGTCTAGAAAGGTCTCGTATTAGACCTGACTGATTTTTTTAGTTAAAAATTATAAGTGTTGTCAGTTATTATAAAAATTAAAATTAAATTTCAACTAAGATGTCTTAGTCTGGACCATGTCACGATTCTTTTCGAAAATCTAAATTGCAAAAAACGAGGATAAAAACTTGTACATGTGTAAATAAATCAAGTATCAATCGAACTTTGTTTGAATGAGTACCGTAAGATGGTATAACTTCGGACTGCTGATGCTGGGTAATTTCGGACAAATGACACACACTATTTGCGTTTTGCTAGTGGCAGCTTGCAGTCAAATTTTGAACTTGTTGATCACAATATTTGGTCAAGTATGATTTTTAATTCTTCCTTTCGATTAAATGGCACAAGCACCCTTACTCTGAATTTGTAATCTTCAGGTAAGTAAAGTAATTCAATTGCATTTGTCAATTGAAATTAAAATTTAAATCTTAAATTTTTGACTCTGGGCTTTAAAATTTTCGAACTTGACGAGTTGACGGGTTTACCCAGAAGGAATTACCTTTTAAATTTTTCTCCCTCCTTCATTTTTGTTAGTTAGAAAATTTTCAATACTTGAATTTATAGTGGTGGAATTTTCAGATTCAGCGCATTATAATTTTAATCACTTTCGTCGATTTAAACACTTTATTTTAAAAATTTACAAAAACTGATAGAATACCGATCGATTTCCTTGATAAATTTGGCATTTGTCTTTTCATTCAAAGATCTTGGACCAAAAACATCTTTCTTATTCTTAATTGCTGAAGATTTAAATCAAATTTTCCCAGCTGTGCTTTATAAATTTAACTTAAATGTTATCAAAAAAATATGAGACCGAACTATTCATCATCATAGAAATTTATATTAAAGAAAAATCTCATGTTCTTATAACAAAATTTATCTAATTTAAAAGTTTCAAAATTTATCCCTGTTTTAAAATTTTTTATTTATACTAAAAGATGTGAGTTTAAAATGAAACATGACAATATAAACAAGACTCTGTAAAATGCAAGAAAAATTGTCATCCATATCTCGTAAACGGTTTGATAAAATAGAAATAGGTATATGAAGAAAAATGTAGAGAATGAAATTTACAAGAAAAACATTTCTATTCATTTTTTTATTTCCTTGCACCGTTTCCGAGATATAGTAGATGAGAATAATTTTTGTATTTTACTGAGTAATGTTTAAGTCGCTGTCAGTCAGAAACGGCGAGACAAAATAGAAAAATATATAGAAAAAAAATTGAAGGCAATGAAATTTACAACAAAAACTGTCTAAAAAGTTTTGCTGTAATATCGATTTTTATATGAAAAAAATGGTCTTCAAAAGGTACAATTTACATTGCTAATATAGGAGTGTACGAATACTTTCTACGGCCACTGTACTACACAATGCATTAATGACCAACCCATCGACATCAACTGAATAAATTAGAAAGAACTTTTCCAGAAGGTATGTTTATTACAAAAATTTTCTTAAATAATTAAGCTCCGTTGAAAGAAACATCGAAGAAAGAAGAAATTTTCTGAATTATAATTTACATTTATCTGATTAATATTTCAAATTTTATATAAAAATCTAATAAAATAAAATGTTGTAAAATTGTTACATTGTATGAATTATTTTTTATTTATAATTTACTTATAGAATGAATTACTATGGTATAGAGGAAGATGATGCCTTTCACCGTGATATATTTATGTAATATTTAATATTTTAAATAATTGGTTAATATATTATTAATATATATAGTATAATATTGTATAATACATAATTACTCGTATATGAATATTATATTGAGCTCTTAAATAATACATGGTAATTAAACAAAAATAAATACGCACGATATTATGATTTGGAATTTGACAGTAATACCATAGGTAATACCATAGTATATACTGTCATGTTTCAAATCAGCTCTAATATTTTTGAGTTTGTGTTTAGAAAGAATTGGTTTTGTTTTAAAAATTTTTGTTTTTTTTTGTTTTAAAATTTGTATACCCGCAAGTGGGGAAGTTAATTTAATGCTAGATTTGCATAGCGCGGTCGTAGTTAAGATGTTAGAATGCTTCATTGTTATGTCGCAGTTGTGGGTTCGATCCCCGACTAAGTATGAAAATTTATAATGATTTATAATTTAATAATTTGAAAATAATTTAATAGAAAAATAGATGATAAGAAGTCGTTCCGAGGAGTTGATGCCGGACGGCCGCGTTTTTGGTAAAAGTAATAAAATGATGGTTTTAAAGTTTGAAAAATAAAGAGATTTGATTTTGGAAAATTGGTTTGATTAAATTGATTAAGAAGTGAAATGAAAATTTATAATAATTAAAATAAAAATTTGTGGTTTTGGAAGATTTTTGGAAATTATATTTGCAAGGACAAGTTATTGGTGGATAAGAAAATTTGCAACGGGCGTGATAAAAGGTATCACTTTTAAAACAAATTTTTAAGATTTTGGTTGGAAGTTTTAAAATTAATTAAATAAAATTTTGATATTTAATTATTTACAAAGATGCACCCTGAGAAGTAAAAATACATAGCATTTTTATTGGCGCCCAAAGTGAGTGGCAAGGTAACATTTTTTTAATACCGACTTACATAAAAGAAAAAATTATTTAATATTGAACCGACTATGAACCCTGAGAGTAAATAAATTAATTAAAATGGAAGCAACTACAAGAATAATGAAAAAATTAGTGCAAGAAGTGATCAAAGAATTGAGAGGAATGGAAGAAAGATTAAATAAAAACAGAGCCCAAGACGAAGAAGAAATGATTAAAGATAGTGTCAGGGATGAAGAAAAAATAGATGAACTGACGTCAGACATAAATGAAGTAAATACTAAAACAAAAAACAATGAAATAGAAATTGAAGAATTAAAAACCGTTTACGCTGAAGATATGAAAAAAATTAATGAAAAATTTGTAGATGTTACACTTAAGGAATATCCTACAATAAATGGAGAAGAAATAAATGAAATCATAATACAAAATGGACAAAAAAAAGGCAACAAATTCGTGAACGAAATGAAGAGCAAGGAGAGAAGGAAAATAATATTTGGATACAGAAGAAAGATTGGTCCAATTAAGAAGGAAAAATGTGGACTAAAAAGAAAATTTAGCAAGAAAAGTAGAAATCAACATGGACAAAATAAAAATAAGAAATTCGTGAACGAGATGAAGAGCAATGCGATAAATTGGCCACTTCCCAAGCCTCATACAAGTGCTAAGAAAATGGTCATGTGGAAATATTTTCGATGGAGATGAACACAATGGATGACGGATGACAAGAGTAAAAAGAAAAAGAAAAATTTAGTGATTTTTGAAAGTTTTGATAATAATTTGAAATTAAAAACAAATTTAATGTACGATTAGTTATTTATAACTTGAAGGTTTGAAACATGAGTAACATTTTTGTAATTAAATACATGTAAACATATTGCTAATTAACAAAAATGTTAGGGGGCAGATGTCATGTTTCAAATCAGCTCTAATATTTTTGAGTTTGTGTTTAGAAAGAATTGGTTTTGTTTTAAAAATTTTTGTTTTTTTTTGTTTTAAAATTTGTATACCCGCAAGTGGGGAAGTTAATTTAATGCTAGATTTGCATAGCGCGGTCGTATAGTTAAGATGTTAGAATGCTTCATTGTTATGTCGCAGTTGTGGGTTCGATCCCCGACTAAGTATGAAAATTTATAATGATTTATAATTTAATAATTTGAAAATAATTTAATAGAAAAATAGATGATAAGAAGTCGTTCCGAGGAGTTGATGCCGGACGGCCGCGTTTTTGGTAAAAGTAATAAAATGATGGTTTTAAAGTTTGAAAAATAAAGAGATTTGATTTTGGAAAATTGGTTTGATTAAATTGATTAAGAAGTGAAATGAAAATTTATAATAATTAAAATAAAAATTTGTGGTTTTGGAAGATTTTTGGAAATTATATTTGCAAGGACAAGTTATTGGTGGATAAGAAAATTTGCAACGGGCGTGATAAAAGGTATCACTTTTAAAACAAATTTTTAAGATTTTGGTTGGAAGTTTTAAAATTAATTAAATAAAATTTTGATATTTAATTATTTACAAAGATGCACCCTGAGAAGTAAAAATACATAGCAATACATACATAATATAGGTATAATAGTAAATTTTTTTGTATTTTAGTATTGGTTAAGACTAGCTTCCACGATAATTTTCAATTGTTTTTGTGAAACCGTTTGCGAGATGTTAATTTTTCAAAAATTTCATAACTTTTTTTTAAACGCCTATAACTTTGCGAAAAATGGGCCAAATTGGATGGTTTTTTTTTCAAAATTTTTGTTTTTAAACGTACCTACTTTTTATAAAAAATATGGAAAAAAATTTAAAACGATATTATTATAAGATTTTTAAGTTTTAAAGATAAATCGTAATTTTTAATCAATTGATCGATTTTCTTTAAAAATGTTTGTAAAAAACTAATGTCCATTTAACAAATTTTAAGTCTGGTCCCATAATGGGCAAACGATGAGATCTACTTTTTTTAGAATTTTTAGTTTTCATATTTTCATACCTGAGTTATGCCGCGGTTATCAACTTGGAAGCAGCAAATTATAGTGTTTTACTAAAAAATTTATAAATTTAATAATGAAATAAATTTTTTTAACAGAATTATAATAGCAGGCAGTTTAAAGTAAGAAAATGCATTACGTATTAGGTTTATTTCTAGTTTTTCTTCGAAATTTCAAAATTTCATGAAATTCTGACGATTTATCTACTTAATTGACTTGGTACTTATTTTTGAACTTGGCAATATAGCACTTTCATTTGTAACTCTTTCGAATTTATTAACAAACGATAACGGTTTTTATTGAAATTGAGCTCTGAATATTTATTAAATTATTGTCTTTACAATTCTTCTTCTTCGTTGTTGTTCGAATTCGAACGTCCGTCGTGACTTATTTCTCAATGATTGAAAAGCGGCTTTCTTGGCAAAGTGCCTAGGTGGATTGTCACTCCCTTACGAGGGAAAACGGTCAGAATTTCTTATTCCACCCGGGATCGAACCGGGCTTCTCGGCTTAGCAATCGACACACTTGAAGCGTCGAGCCATAATCGCCTTTTTAAAATTAATGATAGTAATTATTACAATGTGAAAATAATTACATTTCAGGCGGTTTATTTGAAATTTTAATAAATTTTGTAACGCCATAGCAGATTCTCAGATGAACTTAATCTAGACTTTAAATTTCTGGAACACGACCATCAAAGACGCCGGCACGAAGTGTCCCTACTGTCTTAACTTAATTATACTATGGTAATACCAATAAAACAAAATTAATTATCGTTATAATAATCCGAAAAAATAATAAAAATAATCCAAAGTTGCCATCTTGAAATCAATCAGAGATGTGGGATCAATCACAAAGGATAAAGATACGTACTGAAAAGGTCAAATCGGTGTTTAATAATATGAAAGTTATATTAATTATAGATCACGATCTGACAATAAACACACCAAGGTAAGATTTCTGAGGTGTTACGTTTTTCTATTCTCTTGTATGGTGTAGAATCTTGAACCTTGACCAAAGCAATAAGTAAGAAATTGGAATTATTTGAAATGTGGCTTTATCGCAAGATCCTACAAGTGTCATGAACGGACCGGGCTACTAATGAGATAATGCCTCAAAGAATCATTAAAGAAAGAAAGCTAAGTCACAATAAAAACAAGGAAGATCCAATACTTTAGCCAAGAATAAATTGTCATGTTGACTGAATTTTTGGTACCCTTTTTTTTGAAAATAAATAATTTAAGAATAATATGATTTGTCATTTACCCTCATAGATTTAATATTTTTATGATTTTGTTTGAGTTCATTTTGATTAATGAAAATATTTAATTCTGAAATCATACTCCTGACGCCCCCTAGGTTGCAATAGTTTAATTAGTAATCTATCATTCTTTATATGATGCATCAACCATCAACGTTCTGCAGGCAGTATGGACTGGGTCTGGGTTCTCGGAGCGAGAACTAAGTTCTACTCCGTTGAAGGCGTGAGTTCCCAATCAAATAGTAATTCTTCTGGTTGAAATGCTTTGGACACCTTAGTGCAAATTTGACAAACCCGTCCAGGTATGCAAACAACCATTGTGGCTTTTTGTTACCACGTTTCCATTATGGAAGATTTTGAAAAAGATTATTGTTAACATCAGACCGTTTGAAGTAAAGATTCTCACCTTTCACGTTCAGCTTTTACAACCGGCATGGCACCCAAATTTTATTTTATTAAGAATTTTATATGCAGCGAAAATGAAATACGTGCTGGAGTACAGGGAAGATGATGTAAACTGCCTCACATTTTTTTTAGTATTTTTCTTGTAACAATTGAAAAATTCCACCATTTTTGCTCTTCATCCTCCGGGATCCCGGAAATACAAATATCTTTAATCGGATATTTTAAATTTGCGGGAAATGGAAAGCCCTAATCTGTGGACTATAGAAAATGTTATGGGAAACCACCTTATTAATTAAATTTTCTGCTAATTATTTGGGCTTTAATTAAGTTCAACCAATCAAGAAAAATGGTAATATGACGTTGGTGACCGACCACATTCACATTATAATGGAATACCCAACCATGAAGTCCCGTGCCTTGCCATTTTACTGAAAGTGATATCATCAAAATTTTCGTTCCAGAATAGTTCCATCGTTAACATTTCCAACAGTATAATAAATTAATACATATTATACGAAGTTTAAATTTGTCTAAAATTTTAATCATAGTTTATTACAAATTTGTTCACTTTGTGTTTTGGGATGTAATTGTTTTATTGTTTCCTATATTGTTTTAATCTTTCAACAATATTATTGACAAATATGAATATCTCGCACCTCATTGCAGATGCAAAATTCCGGAATATAGTGTTTACAAAAAATTTTTGCGGAAAAATCGTAACTTATTTCAAAGAATCTGCAGATTTTCTGCATTTTTTATTTCAGTCTTTGTCAAATATTTTTTTTATAAGTTACTTTTATTTTAAATATTAAAATTTAAAAATTAGCTTCATAATGAAAATGACGAATTTCGGTTCCGCAAAACTAGGCTTGAAAACATGCCGTTCTTGGATTTCCCATAATTACAACAAATAAAAATCTACTGCCTTTATCGAAGCATGGATAACAAATAGTGGCTTGCAGTATCTTGTACAATAAGCTTTTAAAATAAAATTGAAGAAGTAGAGTATGTTTGCGATAGATGAATGGTCACAGCACGTAAAAGCCTGTGTAAAGGTAATTTTGATAATTTTCAATATAACTTTTTAATAATAAATGTATTAGGATAACACAGCAATATATAAACTGAGAAACTAGATTTTTTACGAGATTCTTGAAAGATTTTTCTGGATTCTTTTAAGATCTTCTTTTAAAAAAGTAGAAAAAACAATAAAAACACCATATAAATACAATATAGTGTATTTGTAAGATTTATCCATTTCCAAAAATTTGCTTGGATTTTCTAAGATCTTTACAAATTTCCCCGGGCTTCTTAGATTTTTTCAGATTTCAACATATAATACCGGGCAGATGCTAAATAGAGAGTTCTACGAATACTCTAATTATGGTTAAACGACTGTCAGTGATAATTGTGAATTGACATTATTTTTTTATATTAACCAAACCAAAATGGCAGCCATACAACATCATATTGAAACTTTTATCGTACCTACCCTGTATTTAAAATTTAAAGTATTTTACATTTCTCTAACAATATTTTAAATTTCAAAATAATTCCTTCAGGCAAAACATAAAGCTGAAATTTGTTAAAATTTCGCTTTAAATAATAATAAAATGGGTAAATTTGGCTAAACGAATCACTTTGAAATTTGAGACACATATAGTTAATTATTGTTTTAAGACACATATTATGTAGGTATGTATATGTAAGTTTTTTTGCTATTATTAAACAATAACGAAATGGTTTCATAAAAATATCAGCTATTAGTATAATTTATCTGTTAAAATTCATTGCTCAACAAGGGATCTTATGTCAAGATTATTTCCACAATTAATATTATGAAAATAATATAGGTATGCCGCATTTATGTATTTTTATTTTAAAATTAAAGAATTAATAAAATAAAATCTTACAATATCAAAATATAATATTCAAAAACTCAAAACTGAAACAAATTAAATAAACGATAATAACTTTTTTATTTCTGATGAAGAAACAATCGATATCGAAATATTAAAAATTTATTATCGTTTATTTTAACCTGTTTCAGTTTTGAGTTTTTGAATATAATATTTCACAAGTTAATAATTCTAATTTATCAAAATATAATAGGTATACCTATCTACCATAAAAAAAATATGTTTTGTTTCGCCTTTGGTGCAATTAGGAGTAAATCTAACAGACAAAAAAAGCTAGATTCGGTTAAATTTCAACAGTAGCTATATAACTTCGATTTACTCAGAAAGAACTGCCATCATTGGTTGAAATTTAAAATAGCGAAGCCAAGCTTACGTTTAAAAAGAAAGTTATGAATCACCTGTTAGGGTACTTTTATGTTGGAGCTGTGATAACCGCGTCGTGATACTAGCAAAACAGAGAAAAACAAAACGTTGAAAGCCAATGTTAATTCATAGAACAGCGATTAGAGCTAAGAAATTTCTTCGTTCTTATCACTTATCACAGCTCCAACATAAACATACTCTTAGCCGCTCAAATCGATGGTCCCTAACCTAAACCCTTTAAACTAGTATGTATGTGTTTATTACATTTTGTACAGGATTTGTACATATTATTGTTTAATTAATAAATTTGAATTGAATTAAATTGAATTGAACTGTACGTGATAAGTAAGATTCGTAGACTTATTGTTATTTTGTAACAAGAGCTCCATATTTATAATTAATGAATGCGCATTCTTACTTGTATACAGTGGCCTCTTGTAATAAAGGGCACAGGAGATAGATTTTCATTATAAATAATATTTAATATTAAAAAATTTTTTTTTAATTTTGTGCCCTCCCACTGGAAAATTTCACGAGAAGACAAGAGAAGAGTCTTGCACAGAAGACAAGAGAAGAGTCTTGTACAGAAGACAGTAAGTTGTTTTAGGTAACCCATTTTATTTTACGTCTCGTTCAGGGGTTATAAGTATATACTATACAATAATATAATACTAATATACTATATATTAATACTTCAAGAGAAATCTAACTCACGACTACAACATAACAATCCAACTCTCTAACAGCTAACCTATATCTGTGTTCTTAATCTTAAAATGTAAATATATAAAATTTGTAAATATAATCAGTAATCAGTGGCGGATTGTGAGGAATTAGGTGGTGAGACATGGATGTGAAACGGAAGGGTTTGGTAAACTTCACTTGGAACGGAACTGCCGCCTTTCTTGACTACCCCGAAAAATCACCATGCCACCAGGTTAAAACTATTCTTAAATAACAGCCTAACGAAACTAAAAAAAAAGCTAATTCTAGATTTCTCGGTAATAACTGATTTTCTAACCATTAGGTGCCATTCTCATCCAATTGACGCTACGTAACTTAGACGTAAATTGATTTTTAATTAAGAGGAAAGAAGGAATCGCTGGAAGAATCTGGTTTACGAGTGATTTATCTGGTTTAATAATTTATCGTTAGCGTCGTCTCAAGCTTCTCAAACTGTAACAGTACAGTTTACCAACAATCCCCCCCTAAAAACTTGACTAATTAATGCACGGTCACTTAGAAAATCTTAGGAATACAATCGATAAGCCTTATTTTGCTTTTTCTATTGTACATTTTCAAACTCATTTTTTTAATAATTTAATAAAATTCATTTATCTAACGGTAATCTAGTCTATAAAAATTTGAAAAAATCAAATTTTTGAATTTTCATTTTCTTCAATAAAATATAAACTCTTAAAATTTGAAAATCGTTATTTTTATAATAATTTTTTCAAAGTGATTAACATACAAAATATTTCAAGTTTTATTTGCTCAATTAACTTCATATTATTTAATGTGTACCTTCAGTAAAAATTATTTGTTTGCTTTTTCAACTTTTTTCTATTTTTTTTGTCTTATTTATTAATTCAAAATGAATAAATTAATTTATTTAGTGCAGAATTTTAGTCTAGAAATTTAAACGACCGGATTTTTTTATTTCCATTTTCTATTCACTTCTCAAGCTTTATTTGATCGATGAACTTCAAATTAAACTATAATATAGTTTTATAGTGCTTTCTTTCGAAATTGCTAAATTAGTTTAAATATAAAAAACTTGAAAAAAATAGGAAATATTAATTTTTTTATAATAATAATTTAATTTTAATTTAACCCTTTCGGTCACGGCGTTCGTGAACACGAAATTTATGTGATCTTAAAAAATTATCATTTTGAACTCTTTTTCTTAAAAAAAGGAAAGTCGTGATCACAAGGGTTAAATAAATTAAGTTACGTAACCAACAGTGTGGTATAAGGCTTAAATTGACGAGTTACGGAGCGGGAGACCGCGGTTCGAAGCTCAGTCGCGCCAACTACACTGTTGTGTAAAGCCTAAATTTCATCTATGGGCTATGCATCTAGCCAGGTTAGCATCCTACTAGATAGTGGATACAAGTGCTCAGAGAACCAAGGGGGTGCCAAGTGTAAATTTGGTACACCATTTGGGAATAACAGGACATAGTCCTATATTAAGAGGAAGAAGAAGAAGAAGAAGTTAAATATAAATAATTAATTAAATTTAAATAATTTAATAAGCCAAGTGTGAAACTTGGTTTGTGGCTTGGTGAGGTACTGCCTCCCATGCCTACCCCGACAAGCCGCCACTGATTATTATAATCAAAATATAATTTATTAAAACTTTCTCTAACAACTTAGGATTTGCATAAACTATATTATATCGACTAGTAAATCGTTGACAATTTTTACACCCGAGTCCTGTTGCATACTGAGAAACTGCTAGGCTAGAGCGATAGAATTAGCTCAGTCGATTAGCGAACTAGTTCATATGGATATAGGCATATTGATGGTAGGTATAATTATTTTAATAGACAAATACTTCTAATTAATTTTTATGTAAGCATTTTTGTTTATTTTGTTAAAAGGTTTTTGGCAGTTTGCATTAAATGGCAAAAGTGCAATAGAACGGTGTATCTTATTATGTGCCAAATTTAAATATAGAATAAGCGAGTTTCAAAAATTTATGATAAGTGGGTAATTACTAATTTCTAATTTGGACATATTTGGCAATGCGTTGTATTGTTTATACGCAATTGTGAACTTCTACCTTGGTCTAAATATTATTTTCCAATAACATTTTTTCATCTGCGTTTGTGCATTCGTCCGCATTTCAGCCTAATCAGAAGACGATTGAGTACTGCCGATATTGACCATGTTATAATATTTCTTTAATTTTTAGTATCCCGCCAAAATTCCAACTGAATAAATAGAAGCAAGAAATATCCCACTTGATATTTCGTAACCTTCGTTTCCTTGTTGCCCTTTGAACCAACAAAAGCGTTCGACTTGGAATAATTAATGGTTTTGAAATTTCGATTCAACAGAATAATTTGAAAAGTCATCTATCCCCATAGAAAACGCTGTGTGGTGAACCGAAAAGTTTTGTATTCTTAGTACACTTGGTCTGGCCTCAACAAAAACTTAATAATTGATCAATTAATAGAAAAAATTACGTTTTCAATTTATAAGCAAAAAATTTTCATGTTACCATTATTACAGTTTACTGACCTATGTACGTTAGTCTAGTATGCCTGCTAGTATGCTACCAAGTTCACTGTATTTAGAAGTAAGTACCACTTGGTGGAGTAGTACCATATCTTTCGGTTCATAGTATTTTGTGTTTTCTAATCGCTCATTCATTCTTGCTAATTAAACCTTGAAATATTACAACCGTTTAATATTAAAATTAATTTTTTCGTTTATTGAATTATGCTAAATTTTTAGTGGAATTATTTATATTTTTTGCAAGTAGTAGGTATAATACTCGTAATTTATGTAAATATTATGTAGTACATAATATCTGGTATGTATACTTTTATAAAAGAGAATTTTGTAATTTAGATAATTTGAGATAAGTTTAAAAACGTAGGGCGTTCGTAAGAGAAAATGCTATTTGGCGATGTTTTTTTGGAAGCGCGAGCGTGTTTACGTCGTGGTGGCATTTCATAGATAAACTAAGAAGAGTAGCGAAGAAGATGGTGTTCGTATTATTTGGCTAAAGTAAGAGTGCAATATGATGACCAGTGATAAGCATAATCAGCATCAGTGGGTGGCGGTTGCAGGTGCACTCACCTGTCGGAGTGTGGATCGCATTCCCCGCCGAGCGTCCCGTCGGAAGTTTTTTTGATCGAAGTTGCAACAAGTAAAAGGCGAGCGGTTGTATGTGCCAGTACATTAGTGCCTTCTCACGTTAAAGCTTCTTCTAATACATGTACAAAGTAGTAATTGCATTTGAATCTACATTAGAATGTAACCGTCTTCTAACTGCACCAATGCCATTCTCTTTTCACGGTCATGCCAGAGAAAACAAGTAAATAAGTGCGCGGATGCATCAGTTGTGAATACGTTTCGGACAACTTGTTGTACGTAAATTGTTGAGAATTGTCAATGATGTAATTCTTAAAGAATTCGTCAAGTTTACTTTTAAGTGCCATACCTGCATGGCTTTAATATTCAATTTGTTTTGGTAGGTAAAATTTAATTTTCTACCTTTCGCCTAATTAATTGCGCTCCTATCGCTCATGCTTTTTCAAAAATTCAAAACAACAGTTACTTACATAAACGTACAAATTTTATATTCCCCTTCAAAGCTTGCATACATTATTACCTTCTCATTTTATTTTTGGTACATTAAAAATAGACGTGGTTAATATTTTTATAGTCTTAATATCTCGTATTGGCTATTTTAAAATCCAACTTCGACCTATTTAATTCTCATTGCTATATAATGCACAACTTTAAAATCGCACCGTTTCCGCATTCCGTTATCGTAATATTTTTATCCAATTTAATTTTTATTTATAAATAATGTAGCTTTTCGCTACCAACTTCAATTAGATCTGGCGCTTTTCCCGCCAAATATTTCAAAACAAATTTCAAAAATATATTTTACGCTCCGGGATATCTGAAAACGGTACGAGGCACCGAAACAATTGCGAACAAAATATTTGCTTTGCGACTTATATTTTCTTCGAGATAATGTATAATATTGATATTTTAATTAATAAAACACATAGTACGTGCTAGTTTTACGTGCCCACATAACACTTGTTCAAATAAACAATTTCGCATTAAAAAACTTTTATTTTGCTTTTATCTTTGATATATGCAATTATTGTACCTACATAATTTTAGAGACTTCCGACATTAAATAAATTTATAGCTACATTAAAATGCATAGCTTTAACTAAAAAATTTATTACGTATTCTAAAAATATTGTGAGTATTTTGAACGATTCCTTCGTTATTTTTTAACGGTCGAGTTGCTTTCTGTAGGTGTTAATATTGAAAATACCAAAGCAATATAATCTTTTATCGATATCGTGTATATTTATTTTCGACATTCAAACCATTGGATATTATTAATTTTATATGCACACTCCTGTTGACTCGCAAAAATAAGATCATACATTTAAATTTCCATTTCTTTGCTAATATTTCGATCTGTTAGCGATAACTACGCATTATAAATGTTATAATAGGCCTTATTATACCTAGATTGCAACTATAACTTGTAGATATAATATAATATACAGTGAGATCACAAAAATAACATATTGGAATCAGGTTCATGCAATTGAAAAAAATTCACATACATAGAAAACTTATATTATTCACTTTTTCTTTTAATTTTTTCTTCAAGTTATGACGATATCGATAAAAATTTAAAGTACAGGCTATTTTTTTTGTCAGTTTTTAATTTTCTATTTGACAATTATAAAAAAGTATTAAGTATTATAAAGAAATTTTTGAGAATTTCTTTGAATGTATAGTATCTATGTTTAAAAAATTCTTTTTGATTTACAATATCTTTCTACAACATACAACTATTTTAACTGTCAAATAGAGAATTTCAAAAAATTATTAAGCGTCGTAACTTCTAGCAGAAAAGTCAAATAACAGTTCCGGACGTACTTTTTTCGATTCAATGAATTTTGTTCCATATTAGTGTACATATTGTATATTCAGAAAACAAGCAGATTAAAAAATTCTAAATGTGGAAGAACGCATGCCAATATGTTAGAACTTAAAAACACAATATAACAACTTAATCTTGGGATACTGAAAATGGAGCTTTGTTGAGGGATGCATTGCCAAAAGATATTTCTCTTACGATGAAAAATTTCTTTGAAGACATCAATATTGTTTGTTTTTACCTTGCCAAATGGTTTCGGTTGGCCGAATTTGTCTATTCCAATAATATTTTCATTAACTTTTAAAAATCGTTTTGAGTTTCTATGTAAATGAAGCGTTACCATATCAAAAAAATCTAACGGTTAATTTAGATCTGAAAACCCACAAGTTTAGCTATGTTAATTGAGTTCTATTTCTAATTTCACATCGATAATGATTATTTTTAGGCCGAGAAAATGCACATTTCAATCGTTTGCGTAAAAATAGGCAATATATTAATTTTTTTTATACGGGGCATTTTGAATTAAAATCGATAATTTATAGGCAATCGAAAATAATAATTTTTTATTTCATAATTATAAAACTACATCGTACATTGTTATGAAATGTACCATCTGCCAAAAATTATGACCGTAGTCGTTATCGTTAGAGGCGCTTCGTTAGTAACGCCACTTGACAAAAAATTTAAATTGACCACGCGATTACGTTTTTTAATAAGGCTATTTTTGTCACGTTACATAAATTTTCTTACCAAAAAGATACCTGCATACGTATCTTCCTTTTCCAAAATATTTTGCAGTCATTAGTTTTCTGTTGTGGGCCCTATAAATCATATAATTTTGAAATAATACGCAAACTATGTGTTTATTTTGTGGCACCTAATCCGCTCAAGGATTTCTCCTGGAACGGTCCAGAATAAGAAGTTTAATTTTTACCTGACCTTAAAATCCAACCACAAAAATATATTTCTCCTTTTTTCTTTTTTTACCATAAGATATTCCATATTATTTTCTTTAATCAAAGATGACTTGCATCCTGCGATTAGTTATGATGCGATGAAGTTTCTGATTTTTAAAACAAAATATTTTTTTATTCCTTACAATTCAACCGCACCCAGATACGACCCCCTATAAGGTGTTCGCCGTCCCCATTCCCCATGATCTCGAGAAACACATCATCGCACCTCGTCGTTTTAAAAATAAAATGTTTCCTTGAATTAAAAACATTTACCGTTTGCTTTTGTTTAATAAAAAAATTTCTTACACCAGCATTTTCCCAATATCACATGAAAGACAATACGTAAGGAAGTTAGACATTTAGTTTATGTAACATTAAAATTTTTCGAATTATTTCATTTACTTATGACATGTTTTTCTTCGAAGTAGAACAATACATCTTTACGACCTACCTCAACGTCGAGACACTGATGATTCAAACGACTATTGTTTTTTTTTGTTCTGGTGATAAAGCATTAGGTAATAGGTATTAATTAATCGCCATTAACATTTATATAAAAATTTGCATGTAAATAGGTCATTAGTTAATTGACAAAGCAATTTTCTTAATTGGCACGTCGTCATTCTGTACTACGCTTAAGAAAATTACAATTCTATAATACGATTGCCTTAGAAATTTCAAAGAGTCTTGCACATTGTACTTCTTCGGTAAATCTTTTAATAATAGCCACTATAAACGAATACAAAATTCAAATATTTTTGAGTGTAATAGGAATTATTCCATGTTAGTGTGAATTTATGGGGAGAATGTTGGCTAAGTGTACTAATAATGCTAAAAAATAAAAAGTTCTTGGAGTTCGTATTTCTTGTATATTCTCATTTTCTTGGGGCAAGCTGAAAAGGAAAATCCTGTTTCTTAACTTCTCCTGTGCCGATTTTTTTAACCTATTGTATAATTGGAATATTTTTGCTTTATATTAACGTCTTAATTATAATATAACGGATTATGATTTAAAAGTTCTTTTTTTTGCACGCACCTGAAAATTATTCAAATAAAAAAAAAGGGTCAATTTAATTTAATTACAATATCTACATTAATATTAAGAAATTAATAGGTAAATTGGAGTAAAAAGTTGAATGAATCTACACAATGTTTCATTCGGATTAAAAGTTAATTTTTTTAGAAAAAATAAAAACGTAATGTTTTTAATAAATGTATTTATTTCGAGCAACTTGTGTTATTCTAATTGTTGAAGTAGGAATTAATAATTGGACTGACTAAAGTTCAGAGGTTTAATTAACAGTTACGTTAAAGGTTACATTAGACCTTAGTTAAAAATTAGATTAAAGCCGTTGTATATACAATAAAAATGTTCATTGAATCAATGAAATTTCAATCAGTGAACAAAAATTCATTGTATTTATGAAAAATTTCATAGTATTAATGTTCAAGTTCGATGGAACTATATCTACCACTGATCTTTCCGGTAAAATTATTATGTAAGCTGAAGGCAAATTCAGTCACTTGCAGAGATTTCTTTGTGTATTATGCTAATGAGAAGATCTCATCAAAATCAAAACATGTTTGCAGACTTTTTAAATTGTTCGATGTAAAACCGACCATCGCGATGGCTTGGTGTGATTGTTGGTTTAGTTTCAAGTAGAAGATCTGAGTAAGATACATAGTAGGAGCAGTTTAAAAATTTAGGAAGCTGAAAATGTTTTTAATTATTATAAACAATTATTTTTTTGCAGAATATTAGCGCGACGGTCTTATTTTTTGTTTTAATTTAAATAAATATTTTGATCATGCTGCGGGGGTCCCAAAAGTCATGCTTGATACAAAAAATACAAAAACAGCTATCAATCTTGACTAAACTTGATGTAAAATAGTCAAGCTTGACATAATTTTGCTGTTCAGAAAAACATTTTCTTATGAAAATGAAGAACTCGTTAGTTAACTGTAAATTAATTAATTAAATTAATGATAAGGTCTGGGACGGAAAACAGTTTACACGAAATTAAGAGTATACCTACTTTTTTTTATATTGTACATAATATTTATTATAATATACTATTATTATTTTTATCAATTTATAATACATAATAATGTGTAATATAATCCAATCGAAATATTATGTCGTAGCTGAATACACTAAAATTATTTGTAACCACACAATTCTATTTTTCGGTTTCAAAGCCACGAATCAAATTTCATTCTTTTATATCAATATTTTTAATTGGTAGATAAACATAATTTCGATATTTACATTTTTTAAGTACTATTAGGAAATTGTTCTTGATGTTCTTGATGTTCTTTAAGGAACCAAATAAAACTTTTCCGTTAATTAATTAAACAAAATAACAAAATAAAGTAAACAATTGATATACGACAAGCTTTAAAACCTTAAAAACCTTAAAGTAAGTGTCAATTTGCACGATCCTTTACTTCAACCTTTTGCGATTTGATTCATAATTACTTACTGTTAATTTCATAGATATTTGACAATTCTAACCACATTTCATTTCTTTGTCTTCTGAAATTTATGGAATTAGTACAATTATTAATTATAAAAGTTTTTGTCAAAGCTGGTGTTGCCTTGAATGAATAAATGGAATTATATATCCACTGAAATATTTACATTGGTAAAGAATAATATATAAATTAGATATGCATGGTAGGTACCTACATAGGTACTATTAAAAATACGTAGTCTTTAGGAATATTAAAAATTGTTTGTATATCTCGATAAGCAAATTTTATAATTAATTAAATCTTGAACAAACCACTGCTTGCAATGAACTTGGAACGCTCTGAATGTACTTCTATTCCTATTCTAAAATTATTCATAAAGCAAACAAATTATTTTCACATCAGTTTTACCTCAAATGAAAATAAAGAGGTTTATTTGACTAAAATAAAAGGAATTCTTAAATTTTCGGTATTGCATTATTGCAGATATCCCAGTTGAACTAGGGTGGATCTTATTTGGGGTTTCGGACAAATTTCCAAGTAATTCTCTATCTCAATGTTAAGGATACCGGTGAACATTTGGTTTTTGGATTTTCACAATAATAAAGGAACATATATCATATATCTCGTGGGTATTGTTATGGCGAGGGTAAATCTCATCTCTCCACTTTTCATTAGATGATTTCTTTTTCACTTGGTTACTGCAGCACTGCAGGTGCAAATGCTATTTCAAACTTCATTGTTACATATTCGAAATGTTTGCATAGTTGTCAGTGGATGAGTTATAAATCTATGATTTGTAAGAAAAAGATTATGACGTTTATGTCAAGTATGTACATTATGCGAAAACTAATCCTACTTCAAAACCTTGTCACAGGTGGTGTAGGCTAAGTTATTCCTCAACATTAAACTCGAATCTTCAAATGGCTATCGTCATCTTAAAGATCTAAAATTTCAGTAAAATATTGGGAAACCGTTAGTTTACACCACAAAGTTTTTATTCGTCGTTTGATTTGTGTGAGTAGTTACATATTTTGTAATTTTAATTGTGTAACAAAAATTTTGTTTATTTTAATCGTTATTTAGTAATTATAAATTAATTTGTTATATTAACTTTGGGTTACATCACTTTTATTGCGACTAGAACTATTAATGTAATAAAAACCTTATAAGTTAGTATATTTATCAAATTAAGGTATACGGTGTACGTTATCAATTTTTCGTGGGACAGAATTGTGATAATTTTGGTTAGTGTTACGACTGCGATGTTGTGTTTATGACCTCTGATAATTTTGTTAATTTTGGTTTTATTTCATTGTACAAAGCTTCAATTTGGTAAGTGTTTGAGATATTTCAAAGTTTTGATGGAACAATTTGAGTTGTTCTTTTTGAGGTACTCAAAAGTACCAAGGGTAAAATGTAAATACTATTCAAATTCGTTGTGGACATTGTGTATGCACGTGTAATCGTCAATATTGTGTTATTATTATTTAATAAATAAATTAGTTATAAACGTTGATCGATACATATCAATCTTGTCCTTAGTCAAGATGATAATCTTAGAACGTCTGGAGTCTTCTAGACTGAATTATGAGAAAAACGTTTTAGCTGCTATTAAGTAATAAACCGCAGATACTTAAAGAAAAAAAGGAGTTAAATTGAAAACTTGTTTAAAATTTCGTAGACATGTCTCTTTCGTTAGTCATTCTGCTCACCTAATGGTACACAAACACTAAACTTCTGTCTAGTGTCTCCTAACTAATTGAAATTTAACACGATCAATCACATTTTAATTACTCCATCTTAGCACATCATTTTGGTGCCTAATTGCTTTATTGTTGTATTAAGTAAATATTATATTAAATTTGTTTTATTTTTTTATTTCAATTTAAATTTGAAGGAAATGCAGGGAAAGGCTACGGTTTTTCAATTCATTGAACGATTATAATGCACATTTTGATTAAGCTAAATCATTACGGCTATACGAAGTGGAACGGCTTGTCTGGGTATTTTTGTAATTTTGTTTGTTTTGTTCAAGTTGCTTGTTAATTGTAATTAATAGTTTAGAATGATGCGTTCTAAATTTATAAAAAATATTGCAGACCACCATCTAATCTTTACAAGTACAAATTCTCCAATCTAATACTATGTATTTAAATTTTAAATAAAAGGTAGCTAATAAGTGATGATTAAACGCTATATGCTAACAATTTCTAGTCATTATTTTATTTTATAAAACTACACAGGAAGGAAACTTTTATTAACATTAACCAAAAGAAATAAATTACTTCATTTACTATGTATTATCTATGAATACTTAGAGTGGGTACTTCTACAGGGTGCGACCGAACATTTTTCAACCAACTATTAAAATTTCAAATACTCAGATAACCTTCGGCTTTACAAACTCTCAAGTATTGAAAGTTCTTAGATTGATAATTAGGATGTAATTAGAAATAATTGATAATTTAACATTAACTAAACGCTATAATTCGTAAGGTTGTAATCGGGAGAATGTCCAAGCCGTAGCCTTAGATAATTCAAGGATAACTTATCCTGCACCAATCGTCTGGTTTTGCACGCCTAAGATGAGGTCCGCAGCATTGTGGATGATTTTTATCAGTCACAAAAGATAGGTACGAATAATAATTATCCCTGACTGCTGGTACTTCAATATCTGTAAAATACTTGTGGTTGATGATTGCCTGTCTTGTATCAGACAGTGGTGTAACCACTTTACTCGGGGCCTGTGTTTATATAGGAACCCTAAGTTGAATTAGTAATTAATTCGCTAAAAGGATACCCGTTTTTATACACTTAAAAAACAAGAAAAAACGTACATAAATTATTTTATTTAGGTCAAGGACGGCAGTCTACCCTAAAAATCACTTTCAGCACCAGTAAATAGCTTTCAACTCCAGTACGTTATTCGTATTTTCTTTTTTTTTCGGCGACGAAATTAAAAATCTAAAATGAAATAGCATTGTATTTAGAAAAACTGTGGGAATTTACGACGAACAATCAAATTTTGCAATGAGAAAACAATTTCTTACGAATAGTGTAATTGTAATGAAATATGTATGTAGAATTTATGCACAATAAAATAAAACACAATAGCGTTTGCTGCTACCCAGTCCAAACACTTGGTCATATTTAAGGTCCCCTTGACTTTTTCTTGCCTTAGCAGAAGACGCCTTGGAATTTTCCATGTACAGGCGAACAGCTTATTTACTCACACTGTTAAAGGAAGTAGATTACAAATTATTAAATGTAGATGATTTATTGGAAATTACGGGGGGGAAATAAAAAACTTTATTATCTAAATTGTGTGAATATCTACCATCTACAAGCATTAGTTGCTTAAAATCATCATTTTTTATTGCAATATACCAATTTCCGGATAGTAAAACAATGTTTTGCTACTTGGATAGTTCCTGAAGAACTAAAACTGAGTTCTCCAGAATCCAACGTTTATTCTAAAAAAAAATACGGTTATAGTTAAGTTGGAAAGTATTTTAAAAATACGAAGGAGTGAGCTTTTTTATTAATTGAATCCCAAATAATTATTTTTAATTCTCAACCGGATGCTCGTTTAGTACTGGAAGTCGAGTTCATCGATTTAGTATATTATCGCCAACATTAAATTGAATACATTATTTTTTATGAAGACTTTTTTGCCTCTCGATACTTGACTAATTGTGTGTTACTGTTTTATCAGATTTATAAAAAGGAGTAACTTTCATTAGTTATCCAACCTAACTGTATTCACGAAACGATTAAAAGGCTATTGAATAGCCTTAGATGCATATCTTGACACATTTTAAGTGGAATGTTTCAACCGAGATTATACTGGGTTATTGTAGTATTTACCATTGGAATTACCTTATATGGGTTTTACAACGATCGACTCAATAAGTTATTAATCAAGATTTGTACGTTTATGTAATGCATAATAAATGGGTAATGGAATTACATTTTTCAACAGTTCTATATTTTTCGGCTGCAGGTTTGCGTATCTGCATCTCAGCTTTATCTTAATATAAATTTTTTATATTAATTTTCTATGGCAATCTTAACTTGTAAATTATCTGTTAAGTAATAAATTTTATTTATTAAATTACCGTTGTAAATTACATAAAATGACGGAGCAAATTACAGTGATTTTCTTTAACTACATTTTTGTCGTGTTTATAAGAATTAATCGAAGCTTTTTAAACTACCTAACTGAATTGTATTTAAATAACCTATAATATAAATTGTATTGAATTTAAATTTGCAAATTACACAGGATATATTGAAATATTATGTTCTCTTAAGTAATCGATTCGATTACATATTTACATCAAACATTTATTTGGGTAACTATAAAATACGAATCTATTAAATAAATTAACCAATCAGACAACAGCAATTTATTCAAATACACGGTAAGAAATAAAAAAACCGATTGGTTACTCGATTTTGTAAATTTACATATTTCGAGGTGAAAAATTCGGTAATTTCTTTTCTTTGAGTAATAAAACAAAAGAAGAGAAAGAAAGAAATAATTTAAAAAATTGAATTCTGCTGAAATTTTCAAAAGAAAAGTTTAAGGGTGGGGAGAAATAAACAAATGGTTCCTGTGTTGTGTTTATTAAAATTTATATTTCAAACGTATTTAATTTTATCCAAAAAAGTATAAATTTACCAAAACATTCCAACACATCTGATAAAATATTATTCTTATTGCAATGTAAACCTCGCTATACGTATTATTGTTAAACGATAAGGCAAATATACGGGAATTTTATCGTTGTCGATAGCAAATATGCCTTGCTCGACACTGCAAATTTCATTGCCTTTTCCTTTGGCTATTTTTATGCTAATTTTGAAAATAAAATGCACTTCTTAAGCAGTAAGGAAATTTACTGTGACACTGGAAAGGGTAATATCTAACAATAATCGTGGATAAATAGTCACGCTCTGATTCATGCTAGAATGAAATGAAATTAATTATTTAATTATACTAATAATATGTAAATTATTTAATTGCAGATTTCTCAATTATATACAACTAGAAATATCAAGAATGTAATTTTTGCACCAGGATCTACATGCGTCTAAACGCTAACTACAAATTCAACAGTCGGCGTTAATCGCAATGAATGCTGCAGTTTTTACTCAAATTCGATTGCTACTTCTGGTCCAACTCTTTTCAAAATTTCAACTATCAGTTGGTAAGTCAAATATTTGGATTTCTTTTAATTTGTTTTTGCGCTCTTCGTTTTTGTGAGCTACAAATTGGTGAAGTTGGACTCATAACTTGGCGAACTGAAAATAAATAATTGCGAAATCGTAATATCAAACATCCTTCTGAAAAGTATTCCGTTTTACAAAAATTTAATATTTTAAATGTTTTCGCGTTCTATTTTCGATTAGTGTATACAATGCATTTTTGTAGTCAAATAAATTTTTTTAAAGTAAATTGTAAAGAAAGAGTCTGTCTGTATAAACTGACTTGTTTTTTTAAACGAAACGAAGGTTTTCTTAAAATTCTAACTAATTATTTTTAATAATTTGTTTAAAACAAGAATAAACTAAAATGAAAAAACCAAAATAAACATAGCGTATATTTTATTTATACTTTACATACAACCTCCAAGACCTACGTCAACATGAACTTTTTTAGAACGAGTAAACATTTTGTGATTACAGTTATCTTCTAAAATAGAACTACTAAAAACAAACGACTTGAAGTTACTTGTAACTTGTATTCAGTAAATTACTAAAGTAAATTTAGCATTTAATGAGATTTATACCAAACACATTGATTTTATTTATTCAATTCCCTATTGACCATCTGGAATCTTGATGCATTTAAACTGTTCTTAATTCGAATTTAAGTTAAGGTAATGTAAATTGTGCATTTTTGAATCGGCACATAAATTCAAATAAACATATACATATAAGTAGGCACTTCTCCTATAATATGGTATATATTTGTATTTTAAATATTTTAGCCGTGTGTATTTTAGTTGAAAAGTTAAGTTGGTTATAAATTTACACTCTCAAAGATCCGTGTTTTTACTTCTTTTACAAGCAATTTACTTTACTTTTTTATTTCTACTGATAAATATTAAACTACCTGTAAGAAGAGAGCTTTGACATTATAATCTCCATGTTGAGTTTAACGACGTGCAAAAGTAAAATTTATTGATGGTTTTTATTTTCATTACAGAATACGATAAGGCTTGTAAATTTTCCGATCCAAACATGCATTATACCAAATACAGAACCTTGGGGAACACCCTAGTATATTAATATGCAGTTCTATGCAGTCAATACCTTCGAAAATATTCAAAAATATTTACACCATTAACAATAAAACACAACCATGAAAATTTGAGTGTTCCTGTGAGTTTCTTGCCAAAAAGTTATAATTGACGGTTTTTGGCAGTGCACTTTTGATGGGCAATTTCGAGTTTTATAATTACTTTCCCAGTAGGATATTCTTATAATGTCTTATTTCTATATTAACAAATATGCAGATCATAAAACGGCAGTTTCCTTTATTTATTAGTTTTTTACTTTCATATATCGAACTTGAAGGTTAAATTTGCAATCACAAGCTATTTAGTCAATTAAACATAATTTACCGTACGAGATATACTCAATTATACTTAAATCTATGACAAGTTAGCAATAAAATGAAACCCCAAGTCGTATTTACAGACAATTGTATTACATTGTGTATATTGCAAAATAATTGAAAAATATATTCGAGACGACCATAATATCAATCAGTATACTTTACATGAATTGTTTAGGACCGTTCAATTGTTGAGATAAAAATAGTTGGATTTACTGTTCCTTTTTTTACCAACAACAAATCTTCTGCGAGACAAAAATACACAAAAGTCCGTCACTTGGAAGAATTTGAACGCTAAGGTAATTCTTGATTGCACACTTGCTTATATAACGTGCTGCAAGGTACAAACACGATCTCTCGAGGTTATTACCACTGAGCACGTTTGTCTGTCTGTCTCGTGTCTGCATTCGAGTGCGTGCCTGTTTAAAACAAAATATGGAAGCATCACTGAATAACGTAATAATTATCTCGGTGCTTTATATTATGAATTTTCATCTTACAAAGTTGCAAACTGTCAGATTAAATTAAAAATTAATAACAGATTATTAGTATACAAAAATTATCGTTGAACCGTTATCCCATACGTGACGCAAAGAATTCAATTATGGATCGCGAAAAAAACAATTTCTGTTTCGCAAAATTGTTTTCTTGGTTGTTTAATTTTATTTTCTTTGCGGCACTGGGGCAGAATGATATATTGCTCGGGCTGATTTGAGGATCTTTTCTCGGAATGAAAATTTTGACATACAGATAGATTATATTTACAGAATAGACCAGACGTTTTAAAAAAATAGGCTTCCTGCTGTTTGTGCATATTATACAAATACAATCTAAACATTTGTGGTGATTGGCAGAATGGTATGCTGACGAAAATTTCCCAAATTATTGAATGAGCAAATTGAAATGTTTATCATTGGTAACATAAATATGCGTGGTCCAGATCAACGAACTACAAAAATTGTGCTTTACGACCTTTTTTACTACTTTGTATGCAAGGCCCGTGTACTAACAATAAGATACCATTGAAATCAAAAACCACATGGCGCTAGGATATATTAATTTAAACGTGTGAAGAGAAATTAACTGCATTTTGAGACCCATATAAAAGTTAAAAACCGTTGTAAAAAGCCTGGAATTGCTCGAGGCTAGGTGCTATAATAGTATTAACTATTTCCAAATTCTTATTAATAGTTATAAGAATAGAACGATGATAAACATATTGGCAATGCGGAGTCTATATGAGACCACAGATCGTACTTCCTTCCTTCATTTGTGAATGAATTAACTTGGCGTTGAATACACTGAAGATTTCATTAACTCGGAATTGTGCAGGAGCCGTAATGTAAATTGAATTAGAAAGGTACGAGAAAGAAGAGTTTTGTTTACAACAAAGCAAAGAGACCATTGCTGTCATACTCGCCGCATGGTAATGAAAGTGAAAATAAAAGTAAAATAACTATTCAGACAAGAGACATCAAAAGGGGGAAGAATATTAAATTAAGAATGTAGCAACGCGGTAAAGCCGAAAAAGGCCTCGACTTTTTTCATTCTTATTATAGTAATAAAATACAATTAAAATTTTAATTGCACATCTGGTTGAAGCCGTTTGTGTACATAAAAGTTTTTAGAGTTGCACTGGCCCAGCTATTAAACGTCTGTCGTACAATTTTGCGATACCTGTGATATCAAGTCATGTAGGACTTCACTGGGGACTTCACCATGGGAAGGTTTGCAATCCGCATGTGAAGGATTATAACTGGAATAATTTCAAGCCGCTTTATCTGAAATTTATTCTTTCATGACTTTGGTCGATAGTTTGCTCCTGCTGGCAAGAAATTGGTCCAGTTTTTCCCCTAATCTCTTGGTTTGGTATTTCTTCCAAAAGGCTTTTGGAAATAATCTGTAGTTTGAAATGACTTGATTAGAATCGCGGACAGTGGCGGCTCGTGACATTTTCCAGTGGGAGGGCACAAAATAAAAACAATTGCTTTATAATTTTTATTAATCAATCCTTCTATTGTTTTGGGTTTTGGGATGGGAGGGCACGTGCCCCTGTGCTCTTTATTACAAGCCGCCACTGATCGCGGATGGTTCCACGATCATTTGCTTAGATGGTTGCATTGCAACTAGATATTTTTTTATCTCCTAATTAATAGATTAAAAATGCTGGTGATAGATTTAAAATTTAGGTTAATATGAATGTTTATAGTCCACTAAAATAAAAAATTAATAATTGTATTACTCTGAAGCTGTAAGCTGTACTTGCTTACCAACTTAGCAATTTCAAATGTTACACTGCAAAATAAACTAAAAACACAGAAGAATACCCTTGCGAAAATCTGCCTATTGTTGGAAATTATGATGAGGTGCCATATTATCTGACGTTACAGCTATGAACCGTTTTAAAACGGCTAAATACAATTTAGCTTGCGAATTTTAATCTGCGCTTGCGCCTGCCAATTTCAGAACTTCAATATAATTCACTTTTTTGACAGATCTTAACATTGTATTTTGAGTAGGAAAATACATTGGCGTACGTAAAATTCATACTTTATATTACTGACGCTTTTTCGTTGTTTTATTGCTGTTTTTTTGTTTTCACATTTTATCACAGTTGAGTGTCGAGTTAACCTTCTCTTTAAGGAAATGCAACAAGTTTTTCTGAATAGTCTTTTTATTAGCACCCATTATGAATATTATAAAACTTGCGTTCATGATACAAAAAGCCTAGAAATAGCAATATGACGTTCATCGATTCAAGGTTATGTAATTGGCGTGATGGCGTTCACTCATTCGTTGGCGTCGAATAGTCCTGCCCCTTATTGCGCGAATCCGCACAACATACTTCGATTTGAGTCCGTGGTGACTTTGCGCCACGTCGGCGTTGTTCTTGTTTGTCTGGTTCTGTAATATTTTTTGTCGATTGGTTAGTTATTAACCAATCAAATTATTGGACATGGAGTTTTTTTTACGAGTGGCTGGTAGGATAGGGTCTTATTTGCTTATTGCCAATATTTTCTTTTTTTGTTCATATTTACTTACTACACATTTTTATCTTAAATATACTTTCTTTTTCTTCTTATTCTTATTTTAATGTCGACTTTCCAATTGATAAAGGCATCGACATAGATTATATATAAATTTTAAATCCAGATTTTCTGATCCGCATCCCAAGAGTGGTCACATCAGGCTACATCAAGACAAATATCTTGGCAAGCCTCAATGTAAAACAATGAAATGAAATTGCATAATGCTTTTTGTCAGTACCTTTATAATCCTTGGCACGTTTATAACTTACAACTAGTTTATTGGTAAATAGATACAAATACCAAACATACCTTATGTTGCTATTATACCTATAGATAGCATTAAAATCTATTTTCAATAATAAACTACAAAATGACCATTTTAAAAATCAATATGCCACATTGCATAATTATTATTATTTAAACAAAAATTTCTGATTGCCATAACTTTCGTTTTAGATTTAAAAATAAAAAATTTATGTGCATTCCTTGGGCACACATTTGTTGCTGCAGAATGATCTAAAAAAAAGGAATTTTGAATATTAACCACAAATTTCATCCAGGTGACACAGGTAAAGAATTGCCTATCTAATTTTAACTTAACTGCATCTAATGCACCTCCCTTGATGAATTCGATTCAATCAAACAAGAAAAAGAATAAAACCGCTCGTTAACCTTGCATAATTCAGCTTGCAACCGGAAGTGTCATTAGTTACAATTTTAGTACTTTGTTCGAAAGCATTAAATTAATTTATATTATTACAGCCGTTTGTTTGTAATAATAACAAATGATTCCATATACCAATAACTATAATATAGTATATTTCTAATCGGAAATAATCGAAACTCACTTTTATAAATTTTATCGTTTGCAACCTTCATTATTTACAGCCCATTAAATGAGAAAAAGCTTTTATACGTTGTTAATCATGAATTTTTATACTTCTTGTCCATTTTTAAATTGTTTACCTATAGTATGTAGGTAGACAATGTGACATTTTAACACCAGACTTAATTATAATATGTATTATTTAATGATAAATATAAATACTTGTTTGTTTCTCCGTATTTACGTAACAGCATGACACAATTTTTTTATTGTAAACCTCACTTCCACGATTGAGTTATTCTGAGGAATCCCGATTTTTCTTTTTCCTCGGAAGCTATCAACAAACCGTCCTTATATAGTAGTTGCAGATTTGAAAGAATTCTAACCTAATTTCACGATAAAAAAAACTATGTCCATATAGTTTTCCGTTCACTTCCAACAGGAAGTGAAATTTTTTTCAGAAAAGCTACATACCTAATTGATCAGGATGTGATTATTTTTATATATTGCTGCAACTCCCACTTGCATCAGCGACTACATTGCTAAATGTCAATTATTATCTGCAAAATGCTTTTCTGACGTTTCTTATTGGTCGAACACGGCATAAATAAAGTAACAGGTGACAGTAAATACATTATGTGACACTTAACAGTTTGTGCAAGCAGGGGTTCGAGTTTTTACCAATACCTATTACGGTCATTACACATTAGTAATTACATCACTTTTATTACTAGGGAGTTTTTAAGTCAGAACTGATTTTGAGCTCTACACTTCATCGTCTGGTGTATGTAACTGATTTAAAGAGTAAACAAAAATTAAACAACAAAAGTAAAAAATTGATAAACTTTTCATCCACAAACTAAAACTGGCAAATAGCAACAGCTGGGTTTTACCTTAAATGCAACACAACCACTTTCTGGACTCTGCTTTTATCACTCATCAGATGTAGTCTAAAACACAGAAGACACAAAAATATCATTTAAAAAATCAAAAAAATATTTACTATGCAAGAAGAAGAGATCCATTTAATACGTTACAAAATGGTTCAAAGTATAAATTTGAAGTGAAGTGAATTTGGCTATACTTCATTGTAAAATTTTGGATCGAATTAAGCAGTTGGAACCCTAATTCATACTAAAAGAATTTTAGATAACTTATATAATTTATTACAGAAGTCCGCAATGTAGATTGTAGAATCAAAAGAATTCAGCAAAATAATCAGGATTTTTAAGCGAGAACTTTTCCGGTACATACAGGCTCATTTAAAAATTTATTTTTTTATTTTTTAGCCTTTGAATTTTGTAAAAGTCGTGCGTCCGTTTTTGCACTATTCATAATTTACTTAATAACCACTGCGCTTTGGTATAAAAATTAACCCATATCTCATAATATTATTAAAGTAAGTATATTGAACCATCGGAAATTGCAATTATTTCATAATATAATTTAATAATGTAAACAGCTGAAAAAAAAACAATTAACATCAATCAACCGTAGCCTGAAGACCTACTGGAAGTTGTCCGGTTCTTATCAACTGCGTAGTAAAATTCCTAAGAATTTAATTTCAAGTAGGTACTGGTAACGGAAACAGTCCGTATTGTTTAATATATACATCAATATATCAATTTAGTTTTTTCCGCTATCAGTGCCATTAGATTTCGATAGGGAAAGGATCTTGAAAATCCAATCCCTGCAGATGGATGCTGGATGGATACTCCCTGAATATGGGAAACTGCTTGAATCTGCTAATGTTTCATACCAATACTATAAAATATATAAATTATATTGTTTATTAACATCCGAAGAAGGCAGTCTATTGCCGAAAGCTTATGAACTAATTTCAATATTATTGGCGCCGGAAGACCGTATTATACTAATACACAGTTTAATGGAAAGACCTAACATGATTTATAAAAATTAAACAAGAATTTCTCTATCTACATACGCCGAACAGGAAATATTTTATAATGCAAAAAAAACAAAACAGGTTGTATGAATAACTAAGTAATAATGGATGTAACGTAAATCTATAGTCTAATTTATTGTATGTAGTATGTACCTATATTATAAATATATAGAAACATAGGTTTCAGTATGTAGTAGAAGAAATTATATAAAGCCTTTTTTACATTATATGGTCAATGTATGCAGGTCGTCTACTCATTTATGATGCATTGAATTACTCATTATACTGAATTTAATTTCATATCACTAGTACAGACAATACACCGTATTTATATTGTGTTATAATAGATTTTGTAATTTCCTTTTCAAATTTATTTTAAATATGTTTGCCCAAAGCCAAGTATACACTATGTAAGAAAACAAAATAGTGCCGGTTGTTATTATTGTTTGATATCACATAGACTTTAAATATAATTTAGGTACAAATATAATTGTAAATATTTCAAATTGTTTAGTTTTAAATTCTAAAACTGCAGGCGGATTGACCGAGGGTGAGTCGGCATCTTGAGTGCGCATTTAACGCGCTCGTTATGTCCCTTTGTTCTTATTCTAAGAAAACTAAGGGACCACCGGATGCACCAAGATGCTGAGTTTCCAAAAATGCACGAAAAGAGTCAGTCCATCTGCAGTATTCACGCATCAAACACACATGTTAAATTCACGAGTATAATAGTTAAGCATTCAATTGTACAAATATTAAATAAATAACTAAAGACACACAGTCCATAGTTTGAAATTATTTGTACATGCAACAAACCACACAGTGAAAATTTTAGATAGTGATAATTCCTAAAAAGTGCGCCAACTAAAAAGGGGAAATATCATGACATCCTTCATGGTCCTTCGAGCCGGATTTGATTCATAAATCAAAGAAATAATCAAGCATCTTCACCAGCATCCAATATTTGGAGCAAGAAGCCACATTAAGATTACGCAAAGGTAATCCAAATTGCAACACATGCACCAAGCAACGCATCGAGACAACGACGCCACGCCATTCTTCTGATACCTAGGTAACCAAATTTCTTTAATACTGCCTTTATTTGTTAATTTTAGTCATATTAAAATTCGGTAAAATGAAAAACACTCTAAGTAGCATTTTTGCAAATTTCACGCGCAAGTTTTAAATAACCTTACAAGTTATACTTTGTTAGTTGCATTTTGCAAAACGTCTTATTTGGATTTATATACACACTTTACTAAATCATTCAAGTAATATTTTCTTCAAAAAAGAGGTGATCATTAATTTAATTATGCCTCTCACTGAATTAGTAGCTAAACGCGGCCAAGTAAAGGCAAAGTTAACAAGGTTTATCAATTTTATTGAAAGGTTGGAAACTGATCCAACTCAAATTAGTGAGGTATTGGATCGTCGTAATGAGATAGATGAAGTTTACAAAAAATTTGATGATATTCAAAATTCTATAGAATTATTAGATCATTCAGACACACAATTTCAAGAAAGGGAAAGTTTTGAGGACAAATATTATGCGGTGCGGGCAAAATCAAGTACCCTTATACCTACACAGCCACCCATAATCACACAACAATGCACATCCGGTCAAACAGTAGTTAACCGAGATGAAAACGACACACAGGCAAACATCAAATTGCCGCGTATTAATCTGCAAGAATATGATGGTGCTTTTGATAAGTGGATTCAGTTCCGCGATGCATTCAAAAATGCTGTCCATGAAAATAAAAAATTAGGTAACACACAAAAATTAAATTATTTGATATCCACTCTTAAGGGCAATGCAGCGTCGGTAATAGAAAATATTGAAATCACAGACGATAATTACATTGTAGCTTGGGATTTGCTTAGGGACACCTTTGAAAACAAGAAAATCATTGTTCACTCACATATTAAAAATTTATTTAATTTACCAAATGTCACTAAAGATTCCCATATTTCAACTAGGTCATTTTATAACAACTTCAAAAGTAATTTTCGAGCACTTAAGTCCCTTAGAGAACCAGTGAATCATTGGAGTTCCATTTTAATTTATCTTCTATTTGGCAAATTAGATTCAGAGTCAAGGAAACAATGGGAAGATAAATCAAAGGGTGACTCCGATCCTTCAATTGACTCATTTTCAGAATTCTTGGAAGAAAGATGCAAGTTTTTAGAGTCATTGCACAATAAAGGCATGACCCCTCACAGTTCAAATGTTTACTCAAATAACAGCAATCATGACAATAAACGGTTTTCGCAAAACAAAGTAGCACCACGTAAAACTTTTGTTCACACAACGATTAAACAAGGTTGCGTTTATTGTAAGGGTGCACATCCCATTTATGGTTGCGAGGCATTTTTAAATATGTCGCCAAACTCACGATTTAATGAAATAACGAAATTAAGGAATACTTGCGTGAATTGCCTTCGCTCAGGTCATTATTCTACAAATTGCAAACAAGGTTCTTGCAGGGTGTGCAACAAGCGTCACAATACGTTATTGCACTCCAATCAAGGCAACGATCACACAATGGGATCACAGTCGCCCACAGATTCGCGACGCGATCAGTCCTTCGCCGAAGGTAATCGCGAAACGCTAAATACACACAATAATGCGCATTCAGTAACAAATATTGCTGAAATCGCACTTAATTCGCGATCGAATCAAGGTAGCGAACTTCAAGTTTTACTAGCGACAGCTATAGTAAACATACGGCACACGAATGGTCAATTTTTAAAATGTAGAGCCCTGCTTGATAGTGGCTCACAATCAAATTTTATTACAAAAACGCTAGCGAACAAGCTAAACTTAAAATTGGAACATATTGATATAGCTATATCAGGTATCTCACAGGCACAAACCAACATTTCCGGTAGGTCTCGAGCCACTATCAAGTCCGTTTACAATGATTATACCAAGACATTGGATTTATTAGCTATCGATAATATAACGGGATTCCTACCGCAAGTATCATTCGATCGAACTCCTTTAAATATACCACCTAACATTAAATTAGCAGATCCAATGTTTAACCAATCCGCACAAATCGATTTGTTAATTGGAGCTGGCACGTATTGCGAATTAATTTCGGTGGGTCAGATAAGGCTATCGAGATCAGGTCCAATTTTACAAAAAACCGTGTTAGGATATATTGTAAGCGGTAATCACTATAGAAATAATCACAATAAGACACATGTATCATCACCGGCAACACTAAGTCTTTGTCATCTTTCGAATTTAGAAAACATTTCCGATCAGCTAGAGAAGTTTTGGTTGATCGAAGAAAACTGCGATAAGCGGGTAAATTCACACGAAGAACAATTTTGCGAAGAACACTTCGTAAAAACCACATTTCGCGATGCTAACGGGAGATTTGTAGTTTCGTTACCCCTTCGCGAAGATCACGGTATGTTAGGCAATTCACAACATAGGGCAATCAACCGTTTTAACACACTAGAAAACAAACTCACTAAGAATCCTGCCATCAAGCAGCAATACATAAATTTTATGCGAGAATACGAGGAATTAGGTCACATGACTGAAATCAATCCCAATTTACCCTCTGACCATCCAATTTATTATTTACCACATCACAACATTAAGAAGGAATCTAGTAGTAATAATAAGTTTCGCACAGTATTTGATGGTAGCGCTAAAACCACGAGTGGTGTCTCCTTGAATGATGTGCTCCTCGTAGGGCCCACCATACAAGATGACATTTTCTCTATAATTGTACGATTTCGTACTCACAATTATGTATTAAAGGCAGACGTAGCGAAAATGTATCGGCAGGTGTTGGTCAATCAGGACCAAAGAAACCTGCAGCGCATAGTTTGGCGAGATACTAACACAAAACCACTAAGGCATTTTCAATTAAACACCGTAACCTATGGCACCGCGTCAGCATCCTTTCTGGCCACCAGGTGCTTGAAACAAATGGGCCTGGATAACATAAATCGCTATCCCACAGCCAGTCGTGTAATTCAAAATGATTTTTACGTAGACGATTTAATTACCGGTACAGTGGATGTGGAAACGGCAGTAAAATTAAAATGCGACCTCGAAACCATACTTGGCAATTACGGTTTTGAATTAAGGAAGTGGGCAGCTAATGATCCGCGTATTTTGCAAAAGGGCACACCTGATCTTAATACAAAATGCAATATAACGGATCATGAAAATGACAAGACGTTGGGAGTCATTTGGGACTCGTCCGACGATAATCTACACTATAGTAGCCACTGCATCACAGTTGGAACCAATAAAGTCACAAAAAGATCAATTCTGTCCCTAATCGCGCAATTGTATGATCCTCTAGGATTGGTAGGGCCGGTCATAGTTCTGGCAAAAATCATTATTCAACGCTTATGGCAATTAAAATTAAGTTGGGACGAAACAATTCCATTAGACTTGCACACAGCCTGGATCAAATTTTATAATCAGTTAGGTGCTATAAATTTGATCAAATTCCCTCGGCATGTCTTGCTAAGGGAACCACTCGAAGTTCAATTACATGGTTTCAGTGACGCGTCAGAAGCAGCGTACGGTGCGTGCGTGTACGTAAGGTCACACGATAGTTCAGGCAATATTCTGGTTTCCCTAATTTGTGCTAAATCAAAAGTAGCTCCACTTAAAACAATTTCACTTCCACGACTTGAATTATGCGGAGCACTCTTGTTAGCAAAGTTAATGCAGCGGGTCAAATCGGATATCGGCTTAAGCATCTCCGACACCTTTTATTGGTGCGATTCTACCATTGTTTTATCCTGGTTGTCGGCCACATCGAAAACTTGGAAAACGTTTGTATGCAATCGCGTTTCCAAAATTCAAAATATTTCCGATATAAATAAATGGCATCACATATCGAGTGGCGATAATCCAGCTGATATCATATCACGTGGTATATACCCCGCAGAACTTTTAAATTCAAATTTATGGTTTAACGGTCCGTCATGGCTTTCACTCAACAAATGCCATTGGCCTCAAATTAATAGCATTGTTTTACCACAAGATGTACCCGATGCTAGGCCTATTACAAACATGACACTAGTTAGTACGGACACTTTGGGCTTATTCGATAGATATTCAAGTTTCACTAAACTCATTCGTGTAGCATCATATATTCGTAGGTTTCACAAAAATACGACAATAAATAAGGAAAACAAAACGTCAGGTGATTTGACGTCGGAAGAACTGAGCAAAGGTACACATTTAATCGTGAAGTTGGCACAACAGCAAGTGTTTAGCACTGAAATACATTCTCTAAAGCAATCAAAATCGGTGTCCAAACAGAGCAAACTAGCTTCACTAGCTCCGTTTATAGACAATAATGGTTTAATTCGGGTAGGGGGTCGTTTAAACTTTTCCCAATTGAACTACAATCAAAAGCATCAAATATTGTTGCCGTACGGTCATCAATTAACAAAATTGATAATTTCACACGAGCACAAAAGAAACCTGCATGCAGGAGCTCAAGCAATTTTAAGCACAATACGTCAAAATTACTGGCCAATCAATGGGCGCCAGGCAGTTCGCAATGTCTTGCGAAAATGCGTAATTTGTTTTAAGTCAAATCCATACGCGATCAAATACCAAATGGGTCAGTTGCCAACTGCGCGAGTAAACATATCGCGAGCATTCACTAATGTAGGCATCGATTATGCAGGTCCCTTTCAGATAAAGGATGGCAAGCTACGTAATCGCAAGGATATTAAATGTTACATTTGCATATTTGTATGTCTTGCTACAAAGGCCGTACATTTGGAAGCAGTCGGCGATTTGTCAGCCGATAGTTTCTTGAATTCTTTCAAAAGATTCACGTCCAGACGTGGACTTTGCAAAACTGTCATGTCAGACAATGCAACAAATTTTGTAGGTGCAAATAGTCAATTAATTCACTTAGTAAAGTGTGTAAAGGATCCAAATTTCACTAATTACTTGAGTTCAAATAAGATTGATTGGAAATTCATACCAGCCAGGTCACCTCATTTTGGAGGGATCTGGGAAAGCGCCGTGAAGTCTGCGAAAACACACTTAAAGCGGGTCACTCATAATTTGAAATTCACATATGAGGAGTTTTACACACTACTCACACAAATAGAGGCAGTTTTAAATTCCCGTCCCATTTTCCCTCTGAGCAATGATCCAAACGACCTTCAACCTCTCACACCTGGCCATTTTTTAATTGGGGAGCCACTGAATGCAGTTCCACAGGCTGATCTGCAGCACATTACATCAGATCGGTTATCACGCTATCAGCATTTGCAAAGGCTCATACAGCACTTTTGGACTAGGTGGTCCAGAGAATATTTAAATACTCTTCAACAGCGTACCAAATGGAAGGTCGGCGACAACAAAGATGGCACCAAACTCATTGGATCATTGGTTCTCTTGAAAGAAGACAACGTTCATCCACTTGAATGGCGGCTGGGACGTATCGTTGAAGTGCATCCCGGCATTGACAATATAATCCGCGTAGTGAGCGTAAAGACTCGAAATAGTGTAGTGAGACGAGCAATAGTGAAAGTGTGCCCTCTCCCGGTTAGCGAGTTATAAATTTTGGAGAGCTGAACTCTCCAACGGGGGCGGCATGTTTGATATCACATAGACTTTAAATATAATTTAGGTACAAATATAATTGTAAATATTTCAAATTGTTTAGTTTTAAATTCTAAAACTGCAGGCGGATTGACCGAGGGTGAGTCGGCATCTTGAGTGCGCATTTAACGCGCTCGTTATGTCCCTTTGTTCTTATTCTAAGAAAACTAAGGGACCACCGGATGCACCAAGATGCTGAGTTTCCAAAAATGCACGAAAAGAGTCAGTCCATCTGCAGTATTCACGCATCAAACACACATGTTAAATTCACGAGTATAATAGTTAAGCATTCAATTGTACAAATATTAAATAAATAACTAAAGACACACAGTCCATAGTTTGAAATTATTTGTACATGCAACAAACCACACAGTGAAAATTTTAGATAGTGATAATTCCTAAAAAGTGCGCCAACTAAAAAGGGGAAATATCATGACATCCTTCAATTATCACGATTCCAATTTATTAATGTAAGACAACACGTATCATTATATAAATTATTGCTTTCAAAATTCCAGCTCGGGGGATTTATTTTAAATCTCAATTTAAGGGGAAGTCGGGCAGCTGGAGCGGTGGTTGAGGTCGTAAAAATTTTAAAAATTCCAAGATTGACCGAAGAGTTAACATTCAAATTTATAAGTGAGAATAGTACCAAATATTAACGGATTATGAGCCCAGAATTGGGTCGTGATTGATTTTATAGAATTACAATTTATTGAAGAACGGGAGAACTCGCGAAGAAAATTCAGGATGCAGAGTATAAACCAATTTTTTAAGGGGTTGGGGACTTTGACTAATTATTTATAAATGGGACTTCTGTATATTGGGTTTGCTTCAATTTACCTCTGACAAAAAGAATTCCCGAAGCGATTATTCATAATATAAAAAAATATTTTTCAAATTTTCCATATAATTTACACATCCAGGGTAAGTCTGACAAACAAGATAGCAATATTCTAAAGTCGAATAGTTTCGAAACCAATTAAAAATTGGTTGATGGCAGAGAAAATTGCAATTATTGTTTTTTGATGAAAACGACGACAATTTAGGCAAGTGGGCGTTTTAGTAAATTTAAAAAGTAATTAATTAATAATGTGTGGCCGAATAAATGAAATAAAATTGAAGTGTAATCTAAAGCCCAGTATCCACTATAAATGGCAATAAATTTTAATAACCTTGATCAAGATATATAATATCCGAAGTATCGATAATTGATATGTAGTGGCTGTTATAATAAAATGTAAGAGTGTAGGATCGTAAATAACCTGGTTAAAAGTTTTTATACGTAAAATAAAAGAAATGAATAGTAAATTAGTGTTTACACTTTTTATTATTGTTGTGTCTATTCATTAGTCGATAACGAAGTTGTTTGTGTATGACAATACATCAGACGAACCTTTCCACACACTAATTGATACAATATAAAACTCATTAATAATCATAAGCAAAATTAATTTGGGTATTTCTTTTTATTATCTCTAATTTGCAGTATAGTGTACAATTTACGATTTGGCATAAGTACAAAATAACTCTTATTAAAACTAGTTACAGTAGCTTACAGCTCTAGTATATACAAATTCATTCATTAATAAGCTGCTATCCATTTCTATGGTAGTTCAATAACCCTACAATGTATCATACAATTTGCATTATGGTAAATTGTAAACCATTCATTTTGAGTGCAATGTTTACAACCTACGGGGATCGCTTACTTTAATTAGTTTTCATCACAATTTCTCATCATTAAAATGTTACCAGGTCTATAAAAGAAAATTAAAATGCTAAAACTCGAAAACGTAAAATTTTATTTTCTTAATTGAAAGATGTTATCAATTTTTAAATAATTTTTGCATTTTGTCGCAATTGTATTTAAGTACAACTTGGCTTTGGGAACGGTAGACCCGATCACTTTTAAGATAGCGAACCAACTGTATTACTTTAATATTATTATCGCAATGAGGAAATATTAATCATTCATTATATTTGCTTCGATCGCAGTTATTTTAATCTTAATTTGCATCTGCAAATCATTCGAATAGTTTACTTTGACATGATTTTCAATTCATCTGTGTAAATATAATTGCAACGGTTGCTGTATATTTTTACTTTCATAAATATTAATTATATGTAAATATAGCATACCTCATGGAGATATGCATTTTACAGATCAAAATCTATTTGTATCAACATTTTTTATGAAGACAACTCCAACACTATTACCACACAATTATTTCTAAATTTTTCGGCAGTAAAATATTAGAAAAACCAGTTCGCGAAAAGCGGGGCTCAACTTTTCCCAAATTGTTAAATTTTTATTATTGTCACATGGAAAGTATATTTATCGCTAGAATATAGTTGCAGTTTTTTTCAGAAAAAATTACATTCTAGTTACTCAAAGAATTTACTCTATTATAATCATCAAATTTTTCAAAAGTATTCAGTTATATTTTCGTTCAATGCTTCTGTTTTTTTTTTAAAGGAACTGTCGAGATCTATTTTACTCAAACCTTTCCGAGAAATACACTAAAAATATGTGTGTGTGCGCGAATTACATTGTAACCACGAAAAGGAACTGATTGTACACGTATGATCTTCGCGAAAATTTCAGAGCTATTTCTCATTTGGAACTGGTTGAAAAATTGAAATATTATAACTTTTAATAACAAAAAATTTAACGAAAAACCGTTTCCATTTAGAAATAATTTTGTTCAGTTTAGTTAAATTTTATTGCATTCATATATTTATTTATTTTTATAGCGTAGTAATTTATAGCAGAATATTTTATTTTATTTTTATAGCAAAAATTATATTTTTATAGCATTATATTACAGCAAACAGATTTATTCTATGAGCGTTTAATTTTTTTTAAATTTACTATTGTATGGATGAAGTATAAAAAAATGTATGTTTCCCGACAAATGTGTACATTTTCCGGTAAAATATACATTTATGCCGGCACTTATTGTAAATACAATGTGCTTTCCTCGATAGAATTAGTAATATATGTGCACATAATATTATTACCAAGCAATCTTGTATAATATTGTGTATTGAAATATATTATTGAAGTATATTATTAAATAAACTATAAATATTGGAATGTTATAGTTGCAATTCAAACTTTTAATATAAAACCTATTATTGTTTGTTCATTTTCATTTTTCAATTTAAAAAAACCAATTAAAATTTAATAGTTAAATTCACACAATAAAATTCAAATTATATCAGACTTTCAGTAATTTATTGATTCTAAAGAAATTTTAAATTATGAAGGCGTTATTTAGAACTTGCGATGACATTATGATGAAATGCTTAAAATTTCTCGAAATTCCGTTTATTTTCTTGTAAATCCCACGTCCCACCCCACGACCATTTTTATTAGCTTTTCCAATTTTTACTCTCTTAGCTTCCACGATCCCAAAACTGAAACTATCAAAAGACCATTTTAAAGTTCAGAATTTCAACCTCAATTCCTCAAAAATGCCGAATAGATGCCTTCAAGTTCTTACCAGATGAACGATTCCTCAGCAGTCAAGCCGTCGACATTTAATATCCAAAGTTGTATTACCAACTTTTCGAATTGGGCTGGCGAGTTCATGAGTAAAACTGAGAGAGTATATTTTGATTTTATGTCATACTTTGCATAATTATTGTCAAAATTTCAAAGGTTTACTTTGTACGAAAATAATGGCGGTGTTAAAATACAGTTTTTTTTCTAAATTAAATTTAGATTTACTAGCGGTAGATTTTACTATTTAATAGTAAAATGTTATTAGAATTCTATATTGGGATACTATTCCTTACTTAATTACTTTTCTCTACATATTACCACAGATTAAATATACTACAGATAGCTCGCGCAATGTATTTTTCTGATTTCTAGAGGGCTGCCTATCCTTGTAATATATTTCTGGTGGGGTACCAGCAGGAAAACTCCGTAAGTACCCGACCATACCCACGGTCTATCGCTACATTAGCAATGTGAGCTAATGAATGCTTAGCAGCACGATCGTACAACAACCGCGGCTAGAAGAGAAATGATAACGTAACCACGAATAAACACGAACAGCCAGCGCCTCTATAATATAAAGTGAATGGCTTCCATACTAAGAAAATTGGCTTCCAAATACCTGAAAAGGGACACTCTTTCTCCCATAAGCGCGAGCTATCTGTAGTATATTTAATCTGTGATATTACTTTTAAAATTTTATTATAAAATGAATATTTATTTTAAATTTCATGGCTTGGGATGAATAGTGTATGTAGTTCAGGACCAAACTGTTTTTTGTAATTTTTCCCATTTCTTACACAGGAAATCACATAAATTTCACACTCACATTAAAACACTTTCTTGATGTATAACACACTATTAAATCTTGCTATTAAAATATTTTTTGTAACTATAGTTTTATACGTATTACAGAATAATACTCTGTTAATTTTTAGAATGGTTGTCATTTATCCGTAAAGAACGCCGCAGGCGATATTTTTCAATTCCAAGGTAAATAAAGTTAGGAGGGGGTGGCAGACATTTATTTTGAGTTGTACGAAGATCCCGGGACAAATACTGGATTCTGGTATACTGGGACTAAAACATATTCCTCCAAGTGTAGGTTTTTTACTTACTTTACTGAAAATAAGTGAACCTCAAGTAGATGATGGAATTATTTAATACAATTTGCTTATAACAAAAATTCAAACTGAGATTTTCTGAAATTAAATTTATAACACAGTTTATTACTTACCGTGTCATATTATATTTTTTGGCACATAACCAGCGTAAGGTACTAATTCATTATTATGAAAAATTCGGGAAGGGTGACTTGAAAATATAACTAATGCATTGTATAACATAAAAATGGCCAATGCGGTTAACGTCTTAGCTTACGGTGTAAAAATGCTATATTCCCGTGGTTTGGATTCCACGTTAAGTACAAGCACAAGTCGTAAGTAAACGTTGCAAATCGTCTGTTAATTGTTTATATTAGCAAAAGTTGCTATTTATGGTTGGTCAAGTAGCTGTCGGTAAGATATTGATAGATGATCTAAGACCTGATTAGCACATAGCTGCTCCATCATCACCACATCCGTTTTGATTAATCTTAAAATACTTCACGGTTCTTCATACATTATTTTTGTGCTATTTCTTTTTATTGTATAAGAATATAAATTGCTAATGTTGATCTGATGTCAAGACGTATTTATTTCGTTGTTGAAGAAGATGTGTGCCAAAAATAATATTAGGCAATTTGTTTATTTTAATATTTTAATTAAATATTTATCATTCGATATGAGCATTACTTTGATTTATTGTTTTAGCAGGAATGTGTTGGTCAACAATGGCTAAAAACGGCTTTTGTAAAGAATTATTGAGTAACTCGAGTACCAAAGAAAACTGTTGTTATAATCGTAACGTTGCAACAGCTTGGTCGTCCGAAGAGTATGATGAAGGTACAATATTTTTCTGGACTCGCTTAGGAGATGGTTTGCCATGCTTGCCGTGCAAAGGTAAATTTTTATATTTCTTCGAAATTTTAATTAATTAATCGAATTTTTAGAATCTTGTAATGACGTAGCTTGTACTCATGGTAAATCGTGCGTTGTAAGAAATGGTCGCCCCAAATGTATTTGTTCTTCAAAATGTCACAATAAAAAACCAAAGGTTAAAGGACCAGTTTGTGGTACAGATGGCCGAAGTTACCGTTCTCTTTGTAGATTACGAAAACGTGCTTGCAGACGAAAAGTTGGAGGTTTATCAATTGCCTACCGTGGAACATGCCAAAGTAAGTCGTTTATCGTTAAAATAACCGTAATCTAAGTGTTGGTGTTTTTTAGATTCCTGTGATAAAATTAATTGCGCACCAGGTAAACATTGCCTTGTAGACCAAAATATGAATCCTCACTGTGTACGATGTATACGCAAATGTCCAAACAATCCTTCTCGTAGGCAAGTTTGTGGATCGGATGGCATCACTTATCCCAGTGCGTGCCATTTAAAGGGAATGGCGTGCAGACGAGGCAAAGCCATTCCGATCGCCTACAAGGGTAAATGCAAATGTAAGTTGATACTCGCTAATTTTTTACTCGATCCATTTAACACCATTCAACTTGTTGCAGTATCTACGACGTGTAATAATTTCAGTTGTAAAAATGACGAATTATGTTTAGACGACTTTGAAACTGGATTGTCGCGTTGCGTTACCTGCAATAGAAAATGTCCAAAATTGAATCATACGACAGGACAAATTTGTGGTACCAATAATAAAACGTATCGCTCGTGGTGTTTTATGTTACGGGATTCTTGTAATAAAGGATACGTAATAGAAACAAAATATGCGGGAGAATGTGTAAGTATTTCAAACATTTTTGGTATTACATCAACGGGTAGGGCGCTACACTGATCTGTTTATGACTGTTAATACGTCAAAAAATTAAGGAAGTTTCTGGGCACGTTCCATTTGGCGTTTGCCATTCTCGCACTTTCATGCTTAACCTAACCCCAAAAATGCGTAGTACATCAAGTTTTAAAATTTTGGCCGAAGGAACTTCTTTAATTTATTGGTTTTGAGATACCTATATATTATCTAAATGAATCTATTATTTCTGATTGCCACATCTTGATTATTATACTAGGTCTGATTAATGTAGTTTGTATAGTAGTCTTTTGGGTATCATTTTATAATTTTCTTTTTTTTTTAATTTTAGAGTAATTCGACGATAACATAACAAAGAGATAGGTACAATTGAAGCAATTGTAACAAAACCAAAGATTTATCTATACCGAAAATGTGTGCGCATTCTCAAACGAAACTAAAAATACTACAAAATGTTTTTTGTAGGTGAGTTAATCGACCTTTATATTATTTTGTCAAGTTTTCACTTTAATATTATAGTCTGTTTCTATTTACAAACAAAATAAAACAAGTATATTGTGAATATCGTCCTATTACATGAGAAATCTCGGTATTAATTACACTAATAAGTTTCTTTAAAGCCGTCTTACCAAACCACCATCTGACTACTTTGTGTAGTAATACTTTGTAATAATGAAAACTTATAAATCGTCCTGTATACTTATCTAACTAACTGTTGGGGTAACTTAATATTATTTGCAAAAATTTTGATTCTTAACAGAAATGAGATAATTATGTACTTGGTTGTGTATTAAATTGATTTATAAGATTTAAACGTTATTTATGTAATGTTAAGTTGTTTTTATTTATTTTATATTATTTATTTAAGAAAAATAACATGGTAGCTAATGTTTAGTGTTGTTTGTTTTATAGTTGCTAATTTTTGATAATTTAAATAACATGCTGTATATTTTTAACAATTTGACCATTGAATACTTTTTTATACATGGAAACGCAACAAATCTTTAAATATATTTACAATTATTTCTTCCACCTGCATGATATATGGTGGAAAACATGTAGGCAACTTCGTCTAGATAATCAACTATGTTTTTGTCTAATACCTTCTGTATATTCGCAATTAAATACATAAATTCAAAACTTGTTATTAGAATTAATTACGCATAACGTGTTAATTGCCCTTGTACTTAATGTTAATACATAATTATTACATCAAATGAGATTGTATATAAAAAGTAATTTTCTGTATTTCCAAACCAAATTAGTTTCTTGTTATGGAACATGTATCTGTACATATTGATGGTGTTTGTCTATATTTAGTATTTTAGATTTTTAGAACTATTTAACAAATTTTCAAAAATAAAATACATTGTATATAGAAATTTTACAAACGAATTCAGCATACGCATAATATTATATTATATACTACTATTAAACTAATTGTCATAGTGTGGTAAAAACGTTTGCGAAATTTCTAGTTACAGTGTATTGTTTTGTGAAAAAGTGTGTATTTAAGCTATAAAAAATACTGTTATAGTTAATATCGAATTTCACTACTTAAACCACGAATCAATCGACTTTTTGCACTAATTGTTATCAAATGTCCAGTTGAATAACGCAAAAGTCGTGTCTTTCCGGAAAATACAAGATGGAAAGTATCCTGAACGCCATCAATTGTATATCGTCGCTGTATTGTAAGAAGGGCGAATAAGCTATTATTTTTAATAGCGTATTCGCCCTTTTTACAAAACACCGACGATATGATATTATGTTGTTAGTAACTGTAAAATTATCGCAATATAATTTTGACTAAATAGCAATAGTTTTATGAGTAAAATGGTTTATAATTTTAGATATTTTTTATGTGTTCATTTAAAATTGCCCTTTTTATAGTTACGCTTTGTAAAAACCAAATTTATTTAAGTTTGTTTCGTTTAATCAAAAATTGTTTTAAGTTATTGTTATATTTTAAAATTTTGTTTAAAATAGCATTGTCTTTATTTTTTTAACTATTTATTTGCTAAATCGTTTGTTACTTTTGTACAGTATTACTTAAAAAAGACTGTATGCCCAAGTACTTGTTTATTGATGATATAGATAATGCTCGAATTAATTATGTACCTATAATATGTACGTAGCACTAGACTGGAAAAAATTAATAAATTATTTATAAAATATTTATTGTAGATATCAACTGTACTGAATAATTGCAAATCTAATGATTATTATAAAATATGCAGTTTTCTTTTTAATCTTAATAGATGTCAACTTCAGAAAAATATAATAGTTTCTTCGGGGGTATCACAAGGGTCTCGCTGTGGATCAGTATTTTTGTAATTCTCCATCTAAGAATTGTTCATAATATTATTTTTCGTGCCTAAGGAAAATGTTCGTACGCACTCAAGACAATTTAAAAGTTTATTATATTTTTTATGATTTTTGTTTTTTCTTTTACTTCATTAAAATTCAGCTATCTAAATATTGTACCCATTTGTAAGAGCCTATTTGATTTTGATACGAATTCACAAACAGGAAGTTGTAGTTTACTTGAAGAGTGAAATGGTTTTTCGTCAAAATTTTAGTAATTTATATGTTTTACCTCCCGCACATATTTATTATTAATTTACAAAAAATAACATTTGCTACATTTTTCTATAATAAAACTGTTTTCTCTGAAACATCCTTGGTGTTATTTACGTATAGGCGAGAGCAGGACGGATGGGACCACTGTTCGAAGAAACGAAAAATTATAATTGTCGTTATTCAACTTTATCTCTTATCCTACGGGTAACAAACATCTACTTCTCTACTATTTTTAAGAAAGGCAAAAAATCTACTATAATCGAGAGCATTTGCGCGCCTAGGATTGTTATAATTAGCACAGGGGTTGGGAAATCCGCCCAGAGCGGTTTCACTACCCCTGACATTGTCAAATTTTAGATCCCGGCATTCAAATTTTGTCATTTTCGAGTTGCATCGCTCTCAAGGAAGTTTTTAATGATAGTACAGTGACTTTCAAAGGCGGCAGGAGTCAACCGAGCGTAGCCACCCCCAGGTCGGATTCAGGTCAAATACAACCATTAGGAAAATTACTCTGTTTTTTAACTTTGCAGTATTGTTTACACAAAAACCATATTCTCAATATTTGCAACCCTAAAAAAGGCTATCCTATGAACTTAAGATTTTATTTTTGTTAATTTTGGAAAAACCACTGGATATTTCGTAAATTTTACTTTTTGCGGTTCACAGATTTGGTCAAAAATAGTTACTTTCTTTCAATAAGTTGTGGGCCTATGAGACCTATACTTTCCCCAAATTTTAAGTATTTTAGATTTTTTGTTTTCATGCTGTTCCCCACTGGAGGATAAATGGGGACACTGTCTGGGTTTGAAAATAAAAATTTAGACTCAAACCTTGAAAAAACAATTTTTATTAAACAAAAACACGTAAATTATTTAAAAAAATAACAACATTTAATTTAACGCAGTGGTAAATCAATTTATTAAGCCATTGAAATACTCAGGAACTTCAAATTTTGTAACAATGTATAAAAACTAATGGGCCCAAAAAGCCATTAGAAGAGAGAAAATTCCCCATTCTCACTATATCTTAATATATTGAAATATATATATAGTGAAATATATATAGTAATATATATTTATATAATATAGTGAAATATATAGTGAAATATTAATAAAACCTCTAAATATGATTCTAATTTTGTTCATTTCATGGAAAAATAAGGTATCATAGTGACAAAAACATGGTAAATTCAAAATTAGCTTACCTTAAATATGAAAGCCACTTCTGTACGTCGTTAACAGCACCTGATTTTGCGTTTAATAATGAATACAGGTTTTGAGGTTTTGTTTATCTCGGCGGTTCACACCAATGTCTTATACCAAACCGTGCATTTTCAAAAAAGAAACATCCGTAGGTGCAAAACTCAACGAACTGTTACGCAAAACGTAAACTGTCTCCTTTCACCCCGTTTGACGGTATACTATAATTATATAATAGACCATTACTTACCACCCAGTTCAAAATTCGAATGCATACAACATTGAGCGGTCCCATGCCAGGTTTCTTCAGTCATAGATAAACTTGCCGACCAGTGGCGGATTAAGGGCAGGCCCAGGGGTCCACCATCCCGGGACCTGCAGGGAAAGGAGTCCGATTTATGTGAAATTATTATAAAAATTATGAGTTAAGGCTTATTTATTTCCTTTTTTGTAGCCATTGAAAGCATTTATTTAATAAAAATTTCATTGGACTTCTGTAGTTACTTTTGTATTACAATAAAATTTTCAAAAATGTCTAACGTTTAAACCCTGTTGACGTTGAAAGCCCAAATTTTGCCGCCTACGGCGCTTCATGGGGGCTTCACCCCTCTCCGCCCCTTTAAGTATTTATTAAGTATAAATTGCTGACAAATCGGCTGTACAAAATGTGCTGGCCACATCAGAAATTTTTAGGTAGACCTAATGCGCAGTTGTTCCAGTTTTGCGATCCTAGAGACCGAAATGACGGGGCAGAGGACATAATTAATTATATTATTATGTATTACTTTTTTCTATCACGGTGAACCTAGCATATCAACTATTAGTATCTCAAAAAAAACTTCAAATTTGCTTGCATCCAGTATAGTTCTACAGTTCTTGACAGTTTTAAACAATAGTTCAGTTGATTTACCTTTAAAATCGCGAATTAAATTAATGAGATCATAATCATAAATTATTCTTCAACAGGAATACACCCAATATCAGGAAAAACAATATCTGATTACATCATCAAAAGTTACAAAAAATAATATCATACAATCATATACTATTTATACAGTGAGTGTAAAAAGTATTCGTATTAAAGTTTATGAGGTATTCTTTACAGGTTTCTTTATAAATAGTTGAATCAGTAAAACTGCACTTTCTTGTAAATTTTTTTATTATTTATTCTCAGCGACGCGTTTCGATCGGTTTAACGATCATAATCATGCTGAATGTCAAAATCTTGTGCTACCATACACCCATTTTTTACTATATATTACATCTGTTAAAATCTACAAACTATCATAAAACATCTACATATCTTCTCCCACATGTAATTTTGCAAAAAAATTTACAAAAATTTCTATGAAATTTACCACCTCGGGCAGATCGTTGATAAAAATTACAAACAACAAGGGACCAAGATTAGAACCCTAAGGAACGCCAGATGTAGGAGTAAACACCCAGGATTTATACTCGACAAAGTGGCATCGATTAAACAAGTATGATTCTACCAGTCTCATCAAACCATCAGGTACCTTCAACGCCTTGAACTTATCAATAAGGAGATACAAGTCTATGCGCTCAAACGCTTTTTGGAAATCTAAATAAACACTATCCATCTGTCCACCCCCATCCAAAACCTCACAGCCATATTGGGTAAAGCATGCCAGGTTTGTGATTGCAGATCTGTTACCTACGAACCTATGTTGTAATGGTGAGATAAACGGCTTAAACACACTGTTTATTTTTGGACATAATATGACTTCTATCAGCTTTGAAAAATTACACAAAATCGTTATTACTCTATAATTAGTTATGTCAGCAGGATCCCCTCCTTTTAAGACTGGCACAACCCTAGCGCGCTTCCAATTTCTGGATAAACCGATGTCAATAGCATACGATTAAAGATATATTATGTTTCAGTTGGACAGCCAAGCAATCAATAAAATGTTTCACTACAAATATGGGAATCTGATCAACCCCAGCGGTTAGTTTACTTTTGACGGTCTTTATACCACTGCCTGCACTATATCTTCGTTGTGCAACTGGAACACGCCCATGCTCGAAACACAATCCAATACCTCAGGCTTGGTAGGGTACGAATCGCAGTAAATGCTTGTAAAATGATTCGCAAACACATCAATCATCTCGTGAGGGGTAAGCTCACCCATCCTTTATTACTGAACCAGGGATACTAGAATAACCCCTCCTCTTTTTTAGATATGCCCAAAAAAAATTTTGATTGATATTTATTGCAGTGTTTAAAAATGCAAGCAATCGACCATAAAGCAGTTGTTAAATTTATTCATTCGATGATTTATTTAAAATCAAAATATTAATTCAAAGAAACTTAGCATTTAAAGTTAAAAATAAAAATTAATCTAAAAAGAATTTATTGGTTAAGTAAACATTCAAAAGTTGAAAAACTTCAGGTGTTGTAACATAATATTGTCTGCAGTGCGCGTACATGCGGATGCAATAACGATAACGAATCGCATTATCTTTAACAAAACATTGATTAAAAAAATTGAATTTAAAAAAAAATCTAATTGCTTAGACAACAGGTTGATAAGATAATAACGAGAAAAAAAGAGTTGATGATAGAACCTCAATGAGGCAGGTTGTGTGCTGGGCTCAGAAAAGTGAGATAGACCAGCAAGTATAATAAAATGAAATATTTAGAAACCATAATAATAAATTCAATTTGGAAAAAGAACGAGGCGTAATTTTGGACAAAAGTATTTTGAAGAAGTGGAAGAGAATCAATTTGGAATTGGCTGGAAAGAGTTCCATTTAAAGTGGACCCGTTGGGTCGAACCAAAGAAGAAGAAAAAGACAGGTTTGCATAATTCTTCTTCTTGTAGCAAATAAAACGGATCGGGAAAACAGAGCGCAATTGGCAATAAATGTTAAGTCATTCAAATTTGTAATTTAATTGTTTATTTAATTTAAAATAAAACCAAGCATTCATTCAAAAATTTAATAAGATTCTTTGAAAATAAAAGATTGCACAATTATATTCATTCGTTCCACATTGATCTGGAAGCTGAGGTTCGATTAGCTGTGCATTCATTGCATAAAGAGTAAAGTAAGTATGGATTGTTGAAGATCTTCAGTCTTTAACAGTGCATAAATCTTGTTCCAAACGCTGGATATAATCTTTGTATGGGTTACCTATAAGTGTCTTAAGTTCCCGTCTTATATTGCTGAAGATGCTATAAGTAAACTATTGTTTAATTGGTAAACCCTTCTTGTAGTGTAATTCATTGTTAAAGGTACCGATTTATCGTACAATACCCTATTAAACATATCACACGCATTATCAATGTTATTACACTGCAATACACAAGCCCAATCAACATCACCCATCAACTCACAAAGCAGCTGATAGTTCACTCTTCTGAAATTATACCGCGGACTTGCTGTATGTCCGTAAAACTGTGTTTGATGTTCTGCAGCCAAAACAAGAGAAAAACTCAGAGCGGGGTGATGAGCGTGCAATACGTTGCAAAATTATTCATACAGGTAGCACATCTATCATCTGATCCCGAGTTAAACCTTGAAATATTTAAATCGCCCACCAGCACGCAGGACTAACCCAAACTACCCAGATACTCCTCTAACACCTCCAAAAACAGCTCCAAAAAATCGTTGGAGGCGCCAGGGGAGATATACAAAGCAAAAACATAAATTGTATCAGATAACGATAACATCTTTATCCCGACAATATCAATTTATACAACTTCACAAAAAACATACAGCATCTCATTAGATTTAAAATATTTGAGCATCTAGGAGTTGAATTCAGCAGAGTTCTATGCATCCTAATTAATTTTAAGGATAGTTCCATTGAATCAAACTTTAAAACGGAATTTAAAGAATTTTTCCGTGAGATGTTGATACTCGTGGACGAGTAGTCTCTTGGTACCATCAGAGGCCGAACCGGAACTCTTAAAGATAGTATGCAGGAGGATCAGAACTGTCGATTGCACTATCGATGGAACCCAGAACTCATCCAAAACTATCAGCATCTCATAGTTCGGTACTAGCTACTGTAATAAACAATTTTTTATAACCATTTGGGTACAATCAGAGGTTGTAACTCTTTAACATAGTATGCAGGAGGATCAGAACTGTCGATTGCACCAACCATAGAACCTAGAACTCGTCCAAAACTATCGGCATCTCATAGTTCTATACTGGCTACTGTAATAAACAATTGTTTATTTTACTATTTGGGTATCATCAGAAGCCGGAACTCTTAACGCTGGTGTGCAGAAAAATTATAGCTGTGGATTGCACCCTCAATGAAGCCCAGAACTAGTTCAAAACTATCGGCATCTCATAGTTCTATACTGGCTACTGTAGTAAACAATTGTTTATAACTATTTGGGTACAATTAGAGGCCGGAACTCTTTTGGGTGGTATGCAAAAAGACTAAACCTGTCGATTACACCCTCGGAAAAGCTCAGAACTCGAACCCGGGTATCAACATCTCACTGAAATAATTCTTTAAATTCCGTTTTGAAGTTTGATTCAATGGAACTATCCTTAAAATTAATTAGGATGTATAGAACTCTGCTAAATTCAACTCCTAGATGCTCAAATACATTAAATCTATTGAGATGCTGTATGTTTTTTTATGAAGTTGGTATCTCATTCGTTTAAAGCTGGCAGGAACTGTAGAACTATGCTGCATGCAAACAAATCTGAAGAATTTTTAAGATGCTAATAGTTGATATACTAGGTTCACAGTTGTTTCGAGTCGGTTGATGTTGATATCTGAGTCTTTATTCTCAATATTATCATCTTCTAACTTATTGTCTATGCTCCTGATAATCCGGCTTTCCATTGCTTCTAATAATGGTAAAATTTCCTCATCTTCGTTCTCGCTCTCCATGAGATTGGCTCGTTGGCTTGGTGCGGCACTGCCTCCTCTGGTACATATTCGCTTAATTGACCGTTACAGAGTCAACAAACAGCAATCAATTATATTACTCACATAACACATTGGAACAATTAGACAAAAGACAAAACTTATAGAAGTGGAATAGACTTTATATCATTTGCGATAACTTATCTAGCTACTAGCTAACCATAGACATAGCTATCACTAAATAAGCACGTCCGTTTTGCTTGGCAATCAAACTTCTCTTTTTGATAATAATTAATGTATCTGTTATAAGTTTTAACTATGTAATGTATTATATTTGTACTTAGAACTATCTTGTTACTTATTAGTTATTAATTACTCTTACTTGTACTTACTATATATTTGTGCTTGTGTAGAAAATTCAAAATCATAATTATAAATATAATATAAATACTGGAACGCCGTATTCCGACTATTTAGAATAATTTTGGTGAAAAACTGAGGTAAGTTTATATTTATTTAAATTTGTTTTACAAAAAAAAACAAATAATATTAAATTAATATTTAAACAATTAAATTTTAATGGCTGAGCTTTTAATTACTTAACCCTTTCGGTCATGATTTTTTGTTATTTAAGAAAAACAGTGCAAAATGATAATACGTAATATATAATTTTTTTAAGGATTTTTAGAATAATCAAATTTTTTACGATCACATACATTTCGTGTTCGTTTAAACGAACGCTGTGACGGAAAGGGTTAATTTAAAATTAATAATATTTTATCAATACAAATTAAAATATCTGAAGAAGACAATAATAATCAATAAAATACTGAAAGCATATGAAACAATAAATAATTATATAATATAATTAATATATTTTAATATATTAAAAAACTTATATAATATAATTTGTATTTAACATTAATATTTATGATAAACTTAAATTCAAATTATAATAATTTTTTTTTATTTATTTAATTCAATTAATACTTAATTAATACTACAATAACTTACAAGTCATGCTTTCATTAAATGTTCCCTTAATACGCCCGGATTCATAGACAATCACTTACTTATACTTAGAACCTTACTTATGAAATATTCCCTTACCAACTGAGTAACCGATTTTTATCAGTGCATTTCATAGTCGTTGCTTCGTGAATACTCGGGAAAGTAATACTTGAACAGGGATATTTGGTCACTTACTTAATATTATGTCAGTTTCGTTTAAATTTAAATTTAAACCAAGTATTTGTGACAGCTTTCAATTCATTTTTTAATTGAAATGGATGAATTTTTTGATTACGTGGAAATGGTAGAAGAAGTTGAACTTCGACCAGATCGCCTACCAAAGCGATATATACGTGATGGAAAAAATCCGGTCGAATATATTTCCGAGGTTGACTTTCGTGCTCGCTATAGGTTTTCTAAACAATGTGTTATCTCAGTGATTTTACCACTGGTAGATCAGGATTTGAGAAATGAAAGCAATCGTGGCCTACCTATAGAACCACTCTTTCAGTTGTTAATGTGTTTGCGCTTTTACGCAAGTGGAAGTTTCCAAGTAAGCATAATTAAAAATTTAATTTTTTCAATGACAATAATACAAGAAAATTGTAGAAAGTTCATGCCGATGTAAGAGGTTTTAGCCAATCATCTGTGTGCCGATTTATTAAACGAATATCATTTCTTCCTGCCAAACAAAGTGCAAATTACATCAAGTTTCCAGAAACGCCAGCACAACAAAGAAAAAATATAGAGCTATTTTACGATATCCGTGGGTTCCCATCAGTTGCAGGATGTGTAGATGGAACTCATATAGCGATCGCAAATCCAGGAGGAGAAAATGGAGAAATTTTTCGAAATCGCAAACGATATTTTTCTTTAAACGTGCAGGTTAAAGGATTTAATTTTTGAAAGTGACATTCAGTAACTTAAACAATTTTGTAGGTAGTTTCTGGTCCAAAATTAGAAATTATGGATATTGTAGTCAGACATCCTGGTGCAACACACGATAGTGTTATATTTGACAGGAGCGCAGTTCGGGTTCGATTTGAGCAAGGGCAACTTTTGGGATTGTTACTGGGAGATAGTGGATATGCATGTAGGAATTATTTATTAACTCCTGTACTGCAACCCAGCACTGCTCAAGAAGTTGCGTATAATACTTCCCACATTTCAACCAGAAATTCTGTTGAAAGAACGATTGGGGTTTGGAAGAGGCGCTTTCCTTGTCTTCATCGAGTTTTATCGACAAAAATGGAGACTTCCGTTGCTGTGATATGTGCTACCGCAGTATTGCATAATATAGCTATAAAGGAAAAAGAAGAATTTGGCGAAGAAGAAGTACCTAATGAGGACGACATCTTACCGTATGTTGGAAACACCGACATAACGGATAACAATTTAGCTTTTCGAAATGAATTTCTCATAAGACATTTTTAGTGGGTGACCAGAAATGTTCACAATCAAGTTTCAATGTATTCAATTTTATGAAATTTGTTCTTCTATTTACGAGTTATATTTTTAGTTCTGAGTTGTAAATCAAAGGCACTGTATTCGTATGTTTTTATTATTATATAGTACTTATTGGTGACGCGTTTCGGCTTGTGAGGCCATAATCACACCAAACTACAATTTAAAAAAAGCTAAAATTAACAGATCAACTTCTTTTACCTTATACATGTCAATCAGGGGATAAAAACTGAACTACCAACACCATAGAATTCTAAAATACAAAATTCTTAAATTATTTTAATTAACTTTAATTCTTTAATGTGTCGGTGGTTCACCTTTTATTCCCTGATCGAAACGTATGTATATAAGGTAAAAGAAGTGGATCAGTTAATTTTACCTTTTCTAAATTGTAGTTTGGTATGATTATGGTCTCACAAACCGAAACGCATCACCATTAAGTATATAATAATAAAAAATTACGAGTACACTGCCTTTGATGTACAATACAAAACTATTCACTTTTGTTGTGTTAATTTGGTTTTGTTGTGTTTTTATGTTTTTGGAATAAAAAAGTCAACCAATCGAGCTTCTTGTTTTTCATTTTGCAAAAGGTTACCGAGGGAGGTAGTGAATGAATGAATGAGTTAGTTTTGTGGATAATTCTAATATACATTCTAAACTAATTTATTAAAACTACAATTTATCAAACTATATAATTATTATGTATTATTAGGTATATATTAAAAACAATGTCATAAACAAGGTAAATAAAATGAAAAACAAAGAAAGAATTAATAGAACGAGAACAAAATTTAACAAGAACAAGAGAACAAAAAACTATAAGTCCTGTAGTTTTTTTTTCCAATATTCGCACTCATATTTATTATTTCCACAAAAACACTCAAATCACACTATTAGAACTACACGCAATACACACAATATAAAAAATTACCTGTCAAAGTCACACAATACAATTACTTACTTAAGTAACAAGTAAGCTAATTTCATCACTTGGATTTTTTTAAATGTTCCCGCCCCCTGAGTAACGAATGTGCGTCTATGAAATACAAATTCGATACTTACTACTCAATACTTGATACTTGTTACTTATTACTTGTCTATGAATCTGGGCGTTAATGTTCAATGTAATTACGAATCCTACTACTTTGCAATTTATTACTTTTGATTACTTTTGTGTAGTGAATCTAGTAAGTAGGTCACTAGGTTTGAATCTTCTTAGTCTTCTTACTTTGTTGGTAGTATATCCATCAATTTTCTGGCCCATTTGTTGGAATGAGAGTCTCTAATCTATTTGAATATCTCTTATGAAATGCTTGAATTTCTTCATGGACTGATTTTACATGTAAATCTTATTGGATTACATAGCCGGGCACATACCATGGAGCGTTGACAATTGTTCTCGGGAATTTGTTCTGGAATCTTTGAATGATTTCAATATTAGGTACTAGTAGTTCCCCATAGTTGGATACCATAATATATCCATATCGGTGTTGTTGTGGATTTGTAAATTTAAACTTTGTTCTCAAGAGACATATCTGATGAGAGCTTCATCCACTACATTGGGCGTAACTTCATTCCTAGTTGTTTACGCTTCATGAAGATAAATTTTTTCCATATAAGCATTATGTCGATATGCATATTAAGATATTTGGCATCATTGGCCTGAGGTAAAGTTCAGTTGTTCAACCTCACTGGTGGATAGGTCTCCCTTCTCATTGTGAACGTCACATAGGTAGATTTATGGTGCGATTCTCTAACTATTATATTATAGAATGTTACGCTAACATTATGTTAACAACATAGCTCTGTAAAAACTTTCATAACATACTGTTATAATGTTGCGAAAATTTCAATTCTGTAAAAGGCACTGTTACGAAAACTGTAATAATGACATTAGAATTGCGTTAGAAATGTATGTTATATAAAGCGCATGCGCAGTTAGATTTTTATTAGTTTATGAAATATCATGTCGTTTTATTCTGAAAATATTTTGATTTTTTGCAGCAATTTGTTAATAAATCGAACTCTCTTTAATTCGAAATTTTGTTTAAATTGAAATATTTATTTGGCACGTGCAACCGAATAGAATAGAGGATTTTGCGCCGTGTAAAAGTTATTCCCAAAATTGAATTTTTTAATTCAAATTCTCTTTAAATCGAATCCAATGTTGGACATTGTAACTCAATTTACATGTAATTCGCCTTTCTTTATAGAAAGTTGTATTTATATACAACTTAACGTTAATAAAAGTGATAATAGTGAAAAATCGGATTCAATGCGCAAGTTTTGTTCAACCACGTTGTTTTGGGCCAAAGATATTGACAATATTTCATTTGGGCGGAGAGCGAGAACTCCAAACAAAAATATTTTTACGTAGGAAGAAAGAGGGGAAAATTCTACATAAGATAGTGTAATGTTGAAGAAATCATGTAATGATTGGAAGAGTGAAAGCTGAAAGCATCCGAAAATTTTGCTAATTTTGTACCAGCTAAAGTTTGGTAACAAAGCTGGTGTCCAATCCAAAATGTTTAGGATGTGGAAAAATATTATACAAAGATGCACATTTTCTTGCACTACATAATCATGCAAATATCATCAAAAAAGGTTTAGGTAGAGAAGAATAACAAGGGAAAAACCAAGGCAATATAGGCCGTTTGGAGGAATTTCAGGTTCTAAAAACAATACGCGGAGTTTGGTTAATTATCATTGGCCGGTCGCGCCACTAATAAAATTCAACTCCGCCCAAAATCATATAAAAGGGGATGCTTTCTCGAATATTTTTTAGTGATTTCCAAACTTTAGCGATTTGGAGCAAATAATATAAGAAGCTGTCAAGTTTATGGAATCATAACAGTGCGTAACATGACCTGTAATGTTAATGTAAAATATTTTACATTATAATTATAACAATTATAACATTTATGTAATCTTACAGCGTAACATAACTATTATAGAATGTTATGAGTTACAGAATCGCACTATTAGCTTTGATTCTCCATTCACGGAGCCAGTCTTGTATATTATTTAGATTGTCCTGGAAGTTTTTAGTAGCAATCCTAGGATCGATGTGTGACGCAAGTATTGCTATATCATCAGCGAACGTAGCTGTTGTTGTTAGTTTTGTTGTTGGTAAATCTGCAGTATACAATAAGTACAATAAGCAATGGCCCCAGTACACTGCCTTGTAGTACTCCAGAACTCATTGGATGAAGATCTGTATATTATTCTTCCTGATATCTCACCAGAAAATGTCTGTTGCTTAAGTAGGATTTTAAGATTTGGTAGAAGTGATACGGTAGACATTTTTTTAATTTGTAACACAATCCCTCATGCCACGCCTTGCAGTGTCTTTTATTTTTCAAGTCTTCATTGATCTTTTTGATAATTTTGTGCACTTGCTCGATAGTGGTATGTTAACAAACTGATAATTTGGAATTAGTTTTCTTTCTTCCCGTACCGGTTTGAGACGTTTAACGTAAAGCTTCTCAAGTGTTTTTGAAAGAATTGGCAGTAAACTAATTGGTCGATATGATGATGCTTTTTTCCAACTTCTTACCTGGCTTTGGGATGAGGATAACTTGGGCAACCTTCCATTGGTTGGGAAAGTATTTCGATCGTAAGCAGGGTCGTAGTTAGACATTGGCCATAGGGGGGGTTTATGGAATTAAAAACGAGGTTGGCATATTATGTCCGTATTTTAATTTAATTCTTGTTATTTAGTTATTTATTTAGTATTACTCAATACCCATGGCGGGGGGGTTGAATCTCCCAAAACCACCCCCTTATATACGACCCCGATCGTAAGTCAACATTGTAAATAAAAGTTAGAAGTTTCATACATTTAGGTGTGAGTTGTTGTAATACCTTACCGGTTATTAGGCCAAACCCAGGTGCCTTCTTAGGATTAATTTCTGTTTGAATGACTCTGACTTTGAAAGTTTGAACTGGCAGATGATAATAATAATAATAATAGTAATAAAACGTTTATTTAGCCTCTATGGCTATACAGCTTCGAAAAAAATAAAATACAAATGAAAGAAAATTATAGTAATATACATATTACTTTATATGAAACAATATTACGGTTTCGATTAACATAATATTTTTTTCCCAATTAAAAATTTTATCAATTGTAAAACAATAACTAAAATTTTTTAGTTGCTTTAATATACTATGTATTTGGTTTCTTAACACGTTCAACGCCATGTAGGTCGCTGGTGACCTCCAATCAAACTGCTCTGCTGCGCCATGACGGTCACCGATGACCTCAAGTAGTGCAATTTTTAATTTATAAAACTACAAAACTGTACCTCAAATTAAAGCAAAATTTAATTTCTATGCAAATCTCATATCGACCAAACGAAAATTTTTTTTGAGAGGAAATGGCCATTTTCGCATTGGCTTGAACATGTTAAAGCATCAAGGAATGTACTATAATTACTATAATAAGTAGTACTATAAATTACAAATGTTTTGATCAACAAATTTTTTTTACAGGATGAAACTTGACTTTTTTCTTATTTTTTACATCTATACACTCAGAAGATCAACAATTGCAGTAACACCTGTGTGCCATGATGACGGTAATATCTTAACTTGCATTAACGTTACTGATCACGCATATGAAAAATGGTCTTACAAAAGTCCTTGCCAAAATTGGTATCCTAATACATTAAATATAAATAATTCGAATCTTTCCATTATTACTCGAAATTTTACTGATTTAATATACAATTGTGAGTTTAATGAAATTGAAATTACCAATAGTAAAATTAAAAGAATTAATGAAGATGCGTTTCAACGGTTTACTGGAAAAGTACAAAAACTTAATTTGAGCTTTAACGAATTAAGCAATCTTGATTTCTTGACAGTTTTACATCAAAATCATAGTAATGATAATAACAAACCAATTATAGTTCAGGTAGAACTTAACAGTGACGGTGAATATTTTGTTCCAAGATATTGGAAAAACAATTTAGAAGAACTCAATTTAAATAATAATAATCTCAGTAAAATACAATTTGACCAATTCCAAGGTCTTAATAGTTTACGGATCTTAAATTTGGCTAACAACGAGATTGAATTTTTAGATGGTAGGTTATTAAATATGTTAGTTTGTTTACAATATCTAAATTTTGAAGGAAATAAGATAAAAATACTGCATAATAATGCTTATAATAGTAACTACATACAGAAAAATTTCGCTATGAAATTATTTTTACAAAATAACCCATTAAGTTTACTCGTTAACCAAACTTACTTTGATTTTGGTTGTTTGTTATCAACATTAGATTTAAGCCGATGCAACGTCTTGGTATTAGAAAACATCTTTAAAAACTTAACGTCATTACAAAATTTGAAATTAACCTATTCGCCCTTAAGAAGAATAGCGCCAAACGCTTTTAGTTCACTTTACAATTTAAATGAACTGGATCTAAGCAATAATCGGTTAACAACTTTGGACGAATTTACATTTACAGGCCTTAAAAGTTTAACAACGTTAGATTTGAATAATAATCCAATAAATTTCATTTTTCGAGCATTTGCTGAATTTGAAAATTTATTCATTCTAAATATTAGTGTACTGCATTATGGCATAACGAACAACACTTTCTATAACTTGAGCTCAGTACGTGAAATAAATTTTATTAACTCAAGTATTTTAAATATAAGCGCAGGAGCTTTTTCAGAAATTGATGAATTAAAAATACTGCAATTAAAAAATTCCACCATTCAAAATATATCATCTAAAGCTTTTCAATATTTAAGTTTTAGCAGTAATTCTAAAAATACAATTAAGTTAGGAAACAATTTTCTGCGTACTCTAGAAAGTAGTACATTTTCTTACGTATTTAACGTAAATGATATAGAACTGGATAACAATTTGATCGAAATTGTCAATCCGGGAGCTTTTAAAGTTGTCGATATGGTTGCAGGCCAAAGTACAATATATTTAACGAACAATAACTTAATTGACATTGCAAATGACACTTTCTCGGGAATAACTCATCTACACGCCTTATTGATAAGTAACAATAAATTAACAACAATTGAAACTAACGGATTTCGATTTTTAAACGACTTAGAAATCTTAGATTTAAGCCACAACAATTTACGGGGATTTAATGATAACACATTTTCTTCTTTGAAACAGCTAAAATTATTAAATTTAACTCGAAATAAATTAACAACCATATCTTCCAATTTATTTGATAGCTTGGTTAATTTAAAAACTTTGGTGCTGAACAACAACGACATTAAAGAATTTCCGTTAGGAACTTTTAGACATTTGTCGTCTTTAACTGATCTATATCTCGCAAATAATAAGATATCGCAATTTAAAATTGGTATTTTTTCAAATTTAGTCAGCCTGCTTAATTTAGATTTATCTAACAATAATTTGATAATTATAAACGAGATTATTTTGTATCCCTTAAGTGACCTATTGGTACTTAATTTGGCTAACAATAAGTTTTCTAATCTAAATTATACCTCTTTGGTATTGCACCTACATCGTATTCAATTAATTTGCGTGAATAACAACAATTGGAGTTGTCACTTTTTAACAGGCATGTTAAAGACGTTTAGTTTGCAGAATATTAATTATTTATTTAACGAAATTGGAAACTTCACTGTAGAAAATATCGAAGGAATACCTTGTTATCAAAATATTGAGCCTACGGAAGACAAAAATAATAATTTTGAAACAAATAATTTAGAAATACACAAAGAAGTCAAAATTGAGAGAAAACATGAAAATTCAGTATTACATGTTGAACAACCCTTGCATTCAAGTGAATCTTTAGATAACCCAAAATTAATTAACGAATTTAACAACCTGAATTCTAAAATAACAATTATAGTTTTTTTAATATTTTTTACTTGTATTGGTTTATTATTACTGCAAACATTTAGCTTATATAAAAAATATTATAGTACTGGGCGTCAACCTAAACAACCTGCAGAGAAACAAAATAGATATTCGGAGATTGAACTGTTAAATAACTATTAATTTAAAAATATTTTTTAATTTAAAAATAATAAAAAATTTTTTTTTAAATTTAAATCAGTAAAAAAAACTTAATTTATTTCTAATATTATAGATCATGTACAGTTGAAATTTTTTGTAATTTTTCTTTTATATCTTCTAATAATAAATGAATAAATAATTTATTTTGTTTTTATTCCTTATTGCTTCGTAAAATTTCTCTGAGTGTAACAAATGTAAGATATTAAAAACAAATTTTGTTTTTTCAATTTCTTAAATTTAATTGAATGTTTTGAGTAATTTAAATGTCTTACTAAAATAATAAGTGCTCAAAATTAATTGAACTTGGTCACCTAAGCTAGTGACAACAACTTACTAGTATAAATAGTATATATATATTATTATATTATTATCCACTCTCAAATTAATAATCGAGTACACAAAAATAAAATATATATTTAAAAAATATGTTTAACTATCACATACATATTGTTAAAAATAAAATTATCTCTTTTGTTGATAAATAAAGAGGCGTAAATAGCTGAACGGTTTCAAATTGCAATTCCAAAATCTACTATCCTGTCTTTTTGTTATAAGCAATATCATTAATGTTGTGACAATGGTGACGGTAACTTTTCCGCTCCTTCTTGTTTTACTATGTAAGTTATAATTTTATTTAAAAAAAAGAACTGCATTCTAATCGAATTAGCTATTTCTGTTTAGGCTTTTTTATATGTAAAGCAGATGATGATTGTGCTAAAAAAACTTCTCAATTGGCACCTGTACGATTAAAGAAAGACCTCTTGTGTGATTACGATAAAACCATGCGACCTGTAGTAAATCATACAAATTCTACTACAGTTAAAATAAGAATGGTGTTAAAATTTTTTACCTATGTATGTAATTTATTTAATATAAATTCGAAATTTCCAATTTAACATTTTCTTGTAGGAAATGCATTCCAATACATTATCTGTTCATAATTGGCTAGCCCTAGTAAGTACTTTATATTCTTAAATTTTTCTATAATTAGCCTTATCAAATAAATACGGTCAACTTTACTTATAGATATGGAAAGACGAACATTTAACTTGGGATCCTACTAAATACGAATCCCTCGAACAGATCCATTTAGCTAGCAGTGACATATGGTTACCCGATCTGTCGGTGTACAACAGGGATGACCAGTCTGGGAGTCCAAGTGCACTGGGTGCTGACGTCGATTGCTTGATATTATCTAAAGGAACTGTAGTTTGCATTGCTCCAAATAGGCACGATGCTCTATGTATGCCAGATTTGTCCAAATTTCCATACGACAAACAAAATTGTTCGTTACGATTCGGATCGTGGGTACACAGTGGAGAAGAAATAAATTTTCAGCTTTTTAAAAAACCTGTAACTGTTGAAGATTACGTGCCAAACGGCGAATGGAAATTGTTAAAAGTGGAAACGGAATTATTTCCAGGTCATTTTAATTGTTGTCCAAACAGCACATACCCATCGGTGGGTTTTAACTTCATAATAGAACGACACTCTGCAACTGAATCGGCGACCATAATAATTCCAGCTATGGGTTAGTATTTAAAACTTTCTCTATTTAAAATTTAATCTGTTACTTTCAGCTCTAATTATCTTAACATTAACTACGTTGTGGATGAATCCAAAAAATTTCGATCGCTTATGTTTGTCGTTTTGTAATATGATAATTCATTTCACTTATCTGCAAACTTTGTCGTGGATATTACCATCAACTGGAGACAATCCACCTTTGTTAAGTATTACTTTTGCAATGCAACTTAAAGCGTAAAATTAAAACTTTTTTTCAGTTCTTTATGCAAGAGACTCTCTTTTATTGTGTTGCTTTTCGCTGGTTTTGACTATTATTTTAAAAGGTTTGGTGTTGTCGGAAAATGACAGTCCTAACTGGATTTCAGGTCTAATGTCTGTGATACTAAATAATAAACCGGGACAAATATTTTTACTGTATAATACAAACTTGAGGGTAAGACATTAATAATTGAAACAAATCTACGCTAAATCACAAATTTCATTTTCAGAATGTCGCCTCTGCAAAAGGTGATGAAGATTCGTCGGTTATTATACCTGATCCGGCTGAGCCTATTATATCTCAGGACTGGATCCTTTTTGCAAAATTATTAGATCGACTTAGTTTCATTGCATTTTTTATAACTTATTTTCGCATGTTCGTGTGTTTCTTGTTATAAAATTATTTCTATTTACTTTAAAGTAATATAAAAGTCTCAATTTTATGTTAGGACATGAAGACTTGTTTATTTAAAAGAAAGCTCAAATCAGCCATAAAAATTGTAGTGTAGAAAAATAAAATAAGTATAAATAAAATTGGTACACAGAAAATAGTGGTCAAATCTGCTGCTTTAGTTTAAGTTACATACTGGGGGATTTTGGGTTTATGGATAATTTAATTCAAATGTCGGTGTCATGATACACTCGATTCATCATTCAAAGTTGAGAAGTACATTTTTACAACTTGAATTTAACACTAAACTTAATTAAACAAATTACAACTAAATCAGCCCGAAGTTTACATTTTTAACAACTACAAACGCTACTAAACAAAAAGATGGAGGTCGTTACAGAAGCACGGTGCAGCAAGTAGCCGACAGTAAGGTAAAACAATTGCTGTGCAAAAAAATTATTGAATTGAATAAAATAACATCAGATTTTTTAACGTTTGGAGAAAAAGTATCTTTTTCTATCTACCTACCTAATTTTCTGTAAAAAGTTTCTTGAAACTTAAGACCGAGCTCGTTCAGAGGAGTCGCCTGCTAACTAGACTATTACCAGTTTGAGCCTAACTACCAATTTTTAATTCAAGATTGTAATAAAAATTTTAAATTATTCCATGATATTAAATTTTCTCGTCTATTATTTCCACTGCGACAAGTTGAACTTGAAAAATTTATGAAAAATTTAAGATCTAACAAAAACTAAACCAAGAAGTCTGGTAACGGCTCTGTTCTTATCGGTTGTTCAATTAGGCAGGAGCCTCTGCTATGGAGGAGCTCCAGTATTTAGGGCATAGAACTCGACTGAAGGCTGAAATTGTGGTGTAGTTAAAAAAAAACGCAAATATGTAAGAAATGTATTAACAAAAACATATGTTACTTCAAAAGAGCAATAATACATTAAGCTTTTTGAAGTCTGTACAGTAAGTAATTGTTCATGCCACAATACTTTGCTTCCACATAAGCAACAATAAATTTGTTGCACATTGAATTATAAAATAGAATACATTCAAGTTATGCCCCAAACGTTTTATTAAAAATAGTTACTAATATAAAATTAAATTATCCTTTTGCTAATACATCATTAAAATGATAATTACAATAAGAAAACTAAATTGAATTTTATTTTAGCAAAAGGATACGTCCTACGATACTTAAAAAAATTTAATGTAAAAAATTGTGGGCTTTTCATAATATTTTCATTTTCTATTTACAGAATATTACAACGTGTACAGACTGCAACCTTAAACCTTCATTCCACTAAAACTGGAATGAAAATAAAAATATTAATATTTAAAATTATTCCAATTTTCAAATATTATTTTTATTAATCTATTGATGACAAAAGTTGACATTAAAAAATACACAGTACCTACCAGGCATAAAATTTCAGTCTACTACAATAATTATTATTATCATCTATGACTTTTAAAAGACATTAGCCTTTACACTATTTACAATAAAATAAATCATTTACAATACGTTCGCATTGCAAAACAGCCATGGATCTAGAAATAAAGTCATTGGGTTACAATGGCGGTGCGCACTAATTACAAGACACTGACTATGGAATGCATGAGTCACTACAACACTGGCAGAGCTCTAGAGTTAATATTTTATCACTTAGGCGGATAAGGATTAATCACAGTAACCGCAGCTGCTTGTTGACTTGCTAATACTGCGGCTGAAAAAATACAAAAATATCAATTTATGTGCCACCAATCTTAATATTAGAAAGTCAACACGGTAACAGTTTATACATACGCAGCCAAGCACGATGCACAGCTACAAAGACCACACCACACTCGCAACGTTTTTAATCTGGCCTCCTACTCTAGTCCAAATTTAACAATGTGTTATGGTCTTTGCGGCGGCGCTGCATTGTATAAACTTAGCCTTATGCCACTCAAAGTCATACAATCTCCTCCGAGTTACATATACCGATGACTTTGAACGGCAAAATAAATAAACAATAATTACCACCTAAATAAAAAAATAGGTAAGTATTGTTTGTTTGAGTATCAAAATACATTTTTGAAAGTAACCCTTACGAATGGTTCAATTTACAACTTCAAATAATTCTTGTAAAATTAACCATCGGCAAAGCGTTTCAAATTTTTGCCAAAATAATTTCTAGATTTTTGTAAAACTATATTAATTTTATAAAGCTTTTTTGTTAAAAATTTTCAATTATTAAATTATTAATACTATTAAAATTCTACATCACACTTCAGATCAACATATTTTATAGGCCAGTGCTTATAGACAATTTTTTATCAAACGGTTTCAAAAGATCGGAAACGCAAACACTCTGCAATTACTAAACCACAGAAAAAAATTTCAAAAACATTTCCTTAGTTTATTTTATATTTAACCACAGAGTTTTCTGCATTTTCAAAATCTTGCAAGTTTAAATCCCAAAAGCAATGGCCTATTAAGCAATCTCTAACATTCGTGAGACTAGCGACAAAAAAAGATCAAAATAATAATTTTTTAACATTTTTCAAACAAACAATGTATTTTCACAATAATTTCGATATATACGTTACTCACCTCCATAAGGAGCAGGATACATCGGATATCCAAGGCCCACGTGTGTATGATGATGGGTATGTACATGTCGTTGAGGTGGAGGTGAGCGAGAATCTTTATTTTCGCCAGGAGGTTGTTTACCAACCGTTGAGATCGCGTTATTGGCTTGTGAAGTAGGACCACCGGCCATTTGAGTTTGTGGTTGTCCACTACTCGAACTGTTATTTGCACCAGACGGACTCGCACTCGCGACAGACGCTTTAGGGGTAGGAGATTTAATAGCGCGTTCTTGCAGCTCGTGAATTTTGTGTGATGGATAATATTGAGGGTGATGCTGCAACATATCCAAGGTTTTCGGCGGAGGTGGTCGCGAGAGATCTTCAGGCGCGTGATACCGAGGCATTTGGGGATGAAGATAAGGGTTACCACTGTAAGGACCAGGAACCATAATGCCACGATACACGGGATGATTTGGGTCAAACGGCAGTGCGCCATAATGGGGCGATTGCATGTAACTCGGATGAATGTAGGCGTATTGTGAAGTAGGCGGAGGCGGAGGACCTTGCGTTTCCATCGTCGGTTTTACTCCTTCGTGCTTTATTTCCTTTTCTTTTTTCTCTTCGTTTTTATCCTTTTGTTTCATACTGGCAGTGGAAGGAGGTTGCGAAGATTTACTAGAGGTACTTTTATGATCAGATTCTTTTCGTCTTTGCTCAGGGTACACATAATATCGTCGAACCTCTTCGTCGCGTTGCTGAGATTGCTGTTGCCTTTGATATATATTATAAGGACTCATTTGGCTTTTGATTTCTATACTCTCTTTTAATATTTGATGATTTTCATTTTGTTGCTTCTCTTTAAGAGAAATTTCCGTTTTTAATTTACTAGGTGTGGGAACTTGTATGGGATTTGGAATTGGAGCACTAATTTTTGGAATACCCGTATGATCAGCAGGACTAGGACTTTCTTTTAATCTCTCTTCTTTAATTTTATCTTCCGTTACCATGGGCACAGAATTGAAGCCCGGATCCATATTGTATGGATAACTTGGCATGTACCCGTAAGGATTATAATGGTACTGAGGTATAACCTTCTGTTGATAATCGGGACCTTCTTTCTTAATTTCTTTATCGACAGATTTTTCTAATACTTTATCTTGTTCCTTTGTTTTCGGTTCCGATTGAGGTTGAGGTTGTTGTTGAACAGATGGCATCATGTAAGGTGGTTGTCCATAAAACGGATACATACCATATTGAGCTATGTGAGACATTTGTTGTCCGGGTTCAGTCTTTTTATCTGAGCTTTTGCTCTTATCTCCTAAATCGGGTTCTATAATGGGGGCGCCGTCGTCCGAAATATCGGAATACGCCGGACTTTGTACTTCATCTCTAGTAGAAGACTCGATTCCAAATACCGGCTGATCAGCTTGAGGTGGATTAGGGCTACCAGCTGGAGATTTTCTACTTTTCTTTTTGTAATTTGGAGGTAATTTATTTCTATCTTTTTTATCGTCGGCCAATAATGCAGACGCAGGTTTAACTTTAAACTGAACTTTTCCTGCCTGTGACGGACTTGAGAGTTCATTGGGAGACAGCTGAGATGAATTTTGAGTTAAATTTTGAGAATTTTGTGAAGGTATGATAAGCGTAGGTGGTTGATCGAAATTTGGTGCCGAGATAGTTTGAGCTTGAAGTTGGCTAGAAAATGATTGCAGTTGAATTGAAGAATCATTTTGTGGTATACTATTTTGATCGGTTGGTATGGATACAACAGAGCGTACAGTTGGCAGTGCTGTGGAAGTTGGTATTGAAGAACCTAGAAGCAAGATTTTTGTAAAACCACAGGCAATTGTTTCGTTCATAATTAAATTAATTTTAAAATAATAATTAATGGGTTTTGGTAACACATTGGGATGATGCACTTAATTCATTATTTATGTATCTCTCTTCAAAATGTGTTAACTTTACAATCGATATCTAAAAATTGTTGAATTAAGTGTAAATAAAAGTATTTTAAATGAAAGACTGGGAAAAAATATTTGCTATTTAATATAATGTGTGTATCCCCTTAATAAAATAAAATTTAGTAGCTGTATTTACCTAGTTTGGTTAATTAAAATACTAGAATGCGCTATTTGAAATATCCAAATAAAAATATTAAGAACACTGTCTGATGTTATATTTGTATTACCAAAATATTACAAAAATTTAAATTATTAGTTTTAAGAAAGACAAATAGTGTAGAGTAACCATTAAGTAGCTCCCCTTTGAATGCACCTATATAGTAATTCATATAAATCCAGGAGATTAAACGTTTTAGTTTGAATATTATATAGATAAATCTTTATAAAACATAAGTTTCTTGCGAACCACAAAATTTACTAATTTGGTAACGATAGTATCCCATCGGAATTAATTGAATATAATAATTTTATATCAAAGAAATTATATGCATTGTAAAAATAATCAATATAGTAGTAAGCTGGTACTTGAGTGTTGGATTGCTATACTGCAGTCGTGAGTTCGATCCTCCACCAAGTACATAGGATTTTTCTGACTGTCTCTCTCATAAGGTGCTGGCGACATCTTTGAGGTATTAAATGCCAATAACTTTCTCTGTAATCGTAATGTATACATTTCACACGATTCAAAAGGGGGTATGAGAAAGACAACAAAAAACCACTCCATTAATAATTATATTCCCTAGTAGTCATCTTGGCTTCAGTGAAATCGATTGCTTACACACTGCATAGTGTATGACATTCGAAGATGAAAATAAAATAGCAAACCATCGGGCTAGTTGAACAAATGCGGTAATAGAAAACAATACGTTCTGTTTCGTAAAACAAATGTTTATCATAAAATATTTTAAATAAATTCAGAAACTTTCATAATGTACAATAAACAAACAAGTGGAACAACAATTTATAAGAATAAATGTAAGCAATATTACATTTTTCAGTTGTAATGCGCATAGGAGCAAACTAGGGGACTTCGCACCCCCCAAACTTACAATTAGCCAATTAATCAATTAGTTGGCAATTAAATTTTTTAAAAACAGTAATTTTATTTAAATTAAATATTTGGTATTTCAAATAATTCTCTAAAAACTAGCCAATACATATTGTTTAGTAATTGAAATACTTTTGCTGAATGCTTTAACAATTCTGATAAATATCTTTATCCTCCTCGAAATTTCAAAATAAATTATAGAATTAAAAATTATTATTTAAAACTAATCAAAAATATTGACATGTTCACTTGCATCCTATTGAAGTTTAATAAGTAAACAAGCGCACTATTATACACACCTGATGTATGAATTTTACTTCCAGAGAAAACGCCAATACCAAATTCTTCCGATGAATTGAAACGTAAAACGCCAGGTTTCACTAAGCTCTTTGATTCTACAACAGGCACTGTAGGAGAACAGACCGACGTCAACTCTTGCAAGCTCTGGGGAGTTTCAGGTGAAGGAGGCGTACTACGTGGCGTTACCGACTGACTAGGATCTTCGAGTAATCCGCTACCTCGTAATACTAATGGAAGTTCGCTCTCCTTCTTCAATGGGGTTAAAGGACTATCTTGACTTTTGTCTGGAGACTTGACGGGAGTCACAGGACTTGGAGCCTCAATATTTGACTCGTCATTTTCTGACATTGACGTAGCATCTTTGGTATCATCGTCATCTGCAGTGCCGTGCGCGTGAGTCTGATGATATTTCAGACCATTGATATGTTTATACTTTTTAGAACAATTAGGTTCTGGACATTCTAAAAGGACAGGAGAAGGAGGCGGACTTCCAGTATATGAAAGCTGATTATTCGTAATGGGAGCGGTAACTTTCGGCTTCTTCCCGTTACCATTATTTGTTGCTTCGTCTTCCGTCGGCCTATTTTTTCGCTTATTGTTCGGTTCGGGACGTGGCGGTACGAAGGGTGTTGGAGATGAAGGTGCTGTAGATGAACCGGAACCATTAGCAGCTCCCCGGCGACCTTTAATTCCACCATTCCGCAATTTACTATGCACCGACGATCGGGTCTCTGTGAAGTTGCTCAGATCAGTGCTGGGTGATGCACCAGCGGCACGTCCTCTCTTACCTCGTCCTTTAGGAGTCCGAGAATCCAGATCACTTGTAGGGGAATCACAGAATCTGAAATAAAATTTGATTTGTAACAAATGCGTTCGATAAAAGGATTAGAGCTACAATACCTTGGAGGTGCCCAGTCGTGCCTCGTGCAGTCCAGGAGAGTCCCTACATACGTTTTACCTCTCCATGTTACGTTTACCACTAGTACACCTATAAAAAAAAACGAATTAATCAAAATTCAAACTCATTATTTCTGGGCGAGTGAAATGTTAAGTACCTCCTTCAGTCTCATGCCATACAATGCCTTCGAGTGTAACGCTGGTACCAGGTTCACATGGTCCCAAACAATCTGGTTCCGTGATAGTACCAACGCTCGTTCCTATACACACATCATTCACCTCCTGAAAATAAAAATTCGTTATATTCACTAGAATGAACTTAATTAAAATTTTTAGAAGTGAACCGTATCGTTCAAACTTAATGAGGGAATTAAATAAAACTGTAATTAAATCAGCGAGATGATTAATAAATCGCCAGAAAATTTAACTGCTTTTAATTAATACGAGTAGAAAAGTTCACACAACGTGCACTCAAAACTAAATTAATTAGGTAATAGCAAAACAATTTCGTCAGATTAAATAACACGAGAACACTTAAATACAATAATATTGTACTACATTGTTTGGCACAAAATAAAACTTGAAATAGATTTTGTTAGAGAATAATAAAATAACTTCAACGACGTAAATAGCGGAAGTTTTAGTAACATTACAGATTTATTCCGCAATACAAACGCTTTTGTGAAACATTCGTGTTAGATAAATTACTTCAGCTTTATCATACTATAAAGTGACTGAAAATCGATGAATAAAATAAGAAAATAGCCTCAAACAATTTTATAAAAAAAAAAAAAAGATCCTATCGATCTTGTCGATGTATAACTATGAGGTTTCTTTTTATAAAGCAAGTGAAATTTCCGAAGTGACATCAAAGACTTCGATATCATCGGAAATTCTCAAGATACGATCGCCTTTATTCTGCAATTTGACATCAAATAGAAACGATTTCGTAGCACGTTTTACTATCCATATCGTTTCTACTCGATCACTCTAATGGATCTCCGAGAGGCATATACGACAATAAAACAGCAAAAATGTAAACAAATGAACAATTTTACAAAAATACTTTTTAGATTTTCCTCTTCCAAAGAAAAGAAAAGAAAGGAAATTAAATTACATTGATCGTGTCTATATACTGGGTACTTATTATATATTTGTATATGATTGTATTTCTGCACACCATAATATTGGTTAATCATGGGAGCAAATTATTGACCGCAGACCTAAAATTATTTAACTCACTTATTTCTTTTTATTGTTATGGAACCAGTTCGTAATGTATATGCAGAAGAAAGAGAATTACTTATCACGACCACATTTTCATCGTCATTAGCCCCCTCTGTACATGGACGTAGTTATGTGTAAACATAAACGCGTATTCAACAACTTTGACGCTCGCTGGTGTTCTTACGTCTAAGTGCACGTGAAGAGGGTTATTAAATTAATGAGTTGTAATTTAAAGTACTATCAAAGAATTAAATTATAGGTATACAGCTACTACATAATGAGACGATCCTGCTTCGATAATAAAAAACATCCAGTTTGCATTGTGCAAAGGTAGCTTTGAATCAAGGTGTTGTAAATAATCTCGAGCAACTTTGTCGATATTAATTCTCAACGCATTTTTCAAAATATTACAAAAATTCGTTTCGCGCTGCAAGTCGTTTTGACAGGCGCTGAACTCGCTAAAAACATGCCTGAAGTGTGACTGAACTACAGAATTACAGAACTCAAAAGCTGGGATCGTAATTAACCGAATACAATCTAAAATAAATTTATTAAAACACGGGAGCATGTTAGTACGAGCACGGCTACAGCATACACTTCCCCACGCCATCTGTGTCAAGTGCAGCGTACGTTGAGCACACGTACCGTCTATAGAATGCCATTGTAACGCAGCGATTGACTTGTAGTGTTAAAATACATGTAAAAAATCGAGTATCAAAATTAAATTGTGAAGTAACCGGTGGACCTAATTCATTCATCCTCACCTCATCTGAAAGCTTAAAATGTGCTGTTTCAAAATATTCGTTCGTTTTTTTCTTCTACTTTGAAGGGAAAGCCGTCGAAACTACCAGTGACCCTTCATTTTTAAGCAAACTCTCTAATTTATTTTATTTTGTTTCGTATTTTACAGAGTCTTGTTTAAGTAGTTATAAAACAGATACGACGCGACGAAATAAAAAAACGTTATAAACAAAATTGAAAGCAATAAAAATTTTATATGACGATTTCGATTTTTATATGACAAAAAACGGCTTCAAAATGTTCAATTTACATTGCCTTCGTACAAACGAATGGATTATATCAATAAAATGAAAAAAAAACAATAACAAAGTTTAACGCGGAATAAACCGGATTTAGCGAAATGTAACCATGATTAAACCAAAACCTATATTTTGTTTGTCTATTAAATTAATTCTTATCTAATAGCAACGAAGTATAAAAAATATATTATATTTGATATTATGGAGGTACAATAAAATGAGGTGAATAGAAACAGTATAGTGAATAGGAACAAAACTTGGAACTTACCGGTATGTTTTCAAGTTTTTTAATATATTTTCCAAATTATTTTATTATTATAATACTAGAAATTTGGGGTCAGTTTAATTTTATTTTATTAAATTAGCAAAAATTTTAAAATTTGGACTTATCGACCTGTTCTATTTCAGTCATCACTGTGTATATTATAAGATGTAGCTAGACCGTATATTCCGATTGCAATTTTAAATGCTTAGATACCAAAACTTCTCGGAACCTCCACAAAAGATGGAATCTGCGGGCCTTCTTATCAAGTGTGTATTTAAACAATCAAACCTAAATCTGCACCTGCTAAAAGGTATTCCGTACAATTAGTGCAGTAATGGACGATAACTACCTCTACCAAACAAAACCGGGGGGGGGGGTCTAGAATACCCCCCGAGTACCTCAGCAAGTGTGTTATTAAAATCACGAATCACTTATTACAACTTGAAAAAAATTTAAAAAATTTGATTTGAAACGATGAATATATCAAATATGTAAATTTAAAAAAGTTACCCCTCTGATCAGATCGAAAGGCATTCATTGTATAGTCGGAAGGTTGATTACCGCAAAATATATTCGTGTTAGGCAGCAATAACTATAAATATAGTGCGATAGACAATAAAAGATATAAAGAGGGAGTGAATTTGTGGTGACAATAGAAATAGTACTTCCACTCAACATGTGACATGTACATATTTACACGCTTAGTTACAAATACAAATGCAAGTTATAATGTTATTCCAAAGCTGAAATAACGTAAAATATGCTTATATCGGTTATACAACATTATTTATTTATGGTAAATTATATATGATTAAATGAAATACCTTCGAGTATTAAAATTCATTGCCACCTCTTCAATCGGCAATATTCATTACAAAAAAAAATACATTCGATAATTAAGGTTATAAATAATTAAAATTACATAATGCGTTTAAATATCAATAATTATCCAACTATTGCATAATGCAATAAATAATCCAATCGGAAGTTACTTATATGTAAGAAAATCTTTCATAAAATCCACTTCATTTTTAGAGCGATAAAAGCTCGAGCAGAATTTCTATTAACGATTATACCTATATAGAGAGAACTGTGGAAATTAAAATTATGTATTCAATGAAGTTGCAATAATTGAGAAAAGAGAAAAGATAGATTAGGATAAGGGTGTTGACGTTGATGCAGATACGTTGCTACGTGCGGTTTATAAGCTATAGCTTGATGGGATTCTGGTTGCCTTGCGCCCTCACAGCTCATTTAATTTGATGGAACTTACATCCCCTTCTGCTACGAGTCTTTGTTAACTCCAGTATACGCGAACTGTGGAATAGCCCGCAGTATTGATTTCAAAACACCACCCGCTTTCTCTGCAAAGCAAAACCAACTATGCGGATCACAAAACGAATCGACATCTGTCTCGGGCAAACTCCTTCATTTTATTTTTACTTTAATAAATAAGTTATCTAGTAATAAAAATCAACATAATCGTTTTTACCCAGTAAAATTTTTCCATTTTCCACTTCATTACTTAAATTTTTAAATACAACTTATTTATTCGAAGAAATCTCGAAATTGAGTTTCTTTAACTCACATAAAAATGTATTTTATTTTGTTTGAGGCCGTTCGATAGTACAAATTCAATTAACTTCGGTAATATTGAAATGCATGTATAACTTTATTATCTATGGAAACGATCTACCTATATATAGTAATATGCATAGTACATATAATTACTAAACCATTACTGTGTTCAGAAGCATCGAATGTCTATCGCCCAACCCTATTATATAAATAGCCCGCCTATCTCTTAAAATATTAAATGTAAACCCTTGAATTTTTATTACGTAACGATCAACATTGAATTAATTCTCGATGCTAACACAACATGCCGAACATAGGGTTTATTTTATCATATTGTACAAACCAAATACGTATTTGATGTCTTAATCCGAGACTCCAGAGAGTGATGTTCTGTTGTTTCACAAATAACGGTAGTAGAAGTTCCACCCGTTTAGGTCTATTTCCGTTTGGACAACCCTCACCTAAGCATATCGATTCTGTATCCTGGACTAGTTAAGCCCCACGTATTAAGTCTGATGATGTGATAACAACGTATACTTGCAGAGTACTTCCCACCCCACCTCGACCTCCGAATTCAAATTTGATCACCAAAAATGTACTCCATAAATCGTTTATCTTGTCGAGTGGACGCTCTGGTAATTGAACCAACTGCATTTTAGTAAATTACAGAGTTATTATTATCTTACACGCCCCTAGAAAGCTAAAATGGTATTGCAGGAAAGACGGGATATCTTGATAATTCTGTGTACTGGTGGAAAGTTAATTAATACAAGCAACGAGAGATTATACTCATGAGAATATAACGGAACAGAAACTATTTTAGCAAGTCAGTTAGTTATCTTGATCTTTTTCTTGTAAAGTGTGTTGTTTATTTTCCAACCACAATATTGACACGCTCATTTATCAGCCAATTAAACTTCCTCGTCTATGCTGTAGTGTTGTGGCAAATTTTTAATCGAAACTAAACGTTTCGCTATAGTAACTAGAAGTCGATAATAATAAATATATAAACATGGATCAGATTTATATTCGTGCATTTAGCTAAAATAGGGTTTTATCATTTTATTATCAGTTTTCTAATAAAAATACTAAATTAGCTTCAAGATTGCAGTTTAATTCCAAGTACCATATTAGTGTGCTATATAAATAACATGTTTTGCATATTGACTTTTGATTACCTAACCAGATAACAAAATGTTGGTAAATAGATTTCATTAAATATCTAAATGATCTAGTTTAAATTGTAAAACGAAATTGCAATCGATAAATAATTATGATGGCATTTTAAATAGAAGGAAAGAACGAAAGAGTCAGATAAAAAATTGAAAAATCCATGTGACAAAATAAAACGATACATTTTATGTAGTTGATGATGATGAGGAATAATAATGCGTAACTTTTACACTCTATATTTCGCTTATGTAATAATAAGGGCTGTTAGTCACCCTTTAGTGTATCAAAGCCTACGATAACAGACAACTCACAAATTGAACATGAAAAGTAAATCTGATATCATCTAGCAGTATTATAATAATGCACATACATACATTCAAAAACTGAAAAAGTGATTAAAAGTCTGTTTGTTTTAGATTATCGAATTTTGAATTTGGGAATAAATAAAACTTGTTTTGAAAATTTAAAAACAATAAGAAATATTTGAAATTCAAATTTTGGAAATACAAATTTAGTTTAATGTACAAAACATGTCACATATCCGTTTATATGACTTATCGATTTTCACATAAAAAGTTAAATATTCTCATGAATTCAACCTCATCCATCTAGGTAAACAACGAAACGTTTTTTTCGGTAGCAAGTGGCAGGCATGTCAAATCAACATAAACACAATTTTTTAATTGGGTCTGTTAATTCCTTTTTTTAATAAATTAAAAAGCTTAAAATGTAGAAAAAAAGAATTGTAAGTTGATATAATTCCAAAGGCCCTCCAACTCTAATTTAACATTTATAAATATGTACTTTGATTAAATAATAATTTAAATTGTATATGTAGTCATAAGTGTGCCCTCTAGCGAAATGCTAAAATTGTAATTTAAAAAAATTTAAATGATATCGTATAAACTTGGTGATATAATTGGAATTAAACTTTTTGTATGAATTACAAAAATTCGTCACGGAAGAAATAAAGTACAATGTAATGTAACGTGCACGAGAGATGGGCTTGTGAGATTTATACGAAATGAGGTCGTAAAAATTAATTCTGTAGTACATTTTCACCTTCAATATAGTCCAGAACTTTTCTCGTATAATATAATACATTTCGTTAGTATCGAGAAATCGTAACATATTTCCGTTTCTCACTATTGCATTGAAATGCTATACCTATCTTTGTCAGATCCTACGCAACTCGAGAAATAGACGATAAAGAGTTTAATTATGAAAATTGCACGAAACATTTTGTAACAAAAATAAAATTTAAAAGAATTTTTTAAATTTAAATTTCAACCACAATTTTTCAAGACAATCATAGCAATATGTAGATAAAATGTATACAAATGTTACCATTGCTTCTGAAATATTATAAACTTTCCATAACATTCAACACTTCACTTTCACAAAAAGTCCTTAAATGAATTTTAAATTTTGCTTTAAAGTTTTGGATGTACAAAATAGTTTTTGACGCGCAAATTTTTGCATGTCCTGGATATGCACTACCTTTTATCAGAATGAACAATATAATATCATATATTTTAGTCTATGCTAGTAATAATAATTATTATCTCAATACAAGGTGATACATGCAATCGTATGTAATTAATTAAATTTAATTGCAATAAATATAAATACATAAAAAATCTATAAAATGTATGACAGTAGATATTGATAAGGTTACACTATTATGCAACCTTAAAAAATTTAAAATATCGGCTATATCCCACAATATTTCAAAATCTATTATGTGAACAGGATAAAACCTTATAAATTTGATAACATAAAAATTTCAAGTAGGATTCTTCCAGTAGTGGGTTAACCAGAACCTCACTTGGGGGAAGGGAGGTCTAAATAATATTATATTGATAGGTGGATACAATTTCCTAATGGTTAAAATACAGTAAAAAAATTAAAAAATTAAAATCTAATAATAAATAAAAAATAAATTTTAGTACCTATGTTAAGTTTGCTATTCGAGAAAAGGCATGCATTTCTTTTATAAAATATTTCGTTTAATAGATGCGGGGTTTCGAAAAAAAAAACCCGGATTTGTCGACTTTTTTTATTAAAATTAATCTAAATATGTAACTAGGCAACCGTTGATTCTAGACAATAACTATTTATACCAAAGAAGTAATAGTTTTGATGCTACGGCCAGCTGAGAGTAGAAATTAAAGAATTAGCCTTAAGCTAGGGGACGTCCATTAATTACGTGAGGTGTTTTATCGTAAATTTAGACCCCCCCTCCCCCTTGGTGAGATCTGGTGGGACCCCCTCCCCCCCTCCGGTGAGATTTACTATATAATTTTCAAATAGTTTAAATATATTAATTTTATATTTGATAATATTGTCTATTACCGGGATTGAATTTGAAATATAAAATGTTATCTGTTATAAATGTATGTTCTCTGAATTAAAAAGTTAACGTGAGTTAGTCCCCCCTCGACCTTCGTTAATTTTTTTTTATTTTTTATTAAAAAAATTAAATTAAATTAAATTAGTTGATTTTTAGTAACAAGATAATAAAGATATAATATTTCATAAAATAAAATTGAATTGAGGTGTTCATAATTATTATTAAATTTGTAAGATATAGGACTAGATCGTTGCAACTGATAATTGCTGACATTTTCTAATTTAAATGCAGACCTGGGCTGTGCATTTGTTAGGAAATTAGTATTTAAAAAAAAATTCAACCAACAAAAATATTAATGTAGACATTTTAAGTGACCTACGGAGTATAATATATTATGGTATCATGGTGAATAAAATATTTACTTATCCAGGTAAAAGAGGTCAAAATCCAGTTACTCTCCAATTTATAGGAAAAAGCACTGCAATATAACATATCTATTAAATATTAAGAGGTACAGTCTTGGCCAGAAGTATTAGGCACCCTTTGAAATTTATAATATCAACAGGACGTTTTTAATTTTTTTGTCACCGGATTTTTTGTCCATTATATCCGAAGTCAGTTATATCGAGGTTTTACTGTATTTTAAACTCTCTTAAATAATATTCAAGCAACAACTATGACACGGCCGTCCTAGTAAAAAACTTGTATTACAAAAAAATTGTTCTACATGATCTAGGTAAAATTTACCATATATTTCAGCAAAAAAAAAAACCTTTTAAGCATTGAACATCGCTAGAAACTGACGTTAGTAAGCTTGGTGGAACTGAAATATTTCATATTATTATATTAATTTCTGAAAACCTTGTATTTTAGATCAAATTAAATCCTATCAAATAATCGCATTTAAAAATAATAACAACCTTCATAGAATAATTAATCCACAAGGTTCTAGTGAAAAATCGGCCCAGAGTCTTTATTTTGAAAGTGATAATCGCCTTTGCCATCACTTGATAATCCTTCAAGATGAATTCAATCAACCGTAGCGCAGTTTACGAAAGTAGATCTGAAGATACGGAGAAACTTCTGGTTTCCTCGATATTTTTAAATAAGCAAGCATGGAAAATAAATACTACAAAATTTCTCGGGTACACGTAATTTGATTTGTAGAATCAAACCGGAAAGAAAAAGGAATTTAGTCGATTTTTTTAAATATTTGATCACCGAAGCGAAGCAAGCCATAAAATTAAATTTATTAAATACATTTGAGTAATAACGAGTTTTCGTACCGCACAAGGTCTTTAACGTTTACTAAATCATGTAGTACAGTGATCAGATACGTCAAGCTTTTAACGCAACACATTATAAACATGTTTTTTTATCAATGAAACATAGTTAAAAAACGATCATCTCCCCAACGTCAACTGCTTGAATGTGTTGTTCTTGATGCCATTGTGAAACAGGCAGTTGAAAAAAATTAACTGTCTAATTGATTTAAAGTGTTATTCCAATAATTAATTATGACGCAGAACCCCTATATAATTAATAACGTGCAATATTTTCGAATTCAATAATTCTTTATTATGTATGTAAGATGAATTTTTAACAAAAAGACCAATTTCATTTTCTAAACTGCTTTATTGAAAGGCAAACGTTAAACTGCCGAGTCAAACTAAATATTTTAATATCGAACAACTATTCCTAATTTCTAGTTTTCACGGATCATTAAAAATGATCCCTTGGGGTGCCAACAATATGAGTATTGTATACCACTTTATAGCTTTTCTTAGACATAGTTACGCATAACAAATATTTTCTTACATTCGGCTATCCTACCAATTTGGGTGTCCTCACCCAAACCTTTACATCAAAATAACAAAGCCAACTATAAAGTATCAACTAAACGTAATAATTGTACTACCATACAATTTTATAACTACTACAACATTATTGATAGGTCATAAAGCAATTTAAATATTATATTTAACAGAAGAACACACAAGTAACTAAATTAGCGCACACTAATTCTACGTTTATAAGCCAAAAGATAATCAATTTAATCTCGTCAACATCTAGAGGCTACAATCTCAAATAATGCAAAGCTCAGAGGCTTACCACCTTAAATAATGCTAAGTACAGAGGCTACCACCTTAAATAAAGCAAATCTCAGAGGCTGCCACCTCAAATAATGCAAATCTCATAGGCTACCACCTCAAATAACGCAAATCTCATAGGCTACCACCTCTAATAACGCAAATCTCATAGGCTACCACCTCTAATAACACAAATCTCATAGGCTGCCACCTCAAATAACGCAAATTTCATAGGCTACCACCTCTAATAACGCAAATCTCATAGGCTACCACCTCTAATAACACAAATCTCATAGGCTGCCACCTTAAATAACGCAGATTTCATAGGCTACCACCTCAAATAACACAAATCTCAGAGGCTACCACCTCAAATAATACAAATCTCAGAGGCTACCACCTCAAATAACGAAAATCTCAGAGGCTACCACCTCAAATAACACTAATCTCAGAGGCTACCACCTCAATAATGCAAAGTACAAAGGGACTCCGTCTTTTGGGCAATTACCCACTTACAAATTGCGGTGTATCTACTACCAACATTGACTACTTCGACTGGCACACGACGACCAACACTTTAACTACTCTAAACTGATCTTTATACTTTGGTAGCAACTTCTTACTGCCTTATATTATCATCACTTGTAATCAAAACTAGAACCACATCACCTGCCTTATAATTTTCTAGCTTCCTTGATAATCAAATATTTTCCAACTTTATAAAATAAAAATACGTCGTGGGTATTACAATTGTCATCCATCACCACGGCGCTTAACTCACTAAACACTTCATTCATTCTCACATCAATCTTCACTGTTCCACAACTCATCACTGGTTCACCCGAAAAACTTTTCAAAACAGGGCTGCTACCATCAGATGTAATTTTTAGACCCAACTCATCAATTATTTTCTTTCGCAACATGGTGCACGCACTTCCAGTGTCCACCAGACATCTCAATTTTAATCCATTCACAACTACACATACAAGAACCCGTTGTACACTCCTTTGTAACTTCCTCAATCAATTCTTAATCTCAGGTTTATCATTTTTGTTAGGACAATTATTTTGCTTGTGTCCTAATTTTTTACACTTAAAACATTCAACTTTGAGTTTTGGACAATATTTCGAATAGTGTGGACCTTTACAATTAAAACAACTTACACTTGTTGAACTGTTGTTTCTACTTGTATTTAAAAAACGTGAACTGGAAGTTGATTGCGACTGTTCAAAGTTATCTTCCCTTTTAGACCCATACTTATCATAACTATCACTCACAGAAATACTTTTTATGGTACTAAGATATGAATACAACTCATTAGTGTTTAAAAATTTGCTCGATCTAGCCGATCGCTCTAGGTTTTCGTCCTTTATACCGTATATTATAGCATCAATTAAATATTCTTGAGGTATTTCAATTTTGAGGGCTCTCAATTTTTCCAATTTATTAAAACAGTACTCGCTTAGGTCTTGTCCTGGCCTTGCTTCGTATCTTGTAGCTTCCCATAACAAATTCCCAAAAGGAAGTGGCTTCTTAAACTGTTCGATTAAAAGCTGCTTTATTTCTTCCCACCTCGGACATAAATAATCCTGCGTATCGTACCAACGTCTAGCCATTCCTTTTAATCTATTTGCCACCAATTTAACAATATGGGCACTACTCCAAGAATAACTTCGAGCAAGTTGATCTACTCTACCAACCCATTTTTCAATAGGTAAGTCATCATTCTTCGGATCAAAGGGAGGTATGACATTTTCATCTGATAACGTTGTGTTAAAATGTCGTGCGTTGGAAACATATTTTTCTAATTGTCTAAGTCGTCGCAATTTCTGTCGCATCGTTTCACTATTCGAACTTTCCGAACTTGAATTCGAAGAACTTGAAGAACTCGAGGAACTTGACGTTCCACGTTTTCTTTTTCGTTTATCACCACTTTTGTCGGCGGGTTTTTTCCGTGAACGTCCCATTTTATCAATATTACTCAAGAACACGAAAAACTTTATCCCACTTCTGATTTGTAAGATGAATTTTTAACAAAAAGACCAATTTCATTTTCTAAACTGCTTTATTGAAAGGCAAACGTTAAACTGCCGAGTCAAACTAAATATTTTAATATCGAACAACTATTCCTAATTTCTAGTTTTCACGGATCATTAAAAATGATCCCTTGGGGTGCCAACAATATGAGTATTGTATACCACTTTATAGCTTTTCTTAGACATAGTTACGCATAACAAATATTTTCTTACATGTAAAACTTACCATCGTATTTTCAATTACTAAAAACATGCAATATCCACGAACTTAAAAGCTGGTAACTCTAATGAGTTATCGACGAACACTCACATGTACTATTATTAATTTTTGTACTGACACCAATTGACTTATAATCACAAAATTGTACATTTACCAAGATTCCATTCTAATGGATAGTGTCAAAAGACTAATTACACCAAAAAAATTAAACTTTCAAGATTCAAGTTGGTACCTGTACCTAATATCTTAATTTCAAACTGCTACTGTTTCCTTTACAAACGTCTTCCCACACATAATCAAAATGTTGTAGGCAAATAGATTGAAATCTACTACACAATATTAGTTCGCCATACACCTAAAATAGATATCCATAAATAACTGACCGATAACAGATAATTATTATTTCTAACAATGCGGATACCGTTTCAAGCGGCCGCACTGCGTGTGCACTAAGCGATTAAACGTGCAAATATAAAAATATAGAAACACAACAAAAATTACACAATTACTTTCATGGATTTGTAAAACTATCTTTAGTGCACGTTTTTATAAAAAAAAATTTCAAAATATCAAAGGAAATCTACACAAAACGTTATAGAAAAATACATCGATACGTAGAAAAATTATTATTTAAAAAACAACGAAAAAACATTAATTTAACCACATTTGACAGGTCAGGACTAAGAAAATTAAAAGAATTATTGAAAAAAAGTTTTATTCTTTATGAAACTAAATAAAATTATATTGCATTACGAAAGTTTCATTTTTCTAAATAATAATATTTTACGTATCTATATGTATTCTTTATATTGTATATTTTACAATGAATACTTAAAAAATTAATTTCTACTAATACTATAAGATTTTAGTTTGGAGATAAGCTGGTGATTTTAAATAAGTATTTTAAAAATAAAATTTTATATTGAACCATTGACACGTAACAAACAACGGTAACTTGAAAATTCCTATCCCCGAAGCGTAAAGAAAACTTTCCATAGATAATAAAATTTTACGCGTCTTCACTAATACGCAATTAGATAATATATTATTTGTTTAAATAAATCTTAATTCAATTATTGAGAAATCTGTAAATGTGAACTGTCACAAGATATGAAAGATTGATAATAATTAATTATACGACTGGTGAGTTTACCTTGAAGCATACAATCATCAAATGTATTCTAGCAGAAGAGAAAAATTAGCTTGTAATTATTTCCATCAAAACAGATGTTAACTAAGAAAATCAACACTCCTTTTGCAGTATATTATCAATCAAGAATTACAAAACCAAGCAAGTAGCTGTCATTAAACAATACATCATTGCTTTTAGCATTTACATTAATGACAACTCTTCAAAATTTACACACCAACAGATTAATAACAGCAAGTTCTTTTGTTTCTTTGCCTTGAACTCCCCCTGGCTTCTTTTCAACAAAGAAAAACTATATTACCGAGTCGATTATCGCTCTTTTGTATTGGAACATAATCAATTCAGAACATAATTAAAAAATAACTAGATAATAATATAATATCCTAATGTAATACTCTAATTAATTTTATCAATTCGATATTATTCCAATTAACTATATAAATTGCTCCAGATAATAAACTATCAAAATAAAACACAACCAACATCTCCAAATCGAAATCAATAAGCGAGTGATCAAATCATTAATCAGTAGATGGCCGATCATTCAGGTTTATGAGTGATATCATAAAAAGGGGGAACCAATGTTGTGCGAATTTTTCCTAACTTTCACGGACGTCAGACATCGATGGTACAAAATGGGTCGCAGCCAAATCTAACAAAAGAACAAAATTTTAAGTGTACTTTTTTGACTAAATTGGCGACTAATAAGTTCACAGTTTGCTCTCGCGACTGCCTACAACTAAACCAAAATAAAAAGAAAATCTAAGTTTAACAATTTCCGGCTCAAGTACGTTATTAGAGTTTCAGCCAACAAAACCTAAATAATGTATCCATCTATGTAATCTCATTTTAAGGAACGATTTGGAATTTTTCAAATAAATTTCATAATTTACATTTAATAATATAAATTTAATATTTCTAATTCATTTGTTTAGTACTATATACTACATTAAATCGTTGTTAAATAATACATCTCTCAAAAGAGTTTGGAAGGCTCTCGCAAGGTGTATTGTCATTGTCCGAGTATAAACTTAAAGAAGTTCAAGGATACTCGCGGTCTGTAAAAAAATTAAAACCTTTTTACTTGTTCGCTCCCTTTCTTTGATTGTGCGTCTTAATTCACTTTAAAATTGTAAAAATCATCCTCCGTACATATTACAAACTACTACTTGTAAAACCAGTTCAAATGTTACATTTTCACTGCAAATCAACGTATTCGGATTAATCAAATTTGAGATAAATTATAGATATTTTATTATAAACATAAAATATGTAGGTACATATAAATCGGCCCAGTAAAAAACACGTTACGAATGTGTCTCCAGTCTCCACCACTTATATACAACTGTGTATATCCACTCCGCTGTAATAAGTTCATTACCAAAGGTAATACTTTAGTAATCGGTAATAATATAATTTTCAAATAACTAAACAAGACATAAACTTTTAATGTCTTCTTTATCTACAAAACCACATCTTTGATTCGAGGAATCAAAGTATGTACGTATTTCATTATAGGTACTACGACCATAAAAATTAAAGACATTAAATTGTTAATTCCAGTTCCATTCTACTCTTTTATTATTGAAATGGACAACTATATGTATATGTTGTGCTATAAAGAGTAACAAACTAAAACTACAAAAAATATGGTTATAAAAGGAAAAAAAAGCGTGGAACCTTTCATAACAAAACAATCACTGTAAATATTAACATAAATGCATACGAATGGCTAACTTTATTGCATTATATGTTTTATACGTACATGCATGTCTATAACATCCATTATTCATTAGTAAGTCAACATTCTTATTATTTACCAGCTGTTCAGTCTGCAGTGCATTTTCATCGATTATAATTACTATACAATCAAAATTGATACAAAATCAAAGGGTACATAATTTAAATGACAATTGGTTTTAATTACACGATTAACGAACCATTTTTGAACGAGAAAAAATAACGATATATTATTACCTCGTAGTTTCGATTCAATAATTTATTTACCACAATGTATACGCAAATGTTTCATTCGAACCTCAATACAGTAAACTCGTCAGGTTTGGAACAAATTCAATAAAAACATTTATACGTATCAACCGTAATTTTTTTAAATGTTACTTTTTATCGTAATAATACAGTACCGCGTTTTGTTTTTAACCTGTGACGTCATTGTAATTTTTTAAATGGCGACTCTTATTTTTTTATGGATTTGGATCGAGTGGTGGTAGCAAATATAGTTTACAAAATTACATTTAAAAAGATAAAGTTGATATGTCCGAAGATATTCTGAGAAAATCCCTTTAAAAAATGTTATTGCATTTATTCCAAACTTTACGAGCTCACTTTTTAAATTTAAAATAACCAGATGGCCGAATAAAATAAAAACATGTGGGTGGAACCAAAAGATTCGTTGAAAAATGCTTGGCACCCCAAATACGGGGTTATCAAATTCAAGAGGCCCTAACCTAAAATTTTCGTTCTAGTTTACAACCCAATGCACATCCACTCCATTTATTCCCTCTAAAGAAGTTGTTTGTATAATTGGATACTGTGCACCAATATGATTGGATTCCCATGTCGTTTGGATGCAATTTTACGTCACGGCTACCGGTTCTGTTCTGTTTGAAAGCAACATATCAAACAAAAAAATAGATCAACAATAGAAGCAATTTTCCTGTAATTACAACATTCGTTCCATTGTTTTAAAGAATTGGGGCTTTAATTCTCCTACTTGAAAGACGACGCTATTCTCTTCACAGTGAATCGTTTTAATAAACTGAATGTGCATCAATTATCATTAAAAATGAATGTATGTTGGTAATAAATATTATTTACAATTTCCAGTATTAATTTCAAAGGTAATAAATTAATTAATTAATAATAAACTAAGTATATATGGTTAAATTATACCTATTGCCATAATAATAATTTATCAATCATAAATTGAGGTATCTTAATTAATTTACAATCTCGATTGCATGTTAAGTTGGGTTTCATAATTTAATTTTTGATTGCATTAAATAAATTAATGATAATTAGCGATTATAAACCTTGAAAACATAAACGTATGACAATAAGTTAATGAGAATAATAAAAAGAGGTCAGAAAAAACTTGCGGAATTTCTTAGAAAAATTGTTATAAATTTTGCTTATGAGAAATTGTACTACTTCAATTAATCTATAATAATTGAGCTAAATCAATTAAATTTTTTTTATCTCGGTCGTATAATGAAAATGCAATTTAGATACTCATTTAATTATATCTCAACGAGTTCCTGTCATTAACACTGATTTATTATATTAGTAACTATCAACACACGCCCACGGGGGAGTACATTTACTCAATAAGAATTGGTGATGTGCAATTCAAACTATTATTAAAATTGAAACGTATAATAACATCCTTTCACCACGACATTGTAGCAAATTTAATTACGACATCTGTGAATAAATTACTTTTGAGCATATACAAAGTAAAAGAAGCAAATATTGAAAATTAAAATAGAACAAAATAATCAAAAAGTTTGTTGCATGTAAAATTCCATTCCATATTGAGAGAAAATCATAAAGCAAATCAAACAAATCTAAGGTCGTTGGTATGTAAGAACATTTCAACACTTAATGCCTTGTACACATATGCGAACACGAACGCCGAACCGATCGGAAGTCGCGTTCGCGAGCGGCTCTTGCGAACAGAGCTCCGAACATTTTCAACGAACACCACTTGTTAATGGAAGTTACTCACATTTGCTTTATTATTTTATAGTATTTTCTACCGTAGGTCAGTAATATTAAACAGACTGATTTATAATATTTGTTATTATTTCTTAGACAACACTAGTATAATGTTATAAGCCTTAAAATATTAGAACAAACTGACCCCCACGATTTTCTCAAAAATACTAAGATACAGATAAAAATTTGAACGCAAAAATTTGTATAATATCGTCATGGACCGACGCACATTCTATGTTCAACATTGCATGTTAGCAGTTTTCAAATGCATCAAATATTTTTTCAAAAGGAATCAAAGTTATATTTTTTAAATGGGGATAAACATTTTTATTATCGTATTGGATAACGGTAAAAATTAAACAGTAAAAAAATAATTAAAATTAATTACTTTCAAAAAAAAATTGTCATAATGAAGAAATTCAATGTTTTATTTTTATTGCACAAATCCATGACCTACAGAACTTCGTTGTCTTGAGTAGGTAAGTTATGAATTAAAAAAGGTTTAACATTTTTTCTTGAGAAAAAAATAAATCTTAATTATTACTAATTTCAAAATCAAATGTTGCGAATTTTTCCATGATACAATAATTAAATGAACCACTGCAGTATTTCTCGATACGAAATATTAATTTAATGGCAAAAATCACAAAAATTGTTCAGATTTATTCGAGTTAATAAAAGCAATGATAATTAAAAGGAATTGTTTCTGAAATCTTTCACACCTGTTTCAATTTGTCAAAAGAAGTGAAGAGATAACTATTTTGGATTGAATTTTATCAAAGACGTAAATTCATCTTATCCAACTTATAATTTGCAATCAACAAAGATCTGACGTCAAATAAGTTTCAAGATCTACAGAAATTTTTATGTGCATTTTTGGAATGCCAATTATTATAATAATGATTAATAATTGAGGTGAATGAAATATTGAAAATTTTCAATTTGCACAATGCTGTAAATTTTCGTTACCTTCATTAAGCATAAAAAGAATAATGTAGCTACCATAAAAAATATACCTACGCATAAAATAATAATGTGTATCTACATTCAAAGAAAAGTAGCCAAACAACTAATTCTTTGTATTTTCAAATTTAATTTAAAACTTGAACAAAAAGTCTCAGCAATCTCTTTGACTGTTCGTCGAAATACCGACATGAGATGGATCGTTGAAAATGCTCGCCGAAATGCAGATTGTTATTGTAAGCGCGATAAAATATGAATGAACCTGACGTCACCTTCCTCGAGTAGTGTTCGGTTCGGCGTTCTAAACGCCAATGTGTACGTGTCTTTTTAAGTGCTCGCTGAAATTTGTTGCAGACTTATGTTGCAAATTCGCCAAAATGTTTGTCGAAATGACGTCATATCCGTTCGGTTCGTTACTTTGCGCGGCTGTCTGTACAAGGCATAAAATTCGTACAATCTATAATCCATCAAAGTGAATAATATTAAAATTAAATGAACGCTTAAGAAAAGTAAATACCAAAGAATTTTATTTACTTTTTATTATTAATGATGTCTATTTTTTAATGTAACCAAATTATTCATTTTTATGCAATATTTCAAAATCCGGATTTACAAAATCGTAAACGACTCTCATAGCATCAAAGTATACATTCAATTGCGTAAAAATATGTGAAGCCGCAGGTCGAGGCAATTAACATTACGAACGACCGCCCGAAGATTCTCCAAGTCGGGAATCTCCCCCGCAAAGACTAATAATAATTTATACTAACTATAAAAAAAAATTGAAATAACCTATAGATTGCTATGTTTTGTAAAGTGAGCTTAATTTTGAAATTTAGTATAATTTTGGTTTTATGCATAAACAGATCTGCCACAAATTTAACGTTTGAAATTTTGAAACATTTTTTTAATATTGAACTTAAAAGCCACTTGGTAATTAACTAAACGAAAATAATTTACACGAAATGTTATTCAATGAACTCGATGAAATCTTATTAAAATTTAAATTAATTAATATAATATGTATTTAAATACACATCTTTTGATCAAAATTACGAATTAATAGGCTTATCAACAAGCATATAAATCAAATTTCTATCAACTACGTCAGAAGTTATTGGCGTTAAAATGAATAATATGTATATTTAACACTGAAAAACCATTAGTGTCAAACAGCCATAATAAATAAATTTAATCAGAAATAACATTGAATAAAATTTAGCTTATTTGCTAAATTCAAAAGCATATCGAGATATATCTCAAAAATACAATCGACCATTAAGCTCTTAAACCCGGAGTACTTAAAGCATTAAATAAATCGTAAATAATAATAATAATGAATAACAATGGAATTACAAAATTAATTATTAATTTTGAAAATATCACGTACGAAAAAAGCGCTTATGCAATAAAGTCGATAGTACAATAGTTTTAAAAAATAGTAAAAGTAAAATGACATATAGTAAACAATACATTATAATATTATCTATAATAAGTATTGTGAAAACTATTAACGACAACACTGTGTTATTTTATGCTATTTGATAGATAAGATTCACAGCAAGGACTAAAAAGTATCTCAAGAATAAATAAATGGAATTGACATGGCATTCGAGTCATCAAACATATAAAAGCTTCTTCGTTAAACCAAAAATTCAATTAAAAATTAACGTGATGTTAGCAATCTTAGGACAGATTGTTAGGTGCTTACACAAACAAGCCAATAACAGAGAGGCTTTAAATTGTTCCTTTTGTACGCCCACGCAATTGAAAAACATTAAGCAAGTTTAATTGTTTTGATTTCTGGATTATTTTTACGACTTTTCCAGTATTTTACTAAAAAGGTTACAATTATACAATTCCAAAACGTATGGTAACAGTAATTTACCTCTAACATTTCACAATGCAACTGAACAATATTGAGAAACACGATAAGTTTACTTTCAATACTAATAAAATATACCTTAACGCTTACGTAATAAATTTATTTGATTAAATTAGTGAACCAAATTTAAATTTGATTATTTCTAAATATATAAATAAATTTACATCAATGAAGAAAAATGTGAAGAGGAAATATTGTTTAGTTGGAATAAAAAACTTTTTTGAACATACAAATTAATAATTTAATGCTTAAATGGAATTAAAATCCTAGATTTTACTGTTTCATCTTAACCTAGCCATTCGAGTTATTCGTTCTTGAAGCTATCGATAAATCAAAACTATAATCTATAAATAATGCATATTTGATTTTATAAATAAACCAAAATGCAAATTAGAACAGGTGTGTGGGCAGAATAAAATTTTAGTATAGCGAGATTTAAACTAAAAATTATTTTGAGTAGAAAAACTAACAGCAAGAACCTAGAAACACAAGATACTGCATTTTCCAAAAAGAAACAAACCGTCTATCATCACTTTACAAAGAAAATATATTTTAAAAAATTATTCCACTAGATTTATAATGTTTAAAATACGAGTGGTACATTTTGAACCGTCATAGTTCAATGAAGCGTCAAATAAGAGAAAACCATAACGAGTAATTCAAGATTGAGGAAAAATAAATAATTGGTTCACATAACACTCCTTTTTCTGTTGTCTAGCGAAAGAATTCAATAAGTATAAAGAAAATAGAAGGTTACACAATTACGAGACAGGTTAGTTCTAAATGATTTGGAAGCAACGATTACCGATGGAAAATATTAGTACTATTGCTAGAAAACTTACTTTTGATTCCAATTTAAGTTTTTTCGTCGGCGGTGGAGATGTACTTCGTTCTTCCACTGTCGTAACTTGTTGTTGTTGTTGCTGCTGCTGCTGTTGCTGCTGCGGCTGCTGCTGTTGTTGCGGTGGTAAGGCAGGGGTAATAGGTTTCGAAAGTTCAAGTTTGGTGGCAGAATTTGTTAAAACTACACTAGTAGGACTGGACGGTGGTCCTGGAGAAGGTCCTAACCCGGCTGGTGCCGTGGAAGGAGGTCCAGGTCCCGTACTAGAAGGAAATAAAGGTCTTTGAGGTCCAGTTTGGGAGGCACTCACTCTCACTACACCGTTCACTTCCGCCACTGTCACTGGCGCGGTTCCCGAACCGGCTTTAGGGGAAGGTTTATCCGACGTATGTTTATCACGAGTTTTTTCACGACGATGGCCACTTGAACCACGTTTACTATTACTGCTACTACTTGTATTATTTGTGGTAATATTACTATTAATTGTAGGAGTTGCCGAATTTGGCTGAACAGGATGTTTGTTATTGGTAGCACCTTTTGCGTCCGCGCCATCCACATTTCCATTTTGTTCGTTCGATTTAACAATTTCATGTTTGGCTTCGGATGTTTTAGTGCCCGGTTTTGTACGTTTAATTTTCATTTTAAGGCCTTTATCTACTGTCGCCGAATGTTCAATTGCCATTTTGGTAGCAGTTTTTCCTGAACCTGTCGAATTTGCGTTTGTCGCCATAGCACTTCCCGCCCCCACACCCTCGTTCGTTTTTTCTATATCTGCATCTAAATCTATGATCAAATTTCCAATTCCTATGTCCCACTCGTTGTCATCGTATTCAAAATTGGAGGCCTGGGTATCTGCCTTCGCCGTCGTCCTGGGGTCCGCCACCCTTGATCGGTGGCTCGCGTCCTGCGAATTGGATCTCATTGGGGTCGCCATCCGCTATGTCGGGTTCTGCCGCAGAGTCTCGGCCCCGCGGCACCCGCCAACACCAAACACTGCATTTTACCACTAGAACAAAATATAAATTAGGTTATTTGGTACTTAATTTTAAAACCTCAAGATTACATTTAATGTTACTTCACGAAAGCCGTTAAAAATGTAAAATAAAAGTACAAGTAGTACAATTAAAATTAATTTAGGTGTCATTAACATTCAAATAATTAACTTCTACACAATTAACATTTTATTATCACGTATACAGCATAACCAACTGCATTAAAAATTAAATAAAACGAAAAGCAGCTTTATTTCATCACAACCTGTAACATTAAAAAAATAACACATAATAATAAAAAGTAATTTATAGATTTTTGCATAGATCACGCTATAGAAATATCCATATCGGCATATAAATGCAGATAAAATGCTAAATTAAATTTATTACATCGCACCAATAAATAATAATAATAATGTTACCTCATAATCACGATTAGGTTATTTTTCAATTATTTCGTGTACGTCATTTAAAAATATGGTTTACTGTCATCATCTCGGGTTTCTCTAGTAGGTATATTAATATTTGGCAAGCATATTCTTTGTCGCAATTATAAATAACTTCATTAAACTGACAAGATATTTCAAGTTAATTGCTTTCTCGAGATTGTTAAAATAATCTCCCTCGGGTTACGCTACTGTCAACCGAAGAGGGTAAATTGTAGTAAATGGGTTTCTAATCAGAGTAAAACACATTTTCAGATAATAAAAAAACTTTCCAGTATTTTCATTAGAAAATTGTAAAATAATAATAAAGTAATTAAAAGTATTGAGTGAATGTAGAAAATTTCCTTGTGTCAATGGAAAGTATTGTTCATGTGGATATAGGATTTAAGTTAATGCAGCGTTGAAAAGCATTCAAATAGAAATAATAATAAAAACAAGCAGAATGCGAATTAAATTTACTAAAATAAAAATAAAAGTCAGAAATGATGTACTACAGCATTCTAAATTGTGATTGCATGATATATCGTAAAGACGTGTAAATAATAATAACATTCCCATGCATAAATTGAAAGTCACCAATTAGTTTTTGGCCAAATGCCACAACGAGAGGCTAAATAAATAAACATGCAGTTAACTGGGCATTCTTGTTCCATAAAATTCGATAACATAGTGTAAATGTATGATCAGACATGGAATATCGCTTTACATAAATTATTTGAGATAGAAGTACCTGTCTAATGCGTTAATGCTATGAGTAAATTGTAAGTGGATTATCGAAATAGCGAATTCGGTCAAAATAAAAATTATTCTTTTGTAAAAAGCAATAACATCGTCTTCACGCTGGCCTATAAATGTTTTCTGCCCGGGTGCTAATTTAAAGTGAAAAAATGTGTTTGGAAGTGGTATAAAAATAACCTACATGCACGCTGTTTATTAAAACATTATTATCGATTAAAAAATGATAAACCGGTGTAAGCCTTGAATCACGATGACATAGTAGATTAGAAAACCTTCAATGTGACGATCTGAAAAGATTATGGATAAATCTGTTATTTATTGTAGCCATTTGATACACGAATTCGAGTTCAAGTTCTCGAACGTGAATCTCTACAACGCAACGGTTTCTTTAGCAAGATCGATTAAAATAGTTTAGTGAAACTTGTTGCTACCAAAATTGGTCTAAATTAACTTATTTATATTATCCTGAGAAACTTGCTGATGCTTCGAATTTAATTCTTTTATAATGACGGTTAATTAATTTGTCGTTCATCCAGTTTTTTCACTGATGTATTCGTGAAAGGAAGTCGAGATGTGAGATAATAATCATGCGAATACTATCATAAAATCATGTACATTATAGCAAGCTTTAAAAAACAAAAGTCTGCTACGTTAGGGGCGTGTCCCTAAACTGGGTCTTAAGGCTTATGAGCACAAAACAAAAGTTTAGAGTAGTATCATTTATTGAGGATGTGCACGTCGGCAATTTGCCGTCAATTATCCAGTAAACTGTTGAAGCATATCGAGTTCTTATTTTAAGTTATATCGTGTTACCTTAATAGATAACGAGATTTACAATGTATGCAGGAAAACAAGTTTACAAACATAAACCACCGCCTTATCGACTATAAAGAGAGGTGTTCTAAAATTAATTATCATAAACACGAAAAAATCAAACATTACGTATGTTAAAAACATAAAACAAAGTTAATATAAGATAAATGTACCATAATCAAGTCATTAAAAAAATTCCACGCCTACTTGTTAGTATCGTGACCGTGATTATGGTAGTACATTGACTCGAAAGCAAAATGTTTCGTGTTGTTCTCCTACGTTGTTGTTACAACATTAGAATAATGTAAGAACGTACTTTGACAATCACGTGAAGCGTTGAAACTTAAAATAGCAAATATAACTTTTATGTAAAACGCATACTAATTTGTTTTATTTATGCTAAACGACACAAATACGTTTAGCTTTGCATTGCAAAAATATAATGGTTTAATGTAATTTTTATTAAATTATCGACGACTTAATGTTATGCGTAGGTTGCAAATAGCTGCGGTAGCTTTAAATAGTTATTTATTTCGATGTTATTTATTCAACACGAACCTTAATTATTCCATAACAGTATTGAAATCGAGTTAAATCCGAGTTTAATCTAAAACAAAAGTCCAGAAAAAACAATTGAATCTAAAAAAATGGCATACAATGTATTTAATTATTACGTAAAACATGTGCAAAAAACATGCACACCCACATTTAAAATATACAAAACGATTTATTAGTTTAATTAAATTAATTTATATACAGCTTTCACACCATTAATAAAAATTAATAGTTCCCTGAAGTTATACCTATTTAATTAAATTATATTATATTTATCACCTTTACATTCTGCAAATTTTTTATTTATTTAGTGATGCAATTCCATAACAACTCTGTTGAAATTATATCCGACAGAAAAAAATTAATGTTTACATTTTTTTTATTATTTACAGAGCCATTATTTATATAATAGAAATATTGTTTTAGCTATTATAAATCAAAAGAGCCGCCAACATAACAACCACCGGATGTTTGGAGTCAAAATATTATGTGTCACCTTTACCACTTGAGCAAATTTATCAGAGTTACTTAATAATAGCATATTATAATACCCTACCTGCATACTCAAGATAAAATTACAATAAATAAACGCTTAATTGGAAAGCCATCGCTTAATAAAATATACTTAAATGCCGGGATTAATAACTTTCAATAACGTAATTTACTGCTAAATTGATGAGAAAGTATACATAGTGTCGGTTATTGGATCATCAATTTTAATAGCGTACTTAAAATGTGGAATGAGATATTAGCCTGTAAAATGATTCCAAAACTTACAAAACCAATTCAAAAAACTTTCTAATCATAACTATTTTTTTTAAATATTTAAAAATAATTGTACTTATACCCGTTTGTAATTTTTTCAATAATCAACAGAACAGGAAATTGCATACGTGTGAATTTTCGTTGGACAATCGAAAGTGAGGGGAATTTTAGGATATTTTAGAATTTAAAATATTGATCCAATTTTCATTTGAATAAAGAAATGCTAATTCAGTAGAATTAACTTGGGCAACAAATATGGTAGGTACAATATATCACTAAGAATATGTATTGTGAAAAAAATAGGCTCCTGATAGATTGAATACAATTTCTATACTTGAACAATTCATTGATAACCGATAATCATATTATTTCAGAGCAGACACCACGCCGTGCCATTATTTGAATATTTTATCTGGCACGTGCTAAGTAAACATTGAAATATGAAGACAAACAATTTGGTACCCCAAATGGTTTATAAATAAAATAGCTATGTGGTATTGCTCATTTGTGTACTACTCTTATATAAAATTTACGTTTTTATTGATGACAAGTAGATACAAAAGGGTGAAACGTGAAACCAACATTACACTGAAGACTTGGACCCACTGCGTTATAAAAAAGGAAAAAGTATTCAGCAAACCATTCGGTGACAATGCCCCGGGGTCAAAGTTAACCTGTTAAGTCATCGGACTACACAATCCTCTATCGCGCCAGGATCTCCTTTATATCGGCGGCTTTCTATGTGTGATAGATGTGACAATTGCACACCACAAAAATTACTATAAAATTGAAAATATAGATGTAAATTGAAATGCCTTTTTAACGGAAGCACAATGCATCTGTGAAATATCCGAATGCAATCACAGAACCAAAGAGGCTAGGAAAAATCCATTCTGAACGTATATTTCGTGGAATGTAAATTCCTCCTATAATCGGCGAGTAGCACATGTGATTAGGTAATTTTTAATTATTTTGATACAGTGTTGAATTATTTAGATTATACAGATGCATGGCAGCACATTAGATTACGAAAAGCACGCACGATTTTATAAGAGCTGTATCCAACCAGTATCGTAAACTGGAATGCTGCGGAATTCACTCAAGTGATAAATTCTAATGACGGATATCTTCATATTATGCAATAATAATAATCCTTTATTCACTAACAAGCGTGAAAGGTGATACAGGTCAAAAGTAGCACAATCCGATTAGTTAAAAATTATGTACGATAACTTGTTGAATTTAAATTAGAAACCATGGGCGTCCATAAAATATTTTAAATGGAATAGGCCAACATTAGAAAAAATTGAAAAATAGAATTTTGCAAAATAAATATTTTTAAACATACAGTGGCCGTAGAAAGTATTCGAACACTCCTACGTTAGCAATGTAAATTGTACCTTTTGAAGAACATTTCTTGTTGCAAATTTCATTCTCTTTATTTTTGTATATAAATTTTTCTATTTGAAATTAATTTTTATTGCAATTTTTACCGAGACATTTTATCTCAGAAACGGTACGATGAAATAGATAACTGTATAAACAAAAAACAAGAAAATTCAATTTGTAACAAAAAATGTCAATTACGTAAGTATTGCTGTAAATCCGATTTTTATATGACATAAAAGGTCTTCAAAAGGTACAAATATCAAGAGATTAAGACGACAGACCTTCATAATAAATCCTACATAGTAAATATATCTGGGTAGAATCTCAGAAAGCACGTAGTATCGATTTAAATCGGAACAAGAATAACATGATTAGTTTGTAACATTTGGCCTCAAAGTAGAGTAAAAATATTGAATTTATGAGTCAATACCGAACAATGCCTAATTATAAGATTACCATTTGTCCCCATTCTATTTTACTCATAACGCCTTTCATTATTGCTATTACAATGAAGAGGGTATGCAACAGTGAAATTTTGTATTTTATTTTGATACTTTATAGTATTTTTCTGAAATTTTTTTTAGCCTTTGATAAAAAGTACATTAATAATTGAATTCTTCAACTAATAAGATTAGCACTAAATCACTAATCTCCTAAAAGTAAATAAAGCAAAACTCTACAATTTGTGAGTGAGCAGCTGTAGGTTCTCCTCGTCAGTTATCAACAAACATCTTTACACGAGTATTACTTTTAAACTGTGAAATTTATCCTAGATAAATACAGCACGATTGACGATGGTAAAGAACCCTGCCTGATGCCCGAAACACAGAAAAGTTCCCACGTAAATTTCTAGTGTAGGTACTGCTTACTCTAGCAGGGCACAAAAAATTATTTTGAGTTTAACCCTTTCAGACCCAGCGTACACTATGGTGTACATACGTTTCATTAATTTTTTTACAATTTTCATTTAAATTAATGTATTATTATAGTTTATGTTCCTCATAGAGCATTCTTTATATTTTTATTGGATTCCTCGTGTTTCTTTCATTGAATAACAATCGTTATTTAACATATCAATTTGTTACTAACTTCAAAATAAATTAATAAAACGTATGTACAAAATAATTAATAGTGTACGCTGGGTCTGGAAGGTTTAATGTATTTATTTTATAATTATTTATACAATTTTATATTTATTTATACACCGAAACTACTGATTTTTTTTTAGATTCTTATCGAACGAATCGACTAACTGCAATTTTTAACGTGGATAGAATATGACTTTTAAAATTATATATCACATGATAAAGGGAGTTATTTGAAATTTCACAGTTGGCTGGTGGCGATAGACGGGGTGAAACCTAAAATTCAATCGGTATTGGTTTTAAATTTCCTCCTCGATATCTAAATCGACATGATTTTTGTATAAATCAGATTTACTGTTACTATATTTTAAAAATACAAATTTCCGTAAATTATTACACCTTATTTTTTAATTCCTTTGTAGTTTAGATGCCGTAGTCTTAGTCCTTGCCCTGTTACCCACTCTCGTCGTTTGAATCTGGACAAAAGAAGTTTAACAAAGGGCAAGCAAAAAAAATCCGTACAACGAACAAATAATTGCCACTCCTGCAGGTGTCAATATACCACAGTTCTAATGACTTAGCCAATCCTACTAACACAAATTCCGAACAAAATTCCTCTAAGTCTGAGCTTCTGGTTATTAAAATTTGTTTTGACAACTCTCAATGAACAAATCAAGCAGAAAACAATCTTCGATATAAATCATGTCTGGACAAACTTTTAATGAACTTCTTTGGAAATTAAAGATATAAGTGATATAAGGATAAGACATGATTTGAACACATATTAACAGGATGTTTTTCTAGGAAGGAGAAAATATGAATAAATAAAACTGTCAATTGTGAGATATAACTAATGAACTTGTTCAGTTGGGTCTAATTACAATAATTAAGATCAATTTTATAACGTCAATTAGTATAATTATTAGAAACCGTAAGATAAATAGGTGTGTTATGCTTAACGCAATCGTACGGTATTAAAAAATATGAAATTTTGATATGCTATGCAGAATATTGTAGACAGATGTAGCACAAGCGTCAAAAAACTTGTATAACAAATTTATAAACAACGTATTGTAAGTTATAGTTGTACGATACGTATATCAGATAGTAAACAGAAATTATATCTACCAAAAAATTTCTTTTATATTTTTTTACGATTATGCTATGGTTGATTAGATGGAGAAAATCAGTGTTAAGTACTTATCAATTAACCAGATCATGTCGTAAGTAAAAGTTGTTACTAATTTAATTGGATGTTACACTTATATAAATAACCATTACTAAAAGTTTATAAACTAGAGAGACCTGAATAAATCGAATAGTGCAAACAATGTTTAAAAGCCAAGAAGTGACCAAGTTTTAATTATTATTTTTGTATATGAAAAACAAGGAAGAGCAATGCCCAGTGTGGAAGGCCATCTCTCAGAATACAATTTCGGTGTTGAAAAGACAATGATATTTCGAAAAATGATATGTTGTTTTGAACCTTTGTTGTGCAAAGCAAAGGTGAAAATCAATCCAGACCTCATATATCAATTAAGGTCAAACACAGTATAATAATAATTCTAAGCCATAATACCCTTAATACTTAATGCATTTCTTTACGGTTTTTATTAATTTTAAATAGCTTCCATAATAACTAGATTTTAAAAGGTAACCTAATAATTTTGACCACGACTGTGGATAAATGTCGATAGGAAAAATAAAACTATATATTATCAAAACCACGAAAGAAAGCCCTGCGTCATTAATAATGAGAGTATGAATTGATACGTGAATACCTAGTCAAGTCAACGTCTTTCTCATATATTTAACCCACACCACATAATTTTCTGCCGTCTATCTGTCAAAGTCAAATAATATAAGTTTTAGGTTATAACAGCAAAATATTTATTAAAGTAAAAACAAACTGTTGTGCCTGAGAACGTCAAGTTTTACCTTTCACTGACATTTTCATGTTCTTTAGGTCGCAGTCCCACTGCAGCCACCAGCTACCATCGACTAAAATTCAACTAATTCAATTGGTGCAAATAATGAAGAAACCATTTCCATTGGTTGAATTTTGCGTTGGTGGTCGATGATGGCTGCAGTGGGACTGCCGCCTTAAAAGAACTAATTTTAATTATAAAGTTAAAAATTGTTGTATTTCAACTTGTCAAATGTCACAACATTAACCAAACATTAATAACCAAAAAAATACCTAAATACTACGTTAGTCAAATTCGTAGCTTTTGTGTGTAAGACAACTCATTATTTTGCATCCTTGTCTGTCTTACGATAATCGATATAAGAAAATTATATATTTTGTTATTTCTAAGTTCAGAAAACAATGACGCATGGCTTTTCTTTCGTGGTTTTGATAATACCTAATTATTTTGACCAATAACATGATTTATTGAAATTTTATTGGATTTATTAGGGGATCCACCTTATATACCCGAAAAGCAATACTCCTCCTGCTAGGAGTAACAAGAATTTCATTTCAAGAGAAAATTAAAATATAATATAGTAAGATGAATAATAGAAAATCATAAACAAATGTACTATCGTTCGGATATGAAGGTGTTCATGCGAGAAAATATTTATTATACATTAATTAATCAGGTAGATCATCGTCATCTTTACATTATAATTTGGATGAATAAGAAGTGATCTGGATATACGACGTCAGAGCCCTATATTCAATACTTTCAAAATAAAAACATTGCTTCTCTATATATTTTCAAAAAACGATTTTTTGAAAATTCAACGTTCTTACCTGTGCATACCTGTTGCATTTGTTAATATAGCATTAATAGTATATTATTTACAGAGGTTCGAAAATACCACAATACTCTAGCAACAACCAGAACGCAATAATGCTAATACCATAAATATTGCATTTAAACCGAAGCTAATAAATAATTTTATGTTAAAACATGAGAGGTATTAGCATTGATTTGTGAAAAAACTGCAATAAATTATTATAATAGCCAGTACTAGGAGGTGCTAGGTCTGTAAACTCGGGAACTAAATTATAGAGTAAAAAAATATTGCCTAAGGTGGGAGGGGAATAAAAAATGACGGACGCAACTCCACAACACAATTAGACATATTTTAAAAATAAGAATTGAAAATAGTATTAAACAAAAATTGGCAATTCCCTTTGTAAAATAATAAAAAAAAAATGGAAAATGAGGTTGCCAAAACTTGAATGGTTATGTGTAATAGAAATGTTTGTAATATATCATAGGATGTATAAGCAATTTACTATGCCAGATAAAATATTTATCAATAATACGTATGTACATCGATAAAGCGATGAAATAAACAAATCTATTTTATTTTGTGAATGTATCAACATCTACGAAATGTTAACATTTTGAGTGCACCTGACACGCTAAATAAAGTTTATGTTAAATCTATATTTAGAACTCATTAATTATGTAAATGGAGTAAAAGTGATCCTGCTTTATTCCTCTATAAAAATTGTTAATTAATGTTTGTATATATTATGTACCGAGATATAAATACGTAAAGCAATTTTTATAGAAAACTAAAATAATTAGCACTAAAGGTGTAAAGCTAATAATCAACAAATTTTACCACTCTACTTATAATACAAAAACGCTTTAAATTTTTGAATAACCCCTTTTTTAATTAATTAATATTTTCAATTGGCAGTTTTATCCCCACGCCCACAGATGTTTAGTAAGGTGAAAACAGATGCAAATACATATAAATTTTCAACACGCAACAGCCATAAGCAAGTAAGTCCGGAAGCTGTTTGAAACGGTGCACAAAGCGGAAATTAGATTTTTAACGTGATTTGTTGTTCAATCGCTTAATTAGTTAATTGGAAATAAAATATTAACCCGTAACATTTTAATTATTTTTATCAGCACAAATTAACACAGAAAACGACTGCGCTATAGTATTAATTAACGCACACAAAGCGCTAGGATAATAAGATCGTTATGGACATTTTGTCAGCGATAAGAGATACTAAAACCAGTCGAAACGATTATAGTATTATTATTTCTACATTCAAAATTACGATGTTACGTTTAGTCGCACAACGATAAATTTTCATTATAGTTAATTTACTTTATTTTTCCAGTTTTATCTCGCAATTGTGCAATTTATCTTGTATCGATAAAATGTGAACAAAAACGTACCTCGTTCTCCTAGACTTTGCTTTATATTGGAGAGTAGTGATGTTCATGTAATTTAGATTCTTGGCAGTGAGTTAATGTTATCTCTATTGTGAAGAATCCTCCGTGCTGAGCCAGTAAAACCTAATAATAAAGTATCCGCACTAACAAAAAAAAACGGTTTCTTTGTTGTAACAAAAAACGTGCAGTGTTCTAATAATGTTTCAATTTTTAAATTTCAAATAATTATGGTCCCATATTGAAGCTTATGATTATTTAAAATATAAGCAGCGTCGACTTTGAGTTATTCATAAACCAAGTACGAAGTCATTCAAAACCGGTTTACTTCATTCGAATCGAACTTGAGACTTTATGAGGAAGCAACGTTTGTAAAGGTAATATGCAAAAGCGTAATAATTGATATATCGGTGAACGTTTTATACATCGAATTTGATGTTTAGCACCCCGTTTACTTTTCAAACCCCCTATTCTGAGCGCAGCTGCTTCATAAAATGCATTCGTGATCCACCCAGGAATACAAATACAAACCTCCCCTAAAGCTACGTCAAAGCTATGCTCAATGAAAGGAAAAACTTTTGTAAAGGTTCTTGATCGTCTCTTTAGTATTATCGTTCGATATTTCAAGTCATTCTACATAATTATACACTTCGAAATACGAAAAAAACCTATTATTAGAAACAAAATTTCAATAGCATTCTTGCGTGTTGGAATTTTTAATTATTTTCAAAAAAATAAAGGTAATTTATATTTTGATAATCGATGCAGATTACACGAACGTGTAATGTAAAGGTAAACATTAGAAAATACAATTCCAGAAACGCATCGATACTCAAAATAGAATCAATCGACTGATTGTGAGCTTGAATGAAACGGAACAATTAGTCAAAAATAATAATAGTATCAATGAAAATTGAAAAGACGATCATAACGCATTGTTAGTCTTTGTGGTTGTCAAATAACTATGTCGTGTGCCAGCGTGTGACTGTTATGGATCGGCTGTAAAAGGGGGACCGATTAATTATAAATCAACCCCATCCTCACGCTTGAGTATTCATAAAAAAACATACTCGCTGAATGTAAAATTATAATGCACACACTTACTAACAAGTGTTGTGAAAAAAATAAACAGTTAATTGACTAACTTCCTGATAATTATCTTGTTACTCAAAATTAAATAATACTATATGACACATCTTTGAACAAATTCTACAGCTGTTGCAAGTTTTATTACCATTTGTCTACCAAAAAATATATAACGGTATTTTATCGTCGTTCCCTTTGATCTCATCACCTCATCATTATTCAATTGAAAACTGTGAACTACTTCACCCCATTTTTTTATTTATATTCATGATTCGGCGTCACTCCAAACGCCTCATTTGTCAATTCGTGACATATCAAATTTATTGTGCCGCTTTGTATTTCATCAAAAATTGGCAAGTTCTTAAAACTATTAGAAGATATACAAAAACTTTACTTACGCGTCCAGTTTGGAGATTCGCTGCTTCGCCATACATCAATCTTCCGAATCCAACTCAACACATCTCCACCAGATCATACGTTGCCCCGTGGTTGGTCTCCAACTGGAAGCTACGAGAATACTTTAACGTGAAAACCATCCACTCAAAAAATGCATCACTCTAAGAGTTAGGCAAAACTACATTACATGAAGTCTTTAATTGAGGATTCGGCAGTAGTATAAAAGTGTAAAAGTCATTCATAGATTCAATATCAATTATTGGTATTTCAAGCATTCTGCTAGAATAAACCAGTGTTTACCGAACCAAAAGTGCCAAAAATAAAAATGTACCGGTGCACAATTGGAAATAACAGGATTTATTCCTAAAATATAGGGAAAGGAAATGAGATAAACACTTTTGGTACAAAGTAAACCGGGTAAATAAATTAAAGCAATACTTGAATAATTGAGTTTTTAACTTTAACAAATAACTTTTATTAATTGCTTCTTCTAATAAATTATTTCCAGAAAATTAGAAAAATTTATAGTTAAATGTTACAAATATCGCAAATTGCAAAAGTATTTAAAGAATAGAGCAAAGAAGCACAAGTCTACAAGTAGACTAAAGCAAATCTAAGCAGAGATGAAAAAATAATCAATTTCGTGAGGGAATCTCATTGAACTATGCTATGTTTGTGTTGTCGATTTAGATCAACAAAGTTCTACAGTAAACAACAAAATTATGAATTTCTAACTTTCAAGTTTTTTATTAAAATATTCGGAAAAAAAAACAAAAAAATTCATCAAAAATAAATTAAACAACGAGAAAAAATAAATAAAGTAGGAGTAACATAATAAATATACTAGAATAAAAATAGCAAATAACCACAGAAACTGTTAATCTAACATAATAAACCTGTAAAATATCAACGTTTACCGAAGATGACAAAATTGTCCTGTGAAAATTTCTACTTCCATATGAAATCATAATTTATTCAAGAACAATCTAATCAGAATAAAATTTAGTTAAAATATTATTGAAAGAATTTAATTTCCCAGCGTTTCAGGTCGTTTTATTGACCCATTTTCAAGGTAAAATAGAACAAAATGAATATGAATTTTAAAGTTCTTGTAATAAATTTGATTTGTATTTTCAAAATTTCCAAACCAATTTGTAAACTAGAATTGAGATGAACACGCGCACAGATTAACGCCGAATTAAAGCAAATTTGAAAGCCGAAAGCAAATTGATTTTAATCAATAACAATCGTCGTAATTGACTTCTACGTTCATTGCGGTATAGTAAATTTGAAAACACACTAATTGATATTTATTATATTTAATCGTATATTAATTTGTACGTGCATCATGTTCAAGAATGCATTTAATTATTAGTAATATTTTCTCGTATGTGTTATGGAAATTGGCAGAATAAACTAATATAATTTAACATTTTCTTTATCATACTTAGTATTGCAGCATAAATTAACGAGAACACAATATTAGTTACGCTAGTAAAAATTTTCTTCAACGTACCGTAATTCCCTCAACTTATACCTACAATTAACATAAACCAAGACATTCTAAGATTATGATTACACATTAAAAATTTTTGACGACCATAACACCGTATCTGCATTTTAGAATTGCTAAAGCAAAATACTTTTCAGAAATAAAATATGTACACAAAATTTCACAAATAAAAATACGATTTAAGACAAGCACCGGAGGGCAACTCAATAGATTTGTACTCCTTTCCAGCTTCCACAAATAGATTGCACTAAAATTTTCTCAAAAATTCAATAGTTTGCTACAGCACCCATTCAATGATGCGCTTCTGTGTTACACAAATTCTATTTATTTAAAAAAAATATATTTATAATTAATTATACATTTTTAAAGTGGTTTAAATATTGTTTATATTACAATGTTATTAAATTAGATAGCTAGTTTTCGACATTTTGAATTTGCCCCGCCGGTTAAATTAACCTCTTTTTACCCGATTTTTTTCAATAGATCGTTGAACAACAAGCAGTTGTTTAACAAGAACAGATAAACCACGACCCACCCACAGTTGGAAGCAGTGGTCGATCGATGAGTTAGCGAGCAGACCACACAAAACGCATTTAGTGCCACAATTACTACAATCAAGGAAAGGAATACATTAATCCCGATTAAACGATTTAAACATCGGCAGGAAATTGATCGTCGAAAAGGTTTTTTACTGTAATTGAGATTAATTAAATCGTTTCGAAAAAAATTCCCTTCTGTAAAACTATCACGATTTCAATTTCAGATCGTAATTTTACATCAAGAAGAGAATTCCAATAATCTATTTTAAGACAAAACAAACTAAATCTAATATAATAAAATAATAAACGAAACAAGACACTCGTTAAGCAAACACTTGAATACAACTCAATTTAAATCTTATAATGGATTTCGTAATCTACTACCGAGGTTGTTAAATCAAGTGCATTGCAATTTGCGTTTCTCAAATTTACATCGCGTTTATACAATTTCAATTACATTGAAATGTTAAATTGCATATAAATAACATATTAAACGGTTCAATATTGCAGTTATGTTATTAAAATATCCTAATAACATACATTCCACATGCTTGGAGCGTTTATATGCTTGAAAAATTATGTCAAACGAATAAACCTTCTTAATATTATTTTAAATATCAAATTGATACTGGAGGTGAGGTGTGGGGGTTAAGCCACATTTTTGAAAAAATGGGGTTTAGTCATATCGAAAACCTTGTCAACATAGTCATCAATGACTATACCTCATTAATTGAGTTATGTTATTGGAATGATGAAATGATTAAAACAGAACGGCATAACTTGAAATATAATTTTTGGATTAAACTCATTTCTCACCCCTAGGAGTAACTAATAAATAAAATAATCATTCAAATTATATTTTTAAATGTTGTGTCGAGGATTTGGCAATTGGTTATTTACTAAAATATAGATTTCATCGTTTCGAAACGATAATGTAATTAATACCTAATTTATTTGAATTTTACAAAGTTACAATAATAATCATTGCTACAGTAGTAAATATTTATATGTTCTACTGGTGGTTTCAATTATGTAGGAGATAAAAATCTTGTTAGAACATAAATAAAGCTTGAAATCTAGTCAAACAAGAATATCACAGTGACAATTTTAATTAACGCGAACAAACTTTATCGACACTCAATCTTCAATAAAAGTTGAAAACTAATGGAAGTATCGACAGAATAACTTCTAATAATAATCTCTAATTTATAGGAAGAGCCATTTCTGAAAAATATTTAGTGACAATGTTAGTTTGAAACGCCATAATTTGCTGGTTTGGAGAGCGCCATGGCCCCTCTTTTAAGGTAGCCCTTGACCTAAGGGTACGTTTATGTTGCAGCTGTGATAAACACTAAAAGCTGCGATACCAGCGAAGCAGAGAAAAGCAAATGTTTATGTTGAAGCAGCGCACAAGATAATGTTAATTCATAGAACAGTAATTAGAGCTAAGCAATTTCTTCGCTCTGATCACTTAAGTTAGTATCACAGCTCTAACGTAAACGTACGTCTTTGAAAGCCACGTGTGCAAAGGCGCTTGATGTAAGCTCCAAGTTCAATTAGGCGCTTCCGATCGTCAAGTGTTGAACTTTAGTTCTACATAGTGTTATCTGTCGCGATGACTTAATATACCATAAACTACCTAGAGAATTAAAAATATAAACGCGTTTAGACTTTGATATCTGTAAAGTTAGCGCATTTGTCACATATCCGTCTACATTATGATATATTCGTTGCTTGGAACCGTATAAAATAGTATATACAACTCGGGAATAATCCATAGTTATTAAATTAACCTAATACTTGATTTAGGACAGCAAGTTATCCTTTTACTACCCACTTAAAAGCCATTTGGCCAAGTATTGGGTAACTTAAAAAAAGGCAGATGCATTAATCTTATGACTTTTTTAACTAACTAGTAAACATATTTTATTTTTATTGCAAACAGATGATAAGTATAGGTATAGTCGCTATGTGTATATTTGTTCAACCTTGTCAGCTTGATTAAATGTCTGGTATGATTGATTGCATTTGCAACGTGTTTTTTGGAAAACTACTTAGATCGGCAGGGAATAGGAATAACAGAATGAAAAAAGCGAGTTGTTTTCTATAAATTATAGGGATATTGTTGAATATTAAACAGGAGAGAACTTTTATATTATTTTAAAAATTCAGTTCTAACAAACAACGAATACATCACAATTGTCAACAAGCACAGCATGCACGTATTTTAACCTTGAGACAATTTAGAGACAGATTACAGACACCCAACAAAAAATATAAATTTTATAGTTAAATATTTCTACATTGTAAACTCCGAGATTGCGTATAGGATTATTCCTCTACATCTTTATACTGTCCATAAATCTTCTAATGGCAAGTTTATAATTCTCTCCAAGTTCGCCCAGGAGAATATTTACTGTACAATAGATACTCCAATCAATTGGAAATTTGAAAAACCGCTTTAATTCTTTCTATAATTTGAGACGACGAAACATTCTAATATATCTCAACCTTTGAAATAATGAAATCTCTCAACTGTCGTTACATTTTTCAATCGATTACTGTCGTCATAATAGTTATATCACGTCATATTAATTCAATTCTTTTACAATAAGTATTGCATTTATAAACATTTAAAATAAAAAGGAAATATAGTGATTGGGCTAGTAGTAAGTGCGATCAACTGCTAACTCTATGATATCCGATTCAAATTCGTCGAAAAATAAACTTACTTTTATTGCTTTTATCTATTTAGACAAAAATATACCCAAAAAGTTAGGTACCGTTTATAATAAATAATAATATGTACAATGTATTTTTTTTTGTCCTATGCTAACATCATCTGATTCATGCCGAGTTTGCAGGTAAAAATGATTTAATTTTGAATTCCAAAAGTTCAACTGTTTTCGTTTCGATATCTTAGTGCTAATTTTGCGACGGTCATTTGTACGACCTTGGAAGGTGTTGGACCACCTGTTGCGTTATCAAGTGTAGAATTGTGGAACACCTGATACTATCGGATTTGACACCTGAAGATTGAAACTTTGTGAGGATTTACTAATTGAAATCAAGTTGCCCGTTGTAGACGAAATTAAGTATCAAAAAGAGTTGTATTTGCGATTTCTGCGTCGACTCCAAATTTGGTGTCGGTGGAAGGTCTACGAAGTTATAAATCAAGATGCAATCATCGGGTAACAAATTTGATTTAATCGTATTTATAGTATGTTTTGATTTTTAATCAGGACCAATGCGCTGTCATGATTCGAGTTCAAATGGAGTGTCCTGATGTCAAGTAATAAATAACATGTGCGAGATTAAGGCACTGATTTATGATTATAGAGTTTATGTATTCAAATTAAATAATTTATTCTAGTTACGACTGCCATCAGTTCTGTGCAGTATAGAATCCACTACAGCTCTATTTAGAAAGGTTTTGTAACGCTAAATCTTGAGTCTTCAAGTGCCTTTATGTTTTATGTTGAATGCTCATCTCGTTTCATGACTGGAATTTAAATAAAACACACCAATCCTTCGTTTGATAGATGAATCATGTAAGAAATAATTATTTGTATGTCGGATAAGGTTCGATTCCTGAGCGGTCCGCGACTCTCGTATACTGTGAGATCTTGGCTATGGAAGGGCAAGGGGTACTATAAACGTTTACCAAATAAGATATTTAGGAAAAAATGAACCGAAAATCGAAAATATGCTATACTTAAATAAATCGTATCTCCGGCTCTGTTCTTCCCAGACACGGTTGTGACTTGGTGTTATAGTGGGCCGAGTTACAAGAAGGTAATTAGTTCTGTATTCACATCGTTACCGTTGACTTAATTATTAATTCTGTAATAAATTAAAAAAAAAAGTATTAAAGGTTCGGTTGTGTGATCTATTCAAGATAAATACTTCTCCAAAGCTTAACATGAAGCTACCGCAGAATCAGCCTTTAGCACAGGATATACACGCAGACAGCAATTAAATACATGGATCGGTTTCGAGATAACCCAACAAGATTTTGGTCTGCGATTTATCCCTCGTCTGGGAATCACAATTATTCTAGCAATTTCAAAAGTGGCACACACAAACATGCCTAGATTTGCAGGATTGTATGATCGATCAAGTAATATTAAGTATATCGCTCGACTTAATTCTTACGGTTGGCTTCCGCTGCCCCTGACGTACTCACAAGTCATTAACAACTATTTACATCGATTTGCTAAAGGTACCACTTAACAAGCTACAAGGAGCTATTAAATTTAATCAATTTCATAATGAGCTAGGTAACCATAAATTATTTTCCAAGCTTTCTTGAGGCAAAAACAACTCAAAACTGAAATATAAATATTTATAGCTTTTTAATGATTTCCAAAACATACAATATTATGGTTCTGTGAAAAATAATTTAAACGCAAATAACATCGACGTCGAAATTCTGCGAAAAATTAGTTACAAACCCATCCAATCACCTGTTAAGCTTCGCCGTAAAAACAAACAGAATATTTATTCAAAATATATGCTAATCTAAATAATATAAAATTTAAATATGGTTTAGTAATTCAAGTGCGAGTCGCGGAAGTGGAAAAACTGACACTACCTATAAATATTGAAAAACAGAAAGCATTGTCTCGCAAAAATGTCTATTGTTTCACCCTTCTCTTTGAGAAAGTGGTTCATGGGTTTTTAATGCAAAACTCTTTAGCTATTATTCGCATAGTGTATAATTTGAACTTGAATTACTTCAACCATTACATAACGCAAATGAAAGTGCAGTTAAAACAATTTAGCACATTTAAAGCAGTATAATTAAATAGGTGGTACAAAAATAATAAGCAGAATTATTATAAGCATAATACATAGTAATTATCCATTTATTAACTCCGTTAAATGTTTTCGACATTATGGTGTAATAGTAGCAAGAAAAAGTTAATTTTTATACAGGAAACCATAAAATAATAATTATAGATAAAAGATCAATTAAAAATAAAACCACTCGTACAAGTATCTGTTCGGAATTAAAATCCTTTCGTTTCGTGCACTTATAAAAAAAAAAGTCGATTAGTAGGTATGAAATTCGCCAAGAACGCTTAAATTACGAAATGAAGTTAATACATTTATAAAAATCACTCGTTAGGATATAATTACCATTAAAAAATTGCACGAAGTAATCGCTTTTACTGTAAATTATATTAAATTTATTGGAAGAATGTTTCCGGCACGCTAGGCAGATGTCATAATTTTTAACGAGCAGTAGTTTATTGAACGAGAAGTACTTGGTTGTTGCATGTTCGAAACACACATTAACTGAAAACATAATACACGATTCAACTAATTTCTTCATGATGGCCATAAAAACTATCCTAATTCATTTCATTAACTAAAAATAAAATAATAAATTGACTAATTTATAATTCATAAAGAACATATTGTTTCGCTTCTAGCGAAGTCAGAGTTATTTTCATAATTAATCTCTTCTTTGAAGATTACCCATACCCAACAGTCAGGGGTCCTGGCTAAAGCAGCACATCAAACCGGACTTTTTGGTTCACGTAATTTCTTCGAGAGCTTTATATGTAGGTACAAGCGCAACGAACCGTAATTGGAGTTACGGAGAATGTTCGAGATTCTATTTGGTAAGCTTTTCGTATGTTGCATCGAAGCGTGGGTTTGCCAAGGTGTAAATGCTTATCACGGAGTCTAGTCTGAAGGGCGGAAGAAGCAACATATTTTCTCTAATATAAATTTTATAACAGTTGAAGAGCTTCTGGCAAAAACAGTCTCAATCCCAAATTAGCTATTTCCATCGAATAGAAAACGTTTTGGATTAATGCTGCTTTTGCCAGAAGCTTCTCAATTGAAGAAGCCTCCGGGGCCTGACAATAATTACCATGAATGAATATTTTTAACCAAACTAATATTTGGAAGCTGAAAAACGTGAAATATTATTTTAAATTTAATAGTCGTTAATAATTATTTTAAAACTTGTTGCGATTAACCGACAGCTGTTTTTTATACGAGCTAATTTGAACGACCCAGTAAACTTGATGTAAATGCAAATATCCTAGTATAATAATGAAATACTGGATTACTTCGTGAACTATTTACATTCAGATGAGAACTTATTTATTAAAAATGCAATGTTGCATTATAAAAAGTATATTTTTGGATGAAAAGATGAGATATAATTATATTATCTGATCATTTTATTGTTTCTCTAAATTCATCAAAACAAACTGGTATATATTTTTGTATGTAGCTGGAAAATAAAGGCAACGGTTAAAGTAGTCTTTGCCATGAAAAATGAATATACGCATCCACGATAATTAATTATTGTACGTATGAAGATTATATAATTGCTACTCAAATGAGTGTCAGGGATAATAAATTTTCCATATAAAATTAAATGATAAATTCAAATGGTTAATAATAATAATAATGTTGAGGTAGTTCATTCAATTAAAAATTTTTAATAATCAGCAATGTCTGGTGAACAGAGATTTCTATTTTGACAATAAGCCAGTTTGAACACAAATTATTACGTTACTATAATTGGTACACTGTAAAAAAAGAATTTGAAAACCAACGATGCCTATAGTAACCGTATAGCTTCAACATGACAAATTTTCAGATTATACCATTCAACAATTTTTTTTCTGGATAGAAAAAACTGTTACGACAGAATATAAAATTTGTTGAGGCTACAGCTAGTAAAAGCTTTGCTAGGGTGGCAAATCCTTTTGCTTTTATAGTGTAGTTTATTTAGAATACGGGTCCGGTTTTTCTTTAATTACAATCAATTTGGTTACAATGCCTAAGGAAACAATAAAATTACATGATAAAAAGTTATATTCTCAATTTTTCGAAAAAGGATCATAAAGTTAATTAAAAAACCTAATATTACTGTAAATAAACTATAACGAAACATTTCAATTCTGTTTTAGAGTGAAAAAAAAGGTCGAAAAGTTCGTTTGTTGTAAAAATAAACAGAATGAAGTGTATAACAATGATTTTATGAATAATTTAATTATCATTTTGATAAATTAAAACCGATTGTAGTCAATTAATTATTTTTTATTTCTTAACTTTTACCCAATTGCTTTTCTTCTTGGATGTTCACGATTTTGTACTTTCAAAAATTATATATAAAATATACATAGAAGACATTGCTTCCTCCTTACATTAACATAACTTCGAACGCGAAATTAAATAAATTAATTTATTCGTTGATATGACCAAAAGCCTAAATTTGACCTATGGGCTATGCATCTAGCCAGGTTAGCACCCTACTAGATAGTTGATACAAGTGCTCAGAGAACCAAGAGGATACCAAGTGTAAATTTGGTACACCATTTGGGAATAACAGGACGTAGTCCTATATTAAGAGGAAGAAGAATTTATTCGTATGGGCGAAAAACCATTTAAAAACGTGTCAAATAGTAACCAACTTAATTATAGAGTGGAAGGTTTTATGCTTTGGTATTATTATCTCAGAATAATGTTTAACAACATTATTGTTCTTATAAAATTACACTAAAAAGTATTGCATGTATTCTGTAAATAGTTGTTTTTAATGCGGTATGATGATAAAATCAAAATAAAAACTTTTCACGTGGCGCCCAAGGTTCGAAGGTTTCTAGCTGGCCGGAAACCGCAAGTAGGATAAAGGCAATAATTCCTGGTTTTGTTTGGTATAGAATAATATATAAATATTTATCAAGTGAAGTTGGTTTTGATTTGTTAATATTTAAAATTTACGAAAACAGGATTGAAATATCTGAAATATCCAAATCACATTTAATTATTCAGTTGATTCGTGGGTTCAGGTAATTATTATGAAATGCGTGTATTTGGTGGTTTGTTCTTTTTGATTAATTAAAAAATAAAAGGTTCAACTGTAATAAGTAATTTACATCCAACATGCCAGATTTATTGCTAAAAAGTTCCTCATTATGAAAATTTCAGACAAAAAATGTAGCTTTTCTGTAGGCAAATCGAGCCGAACTTAAGGGAAAAACTTGATTGTTGAGGTTCACCCTTACCCAATTTTATCAAGAATAAAATAAACTAAATCATAATCTGTAATTATCGCAAATCCATTATAATTCCTTTAGCTCGATTAATACATTAAATGCTAGGTTTAGTTAAATCATTCTACCTTATCGTAAACTTCTACCCAAGGAGAAGGAAGAGCAATATAATTAAGTAAATACTATGTAACTTGGTATTCGAGTATCTAATCCACTAATTGAAAATATGGAAATGAATCCAATTTACTCGTGTATTGAAAACTACTATGCAATTTTGCTCGTGTTTTAGTTTCATAAAAAAGTTTAATTGTATACGATAATTTCCACATGATAGCCTAGGTCAAGTCCGTTTCTTTGGTTTGAACAGCGCAATAATAAATAAGTAACTTTTGATTGCTTTCCAACAAGGCGACTTTCAATTTATATAAATCTCTGCAAGTAGACATAAAACTTAGCATTGAATGGAGACAAAATACAATCGATAATAATATTCATATAATAAGCTGTTTGCTACAAAGCTTGAATAAATAATAAGCAATAACGCTTAGAACAACGACAATTTAATTTTCTATTATTCATTGTTCTTTTCATTTCTAAAAACACTTGCAGGATAAATTTTGTAATCGTTAATCACTGATTCTTTTAGAATACAGAGAAATACAAATTGCACTAAATAGTTAAAAGTTTTTTTCTAACACCTTCAAATTTATGGATACCCATTTGCAGATAAAATGGGTCTGAACATTTTTGAGATAATAAATTTATTTCTTCTATCCCATAAAATTCTATACCTGGTAGTCCGACACAGACTGGTAGGTATGAAAAATAAAGGTTGTTCAAAATATTAATTTAGGATCCAAAGTAGGAAGTACATCGTATAACTTGGTCAAGATTTGGTGTCCATTAAAATTTTCAAAAGGTCGGCAAGTAAATATACCTAATTTTTTTATTAAGTACTTTTAATAAGTGTTCGACACATGCAAGGCTTTACTTGTGATATTGTAATTTAATAAGTTTGATATAAAGAAAATTGACATGGAAAAACATGAAGGCATGCTGCAGGATAGCAGCCAAAAACATTGTATTATATTGATAAACGGGCACATAATATTGAAGATCTACAGTTTACTACAAATAAAATAACAACAATTACCGTCATGGTAGAATAACTAAAGAAATGTTTATTGTTGACTGGAAATTTTTCCAAGGCAACTGCATTTCGAGAGAGTTGGATATAAACGTGAGAAATTTCCCAAATTCTTAAAATTTTATTGCACGAAATTTGTCTTCCAATATAACCGAACCTTTAGCAGGTTTGCGTGCCTTTGGATTATCGGATTAAAATTTATCATCAACACATTCGTAAAATATGCCAAGTTCATTCTATTGGAATTGACAACGATATCAAGTTGTCTTAAAAAATGTAATTTTTTGAAAAATAATTATGTAATTAATTTATCGGTCATAATATACATGGATGTCTCACTTATTGAGGAAACTGTAATAGATAATGTAAGCAAATTAGAAAAGTCACGTTTTACTAGTGTAATATAGAATAACGATAATTCACATTAAAGACGCCCGCCCCAATACAATTTGGTATATTCCATTAACCCTAATCCTTTCATCTAAGCTACTTCAATAAAGTGGTTCCATTATTAGCTTCACCTCCCACGCAAAGTTCCTGCCAGTTGGCCATTCAAGTTGAACAAAACGTTAACACGTCTCGATATTTACAATTCCACATTAAAATGAAAACCAGGAAATAAATAATCTCGGCAATTGCAGATTATTGTAATAATAATAAATTTATAGCATTTCAAGAACTCGAATAATAAACTCGAAATATAATGGGAGCCATTTCACAATAATCTATAATTTAAATGTTCACTTCATTTAAATTACTATTTCAAAATTGTTCTAGACTAAAGGTCGAAGATTAATCAAAATTTTATTTATGTTGTTAGTTTTCCATTAACCACATCCATTTAAATTTGATAAATTAACTTGGCAATAATATAAAACAAAATATTGAATTTATACGATTTCGACAAGTTTATAAATCGTATGGTATTGGCATTTAACATTATTCAATTTACTATAAAACTTCGGTTAAGTAACGTCATAAGCCGCTAATCAATCAATAACGATTAAATAAATAGGAAATAACTGTGTGGCACATCAAAATAAGCCATTAACAGTTCAATTTGATTACCAATCAACGCTTGTAAATTTTTTTAACGTGCAATCCTGTCCACATTTTAGTATTTTAAATTGCCAACAAAACAATAAAATTTCCATTAGCCATTATTGCAACCGAAGAAGAGCTCCGCATAAATAACAATAGATGTGAAAAAATTGGGACAAAATCGCTTCCTCGATCAAAGAAGACGAGGAAAAGCATTCCTAAAAATGGTTTATCCGTAAATTATAAAATATTACGAAAGCAATTATTGGTAAATATCTGCATTATTTTGTTTAAGAATATCACAGATATACATAAATAAAAGCATTAAAACTATAATGTAATCCATAAAACCTAATAGGTTCATGTCTCTGGTGAGTTAACTAAGCATTGTTGTAATGAAATACAGCAAACAATGAGTACAAATGATGATGATGGTCGAGTTATTATTCCGTTGTACGTGCATGTTTATCGCTAACGACTTACTTTCAATAAATAATTAGCAATTCCATTTTATCAATCGTAACAATTTATAGTTCATTGTAAAACTCCTACATTAAATTTTTCACCTAAATGATATTCGTGCATTATTCAGAAGAGCGGATAAAAATAAAGGCCAAACCACCACATTGAGATTAAAATTTTTCAAAATTTGACCACTGCCACGATGAAAATCCTAACACGAGTTAACTGGCTAATAACATTTCACTACTGGTTTTACTCGGAAACGAATTAACAATGCTTACAATAAATTTACATAAATGTAAGAGCCGGTATTAACATAAAATATCAACAACGTTTTTCTTGTTGAACGTTTGCCAAATGCAAATTACGAAAAGTATTCCCATTGTTAAATAACCACATAATTTGATTATTTAATAAAATAAAAAGTTAAATACAAAATATTAAATATCACTCATCACTTCGTAAAAGAATCGTGACTAGTTTAAAAATTGTTACGAAATTACAGTCAAATATTTTAAGGTTGTACATAAGATTTTGAATTTGCATATTTAATTATTAGTTCTCGCCTTCAATTTTTCAATCGAGTACCTACTTAATAAAACTAGCTGTTTGCACGTGGATGGGTGACCGATTTAAGAACACTTTATCGCTGAGCTGGCACGTTGTAGATAGACGGAATAAAAGAATGCCCATTTTAAATATTTTTAAATTCCACTTGATAAGATTTTCAAGTGGAAATTGTCTTTTAAAACAGGAAAATATACAAATTAATAATAGCTTTCGTTTGTGCAATCAATTATAGGCACTTAAGAACTGAGCCCACTCTCCTAATCTTATCGGTGGTATAGTTATTCAACTTTAAATTCACGAAGGGAGAGGTTCGTCAACTATGTGGAAATAAACAAATGCTAAACAATAAAGAACTGACGAATATTATGTTTACGAAGTTATTCGATTTTTTACTTCGTATGAAATATGAAAGAGCAAATTCTCAAGATTTTTTAAACAAAGACCGTCTAAACCAGTTCCACGAACTCGGAGTATTTAGGTTGTACAATTTTTAAACATACAAAATTAATATTCATTAATAAATAACTATTAGTCATAATGCAAGAACATAACCGATGATAAATTCTCATATAAACAGGTTTTAACGTAAATTATTCGTGTTTACTTAATTTGTATGTATTTATTGATACAAGTACTTAATACATAATTTATAACATCCAGTTTAAACATTTCTGCATCAGTTGACGTGTGTGTGGGCCAAAGATTATTTTTATGTAATCTAATTAAACAATGAAAATTAAAAGTGTAAGAAATACTTGGGGTCAAAATAAAAAGACATGCCTTATAAAATTTTCAAACGAATTAATAATGCAACCAAACACGAATTGGTGCTTATTTATAAATTCCATGTGGTTTGGCAAATATTCAGATAATTACACAAAAAATTCTACACATAACATTCAATAATTAAATAGGTCACATACATTAATAAATCCATAGCACCCAAAAGTTCAGCATTTTCACAAGAAGTGATCAAATATTCGAAATACTGGACGAATTCTGACATGGATTGATTTGGAACCAGCGGAGCAACTTTTCGACACTTAAATGCAATTCGTTTCACTTGATGGAAGAGTGCCAAACGTCAAGGATCAAAGCGGGTTTTTATGCAAAAATAAACATAAAATGACAATTTCGATTTTTAGTATAACGAAATAATTTGTATGTGTGTACGATATCGTCCAGAAATAAAAGCATAAAACACCAATATATCAAAATTCCAATGAAATTTATTTGTTTTTATTTAACATTGCTTGCAAATTAATCACTAATAAAGAAAACATGCGAAATTTAGCCTCATTTTAATTTGTAATTTTAATCAACTTCCATCATAGAGGAGTCACGTAAAACCTCCAAGTGTTTAAATTGTGGTTTCAACACATCAATTTTATTTATCGCTTGTTACTCAAGTTGGAAATATCTAGTAGATAATGGTCGTATTTCCTGGTCAACTGACTAGTGAAAAATCATGACTTATCTCCTTGTATTTATTTACTAATATATTGATTGAATACTCTCGACAGAATCAGTGTGGAATATATTATGGGGCGTGCAAATAGGGAGAGGAGAGTACGGTAGAATTATCGAGAATGAACTGGCAATTACATTTTCGAGAACTTGACATTGCGAATGTACGAGATTGCAACTTGAAAAGAAATAAGTGAAGCGAATCGCGTACCCTTCTTTGGAACTGCGGTTAACCTTTTTAGATTCTCTTATTTCAAATTATCGACCGAAAAAGAGGAATTTATGTAGCATTTACTGAAGAACCTACACTTCTACTGTGCCCGTTTTGAAAGAGAATATTAATTACACAACATACCTACATCTTTTGTGATACCGACTTACAACCACCGTTTTCAATCATCATTACTAAATAAAAAAAACTATAAGATTTCTAGCATTAACCGGAACTTTTATTATCTCTATCAAAGCAATTTTTATATGTAATAAAATTGATAAAGAACTAATTATACTACCGAAGTCAAGAAAGCTATCTCGCACTTTGGCAGACCTTATAAATTTTATATCAAGATCTTAAAGTTGAAATAAAAATTTGTTACTTTTTTATCGATGCATTTTTGACTTCTAATGTATTGAAAGGTGTTTGTATTTGTAGGAAACCGTGGGCGGCTCAACTATGTATCAGGAGAGTAGCAATATTTTTGATAAATTTGTTATCAGTTATTTCTTGTTTGTTGATTTTTATATACCATTGACCTACTGCCCTTGCTTCCGCATTTTATCGAGTAGTCGATAAATCAGTCGTGTTTTTTAAATTACGAGTAATATTCAAACAAAATCACTGCATCAATTTCCAATTCGATATTTTCTTTCGATTTGAAGTAAGGATACCTTTATGTTGGAGCTGTGATAATTGATAAGAGCGAAGAAATGGCATAGCTCTAATCGCTGTTCTATGAATATAAATTTGTTTTGCACGCTGCTTCAATATAAACAGTCACGTTTATACTTTGCTAGTATCACGGCTTTTAGCGGTTATCACAGCTCCAACATAATTGTACCGTAAGAACTTTATTTCTGACCGCCTACCTCGGAAGGCAATAAACCGCCGAGGTGTAATCTGCTTAGTAAATTTTCTCTAAGTGACATTTATTATATTTTCGGAAAAAATATAACCGTCATGATACGATAACACATTTGAATGCATACCCTACGACAAGGAAGAGACGGATAGAAAAGATCCATCCAAAGAAAATAGTACACACAACAGAGAAGTCAATCACATCGGAAGTCTAATAGATTAATGTTTTAAATTTCGCTAGTGATTAACATCTCGGTAAAAAGGCTATACCGTAGCAACCGTCGATTAAGAAGCAAGAGACCGCCGTTCTGTGCGTGCTATGGCAAAGACAAAAAGAAACTACCTCATTCAACATTCACTAGTAAGTCATTTTGGCTTCAGACGAAAGTTGTTCGCCTATGCACTGTATAGTATAAATCGAAAATAAACTTATATCTTATGTTATACGATTCTAAAATGCATTTCTAAAATTAAAAGTCAATTCCCGTTCAACCGGCAAGGCCGGGACCGGGACCGTAACATGCCGCGTAATTGAAATTTTCCGGCTAATTAGGATGTAAAAGATTATTATAGTTTGTGAAAGAAATCCAGAAACTTGTGATGAAACACCGAAGTTTCGTTTTATAATAATTATAAGATAAAAACACCCAACGTTTGATAAAATGGGAAACCATTAATCCAAATTGATACTCAATTTACACAACAAACAACTGAAACAACTCGTTTGCAAAAATTTCGAAAGCAAATATTTATCCAAGTTACAAAATAAACTGTTATTAAAATGCTTAATTAAATGCACAAAATATATGCAAAACCTCCAGGGTCGGCATCTGCTGATATTTAATCGATTAGATTAATTACGATGATGGGTTGTTAAAGATACTGTTTCTATTTCAAGTCTGGAGCGAGACATTTCTAGGTGCCGCTTGTGAGAACCTGATGCCGGCTAATTGGATGACGGATGAACGCGAATTCACAGAAAAAAATTTTATTTGCATAACTCCCCTCCCCCAAATATAAACTGTTGGGTCAAACACATTGAAAAACAGTGAAAAATAAAAATGCGGCAATGCTATGGGGGTAATTCTTTATAATAAATTTTGCTAAAAAAGAGAGATCTATAAGAGGTTATAAGTTAGAAAATACTTTTTATTAAAATTTTATGTTTAAAAGCTGGGCGCACATTAGGCGAAACGATGTGACACGAATTTTATCGCTTAGAGAAGTTAACGTAGAATCAAATGGGAACCTGCACATTAGGAATATTCGTCTGAATGTGCTGGTTCCCATTTGATTCTATATAAACTTCTCTAAGCGTCAAAATTCGCGTCGCATTGTATCGCCTAAGTGAGCGAGCACTTTTAGGGTCAGTTGTATAAAGATCAGGTTAGAGTTAAACCAGGTTTAACTCACTGTTTATCCAATCACAGTACTCAAAACCCTGAGTCTGTCCCTTAATGTCAGTTTAAACTCGAGATTAATAATGTCGAATAACTACACCCCTCTGTTACAGTCAACTACGAGCCACTAATGCCTTCCAGTAATTGTATCGAGAGGTAGGTCACTAGAGGAAGTGGTGACCTGTTGTCTAGAAAAGTAAGAAAATGTTTGAACGATATTCTGAAATTTCTGGGAAGGACTTTTAGAGCAAGAGATGAACTGTACATATTTCTGTTTCGTGAATTACCCCTCGCCACAGATGGATCCAAAACGAAGATCAACACTGGAGCAGGAATCAGTGGACGTCAAACGTGAGATGCGTTCAGCTTAAACCTGGACTGCCACGCTTCTGCATTCCAGGCAGAAATAGCTGCAATAATCGCCTGTGCAGAGGAAATGATATGGACGGCCTGTACAAATAAACGAATCTGTATTATGACCGATAGCCAGACAACACTAAGGACCTTGGAAAGAATGGAAATACAATCCAAGGCTGCTGCAAAACAACATCTAGTAGGTCCAGAACTAACTTGCGGGATAGCATACCTGACCGCAAAAGGAAAAATCGATGAACTACTAAACAAACAACAACATCACAACATCATGAGTTCTAGAGGGACCTGCCAGGACTGAGCAATCGTGGATGTTAATGGAAGGGTCTTCAAATGACAAAAGAAACAACGAAATCATCAAGCTGAGTAGATCACAGCTCAGGAAGACAGTAAGACAACTCACAGGATACTGTTGTCTAAACAGACATCTCAAAATCATTGGGGTCTTTTTTCCCTATTTCTAATTGGTTAAGAAATTACCTTTTTTGTATTTAATTTTTATTATAATATTTTAAGGATTCCAGAGCTGAAAATCATAATTTCTTAGTATCCATAAGTATAGGTAGAATTAAAGTTTACCCCATATTTTTAGTCGTCGCCCAATAGAACACCTTCAATTAATCAATATTTTTCACATTGTTTTTATAACTTTGCTGATTGTATGAATGTCTTGAATGAAAACCAACCCTCTTATAGACTTCGAGCTGTCGTGGTTAAATTTCCTGCAACTACATATTGATGAGTATGAGATGAGTATACATTTAAAACTAGCCAAAACGTTTAATACAATACAATCATATTGTGTATTTTTTGTGAATAGATAATAATATAGATAGTATACAGTAATTTAATTAATATATAATAAATTATGCATACCTCATAAGTGAGTTATTTATGTATGTATTAATTTATTAAAATTAAATCTATATATTATAAGTTTATGTAGAGATATGCCCGGCGGGACATATTTGTTAAAAACTGTCAATTTCATCAATAAACATTTTTAATCACTTTACGAGCTTATTATATTGCTGGTAAAAAAATTAAAACCTGCGATGGAAATTTGAGAAAATAAATTAACGAATGTTTTCAGTTCATAACCAAAGTCCTTAAAAGCCACTGGATTAGATACGAATCGTCTCGGCCCAAATGAAGTGACTAAAGTTTTTCTAAATTCTTCAAGAAAAGAACAACACTGGCCTTTACAAAGGCAATTTATGATACTGACGCTTAAGGGATAAAAGTTAAACTAGGGAAGACGATATAAAAGCTCCCAAACGCTAGATCGTAAATTTTGTTTAACAAATGAAAACAAGTTAGAGGTGATGTTACTGTAGGGATTGGAAACTCTGCCATTCTGAAAAAGGTTTATTCTCATAATCTCTACGATAATTAATTTTTCAATCGCTTGAATTTGCTTTGCATTCGCGAAATACCTTAAGACACTAAATAAAATAACTCTGAACGACAAACAATTTGAAATGTATGCTAATGGTTTCAAAAAAAAAAAAAGTTGAGCTATAAAATATAAAAAATCATCGATAAAGCGAAAGGCTTTGTACCTGCGTTAAATAAAGAACAACATAATCAGACAAGGGCATTGGCAAACGAATACTCTAAAGTTTCGAAATTCCTTTGTCTCTGCAAGCGCCCGGCCATAAGTGAAGCAATTGTTTGTCAACGCAAATATTAAATATTATACAAAGGATAATATAAAACTCGAACAAACAATCGTTAGAACAGTAAAATTACACATTAGAAACTTGTCCTTCCGGTTTAATTTTACTTAATGACTACTAACAAATCCTTTTACAATCAATTTCACTGTGACCATGAAGTTATGGCACGTTAAAATGCCAATTTACCGCACATAAAAAACTTAATAAGTTTGAAAAAATAATAAGCACGTGAAATATTAAAAATATATTGTAGATAAGCTCCGACAGTTTGTCGAGCATTTTAACTCGGCAACAAAAACCTTGGTGATTACTTGACAAGTGTCTGGCTGTTTAAAGTTTGCTTTGAAGAAGTTAAAATATACCCGCATGTAAATACGACAAAATCAATACGACCTTCGCGTATTGACTTTATTATGTGTTAAGGTACACGAAGAAAAAAGTCATAAACCACTTAAAATAATAAGTTGATCATTTTCGTTTCGTTAGTTAAACCTTTATGTAACGTCGACCCATTAATTGCGTGTCAATATTTGCATATTGTGATGGATTTTTGTGGTAATATAAGTTTTCTAAATTCGATACTTAACGAGTTTTACTATTTAAGTCGCCTCGAGTCTAACTATAAAACAATGATGTGTAAAGAATTATAAAGATTTAACAACTCATTAACCTTCACGTGCTAAATTAAATGACGGTATTGAAATAAATTCTTTCAAGTTCAATACATACATAGGTATAATATGTCGCTTTTAGACATACTATCGTTTCCCAAAAAATGGTTTCGCATATATCATAAATACGTGACGTCAGGACCGTAAGTTGTTTTGGGCTCTTACTTTTGTTTATTTACCTTTCCTTACCGAATAGATTCAACCAAAATTGATGACTTTCGCCAGATGATCAATGACATTTACCTACAAGCTAACAACAAACAACGCGTGCTCTAGATGCGGTGAAGTCGATTGAGTTATTGGGATATTTTGAGTAAAATGAAAAGCTTGCAATCCAAAATGGCTTCCATAGATCGAAGCTTAGACGCGTCGAGTATAATAACCATCGCAAGAACGACAAGAAAGACGAAATATAAGTGTAAACGAAACTACAGAGGTGAAATCAAGTTAAGATGAAACAGATTTGGTAAAGAACAGGGTGGTGCTTTAAGGCCCTATTCATCCGTTAGAGTGAGACGGATGCGAGAATTTGTAGTGTGTTTATAGCGTGACGCGTCATAAACAAGAAGGACGGGCGGGTCACCGTCCTTTTCTCTAGCACAACAAAGATGGAGAACAAAATACCAAACATGCAGACAGCGTACTTTTAATGATGAACGAACGCCTTTGTCAAACTGATAAAGTACAATTAATGTTAGGCGTGGTTTATGAGAGATACATACCCGCTTCGGATGGTATTTAATATCCACGGTATAAATTCGACTTGGTAGTCAGAAATAATCCACTATGTACGTTTTGTGTAATCCTTAATATCTCGTGTATGAGAATTCCTTGATCTGCGTCACTCTCACGGCACATAAACACTTAAAACACTTCCACATAACACGGTTAAACCATAAGGTATCATCGCACTTCCACTCACTAAACACAAAAATGTTGACACAATCACACAAACCGTGCACTACTTGAACGTTAACGACAAAACCGTTGCTTGCAAACTGCACACAAACGTGATGTGATGAAACTCGACGACGTACCGAAGGCGGACGAAAAGTAACGACTCGTACAAAGCCGGTAACCAAAATTGTATTTGCCAGCAGGATCTCACTAATGATCAGCTTAAATTTTTATCACGAAACAATATTCGGTGTTTTTCTCAAACACACACTGTCGTCCGTCCGTCCGTCCGTCCACATGCCAGTAAGTCCTAACCGAAATTTATTGCCGAATTAACCATTCAAATTTCGATAAATTATAAACGACATTTTCACCGTATCGTTCCTTTTAACACAATTTGCAAGTATCCCTTTTCCAGGTAAACCTTTTAACCGCATTCTATAACATAATTATTCATAAAATTCTCAGAGTTTGTTTAAATGGATTTTCAAATTAACATTCATTTAGCTTCAATTTCATCAAGAGTTAATTAACTAACCAACAACTGCCAAATTGCCTACACAAAAAATTGAATGTTATGAAAACTAAACAAAGGCGCACTTACATTTGCTCAACTGTTTTTGTATTTTAAAAACAATTTCAGATTGTAACTTTTAGATAAATGACAGTTGACTGCTCGGATGGGATTAATAAAAAGAGAAAACTTCTCGAATAATGTTGAAATGTCCAGACGCCCTTCAAAGCCTACCACCTACCTTTTCAGATGTCAATAGACAGATATTCAATTTTTATTGAACATTTCGGCATATCAATTAATTGAAATATTAAAATAAATACTTACATACTTAATAAATTTAAAAATCAATTCAAGCAAAAATAAAATAATTTTTTAATATTTTTTTTAATAATAAAATTTCAAATCAATTGAAGTAACAATAAATATTATCTATTCGTCCAAAAGTCTTAATTTAGGCCAATAAATACTAAGAATAATTGTCCGATTAATAATAAATAGTTGGACTAATTAAAAATATCTTATAACCTATCAGCAAAGTTTTGAAATTTTTTTAAAGCTATCCTACAAAATTGGGCAAAGTAGCGCAAATGCAAAAGACAGTTTTAAATGCAAAATTGTTATTGGGCAAAGAGAATACCTCAAGGATACCGTCCATTAATTACGTAAGGCTTTTAGGGAGAAAAGGGGTATTGGTAAACCTTACAAATCCTTACGGTGGGTTAGCAGGGGGGCTAAATGTTCCTTATGTAAAATTTCACTTTTTTTAAATTGGCCTATTTAAATTAGTACTTAAAAAAAACTTTTAAATTAACTTTTAAAAAAGTTAGTATTAATTTGAATTTTTTTTTATTTATTTCAAATTCTGGGCGGAAGAGAGAGGTTATAGATTTCAATCCTCACGTAAGGACAGATGGAAGTCTTCCAACTTCTTACAAATCCTAGCATGGGAGAAGGGTGAATTAAAAATTATAGAAATCGTCTTTACTTAATTAATGAATGGATCCCTCATCCCTATGCGGTTTTTAAAAATTTTCAGTTCTAAGCAACTTTTAAAAATTTTCAGTTTTTTTCTGTGCTTAACTGTAATAACTAATAAGTATATTATATATATTAATTACCTATGTACAGGGTCGGATTGGGAAATATTCTTCCACTCGAGTTTTGTTGTGTGCCGACCCATCTAGAAATATAATAAAAGGAAAGATTTACTTTAGGCAATAAAAAAGGTTGAAATTAAAGAAATTTTGTTAAATAGAAACATTAAGAAAAATATTAACAATTTTTTGAGAAATTTATAAAAATTCTTTTGACATTTTAAAAAGATTTAAGAGGGAGAACTACAAAACTCATTCTATTATGGTATTGGGGAAGACAAAAAGTAAATATTATATAAATTAAATAAAAAGCTCATAGAGAAGGTCATCAAAATAGTCGTGAATTTTACGTGAAATATTTACAAATTTTAATATTATTAGTTTTTAATGAGTCATGGAGGGAGGTAGTTACCCCTACTTATATCTACCCTTAAGGTATAAGGTAGTTAAATGAAATTTTGATAAAAATTATTTTTCAAACCAAAACAAATTTTATGTTAAAAATTAAATTAACTTTTCGGATGCCAACGCTTTCGTTCTATTTATTTTTCCTGAGAGTAAATACATACTAAACATATACATATTTTTGATTTTATTACATTTTATATAAAATATATCAAGTTAAATTTTTGTATATTTGTAAGAAATAAATAAATAATATAAGATATAAGTACATATAAATAAGGAAATATAGGTTATTTTATGACAAAGCTTGCACTCAAAAAAAATTAAAAATTAAAAGTTTGACTGAAAAAATGAAAAAATATGTTCAAACTTTTTTATAAATTATTTTACTTATAATAAAGGTAGGCCCACTCCGTAACCGAACGTAGGTATGTATGTATGTATAATAAATATAACTACAAAAACTAATAAATTTAGATATAATTATTCCTAAGTGTGTGAATATAAAGACTATAATGTTTATGCCCCTTGCAATAGTAATTGCCGAATTGCTCATAATATAATATATAATTACTGTATCAGTTTTATAGCTAAATCGTAAATAGTATGTAGTAACTTTAACTACGATAACATCTTCATTACCATGATTAACAATTAAACCTCGAGACAATTTAAACCCACGTAACAAGAAAAGTGCCGCCCTTTAATAATTCATCAACAGTTTTATTGTATAAAAGCACTTTTCTGTCTTTATGTGTAATACATATAAAATAATGTTTTTTTAAAAAGGTTTTATGATCACATTTTGAAGGTCTCGTATTTGTGTATTAAAAAACTATGCATAAAAATATTTTAGTACGCTACTGCTTGGAAAAAATAAAAGCATTTAAGGTTGTGATTTTATTAGTGGGAGACATAAGCTACTCCCCTTTTATTTGCTGACCGATAGTTGCGTTTTAAAAATTGAACGTGAATCCCAACAATCTTTTTGCAGGTCTCTTGATTTGTTTTCAAGAAAAAAATTGTTCGTCTTTGCTAAACTAGAATAATAATTGAAAATTGTAACATTTTTATTAGCCTAATTATACAAAAATATTATTGCTTAGTTATTTATAATAAAAAATCTTGGAGATTAATTATTTCTTATACAATGTTCATTATACAAAAGTCATTTAAAAATACAGCGCTCTCTGCTTTTCTAAAGCTCCACTAAAATTTTAGCAATCTGTAAATTTTAATCAAATTTGCTGCAATAATAATATTGAAATTAATCAGAAAATTATTTGACGAAACGTCGAAGGTTGCTTCGAAAATAAACCGAATTTTTTAAATGTTTTAGTTTTAATCGAAGGATAATATATTTGCGGTTGTTCTAAAGGAATTTTTAAGACGATCTGATTTAAAACGACTTTTAAAAAAAATAAAATCTGTGTAAAATTGTATCAACTATTTTTCGGCTGTTTTGAAAACTTTCGTATTTTTAAAAGTAATTATCCGATCGGCTAGAAATTTTCTTTAGAACAGTTGTTGAAGCTTTAAGATTCTAAAAATTGAAAAACAATCAAGAAATTATATTTCGTTTTAAAAATTCTTACGACGTTATGTTGATTTTTGTTTCCTATGCGCTCCCATGTGCATGAGAGAAAGAGTACTATACATTTTCTGTCTCACTTATGCCCGCCTTAACTTGTATTTTATAAGATTACGAAAGGTGACAAATGCCAATTCATCAAAACAAGAAAGAATTAGCAATGGAAATTTTCCCTTGTTCAAATCCATTTGAACCCTTCGGTTGTAGTAAAGTTTTCTGGGATTAACCGATCACTAGGCAGGTATAAAGAAGCTTTGTTACTTTGTTAAATGTTTTTCTTTTTACTGCCAAATAGACTTATTTTATTACACTATTATTTTTTGTTCTTCTAAAATAAAAAAATTCAATTTTGTCAGTATTATTTCTACTTATTTCATAACAGTTCAAAATATCAAGCAAATTTGCATACTAAACTAGTTTATCTTATTATACAACAAATTAATCTTCTATACATTATTTCCTATCACAAATTTGTATATACTACGTAAAAACCAAACAAATATAATTAACGCTTTGATAATAGTTTTAATAATCACTTCAGGTTCTACAATATTTTTGCGAATTAACAAAGTAAATAAATGTAACAGAAGTTAGTTTTTCAAATTCATCAACGTCAATAAAACGTAACATTTCTTTTTATAGTGAATGTTTAATTATCGAGGTATATACGAGAGAAACGGTAATATTGAACTAAATTTATTGCTATAATAAGGATTAAACGTTAATCTAATTAAAGAAAAAGTCGAACAAATATTCAATTAAATTATAATTTAAAATATTTTAATTACCTACATTTAAAATTTATACCTACTAATTCCGTAACGTAATATTTGTTTTTAAGTAGGTGCGTATATTATGTTAAATATGTTTCAAATGTTGAATACAATAATACACCTGTATTTAAGACGTAATATGTGGAGTAGTTGTTTTTTTCAGACTAACCGCACATGGACTGCAAAATCTTATTTTGGAACCCGAAACTGAACTTGAAGCAAATAGATCTCTGAGCTCCAAAAGGAGTTATAATATTTTATCAAAAAACAAAAGAATCTTTATTACATTTGGCACAATTTAATGTATATTATTGTATGATATGATGGTAGTTACCCCCTCAACTTGTTAACAAAATCTTCCCAAAACGAAAAATCTAGGTAGCCACGGGCTTAGAAGAGTCTAAATAATTAATTAATTTACATTTAAAAAGAATTATATATTATAGTAACTGTATCGCTGTTGTCGCAGTATTCTTGATGTCCAAAGAGCTAATATAGCCGTGGGCCCGGGAATAATTTTTTTAAATTTTTATTAAAATTGTTTTTTAATTAGACTACTTTCATCTCAGACTATCCAAGAATAATATAAATAAATTCATTATATACCTACTCGTATATAATAGATATTAGCAGAATATGCAATAGACAATGAAATATAATTTATTTAATATTATATACACTTAAATTAGCCAAGCTAGTATAATAATAATCATATTATCGTATGTATTCATGCAACATTTTCCAAGTTTTAATAAATACATTAAGTAACCTTTATGGTATGGGAATGCTTTCTAATTACCAGGTTTTTAAATAATATTCTATCAGAAAGAATAAAACAATAAGAAGTAAGATAAGAAGGCCGGGGGAAGGGGCAGGCAGGTTTAATTTAGGGAAAAACATTTTCATCGGAAGATTGAGATAAAGTTTGGCAAAAAGAATACTTTGGGCATCAAAATCTTAATTTATATTATTATTATTATGTCCATATACAAAAAATTTGGTATGCATAGAGTGTTTGAGAATAAAAGTCTAGTTGAAGATTATTATCGACCTGCTTCTTGCTTGTAATTGAGTAATAATATTTGATTGCCAGTATATGTATAATCTCTGAAAGGTAATAATTCTCTAAAATACATTCAAGTTTCTCAGCTATCATTTCACCGCATCTCGTCATAGCCCCTATAATTGGAGAAGCTGTTCAAGTTCTTCAATGTCGTTGTCACAACCTAAGTTTATTAGTACATAGTACTACAGCGAATTAATTTACTTGAAATTTTTTATTTTTGCCGTATAAACTTGTTTCTCATACCCACATGCTTTTTTATATTATATTCTCTTTACGGCTGTTTGTAAATCGATCGTGCGTATACTGAGGAACTTGATATTGTGGTTTCTTTGTGAATGTAATTTATGATCAGCTACTTAACCAATTTTACAAATTGTTTTAAAAAAATTCAAAAATTAATAATTTCTATCTAAAATAACTTTTTATTGTTCAGCTGTCGATGAATGAATTTTTTTCACTAACAAGGTGACAACTAAATAAAAGGATAAGTTTAAATTGGCTCGACTTGTAAATGATGTAAAAGAAAGGCAGATGGTATTTTGGTAAAGTTAATATATACATCGCGGTGTCGAATGCGGATGCTCCTAAAAGGCAACATTTCAAATCAACCGAAGATTACTATCAAAGATTTATTTGAATAATTAAACTTTTATTCACAATGTTTTGATTTTTATCAACTACAAAAGGAACAACGAACATGCACGATATTTTAAAATATTTAAAAATAGTCGATAGGTAGGTAGTTTACTTTGTATCCCGAGTATATCAATTATGTAATAATAAGTGGTAGGATTATTGATTTTATCATTTAAATTACAGATTACACAGTAGGCGATGGCAATAATCGTAATTACTGTTATCAGGACATTGCTTGTGCAGAATAACTTTATTTAACAAAAAGATGTTGTTTATGAATTAAAAGCATATTATTATAAAGAGTTAATTATTCAAGTGACTTGATCTAATGCTATGTATAATACAAAACCGAAATACTTACAAGTAAATGCATTGGAGTTGCCTGCGAGTGTCATTATTAGAAATTCCGAGAGTAAAATGCCTTGTTAGAGAGCTCGAAGCTAAAAGGCTATGTAAATTAAGACCGTCTCATGCGGTTTCCTTTCTTTGCACAGCGATTTGTCTTATCGAGTTTATAAGCGAAGAGTTTCTTCATGTCGAAATGAAATTGGGAATTTTTTTTGCCAGAATTGTAATTTAATATTACGATAAAATTAACTTTTAAAACCGCTTTTTACAAAATAACATAGTATATACCTATATGTATAATGTTAACATAAAATTACAAAACAGAAACAAAGAAAGGTGCGTTTATATTAACATTGAATGGTTTGTGTAAAGCTGTAAGGTAAGGTAATGATAAAATAATTGCCGTGTGTAATGGTAGTTGTAGTTAGACATCATTTGTAGGCAGTCTTGTCACGAAATGGTTACATATAATTAAACTTGCCGCTTCGGTTCTTTGTTAACTTACTGCTCAAATCGAAACGATAATTTGCAACAATTAACGAGAAATTTATAAATACAAATTAATATTAAAACATTACTGGTTTACTTTTAATCTCATTTTTAAATTTAAAATACAATAATACAATAAATTTACATAATATTACTTTGTATGCAGTACAATACCACTAATTCAATAATTATTTTAATAAAAATTATTCGAATTAATATTGCTATATGTTAATATAATGATCACATAAAATATAATACCTATAATTTACTATATATCACAACTACCAATTTATTAGATTTTTTTTAAATATTTTAATATTTCTGTTGATTTTATTATTTAATTTATTCATTGTGTTATTAAAATAAATTACAAAGCTGTTGGCAAATTATGCATGATTAGGATTACTTATATAATCTCAATTCAACAAATATGTAACAACAATAAAATAATATTATACAATATAAAAAATGTAAATTGACTTCATAATACTGCAAATGTAAAATAATTTATATTTTCTTAGTGTAAATTTATACATATAGGTAAACTGTAGAAAATGCGTGTAAATCTATATATTATCACAACTATCATTATTACACTTTTTATATATTTCTTAAATGCAAATTTGTGTAATGGAATAGATAGTAGAGGAATCGAGAAGAGCAAGAGGAAAATATTACACCATATAATTGGTGGCCACCTATTTAAGGGATAAATTCACCCGGGAATTTTTTACAGTGTAGTAATATTCTATGGTAATATTAATTAGAATTGATGATTGTAATCTATGTTTTAAAGCTATTAATAATGTATGTACCTATATACCTACTATAATTTAAATCGTATAATTTGTAATATCGTTAATTTTCAACACAAAACTAACTAGAATATCATGATTCATCCTTTGTAATAAAATAATACAGCAGAACTGAATTTCTTTTAAATGTTTTTTAGTACCTTTTAAAAATTCTCTGCCGATGCAATCTATATAATTTTATTGCACTAAACTTTCACAAACAGGCAAAATACCTAATAAAACATAGACACAAAAGCTATATCTTCCCTTAAAGTCTAAAATATATAACTATACCTAAATTAATACATGTCATTTTATTTGATTACAATTTAGTTACATTACAATATAATAGAATAAAAGTATCAAAAACTTTTACTATATTTATTAATAAAGCACCTCCGTATAAATAAAGCAATATTTTGATAAATGTACGAAATAAAGTCAAAAAGCGCAAACTGTTACCAGCTTATTCAAAATATTAATCTGCAGTCAATTTTAGTTAACCCAAATAATAAATTAGCGCTCGTTCCATATTCATTACCACGTTAGTTTGTAAATTAAATCGGCGTCCGTATTAATTAACAAGAGAGGATTACATTTGTTAGAAAATCCTAGTCGAGTTTGCCATTGATATCATTTAAAGCCGAATAACCATAAGTAATTAGTTAAAAAAAAATTAAATTATAAATACCTATATAAAATGATTCTATTTCACATGAATAAAGCACAACTTTATATTTTACATTGATATTAATAATTAATACTGTTTAACAAAGAATGCAAACTAAACATTTTTTTAAAAGTGATAATATTAACTCACACTGTTAAATATAATAAAAATAAACAAGCAAAAATCGAATAATTGATATCAGAAAATATCTGGTTCGAGGAGGGACGGCTTTGGCTCCATGGCCCTTTCCCTATGACCGCACCTGCACGAGTCCCGTTAATTTTATTTATATATTAATTTATAAACTTATAACTTTCTAATTAGGTACATCCATAACAACTTAAACTATACTAATCAGCATAACCTAATTAAATTATATTATCAAGTCATTCATCCATTTTTATATATATACCTAGCTTTCAGTTTTATTTTTATTTAATTAGTTTTTACTCGGTTTTTATTTACCGATTTTTCTTAATAATTACTATCTTCATTTATTCTTTATAATAATAAATATTTTTTTTTAAACAAATACAGATCTGGCCCGACGAAGTTGTAAATTAAATTTAGAAATTTTGAATTTTTGAATACTATATTTTTTAGGAAAATTCTTAAGTTGACTATATATTGAATTGAAGGGTTTGTTGGGATTGGAACTATATTATGTTTGCCATTGGTAGAATATAAACATTACTTTAATTTGCTCTAGTGTTGTAGCCAAAAAATATTAAAATTTTGTAACGTTAAATTAAAAAATAAATTTGGTAAATTGTAGTTATTTTGAAGATTGGAAGGGGAGATTAATTATAATTTGGTGATATAAACATTGTCAACGGAAGCAAAGTAGCTAAACTTTAATTAATTCTAGGAAAAAAATTTAAAAAATTGTATTTAATTAAAGAAACATTAACTAAAAGAATTAATGGCATTAACTGGAAACTATCCAAGATTGGGACAAGCGGAAAGAGTATACGTATTTTTAAAGGTGCTCTGAGCAGTGGTAAGATGAAAATTTTTGTCACTATTCATAACTCGTCAAGTTGGTGCTTCAAATGTACACCCTGTATAACGATAATACAAATATGGTTTAATTTCAAGTGCTTGCAATTAAATTTTAGAACATAGATTAAAAATTAAATAAACATCAGTAAAACCACTCTCAAGAAAACCAACCATGCGAAATTGTCTGCGTTTTGCTCTTTTAAAATTATAGTAGATAATCCCTTAGTTATTTTCATCTGATTTTTATCATTTATACTTATTATACTCTTTGGAAATAGTTTAATGTTTTGAAGCTTTTAAAATAAATTGCGTACTAAAGAAATTTACTTAAGTTAATTTTATTTTTAATTAAGCAATAAATGTTTTATTAATTAAATTTTATAATCTTGTTAAAGTTAATTTTACAAGAAAGTTTACACGAGAAAATTTACGTTAGTTAATTACAGTTTTTGCATATTTTTGTACTCGAGAAAAGGATTCTCTCTGTTTTTTATTTTTGAATTAAAAATAACTTCTTTTCATGTTATTTGTAGTAATTTAAACGATTCATTTTTGTAATCTTTATTTATTAGACACTTTAGTAGCAATTTAGAATTTTTATATTATAAGAAAAATTATCAGATAGACTTTAAGTGCGTAATAAATTTAAATTAATGTTTTAATTTTATCATTTGTTTTAATATTCTCATTGAAAAGAATGTAGATAGGTATTTACTATTTAATAACAAATTTTTATTGCTTACAATACGAAATTAATCTTTAAGTGCCTACACTTTAAAATGCAGGTTTTTAAGTATTCATGCACAGAACATTTTATTTTCAACAGGAGTCTTTTTCAACATTCAACTAAACTTGTTTTCGTACCTTACAGCTTTGTGAGCGGTATTGTAACCGAGTGCCGCTCGAAGAGCGGCACGAGATTGCAATACGGCTCACAATGCTGTATTGGCGATTATAAGACGACCGCACCACTTAGATCTCGCATCGAACTTGCAAGTTTCGACTGTGCACTTGTGGGAGTGTTATAATCGATTCAACTTATTCAGTGGGCAACTTTATAAATTTATTGGAATATTATCTATGTCTCTAGAGTAGTAACTATTCGTTCGTCACCTACAGGATAAAAGAATCCAACGCTGATCTTTATAAGCTTTCGAAATTTTGGTTATAAATTTAAACTTAATCCAATTAATTAGACATTTAAAAACTCACATATTATACTTTCAAAATCGTAAGAATGAGGTGTATCTAATCCTATTTAGAGTTTTTATCTTTTTGTTAGATTATTGTGATTTCCACATTTTCAAAATTCTAACATTCCTTTTAATTATTACAAAATTTGCAAGAAAAAATTTATATCGTAGCGGTGCACAGTTTACGAGCTACTCACATGGCACATAGCACGACTTTTGATCCTAATATCTCGGGGTATTAATCATATCATAAGGTCATATCACGACATGAACAAAAATATATAAACTTATTGCAGTTTCCCTCAGTTTGTTACTTTTTAATAAATTTCTTATGCATTAATATTGCCACACGCACAGTGCTATTTTCTAATAGCGGCATTAACTCTACATAACGTAGTAATTACATTTAAATGATTATTACATCTACCGGATTGCAATGAATATTACACACTTGAGATTCTAATCATGCTCCTCCACAACTTTCTATCAGTTGTAGTCATCTTCTATATCTCCATGCTCATTTAGTTGGTTCTCTTGGGTTATGCATATTACTAAAGAAAGTGAATATAAATTGTATGTAAGTAACCAAGTAATTCGTTTGAATATTCGTGATAAACGGCTATAAAACTAGATTATCGCATTTTATGAATAAGAATAATTCGAATTACTGTTCTGAATCGAGCACTCATAATTAATAATTATTATAAGCACAAACGAGCAAGTTTATAGCTATTACTAAACAATATGTTGTGAATAATAGCTGACTTTTTGGGATACACGTAAAGACCAAGTTAGAGATTTATTTTTGGATTAAGATTTTCTTGTACGACACGACTTGCCTTTTATCACCACCCGCACTCTGTATAGTTCAACCTTATTCTACTTAGCAAGTAGTGTATTAAACTCAAACTCATAATCATAATTTTAAACCCACCAGCAATTCTTTATTCTAATGTATTCACTAATTTTAATTTTAAGCACATAGTTATTTAAATTAGACGAATTTAAATAACGTTTTCACCTACTATTACATATTATACCAAGAGAATATTATGTATAGAAGCGTGGATTTTAAAAAACTTATGTTAATTAACTCGAGCAATTTATCATCATTAATATTATAAATTTGGTTTTTGAAGATTACACAACATTTACATTGGGTAGTTAAGTTGTCTGCTTGCGTGTTGATAATCAGTTAATCAGGAACTTCCGGTCTTAACATCAACACACTCGCAGAAAAACATGCTGAAGTAGTAGGTAATGCCAAATAGCATTCGCGTTGGAATGGGACGTGAAAAATTAAACAAAAATAAAAAATTGTATAATGAGTAGATTATTGTCGATTGCAACCCGCATGTTATCTCTGCCTGAAATTATCAACATGAAACAAACGCTTTCTTACAAAATGTGGAAGTTTCGTGCAGGTCTTGTATAATGTAGCAACTGTTGATGAAAGAGGTGAATGGCTGCTCTATTGTGTTAAATTATACTAAATACGGGGACCTTAATTATCGGGAGAACATTACACGATTGCTTAGCAATTTTAAAAAATTATATAGACGTACAAATGAGTTTTGGGTTTTTATATTGCAGGATGTAGTCGTACATAGACCACCTTCTCAGTTTCAGTATAAAAGTTTCGTTTATAGTTCTTTATTCAATAATAATTAAATTAAGAAATAGAAAATTAAACAAGTAGAGTGCCCCCGGAAAAAATTTTTAATTGGGAGAATCAGCAGTGGAAATCTGATTTTGATATATATAAGGTAGCTCTTTATAAGCACCCGTTCTATGTATGTTTCTAGTAATCCTCGTTTGGAACTCAATTGGGTGCAACTCGATTGCCCAGGTTAAGTGATTCGTCAGAAAGAAGATTTCAGAATTAAATTTTTTATTTAAAACAAAATTCTTTTATTTATTTTTGAGATATATTGTGTAGGTAGGTGTATAATTTGAAATAAATTATATTATAAGTATTATATTACAATTCATTTTTGTGAAAACATACGAAAATTTTTCTTTTGAGCACTGTTTGAAGGCAGAGTATCTTCTAGAACAGTGTTTCTCAAAGTGTGTTCCGCGGAACCCTGGGGTTCCATGAATAGTCCATGAAAACTTTCCAAGGGTTCCGCAAAAAAATTCCGTCAAGTGAAATCATAAAAAAATTGTTCCCATAACAATGTTTTAAACCGCATCACATGATTGCCAGATTCCACGCTTACCTTCCAAACGAAAAAGGGTTCCACATTCGAAAAAGCTTGAGAAACACTGTTCTAGATCATGGGTTTTAGCGGGGGTAAAACAGCTATTCTACGGGAGTAATAATACTGGTAATTTCTTTTTTTTGTAAAAAGGGATAAAATCAGTTTCCTTGACAGGTCATAGGAGTAACGAGACGGAAAGGATTAGGAACTACTGTTCTAGAACTTGTGTATAAATTTTTTTTCTACTAGTTATTTTTAGTGATGAAGACTTTTATTCCAATAAGTTTTTAACTTTTCAATAGTAAAATTGTTTTAAATTATACACTATCTTTTTATGGTTTGATTAAATATCATAATGATATATTATATGTAGTACATATTAATATAAATATTAAAGATATTTTAATTTTTTACGAAAGAATTACGAATATCTAAAAAAATCATTTTTCATCGTTATTTGAAATGTTACAGCGGCAGCTACTAAAAATACTAGCCTCGGGTGATTATTAATATTTCAGTCTATAATAATGGTTTACATTTAAAGTTTTCCTTTTACAATAATTATTATAAATAAATGCTCATTTAATGAGTTTTATTATTCTTCAATATTATAGATGTTCATTAAATTAAAATTTAATCACACAATTAGATGCTAAACTATTGTTGATTGTTGACAAATTGTTATGGTAATAATTATTGTATATTCATCGGCGTGCGGTGGACAGGCCCGGATTGAGCCGGCAAGTTACAGAGTAACCCGACAGGATCCTTCGAACGAGGTCGCCAAATGATATTTTTAATTACATGTGAAAATATTATTTTTCAATTTTTTTTAATATATTTTTCAAATTCATGATTTATTTGAATTGACATTTCATTTTTCAGAAACTTTTTTTCTATTAATTAAATTGCCCGGAAAATAAAGACAATAAAAACAGTTAAAATTATTTTGAAATGTCAATTTGAAATTAGGTTATTTTGTTATTTTACCTAAAATAAGCCGATGCGAAACCAAACTCGGGCGGAAAAAATTTCATATTCCGGTCTTGGTTGTGAAAAACTTAATGATGCTGTTGTAAAAAACAATTATACCAGTTTTGTATCTCGCAAAATCATTCGCTTCTGTTAATAATAAAAAATGTAATTTAAATTTTCTGTTTATGTCAGACGATTTTTCCTTTTTGTGAAATGCTAATAGATTATGTCTGTTTGTTGGTACAAATAAAAGTTGTTAGCCAAAAATGTTTGTGGGTACTAATTAAAATTCACTTGTTAATATAAATCCGCAGTAACGAAAATGAACTGCAGAATCAAATAGGTTACAACTTGAAAGTTTTAAGTGCACATTTAAATTAATTTCCTTTGCTGGCAGAATTTACGTAAAGAACAAAGCAATTCGATTAACTAATGGGATGTTTTCGAAACGACCACTTTGAAGAGTCAATATTAAAAAATGTTTATTATATGGAAGTGGTGCCTAAATAAAGTATAGAAATCCGGTTGCACTTTAAGGCGGCGATTTTAAAAGGATTCTTAGGTAGTGCATTTATTTATTACAAAACACGATCGGCTAACTAATGATGATGGTACCTGTATATATTATAAATACGCGTTCAGTTGTTTCGATGATTTTTTGTCAAAATTTAATAACACAATATAATATTACAGCAATTACGTGAAAGGAAAAAGTAAATAAATATTTAGGGTGGTGGATGTGTAGGTGTCGGGCGAAAACAATTGAAAGCCGATGGGTACATGTTAACGAAACAAACAAGAAAATTAACGAAACATGTAAACGAATTTAAGTCATTAAGGCACGAAGAGAATGTGTTAGTTATAATTATTGTTGTAGTTAGAATAGTGCAAACATGACTGAGGCATTGAATGGTCGTCGAGTGTAATTTACAAGTTTACATGCCAAAGTAATATTTTATTCAAAAAGAAACCGGCGAATAACAGATATGTTGTATTACAACGAGGATACAGCTCTAAGGAGATGAAAAGAGTTTTTTGAAGTCAGTCTCCGCTGGTAGATGAAAGCCGTTCAGATAGAGCGTTCCATTGGAACAACTGCCGAGTCGGCCGTTGTTCCAACTGAAATTCAGGATTTAATATGGCCGTGCCGGGTCGAAGCTTGTAGGCGCCGTGTCGAATCGCTCTGCGGAGGTCTACCATGTGCTATGGTAAGCACCCCTTACCCTTCTTACCAAACGAGTGTCAATCCACCGCAACGAGACTCACAACACTATTTAGATTGGATTACGTGGTGTAATGGAATCTACGAGCTATCAGAAGGTTGCGCTTGCTTCTATATTGTACGGCAATCGCGTAACAAGAGAATATAATTAATTAATAATGCCCATTACCCTTAACAGAGTTTCTATAATTATCATTTCAACTTTACACTTTTGTTTTCACTTCGGCATTCTTCTTTTTCTATTATAAAGCTCTATTCGGATATTTACAAGACCGATTATTTACGCTCGACTTTTTACACCACTCCAAAACTTTTTCTTCCTATTCGATTTATAGCATTTTACCACCCTTTATGTTTATAATAAAACAACAAACTGATATAGTAAATTTTAAAACAACAAATATCGATACGTTCATCTGCTGGCCTACTACATAATACGATAATACTTCATTTCTCTCTTCTCCATTTTGAATTTCGGATAATTTTTTTAAATTCCAATACAAGTTATTAGCTACCTACCGAGTATTAAAAAATGTAACTGTGTAACTTACTTCCATTGCTAGGTTACGTATGTAAAATTACAAATAAAATGTTAAAACAGGAGCTAATTCAAAATGTTTGGAATTATCTCATCGTCTGTAATACATTAACAAAGTTAATGGCGTTTAAAATGTAAATTTAACGATAAATTAAATTGCTTCAAATTTTTGTAACCGTTGTCGATATATTCAATAAAGAGGTTTACATTTTCGTTTTTATTACCTCTTCTTTTCAGCATAGCGTAACTAAAAGCTTCCACAAGTTTGTAGTCAAATTGACAGCCCATCAATTGAAACATTGTTCTCTTTAAAGATCAAAATGTTTCGTATTTCAATAAATACGTATAGAATAGATAATATTGTCTATATTATTGATGTAATATTTGAGAATTTTGAAAAATTAAAAGCAATTTTATTATTATGTATTTGTAATAGCGGAGAAGTGGCGTCCCGTAGAGTTGTATGCAAATTAAGCTAAACGAAAAAATTAATGTACCTAATGTAAAGGATAGAGAGCACTTTAATCCATTTCAAAAAATTAAGCTCGCATATACATTTAGCTTATTTATGTGAAACTAAAGTAAGCATCTTATATTTCACTCCCTTTAATGAAGATGTACGATTTCTTAATTTTATAACGGTAATACTTACCTTTCTACACTAAACAGGTTAATTGGATTTAAATTGTCTTACTAAACCCTTGTAGTCACGTAGCGACTATTATCAGTTTAGAGCAGGGCTTCTTAAACTTTTTTCATTTACGACCCCATTTATGATTGCGAGTTTCCTAGCGACCCCATATAAATATAACAGAAAGATAAATAAGTATTTTTTGATGATTTATTTATTATGTAACAATCTCGCGACCCCAGAATTATGCTAAGCGACCCCATTTGGGGTCGCGACCCATAGTTTAAGAAGGCCTGGTTTAGAGTTAAAAAATAAGATGTTTTCATTTTTCCAATATTTCTTCCCATTGATTCGCACAAAAATTTAAAATGGATAATACTATAAGTCAAATATGGTAAGGAATAACTGAGGAAATAGGTACATTATGCTGTAGTTTTAAATGGATCATATATCACGGTAGATTTTATATTACCTGACAAACATGAAAATAAGAAGTGAAACACAGAAAGACGAATTGGTGAGACAGGTTGTTAGTAAATGGAATGCTTTGTATAGGAAAAGTTGTTTATATTATGTACCTACAGTTAAAAATTTAATCAATTGCAATAATTGTCATCACTTATTATTATGAAATGCTGCAACGGGTTTAGTAGATATTATATTTCGAATAACATTTCATTTTCATTTGGCAAACATTCAACCGAGTATTTTAGAATTTTGCATATTAATAAATACAGTGTGTTATTGTTAAGTTTTATATCCTGACTTATAGGGGCCTGGATACAAATATTGTCATGGACTTCCTAATGGCTGAATAATAGTATTCCATAACATACTTGTGGCAGCCCGTGGTTTTGAACAGTGGTGGGTCCAGAATTTTTTAAACGTTCGATGCCATTATTAGAAGATTAGACATAATCCATGACTTCAGAAGGTAATTATTGACAAAATTTCAAAACAAGGTAAAATTTTATTTTACTGTAGATCAACGGTATCCAATTAATTTTGGTTACAGAACTCTTAAGCCATAGTATCGACGACATTCATTTTTTTTAGTGTTTTTTATTACTTTTGCCAACTTTTCGGTGATCAACTACCTACAATAATTATTATTACGGTCTATATATTTTTTACACTTATATTCATTCGAATATACATCATATTATATAACGATCATTCTTTTACTAGTTTTTTCCTAAATTCCTATATACTTATTTGTTATTTTTAGTAAGTTTTTAGTGATGGCGACGCTGCGCACCAATTAAATTAGTGGAATTTCAGTAGGAATTAGAGACAGTAAATTATAGCTATGTACTACATACCATACATACATATATACATACATATATTTAGTAAACTGCTAAGAGTAAATATTCCAAAAAAAATTGTATGTAGGTGGTTGGAATTCTCATGGAATTCCTAATGAATTATTGGAATTTTTTGGAAATCACCTAGAAGTCATTGGAAATCTCCAAAATTCATTGGAAGTCTCTTAGAACAATGCTGGAAGAACAAACAACCATTCAACTGCAGATCGTAGAAAACTTCAAAAAATTTGATGAGCAGAAAAACGGTCATCAAACTCCCGAATAGAGTAATCAAATCTTTTCAACTGAAAAGTCATTGGAATTCTTTCAAAATCTTTTAGAATTCCTTGTCTTTGAAATTCAGAGTGCTCTGTGCTTTAATTTTCAGGAATGTTTACCTGTCCGTATACTGCAATGATAGTATTGGCGTAGTATTTACGAAGATCAGTGTCGACTAGTTGCGATTTATAACCATCTCCAGGATTTTACGTCAGAAACAAACGTGTAAAAGCTTCCCTGTAAAATATGTTTATAATGTTGAATCTATGAATGCGAATAGAAATGAAATTTTTACATGACGAAAACGGATTGATAAAACGGATTGATAAACGGATAACTTAAAGAGTTAAATATATAGGAGTTTCAATTTATATAAAAAAAGTAACATTTTGAGAAGAGCAACGCCTGTAATATAAGAATTCAATTACTTGAACCAAGTAAATGTCATAATAAATATAATTATTGCGTTTTTTTATATCAGTTTAAAAATAGAGATTTACTTACGAGTTTATTAGATTATAAGTTATGAACCGTTCTTTACAATAAATTCTGCTTAAAAGGAGAGATCTGTACGTAGGTTATAACTAAGTTAAAACCATATTTTTTAGTGATCAGCTTAAGAATAGAAATACATATGTGTAGCATTACGGCATTTTTATTATTTTTGTTTTTATTTTTGGTGTTTTTATTTTTAATACTAATAACAAAAAAAACAATTGAATAAGTTATAAAAATTATGTTTTTGCGGCAACAAATATATTTTGTGGATTAACTATCTTTTATCTGTTTATCCACTCAATGAAAAACAGCCTTAATTTGTGTGTGTGTGTGTGTCGTAACTCTTAGGAACACGTCTCATTGGTCCTCATGCAACGATTGTCACGCCATTTGTCGTGTAATCTGTTTGTTAGTATATTCACGGCTACAAAGACGCAATTGGCCAATTAATATGTTTTTATTATATAAAGAAGGATTCGGTTTGATAAAAATAAATTACAAAAGGCCGCACTGTACTGTCACTTCCAGATTAGCTATTGACGTGGTTGTTCAGTCTCACTGAGGTACTCATTAGAGTTTACAATATGCCAAGATTACACTACACTAATACATACACTGACAAAAATTATCCATCATTTTGATGAATAATTCATAATTTTTGCGCCAATTAACATTAATGATATCGATGAACAAATTCATAAATGCAATGATTTTGTTTTGATAAATACCACGAATTCTTCATCAATAAGATAAATTTTGTTCATCGGAAATTTTTATAAACTATTTTTTTGAAGTGTAGTATTATGTGAATCATTTTCTACCACATGCTTCTCAAACATTTTCAAATGTGGAACCCTTTTCCGTTTGGAAGGGAAGCGTGGAACCCGACAATCTTGAGATGCGAGTTAAAGTATTGTAATAGGCAGTAATAGGCAAATCCGTATTTAGGGGGGGGGGGGGGGTAGACCCCCTCTCCGAAATTATTTATCAATTACTAAAGTTCAGGAAGTCCGACTGCAATTGTAAAAAAATTAGAAAAAAAAAACAAAAAGATCTTCAAAACAAAAACATTACTTTCTTCTTAATTAAGTCTAAATACGGCCCTGGTTATAGGAATAATCTTTTTTTACTTTACTTAGCAGCATTGTTTTGCGGAACCCTTGGCGAATTTTTAGCTCGCTCTCTAGCTCTAGCCCAAATTTTTGAAAAATTATTCACATAATAATGCAATAATATTAAAAACTCAAAAATTTTTTGAGTTTTTAATATATTACATTTTCACATGTTAATAATTCTAATTTATTAATACTGTAATATATTGGTGTAATGTAACCTTAGTAGCATGTAACCAGCCATGAGTATCTCGGTGAAACCGAAAGCCGAACAACCAGGTCAATCAATTATTAGTAAGTCAGAGCAGCCGATAGAACTGGATTGATAACGATATCCTCCTACCGAGGTCGAAGACCGTACAACTAAGTCAATCACTAATTGGGAAGTGACGGATTAGTGCGGCGTTTAGGCCGCACAACCAGGGTAATATGGTATAAATAATAATTTGTGTGTCCGTAACGCTCAAAAACTCCTCTCATTGGTTCTTATGAAACAAATGTTACGCCATCTGTTGTGAAAATTTTAAAGATAGGTAAGACGCCAAAAAATCACGAAATCGGCCTATTAAAACGAATTGAATTAATTATTAAAAAGAAAGTCTTTATTGGTAGACTCTGTATAAGGAAGGAAAGGAAGGAAAGGAAGGAAAGGAAGGAAAGGAAGGAAAGGAAGGAAAGGAAGGAAAGGAAGGAAAGGAAGGAAAGGAAGGAAAGGAAGGAAAGGAAGGAAAGGAAGGAAAGGAAGGAAAGGAAGGAAAGGAAGGAAAGGAAGGAAAGGAAGGAAAGGAAGGAAAGGAAGGAAAGGAAGGAAAGGAAGGATTTGGTTTGATAAAAATACAATATAACAAGCTCTTTAATTTAATGCACTTGGTTCGTTAATACAATTAACTTATTTCATCAATTTAATGAACTCTCTTCGTTAAATTTTGTTGCAGTAGCTATAATGAATGGAAGAAGGAAGAGGAACGCTTTATAGAAGGGAATATACCGTCAAGAGATGGCTCGACAATAAAAAACAACATAAAATAAACAAATAACTTTGCGGATGAAAATCCTAGAAAGAAATAGAATAAATTTAATAAACTATGATTAATTTACGAAATGAGCTGTTTCCGCTTTTTATAACGAATATTTTGAAAAACATGAAATATGTCGTTAGCTACCAACGAAATACGCAACATTTATGTTACAAATATTTAATCAATTTTATCAAAACCGTACAATTCCCTGGCGCTTTGCTAATTATACAAAATTTAAATTTCAGGATTATAACAACAACATTTTGATTTAATTTCCTTTGATTGAAACTTTTAAAATATTATTATTAAGACATTTTCCGCTTTTGAAAGAAGTTTAGAACAACAGAAAGGACATCACAATTATTGTACTGTTGACGGTTTGCTTTTAGTTTTGATCGGGCCTAGAGCTGTTAATGATTAAAAAAGAAGTATATTATTTCTTCGTTCTACGTCAGATATCAGATTCATCAACTTTCCGTAATGGATTTAAACATATTATGCTAATGGTTAGTTTTCGGTTATTAAATATTTTATTACTTATGATTCTAGTTTTCTCTTTCTCTTCATTAAAATGTTTTCATAAAAGATTCGAGACCGATAACAAAGACCGGCTACGGTTTCTTTAGTTCCCAAACTTTTCCAACAATTTTGACTTGACTCTGTTTTAAAATTAAACAAAAGTTAAGTTGTTTAAAGATTAGACATTTGTTAGTAAATTAAATAACATTGGTGCAATCGGCCCTAAGTGCTTGAAACCTGCACGAATTTCCAGAATTATCTTTATCAAATAAATGGACTTGAAAACTAAAATAATTATCATTCATCACAACACTTCTAGTTCGAAGTTAAAAATGTTTGTTTATTTAATTATGTGCTACTTAACATAAACAAAAAAATTAACAGATCTTAAATAAGATAGTGTTGTATAAAAAATAAATTAGTGAGTATAATTTTATCTATTACCATATTTTGTCATTTTTAGAGTGGTTTTTATACCCACACAGATTTAAACTTAAATAAATCTGTTGATTCTTCGATTCTTCCATACTTTACATAATTTATTTCTTCGATTTTCGATACGAAAACTTCATCAAGAAAGAATTCACATACATAATTCACATAACAAAAAAGGTAATAATTTGTTCAATAACATTCTAGTCGGATTAATCCTATATATTATGTAGATGTTTCTTAAAATTCGTGTGGAAATAACAAATTATCCTACTTATTGAACCAGCAGTTGAAGCGGAAAAACATTTCAAAAAATTTTTAATATGATTTACATTTTAATAAAAACAATTTACCTTCAGCTCTTGCACAATATTATTAAATTTTCGTTAGCATTTGTAATTTTGTTTTTCTTACTTTCATACATTCATATCTTTGTGGCAAACCTCAATATCCTGAGGATAAAATCGCGATTTGTTCTATCGAATTTAATAAAATAAAATTTTGTTTTCAATAGAAGGCTAAAATTTAAAAATTAGTTTAGAAGTGAGGTTTAAAATAATAAAAACGTCAAAAGTAATTTAGCGATGTTGTGTCTATTCAAATGTGATGAGATATCTACCAGAAAATTAAATTTAATTTCAGCTTGGGTAGGAGGTATCTTGTTCTTCACAGGATGGTGGATAATGATAGATGTTCATGCTGTTCATAATTACGTTATTAAATCGAATTCCGTTTATTACCTACCTGGTTTATGTGGAACTGCGTCACTATTTCTAGTCAACATAATTCCAACAAAGCTTATCCAAACTCCCTATTATTCTGCATATTCAAAAGGGGAATGCAGTCCGCTGTTTGCAAAATCGTTTTTGTTTCTTGGATTTGTAATAGCATTTGGATCTGTCATCGGCTCTTCCTACATTTTAATAAATAATTTTATGTTGAAACCAAGCGTGGAACAATGGCCAGGTTACGGATTATTTTTACAAAATGTTTGTATATTTACAGCAAACATGGCATTAAAATTTGGAACGAGAAGCGAAGAATTCTAATGACGAAATAAAAAAAACCGCAATGTAGAGCTTTCAAAAAACTCTCTCTCCAAATGCTTTTAATTATATAATTATTATATAAAAAGAATAAATTTATATTTGGAAAATTATTTCTATTAAACGTTTAATTTGCTTTGATGTTTCAGCTCACTTTAAATTTCGAGTTATGTAAACACGACCTGATGAAATTATTTAAAAAATAAAATTAGATTCGTTTTTAAATGAAAAAAAATAATAAATACCATCAGAGATTTAAAAATGTTTTATCTAATTAAAAAAGTGTATTTACTTGCTCTTCTATTTACTTTGTGCGACACAACCAGAAAGCAAAGACACGAGCTTTCGTGAAAGCGTATAGCTTAAATTCTCGGCTTAGGATCTTGAAAGATATCAAAAACTTAGGGGAAGGTTCGTCGAACAAAAAGCAAAATTTTAACACAATCAATAATTAACTTTTGTTCTCGGCTTTTTGGCACTTTTACGAGAATTTAATTAAGCTCAATGTAGTTTTATAATTTATGAGTTAGAAGCTTGATATTTTTATAGCAAGTCGGAATAGTTTTCCCTTTTGTAAATCAACCGCAATTATAAATTATAATTTTACTCGAGAAATTCACATTGTAAATGTAAATTTTTATTACTCTTAAGGGTCGTTCGCATAAAGAACAAAACGGCAAGATCGATACGGTATAAGTGCAGCTGCGAACTGTTACAAAAGAAATGAATTTGTAGTAATATTTTCAAAAATCTAGAAATCTGAATTTATTTTTGACGTTTTCAAAATTATTTTGGTTGAAAAAATAATGTTAACTTTAGTTAATTTTCTTTGAGATTAAATTTAATAAATTAATTGTGTGTGATGTTCGTGTCGGCAGGAGTTTATTTAAAACTTCACAATGCGTATGGGGAAAGTCCAGAAGAAGGCGTTTATCAGCAAAATAAATTATCAAATATTAAAAATTTATCGTGGAGCAAGGACAATGGTTTTATCACCTTAGTTTCGGAAAACGGTCATCCGGAAATAATTTCGTTAAAAGATCCAAATAGCATTAAAAGCGTCCATACCGTTTTGGCCGTCGGAAATGCAACTGCAGTGTCTTTTCAAAAAACCACTAAAAGGTACATAGGAATAGCTACTAATTCAGGTCAAGTAGCATTGTACGATACGAAAAATAAATGCATTAGTAAATTATTACAGAATGTGCCCTCTTTAATAAACTGCTTAGATTTTAACATCGACGACGAGATAATGGCGGTGGCCTGCACCAGTGGCAATGTTTTGCTCTATAATAATAATGAAGGAGAAGTAAGAGAAACTTATGCAACGTCAAATACGAGCTGCCCAACAGTTATGGAATGGGATTTAAACGAAAAGCACATATTATCGGTTGCCACCGAAGACGGTGCGATATTGCAATGGGACATAAATGCAGGAGTAACACGCTTTGGCGAACAGATTCACGACGCACCTGTCTGTGGTTTAGGATTTTTAAACAACCCAAACCTCATCGTATCGGTTGGTCGAGATCACAAATTTTGCATTCACGACCTAAACAAGGAATGTGTTTTTAGAAACAATCACCAATATCCTTTAACCGCTGCCGATGTTAGTCCCGATAATAGGACGATAGCAATAGGAACCGAAATTGGACACGTATACGTCTACGATGTTCGAAAATTAATACAACCCTTAAACATTTGGAAATCTCACAACGGAAGAGTAAATAAAATATTGTTCGAACACAAAATCACGGACGACATTTGTAAAACTTCTTCGTCTCTTTATAAAACGAATCAAGAACCACTAGGACACGAATTTCTATCGAAAACTACGTCGACTTTATGTGAAAATATGACCAACGATGTCGTAATTTTGCCTTGTGCTGTGAAATATGCCAACGAAAAAAATGTCGAATTTCCTTTACTTCCTCAGTTGAATCATCAAACTGAGTTAATAAATTTGAATATTCTCAAGAATGAATTCATGTCCTCGATACATAAACTTACAAATGAATTGCAACATCAATTAAAAACACAGATGACAAATTTACATGGAGCCTTTACTAAAGATTTTAAAATAATTAACACGCAAATAGAAGAAAAATGGAATTTGCTAAATCTTCCAATTAAAGTGATATCTGACGACAGCTTGGAAGATAAATACGCTTCGAGTGCCCGATGTTAATAATTAATTTTATAATGTTAATGTAATTTGTGCGAAATATTAAAGTAATTTTTAAATTGCCCCAATAAATTAAAAGTCTGATGAAGAAATGATTACATCTTTCCAATAATTTTTTTTTAAGAATTGCTCCAATTTGATATACAGTTACTAAAGAAAATATCCGTCCACTCCTATGTTATCAATGTAAATTGAACATTTTGAAGCCGTTGTTTGTCATATAAAAATTAATTTTTCAGAAAAATTTTTAAGACATATTTTGTTGAAAATTTCATTGCCTTTAATTTTGTTTCTATGTATTTTTCTATTTTGTCTCGCCGTTTCTGACTGACAGCGACTTAAACAAGACTCTGCAAAATGAAAAAAATATTGTCATCTATATTTCGGAAACAGTTCGTTAAAATAAAAAATGTATAGGAACGAAAATGTAGATAATAAAATTTAGCAGAAAAACATACCTATTCATTTTTTTATTTCTTCTCCCGTTTCCGAGATATAGATGATAATATTTTTTGCATTTTACAGAGTCTTGTTTCAGTCGCTGTCAGTCAGAAACGAGGCGACAAAATAGAAAAATGTATAGAAACAAAATTGAAGGCAATGAAATTTGCTACAAAAAATGTCTTAAAAATTTTTCTGAAAAATCAATTTTTATATGACAAAAAACGGCTTCAAAATGTTCAATTTACATTGATAACATAGGAGTGGACGGATATTTTCTTTAGTAACTGTAGGTAAATTACCGTGTTATGTAAATTTAATATTTATTACATTCAAAATAAATTTACGTATACCGCCATCTTACAGAGAAGCAACTACTTATAAAATTAAACAAACTAAAAGAACTTTTATGTATTCGCCAGTGAACCAGAGAGATGGCACCACTGCCGAGACTCCTTTATTTTCAAATTCTTTTGGGAATTTTAAATTCCTTACAACAGCAGTTGACATTTTCTAGTTCGGAAGATTGCTATATTGAAATGTATGATAATTGATAAATAATAAATATTCGAGAGAATAATAAATTACAAGGCTAATTTTTCTACTCTAGATTTCCTTATACAAGATTCTATATAGAAACATATTTCCCCGATTTACTTCCTAAATTGCCTTTCTTTTTGAAAAACCAAAAAAAATCTCATTTATATAGTAGGTATTCCCAAGATTTTCATGTTTGCTAAGATTTCATGAGTTTTTTAAATTTTCTGAGATTTTTCTGGATTTCTTCGGATTTTTTCAAATTTCCGTTTAATTGTACACTAGAGTTCCTCAAAGATTTCCTCCTTATTAAATTCTTAATGTTAAATCTCCATCGGGGGAAGAATCAAAAGGAACACTGTATTTCCTTTTACGAGATTCTCGAAAGATTTTCTACGATTTTCTCCTAGATTGCCTTTAGGTTTCCTTTCGAAAAAGTAGATAAAGCATAAAAAGAAGTTCATCTACAGCTTTCCTAACATTTCCTATTTTCTATAATTTCCTTCAATTTTTTACATTTCCTGTGATTTTCTAGGATTTTTTATTTTCTAAAATTTACTGAGATTTCCGAGATTCTCTATGATTGATTACCAGACTATGGATTTTCTGGGATTTTCTATCTTCTATATGTTTTTTTTTCGATTTTCTAAGATTTCCTAGATTACTTCTAATTTTCCTTTACTTGTACACCAGATTTTCTACATGATTTCCTCTCGTGAAAATCTTAATGTTAGGTCTCAATATTAGAGAGACAATAATCATAAGCAAATTTTTATACGCTAGATTTTTTGATATGAGATTCTTCAGATTTTTCAGGATATTCTCTTAAATTGTTTTAGATTTTCTTTCGTAAAAGTTGAAAAATTTTCTTTGATTTCCTAGGGTGAGTTTAGTCACCTCAAAGTCAAAATTATTCTCCCCTCTTCGCAAAACATTACTTACAGCTCCACCAAGCTTAGAAAGGACGCGGAAAATATGCCAACTAATTTGATAAAAATTTGAATGAACCAATGAACGTCGGGTTATTTCTCAAGTACATTCTGTTGTAAAAGTTAGAAATCATTGCGTGTGTTTGCAATTGTCGTGATTGTTTGTTTTATTCAGTTCTGTGTTATTTATATTTGAGCTTCATTGTCAAAAAAACACTGCTTTTTTAGAACAAATTTTCATAAATTGACAGCAATTTCACAAAATAATTTATGGATTTTAAATATTCGGGCCGAGAAACTTCTTCATCTGAGTGTACATTTTTAATTTTAGCAGCGTCTGACACGCCCCTAATGTCGGTTCTAACGTTGGTGGAGCTGTAACTACAATGAGAATTTAAATTTAAAAAATCCGAAGAAAAAATGAATAACAAATTTTTGAAAAAACACAATTTTATAGAACGAAATAATTAAAAACTTTAACATATCAAAATGACTGCATTTGGTACATCAAAAAAGTAAAAATTGCATTTTCGATCGTGAAATCTATCAAAAGATAGATCCGGTACCTGATGATATGAGATGAAAGATGAAACCGTCGGCAGTAAAGTACAGCATTGCTGTCCATGTGATAGTTGGATCAAAGAATCATCTGCATATTATGTTCTAGAGCAGGGGTGGCCAACCCAAACGATCTTGCGGGCCATTTTGGAAATGCATCATAACTCCACGGGCCACATATAAAATTATATATCCCCATATTAAATTTAGATACACTATAGACAATTTTAATATGTATCTTTCGATAGATACACTATTTCCTGTTCTAAATTATTTTCAGCCATACAATTCTGCTGCCGATTTTCGACCTTTCTTTCAGCTGTTTATATTTCATTTTTTATGAGATTGTTTTCTTGTCCAGGTTGTACCGGACTACAGAGTCCACCCAGATTTTTTGCATTTTAGAACAGGGAATAGTAAATATGGTAACCTGGTTACTGAGTAACCAGAAGAAGTAAGAAGTATTTTTGAGCATAAATAAATTCCACTCGAAAATGGCAGAGGCAGCACAGATGCGTACACCGGCTGGATAGAATTCGTTGTGGCCTTGCCGAGTTAGATCCCTAGCCAGATCGGAAAGTTTGTATAAGCGGATTCCTGCCTACGAGTCCGCACCGTAGTTGATATGATCAAAAACATATTAAAATATCATTTTTTTCAACTCCTCGGTAAAAACATCCCTGAAGTTGTCTGACCTCGAAAATCAATAGTTGAAATCCATTTTTACGTAAAAATTCAGCTATAATAAATTAACAATATTTAATTTAAAATAAATTTATGGTATGCTGATAACAGTTGCATACTTAAAAACAACTGCAGGCAGCTCTGCATCTTAAAAAATTTTGTTGTAACTATTTACCTCGAGTACACGTACTGTCAGCAGAATGGTGCTCGCAGGCCCGGCTCGTGGCGTGTTCGAAGTGTTCGCTTTAATCTTAAACGATAATCCTGGTTTTTGCTTCTACATATACAGCGTTTTAGTAACTTTTTGAAAAATATTTTACAAAGGCACCAAACATTTCTCTCACACACAAAAAGAAAGCTACGAGCCAGGCCTGGGTGCTCGTTTCGAAATTAAAGAAAAAACCTGTGGACCAAGTTATCGTACTACAATTTCTTATAAATATTATAATATACTTTTTCGCCGTTTGTTTAAAAATTAATTTGAAAAAATATTTTAAACATCCTATACATAAAATGCTAACGAAAGCACGCGTGCGTGTTCTTGACGCGGCATTGTTTTTAATGTTAGGTTATTGGTGCACATTGTAAGGTTAAGTTTTCGAACGTTTGGTTTCGTTTGGTGTTTGTAAAAATGGATACCGATTTGTATGATGAATTTGGTAATTATGTGGGTCCTGATTTAGACAGCGATGAGGAAAGCGAAGAAGAAATCGGCGATAATGATCAGGAAGAGCAAGAGTATCACGATGAACAAATGGAAGAGAATGAACCTCAACCGATGCCGATTGTTTTACACGAAGATAAATCTTATTATCCGTCGGCACAACAAGTTTATGGACCAGATGTCGAAACTATAGTGCAAGAAGAAGATGCTCAAGCACTTGAAGTGCCACTCATCGAACCAGTTAAGAAGAAAAAGTTTCAAATTCGCGAACAAGATTTACCCGAAACTGTGTACGAAATGGAATACTTAGCCGATATGATGGATAGTACTGCGCTTATACGTAACGTCGCACTTGTAGGTCATTTACATCACGGAAAAACTACATTCGTTGATTGTCTTATTCGTCAGACTCATCCTGGTTACCAAAACTACGAGGAAAGAAATTTAAGGTACACCGACACTTTGTTTACCGAACAAGAAAGAGGCACATCAATAAAATCTATTCCTGTTACTTTACTACTTCCTAGTATTAAACAGAAAAACTACCTCATGAACATATTTGATACTCCGGGCCATGTTAACTTCTCCGACGAAGTTACTGCCGCTATGCGTTTATGCGATGGTGTCGTTCTATTTGTTGATGCCGCCGAAGGTGTAATGTTGAATACTGAACGTTTACTAAAGCATGCAGTTCAAGAACAAATGCAAATTACTCTCTGTATCAATAAAATCGACAGGTTAATGTTGGAATTAAAATTGCCTCCTCAAGATGCCTATTACAAATTACGTCACATTGTAGAAGAAATCAATGGTTTGCTTACTTTATACTCGACAGAAGAAAATCCAATTATATTATCGCCGGCTTTAGGTAATGTTTGTTTCGCTAGTGCTCAATACGGTGTTTGTTTTACTTTAAAATCCTTTGCAAACGTTTATAACCGCTATTACGGAGACGATGTTAACGTGGAAGAATTTTCTAAACGTTTATGGGGCGATATATATTTCAACCCCAAGACACGTAAATTTACCAAAAAAGCGCCCCACAATTCCGCCCAACGAAGTTACGTCGAATTTATATTGGAACCTTTGTACAAAATCTTTGCACAAGTTGTTGGTGACGTTGATACGACTCTACCAGATGTGTTGGACGAACTGGGCATAAAATTGAACAAACTGGAACTTAAGTTGAACATTCGACCGCTGCTACGATTGGTTTGTAATAAATTTTTAGGCGATTTTTCAGGCTTTGTTAGTATGTGCGTCGAACATATAAATTCTCCTGTTGAAAATGCAAAAATTAAGGTCAACCACATTTACACCGGACCCCGCACCAGCATGCATTATGAAGATATGATCAAGTGCGATCAAAAGGGTAAACTTATGGTGCACAGTTCCAAAATGTATCCCACAGAGGATTGCACCTTCTTTCAAGTTTTGGCTCGTGTCATGAGCGGAACTCTCATGGCCGGCCAAGATGTCCGAATTTTGGGTGAAAATTATACGTTACAAGACGAAGAAGACTCAAGGATTTTGACTGTCGGACGCTTGTGGATTTTTGAAGCTCGTTATAAAGTCGAGTTAAATCGTGTACCAGCCGGTAATTGGGTTTTAATTGAAGGTATCGATCAGTCTATTGTGAAAACTTGCACCATGGCGGACCTTGCAATAAACCAAGAGATGTACATATTTCGTCCACTGAAATTTAACACTCAAAGTATCATAAAAATTGCTGTGGAACCAGTAAACCCATCCGAACTACCCAAAATGTTGGACGGTTTAAGAAAAGTTAACAAGTCATATCCGTTACTGACAACTCGTGTGGAAGAATCAGGTGAGCACGTAATTTTAGGAACGGGAGAGCTATACCTGGATTGTGTTATGCATGATCTTAGAAAGATGTATTCAGAAATCGACATTAAAGTGGCCGATCCAGTGGTAGCATTTTGTGAAACTGTTGTAGAAACATCAAGTTTAAAATGTTTTGCCGAGACTCCAAATAAAAAAAATAAGTTGACCATGATTGCCGAACCATTAGAAAAAGGTTTGGCCGAAGACATCGAAAACGAAAATGTTCAAATAACCTGGAACAAGAAGAAACTGGGAGAGTTTTTCCAAACTAAATATGACTGGGATTTGTTGGCTGCTCGAAGTATTTGGGCTTTTGGAGCCGACGTTACGGGTCCTAATATTTTGGTAGATGACACGTTACCTTCTGAAGTCGATAAGGGGTTACTCAATTCGGTTAAAGACTCGATCGTTCAAGGCTTTCAATGGGGAACACGTGAAGGACCATTGTGTGATGAACCGATTAGGAATTCCAAGTTTAAAATTTTGGATGCCGTTATTTCTCAGGAACCTTTGCATAGAGGTGGTGGTCAAATTATTCCAACTGCAAGGCGAGTTGTTTACTCGGCGTTCTTAATGGCCACTCCACGTCTTATGGAACCCTATCTATTTGTAGAAGTACAAGCTCCAGCTGATTGCGTGTCGGCTGTTTATAATGTTTTGGCCAAACGTAGGGGTCATGTAACTCAAGATGCACCTGTTCCGGGATCGCCTTTGTATACAATTAAGGCTTTCATTCCGGCAATTGATAGTTTTGGATTTGAAACTGATTTGCGGACTCATACTCAGGGACAAGCTTTCTGTTTGTCTGTGTTTCATCATTGGCAAATTGTACCAGGTGATCCTTTAGATAAGAGTATTGTAATCAGGCCTTTGGAGCCACAACCAGCAACACATTTAGCTAGAGAGTTTATGATTAAAACTCGCCGAAGGAAAGGGTTGAGTCAAGATGTTTCCATCAATAAATTTTTCGATGATCCTATGTTGTTGGAATTGGCTCGACAAGACGTCATGCACAATTATCCTTTAATATAATTTTTGATTTTTATTTAGAAATTTGAATAAAACTACGAATTTTAACCGATTTTGGCGAATAAACTGTAAATATGAGTATTCAATACAGCATTTATTTTGTAAATATTTTCATTTTTAATTAATTGATTATTGTGTTTATTCAAAGTAAATTTGTAAGTCGATCCAATTTATAAATACACTTTTTTGTCTTTTGTTTGCATTTTAATTAGTTTGTATGAAAGTGAAGTAAGAACCGAGATTAATTATATGTGACCATCTACAAGGTACAAAGGGGGCTTACATTCGAAAACTAGAAAAAAAAGTTTTCACCATGTTGTGAATGTAAAACCGATGTATTCTTGTTTTCTGATGGATGCTTTTTTCAAAACATGATGAAGATAATCAAATGTCACTGAAAGTCATACAAGACATAAAATGAATTCGACTATAACCATGTTGTGATACACCGACTGGCTGGACCAACCAAAGTCTACTTAACAAAACATACGGTGCAGATTTACTAATTAAATATTATCAATTCTTGTACAGAATTTTGTATTACCCTGCCCAACAAATATTTAGGTTGTAGATATTTACATGAATAATGTCCATATAATAGAAGTAAACTTTATTTTAATTTTTTGGAAAGGAAAAGGTATAATTATTATTATTCGTAGTAAATATAACAGAAGTTCATAGAAAGTCAGCAATTTAGCTAACATAATATGTAGAAAATGGAAAAAGTTTAAATATTAAAAAGCAGGAACACAAACTAAATAACTTTTATTAATCTATACAGAATTTTTTTAAATTGTGTCAATGTAAAAGCATAACTTGCAATTTAAACCCATTTTTGAGCACTTTTAATTGATCACATTACAGAAATGTATGTAAAAAAAGTGATGAATAACATACAAAATACAATTCTTGTTTATGACAAAAATCTATTGTATTCTATAATCGTAGATACATTCATTTAATGGTCAAAGAATGATTAGCATCAAAATAGTTGGTGATTTTGACATGCACATACGTACTTATAATTTTTATTTTAGAAACAAAATTGTTGACAATGAATATTAATTGTGTCAATGCAAAATCATAATATAATCTTTTTATTTATTCAATTCTAACAATATACTTACCTTTTAATATTATTTATTTTCTATTAATGGAATATTTTATTTTGTAAAAAAAACTGAGAAAATTTACATAAATATAATATAAGGTTAGTAGGTACATCACAACTACAAAATTACCATAGGTAATTGACAGTTAATTTGAATAAATCCCAAATAATGTAACATCAAGAGGTGTGTATTAGATCAGAAAAGTCCACAAGTCGTTGGATCCTTACTTGGCAAATGTTATACCATAAATTTTTCAAATAATTTTGGTGACGTTTCATTTACATCAAGAGGACGAATGGAATAAGTACATTTACTTTGTCCAATACTAAAGAAAAATTAATTTAATTCTACTATTAAAACGTATACACACATAATAATGCAATATTTATTGCGTGATTAAAACACAGCAGTCAAATATAAATTCGACCAAGGTTGATTAAATAAATAACTCACTAAATAAAAAACTTACAAAACTAAAAATTACAAAAGTTGTTCAAATTAATTTAATAATTAAAGAGGATCCCATTACTTGCTTCATTATCTAAATTAAACATAGGCATTGAATCTGCATTATAGACAGAAGTTCCAGGTAACTTTCCGTTTGAATTTACCATCATACACGAAGCAGGCTGTGAAACTACGGTTGCCTGATTATTTGTTGAGTTTTGAGGTGACCTAGGAGGCGAAGGACTATCTAGATTTATTATCGATGGACTTGCAGGATATCCAGAGCTGGATACCGAAGAAGGGCCAGGAGTAGAAGTTATTCGGGATTGGTTACTGCTCGACGAAACGCTTGTCGTATCTAAAATAGTCATAACATTAAAACTAACAATATTGTAGAACTTTTTTATTTACCAGAAAATTTATTTGTCGAATCAGGTTTTGGATTTAAACAACGCCGCTTAGCAAGTGGTTGATCATCTTCATCATCGTCAGAATCGGAAACAGTTAAATCTACCACGTCCTTTCCTTTCGGTGGTACTTGTGGCGCCTCAGTCGTATTGGTAACTGTCGATGATTCCACTTTGATGGGAAGTTCTTGTGTAACTAGCTCTATATCATCAGTAATAATTTCTATAGAATCATCTATAGGGACCCTCTCGACCTTCGCTGCTACTACTTTCTTTTGTTCAGTTTGTAAACTCCACGAACCATCCTTGTTTAACTGTATTTCACTAGTCTCCGAGGTTGATGATCCTAAAACCTCTTGAAAATATCCATCGATCACTAGATTATCATACAAGGCCGGTTTATCGCAAACTGGACAATTCCACGTTGGTTTGCGTTCATTCATTTGTAAGAATAGTGAGGCGTCGAAGCATTGCAAATGCTGACAAGTTACCGCTCTACAAGGTGTTGTCATTCGCATTTTTCCAAGCGGACACATTAACGAGACTCTTAAACAAGTTGTGGCAATTTCACCATCAGCATCTTCATTTAACTTTTCTTTAACTACAAAAAGGTTAAACCGTTAAAAATTACATTGGACAAATTGAAAAACTTACTTAAACTTCGAGTATAGTCGGAATGCTTAATTCCACGATTTTTTAAGCGTGCTAATAGATCGCTTGAGTTACGTTTGTGTACTAGTGCTACTGTAACGGCATAACCACGTGTATAGTCGGCTGCCCACGAGACGTGTATTGTGTTGGCAACAGTCGGACTTAATTTTACCAAAGGTGTAATGTTCACTGGTCTAGGTGGACGTTTTGGATCAACTCCAGGTTTATTAGTAGGAATGGGATTCTGAAAGTTTACAATTAATCAAAAAATATTACAATAAATAAAATGTGAAACTTACGGGAAGGGGGCATAATTTATTGTTGACTTTTACTACTACGCTGGGGGGAAAACAATCCTCTTGTTCGCAAGTGGTTTCCAATAAACAAAAACGCAATTGCACTTGCTTGATATATTCACATTTTGATCCGGGACGCATATCTCTGGATGTAGCTACATCGGTGGCTTGTTGAGGAGTTAAGTGGAAATAGAATGTACCTTCTTGATGTCTTTGATTGTTTTGGGGAACCAAAGACGAGGGTTTCAACAAATCATTTAAGACATCAAAAAAAGGCAGTCTTTTAAATTTTACATCAGGGTGCACAACATAATTGTTTATCGGGTTCTGATTATTGGCAGGTGCTGGTTTTTGGGCATATTGCTGATACTGTTGGTAATAATTTTGGCTGTACATGGTAGCGGCTTGTCGAGTCTAAAATGTAATTAAAATGTTTTAAAATCCAATTTTGTTTACAACTTATGAAATCAAAAGTAATAAAATTAAAATTACAACAAATTTTTTCATGCTGTAGGTGTGTTTAACAAATCGTCGATTGACAATGGAGTAAAATCTTTCGTGTCCCGACATGACACAAATTTGATATAAAAATAGTAAATTTAATAGGTGTTAACTACAGAAAACCCAACTCATGAATGATTTATCGTAAATCATAATAAAAACGTTATTGCATTCCTCTACCATTTTATTTATTCAATTTAGGGCCGATTTATTCACCTCTCGTTAATCTTTTAAGTAACTAAAGTTATCTATAAAGCTACAATGGACGTCTGCTATTTGACGAATCAATGTCACGTGGTAGGTTTATAGGTAACTTTAGTTACTGATAAGATTAACGAGAGGTGAATATTTCGGCCCTAAGCATAACAAAAATGAAATTTGAGACAACTGAATAAGCATTCTTATAATATTCTCGTATATCCTATATCAGTGGTTGCCAACCCGTCGAACGCGAGCTATTGGTAGCTCAAAACATATTTTAAAAATACAAAGGTCTAAAAATCATAAAAACAAAACCATCAAAATTTTGCAAGCATTTCTTTAAAAAAAGTGAAAGAGCTAAATATAAAAAATAAAGCTTGTTAGTATACCGAACACGGGGGAGGAGCAAAATATAAACAACAACAGTTGGCAAATTGAAGACTGTTCCCTCGAAAAATTATGCTTTGGTCCGTCTTTGACCCTAGATAGCTCACTGTTTACTCCAAAATTATCACAGTAGCTCAGAGATTGAAATGCTTGGCGACCACTGGTCTATATCATGTTGAGATAAGCCAATTGCATTCCTAATGAGAATTAGTTCAAAATAAACAAACAAACAAAATAGCAGCAAATGAGTAAATCATTTATAAGTTTGATTTATAATGAGGGGAGTATTTTATGTTTTCTACTTAGCTATGAAAACAAGGAATCCGAAGACATTTATTTCAACGTTTTTCTAGTAACAAAAAATATTTTGGTAAGTCTGCAAAATACAACTCCATAGCATTTTCCAAGTCGTCATTCAATAAAAAGCGACGGCCTCTCAAGGGTTTTTAAGTTTTGAAAAGAGATAATAGCCATAGGAGGCGAGGTCGGGACTGTAAAGTAGATGTTGTGATTTCTTAAAGCTGCATTCATCGACTAATGCTTCAACAATACGTGTTTGTACAGCCTGCAGTTGTCATGCAGAAGCAAAGTTTTCTGGCCATAATTGTGGAGTCTTTCTCACAAATTTGTCATCTACACAGTTTTTGTTCGGGACTGAAATCTTGGAAATCCATCATGCCGACACTTTGCCTATTCTTAAATCTTCATGTAGAATTTTAAAAACACTCGTTTCTGATATTCCCATTTCTCTAGCAATAACTGAAACTTTTACTCGGCGGTCAATCAACACAAAATCTTCAACTTTCTAGATGATTTCATCAGTTACCATCTTCAAAAAAAATTTAAACTACTTATAACCACTGGCACTTGAAAATATTTAAGAAATACAGCTTTGCACGCAGAACACACTATTTTAGAAAAAAATATATTAAAATTTTGGCACTTGCAAAGTTTTACATTTACGTTCTTTATTTGTATTGCTTTTGATTCTTTTAAAAAAGGCTGTAAGATTATTTTTAATGTTTTTGTTGGTGGCTAATAAGACACTAAAAATTGTATCCAAGTTTTTCGTACAGTTTCAGTAGTTACAGAAAGTAATGAACATAAGCTACATGATGTGGAATGCTTTTTTGCCAATATTAAAATGACTTCAGTCTTATTTAATTCTAGATTTAGTTTTTATTTATATTTCTTATGCTTATGTTCAATGTGAATCCAGACTTATGAGGAGAACCCTTCAAATGTAACTCGAGGATCAATATAAGCTTTAGTAGGTTAAAAGAGTATTAAAAATTAATAAACGAACACCTGTTGTTTTCAAGTGCTATGAGTAACTGTTTCTAAGCAAATAGTGTCTGATGCTGGGTTTCACAAAAGAGGTTTAAAATTTAATCTAGGATTATAATATTCAAACAATATAACAACAATGCATTTTAATTGTTGTAACTATGGTTATAATTTTAATCGTAGTTTAAATTTTAAGATACCTTTATGAAACCCACCATGAAAGTTTTAATGTAATACTTGTTTATGCAATAAAAATCTCAAGATTAAGGCTGTTCGGTAGGTTTAGATTTTGTGCAAAAAAAATTGTAATACAGTGTATTTATTATAATATTCTTGTAGAACTACATATTTTAGATAATATTTGTTTATAAAAATAAATTCTAGAAAAATTAGTTTAGCCGCAATTTGTACTCAAAATATGAATCTATTTACGGAATGCCTGTACGATCCTGATAAGATATCATAATGGAACTTGTACTAAACGCAAGAGTCTTTAATTTACTATGACAAGAAATAATTTTTATTTTGATTTTTATTTTAAATTACTTTGAAAATGTGAATTTTTAAATACTTATTCAAAACGGAACGTTTATAAGAAAAGCATACATTTTTTGTTCCACAAATTTTTAGTTTTTCAAAGTAAAAAATCAAAATAAAAATTATATCTTGTCATAGTACATTAAAGACTCTTGCGTTTAGTACAAGTTCCATTATAATATCTTATCAGGATCGTACAGGCATTCCGTAAATAGATTCATATTTTGAGTATAAATTGCGGCTAAACTAATTTTTTTAGAATTTATTTTTATAAACAAATATTATCTAAAATATGTAGTTCTGCAAGAATATTATAGAAAATACACTGTATTACAATATTTTTTGCACAAATGCTAAACCTACCGAACAGCCTTAATCTAGCTGAGATGGTAACACGTCCACAAGTGGATTTGGAGGTCCGGTTTGCTTCCTTGCAGTAATAACCAATAATCTATGTATCTATCCGATACTTTTTTTCAAATTTAACCTTAAAAAAATATTAAGTAATATATACTTACGGACATTCTTCCATCAATATTATACGGGTGCACTGTAGCAGTTGCACGACCGTTTCCTTGTTGTGGCATATTCGATTCGGATATTTCGTTATTTCCTGGTTGATTAGTCAACGCTCCACTTTGTCTAAAACAAATTTAAAATTTGAATTATGTAAAAATTAAATAAATGATTGAAATATAAACCATAAATGTTGGGTCCAGCTCCTTATATAATTTTATTTTAAAATATATTTACCACTTAAAACATCATGATTTCTTTAATTTATAATAATAAAATAAAAATAGCCATAAAGGAAGAGAAGATACTTCATAAAAGATTCTTATTTATGTGCGATTGAATTAGTAATGAGATTGTCGAAACAATATTACCAATCCGATCGCACATAAATGAGAATCTTTAGTGAAATGATTATAAAGAGAGAGTAACCAACACTTACACCTTTCGTGTCCGTAGTTGTCTGTTTGATTTTGGTACCAAGCGTTTTTGTGGATGTTGGCGAGCTCCGCTAAATTGTGATGACTCCATCGAGATGTTAAATTGTTCACGTTGGGTAGGCCTGATTATTCTTGAGTATGTTTGTTTAACAATACCACCGCCACGTTAACACCGTGTAAAATTGCCTTGTACACTACGCAATGGTACTGATTCCATATTAAAAAATTGATAAAATAGTTAAATAAATTTCCTATTCCCTTTATTAGTTAGGTATCAGATTGAAATTAAAATCCAGTATGTAATTTTATATTAAAGAATGAATAAAATTGCATAAAAATAAACTTCAATGTTATTATCATCTAGCAAAACTATTTCAACATTTCATTGAACACAAACAAATTCTTACCTATTAATTTTAATCTACCTAACCTACAATTTTAGAAATGCTTGGAAACACGACAGAAAGTGTCGTGATCTTCTTCAGTATATTTTATATTAATTTAATCGTCTGGCCATAATAAAAAAACATTACGTATTATTTGCAAAGTTTTAAGTCAGAAAACGTTATGAAAAAGTTTGATAATCACAAATTTAAACATTTGGCAGTGGCTAGAGATCCGTTAGGCGGTGACACTGTTCTTATTATCTTATTGACCGATTAAGTCACGTGACTACTCGAATGTGAACAATATTATGAGCTGTTACGTCAAATCAGTGAAAATATGTCCCATGTGCACCAACAAAGGGCTCCCGGAGGGAGGGGCAAGAGGGGGCACTTGCCCCCCCTGGAAATTGCTTATTTGCTAAAATATGATAATATTTTCAATATATCAGAATCTTAAATTAGCAATAATTACTTCACATTACTCCAAAATTACTCGTATATAAAATTAAACTTTTATTTTTGCCGATCAGCAACTGCACTATTGGGTGCTATTAGTTCGCTTTAGTAATCCAGCGCCTAGACTACTAAAAGAGACATGCGGACATTCCTCCGCCAGTAAATAAGTTTATATTTCTTTCTTCTTGGTTCCTATTTGCTCTTGGCGATACAACATATACATACACAAATATAAATATAGAAGTTAAGGAGGTTCAACTAAATTGTTTAATAAAAAAATATTTTTCTTAAATTTCTTGACGTTCACGTTGTTACATCTTTCCAAAATCCAATACAATTTTAGTGGGTGCGGAAGGCGGCTTTTTTAACGATTTTGGGGTAAAAATTGGGCGTGGAACCCCAACAATTTTCCCCGTGGTACTTATAGTTTTTGTCCCCCCCTAGAAATTTTCTGTGGGCGCCCTTGGAACCAACTTATATTCACATACAGTGGAGTAACAACTTTGATAGTGGACCGTGTTTATACCTGCACAGGGTCCCCCGTCCCTATAATAGTATAATATTATAGCATTAATTTGGTAAATTGAAAATATAACTTTCCAACCAACTATTTGGGAAGACGACATCCAAGTGTGAATATTTTTTGGTGCTCTTAAACAAATACTTTTTTTTTAATCGCAAGATATCAACTCAAAGAACAATAATAACTTGAAAGTCGTTTTTATGAGGATTTAAAAAAATGCGTGCTCGAACTTCTTTGGGTCGTTTAATTGGTTTTCCTCTAGAATACAAGTCTAAGCTTGAATTGTTACGCCACTGGTAAGTACACAGTACAAGCACAAACAAGTTTAAGAAAAAAAATGTTGAGGATTATTTTTTCTAAAAAGAAAAAAAAGAGGAATAGGTAATCACTTCGTAGTCACGTAGTGTTTTTAGTTATTAAAGTGCAACATGTAAGACGAACATACACGAGTTCGTCCTTGATGGCTAAAATGGCCTGTGTACACCATAGATGTACACAGAGCTCCATTACAGATTGTTAGGAATTTCAGGTCCAAATCTCCTAGTGGGCGACTTTACTTGTAGACTTAAGGGAAGTTCATGCACTAGCGATTTGCGTTTTTCGGAATGCGATTTTTGTTTCGATTGGTCAAATTTGAAGGCAGTTGACCAATTTGACCAATCAAGCATCAAAAATTGGAAAAATCACATTCCGCAAATCGCAGGTGCATGTACTTAGCTTTAACAGTCAAAAGCGGATCCAGTTCATGAGAGGGAAGGATAAAAAAAGATAGTATTTATAGTACGAACCACGAGAGGTCGAATATGACTCATACCTCAAAACTATCCATAGATGTTAATGGACTACTGTCTATCCGAACCATGTAAAATAAAATGTTTGTCGGAGCGTTCTCCTAGAGAACAAACTAATCTGACAGATGACAGCAGACATACGATACATAATCGACGTAGGTTTACACAATTTAGGTTATAAGGTTAGAAAGCAATTTTTCTTATTTCCCTCTCTATTTTTTTTTAATTTTAAGTTTTAATTTCAGAAAAAAAATTAGAGAACAAAAGTTGTAGGAAATGTAATAGCGATAATTTTTTGTCATAATAAACATTTACCTATTTCATTGCGTTTAGAAGTTATGATGGATTATGTCTTATCGCTTCAGGTAAACCCCCCGTTCCGCCCATTCGATTTTATTCATTTTCAATAGGCTTCGTGTGACAGCAAATTAAAACTTAAATTTAAAATTTGGAGTGATTTCGTTCTTTCGTTTGGATGCTATCGTATTCACAGACACGATCACACACACCCTGACATTTTTCAAAAAACGTAAAAATGGTTTAAGAATACCTCGAAACATAAAAATTTGAAAAAAAAAATGAAGGGTTAAATTTTTTTTTCAATATCTGATTACAATACTTTCCTTACTAAGAAGTTCGGAAAGTAAAAATTCTTAAAAATTAAATATTTTTCAGCTCTCACAGTGGCGTTCCCCCTTAATATCAAAGTAATAATATATTCAGTGGGTTTTTATAAGCATACGAAAGCATATATTATTATCAATGTTCAATAAATTATTCTTTTGATAAAGTTCAAATTTTTAATATAGACTAATATAAAAATACATCTTGAGATGAGAAACATTCGTAAACTGTCGTGTGTTTTCTTAACAAAAAATAGCTCGTTTGATATAATATAAAGTAATTTCATGATAAAATGGTGGCCCCTGTAACCAGCTCTCCCTTTTCCTTTATTTGATTTTTAATTTTAAATTACTTATAATGCAAAATGGAACACAGGAATCCACAGATACTACGTTAGCGATACAATAAAATTTAAACAACAGCGCATGCCCCAATGGTTGCAACGCTTGCTACCGAATATGGCATATTTTTTTTCACTTTCGATATCTTTCTAAATAAACTAAGTATACAATATATTGGGAGATTTTTGACATATTCATGTGTAATATTTAATACATAATTATATTGTAATTTATAAAATGTTCTTCGACAATCTGTTAATGCTTCCATAAAAAAACTAGGTATCTACATATACCTAAGTAGCCGAAAATATTTTTGATACCTTAGTAGAAGCCAAGATGACTTATTAGAATGTAAGTAATATAAATAATAAGGTGGTTTTCCTAGTTGGATAACCCTATGGTAAACATTAAAAGATTTATTTATCAAAATTTTGCAAGAGTTCAGTATAAAATGCGAAATTTTAAAGTAGAAATGCAAAAAAGGTCAAAATTCAATTTACGAGAATTAATTTTGAAAATCTTGCGTTCTTGCAAGAACCTTATTATATTATCCTTATAAAAAAATGCTTCACACGGTTACCAAAGTAGACTATAATAATCAGAAAAGGAGTTAAATAAAGAAAAGAAAATTAAATAAAGAATTTCAACGTCCTTCGTAAATCCAGCCCCAATTTATATTATTATTATAACAATACTACTATTTTACTTACTGTATGGTTTTATATAAATCTCGTATCTTCTGTTGAATTTGTGGAGATCGTACGTGTAAAAGTTCCAATGCTCTTTGCTGCAATTCAGTTTTTCGACCAGATTTATTTCTTCCAGCAAAACTCAATAACATATGAAGTTCTGATACACGAAAAGTAATAAGCATACTCTGTAAAAAAAAAGATACAAAATTGGTAAAGCATGCATGGTAAACAAAGGCAACTGATCCGGATTCATGAAAAGTACCTACTAATTCTATATTTTTGTGATTTAGTAGAAAATAATAATGAACAAACATGATACCTATATTAATTTCCTACGTAAACTAAGTTTCAACTTTCCATGGTAAGCAGTTAATGAAGTCAACAGTAACGATACTCGAACTAATGGTGGGTTTCATAAAGGTATCTTAAAATTTAAACTACGATTAAAATTATAACCATAGTTGAAACAATTAAAATGCATTGTTGTTATATTATAATCCTAGATTGAATTTTAAACCTCTTTTGTGAAACCCAGCATTAGTCAGTTATATTAAACTTTCAGCAGACATGAAGCCCTTTTATTTAATGATATTATAGAATATTGCGGTGTCCACTAAAAATTCAGCAGAGCTCAGGTTGAAGATCATTGCTCTAACGTCTAACCGAATAATTTTAAGCTTATTCACATTACATTACACAGGGTGTCTCTGTGACCAATTCGATAAATAATAACATTTCAGCTGTTATTATTGAGCCTGGAGTAGAAACCGCTACATTTTAAGAGGTTCAAAAATTTATTTAGAAATTCATGTTGGTGAGAAACGGTTTAAATGTAATATTTGCTATATTATGTTGATTTGATAAAAGTTAGTCACTAATTTATTCTATTTTACCCCTTTCTTCTGTACAATATATTCGTTTTTGTTTAAAAGAAAACTGGCAAAAAATGGAGACATAATAAATCCAGATTATATACCTCATCTAAACATGAACCGGAAAGGTATTTTTTACTTTTGCTGCATTCCGAGTGCCCTAGCCTCACTCATAACGACTCAAACTCCTGAAGTATCATATTAGGTATTTTCATTTTTCACATCAAATTCGAATGAGTTTAATGTAAATTACTGAAAAACACAAAAAGTAGGGCAAACAATGACAAAAAAATAATAGCTAAAATGTTACTTATTTATTTTAATTTATTTTCATTTAAATAAACTGTTAAAATTATTGTAACTTTTGATATTTCAGGTTAGTTATCTTTAAACAGTGCCAATTTGTTGTGGTCTTCTTGGTAAAACGTCCCCACAAAAAGTATTCCTCCCCTGTCATAAACTGCGGAAATTTCTTTGGGTATTACTCTGTAATAATCCCGATTAAGATCAAATTAAAATAATCTGATGTGACATCACATGACTTTCCCATTTTCAAAATACTTTGAAGTTCAATAAAATTTTATTTCGACAGTAATTGAAAAGAAAAATATCAAGTATTGGTTATCATTAGACGCACAAAGAAAATTTCTTTCGATTGAGACTAATTTCATTACTATCTATAATAATGGGAAGAAGAACCGGGCCTTAACAATTTTCATTCTTTGAAAAAATTGAGTCAACATGGAGGGATTTCAACCAAAATCTAATCAGCTCTTTAGATTATTGCTATAAACCAGTATATAAAATTTCAATGAAAACAGTTCACGCGTTTCGAAAAAATCGAGGACGAAAAAATCGCACACAACACACACACGCACATCCGGACATCATTCCAAAAATGGTCTCAAACGATTTGTATGGACTCATAGACCATGGAAAAAATGCTAACTCAAAATTTTTTTTTGATTCGATTACAGTACTTCCCTTTACTACGTAAATGGGAAAGTAATATGAACTCATAGACCATGGAAAAAATGCTAACTCAAAATTTTTTTTTACTCGATTACAATACTTTCCTTTACTACGTAAATGGGAAAGTAATTATGGTTATTTTAATTATATTTATTTACAAGTGCCGGAGTTAACTAATAAACGATTTTTCCCTGGTGAAACTACATGAGCACCTGGTTATATTTACTCTATTTACTTTAAAATATTACAACTGAAATTATCACCTAAAAAGGTAATAATAAAAAATATTCAAGAATAGAATGAAACTTCAAGAATGTTTTAATGAACCAAAAAATATAAATTTCCAAATTATAGTGGTAAAACCCAACTGTCGCCAGACATAATCCGATAAAAGACATTAAAATTTGAAAATTAAATTTACGTTTTCAAGAAAAAGAAGAAAAAAGCGGATAAGATTTTGAATTTTCAATATTTCTCTGCTTAATCCAGGGGGATTCGCCGTGGAAATCTGGTGTACAATTAAAAGCAAATCTGAAGAAAGGAAATTCGAAGAATCTCTTCCAATTAATTTAGAATAAGTTGTTTTGTTTATCGAGAAAATCCGGTGTATAAATATTTATGTTGTAATTTGCCCCCTCGTGTTTGATTTAATCTATAATTAATAAATACTGAAATATCAATTGTATCGGTGACATATAAACGAAGCAATCCTGAAACTGGCTTAAAGAGGGCTACCAAAATATTTATTAAAATTTTGTCCTGCGAAAGTATATTTAAACACTACTTAAAATTTGAGCATTGGTCACAGGGACACCTTGTATAATTTTCACTCCCACGATTATAAAGATTCAAATTGTACGAAAATATAATTTTATAATAAGGATACCGATTTGAGCATAAGATTTCAGCAGAGCCGTATATAAGGGGGTGGTTTTGGGGGTTCAACCCCCCCCCCCCATGGGTTGAGTAATACTTAATAAATAACTAAATAACAAGAATTAAATTAAAATACGGGCATATGGCAACCTCATTTTTAATTCCCTAACCCCCCCCCCCCCCATGACCAATGACTACGGCCCTGACATTTCAGTATACTTTTTCAAGAGTGTTTTACGTTTTATCTAATTTCGCGTGGGAAAATAATTATTAGGGCAATCAAATTCGATGCAAAAAATCATTAAGTAATATCTATTACACAACAATTTCTGAAACTATAATTCATATTTACGGTAAGCTTTCAAACTATCAGACACATGCGCAGACCAGTTTTTAAATGTTTCCAACTGCTGCAGAAACGAAGCTCTCGCAATTTTATTTTATTTTTTTTGGTTTGATGGTCGAGGAAATTGTACCACGCACAACAAGCTGAAGAAAATAATCGAAGAAGCAATATTTAAATTTATTTCATCAACAGATGTGGCTAGTGACCCGTTTTTGTTTGTGACGTCATTGCACAAACTCAAATGGCGTAAAAATTGCATTCTAAACTTAATTTGATGCACAACAATGCTATCACAACTTTTGAAATGTATTATTTCAGTTTAAAAGCCTTTAAATAGTTTGAAATTTTAAACTTGAGCAAAGTGGAGCCACAACCACAAGGTGCGAAAATGGAATCAATAACAAATCAATAATCACCATTGGTTACCATCAATAAAACGAAATGGTCTATAACGTAACGTAAATATAAAGAATCCGAATTTACTTAAAATACAATTAAACAAAAAATGACAAATTGCAAATCTTACCCGAAGCTCATCTATATTATCTGACATCTCCTACTGGATTTACAGTGTCCGTACATCAAAATTTTTTCTAATTCTTTCATTTAAATGAATTAACACTCAACAATTATTTAACAACACTTGTAGAACAATCAAATTGCTTGGGGAAGAAAATTCACAAGAAAAACAACTCCTGTACATCAAACTAACTGTCACTGTCCAAGTTTTAAATTACGGTTACTTAAAAAACAATCATTTAAGTAAGGACACAGTTACCACAAAAGTAACGGCCTCAAAAATATAAAATTGTAAACACTGGTTTATTATTTTCTTCAAAATAAATTAATAGAATTCCATGACCCGCACTGTTTAGTGGTATAAATGAACATAAACTACCAATTGATAGGGTTCCAAACAAAAAAGTCCCTACAGTTCCACAACATAATACCAACATGTTGCATCAAAATTTTCAAAATCAAATAAAAACATAACCTCAAGAATTAACGCTGTTAAATTTCATGTCGTCGAGTTTTTTTAGATGATTCAAACTTTAAGTTATAAATTATATAGTTAGTACGAAAAACGAAATGCTTGGAGATCTTGAAGGAAATAAAATAATTGTGACAAAACTTACCCAAAAGTGACAGCTCGAACTTTAAAAGTATCAGTTTTTGCCAAAATGTATTTTTAAAGACAACCTTTTCAAATAATCACAGTAACAATGATTCACGAAGCTCTATTTTACCTGTGGAATTGCCCAGGTGATATTTTTAAAATGAACACCGAAGAAGTAAGTTGAAAATTATTTGGAACTACATACCTACTAGATTTATTTTGGTATAAATGTTTTGTATTTGTCATCACTTTTGACACATTACTGAATGTATGTTTCAAGGTTTATCTTATCATAAACCAATAGAATCAAAATATTCATTCTTTTTATGGGTTTCAGTTCTAGGAAACTTTTACATAATGTAAAATGTAATGTTCGATGCTTTGTTATGCTTGTCTTGTAATTTAATGTTGAGTTTACGGGAGAATTTTAATGTAACATAAAGATTCTATTGGTGGTTGGGTGGGTTTTTTTTAAATTCATCAATAGAATCTCTACGCTACATTAAATTACGTGAAATGCTTCCATAAATGACCTTAAAAGTAAATTTATATTCCACCACTATGGGATGGAATCTTTGAGCTATGCTTATTTCAGCTTCTGGGCAAAAGTGGGCTTAATATTTTTTGTAAAACGTTTTGCTTAAGAGTTGGGTACATGAGCCCCCACGCCTTTTTTTTGTAAATTTATAATACAGCTTGCAGTTTAAAAAAACAACTTAAAAAAATTTCAGATACATTTTCAAATAACTTAAAAATATTAGTGCCAAATTTTACAGCTTCCTATACGACTTCGAAAAATAGAAATAATGGTTTTATTTTAATTTTTCTAACATGTGAAATCATCTTATTCTCTGAAGTAGTATTCAGCTCTTTAATTTCTGTTCACAAGTGGGCTAACATTTTTTGGTAACAGAGTTTTGTATATAATATATTGATTTCGATTTTAGACCTCAATTCCGTTTTCACTTGATATAAATAATGCTAGACATAGGAGCTGCTATGTCCAGCTTATATTTGTACTTATATGAATTCTATAGTAGCTAGTTTTCTTGCAAGTTATCCAATATTTTCCTGCCAGTTTGCTCCCGATGATAATTCTGAGTACATAAAACTTTGACCTTTATACTTGCAGTTATGGATTAATTCTGTAGATACGCAAGAATTTTTACATCCCGGTGAAAAGAAATTATTACAGAGAATAATGTCGATTGCAATGAGTTATCATAAAATTCAAGAATTTATTAAAATAGTAGATAATCAACAGATTAATTTACACGAAATCGATACAGAAAATGATGGTAGGTATTTAATTTTAACCAACATGATGTTTGCAATTACACAAGTTTTCTTTTAGAAGTTTCCATTGTGGGACTTAAACCGGGCTTATATATTAAAGCTTTTTGTAATGGAGTTGATGAGGTACTAACAGATTACAGAAAAGAATTAATTAATTTGGAAGATACGTTACTGAAAAATCCACAATTATCATTAACATACGTACTTAGTTGCGTAGAAAAATATGTTACTCTCTTTGAGGCACTCAAATCAATGATGCAGTTAATAAACAGAGAGCAAATTCATGGTTGTTTATTGATGGGAAAATTGCACTCGTATATAGATTGTGGTGTTGTGTCTATCTCTCAAGCTGCTAATAGGTGATTTCTATATTTCATCCTAACTTATTGTTGTACCTTTCACTTTCAGAATTATGATTTCAATTAACACATTATTTTATCGTCACTTGTGTAATTGGATAATATATGGCGATTTAGTTGATAACTTCAATGAATTTTTCATAATTGATGGAAAGTGTGCAGACGAAGACTTTTTATATTCTGAACCAAAGCAAAACGAAACTAGCACAAGAGAACCATTCCAGGACTCGTTTGTGAGTATTGAGCGTAAGTTGCTAAAGTTAAAATAATTTTATGCTCAAATTTCTACAGCACAAACATAAAATTAAAAAGCAATACACTGTTAGAAAGTTTTATTTAAAAAGGGAAATGGTACCTCCTAATATTTCGATGGAAACAGCTGAAACAATTTTATTTATTGGTCGAGTGGTGTGGATTGTGAGAAATGATCCAAAACGATTGTCAGATGATAAATTCCATTTGAAATTTAAACGCGATGTTTGGGAAGGAAAAGATGTAGAATATTATCGTAAACTTCAATCCTTAGAAAGTAATCCATTCAGCTTACCTATTTTTGATAAAGCTATAGAGGAATGTAGACTAAAGCTTACCAAGGTAATATTTTTACGATGATCATTTAAGGAAGTGTTAATTAAATGTTATTTTAGTATTTGTGGAAAATCATGGTTGAAGAAGCGAAATTATTGGAACATCTTCAATTAATAAGAGATTATTATGCTCTCGGGAGAGGTGAACTGTTTCAACAATTTATCGTAGTGTTTGAAGACCATTTAAGGCTAAAAGAAATGCCTCTTAATTACATTATAACAAATCTTAATTTTATTTTTGCTGAAACTGCCAGAAAAATGTACAGTGAAAACGATAAAAGTTATTCGCGCTTTGAATTAACACTGCCTTTAAATCAGGAAACGCCTATCGGTGAGTTTAAATTTTTTCTGCAATAATTCGAAATCTGAAAACACCTTTGTTTCTCTAACCTGGCACATTACTTCGGTTAGCTCTCTTCAGTATTGTATACATTCACGATTTGAATTTAATTGATCACAATTTTAATAATTATTGTAATATTGGTCATGCAGTTCTCTTATTTTGACGTAGTATTTATTCAATTTAAAATTTATGCATTTATTGACAGTATTATGAATAGAAATTTTGTTAAAAAAAATTTACATTGTGTTAGATTTCAAGGTAAACCACTAGAACTAGCAGGACCTTGTTTCATAATCAAAATTTACTAATATTACAAGTGACTTTAAATACTCTTCAAATTGTTAATCTGAACTGCTAGCTGCGTGGTTTTTGGTCCTTATTAATGAAATAACCTATTCTAAAAGCTTAGCCAAAAATCATCCTCGATTATTTCTTAATAATAATAATATTCAACTTGTATTTTCCAACTAATAGCTCAGATTAAATATACTACAGATAGCTCGCGCAATGTATTTTTCTGAATTCTAGAGGGCTGCCTATCCTTGTAATATATTTCTGGTGGGGTACCAGCAGGAAAACTCCGTAAGTAACCGACCATACCCACGGTCTATCGCTACATTAGCAATGTGAGCTAATGAATGCCTAGCAGCACGATCGTACACCAACCGCGGCTAGAAGAGAAATGATAACGTAACCGCGAATAAACACGAACAGCCAGCGCCTCTATAATATAAAGTGAATGGCTTCCATACTAAGAAAATTGGCTTCCAAATACCTGAAAAGGGACACTCTTTCTCCCATAAGCGCGAGCTATCTGTAGTATATTTAATCTGTGCTAATAGTATTAGTACTATTATGAAACGCGACCCAGGTAGTCACGATTATAAAAGTTATTCACTGCTACAGGAAAAGCTGGTTTATCGGGCATCACGATTGATAAATTGGCACGTTTAAAATAAGATAATTAATAAAAATAAGCACTGCATAAACAAATATTATTAATTATGAGTTGCAGACATGCACATCCATTACGTTGTGTCATATGCTTTACTTAAATTTAAAAAAAAAAAAGAAGATAATATGTAGAATGGCATCTATGGCAAAAAATATAATTAAAAATGATATAGCACAATGCAAATACCGGTTCTCGTTAGATCACGGAATGTAACTGCATTAAGAACACTGCGAGTTGTTGGAACCCTATGGATAATCCGCATTGGCCAGCGTGGTAGGATATGGCTGAAAACACTTCTTGAAGATTTGGTCCAGCAGTGGACAAAAGACGACTTAGATGATGTATAATGAGTAATTTTCCTTAAATGATCAAAACTAAAAAAATAATTCTAAAACTAAATGTGGAAAATGAATTTTCAAAATGTTCCATATTAAAAATGCCTATACTTTCTTTATTTTCCATTTAGCTAGCCTATCTGAGGTAGTTTTTATTAAAATATTTTTTAGATGATGCTAATCCCTGGAATCGCTTGGAAATAAATTTTGATATTCAATGGCCTCTACATATTTTGTTTCATCCCAAAGCTATGAGTTTATACAACAAACTATTTTGTTTTTTATTACGAGTAAAGAAAACCCATATAGATTTACACAAATTGTGGCTAAACCACATGGAAGGTAAAACTAAGATGTAAGTGGCTTAAGTAACTTTCTTTTCTAAAAAATTAATCATATTTTTTACTTCTAGTGATACAACTTTATGGATGATGCGGAACAATTTAATGTTTATAGTCAACAATTTACAGTATTATTTGCAAGTAGATGTGATTGAAGCACAATTTTCAATTTTTAAAAATGCAGTGTTGAGTGCAAACGAATTTGAAGATATTATACGATTACATTCGAAGTTTTTGAAAAATCTTCTAAATAAATCGTTTGTTTTGACCGGGGAAGAAGTAAGTTGTTTGGAAATGTTTCATTCTGTGCTAATACTGAAATTTTAGACAGCTGCACAAGAAACCAAACATACTTTATATCAAACACCGTCATTAAAAAAAGATGAAAATAGTGTGATTTACAAGACAATCATAGAAATTTTACTTTTGTGTGATGAGTTTTGTTCAATTGTAAATAATTGGAATGGAAAATTAAACCAGTTTCAACTCGAGGAGTTGAATAAATTGAAAATCAAAAGTACCGCACTGATTGAAACTCTGTTACATGTTCTTTATTCCTTACACGAAAAGTCTTCGGGTCACCATTTGCTACAGTTACTTCATCATATTGATTTTAATCGATGGTTTTCAAAGAAAAATGAAAGTTTAAATTTAACAGCAGCATTCTAATTTACTTTTTGTACCTTTCTAATTTTTTTAAATAAAAAAGTAACACTGAATTTATTGTAAAAAATTTCCTTTTAATAACTTTGTTTACTTAAGGTAAACTAGTTTATTATTTACAAAAGTACAATGATTTAGATTTAGAAAAGTTAAAGAGGCAAAGCTGCAGGGCGCTCAAAGGCCGCATGCAGGTTGCCGACCTCTGCACTAAGCCCATGACTTAATAATATGTTTTACATCATATTCATATTATGACAAAATTAAAATGGACTGCTGACTAGGTAGAAGAACTGCCAAATCAGTACAGTTTAAGAAAACATTCCAGTATGCTTTCAGTTTATTCCTTGCTCCTGCTTTTATTGAAATTTTATTGTGAAAAGAATAGGTTCTGCATTTAAACAGGTGTAGTCAATTTTAATGCTTTAAATAAGTTTATTAACACTAAAAAAATTAAATTTGCCTAATATATGTGTAACAAATTTTAAAATATCGAAGATTGAATGACTTGGACTTAAATTATTTAAATATACCTTAACGTAAAGGTATCCACACCAACACCAACGTAATGCACTTTTGATTATAAAATTTCGTGTTGGTTACAAAATAGCATTCACACAATAATAAATTAAACAAATTTCAATACTTTTTCTTCATCACTTTCATAAACAGAACCATATCTGAAATTAAATCAATTATAACACTTGTAGTTTTATCGATAACATTGATACTTACTAATAAACACAACCATAACAATTAATAGCATCACCCACATCCAGCATTTCCATGCCCTTTTGGAATGTTCAGTCAATTTATTACTTTCTACTTTTAATTTAGAAAAATTATTATCAGTTAATTGTGTCGACCTACCCACCACCTAAAATTAATTTTTGTGTAAGTAGTTTTTAACTTCTTTTGTTTCATATTATATACCTCCGTATCTTTCTTAATAACCTGGCTTGCAAGTACCGACTGCTCTTTTAAATTTCTTGTAAGGCTAAGCATATCATCGGCTATTTTTTGTTGCATATTTTCGTGATGGTCTATAAGTTCATCTAAATCGTTAATTTTTGTTGACTTTTGTCCACCACGATGCTTTAAACCTAGAGATGATGTCATTCAATGTTCAAATTAAACAGTGAACAAATCTTACCTAACAATTCTTCTCGGGCAGATAATTGAGTTTCCTGGGTCCCACCATTTTCTATTAGCTGATCGACAGTGTCCATACCCAAAACGAGCTTCAGATTATAAATTCGGTAACGGTAATCATGGATGGCTTCTTCTGCAGTTAAACTATACAGAAAGATTTAGATGAGAGCAATGCGTACTGCTAAAAATTGAATAATTCACCCTAAATATGTAACATATTAGAATCTCGCTTATCTGTTTCTGTGTGTCAGAAACTGAGGAAATCCGAAATGTCCTACTTTATGATTTTAATGTTAAGGTTAATTTTATGCAATAATAAAAGATTTTCATGAAGACAATTACCCAAGACTTTACGAATATTACAAAAATGGTTTCCACACTTTTTCCCTAAAATGTATCGTTTTTGCGTATCCACTATTTAAAAATTTGAAAAGCTATATTTTGGCATTTGACCTTTAAGTTATACATATTATAAACTTTTGGTACATTTATAAAACCTTAAAATTTATTTATTAAAGCTGCTATAGCAGATCTCCGGGAGCTCTCTTAAAAAAAGGCGTTTTTCGGTGAACATAATATCTCTGGATTGCTTCATACAAAATGAGAAATCAAAAAAGTTTTCCTTACTATAAGGTTTTATCTAGAGTTTAATCGAAGGAATAAGCGATACATTAGATTTTAACAGAGTGGCGACGTTTCAAGAAAAAATTTTATTTTCGATACTTAAATTGTTAATAAAATGGAAATTATTTATCAGCTTAAAATAATCTTCGATCAACCTCAAAAAAATATATTTATTGAGCTTGTGTACAATTTTGAGACTGATCGGTTTAGCTGTTTTTGAGAACTCTTGCTCACCGACTTTAAAATGTAATTTTGATTAGAACAGTTTCATAGATTTAGAATCACCTCACACATAGTGCATTTAAAATTGCAAAAGTGCGTGTAACTTTGAGAATAGTTTTCAGATTAAAATGAAATTTTCTGTACGTATACCCACTTAAATATATGTACATTATGAAAAAAAAATTGAATTTTTGAAAACCCCGACTGCATATAACCCCTTAATACTTCTACCATATTTTTTATTTAAATTAGTACCTACGTTTGTAGTATTCAAAAATTGGTTGCCTCGATGGCCACTTGCTTAAAGAGAGGTGCTTAATTGCATATTTTCCTATTATTATTTTAATGCATTATGATATATTGTTGTAATTATTTTTTTTTACCTTTTTACGGAGCGACAGTAGGTATATAATATGTACCATAGTACAATCCTAACTGATCAATTACTTTTCCGTTAATATTTAAAATGTAGCTAAATTTGAAAGAAACTTACCATGGAGTGGTAGTTTCTAATTCTTTCAGCAATCTATCCAACGATTCAACATATTTAGGAAACCTGTCATCATCTTTCTGTTTGGTTTTTACCATCAATTCGCATTTATTCAACAAACGTCGAAAATTAATTTCTATTCGTGAGAGACCCATCCTAAAATTAATTCAGAAATACTTAAAAATACAAGTTGAAAACACGGTTATTACAATTTAACCAACAAATTTGTGCACAAGTGTAGCATCAACAAAAGTTTGTATTTGCGTTATAGCAATGTAAATTAATTTTTTAAAAAAGATAAATTTATTTTTAATTGACGTAAGAGTGATTTTTAACTAATAAGTGCATATTAAGTGATCTTACCTTTGAAATTAAAAATTAAAATCACGCAATTAAAGTGACATAACCTCAAAGAGATTCAACGGCAGTGGTAAGTTTGAGTTGCTTTATTTAATTTTATGAGCGAATTAAAATTACTTTAATTCTACGTTTAATTATGCTTTCAATCAATGAACACTTGAAATTATCACAATTGGGGTTAAGACGTGTCATTTTAAAACATAACTGTACAATTTTTCACTACCTTATTTTTCGACTACCATGGTATTCGTTTTGGTATGATTTTATAATTTACAATAAATGCTGTCAGTCCAGTCGTCCAGGTTTGAACTGTCACAATGTTTTATAGGTATTTTAATACTGAATTTTTAAAAATCGTACCACATTTCACTGCAATCCGTAGTGTTGGTTTGGTGCCTGTGGTGATAGAAGCAACCGGAAGAGGAGAGCGTGCATACGATATTTATTCTCGTCTTCTTAAAGAAAGAATCGTATGTTTAATGGGTCCAATAAATGACGTTTCCAGTTCAATAGTGATTGCCCAATTATTATATTTACAAGCCGATTCTACGAAAAAGCCTATACACATATATATCAATTCTCCGGGAGGTAGTGTTACTGCAGGTTTAGGAATTTACGATACCATGCAATATATTTTGCCTCCTATTTGCACCTGGTGTGTCGGTCAAGGCTGTAGTATGGCATCGTTGTTATTGGCTGCTGGTTCACCAGGAATGCGCCACTCGCTGCCTCATTCTCGGATCATGATACATCAGCCTTCCGGTGGTGTTCAAGGACAAGCGACGGATATTAAAATACAAGCCGAAGAAATACTTAAACTAAAAAAAACCATCAATTTGTTGTTTGCAAAACACACTGGATTAGATTTGAAACGAATCGAAGATAATATAGAAAGAGATTACTTTATGGATCCCTCGGAAGCTAAAGTCTTTGGTATTATTGATAAAGTTATGAGCGCTCCTCCAAATTTAAATGAAGTACCCGAAGACCCTGTTAAAAAAACATCAAATTCGACTTTGCAATCATTGGATACACAAGAAAAACAAGAGCTGTGAAGATTTGATCAAAAGACTTTTAAGTTTAATTTTATGTATTTAAGTTGTTAACTTTTTTTATGAATTATAAAGTAACATAGTTATTATTTCACACAAAATCTGATCGGACATAGTATTTTTGCTGCTATGCGAGTTGAAACACCGTGAAGTGGTCTAAAACGTGGGTCTAAAATAATTTTGGTCATTGAGTTTACTCCAGCAATACGTCAGTTGCGTAATAGGAAGAGAGAGGCTAGTGAAAATTGCTCAAGCTTTCTCACATTTTGCTACTTGCTTTACTGTATAGACGTTCTTACACGCGTTAGCTAGCTTTTGAGATCTAACTCAACAGTTCTTGAGAGCGTGGCCATCGTGGATTCGTAACACATACCTCATCATCCTCAAGGCTAAATAGAAAAAATAAGATGTGGTAGGCGCTAGTGGGTAAATTCAAAAAGGTAAAGGGTAAATTCAGTCAATGATAGAAGATAGAATTAGATGGCTTTCAAGAAGATAAATCACTGCAATTAAAGATATTATGTTGCTGAAAACCGTTATCTGCGGGTGACGTCACCCGTCGTTGTATTACGGCCGCTATATGATGATACCGCTTTTTCTAAGAAATTAGGATTTTAGAAATTTAGATAATAATTAAGTAATAACAAATCTTTTAATTCTGAGATTTTTATGTTTGTAAAATTTAGCTAAAAGTTCTTAGCATTATAAGCAAAAAATGCAAAAACTGAAAGTATTATATTAAAAATTTTTTATTAGAGAAACATGGATTATATGGGAACTCAAAATAGTTCAATTTTGATAATTAAATCAATATCAAAATTAGTAGAAAAAATACGAAGCACCGAAGACAATGCATATTTACTAAATCAACTAAAAGAAAAATGTTTTCAAGAAGAAGACGTTGTAATTAGCTTAGCAGCTAATCAAGGATTGACTATGCTGGTCGAAAATAAAATTTTACAGTTTTCGCCAACGTTATCCGAGTTGGTATCGGCGTTACCAGTTTCAAAGTAAGTTTTCAAAAAAATTAATATGTTCCATTATACCTTACACAATCTAAATTTATTAATATTTTAGGTGCCATAATGGCATTACTGCTGCAGTCTTTGATTTATTAGTGATAGATTTACAAGACAAACTGACCAGGGAAAAAGAGTACAAATGTTCATTTAATTTACGTTTACTACAACATCCACTCATTTCAGTTTTCAACCGATACTCGATTGCTTTCAATGATATTTTGAGCAAGATAACATATTTTTACAATAATAACTGTGATAGGTAAATATAACAAAACAAAATAGCAACAAAATATGATACAATTTATTATTTTTAGGACATTTTATGGCAACGAATTATTTTATCCCTTTTTTATGTACATAATTTGTAACCCAACACTCGACGTACCTGAATTGTATCAAACTAAATTATGGAATTTTATCATTCAAATTAATAAGCCACAATCGTTGAATGTCATGCCTTACATATTCATGTGGTTGCAGACTTCATCAAAATCTAACTGCTTGAAAAGCAGTTCGTTTGTAATAGATCTCATCAAATTACAAAAATCGTCAGATAAGGACAAAGAAAACTTTTTAATATTTTGGCTCACCTCGCTTGTTTATGATATCATACACTTCAAAGAAGATCCTCGAAATGTCCTTAATTATTTAATGGAATTGATAAACGACGGGTTGGATATTACCAAATATGCCAGCTGTTTGTTAACAATTTTGGCGAAATGTGTCCTTATATGTCCATCCGTATACTTAACCGATTTGTTAATTCTTTGTAAGTATTTTTTTGTATTGAAGTAACGGTATGCTTAATATATTTTTTTAGGTAAAGCAATAATTTCGCAAAATTCGTCCAACAAATTTTCTAAACACTTGTTGAAAGTTTCGTTATTGCAATGGCTAGCTCACGGTTGCATGTTAACATTAAATTCCATGCAATTAGCTAAAGAAATTTTAGCGCATATTGAAACGAAGAAGGAAGGTAATTTCGTTTCCACCCACGATTTGAAATCCAACAAAACCTTCAATTTGTTAGTAAATACGAATCAAACTATATACTGGACAGTAGAAATGAACAATTTATCCGAGTCAATAACGGATACAAATATTTCAATCTGGTTAACGAGAGCCCAAGAATATCCTGCATCTGTATTGAGAACTATGTTTTACTTTTTCACTGCCTTGTATTTGTACGAAAGTTCTCCACCTGAAGTTACGTTAAAATTAATAGGAATTTTACTTAAAATTGCTGATACCTATAAAGAATGCACTGTTCATTTATTGACGTTATTTTTGTACCATCTTTCACGTGAATCAAATCCAAACATTATTACTTCTTTATTAAAAGCCCTGCCAAAATTAGCTGTATTGAAAGAAAATATGCCTTTGGTGTTGAATACCTTAGAATCATTGAAAAAAGGAATGTTTACAGTAAAATTGTTTTCGGTTGCACTTTTGTACGATCTCTGGGAGGTAGATAATCAGTGTTACTCAAACTTATTAAGCGCCATTGGTAACGCATGTGAAAATACAGAAAATAACACTCAGTGGCGGGAAGCTTACATCACGAAAGCTAACATTTTAAAACAAATCTGCGATAAAAAGTGAGTCCCTACTTTTGATATTGTTTTATATTCAAATTAAAAATATCTTTTAGACCCGAAACTCATGGAAGAGAGTTGGTAGGACATTTATCTGACATTTTAAATAAATGTAATCGTAAAAATGGGGCCGTGACTATAGCCATGGCTATCAATAGCATTAAGTTATTGTGTAAGGGTAACGTTATCGACATTTCTAGTACTTGGTTGGAATTATCACCACGTTTTCGTTCTGAGAAGAATGTTTTGATTGTTAAAAAGTAAGTAATAGTTATAAGGTTTGGAAGTTCTTTGTTCATGAATGACTAAAATTTCAGTTTGTGTGAATTAATGACCGAAGTAGCGTACAATGAGCCAAACGAAACTTCTCCAAAGTTATTGGAGGATGTATTAACTCAATTATGGCGTTATGCAACAGAAGAAGAAGATGTAATAATAATTACAGCCGCTTTTGATGCACTTGCTAGTTTCACATTGGAAAATGTTTCTTCGTATTTACCAGAAAAATATCAAATTCAAAAATCAAAGAGTGATATTTTTGGTCTGGTACCAGGTAATAATTATCTTGTCCATAAAATTTGTACAAAATGTGTAAATATATCGTTATATAGGTAAATCATGGTTAAATCTGTTGAGCGATTACGAAGGTGAGAAACTCGATATTGTCGGAAATTTTTTGATTAGTTTTGTGAGAAGGGAAATTTCTCAATATCGAAGTGCTACGTATAAAGTACCAGAAGGTCGTAAAGAACCCCAGAATCTTGATTATCTACCCGATCATAGTATTGTAAGAGAACTGGGAAATTACCTACGAATCCAGGTAGTTAAAGTTTTCTTAAACTAAGGAGCGAGAATTAAATTTTGTTTTTTAGGTTCAAAATTGGAAAAAACCGGGCGTTAAAAACGTTTACCTGCAGTGTTTAAGAATAATAAGTCAAGAATATAGCAAACCCATACCTCACACCGATTGGTGCTTCCTGCAGGAATTGATTCATGATGAAGAAGTTAAACATTATTGTATCACAATGGCTGCCCATCAACTTCAACTTTCAGGGACTGCTAGAAGATTAATGGAAAATTATATTACTGCGTTAGCAAATTGTGATGAGGTAAATTTGATAAAAAAAAAATTAACATTTTTAATTTATTTTAATTATTTGTAGAGCGAAACAATGAAAACCATATTTAAAAGTTTAAAATTTTTATGCAACAGTATACAACCAGTCATTTTACAGCCGTTTATTACAAATGCTGTAAATTATTCGCTTGATGATCAAGAACTCACAACAACTTTGATACAGAACATAAAGGTTGCCTTACGTGTTAAGGATTTACACGAACCAAATAAATTAGTTTTGAGTCAAGTAATATCAGATACTATTACAAAAATTAATATTGATTCAACAGTAAGTACTATTTTAATCCAGTCAGAATGTTTTCAGAGGTATTAAAAGAAATTTTGAATTTCAAAATCTCTTAATACCTTACAGTTGACCTTAAAACTAGAATCGTAAATATTATAGTTGAGGCAAGTGTCATTTGATCTACTAGGTAGATACATTTCTAACTAAACAACATCATCATGGATAAATGATTAAAACCTTATACTTTTAGCTGTTTCCAAAATTACTCGAATGTGTTGTACATCTTCCTGCTCGTTACATAGACAATTTAATTTCGCCTCAACATTGGAATGATGGAACAGAAAATTTTAAGTTGTCTGTTCAAATACGGCGTGCCCTTATTTTAAACGAAAATAGTTTTTCCTCAAAATGGTTAAAAGATTTAATCGATCCCGAATACTTTAATCCATTGTAAGGTAATTCACATACATTATTGTTCTTCTATTAACAAGAATTATTATTTTAGTTACATTAATTATATATTTGAAAATATAATTATCTTAATGGAAGCAAGGCGGAACACAAACTTAATCACAGATTGGATTATAGAATTATTGGGACACATTCAATCAACCATTGCTAACGAAAATATAAGTCGCCGTTATATCGAATTTTTATGTGACATTTTTATTATTTCTATAGTCACGTTGGCAGGACAAGATCTTTATTTACTTTCAAATCAATTGACGAATTTTTTGGAACATCATTTTCAAAGGTTTCCCCAAAGCGTTGCTGCTTTGATTAAAATGGAGTACTGGCAAGAGCATACTACACAGGTACGCACTTTTTTAATTACATTTTGTAAATTTTTATCTAACTGCATTTGAATTTCAGATATTGGAATGGTTATTTTACATGACAACTTACAACTATATTTCCCAGAACTACAAACTTTGCTTTTATCAAACGTTAGCAGCATTGAGATATGAAACTACATTTTCTGTTGGATCGAAATGGACCAAGTATGTAGGCATTGCACCTACAATACTTTAGAAAGAAATAACATTATTAACAAATAAATTTTTTTAATGTGTTCATTTTGTTACATAGAGTAAATATTTTTATAAAACAAAAAAAATTACTTTTATTTCTTAAAATATTTCTAAGCAATAAAAAGTATGGTTACCTACTTTATACGGGAGTTTCGTTATCTGATAAATGAGTAGAAATTGATAGCGAGGTTGGTCTTGATTCAGTTCGTTCTGATACACATAAGATTTCTTCATCATTAAAGCGCATTCGATTTGGATCTAGTGATCGTGTTTTTTCCTGATTTTGTGACTTTAATTTTTGAGGAGTACGATTGGGCGACGATTTTCGATTACTGTTGTAAGTTTTTAATAACTTTGCTCTGTGAAAATTAAAGAATATTAAAAATTCGGTTTGGAAAACAGATACTAAATTTTAAGAATTAGAATATAGAAATAAAAAAAATTACTTGTCTTAAAATTGCAAGAAAAATTCAGTTTGCCCAGTTGATAAAGCTTAGCATACCAAATACCCTGGCTGTTTCAAGACAGGCACTCAAAATAAAAATTAGTTTTAAATAAAGGTAAAGGGAACTTACGCATCTAATAATTTAAGCAGCAATCTATTGTAAGCTTGATATTCTTCATCACCAAAATTATTAGGATCGTGTCTTGCGTGGTCATACAAATCACAGAATTGATGAATCAACCTTTGGCCACTGCCATTCAAAGGCGCTGCCAAAGCGGTCAATAAGTATGCTCTAAGATTATCATTTGGATGTCTAGTTAAGCAATTATCTTGACGTGTTATTTCATTTTCTAAAATATAATATTAAATCTTAAAAAAAAATTCAATGAAATGAGCCAACCTACCCAACAATTTAACATCATCGACCGCTTTCAAGCGATAATAATGTGAAGGTATTTGTTGACCCGGATACAAGATGTATCTGGAATTCGTGTTGTGTAATAAACGTGGTTCGCATATAATGCGTGGTATTAAATCAATTCTTCTCTCAATTTCTCTTCTCAATGTCTACAACAATAACAAAGATACTTCTACCTTAAAAAACCTAAGTCGAGCTTTACTTTCTTGGTATCATGACCGATGGGCACGTGTGGTCCGTGACGAGACCGTAAAGCAAATCTCATGATTTGACGTTTCGCGAAAATAAACAAAATCAGAAATGTAAGAACACCCAAGCCTATAATAATAATTACGGTAACACCTGACAACTCTTCAGACATGGTACTTTTTGAAAGTTCGTTTATTTTTATCACTTCAACCCTCATTGGATTAAATTCTTGTTTTTTTTAATAATTAACTATTATGTTACAAATATTTGAATTAATGCATTTTAATTAATGTAAAATTATGTTTACATTTTTGACACTTCCAAATTAAAACATAACCACACTATTAAATTAGTGAAACTTGACAAGCTGAGGTCATAGGCGTCCAAAGAATTTTTTCCACACTTTGACGATTCCACATCTCGTTTATATTATATTACGTTTATATATGTATTTTAACAAGCAAAATATGTCAGGGTGATGCAACATACATGTTTCCGAATTAAATTAAAGTTATAGTACATTTGTTAAATTACCTTTCAATCATTAAAACCACCAAGAGATTTCTATATAATCTCTTAAAAAAAAATTTGTTTCTAAAGTTTTTGATTTTATTATTCATCGTAAACGTCGATAAAAATAATAGCGAATGATAATGCAGTATCGCAAGTGTTGATTGGTTAATTTACAGCTTTGAACCACCTTGTACATAAAATATTACACCACATGTGTAAATTTACATTTTGACAGAAGCACGGTATGCTATCTCTCTAACAAATTTTAGTATCGTCTCGCAACGCCATCTATCCGCAACAGAGCCCGAAACACAAAAAAATATAAAAAAGTAAAAGAGGGTGGGGGGAGCGGCAATTTCAAAATTATTATTGAATTTATAATATTGCTAACTTTATAATCATAAAATTTTATTAATTCCTCAAGTAATGTATTGAATACCACTAATAAAGTGTATACAAATACATTACTATAAGAATTAATAAAATTTTATGATTATAAAATTAAAATGTCCTTAATTTTGATTTAATTTAAAAAAAAGACATTTGAATTTATTATAAAATTTTATTACTACCTAAATAAACATAGCATAATAAATAAGTAAATTATAAATTACAAAATAATAGGTCGTAAATAATAATCTACAAGTCAATATTAATTTTTACATTTTCATTTTCAATCCGATTCATTTCACACTCGTGAAACTGATACAACTTTACCTCTGATCATGACTACACAGTCACTTTTGTGATAATGAAATGTAAGAAATTTGCAAGAGCCCTTGTGGAAATTGATGGAATTTATCTTTCAAAATTTGAATTTAAAAATATATAATTCTTAAAACTGTTTAGTTGATTCTACTAAAATAATGAAAATTCGTAGATGAGAATAGGTCATAATTATTATAATTCTTAATTATAATTAAATAATAATTGTTATGACCTATTCTCATCTATAAATAGATGTACAGGTAGATATTAATTTTTACTTCTTACAAATCATGGTAACAAAAGTAGCTCACATCAGTACCCTATTCAAGATTCGATGTTCATTGAAAGCAAGAAAAATCAAAGAAAAGTTTTAATATAATTTACATGTTTTGAAAATAAGTTTAAAATGAAAAATTTAACAATTCTAAAAGAATTTCAGACTTTCATTTTCAAATTTCATCTAGCCTTAAAGGGTCCAAAACTCTTTCAGAATTATTAAAATTTTCATTTCTCAGACTGGTCATGAAATAAATTCAATTTAATTTCAAATAATTTCCTTGGAAACTTACATGGCCAGTCTGACCAATGAAAATTTTAACAATTTTAAAAGCATTTTTTGACCCTATAAGTAAAGGTTAGATGAAATCTAATGCTTTTATCATACGTAGTTTATATTTCTGCATTATTTTTGTGTCTTTCATTTTTTTTCCAAAATAATTAGGAAAGCCGGAATTTGCATAAATAAGTTTTTACATATTAATTTTCTATGTTCGGCTATCTCAGTCAGCATCCGGTATATTGCAGGATTCACAATCTTTTACATTTGGTAAAACTATTTTTGAAACAAAACCACTCCTATCTTGCAATGCAGTTGCTTCCGAATCTTTTAGATTTTCGAATATTTCTGAAAACTCGAAGTCTTCATTACTGTGAAGTAGGTACTGGCTGAACTTCAACTTCTACATCCTAAAATAAATATAGGAAAGTAATATAGGACCCTTACATCACATGTAAGTAATTACCTGATGCACAAATCTCTTCAACGATGCTAAAATATCACCTTCATAATTTTCACAATTACTGCCTTCCGAATGACCCTTGCTGTAGTTATTTACCAACAAACTATTGTGAAATGGAGTAAATGCAGCTAGAGTTGGATTTGTAAATCTTACTGCCCTGTCTTATTTGCCCAAAAATTTTTTCTAAAGGATCTTGATTGAACGTCCTAGGAAACATGCATTTGAAAACAAAATCTTTCATGTTTGCATAAATGACAATGAAGCCCTGAAAATTTAAAGATATTAAACATTAATTATTTATATTAGAATTATTTTATTTACCTCTACCATAGTAATGCAATTTTTTATGGTTGGTGGTGTAAACTCCTTCTTTTTAGGTTTCTCTTTTTCGTCTGTATCGTCTTCATCATCTTTTTCAATATATTTGATCGTCTGAAAAATTTTAATAGACTTCATCCCTGCAACTTCAACATGACCATTAACTTTTGCTGTTTGTTTTGCTTCGGCCCTGGTTTTGACTTTAACATTCTACCATCACACTCGTGGGTCATTCCTAAATAAAATAATAAAGTATGTAAAACTTTTCTCAAAAATAAACTTGTTTAATACTCTTACCTGATTTGTAGCCATGATATTATGAATGGCAAGAGAAATCCTAAATACCACCTTTTACCTGATTCAATACCTTGCAAATATCACAAAATACACAATTACGAGAACCAAAATAAACACCACCCCACAAAATAATTACAAATAAAAATTTCTTTTTATTTTCTTTTGCAATTTATAGCTCTGATGCTTTGAAAATATTGCAAATCTTCTTAAACACATTTTTAGTTTACACCAAAATTAATAAAAATGGACGGTGTTTGTCAGTGTTGGTTGCTTTGGGATAAAGGAAAGAGACAAAATATATAAAATAAAGGATAAAAACCGCTTTCAGCGCCATCTATCCGCACCGGAGCCCGTTTTTAAGCTCCGCCTTCGTGGAATCAACTGGCTCTATACCAGTTCCCATACCGTGGACAGAAGTTCGCATAACTTTTATTTTCGACATAACCTAATAATTGGTATAAACGTGTACGAATTTAATTATTATTTTATTCATTTTTAGATTGTATAATTTATTAATCTAAGGCTATTTTAATATTAAAATGTTTGACGGTGAAGGGTCGGATTCAGATTTGGAATTAAAAACCAACACCGAATACGCAAAGAATTACAATACTTGGAGGAAGAAGGAAGAGAGACATAAACGTAAATTTCCTTTAATTTGAACAGTTTTATTATTAATACAAAAATTATTTTATGATCTCATTATACGTTGTTGTAGCACAATTTATCTATAAACATTTGTCTTACTTATTTTTTTAATGAAATTGCAGTGGAAACCAAATATGGTATAGATTGTCTCGGTGAAGATGATGACTCTAGCAGTTCATCTGATAGTGATTCGGAAGAAGATGTCAAATTCGAAAAGGATTTTTTGAAAACGTTATCGTTTTTAAAGAAAAAAGATCCTCGTATTTATGATGAGAATTATAAATTTTATGAAAACGAGGAGACAGAAAAACTATCAAAGAAGAAAAAGAAAGATGTTCCTGTTTACTTAAAAGATTACGACAGAAAGTTATTGTTAGAAAAAGGTGGTCAAATATCTGACGAAGATGTAGACTACGAAGATTATCATTATAAGCAAATGAGGTAATTATTACAGTTGATGGCTTTCCTAGTTGGTGAAAATTACAATATTCAAAACAATTTAAATTTACTCTAGAAATAAAACTTACGTGGAGGAACAGAAGGAGTTGAAAGAAAACTTAAAGACAGCTTTAAGTGGTGTTGTCGATGAAGAGGAAGAAGAAATTGGTGGTTTATTCAAAGCCAGGCAAAGTACTGCTGAAGAGAAAAAGAAAGAAGATGAAGAGTATTTTCAGTGGTTAAGTGGTCAAACTGAGCATCTGAAAGATCAGAATGCTGAAAGTGAATTAGCTCCGTTGAAGGATTATTGGAACAATCCTAATCTTGATAAAAATGAGCAACTTTTAAGAGACTACATTTTGGAGGGAAAGTAAGTAGACTAAATTATACTCTTAGTTTCTTTATTAATCCTTTTCAAAGATTTGCAAGCAAAAAAGAAGATCCTAATTATATTCCCACATATGATGAGATTATACATGATTCAGATAATGATTTGTCAGAAGATGAAAAAACAGTGGAATTACAAGAAAATTTTGAGCACAAATATAACTTCAGATATGAAGAACCAGATCAAGACTTTGTAAATATTGTTATGGTGATTTATATTGTTAGTTCTATTTTACAATTTTTTAGATCAAACAATATCCTCGTACAATAAGCGGATCAGTTAGGTTCACTGATGATAAACGTAAAATAAAACGTAATGAACGAAAGGAACGAAAGGTGATGGAAAAACAACAGAAAATGGAAGAACTAAAACAGTTGCAGACTCTCAAAAAAATGGAAATTGAAGAAAAAATCAAGCAACTGCAAGAAGTTACCGGAAATGAAAACATCTGTTTTAAGGTGAGTTGTGACATAATGATAGTTCTGTTTCTTTGAAATTCACATTGCAGTCGATATAAGATATTTGAATTTTGTACCTCAATTATGTATAGGCTTTTAGTTTCATGCACAATTTTATATAACTGGATTATATTTTTAAATTATTTCTGTGACAAAGTACCTAATAAGTTTACGTTGCTATTTATTCACTATTTAGCCTGAAGATCTTGATGAAGATTTTGATCCTGAGAAGTATGATAAAACTATGCAAAATATGTTTAACGACGAATTTTATCAAGGCGAAGAAGAATTACAGAAGCCAGAATTTCCTGATTTAGACAAAGAGTTAGAAATTGGTAAGTTTAACTGCAATTTTAAAATGTAAGCTTTTATAAAAAAAACAACTTTGGTTTAGAATCTTGGGATCGCTGGAACGGTCAAGAAGATCAAGGAGAAGAAATCGATAATTCTGAAATACATTGTGAGGATGATAATTTTAATGTAAGTTAATTTTTTCTGTTTTTATTTATAACAATATAATTATACAATTTTAGATGGATTGTGATTATGATCCTGCTAGTGTACAAAAAGAATTAATTGATAACAGTAAGAGAAGGAAGAAACGTAAACGCAAATCACAATTTGCAGAAGCAGTTAGCAAATCAAAACCAATATTTGATCCCAATAAAAAAACGTTTTCAGAATATTTAGACGAATATTATTCATTCAATTGTGAAGATATCATTGATAACCAGCCTTGCCGTTTCCAATATCGGCAAGTTCAACCAAATAGTTTTGGATTATCAATTGAAGAAGTAAGTTGAAATTTTATAATTAATATTTATTATTTTCTAGTGCATTAGTAGAAGGATTTACCTCTTTTTATAACTATTATCTTTTAAAGGCAAACAAATTTTTAATATCTGTAGAAAGTGACATAAATAATTTTTAGTTTTCACTAATTTAAGGAGAAATAGCTAAAATTTGCTTTTTAATCATTTTCAAGTTTATATATTTTTTTATAGGTGCCCTATCGCACTGAAAATTTTTTAGTAGGAGTAGAATTCTAAATTTTGATAATTCTTTTTTATATATTCAAGTCTTTCCATAATTTAATTTTTATCGATATTATATTATTTGATTTGTTATTAAATTCCCTCGATTAAAATGATGGTAAAATCGTATATTTTTCCTTGGGGCAATAAATGATTGTTACAAGGAATTTATCCTGAATGCATTTTAAACAGGGCTTGACAAATTGCAGTAAATCGTACACCTCGGGCGAGGTACTTGCTCAACTAAAAATTATATAATGTTAATTATCTGAAAAACGAAATAAATATTATATAAAAGGCTGCTATTTCATCAACAAATGCAATGCAATACAGAAAGACCAAAATATGTTACGATTTCATTAGTTTTGTATTACAAATTCAAGAATAATTAAAGTAGACATAAAATACATAGTTCAATCTCTAGCTTAAAAATTGCTGTATTTATATATAAAAAAAGCTGTATTTAAATAGATAAAATTGTAGGTAAAAGATTTTAAAATAAGGTTATATATGACTAATAATAATTAGTAAAGTGCCCTCAAATGTGACTTTGTATGTATTGAGTATCTACTTCAGTGCTGCCCGTTACCGGCAGTCAAGTAAAAATCTTTAAATTTGGAATTTTATACTATAAAGTCAGGTTTCTTTGTGAGGTTTGAAGAAAAAATATTTTACATTTTATACCTACCTAATTTTCTATAAAAAATTTCTTGGAAATCTGGGACCGAAAAATTGCAAAAACAAAACGTCAAAGTTAAATATAAGATTACATCTTGTTATTACTATGTGATGTACCTAATTTACACTTGACATTTATGAATATTTGAGCACTTGCATACATTTTAGTACGGTTCCATAATAGATGGAACTTAAGCTTTAGATCAAAACAGTGTAGTCGGCGCGACCAAGCATTGAACTGCGGTCGGGGACACTGGTTAATCGAGATTTGTTAGCTAAGCCGTTCTTTGCTAAATTCTGTTAAAAATTAGAGTTCTGTACGGAAGTTACATTATAAGTTAGGAAATATTGTCTTATTAATATTTTTTACTTAAATAGTAAGATCTCTGTATCTCAATTACGCTATAAATTAAGAAACATTTTTTGTTAAACCATTCTGCTTACAAAGAGATTTTTCATGATAGAGGAAGTTGATAATTTTGTGTAAGACGTCTATTCTTGGCATTGATTGATTTTGTGAGCACTAATTATTCAATATTAAAAACAGTAATATGTAAGTGTACAAGAAGTACTTGTTAGAATTGTTAGATTTTGTGTTCACCTTCTAAATTACTTTTCTGCTGTAAACTAACGTTTTAAAATTAAAAAATAAGATCTATTAAAACTTGGATATTGTTTTAACAAAAGAATTAAATTGGTTTTGGGCTTCGTAAAGTCCACTCTCGGTTTTACAATATCTCTGAAATTTAATAAAATTGAGATAAAGGAATTATCAATATGCAATAATTAATAATTATAATATTGAATTTTTCTCGAATTTTTTATACAATTTTCAAATTATTTTCTCCATTTTGATATAAAGAAGTAGGTACTTCAGTTCTATTTTTATATCGACGTTTTGAACAGTGGGTTCTTTGATCCTGATGTTCCGACATATTCTTTTTAACACAATTTATTACTGCCAATTCCACTAACAGTTGCATGAGTTACATACAGCCTCTGCTTATCGGTGAAGCTTACGATTAAAAATGATACTTATAGCCATAGTCGATACACAACTTAAGTACAAAATTTGCTTATTTTGATTGCTCCATTTCGGACTAAGATCGGGCGGAAGTATCGACTGTAGGTATGGGCATAAGACCGACTCCACCGATCGGCGAAGAAAACTTGCGTGTCAAATAATAACGTGCTCAGTGGGAATTGCTCTCGTTAAATTGTTTTTGCATTGCATTGGTTGAATATTGTCCAAAGAGGTTTCAAAGAACCTGTTAAATGTCACCATTATGAGAATCTTCAATTGTTGTAATATTTTTTTAAATTAAAATCTCAATATATTAAATTAAGATTAATGTTGTTAGCGGTTTCAAAACTTTGAAATAGATGCAACTGATAAAACTTACAATAAAGGTCGAGGTTAAGAGAGAAAAAATTATCACTTATTTTTGAAAATAATTTTCTTGGCGACTTTAATTAAAAACTTTGATAACTGCGTATAAAACTATTTATTTTATAAAAAAATACTTATCATTTTAATTAATTAATTCTACATTGTCTTGATTTTTAGCATACATAAAGCTAAATTTATCGTTTGATATATTTTTATGCCAATAAAGATATCTGAATACGTTTCTAACAATAAATTGTAAAAATAGAATTATGACTATAATTGTGATTATAATTAACATGTAGAAAATACCATCAATTCTCTTAATTGTATTAGATATTGCAAACAGAGATATCTCTTCCTCGATTGGATTCATGTTAAGCCTTGTATCGTATAAATCTTCAAATACGCGATCTTGCGAAATTATATTCAAAAAGTTATCGAAAGTCATATCGTTGTAATCTTGCAACTCATGTCTGGTGCATGCAATGCCATGCAAGTTAGGGACGTCGTAATAATGGCTCGGATTATTAAATCCACCCGTTCTTACGTTCATAATTTTATACATTTGCACCAAGTCTTTGCATGTCCAATAATTATCGTTGAGCACCAACATTCTTAACTTAAAGTGATGATCTAATAAACTATTCACGTCGAGAGATTTAAGATTTGTCGCACTTATATCTAAATTTACTAGTTTTCCCAACGGATATAAAGACTCATTGTTGAGTTCTTTTAAGTTGTTGTGAGAAATATTAAGCCATTGCAGACTTATTAGGCCCGAAAATGTAGATATCGTCAAAGTTGTTAACTTGTTATTTGATAGATCCAAATTTGTTAACTTTTGCATATCTGCAAATAAACCAGAAGGTATTTTTTCCAACTGATTTCTTCTTAAATTTAAATTTTTGAGATCGATCAACCCTCGAAACGAATTGGTGTACAATGTGGAAATGTAATTATTTTCTAAATTTAACAAATCTAATTTGTTCATTAAAGCAAAGGTATCGTTTTCAACCGAAGTTAGTTTGTTATTGTTCAAAAATAAGTGGACAACTTTATTTCCGTCATTGTTATTTTTAAATGTATTTGGAGTGATTGCTCTAATTAAATTGTAGGATAAATCCATATATTGCAAGCTTCTTTTCCATTGTCTTCCTTCCCAAAATATTACATTTTCAAAGGTGTTTTCGTAAAGGTCGGTTATTTCATTATGCGATAAATTTAATTTGTTGACTCTTAATCCATTGAATGTAGAATTAATATTTGAAATGTGATTGTATGCCAGGTTCAAAATCGTCACGTTGGTGTTCTCAAAAGTTCCAACATCAAACTTTGATAAGTTATTCTTTGTCAAGTCAATACTATCCAAATACGAAAATTCGCTGAATACTTTTGGTGCTACATAGCTGATTTCGCTATTTTCGAAAACGAAAACATGCATGTTTTTTTCAAATCTGCTAAAAGCGTTTGCTTCTATTTTATGTACGTAACTATTACTCACGTTAAATTCTTCCAATCTTGTCGTTGAAAAATTAATAGTTTCATTTTTGATTGTCGTAAATGAACAATTGTTGCATCTAAGTATTGTCACTGATTTGACAAAGGCAGGAAAGAATTCGCTTACATCCTTACAATTAATAACTGCCGAATATTGGTAAGGATTAGGATTTTCACATTTTTGACACTGGATTAAAGTTATTAATAAACTCACACTTAAACAATACAACAAACTTTTCATTTTATTGGATATTTTACGGAATAAATGCACAGACTATTATCTTATGTGTTTATACATCCATTAACAGATATGAAATGATATTTATTATTTGTAATTATTTTTCGAGATGTTTTTTTATTTGCGCGTTAATTTCGGTTTATTTTTTTTTCAATTCGGAATAGTTGTTTATTTCTTGAGAACTTGAAATTCTTTTAAATATAATAATATACTTTGACGTTGAAACAATTTTCTTAAGAACACAGCTGAATATAAATTTGAACTTTAATAGTTTAATAGGCACACTTAATTATATTATCATCAAATTACCAAGTCGTTTATGCAAAGCGATTTAGGCGGAATCTTATTTAAGAAAAAATTATTTAAAACTTGGTTAATCTTAAACTACCAGAAAGTAGTTATTTTTAGTGGGTTAATAAATTAATTGGCAGTATCAGGATATTTTTGTATTCAAATGAAGAATAAATCAATTTTCTTGGAATAATTACATTTTAAAAGAAGTTATAATCGCTGTAGTCAGATTTATGACGTCATTCTCCATGCAGTGATCACGAAATTGATGCTTCATTTATCTAAAGAAGGATGTTGTGTTAATGATCTCGACTAAACCCAATTTTGTCTATTATCTTATGAAAGTACAAAGTCGTTTACTGCATTATCGAATATTAATCTGTTTACTTATTTATTTACTTTCTTGCTAATGAAATATTTATATTTTTCAACGATTTTACCTCATACGCTGTCGCCTTGGCAACAAACTTTCAGCTCCCTTTTTCTACTCGTTGAAACTGGGTAGAAATAGTAGTTAATTCGTAATTCTGCACCTTTTATTTCTCTTTTAACCGGAATATTGTAAGTGAGGTTTCCTACTTTTATACCTCCAGATATCTTCCAGGTAAGCAAACAGACAGGCAAAATTTAAGCGTTTCCTCGTTCTTGCATATTGGTAAATATATTAATGCTTAATCCAATCAATTTCCTGTATCTTAGAATACGGAAATCCTGAAATTTTAATATAAATTCTGCATTTAATGAAAAAAATTCCTGTGTCTGTTATCGAAATTATGAGCAGCAAGGTGAGAAAATAATACTAAGTATTTCTCATAAGAATCTGATTTTCCCACAATCGAAGTTAGCTTTGAAAATACTTTATATGGGTGAATAGCTCATGAACAAATTGTCCTTGTTTCTGTATATTTGTATTTACTTATTTAGCTCATTCAATCAAAAATGCAAATTCAGATAACCATGCATCATCTCCCAAAAGCTGAACCACCTCGGGAACCACTTACTATTACTCTTTTAAAACCGCGACGGCTTCATTACATGTCAGACAAATTGGCAGGTCCTTGTAAATTATAACAAATATTCTTAGGTCTACTCCTGGAAGGTACGACGTCCTTGATCAACCTTTCTGTATTTTATGTGAAGGTCCCAACATACTAGTTTTGAAATAAAATTTTTCAAGGTTTCAAAACCATTATAACACTATTAACCCAACTTTTGCACTTCCAAACTTATCTTGAAGCAGACTGGCGGCAACGAACGGATCATTGGGGAATGGCTAAGCATCTCGAGTACTCCTGTTCCTGAATTTACACTAGTGCTTTCTCGTCGATCGCTATCGTGTTGGAAATATTCGATAAGTTTGGGTTCTACCTTCACAAATTTGCGGGCCGTGCTAATGCGTAACGGAAAAATTCAATTTTTCGGAGAAATCTTACTTGAGGGCCGCATGATTGTCGTGGGTTGCTCATGCCTCGTTTAAATGAAATAGAACGGTTTTCATGGTAGAAACCTAAAACTGATCAGAGTCAAGTTAATTAGTGCTAGTTAATATCCAAGAGTGCATCGAAACAAAGTATAATATATCGGTTCCAGTGGCGTGCCCACGTGAGAGCTAGGGGGGGCTCGAGCCCCATCCGCCCTTGGTCATAGTGCTGCCCTAGCGCCCCAAGCAAAACACTTTATAAAACGGGGGCCGGTAGTAATCTACGGTCTCAGATTTCGACAAAATTTTTTGAAAAAGGGGTAGTAAATAGCATACATTAAAAAGTATAAAATCCTGCGGAGGTCCGGTAGTTTTTCCAAAATTTTCATAAATATTTTCTTTAAATTCAATTAACAAAATTGTCACCTAGTGATTGGCTACACACTGCAAGTTGGAAGAAGAGCCTGTGAGTTTTACTTAACAAAACAAACGTCAATTTTTTTTAGAATTACTTAAAACTGATGGATTTTAGAGCGCCCGGAACCTCGCTCGGGCGCTCCGAGTTGTTTCGGAAATTCGGCCATAATTAACTGAATACAATCTAAAATAACCAGGGGCTCACCTCATCTGAAAGCTTAAAATGTGCTTTTTCAGAATATTCATTGGTTTTCTTTCCTACTTAGAAGGGGAAAAAGTCTTAACTACCAGTAACCATCTGAAATCTGAGGTCGTAAGATTTAAGATAGAAGGACTACCGACCCCAAAAAATATTTAAATTGAAACTCATAGGTACATATTTGCAGGGCCGGCGTTACCATATGTGCGAACGATGCATTGCACAGGGCGACAGAATTCTGGAGCGGCAAATTTTCGTTTTTTCGCATGTGAAATTTTGGATATTTTTATTAAATGTCAATATGAATAGTAATTATATTATATTAATGAATAAATTACATTACTTATGACCAGTTTCCCTTTAAAAAAAAATTGCCTAGTCTTAAACTTGAACAGGGCGGAAATTGACTAGCGCCAACCCTGCATATTTGCGCCCCTAAGAATGTTTTGCCTCTCCCGCCTCAAAAGGCACGGCATGCCACTGATCGAATCGCATATTAGTCTGTCAATAATCAATATCAGATCATATTGAATTTAAGCGATATTTGAATGCACTCTGACGTCATACCCGTTGTTCTATTATTTCATAATTATGGCAGATCTCTTCTGATCAGAATAGTAAAAACTATTCTTGTTGGAAATGTAGTTGTTAAACTTTTCATTTGAACTATCTATCAGATAGTTCTGCAAGATTACTATAAATTGATTACTTATTGATATGTTTAAGAAATAGGATAAAAAATTGTTTTATTATTAATATCTGTTGATGTTATTGCAATTTGCGAAATTCACTTGCCAAAAACATTTTTTTATAATTATTTACGCTCTTGAAAAAGTACAAGGTTGTACGTCGATAGTAGTAGGGGAGGGTGGGCCACAGTGAGACATTCCATTTTTCTCTTTTAAATACAAACGGATCTGTACTGCTATGCATACAATGGAGGAATAGTTACACCTGCACACTTTCATACTGTCAATATTTTGTATATTTTCTACTGTAAATTTAGGATTAAAAAACGCTGAAATTAATAAGTATTTTTTCTTGTTAATTATCATAATCATTAAGCTACACTATGTTATAGATGAATTTACTGTGGTTCAATTAGTTTTTATTTAAACTATCTATTCGGTTTGTGCTTTGAGCCAACTTGAGACAAAATATCTGGGCCACAATGAGACAGTATCACTGTGGTCCAGAACAGTACAAAGGAAGTCTAAAAAGCCACGTACCAAAGAACGCAGTTGCATTGCATCGGACACCCCGGAAAAAAAGTATCAAAAGAAATTGAAAAGTAAAGCAAAATTTCCTTAAAGAAAAGTTAACTTTTACTTAAAAAGAAACAAATAATAAGTGTCGTATCATCGTCTGAAGATGAAGTTGCCTCTTCAAGCTCTATTTTTGTTCCAGAGATGACATCGGTGTCACTTGACAACATAAAAATCATGCTACCAGCACCCACTTGTTTGGGGACAATAAAAAGGCTTCAGTTATTCTTCAAATTTGAACTAAATTTTATGTTATTGAACATGCTTTAAGAAAAATAAGTAAATAACTGTAACATATTTTTCTCTGTTAATTTTTACTACATATTTTATATTTTTTTTCCAATTTTCAAATGGGATTACGTTTGCAATATGTTGATGTTTCACTAGCAATGCTCAGTTTTTGATTTATCAGTGTTGGCTATTAAATAAAAATTAATAGTACATTATGCACCAATGGAATAAAGTGACCTTTTTTTGGCCTGACGGTAAAGGTTTGTTTGCACGAGGCGTAGCCGAGGGCAAAAATTACCATCAGGCCAAAAAATTCACTTTATTCCCGAGGTGCATATACTGTTTTTTGCAGGCCTACCCTCCTATATTATACAACAAGGACTTAAATGTCTACTTTGCATTTCAAATCGTGAATTTTGATATAAAACCTAACGCACTGCTTTAAAATATTTAACAATCACAAGTTAGTGCATTTGTATTTTTTACTTAAAATAAAAAGTTGTGGAACTATAATAATATAGTGGAACTTGACTCCCTTGTTGTACAATAATATAGGTACCACATTGTACTACTATTTTATTACAAAATTATATTTATTGTAATTACAAATTATTAGTTTATTACAAATTAAAATAAATGCAACAACACTGAAAAACCAGAAATTAAAAATAAGCAAAAGACAAAAATATGTAAAAGTTTTATAAAAAGTATTTTCAAAATTGAAAATTCTCAATTTCATATATTAAAATTTTAATTATTTTTTAACGCTTTAGAACTTTGATGGCTCTATGTGAGATTTACGCCATCAAAGTTTCAAAAGAAAATTTGTATCAGGAAATTTAGAAGAAATTATTTGTTTTCTATTTTCCAGTTGCTTTTTATATAGCTTTTAACTGAGAAAGTTTATTTTTAAGCCATTCCATATGATTATTGATTCAATCAAAAATTTATTCAAAATGAAAATTATTTCAGTGCTGGGAACTTGATGGGGCGTCTAAATAGAGACGAGCATGAATTGATTCGCAGACTTTTCTTTTACTTGAAATATATATTTATTATAACGCCTTAAACTTTGTTTTAATTTAAGTAATAAAATTTAATTACATGGGTATTTTTTTTATTTTCAGATTTTAATGGCGAAAGAAAAAGAACTAAATAAATGGTGCTCTTTAAAAAAAACTGTACAATACAGACCAGACCATGTTGAAGCAAATGAAGTGAAAATTTACGAGCAAAGAGGCCAGAGAATTGATTTGAAAAGAAAATTTCTGCCTAGTTTATTTACAGAAGAACACCTTCAGGCTGACCAAGTTCCCAGTACCAATTTAACTCCAACAGAAGATTTCGTTTCTCTCAAGACTGATACTAAAGTAAATCACGCTTCTAATACCAAGAAGAAATCTAAAAAGAATTTGTTAGTTAAGGAGGAACATAACGTAGATGACGGTGGTCTTGAAGAAAATGTAAATAACTCCATTAATAGTGAGAACGTCAGTAAGAAAATTAAAAAGAAAGGTAAAATTGCTGAACCTTCAGATTCCACCATTAAAATTGAAAATGTCAAACTTGTTGCAACATCAGAATCGAATAATCCAATCGATCAAAATGAATCCTGCACCGTCTCTCTTTCATCGCATAAAGGGAAGAATAAGAAAAAACAAAAATCGGCAGAACTTAGCAATGACAGTCCTTCCACGGAATTATCAAATCAAAATAAAAAGAGAAAGAAATCACAGTTTAAAAATGATAATCGTTCGGCAAAGAAAAGGAAGACAGAATTAAACAAGTCTACAGATATTGGAATATCCGATGCTAGGTTAAAGGCGTACGGATTAAATCCTAAAAAATTCAAGAACAAGCTGAAATACAAGAAATAAGAAGAACAATTTATTTGTTATGCTCATATTGTTGTTTATTAAAATATTTAAGTGTACTAAGTTATAATATTACATTATTTTAAGCAATTTATATAAAACAAAATAATGAATTACGTCAAATAAATTAATGAGTACAAATCGTATCTCGTAATTATTTATACAAAATGTAAGGGACACACTGATCTAACTGCTACTCTAAATAAACACAAAAAATAAGCAACCACAAGTAGGCTAGATAGTGTTTACATAAAAAAAATTAATTTACATATTGGAAAATATGATTTTAGGGTGAATTTGAAATATCCATATTATCTGATTTTTCAGAAGAATCTTTATCAATCTGGTTATCAGTTTCATAACTATCCATGTAATCTTTCCGCCTGCTCCTTTCCGAATCGTATCCTCTTTCTTCTTCATCATAATTTCTGGATGTTCTGGGCAAAGACGGCGATCTTTCTCGTTTTTCACGTTTATCACGCTGCTTTTCGCGTCTATGCTCTCTGTCTCGGCTTCGGGACTTGGAACGTCTGCGTCTTGGACGCGGTGAGGGGGTCCGCTTCCTACCTCGAGACCGTGAGCGTCTCTCACGAGACTTGCTTTTCTTGCGATCACGAGATTTGGAACGAAATTTGGTTCTCGATGGGGAAATGGAAGAACGCTTTTTACTCGTTCTTTTTTCTTCAACTTCCACATTAGATTCCTTTTCTGCTCGCTTTTCTTTAGATTCGCGATCCCTTTCAACATCTTTTGATTTACGATCCCTGTCTCTGGAACGCTCCACGTCTTTAGATTTTACTTCCTTTTCTTTAGGCGACTTGGGTCTTTCTTTGCTCTTGTGTCTTCGAGACGTTTTGGATCGAGACTTGGAACGTGATTTCCGCGCTTTTGAATTGCGCGTATGTGAACTAGAGCGACGCGAACGAGATCTAGAACGACGGTGAGAGCGTGATTTAGATCGTCGTTTACGATCGCGAGATTTTGATCTTGATCGTCGAGAACGATGCCTAGAGCGCGATCGTCGTCTAGAACGAGATCTGGACCGCGATCTACGACGTCTTCCGCGCGATCTCGACCTAGACCGTCTAGAACTGCGTTTGTCTTTTGATAGCATACCGATAACTGGATCAATCGTTGCGGAAATCAGATTTTGTGCTTCTTTTACACGCGACATGGCTTCTTCAATTTCCTTCTGAGCTGCCTCATTGCTTTTTGCTTGAGGCTTCACGATCGCTTCGGTGGCATGAACAAGTTGCATTGGTTTTCCTTTAAACTCTTTACCGTTTAATTTTAATACTTCGATGATGCTCGGTTGGTCACTGAATTCAACTAGCATGTGATAATCATCTGCGAGTTTGGTACACGAACGCAAATATTTGATTTCGGCAACTGGGGAGAAAAAATCTATATAATCTTCGTTAGTGTTGGTTGGATCTACGTCTTTAATGAGAATCGTTCGGCGTATTTCTTCAATTTTATGGCTGTCGTAATTTGCAGGCAGAGGTGGATATTGAGGTAAACCGTTGGCTTCCAACTTTGGATCGTATGTTAGAATTACTTGTCCAGAACCTAAATTCGTAACGGTGTTAATTACGTGAGGTGGTAAGTTTGGCTCGGAAGGGCACAACCCTGGCACGATTGTTCCATTTCTTGTCATTTCTAATGCGAAGTACTCGTCTGGAATTTCACCATTTTGTACTGGAATTACAATTAATGCACGATCAATGAAGACGGTATTTGTCATATGCTGGGCAACTCCAACGGTGAGCGTATCCACAAATTTTATGTAGCATATCCTTGATGTGACGGGACACGATACATCTCGAATCGTGGGATATAAACGAATGTCATCTATTTTACCTAGATAGCCAAATAGAGTTTGCATTTGATCTTTAGTAGCTTGCGGTGCTATGTTTGTCACTTGCACCACTTTGGTACCGCCAATCGCCATTATGGAACACTTTTTCAAAAAACTTAAAGAGAAAAACACATAGGAGTCGTAACCATTACGTTAGCACACAGAAATAACTATTCGTTTCTCGAAAGTTTTTCATAGCATCAACGCATCACAAACGGATGCCACTTAACATAACCTCTAAATTATTTTTATTAACATCAACCGGTACCAACATTTAGGTAAATATGAGAATTATATACAGGGTGCGTTAAATTTTTAATTACAAATTCTTTTATCGTAAAGTTTGCCAGTATAAAAAAGATACACCACTCCATATTTTGAAATTATGTAGTAACAAATTTGTTTTAAATTTGAATTTTGCATCGATGGAGGTGCGAGAAAGAAAAGGAGGGGGGTTATGACAGTTCTCTCTAAACTAAACCAACGCCAACGCAATATATTTATCTGGTTATTTTTCAGGAATGTCCCCTCAATCAAATAATTTAGAGATATGAGGATATGACTGCCTCTGGCACTGGTTAGGACGCACTCTCCGTTTGAATAAAAATCGAACCCAATGTAATTCGTACAGTGTGTTTCGTAGTTTATGTGAAAAACGTACATTCAAAATATTCTGTATTTTATGCACATTATATTACGAAGAATCAGATAGATAGAAAGATGTAGCTATTAATTAGTTTGATTTCTAACAGCAAACAGAGACAAACTTATTTGAAGAGAAATGTTTCGTACGATTATTTTCAAATTTAGTAAATTTAACTTTATGCAGATAGCACCAATGCAAGTGACATATTTAACCTTGTAAAATTGGCTGAAGTGCAATGGACGTATTTGTATCGCGGGGTAATATTTTAGGCAAAACGGAGTTTATAAATATTTTTTGTGACATTCTAGTAAGAAGTAAAAGCTTTGGACGTTATTGACTAACGTCTTGTAATAGCAAATTTGATTATTATAAATTTAGCTAGGTAATTGTGTAAGTTGATCAGTGACATCTTGTAGCAAATTATTTTGTGTTAACCACGTTTTGTAACAGGTACACGTGAAAATTGAGGTCATACTTGTAATTTTGTCTCAAAATCGAGCAATATGGCAGGTTGGGGTGAGTAATTTGTTGAGGCGGTTATTTGAGTCTTTATGACAATAAATATTTTATTATCAGATGATGATAATTTTGAACCTGAGTTGATTAAAACTACTCCAGCTTTTTCTAACAAATGGGAAGGTGAAGATGAAGAAGACGAAGTTAAAGTAAGAATATCTTGATAGCATTTATATTCTTAGTATTAAGTTTACTTTTTCAAATTGTAGGAAAGCTGGGAAGATGTTTTGGAGGAGAAGAAGGAAGAATCGGTAGAAAATAAACCTACTGCTGCTACTACTAAAGTTAGTAAGAAGAAGACGTTGCAAGAAAAAATAGCAGAAAAGGAGGTAATTTCTTAAAATTATTACAAACGCCAGTTGGAAATAAAGATGAATTATTTTCAGAAAATGAAACAGGAGGAATTTGAAAAGCGTGCAAAAGTTGAAGATGAAGAGGAATTAACTCCCGAAGAAGCTATGAGGCTTCAACAAGAGGCCGAATTGAACTGGGCTCTCGAAACTACCTTTGGTGATAAAACAGATGCAGAAAATGCTGAACTCTCAACTAGTGAAAAATTATTGGAAGTGTCAAATACAATATCCAAAAATATTTTACAATTTTCAAAATCTGAGGAATTTCCTACTTTTGTAGAGAATATTGTTAGGGGCGTTTGTGCTACGCGTAAGTAAATTAATTAGTTTGTTTGAAACTGACCACTAAAACCTTTTTATTTTACAGTGAATTCCTATGATTTGAAAAAAATTAAAACCACGATAGATAATTTATATTTAGAAAAACAAAAATTGGAAAAGGGTGACAAAACGAAAAAGAATAAAGGAAAGGGAAAAGCAAAATTAAAAATGGAAGGAGATAAAGTAAGGATAAATTTTTGTAAAATAGGTGATCTAATTATTAATCGTTTTGATTTTTAGCAACTAAATCAATATTCCGCTTACACCGACGATTATGTAGAATACGATGACTTCATGTAGCAGGGCACGTGGATTCACTATTTAATTTTATAAATTTCAAAATGGTTGTTTCGATATTTATAGTTTTAATAAATATTTAAATAGATTATTTGTATATAAACCAACAACGTATATGAATACACAATTTCGTATTCATAATTAAATATTGAATCATCCATTTCAAATAAAACTTAAATGAATCATATTTACTTATTAATACAGAAGTAACTTTTTTTTTTTAATAAGGATGGGGGGGTTAAAATATATATTCAATTGTCTTATATAATATATGTAAACATACATACATATTTTACTATACAATGCGATGTTAATTGGGCAAAGTGTGATTTTCAAGTTTTTTTAAGGCTGTCTAATTTGATTACATACAAAATGTGTTGGTATGTGAAAATTATGGCATACTAGTTTTTTAATTTCATCATATTATTGTCTTTAACATAAATAATAGATACACAATTTTGCAATTACCAATGCTATTTTTTCACATTTTGTTTTATTGTTGATTTGTATTCTTATTGATAAAATCAAATAAATTTTTAAATTAAAACTACTTACAATTATATAATTGCCTTTAATAATAGTTCTTATTTAAATTTCGAGAATAAAAGTGTTCTGAAATTTGTGTTATCTTGTCTTCTTATTAGATTAGATTTTGTTGATAAAGGAAGTTTTTCTAATTTATTATTATATGTTACCTACTTTGTGATTTTAAGCCTTTATTTATCAATTGACTAAAATTAAGTCGGGTACAAACAAAAGTTATCTTAATTTACGAAATATTTACATTGCCATTACGTGCACAACAAAACATAAGTTTGTTATCGCTAAACGCATCCACTTGGATATTATAATAATTTGTTTGAATAGATATTTTGCAATATCAGTATTACTATTTTTTTTAAATCCCAAATGCACACTGCTCAACTTATTTTATCGGCAAAATTGCCGCTTTTGTTATATAAATTTGGTGGTTTACATAGTTTTCACCAATACCATATGCTACTAATAATGGTATTTTTAAATTAGAAGGAGGTATAGTGAAAGTTTTATATTACGACCTTGCTTACAGGAATATGTCGTAGATACATAACAACAAAAATTAGAATTTTAGTTGGTTTTCCATATATCTGATGACCAACCTTACATCTGTTTATAGGGAAACGACAGGGGAAATCGATTGTTTTTTTAAATTCCTGTTTCCTGTTATGACAAATAAGAATGAAAATTATATCAATTTAAAGAGATTATTTCTCCGCGTCTAAAGAAACTCAATTCCTTATATTGCGTTCATTAATTATTGTTAAAAACCCGGTAATAAAATGCAAAAATAGCCTTTTTTAAAAATATTAGTCACCTTGTTTAAATTTTTTTCAAACAAAATGTTGCTTAGCATAGATATAAAATATCAAATTAAATTTTTTTAATTAAATGGTGGGGGAAATAGTCTTACAATGAATTACTAATATTTACATAATTATCATAATGTAAGATTATAATCTAACACGAGAAACTTGATAAGATTCAGTTCCCAGTTGTTAACCAGTTATACTATTCATTATTATAAATTTGTTTTTGATTGACCTTCTTTATGAAAGTTCACGATAAGTGGGTGTGTGGTGTTTTGACAAATATTTTCAGTTTAAAAAAATGGAGCACGAAAAGGATATCCTACAACCAATCCCATTGGAAGATATTCCAAAACTAATGAACCTTTACAAAAAAGATTTACCACGAGCATTATACATTTATAATTATTTAAATTCTGCTATTAGATGGAATAAGGAAGAACCTGAAAAGAAATATATTACAATATTGGCGCCAAATGGTAATTGGGAGGAAGGTACTTTTGTTGGAATTAATCGGGTAATAAAAATGTTTTATTTTACTGCTTAATTTACGTCAAACTCCAATCGGCTCCAATCATCCAATTATCAATCAAATGAGGTTATGATTAGCAATTAGTGCATACAGTGGCGGAGATAATTCACTGATTATTATAGGACTAATAGATCGCTTCTCCTCATTGAAAAGTTTTTATTTCAAAAATAAATTGACTTTTACTATAAATATTTCAGTACTTAATGTAAAGAATAAGAACCCTTTTTCTAACCAAATTAATTAAATCCAGAAAATATAATATATAAATCTAGAGGGGGGGGGCGGTGTAAATAGTTTTAGAATTATTTTTGTTAAATCGGCTTTATGTGTAAAAAGAAATTTTGTTAGTTTATTTTATTTGAATTTGTTAAATTGCGCGCGAAGAAGTTGGTGCCGCTAGCGAGCGTAGTGGAGAGTGAATAAAAGAGAGAAGGACAGTAAAAAGAGGAAAAACAAAAGTTCTCTTATTGTTAATAATTTATAATTTATTGTTTCGGTGCGAACCAATGGTACCGACGGATGGCTTTCCATGCCTGCGAAACAAGGATACGGTCATAAGAAAGTTTAGACTCCCGCATTTTGAAAATAATTAACTAACAACATAAAGTTTCTTTTCTGAAACTGTAGTGAATTTGGTAACAGCACGAAAATTTTGAAAATTTATAGATGAATCTAAAATATTCCATCAGCACAAGAATATATTATGTACAATCTAAAAAGCCAATATAGTTAAAAAATAGAAAGTAGTTTTCAAATCATTCACGTACTATGAGACCAGAGTGGCCGAAAAGGCGGCAAAGAAATTTATTATATCGTTTTTAGTTTTGGTGTAACGAAATCTTTATGTTTACTTTGGATGAAAATTGTAAAACGTTATGCGAGGCTCTTACAACCACAAAACGGATAGATTGGAATTATGGTTCGATTTTGTATGCCTTATATTATCCATATCACGAAAAAATTTTAAGAGCGTTGGAAGGAACCGAATTTCTTCCGTCTCTATTAGATGTTTGTAGGCACTGTTGGATTCCTAAAGAGAAAGCTATTGAGTATGAAATTAAGTAAGTACCAGAGAGTTACTAAACAGCAAATTTTGATTTTAAAATTAAAACATTGCAGTTGTCCTGACGAAGTGTATGTGACAAAATTGGAGCCAAATCATGCACTCATTATAAATCCTCACTGGAATCCTCGATATCCAGAGTCTGAAAAATATATAGCGAAATTGATAGAAAAAAATGGAGGATATGGAGTTTTTTTGAAATCTTCTGGAAAGTTGATTTCTTGGATTGTCAGAAATTTGTTAGGCATGGGGATTCTTTACACCCTTGAAGAACACAGAAAAATGGGTTATGGAAAATTGGTAACTAAAGTGTTGGCAAAAGAGCTTGGTCAAGATGGTATTGATGCAGTAGGAACAGTGAATTATGAAAACGAAATGTCCTTGTCTATGTTTACAAGCATCGGATTTGAAATATTTGAATCTGTTGTTTTTGTGCCTAGTGTAAATTACAAAACTGCAAAGCAGTCCAAGTAATAATAAAATTTAAAATGAATATATTATAATAATATGATAATAATCATAATAAAAAAATAATTTTGAAAAATTTAATTACAGTATTATAATAGTAGATAGTAGAATAGCAAATATATTATTTTTATTATAAAATATATTTTGATTTTATTTCACTATCCGTTGACTACATTATATGTATCTATGTATTTTGCTTTGATTAGTGACAGCAGAGTTTAGTTCTAATTATTTTTTCTAGTTTTATGGATACGAACTATTCATGTTTACTTTAGCAGATGATTGTAAAGTACTACAAGAAGTTTTAATAAATTCGAAAGAAATAAATTGGAACTGTAGCATGGTATTATATGGAATATATTTGAATCATTATCCAATGGTGCAAAATGCACTTGAAAAGACAACATTTAAATATCTCAACTCAGATATCTGCGATTTGTGGTGGATGCCTAAAGAAGAAGCTCTGAAACTCGAATATAGGTTAGTATTATAGAATTTTAATTTAAGTTTCTTTTTGTTAACATGATTTTGCAGTTGTCCCGATGAAGTTTATGTAGCCAAATTGAATCCAAACCACGCTATTATTATAAATAATAATTGGCCGTACAGATATCCAGAGTCTGACAATTACTTTGCTAAACTGATAGAAATGAACGGCGGATATGGAGTTTTTTTAAAATCCGATGGGTCCTTGGTGTCATGGATAGTCCGTAATTTAATAGGATTTGGTGCGCTTCAAACTTTAGAACAGCATAGGCGAAAAAATTACGCCAGTTTGGTTCTTACTGCAATGGTTAAAAATACAGCTGTCCCTCGATAATCCGACAGTTAAGGGACCGAGAGAGTGTCGGATTACCGAAAATGTCGGATTACCAAAAATGTCATATTATCAAAGATGTTTTATTCTTAATGCGTTTGAACACAATGAAGTTAAAAAAAAAAGGAAGAAACAGTAAAGGTACATGTAATTTATTAATACCAGGATACAAAATGACAGTACATGTAAGTTTTTAAAAGAAATACGGAAAGAAATTTAAGTAAAATATACAATATGTGGAGGGAGGGAGATGCGTGGCAGCGCGTCGGACTACCGAGTACGTCGGATTAAAAAGTGTCGGATTATCGAGGGACAGCTGTATTGCCGAAAATGGCATACATCCCGTGGGATCAGTGGTTCGTAAAAATGTTGTTTCTCAGGCATTTTTTAAAAAACTAGGATTTAAAATATTGGAGTCAGTGGTGTTTTCTGAAAATCAAGAAAGAACACGCTAGAAACGGATCAATTTATTTAGTTTTCCAATTTTTATTCATACATAGTTACAATAAGTAATAAAATAATTAATTTTGTCCTGTGTTTTTTTTAAAAGACATGCTTATATTTGAATGAATCCGTGACCTTTCTCGCTCCCCTTTATGTGAAACTACACCGAACTAAAAAATGTTTACTTATGGATGTTTTTTCTTAGCTTATTTTAGTAATTACCATTTCATCGAATATGCCAACACTGATTTTTAAATTGAACATATTCTCATCTCAAACAAGTTATAAGCAATAATTTTTGTTTCCCTTAACTTTCTCAAGGTGTTAATTATTTTATTACCTTACTGGTATTTCCAATTTCTAATATGCATAATATATTATAGAAGCATCAATCTTTACACCAATTCAGAATGGTTATGATGCCGCAATATACTAAATCAGATATTGAAATTTTCTATTTGCATATAATATACAGAAATTTTTTTTATAAATAGTTAAATATTGTTGTTTAATATTGTAAAACGTATCAAAAAATAAAATTATTAAGTTTGTCAACATTAAAAAATAAAAAAGTTTTTGTCCTTATATTTTTTAATATGTTCCTTTCATAAGTCACTTACAAATTTTTTACGGAAAACTCCTTCCTTCCTCTTCATATATGGTAAAATTTTCAACTTGATCTGTTTGGTGGAAGTTCCACCGCAATTCAAGCAATACCGGACCAAAATCGCAATACCGGTATTCGGTATTTATTTGCATGTAATACCGGTATTAAAACAAAATAAAAATTCAATTCGAAGATCAAAAATACAAAACAAAATAAACAATTTATTATTTAATATTTTTAAAATACGATCGCTAAATCACAAAGCATCAATTGTTACATAATTATTCAAGCAACTTGAATAATTTTTGCCACGATTATTTTTTTGTTATTCCATATATTATGCTGACTTTTTGTTTTCTTTACAATAAATTTATTGTTGTCGTTATTAACTTTTGGTCGATTTTGATTTAAATATTTTGTTTGTTTAATTTTGAAAAAATTTGGAAATAATGTCCACTTATACCAAAATTATTTTAAATTAAATACAGAAATACCGGTTTTCCATATTCAAAAATACCGATATTTCGGTAGCACAAAATAGCCAAAAATATTGTATTCACTAGGTGGAATATAGTAAAAAGAAATCGATTTTTTTTTTCATATTTTCTTCGAATGTTATTTACTATTTAATACTATAATATATCGAAGTCAATAGATTTTTAATAGCGTTTTTATTATTTTATACTTATCCAAGTTCTACCGAAAATTATATTATTATAAATATTAGTGCCCAATATTGACGTATCATTATTTTGATACTATTTGACAAATATATTTTATAGTAAATTTACGTTAAAGTTTGCTAAACTATAGTTTAAAACTTATAAACTATAGTTTAGCAAATATAGTTAGTTAAATTAACAAATACTATTTGATTAAATATTATCAAAATTCTAAAAGAATAACATTGCAAAATCCAATAAAAAACGTAAACGTAAAATATCAAAATTAACTTTTTTTGAATTTTAAATTCAAATTATTATAATTTTGAAATACAATGTTTTTTTATCTTTTTTAACTTTATAAATTATTTTTCGAGATTAGAAGATTATCTAAATATTTAAATTACAAAATAAAATAGAAAAGTTAGAAGATTTTTTACATTATCTTCTATTATTTTTAGAAATTCAAATTGTTTTTGTCTTTCTCACTGTTTCCTTTCTAAATGGACTGTAGTTTTCTTTTATTACTTTGAAATAACACTCAAAATTGTGCTTTTAATATATTTTATTTATGCAGCGCCAAGTCGACCGCTCACTCACAAATCTTAAATGTTACTTAGTTGTTACCTTTACACATAAACTACCCTTACCACCAAAAAGGTGAAAGGGGTGGGGAACACAATTCAAAATATTTTGGCGGCAGCGCACCCTACACAACTATTTACAGATACATAAAAATTAATTGTTTACAAGTAGTAAATTACTTGCACAATCCTCAACATGCCGCCTGCCTTGAAAATACATTTTCAAATAAACCCCACATTAATATTACAATACACTAATATTAAAAAACAAAAAAAACAAAGGAGAAATCAAAAAATATATACAGTTACACACAATAATTGTTTCATGATTACAAGTCACAGAAATAATAATGTCCTTTCGAAAGGTACAAGTTATTCGATGGGAAGAATACATAATTGATTTACTGCTCTTTTCAAGAGTCCGCCACGAACCCGCACTTCAACTACGCGAACAACACCATCGCTGCCGGGATAAACGTTTGTAACCCGACCTAAGCGCCATTCCTGGATGTGAGCTGTTTCGTCCTTGATCAGCACCATCGAATTTATGGATAAAAGCTGCGTGGCATGTTGCTTCCATTTTATTCTTGATTGCAGTTCAGCCAGATATTCCTTCTTCCATCTCTTCCAATAATGTTGTACGATTGCTTGTACCTGTTGGTACTTATCCAATCGATTTTCCTGTACTAAAGTTACATCGACGTCCGGGATAGCGGTAATTGTACGCCCAATTAAAAAGTGACTCGGCGTTAAAGCTGTCAAATCGTTAGGATCGGAAGACAAAGGACATAAAGGGCGGGAATTAAGTATACCTTCAATTTGAACTAAAAGTGTGTTAAAATCTTCAAAGGTCATCGAATGATTTGCGATGATCCTTTTTAAATGATACTTAGTACTTTTTATGCCTGCTTCCCATAAACCGCCAAAGTGAGGAGACCGTGCAGGTATAAAGTGCCACTTAACCCCCTCTACAGCTAAATTATGCTCAATATTTTCTGATTCCGTTTTAAGAAGGTTAAAAATTTTATTAATTTCATTGTTGGCTCCAACAAAATTTGAACCATTATCTGAATAAATATTAGACGGTTTTCCTCGTCTATTCGTAAATCGTTTCAATGTCGCTAAGAAGGCTTTGGTGGACAGCTCCGAAACAAGTTCTAAATGTACCGCCTTTGTACACATACACACAAATAAACATATGTATGATTTTATTAATTTAGCGCCCCTGGTTTTGCGATCTTTCAATAAAAAAGGTCCTCCATAATCAACTCCGACATTTATGAAGGGAAAATTATTTGATACTCTGACGTCCGGTAAATTTCCCATAATATATTCAAACTGGCGTGGTTTTGCCTTCGTGCAAATAACGCATTGCCTTATAATGCCTTTACAGGAATTGCGTCCTGAAATTGGCCAATACCGTTCTCGTATGGAAGATAATAAGAGTTGAGCCCCACAATGCAATAATCGCTTATGCTCCCGTTCTAAAATTAATTTTGTTAATTTGTTACCCCTAGGAAGAACTATGGGATATTTTTTATCGAATCCATACTTGGAATTTGAAAGTCTCCCTCCAACACGTATCAAACCATTATGAATAAATGGATTAAGATTTAAAATCTTACTACCCCTTTTAATTTCCCGTTTTGAGACTAAATCCTTGTATTCATGCGAAAAACATTCTATTTGGGTATTTTTTAATAGTAAGTTTAAAGCATTTTCACATTCATGAGGTGTTAAAGACCCAAATTGTCTTAATTCCTTTGGTATTTTGACATTATTTACAAACCTTAACATATATGCCACAATCCTAATTACTTTATTTAACCCCGAAAATATATCTAATAAACTTAAAATTAGATTTTGCTCCACACTGACAACATACGATCCTGATGATCGTTGTTCCGGTAATTCTTCGGTTAGACCTTTACCGTTATCCAAATTCCAAGTGCTTTCTAACTCGTAAAGCCATTTCGGGCCATGCCACCATAATGTTGATTTATTGATTAATTCTGGACTAACGCCGCGTGACAGCAAATCGGCTGGATTTTCATTGGATCTTACGTGATACCAATTCCTTTCGTTAGTGAGAGACTGAATTTCACTCACCCGGTTTGCTACGAAGGTTTTCCACCTATTCGGAGCTCCCTTAATCCATGATAAGGTTACCGTGGAATCGGTCCACAAAAATATTTTACCGAATTCTAATTCCAACGAGTCAACAACCCTTTTTACTAAATTGGCTAATAATAATGCGCCGCACAGTTCTAACCGTGGTAGACTTATTTGCTTTAATGGTGCAACCCGAGATTTTGCACATAATAAATTTGAGGAAAACAATCCGTTTCGGTTCGAACATCGCAAATATATACAGGCTCCGTAAGCCCTTTCAGATGAATCACAAAAACCGTGTAATTGTACTTCGGTGTACTCTGAAATCAAGGTATGTCGCGGTACCTCTATGTTGTTTAAAATTGGTAACTTGCCTTGAAAGTCGATCCACATATTTTGCATTTTTTCTGAAACGGTATCATCCCAACTTATCTTTTCTTTCCACAATTCTTGAATTATTAATTTTGCAATAATAATTACTGGTCCCAATAACCCTAGTGGATCGAAAACTTGACATATACATGATAAAATCATTCGTTTTGAAATATTTGTCATATCAATTTTACTATTTATTGAATATTTTATATGATCGTTATCCGAGTCCCAGTAAATACCCAACGTTTTGTTTTGCTCATTTTCACCGATGTGTAAGATGCTTAATTCTAATCCCTCATTTATTTTAAAATTATTTAATATGACTTTATCGTTGCATAACCATTTTCTTAATTCGAACCCTGCTTCTGTTAGTACCTTTGTCACATCTCGTTGAATTTTTAGAAGTTCCTCTTTAGAATTCGAGCCCGTTAGCAAATCATCGACATAAAAATCACTATCAATTATTTTATTTGCCAACGGGTACACTTCTTTATTTTCAATGCCTACCTGCTTTAGAGACCTGATGGCTAAATATGGTGCAGAAGCAGTACCGTAAGTTACAGTATTTAGCGCGTAACATTTCAATTCTTGGGATTCATCATCCCGCCAAAATATTTTTTGAAATTTACGTTGATTTTCTTTAATCAAGATTTGACGATACATTTTTGATATATCTGCAGTCATGACATATTTGAAACTCCTGAATTTGATTAAAATAGTAAATATGTCACTTTGCAGAGACGGGCCGTTAAATTGAACGTCGTTTAAAGATAGACCTGTGTCCGAGGGGTAAATCTCACGGGAAGTCTGGTGTACAGGTTGTAGGAAGTCCCGGGAAGTCCGGGGAAGTCCGGGGAAGTCCGAGGAAGTCCGGGGAAGTCTGGGAAGTCTGAGGAAGTTTGGGGAAGTCCGGGGAAGTTTGAGGAAGTCTGGGGAAGTCTGAGGAAGTCCGGGAAGTTCGAGGAAGTCTGGGAAGTTCGAGGAAGTCCGAGGAAGTCTGGGAAGTCCGAGGAAGTCTGAGGAAGTCCGAGGAAGTCTGGGAAGTCCGAGGAAGTCTGAGGAAGTCCGAGGAAGTCTGGGAAGTCCGAGGAAGTCCGAGGAAGTCTGGGAAGTCTGAGGAAGTCTGAGGAAGTCCGAGGAAGTCTGGGGAAGTTTGAGGAAGTCCGGGGAAGTCAGAGGAAGTTTCAGAAGACCGGGGAAGTATAATGTGGGGGAAGTCTGTTAGAAACACATATAGGAAGTTTCAACCGGTTTCAGCTTTTTTGGGATAGCGAAGCTTAAATTGAAAACTATAAAATGCGATTTGTTGTATTGTTTTCAACAAGATATCGTGTTAGACGTGTTGACATTTATTTAGAATTTCTTAGTATTAATATAAAATTTTATATGGACAGTTTTGCGAGTGTAGACAAAATGACTTTAATTGATTGTAATTTTTAAAAATTTTATTTTGATTTTCCTTATGAAGTGCTAACGTAATAATGTATTATACATAATAAATTATTTTTGCACCAATTCTCTTTTAAAGAAGATCATCGCAGTGGCGGACTGGCCGTATTTTGCAGAGATGGTAATATTTGTAGGGGCCCGCTGCTATGACAAATTTGAAAACATTTACCCATAGATAAACAGCTTTTTTTCAAGTTGTTTTGAACGTAGAATTATCGAATGCAATACTCATTCATGCCGCGTCAAAACAAAAACATGCCGTTAGTCATGTTGACTCAGTAAAGCTTAATTTTTAAAAGCGCGTTTAAGTGGCGCAATGGATATTGGTTTTGTATATAATAAAATATGCAAAATATTAATCTAAATAAATGTCAACAGCTACAAAGTTAAAAGGTTGTAATTGAAAACAAATAAATACTCTCGCGCCTAGAACGGAACCAAGTCATAACATCCCAACAGAAGTCTTTCGTTCAAATTTACAGCAGATTAATTGGTACTCTAGTACAGTGGTCGCCAACCCGTCCAAACAAAATTATAGAAATTTTGCAAGCATTTCTTCTAAAAACTGCGATTATAACACTCCCACAAGTGCACAGTCGAAACTTGCAAGTTCGATGCGAGATCTAAGTGGTGCGGTCGTCTTATAATCGCCAATACAGCATTGTGAGCCGTATTGCAATCTCGTGCCGTTCTTCGAGCTGCACTCGATTTCAATACCGCTCACAAAGCTGTAAGGTCCGAAAATAATTTTTTTAAATCATTCGTATACCGACTAGGGGTGAGGATAGAGCAATATATAAACGTCAACAGTTGGCAAATTGAGGACTGCTCCTGATTAAATCTCATAGAGGTGCTGATTTAACAGTAATGTGCACGTATCTTATTTTTGACCTAGTAAGAATTCGTAGTGTATCGTAATTTGAGGAATTTGTCAGCTTGCAAGTTCTTCTCAACATTTAACTGTAGTATATTTAACACCTTTACGTCCGGCAAAGTAATATAAAATCTTAGCTGTGACGCCGCAAATATTCAGGTAAATGCACAATTACAACTACGTTTAAAGAAACGGTCGTAAAATCTAAAAATATCATTTTTAGTGGTCCATTTTTAAGTGCTTCTGTTTACAAAACAATTTTAGTATTCATTTTAAATAAAAGTGACAAATTTATGACCCTAGTATCAAGTTTCAAGCTGCCTTTTACTTCTAGGTTTTAACCTTGTTTTACATATACGCGCATGTTTATGCTATTGTAAATAATAGTATTTGACAAATTTTTGGTGGTTGAACCAATTGTGTATATCATTTAATGTTTATACTTAGTAATCAATGTCATACTAATTAAATTTGCAATCGCTAATATTTAATTAACGGCATTTTATGTAAGAAATTGCAAAAGCCTATTATTAGGCTACCGGCAGTTAAAGCACAGTCCGCTAAAAGCTTATTATTAGGCTTCCGGACGTTAAGGTGTTAATTACATTTAATGTAGATTTTTGTTATCTTGTACTTCTAAATTTCATTCATTGTTGTTTACATTTATAAATTGATTTCACATTGATTTACATTGTTTTGACTAATTATAATTTTAAAATGTAAAGATTCTCTGATTAATTTTTAAATTAAACATTCTGCCACCCGAAAGATTGTTGCGTTGCTGCCCATTTTGATTCCATGGTTAATTTTAAACACACGTCGTTCTATTTTTTTTGTGTCGTTATCGTCATCTTGCCTGAGAATCACTTTATAATAATACTGTTGAACTTAGTGCGAACTTATAATTCAATTTATTCTTGCTAATTTTTCATGTTGTTTTGCGAAAAGAATCTCGATTGCCTTTACTTTAGGTTCGGGAAGTCTGAGGAAGTCCGGGAAGTCTGGGGAAGTCCGGGAAGTCTGAGGAAGTCCGGGGAAGTCCGGGAAGTCTGGGGAAGTCCGGGAAGTCTGGGAAGTCTGGGGAAGTCTGAGGAAGTCCGAGGAAGTCCGGGAAGTCTGAGGAAGTCCGGGAAGTCTGGGGAAGTCCGGGAAGTCTGAGGAAGTCCGGGAAGTCTGAGGAAGTTCGGGGAAGTCTGGGGAAGTCCGGGGAAGTCTCGGGAAGTCTGGGAAGTCTCGGGAAGTCCGGGAAGTTTGGGAAGTCTGAAGCAGGAGGAAGTCTGGTGTACACAATTTTTTACCGTGGTTTACCCCTCGCCTGTGTCTGTTTTTGCGGATGCATCAAATACTACCCGACATTTAGTTGTTACACTAGTGTTCTTAAAAACTGCATGATGGGGTAGATAGTACCCATCATCTCTTTGTTGCTCGACATCGCTTATTTCTCGCATATGGTTTTCATCCTTATAATTATTCATAAATTTCACATATTCCCTTTTTAGATCAACATTTTTTCTAAATTTTCTTTCCAATGAATAAAAACGTTTAAGTGCCATTTCGCGCGAGTTACCTAGATTTTGTAATGACTCCTTAAATGGAATACTAACAACAAATCTACCAGTGTTGTTGCGTTCGGTAGTTTTGGCGAAGTGCTCTTCGCAGAATTTTTCGGTTTGTGACATAATCATATTTTTATTTTTACTAGTAGCTTCTTCTATTTCCCAGAATTTTAATATTTTATCATCAATAGAATCCGAGGATGTACTTAAATGGCTCATTGTAGTATTACTATTGAATTGCCCACCCAAGTTACCTGCAATTAACCAACCTAATCTTGTCTCTTGCAAAACAGGTAAATTTTTTCCCATTTGTATTTTACCGTGGCATCCTATTAACCAGAATACCTGAGAACCCAATAAAATGTCCACTTCGTTGGAAATATTAAAAGTTGGATCGGCCAACTGCACATGTTTTGGAATTTTTAACTTTGTTCTATCAAATGATACCATGGGTAATCTTTCAGTAATTTTTTGTAAGACGAGACAATCAATATTCATGCTAAAGTCACTGAAACAGGACATTACTGTGATATTTACTTGATTACTAATATTTGTTAATGATTGACCTACGCCTTTCACGACATGATTAACCTTTGATTGGTTTAATGACAATTTTTTGCATATTTCTTCCCGAATGAAATGGCTTTGTGAACCACTGTCCAACAGGGCGCGGCAAGTTATAACTTTATTATTTTCATCTTTAATTTTAATTAATGCCGTCGCGAGTAAAACTTGTGACGCCACTGGTAGCTCGCTATAATTACTGACCGATGACGTACCGATTGAAGTTGCATCTTCATTTATTGCAGAGCTTACCGGTGTAAATGCTGCTGCTTCGATATTTAAATTATTAACATGCAATAGAGTATTATGCGGTTTGTCGCATTTAAAGCATTTTTTCGTTGCCTTGCATTTCCACGAAAAATGATTATTTCTAAAACAAATCATACATAGCTTATGCCTTTTGACGGATGCAATTCGCTCCTCGGATGATAATTTTAAAAATTCGTCGCAATTAAAAATTGTGTGATCATTCCCACAATGAAAACATCGCAATTTATTTACATTATTATTAGTATTTATATGAAAAGTATTACTAACCGTTTTTTTATTTGGATACGACTTATGTTTGTCCGATTTATTGTTTTCAATTTTTTCTAACACTTCACATTTTTCCTTTAAAAAGGATGTCATGTCTTTCATATCGGGTAATTCGTTTATACTTTTGTGTGATTCCCAATCGCGCCTCGTAATCGGATCAAACTTGCTAGTCAAAATGAAAATTATTAATCTATCCCAACTATCAACATTTTCCCCTAAAGTTTTTAGTGAACGTAAATGTTTATTGAAAGTATCATATAATTTTCTCAATTCGGTAAAAGATTCTTTTAATATGTTGGGACATTCAAAAATTGCCTTTAAATGATTATGGATAATTAGATTTTTCTTTTCGTACCTGTCTTTAAGTATTTGATACGCGTCATCGTAATTATCTGCCGATAGCTCAATTGATTTAATTATTTCCGCGGCCTCCCCTTTAAGTGATGAACGCAAATATAAAAATTTTTGAATTTTGTGTATCTCTTGATTAGAATCCACTAAGGCATTAAAGCTATCTTTGAATCCTAACCAGTCGCAGTATTGTCCATCAAAGCTTTCAATTTTTATTACAGGAAGCTTAACCGCATTCCTAGAAAAATTATCGTTTTCTGACCTGACGCTTAAATCTTTGTTGGAGCCAGCAGCTGAAGTATTTTCCCAGCCTGAATTTTTTATTAATATATTTATTTCAGACATTATTTCGAAATAAAGATTTTCAAAATATTCGCGTTCCGGCTCATCGTTTTCAGATGGTCCGAGTCGCTCAATATCTTCTTGAATTTTATTAAATTCATCCCAAAATGGTTTAATTTTATCTCTACGTTCATTTAATTGACAAATAACATTCTCAGATATTTCTTCTGACTTAATATTACTATAGTGATTTTTTAAACGAGTTAATTGACCCTTTAAAACTGCACGTTTTTTAACCAAATGTTCCATATTTGTATGAATTTCTATTAAATAATATTACGCAACCACGAAATATAAATAATCTTAATGTTCAAATTGAAGGTACTATTAATAAGGTATAAAGAGGTATCTTACTAGTCAGTAGTTGTTGGAGTAGGAGCCATTGGAATTGACAAGATGCCCTTTTCCGTTCCCGCCTGCCTTGATCAGCAATACCCAAAGTCTTCTTACTTCAATTTGATTTTTTTAATTTAATCCAATTCGGTTCGTTTGGACCAATGTTTCCTTTCTAAATGGACTGTAGTTTTCTTTTATTACTTTGAAATAACACTCAAAATTGTGCTTTTAATATATTTTATTTATGCAGCGCCAAGTCGACCGCTCACTCACAAATCTTAAATGTTACTTAGTTGTTACCTTTACACATAAACTACCCTTACCACCAAAAAGGTGAAAGGGGTGGGGAACACAATTCAAAATATTTTGGCGGCAGCGCACCCTACACAACTATTTACAGATACATAAAAATTAATTGTTTACAAGTAGTAAATTACTTGCACAATCCTCAACACTCACCGCTATAAAAAATATTAAACAAAATTTAAACAAAAAATTAAAATAATAGAATTTTAACTGTAAATATAAAAATCGGATGTGGCCATAGCATAACTTTCCGAATTATCAAAATTAACGTCCAATTTACCTTGGCTAACAAAAATCAAAATACAAAATTTCATCATCGCGAAAACATTCTAATCAGTATTTAAAAATAATAAAAACAATTGAATTTTTCTCGAAAACAAAAGACAATAGTTTATTTTGGTTTCTGCCTTGAACTTTTCATAAAAAAATATTAAAAACGCATCATGAATTTTTCTGTACGAATTTACCTTTTCTAGTTTAAATAAAATTTGCTTAGAATATAAAATAGGAAGGAAGGAAGGTATGCATATCAAGGCCGAGTCAACTAGGTAGGCTATGTCGGCCGGTTGATATAATTGCCAGGAGCGTAGCATAGTCACTAAAATGTTTTGAACACAAGCATGGCGATCGAGTTGGAGACCAATATTCCGGAATTTTGATATTTTTCAACTAAATAGCCTTTCTCATCTCATTTTTTGGATATATAAATTATAAAAACGGTGTTTAATGTAAATAATTATATAGGATTACTTCGTAATATGTACGCCAATGATTCAAGCAGATTATGGTCAGTAACCTCACAAATTAATGTTTTTGTTATAAAATTATTTAAATAACTAAGTACTTACTCGTGCCAAGTTATACCACAATTAATAGTTTTTTTGGACCTAGTGGTCCCACAAACACTGCAACTAACCATAATTCTACTTTAAAATTTCAAAATATGAGTCACCGATTACAAACTAGGTATGCTGGGCGGAGCTTCTACCCACGACTTTTGACTCGTACTTGATGCATGTGTTATAGTCCATTTGCTCTTTCCTTCCTATTTTATATTCTAAGAAAATTTGTAATGAAATATCTTAACACCTTCGCTGCTCATGACTCATTAATAAGTCATGCGCTATATTTGTCTGTGCGCATGACTTATAAATGAGTCATCTGTTTTTTAAGTTTTCGAGCATTCAGTGATTCAGTGGTAGGGTAGCACTGCAGCAATCGAGTGTATTTTACGTGAGCATAGTCGAAAGGGTTTAAAAAATGTAAAAACTCGTTCAGTTGAGTTTGTGATGTCGGAGTGAACCATTGAATAAATAGTAGGAAGGAAGGAGCATTTAGAATATTTTTGCGAGTCAAATCGAATCTGATGGCGGCTGCTTAAATGTATTTCCAGTGGCGTTACATAAAATATGAGTAAAGACGACATTCATAAATATAATTTATTGCATTATATTTTAATGCGTGTAACCACGAATATTAACGTTTTCATAATATTATTAAGCATTCTTAAACCAAAAAGGGATAAAGCTCACTTACAAGCATCTGGTGGAATCGAATCTATTTAAAATAAAATCTGATATGCACGCCATTGCACTATGCATAACCACACAATTTACTACATTTAATATTAGAAAGTTAAATTAAATTTTAGATATGTTCTTATGCCATGTAATTCCATTTTCGACATTTTGCGCGTTCCTGATGGTTCCACAAGCAACACAATTAACCATTTTAGACAATTTAAATCGCATCTCAATATGGCCGAACACCCACTCCTTTTGACTCGCAAATGTAACACGGTAAAACATACATATGCTCCTTCCTTCCTACTATTTATTCAATGGAGTGAACAGACAGAGCCAATAACGCGAAAAGCGTGAATTATACAGAAATCATCGGTTATACATATTTTCGAGCTTAGACGACCAGCTACGACTAAGCTCTGGTCGTAGCTGTAGCGTCGCAGTCGCAGTAATCGGTTGTACTTTGTTGTCGTGGTTGCACGTGTTTGAAAAATACAATAAACGATAGTGATGGCAGATGAAGAAGCCGGGCAATCTAATGCCAAAAGGATAAGACCTGCTACAAAAACTGTTCGTCAACGACCGTTATCTGAACGGGAGTTGGAACAGCTGATGTTTTATGAATCGGAGGATGATGATGTGGACCTACAAGAATGTGATTCGGATGTGGAAGTGGAGTTGTCAGACGAAGATTATGTTCCTTTCGGTCCTGATTCGTACGTCGAAAGTGAAAGTGGGGATAGTGACGTTCAGCAACAAACATTGATAAATGTGACAGCAACAACTGGATTCCGCTATTCACTATCAACCCCAACAGTTCCCACGCCCCCATCAACCCCTAAATGGTCAGACAATCCTACAATGAAAAACATACCCTTTACGAAAAAACAGGAATTTCTGGTTGTGCCCGATGGTAAATTTTTTAGATTACTATAATACTATTTTATCATGTTAATTTTTTAAGGCAACCAACCAATGGATTTTTTCAATATGCTGGTTGACGATAGTTTTTTCAAGCTTATAGTCACAGAAACAAATAGGTACGCTGAGAAAGTTTTTCTTTCACCGGGAACAGCTGAGTCGTCGTGGATTACTCGTTGGCGCGATGTTACCATCGAAGAAATGCGTGTATTCTTCGGCGTACTTTTGCATATGGGAACTATATCCACGAATAGAATGCAAGATTATTGGAAAACTTCCAGATTTTTTAGTATGCCTTTTTTTTCGTCGGCGTTGAGCAGAGATAGATTCTTTCTCATTATGAGGTAGAGATCATTCAGGAGGTCATGTCCCATACAATAGTGCGCAGAAATGATAAAATTCGTTTTAACAAAATAAATACAGTCCTGAAAATATCGTTCTTTGTTGACGTTTTGCTTTGACAGATTCGCTATTTTCGTGCTTTTGATTATTAAATGATATTAACATTATTTGATAATTTAAATAACAATCAGCCTTTTACCTCCAATCAATTAAAAAATTGGAGGTATGGTAATCGAAAAAAAATTTCAATTTTTTTTTTTTACATTTTCGAGATCACCGTGTCCAGAAACGTAAAGATCTGCAAAAAATAAAAAATAAATTTCTGTGTCGGTCGGTCGGGCGGTCGGTCGGTCGCCAGATTTTGTCCCTCGATTTATTCGTGAACCATCCAACCTATCAGGACCAAATTTGGTATAGTGGTAGGGTTTACGGTAGAAAAGTGAAAATAAGGTTTTCGTCGCGATCTGTCAATCAGGAGTGCCACTACAAGAAAATGATACAAGATTTTTAAAAGCGATTTTGTCTTGTGATAGGTTATTTTAAAGACCTTGAAAAGCTTTATCCAGAATGGGTGAAATTAACTTTCTATCTGTCATCTGTCAAAAATTACAAGCTGTCAAAGTTAAAACTTCAAAAGTAAATAACCCATGAAGTACTGAAGGGATCTCAACCAAATTTGGTATGTAGGAACATTGCCCTCAAAGGACTTCACCGCATATGGAACCCTTTGATAAAAATCAGGAATTTAATATGAAAAATAATAATTAATTTTTTTTGCGAATACTTAAAAAAAGTCCTTGTCCCTCGATTTTTTTCGGCATTTCTACGTCGATGGCATTCAAACTTTTTGGACGTGTGTCTTGTAGGCTCTAGTGGTGAAAATAAGGTTTTGGCAGAGAAATCTTTGCCAGGACTACCACAATAAAAAAAATAAAAAAAAATGAAAATGACATCATATCTCCGGGAATGTATAACCGATTCAGATAAAATTTGGTGTGCTGATGATTGGAGGTATTGCGGCAGAAGTGACGATATTTTTTAACGCAATTTGAGTATTTTTATTATACTGAGGTTAGTACAAACAACATTTTAATTTAAAATCGTTTTTAAACGAAAATTTTATTTTTAGGTTAAACTGCTGTGTGCACCACTAAATCTTCTTTTACATCTATTTGACGAAAACGTTTATTATTTTATTGTGGTAGGTAATGCATAAACAAATTAATTTAACATCGTTTTTTAAACAAACAATATTTTTTACAGTTAAAATTCATTACTAATATGAATAACCGTAAAGTAGTTCATAGTCAAGGACGACAAATAATTTATAATGTCATTCAATATATTATGAATAAAGAAAAATGCAAAGGAAATATTTTGTATGCAAAAGTGTCATCTGCAACTGGAGTTTCTTATAAAACTGTTATAAGAATAATGAAGGAAGGAGCTGAAAATCCTCAACAAGCCAAGTTTTCTACTCCCAGGAAAACTATTAAAATGCCATCCCCAAAAACTACAACAAGCCAATTTGAAGAAGATGTTATTAGGCGTATAATTCATTCTTATGCGACTATACATAAAAGGCGACCTACAATGAAAACTGTGTATGAAGCGATGAAAAAAGATCATGGCTTTTCTGGATCGCTTTCATCATTTCGAATTGTAGTACATAGGATTGGTTTTAGGTGGAGAAAATCCCCATGTAATAAGCAAATACTTGTTGAAAAAAGTGATATTCGAGGTAAACGAGTTATGTTCTTAAGAAACCTTATAAAATATAAAGAAGAAGGAAGAAATATTGTTTATACGGATGAAACTTACATCCATAGTTCACATACCGTTCCTAAATGTTGGGACGATGGAAGTACTAACGGTTTAAAGACCCCAGTGTCTAAAGGACAACGATTAATTATTGTTCACGCTGGCGGTGCAAGAGGTTTTGTTACGAGGGCCTTATTAATATTTAAATCTGGCCTTAAAACTGGAGATTATCACGATGACATGAATCACAAAAATTATTTGAAATGGTTAAATGAAAAATTAATTCCAAATCTAGAAAAAAATAGCGTTTTGGTTATTGACAACGCTTCGTATCATAACGTTAGTATTTTAAAATGCCCTACGTCTTCATGGAGAAAAGGTGCTATGCAGCAATGGTTATCAGAAAGAAATATAATATGGCAAATCAGAGATACAAAAATGGATCTGTATAATATAATTAAATTACACAAGCCACGTAATAAAAATTATGTAGCCGATAAACTTTTAGCCGAACATGGCCACGTTGTATTACGGTTACCACCATATCACCCAGAATTGAACCCTATTGAGAAAATTTGGGCGTTGGTAAAGAATCGTGTTGCCGCACGAAATACCACATTTAAAATGGACGATGTCCGAAGATTGACTGAAGAAGAATTTAATAAAGTCACAATAGAAGATTGGCAAAATATTTGTCGCCATGTAGAAGCCACAGAAAAAGAATATATAGAAAAGGAATATTTTATGGATGATGTAGATGAACTCATTATTAGAGTAAATTACGAAGATGAAAGTGACAGTTCAGATTATCTGTCTTCGGAAGATGAAGAAGATGATGAAGAGTTCAATTTAGAATGTGAGCCCATCTTGTAAAGATAAAAATAAAAAAAATCAATTACTCGGCTAATAAAATTTACTTCAATGTGCGATTACTCACTTTCTTGTTCGTTATTATTTTATTATAATAAAAATAATTTGTTTTACTTGTACAATAGTATTTGCTTGTACTATAATAATAAAGTTTTACAATAAATTACATTCCTATAGTAATCATTTTATTTTTTCTATAATTAGTTTTTCTTTTCTATAATTATAATGAAAATAATGTTCAAGTCAGATTTTTTAAATTTTCGCGCCAAGCTGATGTTTTCATTTAACATTTATTCTTATGTATTTTGCCCGTTTCGCGCATTGTATGAGACTTAAGCTTCTGAACGAACTCTAAGATTGAAGTATATTTTTTGGAATAATGAAGTTTACGAATATAATTCAATTTCAGGTGTTTACATTTCGTACAGAACCCGAAAGAAGGACAGCCCGTTCCAAGAGATCGTCTTTTCAAAATTAGGCCACTGATAGATTTTTTCAATGAAAAAATTCGACAGGTGTACTACCCGGGGAAAAACCTTTCGCTCGACGAGTCCATGGTGTTGTGGAGGGGTAGATTGTCATTTCGTCAGTACATCAAAAATAAACGCCATAAGTACGGAATTAAATTGTACGTTCTGACAGAGCCTGATGGCACAATCTTGAACTTCGATGTCTACACCGGTCACTTGGACGACTTTGGCGGCAAAGGCCATGCGGCAAATGTAGTACTTCATTTATTGGATGGAAGGCTAGACGTTGGCCATTCAGTTTATATGGACAATTACTACAACAGCCATGCCTTGGCCGTAAAACTACTGGGCCGTAAGACTTACTGCTCAGGAACTCTCAGGACGGACCGCAAGAACACTCCCCCTGAGGTAAAAATTGCTAAATTGAAAACGGGGGAAACCATCGTCAAATACAGCGACGATGGCGTGCTTATTGGTAAATGGCGAGATAAGAGGGATGTGGCATATATTTCCACCAGAGTTGGGTAAGTACATACAAAAAATACTTAAGTACAAAGTACAAGTACTTCCACAAAAATTTACTTAAGTACAAGTACAAAGTATTTGCTCTTTAAAATGTATTTAAGTACAAATTTGGTCAAATACATTTAAGAAGTACTTGTAAGTACTTTTTATAAGTACTTTTGCAAATACTTCTTAAATTAATTTCAAATTTAGTTATTATGGGCTACTAATAAAGCTGGTAAGTTGTTGGAAAGCGCTAATCTCAAGAAATACTAATCCGATTTGAAAAATTCTTTTTGCATTACTTATATAACCCATTTATTCGAGAAGGCCATATAATTTTATAGTATGTACCAGATATGTACGATATAACAAAGAATTAAATATTGCTTAAAAAATAATTTGAACTACTATGTATTCTTGAGGGATGATTAAACTATGTTCTATTTCTCATTTTGTGATTATTACTTACTGTTTAATTAATTCTTAAAGATTGCCATATAATTTTAGGTGATGCATTTCTAAATAATTCAACTTTTACATACATTTTATTGTAAGCAGTATGATAATAATTATTGTCCAACCCAACAGACGTCAAAGCGGCATGTCATAACAATAGAAACATCATAAAAATATTTTTAACAGGTTGTAAATTATTATCCGAACGTCTTGTCCCACGGTTTTTAACAAATTTGTTATTATTGTGTATTTTAGAAATTTCACCAATTGTTTTTATAGGTAGATATATTTCACTATTTGCGAAAATATTTATATATTTGTACTAATTTGTACTTGGTCTTGAAATGTAATTTGTACTTTCAACAAAATTGTACTTTAAGTACAAATTACAAATACTTCGTTTTCGAGGACGTCCAAGTACAAATACAAATACGACTACACAAATGTACTTAAGTACAAAGTACAAATACTAGAAAAAAAGTATTTGATTCTAATTTCAAGTACATTTCTTCAAGTACATACCCAACTCTGATTTCCACAGAATTTACAAATGAAATGGTGGCATTCCAAGATAAATTAGGGAGGGATCGCGAAAAGCCTAAACCTATTTTCCATTATAACGAAAATATGGGAGGAGTCAATAGGCAAGATCAGCTGCTCTCATATTATCCATGTGAGAAGAAAACCCTTCGCTGGTACAAAAAGCTTGGGGTACACGTGCTGCAAATGCTTCTCATTAATTCATATTTGTTATATAGGAAGTTCACGAAATCAAAATTGACAATGTATGACTTCCGCCTAAATATCATCGACAAATTAGTCCCTCCAAAGGCTACACTGCCTATGACGCCAATAACAAAAAATACACATAATCCTAAGAAAAATCCCCAAGGGCCTAAGGGTAAAACTGCCATATCGAGACGCTGCACGTGGTGTTGGAATCAAATAAAAAGAAGAAGGAACACGTCATACCATTGCCCGGCATGCGTGGGTACACCATTCCTTTGTATTGGCGATTGTTTTAAAAATTTCCATAAATACAAATGAAATGTCATTTTCACAAAAATTAATAAAATACCGCTAGATTTTCCTGTTTTCTTTTTTCCCATATGTTTTTTTAATGTATTATTTAGTTTATTGCTGTTTTACATACATGACGTCTAAATAAGTCATCAGCACTACGTTTCCATTATAGTGATTAGTGCGCGTGACTTATTTATACGTCATGGCCATTTTGGCACTGATTTTTGGAGACACTTATCTTAAACCAGTTATAAAAGCGTTTTTTGATAGAAATCTCTTAGATTTATGTGAAAAAGTTCGTTAGCGCCAGGCGCCTACGCCCTAAATTCAAGTAGCAGCGAAGGTGTTAATGATGTATAATATGTTAATTAAACTGCAAAAATTGAATAAAATTGAAAAAAATTGAATTTTAACTTACGTAATAATACAATGAATGATAGTTTATGACACTTTTGATCAAACGTGTTTCGTTCTTCGGAACTCGTCAGATAAACCTTGTTAAATAAAAGAGCTAGTAAAGTTAAATATCAATGGAATGAAATTGAAAAAATTTTAAAAGTCAAATCGCTTTGACGTTTATTAAAATAAAATTATACCTACTTTGATTCCAAATTAATTAAAACAAAAATATTATTTAATTTTATGAAAATTCTAAACCGATCAGATAAAAAAATATAATGAGAGCGAATTTAAATAATAGAAATCCCTATTTCAAGAACTCAAAATTTGAGCATTCACAAGAAATATAAATGAGATTGAACTACTAAATAAATAGTTAAATAAAAACTATAAAAACTATAACTTCTTGTGAATGCTCAAATTTTGAGTTCTTGAAATAGGGATTTCTATTATTTAAATTCGCTCTCATTATATTTTTTTATCTGATCGGTTTAGAATTTTCATAAAATTAAATAATATTTTTGTTTTAATTAATTTGGAATCAAAGTAGGTATAATTTTAATAAACGTCAAAGCGATATGACTTTTAAAATTTTTTCAATTTCATTCCATTGATATTTTACTTTACTAGCTCTTTTATTTAACAAGGTTTATCTGACGAGTTCCGAAGAACGAAACACGTTTGATCAAAAGTGTCATAAACTATCATTCATTGTATTATTACGTAAGTTAAAATTCAAATTTTTTCAATTTTATTCAATTTTTGCAGTTTAATTAACATATACATCATTAAGATATTTCATTATATAATTTCAAATGTTACGAATTAATCCTATCTATAAATAAAATTTGATAAATTAGAATAATTTTTTTTTTAATTTTAAGTTTTAATTTCAGAAAAAAAATTACAGAACAAAAGTTGTAGGAAATGTAATAGTGATAATTTTTTGTCATAATAAATTTTTTCTGATTTCATTGCGTTTAGAAGTTATGATGGATTATGTCTTATCGCTTCAGGTAAACCCCCCGTTCCCGCCATTCGATTTTATTCATTTTCAATAGGCTTCGTGTGACAACAGATTAAAACTTAAATTTTAAATTTGAACTGATTTCCTTCATTCGTTTGGGTGCTATCGTGTTCACAGACACACACACACACCCACCCTCACCCTCTCAGACATTTTTCAAAAAAGTTAAAAATCGTTTAAGAATACCTCGAAACATAAAAATTTGAAAAAAAAATGGGCGGTAAATTTTTTTTTTCAATTTCTGATTACAATACTTTCCTTACTAAGGAGTTCGGAAAGTAAAAATGTGATGTGGCCATCCACATGACTTTATCATACATTTCGAAAAAAATTTAAAAATATAGAGTAGCATCGACAGAAGTGGGCCACCGTGAGAAGTGGGCCACCCGCTATTTTTGGTTTTGCAAGTGTCATGGCTGCCAACCATTTTTTTTTTTTCGTTTTTCGACAGGACCTCAGTTTTCAGTAGCTATTGAAGCGGGAAGACGTACATTTGTGTTCTCCAGCAATTAGTGCCAAAAATTTATACTTTTTCCTTTTTTCTCATTGTGAGAGTTATAGTGATTTGCATAAATTCTTCATCGAATTCAATCAGATAAATAGCATTTATTATAGTATTAGACCTGACCTTCAAATATTTCAAGAGAATTTAGCATATTGTCGCGTGGTGTTCTCGCCACGTTATTTTGCGTCAAATTATGATTGTGGATAGAAGTGAGCCATTCTTTGCAGACAGAAGTGGGCCACTGCATTGACGTTCTGTTTCGACATTTAGGCCCAGTAGTTCAGTTGCAGTTTAAACCAAAAACTTTGGGTTAACCAATGATATTGCGTAAAAAACATCTTTTCAACGTATTGCGTTGGTTAACCAAAATTAACCAAATAACCATTTTTGACATCATCAATTTTTAATTTTTTTTGGGCAATTTAGAGGCAATATAATAAGCAATATAACACATGAAAATTGGTTTTTATTATACGATTTATTTATTATTTTTACTTAACGATGAAAAACAATATGTTAAAATTAAAAATTTTAAAATATGTGTGTGCCGAAAGTTAGATAATCCTTCTCTCTACAAATAGACGCAATTACTGTTCAAAAATTTAAATTTTTGAACATTCTATAGCCTGAAAACCAAAGTGTGGCCCACTTCTGTCGATGCTACTCTACCTAATATTTAATTTTTATTTAAAATATAAATAAATAAGATATTTACACGATTACTAGTACTTAATATTTACTTTTTATCATTTGAAATGTGAAAAAGTATTGTAATCGTGCAGAAAAAAAGTTGAGATTTTTGCGGATTTACACGTTTTGGGATCCCAGAAGCCCAAAATATACCTTTTTGTGTCTGAAATAACCAAGGAATTTTTTAGATGAAAAACTCAAGAAGTTTTTGAGATATACATATTTTCCGTTCCAAAATACTTTTTTTTCAAAACAAAATTATACTAGAAAGTCATCGTACAGACTTCTGACAGGTCTCATTATTTTCGTTTTGATATACCTATACTTTTTGGTAAAAATTTTTGCGGAAATAAAAATTTAAAAACAAAAATAAAATTAAGAAGACGGTAATTTTAATTTTTCTCGGTAATTTTGAAGTTTTGGTATAAAAAATGACTTACAAAAGTGCTAGATTTTGTATGATCTACAATTTTTATGTTGGATACTTTTTGTTTTGACGTCAACTTTCGCCGGAAATCGCAATAATACCATTTTTCACCCCTTTTCAACCCCCCAAATCAGCCCTGAACTTTCTTTACGTTTATTATAAGCCCCATTACTAGTATTTACAGTTATAAAAGTTCAGATAACAATCTTTTTTTTTTTTTATTATAATAAATGAATTGGTGTACCTCGAAAAATAGTCACAAAAAACCACCCTCAAATTTTTCAAAATATTTTTGTTGCCTTGTGATTGGTTGGAAAATTATGAAAAAAATTTGGAATGCAATTCTAAGCAGTAGCTTCCACGTCGCATTGGTTTCATTGAAATATCTATCATAGTTTCGTAGAAAAACAATTTTGAAGTTTGGCTTTTTCCAAAACGTGTAAACCTAGGGGTTTGATATTCGGTCCAAACATAGTTCCAACAACTAGCAATATAATAAAGGCACCAATGTCAACAAAGACGCCAGTGCAGATTTCATATGGAAACCCAGTGAGACCCTTTGGTATTTAGGAACATTGTCCCCAAAGGACTTGACAGCTGACAGCATATGGAACCCTTCGATAAAAATCAGGAATGCATAGTTGTGAAAATAAGGTTTTGGCAGAGAAATCTTTGCCAGGACTACCACAATAAAAAAATTAAAATGTCATCGTATCTCCGGAAATGTTTAACCGATTCAGATAAAAATTTGTGTTCCGATGATTGAAGGTGTAAGTGCGTTTATGCAAGGTTAGTCCACCTCCCTTTATCATCTCAGCCGTTATCCCGTCCGTTCCAAGGGCCTTCGAGTTCTTAAGTTTATTTATTGCTTTTAGAACTTCTAGCAGCGTCGGTTCGTCGGTTGGCCAATCTGCGGTTTGGTAAGTCTTTGGTTGGCTGAGATTTATGGTTTCTACGTTTAACAACTCGTTGAAATGTTGTCTCCGCGGCGTCTGTAATATTTATTCCATGTCTGATGTAAGGTCCCCGTTCGATTTTTTGAGAAAAGTTTTTGATCTAGGTTGCTTAAACAGACTGACACGTAGAGACAGAATAGGACAAAATGTCACAATAGACAACTACAATTTTGGGGCGATTTCTTTTTCCACCGATGGTTAAAGGTTCCTCTAATCCTATATAACTTTTCCACCGCTGCCGTTAGCAGGTAGACTGGTCAAAATTTTTAATCTTTTAATTGTTGAGTCCTTAAGTCTATAAGTAGTACTTAACATAATATAAGATATCATTATACAGGGTGTCCGCGCAGAAAACCGACAGAAGAAATACATCATTTACAAAATTGTAATTTTGGATTTTGAATCAGGAAAATTTTATAATTTAGGTTTTCCCTGCCCCTGACATTGGTTAATCTAGGATCTCAGCCTTCAAATTTCGTCATTTATTCGAGGCCCGTGCCCTACGGGGGATGTTTTTAATTATTTTAGTGCGTGTCAAAACGGCTCGGAGCGCTCGAAGCGAGGCGGAGCCGAGCGAAAGTTGGCGGAGAGTCGGTTTTGACATGCACAAACACGGCAATCTCGGATCCAGGATTTTTGTTAATCAGTCGCGCTAGGAGAATGTTTTTAATGAGAGTCGGATCAACCGTAGACATGGGTCTGTACGTAGGTTAGGGTTAGAGTTGTGATATTTTTTAAACAATGTGGGTAATAAAGTAAAGTTATTAAATGAAATATTTTGAAATGTGAATATCTCGAGAAATGTTTCCCATCATTTTACTCACATTAATGATAATAAATAATATCGCCCCATTGTACTTCTACTAATACTTCAAAGGAGCTTCAAAGCTACCCTGACCCAAATCGGTGGAATAGTACACTGCCCAACGTTGACTATTTTTGGCTTGGGGATTAAACATCAACTATGATTACCGAAGACAACGACCTAACAGAAGAAATAAAAAGCCGCCGCCGGGAATAGATGCATATACGCAATGGCAAAAATCTTTCGAACGAAGAATTAAAATATACAAAACAACCATAAGACCGATAGTAACATATGGGTCCGAAACATGGACCATGGGCAAACGAACAACGACTACGGCGTTTCGAAAGAAAAATGCTGAGAAGGATCTTCGGACCGTCTTTCGACCCTGACATGAACGCATACCGAATGAGAACAAACGCCGAGCTCAAAGAACTATATGAAAACCCTGATATAATACAGGAAATTTAGTCACAACGACTGAGATGGGCAGGTCACGTTCAGAGACAACCAAATGACAGACTGGCCAAAATGGCATGGAAAGCAGTAGTACCTGGAAGAGACTCATAAGCAGAATGACAACAGCATGGATCAATGTGTTATTAATAACTTACATGTGTAGCTTCCATAAGTCATCGGCGTCATGGTATTGCTACATATGTAAAGAATAATTTGATCGAAAACTATGCAGTGACAGACAGTAGATTAAAAGAAGATGTCTCTTACAACATTATAAAAATTAAATCGGTATCTATATTGAATGTTTTTAAACCTGGCGAACAGCTTTACCAGTCTAGCCGTAATCTAGCCGTTTGCCAACTTTTCATTCCGGAAGATGGAATCGCGGAATTAACCCATATTTATGTTTCGTGTCTACTGATGATTCTGGTTTTGCGTTACATTTGACAAAATCAGTTTATCGTCATTTTCCAAATAGCCAACATCGTCCGGTATTTATTGTAGTTGGTATCCAGGTCCCTGAGGTCAATTCTGTACCATTTCCAAGATGGAATTTTAGAAAAGCTAATTGGAAGAACTCTTCTAAGATAGTGGATACGAATGTCCGTTGGATTCCTGAAAATGTACACAATTTTGTACGTGTATAGACTTATTGGTACAATCATAGCTGCAGCCAAAAAGTTTATTCCCAGAGGTTTTAGAAAGTCCCATATTCCAACCTGGAACAACGAATATAATCGCTCGTGGAATTTATATCAACAAAACAACTCTTCTGAAGTCGCTGCTAAATCCATGGATTCAATTGGTTAAAAATGTGGATTTCTCTAGATCAAGCACAAAGGCATGGAAGGCGGATCTACTAGTTCTTCAGCTCCTGCGTCATCTATTCATCTAAATAAAGTTGTTTCAAATTCTAAAGTGCCAGGTTCTGGTGATCTATAACGAAAGGTAAGAAATCTATTTAAAAAAAACGTAAGATAATTGACTCTCCTCGTGGGTATCTAGTGATGACCAATGAAGTGGATTCAGTTATGGCTATCAAAATTTTTCTTCCAACTGCTTGGAGTCGGATTCTGTTCCTTCTTTATGGATAAAATTTGAGATTAAAGCTATATACTGAAACCTAGAAAACCTAAAGACCGAGTTGATATTAGTTATAGATGGTTGTAGACCCATATCTCTGTTGTGTATTGGTCATAAAATCTTGGAACGAATCATATACAATAGAGTTTTAAATATAATTGACGACGTCGTACCTACCGAACAAGCTGGATTTCGTTCCAAACGAAATTGCTGTGATCAAATTCTGGCTTTAACAACTTTCATAGAGGCAGGTTTCAGGATAAATAGAAAACTGCTATGGTTTTTGTAGATTTAAGCTCGGCTTACGACACAGTTTGGAAAACTGGATTACTGCTTTAATTGTCGGAAAACCTTGAACCTTATATATCTTGCTTGTTGTCAAATATATTATTCGGTGTTCATCTCGGAGGTATGGTATCTAATTATAAAAATCTCAACAATAGCCTTCTTCAGATTTTATCTTCTGATCTAGCTGCACCCAATAAGTATTATTCTGATTGGAGACTCCGTATGAATCCTAACAAAACAGAAGTATCTACTTTTCATCTTTCAAACTGTAAAATCTCGAGAAAAGCTGTGTAGTAACCCGCACACCTCTCTACTTTTTTTTTAATCTTTTTTTTATAATTTTTGATCATTCCCGTGATGACTTCTTTGTTAGCGCCTTATGTCCAATTTCAACCCTTGTTTTATTAATTGAACTTTTTTTAATATACTTTGAATCCAGACCTGTAGACACACACTTGATAAAAATTCTTATCAAGGGTGTAAATTTCATGTATGAACAGAAGCTCTAAAGTCGGACTTCTATTGTTTACAGTAAATATGTGTTCAGAGTAGATTATTGTAAATCAGTGCATCCAAAAAGATTATAATTAATGTTACATTATTAAACACGGGAAGTAATTTAACTGTTTATACACATTTTTGGAAGCACTCAAACAAGGGATGAAAAGATCGAAATCCTCAAGAAACTTTCCACACATTAATCAATAATAGATAATTTCTTAGTACACTTAAGATAATAACAGGTGTATAAAAACCAAGGAAACGGCACACAAAAAAACCAGAGTCTTCCTTCCGCGCCGTGGCCTTGATTTTCGAGCGTCCGTGTTTTCATTTTTTTTTGTGTGTTCATTTTTGCGTAATAGTGTTTTTCTTTTGTGTTCTTTCCTTGTGTGTTGTGTGGTGAAAGTTTCAGTGAGGAGAGCGTTTCACGGACTAAGACGAAAAATAAAGGATTATAAAAATTATATTTGTGTAAGTTGTTCTCTCTTTTCTTTTTTTTATTGTCATATATATATTTTTTTAATTTATCCTTGGATGTCTCATTAGTTATTGACTTGCCATCAATAATCTATTGAAACATCACCTGTTGTACGTTTGTCTTTCTTCTCATTGGTTAAGACTGATGATTTACTGTACCTGAGTCTGGGTATGGAGTGAGAAGAAATTCAGATATTGTATTTTATATTTTATAACTACTGTAAACAATTGTCGCCATTCTTTTATTATTTTATTTTAATTACAATGATAACTCTTTTTTTTGACAATAAAAATCAAATAGAAAAATGTACTCATGTTTTCATTCTTGGGGCTATAAAAGTAATCTGTTTATCTCTTTCCCACGTTTCCTACACGCTACCAAAAACATCAACAAACGGGTTCGTCTGTTCCCGTACAACAGACGTGGTGGCAGCAGAAATTGGAAAGGTCCCGCTTCTATTTCAACACGAAGCGCGGGTTACCACAGCTGAAGTCAAGAAACAATATCATCTAAAAATTAACTGGAGTTAAATGAGGTGCTTCCCCTTCCTCTCTTCGGATTTCTACGCTGGCATCAGTATATTCGGCAGATTAAAGAGCTAAGGCTGAAAGAATCCAATTGTGTAAATTTTACACATGCACAACGTTTAGTGTTATACAAATTAACGTGACCGATCGACTGTTAAAAATATCCCTGAAGTCGCCAGAACTCGAAAATTACGGATCTAGAAAGACGGGATTTTTATTCATAAGTTAAATTCGGCAATAATTAACGATATCATAATTGTACTAAATAAATTTATAATACGTTGTTAGTAGTAGTAGTATTTTCGTCGAGGACGTGTACCGTCAACATTATGAGCAAAACACCGGCTTTTAGTGAAAAATCTTTTTTATTTTTGAAGTTTAAAGGATGTAGATCATCTCTTTAATCGCTTCATCTTACAAATTCTACAACAATTTTGGTTAACTGTAAAAATCAACTGGTCTTGAACGGTGGAAAAATGTAAAAAGACAAATTTTGAAAATCAAAATGGCAATCTGTAGTTACGCCAATGGTTGAAGGCGTCAATTTATTATTAAGTTTAAAAGTGAGGTTACTTTGGTAAATTGTTCTTGATCTGCTGTTTTGCTCCTATTAGTTTTATATTCTACTTGTACCAAATGGAACAAAGCAGTTAGATTGTAAAGAACTTCTAGTTATTTAATAGAAATTTAAATTAATTCAAAATGGAAACTCCCGCAGAAGAACATTATTTAGGCTTAAAAGGTTTCAACTAAATTTTTTGGGTAAATTTTTCTTTCTAATTCATGTTTATGTTTTAGTTATGAGATTAACGAGACCCACATTGGCAGCTTCGTTGCCAGTAACTTGTGATAACAAAGACTTACCAGGAAATCTTTTAAACGTAGACTTACAACAAGATATAACGACTATAAAAGGTTTAGAGACTATAAATGCTGGTCAATTTTTGTTGTTACCTCAAAGTCCAGTAAATATATATTTAGGTGAAACCTTTTCTAGTTACGTATGCGCTTTTAACGAATCCGAACAAGTCGTTAAGAATGTATCTGTCAAAGTAAATATTCTTGTAGCTTAATAAGTATAAAAGTGTATATAGAGAATATTTTAAGGTGGATCTACAAACGAGTTCACAAAGGTTACCTTTATCTATGAAGCCTCCCACATCAGTGCTAAATGTAAACGAGAAGATTAACATTATTATACATCACGAAGTAAAAGAAATTGGAACCCATATGTAAGTTAAAATTACAAAATATTCTGTTCAATTTGAACCAAGGAGTAATTAATTCTTATCTTCTTTATATTCCTTAACCAGTCTGTTTGGGTCTCTATAGTAGTTTTTGTTTTCTTTTATAAAAAATAGATTAGTATGTGAAGTTAGTTACGAGACACCGACAGGAAATGTAACGTCTTTCCGGAAATTTTTTAAAATATCGGTGCTGAAGCCGTTGGATGTAAAAACAAAATTCTATAACGCCGAATCGGACGATGTTTATTTGGAAGCTCAGGTACAAAATACGACTGCAGGGCCAATTCATTTAGAAAAAGTGGCGCTAGATGCGTCACACCTTTTCAATGGTTGTATTTACCACATACTTCTAAAGATGAGACTAGTTGATGATTTATGTTACAGTTACTTCATTAAATGTTACACCAACAGGTGAGAGTATCTTTGGAAAGATAACGTTTTTACAACCACAAGCAAGCTGTCAGTTTCTTTATTGTTTAACACCGGACCCAAAACTTGCAGCTGATCTAAAATTGTTAAGCGGTGCCACAAATATAGGGAAATTAGATATTGTTTGGAGATCAAATTTAGGCGAACGAGGACGTCTACAGACTAGTCAATTACAAAGAATGGTGACTAATACAATAAAATGTACCGACTTCCTTAATCAAATATTCTTTTTAGAGTCCAGATTATGACGATATTCGGTTGTCTGTAATCGAATTACCCAATTTCGTTGTTCTAGAAGAACCATTTACATTTAAATGTAAATTAGTGAATAACTGGTAAGAATTTTACAATAAAAGCTTTATTAGGTAACAATAAAATCTTCTTGTAGTGAACGTACTGTAGATTTAGTTTTATCTTTAGAATCAATGGAAGGTATGGCTTGGCTAGGTACATCTGGATATAAGTTAGAATCATTAGCGCCTCGTGGAATCCAACAATTGGAATTTACTGTTGTACCGTTAGTTCCAGGATTAAAGTCAATTTCTGGTATTCGGCTTCTTGATTCTGTTTTAAAACGTACATATCCGTATGACGATTTAGCACAAGTTTTTGTCGTAAATGAATAGATTAAAATTCGTGTGATAATTTTTCTTAAATAATTTTAAGATTTTTTTAAATAAACCTGATAAGTATTTTGCAATAAGTTCAGTTTTATTTTCCATTTTATTATTAGATTAGGTTGACAACTGTTCTTGTTTTTACAGTCTGCGATAACACAAAACCAAAAGGGGAGTATATTCCAACGAACCAACCTGTTTTTGAATGCACTTTGAAACATTTAATTTTTTATTAGGATAAATTTAATAAAACGTCAAATTAAGAATTTTCAATTTTAGGCTCCATAAAATGTTTAATAGCGTACTTGCGTGAATTCTATATTATATGATAAATTATTTTCAGATCTTGAAATTATAACGTCAGATAGTAGCAATTTTGGGTTGAAACAAGAATGTTTGATACGTTGAGCATTTGTATATGCAATACCATTCAAATTATTACACAAATTCAAATATTTGTGCCCGGTTTTACTATACCTGTGTATTTGCAGAAGATCAACTTTAGAAGCAAATCATGACGATGCTTTCGCTAATGCCTCTGGAAGAAACGTAGTTCAGTATTTCTGATTTCTATTTTATTGTTACTGAAATCAAAATTTTTATTGATGAAGTGCAGATGTTGTTCTATTGGTGGCAATTGGGCAAAACAAATTTCAAATATTGGTATAGAAGTGCATTCAGGGCCGCGCCAAGCCAGTGTGCAATGTGTGCTCCGCACACGGGCGGCCAAAAAGATTTAAAAATTATATGCAAATTACAAAAAATATATAAAAAATGTACAATGTCACAAAACAGATTGAACAATCTTTCTATAATAGCAATAGAAAGCGACACGATGGATTCCATCGATTTAGAATTAGTAATAAAAGAATTTGCGGAGAAAAAAGCTAGGAAAGTTGCTTTTTTATGATTTTCTAAAATTTTGTTATTTTTTTATAAAATTTTATTCCACTTTTTTTTTGTAAATTTTAAAACTGTTTTTAAATTTCTGTTTTTCACTTAAATTAATTTGATTTGTTACAGTTAAACTAGGTATGTACTACATAAAATTTATATTTTACAACAAAAATGTAAATTTTGGGGCGGCAAATTTGGCTCTGAACACAGGCGGCCATTGATGCTGGCGCGGTCCTGAGTGCATTCATTGATACCTATTTCTTTTGGCAGGAACTACATAAATACTAGAACGGAGAAGTGAAATTGTAAAAATATGGATATTTCTCAGAAAAATTGTACACAGGTATATAAAATCAGTTATAATTTCTTCTGACAGATTTTTGTACTCCGGCATCAAGACAGTTTTCAGTATTGAAATCATACCAAAAACGTTGTTGGATAGATGTCATCTAGAGAACTGATTCGGTTGTTTCCAATGTTAGAAAGAAATTTTCGTCGCTTATGCAAAGCTTGCTTTTCTTATTGCAAAATTCGGCTTTGTTTGGTCCTACGTCGTACAAAGAATAACATCTGCCGATGTTAATATTTTAAAAATTATTTTAGTTAAACTTTACTTAGCTTTAACTTCATACAAAGCATTATTTCCCCTATTGGATTATATCACAAATTATTTGAAACCGAATTTCAGTGTTATAATGAAGCGAGGTGACTTCTTATTGATTAGAGTAACTACTTTGTTTAACTTTACTGTTATCCTAAACTTGGTTTGCATGTTAAGTTTAATTTCTTTACAGAGTAACTATTATTTCTATTATTAAAAAAATACAAGAATTTCTTTCAAAATCTTGAAGTAATTTTATTTTCCATAAATTATGTTTACAGTTATATAAAAAATGAAAGTAGATACATTTTTGCTGTAACTTTTGAAATAATAAAATTATTCACAATTTTAATTTTACAATAAATCAATAAGGCACACAACCTGACAAGAAAACATGGTAACTATCAAAATCTATTTTTCAAATTCTTCAAAAAATTAATTCAGGATATAAGCAGGACTTGTTTCTCAATTTAAATAAATAACCAAATATCCTGATTATTCTCCAGAAAAAAACAAATTTTCAAACTAAGCAATACTACAGAAATAATTTCATCAAAAAATGGTTTACAAACTACGAAAAACGTCGGAATTGCAGTTGTTTAAAAATAACAATTCAAATATATTATTGTAAAAATCGGGATAATATTCGCACGCTCTTTTGCAATCGGGTGTCCAATTAACTTCCAACAACTTGGGTTGAATTTTTTCCGATTTCCATTCCAACAAAATATCGACTGCATAAATTGCTCTCGATTGTGGGCTAAAAGGAACTCCGCAAGGCGGGGTTTCAAGAGACGCGCATTCCAGTGCTTCTCTCAACATTATTACAATTGATTCTTCGACAGAATCCCAACTAATAGAAGGGTATTGTACGTTCCAATGAACTCGAAACTCTTTACAGAGCATATGCTTTAGGTGTTTCCCTTCGTCAATATAATTCATCACTGTAAAATGTTTAGAGTATTCGTCGAAATCTTTCAACTCAAATTTTTGGTTTGCAAAGCGTAAAAAGAAATTTTTATAGATGTATGCATCTAATGGTTTTATACTCTTAACCACTATCACATATCTAACGTCAAATTTAACTTGATCAAATAAAACTGGATTTGCTACATATTTCTGTATAATTTTTGGACCGGTCGTAGGTAACCGTGCAATGAAGTTTATATTGTTGGTAATGTAAGTGTCCAAACCACGAGCCAAATTAAATGGCTTAATAATCCAGTAATTATCTAATCCTTCTTGCTGTCGATGTTGAAAGTAACTCGCAAATTGTTTTAGTTCCGTTTTTAAGTTGTATGTCACCGGAAGCCACTCAGGATAGCAATTTTCAATATTGCTTACATAGTTCTTAGTCTGCTTACGTCGACACGTGATACACAGCAAGTCCTTAATTGTAAAAACGTACTCGTAGGGAAACTGGTTAATAAATTTATGTGGACTATCGGACAGTTTCTCGAAATCTTTAAAATGCCTGGTGAGCCATAAAATGTCAGCCTCATTTTCAGTATCGACTAATTCGAATCGATCGTGATTTAAATATTTATTGACAAAAATATATTCAGAAAATACTTTTAGTTTTGCTGGCGGGGTAGGTGAAAGGTTGAATTTTGATAAATCAGGTAAGGTTTCCGGAATGTGACCATCTAAAAAATAATCTGATGATGCAGTTACGTGGTCAAAATTTGTGTCGAGAAAAGAAGTGTGAATCCAAGGTAGTGACAAAACTGGATTATTACAATCATCCAGTACAAAGTTTTCTATAAAATTGCGACTAACAAATTCGCCATAGCTTACATCTTTAATTGGAAATAAAACTGAATAAGCAACCTGTTCTGCTACATATAGGAAAGGTACAACTTTAAAGTTAGGATCTTCGTCATGTTCGATAGCACAACCAACTTCATCTAACATAAACCAAATTGGTAAACCTTCTTCTATGTCTTTTACAATTTGTAACGTATAATAACCACAATATTTCCATAACCGATCGTAAATTTTATCACAAATTTCTTTTAAATCGTCGCTATTTTCGGTACTGATACCAACGATGCTGGCCATTCTATTCCTTAGCGATTCATGTTCTAGCAATTGTTGCCGAGCAGTATTAATTTTAAATGTCCATGCGTGATCAATTAAATAAATGTTTTGGGAGTCGGTTTTTTTCATGCCACTTTCTACATTAATTTGCAACTTCCACAAAGGATCGCAATAGTCTGGTTCCTCGTCGTATTCGATAGATAACAGTTGAAATGCGTTACCGGCATCGAACACCGAATTTGTCAATTTATTGTAAAGTGTTAACCAGAAATGTTCGGGAATACCCGATAATTGCAATTGTTTTGCGTGATAAATAACAAATGCAGAAAAATCCATAGACATTTTTGAAAATATATCAACAAATGTCAACAAATGGTCACCTCTAACCTCACTTTTTACATGTGTATGAAAAAATTAAAATGTCCAAGTTACCAATGGCAGTGTTCGGTAGGTGCTGATGTGCTGATAGAGCGGATCACTGTTGTATTTTTTGAATTCTTTTGATTTGCAACTTGAATTTTGTAACAACGGTTATTTTTTATCGATGTTTATGTTTTAATTTAAATTTATAATAGTAGATATTAATTTCTAAATGTGACAAAAATTTAATGGACAAAGGAATAATAATTTTTAAATTTATCTTATTTCCTGGGCACTTTGAAAAACAAATCACGTCGAGCAAAAAAAATAGAAATAAATGTTAACCCACGACTTCTTTGCATAAATCTAAAAATAAACGATGAACGTAATAATTTAGATCAACATCATATTTTTTTATTGAAAGAATATTCAAAATCAAAAATTTTCAAAAGAAAAAACGATCGGATTGCTATATCTTTTACGAGTATTTGAAAAAAAAATTTTGTTTCAAGAACGGATGTTCAAAATCATTTGAAAAAAATCAAGAACGCGTTTTTCACCGGTCTCAAAAACATAAAATTTTGAGAAAAATCAAAAAGGGTTATCAAAAAAAGGCCGATTTGGCCATATATTTGTATTATATTATTTTGTAAACAACTGTAATGAGAACCACCCGGCAAACTACAGAGGCTGCATCATTCATAAACAGCTCCAACAAAAAATGTACCCGTCCTTGAGGAAGCGAACAGAAACAACGACATGGACGACACAACCAGGAGTATCATATGCACAGGTTGTTCAACCAGTCCCACAACAAGGGATACAGTACAATAATTACAATAATAGCACCAAACAAAGAGTTAAAACAAATTATGAAGAAGCTAATAGAACAGATGAGTTCAATGATGAACATATTATCTACATTAGTTGCATGGCCAAATCTTATCAATGGCTCAATTACTTAACTTAGCCATATGGAACGCCAACGGCTTGTGTCAGCATACACAAGAAGTAAAATCAACATTACGAACAATTCTTCCCCACATTGGGGAATAGATTCATCGCAGGAGGTGACTACAACGCAAAACACCTATAATGGGGCTCGAGACTCACCAACACGAAAGGAAGAGAACTACTATCAGCAGTGAAGGCGAATAACTTAAATACTATATCCACGGGTGAACCAACTTACTGGCCAACCGATACAAATAAAATACCAGACATGATTGACTTCTGTATAATGAAAGGCATAAACACTGAACAAATAAAGGCGGAAACCTGCTTGGATCTTTCATCTGATCATACACCAATAATAGTAACCATATACTCGAAAATCATATAGGTAAACCAAAAAAACCTTCGCTGTTCAGCAAGCTTACAGAGAACACCTAGATGAATTAGTGAACCTAAACATACGTCTCAAAACGGAAGAGCAGATCGAAAATGCAGTAAAGGATCTCACAAAAGTAATACAAAAGGCAGCATGGCAAGCAACACCAGACCAAAAGGAAACGCAAATAAAAGAAATATGTCCAATCATAGTTAAGGAAATGATAGCCACAAAACGAAACTTAAGAAAACAGTGGCGGAAGCAGAAGCGCAGACGATAAGAAAAAATTAAACAGAGCAACTAAACAACTCAATGAACTGCTATATAACTTGAAAAACCAAAGAATTCAAGAATACCTGGAAAATTTTTCACCAACAGAAGCAAGTGATTATTCACTATGGAAAGCGACAAAACAAACAAATCCACCAATTAAGGATGCTGACGGGAAATGGACAAGAATAATAAAGAGAAGGCCGCAGCATTTGCATACCATCTTACAAATGTATTCCAGCCTTTCCATCCAGACGAACAGGAAAATCAAGACAAAACAATCCAAGATTATCTAAGAGCACCTTATCAAATGGATTTTCCTATCAAAGCATTCAAGTTAAAGGAAGTAATGGCAGTTATCCATGGGCAAGTTAATCCAAAGAAAGCTCCAGGAATCGATCTGATCAAAGCTAAAATATTACAAGAGTCGACCAGGAAAACTATTATTGTAATCACACAAATTTGCAATGCGATGATCAGATTGGGATACTTCCCCAATCAATGGAAGGTAGCACAGATCATGCTAATCCTAAAGCTAGGAAAGAAGACTGAGGAAGTAGCATCATATAGGCCCATAAGTCTCCTGCCAGTTATGTCAAAAGTTTTTGAGAAATTATTTCTTAAAAGACTGCAACCAATCCTATTGGAAAAGAAACTTATACCAGACCACCAATTTGGTTTCAGGAGAAAACACGGAACAATAGAACAGGTCCATAGAAAACAAAGTATGACACGATGGCCTGAAATATAAGTTAAAAAACATTTTACCGCACACCTTCTATCAAATAATAAAGTAGTACTTACAAAACAGGCACTTTTTCATAAAACAACAAGAAGAGCTCACAGAACTGCACCCAATCAACTCGGGAGTGCCTCAAGGAAGTGTGCTGGGTCAAATACTTTATCTACTCTACACAGCAGACATACCAACAACTGCTAATACAATAACAGCCACATTTGCAGATGATGCAGCCATTTTATTCTCACACGATGACGCTAGAACAGTTTCGCAGAATTTGCAAAAAATTCTAAATGAACACCAGAGATGGTTAAAAATCTAGGTTTTTCTAATAATATGAACAAAATACTTAACAATTTCTATAAAAATATCCTAAAAGAGAAAATTGCTAATTATAACAGGAATACTATTTACAATACTAAGGAATTGGAATTAAAAAAAATAGACCAATACAACTTATACCTAATAATATTTATCTAAATTTTAAATATAATAATGCCTTCACTAAAATAAAATTAAGGCATGTAAAGAAAATTGAAGCACTATTGAATAAAACCAAACAAGTAAACTGCCATGATACTATTGAAAATAAGTGAATCACTAATTTAACAGCCGTCAATTTACCGCACGAAGTCCAAAGAACTTTGCAACTTGGACAAAAATATGCCATACCATTTACTAATAAAAATTTTCCCACTGATGACATCATTATGGGAATAGAAAATGGCATTAGAAATCTTGATTCAGAAACAAAAAATCTTCTAAGAATGGAGTTTACTAATTCTATAAAAAAAATTAGCAAACTAATATTTTTATAAAATATTTTATTTTAATTTCAAAATCCAAATTTTTTAAAATTCAAAATTTGTCTTAGCCGAAGCCAAGATGACTTAGTAGGGAATAAAATTAATTGGGTTGTTTTTAGTTGCCTTCCGCCATATATAACAGGCCGCTGATTGGCTGTACATCACATACCTACTGTATTCGACGCGACTAGGATTTGAATTTTTAACCGTGATCGCTTCCAAATCAGCCGATGTAGGGTTTTAATGTGATACTGCTGGTTTCACTATAATACTGAGGCATTTTAAGCGACAAATGATCGCACAAAACGTAATAATTATAAAATTGGGCAAGTAGAATCGCAACAATAAGAATATAAACACATAAATTTTAAATAATTGCTCTGTAGCGATTAATAACAATAAATATATTAATATATCTTTTTTTATTAGAGTTTTCATGTAAGTTTTGTTAAGATTTCACGAATTGCAGTCGGGCAAAAAAGTTGTAGCGTGACCATTTGCACTTTCTCACGAAGAACACGAATTCGTGATATTCTTTCTAGCGGGTGATAAATTACAGTTTTAAATTTGATTATTAGAAGTATTGATGTATATTCTAAAAATATCTGTAAAATTTATTTTCAACACAACCTTGACATGTTGTTTGATAGCCTTGACCAAAACCGCATTGCAGTATTTAATAAATTGACATTATTTTATGTTTTCCTTAACCCGCCGTATAACTCGTATTCTTCTGAATGCATGCAACGGAAATTTTCACCATTTTTATTTTCGTCGGAACTCTACAGGCCTCATTAATTTTTTGCCGTCTAGCGTAACGCTGAAACTAAATTACCGTAATTAATTTTATTTGAAATTGCTGTAATCTTTTACACGCATTGCTAAAGGCATTAGATAAATTTATGCTTGATCTACTATTTCTATGAACAAAGTAGGAAGGGATTTTTCACAATATACATTCTTTACAAGGTATTATTGTTAAACTTTCTTTTGAAAGATGAAATTTAATAAAATAATGAGATATCCAATTATTTTCGTCCACGGCCTATTTGTATGGAATCTAATGATTATCTTAGATAATTTATAAAATTTTCAAATTTTAGTACATCTTAAAATCAAATCAAGAAATCCGTCATCTTAAAAAGGGCTCAACGGACAACTTTGATGACGTTTATAGAATATATAAACGCACAATATCTCCTATTTTATATTTCTGTATTAAAAAAAAAAGAAATAGGAATTTTATAACTAAAAATGTAGTTTTTTCGAAGTGTTTCAGATTGCACATAAAACTGTAGGTCCCGCCTTGCACCATGGCCGATTAGGTGGCGCACTACTTTTTGAATCAAGACTGACTGAACGCGCCGATGGAGGAACAATGTAAACCCAATTCTCCATTCCCCAGCACACCGTGAAATTCGACGCGGAGCGTGGAGGTTGGAAAATTGCTAGGAGGGGGAGAATCGGACCTGACGATTCAACAATTGCCAATTGAGAGTACATACCGTCAGGAGGTGCTCCAACTAATAAAGTTGCTCAAAAAGAATAAGAAGGCATTCGGACTCGACGAAATCACGAACATAAAGGATGCGTAAGTTTAGCTTAGCCAGGTATTAGATAATGTCGAGATGTCTCGGTATTACCTCGCTGTTAACGTAACTTTTTTTAGGCGTTCAGAGTAGGGACAAATTCCCGAAACGTGGACACCGTACTATGGAGTTAAAGTTTGGTTGGAGCTGCGCGTGCAAGCATTTGGGTTTCAAAATCGCTTTGGGCCTCTTGTATTGCAAATAATCATCAAGCTGGTAGTTACCCATATTTTTGATTATTGGGCTTTCCAAGATGCCTGCCATGCGGCGTCGTAGAGCTTAGAGCGTAGAGTAACCTTTTTGTAAAAACGCACAGAGGGATCTTCAATGCACATCTCGTAGCTTTGTTCTCAAATTAAATCAAATCGTGAAGTTTATTTTGGGATACTCTTGTGGGCGTTTTTTTTTTTATACGCTATCGTACACTATTGTCATAGGCGCCGGATAGGGAGGGGGCAAATCAGGGCACTTGCTCCCTCTAGAAAATTGAATTTTTTGTTTCTACCTAGCTGGCGATCGTAAAATATTAGAATTTTTCTTTAAAATCATAAAGCCTAACAAAACTGAATACTTTGCCCCTCTCTATATTTGGCTTTTCCGGCGTTACTGTTGACTGAATCTCCGACGAGTTTCGCTCGCAAGAAAGAAAGAAATTCATGAATTATTTTGACCGTATAATACAGGCTTTATACAAGGTGCCCAAAAACACTCACCCGATGTTGTTTTGCTATATATTTAAAATAAAACGTCATAATTTTATAATTTTACTTTCTAATGTTTATTTGTTTATTCTGTTAATGTTAATGTTTATTCTAATGTTTATTTTTTTTCATTACTTTTTTAAGATGATATCGGTCAAATGGGCGCCGCCATTGTTGGGGCGATAAGTTCTTGCACTTTAGTCAGATATTCTCTTTGAGAGCTTCCAAAGTCTGGAGCTGTCAAATTGGGCAATTTTGCCGGCCCCTGCAAATCGCCGAAAGAGACATTAGGCGACCCGGAAACGCATCTTTCAAAATATTCCTGTTGGCACCGCATATCCTCCAGTCCCAATTCATCAATTTGCGGCATTAAAAAATTGTTGATCATGGTTCTGTATCGCTCACCAGCCACAGTAACTATGTTACCTACGGCATCTTCAAAAAATAAGACCCGATGACACCTCCGGCGTAAATAGCTTACCGCATGCAGTGACTTTGAGTGGATGTAATGGCTCTTCGTGAATGATACGTGGATTCTCAGTGTGCAAAATTTTGTAATATCCGTTCAGATGCAAATGGGATTCGTCGCTCATGATAATAAATTTCGACAGAAAATCGTTAACTGCGTCGTTCTAGGTTCAGGAGAGCGTGATCGTAGTTTAGACGCTGATGGACTATCTCCACATTGTATGGTAACATCTTCAAGTCTTTCACTAAAATGCGCTGCCGAGACGAACATGTAATGGCCAATTCATAATATATTATGATATGCAGTTGCACGCTTAAACGACAATTGCGAGGGTTATTCATCCACTAAATCCATGTCCACGTATGTCATCTATGGCTTATGTAGAGTACCGGGTCTGAGACCATAATCTCTTTCATCGGTTAATAGGGGAGGACTAGTACAAGATGGACGGGAGCCCTCAATGGTATCTGCAGTAGAGTCTTCATGTTGTCTTCCCTGGAGGCTTATAGGAGGTGGTCGTAACTTGGCTAAGTTACGCAATGGTCCCTGATCCCGAGTCATCTTGCAAGCTGAAAAATAGAGATACCTCTATTCAACATATCCAAAGCTCACACCCGGCAAGATTAAGCCAATTCACGTTGCTTAATATCATCTGTCAAATTCTACAATATTTTAAATTGTATTTATAAAAACCTGTGAGCCACTTTGCGTGCCACACTCGGCGAATGTTCGCGGGAAAATATTTCTCCTGCTCAATGTTTGTCTGTCACGAACGTTTGCATTTGGACATATTTATAGAATTTCTACCCGTGAGGTTTTAATGCATCCGGTAGCAATTTATTAAAGATGCCGTAAAAATAATAATTAACCGATAGGCTTCGAATTTGCTTTTTCACCAAACTGAGTGAAAGTGAAGTGTTTTGGTACCACTGTTAAATATGAAAGTTGCTACTTTCCATATCTATATAAACGTAAGTACATAAAATGTAGGTAATTTAGGTAATCATATCATATAGCAAATTTTGGAATAATTATGAATTTTAATTTTAACTTTTTTAAGTTTATAACAAAAACGAACTTAATAAAAATTTAACGGAACTAAAGGAACGTTAAAATTTTAACCGTATTTTGTATTACTTAATTTTATTTTTGTATTTTATCCATTTTTATAAAGTAGTATTAGTTTTTCTTTTTTTTCAAATATTCTTACTCTTAACCTGCCAAATGTTGGTCAGTAAATTTATATATTTTCAGTGTTTTTTAAATAATATTTTTCTGCTTATGTATTTCTTCTCCTTATAGTTAAAATTCTATTATTTTAACGTTCTGTTTAGTTTTGTTAAATATTTTCTGCTTTGATATTCCATCCTGCGTGGCTGAATATCCCCTAGGGACGAATTAATAACTTCGTCCCGTCCCGCGCTCGATTTTCTAAAAAATAAAATTTGCTATAAAATAGTTTTTAATATTTTATTCTCGAGGAATTTAAACTTGGAAAAGCTACGCCGCGCCGGCCGTGATAAAAATTTAATATTTTGATAGTAGCGTCCAATTACCAATAACTAGTTCAGAAAAACTTTTTTAAATCCAAAAAAGTTTCCTGTAGCGTCTGGTTAAACCATGAAGTTTTTATATTACCATTCGGATTGTTATCAACAAGTTTACGAGTATTGCTAATAATATTATAACAATTAAATAGTAGGCAAATTCTTTTCAAAAAGTAAGTTACTTTTTAAACAGTTCGAGATATAAATATATAAGTTTGAAGAGAGCTATCAATTAAAATAAGATAAATGGTTATTTTCAGTGATTAAAAAAACTTAGATGGTTTTGGTTTGTTGAAAAAACAAATGGTTCTCGTTAGGAGAAAATATAGAGGTTGAAAGATCGATAACAGAAAAAAGTAAATTGACAAAAGAATGTATTGAATTTATTTTAAGAATTAATTTAATTATTGGATTTCGGGCTGAAGTTTTATAGCATCGAGGGTATTATAAAGCTGGAGTGAGTATGAAAACTTTTCTTCTTGGCTTTAAAATAAAAATAAAATATTATACACAGGGTACTATTTTTGGACAAAAGCACATCGAGATTCTTGTTGACCGCAATCTTGAAAAATAGAAAATCGGGTTTTCGAAAAAACTTCTTATTTTTTGCTATAAAAATTATATATATATAGATACTATATAGGTACTAATTCAGAATAGAATTTGCTCTAAACATACAAGTATCAATTCAAGTACACGTATAAAAATTATTAAAACTTTTTTGAGACACTAAAATTAGTTTAAAGGATTAAATTATCTGGCAGTGAACAATGTATAACTTGATTTATAGGATACGTTGTGCTTGAGGTTACGCATAAAAAAAGGGAAAAATTTAAAACTTTTCTTAAATAATCCACTTATATCGTACTGAATAGAACAAAAGACGTTTTTGTAGCTAGAGGTGAAAAATTATTTATTTCTTGATTTCAAAGAAAAAGAAAGCGGTGGCTTTTTAACAATCGATGTTTGTTTTGAATTACAGTAAATCTTATATAAATTTCATGAACCTTTAAATCTAATAAATTAATCATATTTGTGTAAATAATAAAATGCTGATTTATTTCACGAAGGAAGCAATAAAGCTTTAATAAAGTTTTGCCTTTAATCTTTGTGAATACGAAAAATTGACATACATAAGTACTATAATGCTCTATTGCAGTATACATAAATTTACTAATATATTTAAACCTGCCTACTAGTTTTGGAATTTATGTAATCCCAATCATCATCAGCTGTCGATCAGAACAATTACTTTGAAAGTGTAGAATAAATATATAAATGTAAAACTTCTATGTTTTGTACATTATAATATAATTGCTTTTTTTTTAATTTAAAACAATTATTAGTATTTTCTTAATTCTAAATTTATACCTTTGTTTATGTGTGATTTGAACAAAAGAGAGTACAAAGAGAAGGTAATGGTGAACCATCCCTCATAAGACTTTTCAAATCAAAACCTAAAAAAATAAAGTTTAATTGCACCAAATTGATCTGAACTCAGATCGAGTTCCACAGGACTGCTTGTCTTGAATACTTCGCACACTTCTAAAAGTTCTCGTTCCGGTAATCTCAACATCTGAATTCGCCGTTTCTCTCAATTGATATTTGAAAAGGTAAACAAATGACATGTGCCTCTATCCGAATGTAAGATGACCGCTATGGTTGATTTTTAATTCATTGATAACGATTTAACAAAATTCTTCTTAAAGTAAGCGAAATTTCTCGCCCCCAGGTATAATAAAAGGAAACTTCTTGGGTAATGGGGCGTACTCAATAAAACAACAATCACATTAAATCGACATGTTTCGGTCAATGTTCTTGACCATCTTCAGGACTACAATAAAGATAAAGAATATGAGTCAGTTACATGTCGACAATTAAAATGTACTGTGATTACCTCTTAATGTAGATGTTAGGCGTGTTTTTAAAGTACATACGTAAAATGACAATCAGGTGAAATATAGATACGGACGGCATCCACTGCATCAGGTATTGGTCAAGTATAAAATTAATTTAAAACTATGAACACAAATGCTAAAAATAATTAAGTAAAAATAAAACCGTCGAAATGACATACATAAATAAACGTTATCAACAACCAAATGATAAAGTAATAATGTGGTATACTTAAATAAATATGTACGAATACAAAGTAAAATACCATTTATCAGTACATAATTATCTGGACTCTTCATAAAAAATAATCTTGATAAAATCCGTAATATCTGCTCAGCAAGGAAACATAGCCACCCGACACCAATTTAGGGGTCGTATTAAGGCGTATAGTGTACTGAAAGGATATAAAAAATTTCTACTGTGCAGTAGTAAATAAAAAGAATTGTTTCCAAGAGAATACACATGGTCCGAGAATTATAAGTCACTCATGTAAAAAGTTAGGACAGGAAGAATTTTAATTGTGTAAATTTTACACATATACGCAACCGCTGAAGTGTTATAGTTATTTTTATTTGTGTATTAAGAGCACAATAAAGTAATAGTTTACAGCATCAAGGGAAATTTAAAGCCCAATGTTACATAATTCTACGATCATAACTCGGAGATTATAATGTGCACCATTTAATGGTTTCTGATAGTTTAACGGCGGCGGCTTGAAACTGGAAAAAAATGTCTTTGATAGAAAATTGAAGACTTCCGTTTCTAACTTTTATATGCAAATGAAAGAAAAGTATCAAATAAAGTGCTAGTGCTACAAAAGGATGAAATATTTCAGCCGAATTCTTAAATTATTTCTAGAAAATTTCGAGTTTTATAATATTATGTAAATCAAAATGCGCTACTGTAATACGCTAGCAGAAGTAATTATAATGGGGTAGATCTTTCATCCAAACTTGCCTAATAAGAACTAATTAAATTAAAACAATTAAAGTAAGCTCGTGTGCAGTCCCGGCTCAAGAGGTATAGGGGGAGTGGTTTCCATTCTTAATTTGAATGGAACTGGGTTTATAAGTAACGGTATGAAAGAAACATAAGCTGAAAAGTAAAGAAGATAAAAAGAAACAAGTAATGATGATAAAATTAAAAAAATAATTTTATTAAAAATTCATTGAACAAGCACATTGGAGGCGCACGTGTGGAAGAGGTGCGTATCGAACTCGCAATCATATAAGGTGATTAAATTGAAAACAAACTTTTGCTTTAAAATTAATTGGCCGGGCATTATTTAAAAATTATAAGAGACGCAATAAAGTGACTTCTTGCATCTCATTTCTTATAATATGAATATATTAATTAATATATTGTTATTGTTACTTATTCGTTTTTATTAAAGCCTTGTTTCGATAAGACTCACTTTTATGTAGCAGATTTAATATCAGTTTAGGTAAAATTTCATCCTGCATAATTTGATTTTACGATTTTAATTTGATTTTGACGCTTTTTGAATTTGAATTACAATTGACAAATCTGAATTACAATTGACATTTTCTGAATAACAGTTGACATTTTCTGAAATACTTGTGGAAAAGGTGCAGTACTGTATGCCAAAAAATTAATATTACTTCACCACTTCACTACAAGACACGAGAATAGTGGAGGTTTTTCAAACAGTTGAGAAAATGAAATGCCAAAAATTATTTCACTTTTAGCAAATAGTAGATACTAATGTCAAAGACAAAACCATCCCGTAAGTATAAACGAATATTTTTATAATATTTATATAAATACCTACACATTTCTAGAGTAAATCAGTTAGGGAATTTGCAGTATTCATTTACATTAATAGATTTAATTATAGATTTATTTTTCCGCTACTGTCCTGTCATCTGTTCAGATTTTAATTGAAAATATTGCTGTGATATTTGTATTTAATTTTTCTAGTTATCAAAATAAAATATTAAATCAAAATTTTCACGCAAACTTCAATTAATTTTTGAATAAATTGATACCTTTAGCTTCCGTTCTTATCATCGAAACTTTTATTGTCGTAAATTATTAATTTCCAAAAATTTTTAAATGCCATAAATTTCACTTTTTATCATCAAATTACATCACTGCTCCTATATAATTTCAATAAAACAAATTTTCCAAAAAAAACTTTTATATTTTCCAATTTAAATCCATAATTTGATCACTTCAACAAAATCACGGCCGTCCGGCAGTATCTCCCTCGAATATCATCGATTTTTCTATTAAATTATAAATCATTATAAATTTTCATACTTGGTCGGGGATCGAACCCACAACTGCGCCATAGCAATCAAACATTCTAACATCTTAACTACGACCGCGCTATATAAATTTAGCATTTTATAAATTTCCCCATTTGCCGGTATTAAAAAAAAAATTAAACAAAACTAATTTTCTCTAATTACAAATTTTAAAACATTTTAGCTGGTTTGAAACATGACAATATATATAGGTATATTACCTTTTTAGGTTAGAACCTTTAATTGGTTTAATAATAAACTAACCAATGAGAAGTGGGTAATTTACTGGTGTCAAAAGTAAGTACTTAGGGAATTTTCAACAATTTTGCCAATAATATTAAATAACAATTAAAAATAAATCGTTTTCTTACGTTTAATTTTTAATGTTTTAGGCGAACAACCTGGAGCAACAAACATTATTTGGGGGGTTGACATTAAACTTTCTTTCCCCTCCACTAAATTTTTGGATTCATAAAAATAATTTTCTGGTTTAAAACATTATTTAAAAAATCAATAATTATTTATTAGGTATAGATACTGGACTAATAAATTGCTAATAATTAAAATTGTGATTCACTGATTATAAGAAACAGTCTGGAGACTTTTTTGTTATTGATATATAATTATACAAACAATAACTTTCATAAACATTTTTTATAATTATTAACTGTAGCTATTGGGATTTCAGTATATTTAACGAAAGTGTTTTATAATACTGTTTAATATTGAAATTTGTTATAATTTGAACACTAAATTTAAAATTTAATTTTGTTATTGCAAATTAATTAAAATATTTAAATTTGAACATTATATTGGAAATAATTTGAATAACGCATATTTACCATAAACAATAATAAATTACCCCGTTAATTTCCTTCACTATTCTCTTTGTGATACATATAATAATTCTTATAGTATATTGTTCGATTTTATTGACAATTAATCATTTTATAGGTACATACTAAAATGAATACCGGATGTGCGTTTTTAAACTCGTATTTGTAAATGTAACATTATGATTTGAAACTTATTATAACATAATATTATGAAATACCCTCCTCCCATTCCGATATAAATAATGTCATTACCCAACTGCCTTCAATAAATTTATTAATGATTTGGAAATGTATAGTTTCAATAATTTCTAATAGGTAAACCAAAATGCGCGGGACAGCCGCAGTAAAGTGCAGCATTGGTTAGTAAATGGTAATATTTCCAGTAAATGGCAATATTAGGTAGTATTGGAAGTAGGTACCTACTAAGCAGTATTTCGTAGTATTAGGCATTATCGGCATCATTGAGAAATAAATCGAGATAATATCCTTCGAATAAAGCCGATGATTCTAATAATTGCCGTATAATAGTGTTCTATAACACTGTCACTGCCACTTACTGCTGATACTGCCACTTACTGCTAATACACAGCTACTGCATGATATGTGGAACGGTGATATTATGTACTATTATGTAATATTACAATAAGCAATATCTTACGGTGTTAGCAGAAATGTCAGCATTAGGCGGTATAGGCAGGACCAAGCGGTACGCAGCAGTTTTAGTATTTCCAAATTGCAGTACAGTGTACATACTCAAACCCAGTGATGTTGCACCCCCTGGGTTTTCTCATGCAGCTAATAAGTTTAAGAATTTAAATTTCCAACAGTTTTAAATGAACTAACAATTTTTTTATTAAAATTCCCATTTTCCACAAATCTATAAAGAGATTTGCAAAAAGATTGTTGTGAACCAATACAAGCGAAATAATAATTATTGATCGTGTTATATATTTTGTATAAAATAAAATTTTCTGTTCTCGTAACTTAAATTTAATTAGATTGACCCTAGTGGTTTACAAATTTATTATTAATTGTATAGGAAACTTATAATAGCTTGTAGTACAAATAATGTAATTTTATTATGAATTGCTTAAATTAGTTAAAATTTTAATAAAAGCGTTTTTATGTGTAATTTATTTTTACTGCATTACTTAAAGAAATTAAAACTAGCACTTATGTTTTATTTTTCTTGGCAGGTATTCGTGTGCTATTTCTATAAAATTTCATTTCACCTTATTGTTTTATGTAGAAAATTACAATTGTGTTAAAAATAAAGAGCTGCTTATATACAATACACACACATTATGTACATACATACATACAGGTTTTAATAATAATAATAATAATAAACTCTTTTTCCCGAGTACAGCAGCTTTTCAGTATTAGATTCTCATCAAAATTAAAATCATAAAACTTTTCAAAATAATTTTTAAATACCAATGCAATTTTAATTTTTATGAATGGACTAATAAAGTGTGGTTCATGAGTAACAACCTTGTTTTGGGCGTATAATAATTACAAAATTTCAACCCTCGTATAAATGAAAAGGACACGACAATATGTATTATAAAATTTATATTTTTATTAAAGAATTTCAAAGGATTTCCATGGAATTTGAAAAGATTCTGAAGAAATTCCAGTGATCCCTGAAATTCGAACCATATTTTAAACAATTTGTTTAGGATATTCTACTCGCAGAGAGAGTTTACTGGCGTACTCTAACAATCATCTCAATTTTTCTGATTTCCTGTAGTAGACTGTAAAGTTTTTATGAAAATATAAAAAAATCTAAAATTAGAAATTTTTTAAAGAAAACTTAACACCACGGTTTATAAGGGTAGTAGTTTTTAGTTTACAACAATATAATATATAAAAATGCTGTAAATTAAAATAAATTACTTTTTATTGCTAACATTTTCACGCTAAATTTTTTCAATTTCTTGTTTAGTATTTCTGGTTAGGTAAACCACAAATGTTTAGTATTTTAAACATAACTTTGCTTTCACTTATTCAAAAATTATTTTTGCCTGTCGAATAACCTAATATGCATATAAATAGTTACCAATAAAAAAATTTAACGTTTGGTTAATTTTTTGTTAACATTTTTAATTATAATTTACAATATTTATTTTATTGTTGTTGAAAAACGCCAGCGTCGAAATGTAAAAAAATATAAGCTAAGGCGAAAACATTTTCAATGGATTTGTGAAATAAAACCGTGCATACAAATTTTATGTTTGGTTTTATTATTTACTAAAAACTCGACATTCAAATAAACATTAAATAAATAACGGCTTTATTACACGCCTAAAAGTTTGTAAATTATTTATACCGACGTAACCTAAACTCTAAACACTTGACGTTCGTGATTGTACGGGTGTGTGTCAATAAACCATGTGTAAATAAAAGAAAAGTGTCCAATTAAGAGAAAATTTAATCTTCTTAAAATTAACTTTTCGTTCTTATTGGTGTTCGTTAATACCACGCAGACCATACAGTGAATTTTTAAACACCAATTTCCATAGTGACGTCAGGCCGAAACGGTTTTTGTAAAAATTGCCATCAAAATATTGACCGTGGAATTAATACCATATCAAGCTCTTCTGGCGCTCGAGGCAAATAGGAATATATTTGCCCCCTAACCCAAAAGTATTGCAAAGTTTTTCAGAAATTTATTTGTTCAAGGTTAACGCCCACCTTTCGATGGCGCCCGAGGCATATACCTCGGTCGCTACGGCACTGCGAGGGACAAGGGCTTTAAAATTTAAGCGTAAAATTAAGGTAAAGTTGACCAGGTTTAGCTTAAATTTTAAAGCTACTTTAAATTTCTACGAAATTGTACGAAATCGACCTTTAATCTTTTAATGGGTGCATTCATTAATAAAATTTTATAATGATTAATTATAACGGGTGGTGTTTAAATACTGCACTAGTAAGTTCAAGACATTTGTGATAATTAATAATAATTATTGAGCCACAACAATATTATCTGTATTCTCGTAGAAATAGGGAGACTTTGTTGTAGTTACCTACATCATTACAAAGTTTCATCATTAGCAAAGTGAAAATGAAAATGATACCTACCTAGATAGAAATTTCTTATTAATTTCGTTCAAAATTCACTAAAATTTTTATTTCAATTAAAAATTAACATTTCAAATCTGGTGTGAAAGAAAAACTTAATTTGATTAAAAAGTAATTATACAAGTTGAAAAGTAATTTTTGCGCAAGATATTAGTTACAGCTAAAAATTTAATTAAGATTTGTATAATTTTCTCTTGAGTTATCTTATTTTATCAATTTTTGGAAGTATTAAGTAATACGATTATTAAGATAGACGCTATTATTTGTCTTTCTTGGCGTTTTATTCAACAATTCCCCAAGTGACAAAGAAAAACAAAAAATCTTTTGCAAATATAAAGAAAGCGCAGTGCAACTAGAGACGCGATGGTTCTTCTATTGGTTTATTAGAGGCGTCGCCAAATAGACGGCACGTTCGCGACGTCATTACGCGTCGCGTGCTAGATTCGAGCGAAACGCTTTACTGCAGTGCATTGTGGGGCGTCGTTAAACTAAGATCGCGCTCTTAAAAAATGAATTTAATCGTAAGTTAGAGAAAAATTTTAAATTAAAACCTCGGCAAATTTTTTTCTTCAAATTTATGCAATGCTATTGGTGTGAAATTAAACGTGCTCCGAATTAAAATTTAATTTAATTTATTATATTTCACGCTATGAGGTATTCGAACAGAATGATAAAGTGTAAACTTTTACTTTTTACTATTTGAATATTTAATTAGGACATTTGATGCTTGTAATTTGAATTTTTCTATCGAATAAATTAAGGAAGCCAACATTTGTAGCGACAACAATAGCCACTCTATATCACCAGCTACTAAATTAAGTTTAAATTTACTAAGGAATTTGGATTCGCGCCACCTCTTCTCTCAAATTTAAACATTAAAAAAACGTGGACAATAATAATGTAATGCAGTGTTTGATGATACCTGGTATATAAAAATTAACAGATGGGAGCTTTACGGCAATCAAGAAGTTTTGATAACGGTGAGTTAATTTTTTTTTTAAATACTTACAAATAAAAGTTATTTTGTATTTTGAGTTAAGTAATGTAATTGCAAATTTTAACCAAAACGAAAAATGTATATAATTGGCCAATACGAACTAAAGTTATCCAGAAAGGGAAAATAAGCGTAAAGGCTGTATGACACACACGTTAATTTTGTACAAAATTTAGTACAAAATTTTGTAGTAAACTTTGTACAAAATTATGTGACGTGTAAAACGTATAAATTTTGTACTAAATTTTGTACAAAATTTTGTACTAAATTTTTTCAAAATTGTTCTATTTTATCTTACCAAATTTGCAAGTTAAACTACGCGGGGTTTTACTTTAAATAAAAAGAATTTTTTTGCACGTATATACAAATAAAATGAGTTGGTAATTAATGCATTACTCTTGATTTTTTGCGGCCCGGGTTTTTATAATTCGGTAAATCTGTACGGAGAGGATATTATACGGCCGCTATGACCTCCTAAAGATTTTAAAAGTGTTGATAATCCTTCTGCATGGAATGAAGAGGAGGTTGGAATATTTGGCGCCCTAAGAGCATTTCCTTTCACAGTGATAGTGTCGCCATTCTCATCATCCGTGATAACCAAGTGGTAAGAACAATCAACCAGGGAACCTGCGATTGGTGGACACACCTCCCCAACGCTAACGAACTGTGGGTTAAATCTCGGAAGCTGGCCAACCGTATAAAAACATCGACGGTTAAACAAGTGGCAATCTTGTTAGCGAGCACTTTAGGCTACAGCATATTGTTTTTATTAGATTTTATTTGCAAATAAAATTAAAATGAATATAACAATAATTAGATCCTGTTAAAAATATATTACATTAGAAGTGTTAAAACGCTGATTTATTGCTAGTTTTCTAACCAAAACCTGTGGCTATATGGATATGAACAATTTCTTAACAGAACTCGACATCACATCACAAAGGTGTATTAGAACTAATCATAAGATCTCTAATACCCGGTTTCTCAATCGCATCTTAAGGTGTTGCCTGGCTAAAGTCTAATCGCTCCTAAGCTCTACTTGAAACCTGAGTCGGGTTGCACCAAAATATTATCACGTCGCCCTCACCTAAGCAATTGCTTAGCTGATAGCCAATTTGGCAACAGCGTAAAATCTATCTTAAGCAACTTAAACTGCAGCTTAAGTCCTACCTGAACTTAAGACGCGATGGAGAAACCGGGCATAAGCGTTCGATAGTAAACTTATACATCATCGGAAGCTCATCCCAAAACAATAAGTTCAGATTTGATTAAAAGTTTAGTTTTCACTGACTGTTTCTTGATATTGCAAACACTAATGTCTTTTATATTCAGTGTTATTGCAAACTTACTGTGAGCTATCCTTCCTTTAGACAATAGAATGGATGCAATTCCGGAAGAAATTGCTTCTCTCATGCAAGTATCTTCTTTTTTTATATCACTCTCAATTAACCCTAATAAATAATTAAATTGAATGCCTGTAAGGCGAAGAAAATTGGTATATGCCGATTTATCTTCATTTCGCAATTCCGAGTTCAACATATTTAATATACCTTTTCCTTCGTTTCTTCGCCTTAACCATGGTCGAACCCAAGTTGTTCTTTTAGCCCGTTTAAAAATAGCAACCGCAGCAGTTACCGTTATTATAGTAGCACATGTAGCAGTTAAAATTTTTTGATCCATTTGACAATTGAGAAATTTGAAATTTCAAAATTTCAAACAAATATTCGTAACTACGTGTAATACACAGTTTTTTCAAAAAATTTAGTACAAAATTTTGTACAAAATTTAGTACAAAATTTATACGTTTTACACGTCACATAATTTTGTACAAAGTTTACTACAAAATTTTGTACTAAATTTTGTACAAAATTAACGTGTGTGTCATACAGCCTTAAAACAGTTTAACGTTAATTTAGCTTTAAGAATTACAGTTCCTTTAGAAATTGAAAAATAATGAAAACACCAGCTTTTAACTTTAATACAACAATAGATATTTTCCACCTTTATTCGTTCAATCGTAATATTTATTCACATCAATTCAAGTTAATTATACGAAAAGAAATAATGGTAATTAACAGGAATGGCTTAAGACAGGTGTGATAGCGCATAGGGAAGGAAAATGAGACCTATCATTCCTGACACGTCCGGTCTCATGTGTTATTTGAGGAGACCGAACTAAAAACTTGATCCTTTGTAGGAGGAAGACTACAAAACAGAATAGGATTAATTTTGACATGTAGTTTCACAGTTCTTCGAGTTAAGAACAAATTACTTTACGTCAGATTTACGAATTTTTAAATAGCGAAATGATTAGAAACATCCTTTCCAGACTGCGTGGAAATAATTAGGAAATGTCATTTTTAAATTTTTTAGCTGGGTATAAGAAAAAATTTGTTTGGTTTTCAACATCAGGCTCAGATGGGAAGAGCGTCAAATTTGTTGAAAAAACGTCTCTAAATTTAGTAAGTAATGTTTTTTCAGTTTTATAGAAATCTATATACGAAGGTTGAACTTCATAACCTTTTTGTCTGTATTAAATGAATGACAATAGGAAAATCATTTTTAACAAGAATACGCTGTTGCCATTTTACAACGGAAAGGCATGTTGAAAGTGCACTTTTTGAAACGGTAGTAGATAAATAGTATATTGTTTTATGAGCTGCAAATGTTAGATCTGCTGAGTCTGAGGACCCTGAATTAGTACATTTAAAATTTCTACTAACCGTTATTTTTACTTTTTTTAAATTTTATTCCACTTTTCTAATCTTCCATCCGTAGCTCCACGTGTAATTTTATAATAATTTTTATTATAATTTTTTCCAGACTTATAAACTGTTTTATCTTCTGTTCAAAATATTTCGGCAAATCACATTCAAAGTAAAAGTATTTCAATGATACGAAAACCCCACGTTGAGCGACAATTGATATGCTTTTCATAATCCCAAATCCCAATAAATAATATGTTCAAATATTACGGTAATATACATTATAATAATTAAAATATGTATAGTCAAATATACTGAAATTGAGTTATGCCATAGATATACGGTTTAAGCATTTCGGTGTTTTAGAATAACTAAAAGTTTATATCATTTGATGAACACATGCAAATTGCACCAGCGGTCAATAATTTTTAACCTGATGGACATATTATCAAAACATGAAAATTGCGCTAGCAGTTGGTATAGCTATACGTTAAGATTAGATATAACCTTCAAAGTAATATAGCAAAATTGTAGCGGATTATTCTAATACCGACTACATACTGATATTATGTAAAATATTATATGTATTTATTTAAAAAAAATGGTTTATTATTAATTTTTAGTACGTCATTAAAAATATACCTATTATATAAAATTTCCAATATTTTTAGTTAAATATTAGAAAAATAATAATACCTAATATTATACATTTTAGAAAATCTGACCTCTTAATTTTTTGACTTCATTGGTACCTACTATTTTTTATATCTTGATAAGTTTTATCAATTTTAATTAAGAATAATCAAAAATAATTGAAAAATTTGATTAAAGTAGTTATAAAATCGCGTAGGGGGTTTAAAGATAATTTTTGTGCTCTGTCTGCAGACTCACAGACAATAAATTATTGAAGGAGATAAAAGTCTTAGTTCCAGCACAACGACGTTTAAGTGAAGTGAATTGCATCTCAATTAACGCTTATTTTATTTAACAAATGTACAGTTTTTATGTGTACGCAGTGGATGTATTATTAATTACAGCAGTTGAACTTAATTTACTAGATCAGCAGAATACGTATAGGTTTTGTTAAAGTCTTTATTTTTTTTAAATAAAATAATTCTAAATTTACAAATATATGCTTTATTTTTTGTCAGCCCTGCACGGGTTTCGAGCTATTTCCGTTACAAATGTAGGACATAATGTAAGATTGTATAATAGACCGAAAATGATGTGTCTCGTCATATGAAAAAACTGGAAATACATTTTTGTATTTTTTTTATAGAATCAAAATATCAAGCTAATTTTAATCTTTCCGTTAATTGTCTTGATTAAAAACTTTTTAATATATATATTATATGTAGGTTTTTATTAATTTCGTAGTTTAGATTTAAGAAAAACCAAAAAACGCACTTATCCTTTTTAGAAGCAAAATATACATTATGTTTTCTCAAATAAAATGATATGGAACCAATATATTTTATTTGTTCTATTTTTCTGAGAAGTCTGCATGCATATTAATCTTTTAGTTCTTCAAAATTTTGGTTACTTTAATATCATACATTTGATAACAATGTTAATGTGATTACCTATTTTTATTTTTTCTTGAGCATTAGAAAAAGATATATTTCGAAAATTATTTTAACCTAAACAGCATGTCCAAGTATAATAAAGGATGCTTTTTTTGCGGTTAAACCATTAAGTTTAGTTTATTAGGATTAAATTTTAATAATTCGGTTAAACGGAATAATTTATTTGCAATAAAACAACATATAAAATGACACAAAGATAATTTATTTTAACATTAAAATTCGATATTGTTCCTATAAAAACAAACAACACATGAAATACGAGAAAGCGAAATATCGAATACAATTTTGATTAAAATTAACAGTTGTAATATACAAAATTGTTTTGCAAAATGTCGACAGATATTGTTGAAAAACATCCTATATATTGTTTAGAAGGAGCTAAGGTTTCACTTTGTATCTATGAACCTATACCTAAATTTTTCATTATTTTGTCTATTATGCTACTTTTGGTTAACAAAGTATTAAAGGTGTAAGTAAAATTTTTAGTGGAGTTATAAACATAAATATTAAATTATAGATTTCCATTTTGTTATTCCTTAGTTGGTACTAACAGTAGAATAATAAAACACACGTAAAATGTTTCCTCTTACGTACGATTTATGATCCGTTGGGTATTATTTAAGAAAGGAACCATCACCTTTCTTCTTAGTACCTAACCTGTATAAAAATCTTTTATTATCCTAAAAGCTTTTATATTAAAAATGTTTTATAACGCAAGTTTATAAAAAGGATACTTATTGATAGTTTTTCAATTTTTTATATTAAAACTTTAATATTCGATTTTATGGACTTATATTTTAATTTAAACCAGTTAGGATTTACTTTTTGGTAGTGTCTGAAAATCAAATCAGTCTTCAAGGCGAAAACGATAATTTTGCGAACGTATTAGGAAATTTGTTGGCCGAAAGAGAACATTATTTATGGAATCATCTATTCCGAATTGAAAAGACTCCGAGTCCGCCAAGTAAACGAACCATCTCAAATAGTAATACCTACATGGATGGTGATAATGTTTTATACTATTTTTCAGCTTCGAGTTAGTGAATAAATGATGTAGATACGTAATTGTTTATAATATATTGATGTTGTTCCGGTTATATACAACGTAGATACACAATAATATATCACGATAATATTTTATAATTTAAAATGTTGGAATTCATTTATCTACCTAATCATTAATATCCTTAAAGCTTCCGACATGTTTTATTATGATGAATGTAATTTTGTTAAATATAAAAATTTTAACACAATAAAAAAAAGTAATTGTATAAACCAAGCTAATGTAACTAAAGCATGAAAAAATAAAAGGTTACAGCAGCGAACCGTGATTAGAAAGAAAGAAAAAGGAAAATTAGAAACAATTCATTTTTTATTTATTATTCAACCCCCTTTTTTAAAATAAGATAAAATGTTTTATTTTAATTAAGTACTTATGAATTTAAATAATGTTACCTAGTATTTTCACAAAAATTAACTTAGCCCTTACAATTTCAAGATCTCTTATTATTTTATAATTAAAGCGGCAACCTTTCAGGGAAAGTAGTTCATTATTTCACATTGTTAATACTTAATTTAACCAAAATATTAATTTATTTTGGATTTAGTTAAAACGTAATATATAAGCAAATAATTATTGATTACCTAGTATCTACCTAATGTAAAACTTGTTCATAGAATAATTATGTTCGCAAATATGCAAAAAATAAAAATCGAAGCAAGCGCGCATTGCGTGTATCACGAAAGAACTTTAACACATCGTCGGTTATTTCTTTACTATACCACATCGTGATTCCATCAATATACTGCCATTTACTCCTCGATATGTAGATACTGTAGATAACTATAGCACTCGTCAGAGAGCCCCTGCTTAAATCTTCAGCTATTGCCTTTTTTTTTCTAGTTTTTACATTAACACTAACACAATAAAATATAATAAATAATTATTATCGAATAACAACCAGTGAACATGTTATCCATGTACTTATTTGGCTTTTTTGTGCATTAATCTTGATATAATTAAAATGATGCTAACATTAAAATTTAATTAATCACATCACATTTTAATTTTTGTAGTTTAACCGTTTTAATTTCAAATGCTACTGAAAAAAAAAATATCAAAATATTGTTATACAAACACTGTTATTGTCTTTAGCCACCCACGTATCAGATTGACATTATATATGACTTACTCAAGGCTCAAGTATGAAAAAACTTTATTTTTGGTACTTAAGAGATAGTAGGTACATAATATTATATTGTACACTTCGGGAGTAAAGTAAAAGATATTTGTACTTTATTCCTGAAGAAAAAGCAGAAAATTCAAAATAAACCCATCTTTACTGTGTTGCTCGATATAGAGTTAGCCGTAAATGTTAAACTAAAATTAACTACAAATGAAATGGAACGAACCTTTTTAGAATGTAATTAAATAGTTTTATAATTTAACGTAGTATTAAATAATATTTGTTGCAAAACTATTCAAAAATTCAATTTTCAGCGTAGTTAAATTTTAAATAGCTATTCAGTATAGAAGTAATAATAAAGGAGCTTTAATAATTTTCCAATCTGAAATCATAGATTTAATCTGCATATGCTTAAGTGAGACGTTTCATGATTTACTTAATTGTACTAATTATTTGTATTACAATTTTTAATATAATATCAAGAAATATCTTCATAAACGGGAATGCTGTTGATTATCTATTTAATAAAGATTTTATTTATTTGATCTAATAATTATTTTTGTATTGATATTTTTATATATAAGTATATTTTAAATATTTATCATAATCGATGGATACGTGATTTACATAGGTACTGACATTATATTAACTACTACTTATATATTAGAATTTTAGAAAACTTTAAAAACGCATTAATATACTTTTTAGAACTAAAATGTTCGTAAGTTCTCACAAATAAAATACAGTGTAAGTAGTATTTATCGCCTGATGATGGCCTATAGTTTGGTTGAAAACCTTTGTGATAATTATACTTACAGTGAATTTTATTTGAGAAAATTAATAAAACATTATAGTTTTAAAAGTATGTGTGCAATTTAGAGTTTTCTTTAAAATATTGACGTGGTTTATCCTGCATGTATGTATCGTACATATTTATTTTTATATTTTTCGTTCAATATTTTTGTTACATTCAATTTAAATTTCTTAACATCTTGAAGTGCAGGAGGGAAAAATTTTTATGAGGCATCTCCTGGTCTTTCAACTTGAGCTTTTATAGTTTGAATTATTGAAATTTTATTATTTAATTTCACTTATAGGGAAGGCTTGCTTTATAGACACGAGTAAGGCAGGAAAATACACACATACGATTGATTAAAATTTAAATACTATGCTAGGATTTAAATTACGTATTATGTATGTAAAAATAAAAACTTCTCAGGTTTTTATCAGTAATGAAAATTTAAATTTTTTTAGTGTAACTATCGTGATAACTGCATAAAATATAAAAAAGTGGCTATTATAACAACAGCACTATTATACTAAATTGACCTTACTTTAAACAATTAGGTATTCGAGTGCATAAAAATTATTTTGAAGTGCTGTTTCTACTCCGGATAAAAAAAAATATAGAATGCAAATAATAACATCATATCTTTTTTGCAATTTGGGAAAAAATTGAATTCGTCAAAAATGCCCGACTGGTTGTAATTTTCAAAATTTTAATTTTAATTTCTATAATATAATGGAAAAATTTTCAATTTTATGCGGTTTATCAAAGCAAATGCGTTCCCTTTTAAATTTTAAACAATATAATTTATTAGACTTTAACCTTTTGAATCCAAATATCGTGTACGAACATGTATAATCTTATAAAATAGCTTCCCTCTACAAAACTAAAATCTTTCAAACTGCTTCCATTCCGGCTTCAATCTTCACCACCCAAATTCAAAAAATGTAATTTATTTATGCAATCAAAATAACAGAAATCAATATCAAAATCTCACTTCTACCACAAATAGCATTAAAATTTATTGGACGCAAAAATCAGCTGACCCCCGCTCTCCAATCTCCTTCCACGTTTTTAAAAATAATATAAAAAAAACATTTGTAATAAATTACACAACAATATAGGTTTTTTTTTTAATTCACTAATGAAAAAATATTAAAATTTTTAAGTATCGATTAAATGTTGAATGTTTATAGAATCTCGAGTAATGCGAAAGCGTGCCTACCTGTTCAATACCAGTAGAACAAAGAGAACCAGTAAATAAAAGGGAGTAACATCCAAAATGTTAAACAAAAATAAACAGTTTATTTTTATAACTATTGGAGATTTCCCAACAAAATAAAATACGGGAATATTACAATAACTCTTTTTGGTTAGGTAGAGAGGTCATTATTGAGTCCACGAAAATAATAAAAATGTTTAAAAATTAAATGAAAAGCTAAAAAAGCGTATTGGCGATATTTACCGCAATTTTCCAACCGCATTAGAACGACACCATGTTTTAGTAATACCGTGATGTTATTCCAGAGTCTCCGCCGAATACATGGTTAATTAAAGTGTTACATTTTTAAAGTTAAATATTGCATTTGTAGGTAGAATTTTCAGGATATTTGCGTTTGCAATTTTGTTTTAGAAAATAAATGTATTTACTTTTACGAAAAAAGTAAAAAATTGTCGATGCAAAAATTTATTAAAACTATTTAAGACATTAGCATAAAATCAATTAAAGCTAGTAATATGTTGAATACTGAACTATTAGCGAACAAGAACGTCAAAACTAGAAAAATATAACAAATAGAAATCTTACTTAATGTAGCTTTTGGTCATACCTTACAGTATAAAAGATATCAACAAATAGCAATTTCCGCTATAAAAATTGTGATTACAAACACAATGTCAAAATTAATTCCAAAATCGATTGCAATCAATACCTAATCCTTTCACTCTCAAACCATGTTTTTTAGATACCAATTTATCTTTGTAAATTAAAAATCAATCATTAGGAAATGGCAGATTATTAGTAGTCCCTACTCGGTCGTCAATTGTAGGGAATGTTATGGATATTTTAAAGAAAGTTACACTTCATGAGGGTAGCTATAGCTTTGAGATTTTGAGAAAATCTTAGGGAATCTTAGAAAATCCTAGGAAATATTAAGAATACCTACATAGATGAGCTTTTTTTCTGGTTTTTTACTTTTTTGAAAGGAAATCTTAAGGCAATTTAGGAGGAAATCCGGAGGAATCGTTCCAAAATTTGTCTACCCTGTCGGTGTTGGTTTATTTTCGGCAAAAAGTTTACTGCGTTTCATAGATGATAATTTATTTTAAAAAATTATCTGATTTGTTCAAATTTAATTGTTCAGATTTTTATAATTTAAAAAAAGAGGTCAGTTTGTTTAAAGTTTAAGTTGGATGTTATGGTTGATAAATTTTTAGTTAATTTAAGCAGTTGCGGAGTTAAAATCAACAAATACATACAACATTAGGCTTCTCAAATATAACATACATTTTATCATATATAAGAATGTATATAATACATTCATGTAGAATTTTTGGCACGTTAGCTTTATTTTTCTCAAAACGTATATGCATTCCAAAAAATTAAGGTTTATTTTCGCCATAATCAGAAACTGAGTTCGAGTTCTAACACTGCTCTCAGAGAAATGAGACTGAACCAGACAATAATCCACGTTTCTATACGACGATTTTTTACAGTTGTCAAAGGAGCTTGTAATCCGCTTTCGAATACCAGCAAAAGCTCAACTTCGTACCTCTAAGTATAGAAGTTTCAACATATTACTTTGTTTTTTTTTAATATGGGAAACAGTATTTAATGTTACATTGAACGTGATATTCGAAATCCTGAGTTGGCACATTTTTTTAGAAGTAAAATGGAGACGGAAGAGAAAATGTTTTAAAATAAGGATAAAAAAGAAGAAAATTGCAAAATGTGAAGAATTTGGAAAGCCATGGGTTTCAAGGGAATAAAAAATTGACATATTATGTATTATGAAAAAAAATTGGAAAATATGCTATAAATATACATAAAGTCAGGATTAGAAATATTTAATAAATAAAAAAGTACCTGTTAAAATAGGATATTAAAATATTAATATTTTAAATTTTAATTTATGATATATTTAAATTTATAATATAATATTAAAACTCCCAAATTTTTTAGGTTTGCAATTAATAATAAATTATAAAAAATAAATCAATAAATATCAAAATATATTATATTAAAATGTATGGTATATATTTTATATATTGTCATGTATTTTTCAAATTATGATAAAAATGTGGTGAAATTTGACGTACAAAATTTGTATTGTTAAAAACATGATACTATTTATTTAATTTTTTTGAAAATTTAAATTATTGAAATATTTGATAGATAGATTTATATACTGTCTATTAAGTAATATAACTTGTAGACTGGTCAAATTAAAAAAATCTGAGGTAAATAACCCAAAAACTAAAAGCAACAATCAAAACTTTAAATTACACGCAGCACATTCTCAGTCAAATTAAAGTCTCTAAAAATTGATACAAATTTCTTGGTTTGGGAAATTTCTAATAGACACTGGAAGAGACTTATAGGGCCGGATTCCAAAAAACGGTGGGCTTGTCTTCGCAAATTTCCCGCGAGTTGGCCAGCCTAGCGTCAACTAGTGGACAAAACGAGGTTGATCACTGGCGGCAACCACGCGACGGACGGCACGTCCGATATTTTGAGTCCTAATTTGGATAAAACTTTTGTATAATTTTGTGATGCTTTTATAAAGCAGTGGATCTGTAAATTTGCCGATTGACTTAATAGTAAATTAAAATTCTAAAAACAAACTTAATAGTTCTATAATTAACTTATTTTTTTCCCGAAGCAAATCATGTTACTTTTAAAAGTTTTTATATTTTTATCACCTTGTAAAATAATATTTAACTTTAAATTGAAGAAAAAGCGGTGTAATTTACACAATATTTGTCTTGGATGAAATAATTCTAGAATATAATGAAAATAGATTTGAGATACAATCATCAATCATTTAATAACGCGAATAACTTTTCATTCACATCAAATAAAATTTTAACTTGTGCGAAAATTGAAAAGTCTTCCTTGTTTTTCGCGAGCTAAGTGATGATTATTATATTTCTTATTTTTAAAGAATTTTATAAAGACGACATTTTACGAAAAGTTTATAAAGAGAAATGATACTTGAGCGACACCTTTGCGCTTTTGGATTTAAAAAAAATACGAAATACCATCATATTTTCTAATTTAGAAGCAAAAACTGAATTATTATTTTAGGTTTACCGTTTTCATAACTTTACGTTTATTTTGACAGTAAGTGTTCTTGTTATATAATTAATAGTGCACAAAAATAGGATGTGAACGACATTCAAATTAAAGCAAGTATTAATGATTTTCTGCGTTTCACTTCTCATAATATTGATGAGAATTGTTTACTATTAACGAAAATTTGTTCTTTATTTTTAATACCCGTTGAGAAATATTGTTTCGGACTATTATTAGTTGATTACTAATTTTTGTTTTGAATTAAAATAAAAGTTTAAAATAAAAGCATAGATACCATTTGATGATAGCACAAATAAAATAAAATGTGATTCACCTTACAAAAAAAAACAGAAATAAAGTTGCATTAAGGGCCAAGAATAATCTTAATAATACGGGAAAAATTCATCATCGTCACGTCGTCGGTAAATATTATATTGATTGAACAATCAATCCTAGATTTGATTGAAAGTCTAGCTAGTTTTAATGACAGATAAGATGGATTAGCTGAAAAGTATGTATTCCTACCTATATTTTGTAAATAGCAAACTTTGCTAATTAAACATTAATAATATTTATACAAAGTGAACTAATTACTTCCGAGTGTTTGAAATTCATACGTAGGTACTCAAAACACGTCAGTATTTGATGTGTTAACAAACAAATGCAATTAATGTTACCGAAACGAGGACATTCTTACAATTTTGTGTTAGGTAATAATTTTCAAAACGAATGATTTTTGAGTAAAATTACTCGTGTTGAACTTTACAGTTGACCTCTTAATATCCAAAATAAGTTTTTCTTTAAATTACCCTAGGTATATTAAGTAGTCTTACAATGTAGTCGTCAACGGTATTTAAACTTACATTATAGGTTAAAAATAATCCAAAAATATTTGTCTTTGCTTCGTTGCCAAATTACCCTATCTGTTACATTTTTTATACTACGAATCTTAAATATTATAATGTAGTATTTTATTTAATATTTTCAAAATCAAATTTAATGTTTGATCCAAACCACCGACACTTATTAAGTTATAATTCTCAAAAATCATACTAAAAGCTTTAAAGTAGATTTAAGATTTTCTGACAAATCTTTATACCTGTTTTCTGAAATATTAAAATGGAAACTCGGAAAAAACCATGATAGATAAATTTGAACTGACATCAACTGACGTTTTTTTAACACGAAATATTTTCTTTATAAAAACTTATCTTGATGTTTAGAAGGCATTAACAGCAAAAGTAAAAGCTCTTTTTTATATCGTTTCAAACAAGATATCTGTGTCAAAGATTTTCTTCTAAAAGTTAGTAAAATTTCGAATTTTAATAAAAAAAAAAAAAAATTTTCAAAACAATTTTTGATTACACAATCCTTTCATGCCAGTAACAAGTCGTAGTAGGAGTAGCTGAATAAAGTTTGGTTTTGTAAAACTTCAAAGGCAATTTATTTTATAAAACGTACGAAAAGTCTTACAAAACCGTACTATATATTTCTCGAGCTACAGTATATGAAATGAAATACTTTGTAAATTACAAGGTTTATAATATTAATAATTCAATATTATGAGCAGCCGTTTTCGAAAAATTTAATCTTTTAGCTTGATCAAATTCTTACAACACAAAAAACATATGTTTTAATTTTTGAAACGATGCACTTTATATTTTGTTATATTCGATAAATATATAAATTATTATGCGTTCGTAGAGTAAATGAATTTTATTTGTTGTTCGAGTAAAATGTAATTTATATCGCCGGGTATCATTCACCAATACTACCAGGAAAATTTTATTACCGAAACCTACATTCAATACGCAACTCAATTTATAATATAATCGCCTACATTTTCGTAAAGTTACTGATGGAAACATAAAATAAGCTAATTCATCTGACGGGATATTAAAAGTCTACGTTTGAAGTTGAACTTCAAGCTTCTTATAAGTTAAACAATTTTGTTTGCGGTTTATGCTTTGCAGCCTTGATCTTTAAAGAGGTATCGTTGGTTTCAAGGAATGCTTTACGTTATTACCAAATAATCATGAAGAACTCATTATAAACGCCATTTATTTTTTTAAGTTACACCTGAATAAAAGACTGTGTTTGCGAGTTATGTGGATTATAAAATAGTGATTATCGATCTGGATTCGAACCCGGGTGCTAAAATCGCATTCTATTGACGGTACGTGTGCTCGACGAAAATAGAGGCAAGAGCTTGTTGTAGTGGGAGAAGCCCGCTTCAGTTGATTTGCATTGGTGGGGAAGTAGTACGCTATAGCCGTGCTCGTGCTAACGTGGTTTAATAAATTTATTTTCACATTCGCAAAGAATCGGGCACTCTAAAATCCACCATTTTGAGTACTAAGAAAAAGACGTAACATTAAAACTTACAGGCTTCTCCTCCAACCTGTTTTGTGTAGCCAATCACTTCATGACAATGTTAATTGAATGTAACAATATTCAAAGAAAATTATTATGAATATTTTTGGAAAAACTACCGGATTTTCCTCCTATAATATATTTTTTATGTATGTACTATCTATACGAGTAGTATAGAATATCGACTATCGGCGAGATTAACATTGTTAGCTAACCTTAGTTATGATTAATCAAGGTTGGTGCAGCTGAAACATAGTATCTAACCACGAATTGGTAAATTCGAATTAGCCAACATATTATGTTGTAACAAATAATATAGTAAGTAATAATCAAGGCAGATGTAGTGCTCTCCTAATGAATAAATTTCGTAAGTTTGCTTTAAAAAATAATTATAATACCGGAATAGACAAAAATTTTATAATACCGCACTATTTTACTTCAAAATCTTTCAGGTGACCTAAAATAAGTCCCGAACTATTACTATTGTAATATAATTTTACTATTGTGAAAACGTTTTCTTCAACAGACTAACTGTTTACGTTCATTCCTACACAAATTTATTTTGATCTGTCTAAATAATTTATTGGCAATTGTTTTTCACAGGGCAATTTGTTTTCTTTTTAAACATGCTTGTTATATTTTTGAATTTTTATCTAGAACTACCTAAACAAAATAATATTAAATGCTGAGTATCTTCAGATGCGGAAGAAAAACTCTTTTGATTGAGATTATTTATCTGTTACAATCAAAAGTAGGAATCCTAAAAAAACTGGAACCTTTGCTCAACTGCTCTCCACTAAACTGAGTGGAGTCTTATATAAGCGGAAGATACAATTTAGTTTAGGAACGTAACTGCAAAACAGCATTTTCTGGCAAGCAGCAGGCAAGGTTGTTGGTATTTTCCAGGACCTTCGGGCCTTTTGTTGTCCCGCGAGATACGCAAGGGTGGTTAAGTAGCTTTAATGCAGTTTATAACAAATTGTGTAGTTTTAAGCAGGTGATTATTATTTATATATAGTGCCTATTTGAACAGGCGAACGAAGAGGCTGTTGATTAGGAGCAAAACAAACAAACAAAATATTATTTATTAAAATAAGTAACGGTTACGTGTTATTTCAGTCCTAATCGTTGTTTCTTTCTTAAACATAAAATGACTTTATGCTTTAATTATTGGACTTTAAAAGTTAAACACGATTCTAAACTCTAAAATTAAAGTGTTCATAAAATAATGCTATCCACCTGTATATAATTAAAATATCATCAAACACAAAGTTTTGCTTATATTCTAAAGTAAACGAGTTAAAAATAATTTTTACGTTTGAAAATCTTGAAATATACGTATGTAATAATAACGTAAACGAGAATCGTTTATTCACCAGGTGCCTTAGGTTCGAATATTTGATATCGGTAGTAACATGCAAAATAGATAGGGAACATAAAGAAAAGCGAATATTACCTACTCAATTTTATTTTTTGGGTCTTATGTAATAATAGGTAACGTATGCGGTATCTACTATGTCGACAATAAAATAAATCAAAATTCTTGTTTACCTTATCATCACGTACGAATATATTTTCCATAAAAATTTTAAATTACAATTGTTGGGTTTTACAAAAACAAAAACTTAAAAAAATTATGGAAATGATAATATCATCAGATTAATAGCTGTCTGTGTATACTTTTTAGGTTTCTTTTTATGACTTTTGCTCATTATATTGAGTTCAGTCTCCATAGTCTTCTATAGCTACCTTCAGACGATGAGCAAGAGTTGTGATTTGCTCAGAAATTCAGTCAAACAAAAATAAATGAAAACAACTAATATTAAAAAAAAATTTATGCTATATTTAAGTTTATGAAACAACACAAACATTAAATATTAAACATAGAATTGATGCTTTCTGAATTTCTTTGAGACTTTCTTTGAATCAATTGACAAATTTGTATTACAGTTGACGTTTTCTAAATTAGTGTTAGAAAAGATGTAACATTGATACTCAACAGATCGATGTACTGTCACGTTTTTTCTCAACAATTTTGGCTTTTTGCCAATAATTATTATCAAAGAACACAAACATTTCAACATTTTCCGGACCAGATAATCCACTTTGCCAAATTTGAAGTGATTGAGCATACTTACGGCGTAATGAATGTCAATAATGATATTTGAAGAAAATTAACTTTTATATGCATTTTCAACATTTGCTCCTAATGAAATAACATATACTAATTTGGACGATCGCAGAAAAACATAATACCCAGCACTAAGAAATAATTTAACTTTTATTCTAATTGTATTTTTACATTTTAGAGCCACAGCTATACTTAATAGCCGTTCGATACTAAATTAGTATTCTAAATTGGAAAATAATTTTAAACGCCGATATTAAGGATTTAGAATTAAATTAATTGGAAAATAACTTTTAAGAACCGAAGTAGTCTTTTTAAGTTGATTATTACACCATTTAATTTAAAAATAAATGTACAGAAATAACTTATTAACTTCAAAATTAAAATACCTACATTTAAATATATTTTAATCAAATGGTAGAGACATTCCAGAAATACGATAATTTCACAAACGGCAGCTCTTGCACTACAGCCTACACATGTCTCGAAGACCTTTGCTGTTAAAGGATGACTAGTCTTCAGGGTGTGACGACCTGAGCATTTTTTTAAAAATTGTTTGGCAAGTAATTGCGGAAAAATAACAGGCGCCAGGTAATTAAACAAAACAGTCAAGAATGAAAAGAGATTTTCTATGTATAATAATTAGTAAGTAAAAGGAGACTTCACTGACGGTTTATCACTACAGAAAAACTCACAACTCGCCTCGGTAAACCAAGAAGGTTTACTGCCGCCTTTGCGATGAGCGATTGAAATCCCAAATAATTCTACAAAAATCTTAGGTAACCAAACGGAATTACTTAAAATTAATTGTTCGATACATGGACGGTTAAGGCGCAAGATAGAAGGAAAATTGACGCACTAGAGATGTGGTGCTGGAGGAGAATGCTCCGTATCCCCTGGACGGCAAGAAGAACTAACGAGTCGATCCAAGGCGAAATACAGGAACAATTTCGACTCTCCCAGATAGTGTACACTCGCATCCACAAATACTTTGGACACATCTCAAGAATAACCAACGATAATATGGAGAAACTTATTGTCCAGGGAAAGATAGAGGGGACCAGACCAAGGGGACGGTCACCAAAACGATGGTCCGATCCAATCAGAGAGACCACACAAAGTTCCATGTACCAGGCCACCCACAAAGCCGAAAATAGAAAGAAGTGGCGATCACGACCCTTCTGTTAAGAGGGAACGAAGAAGAAGAGACAATAATACTGCAGTTTTTACACATGAACAAATGATAGTTTGCTGGAAAACAAGGAAGTTCTCAAAATCGGCATACAGAAAAGTGCAGCTTAAACCAAATATTTAAAGTATATGATGATGAAGAAATGCCCGAAAGAAAGGAGAAAAGTAGAAATTAACGAAAATTCGACGTCGATACCTAATTTACTCTAATAGTTTTTTAATTCATTATTTCTAATTGTTTCGAACAACCTTCATTAGATTAATGCATATTCAGAAGTTTTAATCATTGCAATTGGTTATTTATATACTACGCGAATCTGGATCATAATCATAATTATACACTAATCAGGAAATTAATGTCCTCTCTTAATCATTCGATTTTTCGTTTCATTATTTGCATTATGAAATTTTATGAATTGGATTGTGCACATAAAAAAACTCTTTCTTTTGAATTGCTTCTTTTATCAAGTTCCTTGATTAAGGTTGACCGATAAGATCTAATCCAAGTTCGAAACAATTGTAGCAATTTCCATTGTTTTACTTATAATTTTTCGATTTCTGGAATGTCTCTAATTTATGGTTCTTGGATTAAACTTTGTTTGGATTTAAACTTATGCTGTTATTTTAACATTTCAATTACCTAAGTTATGTTTAACAATTTATATTTTTGAATGCCTACCAAGAACGACCGCGTTGAAAAATTATTTTTTAATGATTTCCAATTCGTTTAGTTCAAAATCAAATGAAGAAGGATTAGTGTTTAAACGAATTTTTATATGAAGCGACTTAAAGAATCGTTTGTTCGAAACAATTAAAGAAGGAAATGAAGTAATCAAGATAAATTTACAACTATTTAAAAAGTTATTCGCGAGTATGAAAGAGAAATGTATTTAAATTGAAATGGAGTTAAAGCAATCTATATTTATAAATAAAATTTATATTCAAACAACAAAAGAAAATCATAAAAATGTAAACGGAATTTATAAAAAATGTATTTATTTACCGTACAGAATACATCACAAGAGCTATTGTACACGTTCGTGCACACGTATCATCGATCCAGCCAACCCTTAAAAATTGGAATTTCTCTTCCCCTTCTTTTTACGAGGTCTTTCACGATATGGCCCACTTACTAATATAAGCCTCAATGTTTGTAGATAAGTAGGTCAACAAAATGAAGAAAATATAAATAAATTGTTATTAAAATAAATGCTTTTCATTTTGCCATAGAGCGAATATCCCGATATTAATCTTAATCTTGATAATTTGGCCTAAACCTTTATCGTCGTCGCACAAACTCTTTGTTTTCAATATTGCAACTCAAGTGTAATATTATAATTAATATACGAAAGCAAAACAAAACTTTCAACTCAAAAACTAATTTAAACTAAAACAACGCAAGCCTTTTAGTTAGATAACTGATGGTTTTTCATGATGAAACTCTCCCGCGTCCTTCAGCTATTCTCTATGTTCTATGTTATACAATACATTCAAATAATATCATCTACATTTAACCGCAGGATAATTTTACGGAAACCTCCTGGTAGTAAGTTATGTATAGTGTATATATAATGTATTTATATCCAAATAATAACCAGTTAAATAATTTCATATACAAACTGGAAACTTACTTTGCGTTAATTATGTTTCGACTCCTACCAACACTTTGATATATCCATAGAATTTTTGATGTCATTATTTCTCAAGTATTATTTCATGAATCTTAATTTAGAAATAATAATATTTTTAACTCAATATAAAACGTGATGTCGTAAGGCAGGAAGATTTTAGACGACGGACGGTTGCTTAAAGAGAAGTTGAAAGCTAAAATATTAAACATTTTTGAAATATGCAATACAAAAAACTAAAATATTGGATCTTCTCTCTCGAGATTTAGCACTTTTGTAATTTGCACTTAAGCATTTAAGATTATGATAATTTTTGTTGCTTTCGTAACGAACGTAAATTATCCAAATCAATTTTCGTTAAACTTGAACTCTATTAAAACATATTTCATTATTAAGTAGGTACTCATTTGCAGCGTCTTATTTGAATTGGATGGAGTGTAGTGGACTTCTGCAAACAATTTAATTAAAGTTCATCCTCTCGAACACTTAGGTGTCTTTGTACGATTATCGCGAGCTTTCATAACAAAGAAGTAAAAAATTATACTTATATAAGAAACCATTCAACTTAGATAGCCCCGTTGGAAGCAAAAAATTTTAAACTGAAAATAAAACAGAAGGATCGTGAAAATAGTAAAAAATATTGAAAAACAATATAACTATTGGAATGAATAAATTGAAAGATTTAGAAATAGTTATTTATTATAATATAGCAAAAGAAATTATATATATTATTATATATGAAAACTTGTGTTCAGATTGGAAGGCCAGCATGCACTCCAGTTCTAACTTATAATAGAAAATCGAAGGCAAACGATAATTGCAAAAACTATAAATATTTTAATTTATTCCGTGACCTTGCCTGTCACAAAATGGTAAAAAAACGTATTTTTTTAAATTTATTCGTATATATATTGTGGGCCATACCGAAGACGACATATTAAGTCAGATCCAATAACAAAGAACTTCCTGGTATTAATATACAAGAAAAACTATATTGCCGATTACAAACATGCTCTATATTGCAACAGAAAATATTTTTTATTAAAAAGAAAAACATAGTATCAAAAATGTTAAGCAAAGTTAAAAAGAGCTTTTAATAATAATGGTAAATTATGGTAACTGCATTCTGCACACGAAATGTGGCTTTTCATGAATTGCGAACCGAACGAAATTGAATATTTCGAAATAATTTTCTAGTATTACATTGATTGTACTGGGAACATAATTTTCACTCAGCTTGCAAAACGTTAAATCCGAATAAGCAAACCGCCTCTTTCCAAATGATACTCGTTATCGTTCTATTAAAAACTGAATTTTGGTCCTTTGTTCAATTTAAGTGCCTTTATTAGGAATATAATTGTAATTCATAAAACGTGCGACACGTTCTTGTCGATAGTTAAATCTAAAATAAGCGTTAACGGGTTTGTTTCATACACACTTTCCTTTGTATTAGGATGCACAGTTGTCTCGCCCAACAATAACAATATTTACCTTGATCATTTTATGAGGTAATTTAATATTGCTTTGTATTATGTTTTGTAATGAAGAAAACAATTTTCAAACGCAAAGATTTACTTGTCTGGTTACCACGAGCACTAGACTAGAATTAAGTTAACCAATTCCAAACAACTTTCCAAGCTCTATGAACACCCAAGTTAACTTCGCGGGTTTCACGTGGAAAAACAATACTTCAGTAAATTAGCGTAAAAAATCACGATTCAATTATTCAAGTGTTCACATATATTCAAGTATTCATGTATTGAAGTATTCAAGCGTTTATGTAAAACAAAAATGTAAAGCAAAAAAAAACCATTTAGAGCATTATATAATTTGAAAGAGTAAATCTTCAGTTGTCACCTTCAATAACTACATAACTGGTGTTTCACGAATTCTTCAGCCAAATCCGAAGGTTGACAATTTTTATGTTACAAAAGTGATCGCCGAAATACTTCGATTCCTAGAATAAAATGAAAGGTAGGAATCCCCAATAAATAATAGAGGATTAATTTTCAGTATACTCTTGCAATGTTTGTTAAATCAAACTTGAATTTATTTATTTTATACATTTTAGTTCTATTTAATTTAAGTAGCTATGGTATTTGCAAATAAACCCACACTAACAAATTACAAACTAGCACAACTCATGACCATTTGGTCTGCAGTTCAACTTTCTCGCCACTACCAAAGTACATGTACGTGATTATGAAGTTAGCTATAATTCATTTCGTTCCAATTTATCTCGCCTCGAAAGCAATGACCACATAATTGCAAAAATTTCCGGTATTTACCTGCTCCAAGTTTTTCTTCTCTTTTTTAACTTGACGTTTTGTCAATTGGCCAGATTTACTATGTAAATACAGAACCAATTTTTAAATTCACAACGTATTGTTTCATCGGAAGGTCAAGAAGCTAAGAAATTTCCATTCAAGTCCAGAATTTCCACTCTGTGACTCAATCAGCGAGCATACCAAGCCGCTACTGCTGTGATTGGAATTACGTTTTACTTTTATTACCCCGATAGTCATAAATAATTTTTAAGATAACAATATTAGTGCCAACTTTGAAAGAGTTGTGTCATATTTTACTAAAAATAATCAATTATGTTTGTAAACGCTGACAGATTGAATGTAAGTATCCTAGTCTATTTTGCATACTTATTTACCTAAGTTTTGCTTTTGATCTAACGTCTAACCAACATTGCAATATTTGTTCATAGAAGACGTATTTCTTCTATCAGTTCGATCAGTTAGATGAAAAGTGTCAATTAAAAAGTTAGCCAAGGTTTAATTGAATAAAATAATAAGATTTCTCTACTATCGTAACTTGGCAAAACAACTTTTTCTTCTTCTTTAATAATTGAAAATTATTGATCTGCGGTTTAACCACGAATCACGGCAAACCAGTACTGCGGTTGTTTAAACATCTGAACTCACATCAAATTTAAAATTACTTAATAATTTCTTTCGGGTACCTATTTCGTTATAGAAAATATTGTCAGATTTAGCAACTTTTAAGTTGTTTTTTCGTTATTTACGCGAAAACTTTAAAACTTAATTTTTTAAGGTATGATAAGCTGCAAAGTTTCAGTAAGAATGTCCAAGCTTTAAGCTGAACTTATAAATTAGTTGTAACTGTGAACTCAATAGCAACTTTTTAGCAGTTATCGTTTATTTTCTTGAACCCAAGTTAAAACTTGGAGTTTTTGCAAGTCCCAACCAGCTTGAAGTTGATTTAATGCATAATTAGAATGTAAATTACTTATCAAATGTGTTTTATTAACAATAAAAATGTATTTTCGGGCTAAGAAAATCTAGTTATAAATTTCATATTGTAGCACCTAAAATAGCACAGTTTACTGCTCGAAATTTACTATGTAAATCAAATAGAACTACTAAAAACGATATTAAATTTGCAAATCGTTATAAAATGTAATGAATTTTCGAATAAAATTACAGTAAACTGAACGCATTTGAAAGATTAGATATAAAGATATCCCAATGGATATCCGGTTAATTCAAAATCTTTTCATATATTTATAAATTTGATGTTATCAAATTCTTTTCAGTCATGTACGATAAATAAGTGACTTCAAGAAAACCTTTGTATAATCAGTATAATGAACCTCAAAGACCTTTCACCAAAGAGTATTAGTTGGAAATTTTCATTTTCTTAATATTACTTTCCGAGATTCTTCTTTTAATTTTATAAAATATAAATGCTTAACGTTTGTTTGAAAGCGCTTGTAAATTATGGATTGTACTGATAAAGCGATATTTTCATTCAATGGCTAATTATTCATAATTATTGCACTGCATTGATTATATGGCTCGGACTGAGGGTTATTCCATAGCCCTAGACTCTCGGTCTGCATTTGTTCTTTCTTTAGACTCTTGAATTAAATTTAAATAAAAGATTTACCAAATGTATTTGCACTGAACTGCTTACCGCAATAATAATTATTATTCTCCAAATGATATTTTAGAAGATATCAATCGACCTCTTCAGGTTGAATTTATAATTTATAATTTTAATAACTGTTTGTGGCAATTAAAAAAGGCGTCTAATGAAACTCTTTTTCTTACTTTTTATGAGAAAACATCTTAATTTTAAACAAGAAAATTTTACAGGAGAGATAAAAACGAACTAAAAACAATAGCACTTAATAGAATTACGAGATTTTCTTTCTTAGCTGCAGATAAATTTAAAAGAATTTGAAGATGGAAGGTTTACAAAAGTTGAGTCGGTTAAAACATTTTTTATCGCAAAATCTTAAATTTTAATAAAGTTAAGTTGGAAAGATTTTTCACGAAAAAAATATACGTTATTTGTAATATACACACAACCTTGTCTTTTTTTTGTTGTCTTTTTTGTCAAATTGTCTTTTACCGATTTATAATAAATAAATAGTGATTAGCTTGTGTACAGACCCTACGAGATAGGTTCGATTCCCGCAGTTTCAAAATTTTTATTTTAAATTATGTTTAAATTTTAATTATCATAATATTAGTAGGAGGTCAGGTCATAGTAGCACGGGGACTGGGCAATTATCTAATATAATTTCAAAGTTTATTTTCGTTTGAAATAAATTTTTTTGAATATTTCTACAAAATCGCGTCCAACCTTTCACAAACTCTGAGGTGGACGTCCTACTCACTGAAAATTGTTGGAACTGCCCGCGCATTCAAAATTTACAAACTTTTAAAAATTAAAATTAAAGATCATTCTACGGAACACAGCAATAGACATTAATGTACATATACTATTTAGACATTAGGCTGGAGTAATATGGTTTTTCTAGACTGATTTTGATGGAAAATATTCGAAAACATTCATCAATGCTACATTCGACAACCCCCACCTGGAGACCGATTAAATGGATTTTTTGCCTTTTTTTAAAGGCAATTTTCTGATCCAAAAATTCAATAATCCGAACTCAGTCTGACATTAATTAATTTGAATTATTGAGATTGTATTGCATATTCAATTATAACGTTAAATCAGAACTTCTTGACGACTTGAGTATTGAGTTGGACGTCGGAATTTATAAGGCGCTCTGTGGAAGATACCGAACATTTCTCGACAGTCTAATTTATAAGTTATGTGAATTTCTTCAGTGACAAGTGAGGTTATATTTCCAATTAAAACGTCAAGATAGGACTATTGACTTGTAATTCGGTCTTGTGGGGTTTATCCCAAGTTGAATATATTAAAATCTATATACCACACTGAAAAACAACTAACTGAAGTGCTACGTGAACTAGGAAAGAATGTCGATTCTGAGTGAAGACAATAGGTTAAAACGTACATATTTGTTAGGCAAAAGACTTTCAAAACCAATATATAATCATGTTAGAACAATATTAGATATTTCCAGACGAGAAAAAAATATAATATAACATTTTATTGTATTTTCGGTGATCTTAAGGAATGCTTTATCGAATGATAAGTTACACCGCTGTTTTTTTTTTAAATTATTACAATTTTTTAGGTACTACAAAGTTTTTTAAAATAAAATGCCTGGTTTCGTAAAAGCTCTATAGATTTTGAAATCATTACATCCATCGGAAGGGAATTACAAAAGTTTCGCCAACAACTGCAAAATAATAAGATGACGTCACTTTCAGACGCGCTGAAAGGTTAGCAATCTTTTGAAAATAAGTTTGAGCCAAAAATAACCTAGAGCGATAATTTTTGACGATTTTAAACGACTATCTAGTGCCAAACAATCTATCGAAAGCCTTCAACGCGTCTTTGGTGATCGCCGAGCACCCACAAAAACTATTTTCTATTACTGACATACAAAAATCTGTTGCAGACGCAGCTGGTGATAAAAACCGCATGACTTGCATGCTTGATATGAAGCCTGAAACTGAAGTTCCAGAGAAAAGCTATAGCTCTGCTCTCTCTGTTTTTTTTTTTACTGTGCATATAACAAAGTTTTGACAAGACAAAACATTTAAAATAAAACACGGAATATTTTAGAATTAGGTACTTACTACACATTGCATAACGTACAAATCATTAATTTAAATTTGAAGCTATGTGAGTGTTAAAAACGGCGCTCTTATAATTTTTCATAAAACCAAAGATATTTTTTAAGTGATTAATGATATTTTAATTTTATTTTTATTTATCAAAATAAAACAGTCGTTTAGTATATTTAAAAGAAAAGTAATTTATTATGTTGTAACACTTACAATTCATTACGTGTAACAGAAATATTAAACAAAGTACAAACAATAATAGAAAAAAAAAGGACATGGAAATAACTATAAATTTTGAAGAAAATGTATTGTGGCATTTATTGCAAATTGAAATCATAAAATTTTCAAGATTTTACTACGTGTTATCACAATACTAATATAATTTTCATTTTTACAATGCTTTCGCTAAAAGATACATCGTTGTTTTATTAACAATTATAAAGCTTAGCTCTTTCAATATCTGTAAGTTTCAAAATAAAATTTTGTCAATTTGTATTTGCAAACTATAAATACTACAGTTTGCGCGTATCTTAGCTAATAGATGTAAGCATAAATCAAGATAATAGCCTGCTTGTACAAGTACAGTGGTTTTCATTAAATTATTAATAGTTACATTTTCATGAAAATTGATTTTCTCCAGCTAGATTTATGCTGTATATGTAATCTGTTAGAAGAGCATGGATCATATTGCATTAATAAATTATAGTCCTGACAAATTATGCTACGTCTTACGTATAAAAATTTAATTCTCCCATCGTAAAAGTCTCAAAGCTTTGTAAGAAACTACTTTAATTTCAAAGTAAAGAACTTTAACTTACGACCAACAAAAAATATTGGGAAAACTTACAATAGCACCGATATAAAATTCAAGCTTATACTTGCAGCAAATTATTCATTGCATTCATTATTTAGCAAAAAATAAAAACTAACTTTTGTTCATTACCCAAAAGTCAAGCAGTGTTGGGGCGTAGCAACCTGTTTTTATTGAAATATACCCACCAATGCTGCTACACATGTCATATGCTGGTAAATAAAGGAATTAATTTGTGTCGAACAGTAAATTATTGAAATGCTGGCAATCAACAAAAAAGCTGGGCAGGAAAATCATTGATCAATAATAAGCGTTGAATTTGCTAAAAATAATAATTACCAGTTAGAGGCTCTCAACGTTCTTTGAATTAATTAAGAATTAACCTTGGTTAGTTGTATTAGTGCCAAAAATGAAATAAGCATCTCAAGAACGTTAAAATAAAATTAAAAGCTTCAAAACATTGTTTACCGCTTTTTAAGAATGAAAACGATCATATGGAACTTGTAATACTATGTTATTTATACAATCGATTTATTTTTAACGGAAGAGTAATATTTAGCAGGTGGAGGTATTGATTTTTTCAAACACTAGCACTTCATCATAATACTACTTGGTTCTTGAATTTAGTAAGCGCTATCTTTGCCATTTGAGCTCAGGAGCTTTTTAAAACATTTTTTGGATCGCACAAACCGGTGGGTTGATTATGATAATTTCAGATTTGAATATCGGATTTCACGGAATTTTTTAGTTTTATCCTCCAATGGACCGGAATGCTCTCTGCAGTAGTAATTTTGTATCTATCTATAAGTACGACCAATTGGCAAAAAGTCAAAGCTATTGAAGGAAGAAAAACAAGAAAAATAAATTTAGCCTTTTGTTCTATATGTTCGATGCATTCTTATTTCTAATGATCCATATTATATAAACCAGGGGTTCTTAAAATGTGTTTTAAATTCAATGCGTGTTCAAGTTGTTGTTGCTAATATTATTTAAATTAAATGTTTGTTACAACGGTTATTAGAGCCACGACAAATTAAGTATTCGCATAACTTTTACTATTCGCGGAAAATACTTGCCACATTATCATTCACACATTGGCTCAGGGCGACCGATAAGCCGCGTGACTTGTTAGAATTATTATAAAATAAATTTGACATAAACGAACGGTAAAATCAATGTTTATGTAACAATAGTTTACATAAACCGCAATTTAAAAAACACTTGCAAATATTGAAACACCACTTAACTACATTATTTATTTCAAAGCGCGTATGCCTGATACATAAATATGTAAACATAAATTTTTAATATCTTTTTTATGATAGAATTGAAATAAGTGGAGAGCATATTTATATACTGTTTTATTAAGTTTATATTTTGGCACATAATACATTTTGGTGAAAATACCAAGAGAAGACGCAAATTAAGTACCCGCACTAAGCAACTTCATTCAACGTGGAAATAAAATTCGTTTCGTATGAATCCATTAAATTCTATATTTTATAATAAATATTAAATTATGTAGATGTTAGGTGCAATACACCAAAGGTATCTATTTACACGTATTATGTACTATATAATACTCCTACTATTTACATACTTCATGCAAATGCATAAATTTGTACTTATGTACAATGCAATTCCATTAAATAATGATAATGTTGCATTATTACATTTGGTATTTATCACAACCGCTGAACACTAAAGGCTGGTTTATCATAGTTAATTACCGACAGTTTATCGCTAACGTAAGGTTTCATCAGTGCGATTTGGGGTTCACCGAAAGATTTAATAAAAAACTTGCTAGATAGGAAGAAATAAAAAAGATGTGGTGATCAAGGAATACAAAAAAATATCAGAAAGCTTTACGATAAGAATATAATCAAGCAAACATTGACACATGTTCGATTTGATGGATCTCATCGGTCAATACATAGTATATACTACGAATTAAAATATGGTGGTCGAATTCTATCTATATAAATTTATTGGGTTAATCGGTCATTACTCTGCGCTATTCTCAAATTCTATTTTCTTTTGTGATTATTACAAACATTCAATTTTGAGTTTACGTTTCTTCTAAATATTTAAATTAACTGTTAAAACAATTTAGAGATATTTACAGAATAAACGAAATGCATATTTTATTGGGTAACAATAAACTAATCATAATATTTAAAATAATAATATATAATACAATCAATCAGGAAAGTTTTAGTAGAAAATTACCCGTGGTTTACACAGTTGCTTTGATAATCACAATATAAATAAAATACTTCTGCCGAGTCGCAGAGTTTCAAACTTACAGTATCATAAGATGTCTTCTCTCGTAGAACGTACAATAGACGAAGTGCTATTTTACTTGGAATTAAGGAATTAATCCTATTTTGTAACGTCTTCCTTAATCTTATTCCTTTTATGTGAATAAATACAATTACTGTAAAACACAATCTCAGAACTGCTGTCAATATATTATATAGGTTTATTTGATAATTTAAAAATTCAACCGGAGGGGATCTTCAAAAATAAAATATACAACAATAAAGTACAAATCATAAAAAAAATTATTGTGAAACCAGATGTAGCAAAAATTCTTCTATATTTAAAAAACCTTTTAACAAAAATATATCCAGGAAAAGAGAAAACAAAAAATGTTGCTTTGAATTGTCGAATACAATGCTGTTTCAGTCGGAGAGCTATGTATACCCTACGTATTTGTGAATATATCGCTGGTAATTTAGATGTAATTTTTACGGAAATCTGTGCATGCCCGATTGTTTGACTTCTAAATTATGCTTAATTAAGATTTATCAACGTATTCAAAGTTAATGTTACACTGCAATGGTAATTTTTTTTGTTAAATTACTTATAATAAATATACTGATATTATTTTATATAATTATTATAATGGAAACTTACGCAATCGAAGCACGGACATACCTTACACACGGGAGTTCAAATTGTCAAAAAGTATAAAATAAATTAATTTTCTTTAGATAGAACGCATTGAGATAATTTTCAACCGATGCGGTGCACGAACTTCAAAATTACAACGTTTTTTAATCAATTGCAAATAAGTAAAAATAATAAAAATAAAAATAAATTTCAAAAAATTACTTCTAAGATGTAGGTACAATTTTTTATTCAAAATACACTTTTAATAATATCACTAAAAGCACTAATAAGTGACAGGCCCGGATTGAAAATAATTTTTTTTACTCTTTATTTTCTTTGTTAAAATGAATATTACATTCCAATATATTAGTACTATATTGTCATGTTTAAACCATAAAAACTGGTTTTCTTGTCAAAAGTTGATATGGTCGGGTTTCTGATTTGGATTGGTTTGATTTGAGAATATTTTGCTTCTTCTACATTGTTTCTTGGGCGGGATGTTTGTATTTTAATAAAACAAATTTTTAAAGTTATAAAATTTTTGACTAAGCCCTGTACTGTTTTCCGACAGAGTTGGCCAGAAAAGGTTGCACAAACAAACCCTTTTTAAATTTTGTATGGAAGAAAAGTGTAAGAACATTGCAATGTATTATATTTACAGGTTCAAATTGAAATATACTCGTATTAAAATAGATTTGATTTGTAAAAAATATCTATTTGTATTCTTGTTTGTTATTATCAATAACATTTCATTTCTGTTGACTATTAAGTTAAATAGTATTATTATTAATAATATTAATTTAAAAAGAAAACAATAAAATATTTCACTTTAAATTAATTAAGTCAAATTGTTTATTTTCAATTTCAATTCTATAACTTATTATTATCATCCCTCATTTATCACCTGGTAGCATATATGTATAAATTAACTTTAAGTAGATACTATAACTTTCACTTTAATCTTTCTAAAATGTAATCAATAAAACTATATATTTTACCATCTTTTCAAATTTATTTTGTATTAAAACCGTAAACAAAACTTGTTGATTTCACTCTCCCTTTTTCCTCAAAACACACTTTTAAAAAATGAAAATGAATAAAAATTACAAATTAACCTTTTTTTATCGACTATCAATACAATATATTATAACAGAATACATACATAATATAGCATCATAATAAAATATGTATATTGATGTTTTATTTTACTTTAGCCAATGTTGCTAGCCATATCAGAGAATTTTCATTTGTTGAAGGAAACGGGGAAATGTACAAATAAAATTGTATTGCTAAGGTACCAAATTGCTACACATTTGACATATATAATATCTTCTTTAAGACTTTTAGGGCTATTTTAAAAAAATTCAAGACAAAGGAAAATTTTTGACCTGCCAACTCTGATTATGAACCAAATCCAAGCTATGTAAATTATTATGTAAAATCACCTAAAATTATGTACATAGGTATGTTACGCTATGTAGTGGTCTTCCGGATAATCACTGGTGTCAGGTTTTATATAATAGGTGTAATAGTTTCTCGTTCATTCTTCAATATGGTCCTTTCACTGCCTTCGTCTATATAATATGTGCGGCTTTCGTAAATTCAAAAACCTACTTTGGTATGGAACTAATCTGAACCTAATTGGTCTTTATGAGGCCACTGTTAGAAAGTAAGCTTTCGACGCTTCAGCTTCAATGAATTCTAAGGCTCTCCTGCTGTTGTTTTCAGTTTGAGTAACAGGCGTTGGAAATTGTCTTAATTTTCTGCTGTTAGAATGGCTTTGTCTGGGTATCACACTTAGGTATTAGCTGTGCTGTGATATTTTTCAAACCTTTCTTAAAGGAGGTAAGGTCCAGCGATGAACGAAGCCCTACTTCATGATGGAGACCATTGCATTTTTTAAATTTATTTAAACTTGCTAAAATTGTCACCTAAATGATGCTTTTGTTAAAGTTAACTTATTATTGTATATATCGGGTGATTAAAACGTAGATGTAGTTTCGGTCCCGTTGTACTTTCATCCCAAGGGAAGGCTTCACGATTACGCCCTATTTAAATATCATTAGAGTACATTATAAACAAAACACAGAAACTGGATGTGGAGTGAGGCCGCTCTTATGTTCCCCGTTTTTTACGTCCCTTAGCAAAGATAGAATAGTTTATTAAATTTGACAAAACTAAAACAATTTGACATTTAATTAACGTGATATAAATACTATGCGTACGTGCTCGATTTATTTGGTCGGAAACCCTGCTGTTCTTTGCTGGTTCTAATTCGATGCGTTAGTTTTTCAGCTTATATTCAGCGACAACCTGCTGACATTTAAATTTAACCGTCAGTTTGATAATGCAAAAAATTAGCGGTTGTGGTTCATGATACGAAGCAAGCTGGATGATACTGTAATTTTAGCAGCTTTGGTTAAATCTGTTACTATATTTTGTTACTAGCTTCCCATTAGCTAGATTTATCCTTCTATTAAATTTTAATAATAAAAATAAATTGAATCTTTAATAATTAATTGGGTTATGACAAAGCTTTGAATGCAAAGCTTCTTGTACTATAATACATACTATATTATACCATTAAAAATATTAAATTACTTACTTAAACTAACAAACCTCTTGAGCTTTAGATGTAGATGTCACCTTTTTACATTTGTGAATAAGATATGACTTGACAGTTATCGATTTTATGTAAAGTAGGTAGATATTCCATTTTAAGATTATTAAGCAAACATTTCTATTCTAAAAAATATTTGGAAGATATATACCTACTTATTTATACAAGAAAATCTAAATTCTAACATGTTACACAACTTAACAAATATAATCATATTATTTTTTCAAGTGATACCTATTATACCTACTATTAAAATATTATTATAAGCAATTAATAAAGTAAATAATTAAATTTTGGAATATTATCAACAATACTGTTCGTAAGATTACAGTACTTGAATACCTAGAACAAATATGGTAATAAATTGAAATGTACAATAATGAGAATTTAATATAACTTTGTGTAAAGGGGAAATTACCATGTAATCCTTTAGGTATACAGTAATATCTGTATTCTATTAATTATTAGATAATATCTTTCTAGCGCGGCGTCGTCCCTGCTATTTTTGACGTTGAGTCGGGTTTATTAACGATTACTTGCACCAAAATATTATCGTGTAAAATATTTATATTGCTTTATCTATATCTACAGGTATTTCTGTATCCAGCTAATTTATTTTCTTATCAATTTATTCTAAGGGAAGAGTATACGATAACGCGAAATTTAAAAAATTGTTTAATGAAATTATGGTAGTTGAGAGCGTAAAAATTACAAATATGAACATAAAATTTTATTAATCATTCGCAAATTTTGGTTAAAAGGGTCAAAAACCGTAAAAATGTAATGCGAAAACTGTAGTCTTTAGCTGTTCGCATATTATGGTTAGTCTCGTTCATGAAAATATTTATAAAGATGAGTAGGTACCTGTTCGTACCTTACGTTTAAACATTTATATAAATTAGAGTTTTTATTACTTTTAGTAAAAACATTCACCCTAAACAACATATAATATAAGAAAATAACAAAAATTGAACTAAATCCAGCCCACTTGTTAAAAATCTAAAGGCACGGGTCCAAAAGAGCAGAAATTCCTGTTTTTAAGTAAAACTCGGAAACCAGCTCACTTGAAAGAAAAGCTCCAATAGTACGACCGATGCCTAAAGCACGGCTCTAAAAGATCAGGGATTGCAAAGGAAAATCCCAACCGGGGTTGTAGTGCTACAGTGAATGAATGAATTCAATGTTTATAATAGTTCAATAATTATTGGTGTGAAAAGAAAGTTATATAATAGAATATACAGCACTTTCTTCAAGAACAAGAGAGTAAAAAATATTTGTTTTTGTTTTTTTATTTAATAAATTAAAAGGTAACAGTAAATTGGCAAACAAACAAGCAGCTGCCAAAAACTTTCACTGTTTCTAAATTTATATCGTTCCTATCAAAAATTCAGTACCACTCGTGAATTGTTTCTATAAAAAGTTCCACAAAAAATCAAATTTTATTTAAAAAAAAAATTGACTTTTACTAAAATGAATTTAGAGCAATTAATAAAATAAGATAATTTTATTTTCAGAGATGAATGGATCCAACGGGCAGTCACCTTCGACGGGATATCCTTCGGGGGTGTACGTGCCGTCCATGAATCAAGGATTACCAACCTTAATAGTAATGGTAGTTGTATTAGCTATCATAGTACTATTTTGTTTTTGGGGTGCACCAGCTGTGAGAGCGTTTTGTAAACGTAAAATTTGTCGCTGCTGTCCAATGGAAGATATACCTCCAGATAGCGGTAACGTATTCTTTTTTACTTTTCGAAAATATAATGTAGGATAGGAGAAAACGGGTTAATGTTATGAAAAATTTTAATAATATGATCTAAATAAATTATTATTTTATTTTCATGTAACATTGTGTGTATTGTATAGTACAAACAAAAGCTGTTTTATTATAAAACACACAAAGGGCAACCACTAAAAGCGGTATATAATTTATAACTACAGTTTTACATTGTTTAACAACCTAATTGCTGTAAAATTTCCATCAACCGCAAGTTCGTGAAAACTATAAAACATAAAGGTACATCAAGAATACCATTAAAGTAAAAGCAGAAAATAATTTACAAAAATGAAAATAATTAATGATGAAAAATTTTTTATTTGGTTTGCTTTTTTGTAACGCACCTTTTTCATTCTAATAACACTACCATATTATGCTGTAATGGGTGTAACAATGCCGAACAATGGCATTTGTTCTTAATAAATCGTTTTGTAACATTGGAATCTATCTAACACACAGAATAATTGTAATAATTGCTTTCCTAATTATTTTACAAATTTGAAACATCAGCAATTGCTTATACATTCCACATTCTCTAAAACAAAGTTTTTAGATTTTTAACTCGATTATAATTGTTAACTTTTAACTTCTTATAAATGGATTAATCTTTCTTGTGTTTTGTTGGAAATGAAATTTGAGGAAACTTTCGACCGACGCGACGATTGACGAGAAATGCGAATTTGTTAAATCTACGTTAATTGTCCCACGTACAATAAATTACAAATTTCTATTTAAACATAAAGAAATTTTTAAAGTTGCGTTTCTCATCATTTCTACTTCTGTTAAAAAGTTTTTGCATTAGTACTACTTTAAGAAACTTACTAATGTTCTTTTAATTACTTGTTATTAATTCTTAAAATATTTGTATGTACACAAAAAGATTACATGATTAATGGATCGAAAACTGAAAAGTTGGGCAAATACATTTATCTAAAAATTGCTTTATACGTAGAATTTAATGTAAAATTTATATTAGCCATTTTAGCTAAACATATAGGGTGACCTACTTAGAATAGTTCAACCTCCTAGGATTTAGGTAGTAGTAGATATGGGTCAATTTGCGTGCAGCTGAAACTTTGTATATTAAATATGAGTTTCAAACTGAACAATTATGCACTTAATTTCCTTATCAAGTTTTTGAGTACACATCGTTGCAATAATTCTAATTGAATTTTTGTTAATTTTATAATGAACATGTATATTTATGTAAAAATTCTTAATTATCCGTATCAAGCTTTTCTCTACGACGAACAATTTTTAGATTGAAATGTTGCATAGTAATTATTATTAAACGATAAATCATAATAAAATATTTATTTACTATAGTGCGCAAAGTCGTCTATTGCGCATCAAAAACTGTGCGAAAAGTTACTTTTAGTCGAACGCGTTTAGAAATCACGGTATAACGTATACGGAAACTGATCATCAGGGAAACCAATAATCTAAAAATATAAATCTGTTAAACTTGGTAACAACAATAAATCTGTTGTGTTTACAGACGAACCACAAAATAAAATTTTATTGTTCTGCATAAAATATTTTCTTTTTCCTGAAACGTAAAAAATATTAAATTTAATTAACAGATCTTTTACTATCGGAGGTGGGCGGCACTAAAAGTAGTATTATAGCACTTTAGGTGCCAGCGCAGCTAAAACTGCTTTATTAGTGCCGCCCGTCGTCATAGGCACTAAAGTGAAACCATTCCTTTCTCAAAATAGGAAACTGAAAGTTTAACACTTGAATACATTAAAGTTTTTATAGTTTATTAGTTTCAGCAAAAATGACAGGATTTGTTGCAATTCTTGTACTTATGCAAAAATTAATCAATTCCGCTTTATCAATTTTCATTTTTGTAGATTTCCGTATTACGACAGAATCTCTTTATTTCAAATTATCAAAAAAAAGTAGACTAAAATTAATAAATTACTTAGGTACGTACGTATTTACATGCACAAATTGCTCAAATTGGCAATAATTTAAATTTCAAGTTGAAAAGGTAAAAAATAATGAGCTTCTGTAAGAAAACCCCAATTAAAATTTAATAGCACGATGAAACTTTTTAACCCATACAACAACAATTTTTTACAACAAGCAGTAATTGATGGGAAAGACATAAAATAGTCAAGCAGTACTAACTAATGATTACATCAGTTCAAGTATTGTTTGTCAATACTTTAAGTTTTGAATGAAAGGTATTATTAAACTTTCAATCGGCATTTTCTTATAAAGCATTCATTGTAAAACTAAAGTTAAAATATTGTTGAAAACTTTTGTATTTGTCATAATATATAATAAATGTTTTGGAAGAGCGATAGAATAATTGTGATAATTTTTTCCTGAATATAGGACAATTTTTCCGAAACATCTGTAAAAAAATTTTTTTGCATTTATTTGCAAATAAATGTTTTGTTTCAATTTATATTTTATTTGTATTTTCTAGTATATGTGCCTATAGTATGTATCGTACGTATAATAATACTAATCACTACTATACACACTAAGCATTATCCTGGTTACTTCTACAAACTAGACATAGGGTATTAAAAGCAATAGGGGCCTAATCCGCAAAATAAATTTTCAGAGAAAATAAGTATTTAATATTAAATAATCATTAATAGTGGAACGTAATCCGGGATATCAGATGAACATATAAGGTGAAATTGATCACCTGATTTCCCAAAATATTCGAATTCAGATTCAGTTAATAACAATTGATTAATATTGATAATGTTTTTCTCAGAAAATATAATTTGTAAACCACAAAGGCTACTATTACTTTTAACACGTCACGTGTTATTTAAAAATAAAAACTAATAATAAATAAAATATAATACAAACAGAAAAGTAAATAAACTGATCCCATTGTCCATAAAAGAGCAGCATCAAAAGTTCAGCAGAAAGGCGACGGGTGGCATTAGAGTATTTTAGCAAATAAAAATAATTGTTTTTACAGGAAACGTATCAGTATCAAAAACTATTATAATATAAAATATTATTACAGTTACTATACTTTTATAATAATATTATTCTCTTCATTTAAAAGAATACATTTTGTAATATATACATACATTGTCTGTTATCGTTGCCGAAGGGAATGCTGCTGTTTACCAAAACGCGGAAAATATAATTTAGAAAAATCTATCTATTTATCTAATTTAATAATCTACGAATATTTTTTTGACTTTTACTCTTTGCAACTTGCATATTGAGTGATTATTGTAGTGATATTTTTTAGTATCAGAAAAACCTTTGTTCACAAATAAAATGACGCTACAACCTGATGTTACCAATTTCATCTCTGAATAATTGAGAAGTTATCAATAGTTAAATCACATTCAATAACATTTATCGTTCTAATTGGCTTAAATATTATTTCAGATTTATTTATTCTTGGTTATGTATTTCATCGGTTGCATAAACAATTTAAAGTTAACTTTTATTATTTGATTACATTTACAAAATAATTTATTTTAATTTTAATTTTCCCATAAATTATAAATTTTATTTTAAGCACTAAAGGAACAGACAATCCAAACAATATTTTATATTTAAGATGTCCTATAACTTTTAAAGCGCATATAATAATTAAAATTGGTTTATTTTTGCGCAAGTATTGCATTTGGATGGGTCAAGTTTTTAATATAAATTTAAATTAATTTTTAAACTATATAATTATATGTTTTATAAACTAATTATTTAATTTTATTCCGACAAGAGAATCTTATAATTTAGCCTAATCCGGCTGATGAAACACTAAAATAAATTTTGCAACGTAACCTTTCATTTCTCGAAAAAAACTACAAGGCTCTTATTGATTTTAAATTATCTTGCGTTTAATTTCGTATAAGGGTATTTTCAATGTAGATTTAACAGGAAAGGGATTATTTGTAAAAAAAACCATTTCAAATACTTTTAATCGACGTTCATTAGAAAGAATTGATGAGCAACTCGACAATAATTTAGATATCTTGCTTTTTTATTATTTATGTAGCGCAACCTCTATGCATTTAAATGTTGCTAAAAATTGCAATTTTACATAAAATCGCTAGCGGAATTGTCCGCATCACATTAGAAGAGCAATATCGTTTTAAAGCAATATGATCTTAGACACAGATTCTTTTGAATTTACATATTATAGATAATATCTTCATTTAATCAAATTACTTTTTCGTTAAATATTATCAACTTAATATTACCATTGTTTACATTTTGAATTGGACGTAGGCTTTGTGATCAATAATTCATTAAATACATCATTTATAAAAGATAATGCTTTGTTTAATAATTGCTATTTATTTTAACTGTAGGGGAAGGTAGCACTAAGTGAGACAAAAACATAATAATACACTTTGTGGCATATAAAAAGTTTACTTTTGTAATCATAACAAATTCATCAGTAATAAATTAAAATAGGTACGATATTAATATTCAAACGTAAATATACAAAAATAGTTAAAAAGGGATAACGAACCATAAGCAAAACCTTCAAGAAAAGTAGAGTAGGATTTAAGCGGGTAATTTAAATTTTAACAAGTTTGTCTCACTTAGTACCACCCTGTTTAGGCTAGTACCACCTCTCTATATTGGACAAAACATTTGATCTTTTTTTGCTCAATGGTCAATGCTGATAGAATTTAAAATGTTAGATAATCAAATACAAATATAATTTCCTTTTGAAATTAAAAGGTTTTACTGGTTGTTTTAATAAAACTAGATTATGTTATAACAATAAATTTTATTACACATGCTGCAGTACATTTAATTAATATAAAAGCATTTCATAATATTTGAAATTAGGCTAAAAATAAACAAAACTATATTTATGTATATCCAAATAAAATCTTGGTCATATTATAATAATTTTATTGTAATAATAACAATCAAAATTCTTCCAAAATCTTGGAATCCAAGTATTAATTAAAGTTGAATTGATTTTAGTAGTCGTTGTTGGTTATAAAAGTTTCATAAAGTTTGTGAAATACATTTAGACCAGTGGTACCCAACTTTCTGTTCGCTCACTATATAAAAGTAGCTCAAGAATTTTTAGTTTGAATATTTTTTGTGTAATGGGCGCTCCACACTCTCGCGAGAACATAGCGAGAACGCGAGAAAAACACGAGAAACGAGAGTGTGGATACCTTTCTCGCGTTCTTTGCAGGCTTCTCGCCTTGTTCTCGCGAGAAGTTCTCGCGAGAACCTCTGCGAGAACGCGAGAAAATTCCGAGAAACGCGGGGGTGGAGCTGATTCTCGTGTTTATTCAGGTTCTCGCCTTGTTCTCCGCTTTTTGTCGGTTTTTTAACTCGAGACAAAGGAGTCGAGAACGCTCCATCAGCGGTTTGCCACAAATCTCTCCTTTTACTTTCTTGCATTTTGCGAGATGCAAAATAATTTTGATGTGTAAGAGAGAGACAAGGACGTTTTCAGAGTTTTACTGCAGGCACCGACGTGGCTAGGATTAGTAATTAAAAAAATGCGTGTGTAGTAAAACACCGATAAAAGCGCAAATTTTGGCTAACTTTATTCAGTTTTTATTCAAATACATATCATAATATTTTGGTAAAAACAAAATAGCTTAGAATGTACTTTCTACTTTGGGCTTTCGAGATTTCCAAAAAAAAATTTTCGGTCGGCTTTAATTTTTTACAAAAGCAACGATTAATTGCAAAAAATTACAATTTTATCTATATTTTATTTTTCAAGCTGTAAATTTTTAGTTGCTTCTGCGACCTGACGTGCCTATTGGTGTGGTCCGTGGTTATTAAAACTTTTTAGTTTTCCAAATAAAAATTGACAACCCATGAAATACGTTCTATCGATAAAATTAAATTCGACGATTAATCGTACAAATTAAAGCAAAAATAATTACATTCTCGCGAGAGTGTGGAGCGGGCAAGAAAGCTTCTCGCGAGAACTTCTCGCGAGATTCTCGGCTTGTTCTCGCGAGAACTTCTCGCGAGAAGTTCTCGCGAGAGTGTGGAGCGCGCATAAGGGAATAACATCAATTTGCAGATAAAAGTAAAAGCAAATCTAAAATATTACCAATGCCCGCCGCTCTACTAGCGCTCTTGGAGGACCGTAGTTAGTGTACATCAAAAAAGGTGAGGTTTAAGGACTTCTGCATTTGGACACTCGAGCAATTTTCTTTTTATTTCTTGCTGATGAGTGCCAGTATTACGTCAACTTGATTGGACAGCATTACTTCACTGAAAATAATATAGTACATAATATTAACGAACAGTGATTTTTAACTGAAATTTCGCTGGGACAAGGAATTTTTTCTTTGATACAAAGAAATCCTAAGTAAGTTTTTAGTTAGCGTATTCCTAGATACGTTAATATATCGAATAGGCATTCTTTAATACAAAGAAAGATTAGTTCATAGGCTAATCTAAAATATTCCTTCATATAATGCAGTTTTCATCTATCCGAAAAAATATTTTCCTTGTATTAAAGAATTGGAACATTGAATAATAATTACAAATTGCAAGAAATTCGTTCGTTGTAGTAATGTACAGTGTTATTAAACAATCATTTATACACCTTGGATCTATTACGAAGAAACGTAGTTTTAACGTTTGCGTTACGAGGATTAATGGCATGATATTCTTTGTACCAACGAACTTGGTAAATATACTAATAAAAGCTACGTAATATAATGACAACGATCTTTAATACAACGAAAATCTTATGATTATAATTTGCGCCCACAATAAAAACTGCAATTTTGCAAATCTACAACTTAAAGTCGTAGCCTGAATAGAAATTTATTCTAGTAACAGTGTTTTTAATGTAATAACGTGCTTATTGGAATTCGAATTGCATATTCTAAATTTAAGGTAAGAACTCATAATAATTGTTTTATTTATTTAAACTTAATGTAATTACCTTTATTGCATTTAGGAGGTACTCAAAAATGGATTCGAATTCATTATTTAGATGTGGGATGAAAATAATTATGGTCAGAGTTTTCAAATATTAAGTATTTTAAAAAACATGAATAGAAAATATTTAAATAATTATTTTTTGTTAGATACAAATTCAACAATGTTCAAAACGATAATAATTTTGGTCCGCAAACATCTATTCAATTAATTATAACTTATACCGTACTAAAAAAATGTACTTAGGTAGGTACTTGAAAATTTTGGCAAAATTATTTCAGTTTTTTTATGAAATGTTTAAAAATATGTGTTTTTAGATACAGAAGATGATGCAGAAGTTTCATTAGGACGTTAAAATTTGATAATTTGACTGCCGAGCAATTTGATGACACTTGTAAAGCCCTGTAGCCAATATCGGTAAAAAGATCTGGAGAAATTTGGAGACCACTGCTGCTCTTATAGAGAAATTAGTATTTTACAAAACCCCAATACATACATAGTAGGTTTTCGACTGGTATGTTTCTCTAGATTAAAATAATACTTGATCATTACATTTTTTTTACTTCTACAGATTGACATGGATTTTAATTGTGCGTTGGTAATGATGAGAACAGTTTATTGAACACCTGGATCAAGTGAATTTGAATTTTAAGCAATAGCAATAATATTAAAGATAAAAGAGCTAAAGCCCTAATAAATACCCTCAAAAGGATTTCCATTTCCAGGACCATTTCTGAGAGTAAGTATTACATAATAGTATTTACATATTATGTATGTGTACTCGTAAATTTGGTATTGTAAATTGTTAATTATTACTATTAAAAATGATAAAGCACAAACAGAATGAATTCAACGTGGCGACAAATCAATTGATCAATCATGCTTAATCATTTTCGATTCAAAAACTGCAATACCTTTCTGGATTATGTATGTCTACATTTTCCCAAGGAATCTTCAATGTTTTGTATAGGTGTTTGGAAACTTAATTTTTTAAATTTAAATCTCCAAAGAATTTTTTTAAAGTTTTTATAATAGCTTCACATTTAGACTCAACAGATTGATTTTTTATTCTTAATTAATATGTTGTTTTACTTCTCATACTAAAATAAGACTAAATATGAAGTTAGTATAAAAAGTAGATTAGAGTATTATTAATAAGTTTAAATGTTATATTTTTAATTTTACATTTTTGAATAATTTGCATCATTGCGATTTTTATAACACTATTTTTTATGTTGCTAGGTATATTATACCTATTTAATTTATTATGAAATAAATATTTTTCTTAATAAACATTATAAAGTTAATAATATTGTTTTTCTGTTATTAATGTGATAATATTTTTTGTAAAAATTAAAAATAATATTTTCATGTTAAAATTAAATTACTAATTGGAAACTTCATTTTCGAAAATGTAAGTTATCTAATTAAGTAATTTAATTTTAACCGAAAATTTTTTTTTTACTTTTTAAAAAAGTTATAAAGTAAGTATATTGAACATTCTTTATGTGAACGATCCCAATTCGTTTTAGCAAATATTAAAATTCGTTACATCAATTATTACCATACGTAATAACTACGAAATGTTTACGTTAAACTATGAAACTATTTCTTGTTACAGCGAACGCCAATTCTTCCGACCACAGACGCTAATCCTTGCATCAACGAATAGTATTTTTGAAATATGAGAATGTACGATATTAATTTCAAAGAATTTATTTTCATTAATACAAATATTTCTGCATTACTTAACGAATGCGTTCGTGAACTAAGAATCGCTTTTCCGTTAAGATGAAGAAACCGTGCGTTGGATCAATTTTAACGAATTATTTCTTTATCACTACTACCGTGATCTTTATATTTATGCTCTGTTTTGGTTCAGTGTTTGTTTAATAGTCTCGTAAATTGTTATCTATCATCCCGCGCTTCCGTTGCTATGTTCGTCCTCGATTCTTTTTGAAAAGAATAACTTACGTATGCAAATAATATGTAAATCTAACAATTTGGTGTGACAGTTTTACAAATCTCTTTCTCATAGAGAACGCTTTTTCTTTGTTTTTTTAATTTAACCGCTAAAAATAAGGTCAAAAGCTTTTTGGTCTTCAAGTTAATCTGATTTGAAGACTTGACAGATAGATTACGTACAGAACATCCAAACATATAGAACATTAGCAAGGTTAATTATATTGCAATTAAATAGAAAAGGTAATTTTTTTAGAAGTAATTTTGATTAGAAGTTAAATTTGAGGTTAGATAAAAGTACATAAATTTGAGGTTAGATTAGAATAGAAAGGAAGATTTTATGAATTCGGTTTTCTTATTTTCTTCTATAAAACTATATACGACCAATTTTATTGGTATCAACTTTTTTAAATAGCATTTTATTAGGTGAGAAATGCTACTGTCCAATAACTAGATGTATACTGTCCAATAACTAAATGTACACTGTCCAATAACTATAGCGTTTAAAAATTTTAAATCTTTTTCCATATACAGTTTTGTTCATACGCTGGTAAAAGGAATCTGTTAAAAACATTTAATCACTTCTAGACCACCTGGAGTGGTCTAAATAGAGATACATTTGAACTGAGGAATACCGGGTAAATAATCCCGATATTTGGACAATTGTACTATTTTCACAACTTAAAATACAATCTAATAAAATTGTTTATTTAAAAAAAAACAGGAAGATATTCTGTTTCTAAATAGTTTCCACTAATAATACTGTACGTACATACTTTGCTGATACTTGCCAAAACAATTCAAAAACTTTGTTGCTCATTTATAAATTTCTAGTTAACAAATTTTTGTTAACTAGTCAAAAACGTTTAAACACTTCCTTCAATCAAATTTCGATGAGTTACAAGTGCGCAACTTGAACTCATTATGCAAGTAATATTTACAAACAATTTTCCGTGGTAATTACGTAAATTCTGGATACATTATGTATTTTACGGAATAAACCTATTTAAAGCGTGATATTTTTATATGAAGAGAAAGATAAATAATTATATGATTCTTTTGAAATGAAGCTTATTTTAACCGATCATTAATAACAAAAGTTATAAAAATACAACTGAAGGTGAAAATTTAATTTCGTTTTGTCCTCATTAAAAGTAAAGTTTTATACCTTGTTAGCTGTTATCTAAATGCCATGACAGTAAAATTAAATAAACGGATTTATGCAAGGCATTTTGAAAGGTAATTAGATAAAAAAGCATTTCCCATTATAAATTATTTATACTTCTTTTCTTTGTCATACCGAGGTGATTATTAAATTTATTTTGATACACCAATTTGGCTCCAGGAATTTCTCATTAATTTAATTTATTTCTGAAATATTATAGAATGCGAGAAATGGGAATACATATTATGTGTGTATATTACAAAATTAAAAATTTTAATAATATTAAATTAAACTAATAAATAAAATAAAATCTTAGAAGTTAGGTACTGAAAAAATTAGAACATGTTGAAATATATGAAATCTTTAGTTTTTTTTATTAATAATTGATAATTTTGATAATATTGTAAAATGTTTATTTTTTAATGTATCTAGTATTTGGAAATCTGTGATTTTTGATTTTTGATTTTATTATGAAGGCCCTCTTTCATACAGAGCCAAATTTATTGTAAAATCAATCGTCTGCAAACACAGCTTGCATTTTTATTGTTCAAAAATAATCTATTGCTTGTGTAGTAATAATCTCTACTAGGACTAAAACTAAAAGCATGTAAACAAATCTTTAGTCATCAAACAGTTACCTTCTTTTAAAATTTAAGTAAAACAAAGCAAATCATTAGTAAACTTATTATTTTAACTTAAAAACTTACAAAACTAAGGTAAATTAAAATTCACGGTTATGATATTTATCAGTATTAAAGTAAGAGGTAAAAACCACTCGGTTACTAAATTTACGTCCACTTAATTCTTGTTGAGCCTTCTGGCAATCTAAAATTGAATCAAACTCGATAAACACTTTTCCACAACCGGGAACATTGACATTTTCGATTGGTCGGGGTATTTTAATACTCTTGATCACGCCATATTTGGCAGATTCGTCTTTGATATCTTCAAAAATATCTTCATATCTTCGTCATCTTTCAGTTCATCAGGAATAACCATGTTCAAGAGACAAAGAACTTCTGTGGGAGGTGTTAATGCACCAAGCAGACTTAATCTCGGTATCTGAATACTTGATATTTCAGTTGCATGTTTTGCACCCACACTGGCAAGTTGCATGATTAACTTCTTATCGCCAAATTGCATTCCATTCAAACCTGCAATAGCCTTATCGGTCATAGTTATGTCGCTGTACTCGGCAAATGCATAACCCTTATTAAGTCCTGTTAATGAATCTTTAATCAAATTAAACGTTCGCAGTTCACCAAATGAAGTCAGTAATTTCTTCACTTGATCTTCGTTTGAATAATTTGGTAAGCTGCCAATGAAGATTCTGTGAGCACAATCTTTTACATCAGACATTTCAGGTACAGGATGATAATAGTGAGGTCTTCGGATCTTTAAAGTTTGTCCAATAAACTTAATTCCATCAAAAGCCATACCCGATGTAGTTTCGTGTCAGTGGACCTGAATTCTACAAAAGCAAAATTTTTTTTATAGTTAATTTGACTAGCCAGAACTGGATTTCCGTCAGTTTGTGCTAACCCATTAAGATGCATTTGTTCATTGAAAAATTTAATTATATCTTCTTCTGTGACTCCAAACGGAATACCTCCAATATATAACCGTCTGGCTTGACAAGTTATAGTTGATCCAACTACAGGCACATCTGCTTGTGGTACATCAGCGGTAATATTGGCAGGAATTTGACCAACAGCTTGCATAACTTTGTATTGCAATGGAATAACGTTTTCGTAACCTGGAGGTGGTACATCCCAATATAAAGAAGCTTTGCGACGCAGCGAATCATTTTTTTGTTTGTGATCGGAAGTATTGCATCTACGTCTTTCCTGATCTCTAGATCGAGATCTTTTTCGGTATTTTCTTAATGGAAAGCTATGTCTACAATTCCTGTCATTGGAACAGTTTTCTTTCTTGTCATCGATACCCATTATTGAAGTGATTGATCTAATATTGTTTATTAAATTTGATTCAACTCTTCGTTTCATTTTAATAAACTTTAAATTGAATAATTTTAGTTAATTAACGGATTATTGCATCATTTTGAAAAAATACTAGATTTTGTCTAATTCTACTTTATTGTATTATTACACTACATATCGATACCTCAGTTCCGAAGTGTGACAAATGCAAAATTGGACTGGAACTGAGGTATCGATATGTTTCGGGCTATAACCCATTATCAGTGTTTAAATATAACTGTAAACTACTCACGTTTTTTTTAAATTTAAAAACAAGTCACATAATTAAAACTCACTAAACAAATTAATATTGAAGGTTACAACAAACTATAGTATTGCGATAAACGCGTTGATCTGTTTTGCATATGCAAAGGCATATCTCTATCATTGGGCTATTTATCAAATTCAGTTGTTCGTTGATTTGGTCGTTTGGATTTTTCTTTATCTCTTTTTTATTTCTAGGCTTTCTCATCAGCTTTCTAATTGGACCGCCTAATAAGCCTTAAAAATAAGAATATTCTAAAGAAAAATCCAGACGACCTAATCAACGAACAACTGAAATTGATAAGAGATATGCATTTTAGTGGTTGTAACCTTCAATAATGTTAATTTGTTTAGTGAATATTCTTGGCTCAATTAGATAACCCCTTGGAAGGTACATTCGATCTAATATTTAAAAATCTAACTAACTGGCATTGTTGACTTCAAAATAACAAAATTTTAGATGGCACATATAAAAAATTTACTCCTAATTGTACCCAATTAAAAATGTTCAATCACATTAATGTGAAATATAATATACGTAGGTATATCTAAATATCAATGCACACCCTTTGGGTATAATTTGATGTTATTCGTTAAAAATGATAATTTGATAAAAGTAATTTCAATAATTATTCAGAACAAAATACAATTTTAAATTAAACTATTTATCTGTAATATCAATTAACACATTGTTTCAAGATGTCACCAAAACTTGTGGTAATTAATACCACAAATAAATACCAAATATAACTTAAAGTGTCGACTGCTTGCAAGGAGACATTTCCGAACAAAGCGCTTTGTGTTGTGACATTGGCGTTCAAGTTTTATATAGAAATATCAAAATTATTAAAAATATAATTATTGTTAAATATTTCAAATATACCATTCATAATTCTTGACCAATGAGAATTAAGATCGCTGCAATTCCACCAGGAACAATTATTCGCTTTAGACAGGGGATTGGCTGAATTTGACCTATATATGAAGTACCAGTTAAAACGGGCTATAGATAGAATACGCTATCGTTAATTATTTTGTTTTTTATTAATAGTAATTTTATTTACTCGTATTTTTAATTATATCACAAAAATGTATTTTTATGTTATTTCAACTTTAAAAATGACAACATGGATTTCCATATTCAATTTTCCATGTTCATTTCATTTTTGACATTCAATTCGCAACTATATAAATATAATATTTTGTCAGTGAGTTTTTGATTTCAATAATCTATTAGAGATTGAAACCATTAAAACAAAATAAAATAAATAATTGAAAATGTTAGTTATAAAAATATTCATTCTATTTTAAATTTATTTAGGAAATTTCATAATTATCTTTAAATTATTCATCAGAAACTAATTCGCTCGTAAAATGAAGTTAGCTAACGTAAAGCAATCTTTACCTTCTAATTAAATTAAGATGGTTGGCTTGGTTTTAATTAAAATTTTTTAAATAAGCAATGGTCAAAATTATAAAGCTCAATTATGAAAATAATTAACAAAACTTAATGGGCTCATAATAACACGACTTTCAAGCAGATCCACAGAATACTTGGTATCATACTAAACTGTTTCAAAAGGTTTATTCGACGTTATCACTTGTGCACAGAACAGTTTGGACATCGTCGTAGCAGTTTTCGACTCCGACTGATATTTTATATTATGCCAATTGCAATTATGTAAATTATTATTATTGTTATGTGGTACAATATCGATGGAAACTATAGCAGTAGTTGATGTCGGAAGTTATGTTCACAAATTGTCTCTTTTCGCATTCGCAAGTCAACCTCCCGTATGATTAGCCTTCTGCATGTATCGTCTCGAGCAGACAGGTGTCTAAGCGTTTTTGGCAAATTTATCTTCTCATTAGAGATAATTTCAAAATAATTTATTTAACCTAAATTTTGAGTGTTGAAATGATTCTAGCACAGTTAGCAATGTGGTCGTTGGAGTGTGACAATTATGCGAGTTGACGAGTTTTATATCATATCGGGTATCAGCGAACAAAAAATTATTGAAGAAAAAGTTAATACCATTGTATTGTGTTGACACCGTAAATTTCATCATAAGTTTTGGAATTTAATAAAGTCTTTATGGCAACAGTTGTCCACATACACAAAAACATAATTGAAATTTTCTCTTTTTCATTCCTTTATATTTTTGACGTCTTCTGAAGTTTTCTATATGTTGTACCGCTATTCTAACTCTAAGCGTACTTGGAATATAATAAAAACTAGTATCGATATTTAAAAGAATTTTCTGCGTATGAGTTTTTCGGCTTCATAAAAAGAAAATCCAGAAAACAAAACATATGTCAACCCTGCGCAGCATACTTTTTATTGTGTAATAATAACGGTGAAAATTTTTCAACACAATATACGTAGATATTAATGTGCTTTGACAAAATTACACAGCATTCTTAATATGCCTTTAAGCATGACAAAGTATGGAGCCAAAAATGTTTCGAGCACTTTGGTAATTAAAAAGTAATGCAGCCATGCAGGAATTTAATTCGCACTATTATATTTGATTGAATTGTATATTTGAAAATTGGATAACAACTGAATTTTCTAGTAAGTACGACACCAAATAAAATAGGTCGTGTCGAGAATATGTCAGTAAAATTTCAATCTAAACTCAACTTTGTAAAATCTATTTTCTGTTTCAATTTCCTACTCAAATGTGTTTTCTCTTTATATAACGGAACATCTGCGGATATTGAATATTTTTTTACATATTTGCATTTTCCGGTCAATCTCCTACTGCAAATGAAAATTAATTAAGTGTGCTTCACGTTTTCACAGTTAATTTGTAACCTTTGTAAATATCAATTAATTTTTAACAAAATTTTAATCTGTTCAATTATTGCAGTGAGGGATGAAGAACTTCAAGATTACGTTCTTGTATCAAAGCAAAATAGGCGTAGTAGTAGTCGTAAAAGTCACCACGAGGTAATTCATAAATGCATTCAATTGGTTTTTGTGATTTTGATTGTACATAAAAAACTGCTTAACAGATAACATGTTGTGTCTTTTCTCGTATTATGCTTAAGAGTGTTTTTGTGCTGTGCTATATAATATTGCTTTGGTGTGCTACTAAACATTTATTTATTGAACTTCAGAGGCATCCAAGGATAAGCTGCCAGCAGGACAGATGATATAACAATCACGAAACAATTTTTTCGATTATCTAAAGCTATTTTCGCTTTAAACTGCAAAAGAAGCTATTTTTAACAATTTTATCAGGTATTCAAAGACAAAGCTGGTTGTTAGCATCAATGACAGGCAAAATAACAATAATATTATTCTTTCCAATAAAAATGTCTTTTCCTTGATAATGCAAAGTACCAAAATAAAAAATATTCTTTCGCTTAATGATAAGCAAATGCTATTTCATCACGTTCAATAATCTTAAGCAACAAAAAAAAGCTTTGAAAGAAGCGAGTAAAGCAAATACTAATTTCTTTAATGAATTGATAAATCCTGCCTAGCAAGTGATCGACTATTCAATTAGCATCAAAATGTCACACAGCATTTCTACCGATAAATTACATTTTTTTTATAAAAAATACTGTACTCTAAAGAGAATGATTCGAAAAGAATCGATGATTGAATATTGAGTGGTGATTGTCAAACAAAAAAGAAATATGTGTCTACTCAGATGTGAATTTTCAAATTGAAAGATATTTGAAGCTTGATTATTTTTAATAAAAAATCCATAGAAATAATGAAATGATGCGTGTAGGACATATATTTATTCTTCGAGTTTATACAACATGCTCCGCTTCCTGGTTCTTCTCTTCCATTTACGAAATTATCTAAGCAAAACGACATAGAGGGGACCTACAGTTTAACGCGAGTTTAAAACCGCGGGAAGTGTATACACTTCAATTTCAAAAAAGTATTATAGACATTTTCTATCTCAAAGGTGTTGCCAGCACCTTGTGAGTAAGACACGGTCGAAAATAATTTAATGTACTTAATCGAGAAGCGAAACATTGGATTCCAACATGAAACATTCATAAAACTTTTCCTAATTTAAAGGATAATCCGAAAATCAATTTAAAAATCGTTTACATATTGGTGCGGTATAATCAATTTCTACGTACGTTCGCCGTGTTGGCGTTAAAAGGCGGAGTTAGCAGCCTAACATTTTGAAAGCAGACATTTTGAAACTCTAAGAGTCAAAACAAAGCTATACCATAGTAATGTTATTCTAATGTAAAACACATTATAAATTTGATCAGCAAATTAAGTTGCAACAAAACTACGATTTAGGCCATGAAACTGAAGCCGGTAATCTATGGCGGTTTAATAAACTTCAATTTTTGGCAATATTTAGCATATTTATTTTATATTTGGATTAGCTTCAGTTTTAAACAAGGCCGATTAACTTAGAAATAATTAAGTTAAAAAATTGAGCACGTCGTAAATTAGAGGGTAGATGAGGCTCTTAAACAAAAAGTTGGCGTTTTATATTTAAATTTCAGTATACTAGTTAAGTGAAATTTATCTATTGTTGCGAAATTCGTTTACAACGAACACTTTTTCTCGAATCTCGGAATATTATGTTATACAGCATTTAAAAAACAATGAGGAATGTGCATGTGTCACATGCAATTTGTAAATGTTTGTGATGTATGTAGGTCATAATTTAACTTCAGAATCGCAAGACAGTATTATATATTATTGCAATTTCATTAAACAGGAGACTTTTGGAAAACATCGTCGGTAGTGATCATAAAAGTAAATTTGGCATTAAAATACACCAAGTCCCATTACAATATTCTCTTGTGATTGTGTTGTTTCTCCCTGTTGGAGGATCCGCTTTGGTTTCTATATACTTCTGGGACGAAAGAATAGATAGCAACGCAGGATTAGTATTTGTGTTCAAAAATAATTATTTAAATTAAAATACAAGTTAATGTTTCGCCAAGTTCTATTAACATCTTCTATTTTGACTACTAATTTCTTATAAATTAAATATGCACTAAATTCGTGACTCTTTTAAATTCAAAATTTGCTTAAAGAGCAAAATAATTTGTTATTGGTAATGAAGAGCAGCCCATAATTATAATAAAATCTTAAGTAACAATTAAAAAGTTCGAGCAATCAACTTGATCTTGAACAAATAATAATCATTAATTAATTTTTACAATTTTCGTTATAAAGAAATTTTTAATTAAAAAACTGGTTACGATGAACATCAAAATAATATAAAAACTTTAAGAATACAGACGATGAAGTTTGTTACATAATAGATAAAATTTTATTTTAATTAAGTCCGGCTTATTTTAATGACAAACTCGAGAACAAAACTTGGAAACAACTCAAAATCAATTTAGCAATCTCATTAATTGTTCAAACTAAAAATATTGATTACGAATAAACAATAAATACAAAAATTAAGATCTAGCGGTGTATATTCTTTCTTAAAACATCTTCAGATATATTATACGAACGAAATTAATTTTATCAAATACTAGCTATGTTTTTGCAGTAGTTGGAAGCGATTTTAAACTGTCAGGCGCATGAGCAACGCTAAATTTAGCAAAAAATACAAAAATAATATGATACTGCTGCTTTGATAAAGTCATTTTTAGGCGATTATTTTTTCAAAACAAGTAATATTTTTATAAAAACATTTTTTTGCATTTTAAACATTTAATGGTATCCCCAGACGCCCGAAGAAAATCTCTTTCGATTTATAACATTTTCATTCTTATCCGTTACAATAGGTTAGAAGGAATATTAAAAAGCTGATTTACTATGTATTGGGGTGTAAGGCGGGCTACGTAATATCATAAAGGATGTTCTGATTGAGACTTCTATATTTCTCCGAGGTACATTTTTAAACCCATTTTGTTGTATTAAATTATAGTTATTGTAAGGATAAGAAACAAGAAGTTTTCCACGTTAAACGATAACTATATATTAAGGGCATCAAATTTCGGTATACGTGCTGGCATTCTGTGATTATGATTTTGTCTGCTTGGTTGCTTCAGTTGCCTACTTTTGTATTTTGTGCTCGAATATCATATGATACTATTTTCAGGCTTATAGGGCGCTCTAGGGCGAGATTAATTTTTGATAAAATAACGATAATGTCTTATAAGAAGAACGAACGTATAACGGGGTTTAAAGAATGACACCCTTGTGATCATATATTTCAGACGTTTACTAACAACAGATAATTCAATTTTGCTTAAAAAAGTTATATAATGGAAAAAATATTAATTCGCAGTTTAAAATAAAGTTTTTGTATTCATCGAAATAATTCAAAAAATTAATTACCTTCCATTACCATACAATTATTTTCAGTTATAAATTTATTGCCTAGCTAGCGTAACAGTAATAATTTAAATTATTTATTATACAGTTTATGTATACATCATGAAAATTTGTAATTAATTACCTACTACTACAACTTTTGAAAACCTTTTGAAAAAGCATTCCTCTTACATTGAAATCATTGTTGCTTTGCGTCGTTGAAAAAGCACTTTAATTTATAAATAGGATTTTATTTTATTAATCTATATATTACGTGATCATAATTCACCTAGAAATTTTTGATACAAATTTTGCTAACACAATATCAATTTGTTTGCGTGTTATCCGTGTGGGATAATTATGTAAAATGGAATAATTGCTTTATGTTCATACAAGTAAATATGCTTTTACATGATAATGTGCAGAGTATGCAAAGTAAAACTTGGAAAAACCAATCATAAGAACTATACATACATAATGCAAATATCCGACGTCGGTCGCTAAATCAGTGGAAAATATTAAAGGGCAAGCTGTTTTCAAATTCCAGAATATAAGACAATACAAGCACATTACATTTGTAAGCGGTTACAATAAAACTAATTATAAAAAGATAAACAAATACCAGAAGCCATAAAACATAATTTACATAAAACGTAAGCAAAAATAGATTTCAGTATTCATAAAGAAAGTCGTAAACTTGCAGAAAATTTTAAATATTAAAAAATATTGTAAAGTGTAAATCGCAAAACTTGAAGGCAAGCGTAGAAGGGCGGATTGTGTACAGCAGATTCATGCAATGATAAACAGTGGCATGCCGTGCCTTTTGGGGCGGGAGGGGCAAAACATTCTTAGGGGCTCAAATATGTACCTATGAGTTTCAACTTAAACATTTTTAAGGGTCGGTAGTCCTATCTTAAATCTTGCGGCGTCAGATTTCGACAAATTATTTTGAAAATGTGCTAATAAATAGGTTATAGTAGGTATAGACTATGTGCAAGTTCACAACTAGCGCCCACTGGTTGGGCGCGCCGGAACTTTTCATGGTATTAATTTCAAAAAATACCAAAACAAATAAATTTAAAATTAGTTGAAAGGTATGAAGAAAAACGAGGAAAAAACAAGTAGTATTTCCTGAACTTCTTCGCGTCCTTTTGATGTGTATATTAAAACAAATTAACAAACTAATGTACAAAACTTTGAAAAGTAAGTAAAAATTACGCGAATTCATTTAATAGAAACACCAACTCATTAATTTCAACTAAAACAGACTGCAAAATTGATTTAAATTGTGCTATTTAAATGTTATTGGTATTTAATAATACAGCAACACATACAAACTGTAATAATCTGTACCATGAAAAGTTCCACATTTCCCCACCGTAATCGCTGGCGTCGAATTTTTAAAAATTCAAATCACTTGCACATAGCCTATACATAAAAAATATAAAATCTGCGGAAAATCCGTTAGTTTTTCCAAAATTTTCATAAATATCTTTTTGGTTACTGGTAGTTACGGCTTTTTTCCTTCCAAGTAGGAAAGAAAACCAATGAATATTCTGAAAGAGCACATTTTAAGCTTTCAGATGAGATAAGGTTGAATGAATAAATTATGCCCACCGGCTACTTCACAATTTAATTTTGAAAATCAAATTTCTTCAAATCTTCAAGTCAATCGCCGTATTACAATGGCATTCTATAGCCGGTCCGTGCGCTCAACGTAAATACGTAAATTAGCATATTGCAGTGGGAGAAGCCCGCTACATTTGCTCGTACTAACACGCCCCCCTGGTTTTTTTAGATTGTATTCGGTTAATTATGGCCGAATTTAGCATGAAAACTAAGATCCCAGCTTTCGAGTTCTGTCATTTTCGAGTTTGGTCACACTTCAGGCATGTTTTTAGCGAGTTCGACTCGGAGCGCCCGAGCGAGGATCGGATCGCTCGAAAATCCACCATCCACTATTCAATGAATTTAAAGAAAATATTTATGAAAATTTTGGAAAAACTACCGGATTTTATATTTTTTTAAAATTACTATAGCCTATTTACCCCTTTTTCAAAAAAATTTGTTGAAATCTTATAAAACCCCTGTTTTATAAAGTGTTTTGCTTGGGACGCTAGAGCAGCACTATGGACAGGGGCAGGTGGGGCTCGAGCCCCCCCTAGCTCCCACGTGGGCATGCCACTGATGATAAACGTTCTGCGAGTTAAATTATTTAATAAAATAAAATTTCATGTGTATTAAAAGTGATCTTTTATTTTTATCTTTATTTAGATTGAGTTTAGCCGTGGTAAGAAGTGAATTTTCAAGAACACATTTAATAATAAAGAAAAAATTTAATAATAATTTTATATTCTGCTTTTGGAGTTGACCGCTGAATGTAGACTTCTCTCTTTTGTTTCTCCTTATCGCTATGTCTAGTATGTCGATGACGTTGTTTATCTACTACTTTTCTTAAGCCTTTTTAACGATTTTCTGGAAGAAATTGAAAAAAATTGTTTTAATTCCCGACTCAAGCGTCATTTAGACCGGTTCTCCTGACCGTGAATGGTTTTTTTATGGTTTCTGGAATGTGGTAGCCAGTGGTTTGAGTTTGTAAATATTAATGGTTTGTAGTATGACCGTTGTAATTTTCGAGGTAGACTCTTGGGGCAAACACGCAAATAAAAACAATAACCCAACTAAAACCTAACCTAACCCCAACTTAACTTTTACAATTAAATTCTTTAAAACTACGAAATGGATTTCTTATAAAATTATTATTAACAAACCATCGGTAAATTTCATGGGAAATGGCAAAAGTAATTAATTTATTTTTAAAGTTGCGTGGAGTGCTTTCTTATATCGTACACGATAAACTAAAATTGCATGCCGATTTTTATACGTCGAGATTAATAAAGTGAGATTATTATTTTTTAGCACTAGGGATTAATAACCTTTTCCTATGTAAATTTTGCAGCTTTTCTAAAATAAATCAAAAGCTTCGTTTGTATAAAGCATAAAGCTTATTAGAAATTTTAAATGTCATGCACAGTATTTCTACAATTTCTTCTATTTTAAAGCGCTCAGAAATTTGCATATTCGCCCATATTAAGCATATAGATAATATGTATGTATGTTTTTGTGCTTAGCAAAAATATAATAAAATATGCGAGTTTTGAAACAAGAAATGCTAATAATGTAACAAAAATGTAAGTATTGCAAAAGACTTTTTTTTTCGAGTGCTGTTAATTAACGACACTAAAGCGCAATGCATAGAGCTTCACTCTTGGCAGTACGTAACGTAATTGCTAATGTGGCATTAATACACGCCCGTCTTAATTATACTTAGATTTGAAGACTTTATTTTAAGCCAATTCGATTTGCTAACAGCCGTTACTTCAACTGTTTTATTGGCAGATATTTATAAATTACTATGTTGAATTTTTTACGATCAAAAATTTAAAAGCTAGATGCGCGCGGTCTTCCATCATAAAACTTTTATATTACGAACAAAATGACAATAAAACATAATAACAATAATTTTATTATTTTTCAGGGAGCACTGCAGAGGGATCCGCTACGCCCACTATAATTCTTCTTCCTTACGGAAGAATGTTGGTGGTAGATCGTAATGTTTTCACGCAATTACAAGCCGATCACACCGGTATTGATTTCATGGAGCTTAGTGCAAATTTAATAAGAGCTCAACGATTGCAAACAGGCAGTAATCCCAGTTTTCTGGAATCAGATGCAACTAGTAAGGGCATATCACCGACATCGATGGATTTTCTACCACCGGCATACGAAGACATATTTGGAAGAAAAACGTCCGACCTTCCACCATCTTATAGTGAAATTAGTTTGATGTTTAAAAATATGAGTTGTAAAAATAGTGAAAATGGAAGTGTATCAAATACTAGTGAAAGAAGTGCGCGAATATTAATTAGAGAATCTATGAAATCGTACGTCAAAGATAATCATAGTTTAAGTGATATAATAAATGCCACAAGTAGTAGGAAAAATGCCAAAGATCTTGTTCAGCACAATTCATGCTCATTTAGCACCCCTAATTTATGTAACATTTCCTCCAACGTGCCACAGGTGAAAAACGATCGAAAATTTCATTTCAATCATCAATTAAAGCAACTTAAACACTGTTTTTCCAGTTTAGAAAACAATAATATCGAAAAAAACGAATTCAGATATCACAGCTATCGGCAAATTAGTAATAAAGAAAGCAACATACAGCATAACGATACAAACGAAAACGTTTGCAGTGGTAGCAGCAACCACAATGCAATTATTGATAAACGTCTTTTTTCGGGACCAAATCAACAAAATTGGAATTCTTCCTTAGATAAAGACAGACCAACTATTCGTTACAGTACACAGCCTTCAATTAATGTTCCATTTTTACCATCATCGTTTAATAAAAATCAGATAAAATTAAGTGATACAACTGAACACGAACATGAATATATCGATAGAGAAAGTAGCGTTTAAAGATATTTAATATTGTAAATAACTTTGTTTTAGCTTTGAATGAACTCCAACCTCGACTATATATTGTTTTCATTTAGTTTTTGTAAAAAGTAGATTTCGTGGTAGTCGACGGTATTTCGACGAAATTTCTCTCTTCCTAATAGATTCCTGAAGTTTCTAGGACTAAAATAAGTACCAGTTACTATATGGATTTTTATTGCGCTGCGATGGAATTGTGCTAGATAAGAAATATTCCTGGATTGGAATAGTATCAAACTTAAAAATATTTTTAGATATTATCGTTATAACTATTAATAACTTAATTCGAACATAATATTATATATTATAGGTACACAGTTTTTATATTATACAGTTAAATCATTTGTTTTATATTTTTCACAAAGTGTGATTATTTGTACTACTGTTTTTCTCCACAGTTACTTTCAGTTAAAGTTACCCTCTAGAATTTTCGAATTACAATTTGACTAAAAATTTTATAAAAAGGCGTGGCCAACCTGGTATAAATTCGTAACATGCAACATGTTTTTCGGTAACTTAAACTGAAATAATAATAATAGGTAGGTACGTGAAGTCTCGATAATTTAAACTATAATAAATTATTAATGAAAGTTGAAAATTTCGCAAACAACTCGCCAAGAATAAATTGTTCAGATTGGAATGAAATACGAATTATCGAGATTGCACTGTATCAAATTTTAGTAATTTTGTTTTTAAGTTATTGACTACGGAATGACATTCATAATGAGAACGTTAATTTTTTGCTAATTAAAAAGTTTCCAGATTTTGTTGAAGGAAGCCTGTAAATAATAATGTACATTCGCGAAACTACTAAATTTTCGTTCGCTGCATTTCTTCCTGCAGCATTTCATTAAAAGTTTTCACTTCTTACATTTACATACATCTCAGGCAATTATTCAGATTCAAGAAAATAAATATTCAATTTGGACTATTTCAATTGTGCTGATTGTGTTAACCATTGTGTACTACTCTGAGGTCACTAGTTCCTAGCAGGAGTTAAGCTCCATTCAAAGAAGGCATTGCGTTTGTATTTTGAAAAAGGTGAAAAATGTTAAATTAGATGAAAGCGTTAACGTAAGTCTAAAGGCTAATAAACGTTAAACTTCTGCTGTAGTCACTTTTTACAACCACCAATTACCTACTACGTCGACGATGAAAAAAATATATTTAAAAATTATTTATTTTGAGAAGAAATAAATTTCACAAGTTTTTTTCAGAAGAAAAAATATGACATATACCTAATTAGTTGTTAAAACTTTTTAAATTGGCTGCAAAAATTCGTTAAAAACACTCGGGGGTATGGAATATCCTCCAGCGTACCAAGAGCTTTAGAGAAAAACTTAAGAACGTGAGCGAAAGATTGGGTATTCATCAAAATCAGAATGGATATCAATCCGAACAACCTCTCGATACCTGAGTTGTAAGTCGGGGCGGCCGGAGACCACCTGATATTTTAGTAATCGCATTGTTTGTTTGGCCTGAAATTTTACAAGGCGGATTAACTTTTTGCAGTGCATACACAATGTTTTAATGTAAATTATTGACCATTATACACATTTACGTTACAAAATTTTGTAGCTACGATTCTCTCTCGAAGTATTCCAGTTTTTCATCGAAACTATAATTAATGAAATACAAATGCAATTCCCTATCTGAATACGGCTTAATGTAAAATAGCTTTGCAACAAGTTGGTTACTCCACGTCCATGGCTATAACTTCTAAACTATAATTACTTTGGCAATGGTCTTTTACCCTTAAAACAAACTTTATTTACATCTAATCTCTAAAGCAATCCTGCAGGCAACTAATGATTGAAGTTTGACGACTTGTACTAGGATAAGCTTGATCTTGTTTCTTGTCAATTTTTCGGCATTTTGAATTTTATAAAACTTCTTGAAAGACATCTTACTATATGAATAATAAATTTCTGATCCATTCCTATTGATTGTAAAAACTTTATATAGTAAAACAAATCGTTTTCACAAAAACTAAGATAATATAATATTTATTTTGATACAAAATTCCACATATCTTATTAAATCTTGAACGATTTTCAAATTCATCTTAGTTATATGTATTAAAATGTAACGCTAAGTTTCCAGGAAAATTGTATTATCAACTCTCTTGTTAAATGAATATAGCCTGTGTTACAACGTCAAAGCATTGGTAATTAATTTTACAACAAAGGTTAATTAAAATGTTTCCCTGGTTTTTCAACAAAATTTCTTGATTTAAATCTTGATTAGTAATAATCACAGGCGGGGACTGGCTGATGGCTTTATATAAAAGAATATTATAGCTACGATTGAATGCAAAATTTATGGCCAGTCCATGTTGGAACATAGATATTATATAGATCTTGGTATTCAGTAGCGCTATTACCAATGTTGACAAAATGTAGTAAGTTGAAGTAGAGCAATCAAAATGTAAATAACATTTTACGCACAATAAGGAAATCTATCTGGGCGGGGCGGTCCAAAATCTACAACTTTTTCATTTTAATTCAAATGCATGAATAATAAAAAAAATTAAGTTTTAAACGACAAACATTTTCAGCCATCATGCCTATATATTAAAATACGAAGTATAAATCTGTGGAGCCGTCCCCTTTACTGTACATTAGGCACACGTCTATGATTTTCAATTAAAATTAACGTAACAATTAGTAAGTAAAATCTACCATAATATAGTAGTTTGCCAAAAACAGGTTATTCCGACATAAATTAAAAAAGGACGATAGAAGAATATAACCATCGATAACGAATGTCAATATTGAAATGGATAAGCTCCAGTTTACCGAAAAAACAAGCTTCTTAGAAAATATTTACGTGGATAGTCCAACGTTTACAGATTATCCAATAAAAAAAATGGGTATTTTTCCATTTGTTTAAAAAGTAATAAAATTGCATTTTTTGCTACAATGATCGGAAAAACCTATTTTTGATGAGTTTATGGTGCAATATTTAAAGAAGTTAAGAGTTAAGTTTACTATCGTTCATATTTTGATCAATTTTGACGTTGTACGTTGTTATGATTTCCATTTTAAGTGTGCAATTAATTTTTCCATTATAATAATATTATAATACACAATGTTAATGCGCAATAATTGAAACTGCTTTTTTATCAAAAGTTAGATCAATTTTTTTTATTAGTAGCATAGATAAATTATATAATATGTACATATACATATCTTCTTGAAGTTTGTTTCCAACTTTCTTTGAGATTTGTTCAATAACTCACACAAAGGCTGTTACTGCTATTAAATTTAAATCGCAAACCCATAATTATTATAATAACTAAAATTGCAAACGATTCCTAGCCTAAATCCATCATGACGAACCTTCTCTCCCGTCCGTACTTGAAGAAATAACCGACCTGTAAGCAACTTTTAACAAACCACACCAATTAATTGCATTAATTAACCTTTCACTAAATGTAATTTTGATTTGTTTGTCAAATTTATTGAACAAATCTTTCTGAAAATGAATATGTTTTTTCTTTAAAATCCTATTACCTATTTATATTCATTTATGTACCAAACTGTCGAATTTTAAATAAATAGCTAAAATTGATAATTATTATATCTATGACACCAATTTACATCGAAAACAGTTGATGTACATATATATAGACATATCAATTTATGCTAATTTTAACTATGTAAGGGATTTTTAGATAAATAACTGTTATACAGTTTACATTACTTAAATTGTTGGTCAATAAGAATATTTTTGTTTTCAAAAAACAGAAAAAATTGCTTCACTTATTGATTAACTGTTCTTCAATTATGAATATACAAATAAAATATTTAGAGTGTCTATAAATGCCTTTAACTCTGTAAGTAATAAAAAATACTTTTTGTAATTTTTTTATTAACACCTTACCGAAAATTTTGGAAAATCATTCAATCCACTCCTAAAATGTAAGAAGAAATATCCCTCGATCCCTAGACTTGAAAAGGCCATGTGCATCATCAAACATCGAGGCTCTCGTACTCTCTTCAATTTTCCCGCTTGTCTTGGATCAGCAGGATATTATTTCAAAAATTGCTTAACCAAAGTTGAGCATCGCACAAAAAACTCAACTTGGCTCAAAATGATACACCAGTTAGTAAATTATTCGTTTTTTATTGGTTTGAAGTCTAGAGCAAAGGCACACCTATATTAGAAATATTAAAAAACTTAAAAAAATTGAGACTAGAAAAATGCTCGAGCTCTTGAAGATATAAAGTGAACAGCAATAATTTTGAAATTTGCATAAATCAAAACATTTTTGACATAGTATTTTTTTTGTTTTTTAAGTGGAAGTTAACAAAGAGCCAATTTTAACACTTATAATTGGAAAAAGGCTATAGATTTATTATAGGTTGTAAAGTATTTAAAACAAAACAAAATTTTATGTAAAATTTTACAGTGCATGTTTTATTCTATTTGATGTACATAATATTATTATAATTATGATGTGTAACAAACGTTATAATACTGGATTTACAATGGATATTGTGGATGCTTTTCGACTCTGTAATAAAACAAATAATTATTATTCTATGAAGAGCAATCAGACATAAATACGATGAATATAAATTTGAAAGAAGTAAAAAATCGAACATTAGTCAATACGAATTTAATTTAATAATCAGGATGTACCATGACTACACGATTTATGAACTTAGGTAGGGAACATGAAGGTTATCGTCTACAAGGACAAAAGGGTTACGAATATCGTTTAGGTGACTAAATTATTACCATAAATTTAAATTATACAAAACACTAAACAAATTTATGCAGATTATTTTGAATTTTTAAGGAATTTGCGATAAAAGTTTCTTGACACTTACGAAATACGTAAAAATTAAAAGTTTCTTACCCTGGGAATAACGTAAAATCGACAATTTTAGCTTTTGGACCTTGGTTAAGACCATCAAGTTTTTTAACATCATCAGCATCCAGTGTGAAATTGAAAAGATCAATGTTAGAACGAATACGTGCAGGTGTAACGCTTTTGGGTATGACAGCAATTCCTTTTTGCAAAACATTTCGGAGCAAAATTTGTGCTGTAGTTCTTCCATGTTTCTCGGCAATCGCCTTTACGACAGGATTATCCATCAAATCGGGAACATTCACAATCTTTCCAAATTTAGCCATGAAAGCCGCATAACCAGGACATGCCAATGAAGAGTACGATGTCATAGAAATATTATTTTTCCTACAGAAATCAATAATTTCGTTGGGCTGGTAATAACCGTGAAATTCAAATTGGTGGTTTGCTGGTTTTATCCTTGCATTGTCCAAAACTAATTGCATTTGTCTGATGTTGTAATTTGAAATTCCAATCGATTTTACTAAGCCAGCATCTACTTGCTCCTCCATTGCCTAAAGATAAAATATATTTTATAATAATTTTTCATATGGTAATGATGGGTACAACTTACTTTCCAAATTGCGACAAGATCTGTGGTCATATCAAAATCGCAAGTGCCGTTAGGTAATAAAGGAATCATGCTTCCATCTACATTATTTACTCCAAACGGAACATGAATTAAGTATAAATCAAGATAATCGACTTGAAGCATTTCCAAGGAAGCTTTTAAGAATTTTGGGACATCTGAAGCTCGCATTCCAATTGGTGGCAATTTTGTGGTTAAGAAAAGCTCTTCTCCTGTAAAAAAAAAGAAGTTACAGAAATATGAAGCTTAAAAAAAGACGGCATTATTACGTTTAATTTTTCCAGACGAAAGCCAGTCGTTGACGACTTTTCCTATGGCTTTCTCATTATTATAAAGAGTTGCTGTGTCGATGTGCCGATATCCTGCTTCGAGAGCTTCGTTTAAGGCTTTTTCCAATACATCATCTAAAGACTGAAAGACACAATAAAGATTTTATTTATTTTGTTTGTAAAAATGGGACTCAATTTTGAATAAATAACGAATTTTTATTTTGCAATACTAAATTGATAAATAATATGGAAATGTGGTTTTATTTATAAAAAATAAATAGATAATTATGTAATTTTAGAATAAAAAGGTAGAAAGAAAGAAACTTTTTATGATAAGAATTTTACCGAGATATGGGCGTTTGTGTTTCCGCTTTGCTGATATAATATTCCAATGCTTACGTGTTTCCGTAATTCCATTTTAATTGTACAAAATAAAGAATTTTCAGAACATAACTTACATTTCAGGGATATGAATTTTGAGATCATAATTCACATTTCAAGATACCCATTTAAGCTTTTGTTGAATTTCCCACATACACAATTAGGATTATTAATAAAATAAAAGTTTTTCATAACAATGATAAGGTTGGGTCGTTACAAATCATGGTAGCTTGAAGGAATAGTCGTCTTGATATTTATCGAGTAATAAAAATCAAATAAATTTTTTTTATTTTGATGACAAAGTCTGAATTTTTTGTGACGTGCTCAATAAACAGTTAGTATGTAGGTATTTTTATTTTAATGCAATTGCAGTTATTCGAATTCGTACACATAAATCCAAAAATAGAATTTTAAAAGTTGTAAAATTAATTTATGTTTACTTTTATGTGGAATCATATAATTATTTTTATAATGAAAATTAACGCACCTATTATTTATTATGTCAAGTTATTAAAACATAAAAAGCAATTGTAACTGTGGTAAATAATATTGACACAATTTATCACTATTTCTGATAATATTATTTTTAGGTTTCATACTCAATGTTGGTTTTTCTATAGGTATATTACTTTGTTTAGTTTTACTTAATTAAAAACAATGCTGTACATAAATAATTATTTATGAACACGTTTCAGAACGGGTTTTTCTCATGTACTGAAGAGTTTTTGTTTAGTTTCATTTAAAATCCGATTCAACGATTAAAGTTTTCCATTGCGCACTATGTTAGTAGTCTATCAATTTATATTTTTATATTATTCTGATTATTGATCGAGTTTAAGGGTAGGTTCTTTGTACATGGTGAAATTTTTTCAACGTTAATAATATTACTTGCAATTTAACAAAATATTTCTTGGTCTTTCAAATAACTTGAAATAGTATTCCCTCCGTTTCAAAATGAAAAGCCCTATAAATTAATTTGCAAAGTATACAAGTTTTAAATATTTTAGAAAATAATGTAATTATAACAAATATATTATGAATATGAAATATGATGTGCTGTTAGTTACTACCTATACATAATATATTATGTTATTATTTAAATATATTGAAATATATTTGAACTCAAGTTCCACAGAAAACGAAATCAGTAGTAAAAATGTGAACATACATTTTAAAATTGTAATAATATTATGTACAGTGACTCACATAAGAACTCGAGCAGTCCTATGTTAACAATGTAAATTGACCATTTTGGGTTCGATAAAATATAAAAATGTATATGAACAAAAATGTAGAGAATGAAATTTACAAGAAAGAGATGCCTATTCATTTTTTTATTTCGTTGCACCGTTTCCGAGATATAGACGACAATATTTTTTGCATTTTACAGAGTTATGTTTAATTCGCTCTCAGTCAGAAACGACGAGACACAATAGAAAAATGTATAGAAACAAAATTGAAGGCAATGAAATTTCAACAAAAAATGTCTAAAATGTTTTGCTGTAAAATCGTGTTTAATATGGCAAAAACAGATTAAAAATGGTCAATTTACATTGTTAACATATACAGTAGCGCTCAAAAGTTAGTTGGCAAACAGTTTTTTTAAAAGAACTTTTTCAAATTTGAAAATTTTTCTTTCATTATAATATAGAAAGTTATAGTTATATCTTTAAATTTAAAAGCTTTTAAAGAATAATATTACAAAAATGAAAAATGTTGAAATATAAAAAAGTTCTTTTGGAAAAAACTGTTTGCCAACTTGCTTTTGAGCGCTACTGTATTACAATGATTTATTTTAAAACTTGTAAAATAAATAAATTAACATACTTGAAATGTTCCATAGCCCACAATGGGCATTTTAAATCCACTATTTAAAGTTACATATTTCTCAAGGGCGAAAACCGCAGGAGTTACAAATAGTAAAAAATAAAACACGGAATTGAAAATCATCTTCTAATATTCCTATGTGAAAAACAACACTAAACTGCGGTTTATTATATTTTCTGATATCTTATATATTCTTGTTGACCACAATAATTAATTGTATTTCTACCTATTCAAGTTATAGAAGAAACGACGTAGTTAACTTTTATTTGAAAGGTTCTCTTTCCATGGTCAGTTATTGACCCAAACACTTTTTTCAGTATCTCCTTCATATGCTTTACACAAATTTATATAAATTTCTTTGCTTTTCAAAGTGATCAGATATTTACCTAAGCACTTCTGTGAGTCACTGTACATACATAGTGCATACATAATATGTACATACATTTGATTTTTTGACAAAATCAGCATCTTGTTCACTGTGCCCTGTTTTGATATATGTTGAACGTCGCTGTAATAGAGAATAATATAGGTAAAGGACAATTATAAAAAACCTATTCTCCCCAATAGAATAATATTTTTATATCGTAAAACTACCAATCCTTATATTGGTGAGTTGTTGGGTTCAAAACTATAACATTTAGATAGATATAAAAAATGTATCGATTATTTTAGAGCTAATTCCTTGACTAGGAGTTTATTATGAAATACTTTGTATTGGCAGTTGCACATAATACTAATAATTCATAGGATAATAATATAATATATTATACTATGCTATATAATAGCATATCATATAATTTTATGCATTCTATAATATATTATATATTATGTATATAATATTATAGTATCTACCTACTATATTATTGTATTTATATATTATACTATAAAACAATGTAAAATCTCATGTAATATTAGACACATAACAAATTTATCTATACTTAATCAAAGAAGGTTAATCAGTAAGATTGAAAATTAAAAATTAAAATATATAGCTTTTATTTTTTTTTAATTATGACCATCACGCCGACATAGATTAACTTAATAGCTTTCGCCCAATTAGTTGTCGTTTTGTATTCATATCTAGTACATTATATAATTTAATATTGTAATTACATTTCAATCATAATTAAGACTTTTTATCAATTTTTATAACTACACATTTTGAGATAGTTAGCTATTTTTACCCGGTTAATGAAAATAGCAGCCAGTAAACTATTCAAACATATTGGGTTTTTCCAAGGCTGCGCCAGCATTTATGACATCATTTAAACTTTTCGGAATCATTAAACGTCTAAACGAGTATTGCAGCTGCAGTTTTAAAAATAAATAATAAAAAGAACAGATAAAACATAAAACTGTTTTTCGGGAAAGTTTGAACTTGACCTTAATATAAAAACTTGATACATTTATTCATCAACACTAATCAATTATGCACTGTAAGGTATATTGTATATATTATATATTCTGTGAAGTATAGAAATTAATGTATTGCATGTTTATACAAAGTTTTTATGAACAAATTAGAATGTCAAGGTCATTAAGATACACCAACCTATAATTTTGTTGTCAGGTTAAAAAATATTCCCGCGTATTTATCAGTATTAAGTTAATGAAACATAAAAACACTAAATTCAAAATATTTACCTCAAATGTTCCGTAACCAACGGCTGGCATCTTTAATCCATTGGGTAAATCAATTAGTATTTTGCTAGCCATGTTAATTTTTGACGCACAAATTAAATGCAATTAAATAATACTGAATATTATGTACCACACAGTATGTATACACACACTTCCAAGTTGAACGATAAAATGACGCGTATGTTTCAAATTCTGTATTTATAAGCTAACAAAGCGTGAGTAATGCACGGTGCCGCTATCTTGACACTAAATTGTATATTATGCAATATTTCAAACAATAGTAAATAATTAATACAATAATCAATAAATCGCGCCAAATTTTTAAAATAGATTATCTTCTTATTTTTTTATTCTTGTTACCAACAACAACGCTGTAGATCTTAAAAATATCTACATTAACTTTTCAAGCTAACGGAATTATTCAAACTTTTAACCTTGCTTATAACTTGCTTTATGCAACTTCAAGATAGTCATTCTTCCCGGAATTTTTTTCAAAAGTGTGCATGTGCGTAGTGAATTACCTAAGCCGCGTGAAGTGTTTTTTGATGACTTGCAAGTTGAAATAACTCAAATTGATTAAACGGTGGGAAACCCACTCCACCCAGAAATTACAATTAGGAAAGTAACCTCATGAATGAAGTATTAGTTAGGTATTTACGAGATTTATCATCAGATTACACTGTGCACTTTTCCAATTCAAATTAATCCATTAGGTATACATATGTCAGAAAATTATTCCCCATAGATCTGTGAAAATTCTACTCGAGCTTTTTATCAGCAATTTTTTTCGTGTTGGTATTGGTTCATTAAAAAAAGCTTTCATAATAATTTTTTTTTTACTTTCATCTATCCATTTTTTTAACTAGATGCTTATTTGCATTTAATATTGTAAATCCTTATGAGCCTCTTTTCTAATGCAAAAATTTTAATATTATGTATTTTCAGATAAATAGTTGCAAAATTTAATAGACCAATTTATCTGAATTTAATTACAAAATGATATTTTCAAATATTATTATGTATGTCATGACATGTGTGTTTAAAAACTATAGATTCATATTTTTCTGCATTGTAGTGATAGATAAATTGGTTTTAAATCGCTATTACACATATAGGAATAGGTACGTACCATGTACAAGTAATGTACAAGTAGATACATAAATTTATCTACTACAATTTCGTAAGAGGTCATCTCGTCTGCATTGATTTGAGCTATATAATGAACCACTTTTAGTTACTAGTGCGGAAAGTGATTTATTTTCAACACCAAAGTTGGTACTTTGGTTACTTGTCAAATAAAACCAATACAAAAATAAATATTGCAATATTTAAATAACGTGATCAAATTATTTTATTAATTAAATATACAGCTCTACCAACCTTAGAAGTGTTTTTAGAAGGCGTGGCTGGCGCTAGTAAAATTTAAATAAAGCTTAAATATAAATAACACGAAACTGAATAAAACGAACAACCACGACAAATGTAAACACAATGATTTGTAACTTTTAGACACAGATATACTTGAGAAATACTTTCATTTAAATTTTGTTGAAAGTAGTAGGCATATTTTTCGAGACCATTCTAAGCTTGATGGAGAATATTTTTTCAAAATACTTTCCAGAAGAATGTCATATAGAAGAATTTGTTAAATTGCCAATTATTATCATTATTTACAAAGTCTAGCAAAAACAAGAAACCTGAATTTTATGTAAATCTCGCGGGTTGCTTTTCGAAATAATTTTTAAAATAACATTTTACGTGGTTTATGCCAGTTTGCGCCACCCACAACCAATGGCCCACCAAATTTAGTATTATAGTGGAAATTTAGTGGCACTTAACGATTTAAGGATCGCTTAAAACTCGAAATACATATAAGTGGTGCAAACGAATATTAAAAATCTATAAAGTTATTATTACAAATTTTCTTACGGCAATAATGAAGTTTTATCGTCTCAATTCCGTTTTCACATATTTATATGAATTTATGTAATAGTCAAGTTTTCGTTTATTTGTTATAAATATTCAAATAGAATAAAATGACCTTGTCATACAAAAAATTTGCAATGATAGATTAGCCACCTGAAATATTGTTACACAAATTAGTTCTGAAAGTATCCTCAATGTTGTTTGTATTTAATTTAGATAATTTTATTTTTTTATTAAAGATAATTTAGAAATTTTATATGATAATAATATTTTATAATATTACCCTGTTAATTTATTGCCATGAATATCCTAAAAAGGAGATGACTTGTTTATTTTGTAAAATTTGCAATTCTCATGAGTTAGTTGACTTCGCGCCAACTAGCGGGGGAATCAGCGTTTTTCCGATTTGTCCGATTTTTGTGTCTCTGAATTTTGATTTCTGAATTTGAGGTATTATTAAAATTGAAAAGTGTTAGAAATCTGATAATTTAAAGATTTTAATTGGAAGCAACAGATATTGATTGGAAGTTAAGAGAAGATGAATTTTGATTGATGATTTCGAATATATTTTGATGGTATTGAGATTTTTGAACAATATTGAAATAAAATTAAAGAAGCTATTTTCAAGATAAAATTTTAAATTAAATACACAATTAGAAGATCTTTGGGATTGTTATTTCGCTAAAAGCCAACCGGAATAAAATTTTCTGGAGAAGGAAAAATACCGTTCAATATAAGTAATACTATACAGATATTATTCAAATACAAAAAACAGAAGTGCTTACCGGTATGTTTCATGAATTTATCATTTGAAGCCAAATTCAGAGCAGTAAGCATTGAAAATTTATTCAATCCTCAAATAAGGATCAGCTTAATCAGTAATTAGGTAAACTATGAATAACTATGAATTATAAATTCTTTTTTTTATTTTCCTCTTATACTTCTGCTTTTCAGTACCTTTTCATTTACATAAGCAGTTCTATTTCCTCCTTATAATTTTTGTATTTATTTGTATCTGTTATTTCTATTGTTAGTCGTCACATCAATTCATACCTTCATGCATCTCTTAGACGTGTCTCAATATAACGGTATCATCAATTCCTCGGGCCGCACCCTGGATTTAGTTCTGTCTAATACCAACATCGCAGTGACACGCAGTCTTGAAGCTTTGATCTTGGAGGACGAGTATCATCCACCGCTTGCTCTTTCCGCGCAGCTGTCGAATCCCTGCAATCCCTGTTTTGTCCCGAATCTGGATAGGAGCTTTGACTTTAAGAAAGCTGACTTCATTCTCATGTACCGTTTATTTGATGAGACGGACTGGTCGTCTGTATCTGACTACGAATCTTTCAAGCGCCTTAGAGCCTCGGTTAAGTCACAGACCGCCGAGTGTTATCCGGATTATCTCTCTCGTTCCGCTAACGCTATTTGTTCCGATCCCTCGCAATTCTGGACTTTTGTAAAGAGCAGAAAAGGTGATTCCAGAATTCCAGGTTCTTTGCAGTTCGAAGGTATCGAATATTCTGATGCTAACTCAATCGTCAACGCTTTTGCTGACTATTTCAGATCGGTTTTCATTGAATCCGATGTTACATTATCCTCGTGTTGCGACGACATTAATCCATCCTTTTTAATCCACACTCCGGCCATCACGATTGCGCATGTCACTACAGCTCTGCAACGCTCAAAAAACAAACTTACCAGTGGAGTAGATTACATACCTTCCTTTATACTGAAAGATTGTGCCTCGACTTTTGCAGATCCCCTTCTGCATATTTTCAACTTGATTCTTACTCAGCAACTTTCCCACAATCCTGGAAAATCGCACGCCTTTGTCCGGTTCTGAAAAAGGGCAGTCCTTCTGAAATTAGCAATTACCGTCCGATCTCAATTCTGTCCAACCTATCCAAGGCATTTGAGGGGATCCTGTATGATCACATTTATGCTCATGTCAGGGGTTCTTTGTCTCTCTCTCTCTCAACATGGCTTTATGAGCGGTCGCTCAACAGTTACTAATCTGGCATCCTTTAAACAGTTTGTCTTCGAAACTTTGGACGGCCAAGGGCAGGTCGATACAATCTACACCGACTTCCAGAAAGCATTTGACCAACTTGACCTCTACAGACTGATTGGGAAGTTATCATCGTTTGGCTTCTCTAATCGGCTGATTGATTTCTTCCGCTCATATCTATTTGAGCGCAGGCAGTTTGTTGAATATCGTGGCCATAAGTCTTCAGTCTTCTCTGCTAGTTAAGGCGTTCCTCAAGTGTCCAACCTTGGTCTTCTGCTTTTTTTACTTTTTGTGAACGATCTACCCAGTCTTATAGCATCCCACAAATTGCTATATGCTGACGACCTAAAAATGTATTAAAGTATTTCCACACTTGACGATTGTTGGCGTCTCCAAGCCGATCTGGATGCTGTTGCTGCCTGGTGCGTGTGTAATCGGCTGCAGCTGCAAATTCCTAAATGTAAAGTGGTCTCCTTTACCAACAGAAAGACCTCGATTGATTTTTGTTATTTGTGCGATGGCATTTGTTTGGAGCGATGCGATTCTTTTAGGGACCTGGGTGTAACCTTCGATTCTCGACTGACGTTCTCAGAGCACATTGGTATCACCTTGGGTAGTGCCTCCCGAATGTACGGTTTCATCTATCGTAACATGCATGACCTTCGGAGCTTTTCTTATTTAAAACTTCTGTTAATTAGCTTCGTACGTTCAAAGCTGGAATATGCTGCGCTGATCTAGTACCCGATGCACGCATACCACATCAGGCGACTGGAATCGGTTCAGCGACGATTTTTAAAATACTTGGCATTCCTGCAGGATGGTGTTTACCCGATACAGAGCTTCGATCACAGTGTGCTCCTTGATCGGTTCGACTTTGAGTCTCTGGAGAGCAGGCGCTTTACGTCGTCTGTTCTGTTTATCTGCAAACTGCTAAGAGACGTAATCGACTGTCCATTCTTGTTGGCTGGGATCAGCTTTCATATACCTAGAGGTTGCTCAAGACGGCGCAACCTCTTCTACTGTCATATCCGCAGGACGAACTATCTTGTTCTGTCTCCCATCTCCATCTTCTGCCGCAACTTTAACACTATCGCCGACGTTGCCGACTCCTTCCATATGAGCCTGAGGGAAATCGCGGCGCTTTGTCACCAGCGCGACACCTGATTTGCCTACATGTTTTTTTTTACTTTGTAACATAATATGCTTAGGCTTGCCTTTTTTTTATATAATATGTATAATATATATTTTTTTTATACGCACTCCATATAATTAGTTTACAACTGTTTGGTGTGTGTCTAAACCATAAAATAAATAAATAAATAAATCACTCATCACCGTTAGGTATTTAAAGCTATTCGCTTCGTCAAAATTGTAGTTTCCTACTTTTTGGTTTATTTATGTTTTATAGTTATTTCTCAACCATTCTGTATATACTTCCTCTTCTTCTCATTCACATTTAACCCTATCTCATTTCTTAATGATTATAATCTTTTCGAAAACTTCTGTAATTTTTTTCACCGCTAACTTTAACCATTCTTTTTGAATTTACCAATGTCATATTTTATCAGTCGTATAAGTTTTTCTAATCTCTCTTTATTTTTTTAATTTTGATTTCTTAATCTTTTTATTACAAAGTCTAACAATAATGATAATAATAATTAGTTAATTTTTATTAACTAAAATGCAGTGTAATTTTAGTTTTAGATATGCTGTGGCTACTTCAGGAAGCAGTAAACGGTGTTTTCCCATGATATCAGAATAAAAGGATACATGGGTAAAACTTTTAATGGATAAACCACATTTGTCTATTGCAAAGTTCTACAGTAAATTTAGCCACAAAGATTGCACTAAACTTGGATAAGAATTAACATTTTGGATAAATCATATCAAACATAAATGATAAATCGTTTATAATACATTTTTAGTGAGTTTCTAATGATATAATTTAACATTTAAGATAATATGGCAAATCCAAAAATTTCAAAATACTGCAGTGTATCAAGAAAACGGAGGGAAGTCATTCGATCAAGCATCAGTATATCTCCTAAAAGAACAAAATAAACATTTATTTTAGTTGTTTCACAAAATTCGAATGTGGACTCTGCATCCTGGTCCATCAAATACTAGAGTTACACGAACAGAAGGATAAAGACACTACGAGAAGTTGGAGAAATTTTCGCTCTACAATTTTGTTTTCTAACTAATTAGTTATTTGTATTTTGTTTATTTACGGATATATTTGCAATTTAACATTTTCCTGGCCATTTCCCGTGGTTTTTTAGAACTTGCAGGAAAGGTATATCCATGCAAATTTATTTTTATTTGATCTCACTATCATTTTTTACTTAAATCCAAAAATGTATCTGTTTTTTTAATTTTTACTGGGTTGTAGCTCAAATTTAACTCCAGTGACGAGACTTAATTAAAAATATATTTAAATAACTAGGTACATAATAAGTAATATAAAAAAATAATTATATTTTTAGTTAACTTAAAAAAATTTTAAATTAATTGCTTAAAATAAAGCAATTAATTAAGGCACAATAACAAAACAATTTGTAACAACTGCTTTTTCGAGGTCGAATGTCGTGCGAAGTAATTTGCACATATTAATTTTTCTCGGTAATGCATTGAGTGCAGGCTACGGCAAGTTTGTAAATACTTAAAAGGTACTGTACCGTTTTGAGGTACAGTTGCAGTTACATGATATAGTAGGTATATTAGAATACCTACTTAAGACTACTTAAGGAGAGGTTCCGGTTTTAGAATAAAAATTTGTTTGTTGGTATATCTTTAAACTCTTTCAAATGTGCTTGTATTTATAGTGGAACAGTGCTCAAAACGAATGTATTTGGTAACATAGTTATAAATTCTTGTAATTAGACTCTAGATACTTGAAATGAAATAGAAGTAGACTATAAATACCCAGATATTATTTAGATTAGTTCTAAATAATACAATTTTAGACATTTAGATCAATAATTAAAATAATAGTGATTGTAAAAATTATTAATATTATAAGTGTTAATATCTTTGGTAAGTACGTGCCCCAAAAACGTGTCAAGGATGGTAGACAAAATTGACACTTCTGCCAATTAATTATTAGGTTGGCTTCTCTCAAACGAAAATATACCTGGTCAAGTAATCTACTAGAAATGACTATCACATCATCAACACAGTTAAAAAGATTTTCCTTCAACAAGGAACCAAACAAAAATTCCATAAGTTGTTGTAAAGTACCATAGGTGCATTTGAAATGCCAAATGGCATTATAATAAATTCAAATAAACCTCAACCAGGTAATGTGAAGGCACTTTTCTCACAAGACTCGGAAGCTTGGTAAAAAGCTTTACCCAAAGTGAATAGATGTTATGTATGTACCCAGTGTCCCGGAGCCACATTAAGATCTCCTCCAACCGAGGAATTAGAAAGGTGTCTTTTTTGGTGAGGGAATTAAGTTCCCTGTCGTCAAAACACCGGCGATAAGAACCGACAGAATTAACGACCTTGGTAGTTCTGGCCAAACCGTCTATATCTAATGATTTAAATTTTTGTTTCATATCACTGAGTGCAACTTGTTGTTCAACATTGAGTTCATTAACATCTGTAATAAGTTGACAGTAAAGTTGCACCCCCTTTACACTTAGATTGACGTGAGGTTGTCGATCTGATTTGGGATGAATAAACAAGGTGGAGGTATTAGAAGTAGATCCGCAAAAGATCATCTCTACTACTACTACTAAAATCCGCTTGAAATTGAAAGTTCTTTCCTATAAAGTCCGTTCCCTGAAATAAGGAACAGAAAAATCCACTGACTTTCTCAGTGGCGGATTAAAACACTCTGATTAAAGCACATTTTTGGGTCTTCTAAAGAGGGGGAAAGCTTCCACGAGCGCCGCAGGTGCAGATGGAAAAATTTGAGTTTTCAAGGTCAATCTTAAAACAATCTTCGCTTCTCATCACGAACTTCGGAGATGACCAAAAGGGGCCGGAAAATTTCGCTAGAATTGCTGCGGCTCTCCTTTCAAGAAACTTTTTCAGCAAGAACCTCGAGACCATTAAAAAAATAACGTTGTAAAACCACTTCAAAACTACACTATGGATAAAAAGATAAGATATTACAAAACATGTGTCACAGAAGAAGAAAAGGAAAAGAAGAGTATTTAATATGTTTTTATAACAGAGAACTAGGCTAACCGAGGCTAACCCTTTAAACTCCAATAAATATGGCACAACACTGAAAAGCCATTAACGAAGTATTCAGAGCACGCCACTGCTGAAAAGTAATTATCTACATTGAACAATATATTTACAATATTTTAAACAGAGAAAGCAAATTTATTTGGTGTATTCATAAATCTGTTGAACCTACAATCACCGATATCGTAATTATCTCTAACAAAGGTTCAACATAAAGTTATTCTAATTTTGCTATTGATAACATAAGTACTTCAGATCTTTGATAAATTAACAATGTAAGTTATTTGCACATCTTTGTTTAATTAATTTAAAATTTACTGAACTTGACTGACAAAATTTCTAAATTTTAGATGACGGAATTGGCATCAATAGCTAACATTCGGTGCATATGCGAAGAAAACGAATTTTTATATAAAAACGAAAATGACAATGGTAAGAAATTTTATTTATTACTTTATAAACACTTTCTTTTATAAATATCTAACCAATCTTAGAGTCATCTCAAACGTATTTTCAAGAATTTGACAACATAATTAATATTAATGGTTTGAGACAATTTATTAGAACGTCAAGCTTTTCAAAAAAGCACAAGACCAGCTCGTTAATCCAAAATAAAATTAAAACTTTTGAAAATTCATCTACACCAGTTAAGGGTACATTAATTAAAAATTCGATCTTAAAAAATACACCTGCAAAAGATGAAGAAGAGCCTGTGATTCGCGAACCAGTGACAAATCCTTTTTTGAAAGCTGTTTCTGTAAATCTAATTGAAGAAGAAGAAGATACGCAAGTATTAAATAAGTTAGAAACAAATAATATAACAAAAGTTTCCAATTATACCTTTTTAATTTTTAATAGAGCAAAACAAACTAATTGAATGTTAAATCGGTTCATTGTGGACAATGTATGCTCACTGCTGTTTGTAATTAGTTTAACTTCTTAATGTATATTATTACAAAAAATAAATTAAGTATATTATATAATGAAATATTTTAATGATGTATATGTTAATTAAACTGCAAAAATTGAATAAAATTGAAAAAAATTGATTTTTAACTTTACTAGCTCTTTTATTTAACAAGGTTTATCTGACGAGTTCCGAAGAACGAAACACGTTTGATCAAAAGTGTCATAAACTATAATTCATTGTATTATTACGTAAGTTAAAAATCAATTTTTTTCAATTTTATTCAATTTTTACAGTTTAATTAACATATACATCATTAAAATATTTCATTATATAATTTCAAATGTTACGAATTAATCCTAACTATTATTATCAGTTATATCAGTTATAGTTTTTTATTTAACTATTTAATTAGTAGTTCAATCTCATTTATATTTCTTGTGAATGCTCAAATTTTGAGTTCTTGAAATAGGGATTTCTATTATTTAAATTCGCTCTCATTATATTTTTTTTATTTGATCGGATTAGAATTTTCATAAAATTAAATAATATTTTTGTTTTAATTAATTTGGAATCAAAGTATGTATAATTTTATTTTATTAAACGTCAAAGCGATTTGACTTTTAAAATTTTTTTTCATTCCTTTGATATTTAACTTTACTAGCTCTTTTATTTAACAAGCTTTATCTGACGAGTTCCGAAGAACGAAACACGTTTGATCAAAAGTGTCATAAACTATAATTCATTGTATTATTACGTAAGTTAAAAATCAATTTTTTTCAATTTTATTCAATTTTTGCAGTTTAATTAACTAATACATCATTAAAATATTTCATTATATAATTTCAAATGTTACGAATTAATGCTAACTAAGTATATTATAGGTATAAATGTCTTTGTGACCATTAAAGTGAATTTGTGAACTTGAATACCATTTTACAAAGAAATGGTATCATGCTACCATTATTTGTCACTACTCTAAACATACCCATTTTATATGTGGGCTATTGGGAAGACAACTAGAAGGGACTATATTACCTTGTAAGTCATATTGGCTTATATATTATAATGTTTGTTAATCCAAGAAGAACAAGTGATATATCTTTTCAAATTATAAAGCGGATTATCTATTTTTTTTTTCAGTGTAAATCGTGTTAGTTTTACGTCAGACGCACAGCTAAGATAAAATGGAATATAGTAAAGCGACTCTCCAGGTTTGGACTTCACAAATGACCCAATATTAAGTAGGCGATTCAATGTTTTGAATTTATTTTTTGAATAATAAACTAAAGTTTATCTGCGACCATTGACAACGACGGAAGAAAAATAATAATTCGTTTTTTGTTTAATTTAAAAAGTTTTAATTAATTTAGTACGTACTGAAGCGGAGTAAGGACTATATTCTAAGCGACCTTCCTCGGTAGGCAATGGCAAATCACCGAGGCAATCTACCTTGAGGATTTAGTTTTGAAAAAATGAAGTGATCAACCAAAACCCACCTTGGGTTCTATTTTGAACAAATAAAAAATATTTTGAATAACTATGTACGTATGTAAAGTTTTTTAGTTTCATCATTAGGTTTGTTTCAATTTTAATTTTTTTACTGTTCTAATAGTTAGTGAAGTGTCTAATATAATATAATATAAAAACTGGCCATAAAAGTAGACTTATCAAAATAAACATATTAAAGATAATCAGAATCAACAGTTTGGCATAGATAAGAAAGATGTAAGAAAACAAAATGTACTGAGCTAACCTTAGTATATTGGTTTTGCTAGGAAACTACAAAATTTTGCTTTTATCTTTTTGATGTATTTGTATTTAAAAAATCACTAATCTGCATATTTTCATCAACTTACTAAGGGAAACCATTGAGAACGATAGCACCATCTAATCCCTTATCAAGGCTGTTTAATTCTTGCATATCTTGATCGTCCAATTCAAAATCAAATATATTGATATTTTCTATAATACGCGATTTTGTCGTACTCTTTGGTATAGCTATTATTCCTTTTTGAATGATATGTCGTAACAGAATCTGAGCTGGACTTTTGCTATGCTTTTTTGCAATTTTGTTAACTATTGGGTCACTTAATACATTAGGTACTTTCGAACTAAAACATTATAAATAAACATTCTGTTTTTTATGCGCAATAAAAAGTAGGTTATTACCCTGGTTTAAACTGAGTTAATCCTGGTGCTCCCAGTGGCGAATAAGCAGTTACGCTGATATTATGTTTTTTGCAGTAATCGACAAGTTCGTTTTGCTGGAAGTAAGCATGTAACTGAATTTGATTATTATCTGGCTGTATGGTGCAATTGTTTAATATTTTATCTATTAGATCACTCTCATAATTTGATAATCCTATTGCCTTTGTTAAACCTGCGGTAACTTGATCTTCCATTGCCTAAAATGCAAAGCGTTAAAAGAATTATAATTAATTATATTAACGCATACCTTCCAAATGGCTACATGATCTGTATTATAATCAACATCAAGGTCTCCTTCAGGAGTTCTGGGAAAATACGTGCCCTCTTTATAATTCAGACCTTCTGGAGAATGTATTAAATATAAATCTACGTAGTCAACTTGAAGCTTGGCCAAGGATTCTTTCAAAAATTGAGATACACGTTCAGGATGCATTCCAACACCAGGAAGTTTTGTTACCAGGAAAAGATCAGATCCTTAAACAAAATTTCAGTCATTATTAGTCATAAATTAAATATTAGGTCAGGATACTTACTTTTAAGTTTTCCATTGGTTAAGTAACGATTGAGAACTCTTCCAATAGCTTCTTCGTTATAGTAGATGGTAGCGGTGTCTATATGACGATACCCTGCATCCAATGCATTTTCAAGAGCTTCCTCCAGTTTGTTGTCATTAGCCTAAACATATTATTACATTGATTTATTTTAAAACCTGTAAAATAAATAATTAACATACTTGAAATGTTCCATAGCCCAAAATAGGCATTTTTAATCCACTATGTAAAGTTACATCTTTCTCAAAGGCGAAAACCGCAGGAGTTAAAAATATTAAAAAATAAAACACGGAATTGAAAATCATCTTCTAATATTCCTAGGTGAAAAACAACACTAAACTGGTTTATTATATTTTCTGATATCTTATATATTCTTGTTGACCACAATATTAAATTTTATTTGTACCTATTCAAGCTATTGAAGAAACGACGTAGTTAACTTTTATTTGAAAGGTTCTCTTTCCATGGTCAGTTATTGACCTAAACACTCTTTTCAGTTTCTCCTTCATATGCTTTATACAAATTTATATAAATTTGTTTGCTTTTCAAAGTGATCAGATATTTACCTAAGAATTTCTTATAACGTGCTTATCATGTTAATTTTGTTAAAAATAATGATAAGTATCAATTTTTCCATATTTGAATATTTGTTCAGGCAAAGATATTAAAAATTAATACTTATAGATATTTTTATTAAGTTGTTTTCCAACCTTGACTTTGAGTTATCTAAAATATACGTTAGAAACTATTATTTTCAGTGTTTATGAATATTAATAGCATTAAAAAATAGAAGTTATTAGAATTTAATAAATTAAAATCCGTTTCTAAATCACAGTGACTACCACTAAAGTAGTAACTAAAGTTACTAAAATTACAGTATTCACCAATCTTGCTAGCAAAATATACAAACTGGCGCTGTATACTGCAAGAAAAATTTTCATATTTTTAATTTATTGTATGTAGATACCTTTATTTTTATTTTTAACGTGTTTATATCCTTGACTACTAGTAAACAATAATTATATAAATTTAATATATTTATTACAAAGAACTTCTTAGAAATTCATGGTATAATTTCTTTACACATTGCTGTGATATCTTTATTATAATTAATAATTTACCATCAATTTTCCAAAATTAAACTTTACTTTTAATTATAACTGAAGAACTTATTCTTGCAATCACAAAAAGAGATGCCATTAGGTAAAATCCAACTTATTCGCGTGGCAAAGGGATGTGTCCCTCGACAATAGGTCTTAGGACCTTTTGCTAAGTAAGAAAAAGCTTCTCATTGCCAAAGGAATTGGTTAAATACTTATGATGATTTGATGCATCAGTTGCAACTCATAATTTGTTAGATGTTAGTCAAATTGAAAACAAAAGCGAACATCCAAAAAGATAACTCAAGAAGTTGCTCAAGTTGCTAATGAATCCTTCACAAAGAAAATAAGAATAAAAAAGTACAAGTGGAAATGAATAATATTCTAAAATATTTCTATAATGTAATCTATTAAAATAATATTTAAATTAACTGTATACATTATGTTATTCAACTGTTTCACTTTCTATAGCAACTGTTTTACTTTAGCGCCAGCGATGGACATATTTCGGTACCGTCCGTATTCGGTAGTAAAAGTAATATGGAACTGATTGCATATCATAAATAAAAAATAAAGATAGATTGATTTTATATTTTATATATTGGGCAGCATTTTGCAGATTCTTTTAATACAAGCAAAACATTAGAAATTTTTTAATTTTTTTATTGGATAATGATGTCCTCCCAAGCAAAGTTAGATCTTCTAGGGGGTTTCTTCCTGACTCTAGAAATATTGAGTTGTTTATTTTAAGTTTGAGGCCTGCAGGAAGGGCAAGCGGAATTATTAGGAAAGTAAAAAAAAAAATTTGGTACAACTGCGATAACTGTGGAAGTTATATTATATTGTTTAAGTACTATTATTATGTATTGTATAAAAAAAAATTTATTTTTGTGTTAATTAGAATTTTGTATTTTTGTATTACTTGAAAACTTGAAAAAAATTGTGAAAAGTGCTAACTAGCATAAAATTACTCTTAATATTTATAAAAAAATTTATTCGTGTTAGAAAACTACAGTTTATAAAAATTACAAACTTCGATTACTTAGGTGGTAAATGGGAAAAAGAAATATCCCTTCGCATTAGGACTATTATTAAAATGGATATTCTGGATGTTTTCTAAAATAAAAAAAGTTTAAAAACTCAATCATATCGCACAAAATTAACCTACCCTTTAAAATCTTCAGATGTATAAATTTGTGCACTTGGCCCTCGATCAAGTCCATTCAATTGATTACAATCTTCACTCGTTAGTTCAAAATCAAATATATTAATGTTTTCTTGGATTCGAGCAGGATTGGTGCTTTTTGGAATACACACCAAACCTTTTTGAGTGCAATGGCGAAGAAGTACTTGCCCTGTTGTTTTGTTATATTTGCGAGCAATTTCAATAACTATTGGATTATTCAGTAGAGTTGGAATATCAGGACTATAATATATATTTGTTGTAAAAATCAATTAAAAAATAAATAGAGTTATATAATTATATACCTGTCCGAACTTGGGGAACCTAATGGAGCGTAGGCTGTCACCACAATGCCATTCTTCTTACAAAATTCAACCATATCCTTTTGTGGATAATCGGCATGTATTTCAATTTGCAAATTGGATGGAAGGATTGTGGCCTTCTCCATAATTCTGGATATTTGCGAAGCGTTAAAGTTTGATAAACCTATGGCCTTAGTCAATCCAGCATTGACTTGATCTTCCATTGCCTAAAATTATTAAAATAAAAATTGGGCGTAAGTGAAAATAAAACTTGCCATACCTTCCAGACTGCTGTAATATTTGTATTAACATCAATATCCGGTAAGCCTTCTGGAGTTGTTGGACGCAATGTATTTGCTTTATAATTGTATCCGAAAGGAGTGTGGACTAAGTACATATCGACATAGTCGAGTTGTAGTTTCTTTAAGGATTCCTTTAAGAATTGCGATACCAACTCCGGATGCATAGCAACGGTGGGAAGTTTGGTCAAAATGAACAAATCTTTTCCTGCAACAATATTTTCATTGGAGAGGTTTCATAATTTTTAAATATTTTCTGTTACTTACTCTCAAGCTTTCCAGAAGATAGCCATTCCTTGAGAACTTTTCCAATATCGGCTTCATTTTCATATAAACTAGCAGTGTCTATATGGCGATAACCTGCTTCAAGTGCGGCGTTGTAAGCTTTTGCCAAAACTTCGGGATCATTCTAAAAATATTTGTTATTAATTCGTTGAATTAAAGCAAACAAAACTATAATAATAACTTTCTGTTAAATCATCGACTGTAAGCAGAAGACCTTTATAAATGTAATTAAATTTGTAATAAAAATTGACATACTCTCCATGTTCCCAATCCCAAAACAGGCATTTTACCTCCATTTCGTAGTTCGGCAAATGGGGTCGATGCTATTATGGGGACGCAAAGCACCAAACATATTCCAATAACAGCATTCATAGTTAGACTTTACAAACAAAACTAACTTGTAATTTAATTTTACCTCTTATTTATATTCTTAAGTTGTCGAAGTTGTACCATTTATATTTCTATACACGTCAATACGTGGTGATGCTTAAATAAGTATATTTTAGTCAGGACAAGCTGTTGACATGAAGAAAATCCAGTATTTAAATTGATAACAAGTGGTCTGCAAGTTTAACTTAAAGCTATGATTCTTTAATTTTTTAAATTTTGAATAATTTGTATTTTTCAGCTTATGTATTTTCTTATTCTACATACATAGATGCAGTATGGGCTTCACCAATATAATATTTATGTATGTATGTACATATTACTTAATTTGATGTGATGGTATTTTCTTTTCGGTCTTTCGGCTGGATAACAAATTCTCGTTGTTTGACAGTTTTTCTCGTTTCCAAGAAAAATCTTCTATAATATTATTAAAACATGAATTTTTAAGTAGCACCAGACAGAGAAGGAGAATATTTTTATATTTTTATATTACTAGCACAAAGTAAATATCCATTCTCGTTAATATAGTTGTTTGCATAGATATATACTATAATTTGTTTAAAATTTAATAGTGGTTTTACCCAAGACTTCTGAAAACTTATTATAAATTATAATTTTACAAAATTATTTGTATTTTAAAATTATTTATTTGTTGTTGTATTACGTGGAAAACTTTCATTGCTTACCTATATCGTATGCGAACTTGAAAATAATTTTAATTTGCATTAATTTTATGAATAATAAGCATTTAGACTTATTTATTAGTATTATTATTAACCGATATTAATGGATTTAAGCTATGTAAATTGCATACTGTTTTATTATGTAATTAATAATACAATCTTTATATTTGTGGTTGAGAACAAGGTGAACTTCTTTGGTTGGCATAATAACGCGTTTAATTTTACTCTTTATCAAAACTTGAGCAAATTATCATAAAACTTATTAGTTCGATAGCATCGAAATGAGTTATTACTTTTGGAAAAATTTAGTAATATAACAAGAATTTTTAAGCTTACAAATTATGTGGGAATATCCACCAGTTCAAGTTTTTTAGGCTTGTTTGTAGCTGATAAGGTAGATAAAAGAAAAGAGATGATGGTAGTAGACAACTTCTGAGGATACCAGAAATTTAAGTTGAATAGCATGTAGATAACGATGCTTTAAATACTATCATTTATTTTTACGTTTGGGAAAACAGCTTGTTCTATTCGGAGCTAAAGTGACTATTAATGTTCTAGCGAACAAAAGTTCCACGTTAAAATAATATACTGTTTTTTCATAAAAAATAAACTATGTAACACATTTAATCGTAGTATTTGTGTCTTACCTTTAAATTAATAATGTAAAATTTTAAATAATATAATAGGTACATACAAGATCTTTTGAAAGCTTCAAAAGCGTTCCATTAAATAAAATCTGCAAAGTTCGAACTAAAACAAAAATAATTAAAATTTAATGTTTCTAAAGTGCCACAAATTATCTGAACATTTAGTAGTTAAAATTTTAATAAAAGTATTAGTAGGTATAATAACAAGGGAATAAAGTAGGTTATTAATCGCAAGTGCAGTTAATGTCTCTAAGAAGTTTAGTAGAGTGAAATATTATGCATAGCAAATATAGCACAACTAATTTGACCTCTCTAAGTGAGAGGTCAAATCCGGAAGCTTGGTCAGGGGTCGGACTAAATCGTCGTACATATTTTACTCTGCGCCTTTCTTCCTTTTATGTTCCAAGTCCTTCTAATAAGGACTAATACAAGAAGTCAGGTTTATTCGATCGAACAACCAACTCAATTTCAATTAGATGTATTTTTATTAAAATATAAATTTATAGAGAAAAACCGACAAAACTTTTTGAAAACTGGATCAGTATAAAGTCAACGAAAACTTTAAATTTGAATGAAAAATTTACTGTCTTTCAAATAATTGAACTATAAACCTTACAATTACGTATGTATATATTACTTTTTATTAAAGAAAGTACAAAGTAGTTTAATGTCATATTCTACGCCGCTAGAATTGCGAATAACGAAAGGGAGCCACGGCGATTGCCCAGAAGGTTCTTGATTTTTTGGCATGGTGATCATTGTAAAGGACTGAAGGATTGGAAATACCAGTTGAATTTTTTGATCAACGACTTAGAGAACAATTGTAGATTATTTCCTTAGATAAATGGTACCCTTTCCTTTTTGTTATTAGCTTGCAACCAATATCGATGGGTTTTTACTTCCCATTTATTGGTAGAATTAATTAATAACATTTCGGGTTAATTTTACACTGGATTCACATTTTGTGTACCTCAAGTTCACGCCAAGCAGTTGTAGTAGTGGTTCTAATTCACACATTGTATCAACACAATTTAATCAAATACCTCTTGGTTATCGAGTGGTCTAACTTCTTTGGAGTTGAAGAGTTGATAAATATATATTTTTTTCATTTATTGAAAACCATTTAATAAAGTAGTATCTATAGTATACTCCATCTTGTGCTAGTACACCAAATTTTACTCGAGCTTCCTGGGTGTTCAGAACTTCATTATACGGTGTATCTCTGAAACAATTAGAACGACGGATAATTAAACATTAAAAATTTATGATTAAAATCTCATTGAAATAATAAACCAATTTTTATTAATTTAAGAAATAATCAATTTTAAAATATTGATTTTTTACATAAAATTTGGTGAATTGCCCATTGTGTTGACGGTACGTGTTTGATGTAAATATATGGACGCAGCAATGACTGCTAACATTTAATAAATATAATAATAAGTTCAACTATAAAACTAAAACAAGTTATAATAAAACAGCAATATAAATTCTTGTTAGCTTTCGAACACGTTAGTATTCTTCGTTAATAAATAATAAATAATAAATAATAAATAATAAATAATGAATAATAAATAATAAATAATAAATAATAAATAATAAATAATAAATAATAAATAATAAATAATAAATAATAAATAATAAATAATAAATAATAAATAATAAATAATAAATAATAAATAATAAATAATAAACAATAAACAATAAACAATAAACAATAAACAATGAACAATGAACAATGAACAATGAACAATGAATAATAAATAATAAATAATCAATGATCAATAATAATAATAAATGGTAAATGATGAATAATAAACAATAAATAATAGATAATAAATAAATTTGGCCAGTTAAACTATTTTTTTGTTTACGAATTTATTATTTTTAACCCTAAATATTAATAATGATTGAGGATGGATATATAATAGTGGGTTTTAAAATAACACTTTCGTCCCGTGCATTTAACGCAATGTAAAAACGTCACGAAACAGTAACTTTGTCATTTTTTATCTCGATAACTAAGAACAGGATTAAATTTAAAGTTTGCAGAATTTTCTTTATTTATTATAATACAATAATAATAAGCCTTTTATTCCTATTGGAATTTGACTGTCTCTTTGGAGACTTTACATATCCATTTTTTGAGGTAAATTAGTCCTCTTTTACATAATATTATCAAACTACATAATACTACTACATACATATACTACATAATACTACATAACAGTATCGGTTCTTGCTTCTAATACAATCCTTTTCCAATACTCTCTATTTTCAGTTTTTTCTCTCCAATTTTCGGCCTTCATCTTTTTAAAATCTTCGGTTACTTGGTTGTACCATCTTAAGTTTGGTCTTCCCCTCGTACGGTCCTGCGTGGGTCTCCATTCCGCAATCCTCTTTACCGTCGCATTCTCTCCCCTCCTCATCTCATGTCCAAGCCAACTTATTCTGCTCGATTTAATTATTTTTACGATGTCTTCATTTCCCATTGCTGTTAGTATTTCGTTATTAGTCATTGGTCTGGTTTGCTGTCCGTCATCTCTTACTGGGCCCAGTATCTTTCTTAATATTCTTCGTTCAAAAATCCTCATCTCATCTTCTCCTCTCTTCTGCTTATACATACTGTTTCCGCTGCATAGGTAATCACAGGACGTATCGGGGTCTCGTAAATTAACTTTCTTGATAAATTCCCACTCATTAGAAGTTGTTTATTCGTGAAGTAAGCTCGATTTTCCTGTTGTAATTTTCTTTTTAATTCGTGTTTTCTCTCATTTTTATTGTTTATTTGAATTCTCAGATAGTTCAACTCATGTTCTTCCTCATAATATATCTCCTTGTCTCACTCCAGTGTTTATTACGAATTTTTTGGTTAATCCGTTTGCTATTCTGACGCAGGCTGATGTATTATCTAAAGTTCGTGTTAGTTTTATTAGTTTACTTGGTATTTGGATTTCTTGCATTGCTTTTTCCAATTCTTTTCTATTCACTTTGTCGAATGCCTGTTTGAAATCCACGAAAACCGTGTGCATATCGATGTTATGCTCCCGACTTCTTTCTATTACTTAGATTTCTATTACTATTACGAAGATTGAGTCAACTGTCGACTTTCCTTCCATGAAACCACACTGATATTCTCCAATTGTTTTCTTAGCATATTTTTTCAACCTCTTATTTATCAGTGTGGACAACACTTTGTAAGCTACATTTAAAAGGGTAATTTCACGATAATTCTCACATATTCTTCACCTTTCTTTTTTATTGTCACTATGACACCTTCTTTCTATTGTTCTGGTATTACTTATTCTGTCCATATCTGTTTTATTAGTTCGCGTATTCTTTCATGCAATACTTCACCTCTGTATTTTATTAATTCTGCATTAATGCCATCCTTTCCAGGTGACTTTCAATTCTTTAGTCTATTTATTATTTCAACTGTTTCTTCGTACGTTGGTTCTTCCGTCGTTTGATCGTCGTTTATTCTGAGGGGAGGCTCATTTTCTAGTTGTTCATTCAATAGATCTTGAAAGTATTCTACCCATTCGTGTTTTATCTTTTCTGCATCATCTTCTATTTTTCCTTGCTTATTTCTCATTCCTCTCATCCTTACACCATGACTCGCTTCCTGTTTCTTTATTTTCTCATAGAAGGCCTTACTGTTATTCCATTTATTACTATTCTCTATTTCATCCATCATAATAGGTACATCGATTTCCTTCTTAACAACCTTAAGTTGGCGATAATCCCGCTTGTTTGTTGACGCGTCCAGAGTAAAACTAAAAGAGCTGTCATTCAAAAAAGCACCTTGTTAGGAAAACACTGATGATGAGAAAGTAGGTAATCTGTGAAGCCTAAAGTACAATCTTAAGCTATTTTGTGTTTACCATAATATTATGATATTTGAATAAATAGTCCAGTTCCAACTGGTCCAAAATCTTTTTACTTAGGAATTACAAAGTTCTCTTTTGAAATATGAGAAAACCAACATAGTCAGAATGTAATTTGTACTTTCTAGCATAGTTTAGTACTACGCACGCATTTTTTAATTACAAATCTTAACCACGTCAGTGACCGCGGTAAAACACCAAAGAAAACGTACTTGTCTCTCTGTCTCTCTTTTACATACACTGAATGAAAGGATTCATCATATTGATGAAAAATTCATCATTTTTCCGCCGATGCACAAAATTCATCAAATTGATGAACAAAATTCATCACAAAGATTTTTTCATCAATACTATGAATTTTTTCCATAGCCTGATAAATGATGAACGTTCCATCAATTATGTTTTTCAGTGTATCTCAAAATTATCTTGCATCATAAAAAGTGATTGAATGAATTTTTACAGTGTTATAAATTGGAAACAAGGAACGAAGAAGAAATTGATTGGCTTGCCTTTATCAAATAAATTTTAACGAACCAATTTTAAATAAAATACAAAAAAGCCCATTTTAGCCTAAAAATGTAAAACTATATATTACCATCACCAGTCACCAAAAATATTAGTACCACCCGGTACCACCTAATAAAAATCATTATAATAAATATATTATAATACATTACATATTTGACACCAGAATATATCGAAAAAATTTAAAAAATTGGTTTTATATTGAACTTTCTTCGACCCTATAGTTTTAATTTTAACTGGACGATGGATTGTTTAGTGGGTATTTTGGGTCCTATACAAATAAAACTACTCTATCGATATATTTCCTTAATAGGAAATATAGAAATAGGAAATAATAATATAAAAATAGGAAATAATAGGAAATATAGGAAAGATAGAGTAGTTTTATTTGTATAGGACCCAAAATACCCACTAAACAATCCATCGTCCAGTTAAAATTGGTTTTATAATCTTCAATTTTTATAGCGCAATAATTAGTAGCAGAAGCATTTAATTTTAATTCAGTTTAATTTAGTTTTATCGCATTTATTGTTTATTTTTTAGCACATTAATATTTAGGTATATTAAAAATATTGGCGTTTATTTTTTTTTTCAAAAATTATATTTTTTATATTACTAATAACAAACAGATAATAAATAAATAGTATATTAACATTTTTTAAGTTGCAATTAATAATTAAAGTGCTACCCATTTCCCATTTATTACTATTATTTTATTTACAAATTTCCTATAATATTAAGCGAATTAGAAGTCTGAAAAATATTTTTTGGTATATCTACCAATTCTGCACTGATATATGTACTACGATATATTAAGTTTTTCCATTACTATGATTTTCCGCCCTTAATTTTGAGTGTTTGTCATTAATTAAAAGGAATTCTTAATTATCTAAATTAAAATTAATTTTATTAATTTTTTCGTGTGATCTTTATTAATTATTTGAAAAGCATAATTAATATTTGTATCACAATTATTTATCTGTTATAATTTTGAAATATTAACCGCTCTGCCTTGCGTTATGTTTTGCTACTCTTCAATTTTCGCGTCTTTTATCTCTTATTTTAACGCATTTTTTTAAATTTTAATTATAATTTGACAATTCTCAAAGTTGATTAGACTTATTTATCATCAACCGCTTCCTACTTCCATAAGCAAAACTTTTATAATCTATATTCAAATTTTAATACACCTTCTTTCATTTTTCAAAATTGTTTTGAAATTTATCATTTTGCTTTGTGTTAATTGCAATTTCTCTTCATATTTGTTTCCTGTTTACTATGGAATTTCCCATTTGTCTTCTATTTATTTACTGCTTCCTTCCTCAAACATCTCAAAAATGTACATTATGTTCACTTTTGCTATATAATAAATAAATTAATTTTCATAATAATTTCATTAAAAGTAAAATTGACTTACCATTTTAACAATTTTAAAGTTTTCTATATTTTCTTCGTATCTGTTTTTTTTTTCCTATAACTTCTGTTTTATTTGTTGAACATTATATTTAACAATAGAAAGTGCAAAGAGGAACTAAATTTTTTTGTGAAGGTCTATAAATATTGTACCATAAAGCGCAAATAAATAAAATTTTAATTTACTTTAATGCAATCAATGAACACTATTATCACTGTTGGCTGTTGAAACTCGAAACCTTCTAGTAAAATAAATAAAATTAATTTCGGTTTTCAAACTGTATTTATTTAATTAATAATTTGGTATATCACAGATTTAAAATATCTACAACAAGTTTGCTATGCAAATGAAATATCATTGAAATGGTAGTAGGTTAATAACCTGTAAAGGTTAAACTGATTACTTTAACAATGTTTTTATGGTATTACTCAAAATATTCAGAACATTTTATAATATTTTGTTGACAAATAATGTATCTTGATTAGAATGGATATTCGGGGTGAGCCCTAAAAAATGCTAATTAGTAAAGTAACATCAGCATTGCTGCTAGTTTATACCCTTTATATTGAGGAAAGTCAAGAATTCTTCCACTTGGACCTTTATCTAAACCATTTAGTTGTTCCATGTCTTTATCATTTAATTCAAAATCGAAAATGTTGATGTTCTCTTGAATTCTCGAAGGTGTTGTACTTTTGGGAATACAAACTAATCCTCTTTGTACGCAATGTCGTAGTAATACTTGAGCCGCTGTTTTGTTATGTTTGCCGGCTATTTCGCCTACTATCGGATCGTTCAGTACAGGAGGAGAACGTTCGCTAAAAGTAAACACATTAAAAAGAAAAGCTAAATGTTAACACATTTTAAAACCTATTGAAGGCTGGAGAACCTAAAGGTGAATATGCCGTCACTACAATGTTCTTACTCTTACAAAAATTTACAAGATCTTTTTGTTGTAAATAAGCGTGTAATTCCACTTGTAAGTTTGCTGGAGCTATTGTAGCATTATTTAAAATTCGCGTTATTTGTGTTTCATTGAAATTTGACACTCCTATGGATTTTGTTAATCCAGCACCCACAAGTTCCTCCATTACCTGAAAGTTTAATAAATAATATTATCTAAAAACATACAAATCACAGTAATTGTTCTTACTTTCCAAATAGCTGGGAGATCTGTGGTAACGTCGATGTCGGGAGTTCCTTTTGAAGTAGTTGGACGAAGTACTCCTTCTTTATAATTTAATCCAAATGGACCGTGTATTAAATACATATCGACGTAATCGAGTTGCAGTTTTTCTAGAGATTCTTTTATAAATTTCAACACATGTTCGGGATGCATAGCAACATTGGGAAGCTTAGTTGTTATAAATAAATCGTTTCCTATAAAAGAATTGTAATTATACTGAAAATTATGTTACACTATCAAGGTATTACTGGAAACTTTTCCTGATGTGAGCCAACGATTGAGAACTTTTCCAATAACTTCTTCGTTTTCGTATACTGTTGCGGTGTCTATGTGACGATAACCTGACTCTAAAGCAAAATCTACGGCTTTATCCAGTACATCATCTTTAGCCTGCAAACATGAATGTATTACCTAGTTACTGTCTTATATTACTGGAAAATTGAAATACAAAATATAACATAACTAATGTGTTGTAATTATAAATTACGAGTAGATAAGTAGTAAGTAATATTGATTAATAATATTAAATCGCACGAAGTATAACAACTAAATTTCTAATACAAAAATTCGCAACATCTGCGGTTTTTAATATATTATAAATATTTGTGAGTTCCTTCAACTGTTTTTTAAATTAAATTTTGTTGCTAAAGATTGATAATAGCGAAGTGCTCAGCATACCATAAAAAATTCTTTAAAAATGACTTGGGTTATTGGAAATTTTAAGTCATTTTAATATTTCAATAATAAATCTTGATAAAAATTTCTGATTTATTTGGTCTTCATTCAATATTGTATTACAAAAGCAATGACCATGAGTTAATTGCAAAACTATAGAAAAAATAATTAAAAAGTTTTGTAAATTTCCGGTAGGTATTCACTAAATAATATAATGTTTTATGGCTTCAGTATAGTACTTGGACTAATAAGGAAATATCCTGCTATGCACAATAGCAGTTTGATTGATTTTTGAATAATTCAATTGTTATTAAAGTTTAATTTAAAAATTCAAAATGGCCAAATAATAGTATCTCAAAGTTTTCAAAACGATGCGATGTAAATAAGAGCAGTAGTGGAAAATCATTGATAATGCATTTAGAAGCAGCACTGTGCAGAAAGTCAAAACAATCGAACGTCTTGAAATGATTCTATGAATAATAATATATTTGTGGTCTCTTAAGAGTATTTTATAAACATAATAAAATAGCTTTTGAAATAGTTATACATACTTGCCAAGTTCCTAAACCCAAAACTGGCATTTTATAACCACCCTGCAACTCAGCAAATTGGTTTGCCCTTATTATAGGCGAGCAAAGCACCAAACAAATTCCAATTAACACGTTCATGGTAGAGCTGTGTAACAGAAACTAACATTACATTAATTCAACTCATATTTATGTAGGGTTTCACCATCTTAATCATTTACATTCGAATGTATTTTTCCGCACGTCGTGAATACCTAACTCCAATTTATTATCGAAGAAGTTATTTAATCCAAGTTTATTTCTTTTAATAACGTGGATAACGATTTTTAAAAAAGAACTATTCATGGTCACTCACTGACACATAAACAAATCAAGGTATCAAGTTTTTATTATCACTCAATTAAAAAATTACCTAGCTGATATTGCAATATTATTGCAAAACTCAATCAACCGATTTTTATATTGTTAGTTTATAATATTATAATCTTGAATATTTTAATAAAAGAATAAAATATTGACATAATTATTATTTCGTGCATGCAAATATTACTAAAATAGGTACATAACTAATAGCTTCAACTTCTGATAATGGGATAATCTTTGACCTAAGCAAAATTGTTTTTTGGTAAGTAATTTATAATGGGTTGAATGAAATGTATTATTTAACCCTTTGCTGGAGGATGTACACTGTACATACCTAGGTAAGGATTTCAAAAGTTTGGGTTCTGGGCAGTACTGTTTCCACTTTTATTCCTTTTTCTAAATATTAATTTTTTTTGTTTTATTATTGAAAGTACTTATGATAACTTCGTATATGGTTTATCATAAACATTTCAATTTATAATTTGACCATGACCTTCTCTTTTAAGAGATATAATTCTAGAAAGATAATAATTATGATAGGATTAGCGGAGACTCTCATCAAAAAGAAGAGAAAGGGTAGAAGAACAATAATAAGATTTATAATGCAAAAATTATAATGATATTATTTTATATTTACGATGAGAAGATGAGATGGAAGATTTGAAAATTTTCTGGTTAGGAAATGAAGGAGTAAGTTTAAAATTTCGTTGCAATACTATACATTCAAATAAGATGTAGCTCGGATTGCATCGACTTGCTTATAAATTTATTGTTCATAATTGGAATAAAACGATTATTATAGAAAAACTATTCTATTAAACACAAAGTACATCTAGAAATAGACCTAGATGTAATTGACCAACCTCATGGCTGCTAAGATTTGGTGTGCCTCGTGGTTCGTCTATTTACCTCACTCATAAGACTCCTTCACTAATTACTAATTTTAATTGTTATCACTAATCCTTTCATACCCCTTCGTTATTCTTATCTAATGCTCAGATCGACTTCTATCAATGGTCTTCTATCAGTGGTCTTGGGGGTCGTTTGCCCCTCTGCCATATACTTATAAATAATCACAATTCCACTCGCATGCACCTCCAAGTTCCAAAATTCTTAGTAAAATTGCAAAAATATTATATTCAATTTCAAAATACCAAAAAACAAAATAACGAAAACTAAGTCATAGAAAGTTAAACGTACTGAAAACATATAGGTACACCGAGAAATAAAAATACCCTGAAAAACAAAAGAATGAAAACAAAATCACCAAAAACAAAAGTTTAGAAAGTCAAAAACACTGAAAACGTAAACACCGAAACAAAAGATAGAACAATTCCAAATGGAATTGTGATTATAATACAGATTCCATGTCAAAATACTTAACAAAACAACGAAAACAAAAACACCGAAGATGAAACAATGCCAAGTGAAATAGTGATTATATTATAGATTCCATGTCAAAACACCCAAAAACAAAACAACAAAAACATCGAAAGTCAAAAATACCGAAATAAATTAAAACACCAAAGGTAAAAATGTAATACTGTACAAATCTCTATTTTTAAGCTGATTAGTATTAAAAAAATTCACCCGTAGCATCAGTATTTTGATTTTCGGTGTTTTAACTTCGGAGTTTCTGCAGTGGCGGCTTGTCATAAAGGGCAAAGGAGCAAGCACTATCTTAAAATAATTATCAGATAAAATGCTCTGGCAGTGCTGACCATTGAATAAAACTTTGTTCGAGGAATACCAGATTATGACGATAAAGTATTTGAAATGATTTGAAACAATAAAAATAGAATGATAGATTTTCATTATAAATAGATATATTAAACACTATTTTTTTTTTTGTGTCCTCCCACTGGAAAATGTCACGAGCCTCCACTGAGTATCTGTTTTCTATGCACTATTTTTAACTTGGTTCGTATTGCACATTGCGCTACTGATTTTTGTAAGCGTTTTAAATATTCCTGGTGAAGTTTAACTATATCTACTGGATAACTGGATAAGAGAGAGACAAATGTTCAAATTCTCGTCGTGATGAATCCACTGCTCCCATGAGGAAAGCAACGGAAAACCACCCCATTAATTATATTTCCTAGTCAGTCACCTTGGATTTGGCCAAGTTGATCGTCTACGCACTGTAAAATATATGCCACTCAAAGAAGAAGACATGATAAATCGGAGCATAGCTAGAAGTTGAACTTAAGCGTCGAATATTTTTGTCTGTCGCCTCTCTGATATATCGGTTAGGTCTCGAGCGCCAGTTCAATTTACTTACCGTACAACTGCTCACAGAATGAAGGGGGGGGGGTTATTTACAGTAAAGCAAACTTCATCAAACAGTTTTTCACTAATAAAAGTATCTGAAAAACTATCTCGCTAAGCAAAGAACAACTTTTACTAAAACTAAATTTTGACTATCTAATTTTTTAATTTGCACTGATGTTGGAGACCGAAACGTATCACCCTAAGATTTTATTTCTTTCTTCTATTTTATTATAACCAAACCACCTTGCAGAAATAGACTCATTTTGGTTTATTCTGGTTTGTAAAATAAAGACTAATTTATAAAATTTATAACACTAGCAACCCATTTTGCAGAAATGAAAGCGCAGTTGCCTAGCCTAGCCATTTTAGCGAATCGAAGTGAAAGTTTTTTTCACAAAACCACCTTATAAAAAATCAATATTTTATTTTATATTTATAACTTTATTTGGATATTAGCACAGAAAACATTAAAATACTAGAACTCCAAATGTATTTAAATAATCTCTATTGAACACTTCACATCTTCAAAACGGATATTCTGGATGTTCCTTGATTCTAAAAAAATTTATTTTAACAAATAATATTCGTAGATCTTCATTTTGAAGTCTTACCCTGGAAAGAAACCAAAATCAAAAATTCTTCCTTTAGGTCCTTCATCGAGAGCATTAAGTTTTTCAACTTCTTCCTTATCGAGAGTAAAATCAAAAATATCGATATTTTCTTTTATTCTCTTAGATGTGGTACTTTTTGGAATAACAACTATGCCTTTCTGTACAATATGTCGTAACAACACTTGAGCTGGAGTTTTATTGTGTTTAGTTGCAATTTCATTGACAATTTCATTTCCTAATATATTTGGAAGACTTTTTCTAAAAAGCATAACTTATCAAATCAATATCTTGGACGAAGGGATCAATATTTACCCAGATATAAATGTTTGTGAACCTGGAGAACCCAATGGTGCATAAGCCGTTACGACAATGTTATGCGCTTCACAAAATTCGACAAGTTCTTTTTGTTGAAAATACGCGTGCAATTCAACTTGTAAATTTGCTGGTGGAATTCTTGCGTTGTCTAATATTTTTGTAATTTGTGATATATTAAAATTTGATAGTCCAATCGATTTTGCAAACCCTTCATCGACTTGAGCTTCCATTTCCTAAAAATTTAAATATTTGACTCTCCTACACTCGCTTTCACCTGTTTTTCTTCACGTACCTTCCAAATAGCTAAATGATCGGTGCTCAAATCAATATCCATTACTCCCTCCGAGGTGGCAGGATGCAAATCATCATCTTTAAAGTTAAAAGCGAACGGCACGTGTACCAAGTATACGTCGAGATAATCGACTTTAAGATTTTTTAAAGATGCTTGTAAAAAGTGCGAAATATGTTCCGGCCTCATACCACTTGGTGGTAATTTTGAAACTAAAAAGAGATCGTCTCCTAAACAGAAGATATTGTTAGAAACGTTCAGTTTAGCAAAATGTGTTATTGAGTTTACTCTTAAGTTTTCCCTCGGTTATCCAACGGTTGATAACTTTTCCAATAACTGCCTCATTTTGATAAGCTGATGCGGTATCAATGTGACGATATCCGGCTTCTAAGGCTGATTCGACGGCTTCCTCCAACAGTTGATCGTTAGCCTAAAAAAGTGAATATAATGTTTTATTTATTTAACCGCAAACTATGGTTTCCTTTATAATTAACGTTTTTATCAAAACTGCATAGTACTACTATTTTGTTTTATTGACCTTGAACTGTTATTATACACAAGAAACTCAGAAAGTTGTCGTATTTTTGGAAGAGAAAGTTAACAAATCAATAATTTTAATTATAATGTGTTTTTTATTATAAAGACCTCTAGTTTTTTAAATACGTACAATGAACCGCTAGAAAGATTGTTATAAAAAATACAAAATAAAACAAAATTCTATAGAAACGTTTTACTATTATTATATTTATGATACATGATTTGTGATGATACTATTATTTAATAATATTGTGATTCTAAATTTAAATTTTTGTGAACAAGCATAATTTAAATACCTGAAATGTTCCAAAACCAAGAGCCGGCATGTTATGTCCATCTTGTAATGGGATTAAAATATTTTCTGCCATTTTCAAAAATAAATTGAACTCGGTCAAATGAACCAACGATCTGTCGGATGAAATGGGTTTTCGAATAAGCGCAACACCAAACTGACTCGCTAAGCAACTTTCGTTTAATTTAGACTTTTATTTCCTCTTACTGTTCACTTTCTATCTATATGATGTTTATTCACGTTAGTAATGTTGTAGGTTAAAAATAATTGCATTTATGCTGTGTAGCAACAAAAGTAATTTAAAAGAACTTATGGAACAAGAAATGATGTTTTCACGGTCAGCAATTTACCTTGAAGGTAATATTGACATACCTATTACCTGGGCACCAAGATCAATAAAGTAGCTAATCAGATATAAAGCATATAATTTCAAATTAATTATAATCACTTTTAAAATAAAAGGTATTCCTGTTATGCTACCTAAGTGTAAATAGATATTTCTGGAATTGAAATAAAGTGACAATATTATTATTATGTATTATTATCGTAGTATATTGTATAGAATATAGATGTATTATGATATTATATGTTGTAATAAGTACTACCATATAGTATGTATAAAATCAATGGTGTTGGGGTATCTTTTTAACTTAAAGCGGAATAATCGCATTTCAATTGTTCAATACCAATAAATTAAAACGTATTTAGAATTACCTAATGTAGGGCCTTCCCTGAAAACCTTCGATAAGCTTTACGGTCAAACCATTTCACGCTAGAAGATTGAAAGGTAGGCATAACATTAAATTTGTATAGCTTAAAATTGTTGGACGGTTCCCTGAACACAAACCGCTTGTTTTATCAACAAATAAAAAATCATACTATGTATGTATGTGAATAAGTAGATACTGATAAGTGCTGTACCAGCAGTTTATGAAATTTGTTTTGAAACTGCAGGCATGAAGTTAATCCAACGAGGCTGTAGGCCATGTTAGACAACATGCCAAAGTCAAATTTCAAGTTCAATTTAATACAATTTTTTCTTAACTTATCACGGTTTTTTCTATTAAAATGCATAATATTAAATTGACCTCAATTTTATATTAAAACTTGAGTAGTACGTCATCATTTATACTCCGATCATATTTGACCAACAAAACTCTCATCGCGTTTTAAATTACTTTGTTAAATTTTTATCTAACCGAATTTTCTAAAAAATAATTATAATGTAGTAATAAAAGTAAATATTCTAGATTATACAATTAGCTCTACTTCAGGGTACTAAATTCATTTTGACGAAATACATATATAGTATTTACTTATTTCTCCTATATGTGTAAATAAGTAAAATTAAGATGTTTTCGAAATTTATAATATCTTTAGGGAAGGGGAAAACACAGTATAAGTAATACATTTGGGGAGGGGGGGCAGCAGTAATAAGGTATGGTCGCAGATTTCAACAAATTTTTTTGAAAAAGTGGTAGTAAATACATATCGAGTGCTAAACGGCAGGACCTCGTAAGTGTAAAAGAATTTTTTTTTGAAAAACTGTCTACAAGATAGAGACACATTTTTTCAATAGAATGATACCAAACACAAAAAATTTCAAAAATGCGACTTACGAGGTACTGCCATTTAGCACTCGATATGCTATTTATTTAATAGCTTTACATTCCTAGATGGAATTTGGCTGTTTCTTTACAAAAACTTTACACATAAATTTGTTGGGGGTGGATTAGTCCCCGTATTATCTACATTTTACTTTTCAAATTTTCTTATCTGTTCTTGTTAGCATTACTTTTTCACTCCATGTTTTTCTGTTTGTGGCTTTCTTCTTCCAGTCGCCTACCATCATTGCCTTCTAATTTTTATTTACCTCCCACCATCTTACTCCAGGTATTCCTTTTCCTCGTTCTTCCATGGGTCTCCACTGCGTTATTCGTTTTACCAACGCATTCTCTTCACTTCTCATAACGTGTCCGTGTCACCTTATTGCAATCGACTTAATAATTTTCACAATGTCTTCATTTTCTATTGCTTTCAGTAATTCACAGTTCTACACGGCTCTTGTTTCCGTCTCATTAATTCGATTTAAGCCCTACACAGTTCTTAATATTTTGCGTTTATAAATTCTTAGATCTTCTTCCTCTTTTTTTTATATAATATGGATATTATGTTCTTTATCATTATTGAGCTATTCACTTCTTTAAACTTATTACTCTATCTCTTCAGACCACTTCCTGTTTCCATTCCTTTTCTTTGACACTTCATGTATTTTGTCTTGTTTTGATTTACTAATAATCCCAACTTTTGTGCCGTATCATTGATTCTTTTAAAACTTTCTATCAATTTACTTTTTGTTCTCTTTGTTATTTATTTGCATCTTTTTGTCTCATTCTACTGTTTATTAATTCGGTATTTTCGTATCTATCATTGTTCTTATTAGTTCGCCTCTTTTAACTTTTTCAAAAGACTGCTGGAAATCGATGAACATAACTTTTTCTATTATCTGCCTCAGTATAAATATGGAATCCACAGTTGAGTGGATGTCATGTATAAATATAAAGTTCTGAATATGGTCCTGCGTATGTTAATTGCAATAAAGGTCTAGTTTGTTGATTGACAGCTAAAAGGTTAGATAGTACCAACTGAAGGGGCGTTGTAATGGAATTGAGCTATGTATAATATCACTCACAAATGAATCCAAACAAACCGGAGAGAGTAGATCTAACAGTTATCCTTCAGTAAAGGAATACATCAAGAAAGTAAGAGAAGAAGAACGAAGTAATAGCGGAGACTCAAGAAATCTTTCAAAAGAACAAAAAAACAAGTAAATCTCCAATCAAAGAAAATCAACAAACAAAAACCACTGTAAAACCATAGAAAAGATTGATAAAGTGAAACATATATTAATGAATCTAACGAGAATTGTAAATCAGGGCTTCCAAGAGCTCTTCAAAGCTTCAAAGAAGTGAACTCGACAAAACTAAGAGACAAAGGTCATAAAATGAAAGTAAAATATTTTAAACTTATAATATTGTTATAATTTATCACAAGTTACAAATTCTAAAATTTATAAAATGAAAGTATTGGAAAATAAAAATAAACTGACAGGGACAAAGATTTACATAGAAAATGATTTTTAACCAATAACGAGAAATTGATAGAAGACAAAATATGGCAAATGCAAAGAATGAGATGAAATACGGAAGGAAAGTTAAGGTAGGGTACGAGAGACTTTGTAACCAATTAAAAATCGATATATTGCGATGTCCAAATGCGTAAAATGGTTTAAATTCAAGAAAACCTAATTATTTACCTTATTTTTGGAACATCCATCCCCTTTTGTTTTTAGCATGAGATTCTTTAACTTAATTACTTGTGATGTTGAATAATTAAAAGCAATAATTTGTCAAATTTAAAATTTATAATTTTATCGAAAAGTTAAACAAAATTTTATCTTACAAATACACAGCTAAATAAATTTTATGTAGCATTTAAATTTCAAATTTTGATGTTTTTGATCATCATCCGTTTACATCGGTTTACCAATAAATCAATTCCGTCTTATTGCAATTTTGGTCTTATTTAAATTTTAGTAATTTTTTCAACCACCTAGACAAAGTTGCAATTTTGATGGCAATTAATACAAATTTTATAAATCAATTTTATCGTGGTTTCAAATTTTACAAAAAATTAATCGTTCGTGCACTTAAATTGTTCTCACCCATAATAAATTAGAATTTTTCATTTGTTTGTTGTTGTTTCCATTTACCATTTCACCTTTTGTGAGAATCTGGCGTCCATACGTTGCCTTACTGGTTCCTGCTATTGCTGACGATTATCTTTGGTCGTGAATAAATTGTGGTTTTTCTTTCTGTTGAAAAATATTGGCACAAGCACTCTTACTCTGAATTTGTAATCTTCAGGTAAGTTAAATCTTTTAATTGTATTTCTCAATTACAATTAAAATTCAAATTATTTCAACTTTTGATTCTAGGCTTTTAAATTTTTCACTTGACGAGTTGACGGCTTTACCCAGAATGAATTATTTCACCAATTTTTCTCCCTCCTTGATTTTTGAAATTTTGAATTTCTTTTATTTTTTACACAAATTAATAATTGATTGAATTCTCATCGACTTCATTGATGATTATTGGCATTTGTCTTTTCATTCAAAGATCTTGGACCAAAAATATCTTTTATACTCATAATTATTAAAAACTCAACTCAAAATTTCCTTAGCTGTGCTTTTCAACTTTGAACAATCATTTAATCTAAAAAAAATATGAAACCGAATTATTCATCACCACGGATGTTCAGTTTAAAAGAAAAATCTCACATGCTTAAAACAAATTATCTACTTGAATGTTTTTAAATTAATTTCTGTTTTTAAAATATTATGATGCTTATGCAAAATGAAACATGACAATATGTATTTAGTAAAGCTGATCGCTATTCGGAACAAAGGGCTTAAATCAGAAATTGGGAAAAAAAATTATCTGTAATGAACTGAAATCAACTGAAGAAATTCACAATTTGACATTAACTTTAAACCAATTAAACGATAATTTCGTAAATTATACAAAACTATAAAATGTTTTTATTTGAAATTGTTCTAATCTAGCTTATCACGTTCTTACAATAAATCCTTTATTCAAAAATTGTTATTTTAACCTGTTCTTGGTATGTGCATCTTTAAAAATATCCGCTCTCTCTGAATAACTTAAAGTGTAGAAAAATAAGAAATTTTTATTTTCAACTTGGTTTGTAATGCTGTTGTTGTATATACGATACAACAATGAAAAATAAAATTTTTCTGTATTTTACATAAATTGTTTTTCAAAAAAAATCGATCAAGAATTGGCTATAAAATCGTTAAATTTAAATTTTTTGAAAAAATCCTACGATGTTTACTAGAATACTTATTTTGAACCTACAGTTAAAATTTGAACTCAATCGAATAAAAATTGAAGGGACTAGCGGTACGCCAGTTTCGGAAACCGTAGCCTAGTTGACATGGTTACGTCAAAATCACGTTGATTTCTGGTCATGTTTCGTCGAGGACGTCAAATGACTAAATGCTGACTAATTTTTGCCATAAGAGCAATGTTAATTTTATTAAAAAATTTACCGAGTCTTTTTTAAGCCACTGTAGCTCAGAACCGGTGCGATGAAATAGAAAAGTGTATTATAAACAAAAATAAAGGTAATGAAAATTGCAACAAAAAATATCAAAGAAATATTGCTGTAAAAGCGATTTTTATATGACAAACAAGGTCTTCAAAAAGTACAATTAACATTGCTCATATAGGAGCGTTCTAATAATTTCTGGAGGTCTGTACTGAATAGGAATGATTAACTGTTTGAATGAAGATTTTTTTAACAAAATTTAAGAAAACTCTATGAAACTATTGGCATTGTTGAATTTTTTTTTGTTATGCGTTTTTAACGTAAAAAAATTTACTTTTGCAATAATTATGTATTGTACTTCACGACCGGACATCTGAAAATATAAATAATGTAACAAATAAAATAAATTTCATTTTAAGCTTAGCACTTCTTGAAATAATAATTGAATATTTTTTTAATAGTAGAACTTGAATACCATCGTCAATGAATAATTCAATTAATGGCCTCAAGTGGCAGTTGTTTGGTTACACAGCAACCACATTAATATATTACAATGCAACAATAAATGTTTTGAGTTGTTTGTTCACCAATCCATAAAACACCCTTGTTCTTATTATCATATTATCTTGATTTTTATCTACAACCATCGTTCAGTATTAGAGTGATTTCCAAAATGTTTTTTTATTACTATTCCTTTTTTTTTCAAAAATACAAACCGATGAGCTGAAACTGACATTGAAACTGAGCTAATGCTTCAATCAAGTCGTAACAAATTTTATCCTAAATTAGGATAAAGTATAATTGTCATGTGCAAGCCAGTATATTATGCTAAACTGGTTTAGGTTCACTGAAGCGAGGTAGTAAATTAACAGTGTAATTTAGATCAGATAAACAGAATGCTTTAGTAGTTAGTTTATTGTTGGAAAACTAGGATTTGTTGTCCTTTCAGGCGCAGAAGTAACTTGTCAATCGGGATTGTGATCTCGACAAACGTTCTCGTTAAAAACCACTTTAGGTTATTATGTACAAACAATTTGCTAACATATTCGACAAATTGTTTATTTGATGGTACATCAAATCATTTTAGCAGCTGCTATAATCGGCAAACAAGCACCATCTAAAATAATTTAATTACATTTAAATGTAAATAAAGACGTTCGCACGTTAATTTACATTTACTTCAAATTCGTGATTCGCACTTTATATTATTTGTGCCGTAGCAAAAGTTTAAATTATATTTTTGTTTATTTTGCTTTTAATTTTTTTCACTCTCCCTGCTCGGAATTTATAGCTTATTGGCGGAATGAAACTGTTTTAGATATCGTAGATCTTGATAATAGAAAAGACTTCAAAAATTTACAATTTAAGTTTACAAAAACAAATTCAGAATATTATTATACCAACATGTACTATATATACCTTGTACATATACAACAATATAATGTACATTATGTTGAACGGTGATGGCAAACTTTTAAAAAAGTAATTTAATAAATTAATGATAGAGTAAAGCAAATAAAAAGTTTAAAACAAGTTAAATGAAATTAATGAATAGAACATATACTGGTATATGTACGAAGTACGATATATGCATAGCGCAAGATACCTTAATAATAAATTGGGTATAATTCTGAATAGCGCCCTGTTTAAATTTACATATACCGAGCAAATGTAATAAATATTTCAGAAAAGGAAAGCAACTTGGGCGATACAAATTTTTAAACTTAATTTTACTTTACATTTTAGTTTGATATTTTTTGTTTGCACAAGAACACATTGCAATTAAATTTTGTGGGTCTTGCATTCTGTGGCAATTTGCTAACGTTAGAGCGAACTTACCTACTTATTTCAAATTGAAAAATCCTAAAACCACTGCGAGTTTAGAAAAATATAAAATTAAAGGATTAGGACGGAATGGTAACTATTAAGCAATGTTTGTGTAAAAAGGCACGAGCCTATGTCGGCTATCTTTTACGGTTTGCAAACAGAAGCTGCTGTATTAAAGGGCGCTGCGATTACACAACACCCCCCGAGGTTTCAAATTACGTTAACTTATACCCTGCTATACCTAAGCAGATCATGCAGTAATTGTTTGCCATGGTATAGCTTACAGATTATATTGTGAACAAGAATAGCATTAAGTTTATGCGGACAGTTGTTTTGTTGCTCTTTTCGGTTAATACCACACGAGAGAGATAATAACTAACAAAGTACTTGTTTATTTACCAGCGGCACTCGCCTTTATACTAATCACTATTAAATAAAGCGCCAGGCAAAAACACGAACCATCCCAGTTATAATAATTCATCAAAATTCAAGATTTCAATTTTAATAAATTCAAGTTGTAAAGACAATATTATGGTAGATTGGCGCAGTCGTCGGTTGCACTACAATGTTATCAAAAATTCACTACAACAATAATAATATGTATGTACCTATGTACGTAACACATGATGAGTAGTAAGAATAGATGCACATAAGATGATTTTAATATTTTACATGGAAGAAGAACATGAATAGCGGTAAGTACGTTGGATTCGCAAGCGGACACAGGGATATCGGTTTCACAATAAATTAATATTTAAATAGGGAAAAGCGGCTTGCTTGTTACACAATGTATTATAGAAACAGTGGCTAGATGAGTTTACATGAGAATCAGACCACCAGCCAAGTTGGGGCTGTAACACAAAATTAAATACGATTGCTTGAACACGATAATTAAAATCAAAGAGGGTCACCGGTAAACGTCAAAACCTATTGCTTCCGAATTTTGATTTCATACTCAAAAGAAATATCAACTATGACATATTAGATAAGCAAGAACATTTTATTGAATATTAAATTCATATAAAACAAGCAATAAAGTAATAACGAATTAAGACATTTACAAAATAAAGTCTGTAATTTGAAACTAAAAATAAAAAAAAAATTAGTTGATTAATTTTACCTATACTATATAACATTATAATATTATGTATTTCAATATAATAATATGTAGATATATCTTTGCTATGCTACCACCGAATAGTATATATTACATCATGTATAACATCTATATTACTATTATAATATTTAAAATATTTATTTTATTTTAACAATCGCCTATTATTCTATCCGTATAGTTATCCCAGATAAATAATTTCTATTATGCTATATTGATTTTTAACAAGAAGCATAGTTTAAACAAACACAAAACAGTTAAATCCGCAAGAAAATCGAAAAGCCAATTTAATTATTATACCTTAAATATGAAAACAAGTTAAAAATTTAACCAGCTTGAAAAGAATGAAGCGAACCCAATAATGTGGAAAAATTGTTTTGAACAAAACCAGATTATGACAAGGGTTACGGAACTTATAACGAGGCATGCATTTTTAACTTAGTGAAGATCAAAATATTTCTCTTAGGTATTAATGGAAGTGATGGGTTAACAGATAAGATTGATCGACAAAATATGGTTAAATTATATTGCAACTATTTAAACAATTATTACACTTCTTGTACTTGTGTACTTTTAGCATTCTTGTTGTTTTTTACTGCAGTTTTATTAGATCTTATCCACTTTTTGGTAATATTATACCTATTTTAGATACCCAATTTCAATATTATAATCATATTCAAACTTCGTTATAAATTATCTGATCGGAAAGTGATAAAAAGTATTTAATAAAAAAAAGTTTTGTTCGTTAATAGTTGATGTATTTGATAGATTAAATTAACTCATCTGTGGTCATGTTAGAGCTACCATTTTACGCATAATTACACTAAGATGGGATCTAAATCCTCTGTATATAGTGGGGAAGGTATAAAGTAAGGGTGATCAGTAACATTGTTACAGTGGTTTTTCAATTTTCAATGGTGGAACTTTGTTACTCGAATACCATTTGGGGTTGATAATATTCGCTAAATTTTAAATTTGTCTTCTTCGAACATTAGTGATGAGTTCTTCTCCTAAACAAAAAGACACGGACGATGACCAAGTGCATTCGAAATTTGACTTCAGCATAGATCATATTTTGAATAGAGCGGGAAGTTCGGAAAATGTAACGCGAGTTTTAGAAAACACCATGATTCCATTATCCTGGCTTCAGTGTACTCGATATTGCCCGCCAAAAATTCCAAGTAAGTGAACTGAAATTCCTATTAATTAAATAAACACAAAAATTTGTCGAAAACTTTATTAACGCAAAGTGAACGTTTCGGAAGTTAACACCACTGCGTCGGTATTCGAATTTTATATATTTTAATATTGTCTGCAAATGGATTATTTTGTTAAATATTACAGTATTTTCAGGAAATCAAAAGAGGGAAGGTCCACAAAAACGACAGCTGGGCAGGCACCCGCGAATACCATTTACCACCCAACAGTTATCAATCTTGGAAGACAAATTTCGGAAAACTCCATATCTGAGTAGTTCTGAAGTTACAAAGTTATCACGAAGTTTACAATTAGCAGATATTCGTGTAAGTTGCATATATTTAATAAGAGTATAACTTCATTTGATTTTTTTTTATTTTAATAGGTAAAAATTTGGTTTCAAAACAGAAGGGCACGCGAACGAAGAGAAAAGGGGCATTTAGAAAGCGAACAAAAATCATTGCTTGCCTCAAATTGTATTGAAAATTCAAGTTCCTCGACGGTGATACTTCCTCAAGAAGAAGTTTCGTCTAGTAGCTGCAATAGTAACACAATTTCGCAAGCTATACGAATTCCTATATTACAAAATTGTATCGATGCGTCTTATCCTGCAGATTTTAATAATACTCATTTATTGATGAATTTTCAAAAATCATTTTTTAGTGATTCAAGTTAACAATTATTAAACCTGCCTCTGTATACAACATTATACAGAAGTTATTGTGGCTGTAAGTAGTTAGATCAAGTAATTTAAATATTTATAAAACTTGTATATTTTTTACCGATAATAAAAATTTTATAAATCAACTATTAATAAAATATCAATACAATTTAATTTTTTTTTTGTTGAAAATAATCAGTTTATATTTCCGAAATCCATTCTAGCAAAAAAATCAGTTTTTTGAAATGTCTTACATTTTTTAAAATATAATATTAACCAAAAACTAAACAAAACGTTAAAATAGTAGAATTGAAGGGCTTATTGCAATATAATGATAAGCCACATTTCATGGTTTTTGAGATTTTAAGCGCAACTGGTTGTGAAATATAATGACTAGCCACTACCGAAATATTATTATAATAATATATATACGGAAATATTATTAAAATATTATTGTAATATTTATTTATATGGCGTGGCATTATACTTCACAACCTTTAGCGCTTGATATCTCAATAACCATGAAATGTGGCTTATCACTATATTGCAATAAGCCCTTCAATTTTAAACGTAAAGTGAAGAATACGTAGAAATATTATTATTTAAAAAACAAAATAAAACAATAATTTAACCAGATTTAACAGGTTAGGACTAAAAAAAATGTATTTAAGTTTTATAACTAATATTATGTTATAAAATTAGATAAAATTAAAAAGTAAAACATTAGTAATGTAATTTGGTTGAATCTCCATTGCGTAACACCATTCAATTATATTGTATAATATATTAATTCTTTTGGTTTAAAAATCGTAATTTTTTAAAAATTATTTTGAATTTTTCAATTTGTTTAATATTCACATTCACATGGTCTTATTTATAATTTATTTTAATTAAAATTGAATTATGTAGATAGTTTAAAAAGAAATTTTAATATAAATTTGATAATCGGAATAAAAATTAACAATTTTAGTTTTATCATAAACCATATTATTAAAATTTAAAAAAAAAAGACAAAACATCAAGAGAAGTAAGTACGAAAAGTATCAAAAATTGAATTTGAAAATATTAAAATTTATTATTCTTATTCAACATTATTATTCTTTTTTAACCCATTGTAGATTTATTGAATTGTAAACTGTCGGCTAATTTAATTTCGCACGATTTGCAATTTTTGGAATTTGTAATATAGGCCCATTAGCTCAGTTGATTAGAGCGTCGTGCTAATAACGCAAAGGTCGTGGGTTCGATCCCCTCATGGCCAGTTTTTTTAATTATTAATTTGTTAAGTTATTTTTTTTAAATTGAAAAATTCCCAAATGTTATAAAACTATTCTAGATTAACACTCAAAAATCGGGGGCAGTCAGAGGCGGATCCAGAAATTTTCCCCGTGGGGCGCAGAGTCAGATTTTAAAATGATTAGGTACCTATTAATCGAAATCACCCACTTTGGATCCGCGCCTGTGCGCAGTTGGTGTGAGGGAAGCGATGAATGCCGATGTACCAAAACAAATATTACCTTTCCTTTTTAGCACAATAATATTTAAAAAAAATATATAGTAGTAGTCAATAAGTAGTATTTCCAGTGTCTGAGTAATTGAATCGACTTACTGCAGTGATATGTGGGTATAACAAGGATATTAAATGCCAACATTCGTATGTATAGATTATACAAATCCTAGATTATAGGAAGAAAAACAAATTCAAAATTACAAATAGTTACACTGGGAAAACCAGATGGACAATTTTATTTCAATGTCATTAATTCTATGTTAAATCTTAATAATATGTATGTAGATGTATTACAATTTTCTAGTAAATTGTAAATATTTTGACTTACATTTTACTAATTGGTACAGGCAAGTCTTCAGTGTAGTACCTGAATTTACTTCACAAGAGCAGCTGGATAAGTCCAAAAGTAGTTCTGCATATTGTAGAAACTGTTTATTACATTAAGATTCTCTTCTCATCGTAAGGTGTTGAATGTATTTATTTTTGTGTTTTTTAGACTCAACTGTAGTTGGTGCTTGGTATCAACAAATCAAGTGCAAAATAAAAACGATTTTTAGTTTAAATTACTCAACAAGTAAATTTGGTGTTATATTTGTAACAAGATTTTATGTTTGTACAGTTAACTTGTCTTAAAACCTAATTGTAGCTATAAAACACTGTACAATAAATAGGGTGGATCGGTAAATTATTTACAAATAAAGATAGCAATTGATAATACAGAAATCTTAGAATTAATCACTTTTTGTCAAAAAATTTTCTTTAGAATTAATGATATTCACTTTATACTATTTATTTTTGTAAAAACTGGAATACTTATACTGGAATTGATGATGGGTTAGTTGAATGTACAATGGTATCTACAAGATACAATTATATTTAATTAAAAAATAAAACTTTTCGAGTTATTTTATTTGCAAATAGTTTTTCTTTTTTTTTTTTTAATGTAAATAAAACATTGTAAATATATTATTTAAAACAAAAGTTTAAAACCATCAACTCCCATCGGCAGTTCTGTATTGTAATCATCTAAATATCTTACATGAAATAATGTAAAAAAATTACTTTAAAATGTACCCAAGCTGCAACATTTAAAGCCGGTACCTGTGCTTTGATTATTTCCATTGCCTAAATTGCAATTATTATAAATAAAAAATGTAAACAATAAAGTTTTACATATTAAAAATGAAATTTTGTACATAATCAAACGAGAATTGAAAAACCTGTCAAATAAAACTTTTTTATAAACAATTTTACATAAAAAGCCCCATAAACTTGCACTCTACTTAGTGCTATATTTAATCAGTAACTAATTAATTAGTAAGTGATAAAATTTACTGGATTGTTATTATTGATTCTCTTCCTTTACCAACTCCAATCCATTTAACTGAAAGAAAAAAATATTGCCGTTATTAGAAAATATTCGAGGAACATAATTATGCAATCTTACCTGGAACTTGAAGATATTCTTCAATTTTCTCAACATAGCGTTGAGCATTTTTTGGTAAGTCACTAAACGACCGAACATTTTCAGTACAGGTTTCCCAGCCCGGCAATGTTATATATTCTACCTAAAAATTCAGCAATAAATTAACACCCCGGTAGATTTATTTCCAAGAAAATGTCTACCTCAACTGATGCTAAATCTGAAGAACTAGAAGGAAAATCTTCGATTTGTTTGCCTCCTAATGTGTAAGCAACACCCAACTTTATTTCAGGTAATGAATCCAAAATATCCAACTTGGTTAAGCATAATGCACTGTAACCATTTACCATATTGGTATATTGCAGTAACACCAAATCAAGCCAACCGCATCTTCTCTTTCTTTTTGTGGTGACGCCAATTTCGTGACCTTTTTGTTGTAGATGATCTCCAATTTCCTAAAGATAAAGTGGGTGTATAGCAGAAATTTAAATCACTTTTAAAATTTTCATTTACATTGACTAATTCTGTGGGGAATGGACCATCTCCTACCCTAGTTGTATAAGCTTTAACAACGCCTATCACTTCTCCAATTCTGGTCGGTGGGATGCCTAAACCAGTGCATACACCTCCTACACTGCAATTGGAAGAAGTAACATATGGATAAGTACCTAAAATTTTAAACTATAGAAAAAACATCTAATGTGACCAATGCATAACTTGCTTTATCATATAAATATTGTATACATTTTTATTGATGTATACTCAAACTAAAACATTTTTTACTGATAAATTAAATCTATAAGTAAAAAATATCCACTTTTCCTTTCCTGGATTTGTAAGATAAAGAAAGTAAATATTGGTTATAGTATTATATAAAAGTCCAAATAATGAATAAATCTTACCAAAATCAATATCTAACATAGCAGCATTTGCGCCTTCAACCAAAACTTTCTTTCCTTCTCTGATACTACGATCTAAATAACCTACAGTTTCACGTACAAAAGGTCTAATTTTCTCTGCATATATTTTATAAGTAGCCAATTCGTCTTCAGTATTAACTTCTAAGTCAAACATCTGTTTATACATTTCCACCAACGCCAAATACCTAAGATATAAAAAAAGTTACAAAAGCCCAAACTATTTTATAATAAGAAAACACAAACTTTTCACTAAATTCGGAAAAGCTTCCGAGGAGATCTCCTATTCTAACGCCATTTCTGGTGGCTTTGGACGAGTACGTTGGTCCAATTCCTTTCTTTGTTGTACCCAACTTTTTTCCCTTTTTACTTTTCTCTTGTTCTTGAAAGCCATCTACTTGCTGATGGAAATCAAAAACTAAATGGGCGCGATCGGATATAATCAGCCTACTCTCCCAATCCTTTAAACCTTTGTTGATGTTCTTTTCCAATTCTTCAAATAGGCCAGGTAAGTGTACAACTACTCCATTGCCTAAAAAAAATAAAGCATCAGCAATTATGGACCCAAATATAGAAGATGATTTTTAAATCCTATTAAAAATTAAGCAAAGTATTGCTGAAACTTGATAAGAAGTTATTGAACTAATTAATTGACATTACTTCTATGATACATCCTGTAATAATATCTGTATGAATTGCACAATTATTCATATTTAATAAACAAATAAAAATTAAATGAAACATCTTGACAATTCCGCAAATAGACGAATTAAAAAAAAAACTATGAAACGCAAAACAAATTCGATAATAATCCCGAGAATAGGAGCTGCCAACACGCAATATTCAAATTACCGTTGAAACTCAACCATGGGATCAATCTTTTTCGCTATCCAAAACCAAATACAGATTGTAGTTCCTCCTAATAATTTTTGGAAGAAGAGAAAATTTTTAATTATAAGTAAAAATCAGCAAAATTTAGTAATGTGTAAAGATCACCAAAACTTGAATTCATAATATTTTTCCTATAGTCCATTTCATTTAAGCATGCAGAGAATAATTTGTACTAAAATGATGACCTTGAATATTAGCCAATGAAATTGTCACGAAGTTAGCCGCTTTTACACTGCTGAAATTTACGTGTTGCTGACAGATAATATTTAATTTTTCATATTATGTCAGAATGTATAATGTTAAAATTAAATAGTTCCTATGCAGCCTTTCTTTATTTATTTTATTAAAATCGCATTAAAATTGAAATAAATTTGTGAAAATACGTTTTCTAAAAGTATTTTGTCAACTTCTACATTAGGCAACACACATTTCTTTAAAATTTTGAATCATTTTCCATTCTGTCTTTGTAAATGTTACTTTGCAGACGACCTGCCACCTACTTACTGCTAATATGAGATCGACTATAGTTCAACTATTTTGCGCAAAACATTTTCAGAGCATACTTGGTTCTCTTCTTGGAATGGTATTATCTTTTATCTGTGAACGTGGTTGTAACGGTTTATCCCAGGGGTGGCCAACCCGCGGCCCGCCTTGAACATTTTTTCGGTCCGCGAGATTCATCACACTTTTACAAAATATATTTATTTTATAATAAATAATTTAAAAAAATGTCTGTAGTGTATCTAAATCTAATATGGAGATATATAATTTTATATGTGGCCCGCAGAGTCATGGTGCATTTCCAAAATGGCCCGCATGATTGTTTGGTTTAGCCACCCCTGGTTTATCCCATCAAATACTGATACTGTTTTTGCTCATTATTTAATTATGGATAACCTTATTGTTTTCTAAGTAAATGCACCCCCGAGGAACCCTACCACAGATCGATTTTGAAAAATATAATAAACTTGGAATTTCTTTGGTACATTTGCAAAAATGTACTTTGGAAGATAAATTATATTTCGAACACTTCATTCATCACAAAAACAACTTCAACGGCCAAAGATGCTTGCGGAAGCAGATAACCAGACAACCCTCTCGCATTTTGAAATAACTCTGGGGCATGTTGACAACCAGACGACAACAATAAGAAAGCACAAGTCGAATAAAAAAATATTTTTGTTAAATAAAAAACAAACGACATACGTGCCAACAATGTGGTACGACGGATGGCAATGCAGGATTTTAACAACAAATTTTAAGTGCAACTTTCAATGTTTTCAGAATATTTCAGATAAACAAAATGTTGGAAATTTTTTATAGACGTAGAAATGTTTTTGATAAAAGTCCAGAAAATTGAAAGAATAATTGCTTAATATTTTGGCATGACGAATATCCACCTGCTGAAACACAACAGCACGTAGCATGACACTATTTTTAGGACAAATGTATGTCAATGTTAAAGCTTTGCTTCCAAATTTTGTGTTGCTGATGTTTTTTTATCATTTTATCAAACAAACAATGACTATAAATTGACAAACAAAATTGTCTTTTAATTATTTTGCCATAAATTTAATCAATTTATGTCATCGTTTGGTCTTTTGTATCATGGTACGGTAACAATCCGCATTTTAAACAAAATAATATGTAATTGTTATGAAAATCGGCATGCAAGACATAAATTTCAATTGAAACAAGTAAGGTTAATACTAATGAACTGAACTTTCTTGTTAAATTTTTTCAAAAATTATGATAACCCTTTATCAGTACGGTAAGTCCATGCGAAGATTCTCATAAATTTTATTTTGTTTTTAATTGAATACATGGTTTTGAATAGATATAGTGATATAGTGACCCCGCCTGCAGCTACAGAGCGCGCCCCAAAAAACATTTTACAGAATTTTCTGCTATATAGGGGAAAACCCGTTAATTCGGAAATTTTGTTTATCGGACTTTTAACAGAATTTTACGTCATGTGTATATTATGAATAAACATTATAAATATATACCTACTATTTCAGATCATACCTATATAATTATATTAAGGTGGATGACACAGGGTCAATGTAATGACAAAATCGTACTTACCAATCACGGATGTGCATTTGGGGTTAATAATTCCACTTGGAAGAAGATGAAAATCATATTCTACTCCGTTTGCAACAACTGTGTGACCAGCATTGTTGCCCCCCTATTAAAAATAAAATAAATCGAATTAGTGCAATTACAACCTTTATTATTTAATATATAATATATAAGATTAATTTTGTGTAAACATTCGTTTAATTAGTCAATAATTTCAGTCACAACAAACATAATAATAATTATGTACATTGTTGTCAAGTTCTTTGTTATCTTTTAATTTTTTCTTAGGTAAATGTAAGGCACCATTAAACATTCGTTTAAATCTTAAAAACTATGAACTTTGTACAAAATGTATTATTAATATAATATGTACAAAAATTTAAATAATCACTAATTCCCAATAACCTTGATATATCTCTTTGAAAAGCCCAAAAAAGAAATTCGTTTCCTTAGTTTAACATCGCGTAAAATGAAAAGTAAGTTTTGGGGATGTAGTAATACAAACGTACTTTGTATTAATTTATGTAACATTTAAAATCGCCGCCATATTTTATAAACTTGAAATCCGAGATACAATATCGAGGTAGTGAGAAAAAGAAGAAAAAAAAAGGGGGACAGTTGAAAATTGGTGAAAACAGGAAAATAAAATATTATTATAATCTTAAGATATAAAGAATATTGTGATTAAACCATAGATTGTGAAAAACTAAGGTGAATTTGTCGATAACCATATCTGACCATATCTATATCCAAGGTACGAATTCTCGTGTTACTCGAATTTAATTAACATGATTGTTTAGAAAATAAGTTTTACAATATTGACTATGTTATAAATTATAATACAGGGCTCCTCTCTGATCCGCCAAAACATAGAAAGGCATACAGTCACTCACAAAAATATTCGACCACTCCTATGTTACTAATGTAAATTGAACATTTTGAAGCAATTTTTTGTCATATAAAAATCAATTTTAGAGCAAAACTTTTTAGACATCTTTTGTTGAAAATTTCATTGTCTTCAATTTTGTTTATATACATTTTTCTAGTTGGTGGCGCCGTTTCTGACTGACAGCGACTTAAACAAGACTCTGTAAAATGCAAAAAAATATTGTCATCTATATCTCGGAAACGGTTCTATAAAATAGAAAAATGTATATGAACAAAAATGTAGAGAATGAAATTTACAAGAAAAACATACCTATTCATTTTTTATTTTGTTGCACCGTTTCGAAACTCTAATTTTCGATATTACGAAATGTTACGACTTCCACACTGTTCCGCATCTTCAATGTCAGTGTATTTCTCACAATATAATACATGATAATACTGCCCTGCTTAGCGAGAGTGCCGTATGTGCAAAAATGGCCAAAATGAGTTATTGATATATTTGTACACTACGAGCAGTCTGCTACCTCTTTACCAAACAAAAACGACGTATTTCCCACAAATAGTGGAATTATTCGTAGATGGTGTTTGCCGTATATACAAAATTTGGTATAAATACTAAATAAAAACGCAGTATCTGCAGTATACTAAGCAAAAGTGCAGCATATGTTTTGTATATACTGCACTCTTCGTTAGCACTTGTCAGTATGTGCGTGCACATACGACATTTTATTCTCGTAATTGCAATACAATTGCTGCAGTATACCAATATAATGGATTTTCTAGCAGAAAACATTGTTATGTATGAAATTTGACCATTGTAGAAAATTCAAAATATTAAAGTTACTTAAGAAATACGTGTTTCACTACGCCATTGGCCCTACGGTTTCTTGGCCAAAGTTAAATCTAAGAAGTCGAATATCTCAATATGGCTGTTTTGTACATACGGCACTTTCGTTAAGCAGGGCAGAATACTATAATCTAATTGTGAGTTACGCCATCTACCGAGAATTCTTCGTTAATATAAATTAAATGTTTGCATAAACTCATCAAGAGATATTAGGTGCCCACAGCAGGACACTTTTTTCGACGCTTTTGAAAGCCACACTCAATAGTGTCGCGTTCAAAAGTGTTACACACGGCCACACTTTGGAGCGTCGCTCCTATCTAAGCTTATAGGAGCGACGCTTCGAAGTGTCGCTATTTGTAAAACTTTTGAACGTGACGTTATTGAGTGTGGCGTTCAAAAGTGTCGAAAAAGGTGTTCGTCTGTGGACACCTATTGTTATCACGAATAATTTTTTGATTTGTTTTAATATAAAGTAATTTTTATATTTTCCTAATACCAAGTATTAGTTATATTAACTGCCAATAAATCATATTATTAGTCAAAATTAATTTTATTGTTATTTCATTTGATGAATGCAATTTTAGATTAATGCAGTTTCATGGGTCTAATAATCATGTAGTTTATCTTTGACGCCTACATGCACTTCTAACAAGCAAGCATGACTAGAGAATTACATAGTTTTTCATTCAACCAATATTTCAATTTTCCTTCAAATAAAATATATCTACTATATTTCCCATATACAGTGCCTCACAAAATTATTTATCCACTCTTGTTTCCTTTCTAAATGGACTGTAGTTTTCTTTTATTACTTTGAAATAACACTCAAAATTGTGCTTTTAATATATTTTATTTATGCAGCGCCAAGTCGACCGCTCACTCACAAATCTTAAATGTTACTTAGTTGTTACTTTTACACATAAACTACCCTTACCACCAAAAAGGTGAAAGGGGTGGGGAACACAATTCAAAATATTTTGGCGGCAGCGCACCCTACAGAACTATTTACAGATACATAAAAATTAATTGTTTACAAGTAGTAAATTACTTGCACAATCCTTAACATGCCGCCTGCCTTGAAAATACATTTTCAAATAAACCCCATATTAATATTACAATACACTAATATTAAAAAAAACAAAAAAAAATAAAGGAGAAATCAAAAAATATATACAGTTACACAATAATTGTTTCATGATTACAAGTCACAGAAATAATAATGTCCTTTCGAAAGGTACAGTTATTCGATGGGAAGAATACATAATTGATTTACTGCTCTTTTCAAGAGTCCGCCACGAACCCGCACTTCAACTACGCGAACAACACCATCGCTGCCGGGATAAACGTTTGTAACCCGACCTAAGCGCCATTCCTGGATGTGAGCTGTTTCGTCCTTAATCAGCACCATCGAATTTATGGATAAAAGCTGCGTGGCATGTTGCTTCCATTTTATTCTTGATTGTAGTTCAGCCAGATATTCCTTCTTCCATCTCTTCCAATAATGTTGTACCATTGCTTGTACTTGTTGGTACTTATCCAATCGATTTTCCTGTACTAAAGTTACATCGACGTCCGGGATGGCGGTAATTGTGCGCCCAATTAAAAAGTGACTCGGCGTTAAAGCTGTCAAATCGTTAGGATCGGAAGACAAAGGACATAAAGGGCGGGAATTAAGTATACCTTCAATTTGAACTAAAAGTGTGTTAAAATCTTCAAAGGTCATCGAATGATTTGCGATGATCCTTTTTAAATGATACTTAGTACTTTTTATGCCTGCTTCCCATAAACCGCCAAAGTGAGGAGACCGTGCAGGTATAAAGTGCCACTTAACCCCCTCTATAGCTAAATTATGCTCAATATTTTCTGATTCCGTTTTAAGAAGGTTAAAAATTTTATTAATTTCATTGTTGGCTCCAACAAAATTTGAACCATTATCTGAATAAATATTAGACGGTTTTCCTCGTCTATTCGTAAATCGTTTCAATGTCGCTAAGAAGGCTTTGGTGGACAGCTCCGAAACAAGTTCTAAATGTACCGCCTTTGTACACATACACACAAATAAACATATGTATGATTTTATTAATTTAGCGCCCCTGGTTTTGCGATCTTTCAATAAAAAAGGTCCTCCATAATCAACTCCGACATTTATGAAGGGAAAATTATTTGATACTCTGACGTCCGGTAAATTTCCCATAATATATTCAAACTGGCGTGGTTTTGCCTTCGTGCAAATAACGCATTGCCTTATAATGCCTTTACAGGAATTGCGTCCTGAAATTGGCCAATACCGTTCTCGTATGGAAGATAATAAGAGTTGAGCCCCACAATGCAATAATCGCTTATGCTCCCATTCTAAAATTAATTTTGTTAATTTGTTACCCCTAGGAAGAACTATGGGATATTTTTTATCGAATCCATACTTGGAATTGGAAAGTCTCCCTCCAACACGTATCAAACCATTATGAATAAATGGATTAAGATTTAAAATCTTACTACCCCTTTTAATTTCCCGTTTTGAGACTAAATCCTTGTATTCATGCGAAAAACATTCTATTTGGGTATTTTTTAATAATAAGTTTAAAGCATTTTCACAATCATGAGGTGTTAAAGACCCAAATTGTCTTAATTCCTTTGGTATTTTGACATTATTTACAAACCTTAACATATATGCCACAATCCTAATTACTTTATTTAACCCCGAAAATATATCTAATAAACTTAAAATTAGATTTTGCTCCACACTGACAACATACGATACTGATGATCGTTGTTCCGGTAATTCTTCGGTTAGACCTTTACCGTTATCCAAATTCCAAGTGTTTTCTAACTCGTAAAGCCATTTCGGGCCATGCCACCATAATGTTGATTTATTGATTAATTCTGGACTAACGCCGCGTGACAGCAAATCGGCTGGATTTTCACTGGATCTTACGTGATACCAATTCCTTTCGTTAGTGAGAGACTGAATTTCACTCACCCGGTTTGCTACGAAGGTTTTCCACCTATTCGGAGCTCCCTTAATCCATGATAAGGTTACCGTGGAATCGGTCCACAAAAATATTTTACCGAATTCTAATTCCAACGAGTCAACAACCCTTTTTACCAAATTGGCTAATAATAATGCGCCGCACAGTTCTAACCGTGGTAGACTTATTTGCTTTAATGGTGCAACCCGAGATTTTGCACATAATAAATTTGAGGAAAACAATCCGTTTCGGTTCGAACATCGCAAATATATGCAGGCTCCGTAAGCCCTTTCAGATGAATCACAAAAACCGTGTAATTGTACTTCGGTGTACTCTGAAATCAATGTATGTCGCGGTACCTCTATGTTGTTTAAAATTGGTAACTTGCCTTGAAAGTCGATCCACATATTTTGCATTTTTTCGGAAACGGTATCATCCCAACTTATCTTTTCTTTCCACAATTCTTGAATTATTAATTTTGCAATAATAATTACTGGTCCCAATAACCCTAGTGGATCGAAAACTTGACATATACATGATAAAATCATTCGTTTTGAAATATTTGTCATATCAATTTTACTATTTATTGAATATTTTATATGATCGTTATCCGAGTCCCAGTAAATACCCAACGTTTTGTTTTGCTCATTTTCACCGATGTGTAAGATGCTTAATTCTAATCCCTCATTTATTTTAAAATTATTTAATATGACTTTATCGTTGCATAACCATTTTCTTAATTCGAACCCTGCTTCTGTTAGTACCTTTGTCACATCTCGTTGAATTTTCAGAAGTTCCTCTTTAGAATTCGAGCCCGTTAGCAAATCATCGACATAAAAATCACTATCAATTATTTTATTTGCCAACGGGTACACTTCTTTATTTTCAATGCCTACCTGCTTTAGAGACCTGATGGCTAAATATGGTGCAGAAGCAGTACCGTAAGTTACAGTATTTAGCACGTAACATTTCAATTCTTGGGATTCATCATCCCGCCAAAATATTTTTTGAAATTTACGTTGATTTTCTTTAATCAAGATTTGACGATACATTTTTGATATGTCTGCAGTCATGACATATTTGAAACTCCTGAATCTGATTAAAATAGTAAATATGTCACTTTGCAGAGACGGACCGTTAAATTGAACGTCGTTTAAAGATAGACCCGTGTCTGTTTTTGCGGATGCATCAAATACTACCCGACATTTAGTTGTTACACTAGTATTCTTAAAAATTGCATGATGGGGTAGATAGTACCCATCATCTCTTTGTTGCTCGACATCGCTTATTTCTCGCATATGGTTTTCATCCTTATAATTATTCATAAATTTCACATATTCCCTTTTTAGATCAACATTTTTTCTAAATTTTCTTTCCAATGAATAAAAACGTTTAAGTGCCATTTCGCGCGAGTTACCTAGATTTTGTAATGACTCCTTAAATGGAATACTAACAACAAATCTACCAGTGTTGTTGCGTTCGGTAGTTTTGGCGAAGTGCTCTTCGCAGAATTTTTCGGTTTGTGACATAATCATATTTTTATTTTTACTAGTAGCTTCTTCTATTTCCCAGAATTTTAATATTTTATCATCAATAGAATCCGAGGATGTACTTAAATGGCTCATTGTAGTATTACTATTGAATTGCCCACCCAAGTTACCTGCAATTAACCAACCTAATCTTGTCTCTTGCAAAACAGGTAAATTTTTTCCCATTTGTATTTTACCGTGGCATCCTATTAACCAGAATACCTGAGAACCCAATAAAATGTCCACTTCGTTGGAAATATTAAAAGTTGGATCGGCCAACTGCACATGTTTTGGAATTTTCAACTTTGTTCTATCAAATGATACCATGGGTAATCTTTCAGTAATTTTTTGTAAGACGAGACAATCAATATTCATGCTAAAGTCACTGGAACAGGACATTACTGTGATATTTACTTGATTACTAATATTTGTTAATGATTGACCTACGCCTTTCACGACATGATTAACCTTTGATTGTTTTAATGACAATTTTTTGCATATTTCTTCCCGAATGAAATGGCTTTGTGAACCACTGTCCAACAGGGCGCGGCAAGTTATTACCTTATTATTTTCATCTTTAATTTTAATTAATGCCGTCGCGAGTAAAACTTGTGACGCCACTGGTAGCTCGCTATAATTACTGACCGATGACGTACCGATTGAAGTTGCGTCTTCATTTATTGCAGAGCTTACCGGTGTAAATGCTGCTGCTTCGATATTTAAATTATTAACATGCAATAGAGTATTATGCGGTTTGTCGCATTTAAAGCATTTTTTCGTTACCTTGCATTTCCACGAAAAATGATTATTTCTAAAACAAATCATACATAGCTTATGCCTTTTGACGGAGGCAATTCGCTCCTCGGATGATAATTTTAAAAATTCTTCGCAATTAAAAATCGCGTGATCATTCCCACAATGAAAACATCGCAATTTATTTACATTATTATTAGTATTTATATGAAAAGTATTACTAACCGTTTTTTTATTTGGATACGATTTATGTTTGTCCGATTTATTGTTTTCAATTTTTTCTAACACTTCACATTTTTCCTTTAAAAAGGATGTCATGTCTTTCATATCGGGTAATTCGTTTATACTTTTGTGTGATTCCCAATCGCGCCTCGTAATCGGATCAAACTTGCTAGTCAAAATGAAAATTATTAATCTATCCCAACTATCAACATTTTCCCCTAAAGTTTTTAGTGAACGTAAATGTTTATTGAAAGTATCATATAATTTTCTCAATTCGGTAAAAGATTCTTTTAATATGTTGGGACATTCAAAAATTGCCTTTAAATGATTATGGATAATTAGATTTTTCTTTTCGTACCTGTCTTTAAGTATTTGGTACGCGTCATCGTAATTATCTGCCGATAGCTCAATTGATTTAATTATTTCCGCGGCCTCCCCTTTAAGTGATGAACGCAAATATAAAAATTTTTGAATTTTGTGTATCTCTTGATTAGAGTCCACTAAGGCATTAAAGCTATCTTTGAATCCTAACCAGTCGCAGTATTGTCCATCAAAGCTTTCAATTTTTATTACAGGAAGCTTAACCGCATTCCTAGAAAAATTATCGTTTTCTGACCTGACGCTTAAATCTTTGTTGGAGCCAGCAGCTGAAGTATTTTCCCAACCTGAATTTTTTATTAATATATTTATTTCAGACATTATTTCGAAATAAAGATTTTCAAAATATTCGCGTTCCGGCTCATCGTTTTCAGATGGTCCGAGTCGCTCAATATCTTCTTGAATTTTATTAAATTCATCCCAAAATGGTTTAATTTTATCTCTACGTTCATTTAATTGACAAATAACATTCTCAGATATTTCTTCTGACTTAATATTACTATAGTGATTTTTTAAACGAGTTAATTGACCCTTTAAAACTGCACGTTTTTTAACCAAATGTTCCATATTTGTATGAATTTCTATTAAATAATATTACGCAACCACGAAATATAAATAATCTTAATGTTCAAATTGAAGGTACTATTAATAAGGTATAAAGAGGTATCTTACTAGTCAGTAGTTGTTGGAGTAGGAGCCATTGGAATTGACAAGATGCCCTTTTCCGTTCCCGCCTGCCTTGATCAGCAATACCCAAAGTCTTCTTACTTCAATTTGATTTTTTTAATTTAATCCAATCCGGTTCGTTTGGACCAATGTTTCCTTTCTAAATGGACTGTAGTTTTCTTTTATTACTTTGAAATAACACTCAAAATTGTGCTTTTAATATATTTTATTTATGCAGCGCCAAGTCGACCGCTCACTCACAAATCTTAAATGTTACTTAGTTGTTACTTTTACACATAAACTACCCTTACCACCAAAAAGGTGAAAGGGGTGGGGAACACAATTCAAAATATTTTGGCGGCAGCGCACCCTACAGAACTATTTACAGATACATAAAAATTAATTGTTTACAAGTAGTAAATTACTTGCACAATCCTTAACAACTCTTATGTTAGCAATGTAAATTGTACCTTTTCAAGTCGCTTTTTAGCATACAAAATTTCATTGCCTTAAAACTCTGTAAAAGTTGTAGAAAAATTAACATTACTCAGGGGAGTTTTAATAAATCAAATAAAAAAAATGAATATAATCAAAATTGATGGGAATGAAATTTGCAACAAAAATTGTCAGATAAATATTGCTCTAAGAGTGGTTTTTATATGACAAAAAAGGTATTAAAAAAGATACATTTTACATTGTTTAATATAGGGTGGATGAATAATTATGAGATCCACTGTATATCTTAAGGCTGTTTGGTTCGTAGAGATTTTGTGCAAAAAAAATTGTAATATAGTATATATGTAATAATATTCTTGTAGAACTACATATTTTAGGTAAAATTTGTTTATAAAAATAAATTCTAAAAAAATTAGTTTAGCCGCAATTTGTACTCAAAATGTGATTTTAATTTAGTAGTGCCTGTACGATCCTGAAAAGATATCATAATGGAACTTGCACTAAACGCAAGAAATTTTTATTTACTTTGACATGACATAATTTTGATTTTGATTTTTACTTTGATTTACTTTGAAAATATGAATTCTTAAATACTCATCAAAACGGAACGTTATAAGAAAATTATACATTTTTTGTTCCACAAATTTTTAGCTTTTCAGAGTAAAAAATCAAAATAAAAATTATGTCATGTCAAAGTAAATTCACGATTCTTGCGTTTAGTGCAAGTTCCATTATGATATCTTTTCAGGATCGTACAGGCACTACTAAATTAAAATCACATTTTGAGTACAAATTGCGGCTAAACTAATTTTTTTAGAATTTATTTTTATAAACAAATATTACCCAAAATATGTAGTTCTACAAGAAAATTAATACAAATACACTGTATTACAATTTTTTTTGCACAAAATCTCAACCTACCAAACAGCCTTAAATTTATGTGCCCATCTCAATGACCAAGCCATGTTGTGCAATTTTTGCCCAACATCTTACTTGGTAAAAAATAAAATTTCTATAAAAACCTACGTTAACAACATTAACGTTTTCACAGTATCGCTATAAACGGGAACTCAAAATTGAATATATCAGCAAAATTATAAGAGGTCATCTAGGTACAATTAAAAATCAGTAATTATTATTAAGTTTGATATTGCAGAAAATGTAGTTTCCAATTAATGGAGTTTTGATTTAAGCGTAATTAGGAAATTCATGATTATCATTTTTTTAAATAATATTAGTGTTTAGCTTAAAAGTACGCACATCAGGAAGATGATTTAAAATTTTCAGTCAATTATCTGATAACCTACCGGACCTCATTTTTATAAACCTTGATTAGAATGAATTACACTTAGAGCACGTTTTAATTTTTTTAACAAATTAATCAAAATGTAGCTTTCCTAATTATCTTGGTAACATAAATTAATGCTTTAAGATTTATTAAAATGCATGAATAATAATTATGATGATTAAAAAATATCTCCGATACAATTTATTTTATAGTTTTCTTTGTTTAATGATAACAAAGAACAAATTCTTATAATTTTTAAATTTTAATCTTATATAATTATGTGGTAATTATCAAAGGCGGAATCAAACGCAATTAAAAATGTTTTATTACATATTTTCCGTAGTACAAAACGATAAAATGAATCAGAATTAAAAATAAATTGGAATATGCAATTTTTTATTTTCTCATTTCGACCGAGACATTTTGAATGGAAATAGTTGGTTCATAATATGTAATTCTAATGAATGAATACTGATTAATTTATTCAATGCACGGAGTAAGAGTTGCCAAAACCGTGTTCAATTATTTTATTTTTGGATCAGAAAATACAATCAAAATTCTAATAGTCCTCGGTACGGATGCAGATAGCGTCCAATTATATCAAACTTACTGATAATCTGCTATTGCAAGAAATGCGAACAAATGAGTTACATTTTACGAAATTAGTTAGGTTTATATATTTATTTAGCTCTGCGGTTTAACTATAACCATTACCAGTTAACAATCACAAACAATATACAAAATTTTGTATAACACTACATAAGATTATGCCACTCCACTAACTCCCTCCTAAAACACTATCAGCACTACCATGAAACAAATCTAAATTGCAATTATGCCCAAAAAGCGTACTTGTAAGACAGCACAATCTGGACATGTCTGAATGCTGACCAAACGTAGATCTGTGAAATCTTTCGAGAAAAATTGGATTACTCCTCAATGGTCTCACAGGTACATGAAATAAAAATAATTCAAGCAACGCCGGACAATTTACAACATTATTTAACAATTTGTGTACAAACATTAAATCGAAAACCGATCTCCTCGCAGACAGAGACATCAGCCCAAGATACTTTAAAAGCATGTAATAAGTTTCGGAGGAGTACTGAATGAGACTTATGAAACATATGAATTTGACAAATTTACGCTGAATCTTCTCCAGCCTGCCAATCCGCGAAGAATACGATGGACACCATAACACCGAACAGTAATCAAGAATTGATCTCACGAATGATGAATACAAGGTGATCAGAGCACGGATGTCACTAAACTCATGTGTTGATCTACTAACGAATCCTAGCATGGCTCTCGATACAATCGAATCCAAGTGATGATGGAACAATAGAGCTGGATCAATAATATCATCGAGGTCTTTGTACTCATCAATGTTATCAAGAATCACACCGCTAACCGAATAGGAGAAGACTTGCACTTTCTGACATTCAGTTTGAGACCGCTGAAATCACACCTGTCTTGCAGTCTTACACGATCACTCTGGATAAGTTCGCAATTTCTGTTGGAACAAATTATTCGAAATAACTTCAGATCATCGGCAAACAACAGAAATTCGAAAAATCTGATTGCGGAATCCACATCATTGATGTGTAGCAAGAAAAGAATAGGGCCAAACGGGATCCCTGACTAACTCCAGAAGTAACAGAAGCTGCGAGAAACATGACCATTCACAATTACAACCTGCTCTCTTTCAGTAAGATAGTTTCTCAACCAGTCAATCAAGGGATAAGAGCAGATTAACAGGAATCTGCAAACGCCTTTGACAGATCGGTAAATATACAATCCACTGTCTTACCACTCTCAATGGCAGAAGAAACAAAACTAGTAAAAGAAAGCAGATCAGTGCAGATGGAGCGTCCGGACACAAAGCCATGTTGGTTATTAATAGATAACCACAGAGACTTGGGAGTGACTGGTAATCGCATCGGCAACAATGGATTCGAATATTTTGGCAAACGTAGATGCAACGCAGACTGCCCGATAATTCTCAATACTACTGCGGTTATCAGACTTGCGTATTGGAATAACTTAGGGTCTTTTCCATACTGTGGGAAATGTTGCGAGAAACATTGATCTCCGAAAGATTATAGACAAAGGCCAGGCTAGCGAAGGGCAATTTTTAACAAAAAAAAAGCAGTAATCTTGTCTGGGCAGTAAGAATTTATCTTATTCAAAACTACGGTCTCGGTTATGTTTATATCGGACAAAATAGTATTTGTGCGACTTTCATAAGTAAATGGAAGATCAGCGCGCCCATCATCTGTGTAAACTGATTCAAAATATTCAGCAAATAAGTTTGAAATAGATTCACTATCACCAGCTACAGTATCACCAAATTTCAAAATGCCTGGAACACAATTAGCCTTCCTATAGGAATTTATGTATCTACAGAAACAAGAAGGGTTTTGCGTCAAGTCATACCGTACTTTTTCCAAGTAAACAGCTCTATTCGATTCGTCGAGATATTAAGCCTTACTTCGCGTCTCAAATTAGAAAACTCCATATAATGTATCTCTGATCAATAACGTCTATATAGCTTGTGAGCCAATTTCAAACTCTTACCAGTCTATCGAATGTAGACAAAAGAACTTTATAAAAACGGTCGACGCATTCCTTGACTGTTTGACCACACGATAAGAACGTCCAGTCTATAGATGACAGATCAGCATTAATAGCATTGTAGTCGCATGATCTGAAGTCATAGTAGAAGTCATCACCTTGAGAGAGACAAGAAGTACCCACTCCCACCAATTCAATGGATAATGAGGGATGATAAAGATCACACCCAATTAATGTATCATCGCTAACATTAGTCACTTTAATGTCAGAAGAGTTATAGAAAACCAAGTCCAACATGTTACCATTTACATTGTAACATAGAAATATATAAAAAATTTTGAAAAAATGTTAAAACATGTTTGGAAATTCACAAGAAATTCAGAGAAATGTTTAATTGAACTTTGGGCTAAATAATGTGTGGAAATGTTCATTAGGCAACGCTATCGTTACCCAGCATATTTATAAAAAATAGTTTCGATGCCTATATTCGTTTGTTTGTTTGTGGTTTTTCCGAAGTTGCTTCATAACCAAATGTACCAACTATTGACAGTGCATCTTTTCGGTATGAGATATAATATGACCTACTTGCTCAAAAGGACACCCTCGCATTTACATCATCAAATTCCTAATTGTATTATCTCCAAGATATTCAATACAACTCCCTCGCCCTCCGCATCGGTAATTTCCTATTACCAAAAAATATTCTTCTATTACATTTTCGTGTTCATTCTGTAGAAAATCCAAGTTCACGTCCAAACTCTCCAACATTAATAATTATAATGTAAGTTCCTCTGTGAGTGGGAGCGCGAGGGTATTATGCATGCATATGAAGTGGGAACGAGATCATCAACCATAATGGTTGGTAACAAATATGCTCTCGTTCCCACTTCATATTATGCGCTCGCACTCACAGAGGAACTATCTTTATAGTTATCTCTAAAACTAAAAATTTCGCATACGCTTTTTATCTATGTATCACATATTTTTTCTGAAAATCTCAGCTTTGCTAAAATGAACAAAAGTTCTCACCATTACTAAATAATCGTAATGGGTATATTTTGTTATAAATAGCATCTACCTATAGATTATTTGATTCGGGAAGAAAGTTTTTTTACCTATTGTAGAAGATTTCCATAGATTTCGACTAAACTGCCAATTAATTTTATAGCACTCTGTATAATTTTATATAGGTACCGATTACAAACACGTGCTCCACAAATTGTATAATCGATATCAATACCCAAATAAGTACATTATATTGACAATCTAAATCATTAATAAAGTATCAGAATTGAAAATTGAAATAATATAATTATGTAAACATTATGACATATTAATGGATCTTAAATCTTAATCATGTCCTTGGCTTGATAAGCACTTACTGCAATTTGAATTTTTACGTAATTTTCAGGTGGTTCATTATAATAATTGAAGTAAACACAAAATACACAGGTACACGGAAAAATAATAAACTTGACGTAATCAAACTTATAATTAAATGTTACACTCTTTATGATGTAGCAAGTGCAAATCACGAGACGTTTCAAAAATAATATCGCCACAGTCGATGTGCGTTTTTCGAAACAATTGAGGCTCGGTCAAGGTACTTTTTAATTTTTGCATTATTTAATATGGGGGCTATTTCAAATTTATACCTTTCAACTGAATATTCAAACAACTGATGTATTTTTTTGTCCAACACATTTATAATAAAAACAAAACAACATCGGTAGTATTACTTTGTTCTTACCTGACACCGGCAAACGATATCCGCATTTGCCGCAAGCATGTCGACCACTTTTCCTTTGCCTTCGTCACCCCATTGAGCCCCTAATATGACGGACACCTTTGTTTCGTTATTAAATTTAGGCCGTTTTCTAGGCGATCCCAATGCATTTCCATTTGTATTACTATCATGTGTAACACCGGCCATTCTTCAAACAAACACAACACGCCAACTGACGCACCGACAACCCCACTGAAACAAACTTGAGCTGCTGATAACAGACTGACAAAAATTTCACGATCAACGAAATCCTAAAGCCAAGACTCAACTCGCTTATATTCGTCTTACTTCGGTAACTCAAAGCATTTTTAAGGTTGCAGTGGCGTAACTTACGAGATTAGAAATTTTAGAAATTAATCAAAATTTTATTCGAGATCGCAGAGTACAAAAAATGAGAAAATAAACTTATTCTTCTCGCTTATTTTATTTATTATTATCTACTCATTAGAATTATTGTTAAGTACCTACTACTTGAAGTATTAACGCCTCAACAAGTTAGCAAAAGGTAGGTACAATAAAAAATATTAAAAAATAAATTTAGAAACCGTCTTTTGCTGTAATGCGACGAAAGATGCAGCTTCGAAGAGTTCAACATTTCTTTGAGTCAAATAATAGAAGAGGATCTATAGCTTAATAGAAAGTGTAAGTGTCAATTTGCATGATATATCTATAATATAAATACATTCGGCATGACAATTGACAATTTATTGTGACAACACAGAATTAAAAACGCGACGTAACCGGTAGACATGCAGAAAGTAACGCAGCGACGTCTGCTGCTTTGCGACACTAATTATGAGTTTTTAATAGAAGTATAATTTTGCAAATAATTATGTATGTTTATTATGTAACTTAAATGTTTTTAAAAGAAAGCCATGCAAAAGGTCGGTTTTATACGCTTGGCGTATTGTTCAATTTGGCCTAGGGCCACGAATTTGCGTAAAACAAAACATTTTGCAGCCTGTGATATAAATAGCTATTACCTTCAGGTGATAAAAACAAAGTTAATGCTGAATAACTGTGCAATATTGCTTCGTGAATGAGGATCTCTACCATCCACATTCACACAATTAAAATTCCATCTAACATATTCCACAAGTTTCATCCTGATGAATGTACTATAATGTTGAGATTTTTAAAACAATATTTTGTACAAAATTTGCGAAAATTCTGTCATAAAGATGGATCCTGACAGCAGAAGATTAAGAATTTTCTTTTGGTCAAAAATTTTAAATAAAGTTCTATTCACCAATCGTAAACCAACGTAAACAATGGCAATGCAATATAAAGTATTTTTTATTTTTGTTAAGTGTTATTATTTTCAATTTATTATTATTGAATTTTTAACAATAATAAAAAAACAAGATATCGTATTGGGTATCTTGAGACGCGGAAAAATAATTCCTTTAAATTGATACCATTTTCATTCTTACTCGTTATAATGGAAAGCAGGAATAAATTTTAACAAAGCAATTGTCCCATGTTATTTCCCTATGATCGGATATAAGGTCGGTCACCCGATACGAGTTTATACGTATTTTTAACAGAATTAGAAACAATTAAAGTTCTTAGAATAATATCATGAACTAGGTGATTCCAAATGCCACTGAAGGTTGATTTTAAGTATATTGCTTATAATAGCAATAAGTTACTGTCTGTATCTTGTAATTTGGAGATATATAAGAAAGATTTCAGAAAGACTACGCTACGTATACTAATCAAAAATTTAATAAAAATCGCTGAAAAACGATCGCAAACAAAAATTTTCTCGAATCTGTCATTAATAACATTGTCAATATATTATTTAAAATACACCTAGCATTTTTAATACACGTGCAATTTAAACAAATGTGATTGAGATAAAAATAACGCCATTTTAAATAAATTGTTGACTAGAATAACAAAAATTAATTTAATAAATTTTTTTAAACCAATTGTGGCAACAAGAATGAGCAAACGTAAAGAAAATATTGGAGCAATTAAGAGAAATAGCGGAACTATGAAATCATTACAAACCCGTAAGTCAACTTCCTGTAGCGATAAAACCATGCAAGTAAACCATGAAGCGACTTATCAAAAATCGACAAGCTCGCATTCAAACAATCGAAAGCTATTAGGAGATTTAGATACCAATATTAAAGTAAATCAAATAATCAGGCAACCAATAGCAGAAGAAAAAGAAGCTCAAACTATCCTTCCGATAAATATAAGCAATAACACCCAAGCACCAAAAGTGAGAAGCAAATCTCAGTCGACAGTTATAAATGACAATAAAATAAGCATTGCAGAAAGAAAAAATATAACTGGTCGTAGGCGACTCTCATCAACTTCAAACCTAAATATCGATTTAAACAAACCACGTGTTGATAGTTGCATTACGTTAGATGTACAAAAAGTATCGTTGCCACTTAAACGAAAAGCAAGTCAATTATCACCAATTAAGCCAAATGTGTACACTTCCAGGTCCACCCTATTGTCGCAAGGAATACCGGACGAAACTAAAAGACCGGCTAAAAAAGCAACTCTAATACGTAAGTTGCAATCACTTCACCGACATGGTAAATTATTCATATCATATCGTATCTTCTATTAAAATGCAGTTCTTTAGATCAACACATGAGTTCGGATTTATATAATGCAGAGTATTTGGAGGACATAATTCGTCATCAATTAAACAATAATTGGAAGTACGTAGCAGAAAAGAATTTTTTGAGATACCAAAATGCTGATGAAAATAATCGCGCCACTATAATTAATTGGTTGATACAAGTGGTTGTAAGTTACATTGAAAGAATAAATTAAGAGACTGAAATTTAAAAAAATTTCTAGGATTATTTAGAACAACCTATTTATGTGTTATTCATGTCGATACGTTTGTTTGATAACATTTTAAAAAACACGTGCATTCCAAAAAATATGTATCAATTATCAGGCTTAGTAGTGATGTGGATCATATCCAAATTAGATGACAACATAAACGCAATCTCGGTAAAATATTATGTGCTACGTTTTCCACGTAAAGGTTTTTACTTATTTTAGATGTCAAAAATGCTGTTATTAAGTAATCAAGCTTATACAAAGAGACAATTTTTAAAACTAGAAAGGAAGTTGTTGAAATTCTTTAACTATGAATTAATTATGCCTGATGTAACAATTTTCGTTAGCTTGTATCTTAAAAACCTGAACTTGGAAAAAGAAGAGGTAAGAGACTGATCTAAAATTTACAAATTTAATTCTTAGGTTACAGAAAATTCTAACCTGTGTACACTACTTTCTCGAATGCTACTCGTTGAGTCCAGAATTTTCAACTGTAGTTTATTCCAAACAGGCTGCTGCTGCGGTTTGTTTAACACTGAATGTTTTGATTCCTAATAATAAAATTTGGTGTAAATTGAAAAATCTAATTGCTTATCATAGTACAGAGGAATTAGAAGATATAATGCAGAATATGTTGGAACAAATTCATATAATACAAGATCCCACGTATATGCATCGTGAACCATATTTAAAATATTCGAAGCCAGATAAATTTCGAGCAAGTATAATTGTGCTAAGAAAGTTAGTTGCAACGTAAACATTTTTAAACAAATTTTAATTTAAAAAAGAATCGTTTTAATGTGTATTGTAATTATTTAAAATTTTATATTTTGATTATTGTTATGCCAACTCATTTTAAATTGGTAGTAATTATTATTATAATAAATATATAGTTAGGCAAATAAATGTTTTACAATTTAATCAAATTCTGTAACTTTTTTTAGAAATTAATAACAGGTAATTTTCACTCTCTTGCCAATATTATTAAATTACTGGGGTTTCCGTGCAGATAATACAGAATTGTCATTCATTCAAAATGAAAAGGTAAATGTTGATGTGCCATGAAAGAAGTATTTTAATACAGTAATTTTCTACATTAAAGTAATATTCAATTAGCACTACATCATCGTAAGCATCTATACTTTGACATAATCATAACGTAAGTATATTTAGGTATTTGAGGTAAATATTTAAAAAACACTTCAGATATATTACATAAATTCATTCAACTTGATCCAATAGTTCAGATTACCTAGGTATTGATTATAATCTATGATTTTAATATTACCTACAAATTCTACTCTAATTTTGTATGTGTTTCCTCTTCATTCTTTATCGTCAAGTTTAGCACCTGCATAATAATTTGTCAATATTTAAATTCTTAACTTATAATAACAATACATGGAATACATTCATTGTAGAATACTAATAAATTTTCCAAAGAATAAACAGAAGTCATGAAAATTCTAACCTGACTTATTATGTAAATATCACCAGTGCCGGTACATATTTAAGAAAAATTTAAGGTCAAGCAACAAAATGATAATAGTAATAATTATTCATAATGTTATTTTTACGTCAAGCGAAGTTATTTTAAATTGTATTTATATTTGTTTAGTAAGTACTTCTTCGCAATATTATAAAATATTAAAAAAACTGAGGCCAACCAAGTTTGTTTAGAGTAATTTTACAAGAAAGTGGAAAAACAGTTAACTGTTTGTGAGTGAATTGAAATACCAAACAAAAATATAAACTGAAAATATTGTTTTAACTCCGACGTGGTACATCAGAATTTTTCCGGCCCACGTTAGACTATAGGTCCACTGTGTTTGTAGGCAACGCTTACTATGGACATAGGAGAGAAGGAACAACAAATGGCGCAAACTAGCTCCTGCCAGTGACTTCGTTATCGCCATAAAAAGTCAGTCGCCCATAAAATCAATCATATTTGCGGATATGGAGTATCCACCAATACCCACCATAAAAAGTGGGTATTTGGCTAATATTTGCTTTATTGCTTAGGCTAAGGAAGGGGGGGGGTTTGAACCCCCCAACCCCGACCTCCATTATATACGCCCGTGCCTACAACAAGATACGTGTATTATAAATTATATCTATTTAGTTTAGTCACATTCTGGAATTCAATAATAACGCCATTCTTGACTTTTTGTGAGAGAATAAATCATCATTATTGTTACGGTAATAGGAAAAATCACCAGAAGGTAATTTTAAATAGAGTTAACTATGCAGTAGAAATGAAAAAAATTGTCCAGACTGAACAATTTGGTTTCTGATTGTTTCCGTTAAAAATCTTAAGGTAGTTTCTCCGCGACAATCGGATACAAAAATAAATTCCAGTGTGAACGTAAAATAATTTAAAAAAGAGAGAGAAAGAAATCATTATTTTTTCAGGGAGTGTACTTTAAATTCGTACAATGCATTGATAATGACGCACAACTGCATACATACAAAAGGTATGGCAACGTTGCATTTTGTGTCACATTTAAATTTAAGGTTATGTATGTCGTATGTGTCAAACCTAAATGTGAAAACTTTAGAAGCGCGCAAGAAAATGTGCAAAATGTTTAAAAGTTCAACTGGTTTAACTTGGGTTTAACCAAATAAATTGTGATATTGCTTCTTATCAGTTTTTTTGCGCGCTAATAAGGTTTATAAAATATCGAAAAGTTGCCTATCTATAATATTCTCTTATCTATGCGAATCATCCGTCAAATTACTTGCACAGCGTTGTCAGACGCTCATTGGCATGCCCCTTCACTAACCGAGCACAGCTTAATTGTGCATATTTTATAAATGTTTATCTTTGTAGCAAAACCGTCAGTAACCTTTTTTTTTTATTCAACATATTTGTGATAAGCTGATATACAAATTAGTAGTTTTTTGAAAAAATCAAAAGAACATTTTTTTAGTTATGATGTGAAATGTGTAACTTTTAGTCAACTGGTACATTTAACCCATGCAAAAAGTTCAAACTTTAATCGCGAATATTTCCTTTATTGAACCGTCAAAAATTTCGAATTTCAGCAATATAATGCGAGAGGTTATTTCTTATATAATCCCAAAATTTTATGAAAATATAAAAAAAAGTGATTTTACGGATATACTACCTTAACTAAGTAACGGATGCACTTTACCATTCAGGAGCACGAAAAAGTATCATTTCAATAGTCTTGCATCAGTTCACAATAAAACCTTACCTTACTACAAGGTTGGTCACAAACTTAGCCTTTCTTGGGTATGCCGTTCTTCTATGGCAAGTTTCATAGTATATCACAAGAATATGAATGTAATAAATAAACAAAAAATGTAAAAAACTGCAATTTATTACGTAATATTAATTTGTATTTTAAATAAAAAATAAGTCATTTGTTAGTAATTAATATTATAATAAAATAAAATTAATCACTCACTAACAATTTCTTGTTTGCTTTACTAAGAATTTGATAGGGATAATAATCTTCTTCATCGTCGATTGGTGAAGAATCGTCTAATTGATAACTAGAAAATCAAAAAAATCAATATGCAATAACATATTTATATTAAATTTTCTTACTTAATTGCTTTAAAAAATATACTGTCGTCGTTATTTTTTAATACTGTTAAAACAACTTTTTTGAAACAATTAGAAAAAGCTATTAATTCTAATATTTGCATCATGAATTTTCCAAGACCTTTCCTATGATAAAGTGGCTCTAGCTGTAATTCGTAGCTAAAAAATATACAGAATCATTAAAAATTATTCTAAAAAATTTCAAAAACAGGATTATTTTACGCCTGTACCATTAGTTGGAGATCAAGATTGGATTGAGGGAATCGAGAATTATATCAGCTATTGCTAAATTCTCTCAAAATTTGATCTGACCATTAATACAAGCATTACAGTAATTGCTGATTAGTTATTTTAAGGTTTAATGTGTTTTTCCATCTGTAAAGGACGTTTTGACACAGCTAGTTTGAAACTGCTTGTTAGACGAAGACGCGAGAGTGTTTTGATGTAAATATATTTTATTAACCTACATAAAATTTGTTTAAGAACCAAACATTTCTGTAGAAAAAACTTACACTGTTTATTGTAAGCCAATAAGTAATGATTTAAGAAAAGATTGCAAGGGATATAAGCCTATATAAAAAATAAAATAATAATTCTTAAACTGAGTTTTCTCAAAATGGAAAAATTCCATTATAATTGATATGCACACATCAAAACATCCCATTTGGCCTTTCCACACATAAATAACAATTTTTAGTGTATGGATAATTAAAATTGGATTAACAATAAATTAAAATTTAACAAATTAATAAACCGAGTAAATACAATAAAATCCAAATTATTTCGAAAAGTTGAGCTGAAAGTAAAGGAAGAAACTTTGCAACACTTATTAATTTTAAAAATTAAATTTTAATAAATAATATTAGCATTACCAGTATAACACCTCAATTCCTTCATCTAAATCGAATCTAAAATGAGAAAATCCCAACAATTTTCCTTCGCTATCATTAGACTTTGCAATTAAATACCACGCTTCTTCTTCGGTTAATTCCTCATATTTCTTGGTATCGTCCCAACCCCAAGAACAAGTTTCGTACCTACACCGTTCGATTTATTATAAGATAAGAATGCATTAACTATCAAGTCTTAAACTTACTTGTCTTTCATGTTTCTTTTAGTTAAATCAAAAATCCAGTTTTTAATATCATCACTTAATTGTGTTACCCTTTGAGTATACAAAAGTGCATCAATATCATTTTTATTATAGCGGTGAAAAACAACAAATGGTGCCAAAGGATCGTTTAATTGATTAGCTCTATCCACCACCTGTTTGGCCAACTTGAGCCTGTATTGTTCTTCTTTACGTTTCAGACGCTTCTCTTTACCCTTACCAGGAATTTTTCTCTAAAACGCAAAAATACGTTTCACAAAATTGTTCACATGGTTAATTTAAAAATCAAAATAACAACAAAAGTTAACGTACCCCCATTTTTGTGTATACAACAAACCCTCTAACCGCTAAAAACTTGAATTTATAACCTCTCGCGATAAAACCTTGGGAAATCGTTGACAAACTTAAATCGGCACAGATGGCGCGCGTACGAAAGACAAAGAGCAGATGAGTTCGCGTCTCTTGCAAAATATTCACGTGCAATGCGCGAATTGTGATTGGATAAACATTATGTCATCTTTGATACTATTTTAATAGCGCGCACGCGTGAAGTTATTTTAATTCCGCCATCATTGGAATTTATTGTTGTGTGTTTTAAAAAAATTTGTGATTGATTGTGATAATTTTTTGTAAATAAACAATTTAAGTTTTAATATCGAATTAGGTAGATGACTCTATTAGTAATCGAATCGTCTGTGAAACACAAGCGATAGTCGACTTTTGTTTAACAGCATTTTATGTCAAAATTTTTGTAAGTCTCCTAGTACTCGCATTAGGACTTGTGACAATTTGTGCTGACATAATTTTTTATTTCCAGAAATGTATAATTTGTAGTAGTAGGATATATAATGAAGCGCCGTTGACGGGCTGTTTATAAGCAAAGTGCGTTGACAGAATGGGAGGATTTTTAGACAAGCCGAAAACTGACAAGTTTCAAGAACATGGTGAGGGTAATGGACTTCGATACGGGGTTGCCAGCATGCAGGGATGGCGCGTCGAAATGGAAGATGCTCACATGGCGAAGACCGATTTGGGTGGTGCACTCAAGGACTGGTCATATTTTGCAGTTTTCGATGGTCATGCCGGTGCACGAGTATCGGCACACTGTTCCGAAAATCTCTTGGATGCAATAATGCAAACCGAAGAGTTTAGAGAGGATGTAATGAAGGGAATACATAACGGATTTTTAGAATTAGACAATAAGATGCGCGCGTTACCTGAAATGACTTCCGGCTTGGACAAAAGTGGAAGTACTGCCGTGTGTGCGTTTGTTTCACCTCGGTTAGTTTACGTGGCTAATTGCGGGGATTCGAGGGCTGTTTTGTGCCGTGATGGAAATCCAGTATTTAGCACACAGGACCACAAACCTGGTCTACCTACAGAGCGTGATCGTATCGTTAAAGCTGGTGGTTCCGTTATGATTCAGCGGGTTAACGGAAGTTTAGCAGTTAGTAGAGCACTTGGTGATTATGAGTACAAGAATGTCGAAGGACGTGGTCCCTGCGAACAGCTCGTCTCGCCTGAACCTGAAATATTTGTTCGAGAACGGGATGACACTTCAGATGAATTTCTTGTTTTAGCTTGTGATGGAATTTGGGATGTTATGAGCAACGAGGATTTATGTCAATACATACATTCGCGTCTTTTACTCACCAATGATCTTCAAGAAGTTACCAGTCAAGTTATTGACACTTGCTTGTATAAGGTAAATTGATTTCTTATCATTCAAAATTTTACTAACTACAGGTTTGCCACACATTCACTTTCTTTTACTGTTAACATTTTGAAAAAATTTAAAAAGCTATTTCCGATACTGAAATTTTATTTATGATCTTTATGATAAATGACTGACCAAAAATAATTACCAAACAGTGGTCATTAAGTTTAACTTTTTACTGCATTCTTGCAGAACTTCCTTCATTTTATTAGTCGAAGTAAAATAAAATAAATCTGGGGGTATCTGTGGGGATAATTTTCGCAGCTTGCTATCAAAATAAATGGTATTGTTTTATAGTACGGGTTTACTATGAGATATATACTGAAAGTGCGTCTTTTGATAGCATAACATTATCCACCTTTACTTTTCAAGTCGGTGCTAGTGGCAAAAAATAAATCGGGAACTATGTTTATTGAAAAATATCAAAAAAAAGAAGTGTTTCTTACATTTGAATAAAAATTGAAAATTTTTTTATATAATTTAAAATACATTTCAACAATCAAAATTGAATTAAATTTATTTGTATTGAACTTAAAAAACAAGACCTACATTATAATATAGGCACATCATCTTCAGACTTTTCTGTTCACGCAGAACAATAAATTAGACTTCTTCTCTGAGAGAAAGATTTCAGGATTGAGATCCCATGGCTGCTTAAACCAGATTGGAGGATGTGTCTATAACCCTGTTTAATAAATGATGTTAGCAATCATCAAGCCAGGCTTTACATAGGCCTTCGAAGCATGGAGACGATCATACAAAAGTTTCGACTTCTCAAGTTCAAACCGGGTACCTTTGCATCAGCAGTTGTTTGTCTAACTTACTAGGCTAATAACCGCCAATATAAGCATAAATAAAAGCCATAAACCAGAGTTGAAAAAAACATATTTTTTTCTGTTTTAAACGTGTTTTTTGCAATCCTGCCATAAACATAAATAACGTAAAAATTTTTCACAGATGGCAATTAATATTCATCATCGTTGATCTCAATATTTGTACTATGAAATTAATATATACAAGCGAAATAATACAACTAACATAGTTGCAAAATAATAGTGTTTTACACAGGAATTTAACTTCAATGTTTTTTGTTTTACACATGCGGCCAGACAATCCGCCAAATGTGTAATACAAACGTAATAGTTATAAAAATGCATTTTGCAAAAATAACAAAAGTTTTGAAATAACAGGTATAGCAGAACTGGCGCTCGGTCACTTCTCTTAGATACCTACTTTGCCAAAAAGCATATAATTTTGGCTCAACTCGATTTAGTAGTTTTATGTCTAAACAGTACTAATCACTTGCACAGTTTAAGATTAACTTCGAATTCAGTAAAGCTGTTTTTTACTATTTTCACAACTACATGTACTTTTGCATAAGAGAAAATTAACACGGCCAGTCGATTGCTAAAATCATCCAAAATATGAAAATTATGGAAAACCCTCTGGCTCTAAATAGTGAATGGAATATTAAATCTAGTTTTTATAATTTATTATGATTAACTCAACATAAGATCCTGAATTAAATGTAAAAATTTTTGGATTTTTTTCTGTAAATGGAATAACAAAGCTGCAACCGTGCCAAATTTCAGTTCTTCAGATATTCACCATTGAACGTTGTATAACATTTTTTATAAACCTTTTTTCTATACACGTCATAAACATTGATGACGTCACATTAGAACAGCATTGTCAAAATTTTAAACACTGCAACTACAACGTTTCAATATACTGAACTGTCATCAGAATATGCAATACTATAAACACTTGTTGACATAAAAAAACTAATAAAAATCAATAATATTTATTATATTTCGCATACGTGATTAATTGGAATTTCATTTTTATTACGGTAATCATGATAGACATCATCAAGTTTGAATCGATGACGTGTATTAGACTTACATAAACTATAGTGGCAACTCTTTATTTTAATTTTATACCCTTTCTTTTTATTGTCGATTATATGTTGTGAGAAGAAAATCAGGTGTCAACCAGTCACTTTACTCCCCAAAGATACGAAGAGGTTGTTATTATTTTGAACGAATTGACAGTCATTAATTTTAGATTGTAATTTTCTTTTAGAAGACATCAGAATTGTACAGACAATTATTGTCTTTGAAATTCCAAATTTGTGACTACAAACGCCCAGACAACTATGTAAGGTATGGTTTGACGTAAAATAAAATGAATTGCTTAAATTTATTTTGAACCAATCTGCCATCGAGTATTACAAATTTTATTATCTTGAAATAAAGAATTTATACTTTTGTATTTGTTCACCTTAATTCACTTTTTTAAAACTATTTGTTCACTATTTCAACTTATTTTTATATTAATGTAGCTGTGGCAATCCTGTAACTAATAAAACAGAAAAATTAAAGAATATCGATTATATGTATGTATTTCTCTTCAAACTAATCTTGTTGTTTCCAAATCAGATTTTTATTTTGATGATTAACACTTTTGCAGTTTAAAATACATTTTACCTTGGTCTGTGTTAAAATGATCGTTGACTCTTGTAATAAACAGCAGCTTATGTCACTTTTTATTTTTATTTGGCAGATTTGGTGACTAAAATTAGAATCACAATATTTGTGTAAATAAATTATTATAAAACAGCTGCAAAACATTTATGTATCAAAACACATTACCAAGATATTAAAAGAGGAATACAAACTTTAATTATCAATTAAAATATTTGCCGATTCAAATAAATATTTATATACATTTTTCTTTATAGGGAAGTCGAGATAACATGAGCATTGTATTAGTTGTGTTTCCTGGTGCTCCCACACCGTCCCAAGAAGCAATCCATGCTGAACAAGAATTGGATGCTATAATAGAGAGATACATCAAAGGTTGTTTTAATTTTTTCACTTGTCATGATGTTTAAAAGTAAACTTAGTTCCTTATTTTTGAAAATGAAACATTTCTAGTCAATACGATAGTATTTGGTTGCAAGTCTGGTTTTTGTGTTCTACCAGAACAAATTATTTTAATTTTTGACAAACAAAAGTTGTTGAATTTCAACAATATTTTGCTTCGTTACGCAAAAACTTTTCTCTTAAACTACTTTTCCTTGATATGCCAATATAGAAAAAAGTCTCTAGTCACAAAGTGATATGTACTTAATAATTTTATAGAAGTTTTGTTTTATTTTGATAAACAGGTAATATGCGTGTCGACGTATAGAACTTTGAAAGCAATATTTATATATGAGTACGCTAAAAAAAAAATGTGTATTACTGTTATGACAATCTTAGTATTTACTATACGTATTTTGGTTATAAATTTAAATTAGGGCTCTCAGACGTTCAGAAAACCGGATTTATCTTAGTTTTAAGTCTTCCCCTTTTGGGAATAGTTATTTATTCCAGATTTAAGATAGAAAGTAATATGTAAACCTAAATGCCACTATAGCCATTACCTCACCAGGATGGAAAACTTGAGCCTGTAGTTTTTCCTACCCCTTTGTGTTCATCTTGCCCAATCACATTAGTGATTAATCCAGAATAATGCTGGGATTGAACTTATCCTTACTCTCTGGATATTTTTTCCAGTAATTGGAAAGTAGATGTTTCATCTATTACTGCCATTGCCTTCATATAAATTGATTTGTTCCAATTTGGCCTATTGAAAATTTGAGAGCCCTTAGCTAAATATACATGTGTTGAAGAAAAACTAAAATGTCTATCCTGCACAGTAAAAGATAATCTTATATATTTAGAAAATTGAAAAAAATTAGTTCAGTCAAACCACCAATAGCTCCCACACACAAGCAGACTTTCCAGTGGACCTAGTCCGTTAGACTTGGATCCAAAACAAGTATCATTCCAAACAATTTTGAAAGACCAGATGATTTCATATACCAGATCGTTAAATTAATTTGATATTTAATCACGGATAATAAATACAGAAAATATTGTGATGAATTTTAATTCTTTCATCTAAAGTCAAAGTGTGAAAATTGTAGTAATTTTATCTATTTATATGACATTCAGTCATAAGTGAGTCATAAATATTTATCAATTTAGTCCTTTCAGGCGGTGGTTAATGGGGTTTCTTGTTTGTTAACAAATAATAATAAAATTGTTCAATTTGATAATGTGATAGGCCACCTTGCAGAATATTTGTGATTTCATACTCTTTTTGTTGGATGTCCACAAATAACTATTAAATAAAAGTTTAAAATGTATAAATAATAGGTAGATATGTTTCCTTTTAGTTCTGACATGAAACCATTATACAAATGCTGTGAATGGTAAAAATGATATTAAAAAATATAAAAATTAAAGTAAATGGGATAAATTAAAAATTTGAAAAAAAACCATAATGAGTTTTTGAACTTCCGACAATTTGGCTGAATTAACACAAATGTAAAGCTTTTTTTATGACAAGGGAAAGGACTACTTGGTTCTAGGTTATTTTGTTTCTGGACAATTCGCTTCCAGATGTTTAGCTACCACTACTGATTTGTTATAAAAAAATAAAAGAAAATTATGTAAATAACTTAAATATTTAAGAACTTAACGTATCATTTTACCAGGTGTGGTAGCAAAATGTCCGGTCAATGGACCAAAGTGGTTGCTTGACTCTTGAAAGTGTTGAAAAATTATTTCAGAAAATTTGACTGAACTAATTTATAATTGTTAGGTTCTTTTATATTAAATTTGGTTTTCTAAGAAATCATACATTAAACTATAATAAATTAACTTAAATGCAATAATAAAATTTTAATTCAAAATTTAATAAAAATTCACGCTTAAAATGGTGCATAAAATTGATAATCTAAAATTAAATATATTTTAGCTATAAATTAATAATTAATATTGAAATTTTAAAATGTTGATAGGTAAATTTTGAAAGATTGACTTGAAAACCAGTGGGTTTTAAATAAAACTATTTCTACTCTTAAATTGCACAAGACGAAATTTTTAGTAAGGGTTGAAGTATCTATACCGAATCTTCCTAATTCAGAACTTAATCGACTACATTTTCTTTCGGTATAGTATCTAAGCTAATCTTGTTTGAATTACTCTTCTTGTCAAAATTAAAAAATCCATTTACGATTACATAAGTTTATCATCTTGCAAATTATTTGCTCATTATAAATTGAGGTATTGTCGTTTTTTTAAATTTTTGAAAATAATTTTTTTGCAGTAAAAAACGTTTAACATAAACGAATAGTGCATTTACATAACTGCATAATTCTGTAAATGGGGTTACATAGGTTGAACATACGTTGATGTAAATTGAAATAGTTATACCGGGTGTTGACTCGAATAGCCGAACATAGGGAATTAACACGTAAAATCTTATTTATGCAAATTCCTGCTTCCCAAATTATTTTAGAGAAAACATGAAAGACACAAAAAGAATGCAGAAATATAAACTACGTATGATAAAAGCATTAGATTTCATGTAATCTTTACTTATAGGGTCAAAAAATGCTTTTAAAATTGTTAAAATTTTCATTTATCAGACTAGCCATGTAAATTTCCAAGGTAATTATTTTAAAATTAAATTGAATTTATTTCATGACCAGTCTGACAAATGAAAATTTTAACAATTCTAAAAGAATTTTAGACTTTTATCTTCAAATTTCATCTAGTTTCTACTTAAAGGGTCCAAAATTCTTTTAGAATTGTTAAAATTTTCATTTTTCAGACTGGTCATGAAATAAATTCAATTTAATTTCGAAATAATTACCTTGGAAACTTACATGGCCAGTCTGATAAATGAAAATTTTAACAATTTTAAAAGCATTTTTTTGCAATAGCGGGGGTAAAGTACTCACTTTAGACCCTGATTGGCGGGTGTAAAGTGGTACTTTTTTGCCCTAGGGCAAAAAAGAAGTTACTGCCGGGTAAAAAAGAAGTTACTGCCGGGCAAAAAAGAAGTCACCAGATTTTATTATCAATTTAATTCTCATTTTTTTGTAACATTTATATTTATGTTAACTTGACCGTAATTTGTGATTCCAATATTAGTGCAACCTACAGTGAAATAAATTGGTAAATAAATAAAAAGCACTTACTTTAGCTACAAAAAAATTCTCACGAGGCGCCCTTTTAAAAATTTTACCACGTGGTCAGAGGTTACGACGCGCGATTTTTTCGGAACATATCCTGCGTTTTTCCGCTTCATAAAAACGGATAACTTGTGGAAATTGCCGATGTCAATCTTATTTTCCAATTTGGTGACCGCCTTGATCATAGAATACTGCGACCACATGGTCAACGACTTCAACGTTTTAGCCTTTTGACACGTCTTATTCCTTCAAAGGCACAAATGTAACTGAACCATTCTAGTACCTTTTAGTGAAAAAATTTTTAGTGAAAAAATTCTAGTTGGCAATAATAATATAAGCAATTATGCTTCATTTACTTTGGTACTATCAACCACGTGCTTTATTGAACAAATTTTAATTAAAATTTCGTAATTATTGTCGAAGTAAGTACTTTACCTCCCGCAATTGCAAAAAACAGTATATGCACCTCGGGAATAAAGTGAATTTTTTGGCCTGAGGGTAATTTTTGCCCTCGGCTACGCCTCGTGCAAACAAACCTTTACCCTCAGGCCAAAAAAGGATCACTTTATTCCCTTGGTGCATAATGTACTATTTGACCCTATAAGTAAAGATTACATGAAATCTAATGCTTTTATCATACGTAGTTTATATTTCTGCATTCTTTTTGTGTCTTTCATTTTTTCTCTAAAATAATTTGGGAAGCAGGAATTTGCATAAATAAGTTTTTACGTGTTAATTCCCTATGTTCGGCTATTCGAGTCAACACCCGGTATATCATTTTTTTTACTATAAGAGCTATAATTATATGCCTAATATTGAATGGTTCTAAGTTAACTGCATGGAATAAAATATTGATTATGTATTTATTTTTTTCTTATAAATCTGAATAAGAATTAGTTAAAATAGAAACAATTCGATTGTCCGACGTTTTGGATCGTTTTATTGACCGATTTTCAAGGCAAATTACAATAAACGGAATATAAAATTTATATTAATTTTAATTATATATTCATTTTATTGTAATTTTCTTTGAAAATGCGTCAATAAAACGACTGGAAACGTCGGGCAATCAAATTGTTTCAATGGACCTATATAATCTGAAGTAATTCTTATTTGGATTTTGTATTTCGTTGTAACTATTACTTTTTGTCTAATATATCCCAGTGTTAAACGTTTTTTACATACATAACTATATCACTTGAATTGGAAATTAATGTTGTAAATAATTAAATTATTATTGGGAAAATAATAAGACCAGATTAAAATTCAGACATTAAAATTTAATGGGAGAATTAAGTTATTTTTTATAATTTGTTTTGCTTGAATTCTGCCATTAAATTTTAAATCTAGCTGAAATTTTATTATGGAATTGATCCTAATTCTTTTTGCATAATATTTTACTTTTGTTGCTAAGTTCATTAAGGGTCTATTTGAATAATATACCAAGTTATGTTATATACCGATGGCCTAGAATTTCGTAATAGAATCATGTTTTGACACTTCGAATTCATTGTTTAAAACACTACTAACTTGAGCAAGCTGCTATAACCATGTAAGCACAACTTTCATTGAAATCACTAGCTTTTATACTGTATTTTAGTAACTTGTATAAGGTCCAATTTCATAATGAATTTTAAAGGAAGCGTTAAAATTAAAACCACTTTTAAAGCCAAAGTGATCATTTTGATTGGTTTATTTCGTCTTAAAATCGGTTTTAAATTTAAAGCTTCTTTAAAATTCATTATGAAATTGGCCCTTAGTCACTATCCTCGTGTAATTGAGGCTTTATTCACACATTGATAAAATGTAAATAACATGCCCGATACCTACAGTCAATGCTTGGCTGGAGCAAAACTTGGGCCTAAGTATGAAATTGTTTTCTTTCATTGATGAATTTCGTAGGTAATACTCAAGCCCGAGATCGGCCGAAGTATTGACTATAGGTAAGGGTACAAATTAAGATGCATTATTACTAATGCCAAAATTCGATTTTACTCTAAACGATGTAAGAACATTCATTTAATCTTTAAAAATGCTGGTGCAATTGACCTTAAACAATTTATTTTCATATTCAATTAAATAAAAAATTTAGGAACAGCAATAATAATTAGAAAACAATAATTTCGTGCATTATTCAAAATATCCTTAAATAATTTATGTATTCATTAGATGAAACCTATAAAAGAAATCTTCACTTTATGTTGGTGTAAAAAGAGTTTTTTTACAACTTCTGAAACAGCATCATATCGAAAAATTTAATTTAGTTTTTATTGTTTTCCAAACTTTCCGAACTGAACAAAGTATTGTTATCTGAAAAATTTGACTCCTCCCTTCATTTTTATGACAAATTTTTTTATGTTTTGAGGTCTCCTGAAGCTATTTTGACTACTTTTAGTCAAATTAATGAAATCGCATGGAGAGAACGGGGGGGGGGGGTTACTTAAAACGATGAGATATAATTCATCATAACTTCAAAACGCAATAAAATAGGTAATAGCCTCTTATGACAAATGAAGTTTTGCTATTAAATTTCCTATAATTTTTGTTAAATAAGTTTTTTTTTTCTAAAATGTGGTGCCGTCTGTAAATACGTCACTAACGCTTTACTGTAGACTTAAAATATGTCTGATTGAATCCAATTTGCCTATATCAAAAAATTTCTTCATTTTGAATATGTTCTCAAAATTTATTTATTTTTTAATGCTGAAAATCTTCGAATTTGTAAATTTGTAAAGCTGTAAAGCTACGAACATTGAGGAAAAATATACCTACACTGGAAATAGATGAATCACATCACACTAAATGTGCCATATCTTTTTATTATTTTACTAAATCCTAAAATTGAGTTTATAAGGTAATATAAAATTTAAAAATGAGTACTTTAAAAAAAAGAAACTTGAAATTAGACAAATTACAATAAAGACAGAAATCGTTTTAAATTTGTTGATGTACAGTCAAATTTAACTAATTCGAACGTTTTCATCGACCAACAGTGTGGTATAATGCTTAAATCGACAAGTTACGGAACGGGAGACCGCGGTTTGAAGCTCAGTCGAGCCGACTACACTATTGTGATCTAAAACCTAAGTTCCACCTATAGGCTATGCATGTAGCCAGGTTAGCACCCTACTAGAGTGTATGCAAGTGCTCAGAAAACCAAGGGGGTGCCAAGTGTAAATTTAGTACACTACTTGGGAATAACAGGATGTAGTCCTATATTGAGAGGAAGAAGAAGAACGTTTTCATCGTGAATTTTTTCTTCATTCGAATTTTTTTTTGATTTCTTGAACTTCAAATTAGATAAGTTTTAAAATCGGTTGAATTGTAATGTTTGTTTATTCATCAAGAACGGTAAGTGCTTGTTCACAATATACGTAAGACATAAGACTTAAAAATATAAATACAAATAAAAGCTTTATGGAGAATTGAATAATATTTAAATCTTAAACTACACGACGTAGAATGTTCTTTTGCATATAATAAAATAACACCAATATTATTCCACATTCGTTTAAGGTCTTATTTGTATTTGTAATTATTACGTTTTATGTATTTCTTACGTCTTATGTACATTATGAACAAGCACTTAGTTAAAAATTAAAACTCTTGATGCAAAGCTGCAGTCTAAATAGCTGAAGTTGAAGTATCCTTTGATCTATATGTAGATATGAATAGCTGAAAAATCATTTTATAAGTTGTATAAGAACTTTCGGTACTGTTTTGTACACCACAGTAAATCAATTTATCATTTTCCTGGTTTCTTCTAATTAATACATCGTAAAAACGTTAATAAGTGAAAAACAAGTAATGCCTCGTTTTTTTCATTTTTAGATAACTTAAATTTTGTTATTGGCATTACAATATATTTAACTGTTTATTCAATGAACATTGTAACTGTTGAAAATGTACAATAATTATTTATTGTTGCCCTCATTTTTACATTTTCAGATAAACGTGAAAAATTAAATAGAGCAGTCAAGCATTTGGGAAAATATATGTCGTTTAACTAATTTTCTTAAATATTTTGCTCTTTCTTTTAAATAAAACAATTATTTTTTTAAGAGTTAATCTTTATTTCCTAATTTGTATGGCCATAATTATTAATATGAAACTATTTTTTTTCATTATGGCATCATTTGTTTTTCTCTTACCTTTTAAATTCAGTCTATCTCGATGATAGTTTAGGTAGTAGGGACTATCGAAATGATATTTATTGTTAAATTTAATTTTTATAGTTTGGTTTTTGCGACAGTTTGAACCATTTTGAAGATATCAGACGTACGCGCAAATTTAATTTTAGTCTTTGCGTACATCGAACAGTTTCAAAATGGCAAAACTACTGCAGAAACATCTAATATTATGATGATATTTTTTAGTTTTTGTGAATCGTACCTCAAAACATAGCATTATAACCATTTTTATTTTGATTTTGCCTAAAATATTTTGATAAAAAGTGTTCAAAACAAAATTGTATACCTAAATTTTACCACACTCGCCTTTGAGATCAAAAGACTAAAGAAATTAAAACCTTAGAACACTTTTTAGCAGCTTAGAATCCGAGTTGTCATTAAAATAATTATTCCTTTTAAATTAATAATAAATAAATATTAGTCAATTTAAAACAATTTTATGAAATGGGAGTATAATAATAAAATACATAATACCAAATTGTTAAAAACGCAGTGATATTACTGATGTAAGTGGAATTATTAATGCTTTGATTTTGAAAAAATTGATTAAATAACAGAGTACTAATTATTTAAAAATAAGCTGCCATAATTTTATACAAGGTAGAAATGCAAATAAGCCTTGATAAAACTTAATTATTGAGAGACTTACTTGTATTTTCTTTTAGTAAAACATTAGTTTTACTCTTTCACCATCACAATAATGTATACACTTCTTTGTTACCATCGTTAAAATCAATTACTTTGCTCATTTATTAAATGTGTTCTAAACGACTTTTATCTGTGTATTCGACAGGAATAGGTCAGATAAAAGTCAAAATTCTAGTCTTCCAAATGTGTATTTCTTTTAATTTAGACTCACTACACTCTTCTCTAAATTTTACACTATGAGCGGGTTTGTAGTTGTTAAAAAATTGTAGTTAATTGTGTGTTTTATTTTTTTAATCATTATTTTTTTATGGGTGGAGGTAGTATTGGGATCAGTATTAATATTTGTGTTAGAAACTCTTTAACTCTTTCTAGTCTATGCAATTGTAGTAATTGTGTTAACATTCACCAGGTGTGTTGTAATTATTGTTAGTTGTAAATAATAAATGGTTGAATGGAACATTGTGTTTTATTTAATTATCCTTTTCTTTTTGCAGAGGTGGTTACGCAAGAAGGAGAAGTTGAATTCTCTCAGGTTCTTCAAAGACTTATTTCGTTAGACATTGATGGTTTGCCTCCAGGTGGTGGACTTCAAGCTAAGTAAGTAGCTGAATTTAAAAGTATTTTCTCTATTTCTTGTTAATAATGTTGATTTTTTTTTCTAGGCGACCTTTTATTGAAGAAATATATAAAGAATTGTGTCCAAAATATGCAGATACAGTAAGTTTGAGTGGCGACATGAACTAAACTATTATACTTTTACATTTAATATATTTTTGGTTTCTCTTATACATATTTCATAATTGCAAAGATATCATAAATCGTAGTTAGTAAATATTTTTCATTATTTTTCAATAAGCGAAACCATTTTTACATTTTACATTTTATTGTCCTCTTGAATAAATTTTATAGTTTTGAATATTATTTACCTTATTTTGCTTAGTTGTGTCGACTTTGTTTAACACTTTTTAAAATTCATGCTGAACAAAAGTGTTTGTTATTTTGCTTTGAAGCTAATAAATCGGTTACAGAAAATTTGTGCATTGTAGAATTTTTTGCTTGCATTATTCGCTTTCTTTAAGTCTCAAGTATACAATTTGATGAACTGAAATAAAAGAGTTTATTAAAATATGAAACAATAGGATACGAAAAAAAGATTTTTTTTTGTAAAAATTATTCTTTACATTTAATTTGAACATCGATGAATCTATCTTATGGTTTTTTATTTTAATATTAAATCTCCACATTTTAGCATGTGACTGCATCATTTTCTTAGCATGTTTGCACAACAAGTGCATACATATTTTTGGCAGTTTGCTTAGTACTTAAATTAACAACCTCTTAATAAGTCCTACTTTCTAATTTTATGGAAGCTATTTTGATGAAAATTTATAGCCACCGAAAAGAAGAAAGTTAGAGGTTGATTTTCAAGTACCTACTTTGTTTTGTATTTTCTGTATTTTTTAAAATAGGCAAAGTGGTCAGCCAAAAACATGTTTTTAGGTTTTATTATCGCGTGCTAAATATCCAAGAAGACTTTTGGAATTCTTTAGGTGTTACAAATTTGCAAAAGTCAATAGAATTAGGAAATTTGATAAAAATTAACATGGAACATTTTGTCAGCTCTGAAAAAATCAGTTTCCAGAAAATGAGCAAGTCAACTGACAACGCCATTTTAACATATTAATTTTTTGCTGTATAATTTAATGTTTTCTATGTAAAACTTCAGTTGAATATGTATAACCCTACGGGCATGTTACTTTTATTGTAAATATTTTCAGATTAATTTTTTCATATTCACACTTGTGCATGTAAACTTAAATCTGACCGGTTCAACTTGGACGTATTTCGTGTGATTGTAGTGTAAAATTAGTAAATTTAATTAAATTATCTTGTTAGATATTTGTGTAGTATAATTTGCTGGAAAAAAGTCCATTAGAAATTTTTTTGTTTAAATTAAATTTAATTAACCAATTTTTTAAATCAAGTGTAAATAAACTAAAATTTTAATTCAATTTAAAATTGATGTGGTGTTGCATGACTTCCTATACAAACCAAAGCGTAGCATAATATATAATTGTAAAATATTTGATTATGATAATTATTATTAAAAACTGCTCAGAAAATTCAATTAAAATTTTTTATTCCTTCAATAAAAATTAAGTTGTGCAGCACCTTAAAAGTTGTACAATAAAAAAACTTAAATTGTCTTTAAAAAAAGTTGGGAATTGTTCATAAATTACGATATGCATGAAGGAGGGGAAGGGGTTCAGACCTGTACTGTGTGATGATTTGTGACAATAGGGGGTTGGGAGGGTTTCTTAACTTGTGACGTCACGTATCGTTGATTTTTGAAATTATTGTTTTAAATATATTGTTTTATGTTTGGGGGGGGGGGTTAATTAATAATATAATAAAAGAATGCGTGACGTAATTTATGAACAATTTCTTAGATTAGCAAGAACTTCATTCCACGGTGGAAATTGGGATTATTTTATTTTATATAATTAGAGGGGAAAGGCAAACCTGAGATTCTGATTAATACGGAGCTCTACTACTGACAAATTCTCGACCCTAAAAATTTGTATTTGAAAGATTTTGTTAAACACATTCATTAACTTGAATTCATAAATCATTATAAATAATTCTTGTGGCCATATAGTTTACAGTGTAATCATTCATATTATTGCTGTTATTGTATTGTAATTTTAATTATTTTATAAAAATTGCAGATGGTCTACATTTATAAGACCAAACCAAATTGTACTTCATTGAATAAAGTTCTTGTTTTGTACGTTTGGAGCTTTTTACTGTACAACTAAACTTTAAAAATTTGTAAATGTTGTCTTCTTCCCGAAAAACTAATTTGCAAATGAAAGCTAGCTTAATCGCCGCCTTCTTCTGCATAAACTTGCAACTTCGTTGAATAAATCTCTTCTACTTATTTTTAATGTTTTGCTATTACACCAAGCACAAATAAGTCTTTAAATTCTGCTTGCAAGTTTAGCAAACTAAGCTTATGTCAAATGCAAATTGCATGCTTTTTCATTAAAACAATTACAACTAGTTGACTGGCTATGTTGACCTCAATTGCGATCTTGGTTGAGCTCTAAGTTTGACCTGATCAACTGTAGAATGTCGACTATCTGGAGGTTAGAACATATCAATGGGGTCAGTTTTGCAATCAAATGACTTCTTTAGGGTGGTAGCAACATTAAATTTCTTTGGTTTAATAAACTTAATATTGAAGAAAATGCTTAAAAATTTTACTAAAATACATTGTACCTGAAAACCAAAATGCATGCAGTGTGAAATGTTTTCGTACCATATAAACTTGGTAGCACTACCACTTGACAAATTTTTTATAACCAATAACCACAGTTAAACTACAAAATGTTTCGCAGAAAAGTTACTGTTTTTTTATCAAAGTAAACTGCCTATGATTTGTAGTCAATCTATTAAAAGTATACATTTATTTTTAAAATTTTAATCAATTGTTTTTACTAAAATTGGAGTTGTTTCCAGGATTCCGATGGAATGTTGACGTAAAAGCGACGGATTTACAATAAAAGGTACTTGAATAATTTATTTCAGTCTTCAAAAAATATAAATTCTAATTGTTTATAACTTCCTATATAAATTAAAACTTACGAAAATTAATAGGTTGTGTATTTTTGGCCTAAACATAAGTTTTTTTTTACTAAATCTCAAAACTAGGAAGATTTTGATTTTTATTTGGTAAGTAATAGCTGAGCTATTAGGTTCAGGTTTACCTCTCGTTTTCTTTGATAAATGGTACTTTAATAAGCAACTTGTTTTGTATTTAATTATTTTTCTCAAATAATTTTATATTCATTAAAATTATTGTGATTTCTAGCAATTTTTAACGTAACATGTATGTTTCATCCACAATTCTGCATAAAAACGTATTTAATTATTACACTTTATTTTGCACGTTCCCCAACACGGGTTTTTTCAACTTTGTTTTAAAAATTTTGTGTCTGCTGGTCCACTAAACAACACTTTTGATGTTTTCACTTCAAAATCCATCTTGAGAAGGGATGAAACTGTGATGAATAAATGTTGATGTGGTTTGACTTGGTAATTTTAAAAATTGCTAGCAATAATTGAACTTACCTCAATTTTACAAAAAACACGATTTTTTTGTAGTTTGTATTTTTAACAGGTAATATTAAGATTTGCCAGTATCACAAAGACGTACAATTGTATATTAATAGAATGTAAATTTGCTTAACCAAAGCCCATTTTGTTTCTTTAATAAGAGACTTAGCTCGTTATCATTTTAAGATTTGAAAATGTGTACTTATGTAAACACCTAGTAAATTGAAATTGACGTTGCTGATTTTTAAATATAGTTTTAAAATGTAGATAGCATTTTTAAAATAAAACAATAATAATTTTGAATAGTTATTATATATATATTCAAAATTGAGTTGTCCATATCAAACATCATGTGTTTACTTATAAACTTACTTAAAAATTATTTATTTTTTACGTTAAGTACTAAAATCATTGTAGAAAAGTTTAAAATATATTTTTCAACAAATAGTGACTTGTAAAAAAAATTGTGGTACAATTAAGTCGAATTAATGTATAAAATAAACGATTATTTAAATAAAATTTACTTTTATTGTATAGAATATTACCTTACATCACTTCGCAAAAACTACTTCTATTTTTTTTAAATTATTTTTCTTTATTTTCAAATTCATAATAATTTTTTTCGATTTAATTTTCAACAGGGGTGTACATTTGTCACATCTACCACACATGGAAAGCTAGTCCCGAAGGCAACGAAGAAGATAAATGATATAAAAGTGAACAAAACTTGAAAGTCGGGAACAAAGGCTACCGCCAGCTCAGACTTTTGACAATATCGTAGGGACCTAGTAAAAGTGTAGAAAAGATCTCTCAGATCTACCATATACATTCCGATTTGTTTAAATCCTTTAGAAAAAATTTTGATATAGGTACATCAACTATCGGATAGCTAATTTTTGTTGGAAAGTAATTTTACTTGAGCAATAAATACGGATATGAACTTTAGGTAACAAAATAACAAAATTTTGAAAACAATCAAAACATAAATTTAAAAAAAAACAGTATTTTAAAGAACCTTTCTTGTCATATAGAAAAAATTTGTGTTGGTAAATTTCTGATCAATTTTTCGCTCATCATCATCTCAGCAAATTTTTATTGTTAAAATACAGTCTGCTCTCTGTCTATAACAGTATATGAATAGATTTAAATGTTGTGGTTTAACCGGGTAGCTGATCCTGTATTTTACTATTCATTCGATTGGCGTTTTCATATTTAGAAGCTAGAATTGTTCGCTGGCAACGCCATTCACAATTTTTACAGTTATTACTTATTACAAATGTTTAAAAAAACATTAGTGTTAGTAGAATTAATTATAAATATAATAAGAAGATACTCGGATTCGTACTGTGCGGTTTTATTAGTTAAAAATTAAACATCCATAATTTACCCCCCCCCCTCCATACGATTTTAATTCATCTTCAATAGGCTTCATGCCACACGGATCAAAACTTTAAAATTTGGAGTCATTTCGTTACTTCGAATGCTATCGTGTTCATAGACACCTACAGACACTTTTCAAAAAAAATAAAAGTAGTTTAAGCTTTAAGGGAACCTAGAAACATAAAAATTTGATAAAAAAATGGTGGTCAAATTATTCAAATAACACTTTTCTTACTAAAGAGTTCGGTAAGTAAAAAATGTACTATGCAATGGGTATTTAATTTTAAATTAAATTAAATTCTGGGGTGCCAGAACTTGGAGCCGTGTACCCTCGCTTAGCGCGACCTTGATTTTAGGGATTCTGGTAGTTAAAATAAATAAAAACGGAAATACTGGCGTGTTTTTTCTGTAAGCATGGGGCAATCGAATTAAATTTTCAAGTTTCATGTGGATCTTGTTTTATTTAATATTTTGAAGTGCGCGCTGCTCAACACGCATACTTCATTCCAACGTTCTTGACAACGTCAACAAGTTGATTTTTATTTATTTTAATAATCGGTAACAAAAATAACATTCCGTGTTTTGTTTATTTTTAAACAATCGTGCAAAAATAGAGATTATTTTTGTATAACACGATTAAAAAATTGTATGTTTAATTGAACTTAACCTCATTTTTGCAAAGTTATAAGTAAATTCGAAGTAACTCAGAACGAAGAATAGTTTTGTTATGGCGACTATCAGTTCGGACGAAAGTATTTTGGTTCCTCAAGATTTTAATTTTTCTTCTTCGTTAGAAAGTGGCAGCCGTAGTAGCCCAAATCGTACCAAGTGTAGTTTATGTCTAAAATTAAAAAGTAAATTGTATTGCGTGTGGTGCATTAACAGCGGAACTATTGTTCATTCATCGTCGAACAACGCTGAAAGGTATAGCTGATTCATACAACAAATTACGTCAGATTTTTCAATTTTATTCTTTCAGTCTTTTCGACAAGCAAGTCAAATTGAACGATTTAAAAGTCGCTGCCAAAATTTCCGAAGATAACTGTAAGGTATTATTTGAAAAAAAACAAAGAGCGGATTGTTTGGTGAGTACCATCTTTTGTTTTTGTAAATGTCAAAAGTTTGTTAACCTTCAGTCCATTTGTTTACATCTTCCTATTTTGCAGACTTCACAAATACGGCAGGCCAAGGAACGAATCAAGTTATTGAAAGCTGCCATTAATGATAAGCACCTAAAGAAAAATAGACGGACAAACGAATTAAAAGTTTTGATTGACCATAATGCTAAACGAAACGCAAGATTTCCTTTGTGCCAAGGCAGAATCGATAGTTTATTGGATAACTGTTCTTGGAAAGTCCATCAAAATCAAGAGTTAAATAAAAAACTTGACAAGGCAATAAGGGAACTCAAAGAAGTTGCTAGGTTAAGGATTAAAGAACTAGAATTTATATTTCCTATTACCGTAATTCAACCAAAGAGGTAATTAATCAATTGAACGTTTTTAACTATAACTTTTAATTTCGAACTGTTTAGTAGCAGCAATCAATCTTCCGATATTGTAAGAGAATTAGCCGAAGCAAGACATACGGCATTTGTGGAAAACCGCTGGGTATACACAGACAGGTCGGGTGAATTGCAACATTGCATTGTTGCACCATTGTTACCCGGTTCGGGAGATTATTCAGGCTACAGAGATTACAGTAAGTAAAAATCTTCAATATTTTGATTACAATCTGGAGCACCAGATATTCAGGTGATAGGTAAAAAAACTTGAGTTGTCTACGTATAATATTGTTTATTTTATTATTTAAGTACTTTCTTTAATTATGATGAATTAGTTGCAGCACAAAACAGAGATGATGTACCATCTAGTAGCAGCTCTACAGAAGTTAAGGATAACGTAGCACATAGGATAAGCTCAGCACTCACTTACCTTGTTCAATATATTATAATGATTTCCTATTATTTGGACACAAGATTTCCTAATAAAATGTCCATTAGTGAATTTAGTATGACACCAAAATCAGTGGCGCAATTTGATCGTCGAATTAGTCGTTTAAATAGGAACATTTTGTATTTGTGTTTTGTACAAAATACAGATGTCACCAAGTTATCTGCCACTGCTACTGTTCATAATGTCCTACAATTGTTAAATACGGAAGTAACCGATTTGGGAAGGTAAGTGGAAAGGGACTCTTGTTAATTTTATTATTGTTTTTGTAATTTTGTAGATCGGGAGCAATGGAGGTGAGTGCTGCGAGTACGGCTAATTTAGAGAAAGCTTTTACGAATGACGGACATATTAGTGAAGATTCAGATTCTGAAGATAGCGATGCCCTCACAGAATGGGAAGCCGTAAGTCTTAACCATCATTTTAGAGTAGGTTTTAAGTGTCGTGGATGGTAAATGCAATTTACTGGTTCAGACCGGTATAAAATGCACTTGAAAGTTGAGTTGCTTCTTATATTTTTTGCAAAATCCCAATAATAAAGTTGATTTACAAAAAAATTAATACAATGGTTTAAACTTTGCAGCATAATTTTATTAGGTATTTTTAGAATTTAATAGTCTTGTTTTGTTTCTCAATTATTTTATGTGGTTAAACAAAAGTGAAAACATATTCCAGAGAACAAGTAAATTCATCTAACGCCTGCTTTTAATGGCAACACATAAAGGGCAAATTTACACTAGGTAATAGTTAACGAGCATGTAGTCTATAACCAGTATAAGTAGAAGGCAAGAGTGGTGTAAGCCATAAATTAAATTTTCTGAAAAAAACCGAGATTAGGATTAATTCGCTAATATAAAACATAACCTGGATGACTAGGTGAACAATATTGTTCTAAGCATTATGAAATTTCTGCTTTCCTAGAAAATTGAATTTATGTCTGAGGTCACCATTAGAAATAGAATTTTGTGGAATTTGGGCTTTGGCAATTTAAGTACGAATGGCAAACTTACCTACTACTTTAAAAGCAGAGGGAGTCAACGCACGAAAATGCTCGATTCTATAAAAATAAATTTGAAAATTTTAATTCAAGGTGCCTCGTATGTCAAATATGGATATACCTTCGAGTGCAATCTTAGCTTCTCAACAAATGACTGCTAGTCAATCGAATAGCATAGCAGGTAGTTTAGTCACAAGTGCGGCAGCTGGTATTGCATCTTTATGGCGAGGATGGACGACAGGAAGATAGTGCAATTTTAGAAAAATATTAGTTTCAATTATAAATATCGAGTTTGGTTATGCGACGCTAATGTTAATTTTTACAGTAAGAAATTATCAATCCACTTTTTAACTTTTTACCCATATAAATTAAATTTATTTATACAATAAATTTTTTAAATAATTATTTATGTTTTGTGTTTAGATTTTAAACATCACAACATGGAAACAATTTATATTGATTATACATTTTATGCGTTAAAAATGAAAAACAAATGAATAAGAGAGTGATGTTTGGTTTGTAGGTTAGTCAGACTTTTTGCTTAAAAAATTATTATTGATTTTTAAAAGTTTGATTTGACTATGCTAATCTTGAAACTACAGGGTATTTCAAATTTTTAAAATCTCTAATTATAGCGATTTTCTCGATAACTAAAATAATAAGCTGCATTACAACCTCAAAATTAGTGACAAATAATTAACAAAGGGAAACTAATACAGCATAGTTTGTACTTCTTTAAAAGCAGGTTTAAATTTTGACGACCTCTTTACCTACATTACAAACTTAAAAACACTCAAAATGGGTAACGATAATTGCTCTTTCCTCATTTCGTTTTGTTAGTATTGTAAATATTAATCATTTTAGTTCTTAATTTTGAGATTGCGAATGCAACTAATTTTAATTTTATACGGAATGAATGAATATTGTGGTAACGCCTTTTGGATTATTATATTTGTTTGATATATCAAAACACAATATTGGATTTAAAAAATAACTGAACTTTCTTCAATGGAACAACGAGAGTACATCTATAAAAATGCATTAAATTTTGTTATAAACTAACTAATAAAAATCAAAAGGTTTTATTTTAAACGCGGGGCTAAAATAAAATTGTTGGTTTTTATTAGTCAGTTTGAAGTACCTATTTAATCCTCGAAATTTAAAGGAATGACCAGAATCGTCTCATTACAATAGAGTTTACAAGATGTTCTATTAAAAAAATAATTAATTTATGGCCCATCAAAATTTTTAATTTTGCCATTTTAGAATACATATTCTGTACATCAAAAAAGACAACTCTCAGTGGTACAATTAGTGCAAAAGACCGACAGGTCCCACCCGATTAGGGCCTATATTCTGTGAAGTAAAAATATGTTTGGATTTACAGTATACATGTCAAACAAATACAGTTATAATGTTGGTTTTGAAACTCTGCACTATTGATTCACTCTGTATATACAATTTTTAATCAACACTTTTCTTATTTATTAAAGAATTAAATGCCGTTTTTTCAATGTCATGTTGAAGCTCCCTTAAGGGAAACTAAAAATTAAACTATAAATTGGTTAATTTGGCAAGTTAATCACTTGTTAGCTTAATCATAGTTTCAGCAAGCATTGAAGCAATGGCCCCTAATGCTCGGTTTTACAAAAGTGAGTTAAAATTTAGTCTATGATTAACAGTTTACAACAATATGACAATAATGCATTTTAATTGTTGTAAAAATTTTATCATAAATTCAGCTATAGCAACGGAATGGTGTGATTGCTGATTGAGTTACAAAACAGAAATTCTGAGTTTGAATCTTGAAGAATAGATTAAATTTTAATTTGCCTTTGTAAAACCGCACATAAGTATATTAAAAACAAGTTAATAATAATTAATAAGTTTTTTCTCAGAATTAACTTTTTTTTTGTTTATTCAATAATAATTTCATAAATTAATTTGTGAAATATGATTATTTTGATCTCAACCTAAAAGGAATGCTTTGATAAAAGACGAGAGAATATTTTTATGCATACCTATTAATATTGTCGAAAATATCTTTTATTCACGAAATGACTTTTATTAAGCTTGAATTAAATAATATTTAATTGTGATATTATTTGAATATTATCAAATACAAACTAAACATAACAGCAAATTATATAACAAAGGGTTAAAAACCTCTTATTTAATCTTTTCTATAAATTTTATTTGCTCAAGACGTATAGGGGCTTTAATCATACAAGAAGAATTAGAAAGACATTTTAATCCCGTGTTATATATATACTTTTTTTTGCACTTCCAGAAGTAAGCATGATTCTTGTATTTTTTTATAGAAAGGGACTTATGCCTGGATGAGCAAGAAAAATTAATTTAATTACCAGTTATTTACAAGAACAATCAAATACTCATTGCTGTACATTATATGGCCAAATTCATTATATTATTACATTTTTATGGGCCATTTCTACCATTTAACTGCACAATTAATTAATTTGAATTTCATACAACACAATTTTGATTTTATTTATTCAAAAAAGGTGTCGTTCAACCACAAACTTTCCAGAGACCTAATAATCTATTTTTGAAATTATGTAGTTATTAGTTTTATCAAAAAATTGTCACTTTTAGAGCTTCCATTATTTACGAATTCCTTGGTTCGAAATATTAAATCGCGATATTTTTAAAAATGAAATCGTTTAAATTTATCATAATCTTACACTTTAGAGACTGATAGCTTGTGAATTGTAATGTGTATCAGTTATTGTCATGAAAATTAACTTATGCACAAAAATAATTGTTACGAATATAAAAAAACTTTTTACTATTAATAATAATAAATTATAAAGTTAGTAAGTACATCTACTTTTATGTCTATATTGTAAAAATTTAGATCTAAAAATTACCGTGTTCATGACCAAACTTTAATTAGGGTTAAAAAATAAAATTGCACCTTTGTTTTTTAAAAAGTTACATTTTTTAAATATACGGGATAGCAATTTTTACAAAAAGGAAAAACTTTGATAGATAAGAATTATTTTTGTTAACTATTAATAAAAATTTTAAAATTAATACAAAAAGATAACAACTAGCATCATAATTTATTGTGATATTTAAGGAAACAATGCTTTTTCTACGTGTATATTAATTATTATATTTTAAATAAAGTGAAACAAAAGTACAAAATTATTTATTATGTCTGAATTTATTTATTTAGGACTATTTTTATTTAAAGAAACCACTATCAATAAATTTAACTCAATAGTACAAAACTTATTTTCACCTTTTGAATTCTAGGTTGTAAAAACTTGATTATTTCACATTTTCCCATGTAAATTTTACTTGCCGTTTGAGATGCCTTCTTCTTCAGGCTAATACTGAATGAAGCATAGTAAAGAGTATGAAATTCTACCCTTCCAGCGAAAACGACAAACTTCCTAGTTATATTTCTTTACATTTGATTGTTATATATTTATAAGTATATCTCAAAAACAAGTTTTGACTGGCACTGGAAATAGGAATGGATATCAGAGAATTATAACATCTAGTGAAATTAATTCTACAATAAGTAAATCTCTTTATCTTAACTCTGTATTACTAAAATATTTTATATACAAAAGGCAGTTTTTAAAAAAAATATAATTACACATAAATAAATTGTTTAAATTAATGATACAGAAAGCACGATGGTTCAATGAAATATAAATATTTACAAGATCACAAAACAAATATTATTCACTAATGTACAAGAAGGTAATATATTAAATTAACAACTATAAAATACAAAAGAATAACTATGCATACAATAAAAAAATTTAATCTTCAAAAAATTCACTAATTCCGCCACTTAAGTATACATCAGTACCTTGATATTCGGTATTATTAAGAATGTTCAAATCATCAATTCCATGAAGAGGACATTCGACTGGACATCTGCCGTTAGTCTGCATTACAAATTTTATGTTCACCACTTCTTATTACTTGTAACACTTTAAGTACTTACATGAAAAGTCCTATGTCGCCTTTGTATATCAAAATTTTGACGGATTTTTATAATTAGTTTATATTGTAAATTTAATTTATCTACGCATTCTTGGCATATAGTTTTGGGCAAATTGTCATACTTTTCGATCTAAAAGAGATACTTATTCGATTAGTACCATTTTCAACTCAAAAACTACTAACTTACGGTTATAGGCAGCAATGATAGTTTATCCAGAAGCCCCATTTTTTGGGCTTTTGCACTGTAGAAATGAATTACACACTTTTTATGTTCCGAGCACAGTCTGCATATAAATCCAGTCATAGTTGCTTCGGCGTAACTACCCATGTTCCAAATATCGAGTGTGTGAAGACCAATACCATGTACAAAAGTAAGAAATACGCCAGAACAAATTTTTTTTAAATTGCACTTATATTGTGAATTGATACATCTGGTATAATATAAATATAAAAGTTTTTAACTGAGAGATTTTGACATTTATGGTTTACTCGAGCGTTAATTTCATCGGTTTACGCAATTATCACATGTAAAAATTTTATATTTTCGTAATAGACGTGATTTTTACGAGTTATTTACAAGTTTTGTTGTAATGTTCGCGAAATTGATTGCGAAAGAAAGTATCATTGATTTTAGTTTTTCAAAGTTGTCAGATCCTCGTGACCGACAGTTGTCAGTACTGGTTAGTGTCAGATGCTTTAATACGAAATTGAATTTGTTGACATTCTTAAAATTTGAATTTAATGCACTAATAAGTTAATTAAATATTACTATTTTGTTTATAATAAAAGTTTACTTATATGAGTGCTAAACTGGAGTTTTTAAAGTGTTTTATTGTAACTGTTTAATGTAAAGTTGAATCTTAACCTCACATCACTATGAAAGTCCCTCGTAGTAACGGCAAAATTGTAAGGCAACCGTTAAACGATGTGAGAAATTTAAAAACATCCGAAGATACTCCTAATATTAAAAGAAATTTGAGAGAGAGGAAGATTAAAAAATACAGAGAATCATCTTTGAGTAACAATTCAATCAACAAAAGTAAAAGTGACGATAAATCAGATCGTGTGCCCGTGTATTTAAAAAGCGCTTTAAATGAGGAGAAAGGGAAAGAAAAGGATCCGTTTGAATTTATCTACGATGCTTCGGAGACTCGAAATAAGAAGAATCGCGCTAAAGGAAGAGTTCGAAAACAACATCGTTTACCATTGGGTTCAAAAAAAGGAACTAAAAAATCAAAAGAAGATTCGTGGTCTTCAGATTCTAGTTTTCACATAATCAGTAAAGCAGTGAAAAGATCGGAAAGGAAGAAAATTAATACAAAATCAAAATGTGCAAAACCTGATAAAAATGCTAATCTTTGTATGACTGAAAATAGCAAAAACAATGTAACTCAAGCACAATCAAATCAAGTTCTTGTTAATGTAGAGAAATATACAACACCAAGCACAAATTTAAACAGTTTAGTGCTGGAAGATAATTATTTAATTAACCGTTTAATGGAATCCTCACAACTTGAAGATGTGAATAAAAATGAAATTTCTACACACCAAGTTAATGATAAAAGCACGGAATTAACAAATGTTGAAAAAAAAAAGTTATTAGATTTGCGTACTAAACTTGTTGTACAAAATAATATGAATTTCAGCTTACGTGAGTCATTTAGAAAAGGTGTGGAAGTTGCCATCGTGAAAGAAGATGATCAATTTTTTGGATTTGATGATGCAGATGAAGATGCAGTTTCTAATAATCTATCCAACATTTATTCTACACCTAGTAAAAGTAAGTAACTTGTTTCTGATATTTTATCAAATGTGCAGGCGGCATATTTTCACAAAACTTCACATCAAAATTGAAGTTATTGACAGTTACTGACAAGCGCAATAATATTTTGTTTTTTTTATCTTTTTTTATTCCGCAAAAATTATAGAATCCAATACACACACTCGAGTGAATGTGTCTTCCTTATTTATAGATTCCTTGCAATGGAAATACGTTCAGAATTCAGATCACTAGTATTCAAATTAGTTAAACCCTCGGTTTAATTGTGTTACTTGCTTTGGTTGATGCCAATTACTTCTTCATTACTATAGACATAAAAATGCATAAAAAATTAATGAAATATCTAAATGATGTACATGTACGACAAAGCTTTCGGTATAAATAAAAATGTTATGAGTACGCAAGAAAAAATTTCGACAAGAAAAAACAATTTTTGATAGCCGATTATTGAGAGATCAGAGCACGAAGATTTGTAAAATGTGTTATTGGCATTATATCTTTATATAATATATTGAATTGTTTTTTCCCCAACATTTAATTGGAACAGTGAGTTTAAAGTTGTGAAATTCCTGAGAGTGCCTGTATCGTAATTGTTCGGTAGACCTGTTTTCTTTATTTATTTGTTCATTAACTATAAATGCTTTTTACCTCTAATTACTCTGTATTATTGAAAAATGTTCAAATAATATTATGTCCAAATTTCAGCACCATATGTTATCTGTACTCTGTTTCTAATCGACGTTCATTCTTATGGCCAAATAACATTGGTATTTGCCTCCTTAAGAAAAATTAATTTTTTTCTCTATGTTCTAATGAAGCTATATAACTGTTAATATTTATTTTAAGAGCTGTTATGAGCCTTAAAAACCTAAATTTTGAGATCAATTGATCAAGCCAAATAATTATTTTCTCGGAAACCAAATGAGATAGAGATCTGAAACTTTTAAGATCTTAGTATTTCATCGATACCTACATATCCTCAAAGTATGATCAAAATATGAATTAATCTTTATTTGTATTATAATAAAATTAAATATTTAGAAGTACATAAATATAGAAACACTTTTTCTTACCTTCTATATCTTCTCCGTCACCAAATTAGCGATTTCAATCCATAATTTTTCCATTGTATCTCCTCCTTTCTGGATTGAAATTCGTTGATGAACAAATCAGTGTCAAGCATTTTCTGTCTAAACTATATAATGAAGAACTAGTTAATACGATTTGTAAATTTAATAATAGTCAAATAGGCGTTTGAGTTGCAAGCATGATGGTCCTGCTCTTAATTCTCAAAAATGTTTTAACTATGCCATTATTAATGCACTTGTTTACAAGAAATCTAAATTATTCTATCACATTTGCTTAGATATCGGAAAAACAAATACCAACTTTTTATTTTCTTGCCTCTTATTTTTCATTTCGATAAAAATGTAATATTAAAATTACATCGTTATCTCAAATCAGTATGATGTGCTGCTTATTATGCAATATCATAACTTATGTATTGTGAAAGAAGAATCTTGCATAGATCACATTGACCGAAATCATTTTTCAGTTCGATTGATATTATATTGAATTTGAATTGTTTCCAATTTTAACTTCACATTTTATCTTACAAGTTTCGCTTCTAAATTGCAAAAACTTGGGAGATTAGGTTTTGCTTTGTCAGTATAGCTCTGCGGAATACTAGGACTTGAATAAATAATTTTAAAATATTAAGCTAATATTATTTTTTTAATTTTTAGATAAAAGTATCACTGTAATGGAGCCTAATACTTCGGCTACCTTAACTGAAAAATTTAAAACCTTAACTTCCACGCCGGTCCACAGACTAAACGTGACAAAACGCAAAAAAGGAGATACAGCTTGCAATAAAATAAAAATTCATTCAAACATAGTGTTAACACCACCCAGATTATTCAAACCACCACAACCAAATCGGAATCTAAACGAAATTGAGCAAAATGAAACACTTGGATTTGTTGGTTTTGATAACAGTAATAGACGAACTGTTCAAAGAAGTCCATGGCGAAATGATAACAATAGTTTGGTGAGGAATCCACATTTTTTACAAATGAAGAATACTTCTTTACCTTGTTATAATCAAGAAATGGTATTAGATGAACGTTTAGAAAGATCTATTGGTTCAAAAACACCCAAACCTTCTGAGGATTTAAATAAATCAAATAAGAGTTTGCTCCAAACCAGCATCATTGATTATTTTAACTCGAGCAGTCTTATTATTGAGAACTCTCCTGCTGAGAAAATTACAAATCAAACCTTATTTGATAATGATCAACTAAGTCCTCTCAAAAATAATTCGGTGTTAGTTCAAAATAACGAAACAGACAGAGTTAAAAGAAACATTTTAGGTCCATTAAATAATTCCTCGAATGTTTCTCTTGTAAAAGAGAAAGATGAAGAAAACTTAACTTTGAATTCGTCAGTAAAAAACTATGGAGTAGAAGAGTTCTTTGGGTTCAATGACGAAGATAAGGAAAATAAGAAGAAGAAAACTAAAGTTAATACAAAAAAGAAAGATAAAGTTGGTCCCATGAGATATTCCTTATCAGAACTTAAGAAAGTACGAGAAGCCGCTCTGCAAGATATTAGTGTTGGTGAAATTGTTGATCAAGATGTATCTGTTTTTACCTCTGTTTCTATTGAGCCCATAGTAGAAGTTTTGCCTCCTGATGAGCCTCAAGAAGAGGACACCACTGTGGGACTGTTCGAAGACCTAATTGAGGTATTTATACCTAGTTTTTAATTTATACAATAAATTATTAATTTATTTATTATAGATACCGGACCGAAAAAGTTATACACGTAAACGTCCGAGACGTGTAAGAATACCATCATTTCAAGCTGAAGAAAACACATTTGAAAATGATAAACAGAAAAGAAAAAAACGCGATGTGAGAACTAAATCTGAAGTAAGTTGGAACTGTTTAAAGAATATTATTTTAATTTTTATGTTTTTCAAGTATTTTTAATAAAATAATATTCTATTATTTTCAGGAAGAAAAATTAAATAAATGGGCAGCAGAATTTAATGCAATGTGCGAAGAAGTAAATCAACACGAATTAGAAACTGTTTAGTTATAAAATTATTATGTGATAAAGTAATAAGAATTAATTAGTGGTACAAGTTATGTATATTTATCGATTATTTGGCCATATCATATTTTAGAAAACTGAATATAAATTGTATCAACATAGGTTGTAAATTAGAATCTCAAATTATGTTCAATATTTATATTTGTACATAGTTTAATTATTTATCTTAATATTTAGTTGCTATATTTTAAACCGAATGTGACAATTACCTCGTTCAATTTATATAAAATTCGCCATATTTTTTATTTGCGTATTTTAGATTAAAAATAATTTTGTATAAAATAAATTATAATATTGTATATTATTTATTTATTATATCTATACATAAAAATTGGAAATCTTCTCTCATAAAAAAGTATGGATAGATTCATAATGGACGTAACAGAAATCTTATATCATAAACAGTGGCGCCGGAAGAGTTAAATATAGAGGGGGGCAGAGTATCCAATTCTGTTAATCTTTATGATTTTAAACAAAAATTCTAATATTTTACGAACCCTAGCTACGTAGAAATAAAAAAATTCAAGTTTCTAGGGGGGGTGCCCTGCTTTGTCCCCCTATTCCGGCGCCTATGATCATAAAGAAATTGTTGTTCAGAAGCATCTGCAATCTCTCCTACGTATATTATTGAAATTCCCTCGAACACAGCCCAACACTAATCAATTTGTGTACAGTAGAACCCTGATTATCCAGGCCGACTGGGGCCGAGATTTTCACGGTTAATTGAAAAGCACGGATAATAATAATTGACGTTTTTTGTTAATATTACAAAATATACTTTTTATTACAGAATATTTAATACAAAAAAATACACCAAACGGCTTTGTATGTAATGGAAGTGCAACTCTCATGCCCGGTTTCACAAAAGAGGTTTAAAATTCAATCTAGGATTATAATATTTAAACAATATAACAACAATGCATTTTAATTGTAACTATGGTTATAATTTTAATCGTAGTTTAAATTTTAAGATACCTTTATGAAACCCACCATCAAGTAAGTATAAATTCATACGTTTGATTTTACATAGTATATGCATGGATAATTCGCGCACGGTAATCGATGTATAACGCGCCCACGGATAATCGGGGTTCTACTGTAATTCTAAAATTTAAGCTTAACATCGAGATTATAAGATCAGCAGTTCAACCTTCACATAACATTTTTAGTTCTGAAAATGTTCAAAAAAAATTACAAATCATAATTTTCGATTTATATTTTCAAATTTAAACTGACCAAACTTGGCGAAACATTTAATTATGATAAGTCCGAATTGGCCAAGACTTCAAAAATGGGAGAGAAACGGAGTACTCAACTTTTGTTTTTATGTGCGTCCCCCGTTCTAAAATAGTTGCAACTTTTTCAAATTTTTTTTGCGGTTTTAGTAGGCTGGCATACTATTTTGCCAGCATATTTTCTATTTCCTAAAAGAAAAGGCTGTATCTACATTGAATTTATTAAAAAATACCTTGATTAAAATCGTATCTTTTCAAAAATGCAGCCTTTCCTAAGTAGAAATGCAACCAGTAGATACCGCCTTTGATTTTAGCACGGCAGTCTAGTGATGAGCTTTTTTTTAGCTCTTTCCTCGTCTAATTCTATTTCTTCAAGGTTTAACGCCTTGTAGCAATGCCGTGGGGCCCCCCTTCCTATGTTGCCTGAGGCAAAGCCTTGGTCGCCACACCCTTGCTACGGTCCTGCTTACACATGACAATTTAATTTTACATTTTGACGGATATTTTGAATTATTTGTTTTTACGAGAAAAGCTTTAAAAATAAAAAAACTCGTTTCAAACAAAATTTTTACAGCTTGGTTAAATTTTGAGTCTCGGCGTTCATGGTTTTTTTTCATTAATTTTACAAAAAATGCTGTTTTCAAATAAAGAACGTGTTAGTTGCGGCTCGTAGTCAGTTTTATAAAAGGGTCATTTTAAATGGAACTACAGCCCATTTCTCTTAAAAATTTAAAATTATACTAAACCGTCGATCTTACGTATTGTTGTTAGTGTGATTTTTTTTAATTAAAATTTTATGCATAGTCCGAATTTAAAATTGTTTAAAATAAAACTCATTTCTACTTGTTTTCGTAAATTTTTACCTGGCTTAAATTTGGGCACTTCAATATTTTGAGTATTCAGTGACCTAAGTGCCAAAGAAAATTCAAAATTTTTTTTCACTTTTTATTACTACTAATTGCGCCGTAAACAATAATGCGTGTATATTGCGGAAACTAGAATACTTGTTATTATGTACATACTCAGTGGCGCCGGAAGAGTTAAATATAGAGGGGGGCAAAGTTAAATATAGAGGGGGGCAAAGTAGTCATTTTGGTTAGGCTTTATGACTTTAAAGGAAAATTCTTAATATTTTACGAGCGCTAGCTAGGTAAAAACAAAAAATTTAATTTTCTAAGGGGGGCAAGTGCCCTGCTTTGCCCCCCCTATCCGGCGCCTATGTACATACTATTTATGTTAGGTACCTATACTACCTCTACTAATAAAGATATATGTAATTGTTTTTGCGAGTTGGAGTACGGAGTAGGTAGTATGTAACCACTTCTGCAGTTGCTGTTAAACTTTTATCTGGACCCTGAAATTTGTCAAGCTGAGTTTTCTTTTTTATTTAACCTACTTTTAGAAAAATAATTTTCCTAAACAAAGAAGGTTAAAGTTTAAAAATGTTCTATTTTTACCTTTCTATCTATGGTGACAGTGCAATTTAGTTTGCTTTATTTACACCATTAAATGCACGTGTTCCAAACTGTTGCGTGCATTTGCATACGATATTATTACTTTCTTTGTGTTCATTTTTATTGTAATAAAAACTAAAATTTTCTCTCGATTTCTTAACGATACACTATCAATTATAATTTTTTTGGCCAAGGGTTAAGATAAAAATTATTAAGGATAGTGTACAGGGTGGGCCAATTTCCATAGTTCTTATGGGAAACTCGGCAACCTCTTTTTTGGAGAAAAGCTCAATGGCCAAAATCAGAATTCGCTATCATTTTTTGTATTCGAGTTACAGCCAAAAGTTCGAATTTTCGACTTTTCGATAAATGTCGATATCTCGGTTGTTTTTCAACTTATCAAAAAAAAAAGTTAACACTTTCTACGTGCACTTTTTTACGATCAATGAAATGGGATAAAGAGATTTTAAATATCTATCTCAGTTTCAGAGTTATAACATAAAGTTGTCTTTTTTTAAATGGAAACCGGAGTTGAAAATGATATTTTTAAATAGCGCTTTTTATCCTCTTTTCAACAGTGTTAACATTTTTTTTGATAACTTGAAAAACAACCGAGATATCGACATTTATCGAAAATTCGAACTTTAGGCTGTAACTCGAAAACAAAAAATGATAGCGAATTCTGGTTTTGTCCATTGAGCTTTTCTCCAAAAAAGAGATAAGAACTATCAAAATTGGCCCACCCTGTACATGCTCCAACCCTGCATTTATATTTAAATTAAAATGATATTACCTTAAAATATTAAGAAAACAATTTAAACAAAAATAACGGATGCATTTTCAAATAACGTGAGAAATACAATTTGAAATATTTTGAAGACATATTGGAAAGCCGTAAATAATATAATGATGAAAAACGATGATAATTTTGGAATATCTAATTACACCAAGCATATATCCTATCTTATATCTAAATTAAACTATATTATTTCACCTTAATTTCTGTAATTCCAAACCAATTTCAATTAAATTCCTAATATTTATACAATTAATTCCAAAGCTGACATTACAGCTACATTGTATTACATATTTCGGAATGTCGTTAATCTATTCGTATATGTCAGTAGTAGATAGCAGAGAAGATCCATTTTGCAAAGAAAATAAAAATAATGGCACATATATTTTATTAACTTAAATTAATAAATCAAAAATTCTTAACGGGCTCGGATTAGTATTATTTATTTCCAAATTTTATTATTTTTTAAATTATTGTTTATGTATGTAAATGTATTTTTCATCCGTCCTTAAAGACAACCCAATTTTACTTACAATAATATATTTTTTTAATTTTGATGCATTCGCAGGTTTAATATTAATGTGTTCTAAAAATTTATTATTAAATACTAATATTCAATTTCATCCAGTGGCCAGCTGGTACGAGGAGATTGAGCGCCGATCTTCCAAAACAGAATATTAAATAATGTTTTGATTTTTACACGGGGACGAACCACATTAGTGGTTTATTTTTACTCTTATTGTTTGAAGAAATTAATTAAACAAAATGCGTAATTGTTAATAATATTTATTAAAATTTAATTAGGGGCCGTCCATTAATTACGTAAGGGTTTAGGGAGAAGGGGGGTTATATCGAAAATCTTACAAACCCTTACGTGGGGGGTGGTCCGACGTTATTCTCACGTAAATTTCTTAAAATATTTTTTTAAATTAAATTTAAAATTCAAATATAAATTCTTTTGTAAAAAATATAATTATAATTAAATTTAATTTAAATTTTTGTGTTTACCTATAATTTATTATTATTAATATTTTATAAATGTAAGGAAAGGAGAGGTGGTGGTCAAATTTTGTTAAAAAAATAATTAAGGCCATAATTTTTAGTAATTAAGCCAAATAAAGGAACGCGTGGCGAGCTACAGTGGATTATACACTATACATAGAATATATTTAAGGAATAATCAGTGATTTTGGCACAATGTGAATTTCGGCACAGATTTCCTGGCCGTCCTACTCCAACTGGTCAATCGCTAAGGCGTTTAGCCTCTTGCCTCGAAGATAATGGAACAACACGCCCAAATGGTCGTCAACAATGGCGGCGCACAGTGTGGCCAAACAGGCTTTTTTTGGACAAACAGTTGTCCTACCGTCAATTTTATCGTAAAAAATTTGAATGATGGCTTACTCTACATTCCCAATAGAATATAAAAGGTAACACTGAAAATACAAATTGTTTAAATAAAAAATATATATTTTTTGAAAAATTAATGTGCAAATATTTTTACAGGCTTTAGTTTTCTGAATAATTATCTGAAAATATCAGAACACACTTATACACCATTTTTTAAAATATTTTTATTACTTAATTTTATTAAATATTCATGGGGACAGATGAAATACATATTCCCAAAATTAATCCTGTGCTCGCAGCGGCAAGTGGCAGCACCTGCAATTTTGAGGGTTGTTTCTAGAGATACCAATAAATAAAACAAAAATTGTTTCATACCCGCGCAAGACCGCGAACGCTACTAAAGTTTAAGAGAATTTGAAATTTGAAAAAATGTTACCTTTTAAGAAATTTAATCTGCAAACCGTTAAAAAATTAATTTTTAAATTTATTTTAGTGGGTAGATAAAGAAACAACATTGCAAAATGAAAAATAAAAGAAATGCCATCGATTTTCTATTTTAGTAATTCAAAATTTATCTCTCAAAATAAAATGAAATAATTTTATCTAACTTTTTTTGTAATGAAAATAATTAATAATTATCACAGCGTGTTTCATAATTCATAAGAAAGGGTGGCATAGGGAAAAGGAAAACACATTGAAAATTAACCAATATAAAATTACAACTGATGTGAGTAGTGAAAATATTAAGAGGGGGCTTCAAAATTGAATTGCGTCTGGGGCCTCTCAAGTGTTAAATCCGCTACTGTGTATAAGACACCAAAGTCGGAAACACGGGTGTCAGACTTATAAAAACTTCTTGACAGATTAGAACTAAGAATATTTAAAAGAGATACAAGTGTAAAAACGAATCTACAATATTATAAATAAAAAATAATAAAATATAAAATTAAATTTCAAAAAATTTCAATTAGCAAATATTTAAGTTTTTAATTACAATAAAAAATTGCCAAAACTTATAAAAATGGATAATAAATGTCTTTGTAGTGTTTTTTAAACAATAATTTTCTACATACCATGTATTCTTCACTTTACGGTTAAATTTTATTATTCTAACGTTTTGTTCAGTTTTTATTAAATTTAATATTTTCTAATATACATACTAAAAACCATTCAATTTACTTGAAATTCTAATTTTTCAGTTCAATTCAATTTAGGAATCTAGTTTTCCAACTGCAAGTTCGACTGTATTCATAATAGCATCTAGTTGTCCTGTTGTATTACAGTATACATTATGTTATCTTTGATTGTTAGATAATAATTGTATTACTACATGCTATTAATTGCAATAGTGGTTGTCATAATTATTAATATATGCTAATGTATTATTTCGACTTTTGAAATTAGTTAAAAATAATTAGGGATGAGAATTTTATATAATGCAATAAATTTATTAACTGCGTGTGACGATGACGACCATAATATCGTTTTAATTCGTAAAACAAAATCTCACTAGTAAAATTAATTAAACAATAATAATTATCTAGTTCGTGTCAGTTTACAATTTAAAGTAGATAACTTCTAGTCATTGCTAATTAATTATAATAATAAAAATTAATTAAAGTCAAATTTTAAAATGTGAGTCATTCAGTTATCGCATCGCAAACTTGATATAGCAAGTGCGGTATTTTTTTAACTTCCGGTATAACCTACAGGTCGCCATGAAGGACCGCGGGCGCCCTGTATCTTTTTTGAATAACATGAACGAACGTTCAAGCAACCTACGCAACGATGAGTCATCTTTTCCACGAAAACATTGAACCCCTTGACCAGTGCACAGATACAATTCGTTCGTGCTCTAACGCAGCTGCTTCGTTCGTTTCCGTAATGCATTATTTAGGTTCGCTCGGTTCGCTGCTTTTTTCTTTAGTCACGAGTGTATTTTCGTTCGTGATATCACAGTAGTCGGTGGTTCTTGGAAGGGTTTTCCTTCGTGAGTCATCCTAACTAGTCCAAATAATAATAGAATACGTATTTTTGTTATTACAACGGGAATCTACATTTCTTATGTGCCACAACAAGTGGCAGTTAATGTACTGCCTGAATTTTATTAATTTTGTGCTCCTATTCGCAGCTGTTTGCGTTAGTTGAAGGTTAACTTCGCGCTGTTGCAATTCGCGTTGTATTTAATCCGAAGTAAACATTATCACCGCGTGTTTAATTAATTGGTGAAATAACTATTTTTATAAATTTGCAATACAAAATGAAGTTCGAATACAGCGATGGCCTTTCTACCAATTCAGAATTTTCCAGCGACAGCCAAAATTCGCAAATGTCTGGTACTGATTTGTCTAATTCCGATTTTTTATCGGCCACCGGCAACGGAATACAACCCTTCACACCTACAGCTGTAAGTTAAGGCTTCATTTGTTTTCTTAAATCCTTGGCTTACTTATCAATTTATTAGTTTGTTTTCATTTGCAACAACTTACTCAAGTTGGCCAAACTTTGCCTTTTATGGTGACCACTTTCGTTGAATTAACTTTTATGATGTGTAAGTTGCTCTCTTGTTTTTGCAAATTGCCATCAATTTCGCAATTTTTATTTAATTAAGATTAAATTTTTTAAGAAACGATTATAATGCAGATAAGCAAGATAACCGAAGATAAGGAATGTCTAATTAATTTTTAATTATGGTTTCTCTTTTGGAAGGCGTGTCTCGTGTTTTTGTTTAAATGTAATATTTGAGTATATCAATCTCTTCGCCCCCCGCCCCCCCCCCCCCTATTTTTTCAGTTTTAATAATTGAAACTGATAAAAAATATAGGTAATGTGTATGTAGATGCAGGTCAAGTACAGATGGATTTTTGCTTCACGTCAAATGTTTATGCATCAACATCCACCGATAGTATATCGAGCACGCAAATGTTTTATCTTTTCGCATTATTTTGGAATCACATTCTGTTTGTTATTGAGTAATCTTTTAATTGGCATTTATAAATTATGAAATTAATGCATAATTCCAATGAATGTTTTCCAAGTAAAGAAAAAGTTACACAATCTTGAAACTCGGTTAAATTTAGTATACATGATTCTGTTATAGGCCGGTTCTGATTGGATCTGCGAATGAAATAATATTTGAAAATATAACATTTTGAATTTGTGGGAAGTGTATTTGATTATTCGACATTGTTACAAACGATAGATAGTCGCTACATTTTTTTATTTACAGATATACATTTTATTAAATTTAAGTGGAGTCGAAGTGGCTACATGTTATCAACAAACGTGATCGGTATAAGAGTGCAATTTATAAGCCATATTTAAAAGGGCAACATTGCTGTTTTGTGAATAAATAATAATAAAAATTGAAATTGCCACTTTTTATAACTTAATATGCACCCTTGCTCTTTATCGATCTTACAGAAATATTTCTAGGGTTGAATAGTACAGACGTGGGGGTGGTCAGTCAGTGGAACCATTGAGCTAGGCGCCTAAAAGTCTGCAGGGTTGTAAGGGGGGTCAGGGGTTTGTTGATATCTGCGATACTATATGTAATTCCGAAGGGGTCGTAAGGGAAACGAAAATTTATATTTTAAAGGGGACTGGTTTAACAGAACACGTGCTATGTTTTTTATTCGATATTTCACGCTTTTCATTGGTTTTGTTTTGGTTCAACTTGAAGAGACACAATTACATTTTCGGTATTTTTGCGAACTAGATCGATTACTTTTCGCGAATAAATGTTTTTTTGGTGAACGAAACATTAGGATATGAACAAAGAAGGATTTGTCAAAGTAAGCAATTAAGTAATGTACTTCATGTGCGACAAAGCTAATGTAAAATGTTAAATGATTTAAAACGGCGTCTCTTGAAAAGCCAGACGGCGCCGTCCATAAAACATTTAAATGCAAGCTTTTCTCGCAATGTAACCATTTTCGTGTTCAGTATCTCCAAGTTGTATTTTAGGCAATTAATGTTAAAGTACATCATTAACGTATTAAAGAATGTAACGATATGATCGTCGAAGAGATAGGTTGCTCGAGTAAATTTTTCTTCTTTTTTTATATTTCGGTTTCATTTTCTAGTGAAAATATATTTAAATTCTTCGAAACCTGTCTTCTATATTAAATCAGTTGTTATAAAACGAATGCCCATCATACTTTCATTGTTTTCACCTGAGGTAGGGTTACAAGGATTATTTCTAATTTAAAGGGAAATATAGCTACGAATTTCTACCAAATCCATAATCCATGGCATTCTAAAAATCTCCCTCTTCCAATCGTGTATGTTATTTTACATTAACTTAATTCTAAAACTGGACAATCCACTGCAATTTGTTTGTGTCAACTAACCTCGTATCGGAAAATTAATAGCATTTTCACTGTTTTTTAATTTAGCAATTTTGATACTTGCCTACCTATTCGTTAATGTAAGTAATTTCTTCGAAAATCCAGTCACGAACTTCCAGCAATTATTTTCAAATTTAGAGTAGAAATCAATCAACTTGCCTTACGTGTAGATATTATAAAATTTGGAAATAATTATAACTTTCTTGGAAGAATTTTAAAATCAATTTTATTGTTGATATTTTCATTTCACTCGAGCAGATGTGAAAATGCGTTTTACATTGTAATTTAGCAGTAATTTTCAGAATTATTGCATGCCATCTAATGACTGCGTTTCCTGTTTCCACCCTCACTAGCATAGTTAGTAGCGAATTGTATATTAGATGGTGACCTTGGCTATGGAAAAATCAATAAGTGTAGCGAGTTTATTGTCCAACTGACAGAGAAAGTGCTTCGAGGTTACCCCAAGTATATCGTAACAAAGTATATTGCGAATTAAGACTTAATTAAAAAATATAGTATTATACTTTGTTTACCACTTTTTGAAAAATCCAGTAGGTAACGGTATCGCACGTGTTCGTATCTCGAGATTCGATTTGAGGATAACCTAAATATTATTGTTAACTGCCTAAGAATTTCAATGTATAAGTGAACATACCTACATACTTTATAAACACGAAATACGTAAACAACTCGAAAATGTAATATTGTAAATAATCATCAACCTCCACATTTTTTTTTAATAATTATAATTATGTATGCTTAAATAAAAATTATTGTTCACTTTGCTTTATTCAATTTTGAACGTAACAAGCAATTTTTCCGATCTATATTCATGAGGTTAATGGATGATGGAAGTAAACAACTTTCGACAAAATTTATAGGTACCCACCCGTGGGGATGGCCGGATGGAAAGGGAAATTTAAATTTTCGTCCACTTGTGAATATTCAAGTGTTCTTCCTCAGATTTTCGCACTAATTCTTGTGTGATAGGGGAGAAAGAAACAGAATCCTTTAGGGATTGACAAATGCCACAAAGTTAGATTTAGGGAAGAATGTAATTTTATTCTGTATGTGATTAATCAGTTGAATCGCCGCATATATCATCTGAGCATCGATGACAGTTTACTTCGAATCTTATTAAAATTCTATGTAATATTGCTTCATTGTGTTTTATACTGGAAACATTCTCTTATTTGCTATGTTGTGGATTTTAATATCGATGCAAGTTTTGCTTTGAATCGAGTGGATGCGTGGGAACCTTTGCGGCCTTGTTAATAAAATTTTTACATTTTTTTCTTCACTTGTATAAAACATTTTTTACAGCTGCATTCCTACGATGGTGATGCACTTGGCCAGGTGTGCAATGAATCCATATCGATAAACTTTGAATATTTTGAATTCTCCAATGTATAATAAGCTTTCTAAAACAGCAATTTGTCAATATTTAGAAGAAAATTAAATTGCTAAAAAGTTAGTAATTATTTATTTTACATGTTTTCAAATCAACTTGTGGAATTAAGTCGAACCATTTATTTATAATAGGGCTCCATATATTTAATAAAAGATAATAATTAATTATATACTTAAAATGGTGTAAATGAAAATTGAGAAGATGTTTTTGATTGGGATTACAAAATTTTGTTCCTAGATTAATTTTAATAAAATAGTATATCCGGATCGAAGATGTTTTTTCCGTAAATATCCCGAAGAAGTGAAGATTCAAACAGAAAGCAATTGTTGCCAATCTTTTTTTTAAGCTGTTCTATCTGCAAAATGTATTTACAGAAAGAGCTTTTTAGAGAAGCTAAGATCTTTTGAAAGTGGAAGCAAATTAAAGTGGGTCTGGTTTTTAGAATCAAAAAATGGAAAATTCGCCTACGGCTATGACCTACTTAAAAACTACTGTCAACTGCTCAATTAAATTTACATACAAAATTTCATGGACAAAAATTGAAATTTTGCGATTTTAACAATGTTTTCTAGAAATATAATGTCCGAGGAATTTGTCAACACAATACTCTATTCTCTATTGAAACTCATTGTAAAAATTACATTTTAACAAAAGGAACTCAAGATTATTGTCTTTTATACATTTAACCCTGACATACTCGTATCTTTTCAAATAAAACTGTTAATTTATAGTAGACGTAATTACAAGGATACTAGTATGTCTGGGTTAATTTAAATTCATTTTTAATATTTTTTTGGCCAAAGTTAATTACGTTTGAAACAATTCAAGTAAAAAAATAGAACCACGCCTTGTTTGTGAAGGTCATATTTTTTTGACAATTATTTATCTATTTTAATATTATGGTCTTGGTAAGAAACCACATATCCATGCTCTATATCAACAATTCAGATTGTGCAACCCAAAAAACCTTGTGATTTTGTACTATCAATCATATGACAAGGATAGGAACGCACTACAAACTTTGATTCGGAAGTTACGTTAAACCATTGCACGATATCATCACTTACTTATTGTTCGCAGAAATTTCTGGCAACTGAATTTTCGCAATCGTCGATATTATGTTGTATGTCTCAACATTTTAAAACCGAAACCGTTAATTAATAGGAGTATCAAGTTTTGTAGGGGCAACTGCGGTTTGGTGTAAATAAGTTGTTCTCGCACGTGTGATGCACGCCCACATATTTTGACACTTCAAGATGACACTGGGTTCGTATTCAGCTCCAGCTGTCCCGAACAGGGTCAGTTTAAATACAGGCAGGGTCAACGGTCATGGCGGTATTTGAACCCTCACTTGACGTTTACCATTGAACGATTAGATACTTAAAATTCTCTCGTTAATTACTCCTATATGATGTTAAATTTATTATGGACTGTATTTTATCATTTGTTTTTTGACAGTATTTTAAATAGTTCCAATTTGCCCAATAAAATAAAATTAATATACGAAGTTACAATTTTTTGTAAAATTTCTTTTTTTAAATTATGGAAATATTAACCCTTAATCGCTATCGTGCGGTCACTGAGACCGCATCAAGTTTTAATTTTATTTTACGCTACGTTCAAAATTAATCATTATTGGTTTTAGTACCTTTAAGTTACATCACTCGTAGTATGTTGACAAACGGGGCTGGTCAAAAGTTGCCTTGTTTTATTTATAGAAGAGAAACAAATAAGCTAGCGGTCTCTGTGACCGCTAGGTATTTAGGTTATGTAGTATAAAGAGTGCAAATATGCCAATAATATCTTTTTGTGTTATTAAAAGTTACTAAAATTTTAAAATTAATTACTTTTTAATTCTTTGTGGATTTGTAGAATACCAACTAAGACATCTGTTGCTACAAAAAAGCAAAAAGTTAAGTTGTACGTGCGTTAATGATAGAAATAAAGCGCGGTCTCTGTGACCGCACAGTAGTTACAGTGTGACAATTATTTGACGTTAGCGTTTAAGGGTTAATAACGATCTTATGCTCATTTATACCATGGATATGCAATCCTTAAATCGTCAAGTGCCGCTTACTTCGTTTGCCCATTGATTTTAAATGTAGGTGGTGCAAAACCGAAATTAATTAATGTATTCTACATAAATTTGATACGCAGTTTAAAAACAAAATTAGGTATTGTTAATGATATTGGGCAGTCTATCTTCATTTTAGTGGTTTTCTGGTAAACCTAAACCGGATGAATTGGTAAATTCGGAAGTCTTTTTATAATTAGCCTGTATTTTATTTGATAATATTACTATTTAGAAGATATATAATGTCGATAGTATAGTATATAATACCAAGAAATGTTTTTTTAATTTATTTAGTTATATAGTATCTGCCAAATGTATACTATACGGATTTTTTCTTCCACTTGGGATTTTCCCAGAAAATTAATTTATCTATTCATACCTGTAAAGAATAGTTTACCGCTATTGACAAACATTTATATAATTGATACGGGGTTAATTCCACATTGGATAATATTTTTTATTGATAAAATTAATCACTCGAAGTATCGACAGCTTTATAGTATTATCATTTTGGGTATTCCAACATAAATGGTAGATAAATTGCTGTATTAATATAAGTGTTTTTCAATGAATTGTGATTTTTACACCATCATGTTGCTATTTTTTATAAAATTTATACTGATTTGGGTGCCTATTATGTATAATCTTATTTACTTTCGTTAACTGATTATCGATTTCGTTTCAAATCAACACGTAAAAGCTCGAACAAACGTAATCAATCATTAACTTATATGTAATCATCAAGTATAATAGTTTCCGCACCCTGTCTGTCTGGCCGAAACGTTTGAATTTGGTTGCAGAGCATTGGTAGATGGTACACAAACCTACTAAATATAACAAAAGTTGTCCAATTTTTACAAAAAAAAAACAAATTGCGAACATTTAAATTTACATCTACATTTTTGTATTTATTATTGATTTGCATCAACTTGAAAAATTAAAATCTAGAATAAATTGTTGTTAATAAGCAAAGTTAGCACTTTTACGAACCTATAACATTTTATATCGCTGTTACGATTTAAATTTTGATAACGAAAGTGAGAATATATGAATCATAATTTATTATTTGAGTGCTTTTTTCTCGGCTTAGATTTGATCTAATTAAATATTGTTCTAAAGCTTTAATAGGTCATTAGGTTTTTATACCACGCGTGATTCATCAATTTATTATTGCAAATAATATAAAAATAAGATGTCTTGAAATAATATGTCAATTTATTTTTATTCAAATAGAACTAAGTATTATTAGTTAAATAAAAAGCCACAATATTAATATCCAATTATAATCAATTGTATCGATGATATCCAGTATGACGTGATGTATTTTTTACATATTAAGCGCGAAAACATACACCAAAATGTAATTTGTTCCTATTCCTGACTCGTGCTTAAATTGAACTTCTGAGTAATACGGGAAGAAAAAATTGTAAGTAGAAAAGTTAGGAAGTGGAAGTTCCTGTTGAAATAAAGGCAGGTTTTGGTACCTTACAGCAAAGATGTACAAAGTTTTAAATTTTAAAATATTAAATTAGTTGCACTGAGCTGGAAATTCGTAGCAGCACGTTCTGTACGAATTTCATATCGATAAAGTGTTCCTTTTGCGAGCTTTTAGTTGGACAGAAGGGTAGACTACGTTATATAATAATTATATTGAGTACATTGATTCCGGATCTTGAAAAGTCTTGTGCCTTCTAAGGTATCCACATAGTAGATTTAAAATAATTATTTATTGGTTTTTAATTTTTTTAGTAAATTACAGTATACTACACAAATGCATTTATTAAATGTTCCAACAGACTAAATAATCAGTTAAGTTTAAAATTTCCTGCTTTACAGCAAAGATTCAGATTCCCCGGCAATTGGGAATCTGTGCTATAGCTTAATTAAAGGAAGGAATAAGAAGGATCTGCTTGTAAGAAAATCAGCGCAATGCAATCGTTGAGTCTTAAACTTGAAGCACATCAATCAACACACATAAGTAAAGCATTACAAATCGTAAATATTATTAAAATTGGCAAAGGTTACAAATAACAGGAGTTTTTGTCTATCCAACCTGTTTTAAATGCGGCAATAAGCTTGGAAGACTCTTCACTTGATCTAACTAATTGTGGCCAATGATATTACATAAAACGAAAAAAGCGTCTACCATTAATCCACATGTTTAAATTTAAATCAAAAAACACATAGTGAACAAATTCTAACTTTTGTTGACCAGACACTAGAATGATTAGTACAATAGGACTCACCTAATCTATCGGATTTTCAAGCAGAAGATGTTTGCTGATAATATTTAATGTTTTAACGTATTTTATCTTTTCGGTCTTTCTTATTTTCTAAGTATAATACATTTTGTTATTTGTAGATATTAAACGTTATATTGCCAAATTATTTTCCCACCCCCTTTGAGAACCAGTATAACCGTTTCTGGAGAGTCAAGTTCTCTCATAAGAGAATTCTAGCAGCCAAATAAATTTCAAGGTAATTTATTTATTTATATGTATTTAATATTTTTACCAAAATAAACGAATTGAATAATATGTAATGTTGGTAAACAAAGAATACCTGTAAAAAAATTATTTTACCAAACGTAAGTAACTCCGGGGACTTCTTTGGTTCTTCGTGAACGCACGATATCGGAAATTCCCAAATACTTCCGTTTGAACAGTTCTGATAGTTTCCTACTTCCACTTCCTTGAAATATGAATTAAAAGAAATAAAGATCCGATAGCTGATACGTAAAATCAAAAAATGGGTTCGGGGAACAGCTTTCTATATTCGCGGTCCCCTCCATCATTAATAATACGTCACTGATTACCGACTAGCGGAGTTTATGCTATGCATACAGGTTTGTTAAACAAAGACAGAGAACGGGCAGCCTTGCATGATTATATAGCAAGTTTGCGATCTTAAGAAAACAGTTGTGCGTCCAACGTCTTATGTTCCTAATCGTGCGGTTTTCAAGTAATTGAAAACGATTTTCACTGTTAAGAAGTTACAGCCAACTTATGTCTCAACTTGTGCCCTATCTTAATTTTGGGTTAGACGATTCCCAGGATTGTGATTACTTATATAATTATTACGACACATTTGATAATCCCAAAATGGTAAGCTTTTTTTTTACTATTAATTTTCATTTAAGTGCAAATTTGTACACGCCGAAAGTTTCGAAATTATTTGAACTTAAAAATGACTCGGCTGTTTAGCTACATTAATGTAAATGCGATGCAAAACCTCATAGTTATTCGAAAACAATCGAGAACCAATATAGCATGGCGAGTTTTTTGAATTTCGAAAATATGCATAACGAATTCTAAATTTATTTTTAGTCATGTCTCAATATAATATATTTGTCAATTAATTTGATTATTAATTTGGCATATAGTGAACTCACTGTTTTATTTTGTACCATCGACTCGTGTTACGAATATCCATATGCCACATTATCTACATATTTTTTGACATAAAAAGTTAATTGTTGTTGCAATATTTTATTTAAATTTCGGAACGACATTTTTTAAATTTTGCATTCAAGTCCAACTCGGAATAACCTTAAAAATATTGAATTTCAAGTTACAAACCAAATTAAAACTTGAATTGATGCCAATTGATTGTCATTTGTCATTGAAATTTAAATTGCTCGTTCGGCGAATTTTGGAAATTATCGTTAACCAATGTTTTTATATATTTCGTTTCTAAACTTTATTTTGAAATATTAGTAAACAATGGGTACTGGGTAGGGTATTGACATTCTAGTTCTTAATTAAGGGAAATACCAAGAGTTATACTACAGATATTATGTATCAAAATACAACGACGTGATAATTTGGGAAGATACGAAATCGAATTGAGATTCTGGGTATTTTGTTGCCTCTTCGGTTAATTTATAAGCACTGATTCACCGATTTTTTATCAACACTACTGCGATTATTGTTGAAGAAGAAATGATAAACATGACAAATACAGAATGAAATAATTCGTTTATCAAATCTGCAAAGTTTTTTTGATTAGCCTGATGAGTAATCAATGTTTGGTAAAAAGCACGTGTAGATTTGTTGCTATATTTTCATTTCGGCCAGGTGGCTATTATCGGTCTAAAATAATTTTGTTTTTTTTTATGAAACAATGGAACGAGTCATCTTTATTTAAATTTTTGCGTTTATCACTTAAACATAGGTACGTGCTGTACATAGCATGGCGCCTGGTCTTATTTTTATGGCACGTTTTCCATAGTTTCTTATCGGATCTTTATTGATGTTTATATCTTATTATTAATAAATCTCCATTGTGCGAATGGAAAAAATATGCAATTCTAAAATTACACAGTAAGATGTGTAATTACACATTAAAAAGGTTAATTCGTAGCAAATTTTTTTCTGCACAGGAAATAGTTAATAAAAGTAGCATTAAATAGTTATAAAACTTTTGGACAATTCCAAGAATTTTATTGTTACCATTTTCTTTTGTGTATGGAAGGCAATAATAAATTAAATTTACTCGTAGGCGTTTTAAATTGGACTTATCTCGAAGTAAATAAGAACAATAGCTCCACCTGAAAATGTAATGGTTATTTTTAGTTGTCGTTGGATGTTTTTTATAATTACTGACTTGGTGTAGTTAAAATATTAAGTAATTAAGCATTGTTTAAGAATTGAGATAGTTTATATGTACTTTGTACTTTAATGTTAATTATAGGGGACTCTCGAGAGTGAAATTGTGTAATTTTTTAAATGCTTACATCAATCAATTGCAGCACATGGTAAAAAATTTTACTAAATCAATATGTATTGCATTTTTAATTCAAATATTTGTAATCCTTGCTTTCATTCCGAATTTCTTTCGTAGCCATGTAATTGAAAATACCAACAATGCAATTGTAAAATTTTAATAAAACCCTCGATTACGTTTTGATTAACGATATTGGTTATCGGCGTACATATTTGATTTCTTTGGCCGTTAAAATTGTGTAAACTCAATATTCTACTATATGTGTTAGTGTCTTAAAGTATTCTTAGCAGTAAATCTAAATTTAAAACGCTATAACGACATGTTAAAATGGCCTGTAATCTATTTCAACCAAATACCTGCCGTAACGAAATGTATTACCGAACATAATCGTGGATACAATTATCTATACAAGAATGTTTACGGTCTAAAGTGACTTTTTAAGAAGACATAAACTTGATCGCGAGGTTTGACAAATGGATGACATTTATTTGAACAAACGTACTTGCATTGTTATGCTCCTCAGCTGCATCGAGACAGGCTGCATTAAAATAACCCTATTAAGATTTTATGCGAAATTTTAAAGGAATTTTTCTTTATAATCGTTTTCACCGCACGAGTCCATTATATGCGTTTTTATACATGCTGCAAAGTCATTGCTCTTCCATGATATGGTTTCGCTCTGAGGTTCATCAAGAAGGATTAACAACGGCATGATTTTACACGATTTACTGCATAAGCTTAAAATCCAATCAATTGAGCGTTAACGAACCTTGGAAAGCAGGTGACAGTTTTCTCACACATGCAATGCGTTTTCACCCCATCGAATGCTCTTCAAAACAGGTAGTATCTCTCCGTAGTGGGGATCAATCGAATAACTTACTGAAAATTACACCCTATTTTGGCAGTAAGTTATGGATACACGAGACTAAAATTCTTGAAGCGATCGTAAAAGTCGTGGTTCACCAAGAACTATAACGTAAGTGCGAGGATTATGTCTCCATTAAAATTTTATCGCCCAATTGTTGGCGTTTAAATGTTTTTAAATTTTCGTTTCGATATCTAACTTTCGATTGTTCGCAGACGGTGCGACAGACGCTTATTGTAATGCATGTGTCGGAGTCGGCGTTATCACCAAGACAAAAGTGTTTGTCGATAAAATATCCAATTTAAATCGTTTGTATTATTTAATGCGATACATTAAAAATAAATGCTTGACCATTAACAATAGAGATATTTAATAAATATAGCGTTAAAAGCTTAAAACCGGTCGATATTATACAATAAGAACAGTTTCTCTATTCTCAGTTCCGTTTCTCCGCCTTTCACCTCCCTTCACCTGTCGCGGAAGATTTTGGAATGCCCATGACGTCATCGTGAAGTATGCGTCAGCGAAGTGCTAGAAAATACTGTGCGTTTAAAAGCGTGTAACCGCGAATTTCAACGCGTGTTCGCGCGCACTTTTTTCTTGTTTTTCGTAATCGGTAACAAGGCCGGAGATTGCTCTTCTTTTCAACTTTTCTAGCTTCCGATACGACGCACGTTATTCAATTTAATATTATGCATTATGACTCATCGATTTAAATAAAACGGTTGTTTTTCGAATTATAATAATAAAAATTATCTCTTCGTTTGTTTAAACAATACAAACTTCGGTAAATAAAACTTAATTACCGTACAGGCCAGCTATAGATACCGATAAAACTAAATAAAAAAGTTGACATTATATTATAGGAAACAAAATCTTAAAATTTATTTTTACCTATATATCTGGTTAAAGATAACCAAAATCAACAATTCGGAAACCCTACCAAACTTTACTTTGTGATAACTTGAAAATACCGAAAAAGTTTACATTTCGATAATGTTATAACTTATAACCTTCGATCTAATTTACACAAAGACGTTTTAGAAATTCTGTGACTACCTATACGTCACGAAACAAAATTGTTTAAACAAATTTCAACCGTAATTCGACTGTTTGTTGAAGAAACCAAACATTTTCACATTTATTAAAAGTTTCGTCAAATTTAAGAAACTTGTCGTGGAGTTATTGACCTTACTATAATATAAAGGGAATTTCCAAATGGAACAATAATGGACATCGTCCTATTTTGAAGGCGGATCTTATAGTATTATGTATTATTGTTGTTCGACTTGTGGAGTTGAAAGAAATATTACCGCGAAATTCCATAGCTTTGTTTTTGTTTACTTTATCACCAGGAATCTACATAATTATTAGTATTTTGTTTTTTCGTATCTTCGAAAGGCTATTTTTGGACTTAATCTTTTTTGAATAATAAAATTGAAAGTCTATATTGGTCGCAGAAACGTGTACCTGCAATACAACAGTAGGTAGGATCATCTATGTTCTTGCAAATTTGTCGATTGTCAAGGTCGTCATCGAGGTGGAACAAGTTTCAACGTGTTGAGTTTTGAGTTGTTTGGCGGTACGTTTTTGCAACATTATGCAATCTTTTATACTCCTTCGACACAAAATAATAAAGGCAAAACAGACACGACTAACATCGTCGACAGGAGTCGATGAAATACTTGGGAAGGTCGGTGACGTCACGGTCATGTGAATTATCACTAGCGACGAAAACAATTCCAACAATTTCCAACGATAACTTGGTATTATAGTTTAGTGCGCTGACAACTTTGCGTTGGTGCGCGTCACGACGCTCGTGTGCGTTTTTCACGCGTGTGCGTTTTTGTTTTGCTAAAAAAAAAGTGAATGGATCTAACCGCGACTGTCCCAGCACGTCGAAAAACACTTTGACAGATTTTGTTTTCATTTTTGCCAACCTAATTCACGACTAAAGTAGAAGGAGGTAAGTTTTGTAAATATTTTTATTTGATTTCTGTTTGATTATCAACTAAAAATGTTTGCTTGAAGTTTTCGTGATAGCCGGCTACGTCACGACACTTTTTATGACAAGGTTTTCGAGTTGTTTATTTATTTTCAACAGCATTGTCTAGCTAGGAGAACTAATTGTTATGTCATTTTATCTGGTCGTGGTAATGAAATCGAGATTTTTGTTTGGGTTAACTTGAACTTTAATGTGTGTCGCATTTTATAACTTCTAATTTCTTAATTTGAAAGTAAGTGGGCAATCATTTTGTATTATTGAATTTCTGCTCGTACACGCAGTTGGATGGAAATATTTTTATAACTAGCTTTTGGTTTTGCAATGGTACTTAAAAACGGTTTCAAATTTTCGTGAGTAATTTGAATCGAAAGCTTCCAGTCTTTCTGAATTATCAAACTCCTTTGAATAGATTGGATCGTGAAACTTTTCGTGTTTGTGGTGCCTGTACCTGTCGGTTCTAGAATTACATTATTAATAATAAATTGATATTCCCTATTTCCAAGAAAAAGACACAAACGTTATGCAATCTTATGAAATAGTAATTTTTAACTGTCTGTAGAAAATCGACCTCTTTCGTATGTTTATTACAACATAACCAAACCATATTCCGGATACAAGAATATTTGAACAATTTAACCACAGTTTCCTGTCGTATTGAACCAACGTTGCGTTCCAGTGTTTCAAGGACGATTTATGTTTTACCATGATTTTTTAATATTTCAAAGTGATCTTGAAAATTAGATTTGGAAAGCTGGCAAATTTAGTTTTCTCAGAATTTGGATCGACTCGTTTCTAGAAAGTTTTATAAATTCATAATATTCCAAGTCGAGCAATATATTTTTATTAACCGGATTTAAAATTTCGTTAGAAAATCCTGCTTCTTTCGCAATAGCGTTTACGTGTTTAATTGCACGTAAGTTTTCATAATTCGGGGGAAGCACTTGCCCTGCGTTTATTTCTGCGTGCCTCAGATTATAAATTGATGTAGTGGATTATCCTAAAAAATTTCGAATTATATATGCGGTAAAACATCCTTCGCTGTATTCTTTTTATAAGTTAATTGTATTTATGTACGTAGAACAAACATAAAAAAGTTGTTCGATTTTGAACCTATGGTAGTGAGCAACCTTGGGTTTCTATTTCATCTTTTCAAAAATCGACTAGACCACAACTAGAAGAACTTGCATTGTGACAATAGAAAGCATTTCTTCCATTGTACTTTTGTTAAACTTGTAGGATTAAAAGGAAGTGCGGATTAGTGTATACTAAATCTATTTCCTATTTCATTTAACTTTTCGTCTGGCCGTCTTTCAGTTAATGGACTAAACAAAACGCTAGTTTTTTTTTTTAAATTTTAACCTTCATTGTTTTCCTAATGGCGTTTTTAATATGTATTTCGCAAAAAGATTGTCATTGTCAACCTTGGGACATCTTGTAATGGTATTAAGTGAATTGTTTCACTTCAAAACAAAGTAAATTCCTACAAATTAGAATAATAGATTTTGTTGCCTATAAAATTATGTACAATTATAAAATGACCCTGTATGCTCCTTGTTGGAAGAAATTACCCGAACTAGTGTTTCTTTTATCTTAGCACAATTAAAAATTACCTTTTTTAGACTCAATTCAAGGTTAGACCACATTAAATTAATTTTATTGTAATAAACAGGGTTTTTTCTTTTTTGCAACAAAAGATAATTCAATTTTATGTTTCTACAAATGTATTTTATCTATCGGATGCAATATTATGGTGTGGACATCCTGTGTAACTTATTTTTTTTATCTATTTTTCTTATCTAGATGCGTATTTTCCATTTCCCATTGACGTGCATAATTATTTTCCTATAATAGGTGAAGTGCGAGATTTGTAATTGAAAATTTAGGTAGTTGCCTATATTGCTAGTAGTAAAATATTCGAATTTTCCACTAGATAACTTTGCGAAACTTTCCTTCTATTACCATTTTTACCTATCATTTTTAATAATAACAATGAAGTGTTGCTTACCTTCAAGAATTTTTTATTTTTGAATGTATGTTATTTAAACATCTTCAATAACAAGTTAATCTTTGACGCTTTGTTTGGGATTTTAAAGGAAATGTTATGTTTTCTTTTGTATCTTGAACTACAGAAGCTCCGCCAATACCCGAACTTCATTATCGATAATTATTTTAACCCCCAATATTATTATTATTTTGTGCATCACGAAACTTGCATCGACTTCGTCAACTTTATAATTGAATTGCCAAAGGTTTTTACGTGAAGAGAATTGCTAATAATAGAAAATATTATAATGTCATTGACCACGGCATTTTGAAAAGACTTTTGTTACTTGAAGCAGAATAATAATACTTAAAAATCGCGCATTTTTACCACATAATCCATTAACCTACTTTTCGTTACAATTTTTATCATCGGTCGCATGGTCAAATTTGAAATTACCAAAATCAATGCGATAATTTATTAACTGACTCATCTTTCAAATATTTATTGCTAATTAATTTTTTTAACTCAAAATCTGCAATGTTTCGCCGTTACATTACTTCTTTCCACAGCGAAGGTGTTTGCCGTGGAATTCGAAGTATTTCCGATTCATGAATGACTCACACCGGCTGCTTCAAATAAATTGACCTATCCACTTCTTGAACTATATAATTTTTTCCGCCAGTCAAAACCCATACACTACATACATATTTCACTACGAGATCGTTTTTGGGAATTAATACCGCGAATTCTGGATAATTTTTTTCGATTAAATCAAAATAGGTGCCAATTCTGTTTAAATTTTAAAATAAATTTGGCAACAATTAATAATAATAAAGCTTCCACTGAGTCATGTTTTCATTACACGCTAAAATTTCATTGATAAAAATTTTGGAGCTGGATCTGTATTTTATTCAGACACCGTTTACTTGGTCGGCTAGTTATTGGAAGGTTACCATCAAGGTTGTTGAAGAAACTATGCCAATAGTGTAGTGGTAAATTTATTGAAAAGTCTTGGTCATCTTACGTCATCATCGATACTCGTCGAGATAGTTTTAGCATGATGTGTTGTTTTGTTACTCGTCGATTTTTTATTTTGCTAGAATAGTGGAACTGGTTTAAATGGAAGAGCAGCTTCATTGATAAATCTTGCACTCCACTGACAACGAAACCGTTTTTACGTTTTTGACAAAATAACGAGATGAATAATCGAGCTATCGTCTGATTAATTCTTGTGTATCGAGAAAGTGGCATGGTAAAAATGTGGTTTTTAAAAAGAAATTGCAAAAGAGAAGCGATTAAAATATACCACCGACGCCTACTTCGTTCGTCTGGAGCCATAATTCCCGAAATACCGTCGGTACGGCTAAAACTTGGTGTCAACTTGATAAAATTTCTATATAATTTACTACCCACAAAACCATTATAAGATATCAATCGTTTATACCAGGAATCGTTAATTCAGAAGTATTTTTATGTTGTCAACAACCTTAGTGGCTAGGCGAAGTGCAAAAAGTCCCGTTATTTATCTAATATATTTTTTATAATTGTATAGCTAATCACTAAGAAGATTAATTAGCCATTTGATTGTTCATAACTAAAGAGATAATGCAAAAATAATCTTGTCGCAGTAAATTACAATTTTTTGTCGACTTCTATCTGCGAGTTTCACGATGATGGCGCCGCTTTAATTACCACCAGCTTCCGTTTTAAACATAATGGCACGCTTTTGATGAGCGAATTAACACAATAAAGATTTTTTTTCTTTCCTAGAATTTTAGATTGCTTTGTATTTTTTCTTGGCGATATTTTAAAATTGATTGGTTTAACGTTACGGTCTGGCACTTCGCAACTCGAGCATGTCGGTATCGTTTCCTTGTCGTGGGCGAATGGAACTCCCAAGTGTATTCAATTTTTCGCAATAGTCCAATATACTGATATCGCTTTTTGGATCCGAGTTGGAAAATCGAAAACACGGTATTTTTAAAACTTACCGCATCGTTGAGATGCAACGAATTTTTGCGGCGAGGTATGCTCGAATAAAATTTGTGTGAAGTTCACAATAGAAAATAAAGCAAACATTAAAAACAAAATAAGACCGATATAAATATATATATCGCAGATTGTGCGAACTGTTGGTTACCTCGAGCTAAAAACAGCAACAGTGGGCGACAAACCAAAATTCCCTCTTGGCAAAATCATTCTTAGACACGCTGTGCTCTCTGCCTCGGTAAAAAGTTGCACGGCGTCGTCATTACGAACGAACGAATCGATAATAACGATATTCGAATATCTTATAATTTTTAAATTTTTTTTCCGTAAATTGGTAAATACTCGAAGTAGTGCTATTGTTTTATTTTCGAGTGACGTAACACAAAATGGCGCTTATGGATCAAAAGGAAATTGCCAGTTTTCTTGCACAGGAGTTATTTTATCAACAGGTACCAAATATGTAGTTATAAACAAAATCCTGCTACTAACTTGGAAATATTAAACTCTCCCCATTGTTGAGAGTTAAATTCTCAGGTGTGTGTTTAATTGTCCCTGAAGTGTTTAATAGCGGAAATAGGCTGAGGTTACTTCGACCACTTTCAATAAATAATCAATTTGAAAAATGTTTTATCTTTGGTATAAGTTACGAGTTCGTTTAACCGGTCAAGAAAAAGAAAATTGTGCAAACATACTTTCGAGTACCTATATTGGTCTGCCCGCTTGCAATATATCGGACTCTTGAAATGTCAAGAGAGAAGAGAGGTTTTACAAATTAAAAGATGCGTTATAAAATAATTTCTTGTGATGCAACACTTAACATCTGGCAAAATGCATGTTTTAAGGCTAATGAGATTTAATGAACTCGAGTGTATATCTCTTGATAAATTGTTTAATGTACAAATTCTGGTACAATTTACAAAATTGGTCTTGTTTCGTTTTGTGCAACGAAAATTCGTTGTAATGTCGTGCCAATTTATTTCATTATCGAAGTCACCTGCTGTTTTTTTCTTCTGGAAATCTGCCAGTTAAATGAAGATCATCAATCGCCATTCAAAATTCGGTTTCAACAAGGTTTCATGTTTGATAAAGAATCTTCCGAAAATAAATTCGCCGTTGCTGAAACTTGACATCGTGCAAAATAACTATTATTTGATATTCTAATTGGAATTGTTAATTTTTGGAAATTTAAATTTTATACGTTGTTTTGTACTAATTGCTAATTAATACGTCAATTTTAATCGTAAATAGAAAACCTCTCTTGCTAACTACGTTTTCCGATATATTTTACCGAACGGATTTCATTGAAGCAATTACTTATTTTGATTTATTTAAATGTTTATTTTTAGTTGTGACTGGTCTTTATTTTTGATGAAATGCGCAATGACTAAATTAATTATGCTAATATTTATTACTTTTTTTATACTAATTTGGTTTTAGGCTATTTTGTTATTTTGTTTTTAAAATATTTGAAACTATAGATATTTTAATTTAGAAGTAGAGTGGTTGACCTAGAAATTACTGGCCCTTTCTGCTTAAATGCAGTAGAACCGCAGGCAATTGTTTTAAAATTTGCTGCCCTCGTATAAATTTTGAATGGTGCATTCAACCCAATATTATTTTGCATACATATATTGGTCATAAAATTTTGAGTGAAATACATAAAAATGCATTTTAATAATAATGAAAGCGACAATATCCCATTATTCCGCATACTTTACTACATTTTTATTTCTTATGTCTTACGTTCATTGTGAACAAGCTCCTTACAATGTAATCTACAATATACTTGCTAAATCAAAACATACAATGTTACTTAAATAAATGGTTGAAAACTAAGCAAATAAAAACATCCAACGATAACGACGACCATTGCTGGAAGCTCATGTAAAAATTTAAATTTTTATTTATATCTAATATATATTATTTTACGGGAAGGTACTTAGCATACATTCGCAAATTAAAATTTAATAGCTATGCTAAATTCTTAATATAAAATAATTATAACTTTTAAGTTGAACTGCATACAAATTTTAATAAAAATTGATACTTACGTTTTTGAGACATACCAGAATGCACTAAACATTCCGCTAGTTATTTTAATTAATTTTTTGTCATTAATTTTCTCAATGTATGTAATAATAATATTTATATTTTTATTTTATTTGTTTCATATTTTTACATGGATCAAGAAACAAAATGGCAATAACCGAATTTAAAATTTTCTAAAATTGATTGAAAAATATTCCAAGTACCTACCTATGATTTATTTAGTAAATTTGTTGAAATTTTTGAAAATTCTAATAGCTGGGATAAAGTATATTTTGTATGCTCTTTTGACTTTATTTTATATAACATACTGTCTTCAATTGAAAACTAAATCTAATAATCATAATTAGAGCTCGGATTTTATGCTTTTACATATTCTTTAATATCGATATGCCAACAGATTCGTTTTGAAATCTGGACGAATTTAGCAAAATCAAATCCGAAAAACTGCATATCAAAATGCATATTTTGCATATTTTCAACGTTTGGTGCATATTTGAGCAAATGATGCATATTTGTGCATATTTGGGCAACTTCTGGTGTTTTTTAAAGAATTTTTTTTATTAATTAAAAATTATTTATTGAAAATTATAATTAAAATTAATTAAAAAATAAAAACAAATTTTAATATCGTTAGTAACGTTTTAAATAAGTTAGATCCACAAGATATTATGCTACTTGTAGACTCAATACAATTATTAGTTGATAACTTTAAAAATGAAATCACACAAGTTAAAAAACCAGTATGTGACAAAATATACAAGAAACGCAGAGATATCTTAACAAAAATTCTTATTTTGAGATGCTTTTGATAGTTTTAAATGTATCAATCCGAAATTTTTTATACCCAAGATCAAATATGCCCCAATAACTTCAGTCAACGTACAATAAGAATTTAAAAAAATATGTTTTAGTTTGCATATCAATGCATATTTTATCGATTTTATCAATTTTAGTGCATATTTTAGAGAAATTCGGTGCATATATATGCGCATATTTTCAAGTATTTTGGTGCATATAAATCCGAGCTCTAATCATAATCATTATATTGCTGGAAATGAATATAAAAAGCTGCCTGATTTACAATTTGCATTACAATATTCTTCTTGTTTTACCAAAAACTAAATTTTCTCACTTCAGCCCTTTATACCAATTTTGTATGGTGGGGCCCCAAAAAATATTTTTGGAACTTTCATTCTGACAGTCTGCCACGGAAGCCCACTGAACTTCCATCGAGCGACCCGCATGAACCGACTATATTTTTTATGGTCTATCTGGATATTAAATTGTAGATTATTTTTATTTTTGTAAACCTTTCCTGTTTTCCGTCAAATAAATAATTCTAATAGCTCTTACACGATAGGTACGTAAAATTACCAAATCTTGATCGGTACTTTTTCGTGAAGTATAGTTTTTTTAGATTAATCTAAAAATACACGTGATAACTGTGAAGGTCTTCATGTTACAAGAGTTTAAACTGGAGTACTTTTGTTTAAAAACAATAATATTGTTAGTAGTGCATTGACATAAATTCTTACCACTGGAGGAGAACTTTTTCAGTGTTCATATTTCATATAATTTAGTGATGGCTGAGACAAGAAGTCTTGCAAGACTTGGAGAAGTCTTGTCTTGTCTTGCAATGCAAGACAAGAACTTTTTTCAAGTCTTGTCTTGCTCGATTCTTGCAAGGTAACTTCTTGTCTTGTCTTGCGAGAGTCTTGCAATTTCTTGTCTTGCATAACATTACCCGCTCCATATTTTTTATTACTTTGGTTTAATCGTTTTTGGAAAAGTTTAAATCGCATGGCGAATAAATTACTTAAGACTACATTTTTGTTTAATAAATAAACTGGAAAATGGACACTATAGTGATTTTTTTGGGTCCTTATTTCCTCATTGAATTTTGTTTAAATTATTAAATTTAATATACATAAAGTTTACATATTTATTGACTATTTTGTATAAAATTAGTATAAACATGTAAAACAAAATAGCACATCAACATCTAAAATACTTCTCACAGATATAGACAATTGAAATTTTTTTACTGAATATTAAAAATATCGTTTTTCCTTGGGTAACTATAATTTGATTGTAGGTAAAATAGTCTACGGTAAATTGGTCTAGGTAAATAGGTCTACGGAAAAAAAGTATAGGTAAAATGGGCTAGGTAAAATAGTCTAAGTAAAATAGTCTAGGTAAAAAAGTCTGAATTTCCATTCAAAGATCAAAATAAACAGATGCTGTGATGAAACAAAAATATGTTGAATGATGAAACAAAATCTGCTGTGTACGAGAATACAGAACATGCAGACGAAGCTGAAAGCGTTTTGCGAGAAATATCGGGACGGTACTCGTACTGGGATCGAATTTATTTGCGCTATTAGGATTAATTAGTGAATTTAAATTTAATAATAAATAATAATTTTGAATAGTATCTATAGATTTTTTGTTTTAAACGTGTAGACTACATTATATATTCTCAAGTGCGGATCCACGCCGGGGGGGTTCCCTCATGAATAAATTAAGTAGATTCCAAAACTCAATTACCCTCCTCCAGTTTGAAGGTCTGGATTCGCGCTTGTATTTCGTGTCCGATTCGTAACTGCATCAAAGTTAATTTTTTCCCCGAATGTTACCGTAGATTTTTTTACCAACACCATTTTACATAGACTTTTTTACCTGAACTATTTTAGCTAGACTTTTTTTATCTAGCCCATTTTTCTTCGACTTTTTTACCCGTAGACTATTTTTCCGCAGACCACTTTACCTAGACCAATTTACCGTAGACTATTTTTCCTTAGACTATTCTACCGATACCATATAATTTACCCTTAAAAATTACATTAAATATTTATTTTTTCCTGAAATTATTTTCTTTTATAATAATAATTATTATTAAATTTTCCTGAATACGAGTACTACATAAAAGCAATTTCTAGATATCATTAACTTTTTTCCAAGTGTGGTTAAACATTGGTGGTAGCAGTGGCGTGCCGTGCCATGTGGGACAGGGGGGGGGGAACATTTAAGATTTATGATTTAGATAATTGTTATTTATTTTAATCTCTTTACAAAAAATATTACCATTCACTACTACCTGCATTAGTTAAAAGGGCTTCTACTGGTAAAATTTCTGGAATATCCAAATTCAAAAAAGTATTTGGCCCTTTACATTTATAAGACTTAATAAAAATATTAATTTTAGAAATATTTTCAAATGGTAAATTTCGTATTGTTATTTAATATAATCTTTTCACAAATTTTACCGTTTACAACTACCTGAATTAGTTAAAGGCGCTTCTGCTGGTAAAATTTTTGTAATTTCCAACTTTAAAAAGTATTCGGCCCTTTACAGTTACAAGAATTAATAAAAATATTAATTTTACAAAGATTTTCAAATTTTAGATTTAGTATTTAGATAATTGTTATTTAATTTAATCTCTTTACAAATTTTTACCATTCACAACCACAGATTCAAGATTCAAAAAAAGTATTCAATTTAAGCTGTTTAAAAATTTTACGCATAATTACTATTTACCTGAACATTTAAAGATTATAAAAGTAATAATTGAAAATTGTTTATAAAAATTTATTTAATAAATTATTAAAGAAAATTAAATTGACACAAAGTCTTTACGATGTACCTAATTTACACCAATTTATGATAATTATTATTAATTTTTGGTTGCATTATAGCCAAATATAACAAAAATTCAAAAAGTTCGGCAAGATTTCTTGTTCTTGCATATTTCTTGTCTTGTCTCGCAAGACTTCTTGCTAAAAATATCTTGTCTTGTCTTGCAATTTAATCATGGAGTCTTGTCTTGGTCTTGTCTTGCTAAACAAGACAAGACAAGACAAGAACAAGAAAAAGCAAGACAAGAGTGCCAACACTAATATAATTTATTAATTATTATATAATATATTTAAAATACTCAGTCGCTAGGGCCATTATACCACTGCATTTTTACTGATATTTCAATATTTTAATAATTAATAACTTGCATTTATAAAAAGTAAGCTTTTTTACAGGATATTTAAATTTGCTTTTGTTTTGTATTTCCTTATCTTCGATTGAAACATAATACTTTTAATAGTAAAGGTAGTTTTTAAAATGATTAGATAAAAACCCAATAAATTGTTTATTTTATTACATTCTTATATATAAACAATTCGAAGAATTACAATCAGGGTAGATGATAAATAATAATATAGTGGGTACCTAGTAGCCGATAAAATTATTTAAATAACTATCTAATTAAAAAAAAATGATAACTTCAATTTATAGAAGTTATAAATAAAATAACTGCTTTCTGAAAGCTACACCATCCCATCGAATAAAATATTAATATATACAATCGATTTACTTATTCATTTTATTATTTATATTAAAATTTAGTCTAAATAATTGCTAATTAATATAAACTTATTTTAACTGTAAGACTTACCAGAAGTATGAAATTGATCAATAGAATACTATAATATTATTATAAATGGTTGGGATATTTGAAATTTTTGAAGATTGGAAAACTATTGGCCCGATTTTATTAGAAAATTGTAAATATGTAATTTCACAAGTCTGAATTTACTTGTGTAAATATTATAAAAAAAATTAGCGATAAAGCAACTAAAAAATTATAAACTTATTCTTATCTGCACTTTTCCTTTGAAATTGGTTTTAAATATCAAATAGCCGCGGATTTTGTTTATCATATCTATACCATGTTAAGATAAGCTTATCACTTTTTTATACAAAAAAATCTCAATTATAACAGCGTTGTAAGGTGGGAAAGAACTTTTTTGTGTACTGCCGAATTATTATTTGATTTAAAAAAGGTAAATAAAACTAACATAAAATTTTTTGTTACAGTTTATATCGCTAGAAGGCTTGAACTCGGGTGTGCCAACCAGAACAACACCAACACTCACTCCGACAACTTTGCGAAATATTGAGCAGACTTTCATAGAACTGCAAAGTAAACCCGAAAGTCACGAAAGTGAAGCCGGATTTGTCCCACCGCTGGTGCATTCTATAGGTACGAACCAATTATTGTAAATGCAATTCTCTTTGGATTAACCATATTAATTTGTTATAGGAAACAATCAATATATTCCGGCTTCCGAAGTAGATTTATATTCAAAAAATACTTCTTTGTGGAACACTTCCCCACCACACTCGTCATTAGACTTAGATTCCCGACCAACACCACCGGTTACTCCAAAAAACGGAATAAACGGATCGGAGCATACGAGAAGAAATATGGGAGGTAGGAAACCAGTTAGAGACCTCAGCTTGTCACCAGAAGAAGAAGAGCGCAGACGAGTGAGACGTGAACGTAATAAAATGGCCGCTGCTAGATGTCGTAAACGTCGAGTGGACCATACTAATTCTTTACTTCTCGTAAGTCAAAAATCACTTGTTTTACCTAAATGCAAAATTGCTAAATGATTAATTTTGTTATAGGAAACGGAAGGATTAGAACAGAAGAAGCAAGCATTTCAAAACGAATTACAAGAACTTCAAAGCGTAAAGGAAGAACTAGAATTTTTATTAGAATCACATCGTACTTCGCAGTGTTGCAGAATACAAGGAGGACGTCCTCCCAGCCCACCGGATGTAAAGCCCTACGTTGTACCTCAGTTTAATGACAAAAACTCAGATCGTGTAAAAACAGAATATATAGGTGAATCGATAGTGGACAGCGATATTTTCTCATTGCCTAATCCAGCAAAACGAGTCATGCTCAGTACAGTGCCAATTGCAAAACCAAACAGACCAAGTTCTTTGAACGTTTCGAATGCACCTTGTTTGGGTCCGAAAAGTAATGTGATGGAACTTGCGGGTATAGCAATAACTACACCCTCGACGGGGATCCAATTCAATTTCGATTCTTTAATGGTTGGCGGCACCGGTTTGACACCTGTTTCGGCACCACTCATACCTTCCTGTAGTACCCAACAACGTAATATTCCCACCTCTCATGCAGATATTACTTCACCGGATACTTGTGGGCCACCTAAACTTGTTAGCTTATAAGATAACTTAACTGTGACTTGTTTAATGCAAGCGTTTTGTCTTTCGTAAAGGCGCTCAATTTTATGACGGGCTGACTAAATCGCCAAATCTTTTTAACTGATACGAATCAATTGTTGCATTTTACAAATTTTGATATTGTAATATGTCGGAGGCCTTGTATATTTTTATAAATTGTTGTACATAGAATTGTGTAAATTTGATTGGGAGTTTATTAATTGGATATTTTGTAAATTGTATTTGATGAGCCCTGGCGGTGTTTATAAATTGGTTGCCTTTAGAAATTTACATTGAACAAGTTGCAGATTATTTGATAGGACGGAATATAAATCGAAGTTATTATTTTTGGGCGTCAAAATTGTTTTTATTTTCTGGAAAGAATAATGTTTTATATGTAAATATTTGTTGAAATTCGGCCTTAGTATACATAAAATTTTGCCTGCGATACCAATCTACTGTGTTTAGCGATGGAACAGTTAACCAAATATGTTACCAATCTTGTTTCTGATAAATATACGTATTTAGTTTTGAAGAATGGGAGGCTAACACAAATGTAGCGTTTACATTGTTTTGTGAATGTAAAAGTATTATATCGTTGCTAAACATGGACTAAAAATTAAGTGCTCAAAAAACAACTACCTACTGCTATTTTTGCTATGCTACTTGCGGACTTATTTTTTTTAATTGCTACCAGGAAAATGCCTTTTATAAAACTATTTTAAAAAGAATATTTACCATTTTTCACTTATACAAAATATTCCCTCCATAGCATAAGTTTTAAATAATATTTTTTATGATAGGTGGACTCCTATTATTAATAAGTCAAGATAAGCGATTTGTGTTATTATTCTTAAGTATCATAGTTAATATATTGATTTAGATACGTCGAGCAATATTAGAAATACATTATTTATAAATAATATAGATTTTGTCAATTTTATATAAATAAATACGTTGTCAAAAATTTTGTATTTATTTTATGCATTATGATGCTAATACGAGAAATAAATTAATCTTTTTTGAATTACTATTGTGGTTTTTGTTATCGAAGTTACTTCAGCCGTTGTATGGGTTTGTTTCAAAGACCTAAATTCTCCAAAAGCCATGCAAGTTTCTGTTTGCACCATTTCACTAAAAACAAGTGAATTTTAACACGAAACAATAATTTATGTAGTGCATCTGCGATAGGATAATATGAACCCAAATGAAAGTTTAAAAAACAAGCTGTGGTCTGTAGTTAATGCTGATTAAAATTATTTAAAACCATTTTAATTTATTATATTGCTAAAATTCACCTACACCCAATTAGATTTTGTAAACGTGTAACAAATACTCTCTTTGTGAAAAGTTAGTTTTGCAAAGTTTATTTAAAGAGCTATAAAGGAAGAAGAGAAAATTAGTAAGCACAAAACTGTTAAGACTGGGCTGTATGGAATATCCTCTAGTCCGATGTAATGAATGGAGTAAACTTCCATTTCAGGGTGTCCAACGCGTCATAAACTTGACGCCCTCACAGTTGAGTTTTTCAGGATCGTTTAATAAAAATATTTAAAATTAAGTGGTAAGCTTGGCCGACAAAAATTTTAGGGAGTTTCTGCTGTCGGACGCCCTAAAGTTAAGGGTTTTGTCCAAAAAAAAAGCCCCCTTTCAGAGTTATTTCTTATTAAAACGAGTTGTCCGACTGGGCATAAAGAATGCATACACGAAGTCTTAACGGTGAGGTTATCACAAATTTCTGGAAGCTTGGGCCCGAGGACTAATAGCACCCGCTGCCAATGGTTGATCCTGAGATCGAATACCACACTAAGATTTAATTTTCTAATTCATTATTAATAATATTTGTCGGCTACAAAGTCAAACATGAACTCCCAATAAAATAATATACTATTTTTTTCTTTTGTTTTTGGAGGTAAAAAATGTCACTGTTTCAAGTCATTTGTTTGTTTAAAACTTTTCAAATAAATCTATATGAGTGGTTAGTGGTTTGGTTACTATAACAACTGATGAAACTGATTGTTGTGTGACGATTGAGAACTATAATTAATTCATTACGTCAAATTTAAACAATGAACAATCCCTTTTAATAAAATGCGCGTTATTAATTTTAATGCAAATTATTTTATAAAATAATGCAACGATGATATCACCAATACCGTCACCGATTCTTAGTTCCTTGAAGTGATTGCAGTATAGTGCATAATTCAAAAATTAACTAAAAATCTCATATTTATAAAAAAATTTATAATTATTTTGATATTGAGCCAAATTGGAAGTGGGAGCCATAGATTATTTTATATATAAATTAAGCTCCGCCTTATTTAATTTGCAATGCAAAAATTGAATCTGACATAAAGCGACCTCAATATTCCTTAATTCACAAATTACTACAAATAGTAGACATTAAAAATTACTTCGAAAGCAAATTCTTACCAAGTGAGTGTTATTTGTTGAAGTAAAATGCAGCCCATAACAAATCCCGTAAGTATTTTTCTTGAAACATTAACAATTTTGTTAATGTAACCTTACTTTTTTAGGGTGTTCCTTACATGGGCCCTTTAAAGGGTGGTTTCAGTGAAGGAGTTATTCTTAGAATACAAGGTCACGCACCTTCTACCGCAGACAGGTGTGTAAATGTTATTAAGAACTTGAAATGGTGCTGAAATACATCGATATTTTAGGTTCAACATAAATTTGCATTGCGGCCCACCACCATCGGACGTTGCTTTACATTTATCGGTTCGTTTGTTACAAAATTACATCGCAAGAAACTCTCTAGAGGATGGAGCCTGGGGAAGCGAAGAGGGTGATGGTAGTTTACCTATTTCACTCGATCAAGGTTTTGAAATTTTGATTTTATGTGATCGTCGGTGTTATAAGGTAATTAATTTAAATTAGATAATTAGGTTATTTACGCACAAATGTAATAGTTTTTATGTTGGTGTGGCAATTTTTAAATTATATTTTGCAATTTTGTGAAGGTGTCATAATTGTCAAAAGGAATGCGTTGAAAAGTTGATTCTTGAACATTGTAACATTTTTTTAAAATTAATTTTAAATTGCAGATTGCAATAAATGGAAATCACTTTTGTGAATTTGATCATCGAATACCATTTAGACAAGTGAATTTTTTGGAGATTGACGGTGATGTTGCTCTTAAATTAATTTCTTTGGAGGATGGCTCTTCTGCACCACCACCACCAATGGGTGGACCCGACTACTCGTCAAATTATGGAGCTCTTCCAAATGAATATGGGCCATCGGGACCGTACGATTCATCTCGGCGAGGAGGTCCACCAAGACCAGTAAGTTTACTTGAATTATTTTTTTGTTCAGATATAATTTAGTTCTTAAGCTGCAACCAGGATGGTACCTTAGGGTGAGTTTGATTAAGTGAAAAAGATTTTTGCGTTTTTTTTTAAAAGCTTGTTATTGTGATATTGTCGTGTTGAAGTAGGAATATTTTTTTGTGTAGTAACAAACAGGCGTATTTTTCTTATAAAGTTTACCATCTATAATAATAGATACAAGAAAATAATTATCCAATTAAAGTATACCTAAACAAGAATAAGTTTTGAGCGCTGTCCAGTCGCTTTTTATGCGTCATTTACTTTAAAAATATACAAAAATTTAAAAGCCTATTAGTTTTTGACTGTCTTAAAACATGCGTTTATGTAATGACGAAAGGGAAATGATTTTTCCTTTTGAATATCACATAAAGTGAAAATTAGGATTTGGGAATTCCCGAATCTAACTTTTTATTTTTTGCAGTATTCGAATGAATGAATCAATTTCAGTTTTTGTATATGCATAAACAGATGTCAGTTTGGCGGTAATTAGCGATTATTTAAATTTGTTCTTGAACAACACAAAAGATGAATTACTTCATAATTGCACGTATGCCCGTATTCACCAACTACAAATAGCTCTATTTGTCGAATAAAATATTATTATTTTATGAAAGCAAGAAATAGTTATCTATTCAATACAAAATAAGTTTATCGTAAAATAACAACAATGTATGGTCAATAAAGAAGTCTTTATTGATGTGTTTTGCAACTGAATAGATGATTGTATTAGCAAGGCATATCATACCAAACCAGATACCTACTTACTACCCAACTTTTATTATTTAATATAAAATGTTACATTGACGACTTTCGCCCTCAAAAACGGGTGTGCAAAATTGCGAAATTAATTTCCACACTAGGAAAGCCGCCAGTGCTCCGTAACACAGTTTTATAATAAACACTGTATTTATTTTCCCTAAAAGTTGCTTAAATTGTTTAATTTTGCTGTTGGATTTAATTATTTTCATATAAGTGGTTAAAATATGAAAAGCAATTTTACTTTTGGGTTCATAGGATGTAATAGTTGAGTATTAATCTTTTTTTTCGTAAAGTGACTGCACGGTTATGTAATTTCCACCGATCCATAAGTACTTGAGAATTCCCAAGCATTGGCACATACTAGAACTATTATAGAAGGATCGGTGGAATTTACAATTCCAGTAAATGGAGTAAATGAGAAGACTAACGCCCGGATTCATAGACAAGTAATAAGTTCTAAATAAGGCATTTCGCGTCGCATTTGTTCTTGTCGCAACTTTATTTACTTATAATTTAAAAAGCTGAGTAGCAATTTCATCAATACTATAATTTATTAGTATTTCACTGTTTAGGTGTTCAGTAAAGGGGATTACTTAGTTGTAATATCGCGTGGCAATACTACTCATTATTACAATTCAATCCAGACATTAATTAGGAAGGAATGATATTATCAAATATAAGTAAATTTTTAAAGCGATGTTAACTTAAAAATTTCCTAACTTCTCCTTTTTTTCAATAACTCAATCAAATTTTCGTTAGAACTGAATCTAAAATTTTTAAGTGCAAAAATAAGGTGCTACCTAACTGAAAACTACGTTGTTGGTTATTTCATGTCGTGATCGTTTCTTTTGCCGACGTTATAATTACCTAACACTCTGTATATGTTCATTAAAAAATTAAAAGAAATGTTTCTTATCATGAAGTTTCGTCGAAACTTGTCGAATAATTGCAATTTATTTGTTGTATGGTGGCCAAAATTTCATATTTAACAACAAAATTTGTTTATGTTCTATTATTTTTTGCTTATTATTATGCTTTCTATTTTGAGTTAAAAATTGTATATTCTTGTCTTATTATACATTAATTCATTTCTTTCAAAATTTTTAGGTGTATCAGACTGCAAAACCTGCTAGAATGTGTGCTATCGGTATCGTTTCTGTTTCATTGGTTATTTTTGTTATTGTTTCACTTATTATAATTAATAAATAGGGATCACAATTATTATTAAACCTTTCTTTTTACATCTTGGACTATAATTTAATTTTATTTCATCAATTATTTTGGTTATAGAATGGGAAAATATTCGAATATTTACAAGCTTTGAATATTCAGATTTTAGCACGGGTTTATAACGTGTTCATATTTAGCTTAAGTAGACACCACTCGAACAAATCCAAAATATTCAAATATCTTTGTCTTCAAAGGCTCCATGTAGGTATTACTTATAAAACACGACTAATTAACGTTCTTGTGATGTTTATAAGAAATATGTGTTGTAAGTTGTCAAAAGTGTTTTTGATGCTTTTCTGATATTACGAATCTTGTGAATTATGATTATAAAATAGACGGCATTCGCTTCAATGCGATAGTATTTCTAAATAAATACTATTATAATTAAATATTAATATACCGTTTTAGATTTTTTAAAATTAGTTATAGATTTTTAAATTCGCAGAATGTGGCAGAAAGAAAAGTAAATAATGTTTTTTTATAATTTTATTCTTTAACTCCTTAACGCTCATGCCCGAGCGATGTCTGGAGCGATTCGTCGAAATGCCTTCCACCAAGTTCTTTTTTCAAATTTGGAAATAGGTAATAATTGCTTGGTGTCAAATTTGAATTATAGGATTGAGACTAACAATTTCTTTGAAACCGCATGACGTAATGGTACTCATCATAATTTTTGCCTTTTGAACAGTAACAGTAACAGTCTTGCAGTAAACGTACGCCTTTCAATCAATCAAATCTTAGCATTACATTGACTCCTGCTTTGATTTGGGATCATAAAAATGAACTTAAAGCATTCTAGATACTCATCCGGACAGGAGTCTTGGACATACCCAGATGAGTTTTTATAATCTACATAGGTATCGATTTCGATATCTTTAACATATTCGCAATTTCCTTTATTTTAAGGCAACCATCTCACGGCATTATCAACTTTTATATCACTTGGCTTTCCAGGACGCTCTTGATCTTTAAGTGACTTTCTACCTTGCTTAAATAATTTGTGTCACTTATAAATCATAGTTTTACCAGGGTAAGATTGCTTACCTTTCATTTTTCAATACATTTTTAGTGTATACTTGAAAATGAAAATGGACATTGAAAAAGAAAGTAAAAGTCCGACTCCTTCTGTCTCATTCCGCAAACTTAAAAATTATGCTTTATATTTCTTTCAGTGGAATACTGCAAGGTTTGATTCATTGCAACTTCTACTTATTAAATTAAGGTTAATATTATATATACGTAGTTGGTTAGTCTACAATTTACTCTACTTAGTTAAACTACCTCAACGAGTTACAGTTTTTAACAAAATGTATGATTGTTGTGTATGTGCTCTAAAAACTGCGAAATTTTAGTTTATTAAGTAAACTATAAGAACAACAATTTTGTAAAATTATTATACTTATTACTCATAGCCCGGATATGAAGAAGAATCTGGTTATGACAGCTTTTTAGAAACTGCCGGCACAGTCTTAGCCGGCGCTTTGTCTTCTGGCATGGCTCAAAATCTTCTAAGTAGTTTAACCGGAAGTGGTGAACAGACAGTGAGTGTTATTTTCATCATACAGTACTTTTTATTTAATTTTTGCATGCTTATAAGCTTTTTAACAATTTTTTTGAAGTATTTCAGTAACAATAAATTGTGCTCACAGTGGTGATGGTATGAAAATATTACGATAAAGTAACATGCATGTATGTATTGGTATAAAATACTAATTATTATTTTATTAATCGTTTTGTTTCTTTTTTAGTTCTCAAATCCTTCTAATTTTTTTTAAGCGTAAACATTATTAATTTTATATTTTGCTAACGAAATTTGTAGTGCGTTGGGATGCTAATGCCTTTTTTATAAAATTTAATAACCATTATAGCGTCATCATGGTCAACCACCATCACAACAACAACAATATCAACCACCACCACCACCTCCCCATCCACAGCAACCCTTATTTCAGCTAGGTGGTGGTGAGGGTTCTCTAGGAGGTCTTGGAAGTGTAGGCTCGCTCTTGCAATCGTTTGCTGGTGATTTATTAAAACCTCAGACTCCAAGAAGGGTTTGTATTTTAATAACTGAGTGCATACAAATTTATCTGTAATGTGAACTTTCTTTTTAGGAATATTAACGAGATGACTTTGTTAACATTTTAATAAATGATACCTAAGAAGATATTAATAATTGGTTGTAGGTATTTAGGAAATTGCACCAGCTAATATGCTTTACACTATTAACTTTACAAATAGTTTTATGTCATTGTAAAACTGAATCTTTTTTATTTTTCTTGTTAATTTTATAAAAAAAAATAATTATGTACCTAAGTAGTACTATTTGAAATATTTATATTTTATTTAGGGCCAATTTCATAATGAATTTTAAAGGAAGCGTTAAATTTAAAACCACTTTTGAGACAAAATAAACCAATCAAAATGATCAATTTGACTTTAAAAGCGGTTTTAAATTTAACGATTCCTTTAAAATTCATTATGAAATTGGCCCTTAACTTGTTGCCTAATGACATAATTTATTGTTGTTGCACAATGCAGTTATTAAAATGGTTAAAAGTTTACATACCGTAAAAGTGTTTTCACACTTGTAGACTTTTCGCACTGCACAACTTAAAAAGTGGCGCAAGTTTGATATTCCAACGTGTGAATAGCGTTGCAACTTCAAAGTGGCGCAACGTACACATGTGAACAGTCAAAACCGATATACTTGAACAATATAAAAGTAGATCAGCTTGTTGGTTTTTATTAAGTGGCACAACTGCAGTGTAAGATTGACTTTTTGAGTTGTCGATTTGTGAAAGATGTTAATAATAATTTAGCGTTTAAAAAAACGGTTGTTAACTTGCGCAAGTCATTTATGGCGCAATGTGTACACTTTTCTAGTTTACGTGTGAATACCACGCTCCATATTAAAGTTGTGCCCCTAAAGTGTACAAGTGTGGAAGTACCTTAAGAGATTAACTATCTATTTTTAATATTATATTAAAACGACGTGGTTGATAGTTATTATAATGTTAAATACCTCTTAACGATTAATGCTAATAATATTTCTCGAACAAAAAGAAATATTAAATATTAATTTTAAAAATCTGATCATATACATAAACATTTTTGGAAATCATTCTGTTTTCAGTTTATCAGGCCCAAAACGTCAAAATTTATTAAAATCTCAACTTTTTTCCTGAATGATTACAATGCTACGAATGATAATTCTGTCCTAACATTCAAGTCAGTTACACAGTATCTTTGTGAAACCTTACAGGTTTCAGTAAAGTACTTTGAATTTGCTTGTTCAGGAAATATTTAAGGTGGGTCAGTTTTTAAATAAAATAATAATTGCAAAATAATAAATTGTTGTAATTTTATTGCTAATGAATATAAATTTTTTTAATCATATTGCACTCGTTACAGATTTCTAATAAATAACAACAAAGGTGCCTTTTCTTGTATATTTTTGAAATATTATTGAGCATAGTAAGTATTTTTTATTAATTGATATGTATTTTTGTATAATATTTTATTGAATTTAAATTGTATTGTGTGGCATAAGAGTAAATACATAATAAATAACAATTTTATGGTTTTATTTACCTTCAAGGAGTCACTACATTTTCAATTCGCATTTCTGATGAAATTGAGAAGTAATAATTTCTGTAACTAACAAAATCTTTTTTTTGGTGACTCGTGTGAGGTTTTTGGTCCTTTTTGCATTTCAGCTAAGTTGTTCTGTAAAACATTACCCAATCAAAATGTTAGTTTTTTCATCAAGTTTTGTGTGTTCCAAGGTTTAGTGTCTCTTATTTAATTTGATAGTTTTTCTATTATTGATTTTTTCTAGGAGTACACTTCATCCTCGAAACCACTACTAAACCAGCCACCACCACCAATTAATATGCCTCAACCATCATCAATGGGAGTACCTCCGATGGGCATGCCGGTACCCACATATGTACCATTACCACCACATCAAATGCCTATGCCATCACATGTTCTTTCACATTCACCTAATATTCCTATGCCTTCACCTGTACCTTTACCTACATCACATAGAATGCCGATGCCAGTACCAGGAGGGTATCCAACTCAACCACAACCAATGGGCTATGGACAACAACCACCAATGGGGTACGGACAACAACCACCAATGGGCTATGGACAACTACCGCCAATGGGTTGTGAACAACAACCACCAATGGGCTATGGACAACTACCGTCAATGGGTTGTGGACAACAACAACCAATTGGGTACGGACAACCATCAGCACCATATTTGATTAATCAAGGAGTACCATATGACAAAAAAACTGACAAGAAAATGAAGAAACGCTTAAAGAAGGCTGCAAAGTATGGTATACCGATTGCTGCAGCTGGAGTTGGTGCTTATGCTTTGTCTAGGGTTCTCCATCGCTCTAGTTCTTCCAGTAGTAGCTCCAGTGATTAAGTATTTTAATATAATTTATGCCAGGGAATAAACAAACAGGAGAGAAAGTAATAATTTTAGTATTTCAGATTTTTTTAGTATAAAAGTTTGCTTATGGCCAAACTGTAGACTGAATCTTTTCTAGAAGAAATTTGTTTAATTTTTCAATTAATAATTATTGATTGTTATTTATTGAAACGTGGTATTAATAATTATTGTAAAAAGAAGTCTGATTTTTTGTATTATACTATTATTGTTGGAACTTAAAAATGATATATTAGAATAATTACGTAGCAAAAGGAAGTTTAAATTTTACTGTTCTCTCTATGCATTTAATTGGATATTTTAAATAAAATTTATTTTATATACATAGGTTTTTATCTCATCTCAAAAAGAATGTGAAGTAAATTTGGAAAATTAGTCAAGATCCAATTAAAATGATAACTTCGGCTTTAAAAGCGGTTTTAAATTTAATGCTTCCATTAAAATTCATTATGAAATTGGCCCTTAGTCTTATTAATTGTAATTAAAACTAAAAAATTAATAATTCAGATTTTTTATAAGATGAGACAATCAATATTTATTTCATATAAAAAATTATAAAAGTTTAATTCTTTAACATCATAAGTTCACGTTCTACATAATACATAAATAAAACAGTTGTTAACAATAAATTATGCCAGCAAAATTCATTTTAAGATTTCGATTTTTGTTTCCTATACATTTTGGAAACATTTCTATCTCTTTCATAAATTTACCAACGTAGAAAAATATGAAACTTTTAATTTTATTGCATAGGTAGTTCCTATAGGCAAATAATATTCCTATAAAAAAATTAATTTTTTAAAATTCAAGTCGTAATTTAAAATTACATACATTTTTTCCACAATTGATTCATTAAGTTGTCTAATTTATTTCCATCATCGTCGTCCTCATCACTTTCACCGGTTCTATTTAACAAATTTTCTATGTCATTTACCATTGCATCTAGGTTATTGTCCTCATCATCTGATTCGCTCATATTATTAGGTTCTGGAAATTCGTCGTCACCTACAATATTATTTTAAAAACAAGTTTTGTAATAGACAGCTCAACTTACTTTCGCTACAATTTTTAACTTCTTCGTCTTCCTCGTCGTCAGAAATAACAATTGAAGGTTCTGTTATTGTAACATCACATCTCGACGTACTAGTTCCTGGAACATCGGTATCAATTTCCATTGGAGTTGCTACATTATCTTTCTCTTTATCTTTCTTTTCTTCTAACAATAATTTTTTTACCAACGCAGTTATATATTCGTTAGCAATTTCGCGACAGTGTTCCTCAAACGCTCGAGGTAACCAACCATTTTTATTATCGTAATGCAAATTTTTTGGATCTTCTGGTAATCTGTTCAACATATCTTGAATTTCTTTTAAATTAATATAGCAGTACTAAAAAAAATTCAAGTATTACACATGGATAATCTTATTTACTGTAAATTATACCTGATACAGCATTTGTCGAGCAATGGGAAGTACATCGGGTTTTAAAATGTACATATTTTCGTCTACTTCAGACACTTCTTTATTGCTTTGTAGGCTTGCAGTTTTTAATGTAAATTTGTTGGGTGTCAAGTTCAAATTTTGGTTAAGAAGTTTATTATAAGCAAACCTCGAAGGAATTTTGATTTTCAAACCATCTTCGCTGATTCTCAAGTCAAATGTTTGATATATTCGTGATTTTGGGTCTTGCCTTGGGTCGTATCCAAATTTTATCCACATCGCTCTCCACGGTCCATTCTTACAATAAAAAGATACTGCCGGCAAGAGTATTTTTAAGTGAGCGTTGCGAATTTGAGTTTTATGCTGAAGAGCTGTTCTTGGCCAAATCGGTCTTTCTTCAAATAGCTGTAACATTAAAATATTTTTAAAGTTAATTTTATAGGTTTTACAAATCCAGATTGTTGAGGTTTGTCTAAATTTATAATTTGTATTACCAATTAAGTGCCTCCCCTAATTGCGGTAATCCTCCAATACGCAAAAAGTACAGAATTGCAATGTTAAAATAACATACCTCTCTCAATTTTTCAAGCGATGCTTCCAGACCTTTCTCTTTACAAGCTTGCACTGCATCTTCTTTGGGTGTGGAAGGAATAACAAGGTTTTTGGTTCTAAAGTTCACAAGGGTAGAGTAAAACTTTCTTGCTTTCCTAGTGCGCGTTATTAAACCGACATTTCTTTGTTCTTTTCCCGATTCCTTTTTGATAAGTTGCTTTGCATATTCCGGAAAAACTTCTTCGTAATATTCGTGCCTATTATAAAATAATTTATTTTCAGTTGTAGTGTGTCTAACGAATGATTTGGGAATAGTAAAAAAGGGCATGTTTTCTTTGGATCTGCAAAATTAAAAACTTTAAAATTGAGGCCAGACTGTGAAATAAGAGACCCACTTTAACCAATCCATGTCTGGTAAAGTTTTTGGAATGATATCATGGTAAATATATTCACTTTTAGATTCTTTGGTTTCCAATTTTTCTGTCGAAACTAAGGGCAGATATTGAAAATCACATGGATGTTTAAATTTAATGTTCATCGAAGTGGTGCCAACTAATTCATATTTAAAAGTTGTCAAGTTATTAACATCTTTGTCCGATATACCAGACAAATTGTTGGAATCCAACTTGGGTTTCTTAACAGTTATTTCTACTAAAATTTTGGTTTTAAAATCCTCATCGCCAATACAAGGCTTGCAGAATATATCATTTGGTCTAAATTTTAACTCTAAATGTTTACTGTTACCACTAGCGGCCTAAAATTGTATATTAATAGGGTGTTTAAGAGGTGCGTTGACATTACCATTTCGATAGATTGTATACCGCCTAAAGTTTCAATCATTTTATCGACATTTTTAACATATCCAGGATATTCGATGCAAAGTAACTTTTTGCATTTATCTGAAATATGTATCACGTTGTCCACTGTATTATCATTTACTATTATTCGATTATCATTTGAGTCACCCAACATATTCTTGTTACTGTCAGCCATTGAAACTACTTAAATATGAAAATTTTCATCTAATAACATAAAATGTTGTATAAACTCATTTGAAACATTGAGGTTAGAAATAGTAAACCTAAATCTGTGGTAAGTAAAACAAGTAGTATAAAACACAAAAATCAATTTAGGTTGGTATTGAAGTTGGAATAATTATAAAAAAAATTGTTTTTCTCTGATTTTTTGAAAGAATAAAAAATATTTACTTTTATGTCAAAAAGTAAAATGTCAGTTTTAAGCTAAAGTAATTGTTTTTAGTGCAAAAAGATGCCGAGCGGTAGTAAAGTTGTATTTTAGTGCCTAGGCGCTAAAGTACTTATATTTATTTTATGTTTTTTACTTAATAATTTTTGTGGCTTGTCTGTAACCGGGTTCTATAAACTCACTACCAAATTGGCTCCTAAAAAATCATTTACATTGTTGTGCAAAAATTAAGTTTTTCTCAAAAACGTCAAAAAACGAGAATTTTTCAATTGTTAAAGATGGGCCTAAGTTATTAGCAAATATTATCAAAGAATATATACATTCTTTGATATAATATATTATTCTTTGATATTATTAGCGATTAGCCAATCATAACAAGTTTCCTGCGGGTAAGCGTCCGCATCGGGTCGGTGTGAAAGAGCCCTTACAACAACGGATTTTAAAATTGTGAAACCTAACATTGAAATGCACTGATCAAATGTTTCACTTTTTATTACTTTTTTAAGCGTATCTAAGTTTAAAGCTGTAAAATACAGTTCCCACGGATTGTAATCTTAAAATTTCATTTACTGAAGGGTTTTCTTCAACAACAAAAATTACTTTATTACAAAACCAGAAGACAAGAGCAAATGACCTTTTAACTCCCTTGTCATGTAATATGCAATTTTATTTCAAAATTAATACTGTATTATACCATTTAATTTTTTATAGTACTTTTTTATACTTGGAAGTTTAATAGGTTAAGTATTAAGTAGTTCAGTTGGTAGGCGTCACCGTTTAGTTGTGGTGCTGTTTTTACTAAATTTGTGATATAAAAAGCTATGAGCAAAAATAATCCAATTTGTGGCTAGGAGTATATTATGTGATTTTGTGCATTAACATTGTTAAAGTTTAAATTTTTATAAGGAGTTTAAGTAGATTTTGAACACTCCTTTAAATAGGAATAAAACTCAAATTTTTTTCTTCAGAATTTGATTAATAATAAAACGTAATGAATAGCCTTATTCTAGATCCAGTGAGTTTCATGTTATGTTCTAATAATTATTATTACAAGCTTAATTATGATAAATTTTAGGAAATACCCTACGTGGGCTTGATTGGTGGAGGAGGGAGATTTACACCCCAAAAATTGATTAGAATTCAAGGAAGAACTCCGGCAATTTCGTACAGGTACTTATAATTTTCAAGTTTACGATATTGCAATATTTAAAATTTGTTTGGCTCATTTCAGATTTAATATCAATTTGCAATGTGGTGCTTCCACATCACCACAAGACGATGTTGCTTTGCAGCTGTCGGTGCGATTGTTGGACGGTTGCATTTGTTTAAATTCTTTACAGCATGGAATATGGGATGAAGAGCATAGAAAAACCACAGTTCCCATTAAGCGTACAGAGAGATTTGAAATTGTGATTTTGTGTGAATTTAATAAATACAAAGTATAAACTAGAAAATTTGATGTAAAATTAAAAAATTAAAATTATTATTTTTTAAGGTAGCAATCAACGGCCAACATTACTGTGAATTTCCTCAAAGAATTCATTATGATAAGATCAGTCACTTAAGCATCGACGGTGATGTATCAATTATTGAGATATCTTATGAATCGGTCGGTGGAGGCTCAACCGCTGGAGCGTCGTTTCCCATGCCAATTGCACCGATAGCAGATGAAAATGATGATTTTGAGATATTGGATAATGCCACAGCTCCACTTACCGGCTATCGACCACCTTCTTCTCAGTTCCTACCTAAACCACCATCTGGATTTCCACCAGCTTCATCGGGATTTCAACCACCTCCATCTGGATTTCAACCACCTCCATCTGGATTTCACCCACCTTCATCTGGATTTCAACCTCCAACATCTGGATTTTACCCGCCACCAACAGCTGGTTACCCACCAGTGAACAATTCATATGCGCCCAATAATCATAATATTGATTTTACGGACCCACCAACTTATGAGGAAACGTTGGGTGGTCCACCGTATCCTACTGGAACTACAATTATGCATCCACAACCTATGCAGCCTACGTATGTATCTGGTCTACAGCCGCCACCTGGTACAATGATTCCACTTAATGCTGTTGGTTCAAATTTTCGGCCTGTGAGTAAATTTTGAACTTGCTCAATTCATAAAATAAATTTAATATTCTTGTTATAGGTTAAGCGTGATAATACCATGAAGGCTTGCTGCACATGTTTATGGATAATTGTAATTACAGCTGTTCTTATTGCAGTTGTTATACTAACTAAACTTCGTAAAAGTCGTCAAGTTGATTCGTACAGCAGTTCATCAAGTAATTCTTATTCTTATAATGACATCAATAGTTATGTTAATGATTACAATAAATATTATGATAGTTACGGCAATAAAAATAATAATAATTGGCTTCAATCCTAAGGTATTTAACAAAATACATTTAAATGGTAGGTAACATTAAGTTTTGATTGATCTGCAGCATTTATTCCTCAACCTATAAAGTTTTTGAATTTTAAATTTAGTTTTACCATTGTATCATAAAAATAATCTGCGTGCCTTTTGATCAAGACTGGTGAAATTTTTTCATTTTTGTAAACCAGCAAAATTGAAGTGTTCAATTTTTAAAACAATTTGTTTCCAAATTTTGTTTGTTTATTATAAATATGATAATATTAAAAATTATGAGGGTTTTAGGTCAGTTGTCAATGCGTCCTAAAAGTGTTTGGTAGGTGTTCCTACCAATATTGAAATATTAGAGTTTTATTGCGATACAATTATTGTAAAAATAAAACAAATTTTCTTCATAAGCTTAAATATTTAACTGCGGTCAACTCTAATTACGGTGTAAATTTCTATCCATTAAGTTCAAATATTTATTTAGAATTGAATAGCCCAGTTGCAAAAATTACTTTGTTCATAAATTTTTTTTTTAAATCAAAAATTTAATAAAAATGCCTATGGCTAGGATTTGCTGTGTTTCACAAAAAATAAGTCATCTTAAAAACAGCTCGATGGATGACTTGAAATTTTGAGAACTTAAAATATAAAAATATAAACGCACGATATCTGCATTTTATATTATACTTTATACATAATATAGATTATGTTTAACGTCATTCGGTTATGGACTTTTTTAAGGTTCAGTTGCCATTTTATGCCTTCTAATTGACTGTTTATCATAATTAATACTATTTTTTTACTGTAATAAACCAAAAATTATTACTTCAATAGTACAAATTTAGTTTTATAGCAGCTGAAGATATTGTTATAAATGTTTTCAGGGTTCCTGCCATACTTATCAAACTTGATGCTTTTTAAAATACTATGTATTGCCAAAAAATTAATAATAATGCTACTTTGTAATTAAATTAATTTGTTTAAATTTTGAAATCACTTGAGTAGCCAAAATATATTGTACAATTCTTTTGAGGTAAATTTTTCACCAATTTTTTATTTTAAAAAGTATCGAAGTTGCAACAATATTAAATGGACAGGAAAACTCTTTATTATGTTTTAGTCTACAATAAAATTTTATGTTGTTACAACTTGACATATATTTTATGAAATTAATTATTATCTTAAATTTTGTTTAAAAATGTTGTGGGGGTTATGCAGGAATATCACTTAATTTAAATTATTTATTGTTATTTAACAAGTTGGTCAATTTACATCAGTACAAAAACGATTGATACTGTGTTTTTCCAAATTGAGTTTCAATATATTAATTTTTTTATGATCAACCCTCTTGTGTTGACGTTAAGTGATTTTTCTATTAACAGGATCTCTGTCGATAATGGTGCTTTTTATTAAAAATGGAGCAACACTTTTATTGTATTTCTAAAGAATTCAATTAGTGGTTAGTAGGCCAAGTCACAGCAACATAGTGCCTACAAGTGCCTTGACATTTATTGGAAACTATTGTTTCTTACTAATTTTTTCTTAACTATTTTAAAAATTATTTTATGTAATTTTAACTCGAATAACAGTAAACCAGAAACATTCTAGAAAATGAAAAATTGAAATTGAAAAACTTTAGATTTAAGTTCCAAAAAGAGGGATTACAGTTTTAATAACGGAAATTTACCTTTCATTTTTAGCATAATTTTTCACACCAAAGATTTAGTGCCAGTCTACCCCTGAATTTATCTATCACATTGCAATCTTAAGATGTTCTAAGAACCACTAATCTTCACAGATAACCACGATATAATTATTGATAAAAAATTTTTAATAAAAAAATTGATATTATTATTTCTATTTTTATTTTAAAAAAAATTTCAGGGGTATTAAAATCATAGGTTTAGTTCTATAACTGTGATAATTAATTTTTTAATGGCCATGAAAAATTAACAAATATCGAATTATTTGATTGTATCTCGTCTCTCTTTTGAAACAATTTTTGACAATTTATTGTATGAAATACTACTGCTTAAATATAACAGCTATAAGATTTTGTATTAGATGGTTCAGTGTACCATTTTATTAAAACGGAGTGCTTAATAAAATTTAGAATGCTTCTTACTCTATTTCAATTAATGGTGTATTCCTTCCAAAAATCTGTGTTATAAGATTTGGAAGTTATGAAAATCTTGTAGTTTTATTATGTTTGGGCGTTAAAAAGATAACAAAATGTCTGTTTTATTAGGGGAAAACCTTTTTTGTGCTTAAATTTGATAATTGTCTGATATACAATATGCTTAAAAGTTGTAGTACAGTTTTTAAGACTAACAAAATTAGTACTTGGAAGTACACAATTGTACACCATAATACTGTAGTGGCGTTCAATGTAGAGAGCGATACCAAGCTATTGGAATCAGTTTTGTTTAATGTTAAAAATGGAGCGATTGCTACGTATTTCTCCCTGCGTTGAATTCAACTTATGCCTACTTATGTATTTTTACTTATTTAATTTTACAAGTAATTTACCTATATAATGTATTTTTGTACTTCGATGATGGATGAACATCTCTAAAAACAGTATATTTTTATAGAACATATATTTATAACAAAACACTACCAGTAGAGCTGTCTCTAAGGTGGCCACAGCACCCTGAGCTAAATTTGTTAATAACGCTTTTCAAATTAAGATGAAAAATTAAAAATTTTACATTTTTTAAAGTGTTTAGCAGCTAATAAAGTTAAAACATGAAAACAATGAAGAAAAAATTTTTATTTTTATTTTATGTAACAAAGATTGTCACAACTGTTAAGCCGAGGTCCCCAGCTCGAACCTGGGTGGAGTAAAAACTTTATCTTCTGACTGTGTTCTCTTGGCAGGCAATGGCAAACCATCAAGATAACTGTAAAAAAAAAGTGGTCAATATGCCCTTATGTACTGCAAAGGTCTTGGAGAGAGTTTTTACGTAACATCAAAGATCATGCTTTTTACCTAGAAGTTCTTACATTTTTAAATTTATTTGTATTGAGCCCTGGTGCTGTGAGCACGTGGCACACTGCCTAAGTATAGAGCCAGCCCTGACTAGTAGAATATTTTTTACACTACTTGAAAGTTATAGATTATTTAATTCTAGTTTGACCAACTTGAAATTTTTATATTGAAAAAAAATTCTTTTCTTTTTCAGTAATCAGACTTTATTTTCCGATTTTGATATTCACGTTAAAACATTTTTTTTCACTATTGTTATTTAGTTTTACTGCTTGCTTTTGTTGTATGTGATTTGTTGTTAACTGTTGGTAGAGTTTATTCTCTACTTTATTTTTAAATATTTAAAGAAAAATTAATCAATATATACGTTTACGGATTATTAAAATCTTGTCTTCAATTATACTAAGCTTTTGTAACTTTGTATAAAATAATATTGGTATGCTGAAATATATTCTTATGTATTTTCCGAAATTTTTTTGATGGTTTTGCCTAATCTTATGTTTAAAAAAAAGATTTTAACCACGATCACATTGTTTTGTTTTTTTATTAGTGTCTTAAATAAATATTGATGCTAATTATTATAATAGTTGCCAATATTGATAAGTTATAAAGATTTTTGCATAACATAAAAATAGTATGTAGTATGTAATTGTTATACACTTATGCACAAGACTCTGACTTGTTTCACACATTATCCGAACTAGGTACCTGGCGGTGAAGTGTATATTTATGTAGCATTACTAATGCTCAGTGGCGGAACTTTAAAATTTGGGCCCTCCCGCAAACAATTTCTGCGTCCCCCATAAAATTGTACTTCAATTGTAAAGAAAAAGTTTTAGTTTTAAGTTTTAACAAAATTGAAAATTAAACGTGGAAATCCCTTCCAGCCTTAATTTCAGCAAAAGATTTAAATCTAATTTTATACTAAAAGTTAATTTGGAAATAAATTGACTGCAAAAATTTTGTAAAACCACATACAACTTTAACCAAGTCACTAAAGAAATCAAATATAGTTAATATCATAATTTATAGAATTATCAAATTGTTCTCAATACTGATTTTTGAGAGTCCTTTAAATTTTAAAATTGCGATATCACCATAATGTAGTTTTCGGACTTGTAGTAATTTGTACATGTAGTAAACTGAAGCATGATAGGAATTTTCACTTCTCAATCCTTGATCTTGACTTTTATCAAATTAACTTAGCAAATATTACATTTAAATTGTTTTTCGCCAGTACGAATAAATTTTTATTCTGCACTTTACTCAATTTGCCATTCACTAAATTTTTCACATACCTAACTAAACATAGAAGAAAGGGCTAACCAGCCCTAATATCTATACCACATGTAATTTAGGAACTGTGAGGTATCCTCACGCCTCATACTAAATTAATAAATGTTAATTTGATTTGATTGATAAACTTCTTAAATTGTAATGATTTCTATCTCCGGGTCAATAATAGCAGCTGAAATATTGTTTATGTATTTATTCTAATTTATTTTCATTTAAATTAACTTAGAATTAATTAACATTTTATATAATCGTGTTATAAGTTTTCAAAATTGTAATAACTTTTTAATTCAATTATTTTTCCTACAAACAATTGTAATCATGTCACAAAAGCTACAAATGCATAAAACTCGACAAAACCAGACAAAACTCTTTAATAAAAAATATATTATTCTCCCGAAACTGTCTAAAATCATAGCAAGTGAACCCCCAAACAGCTGTTCGGCGGCCATTTTAATGGCGTTTCACTTGAAATTCAATATGATCTAAATGAAATTAAACACCATTTCTTTATGATAAAAAAAGTAATATTATGCGATTTCGTACATTAACATTAGTCGGTTTAAATTTTGCTAAGAAATTAAAAATTTACATTTTCTTTCAATACTGCTGCTTATAAACAAACATAGTACCTAATGGATAACCTTGTTTTAGATCCAGTAAGTGTCGTGATATAACTTAATTATTACAAGCTTAATTTTGATAAATTTTAGAATATACCCTATGTGGGCCCGATTGGTGGTGGAGGAAGATTTACATCGGAAAAATTGGTTAGAATTAAAGGAACTGTTCCAGCAATTTCGTATAGGTATAACTTTCAAGTTTACGTTATCTTTGTATTTGATTGTTGGATTAATTTTAGATTTAATATCAATTTGCAATGCGGTCCTAGTACATCACCACAAGACGATGTTGCTTTGCAGATATCAGTGCGGTTGTTGGACGGTTGCATTTGTTTAAATTCTTTATATCGTGGAATATGGGACGAAGAGCAAAAAAATACTGCAGTTCCGATTAAGAATACAGAGAGATTTGAAATCGTTATATTGTGTGAACTTAGTAAATACAAAGTAGTAAACTTAAAAAATGGGATGCAAAATTTAAAAATATGATTAATATTTTTTTAAGGTGGCAATCAACGGTCAGCATTATTGTGAATTTCCTCAAAGAATTCATTATGATAAGATTAGTCACTTAAGTATCGATGGCGATGTTTCTATTATTAAGATATCGTATGAATCGGCCAGCGAGGAATCAACGGTTGGACCTTCATTTCCCATTCTAGTTGCATCGAGAACAATTGAAAACAATGATTTTGAGATTTTAGATAATGCCACAGCTACACTCGATGGCTATCGACCACCATCTTCTCAAACCCAACCAAAGCCATCATCTGAATTTCTCCCACCATCCTCTGGACCTCAACCATCAACATTTGGATTATACTCTCCACCAACAAGTGGTTACCCGCCACTAAACAATAAATATAATGTTAATACATTGACTAATCCACCAACTTATGATGAAGCGTTGAGTGGTTTACTGGATCCTACTGGACCTTCAATTATACATCCACAATATATGCAACCTACTTATGTATCTGGTTTGCACCCACCACCTGGTACAACAATTCCACTTAATGCAGTTAGTTCAAATTTTCGACCTGTAAGTATGTGACAAACTTCTTCAATTCATATAATAAATAATATATTTTGTTGTAGGTTAAGCGTCGCAATCTTGCGATAGTTTGCTTCACAACATTTTTCGTAACAATAGTTATAATATTCGTCATTCTAATTTTTGGTTCTACTATTATCAGCTTTGCATTCTAAGTGAATATAGCTATTCTTGTTCAAGGATTTACAAATGTGATTGACGGAAGGATTAAGCCCCATGTAACATTACATTTATACACTAAGTACCTATTTTTTTTGTTTATAGTCTCCTGTGAACTGCGGCATCCGTGACAACTCCCTTCACCATTGCCTATCTTTAATCTGAATTGTTCACTCTTTTACGTCCATGCAGTTAGTTCAAATTTTCAACCACCATCTCACTTTCGGTCGTCCCCTAGCTCTGTCCACATTCAGTTTTCACGTTGCTACTTGCTTAACAATGTCCGAGCTTCTCATAATATGACCCAGCCATCTAATTTGCTGCACTTTCATGGCTTTCACTATCTTTTTGCAACTTCTCGTTTTATTTCGTGGTTCATAGGTGGTCTGTATTCGCCATTGTCAACCATTTTTGCACCCAGGATTGTGTTTTTCTTTTAATTATTTTATTAATGTTTTTATATTTACATTATAACATCGACGTTGTTAAGTTTGTGTACGTTTCCCTAGCTATAATTCCACCAATTGTTGTCTTCCAAGATTTATATTTTACATCTGGTTACAGAGGTGAGATTTATTTGTTAATTATTTGCTCAATGTGCCGACGTTCCATACTTTGTTTTTCTTCACAGTCCTGAAAATGAAGGCCAATTAAATACCCTCGAAACGTCGACAAAGTGACCTTTGTAGTTTTATTTGGAGTCCACAAACCCAATATCCTTTTTATATATTATATTCATCGGACGAGAATTTTTTATTTTTACCCAGGATTGTGCGTAAAACTTTTCTGTCGAAGGTTTTCAGTATTTCTGCTTCCAACTGCGGCCACCATAAGACTTCTGCTGCGTACTGAATTACTGGCCTTATATAATATAAAAAGTGTTGCCGACAGCGCATCTTCTTGTCTAACTTTACTATTTATTTCGAAGCAGTCCGTTTCGCCCTCCTCTATTCTAATGCATGCTTTTGTGTTGTCCATTGTAATTCTTATCAGTGTAATCAGTTTTGCTGTTAATGCTCTCAAAAGCTTGCCGGTAGCCTACAAACAGAATGAAAAAGGTTGATGTTGTATTCATGCGTCTTTTCCATTACCTGTTTTCTCCATGTGTATCGTACTCACCGTCGATCTGCCTTCAGTGAAACCGAACTGATAGTCTTCTATCAACTCTGTTTTATATTCTTTCAGTCTTTTATGTATTAAGTGTTGACAGTACCTTGTACATTGAATTAATCCTCTCTAGTTTTTACACTCATCTGAAGCGCCTTTCTCTTTAATGGTATAATAACGCATTTGTTTCATTTAATGGGCATCTTCTCTTCAGTCAATACTTGTTGTATCAGTTTACACAGTGTTTCGCAGAGTTCTTCTTCTTCATACTTTATTAGTTCTATAATTATTTCATTCTTTCTGGAGCCTTTTCATTTTTCATCTTTTGAAGTATTATATTCATTATTTATTTGGTTGTCGGTGTTGTTTCCAAATTTGTTTCACATTCTCAGGGTTATCTTCAAATATGCCTTCTTCCTTTTTCATACCTCTTGCTTTAACCGTATGTGTTGTTTTACGGTTTCTTAACAGTTGGTAGAAAGTATTTGTGTTGTTAAGCTTCTTGCTTGTTTTAATCTTTATCATTTCTTCCATAATCCAGGCGTTCTTTTTTGCTTGTATATCTTACTTGTCTCTCTCCTGCTTTCTTTGTAACTGTCCAGGTTTTCTTGGGTTCCGGTTTTCAACCATTTCAATCTTTTTCTTCAGTTTTTCCTATTGTGATCTTTAATACACTCATCATCGAACCAGTTTTTCGCTTTTATTTTAGTTCACTCCATCTACAGTTACACTTAATGGCTATCGAGCACAATCTTCTCAAATACAACCAAAGCCACCATCTGAATTTTCCTCACCATCATTTTTATTTTTAATATTATCTAGTTTTTTATGGTGTCATAAAAAGCATTTTTGTGCCTTATAATTCAAGACTTATGAAACGTTTTTATTTTTATGATCAAGCAAAATTGAAATGTTCAATTTTTAAAACTGAGTTTGTTTCTTAAATAATGCTCCTATAATAATAGATTCTATTGAATATCGTGATATTATTAAAGGTAATAATGAGATAGACCAGTCGATAGTATGTTTTAAAAAGGCTGTTGGGGTAATAATTGGGAACAAGTTGGAATAAATTTTGGAACACTGAAATGAAGAAAACCCAAGTCGAGATATTTATAAATGTTCATAAACATAAACTATTTTTTTAAATTAATATTTAATATATTTTATACTGTGTACACGTCTGAGCATTTTTATGTGTCATGACTCATGAATGCTCAAAATGTTATTTAATAAGCAAAAGTACACTGTCGGAAAGTAAAATATATCTATTAAATCGGGTTTTGAACATAGCACAGCTTTAGAAGTGTAGATTTATTCCATATTACTTTCCTTAATTATTTTCACAATCAAATCATTGTCGACTGACCTACAAATGTAAATAAACAAATTAAATTTCAGTACAGTTTAGGTTACTTCCTAAACTTCTTAATAATGTAATCTCTGTAAATATTAGGTTTTTTTATAAAAATGGAACGAAAACTTATATTTTTATATTGGATGTTTTAAATACAGTTAGTAGTAAGTCAAGTTTCAATAACATACCGCTACGAGTGTTTTGATATTGATCGGAAATTTGTTTCTTATTGGATCCACATACGCCAGCCATTTTAAAAAATAAAACATTTGAGATATTCTAGAATTTTTCGCACCAAATTACGTTGATTCATAAGATATTTTATCTTTATAGATACAAAAACTTAAAAATAATATAACAAACAAAATTCTCATCCAAAAAATTGATTAACTAACAAAGGATTTCAGGTAAAGTGGATTAAATCAAACAACAAAAATCTGCTGTGTCGACGTGTCGAACGATTTTTCCGACCATTCATCATTTTCCTGAATAAGATCAGACCAATTTCCACCGTGATCTGTGTGGTGAGTCCATTTGTTGATTGGTAGGTTCCACCACATGATGATTATTTATGTTTTTCCTATTTTAGCCCTCTGAAGATGAACGAATAAATCGTTTGAAACGTCGACACAGCAGATTTTTGTTGTTTGATTTAATCCACTCTATCTGAAATCCTTTGTTAGTTAAAAATAATAAAAGACGTATTTGTAGTTTTTTGAAGTTTAGATAAAGAAAAATTACTACATAAAATTTAATTTTTACTTTAAATTCAAGTAAGATAGAAATTAAAATAAATACCACAAAACTGCAGCTCTAGTTTTGTAATCTGTGATAATTAAGATTTCAATATATTATGAATTTTTGTGTACCTACACTAAATTTTGGTTATACGAATTCCTCATGATTGTCTCACTTCTGAAACAATTTTCAGTGATAAATTGTATGAAATGCTACTGCTTAAATTATAATATAGCACATTACGTTCATGTGCAGCGTTTTAAAAAATATACAGCGTGCTTTTATCCAATTCTTATTAATGGTGTATTTCTTACAAATATCTGGTGAAAACTTAAATAAGAAGGGTGGCTGTGAACATCAATCAAATTTGTCAATGGAAACATGATGTACTTACAATTAGACAACAAATGTTATTTATGAAATACTTGGTCGAGTTTATCGATGTGTTCAGGTATTAAAAAGACAACCAATTATCTCTTTTTCTTGACAATTGCTCAATATGTAATATTTTTGCTAAAAAATAGTGGTGGAGTTTTTAAAACTTTAAAAAATAAAAATTAGTATTTTGTCTGGAGTAGACTATTAATATTTTATGTTATAATATTATACCTACTTAAAATATTTTACTTACTGCTTTAGTTTTATAAGTAATTTACCTATGTATGTATTTTTGTATCAGGACGATGCGGGTCGATGCAGGAATACTTCTAAAAAATCATTATATTTTTATATAAATAATATTATACTCCTATATTATACTCCTATATTTTATTTATATTTTTTTAATTATTTTAGAAACTAACATAGCTAAATGAGAAACGTTACAATAAAAAGCGCATGCTATTTTCTTCCCAATTGGTTCTCTCCGAGCCCTGACTCCGACTGTCCGACTAAATATTTTTTACACAAATTAAAAATTATAATGCAATAAAAATTTAAAATTGAACAAGTTTATTAAACAACAGTAAAAATTCAATACGATTTTAAGCTTTCAGTTAAGGGTATTTTAGGGTTTTATTGCATTGCATTTCACAAGTTAAAAAAATGTATATAAAATTCATTTTTCATTACACAATAATTATAGTGGCATCACCAGATTTTCTGGTTTGGGTGGGTCAATTTTTGTTTTACATATTATTTTAGTTATCAATAAATATCTACTATGTGGTATACATACTCATATTATGGAGAAGCAAAATTAAATAGGACGAATGAAAACTTATTAATGTTTAATTGTTTGTTTGGTTTTAAAATTATAAAGCTTCCTTTAAAATTCACTATGAAATAGGCTGTTAATGTAAATAAACTATAAAAATTATTATTCTCCAGCAGTTTAAAGTGTGGGCCACAGCTCACATTTAAATTTAAGAATATAATGTTATTAATTTATTGTTGACAGTTTATTGGTATTTAGCATAGTATTTTCTCTTATTTTTAAATTTTTAGAATGAAATTGATAATTATCAATTTACTCTTATCAAGTTATTCGAATAAGTTCTCGAACATTTCTATGTTAGCAATGTCAATTGTACCTCTCAAATTCTTTTTTTGCAATATATAAAACATTTGTAAAAATTTAAATTAAATTCTAATAAGAGCAATTTACCTACTAATTTTATTAACATTTTTACAATTTTTTTTAAGTCATTGTATTTCAGAAACGGTGTGACAAAAATTAATAGAAAAATGTAAATAAATCAAAGTGAAGAGAATGAAAGCAAAAAAATGTTTGATAAGTAGTATTACTGTAAAAACGATTTCTATAATATGATAAAAAAAAGTCTTCGAAAGGTAAAATTTACATGTCTAACATAGGAGTGTTAGAGAGCTTTTACGAGTAATTGCACGTAGGTTTACAGATTATTAAAACCTTGCTTTAAATTGTACTAAACTTTTGTATATAATATTATATTGTTGATAGGTTTACGGATTATTAAAATTTTGTCTTCAATTATACTATTAAGCTTTTGTAATTTTGTATAAAATAATATTGGTATGCTGAAATATATTCTTATGTATTTTCCAAAAATTTTTTAATGGTTTTGCTTTAAACACGTTTACATTGTTTTGTTATTTGGTTGTCTTAAATAAATATTGATGATAATTATGATAGTTGCATTTGATTATTGTGCACTCATTGGTGCGTAACTTGGTTGGTGAGCAATTTGTTTGTTGCATAACTCGATTATCAATAAAATATACTTCTAATGAAGCATTTTATTGAAAATTTTGCCAAACCACAAAATGTATAAGGTAAATGTATCCTACTAATGTTCAGTGGTGGAATTTTAAAATTTAGACCATAATAATATTGTACTTTAATTATAAAGAAAAAGTTTTAGTTTTAACAAATCGAAAATTAAATGTGGAAAACCCTTCCAGTCTTAATGTCAGCAAAAATTTTGGGTCTAATTTCGTAATAAAACTTAATTTGGCAATAAAATTTAAGGCAAGAATTAAATTTAAATGACAGGTTTTTCTAGGATTTTCCAAGATTTACGTTGGTGCAAAAAACCCTAGATACGACACTGTACAATTGAATTTGTTTTGGTTTTATCGAAAATTACAGAATTCTGTATTCTATGAATACAATTACAATGATAAATCCATAAATTAACCTCGCTAATACCTGTGCTAATACCTCACCATAGATAAAGTTATGTACCTCACTATAATTTGCTATAATTAACTATCATTTACTATTTTGTTCATCAGATTATTTCTGATGTTCAAAAAGAAAGGGGGGTTTCACTTGAAATTCAATATGATCATACATGATCTAAATGAAATTCAACACCATTAACCATTTCTTTGTCTAAAAAAATTATGTGATTTTGTACAATAACATTGGTCAATTTAAAATCTACATTTTCATTCCATATTGCTGCTTATAAACAAACATTATCACCTAATGGATAACCTTGTTTTAGATCCAGTAAGTGTCGTGATATAACTTAATTATTACAAGCTTAATTTTGATAAATTTTAGGATATACCCTATGTGGGCCCGATTGGTGGTGGAGGAAGATTTACATCAGAAAAATTGGTTAGAATTAAAGGAACTGTTCCAGCAATTTCTTATAGGTATAACTTTCAAGTTTATGTTATCTTTGTATTTGATTGTAGGATTAATTTTAGATTTAATATCAATTTGCAATGCGGTCCTAGTACATCACCACAAGACGATGTTGCTTTGCAGATATCGGTGCGGTTGTTGGACGGTTGCATTTGTTTAAATTCTTTATATCGTGGAATTTGGGACGAAGAGCAAAAAAATACTGCAGTTCCGATTAAGAGTACAGAGAGATTTGAAATCGTTATATTGTGTGAACTTAGTAAATACAAAGTAGTAAACTTAAAAAATGGGATGCAAAATTTAAAAATATGATTAATATTTTTTTAAGGTGGCAATCAACGGTCAGCATTATTGTGAATTTCCTCAAAGAATTCATTATGATAAGATTAGTCACTTAAGTATCGACGGCGATGTTTCTATTATTAAGATATCGTATGAATCGGCCAGCGAGGAATCAACGGTTGGACCTTCATTACCCATTCTAGTTGCATCGAGACCAATTGAAAACAATGATTTTGAAATTTTAGATAATGCCACAGCTACACTCAATGGCTATCGACCACCATCTTCTCAAACCCAACCAAAGCCATCATCTGAATTTCTCCCACCATCCTTTGGACCTCAACCATCAACATTTGGATTATACTCTCCACCAAGTGGTTACCCACCATCAAACAATTCATACCTACCGAATAATCATAATGTTAATGCATTCGCCAATCCACCAACTTATGAGGAAGCGTTGAGTGGTTTACCGTATCCTACTGGACCCTCAATTATACATTCACAACCTATGCAGCCTACTTATGTATCTGGTTTGCAGCCACCACCTGGTACAACAATTCCACTTAATGCAGTTAGTTCAAATTTTCGACCTGTAAGTATGTGACAAACTTCTTCAATTCATATAATAAATACTATGTTTTGTTGTAGGTTAGGCGTAACAATTTTGTGCAGGTTTGCTGCACAACATTTTTCGTAACAATAGTTATAGTAATCATCATTGTAATTATAATGAGGAATAATTAGAACTAATGGGATATTCTAAATAGTCATCAAATTGATTTGTACCGCAGTCCAAGTATTCTTACAATTCCAAAAATTATGGTACCTATGGTAATACAAATTTTATTCACAGAACATCTAAGGTATTGCACTAAATCGACACCCCCAACGAATAAGGTTGTAACTTGTAATTTTATGAGAGTTAATAAGCTACATTTTCATGAAATTTTTTAACTTTTAAATCATTTAGTTTAAGTGTTGACTGATCTTAGCATTTATACTTCAAAGAATTTCTGAATTTGAATTTTATATAGTTTTTCAGTTTTTTGTTTTGAAGAAATTTTGTGCCTTATAGTTCAAGACGGGTATAACATTTTATTTTTATTGGCAATAAAATTTAAGGGAAGAATTAAATTTAAATGACAGGTTTTTCTAAGATTTTCCAAGATTTACTTTGGTGCAAAAAACCCTAGATCCGACACTGTACAATTGAATTTGTTTTATCTTTGAAAATTACAGAATTCTTTATTCTATGAATACAATGATAAATCCATAAATCAACCTCGCTAATACCTCACCATAGATAAAGTTATGTACCTCACTATAATTAACTATAATCTACTATTTTGTTCATCAGATTATTTCTGATAAGTTCTAAAAGAAGGGGGGGTTTCACTTGAAATTCAATATGATCATACATGATCTAAATGAAATTCAACACCATTAACCATTTCTTTGTCTAAAAAAATTATGTGATTTTGTACAATAACATTGGTCAATTTAAAATCTACATTTTCATTCCATATTGCTGCTTATAAACAAACATTATCACCTAATGGATAACCTTGTTTTAGATCCAGTAAGTGTCGTGATATAACTTAATTATTACAAGCTTAATTTTGATAAATTTTAGGATATACCCTATGTGGGCCCGATTGGTGGTGGAGGAAGATTTACATCAGAAAAATTGGTTAGAATTAAAGGAACTGTTCCAGCAATTTCTTATAGGTATAACTTTCAAGTTTATGTTATCTTTGTATTTGATTGTAGGATTAATTTTAGATTTAATATCAATTTGCAATGCGGTCCTAGTACATCACCACAAGACGATGTTGCTTTGCAGATATCGGTGCGGTTGTTGGACGGTTGCATTTGTTTAAATTCTTTATATCGTGGAATTTGGGACGAAGAGCAAAAAAATACTGCAGTTCCGATTAAGAGTACAGAGAGATTTGAAATCGTTATATTGTGTGAACTTAGTAAATACAAAGTAGTAAACTTAAAAAATGGGATGCAAAATTTAAAAATATGATTAATATTTTTTTAAGGTGGCAATCAACGGTCAGCATTATTGTGAATTTCCTCAAAGAATTCATTATGATAAGATTAGTCACTTAAGTATCGACGGCGATGTTTCTATTATTAAGATATCGTATGAATCGGCCAGCGAGGAATCAACGGTTGGACCTTCATTACCCATTCTAGTTGCATCGAGACCAATTGAAAACAATGATTTTGAAATTTTAGATAATGCCACAGCTACACTCAATGGCTATCGACCACCATCTTCTCAAACCCAACCAAAGCCATCATCTGAATTTCTCCCACCATCCTTTGGACCTCAACCATCAACATTTGGATTATACTCTCCACCAAGTGGTTACCCACCATCAAACAATTCATACCTACCGAATAATCATAATGTTAATGCATTCGCCAATCCACCAACTTATGAGGAAGCGTTGAGTGGTTTACCGTATCCTACTGGACCCTCAATTATACATTCACAACCTATGCAGCCTACTTATGTATCTGGTTTGCAGCCACCACCTGGTACAACAATTCCACTTAATGCAGTTAGTTCAAATTTTCGACCTGTAAGTATGTGACAAACTTCTTCAATTCATATAATAAATACTATGTTTTGTTGTAGGTTAGGCGTAACAATTTTGTGCAGGTTTGCTGCACAACATTTTTCGTAACAATAGTTATAGTAATCATCATTGTAATTATAATGAGGAATAATTAGAACTAATGGGATATTCTAAATAGTCATCAAATTGATTTGTACCGCAGTCCAAGTATTCTTACAATTCCAAAAATTATGGTACCTATGGTAATACAAATTTTATTCACAGAACATCTAAGGTATTGCACTAAATCGACACCCCCAACGAATAAGGTTGTAACTTGTAATTTTATGAGAGTTAATAAGCTACATTTTCATGAAATTTTTTAACTTTTAAATCATTTAGTTTAAGTGTTGACTGATCTTAGCATTTATACTTCAAAGAATTTCTGAATTTGAATTTTATATAGTTTTTCAGTTTTTTGTTTTGAAGAAATTTTGTGCCTTATAGTTCAAGACGGGTATAACATTTTATTTTTATTGGCAATAAAATTTAAGGGAAGAATTAAATTTAAATGACAGGTTTTTCTAAGATTTTCCAAGATTTACTTTGGTGCAAAAAACCCTAGATCCGACACTGTACAATTGAATTTGTTTTATCTTTGAAAATTACAGAATTCTTTATTCTATGAATACAATGATAAATCCATAAATCAACCTCGCTAATACCTCACCATAGATAAAGTTATGTACCTCACTATAATTAACTATAATCTACTATTTTGTTCATCAGATTATTTCTGATAAGTTCTAAAAGAAGGGGGGGTTTCACTTGAAATTCAATATGATCATACATGATCTAAATGAAATTCAACACCATTAACCATTTCTTTGTCTAAAAAAATTATGTGATTTTGTACAATAACATTGGTCAATTTAAAATCTACATTTTCATTCCATATTGCTGCTTATAAACAAACATTATCGCCTAATGGATAACCTTGTTTTAGATCCAGTAAGTGTCGTGATATAACTTAATTATTACAAACTTAATTTTGATAAATTTTAGGATATACCCTATGTGGGCCCGATTGGTGGTGGAGGAAGATTTACATCGGAAAAATTGGTTAGAATTAAAGGAACTGTTCCAGCAATTTCGTATAGGTATAACTTTCAAGTTTACGTTATCTTTGTATTTGAGTGTTGGATTAATTTTAGATTTAATATCAATTTGCAATGCGGTCCTAGTACATCACCACAAGACGATGTTGCTTTGCAGATATCAGTGCGGTTGTTGGACGGTTGCATTTGTTTAAATTCTTTATATCGTGGAATATGGGACGAAGAGCAAAAAAATACTGCAGTTCCGATTAAGAATACAGAGAGATTTGAAATCGTTATATTGTGTGAACTTAGTAAATACAAAGTAGTAAACTTAAAAAATGGAATGCAAAATTTAAAAATATGATTAATATTTTTTTAAGGTGGCAATCAACGGTCAGCATTATTGTGAATTTCCTCAAAGAATTCATTATGATAAGATTAGTCACTTAAGTATCGATGGCGATGTTTCTATTATTAAGATATCGTATGAATCGGCCAGGGAGGAATCAACGGTTGGACCTTCATTACCCATTCTAGTTGCATCGAGACCAATTGAAAACAATGATTTTGAGATTTTAGATAATGCCACAGCTACACTCAATGGCTATCGACCACCATCTTCTCAAACCCAACCAAAGCCATCATCTGAATTTCTCCCGCCATCCTCTGGACCTCAACCATCAACATTTGGATTATACTCTCCACCAAGTGGTTACCCACCACCAAATAATTCATACCTACCGAATAATCATAATGTTAATGCATTCGGCAATCCACCAACTTATGATGAAGCGTTGAGTGGTTTACCGTATCCTACTGGACCCTCAATTATACATTCACAACCTATGCAGCCTACTTATGTATCTGGTTTGCAGCCACCACCTGGTACAACAATTCCACTTAATGCAGTTGGTTCAAATTTTCGACCTGTAAGTATAGGTGACAAACTTCTTCACTTCATAAAATAAATAATATATTTTGTTGTAGGTTAGGCGTAACAATTTTATGAAGGTTTGCTGCACAACAGTTATTGTAACAACAGTTATAGTATTCATCATTGTAATTATAATGATGAATAATTAGAACTAATGGGATATTCTAAATAGTCATCAAATTGATTTGTACCGCAGTCCAAGTATTCGTACAATAAATTCTAAAAATTATGGTACCTATGGTAATAAAAATAATTATTCATCTTTATTTTAGGAGAGTTAAGGTATATTTTCAGGAAATTTTTAAACTTTTAAATCATTTTCCTAAAAAAAGTTAAAAATTAATTACAACCTTATTCGTGAAGGTTTCGAAATAGTTTAAAAGCTAGGTAGTATTTTAAGTGTTGACTGATTTATGGCATTTATATTTCAAAGAGTTTTTGAATTTTATTTAGTTTTTCAGTTTTTTTTTTGATGAAATTTTGTGCCTTACAGTTCAAGACGGGTATAACATTTTATTTTTATGATCAAACAAAATTGAAATGTTCAATTTTTAAAACAGCATTTGTTTCCTAAATAATATTAGATACTGTTGAATATCATGCCAATATTAAAGGTAATAATGGGATAGGCCAGTCGATAGTGTGTTTTAAAAGGGCTATTGGGGTAATAATTCTAAGCAAGCTGGAATAAATTTTAGAATACTGAAATGCAGCAAACTCATGTACATAAAAATGGATTTTTCTAATGTATTTCTTTACATTGCTTATAAAGTGCATTGTCTGAAAGTCGGCTTTACCTTTTAAATTGGGCTTTGAAAATTCGTGCATATAAGAAGGCTATCATCAAGAATCTTTAATTTGCTATGACATGATATAATTTTTATTTTGATATTTTACTTTGAAAAACTAAAACTTTGTGGAACAAAAAATGTATGCTTTTCTTAAAAACGTTCCGTTTTGAATATGTATTTAAAAACTTATATTTTCAAAGTAATTCAAAGTAAAAATCAAAATAAAAATTATGTCATGTCATAGTAAATTAAAGATTCTTGCATTTAGTACAAGCTCCTTTATGATATCCTTTCAGGATCGTACAGGCACTCAGTAAATAAATTCATTTTTTGAGTACAAATTGCGGCTAAACTAATTTTTTTTGAATTTATTTTTATAAACAAATATTATCTAAACCTACCGAACAGCCTTAAATTGAAATAAATCCCAATAAACTACAGCTTTAGTTTTGTAATCTGTGATAATTAAGATTTCAATTGTCTTGTAAAAGTACCACAGATGTAGTTTGCTTGATTTTATTTTCCGAGTTAATCAATTAGGAATTCTTGCTACCAAATTTTGGATATATGAATTCCTCGTGATTGTTTCATTTATGTAACATTTTTCAGTGATAAATTGTATAAAATGCTACTAACTAAATATAGGGTGGACCAATAGTCCTTTAACATTTTGAATGGCCATAAAAAGTAAACAAGCGATATTAATTAAGAACTATTTATTGCATTTTAAAGTACACAAATGAGGGTTTCATTTTTTGAATTTACATTATGTAAATGTGAACCATGATTATTTTTACACTCCTGTAATCTGAACCGGAAATTTTTCATGACCGCCCAGTAAGTGCAGTTGGTGAAATGTTTTGCATTTCGTTGCATATGTTTTCTTTCAATTCTTCAATAGTCTCTAGATTGCTGATATAAAGTTTACTTTTGAGGTATCCCCACAGTAAAAAGTCCATTGAGGTCCAATCCGGATGCGGGATGGCCATTTAATGACCTCTTTTGGATTTCTGTTTTTGGCCAAAAATTTCACGAACTGACGCTATAGAATCTTTGGAGGTATGACATGTTGCCCCGTTTTGTTGAAACCAGGTTCTTTGATTGTAACCTGAGAAGTTCTGTAACTGTTCTGGGCACATTGACGGCACTAGATCGCTATCAAGTCGACAGGCCGGGTTGCTCTCGAACAGGCATTCGTACACGCTTGACGTTTTTCGGTTTCTACGATGTCCTGGGTCGGCCGGATTATGTTAAACCTGTCGGTTTGAACTTCTGCACCTAATTCTGAATCGTTTGGATTTTTGAAGCTAGATTTGCGTTCTGTATATTGAATGAGAACAAAATTTTCGTCTAGATTCGGTTGCAGAATCGTTGTTTCGATAGAACTCGCGAACACAAAGCGCACTTTGTGTTCCGGTAAATGACGCTATGGCTCTAAATCCCTATTGGCCGCTCTCGCTTTTGATACCATCCCCACCTGGATACCTCTACCCGCACGGATGCAACGGGCTTTTCAAATGTTAAGAGACTATTGGTCCACCCTATATAATAGCACATTAAGCAAATAAGATAATTAAAATAAAAAGAGTGGCTGTGAACAACACATATAATAATATGAAATACTTTGTCGAGTTTATTGATGTGTTCAGGTATTAAAAGGACAACCAATTGTCTCTTTTATTAGGGGAAACCGTTTTATTGCACTTAACTTGACAATTATTTAATATGCAATATTTTTGCTTAAAAATAGTGGTACAGTTTTTAAAACTAGAAAAATTAGTATTTTGTCTGAAGTAGACTAGGTATTAATATTTTTAAAATATTTTACTTTACTTTAATTTTATAAGTAATTTACCTATTGTATGTTTGTACTTTTATACCAAGACGATGCAGGAATTTTTCTAAGAAATCATTATATTTTTATATAAATAATATATATTTTATTTATAGTTTTTTAATTATTTTAGAAACTAACATAGCTAAATGTAGTAACAATAAAAAGTGCATGTTATTTTCTTTTCAATTGGTTCTCTCCGAGCCCTGACTCTCTGAACCATGCCATCTCTGTCTAAATATAGAGCCGGCTCTGACTAAATATTTTTTACACTAATTTAAAATTATAGGCTTTTTAATTTGCAAAAAAACATCATGATAAATGCATTTTCCATTGCAAAATAATAGTAGTGGCATCATCGCCAGATTTTCTGGTTTGGGTGGGTCAATTTTTGTTTTACATATTTTTGTTATCAATAAATAAATACCTATTATGACTGTAGTATGCTTGTAGCACAATTAAATAGAATGTATGAAAACTTATTAACGTTTAATTGTTTGTTTTGTCTTGGGGCCGGTTTTAAAATTAAAACTTCTTTTAAAATTGTTAAAAGTAAAAATAAAAGTGGCGACGCCACTGCACCATGTTTACTTAGCACTTGTACCTATAGCTACTTTAAATATAAGAATATGATGTGATTTGTTATTAATTGTTGACAGTTTATTAGTATTTAGCACAGTATTTTCTCTTATTTTGAAATTTTTAAAACAAAATTGTTTATTATCAATGTATATTGCAGTTATTCGCAAAGGTTCTCGAATACTCCAATGTTAGCAATGTCAATTGTACCTTTCGAATCCTTATTTTATCTTATAAAAATCTTTTGTAAAACTTTAAGTAAAATTCTCATAAGAATGATGCTAATTTTATTAAAATTTTTACAATATTTTTTAAGTCACCATCTTGAAAACGATACGACGAAATAGAAAAATGTGTATAAACAAACATGAAGACATTGCAATTTGAAACAAAAATTGTCTGATAAGTAGTATTGCTGTAACAGCGATTTTTATATGACAAAAAAAAGTTTCGAAATTTCGAAGTTTTCGAAAAAGAAAAATTTGAAAACAAATATATTGCTAATAACATAGGAGAGTTCGAGAGATTTTGCGAGCAACTGCAGGTAGGTTTACAGATTATTAAAATCTTGTCTTAAATTGTATTACACTTTTGCTGAAATATATTATGTATTTTATTCTAAGTAAATTGTTTTTAAGTGTTTACTTTGTTTTACCTCCATTTGATCAGCTACATATGATTTTTTTAAATTGTCTTGGGTACTTGTTTGAATTAAACCACCAACAGAAAAAAAAAATAGTGGTTTGTTTTTATTTTTTAAGATTTTTAGATTGATATTAATTAATTAATTAATTAATTAATAATTAATTTGAATTAATATGTTTAAATTTTAAATACTACAAAAAATGTAGAAACGTAAACGCAACGCACATTTCGGATATTCAGGCGGCGCCCCTAGGAAGGCGTTTATTTTTGTGTCAAGATTGTCGCCTGGCGTTGAGGCGAAGGTACTGGATACTTTGTTGAAAGCACGGTTTCCGGAAGTGGAATGTAGTTCGGTAGTGTCGAGATTGCCTCAGCACTATTCCTCCTTCAAGATTGCTGTGCACTTGCATAATTTTGAAAAGGCCATGGACCCAAAAATTTGGTCAAATGGGGCATTAGTTAAACGTTACTTAAATATGAAGCCGAAAACAAAGCAGGATTTTCAGGAAACATCGATGACTGTGGCCCAGTAGTAGGACTAATTGCTGATACGTCTTCTTTACATGGATCATCAAATTCTGAACGAGTGAGTAAACTATTTAAAATTGAGTGTTTTTACCAAAACGTGAGAAGTTTAAGAAACAAATGGTCGGGTTCTTATAGTTTTATTTGCACACATGAGTACAATGTTGTTGGCATTACTGAAACGTGGTTGACAAGTGACTTTGGCGATTCTAAATTTTTTCCTGAAACTTATCAAGTATACAGACACGATAGGAACCGCTTGGCAACCCCAGCATCCCCACAGTCGATGCTTTTGCTCACTACTTTCTGAGTGTCTATTGCGATGATAGACCGTCTGACGCACACCATCTTGGCTTTGGTGATATGGACGCTAATGTTTGTTGCATATCTATTTCTCAAATAACGGACGATGAAATATTATGCGCTATTGAATCCTTGAAGGGGTCTAAGGCTAAGCCAACTGCGGGGTTCGATCAGATACCATCATTCATAATTAGAGATTGTGCCTCCTGCTTCGTGCGCCCGCCGAGGCACATTTTTACTCTCATTCTAAGGACTTCTATTTACCCAGACGTCTGGAAGCGGGCCCGCGTGGTTCCTGTTTTAAAAAAGGGAGACCCCTCACTACTTCCTATTTCAATTCTGTGTAACTTCTCCAAGTTGGTGGAGAAGATTTTGTAAGCTCACATATAAGCTTCAGTGAGGACTCTCATATCTCCATCGCAGCATGGTTTCATGGCTCACAGGTCAACCGTTACCAATCTGGCATGTTTCACTCAATTCGTATCGGGGATTGTTGGTGCTGGAGGGCAGGTGGACGCTATATACTTGGATTTTCAAAAGGCGTTTCATCAGATTAATTTGCGTGTTCTGTTGTTTAAATTAAAGCTGATCGGTTTCTCTGATGATTTAATGCGTTCCTACTTATTTAATAGAAGACATTATGTTGAGTACATGGGTAATAAATCCAACTCATTTGTTCCTACGTCGGGTGTGCCTCAGGATTCAAATCTGGGCCCACTGCTGTTTCTTATTTTTATGAACGATTTTACGACGACGGTGAGGGGTTTGTCCTTACTGTATGCTGATCATGTTAAGCTTTATCTTTCTGTTACCTGTATCAGTGATTGCTGGAGTCTTCAGAGATCATTAGACGATGTTGCGAGATGGTGCTTGGTTAACGGGTTGGAGTTGAATATAACTAAGTTCTTTGCCATATCTTACACCAGGACTAAATGTCCAATGTCTTATCAGTATGGTATCGGTGGCAGTGTCATCGCTCGCTGTGATGGGTGTAAGGATTTAGGAGTTTTCTTCGACTCTAAGTTGAGTTTTGTACAGCATGTGGACGCTACGAGATCAAGGGCTCTCAAGTCCTTGGGATTTATTATCTGAAATTGTCGGGATTTTGCGAATATTCAAGTGTTTAAGATTTTGTACTATGCCTATGTTCGTAGTACTTTGGAATATATGCCTCTATTATCTGGTATCCTATTTACCGGTGTCATATTGATAAATTTGAGGCTATCCAGAGACGCTTCCTGAAATATTTGTATTTAAAGACCCGTAGTGTTTACTCGGTGATGGGTTTTGATCATGCCTTGCTTTTGGAAATGTTTGATTTTAGCTCGTTGGAAGTGCGCCGAGCTGTTTCAGCTGTCACTGTTCTCTTTGGTCTGTTACATGGCAGTATTGACTGTAGCGATCTTGTGAGTAGACTGAATTTTTATGTGCCGAGAGTTAATAGCCGCAGCAAGCAGGTATTTTATGTTGACGGCTGTCGCACTAATGCAGCTGCCCGGAGTCCGGTCAATGTTATGTGCACTAATCTAAACTTGGTGTCGCATTTGTGTGACATTCATGCGGATAGTAAGAGAAGTGTCTGCGATGCTCTTCTCAAATTTCAATTAACCTTATTTTAAATCAGCTGTCTACACTGCGCCATATGGTTTAACTGGGTTTAATACTAGAAATAGGTACGCGTTCGACGGCTACTTACGAATATCACAAGATGTGGTAGGTATTTGCTCTTATGGGAGATATAGCATATTACACCCTAGTAAACTTGGGTATATTTACCATGGAATATACCGAAGAGTGTGATGTAAAATGAACGCAACACACGTAAATGTCACTTGCCAGTTGACTGTCAATTTTTTTTATAGTATTTATTCTATAATTATCATCATTGTCCAATCCTTTTTAGCCACTAACATCATTGACCGGTCAAAGACGTAAATATTATAATCAGATGAAAATATTTACATCATTTTGCCCACCTTTAACGGGCAATCTCGTCAATGGCCGGACAATGACGTTAATGGCCAGTATAAATGGGCATTGACGTTATTGCTGGGCCATTGACGTCAACGCCAAATCGGGCACATTTTTAGGTGATCCCTATTGATTTATTTCTTGATTTTTTTCAAATTTTTTTGACCATCCGATTTTGAAGTAATATGACTTTTTTTTTCAAATGCTTATAAATTGGCGCAAGATGCACCAATCGGATTGTTTTTTTTTTAATATTTTGATTTTGAATGCTCTTTCAATAAAAAGAATATGAATTTGATCCAAATTATTGCGTTCATCGTTTATTTATTATTATTTTCTCAAAATAACTTTGATAAATATAAAAGTTAGAAATCTAGTCTGATCGTGGATAAACATTTATTTCTATTTAAATTTAAATGGTATGTCTGACTCAATTTAACTATCAAATATTCTATAATTTTGCAGATTTTCATTAACAGATCAAAACTGTTTTAGGTACTAACAGGTAACACAAGACCACAAATTTATGAGTAACCAATATCGATACTTACCGGCACCCTTTCAGGAAAATTTAAAAAACTTTTTGATGCAAACGCAATAGGATTTCGTGATTTTTAACAAAACAACTTATTTATTTTAATTGCAGAGTGTAACAATTCTTAAATCCACGTGTTCTATAACCAGCACTATGGGATAAAGCCTACATCAGCTGGTAGCCGGGTAACCGCGGTTGAAATTCTGATTGCGTCGATTACAATGCTGTGATCTCAAGCCCAAGATAGATCTGTGAAAATCGCCTCATTAAGATGTTGCCTTCAACCAAGTAGTCTCTTACGCATTGCATAGTGATAGCTCATGAGACGGTAACGTGTCTGCAAATGGATTGGAAGGTCCCAGGTTCGATTCCCCGCAGGAATAATTCTAAAAGGAATTTTTTTCTTCTCCTAAAAACGAAAAATAAAAAATTCTACTTTTATATCATGGCACACTAAAAGAAAAAAAATTACTGCGGGATAGCGAACCTGGACCTTTTTATTATCTCAATTATTAGAAAATCTTTAGAATTTTATTGCATTAAATAATGCAATGCAAGTATTGCATTTAAACTTTAAAACTGACGTTTGGTTAATTTTAGTTCTCTTTCAACCTGCTGAAGCTTTTCCCAATCCTAGAGGTACCTTTTCAAACCGGAATATCTAAATCTTTTTTTAAATTAAAGTTAAAAAGTTTATTTAATAATAGTGAGATGATGTATGGCGTAATAGCTGTTCATGAATAGTTGGATTGGTATATTCTTTTATCACACGTTTTCTTCATCAATGGTTTTTAAAATTTTAGCCTAATATAGGTTAAACATTATTGGCTCAGTGACCATTACTGGTGCAGTCACCCTATCTAGTACATCAGTAAGAAACTATATTGTTATACAATCAAAATAATTAAAATTTGAAATTTGCTCGTACTTAAAGAAAGCTAATTGTAAATTTGCAAAGTATAATTATAAAATTATTAATTATCACGAAAGAATATTACCTACTTACAATACTTAAGTAAACATACGAATTATTACCATAATTTAAATTAATAAACACTTAAGGTTAAGTCGAGCCAAATAATTTACATTACAGAGTTCACGGTATCGATAAGATAATACTTTTCTGATATTTAACACAATAAATATTTATGCGTGACTAACTGTAAGTCATATTTACAATTCTTTGCCGATTATTATTTTGTTAGTGGTAGTTGCAAGTTCGACTGAAAAGACATGGAAACCGTAGTAGATTTACCTGTGAGTATTTTTATATTTTACCAAAGTGTTAAATATTTGTTTTATTATAATTTTAAATAATTATTTATAGAAATAAATTATTTGAAAAGAAACATTTCAGGATTCGTAAGAACATAGACATATAAAATAGTTTGAAAAATACAAAAATATAATTTTTCCTAATAAAATATTTTCCAATCATTTCTACTATGTTATTATTATTAAATTTTCTTCTTTTTTCGAAAGATACAATTCTTAAAAATATATTTATAAAAATGTTCGTAAAAATTATTGAGGCCCCATTTTTCAGCATCCGGCTATCCCTAACTAAAGGTTTATTTCTTACAATTATTTTTATAGAAAAATAGCGTTTTGAAAAATTTAAAAGAATTTTAAAAAATAAGTAAATGTGAAAAGTAATAAAATTTAAATAAATTAATACGTTTTCGATAAACTCCTAATTATATTTATTTAATTTGAATTTATTATGTTGTCTCTTTGGTTCAACGATTTTTAAAACTCATTTAAAAATATTCTCAATGAGCATTTTAGATGCTGCAATATAGGTAATCGGGCAATTTATGTGACGTCGAATTATATCTAAACAGTATCGATATTCAAAATTGAGTATTGACGAACCAGTGTGATTGGATTCCTTCGTTGTTTAGAAATCGTTTTACGTCATTGCTAATACTGGGAATTGCAATATGAATCTACCTGCATACCTATGTAGTTAGAAATAGAATATTTATTTACATATTGTTTGCATGATTAAGCCATATTATCATTCTTTGGCAATGCATCGTTCTTATTTCTTATAAGTTACAATTCATAGTTCAATAATGTTTGAATTAATAAAAACATTTGCTGATTCATAGAACAATCCATACTTCTGCACTTTGAATTTTCAACCAGGGGAACATATAAAAATCTCGTCGACGGTGCTAAAAGAAGCCGAAAGGTAAGAATAACAATTACTTCCAAAATTCAACTAAAATATAAGTTCATTTTAGGTTAAATGTTGTTTTCAAATGTGACGAAGGGCCAAACTCTGATATTGGACTTTTCATTGCAATCGATTTTAAAATTGACGAAATTGTTGTAACTTCCAAACTTTCAAACGGATGGGGCAAAATAAAAAAATATTATGGCTTATGTTTTGTCAAACGTCCAGATCTTGAAATCGAAATAGAGTGCACCCACAACATTTACAAGGTTTTGATGCTTTCTTCTATTGATTTTAGGAGTTGAATTTAGCTGTATTTTTTTAGGTTTCAATCAATGGAACCGAAATTGACGAATATGTACACGAAATTCCATGGTACAACATAACACATATGGCGGTATGCGGAGATATCAACATTAAAACAATCACGTATCTTCCCGTGAAGCAATCAATTCCAACAGGAGAAACTCCTCCTCCGGATTATGAAATGGCTATCAGAAGCGATTATGGATCTGTTAACATTCCAATTGTGTTCAAAAAAGAAGACGAGATTTTAACTATGTACCCAACACTTATACCATTGGTTCCTGTTCGTTCAGAAATTCGAGAACCTTCAGAAATGGGTTCTAGCTATTCTATTTCTCATGTTTCTGATAATAATAATGATATTGTAAGTAGAAACCTGATTAAGACTCGGTTTTTTAATCTCTAGTATTCTCTTACCAATGGTTTATTGCCTAGGATACAAGGTTAGCCATGGAGATTGAAAACCTGAGCCTAAAAAATATTTTTTCAAGTTGACTAATTTAAAATTGTTATTTTTAGCAAATCAAAGCACGAGAAAACTTTATTGTGGGAACATTGACATTGCTGATAATAATTTTGGTGGTTTTTTATTTATTTCAAAACTACTCTTTTGATTTTTTCAATCAAGGCAATGAACCTGATCATACATCCACTTCATAATATAGTATAATATTATACATTTACAACATAATAACGAAATATTATTTAAACGTTAGTTGCAGCACCTTGTACATTACTAATGGTATTATAAATTATTTAACTGATTATTATTCATGCATATAAATAAGATTATGCGTTTACAGTTTTATAATAAATTTGTATTAAATTTTTTTTCATTTATTGCTCCCACACAGCTCATATGTCCAAAACAATAAACCGAAAAGAAAAATCAATATTCAATGCGACGCAAAGTCGGGATTATTCAAGGAGGTTATGTGACATATTTTTAAAACTAAAATGAATTCAATTGTTGTAAGACCTGTGAGTACTTTTTATTTGCACTTATATACTTCAAATATGCTTTATTAAAAACTATATTAATTAGATATACATATTTTATTATTAAGATAGAAGTACACTTTCGTAAAAATGTAAAAGATATTGGCATCTTCAGTTTTGTTTATATTGAATAATTTAGTATAAAAATTATAAGTTAGGAGTACTTAAATAGAATTATACAATTTAAATAAAAGATTACCTACATAAAAAGTTACATAATGAGATTTTTGCAAATTTAATGTGAAGTTGCTAATAAAATAATATTATTTGCAATATTGTTGACACAATTTAAATATAATCTGATGAAATTAAAGCGCACTATTACTATAATAATTATTTAAGTATATTTGTATTTGATATAATTTTGAAAATAATATGATATTTACTTGTTTTGATTTTCTATTTCCGGTTTTTCCGGAAATTATGTTAACTTTTTTATTTTAAATGTAACCACATTATAATATGTATTTTTTTGATTTTTCAATAAAACTATTTAATGGGATCATTTCACGATTATAGATACGGCACGATTTTAAGAAATTGCTGTGTTTTTACTATTTTTTTAGTTTTAATTTTTGTTTTGTATTTTCAAAAATGTCTTCATAATATTTTTCTTTTAGGCCTATTTTCCTTCATGTGTTTAATTTATTTAGTTTCTTCGACTATTTCTTTGTTTGCGTCGTTTTAATGTTTTTAATGGTCCTCTTCTTCATTCTTTTATTTTATGTCCTCATCAGCGACGCGACGTATTAGCTAGCGAGCCTAACTTTGTTGCTTTTTTGAAAATAGGTATAGATATTGTTAATAAATTATTTTTGAATTTTTAAATCTCACCTCATCATCTTGAGTGACACCTATCGACTGTCGTTTTGTTATAAAACAAAAAGTTTTAATTTAAATATTTCATGTTATTAAAAGCATTTATTAAAATATTTTTAAAATTATTTTCATGAAACATCTAAGCTATAACTTAATGGATTTTAATTTCTGTGACAAATTTCATTCTAAAAACAGTTTTTTTAATTTAGGAAATACCATATTATGGTCGAGTGCCTTCAAATTTTTGTTGTGGAAGCAACATTGCCTTAAATGCTGTTGTACCAGCAACGGGGAATAGGTAAGCACAATTTAAAGAATCGTTTTATATTTTTAAAACTCATTTGAGTTTCACGTAAAATTTAAAGTAGATTTTGGGAATCCCCGAAGTTTAGTTTTTATTAAATTAGTTTTGCGACACTGCCGCTTAGCTGTTTAATTCAAATATTTTGGAATCCTACAGTGGAATATCATTTGTAAAATCCTTTTATTAAATTGTTTTAGATTTCTTTTAAGTTTACAATTTATTGGCGATATACAAACTGACGTGCCATTGGAAATTACAGTTGATTTAAGCACAAACATTGTATCTCTTAATTCAAGCTTAAATGGAGCATGGAACGAAGCTAAAATATTTTCAAATATTGCTATTACAACTGATGAACCTTTTACATTAACTATTACGTGCATTTCAAATGGATACCAGGTAAGTGACGACTCTGAATTTGAAGTTATATTTGATAAAATAACACTTGTTGCACGTTCGTAAATTTTAGATATTAATCAACAATAGACGGTTTGATTACTTCCTTCAAGAAAATACTTACAACTATGTAAACCACTTTGCTGTTTGTGGTGACATCAAGGTGCAACAAATCACTTACACAACCGAAGCAAGCCAAAATGTATCGATAGATATTGATCATAATTATGATGCACCACCACCTTCGTATAACGAAGCGGTTGCTAATTTTTCTCACAATCCACCAATCCGGCCCATTTTGGGCCACCCACCACCACTACCGCCGACTTTTGTTCCAGAACAAGTGCAAGGTCAAACACAGTTAATACCATCTCCAATAATTCAAGAAATATTTAGTTCTACCTCATCAAATTTTCGTCCTGTAAGTATTTTATCACTAAAGGTTCATTGTTACGCTTAACAACGTAACAGATGTTAAAATAATATTTTTTTCTAGGTAAAACCGGCTGTCGAAAAGAAAGTATTAGCTTACCCGATTATTATTTTATTTATTGTGTTAATTATATTTGCTTCATCGATTGCCAAAAAGAAGAAGACCCCAATCGAAACTCTTCACGAAAGTTCTTACTAGAGTGCCAAAATATAAAAATTTAGTCAATAGACCAAGTGGCCATAGTTGTGTAAATTTTACACATAATTATAACATTTAGGTACTCTATACATACTCTTACTTATATGTAGGGAATTTCTACCAATATTGGAAATATGTATATAATAATAATTATGGTGCCAATAGTTTTCAATTTACGGAAAAAAATATACTGTACTGCCATTGAAAGATTATGATAAAACTCAATCATTATTTATTTTAAAATTTATTGTTAAGTAATTATATTTAAAAACTTTTCAATTACACAGAAAAATTTAGGAAATATAAAATAATACACAAAATAAGGCTCAGTTGCAGGTTAACAAAAGTGTGGATTAAACAATGAAATACGTTGAAATGCCGTTTTTTATGAAATATCATTGGTTAAGCAATTTTTTTGGTTTAACCTGCAGCTGAACAACTGGGCTTTACAATCAAAAAATTCTCAAAATTCTGCAAACAAAACCTGCAATTAATTACATTAACTAAATATTACACATATTACAATGTAATAATCGAAATTAAATTGCTTTGCAGAGATATAGATTATTCTAACAAAAGTACAAGAGTTTCCGTCAAAACATTACAATGAACAACCCAGGTTTTCACAAAAATAAAATAAGTAAAATAAGGTGACAGTTTTCGTATTTCTTAAATTGATCAGTGGTGGATCTAGTCTCTTTTTTGGGCTTAAACTGAATATATAATGGTAACTAAAAGCGAGATTTGAAAATTGCACTCAACTTGGTGACCATCAGTCCGTGTGGAACCAACCACCACTGAAATGTATTTAGACAAAGCCCTTTTAATATATTGCTTTGTTATGCTTATGTTTTTTTTAGTTTGCTCATTTTATAGAACTTCAACGAACGCTATTTGAGCGGTTCTAAATATTTAAAATAACTTCTAGAAGTGACAAACACACATACTTAACAAAAATGGTTGGAAAACTTTATTAGAAACAACATTATAAAATTTATTGTGATAGATTTTATTCTATTTTGGCACAGCTGTTTCGATACTGTTTTCAATTTTTATACATTTTATACAGGAATCTATTTGATATTCATATTGACATAAAATTAGACTGATGAATATTATAATACTTTACTAGGGTTGACTATAAAAGTTAGAGTGCCACTGAAATGAGTTAAAAAAAAGAATGTAAAAGCTTATTGACGTATCTATATTATATCTACCTAATTGATATATAGCTGTTATATTTACTCAAAATTAATATGTATCTCTACTACATACTTAAGTATAACATTCTAGTCAAAATTTGATAAACATTTGTACTTTTAATTTAAATTTTATAATTAATTATTTTAATATAAAACACTTTATAAGGTTGTTGATAATAAATTATTAATATAAATAAAACATATAACTAAAAGTGACAATAACATGTTGATTTTTATTTCACAAATATGTAGGTATACTCTAGAAGCTAAGTATTTCTTTTCGGCATTGTCCTTATTGACAATGTACTACAATATATTTAGATTTCTAGAGCAATTTATTTTCGTTTTGTCCTGTGAAAAGCACTCTTTTTAAAGATTATTTTTTAACTATTTAGATTGTAACTAAAAAAAAAATGGCTTAAATCCTCTTCAAGCGTTTTAGGACGATAATACTAAAACTCCTAAGACCGCAACTGTCAGGTTCTTTGTTGTTTAATAAGAATCAGGACATAAATCACCAGAATATTATTAAAATTATATTGACATAAGCCTTTGCCCTGAAGATGTGCACTGCCTAGTGCACGAAACCTGGTAAGCAAGAAAAAAAGTAGATAGCATTATATTTATATTTTATGGTTTAGGCTTCAAAGGTAATTAATACGCGACTTTGAATGATTTTCACGTCTAAACTACGGAAAATGAATTATGTACTACTATTTTCAACAGTATTTGTCTGAAATTTTGTTGATATATAAAATATCTGAAAATGTAAAAAAAATTATTTAGGCCGTTGTGCAAATTTAAGGATAAATCATTATATTATGTTATAATTTTTTCAACAAAAGTTGTCTCTTTTTCCATCTAGAATCGTAGTCTACTAAAAAATCTTAGGTGCCATTTAAAAATTCAAAGTTGACGTTGAAAAGGTCTACTAATTATAAAAAGAATTACACTATATTCTTCCCCTTTTGCCATTATACAGCTTTTGTTTAAAATACTTTTCCATAAATGGCATTTTATTTTCGAGATATTCTTATTGAATGTTTTCAAATAAACACCCATACCTATTATTACTTATTGTTATTAGTAACCCAAATTAAATTTTTTTAGATTAAAAGTATTTATACCTAGAAGTTCAACTTTGACTCCGAATGGTACAATATACTATTTTGTTTTGCTACATTAATTATGTATGTATTAAAATATTCTGAATTTAACAAAAAATTTCGTCTCGACGTGCACACCGACACCGTGGATGTGTAAATAATCTTTTTATTTTTGATAAACATGTTTTTAGAGACATCGTGTGTCGGCAACACCTACTAATTTTTGTTTTAAAGGTCGCTAACAAGGTTAGTTTACAAAATTTTGTTTTTAATTGAAACTACTTTAAAACTTGAATTTATTATAATACTAAGACGATGATTAAATTTTGTATTGCGTAATGGCCATCATCTCCTGTTGATTATGACTACTGCGCCCGACAAATCCATTATCAATCCAGTAAGTATAACCTCATTTTTAGTTTTATGAACATTATGTAAAATTAATTTATTTCATTAGCCTTTACCATATGTTGGTCCACTTCAAAGTGCTTTTACACCAGGAAAATTTGTGAGAATATTAGGTAGCGTTTTGCCATACACTAAAAGGTATGCATAGATTTATATTACCTAATTTATAATCTCGCCTTATTTATAAGTAATTATTTTATCGCATTCGTTATCTTATAAATTTCAAATTTTAGATAATTTTTTCCCCCCACACAAGTTAATTTTCAGTTTTTGAAACAAAATTGACTGTTAAATAATAAAAATAGATATTACATGTATAATATGTGTTACAATAAAAAAGTTTAAAATACCGTTTAGTACATTGAATAAATAGTAGGAAGGAAGGAGCATATGTATGTTTTACCGTGTTACATTTGCGAGTCAAAAGGAGTGGGTGTTCGGCCATATTGAGATGCGATTTAAATTGTCTTAAATGGTTAATTGTGTTGCTTGTGGAACCATCAGGAACGCGCAAAATGTCGAAAATGGAATTACATGGCATAAGAACATATCTAAAATTTAATTTAACTTTCTAATATTAAATGTAGTAAATTGTGTGGTTATGCATAGTGCAATGGCGTGCATATCAGATTTTATTTTAAATAGATTCGATTCCACCAGATGCTTGTAAGTGAGCTTTATCCCTTTTTGGTTTAAGAATGCTTAATAATATTATGAAAACGTTAATATTCGTGGTTACACGCATTAAAATATAATGCAATAAATTATATTTATGAATGTCATCTTTACTCATATTTTATGTAACGCCACTGGAAATACATTTAAGCAGCCGCCATCAGATTCGATTTGACTCGCAAAAATATTCTTAATGCTCCTTCCTTCCTACTATTTATTCAATGGTTTAGTAGAAATATTCCCATTGGCGTAGAAGGTAATTTTGTTTGGAGAAGATGGAAATGTGGAAATAATGAAAACTCGATAATTTTTACTCATAACAATTTTTCAAATCTTTTTTGTAAAAATGTAGTTAAGTAGGTACCATTTTATGATAGATGCGATCAATGACCTTAATTTTGTCAACATCTATTAAAAAATTATGAATTATCAGTGGCGTAGCATCGATGTATTTTACGTTGAATTTTTTTTTATATAGTTAAACTTATTATAATATGGAAAGGCCTAGAATATTATGTTAGGTGGGGTTGGTTCGGCCCGGCTGGTTCGGTGCATTTTCTTTACGATATAATGCCAATCAGGTGCATGGACAGAAGTATTACTATTAAAAACCTGGATAAATACTTATTTTTGTTCATTGATAGAATTTAGTATTGGCATCTTGGACAAATGCGATTCAAGTTTGGATGGATGTAAAACTTGATTGTGGCCGTTTATGAATTTTGACCAAAACATAAAATGTGTGGATTGCAATTTTTTGTATATTATATTTTTTATATATTATATTATATTATATTATTGGAAATTATTTATCAGCGAGAAATAATCTTCGATCAATCTCTGAAAAATATATTTATTAAACTTGCATACACATTTGAGACTGATCAGTTCAGCTGTTTCCGTGAAATTTTGCTCAGCGACTTTAAAAACGCAGTTTTGAGAAGTCCAGTCTACGGCAAAACTTCGGAATAATTCAAAGTGAGCTGAATTTTTGTGTACACCTTAATTTAGTATTTTTAAACAAAATTCTAAAAGTACCCTAGATTTGATCTTGAGCTTCACGAGTTATAGGGCGCAGAAGTGTACAAAATTTGGTTTTAGTCACTTAAGTGCCGTTCTCATCCAATTAATTATTAATACAACCTATATTAATAAACCAAATGAAATTTCTTTTCTAAAACCTTGATTTTATGATTTTATCTATGTATTTGACGTAAATTAATTAATACAATAAATAAAAATTCACTTAAAGTCAAATCATTTGATGAAATCGACGTTTTAGGAAAGAAATTTCATTTGTTTTTTTTAAATTAATTTAAAAAGATTAAAAAATTGAAAATATCATCGTATATCTTCTTCTTCTTAGTCGTTTGCTTCTTGTCAGAAGCGTCGTCACCGTATTCTCCCAATGATTGGGAAACGGTTTTCATGGCAAAGTACCTCGGTGGTTTGCCATTGCTTTCCGAGGGAGGCCTAGTTTTTAGTTGTAGGTTAAACCAAAAAATTTGGATTAACCAATGAAATATGTTGAAAATCTGTTTTTTACGCAATATCATTGATTAACCCAAATTTTTTGGTTTAACCTGCAACTGAAAAACTGGGCCTTAAGCGTCAAACCATAATATATAATAAATATTATATACTCGTATAATTTTGCTTAAAAATTTTGGTTATATAACCCAAATACTTAATATTGAGCAATATTTTCTACAATATTGAGCAATATTTTCTACAATATTGAGCTTATATTGGCATCAATATTGCGCCAATATTGGAAGCAATATGGCCCCAGCATTGAAGGCAACATTGCTTCAATATTGTGGCAACATTGCAAATTGTTCTCATTATAGTATATTGCGCTATATTGACATCAATATTTCACCAATATTGGTAGCTATATGGCCGCAGCATTAAAGCCAATTTCTTCAATATTGTGCAACATAGCTATCAATGTTGTGGCAATATTGGAAATTGTTCTCATTACTATATTGCGCTACATTGACATCAATATTGCGCTATATTGACATCGATATTGCACCAATATTGGACGCGATATGGCCGAAACATTGAAGACAATATTGCTAGCAATATTGTGGCAACATTGCAAAATGTTCTCATTAGTATATTGTGCTATATTGCTCTAAATATTGCACCAATATTTAAAGTATGACGGACCAATATTGCGTCAATATTGCGTGCTACCTGGGATATCTCAATTAATTCTATTATTATTTAACAAAATAATATCAGTTTTACTGTATTGTGTAATAAAATCTTTGAACTGCTCTCCTGAAAACTAAACAAAATGAGTTACAATCTTATTCATATCAGGTGTCGATATCTTCGGAAATGTTTAACCGATTCAGATAAAATTTGGTGTGCTGATGACTGAAGCTCGGACGTTATCTACTTATTAATGGTTCGTAACATACTATCTTCCTCGAAATTAACAAGCTTCACAACGCCATAGTTATATAATCTGCTATTATAATGTTATCTTGTTTTATGATGTAAAACTAATTTATAGTGGGTGTATACATGTATATATTGTATATCATAATGGGAAAATCATTCCTAGTTGCAACGAAAAGCAAAGTAACATTTAAATAAACAAATTAAATGTGGTTTAATTGTATTACCACAAGTGTATATTATTTTTATTTTTACTAGCTTAACTTGTGGTGAACATTTTTGCCTCTAATAAATCAGTTGCGATCAAATCACTTCGTTTCCTGAACTAAGTATTATTAGCTGAATAGCCAATTACTGGTTTTCTTATTTATATGTTTTCTATTTTAAACTATTTCTTATATAGTTATATGGCCTTGTCTATCGGTAAACCGACACTTCCTTCGCGTTTCAGTTTTTTTTAAAAGTCAAGTTCTTGAAGTAACTTGAAGTAAAGTAACTTAATTTGATGAAATAATTGTATACTGGATAAGGTAAATTGTATAAGGAATATTAGAATGTATGTACATAAAACTGGAAATTGGAATCAGTTGGAAGTGATCAAATATTGTAAGTTAGGACCATTCCTTTATGTGTAAAAAAATTTACAAATAAAACCCCGAAGAAAAAAACGGGACTTCTCTCACAACTATTGTATCTTTGCATAATATTAAACATATTACTTTCTCATTTATATTCTTAATAATAGTCGTCGTTGTTCCACATGGAATACGATGTTCCTGATCACTTGATTCCTTGATTCACAATCTCTGAAGTTTCTTGCTTCTCTATGGTATCAATTAATCAATGTTCATCTGCATGTTCTTCCTTAGCGCTAAAATTATTTTAAAATATAAAATATTGTTTGTTTATTTAAAATTAGATATTTCTTTCGATTTAAATATATAATTATTATAGCAGTGATAAATTGTCACATTCCACTGTATTGATGAGAATTAGTAATCTCATTGTACCTACATTATCACAAAAAATGATAAAAATGTAGTAACATGTTTATGCATTAATGTTTTTACATGGAACTTGTTTTTGTTTAGTTCACAATTATTATTTTTAAATATTTGTTAAAATTTAATGGGTTAGTTTTTATTTAATCACGTGATATTTTAACACCCAGATTTTCTTGAAGCTTTAAATATTATTTGGAAGTAAATATCAATCTGTAATTTGACTAAATGTTAGTATAAACAGCAAAAATAACATTATACTATTTTTAACTTGATGGCATAATATTTTGCATTTTGTTAGAATAAATTTCCAAAAATTGATTCAACAACAGACGATCATACTTTTTTTTAAATGATATAAAAAAATTATAGGCGTACAGAGATTTTTCGTAAAATTTAAAATTTATTATGTTATTTATATATCACCGTTACTTCGTAATTTTTTTGAAATCGTTTTAAATTTATTTATGCAGATTCTGGATTATTCAAGTTCTTATCACTTATAGCCAATTCATGAACTTGATTTATCAGGCTTATTTAAATTGATTGAAATTCAAGTTATTAGTCTCTTGGTTGTGTTAAATCATCGAACAGTGAACTTTTGCAATAAAAGGAAAATAAAAACAGCCAGGTGTATGTGGTGCGTTATTGCATGGTGAGGGTTGCATTTCTGTTTTAATTACTTTTATTTCTTATAAAATGTGGGAAGTTGGTACTGTTAGAATATAACCAAATTGTGATGTATTATTTACAAACACTTTATTGAAAATCAAATCTTATTTCTTATTAAATTAGAAAAAAATACTTCTGAGAAGAATGTTATATACAAATATACATTTTGCAAATTAATAGTAATACATATTTTCGACGAATGTATTGGTTGCTTTGCAAAAATTTGTATTTTTGAATGTAAAAAATGCAATAGAATACAATAGAGTATTAAACTATGCTAAAGGTGAGTACACGTTGGTAATAATTTGACGTGCACTTAAACGTGCATTTATAGAAATATTTGTTTTGTATGTAGCTAAAAATAAAAAATTATTTATAAATAAATAATTTATGCACAAGTATGGTAAGTTTTTCGACAATTTGTTGCTAGGCTAACGTGTACATACTTTTAGGACCAATACAAATTAATTAAATACAACAGTGAAATATTTTTGCAATTACCTAAATATTTACTTATTAGAAAAGTGTTATTGCTATTATTGTGATGGTAGACATACTATTTAATGGACTACACCAAATGTTTCAAAGACATATTTTTTTAAATTTTAATTCGCAGGATACAGTAGTATATTATGCTCAGTCCATTAGATAACATGTTGGTGTTATCATCGAAGTTATTTTTAAAAATCCAACTATATTAATTTACATTATTCTAATTTATTTACAGATTTATTTGTAACCTACAGTGCGGCCCTAATGTATTGGACGACATTGCCTTGCAAATATCGATCCAACTTGTAGAACACAATATAGTTATAAATACACAACGGCACGGGACTTGGCAGACGCAAAAAAGTTTTGAAAATTTCGATTTCGTTCATGAACAGCAATTTGAAATTTTAATAATCTGTGAAGCAACTGTTTTTAAGGTACCTATCTATTAATCTTTTTTTGTACAAAATTGATATAAAATTACTCCTGTAAATATTAAAAGTATAGATGAGACGCTCATAATTATAATAATTAAAGTTATGTTTAAAGTTTTCGGGGGTTCAGTTGGGGCAGCGGTGGGTGCCGTGTCGAACTTATAAAGTCGACCATATATACCAAAAGTTAACAATTTACTTTCGTCTCCCAAAGTTTTCATCGATATTTTGGTTTGTTTGTTTTGATTGATATTCGTTTCGCAGTAGACGTATTCTTCCAGCGGAGTCAAATCGTGCTTTAAGGTTGCCGGTTGGTTGTAAGTGTCGTTTTCATTATCTACAATGGCCTCAATTGAAATACTCTTAAATATGATTCCGTTTAGTGATGTGCTTAATTTGTGACCACAAGAACTGTCACTTTCATTCGAACAGGATATTATCGCACAAGCACGGATTCCTCCAAAGTAATCGCTGCCATAACGACTTAAGCCACTGTAGATGGCCATTCTGCAATTTTAAAAATAATTAAATCTGAAAAATATCAAAGATTTAATCTTACTTGTAAAAATAATCGACTGTTTCGTTTTTAAAAGGTTCAATTGTCACATTAAACGTACAACAAAATGATTTATCTTCGCTCCACATTCTTTGTAACGTGTTGACCCCTTTAATATTAAGTGGTGCGAATGTAAATCCTTCCAAATCTTCTCGACTTATTTTAAATTCATCGATGCCGTTATCGTTATGACTTTTGTCTTTGTTTTGGTCGGTTTTTCTCATTACTGCATCGATTGTGTACTATTAACATAATTAATTACGTATACTACTATTAAGTCAGGATAGAATTGACACATACCTGACACATATTAGCTGGAGTTTTCTGCTTTATAATTGGAACTTCCTGAACTATCACCTTTGAGATTCTTTTGGACGATATAAACAGTTCTGCAATTGTCCCATCTGCTAAGTACACTCCACTGCCCCCATCTTGAGTGTTTGGTTCCTGTAGGCCGGAAGCAAGAAAATTAACTCCGTTCTTTTTAGCATAACCGTGCTGTATACTTAGAGCTGTAACGTTATCGTTAAATATATTTTTTAAATTATTTTATTGGCAGAAAACCTTGTAAAAATGGTGTTTCAGAAAACCATGCAGTCGTAAATACAATGTCGGTTACTTCCTTATTATTTAGTATCTCCAAAGCTGGATATTGGAACAATATGTCAAAGCATGTAAAGATTCCAAAAGTAACATTGAAATCTGTTTTGAAAGTTACCAATTCATCTCCCGGCTCTAAAAATGGTTCTTCCGATAAATGAATTTTGCGGTGTCTAAAACAAATTTTTAAGATTAATTGAGAATTAGCATCTTTTCCGGTATATTTACTTTCCGATTACGGCTCCGGATCGGTCCAATATGACGTCGGTATTGTAAAATGATAAATTTCCTGTGGCACGATTTTTTGCTTTTTCTGGTAAGTTAAAAATTGTGTATAATCCGTGTAGACGTGCCGCACAGGATATGTTGATTAGTGCCTAAAAGATAATACCATTACTAGATTGATTTCGTCACATAGTACAATGTTTTCATTTCAAAACTAGCCAGTCTCAATAACGATTCTTTAATCCGTAACGCTGGAATTTTGCTTACGCAGGAGATCTTGTTTATCCATTCATCAGCGTCAAATTTTTTAGTTGCTAATACTGTTTGAATGTAATATCTAGGTCGCATTCGAGTTGGAAGCTTACGATTCTTATGGGACTAACATCCTGCTCATTTACGGATATAAATGAAAAAAGAAAAAAGAAAAAAGTAAACAATTTTGGTTTCTTAAATTGATTGCATCTCAGCTTTTGATGGAATTTTAAGTGTCAATTGCTATTTGCAATTGTTAATTTACACTTGGGAGTCGCAATTGACACTTCGAAGTCGCAATTGACACTTCGAAGTCGCAATTTACACTTCGAAGTCGCAATTTATACTTCGAAGTCGCAATTTACACATCGAAGTCGCAATTTACACTTTGAAGTCGCAATTTACATTTTGAATTTGCAATTAACACTACGATTCCACAGGTGTAAATTGCGACTTCGAAGTGTAAATTGCGACTTCGAAGTGTAAATTGACAATTGCAAGTAGCAATTGACACCTAAAATTAATTTTTTTACGTTGTGGCCTCAGGACGCCTTCGTAAATAAGCGATGGATTCCTCTCCCTTAAGGGGGGAAAACAGTTTAGACGTACGTTTTTTTACTGATTTTCATGATTTTTTTTGACAAGTAAGGACTTAATTAAATTTATTCAAAATTTAGGATTACTTTATTCATAGTTTCAAACAAGCTGCTGCCCATCGTAAGTCGCTACCACACTTTGCTGGTTGTGTAACGTCTGGAGGCTATAGTTTTTATTTGAAATCAATGCGGTTTAAAGATTACTTCAATAACATGTTTCTCTTCCAGGTGAACCTATCTCTGACCAAAAAAATTAAAAATTGCATATAGTTAGAGGTGTTTAAAAAAGAGGTATGATTTTTTGCAATCTTTTCATTACTTTTCTGCAATAAAAAATATATATTAAATAGTGATATCAGCCTAAATTTAGGTTCACATGGAGCACAATTATATAAATAAAGTAACTATCAAATCTGAAAATGATACGTTTCATACTTTTTGAGCTAGAGGTTACACAAAGGGAAAAAATGTAGTTTCGAGATAAACGCGTTTGAAACCTGAGTGACCGCTTCATTTTACCTGCTAGACGCTCTGATATCCCGCTCATAACATCAGAACGAATTGAGATTTTTGTTCAAAACTTTGGGAACATATTCTTGAATAGTTTTCCTAACAATTTATGAAAAAAAAAATTCGTTTTTTTGAATGGTCTAATGTGTTTTCCCCCCTTAAATTCAGGCAGACACACTTTAGATAGTAGTTTAGATAGATAATATTATATAGGTAAGTTTAATTTAAAACCAATATATTTCCAATTTTAAATTATTTAATAGCACCCTACTATAAACACCTATCGAGCTATAAATACTATCGAGAAAACGTTTTTCTAGCAAAACAATATTTTGTAGAAACAATTAATTTTTTATTGTTAAATATTGTATTGTTAATATTGCTGTTAAAATATTTTCTGTGTGACGCTAGATATAAAATTATTAAATACTTTTTGCAGTCTAAGAACTCGAGTACCTATTTGAGTTTTTTTGCATCAGAAGATTTATTGCATTTTTAATTAAATTTAAACGATGGAAAGTTGTTTCTTTATCGAGATTTTTACCTTTGCTCTTTTTAACATAAAATACTAAAGAGTTCGGAAAGTAAAAATACTTACTAATGAATAAAATCCGAAGCTTTTATCTACGCATGGTACAATTTTATGTTTAGGATCAGGTACGAACGAACTGATATCTTCTAAATCATGGTCATCGTATGCGGCAGCGTACATTGTATAAATATCCACTAATCCATATTCAGGAAACACTATTATATCGGCATACTGATAAAAGAAATTGAAAAAAATTACATAATAAAACCAACATAATATGCAACAGTCTTCTTGAGAGATTTCTATTGTCAACACGTTTATTTTACACTTTATTTTTGAAAAGTTTACTATTATTTTCACGGTAGACGAGAAGAAATACTTAAGAGGTGGGTAAATATTATTTTTATATTATATAAGCAATTTATTATTTTAATCTACATAGCTGTTTGAATTATGATTATTTTGGTATACTATAACAAATTTAGTATATTATAATTCATTTAGAATAACCTTTAGGTAAATTCATTTTTAGAATTAAAATAAATTAACATTATAATATATAATATAACAATAAAATATAATATTGTACTATACCAACTCAGAATTCATATTATGTAAATGTGTAAAATATTTGATTGAAAACAATATTAGTTTCATCTATTAGATGAAACATCTACATATTAGAAGAAATATAAAAATGCATAATATAGTATTATATTAAACGAAAGACATTTTTTTGTAAATACTTTGTCAATAAAAAACTATACTTTTTTAAGGAAATAATGAATTTGTCCAATATAAGTAACTTAATTATGATATGATTTCTTTTTTCAAAATAAAACGTTTCTTTTGTAAATGAAAATACCTTTTTGCAACGAAATTATAATTTCTTTCAAAATAAAAATTACATAGTGAAAAGTACCATAAAATGTCTTTCGTTTAGTACAAGATGCATTTTTATATAATTCTTCTACATCAAGGGACGAGCAACCTCTTTTTATAACGGGTACCGCTGTAAATATTGTAATTTTCATTTGTAAATTTGTACATAATGTAAAATGGTCTATCCGTATAGATATAAATAAATAAATAAATATTGAAACAATGATGCTGCGAGACACTGTAGGAATTTTTAAAAGTAAAAATGTAAAATCTTTGAAGGGCTTCTCACCCTGTTCTTGATGGTATCTACCACTATAATATAATGTAATTAAATTTTATTTTAAAAATATAAATTGCTGCTAATTTAAACTAATTGTTTTCGAAATTTTTTTAATTAACAAATTATATGTGCTTCTACAAGATTATTATTACAAATACTTTAAAAAAATTTATAATTTATCATTTATCGGACTGCCGACTGAAAGAATGAAATTGTCATTGAGAAAATAGGATTAATTTACTTTAGAGGAGAAAATAATTTTTCATCCCTCGATGCAAATATTTAATCTTTGAAATTATAGTGGGAAAATTTGAGAATTATAATTTGAAAACGTTACACTAATCCAGAACCAGTAATGGTTACTGCATTTAGTTAGTAATGGTCATCTTAATATATTTATATTTATGCATTAGAAACGCATTCTCTCCATCTACCGCTTTATTTGGACTCTGTGAGATTGTCTTACTGCTTACTGATTAAAAATAGTTATGATCATAATGATCATATCACTGCAACTATTCATAGTCATTAGTACATGATTTTACCATGTAATGAATAAAAATTTCTTTGCATAAATCATTGTTTAAAAAAGGCATTCCGTTTTAAAAGAAAAAATGTCTTGTAGTGTCTATTACCTATTAACTATGTGATTAGCATCATTTCCATTATGTTAGTTTGGAGTAAAACATTTTTATTCTAAAGTTTATTCGCAATAGAATTTTTATATACAAGGAAATTTGGAAATTTACTCACCCGTCTCGAAGCATTACGCATGTGATTGATATAATGGTGTACATTAATAGCAAAAGTTTCTGATAAAGACGATTTGGCTTCGTGAACATAGTCTACCACAGCAGCTGTGTAGGAGTTCTAAAACGTGACAAATTTTGGTTAACAATATAACAATGCTACGCTATGTGAAATTTATTTATTATTAATAAATTGGGGTTTAAAAATAAAAACAGTTTTAGGTTACCTATATTAAAAATAGTCTGTTTTGTTTTTTATATTTAATTTAAATAATATAATATAATATATTAGTCGAAATTTTAGTTTCTATGCTATGTTTAAATTTGGTTTATTATTAAAATAAATGAAAGGAGCGGAAATCTAAAGTTTTTATTTCTTGCTGAAAATACATTAAATAAAATTCAGCAAAATGAATATTAGTTTCTTCGTAATAATTGTTACTTTGTATAAATCAACTATATTGCCTTATTGTTTTAGTTTTTTCAAAAACGTGAAAACATAATAAAATGGGACTACGTTTCTAGGATCTTTTCGGGAAACGGAATAGAAAATAATTAATTGTTTAATTCATTAACACAACGAAATGTAATGAATTAAAACTTATCGATTATCTTCATGTAAACCGATATTAAACCGACAAATTATAAAAAAATTTATCGTGTTTTAATAATAATTAATTTAATTGGCTTTTAGTAAAAATTGATGTACTTAATCAAGTATAGTAAAACCAAAGTTCCGGATTTATTTAAATGATAATAAAACGGTTAATTTCCAATAACCGCCTTAAATACAATATTAGTTTAATAATTTGCAAATAAAAACTATTTTAAGCTTTTAGGAAACGTGCTCGACGTTTTTGAAATGGAATGCCAGTAAGTAATGAGGACAAAATTTAAAAATAGAATATTTACCCTTAAATTAATGCATAATCCAAAATTGTTAATTAAAAGTGATAAAAGTAAATATAGCACATATTTCATTTTTTTTTCAATTTGCACAAAAGAAGATCAAATACGAACAGTGTAAATGACAATATTTAAGCCACGATTTTCCATTATTGGTGGGGGAACCAAGGTCTGCCCACTCAATCTCTATAATTAAAGTGCTAATTCAAAATTTAAATTTTTGCTTTGGATTTGTTTATTTTCAATTTTTATCAAAGGGAAATCTTTTTATAATCTGTTAGTGTTTATTATTGAAAGTGAAAATTTATTTAGCTATTTAAGCAACCAATAAACTGATTCACCGCATAAAGTTTTGCTACATTGAAAGATTCTCTAAAAATATATTATTTCTACCGCGAAAATTTGGTATGTTTGTCTCAGATAAAAAATGGTATGATGGCATAAGTTTATGGGATAATCTAATCATCGACTGTTTTAACTTTTACCATAAAACGTGCTTTACTATGTCTAATTTTTATATTTATGTTTTTTTGTTCTATAAACAACAAATTTTAATTATTTGTAAAAGGGTTTTTATAATTATTAAATTAAAAAAAAAATAACTGAGAGTGGTTAGAAGATTTCGATTGTAACAATGGTTACATTTGAAACTTGCTGTGATTTACACTGAATTACTTGTTTTGCAAAAAGTTTGCCTACCTGTATTTATCACGCCGCAACAATGGTCATAATTTCCATGTAATAAACTTGAACAATCAACTTGTACACTATAAAAGTTGTTACTTTATACAGCTTCATTTTTACTTGTAACACTATATTATGTATTGTATGCACGAACTTTTTTTTAAACTCAAATTATGATTAATTTAAGTAGCACTTTTAAAATAATTGAAATAAATCGGTATGGCCTAAATTATCTACCTACAGTTCACCGAGGTGGCAGGCAGTGATAGCACGTAACTGAACTCTGGATGACTGTGACTTCAAGACCTCCCCTTTTAAATTATTTATGCCGTGATTTAGAATTTTTTGGTTGAATAACCAAACAAACTGGCAGAACCATGCAAAAATGCAATACATTTTTTAATTTCAGATTGGAATTTGCGGAAAACATCTTTGTGAAGTTCCTCATCAAATTCCATATAACAGTATAACTCACATAAGAATTCAAGGGGACGTGTCCGTAACCTTGCTATCAATCGAAACTGAAAGTAATAATTTGGTAACTCAGAGACCAGCACAAAACATGAGTTATCCTCCTCCACCTTATCCTTCAGCTACCGCTCCTCCTGGACAATCTATACCCCCACAATCTGGTTATCCACCACAAAGTGGATACGGACCACAAGGTGGATATGGAGCACCGCCAGGATATGGACCACAACCAGGATATGTAGCACAACCTGCACATCAAGTGGGTGTGTATGTACAGGATCCACTTTTACAACAACAACCTTCGAATATTGCTATGGCTAACGTAACTCCAAGAACGTATCAACCTCCATTTTGGTCTCGATCAGTAAGTGTAGTTTATAATTTTTACTATTTTTAGTTGATACTTCGTAGCAAATTTGAATTTTCACTTTGAAATATCTGACTTTACAATACATCCTATCACTGTGTGGGGGGGGGATTGCTTTTGAATTCAAATTTGAAGGAGGATTGCAAATCATCTCTCAGCACATTGGAACTGGAAGCCTTAAAGCCTAACAAATATTCTGAAATTAGCAATTGATCTGCTGCAGGGAGTGGAATAAAATTATTACCATACAATTACGAAACTGCAGTTTTATAATTTATGTAACACAAATAATATACTAAATGGTAAAAATATTTAAAATACCTACCTACGTTGGAGAAGGGTGGTTTCATAGGGATAAAAGAATACCATTGAGAAATTTGTAATTATTTTATTAAGTTTACAAAATATGTTACTTATTCATGAAAAATTATTAAAATAATCTACTCTATGTAGTAATATAGGGAGAATATAATAAAAATATGTTGAGCAAACATATTTTTCTTGAATTTTTTTATTGTTTTAAAAAGGTTAAAAATATTACATTAACTTTTAAAATATGCAATAGTATTTTTGATACTTTCAACATCTACTTTATGTTTGTTAAGAAATAAAAATCTGAAGATAACAACATATCATTTCCGAAAGCTTACTATTTTTAAAACTTTGATTTAATATTAATAGTAATAGAATTTAAAAAATGTTCCTAGTAACATTGCTGTCACTTCTTGAACAGAATTTTACACATTACAGAGCCAATTAAAGATGAAGAGCATTCTTTAATAAATAGTTGGAATAAAAGATTTTTTTAAATTATTTAGAATAATATATGTACATACCAATACAATACATACATAATCGAAATATATCATTTACCTCTCCGTGTAGGTTTTAATGGAGTTTAATCTTTTTCTTTTGATGTTCTTTTCTAGAACTTTTGTTTATCTTCATTGTATTGAATAATTTTCCTGTTGCGCTAATTCTTTGGTTTATTTCTTCTTCTTCCATTGGTTCATCGATTACAATGCTAGGTATGCGCCCGAAATTCTGTCTGCTAATTGTAATAGTTTGTTTTTGTTTATTAATTTTCGTGATTTTCTTTTCCACCTTGTTTTGTAACTTTGCGTATTTAAACATCTACGAGATAATGGCGTCATATCCTACCGCTCTGCCCATTTTCATTTTCTTTATTACATTTTCTAACTCTTATTATGTGTATAAAGATGTTTCTATATTAATATTTTCTTCACCTTTTGTACTTTCTTGGTCTTTTCTTTTCGTTCTTGTGTGTTTTCTTCGAAAAGTTTTTTGAAGTATACTGTTTTCATTTTCCCATTACATCTTTTTTTTCAGTATATAACCATATTTATTTATTCCAAACTCTTCCCAAGCCGTTGCTATTTTTTTAGATTCTTTCATCCTGTTTGTTACTTTTCTTTCGCTGTCTCTGTCTGATATATTCCTTTATATGTATGTATATCTAATTATACATTATAAGGTAATTTCTTCTATATTTAAATATTTGAATCTTCAAGTTAGTACCTACATTTACATTTAAATATTTCAATACGAGGACTAAATCACTGTGGCATTATGGGAGTGTATGCAATTTTTCAGAAGAACTCCATTAAATGTATTATATAATTATATGTACATATACTACACTTTGTTTATCAGAAAAAGTATTTAATTATTATTTTTACAAAATCACAAAAATCTACGTTGCAAAAATGCTGCTACTTGTGAGAAAAAAAAATGGACCCGCGATGTTCATTATGTAGCAACTTTGTTATTATTACTATTATATTATCTATTATTATAAAATTTTGTAAACGATTTTCCAACAAATAAGTCATTTTTTGGGGTATTTAAATTTATTTTTAGCGAATAGATATTTTAAGGAGCTATTTTGTAGCATACTATGATGTGGGAAAATTTTGTGTCTTAATTGGAAAATATTCAAATGTTACCGACTGTGTGTACCGTTTTGTTAACAAAAACTGTTTCTTTTAATTTTTTTATTTTAGGGTATTAGGCGACAATATATTTTTAATATTATTTATTTAAATTTCTTTATAGACTGGAGGATATTATGGAACATTTGGAAACAGAAAAGTAGCCTATTTAGCGTTCGCCATATTTGGCGTTATATTCGTGATATTTGTAATTATTTTTTTGGTAGTCTTTTTCCGAGTTTCAAGTCAAATGATACAGTGAGAAAATCTGCAGGTATAAGTCAAAAAACATGCAAGTTATAATCTGGCATGTTGAAATTGTTATTTTGTTTGCTAATTTTTCTATTACTTCTGCTTATGCTTTCTATTTGTTTGTATTTATACGTTTCTTATTACAATAGTATTTTAATAACTTTTTCATTTTTTTATTACAATTACTACCTATATTAGATATTTAAAAAATATATAGATATTTTAAGATTTATATAATTTATTGTTCAGGTTCATATAATATCTCGATATAACCGTAAAATACACTACACACTTTTTAGAACTAAAAGATGTAATTTACATGAAATACAATTTATTAAAATCGTCGTGACACTTTTGGTACGGAACATATTGTAAATTAAAGTCAAAATAATTATTTATTTATTTCGAGATAGGGAATAAGAAACGATTCGGTTTAATGTTGAACAAAATAATTTGGTAACATATCAAATATTAATTTTTCAGAATAAATATTTTAAGGGAGCGTTTATTAGTATAATATAATTTGGGCGCATATTATTATTGTCATTGATTTCTAGAGTATTGAAAAGGTTTCAGATAATGTAGGAAAGGCGTGAATTTGGGTTAACGGCCGTTTATTTACAAACAATTATGTAATAATGATAGCAATTATTGTTTGCTACAGTTTAAAATTTTATAAGATCAAAGAAATATGAACGTTGCAATTTTTACAATTATGGAAAATGTTGCCGTTGTATTTTTTAATCTGAATATTTTTATATATTTTTCTACCTACCAGTAGAATTTTAATATTATTAATTTAATTTTCTTTATAGACTGGAAATAACTATGGATTATTACGATACAGGAATATAGCATATGCCGTAACTGGCGTTATATTCCTAATATTTTTAATTGTTTTTTTGGTAATGTTTTTCCGAGTTTCAAGTCAAATGTCAGGGTGAGAAAATTGCAGGTATAACGTCAAAAATCATGCAAGTTATAATCTGGCATGTTGAAATAGTTCAGTTGTTTGCTCATTTTTCTAGTACTTTTGCTATGCTTTGTATTAAACAATTCTTAATAAAAGTAGGTTACCAATAATATAATTAATAGCTTTTATGTTTTCCTATTATAACATATATAGTGTCGATATAACCAAGATTTTGCACAATTTAATATAGATTCGTGGTTTAAGTAGTAAAACCTGTTATTGACAATATCAGTATTTTAGAATAACTACAATATGCACTATACACTTTTTAGAACTAAATTGCACGAATTGTATTAATTCTAATTTTATACTAATTCATTAATAGTATCATGTGGAAACCCAGCAACTCAGAACTCGGTTGACGAGCAACTCGATCGGTGTGCAACAAATTGTTGTGCAACGCAATTTTCACTTGACTCACTTTGATCCTAATTCTTATGTTATGTTGCTTATCTTGCTTTCCGAATTTTCGCTTATCCTCATCAAAATTAATCTCAGTTTTAAGCATTTCTTTCAATTCTACATCTTTTTATTTATTTTGTATGAAGTTTTGCCCACGTTGCGTTTAGCTTCATCTCCCTGATTAGGATTTATATTGATCATTCAAAATTTATATTTATATTGTATGTTGGTTCTAAAAAGTGGGTAGCTTATTTTGTGTATTCTAAAATTAATATTTTTGGAAATATCCCATTAGATTTGTTTTTATCTTAATAAGATTATTAAAATACATTTGATTTTATTACATTTTAATATTAGTAGAATCTTGCTTTTTGTTGTAAATTATCCTAATTGTATGTAGGTTAAAAATTGTATTTTCTTACACATAACTTTTGCTTCGCTTAAATGTATTTTGTATTTCTATTTGGCAATTATTTAGATAATTTGATGTTTAGTTTGTTTATTTTCCATTATTAAATCATATTGTGTTCTATTTTTAAAAATTTATCTTCAGTTACTTTTTATTTCAGTTTTATTTTACATTCAATACATATTACGGTTATGGGATACCCAATTAATCGAGTTACTACGTTCTCTAAACATTTTGAAACAATAAACTCGTGCATTTGGTACCCAAAGCAATAAATTATAGCCCAAAATATAAATTTATCATGTTTTTAGTTAAATCTTCTGTCAAAATGAGGTCAAAATTTAAAACATTTAGTTTGCCTATCGAATTTGATTAAAATAATACAAAAAATAGTTGGAAAACTTCTACCCTTTCAATACATTTACCAATAAAACCATTTAATTAATTATAATTATTTACCGAAATTTGTTACACTTCTGTTTAAATGAAAATATCACACAATTACCAAAATAATATCTTACTTATTCAAGAACTTGGGGTCGGTATGTTCAAAAATCAATCTGGCACGGAACTGTCTGCGAAACCTAAAATTTTTCATAACACAGCAATGGTTTTGTTTTATGATATGGCCCAAGCTGTGGGTCTTTCGACACTTGACGAGGTGTGCTTGATTTACTTTAAATAATTGACCTCATTGATGGCATGAATTAAAAATATGATTTTTCTACTTCCAAAAGTGGAGTGACCACCCGGCTTTTAGAATTTCATCTGCATTTATGTAAACTTTTTTATTGGAATGTTTTTTAAAAGTTAATCTGTTTGTAATAAATTTTCTGTTGCTAATTTTGTAAATAAGCTGCACCGCTTTGTAATTAATCATTGTGAACGTTGAAATTAATTTAATAACATTTTTGCTTACAGTTGGGATATGGACGACGTGGCGATCGCAAATCAACATGTCTTGCATTTGGTTTATTTGGTGTAATTACTCTAGCAATTGTTATATTTTTCTTAACAATATTTTTTACCAATTTTTATAGAAACACGAGAAGGACGCTTTAAATTGTATAATTTACGGTTTGATGGGTAGTAGAAAACTTTCCTTTTGTTAAGATTCGAAATTGCACACACTAGAAGACTGAGTTAAAGATGAATTAAAACCTAAATGGAAAGCATTGAATTGAACCAAGTTACTTATTTCTTACGTAAGAAAAATTAAAATAGTCACTAGTTAAAAAAAATTGTACTCCAAAAATCAAAATTTTACATAATATGTAGGAGGTAGGAGAAACGTCTTTTACGCGTTTGTTAAACCAATTAGCGGGTCTTTAACGAGAGGAAACATTTCTGGCAATTTGGTGTGAATTATAATTTAAGGTGTTCTGCTCGTGGTTAATTATAATTTTAAGAAAAAAAATACTTATCTACCTACTTAATATGTATATTAAATTACATGTAAAAATTTAATTGTTTAATTTTTTGTGAATAATGTACTTATTAATATTGTGTGTTGTACAATGCAATATTGAAGTTGCCTTAAGTATAATAATATTATAGGAAGCCTTTAAAACTGTCATCTGTGTCTTATCTGGTGCTTTCTTATTAAAAATAATTATTAAGACTTAAATCAGGTGTTGAACTAGTCGAATGCTTATTGTTCGCTTTTTTCAAATTGTTTTTACTACCAAGTGCCTTTTCTGTCTTCCTTTAGATCACGGTTATTTTAAATACAAATTTTGATAGTTTATTTTATATTTTATAAGATCTTATGTATATTAAATAATATATAAAACCAACGAGAATAGTTATTATATTTGTACTTTTTATATTAAAATATCTCATTTTTTTGTATCAAATTGCGATGTAATAAAAAAATTTACAATTTAAGTTTTTGAATAATTTATTAACTTTAGATGAGATCCAAAACACAAAATAAATGTGGAGCGGTAATTTGCTGCGCCGAATTGGAGATGCGCAGGCTACGACTTTTTAACTGGAGAAAATTCGATATCAGGTTTAATTAAAAAGTATCAAACTTATAACATTTAATTAATGCAAGGTTTTATTTAAAGATCTTCTCGAGTTTGAAAATAGCGCTTAACCGAATCCACGAATTTCAAAATTTTCTAATGAAATTATGGTAATTGATGGCGTAAATTACAAATATAAACATTAAATTTTATGGATCATTCAAAATTTCGGGTAAAAAGAGCCAAAAAACCTAATGCGATTTCGATTGGCTGTTTCCCTACAGCCAATAAACTAGGACGCTTGCTTAGTAAAAAACCAACAGCTTTTGCTCGTTCCCATCCTATGGATGGGTTAATCTATGATTAGGCAAGCCGAGCATAGTCCATCCGAAGACTTCCCGAATCTTCTGAGGTGCCTATAAAATTCAAATGTGACTTTTCTATAAATGTTCCATAGACCTTTGGTATGAATTGGAAGGCGATTCGTTCGATTTCGGTGTCTTCCCACATGAATTTCCATTTGTTCAGCATTATTTCTCTCATCGCCCCTATTTTTTCCTTTTCGAAGCGGAAATTCCAACAATGAGGTTATCTAGATTCTTTTGTAGTCTTACATTGAATTTTGCAGTTGAAGAAGCCGTGATTGTTGCCTGGATCTCATCTTTTTTTTGGGAAACGGAAAAAAGAAAATGTACTATGTAGTAGAGAGTCCCTTTATGCATAACTGACTGGTAAAACAATGTGAGTAGAGTTGATAAGTTTATATCTTGCGTTTTTTTTTGCGAAGCATAGTACAAAATTTAAACTTATTTTACCTTCTAAATAGTTTTGTGGGTCACGGTTTGTTTGATTTGCTGCCTTGCTACCAGGCTGGTAGCAGCCAGGGTGGCTGTTTTCTAGGGTTTCAGCATTGGCTGGGGTCATTTCTTTTTCTGTGTTTGCCATAATATCCTTAGAGCACCGTTTGTGGTTCTTGGTTTTCGTTTTAATTTATTATTACATTTATTGGTGTGGCTTTGGTCATTTCGAATAGGTTAATGCACTCTGAAGTCCATGGCATGCGCATAGGAGGAAGTCAATATAATAAAAGTGTTATTTATTTGTTGACATTGCTTCATCTTATAGCAGAAGCCAAGATGACTTACAAGGGAGTATAATTAATGGGACGGCCTCTCGTTACCTTACCTATAACATATAGATTGATATTGGACTTTGGATCACATAAAAAACTAAACAAGCAAAAAAATACTCTTCGGCATCTAACAGATTTCCCTGAGAATTTTTCTCGTTTGATACTTAAGCGCCTATTGCCCAATGAATTAGAACAACCTCTAGATTTTTATTTTTTTTATATTTTAATTAACAGCAGAAACCCTACAGATGTTCTTCTGCACATCAAAGCATTAACTGTGTAGAAGAATAATAAGCCTAGGCGTATACGGAGACGCAGGCCGCGAAGCACAGCGCAGGGTAGTGCAGCACAGATAAAACAATGTGACACAGCAAATGCTTGAACTGCGCATACGGATCCCGAATAATGAATACAAATAACACAACATTTATTTTAATAACTAAAATAACCCAAGTACACGTGTTGGCTGAACGCAGAAAACTGTACCTCAACTACAACGCGACGCAGGCCTGTGCAGGTACGTGCCTGTGCCGCACGCGGCTGTGTTGATGTATACGCTCTTATACGGTAATGCATTGTTTACAAAAACCTGTACTGTACTGAACTGTGTTGCCTGCGCTGCCTGCGTCTTCGTATACGCTTAGGCTAACTCTGAAAACAGTGAGTGTGGGGTAATACTTGCGGGGACTGAAACCACGATTCGTTATACAATTATACTTTTGAAAAAAAGTTAATCTCAAATGAAACATTTTTCTATCGAATGAAATTCGAAAAATTATTTTTCAGATTTAATTCAATTAAAGTTTTAAATTTACCGCTCAGCTTTAAAATGTCAATTGGTTTATACTCCATTTTAATTTCTTTCATTTGTTATAAAATAACAATAATAATTATTTAAATTAATATGTGTGCGTAGAATTTGACTGTGCGGTTGTGATATAAAAAAAATAAAAGACCTGAAAATCACGTCGATATTGGTTTTGACGTGGTAGGGAGTGATAATATCCAATGAACAACATCCTGTACGTATTTGTATTAAGTCTACACAGCTGATCATGTCATAGAAAGTGTCTTGACGTTTACCCATTTATTCGGGCAAAGATTTTTAGTGTTATACCACGGTTGATTTTATGATTTAGTCATAATGTCGAGGATTTCTCCTATGAATCCACTCGGTTATATTATCAATAGACAATTTAATGATGGTGTTGATTTAAAACGTAAATTATTTAAAGAACGATTCGCAAGGGCCAGAAATTTATTTCGGAAAGATCTTAATGCCCATTATGGGTGTGTTAATGCAATTGAATTTTCCACAGAAGGTGAATTATTGGTGTCGGGTAAGTGGTATTTTGTTTAGCAATTATTGTAATCACCTAGAATTTTTATTATGTTTACAGTAGGTATTTTTAATATAATATAGCACTACCTGTGCTACATTCTTCTATGTTTATTTCAAGGTATACAGAGTAGGGCGAAGTTTTGTGTTTCTTGAATTGTTATTATGTTCTTTAAGTTCAGATTGGTCGTGCTAAGAATGGTTTTCAACTTTTCTTTAGCGAACATCTTCAATTTTTGCATGCCAAATTTTAGTTTGAATTTCTAAAGGTAGGTATATAAACAAGGGCCAGTTGAAATGAATACACTCATTACCATATTTGAACTTCTATTATAAAATGTCAGATTGTACAAAGAAAAATTTTTATTTGGGGAAGAAAAATGTTTAGAAAAATATAAAACCAAACGCATTCTCATCCTGCCGTGTAAAGGGCGGTTTAAAATGTTTTTTTGGCAGAGCTGTCATTTAAAAATAAAGCATGGATAGCTTTACAATTTTGCTATAATGTGTATTTATAAAGATCCCGCGACTGTTTATTTCATTATGTTTGTGTAGAATTATAATGTGTATTCTTTATATGAGTCGGCCAGCATAGGGAACCTGAAAGCTTCTCATTTACATTTTTCGTTACGTATACATACTTAATTGTCAAAAACAGCTGATCTGTAACCGGGCTCCCATCTGGTATTCTAGATAGACAATAAGTTCAAATTAAGTACAATCAGTAGGGGAGAGTTTTCCATAGTTGAAATCATAAAAACTACGTTATGTGAAATAAGATTTCAATTGTTCATAATTTTATCGTTCTTTTAAATAAATAAAAAATCGATTTGAATTTAAAATTATGAACTAACAATAAATTCGTGTTAGTAATTTTTTCTAAAAAGTATCATGATTAAGTTTAGATTTATATCTTTTGGCGCAATAATAAACAGCCTCTCAATTTTCAATCTCTGATGGTAGGTTTCATAAAGGTATCTTAAAATTTAAACTACGATTAAAATTATAACCATAGTTACAACAATTAAAATGTATTGTTGTTATATTGTTTGAATATTATAATCCTAGATTGAATTTTAAACCTCGTTTGGGAAACCCAGCATAAGTTAGATAATATAACACCAACAGCTGAGCAAAAAGAATCTGCTATGAATAATTTTTGTTCAGTTTTATGAGTTATGCATAGACTAGTCGCTTTTTAGCTTCATATTCTGATGGCAGAGGGAGACATGTTTCTTCTAATGTAAATTTTGTAAAGGTAAAAGTCTATACGGATCGGAGACCACCCGTCTAGGCCTTGGTAATGCTACGCTACTGGTCAGTTTTGACAGTTTTATAAACATTAAAAACATAAATATCAATAAGTAAATCGATCGATTTAGTCAGGAAATGATCACCCCGAATATCCCACATGCATAAAAATAGCCTGATTTGATGACATTTTGTCAAAATATTTTACTACAAAATATATTCAGTAAATAGTATTTTTCTATGCACTTGAAATATTAGTGTTGATTATTTTTTCTCATTAGGAAAACAAAGTGTTATAAAAACAACAGCAGTTATCTAGCAATTTAATAATTTTGCAATGAAAACGAAAAATTCTAAAGAGGTCCTTCTGTGCTTTTGTTTAGAAAGTTGCCGTTTTTGCACGTTTATTTTCAAAATATTATGAAAACGCAATATGTGACTACACTTGAATTGTTTTTAGTTCAATAATAGTAGATTATATAACTAGGGAGAAAATTAACTTATAAGTCGCGAGGTAGATTGTATCACGAGGCGGTAGCCGAGTGATATATTATCTACCTCTAATTACACGGAAAACTAATTGTGGATTTCATAAAATTCCTAGGATTAAAATTATAATCATAGTTATAACAATTAAAATACAATTAGTGTTCTGTGGACGAAATCAAAGTGTCCTCGGACTACCCTTAAATATTATCGCATCCTTATAAACGGTTTACTCCGGATTCAGTAGATTTATTTCAATACCCTTACTCACATCATTGGCCTGATTTCTGACGAAAACACATCCAATGGATGATCTGCCTGATTTTTACGAATTGCGGTCAAATACGTCGCCTACTGTTTTTGGATATTCTAAGCTTTGAGAAGCTATTTTTGACAAATTGTTCTAATGTTGGATGGCTTTAAATGGTAATAATTAATGCTTACTAATAGTAGTACAACTAAACATAAAATGCTTGTTTATTTGCTAAAGCTACTATACCAAGCTATACTGTTGATTGTCAGTCGAACCGATTAAATATGAAATGACCAATACTATGATATCTTACACATTTTAGATTAAATACCTACCAATGTAATCAAGGCAATGTTATAAAATGGACATAAGAATGTGTTTATCAGTATTTATATTTTTGAAATTTATCACCTATGAAATCATGTTGTGAGTTTATATTTTTTGTTGATGTAGTAGTATAATTATTTAAATAAAGAAGTATGTTGTAAACAAGAATACCATTTAATTACTTCTACCGATAAAAACGTTCAAATTATAATACAAGTGATAATATCCGATGATTGTTTCAATTTGATTATGCATTACAAGGTCTGGTTTGAAAATATTGAAATTAATTTGTTTTGTTAGTTGTTTGTTCGATAAATTATGCAATATTTCTACAAAATATTTTTTAAATCTCTTTGTTCCACGTTTCAAGTTTTCAATATGAAAATGTCGAGTAGTATTGATTCCAAATATTTCAAGTTCGCTGCAAGAGTGAGACTACCTTACTATTATAATCTGTCAAGGGAAACTAAATACAGAGATTTACGAAGGTGCTTACATTGTATACCAATTGTTTAGGATCAATTTGGTTTTGCCGATAATTTTGATTAGGTAGATTAGTACATAAATTAAAGTTCAACATAATATATTATTTCATGCGTTATTTTCGAATAATGCATCGTAAAACATGTACCTTGAGGTTTATTGTTGATAAGATATGAAATTATTGTTATTTACTAATAGATAAAATTGCAAATGGAATTGACTTCCGAGAAGTATTTTATTTAATACCTACTTTAATATCCAATTTTGCGAACTTTATATCACTTCAGGAATTTGTATTTACGATTGAATTTACCGAAATTTTGAGAGTAATTATTCAATAGTATATTACATAGCATGCGTAAAAAATTACACATTTGCTATGAGGCTGTAAGTTTATGCATCAGATTCAACTAATAAATGCAGAAATCCGAAACAGACATGAGAGTTGTCAATATTCTCCACCGGTATGTTACGGGGGTAAAGAGGAAAATGTAACAACTATTATGTAACCATACATTGATAACGAATAACAGGTGTCTGGTTGAAAAGGAATCATTTCAATTCGATAAAAAAAAGAAATCTCGAAATAGTCGTTTGAATTTGACTTATTTTAAGCCTAGCTTGATTAAGTCCAGACATTTCCTTTACAGATAAGGGCAAATTGATAAGTCAGTGAAAAATAATATAGGTGTTGCCACTAAATCAAATTTTTTTTTTTTTAGCAACTACGAACTGTCCAAGGATGACAAATTTTTTTTAGACATATCCATCAATTAGTTCTTGTTTGGTAGTCATTGAAAGTACATAATTTGCATTTCATTGTAATTATGGAAAAAAGTGAATTACGTGTGTTAATTAAACACAACTTCTTGAGTAGAAAATTGCTTTTGAAACAAAATATTATGGCCAGGGCCGGCGCTAGGATGTTTGACGCCCTAGGCAAAAATCTATCAGTGCCCCCCTCCCCATTTACATATTTGTATCTTATGGGCCGGTCGATGTTTTGTGGTTTTGTATTTCGCCAAAATTTTTGCACTGGGAATTAGATAATGGACTATAATAATATGGTTCATATAAAAAATAAAATTTGCGGATCGTCAAGTAATTTTTCCAAAATTAACAAAAATAAATTCTTACATTATTGCATTATATAGTGCAATACCGTTGGTCACTGACAACAGGCAGGAGATGGAGTCTGCGAGAATTACTTAACGAACCTTATGTTTTTTTCAAATGATCAAAAATTATGGATTTTGGAGTGCCTCTGGATCCGAGACTGGCTAAAAACATCCCTATAGGGTTACCGAACTCAAAAATGACGAAATTCGAATGTTGAGATCCTAGATTTGAAAATGTCAGGGGCAGTGAAAACCTACGCTACAAACGCCCTTGCTAAGCGCTCGGGCGATTCCGGAGAGTTTTTTCAACCCCTGTGTGAATTATTACAATACTTGGAGTGCAAATGAACACGATAATCTAGGAACTCGAATGATGTTTCCTCTGCAACCCCATACAGTAGAATGAACACGTTCTCTTCCCACCTAAATTCTGGTTTCTAATAACCACGTAGCGTACACGTACCGTCAAGTGAATAATTTTTAAAGCTAAAATGAACTTAAACTTTTAAAATTTACATCAAAAAGTCGATTTTAAAAATTCATAAGAATTTTCTTAAGAATGCTTAAATTTTGCTCTTTCAGAATATTTAAAGGTTTTCCATTGTACTTTTGTAGGAAAGAAACAGATAAGAGCGACTGTAATCCAGTAACAGTGGACACTGCAATAAATTTTTGTACCTCGATCTGGTTTGCGCCCCTTTATCGTTTGCGCCCTAGGCAGTGCCTAGTTTGCCTAGTGCCTAGCGCCGGCCCTGATTATGGCAACTCCTTGCCGTCAATCGGCATGATTTACAAATAGTTGATAGAATTTCTTTGTGAGTGTACAAACACAAATGATGCCCAAGGTTCAAGACGTCCAAATGAGGTGACAACTCCAGAAATGATCAAAAAATATACGATATCGTGCTTGAAGATCAAAGAGTGAAAATTAGTGAAGTTGTCGATATTATATGCATCTCATCTGAAAGTGTTTCAAACATTTTAAATGACCAACTGCATGTGAGGAAGCTATCTGCAAAATGTGTCTTTCAATCGATGAAAAACCAATCGTATGATCACTTCACAGCATTGTTTGGAGCTGTTTAAAAGTTATCCACATGAATTTTTGCAGAAATTCATAACCGTGGATGAAACAGGGATCCATTACTACACACCAGAGACAAAACAACAATTGAAACAGAAGATTTCACCTGGTAAATGTGCACGACAGAAAGCAAAAATAGGTCCATCAGATGGAAAGACTATGGCAACTGTTTTTTGGGATATAATTTTTATTGACTATTTAGAAAAAGGGAAAACAATGACAGGAGAGTATTAAACAGCATTATTGAATCGTTTGAATAAAGAAATCCAGAAAAAATGTCTGCATTTAGATCCGCATCATCAGGATAATGCACCAGCTCACACATCATCGATTGCAATGGCAAAATTTCATGAATTAAGATACCAACTGCTTCCTCGTCCACCATATTTTCCAGATTTGGCGCTCTGTAACATTTTTCTATTTCAGAACTTAAAAAATTGGTTAGGAAGAAAACGATTTTCTTCAAATACTGAAGTTATAAGAGGAAAAATGCATATTTTGAGGCTTTCAATTTTTCACTGATTTATCAATTTACCTTCGTACACCATATTTCTCCAGCTTATACTGGGATCGAATTTATTCGCGCTGTTGGTCATACTATTAGGTTAAATTAGTGAATTTAAATTTAATTAATAATTTAATAAAAAAATTTAAATAAAAAAAATTAAAAATAATAATTTTTAATAGTATAAATGTTTTGTTTTAAACGTGTAGACATGACTACATATATTTTTCCAAGTGCGGATCCACCCCGGGGGGGATTATCCTCATGAATAGATTTAGTAGATTCTAAAACTCAGTTACCCTCCAGAATCAAAGCCTGCATTGGCCCTTGTATTTCGTGCCAGAGTCGTAACTGCATCAAAGTTAATTTAAGAAATCTTTCCCGGAATGTCTCTGTAGACTTTTTTACTATGACCATTTTACCTGGACTATTTTACCTAGCCCATTTTACCTAGACTTTTTTTTCGTAGGCCTATTTACCTAGACCAATTTACCGTAGACTATTTTTCCTTACTATTCTACCGATTACCGTTCTCTATGCATGCCAAGCGTGTTTGGGGTTAAATTTGGAAGTATTACCATATTATATACGATTTTTAATTATTTTTCCCAGCTGGCTCTTAAATAATTATACCACCAAGTGGATAAATGCAGTAATTTCGTTGAAATCTTACTGTTACACGATAACGATAATGTCGATATTTCTAATTCTTCTGTGTAACATTTTCATAATTTTTGTTTTATTTAGGTGGTGACGATAGGAGAGTTTTATTATGGTCGCTTCCTGAAGCTATTATAAAACACAAAAGTCCCATTCCAATGCAAACAGAACACATTAGTAACGTATTTTGTTTGGCCTTTGATTCCATAAATTCGAAAATATTTTCCGGAGGAAACGACGATCAACTTATTGTTCACGACTTGAAAACGTAAGTTTTCCTTATTTTGATTATTAAATAAATTGACTAATTTATCAATTATGCAGTGGTGGTATGATTTCTAAGTTTATGCACAAACAACCTGTTTATGGTTTAAGTTTAAGTCCACAAAACAATGATATAATTGCTACGGCAGGAGAAGACGGTCGAATTCTTCTTGTAGATATTCGAGAATCTACAAATGCAGGTAAAATTATTTAAAACATTAGACGAAAAGAATTCCGTTGTAACTGTTTTAATTTTTTATTCTAGAACGAAATTGTATTGCAAAGCACAAAGGAGGATTTCATTCTGTGATGTTTAATCCACTTAATTCTCGTTTGTTAGCGACTGCCAATGCAAAAGAAGGTATTGCGTTGTGGGATTGTAGAAAACCTAAAGAGTAAGTTAAAAAATTTAAATTTCCCCAACAAAATATATATTTTTGATAGATCACTTATACATTACGATTCGAAAGCCAAAGAGGTTAGCGGAATAAGCGTTTGTTTTAATTCGAGCGGCACACATTTATTAGCTTTGCGTCGACGTCTTCCACCTGTATTATTTGGAATTCAAAACGAAGATGCGATATGCCAATTTTACCATCCTCATTATTTTAATTCTTGTACTATGAAAACATGTTGCTTTGCTGGTGATAATGACGAATACGTTTTGAGTGGGTCTGACGATTTTAATCTTTACATGTGGCAAGTTCCTAAGACTGAATGTAAGTTTTTTAATGAAATAGAAAATAATTGTTTATATTACAACTGCTTTGTTTTCGACAGCGATATGGGGAATTAATCACCTTGCTCTCAAAGGCCACAGATCTATAGTTAATCAAGTGAGGTATAATAAGTACAACAATTTAATCGCTTCGTCAGGTGTTGAAAAAATGGTCAAGGTGAGTAAATTGAATAAACGTGAATTACAAACATTTTTTAACAAATTTTTGCGTTTGTATTAGTTGTGGAGTACGTTACCACTAGGCCATTGGCAAGGCTCCTTATTAAAAGAACATTCTGAACCTCCTAGATCTATCTATTCACACGATGATTATATTTATGCTGTAGGGCGTGCCGATCAGGTAAGTTTATTTCTTTAAAGTCAAAAATTGACTGATTTATTTAATAGTAACGAGATTTACATATACAGAGTAATTCATGCTTTATCTTCACAATTCATCTTTTACATTATAAAAATTAAAATGATCTCTAGTTTTCAGATATCTTGAAACATATTATTTAAGTAGTTTAAAATAATAAATTTATTCATTAGAACATTGAATAAAATAAAACTTTAATAAATTGAGTTTCAGAATCCTCGATGCCATGTTTCTATTGGTAAATATAATAGTTGCATGCACAAAGTTTTCAAGATTTACTTATGTTTTTGTAACATTCTGGAAAACAAATGTTATATAAAACACGAATTACTCAATATATTATCGGACAGTTTCTTAAATAAGGAAGGTGAAACGTTTACAAAAATGTATCAGGACGGATCTAGAATATCCAGAAAATTCACATCAGCATTAAATACTACGTGAAAAGTCCTCAAAAATCTTTGTTCCGTTCGAAGCTTACAGTTTTAAACATATTTATGTAAACGTTGCACCTTTCTGTTTTAAATAAAGCAGTAAATTTTTGGGTTGTAAGTCTTTTGAAGTAAGAAAGGTTTGCTGATTTAATTTGTTTAGAGAATATCGCACGATTATAGCGATCAGTCTATACAAGAAGATTGTAAAATGATGGCTTTTTTTGATACTTTAATACAAGGAGAACTTGAAAATTGGAAGAGCACTCCACGAAACAGTGATTGCGATAGTGATAGTGATACAGATTTAGAGAAAGTATTGAATATTCAATTTCATGTTTTATCATTACTTACCATCAAATTTGCAGGTATCAATCTCACCACTAAAATTACACAATGGAATGTTTAACCAAAACGGTGCTAGTGTTAATAGAAAACAAAAGTTAAATCCAATTTCACAATTAGTTGCTCAAAAAAGGAAACGATTGGCTAAAATGGCACTTCGCATGTCTTCCACATATGCACATAAGTATGCTTATATCATTGTTTATGAAATGTTTGTAATTATCGTCTTTTTGTTGTAGGAATCATAAATGTAAAAAACCTAAAAAATCTAAAAACGTGGAATCGACTAGTAAACATCACAAAAGTAACGGTGTAACAAAAAAATCTGGCGGGAAGAACGGATCTCTGGCAGATTCGGTGCCTCACTCCAACGACGAAAGTGTTAAACACAAATTACGTTTACTTAGATCTGAAACAAGACGTAGGAAAAACAAATTGAGCCGCAGTTCCGATTCTGTATACAACATTGCAAATTGTTTTATGGATGCACCTAGTACAAGTACAGGTATAACTTCGTCGAGCGGTTCAGTTTTTAGAGTGGTAGAACAAGACTCGGATGAAGAAGTTTCATTGAACGGTGCTTGTTTGGAAAGCAGGAGTAACTCCGAAGAGGAGAGTTTAGTCAACATTTTACCTACACCATTGAACGGTACACATGATTTATGTTTAGATAGTTTGTTTATGCCAAGTAACAATTCGAATGGAAATGTGGTTGCGATAAGAAACGAGTATACGAGAAATGATCACAATAATTCAGTATCTGATTCATCACACGTGCTGTGCCAAAATTTAAATAATTATAATGATATGGATCCTTGTTTGTATTTATTTAACGAGGATAGTACTGACGATAGTAGTGATTGTGATTATACGCCCCCAAAAAAAATTCGTTCTAACGAGACAACAATTTCACATGAAAGTAGCTTAAAAAGTGGCCAGTGTTCGAGTGGTAGTGGTTACATGCTACGCAACACAAAAAATCACCTTGCTCGTTCCAGTAATTCTATAAGCGCTAATTTAAATGGTCATAGTTCTGATGACAACGATTATCAACTGGAAGAAACATTTAGAAGAAGGAGCAAGAAACCTCGACTCAATATTAGAAAACGTATCGGACAGGATTCAGATTCTAATTAATTTTAATATGCCCTCTTTATGATATATTATTTTGCCAATGTGATTACGTATAGTCTGACAAATAAATTATGTTTTAATTACAGATTATTTGTATGTAATTAATATTTTGTGTTTAAGTTCGTATACTTTTAAATTAAAGCGTTGTTATTGCTAGATTTATTAAGTTTGTATTTTTAATATTAAACTATACATACAACAATAATTAGAGTCTTCGGTGCATAATTATTTTCAAATTTTTAATACTTTTAAGGAGATAGAGAAAAATTTTTATTGAAATATGGAAATTCTCGTTACAAAAAATCCAAAACATAACATTAATAATAATAAAAGTTTGAAAAACGGCAACTGTAATATCTCCTCATTCTGTGTTCAAATTTTGTTGTTTTCAATATTGAAGTTGATTGAAGATACCGTTTTGTATAAATCAGTAATTTTACTTAGGATTACTTACTATTTAAAAAACTACAAAAAATGTTGAAAATTTTGTCATGTGTATTATTTCATAAAATAAGCACTTATTTGATTTTTTTTGTGATATTTGTTTATGCTAAAATTTATTTATATAAAAAATTCGTTTTGTTGTACAACTGAAAATGTTATGGCAATATTATTTTGAAATTTATTTATAAAAATATAATTTTTTATGTTACCCATGTGGATTTGCTTTGAAACGTTGATATTAAAGTTGATTTATCAGAATAATATGTAGTATGTTTTGAAATATTGAATAATATATGTGAGATTTATAAATAAGACAAGATTTTTTAAAATTTATTTTAATTCTCATTATATTGTTTAAAAAAAAATTCTAAAATTGCAGTGCCAATTGAAGACAATTTAACGCATTCACTTTGATATTTTTTAATGTTTTCATTATTAGTTTAAAGTTTTTTTTTTTTTATTTAACTTACTCTGTTTGTCTGCATATTTCTTATTGGCCGTTAGTTTCTCTGCACGATTTTTATGGGACGCTACAATAGGATTACCTCTGTTACCAACTTAAAAGAAAAAAGATTTAGTGAATTAAACGGAAAAGGTATCATTCAACAACATCTTACTGCATCGCATACTGTGCCGCCTTAAGAAAGCCTATACAGGTAATCCGATTGTATTGGATAATCCAATGTATTTTTTTTCTATATAAAAGAAATAGTGATTTTCAAATAAGATAAGAAAAACTAAATGGAGAAATCAAGAGCAAATAAGTACATATAAACTTAATGATGTGCCCCTATTAACAAAACTGTAGGCCTGCCAAAAGAATTGGAGTTGTTTATTGGAGCAAAGGTGATGTTGCCATCCAATATTAACCCATTAATTACCACTGTACTCGTATAAGTACAGAATAACAGGTAAAAGTAAATCCATGGGAAGGAATGGGTTAATGTTTCCAAAAGCCTGAAAACAGGCTTCATTGGATTTATCACGGAGATAATTTGGCCACATTTTCGCAGAATAAGGCAGACGTAGAAACCGATATGTGATAACCTGTGCTTCGTGGGTAGATTTCACGAACTGGTACCTGTAACAAAAAAACACTTCTCTTTTCCTGGGGATTGGTTCCACGAGTTGAACCTATTTAAATGCTGTCACCACGTTTGTCGTTTAGATGGTAAAGGGACAAAGAAACCCTTTTGCTTAAATTGGGGTATTGTGGAACTTTCAGGAAGCGTAGGAACGAGATAAACACACTTTTGAAAACACAAAATCAAACACGGATAAAATTTGACTTATGTTTGTTATACTATTAAAAACAAATAAAATTTTAATGAAGTTTACAATTTTAAATGGACACCGATTCACCTTAATTACTAAATTAGGTATAGGTACATGAATAAAATGAAATGAAAGAAAAATAAGATTCGCTCACCAAAGAAGATGCAAAACTCGAGTAGTAATTGTTCTGTGGAGTACGGATGGTGCAAGGAAAAAATAAGTAAAGTTTAGGAATTTTGATTCCGACTGTCCGTAATGATATAGCTTTACGTTAAAAAGGATGAAAATCGAGTCTTTTTACATTGATTATCCCCCGGTATTTTATATCAAATTTGGATCTTCTCTCTCGTTTTTCGGGGAGTAGGAATTATTTCACCCCTACCTTTGGTTAAGCTTAATAATTCCGTTTCCACGAATGTTTAATGTCTCTTCACAAAATATACTCGAGTTTTGTAGGGCAAATGCTTTAATATCTTTCGTCAAGTGCATATGATTCTGGTCGTCTCGTCGCCTTAATTACTTTGGCGTAGACAAAGTTGAATCTAGCATATTGGTACAAATATTTATTCTAAATTGGAGCTTTCCTAGACTTAAGCTATTATTATAACAAATAAGGTTAACCATTCGAATCTCGGACTTGGCGGAATTTCTTAGCTCGGCCTTCCGGTGTGCATCAACACGGTGTGGATTTAAGAATAGGTTCTAATATTTACATAAGTCTGGCTAATTGACAGAACGTCAGGGTCAAAAATAATTAAAGAAAAAAAAGTAATTTTATAGAAGTTATTTCTTTAAATATTAAATTTACCTTCCAAACTTGAAGTTAAAATGGTTATACTGAATGCAAAAATTAAATGTTATCAATGAAGAATATTAAGTTTTTCGTCACAGGGAAAGTCCAGTACTTATAAGAATCTAACGAAGTTAAATTTTTTATCAATAACCTATGTTTACATTTAAAATAAATTAGAGAAAGGGGTGTTTGGGGAGTAGGTACTACAGATATACCTTCAGTTGCTGTTGACTTTGGATGTGATGGTGTTCATACTATTCAAACTAAATTGATTCAGATTCCAGCGAAACATAGTTATGACGGTTCATATAATGCAAGGTAGTACCTAGTACTGTAGATTATGATGAAAGGCCGTAATGTCCAGAATATTTCATATATTACTTTCCCCATACGTACCTATACTTATATATAAGGGAAAGCCTTTTTTTGTTTTACTAAACATTAATCATTGATCTTTTAATTTGTTGTGCTTCTAACTAGATATGATATTCTTATGCTATCTGTCAGCGAATGTCGTATACAGAAATCGGCTTTCGGCCTCACTGAGGGGATATCGTTACCAATCCAGTTTTATCGGCGTCGCTAACCACCTATTAATAAGTAATTGATCTGGTTGTTGAAATGGCTGGCTGAAAGAAGATTTTCAAACAAATGATGATGTAATCGTAGAAATCAATTATTGATATTTTGAAGCGGTTGATAAATCTTACTTTATAGATGGTATTAAAAAACTTAACATAGTTGAAATTAATGTATCTAGTCAAAAGGAGACTATGTTGAAAAATAATAAAAAATTTGCCCAAAAAAACAATTGCTTGTTTCATTTTTACCCGACTTATTGAACTCCCCTCGTACATACACAAATTATCGCTATTATTTTTTATATGTTTATTATGCTTATTTATGATATTATGGCCGTGTTAGACTTGGAAGCTTTTCGTACCAATTAGCGCCAACGCTAACGCTTTTAGCGTTCGATTTGGAAATTTTGGCGCTAACAGTGCAGCGTACGGGCAATCGGACATCACAGATGATGTGCGTGACGTCACGGATTTGCAATATTTTCACGCTCACAACGCAAATTTCATTTAGGTAGTGCAGCGTATTAAAAAAAATAAAAAAAAAGTTAAAAACAATAAAATTATCGAGTGAATCAAAATAACCCATTTTGGTACCCAGCTATCTTAATCTGGCTGCACATCTGCGGCTTCAATTCTTATAATGTGATGATTTTTCCCTATAGGATACTTTTCGGATATTCCACACATATTTTACTGATATTGTGCTATCAAAAATACTTTTTTTTGTAAAATACCGTTACGATAATTCACATAAATTAAAGGAAATGATTCATAGGTAACATATCCGGGCACCTATATTATTATATTATATTATCGTAAATTGTACGACTATTACTAAAATATTGTAGATTTATTACTAGCATTGAAAAAGTAGCTTTTAATGAATCCCTAAAATTACTTAAATTTTTTTTTAAATTTTGGCTGACAATAAAATGTAGATATTTAGTTGCTATTATTATCATCACGTTAAGGTATATTTTCCTTGATATCTTTTTATTCATTTCCTCTAAGAATGAACTGATTATGACTGCAGGAAGTAGGTATTGGTTGACCAACAAACAAATGTGTCTCTAAAACTTATTTGATTCATTGTTGAAATTGCGGTAATTGAGCGAAATTTTAAAATGATGATTTTTTTATTAATTTGTATAATATTTTTAAATATTGTACCTATTCGTAGTTTTAACATCGATTTAAATCATATAATCGTTTTTACCGATGAGTCTAGTAATCCTTTGAGATCAAGTTATTTTGGATATTCGGTGATTTTATATAGTGATGCATACAATGCTAATCAAACATGGTAAGCTACAAATATTTGTTAAGATAATTAATTTTGAGAATTCTTCTTAGGGTTCAAATTGGAAGCCCAAGAGGTAACGCGTCTAATTTTAAAATTAGAGAGCCTGGAGTCGTTTATAGGTGCAGCATTTTTGGTCCTTGTATAGAAATTACCTTCGAAACTAGTCAGTACAAATTATTAAATTCAAATGATTCTAATATTTACTAATTGTGTTGAGTTTAGCTACCGATCTTCGAAAATATGAAAGAAGTTCTACAAATGAACTATTTGATGGTGCTTGGTTAGGTGGTGCAATGGACATAAATCCAAAATCAGGACGAGTTGTGGTAACTCATTACATTAAATTTTGTGTTAACACAAGTTTAACAAAAATTGAAAATTTTAAAATTATAGATTTGTGGACATCGTTGGAGAGGTCATGAAATGAAAGCTTTGTATTTTATGGAAGGAGTCTGCTATTGGTCACATGTAAATGAAACAATTAACAGAAAATTGATTCCGTTAAAAAGTTCAGGTGAGCAAAATAATTTTTTTAATTTCACTTATTAATCACTAATTTATATTATTTGTATTAAACTATGTCATTTAAAATTGGATAAAAGCAATCGAATTCAATTTATTTCCTTATCATACTTATAGTTTTGCAAATAAAATTTTAGGAAATAACTTTTACGGCGAGACTGGACTAAAAATTTTTAATTATGCGAATGGACAAGCCGGAATTTGTGCACATTTTTCAAATTCGCGCGTAAGTGCAAAAATTGTGTTGTTAGCATTTCGGAATATTTTAGAAAAATAAAATTTAATAGGATCAACAAGAATTGTTATTGGGAGCTCCTGGAGTTTTAAACTGGGCTGGGACAACAATAATTTACAGAGATGGTATCAATAATATTCCAGTTGCTAGTCGGTTTGTGCAACCTCGTACTCAAAATAGGAGGCGTCAACGTTCAACGGCTTTTAGTGATTTTTCTGTACTTAATATTGCAAGTTCAATACGAACAACTGAAACCTTTTCTTTTGAACTGTTTGGTATGTCAATAATATTGATGCACATCTAATAAAGTTCTAACTTGAATTTTCTTGAACCTACAGGATATTCTGCAACGTCGGGATATTTTTTCAAAACAAATGAACTCTTGTATGCGTCTGCCGTCCCTAGAAATAGTTATAAAGGACAGGTACGAACTTTATTTGCCAATAAAACTATATCTTGCTGGTAGAAATTGGAAAGAGATCGAAATCTTCTTAGATTATTTGAAAATGCTGCTGTTTTATTTTTGTGTATTTAATTTCAGGTGCTTATATTTAATTTCGCAAGTGCAACAGACGAAGCCTTACAAGTAAAAACTTCCGTAAAAGGTCAGCAACTTGGAGAATATTTTGGTGGATCTCTCACAGCAGGCGATATAAATCAAGATGGATTAGATGATTTAATTGTGGGAGCACCATACTATGCCGGCACCACATACAACCAAGGCCGAATTTACATATTTTTAGGAACATTAGAGGTATACAAATTAAACATCTGAAGTGTGCAAATTTAATAAACTTATTTTTATGAAAGGGCAAATTTGAAACTCCCCAATTGAACCCAATTATAGTAGGCGAAAGTCCGGGAGGTCAATTTGGAACATCATTAATGTTTCTAGGCAATTTTACTAACGATGGATATACAAGTAAGTTTGAGATCTATTAAAATAAAAAAATATTTTATTAACGGATTTTTACAGGCGTTGCTGTAGGTGCTCCATACGAAAATAATAATATTGGAGCTGTTTATATTTATAGAGGCAGTACAATTGGCTTAAAAAGTGTACCTGCTCAAAAAATTTTGGGAAGTAGTATTTCTGTAAATATAAAAGGATTTGGAATTAGTATATCAAAGCCAACTGACGTGGATAAGAATTTTTACAATGGTAGAGTTAAAAATATATCACCGATCTATAGATAATATAACATAGCATTGAAGCGTAGGCTTATAAGTTTCACTTACCTGGCTTCTAAATTATGTTTGCTGTGATTCGGATTCCACGTTAAACTGTAGAAATAGTTTATCGGCAAATAAACCTATATCAAGTTATACAAATATTTGTTGGTTTTAGATGTAGCCATTGGAGCATATCTTTCCAAACACGTGATTATATTAAGAAGTAAACCAGTTATTAGAATTCAACAATCGTTGGTACCTTTAACACCCAATTTGGATCACACTTCGGAACAGTTTCAGATAAAGTCTTGTTTTTGGTATACTGGTTATAAAGCACCGCCAACCATTAGTAATTTTAAAGTTTAAATAATAATTTATTATTGCTGAAGTTATAATATAAAATTTTCAGATATCACTAGAAAAATTTCCGTGGACGAATTGTTTGTTAGAGCTAATTTAAATGACGATATTCCAGTAATAGAAAATAGAACTCTAAGACGTGACGATATTTATTGTCAGAATATTACGGTTTTCATAAAGGTACGTGTACAACAGTTACACCGTAGACTTTAATAATTGTATTATTATACTGATAATTACTGATATTTCAGAAAGCAATCAATAACCGAAATGACCCAATAAAGGTAACGGTTACACCAGAACTTATTTTAAATTCTGATACAGCGAATGTTATATACGCTAGTGCTCGTGAAGATTTAACCATGCTTGACACATTTTGCAAAGATTGCCCCGTCTCAAACCAATATTTGTCAACCAAGGGGCAAACAATTGATTTTTCATTTGCATTGGGTTGTGGAGAAGATAATGTATGTACAACGAAGTTGAGTCTGCGATCAAAATTTATAGATATACAGTAAGCAATATTCGTAGTTTAAAATTTTTTGAATTACTTTTTGTCAATTATAGAAAAGATACCTATTTATTGGGTTCCACTGAAGATCTAAGTTTTGAATTAACCATTCATAACTCGCAAGAAAACGCTTACCAGACTCAAGCTATTATAGAATTGCCAAATTCGGTTTATTTTAGAAGTATACCTAACTTTTGTTCCGATCGAAATTTTAGTTCTGCCGTTATTTGCAACGTTGGAAATCCGCTTATCAACAATGAAACTGTGTGTACTAATCGTCAATCATTTTAAATGTAATATTAATTTGTAATACCTTCTTTTGTAGAGAATTGTAACTTTAGTCTTGGATATGAGAAAAGTTGATACCATTAAATATGGAAATATATTACAGTTTAATATAAGTTTAACAACAAGCAGTAGCAATCCTTCAAATAATAGATTTGTTAAATCTTTGACAATATCACGAGAAGCAGATATAGCAATTGCGGGGTAAGTGTTTGAGCAACACGGAACAAAAAAATTGATTTCAAATATTTTGATAATTGAATTCTTTTATAATATTATATTATTGACGTAATTTCTTTTAGATTGTCGGGTCAACAAAGTTACTTATTTGACAATTCAACAAATAGAACTCCCAATTTCACTCATGTATTTCAGGTATCTAGTTTTAAAATGAAATTCATTATTACTGAAATGAATGTATTATCAATTATTATATTTAGATAGAAAAATATGGTTCCAGTCCAATAGAAGAAGTGGTTTTAACAATTTCAGTACCTTCTCGTATATTACTGTCCGAATGGACAAGATTTACGCAATTTTATCAACCTGTTGGAGTTCATGGAAATCAACCTATAAATTGTAGAAGCGATGACGAATATTTACTAGATGATTTACAAGAAAATACAGGATTTGAATTAGACATTTTGAAAGATACCAAAAATATGAGCAATTATGAAAACAAAGACGATGTAATCTCTGTAAGGAAGCGATCTGTAGATAATGCAATGCAAAGTATTGAAAAAGAAGATATATTATCAAATAATGAAACTATGAGCGATTTTGGATATGCACGCAACCGAGTTTTTAACATTGATTGTTCTGATGATAATATTAGGTGCTCAAAAATTACGTGCAATATTGGGCCATTTACCTTAAAACAAAATGTAGCCAAAATACAGCTCAAAATACGTTTAGATGTGATGGTGTTATATGGTAAGTTATAGAGTACATTATTAAATCAGAACTTTTATTAAGTTATGAATTCTTATTTAGAACTATTAGGCAAGAAAGATATTATTGCATTGTCAACTGAAGGACAAGTTGTCATCAAAAGTCCAACGAATTTTGAACAGACTGGGCCGAGGTAAGTTTTTTTTATTTTGGTGGTAATCAATTTTTATCCATTTCAACCTACCTATATAGTAGTACAAAGATAACATTTTTGTGTTTTACGAAAATAAGATTTATTTTGTTGTAATAGAGATGATGAAGTGCGGATATCAAGTGTGTTTATATTAGAAAATCCAGAAACCACAATTGAATCATGGATTATAATTATTGCTGTGATTGCTGGGCTTCTATTGCTTTGTCTACTTATATTGGGCTTAACTAAGGTGAGTACATTTTAAAATCATTTAATTTTTAGTTAGGTATAGAGTTAGATTCAAAATTTGAAAATTAAAAAAAAATGAAGAAGAAGTAAAAAAATGTGAGATATTGTAATATTATAAAATGGTAACGACGGAAATGAGATTCAGCAATGGAAACAATATTATGTATTGTGATATATAGCGCGAAGACAAGAGTAGAAGTTACACTGTAAAAAATGGGTGTAATTTTACCCTTTTACTCTAAAAATGGTGCAATTTCACGGAATCTAGCAGATACACAATTTACTAAGACCCCATATTTTAAAAAAATGATTACATCTGCCATGCCCAGTTCTGAATCGATTTAAAGTAACCCAATCTTTCTGATGTAAGTTCATAGATACCTAGTGTTCAATTAAATTTTTCTATTTTATCGAATTTTTTATTGCATTTCACATACTTATTAAAAGGTTTTAGGTTTATTTTTATGTATTTTTTCCCACTTTAAAAATAAATGTTTAGTAAACTATTTTTTTTGTAGGCCGGCTTTTTCAAACGCAAAATTAAACAGGAACTAAAGGCATTAAAGGAGTTAGACGTAAGATTTTTTCAAATATTATTTTTTATAGTTTTATTTTGTTTTTCACAAATTACACATTTAATTTGTTATGCTTCTATAGGGTGTAGAACAATTTCATGAAGAGCCTTCAAATGGCGGAGAAGATAATACTGATGAAATGATGGACATGGATATAGAAAACGAAAAAAAATAGTATAGTTTTTGTTATTGTTTTTTGCAATTAATTTTGAAATTATTGTTTGTTGTAATTAAGTATAATTTATTATTAAAGAGTAGTTATTTGTAATTACTACTTGTATTTACAAATATTCTGTACTTATTCGCAAATAAAACAAATTTACTAATTTGCAACTAGTTTCGCAATTTAAAAATATAGTCACGATTTTAAAATACATTATTATTATTATTTTATTATATTTGGAATAACTCGTCGCCTTTTTCACTATGCTTATATAAAATTTTAATCATAATATAATAAATTATATAATTACAACTTTTGTTGATATTGTTATTTAAAGTAATTCCATATCCACATATTTCCTATTTACTATATAAATAATACATTATAGTATCCTACAGCAGTGTTTCCCAAGTAGGAAACACTGGGGTCCGCGGTATGCTTTTTAGGGGTCCACGACCCCACGATATTTATTGTATTTTATCATGTCCCCAACATCTTAGTCTCTGAGACTTGATGAACTTTACGATGTCTTCAGCATTCATTTCTTCGAGGATTTCTGCGTTTGTTCTGGTTCGGTATTTTCCATTAACTTGTTTGAGGCCCAGTATCGTTATCAGAACTTTTCTCTCAAACTCCCGAAATTCACTTTCTTCTTCCCTTCTTGTCATAGAAAATAAATAATCTTTTACTTGAAAAGTTATGGTCACCATTCACAATCATAGATTGGAGGGAGGGGGGAATGAAAATTTTTAAATAAATCTCGTTTGTGCATGCGCGTCAGCACTTTCATATTTTTGTACTTTTTTTTCCGAAAATAATTATGGTAACCCTACTTATACCTAATGATATCGATAAGATTTGGCTGAAGGCAGTTTTTTTATTTTACCCTACTCTATAATTATAGTAAACTTATACAGGGTTAGTCGTAGATATTAAAAAATTCTGACTGAGTAAAATCTTGAAGATTTTGTCGTTAGAGCTTTAGCCGTCGCGGATCTATTAGCGAAATCTTTGGGGGGGGGGGGTCTGTGGACATGTTTTTCTCATTATTCTCTTATTGAACATTTTTGCGTAAATTTTGTGTGAATCAATAAAGCTTCGTTAGAGCTCCATTACGCTACCATGTACATAATTGTAATTTTTTTTCAAAGTTACAGGTATTTCAAGTTTTGTCGAGCTCCGAGCAAGTTGCGAGTGAAACTTCTAAGATTAATTTCCTAAACAATTTATTATTTTATTGTAATTTAAAAATTAAACTAAAAAAATATAGGTTATACTATACTAAATATATAGGACTGAATGAAATATTTTTATTTTACTTTAATAACGATCCCAGTGAAATACAGAGTTAGTCGTAGATAGTTTGGTAAAAAAAATTGGTTATAAAAGCATTAAAAAAAATAGGGAAGTGACTTTTGTATTTCCCTTAAAAGTCGGAATCATTTCGAAAAAAATTAAATTATAATAATGATGAACATAGAAACTCATTGCAGATTCACTCATTTTTATTATTAATACACTTATTAGTGGGGATTGGGGGGGGGGGGGGTCATATGAAAAAGTCTTTCTACTTTTGTTCTTTTACTTAAAATTTTAGTATGTATATTATGTAAATTTTTATGAAATCAAAATTAATCGATTGCGTTTCCTTTGAGCTTCTACTCCCATCGTTTGAAGTGCACTTATATTTATGTCCCCCCTCCCGAATCTTAATTTAAAATTACATACCTATTATTTTACAAAACTTGCTTACCTTTTAAAGATCCTTCTAATAATACTGATATAGTAAAATTTTCAATAAATCTTCATGATTTTACTGTCAGAATTTTTTTGACCGAACTATCTACGACTAACCCTGTATAAGTTTACTACAGTAGAGTGAGGTAAAATAAAAAAGGGGTTTGACACCAATTTCAGTATAAAATTCGATTTAGGGGGGGGGGCAGCGACGTGTACCTTGGAATACGTTGTCGTCAATTATCAAATCAGGTTGGGTATCGTAATTATCTCTTGTGCATATCATGTATTTTGTTTTCGTTTGGTTAATGCTTAGTTCCAATTTCTTTGCCGCTTGTAGGCGGTATGTAGTTGTTCCAGGTCGTGGTAGAACTGATCTTTCTCATCCTCTTCTCTTTCTTCCGTCGGTGCGTATACGTTCATTATTGATAAGTAGTTAGGTTTCATTCTAAATCTCAGGAATTTTTTCATTACCAAAAATCCCGTGCCGTTTCTTCTCTGTCTTTCTTCCCCAGAATATAAGAACACGAAGTTCTCTCCTCTTATTTCTCCTTCGTTCTTCCATCTAACCTCCTGTAATGCAGCCACTTTACATCTTATATCTTAGCATTTCCCTTGTTACCTCTTTCAATTTTCCAGGCTTTAGCAGTGTTTTTACATTCCACGTTGCTATTCTATTTACTTCTCTTCTTTTAGTTTTTCTTTTGTTTCTTTTTTTTTGTTCGTCCTAACTCTATATTTCCTTTTTCATGCCATATTCGAGTTCCTTCTTTAGCCGTACTATCTAGAACAACTGTCTGGAGAGGTCCAGTCACTCCACTCTCTCTTTGCATTAGTTTTTTGGGTGTCGGCCTTGATCGAGGCTTAACTTCAGGGCACTGGCTTTTTGTCCCATACATACCTCGACTCTCTCTCCATTTTTCATTTCAGTTTTAGTGATATCTATATAAACCTCTGAACCCTATAACGTGCTAGACCAGAGAGGAGCCCTGAGGGTACGCGCCCTCTTTCCCAACATGTCAGTGTTGAGGTTTTTAAATCCATTAAAGCTAAATAAATTATCTCAACGCTATAAGAGAGACAAAATGTGGATGTGAAAAATGAAAGGTTTTTGTTTAAAAATCTCCAACCTTCTTTAAATTCTTTCTGAAGCTTCACATTAAATGGTTTTGAGAATAATAAATTATTTTAAAATTTTTTAACGTTTCGTTGAAAGGGTTTCGTAGCATAATATTTATTTATTTAATTGTTTAAAAATGTAATTAATGATTTACCTTGTCGGCGTGTGTTATTTATAGGATTATTAAAATTTTATTATTTCTTCAATACTATTAATATTTTGAGAACCAACATAACAATAAGAAAATTTATAGTTTACCTATGTAATATTTTACTTTTGTTAAAAATTCTTGATAAGTTTAATAGTATATGTAGGTATTGTTTAACGGAGAATTATTTGCGTTTAATTAATTTTAAGTATAGGTACCTGTAAACTATATTTCATGGCACTTATTAGACAATACAAACCAGTATGAGTAATTATTAATAATAACTTTTTCAATCCCCCGGTCGGGAATTTAAATTTTTGCATAATTTTATATATTTTAATTAATGAAAATTCTCTGGGCAATGTCAATTCTTTCAATGTTGAAATTTAACAGGCCAATTATTTAATTTCTTTAAGTACAAATTATTAAAATATACTGCAAATCACCAAATTTGCCTACCATTGTATTGCTTGTAATTACATGACGTAAATAATAATTCAAATTCCTCGTTGCTATTTTACTGCGAGTACTGTGTATTTATGATAAATAATATTGGAGTGGATAAAATGGTTAGGTATAAGAGAGGTTCCGGTGTTACATTCTTCATTACCGTTCATACAATTAGTCATTACCGCAATATCAACAAAAAAAATGACCGATACGTGTAATAATAATAGTGAAAAATGTAAAAATGAAAATGATTCGCAGTGTCAGGAACAACTTGTTTCTAAAGAAGTGCAATGCTTGGTCAAAAAATTGATGATCGAAATGAACATCAGCGATTATACTATGAATATTTCACCTGGATCAATCAAGGGTGATAACTATTTAGGAATAATTGCCAAAGTTCAAATTGATGGAAAAAATCAGGATGGAAAAAACACGACTCTAAATTTAATCTGCAAAAGTGCACCAAGGGAAGGAAATTTTAGAAAATTAGCTCCCATAAGAGAAGTTTATCGTCGCGAAATTTACATTTACAGTAAGGTTTTACCCGAGTTTTGCAAATTACAAGAAGAAAGAGGAATAATGAATCCTTTCAAAGCGTATGCAAAATATTATTCTTCAACGATGGAAGAATGCCACGAAGCATTAATCATGGAAGATATGAAAACTTTAGGATACGAGTTACGTGATCGCCAACAAGTGTTGGACTATCACCACGTAAAACTCGTTCTGGAAGAATATGGAAGATTTCACGCTTTATCCTTTGCACTTAGAGATCAAAAACCAGATGTGTTTCAAGAATTAGCGAAAAATTCAAAGGACGTATTTTTTTCAGTGGATACAAGCGACGAATTCTACAAGGCTGTACAAGCACAAGCCGAACGAGCACTTAAAGCTTTAGATCCAATTGTGCATAAAATTGCTCACGAAAAATTTAAGAACTTTCATGATAAAGTAAAGGAAGCTGTTCAAACTTCTGTTAAATCAGATTCCATCCAAGACTATTCCGTTATCGGACATGGAGATTGTTGGGTGAATAATATGTTGTTCAAGTATTCGGTAAGTAGTTACTGCAATGTATTTTGAATTGTTTTTTTAACATACAAAAATGTATTATCATGTTTGAAGAATGTAGGCTATTTGTTGTTAACTTGTTTATCATTAATAGACTATCGTGACGGTAATGATGTGTTATTTAATATTTTTATACTTACCCAATTAAATCAACATAGAATTAACGAATACGTCATAACAAATTTAATCACTATAAATAATTCAAGTAGATAATTTGCTTTTAATTGCAATAAAAACAATAAAAAATAATATCTTATTATGTTCATTTTGATACCATCCCGCCTATGTAAAATTGAATAAATGTTTTATTAATGTTTAAAAATTAATTTTTAGGATGCTAAATGTCCACAAACACCAACAGATTTGTGTTTATTGGATTGGCAACTATCGAGATTGGGATCACCAGCACTGGACTTATCATACTTTATATTTACATGCACTGATCATGAGTTTAGGCAACAGCATCATTCCGATTTAATAAAAGTTTACTACAAGAGCTTCTGCGATTTTTTGCGAAAATTAGGCAGCGATCCAAATAAATTATTCCCTTACGATGTTTTGCTTCAACATTTGAAGAAATACTCTGTTTACGGATTAAGTATGTCTGTAATGGTATTATTTTTGATGACAAGCGAAGTGGATGAGATTCCCGATATTCATAACGTGTCGGAATTGGAAAATTTTTCTGAAAAGTTGCAGTACGAAGCCAAAAATTTACAAAAATATTTCGCCAGAATTCGAGGAGTGATATTAGACTTTGTTAAGTTTCAATACGAATTTTAAATGTTGTAATAATTTCAACGAATTTGGTAATTTGTACATCAAAGCTGCTGTAGAAAATGTCTTAATAATTATGAAAATATATCATGGGCGCCCATAGGATTTTCTTCAAAATGAGACAAACTTAATTTTGTGAATAGATTATAGTCTTACAGTGTAAAAATTATTATTAAACAAAAAAAAAGTACCTACTTTCATTAATTTTGTTTTCCGCTAAATTTGGATTTTCCGACAGGTTAAAATATTTGTGGTAATTTATATTTCCTTGAAACGTAATTGCTATTAATTTATAAAATTTTTCCCAATAGTTATTTAATAATATTTTAGTTTATTATATTTCTAACAAAATTTTTAAGACCAACAAAATTATTAAATAATTAAAAATTAAACAATTAGTCCTTTACACAGCCTATTGGTTGGTATGAGCATATTATGATGACAAAAATTATTGACGAAACTAATATGTAGATACCACGAGGACAGTACCGAAAACGATCCTGCTCCAAAGAGAAAACCATGGGTGTCCACTAATGTGAACAAAATGTAGTTTTTTAGCAATAATTTTGTCGATGCCACATATAAAGAAACATAAAATTGCGGATTATTGGTCAACAGATCCCATAGTTGCCAATAATTTTATTAGCAAGTACATGACAATGAACAGATTTACACAATTGTTGCGTTATATACATTTTGCAGATAATAGCAATCCTCCGCCCCCGGACAACAATGATAAATTATGGAAAATACGCACGATATTTGAAGAATGGAATAGAAAATGTTCAACATTTTTCCATCCTTTTGAAAAGCTGGTCATCGATGAATCCGTGATATTGTTCAAAGGCAGGCTGCACTTCAAGCAATTTATTCCATCCAAGAGGTATCGATTCGGAATTAAAATATTTGTGTTGTGTGATTGTGAGACAGGAATTGTTTTGAAGTTGATGGTGTACACCGGATCTGAAATTGACATTCCTCGAAATGATCCGTTAGGTGTTTCAGGTGCGGTAATAAAGAAACTAATGGTGGATTATGAACAAAAAGGGCATCTGTTATATACAGATAATTGGTATACTAGCCCTAAACTGGCAATTTACCTAGATCAGCAGAATGTCGGTTTATGTGGCACGGTGAAAAAAAAATAGATCAATTCTTTTAAAATTTTGTTTTATTAATGTACAACATGTCAGGAATGTTCTCCCGAAATTTCGAGTCTATTCGAAGAAAACTGAAAGAGATAGTAAGTTTTAAAAAGTTATTTTGTCAAAGTTTTTATCTATATTGAAAAATTTAACCGGTAATTTCAAGTAATAAAAATTCTTCATCCGATAATTTTTTATCCGCACGAAAAAATTTACTATATAAACAAAACCGAGAAGAGGAATTAACTCAAATACAAATAGTAATAGAGAAGAGCATTAGAAAAAGCCATGGAAAGTATTGCAAATAGAAAAATTAAACGAGAACTTAACGAGGCTGTTAAATGTAAAGAAGCTGAACTAAGAGGTATTAAATCAGAATTTCTTAATGATGATTTTAAAGAAATTAAAGGCGAAATTGAGGGTCCGCCAGATACTCCATACGAAGGTGGTAAATTTACATAGGAAATTAAAATACCTGAACATTATCCGTTTAAACCACCAAAGGTACGTTTTCATACCAAAATATGGCATCCGAATATTTCATCCGCAACCGGAGCCATTGGTTTAGATATATTTAAAGACCAATGGTCTGCAGCTATCAGCTTAAGAAGTGTATTGCTCTCGATACAACTATTGTTATCCGCCGCCGATCCAGATGATCCTCAAGATGCCGTAGTGGCTAGACAATTTAAAGAAAATCCAAAATTGTATGAATTGACCGCACGTCATTGGACGAACGTTTATGCCGGAGGATCCAATCAAATTCAGGATTTTGAAGAAAAAATAAAGCAATTGGTAGAGATGGGTTTCGACGAAAATAAATCGCGAGCAGTTTTGTCGTGTTGCGATTGGCACGTGAGGTATGCCATTAATGAATTACTGGATTAGTTATTTTTTTATACTTTATTTTTATTCATAAATAAAAAAAAAGATCTAATATTCTTTGCTTACTAATTGAAAGGCATAACTGCATGTTTTCGGACATAAATAATTAAAAAATATAGATTAAAATCGTTTAATACTTTGTTGCGCACACGTGATGACGTCAAATTTAAATCTGACTCGATGGTTAATTTGGATTATCTACTAGATATACTTTAGTAAAACAAGTAACTTTGTGAGAGCAATATGGTAATAATTAAAGTTTATAATTTTTAATTAAATTTTTGCTTATTTATTTTATCAACGTTATAAAAAATATTGAGCCGGCACTCTATTGAATCCCTTTCCTGTTTTTAATAATTTTAAATCTATGTATTTTTAAGTACAATAAATTAAATAGGCTATTTATAATTTAAAAAATTATATTAAAATAATATTTAAATATTAATATTTAGTTTATGAACTTTTAAGTAACGAATATCGAGTTATTCTGACGACGATATATTAAGACGACACATTTGACATTTCTTGACCAGATTAAGAAATTCTGAACCTTCAGCTAACATTTCACAAGAATATACCTGATCAAACAAGGGATAATTTTCTAATCATAAGCACTTCCACGATTATGGACCTAAATTCTCCACTAAAAATTAGATATAAGTTTAATCATTTTTCACACGAAAATTTTCCTAACATGTCACAGGGGTAACAGTAATGAAAAGGTTGGAAACCACTGATGTAGGGTATACTTTTTGTACACACACACACACATTTTTTGTTACATATTTGTTTTAAATTTTTAACCTGTAGGGAGTACTTTTTGTACACACATTTTTCGTTACATATTTTTTTTTAATTTTTGAACATGTTACCGATTTTATAGACGTATTCACGTCAAAAAATATTGTTCGATAATCGTGGAAAACTATTTCTTTTCATTCTCGGCTTCGGTTTACGAACTCGACCAAAGGCCTCGATCGCAAAACATCGGCTTGAATGGAAAAATGTTAGTTTTCCTAACTTGTATCTAAAATATCTATTGTATTTCTATACTTAACTTTTAAGGAAACACAAATTACCACAAAGATTTTGACCTCTCGGAAAATCCAAATTAAGCGGAAATTAAAACAAACAAAAGAGTATGTTTAATTTAATATTAATTAATTTTACAATCCATTTATATATAGTTTTTGCTTGATTATGAGTACTAAAATTTGTAGATTTTGTGGTTACCTCGAGCTGGTTTTGTTGGCGACAATCAATGGAGAATTAATACGGTCTTGTGTGCGCCTCAGTGGCATGAGATACAAGGTCCGATTTTGATGTACCTTTGAAATTTACTTGTTATGTTGATGAAGTTACAACGTGATTTTGAAGAAAAGACTTTTGATTTAAAAAAAATAAAATATGTAATTTTGCCATAATGATTAGCGAATTATTATTATTATAAAGTAAAATAAAACAGTGGTTTTAAGGCTAGCTAGTATAATTTATAGCTAAACTAATATTTTAAATTTTCCGATTATTTCCAATTAAATTTTAATTTGTTTATTATATCCACTCTTTCTGTATCTTCATTTGATTTTTCTTATCTATAAATTATACTGCTAGCCTACAACTACTGTTTTATTTTACTTTATAATAATAATAATTCGATAATTGTTTTAAACTGAAGCTAATTTGAGTTGGAAGTAATACGTAAGGTTTGGATTGAAAAAGATAAATAATTGAAATCTAAAATTAAGAAATATTACTTGTAAAATTTATTGAAGGAACAAACGTACGACGTGTGGATCGACACCTGGGAACGAGGTGTGATAAGTTGACCGTTCCATTTCCTATAAAATTTATAATTAACCTTGCTTTTTTACAAAGAGAATATGAATATACAGTAGAATCCGGTTATAGCGACGGTCAAGGGACCGGCGATATTACGTCGTACTAACCGGACGACGCACAAAACGGTTTGAAATTTTCACGGGCGAAGCCGGAAAGCTAGTTCAATAATATGCGTGTAAAATGAAAAAAAAACAAAAATTTAAACTTTAATTATGATTAAGCTAATAAACAATTTAAAATATAAAGCACAATATAGTCCAATCAAATTAGTCAAATTTACGGCAAAACTTCGGAATAATTCAAACTGAGCTGAGTTTTTGTGTACTCCTTTATTTCGTGTTTTCGAGCAACATCTTAAAAGTACCCTCGATTTGACATTGAGCTTCACGAGTTATAGGGCGCAGAAGTGTACTAAATTTAGGTTTTTGCTTATATCTTCTTTTCTATGGACTTTAAGTATAGGACATCCTACAGAGAAATTAAAAGGCATAAAATTCTGTACAAAAAAGTATTCTCGAAGTTTTTTTGTAGGTCATCAGTCACATTCGATTCTCCAGCTTCTAAACGTTGTATTATAACACTTTTTTCTTCAATTGAGCAACATTTTCGTTTCCCTGAACTCATTTTGAAACAAAATTATAACACATTGAAAGGTAACAAAATACTAAGTGATTTAGTCGGGAATAATAATATAAAGTGCATAGAAGGCATTTTACTTGTGTAAGCATTTGCGGGGGCGGCGATATAATGCGACATTTGCTCTTGAAATTATGAATTGTTTTGAGACGAGTGTCGTTTTAATCGGACGATTTTTAATAAATACGTCGCTTAAAGAGGTTGGTCGCTTTAACGGGAGTCGTATTAAACGGATATACTTTCGCAGGATGTTATATGAAAACCAAACTTGAGGTTGCACTTACGTCGTTAAAAGCGGTCGGTCGTTATAAGCGAAGTCGTACTATTCGGATTCTACTGTAATTATTAAAAGCTCTATAGAAATGAATGTTTCCAAATGACGATTTTTATAAAAAAAAAATTAGGACCGGTGCATCTCAATATATTGCTATGATATATAGTACGAAATTCTACTGGACTTCGTACGCAACCTTGCCTAGCTAACTCAGTCGGGACTCAGTAGTCGGTTCTATGCGACAAACCCAATGCTTTCAAAACAAAAACTTAATTACCTACTTATGTGCCACTGAAAAATTAAATTATGTTCAAAAAAAAAAGGAAACCAAAAATAAATTTTCTAAAACTAAAAATGTGAGCCGAGATATCAATTTTTCGCCGATATGCAATTTTCAATATGAGCTCGAAACTAGCAATATAGTCCAGGAAAAATAGACTTTCACATGGAAATAATTTGTAACAGGCTAAATTTTTGCATGCACCTTAGTATTATGGACCTGAACAATGTCTCAAAGTTCCCCATCGATATCATTTCCGCTAGCTGTGTTACGCGAGGTCAAAGGTCGCCAAAAACAGTTTTTCGCAAATATCTCGAGAACGGCAACAGTTATTGAAAAAAATATAGATAGCTAATTTGTAGCTAAGCCGATTTTATATAAAAAGTTATTTGAAAGTTTTTTTGTAAGGACAATTGGTCACGAAATACGGCGTTTCAGAGAACCAAGAATGTAGAACACTTGACTCGGCGTGTGATCTTAGTGATCTTAGGATATAATGACGGAAAATGAATTATAATTCAATAGATACATGTATTTTTGTTTAATTTAAATGTGAATTCATTTATTACACATTTATTTACGTATAGGTACATTATTCAGTGATCGTGGTATTAACATTCTTCATCGGTATCGGAGACCAATTCTTTTGTCTTCAAAGTTTGGACGACGAAAGACGACGGATCGATGCTGTCATCATTCTCCACGTTATCGATATTAAATAATGATATTGTGTTCGAACAGGTTTGGCTATGACATTGGCTACAAACTATAGAACAGTTCAATCCTGCTTTCCGACATCCACAATTGGAAACACAGATTTTCTTGCAATTTCAAAATGCTGTATTAAGTAATACATCTGAAGCAGCTTGTAGCAGAGTTGTCATTGGCTCTAGGATATTATTTTGTAATGCCGAACCCCAGTCCTGAAGATTATTTTGCCTTTCCGAAATAGAGCAAAAGTCATATTACAGCCTGTAATTGCATGGAAAAATAAAATATGCGATGACATTTTGGATATGAAGCTAAACTTCGAGAACAATACATTTTTGATTCCACTTTTGCTTTACCAGGCTTCTGAAAATTCAATATTTTGTCCTGAGGAGCTCGCGCAATCAATATAGCCATCAAGTCCACATCCTCGCCAACCATAATGTTAGTACTCGTATGTGACTCTTACATTGCTGTTTCGATGATCAGAACATCAGCATCATGTTTTACCTGCTTCGCAATGATATGTTAGCTGCGTAAAATATTTGAGTCAACATGTAAATGAAACTACTTTTGTTACAAAAAAACTTTTAAATAACTTTTTATAGCAAATTGCCTTAGCTACAAATAAGTTCTTATTGATTTTTTCACTAATTATCGCCGTTTTCGAGATATATGCAAAAAACTGTTTTTGACGACCTTTGACCTCGCGTAACACAGCTAGCGGAAATAATATGGATGGGGAACTTTGAGACAATGTTCAGGGCTATAATACTAAGGTGCATGCAAAAATTTAGCCTGTTACAAATTATTTCCAACTCAACCCATTTTTTTGTCTATTTTTCCTGGACTAATAATCTTTCGTGCGAGAAATTTTGTAGAGAAATAGAATTATTTAAATAACTGCAATATAATTATATTAGAAGACTATGTACTTAGCTGAATTGCTGACGTGAGATGATCTCGCATCACACCTGTCCACCAAGATTTGATTAAAATCAAGCTTTCCAAAATCCACAGCAATTCCGCACCATCACATGAAATCTTCACTTCTTCCGAAAAATGATATTCTCAAAGAAAATTTACTTTTGCCAGAATTTAATCAATCTGGGAAAATTCAAAAACTTTTCACCCAAATCAAAAATAAGACCACCTTTTCACTTCGAAAATCTAATCAAGAAGACGTTATCCTCCTTCGCGCAAACGCCTTGATCCCCTGCTTTCGAAACAAAACTCGAAGCAAGGTCAAAATTTTTCTAATGTTGAAAATTTTGCTTTGCCAAAATAAAAATTGATGAATAACATCCTCCCTATGAATAAAAATAGATGAAACAACTTCATTCCAATTTAAATTAATTTCATAGAAACGCTAATTTCTTTCTTACCACATAAAAAAATGAAATTTGAATGCACAACCAGATTTTAGTGGTTCGTAGCATGACAATATAATTATAATCAATATCAATATTGACTATTGATTGCCTGAAGATGCAATAATAAGTTGCGAAACTAGTTTTAAATTAGTAAATTTGTTTTATATTCGACGAAGTACTACCTATAAAATATTTGGCAATATCAAGTAAATTCACTGCAGAGAAACATAAAATTGAATGTTTGTTCCTGGCGACATCAATACTAGTGACGGAAAACTAGGCCGTATAGTATTTAAGTAGAAGCATTTTTTCATTTTTTCAAAGTCGTCGTAGGTGTTGTACAATTTTGTACTCTAGCCGTGATAAGGGAAAGAGAGAGAAATAACCACCTGATAGCTTTCTAGCTATAATAAAGAAACATAATTATTTGCCTATATACGAGATACGAGTATTAAGATTTTGAATAAATTATGCGTACTGACATAAAGTCTGACTATACAGTTTTTCGTTTTCCTTCGTCTATAAACATAAAATCAATGACTTTTAAATCTTTCAAAAAAACTAGATTTCAATTAACAAATAAATTGTGAAATCCGGATGTCGGCGTCAAATCATCAGACCAAGATTAACCTTTTATTAGTCAGACAACCGTAGCTAAGGTTGACCAAAAAAAATTATATCCAGGTCCGGCGCGACCATGGGAGCAAAATAATTGAAAGGACTCAAGACTTCAATAAATTGATTAATTACTAAATTAATTTGTATAATATTTTAAACAAATCGAATTCAAAATGAAAAAAAAATCTCTTTAATTTGTTATTTTTTTTATTCTTATCCCTTATGATGGCAAGCAGGAATTTAGAAAAAAACAATTTCCCATGTAAATTCCCTATGTTCAAAAATCTAACGGTCACCCGGTATAGATAAAATTAATTTTTTATTTTAAATATTTGAAACACTTGAGGTATTTAAAAATTTAATCTACGGTGTCAGCGTTCACAGTTTGTTAAAATTTGATATAACTTTTGTGAAAAATAATTTTCAAAAGTGAAATAAAACTAATTATTCTCAAATTGAAATATTTTTTATAGATGCCGTACTATATTTAGCTTTTTTATCTCGTTAGTTGAGATAATTTCTTGTAATAATTTTCCTTTAACTACGTAAGTTAATTTTGACCACAGGAAGCAGGTAATTATTTGTTGATAAAAAATTATAAAACTATGGGGCAAAGATTTTACGTTTAGACTGCAAGAAGTTGGCTAAAGCTTAAGATCTAAGATGTACTTTATTTTATATTTAGTCATGATTTTAAACTTGAAACTTACTTTTGGATTCAATATCGATACAAATCATGCTATAGTGCATACGGATCCATCCAGAAGATCCAATGGCAGATCTACTTATTTTGGTTACTCTATCATAATGTACAGCAATCCTGATATGGCATGGTGAATTACGTGTAACTGTGTTAATTACAGTAAATTTTATAAATTTTGTTTAGGGTACAAATCGGAACTCCAAGAGGCAATATTTCCAATTATAAAAATATTATAGAGCCCGGAGTAGTTTATAAGTGTGACATTTTCGGACCATGCAATATGATTAATGTTAATGCATGTTAAGTATTATTTTAAATTAAAATTTCTTTTTAAATAATTTTTTATTTTCAGTCTCCACTTATCAAGGAACACAAAATTTGGACATTACTAGAGAAATGCTAAGTGGTTCTTGGATAGGGGGAACAATGGATATTGATCCACTATCGGGTCTATTTGTGGTATACTTTTATATTTTTTTAACTTACACGATATACTGTAAAATTATTTTTAATATTTAGATATGTGGCCACCGGTGGAAACGTTTGGCATTAATTGGTAAAAAGATATATTTCATGCAAGGAGTGTGCTTCTGGTTCCACGAAAATGAAAGTAACTCGGAAAAATTTATTCCGCTGTTAAAAAGCAACCGTAAATATAATTGCTTTTTGTAAAAAATGAAAATGTGTAACTTTTAATAACATTTTTTAGATTATGATATTATTGAAATTAATAAAAATAAATATAATAATACATCATATTATTACGCAGAAGGACAAGCCGGAATTTGTGCTCATTTTACAAATGCACAGGCAAGTATTTAACTATATTAAGAAAATGAGTTTTACTTTTCATTAATCGAAATAAAATCAAAAGGAACTGGTACTGGGGGCACCTGGGTTGAAAGATTGGCACGGTACTACCATAATTGTACGAGATCCTAAAGCACCTTTTAATGAATTGACAAGAGCAAGAACTGTACCCAACTCATTTTTAAATGTCGTTGCAGACAGAGGAAAATCAGCGGAAAAAGTATCGTATGAATTTTATGGTACATGAAAAGGAAACTTGTACCTATTATTGTACAAGTTATATTATTTCAAGTTATTTGAATTTATAAATTTTTGCAGGATATTCGACAACATCTGGGTACTATTTCAGCAAAACTGAGCTATTGTACGCTTCTGGGGCTCCCAGAGATAGATATAAAGGACAGGTATCAATTTTTTACTTAAATCAAAATTATATAATATGGTCTAGCTTTAGGTCTTTTTTATATTGTTGATTTGATTTTTGAGTTTCATAAATACTATACTTCGAGCTCAAGAGGTGCAGGTATTTAAATCCCTCCACTGTTAAATTATCATAATTATATCACACTTAGCAGTACCAAACGACCCTTGTGTTTTCCTATTTTCATAATATTTTTGAAAAAAATAAACATTAAAATAAATATCGTAGCATAATCCTGTAAGGAATACTTTTAGGTGCAGATATTTAAGTTTTTACCCACATCTAATAAAACAGAAGTTAAAACATTCGAAGAAGGTCAACAAGTAGGAGAGTATTTTGGGGGAGCTCTTACATCAGGTGATATAAATCGTGACGGTTTGGACGATCTAATTGTGGGGGCACCTTTCTATGGTAGCAATACTTATAATCAAGGTAGAATATATATATTTTTGGGAAGTTCACAGGTATAAACAATACTATTTTAATACGCACAAACTAACTCACTCTTTATTTCAAGGGTAAATTTGAAATCCCAGGAAGGAATTCTATTATAGAAGGCGAAAATATTGAAGGTCAATTTGGAGCAACTTTAATGTTCCTAGGAGATTTTAGCAATGATGGATGTGCAAGTACGTTTCATCTTATCTTATAAATATGTTCAGAACCAGCATACTTTTTTCTCAGGTGTGGCTGTAGGAGCTCCATATGAAAATGACGGAAGTGGAAGTGTCTATATATATAGAGGAACTGAGGGTGGATTGACTATACTTTCTCAGAAACTTATTGGAACAAGTTTCGTGCCTACAATAAAAGGTTTTGGAATTAGCATATCAAAACCAACTGACGTCGATGCGAATTCTTATAAAGGTAGCACGCCTTTTACAATAATACAATACAATGAGGATGAACTCTATTTTACACATTTAAAAAAAACGCTTTTGAAATCCGATTGTTAATATAAATATTTTCGACAATTAATTTTGTATTTTTCAGATTTAGCCATTGGAGCATACCTTTCAGGTCATGTAGTTATATTACGAAGTAAACCAGTAATTAATATAGAACAATCGTTGACATCTTTAACATCAAATTTAGATACCAATTCGAAAGAATTTGTAGTAACAGCTTGTTTTTCGTATACCGGCTATAGTGCACCACTTGAAATAAGTATAAATATTCGGCACATATTTTAATATACCAATTTAATTTTATAATATAATTTTAAGATATAACTAGAAATATTACTGTAGACAAATTACATCATAGAGCTTCCCTGGCCCCAAATATTCCAGTATCAAGCAATATAACTTTGCAGCATAACACATCATTATGTCAAAATATTACTATTAACCTGCAGGTATAGTATTGTAATTAATTCATAAATCAAGTATTATCATAAAATTAATTTTAGAATAACAATAATAACAAGAATGATTCCATAATAGTGACCATATCAACAGACTTGATTTTACAGCCAGATGAATTAAACACAGTTATCGTATCTCGGGGAAGCACCAACGCAAGTGATACGTTTTGCAAAACTTGTCCAATGTCAAATCCGTATTTATCGGCACAGGAAAAATCAATTGTTATTCCATTTGCGTTGGGTTGTGGAGATGATAATTTGTGCAAAACAAATTTGAGCCTGTTTATAAACTTTTTAAATATTCAGTGAGATGCTTGAACAAATTAAATTAGATTAAAATTTTTATTGTATTGTAATTCTAGAAATAATAATTACGTGCTAGGATCTACAGAGGATTTAGACGTGATATTCACCATTTATAATTCCGCAGAAAATGCTTATCAAACTAAAATTGTTATTGAATTGTCAAAATCGGTATATATTAGGAGAATACCTAATTTTTGTTTCGACCAAGGTGAATCTATAATTATTTGTGATATTGGAAATATAATTATGCAGAACGAAAACGTATGAAGCAGCTACTAATATTTTAATGAATATATCATATTATCAATTGATTCTCTGCTTGTAGAGAACCATAAACATAACACTGGACATGAGAAATATAGATACGATTAAATATGGCAATACACTGGATTTCAAAACAACTTTAGAAACAAGTAGCCAAAATCTTAACAAACATTATTTTGTCGACACTTTGAAAGTATCTAGAAATGCCGATATACTAATTACAGGGTACGTTTCACTAAATACCAGCAGTTTTTCTCCGGTTATCTTTAATCAAATTGTATCCATGGAAGAAAAATTAGCCCTAAATAAGCTGCTTGGTTTTATATTGTTATCTATCAATATTTTAATTTTAATATTTCAGGATGGCTGGTCAACAAAGTTACTTGTTTGATAACTCAACCAAAGATATTATTCCAATATTTACGCACACATTTCAAGTATGTATTTATATAGCTAAATTTATGGTACTCGGTGTAAAGATACCAATAATAATTTTAGATAGAGAAATATGGGATTAGTCCAATTGAAGAAGTAGTTTTAACTATGTCGATACCTTCTAGTATATTAAAATCCAAGTTGGTAACATTTGCGCAGTTTTACACACCCAATGGTATGCATGGTAATCAGCCAATATATTGTACAAGCAATGTTGAATATCTGTCCTATGATTTTGAAGAAAATGCAGAAGACTTTAATTTTCTAATAGAAGATACAAATAAATCGAGCATTGTAAAACGATCTGTAGATAATGTAATTAATAATATTGAAACTGATACCGAATTTGGATATGCATTGAATAGAATTTTTAATATAAATTGTTCCGATGATGGGCATATTTTCTGTTCAAAAATTGAATGCAATATTGGTCCATTTACCAACCACCAAAACGTGGCTAAAATTCAACTCAATATACGGTTAAATATATCAACACTTGCTGGTACGTCAACATTTTGGTTAATATTTGAGTATTTCCATATTGGTTATAATTTTTTATAGATCAATTGGGAACTAAAGATATCATTATTTTATCAACTGAAGGAAAAGTGGTTATTAAAAGTCCAATCAATTTTATTCAAAATGGTTCAAGGTATGCATTTTAATTTGATCATGTGTTATATTATTATTTTGTTAAAAATATTATTTGTTATTGTACAGACCCGACGAAGTACGGATATCTAGTGTATTTATTAAAGAAATACCGGAAGTTACGGTTGAGTACTGGATTATAATAGTAGCTGTTATTGTTGGTATTTCACTGTTCGGCTTACTCACTCTAGGGCTAATCAAGGTGAGTCAATTTTAAAATAACTATTTATGTTTACATAAATTTAAATTGAAAACATAATATTGTTGTTGCAGACTGCCTGTCTAGTCATTAAACAGATATTTTGCTTTGGAAAAAAGTTTTATACGTCCATTTCAAAACACCCCAATAAAAATATTACATTGACTAAAAACGATGTTTTCAAGGGGGAGTTTTTTAAATTTTATATTATTAATTATATTTACAAAAAAGTCATTAAATATATAAGAAATTTCAATGTTTTTTGAAGGTAGTTAAAATTACTAATAACATTACTAGTTGTAAGTAATCATTATTCTCGTAATCATAGATTATATAATGTTTGTAAAAACTTTTTTTCTACAATCGTTTTTAAATTGTAAACTTAATCCCTTCATTGTTAATTTATGTCTGGCGACAGTATTAAATTATGTAATTTGGGATTTTCGTTTTTGGGTACATTCATTGTTCAATATTCCTGTTTGTACCCTTCCCTTTCTGTTTTAGGAACAATTTTTGTGTTTAATTTTAAGTTGGAAATGTAAAATGTAATCAGTTGGTCAACAAGTTTCTCTTAGGAAACATCTAAATAATTTAAAAGCCTAACTCCGGCACTTGTATAAATTGTAAAATAAATAATTTAAAATACATTTAAGTGTCGTTAAAATTAAGGTTGCCAAATACAGGCGACGGCTTCAATAAACGAATTGGAGCTCAAAACATTGGTCCTTCGAACCGGATTATGAACAATTATTAAGAAAACTACAAAATTAAATCAATTCGTAAGAAAAAGGAACAGGAAGAACGACTCCACAAAATATTTGGACTCTGATCAAGTCGCTGAGGATTCCCGTTGGAAATTGTCTCATATAAAAAAGGTGCGTTCCATTATAATTTATTTCCTGTTATATCCTTATTAGTAGAATTTTAAATTGTTTTCTAGTTGTGTCAGAATTATTACAATTGTCGCAAAATATTACTTGCCACTATTTCATTTTTATAAATTTTGCCTTATCTTCAGATTGCTTTTAAATCTTGATTTTAAAAATTATTATTACTTACTTCTTGCGTAAATATGGCGGAAGAATCATTACGCGAATTAAAAGCGAAGCGGGGCAGCATAAAAGGGCAACTTACGCGACTTAAAAATTATGTAGACAAACTTAAAAAAGAAAATATTGATGTAACGCAAATTGAAACTCGGTTGATTGCATATCAACCTTTAATTTCTGAATTTGAAAATGTACAAATTCAAATTGAATTAGCGAGCGAAGATGGCGATCTTGAAGAACAAGAAAGGCAGGATTTTGAAGATTCCTATTTTTATATAATATCGCGGTTAAAAGCGTTAATAAAAGAGCATTCAAGTCGTCATTCAACTTCGCAAAGCACTATTAACCATTCTAATGAAAATCGCGAACAAGCTGCGAGTGCCATTCCTGGCAACAACACCTTAAACTCAATTCGATTGCCGAAACTAGAGCTTCCTACATTTGACGGTTCATATGATAAATATTTATTCTTTCGCGACACTTTCGAATCGGTTATTAACCAAAACGCCTCCATTTCACCTTCTCAGAAATTTCAGTATTTAAGAAGTGTTCTGAAGGGTGAAGCTCGGGGATTAGTAGAATCGCTGGAAATATCCGATTCGAATTACGAAATCGCGTGGAAATTAATAAAGGACCGGTATGACGACGAAAAACAAATAATTAACAATCACGTCCAGGCATTATTCAGTTTACCGACAATTTACAAAGAATCCCATAGAGCCGTAAGGCAATTAACAGATGGTTTTTCCAAACATCTTCGAGCATTGCAGGTACTGAAACAACCGGTATCCAGCTGGGACACCCTAATTGTTTACTTGATTGTTGGTAAACTGGATGACGAAACGAGACGTGCGTGGGAAGCGGAAAATTCTAAATTAAAATCGGTAGCTAAGTTAAGCGAATTAACGGAGTTTTTAAATGAGCGGTGCAAGTTTTTAGAAAAAGTAGGTAATAAACCTACTTCGAAAATTATAGGGCAAAGGGAAAAGGTAAAAGTTTTCAATAGCACGACTGCCGAGCCGATTCGTTGTTACAGCTGTAATGGGGATCATTCACTGTACAATTGTGTAAATTTTTTAAACTTAGATCCCAGCGCAAGATTCGAAGAAATTAAACGAATCAAAATATGCTCTAATTGTTTCCGCACGGGACACAATTTTTTTAATTGTAGAGCTAGACCAGGTTGCACTAAATGCAACAAACGACATAATACCTTGCTGCATTGTGAAAATAATGCCAATAAAGATAATATTTCGCGAACACATAATAATCGTCCTAATGAGCAAAACGAATGTGGTGAAGCTATTCAACCAATAATAGCCAAAATGGCAAGTTTCATTCATTCTCGCGCGCTTCTCGCAACTGCGATAATTAAAATAAAGGACAATCTCGGAAATTTTAGACCATGCAAGGCATTATTAGACTGCGGCTCACAATCTAATTTTGTTAGTGAGGCATTAATAAAAAAATTGAATTTAAACAGAGAAAAAATAAACTACATTTCGGTTTCGGGTATAAACAATGTTGCGTCAAAGGTCACGCATAAAACTGAAGTGGCGATTCGTTCTAATCAAAATTCATTTCAGGATAACATTCAATGTTTAATACTGCCTAAAATTGCCGAAATTACACCATCACATACATTAGACAACCTATGTATACCAAAAAACATTAAATTAGCCGATCCAAATTTTAATGCGTATAGCGATATTGATATCTTGCTAGGTGCTGGCGTTTTTTGGGGTTTAATGTGCGTAGGTCAAATCAAATTGGGAAGGGATATGCCCTTGATTCAAAAAACACAATTAGGGTGGGTTATAACGGGTCCAATTCCGCAAGGTCAGCATTCTAATGTATTATGCAATTTAAACAATACTGTTTTACATAAACAATTGGAACGGTTTTGGACCATAGAGGAACACTCCGACCACAAGGCTCTGAACGTTGAAGAAACGGCGTTCGAAAAGCATTTCATGAGCACGAGCAAACGCGATGAAAATGGGCGGTTTATTGTGGATATTCCTATGAAGCATCCCATTTCTAAATTAGGTGAATCTAGGTTAGGAGCTCTAAAACGGCTCTATCAAATGGAGCGTAAATTCGCGAAAAATCCCGAGTTGCGGGAAAATTATAGCAGATTCATGCGCGAATACGTGGAATTAGGTCACATGACCAAATTAGAACATTATGATGATTGTAATTCTTTTTATCTTCCGCATCATATCATTAACAAACCAGATAGTACCAGCACGACTTACCGAGTAGTGTTCGACGGAAGTGCAAAGTCGTCGTCTGGATACTCGGTTAATGATCTTCAATTAACTGGAGCTAATATACAAGACGATCTTTTCTCGATTGTTCTGCGCTTTAGGAAGCATAACATTGTGTTAACGGGCGACGTCACAAAAATGTATCGCCAAATTATTGTCAATAAAGCTCAGAGACCGCTACAACGAATATTGTGGCGTTCGCACCCTGAGGACGAAATTCAATGTTACGAACTTAATACGGTCACGTATGGTCTGGCGACATCGTCCTTTATAGCTATCCGTTGTTTGCACCAACTGGCAAATGATTACGCTAAAATATACCCTATCGCCAGTAGTATTGTAAAAAGAGATTTTTACGTGGACGATCTTTTGACAGGGGGTAAAAATATCGCGGAAGTAAAAGAGTTACAAAGTCAAATAGAGGAAATTCTTAAATCAGGGGGGTTTCCATTAAACAAATGGGCTTCAAATGATCCCAGCATATTAAGGGAAATTGTTTCTTTAAATCCGAACGCAATAATAAACTTGGGCGACAATCATAACTCAAAAATTTTGGGATTGTATTGGAATTCGCAATCAGATACACTTAGGTTCTCAATAAAAAGCGATAACATCAAAGCGAAAGCCACGAAGCGGTCGATATTATCAATGATTGCGCAAATTTATGATCCGCTGGGTTTGCTAAGTCCAGTGGTAATTATTGCAAAAATTGTATTGCAACGGTTATGGGAAAGCAAAATCTCTTGGGACGAATCTATACCACAAGGTATTCATTCTATTTGGGTCAAATTTTATGATCAACTTTTCAACATAAATGATGTAGAGTTTCAACGTCAGGCTATTTGCAAAAATGCGACTTCTATAGAATTACATGGATTTGCAGATGCGAGCGAATCGGCATATGGCGCTGTTTTTTATATTAAGTCGCTAGATAACGAAGGCAAATCTCACGTAAGAATTCTATGTTCAAAAACCAGGGTGGCTCCGTTGAAAAGCGTAACTATTCCGCGCTTAGAATTGTGCGCAGCATTATTATTGGCGCAACTGTATGATAAAGTCAAGAAAAAATATGACGTGAACTTCAAAGATTGCTATTTTTGGTCCGATTCGACTATCGTGCTATCTTGGATACGATCTTCATCGCGCGATTGGAAGGTATTCGTTTCAAACCGTATAGCTGAAATACAAAATTTGACTAATATTGAAAAATGGCAATATGTAAACACCGCTGAAAATCCAGCGGATCTATTAACTCGCGGCGTCGAGCCAAGCTTATTTAAAACGTCAATCCTTTGGTTTTCGGGACCACCTTGGCTCTTGAAAGATGCAAGGGAATGGCCCAATAAAAATTATAATCAAGCTACTTTTGATGTAGAATGCACAGCAGAGCGTAGACAACCACAAACATGCCTAATAGTTTTGGACGGGACAATAGATTTGGTCGATAGGTATTCCAGCTTGTCGAAACTGCAAAGAGTAGTTGCATATTGTTGCCGATTTGTGAAGAACGCATCTGTATCCCAAGACCAAAAGCAATTTGGGCCTCTTACGGTCACTGAATTGAACGAAACATTAATTAAACTGATCCGCGCTAATCAGGCACGATTTTTCGAAAGGGAATTAAAAGATCTAAAAAGGAAAGGGGGGGTCGAGAAAAACAGTAAGATTATTTCTTTAAATCCTTTTCTAGATGATAGCGGTATACTTCGAGTTGGTGGTAGATTAAATTACGCGGATTATTCTTATGATAAAAAATTTCCAATGCTCTTAGATTCGCGAAGCAATCTTTCTAAACTTATAGTAAAAAATCAGCATCTCAAATCGTTACATGCCGGACAACAAGCTACATTAGCCGTAATACGAGAAAGATATTGGATTATATCAGGTCGAAATCTAGTGAAGAAAGTGATTCGCGAATGTCTATCATGTTTTAGATTTAACAAAAATAATTCCGAATATTTAATGGCTGCTCTTCCGAAAAGTAGATTGACTCCCACTCGATCATTTTTAAATTGCGGTGTAGATTACGCGGGTCCGATAAATTTACGCGATAGCAAATCACGAAAATTTAAAGTATCAAAATGTTACATTTGTTTATTTGTATGCTTCTCTACTAAGGCAAGCCATATCGAGCTTGTGAGCGATTTGTCTACAGAAGCGTTTTTAGCGGCTTTGCGAAGGTTCGTAGCTAGACGCGGCAAACCTTCAAATTTGTATTCCGATAACGGTACCAATTTTGTGGGCGCTAAACGGGAGTTAAGAAAGTTTTTGAATGATAAAACCAGCGAGTTTCAAGATGCGTTGCATCAAGAAAATATTAATTGGCATATGATACCGCCAAGATCACCTCACTTTGGAGGACTATGGGAAGCGGGAATAAAGTCGACAAAACATCATTTGAAGCGGGTTTTGGGTAACGCGATTTTAACATACGAGGAATTAGTAACTATACTGACACAAATAGAAGCATGTTTAAATTCTAGGCCCTTATGTCCCTTATCAAACGATCCTTCCGATTTATATCCTTTAACTCCCGCACACTTTCTTATTGGTGACACTCTCGCGGCTGTACCCGACCAAAACTTGATTGAAGTGCAAGAAAATCGGCTGGCCAGATTTCAACGATGTCAGCAAATTCTTCAACACTTTTGGACTAGGTGGTCGAAAGAATACGTATCTGAATTGCAGGTACGCACCAAATGGAAACAATCTCGCGAAGGATTGTTAAAACCTGATGCGTTGGTATTAATCAAGGAAGACAACACACCACCGCTTAGATGGCACTTAGGCCGAGTGATCCAGCTTCACCCCGGCAAAGATGGAGTAAATCGCGTCGCCACGGTCCGAACATCCGATGGGACATATAAGCGTCCAGTGATAAAATTGTGCGTGTTGCCAAGTGAGTAAACTTTAAAACCTAAGCGTGTTCAGTGCTATGCCTGTATATATGCGGATAAGTGAAACAGATAATAACAAACTATGTTAGTGCGGACTTAACCATCAGTAGTTCCAAGCGAATTGATGAACTACGAATTTAATTTTTGTAAATATATTTGCGTTTTTTCTTTGCATTTAGTTTAATATTTCTTTGTTCTTTAGCGTTATTATTGTGATGAATTTATTTTAGGAAGGATAATTGTATTTTTTATTATGTTGTTGAAAACCGCATGTTTTCAAAGGGGGCGATTTATGTAAAAACTTTTTTTCTACAATCGTTTTTAAATTGTAAACTTAATCCCTTCATTGTTAATTTATGTCTGGCGACAGTATTAAATTATGTAATTTGGGATTTTCGTTTTTGGGTACATTCATTGTTCAATATTCCTGTTTGTACCCTTCCCTTTCTGTTTTAGGAACAATTTTTGTGTTTAATTTTAAGTTGGAAATGTAAAATGTAATCAGTTGGTCAACAAGTTTCTCTTAGGAAACATCTAAATAATTTAAAAGCCTAACTCCGGCACTTGTATAAATTGTAAAATAAATAATTTAAAATACATTTAAGTGTCGTTAAAATTAAGGTTGCCAAATACAGGCGACGGCTTCAATAAACGAATTGGAGCTCAAAACAATGTTATTTGAACTTTGTTCAACCTCTTATCTACGAATCTACCTAATATTATTATAATAAATTAAACTTTCTCAATTATTGAACTTAACAAAAACGGAGATTTTTATTAATTTGGCGATTATCATTATTATAATCATAAGAAATTAGCCATAAAGGCCTTAATGCCTAGTATTATGACGAAAATATACTGACGTTTAATGGAGTCGTACATTGTATAACTACATTAGCTAGGTAGTAGTACTATATGTGTATTTTTTTTCAAAAAGAATTTGAGATTGTTACCAAAGCAAAGCCAAAATTCAAGATTTATTAAACAATACTACGTACAAATTGAAAAATATACTAACATACAACATATTATTTAAAAAAATAAATGATTATCCATTCTGAGGTATACCTATAAGAACATATTATTATTGTGTTATAATTTATATAAAAAGAATTGCTTTCCGGCGCGACATATTTTCTTTAATATTATTTATTGTAACATCTACTTATTATTAATTTAATATTAATAATAATTATTTTTTATAATTTAACCTAGTTATAAATCAAATTAATAATTCATTGCTTATTTCATAGGTAGGGTTTTTCAAACGTAAAATAAAAGAAAATCTCAAAGCACTTCAAGAATCAGAAGTAAGTTTTTTTAAACTAACAATAAATATTATAATATTACTTATATATCTATATATAAATTATTAGCTTGCATATTGTAGTGATATCCAGAGCCGGATTAAACATTTGTGATCCCCTAGGCCTAGGCAGTTACATTTTCGGGGCCCTCTAGAAAATTATTACTTGCATAATATATCTTTAATTTTACTACTCAATAATTAAAATAAGCAATTTCAATAATAACAAACTAATTTTAAAAAATAAAACAATGTTTATTAAAGAGATTTTTGATAAACTATAAAAAGAAAATTAACTTGAAGTAAATTGTAATTCTTTATTTAAAAAAATAACTTGAAACATTTACTCTTCTTTGCAGTAAACTCTAAAATGTAGGGTAATAATAAAATTACGTAAGATACAAGATACTATAATATCCATTCATGTTCAAAAACGCTCAATCAGTGTAAAAAGATACAAACAAACATAAAATTTATAATTAAAAAACAAGTTCCGTTTTCACGGGCCCCTAGGCGGACTCCTTTTCTGCCTTATGGGTAATCCGGCACTGGTGATATCTTTTTCCTACGATCCTCTAAGAGCGAGTTGTATATGATACCAACCTATATAGTGCATGTAAACAAACGCGTACAACTTGCAAGTGATTTTAATGTCATGTGACAGTACATTGAGCTAGTGCACTATGCTAGGAGAGATAAATGCACTATAGGATCATAGTTAACTCGTGAAATTTGAATCAACTGTGAATTTACTAAAAGTTCACTTGTGTGTTAAAATTGTGCGTCATAAGAACGCATAGTTTATTTTCATATTTCCTGTTTGAATTGCGTAGTTAACAGTACATCTGAACTTACGTGGTCGTAGGAAAAGTAGTATAATATAGTGTTTATATAACTCTCTGGAAAGTATCTATCATTCCATGCTTATTATAATAATATACTATAGGCTATGTGCAAGTGATTTGAATTTTTGAAAATTCGACGCCAGCGATTACGGTGGGGAAATGTGGAACTTTTCATGGTATAGATTATTACAGTTTGTATGTGTTGCAGTATTATTAAATGCCATTTACATTTAAATCGCGAAATTTAAATTAATTTGTGATTGATTTTATTATATCTACGAATGCTTGTTGTTATTTTTTGACACTACTCGTAATTTTTACTTACTTTTCAAAGTTTTGTACATTAGTTTGTTAATTTTTATATACATACAAAAATGTCACAAATAAGTTCAGGAAATACTTATTGCTGCGTAGCTGGATGTAAAAGTAAGTCCTAGAATTCATCAGGAACAATATTTTACAGTTTCACTGTAAAGAAACATAAAAGTGACCAACGAGAAATGTGGATAAAAGCAGTTAAACGACAAAAGTAAGTAAGATGTCTTATAATTTGTTATTTCTCTGTTGAAAAGTAAACGTTCAAGTTAATTATTATTATAGTAGTACTATTTTGAATAATTGAATTGTTTTTCAGTATTAATGGATCCCCTTGGAAGCCGAATAATTATTCTCGAATTTCCAGAGATAAAAACTGTGTTGGATGATACCGGTAAAGGAATTTTACTAGTCATGCCCCCTTTTCTACGAGATAACACTTTTTCAGCAGAGCAAGTGCTGGATACAAAAAAAATAGCCAGTGTAAGAATTCATATAGAAAGAATAAGGCAAAGAATAAAAACTTATCGCATACTATCAAAATTTACCATTAAAATGTTACCTCATGCGAACAATATTATATTAATGTGCTGCATTTTGGTAAATTTACAGCAACCTATTTTAAAACGCAGTAGTTAGTTGTAAATATTTATTTTGCGTTTATTTGTAATAATAAATTAGGATTATTAACTTGTGAAATATATATTTAAAAACCCAATAATAACACAAGTTAAATAAACTATAAAAATTCTTTAATATTTCGGTACTAATGAAGGTACAATCAGAACCTAAATATTAAGGAGTTTTATAACATTTCATTACCGTCTATTTAATTTGTTTAAATTTATCTAATATACATTATTTCTAGTAATACTAGATCAATCACCTATTTACTATAGTAGTTGGTGACATTCTTTGTTTTTTCCTCATAGCTTTCAACTAATTTAAAAATTATTTGTATTGATATATTTTGAAATTAATACCATGAAAAGTTCCGGCGCGCCCAACCAGTGGGCGCTAGTTGTGAACTTGCACATAGTCTATAATTGTGTATAATTCATAGGAGTTACTGGAATTTGGAAAGCAGACCGTGTGCCCTTGTAACGACGAAGATGAGCAAACTATTGACCTGGAAAATTGAAAAGAAAATTGGTTGTAACTTTATATTACTATGCAATAATAAAATTACAGTAAAAGAGATTTGCAATTATTTTTTAATGTTTTGATCTTCTGGTTGCCATTGTTTTTGGGTAACTTATGAATCTCCATTGTGTTTTGCTTTTTTTGGAAAAACTATTATAGAAAGCCACCTTGGTATTATTCTATTCGTGAACTCCTCAAGCGATGGCATAATTATTATTTTTAATCAATCAACTTTTTCTAATTCTTAACAAAATACATTTCAAGACTTAATTATTTTTTAATTATTCTTCAATCTATAATATTGAAATTCTTTTGTGTTGTTTCGTAAAATTTTTCTCATTTTGTATGTTTAACACCTATGTGCTTTTTTAATCATAAAATAAGTTAAATTAACATAGAAATCGTTAATAATATATAATTGTTTGAATAACTTGTTACATATATATGTATGGGTTTAACCATACATATTAGATAGTACAGTAAATTCCCATTCAATCGGCTCGGTCGGGATCGTAAACATGCCACGAGATTTAAATTACAATTTTTGAACAATATTGTTTTAGTTTGTACAAGAAATGCAAAAACTTATTAGTGACCGAACACTCAAGTTTTGTTTTATAATAATGTTAACATACAATATACCCAAAATTTTACAAAAATGTGGAAATATGGATTTAAATTGATACCGAATGAAATAATTTTTGTCAAATAATTTGAACAAAGCATATTTGCAATGAATTTAATTCTTAATCACTTATAATACACAAAATATATGCTAAACTTCTAAACTCTGATATTTAACCACTTAGATTAATTACGATGATGGGTTATCGTAATTCATAAATATGCTATGTTTTTATTACAATCCTGAAGCAATCAATTTCTACGTGACTCTTGTGGGATCTTGGTGCCGGTTGTTTGGATGCCGGATGAACGCGAATTTACTGTATATGTTTTATATTAATCGATATTAATAAAGCTTTCCGGTATTCTATGAAAGAACTGAATGTTTTTGATTGGAAAACAAAAAAATTGTACCTTTTCCAATTTCATTAATTTACTACGAGCGGGAAATGCGATTAGCATAAACCTGCGCTGTCACGCTACTGTTGTCCAGGCATAAATAACTGCGATAGTGACTTGTGCAGAGAAAATGTTACGGAGGGTTTATGTCAATATAGCCAGGCAGCACTAAAGGCTTTCGTAGGTATAGAAACACAAACCAATGTCTTAAGTTACTGTCTCGACTTGCTAGTGGCACTGGCGCAACGCTACAGCTTAACGCTGAGGTAGGTGCCGGGACACGCTGGCAGAAAAGGTAACGAAAGGGCAGATGCCCTCCCTAAGGCTGCTGCAAAGCGGCAACTAGTAGGTAGACCGCAACAGGGATTATCAAGGAACTACTGGGTAAACAACATCTTGAGTACTGGAAGGAACTACCAGGACTAAGGCAATCCTTAAACTGAGCAGACCACAGTTCAGGAAGATAGTAGGACTACTAACAGGACACTGCTGTCTAAACAGACACTTCAAGATCATTGGGGTTGCAGATGAATTCACATGTATAGGATGTGTGTGGAAGAGGAAGAGACTCCATAACACATTCTATGTGTATATCCAGCACTAGCGGCAAAAAGGCTAAGATACCTCGGGGCTTTTTATCCGATAACCGAGAAAAAAACCCAAACATACATCGGCTGTATATTCAATTTTATTGAGGAAACAAAACTGATGGATTAAAACTTGGAACGCGGGACACAATAAGCCAAAAGCTTCAGTGCAGATGGGCCAGGAGCCATAACCCGTTCAGTAATAATAATAATAATATTATAATCAAGTGTATAAAAAAGTATAAAAATTTCATTAAATATTTATTTTCTTCAAAATTAATAACAAAAAGAGAAACTTGCTGTCTGTGGAATTCGGAAGAAAATAAAATGTTACATTCCGTTTATATTTTTTAATTGGTAAAAAATTGCATTTTCAAAACCATTTCAAAAATCTTTGGGAACTAACTCTCCCAGAGCTAAAATTATTAGCGCTGTTTCAACCGACCCCGGTCTACCTACTCTGCACTATAATACTGCGTATATGTACATAGTATAGTACATAAATATCATGTAAAATATGTATAAATTATTATTAATCTGTAAAATTAATATTAATTTAACATTTTAAAAATGAACAGTTTAAATGCAAAATAAAGCAATTTTTTCTAATAAAATTAAATATTGTGAGCTATTTAACAATTTAAGTCAATTTAACGTATAATATGATAATGGCAATTGTTATTTCTACGCTTTACAAAATTTAAAAAAATTTGGCAAAGCAATAATTGCATGTATGTACTATAAACAATTTAAAGTATCTACAAAAAAAAAGCAATTAAAAATAGGTTCGTACACAAAGGTTATCATCGTATGCAAAATGCAATATTAAACAACCATTAGATCTAATGACTGATAATAAAACAGTTACATGTTATAACAATTATTATTACAAGTATGGATTAAATTTCTGTTTACCTGTAAATATTTGTGTCGAATTAAGCTTCATATCAAGTAAAATAATTCAATAATAATATTAATATCTAACAATAATGAAAATAACTACCTACAGAAGAAAACTTTTTAAAAGTTGCCAAATGTAAAATAAAATAAAATGAAAATCGAAAATCAAATCCGTAATTATATGGATTTATTGATTTATTATCAATCTGATTAAATCAATTTATGATTTCCATGATTCATATTCAATAATGTTTATTGCTAACTTTTCATTTGGTGCCTATGTAAAAAAGGATCACTTGATCGTTGATGATTTTTCATGATGCATTCTATTTTCTATGTTAAGCTGCATTCCCATTAAGACGGTCCGGCAATCGGCAATTAGCTTTGAACAGCTAATTTGTGAATTACAATGCCAAAACTATAATTACATCATTAGAAATAAGAGTTCTGCAGTAAATAAACAAATAAAGAGAGGGAACATTCGACCTTCTGACGAATTCCCTGTACATTATTTACTTGTAGATAAGTGCTGCTTCAATTGATACCTTCAAAAGTGTTGTTAGTTATATAAAATTTGTTTTTGAAAAAATGGATCAACTAAACGTAGAACTTCTTTCAAAAGACACAGAGATCATCGTAGAAAAATTACTTAAAAGTTTTGGTTTAGAAAAGTTTACGATTGATGTGGTTCCTGGCAGCGTCAGGGGTGATAATTACCTTGGAATAATAGCAAAAGTTACAGTAAGATGTAATAATAACAATGATAAAGTTTATAATTTTATTGTAAAAAGTGCACCCAGAGCTGGTTTTATGAGATCGATGGCTCCTATTTCTCAATTTTACAAGCGAGAAATATATATTTATGAAACTGTATTGGCGGAATTCAAAAAATTTCAGAATTCGAAAGGTATTTTAAATCCATTTACTTCCTATGCTATATATCACGCTTCGCTGGTTGACGAAAATAACGAAGCGATTGTAATGGAAAATATGAAAGAATTGGGTTTTAAACTTTGGGATCGACGCGAGCCTTATGATTATGATCACATCCTGTTGGCAATTAAAGAATATGGAAAGCTACATGCACTAAGTTTTGCTTTTCGCGATCAGAAACCCCATTTATTTAAAGAATTGTTTTCTAATTTGGAAACCATATCTTTCCTAGATCAATCTAAAAGTGCTGCTATGGAAGACGCTTTTCGATTACAAGGCGAAAGAGCTTTGAATACGCTAGATCCTATTGAAAATAAAATTGCATACGAAAGTTTTGAAAAATTTCTATCTGTGATGCTGGTAACGATTCAAGATCTTCTGAAATCTGATGCTGCTGGAAAACATGCCGCGATAACCCATGGAGACTGTTGGATAAATAACATTCTGTATAAGTTTGAGGTAAAATTTTCCCAGTTTATTTGCAGTCTCATTGATAGTTATTAATTTTAGGATAACGAAAAACCATCTAAGCCAACAAAGCTTTGTTTTTTGGATTGGCAATTATCGGGATTGGGATCGCCTGTATGTGACTTGAGCTATTTAATTTTTTCTAGCACCGATAAAAAGTTGCGGGACGAGAAGTACGATATACTGATTCGAGAATATTATAATAGCTTCTCATCATTTTTAATTGAACTTGGAAGCGATCCTCAACAACTCTTCCCATTTGAAATTTTAGAAGAGCATTTAAAGCGTTTCAGTGTTTTTGGATTATTTATGGCAATTTCGGTTCTTGATCTTACAACAAGAGAAGTTGATGATATTCCAGATCTAAATAATGATATAGATATGGAAACTATCAAAGAAAAGTTTCTAACAGAAATTCGTGGCCAATATAGTGCAAGAATGAAAGACATTATTTTAGATTTTGTTAAATTTGGCTATCTTTAGCCTTATTTTATATTTAAAACCAATAATAATAATTAATGATGTTGGGAGTTAGCACAAAAACGGAAATTGTTTCAGTTTTAGGCAAAAGTTCGCTTGGGTGCAATTTTTGATGCACCAAATTGAAAACTTATTATGTGTTATTTTTTTTTATAAAATTATATCTTTTCCAAATTACAAAACACGGGAATATTACGAAATAGAAAATCTGAAAATATTTTAGGAATTTAATTTTGGTGTTTTGTGACTACTTTTCTTTAATCTTCATTTCAGAGGGCTGCTCTAGTTTTAAATTTAACAATAATATTAATTGCGTAACTACATATCTGTTAGCGTAAAACTTGTAGTTCTGTGTATTTTATATTACATTACCAATGTTTACTTTATTTTGAATATGATATGCTATTAAATTTAATTATTTGGAAGAATAATTTCATTTTGTTCAATTGGTATGTGGTAACCATTTCCATGTAAAAAGATAAGCTTTTTCACCCTTTGCCCTTCGAGAATACTCATCAACCACCTTAATTATGTTGAATTTTTCTGATTGAAACTGATTGTTTGATTTTAATAATAACCTCCAAAACAAGTTTGACATACATACAAACTCAAGGACTCGAATATTAATCTGGTGAGTGGAATTTAAATTGTGAAATGTTATGTAACTTGACGTTTCAGCTTGCAATTAGCGTTTTTTTTTTCTGTGCGCTTATAAGTTCAGGTTATTAATAATGCAGTAATTATTGTTTTATAAATTATTCAAGATCTTAATTTTTATAAAACAATTTATTTGTACTCTAAAATTATATCTGATTATGATTGCAATGTGAATATAATAATATAGTTCTGAGTAATAAAAAACTGTTAATTAAATTTGTAAAAAGTGACATTGATAATAATTATTTATGTGTGTAATTTGATATTAAAACTTTCGATTCAAAGTTATTCTTTTTTTTCTTAGTTTAGGCCTTTAACAATAGAATAAGTTCTAAAATCTTCGCATATATTCAGTGGCGCCGGAAGGGTCAAATATAGAGGGGGGGCAAAGTATTCAGTTTAGTTAGGTTTTATGATTTTAAAGAAAAATTCTAATAGTTTACGAGCGCCCAAAAATGTAATTTTCTAGGGAGGGGCAAGAGCCCTGCTTTGCCCCCCCCCCACTTTCCGGCGCCTGTGCATATATTTAGGCTTTCTTCGTATACTATACATACTACATAGTATATTGCAAATATATCTCGAATAGACTCTATCATCCTGGTGAAAAAGCCCCATATTTTCTGCCGTTTAAGATAGAAGCTTTTTCTTACAATTTGTATCTGTTTGTCAATCTGGGGGGTACTTTCCATGTATTTTAACTTGCCTGTTAATGGACACATCTGAAGATAGCAAGATACTATTGCTGAAAACTTATGATAAAGATTCGTATTTAATTGTTTGTTTAACTTGTTTATTTGAGAAACTTTGATTTAATATAACGGCACTTTATATGCCAAAATATCATTGTTTCTCATTGTTTCCAAATGCCATAACTTTAATTTAAATGTGAATTGAACGCATAAAATATTCAAAATAGAAATAAATTAGTTTCTACTGCCTGCTGAAAAAAATGTAAAATATGGGTTACCCATATTGGTCTATGAAGTCTCGATTTAATTTTGCATATTTCAAGCATTCAATTCACATTTCTGATTGCGCTTATGATAGAAAATGAGAGTTACAACATTTGAAACCTAAAAATATATGTAAATTCAATACCTGGTTGAGAGAAAAGTTCTGTAAAATGATAGGATTACACGGTCTTTCCGTTTAGGAAAACCACGTGAGGAACTACGTAGCAAAATTGTTATTATGAAATGCAGCCTTTAAATATTCCAAAAATATTTGATTTTTGTCTTTATTATTATTAACAATTTTTTTAAATTACTTGTTATTATACTAATATTTATACATAAGTATTGATTACATAAAAGTCATGTGAATTAATTGAAATGATTTATTTATAAAAAAATTTGTATTTACTTTAATTGCATCTTATCAAAAGGATTGGTATGCTATAAATAACAAATTTTAAATATAATAAATATATCATAACGTCAAGTTGAATTGCTTAATTTTAATACAATTTAGTTTCTTAAAAGGATGCCTTATTCAATGGAACGTTGGATTGGAAAAGTTGCTATTGTAACTGGAGGAAGTATGGGAATTGGATATGCAATAACAGAACAATTAGTGAATGAGGGTGTTACTGTGATTTTAGTGTTTTTTTACAAAACGAAAGTATTATTATCAAAAAATGTTTACAGGTTGTTGCTGTTGCTCGTGGACAAGAAAAACTTGATGAAGCATCAAAAAAATTACTAGGTAGAAAAGGAAAACTTTTTACATTTAAAGCAGATATAGGTAAAGAGGAAGATATTTTTGAACTATTTAAATGGGTTAAAAAAAATGTGGGACCGGTACACATTCTTGTTAATAATGCAGCGGTTTATGCACAAACAAATCTTACGGAAGGCGATACAAAACAATGGAGACAAGTTTTTGATGTTCAAGTTATTGGATTATGTATTGCAACTCGAGAAGCTGTACAAGATATGCGAGCCAATAATGTTGATGGACATATAATTCATATTAATAGTGTTGACGGACACTTTGTATTTAATTTTCCGGATGTCGGTGTTATTCCAGCCTCCAAATTTGCGGTAACTGCGTTAACAGAAACATTAAAAAATGAATTTAATTTGTTTAAAGATAAAATTAAAGTTAGCGTAAGTATAATTGTATTTTACACCATGAGTAATAGAAAATACAGATTACTGAACGAGTAGCCAGTTTGTTTACTCTATTTAAACTTGACTTGATATAGTATATTAAAAAAATATTTTGTAGAGTATTAGCCCCGGATTTGTAAATACTGATGGCGTACAAAATATGTTTCAAGAACTGAAGAAAACCTTAGGACCCGAAATAATACAAGAATATCTTAATTATCCAACCTTGCAGCCCGAAGACATAGCAAGAGCAATTATTTTTATTTTGTCTACACCACCTCACGTGCAGGTTTGTATTAATTGTATTTGACGCCAATTTTTTTAAATTTAAGACTGTGTCTCTTGAGAAGCAGGCAATTTGTATCTGTGGAACTCTACAATTTAAGGTGAACCACAATATGTCAGGTTGATGACTTCCTGTCTTATGCTCGGTTTCTTCATAACTCAACAGCGCAGTTAAGCTGACGAGCTGTTCTGGACAAACACGAATACGAGTTCTTAATATTTTATTTTTATAAAAGAATTCGTACTCGTATATAAGGGATGCAGTTGTAGATTGTAAATTAATTATACACTATATAATTATTTTCAACTCTTATAACTTGAAGTAGACAACTGTAGCATCTCCTGTATACAGTAAATGTGTCACGCAAAGAAATTTACTTCTGGATTCGAAAGTATCTACTTTTAAAGGAAAATTAAATGCATTCCTTTTAAAACAAAAATAATGCCGGTCAAATTAAAAAAAAATACATTTTCTTCACCTTTAAAATATGTTTTTGAATAAAACCGTTTTATAATTTTTAAATTGCAACTTTAATGTTTAAATTGAAATTACAAATTTTAAAAATTATGATCACTAATTTTAAATGATTTAAATTTACCTACTATTAAAAATACTAAAAGTATTTGCCTTTAATGTAAAATTTTATGTATTTTACCCCATTTTAAAAATTGTACATTAAAATAAAAGTAGTTTACTTTTTTATATCTGTTAAAAACCATAATAGAAAGCCTTTGTTTTCGGCCAATTTTTAAAAGTAAAACTTTAAATTTAACCCGTAATTTTTTCGATATTATTAGCAAACTTTTTTGCGTGTAGAGGTATTATAAATGTATGTACAACTCACTCAAACAACTCCACTGTACAACCAAAAAAAAAAAAGTTTTATCAAGCATGTTTATTTCAGCTTTTTATTGTATTTTATTGATAACAAAATTTATTACTGTACGTATTTCAGATTCACGAATTGATGATCAAACCTCTAGGAGAGCCGTTCTAATAACAGTATGATTTCTTCTGTTAGATAGACAAAATAATAGTATGATTTATTTATAAATATCAGGAAATAATAAATAGCTATTAATAATGTTATAGGTTGTTTTAATGATAATTAATGTTTAAAATTTGTAAGATAATTTTTTGTCATTGGCCTTCAAAGTTTAGTTTGCCCATTTATTATTGAATCACCTAGGTGTAATCTGCCTAATAGTGCTAATAGTGAAAATATAAGATATTAGACTAGGTTGGAATCCACGTTGATCAGTAGGTCTCCTATATATATTGCGATGTCCAAATGCGTAAAAATTGTTTTGAATCTAAAGAAAACCAAATCAATTACCTTTTTGAACATCCATCCCTTGTTATAAGCTTGCGATTCCTTTAACTTATTCTGATGTTGAATAATTAAAGCAAGTTAGTCAAATTAATTTATAATTTAATCGGAAATTAAACAAATTTAATTTTACAGATTTCACAGCCAGGCAAATTTTTAAATTTATAAAAAGTTTAAATTTTTGATGTTTTTAATTTTATACCGTATTACATCGGTTTACCAAATAAATCAATTTCATCGAATTGTAACTTTAATCGTATTTAAGATTGAGTAATTCTTTCAACTATCTGGATAAAGTTGCAATTTTGATGGCAAAAAAAATACAAATTTTAAAATAAATCAATTTTATCGTGGTTTCACTTGACGTAAAATTAATCGTTCCTGCGCTTTTAAAATGTTCCCACCCTATTTGTTTGAAGTTTTCTTTGGTTTGCTGCTGTTTATTTCAATCATCTGTTGGGACATCTGCTGCGTTACTTGTTGATCATAATGTTTGGTCAAGTATGAATTTTAATTCTTCCTTTCGATTAAATGGCACAAGCACCCTTACTCTGAATTTGTAATCTTCAGGTAAGTAAAGTAATTCAATTGCATTTGTCAATTGCAATTAAAATTTAAATCCTAAACTTTTGACTCTGGGCTTTAAAATTTTCGAACTTGACGATGAGTTGACGGGTTCACCCAGAATGAATTACCTTTTTGAATTTTTCTCCCTTCTTCCTTTTTGTTAGTTAGAAAACTTCCAATACTCGTATTTATAGTGGTGGAATTTGCAGATTCGGCGCATTATAATTTTAATCATTTTCGTTGATTTAAACACTTTATTTTAAACATTTATAAAAACTGATAGAATACCGATCGATTTCCTTGATAAATTTGGCATTTGTCTTTTCATTCAAAGATCTTGGACCTAAAACATCTTTCTTATTCTTAATTGCTGAAGATTTAAATCAAATTTTCCCAGCTGTGCTTTTTAATTTAACTTAAATGTTATCAAAAAAATATGAAACCGAACTATTCATCATCATGGAAATTTTTATTAAAGATAAATCTCATATTCTTATAACAAAATTTATCCAATTCAAAAATTTCAAAATTAATCCCTGTTTTAAAAAAATTTATTTATACCAAAAGATGTGAGTTTAAAATGAAACATGACAATATATGTACATATTCATGATAGAATCAAGCAAGTGGGTTCACATCAAGAGTATATAAAATTCGTATTATTTGCTTCTATGAATCAATAAGTGTCGTTAATGTGTGGTAGGGTGCTCTAGTAAAAAATAAACTACAATAAATGCTTTATGTTTAACTTGAAACACCATAATATTAGTTCCACCTAAAATTCCAATAGGTTAGAAACTACTCAATTCTCTTAAATTCTGAATTCACATTTATATCAAAATTTAAAAGATTTATTAATTTATTATTGTAAAATAAATAGCGAACATAAGTTTTGTATCTCATTCAATTTATTTATATTCAATAATCAATTTATAATAATAATAATCGTGTTATAAATGCAATTTTCTTCAAAATTAATAGAAATATTACATTTTCTTTGAAATACTAAATAATATAAAATACAAAAATATATTAAATTGCGTTATTGGGTTAATTTGAAGTATGTAAAGAGATAGATAATTTGTTAATTATTCACTCTAAAATGTTAAAAACATTTTTTCTTATTTTATTGCCATGCATAAATTGACTTGAAAACGGTGGCACGTCAATGAAAAAACAAAAATACCGAAACCACGCACAGAAAACAAAAACACCGAAAAACAAAAGCACCGAAAAACAAAAACATTAACAAACAAAAACAAAACACCAATGATAAATCATAATATTAGTGGTATTAGTATTGGTGTTGTTTATTTAAAGCTTTAAATTCTAAAAGAGGGCGTATTTTTAAAGATTTGGAAAAACTCAAAAAAAACATAAAATCTTAAAGATTTGTTTATTAGGCATATACATTATACATGGCATATATGTATTATACAAAATTATATTACATCACATATTTTATTTGTACCACCTAATATGCAAATTTCTAAATATTTAATAAATAAAGTTTGCAAATTTTGTTAGGCAATCAAGAAATTCTTTGCAAATAAATTGTTTGGGTTGAACTTCCTTACATTTTTGGTTGGAGAATATGTAGTTTTGCTCATTTAGGATTAGGTACTTTGATTAAGGAAAGATTAATTTAAATTCATTATTTGTAGGAGTAGGAAGGGGATATAAACGATAATAATTATAGCTTTCAATTTCAACTAATGATATTTCTAAAATGAAAATTATTTGATTTCCTTTACTATAGCTTTTAATATTTATTATTTGTTCGAAAATTATAAGGTTTTTAATTTCTGGTTCAAAAGGAAGTTCATTTTGGTTTATTATGTGTTAAATAAAATTCCAACATGAAGGAAAATGCAATCATCGCGGAATTAATGAAACTTACGAACAGCTAAAAAGAAAGTATTATTGGCCCTCAATGAAAATCGACGTAACGAATTATATTAACAATTGTAAAATTTGTCAAACCTCCAAATATTCACGTAAAAAACCGTATGTACCTTTGGTATTAACAGAACAAACTGAGAAACCTTTCCAAATTCTACACATTGACGTATTTAAATTCGACAACCAAAATTTTCTTACCATAATTGACACATTTTCTAAATTAGGACAAGCCATTCCAATCGAAGGAGAAACTGCCATTGAAATCAGTGATTCCCTAATTAAATATTTTTCTTATTACGGTACACCAACAAAAATAGTAATGGACAATGGCAAAGAATTCAAAAATGAAACAACCAAAAAGACCTTTTGAAACTCCACAAAATTGACATACATTTTACAACCCCTCTTCATCACGAATCAAATTCACCCGTCGAAAGATTTCACTCTACATTAATAGAACATTTAAGGATTTTAAGAGAAACTAATAATTGCGGAATTTTAACTTTAATGTGTTATGCCATAATTGCTTACAATAACTCCATTCATTCAGCTACAAATTTTACCCCTCTTGAATTAATACTAGGACACACAAATTCACGAGATCCATCAGATTTAATAGAAACAACACTTTATTCAGATTGCATTGCAAACCATCGAGACAAAATTAAACACCTATATCAAAACCTATCGGAAAAATTACAAGATATGAAAGAAAAAGTAATTGAAAAACGAAATTATCAAGGCCGCCAGAACAATACCAATACAAAATAGGTCAAATTGTTTATAAAGTTAACCATCAAAGAAATAAAAGAGAAAACAAATTTTAAGGACCATTTGAATTATTGGAACTTTTAGAAAACAACAAAGTCAAAATAAAAAACAAAACTAATAACAAAGAGGAAATTATTCATATTAAGGAACTAAAAATTCCTATTGTTTCAGATTAACATTCACCCTTGCGACCCTTGCAGTTCTTAAAATGACAACTTCGACCACTGAATTTCACAATTTAAACGATAATCCTGGCTTACTATTTTATAAAATTGGATATGCACAGAACACAATTAACAAATGGACATTAATTCAAGTTTTCGATATCACACATGTAATTGACGAATTCTTCCTTCTTCAAGAAAAATTCAATAAAATCAAATCATTATTAGAAACCTCTCATCTTTATCAAAGATTTTTTATAATTATAACTCAAATAAATCAATTAAATCCTACCGACTGCGCCAATTTTGTTAGGCAATCAATAAATAACTTTTTTAAAAAGTATTTTATTTCAAAAACACGGAGCAAATCATAAAGCTACATAAATGAACCTTAACAGCCTTACTAATAAACGTTGTATAAATCTTATAACAGGCGTATACAGGGTTGTATAAGAAAACTTTACTAATAAACCGTGTATTAATTATGCCCTGTATAAGCCTTGCATAGTTATTCTCAGTTGTACTAATCAAGCATGTTGATGACAATTCGGATGTATAATAAAGTGCATAGTTATACAGCGGCTATTATGACGTTTATTAGTAAGAAATTTATGCGTCTCTTATATATGCCTTATACAGTGTATAACTAAACCGTTGTATAACTACTGAATAAGGAATTTTTATTAGTAAGGCTGTAAGATTATAACTAAACTTGAACATATTGTTGTTGAGGATTATACAGCCTTGCTCAAAAGAAGTTGGCACCCCCGTGGATTTCTATGTTTTATGGAGTTTTAGGCATTTAATTAAGGTTTTAAATAAAAGAAATTGCAAATGTAGATTGAGACTATGTAGTTTATTAGTTTTAAATATTTGGTGGCACCATCTTTTGCCCTAATGGCGCTTTTTAGGCGATCCGGCATGGTAGCAACTAATTTATAACAGACATATTTAGTTGCCCTAATTGTGATTTAGTCAAATTTGCATTCTTTTGAGCAATGCTGTATATTTATAAAATGCTTACTATTCTAAATGCTGAAAAGATAATGTTAGATGAATGCAACTTGCTATCTTTGCTATCTAACAAGGAGAGGGCTTGACGTTGGGGTCACGGATTTTAAAACCCTATTGGGGTAGAAAAGTACTTGGTAATAAGAAACTCAAGGCCAAGCGACAGCGCGCAACTCTAAGCCGTTTTCGAAAAAAACAAATTTGAAAATTTAATATCTGTTCATATACCTGCTCGGTTGCATCAAATACAAGGTAACCGCGGTGGTTAGGAGGTAAGCGTTACGACTTATAATCCTGTCGGTCCGGGTTCAATTCCTGTAGAAGTAAATTTTTTTTTAATTAAGAAATAAAAATTTTTGCTACCCGTCAACGTCGTATGTTTATATATCAACAATTTTGTCAACTTATCTGTAGAATGATTAAATTATAACGCTATTATTTCTCATTCTTTAATATTTATCATCGTATATTTCTCTCAAAAAATAATTTTTTACACCTCTGTATGTTTTTACTGTTATTTATTTATTTATTCGTATGAAATTACAATGTATATGTCATCAATGGAAAGTAATATCTAGGTTGTTTATCCAATTTGAAGCTTTGTACCAAAATTGTGTAGTTCGATTAAACCATCATGAAATCGCCTTTTACTGTTTATTTATATTACTCCTATATAGGATTAGGTATAATAAATTGTTTTTAAGACAAAATTACGATGATAGATATAGGTGCTTAATAATATCAGGAAGACTTCATAGTTCTGCATTCATGCAGTTATATTTTAAAATCCAAAAGTTTAAGAAGTGGTTGATAGTCAGTGATTGTTACATTGTGCTTAAAATACAGAGTGATACAAACATACGATGATAAATATTAAAGAATGAGAAATAATAGCGTTATAATTCAATGATTTTATAGGTAAATTGACAAAATTGTGAATAGATAAACATACGATGTTGAGGGGTAACAAAAAAGTTTTTTTTAAATAAAAAAAAATTTACTTCTACAGGAATTGAACCCGGACCGACAGGATGATAAATCGTAACGCTTACCTCCTAACCACCGCGGTTACCTTGTATTTGATGCAACCGAGCAGGTATATGAACAGATATTAAATTTTCAAATTTGTTTTTTTCGAAAACGGCTTAGAGTTGCGCGCTGTCGCTTGGCCTTGAGTTTCTTATTACGAAGTACTTTTCTACCCCAATAGGGCTTTAAAATCCGTGACCCCAACGTCAAGCCCTCTCCTTGTAAGTTCTTTGCTCTTCAAGTTATTGAACATAACTTGCATAAGCTTTTTAAGCTTTAATAATATCTTTGAATAGATAACAAGTGTCCCAAAAAAATGCCTGCATCCACAATTACCCTATTTTTCTGTACTAATAAGAAAAAATTTGCTTTTGATCTGATTTATTTTCGATGTTTTTGTTTTCTACTTTACGAGCAAATATTGTAATTTTTATATAGTTTTTACAATTATTCGGTTCGGCGAATAAACTTTTTTTTAAGTATAATTATTTTTTATGGAATACATCATAATATAATATAATATTATAGTATAAGTTACTAATATGGCTCACCAACAGCTTGTATTATTAATTCATGGACCTGAAATAAAATTATTATTATATTGAAAAAAATATTGTATATACACGTATTAAACGTTGCAATTTGTCAAGAGTTAAATCTGAGCTATTTATGTAAAGGGTGTTTCAAGATCAACTTCATGATGTTTTTTACCTCCAATCAATCAAAAAATTGGAGGTATGGTAATCGAAAAAAAATTTCAATTTTTTTTTTTACATTTTCGAGATCACCGTGTCCAGAAACGTAAAGATCTGCAAAAAATAAAAAATAAATTTCTGTGTCGGTCTGTCGGTCGGTCGGTCGCCAGATTTTGTCCCTCGATTTATTCGTGAACCATCCAACCTATCAGGACCAAATTTGGTGTAGTGGTAGGGTTTACGGTAGAAAAGTGAAAATAAAGTTTTCGTCGCGATCTGTCAATCAGGAGTGCCACTACAAGAAAATGATATAAGATTTTTAAAAGCGATTTTGTCTTGTGATAGGTTATTTTAAAGACCTTGAAAAGCTTTATCCAGAATGGGTGAAATTAACTTTCTATCTGTCATCTGTCAAAAATTACAAGCTGTCAAAGTTAAAACTTCAAAAGTAAATAACCCATGAAGTACTGAAGGGATCTTAACCAAATTTGGTGTGTAGGAACATTGCCCTCAAAGGACTTCACCGCATATGGAACCCTTTGATAAAAATCAGGAATGCAATATGAAAAAAAATAATTAATTTTTTTTGCGAATTCTTAAAAAAAGTCCTTGTCCCTCGATTTTTTTCGGCATTTCTACGTCGATGGCATTCAAACTTTTTGGACGTGTGTCTTGTAGGCTCTAGTGGTGAAAATAAGGTTTTGGCAGAGAAATCTTTGCCAGGACTACCACAATAAAATAAATTAAAAAAAATGAAAATGACATCATATCTCCGGGAATGTATAACCGATTCAGATAAAATTTGGTGTGCTGATGATTGGAGGTATTGCGGCAGAAGTGACGATATTTTTTAAATAAAATGCAAGCTACTTAAAAATTTTTGGATGTTTTTAGTTCAACATAAGGTTAGCTTTAGGCCCATTATATTTAAAAGGTAATATCTTCCAAATGGGCACCGCAACTGTTTTTGCGGTGGGTCATCATTTTGTTCCAAGTTTCACATAAATGTAGCTCTATCTCACTAATAACTTGACGGATTTCGTTTTTTAGCTCTGAAGTCGTTTATGGATTGTTGGTGTACAACTTTCCTTTCACGTAGAATCAAAGAAAATAGTCTTCATCGCTGAAAATGATTTTCTTGTAAAATTCAGCATCACCTCTTTAAATTTAAAATTCAATCGGCAAATATACGGTGAAGTGAATGGTCCGCAGGCTTCAGTTTGAATTTCATATGGAGGTGTTTCAAAGGCCCAAACGCTGTAACGAAGTCAAACTGAGGTTGCCCGACTTCCAGCCACACTGTCGCGAACTGAAGTTGTGTAGTTGGCCCGTTATACTTACCGAAGAATTTGCGAAATATAACTATCACAAAACGCGAATTTTCTTAATAAGATTGAATGACTTTGGGTTCTTCTTTTGTGTACGACATCCTGACTAAAATAAATTGCCCTTGACTATAGACGACAGATATCAAAACAGAACTGTTAAAAAGTTCGACATTTGGAAGATATAACCAAACAACATCATGAAGTCGATACTGAAGCACCCTTAGAATAAATAATATGAAAATTATAGAATTACCTGCACGTGAGGTGGAGTTGATAATACAAATATTACAGCATTTGCAACATCTTCTGGGTTTAATACGGGATTACTTAACATCTCGTCCGGCAACAATTCAGTACCACTAGGTTTACCACTAGCTTCACATCCAGCTTTCATTATATCTGTTTTTACAAATCCTGGACTAACGCTCTGTTAGAAAAATTCATGAATTTCAATTTATAAAAACTAATGTTAAATACTAACACTGATTTTAATTTTATCCTTAAAAAGGTTTAATTCATTTCTCAAAGTTTCTGTTAAAGCAGTCACTGCGTATTTTGAAGCTGCAAAGACATTTACATTGGGAAAATTTATAATTTTATGACCATCCGTACTATTAATATGAACGATATGTCCATCCACTTTATTAGCTCTCATGTCTTGTACCGCTTCGCGTGTTGCTATACATAAACCAATTACTTGAACATCAAAAACTTCTTTCCACATTTTTGTATTGCCCTCAGTTAAATTTGTGAGTCTTACACAACCAGCATTATTTATAAGAATATTTACTGGTCCGACGTTTTCTTTAACCCATTTAAAAAGATTTAATATATCTTGCTCTACACTAACATCGGCTTCAAATGTCAAGATTTTTCCTTTTCTTGATTTTAAATTTTCCGCAAGTTCTTCTAGCTTTGTTTTTCGACGAGCAACGGCAACAACCTAATTATGGAGCACAAAAATATTATAACAACTAATTAACAAATAATATAACAACAAAAGATCGAAATATACTAACAGGAATACATAAATAGATCACTTAAAAGTCGGGATTCTTTTGATTCGAATTTTTGAAGAAAAAAGGTATAAAAATAATAAACAGAAAACAAGTTACCGTTACTCCTTCATCTACTAATTTTTCTGTAATTGCATATCCTATTCCGGCACTTGCTCCAGTAACAATGGCAACTTTTCCTATCCAACGTTCCATAGATCCAGCCATGTTTATCGTTGAAATTCATATACAGTATTAAAAATTATAGACAATCTCAAATTTTAGAGCTGATTATTTATTTGAGATAATATTACAATTATATTATCGACAAACTGTTATTTTTAGAAAAAGCGAATTATCAGTTGTTGAATAAAACTAATAATGGCATAATTAAGTATGTACGGCTGATTATTTAATGTATTTATAATTTAGTAATCAGTAAATACACACTTTTGATACATATACCGTGTGTTTTTTTACAAGTTACCACTTCAAGTACTGTAATGATATAAATGTAATTTGTATCTTGCGCCAAACGGATCATCTTATTTTGCCGTCCAATATGTATTATTTAAGTCCGGTGTAGAAATTATGGGAGAAGAGACACCGCTGCAGTTTGGAAGAAAGGGAGGCGCGCGCAGGGTAACAGGTCGGTCCGCCAGGAGAGGACGCTCTCTTACGACTCCGACGATGAAGCGAGACATGCGTTTAAGAAGCCAGTTAGATTTTCTTGTATAAATGTATAAAATGTTAGTATTATCTGTTTTATCGTGGGTCAACGCATCGATGCTTAGGTAAATTATGTTTATAACTATTTTTATAATCGAAGGTACGAATTCTCGTGTTACTCGCATGAAATTATTATGATTGTTTAAAATATGAGTTTTACAATTGCTGAGACCTCAAAGTAGGGCGCCCACAGGTGAGTCACTATAGACGCATTTTCTACGGAAACGCCAATATGTGGAACCGCAAAAACTATGTATCTTACGACATCTATGACGTAATTGTAAAACTTGGAGTCAAACATCGTGCGAGCAATTGATGCTACACACTAGATTCGATCCTTTGAATGTGAGTGGAAGAGAGTTACTTGTTATGTGTAAAGATTCGATAGAATGCGGATACCATTCGACTCGATCTTGATTTATATTTTATGTCATGACAAAACTGTATACAAATAACATGTTATAAAGGTACTGTGTGAACAAAACAATTTAGGTATATTATTGAATCTGGTATAAACTTTACCCACATATGTGAGTTGACACATGATAAACAAATAACCACAATTTATTTACATGCTTACTGTCTGATGCAAACTACATCAAAATAGCAAAATGTTAAGTGTATTAAATTAATTATTATAATGTCGAACAGACAATAATCACAAAGTGTATGTTTACTACCTCATGGAATGCCCATGTAAGAAACATAAATAACAAATTATAATAATGTCGAACCGACAAATGTAACAAACAAAATTATCAAACGATAAACCTTCTGAACCAGATTTATGTGTTTAATTGTGTCTTAGTTCAATCTTACTATTTCAGGACTTGCCAGCTATGTTCAGGTTAACTTTTGTGTACGAAAAGCATTACGAGATGGGGTTGTAGTATTTTCGGTCGGCTCGCTGTGTGCACACGAGGGGTCCTATTACTAGACGATACGGTATTTTCGGGTTGATGGCCATCACACGTTGCGCTTAGGAGGTTAGGTTTAGATACACGGTGTAGGAAAATGGGGGGAGATTTGAATCGACGTTTTAATACTACAGTACTTATTAAAATATTAGATAACATGAAAAGTAGTATATAAAAGCTGTAAAAAATATAATTTTTAGTGCTAAATATTTTCTGCATCATATCGTTCGATATAATAACTTTTTTTAATACCAAATTGTTAATTTTTATCCAATCAAAAATATCCTACGTCATTGTAGAGTAAATATGTATATTCAAGAGTACTCAGTTCAAATTTCAAGTCAATCGGATAATTCCTCTTTGAGTTACAATGTCAGCGAATTTGAAAAATCTCATTTCGAAAAATCGCGTTTAAAAATTTAACTATCAATTTTTGCAATATAAAATGATTTTTACTATAAAAACTGCTAATCAGCTATACCTCGCCCATACAATGGACCCTCCGCTTCCTCAAATAATGCCTGCTGAGAGGCTAAAGCTTTTCTCCGAGCTGTTCGTCCCCCTTTTGATGATGCTTCATGACCTAGCTCAGACTGGTTTTCATCCCCTTGAAATACCGATGCGTCGGGCGATAAGGGAGCACTGGAAGGTAGCGGATAAAATTATTAACACAACGAGGCTTGCATGGGCGATAAGATCCTTTAGGCCATACAAGTCTCCGGGAGTGGACGGTATCTTTCCTGCCCTACTTCAGTTGGGGGCTGGAGAAACTGGCTGCCCCTTTGTGTGCCTTATTCAGGGCGAGTGTAGCCCTGAACTATGTGCCCCAAAGCTGGTGGAAGGTCAGAGTGGTATTCATACCCAAGCCGGGGCTTTTCATCCTACGCCCAGGCGAAGTCCTTTCGCCCAATTAGCCTAATGTCATTTCTGCTCAAGACATTAGAGAAACTGATTGACAGACATATTAGGGATGATGTGCTGGCCAACTCGCCATTACACAAACACCAGTATGCATACCAATCAGGTAAATCATGTGAGTTAAGCATACACGAATTAACTCACAGGATTGAAAGAGCGCTCGGATGTCAAGAAATTGCTCTGGGCACCTTTCTAGACATCGAAGGGGCGTTTGACAACACGTCCTTCGACTCAATAGAAGAAGCCGTCGACAGACGGGGAGTACACCCAACCATAACAGGTTAGATCAGTGCCACCCTAAGGGGTAGAGAGATAAGTGCTAGTCTGGGACATGCAACCGAGGAGGTCTCTGCCGCGCGTGGGTGTCCGCAGGGGGGATTTTATCACCCCTACTGTAGTGCCTAGTGGTAGACAGCCTACTGGGGGAGCTGCAACAGACTGGAGTTCACGCACAAGGATTTGCTGATGACATCACAATCCTAGTGATCGGAAAATTCGGGGAAACTGTATCGTCCATGATGCAAAGAGCACTGAAGACTGTCGAAATATGGTGTACACGAGAGGGATTATCGGTCAATCCGGAAAAAACCTCAGTGGTAGCCTTCACGCGACGCAGGAAACTGCAAGACGTGAAGATACTAAAAATGTGAGGAAAGGAACTACATGTGGTAAGGGAAGTTAAGTATCTGGGTATAATAATTCTGGATGACAAGCTGAACTTTACCTCTCAAATACAACATGTCACAACCAAGGCAACTCGGGCCCTATGGGCCTGTAAATGCATGATTGGGAAGACGTGGGGACTTAAACCGAGGATGGTACTTTGGCTATACACCAGAGTGGTGATACCCACGGTGACATATTCGGCCCTGATCTGGTGGCACGCTGCCAAGAAAAGGGAAAACGTAAACAAACTGGCCCACCGCAGCCATGGAAGCTCTACTGGGGCTGCAGCCACTGCACTTAGTCGTGGAGGCAGAGGCCTTACTAGCAACCTACAGGCTGAAAATCAATGGACTAGATATGGCCACCCCAACAAAGAGGCACCATACCATGATCTTTAACTCTATAAAGGGCAATAACATGCTTAGCATGCAATCGGATAGAACTAGCACTGTAAGGGACTTCCGAAAACCATTCAGCGTAGCAATACCTGAGAGGGGCAAGGAAAAAACTGTGCAGGAGCTGGGTAACCGATACAATACCATCTGGTACACAGATGGATCTAAGACAAAGATAGGTACTGGAGTAGGTATAAGCGGGAGAAGAACAGGAGATGCCTTTGGCATCAACTTGGGCTACCACGCTACTGTATTTCAGGCAGAAGTAACTGCAATTTCGGCATGTGTGCATGAAATGATGCGGAGGGACTACATAGATAGGCGAATCTGCATCATGACAGACAGTCAGGCCGCTTTAAAGGCCTGGCAACCTGCAACAGCGTTACGCTCATGTGGGTGCCGGGACACCAGGGCATAAAGGGGAATGAGGAGGCGGACCGCCTAGCCAGAATGGCTGCAAATACAACCCTAATAGGTCCAGAACCTACCTGCGGGATTTCATACAAGACCGTAAGGGAAGGAATCAGGGACACATTAAGGAGACAACACCTTGCTCACTGGGAGGTCTTCCCTGGAATGAGGCAGTCGCGGATGTTCATAAGAGGCCCCTCAAGCGAAGCCAGGAGTAAGGCAATAATCCAGCTGAGAAGGATAGTAGGACTTTTTACAGGACACTGCTGTCTGAAAAGACACCTCAATTTAATGGGGATAGCTGAAGATCCTACATGTAGGATGTGTGGTGAAGCAGATGAAACTCCTCACCACATCTTATGTAAATGCCCGGCACTGTCGGGTGAAAGAACACGTCACCTCAGATTTCCAGACCTGGAAATCGAGGAGATAGTACAAGCACCCATCGGCCGCGTACTCGACTTTGTCGAGGAAACGCAGCTGATGGAGTAAAAACACGGAACGAGGGGCACAATAAGCTTAAGCTTCAGTGCAGTGGGCGATAACACCGCAACCCGTTTTATAATAATAATTTGTTCACTATATTTAAAGGAATGGATTTAGAGAAAAAACTTCAATTTTATTATAAACTTGACTTGAAAGATAATAAGATCGGTCTTATAATTAAATTAACTTAGGGAGTAAATGTTTGTGCGTTTAATTTTTTTGTTAAAGATTACTTCTGTTAATATTATAATCTACACATGCCTCTAAAATTGTTCTCCAACAGCTTTAATTATTAATTCGTGTATCTAAAAATATCATTAAAATAATAAATACCACGACGATTATTGATATTGTTACCTGGACATGAGAAGGCGTAGATAAAACAAATATAACCGCGTTTGCTACATCTTCTGCATTCAAACCAGCCATTTCTTGCAAAGAGTTTTCTATTTCTTTAGAAAATGTCTTTCCACTAGCTTCACATCCAACTTTAATGATATCTGTTTTTACGTATCCTGGGCTGATGCTCTACGATATCGTTTCAATTATAATTAATATTTAATAATATTATATTATTTCAATATAATTTCTCTTACACTAATTTTAATTTTATCTTGATTTAGATTTAACTCATTTCTTAGGGTTTCCGTTAAAGCAGTAACTGCATACTTTGATGCTGGATAAACACTTACATTCGGAAAAAATACAACTTTATGACCCGAGACGCTATTAATATGAATAATATGACCGTTAATATTATTGGCTCTCATATTTTGTATTGCTTCACGGGTGGCAATACATAAACCAATAACATTAGTTTCAAAGATATCTCTCCAAAGCTGTGCACTTCCATTGCAGAGATTTGTTTTTCTAGTAACTCCTGCATTGTTAATCAATATATGAACAGGTCCAACATTTTCCTCGATCCATTTAAATAAATCTATAATGCTTTGTTCGTTGGTCACATCAGCTGAATAAGTATAAATTTTTCCCTTTTTATTGGATACATTTACTTTTAATTCGTCCAGTTTTTCTTTTCGGCGAGCGACGGCTATAACCTAAAATAAATGTATCATCAAATTGAGTGTTATTCTATTAAAATCGATTTATTTTACGGTAACACCGGCATCAACTAGTTTTTCCGCAATAGAATAACCAATTCCCGAACTCGCACCAGTAACGACGGCTACCTTTTCGATCCAACGTTCCATATTCATTTTGAATTCTGTCAATAAAATTACAATCGCAATTAGAAAATCTCAACTCTAACCTACTTAATTGATATAATATTTACACTTGCTAACTTATCAATTTTATTTTCAACGCCGCGCCAGTATAAGTCGTACGCAATAGTACCATGTGAGGATATCATTAATAAAAAAATATTAATACTCGTACTACCTACTTATTTCAATTATTGTCGCTTATGAAACATTCATATTTCTCTATTATTTAATCTTTCAATAATAAAAGAAATATTTTTTAAATATCTAAAAAAGATAATATTATGCAGTATTATAGTATCTACTTTAGGTATTCGATGTATATAGACAATATTATGTATAATTAAGTTTTTTACAAATAGTCTACCGTACAATAGAAGGTAATAGCTTAGGCCTTGGAAGCGTCCAAAGTTGCAGGTTTTTAAAATCATTGTTAATTACCTACTTTATCCAGAGCCCAGCCTAATTTTTAGAATTTTCGCACTATTTTTCAGAGTAAATATTTGAAAATGGTTGTTTTCTAAATTTTTATCCTGCTAAAACTTGTAAAGGGACCACTCGGGGACCACTGCTGTGTCCTTTTTTCCACAATTCACAAATTGTAAAAGTAACAATATAAAGAAAAACCTATATCTAAAATAATAGATAACAAAAAGTAGCACTGTGATAACGTTTTAAAGGTTAATTGAAATAGATAAATACTTATGATACATATTAGAAGCGTTTTGGATAATTGATAATAATAAATTTAGGTACAAATTAATAGGTCTCTAGAATAACGTTGTTTAATTATTGGAACAATGGAACGTTGGATCGGAAAAGTTGCGATTGTTACTGGTGCAAGTGCAGGTATTGGATATGAAATTGCTAAACATCTCGTTGATGCGGGGGTCAAGGTATGACCTACGGTATAAATTTCAAAATATAAATTTTGAATTGATTGCAGGTAGTTGGTGTAGCTCGCCGAAAAGAAAAATTGGATAATTTAAAAATTCAAACAAAAGGGAAAAAAGGCGTAATGCACCCATTTCCAGCTGATATATCGAAAGAAAATGATATACTGGCTCTTTTCAATTGGACTAGAAAAAATGTGGGCCCTATTCATATACTTGTTAATAATGCAGGTGTTTTAAGACAAACAAATCTTACTGACGGTGATACAGCACTGTGGAAGGAAGTTTTTGATACCAACGTGCTTGGTTTATGTATAGCAACTAGAGAAGCAGTAAAAGATATGAGAGCTAATAATGTTGATGGGCATATTATTCATATTAATAGCGTACTTGGTCATTATGCCACCACCAATCCAGATATGAATGTATATCCAGCATCAAAGTATGCCGTCACAGCATTAACCGAGACACTGCGGAATGAATTGAATTTATTCAAGAGTAAAATTAAGATTTCTGTAAGCATATGAACATAATTTAAATGTAAATAAAATAATTTTTTTTAGAGTATTAGTCCAGGAGTTGTAAAAACTGAAGTGTTCGATGCAATGATTCATAGAAATACCAAAAAACCAATTCCAGAAATATCTGAACATCCAATATTTGCTATGCCTCATTTGAAATCGGAAGATGTTGCGAATACAGTAATGTTTGTATTATCAACTCCCCCACATGTACAGGTAATTAGATTTTTTCTGATTATAATACCTATAAAATTTAATTTCTATTTTCAGATTCACGAAGTAATTATGAGAGCAGTGTAAATAATTCTTCGAATTTTTTATGTTCCTTTACTTGCATTTTTATGAAGAGTATCGGAAGGGCAACTTATTATTAAATTAATAAAAATCCACTTAACTCTTAATGTTAATCTCGTAATATTGCAACGTTAAATCAGATGTCCCCCAATTTTTTCTAATCAATTACACTAAATCTAAACAAATGATCCTAAGCGCAACTTTAGATGGTCAATTAATTTTTCATTCCACAGATTTCATGCAGACCTATTTTTTCTCGTTCCACAGATTTTATTCAGTAATTACCCCCTTAGTGTTTCGTCACAATAGGTTCAAGATCGTCTGCAGTAATTTGAACCCAAGTTTCAATTATATCAACAATTTTCTTTAATTTTACATACCTACTTAAAAAAATATTGTTAGGTATCAATTAATCTTAATGCTATTTTATGTGCAATACTAATGCTTAAAAACCCATCATATTACGACCTTTTTTTCTTATTTCTCATATAATTATGATTTAAGAACCTGAACTAAACGAAATTTAGCCGAGTAAAAGACTTCCTTAATAGGAAGTTCAGTGAATATTGAGGATAAAAAAATTGATTCAATTAAGATGATTGGTCAATGAAGAAAAAACAAAAAATAATTTTTATTTAACCAAATAAATCTAGCACACTTACCATGTATAGCTTTTCATTGTTGAAACTATTTGAATCATTCGTTTATAAGCACGGTAGCCTGAAAGAAGCAATTCAAACATATTTGGATGGAATCAAAATTAAAATAAAATACAAAATCATAATAATATAATAATTTCTGTCTCTTCAAAATCAATAATAATAAAAAACTAGATACCTACCGAAAAATACAATAAATACACGCCATATTTGTGACAAGAGAATGTTAATTATTTATAATAAAAAAAAATCATATAAAATTTTATTAAAATAAATTAAGTAATATTAGGTATATTGATTTAAATACATTCATCATAATATAAAAGAAAGTTTATTAACAGTCTTCAAGAAATCAATTATGTTAATCACACTACGGAATTTTGTTCATTTCCGGGAAACATTTAATACAATAGAAAACTTTGCTTATAACTAATAATGACTAAATATAAATTTATTTATATATTACATATGTATGCATAATAAAAATACACATACACATAAATATGTAAATATTTCGATTAGAAATGTAATACATCGATAAAAGAAATTACAATAGCAAAACCCTGTTTCCGCAACGTATCAATCAGTACCAGCAACTAAAGTAATAGAATATAGAAAATATAACTTAATTATTAAATGATATTTATAATCCACAATCCAAAACGATGTTTAACATTCGAAACAATGCTGACTACCTTTAAATGTTGCAGCTATAAGATCACAAACCGAATATGTACAATAAGAAGAATGCATAGATAATAAAAATTGGTCTTTTGTAAATAAATATTAAATTACACAATTTAATTTAAACTTTTTTTTCAATTATCGTTAAAAGCTCATCGATCGCACAACTTAATAACTTTAAATTATCTAAATAACTAATTACTTGTGGCTTCTTTTCCTCTACACTATCATCACTGCTAGTTGTTTGTTGAGTTTCCGAGTCACTTTCATTTTTATCTTCAGTATTTGAAGACGTTTGTGGTTTGTCTACTGTGTTCGTTTCGGGCAAATCTTCACTCACCTTCGACGTACTAGCTACACTATCACTATTACTTTTGGCAACATCCATTTTTGTAACTGTATCACATTTTTTCTCTTCTGCAATTAAAAAATCAATTATTACTTTATTTAGGTATATGCACTTCAATAATAAATTGTTTGAGAGATGTACAGTGAAAGTGTATTGCACGTGTAAATAGCAATATGTTGCGGTATGTTTTGAAAAAGTATGATGTGGGGTATTGGTTAGTAAATAGAATTCTTGCTGTGATATGGAATTTTTTTTCAACATATAAATGATTTTGAGCATCTGGGCAGAATATTTTGCAAAACTGGAAGGATGGACAGGGAAACTAACAAACAAGGTCAATGCATGGGTATATCAGAAGTATGAGAGCAATGTGAATATAATTGAAATGAGATATTTTAATAAAACTATATACATTAACAGGATTTATTACTGATTAATATAGGAAATGAACAGATCAGAGATAGATAGGCAGTAAGGTACATAAAACTTAAAAATAATTTAGGGGAATCGCCTTGTAGGTATGCAGCCAGACAGAGTTACCAGTGTTTGTTAGGACCCTCGCTCATTAGAATACCAAAAAAACTGATCAAGATTATAATATTTTTACTCAGTAATTAATCGTTAGATTTTCGCAAAATAAATACATTTATCGGTAATATCGGTTGGTGATCTGGAAAAGAACTAGGGGGCCCTCCTCCCTGCTCCCCCTTTGAGCTTTAACATTAACAACGTGACCAGCAAATAGTATGGCATAAAAGCCCACACGAACCAACTAGGAAGCGGGAGACCGCTTTAAATCAAATGACACCTTTTAATGAATAAGAAATCTTTTCCGCGCCAACATTAGTTTAAATATTCTTCTACACATCATATCCATGTAAGATCGAATTATATAATTGATGGTTTTATTGCTGATGTAGTGGAATTTATACATAGTAAGAGATTATATCTGGGGTTTCAGTTTTGCTCTTTACCAAGATTGAATTCTGTACATTTGTGAACATCAAAACAAAATCGAATTATTGATGTAGGTAGGTACTGATCAATTTCGTCGTAAGATTACTAATATCAAATTGAGTATTGCCTAACTAATATTTGAATAAAAGCAAATCTATCATATTAAACAAAGCTTTGACTGTATGTATATTTGGGCTAGCAAAAAGTACAACTCATCATTACAATTATATACCCTACTATACAGCAAGTCGCTGCCTACCCACTCCCCTTCTGCAAATCTCTCGATCAAGATTAGAAAGGTATTTAGGCATTTAATACTTTAAGGATGGGATCGAACTCACAACTGTGGCATTACTCACTAATAAAACCTAAATTGTCACTGTCATTTAACAAAACTGTTGTTGCTAATTCTGTGTCTGCCAGTGTAGATTTTAATTATTATTCATGTGAAATGAAGTTAACTACTCAATACTGTCAATACAAAAAAAAACTGAGACATCTAAATATATCAAACCAATATTCATTAAAACATAAAAAAATCCCAAAAAAGATCTGTGAAATGGTAAACGGTATTTATTTAAAATTATCTAATAAAAGTGAGTTACGGTAGTACTGTCGGTCGATTCTAGGTAAAATAGTCTAAGGAAAAATACTCTACGGTAAATTGGTCTAAGTAAAAAGGTCTACGGGTAAAAAGTCTAGGTAAAATGGGCTAGGTAAAAAAGTTAAAGTAAAATCGTATAGCCCACGATAACATTCCGGGAAAGATTTCTTAAATTAACTTTGATGCAGTTACGACTCAGACACGAAATACAAGCGTGAATCCAGACCTTGATTCTGGAGGGTAATTAATTCCAGGCGTGGATCCGCACTTGGGAAAATATATGTGGTCTACACGTTTAAAACAAAAAATATATACTATTAAAAATTATTATTTATTATTAAATTTAAATTCACTAATTAAACCTAATAGTATGATCAACAGCGTGAATAAATTCAATCCCAGTACGAGTACCTTCCCGATATTCCTCGCAAAACACTTTCAGCTTTGTCTGCATGATCTGTATTCTCGTATACAGCAGATTTTGTTTCATCTTTCAACATATTTGTTTCATCACAGCATCTCTTACTTTTTTTATTTTAAACTTTGGATCGAAATACAGACTTTTTTACCTAGAATTTTTTGCCCTAGCCCATTTTACCCGTAGACCTATTTTACCTACAATCGAACTTTACAAGATCGAAATACAGACTTTTTTACCTAGATTTTTTTTCCCTAGCCTATTTTACCCGTAGACCTATTTTACCTACAATCGAACTTTACAAGTTCACCAGGATGTTTCGGCCGTACTCCCTCAGAAGATGCTGGCAACATCTTTGAGGTATTAAATGCCTAAATACCTTTCCATGTTGTAGAAAAATGTGAGAAAGATGAAAGTTAAAGAAAAGTTTTAAGAGTAAAACATGTATGAACCGGCATACGAATGCTATCAGTTAATTGGTAAAGATGATCTAAAAAATAAAAATTTAGTTAGTTTTCATGTCACTTTGTATTTTTTGTCAGTTATATTTTGTAAACTTTGGTCATATAAACATTCCCGTTCAATTTTTTTGTAAAATTTTTAGTAAAAATGTTATATTTTTTGTTTTTGTAGGTTCGTTGAGGTTTTTACATAAATTATATAAATGGTTAATCTAAGTATACTACCCAATTTCTAAATCCAATCTGTAAAAATATGCATATACGAAAATGACATCTACAAAATTAATTCAAGTTAGGATTTGCACCTTTGTAACTATATCTGTAAGAAAAATTCTACCAAGTCGATAAAAAATTTAAAGTACGATGTAAAATGGAATGCAAAATGTACTACTAAATAAAGAAATAAAATTAGAATAATGACAAAATTGGTAATTATTAAACTTTGCAATAATAAATTGATAATAATAACCATCATATAATATTAACCTTCTATCCATTTAATTCAAAGGTAAGTTCTACATGTATAATTTATGTAAGTATATCTAAGGAATTTCAACTTTTACACAAAAATAGTTCTTACCTTGAGTCGGTGGTTGTATTAACGAAATTTCGCTTTGCACTCTCACTTTAAGCTTCTGAAGTGTTGGACTAAGTAATACTGGTGGTGATGCTTCCGGACTATTGTACACTAAAACTAACGCACGCAAATCACCTGCCAAACGCCTAGCCGTCTTTTTGAGATCAACAGAATTCACTTGTTCATTTAAACCTACCACCGTATTTTCAATCATATTTAAAGTTTGTTCAGAAAGTACGTGAGCAGAAACCTGAAATAAACACAACTTTCATTAAAATTTTCAACACAAATTAAAAAAAATTTCAACCTTGGGAAAAAACGTTGTTAAAAATTGATATATCACATCAACCGTAAGAGAAGAACGCTCATCTAATAGCACTGCATCAATGTAGTCGACAAAGTAATTAGATGAAGTGAGCATATTAGCATATTTACGATCAACTTGCTGAAATGGAAAGGTTAATTAAAATTTTTTTATTTTAATATGTATTGGAATTTTACCTGAATCCTTAAAACATCTAACCAAAATTTGGGAAAAAATGTGGAATGTAACGGAACGCCTTCAAAACCCACTAAAGCACTAAGGGTAACAACCATTTCCGAAAGAGTTTCCGAATTTACCGCAAGCCGACACAACATGTCAATGAATTCGTGATAAGGCCTGAAAAATTTATCCAGAGCCTCATCGTATTCTGGGTCGATACCCTACAAAAAAGTTGGATTTGAAATAACCTTAAAAATTTTATTTTTGCTCTTACTCTACTACACTCTAACTGATTGTGAGGCACAGTCATTTGAACCATAGGCCTAAGTGGTCGTGCAATTCCTTTTCCTGCAGAAGGTGGCAACGGATGACCTCTTCTTGGGAAATATGGACCTAGTGGTACTGCTACATCCTGACTGTCTTGAAATGCCGAATGACAATGAGAGAGCAACGGTACCAAAACTGTCATAACATCGGCCGGCATTATCAAAATAAACTCTTTCAGAATTTCTGTCAACAAATAAAATTTAAGAATGACATCAAAATCTCACTTTAGTTTTACCTATGCACAACATTCGCATTTCAGGCGGATTATAAGTATTAAGCAAAGATGCTAATTTGCGTGCTACTTCAACCCAATCTTTGCAGGCGTACAAAATACCTCGCGAGTCCTTCGTATCACGATATATCCTAACACATCTTAATAAGTCTAATAAAATGGACAAAATTTCGATCAAATCTCCAGATACGTGACATGCCGTTGCTTCGTGTAGCATTACGTGTAAGTTTTGGAAGGACTGAAAAAAATTATTATTTCTACATCAAATTATTTGTTCGTTCAGACCTCCCAGAAAGTAATGAATTATTTTAATTAGGATTTTAGGATTTTTAGAAATATTTCTAGGAATTGTAAGTACATCCTATATTTTTTCGCAGTTTAATTTATTATAATAATATTTTAAAATATTATTACAATTTATCAAAAGTTACGAATTCTAAAATTTATATGTTTAATTTATTATTGAACCTGGTTATTTTAGTTACTACCTATTATGTATATCCGCCATTTCGAAGTACAATCTCAATTCCCCAATTCCAAAATAATATAAGTTCAGTGGTAAATCTATAAACTAAACTAATCAAACAAGAGTAATTTAAATTTACGGTAAAAAATCAAAATTTGATTGGATACTTCAATTATTTATCTAATAGATTCATATCTTAAATATATTTCAAGGTGAAGAAATCTGACATTTAATTTCTTTGCTTAATCTTTAATATTTTGGTACTGATTGTACCTTCATCGAAATATTAAAGATTATTAAAACATTTAGGGGCTGGTAGCAAACTATGGTTACAGATTTCACCGAAATTTTTTCACTGGGTGGTAGGTAATGGTCTATATAGTGGATATAAATAATAAAATTTGCAGATGGTTCAGTAGTTTTTCCAAAATTAACAAAAATCCTGGATCCAAGATTTGCCGTGGTTGCGCTTGTCTAAACCGATTTGACAGGCGTTAAACTCATTAAAAACATCACCCGGAGGGCACGGAACTCGAAAAATTACGAAATTCGAAGGCTGCGATCCGAGATTTGCCAATGTCAGGGGTTGGGAAAACCGACCCTTCCCCTGTGTAAATTGTTACAAACGCCGGATGGCAAATGCACTCGAAATTGCAGGAACTAGAACGATGTTATCACTTCAACGGCATGCACTTGAATGAGCACGCTCTCTCTCTACCAAAATTACAATTGCCATGATCCTAGTAGAGCACACGTACCAGCAATAGAATGTTTGTAAAAACTTGTAAAATTTTCATCAAAAAGTTGATTTTCAAAATTAAATTGTTAAGTATCCGTTGAGCCGATTTTATTCATTCTCGCCTCATAAGAAAGCTAAAATTGTGCTCTTTCAGAATATTCATTGGTTTTCTTTCCTACTTTGAAGGAGGACAGCCGTAGAATACTAACTCTAACCAAACATCTTATAATCGTTTATTTAACTTGTATAATTTTTAAGTTTATTTAATATATAATTATCACAAGTTAATAATTTCACTTAATTTCTATAGAATAAACCTGTTAAGCACTTCAGAAACTAACCTGTTTTTTAAAAAATCATCCGTTTTAATAAAATTATGCTAAAAAGTAAACCAGCTGATTTTAATTTATAACAAATATAAGCAACTACAACGCTTAGAAATAACACTATCTTGAGTGACAAAAGCAATTGGTCGCCAGCATAACTGTATATTTACAGCAGTTATTCTCTGCACCTTCAAGTTTGCTCTTAAAAGAAAAATTCTCATACTCGTCAATCATGAATGTTTTGGTTACTTTACAACGTGATTGATGGCTTTTCTGCCACTCCTCAGATTAGCAGGGATATCTCTAGGTCACAATTTACATTAGCAGACAATAGTGTAATGATCTATAAATTAGATCATTTTGAGTACGTCAGTACTCGAAAGTTTGCAATTGAATCCTTTTAATTCGTTTTATTAACCTGTTCAACGTTTAATTTTAATTATTATATAACATTATATCCTCTTTGTCCTAATACAGTTTTATAATTCAAAAATTTAGGATTATGGGATCAATGTTGTTATTTTAGATTTAGGATAACCGAAAGGCCTGAACATTACTACAATACCAACCTCGAAAACAATCTGCAAACCTCCATTGTATACGATGTACAGTCTATCGTCATTGCAATCTACCAAAATTCGGAAAGCTGATATTAAAGTACCCCAACTAGTACGACCATCTAAACACTATAAAAATAAAACATTTGTTAGTCTCAAATTACAATTTATCCAAGTAGTAATGACGTTGGATTACCTGTAAGTATGCAGTCAATGTGGATCTTCTAAAACTGCAAATTTCTCTCTGTTCTGCTTCAGTTGCATCTGGATGTTTTGTAACAAACAACTGCATTAATTTAAATAATTCTTCTACTGCCTGCAATTAAAACCTCTCATTAAAAAATGATAACTACAGTTAATAAAAACCATACAATTGGATATTGAGTCGGATGAGGAGTAATATTTTTGAAAGCCCATTGTAAATTTTGATGCTGTGCTAAATGCCTGGTAAAAGTTCTTGATTGTTGGCACATCATTCTAAGTAAACCGTAATAGGCAGGTAACATGGCTCGATTAAATAAAACAATTTCTTGATCGTCATGATCAGCTCTACAAAAAATCAGATTAAGCACAAACAAAACTACACAAAAATTAAAACTTACAGGATATAATTAAATGCAATATTTTTTGTGATGTGACCGTTTTGAAGCATCAATTGTACGTTTTCTGGACAATCTGTGCACACGTGATTCCAGAATGCAAGTAGAGCCTGTTTATTGTGATGTGCAGGAATTGACGGTTCAGATAATTTTGGATGAAATAAATGCCACAGTTGTAATAAATATTGACCAAACTGCAAGCAAAATAAAATGTTCATATTTGCGGCAATTTTAAAACGAAATGACAAACCATTAGTTTTTCAGAACGTGATACACAACAATACATTAGCAGCGCAAAATAAGTATTGAGTTTCATTGTACCATGTTGTCCTATATCGGTATAATGTTTAGCAGTTGATAGCAATCTTAACAATGCAGTATAAATTTGATGCAAAATTGCTTGTGCGTCGCTCGATAGATGAGGCTCTCTGTGCAGTCTATGTGATGCTCTAAATCCTTGCCTAAATTGTGTACTGGGAACTAAAGAAACTAGAAGATATCCAGCAGCTTAAAAAACACAAATTAGTTTTTGGTGTATGAAACTCAATCAACAGTTTTACCATTACGAACCCTTTGGTTGGCATGAGAGATAAGAAAATGTTCAAGCCAAGAATCCATACAGGAAAGTACCCATTGATGAATAATTCGACTTCTGGTCACTTGAAGAGATAGCCAATCCAAAGCAGTATACGGACAACATTCTGCAGCTTCCCATACTCTCTGTAGCACCAATTGAGTAAAACAAGGTAATCCCGAGGGACCACCACTTCCTTGATTACCACATTCCGTCAACAATGTAAATAATTTGAAAAATGGTTGACAAGACTAAAATATTAATTACAAATAATTTTATTTTTACTATTTAGTTAGAAATACCTCTGAATGTCGACTAATTGCTTGAGATATCATTCCAATAACTTGAGTAGCCAACCTTTCGTTACCACGACATAACGAATGAATTAAATTTTTTGTTTGTTGTAAATTAATATTATCTTTAATTTGTTGATACAAAAATGGAAAACCCTGCAAAAATTTTATTTTCTTTTACAAGAAATTTGAGATCACCATAGTAATGTAATATTTTTGCAATGATTTTTTTAAAAAGGAATTTCAAGAACACAGATCACACCAGCAATAGAAAGCATTTTTATCATAAAGTTAATTTGTTCACTCTTACAAAACCGGGATTGTTAAAGTTATGTGATAGTAGTATTTTTCATTGTAATATTGTAATACTTTATAAAAAAGTAATTACTACTTCCTTGCAAAAATTACCAGATCACCTTTTTTGAGAAAATTACAAAATTTTCTTTCTTTATAAAAAATAATTTTGACATTACAAAGAAAGAATTTGAATCTTCGATATTACATAAAAGTTTTTATCGCATAAAGAAGTTTTGTATAATCATGCTAAATTAATAATTGTTTAGTATGAAGGTCGAACTACCTTTGTAGTTTTTTCTTTGATGTACACCTACTTAGTTTTGTAAATCCTATAATCTCTTCTTAGGTTCCTCATTCAACCCAAGAAGGGAGAAAACTCAACACCCTAGGGGTAGGGGAGTGAAATCAATCAATTTTAAGGCAAACTGATAAGTAGTAAAAATGAACAACCTAAGATAGGAATCAAAAACTACCAATTGTTAGTCCTGAAGATGGCTATTAGTAAATAAGCCAAAACGTCAAGCGACAATTAATTTGTTTTATTTAGGGATCCAATATACCATTATTTATATTGTTATTATTATGAACAACCTAAGTTGAAAATAAAAATTGTAGCAGCACTTCAAAAAATTCTGGCGTGTAAGAAGTATAAGTCTTTGAACAAATTGATATAAGTGCATAACAAGTTGTCGCCTATATGACATAGTAAATGTGTGCAAAACGATATTAGTTTAACAGCCAAAAACCGTTAGTGAAATATGGTAATAGCATTAGAGTAAATGAGAAGAGGAAACTTAAAATTGCGTTTTCTGAAAATGCCCATTTTACGCCCTTACAACAATGGCGACAAATTTAGCACACAAATCGAATATATCTGCAAGTCAAACAAACATATGTGGTCAAATGTGCTAATACTATGAAGAAGACATCTCACAAGGATGGAGAGCGTATAAAAAAAAACCTTACAAAAAAACTATCATGGAATAGCAATTGTTCCAACAATGAGAAAAATATACTCAAAAATTCAGAAAAACCTGGTAGAAGATATTAAAAATAAACAACTTGAACAATAAGTAGGTCTACAATTAATAGCATGCTTACAATAAAAGTTAAATTTTTTGCTAAAAACAAAAAGGAGTGCACTGAGCAAAATAAGTGCAAATTATTTATATAGTAGCGTAAGCACGAGAGGGACGACTATGAGTTTTAATTTATTTAATAAAAATAAAAACCTTATTATCTCGTCCAGTGTTTCTGTGAAAAGCGTTACAATTTATTAAATTAACACTAGAAGGTTGCAATTTATTTTATTAAATAAATAATTAAATAAATAGTAACATCAAAACATAGGATAGAAACAAAAAATTTTGAAGAACAAAATAAGGAATAACAAAAAGAAAAAAATAGTAGAAGATTTCAAAACACAAAAAGCAGAACCTTTTGATCAAAAAGTACCCGGAATTTCTTATTTAAACAAATCGTACTTCAGATATTGTAAAAAAATTTTTTTCTAGAATAGTACATCTGTCAGTTGTTTACATGTCACTTTTGAGTTCAATCAGTCCGTTAGTTTGTGCGTAATAGCTTTGTAAACAAGTCATTGTTTGGTGTATTCTGCGAATTTCGATATGTTGAATTTAGTTGAGTAAAGAGTCTATCTGAAATTTTATATTTCTAAAAAAAATAATCATGTGTGGAAGCATTTAAAATGTTAACTGGAGCCTACAGGGAATTGACAATGTCGAAAACATAAGCCTACGAGTAGTACAAAGAGTTTAAAGTGGCCCATGCTTCAATTGATGATTTACCTCGTTCTGGTCATCCATCCACCTCTGTGACTAACGAAAATATCGAAAAAGTTAAGAAAATTGTGTTCAAAGATCTACATGTGAGCATTAGAGAGATAACAGCGGAATTTGGTAACTCGTTCGGATCGGTGCAGAGCGTTGTGCATGATGTTTTGGGCGTGGTGGTGCCACACATCTCATCTTGTACGCGATAATTTGACCAAAAACAATGTCAATACCATTCCGCAAGCTCCGTATTCACCTGATATGGCCCCGTGTGACTTTTTCCAATTCCCATAATTCAAGTTACCACTTCGTGGAAAGGGTTTTAAGACAATTGAGGCGATAAAGAAGAATTCGCAGAAGAAGCTGAAAGCGATTCCAAAATTAACCTATGAGAACTGTTTTAAAGATTTGAAGAAGCATTGGAATATGTGAATTGTTGCAATGAAGATTACTTTTAAAGAAATAAAATAAATATCGATAAAAAATAATTGAACCGTTTTCATTTTATTAACAAATTGCGGGTACTTTTTGATCATAAGGTACTTCCATTGCCAAATTAATAAAATAGAACACTTAAAAAAAATACAAAAATATAAGCAGGTGACAACAATACAAGCCATACCGTTTAAAATACATAGTTAAAAGTAATTTACCTAGTAGATTTATGAAAAACAAGCATACAAAAGTATAAATCAAAATAAAATTAAAAAAAAAAAGGTTTCCAATAGGAAATTTTACAAAAAAAAGATAAGCAAAATGATTTAGATCCTTAGACGTCAAAGATAGAATTTTAATTTAATTAAAAGATTTGTACACACTGACAAATTGAAAGGTTTCTAATAGCCCGATCATCCTAGACAAAATTTCACTAAAAAACTGGAATAAATGAAGTATGAAATTTTTTAACGCAGTTAGGTTCCAATGATGGAGTAGCATATGAAATCACAGTTTTAGACCAAAATTTGATATGGCGTGTGCCCGAAATTTTGGATTTTGGATTTTGTCGATTTACAGGCCTATTTTGCATTTATCGCTAAAAATGTAAATAACCTAATTTATAGAGAATTAAATTCCCTTCCTTTTTTGTGTGGACGATTTTGTTGTAAAATAATTATTTATTGCTAATAATATGCAAAAAGTGTTAAAAATTAGGAGAATGGCTCAGTTTTTTCAACTTTTAGACCATTTCTATTAAAAATAAGTGACACATTCAAATGACAAAGTTATAGAGGACTAAATTTCCTACAACTTTCGTAGATACAAGTTTTTCGTACGACGAATGGATCACTGCTGGGAAACACAATGGGGAAACCACGTTAAAAAAAACGCGCCGAAAACTCTACTTCTACGCAGAACCGTGCCTGGGTATTTGTCCGCCTACGTGCCAGTCTGTATGGCCGCCTATTTGATAACATCAAAGAAACAAAATCCAAATTTAATTTTTAATGGAGACTTTTTTTGCTGACAAAATCATTGCTATTGTATGTTATAAAATTGCGTTTAATTTTTTTTAAGAATAAATGATAATTTTTTATTTTCGAAATTCTTTGATTTTTTTTACTAAACATAAATGAGAAAGCAGAAATCAATTTCAGTAAAAATTAAATAAGTTATGAGGAAGTTTAGAAAAATTTGGTGGATGAACGCAGAAACGCAACAAAGGGGTACAACGAGGTACAAACGATTTAAACTATTTTGGATCTAAAATTCAAAATGGGAGGGGCTGGAGAATTGCAATTCTAAACGCTGGTCAGGCACGGCCCTACTTCTACTGTGGTGTTGAAATGAGTTGAGTCGCTTCTGCCATGCTTCTGTGTTGAGCGTGTTCCCGGCCGTGATCCATTCGTCGTACGAAAAACTTGTTTCTACGAAAGTTGTAGAAAATTTAGTCCTCTACAACTTTACTATTTGAATATGTCACTTCATTTTAATACAAATGGTCTAAAAGTTGGAAAAACTGGACCAATCTCCTAACTGTTCTCACTTTTTGTTTATTATTAGCAATAAATAATTATTTTACAACAAAATTGTCCACACAAAAAAGATAGAGAATTTAATTTTCTATAAATTTGGTTTTTACCATTTTTAGCAAGAAATGCAAAATAGGCCTGTAAATCGACAAAATCCAAAATCCAACATTTCGGGCACACGCCATATCAAATTTTGGTCTAAAACTCCGATTTCATATGCTACTCTATCATTGGAACCTAACTGCGTCAAAAAATTTCATACTTCATTTTTTCCATATAAAATTTCTAGATTGATCGGGCTATAATATAAAGTGATAATTTAAAAATAAATAATAGTATTAAGGTTGTTAAGAAGGAAATCGAAGTAAATTAAAAGTTTTTGAAATTTTTACAGTATATTATTTGCATAATAAAGAATCTTCTGGCAAAGTTTGAACTTAATCCTGTTTTTAGTTATTGAAATAAAAAATGTCAAAGTTACGTTTTTACATTGCAGTAAATGCACGGGACGGGTTTGCCATTACTTCGACATCAGAAATGTCATCATTACAAAAATTTGTCAAAGTGTTTATGAAAGTCTTACAAATAAGTGTTCCAAATTTCAAAAAAGTCCTGTTTTTAGTTTCAGAGAAAATTAAGTTTTTATTCAAAAAAATAGTAGAAAAGCTATCTAGATTCGATAGCCATCAAGAAAAGTTTTTTAAAATGAGTAAAAAAAACGTTTAACTGACCAAAACTCTTTAAATGAATAAAATTAAGAACTAAATTATTAAAAACTAAGAATTTTTAATAAAAAAACATATTTTCATTATTTTAATTATTAAAATTTTGTTTATTTGAAGTTGGCAGTGAATACATTATCCTATGTATTTAGCATAGGACAGAGTTCCCACCACAGCTTATCCCCATCCCTCTTCTTAACAACCTTAAATATAAGCACGGAAATCATTATCTTGTTTTATCCATACTAAAATTTGAACTAATCACATTTATCTAAACCTGCTAGAAAAACAGAATATAAAAAGATAACACAATTACATACTTTTCCTCCAGCAATAGAATTATAATCCTTGGTGCTAAGTATAAGCTTTAAATTACTGTCTCTGCTTTTTTCAACCAAACTAGCAATTAATGTAACCATTTTGTCCAAAGAAGCAGGTTTGTATTTTTCAGTAGGCATAGCTACAATTTCTTCCTCTTCTTCACCTTCACTCACATCAACCTATAAGCGTCCATGTTATAATAATATAGTATTATATAAATTAAAACAATCAATCAAACTTACAAAATCAACAGCTTTATGACCCAAGTAGAAATGAGCCATAGTACTTATTGCTCCAGCAGTTAATAAGAATTTTGATTCTTCTTCGCCCATTTTACTAAATTCATATAAAAATCCGAAATATTCAGTAAGATGTTTTAAATGAGCTTTAGCACCATGTTCCATCTGAATTAAAAGTGTTATTGTAATATTCAAACTGCTAAAGCAGTAAATACAAACCAATGACAGCAACGTTTTCACAAATTTTGTAACACATGATGCATTTCCTACATTTTCAGGATTAACTCCCACTGCATTACAACCACTACTGTTACTCGATTCACTATTGTTTTCATTTTTTGTTTCATCATCTATTGCAAGATAGAGACTAGAATGCGTTGGCCTAAACAATATTAAATTAAAAAAAAAAGTTAATAATAAAATGAAAAACATACTTGAGTCTTTGTATAACATGAATGCATAATCTTTGAAACATCTGCCGAACCATTTGATTGGGACACTTTAATAGAACTTGCATAGGCCACCAAGTATCTTCTACCATATGTTCTAAGAACCAAACACATGCTTCCGGGCAAGCATTAAATTGTTTTGTGACTAACTCAACCCATTGCACCATTGTTGGCTGAAAAAACAAAAATGTTTACAGGCTGTTCGTTCAAGGCACCGCATAATGAATTACCTTTTCTTTAGCATGAATAAAAGTCTCAATAAAGAACGAAGTGGATAATTGTGCCGCTTTCTGCGTTATATCAGGCTGCAAGGGCATAATTGTCTGAGGGATGTAACCACAAAATTGCCATATAAAACTGAAAAATAAAACAAAAACGTAATAAGAAATACATTAAATTTGTAACTTACTTAAAATAGGTGTGCTCAAAAATATTTTTATCCTGTATAAAATGCATATTGTCTTGCCAAATCCAATCTTCTAACTCTTTGCTAAGTTCAAAAGTAATATTGGACACCGGCGAATTAGGTGAAACGTTAAAATCAGTGTCTAACGTTGTAGATGGGCATTCAGCACCTTCCACTTTAACCGGTAATGGGCATCGCTCATAAAAGAGCATATAAGCACTGTTGGTTTTTTCAAAACTAAAGTCCATAAATTTATCCGTAACACTATCATACGTTTTACTCTAAAAAAGAAAGGATCAGTTTAAGGTGTTTATTAATTGTTTCCAAGACCCAACAGTCATTTCTCCTCCAAAACATTCAGCTGCAATTTGATTTGGATCAAATGGTTTAACTTCTGCATCATTAAAAAGAAACCATTTGTCTCGAGCTCCGGCAGTTCTATCTTTAATGAAACTATAATAATGACCACCATCAGCAGTTCCCGTGTGGACTGTAACTCCTATTAAATCATATTCGTACAGTTTTTCCTCTTCAGGTTCGTTACATTGTTCTTTTTCTTCTATAAATAAAAGTTAAATAAACTCTGTGACAAAAGTTTAAATAAATTACCTTGGCATTGTTGAGGCATCAACTGCTTTTCAACGTAGCCCGACATATTTAACCTCAATGGGAACGAAAAGTGTGTATTAACTTTTTCTTTCAACATCGTTATCATATTAAAAGTGTATCTCATAGTATTAAAACATAAAATTTGAGGTAATTTCTTAAAACAAGCTCTAAAATTATAAAATTAAACCTTAATCACATCAAGAAAAAGTGCATTACCGTTTTTCAGCTCTAACTTTTTTACCACATTGCGAACAGGTATACATATTATCCCCTTCCAAGGTATCTTTAACAGTAACTTCATCTAATGATTCGTATAAATTTCGCATATCCGCTACTTGGCAGCGAACGGTATAAAATTCTTCTAAGGTACGACTAACATGATCACAGTCCTAAAATAGAAAGGAGAGTTAAAAATGTTCACCAGACCAGTACATAAGTAAGTGATTGTAAATAAATTTTATATTCTTTATCTGATTTCAAATGGGTTCCATTATTTTTAAACAAAATTCAAACAATAGAGCTTTAAAGGAAAATTCTTTTTTACTACAGTACGACTTAAAGAAATTGCTTTTTCTGCAATGACCACGCCTGATAATATTTTTTTAAAAAGCGCCATTTCTTAATTTAAAAAAAAAAATTAAAAAACAAAATATCAAGTGTTAAATATTGTCACACTCAAAAAATAAATCTGACATTTTTATAAAAATATTTTATAATTATAAATCAAGAATGTAAAAGCTCAGGTTAAATTGTAATAACGATTGTAAGGAAGTATAGAATTTCCATATTTGGTACATTTCATAAGGACAGTGACATATCCGCTACCGACACAAGTCGTGTCAATTTGATAAGAAGGTGATGACCCCAAACGATGGATATTGGAAAATGTCGATCAAGATAACAGTAGGGGGTGTGGAAAGATTGATCAAAATAATTGAAAAAATAATTAATCAGTCTCGCGAGTGAACCACTTAGGAACACCACGGATCTTGCTCCCCAAGATGGATCCTTCCATCCCCCTGACATTAGTCCTCTTAAGGTAAGTTTTAATTTTATACAGGGTTGATTTTGATTATAATATAGTTTTCCTCGCGACAATATCTTTATGCGCGGAATAAAAATCTCTTTAATTTGATATACTTTTATTTTATAAACCTACCAAATAGGTTTTTTTTGTTTTGTAATTGTATATTTTATTGATGTATTTTAATCAACATTTGGGACTCGTCCTGTAGTTGTATTAACCTTTTAAGGACGGGACTAGTCGAAAATATTTGATGTTTTTCTACGTAATTTGATACACCGAACAGCCTCTGATCTAGTGAGAGTAAGCTGGTTCACGTGCCCAGGGCAATACAAAGGGGCGCCAAATTTATATGTTAGAAGTCACCATTTGTTTGAAAAGCCACATTTCCATAAGTTTTTGTGGAAAAGCTAAATAGAAAGGTCATCTCGATAAGAGATGCAGAAATCATCTACAAGGTGAATCTATAAGAGCGAAAATTGAAATTATCTTTAGTTTCTACCAGCATGTTTACAAATATTCAACTTTTCGTCACTAGTAACATAAATAGCTATTTTTCCATACGCAACGCATCCAAAACGTTGGTATACCAATTTTGAGGAAGAAAAAACAACGACAATAAATTTCAAAATACATAAAAATATAATTATTTTTAATGTCTTGAAATGAGATTTTCAAGGTCAAGTATGCCTCCAAGATTTTTTTAATTCAGGCATGAAATTAGATAGGAAAAAAACATTGCAACAACAAGTACCTACATTAATTTAACAATGTACTTTCCGTTAATATATCGACCAGCAGTTTGGTGGCCACTCTATGTGAGAACTTGATTGGTTTTATCTACAAACTTTATGTAAAAAAAGAGATCAATTTCAAGGTAATATTCCCCGTCCTTAAAAGGTTAAACATATTCTTATCCGTTATAATGAGAAGTAGAAATAGAAAAAAAATAATTTGCCATGTAAATTCCCTATGTTCAAAAATCGGAAGGTCACCCGGTATAATTAAAACAAATTAGATCCATAAGTAAAAATTTGTAGCCTCCTCTTATTAGTATAAACATAAAATAAAAGGAATTCAAACTTACCAAAGAAACAACATTATTGCTAATAACACCACAAAACAGTGTTTTAATGACCTTTTTTAACGTCGAGGTCATTTCTTCTAATTTACTGACTAGGTCGATAAAAAATTCAGCCATATCTTTTTGTTCTGCCGTGTTCAATGGTTGATGATCCATCGTATATACTTTACAAAAACTTCTAGGATTATAAGCTTTTCGTTCACTTTCCTACAATAAAGGTTGTAAATTTAACAAATTTTTTTTTGACAAATTGAGAAAATTTACCAGTAAATATGCAAACATTCTTTGTAGTTCTCTTAACGTAGGCTCATGTTTTGCATGTTCAGTATTTGCTGAAAGAATTGAAGCTCTTGCCTGCGGCATCATATAAAGGTGCTGCATGCAGGAGGCCATATAACAAGTGGCTCCTAAATTTGTTAAACCGACATAACCACAATCAGAACGCCCATCTTCATGAGGCCAATAGTCCCATGGATATGGAGAATTTGGACCCGGTTGATGTTGTTGCAACAATTTATCGTGCAAAATCGCATAATTCATTGGAGCATATTTAACTAATTCTACTAAAAGGTCATAAGCAGCAGTCCTAGAGCGCGCTGTTTTACATTTTGGAACGTGGCGCTTCTTTGAACTAGGAAGTTCAAACAAAAAATTGAAAATCTGAAATTAGAGTTTCTTAAAAATCAAATTGCTTATATAACAATTGACATTACCTCACGTAATAACTCCTGACCTAGCTTATTGGTTTGAAAAGGTGGCCGATGTTTAAGTAAATTTGTTAAAACATTCAGTAAACCAATTAAACCGTCATCGTCTAGTGTCCTATACCGTGTTTCTAAATATTCTCGAGATAAAATAGATTGAGAAATTGTAACTGATAAACCATTAATATCAACCACACAATTTTGAGGATCTTCTAAACTTTCTTTAACAATTTCATCGGGTAAACTATCCACTAAACGGGCAACTAACCAGAAGTAATCACGGCAAGCAGGTCCATATGGCTCTTTGCCATCCTCAGGTACTTGAATGACTTCAAGTTTTTGCGGCCTCATATTTTCTGCCAAATTCAAATAACTTAACAAGCGCGACAACATGGGTGCTACTAAATTACTATCAGGACTTTCGTTCCTTGCTGAAACACCCAGACACAACCTGTAAAGTGCCGAACAAATTTCTCTTCTAACCGACGGTTCGGGATCTTCCAGCACCTGCACAGATTAAAATTAAAACATCTGAACAATTTAAAAAAAATTAATTTGTTACCAATCGTTGCAACCAAACAGAGAAGTTTGGTGTTTCAAACAGACCTTGTTTAGCTTCTTCGTTACAGTGTAACCAAGATACAAGCAAAGCAAGTGCATAATGGACCACCTAAAAATATTATTTCAATTTTACTTAGTCACAATAAGAAATTGTAAATTACTTGGGCTCTTCCCCAAAATCCAGTTTTATAATGATTAGGATCTCTGGGTAACGAAGCCTCCTCTAAAATGCTTGTTAGACGAGGCATGGTAGTTTTTACATCCATCATCATAAGCAAAACATCGTTTAAACTAGGTATTATAATTTTTTCATTACGTGATGATCTATTTTCATTTGGTAGAGAATCAACTCCAAGTTGACATAAGAGCTTAAGTAGTGACGCTAAACAATCTTGTTGCCAGTCACTTCCTTCGTTACCCGATCTTTGTAAAATACCTAAAAATGACAATTTGTTAAACATCAAATTATTTGGAAATGTTCAATTCCAACAAACCTGACATAAAAATATCAAATAGGTGCCTGAGTCCACCCTGTAATATAAATTTACGATTCCATGGATCTTTCCCATCGTCTCCCTTATCAGAATTTGATTTAACCGTTAAAGATTCGACTATGTAGATGGAATACATCAATTTTTGAGGGCTAGCTGGATCTAACAATTCAGTCAATGGAATATCTAACTGTTGAAAACCGCTCAACAATTTTGGATTGGTTGGTAGAAGACTCAAAATTTCCCATACCCTTCTGCTTAAAACTTGAGCTTTCGTGTGGGGTATTTCATGCTTGAAAATTAATTTTATTTATCATTAATTAATTTTAAAAGTATCAACAATAATTTATTAATGCCCGTAGTTACCAACTACAAATAGCACTATTTGTCGAATAAAAATCACTATTTCGTATGCAACAATATAAAACAAAGTTTATTCATGGCAAGTGGTTGGTGAATACCAATATAAATTATTCATCGAATAGTTATTTGCACATTTATTTGTAGTTGGTGCATATGGGTATAAAATTTATTATTATTGTTTATAATAAATTTTAAACTGACCATTAGAGTCCTTCAGACGCATGTGAAGATTTTTAGCAAGCTGAAGCCGAATCCGTAAATTTATAAAAACCTAGTCAAACATCAAAATTCACAATCAATAACTTCACAATTTTGATCCATTAGTAATTGAGGCAAATTATTATCTGTCTATTAACAAGACAGAGCTTCAGTGCAGATGGGTCGGGAACCATAACCCGTTCAGCAATAAATAATAATAATAAGACAACATGATATTTGCCACATGAAATAATGCATAAGTAGTCAGATAAGACACTCGAGGCTGGGGAAGGGTCGGACTGGGCCGGAAGGGCCCAGGTTGGCTCCCCACAAGTCCGGGGCTTGAGATTGGATAATGGTAGATGGGATACTATCGGAAAATAATTAAATATACAAATTATTAATTATCAACGATATATATTATTAGATACCTAATATGGAGTGTAGAGGTAAGGAGGAACCACTCTTATGGGAAATAAATTAAAAAGTGTCCAGAAAAGCGGTTTATCCGTGGGCGCGTTATACATCGATTACCGTGCGCGAATTATTCGTGCGTACACTATGTAAAATCAAACGTATAGAATTTATGCTTACTTCAGAGCTGCATTTGCATTATACATACAAAGTGGTTTAGTGTATTTTTTTGTATGAAATATACTATATAATAAGTATATTTTGTAATATTAACAAAAAAAGTCGATTATTATTATCAGTGCTTTTCAATTATCCGTGAAAAGCTCGGTCCGGTCGGTCCAGATAATCGAGGTTCTACTGTATGCCAAAGATCTGTAGTATGTATCTGTCTATCTAAAGTACCCTTCACAAAAGAACAGCTTTTCAAATTTATTTATTCTTATGAATTTTATTAAAAAGCTTAAGCCCACCTCACACGATGCTTGTTTTGCTGATGGATTGCTTGATGGGAGCCGTGATGGCTACGGTGCGGCTGCGCTGATGGAAAATGTCGTCACTGCTGGCTTGCTTGCTGGTTACCGTGATGGTTTTCTGTGATAGATCCCGTGCTATTTTAATCATGAAAAGGTCGCGTCGTGTTCGTCAACACGAGTGGTTACGAACACTCATTTTCAACTACCTGTGTGCGCATTGAAACCACGGAAACCACAAAGTGCGTGTGAAGCCAACAATGCATAGAAACCATCACACCACCCAGCTGCTAGAAATCCAGCAGCAAAACAAATTTTTAATTTTATAGTCTAACCCCTGTATTCATAAAAATTTTTAGAAAGTTAAAATAGGTTTACAAACCCTTTAAAATGCATGTGTCATAAAACACAAATCACAAACGTTCATAAACAATATTGCAAGGTTTTCATTGGTTGTTGAACTTTAATGAGTGTTTTAACGTGGTTTTAACTAAAATAGGTTTAAAACACTCTTTAAATATTTTTATGAATTCAGGGGTTAGATTTTCTTGATAGATAAATAATTTTAATTCATTGGAACTTGAAAATTTTATTTCATGCATTTTTTGAAAACGGCGCCTTCACAAAGCGCATGTATATGATTGGCCACGTTCATCCGGTGCCAACCGTTGAGTTACATCATAAAGCACTGGGTTTCGATTTGTTCAATTAAACCAATTATGGAAATTGGACCAATCAAAACCCAGTGCTTTACGATATAACTTAACGCTTGGCACCGACTGAACGTGGCCATTCCGTTTAATTTTGTCCTAACCTAACAACTTTTAAATTTTGAACTTTTGCTACACTAGCGCCCTCTTATTTGACACGATTTTTTGGACACTATATATGGAGTGGTTGCTCCTTACCTCTACACTCCATAGTACCTAAGTACAATTCGAATTTAATCCGATAAGGATTTAATCAAAATTAATTTTTAATTTCCCGCTATGAAAATTGAAAACTTCAGTAGGCGTTGCGTGTTTGAGTTGCGCTATCTTTACCTCCGTCGTGAAACGATATAATGCACTTCTTTCGTGTTATTTGAAAATTTGTACCTAATCGATAGGGTTTTTAAGAACATCTAAAAATTAAATTTTTTTTTTTAATATCTCTGAAATAATGCCAAATGTTTATAATGCCATATTGATACACATCTAAATAAGTTGATTCGATCAAAAGTTATCGCCGTTCAGAAATTTTCAAAACTAGTTTGATGGAATAGGGATGGCCTGCTCAGATTCAATCATTTTCGAATTTTTCTATTTCATTTCTCTCTAATTGTATGAACAAACTATCTGATCTAGTTTACATTTAGGTCGCAATAGTTGGGGCCCGGCTGGCAAACGCCACCTCGACTATAGGGCCAGTCCGACACTGGGCTGGGGAGCCAGAAGAGAGGACGACAAGTAGTAGTATTACTAATAGACATAGGCCCCAATTTGCAATATCTGGCTTATCTATTTATTTTGTTACAATTCTTGAACAAGAAAAGCATATGTATATGAAAGCCGGATACACTACTGTGATTTAAAGCCCAAGATAGATCTGTGGATTATAAAAAAAGCAATAAACAGCCACCTCATTAATTATATTCTTTAGTAATGACCGGTTTCCTCAAGTTTCTTCAAGGTTTCTTCAACTTCAAAAAACATATTTGTTTATTTATTAAAATGTAAGTTAATAGATTAATAAGATGAACTGACATAAAATAACCACGTTATTGCTCAATTTAATGTAACCAAATGTATTTTTAAGATATCTCTAGTAGTTTTGTCGGCTAATTTTACTATAATGCAGAAAACCAAAATTTGTTTTGTCGGCAGTTTACCTATGAGTGAAGAAACCGGGCACAAGTGAGCGAGCACCTTAATAGTTTGGTGCATTTTTTTTTGCATCTAAGCGTCTGATTATTATACACAATTTGTTAAAGAACCAAAAATTTGTCAAATACTATGTTTACCTTGGCATAAACATGCGTGCATTTGTTGGGCATTTAGTTAAATGCTTGAAGTACCTAATTATGCAGTGACCGGCATAAAAATTGATAATAGGATGACAAATTTGGCACTGTTGTTTTAAATGAATACCAATTTTGATTTGCAACCTGAACCATTTAAAATTTTAAAAACATAAACTAACAAATATGAGAAATACGGATTTTATTTCATTTAAACTTTTGTTTTGTTCTAGTTTGGACTTTGGTGGTTTTTTAAAGTAATTTCTCGGTTCAATTAACCCGTAACTGGTGAGGTGATTTTTTTCATCGCAACTGGTGAGGTTGGGTTATAGATACCCAGTACTTTTTGTTCTGACGTGTACTGCACTTTAAGTCACCTAGGAACGAACTAACTGATGGTACAGGAACGTACAATGACGTTCTCACAACCGTCTGGCAGCAGAGGCTTTTCAAAGTCTTACTGGGTATCTGACACCCAACCTCACCACTTACGGATTAAAGGTGTTCAATATTTTTTCACAATATGGAATTAAATAAAGAAGTATTTGAAGAAGGTTTGTCAGATATATCAAATCAGGATGAGTGCACCCGGACCCAATGTTTGTTGGCTGCAGAGGTAAGATTTTACATTACCTGGCCGGATGTCAAGGTGTTAAGTGCCATTTTGCACTTTTGCCAATTTCGTCAAATTTTGGATATAAAATTTCTCGTATTAAATTGCTTAAATTAAAAATGTTTGCTCATTGAATAAAGGAAATATTCGCGACCAAAGTTTGAACTTATTGTATGGTTTGAATGTACCAGTTGACTGAAAGTTACACATTTCACATCATAACTTGAAAAATTTCTATAATATTTTCCAAAAACAACTAATTTATACATCAGTATATTATAAATATTTTGGATAAAAAGAAAGGTTATTGCCCGATTTGTTGCAAAGATATAATAATGAGCGTAATTATGTATACATGCATTGCCCGAGTATAACGTACACTCTCAGACAAAAATAATAAACACTGGACTGCAGATGCTCGAATTATTTTACATTCACACTAGAATTTATTTTTGTATAGAGAAACTACCAAAAAGTCAAATACATCAATGAAAAAGCGGTTTTAAAAGAGAAATATCATTTTTTTTATTAATTCACATAGCGTTAATTGAATGAGAACAAGCCTTTATAGCGGCAAAGTTCTGTTCTTTTCCACAAGTATTACGTACACCAAAAAGTTACAGTGCTACCTGAAGAAGTCTAATTGTCAAATTAACTGTCAGCTTGTTCAGTATTGTTTAATATAAAAGCTTAATACTTACCCCACCCTTTACTGGAGTTTTCATTGCACTCAAAATGTGCATTAAACTAAATAACTGTTCAAAATAATTTTTCCTCAACAATAACAAAGGTGGAACGGAATCTCGAACAGGTGCCGGTTGTAATGACGGCGAATCAATGCAATCACGTTTTTTTAAGCCACGAGCTGCACCCACAGATATGTACACCATCTGATTATCTTTAAATCCCATTTCCGAGAGACTTTTTTCATCACAATCAGGCGTCAATTCTTGGCCTTGAGTTATAATTCTCACTAAACCTTCTTGAACTGAATTGGTAGAGGTAGAATTACTTTCGGAATTCTTTAGCTAAAAATATTTAAAATATTTTTCAGATAAACTAAAACATGTTTTAGTTCAACTACCTGTGATATTTTTTCCCACCATGTTACAACTTCAGCTCTTAAATCGGCAACATAATCGGAATTTAAAAGATCTAAAACACATCTTTCTGACATATTTGCTGGTTGAATTATAAGTCTGATAAGAGAAGATGAACGATCGCCTAATGCGGCGTGACTCCCAACAGCTTTTCCTTCCAATGCCCATTTTCTCAAATGATAAGCGTACCTTCTTCTGAATGTTTCTAAATGAGTTTTAAGCAATAAGAGAGCTCTCTGTATGTATAATAGCGGAATGTCTTCTGCACCCGAATTTTTTGCATTGATTAAATCTTGAGTAGACGCATCTAAATGAGTCATACATTGCCATACAAACTGTCCTTCGTGTTGTAAGTTTTGACCCATGTAATAACTATTTAAGTACTGAATCGCAGCCATACTCACGTCTGATTAAAAATATTAAAATAATCATAAAACTCATTTAGAAATTTGAAACTTACCGGTATTGTTAGCACGTAACGCAATTTTCCACATGTGATCCATTCCAACTACATATCCATCTTGACCGTTAGTGTCCATATTAACGGTAGCAATTCTAGCTAAATTACATAATTGTTGAAACAAACTCAAACAAGTCATGCTGAAATTCTCAGGGTTTAAACTAGGTAAATGAGTTAAGTATAAATGCTTAAGTGCTTCAATGCCTAAAGCATGTAAATCGTTACTTTTAGCTTGAGATAACAGCCAACTAAATAGTTCGTCGGAACATTCTGGATCATGAGCCAAACATTCCCATAACGTATCTACTTGCTCTAAATTTAATCTAAAAAATTCATTGATTTATTTAATTATATAACAGTTAAACAAAACCTACTTAAATATGTGTGGTGAACCAAGAGGTGAAAAAACGGCAGAAAGAAAATGTAACCTAACTTGTACTTGCATCTGATGAGAATACAGGGATAAAGCTTTGGAGGGATCAGCAGCGTAAGCTTTTAAATTATTAAAAAAATGAGCCATCATATGATGTTGACGTTCGGCCCAATGAGTAATATGATGCATGTCGACGGTACGAAATTGTTGAAATGAGGTTAATAATTTCGGCAGCAATCTTAAAGAAATGACGACAGATCTAAAAGAAGGTTAAGATATAACAAAAATTTTGTGGAAACCAATCAAATTTACGTATTATTGGCCAAATTATGTAGGCATCCTTCAATAAATTTCATTCTAATTAATCTATCCGTATTGAAGCAAAGCAAATTGCACAATGTTTTTTCAGCTTCCAATGCTAATCCTTCCCCCAAGTTGTTCTTAAAAAGTAAAATTTTGAGTTGTTATTTCTTATATTATTACAAAATACTCACGATTTTATTGTCTTGTAATAGGTCCCAAAGTAGCGTGTTACCTGGTTGGCAAACACTTTCAACTTTAAAACAAGCAGATAATCTGGGATCAAGTCGAGCTGGAGATTTTTCTGGAGATGATTGATTTGCCAAAGCGTGAAGATTAAGTTGAGCCTAAAATATTTAACAAATAAAACAAAAAAACTCAAATTTAATTATTTACATGTTCCGCTAATTGAGCTAATTCTTCTTCACAAACCGAATCTTCACCATCAAAATCGGCCATATTTTTTTCAGATTTAGTGCTCATTCTTGATGAATAACTGCCGTCTGCATCGCCCTCAACTTCAGCTTCTTCTCCACTTAGCAAATCCAAAATATGACTAAAATAAAATCGACATGAATATTGCAATAATTACAGTTGTTTATAACTTACTCAGCTGCCCTAGGATGGATTGCTAAAAAGGTATTAGGGCAAGTATGATCATGTTCATGACCATCAATCACTGGCATTTCCTTACTCATTTCGCTGCAAGATGAACTTTCTTCCACATAGATAGATCTCTTTAAGCCACTGGTTATAAAAGATTAAAGTATAAAGGTAAACAGGTTAAATATGACAACTCACGCTTTAACTAGGCTGTCAACTTCACTTGGCAGCATTAAAGTGGCTTCTTTTAAGGGGCCACCTTTCAATTCATGGTCACTATCGGCATCAGGTTCACTGAGTCCTTCGATATCTGGTATTGTTATTTGCTGCTTTCGCTTTTTGCCTAAAAAAGTTTTGCATTAACAAAATGTATTTAGTTGATTTTTGGTTACACGAAGATTAAAAAGAGCAAAATTCCGGAAGAATTGAAGAAATATAGAAAAGCCGTAGTTGAATATAACAAATCGGACAGAAGATCTAGAACAGCACTGATCTAAAACAAGAAGTTGGCGATATTCTTGCAAAATAGTCATTGTTATTGTCCCAGTAAATCAGTAATGCACTTGGACAGTTTTGGTAAAAGATAACTCTGGAGAGAATTGAATTATTGAAAAAAATAAATTAAATTACATCTTACTTATTTTTTAACATTGGGATTGAAAGTGGAACTTTATATTACAACAATTTTTGCATTTGTGAAGCAAAGCATTTGCAGCCAAATTTTAAATAATCACTAGTATTATAGGAGCTTATAACATGTCTATAAAAAACCGAAAAAAAAATTAATTCATACATTTGAATATCAGGTCAACTCCTTCCCCCTAAACCTTACTTTACATTTTATGTGATATTCAAATGGGTAACTCTGGGGACTTGTGCATCAATTCTGGTCATCATACTGAAACTTAAATGTGTTTACTTTGTGTTGAAAACAAATAAATTTGAAATAATCTTTTAAATTAATTTGAATTAGTACGATTCGCTTCTGAAGATATTTTAATTTATGTTTTTTTTTTCAATTCAGTCACTTTTGCACTATGTGAACTTCTTCTTCATGTGCCTTATCTACTTTGGACGTTGACAATCACGATGGCCCTAAAGCCAAGATGATGTATCAGGGAATTTAATTAATGGAGTGGTTTCCCATTGCCTTCCCCATAGCCCACAGATCTATATTGGGCTTTATTAGATCACAGCAGTGTATCCGACTCCAACGCGATCAAGATTTGAACCGCGGTCTTACTCTTCCCAATTGGTCGGTATAGGCTTTAACACCGCTTTAAACAAAAAAAGGTGAATTTTCGATCATGTGATTCATCAGAAACGATAGATACTTGTCATAGAATGCAAATTCAAAACATAACACGAGGTTACTGTAGGAGCACAACCTTCAACTTACAACAATAGTAAATGTAAAGCCAAACCATGAATTGTAAGGTTTTATTATCAAACCCCACTTTACTTCAAAATTCTGAGACATTTTGTTCGCCGACTTTACATAGTTTCCAGTCCTGTTGAGTGTCATCTTTGTGAACTTTATTATTTTATCTGGTTATTACGGTCCGGAATTAACGTCGATGCAAGGGTGATTCTGATGATGTGCAAATGTATGGTGTAATGAATTTCCAAGTTAATATCAAATTGCCATGCCGCAGTCGTAGGTTCGATCCTCGACCAAGTATAGAATTTTTTTTGTGAAATTTAATTCGAATTTTAATTCACACCATTCCTATTTTTTTTGCGGGTTTAATTAATTCTTGATGAATAAGCACAGCAGCCGAATTCTTTTGTTCTCCGTTTGGTCCTTCTTAATGTGAAATAGAAACGAACATTTCCCTGTATTAATATTTTGAAGCGAATTAAATTATGTTGAACGCTCTGGGGGTTGATAAATGTTGTCAACCACATTTTTCCTAAGTTTTCAAGTTCGTTGACGACATTTTCAATTTTGGGTTCTGCGAGAGAAGTTTATGGTATTTGCGAAGTGTTTTGAAATTAGGAATTATTCAAATTCCGTCCGAATATTTCGGGATAATTCACTTCACTCAGCGTTGGAGATTTTTTACCGTTTGCGAAGACATTAGGTCTTATCTCCTTGGAGGATTTTTTATTCAGCTTCTTCTACAAAATTCTCGCTATTTCTATTTTATTCTTGAAAACGGAATCCAGGAAAATTGACCCTCCTAACATCTACGAGGGTCTTCCTCCTTCCCCCAATTATTATAATCGTAGAAAAATCTATTACTATCTAGCTGTTCACCACCTGCCAAGAGTATCAAGACATCGTATACAGATAAATGTTTGTTCTTTTAATTTTTTGCATAGTTGAATTTTGTTTCATCGCGTAAGTTCTAATCTTCGCTGCCATTCGTGATTGGGCAGAGAGTCTGGTCGTTGAGAGGCTACTTATTAATCACGTGGCGCCAGGGCACTTACTGCCCTCTCAACATAATTTTTGGTATATTCAAGAACTCGCCGATCTGTGGTTTTTTTTATATATATACTGTTGGGTGTTTGCTGGTTTCCTTTTCCCTTGCTGAGCTAGCCAAGGGTATTGCCAGTAACCCTGAGATCGAGGAACACATCTTCTATTCCCCGGATCTAGTAAAACCGTGGCTTGGTATCCCCAAAGTTCTCATTGCAGCATACAGCTTATCTCTCTTGTTTGAAATCTATGAAAATTGTGTCTAGTTCTACTTTATGTTCATAGCAATTCAGTTGTATTTGTTTCAATACATTTAAATATTTGGTCCATTACAGATGCATCAAACTGTATACCTCTGTATAAATAATAATGTGAGAACTTTCAAAGGTACCCTACGTCTCCTATTGTAAGAATGCGATAGGTATTTATTATTACAGTAGGTAGGTTATTATTACGGTTCCTTCTAAAGCCTCCGTAATTGAATATAGAAAACTATTTTGCAATTTTCTCAATATCCCATTTGCAACACGTAAGCATATAAATATTAAAATATGAAACGACTGTATTTGATAAATCAAAAAAGTTGATTTTCGGTCGAAGTGATAATTTGTCCTATTTTTCCAATGTCCTTCTTAAGATGCTGTCTGCTCAGCAAAAGTTGGCTAATCTAACTTCCCCTCAAGTTAAATTATGTTGAGAGATTTTCAGAAAAAAGAATGCGTCTATAACCTTCAAAAAACTCTATGGAATACATGACTTTTATTTACTAGATTCATCTGTTAAAAATAAAATTTAGTGCACATTCCAGAACCCACAATAAAATTAATTTACTTTTCAAACTTATGCCGAATATAATATCAAAACACTTGGAACTAAGAGTAGAACAGTAAAAGTAAATCATTTATGGTAGATCTTTTTAGGATGAGTTAATGAGACGCTTTCGTGACCTAAACAACCCTAAAAATTAAGTAAATTCGTTTGTTACCTTGAAAACTTTTATTTCTCGTTTTTCTTAACATTCGTCTTCTTTTTCTAAACCGGCAAGTAGGTTCATCTAATTCAGCTTCATCGTGAGAACTGCTAGTAATGATGGTTTCAACTCCCTCATGCAAATCATTTAAGCACAACTTTTTACGAATATGAGCCCTATAAAATGACAATAAGCAATTTGAAATTAAATTATGATAAAAATTTATTTACATCTGCCGCTTAGCACTTCTTGCATGAGATACTAATGGATTATTCCTACAGGCTTCCTCTTTTAAGGGATCTATAATGATAAATGATTATACGGTCAAATTCATAAATAAAATTACCATCTAAATCCATATCGGTGCTACTACCATCGCAAGGCGTTTTGACACTGCTTGTGGACAGATTTTTCCGTTGTAATTTGCAAGGACTAGGATCTTGACTATCTGCAATTGGTTGATCTTCCATTTCCTCTTCGATTTCCACTCCTTCTATATCTTCACTCTCCGATTTATGACTGTCTGATTGTACAGAACTATCACCCTAATTTTCAAAAATATAACTTTAGATTAATTTTAACTATATTGAGATAACTTACATGCTCTTCTTCAGAGTTGCTAGGATCCATACTAACGCTATTCTCTGACGATGTGGGGCATTTATGCAATGCAATACCTGCAGCTGAAGCAGCCAAACTAATTAATCCAGTTTCGGTACCGGTTACACCTCGTGTCCATATAAATTTAATCAATGCAGAAGCCAAAAATAATGTCTAAAAGTAAGTCAATTATAAGAACTATCAAGTACAGCAAATTTTGCCATACCTGTTCGGTGTGATCTTTTGGATCCATCTTAAATAGTAAACTATACAGATGTAAAGCAGGTGCAGCAGGCAAATGTTTAACAAGTCCTGGTAGTAAATCGTACACAGTTTTAGAACAGTGTTTTAATTGTGCAGCTGCCCAAATGGTATCAACGTGTTCACAAGTAATTCTTCCTTCCATTGCCAGAAAGTTTAATATTACATGACTCTGCTTTATTACTTCAACATGCAAGTTTGGGCCAAATAAATGTACAATGATATTATTACTTATTAACCAATCTGCCATTAATCTTGGAGCCGATTCTGCATCAGATAAAGTTTCTCCAACACACAATTCAGCTAATACACCAATTTGATTGTTTATTTGAGTAATACCAGCTAATCGCATTGTAAGGGTGCTTGATGTAAAATATTTGAAGGCTAAATCTATGCCTTCCACATCAAAGGTCATTGCCGATTCCATTGGATCTTTAATTACATTCCACATAAAATCTATAAATACATTGCCAATATGTTACATTAGAAAATAAAATAAAAACTTACCTGCCATGCCTTTAATTGTTGGGGTTCTCAATTCCTGATCAGACAATTTGCACATATATCTAAGCACACATGACCTTAAAGGTACCAGCAAAGTGGATGTGCTTTTAAAATTAGTCCACAGCTTTAAATTACACACTGAAAAAATAAAATTAGCAGTGTAATTATTTATAGAATTAATCTGCCTTATGTAGCTCTTTCGATAAAAAATTTATTATTGGTGGTCAGCTTTATGAAAAAACACAGGAGTTTACATAGTAGGTAGATTCTGTAATGCCATTTTGAACGATTTATAAACAATTAATTGTGTCAATGTGTAATAGAACATAAAAGAGAGTGCAAGCTGAATGATAGCAAGACAAGAAAATATCGTTTTTACAGGTTGATAAAGTAATAAAATTTTCTAATCATTTAAATGATTTTTTTAAAGTGAATTGGAAATCTACATAAAAATATTTAAATAAGCCCTCTCACCTATCGAAATCATAGCATGGGCAGTGGATACTGGCAACTCTTCGGGCAATAGATTTGTAAAACAAGCTGTCATTGCATGAACACCACCAATTTTACAGAAAAAGGTGACGTTACGTAAAAGGTATATTGGAATTTCAGAATCGTGAAGGTCACAAAATGCATTCAAATTTTGCATTTCCTGTTGCGTTAAATCATCCAACTTATTTGTTGAGGTATGCTTAAAAGCCACATACAAAGGAAAATTTAGTAGAAAAATTTTTGAAGTTAAGATGTACAGTTTGTCTTTATCTTGCAACTCCTCCAAGTTATCATCGATTTCTTTGACTTTTTCTTTATCATCGCATTTTAACTTATCCTCATCGTTCTTTATAGGCTTTTCTCCGAATTCTTTTAAATGACAAACTGTTAAATATATAATGCTTTGCGTGATACAACTGAAACGATCGAAATTTTTTGGATCTCGATAACAACACATGCATTGTCTGGAACAAAAGAAAATATAAAATAAACCAAGTCTATGTAACCAAAATAAAATTGCTTTACCTCGAAGGCCATGTTTGTACATATCCTAAAACGGTATTTATATCGTGTTTACTTAATACTAGCTGTTCATTAGAATCTCTGCATATGCTTCCTTCACCTGTATTACAATAAAGATAAAGTTAAGATAAACCAACGAAATTTAATATTGTACCCAAGATTTAAATAAAATCAAAGGTAAACTTAAAAACCATAGTAGAATTTGGGACAGTTACATTTATTAAAACGACTTTTGTGAACTCTTTAAACTTTAAATAACAACCTAAAAGAAAACAAAACCAAGAGCTTACATGAAATTAGCAACTGCAGAAAATCCGAACACACATCGCACATATTTACAAAAGTTAAAAAATTAAATGATGAACCATTCCCGAAACATTAACAAAGTTTATTATTTTATGGAAATCAGATGGTAATAATTTTAATGATAAATGACCACCATCTTTAACAACGTTACCGTACATCCAAAAATTATACAATACAAACGTAAACACGGACAATTCACATACAAAAATTTAAAATTTACACAACGGTATTACCGCACGGTATTGTAGAAATTTCAATTCTAAATTAATATTATTTAATGACATATTATTACATAAAAATTTGACACTTCAATATTTTAGTTACTTTAACCGCAATAAAACATCAAAATTAAAAATATTTTAAAATAAAATTTACTACAAAAGGTGTCATTTAAAATGGAAATCAATACAGCGGCGTCGCCAGAGGGTGGACCGAGTGGATCGTGGCCCACCCTACAACCCATTTCAGATTAATAAATTTAATTTTGATTTTTACTGAAAAAAAAATTGAAAAAGATTTTGTTGTTTAAAATACTTAATTTGAATGTAAATAATGAAAGGGTATAGCCGGATATGCATGTAAAAAGTGCCCCCAGCGATTTTTAAAAATCCATATACCTGATCGATTACTAATGGAAAAAAAATTATTTCTCAAAATTTCAGCTTTTAAACCTGAAGGGTTACGGCATATTTATGCAAATTCCTGCTTCTCCAATTCTTTTAGAGAAAATATGAAAGACACAAAAATAATTTAAAAAAAAATAAAATTTTATTTTTCTGTTCTGTTATATAATAAAATAACAATAATAATACAAATTTAGTACATTATTATTATTATTTATTGTGAAATTCAAAAAAACTTAAGATAAACATAATAAATATATAACTATATATTACTGGGTGCTGAATGAGTATAAATGAATTCTATTTAAAATAAAATTTTATTTTATTTGGTTGCATTGGTTCATAGCACAATATTGTGTTAATTTATAAGTTGTAAAAAAAATTTGAGGAAAAGTGCGGAATTGCTTTGAAATGTATAATTCGATTTGTATGTTTAAGGTTGTGATTTTTTAAGTGGGAGACATAAGCTCCTCCCCTTTTTTGCAGATCTCTTGATTTGTTTTCAAGAAATAAATTGTTCGTCTTTGCTAAACTAGAATTGTAAATTGTAACATTTTTATTAGCCTAACGATGCGAATAATAAGTGGCGCTGTCTCGTCAACTCCCTTACCGTGGCTTACAACTCTTTGCAACATAGCACCCCCTGACATTCGGAGAAAAAAGGCAACTTCACGTTTGATTAAGAAAACATTACACCTAGAGAATTCCATCCTTTATAATGTCATTAGAGATACTTCCATACATAGGTTAAAATCTAGAGAACCTATCCAAAAGCAACTCACCAAACTGATTACATTTGATGAAAAAATAGCATGGAAAGAATATTGGGTAAACTCGAAGGTTTCCAACAATGATCTCATTGAGGATCCAACTAAGAAAGTCGGTGGTTTCAACTTAAATCGCAAAGACTGGGTTACTTTAAATCGACTCAGAACTGGACATGGCAGATGTAATCATTTTTTAAAAAAATGGGGTCTTACTAACTCTTCTGATTGTGATTGTGGATGTTCCGACCAAACAATGTCACACATTGTAAGTTACTGCCCTTTGAGAAAATTTACAGGCACGATGCGTGAATTGAGTGATGCCGTATCTGATAGATCCCGTGATTGGCTGACGAATTTAGACTTACAATTGTAACCATGAAGGATGAATAAACCATACGATATATATATTTATATAATAAAAAATCTTGGAGATTAATTATTTCTTATACAATGTTCATTATACAAAAATCATTTAAAAATACAGCGCTCTCTGCTTTTCTAAAGCTCCACTAAAATTTTAGCAATCTGTAAATTTTAATCAAATTTGCTGCAATAAAAATATCGAAATTGACCAGAAAATTATTTGACGAAACGTCGAAGGTTGCTTCGAAAATAAACCGAATTTTTTAAATGTTTTAGTTTTAATCGAAGGATAATATATTTGCGGTTGTTCTAAAGGAATTTTTAAGACGATCTGATTTAAAACGACTTTAAAAAAAAATAAAATCTGTGTAAAATTGTATCAACTATTTTTCGGCTATTTTATTGAAACTATCGTATTTTTAAAAGTAATTAACCGATCGACTAGAAATTTTCTTTAGAACAGTTGTTGAAGTTTTAAGATTCTAAAAATTGAAAAACAATCAAGAAATTATGTTTTGCTTTGCAAATTCTTACGACGTTATGTTGATTTTTGCTTCCTATGCGCTCCCATGCGCATGAGAGAAAGAGTACTATGCATTTTCTGTCTCACTTATGCCCACCTTAATAACGATATGCTGAATAAGGCCAATGGTCGAAGCTAGTCCATAGATCTAAATATATTGAACTAGAGGAAAATGTTTTTATTTTCAAATTGATTAACCTCAAGGGGATTACCAGTTACAATTATTGGTAATGATTATACTTGTAATTAAAGTATATGAACATAAATTGCATATGACCAAGTGGAAAAATAGGGTGTCCACTTGACGTGATTTGGCTCTTTTAATCACAAATAATAACATTATTTTTTGAATTCTTGTTGATCCATTCATACGCGTCCAGTCGTAAAGCGATAATTCACTGACGCGACGTTTGAAATATAGAAATCCGATTGTAATTGGCGAACGCTGCTAACGGTAAATAATAATTTAATAAAATTTATTTTTATCACGGACGGCTTCAACTTTTTTAATATCTGACCTGTTGTAAAAAATGCGACGCCGCGCCGTTAGCAAACGATGCTACATTATTCTCATGAAAGAGTATGTAACTCTGTCAATTTTCATAATTTTGTTTTAAAATTTCAAGTATCTACATTATTATTTTCAAATGCATAGGTATACTTTGAAGACGAGCAAAAAAATATATTTTTTTTTAATTTTCAAATTTTGAGTGGCGTTCCGGCGTAAGTTTAGGATTCCGAAATAAAATTTCGCTGCTGGTCGTTAGTTGTACTTCTTCTTTGCTCGGCAAAAAGTGCCACTTTACACCCGCAAATCAGGGTGCAAAGTGAGCAGTCCCGCCGGAAGAGTTAAATATAGAGAGGGGCAAAGTTAAATATAGAGAGGTGCAAAGTTAAATATAGAGGGTGGCAAAGTATTCAGTTTTGTTAGGATTTATGATTTTAAAGGAAAATTCTTAATATTTTACGTAATATTTTAGGTAGAAACAAAAAATTTAATTTTCCAAAGGCAAGAGCCCTGCATTGCCCCCCCTATCCGACGCCTATGAAAGTGAGTACTTTACCCTCGCAATAAGGAAGATGCATAATTTTTTTTTATTGCGTAGTTGGATAAAAAATACTAAAATATACTGGTTAATACTATTTAATTCATTTATGTTCGTTTCAATAACAATTTAAAAAATAATTAAAAATCCATCAATTTGAATCGAATGAAACGATCGCGCAAATCGCCATTTTATTGTGACGTCTCGGGGCACAATATTCATAGCTTGCTCCATGCTTTTTAATGGCAGAGTTCTCTAGACATTAACAACTTCGGTAAAACTCGGAATTTTATCTCTCACTTTTTTGTAAAATTCTTTTAGTAGAAATTACTTATTTTTAATCCGGATTTGAATGAAATTATCCCGGAAGAGCACTAATTGGTAATAAATAAAATATTGCAGTTTTAGTTCCCGTTTTGAATCCCCTGCGATATTATCAAGTTTGTCACAATGAATATATGAAAAAGTAAGGTTATTTTAGGTAATTTTAAATGTCATTCTGACAGTTTTACATTTAAAATTGGTTATAAATTTTTTTAAAGTGATTACGAGTAATCAAGAGCGCGGACATTTATGCCTGATGACGTCAGACCTGTGGCGCTAGCGTTTATGGTCACATGATTTATTTTAAATAATCATTCAATTTTAAAATGGATTATTTATAACAAAATAGAATAAATAGAAGTAATTTTTGTTGATTTAATATTTAATATATTGGATTAATCGGAAAATACTATTTTAACTAAAATCTTTTATTCATGCATGTTCCTTATTGTAAAAAATTAGTTTTATTAATAAGCAAAGATAACAAGAATGAAATGAAGCAATAAATGCAGGTTTTACGGTAACGTGTTACCGTTTTTTTCTTCTTGTTTTTTGAAAAACTTGTTGGTAGTAGTTTTTTCATATTCTGAACAAAATTTGCTTTAGTAAATAATGCTGACTATAATGTACACAAGCACAGGTGTATATAAGGGGGTGAGGGGGTTGGGGGGTTCAAACCCCCCTTGGGGACCAAAATCCTACTCGCACCTCCACGCTGGTGGTCCCTGGTAACTTGCGGGTGCCCAAAAATCTCCTACACGCAATGGATAATGGACAAAGAAATGGAAAATACGTTTACGGTGTAGGGGGGGGGATACTCCAGTACCGGTCGTGGACGAGTGTGCCGGAGCAGGCACCACGCAACCGTCACCCGGCGACTGCTCTGCGTTCCCGGTGGACGACCAGGCCGGAACGCAAAAACAAGCGACTGGCGACGAAAAGAAAGGCGGTACGAAGAAGACCTCCAGGAAAGAAGATCTGCCTGAAGACCTGGTCGGAGCACAAATAAATGACTCCATAAGGCTGATAACCGAAGGCCTAAACACCTCGCAGACAAGGTCTATATATCTACCTTACAAGACCCTTTTGACAAAGCAATTTCAGCTAATCAAAAGAACGTACGAGCGAGAACGAAGCCGACAAACAACCGGAAAGCCGGAAAACCCGACAACGCACGGAGAAAAGCCAGAAATGATCTGCACATCGCCAGCAGACCTGCGGACGATCCATGAAACACTAGCGAAACAACAACAATCGATAGAAAAAGCAATGGAAACCATTAAGGCGCAGGGCGAAGCCATAACAAGCCTGCAAAAACAAAACAAAATCTTGATTGATGAAATCAAAACGACCCGAACTGAGGCAACACAGAGCAAAGAGGCCGCCAAAGCCACCCTGGACTTAATAGGGAAGCTCGATGCCGCGCCATACCACGCATCACAACACGGCAAAACAAAAAACCAGGAAGCTCCTAAGCCTACCATGGCACAGATCGTCAAAGCCAAAAGTCAGGTGTTGGAAAAGGCCCCAATCGCCGCCAACAAGATAAAGGAACTGAACCTGCAAAGACTCGAGACGGCACAGAGAGAGATCATGAGCCGACATATAGACGACGGTAGCAAGAAACTAGAAGACGGGTTCCAAATGGTCACATACAGGAAAAAAGGATCCCATCAGAAGGGACGCAGTAATCATTAAGGCCATTCCCGAAAACTTAAAAAGCAAGATGAACGAAATCAGGACCGCACTTAGAGGACCGGAAGCTCCCCCTCGTCAGTGGCATACGACAGAGTAGACAAGGAGATACAATAGTGGAACTGCAAGAAAACGACCAACTCCACAGACTAAAAAATGTCCTAAAGGACAAAGTCGAAGTGGCAAGGGACTTGATTGGGCTGAAAAAGACCTATACTATAAAAGACATTGAAGAGATTGCAACCAGGGAAGAAGTACAAGAAGACCTCCGAAGGTTGGCCCCAGATGAGAACCTGGTACTCCGAGACCTCCGACCGTACTACCAAGGCACCCAAATCGCGAGAGTCGGGGCCATGGGCGAAGCAATCAAGGTCATAGATAGCAAGAAAACCATCAGAATTGGCATAGTCAACGCTTGCCGCGTACAAGAAGAGAGACAAGTCAAGAGGTGCAGCAGGTGTTGGCAACCTGGACATGCAACTGAAAACTGCAGTGCAGAAGACAAGACTGGAACGTGCCTAAAATGCGCCAAACCAGGCCACCACGCACAAAACTGAACGGAGGCAAAGCCCTTTTGCTTCACGTGCAAGCAAGAAGGGCACAGAACCACAAGTTACTCTTTCCCAGCCACAAGGGAACGTCGCCGCAAAAACGGCGTTCTTACAAGTAAACCTTAACCACGCCAGGGCAGCCCAGGATCTACTGTTGCACACCATCGCAACAAAAAAAGTGGACATATCGATCATCAGCGAACCACATAGAAAAATGGACAGCGGCTGGACCGAGTCCGTCGACGGGACAGCAGCAACCCTCATGCACGACAGAGTGGCAGTCCTGAACACGGATAGAGGTCAAAGCTATGCATGGGTAGAGACACCAGCTCTTGTGGCATATTCCTGTTATATGTCTCCCAACTCCACGCTGGAAGATTTTACAGAACAAGTATGGAACTTAAGAGACGACATGAGCAAGTGGTCTAAGCATATAGTCGTTGGAGGTGATTTCAACGCCAAGGCAACCGAGTGGGGGTCCCGAGCGAACGACGGCAGAGGAGTTCTCCTGTCAGAGGTTCTGGCAGAGCTGAACTTCTCCATATGCAATGACGGCATCGTCCCGACCTACGAGAGATACGAGAGCGAGTCCTTCTTAGACGTCACGGCGGTCTCGTCGGAGCTGGCGGGCGGGGTAACCGGCTGGAGTGTGGTGGACGAAGAAACGGCAAGCGACCACAGATATATCTCCTTCGAGATTGGCCGAATCTTCGAAAAAGACAGACCTCCTCCCACGGGATGGAATTGGAGAAAGATCAACAAGCCTGACCTCCAAGCCCACCTAAACAGTCCGGACCTGCAGTTCACCATCGATAACATCGGACTGGGGAAGTTCCTCAAGAAATTGTGCGACGCAGTGATGCCCAGGAGGGGCGCCTCAACTCGAAGGGGGGCCTACTGAGGTAGGCCAAGAAGTGAACAGTGATGTCTGGGGAAGGGCGTACCAAATAGTGACCAGGAAGCTGGGCAGGCCATCCATTCCAGGCCTGACTGAGGCTCGCCTCAGAAAGATCGTCCAGACCCTTTTCTCAGAGCATCCCGAAATGGCGTTCCACATCAAACCGGTGGATGGGGGGGGTCCCGCTCTTCGATGAAGTCGAACTAAAAGCAGCCGCAAAAAAGATACCAATCAACAAGGCACCGGGACCGGACGGAGTGCCGTCATGCGTCATCAGAGAGCTGGCGGGAGCACTACTTGAGGCTCTACTAGAAGTCTACAACGGGTGCCTGCGAGAGGGCAGATATCCGGAAGAGTGGAAGAGGGCCAGGCTGGTGTTGTTGAGGAAGGGCAACAAACTACCAGAGCTCCTACAGGCCAATCTGTTTGCTGGACCACGTTGGAAAGCTCTTCGAAAGACTGATCCTGAATAGATTCCAACAGGTGATCGCAAAGATCGAAGGCCTCTCGGACAGAAAATATGGCTTCCGAGTAGGCAGATCCACCACCGACGCGATCGACAGCGTGGTCTGCAAAATAAGAGAGGCGAGGGAGGGCACACGGAAGAAGAGGCGATACGTGGTTCTGGTAACGCTTGACGTCAAAAACGCTTTCAACTCTGCGAGGTGGCAGTCAATCATGGACGAGCTTGAAAGGAGGGAGGTGCCACCATACCTCCTCAACATCCTGGCGAGCTACTTCCGCGACAGGTCACTGCAGTCCTCGAGAAGACAGAGGCAGTCGTGGTCTCCGGAAAGAGATGGATCAGGCCGGTCCACTTCTCGCTAAACGGCCCCACCATCCCAACGTGTGAACAGGTCAGGGTGTTGGGTGTGGACATTGACCGATATTTGTCGTTTAAGCGAATATCAAAAAATTTCGCCTGCGGCGCATTTTGCCAGACCATGCAAGTCAAGGGGCCTTCAAAGAAGTTAACCCCGGGTTCGCATAACCCTTAATCCGGCTCTATGTAAAGTATGGTGTTGACCCCCCCCCATATAAAAGTTATAGCTACGTCCATGTACACAAATATTCAAGTTATGGTTTTCTGTGTGTATAGACATGATTGCAGTATCCATTATTACATAAGTAAAGTGTCAACTTTATACTTTTCTCTCCCACTCGTAAGAGTTTCGTGTGATGATATTTCGTCAAAAAATCTAACGATGGGGCAATCATCCTCAATTTAAAAGTTTAGTACCCGTTTATCCATTTCACTATTAACCCAGTAAAAACATGTTAGATGATTTTTCAACAGTCTCGAAGTCTCGCTAAAACTTTTTTAATTCCGAGATAGACGTGGTAATCATATTATTTGCTTTTAATATTTCCATACCTCCAGTTTGGAGGTATCGTGAAAGCGGGCCAGTTATTGAAAATTTTTTTAAGAATGTACTTGAGATGTAAGAACTTTCATATTTAAGCAACTGTGAGTCATCTTATACTTATGGTAGATTTTTCCAGTCTTAAAAATAGTAGAGAAGTAGGATGTCTGTTCCCCATAGGAATAAGAGATAAAGTTGAATAACGACAATTAGAATTTATCGTGTCTTCGAACAACAAACCAGCCCTGTAAGGGCTATGTTTGTTTACCACTTTTGTTGACATTTATTATTAAGACGTTTGAATATTTCAGAATTACTGGAAAATTTACAAACGCTGCTTAGAAGCATGGATTCTTCTCGTCATATTTTAATTCTAACGGATGCTTGCTACTCGCCATGCTATATTTCGAGAATCATTGATGATACAAAAAAATATTTGGGTGAAAATCGTAGATAACTTCATGATCTACAAGTACCTACTGAACTTAAATACCATATTTCACATAGGAAACAAGACAATTGTGAAAAATCGATTTTTAACCCTTGTGTTACCAACCGGGTACCCGGGTGCCCATAGACGTACATTTTGTTCAATAACTTTTTTCATAAAAAAAATTTGCTGAAAACCTCTCGGATCCCCACCATTTGACCGATTTTCTATCGAAATATGCATTGAAAAGTTTTGTTTTGTTTTTTTAATATAGAAAATTTCCAAATTGAAATAAGTATACGTATACACCAACCGGGTACCCGCATGTAAAAATACTTCAATTCAAGTAATATATAATTTAACTGAAATATTTTTATACAAAAAAGGAATAAATAACTGTAAATTAATAAGTTGTAATAAATAATATTAATTTTTAATTGTTTATTTATCAAACTCAAATTAAACTATATAAATCTAAATTATAGCAGTGGTTACTTGTTTTTCGTATTATACAACAAATTTTCAAAAATTTAAAAGATATTTAAGTGTAAATATCTTCGTTAACCATTAATAAATCAATATCCATAAAATATATACAATAATTTCTAATTACAGCAGAATATTACATACAAATTCGTTCATGGGTACCCGGGTACCCTGGTTGGCCAATAGTGTAAATTTATTTGGTTGGTAACACAAGGGTTAATATCTTGGAACGCAGATAAAATAGATTATATGAGACTTTTCTACCAGTATTTAGAATGCCAAAACCCATGTTTATAATAATTTACAGCTTATTCCTTCCATTCCGAGATTTACCCTTTATTTGACTATTGATTGGACAGAAACGATTTTTTTAATAGCATTTGTTTTAACATTTTCGAGGGTAACATCCTGTTTAAGATTTGAATCTGAAATAGCATCCCTAACTTCTAAAATACACAAACGTCGATTCACACAATTCAATAGATTAGATTTTATTATAGATGAATGTTATCATTACCAAATGCCTTTCAGGAGAAAATGTTGATTCCTGCAGTTTCAAAGCTATCGAAACTTTAATTACTGCTTGGCTGTTGATCCCTATACCTCGGCAGGTCAAAGTCTTTATAAAATTAATTATTGTAAGAACAATTTAAAACAGCACTTAGGATATTTCTTCATTAAATTTTCTTAAAATTGATGGTATGTCTTGGAAGTTATAAATTGAAGATTTTCAATTTAAAAAGCAGTACAAGTTAAAGGAACATTAGAAAACAATATATTTCAGGAAATAGTATTAAAGGATCCAAGCAATGTAAATGAAGAAACTGGTTACCAAACAAAGTTTTAATAAAAGTGATTATTTTTATTACACTTTAATTAACAATAATTATTACAAAATAATTATTTGTAACTTGATTAAAAAAGTCATCTCCTTCAGAAAAATTTGACTTGCTCAGAAAATTGATCATGCTTTGAGCAGTAAAGGGTTAAATTAATCAAAGAGGTTAATTTTTAATCAATATCATGTATTTTTTAAATGTAAGTTTTCTGGCAAATACAAAACAAAACTACACTTATACAACTGTAATTCCTACACAAAGTGATTATTTTATTTATACATAGCAATAGGTACACAAAGATAATTTAGTTTTATAATAAACCTAGATTTACATAATTCAAAAAAAAAAGATCAAAATTGTGACCTACCAGACATCCATTCGCAATGAATACCAAGATAAATCACAAAGTCAGTCAAGTTACGACCATAATGTTTTAGGTACGTCCAATTTACCTAACAAATACTATTCATTTACTAATGCTTAATGCAAGGCAAAGACCTAGATACAAGTGTTTCAGTAAGAAAATTTAATTTAAAGCAATATTTACATTATTTATTAAAAAGAAATCATTAACATATTTGCGCAATTCGTTTTCGTCAATTTTTCTTCGTTCAAACACATGCGAATTGACTCAAAACATTCGCTTATAGATTCACTACGCGATTAAATCCCACCACATAAATAAAAAAATGAAATTAAGAATGACCCCTTAGAGGCTATTAAATACAAAATAAATTGTATTTACTCCCACAATGTAAAATATAGTAAAATTAAAACAAAATTTTGATTGGTTATTAAATATATATTAACAGTTTAAAGTTAACAAAAATGCTAAAAATAATTTTATTACATCATTCCACAGTTCACCTTAACTCAAGTAAAATTGCACTTTCAATAAAAAGACCACTAAACAAAATGCAGGAGAAAAAATATTGTTGTTGGTTTGAGTTACGTTTGTCGAGTGAATAAATCTGTGGAAGATCAATAATTATAATTGTACAGACTTAAATGGAATTCCACTTTAAATAAAAATTAAATGGATTTTATACAAAATAAAATAGACAAAAAGTCATCAAAATATACATTGCCTTTAAATCATTTTGTATAGAACCTAAAAACACAAGTAAACCACCGATTCAAATAAATATACATATATATAATAATGAAAAATAATTTACTGTTACTACACAATACAATAAAAGTATGTTTATTATTAAACAAAACTAACAGAATCAGTGGTTCAGTGTTACCTCTCTTCAAGAAAATTCTCGACGATTTAAAAGAGTTAAGCTTGATTCCAATAGGAGTTGGGGTAACCTTGTTTAGTTCCAGATTTAGCTTGGCTGGATGCTTGTGAACGTTGACCACTAGTGTTATTTGAATCCTGCAAAATTAAAATTTTTAATAAATATTATGTCAGTATGAGCAACATTTATCCAAGCCAGAAATATTAACCCCCAAGCAATACGAAATTGTGAAAATTATAATAAGGACGTTTACTTAATGACGTTAACAAAAATTACAGATGCATTTCCAAATAACTTCTAAAATACTAGCACTAATTTTCCAAGTGCTCTTCCTTAGTGCACATTGTTTGGTTGTCTTTCAATTACAGTAAGCATGTGAACTTTTATTATTATCACAAAATAAAAATTATGGGCGTTTTCTAAATATTTATGATACTTTTGAACTTATTTGGAAGAGCGCTTGATATTTTTCAAAATTCAAATGTTTTGTAAATTGCAAGGTATAATACCTATTAGTTGAATTTAAAACTATATATATATCACAATTCTAATAACCAAAGTCAAATTCTAGGTACATCTAAATTTGTATTGTAATTGCACTAATTTCAAAATAAGGAAATGTAACATGTAAGTAGGATTTGAACATTGGACACGCAATTAACTAAATCTAAAATTTAAATTCAAAATTTGAAGCGGATAAAGGAAGAAAAGAGGGGGGTCAGTTGGCAACGAAGCGAACGGACGGACGTCCGAGATTGTCGCAGGAATGGGAATAAAAATTTGTAAATTTTTGTGTAAAATTGAAGACTTTTTTCTTTAAGTGAGATGATGAAAGTGTGTAATTGACAGGTGAGTGAAATTAATATTTTTGATCTTACGTGCAAGGCAACGCAGGAGAGAAGAATTTATCGCACCGCTAAAGAATAAAAATTGGCATTACAAGTAAAAATTAAAATAGTTAGCCGGACAAAATTTATTTAAGATTTGCAATTTTTCCCACACAAAAAAAACTATCGTTTTAGAAAGTTAAAAATTGGAAAAATTTATTTCAATATATTATGCACTAGATTGCTTTGGTTGTGCAGCCTAAAGACTGTACTGAGCCGTCACGTTCAATTGGTGATTTATGTGGTTGTTCGGTTTTCGGCCTCACTGAGGGGATATCGTTAGCAATCCAGTTTTATCGGCGTCGCTAACCACCTACTAAGTAATTGATCTGGTTGTTCGGCCTTCGAGTTCACTGATTACATCAGTTTACCAATATGCTAACCGATAAACTAACCGGATAACCAATAAACGGACAGACAGATTTCAACTGATATTGATTTTATTTGTAGAAGGATTTTCACTACTTTGGCTCTTACCATAGTCACCTATTATTAAAATTTACACGACAGAAATGGCATGACATTTTTTCCATGAGGACCAATCAGATGTGTTCCTGAGCGTTACGGACACATACACAAATTAACGCTATTATTTATATGTTTATTATGAAGATTATATAGAAATAAGATCATCAGATAGTGTACAAATAGGTAAATTTAAGAATTCTCATTTTGAATTAAAAAAAAAAAAAAAATTCAGTAAGACTTTCTATCATATGAATACTCCTGTTCATATAACAGAGCTTCTGTATGAACAAATTTGGACAAAGGTTAGTAAAATCTGTTTCCTTTTTTATATTCTCTCATGGTTAGTTGAATTTTAATAAATGGAAAATAAATTTCAAGTTTTTTAATTGCAAGCTATTAAAACTTTCACAATTTCATCAAAAAGAAATCAAGCATAAACATAACACAATCAGCAAACAAAAAGTAGCGATAAGTTAAAAAAAAAAAGCGTAAATGTGCAACAAAAACAATGAAAAGCACGGTGTCGGTAAGGAACTTACCATACGCCGGCCTTGATGCCGTACTTCCATCTACAAGCAAAACAAAACCTGAATAACCAAAAAGAAGAACATGCTCATAAGATAATGTGTAAATTAATGTTTTCATATAAAAAATAAAAAATTTAATTTATGATTTAGAAATTTTTTAACAAGTACTAGTTGTGTTTTTTATCACTAACACATTAACTGATAAGAACTTGGTTTGGTGGTTAGTTAAGTAAAGTATTGTACATACTACATAAATTTTGTAACAATTTTATTTACTGAAAATCTAACGGAATCTGAATTAAGTTATGGTGGATTTATACTGTAATATGTTAACATTTTTATCATGTAAGAAGATGAACAATAGGAATTGTGTATAAGCATTTATACTCTTCATTTAACATTTATCACTTAAGAGATGACGGAGATGACCAACTTTCATCTATAATTTAAGAAATTATGTTCACACTGCGCATGATTAAACGGCGCGCGCAAATAATTGTTTATTCTGTTGATTTTTTTTGAATGTGTTACCAAAACAATGGTAGAAAATGGTAGTAATTTGTTACCACAGTAATATTTTTTACTTTTCCCATAACACAAAATAACCTAACACTCACACAAACAAAATCATTCACTAATACTTATGTCAAATGGCAAAAAGATGTCAACTTGTTAAATGTTAAATGAGCTTCAGCATGTATCCGGACTCTTAAATGTTAATGTTGTGTATAAATCGACCATTAGATAAAAATGCATTCTATTTAAAACTTTGCAATTGGAGGAAAGGAGCATTTTATGCTTGTTTCGTGAGTTTTCTTATCTGATCTTAAATAGAGATCAACCTTAATTCCTAACTTCGGTTAATTTTAAAATTTATTACAGTGAAGTTAGATTTATAAACAAAATTAAGTAAAATATTTTTCGTATTACAGTGCTGTTTTATGATTACGAGTGCTTATATACGAGGGTGGATCAATAAGTACCCGTGTTCGAAGACAGGTGGCGTTGCTAAGGGAAGTTAGTATTACCGTCGTGTACTACCATCTGTTACACGACACCATACTAAATTTCAGACTGTTTCATGGGTTAGTTTTTATTGGGCAGCCAATTATTTCACACGTGTTGCGTGTTTCTCGATAAAATAGAAAAAGAACAATATCGATCCGTTATTTGCATTTTATTTTTGAATGGAAAAACATGCGAAGAAATGGAAACAAAGTTGGGTGCTGTCTATGGGGACACTTCACCATCTATGATAACCACAAGATATTGGTTCAATGAATTTAAACGTGGTCGTACATCTGTTTTTGATGAGGGGTAATATGAGGAGAGCTGCGGCAGCCTGGCAGACGTGGTTTTTGGGACTCCAAGGGAATAATCCTCATGGACTCTTTACAGAAAGGAAGAGCGATCATAAGGTAGTACTACAGTAAATTATTGGACCGATTCGATACAAAATGAAGGAAACACGGCTCCATTTGGCTAAGAAAAAAATTGCTGTTTCACCACGATAAGGCACCAGCACATTTATCCAGGATTGCCGCGGCCAAGTTGCATGAACTGCACTACAAATTGCTGTCGCACCCATTCGACTTGGCTCCCTGCGGCTTATTTCTGTCCCTCAACATAAAAAAGTGGCTCGGTGGAAAAAAATTCAGCTCTAAAGCGGAGGATATCGTCGAAACAGAAGCTTATTTTGAAGAGTTTGACAAATCGTATTTTTGAAGGGCTTAAAGAAATGGCAGAAAAGTTGGAAAAAGTGTATTGCACTAAAAGGAGATTACGTTCAAAAATAGAAAAAAAAAATTGAGAAAAACTTGCTTCTTCATTCCTAACGCGGGTACTTATTGATCTACCCTCGTAAATTAAAAAAAAAAAAAATTTTTATGTAGATTTTTTATTTTATATACATTTTCGTGAGAATTTATATCAATTTTGTAACTACATATCGAAATATGTAATTCATCAAACTAATAGTTAATTAAACAGCACTGGAAGAATATGGTTCATGATTAGGATTGTCCTTAAAAGTCGTTATTTTTAACATAAAAAATGCACCGGCTAAAGTACTTATACAAAATCATTCGTAACAATCCTCTTAGGGTTGTTAAGTAGGATTATAGTCCTCAGAGGATCTAAACGGGGACAGCTCTCTGACCTTTCAAATACCCCCTGAGTTAAAATAGAGAAAATGTTTACTTTAAGTAAATGCTCATCACCCATACACTTGCTAGAATAGCGCTCTGAAAATTATGATAGATTTCTAGATAATGTGATAAATAAATAGATAGATAAAATACAATTATGTATTAAATAACTTGTAATCGAGATATAATAGCTTAATAATTACATAATAGACAACTCAAAATAAGAGTTGCAGTTCCGAAAGTTGGCACTTGCGGGTTAATTCGTGCCTGATGAGAGTAATCTCGAAACCGGTAGCACGATAAAACCTTGCGGTCCATGCAATGGCTAGACCATTTTCTGCATGTATGTTTTTAGCTGGAGGGACTGCTTCTGCAGTAGCCCCGCGTTAATCTTTGGATAGCGTAATGTGAGAGGAGTATCTATCTATATGATAGATCATTGCGATCAAAAATCCACTTCCATCTTTTTCTTATTATTTTTATAAACAAAACCTCCAATATTGCACTGGTTGTCACAGCAGATATTAGTGTTGGTTGATTTTATTTGTGATAGATATCTACCGCTTAAATGTTTGAATTAAAAATTAAAAAAAAAAAAAAATGCGAATTTTTACGCTTAGAGAAGTTTACATAGAATCAACTGGGAACCCGCACATTAAGGCGAACATTCCTAATGTGAGGGTTCCCATTTGATTCTACATAAACTTATCAAAGAGATAAAATTCGCGTCGCATCGTTTCGCCTAATGTGCTCCCAGATTAAAAAGTAAATCACTATGATTTATGGCTAAATATTTAGTACTGGTATTGTAATTTAAAATACAGTCAAACAAATGTATATTATGGCGTATAAAATTCCATGTTGAACAAATGTTAATTCACATCAATGTTGATTAATAAGTCGAACAAATGTATTTCGAATATAATTACAACAAATCCTAGAATCCCTGAAGAAGTCATCTTGGCTTTGCCTAAGTTGATCGCTTACACAATACACTCGAAGATAGATATTAGGTTTCAATATTGTTCGACGACAAAATTAACTAGCAGCTCATAGTTAAGCTGCTAGAGCATTGAAATCCTTTGTGCCAAGTTAGACAAAGTAACTCAACTTTACGGGAACTTTTGGAAAAATGTTGAACACAAATATTAAACTTGCTCGTATTGAATATTCATAAATACCTAATTTCATCAATATTGTGAGCGAAATAATTCATAAATTACATTAATTACATATTACCTTATGAGAAAACACTAGCAAATACTCCTCAAATTTTGAGATGAGATTGCGCAAATATAGTAGTATAATGCCCATATTCACAAAACTTTTAACAAGCTGTTAAATTTCACAGATGATTTATATTGGCTTGCTTGTACTTAGTACCAAGAGATAATTTCTATTGGTTTATTAAATTTAACGGCTTGTTTAATATTTTACGGACGTTTGTGAATACAGGCATAAGCCATTAAATACCCAGTTTGGTGCAGTTTATTAAGGGGTTATACGCAATAAGGAGATCAGAAAAAGCGATTTTTCAAGGGTTTTTCTAAGAATGATTTTGTTAATATAAGGTATTTTCAAGGGTTTAATCGAAGGAATAAGCAATACATAAATTTTTAACAAGACGGCAACTTTTCAAAAATAAATTTCGACTTTCGATCAAGATTTTGGTCTGAAGTTGATTATAAAATGGAAATTATTTATCGGTGAGAAAAACCTTCAATCAATCCCTAAAAAATATATTTATCGAGCTTGTGCACAAATTTCAGACTTCTCTTGCTCACAGACTTTAAAAAAGTAATTTTAAGAAAAACGGTTTCAGAGATTGAAAAGTGTATTTACAATTATAACTGTGTATGTAACTTCGAGGATAGTTTTTAGATTAACATGAAATTTTCTGTGCGTATACTTAAACATAATTATTATGTACGTTACGAAAATGAAATAAAAAAAACGATTTTTTGAAAATCCTGGCTACGTATAACCCCTTAACAAAGAAAGTTAATAGTATATCAACAATGTTTTTAGAAGTCAAAAAATTGTTCAGTGTCTCGAGGTTGTGTCAATGCTCCTTAGTTTTTGAGTTATAAATTTTTGAAAATAACGCGGCACACCTTAGTGTTACTTATTTTTACAATGTATTGAGATTGAGGATAATGATCGAGGTTAATTACTAATTTCTAAATAAACGAACTAATTTAAATGTCCCATAAAAGCAATACCTAACTTAATGGTGAAGGTAAATATTTACTGAACATATTATCAAAACTACAAAAAAAAGCCCTGCCTCACTGATTTCTGAACTTAGAAATAACATAACAAGATATATAATTTTGTTATATCGTTTAACATAAGAGGGACAATGATGCAAAATAATGAGTTATCTTACAGACAAAAGCTATGAATTTGACTAACGTAAAATTACGGAGTGTAAGTAGAATGTAGGTATTAGTTTGGTTACATTTTTGACAAGGTGCAAGTTTGAATTGTTTTGTAAATATAACAAATTTTAAGTTTATAATTAAAATTAGTTCAAAATGTCGTTCTCAGGCACAACAGTTTGTTTTTACTTTAATAAATATTTTGTTATTATAACTTAAGATTTATATTATTTGACTTTGACAGATAGAACGCAGAAAATTATGTGGTAAGAGTGAAGTATATGAAAAAGACATTTGTTTGATTAGCTATTCTGGTATTAATTCGTACTCTCAATTAAGGTATTCACACTCCTTTGTATATTTAGTTGTATTTCTACACTCTAGTAAATATACACAATATCAATTAATTATTGTTTTTAAAAATAAAAATTGTTAACTCATGAAACTATGTAAAATTAAATTAAAGATTAAAACGATAATAGATTAAATAAATAGGTGTTTAATATTTCGGCGCTGATTGCGCCTTCATCAGAAATATAACTATAATATATGAGGGGGTCCATTGCTAAACTCGGTAAGTCCACTTGAGTGAATTTTACAGGAGAAGCAAAAAAACTATTTGACCCACTTATTCACTTTGCAGTGATACCTACTTTTAACAAACGTTTTTCTATGCTTTATAACAAATTTTTCTGCGAGGAATTTTAACCATTAATCGAGCTAAGTAAATGCAATATGAAAACATATCTAACTCATTTTTGAACAAAAGTGGATTTAACGACTTTTGCAATGGAGCCCCTCGTATGATGAAATATTAAAGATCTATTTATTTAATCCATTATCGTTTAATTAACTCGTTTTAATTTAATTTTATATACACAATATCTCTCTCTCCTTCTTACATAAAAAAGTAAAGCAATCTCGTAACTATACAACCATTGTAAAAATACTAGACAATACAACGAACTGTAAATACCCTTATTATTAATGGCATAGGGCTTTTCTTTCATGGTTTTAATAACATACTTTATTTATGGTTATTACAAACCAAATCAGTCGGTCTCTTGAGGTACGTAATAACTGGTTACCACTGTAATGTCGCACAATAATATTAGTATCTGCTCTCACTACAATTACGCAAAATCTTATCCCAGAACTTGATTTATTGGCATTTGCTATATTATACAATGTTGATAAAATAAAAATAAATGTAATTACTTCAATTTTGTTTAACATTAAAAAGTTTTTGATGTGAGCAAATGATTAGTACAATGAAATGCGAAAATAAATATTTTAAATAACGATTTCTGAAAAACAAAACATTTTGTTAACTTTAACATACACAAAATTTGAAAAATTCATTTGGTGAAAGAAACTATACATTAGCACATTCTTATCCTCAATAGTATTTGAGGTGAAATGGCAGAAATAGATACCAAAAATAATATTTTTAAATCTACAGTGTGCTGTTACACAAAAAGTGAAATTCATGCAATCGCAGCCAATAAAAGCGTAAAATTTTTAATAAAATCTAATTTTTGTTTTACTTTCAAAAACCTACCAAGCATTATGTTCGCATTTAAATGTTGGGTTTTTCGTTTATGTATTTTTTGTACATACCTGATGTAATTGTTGATGTATTAAGGGCGTTGAATGATGTTGTTGATGAGGGGGCATGGTGGGAATAAACATTTGAGTACTATAGTTTGCACCGCTGGGTGCCAACCCTGTGCTTTGTATTCCATGATTGGGTCCAGCAAAAGGTGGTGGAGTACCAGAGTGAAAACCTTGTTTTTCATAAGACTAGAACAAATAAAACAAACATTGTTATGGTGTGAAAGTCGAAATATAAATCAAATAAGTTTCTTTTAATTAATCAGGCTGCCATATCAATCATATGATTCAGTTTCAGTAATAATATTGATTAAACAAAACAAATAACTTGTTAGCGTTCACACATATTAAACTTCTACCAACCTCAGACTCGTCATCGTTTTCATCATGCAAAATTTTAATAAAACAGTTTTAGAATCAGTAAAAAAAACTTACATTTACTTTTCCGAGAGCTGCATGCGATTTTCCATAGAGTGCATTTAGATCATTTCCTGTAGTACCAGATGACGCATTAGCACCGGTTGCTTTGCTTTGACCTTGAGCATTACTGACATAACCTGTTTTACTATAATCTTGCGATTGTGAAATTTGATCGTATGCAGAAGCATAAGCTGAGCCGTATGTGTTTGGTTTAGGATACTGGCTATTGGTTGATCCATGGGCATTAGTGACTGTTGGTAGTTGCTGGAATGCGATAACTCTATCAGTCACCTATTACACATGCAATAAAAATTGTTTTAAATGTATCAATTAAGATATACAGCATTTAAGCCTACAATAACGTTAAAAACAATTTATTTTCCAATAACTCAAAAACAGATTATTGAAAAGCTGTCAAGCACAGAACTTTAACATATCGTAACTTCGATAATAATTTTGTTATACCATGCACCATCTTACCCATACAAAATATTTAATAATACGAACCAATTCACAGCAACATAAGACACATACATATTGAAATCGTTTATAAGACCAAACTGAACGATTCATCCGATATGTCAAACTTTTGTTTTAAAACAACAAATGCCTCAAACAACAAATCAGATAATTTAGAATGTTAATTGCAATTTAAGCAACCCTTAAAATTTCTATAATGTGGATTAGAATTTAGGCTTACAACAAATATATCTCATGATATAAAAAAAGAAATGATACTTACGGGATAAACTGCACCAAATTGGTAAGTTTGCATGGGGTTGTATGGAGCAGCAGCATAAAAGAAAGGTGCTGCTGCAGTTTGTGCTGCCAACATGGGCTGTGCTTGGTGTCCTTGCGTAAGCGTACTTGTTTGTTGAGATACAGTGGATGGTACAGGCGATGTATTATTGTCTCCTCTGGTAAACCGACCATCGGATATCGAGTAAGCCACATTTGTTAATGTGCCATCACGAACGGCTGTTAACGTCGTGGGAGTTTGATAACTCATGTCGTAATACCCGGTAGGCTAAATTAAAAAGAAATTTAGTTTACTATTAATTAGATAAAAATTTATCGTACCACATGTGGTAGCCTTTGTTGGTGCAACAATTGCATTTCTTCAAACGAATAAACAGGTTGCTGAAAGTATGGAACTTGACTCATAATGTATTGGGTACTCATTACGGGTGCTGCAGCTGGTGGTATGTTCATCGCATTGCTACTATTTTTGGCTACAAATTTTTTTTGTAAGTTCACATAGCAAAAATTTCACGAAATAAATTTTACCTAATGTCGTAGTAGTCGATTTAGCACTAGAAGTCGAACTTGCAGTTAACGTTGTGGTATTTGCACTACTAGTTGCTGTGGTGGCACTGCTAACAACTGCAGTACTGGTATCGTAACTCGATTCCTTAATTTTATTACTGCTTGCATTGTAACTACTATACTGATTTCCACTAGGAGCAGATCCATAATTTGAACTACTGTTAAGACCTGCTGCAAACAATTTGCCTTTATGATTGTATAGAATTTCTTTATATTATTGCAACTTACTTGTGTTAGCACCGTACACAGACTGATTTGCTTGTTGGTGATACTGACTGCTATTAGAAGGATAAGAATTAGATTGCGTAATAGCAGGAAATGCAGTGGCATTGTTTTGGTAGGAACTTGCGCCAGAATACGAATTTTGATAAGTACTGTTGCTGTTTTGCACATTATAGGATTGCGTATTACTCACATAGTTGTTTGAAGTTGTCTGGAAATAAATTTTTTTTATGATATTTCAGAAAATCAAGTTTAAAATATTGAAAAATTTGCATCGAAAGTTATAACAGGTTGGTTGAAATAGTAAAATGTACAGACCAAGTTGGGCTGGTTACTGTTCTGAAAATAGTAGCTTTAATATAACTTGAACCGCCAAGGATCGGTTCATTTTGAATTTTCCGAACCAAAAATTTTACTTCACTCACAAAGGTCAGATGAATATTTATATTTAATTGAACATTTTTTGACGTGACGTAGGCGGTATTGTCTAAAAAAGGGATCTCTCAATAGTGAAAAACCACCATACTTAGACTAGGTTAGGTAAATCCTAATTAAACTTCACTACTGACAAAACTAGCAAATTAATTATTACAATGATGTGATCTAAGGTAAAAGGTAGTGATAAGATGCGGTTAGGGATATGACGCGTTTTCGAGATATCGGCTATGGGGCCTACCACAACCGCAGGTGATTAATAATCCATTAATTCGATTGTTTACTACCAGATGAAGTGCATCTACTTCAGTGTGCTGTTAACTGTGCACAAGTTATGACTTATTTTATTTGCAGTTTTGCAGGTAAGCACATGTGAAATTTCAACTCATTATTTTAAAAATTTCGTATCACGGTCCCTGCTGAACTTCGAAACCGTTTTATGTATTTCTATGGCATTGTGTTCCTTTTAAAATGAATAATATGCAGTAGATTCACACATGATGGTCTTTGTTAACATTCAAAATTTGTTTTAAATGAAATGGTGTAATGTTAGTGATATGCCGCATTTTTATGGCGAGTGTTGTGCCGCGTGAAATTTCCCTGACTACGACAATCTACACTATTTATCAATATTTGATCTTGTTTTAGGAATGCCAAACTACAAGAGCAAGGGAGAATCGAAACAGTTGTGTAATTTTTGAGCTATAAGTTTAAAGTTATAATAAAATTATTTAAAGAAATTTGTTTTTTATTTGTTTACATTGAAGTACATGCAAATTTCCGTAAGTCATATCCCTTACTACTGATATGCCATATCCCCACCCCCGTTAGGGATATGGAAAAAATGTTGACTTTTTCAATTTATTTATTTACTAATACCAAACTAATAAACAATGCTAATACTTAGCACTATCAGAATGAACTGCAGTTAATGCTGATGATAGGTAAATGTCCTAGGTAGCTGAAAATCCAATCATCATGAGAAAATTGATATTAGTAACCGAGAAATCAAGAATCTCCGAATAGTGCGTCTTATACCTTTTACCTTATACAAGTCTACAAAATAATTTTGACCATCAATTTAGCAGAATGATGAAAATCATGTGATCTAAATCAATCAGTTTTCTAAGGGCCAGTTTTTCACTTGTGAGTTAAACTAAGTTTAAGGGTTAATTTACGTTTATGACCAATCAGAATAGTCATCAACGTATTAAACCAAGTTCAAGAGTTCTCTCACAATTGAAAAACTGGTCCTAACTATTTCTTAAATTTCAAAGTAAAATTGGACACAATTTTCATTTAAATCTTGAAAATATTCCTTGAAATGAAAATTATGTAAATCAAAAAGAGCGTGAAGAGTGAATACTATTACAAAATAATTAATAATAAAAAAATGTTAAAGTAATAAAAATAATAACAATATGATGAAAACGTCAAACAATTGATTTGTTGCCCACTTTTATGGGTGGCATATTAACAGAGCTGGTTATTAGATGTGACATTAAAAAGTTATAGTTTCTCTTTGCATAAGAAAATGGTGAATTGACGACAATTTCAGAAATTTAAATTTGAAAGAAAGAGTTCAACTAAAGGTTGATTTACTGATGCACAGTTTCTCCACTCATAGTTCTCTTGCCAACAACTTGATCTGTGGGATATTTCGCAGACAAAACAAATTATGGTTTTCTTCATGCGAGATATCTAATAGTTTTGGGATATCTGTGACAGTTTAACCCTGCCTGAGATAGCAGTTGACGAGAAGATACGTATAAATAACAATATTAATTGGATAGTGAACATTTTCTAAGGTGGAAATATGGATTATGTCAACCAGAAGGTTAACTTCAACTTTGTTGAAATTTCAAGAGCGTGTATTTTTGTAGATTATTTTTATTGAAGTGAAGAAAACCAATTTTGTTTTGTACATGAGATAAACTTATTTGACAGTTACACCAAACTTTGCCCAAACATGAAAAAACCGGGCATAGATAAGTAACTCAAGTTATCTGTAAACGTACCACATGACATCGGTTCGTCAAATAGCAGACATTAGGTTTGTTCGTTTGTCATGCACTAAGCTACACCGAGAAATTAGTGTCAAAAATGGCATTCGTTTGTCAAGGTGTAAAAATACCAATCGTGTTTGTTTGTCCAGTGGCGGGTACACCGGCACCAAAAGTGTCACACCAACCTACACCGTCTTTTTGCCGGTGTAGCTAGTGTACTAAAAAGTGGTGTGGGAATACATTAATCAATTGCTGGAAAGAAAAAGGTATTGCAAATTTTATGGACGATGATATCGACAGCAATCTTTTTGTAAATAAGTGCTTTTAATGAAAGATACTGGATTCATCTTCTTAGTTACTTATGTTTATTATAGATAACGAAAATCTTACTAATCACACACGTTACTAACCTGTCAATCTAAAATTGCACTTTGAAATTTCAAAAAATCGTTCGTTTGTTATCCGTAGGTGTTTCTACACCAGGTAACACCACCTCCACTTTGTAGTTCGAACTACGCAACACCAACTTTTTCGGTGTAGCTTAGTGCATGACAAACGAACAAACCTATTAAGTGGTAGGTTTACAGGTAACTTTAGTTACTTAGAAGATTAATGAGAGATGAACAAATCGACCCTATGTAAAATATAAATATTAAAATATAACTAACCGGAGTGGAGTTGTAGTTCGATGAATTGTAATTTTGTGCTTGATAGGTCGTAGTTTTTGGTTGATACGAACTATATGTAGAAGGCTGCGTGTAAGAATGCGATTCACTTTGTTTATTTATATCTAGGCCAGAAGGAGTTGCAGTCGGTGTAGCATTAACAGCTACAGTTGAATTCCTAGGTGTTGAACTGTATGTTCCAGATGCTAGATGCTCACTTGTCTGAGGAATGTTATCCGTGCTTGGCAACTACAAAAAATTCAATTATTAAAATTGGAATTCTCAAAATACACACTTACATTTTGAGATAACGCTGTACTAATACTGCTTGGTGGGTTAGTTTTGGTCGATGAATAAGTGTCAATAGTACTTTGATTCGATTGATTGAGATCAAGATTTGTACTAGGAGTTTGATTGGAACTAGTCAAATTTGTATCGCTGGATGAACTAAACTTGTTATCAGAAGCATCAAAGGAAGGTGTATCCGATAAAAATTCCATAGCACCAAATTGTACATCCAAAAAGCCAATGCTGCTATTCAACTCGCCTGGCATTTCAACTGCAGTGGCTGGTATCTATAGTTAATACAACATTTTATCGCAATTTTTCTTAAGTTATCATAAATTTCTTACCTTAGAAGGGGGTGGAACCCGAGCACGTTGCGTTTTTGTTCGCACCGGTTGATGTTGTGAACCTGAAGAGTTTTCAGTTGCATTACTATAGCTATTATTTGAGTAGGTGTTATTGCCATAAGCGGTTGCACTAGAAGCATTATACGACTGAGCACTATTAGTGTATGGTTGAGATGCCGCATTAGTATTGACAAACGTTTGCCCGCTATTATAATTTTGAGATGTTGCACTGCCATAAGTCTGAGATAAATGGTTGTTTGTATATTGCTGGGCAACCTTCATATTTTCACTTGACTGTTGGGTTAACTGATTCAAGTATTGTGCCTGTGCAGCATTCAAGGTACCGGTATGCATAGAGGGCATCTAAAACCAAATTATTGTTTTAATCAATTAAACTATCAACACAAAATTTACAGTTTCCAATGGTAGTACAGGCTGAGTTTCAGGCAAAGCTTCGACGCCCGACTCAGTTAAAGGTGGTATCGCTGAACTGGGCGTAAAAACTTTGGTATCTGCTAAACTACCGGTGTATTCCTCCGTTGACCAATCATCAGTTTGTGGAAAATCATCGTAACTTTCTCCTAAAACAATAGCAAATTCAGTAAATGATAAAAAGAATTCTAAAAAAAAAAAAAAAAAGTATGCATACCAGCCGTGTAAGCAGGATGAGCACTGTTGGTAATCGTAGTACTCTCCCATTGTGTAGCATTGTCCCAGGTTTCAATAGGACGAGCATTAGAGAAATTACTTCGGTTACTACGAGGTGGATAACGGGAACCAGCTCGCCCTCCACCTCGTCCTCTACCAATGCCACCACGTGGGTGTACACCTGGACGACCACGCCTGTCTTTCCGATCTTGTTGGCTGCCTCCTTCTAAATTACGTTCATTTTCTTTATTCTCTCGGCCCCTCCCTGTGGAAAAGTAATCGTAGAGGTATTAAGTGACAAAATTTACAAAACCTACAGCCTCTACTGTCATTGTGTCTGCCATGAAGCCGTGGTGGTCCACCTCCATTTTTATTGCGGGGTTTTTCTTTTTCGCTAGGTTGACCTTCTTCATTCCATTCACTAGCTGGAGGTGCTTCTCCTGTTTCTGCCTTACTAGTAGATGCCTGACGATTTTTTTTCTTCTTACTGGAGGTCTCCCAGGTGCCCTTAAAATAAATAATTTTTGTATAAATTTGTGTGTTTCAACTAATTTCATTTTGGTAAGTCAAAATTTATCATAGAAATATAATTTTCAATATCAGTTAGAAAATGATAGGCAATGATTTCGTCTAGACTGCATAAATGTATCTTTATCTGCATTTCTTAAGCTGAAATGTGTACAAGGGATCAAAGGATCACTGACACACCACATCATGATACTGCAATATTGACGCACCTTATCTGTGGTATCAGTTTCATTTGAACAAAATGCATAGATATTTCTTTCAAAGAGAACTTTAAACTTCACAAAATGCATAAATTAGAACTTTAATTCAAATTACCTCTGATAAATTTTCAAACAGCAAATTGATAGCAGATTCGGTGTCATAATCACACTCATGAAGAGCAAGACAAACTTCTTCTTCCGATCTTCGTGTCATTTCAATGACTTGTCGAACTTTTTCTTTGATGGTTGGATCATCACTTTTAGAGCGAGAATTTTCTCCGCCACCGCTATGCTGTTTGTCTCCTGAACCCTTACCTATAGTAAACAAAGACAATTATAAACACACAAACAACAGCTACAAAATAGCATTATTTCTTACCTGTGTCGGATTTGTCATGTTTTATTTTATTAGTGTCGCCTTTGGTTTTTCCACCTTTAGAGGTGGTTCGAGTAGACGAACTCATCTTTACAGTATGTACAGATATCTATATACAATATTTGCTGAAAAAAGAAAAATGCGTAAACAAAAATTCCTATTACTAGGTAAACATTAAAGTTCACAATTCCATTAAACAAACACGAAAAACTGAAGGGGAGTATTGTTTTTTCGAAAGAAGCACACAAATAACGGTTAAATCACACAAATTAAACACAAAATTGAAAAAAAAATAACGAAGGGACACGGAAAATGTTATTAAAACATGGCAACCTCGCAAAGTCGTCATACAAAGAACGTAAACGAATTAAATCATGAATCGAGGATAAATTGCAAAGAGCGATAGCGGATTGATGCAAAAATTGCCGGTAAATTGTAATACATAGAATTTGTTGAAAGTTGTTGCGAAAAACACAAAGAATAAAATTTAATCGCCATGTGGATAGACGCCATTTCAAAAGCTTCACAAATGTAGTCTATTGACATCTGAGCAAAATATCAAAAATAACAATCTAAACTTATAAACTCTTACAGACTTATTTTCCATTCAAGCACAAAAAAATTTAGAAATTTAATAAATTCCTTAATAACAAACTATTTCACTAAATTATTAACTAAATATCTAACAAACCGACTACAAAGTTCTTTAAACATACCTCAAACGTAACTCAACGCAACTATGGTCACGTGATCGAACTAAAATGGTAGAAGGGCGCCATTCGGTTTACCGCCAAAATGAAGCAGAACTAATAAAATTTAAAATTTACCCAACATAAACAAAATACATTTTTCCAGATGGGAAAATCGAAATTCGACAGTTCAATCTATGAACTTTTCAACATTTTTGAACCTACGGATGATGCTGTACGTTACAAAATAATATGAAGTACATCAATTTTATAACATAGCTAACTATTTTATCGATAATACGTTATAAATAAATTTAATCTGAATTTTTTGTTAATCCAAAACATAGGTACTAGGAGTTTTTTTTTTAAGTTGTTTCGTAGTTGACAAAGTTATGGTAAACTGAATCCAAATTTTTTTAAAATATTTTACATGAAGCTCTCTACTATATTTCATTATCAGGTTCGTATCGGGGTAGTTCAAGGGCATGAACTCTTAAACGCATTTCATTATCGACATTGTAATAACTAATTATGTCATATTATGAATTATTTCATTCTCATTTGTTGTGCCATGTCAATCGCTGTTTTATCAATTTCTATGAACAAAACTGACAATATCTTTAGCAAACCCCGTCAAGAAGGAGGGGGGGGGGCGAGGGTCGCTTCACATGCAAATCCTACACTAGAAAGCATATGCAGGGCCTAATAGGACCGAATGAACATTTAAATTTTTATATGGATATAAAATTTTTTTAGGCAAAGTCATTACATACACTATATATACACAATATAATAATAATAATAGTTTTATATAAAAAATACAGTGGCTCACAGAAATAAACGTACAGTTTTATGATGGCAATGTAAATTGACATTTTCAAGCTGTGTTTTGTTATATAAAAATCAATTTTAAAGCAAAACTTATAGACATTTCTTGTTGCAAATTTTATGGCCATCAATTTTGTTTTTATATACATTTTTTTATTTCCTCACGCTGCGCTGTTTCTGTTTTATAGCGACTTAAGGCTAGGAATTTGCGATGCGCTCTTGTTCATGCGAGAACAATTTAAAAACGGCTGAATGGATTTTCTTCAAATTTGGAAATTATATTTACAATTAATTAAGGAAGGGCAAAGGCTATTTTTTTAAAGCAAATTTTGTAATTTGGGTTTCAATTTGTGTAAATACCATGTTTGTAAACTTTTTAGCAAAAAATTTAAGTAGGAGAAATAATTACTAACAAAGAATTATTAATAAAAAAAGAAAAAAAAATCGGCCAGGTGAAAAAAAATCATACATTCGAGAACATCTCGAAAACGCACCAACACATCGATTTGAAATTTTAAGATAATATTTGTGACACTGTAAGGACGGGCAGCAGGTGTTTTTAAATTAAAAATTTTTCTTTATAACAGTAATATTAATTTTAAAACCTGAAATTAATTATCAATTAATAATATTCTACCTATTTAACTAATATACATGTATAAGAGAACTCATAAATAAATTATTTGAAAATTTATTTTATCTATAACACGTTAAAAATTTAATTAGAAATAATCGCTCAATTCAAATCAGGCGGGAATAATTTTAGATTAAATTAATGATTATAGTTCAGCCATTATCATAGAGATGGCTACAAGACTTTTACAGTCGCTCAAATAAATAATGGAAATAATGGTTTTCAACTTGGATATAAATAATATTTTGAGCTGCAATGCAAGAAATAATCTACGAAATGATGTTCTGGTGGGGATTTGCGTTTCGTTTCAAATGCACCACATGGTGAATGTAATCTGTTTACTTTTTGGATGGATACAAAAACATTTCATTAAATAATATATTATATATTTAGAATAATTTTAATTTGAAAAAGAAAAGCATCACTAACAATAAAAGTGTGGGTGAAAAACTAATATTATCTATAAATTTGTACAATCAAAACAAAATAAGTTATTCATATTTGTATTTTTATTATTGGTATATTGGTTATCGCTGGAACCAAAATCAACTTTTATTTCAAAAACTTGGTATTTTTTACATAGAAAAACTGGTAAAAACAAGCCTGATTTTAGAATTTAAACTTCAAAAGAGCGTAATTTTGCCAAACAAATGAAGAGTCAAAATCCGCAACGTCGGTCGCCCAAGTACATTTTTTTGAAAGGTTGTTATTTAGCGCTATTTTTGTCGTAATTAAAAATAATTCTCAATTAAAAAAAAATTGTATATATTCACAATGATAATACATCTAAAGAGTTTTAATATTGTTGTTCATTACTTTAACCTTCAAAAAAAAATCTTGAAAATGCCTCAAATTTTACAGCGCTAGACTGCAGGGACCCCTTAATTGTAATAAAGGCACTGTGTATTTCAATAATAAATAAATTAAATGAACATAATTTGCAATAAAATTTCATTTTTATTTTATTTCCGTAATTCAAATTTTTGGAAATAGGTTGTAAATTTTGAAAATTATGAGTATTCTAAATAAGTCGTAGTTCGTGAACATTTTCCACTCATTAAATTAAGACAGTAACAGCTTGACGATTAAGTGTGTAAGCTGCTAAGACCGAGTAGAATGGTATATTCTGCAACAAGTTTGGAAACATGCATTCTATACGACTATTAAAATATTTGCAAACAAAACTGTGCAAGTTTAGAGCGAAATTACAAAAATTTCAAAAATTCACAAAATTGTTTTCAATGCTAATTTTGACTAAAAAGAACTTTTAACCTTTTTAGCTTAGAGGTAGTATTCTACGGCTGTCCTCCTTCAAAGTAGGAAAGAAAACTAATGAATATTCTGAAAAAGCACAATTTTATTAGCTTTATTTAATTTTTTTTATTAATTAGGTTACTTCACAATTTTATATTGGAAATTGACTTTTTGATGTAAATTTTACGAGTTTACCTTCACGTAAGCTTTAAAAAGTCATTCTATTGCCGGTACGTGTGCTCTACTTGGGTCATGGCAATTGTAATTATGGTGGGGAGATAAAAGCAATTATTAAACTGCAGTGCGTTAATTTCAACCAGCAACAGTTAAATTACACGTTTAAACAACTAAGTCTTTCGTCGTACAATCAACTAACCCCCTCGGGGTTGGTAAGCATAATTTTATTCTGCAAATCGCTGCACTGTCAAATATCGATCATCATATGAAGGAGATAATGGTGCCTCGGCACCAACATGCTCTTTAGCCAATTAAACTATGCTATGCTATATTATTCAAGTGCATGTCGTTGAAGTGATAACATCATTCTAGTTCCTGCATTTTCGAGTGCATTTACCACCCGGCTTTTGAAACAATTTACAAAAACCGCCCAGAGCCGCCCGAAGAGCGTGCGGAGGGTAAGTTTTCCCTGCTCCTGACATTGGCAAATCTCGGATCCCAGCCTTCGAATTTCGTCATTTTTCGAGTTCCGTGCCCTATGGGGGATGTTTTTAAAGAGTTTAGCACCTGTCAAAACCACGGCAAATCTTGGATCTAGAATTTTTATTAATTTTGGAAGAACTACTGGACCATCCGCAAATTGTATAATATATATCCACTATATAGACCATTACCTCCCACCCAGTGCAAAAATTTCGGTGAAATCTGTAACCGTAGTTTGCTACCGGCCCCCTATTCTATAAGAGTTGTATAGAAACTTTATTCTGACCGTCTTCCCTTGGAAGGAAATGGCAAATCACCAACTTAATAACTATATGAAGAAAGTCTTTAAAAGTCAGGACGGTTCTATAAAGAAGAATACAAAGAAGAACAAAAGCCTGATGGAAATTTTATCATCACTTTTTTACAATAATTAAAAAACAAAATATTAAGTATTAAATATCTTTAGACGCGGAACAAAAATCTCTTTAATTTGATATACTTTTTATCAGGCCCGTTGCCAAGATTTTATTTTGGGGGGGATACTTGTAAAAAGTAAAATTTTGAAGGCTTCCCTTCTGAGAATTTTTAATGTTGTAAACAAAGAGGTGGAGTTGGGCGAAGCTACCACGAGCGCCGCAGGCGGGAAAATTTGAGTTTTCAAGGTCAACAGGGTTTAAAAGTTAGAAATTTTTGAATGTATTATTGTAATACAAATGTAAGCTACAAAATTCCAATGAAATTTTTACCAAATAAATGCTTTCAATGGCTACGACAAAGGAATTAAGTAAGTAATTTTAATAATAATTTTACGTAAATCGGGCCCCTTTCCTTGCAGGTCCCGGGGCGGTGCCCCCCTCTTTAGTTTGCCACTGATCCCTATGAATATTCAAGTTGCTGTTGTCACTGGTAATATTAATCTTAACAGCAGAACAGCTTTTATGTTTACGGTTCATCGTTTTTGTATTAAATTAATTCCATGCCTTTCACGTAAAAAGGATAAATAGGGTTGACCTATAAGCTGACAAGGTAAACAACAATAAAGTACGGCAAATATGTTAGGAAAAAAGAACTTTTTCCAACTTCAAAATAGAATACCTATTTTATTTTCGAATTTCAAATAATCACTTTCAAAATTTTTTTATCTTAAACATTACGGGGGGGGGGAACGTGCCCCCCCCCCTGGCTACGGGCCTGTTTTTTATTCTTATCAGTTATAATGGGAAGCAGGAATTTAGAAAAAATCAATTTCCCATGTAAATTCTCTATGTTCAAAATCGGACGGTCACCCGGAATAAGTAAACTATGTTAATTTTTTTAAAATTTTTAATAACATTTATATAAATAAAACTGCATAACAAAACAATGTAGATGACTAATTATTGTTTATCATTACAAACTCTAATTAAGCGACTCGATGAAGCCTTTAGTGAGTGCTTGGGTTATAAAAAATCCCAGTAAAATAAAATTTATATAATGCTTTTTACTTGTTACTTTTTCAAATATTCTAACATAACATACTAATTATGTATAACATTGTTGTAAATTAAATGTATTGTATACATAATTTTGAACATAGTAATCTGCAATAGAACATAAGAAAATTATCGCTGGATAACTGCAAAAGCAAATTGGAATTGAGTTTTATGCATTCCTTATCTCTTGCAAGGTTAAATCTCACATGTACTGGGCTAAATTTTATACGATTGTGAAATTTTTTTCATCAGGTACAAAATTATAATATTATATCGAATTTATACGCATTTACATATTATATTTTATTGTTAATAATTTTATAAGTAGTACATATAAATCCCATTCCTAATTATTATAACTTGCAAACTAACCTTTGGAGTTTCTTCAAATCTACTAGGAGACATTTTATTATAAAATAATTTATACGATCTTATATATTCAAAGGGAACAATAAGAATTACATATTCCTGCGTTAATGATGGAAAGTGCAAATATCCCACCCTTACGATTAATAAAATGTTTAAATAACAGAGAGGGAAATTTTCGTATTTTAAGGCTGTTTAGTAGGCCGAGATTTTATACAAAAATATAGTAATAGAGTGTATTTATAATGATATTCTTGTAGAACTACATATTTTAGGTAATATTTATTTATAAAAATAAATTCTAAAAAAATTAGTTTAGCCGCAATTTGTACTCAAAATATGAATTTAATTGTTTAGTTCCTGTACGAACCTGAAAAGATATCATAATGCAACTTGAACTAAACGCAAGAATCTTTAATTTACTTTGACATGAAATAATTTTGATTTTGATTTTTACTTTGAAAAGCTAAAAAAATTTGGAAAGAAAAATGTATAATTTGCTTATTAATGTTCCTTTTTGAATAAGTATTTAAGAACCCATATTATCTAATTCTGGGGCTTTATAGAATATTGAAATTTATATTAGAGCATAGATTGAAGTTTCAACTTCAATAATCTTCAAGCAGATTTAAAAAAAACAAATTGAAATAGCCAAATAGCTTTAAAAACCGTCTTGAATGTGTTACAATCTTTGTTCTCTACATCGTCTTGCTTTGTTCAATTACCCCCGGTAAAGAATACGCGTGGTCACGTGTCTTAAGAGGACGTAGGGGTATTGATAACCGTAGAAAGATATCATATTATACATAATTCTTATTAGAATTTATTGTTCACTTGCGATTTTCACATTACTTTTGTAATTTTAAATCTTTATTAATCAAAAATGCCGAAAACCAGACGTTGTTTATCACACCCGGCAAATAGAAATAAGAGGTCGAAAGCAATGAAAATGTCATTTCGACTTAATTATTTTTATTTCCAATTTATTTATTAATTTTGCTTATACAAAGTAGGTACAAAGTAACACTTTTGTTCCCAATATCAGTTGTTTATTTGATGCTAAATAAATTACAAAACAAAAATTTTGCGATGAACGTTTTGAAAATTTATAGCTAACTTGAGTTTACTTGAAGTATACGTATACGAGGTTACTTCACAAGTTATTAGCGTACATTTAGCCTACAAAGTTTCAATTTCTTCCCAATGTAAAAATTTTTCTAGCAACGTCCAATTTATAAACACCCTACAGTGTCAAATTATATTCTTAATTGTAATTTTCCATTTTTAAAACAATATGATATGTCTTCAAATTTCTATTAGGGAATGAAATGCAACGAAGGGTCCAGTAGTTAGCATATCAACTATAGTTGAAGCTGAAAGTTCAATTTCAGATGTAAGTGAAATTCTAGCTGAAAGTTCAATTCCGCCTGAATGTACTCGACTTCAAGAAACCACTGCGACTGTTGAAAATTTTGATTTCGATAACGATATTAGGTAATATTGCATCAGAATAAAAAAGCAATTTTTTAAACTCTATTTTAGTTCTTTGGATGATCTTATATTTCGAAAGAGATTTGTCTCCCCCAAAAACTATTGACGAATTATTATTGAACTGTAGACGTATTGTCAACTTAGGTCATATTTTGAAGCAGTACGAAAGCATTGCACTATACATGGCATAAATTGTACAATGGGAAAAATGATTTTTGTGAAAGAAATACGCCAGGGTTTGTTTTCCCAACTGCGTTTTTCATGCGATAATTGTAATAAAACAAAAATTATTACAACCGATCCTAATGTACCCGAAGTAATAAACAAAAATATGGTATGAGGCAGTTTCAGTGTTGGTATTGGTCACAGTCAACTTGAGGAAATATTATCTTTAGCTGATGTTCCAGTTATGACTCCCAAGAGCACGTACATCAAGCTGGAATGACCACTTCGGGAAAAAAAATTTGGACTATGTCAGGGATTTAGTGCTCTTTTGTTACAAATTTGTTGCCTCATTCCCGATTTAGTTGCTCCACCCGTTTAGTCGGAATCGATTTCGCTGCCAGCTTGGGATCAAGCTAGCAAAACCACCTTGGTAATTAATGAACGGAATGTTGGAAAAATACTTCATAAATACCATAATTTGTTGCTATTTTGTTGCTCTTGAACCGTGAAAATTCCGTCGCCTAATCATCAATCGCGTAGCAATAAATTCGGAGAGGGATGTTCACGTCGCAAATCGCGTAGCAACAAATTCGGAGAGGGGTGTTCAGGTCGAAATCGCGTAGCAACAAATTCTGTGACTATTATTTATTGAGCAAGAAATACGTAATGGGGTTGTACGTAAAAAACGCGAAGCCTTCAATTCGGGTAATTCGTGAGCTATGGTTTAGAAAACCCTCACCAGTCTAACAGTTCTCTTTTTCACCGAAGAGGTATGGTGGTGGGATTTTTAGGGTAGGGGTGCGATGATAACATCTTGCGTGAGACATATTTCGAGAAAGTGCGTCGATGAGCAGAAATCGCCCGTTGCAACTCGAAAAAACCATACGAGTTACCTGTTGTCTCTGATGCTGGGATGGTATGCGGGGGGGTGGTTCTAGAGTAAGAGTTGATGATTAGGCGACGGGATTTTCACGGTTCAAGAGCAACAAAATAGCAACAAATTATGGTATTTATGAAGTATTTTTCCAACACTCCGTTCATTAATTACCAACGTAGTTTTGTTAGCTTGATCCCAAGCGGACAGCGCAATCGATTCCGACTAAACAGGTGGAGCAACAAAATCGGGAAATGCGGCAACAAATTAGCAACAATATTGCAACAAATTATGGTATTTATGAAATATTTTTCCAATAATCCGTTCATTAATTACCAACGTGTTTTTGCTAGCTTGATCTCATGCTGGCAGCGCCACCGATTCCGGCGAAACAAATGGAGCAACAAAATCGGGAATGCGGCAACAAATTAGCAACAAAAGAGCACTAAATCCCTGACATAGTCCAATTTTTTTTTCACGAAGTGGCCATTCCAGCTTGAGGTACGTCCCAAGAGCTACCATAAATATTTTCTTTCACTCAATAAGGTTTGTGTATGAATCGCATGGTTATACAAAATCGTTTTTTTTACAAAATTTCACTTAGAAATAGTCGCCAAACTATAGAAATATATTATCAATATGTGAGTAAATATTATTTACTACTATTTACTAGTAGTAAAAATAATGAAAAATTATTCACCACTGACTATTGTAAAATAGGAAAATAGGTAAATTCCCGCGCGACTTGGCTAAGTTGTAATGATAGCCTATGTAGTGGAAAAAATTATTATTATGAAACTTAATATTCCGTGAAAAGTATTTAAAAAATCAATTGAACCTAACATCAATGAATTTTTTCACTCATTTAATTTAATTGGTTAAAAGCTTCTATTCGAACTAATTTAGTAGATACATTTTAATTTAACTAAATTTTAAAATTCCTTATTTTATTTAAATATTAATCTAAAAATGATTTTCGAGAGTTGCATTTTTATATCTTGAAGTTGAAATTAATACTTCTATTGCATTAGGTACTATTTGATAAGAAAATTCCACGCAATGCTTGCATCGTACAGAAAAGTCGAGTAGGATTTAAAGGCATTGGAGGGGAATACATATTATTATGAATTTACTAGTGGCGCCCTGCTAGCGGAATAGTTATTCATAATTAGGTACCAATCATCCTTAAAAGGCGGAGCTTCTCGTATATTCCAAAATTAGATTCCTATAATTTTACTATTTTAATATAGCTAGTAGAGCAACCAAAAAATTTGTTAAACGTGTTGCCTACCTACGAATTATAAAATACCGTAGCTTACAAGCCCTCACACGTTCGTGAATCAAAGCTAGCTTGATGATTCTTAGCCTTAAACAAGACTTTGTAAAATACAAAAAATATTATCATCTATATCTCCTGAACGGTGTGTCAAAATAGAAAAATGTATATAAACAAAACTGTAAAGAATGAAATTTATAAGGAAATATGCCTATTCATTTTTTTTATTTCGATGCACCGTTCTCGAGATATAGATGACAATTTTTTTTTATTTTACAGAGTCTTGTTTAAGTCGATATAAAACGGCAATGAAATATTCAACAAAAAATGTCTATTAAGTTTTGCTCTAAAATCGATTTTTATATGACAAGAAACGGCCTCAAAATGTTCTATTTACTTTGCAACTGCACGCTTATTTCTGTGAGCCACTGTATATTTTCTTGCATAGATAAGAAGCTTATGCTGATTTTGTTGATAAATGTTAATACATGCAGTTTTTGTATCACAAGATAAAGTATGAGATTTGCTGGTGCACAACTGAGTCATTGAAATTGTTAAGTTATTGAGTTATGCTGACCATTTCATTGTATAGAAAAATCTAACTTTACTGTTAACAAACATACATGTACAATTGTTTTAAAAATTCGCAAAAGTTGGTTCAGTCGTTCAGTTATACCCCAAACTGCAAGTGTTATTAATTGAAAAGTTTACTGAGTTCATATTGAAAAATTATTGTAAGTATTTGTGCTATTTGATTTGTTATTAATTTTTAATATAATTAACACGTTAACCGCCATGGCGGTCCTTACGGACCGCACAGGGCCAGATTAACTGCAAGGCTGATTAGGCTATAGCCTAGGGTCCTAAGCTCATTGAGAGCCCTTAAATATGGTATATACCATGGGTATATACTCGATTTCTTCATCGTCCGTGTGTCCGTAGCAACGAGATATTTATCGTCGATTTTTTATTTTGTTGAACAAAAAAAAATTTTCTGGTTTCAGCCCCCCCCCCCCTAAATATTACAGCTAGTTGCGCCTATGTTGTATTTAAAATTTAAATTGTATGCTTGAAGTGATGAAACTTTTGTATAGTACCTGCTTACAAGGTAGAGAAGTTTTTGATTTTTTTACCTAGCCCATTTTACCTACAGTGACTCGCAAAAGTTCTCGGACACTCCTATGTTACCAATGTAAATTGCACATTTTGAAGCCGTTTTTTGTCATATTGAAATCGATTTTACAGCAAAACTTTGTAGACATTTTTTGTTTCAAATTTCATTGTCTTCAATTTTATTTATATACAATTTTTTAGTTTGTCGCGCCGTTTTGAACTGACAGCGACTAAAACCAGACCCTGTAAAATACAAAAAATATTTTCATCTATATCTCGAAAATGGTGAAACGAAATAAAAAAATGAATAGGTATTTTTTTTTGTAAATTTCATTCTCTACAGTTTTATTCATATAAATTTTTCTATTTTTTCACACCGTTTCTGAGATATAGACGAAAATATTTTTTGTATTTTACAGAGTCTTGTAAGTCGCTGTCAGTCTAACTAAATCGGTAAAAATGTATAGGAGTAAAATTAAAGGCAATGAAATTTTCAACAAAAAATGTCTTAGAAATTTTGCTGTAAAATCGATTTTTATATGACAAACAACAGTTTCAAAATGTTCAATTTACATTGAACTTATGCGAGTCACTGTAGACTTTTTTACGGACACCGTCATTTCGGCGATTCCAGTTCGGCACCGTCATTTCGGCGATTCTGATTCGGCGATGCCAGTTTCGGCGATTCCAGTTCGACACTGGCATTTCGGCGATTCCAGTTCGGCACCGGCATTTCGGCGATTCCGATTTGGTACCGGCATTTCGGCGATTCCGATTCGGCGACAGTAAATTCGACTACGTCGATTCGGCGACGGGACATTTACTTTTAGTTTATTCAATTTAATTTTCAAAATTTAAAATCTTAATGTACAAAAAAGCTTTAGTATGGACGTTTATGGCTTTTCGAACTTAAAAACTTTCAACTTAAAAACTTAAAAACCCGTCGTTAAGGAGTTGGTTATCTCCCTTCCTCACTTAAGTGGATCCCTTCTTTTGTTATTTTCTCCTTTTCCAATTTCATAATAAATTTAAAAAAATTTATTTCAATTTTTATAAAATAAATAATGAAAGGCTGCATAGGAACTATTTAATTTTAACATTATACATTCTGACATAATACGAAAAATTAAATGTTATCTGTTAACAACATATAAATTTCAGTAGTGTAAAAGCGGCTAACGTCGTGACAATTTCATTGGCTAATATTCAAGATCATCAGTTTAGTACAAATTATTCTCTGCATGCTTAAATATAGAGGGGGGCAAAGTATTCAATTCTGTTAGGCTCTATGAGTTTAAAGAAGAATTCTAGTATTTTACGAGCGCTAGCTAGGTGGAAATAAAAATTTAAAGTTTTTAGGGGCGCCAAATGCTCTGCTTTGCCCCTCTATTCCGGCGCCTATGACCGTAGACTATTTTTCAATACTAACTACCGTCTGTAAGTTTTACCACGCTTGGAAAAAAGTTAATTATAAAAGAATTGGTTTTAAACAGCTATATTATAATTGCTTTGGTAAATTTCAGGCAAAATAAAAATTTTAGGTAATTTTTAAGGGTAATTATACTTTATATACCCAGAAAAAAAAACAATATTTTTAATATTCAATTAAAAAATTTAAAATTGTTGGTAGTGTTTTACACGTTGGAGGGCGATCAAGTATTATGTAAGCAAACTTAGGGGGGGGGTTCAGTTTTTCTTATTTTTGTTGACAAGGGGAGATATTATAAATCTTAGGTAAGATAAAAAAATTATAAAATAATGAAATTGTTTTCAAAACACTGAACTTTTACTTAATAAATGTTTTGAAAAAATTCTTATTTCTTATCTTTTGCGGGAGGGGGCTTCACAATTTTCTTGTTTTTGCTTATACACTTACGTAATATCTCCCAACCAAGGCGTTTTGCTAATGTTGAAGAATTTTGCTAATATCTTAAAACAATGCATTTATCTTATTGTGTGTGCATAATGAGCTATATCTTCTATTGTACTTACGAACCATGGGTTTTTTGGTCTTAACGACCATGGGTTTTTTCCAACAACTTTAACCTCGTTGAGAGAGATAGTAACTATGGTTAACTATTGGCCATTCCCAGTGTTACCTGCGAACCTTTCAATACCCATAATATTATCAGTAAACTGTCGAGTTCTTCAATCTTTGTAAGTTAAACAATTTATTTATTTTTTTATACTTTGCGGATTTCGTCGAGTGCCGTTTTTAAACTTAAGGTTGTGATTTTATTAGTGGGAGACATAAGCTCCTCCCCTTTTATTTGCTGACCGATAGTTGCGTTTTAAAAATTGAACGTGAATCCCAACAACCTTTTTGCAGGTCTCTTGATTTGTTTTCAAGAAAAAAATTGTTCGTCTTTGCTAAACTAGAATAATAATTGTAAATTGTAACATTTTTATTAGCCTAATTATACAAAAATATTATTGCTTCCCAGATAACACTCAATATCTACACACATAAAAATAGTTTCTTAATTCAAGAAATTGAGTAATCTTGAAAATATTTATTTGGACTAATGATATCTCTAATTTATTGAAGAATACTTTTCTTGATTGTAGAATTCTATAAGATTTAGACAAGAAAAATATTAGTTTGTAATATAAGCTCACTTCAAAAATATATTCTTAACATAAATAAATGAAATATTAAAAAGAAACACTTCTTTTCTTTTAATAAAACTGTCTATATTTTTAAAATTATTAATTGTTCAAAACAAAGCAATATTATTTCTTCTGAACATTTACAACGAAGTATATATTATTCTTATTTTAAAAAAATGGTTTGGTTGCTTATATATAAAAATAGCATTTCTTTAGTTTGAAACACATTTGTTTTACTAAAGAAATAATTTTTATGAGTGTACTGGATATCCAGTTCCAGTCCAGATAATGTATGTATATCCAGGACTTTCTCTGGATATCTACTAGATATACGTTGGACAACATCTAGTGAATGTATGGAGAAAACATTTAGTAGACATCTATTTTTTGAATGTCACCACCGGGCTTGGTCTGGATATCCACAAGAAATACTTGGAACAATATCTAATAGATGTAATAGAAAAATATATTGTGGAAATCGGACAGTATATCCACAAGATAAACTTTGCACAACATCCAATAGACGTAGATAGTGGGTATCCAATAGATGGCTAAAGCTTGTACGTATATCCTAGACCTTATCTGCATATCTATTAGATATACGTTAAACAATATCTAGTGAATGTATGTAGAGGACATTTAGTAGACATCTATTTTTTGTAAGGCACCACCCGGCTTTGTCTGGATATCCGCGAGACATACTTGAGTATGTCTTTATATAAGGGAGATGTACCAGATATGGGACGGCTCCAGATGTGGGACACTCAAATTTTTCAAAATTGCGATTCCAATTGGTCGAATTAAAATTAGTCAAATTTTTTTTATATTGGGTAGCAAGTTTTTCTTAAGAACCGGAGTGAATAGTTACAATTTTAGTATGTGATCCAACCATCGAGTGAGAGTGTCATAAAAAAAAGTTTTATTTGATTGTTTTGTAATTGCTGTTGTTACTAGATATTCAACGAAAAAAAATGACTACAAAATGCATATAAATGCAGGGTTTACCTTAAATTTTACGATGAACTAGTCGATTAAACTAATTTGTGTTCACAAAGTACTTTTTCGGCGTTATGTAAAAAAATTAATATAGAGGGTGTCTTTAAAACCAATCACCAATTTACGATATCAGGTATAAGTACGGTTGTACACCGTACAGCAAGTAGCAGTTACAGAAGGAATAGGTTAGTGATCACACGTTTTTTTATTAATTTATGTTTTTAAAATTTGTATTTTTCGAATCTCTAAAAATATATATCAATATATTATTTATTTTGGTTGGTAAGTATTTTCCGTAATTTAATGGTTTAATCTAGATAATTATTTTTTTATTTTAAAGGTTTAGTGATACGAATTCACGATCAACTTTTCGACAACTCTGTATACAACGGAATAATTACGACTGCAACCAATCATATCATTTGTATATTTTAATGTTGGTACAATGTTGAAATGTTATTTTACCATTAAACCCAAAAAGGGAAAACCAGTGATTTTGTATTGAAAAAAATCGATTAAGAAGAAAATTAATAAAATGGCAAGCTGAACAATTGTTTCCTTTTGGGAAGATAACAGCGTTGAATTCATTTTATCACAAAAGAATATTTAATAATAATATGTATAATTTATTTTCTTGAATAATATTTTAAATTGTTAATGTTTTATATCTTCGAATTTGTAAACAAATTAGAAAATATCTATAACTGTTTATTATTTTTTAGGGGCACTGAACATATCTCAAAATATACAAGACCTAAAAGCTGGTGAAACGTTGATAAAAATCTACATTAAAAATGCGACCGAGAGGACGAGGCAAAAGAAACTAAAGGAAAATAATTGTTTTAATAATTAATAATTTATTTTTATTATATTTAGTATACATTTTTTTTTAATAAAGAATTTGATTTAATTTACAATTAAAATATTATATAAATCGTAAAATCCTCTTTTTTTGGAGGCGGTTAAAAAGTACTTTTACTGATGTTAACATCACTAACGTCCACTAGATACCTTTAATTACATGTCTTCTGGACATATGTAAGTAGATCAATAGGATATCCAAACAATACATTCTCTGAATAGCCAAGTTTGTGACACCTGGACGTCCACTAGATACCTTTAATTGCATGTCTTCTGGACATATGTAAGTACATCCACTGGATAGCCAAGTTTGTGACACCTGGACGTCCACTAGATATATTTAATTGCACATCTTCTGGACATTATGTTAGCACATCCATTAGATGTCCATAGAATAGATCCTCTAGATAGTGGATATCTAGGAGATGGCTTTGCGTTGTCTGGGATATCTATTAAACGTAAACAAGTACATCCATTAGATATCCACACAATACATACAATGGATAGCCAAGTTTGTGACACCTGGATGTCCACTAGTTATCCAGTGTATTTACCAGCCCAACATATGCTATCCTCTGGATAGAGGTTTACCTTGTCAAAACATCCAGTGGATATCCAGAAGACCGGTTTGTGTTGTTTGGGTTAGTTATTTATAATAAAAAATCTTGGAGATTAATTATTTCTTATACAATGTTCATTATACAAAAGTCATTTAAAAATACAGCGCTCTCTGCTTTTCTAAAGCTCCACTAAAATTTTAGCAATCTGTAAATTTTAATCAAATTTGCTGCAATAATAATATTGAAATTAATCAGAAAATTATTTGACGAAACGTCGAAGGTTGCTTCGAAAATAAACCGAATTTTTTAAATGTTTTAGTTTTAATCGAAGGATAATATATTTGCGGTTGTTCTAAAGGAATTTTTAAGACGATCTGATTTAAAACGACTTTTAAAAAAAATAAAATCTGTGTAAAATTGTATCAACTATTTTTCGGCTGTTTTGAAAACTTTCGTATTTTTAAAAGTAATTATCCGATCGGCTAGAAATTTTCTTTAGAACAGTTGTTGAAGCTTTAAGATTCTAAAAATTGAAAAACAATCAAGAAATTATATTTCGTTTTGAAAATTCTTACGACGTTATGTTGATTTTTGTTTCCTATGCGCTCCCATGTGCATGAGAGAAAGAGTACTATACATTTTCTGTCTCACTTATGCCCGCCTTAAAGTTCAGTAAGTTAGTAATATATTAGTTTTTTGTTTTATCTTCTAAAATAATTGTTATTACACGTGGAATGTTATCACATTTATAGATGAGCAATCGGTGTCTGCTGTGCCTTATTTATGGTTACATGAAGATAGCACTTGCTTTTGGCCATCAAATTATACGAGTAAACGGGCCTAGTAACGGCGATTGAAACCTGTGGATTACCTATAATCGTAAAACATGGAAATTATATAAATATAATATTAATTATTAAAAAAAAAAAATTTACGCCATTATTCGTACACATTTTTACGTATCTCGTGCCAACCTTGTACATATCTCGTACTAGCATTGTATGTACCTCGTGCAAACAAGTACGTATCTAGGACGAATGTTTTCAGACGAACGGACGTACCACTTACGTGCCGGTATGTACATTGCACGTACCGTATACGAATTTTGTACGTACATTATGCATAAGGTTGTATGAATAAGGTACTTCCATTATTCGTACAAATGTGTGCGTATCGCATGCCAACTCGCATACCTCGTACGAACAGTGTACGTACCTCGTGCAAACAATGTACGAATTTAGTACGAACATGGTATACAACCGTGTTCGTAGCGTAGCGTAGCTTCATTGACTATGGGGCATGTTGGCACTGCAGGCGCCTTAATCCCCTTCATCTCGTGTTTGAATTTTTGACATTGTGCCCAGTGACGACGCCAGCATTAGTTCTATGCCGGGGCGAAGTAAAATTAGCAAGTTGGTACGGGGGCGGAGTATAAATAATCTTTTAAAAATGCTGATTAAACGCTACTCAAAAGTTTGCTAAACGGAATGGGAATCGCAAGTCCAATATCATTAGCAGTCGTGTTCTTAAGTTGCAAAATTTAGATTTTGCAGTTTTCAGTTTTAATGAACGGGATACTCCATAACACATTGTAAACTAATTAAATAATATGCAATAGTAGCCAGTGAATCTTGACGATTTTGTTCATTTTTTTAAATATAAAGAATTGGTTTTCCAATTTAAAAAATTTAATTTATTATCGTGAGAGCTTGAAAATTCTCTAATTTTTTTAGTGAATTCTTACCGGGGCAAACACTTTTTCAACCGGGGCGATCGCCCCGTCTGCCACCCCTGTAGCGTCGTCACTGATTGTGCCAGGTTGGCTAAAAAATTACGCTTACGCATCCCCCGGAGGTAAAAGGTAAAAGGTTTAACGAAATGTAGAATAAAAATTCATTCTAGATGGAATATTGGCCCAGTTAAGACCAAAATTTACTGCAAGCCTAGAATCAAAAAATCAAGTTGCGAAATCTTGATCCATTAAAAATTTATATAAAAGTTAGATACTTACCTAGCCTAAGAAGTGTTGGTGCTTTTTTTTTAGATAGAAGTAGAAGAAATTTAGCACTAATTCATACTATGAAAATTTAAAATTAAAAACAAATCCACAATTGAAGGAGAAATCAGATGAAATTTGAACCAATCAACCACCAAAGAAAACTACAGAGTGTGAGACGAATTAACGTTAATAACATTATCTGTGAAAAATTTAACCTTGCGCCGAAAACTTACAATTTTTTTTTGTTATTTGTAAAATTTAAAAATGTAACCATAGCCAAATTTTCAATATCTAGAAAACTTTGCTGATAAATGTGAATTGAAAATCTGATTTTACTTACATACTTATGCAGTGGTTCGCAACATTTTTAATATTAGCGATCCATAATTTTTATATCCTTCGCAACCCAAAGTAAGAAAATATAAAAAACAAATGAATTAAAAAATTTAATTGTTAATTATTTATAACGCAAATTACAATTTTAATTTATTTGTAAACGAAATGTAACTTATTTTCTTATAAAATCTATACTAAAAATCATCCGCGACCCACCAAAAAGACTTCGTAACTCGGAAATTAAGAACTGCTCTACTAAATAAATTAAATAATACTTTTTGAAAAGTGCAATTCTTAATAACTCGATCGCAAGAATCACTTTTGAAATTATAACAACAGTTTTTCTTCGTCCTCTCTTTTATCAAGTAGAGGCAAATTTAAAAAAATATTTACATTTATAATGAAGTACATATAATACACATTAAGATAATCGCAGGTTCATGTAAAGAAAAGTTTCATAACTGTAGATGCGATTGTGATCTTTACATTCATTAGAATTACTGCCTAAATTTAACATACTGTTATCTTCGGTGATCTTGTTATCTATTGCAACAGTGTTTGATAAAGTTGTTATCGTGGCGATCATCAAAGTAACAACATTGGCAAAAATAGTAGAAAATAACGAAGTTACTGTGTCAGTAGTCAGTTTTGTTCGCTTTCAGCAATCATTAAATTTGGATTTCTTATTGTTAAAAAAGATAACAGTTGTACAGATGTGAAATTTGTATTGTTTAACGATAGCTTTTCCAAATTTGCGAATTTCCTAGAAGCACCACGCGAAATCATCTTGATGGGATTGTTATCCAAATAAAGTTTTTTTAGTTTATCCAATTTATTGAATTGATTTTTTATTTTTGTTATTTCGTTGTTCCTGAAATATATTGTTTCAAGATTTGGAAAGACTTCGTCTAAGTTTTTTGGCAATTTTGTTATATTGTTGTAGTCAAATATAATTTCTGTAACGTTCTGTCTGTATTCTAAATTCGATAAGTCGTTCATGTCGATCGATGATAATGCTATATCATTGTAGGAAAAATCTAATCGATTTGCAGATTTATTTTGTATTGCCGATATTGGAATTCTTCTTAATTGTTGATTGGAGCAGTACCATGAAAAATCCGCTTTTACAAATACACAAGCACTTACTGAAGAATGGTAAGTCATTTGGCACCACAATGTCAATATAACAAACAAGCTAAAAATAAAAAATTGTAATTAATAAATTGAATTTCTATTTTATTTCATAATATTATGTAAACCATTTTTGTGATATTTAAGAATGGAACTTATAATATTATGTAGTAGGTTTCAAAATTTTAAAAACTATCTTAAATAATATTTTTAAATATTATTTAGATATTTAATAATAGTAGAAAAATAAAAATTAATTCCAAAAATTTGAGTTGAAAGGTACTTTTGTTCAACCTTACTACTTTAACCAATCTTCTTTTGCATTATTTAATTATGAAAAGATACACTTATCGTGAGTTAGCCGCCAAATTATCGGCATTATAAAAGGCATCACCACAATTTTGTCCAACTCATAATATGTCATATCTGTCCAAGCGATTGTAAAATTTTATTCTTGTAATTTAAATTTTTTTTTTGTAATTACCTTGATTTATTTCGTTTAGCGCCAACTAGCGAGTAACACGTAGACTGAGAAGATCTTTGCTGAGAATCTTTGCCAAGATGACAAAGAATTTAAAAATTTTGGAACTTATTTATCAAACCTGTAATAATTATTGATTGAATTAAAGCATAATTTTGAGGAAAGGTATATTTAATTTGAATTTAAAAATGAATTGAAAGTCAAAACAGGTAGGTGTTGATTGCGAGGCAGAGAAAATTATAATTGAACCATTCGTTACAAAACAACATATAGTTACGGCTTTAAACAGTTCGCTTACGCTCACTTTTCATCAATAGTTGTGCGTCCAATAACGAAGAATTTTTCGAATCGAGTTTGGTATGCTATTTTATCGGTGAACGAAAACAATGAATTTTATGTCAAAATTATTCACAATTAATATTAACATTACGAAAAAGATATTTAAGCTACATAAAATACGTTCACGCAGTTGTTGGTCTACTGTACTTGTTTGAATTATCCGCCTACGCGATTACGCTTTCCCTAGTGCCAAACTTTCTAGTGCCTCGCGCCGCGCGACAAACACTTTAGTGCAAACACCCAGACTTTACAAAAAACCCGCCTTCTTCGTCAGTGACTTTCCACCCGAACTATTAAATGATACCCTTCCTCAAACCATCAAAACATTTAGTGCAAAAGTGCGACAGCCAAACCGCCCATAAACTCTATCTTTGCCACCCGACAGTGATAAGACACTTTTTCCGCGCCGCGATAATTTCAGTGCAATAAGTCATCACATAATGCCAAGCCATAAACTATTAACGTTCCTATACGCGACATCAGCAACCTTTCGTGCTACCACCAATTTATACCATTCAGTCACGCACACCCCCTCGGGAGGTGTGTAAGCGTAAATTTTTTAGCCATCTGGCACAGTGTCCGGTTTTTCAAACACAAGATGAAGGAGATTAATGGCGCCTTCGGCGCCAACATGCTCCATACCAATGAAGCTACGCTACGCTTGAATTATCCGAACTTAGGGTCGTTAAAATGAAATTTTAAGTTTATGTAACTAAAAATATAGTTAGTCGAATGTTGCATCTTTACACTTTTCTAAAACTATTGCTTAAAGTGTCGATTACATGTTTAATTCACCCGTTGAGATGGATTATAACAAAAATTACCAAAATAAATATCGATTCCTAATTTTAAATTAACTATAAACTTAGAGGACAATTTAATGGGTCTACTATCATAAAGTGTTAAATATACTGTCTGAACAAACGTGCTTGCCAAATACTTTCGGGGCATCACGCCCTTTCCAAGACTTTTGGGGTACCAAACTTCTTTTTTCAAGTACTTTAAGGGCACCACGTTTCTTTCTCTGATTTTACTTTAAAGGGACTATTAATTCTACGGTTTCTCTCCCACTAAAGGCATAGCTTTCTCTACGTTGCCGATAAAAAGTCTTCTTTATCTTTTGTAAAATTAATTTTTCATGACTTACGTTATCCTTGAAACAAACAATTCAGTTGGATAAGGAGTGGAATTAATTAATAAATTGGAATTTATTTTAATAATGCTAGAAGAATTTTAATATATTTAATTTGGAAGTAATTAAAAAAATGACAAAATTTCATTGATAACCAAGCACATGCATACCGGTATCAGATTTATTTTAACGAGCACAATAATTTAAAAACATCATAATTTTATGAAATTAAAAAAATCATTTCAGTATAATAATTTTATTATATATATTATTATGTAGATATGTATAAAAAAATACATAAAATATATTACAATGCATTGTTAGTTATCAAAATATCACTTGATAAAAAGTGCTTTTGGATACACACATTTAAATGTTGTTAATAATTTTTTTATTATGATATTTTTGCTATTATATAATACTGAATATTATATAATATATTGTCATGTTTCATTTTGAATTAACATTTTTAGGTATAAATAATTTTTTTAAAAACAAGGATTAATTTAGAAACCTTCAATTAGGTAAATTTTGTTTTAAGCATGTGAGATTTTTCTTTAACCCTTTGGTGGACGGCGGGAAGACGTATTCCCACCACCGAAAGCGCCTTAAAATGAGGTCTTGGGAACTTGTTTTCCCACCTAATTTTAGTGTGTGCTCTAGTGAAATATATGCGAAGTAATATTTGATTGATATCTGTATATACAACTAAAAAATATTGCAATTTTCAATATTGAAAAATTTTTATTTGTAATTCTGTGTTAATATTAGCAATGATTCCTAAGTGAATTTCAGTTTTAGTGAAATATTTTGGATTATAAGTTTTTGATAAGGTTTTTTTGTGATATTTATTGTTTGTTGGACATTATATTGACACTTCTTTATAAAAAAACATAAATATTTTGTATAACTATTACGGCAAGCTCAGTGTGTTTTTGATCATCATCCGTATTACATCGGTTTACCAAATAAATCAATTCCGTCTTATTGCAATTTTGGTCTTATTTAAAATTTAGTAATTCTTTCAACCACCTAGACAAAGTTGCAATTTTGATGGCAATAAATACAAATTTTTAATAAATCAATTTTATCGTGGTTTTACTTTACGAAAAATTAATCGTTCGTGCACTTTTAATTGTTCTCTCCCTTTATAAATTTTAAGTTTTCATTTTTTTGTTGCTGTTTGTTTTTTCATTTCACCTTCTGTTGTGAATAAATTTTTGATTCTTCTTTCTGTAGAAATTATTGGCACAAGCACTCTTACTCTGAATTTGTAATTTTCAGGTACTAAGTTAAATATTTTAATTGCATTTATCAATTACAATTAAAATTGAATTTATTTAAATTTTTGACTCTGGGCTTTAAATTTTCGAACTTGACAAGTTGACGGGTTTACCCAGAATGAATTATTTCACCAAATTTTTCTCCCTCCTTGATTTTTGTGACTTTGAAAACTTTTAAATCTCCCACTTAATTTTGGTGGAAATGCAAATTCGCCGTATTACATTCGCAATCACTTTCGTTGATTTAAAAACACTTTATTTTAAAAAAATTAAAAACTGATTGAATACTCATCGACTTCATTGATAAATATTGGCATTTGTCTTTTCATTCAAAGATTTTGGACCAAAAACATCTTTCATATTCATAATTGTTGAAAACTCAACTCAAAATGTCCTTAGCTGTGCTTTCTAACTTTACTTAATTATTTTATCAAAAAAATATGAAACCGAATTATTCATCACCATGGATGTTCATTTTAAAGAAAAAATCTTACATGCTTAAAACAAATTATCTAATTGAATGTTTTTAAATTAATCCCTGTTTAAAAAAAATTATTGATAACTACAGATGCTAATTCAAAATGAAACATGACATTTTATTTATATTGACTTAAATATTTAACTTGTGAAATATAATTTAAAATGAATTTAAAATTGAACAAGTTAATTTAACAACAGTAAAAATTAAAATGTTTTTAAACTTTCATCGAACGATATCACTTTCGTCAGAAAATTTATTTTTTTGTTAAATTGTTATAATAAATGACGAAATAAAATTAATGATCTATTATCAAAATACTTTTATTTCACAAAATTCAAATTTGTATGTACTACATTGATTTTACAAAGTTTTTATTCAAATACGAACTCAAATAAAATCGGACGTCGCGGGTCTTTCGCCGTGTTGTCGGCGAAGGGCAAACAACCTCGTTTTTCAGTGTTTTTTTTAAATTGTTTCCATCTCTTTCACAATGCTAATTCCAAAAATTCATGTTGGAGCGAAATTCAAATTTTACAATTAAAAATTGATAACGTTTTAGTTATGGCTTCAATATTATTAAAAACAACTGAATTTGGAAAACTACACGACAATACAACATTATAGTATACAATACGCAATTATATACACATGACACCACATGACACAGTCCTATGTTAGCAATGTAATTTATACCTTTTCAAGACTATTTTTGACACAATATAAATCGTTATTACAGCAATACTTTATTAAACATTTTCTTTTGATTTAATTCCTTTCATTTTAGTAGATATACTTGGACAGATATGACATTGGAAATTTTTTTAATTATAACTGTATTAAATTATTAATTATTATTATAAACGTAGGGCAAATATTATCAATTTGAATATTATAATAACTTAGTGAACTGATCATGGATTCATAAAAAATATGGGGGCAGCCACCTATTTTTTTTTTAATGACACTCGGATTTCAAGAAATGGCACTTCCTAATATTGATGGCGAAAATCACACATCGTCATTAAAAAGAATTTCACAATAATTTCCATAAAAAAAGCAAACATTTTTAATGATTAAATGAGTAAAACAATCTACATTTAATAAAATAATAGTAAAAATAATGGAGCAAGGAAGTCTAAATACATATACTATTTAAAAAAAAACTTACCCTTTGATCAACATCTCGTTCTTGTTTCGGACTGCACTTTTATAGTAAAACTAAAATTTGCCAAATGGGCACAGATTTTGTATTAAAAATCACAAACTAACTTCTAGTCCAGATGGTGCCGTAGTTTGAAACAGTTAAAGTGCGCACTGATCAATTAATTGATCTTATCTATAAATTTGTAACTTATAACAGAAATCTATATACAATATATTATACAAGTGGGGGCTTGGAGATTTTGTATAAAATTTAAAGGAAAAATTTTAAGATGTTTTCCTGTGAATTAACTTGAAGAGTGTGGCATTGCTTAAATATAGTACATTATACTAAATTGTATTTAATAAATACATTTCAATAGTAGGTATACATTAAATGAAAGTAGTATGTAATCTGGACTGCTGACCCACGAAAAATGTCATCATATTCTTATCAAGTTAGTACCATAATATTTTTTCTTAGAACTCGCAGTTTTAACTACAGTAATCGCAACTTTTTTAAACTAATTTGCAATATCTGTGACTCATTTATAATATATTATAATATACACTGTGTCACAAAATTAATGATTCAAAATACAATTATTTATAGAACAAAATAAAATAAAAGCTTTTTTACAAAAACAAAATTACATAAACTATTTACACCTCCCCCCACCTACGCAATAAAAGCATACTATAATATAGTATAATAATATTATCCGCGGTAGTAATATATTGCAATGTTCTAAAGCGTAAAATGTCGTAATACAAAGAAAACTTAAATAGTTACCTTTTGAACACCCATCACTTATTGTAAAGCTTGCGATTCTTTTAATTAATCTTATGTTGAAAAATTAAGCAAGTTATTTAAATCAAATGTAATTTAATCAGTTATAAACGAAATTTCAAAATATTACAGAAAGGCACAGTTTGATCAAGTTGTAATTTATAAATTTTATGATAGTTAATTGTGATGTTTTTAATCTTAAGCCGCATAACATCGGCTCACCAAATAAAACAAATACACCGAATCTGGAAATTAAATCTTATTTATCGAGTAAATTTTTCAACTGCTAGATAAAGTTCCAAATTTGATGGCAAAAATATACAAATATCAAATAATCAATTTTATCGTGGTGTCATTAAAGCTGGATTTATAGTTTGACGGACTGTAAGCGTAGACGCACTGCAAAAAAATCAACTATAGAATTTATGTACTCTTGTTTATAAATGAACGTAAACGCATGACGCAGCGTAAGTGAAACGGACTGGAACGGAAGAGATAACCAACTTTCATCTTTTGCAGTGCGTTTTTTGCGTCCGGCCAATCAAAAGAGAGAATTCTGTTTGACGTGGCTGTCATACTGTCAGCTGTTCCTTCATGTGCGCTCTCAATTTAAGTAAAGTTGCTTGAGTTGAATAATTTTCTGTTTTATGTTTTATTATTGACTTTTTTGTTTTATTATTAGTATTTCTGTTTCGTAAAAAACGTAAAAATTTGTAGGTTAGGTATAACTTTTACCCATGCGCAAAAATTCTGTTCCGTCGATTTATAAATTTAATAATATTTTACAGCCCGTTTGTTACGTATCCAGTGCGTCTACGCTTACAGTCCGTCAAACTATAAATCCAGCTTCTAAACGTAAAATTAATCGTTTTTGCGCTTTTAAAAAGTTATCACCCTATTTGTTTTTGAAGTCTTCTTTAAATTATATTGCTTGTTTCTTTATTCCTTGGTTTCTTAATTTTCTTTTTATGTTTTCACCTGCTGTGGTGAATAAATTTATTCTTCTTCTTATCAATTTGTACAAAACACTCTTACTCTGAATTTGTAACTTCAGGTAAGTAATTATTATAATCATAGAATTTATCAATGTTATTTAAATTTTTAATTTTATTTATCAATTTTAATTAAATCTTAATATTATTTAAATTTGTGACTCTGGGCTTTAAATTTCGATACTTCTTGAAACAACGGCCTTGCCCAGAATGAATTACTTTTAAAAATTTCTCTCCCTCCTTTATTTTTGTTATTTAGCAAATTTTTAACGTTAGAACTTGTAGTGGTGGAATTTGTAGATTCGGCGCACTATTTAATTTTATTCACGCATTCACTTTTATTTAAAAATACCAGATTAAAATAATTAACAAATTTTTGAGTGCCAATCGGTTTCTTTGATAAATTTGGCGTTTGTCTTTTCATTTAAAGATCGTGGACCAAAAACATCTTTTAATTTTAAAATGATGAAAAAATTGTAATACAAGCTCTCAAACGTGCCTTCCTTTTTATAAAAATCAAAAATATGTGAAGCCGAATTAATTATCATCATAAAAATCAATTAAAGAATAATCTCAAGTTCTTACAACAAAATTAAATTATAAAGGTTTTAACTTTTATTCCTGTTTTAAAATGATTAATCATAATAAAAGATCTGGGTCTAAATTGAAACATGACAATATATATTGTAAATTTTTAAATAAGCAATTTTTCTGAATTTTTACTTGTTTAATTGGCTTATTAAAATAAACTCTTTTTATGATTTAAAACATTATTATTTCAATTTTATTAGTTTATTTATTACATAGTTTTAGATAGTTTATTTACAATAACTATCATTCATTGTATTTTTTTATAATTATTACGTGTCTATTTGAGCCACCTGCGTTTTACAGATGATATAGTGATCATAGGCACAAACGCTGACGAAATAAAATCTATGCTAGAGGAGTTGAGCGAAGCATCTGAAGTTGTGGGTATGAAAATAAACCCAAACAAGACCAAAATACTGAGCGCAACTGAAGTCAACATAGAGATACATGGTCATAACATCGACAATATGCATGAATATATTGCGATGTCCAAATGCGTAAAATAGTTTTTAAATTTAAGAAAACCTAATTAATTACCTGTTTTTTGGAACATCGATCCCCTTTTGTTATAAGCATCAGACTCCTTTAACTTGTTACTTTTGATGTTGAATAATTAAAGCAAAATTTGTCAATTTATAATTTTATAATTTAATCGGAAAGTTAAACAAAATTTAATTTTACAAATACACAGCTAAATAAATTTCATGTAGCATTTAAATCCAAATTTTGATGTTTTTGATCATCATCCGTATTACATCGGTTTACCAAATAAATCAATTCCGTCTTATTGCAATTTTGGTCTTATTTAAAATTTAGTAATTCTTTCAACCACCTAGACAAAGTTGTAATTTTGATGGCAATAAATACAAATTTTTAATAAATCAATTTTATCGTGGTTTTACTTTACGAAAAATTAATCGTTCGTGCACTTTTAAATGTTCTCACCCTTTATAAATTTGAAGTTTTCATTTGTTTGTTGCTGTTTGTTTTCATCATTTCTGTGGAAGGCTATCGTCCAAATTCTGCGTTACTTGGTTCTGCTACTTGATAATAATGTTGGTCGTGAATAATTTTTGATTCTTCCTTTCTGTTAAAAATGGCACAAGCACCATTACTCTGAATTTGTAATCTCTAGGTAAGTTAAATATTTTAATTGTATTTGTCAATTACAATTAAAATTCAAATTTCAAACTTTTGACTCTGGGCTTTTAAATTTTCGAACTTGACAAGTTGACGGGTTTACCCAGAATGAATTATTTCACCAATCTTTCTCCCTCCTTGATTTTTGTGACTTTGAAAACTTTTAATTCTCCCACTTATTTTTGGTGGGAATGCAAATTCGCCATAATATTCTTCCCGCAATCACTTACGTTGATTTTTAAAACACTTTATTTTAAAAAAATTTAATAACTGATTGAATTCTCATCGACTTCATTGATAAATATTGGCATTTGTCTCTTCATTCAAAGATCTTGGACCAAAAACATCTTTCATTATAAAAAAATGAAACCGAATTATTCATCACCATGGATGTTCATTTAAAGGAAAAATCTCATTTGCTTAAAACAAATTATCTAATTAAAGGTTTTTAAATTAATCCCTGTTTTTTTTTTTAATCATTATAACTAAAGATGCTAATTCAAAATGAAACATGACAATATATACCTCGGACACCTCATAAAGTTGGGGAAGGATAACCAAGCTGCTGAAATAAGTAGAAGAATTCGACAGAGCTGGACCGCCTTTGGAAGGTTGGGATACATCCTAAAAAGCACAGATGTTCCAATAAATTTAAAAAGAAAAGTATATGCCGCATGCATTCTACCCAATTGAAGTGGAATTGGGTGAGACACGTGGCAAGACATGATTCCAAAAGATGGACATATAAAACCATACATTGGCGCCCAAGAACGTCTAAAAGAAGCATGGGAAGACCCCAGAAAAGACGGTTAGACAACGTAAAGCGAATGGCGGGACGAAAGTGGTTCCAGAAGGCAGCAGATAGGGAAGCATGGAGAGAAATGAGAGAGGCCTACATTCAGGAGTAAATGAACACAGGCTAAGAAAAAAAAAGAAGAAGAAGATCTTATTGTGTTCTGATGTGCCCTCCAAATTTAAATAATCCGTTCAGCCGTTTTTAAGATGAACCGTTTTTATATTATAGTGTTTTTATACAGATTGCAAAATCTTAGACTTATAAGTTGATCAATTTTTCAGAACGAGAGAAAATAAAGGGTGTTCATATATAAATAATTATAATATTAAATGAACTTAAACATAAAACAAGTTAATTAAACGATAAAATATTATTATTCTAATCTTTAATATTTCGATTCTGATTGCATCATCAGAATATATTATCTATTTATAAAAAGTTTTACAAGGAAACCTCAGTCAACTAACTTAGCGCTCCGCAGTAATGATGCATTTTCCACCTCGGCACGTAATATACTAAACATACCTCGGTGTCAAGTTTCATTCCAGCGTAGCGCTAACTAACTTAGCGCTCCGCTGCGCTGTAATGAAGCATTTTCAACTTCGGAACGTAATATATTATTGTATAATAGTGTAGTAATTAATACCAAAATATATTTCTGAAATTCAACGAAGTAAAAACAATTTGTATAATATTCTTATTATAGCATTAATAATTATTATTTTTCATTTTGAATTAATTGAAAATTTCACAGTTCAATTTACTATGATTTAATGAACGTTGCTTTTTACGGAAAAATATTTGCTGGATTAACACTTTCTTATAATCTGAAATAATATTAATGTACCGATAACGTTTATAGAGCTACTCGTGATGGTGATAATTCGATAGCATACGTGGAGCTGGCGAGAGAAGGTTCTTTGTGCACTTTTCAATGCGAGATATGTCCTGAACACAAAATCCGTTCTAAAAATTATACTGTTTGCCTTTTTGTAGATGAGATAGAAGAAATAATTATTGTATACGTCATTTGTAAAGACTGCGCTGCTTCATTAGGTAACCTTGTACTTAAAATTATATTTTAAATAGCTATGTAATAAGTTTTGTTATTATAGGTAGCTGCAAGCACGCAGCGTTTGGTAACATGCTATTGGGTGAGACCACGATTATCTGCTGTTGGCACTTCCCGAAAGTTTATAAGAACTGCTGATTTGGTGCTGTAAAAAATTCAAGTTTTCCAACTACTTCTGATAGTGATTCTATATTTAAAGAGGAAATTGTGAATATAGGTTTAACACAAAAGTTAGAAGGGCAGATTTTGAAGAAATCGCTTCGCTGCTGACGAAGACCAGGACAAATTTTATAGGTTGTCAATTTATAAATTCTTGTTCAACTTTCGTACAGAAGCGGGAGTTAAATTCGAAGACTTTTTGTCGTTTGGCAGCGGACAAATGAGTCGACAGTTATCTGAGGAAGAGGAAAAACTTACACGAGTGCAGTCAGATTCACCACGATGACATGAGTTTAGGTTTGGACGTGTCACTGCTTCAAAACTCCATGAATATGCAAACTGTTCTGTTGCCGAAGGTACATTATATTAGTGGAAACACGAAGCATATGAAGAGGGGAAGGCAGCTAGAAAATGATGTGATAAAAACTGTTGGAAAGCAGTTAAAGATAAAATTTAGGGATTGTGGTTTATTTATATCATCGGCATATTTTTATAATTTTTATAATTTCATCCGAGTTTATCATTGAAGTGAAATGTCCAATAAGTGAGAAAACATTGAAGAACTGTATCAAGGACGGTCAAACTAGCGCAAAGTTTAAAGCACAAATGCACTTACAAATGTTGTGTGCCCAAAGACAACGTGGAATATTTTGTGTAGCACAACCAAATTATGAAGAAACGCAAAATATGCAAATTTTATATATGGACTATGATGAAACATATTTAAAAATTTTAATAAAAAAAGCTACAAAAAATTGTATGAAATTCATATTTACAAAAATATATAAATCTGTTTAATAAATTGATTTTTTTTCATTAAATTCGCCAAAAATATATCTTTTTGTAAAATAATCATATTTGCTTTATTAGTGAATTTTGTAAATTATTTAATGTACATGCAATTTCACTTAGTTATACTTACGTTTATTATCTAATTCTTCCATTTTTGGAGTTATCACTGCACTTGAGACACTAGGTGGCAGGTGGCTTAATTAACTGAAAATTACTGTCATGTAATTGTTTTGCTATATCTTTAAAACCCATGTCAGCCATTGCACTGCATCCACTGGGTAATATTTATTTCTAAATAGCCACTCTTGCACCAACAGAGAATTGCTTATTTTTCCTCCGTACCCCTTCGATATAAGTTAATAAAGCCATCGGGTGTCGAGGAAATTATATATTTCAAAATATTTCACTTTTTATACTCTGATCAGGTAAGTGCTTGTTTCACAGGGTCTGTTGATTTTTGAATTTGAATTTCTAAACAATCGATGATAGACTGAACATTGCTATGATGGGCTCAGAATGTAATCGGTAAGTAATACTTAATTTTTTCTTTAGATGACCAAAATACAAAGTGCTTCAAATGTAGTTTGTCACGGGCTAAAATTACCCGGAGGATGAAAAATCGGCAGCGGGGGATAGGCTGCCCGCTCGGAAACTCGGGAATGCCGCCAGCTCAAGTCGAGACGGTCGTGGGTTTCAGCGAATCGAGGAATTCCCGGATCCGAGCTTAAAAGTCCAAATTATGGGGGGTACACAATCGAGAGGGCGCCACTCGAGCAAAATGTCAATTGAAGACCTACCTTTTCGTTGAAGTTTCCAGCTCGAGTAGGGGTTGTGAACTAACGAAGGCTTCAAAATTATCAAGGGTGGTAAATAGGGGGATTCAAATAAAACAGTCAAATAAGCAGACAAACGGGGTTTAATCAAGTGTCAAAATTCAAAATTATCGTAAAACAGTTAACCAAAATGACAGTAACGTTGAAAATAATTCTGATTGCTGAATGAAGTTTATATCTTAAATTAAAATGGCGGTGAATGATCTAGTGATAATTTACAATTATAATAATATAATAGTATATTACGTGCCGAGGTGGAAAATGCTTCATTACTGCGGAGCGCTAATGCCCGTACTTATAGTCGATGCTTGGCTGAAGCAAAACTTGAGCACGACTTAAGTACAAAATTGTTTATTTTGATTGGTTGATTTCGTGCTTGAGTCAGACTCAAGTCCGAGATCGAGCGAAGCATCGACTATAAGTACGGGCATAAGTTAGTTGACTGAGGTGCGAAGCGCCGAAGTCAACTGTAAGCGCGACGCTGGAATGAAGCCTGACACCGAAGTATGTATACTATTTTATTCACAATCAGTTTGCAAATAACAAATTATTAGCTTTCCTTGTTGAAATCCAATTCAATTTCATTTATTTAAATAAAAAACAGTTTATCAAGTTGGTATAAAATATAAACAAATTGCTATTTATGTCAAACAAAAAATTTGCTTTGTATTAAACTGGCAATAATTATATTATTGGCAAAGCATTTACAAATTTGTTTCCATTTCTTTATATTTGTGCTTAAGGTTGTGATTTTATTAGTAGGATACATAAGCTCCTCCCCTTTTATTTACTCACCGATAGTTGCGTTTTAAAAATTGAACGTGAATCCCAACAACCTTTTTGCAGGTCTCTTGATTTGTTTTCAAGAAAAAAATTGTTCGTCTTTGCTAAACTAGAATAATAATTGTAAATTGTAACATTTTTATTAGCCTAATTATACAAAAATATTATTGCTTAGTTATTTATAATAAAAAATCTTGGAGATTAATTATTTCTTATACAATATTCATTATACAAAAGTCATTTAAAAATACAGCGCTCTCTGCTTTTCTAAAGCTCCACTAAAATTTTCGCAATCTGTAAATTTTAATCAAATTTGCGCAAATAAAAATATTGAAATAAATCAGAAAATTATTTGACGAAACGTCGAAGGTTGCTTCGAAAATAAACCGAATTTTTTAAATGTTTTAGTTTTAATCGAAGGATAATATATTTGCGGTTGTTCTAAAGGAATTTTTAAGACGATCTGATTTAAAACGACTTTTAAAAAAAATAAAATCTGTGTAAAATTGTATCAACTATTTTTCGGCTGTTTTGAAAACTTTCGTATTTTTAAAAGTAATTATCCGATCGGCTAGAAATTTTCTTTAGAACAGTTGTTGAAGCTTTAAGATTCTAAAAATTGAAAAACAATCAAGAAATTATGTTTCGTTTTGAAAATTCTTACGACGTTATGTTGATTTTTGTTTCCTATGCGCTCCCATGCGTACGAGCGAAAGAGTACTATGCATTTTCTGTCTCACTTATCCCAGCCTTAAGTAATTTTTGATAATAATAAGTAGATTAGATTATAATTATGATGAAAGCTAAGAATTTTCTTGACACTTGACATAACCTTAACTAGTTTGACACACATATTTTGTTGGTTCCTTTTCGGGCCACCGACAATGCGACATTGCAGGGCGGGAAGTGATCACTTCCCGACCTAAGGTTGGGAAGTAAAACAAACAAGCTTCCTGATTGGTTAGCAGTAAAAGTAAATAATATACTGCTTCCCAACTTATTAAAAGTCAGGAATGTGTCGATTACTAACTGATTGTGAATAAAAACATTTATCTAACTAATTTCCCCACAGTATTTAAAATTAATACCCATATACTTGTCAAAATTTGATTGATAATTTATAAAACAAAAATCGATATTACCAAAACCCATGATTACCAATAGTTTACATTAAAATTTAAAAAATTGTGGCCTTAGGACCACCAGTTGGCATAAAAATTCTAAAACTAAAGCAAAGCATATAAATTTATTCTGGTATTCTCGTTAGTATGGTACTTTAAAATGATATCGAAAATCTGTGACAAAATAACCCATACAAATCGAGAACGCAGAAGGCAATTTGGTTAATTAAAGCTTTAAAACTACTAATAACAATCTTAACCTAGAAAAAAAAACACTGTACACTTGACAATTCGCATTTTACACTACCGATAGGTGGCGCTCTACTAAAACAATATGTCCGACTTATGCGGTATTAACGGCTATTATAAAGCTACATAAATATTGTAGTTTGCGTTATTTACATTGGAAATCTTGTTTTTTAAATCAATTTGGTTTACATTAGTTAATTTTGTAATTTAAATGATAGTTAATGGTAATTATATATAGAAACACTTAAAAAAAGACTGAAATACACTTAATTCATAATTTATTCAATGACCAGACTTGCTATGACACCCGTAAACACTTCAATTCATACTACTACATTTACTTTTCAGGATTTAATCCATATTGCTTAAAAAAAACACTAAAAACTTAGTACACACTCAAAGCGAAAAAACGCCGAATACCGCTTATGCTAGTTACCGCTAAGGACACTACGTGGCGCTTCACATTTGGTAAAACGCGAATAACAGCCGGAACCAAAATTGTAGTCGCGTAAAAATTTCAAAACTGATAGATTGCAAATGAATCGGAAATTGATTACTCGGGAGGAGTTATGCTGAGTGATTAAAACAAAACCATAATATTACTCGTTAACGGAAACAGTCAAAATTTAATATCAATGTTGGACGCGTAAACCTGAATTTTGTTTTACAGTTCGAAAATAAATCACCAAAGAAATAATCAATTTGATTGTTTATTAATTACGAAAAGGTTAGCTGGTACGAAATAAATTCACTTACAAAACCAGATACGGGCCATGGAAAACTTCCGTGATGAGATCATCGGGTGTGGTCATCAAAATGGCGGTGGAAAATAACCAACATAATAATTTTTAATCCACAATCATCGGGGAAAATTTTCACTTCAAACGATCTGATGTCAACAATAATTTTCTTCAAAATCTTCCATAATGGAAACGTGGTAACGAAAAACCACAATGGTTTTTGCATACCTGGACAGGTTTGTCAAATTTGCACTACGGCAGGACGAGCTGATGCTGACATTACTAGTCCAACATAGCTACACTAAAAACTCACAACACCAAAAAAATCAAAGATGTCCAAGGCATTTTAACCAGAAGAATTACTATTTGATTTGAGTATTCATGTCCTCAACGGAGTAGAACTAAGTCCTCGCTCCGAGAACCCAGTCCATACTGCCTGCAGAACATTGATGTATCATATAAAGAATGATGGATTACTAATTAAACTATTGCAACCTAAGGGGCGTCAGGGGTATGATTTCAAAATTAAATATTTCCATTAATCAAAATGGACTCAAACAAGATCATAAAAATATTAAATCTACGGGGGTAAATGACAAATCATATTATTCTTAAATTATTTATTCTCACAAAAAGTGTACCAAAAATTCAGTCAACATGACAAGTTCGATGTGTACCAAGGTTTTTTGTTGTATTAAGTATTAAGTTGTTGTGCTTATTACAATGAAAGAACTAGATTCTACAGATTCTCTCTCGCTACTCCTACTCGTTTGGGAAAAGGATAACGTTTTAGTGAGAGAGTGTTTGATTGGAGAAGTACTCGAGTCTTGCTTCAATACAGATTCATGGGGTGAAGTAACAATATGTTCCAGATTACTTTTAATATTACACATTATTTGTTTACTTTGAAATGACAGTTTTACTTGCATTGCAATACTTCTAGTTTGAGGTGGTACTGCTGTAGTGGCCAAGACTGGAAAATTTGTTGTAGTCGTATCTCCCAAAATAGTAGTTTCTGATTCATTTACCACAGCGCTGGTGCTTGGTTCAATCAATATTGGTTACCGAATCTAAGTTAAGTTGATGTTTCGTGTTACTATCTGCTATGGCTTCTTCGACAAGTCGTTTTTTTTTCAACTTCATAGGTAATGATCTATCGGGAACACTAAATGCTCTTTTTCTATCGGTCTGACAGTCAAATATATGAGGAACCATCTCTATCTTTAAAGCTTTAAAGTAATACATCCTCCACATAATTTATATCGTACGTAGTTCTTTATATCTTTTTCTAGCTATAATGAAAACAACCATAAAAAATATAGTACTTATAATATTTTTGACTTTGGTGTATCTCGTCGGGCTGCTTTAAACCATTTTCCTTTACGAGAAAGTTCAGGTGGCACAGTGATAAATATTTTATCAGCTGGTATTTACAGTCGTACTTTTACAATATGGCACAAAACACGACTTATTTTGTTTCTTGGCATTTTTGTCTACTTATAATAATTAATATACTTAACTCAAACATAAATGTATAAAACAAAATACTTATAATTAATAAAACTCAAACATAATAAATAGAATAATCAAACACAAATACAAGAAATACGAATGAAAACAAATCACAAATAGTTAATAATATTATACAATGTTGATTTTTATATTACAAACAACGACGTATTTACCATAGCACCAGAGCATGAGTTATTTTTAAGCTTTAAAGCGGCAAATATCTGATTTTAAATTTCATTCCGAAATTACTCAGACGTGAGACTTAAAAAAAAATTTTTTTTACTGGTACTTTGCTTTATATGGTCACTTAACAACCTCTCTGTATACTTTTTAAAAAATGTGAAAAGACCCAATTGTGGCGTTATCTCTCCAATATGCTCAATTATCTCGTTCTTTAGTTCTGGAATTGTTGCTGGCTTATTGAGATATAGCCATAAGATCATCCTTTTGATCGGGGTGGTCACTTGACTTCTCTGTTTTAAGAAAATGCCATCATTATTTCATTAAACTTTGGGCGTGATAGAACTATTATTTCGTTGACTCTATGGCAAGTATCACCGTCCGGCTGAAAGCACATATCGTAAACGGTAACGAACATCATTCATTATTATGAAACTATTTGTTGGTATTCAAAGTATTATGAATATAAAAATAAATTTGTTTAAAAAATAAGTTAATATAATCATTTATCACTGTATGTAAATAATAAAGGTTTACAATGATTGGATAACATACTTTCAAAAACATTTCGTTTATTGAGGTTTCCGAAAACTCGATTAGTCTCATTTTATTATTAATTCAAATTTTAAAAAAATCAGAATATGGTGAAATATTTTTAAAGCTTTTATTTTTATAAAAATATCACTTATATTATTTTTAACGATAATTTTATCCATTATTTAGGGGTGCGCTATTATCGATATTCTTCGATTAATCGAATATTGAAGATAATCGATTATGGGCATGAACCTATAATCGATTACAATACATAACTAATCATGTTTTTAAGAAAAACAAAAATAATTAAAAACTCAAATTTTTCAATTCTTTAGTTAAATTTTGAAATAATATAGTTTATAAATAATTTTATGTTTTTGAATAAATACCCAAGCCCAATAGTCCATAATCGGCTATTTCCATAATTGACTATTTTCATAATCGATTATATCCCTATCGACTATGTCTATAATCGATTGTTATAAATTTTCATGATTGATTGACAAGATCGATTATATGCGACCCCTGATTTATTATTTTAAATAATTTGTAAAATGAGGTTTTCATTCCTTCTTTTTTTCTTCTTCTACTTTTACTTCTTCTTTATTTCCTTCTTCTTTATTTACTACTTTTTCTGAGAGTTGAATTCCTAAAATAATAAAAATTCAATAATCATAGACATTAAATGGATACTTTCAACATTCGTACCAGATACTTCTTCCACAATATGCTCGTATTTAAAAAAGTACGGCTTAATTACATTGTAGTATAATATCATAGATCCGTTTAGCTCAATTGGCAACATTAACCATAATAATAGAATGCACTACACAAAATTGGAAATAAAAATAGAAAATTTAAAATTTATAATACATATTTCAAAATCATTTTACTTTAGCTAGCCAGTAAAGGGGAAACCATCCTAGAATAATAGCAGTAAAATATTCCACGAAAGAAAATACAGAGTATACGATCCAGTATGTTAACCACTTTGTGTCATCATGGGTTCCTTTAGATTCAATCGCGCGAATTGAAGAATATGCAGGGTAAAGAGTTCCAATTAGATTTGTTACTAATTGTCCAGCAAAACCCATTACAAGCCAAAACACTATAAATCCTACAACTCCTAAAACAAAAATATGCAATTTATGTTGTTTTATAGTACAGTGCAGTCTCGGTAATCCGAACACACCATAATCCGACCATCCAATAATCCGAACAAAAGAAGAAAACCTCAGTAGTCCGCACAAATAGTTATAATCCGAACACACCTAATAAAATGTACGGATTATAGAAAAATGTTTGGATTGCAGAAGAAAGGTTAGGATGAAAAATATGTATTTAATGCAATGCATAAGTACTACAAACATTTATATTATGTGTGACCTCCGTGAAGTTAGCATGTTATAAAATTTTGATAAAAAAAATATAGAATCGTTAGGTCTTGAAAGGTCACTAGGTTTTACCTTTGGGTCACTTCTACTTTTTTGAATAAAAATTACTTAACTTTTTTAAATCTTTTTTGGTAAGTTAGTATACCATTTACAGTGCGAGGTTTGTTTATTTCTAAAATAAAAATTATTTTAAAAATTTCGTTTTTTAACTTTATCCAGTAATCTGAACTTCTCTGTAATCCGAATGGGGCCAGGTTTCTATTAGTTCGGATTACCGAGACTGTACTGTATTTTGCATCCAAGCAAAAAAATTAGTGTTTTAGAGTCCGAGAAGGTAACAGCCCCGGATTGGAAAAGCGAACTTTCTCAGACTCAGACGGAGCACGAAAAAAAGATACTTTACACCACTCAAATGGCAATTACGTAAATAACAATATTACTGAATTATACTATTTGAAAAGTGTATTTAATTTTAAATTATTAATATGAGGTAATTTTTTAATTATTTAATCTGAAGCTGATGACTATGAAATGAACTTGACAAAAAAATATTTATAATAAACAAAACATCAAAACTTTTATATCAATTATTACGAGTTCTTAATGACCAGCAATTTATACTTAAACAGTATTTCTGAAACAATATTACATATTTCTGATAATACTCATAGGTAGATATACTATTTTATCTGGATTTTATGTAGGTATTAACTTTTTAACCTTGCTATGAAATATTACATACTACATACGTACTAAAGTAGGTAGCCAGGTCAGAATTTTATTATTTAAATATTTTAATAATGTTAAGTAAATATCAGTAAACTAAATTTTATCTAGAAAAAAGTAAGATTTATAAAATTTTCGAGTAAGTAACGCTAAGATCAAGACAAGTTTTGGTAGGTTAAAAGATCTCTAAAATTAAGCAAACATCTGTTTTTTTTAAATGCTTTGAGCAACCGTTTCTAAGAAAATAGTGTTTCAAAGTTTGAAGACCATACTTCTACAAGTTTATAGAACACAAATTGAAAGGCTTCCTAACTGATTGGTACTGTATTCTCAAGAGGATTTAAATTTGTTTAATTTTTGAGTTTTTAATATATTACATTTTCACAAGTTAATAATCCTAATTTATTAGTAATATCTAATATATTATAAAACCTAACTGACATTTAAATAAACTTATATAAATTATCAACACCATTAAATCTGAAGATAATAAAATATCATTGTTGAAAGTTTTTACGAAGTGAAAAACTCCTAATATAACTTATTTTTATATATATATTTCGTATTTATAGCTTATATTAATTAAATTAAATATTATTAATATATCTATAAGGCATAACGCATTTCTGATGGGTCAATTTTTTCCCGGCATAAAAATTTTTAATTAAAAAAATAATATAATATGTGGTTGGGTACAGTGCAGTAGTGTACACTCGCTCATTGTTTATCATAAATTTGCTTTATTTCGTTAACAAAATCTTGATACATATAAAGTTATTATATCGCTTAATATACATAGTGAGTGTATCGATTGGTAAATTGTCATTGTCAACATAAAAAAAGAGAGGTAACAGGCTTCACATTTTGGGCAATCAAATATAATTCAAGGTTATGGCGGTTGACAGGCCGCCTAACCTTCTTGTTTATATAATAATTTTATGTAAATTTTCGATACTTACCATAAAGAATATATTTACGATTCAATCCAGTCTTTTGTTCCAAGATTTTAAAAATATAATCCACAACTTGACTTTCATTATCATGTAAGAATTTGTTGATCATATCATTTACTCCGAGAAGGTTTGCCATTTTAAATTTCAATGTACGAGTAATGCAAGATGTAAAAGAATATTTCCTTGAGTGTTGATTGATGGAATTGAAACTTTACAATTTTAGTGTTATCGGAAAAGATTTGTAAGCACAAATAAAACACTGCTTGTAATTACCGTGTCGTGGTACACAGAATTATGGAACGAACCGCTATATTCGCTTCTATATTTATGACGGAAATATTAAAACTTAGATAAGCAAAACCACAAAATAAATAAACAATTTTACAATAAAAAGCCGACGTCGGAAAGTTGATAAAATATATTATTAAAGAATTTAGTACCTACTGAAATATAATATGTAGGTACGTAGGTATTTATTTATAGAAAATTATAATTATTGTGTAAGCTTACTTCTTATAAGAATATAAACAAAATTTTAGAATAATTGAAGATTAATGACAGCCGCAGATTTTCTTCTAGATCTGGTTTTTGGAAGAAGCCTTTAAGCAAAACAATTCAATGACAATGAGCTAGTTCAAAAGTTACAACTATACTTTGAGTACCCCTCGGTCTGGAGAAGAATGCGGGACTAGTTTTTTCTTGTCTCGTCCCGTCCTATGGGTTACGAAAACTTATATCAAAACTGCATATTTCGTCGTAAAGTTTTAGTTTTTTTTTACGAGCATTGAATCACTACTACTCCAGAAATTATATATGGTTTTACTTAAAAACATAAAAAAACTATTTTAACCTATTTTATAACCCATTTTAATATCTTAATTTTAATCTTTTATTTAATATTTTTTTAAGGTTACGATTTATTATTTGGACGGGAAATTATCTGAATAGATGGCGTAGCTATACACATTTTGAATTTAACAAATAAAATCAAAAGAAACTGCTTCTTTCGAAAATTTCTACGTCCGAATTTATTTTTATTCTAATTAAATTTCCTGTAGAACTAAATGCCACTTCTATATTACTCTTACCTTCTGTTTCTTCTGCCAACAACCTGGATATTAAATTTAATAAAATTTGTTTTCTGCGGGTGACGATTTCCGTGCGCTTATGAAATGTGTGTATTGTTCTGGGAGAATAATGTGGGTCATTACTTAGATGAGACATTTGGCTATACCTTGGCTACTAATAAGCTAACTTAAATTGAGAAACTTACTCGACAATTGCTGCTATCCCTACACTAAAAACCTGATGTGGCCATCGCATAACTTTCTAAATTATTAAAATTAACGCCCAAGTTACCTCGGCTAGCAAAAACCAAAATTCTAAATTTCATCAAGGAAGAGTAATAATCGCCAAAAACATTCCAATCAACATTAAAAAATATATTAAATTTTTATCTAAATCTCGAAAACAAAAGACAATAGGTAATTTTGGTTTCGGCCTTGAGTTTTTCATAGAAAGACATCAAAGACGTATCATCAATTTTTATGTACTTACCTCTTCTAGTTTAAATAAAATTTGAGTATACTTGAAAAGTAGCAGTAATAGTATTATTTGTAGTTCCTTTAAAATGTAGATTTGGTCAATCCCTGACTTGTTCTGTCGGAATCCACTTTGGTATTCTCCTACTATTTGCTCTACGTATGAATCAATCAATTCTTGACGAACGTTGCCAAGATTTTATATGTAACGTTTCAAAATCCAATTTATTTCTTCCAGGTCGCTCCGTTTTCGTAATTTTTTGTTTCCGTCCGGCTGCCCTTGCTGGTAGTTTTTTGCTGACGGGTATTCAACATGTTTTCCTATTTTCCCAGTCCAGCGCTCCTTACTTAGGAATATTTTTCTGTATCCCACTTTCGCTTTCCTTCTGTTTTCAGAAATTGTTTGTTATGTATCTCTGGGTACCTCCTAATCGGTTTTCCTTTCATTATTTCCATCTCTTCTTGCCACAATTCCACTGTTTTTGGTTTTATTAAATTTACTTTACTTATATTTGTGACAGTGTTTAATTCTTTCTTTAGGAAATTCTCCACTTCCTGCTTTAGATTGGCTTAGATTTTACACCTTTTTGAGATTCTTTTCTTTATAATACGATGTTTTCACCTTTTACAACTTATAATCATGCCAAATGTTTATGATTTTTCTGCTACATCATTGTATAAATAAACAAAGGTGAAGAAACTTTTTTTTTAAACTAAATTTTTTTCCCAATAATTTGGAATTTATACAGCAGAAAAATATTAAAAATTTTACATTTGGCACAATTATGATTTGTAAGAGTCGAAATGCATTGCCAAGAATAATTATTAATAAAGAAAAATACTAGTCAAGCACAGCTGAATAAAATATTGTTACAATATGTAATATTTTTTCATAGTGAAGACCATCACAACTGCGTACAAACTGGAGATGAAAATTGAAGTGATTTCAATGATTGCAAAAAGAAAGTGCTGCTCCATTTTCATAAATCTGGTGGATTTTGCTATTGACAGTTGATTGTATGTTATATTATTATTATTCACCGACTTTAACCCATTCAAGTTCGTTTGCTTCGCTTTATAAAAATTTACTAGCCTGAATTAGAGAATATTCCCCCAAGCACTTACATTTATTAATTTAATAAATTTCCTATTTAAAGAGTTTTACAATAAATTAAAATATTGTAAAATTTAATTCTTTTAAATAAATAGAGCCTTTATAAGAATCACTGTACAATTTAAAACATAATTACTAAATTTACAAATTATTTACTTATGTTCAATAAACTGCATCGCCATCTAAATTGTCATCTTCATCATCGAAACCTTCACCATTATCAAAATAATTATTAGCATAATCTGTACCATCATCAGCTTCTTCGTTTTCAAAACTAACTTCCATTTCTTCGTCACTCTCTCGTTCCTCTGTTTTAATATCTACTTTTTTCTCTCTATCGGTTTCAAGTTTTTCCAACTGTTCGAATTTTTTTAGAACATCGACATCTTTAGAATCAATAGACTTTTTCCTTCTTGGAATAGCTTTAGGTCTTAATTCTGCTGGAAATAAATTCCAATCAAATTTTTCTCGAACAGAAGGTAATTGTGCCAATAATTTATCAATTTTTTGTTGAGAAGAATCTTTTGATTCTCTAACTTGCATAAAAGCTCCTGATGATTGCATTCGATCAATAAGCTCCTGCTTTACAAGAATTAAGTAATCCATTTCTATGGATTCCTGTAAAATATTATTACTAGGTAGCAGATACAAAATCGATAAATTGGCTTACAGTTAAAGGAATTGGTTGTCTGGCTCGTGGTGGAAATAAGGGTGGTGGTTCAGTTATTTTAACATATTCTTCGCCAAAAGAACGATTGTGCATTCCACCTCCTCGACCTCTTCCACCACGACCACCTCTACCTCTTCCACGTCCTGCCATCTCACTAACTTAAAACTTGTAACTTTTGAAATTTATCACCAATATTTGCTACCTCCTGAGCTTGCTGTTGTAAGGCCTCCTATATAAAAAAAACAAATTAGCATTTCAAGCTTCAAACACAAATCACTTACCAAATCGTATATTACTTTAATTTGTAAAGAACAACTAGGACAAGTTGCAACTTCTTCGCCAGCTAGTAATTCTTCCTTAAATTTAAAATAAGTATTATTAAAACACTTGTCACCCTGCATGTAAATATAGAAATGTTGTATTATAAAAAAAGTTGGTCTTTAAATTTGAATATTTATATATTGATAATATTATGCAATAATAATAATTATTGTAATGTTAACCAATTCTATTGGATTACTTGAGGTAAGTAATGTGTGATCACGTAACCTTAAAAATACGACTTACTTTCGATATACAAAATCTATCACCACAAGGGCAAGGGTAATAGTACATTCCTTCTTCTTCGTCGAAATCGAAGTCTTCAATTTCTATTTCATCGTGAAAGACACTCATAATGTTTATACCATAACCTGCAATTACAAAACAAATTACGAAAACATGTGTTTCCAATAGATGTCGGTACTGTAAGCTTACCTACCAGTGGCGACGACTCTACAGTGGTGGAGACAATTATTTTGAAAAAATTACAGTTTAAGACGGGCCATTGAATAAAGAGTAGGGAGGAAGTAGCATTTAGAATAATTTTACGAGACAAATCGAGTCTAATGGCGGTTGCTTAAATGCAATTCCAGTGGCGTTACATAAAATATGAGTAAAGATGACATTTATAAATATAAATTATTGCATTATATTTTAATACGTGTAACTACGAATATTGACGTTTTCATAATATTATTAAGCATTCTTAAACCAAAAAGGGATAAAGCTCACTTACAAGCATCTTGTGGAATCGAATCTATAAACCACGCAAAAGGTTTTCGCATTTAAAGTAATGCAATAATTAAAATACACACTTTGCATAATTAAGGATGAACGGTATATTTTGCGTGATATGGTTATCAATATCGAATTTCGATGGAGCGAACAGCTCGATAGCACCACGGACCTCTTAAATAAACATGGACAGCCAATACAGGTAAAAAAAATGACCCCACATAGAAGGCCGACATTATGTGCGCAAAATCTCATTGGTTGAATTATAACCAATAGCATCCTAACAATTATTGCGCGCAATTCAAATGTAACACTGTCAAATCGTGATTAAACATTATTTTTTTTTAACATTTTATGGTTAATTGTAATAAATTAGGTGATTGACAAAAATAATATAGAATTACTTATTATATTTTTATTATTATTATAGATTCAATAATAAAATTATATTTTTATTTAATAAATTATAGAAAATATTTTAATATAATATAATAAACTTAAACACAAAACAAGTTGAATTAAACTATTTAAATTTAAATCTTTGAGTTTTCAGTAGCGTGTTCTATTTTTGAAAAAGTCAATTTATTTAATAAAAATAATTTACATAGTAACGGCAAGAAACTATTATCATTTAAATGCCTTCCTATTTAAAGCGTTTTTAAATATTAGGTCATAAATCAAAGAATATATTTAAGTTTATTGGTGTTTAAATAAAATCAATTTTGTCAGGTTCCGTCTCACTCTAGTACCTGAAATTTCTTCATTTATTTGATTTGCCATGCTGTTTGATCTCACTAAAGTATAACTTCTAATTATTGAGTCAATCAACTTCTTCTTATGATGTCTTTCGTATGGCGTGTAATCAAATTCATGATCATCAAGATCAGCAAATATATTTGCATTCTGAGCAAAATTTTCAGACACGTAGCATCAAATTAATTAATATTGTATCTGGTGGAAGATTGCCCAATAGTTTTAATGTGAGTTGTAATTTTCTTTCAATTTTGGTACAAATACAGATTACACTGGTTGAGGCAATTATTAAACCGCCTTTTGATTTGCGATGTATAAACTGTAGATTCGGATTTCCTTCAACGTCAAATGTTTGTTAATTGTAAAAATTGCGTTGAAAATATCAAAAATTAAGGTTAAAACCACAGAATAATAATACAGTAAACATGAATAGGTACCAACTAAAATCAGTTACCACACAAAATTTCCTAAAACTGCGCACGTAATGGCGCTGCCCAGGTAGGGGTCAAAAATTTCTTAAAGCGCCATAAGGACTGGCTGTCCATGTTTATTTAAGAGGTCCGTGGATAGCACGTAGGCATTGTCGAGTGCTTGGGGTGACAACGTGGTTTACATTCCGCCTTCATGAAGACTACAGCCGCTAGTGCATATTGCATAATTAAGAGTTGGTTATCTATGTATAGGGTACTGATGAAGACTAAAGAGTCAGAAACACAGAAATGCGTGATGGTTCGGACGTCGGAGTCAGTCTGTGTCTACCGTTCATCCTTAATTATGCAAAGAGTGTAAGTTAAATTAAATTTTTGATATATATTTATGCCATGTAACTCCATTTTTGAGATTTTTTGTGGTCCTGGTGGTTCCACAAGCAGCACAACTAACCATTTTACACGATTTTAATTGAGTCTTAAAATGGCGGACGCCCACTCGTTTTGACTCGCAAATTTAACACGGTAAAACATACATACTCCCTCCTTTCTTATTTACTCAAAGATTGGTGGCGAAGATTTTTCTTAAACCATAAAAAATTTTCAGTTTTTTTTGTTTTTTAGAATCTACATAGTTACCATTTGGCGATAAAGAAAATTCAAACTATTTCGTTGAACACTTTAAAATATATAGCGATATACCAGTATATTATATTTATTTTCGCAATAATTTGACGATAGATGTTAATGAAAATTGTTTACAGCCTACAGTTCATCTATCAATTCAAGAAAAAATATATATTTATAAAATTTTGTTACCTTACTATAGGACGCTCGAAAATCCTTTATTATCTCACTATCTTAAGCGGAACTTGGTATCGTAATTACCAACGATCAACCGATGGCGATGAGCACATCTCGTTAGACTAATGTCGAAACTTGAGTCTTGGTCTAAGTTAATGCGATCTTTGTTTTTGTCAAGCCATCTGCTTTTGCATCTTAAACAGGAAGCTGCTGCTACTTGTTGGAAAACTGCCAATTTTTTTTAAAATCAAATTTTACCATTTACCATAGATTTTATTCAATATCTTCCTCTCCCATACTTCTAGCATTACATTTTCACGTTTTCTCAACGTCCACACTTCCGTTCCATACATAACCGCTAGTCTTATGATATTGTTCGGTATACTCTGGTTTTAACTAAGTATCTTAGCAAACACTTTACTATTGAGGATCGATTTCAGTGCAAATGAAATTTTGGTACCAGAAGCCATTCTGGCCTTGATCTTTTCCTCACACTCTAGTTTCCTTGTTATTACTGTTCCCAGGTACGTAAAAGCGCACACATCTTCAAATTTATGACGAATTCCATGTATCTCTCTTAGAACAATTTTATTAATTGGTCCGGTATCGATTTATCTTGTCTCAAATTACATTGATATTCCCCGATCATTTCTTCTGCATAATCTCGAAGTCTATTTTTTATGCAGGTGGTGCGTATTTTGTAACTGACATCCAGTAGTGCGATCAATCTATAATTTCCACACTTAGTTCTATCCCCTCTTTTGTGGACTGGACAAATCAGCGGTAATTTTCAGGATATGGACATCCTTTTTTCTCTTTAAATCATTGTCATTATAACGATGACCATTTCATGCACTTTTTATCATTCATATTTTAACATATCCGCCTCTATACCATCTTCTCCTGCACTGTTATTATTCTTTCGTTTCAATATCACTTCTCTTATATCCTCTTCCTTTTCATTCTGTCATCACTTTCATCATCTTATATAACTACATAATATGTGTTCTCTCTCTTTCTCTTGATGTTCTGTTTTATTTAGTAACTCTTCATTATAATAAATTGTATGATTATTACTAAAATATTGTAGATTTATTTCTATAACATTGAAAAAGTAAGCTAAGTAAAAAAGGGAAAAAGCTTTTACTGAATCCTTAACATAGCTTTTTAAAATTTTGACTGACAATAAAATGAAAATATTTATTTGTTATTATTTATACGTTAAGGTTTTTGTGCTGCCATTTTATTAATTTCCTGTCAGTCATATTCAACTGATTATGACTACAGGAAGTAGGTATTGGTTAACCAACAAATTAAACTGTGTATCTAAAACTTGTTTGATTCATTGTTGAAAACTTAACGGAGTTAAATTTTAAAATTATGATTTCCTTTTTAATTTGTATAATATTGTTAAATACTGTACTACTCATTCGTAGTTTTAACATCGATATAAATCATGCAATAGTTTTTACTGATGAGTTTAGTGATAATTCTAGATCAAGTTATTTTGGATATTCGGTGATTTTATATAGTGATACATATAATGCTAATCAAACCTGGTGAGCTACAAATAATATTTGTTAAGATAGTTAATTTAGAGATTTTTTGGTAGGGTTCAAATTGGAAGCCCAAGAGGTAATACGTCCAATTTTAAAATTAGAGAGCCTGGAGTCGTTTATAGGTGCAGCATTTTTGGTCCTTGTATAGAAATTACCCTCGAAGCTAGTCAGTACAATTTATTAAATTCAAATTATTCTAATATTTACTAATTGTGTTGATTTTAGCTACCGATCTTCGAAAATATGAAACAAACTCTACAAATGAACTATTTGCTGGTGCTTGGTTAGGTGGTGCAATGGACATAAATCCAAAATCCGGCCGAGTTGTGGTAACTAATTATACTCAATTTTCTGATAAAACAAGTTTAAAATTTTTTTTAAATTTTAAAATTCTAGATTTGTGGACATCGTTGGAGAGGTCATGAATTGAATGCTTTATATTATTTTATGGAAGGAGTTTGCTATTGGTCACATGTAAATGAAACAATTAGCAAAAAATTGATTCCGTTAAAAAGTTCAGGTGAGCAAAATAATTTTTTTAATTTCTCTTATTCTTCACTAATTTATATTAATGTATTAACTATTATAATTTAAAATTAGATAAAAGCAATGAAATTCAATTTATCTCCATGCATATACATTTATGTATTTATATAAGCTTTCGAAACTAGTTGTCTTTTCATATACCTAGTTTTGTAATATTTGCAAGTAAATTTTTAGGGAATAACCTCTACTGGACTGGAAAATCTTCAATTTTGTATTATGCGGACGGAGAAGCCGGAATTTGCGCACATTTTCCGAATTCACGCGTAAGTACAAAGTTATATTGCTAGCATTTCTGATATTTTAGAAAAATACAATTTAATAGGAACAACAGGAATTGTTATTGGGAGCTCCTGGAGTTTTAAACTGGGCTGGGACAACAATAATTTACAGAGATGATATCAATAATATTTCAGTTGCTAGACCGTTGGTGCAACCTCGCATTCAGGATAGATCTCATAATGTAAGGCGGAATGGACGTTTAACGGCTTTTAGTGAATTTTCTCTACTTAATATTGCAAATTCAATACGAACAACTGAAACCGTTTCTTTTGAACTGTTTGGTATGTTAATAATATTGATGCGCATCTAATAAAGCTCTAACTTGGATTTTCTTGACCCTACAGGATATTCTGCAACGTCGGGATATTTTTTCAAAAAAAATGAACTCTTATATGCGTCTGCAGCCCCTAGACATAGTTATAAAGGACAGGTACAAACATTATTTACAAATAAAACTATATTTTATTTGTAGAAATGGGAAAGAGATTGAAATCTTCTTATATTAAATAATGAGGAGCTTATTTTCAAAACGCAAACATGTCCAAAAATGAAAATATTTAGATACAGATATCATATTATATGTATACCTAGTCTAAGACCTCTTCTACAAGTAAATTTTAAAATCGTCTTAAGAAACTAAAACTAGAGCAGGTCTACTTTTAGACTCTCATAACATACTCTAAAACTAACTTGTAGAGAATGTTTTAGACTATGTTATGATATCTGTATCTAAATATTTTAATTTTTCACATGTTGCGTTTTGAAAATAAGCTCCTCAAATATGATTAGAAAATACTGCTGGTTTATTTAATGTATTTCATTTCAGGTACTTATATTTAATTTCGCAAGTGCAACAGACGAAGCCTTACAAGTAAAAACTTCCGTAAAAGGTCAGCAACTTGGAGAATATTTTGGTGGATCTCTCACAGCAGGCGATATAAATCAAGATGGACTAGATGATTTAATTGTGGGAGCACCATACTATGCCGGTACCACATACAACCAAGGTCGAATTTACATATTTTTAGGAACATTAGAGGTATACAAATTAAACATCTGAAGTGTGCAAATTTTATAAACTTATTTTTATGAAAGGGTAAATTTAAAACTCCCCAATTGAATCCAATTATAGGAGGCGAAAGTCCGGGTGGTCAATTTGGAACTTCTTTAATGTTTTTAGGCAATTTTACTAACGATGGATATACAAGTAAGTTACGTCTCTATTAAAATAAATAAAAATATTTTATTAACGGATTTTCACAGGTGTTGCTGTAGGTGCTCCGTATGAAAATAATAATATTGGTGCTGTTTATATTTATAGAGGAAGTACAATTGGCTTAAAAGCTGCACCTGCTCAAAAAATTTTTGGAAGTAGTTTTTCTTTAAGTATAAGAGGTTTTGGAATTAGTATATCAAAGCCAACTGATGTAGATAAGAATTTTTACAATGGTATTGTTAAATTTACAGTAGTGTAAATATGTATAATACCTATCTATAGATATAACGTAGCATTGAAGCGTAGGGCAAAGCTTAGGCTCAAAAGTTTCACTTTACCTGGCTTCTAAATTATTTTTTCTGCGGTTCGGATTCCACGTTAAACTGTAGAAATGGTGTATCGGTAAATAAACCTATATCAAGTTATACAAATAATTGTTGGTTTTAGATGTAGCCATTGGAGCATATCTTTCCAAACACGTGATTATATTAAGAAGTAAACCAGTTATTAGAATTCAACAATCGTTGGTACTTTTAACACCCAATTTGGATCACACCTCAGAACAGTTTCAGCTAAGATCTTGTTTTTGGTATACTGGTTATAAAGCACCGTCAACTATAAGTAATTTTAAAGTTTAAATAATAATTTATTATTGCTGAAGTTATAATATAAAATTTTCAGATATCACTAGAAAAATTTCCGTGGACGAATTGTTTGTTAGAGCTAATTTAAATGACGATATTCCAGTAATAGAAAATAGAACTGTAAGACGTGACGATATTTATTGTCAGAATATTACGGTTTTCATAAAGGTACGTGTACAACTATTGCACTGTAGGCTTTAATAATTGTATTATTACTGATAATTACTGATATTTTAGAAAGCAATCAATAACCGAAATGACCCAATAAAGGTAACGGTTACACCAGAACTTATTTTAAATTCTGATACAGCGAATGTTATATACGCTACTTCTCGTGAAGATTTAACCATGCTTGACACATTTTGCAAAGATTGCCCCGTCTCAAATCAATATTTGTCAACCAATGGGCAAACAATTGATTTTTCATTTGCATTGGGTTGTGGAGAAGATAATGTATGTATAACGAAGTTGATTTATTGATTGTAAGGAATGGACAAAATGCAAAATACGCTTAGCACACCAAACATGATGTAGACAAAAACAATTAGTCTCAAAAAATTAATTTAGCGTTATTTCAAAATAACAATTAAAGTAAAAATATCTTTTAATCTTATCCACATAATATAGGGAAAACAGGATAGTCAGGTAAAACGAGATACTAGATTTTATTTAGAAACAAGTAGCCCTATTTATATTGTATGCCCCGGCAAGTGATCTATCGAATTCAGTTTTACTTTAGATGGGAAGACAGGTGAAGTTGTTAAAATGTAAGTTTCCTGTTTTAGTGTAAATTTATTTGAGAGTGAGTAATTATAGTAGAGAATAATACTGTGGCGACCCTTATTTAAATTTAAATAGTAGTTCAACCACGTTAAAAATCAGGTCGTTTTGATGAATTAATTATTTTTCAAAATCAACATCTCCAAGTGCGAATTCTTCAAGACCGAATTAAAGTTCCTAGGACACGTCATCAATAAAGACGGAATACGTCCGCTACCGGAGAAGGTCGAGATCATCAAAAAGTTTCCTCAACCCAAGTGCGCCAAGGATTTACGGAGATCCCTCGCCTCAATCAACTTTTATAGACGATGCATTCCACACGCGGTAGTATCGCAAGGGATCTTGCAAAAATTAATGAAAGGGAACAAGAAAAACGACAGCACTCCAATCGAGTGGACAGAGGAAGCCACAATAGCCTTCGAAAAATGTAAGGAGGAACTAGCCAATGCAGTATTACTAGGTCACCAATCTGCTCATGCTCACCTATGTTTGTACGTCGATGCTTCAAATAATGCCGTAGGCGCCGCCCTCCAACAAGTAATAGAAGAGAACTCGCAACCACTTGGTTTTTACTCGAAGCGCCTTACAGATACCCAAAAACGCTACAGCACGTACGACAGGGAATTGTTAGGAATCTATCAAGCAGTAAAACATTTTCGGTCGTCACTGGAAGGTAGACACTTCACGATTTACACAGATCACAAGCCATTGATTTTTATGTTTGGTAAAAAAGCAGAACAGGCCTCACCTCGCCAGACACGACAAATTGATTACGTCAGCCAGTTCACAACAGACATCCGACACGTATCTGGATCGGAAAACGTAATAGCTGATATGTTGTCAAGAATCGAAGCAGTAAGTCAGACCCAAGAGGCATTAGATTACGAATCGTTAGCTCAACAACAAGAAGAGGACGAAGAACTCCAAGCATATCTAACTAGCAACGATTCAAAATTAGCACTGAAATTAAAGCTTTGCACTTTCCCACATGTCAACAAGCAAATCTATTGCGACACATCCACTGGAAAAATCAGACCCTACATCACCAAGTCGTTTCGACAAATCGTCTTCAATCAGGTGCATAACCTTTCACATCCAGGTATCAAATCTACGCAAAAATTATTAACCGACAGATTTGTTTGGCCTTCAATTCAAAAGGAGTGCAAGAGAATGGCACAAAATTGCATCGCATGTCAACGATCCAAGGTACAACGACACAACAAGCCACCACTGACTACCTTTTTAGTTCCTGACCAGAGATTTGAGCACATCAACATCGATTTGATTGGACCACTACCATCATCGCACGGCTTTAGTTATTGTTTAACGTGCATCGACAGGTTCACTCGCTGGCTAGAGGTAATATCAATTCAAGACATCGCTGCCGAAACAGTCGCAAGAGCCCTAGTCAGCGGGTGGATTTCAAGATTCGGAATCCCGCAAAACATCACCACCGATAGAGGAAGGCAATTCGAGTCGCAATTGTTCAACGAATTGACCAAGTTACTCGGGATCAAGCATTTGCGATCCACTGCTTACCATCCTCAAGCAAATGGGCTGATCGAACGACTTCACCGGTCGATCAAAACATCAATCAAGTGCCACCATTCCAAAAATTGGGTGGATTTACTCCCAACAATTTTACTGGGACACCGCTCAGCCGTGAAGGAAGACATTGGCGCAACCCCGGCCGAATTGGTTTACGGTACGACCATACGGTTACCTGGCGAATTTTTCGAGAACGGCATCGACACGCCACCAAACGAGTTCGTAGCGCATTTGAAAAAGACCATGCAAGAAATAAAGCCAACACCAACCGCGAATCATGCATCCAATAGGCCCACATTCGTACAAAAGGAGCTAAAGGATTGCAAGTATGTGTTTATTCGGAAGGACGCAGTTTTACCACCACTTACACCCCCTTACGATGGCCCCTACAAGGTCATTCAACGCAAAGAGGTAACTTTCATAGTCGAGGTAAATGGTAAAAACCAAGAAGTTTCACTTAGCCGACTGAAAGCAGCATTTATCGAAGAGGCAGATGACGACTCAAGCGACCTACGACCACCTAAGCCACCACAAAAAAGCAGCGTAACCAGAACGAGTAAGTCTAAAAGAGTCACCTTCCAAGAACAACATCCTCAACACGACGACGCCACATCAAGATCGGGAAGGCGAATTAAGTTACCCTCAAGATTTGTCGTGACTTCATCACTGGAGGGGGAGTAGTGTGGCGACCATTATTTAAATTTAAATAGTAGTTCAACCACGTTAAAAATCAGGTTGTTTTGATGAATTAATTCATTTTTATTATTAATGTCAATGTCATATGGTTATGGTTTAATTTTTTAATAAAAAGTTTGTTACAACCGTTAGTCGAGATAATTATAATTTGTGTGTACCAACGACATCCACAATACGTTTGTTTACCATAAGTGTTCACAACAGGTTTCAGAAATTGGCTCTTTACTTATTAGAAATGATCACATGTCTCTTAACGCACAGTTGGTTAATAAGCCATCGTTCGAGTATGTTAGGAGCAAGAGCAGTCATCTCTGAAGTGGTGAACGTATAGTAAACCATTGGTGAAAATAAATAGTGGTGATATAAATGACAATCGTATTAGTGTTAATTTAAATTTGTGAACAACTTACTTAGTGTAATCTTAATAACTGCAATATTTAAAATATTTAAAAAAATATTATTTTTTAGTCTTGTGGAAAATAGGAAAGTATAAAAGAAAAACTGAAAAGCAGAATTGGAACGCAAAAAGTGTGCGTCTGGCAGTTGAAGAGGTACCGGAAGAAAGAATAGATACCCGAAGGCTTCGAAGGAATATGGAGTTCCTTGTACTACTATTGAAGCACGCGTAAAGATAATTAGACTGAATGTTCAACCGAGAGACTCGTTTTCACTCCGGCTCAAGAGAAGGAATTAGTGAAACATATTTTGTCTATGGAATCATGTTTGTTTGGATTAATTCATGATGCATTAAGAAATTTTACTTTTGAATTGGAAAATCGTAATGGTCCGTCAAATAGATTTACAAAAAAAAAGAAAAAAGTTGGTAAAGGATTGGTTATATAGATTTTTGAGTCGCCACCAGAATATAACATTATCGTCATCTCAGCTAAGCTCACCAGCGAAGGCCATAGGTTTCAATAGACCTCCCGTTGAAACATTTTTCACGTTAAGCTCTGAAACTATTGAGAAACACAGAATGAGACTGGAATTATGACAGTACGGAAAAAAGATCTAGGTGTTTGTCACTACGTGGAAAACGACAAGTTGGCCGTTTGTCTATGGCAGAAAGTGGAGTTTTGGTGAAGGTGGAGATCTGCATGAGTGCTGGCGGTATATTCATGCTACCAATGTTCGTCTTACCAAGAGTTACGGGTAAGTCAGAACTATTGAATGATGCACCTCCTGGGAATACAGCTCATTACCATCCATCAGGGTGGATGCAGAAAGAAATATTTTTAGTTGGTTCGATAAATTTTTTTCTTTTGCCAAGGCTTCTAATGAGCACTCCGTGCTTTAGCTTCTTAATGGACATGAAATATATACCAAAAATCTCGAGCTGATTGAAAGAGACAGAAATAATGGTGTAGTGTTACTAGGCTTTCCGCCGCATACAACCCACCTCCTACAGCCTCTGGACCTAAGTTTTATGTCATCACTAAGCACGTATATAGTTTAGAAGTACAAAGATAGATGCAGCTGCATAATTGCAGGCCTATTACAATATTCCAAATAGGAAAGCTTTTTGGAATCACTTTTAAAAAAGTTGCTGAGCGGTAAGTGGATTTAGGAGAAATGGCGTGCATTTTTAAACTCAGATATATATCCACAGTGGATGTTTGAATCAGCCGAAACCACAAGTAGACTAATAAACTAATAGTTAAGATGAAGGTAATGCAGTACATCAATTTATAAATTCTTCACCGAAGACATCGCCGATACTTATAGACCCTTCAGGTGCAATTACCACAAAGCAGTTTTATGCGAATGTGACCCAATCATGTTCCTACAGTACCAATAATTTAGTGGTAACGCCAAAACACGTAATTTCATTTCCTCATTCAGAAAGAAAATTTAATCCAAACGGTAGAAGAAGGGGGACAACCGCTGTGTTAACATCGATACTATATAAAAAAGAACTTGAAGAAAATATGAGAAAAATGTCTACAAAGAAGCCCAAAGTAAACATTGAAGATACAGGAAAACCAACGCATACTGCCAAAAAAGACAAAATAAATTCCAATAAGAAGATAACTATAAAAAAACAAAAAAATAAAAAAAAGGAAAACGAAAGATATTGCAAATTCCAGTTCAAGCGACCGCATATTTTGCACTGAACTTTATTCGAAATCTAAATCAGAAGATGGCTGGATAAGCTGTCAGTATTGCCAAGGATGGGCTCATGAAGCTTGTGCAGGAGTGAGGGTCGACGACGACGAAGTTTTTATCTGTGACTTTATCTGTGTCATGGAGATAATATTTTATAGAATATTATATTTTTGTCACTTGTTTCGTTTCTTGGTTTTTCCAGTTTATAAGAATTTAATTACCTCTTGTAATTTCTTGTAAGATTATTATTTTTTAATGTTATTAATATTCATTTCTGATTTATAAATTCGTAACTTGTGAAATAACTTAATATTTGAATTCAAACTAAAACAAGTTAATTAAACAAAAATTAGAGAATTAAATATATATTTTTTATTTAAATTAAAATGTATTAAATATATAATTAAATTGAATTAAATATTGAATATAATATATTTAAATAATTAAATATACAAAAATAAATATTTAATTCTCTAATTTCTTAATTAACTTGTTTTAGTTTGGATTCAAATATTAATATTCATATCTTGTAATTTTTGGTATTTTTGCAATTATATTTTGATTTTTCCATATAGTCTCTTTTTTTCCTTTAAGCGTTATTATAAAATCTGAAAAAATGTGAGTATCCTGTTTTACCCAACTAGATGACTAAAACGGAATGATCGCAACTTAAAAGAAAAATTTTTTTTCTTTGTTGTAAGGTCAATTTTAGGATAAATGATGGCTTGAAAGTTTTGAAAGTCCAATTACCAGTCAAACTAAAGATGAAATATTGTCCTTTGCGTTAGTTTATTTAAAAAGTTATCAAGTATAATTTTTTATTCAACTCTCTCAATAGGTTAGCACTGAAGGCCTATAACTTTATAAAACTGACTATGTTCTTTTCGCCATACAATTCCTTTATTTGCTTGTTCTTATATAAATATCATCAACCCGTTTACCTCCGTATATCATTCTTAAGACTTTCCGCTCCCACATCTCCAGCATCATCTGATCCTGCCTTCTCAGTTTGTACACCTCACATCCGTACGTTACGGTCGGTCTTATTATAGTCGTCTTATTATAGGTATTATCATAAGCCTATCTAAAATCTAGAAAAAGTACATGTTGTGTATTAAGTCCATAGTTATGGCTGGTTGTTTAAACCTCCTTTAGGACAAAAATTAGGTCGATAACTGATCGATTGCTCCTGAAGTCGCTTTGGTATTCACCTAGTATTACTTCTGTATATATGTTCTCAACATATTCTTTATGCACGTCAATAGGATCTTATATCGACGCCTGATATGAATAACATTGTAACTCGACTTACAATGTTATCCAACTATACTGTAAAAGGCTTCATTATACAAATATGTATAATTCGGTTTAAGAATTTTGGTTATATCTCAATTAATTCTATTATTATTTAACAAAATAATACCAGTTTTACTGTATTGTGTATACAGAAATGAAATCTTTAAATCGCTCTCCTGAAAACTAAGCAAAATGAGTTACAATGTTATTCATCTCTTCTTCGCTTGATATTTCTACATTGCCGTTCGCTCCATTTTCGTGTTATTTTTTATGTTTTGGCTTTTATTTCCATTTCACTGTCTGTTCACTAATTCCCGAAATATTTTTCAGGGAAACTATCGTTTAAGTTTTTTTACTCCTTGTAGAAATTCTTATTTCCTTATTCTGATTTCACTCTCTACTTTTCAAGACTTTAATTATATGTTTTAGCATTCCTTCCACATACGTTCCACTTACGTGTCAATTTTCTATAACTCGTACATTATCACCTTTACGTTTATATTTTTATTTCTCAATCCCTTACCCTTTTCACGTTTTGGTTCCGGTAATGACACTGTCTCTTCTTGTAGTTCGTCATTTTCATAGTTCCAACGTATTTGTTTGTCATTAATTTTCAGTTTCATATCCCACTTTTACTTTGTTACATCTCTCTTTTTCGAGTTTGACTCTTTCTCTCAAATCCTTTTGTATTTTTCTTTCTTCAGCGGTTAGATCATGGTCGATGAATTATTCGCTATATAAATTCTAAATTATATTGTTATGTAATAATCTCGGGGTGGTTTTTAATTACGCATATTTTCTAACCATCAATATAATTATAAAACATTCAATTTCTCTTTCTTTATCAATTTTCATTTCCATTCAAACCTAAATAAATGGTGATACCTCTTATCACCTTCGAAGCAAATATTATAAGCAACAATAAATTATTCGTATATCCAAATTAAGTTTTTAAATGCCTTCCACACCATTAATTCACTTTTAATAATTCTTAATTTTTATTTCCACTCCAGATAAACAATTCAATCAAACCAAATTTTAATAATCTTTCCAAAATTTATTTTCTGTTTCAAAAATTCTAAAAATCAACCAAAAATCGTGGCCGTCCGCTACAATCACCGCGGACAAAAAGCCCTTATCAACCATTTCCTCCCTTCCACCACAAATCTTCGCGGCAAATACAAATTTTGCAATTTAAAACAAGTTCAAATTTCCCCATCAAAATTTCAAAAACAAACATTACAAATTTCAAGACATGACAATATATAACTCATGTAATAAATAAATCGACATTATGTTTTAGCATGTATCTTGTCGAGTCCTTCTTTAATTCCTCTTGCCTGTGTTTTTATTGCTAGGGGTTCAAGTACGAGTAAGTTAAACTTAAATCCCTTACTGCATTGAGGTAAAATATTTGTTTTTTCTCCATGAATCTGGTGTATACTGTAGTTGGTGTGATGGAACATCTTAGATTTTCTGTTTTCGTTTTGTGCTCTCTAATTCTGTCACTCATTTTTTCTCTATTTGTCCAATGTATCATTGTTTCAATGGTTCAATATAATTTTTGTAAACCAATTGATAAACCCTTTTCAATTCCAACTTGTTCGATTCATTAATTATTTGTTGTTTTATTCTACATAATACCTGTGATTTTTCAAGTGGTTCTATTTCTTAGCTTGAAGTAGTATCCTCCGAAAACCCTGGATATATTGCAATGAATTACCAATAATTTTTTAATTTTAATTCTTTATCTCAGAGTGCATACGTGGTCTAATCTAATCGCGTCCAACATGCGGTGTCCCATAAGGTTTATTCGAGCCCTATACGTTGCGGTGTCATATAAATGCGATGTCCAAATGCGCAAGAATTTGTCAATTTTAAAATTTATAATTTAATCGAAAAGTTAAACAAAATTTAATTTTACAAATACACAGCTAAATAAATTTCATGTAGCATTTAAATTTCAAATTTCGATGTTTTTGATCATCATCCGTATTAGATCGGTTTACCAATAAATCAATTCCATCTTATTGCAATTTTGGTCTTATATAAATTTTAGTAATTCTTTCAACCACCTAGACAAAGTTGAAATTTTGATGGAAATTGATAAATCAATTTTACGTGGTTTAAAACTTTACGAAAAATTAATCGTTCGTGCACTTAAATTGTTCTCACCCTTAATAAATTGGAAGTTTTCATTTGATTGTTGCTTTTTGTTTTTATCATTTCACCTTCTGGGGGAGTCTGGAATACCTTACTCGTTTCTGTTATTGCTGGTAATAATGTTTGGTCGTGAATAAATTTTCGTTTTTCTTTCTGTAAAAAATATTGGCACAAGCACTCTCACTCTGAATTTGTAATCTCTAGGTAAGTGAAATCTTTTAATTTATTGTATTTATCAATTACAATTAAAATTCAAATTATTTAAATTTTTGACTCTGGGCTTTTAAATTTTCGAACTTGACGAATTGACGGTTTTGCCCAGAATGAATTATTTCACCAATTTTTCTCCCTCCTTGATTTTTGTAACTTTGAAAACTTTTAATTCTCCCACTTAATTTTGGTGGGAATGCAAATTCCCCGCAAAAAAAATTTGAGTGAACTAGTTATACTAAAAATCGTCTATTTGATGCGTTCATTTGAATGTAGAAATTTAAAACATTGTTTTAAAAAGGGACAATTTTTTATATAGTAGTTCTCACGGAACTTCAGCCCTCGTCATAATTCTAAACCATACGAACTAAGATGAAAATCACTAGTCAAATGTATGTTTGTAAACATAACTTTTTGTGAAGTAAAATAGAAGCGGTAAATTTAAACCGATGTCATAGTCTAACCTAAAACTATACATTAATTGGAGCAGTGGCGGCTTATGCTTTAGATATGTGGGATTGAAGTTTTTCCTATTTATTATTCTCCTAAAATGTTAGATAGGGTTTTTTTAGTACCTCAAAAAAACTTGATCGTTTGCCGATCAAGAAATATTACTCCTATGGCGTAATTTTTGGCGATTGTGCAACCTGCAAACAATAGGACGAGCCCGCCACTGAATAGGAGGTTAAAATTGTTTATAACCTTATCGTGACATTTTGCTAATAAAAGTCAAATCAATGGAAATTTTAATTAAGCAGTATGTGTATTTATGTTGTACTACTGATTTTCTGTCTTTTTCTAACTTACAATGCTTCAAATTCCAATATTTCTAACGTATGTCGATTATATTTCTATCCTTGTCATACATATCATTTGCATTTATCAATGCAAATAATCAGTTGTGTATGCTACATTCAGCTTATTATGACGAGGGCTGAAGTTCCGTGAGAACTACTATAGCTTATCTAATTAAAAGTAGGAACAGAAACGTCAAGCAATACATTTCTTTAAATCTAGCTAACCATTTGTTGCAGGTTCAAGCATGTAATAAAAGTAGTATAGATTTGAATTCCGAGACGAATGATAGAGAAAGAACTGCACAAATAAGTTAGTATACATTACTTAACATTAATTTAATACACTTGTATATAATTTAATCCATTTAATGAATGTACATTAGATTTATCTGCACCTGAAGAACTAAAAGCTTCTTGGGATAACTATTATAATCTTACACTACAATGGAATTATCGAGACATTACTAATGGTTCTCTGACAAAATTTGGCATTACCATACTTAAAATGAATAACGAATGTAATAGGTCTGATTATATGGTTAGGAAAAAAATTGCAAGATTGACTTACATTTATGCGATAACGGTATGAGTACAATTTATTGAAATATTATATTACTGACCTTATGTCTGTATGTGCTAACAAAAGAGTCCTTAATAATTTTAAAAGGTGTTGCAAGATAATTAATTTGATCAAAACTTTTAGATTTCAATAAATAATCCAGATTGCTATACGTCTAAACTTACTGTTCGCATTCAAAGCTTTAATGAAAAGGCAGGTAATACAAGTACTTTAGAAATATACAGTCCTCCTGAAGCACCTACTATAAACGCATTTGTTGAAAGTGTTTCAAACACAACTATAACTATCGCATTATTTTCCAAAAAACTCCAACCTCTAGGTCTGTTCTCGAAAAGGTAACTAGGTAACTATCAGCTATGAAAAGGAATACAAAAATTTATGTTTCAGCTACATGTATATTGTTTTATCAGAATCCAAGTCAAAATTTGAAATTGGTAACGTTGAGAAAGTTTTGCATAATCTTGAAAATTTAGAAACATTGTTACCCGCACAACTTATTGCAAAATATAATTTAAACACAGAAATTCCGATGGAAAAACTTACTATTGGAAGTAATCATAGCAACAATTTATTGCCAAATGATGTTAACAGCAATGAAATAAAATTGATTCCAAACACATCATACACAATTACAATTCTGATGTATAATGAATATCAAGATAGAAAAAGGTATCGAGTATACGAAATCGTTAAGAGCACTTCTGGAATATTAATACCTTTTACTAATCAGTCATCTGGTAATTCATCTAACAATGCTTTATTTTCCATTATTCTTCTAGTTTTCTTACTTCTGTTCTGGATTTACTATAGGTAGATAATATAGAAATTCAAAATATGTTTAAAAACATTAAACTAATTTATTTTCAGAAAACGTAAATCTGGAAAGTGGTGTCCCAATGTTAATTATAGACGGAATATACCCCTACGTAAGTGTTTATTACTTTGGAATAATTAATAAATTGCAGATAGAATTAACCATCTTATTAATCTTTCTTTAGTTGCAAATACTATTCTCCATTCAATGAAACACCAATAATACATAATAGTATACGTATTATGTATATTATAGGTATGGTGTTCTTATTTGTTGCAAAGGAGTTCATAGTTTCCAATAAATCTTAAACTTTGAAAGCAGCAAAAAAGATAACGACTTTTGCAAAAATTCATTACCGAAGTGTTCGATTTTTTTTCATATTGACATTTTGATGTTTTAATATTGCAATATTGTATGAAATCTTTTACAATTATTAATTATTTTAGGGGATACCGCCACATATATCGTCCTGTTTTTTTTATTTTATTATCATTATTGTAACAAATTATAAAAAAATTTAAATTGTGATCCGAAGAGAAAAAATTTTGATTTGGAGATTATTTTATTTGAAATTTGTGATGCGGGTTAATCTGTGATATCCTAAAGGAAAGGAATAATTAAAATTTCGTTATTAACAATAGTATATTACGTGCCGAGGTGAAAAATCCTTCATTACAGCGGAGCGCTAAGTTGTTGACTGAGGTGCGAAGCGCCGATAAGTAAGATAAACTTTGCGTAGTAAAACAAATTGGTGGTATATAAAAATAAATAAATAAATGAAAAGACGGATACAAATTTTTATTTGATAAACCACATGTGTATTAAAGAAATTAAAAACATTCTATTAAAAACTTATAACAAAATAAGTCTTATAACAAGGCTTATTATTTTGAAAAAAATTAAAAATTTAAAGAAACATCACAAAAACAAACAAGTTATGTCGTCACACAAGCAATTGTTATCGGGCGTGATGTTAATGAAAAATTCTCAAACAGAAGTCTTGGCCCGCCATCATATTACAAGCTGGAATCACCCAGATGGTGATCAAATGAAAAACAAAACTGCTTTGTAAAAATCAAAGATATGTGTACCTGTCAGATTAGAAGTAATAAAAATATACTCACTAAGTATACTCATATATACTCACTCCCAATCCACAGGCAACGCAGTCAAAAAGATTACAACAGCTTCAAACAAAATATCTTCGGCTTTGCACCCGAACTCTTGGAATGATAAAAAAAATCGAAACGGAAGGATTCCAAATTGTTGCGGCTATCCACAAGGAACTTGGGCAGCCAGACCATTCGAGATAATCCAAAATACAAAAAGGCGTTAAACTGCCACTTCCACGATAATCATTTAGCACTCTGATGATAAAGCCAAGAATAACAAAACAATAGCACCAAAATTTGATTCTAAAACGGTTGCTTAAATGGATGCCTAATGGGTGCTTTCTATAAGATGTTCAAGGATAGAAAAATATAATCCGCAACAACAAAAATCACTACCTTACCCAATCACTAGACGAATATGCAGCATCTTAATTAACGAAAATTTTTAACGTTGTAACAAAACGTGTAACCAAAATGCCCTCTATCAGAAAAATAAATTCTGATATCAAAACCAAGGGTATTAAAACAGTGGTGCAATAATAAAACAAATTTTATAAAAATTTGTTACAATGGGTCATTTTGACACCTTTAAAAATGAATGGTTTATATAAGAAAAATTGAAGGAGTGAAAATGACCCTCTTTAGCGCTAAAAAGTTTATGTAAGGCAGGCGCTTCTAAGTGTTAAAGATAAGAATAAATTAATTAAAAGTGCACCAATTATTATCTAGATGGTAACGAGTACTAACTAAATATAAAGAATTGGATGGTTGGAGATAATTCCCCATCTAATTACAATCTCGACAATGTATGTGAGTCCCAAAAAAAAAGTAATAATAAGAAGTATAAATAATTTTCTCGTCCGGAGCAAATGATATAGGAAAGGAACTCTCGGTTATAGGCGGACTTGCCAAAATAATACACTGTTATTCCAATGCCGACCGTTTCGAGATTTATATAATACTCATCTTCAAAACTGTAATTCACAAAACAAGAGAAGTCAAAAGTCAAAGCATTGTAATGAGGATGAGTGCACACATACACTCGTATCAATATATTATCACAGTTGATTCCTATTGCTTTTATAGTCCGAACTAATAGATACATTTTATATTTTATTGTAATGAAAATTGTTTGTAAGGTTTATATAATTTTTAATTATTCTGACGTGTTATGTGTTGTGCCATACGATTTCCACATTTATCGTTACGCAAGTTAAAACTATCCATCTGGTTATCCTTGGTAAGATTGTAATTGTTTTGTATTGATTGCCGTGACTTCTCTTGTTTTGTGTATTACAGTCCTGAAGATGAGTATTATATAAATCTCGAAACGGTCGACATTGGAATAACAGTGTTTTATTTTGGCAAGTCCGCCTATAATCGAGAGTCTCTTTCCTATAATAATAAGAAGCTTTATTGTCACTGAAAATGTACAAAATATTCATGGACAAATATACTGTAATAAATACTTGAAACTTAATTAGTGCATTATCTGATTATCATTACATTATAATAAAAAGAAACTAGTCGATACAGATATTTAAACCAAAAGGCAAGCTGTATCTGTGGAAGAAATGACCGAATATGTAATTATATTTTTTATTATTTCAGTAAAAAATGAAAATTATCCCAATGTCATGCCATTAAATGAAATTCTTGAAATATCTCCAAGCCAAATTACGGACCCTGACTTACAAATATCACCAAAACATACTATGGTAAATATAATATATTTATACATTACACATATGAACCACCTTAGCAATTAAATGTATTGTATCGCTGAAATAATCTGTTTTCAGAATAATATAAATAAAATCAAAGACGACATTAACAATAGTAAATTTTCGAAAGTCATTAACGTAGTTAATTTCGCCGAATATGTTAAGAAAGCCATTATAAATGGAGAACTTGAAAGACAGTATTTGGTAATAAAATAAAATGAAATCATAATAGATGTCATCAATTTTATACTTTCTTATTATTACTGTAGGCATCCGTATCGGTTGAATCGAAACCATTGAACGATGGATATGTGACACCAAATGACTACATCTATGGTAAGTTATTCAAATTAAACAATTCTCATAAAATATATCATGGCTATTTTAAGCAATAAAAACAACATATTAATGAAAATAAAATTAAAATATGTAATCATGTAACTTACCGCTTTGTTTTTCCATGCTTATTTGGTTTTGGTAGGATCATTTTAATGCTACTTTCAACAATGGTCGTGATATCAGGCACTATTGGCAAAACAAACAATGACTGTTTCACTGTAACCCATGTATCGTATAGTATACCTAATCTTAGACAAAAAAAATCGTTGCAAATAAACAAGATATTATATTAAAGACTTTATAAAAGGCTTCTTACATTATACAAGACCAGGGATTTGTTACGCTACTTACCTTTTTTTGGCGGAAAATCCGCTAGCCAGCCGTAGGCAAAAAGATCACAGGGTGGGAACAATTTGTTAACACGGGGACAGCCAAACACACAGTTATTTGATAAGATCATATAATGCGTTATTAATTGTCAACATTAACCACAGGACTTAACTACTAAACAAATTTCCAAACTAACCTATTTAAACAGTAAATAAAATAAAATACTAAAAATAAAATGTACAGTTGGAATCTTAAATTAGAAACTTAAGCTAATCTAACCTTATAAAAACAGAACTGTCCTTGCACCATCCGGATTTAACACTCAAGTTATACAACCCAACCGACGGATTTTTAGGTCTAGGCCCACCGTACCGTTCGCACCCAATACAAATTTCAATTGAGGACCGAAATTCCAGTACCGTCTCCTCCCGTGGTTCGTCCAGGAGTCCTTCTTATCATTCTGCATAATGCAAGCAGCCTCGTTCCCTTCCCTTGCCCCGCCGATTATCACAATTATTTTTCTTTCGCGCTTGGCGACAGTATAAAAATATAATTTAATTAAGGGTGACCCAAAAAAAATGGTATCACAACATTTTATCATAAAAACTTTATTCGACAGAGGAAAAACTTTTTCATAACAAATAATAATAACCTACATTATTGTTGACAAAAATATTTAACTGGTTTTGAAATGGCCGCTTTCTACTACTATACACAACGCCAAACGCTTCCGAAAATTTTAAGCTACGCGTCGAAGCTCTTCCACAGATATTCGATCCCACTCACGGCGCAACGACTGCTTTAAAGCTTCCAAACTTTTGTGGGGTTTCTCACAGGCTCTGGACTCCAAAATGGACCACATACTATAATCCATAGGATTGAGATGCGATGAGTAGGGGGGCTATTCCGCGGATGTGATGAAATCGGGAAAATGAGCTTTGCACCAATTTTGAGATGATTTTGCCCTCTGTGCTGGAGCAGAATCTTATTGGAACGTCCAACTCTCATCGCCGAAATGTTGATGAGCTTATGGAAGGATGACAGCGTCGAGAATGTTACGTTGGTAAATTTCTTGATGGATTTTCACTCCCTGATCCACCAAAACCAAGGGGTTTTCCAGTTGAACAAATTATTGCCCAAACTATCACAGACTGCGGATCTTGACGGTGCTCTATACAACAGCAGAAGTAGTACTTGGAGCATTAGCAAACCAAATTCTGTCGTTTTGACGGTTGTGTGCTTGCTCGACGGTGAAAAGCTTTTCATTTGTGAACAAAATACGATTCCAAGGCAGAGAAGGGGCGCGACAAAGTAGGTGATGATATCTTTGAAGTTGCATGAGTTTGTTCCCATCGGTCAACAGTTGAACTATTTGAAGCTTGTAAGGTTTAATCTTAAGGTAATCTTTGGCTTTTCGACAGGCCGATTCACGTGAAACACCGATCTCGCAGGCAAATTTCGTCATTGAGACCCTAAGATTTCGCTGGAATCGCTTCTTGATGATCTGACGGACCCTCGACTTGTTGATTGTTCGCTTTCTTCCGCTCCCTGGATGACATCCGGTATGGCCACGCTTCTCAATTTCAGGAGAAAAATTTATAGACGCATTTACATCCGTAGAAGAATTAAGCGCCAATTATTAGCAGTTTATTATAACATTCTCACCAGGAGCTGCTCGGCAAAGGAGACTGTAACTTCTAAAATATTATTTTTCTATTCTAAAATTTTAACCTCTAAATTTAAGATTTTGTTTTAACAAACATTTCGGAATTTTCAAACTTGCGCAGCTTTATATAATATAGACAAAAAGTTTGCCACTAACTAGCATGATTTTAAATGGTATATATCAACCAAGCAACGGAACTTCAAGATTTAAAATGATGCTTTTTAGTGGCTAAATTTTAGCATGTTAAAATTTAAATACTTGCAAAATTAGACACACGGAACTGTTTTCTTAATAATAATAATAATAATAATAGGCGAAGTTCCTACAGTCTTTGCCGCATCCCACATTTCGATCGCCACACCTCTCTATCTTGACAGTCCTCTTCCTTTATTGCTCGATCCTCCATTGTCTCTTCTATTACTTGCATCCATGACCTATTGGGTCTTCTTCTTCTTCTTCTTTTGTTAGCTGATACATAGTTTAATGCTCATTTTCTCGGGCATCCTCATCACATGCCCATACCATATTAGTTGCCGAGATTCTATTCTGTCCATGACTGTATGTATACGTCCAGTTGGTTCGTCGTCTAATTTCTTCATTCAGGATGTGCTCCATTCTGGAGACTTTACACGCTGGTCTTAGGTAGTCTATCTCGGCAGCCCCAATAAGTCTCTTGTCTCTGTTCGTTATTTGCCAGCATTCTGCTCGGTATGTTAAAATTGGTTCCACTATTGTTCTATATAGATGGTCATTTTTGTATGTAATTTTATCCTGTCGGACCATAATAAAGAATTTAAAATCCGAGTGCTTTTCCGACCTTGTTGGGTTTTACTACGTATGTCTCTTTATGATGCTCTTTCTTCTGACATTATGCTGCCCGGGAATTTGTACTATCTGATTTTCCATATTTCATTGTTTATTTGGAGTTCTACATCGGGTTCGCGCATGTGGCATGTTTGAACTAGGTACTCGGTCTTTTTTTTTGTTCATTGTGAACCTCCCTTCGGTATTCTTCTACTAATTTTCTATACATAAAATCAGCGTCCTCTTCATCGTTTGCAATTATGATCTGATCGTCCGCAAATAAAAGGGTAGTCAAATGTGTCGCTCCCACTTCGATTCCCATACCCCGTGTCCGTCTTTTCCATGCGTTTAGCGATTCTTAAACGTACATTTTAAACAGGGTGGGAGACAGGCAGCATCCCTGTTTTAAGCCTTTAGTAATTGTAAACTCCTCCGATGCAGTGTTTTCCCATTTTACCAACGCCTTTGCATTCCTATAGAGTTTGTTCCAGATGGCTCGGATATGAACCTCATTTATGCCCGCTTTCGTCATACTTTCAAAAAGTGTTTTAATTGGAACAGAATCGTAAAATTTCGAGATCTACGAATACCAGATGGGTGGGCAGATTTCTAGCTTTTCTAGATTTCTAGCTTTTTCTCGAGTATTTGCTGTATTACAAACACGTTGTCCATGCACGATCTTCTAGCGCGAGATCCATTCTGTTTGTCTATGTCTGAAAACTCGGTTTCAATTCTTTTCTTCAGTATTCTTCCATACAACCTCCCCACTGAACTAGTCACACTGATTCTCCGATAATTTTCGCACGTCTTCTTACTTCCTCTCTTGAAGATGGGGGTTATATAAGATAAATTCTAATCTTCTGGGACATCCTCTCCATTCATCATACATTTGTTAAATATTTTTAACTTCAGAAATTGAATTATTATTTTTCTAAATTAAAAAATACTTTTATATCTTATAATCTATTAATAACTATCTACTCATAACATATATTAACCAAGCAGAACTAATTATTCGTTTAAAAAATTGTTTTCAATATTTAATTTTTAATTTCCGACTTAATAATGTATGCCATGCATACGAAACATTTCGTCTAATTAAACCAATAAAAAATATAAAATAATATATAATTTATCATTTGCGAAGAAGTAGATACTACTTAATTATTTAAATAAACAATTTAAAACTAGTTATGTTGTAATGAATTAAAACTAAAATTATTTAATTTTCTAAATAAATTATATTATAATTTCAAATATAATTTCAGATGATCGGGCTGAAAATGAATACGAAGAGATAGATTTTGATGAATATGCTCATGACATCAAAGCTAATTATATCGAGGTAAACCAAAAATACTATCAATGTTAAAAATTGTTGCAGAAATATAAATAAATTAAAAATGGTATTTTAAAAATTAAAAGATATTTCAAACTTAGAAGCTTTTATTTATATTTGCAGAATTTTTAATATATTGAAATGAACGAGGTGTATAATTTTTTACAATTTAATTTATACTTGCCACCCGGAATTATCTATCTTTTAACATGAGACTCTTAAGTAATTTTAACAGATGCGGCTTGCACACGTTGCAATTTTGTTCCTTTTACTACAACTTTTTTCCTTTTAAAGCAACCGTGCTTTTATGACTACTAATTGTATTTTTGAAAATTTTTTTACTTACCTAGGCTCTTTAAAATTTTTAATTATTATTTTATTAAAATATATATTTTATATTTAGGGTTACATATCGAAATCTGCTTATGCTGAAACAAAATTTCCTAAAATCGCTGCATTTAACAATTTTTGGAAATTGATTTGGCAAGACGATGTTCAATACATAGTGTTGTTATCCAGCGTTACTAAAGGAGAAAAGGTAATTTATGGCATATCATAATATAAAATTCGAATTTTTTTATCTTCGCAAATTTTGCAATACATATTAAATTAAAAACTACTAATTTTCAATTTAAAAATATACCTATTGGTGTGATAATTATTTTTTACAAATTATTTTTTTTCCAAATCACAAATTAGAAAATTAAATTTAAATTTTAACTAAATCTTTCTAAAATGGGAACGTTAACATCAAATGATAAGCGTAACCATCTGCACTGGTATCACGTAAACTTTCAGTTTCTTCAATAACAAAACTCAACACTTTTTTCAAAATTACCTTATATTAGGTAATTTAATTATTATTGAATTAAAAAAAAGTCCATTTTTCCATTAAAATTTTAATTACGTAATATAACAAACTATTAAATAATCTTTTTAATAGATTTTAAAATTTTTTATCGTAGGGCCAAAAAGCCCCGTTTCCTCCGTTAGCCGGCGCCAGGTTAACCACCCAGCGGAGAATACAAAATCTATAATTTCAATATAAATTTAAATTTTACAAAATTTCGAAATTTAAAAAATAAGCAAAATTGTGGAGGTTCGAAACATGACAATTAATATACAACATATAAAATTTTACTCATCGCAAGATCTGTTTGTGTGAAGCATGTGGTGTATGTACAACGCTCAGTTTTAAATACAACTACCCTTTGTTATACATTTTTTTGTAATTTCAATATTTAAAATAAGGCTTATCTTAAAAATTATCAATTTTTAATAGGCGATCGATTTACTCCTATTTTCAGTTCACCTACCGACCAATTAGGTTCTAATAGTGGCTAGAAATGATTTTATTTGATTTCTTACATTATACCGAAAAAAAACTTCTATATAGATACACCTTATTTTTTATCGGTCGTTTAATAGTTATAAACAATCTTGTGTTTCATAAATCTAAATTTCGATAAAAACATATTTTCTTTCTTTAACTTTTCTCGTAAAATCGATGGTTCCTAAGATAAAACTAAATGGCGAAAAATGCCTACTTTTATAATTTTTTTTCTCTGAAACCAATAAATTGTCCAATCAAAATAGATACTAACACGAGGAAAACTCCACCTTCTTCATATGCAGTAATGCCCTACATACAGGGACGAACACTCAAACCACACACTTGCAAAATAACATTTAAATCTTCAAACAACATTGGACAATTCTACACCACATTAAAAGACCCCATACCACATGACAAGAATTCTGAAGTTATCTACAGGATACAACGTAAAGATTGCTGTATGTCTTACATTGGACAAACCAACCAATGGTTATGTAAGAGGATCGGCGGACATATTTCTATCATCCGTTGTAATAAACCTGAATCCACTGCTTTATCTAAACATGGTTTAGTGGATGGACACGACGCTGACTTTGAAAATGTACAAATATTAAAAACCGTTGAAACTACAAAGATCGTCTCCTGCATGAAATGATACAAATTAAGAAAGAGAAGAACTCGATCAACAGGAAGACCGATCTTGATGGACTAAGTAACATATACTGTCAATTACTTATATAAATATTGGAGTCAAGTTTTTACCAATTTTTTCTTGATTCCGAAATAAGGTTTAAGAATAGTATATTCTGCAACAAGTTTGGAATTAGGCATATTCCGCACGAGGGAAAAGTTTGTCACCCGAGCCGATAGGCGAGGGTGACGGTTCACGAGTGCGGAATAGCCATTCCAAACGTGTTTCAGACTATACTTTCTATACGACTATTAAAATAATAAGCTGTATAAGTTTTGAATTAATTTGACAGATGAGTAAATAATTTTTTTTTATTAATTTTTTTGCGCGCGATCGATCTGAATTTTTGCACATACATTCCTACCGATAATACGCTAGGGGTGTGACCGAGGCGAGGGGGGAAGAATTTTTTGCTCAGTTTTTCGATATCTAGCGCCGTTCTTGAGTTATTCCTAATTCAAGTTTGTGTGGCGGAATGCAGTAATAGCTCAAGAACGGCGCTAGATATCAAAAAACTGAGCAAAAAATTCTCCCCCCCTCGCTACAATTACACCCCCAGTGAATTATCGGTAGGAATGTAAGTGCAAAAATTCAGATCGATCGCGCGCAAAAAAATTATTAAAAAAAAATTATTTACTCATCAGTCAAATTAATTCAAAACTTATACAGCTTATTATTTTAATAGTCGTATAGAAAGTATAGTCTGAAACACGTTTGGAATGGCTATTCCGCACTCGTGAACCGTCACCCTCGCCTATCGGCTCGGGTGACAAACTTTTCCCTCGTGCGGAATATGCCTAATTCCAAACTTGTTGCAGAATATACTATTCTAAGATCTTAGTTCGTCAAATGACAATGTTTATATCGCGTCGCGTTGTCATCAAAATTTTGTTTGTTTATTTTGTTTGTTTATTCGAACTCGAAAATGAAAGCAATCGCTTTCGAAATATCGTCTTTAATAAATACTTCTTTTAAAATATTTAAGCGTTTATTTAACTTCGTTATAGTTTAAAATATTATTACAATTTATCAAAAGTTACGATTCTAAAATTTATATATAATTATTATGTACACGTGGATTATCTCATAATTTAAATTATATCAATACTAGAAGACAGGCCTGCTAGAAGATGTGACAAAAACAAAACTATTTTAAATACTCCTTGAACCTTGATCCTTGACCGCCTAAAACATATTATTATTGACAAATTTTTTTTTTATACATTTACTTACAGAAGTGATTGGCAAGGATTAGTTAGCTCCAAAACGACTAAACAAAGATATTAATAATAATTATAAAACACTTTGTGTGTTTACTCCAATACAATTTTCATTGTTACTAACACTAAAAATTAAAAAGAAAAACATTACAATTAAAGAAAGAAAATATCTTTTTTATAATAATTATTCACCCCATCCCCACCCTCCTCTACAATAAAAATACACGATAATAAATTTCTAAGTTCATAAAGTTTATAAATATATTTGTATTTTAGGAAAAAGACAAACAATATTGGCCAAAAATTAATGACAGTACACAATTCGGAAATATTTTCGTAAAATGTGTATCAGTTCAAATATTTACCGATTACGAACATCGTTCTTTTATGATATCATTAAATAATATAGAAAGACAAGTAAAGTTTATAAAATATAATAAGTAACTAAAAATTATATTATGACTATTTATTAAATATTAGGTACAACAGCTACACTTTACGTCTTGGCCAAACCATGGAGTTCCAATCTATGCACAAACTTTGGTACCACTATTTCAAGTACTATCAACAATTCCTGAAAGTAATTCTCCAATCGTTGTTCATTGTAGGTAATAGTAATGTCTTACATTATTATTTAATAACTTGATATTTAAAACTCAAATAATGTTCTCTAGTGTGGGTATGCAACCAATAGGTACAATAATATTATGCGATTTGTGTTTGAAAATGGCTGCACATGAAGGAGTTATTGACATTTTAAAATATCAAAGAAAATTAAGAAGACAAAAAGCAAATTTGATTGGCAGTTTTGAACAATATAAATTGGTCCATTTAGTTCTGTTGGAATGCTTACAAAATCCCGATAGTATTCCTTGTGATGAAGAAGCGGTAAATAACATATTAAGCCTTTTAGAAACCACTACTGTTGAAAATCAATTTCGATATATTACCGAAGTAGCCTGGCAAGATCAAGCTATGAGACCATTATTGCAAGTAACCGAAGAACGTGCATGGAAGAAAAAAAATAGAGTTCAAAATATTTTAGCCAGTAAGAACCTCCAATAACATCGAGTTGACTCTTTCGGTATACATTTTTATTATATTGCAGGTGGACATGGTCGTGTATATTTATCACAATTTCCCATAAATGACAACAGTTCTAATTACATAAACGCAGTGGAAGTTGATGGATTTAAAAGTCCAAAAAGATTTATAGTTACTCAACAACCGTTACCCAATACAATTTCAGATTTTTGGCGTATGATTGATGAAAAAGAAGTATCAACTGTTGTTTCTTTAAATACCATCAACAAAAAAAATTATGTTAGCATAATATTTGATTAATGAAATAAAACCAAATATTTAAATCTTACAATGTTTACAGGGAACTTGCGTTTTTTGGCCCACATTTGCAATAAATGAAATAAGACCAGTACCATATCTCCTGATTAAGTTTATAAATAAGGTGAGCAAAGAAGAAATTACGATTCTTAATTTAGAATTGCACTGTAACAAAAATAAAGTAAGTATTCAAAAGCATACTCTTATTTAAAAATGTAGAAAATTTGATACTACCTCAGGATTACTTCAAGCGTGATATTATTTTAATAAAATTAAAAAATTGGCCTGCCGATCAATTAATACCAAATTCAAATACGTCCTTAATGAAGTTATGGAACGAAGTTGAGAAATTATCTCAACCCGAACATCCGATAGTCCTTACTTGCTAGTAAGTAATTTATTTATTCATTGTAAACTGGTAAGCCATAATAAAATTTTGCAACTATAACGGAGAAAATTCATTTGATATTTTTCACATAATTTTTATGTATCTACCTATTTAATTAAAAAAATTATCTTAGTAATGGGGCAACTGCATGTGGTTTATTCGCTGCGTTTACGTTTGTCGTAGAAAAAATTAAACTTGAACATCAATGTGATGTTTGTTTGGCTGTTCGAACTGTACGACGCAATCGAGAACAGTTTGTAAACAAGCTGGTAGGTTTTGAAAATCAAATTTAATTATGTATTTTTTTTATATTTTCTTTTAAATTTTAGGAACAATTTAAATATTTATATCTTGCAGTAGTTTCATACTTAACTGACTTTCGATTATATGCTAACGTCTCTTCACTTCAACAATACAAGAATAACATTTAGTTTATACTAAATTAAACTACTAAACAACTTTGGAAACAGAGATTCAATAATAATAAATAAAATTTAAAAAGTAGTATTATGTCACTTAGGAATTATGGGTATTATATTATAAGTTACTAATGAAATAAAATTTAATTTAAAAAAATGATATATAAAATTAAATTAAAATAATAATTTAATAAAAACAGGAAAACCGACGGACAAGGCTTTAGTAACATTTATAGCCTTCTTCTTAATTAAGTTCTTAACTATTGGGATCAAGTTTTTCCTATTAACGGATTAAATAGGTTTTTCCTTGATTCACGGACTTCTGTGTAGTTCTTCTACACAGAGGGCCTGTTAAATGACAATAGAATCATTCCGTTTCCTAGTTTTTCATTTTTGTTATGACATTATAATATCTGATGAAGGCACAATCAGTGCCGAAATCACTGGTCGAAATATTAAAGAATTATTAATTTAATATAGTATCGTTTATTTAGGTCGTTTTATTTTAATTTAATTTTATATACATTTTCACGAGTTAATAATTTTAATTAATTAAAAAATTATGGTTTATAAAATTTTAGGGCGCGATGGTGCGTTATATAAATTACTAAAATAAGAAAAATAATCATTAGTCATATTATACAATTATAGTAGTTAAAGTATATCTGTTTATATATTAAATACAATTTATATACATTTTCACTAGTAAATAATTCTAATTAATTATATATTAAATCTATATTACCATATCCTGTTTAAGGGAAAACTTATAAATTATAAGTTCGATCTTTGATCAACCAGAAAAATTTGTAATTTGTTATAGAAAATTTTTGTTGTAACTATTTTAGAGTTCCCGCGAGTTAGTAAAACAAGCCGCCAACTAGCGATGAAAAATGGGGTAATTTGTCCAAGTTCGAGGAGGCAAGTTTGATTTGAAGAGTCTCTTACAATTTATTGATTTTTGTATAATATATAAAAATAAAGTATAGTTGTGGCAAAGAAGTGCTTCATTTAAAAATGTAAAGTGAATTTGATAATTTTGAATATAATTTTGTACTTTTAAGAAAAATAAAACGGAAGCTGCGGAAGTTAATTTGAAAATAAAGAAGTTTATAGGAAGATAATCAAGAAGAAACTATATTCTAGTATTAATTTAAATTTAATTGAATAAAGGTAAAAATTTATAAAGGATTTATTCAAAATTTGGAAAGGAACGGTAAAATTATTTGCGATACCGGTGCAGCTGATGGTTACCGGTTAACCCTTGTGTTACCAACCAAATAAATTTACACTATTGGCCAACCAGGGTACCCGGGTACCCATGAACGAATTTGTATGTAATATTCTGCTGTAATTAGAAATTATTGTATGTATTTTATGGATATTGATTTATTAATGGTTAACGAAGATATTTACACTTAAATATCTTTTAAATTTTTGAAAATTTGTTGTATAATACGAAAAACAAGTAACCACTGCTATAATTTAGATTTATATAGTTTAATTTGAGTTTGATAAATAAACAATTAAAAATTAATATTATTTATTACAACTTATTAATTTACAGTTATTTATTCCTTTTTTGTATAAAAATATTTCAGTTTTATTTTATATTACTTGAATTGAAGTATTTTTATATGCGGGTACCCGGTTGGTGTATACGTATACTTATTTCAATTTGGAAATTTTCTATATTAAAAAAACAAAACAAAACTTTTCAATGCATATTTCGATAGAAAATCGGTCAAATGGTGGGGATCCGAGAGGTTTTTAGCAAATTTTTTTTATGAAAAAAGTTATTGAACAAAATGTACGTCTATGGGCACCCGGGTACCCGGTTGGTAACACAAGGGTTAACATGGTTAACATTCCCATATTTTTTAAAATTTGTATTGAAATTTTGAAGTTAACGTTAGCCGGGCACTTTTTAAGAAGATTTGTTGTTTTTTCGAAAAACCATTGGGAAAAAAAAATTAGCCGGGAAATTACATAACAATATGAAATCAGAATTACTAAGTTATAATATGAACATCAAAATTATCCAGTAAACAGTGGCTAGTTAGAATGCTTAGTGTCATAAAAACTGTCCTGGTGCTTGCACGAGGGTAGTCTTGTCGAGTTTTTACAGAAATATAAAATTGTGTCAAATTTCGTTTTTCCCCGGGTAAGGGTGGTTCAAATTCGAATGTTCTTATGGGGAATTCTGTAACTATAAGAGTTATGGAAAAATGGATGGCGCATCTGCCACGTTCAAAAGTATATAAAGGGGATTGTTGGTATGTTCCCAATCTCAGGGTGAACTGGCAATGCTCCCGGCTAGCGTAAAGGAATTAAGGTACCAGATCGGTGAGTCCTTCGTAGATAAAAAAATAAGAGGGAAGTGCTGCGGTTGCCCTAGGCGCCACGTGATTATTAGCAACCTTCCCAAGATAAACTCGGCTACCCAAATCACGTAAGGTAACGTAGATGGGACTCACGCGATACGATGAGGTGCAAGAATTAACACTTGAGTTGTAAAAAAAACAGTTTAATGAAGAAAATGAAAAACTAAAGTATAATGGCGCCAAAAATCCAATTCGAGCAATAAGATGGAAAAAAAAATATATAATATACGTTTCTTGCTATGCAAGAATAACCCCGGTATAGATATACTATGGTTTACAATGTTAATCACAAGATTACTGGTGTCATGTACATCCAGAGGTTAACAAAAACTATACTGAACTGATTTCAAAAAGGGCTCGAACTTAAGTTTAAGGCGTACATAAATTTAAATAAGGTTTAAATTCATTTAAATACATATTAAAAAAACAACAAAAAGGACGGCACAAAACACTTATCTCGGAACTGATGACAGATGGTATAAGTCAGGTTGCAGGAATATGTTAGTGGTTACACCCAATTCTTCAACGAGCCAAGGCTCCAAGGATGGAAATTGACTGGAGTAAGTAACTGCTTGAACCAATATAGGACGTCAGACCAGGTCGTGATAAAGTAAAAAAAACGCTGTATTAATATCCACCAAGAACAGTGGGGTGGAGGAAGGACCCTAAAAGGTTTTTGTTATAAAAAAAAATGTGAGTCAAACAAAATAACTTTACCTCGTAGATGGTATAGAGGGCTTATCGTACGAAATAGAATTATAACCACGGGTGGTGATAGCAGACAAATTACGAAGTTGAGTCACAAAAACACTTGGATAATTTAATCCTCTAACAGAGAAATTCTTCTCACCTTGAAGAAACGATAGGCGAAAAACAATTATAAGAACTATTTGCACAGAATGATCCCAAATATTTGGATTGGTACAAAAACTCGTAAGAATTCCAAAAATTTCCAGGCAAAAGCACATCCAAATATATTCAAAATTCGACTTTTTCTTTTCCAAAAATTTATAAAACGATAAAACCCGCAAATGTCTTGTCGATAATGAATCAAGGTCTCAAACATAGTATAACAATTTAATAGTTACTAGAACAGAACCGTACTTAAAAATTTATAATTCATTCGACTCATTTTGACCTGTCACACATCCTCGATCTATTTTTTTGAGAAAACCTGAACGGTGAAAACTGGAATCCGATATTTTTTTTCGTTTTCGAATTATGGCCAAAAGTTCGCTTTTTCGACTTTTCGTTAAATGCCGATATCTCAGTTGTTTGTAAAGTTATAGAAAAAATATTTACACCTTTTTTAGACATTTTTTTGAGGCGAATAAATTGGGCCAGAAGTATTTTAAATATCTTCATTTGTTTCCGAGTTATAATATATAGTTGTGTTTTTTTAAATGGAAACCATAGTTGGCTATGTTATATTTAATTAGAGTTTTTTATGCTCTTTTTAATTATATACAACATGTGGGGTCTATTCTTTCATTTTCGTCCCGTTATATTAAAAACTGTTAAATAAAAATATAAGATAGGAAAATTAAACGGTGGCTTTGTGAAAACAAACCACATATAAGAAAAGATTTA